>OY743148.1:17500-9027836 GCA_963555695.1 Dasypolia templi | reverse complement strand
CAAGAAGTAGTAACATTTTAAATTGCGCAACAGGCTTATTATTCAATAAACACATTTGTATCCACAAATTCCTGTGAACCGTGTGTTTTGATCATTAGCTATAGATATTAGACCCCCACGACTAGAGGCTCATACTGCGTGAGAAATAGACGGTCATTTGACAATATCGTCGCCACGAATATATTCCACATTACCCGGCCAATATTCCATCGCATTATATTACCCAGGACTTCATTATCTCGTGGCGGCGGATCTCACTACAAACTACTTGTGAATGGACAGATCCTGTTTGCTGCTCGTCTAGATAGTAAATAAAAACGTCTAGGATTACACGTAAACTAAATTTCCTTATGGCTCTCAGTAGATTTCAGATATTATCAAGTAGGTAGTTCTGTTAAAGTTATCTGCCTAAATTGGTTTAGGATAATTTTGTCTACAACTTTTTTTTTTGTTTTGTCACAAGCTTATTCTAACTTATCTGAATATTTCAAACTCTCTTGAATGCTTATTGCAATTAAAAAAAAGCTATCATTGTCTACTCTGGTATTAAGGAGAGCTACATCAATAGTACTCTACTGATCCGGAATATAAGCATCAATTTATGAAGGAAACAAGCCATTGTCAATAGTAGGTAATATGATTATTAGAAATTTTCTCTATTAACTGTATTTCATATGTTTGAAGAGCAAGCCGCACTCGTGTGGCCGTAATTACGTCCTTATAAGCTCAATAAATCATAAAGAAGAGCTCACAAGCGCCACAAAGATAGAAGCGACACGCATCCTCGTCTCAGGATAATAAATAACATCCAGTTCTCGCTTTCAAAGTGAGGCCGGGGAGCAATAAGTCGCGGACGGGTCAGAGGTGAAGTGAATAAAAAACGGCCAACAATTAAATAGCGTTCTTGAAGGTTAATGAGCACAATAAATATGTTGTCGGCACCGCAGCTGCGGACAAACAAATGCATAGCCCCGTCACACGTGAAGAGGGTTCACGGACTTCATGGTATAGTCGCGTCTGTGTGAGAAGCCATCGGCCGAGACCCGGCTAGCGCCTGACTGGCAAGTTCATTGTCGAGCCGGGACACTTCCACGATGTATTACGAACGTGACACATTTATTCAAGAAAAGAAACGAGGTTAAACTAATATTGGACCCCAAATAAAGGCTTTGAGAAACATTAATGCTAACGTTGAATGAAGTTAAAATAATCATGCAGTCCTATTATTCGTTACGTTAATCCAATAATTTATTATGGGTGTTCTTTAAATAACCCATTTTTTTATTGCCCTAAGGCTTGTTTATGAAAACAAACTTCAGAAAATCGGTCATGGCACATTCTGTTAAAAAATTGAAATCTTTATTAGTATAATCTTTTAATTTATTGATCAAATAGCATTACAAAGGTCGTTTTTCAAATGATTGAGGAAGTATGAATTAAAGTTACAATAAATACCCAAACAACATTAAAAACAAAATATGTTTCCAGATACGACATTTTCCTCCAAGCATACACATAATTATTAAGTCGAGTTGCGTGCTTAATTAAAACATCCCCAAAACATGAGCATAATAGCAAGCATCCTTGCAGAAATCGCCCCCGCAAGGGTTTGCAGCATTCCACACGACTGCCCCAGACGGAATCATACCTGCGTTTGATTTATAACGAGGAGGGGACACGAGAACTGCGGGTGTGAATTCAATCGGCGAGCTTCAATGTCCCGGGGCATACGAGACCAGTTTTTAAGAGCTCTGGCACAAAAACCAATACTCCCTACTAAGCCTATTTGAGAAGAATTACTGGGGAGGAGTAAAGGCTCAAGTTTGTCTGGTAGGGGAAAGGTATCGCAGCGGGTAGCATCAACTGCTGGCGCCTCGGACAATACCAAGCACCTTCGTGATCACTACCTATTATGAGTTGCGGCTTTTATAGATTTTTTCCAATATTCTTTATAAGGAACGTGACTGTACTGTTTAACGGACACCGCCGACAGCTCAATATGGATTTTGGAATACATAATCGATTTGTTAAAGTGCGTGTACGTAAAGCTTTAATAATTCCATTTATAAAGCCGAACAACACTATCAAAGAAATGAATAAAGATTTTACCTTGTTCTAAAAATTAACACTCTTGTTTTGGGGACATGCCATAGCGTAGTAGCCAATAATGCGAAGATAAACCTGTTTTAAATAATAACACGGAAGTCTGCATTGATAATTTGATTAACATCTGCATTGCGACGGATGTCTTTAAGTACACGAAAAAAATGCATTACCACAGTCATGATTACATCTTTGTTGTGTTTCACAAAGTTCAGCTAAATACATAGTGTAAATTAGGCAAGGCTTGCCAACACACAAACTTGCTTTAGTGCTGGTGGAACTTTTACTGTGTTAAATATAAGGGGCATTATTGCTCTTGGCAACAGTTAAAAGAATGTGGTGTAGCCACAAAATCAACAGGGACGTATTAACACCAGCCGGAAGGTGGAAATACGTGGGTGTTCCTAACCAGTCGTATTTTTGTATACACTAACTACCGCAAGCATATTTGGTAATAGATGTGAATAAGAAAGAAGCATGAGTTAATATTCCTAAGTCTGATGAAGCTGTCCATAGACATGAATGAATTGGAAGTTATTAATGAACTTGTAAAAGAAAACATCTATCTAAACCATAATGAGTTATAATACAAATTCAATGTAAATAAATGTGGTATAAGAGAACACTATCAGCACTATCATAATAGATGTGAATAAGAAAGAAGCATGAGTTAATATTCCTAAGTCTGATGAAGCTGTCCATAGACATGAATGAATTGGAAGTTATTAATGAACTTGTAAAAGAAAACATCTATCTAAACCATAATGAGTTATAAAACAAATTCAATGTAAATAAATGTGGTATAAGAGAACACTATCCCGGAATGATAACCTGTGTCGCTCGACTAACGGTTCCTGTTCGGTCCTCTTTTAATGTTTATTTGTATAAGTGTTATACCAATAAAAATACAATATTGTGACACACACTATTTAAGTAAAAAGTACTTAGAACAGATAAAAGGATCGAGGATAAAATTAAAATGGATTTACTTAGGTCTTTGAAATAAGAAATGTGTAATCTGAATGTGGAAAAGCATTGACATATTTGTTTCTAAGTCATCGCTTATAGGATTTTGATGAATTCAAAGGAAGAGTGTGAAACTTTTTATCGAAGAAAACCAGATTGTAAATCATGCACTCCACAAAGCCGCAGCGAGAGCTAGTAACAAATAAAACCAATATGCCAAGGTAATTTGAGGCCACAAAGACAGAAGCGACAGTACAAAATCTAAACATAACCCGAAACCGCGTTGCACTTAAAAATGCCTTAAACACACCGGTGGCTAGCCGAAACGCCGCCCTCTGTTCTAGAGACGAAGGCAAACAATACGAAGATAGTCGACAAACAAATGTAAATGACCGAAATGTGAACGTCATGTTTGGCATTCCCATAAAGCAACGTTAACACGTCATTAGAAGTAATGATGGCGTGATTACAGAGTGGGAGCAGGGTGAGCGATGTTCAGGTGATCGCCTACTTACTGTGTGGTCTTGTGTCTGTGCACCTTTACAAACAAGCGGTCTGGACACGAGAATTAGTACCACGTGGCGGACGATTGACTTTAATAGGTCGCTTTGTTAAGTTTCCTTTATTTAGGCTGGTGGTACCAGATGGATCATTATTTTGTTTGTTCGTGTCCAGTTGTGGTTTGGACTTTGGAGAAAGTTCTTTCTGTTGTCTCATGAAGAAACAAAACTACACATACCACAGTTTTGCATGTTTGACGAGATACTAGAGCAGGCAGTTTAGTTTGAATCATGTTCATTCTGGACCCTTGTCAAATGATTATCTATTACGAGTACCTGCTCAATAATTTGTTTCATTTCGGCTTGGATTGATTGTTTCCCATATTTTCAACAAACTGAATTTTCTAAATTCCTCACTGCACCCTATTTGATCAATGACAGTAGTCTTCATAACCCCTTCAGTAAATCATCGACAAAGAACAAAACTTTCAAGATGGCTGCCCCTGATCACTGGGAGATGTTATCGTATAACGCACAGATAATTTATCGCTGGTTTATCAGTCGATCTGCGTAATTGATACGGGTACAATCATGGCGCGGCTCTGACGGGCCTAAGACTGTGGCTATAAATCAATATTCAGTTTACTATGAACACTAAATGGTAATCGTAGATAGTTCTTAATCAATGACAATTTGTCCTCTGAAAAAAAGTCGATAAAAAGAAAGCAATGCGTAGGTTCAGATAAAGCTCATATAAATCTTGTTAATAAACTAAAAGCAAGTGCTAAAAAAGCATTCTTTAAAAATGTATTTTATAAGTTTGTCTAAAATTTATATATTAAGCAATTTAAGGGCACGAGAATGATAATGATGCTGAAAGCTAAGCAACAGATCATTTAATATAATGATTTATAAAACCCAGATTCAAACGCACAATTTTTAAGCCGCACTTAGCCTCGGTGGTCCATCCATAACAAATGCAATGCCGTAATAGAAATGCCACCGGGGCGCGTATTGCGACAAATAGTGCCAATAATAATTCGTGGTATAATTCGTAGCCGGCGCGTGCGCCGAACAACCGTCACTGATTGAGGATCGCATAAACTGCGCCACCCACCGGCTGTCATTTGCATTGTACACAGTTGTTCATAATAAAGAGAGGATATCTCCTCAGTAGGGATCGCACGGTGGTCCCTTTATACGACCAAAAATAAGGCCAACGTAATGAAAACTCACATTACACTTTCACTACACTACCGTAGTGCAGGAAGTAGGTACAATAAATTGTAGACACTGAAATAAATTAATAAACAAAACTGTGTCAAATATAATGAGGAACGTACGTAGATACGAGTCCAATTCGTAATTCACTTGTTACATACCATAAATTTTAATTAACTCTAGTTGGAGGACGTCAGAATGCTCACACAATTAGAATGCAATTGATTTAATGCGCACCTAGGAGTTATTCAGGAAAATACTTCTTTTGGTTGGCTTGCGGTTTAATGATTTATTAGGAACTAATTGAATTCACACGCAATGTTTATCTACAGTTCAGTCGTTGATTTATATCCCAGATAGTTAAACGCAGCAATCGGCGATATATCACGGCGAAAATTGGCAATCAACGGGCATTGATTAGCAGGATTCGAAGCGCAGTGCCGTCGCTGTAGGGGTCCCTCCACTTCTACCACGCATATAGCCCTACACAGCTGCAGCGAGGCGCCAGATAATACACACATTAATTAATTGTCGACTCTAATAATCGTATATCAATTTTCCACAGACCACTTAATGTCATCCCCTCCTTAACAATGACTAACAATACGATCAAAAAATTTAAACTGGCTAAATAAATGAGCTCATAACTTAACATGGCAATAGCAGACAGGGCGTTACCATCACGATTATCGTGTCCAGAAACCGTCGGTGACATCACCACAATGATTCTTTATGAGAAAAAATATCATAACACAACCAGCAAAAATGAAACGATGACAGCACTACACCAACAGTAAGTACGTTAAACTTGACGCAATCACGCTCGTTACAGACTATGTACGACGTCCAATGTTTAGCTTACACATTATCACACCAAAAATGCATAGATCACAAAAACAAAGTGTTCCCAAACGGCTATTTTAAGATCAAACAGCTCGCTAAACAAGAGGCCATTAACACCGCCCACCGGTATCGGCGACGCAATCAATACGATGCTAATCGACTCCGCGGCGGACTTGATTTTAGCACATCGATACTAATTACCAAATACCACGCGCCATGATCAAGACATTGCCTAAGTACTCGTGTAATGACAATTCAAACTGATATTGAGCTCTTAAAAACTGACGCTATCCTATTTATGAAGCATTCTCAATTTACTTGATTTTCAAGTCTATAACTTGCAAAAAAATCCAAATAAGTACACAGTACAGTATACTGATGGGTTCCCGAACAGCCCCCAAGCCCACCGCTTGACGCCAGCCGGAAACCAGCCGGAGAATAAATTATTGCCCTCCCTTTGCCCAAATACAAAGAAGCCTCGGGTTTTTTCTGAATTGCTACGTATAATTGAGGTGTAATTTCCCGGACAATGCCAAACAATTGGGCGATCGAAATGTAGTCACCTACCGGTGGTAATACGCGACGTGGGGGACAAAACGAATACAAGCTGAATTAGAAAGTGTCTTTTGTCCAAAATGTCTTTTGATGACCATGATTTACGTCAATCTAGAAACGGGATCCACGACAATAATATTGATCTGTAGAATAGTATGGTTTGCAAAGGTGAGCTCAACGTTTCTAAATCATTTAACAAAAGCTCTTTTTGGCGGGGAGTGGTGAGGAACCTTGTTATGTTTCAAAGGATGATGTTATGGGACGTCGATCAAACTGGCGCTGAAGAATGATTGAAGTCCGCTCGTAACACCTTCGTTACTGACGCTCGGTCGGTTTCTTTATTAATTACTGAATCCTTTACACCCTAATGAATATTCAACACGGTGCGAGAACTAATTTAACCCGACCTTAATAAGGCGGAGGTCGGACTAGTTTTTAGTTTGTTTTACGAGCGTGTAACGCTATATCATTACATGCCGATAAACGATAAGTGCAACGTATTGGGGCTTTCGCTGTTGTCGGCTCAATAAAATAAACGGCCGATATCGGCCTATATTACTACCCCGTGTTCCCAAGCCTGTCATCGGTTTATGACTTTTTTATTTGGCCTGATGGCCAGAGAAATGCAACACCATTCCCGATTCAGATTTCCACACCGATACTAAAGTGTGATGTCCTATAAAATGTATATATGAATCGTTTTAGACCAATCACGGCGCAATAAAGTTGGTCATTTCTGACGCGACCAAAACTATGTTAACTCGTAAGGAGATTATCTGAAGAATCGGTTTTGCAGCAAAGCTGGACATAACTTAAAATAAAAATAAAATATTCTGACATCCACGTAGATCATAAAAGGACAAAAATTGAAATTCGATACCACGTCGGATACTTCGTAATAATCATGTCTTATTATGGCGTCCTGTCATAATAGTGAGAATGTAAAACAAAACCCAACGTACAATATATTTCGAAGGGAACATACCCAGTTCTCAGAGGGTTTTCTGGCTCAAATACCTTTATAGTGCTCTCTTCTATATTATTATTTTACAGGTTCATAGGACCACACATTACATTAAATCGGAGACGAATTGATATTGACACCGATTTAGTTTCGTAGCTATTACAACGGCATAGCAATTACCCATGAAATCGATTAAAGATGTGAGATATCGGTCAACAACATTAAATCGGATAATGCATTACCTATTGACACTTTCTCAGTAAAGTCAAAGATAACCGTTTCTTCCTAATTGTTTGAGTAGAGATATTATTTCAGGTGTGGGAGGTCCAAGGCTGATCGATATTACAGAACATTATAACGTCGCCATATAACATAAAGAAACTTCGTAAAAATAAATATATAGAGAATGACAGGTTTATTTTTCTCTGGTCCAGCTCATACATCGGGTCACAACAAAATTACTGCGAGCGCAGTAAGAAATGGCTGTCGCTTAAAACCTTTATATCTTCGTGTGTGCATAATGAACACATAAGCGTACATCAAAGTCACGGACCAATTGTGTTCGCCAGCCCTAGAGGTGATATCGTAATAATATATTGCGAAAAGAAAACATTGTTATGGTTAAGACGTTGAAATATTTGTCTGATTGATACAATGTGTTACGTCTGGCATCTGTTCAATGCATCGCTCTTACTGATGAAAGTCAAAACATGACACTATACCAAAAGAAATACTGATCACAGCAATCAAAACAGTGCGACGAATATTAAAGATCTCTCAACATTCTAATAAACTCTCACTTAAATGTCTGCTGAAGCACGGAGTCGTACAGACAAATAAATGAAAAACCGAAAAAGGTGCCATCTGCCACCTGGATGAATAGGAAACGCCCTTGTAACTGTCAGCATTCATCATAATTATAATGAAACCGAAAAAAATGTGACTAAACGGCAATTTCAACTGCCTTTATAGACGGTAGAAATTGCCAATATGACAGACGTTTCCTATGATAAAAAGCTTTTACAATCGTTTAGGTTTTGTGTCCCAAAAATCCTAATACTTAAAAGCAAGGGTGAATACAAACAATACTTAAATAGTAGTAAAACAGCAACGAGCAGAATTTCTCAAAATGATTTTAGATAGAGAATTCAACCTAACGATGAAATAGCAAAGGTCAATAGTGAATCATAATAAAGAAACAGTTGTGGATCCATGAATGATATCAAATTACACCTACCGATTGCCATTAACGTAATACCCTTTATAACTCAAAGAGAACAAAACTTTCTTAATTTATAGCCAGATACCGTTGAATAAAGAAACGGAATCAAAGCTCCACGGATACCGTATAAAAGGCCATATTTCGAAGAAAAAAAAAGATGTATAGATAAAAAGAATCAAGTATGCATAGAGCGGCGTGCGAGGCACCCGCTGCTTTATCAAATACGGGATTAGTCCTTTCGATGTTGGGACCCGTTTCTTTTGTAACAAACAAATATTATGACACGCGGGTCGGCAAATAAGGCCAAAATGTTGAAAAAGGTGATGGAATTAAGATTTATTTTGACGAAAAGTAAAATAGAAGCTTTGGACAGATTTTAAATAGGCTTATTCCTCATCTATGCAGATTATAAGATGCCCAAATGTTCATTGAACCAGTTAAATTCTCAAATGTCATACACAAAGCTTCTAATCGTCCCACATTGTTGTTCATATAAAGACTGAGGTGAGGGTGACATCAAAAGACGTACTACATGACCGCATGTCTGCAAACAGGGGCACGTATCAGAGAAACTCTCCGAGATATCATATAAACTGTGCTGTCTAGACTAGACCTAAAACTAAAGGAATAGACACACTCACACATTTGGCTTGTTTCTTGAACACTTGAACACTATTAATAAAAC
Organism: Dasypolia templi; assembly: GCA_963555695.1. Lineage (NCBI taxonomy): Eukaryota > Metazoa > Arthropoda > Insecta > Lepidoptera > Noctuidae > Dasypolia > Dasypolia templi. The sequence goes on along the minus strand of OY743148.1, from coordinate 9,018,777 downwards.
AGATCTTCAATATCCATGGTAATTTTCTATAAAGCTCACTTGTTTACACTTGTAAACAGTTAGAAGTTGATCTCGGTTTTCGATTATTTCTTTGTCGCTTTTAACAACTCATCCATCATCGTCTTAGATCTGTTCTAAACAATCTATCCCCATGCTTTACAACCTTTGACTAGAGTTCCAAACATAATTGATATTTGTACTTTTGGACAATTATTAAAACTATCGCGAGTGAAATTATTGTCTTCAATGAGTGGCTCAGCTTTAAAAGTCTCGAAATCAATTCGTCTTTGTCAGCTTTTAGGTTCAAACCTTAGTTGGGGTGCGAGCGTACATAATGGCACGCGTGCAATCCTCGCATCAAGCTTTGACCGGCATAGTTGACGAGGCTGGCTCCGCAATCCGCCCTGAATTATCAGGGTTACGAGTATTGTTGAAGCATTGGTGCGCAGTAATAAATTTCTCTTTAGATGCCACTTTGTGTGAACGAATTAAGTTTTAGCTTTACATTGACGACATTTTACTCATAAATTATTTGACACTTCTCGATCAAATGAGTTTTTGAGGAAAAATGAACACCAACTGTGTGAATTAGAACACGAAAGTAAGTTTTGACACAAACTAGGCGACATACAAACTGGTATAGACAAACTTAAAAATGCTCAACCATAATTCTCACGAATTCTTTCTTGAAACATTGTTCAAGCACCTCGATTAAGGCACCGTGTACATAGTTTACTGAGAATGTTTTGTTGACTGTAACAATATCGTGGCGAGTTAAGCCCACAGTTTCAACAAATATGGAGGCTGATATGGCGTAGTATTAATCTTTTGTGTCAAGTGGCGAAACCTGGAGAACTTCCTACCGATTAAACTTAAGAGAGGTAAGTGTGTGAGTGATGTTCAATTGTCCTTCATATTATGTCCTCCGACATGGTAACAAGGTGCTTCAGTGTCTGTTTCAACCATGACTCTTTCAGTTCTAATGACAGTTAAATGTTAATAAGTAGGTGTATTTTAACTTATTGACATTATCTAACGCAAAAATCTGCCACGAGCCATTATTTCTGCAAAAGGCTGATTTCAATAAGATTAGTTTTTTACCGATTACAAGATTTAGGGAGGCCCTGTTACGAGGGCTGCACTAAAAGTATCGGGAATGGAATATTTCCACTGTTCCTGTCATATTAAAAACTAATTAATTGAAAACTCCTTGGTTTTAAAAATCGAATATCATTTATTTATTTAAAAATAGATTCTCGGTCTTGTCATAAGGTTTTGTCAAACTTGTTTAGTCGTTGAGAAAATGGAAATGACTCGAGAAAATTCAAGAGCGATGATTTATTATGACTTTCGAAGTGGTTTAACACAAAAGCAGTGTGTTGACCGGATGATTTCTGCATTTGGTGATGAAGCCCCATCCAAAACCACAATTTATCGCTGGTTTGCTGAAACATGAAGATCGACATGTGACATACCGCGAAATTCAGGCAACTTTAGACATTGGCATGAGTCAAATACAAATAATCTTGCATAAACAATGAGGTGTAAAAAAGTTGTTTTCCCGATGGATACCGCATTCGCTCTGTGAAGAGCAAAAAGCGGCTCGCGTTACTTGGTGCATCAGAACTCTCGAAAGATTCCACGCAGGATCCTCAATTGCTGTATACAACATCGTATCAGGTGACGAATCCTGGATATACGCGTACGAACCCGAAACAAAAACCAGTCACGAGTTTGGGTGTTCGAAAATGAGTTAAAGCCAACAAAAATTGTTCGTTCACGGAGTGTTGCAAAAAAAATAGTGGCCACGTTTGTCTCCAAAACCGGCCATGTTACGACTATTCCTCTTGAGGGACAAAGAACGGTTAACGCAGAATGGTATGCTAGCATTTGTTTGCCACAGGTCGCTTCTGAACTCCGTAAAGAGAACTGCAACCGTCGCATCATCCTCCATCACGACAATGCGAGTTCTCACACCGCACACAGAACAAAAGAGTTTTTTAGAGCAAGAAAACATAGAATTATTAGACCATCCGCCGTACAGCCCCGACCTAAGCCCTAATGATTTCTATACTTTCCCTAAAATAAAGAATAAATTGCGTGGACAGAGATTTTCATCACCTGAAGAAGCTGTGGACGCCTAAAAAACGGCCATTTTGGAGACCAGTTGCTTCAATTATTGGTTCCATCGTATGGAAAAATGTGTCAAATTTCGCGGAGAATACTTCGAAAAGCAATAAATACATTTTTAAATAGTAATGTTGTGTCACTTCCTTGATTCCCGAAATTTTCAGTGCCGCCCTCGTACCATAGCGTATTAGGTGAATAAAACTTAGATTGATAATTTACTTCCGCCAATAAAACAAGTTTTACAAAAATAATCTGTTATGCGAATCTGGGCTACTGAAACGATTCAGCTCGCAAATAATAGACATCCCGCACCGATCGATTATCGTGCGATCTCCAAAGGCAACTCAAACACTCCACTGATATCGCCACGATGCAAGCGCTATGCAGAACAAATTAACACAGATCGTCAAGAGTCTGTTTGCCATCTAACTGTGGTACGGTCAAGTGCACGCCCAGGCAGACGGACTGACGGACAGTTATACAAACACGTATTGTGCGTCGCGCTTATGGACCAATAATGCATTTCATTGTCGGCTTACCTCTGCTAATGCAGGTGCAAATGCTACCATTTAAGTTTTGTACTGTTGAGTTGTAAACACATTGACTGTTATATAATACTTTTAGTCGTTTTAAAGTTTGTTCCCTATAAAAATCGTCTAGTTTTTTTATGATTTAATGCTCTAGAATCAGAAATATTTTCGAAGATTCTAATTCTAAATCCTGCACGTGTAAGTACATATACTATAATCCTTTCGACTTTTAGCGCCTACTTGGTTTACTAGTGCTTTTATGATTTAACGCTCTAGTTTCAGAAATATTGCCTAAAATTCTAATATTAAATCCTGCATGTGTACAAAATATAAATATAATCCTTACGAATTTTTAGCGCCTGGTTTGTTTACTAGTGCCTTGATTTAATGCTCTATTATCAGATATATAAATTAAAATATTTTTCAGCATAGTTATCAGGATCACCGAACCAAAAATTTCAATGAAGAACTTACCTTAGCCGCAAGTGGAATGAGATTTAAAACCAAATAATGTATGAACTCATAGAGTCCATACATTATTTATGTAATTAATGGTTATTTTCTTTTAAAGGTTGTTCAATATTATGCAACAACATGCAGGCTTTTAGCTAGTGTCTTGATGACCCTTAACAATCACTTTGAAATTTTAACACTAAAAATAGTTTTGTAGCGCCATCTATTGTAAACTGCTTGAAACTACTGAATATATGTCATATGTTGATAACAGATGGCAGTGGTACCGAAAGTCTTAAGTTGCTTTCTTCACATTTTATCTTTATTATTAATGTCCTTAACAGGTTGTAGGAAATAAAATTATTAAGAGAAAAATATACATTAAACTTGTATATTTCAAATTTGGCTGCTCACAAATGTATGCTAACAATTAAAAAGTAACAATGCCTATTTTTGCATTCTAAGATTTTGATCATGATGATTGGTTCATGTTTAGAAAATCTTTCCCTTGTTAATTTTATACTTTTCATAAGATTATCCTATTATCTATTTGTCATTAAGCGTATGCCTCCTCAGACTAATAATTGATGAACAGCTGCAATAGTATGTTGTTATGGTGACCTGTATCACCGATTTTTTCTACAACTTACTTCGGGCACCAGCACTCACAATGTGAGTTTACGTAGTTCAAAACTGTTAAGTGCTACAAAACCACTGGGAGTGAAAATGAAAATACATAAACTAAAATAAATAATGCATAACAAATGGATTAAAGTTATAATTAATTGTTTGTAAGTTAGAAGGGTGCCCGCCCAGAGGATATACAATTAGAACATTTTTTATTACACAACATAATATTACACCACGCCTCTATTCCACAAAGGTGTAGACAGAGGTGTACAGTACACTAGCACACCCGACTAGCCAAACAATAAACAAATGCCATTCAGTGTGCAATAAACCTGAATTCAGTAATTGCCAAAGAGACATAAATATGGTAGTATTGTTAAAAAATCATGGTGTAGCTGAAACATACATTGTTTTACTCACATTCTATCACAAATGTATTTGATGGTATTTTTAAATGTTTAATAGATAATGTACGTACTTTTTTTAGAGGTACCTTGAAGCAGATCAACCTGGTACCTTCAATAACTGTGCCACAGGCTTTGTATGGTATCCATCTGAAATATAATAAAAAAATACAGTAGTCAAAAACATTGACAACACATATAACTAAGGCTTTTTGCCACTATAAAAGTAAAGAACCTATCAGGAATAGCAGGCGGCATCTTTGTAACAATGTTTATTAAATAAATAGTAATGATTCGAAGGTAAGTAATAGATAAAAATTTCAAAACTGAATTATTTTGTACAATAATTTACTATTCTGTTCTCTTGACAAGTTGACAATGACATGACAGACAACAGACAGTTGTGATTTTTTTTTACACTCACTCGTCCAGTAATTCATTCTGTTTTTAGGTTCAGTTGCGGTGCGGTATAATTTTTCAACCCTAAGAAAAATTTAAAACTATGTCGAGGACAAATTTGTTTTAAGCCTATTTTGTCCTGTCCCACTGCAGGGCAAAGGCCTCCCTTTCTCCTTTCCACTCTTCTCTGTCTTGAGCTAGTGTGGATGTGGACGAATCCTGTCTGTAGGTGTCAAGCTCGACACGCCATCTTCGACTGAGTCTGCCTCGATATCACCGAAGACATGCATGTCTAAAATAGACTTATGCTGTATTTATTATTTTAGCACTAAATAGGTACAGTAAAAGCTACGAAACAAGACAGTTTTACTCAATAGAAAAAAGACTCAATAGAAAAAAGTTTGACCAATTTGGAAATATTTAGAGAGGAAGGAGGGTTTTCAAGTGTTAAATATTAAAAGTGAAAATCTTTCTTCAGAGTTGACAACCCAGCAATAAAGTAAAGCATAAACCTTATATTATGTAGTGTATTATCTATGGCATAAACTAGCATTAAGGCCTCGTAGCCATGCCATATACATTAAAAAAAAATAGCATAAACACGAAAAGTGTTTGTTTTTTGTAATGTTATGTTTTCATCTATAAAATCTTGTTTTGATGTGGTTTAGGTTAATTTAGTGTAATTGGTTGTATGTGAAATATATTCCACAGATTCAGATCTATTTACAATCGCGATTCAAAATAGTTATTTTTTAGGCATGGGTGAAAATAAAATAGAGGTTAACTACGAAGAAGTTTGTTATCCTTAGCGTTTGTTGCTATAGAAACATAATGAAAAGAAATTGTTTGATCGAAGACTTCGAAGCTTTCGACAGCATCCAAAAACGAATAAAGGTTTCCCTCAGCAGCATAGTAATGTTTAGAAACACCATTTGGTATCGCTCGCTGCTCGATGCAGAGAAGTCGTGTTTGAAGGAGGACAAATTAAAAAAGATTCATTACAAGTTCCAAGATGACAAGGAAATGGTCGAAGAGTACAATGTGGACACGCAGGTTTTATTGCGCCGAGCTTGGAAAGTGAAGGGAAAAATCGGTGGCGACGGGAAGTGGGATGTTGAGATTGGTGACCCGATTCCTGATGCCACTCCTCACATTGATGGTGCTGGAGCTGATATCATAGAGAGTAAAGATCAGGTATGTTTCTCTCACAATTACTTTCATGCTGTGACAAAGTGTCATTTAAAATATTGTCTATAATTATTAAATAATAATCCAGCTTTTGATTAAGTAGACTATTAAATTCTATACTGAAAAAAAAAATCGTTTCAGCCAATACTGACAAGACGTAACACAAGAATAAACTTGGAATGGAGAATTAGAAACCTTCCCTATCCTATAGAAACATACTCAGTGAGCGCCAACAATGATGAAAGATGTATTATTATTCGCACAAAAAATAAAAAATACTTCAAAAGACTTCAAGTGCCCGAATTGGACAGACTGAATTTACCCTTAGAACAAATGAATATACAATGCAATCACTCATTCAATACTTTGATTGTTACAGTAAGTTTTATTTCAATTCATTTTTATTTTGGTTTATAATCTGAATTCTGTTTATTTAGCCTTGGAGAAAATAGCACTCAGTAGTGAGATATTAAGACAATCTTACTGGAATCATAAAACCTCCTAAGTTTCACTGTACATTGGCATCCCCCTAGAAATAAAATTATAGTGGACTGAATAAACACATTTTCAGTTGTTAAATATCTGCAGGTAGCCTGCAAATATAATTCATGCACCATTATCTGGCAAATTCTTTAACTCATACTAGCTTCTGCCCAACTTCATCCGCCAAAAATGTCATGTTCCCCCCATCCTACCCGTTGCATCGCATCACCTGCCCCTTTGTTTGCATTCTTTGTGACGTTTTTATTTTTGCTCGGCCCCTAAAGAGCTTACAGCATTCCTCAGGAATTGGGCTGTCAAATGTTCTGAGATTACCGCCTACATACAAATTTTACCTCATTATAATATTAGTATACATTTACATACATTTGTACATTAAGTCACGCCTTCTTCCCATGGGGGTAGGCAGAAACCACAGAATGCCACCTGCTACAATCCTTACATACTCCTTTAACCACATTTACATTCATAATTCTGGTCATACATGTGTGCCGGTTGCTAGTGCTACACACCTGACCTTTAGTATAGATTTGTAGCTCTAATAAATTTTATTTATATTTTTCAGTACAAAAAGCCTCAGCAGCTAATAGATATGGATAAAGAGTGGTATCAAGAGTTAAACAAAGTGAAACCAATTAAAGATATCCCCAGTGACTGTAAAACACAATAAAATAAAAATGTAAACAAAAATGTTGTTTTAATTTACCTCATGATTTTTTGTGTGAAAATAGGAGACTTCGGAAAGCTTTACCAACATACAGGCAGCAAAACAAAGAATACTTATTTTGCAAAAGGATTGTCAAGTCTACAGTGAGTTCAGTTATAAATCAAACACAATTTCCTAAAATTAAATATATTTACAGTTCAAACATAGTTAACAATTCTCCCAACAACTAATAGTGAAGAGACTTTAACCATGGTGGTTGTGCTTAAAAACTAACACTACAATCTAATCATCTGCAATCAAGCCTTTTGCTATCGTTTTCAGCTCTTCGTCATCTTCATCCATATCCAACAATCCTTTGGATGCTAAATATTTACCATATTGTTTAGGAATACCCATGAATGTTTTGACCTTTGCCCGCAACTGTTTCCATGTTTCTTGATAATAGTTCTTCTTGTCTCTTTCCATAGCTTTGTAATCATGTCCATATTTGTCTAGTAAATATGTAATGAATTCAACTTGCGGTTTTGGTAACCTGAAAACAAGAATAACATAATAACATCACGCCTTGTTTCCCCGAAGGGTTGGGCAGAGGTGCACCTATAGTACACCCACATTTCGCCAGTTATGTTTAAGTCGAAGAGTACAATGTGGACACGCAGGTTTTATTGCGCCGAGCTTGGAAAGTGAAGGGAAATATCGGTGGCAACGGGAAGTGGGATGTTGAGATTCATTCTTGAAAACAAGAAATTATAAAATAAAAATTACAAACTGCTGGACAGTATGTTCAGATTATCATCATCATCTGCCTGGCTCTATGTTGGAGTCGGCTCCTAGTGTAGTAGTCAGTATTTTTACTGACTACTACACTAGTAAGTAAATAACTTTGATGCTCAATTTAATATATGAACACTCATTTAAACAATAACAAACTGAATAAACTAACACTATTTTAAGTAATAATTCCAAACCCACATAAATCGTCTAGGCCGAAGTGCTTTAGCTTCTTTTTCCAATATCTCAACAACCTCTTTTTTCACTACTGACTGAACTACTACTTCTTCTTCTTCACTCTCTTCATCAGATTCTTCATGATTTACAATCCTTTTAGCTTCTCTGACTTTCTCCTGTTTAAAATTGGGTATTTTTATAACCTTATTGGGATCAGTGGCAAGCCCCATTTCCTTCATGTTACGAAGAGAAGACTTTTTAAAATCCCAGGCGTCCTTTATTGGTTTACTGTAAACATAAGATTTTATTACAACAACATTATAACCACACGATAATCGACAAAACCAATGGAACTATATCTAACCAAGTAACTTCGCCGGTGCTTCGTTGTTTGATGTGCATTCTCTTTCTATTCAGTTTATGTTGATACTTCTTTTTACGGTGCTGCTTCTTGATCTTCATCTTCTAAGATAGTTTTTAAACTTAAAAGTTACAATAGACAAACTTGGAAATAAATTAAACACGTTTCACGTGAGAAATTGACACATGCGTCATGAGCTGAGCGATTGGAATGGTCAGTCAGTCAGTCAGTATTGGTTCATGTACTGGCAGATGTCAATTCTGACATTCCTGATTGACTTTTTTTAAAATTATTTTATATTCACGACCATAGATACAAGTCTTTCTGACCAACCATGATTGAGTACACTGTACATCACGGAAAATACAATACTACGCTGGACTATACTATTACAAATAAAAAAGGTTTATTATTCCACACACAACACAATACTTTCAAATGATTTGAAAACAAATACAAATAAAGAAATACGTGGGACAACCTATTAAGTCTGTGATACATATCGATAAAACAGCGTAAATCAAAACATATATTCCTTTGCAAATATGGGTATAGTACATAGATGTCTGTTTATAATATGGTTCTCCAAATTTTACCGTCACATGGGCATGCAAAGGTTTAATTCCAAATATAAAAAAAAACAAGTGTTAGATCATAGGAATTACAAAAAAAAAAAAATGCAAAAATGTCAGCGTGATCACAGAAAAAAAAAATGAAAATTAATGTCAAACGGAAATTAAAATTAGGGAAACAGGATCACAATAATTATGTCATGCAGAGAAACAGTATGTCATTCAGCCAGTGATTCATCGTTGAGATAATCGTCAATCGTGTAATAAACTTTCATAATTAAAATTTCTTTTAGCGCCCTTTTAAATTTAAATGTAGTCTATTTTGTATAATATTAGGTACTCTATTATTATGAGTGGGGCAATACCAATTTTTATTTGAGCTGTCAAAAGAGCCTGATTGTTAAGTTGGCTATCAATAATAATGCCTAAGAACTTAGCCTTATTAGCTTCTTCAATATCACAGTCCTTGTAGGAAATGCTTACGTTTGAGTTTTCACGGCGGTGATAAAAATGCATGACTTTTGTTTTACTCAGGTATATAACCAAATTATTATTATCCAACCAATTTATAATGTCACTTAAGCAAGTATTAATGTCATTCTTATAATTATTTAAATAAGTACATTTTACTATAACTGTACTGTCATCGGCAAAAAGAACCATTTTGTTGCTTTCGGGAGATCATAAATTTAAAAAAAAGTGGCGGACCCAATACACTACCTATTGAAATTGGAACATCAATTTGGCTACATAGCAACTGCATATCCTATTGATTGTCATTCGTGTTATAAAGAAAAAATCTCGTGGTCGTTTATTAAGTACATTTTATTGTAAATACTGTTTTTGTGATAATTGTGATTATACGTATTTATTTTTGCTAAACTTCGTCTTCTGTTCCACCTCAATCTTCAATTGGTTATGAGGGTCCTGATGAGGGCCGGCTCTACGACTTATGTTTGGACTTCTTCAGACTTAAAAGGGATCCGGCAAACAACATGTCAACACATGTCTCGAAATTGAAGAATTTGTGGCACAATCTGAAGGAAGAACTGCTCAAAGAGGAGAACGTTGAAATGCCTGAAGTTCTCTTGATTTGCAAAATCCTGGATACATTGCCGGAAACTTTTTTTTCTTTCAAGTCAAGTTGGCTATTGATGTCTAAGAAGGAAAGAACAGTGGACAACATTACGGCCCAACTGTGTGCACATGAAAAAGCGCTAAATGCATCGATGGCTGACGCTGAATCGAGCGAAAGTGCGCTTTATGTAAAAACGAATCGAAAGGTTGCTAAAGGAAATGACCAAAGAGACCAGAAAAATAAAAAGCGGTACAAATGCTTTATTTGTAAAGAGTCTGGACATCTTAAGAAGGATTGCCCGAATAATACCACGAAAGACAAGAAAAATAAAGCTCTCAGTTCCAACATGATGTTACTGACGGTGAATTCAACAGATTCAGGCACTAACCGTGATAGTGATAATTGGTACATAGACAATGGAGCGACACATCACGTCACAAGTCGAGGAGATCTATTTCAAGATTTGAAACATTTTATTGAACCTCACACAGTAACTACGGCTGACGGAAACATGATAAAGGCGGTTGGAAAAGGCACCGTCCGTGTAGAGGCCAATGTTAAAGGAAAAAGTGACTTTTTTTTGCTAAGAGTTGTTTGGTATGTTCCCCAGATTAGCAAGAACCTTTTCTCTCTGCTTAGTACACAGGACAAGAACCCCTCAAGTATTTTTGAGTCACGGGTTACAACATGTTCCATGAAGATCAATGGTAAGGTTGTCTTAACAGGAAAAAGGCAAAGGTATGGCGATTTGTACAAGCTAGACTGCAAAGCCATAGGTGCTGATTTTTCAATCAACTTAATTGAGCATGGAGATACGCTGCAATTATGGCATGAGCGTATGGGACATCAAGACAAGAGACATATCAAAAGTTTGATAGAGAAGGAGTTAGGGTTAAAGACATCCAACAGTGGAGATTTATGCGAAGGTTGTATCTTTGGTAAAGCCCACAGGAAACCATTTGGTGTTCGCGAAAAGGCAACAAAACCTGGTGAACGCATACACTCAGACATCTGTGGACCCTTTCCTTTGAGTGTCTCTGGATATCGCTACTTCGTACTGTTTAAGGATGAGTTCACACGATACAGATATGTATACTTTCTTAAAAATAAGTCTGAAGTTCCCGAAAAATTAAAACAGATGATGTCTGAGGCTAGAAATGCTGGACATACTATTTTCGAGGTTTTGAGTGATAATGGAGGCGAATACGATAACAGGAAAGTCAAAAATCTACTTGGACAAGCTGGAATAAAGCAAAGACTCATTATGCCGTACACTCCAGAACAAAATGGGTGTAGTGAACGAGATAATCGCACTATAGTCGAATCTGCTAGAGCAATGATGAATGCGCATGAGGAGATTCCTCAGAATTTGTGGGCTGAGATGGTAAACACTGCTGTTTACATACTAAACAGGACAGGACGTACTTCAGTGGAACACAAGTCGCCTTATGAACTGTGGCTTAACAAGAAGCCTCAGATAAAGCACCTGAGAATAGTCGGTTCACCTTGCTATGCGCATGTACCAAAGCAGAAGAGAAAGAAATTACAAAAGAAAGCTTCACGGTGCATTTTAATTGGATACGACAATGATGATGGATACAAACTTTGGAACAGAGAAAGAAATTCATTAGTTCGATCTAGGGACGTTATTTTCAATGAAAAAGCGCTAGAGACTTCAATGAATGGATTCCCTGAAGCAGTCTGCAGTCCGGAAAATGAAATTGAAGTAGAACTTAATAGAGATGTTTTAAAAGATAATGGACGAAGAACTCCTGTTGTGCCTACTACTGAAAGAACCGGTGAAACTGACATGGATATAGGTGAACAAAATCAAAGTGTCGGAGAAGAGTTTCATGACGCAGAAAACGAAATTACGGAACAGTCTATTGAATCGGAGGGGAATGGAAACGTACAAAGATGCGAACAGACGCCCAGATAAACAGCTATGGGAAAAGGCCACTGACAGTGAAATTAGTTCCTTGAAGGAAAATGACACATGGAAGCTTGTGAATCTACCCAAGGGCAGAAAAGCTTTACCTTGTAAGTGGGTTTTCAAAGTCAAGATGAATGCTGATGGCTCCATAGACAAGTACAAGGCTAGATTAGTCATAAAAGGTTTTCATCAAAAGAAAGGTATAGACTACATGCAGACCTTTAGCCCTGTGACCAGAATGGCAACTGTTCGCTCAGTGATTAGTACAGCAGCGAGCGAAGGTATGTCGATGAGACAGTTCGATGTTTCGACTGCCTTCCTGTATGGCTCATTGGATGAAGAGATCTTCATGAAACAACCAGAAGGTTATAATGACGGCTCCGGTCAAGTATGTCTTCTAAAGAAGAGTCTCTGTGGGCTGAAGCAAGCACCACGGTGCTGGAACTGGTGCATTCTAGAGTATTTCAAAGAAATCGGTTTCAAGGCAAGTGAGGCAGATCCTTGTCTTCTGATACGAAAGAGAGGATGTGGAAAGCTTATAGTAGCTCTGTACGTGGATGACGGTCTAGTCGTCGGATCCAATGATGCACTGATAGACGAATTGATGGAGGAGCTCAAACGTCGTTTCAAAATAACTATGAAAACTGCGTCTTATTTTCTTGGAGTAGAGATAGAAAGCAGAGGAGATAGTATTAAGATATTTCAAACGTCGTATGTACGTAAAATCTTGCGGAGATTCGGAATGGACACCTGCAAACCGGTCTCGACGCCGATTGCCAAAGATGGTACATGGAGCGAGAAGGTGGACATGAATTATATGAAAGATAATTACAGGCAAATTGTTGGAGCCTTGGCTTACTTGATGGTATGCTCTAGACCTGACATTGCATATGCTGTAAGTGTAGTCTCACGAAGTCTGGAGAAGCCAGAAGAAATAGACTGTGTTCGACTGAAACGCATAATGCGTTTTTTGCAGTACACGCCAGATTTAGGTATCATGTACAAGAGAGATTACAAACAAGGCATTTTGGAATGCTATAGTGACGCTGATCATGCAGGAGATATTAGCACTGGTAGATCCACTACTGGAGTGCTGTGCATGTATGCAGGAGGAGCGGTGTCATGGCTAAGCCAAAGACAGGCAAGCGTTTCAATTTCCACCACCGAGGCAGAAGTTGTAGCTGCCAGTGAAGCAGCCAGAGAGACTGTTTGGCTATCTCGGCTTATGAGTGATCTTGTCACTCTTAAGGAGATTCCATGCATAAGAATTGATAACGAAGCTGCGATCAGGCTGGCAGAAAATCCCGAATTCCATCGACGGACTAAGCATATCCGGGTTCGACATTTCTTTGTTAGAGAATTGGTCACTGGAGGTGAGCTAAAAGTCGATAAGGTATCTAGCGAAGATCAGCTCGCAGATATCCTAACCAAGCCACTAGCAAGACCGAGGATTAGAAAGATCTCTGACCTGATAGGTATTTGTTGAGAGGAGATATTGAAATTGGAACATCAATTTGGCTACATAGCAACTGCATATCCTATTGATTGTCATTCGTGTTATAAAGAAAAAATCTCGTGGTCGTTTATTAAGTACATTTTATTGTAAATACTGTTTTTGTGATAATTGTGATTATACGTTTTTATTTTTGCTAAACTTCGTCTTCTGTTCCACCTCAATCTTCAATTCTACCTTGTGGGACGCCAGATTTTACATACCCTGGTTTTGATATATATTTGGTTTCTAACTTAGTTTTTGGACATTTCCAAGAAATTTCCGTGCATTGAAGCCTATTACTCAAGTATGATTTTAAAAACTACAAGATGTTCCCTCATAACCTAACTATTAATTTGTGAAACAGAATCTTAACAGAATATTAGCGATGCAGATGTAAAACTACGCTGCATGTACTGTGCCTACTACTTTGTTCCACACACATCCCACCATATATATTTTTTTCTTTTTATAAGGTGGTACTACAAAAATGAACTTTCTTTGCTAGTCCTTTGTTTTGAAAAAATCAAATCGATCAATGGTAAACTTTTGCAGATTAGCGTTTAATTTTTTGATGATTGCAATAACTTCAAGAGTGCTGTCAGGGGTCTCGAACCAACTGATTTTTCGGTTTTTCTACCGATACGGGCTCTGTTCTACCGAAGCAAATTTTTTCCACGATTACAGACAATACATGAAAATTACTTAATTAAAAAATAATCAATATTGTAGCTGTGTGTGTGTAATTCCAGGAAATTGATAGAGTGGCGAATTTTAAGAAATTGTGAACAAATCAAATTATTTTCTGATGATGTAGAACTATTTTGGGATGAAGTTAGTTTACTAAAGCGTGGCGATGACACTCAAATGTTTCTTTTGTTTGCTACTTTCATCTTTTATATTATAACACTGCCTCATTCATCCGCCAACGTTTATTAATATTATGAAAACCAAACCGCGAAATAGGCTGTCTACAGAATCAATCACTGGTCTATTACGATGCAAAACGACTCTTTATTGACGCTAATTGTAATGACTTTGAAATTAATTCAAAGATGACCGAGGCCCTAAAAAATCATCATAAATAATTAAAATTTACGAAAATACCGATTTTAATGGGCAGCTCTACCGATTTCGTTCTATGACGTTCGAGACCACTGAGCAGTCAATGTCAGTAAGTTGTTATTTTCAATTAGCGGTGGGTAATCTTTATTCCGGCAAGTGAATAGATTCACTTATTCCGACTCCGGGTCCGGTACCGGTTCACCTTATTTATTCCTTTGGCACCGGCACTCACTCGCTCATTTTGGTTCCCCGGTTTTGCAGAACATTTTATTCATTTGGTTCACTGGATCATTTGGCACATTTTGAATTGAACAGTTGGTTAGTTAGAGCGATACGACGTGTTCCGAGTACTTCCGAGCAGGGCTGCCATTTGTACGATTTAAATCGTATTTGTACGACTTTTTGCAGATTTCATACGAGTACGATCGAAGCATCGAAATCGTACGGAAAACATACGATTTTTTACATTCGATCCATTTATTTTATTCAATGGGGAAGGCAACTGTGAAAATGGCGCTGTCGTAGCTAGTTCCCAACACAAGCAAATAATACAAGGTGTGATGTGGTTTTATATTATTTTAGCGAAAATTGACGCGTTATTTTGTTTCTAGATACTCCGAAATTGGAGAGCAGCATTTTCCAAAAGACCCTAAAATTAGAAGATTGTGGTATTAAGCTATTCGTAGATATTTTTTGAGTTCGAGTTTGTGTCAGAAACATTTTGAAGAAAGTGATTACGAGGAAATATTCAAGGTTTAAAATTCTGTCACTTTCCATGTCAAGTACTTGATATAGAATACTGAAATAACCGAAAATAATGAAATAAAATCAAACTCATGAATGAACACAAAATGGAACGAATGTACGAAATGTCAAATTTATTAAAGGCCGTAGGGACCTAGCTATGGTCGTGCCATCTACAATTAGCTTTGCCCGACCTTCCCCATTAGGTCTGGCAACAAAGTAACAAACTTTTGTCTCAAAAGAGTAAGTATCTAGAGCAGTGACAGAATAATATAAATAATGAAACGAACGTGCTTAGCCTGCCCAGAGTGTTGAGAGAATTCCCTTTTATTCTAATTTCCTTAATTTAAAAACCAAACTTAGAAATAGTTTGGCCAACGAAACTGTCAATGGCACCTTGCTGGCAAAGCAAATGATAAGAGTCACCGGAAACTGCAGCGATTTTAAACCAACAGATGACATGATTAAACTAATGAATACGGAAAATTTATACGAAAAATGTGATTTCATTACTATAATTTAAGTTTTCATACTATTTTCATTACATATCATTACTTATTTCGTAGTATTTTTATTGTTAATTTGGTAATAAAAGTCAATAAACCAATAAACGGATTAATAATAATGTACGATTTTTTGTTTCGAATTTTCCTTGGGTATACGACTTTTTTAACGCTGTGGTACGATTGCAGAATTTTTTCACCTGGCAGCCCTGCTTCCGAGTGACTTGAGCGAGTGAACGAGAGTGAATAGTGAAAGCGCGCTCCGGAATCATTTGGTACCGCGGTGCCGGTAAGGATTGTGAGGAATAAATAAGGTTTACGTATCCGCGTTCGGTACCGGCTCCTTTGGATCAGTACCTCCGGAGTTACCCACCGCTATTTTCAATTTGTCAGCAAGTGGGAAGTTTATAGGTTATGTTTTGAAGACGAGAAATAGAGAGAATAATAATTAAAATGCCGCAAACAGGAGCAACACGCCGCCAAAAATTTCTCAAATCTGAGAAATCTAAAACAAAATTAAAAGCAAAAAATAAAGAACTCCCCAAAGGCACAAATGTAACTAAAACTAATTTCAAAATAAAGAAGATAGTTATTAGGGAACAGCTGAAGAAGCATGGTGATACTGAAGCATTGTCTGCAAGGAAACTGAATATAAAAGAGCTGTTGTCCCGTCTCAATCATTTCAATACTCACTCCAGAACTGAAGCCCTTAACGGACTAAAGGAACTCATTGAAGCTCATCCTGAGGTTTTGGAACTCAATCTTGGAGAACTTGTTCACGGGATTACGCCTTTGGTTCTAAATATTGAAAAAATTGTAAGTAACTTATCATAATCGTTATAATCCTCTACAGTTGGGCCCATTTACGATTGCTGACACTGGTCAATCTCGTCTTCTTCCTTTCTCCTTTTTTTATAAAACCAATAGAGTAGAAAATTTTACAAAATAGGTTTATTTTTCTACTCAATTGGTTTTAACTCACAGATGTATTTATTTATTTCATTTATATATTTCTTTAAGACCTATGAAACAATTAACGGTTATATTTCAGGTGCGCCATGCATCCCTCAAGACACTACATTCAATGCTATCAAAGGCTAATATTGAGAGAATAGATCCATTCTTTGACATCTTGTGCACATATTTAAGAAGTGCCATGACCCATATTGATGGTAGAATACAAGAGGATTCCCTTCTGTTTCTGGATACACTCCTTGAGTGCACACCCACAAAAGTTGCTCAAGATTTCCATAAAATCATACCAAACTTTCTTGACATGATTTCAAAGTTACGGGTTGATTCAAAGCCTGGAAGAACTCTGACTGTCAACTTGGGAAGCCAAATTACCAGTGTTAAATGGAGAGTCAAAGTATTGCACCGTCTGAAAGACTACCTAAATGAGTTTGTGAAATACAATAATATTCAAGAATTCAAAGGACCAGTTATTGAGACCACTAAGATTTTTGAGCCCTCTAAAATGAATCACTGTTCCTTGTTTAACCCGATTTATACCCAAAATTGTCAACTATCTTGCTTCTCATCAAAAAACTTGCAAGAGGCTGTGCCATTAGATGAAGTAGACAAGTTTAGAGAATATACTGACACTCTAATGCCTTTACTATTTGAAACATGGCTGGAAGTATGTCCTAATGTAAGTGCAGAGAAAAATACAGAGACTGTTATAAATGAAGATGCAGCTTCATTACTGAAGCACACCCTTGAGGTTATTTCCTTGATATGGTCACTTGTAAAGCATTTCAATATGAAGAACCCAAGCTCTAACATTCAAAACGCATTTTCGCAAAAGTTTCGCCAGCCATATTTACAACATTTTGTCAATGCTTTTCCTTATGTAACAAATATGCGAACAAAACAAAGAAACGCAAATGCACTATTGGAAGACGCTATCACTGATCCCAAATTAGTCATACAGAATTTGGAAATATGTCAAGTGTTCATTGTGCTGAATCCTAACATAAATGTGAAAAATCAAAACAAAGACATGATGGCTGTGCTGAATTATATAGAGAAAACTTTTAACAAGAACACTCAAGCTGAAATCAATGATGTCATCATAAAAATTTTGCACACAATTTTTTCAAATGAAGTGAATAATTGGACCAGAACTCTTTCAGTTATGGATGATTTATTCAGAAAGGTTATTTGGGCATTTTTTAATAAAGACATGTCTAGCTCATTTAGGCAGAAGTTCTTCAGTCTTTTATGTAAAATTGCTCTGAATGATAAGCTGGTCCACTTTCAAGAAAGTGATGCTTACCATACTTGGCTTAAAAACTTGCCAGACATTTTGTTAGAAGAGACAGTAACATTGCAAACAATAGATATAATCCATAAGTTTGCTGTTCGGAATAACAGAACCTTCAACATGGTTGTCAGACCTAAGTTGCTAGAGATCATAGAAAATCTCCCCAAGCTTGTAATATCTGATGTTGACATTCATGGAAGTGGCTACTATAAACTATTTTCATTGCTGCACTACATAAAAAAATGGGACGATGAATCTTTAAATCTGCTAAAAGATCAACTATTAAAAAGCGTTTACAAACGTGATTATGGAAATTTCATATATGAATCATTACAAATAAGAACTGGAGGCGCTGAATGATTATGTAATATTAGAATATAAATAAAAGAAATGTGTATAATTATGATAGTCATTTATTTCAATAAACTCAAACACAAATTATAATGCAAAATTAGGACAGTCAACTAGTAAACGAATTCACACTTTAATGTAACAAGGTAACAAAATTATAGGGTACAACAAATTTATACAAAATGCACCATCATTCCATTGAGAAGGTAACACAAACAAGCTGCTAACTGCATTACAACCCATATTATAGTAGAATAGTTTCAATATTGTATTATAAATACTGCAATCAGTTAATACCTATTTAATATTGATAACACATAATATACATTAATTAAGAAGTAAACTTAAAAGGAACTTTCGCAAAATTCTGGGGGGAAAAGAATAGGTTAACACATATTCAATACCCCACTTATTTAGCAATTTGTGCTGTACTATTCTTATCTAGTTTTCCTGGTGTGAATAAGGAGCACAAAACCAGGGCTACTTATATCACAAAACAATACCATCTGCATTAGAGTAAGCGAATAAAGTAACAGGCTTTAGCATTTGAAGGTAACTTTATGTTGTGAATTGGTAATTATTTAAAATAAAATGATGTGCATTCCTTCCCACATCTCGCCTGACGTACTCACACAATTCCGATATGAAGCCTCATTGAAGCTATTTACTTATTAAATTCATTATTAACGACTAGTTTTATCTTTCTAAAAACTAATTCTATAATAAATATGACTAATACAAAATAACTTCAGCTAATTGTTGAGTCGTTTAGTGTCAATTTGGCAATTTTTGGCTAAAATTGAAAATTACCAATAATAAGTTTGCGAACTTGCTATTAAAATATTATTTGGGTAACAATGATCATGAATTCTAGTATTTATTCATAGGAAAC
Source organism: Dasypolia templi (assembly GCA_963555695.1). Classification (NCBI taxonomy): domain Eukaryota; kingdom Metazoa; phylum Arthropoda; class Insecta; order Lepidoptera; family Noctuidae; genus Dasypolia; species Dasypolia templi. Next base: position 8,999,670 of record OY743148.1, on the reverse strand, counting down.
TAGGTCCTAGCGTTACGGCCTCATGATGGTTGGCTTGAGAATGCGGAATCTTTGACTAACTTAATTTAATTATGATCTCTTTGAAACTTTTATAATGAATGACATAGCCATGCAAAATTAATACAAATACTGGCATTATGTTTATAAGGAGCATTTTTGAGAATAATGTTCACATTAGAAATATCAAAAAAAAAACACGCATTTAATGCCTCATATAATAAATAAGTCAGATAGCCATTGTTTACTTTTGCATTAAATATTTAATAGAAATAGTCCTACTATTAATATACTACGTATTAATTTGATACGTTTGCTATCCTATCTTGAAGAGATTAAATTAGATTCCTACAATAGGTCAATAATATGTTTTAAGTCCATGTATAGACCAAGTTCATAAAATGTAGCGCTAAAATCATTAGGGTTCAAAGCGGCTACATATTATCAATCAGAAGGAGTATGAGGACGAAGCCAAACATTGGATAAGCGGTAAGCAGGTCGATTAATATCCCCATTAATCGACCTGCTTACCGCTTGTCCAATGTTTGGCTTCGTCCTCTAGACCGGGCTTATATTAATTCGTTCATTGACCATTCAGTTTGCGGAGTTCGCTTAACCACATATTTTTCTAAAACCTCCGTCTTGTATAATGGATATTTAATTGAGTTTGCATGCAGGTCTAATTTAAAGGTCAATGGTAGACATAGTAAACATAATTTATGACATAGTTTTTAAACGCGCGGAAGATTGGAAAAACATTATGCTCCCTAATACTGCACACAATCTTTCAAATGTAGCTAAATAAAATAAAACTATACGATCATTTTCCAGAATATAGAGAGCATAAATCGTTCTTGCACGAAGCACGGCTGAGATTTATTAATATATACTTATTTGGGTAAGATCTACTGTGTTTTCCTTTTATTAGATTTTTTTGCGCGAGGTAAGGTATTGGTAGTAGAGGCCGTCAGCATTGCCTGAAAATAAAAGGATTAAATTGAAAACTAACTCAAAAAAGCACAAGCTCACTACTCAGTTATAGTTGTATGGTGGCATTTTTTATCGTTATTATTCAGTCCATGAACTTTTACAAAAAAATGCAACCATAAAATATATATAGTTATAAATTGGCTTAGGTTGTCAGTGATTATAATTACATAGGATTAGGGAAGAAAAACACTGATTAAAATAAACATAAATAAATACGACACACACGTTAAATAATGCACAGCAAATAATTTAAAAAATGGGACACGTTGTTAACATACTCATCAGATAGAATTTATTAGTGTCAGTCTGTTAAAGATAGGCGATCAAACTAAAATCATGCATATCAAAGTTGTCAAAAACACTCGCAAAACGGAAACTAAAATAAACATACTGTGTTGCCTAACTTCAGCTGCAATTATAAGCGGGCTTGGGATTTTAAGAAATGCCTTCTACACATCTGTGCTTTTAGACGAAGTCGGTGCTTCGTCATGTAATGATATAAACTTATATTCTGGATGACCAGCTATTTTCGCATCAATGAGTTTCTTCAGAGCATCGCTCTTTTCAATTATATCTTGTGATATATCTTCGTCCCCTACTTCAGACGCGTCTATGAAACTAAGTTGATCATCAGATTTTTCTAATTGACATACTGCATTGGTATCTTGTACTTTTATCTCGTCTGCGGCGATAGTGTTTAATTCAGTACAGCTTTGAAAGCCATCAGCTTCCATTTCAATGGTGGATGATCTTCTACTATGATCATCAGTTGAGGTTGATGTTTTATCGGACTTTGGTTTCTCTTCACTCTTGTACCAAAAAGCAAGTTTGCCTGGCAACTGTAACAATTTACCTAACCCTGAACTGCTGCCTTTTGGGATTCGAGCCGGTGATTTAGATTTATGCCGCTTTTTGTTTTCGGCTATAGGATTAACAACTTGAAGACCTTTTGGTAATCCAGATTCTTTAATACTGATGTTTGGTAATTTATTTACGATATCATTTAAGCTTTCTTGGGATGTTGTACTATTTAGAATTGTATCTGTTTCTGGTTTACTGGCTTCTTTATTGTTATCTGTCGTTACCTCTTCTGTATAAACTTTAGGCGGTGGCAGCGGCGCTTTTGCTTTACCATATTTACCTTTTGGGTATTTTCTTTTACTTTTAGGGGAATCTTCTGGTGTTCCAAAAGACGCTTCGTCATCGCTTTCGGCAGACTCGTTATCGTTTATAGACGTATCAAGACTCGTAGTACCAGCGCGTTCGTCTAACACTACAGTTACTGTTTCTTTTGAGACAGTCTCAACTGTATCTGTATTATCTAGGGCAGCCTCAAAAACTATATCTACATTGTTTGCATTAGATTGGTCATCATTATCGTCTTTTTGTTGACGTGCAACAGGAATGTCGGATAAAATATCGCTTTCTTTATTTTTTATATCTTCTTGTTTTGATACAGAGCCATCTGTAGTATTTTCTTTATCTTTATCTAAACTAATCAATATAATTTCTTTAGAAGTGCCTTCTTTTTGGTCCCAGTGATCTGTATTGTTATCAGTTTGATTATTAACACTTGCATTGAAGGGGAAATCACCTAGCATTTGGAGGATCTTTACTTGGTCTCCAACGTATTGGTATATAAAGGGGGGTTGTGTGTGGGATAAGAAGATGGGGGACGGGGCATTAATAAGAGCGGGCATATTCGAATATTCAAAACTATCGTCGTCCTGTAGCTCCTCGATGATTACTTCACTTTCCTTTAAATAAAAAGTTCTTAAGTCTATATCAAAATAAAGAAAACCCAAACACAAAATAATACAAGCTAATAAATGCAATAAACAGACTTATTGGCATAACATCGTGATTGTAGTGGTATACTGGTGTAACCAAAAAGAGAGCAACTTTAACTCATGCAAAAAAAATGTTCTATAACCTCAGTTTGACTAAAAACTAAAACTGATTCTAAAATGATTTGATGTGAAGGAAACTGTAGGGATGATGACACTTTTTAATTTACATATAAAAAAAATGTTTGTTTCCAAATAGTGCAAACAATATTTCAAAAAGTGTAAAATATTAAAAAGTTGCCAAGTTATAAACGTTTTAAAATAATTGTTAGACAAGGGCAGCACTATCGTAGAAGTGACGTCACAATGTAACTTCATACTAGCGCCATACATTGTCCGTACCGCGCGACAAGGACGGGGATAATCCCCTCCAATATTTTTTAAAAGCGTGTATCTTCATATTTATATCGATATTTTTGATTATCTCATTTTTACTATGCCTTTTTTGAAATTACATTATTTTTACGAACATGTTTAATATTAGTCATCATCCCTAAAAGCCAATATATTTAACTAGTACTAGTAGCATAATACTTTTATCTTACACAATCCATTTATAACACTTTGAAGCCAATAGCAATAACGTTATAAGTTAGGTATGTCATTTTCTACATTTGAGCTTTTACACATACCTAGCCGTCGAAAAGACATCATTATTTTATAGATATATTTGTTCAGTCAAATAGCCAATATTTAAATAGATTTTCACACATTTCATAATCATGTTCTGGCTTCAAGCAAGACCCAGCACCAATCATACCCTGGCACGCCAAAACACTAAAAACATTTATGTAGGGTAGTTAGCAGCTTAACATTTTATCTAACGTGACATTTAAAGCTTCACATCTACATTTTTAACAATTTGAATATAGTAATTTTATAATAGTGTGAAAGCAAATAATAGTCTGCAGAATGCCCTACATAAATGGATCTCCATAGAATCTTCCATAATACAATATTCGAATAAAAATAAGTGTAAAGAACGTGATATAAATTTAGTTTTATTGCTGTAATTATTCCACCCACAAATACATTCACAAAGTATTGCACCAGTAGTTTTGATGTAAATGGAAATAATTACAACAATAATTTAAAATCATTAAATTATAGTTGCCAATATCCCTAGTTCAGAAGGTAGTTCATGATTTATTTTATTTATAAAACCTTTAAAATGACTGTCCAAATTCGGGCACATTTTTTGTGCGTTTCTTCCGAACACCTTGTATAAAGGACAAAAAATGTAAACTTGTTTACCGCGATCACACATGCCAGTTTCAACATCATTTCCAGACCATAAATTTTACAATTAAAGCGAAACATCCTGCCTTTGTTTTTATCAACGCTTAATACTAAGTCAGTACAGTAGGTACTTAGTCTAACTTCGGACTTATTGGCTCCCAGTGTCATGATACAATTTAAAAAAAGAGTACATCATGTTATCTGGGCACAAAGATGATTACTGCCAGTTTATGATATCGAAAACTTTATATAATTTTGACCAAACTAATCATAATTTAATAGAAGAAATCATATTGAAACCGGCAAGTAAGTTTTTAACAAATCTGTTCATGAACTAGAGCTACTAGATGACGATAACATACTATACAGATACTTCATTCACACAAACCTTTTGGTCACTTATTGTAGAACATTTTGTACTATAGTGCGCGCGGAACTAGTTGGCCGCGCCTTAGGCCAATCACGTCATCACGCCCTCCCCCGTCTCACCGCTCACTTACCTAAGGCGCGGCTAACTAGTTCCGCGCGCACTATAAGTGCTGATATTTTCAATAATCAGATATAACTTGTATCTGAAGAAAAAATCTGAAAGTTTGACATATGTTCTATAAATAATCTGTCAAACCACCCGTTTTATTCCTCAGATCGAGAAAGTTATCTAAAAATAAAAATAACTGCCCAAGTCAAGTGTCTGTAAATTATGTAATCTGTTGCTTGGCGCATGAGCGTAGCCGTTAGATTTGTTATGCGAAAAAAAACCCTCATAAATTGTCATACATAACTCTCCAAATAATTGATTATGTTACTCTGGACAGTGTCAAAATAACAAACCGGTCAAACAAGGCGACAAACATGGCAACGACATTGTTACAAAGCTTGGTAAAAAAACGTTTAATTCATAAACTCGTTGATGAAGTGTGTGAATAAATTATATGGCATTTCATTTGGTTTACTTTTGATGTTATGTATCGACGTTTAAACAAAGTTATCGCGTCATGTCATCGTCATGTCATTGAATGTCAAAAGAAACGTCAAGAATAACATATTCAATTAGATGTAAGTAGTCGAAAAAATACTTATTTTCCACTAGCAACGCTCACGCTTTTTCATTTATAGTTTATATTCAGTGTTACCAGACCTCAGCGGCTTGCGGTCGTTTGATGGAAGTGACGGTAGTTCGGGAAGACCGGCCACGTGCGCGTGCGCCGGCTCCTAAGGAAGCCGTGCGCGTCAGCGAAGCACTGTTGTCTGCACTCGAGTAGCCCGAGCTTATGTCCTCCGATGATTTTATGTGACTGGAATGTAAGAATTATTTATTAAACTGGTGATTGATAGGTACTAGATATTGGAACCTATGGTTCGTTCCACTTGACAATCATTGCTGTTTTAAAGTGCCAATGACTCTCATAAGCCTTGTTGGGAATCTAACTAACACCTTGCGCGCGGTTGAAATGCGCAGGCGGCGTGATCAACGCTATATCCGCAAGCGAAGGCGCGCCACGACGGCGACACGGCTCCGCCCGATGACCACTCGTTTCAACGGACTCCACCACGACGATACTACTCTCTTAATAATTAACTGTTTGTCCGGGAAGTTATCGTTTTGTGAGATCAGACGGCAATATATCAAGCCTTGTTTAATACAGTCCACTCTTTTATTGTACTTACCTGGAGCTAACCGCCTCTTTCAAGTTACGCAGGCCTAAGGCAGGTAATGCCTTGGCCTTGCCTATAGTGGAACAACACTCTGTTTTTATTATTATATATTAGGTCCTATTATTCTTAAACCATTTTGTTCTTTATAGCACGGCCAAAGGAATAACTTTGCCATTTTTAACTACAGTCGCAACCAACTGACAGTCTCTTCCTTATAAACAAACATATGCGCAGTTTTTTTTGCGCTAAAACATGCGCATACAATCTCCGCAAGTAACAAATCATTTTATGACTGTTTCAAAGCTAGATTTTTTGCATGGTATGTGTGTGCTTCCGCCTTTCACGCACAGCAGCATTTCAGTCAAAGTTTAAGATTCATCATCTAGAAAACGGATGACAAACACAAGTCTGTCCATAAAAATAAACAGGACCCACCTGAAATCCGGTTCGTCAGACCTAGGACGAGGTCTTACATCAACATCGACCTCGGGGAAGTACATCGGCGAACGACTGTTTGACTCTGAAGCACTACGACGCGTGGAGAATCCACTGTGGAAATTAAGGAAGGACTTAATAAGCACTCAGTTTGCCTGATAAACTACTAAATACAGGAATATTTTTTGGAGATCAGCCGCATCCAGGAAAGCCCTGTGACGTTCAAAATTTAAAAAAAAAAACACATAAATCTACATGGGCACTTATGAAACGTCAGATTCTAGGTGCACGGTTCCAATTGGTCGTTTCCTATGGAGAAGAGCCGGCAAGAAACTCCATGGTTACTCTTTTAAAAATATTTATCTTTTACAATGTTTTTTAATTGACCTGGATCGGTTTATCGATCTGGGAGTGTATGTAAAAGCAAGTCTGGCCTAGCGGTCAGGATACATCTTCTGAGCTTCTAAGGTCCTATTCTTGCGCAGTTGTTATGATATACAAGCCGAGCTCACCTCTTACCGCCTCGTCGAATAAGCCGTGGCTCTGTGAGCACATCGTCAGCTTCATCGCTGCCTCTCTCTTCACGTGGCTCGCATTCGGTCAAGTCAGACAGACTGTAACTCTTGCGCAGTTGCTGTACCAACCCGCCGCCGCCCTGTGAATTTTTGATTAATATATACTTTATGTATCGAACAGTGTTCACAATGGTATCTTTATCGGTTTTTTATTTACCTAGAAAAGAAATAGACCTCAACATAACAGTTGGGAAAAAGTGAATAAATAAATACAAAATATTTCAATTCGTGGTTTGCACTCTTGGTGCGCCTGTGGAAAATAAACCCTTTCTTGAAAAATATTTGCTATTTCATTTTCTAGGGTGAAGAAATTTCAATGTGTCAGAGGAGGCCTGAAAATAGCAGATGGCTATGATAAAACGACTTAATGGCTTCAAGCTTTTCTATCTAAAAAGAATTTGCTCTTGCGTTGAGCGATTTACATTTACTTACTTGATAGTGGTCGAAAATTGGGCTTCCCTTATAAATATACAAAAATAATACTCACGTAGAATCTGCAGTAATGCTTCAGCAACACAAGCTTTGTGATGCAAAGCGCATGCTGTCGTAATGTCTATTAAAGCGATGATATTTAACGCTTTTCACAAAAGTAAACAATAGCAAGGACACTATATTGATTTATTGAGAAATCATCGAATATTAAACTAAATCAGTCACACAACTAAATCTAAATGACACAATTCACAATGTTGGTGGTTTCACAACACACATGCGTTCTTTACAAATATGTTATGTATAAAGGTAATAAACATACAGTTGGCAATTATTGTTTCATCAATAGAAAGAGACGGAAGAATAAGTGGCCCATTATAATAGCCTGTTGTTCGAATTCGAGTGGGCCATCCAATATTGTATCTCTTTCTTTTTTACATTAATTCGTTACATCCCTTATCTTGCCTACTTTATGTGTATCACATCTATGTATTTATAAACTAATTATGTCATTAATTAATTACAGACGTCATGCGATGTAAAATAATATTAAATAAATCGGTTCGTCTATAAGATTGTGCAGGACAGTTTAGGAACAGCGATAATTTAAGCATAACAAAATATAATAACAATTTTGAAGAAATGCCCTGACTAGCATTGTACAAAGAAATGCATACGTTTTAAGTAATTTAGAGTGTGAAAAATATTCTAGAATATTATATAGTTTTTAGACAAGACAAGTTTATAGACAAAACAATCAGTAGGGAAAAAATCCTATAATAAGCGAGACAAAAAGAAAAGCCGTATGAATTTGCTTTGGTTTGAGTTGCATTAACTGTTGATTTTTATTATGGTGTACAAAAAGTATATCGGATTACAGAGAAAGCCTCAAATAATCCGTGTTACAGAATAAACTGCACATGAGGCGACCGCCCAGCATAGCCTCCTAGTAATAATAATTGTAAAAAATCTATAGTATTAGAAATTCATTATAAGATCTCAAAATCTTTTGGTAATAAAGCTCAGACCTACTATCTTTATTAATCAACTACGGATATGATTGTTTAGTATTTAAAGTGACATTTTCAAAGCTCAGTTTTCGAGAATGTCAAAACGAGTAATTTCTCTAAAAAGCTTGTTCCTACTATGCCGGATGTGGTGGCTATAAAATGACTTACGACCTAGTGACGGAACGGTTCATATAGCCCAGTTCACTAAACTAATCCAATACGATAAAATGAAGATATTTTGTCGTCCCGACACAGTGGGAACGAGCTCAAGTTTATCCTAAAACTTGTGAGAAATGAGAAGATGCTGATACATTCAAAATTATTTACCAAAAACCCCAAAATCATGTCCAATAACAGTGGCTGTCAATTTAAGAAATTTCGCAACATATTAATCAAACTATAAAATGAATGATTAAAAGTGTGATACACTTGATACTTTAAAAACAACGGGTCATACTAATCGTTGTCTAAAATTATCTTAACATCACAGTTGAGCTTCATTCGTACTCGTTACTCAGTCGACCAAAACTTCGTTGTTCTCTTTGTCTATGGCCGCTTGGGATCTGGTGCGGCGACCTCGGGACTTGCTGCGAGGTCGTTTTTCTTTTTCTTTGGCAACTTTACGTTTACGAATGACGTTGCCTCGGCTGCGGGCTGATGTGTCATCTGGCTCGTAGTCCGGGTCGTGAGGATCTCCATCCCCTAACATATAGTCTTGTCGCTCATCATCTCGGTCCAGTTCCACTATCTCCACAATACCAGGCAGCTCTGAACGTTGGTACTCCAAGTCGTCATAGGTATCGTGGTAGCCGTCCGTGACGTCACGCGCGCTGATCGCTTGCTTCGCGCGCGCCTCTCTGCCTTGCTCAGGACTCGGCAGATTGAAGTTCTGCGTGAAGCAGCAATGGAAAGGATATTTGGAAAAGATGGGGTGGAAGGGGAGAAATTAAAAAAGCGTGTTAATAAAATTAAAAAAAAAGACGAAATTAAACAAAGCGGCTATGTGGTCGATGTGAGGGTTGAGATATTACATGGTCTTGATGTGGTCATGCCCGATGACTGGTGGCTACTGGATGGCTAGCTTGCTAAGTGCGATTAGGCCAATTTAGGAAATACAAAAAAAAACATGTAAAGCTGAGTGCAAGTTAGCATTGTGGGTGTAATTCATGTTTTGCTAACTTATTTACATTATACACACTGTAATCAAACATGCCACATTGTTGCTTTTGTAAACGTATTTGCTCTGTGACAATTTTAAGTGGTAAGAAAACAACACAAAGTTAAACATTTAATGAACACTTGTAACTGTGTATTTTTAGTTAAGGGTTAAAGCCCACCGACACCCTTATTTGGCTCATTTAAGAACTGTCGAAATTATATAAAAGTTTCGTTTATCTACAGATCTTACATGAGAGGGTAGTTATAAAACTAAGCATGCCACAATAATGATTATTAGGGTTGTGTAAACTTACTTTTATGGCAGTCTGCATGATAACAGTTGTGGCATAGTTGACGCCTTTGGTGCCCAAATTGAGCACCGTGTGGTAACCCTGGTCTTTGGCCTTCGCTATGTACTCATCTATTTCCTGTAAAATGGAAACATTACAATTTAAGTAAAATGGTCATTGTTTTATAGCGATGCTGTGAGTCACGCGTTTCTAAATGCCCGTGATTTTAAGTACCTACGCAATTAATTACCTGTTCATCATATTTATTCATATGTAACAAAGCAAAACCGCTTCCGTATAATTTAAAATATAGAAAATATCAACATAGTGCAATTATAACTAAAACATCACAAGCTTTTAATGATAAAAACACAAAGACATTGAATTAGAACAATACAATTTGTATCAATAACACGTTTATGCCAATCAGTTTGAAAGATAAGCTACGAGACATTAGAATAAGTAACATTTCTTCATTTTAATAACAACCAATTGAAAATTCTGGACGGTGAAGATAATATCAACATAACTGAGATAATAACCCCTTGCATTAATCAGAATAACAACAAATACATAGCTAGCATTACTGACATCATATATACTTATCAGCAAAACAATAACTTGCAGTGTAATCTGAGCTCATAGAATATCATCTTATCACCACCGCGTGGGTGTTTAAATAATAATTGTAAACGCTACTACAAGATTAAAATACACGGATAGGCAGTAAAATCCATTTGTGTACTAACAACTTCGTAACTACTGCGAATGCAGTGCGTATGATTACTTAAATACCCCATACCACACTTGCCTTACACGGTCGACAAAACTTATTGTGTCGTGGATTTTGTCCTATGGATCACAATGTGACAAAATTCATAACACTTGGTAATGTTTTAATTCATACAATATTCTACCTCCGTTTGACTTTCTGTTATGGTTATGAGTGTATACTGGAAAGCTCGTTGTTCAAAAGTTGACATTAGGAACGTAGATCATAGTTATGATCTCTAACGAGTTGAGTGACTTTGATTGCGTATAAATATTTAGAACCAGACCGTGACCAGTTGCGAGCACATCTGTTTACCATTCTAGTAATCAAGTTATTCGACATGTGCATGTCGTGCTGTCAACAATGTGCTGACATTTCGCAAGCTGAAGCTGTTTCTCTGTAAGAGGGACAGTCCTCCCAGGAAAGAACAGACTTGGAAAGTGTGTGACAAACAACTAGTGATTTCTTCAACATATTTTTAGGTATGCTAGGCTTCCTTACCTATGAAATTGTCAATTCAATTCAATTAATCTTTATTGCAATCCATAATGCACAAATACAGGTGTCAATATGAAGTCATTACTTATACATATTTTTTTATTTCTAGCAATGCATCTGTGCCAGGTGTACGAGAGCCGGCAATCTCTTCAAAGGAATTTTGTACTGCCTCTCGGGTATTGAATTTTTTCCCTGCCGAGAAGTTGTCCAAATTTTGGAAAACGTAGAAGTCTCTCGGCGTCAGGTCTGGAGAGTACGGTGGATGACGCAAAACTTCTAACCCTAGCTCTTGTACCTTAGAGGCCGTCTGTTGTACCGTATGAGGTCGAGCGTTGTCGTGTAGGAGCAGCGGGAACGAGCGATTAACCAATGACGAGTAGTGCGTTAGTTTGTAGTGTTCACTCCATACATTTAATTAATGTTGCGAGCCGTTTGTGCGGCATTGCTACCGCGACGAAACTCGTATTCTATAATTACACGTATTTTTACTGTGTCCGTATTGATGAAAAAATCAAAATCAAAAGTCATTTATTCAAACTAGGCTGAGAGTCAGCACTTTTCGAACGTCAAAATTACATAAGACAGTCCCCCAAAACGCCCGCCCTTCACCACTTCCTAGTGCTTTAGCTGGGAAGAAGAACTGGCGCAACAAACTCCCCAGCAGCAATAAGTACACTGATCAATAAAAAAAATACTGAATTTGAAAATAGATATCCAAATTTTTTAAATAAAATTGCCAGCCATACATAAATTACGTTTCAAATGTCCACTATTGTAAAACGGCAACTTCATAGGAAATAACTTATTTATGGCCTATATTAAAATACACCGTCAAACTAAACAGATTCTGCTATCGAGCGGATTCTTTGTTTGTCCAAAAAAAATACAAATTAAAACCACTGTTTTCTCACCTGTTCCCGCCTGCATAGCGCCGGATGCACGAACTTTCGGTACAGTATGGAGGAGCCCTTGGTTGCCGGTGACAGCAGCCACAGCACCAAAACTATCTTCACCTCGTAGTAGAACGGAAACCATGACAGAAACACGTCCGTGAATGTCTCCGTACACGTGAATAAAGCGAACACTATCCAGTACATCATCCATTTTACCTGGAATTGACAGATTGAGTTTGGTTTTAATATACGAACTGGCTATAAGGTGATTATGTGCCTAGAATGGGTAAATAATGTTAGTTTGCTTGCCAAAGATATACACAATACAAGAGTAATCAGTACTTTCCAAACTGTAACACAGTTTGGCGGCAATTACAAAACAGTGTGGCAAAGTGAATACTTAGATGACGATTGATAGAGATGTTGGATGACACAGAAATACTGCCATAATCCCAAATAATCTGGGAGTGCTAGACCATGTTAATGATTATGTGTGTCTTCATGTCGTTCCTATTCCAAGAATCTATGTAATTGTACAAATAACGCCATCAATGTCACGTTAAGGGTAAACTAAACTAATATCACACCACAAGTATAAAATAGTGTTGAGCTAAATTTGTCTAGAAGGGGCGAAAGGGGTGGGACAGACGTACGTAGGAAAACCGGCGAACCCTAGTCATTTAAATTGGTTACCTAGGTGGTGGAGGGCAATACTGACAGACGCCCAAGGTGAGTTATTCCGATCGGAAATGATACAGTTATTACATTATTTTAGAGGAGGTGTACTGACTTTAATATTGAGCAAGGTTTCATTAACAAAAAGTGGAGAAAGTGAGTACCTAAAGTCTAAAGTAGGACACAGCGTTATTGAAAAACATGTATTGATTCTTCAGCTACATTATAAATAGCTCTTCATTACTCACTTGGAATTATGTTATTTAACTTATTGTTTGTCAACTTTGATGCATGAGGAAAATAGTCTATACAAATGGGTATAAAACTAGAGCAATGTGAATAATATTGCAGCATAAACAAATAGTAATCACTTACTAGAAATCCTGTCAGTTCAAAATCACATCGGTAACCAAATATTCATTTTGATCATGACACCCTAGACTACATTCTGGGTATTGTTTATAAAATAATACCGAGGGATATGTACCTGTTACCGGCGGCGATTAATTAGTCATAGGAAGCCAGGAACAAGGTAAAGGACACAGTGGGAGCCGAAGCGTTTCAACCACGAGCGAGTGCCCGTAACAAGGCCACCTTTGTATTTTACTGAACCATTTACAGCAAATGACACATTTTTTCAACACGCCAAATTGTCGCTACACAAAAATTACTTGCCTTTTGAAGCTCATAGACAGTAATTTCGTTCAATTTTAGTATAATAGCTCAAGCGTCACAGAATATGGAGCACAGATAATGGCTTATATTGTAGACCTGTAGTTATAAGTATTAAATAGCACTTACGTATTCCTTTAAGTTCTTCGTCCGGACAGCTTTATATGAAGCATAAGCCGGGTAGAGGGTCCCGAATACCAATCTGCAAAACGGATACACCACCAGATAAGTGATCATCTTCGGTGCGAAGAATCCAGTCGCTAGGGCGATCAGGCCAAAGTTCCCAAACGAGACACTAGGGATGCATCTACTGCAGGCCAATCCTAAGTTCGTTGCGAATCGATACCAGACTCTTCCTTTCGGTTGACCGAGAGGAGAGTCATCGTAATCGTCGTAACCCTCGTCGACGTTCGGGTCGTATTTGACGACTTCTTGGCAGGATTCAAATGTGTCGGTCGCGGTGGCACGAGTGTATTCCGCCTCGAGCTTGTTGACAATGAATCGGACGCTGGACAGTCCGAGGCTCAGCGGCGGCAGGCGAGGGCTGTCGTCACGGTTACCGGTCGCGAGACCCACCGCCATGGATACGGTATTAACGTCATTTGTTTTCTAGCAACGCATATGTTTTCACTGTATATGTATCGTTTTATAGTGTCTGTTCGAGTGCACTGCACATTAATATTTAAGACGCACGCACTAGATGAATCGCAGAGACTGATTGAATAAAGATCTGTCTCGACGTGATTGGCGAGCTGTTTGCTACCTTGTAAATCAATACTACCGTGCTCGGTGCACAGTAAAACTGCGTGGACAAGTGTTTGGTTGAAAGGTAATAGTCACTAAATGTATACAAGGGCGACCTTCAAGTAGAATTAGGTTCTCAATTTTATTTGACTGTTGGTTCTAAACGCCTAACTGGAAATTAATTGTTTAGTTGAGAAACTTCGTCGGGTAATACAATTGCTTGTATTTGACCTTCTTCAATCTTGTAATTGAAGAAGGTCATTACCTTCTTCAATCTTCTACAATCTTGTAATTGGTAAACGGTACAAAGCGCGTGGGTGTTTTGCATGGTTTAGATGTGCCATGGTCGATAGTAACAGCTGTTAAATAAATATGACCAATTCATGATTGGATATAAAAAGGTTTGCTTCGCTTGTCGACAGTTCGGCATTTGATCGTTCATATATTTTAATATTTTGCAACATGCGGTATACTACTTGCTCACTATCCGGTTAAGTGCATGCACGCGTGAAATTTTAACGAGTTAGTGCTTACAGAAAGTAGGCACCGATAGTATTAGTGGGATTATTTTCAATCAATACTTTGTAGAACCAGCTCCTCATGATAGAACGACGTATGAATCGCAGGCACGATGTAACACAAGACCGTATTCGGGCTATTAAAGATAGCACGACGGAAGCCAATAATGCAGGAGTGGACAATCCAGATGAATAATAAATGGAAGACGGCTAGGAGTCTTCACCAGTTTAATATGAGCCACCCCGACCGTCGAATAGCTTAGACCGATTAGATATGAAGATTCCTATTATACTGGACGACTTTAAAAATAAACACAATTGCACTGTTGCACGTTGTATACGAATTTAGAGACCTGTGGGTATGTCTAACTTTAGTCTGGTACAATAATCAGTATTGTGCTTTTTATCATCCCAGACAATGATATGTTTGTTTTCGTTTATTATCATCGTTGTATTGTTTTCTGTTCCTTATCAATTATCATGAATGCCTTTGTTGGTTATAATTGACGAAACGTGATACCTCCAATACATTCAGAATCTATTGTTTAATTAGATAAATTTCCCTATCACTTAGCAGGAAACACATTTCTAGTCTTGGTAGGTAATGGATTCGATAACAAGGTTTTCCACATAGATTACAAAATATTAATTCTTGAACTTATTTTTGTAGGTACAAAAACGTAATGCATGTTTCTAAATTTCAGTACAAAAATGTTCATCCATGTATTATACGAAAATCATATGATGTCATTCTTCAGAATCTACCTGAGCAATAAGCACTAATAAGGAATAGATCATAAATCAGTATGTAAAATGTTCTCGTAAATTATATTTGCAATTTTCTGTTTCTTTATTTATACGGCTATGCTAACAGCTGTTGCTTTCCGAAAATACTTTTTTTGTAGCCACTCTAGCTGAATTTCCATGTGAAGTATACCAGTAACAATAACTCTGTACACGTTTGTATTATTTCAAAATCGGAAATGTAACACGGAATGTATCTGTTTCGTATCAGGCGAAGTGGAACACTAAATGTGGATAAAACTAGATCATCATGCGTGCGAAACGAACGTGCACGCACATGGTGCGGTTTCACAACTCCCTAAAATAAATAGGCGAGAAACTCGACCCATTTGGGCTAAATCGGTAGTAGCCCGTTGCCAAAGCATGCGTACTGTAATACTGTTCGATCATGCCCTTACGTGGGTAGAGAACAGCATAAGGTCAACGTAAAGAGCTGTAAAATATTTAAAGGTCTTATGGGGTCTTGCGCTTTACTTCACATAGACCTCTTGACCCTCGTGGGCGTAATGGATATTGGATATAGGAGAAGTGGACAGCTTAATCGTCCAAATTCGACGTCCATCAATCTATCTGCTACGGTTGGACTACAATTTCGCCTAGAAATGTTCCTGTTTGAAAGGATTAATAAATTGTGCTGGCTCTACGAGTCTATGAAACACAGCAGGCGCATAAACTATGCATTGGGAAATGGTGACCTTACCCCTTTTATTGTTCTTAAAGTTGGTTGTGTCACTTTTAATGCAATAATGGCAATGGTTTCATATCAAAATCAAGTCTGTGTTGGTCGATTCTATGCTGATAAGCAATACTTTCAAAATGACTACGGCTGAATAATAATAAAAACCGAGAGCAGTACTAAAAACGATTACGCAAATTCAGATATGTTAACAAATGATGCGTTAATTTCAATCATCTATGAAAATTGTTTAACGTATCGATTTCCTGAATGTAGAAACAGTGAAATAAATCTACTTCGACGTTGGCGTGGGTGTAATAACTTTATTGAGCATTCGACCTTATCGCGAATGCGTTTAGGCCTTTTAAAGCGACATGAAATTAAAATAAACTCCTTCATGTCCCTATGTATGAATTTTAAATCTTTGCAGATATAAGAGTATCGCGAAGCTCTCATAAATACCGAACTTAACTAGTCGTGAAGAAAATGACCGGTTATAAAAATATACGCCACGCATATAGGTCAAGAACCTCTAATACAGTGTGGTGCATCCGAGCATCTCACGCGATGTTAGAAAATTTTGTTCAGTTGAATTTCAGCTTCAGGGTTGGCAGTACGCCGCAAACGAGCACGCAATAATCAAAATTCTATTATTGCCGATCGATTATAAGAGCTACAGTATCATCAGCATTTAGAGAACCTACGTCGAGGTTGCAAGGCTAATTATTCGTACTCGTTACTTCATTGTGTTGTGCATTGCAGAACAAATTATACCCTTGTGGGTTTTATACGAAAGGTTATCTATTCATATAAATGAATTATGAATCATAAACCTTTTTGCCGCCGAACTTCTTTGTTGTGTTCACTTAGTCAATTTGATTTTTCAGAACAATGAAAGAAAACATTAGAATTTGAATAATAGAACTACAAGCTTTCTTTCAAGAAAAACTGTAATCAAAACAGAAAAAAGGTGGCTTTGAATAGGCCTATGGGTTAGTTATCGAAAATTCGAAACGGGTTACTAGCTTCCCATAGTCACATCACGTTTTTTTATTGGAATGCATCCTGTTAAATCGATAATGAAACGACTTGATCCTTTCTATACGGACGAGTACGGCTATTGGTGAACTAAATAAGGAGTGTGTGCATCGAATCGTGCGCATTGCTCGCTACGTTCTTCAGGGTCGATGTAACACTCAGTTGAGCGTGTCCAGTGTGGCTTATGATTACACGTATTGAAGAACGGGTGTGCCTTTTTGTTTCTTCGGAAACCATTTAGTTCTTTGATTCAGAGTTTTTACAGTAAATAATTTGAGCAATTTGTGGAGCTGTTATTGAACATATCAGACCATCTTCCGATCAATGATCATACTTGTTATTTATGCTTCATAAGCTGTTATTGCTTCTTTGAAAGCTTTGCAATTGCAAGTCTAAATGTATTGCAGTAAAAACCGAGTCAAAAATTGTATCGGAAATGTGACCTAAACTATCTCAATTTCAATTTTAGATTTTTCCCCATTTCCATTATAAACAAATATGTACGCAAATCGTCGTTTGGAGCACTCGTTGTTTCGACAACCAGACGGAGCTTTCAGATCTTTATGCGCAAGTCGCTTTAAGTCATCAATGCTATCTCACAATGCGAACTCTTGTCGTAATGCATTTAATTTTGCATCTCATAAGTTGGCGCAAACGGCCCTAGTATTAAGTGAACTTCCTGTGTATTGTAAGAATCGGTCAAGCGTGCCATTGGTTCATTACAATTTTAAATTACCTTGGCGTTTGGTAAAAACACTCCTTCGCCAAAGTTTGGTATACAAATGCTGTAGAGAACGTATGAATAACTTTGATTTGAAATATTTTGCTCAAAACAAAAACAGCCAAATATGGACTTGTAGTTCGTGGTCTTCAACAGAAAAATGAATGCCGGATCTAAAAATGGTATGAAACCTTGGTTGTTTTTGTCAAAAACCGGAAGGATCACCAAATAACTTTATTACTAGTTAGTTTAACTTATTAGTCAGCATGTTATTTTCGTCAATTTAAAGAGAGAAAGTTTACTGTAATAAAACAGTTTAAGCCCGCATTGAATGACTTCTGACATTTGTAGGAGAAATCGTGTTATGTAGCCCTAGCCTAGTATCTACCGGGCTAACAATATTGCTAGCCACCTATCCATGCTAATCCATAACAGTTATAGAAGCAGCCATAGGAACAGACCAAGGATTTACGCACTGCGTTTGCAAGAAAGGATGATGTCAAAAAGAGCCTCTGCAAGAAAAATGGTACCTATTTAACTCAAAATGCTATGATAGTTTGTCTTGCAATAACAAGTAGATCCTCATCCTTTTTTATTTTAAGGTTTTTTGAACATTTTGTATTGTATGTTAACAAATGTTCCTCATTAATCAATGTTGCTTTTTTTTTTATTTGATGGTTGTGTTCTGTTGACTTGTTCGATTATTTAATTTACTTTTAATTAATATTATCACCTTGGCAACTACTTTATGTCGATGCTCTATGAAATGTTCCTGTAGAGTATGATTATTACTTTTACTAGGAACATGACTCTGTGACCTAGATCTTTTAAATTAATATTTTTTTAAGTCGGTACATCTTGTTTTCAATCCCAAGTTAGTTTCTCTAGTGATACTTTTAACTAAAGCTCGGAGTGACAACTAGTTTTATCTGAAAATCAAATATGTATAACAGTTTTAAATTCTAGTTTTTAGTTGAACGCGTTTTCCCTAGATACTAAACTAGTTTTTACTAAATGCCTAGTCAAAACTAGAATTTAACTGTAACATATATATTATAATTATCCTAACTTCTACTATTACATTATACAAGATAGGGTAACTTTGTTTGTTTGTTAACTTTTCCCGCCTAAACCACTGTACCAATCATCATGAAATTTTTCATAAACGTTGTCAGCAGTACAGAAAAGCACTTATGATACCTTTTATCCAGGAAAAAAGTACTATTCCCGAGACAAAGAACTATAACTTTGGACTGTGATCTTGGTGTCTTTCGAATCATGATTGAATGATAAAATTAGAAACTTTAATATTGTGCTAGAAGTTTAAAATTAATTTTTTATAGATAAGTAATACATTTCGTGAGCTTATAAACCAGCGGGCTAATTGCGTAACACACTATCAGTAGTAATCGCATTTATTTTGGCAGTTCAACTACATTCATTGCGTTATTTACGTTGTTGAGCAGAATTTTTCTAACATGAAGCAATGGATTAGCAATTTCCTTCAAAATGATTCAGATTGTAGTCAATTGTATGTTACGCAATTAGTGTGCTAGATAGGTTACTTTTTATCCCGGTAGTACGTTTCCGTGGGATATTTTCTGACCTCCGCGCGGGCGTAGCCGCGGGCAGAAGCTAGTAATATTATAATATCCAAAGTAACTCTGTCTGTATGCTATTTTTTCACGCTTAAACCACTGACCGGATTTCGATAATATTTGGCAAGGAGATAGATGGCATGGAGAAAGATATAGGAAACTTTTTGTTCCGATAGCACGTAATGTACGGCATGCGGATGAAGCCGCGGGCTGAAGCTAGTCTAGTTATATTTAAGTCAAAGTGGAGTTCGCTTATTATTTTAAGAATAGGTTCAATTTTATTGACGCAATGTGTACAAGTCTCAAATTATGCCAGTTATTTCGGGAGAGCAACCCGGTTATACACACGCTACGCTCATCTATCCAGTACATATGGATGTTAATTTACGTAATTAACTTCACGGTACTTTAGGCAGGTTACTAAATAGGAAAGGGAACATTATTCTGTGGCTGAAGGATTTTGTGCTCTTTTGTGTTACTGTGAGTGCGCAGTATTAGATTTCAAACACGTCGTAGGCATTCGAAAATAAACACAGGGTACAACTCATTATATATTTACAGGAACTTACATTCAAGTTAATATAGCACTTACATACCGTTAGTTAAATGTAAATCACAACTACATGATCTTCGTAATAAATAGTTATTCTTATGTCAAGTTTCGTACGCGAAGACATTTAAAAATTATACAAAAATATGTCACGAGCAAAACTGGGTAAAGGTACACGTAATTCAGCCGAGGCTGTTCTTAATAAGGCAAGACAAGCTCTCTTAATAAGCACATATCGTGGCGGAGTCAAGGTGTACGACCTCCTGCCTGCGCGAACATATTGAGCGCACTCGGAACAGACACTAATAACTCTTCGCGAAGACCGAATGTCGATAAATGAATCACTCTACAGTTAGGTGTCAACGCACTTCACTTGTTGCATAGAACAGCGACGCGGACGCAAGCCATGAGCGCTACAGACTAAACCTTCTCCTCGCTGCACCAGAGGCGAATGCCCGAGCTTAGCCCAAAATAGCACCCGGCAGTGCACTGGGATACCCTAGTGACGAATTCCGCAACGAAGCTCAACTTTTCTTTGTTTAATGAATCACCACATATTCAGTTACAAAAGTACTTCACTGTCACTCAACTCAGAGTTACTAGTATCTTAAAATATCATAAGAAAACTGGGGTTTGATTAATATGGAACTTGCTCCAAGAAGTACAACTATTCCTCAGGAAAGCTAGTTTACGTCTGAAGGTGAAAAGAATGATAATGGACATACACAAAACTAAAGTGTTGCCAAATTTTTGACTGCTGGCGCTCCCAAAATCAAGATATTTGGGCCACTGCCAATATTGAACTATTCTCTTGACTGGTTTGTACTGATGAACAATTACAATAATGTATTTAACTTATGAAAAGAATTACATTACACAATTTAGCATTAACAAGTCAACAATAATAAATATAATTTAAAGCTTTCTAAAATTTGTTTTTTGGCAAAAATTTGCATCTCAGTTGATTGAATGATATTGAAAACTTAGCCAATATAAGGTCTATGGTTCGAGCTAGAGTTAACAGAAGAAAAAAATAGTACATGAAAAAAACCAGTCTACTGAAAAAGTATGCTCTAAAAAGTACGAAACAAGACAGGTAAAAAAATGGTAAGGTTGTGGTTGCACGAACTTCTAATAAGGCCTATTGTGAGCGACCATGTTTCCGTCCAGTGTCTTGAGACACTGTAGTATGTGGGACAAGGAGATATATAAAAGCTTCCCAAACGCTGCCCAACCGAGTCTGATTCAACGATTGACCTCTTTCTCGAAGTTGGATCTACCTAACTGAACAGTTTGTCCTAGGTAAACATACTCATCCACAACTTTGAGAGTAGTGTCTCTGATCTTAATGAGAGTGTATGTTACATGGGCATTTGACATGACTTTTGCCTTGTCCATGTTCATTTCAGAAGCTCTATTGAGGTCATTGAGTTAGCGAGTAGTTAATTAATGTGAATTAATTTCAATTTCTAACAGCAGTGAGTAGAAAGTTTCAAATATGTAGAAAGAAATTTAATGATTTGAAATTTGAGTAAACAATTTATAATAATTATATCAAGAAAAATTACGAACTCAACTACATAAAAAGTATCCAGTAACCATAATAATATGGTGTGCCACATGACATTTTCCTATGATCTGTTTAGAACTTCAGAAACAGTTATTGCAGCTGTAACTGTTTCACATATTAAATTATTCCCACAATCTTCAACCTAAATAAATTTGGAATATTCCTCTGAAAACAGGTTACCCTGGTGTGGCTAATTGATGAATAACATTATCAAGTTATGATATTATGTTCTAAAGCAACATATTTGAATATTCAGTAACTGTTGAAAATAAATGTAACTGTGTATTTGAGAGAGCTGCATTTCTCTGGCTGTCAGCTTAGGTAGCCGGCCAGTTTGTTGATTTATTTTATTTCGCACTTTTAATAAAGTTCCAGTTGTCCAAGTTCAACCCAGTGATTGTTATGGCATTGGAATAAAAATGTAACCATTGAAGACTTAAGAACTACAAATGAAACAAATAAAATTTGATAAAAACTAAGTACTTACTGTATTTAAGTAATCAGATAAAAATGTGTCACATTCTTGTGATTCTTGTATAAAGTTACTTATTTGTGAAAAACTTTAATTTTAATCAATGGATCTAGAATGAAATTGATAATATGTGAGTCAAGGCAGAAGGTCATCTTTGGGCGTGGATAAAACAGAATTAACTAACCTATAAAAAGAAGAAGGAAGATTTTGATTCAGTTAAAATTGAAGACTACATTGCAGCTGGCATTGAAATTAAATGAATTAAGTGCCTGGTTCTTTAATTTAAGTACTAAGACAATAATATGTTAAAGAACTAGACTGACGTCTAGTCTAGTTCTTTACTACTTCGCAATTGTTGACCGCCGCCGGTACAGACAAAATAGAAGAATTTAAAATGATTAGGAAATACAAGCAATCAGCTTGATGACGACTCAATTGTGCAAGATTATCTGGAAATTCATTTGTTTAATATGTTGCAATAGACAAGTCCGATCAGAAAGAGCGTAAAAATCTATTGATTTAGCAGCGGGCGCAAACAGGAAATTAGAATTAATATTTTTTTCATTTTTAAACAAAGGAGTTGACAAAAATAATTTTCATTGGTAAATGTAACGTGTGTGTACAACTAGGAGGTATTGAAAAATAAACTTACATGACCAGTCGAGAGATTATCGACGATATCATATTAATAATCACTTATGAAAAATTCACTCAAATAATCACAATACAAAACATAGCAAAACACAACCGACCGCTGGAAAGTTTAATACGCCATGATGGTAAATTGACAGTTGTTTTGATCACGTGACCGCACTAATCAATATGGCTTGGCGGTCCGATTCCGAAAGACAACTCATTACTGTTTTTCATAATTATTATTTTTCAGCATATTAAAGTCTGATCTATTTTGTATCTAAGATGAATAAAGAAAAAAAACGAAGTAGCTTACGAACACATGCCACTTAGAACTGACTTCTCTTAGCGCCATCTATGATTTTTATTTGAAAGTAAACTAAAAATTTAAATTTCGAAACATAAATAGTGCCTAACCTACCTTCATTTATTTAGTTTTTAGTTTTAAAAGTGCGTCGTATAGACTTCAAGAAGTTTTTATTTAAGTAATTATCATATTTTATGTTTGAATAAAACTAGGTGCTTGTGGGTTTTAAAGCAGAAAAGTGTTTCTAAGTCTTCTTAGTTCAAGGTAATTTTCCGACACAACATACTTACTCTAAAACACTACATCTTATCTATTATAAAGTTATACTGATGACGTGAATATTCATAGTTGTCTGAAACATTGAACTTACTTCCCTCTATTGATATTCTTTTGAACTAACACGTTAAATCTACGTCCTTTCAAACTGAGCCTATAATGCGAACAATTTCAGGAGTTCGGTATAACGACGTTGAGTTTGTAAACCCGTGCGATCATTTTGCTCTAGCAGGTTCATAACAAGTTTCATT
Source organism: Dasypolia templi (assembly GCA_963555695.1). NCBI lineage: Eukaryota > Metazoa > Arthropoda > Insecta > Lepidoptera > Noctuidae > Dasypolia > Dasypolia templi. The sequence goes on along the minus strand of OY743148.1, from coordinate 8,976,373 downwards.
ATAACGCTACCAATTGTGAACGTTCTGAAAAATGTTACAAATTAGTTGAACGCGGTTGTCTTTTGCATTCAGCCGCGTAACATAAACGTTCCGCAGAATCGTTTCTTGTGTTTTCCACGTAGTTTCCCTTCGCTCAACGAAGAGTGTGACGCGTTGTGCGTATATCGCTGAGTTTCTTGACGTTTGTGTAGTTTTTAATGTGAATAATGTGATTGTGTAGTTCGTTATGGCTTATAAGTACCGTGAAGATTTAGTTGGCAAACGATTTCTCGCTGTGAGTGGTGTGACAAAAATTAACGTGAATAAAGTTTCCGAATGGGGATGGAAAGCTGGTGTTATCAGAGCAGCATCGCTCAAAGATAACAAAAATAAGGAGCTTCAGGTAAAGCCTTGTGTTTAATGGATTATTTAATTTAAACAATCAAGAGTTTCATTCATATTTTTTGCGAATTTCGCAATTCTGTCTAAGAATTAAGTACGCGATTTAAACTAACCGGCTTGACGCGCGGGTTTTCATGCTGAAGTTATGAACGTAGGTACACTACCTGCTATAGTTAGTTAACTGACTACTGAGTGTATACTTCATTGGCTACTTTCCATTGCTTTTCATAGCCAACTTCAAAAGACGTTGATGATCAATGTCGTAAAACTCGAATCAATGCCAAGAAAATTTATTATTTTACTGTGATTGCTGTTTGTTTCTATAATCTTTACATGACCTTCATTGCTGACAAGTGCATTGATGTATAAAATTAAACAACTACAGAACATGTAAGTACTTACCGCAGTAGATGATATACGCCTAGCTAAGTACCTATCTATAGTAGGTACATTTTCATCCTACAAGCGCGGGAGGTGCAGGGTGTTCGAGGGGGAGGGGGAAGCAAGAAAGGGCTCCCGAGCTACGGGCAGTTGGGAAGGGCCTGGGACTAGTAAACCCTGGAATATTGCGGCCCTTATATACCTACTACATACATAGAATACCAACATTTAAAAGTAGGTAGGTACCTATATTATAGTATTTCAATATGATTAGGAAGGTCAGCTTCTTTAGGTTTTCTTTTCGTATTTATGTAGGTAAGTTGCTTTTCCTTTAAAGTACAGGTAAGCATGAATATTTACATTAGACATTCTACCGTGGTAAGTAGGCACTTGGTCACATAAAAAAAACATACCTACCTTCCCAAGTACTAACCTATCTACCTAGATATCTATTACATTCTATGTTATACCTAATAGGTATTTGCCCAGTGGGACAAAATAAAAATAAACTTACCTGAGTACCTAATTAGTACTAGGTAGGGTACCCACCTATTTATTTTGTTTGTCTACATACAAACAGATTATAAATAGGTTCCAAGTTTACAGTTAATTTTTACTGTAAACGAAGACTCAGAGGCACGACATTATTACGTATTCACACAACCTACCTTCTCATTGCAAAGTAGGTAGTACATTATACTTACATATACCTACCAAAACTCTAGGCAAAGGTACATGTAGGTATTTATTAAACAGTTATTTTAGAAGTTAGTAAGGGTACTTACTTAATTGTTACAAATCGCAAAAGAAAGTCGTGTACTGGCAACATTAGACTCATCCAGTTTTTTTTGCACAACGACTCACGACCTCATTCAGCATAGTAAAGTAAGGTAGGTTATGTAGCCCCTCAATCTCAAATAAAAAAGTTAAAAAAAACCATAAATGGTTATGTTACTTAGTTTACACTTTTCTATACCAAATTATAATTCAATAGCAAATAAGCAGAGCATGTTTCTATGTAATTGTTTACAAAATTATTGCTTTACTGACCTTTAGCTTAAAGCATATATACAGATACGGCGATTTACCACAAAACATTGAGTTATGATATCATTCTTGCTTCTTCTTGTTTGTGTCATTTTATTTGTAGCGACCGCGAAGTCGCAAAACTCGACGAATAACGAAATTTCTGTCTATTTTAAACAAATTTAAACCTTTCGGAATAAATCCTTTAAGTCATGGTGAAAATGAAAACCGCAACAAAATCCGTAGCGTAGTTTAGAAGAACAATGCGTTGGCGTTCACACAAACAGACACGAACGGCGACTTTAATTTATGATATCTACTAGCGACTTGACAAAATATCGAGATTTCTCTAAAAAGGCTCCCGCAAAACGGCGCGACGCCGGTATACTTTATACGTGAGTTTATTATCAATGTAATATACGCAAAAACCTTCCGGATTAAACTCTCAAAATGATGGTGAAAACAGCATAAAAATCCGTTGCGCAGTTTAGAAGAACAACGCGATCACACAGGCAGAAGGTAGAAGAAGATATTAGAAGCAGTACCCTAATTGCGTAATACACACTCTATCGGAATCTGAATCGTATTGAAACAGATTGCTAATCCATTGCTTCATAAGTTCAATAAAAAATTCTGCTCAACAATGTACAAAACGCAATGAATGTTGTTGAACTGTCAAATCAAACAGATTAGTCGTAATCGTTTACGAAAATGTGTTACGCAATTAGGCTGCTGGTTTAATTTTTTTGCCGTAAAAGATTAGTGGGTAGCATACCTACTAACTTTAAAAATATTTAATAATACCTACGTAATTAAATGTTTTATACCTAACCACTTTTTATAAGTTATCGACAAGTCTGTTTCAGCTCATTCACGAAGCGTGACGCGACACGAACATGTCACGCGCGATTCGCGTCGCGTGTCGCGCCTATTGGAAGGAGCCTTCATTATTTAGATTTATACAAACTGATTATGGTATAAAACATACGCAACATTAAACATATTAAAATGCAGTTTCAAATTAAAAAAAAATTGTGTCTAATAAACTACCAGAAAACTCATCAACCGATATAAGTCTACTTCATTAGCACAAAAATTGCAATAAGGTACAAAATTGTACAACGCTAAATGCACATGGCTCGAGGTTCATCGACCCCGCTCTCACCGCGTTCGATATACCGTCCGTACGCACCGCGGCTGTGTCGAGAGTCAGCCCAATCAGTTTATGGACGAAGAAAAAAAAAGTTATTAGACATGATAAGGTTTTACGAATCTCGGATTTTACTTGAACGAAGATATTCCAATATAGATATAAATTATTCCAACTGACTTGTCGCATGTTCTCCTCGAATCCTTAGCTAGATCCTTTCTTCGTGAAAATTAAATGGGATTGTGTTAGCATTGTCTATATGTGGAACTCGCGAATGGGCATGTAACTTAGCACTATGAGAAAATGAAGCAACTGAGCCTCTTTTAATCCACTTTATTAACTTTGGTGTACTGTTTTCTTGACACTACACGTCTTATGAAACTGGATTCTTGGATCTTGACCTAATACGGCCAGCTTTACTACAGTTTTATGTATTATCTATTTTGAGCACCAGACGACTGTGAAAGACTTGGTACTTACTCGTAACATTGAACAAGTCAGACATCGTCATAGTATATTTCAAGATCCTAATCTTATTTAGGTACCTACTAGGTATAACGTTTGCTAGGAAGTATATTTCGTCACTTCTTCAAAGCTAAAACACTAAGAAGTGGTCGAAAAAGAGCCTGCGCCCGGCCTTTTTGGAGACTGTAATACGTAGTTTGGACCTGGGACTTAAAACACCTTCATAGAGGTTACAGAACTGTAAGTGTTCGATTTTGAATTGATAACAGAATCAAATATGTAACACTGATAAATGTGTTTTGCAATATGTTAACCCAAAACACAAAAATTTACCAGTAATATATCTGTTACAGATATAACAGTGTAAATATACATATAGTAACAGGTAAACCCGGGCGGCGTTGTCAAAATAGCCCTTAGTCATATTTTGGCATCGCCGCGTCTGTCCGTCCGCCGCTCGTTGTTGCGGTACCGTGCAAGTATACCTAAAACTGCTTATTTCTGTTACACTTATTAACACATGTATAAGATTACACTTTGTTTCTGTAACATTATTGTATCTGTCACATTTATACATTTATTTCTTTTAAAATAGTAAAAAAATAACAGTAATAAATACACTTTACGATAACAGTTTGAGTACCAGGGTTTGACATTCAAAAATGCACTGATAGTCGGCCTAATTTGAATAAAACGATTTTTTATTTTGAAAGTAAGGTTTTGTTAATCAGTAATCTAAAGTGAATGAATAAACTTGTTGGTTACTTACGTTGCGTCATTCATACATTACAATCTCAATTCCAGCAGCCTAATTGCGTAACACATTTTCGTAAACGATCACGACTAATCTGTTTGATTTTGACAGTTCAACAACATTCATTGCGTTATTCACATTGTTGAACATAATTTTTATAGAACATATAAAGCAACGGCTTAGCAATCTGTTTCAAAACGATTCAGATTCCGATTGATTGTGTATTCCGCAATTAGGGTACAGCACCCTAATTGCGTAATACACAATCAATCTGAATCTGAATCGTTTTGAAACAGTTTGCTAATCCATTGCTTCTTAAGTTCGATAAAAATTCTGCTCAACATTAAATAGAACGCAATGAATGTTCTTGAACCGTCAAAATCAAACAGATTAGTCGTAATCGTTTACGAAAATGTGTTACGCAATTAGGGTGCTGCACCCTAATTGCGTAATACACTATCAATCGGAATCTGAATCGTTTTGAAACAGATTGCTAATCCATTGCTTCTTAAGTTCGATAAAAATTCTGCTCAACAATATATAGAACGCAATGAATATTCTTGAGCCGTCAAAATCAAACAGATTAGTCGTAATCGTTTACGAAAATGTGTTACGCAATTAGGGTGCTGGTCTATATTACTTTTGTGATACGTACCTATACACAAATATTTGCTTGCCCAATAATCGTAAGAGTACTTATTACAAAAGCTTAAACTTTTGTTGAGGCATCATTATCGTAAAAATAACGACGTTGGCGTAAATTATGAAGTATGAGCAAAAAAACAAACCTTATTACTAGAAGAAGTATGTAGTCTTAGAAGAATGCTTGTAATAAATTCTATTGATTTAAAAAACGTAATAAGAACTTGTAGAAGGAACTACGCATTAAGTTTTGCGTTTGTTTTTAATTCTGTCCAAGAGGCCTACAAAAAGTTTTTAATCACACTTGTATTTAGTGCGACATCCTGAACCATGGGAGCAAATCTGATACGAAATTGTTCGGATACGGGATTGAATATAGGAAGACTATTAATTAAGAAACCAACACTTAGGAGCTTGAGTAATATATTATCTACTTCAGTCAATGACTTTAGTAGATTCAATTTGTCTCTAATAGTTTCACCCAACCTTTTCATTAGTTACCTAAAAGTTAGTAGTTACTCGTACCATCCAAAATCCGTCACCCTATTCTTTCTTTCATCACTTCATGAGCATCCAAAAACCTTATTGTTAAACATATTTATATTTACCATATTTACTCAAAGAGCAGCCTGTGCGTGATGTAGCCCCTCTAATTATAACACACATAAAAATACCTTGCTCATAGGTTGCGTAATGAGTTATTGAAATTGGCAACTTCACACACATAACGAGAGTTCATAATTAACTATACGATCTCATTAGTAAAGTAATTTCTTCATACAATACTTCAGCTATCGAATCGAATTACTCTTATCAAGCATATTGCAACGGACAATGAATTGAGTTTTTAAGAGATAGCACGTAAAGATAACATGACTGGCATGTTTCTGCAGTATCTGTATCTTCATTCGCATGAACAGCCACGCGTAGCGTGACAACTTTTGTCGATAGAAGAAAAGTCAAAATGACAGATTTCTTTTATTCATCTGTCAATTTGTCTATTCTTCCAACGACAAAAATCGTTTCTATGGTGGTCATGCAACGCAAAACATTCAAAATCAAGAGACACGACATAAGCCAAGTTGCACTGTGATGCGTCCGCACGCCGGCATTACTCGTCTGTTATAAATAGACGACATATCTTTATACCACTGCATCGCTTTTCGCTTGCTCTCCCGCCGAGTGAGAGACGCCAGACCAACTTCACACAGCTATACGCCACATGAAAGATAATTTGTTTAGATTACCTACGCGTTTTGAACACTGGGCGCGAGCGCAGGTGTCCTTTGCTTTTGTATAGCAAAATTATACATGAAAACAAAGTACAGTTTCAAATGTTTTCAAAGCAAAGCAAACTTGCCACCGCGCACGCAGTTAATCTGTTGATATGCCCGTCATGTTAGTAAAAGTGATCTATTTCGCTGGTATCTCGTTCTACTAACTAGGAAGCTATGTCTAACTAAACTTAGCTTTGTAACTGAAATAATTCAAGTCACTTAATTGCTATTTTGGAACTCTAGAATATTGTTCCAATCAATGGTCACAGATAAAAAAAAGTAACGACTGGGTCAAACAAGTTAAACTCATTCCATAATAAACTAGGTGGTTTAACCTAAATATCCTAAAGCCATTTTTTATAAGCTTCCAGAGAAAACTGGTGTCCTAAATACGCTGGGAATAAACAACCCTTTGATGTGCGAGATGAAAAGAACATATTTTAGGGCCTTTATTAATAGGGCGTGACTGGTGTAACGTGCAGTCGTCAAACTAATTTAAAATTTCTATTGCACGAAGAACAGTCTTTATCAAAAATGCTGTAGCCGGATCCCTGAACTGCGTCTTCTCAAAAATAGCAAAATTTATCTTTTTATTTCTCAATGTTTTTCTGATGATGAGTAGTAAATGTAGGTACGTTCCTTTCATGGACAAATAATCCTGTTTAAACATACTTGTTTTAAAACCAATCAAACGAGTTTTAAAATACACGATACTTCCATTCTTATAGGTCACACCGGTTTCGATAAAATTGTATGTACGAGTACTTACCTACTCATTGTTTTTCTTTTGTTAATTTTACATGCGCATTCTGGCTTGATATTCTGAGGCATTCTACTCTTGTTCTGAGTAAATGACTTGTAGTATTTATTTATTAACCTCTGTAAAGTACCTATCGTTATTTCCAACTAAACTGTCTGAGTTTATCTGAAACACTCAGTCTGTAATATTATGAATGGAACTAAGGTAATAAATTTGAGTCCAATCTAGTGGCAGTACTATCCTAACATTTTGGTCATTATCAAAGTGATGTCAAATTAATTGAGTCGAACCAGATGTCAATATTAATAGGTCATTTGTTGTTAATTGAACTGTGGCCAGAGAGAGACCGGTTTGTTAATCAATTCTATTTTATTCCTGGTTAACCATTACGTCACTGTCACCTAGGCAACTGCTACTAATGTAGGATGATTGTATAATGGACGTTCTCTGGTCTGCTATACAATGCCTTTGTGCTGAATTTGTCGTAATCTGCTCATTATAGTTTTTGTACGTGTATTATCTAGGCTCGTTTGGATTGTCGCAAAAAATGTTAATCTTGAATAGAGACTCTGTCCCATTTGGCGACAGTGTCACCGTGCCTGTCTGCGATTTTAAAATAAGTGTTTCCTCAGCCTTGGATTTCTTAGTTAAAAGCATAAATAAAAGATATGAAATTTATCAGTCTTTGTTCTTAGCGATAATTTTGAATGATTGAAGGGATTAGTCACTGGTTAAAGGCGACACAGTTTTATTGAACATACATGTTATGTTATGTAGTGTAACAACTGTCAAGGCCACCTTTAGAAGGGCAGGACATGATAGTTCCTAGCTAGAATCTCTTGGAAATTGTCCAAATAAGAATCAAGAATAACTTTTGAATTATTTTCAGTTACCAGGTGACAAAATTATTTATCACTTCATGTGACATATTGGGGAAAATTGGATCGTGAAACCTGATCTTCCACGACATATTTTGGCCACGTCCCTGAAATAGCATCAACAGTAGCTACTCTTACGTGCTCATATAAATTAATTCTTGAAATTGCTGAGTCAGGATTCAGTTGACCTTCGCAAATGTTTTATTGATCTTATTCAGGTACATTAGCGATTTTCTGCACCGTCATTTTTGTTGTGGTTTTTTTGACTTCACTGTTGAGCTGGTCTTCAAAGTATTAAATATTTGGAACTCCAGTAGAAAACTTTGTGATTTGATTAGCATTCTGGCTATGTTCAATTAGTCATTTGCATAGAGTTTTACCTCGATGATATTGTACAGTCGTCTTCGAAATCTTTTCATAGTTGGTTTATGTTGAAAATTTGTATGGTCCATATTTGAAAAGAAGTCAATGAAATAGATTTAATGATCCATTAATAAATAAAACCCTTCACAATAAAAGTCAACAATCCCATCCAAGTTTTAATAGTTTTGTAATCAAAACACAATCATGGAAGTGGAAGATGGTAAAAAGTTCAGCTGTAAAATATCCATTAGAGGTCGACCTTCACAACACTTGGAACTGGGAAATAATATGACGTTTACGAGTACATTTTAAACAAAACTTGGTTAATATAACATCACATATCATCACGCCTTGTTTCCCCGAAGGGTTGGGCAGAGGTGTACCTATAATACACCCACATTTCGCCAGTCATGTTTTTATTAAGTACCATGTAATAGGGGGCGAGCCTATTGCCATCTGCCGGGCACAAATCCAGCCTTCGGGCTGCTACTGAGAAATTCCAGATAGAAAAACCCAATAACACGTTGCCCGACCTGGGAATCGAACCCAGGACCTCATGCTCAGCAGTAGCGATTGCGACCACTAGACCAACGAGGCAGTCTTGCAATTGCAAACGAAATTGGCGGTTGCGTACACTGTAATGTTTTCAAAACATGACAGGTGGCATGTATGTCAGGTTGTATGTCTTTACAATGGCTTAACCCACGAAAACAAAGCGACGATCGTCATTAAACAAAAAGTTACTGTGAAAGTTATTTGGAGCCCATGTTACTACCGGTCGTTGACATAAAGAAAGTTGTAAAAGCAATAAAGTAAAACAAGTTATCTAAATCATAATAACAACCAATATGTACGAGAAGAAAAGTACAAGTTCAACAAACTCGCCGAGAGTTTCGCAATGCGATCTAAATTCAGAGTAGAGGTGGTACCGATGATCCAATCAACATTATCATCCAGCTGATATCAAACGACTTGTGCAAGTGGCAGCACAAAGATCGCGAGGGCGAGGGCGGGAAGTAGGTCACAGAAGTGAGGGGGGAGCCCTTAGGCCACTTATCAAGCGAGCGACCGAGGCCGCGGCTAGCGGGGAAAGCGAGTTTGTCTCTTGAAATTTTTGTTGGTAGAGATATCTGGCACTGTTGTGTTCGTTGGCTCGAGTTTGCTTCTCCACAGATGAGATAATTATATTTTACCATTATGCGTTACGAGTATGAGGAAGGCTGTGCCCTTCCTAAAGCGTAGTTAAACTTTTTCAGTACAAGGTAATTCATATCAGTGTACATTCTGAATTTCTGATTCTGAATCAACTACGTTTATGAGCAGTTGGATAAATTGTTTGCTAACTGGATCATCTCTTGTGTATGTAGTAATATCAGTTGTAAATAAATGATTATACCTTTCTAGACATGTATTTTGAAACAACTGTCCACTGGCTAGATAAAGGTGAAATCACTTGTATTCATGCGTGAGTCGCTTTCCATCTGCCCTGATACCAGTTTGAGTGGGCTTGACAAAGTGGATGCAGCTGGCAAGCTAGTCTGGTAGTTATCTACCACACTTCGTGTTTGCGCTCTAAACATAAAGTGCTTGAAAGAAGTCCTAAGATTAAATCTTTGGGGAAAGGAGGTAAACGTTTTGAGTACTGAACGAATGAAGTTGCTGCAGAGAAAGCTTGATAGACTACGATGGTGGCAGGAAGTGATATGTACCTACATGTTCAGCATTCAAAATGGCTATTACCTGAAATGCGCTCAGAATTTCACTAACAAAAGCAGCTATAATAGAAATTACTTACCCATATTCTATGTTTGTAGAACTTGAAGTAGTAATAGTGCCTCGTTTGTGTTCGGTGTTCGTCGTCTAAATAAGGTTTAGCTATTGTAATTTGTAACCTCGCAAAGCCCTTCGCGACGAACAACCTGCGAGGCCCCCGATTCTCAGTGCCATCGACAAAAATAATACTTATAAAATTCGTCTTTTTGTGTTTATTCTATCTCTATGTTGGTGTCGATAACGATAAAATAAAGCAATTTTTCTTTATCATGAGGGATAGGATATAACACCTGGATGAGAGACGCGCGACTGGGAATTACGTCAGAAAAAAGGGTAGGCCTATACTCAGCAGTGGGTGATTCCGGGCTGAATTGATGATGATGATGATGATGAACATTCTATAAACAATTTGCTAAACATATTTTGTTTTCAGAACGATTCACTTTTCTGAAATCATTCGCGTCAAACCATACTCTTCTCATGTTGTAGGTTTTCAACAACCTACAACGCAATTAGGATTATAACTTACACTAAGCTATATTCAGTGTTTCTTTCCCTAAATCGGGATGATTTAATAAGAGAAAGGGAGGAAGGGATGGCCCTATTAAAAAGCACATCACCTAAATATCTGGTCCTACATATCGTTAGTGTAATATAGTCGTACGTAATTGTAAGAGATGTCGATATTAATCACATTTTCTAGTGAATAGTTACTCTAAAACAAGTGTTTGCTGTTTGTTTATGTAAGCAATTGCCGATGCAAGTTGCAATGAACAAAGACACATAATAAATACTTCATTCGAGTTAGTTTCTTTGTTGCTGAATAAAATTTCATTTCAATTGTTATTTTCTTGTTCGAACCGTTCAGAATTGGATCTAGAAACCAACGTTGGTTACTGTTTTGTTCTAATCGTTTGTAACGCTTCAAGAGAGTCTGTATTTGCTTTAAATTCCCAAATGTAGATTTCTTACCCTCTGAGTAAATTTACATTTCTGAACTGTGTTCTGTTTTTAGAGATATATAATTCAAAATAGTTTAAAGGTCAAGTATGTCATAAGACTTGCTAAATTACCCGAGAGGAAGAAAACATGTAAACTAGGTCGCAGTATTCTAGAAGTAGCTAGTCTTACAATGCGTATGTAAAAGAATGAAAGGTGCAAATGAGATAGATGTATATCTTAACACATACGCCGTTGGAATCCACTGCACGGGAAGATTGAAAATAGCTTGCCGCCCAAACTGCACGACCTGAATTCTCAAGGAATCTTCTCTTTTATAAATTCAAACTCCAATTCTCAAAATAAATGTTTTACATGATAACCGCGGAAATTGCACGTTTTGCATTTATGATAATGAATGGAAAATTACAGGAAACTACAAAAGATGAAATGATGATTCTATAGTTAACTTTAAAATATTCAAATTATATTAGCTTCTATAGCCAAGAATTATCTTATGTGTAATATAATCTTAATAAGATATTACATATGCACTGAACACGTTCATTAATAGACTTCAGTAAAAATTATGATTTTGTTCATATTCCATTATTGGCATAACTCAGAATCATATTAAACGAATTTGATAGCAATAATGACAAATTAGAAATCGCCTAACTCACGAAACCAAATTCGTTTCGCAACGTCCGAAACCTTTAGTAATAAAGGACCTCCAGTAGCATGGATCGGTACCGTTATTTAATATTCTGCAAAACAAAGCCGAGGACACATAGCCGTCGTCGGTCACGCACCATGGTTCTTCCGTCCGTGTGTTACTTGCCCTGCATTCATAGCAACCAGTCTTACATATCAAGTATTTAAATATGAGAAGTAAAGATCCGTGATTTCAATTACGTTCAATGTGCCAAATGTAATAATGATTCTATATTGGTTGATGATGTGCCGTGTTCCAATGAAATATGTAAACATGTTGCTAATGTGTATTTGGCGATCCATGTTGATGGGATGTAATGAGATGCTGTTTGTAAAATATGCCATAAAATGCTAATGACTGTTTTTACTTCTTTAACATCAAGTGCTTGATTGATGCAAGAATTATTGCAAGACTGGCAGCTACGACACGGGTTTTATGAACTCTAGTTTTTTAATCGTAAACTGCACTTCGTGAGTAGTCAACAAATGTATTTTTATTACAAATCAGTCGATAGCAGAAATCACATACTATAGTTAAATGCAATGGAATCTGTCGAGGCAAACCAGGAAGCATCGGTGGGCACGCGACGCGATCTAACGGAGCGTGACACGAGAAATTAACTGTTATTTATACCAACAACGATGGCCCCGTTGAAATAACCTGTTACAACACCGACGAAAGTATTTCGGCATCGATTTCGGATTATAACGACAAGTCTAATGTCCGTATTTTTGTTTAACAACCGAACAGAATCTGCCGAAAGTGGTTGTTTCACTATTGGATAGCGTAATGCACCAATTATCCCCTATCTATGATTTACTTTCTGCCGCTGCGTTTCTGCTTCATGTATTTGTATAAAGTCTTAGTTATCTATACAACTGACATTTTATACTTTATTATCTTTCTCGTTCGATCTTGTATAACTTTTTTATGTAGTACCATAACCAGCCATGACCGTCGGCCTTGGTTGGTGAGTGGTTCAGTCTGAAGGCTTTTCAAAGCTTTCTGCTGATGATTTTGCAACGTCAACGTCTGCACACTTGTGTTGGGATAGACTTTTAGATTTTCTTGTTCTGATATGCAATTTGCGTTAGTTAGAGCCAACATGACCGCCATTTGATATATATAGACAAGTATTTATCTAAACTTATTTGTCAAGATTAACATGATGAATCACTAATATTATGATTGATTGCAATCGTTCACTGTAAAGTAATAAGATACGATCATATTTATGCATTATTTTCTACGCCGCAACATAAATTGCTCAGTCAGTCAACTGGAATAAATGTCAGTCATGATTCTTATTGCAGCTATTCCTGTATTTCTTGTGGTTTCTTTCGCGGACAGGTCTCAGTAAGAAAGCCTATTGAAATAGCAACAAAAGCTTCTAATAAAATCATAGTGCGGTCATCTAGTCGCCTGCCAAGAGTAACAACTACGGAACTATTCTCCCAGGATCGTTTGTTGTCTGCCATCGAGTATTTAATATCCTCTATGAAGGTTGTGGCGGTCTATAAAGGACACCCATGTTCGTCAGAAAACATTTACGGTCAGTTACGTCACCCAAAGTAATGTTTAAAAATAACTCGCTATAAGAAGTCTGCATCTGAACTCGTTGATGGTGAGGGCGTTCTTCGGAGTGTTAGGAGCAACGGAAGGCCGACACCGCCTGTAGCTGACGATCGTAATTATGCAACGGTCCAGCACGGTTCTAATGAAACCCCTGGCCTAATTAAGTTTACTGAATAAGCTACGTAGTCGGGCCCTGTCAGAATATCAGCGCTGCGTTATTTTTTTTTTTAAATATCGCAGCGTTATTCTGAGATAGGAGCCTTTTTGGCCTCGAACAGGTCTTTTTACTGTTTTTTGTTGTTATTCTGTTAGTTTATACATTGTTTGTTATTTTTTTATTTTTTACTATTTGTATTCCCTGTGCGTGTCCCAAATAAAATATTTTTCTTTCTTTCTTTTCTTTCTAGACATCTGTATGTACATGAATCTGTAGGAATGCGATGATCTGTTATAAATATACTATGCATTATCGATCTCACGAATCGTGTTAGGACTGATGATATAATGGTTTTGTAATGGATGTAACTATGGAAAAAGGTGAAGCTCCATTGTGAATCACAGCCGCATCATTGAGGCCACAGTGAACGTAAATAATGAAAATTGTTGAAAAAATGTAAGCAAATCGCAGGAAACAATGCCTTATTTAGGTTTTCTTATGCTAACAATCACAAGATCCTCTCATGCACTTTTTTCCTTACTTTAGTAAACAATAAACAATTGCTATTGATTGTTCAATGGTTGTCATTGAAATTAATTGCACTGCATGCTGGACCTTTCCCAGGACAGAACAGGCAACCCAGTTTCTAAACAGAGTTATCGATAAAGGTGACGAAGACGATACTGCCATCACCGTCCGTTCGCCTAGGATTGTGTGACAGTTCAGTGCATTCAGCATTGAATATATATGTGTTGCGACTGATATTATGATGATCGAGTATCAAGTAGTCTAAGTAGCCTCTTCCTACACAACGCTCACTGATGACATCAGACATTAAAGAAGTTAACCAAATACAATCATTGTAGAACTAAAGCTTGCAACATTTTGAAGAAAGAACTCGTTGTTTTGCTCAATGTATTTGGGCTTATAAGAAAAGCGTTGAAGACACGCGATTTTCTGGTACATTAAGCAATAAAAAGAAAATTTACTTAGTCTTTGTGTATATTATCTTGAACAGTAGGCTGCTCTGTTATTACTTACTAACTTAAATTTTGAGTCTGTTTTAGTTCTCTCTCAACAAATTATTATCATTCTGTTACGACAATGCAATTAAGATAATGTGCAAGCAACTGTGTGTTGTGTTTATGTCTTTATTGTTTGTCTCTGATAACAACTACTGAGGTTTTATCACGCCAGCTTCTATAAATAACGTGATACGTGCAAAGTACCTACTAGGTATGAATGTCAATCAAGTAAACAAATCAACTTGCGTTGCATGTACTTTGATATTGAATATCTGAATACATAACTTGGACATGATGCATTTCTAACACGTAGCGAAGTATCTTCTCTATGATCTATCGATTTTGCTTTTCTTACGTTTTAAAGGGTCCTCTTTCCTCTGGTAAAAGGATCAATCATAGGCTAGAAAAAGCTGACGTGGGTGTCATATTCGGTATTCTGTAGGGCAACTTCCTCCTGTTCATGCGGCCGATCCCTCGGTAGGCGGAAAAGGGTTTTTTGCCACCAAATCTTACTGGATTTACTTATAAAATTCAAAGATCTAAGAACAAAATAATTTCATATGACTTTGAAATTAATACAGTCTGCAACAATGCGGTGTATATACAATAGCCCACGCCTATAAATTTACTGATTATCTTCTACACCAATATTTGTATCGCTTTGTTAACAAACAACTGAACAAAGAGGTTTTAAATTAATTGATTTCACTATTTAAACTAATTGCTCTTCACACACCTACACTATGTTAGTAATCTATGTTAGAATCAATGAATTACCAGATAATCGTAATTTTCCTGCAATCTTGATCCGGGGCCGATAAATCAGGGTTTAGTTGTGCAATAGGACACAGTGTTGCTTGACAGCCGGGGTCAGCCCACTAAACCGGTCCCCAAGTCGTGAGGTACTCCGTTCTATACCCTGCCCGTAAACAATGGCCACTTTCACAGCACAGATAACTTGTAAGTAATTCGATTACTTAAACAGAGAAACAATGAAATTATCTCAAAGAATCTAATTGGACGATTTATAGTATAATTATTTGAGGCGTCGAAGAAAAGTACAAGCCTAAATTCGACGGAATTTATTTTCGTTTTATTCAGTACGATTAAAATAATGGCCTTTAAAAAGGTTGGTTTTGACATAAAACTAATTTTGCGAAAATATTTCGTTTACTAGTGATTTTTTATAATTCATATGTCTTGAAGTTTGGAATTGTAAAGGTAGTTTTCACTAGGTATATACATATTGTAATTTGTAATTGCGTTTTTTTTGTTGTTCTTTTATTGGATCTGAGATGAAAGCCCCCATATTGGTAAAGCGGACTTACCATAATTATTGGACTTTAATAAAGGCCAAAATAAAATTTCTTACAGCAAAGGCAATTTAAACTCTTTTTTATAATTTTCTCTCTACGGTCATCTAATGGTCATAACCCTTTGAAAGACCCGGCAACCCGGTTCTTGGGTGTTTTCGAGGGTACAATGATCCTAAAATCAAAAACCTTTAGAATTTCAATCTAACGTGTTATAATGTCCAACCGCAATTCCAATAAGTTGTTAGAATTTCCAATAAAGTTAAGTTAAAGGGACGTGTTTCCTTTGGCCAGAACAGTTTTAATTAAAGATGTAAGTAGGCGTGCCCTGAATAGCCAGTTTTATTTGTTTATAATATAAGCAAATATATAAATGTCACATCGTGTTTAATGACCGACTCTGATGGTGTATTTTGCATAATATTAAGCAACGGTTACAATGCAAGAATACCAGACCAAGACTTTCTTTTCGATTTTAATCGCGTTATTTATTTGTGGTCTAGCCATTAACTGATTATTTTTGACTTAAAAAGAAAGATAAGAAAAAACTTCAGTAAAACGTTTTGTAAAAGCACCAACATCTATTACATAAGAAGCTATATGGCCATTTGCAGACGCTACTCAGCCAAAGTAATTGGTTCACCGGTGATCACAGTGATCAGTAAACGCTTCTAAAGAAATTCTGTCTTACTCGTGTAACCGTAGCTTTACATTGTTTTTTTTCTTTACAACCGTTTTTCCTAACCTCTTATTTACTATAAATTATGTCTAATGAGTTAATGAGCTATCGAACCGATACATAGCGATGGCGACACAATTTTTTCGATTTGGACGCGAATGTACGTTACAACCGAGCTGAATTAAGCAACTGAGCAGAAATCATTAATCGTGCTGATATCCAAGTTTCTTCAAGTAAAAATCATAAAAAAGTAGGTCAAGGGTTTCACACATTGGAGACGAGGAACATTCATAATGGCGAAGACAATGTTGCAGTTGTCAGCCTACAATTTACGACTCCAATCGATTCTTCCGATGAGGGACTATCATTATTTACACTAGTTATGTTCTTTACTAATATACGAGTATAACTCATGAAGTAATTTATAATATGCGGGCATGTTATAGAATACATAGTTACTAAATCTTTGCTAAACTTAAAGTTTCACCTGGAACAAGTACAAAAGCTCTATTGTGCTACATTACACCTCTGATAATATGAAAACGAAAGTACAGTACAGCGTTCTGTGGTTGATTCAAACAAAATCAATTTTCCGGATTAACTCACTTTAATTATAATTTGCTTTCACAATGTTCTGTGCCCCCACAGCATATATAGAAGTTTTTTATTTGTTGAAACCTTTCCACTCCACATAATATCGTTGAAGAGGATCCTAAAGTCAAGGTTTTATAAGACTGCACCCAGTCAGTTTACCCGTTCGCTCTAGTTTGCCGCTGACCGTCAGCAAAACTAAGAAATATCGAGATAACTGAAGAATAAGTAACAATCACACACGCTTGCGATGACGTTGCTTACGGCACCGAGAGGGCGACTTAGCGTTGCGGTAGGCGGCTGGGGGGAGAGAACGTGCATTACACCGACCGGCAAACTAAGAGCGAACGCGTAGTACTAACAACTGCAGCTGTTGTATTTTGCCCAGCTTGGAGTTGGTCTCAATCTTCCTGTTATATTTTCATCTACCTACCTCCTATGGCGTCCATCATTCCAGTTTTTGTAGTTCCTACATAGTAGAAGGTTTCATACTATTTGTTCAGTAATTATTACGTTTCGTTTGACACAGTCGTGAGATCAATCTTTGTTTGTACAACGCAATAAGCCACCACGCCATTTCGGTTGACTGCATTCGCTAGTTACGCAACCACTGTACTTCGAGTCTTCGATACATAACGACATTTTTGGAAAATCTCTCGTAAACCTTATTGGTGATTAGCTTTCTTTATAAGTACGAGGCATCTGTTTTTTCTTCTAACTTACCCACTTACGTTTGGTGTATTTTTATTCTATTGTACAAACTCGTCATCTTTTAAATTCATTTTGTTATAGGTATTTCTTTAACAATTTTGGTAGGAAAAAATTTGTTCACCAGGAAAATACCTTACCACAATATTTGTATAGGACTTCGTGTAGGATTATTTAGACTCAATTGTTTGGGATTGTTGTTATAACCTTGGGAAAGAAAAACATTGTATCATGTGCTTTATTTATCGTTAAATCTGTGGACTAAAACCAGACATTAAGACAATACAGAAACATTGATTTCATTTAATTTAATTTTAATTTTTAATATGAGTTGCCAATAACAGTTGCCATATCTAACACCAGCTGCAAATAAGTATCGTAATATAATATGTAATCTGTTATCAAAATCAATGCACGCTAGTATCAATGTCAATTCCATCTACCCGATTCCAGGATTTAGTTTAAACAAGCTTCCACATCACTGCGATATTTTTACGAAACACTCATTATCGTAATTTTCATGATGTTAAATTCTCATACTGGTCCGAGGCAGCAACCTTGTGGCACTCTTGCAACATTCTTCGGTCGTTCACCTGTCGAGAAGTGGACCTTGTTTTTAGTTTGACACTTTCGTATGATTTGTTGTTAAACACTAAAGATAGGTAGGTGTAAAAAGTCACGCAAGTGAATTCCACGCAGTTTGCTTGTCGTGTCGAGGTAAACAACGTCCACAGTAACATGTACCGAGTCTCGAACGAAATCCCGTTTGAACAAGTCGATAAGAAATAATTTCATAGCATTGCAATTTATTGGTGAATTTTCTGATGCAACGGTTGCTTTTAATAATTTTACTATCCTTTCGGTAATTTAATGACTTACTTGATACTACATTATAAAAAGCGAGATGCTCATTAAAATGCTTTGTTTTTCATTGTGCAGGCTCTATTTACAATTGAGTGAAACTCAGAGCAGGTAATATAAAGCTGTAATTTGACATGGATATACATAATCTATTAGTCACGCCGACAAAGTGGTCCCAAGGTCCCCCCCCCCCCACCTGCCGGCTAAATGGTTGGGTTTGGATATGTAAAAATCATGGCAGTAGTACAATTACAACAAGTACAACCCTATCACAGCAAATTAACGAGTAGTAGTCGACCAACTTACATTTGCAGTTGGAATCTATGGGAGAACATCTTTTTCAACTACAATATGAAGTTTGTTCTTGGGATAAATTCATCCAACTACGGAACCCTTCATTGTGCGTTGTCCGACACGCACTTGGCGGGTTTTTGTTTTTCTGGGTGGTTTTGTAGTCTTTGCCGAACCTAATAGTATGTAATCATCAAACCATGTGGTATCAATTCAACGGAAAAAACATCATCGAATAAAAACTTGTTTGTAGATAAAAAATTCTCTGTCCGCCATTACTGAAAGATCCATTCGTGTGAAAGAGAAGGGACATTACCAGCTGAGTACTGAAACCCTCCCGAGTATGAGGGCAAAGAACGATTACATGCAACCCCATTTTAAACCTACGGTGGCAAATGAGCGGCTTTCAGAACTGGGTCACAGCGTGAAGGGACGAAATTGGGACGAACCCTTGGGGAGATGTGAGGGCTGGTTAGTTACTGCTCTTCCTACGTCGCAATTTAAAATTGTATTGACTTTAAATTTAATTTGATGCCATTCGGTGTTCAGGGGATTTGCCTAACGACATTGCGGGTGGTGTGCGCTTTTGGAATACAAAAAAAGATGATTCATGGCATCGACGCGACCTGTCTTTTTTTATTGATCGTTTCTGTTGGGTATTTGTCAACAATATCGACTAAGTTGTGTCTATAGATTTCTGCCAGTATTAGTATTTAAAATGTAATGACTGCTTCCATATCAAAATTAATTTGTCTTGCCATTTCAACATCCAATCCATCCCTGCTTCTTTTTACTGAAATGAATTAATCTGAAGGCGGGGTTTGAAATGAATTAATCTGAAGGCGGGGTTTGTTTGCCTCGTACTGTGGATTCGTATGATTTGTCAAGTCAAAGTATAAAGTTGGTTAAACTTGCAACGAAGTCGTGACCTGAGACGATTTCAATAATACATGCATACATACATATATATCACTGCGTAAGTGCGTACAAACATCGCGAGTTTAATCAATTCGCTATGAACATTATTTCTTGGGCCGTCTCGCTAAAATTGATATTTGACACCGATACGAACATTCATGCTGGTTGCAAAACTTGTAATGCTAGCTAATATTAATTATATGAAGGATTTCAGTTTTAAGACTTTGCTTGATATTGATAGAAAATGGAGGGTTGCTGAAGGTGTTTTAAATTGGACAGCACACGAACATAATATGAGGAGCTTCAATCAGTGCAAGTGTTATGTCGTTCTTTTACGTCTGTCTGAAAAACTTTTGACGTTATTAAATAGCAAGGGAAAATAATGTTTTAAGGTAGTTAAGAGTATGAACGGGTTATTATTGACTTACGACTTGAAGCTGTTGAAGAGGAGTAGAAGAAATCTTTTGTCGCTCTTAGGAGTCTCAAGCACGTTATCGAAGGTAAACCCGAGGACAAACATGAATGTTACGTTCAACTTCCCATGTTTCTCTTATTTAGTTATACTGCGACTAAGAATAGTAAGGACTATATTAAATTTTATTGTAGAATCACTACTGGTTTGTAGTACAAAGTCATCTCACGTCTCAAAATTTGAGGCCAGTAGCTAAAGTGTAGTGTCGCAACAATGGCATGTCGTAACAACAAATTTTATTTCATCGAATATAAAACGTGACATGCATTCGATAGATACTTCATTAATAGTACGTTTTATTATTTATTGAAGATAATGCGGTGGACGTTGGGCAAGTTTGCAAAATTGAATAAAATATTGCATGCTTGTGGTGGTCTGTGAGTTGCTTGGCGTTAATTCAAATGATTGAATAGTGTTAGTGCATTGTTAAGATTTATATTTGGAGTTAGGTTTTCAATTTCTGCTCGTGATCATAAATTGTTGAGCTTATTTTATTTTCTATTCTCCAGATTACTAACTTTATTGGTGTTTTGGAATCTTTTCGTATTTGGTTGGACTGAATACAGTAAATAAACTACTCTCTCAAGAAAGTATCGGGAAAAGATCAATAATACACAAAATGTTTGTTATTCATCAATATTTATTAATCGCTTTCAAAGTATGCTCCTTCAGAAACGATACACTTACGCAAACGAATAATCCAATCATCAAAACATTTTAAACGCTTTTTCCGGAGTTGAGTTCAGTTCTCCTTTATGTCTTCTACCGAATGAAAACGGGTGCCACGAAGTGGTAATTTGAGTTTAGGAAAAATAATGGA
Organism: Dasypolia templi; assembly: GCA_963555695.1. Taxonomy (NCBI): domain Eukaryota; kingdom Metazoa; phylum Arthropoda; class Insecta; order Lepidoptera; family Noctuidae; genus Dasypolia; species Dasypolia templi. Next base: position 8,955,459 of record OY743148.1, on the reverse strand, counting down.
ATCGTCTGGAGACATAATTATAAGGTGCTTGGTATTTATTGAGTTTTTGGTCAAAAATTTGTCCACAATGTGGGCCTTGTGCAAAGGCGCATTATCGTGATGCAAAATTCAAGAAATTTCTTTCCACAAATCTAGCCTTTTTCGTCGAATTTGATCCCTTAAACTCAACACCGCGATAGTCAAAGAAAACAGTGAACATGACTTTGACTTTCGATCGACTTTGGCGTGTTTTTTTAGGTTTCGGTTCAGTTGGAAGGTGCCACTCCGAAGCCTGTTGACTAGTTTGCATGTCAAACTCGTAATCCGACGTCTCGTCACCAGTAACAATGCGTTTCATGAATGTTGGGTCGGAATTGACTCGTTCTGGCTAGAAAATTCAGGTCTTTTGAGAGTAGCCGAGCGGCAACATGTTTCATACCCAAGTGATTATTTAAAATGGTACGGATCGACTCGACCGCTTTTGAACGCTTTGTACCACTCATAAGTACGTGTATTTGACCAAAGTCGATTCACCGTAAGCCTTCTGTAACATTTTCAGTGACTCCGAACACGAAATTCCACTAGCGATGCAAAATTTAAGAAAAACTCTTTGTTCGATGTTTTTGTCCATTAATAAATTCGCAATACACTATGGATATGATCTAACTAAAACAGCACTGTATTTAATCTAAATAACAGATGCAACTCAAACTCCGCGCCTAAATGGAAACCAGTTGTGCCAATCTAACAATAACAAAAAAATGCAACAAAAAATGAATTTGGAACCATATACATATCATTCATTCCCGATATTTTTTTACAGTATGTAGGTTTTCCGACTATTCGTAAGAAATACAGACTTGCACCTCACTTTAAGGGGGTTGGAGGGTAAGAGTATTTCTTTTGGTTGTTTGTGTGCAAATACTAGCCTGCATGCAAAATTTATATATTTATGTAGCTATTTAGGAAGTACCCTTGATATGATTTAGCTGAAAACAGCACTGTATTATAACCTAACTAGCAGATGCAACTCCGCGCAAAAATGGATAACAGTTCTGCTATCTAATAATAAAGAAACAAAAAAAAAATTGGTACCATAAAGAAATCATCCATTCCCGATACTTTTTTGACAGAATTTAATTACTACAAAATGCGTTGTGTTGTGCTAAACACTACACATTCTTTCTTTATCTCAAATTCTCAATTCGTTCCAGTTTGGGTTCGCATAAAAGACCGATTGTAACTATTCGATGTCGCTTTACTAGCAAATTGAATTGCAAATACGGTACGATAATGTATAGTAAAATAGCGGAATGCATCGTGGTTGTGTTTATTCTGTATAATTCATAAGTTTGTACGTTCAAGTAAAGCGGTTGCATATTCCGATCATTTTAATGCTCACACACAGTTGATGAATTATTCATTCACGATGCGTGGCTGGACGTAACCCCTGCAAATAATACCTGTAAAGATCTAACATTAAACAGTTTAATTATAAATAGAAGTACTGCATTTTACTACGCTGGACGAAAGAAACTGAGAGTTGATGAAATACTGTTTGTATATGAGGCGTAAAATAAACTCAGTTCAACACGTTTCACGATGAACTTGGCGCTTATAGGATGGGCTGCTCCAAAATTGGTTCAGGATCGTGTTGGGTGGAAAAGGGAAAGGGAGGCCTTTGCCCTGCAGTGGGACAACACAGGCTGATTATTATTATTATTATTACTTCTACATTTTCCTACGCTATTTTTGTTAGATAGTGCATTGCTTTCTGGAAAACCAATATCAGTGACCTCTGTTTCTCGCAATTCGTTTATGATCGTTCCAGTTGGTCTAATGTCTACAATTGCATGCAATATCTATATGTTTTTGAGCTCTATTTTACAGTTTACTTCTATATCTTTGGCATCACAATCTAAGCCTATATTCTCTTTTTTGTTTTGAAAAAAGAGATTTTAAAGGGACGTGTTTACAACTCACAGGTTGTATGAGAAATAACATAGATAGCTAAATATGTAAATTTATTTTACATATTTATATATTTTTACGTATTTCCCAGACAGAGCGGCAAATTAATCTCAATGTTGTGGTGTGAGCTGAATAAACGTATTTCTGTAAAAAGTTAAATATGTTAAAAGAATTAAAATATTACTTTCGTTCTTTAAGTGTAACCTTTCTGACTCTTTCTACTATTGGGTGCTAGTGTATCCAAGCGTTATTTCCAATATCTTATAAACATAGCGAAAATGATTACAACACCATACAACTGAAAGTCCCATAACTCGTTTCTATCGATCGTCGCCAGCAGCCGTCGAGACTTCAACCCGTTCCACGTCTAGCTCACCGCGAATGAAAAATTAACGCCTTTTTCAAAGGAACGGGACTTTTTGTGTCTCAATCTTTGTAATTGCTATGCTGGTCCCGTCTCGCCAATTTACGGGCGGTGCCACGAGTACTTGTTTTTTAATAGTCGGTAGACAGCTTAATTTGCCGCGAAATAACTTCGTACTTGTGTATCTGCTGTCTGGTGAAATTGTACGGTTGATCTATTGATAATTTAAATGTTTTCGGAACGTACATTTCATGGCGGCTGTTCTTTTTGTAGAAAGTTTCTGAGATGATTGGTTAAGAAATATTAATAGAGTTACTTCGTACTTACTAAGAACTAGTTGGGGAATTACTTTAGTTACCCTGATGTTTAATGTAGTTCTGCTTTTGTTACGAAGCATTATTATAAGAAGTTAGACGAGTATCAGGAACTATGTAGATTGTACACGATTTCGCGAACTCCTCCGAAATTCTCTCTGAATTTCAAATACAACAACTGAATTTATAAGCAGGTACGAGCTTATGAAAGTTAGAGATCATAATGATTTTAAACGGCTGTTCGCCATCGGTGTACCTACTTTTGTGGATGTAAGTCCATGGTATTACGTGATCGGTAGGGCACGACCGGTTATAGTGCAGCATTCAGGGCATTATTGTGTTTTAGTTAGATTCAAGTTACTTTGAAAATAATGTCTTGCTTGTCGTGAAACACCCGAGCACTATCGCTGGTAGATTCCATCGTATCGCACATTACGATTGGTAATACGTTTATTATGCGATGCTGCTAAGGAAAAGACAGCACTGCTAGCCGGAGTCTGTTTTTTCCGGTATCTATAAAGGCTCCCACAGTTAGGCGCGACGTGACGCGACAGCGCCGACACGTGTAGAACCATTTCTATGAAGTTTTCACAGAAACTGTTCTACTAGAATCGCGTCGCGCCTGTTTTCGGGAGCCTTAACCAGGGAATATTCAAGGCATGAATTCACGAGTGAGTATATAAGTTCTAGGCAAGAGTACAGACCACTCAGGTGAAATAGTGGTCAAACGCGGTCTTAAAATAAAAAGAGTAATAACAAAAATGTTGTACATACTAAAGTCATGCGCTGTGACTGCGCAGGCGCGTGCGTTGACCGCTAGGAATGCAACGCACGCGCATGGGCAAGCACACACTCACAGCTGTTCCCTGTTCCGCTGGCGTTTGAACGGCTGTTGGCGAGAATATTCAATAATAAAAATAATGACAAGCAAACAACGTAAGTGATGGAACTTTCTTTTCATGATTAAAAAACTTATGAACGCAACGTTGGATTCGATGTAAATAAATCAAGAGTGGGAGTAGACAAGTAGTAATTTTAATGTACAGGGTGGCATACACCGACGAGCACACTGTAACCATGAATTCAGCATAATACGATTCTTCTAATAGACTATTCTACTATCGTAGACATTTTTCGTCGGTTATCACAAAAAAAGCTGTTATATTTTTTTTTATAATTGACTAAAATTTTTAACGCAAGGGGGTTCACAATCATTAACTGAATCAATGACATGTTGCGCGCATATTATTAAACTACGTCGTAATTTTATTAATACTGTCTATCCAAATTAAGCCTCGATACTCTATCACATTCGAAGAGTGGATTTCACCAATGAAACTGAACGCGATCAGCACATAAACTACGTTTTAGAGCTGTCAGTGTCATTCTTTGCTATGGAATATTGACACTGACAGCTCTTGAACTGGGTTTAAAAGTGCTGATCGCGTTAATTTTCTTTCTTTGTATGCGTCATAAATACAATGGACCAGAATTAGACATTCCAAACTTCCGCATTCATCGTCTTGCTTACTCAGACATCATACTTCTCAGACTCTCATTTACCTAGTAGAAATTCCAACAAAACCTGTACCCTAATTGTTTCAAAACGATTCAGATTCCGATTGATTGTGTATTACACAATCAATGTAAATAACGCAATGAATGTTATTGAACTGTCAAAATACAACAGATTAGTCGTAATCTTTTACGAAAATTCAATTAGGTTGCTGTTTACTACATACAGAATATCATGCAATGAAAGTATTTTGCTTAATTTATTTATTACCATCCGATTCTAGGTACTTCGTGGCTCCTGTGTTTTACAACACACGTCCGCTTTCAGAATTGTGCATTTCTTCTCAGAAACAGTATTTTAATGTTCGTGGGAAAAACAACGCCACAAATGTCAACACGATATTCCAAGCACATGTAGATTAAGGGGGCCAAGGGGGAATGGTACGCAGTAAGGAAGTTCCCTCGGAACTCGGAAGAGCTAACGGTCGGCTGGGGGCTGGGGTAACAGGATACTCGCTGGGGCAATGGCAGAAAACAGTAGATAGCTTCGCCGTGTGATATAAATTATGGGAAAAGGAGGAAACAAAAAAATTTTTTTTGTCGTGTTTCTTTTCATTGAACAGATTCATAAAGCGTTGTGTCAAATAGTAAGTACGTAATCAAAATGTGTTTCTCATCACATCATAAATCGAATATTCTAGTTATCCTTCAAACTTTCTTTCGAATACCAGCACCCTAATTGCGTAACACATTTTCGTAAACGATTACGACTAATCTGTTTGATTTTGACGGTTCAAGAACATTCATTGCGTTCTATATATTGTTGAGCAGAATTTTTATCGAACTTAAGAAGCAATGGATTAGCAATCTGTTTCAAAACAATTCAGATTCCGATTGATTGTGTATTACGCAATTAGGGTGCAGACCTCTCCAAATATGACAACTTCTTTACAACATAGACACATTTCGAAACTTGGCGCTGAACGTGTTTCTCCCCACTTCACCCCGTCTGCCCCCTTATCCCTCAGGACCGGAGGCTTTATCAAGGACGCTTTATGAGCAACATCAGAAGCCAGCGCACTTATAAATGGAATCTGGCTTTACTGCCGTTGCCCCTTCTCCCTTCAAGAAAAATCGTTGGGAAAATACTCGTAAATATTTCATGATACTGTTACGGCGCGTGTCTCATCTCTGTTCGGGGGAAAATTACTAATAAAACAGTTCGGGCGTATGTTGTAGATGTTGGGGATTTAAGAGAAAAAGGTTGTCTTAATGCCTCATGTTCATGATGAATTAATTCTGCGGTCTCCATAAAAGAAACCCTGACTTAATCTTCAATGACCTAATATTATCAGTGAGACAGCAATTTCCTTTGGACTCTTGGAATTGCTCTCGTAAAAATCTAGCGGAGGCCTGAGCTGAATTTATTTTCGCGGATTATGTTTTAGCCCGCCTTCCTATTCACTGAAATAGGCCGAGAGTCAACAGGCGTTGTTTGACAACACTAACGCCAGGGGTCACCGCGTGCATCCAAATACGGAGCGCTCCACATACAAAACATTGAACAAAGTTGTTTGTTTTGATGTGTACTTCCATACAGAATTTAATTGCGGAATAGTCTCATTGAATATGTATCACACCGAGGTCGGTCAGTGCCAGCAAGGTCACTACAACGAATAGTCGATTTTATTTGTATAAAACATGAAAGCGAACTCATGAAAACCGATTTCTTTTGATTAAATTACTCTCTTGCTCATAAATTCTTCACGTTTTAACATTCCGTGTAGGAAGAAGAGTGTTCTAAAAAAAAATTGCATACCAAACTGTATACATGTATGCAGGGAAAATGATTCGGTTTCTCTATTGAAAGCAAGAAAGCCGAAGAGCATGCACATTTGCATTAGTAATGTTGCATAATTTAGCTATAAGAGCGAAATACGCGGGAAGTGGGAGGTGGTCCTACTGTTGACGTTATTTTCTTCCGCCTTGAGGGCTTGGGGAAACAGAGTACGGTGCTTATCATTATGATTATGTAAAATGCTCCTAGTATCTTCAAATCCGGGTGTAAAGTTACATCTATGATTAGGATAACTTCATTAACTAACATTGCACTTCTTAAATGAATGAATTCACTATAAGAAATTACCATAATTCCACAGAGGTGTCACAGAAATGAATATTATTAGCCTAGCGTTTCCCAATGAAGACAGTGGCGAATCAGACCACTTTCATGAGAAAAGGTAAATTAATATACATCACAACACAACATAGAACATATTAGACCATAACTTAGGTGAAACTCAACCCGGCACTACATTATTAAACTTTCAAATCTGCAAAGTACAGTGTAAAGTCCATTAAAACATTCTATTTTTACTCCCGAAGCGTATTTTCAAGAGCTTAGTCTTGTGAACCCATTTGTCAACTTCAAAATTAAAATTAGATTTTCGTACCAAGTACCTACTGCTATATCAGGGCTGAGTTTTCAATGGATTAATTTGTCTAGAGGACATTGCCCTTTATTCGTAGATTAATAAAGGTGAATATTTATACAGGCTACAGGTTGTCGAGCGTCTAGCTGAGATAGTGACAGACAGATTGGAAACCGTAGTGATCTGTTCATAGGCAAGGGGAATCTAAATCGGAATCTAAAACTGGTGATACGTCTGCTAACCATTTCAACTTCTTTTCCAAAATGTGCCTTCTTAAATAGCGCTTCTTCCACCGGCGTTCGTAAGGGAAAATTGCGACCGGACTAGTAAACACTCTGTTTTTCTGAACGCAGTCGAGGATGCTGCTAAGATACAGGTTTAATCTAAATTAAAATATACTTGCAAATTACGACCGTACGGCAGAGAAGGTAGGCTTGACCTTTGAATCGTTAGCAAGTCCATTCATTAAAAGAACATACAGACGGATTGGAAACCGTAGTGAGTTGTACGTAGGCAAGGTGGAATCTAAAACTGGTGTTACGTAAGCTAACCATTTCTGCTTCTCCCTAAATAGTGCTTCTATCTACGGACTCGGGATCAGGGAATAATCTAAAATCATACGCTGTAGCGATCGAATTAGTATCCAGTTGGTTTTTCTGAACGCAGTTAAGGATGCTTCAAAGATGCATTTGCAATCTATGACCCTCCGGCAGTTCAAGTGACCTGACCTTTGAATTTTTCTAGCAAGTCTGGTAGCCAACACGGATTTTATTTTCATATTATTATGAATCATCAAAATAATAACCAGTTCAATGAGATACGGAGGTTAGATGGTCGATGCTCCATGGAAGTAGAGACCAAACAGTTATAAATCCATATAATTAAGTATACCTGCTGAGTAAGAGCCTAGGAAAAAGATCAATCGGAGGCTCGAAGCACTTGTATTTCGTCTCTAAACGCGTATTATTAAATAAATAATTCACGGTGTAGTTAACCTGAGAGTTTCAACTTCAAGGTCGTTGTTATCATGTTGTTTGGTAAGTAAAATTCCTTATCTGATATTCTCACGCTATGTTAGTTTTGAGATTGGAACCGGCTGACGAGGATCCGTGTCATATTTCGCTGGTGTTTCAAATGATTTGAAAATGGAATGTTTTACGTCTTTCTTTTGTTTTGCGCTGTCCCAGAATGGTACTTGGGTCTTTAATGGTCTTTTATTGGTGTGTTTGGTGGGATCTTTAATCGAGTTTCTAAAGAAACTTATTTATCTCTTCGTAAAGCTGTATCACCTTTTCAATATCAGATATAAGTAAGATTATACTGTGTCAATAGTGTTCAATACCTTTTTGGGCCTTTTTAAAGTCGCAACTATTTTTTTTTCAACAGCGTAATTTCAGGCAATCTTACATTTCATGATACTGTTAAGATAGGAAACTTCCAAGATTGCATTCTTTCTAGCGACATCGACATCCAGAAACTACAGTACTGTATTATCACCCTTTTGCTTGTCGTGGTTATGGATGTAATTTATTTTTATTTTAACTTGCTTAAGTTTATCAAGATTAGTACTACGTCTACATTCATCACTAACGTTATAAACCAAGTATTTTAGAGGTACGTATTGATTTCACATATCGTACATTAGTACAATGTACGATATATTAGATTAGTGATTTTCAAGGCGTTACTTAGTAGGTACTTAAACAAGAACTAAATATTATCAAAGTTCCAACATAGAACAGAAATTATATTGAAATCACATTATCTAGTGTTGAAATTTATGTTTTAAAGCTTCAAGAGATTTAGCCTGATGAAGACATATTATCACCAAAGGATAGGGGAGAACTCAATTAATAAGCACGTGAACTGAACCCGCGGGATCAGTCGTACCTACACATCTAGGATCATATACCTACCTTCATATAAGAACTATTCAGTACATACAGTATTATACGCCGTGTGAAGTACCTTACGGCAGTGATTTATATCTTGCAAAGATAAATACGTACATACTTTAGTTCGCTCTCTCGGAAAAGGATAGCAGCTTACTGAAAGATTAAAGCTAGTATACACTGTACATATTCCCCACATGAATAGTGAAATGGATTAGAAACACATTTTCAAAAGATCTTTATGCATACAGGTTGGAAGGGACATCGACGCACCCCCTGAACCCCATGCGTTGAAATTTTTTATCAGTAATTTAAAAAAAAACTGCTCTGCCATACATTTTGACCGCGTAGGTATTGCACTTTTCTATGAAAAGGCAGTCTTTTTTTTTGATAACCGACAAAAATTCAACGCAGAATCATGTACTGAGTCCATGTAACCGGTTGTGCGTCGATGTCCCTTCCACCCTGTATAGTCGAAAGCTAACCAGCAGTATCCCATTAAACAACAACTATACACTGGATAATAGTCATTAATAATGCTGGATAATAGGCGTTGGCGAGGCCTTTGTCCAGCAGAGGGACACGAAAAAAAAATTTTTTTTTTAATTATTGAGAAATACTGATCCGATCAATATTTGGGAACATGATTGACTTACTAGGCTTCCCATAAAAAGAAGACACTTATAATGCACTTCCTTAAAGTTCTTGGACACACATAATGGAGCATGTAGATAGAAAACGCTTTGACAAAGAAGATTACATCCCATACGTCACCCAACCGTGACCTTCCCGCCCAACCATCAAACCAATTTTAGTTTGAGGGTATCTACAAAATAGGGTCATGCGGTTGGTACGCCTGATGATAGATGGCGCTAAGTTTTCACACGAAACGTTTGAGTTTGAGCTATCAACACGACCCGGCCTTTGCCTGTTATTAACGACCGGTCTTGGATACGCATTAATATCACTACACATGTATCATAAAACGTACTGTAATTATAGTGTACCGAAGGTTTCACATCGCTGTAAAGGTACGTTTTGAATAAATGAATAGTGTCTAGTGGTTGCAATCGCTACTTCTGACGCTGAGCATGAGGTCCTGGGTTCGATTCCCAGGTCGGGCGACGAGTTATAGGGTTTTTCTATGTGGAATTTCTCAGTAGCAGCCCGGAGTATGGATTTGTGTCCGGTTGAAGGCAATAGGTTCGCCCCTACATGGGACTTAAACAACTGGCGAAATGTGGGTGTACAGGTGCACCTCTGCCCAACCCTTCGGGGAAACAAGGCGTGATGTTATGTTTATGTTATGTTTAGACTTCACAGTATGGAAGAGGCTAGGTTTTCAAGTTCGCCAAATGAGTAATATTCCAAATAGAAAATGATAATTAATTGTGATGTTGTGAATTATTCTCGTAAGCTTACGATTATACTTTAGAAAGAATAATCATAAGCCTATATCCAGCAGCTGCCAACGCACTTTTCTTTCTCTACTTCTTTAACAGATGACGGTCAACAAATGACCTCAACAGGAATATAGTTATCCGGTACTCATTGCTGACAGATTATCTGAATTCATACATATCTTGCTGCCATTTATACGTTACCTATTTAACATTGTATAATTTTCCGCTGCACGCATTTTATCATTCCAGTCATGTTCAGTACGCTACGGTTTATACTTCCGCACATACACATGATATATGTAGCATAGCCTAGCTAGTCTAATATAGGTGCTATATTTTACGTAATGTGCGTCTTCAAATAAGAACCCAGTAGTTAATTGGACTTTTCCTTTTGCTCTACAAATAAAACACTACATTTTGAATAAAAATATTTTTCTTCTTTCACGTACTCTCATTGATAGGGATCACGATCTCTTTTGTCTCCTAGCAATGCTGTCTTTCGAATCGTGCGCCACTGAGTACATGCTCCCTCTGGCATTCTTCTTTACCGTGCGTTTGATCATCTTTACGACGCTGTGCCTTAAGCGTGTTTTACGTTTGGAGTCAGTAAAAGTCTTTTACTGACTCAAACCCACCCGTGTTCCTTCAGTTGCCTGTGCCAGGGCCACGGTATCTCTTTCGAATTTCCCGCGACTCTGAGGCATCGGCCCTATCGGACCCCGTCACCAAGTGCTGACATCTCTTTGAAGCACGCGAGGAACACAACGCGCCGTCGAAGCGGGCCTAGTCCTTTCCGGACGGTGAGCTACCCATTGCTCGTCGTCTGCAAGCCCGCGCCTACGGTTGCCGGAAATCTGCATGCAACTGCCGACGCCCAGGGCGTCTCCTGCGGCGACTAGGGGCGTGAGGGCCCTAGACTCTCTCCCTCACGCGCAGAAGGAGGTGACGGCTTCCATTCCCTCTCGCTCCGTACCATGGCCTGGACCAGGGACGGACGCGAGAGATCGCCTCAGCGAGGACACTGCGGTGCTCCGCCCAAGCTGGGCAGACCTCCACCGTGTCCTCCAGGCGATCCACACAATGGTGACACCCGGGCGTTTCCTCCCGCCCTATGCGAAACAGGAACCTACCGAAACAACCGTGTCCGGTGAGGACCTGTGTCAGGCGGAAGGTGAGGACGCCGTGGCGCCTCTCCAACCACTCCTCAAAGAGGGGACTTATCGCCGCTATTGTGGCATGCGCAGCCTCGGTAATGGCATAATGAAAAAAAAAAACTGCATGCATAAGGTTTACAAGGACAATGCGAATGATTGTGGAATTTGAACAACATACAAGCTGATAGCCTCAAACAGCCAGTTCAATCTGTTCTGTCTGTTAGTCTGCCGTCTGCCTTATTTGTCTGAAGTCAGAACTTACAGCAAATAGGGACAGGTTAACAGGTTTTCGCCTACAATAAATGCATTTTCTTTCGCAATCAATGGTCTCGCTACAAATTGCGTGGGAGGATGAGCATTGAGCGAGGTGTATAACTTCTAAATGCTTTTCTATAGGCCTCGATATTTTTTCTCATTGTTTTATTCAATCTTAATGGCGTAGCCATTTGCATACTTCAAAATAACTTTCTTTTAAAATCATTAATGCTATACAACATCCTTTGTAGCAGATGAATGAAAGATTGATTATAGTTTCACTGCATTCTTGTTTTTGTTTAGTGCAGGTTTTCTATTACAAATAAATGTACCAGATGAAAATAGTTTTAGTATTTTTGTACCAGACTACGTTCCTGCGAATCTGCTCGAACTGTGGAATGTGTAGGTATTCTACATAATTTAGTGTTACACATTTCAAGATTATAGCCAATATCTTGATTCTTGATAGATAGCAGTCTTTGAACTCTTTATCTTCGCCGAGAATCTAGCATAAAAAATAAATAAAACGTTGGTAAATGTAAGTGGGTGACTAATAAACTATGTGCGAAATATTTAAATATCCTTTATTGTTTGAGTGCAACGTTAAAACCTCATAAATTGTGCAAATTGTTAATGCACAATTTATTATTAATCAGTTTATGTCAGTTATAATCAATCCAAACAATTACAAATTATTAATAAAAAATATGTGCAGTGCAATAAGCAATTGCACAATCAAATAAGTCTAGTTTGAAAAATAAAACAACCACATAAAAAAAAAATCGTGCACAATTATTGGGTTTTTGCGTTTTTAGCGATATCAACGTAGTAAAGATTCAAACGATACATCCTCAGGATACATCCGAATATATAATAAATTATCAGAGCGGTAGAATTTGTCCGTCAAGTGTCATTCATTAGGTACGATAGGATGTCGAAGACCTTTGCAATGATAATGCATACCTCGTCTAGATAACACCATCGATATATGGTCGCACTTAGGAGCTGTTTTGTTGCGAAATGTCCATTACAATCTATGTATAATATTAAACTGTCTGACTGACACGAAGTGCTGTTCGTTTTTGTTTTAACTTGACCCCGATACAACTGTTATTAATGATATTTTGGAAGTTTTAAGATTTTTGTAGGTTATCTTCAGTTATCTTGAGGTTTTTTAAAACTGCCATATTGAAACTGGAAATATTATTTTGAAACTTTTTTGAGTATTAATTCGGATCAATCAAATCTAGGGCCACATTCCCCTTGTAAAACTACCAGTCCAAATTAGCTTAGCGACATTTTCGACTTCCCATCCAATGTATATTACTTAAAAAACATGTAATTTACTTAAAAAAATAGGTTCAGCGCTCATAGGATTACATGAAGTGAATCCGCAGCTGAGATGACTAACGAATAAAACTCGCCATCGATCGCTGTAAGTAATCTTTTGTTTAGTTTCAACTGAGACACGCTCGTGGCACAAACCAAGGTCGGGCGGTGACAATGTTTTGCAACGGATCGCACGACAGGTCCGCGCGCCAGCGTCTGCACAGCGAGCGTTCATTGACCCAGTGAACCCAGCCTTACGGGGGCTGCGCTTCAGGCTGACCGACCGCCTCGGAGCTCGGAGCGTCGGAGCCCTCTACACAACCTATGTATGATCGATTAATTTGGCGGGAAACTGCATTTATTTCCTTTAAGGCTTGCTGAGCTGAGGGCTGAGACAAAGGAAACATCTGGTTTGGTGAATTTGAAAATAGAATTAGAGGTGGTCTTGCTTGCGTAGTTTTAGGTATTTATTTATTTCAATGTTTAGTGTTTATTGGCTAGATACCTGAATGACGTTAAGATTAAGTTGTTTTTTTTTTAATTATCGTAAGTACATAACAATAACTCTTCTATAAAATAGGTACCCTATTTATCTATATTTTATTCTACAGAATCTGCTGCAAAACTTCGGATGTCGAATGAAAAAATTATAATTATTTCCATACTACTATCGAACTTCGTCAATAGTCGTCATGTGTCATGTCATTTGCGTGCGTTGATACTTGTTATCGAAAGTGTAAGTGCGGCCTGCTCATAATACGTTGTTTGTATGTGCCCTATATTCGGCCCTCCAGCGAATCGACGTTTTTCAATAGTTCATTTTCAAATGTTGCATTCAACTAGATAGATAGACACAGCAGTGTTGGTTGTTGGAATAATCTCGCGTTTGGCCTAGTTTCGCAACCTTGATGTAGGTACTTGGTGTTTCTAATAATGGCAGAATCGTTTCCTCCAGCAGCGCTTAGCCAAGAGGAGATGATTGAACAAATAAATACTTTAATTAACATTGGTTTAGGACAGATCCACTCCAATGGCCAAAACATTTCAATGAAAATTTTGCTTGAAGTATTCTTATGGAAATGTAATGTTGTTATTTTTTTTATAAAGTTGTGTTTACAAACTAGTTACCGTTTGGCCTTGGCTCATTGTTCAGTCAGAAAACAGGGATTTTATCTCACATTTGAATATAAAATAGCCGAACAAAAACTATTTAATTCTCAAATCCTCAGAATATTATTCTGAACAGTCTTAACCAATTAGGCATGATTAAATATTCAGATCATACACAAGAAAATAAACATTCCTGAAAAAGTCTCGTGAGACAAGTTTATACATTTTTGTAAAATGAAACTTGGCGTCTGAAAATTGTATTCCCTGTTATATGTTTGTAATAGGTACGTGACCGAGTTTATCTTCAAACAAGACAGACGGTGAAACTCTTCACTACGAGTGTTACGAAACTGCATCTATTCTATGTATATCTGCCTTATACCACCTCGTTAAAATTCTCACATAATTTCTGTCAGTAATTTATGAATAAAGGGAAATGTCTCATAACTCACTATGTCTGGCTAGTTTAACGTGTTCTGTGCAGTCGATTTCTAGGTTTATGCCTTATCTGCGATGAGATGACTCTACGAGAATACGACCTAAGATAAACTGGCACAACAAAAGATAAGATAATAACTGAACTCGAGACGAGAGAGAGAGAGAGTTTGTTTTGTGAAAAGGTCTCTTTCCGAGACTACTAAATTTTCCATCTTTCCAAGCCGGAAATAGCGAGCTGCACCCTAATTGTGTAACACACTTTCAACCACAACCTGAAGCATTTTAAAGGAAATTGCTAATCAATTGCTTCATATGTTCGAAAAATTTGTCTGCTCAACAACTTAAATAACTCAATGAATGTTGTTGAACTGTCAAAATTAAAGCCAATGCTTCTGTTTGTGTGTTAGTGTTACGCAATTACCCCGAAAGCAATAAAACTATAATCAGGGGAACCAAAGTGGCATTTGGATTGAAAATATTATGGTCTCCCATTCGCGTGAGTTGGATGACTGTTTGATTCGAACAACATTCGAGAGGCACCGCATATTTCTAAGAAACAAAATGAGGTTATATTACGTGGTATAAGAATCTTTTTTGTGCGATACGATGGCACTCAAGATATCGGTGGTGAATACAAATTAGAGTGTGGCTTCCATTGCATTGAATGCAGTGCGGTGTCTACAATGTTTGTTTACACATTAGACTGACGTGATCGGTATTCGTAAGCACTGTAGTGCTACTTCGGCATCAAACCGGTTCCTTGTTTTATTGGTGTTGTGTAGGTGTTTTGAGTACTATGATAACTTTCTTCTCATGCGTTAAATTCTTGCAACTTACAACTGCAACCAAGTCACAACTTTAACATTAACATTTAATTCCCTTTCCGCTTATTTACACAGTAATCTCTTTCATGGCACTTCCCGTGGTCGCCTGCCAAAAGTAATCAGAGTTTCACTTTGCGTCCAATATAAATGTTTTTGTACACAAGCATTCTGTATCGTGTAAGTAGGTAGATGTATATGTAGGTATATATTTTAAGTATGTACCTATTGAAAGACTCAGATATTGTGACAAGGTCGCTTTGACAGTAGGGCTTCGATTGAAACTAGGACGAGTACTGGCACGCCATGCCATGCCAGTCTGTCGTGTCGTGTGCGTTGTTGTTTAATAACGGGGAAATAAAAATGCCAAAGCGATATTCATTATAGTAATTAGGGACTGTATTGGTCGTCTGGGAAATAGTATAAATCAGACAGTCATAAAATAGTACTATCATTGACTGCATAAACAAACATGGCTTTTGTAATGAATGAGTTCAAAATGGTCGGTCTCCTTATTGTCTGATGCAACAAGAGTCAAATGAGGGACATTAAATAGCTGTTACTAACCCTTAGATGAGCAATAGTCATTATTTGCTCATTACTGCGATCTTTAAAAGTATATCCCAGGATATACTTGAAGCTCAAGGAGTCTAGGACAGCGTTCTAGGACACTCGTGAGAGAACAACATAACTATAAAAATAAATGTTTGTTTAGTGAAACGGTGTCAGTAGATGTAGCTGGTGACATTGGAAACATAACGTGACGTTGTGTTGTTTGCCCGAGGGTCGCCCTACACCGTTCAGTGTCTTTACGTAGTTTGCGTAACCCTCGAATTATAATAATGATGATGATTATGTTATATATAGAATAGTTAGTTAAATGTATCACAACGTTACTCACACGATTTTGATATTACAACTTTGTGTGAGTCAAAAGCTATACATACGTGATTGTTGTGTACAAGAACTGATTATTAATTACAAGGCAGATGTGAGTGGAAACGCCGGGAGGGGACGTCCTAGGAGGACATATAGTGAGCTTATTGGTGATGTTCTTCAGAAACGTCAGGTGCGTTCGTGTATGACGAGATGCATGAACGTAAACGAGGCAAAAGGAGTATGTAAGGATCGTAGCAGGTGGCGTTCTGTGGTTTCTGCCTATCCCCATGGGAAGAAGGCGTGAGTTTATATATGCAATCCGTGAAAAAAATATTTCAGTACCTAAATCGGCATATAATTTAGTACTTTCAAATACAGAGTATTTTTTGCTAGCCTATTTATTACTGTATGTTGTAGTTACCAGTTCTAAGACCAATGCAATGTCCAGAGAAGAAAGATATTGTTGATTAAACTCTTTGGACACTGAGTTAACTTAGAAGGATGCTTAGTGCTTCACATTGTCTAGTAAGGACACTTAGACAGGAAACGACAGGATCGGGGGTGAAACACAGCTTTCAACAGAGCAATATTTAGATTTCTCATATTCAAAAATTTACATACAAAAACATCCTGTGGTTATGCTCCTGTGCTCTTTACCTGATGAAAAAAGCATATTGCAGTTTGTAATTTATTTAATCACGATGGCAATATATTTAATCAAAAGTTGAATGAGTCTTCAGCAGGGTTGGCAAGAATAAATCAAATGATGTTTTCAATAAAAATCCAAGATTTAATCAAAAATGTTTAATTTCACTTTCTTTCAAAGAAATAAACAAAAAAAAATAGAGTTTGAAATTATAATTAGGTGAAAACTAGGGTCGTTTAAATCAATATTTGAATAAAAAAACTAGTTTTACAGCCTTTTCAATTCCCAGTCGGTTTCTTAATTTTGTCTGAACAATTTCAAAGGTGGAAAACACTCTTTCCACAGCAGCTGAAGAAGCTATCGCCCCAAACAATTGCTTCACCACTGGAATAAAAATTTACTGTTTCTCTTCGTTAAATACATTTTTCTGTAACATCCACCCCTCTAGTGAAACTTAACCATCATAGTGATTTCGTGCTTCCTCCAACGCAATTTCTTCTGCTTCATCTGTCAGTGTGAATTCTGTTTGCATTTACATGTCAGACAAAAGGGAGATCCCCACGGTGTGTCTGCGCAATCCCTTGAGGTCGCGTACCGTTTTGCGCAGAAAATTATATAATAAAATAAAAAAAATCGTGATTAATTAGGATTTTTTCAAAAAATCATGATTTTTTCCAACCCTGTAACCTAATTGCGTAATACTCAATCAATCGGAATCTGAATCGTTTTGAAACAGATTGCTAATCCATTGCTTCATAAGTTCGATAAAAAATCTGCTCAACAATGTAAATATCGCAATGAATGTTGTTGAACTGTCAAAATACAACAGATTAGTCGTAATCGTTTACGAAAATGTGTTACGCAATTAGGCTGCTGGTCTTCAGTCATTTCATAAAAGAACTTAATTAAAATTTCAATGTAATTATTATTATAGAGTTGAAATTTTCCAAGTTCTGTTATAATGTAACCGCCTCCATATCAAACTAATATCTAAATAGGTACCTACCTCCCTACCTATATCTTTGCATAGATTTTGCGTTACAAGTAAAGGGATCTACCTACCTATATCTCTCTAGCAGCGATCTAACTAGTTGCCAAGATAAATTATTCAGACGTCAGTGTTAGCTAAGATAAACAAGCATTTACTAAGCTTATGTATAGGCGCACGTAGGAGTAAATATGCATTCTATTTATCGTATTCGATACTTCTCGGCAACTTTATTCAAAACGTGTTTCTGTCGGTGCAACATAGATAGTAATACTACGTTACGAGATAGTTATGTAGGATATAAAGTTGATTTGTTATTATTGTCGTCTCTTTCAACATGCAGGTCTCTTTCCCACGGTATACTATATTTGGGCGGGGTCGAACTGTATGTAGCATTGGATGGTTGAATACACGTGCTGCCATCTCGTGGCAGCATTAGTTCAACTGTTCACTTTGGCCAATCTGTTTTCCTCCACTCGTTATAATGTCGCTACTCGCTGCAAGATGGCGCTACTAGTAACATGTTCATAAAGAATTTATTTATTTCACTGAAGTATAATCCTAGTAATTATGTACCTAGCTAGTATACACGGTAAAGAATATTACCAAATTTTACTTTAATTAGTAGATTTCGGTGTTTTAAACTATTTTTTTTGTTCCAGGTGCTAGTGGAATATGATGGTGTAGACTGGCAACGTCGCGAGTGGGTGGCAGTTTATTCACGACGGACGTTTCGTGTTTTTTTAGTGGAAAGAACTCTCGTATGGGCTCCCAAAACACACGAAGAAAAAGACGTGAAATGGCCGGCTTTGGTAAATATTTTTTTTTAAATTAATTCAATCTGCAGTAGATGGCGCTACTTGTCCTGAATAAACCTGGACTTAACACAATGTTTTTTGAAGTTGTGATATTTACTTGCTAGTATCTGATAGTATCAGTAGAAAGAAGCATATTTTAATAAATTAATTAAACCCTTGTTTAGTTAGGGACTTGGACCATAAACAACAAAACCTCAACTTCTGAGAAATTAACGACATTGTTTCTTTACAAATAAATAATTCACTCTTAGCCTAGCAAAATATAAACAGACAGATATTCAGATATAATTGCAGAATCTTTGGCAACAGTTCCAAATGGAATTACCGTAGTTAATCTCAAACATATACACATAAATAGACCTATCTCGCCCGATATTTAAGATAACTCAATATACGAGGGAATGTTTTAGGTGTTTATAAGGTTACGTCGAAACCTTGTTTCACACACACGTGTCCTCTACGACCTCCATTTGTGTCAGATTCACACGCACCCCGTCTTTACGTATGTCGGTCACGTTTTGTGCGAGTCTGAGGCCTGAGGTCACAACGTTTTGATTCGTACTCAAAACTGTATACGTAGCGACACAAATATAGAACAAGTGAGGACCTTGACATTTTATAAGTGCAACTATTGCAAGCTCAGATAAACTTCAAGTCCTTTTAACGTACGTTTTAAACGTGTTGTACCTACACGGTTATTTTTTGGGAACCTCTACGGTTTCTTAAAAATAATTTAACGATTGTATAAAGTGAAGTTGTTGTTTGCCAACCATACCTTCTTTTAGTTCTAGATACGCTCACATAGCGCTGTCATATACTAATATATTAAATTCTCGTGTCGCAATGTTTGTTACCAAACTCCTCCGAAACGGCTGGACCGATTTGTATGAAATTTTGTGTGCATATCGGGTAGATCTGAGAATCGCCAACATGTATTTTACAAATGCGGGGTCAGCTAGTATTTATAAAAACTGGCAGGAATAGTGACAGTGACCGGATAACGGTGTTGAAAGGTGATACTTCTAGATGGCAAATATCTGTTTCACCACCAACAATCACATACTATGGTGCTGCTGTTATTTCTAGGTGTTCACAGTACGGGTTGTATTGAGAAACCAAATATCTGCAGTCATTCTTATTCACACATCACATTATCACGGTCAGTGGCGGTACTTTCATATAATCCAAAAAGCCCGGCTTGCCCTAATACAATTATAATTCACAAGAACAAACGTAAGCCTATCAAAACAAACAAAAACTACACCAGTCAATGAACTCAAATTCAAACATTCATATTTTAACGAAATTTTATTATTCATAGGAATAATAAAATTACGAAATTCCAGCTTATTCTGCCGCGCGCACTAGGTTGCCAGATTTACACACCAGTTGAATTCCAATAATTCACATTTAAAATCCGCGGTATCTTGTTCTGGCGCTACTCAATGCGTTCAAATGTGCCGTCTCGCTCACACTAGTCGGCTTGAAATCTGGCTTACCTCTCCTATCTTTGTCTCCCAGTTTTCGCCTACAAATTGCTATAGAAACGTTTACATTTGTTGATGTATTGGTAAGTACATAGAAGCAGAGTTCTATGAAATCAGAAGCCCGGCATTTGACAGGCATAACGTTCGCGCAAGTGCAATAACCGCGTTGAACGCGTGAAGTGAGTTGCCAGCTTAGGAACGCGAACGAACGCAATGACGCGACGTGACTCAATTTGTTAAATTGTTATCATTTTGAAAGAGTATTTTCTGGGTGCTGTGGTTATGAACTAATTTTATTATTTAAAATGATGTGATAGTTATTGCGGCGATATCATTTCCTATGATTTTGTAAGTGAATATAGTGTTCGGAAACTGTCTTCGACGGAAAGTCATGTACCTAAATACAAGAGTTTCCTGATAATAACAGACTTTACTTCACCGCAACCATCTTCTAATTATTGCATGTATTTCTCGGAAATAAATACAAGTATTTTTTAAGACATAACCACTGAAAAATAGCATCTCATTATATCTCATCTCGAAACAAAACAATAATCTTGGTATCGAAAAGGTTCTTCAGTGTATTGAAATGAAGATTAGAGTTAGCTGGTATCATAATATTTAGGTAAGTAAGTATAGGTAAGTTAAAAACAATATTAAATTTTATATGGTAATATCATACGTTAACATTTTCAATCGACATAAATGATAAATGATTTATTTCTGTAAACATTAAATTGAATTAATAAAATTATGCGTACGGCAAAAGAGTATCAAATCGATAATTTTGAGGCAATCTAGTGGCTTTTGATTGTTTGTTTTGCATGTGACAAGCGAATTATGAATTTAGGTAAAAAGCTCCGGCAACGCGATGTGGTTATGCGCTTCATTAATATAGATGGCGCTTATGACAATTACGTACTTGAAATATGTAGCTTATTAGATAAAAGTTTTCTAACCAAAATTATAATAACGGTGTTAGTAGTACTAACAACCGACATCATTATTTTAGATAAACAGCCATCCCTTTTTTTTAGGTAAAAATCTGTCGGTTTGCCCTAATTTTGACACCCAGGCACGCCACTGATCAAAGCGGACCCTATCAGAATACCAGCGCTGTGGCACTAATTTTTAAGTGTCGTGTGTTTTTGTTTTGATTTTACTTCTGTTTTATAATTGTTTGTATGTTTTTGTGGTACTGCGAATCACACTACGGTTTGCGTATTTCTGTGCGAGTCACAATAAATACTTTTTCTTTCTTTATTCGAAGCTCAGTGACGTAAAAATAACTCTATATTTAAAATGTATAGTGACCGTACCTTTTTGTGATTTTTACAATCAATATACGTTATATTTAATCTTGCTATAAGCTGGCCTCTATCAAGTTGAAACCTATCACTCGATCGTCTGCCTCCCATCCGATATACTCCAACTATGTCGAGTTTTTATTGAGTAGGTATTGGAAGCTTGACTATGCCTTTTACGACCCCAATTTACCTACCTACCTAATCAATGAAAGTTAATTATGCCCTTTAAAAAAATCATTATATACTTTTAAGGTAAGCTAATAGAACATTAAAGTTAAGTAAAGCAATTAGTTGCGCGGTCCCAATGTACCTTCTTCACTTTTATGAACAGCGCCATCTAGTATCGAATAGAGTATGCTTTTAAAACTTGGTTGACCACTGAGTAGACTCTAAAATAATTTGATAGTCAATTAAAAGCTGGCAAGCTGGTTTACAACGCTAATGAACTAGATACATAAATTTGATACCAGTATCATTCTCTTTAAAATTAAATTATGACTAATAGAAGTGCTAGGCTGTTACTTCCCCCTACTAACGATTTTTTCTAACGTTCACCATGAATCAAGTTAAGAAAATGTTTTAGGAAAAACTAGGTTGTCTAGAAAGAATCTAGAAGGAATTCTTTTTTCAGAATCATCTGAATTTTTATTACCATTATCTTTTTATATCATTTCTAGTTAAGTTCGCAAAATTTTTAACAAGAGCTTTTCTTGAGATATCTTTCGGCAAATCATTGGAATTATTAAATGAAGTCCACATCAGTAAATTTACTGTTGAGAAGTTGGTCACCATCATTATCATCTAGTTCTGTCCATTTTCTATCAATCGCATGGCACAATACACAAGCCTCCCAACTCCCAAACAATGAATCTAGTCGGTATTTCCTACAGTCGTGTTTTACCTATAATATAATATAATATAACCCCGCGACCGTGTTTACACCAAGCTATAAAACATGTATTCGACATGTTGCGTCAACTAGTTTCGTTTTTCGAAAATAAGTTGCAAAGACTAAAAAGTTGTAGATAACCTACCAAAAATAACAAAAAGGTGAACAAAATAGTTAACACTACATGTGAAAAACAACGTCAATACTTAAAAGATACTTACATGTTCTATACACGAGTATCACCACTTGTTTATGGTATAAACGCGGGGTATTCCCATGTGTATGTCTAATTAATGATGTAAATGTTTCCTAGACATTCATGCCGCTGGCAGCTGACCTGACGCTCCAGGCCGACGCACAGCCGGTGGAATACCTCCATGACAAGCAGCTGGACTTCATGGATTACGCCAACCTGCTTCCTTATCAGGTAAGAGAGTAAACGTTTAATATTTAGTAATAAAACAACAACCGACATCTAAAAGAAAAGCGACAACTTTTTGTTTCGGAAATCACGGGCTCTGTTGTTGTTTTTCATTCGCGTTTTCGTTTTAATACCCACAGATATTCATGTAACACTAGCAGATGTGTGAAGATAACAACATCATCAACATAAACAAACTGGATTGAAAACCCAGTATTGATGGTAATTTAAAAAATACATAATTACTAGCGGCACGCAGGCTTCCTCTACAAAATAACCACGTAAATCTGACCCAAAAAATCACGAAGAAATCGGTGTACTAAAAACTCGCCGAATACTTACTCCTCTTTTTTTCAAGTCGGATTAAAAAATAAAAGAACTTGAGTCCTTGGTTCGGTTGTCGGTTGGTTTGATTGTAGGTACTATACGTCAGATTACGAATTTCTCATTTGCAGCTCGAAGTTATGTTCAGGAAACAGTATATTAGGTAACTCATCATAACCTAATTACGTCCAAACAATGATCTTTGTATTGACCCCTCTTTAAGCCAGCTAGTTTTATGATAATTATAACAATTACAAAGTCATTAGGTCCAAGTGGCCCAACAGTAAAATGTACTGTAATAGTCCATAATATGTTTTTATTGCCGAGTAGGCCTGCTCTTGACCTCGATCACGCCTGATGTTAATATGACTCAGTTCAGATAGTATCAGGGGAAATGCTACAATTATTTAGTTTTAGCTGGTCATGGCAAATCCGTTCAGCTGTTTTAGTGTTAGCGTGTTAGTGTGAAAGCGTAACAAAAAAACATCAAACCAAAAAACTAATCTTTTTTCTTTATTATACTAGTTTTGAAGGGGTAGCCTATTGTGTAGCGTGACCTTGGGGTTACCAACGTTCGTTATCAGACATATTTTTTGCCTTATTTTTTTTTTAAATATTGTTTGTCTGATTTCAGGGTAATTATAGAAATACCTAATTATAAAAACAGTTTACTTAATGTTACTTATTCAAGAAAATCGAAAACGAGATGTTAGACGCCGGCAGGAATCAGGGGCCCCCATGGATTGCGGGGCCCTGTCCCTGACCCTTCCCTGAACGCAAATACGGTTCTATATTCTTCTACAAAAAGTTGGTAACTCTATTATGAAGATAAATATACAATATATTTATCGCAAAACTGTGTATATTTGTTCCTATTAACAACAACAAACAAAAATTTTAGGCTCAACAATCTACACATTTCGGATGTGAAGGTACAGTAGGTAATAGCGAATTAATAGTGATGAAAGATCAAATATAAAGAACTCTTAAGTAGACAAATGCACAATAATACAAAATAGTGAACAGACAGAACAAATGAATAATAATTAATCAATTCACAAGAAACGTTTCGCAGCCAGCTAGCCACGTACTACCGGTAGTTCGAGTATAACAAGACAGGTGGCGCTAGGGGTCATTGTTCGAACGACGCCCCGGTGCAGCGGTGCAGGCATTTGGAATTCATTATTGAATATGCGGGCCCATTTCATCACGTAGGTTGGTACTTGCTTCTAAGGCTTAAAATCGGCTACTATAAATAATTAATTGCGTACGTTGAAACTTGAAAGTCTTGGCTTATGTTTAAATTATTTTGTGGTTGAGCATAATGTTGTTGTTGGGACAAATTGTTATATATAAGGATTTTCTATTCGGCATTTCTCAGTAGTAGGTTTACCCTGTTAGTCCGTCAAAAAAGATTCGGGCCCGTCCGAAAGTAAGTTGATACGTCAAAACTAGCGTCAAATTAATTTTTTTGGAGGGGCAAAAACACATTAGGCGACTACGCCTAATGTGTAAATTAGAACTAAGAATTAATGATAGATATCACGATTTTACCTTTATCCGTTAGTACGGATAAAGGTAAAATCGTGATATCTATCATTAATTCTTAGTTCGAAAACCGAGCTTATCTTTTTTCCGTAAGTGATACGGAAAAGGAAATCCGTAACTTCGGTCGAACTTACGGACTTTGTTTTAAGGGAGTAGACTCCCAGTTGCCCGGTTGATGGCAAATATGGCAATAGGCTCGCCCCTATTACATGGATGGGACTTGAACGTGCCTGAAAATAACTGGCGATATGTGGGTGTAATGTTCACCTCTAGCTAACCCTTCCGGGAATGTTGGCGTGATGTTATGCATATAGGTACAGCCCGCGAGGCCTAAGCCTAAGCTGAGCTTTGCATTTGTGTGAGTGCACATAGAGCGATTGTTTTAAACCGGTTTACACAATCTGTACGTCCCTCGCGCGATCTCAATGGTGCGATTGGTAATCACTCACACAAATGCAAAGCTCAACTTAGGCCTCGCGGGCTGTACCTACTAATGGTGCCATAACGGTCATTGCCATAAAATTTCCTTTTTTTTATCGACCAAAGACTCAACTGACCAATTAATTGAATCCATTTCCTACCATGACAGTACTGACACAAGCATGACATGGACAATCACAAAATATAGTTCTCACGTATGACGCTAGGTGGCTCTTACCCAGCGCCATAGTAATCTGCGGTAAACGTTTACGCACTCGATGCGTAAAAAAACTCGCACTAAGCATAATGTTTAACTACTAGATCATCATCTGCCTGGCCCTTTTAAGCCTATTAAGTTGGGGGCGGCTTGCAGCCTCACCAGATGCAGCTGAATACCAGTTTTACATAGAGCGACTGCCTGTCAGCCCTCTACAACCCAGTTACTGGGTAATACGATACCCCTTTGTAATACTGGTTGTCACAGACTTTTGGGCTTCTGACGAGCCGTAACGACTGTCAAAGATCCACCAATGACATCCGGCACCACCGGCTTTACGTGCTTTCCGAGGGACGGAGGGGTTCTTTGTATGTAAAGGTGGTCACCCATCTACGGACTTGAACCTTATCGATCGACAAAAGCCCTTCAAATGATTATCTACTAGATGATTATTATTAACTAGTTTTTGCCCGCGGCTACGCCCGCGTTGATGTCAAAAATTATCCCACGGGATAATTGTACGAGCATAATAAGTATGTTTTTGTTCTAACTTAGGTAATGGTTTATTCGTGTGCCAAGTTTCATCCAAATTCGTCCTTCTTAACATAAAAGACAAGAGTTACTTCCGCATTTTAGCGAAAGCACAGATAACATAATACTAGAAAGTAAAAAACACATTCAATAACAAACAATACAAGTAAGGCAAAATTAATAATGGACGCAACACACGCAACACCAATGTCTACTTAGTTGTCATTGTTGCTAAGCAGGTTGTAGGTCAAGTGGTATCACTATGTCACATTACTTATTGTGACTATTGTGCGTGACGGCGCGCCATCGCCAAGCAACTGCATGTCATTTATGTAATGACCATTATGACCATGCCATATACATATATCCTCTAATATATAAAATTCTCGTGTCGCAATGTTTGTTCCCAAACTCCTACGAAACGGCTAGACCGATTTGTATGAAATTTTGTGTTCATATCGGGTACCTAGGTCTGAGAATCGGCGAACATCTATTGAAAATAAAAATAAAGGACAAAGCAACGTTTGCGGGGTCAGCTAGTATAGCTTTATGTAGAATCTATCAATGACTTATGCAATATCAGAATGTTAAGGTGACATAACGTGGTCTCAGTATGTTTAAATATATATTTGTGTTTGTAGGTCAGCTTAGAGAGTTCATTTAGATTTTTTGTTTTGTATCGTAAAGCATGTTCAGAAAAGGGGACTAGAGAGAAACCTTCAACAGCGAGCCAATGACGTTAGAAAATGGGCCTTAATTTGTGATCCCCAATTTTACATATAATAATTCCTTTTTACTTTGCTCTGCAGTAGGTACTTTTTATTCAACCAAACAACATGATAGGGCAGCATTAATTTGTAATGTTTTGCACTGCTGCTGATTCAATATTGTATGTATTTGACTTAAACAAACAAACTCACTTATTATAATTATCCATGTAACATTCAAATAACATTTTGTAGAGCACAAAAGCGGAACGGCATTCAGAAATTACAGTTACCGTACTGAAAACTTTCCAACTTAAGTGCTCACTTAAAGCTGCCAATAGATGGCGTTATGTTGTGCAAACTGTGTTAACAGCTTCCGGCTTTCACGTGATATCATTGTAATAAAAATAATATGATGAGTGTTTAAGTATCTATACATTATATTAATATTATTGAATACTCTTTTAGTTTCCGGAAATCCGGTAAGTAAGTACCTAGTGTACTTACCTACCTACGTCAAGTATAGTATCAATTTCTTTGCAATAACAATCACACCAGTAATATTTTATTAAATGTTTGTCCTAAAACGACGTTAACGATTTTTCAAATTGAAAAGTGTACATAACTTTGAATTTTTGAAATCTTTACAAGTTTCTGCGTAGGTAAGTTACATGTCGAAGACCAAGCTGATGTCAAACAACACTAAATATAGGATCAGAGTGAGTGGTGAAGAAATTTAACCATGAGTACATCTACTTGGGCCAGTCATTAGCTTTCCACACCTGACAAGGAAGTCTTAAGACGAACCGAAAATGCCTGGAAGAGTTACTGGTCCATTAATGAGCTTATGAAAGCAAAAGGTCCTTCGTCACTCAAGCGAAAAATAATTTACATGTGCATCCTTCCCATTTTGACCTATTTATCCCAGACTTGGTCTTTGACAAACATAAAAACAAAAGTCCAAAGCCAAGGTTTCCCAACGTACAATGGAGCGCAGTATTCAAGGCGTAAATTTGACAGACCATATTCGCAACACCACGCTGCGCTCCAAAAGAAAGATTACTGACGTTGCTCAATAAGCCGCTAAGCTGAAGTGAGACTGGGCTAGCCAAGGCAGCCGTATGCCCAATGATCTGTGGGCCAAAATAAACACTACGTGGAGGCGTGGCTGACCTCGTTGAAGACGGCGGGACCAGATGGAGAAAACAAACGACCAGAGGTCCTTGGATCGAAAGAGCTGGACGTCATGGGAAGAGGCATTTGCCCAACACTGTAATCATGCAGACTGATAGTAACCAGTAACGTATCTTAAAATAATAAAAAAAAACACTCAATGTTACATAATACTACCGGAGGGTGAGATCTAACCAGTTGGACCATACATTATATTCGACGATTACATGAAAGTAAATAATTTATAATGAAGCAGTAAACTACTATTATATTATAGCATGGTGATAGTAACGAAAGCTTGTTATTAACCTTTTAAAAGCTACTCAAACATTTATCTCCAGAACTTATATCTCCATAGTCCTTGAAACTATGAGTTGATTTATTTTCCTAGAAAAACAAATAAAGCTCGGCTTGAAGCGTTACCGCAAATAGCTCAAGTTTTTAGGAATTTACTTGATTGTATTTATACTAGTCTCATATGTATTTTAGGTATTTTATACCGTGTGAACATGTTATGATAAAATTCCAGTGTCAAATCTTTTATAATAAAATCAAAAAACAAAAGAAGAGTCGTCCTATGAAAAATCAGTAGATACCTAAGTTATTTCGATACACTTTTCTCCAAATAATATTGATTTATACTGGGATTATTTGGGTAATTAAGTGTTTCAGTCCTTCTCCCACCCGTTTTGAGGAGAACGTCTTTTAATTTCATCGGTTCTTTCCTACTACCCGTGATAAATTGAAATAACCTACCTACGTTATTATTACGCGTATTCCACGCGTAATAATAATTCTAAAAATAGCTGAAAGAAAATCGACAATATTTTGTCGTCCACGGAAAGAACCACGTATCAAAGGCCATGCTTATTAGTTTAAGAGATGAAAGAGGGAGGATGGTGAAAAGCAAAACGCATAAGCGACCCAATTTCGAATGAGACGATACGAATGTTTATCCAAACTTGCGCGCTTCGGCGAAGTGGGGAGATCAAGGACGATGTCTGCCAAACATGGGGAGGGTTTCCCCGGGAGACGGGTGCAGGGGAGGGTCGGGTGGCGGAGGTGATCTGGCGAGCGTCGAGCGGGGCGCGGTATGTTTTGATGCTCACCGCCCGCTTTATTGATTTTCCGCGCCCGCTCCGCACTAGCCTCCCCTTTATTATATACATATTCCGAGCCAGGTGGATGACGGTATTGCCGACTGTCGTGCTATTTTCGGTTGGCCCGGCTCGCACCCATGGAGACGCTATGATTGATCGGCTGCTACCCCGCAAAGCCCATTTCTTTTTTGTTTTGTAATTTCATCACATGGGAATAGGACTCCTCAAGTTTTGTACGTCTTCTATTAACATTTGAAGGTCGTCTGTCAATATAATTATTCCCCAGGATTAATTGTAGGTATATTTACAAAAAAAAAAAGTAAAATTGATATTCTAACTGAAAATGCTGTGTGTTCATTGTGTGAAATCTAGGTTTTTGTTTCGTAGTAAGTTGAAAAGGTACCTTAGTACAAGATATACAAAATTTAAGTTAAAATGTCGTTACGTCGAGATTTGAGAACAGAGAAAGTAATTTATTCTGTGAAGACATACAAACGCTTAAGGAGCCCTAAGCAGAATATTATTACGAAAAGGGATGTTCATTAATGTTAAATTTCCTTTCAACGTCAGCGAGTCGTGCTCCCGATCTTTAGTATTTTTTTTCTTTTCTTTGGCATTTAACTTGATATTCAATGAAAAATTTAGGAAAAGATCCTCCGCTTGTTTTACGGACGGTATCTAATTTATACTAATCAGGTACCTCGGTGAAATAATTTATTTTCAGTTTACTTAGGACTTCGTACACCTAAGTAATCGTAGGAAAATATTCATCGATCTAAACGAATATTAAAAAGAGAAATCATTTGTTTTTGGTATGCTTGTTTGTTCCGCTTTGTCCTATAAAACGAAAATTTCGTGGGTGAGAAAGAAGAGGATGAGGACAATTAAAACAATTTGAAACCATAAAGGAAATAGTTTCGATACTTTGAGGTAGTCTTTGTTCGAATTCTGCAAGGAGTTCCTACAAAACTAGGTGTAATCTATGGTATTCCAGATAAAGGAGTTGTTAGCTTTGTGTTATTAGTAAAACAGTGGAGAACAATGGAGGTTACGTAACTCCTCATTGCCCTGGCGACTGGGGTGGCTCTTGGTGGTCAGATATGGTTGAGCGAACATAGTTGCTGTGTTGCTGTACATACGTAAATTACTATGTACGAAAAACAAAGAGAAGTATATAATAAAACAAGTTAGAAGAGAATGGAAATGTTTTATAGATTTTTGGCCTGCCCCTGTATTTAACAAATAACTTGTTTTATTAGATTACAAATATGTAAGAACTTTTACATCAAATTAAGTTTCGAAAGTTATACCTAAGTTTAATTATTTTCACAAACACTGCCAATTAGTAACGGCCGCGAAAAAATATCACTGCAGACAAACAGCTATTTGGGCGTCATACCGTAAAAATACATAATTTAACCACCAAAAGTTTTA
The DNA here is from genome assembly GCA_963555695.1 of Dasypolia templi. Taxonomy (NCBI): domain Eukaryota; kingdom Metazoa; phylum Arthropoda; class Insecta; order Lepidoptera; family Noctuidae; genus Dasypolia; species Dasypolia templi. The sequence continues at coordinate 8,925,593 of OY743148.1, read as the reverse complement.
AGAAAAAAGCAATTATAATTAAAAAACTCAATTAGCCAACCGGCAATGAAACTTTATCGCGAGTTCCTTAACTTTGTCGTCAGCATGCACGCAGCCCAACTCAGAAACTGTTCCCCGCAAAATTTAAACGAGTAAAGTTTGTTTCAGTTAGCTTACTCAACTGTCCGATACTCCCCAACCTCCTCTACCCCCTATTGGGGAGGAATGGGGGGTTGATATAAGGCGGGTGTTAGACACGAGACAATGTTACTTTGATCGTGCTCCTGTTTTAGGAGGGACATCAATACCGAAGAAGAAGTGAAACATTTCCTTGTTGCTAATTCTATTGAAAGGTAATATAATGTCGGATTGTAAACGGATTTGCTTTGTTCTTTGTTTCTGTGCTGTTATTATATTCTTATTACAATACTCCTTTATTAATAACGAATCAAAAACATACATTCTATTTTTTATGGTACTTCACTGTTCACTTAGATAAAGCTTAGAACAGTGAATCTTTGCTCCATATTGTAGACACGAGTACGTATCATTACAGAATTACTTAAAGATGTAATTCATATATTTTTTAAATGCTTTGAACCTCCTTGAAGATTAATTTGTCAAGCTTTTCAGATACAGTCTTTGAGTCAAAGTCAAAGCATTTATTTCAAATAGGCCCATAAAAAAGCACTTTTGAACGTCAAAAATTACATTAAAAATATAACTGATTCTAGGCGCCCCTTCCAAAAGGTAGTTTCGTATGGAGAAGAAGGGGCAAGAAACTCCACCGTAACTCTTTAATAAAATGTTTTACAATATTTTGTATACATTCATTATATTTTTGTATGTGAAGACGATGCACCAAGAATAAAAATACTATACCACAATTGGTAAGAAGAATTAAAAATAAAGCAAAGGCAGATAAATTAATCACGCGATAGGTACATTGTGCTATATTTACAAACATTGTAAAAATATATGATTTTTCTAAACGGTTCGAGTATACAATGGTTCATTATAATTTTATACATTCTTGTAACGGAGCGGGGGTGGAGTAGGTACTTCTAGTGAATAAGAAAAGCACAATTTATGTTTTCCGTTGTAAGTGTTTGCATTTTGCTCTGAGGGGGATACGCCAGACGTTTCATCTCGGTTGATGGATACAGCATGAGTGCATTGTCTCGGGAACTAAAACCTTTCGTTTAAGACCGCTCTGGGAACTTTTACTCCTGCGTCGTATTTTTATTTGCGTCCAAATTGGACTGTTTTGTCCTGTGAACAATAAAATAATATTTGTGTACATCTATTTTAATTTCTATACGGAAATTAGGCATCTGTTTACGTATAGTGATCGTGGCGAAGATCGTTAGAAGATTAGTTATGGCAGTAAGAATCCTACGCCTGTTATGTGAACTTTGTATGTTGCCTAGATCTTAGATAAGGAACATTAATAAGGGTAATTGTTGGGAGTACCGTTGGCTGTAAACTACGCGAGTATTTTCGATACCCAATACGGGCAATATCTTAAGAATAAATTCTATTGGAACTTCTATTACGTGTAGTATCTAAAACTGTTATCAGTGGTAGGTATCACAAGCTAGAAGCTAGTTGGAGCGCTTGCAGGAAATTGAATGAGAGTCGCGGGAGACGCAAATGTGTGCCAGGCGTAATGGTTTCCTGGTGCAGTGATTCCTACCTAGCTACCTACCAGCTTGTACATATGTAAGAGCAAAGTATATGGAAAATATTTATATAAAGGACTTATAATACCGTTTGGAATTATGTCAATTATGTTTGAAAGACCTTAAATTTGCGGATTGTTTTTTCCTTGTTATGATGTAGGAATCTGATACGGGTATCTTGCTGATAACAACGTTTTGAAATGCAATATTCAGTATGATTGGAAGTAGATCCGCAAAAACTTGCGGGATTCCCATCAATCGCAACTTAGGTAATGTTTTACTAAGTGATTGGTATCACTAACACCCTTATTTATAAACAAGTAAAAGTGATTACTTGAGTAAAAATAATTACTCAAGTAATGTTTTTTATTCTTTAGACTGGTAATTGCTTGAAGTTGGATCTGTCAAAAGTTAGAATTCTTAGCCAAGTATAATAATCACAATTTGCATTGAGAACTTGACCATTTTGCGTTTTATTTTGCGGATAATAGTAATGGAAAACATCAAAGCTACTTTTGGTGTTATCTTAGATGATATCGATAACATAATACTAACGGAGATTAAAGTGGCAGTGCCTAGAAATCGCATAATTAACTTTCGCGATGTGGATCCATTCCATGACTATTCAAAAGACATTTAAAATAAGATTTCGCTTTTCCAAAAGTGTTGTGATGAATGTGATAGGCATATCTTTTTTTTCGAGAAATTGTACACCCTGTGATGGTTTTTTAGCTCCAGTTGCTAAAAATCTTAACTTTTTTAATTTTATTTTTCTTATGTAATCCCGAATAGTGCTAATCTAACCTATTACTTAATTCTAAGTCAACTGCTCCAGCTTGGAAGAAAGTGTCACATTATGCCGTACAATGAATAGACAATTAATATTTCGTCCAACTTTAACGGACCATACTGAAAAAAAAAACTACGCCAGGTTGGCAAGTAGCACGAAAAGTTGACGCATTTAATAAGGATTCTAAAATGGTATAATACTTGCTACATTATTTCTTTGATTACGGGGGAAAAAAATCCTTCAAGAAACCCAGTTTCGTAAAAAAAATCTTTACCTACCTACTAAAAATTATTCTAATGCGTTCAACGCTTGCCTAAGACCGAGTGAGACGGAGAGTCATTCATGAAATGTGAGTGAGACAGTGATAGTGATTGCTAAATTTGCTAATGCATGATTTCATTAAGGTTCCAGTAAACAAAGAATGACTTCCAAAATCTTGGTTATATAGGAAGAGAACCTGGAATCAAGTTGCAGTTTACAATAGACATAGTACAGCATGTAACAAAAACCCTGTCCGATCCTGAAGGGTATTATTTGGTATCGCACTGCGTACACAAATACGTAATCATTTAATGGATATGAGATAATTATTTTTCCCCAATGAAAATAATTAATTTTATAAAGTTGCACTTGATAAATAATAAGTTTAACTTTCGTCATTTGAGTCCAGCAAATCCTTTTATGATATATATTAACTTCTTAAATAAAATTATGTAAAATAAATTGGTCAACAGAGGTCACAGACACAACAACATAACTACTTACGTAAAAATTTAAGTTAGGTAGCGCATTCTCACACTTAAAAGTTAGAATCATCCAAAAATACAGTTAACTCACAAATTCATAATGACGTTAAAATTGATAGCCGTAATAAACTTGAAACTTACATTTGTCAGAGGTGACCATGCAGACTTAGAGCCAAGAATATTAATATTCATCACTTTCTCAAACAAAACCAGCTTAATCCGTGCCCTGATCCTGAGGCCACGGCCCGGTATTAATCACGACGTAATCTCACCAAATAGAGCAACTCACGAGCAAAATAAACAGTAATGGCTGCAGTCAACGTTGCGTAACCTCTGCTGAGCCGTGCTGAGCCGTGCTGCTGAGTCACCGCCGCTTGCCACGCTCATCAGAGCGTGACTTAACAAATACTTACAGCTTACGATTACAACGTACGTTTCCAGACCATAATATCGGAAAATGATTTGACCGTGACAAGGGCTTCATTGTATTCCGCCGTTTCATCCGTAAAGCGTTCTCATTCGTTCCACAATATAAGGTTACCGGCAAGCAAAGCAATATTTCTGCTTCTCTGAATTACATTTGCAAATATTTACAATCATACTCAGTAAAACCTTGAACAGTTTATTTTATAAAGATACTAACTGTAACCGTGTCCTTTACATTTATAATATTGTATGTCCATTGTCTTTGTTGAGTTCGGTGTTAAAATTCGTGTCTTTCACCCTATATATACTTTCAAGCAAGCTGTCTACACAACGCCGGTGACCCTGAATGGTCCAATAGCGTTAGTTAGCAAACAGGCGGATGCAGTAGGTCTACATGTAGATATAACAGCCGTTTGTAGGGGGGCGAGATGGGGGGAGGGGGGCGGGTTCAACGCACCGGATACGTCTGTCGCCGGGCACTGGCTTGTATGCAATACACTGAAACAGGTGTGCGTTTTATGTCAGTGTGTGTGTGTTGTAACATTGACATAAATACTAGTGCAATCGTGTGCACGCTCAACTCTACTTACAGGTACCTCCATGTGTGTGTATGTAGATTGTGTGTGTACGGTGAATTATTGCTGCACTTAACACGATATACGTGGGCAACTAGATACTAATGTTGATTTGTGGAGGTGTTCCATAATGTGGGGCACAATGTTTACATGTGATACGAGGTCGTAAAGGCAACTATCGATGTTCTGCATTAATTAATATATGAAAACAGATTTATGTTCTGGTTGGCGCTAGGTATATGTGCTACCACCATGTATGATGCTAATTAAACGAGTTGGCACATAGATACATAAACAATATACTTAAATAGGCGTTAAATTATGTTGAAACTGTAGCAGCTGAACTGGAAATTATTACTGTTTGGATTGATTAACATTTCTAGTTTCATAAAATTAACATAGTAGACGTAGGTTTTTATTTTGTAACATAATCATTTAGAATAGATACATAATGAAATTGAGTTTGAGAAAGGCGAAGCTATATTTAGTCGCAGTATCCAAGTAACCTATCTCAATAAAATAACATAGAGAGTACTCTCCTAATACGAATCTAATTGGTTTTGTCGTGAAGCGGTCGTAACAAAGGTTATCCGAGAAATAATGGGAACGCGACACAATAGTTTTCGTAATGTAGTCTTTTCATCTTCAGGAAAATAACAACAACATTCTCCGAATAACGTAAAAATAAATCTTGAGGTTTTTGTGTTGTATGTAGCAAGATAAATGAAGAGTTCAAGGACTAACGAGACGAATGTGTTTCTCGAGAAATTCGTCACAGACAATTAAAATCTACAGAAAACTGTTGTCATTCTTAAATTCCAAGACAAGACACTGGCAAAGCCATCGAGAACACTTTGCTATTGTGTATTCAAAGAACTTTGAAAGAGGTTCCTAAGATTCTCAGAGAAACTCTCAATTGATAGGTCCATACCTATCAATAAAACTTCTATCGAATAGAAAAACTCCTCATAACCTAGCATAAGTTGAACTGTCTCTTTAAACCCTGTCTTTCTCTGATCTCTACTTTATAGCCAGTAAAATGATGATATGCAATATCCTTCATTTACGAAACATTGATGTTAACCTGAGTTACGAGCAATAGTCGCGTCCACTTTCTTTCCTTTTACACTTTACTTGCAAAACTTACCTGGTCTTTATTTTCCAGGATTGGGACCCCCGACAAGCCGGAGCAGACGCTGGCCTAGATGCTACCATACTCTCCTCCTTATCTACCGAAGCCGCAGATTGGAAGACCATACAAGATGGCCAGCGGATCCTCACTACCACTCCTTCGGTGCTCGGGGGCTGCCGCGCCCAGGTGTATCGGTCTGCAGGTGCCACGCAATGGTACACTGCCGTCATCGTTGGGGTCAACGAGCATACTGGGGTGAGTACTCTACTATCATGAATTCATGATCCTTTGATCTTCTGTAGACTTCCATAAAACGATGTCCCTAAATCTTCTGAATGCGGAATATTCAGGGTCTGTCGTTGTGGCGGTTCTTTGCGTAGACTTTATGTCCTATAGAGAAATGAGAAACAGGGTTTAAATTTCACTCATCCTCTATAGTAAATGGAGGATCCCGCGAACCGAATGTTGTGCCTGGTGGGCAACTGCCCAACGATTGTTGTCGTTATTTTGTATAGAGGCTAGTTGCGCGGTAAACTCTGCTTGATGAAGGCTTTTGCGTGACGTCAGTGTAATGCCACCACAATCCAATGTCCAGCAGTAAATTAACTTTGGCTGATACCTACTATGATGATTGGTTTCCAGCCGCTCGCATCTAATGGCTTTACTATAGGATCCATTGAAAAACCGTTACCAAATGGCCGAAATATCCTCTTATTGGTTCTTTCTGCAATCTCAATTGCTGATTGTACGAATCCATTAAATCAACTTTAATCGAACCATTTAATTGATTCATCGATAACTAAGGTTCTACGAAGGCCAAGCACTCGCTTTCCGTAGAGTAAAATATTTAATCAATTCTGGTTAAACTTGAAACCAATCCCAAAATAGTTAGGGTAAATAATTAATGCACCAGTTCTCGATACTTTCTAAACTTCTAAGCAATACGATTAATCAAGATTGGATAGTGTACTGTAACAAGACTATAAGAACCAAGTTCTTACAAAAAAAAGCTAATTAGCCTTAGCTGAGTAATTTCGCAAACATTTCACAGAAAACTAGATTCTTAAATCGTTTTGGTGACCTCTGCAATGCTCTTACGCTTATTTATTTTATTAATGTGGTATTAGGTTTCTTTGTAGTATGGTGATTGGGTAAACTAGGTGAATATTAAACCAATCAGACCGGTTCTCGAGTAGCAGAAAATATTAATTAGATTTACATCCAACTGTAATGTTTTTATACTTCTCAGAAGGGAAATTGGCTTCAAAAACGAAATCAATTCCAACCTCCTATAAAGTAACGTGATTGACGTTTCAAATCTGTCATAAAAAAATACCTAAAGAAATGTATCTCAATTCGAAAACATTCGTTTCTATTACCTGCTATTCATATCTGTCTGTTTTAGTGTACTACTTTGAAATAATCTATTTCGAACAGGATATAACAAAAGCCATTAAGATAATAACGTTCGTGAATTCTTATCTCTCAGCTTGTTGCCTTAGCTAACAATAGGATCTCGAAGGAATACCTTAAATAATTGAGTGCATCTGAGCATTATAACATGAACAAGTAACTGTACAAGAAATTCTACAAGATAATTCCAAACCGGGAAGTTCTGGAGAGAACCAGTTTAGTTTATTGAACGCGATGGCATCCGACAACGATGTTCAATTTATAAGGGCGCTCATAAGTAACGAAACAACTTGAACAGCGTGTTCGTTACTTGATCAACATATGGAAACCTGTTCTGTAGAACGCTGTGGCGCTCAAAAATTCTGAACTTTCCACATGCTTCCAATTATAAAGCAGCCTCTGTATTGGTTGATGGCGCCTGTTGCAAATGTAGAACCTGTTTAGTACTTATTGATGGATCACCAAGTACTTTGATGGAACTCGTTATTTCGAAGGCAGCCATGGATGTAATACATGTACGAGTATCGTTGACCGTGTAGATGTATAAGAAGTTAGTAAAACAGCGACTCAATTTATGTCGACAGCGTCCGTGTGAGGTAACGCTGATGGAGATTTAATTGAATTCCGTGATCGATGTGTCATGCGTAGGACTAAGTGCCGTTCAATTAATTGCAGTCCATTAAATTGTCTTAAATGCCAAAGTATGTCCTACAACAGTGCGGTCTTTGATAGCGTTTCTAACTAACATAACTGGTAAAGTTTGAACGTTTATTACGAGTTTGTCTCACGAGAGTTACCGCGATGTAACTTTGCAAAGAGGAATATGTGTATGTGTTTGAAAATAACACGCTACTTTTACTTTGAAACGGTAGTCTCCTAGGGATACAGATTTAACGCATGTTTGCTCAAGTTTAATCTTTGCGAGCTGGGTGTAGTATAGTTGAATATTAATATCGATAATTTCAAATTCCATGCCCGTATAGTACTTGAAACGCCAACCGTTCATTGTTTACGGATCAAGGCCGGCTCACGATATTAACTGGGATCTAGCAACAGCTTGAATTGTTACATAATATTAGTTTCCCATGTAAACTCACGTGCCGTATACTTAGTTCGATATTACGTATACGTTCGCAAAGAATATAAACAAGGTATCGTATGAACAACTTATTGGTATTATGATCAAACGGAAATTATAATATGAAAAATCATGCTAACGTCTTGTGAAATGTTTATTGCAACGTGCTGTTTAATCTGTTTTAGCGCAGCGTTTTTATCGGATGCTTAATTATATTTTGCTTTTAATATCTTGATAGCCGTTTTTTTTTAAATCATCAATGATGTTATCAGCTTCTTCTAAAAGCATGTTAATATTTTCTATCCAACTTTTTTTACAAGCAGAACCGCTATCTTCGTTACGCCATAAATATTTATTACGACCATTGGACATACTTATTTATGAGAGGAAGTTGTAACCGTCTGCTGGCGTGTTCAGTCTTAATTTATGTACATTAATTAATAAGCACAATCACTTCCTTTAATTATTCTCATAATGCCATCGGTTCGTTGCCTAGCAGCCATGTATGCTATTACAATGTTAAATTCGATTCTGAGTAGCGTGAAATCAGCTTACAGACTATCTAATCAAGATTAATCTGTAATGTATTTGGGGACTTTCTTAGTGTTTATAGCTACGAGTATATCGATATTACTGTGGCGTGTGGGTGTTAGGGCGCTTCGTTCCACCCCGTTCACCCCTTCGCTAACTTCTCCAAACAAACTTTGTTGCTTTGCGTTATTGAAACACATTATTGTTTTTCTTTCATCTCCTCTCCTTTGAGATTGGGGATGTCGAAGTTATATTGTACGCATCACAATGAAATGTTTTTGTTGTTGTACTATTTAAAGTTACATGCATAGGAACTGTTTTTGTTTTGCAATCTGTAATGCAGTTGAATTTAATGAGTCTTTATGCTGTCTGAAACGTTTTGTAGGTCTATTATTTGATTTGAACGTTAGTTCTTACATTGTAATTATTTTATTAACTACATAATTTAGAAACGTGGTGTAAAGTTCGGTTTACGTTTATTTTCTCTTTAATTTCCTATGTATCCGAATTGTGGATTTAATTACCAGTTCCAGCTATTTACCTACCACTTTTTGAAGGAGACGCTACTTTGTAAAGGCACCCGGTTCATTATCTAGCAAATGTGCTCAAGACTTGGGACTTGAAGTAAAACAGTCTGGCATATCTGAAAAGATATACAAAATGAACAGGGCCCTGTACAAAGTTAAGAAGACACATAAACCTCACGACTTCTAGTCGACCTCGTTCGGGTGGGTGATTGCGAGCTACCAACTACAATTATGACAATAACTCATCAAACTCTCCACAGACTGTCAGAGTTTCGGAGTACTTCAATCTATCTCGAACTTTGCTAAGTAATTACAGTTAAAAAGTTGAGACGTTAAACAAATTTATACTTCGAATCAGCAAGTGGAAAACTTGGTTCGTTCTTCGCAAGGTTCGTATTACTGGAGTCCGAAACGTCGAAGTTTTGAGTAACCCCCTCGTTCGCCCCCTTTCCCTGTTTCTCAAGTAACTTTCTTGTTTCTTCTTTGTTTCTCGCAAGTTTGTGTCCAACTTTGTCAGTCGGCTGTCGACATGTTTATCGACAACTCTCTTAATTTAGTTTATTGATATGTTCGACAAACGTTTGCTCCACATATATGTATTCATGTTACATAATATCTTTTACGTTTTCAATTAACAATGCGTATCATTCGTCACTTTTTAATGTTTCATCCAACAAAGGATGTCCGCACCTTTCTATACAACAAGATCTTTCGTGCGTAAGAATTGGATACGAAGAATCATCCAGACGCTGTTTTTGTGAATACATTGGCGATTCTGATTAAACACACGGTAGGCGGAGTTGATAGGTACTACGTTCAAGGTTATGTTCGCTCAAACACCTGTACCCACTCAACGAGCGACGGAAAACAGAGCCGAATTTGTTTACGCCATATTCTACCGAACTTAACCGAACAGCGCTCGGGCGTGAGAAAGTTTAGATGGGAATTTAGGGAATCTTGTTTGTTTACGAATATAAAACACCTGCCAAACTTCGTGTTTCACTTCCAAAGAAATTGGTTATTCTTATACTATGAGTATTCTTGTTTGTATGATGGAATGGAAATTTATTAATAGCGTCGATGAAAGAGCTAAACGAAATATTTATGAGAACGCCTTTTGGCTCCTTTCAAACTCATTTATAAATATCAACCTATCGAGTAGCCTACTACTTCTACCTATAAGGATGGCTACTTTTGTAACTAGATGGCGCAAGTAGCACCGAGATAAACTGCCACGATCAAGCTAGCTACAGAAGTGGAGGTGTTATAACGGTATCAGATCATCAACGGTGATTGTATTACTATATATTTCTACAGACAACGCGATTTCCAAGAATCCGGTTATGTAGTAGCTTAATAGAAAAACAGAGTAATAAAGTTTTTATTTCTTATTTTTTTCCCAGGAGCTGACTGTGACAGATGATACAGTTTTGGAGGAGCACAGCGAAGATCCGTCGCTGGTGCAGATGAGACTCCTGGGCGATGGAGGTAAACATGTTTACAATTCACCTTGTCCTACCATACACAATTCACACCAAAAGCAATCAACCAATGGATTCCAAACAATGCGAAACCGTAGCGCTTTGTCGCTTTTCGCTTCATTATTCTGGTTAACGATTAAAAGGATCGCCATGATTGATTACGATAACATTTATGTGGGTACATGGAAACAATGGGGCCTGGTTACGTAACCTACACGCTGCAGTGAACAATCTTCGGCCATCTGTAGAACAATGGCTGGTTTCACCACGCACAGTTATGATTTATACCTAATGTATTTTTAAATAGATATCACTCAACGGCTTATTGTCGACATTAGGAATATTTATCTAAACTACTAACCCGATTATGGGACAACGGAGTAAACAATCATATCAAGCACTTAAGTTTTTTGTACAATCTGAAGGAGTTTCTAAAAACGTATAGGTATTTGTACCTACAAACAATATACATAACCGGCCTCTATGTTTCCACTGCTGAGACACAGGCCTCCTCTCGGTGAGCGGGAGTGGGCCGTAATCCACCACTCGGGTTAGTGCGGGTTGGCGTATGTCACATGTCTTCGATTTTTTTTTACTCTAGGACATGCCGGTTTCCTCAAGATGTTTTCCTTCACCGTTTTGAGAGCAGTAGTGATGAAATAATTTACACAAAGTAAAGCGTCTGTCTGGGTTCAAACCTACGACCTGCGACTCGTGAGTTGCGGTCGTTACCACTGGATAACTTTTAAACAAATATAAACTCCCTGAATAGAAGTGACTGCCACGTTGGTTGTCTTTACTGCTTAGCATGAAGACTGTTCTCTTCCTAGGTTGGACAGAGTTTTATTGGATTTCTCCATCAGAAATCTCTCAGTAGCAACCCGGAGTATGGATTTGTGCCTGGTTGATGGTAATAGGGTCGCCCCCTTTAACATGGGACTTAAACATACTAGCGAATTACAGATACACGTCTACCTAAGCCTTTGGGAATTACTGGCGTAATGTTATATTTTGTAAATAGAACGTTCACTTAGATTCTCTTTGTTCTAACTGTCTGAGAAATTGATTAAGTACACGTACAAGTTACATCAAACTATGAATCTAGCTCGGGGCAATGTGGAGCTATGAATGGGGAGAAACCTTTTATAATTCGATCCTTTGCTTAGATAGCAGCCTAATAATGACAGACTAATAATACTGCATTCTTATATTGTGCAACCGTGTGTGCCAACGGCTATATTGCAACGAGAACATAGAATGGTGTTGTAAATACTTTTACGTTGGTTCATAATTGGATTGAAACCTTAGTAATTGACGTAACATTATGCTGAAGAAAGAATGTAGACTTTTGAGTTACAACTGACTTAACGCGACGAAGAACTGTAGTTCAGTAACATAGGAAAGACTTTTTTAATACTAATTATTCGATTTGCCGGAACCTAATTTTAATATAGGTAACTATAGATTTGTGACCGGCTAATGGCATTAAGCTTGCCCCTTATATGGGGTAAGCCTACTGCCATTTAAGTCACATTAGCTACTAAAGGGGCCCTTATTACCTATATATGACTTAACTAAAACTAGCGAAATGTGGGTGTATTATATGTCACCTCTACCTTACCTTTAGAGGAGAACAGGCGTGATGTTATGTAACTATAGATGAAGATGTAGGTACTGCCTCGTTGGTCTAGTGGTCGCAAGAGCTACTGCTGAGTATGAGGTCCTGGGTTCGATTCCCAGGTCGAGCAAAGTGTTATTAGGTTTTTCTATCTAGAATTTCTCAGTAGCAGCCCGGATTCTGGATTTGTGCCCGGTTGGTGGCAATAGGCTCGCCCCTATAACAAAGGACTTTAACATAAACACAAGAAAGGAGATCTGATTAGTTTAATCCTGGCTTTATCGTCTAGATGTTCTCGAGACTACTCTATTCATAACATCTAATACTAAGTATATATGTTGTACAATCGTGTTCAAACCTCGTGTTCTACTCGACAAATCCAAACATTGACTTTACCTTATTTTTTCCAGTAATCGAATCGATAATGAAGGGAGAAGTCGTGGGCGTAATGCCGAGACGCTCTCGCTCCAACCTCCAAGTAAGTTTACTAGCTAATATTATAATCTCTCTTGAATATTTAATTAAGTAAGAGATCCGAGCTCCGACTATATAAAGGAAAATTATCTAGTTTCAACGAGACGATGTTCCTCGAAGCTAACTGTATTACGTACATGTGCCCACGTAAATTCTCTCAGATTTTAGAGCGTTCTTAAAATAAATAGCAGACATTGAAGTAAAATATTTGGCGTTACAAGAATTACATAATTTACGGCTGGAATATATATTCCATTGAAAGTAGAATAGGAATTTTCTACGTAAACTTTCGCAGCTACGATTATTTTCCTAAAAGTGAACGAGAATGGACCGAGCCCACTTCAAAATGTTCATAGCATGCAAATGATGCAAATCACTTATGTATGTATGTATATTCAAATAGCGTTTGTCTATCTATCCTTCGGTTATTTTGGTGTTCGTGTAGCGACAAGTCTCCGGCGCCTGGTGACGCATACATCGCCTTTATCCTGAACTCACTCCGGTTAAGCTAAATATGGTATAATGACTAACTGTTAGGTTTAGTTACGATCTTGGTAGATGCTACCAGCTCGGAATTAATTGGTTAGTAATCGTAAAATTAAACTGATATTCACGCTTTGATAAAGACACATAAACAGAAACACTATTATCGTTGGATATTGTGAATGGTGAATCGAATGATTTGTTTTGAACAAATTTACTATGCAAAACGGTATAATCGAGAAATAGTTTACAACAAACAGCTCTACTTACCTATTTAACATCAAGGTAAAGAGCAATATAGCCATATTTGGCTCGAGTAAATCGATATTCGTCTCCTACACTCAAATCCACTTAACATTTATGACGTAAGTGTTGTAGACTTGTAGCCAACCGCAGAATGTTTTCTGAACAATGTTTCGGTTGTTCAAGTTCTGTCGCTTCAACTCTAAACTATGGGGTTTCTGCACCACTGAACTCATTTGAATATTGGAATAGAAACTTCTACTAAGAAGTTTGGCTTCGGTATTGTTTTGATGTTAATCGAAGGATGGTTAAGGGCACAAGCGGAATACTACTCGTCTTGAATTTTGAAATACGTGTGGCTTTTAGCTGAAGCGCTGTTACAGGTGTAGCTTCCATAAATTTGTCCAGACTAATTCTGTTTTTGAGTAGATGTATTTACAAACTATATTCAAAGGGCATTTGCTAATGTAATGAGACACACGTAAATTATGCTGGCCGTTGAGAAACAACCGGTGATGTATTTACAAATTTTTGATGTTTGGAACAATAAAGGAATATTATATCGATTTCTTATATAACGTAACTGTCTCGTTGGTCTAGTGGTCGCAAGAGCTACTGCTGAGCATGAGGTCCTGGGTTCGATTCCCAGGACGTGCAAAGTGTTAGTCGGATTTGTGCCCGGTCGATGGCAGTAGGCTTGCCCCCTATTACAAGGGACTTAAACATAATTGGCTAAATGTGGGCGTACCATAGGTACACTTCTGCCTAACCCTTCTGAGATTACAGGTGTCATGTTATGTTATGTTCTTATATATGTTTTTAAGAACCTTACTCATTTAGCAATTATTTTGCTCCCGCGTTTATGTAAATTCAAGACCTAGTTTGAGTTATAAACGGTAAAGGTTCTAAAGTTACGTAGAAATTCATTAGGTATTATTAAAATGTCGGTCTTGCTCACTCAAGACAACTTTCAAGGTTCCAAGGATCAGACGCTCCAAGGACAAGATATTCATGAAGGACATATATTTTACTTTTAGATGAAATGAATTCTGAATGAGAATGACTAATTATATGGTTCACCTTCAGATAATCTTGTCGCTCTTGTCAAAACCTTATCTACTGAATTAATTTCATTATTCCAAGAGAATTCTTGCGTTTTTTGGTGTGTAAAAGTTTTGCTAATTGGCTGTCATTTTTTCTGTTATCTCTGTCTTCACATATATTTTCTTGTCTGATGTGCTGTGCTGGTGATCGCTTCGCTTCCCGAAGCAGCACCTAGGTCTTCCCCTTGGCCTAGTGTGACTCCTTTGTTTGATTTCATCTGGTCCCTGTCAGTTCTATTAGATAATCATCATACGAAAACATTTTCCTTTGTTTTAGTACAACCTAATAAAACAAGAAAAGATCTAGGTACTTCGAGAACAAAGAAATGTTCGGATGAAGCCTCGGACACTAACAGTATAGTAGCAACGATACAAATTAACATAAAACGGAGACAAAGAAAATCGTCAGTAACTGCGCAGTGACCCATCCAAGCCCCAGGATGTGTAGTTATTATTCACAGAGACCAATCATAGTAGGACTCGAACCTCGAAACTACTGTCTACCTTCCTTATGTAGGTCGCAATATCAGACTCGTCGAAAAGCTCTGTTTAAACTGGTCCTATTTAGATCACCCACGCTTACTTTCATACTCCTTTGAATCCTTATATGTAAGTATTTGAATAATCTTTGCCCGTAAACATAAACGAGGTCTCCGCAATTATAGTTTGAGTGAAAGAGTTTTAAATTACTAGCATCTATTAGGTACCAGACTAGATTATGAAAGCACAACATCTGATTTAGATTTTAATTACTCTGTCAAACGAAGTACTTACGTAATCTACATTGCGAAAAGGAACTATTCTATAAAACGGTAATGCAGTCGTCCGAATTCGTGTCACCGTCCATAAAGCATATTTCTTTTTGGAAGCCAGGAGGCAATGAGAGAGATTTAGTGGTGCATTGTATATGGATGTCACGCGCAATGCCCGATAGTGCTCATCTCGTATGCTACCAATATACTCGGCCATAATTCTTATAT
This sequence comes from Dasypolia templi, assembly GCA_963555695.1. Classification (NCBI taxonomy): domain Eukaryota; kingdom Metazoa; phylum Arthropoda; class Insecta; order Lepidoptera; family Noctuidae; genus Dasypolia; species Dasypolia templi. The sequence continues at coordinate 8,910,332 of OY743148.1, read as the reverse complement.
GGCCATGTTTGCCTCCGCGCTGACATGCGCGTCGTTCATCAAATTCTGGACTTTAAACGTTACATTGGTCCATTACACCAGTTTACTGTGTCAATCAATCTCGTAACCTAGAATGAACCTTGAATGTTCCGCTCTGCTCTGACGCTAACCTTGTTTAACTACGAGCGGTGCACTACTTTCCAGTTAGAAAAATATGAAAAAGACATTTGAAAGGTCTTGTAGTTTGTGACGTGAATAATTCACATAGCATCCACTCCAACCGACAACAAAGCGTTCAAAACCATCCCACATTTGCATACCCAACGGAAACCTAGTTTGACATTCATTCAAGGCGCAGTTTATGATCAATTAGTGCAAATTATTGTTCCTCTTACCTCTAATTTTAATTTACCCGAAAATTCAACTCGACGTAAATCCTGCAAATAATACGATTAAACCAAACATTCCCTCCGATTTGACGAAGGGGGAGCGAAGCTGTTCTCTACGTAACAATTTGTCTGGTTCAGTGACCCTTTTCGGGGAGTATTCTCCCGGCTCGGAACCCATAAACAATTCAACTTGCGAAATCTACGCATAGCGATAGTAGATCAGAACATTATGAATGTTCTAAGAATATCGATTCAAAAGTACATTCAAACAAATCATCTCCACTTTTCCCTCTAGCCGCGCTGTAATAGCACTGTCTCTTTCCGCACGCGAGTGGAATGCTAAACTGTAATCCTAACTCAAGTTCTTCCTGCACGTTCTACGGGAATAGTAAAAGGGACTTTGAAAAGTGCACTTTTAGAGTGTTTTTTGATTGCAAGCGACATCTTGGTGTGCAGGTGTTCCGTGATCGTGAAATAGCTATTACTAAGCTTCTTTTTATATTGACTTTTCTAAATTGAACGGTCAAGAAATATCTGGAATTGCTTTTTGTCTAACGCTAGCTCCAGCTCGGTTGCGTCATACAGCTTTATTTAAAACTCGTTCTAAACTTTGCTAATGACCTGGGATTTGAATGTGGGAGATCCGGTTAGTCACGGTGTTGCGGTCTTCAGTAATTTAGTAAACTAAAACATTGTTTGACGTAATAGTTTTGGCAACGTTACTGCTTTGTATTGCTCGCGACTTTACAATAAATCTGACACTTTTTCATCTGTTAAAATTAGATAGGGGTCATGAAAATAAGTTATTGGCATCACATTTTTAGTTGTATGTGTTTTGACCAAAATCAAAATTATTAATCAAAATTTGTTCGTTCGTTACTTTATCCTACTTTTGTGCTGATTTATAAGCGAGTTTGAACAAGAAATATTGAAAAACATTCATCAATATATTATCCGGTAAATAAACTACAATTATATGTAATACGCTACAATGTATGTATTACTAATATGCTACATATATATGTAATACGAATTAAAACAGTCATAGGTATAATTCTTGTTCATATAAGCAATTAAAAACTATATTTAAGCAACACATCATTTAAATATTTATGGCAGCAGTTATAAAATTCGATTCAATTAGTAATTAAGGTATTTTTTATATATTTCGCTTAGACGTCGTAAACATTTTCTTGATATTATATAAATATTATTGATACTATAAATCACTGAATATAATTAAATAATAATTACGTGATTATAGTTTATCTATGGCCCTCTTAAAAAAAATAAAGTAATTTACGTATGACAGATCGTAAAGACCACTGAAAAAGTTAATTATTATTCTCAAGGCAATATAAGTAAAACTCAGTCTAAACAATAAATATATTACTTGTTATACATAGATACAGACACACATAATTATTAAAGACGTAAAGAAGTTTTGCAATCGCACTAGCGTTTCAGAGAAACCATTTCAAATTGGAGAGCTGCCAAGAACAATTCTACACCCTGGTCAATTCTCATAAATCATCATTTGAGACTTGAGTGTTGATAAACGTGAACACACAAAATTTTATGAATTTTAAGGTTGAAATATAAACAGACGTATACATTTATTTAAAAGCTCTCAATTAAAATAATCTGGAACAAAATACTTCATAGAGATCTAGACAATACATCAACCTACTACATATTAGCAAAAAGTATTCCAAATGTTACTAAAGTCATTAAGACTTCAGTAACAATTGAATTTAACCAAAATTTGAATCTAAAGATTCAAAATTTGAATCTAAAGATTCAAAATTTGAATCTAAAGATTCAAATTTTGGTTTCCCAAGGGAAATACCTCAGATAACCCTGTAGCAATTGTATTTTCGCAGTGAACATTTTGAACGGCAAATAAGTTCATAAAACGTATTAAAGAGAATATCTGCTGTGTAGTTTAGCGTATATTGGATGTTAAAAAACGAAATCGGTTTACAAAATGGGAATATATTGAAAATTGAGCGTGGCATGCAAATTCAATTGCAAGCTGTGCCGTATCTGAACATGTTGTAGAAAATGTAGGCCCTTGCTTCTCGAGCGTTCGTGTCGCGGTCGGCGAGAAACTTGCTTCGTGAATCGATGCAAACTTTTCCTATTACCATGGAATTAGCTTCGACGTCACTCTTGTTTTTGCTGGTAAGTACATAATTATGTCTTGTCTCCGATCGTAACAGGTTTGATTTTTCATAAAAACTCGGACCCTATTTATTCATGTTCAATATTGAACATGAATCAAACAATCAAATTTTATGGCATAAAATGTTCCACCAGTTTCCCTATGGCATTCATGAAAGCCGAAAGCTTTCAAACGTCTGTATTTTCTTTACAAGTACAGCTTAACCAGACCATCCAGGTCTTGTTAAGCTGTACTTGTAAATTCTCCGAAATTGCTTCAAAGAATTTGCGAATGTTGGCCTAAATAAATTTATTTACTTAAAGTTAGTAGACGTAGTTCATTTCATACAAGCAATTTCGCTTATGTATATTGTCTCTGTCAACAACAACAACAACTTATTTTTAATATTTTAACCGTAAACGGAACATGCTAACAAAATATTCTACAGTGAGATATACATTGTGATCGAATGACATGTGATGATACATGCCCATGGAACCCTGTTTGCTTACCAAACGCCAATATTTGTTATGTGATGCCATATAAAAAGAGGCGAGAGTAGTTACAAAAAACATATCTCCTAGCTTTCACGTGGCGAGTATGTTTTTTCTCATAACAAAACCAGTAAAAAATAACACAAACATCAAAATGGGGTACGTCTATTAAGGTTCCCTTGTGTTCCTTTTCCCATAAAAAGACAGAAAACACTTGAATGGTAGTTTTGTATGTAAATACCGTAGATGTCGAATAAATAAAGCGTCCCTCTCCGACCGGGTCACTGGTGACATTGTAACAAGGATTAATGGTCGGTCCACATTTGCAATTTATTCCGTTATCGTCATATTCGTTTTGGAGATGTTCGTAGAACGTGGTTGATCGTGGCCCATTTCGCTCCATTGTGTTTATTAGCTGTTCTAAAACTCGTTTCTTCGTGAATCAATTCGACTGACAGATCAAGGGCATATTGAACAATTTCAATACTCCGCGTTGGTCATCTTCTTGTTTTTGGCTCCTCGCCAGAAGCTTTGTTGTCAGTAAAAACAAACGTAGTTAACCTGGGATTCGTACCAGCAACTAAGCATGACTCATGTTCTTGATATAATTCACGAAGAGAATCTTTCACGTTATCTTAGGAACGTGTTCCTTCCCATATTCACATAATAATGGCAGTGATTAAAATAAAAAATACGGTTACATAAGTGCCATTTGCTTAAGTGAAAAACTTTTGCAAAGTTATGATATTGAAGTACTGATTTTCATTTATTTCTTCATGTTTATATGCGCGAGAACCCTAAAATTTAGACAAGTAATAGTTCTACACATCTAACATTATATTCATATCGTTGCTGTCCATGTTTCATCACAGAAATAATTAAATTATACCTATAAAGTTCTCAGAATCAATTATCATTCCTTAATTTAATTAAAAATATCTACGTCTATATATTTTGATCGTGATATTAGGTATTACCTTGCATAAATTAGATTATAATTAAGTCCGCAGTTAATAGGATTTGCTGCAAATGACATTTATATTCGTATACTGCACAATACAGTAGTGTTTGTGCCAGAAATAGAATCGTGTAAAACTTTCGAGCTTACATGAGCTTGACTTATTGTATCTAATTTATGTAACGGGTAACTTTTTCGTCAGCTAGCTCTTGAGCAAAACTTATACATTGGAGCGGCAATATTGTTACTATCCAGTAACGAGTAGTTGATTCATTTAGAATAACAAGAGGGAGAGTATCTCGTGAAACTGTAATCGGTAAAGTTTGTAACAACACCGGCCGACTTTCCACCTCCATCGGTGAAGTTAGTTAATGCGAGTTCCCGTGGCGTGCAGCGGATACGGATATCGATCGCGACAAGTGCGGGACGCCCGGGATTCGTCTGGCAGTCCCGGGTTATCGAACACCCTCGCCCCACCCTATGCGCCGCCCGTCAAAAGTTTCTGGAAAACGTGCCACTCACTACTTTGTTCTTGTTTTGTTTGAAGGTTAATATTAATTTTGACCTGAATGACGGAGTTCCTTGTTCAAATGGGAATGTGAATTAGAATTCTGTGCTGAAATTCTTTTGATGATAGATGTTCTTGTAGGCGTTGAATGATGTGTGCTGATAGCATAAGAAAAATATTGCACTAATACTTTTAAATCAGTTTACTGGAACAAATCACATCAATCTTGAAATGATCATATTCAAATCTAAACATTTCGGTTCCATTATGAACCAAACAGTTAAAAACAATATTAATTGATCATCTAATAAATACTATCTAGTTATTTATGTCTTATACCAAATCGAAGCTTTCTGGTACTTCCTCTTTGCTGGCGATTAAAGATTAAATGCTATTAGTTGTACGTGAGTTAGATAAGCCACAACCAGTTTACATTATACAATATTACTCAACAGATAAATCTTGTTACACCTGTCGATATGAACCGTCAGTTGCCACAGAGTTATCCGTATCTCAAATCTATATCACTAAAATGATGACCTTGCTTGTGCGGAAGGCGCAATGTGTGAAGTATAATTAATTATGCAAGCCTGTGTCTGTTAGCCAGGCAGCCAGGCTTGCGCCGGGTTCGGGTGGCGGGGGGATTTACTGCGGGGGGCCCCTCCCTCCCAGCCAGCCAGTTTGCGCCATTCTCCCGCGTCGGAATCACTACGCTCGGTTACTCGTTACTCGGAACGGTTTACTGAACGCATCTTACCTTTCACCGCACTAGCGTTACATGCTTTTTCAAATTTCGAACGTGTCGCGTGACGTCGTGAAGTGATTTTGGTGCTTTGTGGCCAGTGTGGACCGTGGAACGTCCCTCGCCGAGCCACCGGTACTTGTCATGACTCATTGTTTACTATCGCCTATTAGTTTGCCGGCTTACTTGTATGTTTTTTATATTTATTTTTATCAGCAATAACACTTTATTTCGTAAGGTCATCGGGTATTACTCGGTATTATCGTACCACATTATATTGTTTAAAATATACAACACAAATATTACTTCAAAGAACTTTAAGATACTTATTTATTTGCGTAGCCGCTTTATCTTCTGCTTCCTGTTTTAGATGTGAATGAATAATATCCATATGAAAATGGATGGCATGCTAGCATTAGGTCAATATTAATTATTGCCTGGCCAGCTGTCCACCTGTAACCTAATTCGACTTATCATTTCTTTTGTTAAAAATTTGATACTACGTACAGGCCGAAGCCTAATCTGCAAAACAGTGAACATGCATCGTAAAGATAATTAAGCTTACATATAATGGTTTGAGCACGACCGGCTAGTACATAGGTATACGTATAATACATGCATTCTATATTCAACTATGTAGGCGCAGTGCATACAAAGTAGAGATAGCCACACCCCGATAAGGACTGTCTCTCTCGCACCTTCACATCTCTGTTCAGTATATTAGACATCTTAACAGACCGTTAATTCCGACATGTTTACGACACTTTCTGCAAACGTTCGCGAGAGTAGACTGCACTCCCGGAGCCCGGAATTAGAAATGTTTGAGAGTGTTGCGCGTCACTAATCGACGCACGCACAATGTGCGCCATGTTGTTATTGTTATTACATCGCCTTAGAAGGAAACAGCCCATTTGACTCGGTCTCGATGTTTGCTTTTGTTATTTTCTAACTTCTTTGTTGGTCGTTATTGTTCCTTTGTTCGGCATGATAAAGCGACCGCTGCGGAGGAGACTATTTACAAAACACTCTTCGATCGGAATATTTTCTATTGCGTTATTTCCACAATAATCGGAGAACTCAGAAAGGTCATGCGCGATACTTTCCCTGAATCTGAAACAACAATGGAAACTAAAGTTGGGAACATAACACGGTACAGGTGCTGGCGTAATTCAAGCTTTTGTTATTCTGCTTATACGAAGGAAAATATGACCTTAAAGGGCGATTAAGCCCAAATAGGGAGTTGAATAGTTCGCTAGACGCAACGACATAAAGGCGGTACACGAATACCACGGCCCGTCTACATCCCACGTACGCCCACTCCGGCTATACGTGAATAAATCTCACCTGACAACGCCGCAGTCCGGACTGCGGAGTCCGGGCCGAGCCTTCCATACATAGCGCTAGCTTTACGTTAGCAGATTTAATAGAAACGTGAGCGATTCCACGAAATTGCCGAGTTATTTTCCGATATAAAACAACAATGTTTTCTTTGAGAAATATTCCGTTTTGATACCATATTTTATTGTATTAAGCGTTGTGATTGTGACAATGTAACATTATATAGCTGGATGTGAAAATTCCCAACCAATTCAATTGTTCGACCACAAAAAATGTAACAGAATGTTGTTATTCAGAGTTGACGAACTGCGGAGAGCAATCGAAATGGAAGTAACAAAGGCATACGTTCCGACTGGCTGTCACGGCGACATTCCCCTCTTATTTATGTTCGGCTATCTCTAACCGCATTGGAGACTTGCCATTATGTATGTAAACCACATACATTTACTTATTATATTGACGTCATAAAACGATACGAGTTATAAAATACCCGTTGCTTGCTTATATTAACCTCGTCGTAACTTTGATTTATTATGTATTGTTACAACTTAATTTGCTTCGGCTTTGGTCCGATAAACATAAACAATATGCCTAGTAGTACAATTAAGAAGCAAGCTAACATTGAAATCTACTTCATTAAAATGAATAACTATTTGGTCCATCGGTTTAAACCCAGACTCGAGTAATCCAGAAGCTTCACTTCTAAATTCCATTTAAGACCATTAAAATGCGATGGAGCGGTGTAACTTTCAAAGGTAGTTATAAAGTTAATCTCTTCTTTATTGTGTTGACCCACTTTCTGTACGTTCTCGTAGATTAATTACATATTCCCTTTTACTTATTGCTCTGCACAAGACATTAATAAAATAGGTTTGGGACGGATCCAACTTTCTGTTGTGTGGAATATTGCTCGTATGTGTAATCCGTTTATAGCGTTCCTTGCTGTTTTATTTGTTTTATCTTTTCACCTTGTTTCCGGCACTTGCAGTGTTATTATTAATAATGTTATTACTTTACTCTCTGATACAAACTTTGTCCTTCATATTGATTATTTTATCCTTTTTCGGACAGTAGCACTTATTCATTACACTTATGTAATTATCTTTCGTTATAATTACAGAAAACAACATAACGTGGTTGTTTAATTTAATATGCTTACTTACGTGTCAACTTAATCATTAGAACTTCCTGTTTGGCGTTGCTTAATATAATCAACATACCTTCCTATTTCATATGGTAATAAATACCATGAATATAACATTATCGAATATGTTATTTTTAAACGATTCGCATAACGAGAGAAGGAATAACTATTTATTCGGATTCAATAATCGGATACCAAATATACCAATAAGGGAAAAATATTTAAAAAGGAAATATGGTTGATTTGAATATCATGTATGAAAATCCACACAAACAGGTAAAATAAGGTAATGTAGGCATAATGATTATGATTGGTTAGTAGCCGTATCGACGTTATAATCTTGTTAGCGAGTCTGGCCCCAAAGGCTTAGCACCGGACTAGGAATACCAGTTTCTGGTGGAAACAGAGGGGAAAGGGGGGCGAGCTGGTTCGACCAGTCGAGTTGCACTCCTGCCCCCGGCTTCACAAGATTGAGAGATAAACGTACCGGGAACTGCTCGTATACATATAGTAAACACTATACATATTACCGCCTGAGGCACTATCTTTTTTCTCAACACGAGCTTGAGAAAGTACGTGAAATTGTATACTCGTGTATACGGAACGAACTGCGTAATAATACGCTCGACAATGATAAACGCTTAATCATCTTGAGTTATCACAACAATCCTACTCCGTGTTATGTAATGGAAATAATAACAACAGAATGAATACAATGCATTTACAACTACTTGGTATTTTTATGATAACACGCAATTTTTTTTTTTTTAATGAAGTTAAATTGATTACAGCAACGGTATTTGTAAAAGATAATGAAATGCGCCTAACGTAAGAGTACAATATAGTAATTGACAATACAGATGAGTAATTAAAAAACAGACAACTTACGAAAGATAATATAAAGATACAGTATTGTATGCTTGACCGGATTAAATGTACTGATCCTCTTAAACCAATTACTGCCAGTAGAGAAAATACAAAGGAGAGTGTAGTAATGTTATATACATTATGTTAGACGCATTCATCGGTAGACAAAGGTCAGGCGAGCGTGCAGTTGCGTAACATTTGTAAAGTGTCAGTCTTCAGACAGAGTTCCGTGCATCTGCATTATGCAATGTTTCTCGTTACTGCAGACGAGTCTTTCTTAGCAGACAAGCTGGAAGATTTAGACGTATGTCACAACTTTTAAATATGTTGATAATATTAGGAAGTCACTCTTCTGTTATTCGCTTTGTTTTCTACTTATAATGGAGTGACTGATCTTAATATCTTAGAATTCTTCAGTAAAAGAACAAAAGCCTTTAGTGGCATCCTATGACGGTCTCATCAGGATATTTATAATAAATCTTTTTAAGGCGCCATTTTCAGCGTTATTATCTAGATAGCTTTTTATAAGGCAGTTATAGTAACATCAGGATATAAACTCGTAGTGTAATTTTCTAGTTAACCGCTTTATAGAGTCTCTCCAAGCTTTAGTTTTAATGAGATTTTCTTTATCACGCAAAATCGTGACGAGCTGAACATTTACATAGTAGAGAAAATTTATTTAGAATTTGATTGAGTATTTACCGGCTGTCTCGGCGGCACTTCAACGCTTTGAAGTACCCGTGCCGTTAACCTCTCAACTTCAAATTAACCAATTAATCAAAGCTCCGTCTATTGTGTACCCACGTATCTCTATTATCACGATCTTGTGAAGGCAGAATGGTTTAATTTATATCGGTTATTTTGTCGATATGACCCTCCGGGGAAGGGGTTTCTAGAAGGTGAACTTGCAAATAAATCACTGTACTGTTGCTGGGGACGTTCACCTGCACTGTTCCTTGTGAATATTACACATGTGACAGATTGATGGGTTCCTTTATACTTGTTTCTGCTTCTTGTTTTTTCATAAAGGATTAAATACTGTTTGAATTCGGCCCAACGTGGAACGTGTCGAAAATCCGCTTAGTTTTTCTGCCGCTCGTTTAGTTTTCGTATAAAGCGTGGAAGGACCTGGGCGTGATAAATCTTTGTCATTTATTTTCATTAATGGCCATTAAAGTATTTGTAGCGTCGTTCGATTGAATATTTACTGCGTTCTGATCATAATCATTCTTCTGTTCACATTCACTAATTGTTAAAAGTAACTCATGCTTATTATAGTGGTATTGTCGAATAAAATCTGCTCCTTTATCACGTGAGGAAGTAAAATATCTCAAGACGACAGTTTTTCATACTGTGCCGATTGGATTACGCTTCGATTTTTATGAAATCTACTCTCTTAATCTACTTTCTTTCTTTTGTCTTTTAAATATGCAGAACAATATTCTCATTTTCTCAAATATCTCCGTGATATGTGCTGAAGCACCATTGCTAGGCAGAGATCCTTCAAAGGCTACTCGTGCCTTGACTTTCTTGGGAAATTACTCCTGGTTGGGCTCGTAAAGCTCTTTAACAATTAAGAATGTTAATTTATTTCTTGTTATTGCTGAAGGCGAACTGGTATTTACTACTTCTTATTCTTCAGTGTGATTAAGATTTTTATTTACATCCTCAATTTTGATTTTCGTTTTGTATTAATATGCTATACTTGAATCTAATTCAATGTCTGCCTCTACATTTACTGGCAGTGTCAAGGACATCAAATTCAATTCTGTAAGCTCACAAATCTGGTACGTTTGAATCTGAGTAATCAATCCGGCCTCCGGACGTTTGTACCTAGGTATAGATAGGGACAAGTTGACTTTACTATAGATAAGCGACTTGATAGTACCGTTGCTATAGAACATGGTTCAGTAAACTCCGTCCACAATGCTCAGCTTGTTTATTGTGTGTTTCAAAGGGAAACACACAAAGGCCCGATACACAGAGTGTAACGTGCGGTACAACGCCACCACGGAGAATATAAACGATCTGATTGTGTTCCCATTGAATTAACTTGCACTATACAGCTTTCATGATGGCGGCATATTAATCGTTTATAAGTTCTATTTAGAACGCTTATGAAATGTGGGTATTGATTACGTATTTGTGAAAGAGTAAATCGTATACTATACACACATCAAGTAGAGACACGTGAACATATCCGTCAGAAAATGGTCGAAACATCCCAGCGCTGATTTACTGGATTCGTTTTCTCCTCTACCGATCGTTATTTCTCGTAAAAAAGTTTATTTTGTTATGTATTAGTATTTATTCTTGTATTTATCGTCATTTCTGAGTTATCTATCCCTTTTCCTGCTATGTTTTGTCTCTGCATCACCCTAAGGTTGACTGGTAGAAAATGCCTCCGGCATTAAGTCCGCCTTTGTGCATTATTGTTTTACTTGTGCATTTTTGTTGTGTAATAAGCAACAAAAATGCCTACTTAGATTGAATAAATAAAATGTTTTCGTATGTGTGGATCGACGAAGTACTCTCTGCTTATGCATTAATAAAGACTTCGCGATTTTTGCTTATGCTGTATTTTTCACCTTTATATCCTGACATTAAAATTGTGATAAAAATATAAGTTTTAAAGTGTTTATGGCTTAAAATAAACAATTACTCGTAGTAGTCTATATGTCCGCCGTTAACGCATATAACACAATCGCATCGATTCGGCTTTACTCAATATGAGTTCATCCAAATCACGTTGCGAAATGTCTGCCTATGTCCGTTGGAACAGGCGAAAAAGATTTTCTGGTGTGTGTACGGCATCCATATTTGGCAGAGCTTCATAGGAGCATACAAAGGAGTTACATAAAATATAATTAAAAACCAGATTTTTTGTAACTGTCAAAAACGTGCTTGATTCTTAGGCACTTTTGGTGTGTGTGTTATGAACACTTCATGTGAAATGTCATCCTACAACTGACTATTTCGCACATTTATTACTATACAATAAAAGTAAACTTATGGAAATGAAACTGGCCCAAGCTGAAATCATTATCGGAATGTTGAACATATCCTGTTCATTATCATAATGCGAGTTAATAATTAATGAATGCCCATATGTAAATCGAAGTTAAAACTAGGTCACATTGAACAGGCCAAGGAGGCAGTGATTTACACTCACGTTACACGTTATTCACCCAACATAATAACGGCGATCGTTTCCTTTAAGTAAATTTTATCTCATAATGGTCCCCAGGATTTGAATGGAGTGAATGTACCGTTTTCGGTGCGAGGAAGCGTTGCCAAGATATTATAAGCCTTTGGAAAATTCACTTATTAGCTCATATACAAAGGAATTTGAATGAGGTCCACCCTTTTGTGTATTGAGTTGGATAAAATCATAAATTGGTGCTGTTACTTTTGTGTTTCGTTTGAAATACGTATTTTATTGGCACTTTTGCAATATCTTGTCCATCCCTCGTTTATCAAATTGATTCTAGGTGACACTATTTTGCCAGCTGCACATTTTAAGTGCGTAACATGCGTTTCTGTCATAGTAAAGAAGGAAGGGCCCTATATCAACGATCCTTATAGACCCCGTATCACGCTTCTCCTTTAGAGGATAAGTAGAACAGACATAAGAAACATAAACCGCTTCAAGCAAAACACAGCTGGACAAGGTGCATAAATAACAAATCGTTGCCAGCTTTCGTACGCCATCTAAGGCTTTATTATTTTGAAATATCTAAGGAGTTTCCTTTTAATTCGAACGACCTAAACACATGTTGTTCAGAGTGCTTTTAGAGTTCTGTTCGTCAAAGGAAAATGCGGAAACTTTACTAAAATAGTTTAGCGTACGTCTGTCTATCTTTCGCAGACGTATTTCTCAGAATTGACTTGTCGTATTAACTTGAATTTTGCTTTGATTTGCTGACGTGAAAACAGCGAAGTATCATAAGTGTTTTATTTTCAGTAGCCCTTTGACTCTGAAACTGCACGCGATCAGTACTTCTAAGCCCAGTTCTAGAAATGTCAGTGTCAAAATTCCATAACAGTTTTGACTCTGACAGCTCTTGAACGTGTTTTGGATGTGCGGAACGCGTTAAATTTCATGGTTGTAATCGGTACTAAAGGATTTTTTATTAAGTACTGTCGGTTCGAGTTATCCAGTATAGAAGCGAATGGCATTATTCGAATACATATGAAATTAATTGCCTTTGGTTTCAGTAGATATGTCTGTTGCTATTCGTTCGGGGGCCATTTGTACCGGGCCCATTTAAATGCAGCTCCACGAATTAAGGTTCATTCAATCAATTCGTAATTGCTTGTCAATGTCTAAATAATAAAAGCTTTGGGCCCAATTAACTAACTGTTTATTTTGGTTTCTAAAATCAATTTATAACGTGATACTTAATAATTGTTATAGTTTTTTTTTTTGTTAGAGCTTTGTCATTTGTGTTAAAGTGGCATGGCATGGATTGTTTATTAAACGGAAGCTTAAAATGTTTTTATTAAATGGTAAAATTACTTACCATACTTACATTATTTTTCAAAAAATATGCCTAAATTCGAAATAATATGTAAAATAAATAATTTATCAAAAAGTAATTACATTGAGAGGCTAATATGTGATCATTTCCAGTTCGGAGAATTTATATAATAGGTAGCGCCTAAAATTCATTTGAATGTAAAATTATTCTTTATGCCTATTTGATTAAATTTGTAGAAAAAATTCGAATGATTCAGAAAAATACGTTATAATAATGTTTTCTTAGAAATGGGTAGGTATGTATAAGTTCCTTAGTGTTTTTTACTGAAATCGGACAAAATAATTTCTTTCAATCAATTATGCAGATTTTTTCCGTACCTACATTATAATTGCCCCGAGGGTAAAATAAGAATACGACCCTTAACCCTTCCATGTGAAATCTCATTAAACCGAAAGATGGTTTTGATCTGTCACGCACAACGTCCCATACATAGCGATAAAGGGTTAACGAGGGATGGAACAGACCCCTGGCAGGGGTGAATGACACAGTAAAGGATGACTCGACATAAAATAGACCGTCCGCTGTATGAGAAGCGGTGCCAAGCGAAATGTATTTATTTTATTTGAAACTGTGAAGAGAGCAAGGTCGTTATTCGCATAATTTTATGAAATGCTGCAACTTTATCATAAGTGCTTCACATTTCATTCCGTCCGGTAATCAAAATAGATTGAATTTGTCTAAACAATCGAATGGGGTCAAAAGAAGTAAAACGCGGTTGGATTATTTATATTTAGATGCATGCATCCATTGATACTATAGATACTTACTTACGTTATAAATGCGTAAGTAGCTATCTGTCCCACAGTTGTAGACCTTGACCTAGGTTAATTTTATTATATACCTATTATTTTACCGTGGGCTAATTCAGACCTCTAAGCGGGCGAAATCTTGTTTAAAAGCTTTTTTTTTATAAGAATCAAAAAGGTTTATAAGATAAAAATTGTTTTCATCAATCATAGAAAGAAAACGTTTATTTGAGAACAGCAGCCTAATTGCGCAACATATTTTCGTAAACGATTACGATTAATCTGTTTGATTTTGACAGTTCAACAACATTAATTGCGGTATTGACATTGTTGAGCAGATTTTTTTATTGAACTTATGAAGCAATGGATTAGCCATCTGTTTCAAAACGATTCGGATTAATCGGAATCGGAAAAAAGGGTACAGTTCGTGAAACATAAGAATACATATAACAAAATAAAAATAATGTTTTAACAACAGATGTGCGTGCCTCACTTGCCATACTTATTTGCACTTGTCACACATTGATTGATACCTAGTATTTTGAGCGTAGCGAGTTTCTTTCCTAGAATAAAACCTTGAACTGCGTACAACGTCTTAAGACGTTGGAAATATTTCGCTTACGAATGTACCTATTTACGAAATTGCCAAAAACATCATCTATACTAATAATAATATTAAGGGGGTCCCCGAAACGATCGATTGCAGTTGTCAACGTTTACATGAATGAAGATTTCAAATGATGGGCGATTGAAGCTCCAATTGGAGGTGGGATGATGACTACTATTAAAAATGTTCGTAAAATAATGTTATTTCAAAGAAGGCATAGTAAAAATGAGATAATCGAAAAAATCTGTTAAATCGATGTAAATATGAAGAAGATACATGCTTTTGGAGGGGATTATTCCTGTCCTTGTCGCGCGGTACGGACAATGTACGGCGCTAGTATGAAGTTGCGTAGTCGTGACGTCACTTCTACGATCGTGCTGTCCTAGTCTAACGCTTATTTTAAAACGTTTATAACTTTTTGTAATATTATTTGCACTATTTGGAAATAAACATTACTTTGAGATAAAAATAAAAATAAAATCATCATCCCCATTGCGCACGCCTCATTCGATTTCTTATCTGTGCTGAGAAAAGTTGCGTCGCTCTATGCAACATGTTTAATGGCGTGGTCGAAAAAAAAACTGTTGTCTTTTGCTTTCATTGACCGTGCGTCAATTGCTGTCAATTAAAATGTTTGTCATTTGCGGTCAATCACACGATCAACATGCGCATCAGTGTGCATCAATCACGTAAACATTGACAAATGAAATTGATCGTTTTGAGGACACCTCATAATGAGGTAAAAGTGAGTTTGTAAGTAGGGGGTAATCTTCGGAACTACTACTGTAGTGCTATTCTGTAACCATCTCACCGTGAAAACTTAGGTGAAGTGAGCGAGCTGTCAGTGCCACTGATGCTAGGGATTGACTCAAACAGGATGACACTGAAGTCGCGAGCAGAAGCAAGTCGTAAATAAGTCTACAATAGGTAATAATATCAATATTCAACTGCCAGTCTTATCGAGTTTACGGTCAAACATGAGCCGAGGAACAATCAAACAGCGCTATGGAACTTTGCCAAATAGCTGAAAAAGTAAGCATGGATTTCTTCATAGAGTAAGTAAACGGACTGATCTATATATATGGCTATGAATAGATGTGCGCGGGAGGACGTTAATAGCGCCTATTATAGATTACTCCCTGATCAATACCGGACGGACCACCCACGATGCTCGAAACACGTTTCGTTTTATAGCAGCGGTCGAAAGCAAACAAATTGTTTAAGTAAACAATGTAAATATGTAAACATCGTAAGGTTTTTCCCATAAGCTAAGGATTTAAGTAGCAATCAAGTTGTCATTGATGAATAATTTATTAGTGGTTTTCCACATAAAATAATTTACGCACATGTATTTAACACGTGTGTTAGACCACGAGTTCAGAACTCAGAATGATACATTTCCAGAAATCTAGACTTTTGCGAATCAATTAATGTAAATAGTAAATAGGTTCATTGACTTTTAAACTTTTAAATATTATCTACAAATGTATTTATTTAATCTATGAATGAATTAGATGTCATTAGATGTACGAGTATAATAGCTTAGTGTCTCATCTTAATCATTTGTTAGATACAAAAGAAGGATTTAGAGTAGGTAGAGCAGACTTAGATAAACAAACGCGTCGCGGTAGCCATTAAAGCTGCATCTTGCGTCCATGTTGAAATACCTAATTCAATTTATCTTGTGCAAATACTAACGGACGCGAAGCACTTAAGTCTATTAGCATAGAGTAAAAAGTGTAATGCAAGGTATGCAAGTATGCTTGTGCAAGCTCAGGGCCCATGGCCTAGTTTGCAAGGCGCATTGCGTAGGTCAGTCATGTCGCGAGTGACCACACTTTCTCTTTAATGTAGGTATTCCATTTCACTTTCAGTCGCCGATCGACATTTTGATGTAATTTTTCCGAAAAATGACATCAAAATGTCGATCGGAGTTTTAAATTTTACCATGTTTAAACGCAATGTCATGCATGTCCCACTTTTTTATTTCTGCACGAATTATGTAAATTGAAAAATGTCGGAGTTGTGCGGAAATGTCTAGCAAAAATTATCATGTGTATGTAGGTACCTAATTATTTTAATGGCAAAAAATGGCGTAGTGTACGATGTAGCTCAATATTGTGTAAATTAGACGAAGATTATGATCATTAATGTACATTATAATAAATTCAGCATTCATGGTATTCATAGTACCGACACTAGTCCAATCAGCAATTCGATCTACATTTCGTAGGCGTACACCGTACAATCGTTTGATTAAAATATGATGTAATTCAAAACGCACAAAGAACAGAGTCAATACTGAAGTGAACTAGATGACTCATAACTTTCTCCCGTTCGCGCTCGGTCGACTACCAATGCAAAAGTTTTAATTGATGTTTTAAAAACTTTCTATTCGTATATAAAACTTTCAGCGCGTGTTGATTGTTTGAATTTCACGTCTTAATTGATATAGTTCTGGAGTTTGATCACTATTATTGTTTCTTTGTAGAAGATCATCAATACGCAAAAATTTTGCATAAATAATTATTTAGCAGCATTTATAAAACGTTCTTATTCTGCATTGCAGCACTTATTTCCTGTAGAACAATTTTCCGGATAGCAACGTATTCGAATTGACGGCTTCACGAATGCATGTGTAAGAAATAAACGGTACCATCTGAGAGATAACTATAATAAACAATGTAGGTAAGTAGTATTTACTTTGTATTTGCACTGAGCCAACAATGTTCTCCTATCCATACAAACAGGTTGTTTGTCAATTTCCCGATGACGCAGCGCGTTGTCAAAGCATTGCTAGCTTGTGCACATAAACAGTTCAGTCGCGACCGTCGACTCCACCACCCCCCGCCTCCCCGATGGTGGGGAGGGGAGGACCCCGCTGCCCCATTTTTCACAAGTACTTAGCATATCGTGGTCGGCTCCCCCATCCCTTACCTCCCCAAGTTTCGCATGTTTGTGCTATAAATTTTTGTTATGACAACACACGGTCAGCTGGGCCATATACATTTAATGTCTATGTTTTGCTAATACAGAACATGATGTTTTTTCAGCTTCTACCTAATTATATTGTGTGTCAAACATACTTTTTTAACCGTTTAATAGTCATACAATTATTTCTACTTCTATTCTAGTTCTCAGATATGTTTGATGTCATTTAATAAAAATTTGAAATACAGGGTCGTCTGATTCGTTTGTGTACTTTTGGCAGCCACTCTGCTCTACCCGGTGTTAAAATAAATCTCCTGTTTCGGTCTTGACATCGTGATTTACAGAGTTGCTTCCCTCTTTCATTAGTTTTATGTCTACAAAACGGAATTCCTATTAATTCTCATTGATCGAAAGTACCTATTAATACTAATTAGCTGTACGTAACACTGTATAAACACAGGTTGTTTTCGAAAGGCAGATGTTAAAAAAGGTAGTATTAGAAGAGGTTTAGTAACTGATTATCGGGTATTTAATAAACGTATGAATCAGTATTAGTGCATAACAGAGAGCCGCTTTCTGCCCCTTCAGCGCAATAACCGCTGTCGAGGTGCGCCGCTGAGTCGGCAGTCCTCAGTCCTGCCGAATCTCGCCGACTCGATCGTGAGTCAGCACGAGCCGACACGAAACGCCATGAGTCATGACTCGACGAAATTCGGACTGGGATCGCCCGCGCCGTCAGCCGAAATAAGTGGATTGCTGGTTCACGGCTGAATGATTCCATTTCAAAGGGCGCCCTCTGATGTCATTACTTCATGCTTATGTTCCATTAATTTAATCTCGCTGAGGTTTCCTCAAAACACGGTCCGTTTGATTGTGTGATATGTTTATTTATGTTTCGAGGTTAACGTCTTCTGATTGTGTAGAAGGTAAGAAATTATGTGGCCTGAATTACGTTTTGATGAGACCGCTGAACGTTTCCTAATTTATAAACACGAGTTAGAAGAGGTTGAGCTAACACGGAGTTAATTGCTTTTCTAGAACCTTACACAATAAAGCGCGCGTAGTATAACCACCATAGAAACGAGTTTTGTCGAAGAAAGAATAGACAAAATAACAGATACATAACAGAAAGCTGTAATTTTGTCTATTCTTCAGTAGACAAAAGTTGTTCATGCTACGCGTGCAGAATTAGTAGAATAGATGAGTAGAATGAGTATTTTTTAATCAGTTTAGGACCACGCTCTGAAATTTAATGACTTAGATTTATTTAGATTGAGGTCTTAGAAAAAATATTTCATATTTAGGTAGGTATGTTTATTAAAAGATAAACACTGCAATTATACATACACAGTGACGTACAAAAAGCAGTTCTTCTTCGTTAACAATTATGTATATTCATTCGCAATGAATTAATCGTGCGTTAGCGGTTCTTAGATCTTATCATTTAACATTATTATAGTAATGCATTCTAACGTTTTGCCGTTTGTATATCAAGCGAAAAGGTTTTCAATTACAATAAATGGAACAAAACATGGCCGTTCTTGATAACTTAAAAGTTTAGAAGTTCATTAAAATATGTATAGGGTGGCCCCCACGGGCCCCACGTTTAGCCAAACATCAAAGGACTGAAGGGTTTCGAAATTTGCGAATTAACATTGTGTTCCGAGCACAAAGTCCATTGTTTACTTTGACTCAAGTTCGTAATTGAAACACAGCGTCTATTTGTCCACTTTTTCTTTTTATATCACCACCCACCCATAATTTGAATGTTTTAGTAAGAAAATTAAATAAAAACGCAATTCATAAACAGCAAAATAAACAAAACGAAAAAGGGCAAAAGGTTAAAATATGTTAAGGCCTTAACTCGAACGAAACCGTTGTAATACAATCACGTTTTATTTCTGTCTTTATATTTTAAGAACAACATTATTTTCGAATTTCGAATTAAGAATTTTTTTTTTTTCCAGAGGGTGGAGCGCGAGACCACAAAAAGTCCAGCGACGACCGGTGGCAGGAAAAAGTCGTCAGCCGTGAGGAGCAACGGGCAAATCGCACCCACTGAGCCGCCGCCACAACCTGCAGGTAAACATAACTTTTTTTTATTCCACCTTTGTAACAAATCTCCTTTGTTCATCACATAAACTTACCAACTCTTCAATAAAAGCTAAAATTTATGGCACCATTACAAAGTTATCGATTTTTGCTTTGAATGTTTTGAAATTTTTAAGGCCAGAATTGCTGTCGATGACCACGAAATAAAATAACGTTTTTGTAGTGAAAGTTGTTTGACGGATCACCTCCGGTAACACTCAGAGGTGTTATTTGAAAGTCAATTACAACTTAGTCTTATTAATCTAGAATACTGTTATGTTAGGTAATTAAGAAGCATTACTGAAACATAGTATGAAAAGCGAATGAGAATGATTGATGATAAAACAACCTGCGCATAAACATGCTTAAAAGATATACGAAAATACGTATCTTAAAGGTCCTTTTTATCTCTGATCATTAACAAAAAAAGTAACATCTCATTCCTTTTAACCATGTATTGATTCGTTTTTTCCGAACCCGCACGAGCGGTGGCTTCAGTATGTCGCAATCGACATGCAATACACGAAGGGTAGATACAGGAGTATAGAGTAGAGGGGATCGTTACAAAAGCTCCCCTGAGAGTTAGCCGTGCTCCACGCTTAATAGGATAGAATTCAGAGCATTCAGGTGTGCCGACTGTACCACGGTCCGCGGTACCCATGACCGTTTCATTTGTAATTCCTATTAGATTGAATGCACTATTCACTAAAGCTTTCGTTTAAATTGAAATGTATGAAAAACGTTCGCTATTCAAGAGAAAACATACGTTCAGAGTTTTAACTTTCACGTTTGAAAAAGTGCTTTTCGTAGCTTTTACACGTTTTAACTAGTATCTAGTTTTAGATTTTGTGATAAAAAACATACAACCTATTTAGTTATCATATGATATGACTCCATTATCTCCTAGCCTTGCCATCGTAGGTAATAAAAAGCTAATGCACTTTGCTTTTACGTTTAATCTTAAACCAAGAACCGTTCGTTTTATCTCCTTTTATTTGGCATTAAGTAAAGCAGCTTACGGTAAAATACGCATGTCTTTTACCTCCTGAAATATGAGTTCAGATAACTTTTTGGGTCAGTGTAAACTGTTGGTCGTTACATATTTCGTTACTCGTAAATGTTTCGGTATATATAGGTACTTGTGAATTTATAGATAAGTATTTAAGTATCAAATTTTACGTCTTTTACTCCATACCTTGGCACGGAGCCAGCCGACGACTATAAACGGGTAACTTAAACTATTCGGCCACAGCTGGGTTTAGTGCTCTTGCAGCTAACTCGTGTAATGTACTGCATAAATGTAATTATATTCTTGCTTCCGAATTTGTCCAAATGTAAATTAAATTGCTTTTTACTTATACATAATCTATACAACATTACTTTCTTGGAAAACGTTTATAAACGTTTCTTAGCATTCTTCGAGATAATTTTAAATGTACCGCTAAACTGTAAAAAAAAATGTTTTACGCGCAAAGCTCATGTATTATGAGCGACGTATATTGTAGATGTATAAAGATTTCAAATAACGTTTTCATAAATATTCATTTCAATTTATTGTCAGTGATTGAGAAGCCGTTTTAAAATAGTAGTATAATAAATAATTCTCTGTTGTAGTGGTAATAAATATAGGATGTATGTACATTTTGCCCGTACTCCCCCTTAATGGATGATCGCCTTTGACTGCATCCAAGATGGATGGCTACCATTTGCAAGAGAATGATTTACCTTTCAATACTACTTTCTTGGTCCCTACGACATGATTCCCGATAGAATCTCTTAATCTCACGATATTGGTCGCACACGCTACTTCTGAGCATGAGGTCCGTGCGTGGGTTCGATTCCCGGGTCGGGCAAAGAGTTATTGGTTTTTTTATGGATATCTGGAATTTCTCAGTAGCAGCCCGGAGCCTGGAAATTTGTGCCCGGTTGATAGCAATAGGCTCGTCCCCTTTTAAATGGGATCTAAACATAACTGGCGAAATGCGGGTATGTAGTACCTGTGCCTATCTTTCGATAGAGCTAGTCGTGATGTTAAGTAGAAATAGAATCTCTTAATCTTTCCAGTGTTTGGAAACAGTTCATCACAACAAAGGAATCTTGTATAATACGAAATTCTTGAGTGTGTGAATTGTTTGTATTCAATTATCTTTTGTTTCGTTCAGCTGTGTGAACTGACAGCGTCGAATATTTTGTAGTCAAGTCGTGTAGGTTTTAAACACGGCGTTCGTTATAATTTCATGAAGTTTTATTATGAAACCTGTATGAAAAAAAAATACAGACGATGTCCTATTTACCACATCACGTAAGCTTTGAGAGTTTACTAACCTTCAATTAAAAATACTTAATTTATTCAGCGAAACTCTTGCTGACCATTTAATTAAAGCAGACAAAATTAAAACAAATGTCGGGAAAATAGAAACCTTCGTCTATAGAGTGAACGGTGTTAGTTTTTCCACTCAATTTGATATTTATTTTCTAATTAAACGTAACACAGCATAAGTAATAGAGCAGTGGTGGCCCCGAGTATCTAGCTTTACTTTGTGTAAATAATTTGATCACCGTTGCTCTCAAAACGGCGAAGGAAAACATCGTGAGGAAACCGGCATGTCCTAGGACAAAAAATTAGAAGACGTGACATCTACCAACCCACACTGCGCCCTCGTGGTGGATTACGGCCCACTCCCTCTCACGGAGAGGAGGCCTGTGTCCCAGCAGTGGGAACATTATAGGCTGATTGTGCAGCATAATATAGTACCACCTGTACTCAATTCAAGCAGCGCTCTAACTTTCGTGTAATCCCAGCTAAAACCGGATCTCGCGATAATTGGGAGAATTCAAGACCCACAAGCCGATGGTATCAGCCTAATGAACTAGACTACTTCAGGGTATAAACGCACAATTTATACCTTGGACTACGAGTTCCAGCTAAATTCAAAGGAAAATACGGATTTCCACGCGAGCTTCGTAGTTCGCGTACGATTTAATTTCAACTGTAGCAAATTTTCCAGGACTAAGCTAGCGTTTTTGCAAAGATACATTATTATTGTTTCCTTTGTGAGTTTAATTACCTCACCACTTAATCTAAGCGAGTAAAAACTCAACCCGAGCCCAGGAATCTTTTGTTAATTTTAAACTTTAACTTTCAGTGCTTTTAAAATCCATTTACTCTTTTGTAGCATCTTAATGTTTAACTTCAATTCAGTTTGAAACAGAAAGAGTTAAAAAGAAAAATAAATAGGAAGCAGAAATTCTCTTTTGTCTTTCCAGTTTGCGGTATGGGATGTTATCCTTTGAGTGAAATAATATGTCCGCGATAAAGGGAGATAAAACATGCTTTCATTTTGTGCTCGGGGTGCGACTGTGAGTGACAGTTTCGTTTGTGACGTCACAGACTTGCCCCCTGCCTACATGTGCATCATATAATATATGTATAACAGAGAACTGCGTATTATAATTACTTTACATTGCGCTTTGATAGCAACCCCGGCACGTGTATGTTTTACTACGTATTAGGAGAACGTCTAAAGAACAAACGTTAGATTATGTTTCTATGAATTTGAAACTCGGTGTTGTACTCAATTTACAACTAAATATTTATATTGATTTTCTTTCTTTTTGTGCGGACCGTTTGGTTTGTGTTTTAATATCACATACATATTTAAGGGTTATTTGGAGAATGAGAGAGTCATGATGTTGATTATTCCTTGAATAATTCAAAGTGCCTATATTAAATTTCGTCGCCGCTGAGCCAACGTACGAGATGTTTGATTTACATAATAAAGAGTTGGCATCAAATAACGTAGGCAGCAAGCGACTCCGGCAGTTTTCATAATTTTGCACGACCCTCTCCGTGATTTTGAAATATATTGAACTGTTTTCGTTTTTTCATATTATTTCTTCTCATGTTTATTCAAATAATATACAAATACTGGATCTGGGTTATCGTTTATTCCTTAGTGATGCATTTATGTTACTGTAGGAAAGTTATTGTATACTTAGCAGTTGCCAAGTTTTGCCTTGTGGCCAACGGTTTATTTGCAAGTATGTATTCAAACGGAATCTAACTTTATATTGACTAGGAACTTGGAACTTGGACGGAGTTGCGAACTACCGTGGGCTTCGTACAAATATTCCTCGGAACATTGGAACTTTGTTCACATTGTTGTTCATCGTTCTAAGTTCGGTCACTTTCGTTCAGTCAGCGTTCGCGAATCGCGACCTGCCGCATCGGCCAGAAGGACCAACTTTTGAATGTGAAACTAGTTAAGTTTCCAAGGTTGGTAGCAACTTGTGTCGGTACCGTTCAGTAAACAATACCGTTTTAAATAATTGAGAGTTTTGTCCTGTTTTGCTTATAAGGAAAAACCTATACGTTTGGCAGTCACGTTTCTTAGCCGCATATCGTTCCGAAAATAGAAGATGTTTGTGTGGAATACTTTAGTGAAATCGATATTATACGGCGCTATTGCTATAAAGAGTATGCACTTACATATTGGATAGCTTGATTTTTTGAAAGATGTTTTTACCAGATAGAGCAGTATGAGCATCTTTGGCGCATATTGTCATCATTGTCCGTGAGTTGTTGTATTCTTGTCAGAATTAAGAAATTTCTATTCTTCTCATAGAACTGAATAGCACAAGCTGTTGCCCGCGAATAGACATGTCCTTACTCAGGTCATGGTCTATCTGTGTGCAAAATTTCATCCAAATCCGTTCAGCTGTTTTGACTTGAAACGTTACAAACAAACTTACTTTCGCATTTCTAAAATTAATTTGGAATAGGATTAACATTACATTAGTACCTAATTAATCAAGTATACTATACAGTGTTATACAATCCATGTCATTAATATACATACGAGCGTGTTCGATTAATCCCCTTTTTATAGCACATAATATACTATCCAAACAAGAGCAGTACATAAGTCAGTCGATAGTGGCAACTACTGACAAAGCTATCAACCGTGTACCTCTTCAAATACATATGCGGTGTTGTGTATTCACAAAGCGGCGATGGAAGCGACATTCCTTTGTGTCAGTAAACGGAATTCGGATATTGGATAAGCTTCCGCGGTCCCAGGTTATTTGTTTACCTAACAATTTGATTTTAATTGCTTTCGCGGCACTAGAGCGTCGCGACGATTCGGCCCTGTGCCGTGTCGTGTCGTTTAAAACACACACTCAATTATCGCTTTTTAATCATAGTTCGTGTTGATATTGTTAATTGATGTCTGGGCTGCCTTGTTTGTTAATCCAGTATCAATTTGCGACGGAAACGTTCTACTGGTATTGAATATTAATATTCACAAATGCAAGCGATAATAAGCAAGCGGGCTGTTCGTTGAACTGTTCGTAATTACTTGTAACAAGATTACGATCGAACACGGCGTATAATTCAACTAATTGTACGCCTGTCTCAGATATTTGGCAGCGATAATTCAATGTGCAGATTAATAATGTACATTAGTTAACCCTGTCATCTCATGTCTGTCAAGTCCTTTAATATTACGTAACGATGTTTGACTAGCGCGTCGCGTCACACCAATTTGCACATTTTAACTGACTATATTAACCTCTTTCAACATTAACATATTCATGCTAATATTCCTAGAAAGCGACTGACAGATTTTTATTAAAATAATAATGTCTTCTGACATAACTACGGCGACTACAGAACTTAAACGCAAATTTTATAATGCCTAAAAGTATATGATCCACTGCAGTAAACAAAGTCAGAAAAATATATGATATTTTTCAGGATATAATAATGTGCTAGTTAGATAGTGTGTTGAAAACATAATACAAATAATGTGATATGATGGAAAAAAAACACGAAGATACCTCAAAAAAAAATCTTTTAACGATTTAAAACCATACTACATATTATACATGCAATCATTCTGAATTTTTGTCAGATTATTCTACAAGCAACATATTAACGTAATAGTGTTTTTTTTTTTATATAATAGATAATTGCTTAATTTTTTGCAAGAAATTAGCAGCGTTGTGTCATCGCGCTTCTCTTTCTTTTCCATACAGTGTAACAGTGACTGAGCTTTAGCTCTTGTAAGTCTCTTAACCTATCAGATTAATCACCCCTCTTGTACCTACTTAATTCTAAATTGCAAATGAAGAAGATAGCTTCATCGGAGCAAATTTTATCTCATTGACAGATTTATTCAATCTTGATAATAAGTAACGAAGTAATCTGCATTCCGTTGGCGGAACATCGCAAATTTTGCGTGCGCGCCCCTTGGTTCATGTAGTTAGCATAACTTAACATAACCTTAAAACCTTTACCTTTAAATGCACCTGAGCTACGCTGGGACTGGGTATGTCTAGTGCATATGTTCAACATAGGCAATTATGCGCTTGAATTATAAAAATTAAATATGCATTCACTTTACAATCTCGGAGAACAAAGAACTTTATTCATTGCGAGTTCGTGACCCAAAAACTTGTTTTAACTGTAAAATTAGTATGCAATTCCGCATACGCGTACAGAGACGTTATCATACTTAAGTGCAAAATGGTGTATTCAATAATAAAACATCCTCAAAGCAGCCCCTTTACATGTGAATATTATACGAGTTTAGGAAACCGGGCGTACATTAATACACATTATGCCCCTTTATCATACTTTGCTTCCCCACTGCCCTTGTAAAGTTAGAATAAAAATAACAATATTAAATTTGCATGCCGACGAAACTGGCTGAGGCACGCGACGAACTCACCCCTGGGGCGAAACGGGTAGGCCGGGGTGAACAGGGAAATTGTGACACGTCTAGCGCACGTTTTGTGGGGTGGCGTTTGAAATTCGTGCAGGAATGCAGTGCCTCCCTAATCTTTGCTCCATAATAACCCTCACCTGACTATAATGACGTGGAGGTTGAGACAATGCAGCAATGGGGTGAAATTTTACGATTTGTTTCTGCACAGACATGCTATTTGGGTTACTGCGAATTTATTGCCATTTGAACAAGTAATTAAGTCTTTTTATGTATTCAGAAACAGTTTAATTTCAATCCCACGTACTAACTGTATCGGAACAAAAAAATCTGAACGATTCGAATCGTATATTCGCAGACGATTGTCATTGAAGCCCACGTAACCTAATTACTGATTCAGCCTACTTATCAAGCGCGTGAAAGTGCGTGTAAACAAAAGACGATTGTATTAATTAACACTAAATAATGAGTCACAACGTGTGTTCGCGATGTTTTGTTTTGATATAAAGCAGGCAGCGCCGCGTGTGATGAAGTACACAAACGCATGACAGCCGTATCCGGCCCACAATTGCGCGAAGGTCAGTGACACGCAACGCAAGCGTGCGAGTGAATCAACATCGACTTAATTAGAAGAAAAGCGTCTGTTAGACACGCAAAGGGGGACGGGGGAGGGAGGCTCAGAACAATATGCCTTCTATTTGTCACATTCAAAACTCATCCTTATTGTTCTCGTCTAATAATCGCTCTGTATGTTTTTGCAGCGCTTAATGCGACTTTGCTAGACCTGCAAAACTAATTCCAAATAAGCTGTTGCGCAAGAAGTAATATTAGTAGAGAGAGGACCAGTCTCAAAAAGTAATAGTTTTTGTGGAGCTATGATTTATGTACTGAGGTGTAGTTCCGTGGCTGGTCGATAGATGTCGCTACTTGTACCGTTCGAGCAAGCCATTTCGAATGTATCCAAAGTAAAAACTTGTTTTCGTGTATAAAATCCAATAACACCCACTTTTATTATTATTACGTAACCATACAAGTCAAATGTACCTACTCGTATGCGCTTTAACAACTTTATAAGTACACAAAGCCAGGCAAGATTGAAGAATGAACGATAGGTAGTGTAAAAAAATAATGGTTACTATATTTTCCGAACCCTCAATAGACAGCCGAATGCCCTTTTTATGTTGGGTCGACCGTTATGGAAGATTTATGAGGGCGCACTGGAGCCGGCTTTCTGAGCTCATTTAATTTTTTATTGCATCGATGTCGTGTTAAAAACGTGATAGTAACGGCCCGCGATTAATGAAACACGCCAATTGACAAACAATCACATTGAATATTGAACACTGTTAAATATTACATCACGCGCTGATCTTCAGTCGCTGCGACCAATTAACATGTATTTATGTTGAACGAGCTAATTGTAATTCTTGTATGGCTGCATTATTAGAAACAGTCTTATAATATCCGTGTTTATATGCAGATTAGTGCGATTACAAGAACAATAGTCGGTGGAAATCGACACGGTGAAGAGCCGGCACCTGCGTAAGCATAATAAATGTTTGTGGCTCGTCACGTTTGCGTTACGTAAAGAACAATGGCCGGTTGGGAACGCGGCCGTGAACGCGTCGCGAATCCTCTACACGGAATCTATGCCATTTATTCATTCCGAGTGACGACTCGGCTTTGACAATATCGATGTGGAATAGCAAATGGCCGGCGGTACCGTTTCCGTCCTCAGTGTGGGACAAACAGCGATTTGCATATTTTCGTACAACCGTGTTCGGAGTGCGAAATGTCCTAATTGTAGGCAGGTACTCATAGGTATTAAGTGTTTATCTTCACGCTGGGTTTGGTGTTGTTTGTTCATGCTTTGATTCTTTTTATTGAGTGCTCTAAACAAGAATGAAAGAAACCTTTTAAAAATTTATCTACTATTGCATAATCAAGTAAATATAACAACACAATAAAAAACAACACAATTTCATTATGTTAAGAATAATAACATTTTACAGTAATTAAATTAACAGTTCTACCAAGTATAAAGGCTCCCGCAAACAGACGCGACGCGACAACGTAACACAAAGGCACCGCTCTTCGCGCGACAACGCGGTTACTTTGTGTCGCGCTATCGCGTCGCGCCAGTGAGTACGAGCCTTAAAAGATTTTTTTTAACGTAAATTTAAACTGGAAGCCAAGTAGTCCTTTACACACTTGCTTGCGGACGTTACGTGATTATGTATAGGTACTTTCACCCCGATACACCGTTACTTGAACTACTGAATACCCGCTATCTCTCTCGCACTCGACGATCACAATCTCGATCGACTCAGCTGTTTGTTACACTAATAACGGACAAAATAATTAATTCATGGCAAAACGGTTTTGTCGCTTTTAAACTGCGAAGCATTTTAAATCCAAATCTCTAGGAAAAATCCACAAGAGCTTTCAATCAGAATGTTTTTTTTTTAAATTTATCTTGACTATAGATACGTGGGGTAATCAAAATAAGAACCGCTTCGTGGCTTAATAATAAAAGCCGCACGGGTCGATCTTCAAGGTTAAGCAAGTTGCTGCTTGCCTCGGAAAGCACTTTGATCCCGACTGTCATTTGTAGATCTTTGACAGTTACAGGTATATATGTTAGTAATCCAGTTTCAGGTCATACCACCGAACGAATGTAATCCATGATTCATTCCCAATTTACCATCTCCTTACGATGTTCAGTTTATTGTAGTCATGTACTCAGTAGGTGTTTTCGTATCTAAATGGTCTCGACGGAAAGAGACAAGACTGGTAATAGCCACGGTGATGTATGGTGCCTTTATTTTGCCCTCTTTAGAAATATATTGAACGGACAGAAACAGCTCGATTTATATGTTTATTCAGGCCGGGTATCTGGCCTCGTTTAAACATGCTTTGAATGGAAACAAAGGACTTTGAAATGTCTATTCATAAAAGGTACTTACCTACGTACGTAAATATAACGAATTATTCTTATTCATTTCGCAATAGATCGGTAAATAACGAAGTATAAACAGCATTCAATGTAATACTTAATGTAAAAGACACAAATGTGAATTGTTCGTCGACTCGATAAACGAGTATCAAATAAATTCAATGAGGTTACAACGTAATTGCCTTTAAAATACGCTTTTACTATTCTATCGATAGTTTAGCCTCAATCGGCTCATTGTGAAAGAGACCCTAATAAGGTCGTAAATCGTAATAAAGAGTCAAGGCGACCCGCGCAAGTTTTAACAAGTGAAATCAGAACCCGATTGCATCGCACTGCGCACACCAAAATGTGTTGTTTCTACATTATTCAAATCACACGTCAAGAACTCGAGACCACAGAGGTCGTGTATTTTTCACACGTCTCGGGGCAAATGCATTCCTCACACAATTATCGCGCCCCGCTGGCGGTGGCTACTCTCGCTCCGTTATGACTTTTATTTGCCCTCCGTAGAACGCATGCATGTCCAGTACAAACAGGTTTCGAAACCAGCACCATAAATACGAGTAGGGCGAGGCATGCAGGCCCTATCTGGATAATCTTTCACATACATTCATCTCCCTCTAATCGCCGTAAACGCGAAGATTCATGGTGCCCTTAAAGGGAATTTTGCTGTCGAATCGTAATCGGTTCCTAGAAGAATTTATCACCAGCCTTTTCGTAGAACCTGTTCTGATGCGGCCGGCTTTACATTAAAGGGTTGTGATCCTGTATTATTATTTTTAAAATGTCTATCGGGTCGAATGGACCGGTAATTGGATTGGAATGCAGTCATATATAATTAGACAAAAACGAAGAATCATAAAAGGGTAGATTATTCGAGCTTGTGACTAACACAAAATAAATACTTTTGGAGCTGGATTTATAGATATCCTTTACATATTGTTTCAAGTTTTACGAGGCAACTTCCCATTCCACATTTAGAAACAGTTTTTTTTATTCGACAGTCATTAGAACGAGACATGTTTTTGTTTCGCAAGAATGCACCTTGCTGTTGCTATGTCTTATTATTTGCACAGAATATTCTGAGATCTAAACACGTCACCCGAGAAACTGGATAAAACCAAAAATAAAGCAAAAAAAGTCATCAACACAATACAGATTAAATTTAACGGAGTTCAAAGTTAGAACACATAGTTCCCCAAGATGGCTGCGGGTATGACGTCAGCTACTGGTGCGCGGGCGCATTAAATTGATCGTTGTGTTGATTAACGCTCACGGTCTTTTTTGCAGTCGTGTATAAATACAGATCTGTGTCGCAGTCAACTATATGAAGGACATTAATAAGGAAAAAAATAAACTGAATAGATTGTCTATACCAATAGGATAATCATTTTCAGTAATAACATGACAAATCACAATGACGACATTAATTGAGGAATGGCAATCAAATTATTTTAATAGATCTTTAATGGAATCTATCAGCATCCAAATAGTTTTTAATCGAAGTTCTATTAGTTTGTTGTAGAACTGAAATAACTACTGCCCATATTTTGTCAATTGGATACTGAATTGCTGATATGAAAGGGAACATTAATAAAATAACAACGTTTACAGTCAGAATTACAAAAAGTTAGAGTTCGTATTGAATAAAAAAAAATACTCAGGTATCCTTTAAATGAGTGAACTACCCTCCTGTTAAGTTGAAACATGTTTATGAGAGCTAAATATTTAATTAAATAAACAAAAAAAAAAAGTTAATTGTTTCCAAAAGAGGCCATGTTGCACAATGTCTTATAGTGTGATTTAATATGAAATGCAAAGCTTGTATGTATAAGGGTTTAAAACCAGCAGGACATTCGTAGATCTTTGACAGTAGTTACGGGTAGTTATAAGCCCAAAATTCTGACAATCAGTCTTAGCAAGGCGTGTCGTGTTACCCAGTAACAGAGTTGTGGTGTTCAGATAAGGAGTCGCTCCATGGAAAATACGGTTATTTGGATAGACTGGATGCCGACCACAAAAAAAAATGGAAAAAGCTAGGCAGATTGATTAAGTTATTAACCAGGAGGCACTTCGCTCTTTATTACCTGACCAAGATTATGTCTGGACTTTAAAAGAGACTGTGACCTAAGAGTTTGTTTCGGCCTTTCTTCTCAGAGTAGTCAGATAGGAAACGCCGATTATCTAGTTAAAAAAAAAAAAAATTGACTTGTGTTTGTACAAACCTACTTGCAGAAATAAAATCATTTATCATATAACATTAAAATTTGAAGTCCTTGAATACAAAACATAAATGTCCATAATGATTTGACTTTTAAAATTAAGCAACTTGTTTTACCTTTTTCAATTGGCATTGGTATTTCGAAAATATGGGTAGTGTGGTGTTGTTGTGAAATTATCTTTATAGCGAAATGAAACAGGTTTTTAACGTAATTTTATTGTTGTTGAGGTTTTGTCAAGGTTTTAATAACATTGTCTGGAATGTAAATTAGCAACAACTCATCAAATTCATTACTTTTTATTTGTCATCATGTTTAGTTAGATATCGAGAGCCATCACGGCTGCGGAGTTTTGCTGGCTAATTCAATTTGACTCTGTATAATCACACGTTTGATTACTGTACCGGTTTGGATAATAACAGCAATTATAATACCCATACCATAGAGCAATTATTTATCTCTTATAGATACAACGATCCTAAGCAATTCATAAGACGTTTAGATATAGCAAAGGAAACTAAGGGCCTAGATAGACAAATGGCATTCGCTTCGAAGCCATTCCAAACTCAAAATCAAAGCATTTATTTCAAATAAACCAATTACGAGCATTTTTTTATTGTCAAGGGGTCAGTCAGTCAGAAATATGAAGCTAGTTGCCCATTCCAAAGCGAAGTAGGTACCTATGGAGAAGAACGGGCAAGAAACTCCATGAAACCATGGAAACTCTTTAAATAATATTGTTACAGAAAATTTGTTACATCAGTCTTGTTGAATTTATATGTGAGAACGCTGTAGAAAGACGTGCACTTTCAGGGCGTCCGACATGAAAAACGTACATAATAAAAAATAAAAAAACTACAATCGTTAGGGCTTCATTAAGATGCTACGCTATGACCAATGATTACGTGACATTTCGATAGCTTATGTCAACCCCATAAATTTTTTGCCTTTTCTACTAGCGTGGTCGCTAATCGAATGTTACTATGTCTAAGCCCTCTGGCAGCACATCGCCACGTAGCGATCTTAACAAACGTGTGTGTAACTAAAGCTCCATGGTTGAATTTAAATTAGATGCTGATTAAACATAACCTAACATAACATCACGCCTTGTGTACCTATAGTACACCCGCATTTCGCCAGTTATGTTTTTAAGTCCCATGTAATAGGGGGCGTGCTAATTGCTGATTAAAATACTTGTTTAATCGTAATATTCCATCACCTCTTTCTCTTTCCCTTTTAAAATGCTAAACTGTTATAGGTACACGTCAGCTTGTAACATTAACTAGATACCTATCTATTATATGGATAGAAACCAGTTCCAAATGCTTATTTTACCAACCCAAATGAAAACTGTACCCTAATTGCGTAATACACAATCAATTCAAATCTGAATCGTTTTGAAACAGATTGCTTATCCATTGCTTCATAAGTTCGATAAAAAATTCTGCTCAACAATGTAAACAACGCAATGAATGTTGTTGAACTGTCAAAATCAAACAGATTAGTCGTAATCGTTTACGAAAATGTGTTACGCAATTAGGGTGCTGGTCTAGTTTTCAATATAATAATATAAATCTATTGATCAAAACCAATTAAATCCAATTTGGGATAGAACATTTTTGATTCACCTCAAATGGTTCAAATGGAGGTCACAACTCCCGGGACAATCGCAGATAATGGGGAAAATTAGGTCACATGGACGAGCGTTACACGAAAATCTTAAGTGTGCACGCTGCGCAAAATGGCCGCCATGGCACGCGCAGTAATGGCCGCAGGCCGGCCTTGGGTCGTACTCTCAATCAACTTATTATTCAATCTCATGTCGCGAATTGGTCCGAGGTCCGCCGGCCGTTGACCCAATCGTTCCACTCCACTCGTTGTTAACGTTGTACCCGTAGGCTGATAGATTAAATTACATAACGTAGGTATGTCATTATTTTTATCCTTGAGCGCAAATTTTTTGTGATTATCTTTTATTCGATTATTTTCGTGCTTCTATTATGTGATCAGGTAACAGAACAAAAGGTCACAAATTCACGAGGTTATTGCTGTTCATGTTTATTTTTGTTTCACACATGGCTGTTAATCAGAAATGTTAATTTGTTCAAAAAGATAAGGATAACGTGCCAATACTTCTACAGACAGATTTGTTATAAGGATTTAGGACGAAATGGGTGATCTTATCGATAAAAGGGACCATTGTATTGCTTGGCATTCCAAAGGTTGTCGGTCGGCGCAGTTGACGTAAATCTGACACGGTCCGTTATGTCCTCTCAGAGAACAATAGAATGTTCGCGCTACTCGCCTAATGAGAAATGTTTGTTTTTCAGCTTCATACAATGGCTACTACTCATTTTTGCTTTTATTATTATCTCATTTAGTGTTCCGTTGTAAAAAATAATAATTGTTTTCATTTGTTGATGTCATTTTCCATTTACTAATACTTATCTTGCCGTCGGTTTTATGTAACTTTGATATATATACACGGACACCTTAATTAAATGCCAGCTACATAAAACGGACCACTTAATATTATTATGTCCAGCACAAAAGAAAATCACAATCGTATAAAAAAACCAGACCAGGTGAACAGGTTATAATTATAAAAAATAATAGATAATTTATATACCTACTTCAACAATTGGTAATAGAACACAATAGTACACCGAACGGGTTATAAATTACATAGTGGAAACGTCGCTGTTTTCGAAGGCGACCTTGATTGAAGGCTCATTAGCCGCGCAGAGTCAAGACGAGCGAGACCACGCATCGAACCGGTCTCGGTCGTGAGCCCGCATGATTTATGCCTTTGCCTTTACAAAGAGCGTTTTTTTTTACCAGACCGGTTTGTCCGCCTCTCCCCCGCTCGGTTTTTGTTGCGCTACCTGGATGCCGCGGAAAAAATATAGTGTCAGCTTTTTTTCGTCATCGTAATAATAATACTACGCATTCCTTTTGTAGCACATGCGGACGTGGCCAGTGCTAGGAACGTGATGTGCTAGCGTTGTGGCTTCATTATATTAATGGACTCGACCGGATGAATACAAAGACGGGGCCTTTAAACTTTATCGCGTGTAGAATACGTGTTCCCCGGTACACGCGGCATGAAATTTAATATTATGATGATTCACGTGATAGTGATCGTGGAACTACTCATTTAAGTACGAATAACAAACGCTAATTGAAATCTTAATTGTATTTAAATAAACTGTCTGATGCGACGTACTGTGGTTTTTTACCTGTGTTTAGTTAAAATTCTTTCTCGAAACAGACGTTGTTATCAGTAATTAATACATGGATAGTGTTAAAACAAACATGTTAACGTGTAACATGTAATCGTTCTACCAACTGTGCAAAGGCCGAAACATAATATTTAATTAATATCGTTCATGTTCATATGTATGTAAATAGGTACTCATGACACTGTGCCTACTCTCTGATGTTATTACATATAATTATGTTTATTATTATTGTGTAGGCAACTAAGCCCATATTTCTTGTTAAATATTATAAATTAGTAAATAAATACCTGTTTTGTTTGTTACTCTGTTTTCCTCAAAATGAAACCACAAAGCTATAATAATTAATTGATGTAAATCGTTGTATGTTTCGACGACCTCTATTTGACATTGTCGGGCTCGCCCGTCCTCGCTTCTTCAGTTTTTGTTGCACTTTTTTCTTGTAATTTATTTATCAGCCGCCATTTTATATACCACCTGCCGCGGTCGTTACCCGCACAGAAAAACTCCCCTCCTGTAACAAAAGATATTCCCAAAGTTATTCTTACTTATAATTACAGCTCACAAAGCATTTCGGGCAGAAAGCACCGCTTTTTGTCGACCAACAAAAAATCTCCCTTTAATTCTTTGGAAGGAGGCATTCTACGGCTTAAATATGGGGGTATATGGACCAGGTTTTTTCATGTCAAAAAAAATGTAAACAATTCAATGGTGCGTTGCGGAATCGGGATTAACTGTGAGATCTATGTGTTATCCGGCGTTTCGCTAAAATGTTGGATAACAATGGGTGGAAATGGTGATTGTATGACAGATTTACAACCGTATTGTGAATGTGAGTGACTTAGTTGCGGCAGGTCACAATGTCGTGGGACTAAGTCGTAACCGTTAGCTTAATTTTGATTTTTGTTTGTTTGTTTGGCATCTCGCAGGTCAACCTATGCGGTTGTCGTCTGCTTAAGCGGACTTGCTCTTAATTTTGACTTTGTAGCTGTCGCTAAATACTAATCTACTGTTTATTTACACGTCTTGCAACATGTTTAGGTACCTACGTGTCGTGAGTTAACAACACCTTATCGCCACACAGACCGTGTAATTTCACGATAACAAGCTTTGTAAGATACTAGTAATAGCATTTATTATTAAAACGCTTTCTAGAACAAAAATCATAAAACTAATCGTGTTGCTGATAACGTGGTAGTTATTTCTCGTTGATAAGAATCACGAAATTATTTTGTCTACATGGACTTGTTTTAATAAAAGGTTATCTTTTAGATTAGGTTCGCTTATGTTACTTAAAAACATCTTATCAAGAATTAATAAGGCTTACATATATATTTTCTTGATAAGAAGAATAACAAGAGTCAGTTATCGCAAACCAGTGCTATAATTAAAATTCAAGCGTCCTTTGATTTCAGCCGTGACTCAAGATATAATGGACAATAAATTATTTCCATTGTCAACCGTACGGAACGAAAAGGAAATGAATAAAGTTATTGAAACTGATTTCCAGATGACAATTATTTGGTTTCAATGACAATTATTGTGATTGCGATATTGACGTAAAGGGTTGGTCAGTCTGCGGTTCACCGAGTAGTAATTGTATTTCAATATGCTATGTAATTAAAAACTGCATAATAATTTGAACTGAAGACGAGATTAAAAGACGAAGAAGAATGATATAAAATCTAACATTGAAGGAAAATGCTTTAGCAATTTAGCATTAATTAGACTGAAGAAGCTATTCCTCAAACAATAGACTGACCTTTCAGTACATCATAACAATGCAGTTAAAATAAACAATGAAAAAGGTGAGAAAAAGCCAACAAAATAATAAGCTTTCGACATCGCTGTCTCTTTGTGTAGCCTAGGTCACTTTGACATAACCTTTACAGGCAACCGAGCTAATAATCACCGGTATGTAGATACTGAGTATCAGCTGAATGTATCGGTAGTTTTAATATTACCATACTTTATTATTATTCATTACACTTTGAATAAAATACTCGTTTGGTTGACACAGCTGATTAAACTGGAAATAGTAAAAAAGAACAACGAATTGCTTGTCTGCAATTTTGAGTACGAGACACAAATGGACAATTTTAATGACATTTTGACTTTGCCTTCTAATGTGCAGTAGTCTGAAGACTGCCAAAGGATTATTTAGATAAAGTTTTCCTCGTTGCTGTGTTTTTCGAAAGTGATTGAAATTGTACTTAAAACGATCTTGAATACCAACTAAGACATTGAATGGTGTTGTTGTGAAACTTGATATTTGTGTCCATACTATGCATTTAAACTGACGGACGTAATATTTCAATAAAATTGGCACCAAACAAGTTTTAAATATCGCAGTGTGCAACACAGAACTTGAAAGTAAAAGGTCATCAGTGCAAAGCTCGTTAACAAATTAAGAGTTACCAAACTTTCTCAATCAAGTGAAACATTACAGACAGTTGTCAAAGAAGTTATAAGCGGATATAAATCTCAGTTTAGCTCGATATTGCCCGCCACTGCTCCTGCCAACTTCTCAAAAGAAATGCCAAACTTTTAATGCTCTTTCCTCGGATTCTAATAATAGGGGAGAAACTTCGTCTTTTGCGGTTCTTTATTACACTTTACTACAGAAAATATAAATGATTATATAAGAAGTTACGTAACATCTGCTTGAATAATGAATTAAATTATAATCATCTAACATCATCAAGATTCTTATGTGCGGGTTTTGTTTTCATTAAGATGCTTTGGCTTATGTCAGATATGAGTTTGTTTGTATTCACGATTCTTGTTAATATTGTAAACACATGTTGAAAATGTATATTATGCAAAAATGTGTTAATTCTGTACAGGATTATTACTAACAATATTAACATCCCACCATTTTGACACTGAATTGTATTTTTATTAATTGTGTTGTCTTTAGCAATACTTACAAAACAAGTAAGGCCGGTATTTCTTTAAGAAATACATTCATGAAGTCATGACCTTCTTAATATTTATTGAATGCGTTAACATTCGAATACTGGGACTTGTGAGTTAAAAATAAGTAATTCTGCATCACTCGAAACTCGATCTTGTATAAACTCATTAAGTTAAGGACTTTCTTAGTGCAACTAGTTAAAGACGTCCATGTTTATTTAGAAACCCGAGCCGAAGTGTTTGGTCCCATTACTGCGGCATGTCGGGGTCGTGCCCTCACTACTTGTGTCAGATCAGATGGCCGACTTCTGCTAAACGAGCTCGCTGTAAGATAAGCCTTATTATGTTTTGACTTACCACATGACCTTTTAGTTTATCACGAATTTTGACATTTGATCCTCGTACAGCTGGACCCCTTACCGTTTGTATTATTATAATATATCAGTTAGTATATTTGATATTATATTTACATTGCTAATTATAAATAATACTGACTTTTTCCTTGACTGGTATCTTATATACGGATGGTTTCTGCTGAAGCTCTTCAGTGTATTAATTATTTAGT
The DNA here is from genome assembly GCA_963555695.1 of Dasypolia templi. Taxonomy (NCBI): domain Eukaryota; kingdom Metazoa; phylum Arthropoda; class Insecta; order Lepidoptera; family Noctuidae; genus Dasypolia; species Dasypolia templi. The sequence continues at coordinate 8,872,210 of OY743148.1, read as the reverse complement.
ATTTATGGTTTACGGAGCATAATTTAGCAAGCTTAACTAAGATGTTGAGTTAATTAACACAATGAGAGTGCAAAATAATAAATCATCTTTCGTGTTTTATAATTGAACGCTCAAGAACATTAACCATCAGTTACGAACAGAACACAAAGACTTAAATAAAGACTCATTAAAGAACACGATAGTGATTATGAAGATTATTTGAAGGCTATCTATCTATTTGAAGTCTACAGCAAACATATCATATGGCAGTGTTCTGAATATACTTCTATCGATTTTCAGTAAAAATATTCATGATGAAAAGAAGAATTCGGAAATGTGGAGCTTGTTTGAATGTCTATACAAGAGGAATTCCGCAAGATTCGTGAACAGCAGATTGCATGACTTTTACAGAATATTGAACAATTTTTGCTGAATATTATTAAACAATAACCAATTTTCTACTAAAGCTTGTATTGAACTGTAGTTCACAAAAGAATTTGATAATGTTGATTTCTGAAAGATTCCATTTGAATGAAGTTTATTCTTTAGCAACAGATTTTCGTTTATTTCTTTCGACGCCATATGCATTGCACCTGTCGATAAATTCCACCCTTTCACTCAACCCTCAAAGCCCCTTGGGGCTTCAAAACCTTGAACGCACTTCTCTCAAGGTCAACACGTGCAATTATGGTGTCTATTCCTGTTTAAGAACCATATTATGAAAGATAAGACACCTTAAAACACGACAATGTACTATTTAATAAATCTTGAATTTTGTTGAAACAAAGGTCAAACCGGTCAAACGATATTAAACGAACAATCTATAAAAAACGTTTTGTTAGGTATAATTACAGCCGAATCAACGAGCAAGGCTGTTATTAAATGGATTCATAACGGAAAAACCTTATCTGGTGTTTTGTCAGTTGAATCGCTCGCACATAAGTAAACATTCATGCGTTTTGCAATCTACCACTAGATTGTTACCGTTATCTCTATCATAAGTGCACGATATAGGATAATTATCAAGTTTATCGCACGCCCGATAACAGCTCTAAGTATCCCTTTGTCGCAACACTGCGATAGCTAGCACACGAGGATTTTTTATTGTCACTTCCTATGACTACATTATAATTATAGTTTATCGTGTTATATCCGCTAGGGGTATGATGACACAGTTATCGTAATATTACGGAATATCTTGTTTGTACTACATTTAAAAACAGTGTACTATTTCGCTAACGTTGATGGAAGCAAAACCTATTAAATGGTTGCGAGTTTCACAAGAATGTTGAAAGGAATTTGTATTGTTGTGACGCTATTGAAAAACCGGCTTTATACGCGTGGGTATATGTACTAGGCACTCTGTACCTAATTTAAAAATAAAGGCTTGCGTGAATAAGGGCGAATTTTACCAATGAAACTTAACGCGATCACCACATACTTAAACTACGTTTCAGACTGTCAGTGTCATTTAAATTTTCCATTGAATATTGACACTGACAGTTGATCGCGTTTAGTTTTAGTTTCATTGGTGAAATCGGCACTTAGAATTTAAATTTCGAATGGATTTTGTGGTCAAAAACACAAAACCCCGTTCGATCCAATTCAAAGACGTCAAATGCCCAACTATAAATAAATCCATCCTCATCAAGCGGACACATCACGAGAGCTACATTTAAGTGGCAATAGCGGACTGTCAGCGGAGATACAATTGAATATGATAGATATATCACTGTACCGTTACCAAGAGAATGTTTTGAAGTGAAAACCATGGTGTTCTGCACTCACTTTCTATAATGCTTTCAACTGTACTGCACACAATAAACAGTTTTATGTTTGAAGAACTAAAGATTTTGTAGGCGACACTCGAGTCGCAACACTCAAATCGGTGTTGCGACTTGAGTGTCGCCTACAAAATCATTACTAATCATCTTTGGAATGAAAAAAAATAAGAGATACGGTACCAATTATTATCATTGGCAATAATTAAAATAAATTAAAAAGTATTTCAAACATAACAACATATTTATAACTAAATTAAATTACTAAATAACTAACTAACTACCTATACAAATTAATATAAAAAATACTCAGGCGTCGAAGTACTCGTCCGCATCGCTGTCATCTGGAAAAGTGCCCAGAAGACTGGCAGCATTGCCACGCTGAATGGCAATGCTAATTCTTTGTCCAAAGAACAACCCAGCCCTCTGGTCACGTGAAGTGTCGACTAGTCGGTGAGAAATTTGTTTAAAAATTTGATGCGCACTCGGGCCCCATGACCCGAGCGTTTCGACCCCAAACGGCTCAAAACTGTAGTTACCCATAAGGTTACAGTATTTGCGCCGCTTGAGGGTCTCAGCAGCCGCAGCAGCAGCGCCAGCACAGTTCGCCGTGCTAGGAACATGAGATGGAGCAAGGGTATCGACACAGGTTGCGTCCCACACCAGAGGCCTACCCACCTTCCAAGGCAACAACGTCATACCGTCTGGTCTCTTTCCATCGTCACGTACCAAGCCGTTTGGTTCTAAAACCGCAGGTACGCCGGCGGTGACAAGGGCTCGACGAATAATATCGTTCATGCTAGCGTGCCGTGCTATGCGACCTGCGCTCCTGTAACAGGACAGGCCATGGTGCCCAAGACTGTCGACAGCTTTACCGCAGTGACACCGATGCGGAGCAACACAAGGTGCACCCAAGCGGAGACATGTAGCGAGCCGAAACGAAGAGTCATCCATCATAGTGCCTATGGTGTATGACGGGAGCGCCTGAAGCCACAAGCCTGACTCCCATTCTCCCACAGCCAGCAGACGGGCACGCTCAACAGTATTAGGTGACGTGTTAATCAGGGTATTCCGTATAATACTGCAGAGCGGCACGTCCCACCGTCTCTGGGAGGACGGGTTGTCGGGGAAAACCGTATTGGGACAAGCCATTTTCCAAGCGTTCAACGCATCGGTCAAACACGGTACTTCAAAAGCGACCAGTGAAGAAGATAAAATATTCCTGGTTAATTTATCAGGACTGTGGACCGAGGAGAGGAAGGCCGGTAAACTTATACTTGAAATTTTGCGGACGCCGAGACCACCTAGGCGAATGGGAAGTGTGGCTTGCTGCCACGCTCGGTCGTCCAGGGCCACATTTAGGATCGAAGTTAGTGTGTTTCTAATAACTTGGTCTACTTTTTCTAAAAGTTGTGGATGTTTCCACAGATGGGAGGAGCGAAGATTATATGTAAATTTTGGTCCAAAACAGCAGTATCGAATGAGTGTGAAGGCCGAATGAATGTTAATTTTGAAAAGTCTTTCCGAGACATCATTGATTTTTTTTATTTTTTCTTCAACGAACGTTGGAAAGGATTCGTCAAAAATTGGGGACCCTAGGAGGTGAAGAGAGTCTCTTTCCGATAATTCTCTTTCCGGCAATAATTAATCCGGGATTTATTCAAATCCTATGAAGATAGCTACTAAATTGACTATAAATCTAGATTATGACTCATAATAAGACCACAAACCCACCAAACCACGAACATATAGTTTTACAACGATACCAAGACTATAAACTCAATTATGAACTAATCCGGTTTGAATGTACGCGAGTCAATTGCACCATCAAGAATTAACATACAAGGAACTGCAGTTTAACAGGCAATTAATTAGCGCAATGGTCCGTTGGGTGGAGTGACCCGAAGGAGTGGCGGTCTCATTAACCGACGACGTCAGACTAACGATTTATAGTGCTATTAAAATTCAAATTAGTGAAAGTTAATTCATTGATATATTGTGTCACTGCTCCTTGCTATTATAAAATTCGTAAATAGATCAAAGATCCGCTACTACGTAGGTCTTTTGATAATTTAAATTCGATATTGTAATTAAATTAATTAAAACCGGGAACTTCGATGTTATCAGAGAGGTTATCGCAGCTGGAATTCTGTTCGACACAGTTTATGTTTTATGTATTTAATTGCGCACTAACAATAGTAGTTTTAGTCATAATTACGAGTATATGCCTACCGAGAACTTTTCCGCGAATTGAAGTATGTTAGTATATATTCCTAGCAATATAATAAAAGACATACGTATGTTACATAATAAGCGAGTACATAAGAGGGGTCTAAAAGTGGCACCGGTAACTGAAAAGTTGTGTGAAAATCGATTGTCATGGCATAGGCACGTGAACGGAAGCATGAGGAAAATGCCGTGAAGAAAGTTTTGAGTATGAATGGAATGAATGTCGAAGGCTGTAAAAATAGGGGAAGACCAAAGAAACGATGGATAGACTGTGTGAAATACGACCTGTGAATATTTAACCCAAATAAATTGGGATGAGGGCAGGAAAATTATGATATGTTTCATAACAATAATATGATCTAAATAACGCTAAATCAGCCTTAAATGTTCACACTGCTGGGACACAGGCCTCCTCTCTGTGAGAGGGAGTGGGCCGTAATCCACCACGCGGTCCCAGTGCGGGTTGGTAGATGTCACATGTCTTCTAGGACATGCCGGTTTCCTCATGATGTTTTCCTTCATCGTTTTGAGAGCAGTGGTGATGAAATAATGAACACAAAGTAAAGCACCTTTCTGGGTTCGCGTCTACGACCTACAACTAGTAAGTCGCGGCCATTCTCACAGGGCCACCACTGCTCTATGATCTATAGAAATGCGATCAAATGTACAGTCGACTTAACGAAACAGAACGCGTTCGGCACATCTAAAACGCTTTCAAAAGCTGTCCGTGTCAAATTTGCTTTGGAATATTGGCAGTGACAGCTCTTGTACTGGGTTTAAAAGTGCTGCGGCACTTAGCGTTACTTCCTCTACTTAATCCTTATCGGGTACTCAGTAAATAGCTTTATCAGCATCGTACGATACAACCACATTTTTAAGTGTTTTTTCCTCATCGATTTATCTTGTTTAGAAAATTTATCAGAGATGAAAAAGTCTTATCGGAATTACATCTATTGTTCTGTAGGGTGTTATCATAAGAAAACGAGGCCATGAATTTTCCTTAATGAAACCTTGACACTAATCATTTATTGTTTATGTTATTTCAGTCTTATTTACAATTTGTTTGTTTGTTGTTCCAGGTACGCAGAGATTAACATTATCAACAAAGTCTGAAGGTAAACATGTCACAGTGAATATGTCTTTTTCAGTTCCCTCTAAACTTCAAACATTAGAGACATTAAAATCATTTGTTATCTTAAGTAAACTGTCAACATATTTATGTATTTCTATTCCATTATCAGTTTTGTCACTTTGACTTTCTGTAGGTATTTCACAATAAATACATATTTTTAATAATTCGGAAAAATTATGATTTACTCATTAGAATTTGGCATGATTTTAGGTAAATACTAGCTGCTCCCCGCGGTTTCACCCGCATAAATCTTGATCCCGTGGGAGTATCAGGATAAAAAGTACTCTATGTGTTAATCCAGGTTATAAACTATATGTGTGCCAAACTTCATCCAAATCCGTTCAGTAGTTTTTGCGTGAAAGAGTAACAAACATCCATCCATACTCACAAATTTTCGCGTTTATAATATCAGTAGGATTTCGTTATAGCTTATCGCTTGCAAGAGGAAATCTCTTCTTAACTAACCTCATTGTTCTGTCGATAACCGTCACTCTTTTGTTTAAAAGTTTAATGATAATATAGCTGTGAATACATTTTTGTAATTACAACATTGCAATTACCATAGATATAAAAAAGGACAGCGCGACGCAACTTAGAACAATTTCTATGAAAACTTCATGGAAATTGTTCTACAATTGCTGTCGCGTCGCGCTGTCGCGAGGCGCTGTCGTGTCGAACGGTCGCGTCGCGCCTTTTTGAGGGAGCCTTACCGCCGCCATCTTCATCATCCGTTTTTTAACACATGATCTGTTGCCAAAAGATCTATCTAGCACTATAACAGTTTTGTCGACATCTATTTGCCATGTTTTTAAGCTAATTTCTATACACCCATCACTTCCCGCGAACCTAGGACTGGCTTATATCTTGTCCAGAGGCTGAGCATTGCCATACAACGTGGCAATGCCGCCAGTCTCTTGGGAACATTACCAGTTGACAGCGATGCGGAGGAATTTTGACGCCAAATTTTAGTTTATTAATAGTTGTTAGGTTTAGGTTGTGATATTTTTATACTTAGTTTGTTGTTTAATTTAGTAAATTATTGTGTTAATTTGAGAGATGAGTAAAACCTATCTAATCGAATAAGTACGTTGTTTGGGAGTTTATCACGCCCTGAAGCAGCGTAGGGACTTATTTCCCATGAGCCTCGTTCATTGTAAATACGTGAAGGTATATTTGTCGACCTGATAACGATTCGGCCTGTCTGTTATTCATGCTAAACGGTCGTGACTTTCCGAATCGTTCGTTTGCTTCGAATCTTTCGATTTTCGATTCCGAATCGCTGGAATTTAGTCGATATTTGAAAGCAGTTTCTATTCAGGATTTTATCAAGGACTTGCCTCGTGTAATGGAAAATCTTTGTATAGGGTTTTCCCAGAACAGTAAAGTGCTTTTAAGTGAAGAATATTCTTTAAGCATAATAATATTGAAAGTTACACACCCATTGTATAACTCAATCATGTGGAAAGTGCTACCACATTTCTTAGGAAATTACACCGATGCTGGACAGAATACCTTTTACCCTTTGAAATATAGTCGGAAAACCGTCGCAAACCGAAATTGCCCAGAATGTTAGATTCCTGACTGAGTAATAAACCAGTGTGGATTCATAATAAACATTTGTGACGTCAGCTCTGACGCATTTGTGACCGAGGAAAATCAATAAGCATTTTTCCCCTTTGATACTAGGAATCGATGGAATGAAATGGGGCGATTCCAAACGAATTTTTTTGCCGCTTTAGCGGAATTTCAACCGTTTATCTACCTTTAATCCCCTCGGCTTTGGTAGGGTGCTAATATTTTGTTTTGAAAGCATTGCTGTGTTGAACAAGATTTTGCGTTCATAAAATACTGCTTGCTTATTTAAACGTACAATTAAAAAGTTACAAACAAGTATTTTTGTCGTGACTTGAAAAAAATTGACACAATAAAATGACGAATTTACTGCTTATTTTTTATTCTATATATAGCTTAGATGTAATGACAATTCAGATACATAATTCACGTCATATAAAATTAATTAATGCCGCGCCCGTGTCCACGTTTGCTTGTGATGTCCACTGTGAGTTATGCGGTGTGCATAACTATTTATTTTAACACAGATACGCCTAGCTCACTTTGCAGTTAGACTTTCCTACGTTCTAGAAATATAATATTCTTAATTCAGTCATACTTTATCGTCTCCTTATGAGTCAGAGCTTCAGAGCCAAGCATTTGATCAAAACAGCTCATAATTTACTCAAACTGTCATGAATTTAGCGCTATAAATCTGTCAGTTTTCGTTTAGTGTAACTACATTTCCAGACGTATTCCGAACCATTATATATTCATACGCACACTTATATATGCACATGTGTTTTGTCGGGCTACATGCCAAAACATTTGCCAGACATCGCCCAAATGTTTCCATTGTAAATCACAACGGAATAAAAATCACAAAATGTCTCGTTATATATCACTTCAACTGACCTCGAATGATGTCATTGACAGACACACCTAGCGAACCACTGAAGATAAAATTTACGATATTAGTGATAACGGCTTTTAAAATCTTGATCTAGAATGGCTGCTAAAGAGAACTCCAATAATACTTTCTTAAATAAATGTTGAATGATAAATGGCGTGTACTAATCTTGTCTTCTATAAAAATTGATATACAGCTTAAATTTATCTTTAATCTTTATGATTAAATTCACATTCCAATCGATCGTAAAAAATAATACTTGACATAAGATATGAAATAATATCACGCACCAACACGTATCAAGTAATCTGGCGATATTGAACACGGTACAATACCGTGACAATAGATCGTATTAGAAACTTTCACAGAGCTTACTTATCGCTTGTTTTATTTCTTTTACGAGAACAAAGCTGTAAACAAAAGGAGATGTGTGTTGGTTATGTTAAAAGCCATGTGTATGTAACTAATGCATTGCTTTGAAACACATAACAATACACAATAGACGTAGCCGGTCACCTTTCGCTCATAAACAGCCGTATTCCGTAAAAATGTACGAAGAAATATACAATAATACTACAGAAAGATATAATAATAGTACTTATTGATATTTACCAGGCGAGTCTTCGGTATTCACAGGAAAATAAACAGCTTGCGTGGCTCTGTTCGTCTTGTATTCCATGACATTGATTATCTGCTCCGCAAATAAATATGCATTCCTGTGTTGCATTTTCCCTATTTATACCATTACAAATTACTCATATTACAATTGTAATTAAAATAATCCCACCATACAAAGTAGGTAACTTTTAAAATCATGTGACTGTATTGAATACAAGAGTTGGTCCGTCGATAGGACAGTTTAAGTGTTTTCTCGTCGTGTATTTACATAGTAGCGCTATCTCTGAAGTGTTCCTGATAACAGAAATCCTCATTATTAAATTTATCATTGGCAACGGCGTGTTATCATTTTAAACAAACTAGCGTACGATTGTGAACTAGGTCACCACAGATTATTTTCATTACGTCTATGACTGAGCCACAATCAGTCTCTTCATAAAATTGCCTGTCTGTTTGCTCTCGCTCTCGACAGGACATGAGAGTGTACATTCATCAAAATTCCATATAACATCGATATAGGTTCATAAAATACTTTTGCGCATGTTGTCAGTTATTTAATGATTGTAAACTAAATACTTTGTAAAACAAGTACCTATCATTAAAACGACACTTTATTACGGTTATGCTAATGATTTTAGCTCATTTCCCTTGAAAATGAACATTCTAATTATATTCTAGATTACAAATAAACTAAAATATCTGATGGTTTGGAAATAAACGATTCTATTTGCATATTTAATCTAGGGAATGGGCGAGTTCCAACAATAAATGTGACAAGAATGGAACAAAATGTGGGAACTCGCCCATGTGTCTCGTTTGCGTTTTACGAGTAAGTTTGACATTTAAATACCCGATGATTACTTGATCAACAGCGTCTGACGTCTTCACTGTTGACTGTCGGGACTAACTTAAATACCTTTAATTAAATGGTAAATAAATAACAATTACTCCAAGGGTTTTTGAACTACGAGTATTCGTTTTCTCAGTTCAATTACTGCCGCTTCGCGAAGACATCGCTTAAATTAAGAACGATTAGTTTCAATAAAATCAACAACTTCTTTTCTCATCTAATGTATTAATTAAAATTTACTTTTTAAACAGCTCCGTATCAATATGCATATGGCGAATTATGCAAAGTGTATAATCTGGTAATCAATATGCGCATACAGTGAAACGGACATCTCGGATCACGTCTCGATGTTGGTCAAGGCGAGGCTGACGACCGTGGCGGCACGCCAAACGCGGCCCACCTTAATGGCTGCCATTTATCATATATTTTTATTGGAAACAATGAACTGAGGACAATATTTATGACGGGCGACGTTCCCTCAAATAATCTTCAATAGGTATAATTTGACTTTGAACGTTGGGAAAATTTCAGTCATTTGTTTGGCGTATAAAATTGAGATGAAATACATAAAGAGGTCGTGACCCTCGCAATGAGGAAACGTCGAGAGCTGGAGACAATTTTATTACATCCACGAAGATCGCGGCCGTGAACGAGGCAATTACTTATGCGGATTGTTATTTCCAACCAGCTTACTGAAACATTGTCATGGCAGTACATGGCAAGTCATTATCCTAGTAGTTTTATTGAACTGTCATTTTGTATTGTATCAAACTCGTATATCAATATGGTATGTGCAGGCATACTTATTTGTTAAAGTAAATATTAACATTTCCTTACAATATGCAATGTCACAATCCGATGCTAAAAACGATAAAACGGTGTGATAAGAGTAAGCGAATTAATGCTGTATCGCGAAATTGGCTTTACTCCAAAATCGCAATCTCAAGGGCATTCGAACATTACGAATTACGTTTATTTCACAATGTGTATATGTATAACCGCTTGGAGTGTGAACAACAAATTGTGTTTCACTATCAACAACTCAAATGGGGATGATGGCATTTTTTTTTTTTTTTCAAAAAAATGTTTATTTCCAAATAGTGCAAATAGTATTACAAAAAGTGTAAAAGCTAAAAAAACTGCCAAGTTATATACGTTTTAAAGTACGTGTTAGACTAGGACAGCACTATCGTAGAAGTGACGTCACGACTACGTAACTTCATACTAGCGCCATCGCGCCGTACATTGTCCGTACCGTTCGACAAGGACAGGAATAATCCTCTCCAAAAACTTTTAAAGCGTGTATCTTTCTCATTTTTACATCGATTTAACAGATTTTTTCGATTATCTCATTTTTACTTAGCCTTCTCTGAAATTACATTATTTTTACGAACAGTTTTAATAGTAGTCGTCATCCCAATTTTTCAAAGTCATGAAATAATGTTATTAATGTTGATGTTTTTAGTTCTTCAGTTGCTATAGTTTTTGGGTATTTTTGGACAGTCAATATGCTTGCTTGTTTTCTGTAGATTCATTTTGATTACGTTGTAGTCAGTGTTGTGTTTATTCATGAGTCTTATTACAATGTATGATGCGTAGTCTGGGATTTACCGCAAGTGCAAATTAAATTAAACGTTGTTTGCATATCGTAAGTCTTTGTATGTGTAAATGTATCCACGTTAATAGATTGTTTGTTTGGGCCCAAACTTAGTACGATTCTTGCCAGTCGAGAAGCCATAAATTATGCTTCCCAATTCGGAACGTAGTAAGAAGGAAAATAAACCGTAAATGCTATGACTCAGACGCTTTGAAATATTATAGGTTTTCTTACACAATCCTATTCTTAATAATGGCGTGTCCCTACATTCATATTTTATAGTGCATTGTTTAACATGTTTTAAATTGCTTTCTTAACGTATCTTAAGTACACATTGTAACATACTTTAATCATTTTACAGCGTTCTTTCGTTGACATTTCTATCTACAGCATTCACTGCTTTTCATTCCATCATGGCATTTTAATTCAATTAGTACATTTTTATTTATAGCCAGTACATGAACTCTACGGTTGTAAATAGCTATCTGAAGTGGAATTGGAAATATGCCAACGTCGATGGTAGTACAAGTAATCGTATTCCAAGTGGTCGTATCAACTAAATGTTGATTGATAGTTTCCCTTCTCTGTAAACGACCGGATCGACCTTTGCTGGAGCAGTTAACTTGAATATAAATGTAGAATCCTTTTCACGGAATCAAGTGCCTTAAGCCTTCGTACCCGCAGTGATTACTCATATGCTACAAACATGGAAAAATATTAAGGTCGTAATGATAATAAAATTCAGATTTTTAAACGGAGAGAGGTAAGCATCGCTTCCACGATGTTGTCGTAAAATAACGTTGTACAATTTACATAAACAGCAATACAAATACTTACAGCAGAAATGAAACGTTATGTAACGGCACAAACGTGTGAACTCCGAAAACAACGCGTTGATAAAATGTGCCGAGGATTTACTAAGAATTGAAACCAATTTGAGTAAGTTAACAAATATCAAGTGAACCTCGGTCCTCCCAATTAAAGTTCGATCGTATAAAACATGTTGAAATCCCTCGGCTCGCTTTTAATGAGTTTCCAGCTTAATTTACAGTTATTGTTTCACCCTAGTGGCGTGGATTTGGGACTCGTTACATCCGTTGAATACCAAATAGGGTTTGTAGAAACTTTAGTGGTCACGCCGATTGTAATATCAGATTAACTTTAATGCTGATATTGGTTTTTTTTTTTTTTCTAAAGTTGTTATAGTAAAGTAAAATCAGTAAAACAAACAGTATTTTGAATGAAAATTATTATTATTTATTTTGACAAAACTTAAATAAAATATACAATCTAACACTTAAATGTATAGAAAAGGGAAAACAAACAGAAGGAAGAAGAAAAGAAGGAGGAGGGAAGGAATAAAGAACTGAGTGTTTTGGAGTGGGATTTTGTTGTGAAGATGACGTTGGCCTTTGCCCTGCAGTAGGAAAATACAGGCTGATTATTATTATTATTATGAATGACGATGAAATGTGGTTATTATTGTGAAAACATGTTGCAATATGCACTTTAAGAATGTTGAACTAAAGACCCGTCTATCAATGCGGAATTCCAGACTTACCTATCCTTAAACACTTTCGATAATAAACTCGTTGATACGGTTATAGATGTTTATCCAGTAATTGTGGAAAATTGTCAATAACATACGATATTTTATCTTCAATGAAATTGACAAGATAAAATTATACCAATTTGATAAGAACGTTGCTAAGTCTTTAATTTTTAATCTTATCAGTACCTACTTACCTAACGTTTGAATTCTCTCAAAATATTTGACTTTCACTAAATCCCATTGAAAGTGTAATTAAGTGCTGTCTGCATTAATTACTTTCAAAATTAATTAGTTTTTGATAAGAGGTTCACTTAGTTATTTCCCTGTACATAATGGTGATTTTACGAAGATAATTTATTTAGGTTGGTAACATTGAAGTTCATTACTTGCCGTTTCAACTTAATGATCGTGTGAAGTAATTTAGCTGCCGGACCCTAATCTTCGAAGACCAATAAGGAGAAACTAAGGCCACTAATCTACAAACTAATTTACCATCAGGAAAAGTAATCAATATGATCCATTGATTAGAAACGTATTTCGCAAAGTCATTAATATTTATTTATTACGTTTGGAAAAACAAACAGCAGTTAAGCAAATAAAACAGTGTTGTAATAAAATAAAACTTAACAAATATACTACCCACAACAAGTTATTGTGTATATTGTAAATGTTGTTTTCCTTTCATTATTAGAACGAGGAACAATTTCATATTTTCGTGAAGTTTTAATTGAAGACATAATTAAATGGATTTCGCATTCCTTTGCAATCCCAATGTCTGAGTTAATAACCAATTCCCGAAGTTTGTGAATCCGTACTACTCAATTATGTAACTAATATAACGTCGATGCGAAGTTCTTTGTCTGTAAGTATTCATCAAGCTGCAGATACCAAGTCCGACTCACGTATACTTGTGTGTATTAAGTCGGGGTTCACTCTGCTTATCTGGAACATTGTCTTAATTAACGCTTCAATACTTTTATCATCTTTGTTTATATTATATTTTGTGTTCATATCATAAAGTACTATCGACGACATTTTCGCATGACCCCCATTAGGGCGATTTTGGTGTGCACGGGCCAGTGGCTACCCCCGCCTGCATTGTTTTTGTCCACCAATAGCGCTTAAAAAAAGGGTCCTTCCTAAGAGACATTTTTCATCATTCGTCAAACTAAAACAATTAACGTTTAAAAAACGGTCACCCTTCATTCATTTGTCAAACAGAAAAAGGGCGGGATTACCTACGATTTCAACGTGCAGCCGAAAATGTTTGGAAAAGGGTCATGCGTGGCTGTCCTCGATAGTACGTCTACATTTTTCCTCATCTGACTTCTTAAAATTCATCATTATCTTCTTTGTTTACCCTAAGTTGAAAATACTTAACTTACATGACAACATTACGCCTTGTTTCCCCGAAGGGTTTGGGCAGAGGTGTACACCCACATTTCGCCAGTTATGTTTAGGTCCCATGTAATATAGGGGGCGAGCCTATTGCCATTAACTGGGCCCAAACCCAGACTCCGGACTACTACTGAGAAATTCCAGATAGAAAAACCCAATGACAGGGTGCCCGACCTGGGGATCCAACCCAGAACCTCATGCTCAGCAGTAGCGATTGCGACCACTAGACCAACTTACCTAGAATGATTTATAAAATGATTGTAAAAGAACGATCTGAAACAGGAATATCCACTTTACCATTTAAGTTGAAATTCAGCAACACCATTATACACTTTCAGACTTTAACTTAAAGTTGGCACGGAAAGTTAAACATTACATTTCGCAAGATGACGTTCAGTTCAGGTTTTCCAAGAGTTGCTCGTTATGAAACTTTCTTGTTATTCTTTGTTTCTATATTTCATTAAAATGAAAGTTTGAACGGATTCTCCTTTTTTATACGTGACGTTTATTGTTCCAATTTAATTGCAACATTTTTGTTTCTCTTCGTCTACCGGGTAGGTAATTGTGTTAGGTAAGCTACAGACGTAAACTCTTCTAACTTTTATTTTTCCGTAAACCAAGACAATCAACATTTGCCTGATTATCATGTGACTCTCTTTTGTTTTTTCAATTTGTTGAAATTCTCTATGATACAGTTTGAACTTAAGCACTTTGAAAGCAAAGCCAAATGTTACCTTAATTGAAAAAAATACGTTTAAAAAAATTTAATTTGAGTCGATTTGATATTTAATATTCTCTCCCAGTAAAGTACTTGAGCGTTATCAAGTTCATTCTTTGAAAGTCATTACGGATCATATTAGCGAAGTTTGCTTACAGTGACAAACTTGCAGATTATCTGCTTCCAGCCATTACAGTTTTGAAGCAGCCGAGTTTCAGCCGGCAGAAGTTACGAACTTGCCAACTTGTGGACTACGGCCAACTCCTGTCGCCTCCCAGCTCGTAGCTTTCCTACTTCAAAATAACGTGTTTATTTGCCACTTCTTTGTCTTTCATTTGTTTTGTTATAAAACCACTTACATTTTAATTGGATTGTGTAATTTGGCATTCACTCTCTCTCTACCGATACGAATCATGAAGCGATACGTTTAAAACAGTTAAACGGTGAAGGGTGTTTATGTTAGTGGAAGTAATGTTGTATCCGCTCAACAAGTACCCACAACAGCAGTTTCTCCCCCACTGACAACAATGCGTAATGAAATCGCGGTGAATTCAATTAATCCACTGAACGATCAACTTTTTCTCTTAGTCCCAAGTGTCAAACAAAGTTAGAAGCCCTAAAAGATTCCAAAATAATCGGATAGAATCCGAGGGTGGTGGAACTTTGTCAATGTTCCCCCCTGCTGCGAGTTTGAACCGTTTCAAAGGGGTGAGCGATGGGAGGGAGACGGAGGGGGGAGACAGCCTCCCATCCTCTTTGGTGTTCGTGAATACCGCTTAAAGTTCTCGACGTAATTGCTGTCTGGCTGCGAATAAACTTTGTATTACATTACCCGAGTTAATTTATAGTGCCTTCTTATTCATTGCTTCAAGTTAGTTCTGTTTTCCAAACTACCGTAGTTATTCTAACTAGTAAAGTTTTCTTAAAAGCAGGGTGTGTATGTTATATATACTTTCGTAAAAACGCCTCAGTTTTAGAATCACCGTACACTTTCCCAAAGGATTTTTTTTTCACATTTATTCTAATAAGGATATGAAGTATGTGCAGCTAACTAACTAAGATGTACTTCATAGCTGTAATGGAATTTTATATCGTCTACAAGTCAAAGTCTGTCGGCAGTGTCTTCAGAGCCAGCTATAACTGTATTTAATGAATGTATTGCACGATTTTACTTCGCTTTACGTCACAAATCATGTCTGAGCATCATGATTAACAATTAAATGGCTACACTATTGAGTCAGTTAATCATTGCATCCGATATAAACAGAATAATAATAAAGAAGCTTCACTCGTGATCGCCGCTCTCAATGGGTTCGTGTTCGATCCGTCCTTGACTTGGCTCAGAAATATCCGCCGCATTTTATGAAAAACGGTGCTTTCAAAACTAACAACAAATTAATTCAGATAATTTTGAATTAAATACTTTGTAACAAATTTTTAATAGTCACGCAACGTCATTAATAAGTAAATACATAGCTTATACTAATTCAACACCGAGTCACGAAATGTCGTGATTGTTAGTTTAAAACGTCTCTATTAAACAGGACAGTCTCGAAAGGCGGCCAATTGTACCTCGTTTGCACACAAACGTCGAAAGTTCACAACTGTGTTGCTGTACTAATTGACTATGAACTTTACTATTAAGGGGTTAAGTGGGCCGTAGTAAATGGAAAGGAACAGTAGACACAACACTATAGAGCATTATACGAGTAATCATAACGAATCTACGCAATAACCATTACAACGGGAAGGCAGTTTGAGCGTATAATGTACTGCAATTAATTGAGCGGCTGCATATTGCAGGCCTTTACGGCTATAAATTTGACGAGCCTCGGGCGAAGGTTATCTTCGTTATTGCTGTGTCCGCGTTGTGCGCGCACATTCCATGACAAGCGAAATCCATTTATTATTAGAGCTGTATGATAACGATAACCCAACGAGGTCAGACGAGAACGCGCAAAAAATAGAAACGCTGTTTTACTGCGCGTGACTAAAGACTTGATGCAGGCAAGATGGCGTGCATATCCGTCTCCTTCTAACGGTTGCAATCCACTACCTCTGTCCCGTTCTATCAGATTTGGTTGCCGTTATTTTTTTTGCCAACAGGCTAGTTTTTTTTATCCAGTTTTTTGTCATTGAATTTCACGAATTACGTGATGGTAGCGAGCTGGCGAGAGCTCTGGACTGGCTTTTGTTGACTTTTTTGTTATCTTTTGAGGTTATGTAATGATAACCCCGGGATATTAATCGAAAGAGTGTTTAATCATGAAGTATATTTAGACAGTCGTGAAGTCGCAAGAGTAGATAAGATTTGCGTTTTTTTTTGCATATGACTGACGCAAATTTCCAGTCACTGTTGTAGGTAGCTCAATTGGGTAATTTGAACAAAACGATTGCATGCAGGAGTCCTTAACCACATTTGCATGCAAGACTACACAGAAACAGCCAGTTCGTGTCCTGAGAGGCGTCTAGATAAAAACTCTTTGCATTATGTATTCGGTGTGCGCGCCTGTTTACGTTCGCACAAAAGCGAGTTACATAACGGAGCTCACCTTTTCAGGATCGTCTTAAGATTGATGCTCTTGTCTACCCCAGCTATCAGCTGAGACACGACGCCCATAGTAATGCTCATGTTGGAATTTTGATGTGAACTTGTCTGGAATGCGTATATATCGACAGAATCACAACGTGATTATTCTGGAAATCTGGAAATTATGCTAAATACCTTTGATGCATTTAAAAATCAATAAATAAATCTTTATTTCCACCCTACCGGCTACAGTAGCCACGAGGCTGTTGGGGCTGCCGAAAAAAATAAAAAATAGCCTTTTTTTTAATTACTTAAATTAATTTATGTAACTCTGTTTAGGTCCGGTAATTGGTTAAATATGTTGCCTGCCTTCTTTATGTTGTCTTTGTGTTTTGAATGGCAATAACGATCTAGACATAAATCGCTGACACACGTAAACGTAATAATAACATATCACAACAGTACAATACAAGTGAAGTGAGTCAAGCGTGGCGCGTTGGGTCGTCGAGGAAACGTTTGTCACGAAAGACATTAAATGATCATTAACTCCCACATAATAAGCATCAACATAGTAACGTAAGATGACACTTCCCGTGACCCAAGGGCTGGCTTTTATATTGACCAGAGGCCAAGCATTTCCATACAACGAACCAATGCCGCCAGTCTCTTTTGTACTTACATTACCAGTCGACAGCGATGCAGAGGAATATTTCGACGCCAAATTTTAGTTTGATAATACATAGTTTTATTCATTTCATCAGCACTGCTCTCAAAACAGTGACGGAAAACATCATGAGGATGTTCCTAGAACCAAAAATTCGCAGACATGTAACATGTACCAACCCGCAATAGGCCCGCTTGGTATCTACCAGCCCATTCACTCTCTAAGAGAGGAGGCCTGTGTACCATCAGTGGGCTCATTATGCTTTAAGTAGCGTGCATTCGATAATATATAAATGAGACCCAACACACTAAGATATTAGTAAAAAAAATACTTTTATGTACCGACCAACATTCAGATTGTGAGCGTTGCTTTTGTTTATCAGTTTTCTTATCTTATCAGATAGATAAGATAAGAAAATTAATATTATCTCGGCAGTGATTGAGCCCTACGCAAAAAAAAACCTGTTTATAAGTTAAGAAATCTTTTTATGCAATGCGTAGTATCGAGTGGGAATTTAAAAAATCTAAAAAAAACCTGAAGCGAGGAACTTAAGTAGACATACAAACGTAAAACGAGACAAAAAGAGTATGCAAGGATCGTAGCAGGTGGCGTTGTGTAGTTTCTGCCTACCCTCATGAGAAGGCGTGAGTTAAGGTATATAATTATGTAAGTAAAAGACTCATAAAGAAACATCTAGTTTTTATTCTTAAAGTTTTTAATGTCTTCCTCGTATAAGCATAATTTTCGATCTTCTAAGTAATAATAACTTACACTTCTGCGTACTTCTTAAAGTAAGTTTAATTAAAACACAAGTTTTTTTAAGATAATATATTTATCAGCAATAAGTATTTATAAACGATTAACAACAATTTTCCCAGCATTCGATCGGGACAAACCAAAAGCTTTATTGTTAAATTTAATGACATTATACATCTTCATTCTTACAAACAGTTTAACAAGGTAAGGCTTAGGAAAACAGCTGCACGGTGGACAATCATAAGGTTCGTCTATAATAGTATTATATAGGTAATGTGCTATGTTGTGCTTAGAGCTTCCCATTTTAAAGAACGTAACAAACTGTGCGTCCATTCTCTCAACAAATTGAACAAAACTATCGCACGGCACAACTAACAAACTTTTACACTGGTCTTCACTATATTCTCTGTAGCCGCGATAGCGATTCTCTTCAATGAAATCGGGTATGCGTTTATATGGTTTTATGTATGATTTAAAATGTCTACATAAGTGTTTTTTCGCACATTTCGCCAGGAGGAAGTGGCTAACTTCGAAAAGGCGATGTTTTTTTTGAAATTCCTGTTTGTTGTAATCAGAAGTCATAACCTTAAAAGTGCTCTTAGCTTCGTTATCAGGGTCTAAAAATACGTTCACCGGCTTATCAGATAGCGCTCGTTTAAACCGAGTGGTCTGAATCTGCATAAGCCATTTTGTCAAATCTACGTCATTCTTTTTTCCTTTATGTTTCATAAAGTTGGATAATAAAATTTTTCGGTAAGTCGACACAAACTGCCAACTCGTTGGTTCAGAGGTTATGCCATATTTTGTTCTAACTTGATCAAACAAATGATCAATTACTTCTAGATTCAGACACCTTGTTGGCAAAAATGTGCACCCTTCTGTCCTGATTTCATCAAATAGCTGTAATATAGATGTAATTGTTATTTGAAAACCTTCAATAAACTTTGGTTCAAATTTTGTATCACTTATTTTTATGTCTCGGAAAAATATCAACATTTCATTGAAAAAATCTATTTGCGATTTTATGCCACGAAAAACGCTTTTATACTCATCAGTGGCTTTAAAGTCAAATGAATTCAAACAGTCAAACAAATTGTTCATTAATTTAATAAAATCTGCAGTGTCTCTTCCAGATTTATCAATAACGTAAAAGTCGACGTAGGTTGATATTCCCGTGGCTACAGAATTGCTAAATAGCTGTGTGGCATAGCGTAATTCATTTTTCTCGAAATTTGTGGGATTAATATGAGTCTTAGTTATTCTGGGTGCAAGCTTGAATTCTTTTTTTTTATCCTTTGCATAAAAACTACGTACGTGTTCATATTTAGCTCGACGATCTTGAAAGAGAAAATCATGTTGTATAAAATGGTTGCGAACTTGTTTAATAAGATGAGGAGCATCAAAAATGTAGTATATTTTTTTATCATTGATGAAGAAATATGGTTTCTCAATAGTGACACCTCTATTTTTCGCTGCGTTAATAAACTCTTTTCCTGTGTCGGATACAAAAGTTCGAACGTTAAGTCCGATTTTAAATAGCTGTTCTAATAATTCGTCAATCCATTCATTAAACTCAACAGACTTTTCATCTCTTAGCAATACGTATCCAACAGGTTGTTGCCAATTACCATATATTCCGCGCACCATCATAACATAAGCTTTCTCTGCTGTTTCTGGAAACCTAATTCCATTGATATCGAGGAAACCAACAATGATATCATGATCAATGCTATAGAATAAATTGGGCTTTAAAGATATAGAACTTATTACAGCTGAACAGTTCTTTTCCATATCTGTCATGGTGGCAACTTTACTTGTGAATAGCGACATAAAATTTCCTTTTATTTCACTGGTTATCGGTATTGCATTTTTATGTAAACGAATAAGACATGGCAGACGTAAAGCAGCTTGTAGCATTTTGTAGGCTTGAGGATTGCTGTGGTATAAATTCAAGCTCATTAGGTTGAAATCAAAGCATTTCTTCCCTTCTATTTTTTTTAAATTACTTTGTGCTTTGACTATGTCAGCAAGTTCTTTCGTCAAAAATTTATTGCTCAATCTTTGAAACATATCGTGTCCCAAAAAAATTAAGTTACTATTTGGAGTTTCAAGTTCTTTTTGGCCGCTACATCCTGGAGATGGCGACGGTAATTTTCTTTTCCTTGTTGCCTCTGCCAGAGGATCAACAGATAAACTCAGTGGATCTTCACATTCTTCAATTTTTATGGAAGTTTTGATGTCCATTACTGTTTCCTCAGATTGGCGCTGCTGCTGAACCGGTAAATGAAGAGCAGGCAACGCATTCTTTTTTAAAGTTTTGCGTTTTATTCCGTATAAAACATCCTGTACATCAAAATGATCTTCACAAACGCAATAATTTTTTGCGGGTTTGTCTTTCAATTCTTCTCGGCCTATCAATTTAAGCCATTTCAGCCGCCTGAAAAAAAACATATTATTATAAGTAATCGGTGTAGTTGTGGTAAGTGTGACAGCCCTTAGTTATTTTCGGTGTCGTTCATACTGCGACGCCCGCGCAGCGGCGCGGCGGCGACGCGAACGGCTACGTACGGGGCGCGGATAACGTACCACCGTGCGTAATATTTTACACGTCAGTGGTAACAAAACCAGTATAGGCTGGCCTCTTATTCCACTGAAACTCCGTACTACGCTAGGCCATCTCAAGGTCAGTTACCACTGACGTACGGCACGGCGGAAGAAAAGGAATAAAGATTCCAGAAACAAACATGACGCGAACGTCGCGCTGTGTGAACGACACGTGACGCTGTGGCGTCGCGCCTGTTTGTGGGAGCCTTAAGACTTCTCAGTCGCCGGCGCCGCGCCGTCAGTCTCACAGCTCTTCACAATGCTGTTTTTAGTTTCGTTACTAGTCACGCGTAATTTCAATATGGATGACTAATAAAAAAATATATAAAAATCTGTTAGATCGATGTAAATGTGAAGAAGCTACACGCTATAAAAGTTTTTGGAGGGGATTATTCCAGCCCTTGTCGAGCGGTATGGATAATGTATGGTGCTACTTTGAAGTTACATAGTCGTGACGTCACGTCTACGATAGTGCTGTCCTTGTCTAAAATGTTTATAAGTTGGAAATTTTTTAATTTTTTTCACTTTTTATAGCACCATTTGGAAACAAACTCTTTCTTTAAAAAAAAAGCCTATTGGGATTAACCTAAATAATATAAACAGCGTATGTCTGTAACAAATTATTAACAAATCAATGTCGACTGACCTTTCCACGTCCGAAGGTGTTTTGAAATACGAGATATTCGGTTTATGCTCCGATGTATTGAAACATCCGTTGACACAGCAATATGCACGTCCTCTAGATGTAACCTGTGCCGGCTGCAGTGCTATAATAATATTCATTGTCAAAGTAACGTACTTTTCGCTACACAAACGAAAAAAGACATGCACTAGCAGTCACCGCGGCGTGGCTATCGCGACTGCTGTATAGCGAAACTAGTTTAGAACGAGCGCTCAGTTGCCGTCTCGCTCGCTTGAGTCGCTTGCTTGCTTGCGTTAGCGTGGTCCGCGCACACAACACACAGCTGTGGTAGTGGAACCTATATTCCTTGTTTTGCACTAAGTGGCATTTATTTGAACGGATAACAGAGTGTACTTTTTATTTCGCATTTGAATATTTAAGAATTGTCTTTGAATAATAAAAAAAACTATTTTGTGAACTAAGTTTCATTAGGTAATCAATAATTCATAGAAAAAATTAAATAGGTTTGTACCCAAATATCAAGACAATCAATCAAAGAAAAAATGCATATCAGTCTTTACAGACATAAAATAAATACGTTATATAATTATGAAATAAGTAAGTACCTAATTATCTATAGGAATCATTTCAATAGCCAAAACTCGATTTTTATAATACTGTGAAAAACAGGTTTTTATTGAGTTTGACAAGGTAGGTACTGAAATCGTTATGCTTACATATGCAATAGGTATGAATCTATTTTATTAAATCAGATTGAATTTTAAACAAAATCGTAATTTCTCAACATTTGTAAGTATAATTATTTACTCACCTACATTTAAGTACCTACGTAATGTGAGGTTCATGAGGTTGACTAGCAGGTTGATTTGTAAATTGTAATGCTTTAAATTATTTTATCAATGCAGCTGCTGAAAGAGTACGCGAACCAATCAATAAATTCAATAGCCGTCGGCCACCGGAATGTTGCACAAATAAAAAACCACGTGGTGTAGGTACACGAATTGTTCCGCTCCGTTTAGCGTTTGTTCGCTGTTGCCAAGCGGACGCGTGGACACGTGATGTTTTCCGAACGAGCCCAATCCAAGATGGCCGCCAGCACCAAAGCTGCCATTCGCTTTCCCACGTCGCGCACCACCACCTTGCTCGCTTCATTCTCGTTTCTTTTCTATTGTGCATCGCAATTCGCTATTGCATTTTTGCACTAAGTAACTCAGTTTTGATGATTGCATCTTTATTAGCTTTGTTAAATTAATGTTCGTCCTGAAGTAAATCGATCGTCGTTCTGTCGTTATTTGGAGTTTTGGATGTTTTAGCGAGAGCATTCTACGAGCATACGTTACTTTGTACGCACGTAGCGAGTGCGAGTGTAGCATGCCGTGAAGGGGCCATTAACGATTAACTAACATGTGTTAACAACGTAACCGTGAGCATGACAGATGTGGGTAACGAGACTTATGAGACAGAATGGTTGGAAGACATGTGTTTTCTATAAATACTAATGATTCATTAGAATTGCTGAATAAAGTGGCGGTTGATTGAAACAATTTAGATACTTTGATGTCTTCTTTCCAATGGCAAAACGATCTACTTATTTATTTTCATCTTACATTATGTTTTGTCTTATCTATGCGTCATTTAATTTGCAAATTTATCTATATATTGTTCTTCAAGGCATTAATAGGTACGGGGTTCTTCACATTGTTCTCGGCTCGCACGACGTGATGTCATGTCCAACGTTCTCGGTACATCGACTTATGCTTTTTTTGCTTTTGTATACAGATTTAACTTTTTGTGCCATAACATTTACTACGCTTAATCAAATATTGACAAATGCGATGCCACGAAATGAGGCCATTGGCGTTCGATTAGATACAACGCAATTATCACACATAAAGGACACCGGGTGAACGGAAATAACTGAAATAGATTTACTTTCAATAGATGAATGTTTATGGCTTAGCTTAAGGTAGGTAATAATAATATGATTTTATCGTCAATATCAAGGGTTACACTGATTTCACGAGGAAGATGCCTGAGACTACTGTGTTGTACGAATTAAACAATCAATTGTTGTACCATATATTTTAAAAAAGATTATATAAAGTACTACAAAAGTGTATTAAATTAAAGTTTCACTTCAACTAAACAAAGAATTAAAAAGTGCTGAACTCATTTAGATTGACAACAACATAAATAGTTGCTGTATTAAACTTTTAAAAGTAGTTTAATGGAGTGGAACGTTTCAATAAAATAAGTAAAGTGAGAAGAAACGGTATGATAGTGGTTAGATATTTGCCGAGGATGTGTGTCACGGCTAAACCCATGCGTGTGTAGTGTTCGAGTGGCTGATACATATTCAAGCTGCGCGGCGCTGGACCCGATCATAGTCGCTCGCCATTGGCCCACGAACTCACTGAATACTAAACGAACGCCTTTGCAAGATCTGCATTGAAATTATATTCGATTTCGGTTTCCTGTAGCAGGATCGGCTAACTAGCAGGAAGCCATCAAATCTACACGTTACCCTATTGAAGTTTAATACTTTGGCTTATTCTATGTAAACATATTATGCCCCTCATCTTAAACGGATTAGAATGCTATGCATTCTATATGAAAACAAAATTATTATTACTAAAGTTCCAATATGCAGCACGTTAGGTACACGTTATTATTATTCAATTTTGTAATTTGCCATCGAAATGACCTGACCCACTTGCATGAGATAAGAGTTATCAATTCGTTCTGAGTGTGATGTTGATGTATTATTTGTGCAATTTTGTTATCGACTGTTTATTTCTCTATTGATAACATGTTGATTTTTTTCAAGTTCATCAATATCCTTTGTTCTTACATAGAGCTCATTGAACATTGGTTACTGTTCCGATACTTGTTTACTACATAATTATTCAGTCCTCTGTATGCTTGTTTACATAAATAATGACGCACTCCTTTCGTGTGTCATGTAACTATGTAATACTAGAACTATTTATATCTGTATACTTTAAAGACTATTTACAGTCGCAGGCTCTCGCAGGTAAACTCGTTTCCTTTTTAAATTCACTCTACGAAATTTGCACTAATTTGCATATTTAGAAAAATAAAACTCCAATTAGACAGGCTTATGAATTTCAGTAATTACATACGAAATCATAAAATCAAAGCTAAATAGCTAAATGCACCCCGTTCTTATGACTTTGTCCTTTAGCATAACCTATGTAAGTACTTACTACATACCAGTACCTACAAAGGGATACGACAACTGATAAGGTCGGTTCATTAACATCTTTAATAATGTGTTATTTAGGAACGAAGCATTTAAGTTTAAGTAATTTAATTCCAAGTTATTCAAACAGCAAGACAAACTGCCGCGCTCGTTCAGTCAAGGTGACCTTCCTTGCGTCCAGTCACATCGCAACTTAACGGCTCCCTATTCAATGTAAATTCTGAGAGACCTTGTTTGCAACTCGAGCTCTAAATCATATGAAGTTACAACTAGTGAATTTCATTATCTCGGCCACTCATATGCATCAAATAAATTATTAGCACATACTGCCTTTGAAATGCACGAGCGCCAGTTTCTTTATATAACAAAAGAAAGAGGAACACGTGCTGCCGCCATCCGCCATTTTGCAATATAAATAGCAAGATGGCGGCGGGCCGACGCGGCGACGGTTGGCGAAAGTAGTCGGTAATTATAAGCGGCGCGGCGCCGCGGCGCGGCGCCGCGGCGCGGCGCGGCGGGCAGGCGAGCTGAAACACGAGGATCTATGGCCAGCCGATGCACGCAATGCTTACCTTGATTTATATCGCTCTCTTGTTTCCATTCGCCCGATTGTTCTCGGCTTTATGCGCTCAGGCCTCGCGATTCTGGTATTGTTTTCCGACGGCCATGGGAACCGAGTTCCGTGGGTTCTCAATGACCTTTATTGCAGCGACTGTCGGCTAAACGAATTTTGGTTCACAGTTCAAGTTCACCTTTCTTTTCAATGTATACTCGTATATGATCATTTTAGTAGAGGTAAACTGGTTTAGAATTCAATATGATATTTCAAAACAATCCGTAATACAACATGGTGTAGATCTACCATAGAATCATGAAATTCAAATGTATCAATGACGCAAATTGATTGGATTATTCAGTCAACAACCGAACCGGTAAGATAATACATACTGAATAAATTTCCTCTACCTTGATCTGTTTCCATTTATAGTCCATGTTTATAACTACAAACCGTTTATAAAAGCCTTTAGCAAACACGTAACATATGTGCGTCTTCCACGGTATGACATAGGAAAATATATATGTAAACATTCATAAATAATACAGAATTATTACGTAGCTGTGCCCGCAGCTCCGTCCGCCTGATTGTGGAATACGACTAGAACATTGCATTCATTGTATCTTCCTATTTGCGCATTAGTCTTAACAATCAAGATGTTGGGATACAGCTCAATCTTTGGTTTAGATGACACATCAGAGACGTAGCACAGTTTTACTTACATTAGCAACTGCTCGTATGCAACAACAGTAGAAGTTTAATTGAAATTCATCAAACCTTTCTCGCGTGATGAGGCATCAAACATACAAACGACAAAAATGTTGAGACGTGTTGCTTTTTCAACTATTTCTAAATTAAATGGCCGAATTTCGTGAAAATTTTCATTATCAATGTCCATACTAAACTTGACCACTACTACGATTTTGATAAAGTATAGTTGATACAAATGTTCGTCGACCATTAAACTATTCTGGTTAACAATTTGGAAACGTGAGTATATAACGTATTTATAACAATCACGTTAATTTTAAAATGTGTATAATTTAAAATGTGCCAATTTATTACGACTCTGATCACACTCTCATGTGGGGAATGATTGACGTTTACGTAGAAGACATTCATTTCTAGTTTGCACTTACATAAGTATGCAAACGTGTATTTCCGTAATGTGTTTTGCATTCTAATATGTTAACACTTTATTGATCAATAGGCACGAGGCGTATCGTAACATAATGTTGGCAAACAAACAGAGCTGAGGTCGGGTGGCTGACTACGGAAAACTGCCGCGTCTCGCCTCGCAAATAGCTCGATGACTTATTGGCTTCCACGAACCGCCAACATTCTCTCGTTAATCAATATTTAATGCCCCATTTCCGCTTTAAGATTATTTTAATTTACAAAACTTTCAGCTCTAAAGCTTTACGTTGAAATTTTTGTTTACTAAGTTAAATTAGCCGAATTTGATGAAACCTATGAATTTATTTCAACATATTCAAGTTCAAGTCCCTATTCTACTAGCTCTATTCATGGATTTAAACGACTCTTCGAGTTGTTTTCTAGCATAAAAAGAAACGATAATTAAGTTGGTATTGAGATTTTTTTGAATAGTCATGTCTGTCTCATTCCATTTGTATACCCGACAATCAACATAAATATTGGTATCTAAAATGGCTGCAAAACTAGATAACAGCAATCGAGTCTATGTTAAATTTACGACTTGATTGCGACAGCCACACAGGGTAAAATGTTACTGCACAAATTTATTGGAATTCATGGCCAGCCAGTTATTATTGGTGAACAGATAGTATAGGCAGAGTGGGCGGCCTACAATCGATACCTACAATTAAGTAATGGTTAAGTAACTTTGACGACGCGTGCACATGACTAGACGATGTAAAGTGTCCTTGTTTCCAACATTTTTATTCATCTCACTACGCCTCAGCTGTCACTTGAGTGTTTTTTCATTATGAAAGACAAATCTCTCGACACCGTCCCTAAACAATCGATTAAGGTTTTTGCTCCATTTTTCGGTCTGTAAAATAAAGCTGAATTCGGCGCATTTGCAATGGCTTCCTATCTCGACCGACCGCCCGTGGAGGTTCGCTTCAACCCGGAAAATAAAAACTCCTTTCAACATGATCCATGATAGCTTTGCCAGAGCAACACAAAACAAACAAAAAATTACGAAAAAAGCAAGTTGCTATTGATTGTTTTTTTTGTGTGCTACATTTTAAAGGAATTATACGTTTGGTGATTGTCTTAAGATTGAAACCGTCTACTTACTTTATTAATTATTAGCTTCTACCCGCGCACGCGTGAAATTTCATGTACCCCGACCCATCACATCGCATCGCATCATTTCGTTTTCGTTTAGCGTTCTTTCTGACTTTTTTTTCTTTTTGATCGGCTCCTAAGAGTCATTTAAATAGCATAGAGCATTCCTCAAGAATTGGGGAGAGAGAGATGACCCCCTACATATATGTTTGTAACATACAAAACTATATTTACCTCTCAATAATATTAGTATAGATAGTGACTACGAAATATTTATTTCACTCTCGGACAATATCTCAGAGTTCCCAATATTTGAAAGTAAATTATCGTTTTTCTCCGAAATAATATATAAATCACGTTATTATTCTCGTTCCGAAGTTTAATGATACATCTTTGATGATATATCGTCGAGACTGCAACGTGATCAATAAGATTTATTAACTAGTTTCCATTCAAGTTAATTACAAAGACGATAAGGCTGTGCATTGAACGACACGACACGATTGATAATATAATACTCCTACTCGTAACACGATTGCATTTCAATTGCTATTGTTATCGTAATGAATGTACCGTCATGTCACGTACTTACGACCTCTACTAATGTTTATTTCCTTTCAATTAGAATAAAGATTTATTTAGCTATGAAACAATTGGCGAGTTTGCAACATTTAGTTCCCAAGTTTCAACAGTGCCTGTTAACATTAAGATGCCAACGTATTGTTTATTACCGTTGGCATATTTCAGCAGACCGACAGAGGATCGCATGCCAATTCGTTTGACCTCATTCCCGAGACTAGTTCTGCGTAAACTCTCATATCGGGTTTATGAAAACATGCCTATTTTAAGACTATATAATGCGGCAGACCGGTCCAACATATTATGTATTTGTTTGTGTTTCTGGTACGTGTGCCAAGTGTATGCGTGTTTTTAATGTTCGACGTTACTCTGTATGATTTAGTATAAACAAGTCGAGAGAAAGGCACCGATGAGAGATAACTTGTTTTTTTTTCCGACAACAATTCATTACACCATTCTCGTAACGCGTTAAATATACAGCAATATTCATACATTTCAGTAACTGAACCCGATTATGTTTGTGCTCGTAACATGAGATGTTTCGACATGTGAGCCCGATTTTGTGGACCATACATTATGCATTGTGGTTAATTCTTCACGTAAATTCAATCAGTTGCGTCCGGTTTAGCGAGTCGGGTCCACTGGTCTCAAGTCCGGTGTGTCGACGACATCCGTTAACTAGACGACACACAACCAGTTCTTAAAGCATCTTATCTCAATAAGAAAGTTAAACATTATCTGACAACAGTGACGTTTTGATCGATGAAGGTAAAATTGATTTTGCCATTAGAATTAGATCAGACGTTCCATCTATTTTCTATTGAACGATCGCTTTCAGTTAAGACATGATAAGTAGTTTATTGCACAGATATGTTTGTTATCCGATGGAATTTGTTTTACGAATGGTTGCGGATAAATTAAAGGCATTCTGTGGTAATTCATGGAATTTAAACGGGTTTTTATTAGTTTTTATGTCAGAAACGATGAATTACGACTTTCTAGTGCAGCTGAGACATAGCAATTATGTCTTTTCTTAGTATAGTAATGGTGTTAAACGGATGCTATTTAAAACACAGCATACACTCATAATTTACAAACATAAAATTCAAACAAACTCGGCTTCTCAACACTAATTTATGAACGGCTCGAGCTCTAAACATTACAGATTAATTCGCTCGTTTCGGTCCATCAAATCGGCCTGTAATGGCGGGCCGTAGTATCAAGCACGGGGTATATCGGGCAATGAACGCAATCGAGTTCCCATTTCTCACGCCCAGACCAGTTGCAGACTTGTCGGTCGGCATACCGATCAAGAAAGGCTGTGGTGCCGGTGCCTTAAAGGGGAAAACGGCTTGTTTTTTTGCTCCCCCGAGTATGCCGGCCGCCATTACCATTAACCCGTGCGTGCTGCTCAAATAATGATTAGATTTAGCCTCGCAACCTCTCACGTGTCGGGTTAGATGACGATGTTAGGCTGGTGACACACTGGGTTGAAAAACTGCCGCAGGTGGGTTGACTAACCAAATGATGATAACCTTTTTTTTTTCGCACAAACTATCAAAGCGTTCTTGATAGTACGTAACGCATTCATATAAAACGTAGCGTAGCAAATTGCAACGATGCCGCGATGGTACGAGTCTACGACATGGTACGCCGCTGGCAGAAGGCGTAGCAACCCCGTAGGCGAGGGGCTGCTACGCGGGGTGACTACGGCTAATCTTTTTTTTTTTAAACTGCAATATTAGATCTTAGCGGCCACAGTCTGTCTGTCTCCAGTGCATTGTCTGCCTTAGCGAATTAATTTCGGCAGATAGTTGCTGTGTTTTGTTAGGACGGCAAGAGGCGGTTATTCGCTTCTGAATGCCTCAGAAAATATGCGTATAAAAAGTAGGCGCTATTCAAATAGAAATAAAACAGCGATTCATTCTTAACAATAAGGCTTTAGAAAATTATATTGCAGTCTGGCCTTCTGTTATATTTATAACAATAGGAATGAAAAGATTACTGTGTTGCTACGCAAAGTCATTATATTTGTAAAGGTTTTAACTGACTTATCTACTAATAACTTGACTAACTCAATCCCTGTTCATTTATCAAATATAGTCACGTACAAACTAAATAGTTTCAACATTGTGAAGTGGTAGATTAGCCCTGTGAACGGATTACCATTTAACCCTAAACTGGTTTACGTAGTATCCGACAAGATAGGTCCCACCAATCACAATTTGTCTCGCCCAAAGGTATTTTACGTCGGCTAGCTATGATTAATTCATTTACTTAATCTAGTTTACCAGCCACCTGTGCATTTCGGCCTTGACTGAAGCTACAAGAGTGTTTCGTTTAGCATTTTAATATCATTAAACCTTCCACTTAAAGCAAATGCTTAATGAACATATTAATTAACTACTCGTGATAAGTTGTTGTTACCAAAATCAAAAATGTTACTAGCATAGTGCTGTAATTTCTAGATACAACCACGATACATTGGAACCAGCTGTGAACATAATTATACGTTGTATGTTTATTTATTTATAATAATACAATATAGCATATTGTATAATTATACCAAAATGTCCAACCAGCACCCTAATTGCGTAACACATTTTCGTAAACGATTACGACTAATCTGTTTGATTTTGACAGTTCAAGAACATTCATTGCGTTCTATATATTGTTGAGCAGAATTTTTATCGAACTTAAGAAGTAATGGATTAGCAATCTGTTTCAAAACGATTCAGATTCCGATTGATTGTGTATTACGCAATTAGGGTGCAGAGGACAAAAACCTCCTAAATCTTTGTAATAACAGCGCACCTCATATATTTCATTACAATTGTCAGGTGATTAAGTTAAACAGCCAGTCAACAGCATGCCATTAACTGGATAATGTATTCTATTGCATAACTTAAAAACAGGCTCCGATAAAATGTCAGACGAGTCATGCAAGCATTTAAACTCAGCTGTTTCTTATACACCTACACCACAATTATGGAGGGTCTTTTTTTATTGAATGAGTGGTACACTTTCTCAATATGATGTTTTGTTTACAAAAAGAAACCACTATGTAAAATATTTCGATGCTGTGAGCGTTTCGAAGTTACGGATCATATGAAAATTATGCAAGATTGTATGCTTCAAGAAAACTTAATGCTCGTGTTATGACAGCGATTTTGCATATTATTACAAACGTGCAAGAATTAGATTTATTTTAACATGACTTGACCACCCAGAGATTCAAAAGTAGTCAACCAATAAAGGATGTAAAAGAAAAGCGTATCACAAATCCATTAGGCGTGGCCACGTCGAGTTGCATATGAGTCCGAGGGTTACTGAACCGGCAGCTGCAAGTGACGGCCATGCGGGCGAACAGAAAACAGAAACATGAGAGACGACCACTCGCCCACCTGCCGCATACAACCACCCTCTGCTGATTTCACCAGCCGTTCTCCGCATTACATCGCCATTAATTATTTCTGAAACTGCAGATAATCGCTACTGCAAATATCTTCGACGTGAACATAATGAGTCGATTTAAAGTTAAGTATTTCAAGAAATAACCATTCCCTTTCTACTGTTCCACGCCATTCTGAATGCTCCAAATCGTTCCAAATCGAAAACTCATTATGTTATTTATTCGACAAAATAATACAGCTTCGAAAACTTTGCATGGACACGGCCATATTTAAGTACCAAATTGGCTATAATAAACTTACTTATAAATAACAGACCAGTCCATTCTTTTGAGCATAAGTGACAAAAAATAAGGTTGTTTCGCATACCTTTTACTCACAGAAACGGGTTTTCGTAACCGGTCCTTGTCTGCTATTCTTGACAGCGTTATTATATATTCAGTGGGTAACTAATAATTGACCTTTGAATTGAAAAAGGTTCCGTTCTGACGGCAATTTAAAGATAATAATTCGAGGAATAAATTCAATGTAAGTTTATCTAATTAAAACGAAGTGCTCGTAAATTGTCGTCAACGGTGTCGTAACTCTCTGGTTTTCGTTTTAAGAATTCCGTGTTATTCTATTACAGTATTATTCATAGAGTTTTGAGACTTAATGTCGTGTTTCTGTATGTTAGTTTTTTTTTAGGTATTGTTATCTATGTTTGCAAATAGTATCATAAAAATAACCTGTTTTGATATTAGAACATGTTTTCCTCCATTTGATATTTATAGATTCAGTATTTATTATTCTAAAAAAATTGTTCTCATGTATAACCCGTAGACACTGATGATAAAAATTATTTGATCATTTCTTAGAGATGTTTTTTAAACAACCAGAAATATTTATTTTTATAATACCAACTGGCATAAATGAATAACGCTGAAAACTACAACCCCATGTATTTCATAACAAACAAAAAACCTTCGTTTCATTCATAGCATTTACTCATATGTGTATCTTTTGTTTCAGGTTCATCACCAGAACGTGAATCCAGCGAAATTAACAAAAAAGGTAAAAAACAACAATGATCACTATTCATTCAAACATGTATTCAGTGGTTCATATCGATCACAGCGTTCTCCTGATTTTAATACCAAATAACCGTACCTCAGCCTCCATAACGCAACTGTTGTTTTCTAGTTTTTAAGTTGATGATATACTTGCTGTTCAAAATATAAAACATGACATTTTAAATAGCCTGCTGGGTATTATGTAATCTGTGGATTCCCGAAGTGGCCACCTGATGTCAAGATAGATGACTTTAATAATTAAAGTCTATCCGTTAAATCTGACATTGATTAAGCGGATATCTATTTGGATGAACCAGACGATAAGTTTAAAGTTGAATCTTAGTGAACACAAATTAATATTTAGGGGACAGCTAAACATGAGATCGATGAACCTCTTTACTTCTCGTTACCAACTGAATGTCAAAGGTTATATTCATTTACGTGCTTAAATAAAACGAGAATCTTGTAATCAAGATTGTAACCCATAAAGGACTCCATTTTTATTGTCTCTCAGTTTACCGCCTCCTTCATGAGAATCATAAACGTGTTTACTTTGAAAAATTGAGATCATCATCCTAAATTTCACATTCAAATCGGTATCTTTGTTTGCCCAGCCCTCATCTGCGTATGTATGAAGTATTTATGCTTCACAACACGAGTTTTAAAAGCCAGAGGTCACAGCGGACGACAAATACATTTGTTATTATCATTTCACAATCTGAATTTCAATTTAGCATCCGAGTATCGGGGTCACATCGTTTTCGATAGATGTTTCTACATAATTCTTTATACGTGCGTCCGTTTCATTTATGGTAAAAAGGTTTACCCTGTATACTATTTTGTGCAACGGTACGTGGCTAATTGTTATTTATGATATTCATGTATCATTCGTTTCATGTTCGTAGTCGTCTCCGGTTAAATGTTTTATTTGTCGACTGGGCCTCTTGTTTGGAGTAGGTTAAAACAACACGTTCCGTTCTCCCTCCGGCAGTTAAAGGCCGCCACACACGAGGTGCCACCCTCGCTGCTATAACTTTATTTTCTTTTCACCAAGTTTGCCGCACCTTTTCGAGCTCGAACGTAATAAAGTAGGTACATACACACAGGGTCACTCGAAACCGAGCTGAAACTTTTGCTTGTTATGTTTGAGAGCCAGCCTTAACTGTCGGAGCCTTATTTCTCGCTTATTCGTACCTTGTAACATTAATATCACGTATTTTCATTGAGATTATTAAACGCCTACAGAACGTGTTTATGGTCCACTGCGCAATATTCAATTATGAATTCTTGTCCTGTATTGAATCCAGAAAATTTATTGTTTAAATCGAGTTTTAGGGATCATAAAATTTAGAGTATGTAGAGTCGGCGTCATTCATTCCACGAAATCGTGTTGTTTCTTTATCGACCTGTGCTATAAATAAGAATAAACATGATACTAAACCGGTAAGAGCTCCGGTTAAGTAGGTGTGCGTCATCTTGAATCTCGTTTATACAGATGTATAATTAAATGAATATTCATAGCGCGCTCGGGCCGGATCAATTTGTGGTGGTGCCAAGCGCTGGCCTCTCGGTTTTTGTTGGCCGTTATTTAACTTGGTATACATTGAGAATGATTACAAGTTATTATGACCGCATGTGTATCATAAAACTCATATTTATTATCTATAAACACCTGCGTGTGTAATGTGTAGGCGCTTCAGTGCGTCCGACGGATACGTTTAATCAAGAACTGGTAACTAATTGGAGGAACGCGTTCATACCGTGTGATAGCTCGGCTATTTGATGACGCAGAGAACTGTATCGGCGATACCTATGTAATTAGCTATCACACGATGTTAAGTAGAATGTCACAGACAACTGACTTTAATTGTTTGTCAACTACAATTTGTAATGACAGATGATAGTTAGTAATAGTGGATTGTTCTTTAAACAGATAAAGTTCCACATACACAATAGCAGGTTCAGAATTAGCATTTATTCAAAGAAAGTTGCAATAGTGCACTACTTGAATATTCATATTCATAGACATACAAGACAACTAATTCTATTAAAGTGTAAAAGATGGATCACTAACCCTTTTTTATTAAAATCTTTAGCTACCTTCTAAGAATGATTTACCTTATCAAAAGCTTATGTAGAACACAAATTTTCCTAACGTGTGTTACTTTGTATCAATGCATAAATCTTCCACAGCATCTGCACTTCACAACTGAGGCGCGAACGAAGGTTATAAAAAGCGACGTAAATTGTTCCGAAGTATTTTATCTACATCAAAGTATCTGCACCATTGACATTGACAGGCGCACAATTGATCGCGCATTTAGATTGACAGCGAACAAAGAGATCTTCTGAGATATGAACATTGCCGAACAATACTAGATAGAGTCAGAGGAGGTCAAACGAACAAGTCAAACGAGTATTTCGTGCAGTACGCACGAGTAAGAAAGTCGCTGGTGAAAGTACCAAGCCACAGCTAATTCGACCGACAGAATTATTAAATGAGTTTCATAACACCGCTCGTAACTAAACCGGTTCTTAAAGTTCAGACTCACAAGGTAATCTTTTATTATTATTGTAATATAATGATGGAGGGAATAATAATAAAGGTAATGTATGTGAGATTTGTAAAGCGAACCTGTCCCTTTTGTTAGGATCGACCGGGACGAGGGTCTGGGGTCGACTATTATGTCTTTGAATAGACTCGGGATCCCCTTTTGAACCGTTACTGTTATTCCTGAGTTACCTGTTTGACTGATGGGGTGCCTTTAGATAGAATTGTAATGTCCTTGAGTTTTTTGTTCATCTTATCTTTTTATAAGAACAATGCGTCGTTTTACTGTTGATCTTTTTGAGAGTTGTAAATTAATTTTATCGTGTACGATAAGGGTGGAGACAGCTAATGCCTCTATAAACTTAGATCTGAGAGTGTTTTTATTATTTTGTCTAGTTTCTTTGGTTAACTTACTTATGTTTTTAATGAGCATAACTTAATTTCACAATGAAATTTAAATGTTGACGCAAGGGTAGTAACCAACTCATTACCATAAAAAGGGAAATTTCTCTTTTGACATTATACACTCAAATGATACGCTTTTGCATAACATAACGGTCCGCCATTTTTGTTGCCCTTATTTAAACGGGTGTAATTAAACAAGCCCGCATATAGATATAAGCCGATTATAAGTTTCATTTTTGCTAACGATAAGCTCGCTGTTACTATATTAAAATTCGACTCTTAACGATTTTATGACAGTTTTAACGATAAAATATACTTGCATTTAATTCGCGAATAATTTCAGCGTGGCTACAGTTAATGAGAGCTCAAAATGTCGTCTGTAATGACGTCATTTAAATTAATTCGCCCGCATGCGTGTTTATAGCGAGGCGGGTGATGTAGTTTCCAGCACATTGCCCGAGCACCGACCTGTTGTGCATAACATGCAATTTTGCACGACTTTCTATCGCACTCCAGACTTCAACTCACGCTTAAACCGCGCGCATTCACGTGGCACCTCGCAAATTAACCAGTTGCAATACTAGAAACGAACAACTATGCTAATGTGAATTCAGCTGACACAACCACTTTTTAAAGAAACGAAACGTTCGAAGTAAGTGATAACGAAACATTTTGCATCAGAATACAAAGATAATAAATAACACATGACCGCGGAACATCCGATTGTCATTTGTTCATGGGGAAAATATTTTACGAGATCTATCGTGGCAAACAAACAAGTAATAAATGAATAGACAATCGAAACAAAGAACAAGGTAGGTATATGATATCGAGCATGTGAGATGTTACTGAATAATAATTCTATGATAATGCCTCGTTGTGATTCAAATTGAATATTAAACGAGACAAGGGGAAAACATGAACTCACTCCATGGGTGTATTCATACGACGCGACGTACTGTAACCATTGCATAGACAATTTACGACATAATGATTGTTTTATTGCTTCCTGGAAGGTGAATCAAGTAAACCTTACTTATCCTTTCACTTGTTGTGGAGTAATTGGTGTTTCGATTTGTATACCATCGTTAATGAGCCAGAAATTACTAGTAATCGAGCTGCAATAGAATTACTGTCACTGCACAGTATTTTTTAAGCAATGCAAATTAAAATCACTAATTACTTCACGAAAACCGTAGCTACAAAAACAGCGTCTAAGCTGCAATAACACTGCCCATATCATACTACTTATAAAACTTTTAACAAAGATCAACCAGATAATTGTTGGCAATAATTGGTGTGGCCTTATTGCCTGACCAAATTTTCCACTGGCTCGTGGCGTGGCGTGGCATACTTGTGATTTCAACGTAATTGCTCCCTCATGCGGTGCAGCAATGAGCAATGCAGTTGTCAGGGTCGCGGGAGGCAAGTGTCAGCGCGACGCCCGCGCCACCTGCACGACAACCGGTGGAACGAGTTCCGATACCCGTCACCGTCTAGTGCCGAGTCGTGTAGTTATGAAACATTTTTTTATCTCCGCCATGATTTTATTTTACAGCTTGCGCAATAATTGCTGAGAACTCCACCACGCCTCAATGTTAAGTAGCATCCAACAACGTGGCTTCCTACCGTCGATCTCCCATAATGACACCCTGAGATTCATCGGCGTTTTATTCAGCTTTAATGATATATCATTTTTAACTGAACAGAAGCGGCAGTTAAACCGGTGCTCGTTAAGGTACTTTATTTACAGGCCTACATTATATCAAGGTGTTCCTTGTTCATGTTGGAAACTAGTTGCAGTATTGGAGCAAAAAGGAATTGTGTTGAGATGAAATAGAAACTGTTTCCACGAACTTAAAATAGCAGGTAAATATTGGTTGACACGAGCATTACAAAGCGTTGACTTCAATCAGCGACATTCAACGAGCACTTTTGAGGCAAATTCTGCAACAATGGGAGATGATTGACGTGTTTTTTGCCCAGTCACGGTCGTGTGATTTTTCAATTCTTTGTTCCCTTTACGACAAAAGAGAAAGTAATTTCCGCAACTATCAACATAAGCTGATGTTTGTGTCCAATTTTTAAAAAAGGTAATTTCATGAAACCCGAATCAATTAAGACTATCATGATAACCATCAAAAGCGTTTTTTGGGCCTGAATGTGGAAGTCGTGATATAAAAATAACCCGTCATTTGTGTATTGTGCGCGACATAAACGG
Organism: Dasypolia templi; assembly: GCA_963555695.1. Lineage (NCBI taxonomy): Eukaryota > Metazoa > Arthropoda > Insecta > Lepidoptera > Noctuidae > Dasypolia > Dasypolia templi. Next base: position 8,834,427 of record OY743148.1, on the reverse strand, counting down.
TCCGTATTAGGTTGGTCACGATAAAATCGAATTGAACGTATCTCGTAGACGGAGGCGGTCGGTCCAGTGCTCGTCACGATCCGTGCACCGGAGTGTAGGCAGCTACTTTCTCCTAACGGGATTTACCTCGCCGCCCTCCCTCAAGCAGCTGCCGGCTGCGCAGACGCCGATTACGATTACGACATCCATTTTGAATTTTATTAACTGCGGAATCATGGTGATGATAATGTTACACGTTGTGAAATAACACGTAAGCCAGAAAATAATATTTGTTAACCTTTATTAAATTGAAACTGTTCTTGGCTTCCATAAGCGTTTATCTTTTTCTTTTATTAAACTGTACTACTGTTACCACTTTTATTGAATTGTACTACTGAGCTTTGTAATTGGAGACTTTTAATTGTTCTGTTAATGTCAGAAACTGTTCCTGAAATATCTATTTAGAAATTCATATTATATACTATATCTGATTATAACATGATATAGATAGAAGGGGTTCTACAAGAACGGTCGTGAGCAGGCAAGTTCTTCGCGCCCTCATTGCCTCAGGGGACTCGCAGTCAAAGGCCAGGAGTCACGATCTTTGTTTCTCTTGACTTTAGCAATACTAGCTGGCATTCATGTCTTATTGTATTCTACAAAACAAACTGTCGTTTCTATGAAGAAATTAGTAAATACAATATATTTTTTACCACCACTTTTTTATTGAGTCACAGTGGTTTAGCACGGCTTCGTCAAGAGAATTAAGGTCGTCTTTCTTATTCAATAAGGACCACTGTTTTGTTTACAAATCAGTAAACACTAATGATTTATTCTCTTCTTGTTCAATAAATCTGTTCGATCGAAATTCTGATTACAAATTCGTGTCTGATAGTTTCGTTTATCTTGCCTTAAGTGGGGCAGCCTGACTTTATTCCGTGAGGCTATCTGGATCAGTTTTGTTTGTAGAATTGAATAAGTTTACAGACAATATTTGATTTAAATACACTTTGCTCAGTTACTTTGATAATAGATTTGTTTGCGATTTGCGTAACAGCTGCCAAAGTCTTTTAATATGATTCATCTTCGTCATAACCGTTGTAACTCAATCTGTGTATATTCAAGTGCCACTTTTATCCTCCCACCTCACCGCAACTCTGGCATCGATCCAAGATGTGTCGTGTCGATCTTCTGAGAAATGCATCGATCCACTAGCGAGGCATTCAGCGCCAACTTGCTAATTACGCGTATCGACTACGATGTATTTTTGTTACGTCACTCGGACGACTTGTGATCATACAAATTCTAAATGTAACTCATTAGCACAACATGTGGTCGCGTATTTTGTAACGATTCGAAAGCAGAGCGAATGAAAGTAACTATTACTAGCTAGAGCTCATACGTTCAAATTCTCATCACAAACATCACGAACGTATTGATTTCCTTTCTAATAAAAAAGCTTGGTCCGTTTGAAAGCTAGCGAGCACAAAGCGTGAAGACTACAAAAAGCTACTGCACAAAATGGCTCGACCGTATCGGTGCGCGGTGGTTGCTCGCACCACTTGCATTATTCCACTATAAAACGGAACGCACATGTGTGGCAGATGTTTGGGGTTCTTTTTTCAAATGTATAATTACGGGCCCTCCGCCCCCGCCCGAGCTTTCACCCCTCAACACCCCACTGTGCAGTCACTGACCCCTTTTTGTCGTTATATTATTACATTGTTTCTGACCTGCTTCTTAGTAATTTCGAAATTCACTTGTTGCTGGTGTTTTTGAGTTAAGAATAGCTAGTTGAGTTTTTAAGGCTGCCAGTTTCCTCACTGTTGTTGTTCTCGAAACTCGGTATATTTCAGCATTAATTGAGCAAGTTTTATATATTTTTTGTGTTTTCTTCATTTTCTTTTTTCATGACTTGCGTATTGAGTTATTTTACGTCCATGATATACACTTAAAAATATAACGACTATTAATGTGCAGTGACTTGCTATAAATATTCTCAGCGTTGATCCACATGTTATGCGCCGTGGTTCTTACCGAGGGTTGATCACCCGGTAGGTAGGTAACATGTAGACAGGTTCCAAGGTTGTTACTGACAGACAAACAGCTGTTTGAAATTATGCTTTATGTCACACTAACAAACTTCTATTATTAGGTGACATTATTACTTTATCTTCCAACAAAAAATATTTGGACCATCGCCCTTGTTTATTATTTACGAGTATATGTATTTGGCTGAAGTCATAAACAAGTATTGATGCCTAAATATGTTTGGATTTATGAGTTCTATAATAAAATACTTTGTGTCGAACGCTCAAATCTTCCGGTCTTGAGTTGTGATCCGAATTCCATAAAAAAAAAACTGTTTTTTTATAACCCTGTAAATAGGTAGCAATCATAGGTAATAAATATTAAACGAGTATCATTCGCCATAAATAATGTAAGAGATATAAAATAATCTAAAATACAAAGTTCAATGCTCCAGTAATCGTTTAGCGGAGCAATCAAGAGCCAACTCAATAAACGCAAAATAACCTCTCGCTCGCAGCAAAAATGTCGAAATATTTACGAGATTCGAGACTTTTTGTTTCACTGCTATATTTAGATGCATAATGTGCGAAACTTGCTCAAACGAATTCCAACTCTACGGAAGTTGTGTACATTACATTTTAAGTTGTCAGCGTGGGCGGTTACTCTCAATTATAGCCAGGCAAGTCGCGCGACCGACGGCGACGGACCAAATCGTGCGTTCCCCGTGAAACGTGTTTGCCGACGCTATAAAGGAACTAGTAAGACTTGTATTGTGGTCTCGTTCTCTTTTTTTGCTCGTTTCGAGTATTTTTTTTTCTCAGCTATAAATTCGGCAGGTACCTATATGAATAAACATGACCATTGGAGCCATTTAATCCATCGTTTTTTGTAACGTGGCTGCGAGCATTTTAATCGAAAGCAATTAATACTCGTGATGTTTAGCGTTTAAAATCTGAGGAAGAAAGGATTTCTTTTCAACTTGCTCCTTCGAAATAACAACGATTTATCAATCAAAAATACCAAATCGAAATTCGTTAACCAATACTCTGAATTGAGTCCACGGAATGAAATGTCTTCTTTGGTATTTCATTCCGAGAACCTGTTAAGCGTTTTTTGATCCACTAAGGGTCTTAGAGCAGGTAGAAGGGAATCTTCCATGTTTTTGCGTTCCATTGTCGAATACGATACCGTATTTATTATATTTATTTTTCCCTTTGCTCTACTTATATAAATCAGTTTTGTGTCAGAATCTGGTTTCTATAGGCGGCTTTATATAATAATTTTTCTCTCCCACGAATATAGTGATGTGCTTGTAACCAGTCGGTTTATCGATACCGGGGCAGTCGTTTCGCGCGATTTCTTCTTCCGCGACAACGAACCGGACGCGGGACGGCCGGACTCATTCATCAATTATTTATACTTCGCTTGACTTAAACAATTTGGGTATTTATGCTGACAGCGGACTTGACTTTACATCATAACAGTAATGCAATTCGACCGCTGTGTAGCATCCAAACTGAACTTTGTCGATAGTGAAACACAGACAGGTATTTATTATTTTTTTAGTCCAACAAATAAACACCAAGTAATGTGTTATTTGCTCGGCATTATAAATAAATTTGATAACCAAAGTAGGCCACCGCACCATATGTAATGTTGAGGAAGGAAAATATTTGCTTTTAATGTTGAACATTGAGCACTATATGATATTTATTCAATCAAACGGCAGTAATTGTTTAACAGTATGTTAAGAATGTTTGCTTAATGCAAACGACTCTACAAATCGAGAGAAACGGCATGAAAATATTACAGCGGAGTAGGTATACCAAACAAACGCGCCAGCCAATCTCTTTTGGCACAATGTTTACAAAATATCGGGGAATTGAATCGAGTCTGCCCTAGTATTTGTAAACAGGCCGGCGGCGAACCGTGAACGGGCGTGCGTGGCTCCTAAAATACTTCAAACAGGAATTGAACCCACGCCAACTGGTGTGCGTAGACGGCGGCTCGCGCGCCCCTCGTAAACTTTTCAATATACGACATCTCATTTTATTCCCGTTCATCTGTCTTTTATGTTCGTATAATTTATATCAGACTGCCAACGAAAGCGGTCTGTGGTCAGCAAATTCCTAAATTGCTAATAGTTAATACCAGATTCCACATCATCATTTCCATAATCTACTGTCTGACACATATATATACGAACAAAAAAACAGTAAATGTTTTAAGTTTCACAAATCTCTTTGAACATAAAATGTCAATTATAACTGACGTCCATGTTATCGCCAGCCGTTTATCTCCAACGAAACATATTTTCCATTGTATAAAATAAATATGTAGATACGTCATTTATCAAGATACAAACAGGTATATCCGTTCTCTATTTGCATTAAGAGGTATTTATAGTCACGCGGAGCACGTTGAATTTACATCGTCTATAATCTATTAACCTTGCTTGGATACCCTGACGACTATCGACAACACGATGATACATTGCGCAACACTATTTAAACAATTGTCGCTGACATAGCTCCTTACCACTTCTGCAACTTTTGTTTTCGTTAAACATTAAGACATTTTATTCAATTTTGCTAGTTTTAAAATGAAACTGGCACTTTTTGCTACAGTTTAGGTTAATAATTATATTTGTCACACTCCCGTCTAGACGGGCATTCTACAATAACAAAGATGTTTAATATTTTCGATTATATACGCTTGCTCACCTTCAAATACTCTTCAGGTTGTCTTTAGGAGGTCATGCTACCTGTTTTAAGCAGCAGATGGCCATTTTATGATAAATTTTCAAATTACAGATCGGTAAGGAATTAGGAATGGTCGTAAAATATGTAAATGATTAAACAGTGTGGAATGAATATATTTGCGGCCATATTTTACGTGATATTTGCTGTTTGAATTAACAGCCAATGAATTATACACGGATGTAGCGCGTTCGCCACCGCACTTGCTCAGTATCTCTCGTTTTATTTGCCTCCCGGGTGACCTATTTTAATCCTACGATTATACGATACGTTGCAGTGGATTTAAATATTAGTTGAGTACCGGATTTTGTTAAATTTCAAAATTCGGACGTTACTTAGTAGTATGTAGGTCACGTGTGTTCACGTAGTTTTCACAGTTTACATGTAGATCGAATTTGATTGCTTTCTCAACTTCGAACCCGTTAATAGGGGAATAAGCTACGGCCGCAGGATGCACCTTTTGAAAGTGTACTTAGACAAGGTGTGATGTTATTGCAACACGCTCTGAACTAGTTTCATGGCTATTAATAAGATGCGTTTTAACGTACGTGTAAACTTTCGTTCTGCTCGTCAATATTCGTGCTCATGCGTACACGTATGAAGTCGCAATTCTCAGTACTTTCTGCAAGTTTTTATAAATAAAATGGCGAGCGGGTCTAAAATTAATGAAAAGCTTTGCTAATGCATTGTTTCTGCGCGGTGTCGTGTAACCGGTTCTCGGTTCGTCAGGCGTGTCGGCTTCGAGGAAACCAACAGTAAAGTTGTTTCCATTGGCATTCTTCGCACGCCCGCTATCGCTTGCCACAATGTCAGCGAGAACCGACGTAACTGCACGACGAGAGCTCCATCTACATTCTCTATTGTTCTCGCTCAGAACGCCCTCCTAACGTATTGTTGCCATGCCAGTGAAAACCGCGCACTATTTGGCACTGATATCGATTAGCGTGGCAATCTTACAACGACCACTTTCCTTTATTGCTTCATCGACTAAATCTGGTCTAATATTCACACGGATACGTCTTCAAGGTTTCAAACGGAGCGCGTCTGTGCCGGATCAATGCGTATAATTTATTTATTTGTACGGCGGATGTGAGCCTATTTACGTCCGAGCAACCCGAAAGAAGGTTATTCGCGTTTACACAACCGATGAACGTATACAAAGAAGAGTTAAACGAACGCTGCGCACATTAATCAGCGTTGTCGGTAACCGTAACCGTCTCCGGGGGATTAGCCGGCGAGATATTCTATTCTTCGGTCGTAATTAATAGCTTTTGGCAAGTGAGCGTCGGCGGGCGGCGCAAATAGATATTCGTGACGAAACATTGCACTTGCGTAATTAGATAATTAAAACACGCGATACGAAAACAATGTGGGTCTATAGGAAACGTTACTTACACGTAACTGTATCCTCTGTGATGTGGCATCACTTAATACGCGACCCACGCCTTGTAAAGCGGACCAACGGCCTTTTGACGGGCTAGGTGTCGAGTCTAGATGTAGATAGACGTCGGCGATGCACGGAGATGAACGACTGATGCCGACCATTACGAAATGTCGACATAACAATATGAATAATAGTAGCGTTGGACGTGGGCCGCCCGTGGAACACCATTTGCGGTCTGTCAATACGAGTTATTTTGTACACGAAACTCGGCTCAAGTGGCTCTCCCGCGCATGGTATTAAAGCTATTGAGTCAAGAACCTCGACATTTAATTAGGCATGAGTTATGAACGCCCACGGCTGTTAAGGCAATGACTTCTGGCTTTTTGATTCATTACCTTGCAATTACACACTTTGATGTTTTACACATATTTTAGTCAATATCGTGTTATTTGCAATGTAAATGCGAATGGCTTCCTGTGGAACTTGAAACATGGATTAAATGACAGCGCTATTGTTTTCTCACATTCAGTCGATTTTCTTCAATTCTGAACGGTATCTGCGTTTGGTCGGTATCTTGATCCCGGTTGACCGGATGTGCGTTAATTGCTATTAAAGCTATTCACCCAGGTTCCCAAAGGAAAATCACTCGTTTAATTAATTACGAATGCCCCGATTATATTACAGCCACAACAGAAAGCCCGGATTTGAAATTACTTTTTTAATTTCTATTCAAATTGTTCCATTTACATTTGATAAATGATCAAGCAATTCTGACGTCGGGGACAGACATTGTGTTTTTCTATTTTAGTTATCTCTACAGAATTTCTTTGTTCGCTAAAAGCTTTGGCGGGAGAGTCTACATTGTACGCCATGTTATGTGCGCACTTGCGCAGTGAAATAGCGTTTGATGTGTTTGACATTGGAGTATGAACAAAATGCGAAAGACGAAATTGTATCAAGAATAATGTGATGAAACTTTAACGTGAACGTTATACGGAATCAGGGTTTCCTTCGCGATTGTAATACAAATTACATTATTATTAATATTAGCGGTTGTTTCTCAAGACACCTTTTTTCACCTCGATTTCTTTTCCTGTTATTGATCTGTCCCCTTCATTTAGATACATGTTTAAGCGAAAATATTAACTGAACCGGTTTATCCGAATGTTGATTTTCCTGTCTTGTATTATTGACTGAATCATTAATGTTACTTATAACGTGTTTATAAATAAAACCGGCTTATTTCAGATATAACGTGTCAAAATACGTTGATGTGTTGTTTGTCATTTGGTTGATGTCAGCTTTATAATGTGAGCCTTCCTCAAAAACGTTGTGTCATTCAATTATAAAGCGCATTTTCTCTTTATTTGCATTTATTTAGAGACATGCTTTAAATTACGTCATGTTTTACTATCATTTCGTCAGGCCATATCTCGCAAGGTAGGGACTGATACAACGAGACCGACCCACAGATTCAATAATAAAATATTTTTCTAGTACAACTGAACGCATCGTTTACCACAATTTATTAGCTCGGTATAGTAGGTTCCTATTAGGTTTAATAAAGCGAGAGGCATTGAGATGAGAACAGTAGGTATACAAGTGATTGATGATCAATATTCGAGGACGCGCGGAACACACCTCAACGTGCCTCGAGATCAATTTGTTACAATGATTGTGCATAGAAATAACTGCTATTTGGAGATTTATTGTCTACATTGATTAGTCTATCTAAAATCACTTGTAGGTAAACAATAGGGTTAATTAATATGAATTGGGTAATACATATACTGGCCACAATAATGGTGTTTTTTGGAATATTACAACATAAAGGGTTTCTTTTAGGAGAAAGTATAGTAGGTTTAATTTAAATACCTACTTCGATTTTCAAAGGGTCGACTTTTATTAAGACTTTTACGAGGATAGAGAAACGATGCAGATTTATGATGATTTGATATTATCCACTCTAAAATACTAATATTAAAAAAGCCCTAAGGTATACTTACATAGTTCAAATTATTCAAAGTATGGTGAGGTTTTCGCTCATCATGTATTGTAATTTGTTTACCTACGGCGTAAACCAGGAAGGAATCTCATTTATTAACTTACCCACAAGAACTTACTTCGAACTATATTGTACCTAACGTTTATACATATTCTCCTTATAAGGTATGCATATATATGCGGTTTTAACTTTGTAAATGTTTTTATTTTCAAACACGTTTTAACATTGTTTTAATTAGTTTTTAATTTGAATATTGTCGTATGTAAGTATTTTAGGGTTTTTTTTTCTTGTTTTTTTTTTTTTATTTTTTTACATAATGTCGTTACTTCGTTTGTCCAAATAATAATGACAAGACGTTATTTATTATCTCAATTTTTCGGAGTTATTGTGCAAATCACATGCCACGTACATTTTAGAGTAAACAAAATCATAAATCAACAACAGCTCTTACATAATCAAACAACACGTAGAAAGTGTTACGAATCAATTAATTACATAGGTACGTAGCTATGTATTTACATACGTAGCTTTGTATTTACATACGTCGATTGTCAATAGAAATTCGACGCCGACCATGTGACCAAATGCCACGAGGTCACAAAGAGTCATCTATCAATACATATTGTTAGACATAGCCATACAACACACGGACGGACGCACCTATTGGTAAACTAACTCACTTTATACCAATCAATTTGCATTGCCTCAAGGTTGGTTACTTAATAAACCTCTTGCTATTTTTGTCATGTTTAAAGTTTACGAATACTTTTTGCTAGATATTTGCATTTCACGCTGGTTTTGCGCATGTTGAAATGTTAATGTGTTATGTGCGGTTCATGTCTTACAGCAACAAGCTTTTTGTTTAGACTAACGTAGATTTAAAATAGCTGTGCAAATAGGAAGATATACTAGTGTAATTTGATTGCGACGGCAAAGAAACAGACTCTCTTTACGCGCGCGTAACAAAGGGTAATAAAGTTTTAGTAAACGACCAAGTGAAGATTGTTTATAAATGGAGGTCGAGAAAGTAAAGGCCGTCGACGACTGAATAACAAACTCTTTGGGCATGTCGCGAAGCTACGGTTGCGCAACAAATTGTCTACGGATGATTATGGAGAGCGGACGTCACGCGTCGCGGCTCCCCGTTTAGAAAAACAATGACAAACTCACGAGGGTCCCTCGGCCCGTCCCCAAGCCTTCACAACCAAGCGAAACATGGCGACCCATTGATCTATCAAAGGCCAATACAAGCTGGTCGCACAAACCCATTTGAATAAATTTGCCGAATAAAAGCGCAAACAAAGAAGTCATCGGAACGTGAAAACGAATCTATCACGCTCATAATTGGCTACTGTACGGTTACAGGAATGCTATTATGCTACTCACTTATCGCTGCCGAGTCTGGCCTACATAAAACGTGTCGATTTTCGACCTGATAACGCTGGCCTTGCGTTTTAACCGTTCTGGCATTTAACTTGCATAAATCGAATTTAAACCGTGCAATTTACTCGATGCAACCGGTTCTCATGTAATTTAATTCACAAGTTGATTATTGCCATCGTTAGTAGTTAGAACGAGTCATTGTAAGTACTTACAACACATGTTCCAGATATTAAAAATATCATAACACATGTTGTGAATGTATCAAATTAAGTACGAGTATCAAATGAGTCCGCGGAATGATGTCACACTGGCATACCGACATTGATCCGATTTCATCTTTACTGAGAAACTTAAACATGATTAAATAACAAAAAGAAACTATTATTGGAATGATTCGACTTCGCAAAAGACGACAAAAAGTCAGTGAAACTTCAATAATATGACGTGGGTCGAATTGTCTATTCGTAAAATAGAAATCCAATTTGGATGTAGGTCGTCGTGACTTGATAATGGAATGTTCAAACGTGACGTTGGCACGACAACGTGAACGTAATTCGGATATTTGCGCATACAAAAGTGTTGTTGTTTGCGCTTTGCTCGGTTTACATTCAATTAATTAGCAGAGTTAGGAGTAGTATTGTTAGTTTCGTATCGTACATAATAGACTAAGGCTATGTTTATACAGAACCGTTATTTAGGTACGTCTCCACCTAACAAAAGAAACCAGCCGGGAACGGGCAAATCGCTCACTTATAAGAATAATAATTTGAGTTCACCCTCGAAAATGTCTCTCTTATATCTTACATCAATGTTTTCTTTTATACGTGAATGTCGGGAGGGTGAGTTAGAGGGTCTTTGTGTTCCCTCGGGCTCTCCAAGAGAAGGGTTGACGTGGCTTTTCTATTTCATCACCTAGCTAGTAGGTAATTCCGTTTTAATTGTACTTGATTCAAAACACGAAATTTTTGACAAAGTTTTACTCGCGTAAGGCGACACGAGTTACGTCAACATAATTCTATCTGTACTCGTCGTATAATAAAGCTGTTGGGACTATGCTAGCGTAGCCAGACGCGGCTCCGCTGCGAGCACAGCTTCCGCTACGAGCGTAGCGGCTTCGCTTCAGCTACTCGCGGCTACGCAACGAAGACGGTAGGGTAGAGGATCTGCAGCTTCTATGAAATGCTAGTAGCGGTCTGCTGCTGCTACGCGCAGCGCAGCTCTGCGGCGGTCTACGCAGTGTCCACGCCGCGGTAACGTTGTGTATACTTTTGAATACCTGTACGGCTGAAAAACCTACGCCCAGTGCTAGACTCTTAATACCTCCACATATTAATGGCTGTCTGTCCATTGAAGTTATTTTCAGAATGATTTTAAAACGAGTTGGAGATATAACAACAAACAGTTCTTTGTTTATTTTTTATGGATCGTTGAAAATCCCATTCGAATTCTAAGAATTGTTCATTGTTTATAAGTTCACAGAAATACGAAGCAGCTCGCTATGCAAACAAGGGACTAGTAAAACCCTGTCTAATCCAGCTGATTACCTGAACAATCTTGGACTGAAATCGCTTAGTTGTAAAAAAATACACAAAGCGCTACTTTCGAGTTAATTAATGTCGTAAAATGCAGAAATTACGTTGTGTAGTAATTAAACTAAAAGCAATTAGTTTAATGTTTACTGAATTATACTTGTTATTCTTGCATGAACATTTTAAGAGGTTCAAATTAATATATTTTTTACGTCGCAATTGTAAGCAATGTGTCACAATTTTATGGGTACAAATGAATAAGAAAAATGTATGTTTGAATGGAATCAGCTGCTTGGGGGTGCAATGTGGGGATACACAAAATAAGGATGGGGATTTCTATGAGAACGCATCGGCGTTCGTTGCCTAGCAACTGGGGCCGGATGCCCACCGTTGTAAAAGGGGCAATAACACTGAGCAAAATATACAATGCTTTGTTTGACTATAAACTGTTCTGGGTTATTGTTTTAGGAAAATAATACGAGGCCTGTTAATTAATGTACGCATAAATTCTCAGAAAACGTAGTCGGTTTTGTTTCTTTATGGACCGAAATTTATTTTTAGAACGTCGCGGCCATATTGGGATGTGAGATGATTGAGGTCAGTGTATTTAAATAATATGCGGCCTAATTTATTACAATTCTGACACGGGTTTTTTTTTGGATAGGTCGAAAAAGGTGTGACATACAGTACAAATCTAATCTGTTAATACATTCAATTGATCTGATATAAAGCAAGGAAGGTACCTAATCAATAAAGTTGTCGATAATTAAAACCTATTTATATCGCATGATTTCATGCTACAATCCTGTTGTATCGTCACATCCATTAGATAAGTAGAACAAAACACCAAAAAGTTTTAAAGTACAGATATCACAAACTCGGACCAATACTTGTACAACAAATGGCCCCTTGTCATCATAAATAAAAGAATAACTAATCAAAGTTTTGCCCCTGGGTTTACTTCGATTCATGGGTGAGAACGTAAACAAGCTGCGAGCGGTTTGTGGGAGGCATGGCCACCCCCAAATACCCTCTTCGTCCCCTAGGCGCCTCAATTGTGACATTTTCCTCTTGTCGCCCCCTCACAGTTCAATAATCTTTCAACGATATGAAATTTGTAAATTAAACGCCCTCCCTTCTTAATGTAAGCATTCCGTCTTTATATTTACTTTTTTTTTTCAAAAAGTTCTTATTGCGTCTTGAGATTTTGGAAGGGTCTGCCCATTGAGTCGTTTTTAATGGCAGTTGACGTGTTTACTAACATTTTTATATAAATAGAATCGATGACGTAGTGACGAAACGGATTAGTTCACCAAAATAAGCACGTTTTTTCAAAACCACGCGTTCACGTAAGCATTTGTGGAAATAATTTGGTGATTTAAATATACTTTGCCAAAGTTTCTTCTGAACACGTTTTATTCGCAATAAATAAATCAGTTACAAACTCTAATACGAGCTGCTTTTTCCCATAAACAGTTAATTATGAGTCTAGGTAGGGGCTGAGGGGCAGGGGGGCTGTGAAAGACTTAATTATAGATACATATCTACATCATTTTCCTATCTTAATTATATGGAACATTTTAACTGAGAACTTTATGTAGAGTAACATTTACGTTGGATGCGAAATACTTTGTTAAACGAGCACGCTGCTCGACACTCGTGCTCTATTCGATTTTCTCAGGAACGTATAAACCGGCTGAGTACGTGCAGTGCCGATAACGGTCAATGTAACTCGTCGAAACATTACTTGGCATTGTTCCAGCACTGAATGTGCTTCTCCTAGAAAACCCTTGATAACCTGCACCAGTTAACAGTTAATGGTAGGCTTAATGCTCTGAATAAAATAGGGGCGCCCCTTGCGGCCCTTCTCCGCCCTAGTGAGGGGATTAGGGCAGTCTGCCACCGAGGACCATGATGTACGAGCGAATGCCACACCTAACGCCATTACGTTGTATTTGATATTGCTATATCATTCTGTCCTCACATACTAATATTAATAGACGATTTACCGTCATGTATCATGTTCTACTCCTCCATAATTACTGTCTAATGACGTGACGTATTCAAGAATAGACACCATTATGTTATGTAGACACACATTATTATTACCTCTTTGTCATAGTAGTAAGTTGCTCCATCATTATTGACTTTTCCTTCATACGTTAAAACAGACAAAGCGTCCGCGATTATTTATCAATGGTAATTTCCGCAGACATTATTATAATAGCAAACTATATGCATGATGTTTTGATATCTTGCATTACCGTATTGAGCTCAAGGAAGCGATTGTTATGTGTAGCGAAATGTATAAAGCATCTCGGTAACAATGGAGTCATTGTGGGGTTTGATTAGAGAATTGAGGCACAGGGGCGTCGCGTCGTGGCAGACGATCACGACTTTCTGATCTCACGCCAGGCAGGTTCCCAGCGCTTCGCTACAAATTGTTTGGACATCACTACTCGTATGTGCAAAAAAAGAAAAACGCATCCACCCTATTACCGGTTTGCACGATACACGCAAACCAAGACGAAACTACCAATAATGATAGAAGTTGAAATTACACCTAAAAAATCTTTAGATAATGTGAATTTAATTGGCGTACCACGATTTGTTTAGTGTTTTGTTCTGTCTGGGTATAGTAGATATCAAGATGTTTGATATGATATGCTATCTGAGAAGATAACATTTTGTTAGATATGACAACAGTGAACAAAGGAGAAAGGAGATTGTTGAAAAGGTTATTTGTCACGCAGATAAATTGTACAATCTTACAATGTCATATGAACGTTGTTATTCTTAGATAATGCGTCATAAAAAGTATGTAGTGTGGCGTTGAGTGGTAACAATGGGTCGTTGGGTTTACAGGAAGTGCGGCTGTAGCCAGCAGCTGTCTCTGTACCCCACACTATTGCTCGCCTTCGGTACACACGGCCGACATAGAAGAAACGTTGTTGATTCGTTTATCGCATTTACACACCTTGCTAAAAGCGAATGTTCGCTAAAAAGCAACGAGGCTATTAAGTGATAATATTTTGAAATTGTGAGTCGATTTGCAAGATTCGAGAAACCTTTCCTTGGGATCGGAAAATGGAATGCTTTCATTAAACTCATTAGGTACAGGTTCTACAATAATGACACATTTAAAGTTCAATAGAATTGATGATACACTTAATACCTCATTCCCACACATAATGAAAACGCGATACCTATTTTTCCTAATTAACGGGATAAATGCTTGTATGATGAAAGCGTGTTATTGATTGAATATTTTTCTCAATATTCGTTCAAATGCTTGACGTAACAAGTACTGACTAACATTTTGCTTATATTATATTTACATGCTCATGTTTCTTTACATCATCAATTTTCTGGTTCGTTTGAAACTCGTAATAAAAATGCATAGACTTCATTTTGCATGCTGACGCCCGCCCGCCAAAAAGTAATATGAGCACATTTCTATTCTGAGCTGAGTTTTGTGTTTTCCAGTACAAACGCGATGTAATAATTCGTAGTTCACGGTTACGCGTTCGCTTAAGTTCACGTTAGCGTCTGTTGGTCCACACTTGCGGTCGTCGAACATACGCACGGGCGTGGTATTTCATTTAACATTATTACGAGTCATCGGCGGTAGACTTTCATCAGTAATGTAATGAGTACTCCGTCGTAGGGTAGACCTCGACCGCAAACATATTCAACGTTAATTCAAGAGCTCGCCGAAAGGAAACACACCTTTAAAGATGAGTGTTTACGAACGTAGAACAATTGAATGTTATTACTGTTAAACTTCAGACGGAATAACTCATCATCTCGCAGCCGTCGGTTGTGTAAGAGCTTTAGCACAAAGGGTATCGCTCATCAATCTGTAGTTCCCGAGTTCTATTCTTTAGTTCCACTGGTTACCCGCTAATTATTGTGAACTTGTGAAACGTATCTATTAATGACAAGTCTTTCGTTCCGAGAGAAAATACTTTTGATTACGATTACACGGTACAATGGCCGTGCGTGAGAGTTGGACGCGTTGCATTGTGCCATTAAAATTATGTATTACACCGGCACATGCTCTATTTAGCCAGTCGGTAACAATAGAAACTAATAATGATCATTCTGTATTAATTGCACATTGCGTGCCGCAGTAAAGACTGTTTGCAATACTTATCGTGTCATGATCGTTACGTGCGATCGATGGAGCGCAGCGGAAGCGAAACGGACTAGAAAAAAATGAGTTATTTTTAAATTGGGGGTAATAACTGAGTAGTGCGGAGTGTTCATCATAAGGTCTTATTAATATTCACGATGCGGCGCACCCGGGGCGGGCAGGCTTCACAAAATGGCTGCCGGAGGCGCGCGGGCCGACCGAGTCGTGACCGCCAGGAATCCACGCGCTCGTTCCGAACCCTCATCAATTATGCATGAATGCGGCCGAACGCCGATGTTTACTCTCCATGAGACAACAATTTATTGCGTCGTGCGGTTTTTGACATCCGATCGGAGACCGGTCCGCCGGCGATCTCTGCAACGATGACGAAATACTTACGATTTACGTCCGCACTGATTTAATTTACAAAAATATGTATATATCATTTGTTTTGATTGTATTTGTCGAGTATGGTAGATAGGTAGGTAGATACTTCAGACGTTCGAGACAGATCTTGTATGGCGAGTTTCCAAAAAATACATCTCAATTCAATATAATATAATGACTCTTATAAAATCTTATTCCAACACGATTCTATTGCTTCCTTTAATCCGTCCTTTCACCTTATTCGACACTTCCTCGTGTCGTTGCTAATAATAATGCAATCAATTCACACACGGTTCACAAACAATACAATAATAAAATTACGTCGTCTAAGAATGCCAAGTACTCGTATGTCGTTGATGTTCATAAAATAAAGGCGTGAGTCACATTTTGTTATTGCATCAGGCAATCGTCAAATTAATTTATCGTAATAACCACGTCAACTTGTCGGCAGCTGAGCAACTATTGATGATAAGGGCTGAATAAATTTGTTATTATCAAAATATGTAGATATGTCTCGTTACCTAAGCATGTATCTGTAAATACGGTTTGTAAAAAAGACACTTAACGAATTCGAGACTCGCGTGTACTCCCCGCCATTGTAATCGTTTTTTTTTGTACTGGTAACAACCCAGGAACCTTCTGGTTACGGAGATATTGAAGGTTATGCACAATGTTTTGCGTGTGTTACAGTGCGCACAACCGCAAACAGCTAATATTCACTCCAAAAATAAAGTGGATTCCCAGTAATTATTTGTGTGCAATGTTACTTAGTTTGATGTTCAGAATGCGCAGTTGACAGTTATGTGATGTGTCTTCTTTTCTACACTCTGTACCTACTGGGTTTAATGGCATTGCTGTAAAATCTGACGTCCATTCTATATGTGCGATCTGAGTCATGGTATCCGGAAAACCGTTTCTCACATAGAGTGTGTGTGAAATATTTTATTACTAAAGGTGTAAGGATGTATGCACACTCTTCAAATGTGTGTAACCTCCAAACCAACAAACGCGAGTTCGTGAGATAACGTTATCCATGTCACACAAAGGTGGTTTTAATCAAAGTTGTTCACCTGAATGGTTTTTATTTAAAAATAATATGCACATTTCTGAATGTTTTACAATTAATTATCAATGTATAGCTGTGTCATCAGAATCTTTTCTAGTTTTCAACGTTGATACGTGAAATTATAATTTAACGTATCAACGTTGAAAAAAAAAACAATTCAATTCAGCGTTCAAAATTATGTCAATACTATCTTGAACGCTGACTTGAATTGTAATTTTCAAAGCGCGTTCAGTCTGAGATAGATCATAAACCGTACCAACACACGTGGTTTTTTTTAATACCCTGTTTGAGTTTCTCAAACGTAAATGAAATGAAACGAAGCGTACACCCTATTGAAGTTCTGAGAAGTTTACAAACGCTCTCAGGTTATCTAAACAGGTCTTTGTTCAAACAGGCGGCTGGTAACGGGCCCCTTATCAGTGCCTGCAACCAGGCTATCGACTGCCGTGTTTGTGTTTTGTTATCTACAATTTCCCGCCTCTCACTATGCAAGTTATCTATGAACGCAAAGTATTGTATGATAAAACACCTATTTTTAGTAGATTATCTCAAGTCGTGATGTTGTGTTCGTTAGACATATCTTTGTACGTGATTCTGTATAGATAAGCACACAGCTATCTCAATGGCATTAACTATTTATCATTGTTATTTGGAATGCGCGACATTAGAATTACAAGTAGTTACGAGTCACTTAACATGAAACATGAACGCGTTCCACTTGAAATATCGCCGTTTTTTCATTGAATTGTATGTGCAAATTACACAGCATTAGTTATTCGTATGTACCCGCTAACTCGATTAGCACAAGGCCAAAACAAGGTATGCGACCTCTTTGCTTGTTTTTACAAAAACTTCGTGCTTTGCAATTCACCTACGTATCCGCCTGCCCGCATGACGAGACAGCCAGATAAAAAACAACAACTACTAATAACGCGATACAAATTGTTAATCCATGATCTACTTACAAAAACATAATTAGGTTTTTAAATTGTGTTCGCAACGAATCGTCGGGCAATCAAATAAAACGCAGCCCGATTTCTTAGAAGAACTTTATTGGTTTTTGTTATTATCGCATCTAATTAGTGTAAATGTGTTTTCTGTCTGCGAAAAACCCAAACAGCTTGATTTAGATTATATTTTCATGCAAATTCCGTTGGTTAAACATCAATTTTATTAATGTGACCTGTGAGCTGAACTCTTTGTGTTATTTATAAAGCAAACGTAGAACGTATAGCTTGTCACGGAATACTTGGGTGCGTGCCAAATCGTTAGCGCGTTGTAAAATGTTTTCGGTATGTTGGTCAACGATCGCTATTTGTTTATACCTATTATAACAATGCTTGTTCGGACAGCATCAGAATCTACGTGTCTCAATTGATTTATTGTCATATTCATTGCAAGTAGGTACTAAATGAGCACCCAAAGTGAGGATTGATGGATTTGAAAAATATTTTGAAAAATTTTTCCTACAGGTTTACAATTTCGTCTTTTATCTCAGAAAATAATATTTTGTGACATTTATCGTCAAACAGAGCCGGAGACGGCTATATTCCTGGAATTACCAAGTGTTTCCTTTGTTATTCCGTATGTTGTTTACTCCCTGTAATCATTCGGGTGTGTCAAATATTTAGAAATGATATGTAAATGTTCGGTTTATATCAATACGCTTACGCAATCCTTCATTGTTTTATAAATTTCACGAAGATGTATGTTTTCTTGGAATTAATTTCATTTCCGTGTGATTGTAATTCATTTCGTTAAATGTTTTTAGTAACAATGATAGTTTAAGCTCATGTTCTAATTGTGTATTGTGTGAGTGGCAGTGTGTGTGTGTTACTGCAAAGTGCAGACAAATTAAATAAAAAAGGTAGGTACCTACTAACGGCAGTTCAAGTCTGCCCAATAATTTTCAATTCTTTATTCCGTATCATACATACAATACATAGATGTTCTATGACGCATAATATGCATAATTACGTAAGTAGGGAATGGACCTATTACCAATACCTAAATAAAAAGATTTATTTCTGATGAGCTAATGTTTTTCTTGTGTCCACTTAAACGTTTAGCTATCATTCAGCTGTTGCCCGTTAGATTATGTAAATCGTCCGCTGTGATTAGCGACATCTGCCCTTCCTGTCGTATAATATGGAGACAT
This sequence comes from Dasypolia templi, assembly GCA_963555695.1. Classification (NCBI taxonomy): domain Eukaryota; kingdom Metazoa; phylum Arthropoda; class Insecta; order Lepidoptera; family Noctuidae; genus Dasypolia; species Dasypolia templi. The sequence continues at coordinate 8,815,611 of OY743148.1, read as the reverse complement.
GGGGTCCTGTGAAACTGGAAGTTAGGACGGGTGCACATGAGCGTCAGGTGCTAAGTACGCGAGGGGGGTGCCGTCTCCCCATCTGCTTACCCTGCGACACCCGCGCCGTTCACTTGTTGCTACGTTGAGCTACGTCGTCGCCGCTAGACTGCCGCACACGTCCCCCCGCCCCCTTTCCTCCGTACACCGCTTCCCTTCCCCGCGCATTTCAGTTCTTTGTTCGCCACAGAGGCTTTCGCACGTCCGTGCTGTGCCACTTTACGTTCGCAACGAATTATTTTGACATAGTCGTGAATTGTACATAATATTATTACATAGATAGCAAAGCCAACTGGATTTTGTGAGTGTGTGCTGGTGAATGCTTGAATCCTGCGACATTTTGACCGCAACGTAGTACCCACACCTTTGGAAGGATTTCAAGCTGATTGGAATATCCACGAGGATTTTTTTGTGAAAAATCTGTGATAGTGACTTAGGTCATTTGTGTGGTTAACGGGCACTTAAGAATATTGTGTCTGAATATAAGAAATTGAAGTGATTGTATTGTAAATTGACGAAGCTGTTGAAAATTAAAGCTGAAAGAAGATAATTAACTTAGTGTTGATTCATTTGAGACCTGTAAGTACTTTGATCTTCTAATATTAAATAAAAGATTAGGCTCTAAACGAACTACACTGAACTATGACAGTTCAATACAATTTGCTAGAGGTCATCCACTTAACGACTTTCGTAATGTCTATTGTGAATTTGAATTGGTAATTTAAATTTGTATTGGTCACAATATCACCATTAGTAAGCGCAATCAATGAAACGCTGATAAAATCATCAAAAAATTTAAAACACCTCTATACGGTGGTCGAAGATTTTTTTTATGGATAACTTTGCAGTTACTTAATTTGCTCAAAACCATTCGCCGATGAAAACGTTCCCATCGTTCTTTCTCAGTTTTCCACAGTCACGATTATCTAATGCTGTTCAAAATTAAATACATACCTACCCACCCAATGTGTACTATTTCAAGACCGAGAGGTATTAGTCGAAAATATATTATTTAATAATAGTATTTAATTACCTGTTTGTAGAAGGTCAATGCAATAACTCATTAAATACCTACTTATCTTAACTAAAATGACATCCATTAAAAATCATTAACACGGCGCATTTATAGACAATCGTTAAATGCGCATTATACCAATTATCTAGGTTTGCTAACGTCATATGATACATGCCTACCGGCTTATTAGCTATGAGATAATGCATTATAACTGTGTTAATTACCTTTTCTTAGTTACTTACTTTACATGTTAAATAATCGCATAGCTAACGAGTAGGCAATCAGATCGTCGTGTTGTGCATGCACGATAAATAACTAGGTAGTTATTTATTACGTTACGATATAGCCGCTACTCCGCTAGTCGTGCACTGAATGACCTTTCATATCGTCCATGTTATCGAGAATGCTTTCCGAGTGTGCATTGTTACCGTAAACAGCGATTCGTTATCGAATCGCGTTTTATCGCTCTTTTGTTTATTGTCGAGTGACCCGTTGTGTTTGTTCTTATTCCTTGATAGTCGTTATTCTTGGCTTTTCCGTATTTCAATTTCACGGTGGGTTTTTGAACAATATGTTCGACAGAGCTCGACTAAATTGCATTGCAAGTCATGACCGCAACTACCTCAAGAAAACTCACATAAAGTTACTGGAATAAATTGAAATAGGTACTTACTAATTAAATTCTTTTGAATACTTCACGCGATAAAATAATACAGGAAATACCGAAAACAGCTCTTGACATTGTGTGATCAGTTAATTAACTACACACACTAGTCCATTTATAAATAGTACCTACATACCTAGTTAATTTAAATCTTTTTATCGTAACTTTCAGGGCCATCCAGTTTCTCGAAGCTATAAAAACATTTTATGATAGGTTGTTATGTGAAAAGTGTACGAATTTTACGATATTGGTGTATTGTCTGTGCTGGAAATCAAGAATTCCGGTCGCGAACAATCGGTACACGTCGTGAGATGCGAGTGAGATTGCAGCGCGCTCGCCTCCGTGCGCTTTCAATAGCACATTGCGCAATTTACTGCACGAGCTGCGCCACTCGTGATATCTGACTACACTACATCGTATCTTCAAGGTGGTATTGCATTCTGTAGTCACGCTATCTGATGTGCCACTATACCCCGCTACATTGTACCCCTACACGCTCTCTTACATTTCGTAGAAGCTATGAAGCCATTAACTTAAAAGGAAATCGTCCATTTCAGTATAAGGACGAGACCGGCTTCCGTAAGTGTCGGTCACACGCCTAACGATCTCAAACTAGGTTGATATTTCAAAAGCGAATGCTGACTCGATATCGAATAAGTAATTTGTGAGTTTCGTTTAGAAAGTGAGATTCGGATGCGGTTTGCGGCGGAGCTACTCTAATTTGATGCGATTCAGACAATCTTACGTTGTTAAAACACGATGCTTTATGTAAGTTGAGCTAGAACGTTTAATTGCTACCTTAGAGAGAAAACTTTGTCACAACTAAATGTCCTCATAATAACGGTTATTCTCCGAATAGAAGTGTTTCATTTCACGGTCGACGAGTCGAAACGCTCCAGTGGTTTTAACGAGATGGCTTTGAGCCTGCAAACGCGCTCAGATAACACGGTGACAGGTTATTTGAGATTATTGACGGACGAAGCGTCGTCTACCACACTCGTAAACCTGGGCGTGTAATTTACACAAAGCAGAACTTGTTCGCGTGACATTCGGCATATTAGTATAGTTTTATTACTACGAAGTCAATATTATTTTAACAATGAACATTTGAGAACAAAAAACGTTTGAATTGTTGATTTCACAGTCCCAACATAACCTGCATTCAGCGATGCGTTTAAGGTTCCACAGTCTACATCTAAAAGTCTTTTACGTAACTTCCCGCCATCAGTTGCTAGCTTACCTTTATAATGCTTGATCCCGATTCCGTGGCTCAAGGAATAGTAGAACGTTTGATTGATCGTTGCCAGTCACGCGCTCGACTTCCTCCAAGTAGTCGTGAGTACCTAATATATTCTACCTACATAATAAAACACCTACATCACTACGAAATGGTTTGTTGATTTTGACCTTTTGACCTTATCAAGTATCGTTATAAAAGAATGGTGACACTCAATTGACGCGTTATTGTTTGAATGGACACTTTAAAAGGGTGACGTAATTGGTAACTATGGGCTTGCGGTTAACTATTCTCGGAAAACCTGCAAAAGTAGTTAGCCAATGGCACAGTAAACGTTATTGCGCTTAAATGAATAATTCAAAACCGCGCAAATAAATTATGTACTTATTTACACGAGCTTAGCTACTGAGAATCTGTAAAGTAAGTGGTTTATTTATACGGACTGCGCTGTCCGGCTTCTTAGCATTATTTGGATCGTGATTGCATAGCCTACTTATTATAGGAGTGCGTGGATAGAGCTGCTCCAAAGTTTTTGTACCGGTACAGCTATGTATATGGAGATAGGTTGGAGCGCTTGGTGCAATAGTCGGTCTGAGTTACGGCTGCCGGGGCCCGCCCTTCATGCATAATTCAAATTGTCGTGGTCAGGATTTACTGCGTCGAGATAGAGCGGCATGCGGCCGCGCTTCTCAGAGCCCTCGTGTCAACTTTTTGCCCTTCCTTTCCATCTAATGAAAAGCTCTCACCGGTTCCGCCTCGGCGTTTGTCTTGTCAATCAACCGTTGTCGTTCTGCGACGTTGCCGCACTTCCCCATCGAGTTATTTGTTACCCCATTGTCCCCTCCCGCTGATCACTGTCGCATTGTTTCACAACTTTTGTTTACATTCGTTCAATGGTCGTTTGTTTGTAAAGCGGCAGGTTTGTTTTCTCCGCCTCGTGTATTCTTTTAACATTGTAAACAGCTGGGGCTTGTTGAATTTCTTGTTATCGAATATTGTTGACTAAAACAACTATCGTTTCATTGCAGCCACTAAGTAACGTTACGGAAACCATTGTTATTTTGCAATTCTTTTTATCTACACGCCTACTCAAGCGTATTTACGTATCGTTTTGTACCTTTTGTATAACGTCAACACTTTTGTTTCTCGATTAGATCAGCATTTATTTTCGCTTGTGACTGTAAATTATTTACTTTTCCATGGTTTAGATAACGTCTACTAGGCATGTTATTTTTTCATGCTTTTTAAAGTAGAGCAAAGGTCTAACAGTTCGGCTAATAAGAGTGGGTCGTACAGCGATTAGTGTTGTAGTACAAAATGTATTCGGTCGGATAATACGGTGTAGATACGTCAAATTAGCACGGCGTCTGCCTGGATTTCGCCGTAACCGGTTAAAAAAGCACGGCGCGCCGTCTGTGAGTAATCTTCGGGTGCATTAAAAATGGCGGCTCGACCGCAACCGTATCGCGATGCATTACCATGTCATTATGCGCCGGCTGAGATGAGATCTCCCGGCTCACGCATAATGACCAGCTGTAGGTAGCACACAATCGCCAGTTCGCCAATTTCTTCTGTTTTTGTTTGTTATTAATAATTATTTATGCGATTATGTAAATGAGGATCCTCGTTAACGTTCCCTAATTAAAATTCCATTGTTGTTTGCTCGACATGCAGGCTCGCTCTTTTGTGTAGGTGTCGTGTCGAATTATGTGTTTTGGTATGTATGTACTTTCGTGTATTTATGAAAAACTAGCACTGCGTCCGCGAGGATTTCGAAGAAAAAAAAAAAAACTAAGTAGCCTATGTTCATCAGACATAATTTCGGCTTCTAATGTAAACAATTTTTCAAATCGGTCCAGTAGTTTCAGAGCCTATTAAATACAAACAAATAATCAAACCTTTCCTCTTTATAATAACAACATAATAATAACAATAAAATAAACGTTTTTTCTTTCTTCTTTCTTTCTTTCTAATATTAGTATAGACAATTGAATCGTTGAGAGGTTATCTGTGTCGATTTGTTTCCTCAAGCGGAATAATATTACTTTATATTTCATGATTAATCACTACAATTTGATTACTAATATTACTGTACTGTTAAATATTTATTATCATGTTCATATCTATAATCGCGTCAAAGACATTCGCGTGCCACCTGCCTTTACTTTGATCGGTCGTTTTTGTGCTTGATTACGGAAATTAAAATGCAATCGCCTATATCACGCGCAACAAGAAAAACCTCGAGAAATATGCGCTTGTAAGATTGGAACTTAGTGGGTAGTTTTGTTTCGCTATGTTTCTTTTAGGTATCTTTGGGTTGGTAATGTCACAAATATTCCTGTGCCAAGCGAAGCGCTAATAAATTAAACCTAGTAAGTAAAAGTCAAAGTGACGTGACTTCCTCAAGTTATTGTGTTAGTAATTTGTATAAGTATGACGCGTGACCCCGGGATTTTATCACATTGCCCTCGTTCTGGTGGAGCGCCAAATGTCCGGGCGCTGGCGGTACTGCTTGGCGCTCCTCCAGACGCCATTCACGTGCGGCTCGACGGGCCTGCCTGCCAACATGTTACCCACGCCGCCATATCTCTGCGTGAGCTTATCTTCCTGTTCCGGTTATTATTAAACCACTCATTTAAATAATTTCGTATTTGTTATCCAGCCGGCGGTATTCATATAATACGAGTAGCATGTATATCACTTTGCATGTAAATCAATCTAATTGAGTACCCAGCCAAGTGCAGTTGCGCAATAGATCTTGAATTGATTAGTCACGTGTGCATGCAAAGCAATAAAGGACATGAAAAAAAGTAATGTTTATTTACTTCAGCTAAAAATAGTACGTTTATTTTCACGTGTTGTAACCTTTTTTCCCAGAAGAATGAAATTGTATCGTCCATACATTACATTTTTTTATGTACTTAATTCCTTGCGTGGGTGTAGTGTGAATGGGCTTACTTTGGCTTCGTCCCAAACGCCGACATGACCGACGGACCGAACACTGAAGTGAGCCGTTTGAAAATATGCAGCTGGCAGCTCGTTGATAACACAATATTAATCCGTTTTGACAGGAAGACACGGCTTTGATAAATTATTTGCATTTTACTCACCATTCCGGATGATTTACTAGAAATGTAGATTCCGTGAATGTTTCGTTAATACCTACCTATTCACCGTTGAGTTGAGTATGTAATCCTAACAGTTTGTTTCACTTGTTACAGGTGTCGCTGAAAGTGTGAGTGCGAGTGATGTCGTCGAGGTCAGTGAGGAAACCGACAAGTGCGTGAAACAGGAGGAAGTGAAGGCCAGTGAGTGTGAAGTGAAGAGTGAAGTGAGTGCGGGCGCGGATGGTGTTGCCAGCGCCGTGGCCTCCGAGGAGGACGACTGTGTGATAGTGTGCGCGCGAGATGCGGACGATAGGTCCGACTCGGGAGTGAGCGGAGTCCGTTCGGGTGGCTCGGCCAGTTCGGTGGAGGAGCGCGAGTGGCGCGGCATGGCGCACGGCTACGGCGGAGGCCCCCCGCCGCCCCTGCTGCATCTGCCCCCCCCGCCGCCGCCCACGCTGTATCCCAGCGAGCTGCTGTGGAAGCAGCGGTACCAACCGCCGCTCCACGCGCCGCTGCATCATGCCATCGCGGATGACTACCTCGCGGCGGCGACCTACGATAGAGAGAGACATGAAAGACTGCTACGGTGAGTCCTCTTTCTTGCTACCTTTTTCTCAGCACCCCCCACATACCTTGACAAATCTTAGGTATCCCAAAAGTAAAGTGCATGAGTCATGTAGGTTTATAGTTTATCTAGGAAACGATAAAACGCTGATAGTTTGCTAGAGAAGCCCGTGCACGAGTGTAGGAGCTTTTTATTAGACCAAAAATCAGAGTCTATTCCAAACATTCTGTTCGTAAATGCAACAATTCAATCAAATGAATCTTCATTGAGGCAAGAGCCTACAAGAAGTTGTTAAGAAAATAAGGTATGAAAACCAGGTGATATCACCCCATATCAATATAGGCTAGGCTTGTGGCGAAGTAATAACAGGCAGCGGGTCGATCGATCAGGTTAAGCTTTGCTTGCCGCGGGTGGTCCGTGGACGAGTGACCATGTTTACATACCGAGACCCGTCCGACCTCTGAAAGCACGTTAAGCTTTTGGTCCCGGCTGTCATTCGTGGCTCTTTCAAAGTCAAAGCATTTATTTCAAATAGGTCCATAAAAAGGCACTTTTGAACGTCGTTTAATGCCCGAAGTCTTACCAAGGGGTATCGTATTAACTAGAAACTGGGTTGTGGAGGTCAGCTAGGCAGTCGCTCCATGTAAAATACTGGTATTCAGCTGCATCTGGTTAGACTGGAAGCTGACCTCAGAATAGTTGGGCAAAAGCTCGGCAGGTGATGATGAACTAAAAGAAAAGAAAGAAAGACTACAGCCAGTACTATAAATGTGGATCAAACTTTCAATGATGTTATTATCAACTTTCTACTAGATTAGAGAGGTCACTGAACCTGAGATAACTTTTTATAAAATAATCAACGTTGTGTTTGTTGTTGTTTCTTACTAACGCCGAAATTAGCGTATTACTGTTTAACTTCTACCGAAATATTTGCTGAAACAGATACACGTAAAACACAATTAACATTATTCACAATACACACAATCAACGGTATTTTGCAAATTGCTATCTAATCGCTTACTCAACTGAAATTTTTGTATAATGTGCAAACTACTGCGTTTAATATGAATGAGACCGTCACACACCGCAAATATCAAATGTGGTTTAGGTAAAAACTGTTAGGTTTTTATAGTTTATTACAGCAATTAAATTCATTGGCCCACACCCATGACTAATCAAACTTTTTCCGGTATTAAACGAAGAATTTGCCAGATTGCTTACCGTGACTCAGCACTTTGGAATACAATTTATGTTCAACAAGAGCTGCCTATTTTATGTTCAACAAGAGCTGCCTATTTTATGAGTCATGGATTCAAAGCGTACTACGTAAAGTCACAATACTCTTATAACTCGAAACTCCTTCAGAGAGTACTTAACCTGGTTTTATCTGCTCGCCATCTCAAATACTCGAGATTGTTTATTGTTAAACTCAAACGTTATTTATGTAAATAAATAGAGCTGTAAAACGAAGTGTGTTAATTTCCGATGTTACAAGATTGCTCTAAATACTTACGATTTGTTAAGCTTGATTTATGGCACGATTTGTTTTTTTTTGTCGAGTTCGAATTTCGAATCGTGTCCTACTTATTTTTTCTTAATAAATAAATTCAGCTTGATGAGAGCGTTGACTATGTAGACTTGGGTGATTTGAATTATTTTAAAGGAAATGGCTTTCAAGAACATTTGCTACAAACAACAATACAAGATAGGAAACAGAACATCGCGAGTTAGCCGTTGTTGTAAAAGAAAGGAATTCGAATTTTGTTACAACTGTTACGGTTACATTGTACATACGGTTACAGTTAGATTGTTTTTGTTAGCCTTCGGTGTACTCTTTACTTTACAAAATATGACAATAATCTATAATTTATTCAGAAAGAGTTTGAAACTTTGAATCATAAAACGATTTTCTCAGAAAACATTGTTGGCATTATTTCAATTACGCAGAAAGATAAACTGAACAATTGAATGTACTCCTACAGCGATTCAACATGGTTTGAACTGGTTTGTTAGCGTTAAAGTATATTAAAATTAATAAAATCAAGTAATAAAAAAATGATTAATAAATGAATGTGCTGCTTGAACCGATGGTATGGTATGTATTGGTGAAGTAAGTACATAGATATTATGGTATAAGAATAACTTTGAATTAATCTCAAGTTTTTTAATCAAAATACATGACAGAAGTGTTTATTTTTTAGCAACATTAAAATTACATTTGTAAATTATCATTCCCAAAGACATTATTATTATTTTACCTGATGTTTTTTTTAAATGTAAACAGTGTTTTATTTATTGACCATGACGCTAATGTACCCAAATATTATGACAAGGATATTGAGTTAACTCTAGTGTAGTCTGGGCATGTCAATATGTATCTCAATTTGTATATAGGGGGTTATCTCAGGAACTTCTAATCCGGTTCTGAAAAGTCTTTCATTAAAGGGAAGCGACAGAATTACCAAGTATCATAGAAAATAATATATTATCTTAAAATAAGTAATTTCGAGGGCAGAAACTAGTGTTAGATACTGTCTTTACAGCCAGACAGTAAATCACTACGCCTGTAATATAAATTACAAACACAGACACACAACATTATCGGACAAGTTCTTATTAAGTCCTTTGTTATGATAGCGCCAAGGGCGATCCAATAGTAATTAGGCACTGGAAACAATTCCACCGCAGCCATGAAAAAAAAAAACCAATAATTCCCCTAAGGTACTTTTGTTCACGAAATTAAGTACTTAGATTTGCGATTTATGTTAAATATTTAAAGTATTTCAAAACAGGAGTATTTAAATAGTTCGTCTAGACGACAAAAGTTTATATTCAACCAGACATTCAATACAATACATATAATTAGAATAAGCAAACTCTGTAAACCAAACAGAACTTCTGTTTTAAAATCAAAGGTTAAAACCACCAGAATTCGTATTTAAAACTTGCAAGGCCAGCTCAAAAATAACGAAGCATTTCTCATGACAGAAATAGTTGGTGTCGACATGCAAGAAAAACTTTGCAATGATAAACACTAACATAATTGGTGGCTTGCCAAGTTTCTTGTTATTCTTGAACAATGTTTAGGAAATGGGTACTTTATTATTCATATGTATTCGACACGTCAGCGTCTTGGCTGCTTTAAATACTGCGGAATGCTGCAATGAATTATCATTTGAATAAAGTCCAGTTAGGTGATTATAATTATTAGTCTGTGGAATGATTGTATTCTGTCTATTATATTGCAACTGTCGTTATTTTAACTAAGTCGTGTTCGAAATATTAATTATATCGTAAATAAGAATTATGATAGATAATAATGTAGAATACACTTATAATTTACAAATTGGAAACGTTACACGATTTATAATAGGGATGCAAATGGCCTGCAATTAAAGCACTTGATTTCATATCTGGAGCTTCGGAAAGTAATCTATTCATCTATTCATACAAATAAATTTAATTGAAGTATATTTTTGATTTGATTTGTAATGTTAAAACAGCTTTACAACTTAATGTTTATACATTAAGTTGTAAAGCTGTTATTATTTTTGTTTTTTGTTACAAGTACCGTTTATACGGTACTTGTAACAAAAAACAAAAATTATTGTCGTCTGTTTGTTCCGGCTAATCACCGAAACTGCTGGACCGATTTTGACGGGACTTTCACTGGCAGATAGTTGATGTTAAGAATTTTAGGAGTAACGTAGGCAACTTTTATATTAGAAAAATAAAGAAAATCAAAAGGTATTTATAAGTCGCAGCTAGTCATTAATAAATATCATTTGTTTTACAATTAAAACCACTGCTAACTATACCTAACTTTCAAAATTACATCTATGTAAGTTACTTTATTAATCGTTCTGAAAAGTTCGTGTTTATTATACCTAAAAGAACCGAATACACGTAGTATTATAGGTATTATTCTCTTTATGGAGTTTATAGGTACCATACCTAATGCCAATTATAATGAGGAAAATAAACTTGCAAATATTATTATAGGCAGGTAGGATATCGCTCACTAAAAAATTTTCCTGAGGGAGGGTGTTTTTAAGAATTATACAACTGTAACATAGGCCTTTTTGTTTATTGTTCGATGAATTATTAAAAGTTGGCATAACATTCCACTTTTCTTATTAAAAGAACTCTATGTAATCTACTTCTTTCATCTTTACGGCGTATTCATAGTCTGGGTCAGATAATGTTAATAATGTCATGGATTGTTATTGCAAAGGTCATCGTACCGAAAGTAGTGACTGCTTTAAGCATAACCAAATTACATAACATCACGCCTTGTATCCCCGAAGGGTTGGGCAGAGGTGTACCTATAAGTACACCCACATTTCGCCAGTTATGTTTTTAAGTCCCATGTAATAGGGGGCGAGCCTATTGCCATCAACCGGGCACAAATCCAGACTCCGGGCTGCTACTGAGAAATTCCAGATAGAAAAACCCAATAACAAGTTGCCCGACCTGGGGATCGAACCCAGGACCTCATGCTCAGCAGTAGCGATTGCGACCACTAGACCAACGAGGCAGTCAACATAACCAAATTAATGTCATAGTAATATTTGGAACTGGAACTCAAATCTCTCATTATAATAAGCATTATGAATAAATATAATACCGTTTTCAATAAATTTATTACAGTGATAAGTCATTGCAAACATTTAAATGTTAATTCGTTGAGACACGTTTTTTGAATAATCGTGAGGGACTTACGGATGTGGAGAAACAATAATTTACAATCGTCTCAACGTGTTGAGGCATACAAAGTGGCATAATTTATTATCCTTCTTTCCCTACGTCATAAATTCATCATGATTACCCAGACTGCAATGAACTAATTCCTCGTTTGACCTCACGTGACCAGCTTGTTAACAACTTCATAACTCGCAGTATATATGGAAATATGTATGCTTGACGTTGCTGTATTTTCCCGTTTATAATACCTAGTAATAACAAAATGGTGATAATTATGTATCGCTCCCAACAAGGCCATTGTTATTACTTTTTGCTGTGTTGATTTTCGCAGCTGTTACTGAGCCAGATTTTGCGTTTCTGTACCTTTTGTATTAGTTTGTAGACGGATTTACCTGCAGCTGATACAGATTTCTTTGAACATAGCCTTTTGTAATTTTCTTTAGACTTGTCATTCAATAGTTATGGGACGTGAACAAGCTTTGGCCGCCATTATTATTATTATTACAAACTTTACGACGTATTGTTTTTAGATTAGACTTTGAAGACATAGTGCTCCGTTTCTGGTAGTAGATCACGTAGTAAAAAACACTCTTTGTGGTAATAACACTAATTTGAACTTATTGTATTATTATTAATTCACTTATAAATTTAATTACTGGTTTATTTATAGAAAAAGAAGAACTGTTTCTTTGTATAAACCAGTTATAAAATTTAATTATATAATTATTAATAAGTATGCATGCATACATTGAATTACGTACGTACATAATATCTCTACTTAATGTTCAATGTAAATGACTAACAGGTTTTAAATGAATACAATATGAGAAAAAGCTATTTACGTCCAAATTAATGTGACCTTGTAGGTTTATCCGGTTCTTATTGTTCATAACTTGATATAAGCGAATATCTTGAATGAATAATAAATTTCAAATTATAAAGATGTTGTTTTTAACCTTGACTCGTCGTGTTGAATATTTAGGACGTAATGTTCGTGCATTATTTAAAGTTATATCAGTGGCAGTATTTTATTGAGGTCGTTGTCTGTATAAATAATCGATTAAATACAGGATATCCTACAATTTCGTTGTTTGCGCTTGATATGCTTATAAGTATTTTGCCGTGATTTCCTGGCTATGAATACGACGATTCTATAATTCCCTGTCTGAGGTGTTAAAATAGAAGAATAGACATTTTTTACTATTGTTTGTTACAATTAATACGTGTCCTTCCATGTACGATAATAATAGCTCCCGTGACGTAAACCCGATTCATCTTGAAGGCTCCCGCAAACAGGCGTGACGCGGCAGCGCGACGCAAAGTCACCGCGCGACACCCCGTGTCTTTGTGTGAATTGAAAATTTGAAAATCTTTGGCTTTGAAGTGCGTTTCTCACTGCACCTCACCCCTCACCCCCCGCTAACACGTGAATTTCGTAATTGCGCAGCTACTCGCCTCATTATCCGAGCCTCCCACAAAGTTTAAATCGAGCTGTGCTTTGACCCCGTCATGGTCAATCCCTAGCATCAGTAGCACTGACCGCTCACACCCGATTCTTCACCTAACTTTTCACGGTGAGGTGGTTACAGAATAGCAATACTGTACGACAGATAGTTGAAATAAAAATACTTTATCGTATTCCAGCGGGGTAATTGCGTAACTCACTAACAGTGGCAATGGCTTACATTTTGAAATTTCAACAACATTCATTGCGTTATTTACGTTGTTGAGCAGACGCACATTTTCGAACATAAAGAAAGAAAAGAACAAGAAAGAAAGAAAAATATTTAATTGGGACCGGCACAGGGAATACAAATAATAAAAAATATTTAAATAATAGAAATTAGCTTACTAACAACAATAAAATAGTAAAAAGACCTGTTCGAGGCCAAAAAGGCTCCTATCTCAGCATAATACTGCAATATTTAAAAAAATAATAAATAACGCAGCGCTGGTATTCTGAAAGCTCTCGACATAATTATGAAGCTATGAATTAGCAATAAACTTCAAAATGATTTCGATTGTGACTGACGATAGTGTTACGCAATTAGCAGTTAGGATGGAGCTTATATCGTCTCTGCCGTGCAATCATCAAGTAACAATTTATTATTATCAATAAAATGTTATTCTACTTATCATTGCTATCTATCATACAAATATGACGTGACAGAAGACAAAGTACGTGACAAATATTTTGATAACGTAAACTGTTCTTAAGATTATTTTATGATGAGTCATTTTATTGTTGTACTAAAATGTTCGGAAGTAGATACAATTCATAAAATAAAATTAAGATAAGCTCAGTACCTAAATAGTAATACTTATAATAGAGAAGGTGTTAGGTAGGTATGAGAAGAACGATAAAAATAATACATTACTACCATTACTATTAAACAAAATTAACGTACACAACTTTTAAAAGAACAAAACTAATGAATATTAAACAACTCTTTATAAATAACACTTGTATTTTGATAAGAAAAATAATGGATGGAACCATTCACAAAAACATAACTTTTATCAAAAAATTACAAATATCTAAATGCAGTCTTCGTCGACCCAGCTTACTTGTCCTGCCAAGGATGCGTACTAACTATGATAAAAAGAATATCACCACAATCATAACAGCAAGTTAACAAATAATTTACCATCCTTTATAAAAGATGTAAGCTCTTTCAATGGTTTTTAAATTATAACTAGCAAATTACATAATATGTGAAACCGCTCACTAATAATCTTACTAGCCTACTAGTTGATATTAAACCCCTTGAATGTTTAAGCTAATTCATTTAGAAACGAAGTAATGTTTAAGACTAATTACATTGTATCAGTGACCGTTACCTTTAGTCAGTTTATTATATTCTCATGTAATAAACCTTACTTGTTTTCAGTCATTAGCAATTATTGACTTGCTGTTAAAATTGTTTTAATTGTTACAGAACTCATTGTTTACCTGATATAATTACCTACGGTATAAGTCTTCGTGTAATTTCCTAGGTTTTTCTTTGTGTTACAGTACATTGTAAAGTTCTGTTATTATTTAGAAACTTTTAAAAGTACTTCCTGCAATTTTGGTCTACCTGTATAGGTATTCAAAAAATGTACTTACTAGAGGCAAACAACTATGATACATCCTTGTTATAGTATTTAAATCTTACGAACCGTTGCGCGCTTTACTTAAGGTAACCAAGTGTACTAACAGGCTGTGAATGCGTGCGTGAAGACGAGTAGCGTCAGCACATAACATACACATGCTTCCGACTTTTCCACTGTCGTCGCAGACCTTACCTACCGGAGAGCTACTGCGCCCACACGCACATTCGACTCCCGTTTTGCATGACGGTTTGCAAAACATTTTCGGCTGCACGTTGAAATCGTAGTTTATTCCGCCCTATTTTTTATTTGTCCTAAGAATGAACGGTAAACGTTAATGTTTTAGTTTGACCAATGATGAAGAATGTTTCATAGGAAGGATGACCTATGCACACTTTGTAACTAACTCTCTTCGTGAGATTAAATTACTGTACTATGTTCGATAAATAATTTTACCAGCAGGTTTTATTGTTTATTTTAAACGTGATTCATATTTGATTATACGGTTATTTACCTACTAATACATATTTTATGGTTTATTACATAATTCATATTTTACAAAGGCACGCATTACGTACATCCACATAAATGTCAATATTTTGCACTATTATATAAACCTTCATTTGTTTTTATAATCAGTAATTGTTCCTGTCCCACGTATTGAAAAACACTATCCGGTTTCGTAACCTCAGAGTCGTTACCGTTCCTAATGAACTTATCCACGTGTATGACGAATTTAGTTTTTTTTACTTAGAGGTTACACGCGTTTCTCAGTATAATTTCCATGAATATATGGTTATTTGAATTTCTCTGTGGTGTCAACAATGAAGTGCTTTGGATGTCTTCAATGACATCAGCATCAAAAAGTCTCTGTAGGCCAAGGTCAATGAACGGTAATGCCAGACAGCCGCATGCGCATAGTCGATATGCGCTTGTTTTTTTTTTTTTCTCAGATTTGCTCATCCGCATTTCGTGCATTAATTTGTTTTACATTATTTGGAGCATTACTTTTGCATAATATGTAAATGATCAGATAAGCATCATGTTGTTCTTTTTACATGGAATTATAAAGGTGTTTTTTTCTAATCTAAAATGAAGAAATGTGTCTCTTTTATTTCATGCCTGTTGTTTCCCATTTAATCTTCATTACTCAGATATATTTAGGGTAAAAAATCGCTTGTTATTGTTGTAAAGTGATAAATTCTTGATAGCCATAGATAACAATATCACCCGATGTACATAAGCATTTGCAAAATTGCGTAACAGTCTAAACTTGTGGAATTAAAGATAAAATAAAAGTCCATCATAAAATACTGGTCATGGCTTTGAAGTGTTTAATGTTTGAATAACAATAATATCTGGAAATCAGATAAGGAGGATTATTGTTTTTTTTTTACTACAAAGGTTTTATCAATAATGGGTGGTTACAAAATACAATGCCACTTACTGGCTGAAAGTTGTGAAAAATAAATCCTAATGACATTGAATGTAAGCACTGTCAAAGTTATCGAAAGCACAGAAAAGCGAAAGTTATTTTGTTGTATTATTTTATCACCATATTGAATCTTTAGATAATAATAAAAGTACGAAAACAGTTAGTTGGCAATTAATTTAATGAAAACTAACATAAGTAAAGTTACATACTTACATACGAGGTAGTATTAGTTAGTAGGTACGTTCTAGATTTCGCTTTTGATAAGATGCCAAATGTGTGAAACAGACATTTCATGGATTTTCGTACGAAAACGTCTCTTTGTGTCGTAAGTTTTTTTTTTTCAACTAGCCTTCAGTTTTTATATTATGTAAAATTGTTTTCAACCTTCTAGATAAAGCTTCTGAAGTGTCTTGTTGGATTCAAAGTTATGTCAAATGTAATGCGCAATATTTGTATTTAACCCAAATTTACAGACTTCCATGTAGGTAGAGTAGTTAGATTTCCTTGTAGTTTGTCATTGATTCTTTCAAAATTAACCTATAGAAAACAAAATCACAGTGCTAAGATAATGTCGGTCTGTGTTTAACCTTCTGGTGTGCATAAGAACTGCTTATTTCAAAAGAAGCCAGCGTACTTGTAAAAGGAATTATTAATATGGAATTGTGATTGTGTGCTAGGTGGCATACTGCCAAATATTTTAACTGTATGTTTTTTTTGTGCCTAATCTATCCGCATTGTTAATTACTTACTATTGTATAGAATCCAGTTCTTCTTACTAAATAGACAGCTGTGCTGCTGGTAAATTTGGTACGCCACTTCTGCTTCCCAGCTAAAGCACTAGGAAGTAGTGAAGGGCGGGCGCGTTTTTGGGACATTCTTATGTAATTCTGCCGTTCAAAAAGTGTTGATTCTCAGCCTAGTTTGAATAAATGACTTTTGATTTTGTGAAAGAAGTGTTATTGTCTGGCACTTTTTAGGCTACGGTGACCTGTTATTAACATTTATTTTTCTCAATTCAATAGCTAATTTAGTATCATAAAAGCAATTTCGCCAGCAACCCTCCAAATCCAATATTAGTATTATATTCTATCGATGTCTTTTCACAAGCTAAATTCGGTTAAGTTTCCGTTTTTGAACGTGAGTCGTGCCCTTAAGGTTGAAGGTGGAAGCCACTAAAACCGTTTCCATGAATCGGATTCGTGCTTCATCCGATTACAATTATAGCTCAGTAATGTTAGTAAACATGTAACCATTTGGTAAATAAGCCACTTAAAGGTAGAAGGTGGATACGTCGTTTGTGATATACAATACTCTACGTATATATTAATTTCGTTAATTGAAGAAAATAAAAGGGTCGTATTGTTTAAAAACTGAAACTTGAAATACTGATATCAAAGGTGCTGGTTCCCAAGACGTATTTTTTTCCCAGACAGCCTTAGGTCAAATCTAACTAATTTAGTATTTAACTACTTAGATAGAACAAGATAACTAATTGTAGTAATTACTCGTAGATTTTCAAACGCACTGCGTCAACGAATGAACGGGCCCATCCGAAAGAAGTTCGAGACTACCAAACCAAATTAACCCGACTCCTATTAAATTCGGAATAATTATGTAGAAAAAAAAAACACATCAGAAATAAGGACAACTGTCAAATCGTGTTGTTATTCTTAGTTCGGGCCCCGAACTAATCTTAATGGCCGAAGGTGATACGGAAACGCCTGTTACTTCGGATTTCGGGCTTAGAGAGTTTACCCCCTAATGTTTCTATATGATCTTATAATCTAAGATTGTATACAAAATTATGTTCGAATTTACATCAATATAATTGAATGACCTTGACCCACTTAAATCGCGTACAGATCACTTGGAAAAGTTGCGTATACGCATATTACATGACAACTAACGTTACTTTATAATTGTTACGTACTTTATGTGTACATACCTACTGTTATGTAAGTTTACGGTGCGGACGTACTAATAAGTGCAATTATAGAGAACTTATCTCAATTAAAAATCAGTTAATTGAGGATTTTACTTGGTATTTTTTTTTTAACATCACCGGAAATTGAGAATATAACGATAGCAAAGATCTTAAAGCTTCCTTTCGTTGTTAAGACCTAATCTTATATAAGTCTTAATCACTTGTCATTATTGATAATCCTACAGTTCCCTATTACTTGAATTTCTTTTATTTATTTGTTTCTTTTTACTTATCCATATTTATTCTTTACAGAGATCGAAGGGAACAGGAGCAACGAGATATGTTGGAGAAGCAACAAAAAGAGAGAAAAGAGAGAGAACGGATAGAACAGGAACGCGAGAGGGAGAGGGAAAGAGAACGAGAGCGGGAAAAACAGGAGAGGGAAGAAAAAGAACGGAGGGATCACGAGAACGCTGCCTCAAAACTAGTGTCGAGGCATTTCGAGGAATCTCTCAGGCTGGCTAATCAAAAGGTAGTTAGTATTTTTAATTTAACGTCAAAGGATTATTTCGTATTTTTTAAAATTAAATACTCATCCGTACGTTTTGATGAGCTGACATTTTAGAATTGCAACCATAAGTAATAATAAAGCTACGTTATAGTTAATAGTGTATAGCACTCATTCCTATAGAAAAATATTGACGAAAGTTGTCTCTTTCTCGCAGCGGGAACGCATGTCGTGGTCGCTGCTGCACAGCCTGGCGCCGAGCCGAGGGGCGGCGGCGCAGGAGCACGAGCGGCTGCGCGCGCCTCCTCCCGACCGCGCCTACTACTCGCCGCCCGGACACCCCTCCCACCCCTCGCACTCCCCGCACCCCGCCACCTCCCCCGCAGAGTACCACGCGCAGCACGCAAGACTCAACCTCCCCTCCAAAGCAGACAAACAATCACACCCCTCCCTACCTAAAGGCGAACCTAACTTCGGCCCCTACAATTACCCCTATCGATACGATAAAATGAAAGACCAGCACCTACCGGCACCACCACCGCTGGTCCCAGAGAAAAACTCTGTGATAGTCAAACACGACCCCAAACAGATCCACCTAGAACAGAAGCATCCTTACCCGAGCAAGCCCCGGAACGAGCCCAACCCCCATTACCTGCCGTCGCGGACGTACCGGACGGGGCCCTCGCCGCACGCGCCGCCCCATCCGCACCCCACGCTGCAGACGTCACCGCACGCGGCGCTCCCAGCACAGGATAAGAATGCGCGGCGGATGTACCAGCCTCCACCACCGCGCTCGCCAGCCTACTACCAGACTGCACAGCCCGTGAAGCCCAAGGTGTCGAGCCCCGCGCCGCCCCACATTTACGGCAAGCCTCCGTGTAACTCCCCGGGCCTCGGTCCGGGACCTGCGCATTACGCCGTGGCTGTGGAGCAGGCTAACATGCCACCGCACAGCAAGGTGGAGCAGCCGCCCGTGCCGTACCCGCCGCCCTACGCGCAGCGCACGCGCCCCCCGCCCCCCGCGCATTCGCGCACTCCTGAGCCGCGACCACCACAGCGCGCGCTCGTCGACTCCAACTCCACGTCGCCATGCCAGCTGCAGCCGCTCGACCTGGGCGTCACGCGTGACGACCCCGACCGCCTGTCGCCCCGGCGACGAGGCGCATCGGACCCCCCTGAAGCTGATGCCAAGCGGCGAAGACTCGAGGAGCCCTCCGCGCCAGAACCGCTAATAGCGGCCGCCGTCGGCACCGGGCGGACGCCGCACGGCTCCGAGCCTGCCCCGCAGGCGCCCGGCCCGCCCTGCGACGTGCGCGTGCCCTCCGCTGACGGCAGCGTGGCCACCCCCGAGCGCGCGGCCGGCGCCTCGCCCGCGCCGCTTCTCACGCCCGCCGCGAGCCCTGCGCCCGCGACCCCTGTACCTCCGGTGGCTGCATCGCCTCCCATGGCCGCGGCCCCTCCAACAGCTCCCACGCCGCCCGCCCCTCCCGCCACGCCGCCTGTCTCCACGGTAGCTGACGGTGATACCCCGGGGAAAGCGGCACAATCTCCACGCGACAACGGCGGTGCGCCCGTCCGACACCTCGGCAAGAAGGCGTGGCTCCAGCGGCACGAGACCGCACCGATCGGCGAGGGTGACTGCTCCGGTGGTGGCGGAACTTGTATCACGCTACCCATGGCAATCAACCGGGTATCGGAACCGGACGATTCTAGTTCAAACATAGTCGTGCCAGTAGCTGCGA
The DNA here is from genome assembly GCA_963555695.1 of Dasypolia templi. Taxonomy (NCBI): domain Eukaryota; kingdom Metazoa; phylum Arthropoda; class Insecta; order Lepidoptera; family Noctuidae; genus Dasypolia; species Dasypolia templi. The sequence goes on along the minus strand of OY743148.1, from coordinate 8,795,578 downwards.
AATCAATCCAGCGGGGCACGCGGAAGACGTCAAAACCGAGGAAGCCGAAAGAGACGAACGGTCGCGTAGAGGATGCCGAAGAAGATAGCTCGAGTTCCGATCGCGAGCCTGCTGCACCTCCGAAAAGGAAGCCACCTAAGGCGAAACGGAAAAAAGGCGCGGTGCCACGGAAGGCTGCAGATGACCCGAAGAGGAAGAAGGCTTCGGAGAGCGGGAGCGAGAGTGATAAGGAGAGCGATGATAAAGACTCTGATTCCGCCGGGAGCGGCAGCGGCAGCGGCAGCACGTCGAGCCGGCGCGGCGGCGCGGCGCGCGGGCGTGGGCGGCGCGCGCGCGGGGGAGGGGGGCGCGGGCGACGGCGCGACGACCCGCCGCGTCGCGGGGCGCCGGCCGGGCCCGCCGCGCGCGCGCAGCCCGACTCCTTCCTGCAGAACGGGCCGTGCTTCGAGGTCGCGCCGCGCCTCGCCAAGTGTCGCGAGTGTCGCTGGTCGCCCGCGCAACGCGACAAGGACATGCCGAACATCTTCTGCCGGTTCTACGCTTTCAGAAGACTGAAGTACGCCAAAAATAGGCAACTGGCTGTTGCTGGCTTCTCGGATCCTTACAAAGACGCTGAGGAGGTTAGTTTTACTTTGACTTGGTTTTCGCCCAACTCTCCTGCTCGTTATTTCATCCAGTGTTGAATAATGTTGCAAATATTAACGAATTGTCTCTATTTGTCTACAGGATGATAAAAAGCTATGGCTGTCATCATCCGCTGGTGCGGCTGAGCTAGATATTGAGATGAGTTGCTTCCTACTGAGGGAGATCGGAGACCAGTTCTGTGAACTGCTACAACAAGAGAAGGAGGCGGAATCCCATCACTTGAATGATGGTAAGTTTCTTACAAGATCACAAAACATATTTAGCGATTCAAGTTTATTCAACATGATCTGTCCCCCACAGATTCACCCGCGGATACAATATAATATTTATACCTATGTAATACTTAAGCATTTTCTCAATTAAATTTCGTAATTTGTTCAGTATTTGCAGAGATTCCTTATAAAACAAACAATCAATTTGACCTCTTAATAATATTACTTCTGATTATTATAGATTTAAATGATAGTCACTAATGAATATTTTATTTACAGATAAGACGATAGCATGGAAACGAGTGGTGCAAGGAGTCAGAGAAATGTGTGATGTTTGCGAGACTACCCTGTTCAACTTCCATTGGACGTGCGGCAAATGCGGCTTCGTCGTGTGTTTAGACTGTTATAAGGTAAATATAATGAAAACTCAACTAACTTAACTTTTTTTTTTTACTTGAAAATGTGAGCTCTTAATCAAATTTGGTTTTCTTCATTTACAGTCGCGGACATCCGGCACTGAAACTGCTACCGTATCAACTGAAACAAACAACTCCTCTAACTTCAACAGCAACGACGAGAGAGACTCCTTTGGGTGAGTAAATTGGGAAATCTTCTCATTTTGTTCAGTAGCTAAATAGCAAAAACAAAAACTAGTTAATTGTTCATTTTTAGCCCCTGGAAGCCTTCCAGTTGTTACAATATTAAACAAATCATTGCCGGTATTCCCCGAAAGGCAGAGGTGTATTAGTAGTACACCCACATTTTGCCAGTTAGTGTTGTTATGTTAGAGGGTTTGATTTCCGCACTTAGTCCTTCATGTGGACCGTGTCGGTGGTTATCGGTGGTCCAACCATTGGATTCGGGAACCGGAAGGATGTGTGGATAAGGAGGGATGGCTTGGTTAGGTGTATAGGTTCATGGGAGGGAGAGTGCAAAGGTTACCCTGAATCTGGAACTTGGCCTTAGAAAACTTCTTTTGTCCGGGATCCTCTTACAAGTTGCTCCGGTCGCGGGATCGCCCGTTTTAGTCGATCCCGCAGCCGGAGTTGGTTTATACGCAACCTGCCCACCCGCTTGGTTGCATGAGAAGAAGTGTCTAGCGATCTAGGTCGTCCCACCCGTGCATACATTCGCGTTGGAGCGATCCGGCTCGCCCCGAGGCCAGTTAGGGTAAGTCCCCATGTAATAGGGGGCGAGCCTATTGCCATCGACCGGGCACAAATCCCGACCAGGGTTGGTACTGAGGTATTTCTCAGTATGTTAATGGATCCTGGTGAATTAGCACACATTTAAATGCAATCTCTTACCACTCAACAAATGATAGTAATAGTCCGTGTCCCTCCCAGCTGGCTGACGTGCACGTCGGGAGGCGCGCACCCGGCGCGGCGCCTGCTGCTGACACAGATCGCGGCGGGCGGCGCCCTGCAGGCGGCGTCGTCCCGCGCGCACGGCCTGCGCGCCACCTTCGCGCTGCCTGCCTGCGCCTGCGGGCCCGCGCCCGCCACGACTGCCGCCACGCGCGGGGCGGCGCGGCGCCTGCTGCATAAAGCGCTGATGAAGGTAGGCCTGGAAACTATACTTTCTTAGTGGTTTTGCTAGCAGGACAATACAGTTAGGTTTAGGAAACGCATTTATTAGATTAAAAGAAATCACAGGTTCTTAGGGTGTAAGTTCTTTAGTCTTTCGGGTATTTCACTGGTTCTGTAGGTGAGAATGGAAGGTACTGCCCTGGGCTTTGTCCTTTAGGGGAAACGGTAGATGGCGCAGGCTGTCGCACTGTAGTGATGCGGTTTGCAGTGGACGGGAACGGCCACGTGCCCCAGGCTTCAGATGTTGAGGTACGCTGATGACCACGCAACGCCCGCCAAGGTTCCATCAAGGCGAGCAGCGCGCGTGTCAGATGTTCACACACCCTCACCTTGGCTCCGTCACGGCAGGAAGTGTGGCGCAGTTAGGCAGCGCAAATGCGGTTAGCACACTAGTTCTGACATCTAAAGATGTGTCAGACGTAGGTTGGTTCCATCAGCTGCCGGGTGGTAGGAAGAACCCTGAAAATAGCGCAAAAGGAGCGCCCGTGAGTTCCAGGAATGATTTCTGTAAGCCCCTGCAATGCGTGCAGCGTTTCCCAGCCAGGTAGAAGATGCAATAGCCAAAGGCAAGCATGGAAAGGTGGAATATTGCATGAAGAGAGCACGAGGCATTGCAATGTGCTGTAGCCTTGAACCGTAGGGATTCTCGCACATGTGGCAAGGCAATTAGCGCAAGCAGCTTAACAGGCAGCGTGGCAAGCATGCCAGCGTGATAGATAATGAATGGACAGTGAAATATAATGCACATGCGTGAACATTATAATAAAATAGGTACACAAGGCTCTCGCTAACAATCTAGGTTACCGAGAACTTACATTGCCAGCAACCACATAAAAGGTAAGGTTAGTATTTACACAAGAAGGATGCTACTGGTACATAAATTAACCATGAACATAAATGAATGCACAATAGAATACTCACCCTAACACGAGGGGTTCAATTCTGGCAATGAGCCGGTAAGAAGCAACGAAATTGACTCGGCTACGTCTTATAATGTATTGATTAGTTCGCTGTAAGTGACAGCTTTTACGCCATAGACAGTTAGATAAATGCCATAGATTATAGATAGTCACTTTTAGGTAATCGACTAACTACGCCACACAATGACCATTTGGGCAACAATTGGGGTGCTGACCAGAGAAAACTTCAATGAGCTGCCGAAAACAATAGTTGGTCTCTTGTCTTGGTTTATATAATGTAAACAGGCAGCAAAGTTAAAGTTAAAGTTAGCAAAATTCGTAGGAATTTTGGGGAGTTTATTTCTCTTTCTTGGTGAGCAGCCATCTATCAGCCAGTAGCAACACCGCCCGCAAAACAATGTCTGTTGTGTAAATTTTGTTATCATCGAGACCCGATGGCACTTTTATTTGTGTTTAAAAACTAGATCGCGGTGTCCAGATTCTCCGCCGATTGCATATAGCATCTAGGTCATAAGTTTATATTTGTTCATTTTATTAATTAATGTTACCAACAAACGTGGCATAAACATATGGAGTATGGAACCCCATGTTTTATTTTTTGACTCAGACTTGTGAATTTGGGTAACCATCAGATAGTGTTATTGGTGTCCGTCACGAAGCCAGAGGGTTTGCATGACCTATCATTCTTCAGCGAATACCAGCTCGCAAAAACGCTATGTGGGCGAGCACCGCCCAGACCCTCACAAAGCCAGAGGGTTTGACACTTGGATTTAATATATAGTTATGTCTAGCAAATTTATGTGATAACCTGGGAAATAGTAGTAGTACTTCACCATATTTTTCTTTCAATTCGACAAGTTACTAATGTTTATTTATTTTATTTACAGAACGTCAAAAAAGAAGACGTTAAAGAAGAGACATCGGCAGCAAACGGTTCATCCCCGGTCAAGTCTGAAAACGGCAAGACTGGCAGTTCCGTTGTCAGCTGGCTGTCCGACATACCGCTCAAGACTGAGGCTGAGGACGAGAAGTCTGAATCCAGCTCGTCAGACTCAGAGGAAGGAGGCAACTTCTCAACGTTACGAGAGTTACTCATCAGACCAGCGCCTGAAGGCGGCGATACACAACCTAAGAAGAAACAAAAGAAAAGCAAAAGCGATACCCTCGATGACGTCATCTCTAGCGTTGTCGATGAGAAAAAAGATGAAGACGGCGAAGTAAAACCCTTCGCGTTGTCCAACGTCGTCAAGCGGTACGATAGAAGCGGTCGCAGTCGAGATGAGCTGCCCATACGTATCATGACGCTCACGGAGTCCAAGCTGCTGTATCCTGACGTGCCGCATGCTTGGCTCTGTGACGGCAAGCTGCTTCATCTCACAGACCCCACCAATGCTGGCAATTATAAACCGTTCCAGGTAAATTGTTGTGCCAGATTTTAAAGCTGTAAATCAGAAGTTGATATAAAATGAATTTTTCTTTTAATTATTTAACCAAACATTACAACTACACACTACTACTATCTATCTATCTACCTTTGGGATTACAGGCGTGATGTTATGTTTTATGTTTTAAACATTGTATTAAAGACTTATAAATTTTGTTACAGGACCAGTGGAAACGCGGTCAACCAGTTCTAGTCTCAGACGTTTCGACTATTCTTGATAAAGACTTATGGAGTCCTGAGAGTTTCTCACGTGACTTCGGTGAAACGAGAGTCGACTTGGTCAATTGTGCGTCCGGTTTAGTGGTACCATACCAACTTGGCAAAAAGTTCTGGGATGGGTTCGACCTGGCCGCCAAGAGACTGCGAGACGAACGCGGCGCTCCCATGGTGCTCAAACTAAAAGACTGGCCACCGGGCGAAGACTTCGCGGAGCTTCTGCCAGCGCGGTTCGACGATCTCATGCGTGCGCTACCACTCGGTGAATACACATCTCGCACTGGAAAATTAAATCTTGCTGCGCGTTTACCCGAATGTTTCGTCCGTCCGGATCTCGGACCCAAGATGTACACCGCGTACGGCGGCGCCGGCGGCACCACCAACCTGCACCTGGACGTCAGCGACGCCGTCAACGTCATGGTGCATGCCAGCGCGCCCGCCGACGCGCCCGAGCGAGCGCGCGAGGCGGCGCGCGCGGCCGACGACGCCGGCGTCGACGTGCTGTCGCGCCGTCGCGCGCGCCTCAAGCCGCCCGGCGCGCTGTGGCACATCTACGCCGCGAGGGATGCGGACAAGATCCGCGACTTCCTAGTCCGCGCCGAGTTGGAGCGAGGAGCCAGACCGCGGCCGCAGCACGATCCCGTGCACGATCAGACTTGGTACCTGGACGCCGCACTGCGCGAGCGCCTGTACCGCGAGTACGGAGTGGAGGGCTATGCGATACTTCAATGCCCCGGAGACGCCGTCTTCATCCCGGCCGGAGCACCGCATCAAGTCAGAAACCTACTGGACTGTATCAAAGTGGCCGAGGACTTCGTCTCGCCCGAGAACGTCTCGCGGTGTTTCGAGCTCGCGCAGCAGTTCAGGCGGCTGTCTCGCCAGCACTCTAATAAAGAAGATAAGCTACAGATAAAGAATATCGTGTACCACGCGGTCAAAGATTCTCTGTGCTGCCTGGAGGAGGCGCTCGCCGAAGCCAAGTGAAGACGAGCGGGCCTCCGCATTTGATCTCAACCTCGAACGTAACATTAATTGCTAAGTTCCGCATTTAAACGTAAGATTGGGAGCGAGTATGATACGCGCTGTGCGCCGTTTCGTGTATAAGATGCCATTATTAAGCGTCCGAGTCGATTGTGTACCAGTTATGTGTGTAAGTGTACTCGAAATGTGATTGAGTCCGATGGTCGCGATCGGAGTATGTGCAATGTAAATTAGTCTGATTTTGGTGATATTGTTGAGATGTGGATATGTTTTATGTTCCTTAATTGAAATACAAATAAAACTCTTCAGGTTATTTACAGCTTAATTGTAGCTATAGTGATATGTATGTATTGTGTAAATTTTAATTCGAATTCCATCGAGTACATATTAAGAATTGTATACTTTTAAGTTATTGTATTGAAGTAAAACAAACGTATTCGCTCGAAGCATTGTACATTACAACACGGCATGTAGATAAGTTTATCCTATTACTAGATTTCTCAATTTGGTTATGTTACAGAATGATAGTTAAACAAAGTATGTGACAATTTCTTTTTGTCCTTATTGCTGTATTAGGAAGTTTTTTTTTGTACTGTGTATATTATGTATGGTTATAAGTTGGAATAAAAAAGATGTTTATATGAAAAGGTTGTTTTAATTATTAATTTGTCCGGTACCAAAGAAATAAGTTATTCACAAGAGACTTCAAGAAGATTGAGGATGACGATGCTTAGATAAAAAAGCTCTGTTTTTTTACGAAATGAATCGCATCTAAGGGTACTAATTATTTGTTTACTTACAATAGCTGTAGCATGCCCCCTTTTTAGGCGCTCATGGTGGTCCTGCTGAAGGGAGCGTGACTACCGCAGGACCACCTTCAAAGTAGATTTTCTCGAAAAAACTACCAAGTTACTAATTCTGTTGTTCCAGTAATAATTAGTACCAATCGAATACTAATTATTTACCAAATATGGAAACGATTGGCGTTGGTGGTCCTGCGGCATTCACGGACATCAATATACAGTTGATGCTTGTTTGATGTATTAACTATTTAGCTAGCCGTCGTCGATGGCGTTGAAAAGGTTGTGGCACAGAATAGTAAATTTAATTATATGCAGACAAAACTTGCTATTAAAAACAGTTACTTTAGTTTTTGCTAAACAGCGCCATCTTTCAGTATTCGGTTAGAACGTGTATAAGAATTTCATCTTAAAGTTTTACGGGGTTTCGCTACTCCCCAACAGATGTCGCTATAAATAATTAATCGTTTGTAATTTTAAAAATTAATTTTGAAACACGTTTATTAAATTAATCGTAGTATTTTAGTAATATTTTTGTCTTTTTTAAAAAAAGCTCATAAGCCGAAACTTCGGATGTTGCCATAGTTAGCACAAGCTCAAATATCTAAATGGCACTTGTGATAAAAATAAAAAATCTTAGGTATAGACTTATGAAAGAAGAGTATAAAATAATAAATAAGATATCGCTTACTGATACTGAGAATTTACGACAAACAACGGAAAGTTTGCTTGATAACGTACTTTTACATATTTCAAAAGTTCCTCAGGAGACAAGAATGAATGAAAAAAAACAGAAAGAAAGCCGTTGCTTGAAAACATTTATATTTTTCCATAGATAGATCCTTAAATAAAAAAGTTGGTTAATTAATTTAATTAGACCTATTCGATACTTTTCTACTGGTAGGTACTAATCGGAATGAATCGGATAAACTTCATCTTATCGCCAGCGCAGGTAGGCATTGAAATGTAGGTAACTAAATTGGCAGAAGTGATTAATAGCAGTAGGTAGGGGAGGTAGGTACTTAATGTAAGTAATACAAGAAACAAACAAAGAGCTTCACGACACGAATTATACAATTTATAACATAGCTGAAGAATGACTCAATCTTTCGTGGCTGGCCTATGTCTGAGCAGGAAAAAGAAGACCAGATTTCCACGTGTTCAAGAGTTTTGGAAATTAGGATTTGCAAAAAAAAAAAGTGAAGACAATCGAGCTACGTCTCCTGGGGTAAAATGCGTACTTGCTGGCTACGGTAGGTGCTGATACCTACCTCGAGTTGCAAACTTGTAATGGGGATGATAACAATTTTTTTATTTTTATCTCAGAGAAATGTTTATTTCCAAATAGTGCAAATACGAGTAGTATTACAAAAAGTGTAAAAGCTTAAAAAACCGCCAAATTATAAAAGTTTTAAAATAAGTGTTAGACTAGGACAGCACTATCGTAGAAGTGACGTCACGACTACGTAACTTCATACTAGCGCCGTACATTGTCCGTACCGCGCGACAAGGACAAAAACTTTTAAAGCGTATTTCTTCTTCATATTTTTATCGATTCAACAGATTATTTCGAACATTTTTAATAGTAGTCATCATCCCAATTTACCTCCGATGGTGTAGAATGGAAAAAAAAAAAACAAGTTCTACAGACAGACAGAAACAAACTTATCTGTTTGTCAATTATCATTTAAAACGAAAGAGACTGTGTTCATGCCATTAATCTTATTACTGTTATCAAATAAATCAGTATAAATAACTAGTCCCGGTACCGGTTCTAATAACAACAGACTTGATTGTCAATGTCTAGCCTACCTACTACTTCGTATTAGGTTGAAACGATTTTGCAGGATTCCTACACACACAGATTTATTACAGGAGACCTACAGTTTATCAATTAACTGTTTATTCTATGAAGACAATTATTAAATTTTTAAACTGAAATGTAAATTGGATTATTTTCCTAAGAATCTAGAAGAACCTTAATCAACATTTATTTAATTATCGAAGACTAGGTAGGTGCTTGATTATAGCTTACTATTCTTCATAGGTCCGTATTTTCCTCATAGCAAATATATGTCGACGAAGTTATATAAACATGCCCGTAGGTGGCGTGGCATGAGATTAAATGAACGGATTCAAATAAAAAAATAACTGTCTCCTCTGAACAATGAACTATACCTACCTTTTTGCGTTGAAATCAACATTATATTGACCTGCAGATCAAACGACACCTCTTGCAAAACGCATTCCATCGCCTTTTTTTGCTGAAGATAGAAACAAATTATCTTGTATACGAGGTAGTGGACATATGGTGTAAGATTTGCGTCAATCACGGCCGTTCGGGAGGCTCCCCACTATGTGATATAAAAGCGGTTTGGCTTGTCCTCTCTGTTGGCAGTTATTCACGTTGAGTGCTCGAGAACGCAGATTTGTATTAAAATAACTATGAAGGCAGCTACTTTGTTTGTTTTTGGTAAGTTATTTTTATTTATCATATTACGTATACATATGGAAGTTTTCGCGAAACATCTGGAACATCCCGGAAATGATTACGTACCTTACTTTAAAAAGAAGTTATAATTATACCCGGGCAGTGATCTAAAATTGTTGTTGGTGTGATAAAATCTGGGTGATTCACATGAGTACAGTTTTTTGCAAGCATTGTTTACCCAACTTTTTTGTTTGTAAAACCATCGAACTGAAATCCTCTTTTTTGTCTGTTTTGAGGCCTGTTATATCTATATCTAGAATAGCATCCGAAAATAATTATTTTGATAGAATACGTCGTATTTGAATACCTACATACGAGGGAAAACCAGAATAGTCGAAGTTCCCAAGAACTGTTTTTGATATATCTTAGTATATAAACACTAATTGGCCATTTATTTATACCTAAGCTCTCGAATGTGTCATTTATAAAATAAAAAAGAGTTTTCCTACGTGATCGAATCAGGAATGAAGAGATCCGTAGGAAAACCAAAGTAACCGACATAGCCCGAAGAATTGTCAAACTTAAGTGGCAGTGGGCAGCAATGTGCCCTTTGCACACAGAACGGGGGTGCATGAAGCACAAAACTGGTTGAAGTATGGGTTCTTGCGGGACGCTTATCTCCAGCAGTGGTTGTCTTTTGTCTGAAATGATGATGATGATTAATATTACAATATGTACATAGATGCACACATCTATAATTTCATTAGCATTTTTAGCCCGACAAGCCATACAATTAGGACTTAATTTTATTCAGGTCCTACGTCATTCAAAAACCGGTGCTTATTGGTCCAAAGTGGTCCCTCTTCCTGTTATTACCTAGATGAGCATTTTACGACCTTAAATGGCCTTTATTAAGGTCAGCGTGCGCGACGACGTCGGTCCTTTAACTTGATTGCATGATGAGCTTGAATACTTCCGGTTTGTTAGGGAGACGTGGATAAATGAGGTGTAGTCTAGTTATTGACAGACACTTGTAAAGTGAAAGGAACTGCTGTCTGCCTCGTTGGCCTGGCGGTCGCAAGCGCTAGTGCCTGAGCATGAGGTCCTGGGTTCGATTCCCAGGTGTGTTCTTGGGTGTTTCCATCAGAAATTTCTCAGTAGCAGGTCGGAGTCTGGATTTGTGCCCGGTTGATGGTAATCGGCTCGCCCTCTATTACATGGGACTTAAAGATAACTGAAAAATTGTTTGGTATGTTTTCACGGCTGAACGGAACAGATTTTGATGATTTTGGAGAAAGTAATGCCATCTTAGCAGACAGGTAAAAAATTGTCAAGCAGGCAAAGCTGCTTTTTTTGTGAGGTAGTAAGGTATTCAAATAAATATCTGGCGCCCATGGTGAGTACTAAAAAGTTGCAGGTACACTTAAGGCTCCTTCAAAAAGGCGCGAAACGACAGCGCGACATAAAGGCACCGCTCGTCGCTCGAACCGCGGTACCTTTGTGTCGCGTTGTCGCGTCGCGCCAGTGTAAACGAGCCTTTACTGTCATCTTTTGTTATTTTCTGCTGTCTTATTATATGAATATGCCTGTCTTATTATAGTTTAAAAAAAAAAAGTTTGTTAAGAACTTATTAATTTTCATAGCATGTGTGAAAAGTTTTTGCAAACATTTTTTTCAGTCTTATTTAACAGGTTTTTGCGTTAACGCAATATTTGTCGGTTTGAAATCTCTTAAAATGATATGTACCTAACTAAGAGCTTTAAACCAGGCTTTCAAAGAGCAGGATAAATTTAAGATTCAACTGAGCTCCTTCTGCTAGTTTAAACCTTTTGAGGGTATAAGTAGTTTTCCTTATATCTTTCAAGACTGACTCACAACGAACATCTTAATATCACCCCGCAGTCTAATTAAAATTCTATTCACGTCATACATGCCAAACAAAATATTTATCTACACCCTAATTGCGTTACCCATTTTTAATCACAATCTGAATGATTTTGAACGTTATTGCTAATCTATTGCTTGATATGTTGGAAAAATTTGTCTGCTCAACAACGTAAATATGAATGTTATTGAACTTTCAGAATGAAAGCCGTTGCTACTGTTAGTGTGTTCCGCAATTACCCCGCAGTTTTGTTTAGAGTGATGATCACTGATGAGTTGATGATTGACATTGTTGCCTGCCTCGCTGGTCTAGTGGTCGCATGAGGTTCTGAGTTCGACTCCCAGGTCGGGCAAAGTGTTATTGGGTTTTATGTCGAATAATTCACAGTAGCAGCCCGGTAACTGGTTTTGTGCCCGTTCGATTGCATTAGGCTCGCGCCCCAAATGTGTGTGTGTATAGTATAGGTAAACTTCTGCGTAACCCTTCCGGGATTCCAGTGTGATGTTATGTTATCATTGATCAACGTTTACTGACTATCCCACTTCACCAATTTCCAGCGCTGGTGATCGTGGCAGTAACCTGTCGTCCCGACAAGCCTGACCTGAAGCAGGTCAAGGCTGAGGCGGCCCGTAAGAAGGCTTGCATGCGCGACTGCAGTGCCATCCCTCTGGAACCCATCTGTGCCGGCAAGCAGGGAGAGAAGTCCAATAAGTCTTTCGGCAATGAATGCGTTATGAACAACTATAACTGCGAGAACCACGACAGTGAGTATTGTTTTCGTATTAATCATCATAATACTAATTGGTCAGATATGAGACATAGTCCTTTAGTTCTAGGGAACCAGTCTACTAAAGCCACCAAAACCCAAAGCCAAAAGTGTTTAAAAGCCCTTTTTGAATTCTAAAACTAAGAAAACGAATTTGATTGCTTTTGGAAAATAGGCCATAATATATTCAGGCAGAACCTACCTAGGCTAGTAAGTACCAGCTCATCAATCTAACCCACCTAACCGCATAAAAGAAACGAACTCAAAGATTCAGTTCATGGTGGAACATAATTTAAAATGTTTAAAAAAACTTTAATGTAGTACGTTCCGGGAAGCTCAGTTTTCCTTGTAAAGTTATGTTACAATATAATTGTAGACGGTATGATACGATCTCTCATACAAACGACTAGTGAGTCATAAGATACTTTTAAACACGAATAAAGTTGAATTGTTTGTAACGCCCACATACATTTGAGTAAGATCTGAGATCCTGTGTTTTAGTTCTTGCATTGTTTTTTACCTTTTACTAGTGTGAGCGTGGATATGAAAAGTTCTGGAAATACCCACTATAAATGTCAACTAAGTTAGTTGAACTCTACTGGAGAATAGTTAACACCTTCTGATTCTCTATCCAAAATACATAGACGTTTTAGAAATAATGATTTATTAGACTATTGATTTTCATAAGGAGACATACTTGTAGAGATAAATATTGTGTGTTCAATCGATTACTACTAGAAAGGTGGACACGATGATAAGAATTTAGTTGAATTGTTTTGTACTTAGCGATTTAAGTATAGTTCGTATTTTTTTAATGTTAGGAGTAGGTAAAGTATCGAATGCTACAGGAGCCCAAAAGCGTTGGAGAAGAAAATATACAGGTATAACTTGAGTGGGTATACCTGTAATATACTAAAGGAAACACGAAAAGCTTTACCAGCTATAAAAAAACAACACAGGCGTTCTCTGCAATTCTTTCACATGCATAACAGCCGCAGATTCATAAAAACAAAATTGCCCAAGAAGAGAAACTTTGTCGTCCCTTTTTGGGCAAAAATAATCAAGGTTATGGATGTTGAATAAAAATTATGATGACAGATCATCAATTTCTGACTGTCTTGTTTATTAAAGTAACAATCAATAACGTTATTGTCGTAGAGAGCTGTTAACAAATTAAATTATCGATGTTGTCTAAAAATACACTCGACTTCGAAGTAAATTCAACGGAATAGTATGTACAAGGCATGAAAGCAATAAATTTTTCACCAAACAAAAGCGGTTCGACGGCGCGTGATGTTGCAAAATCCACCAAAAAACCCCATAACAACTAGTTAGGTAACAAAGAGTTTCAGAATTCGATAGAGAATAAAAATATATTGACACTGTTTGAAATAGTTTGGTATAGAGCCTGTGGGCTGTGTGACCAACAAGGCGTGACGCGTCAGGTAACTATGGTAATATGGCGTCGGCGGCCACTGTGACTGGCGCGATCGTGACTCATGCCGTTTTGATATTATAGCTATGTATACTCAGAGGTCACATGTTGTATCAAGGTAGTCTAGGCTGGATTTTAGCAATTCCACGACAATTATAAACAATGGATGCTGATGGATTTTGTAAATCTGAAAATAGGAATGTTCAAATGATTTCTTGGCATTGCATTCGGAAGACACAAATGAATTTTAACGCTTGTTTTGACGTAGCCTGGTAAGAAAGACTGACGTTGTTTTCCTAATTATTTACGAACATAAATCTTTCATTTTTTTTCGACTGTTCTAAGTACACTTATTGATTCAAACGTTTAAAGCTGCCTGTTACAGTAGGTACAGAGGGCAACGAACTTGTTGAACAAGCTTTTGCCATTCTATGAAAAAAGAAGTCTAGATTTTTTTTCAATCTGAGTAGGTCATTTAATTCGTGCAGGATGTTTTTACCATCTGCACAACATAGCAATACCTAACAAATGACAATTTTTTAAAAGCTTAAAACCCATCTAAGAAAATTCTATAAATTAAGTAGGATTAAGTACTACCATGCATCATCAATATACCAATAATCAAAGTGATAACTTAGCTGTATGGACACAGGACAATGAGACACTAATACCTATCTAATAGACTATCAAGGCAGGAGAATGATGATGAGATAAAATTAAAAGGTAATCGTTAACGCGGTTGCTTAGCATGGATCCAGCATGTCGATTCTGTAAAAATCTCACCTTGAAAACATGCGTGGAGTGAGCTGTCAGTGTCATCCCGTCTTGGTCAATCCCTAGCATCAGTAGTAAGCACTCACTCGCTCACTCGACGCTCACTTCACATAAGTTTTCAAGGTGAGATAGTTACAGAACAGCACTACTGGATTCAATCCCCGGGTGGTCTTAGGGTTTTCCGCGGGGTGCGTCAGATCACCCGCGAAATTCTCTATAAATATAATACTATGTAATTTTCTAAAGTTTTTTGCCGTCCCTAAATCAAAGAAATCCTGATCCAGTTAGTCCTTTGCTGCCCTCTTCCAGCGACGCCCTAAGCCGAGGTCCGTACCCCACAGGGGGTGCCCTTAGCGTTGTCGCTTAGTTTTAGTTCGTATTTAAGTTTAAGTCCTGGCTGGAGGCCTAAATTTTTATTTTAGGGCAACCACAGGCAAGTCCGTTTAAGCAGACGACAAACTCATAGGTTGACCTGCGAGATGTCATACACAAAAAAAAAAAAAACTAAAGTTTTTTGCATTTTGTAGGTCAGTGTCAGGTTGCATGTTGAACAAAATATGAGACGCGACAAGTACTACGTATCTTCAGAATTATACTCAAACTCAAAGGATTTATTTCAAATAAACCAATTACGTATTAAATATTAGAAAGATGATGCTAGTTGCCCATTCCAAAGCGTAGTAGGTCCCTATGGAGAAGAACGGTCAAGAAACTCCACGGAAACTCTTTTAAATCAAATTATGGTTGCAAAATATTTTTTACATCATTCATGTTGAAATTATTATGCATGTGAGAACGATGCAGAACGTCAATCATTAAAATTAAAATCATTAATACAACCCGCTAAGTTCATATAAACCAATTGATTTAAATTTTGAAATCGTCATTCGTAAGGATTGTATGAATTTAGACGGTTGATTGTGAAGTTATCATCTCCATTGCTGATCCGGATTTGTGCCCGATAAATGCCCATAGTCTCGCCCCCCCATGTGGTTGTACCGTGTACCATATATACCTTTGCTAATCCCGTCAGTGTCATGTTATGTTAAACTAAAATTACTTTTGTTTTTCAGCACTCCAAAAGGTCAGCAAAGGCGAGTGTGCCGGGTCCCACGGAATCCGTCTGTCTTAAGCCTACAAGAAAACTGAGGGCTCTTAAAATTTTTTCGCTTTTGATGACTGCATTTAAAAAAGATACAAAATTATTTGCTTATCGATTATCAACAAAGAAGCTGTGATTTAAGTTGAGTTTTACCGGAGTATTGTCAACTAATGAAATGTGTGTTATCATTTTATATTTAATTGTGTAATAAATCGTGTAAGTTGAAATAATTTCGATTGTTCATTTCTATAGAGGCTGTAGAAGCCCAACCATGCCACACTGGTACTTAAAAATATTGTGTTCGTCGTAATAGCCTTATGTGAGGTTTTTTGATCTAAATAGGAATCTCGACAAAGGGTTGCACAAACTTTATTTTATGGGGCCTGTTAAAAGCAAAGACACTAGTGAATGCTTACGTAGGTTTATATCGTTAAATGATAAGATAATGAGAGATAAGATAATTATTTATTTCTCCCCTCAATATATAAGTACATTTACAAATTATCAAGAACAATTCATAAAAGTTTTAATTATACTGTGGGAGACTGGTGGACACCAGGACACCAGCACCCTAATTGCGTAATACACAATCAATCGGAATCTGAATCGTTTTGAAACAGATTGCTAATCCATTGCTTCTTAAGTTCGATAAAAATTCTGCTCAACAATATATAGAACGCAATGAATGTTCTTGAACCGTCAAAATCAAACAGATTAGTCGTAATCGTTTACGAAAATGTGTTACGCAATTAGGGTGCAGGTCTCCACCGTTTCAGAAGCAGTCACATTTAAGTCGGATTATGCACTCGAACACAAATGCGGTAAGTTAAATACAACCAGAAAAAAAGGTTACACTGTTGATTATTGCTTATTCTAGGGTTAGTATTTGAGTGTGTGTGTTTCTGTGCGTGTGTGTGTGTTTGTGAGTGGGCTGTAAATAATTAGCGTAGGAAAGGTTAGGGGCTAAACGTACAGAATTGTTATGTGTATAATATACCCATATGCGATTACAATACGTATACATATAAAGTAGATTCATCTTTCATGAGGTACTGTTTAAAATGTTAGAATAAAATACCTCCCCACATACATCAACTAAATGAAACCAAATTTAAATCTTGTATCAAACGCACACTATGCAGCCGTGCATATTATAAGTTAGGGGATTACATCGCTGATAAAAATGCTTGACTAATCGCGGGTCCTGCTCCTCAAAGACCCATCAACTATTTGATTAGCATTTGAAAATATTGATGTAGTGAGTATTAAGAAGCCAGCATTCGGTTAACGTTATTAGGTCCCACTCAACCTTTGTTTTGGCAAGAACAATGTGAAACCCTGCCATAATTTTTTTGTTAAGCTTCTAATATTTTGGTTAAGGATTTTGAGTGAATTATTAGGATTGAGGATGGTGGAATACAGTTATCTAAATTACAGGTAGATGTGTCTGACACGGAGACAGAATCTATGTTGTTAATATATAATTAATAGTTAATATATAATATTTCGTGAATTATCGAATTATATTTTATTTGTATCAATATTAGCATTTTTGTATACTACTGTGGTTTGGGCGATACATGCTAGCATTACTCTTAGGGCATAGGACGTGATTAAATAAGATACAGGAACATACTTTAACGCGCAGGCTCTAAATTCATACTTGTGTTGTGCAATTTAAACAACCGTTAATAATAATAAAAGTGTGTAATTTGTGTGTGTGTAAAGTTTGTATGTAAATGTAGATAAGTAGGTTAGTAAATATTCTGGCATTTGGAACAAACGAAAAATTGAAATATTGTAGAGTGCAGTAGGGTTTTTTTAACTCCTAACTTACGTTTCAGAGTTTCTTTGGTCTCGAGGTTTGAAGTTGGGATTTTTTTTTATCTCAATTGTTGCAGCTTTTAAGGGGCCGACGTAGCAAGCGCGTAATAACACTTCGAGTCGAGTACAAAATTCATTCGGAATATTGCTATCTCTGTTTGACAAAAGAAGGCGAACGAGGGACTATATTATTAGCTGTACTGTACTTTACAGTAACGTTCCTATCATTCATTCATAACGACTCGGAAGATATTTCGATCTATTAGTAATTGGTTATGTTCATGATTTGCTTTATTTTTGTTGACTACTTTGGGGAATAGTTTGTAAATCTACAGACTACTAGTCTGTAGATTTACAAACTATTCCCCAAAGTACGGCGTTTTTTGGAAACTTCTTTACAATGCCGGTATCTCAACATATAAGAATATTTCGAGTCCGGTGTTCCTGAATAAATTACTTATGGTACCTATACATCGTCATCGCGCGCGGTCTTTGAGGGGAACCGGCCGACGACGTGTAAATATAAATTATAGAGATATCCATTCATGTCTTTATTCGTTTTACGCCCGTATAAGATTATTTATTCCCTTGGCTTTAAAAAACTAAGGCTTCTTATGTCTCTCTGATGTTTTCCTTTACCGTTTTGAGAGCAGTGGTGATGAATTAAATTACACAAAGTAAAGCGCCTGTCTGAGTTCGAACCTACGACCTACAATTCGTAAGTCGCGGCCGTTACCACTGGGCCACCACTGCTCTCTAAGCAATAATGAATACAGGTCAAATAATAAAGTGTTATGCAAAATAAAAGACAAATATTCTATGTATAAGCGTACATATAAATAATAGCATTCTGTGCTAAGAATAACAAAAATTAATAACAAGGATTTTGTATAAACATTTATTTTGATGTGTTCTTACTTCATAAATATCATTGTTATTATGTATTTATCTATTTAAAAAAAAAATCGAAACTTGATAAAGGTGACCATACATTATCGACTAAACGAATAATACAATTATGGTAGTAGGAGTGTCAAAGATCCACACTAAACACTCTGATTTGGCTTTTTATCTGTACCGTGCATAAGATGATAATCAACCGTATTCTAGCGGCAAGAAGTTTTATTATACAATAAAAATAACATTAAAATCCTTGCAAGCAAAGTAACAGCGACACAATACGAAATGTTTTAGTACTGAGCTAGATACAGAATGGTTATGTATGTGCTTACAGCCAATTTAATGAATATGAATATCATTTATACTATTCAGCCATTATTATATACGAAATATCTACTCAATTTAGACAAACTGATTATTGAGGCATCAATACAATTCGCCATTTAAGATATTACCATCATATCAAGGGTATTGTATAAAACCTGGTCACGTCCAGCAAAAATATAATAAAAATAATGTCTTCCTGGTCCTTACCGATTTCGGTTACAATATAGTAAAGAGCAAAAGAGTGTGCGCAGACACAGGTGCACTCCCTATACCCTCACTCTCATGTTATGCGTAAACAAACTTGCAAAAAAACGTTCAACAGTTACTTATTATTTAGACTTATTTTAAAGCAAGCAACAAGAATAACTATTTTGATATTGTTGTAATCACAAAACGATTGTCCATTTATTTTATCCGCTATCGCTTCAATAAGATACTACGCTATGACCTTTGATTATATGTATAATGACAATAAATAATCAATGAAATGTGATATGACCTATGATCACGTGACATTTCGATAGCTTATGTCAACCCCATACATTGTTTGGCTTTTCTACTAGCGTCATCGCTAATCGAATGTTCTGAATGTTACTTTGTCTAGGCCCTCAGTGTCCTTGAGATAATTACCTACGCCGTAAAAAATCGCGGCGGTATTGCTTCGCGCACTGCTTAGCACCCAGAATTGAAAATCTAACAATGTTAAGTCGACGCGCTGAGTAGCCCTCTGTTAGATTCTCAATGCTCGGTTCAACCCAAAGAGTTGAAAATGCAGTGCGCGATAAAATCCCGGAGCGAGATATTTTCGTCCGTGCGAACATGACGGAACAAACGACGCTTCTACGTAGGTAGATAGGTAGGTAAATACAAATTTTTGCAAAATATACTTAGGTACCTACTAGTGTGAAACACAGACCGTGAAAAAAATTACTTTATTTTCTTTTGCTGAGTCGATGCCCTCAAACAATAAGTCAATAAATAGGACTTTTAACTGTTATATCGAATTCATCATTCGGGTTGGGATACATCTTAGTAATTTATTTTTCATTTTTCGTAATGTGATTCACAACGATATCATGAATAACACTTTTATTGTAGGTAAATTCAAAACAAAAATTATGACAAGAAAAGTATCTTTACGTATCAATACAAAACTGTTTTGCGTAAAGTATTGAATTTTCGTAAGTTGCTATCACCGACATAATGGCGTAAATGAATCGTGCAGTGTTTAGTAAATGTTAGAACGTTTTTATTGTCGAATTATTTTTAGTCAGCTGAAACCGTTATGGGAACTTACAAGCTTTTAAAAGTAAATAATTGATTAATAAATAATTATGTGTCCCCCCGTCTCGTTTTCGACTACAACGGTTTGTAACGATACTAAGACTATATCAATCTAAAATAACCACAAGAAACAAATAAAATAAAATACGTATCGTCTTTGAAATCCTACTTATCTTTCTATCCTACTTCAAATATGAAAGTTTGTGAGGATGGATGGATGGATGTTTGTTACTCTTTCACGCAAAAACTACTAAACGGATTTTGATGAAACTAAACAGAAACTAAACATAAATGAATTGCTTTTTTGTTTTTACAATACACATTTTAACATAACATCACGCCTTGTTTCCGCGAAGGGTTGGGCAGAGGTGTAGCTACACCCACATTTCGCCAGTTAGTCAGTTTATTTAGTTATTTCTCATCAAAATGAATACCTTTATCGCCTTTGGCGTTTGATGTAGGTAAACTTTGTTTTTTACACTTATTCTTGTGGACGGATGGTTCAAAAGTTATTAAAGTCAAAGTCAAAAGTTTATTGCGAACTAAGTATGTAAACACCGCGGACACCTCGAGTGGTGCGCACAGCGGGGCTGTGACGTTTCACGGCTAATCCGATGAACTATGTTTGAAGCCTGGGGAAGAACATAGGCTATTTCATCAACACTCCACATGGGCGAAGCCGCGGGCGGAAGCTAGTAAGAAATAACGTTAGATAAGTCCGTATTGTAATGTTACGTATCAACATTTTCAACAAACTTACTGCATTATGTGTATATTACTGAAACAATTTACTTGTCTTATTATTTGCAATATCTATTTTCTTAAATTGCAAAGTATTTCCCACACATAAATTAATGTTGACATCGTAATTGAATACACATAATGCAGCGACACAAAGAAAATGCTTTCAGTTGATGTATCAATGAACGCAATACTTCAACTCCTTGAAAAGATACATAATACATAACACTGTGCGGTGATCGCAACTAACACGAAAGTGACAACTCTCGTAACACAAAATACGTCAACTAGAACTAACTGGACATAAATGTATGATAATATTATCTCAGGTGTCAATGGCCGCAGTGAATTCAATAAAAACAAAAATAGATTTTTCCTGTAAAACTTGAGTTTTACGATAACCGACTTAAGTGCCGATTTCACCAATAAAGCTAAACGCTATCATCACGTTTAACCCTAGTTCAAGAGCTGTCACTGTCAATATTCCATAACAATTTTGACACTGACAGCTCTTGAACGCGTGTTAGTTGTGCTGAACGCGTTCAGTTTCATTGGTGAAATCGGCACTTTATTGCTTGGACCCGTGTCTATGCAAACACTTAGTAACTAAGTAACTTATAATATACGAGTATCATTGGATAATACTAACTATTAAATACATCCCAACGTTCGGAGTCCATGTGAGTATTTACGATTTGCAGTATGATCACGCACACATTGATATTTGCTTGACGCGATAGCACTACTAGCTATTGAAAATTTATGATAAATTTTGATGTATACCGTAATACCAAAAATTATGAATGAAAACTTAATATTTTTTCCAATTTTTTTCGGCTATTCGTAACTTGATAAATGAGCTATGTTTGTAATACAACAACATTACAGATATTGTTGTCTATAGTACAAAAAAAGGATAAGACATGTCATTTACGCTGTAAAAAAGTGCGAAATATAATTAGCTTAAACTTCATTTTCAGTAAGTATTTTTGGAAAAAAATATATGTAGGAACCTAGATAAATACTGTCTTAATAAATTGCAAATGGTTTAGGTATTACGTTTGTATGGACAATTCGAGTGTCTCCCTGCTCTTAAGTTTCTTTCCAGATAGTCTACCTTAAGTTCAAGTGTTTTTATAACTTCTTGGTTGTCTTTGCACTCCTTCTGTAGTTTATTTATTTCTAGCATTTCATCATCACAGAGTCTTGAATTTGAGTATTCAGAGTTCGAATTTCTATGTTTTGGCTACGTATTAGGGTGTTTTGAGACCTTACTTCCTCAAGGGCTGAGTGTAGTGTGTCTATTTTTTTATTATGATGTTTTTGTTCAGAAATATAATCAGAAAACATAGACTTCATCTCGATCATTATAGATTCTAAGCGTTGCAACTCAACATCATTACCCCTCTTTTTTTTTCTCTTTTGTTGTTTTGACCAATGTACATTGGTCTCTTTATTGAGACTTGTTTGTAAATCTGGTTCCGAACTGGGCAACGGCGAAGATGCAGTTTTCAGAGATGAACGGATAATTGTTATTTTTAGGTTTGCTTAATATAAGCTTAGAATTAGCCACAATTTGGAATACAACCGTGTTGTGTTGTTTGTTTAGTGTGTGAATAGCACCTTACTCACTCAGAAATCGCCCAAATAAAATAAGGCCCAGTTTCACCATACCATGTTAGTTAGTTTAATTTTATGTTAAAACGTTAACGGGACATTAAGAGTAGCGAGTGTTTCACCAAGCGCTAAGTCATGATTATATGTCTGAATCAGGCGTTTTTAATTGCTGACGTAGAGGTCCGTTAATTTACTAACCGACTAAGACTAGTTTCACCGAACTGTTCATAATCGGACATTAGTAAATCAGTAATTAAAATAAGTATGAATGGTATTTACGTTCCATCAGAAAAAATGACACCACATTGAGAAAACCTGGCGTTAACGCCAGGTTTCACTTAAGTGAATGGGTCTTGTATTATTCACTCATAAATCGGTCAGTTGTCAAAGCAACCAAAATAAAAGTCGCAATGTCACATGTCAATGTGCACTGACAATGATTTTTTTAATCCTGCCGTATTTAACATTTAAAGCACATGGCCAAAAATTGTATAGGCTTGTACCCCAGAATGTACATATATAAAATCTTTGTGATTTAATAGTACTGATCTTCTATAAACAAAATTAACAAGAGGCATATTGCTCAGCAGTAGTGGACAAAAGTTATGAAGGTTTGAAAAAGTTGATTTTTGCACTACGGCTAAGGTATTTCACGAAGATTAATGTGTTTATATCTATGCCAGGCGTTTAATATGAATATTATTTTAGTTTCCAATCACATTATAGATGGTTCAGGTCAAAATAATTTCTCAGTAGCAGCCCGGAGTCCGGATAAGTGCCCGGTTGATGGCAATAGGCTCGCCCCCTGTTAAATAAATAAAATATCTTTAATTCAGACCTAAATTAGTCCATAAGTTGTCAGTGGTTAGTTGATTGATTGAAGATTGTGCTTATTTGATATGTTAGTGTTGTTAGTATTAGAATTAATTAATTAAATTTAACCAAACCTATTCCCATTTTCACCCAGCCTTTGGATGGGGCAGTCCGGTCTGCCAGCAATCATTTTCAGGATACTGTTACGAGTGTTACGCATCCGTGTGAGCTTTAGCTAACATTCTAGACGCACTACAACGCCTCGGTAACTGCAACAGCATCCTGAGAGCGTTGTTGTATTGTACGCGCAGGACGTTGTAGGCTCGGCTACACCCACAGGCCGCACGAGTAGAAGGACTGACAAAACGCCTTAAATAAACTGACTTTTACGTCTGCCGTGCAGCGAGCGAAACTACGGGCAAGCATATTGCTCCACACCGCCAACGCCCTGCGCTTACGCTCTATATCGCCATCATCCCGCAGGTCACTAGTGAAAACATGACCTAGGTACTTAAAACTATTCACTACATAAAGCACTACGTCGTTGAGATATACGACGGGGCTGTTGTTTACTACTATTACATGGGACTTAAGCATAACTGGTGAAAAGTGGGTGTGCTATAGAAACCTCTGCCTAGCCCTTCTTCAAACTCAAACTCAAAGAATTTATTTAAAAAAAACCAATTACAGGCACTTTTGAATTGTCAAGTCGGTCGGTCAGAAA
This sequence comes from Dasypolia templi, assembly GCA_963555695.1. NCBI lineage: Eukaryota > Metazoa > Arthropoda > Insecta > Lepidoptera > Noctuidae > Dasypolia > Dasypolia templi. The sequence continues at coordinate 8,772,148 of OY743148.1, read as the reverse complement.
ATGAAGCTACTTGCCCATTCCAAAGCGTAGTAGGTACCTATGTAGAAGAACGGGCAAGAAACTCCACGGACACTCTTTTAAATCAAATTATGTTTACAATAGATTGGTTACATCATTCGTGTAAAGCATAATTTGCATGTGAGAACGATGCAGAACGTTAAAAGCGTCCGTTATATTAATATGAAACGATTCAAAAATAAAATTTAATTAAAATACGAGCATGCAAGAGATGACAAGTCTCAACTGACGGCGCCCGTTCACGAACATAACGATAGCCTATCCCAAAACATTTCCAAGTAAAAGACAAAAAAGGTAAAGTAGCATGTACCCCTTCATCTAGCACTGCGCAAAATCCAGTCCAGACGAAGGATGGTTGTACCACTCATGTTCCCAGTGAGCCTGGAAAAGTCACACGACATGGCAGGAGAGTAGTGATACCTAGTAAGTATAAATTATAATAATGATAATTATTTGGTATATGTGAATGCAAATTTTATTCTAAGATTAGTTTAGTAAAGATGTGGACTGCCACCCATTTTTTATCACATTTAAATACATGTAATTCATGTATTCATAATACATTTTTTTTTCTCTTTTCTGTGTTTAGGAGGGACACACTCATTTGAGTTATTATTATTTAATGTCTTAACTTTCCTTTTCAGTCCTGTCACGGTCGCCAGATGTCAAGTTGACTTTTTAAAATAAACGGGGTTTGACAGGATTTCAGGAAAAGCGACCCGAGAGGAAAGGACATGTTTTATTTCCATCATTCTTAATCCTGAATCATCCATTATAAAAATACATCCAGAGATTCGGCGACGGACGCAGGGCGACCGTGAGCTTGCTGGACATCTGGCGACCGTGACAATTTGATATTTTATAAACCGGGAATCTACAGGTAATACTCCAAAATGGACGCCGCTGAGAAACGCCCCTCAACATCTTCGCAAACAAGAGAATTTCAAAAATACAACAAAGAAAGAAGCATTCTACGAAGGCTTTTCACGATCGCGGCCAATACCATCGAAGAAATCTTCAAAACCGGTGAAGCAGAGATGACCGCTTTAAAATGTGAGTTTAACAAAATAAGTGACTTAAATAAACGAATTTCACATTTAGATTCTCAAATTAAAAACGAAATATTAGATATTGAAAGTACAGATGCGCAAATAGAAAAAGAGATATTGACGGCGGAAGAATATAGTAACAGATTTATCACTATAAAAACTATGTACGAGATAACTTTAAATAAATCTACTAAGATGAACACGAGCGGAGAATACACAAAAAATAGGTATTTCAAGCTGCCCGAAATAAAGTTTCAAAAATTCGATGGTGATATTCGTAATTGGTTAAGTTTCTGGGGTCAATTTTCAAAAATAGACAAGGGTTCAGGGTTGGATGAAGATGATAAAATGTACTATTTAAGACAGAGTATTGAAATTGGAACAGATGTCTACTCATTAGTAATGAGCTACCCTCCATCAGGGAATACATACCAAAAATGTATAGAGGAACTTAAACAGAGGTATGCGCGAGAAGAATTGCTAATAGAGGTTTATGTTCGAGAATTACTTGCATTAATTTTAAAAGGGAAACTCAACCTTGTGGAGCTATACGATAAACTGAATGCGAATTTAAGAGCCTTGGAAAGTCTCGGCATCAGTAAATATCAAGCATTTATCCTACCTCTTATAGAGTCAGCCCTGCCAATTGATATTTTAAAGATTTGGGAGCGACAGAAGGGTCATTTAAAAACTAAAAACCCAGAGGAAGTACTTGTCAGCCTAATGAGTTTTTTAAAAGCGGAGATTGAGAGCTTACAAAGAGTTGAAATAACAAGAAGTCTGGCACAAACCAATTCTTATGGCCAAGAGGCCACTGCTAGCTGCCTTATAGCTCAGAATAATAGTTATCCAAAAAAGGAAATGCAACTCAAGAACAACTGTCTATGGTGCGATAAAAGTAATCACTCAAGCACTGATTGTTTTAAGCTGCACAACCTCACTGTGGAAGGAAGACTAGAAATTGTAAGGAAGAAAAAGGCATGTCCAATATGTCTGAAGCTTGGACATCATCCAAAAGCATGCAGAGCATACGTGAAATGTTTTATATGCCAGAAGAGGCACTCTACAGCACTTTGCACTGAGAAAAAGGAGATTAAATGCCCACAGAAACCTGATACCACTACAACAAACCTATCTACACAGAACTACAACATTGAAACCTTACTTCAAACAGTGGTAATCAACGTGCGCAATGGAGAACGAGTCCTACCTGTTCGAGCTCTATTTGACAGTGGTTCCCAAAGGAGCTATATTCAAGAGAATGTTGCAAAGCAGCTGGAGTTGATTCCCACACGACAGGAAAAGTTGAATCATTGCTTGTTTGGTAACATAAAAACTAAAATAGAACCTCACAATGTTTATAATGTAACGGTAGAAAATCTTAATTCAAATTTTACAATGAACATTGAGGCCCTTAGTCAAACTTCAATTTGTGGAAATATTCCAAAATTAAATTTAAATAATGAGACATGTAAAATTTTAAATAGGCATCAGATCTCCTTACCTGATACGAAATCTGATATAACAGAAATAGGTATTTTAATAGGAGCTGATTTTGCAGGGTTTATGTTGACAAGTAGTGTTATTGTGATGGAAAATGGTTTGGTGGCGATTAAAACTAAATTAGGTTGGACAATTCAGGGCAGGCAAATTGGCACTTCATCTGATAATACTGCTTCTTCTATGTTTTGTATGTCAGTGTCTACTAACAATAATTTGACAGATTTTTGGAATCTTGAAACTCTTGGCATAAATGATCCAGCAGAGATGAAGTCTAGAGCGCAAGGTGAGGCCGAGGCAGTGAGCTGCTTTAAGGAGACAGTGACCACACTATCGGATGGCAGATATGAAGTGGAACTTCCATTCAAGGTAGGTTTTGATGATTTACTACCTAATTATGATATTGCAAAGAAAAGGTTGGATTTAAATACAAAAAAGCTGATTTCAAGTGGTAAGTACCAAGATTATGATGCAATAGTGCAGGAGTGGCTAAGATTAAAAATTATTGAGCCTTCTTATATCCATCATGGTCATAAATCTGGTCATTATTTACCACATAAAGCTGTATTTAAACAATCTAGTCTAACAAGTAAAATAAGGCCAGTCTTTGATGCCTCCTGCCTGGATAAAAATAGGCTGAGTCTGAATATGTGCTTAGAGAAAGGTATTAATTATATTGAACATATACCTAAACTAATAATTGGATTTAGGAAAGGCACTATTGGTATAACATCAGATATTGCTAAAGCCTTCCTTCAAATTAGTGTAAAGCCTGAGGATAGGGAATATTTAAAGTTCCTTTGGTGGGAAGATGAGTCCCTGGAAAATGTAGTGGAATACAGACACTGTAGAGTGGTGTTTGGATTAACATGTAGTCCATTTTTACTCTCAGCTACAATAATGCACCATTTAGATAGCGTATCAGATAAGTATGAACAGACTGCTCAGCTTCTTAAGAACTCATTTTATGTAGATAATTGTATTACAAGCTTAGAATCTGAAGAAGAGGCACGCAGGTTTATAGAAGAAGCAAAAGAAGTCATGAAAGCAGCACAGTTCGACCTGAGAATGTGGACAACGTCACCACTTCAGATCAATGAAGCTGGTAAGGATATTATATCAGTACTTGGCCTGAACTGGAACACAGTCTGTGATGAACTTTCATGTAACATTGGTGGTCTGCCTCTGCCAGAGATGTTAGGTAAGGTAACTAAAAGAGTGGTACTTTCATTGACACAGAAGGTATTTGACCCCATAGGATTTACTTGCCCTGTCACCTTGGCCCCACGGCTGCTGTTGAGAGAAATGTGGATCCGGGATTTGACCTGGGATGAACCTTTACCTCAGGACTTAGCACATAAATTCGTAAGATGGTATAATAATTTGAAATATATAGAACAGTGTAGAATACCTAGGAGATTGGCAGGTAACAAATTGACTGATTGCAAACTTAGCTTACATATGTTTTGTGATGCTAGTAAAGACGCAATAGCATGTTGTATATTCTTACGGGCAGAAAAGGGCAATGAAGTCACTGTTCAGTTAGTCGCAGCAAAGTCTAGGCTAACACCACCAAAAATTATTTCTATTCCTAGACTTGAGCTTATGGCTGCAGTGATTGGTGTAAGACTACTTATAGAAATTAAGAAAGGCTTAAATCTGACCTGTGAAGAATATTATTGGACAGATTCTAGCGTCATTTTATATTGGATATGCAATAATTTATCATGGAATGTATTTGTAGGCAATCGCGTTAAAGAGATAAGAGAGTGTACTAAAACAGGAAAATGGTCTCATATTCCAGGATCTCTTAACTGGGCTGATCTGCCGTCGCGAAGCTGCGATGCAAAGCAATTACTAGAGAGCCGATGGGTTGAAGGTCCAGAATTCTTGTTACACAGTCCTGCAAAATGGCCGAGTTCCCCGGTGACAGCAGATGAGGCAGAGGCTAAAAAAGAACTGAAAAAGACAGCTAAGTTGAACTGTATCATTAATGTCTCAGCAGATGAGAACTTCTCAGATAGACTCCTATATTTCAGTAAGTATAGTATGATTGTACGTGTAGTTGCCTGGATAATGAGATTTGCTGATAAATGCCTGAAAAGGAAAGTTAAGACATTAAATAATAATGACATTACAAGTAAGGAGTATGAGAAGGCTGAGATAAAAATATTCCTACTACTACAACGCGAAAATAATGAGATCCTAGAGTCAAAATGTAAGAACATACATACATTTCAAGATCAGGAGCAGTTGTTAAGAATTAAAACTAGATTATTATTACTATCCGACATGCCTGAAAACACTAAACATCCTATTTTATTACCAGCTAAGAATGTGATAGTACGCAGGTTAATAGAACAGAAGCACATCCACTTACAACATGCAGGTTCAAACACTTTAATTACTGACATCAGGAAATCATATTGGATTTTTGGTATTTGTGGAGTAGTTAGGTCAGTATTAGCTAATTGCATGGTATGTAAGAGATACAGAGTAAAACAGATGCAAGCACCTGTTGCGCCCCTGCCTGTGGATCGAATGCAGAGCTCCTTACCATTTGAAGTGTCTGGTGTAGATCTAGCAGGGCCTCTTTTATTGAAAAATGGTGAAAAGTGTTGGATTGTCTTATATACCTGTGCTGTTTACCGTGCAGTACATTTAGAACTAACTCTATCTCTATCATGTGCTGCATTCCTTATGACACTAAGAAGGTTCATTGCTAGGCGAGGCCGAATAAAGGTAATATATTCAGATAATGGTACTAACCTGGCTGGTACTAAGAACCTATTGGATAGTATAGATTGGGACAAAATTCAACAGGAAACATGTTCTGAGAAAATCAAATGGAAACTTAATGCACCTACTGGTGCTTGGTGGGGAGGTTTTTTCGAACGGCTTATAAGAATAATGAAAAATCTGTTACGGAAAGTTCTAGGTAGAGCTAGTGTAACTTATGAAGAGCTTTATACGTTACTTTGTGAATGTGAGTCAATAATGAATAATAGACCACTCACTTATGTTCAGGATGATAGTGCCAATTCCTTGGAGCCCCTAGCTCCAGCTTGCTTCCTGCAACCTTTACCTGGTTCAGACACAATTGACCTAGATTACCTCGACTCAAAAAGCTTGAATATCCGACTAAAATACCTGCAAAAGTTGCGCGAAGATTTTCGGCATAGGTTTAGGACAGAGTATTTGACTGAACTAGTACAGAGAGGTAGAGAGAGAGGTAAGTATGATGAACTTAGAGAAGGACAGGTAGTATTAATAGAAACGGAGGAGAAAAGAATAAAATGGCCCCTAGGTGTTGTAACCAAAATATATACTGGAAAGATGGTATTAATAGGACAGCATCAATTAAAACAGCTCTGGGCTATAAGGTGAGACCCATACAACGTTTATACTCTCTAGAAATCGCATCAAGTGAGGTGACAGATCTGCCTATCCCAAAACATTTCCAAGTAAAAGACAAAAAAGGTAAAGTAGCATGTACCCCTTCATCTAGCACTGCGCAAAATCCAGTCCAGACGAAGGATGGTTGTACCACTCATGTTCTCAGTGAGCCTGGAAAAGTCACACGACATGGCAGGAGAGTAGTGATACCTAGTAAGTATAAATTATAATAATGATAATTATTTGGTATATGTGAATGCAAATTTTATTCTAAGATTAGTTTAGTAAAGATGTGGACTGCCACCCATTTTTTATCACATTTAAATACATGTAATTCATGTATTCATAATACATTTTTTTTTCTCTTTTCTGTGTTTAGGAGGGACACACTCATTTGAGTTATTATTATTTAGTATTTAAGACCATTGACAAAATTTTGTAATAGTGTTGCAAATATTTGTAATCATTAGATAGATTATAAGATTGTGGCACAGAAGTGAGACTGATTTATGTGATTCTATTTTATTAATATTTGAATTTAGTTATTTGTAATGTCTGCCTCAACAACTGTTTTCAAAAGAGTTCTTTGTATTAATAATTTGAAATGTTCGTTTTGCTTTATTTAATATTCTTTTCTGTGTTCGGAGGATGTTGAGTTTTGTGAACGAAACGTCAGATGTCAAGTTGACTTTTTAAAATAAACGGGGTTTGACAGGATTTCAGGAAAAGCGACCCGAGAGGAAAGGACATGTTTTATTTCCATCATTCTTAATCCTGAATCATCCATTATAAAAATACATCCAGAGATTCGGCGACGGACGCAGGGCGACCGTGAGCTTGCTGGACAATGGTGCTAATTTTTTTTTATATCATTGCATATCTTGGAATAGACCGAAAAAGTAGAATGAGCACTGTTGAGTTGAACCCAACTCAACACATTGCACACGGTCTGCATGCGCAGGCAGAGTGTTTAGCACGTCATCGGCAGGCTGAGGCGCGGGGCGGTGACGACACGGCTCTGCATGATGACCACTCACTTCCTCTGACGTTTCATTATTAGCTGTTTTTCCGGAACAGTTTTATTATTGTTATAAACCCTTGCCTAAAATACAGGAGTCCACTCTTTAGATGCTCCCTGCGCTAACATTGGTCCTTCAAAGATCTCGTCGTCTTAATTTCAAAAGTAACGGTCTCGAAAAAGCAAAAAACTTCGAACTCGAGGCTCTTCAGTTGCGGTCTTCAGCGGGGACAGTTCCAGCATGAATCATCAATACCTTGTTGAAGAAACTTCGCGTAGCACTGCACACGCCCAGAGGACGAAGTCATCCAGACGTCGACCGGCGTCGGACTTCGGACCCGGCGAATGTTCGAGTCGTCGCGCGTCGTCACGGGCAAAGAAGGACTAAAACTGCAGATCATCGTTTATCCAGTTGATGGTTTAGACATTTTGTGAGTTTGTTCCAAGTTATTCCTTATTTATTCGTTTACTTAGTCTTATTTCATACGTTTAATTAACAACATTTAAGTGAATGTTTTCGTTTGGCTTCAAGTCTTTTAGTGGCAATCATTCTTATTAATAGCCTTATATAATGTTTTTCTAAAATCACTTCTATTTTTATAAAGCTAAAATATAATGGTCAGATAATCCACCTGTTTATGCAATTCTCTGATGACTCGGCGACGTGCTTCCCTGTTGTCTTCGCATCAGCTGTTCCTTAATTCGCGCCTAGTCATTCATAATCATAACTCATCATCGCTATTGCTAACGAAAATGTTGAAAGAATCGTTAAAAATCGCACCTGTATGAAATCTAAGCTCACCATTTTTAGCAACTTACTATGCGTAACTTATAATGCGTAAGCGTTATACCTTATTTCCTTGTTCCCAATTTTTTGACTCCATAACCCTATGTTTTGGTGGTAATTTACATATTATTACTTGTTTTACAAGGTATTCATTTTTGTATTGTGGCATTGTTAACGCTGAGCCAGTGATCGTAGCAGACAGTAGAAGCAGAGATTGCAGTTTTATTAAATCGTTTTGGCAATTTTATCTGCAATTCAACGCAAGCCTGTCATTAAAGACTACCTATCCGCTCTTCGAAAATTTCCGTAATTCACTATATTCTTTTTAACTTATTACTTTATCATTGCTTGCAAGTTATGAGGAATAACTACCTGCCTCACTCAAATAAAAGCTGAAGAAGTCTAAGCTTCAATCCGGGCAGCATGTTGGGATTCGAACCCAACACAACACTTTGCGCGCGGTCTGCCCGCGCAGGCTGAGTGCGGCTCCGTCGCGGCACGGCATCCACATTATACCAAGACGGAACTAAAAATCTCATTCGATCACTAAATGTTTTTGCAGCACTTTCGAACTTAACACTTAGCAGTGGGACCGACCATTTGTGACAACCTTTTTTTTTTGTGACACCCTCGGGTCTTCTACCCGAAGCACAGTTTTGTAAGCTTGTTGCTACAATTTTTGAATAGAATTAGAATTTGAAAACAATGCTTTAATTTTAATTTAATATTCAATGACATAGGGTTTGTAGAGCTATCATACATAATATCTAAAATGACACGAGTTATGGTGAAAGCGGAGAAATAGCGCAATTTCGGTTAGACAACTGTTCAGGAGCAGCGTGTCAATAAGAGTTTACATATACAGCTTCGAAGGCAAATGCCTCAAATATAAGGAACGATCTCACCAGGTTAGCTAGCTCGAGGTAGTATCCTCAACCGCAGGCTGGGAATCAGGAACGCACGTGTTCCACTTTTGCACGGTTTTAACTTATTTTAATTTCGACACAGAGGCAGGCACACACCTCGCGCCATATGTTTCGTCCGACTCGGCCGAGGGTCCCGGGCCTAATCACAAAGCATTTCAAGCGAAACAGCTTAATTTTTGTTTATCGATCATTACTACCAATAAAAGAAAAAAGAAAATGATCGGTAACAGGTGTCCTACCCAAAGAAGCAAGCGCCCGCGCCGTGCGCCGTCGTCTTTTAAGAACGCCGCTGCCTCATACCGCCTGTTTGTAGACGCGCCTACAAAAGAGGCCGCTGCCGACGTACACCCACAGGGAATGTGCGTCCCAGTGATGGGTTTCATTTACTTCTTTTAACATTGTGATAAGCGTAATTAATATACAATTCAATTAGCTGAATTTTAAGATTTATTTCATTTCTATACATACTCAGGTGAAAAATGTGCATTCTTTAAAGTACTAATGTACAGTAAGCGTTCAAAAGTGCATAGGCACGTTAAGAGTCGTATTGCTGTGAATTCGCGGTACGACTGTATGTGTTTAAACGACACACAACACAAAGATCGCAGTTTTGCACGACACACACTGATGTAAAGTCGCGCATTCGCTTCGCACTACACGAAACAAAAACATATTTACGTTTTAGACACGCATCATGCTCGTGACCTGGCCGGTTTATGGCATTGCTAAAATTCGAGTAAATCTAATATGAGCTGGTAGCATTAGGCGCCAAGCGTTGGACTGAGAAGCAGTCGGCTTATGTTATCAGAACCTAAGCCTCATAAGATGCAGAGCAGTTTTATTTCCATTTTTTATTTTGGATTTCAATGAAAACAAATATAAAAAAACTGCTTTTTTGAATTGCAATAAAGGGATTAGAATAAAAAAAACGTTAGAAGTGATATAAAAGATAATAACATATTTATTTGTAATAATATTTTACATCAGTATGGATGACAAACCGATACGATTATTTATAATAACTTCTTCAGTCATATAGGCTGTTTATTACTATAATCAAGAAACTTAGAAGCAATTTGTTTTATTTTGACATGTGAAATGTTTCAAAAATTTGATGAGTAGAGCTTCTATCATTAATTTCCAAAATAAGTGATTTTAATACGTGGTTATGTAGGGCAGTATGTTAACAATAAGTATTTCACATTTTATTTGGCTTTAGTGAATATAGATTACATATTGAGGATAGCTTAACTATTCATTTTCTAGAAAAGTTGATTGAAACTAAACCTCAATTTTTTACAATTAAATATATAGGAGGATAAACTATTCCGGAACTTAAACTTTGTTGTTTATTAAGTTGTTGTTTGCTAGGCTTCGGTGATACAACCTTTATAGCGTGGAGTACACGGCGAACAGCAATTCAGCAAAATGTCCGGTTGGTATGAAACCATTTGTTTCATATTTATTCGCCATGTGAATTCTTGTTTAAATAAGCTTTCCACTTCATAAACTAGCGCTCGGACTAGCAAGAATTCCCTCTTCCTCACATCTCTTAACCCATATACTCACAGTATTTCTCCAGAACAAAGTATGTAATACTCTTTGACATCTCAAAGCAAAATACTATAAAAAAATATATTGTAAATAACATTAGGTTTATGACACTTTACTCATCATTCACTGATTTAAATATGAAATATTTAAATGAAAACACTCACACTTAGTCCATTTGTGTTATCACATCATTTATGTCCATATTTACGCAGTGCAATAATATTTGGCAATATTCGTATTACATTGCACGCTTCAATATACTGCGAATTAACAAATTTAAACATTCGTCACTAACCAACAACGTTCAATTAGGTGAATAGTCGTAACGAATTGCATCTACCTCACAGAAATCGAAATAATTTACTCAGTTTTCTGTGGTCTACCTACAAACTTTAATTATCTAAGTAAACAAGATGAACGAGACAAGTAATTTTATTAAAAAAAAATATCATTTTAGGTATTGTTAATAACATACTAAAACTATCATCATCATCAGCCTATATTAGTCCACTGCTGGACATAGGCCTCCCATAATGAGCGCCATAGCACCCTGTCTTCAGCTTGACGCATCCAGCATCTGCCTGCAGTCTTTCGGAGATCGTCATCCCACCTGGCCGGAGGAGGTCCTACACTACGTTTGCCGAGTCGAGGTCTCCACTCAAGAACTCGTTTACCCCAGCGTTTGTCGGTTCTTCGCGAGATGTGGCCGGCCCACTGCCACTTCAGCTTGTTGATTCTTTGAGCTGTGTCGAAAACTTTGGTTCTCTGTCGGATGTTCTCGTTGCGAATCCTATCCTTCTGAGAGACTCCGAGCATAGCTCTATCAATTGCGAGCTATGGAAAGATAGCTCTTTCCATAGCTCGCTGAGCGACTTTGAACTGGTGGACCAGCCCTATCGTGAGTGTCCACGTCTCAGCTCCGTAGGTCATGACGGGTAGGACGCACTGATTGAAAACTTTGTTTTCAAGCATTGCGGTATGGATGACGAGAAGACTCGACGTAGTTTGCCAAACGCTGCCCAGCCTAGCTGGATCCTCCTCTTGGCCTCCCTCTCAAAATTGACTTTACCTAACTGCAGAATTTGCCCAAGGTAAGTGTACTCGGAAACAATTTCGAGAGGGTGGCCATGTACGGCGACCGGTCCCAGATCAATGAGACCATTGATCATGACTTTTGTTTTATCCAAATTTATGCCGAACCCGATGCGTCGCGAGGCTGAAGCTATGCCGTCCAGCATCTGGTTCAGCTCCTCCGACTCTGTCATTAAGACTGTGTCATCAGCGACTCGCAAGTGTGAGATGTAATCCCCGTTTATGTAAATTCCCTTACCTTTCCAGTCCAGCGTCCTAAACATATCTTCCAACGCGCTCGTAAACAGTTTCGTGGTTATACGAGTAACATCCCCCTGTCTCACTCTTCGGCGCAGTTGGATGGGTTTCGACTGCTGGTCCTGTACTTGGACACTCATGGTGGCGGCGTCGTAAAGACATCTCAGTACCTCGATATAACGACAGTCTACTTGGCATCGCTGTTACGATTACAGAACAGCCCAGGTTTCGACAGAGTTAAACGGCTTCTCATAGTCCATAAAGGCCAGACACAGGGGCTGATTATACTCTTCGAACTTCTGTATAATCTGCCTCACTGTGTGTATGTGGTCTATGGTGCCATATCCTCCGCGAAACCTGGCCTGTTCCGGTGGCTGGAACTCGTCGAGTCTGCTGGCGAGACGGTTCGTGACCACTCGTGAGAACAGCTTATAGACGTGGCTCAGGAGTTAGATGCGTCTGTAGTTTTTAAGGAGGGCTTTATCCCTTCTTAAAAAAAGAGCACCACCAAACTCCCGCTCCACGCCTTTGGGGAATTCTCCCACTGTGAAGGACAGCGTTGAAGAGGTTCTGTAGTTCCTGTATAACAGGAGCTCCTCCGGGTTTCAAAAGTTCTGCCGTCCTTACTGGGTGCATTTCCATTTTTAAGCTGTCTCAGAGCTAACACGATCTCGTCTTGACTGATGTCTGGCAGTTCGTCGGTATAGTGGCGTGTCAGGGTGGCTCTGGAATCGTGGTCGTCTCTTTGGGAACGAGGGGCATGTGCAGCGTATAATCGGCCATAGAAGTCCTCTATCTCGGCGAATATCTCCGGCTTCGACAATACAGTCCCCCCGTCGTGCGTTTTAACTTCATCAGGTGGCTTCTGCCAAGCTGCTGAGTGAATACTTTGGACCCTCGGTTCTATTGCCTCTTCAATGAGTCGTGTGCTCCGAAGGTCGCGCCGTATCATCTTCGCAATTCGCTTGTTCAGGACTGACCTGTCTGACGAAGTCGCTTGGGTGGTTTCCCGTCTTTTTGCCAACAGCCTGAGAGTCTCATCCGAGAGTTTGGATTTCCTGCCGGTGCGCTGCTTTTGGCAGAACTTGATGCCCTCGTCTCTTAACGTTTCGACCAGATTGTGTAGGGTCTCGTCGGCGTCATCAGAGCCTTTTTTTTTCGGGTTGGAATGTCCTCATGGATGTCCCCCGCCCCGGGGAGGGCTGGGGGACTGTCGGACTCTTACCGACTAAAAACCAACCCGGTGTTCCATCACTCACCTACGCCGGGTCGCAGGAACACATAATTCTTCCGCAACCCCGGCTGGTGCCGGCCCGCTTGCGCGGGCCTTGTCTCGGGCAGGGGGAGTGAGGAGGACTCCCCCCGCAACGTCTGTGGTCAGCGCGCGAGGAACACTACGCGCACCGCCTTTTCGGGTCCTGATGTTGGGGGGCGATGGATGTTCCCGAATCCGTCGCCCCTGGACCCATTTAGGGGGGACGGAAGAGGGCGTTGTCCGCCCTCCTCCGACGCCCGGTGCGTCTGCTGCGGGACGGGAGTCGAGATCTCTCTCTCCCTTTCCGTAGCCTCCTTCTGCGAGATGACCGTCTCGCAGAAGGAAACCACCGCGTCCCAGGACTCGACGCTGCCGAACATCGAACTCACTACGGTCGGCAGCGACAGGTCACTGCCTACTTCTGAGATGAGGGCACGGCGCGGCTCCTCCCAAGCGGCACACTCTACCAGCGTGTGCCACGCCGTTCCTCCCGGCAGTCGACGCAGTGGTGTCACCGGGCGTCCGGCTCCCTGTTTATGCGACACAGGTACTTCCCGAAGCAACCATACCCCGAGGGCACCTGTGTCGGGGAGCCGTGCCTTCTCCCGAGCCAGCGGTCGAGCACTGGCCGGATCGCCTCGATGGTGCTGAGGCCGGTGGTAGGGCGTGGCAGCCTCACCCGCCATTCCGCAACCACGAGCTGCAACCGACGCTGCTCGATATGTTGCTGCATCGGTCGCTCGCCCCGCTCCCGCGCTGCCTCGCGCCACCGGTACAGTGACGCGAGCACCTTCGCCTCCAGGTCCCAGGGCGGTGATCCGGCCAGCGCACAACCCGCCTCGAAGGAGATCGTGCGATATACCCCCGAATGACTCTGACGGCCATTGCCCGCTGCGGCTTGCGCCGGCCGTCAGGTCAGACGCCCAGATCGGTGCGCCATGGATCGCACGATCCCCATATAGAGCCGCTTACAGGCGGCGCTCGGGCCCCCCAGATTGGGTAGCAGCGTTGCCAGCCCCCGGCCGCGCCCAACAACTTGGGCGCCAGCCGCCGGAATTGGGGTCCGAAGTCCCACCGGCTGTCGAGCACCAATCCCAGATATTTCATGGTGGGCTCGACAGCGATCCGGACCCCCCCGACCACAATGTGTGATCCAGCCGGCGGCGCCCGCCGGGGGCCATGAAACACCATGGCCTCCGACTTGTTGAGGGCCACCTCCAGGCCGAGGCGCCGTACGCGGCTCACCGTCAGTGAGACCACCGCCGTCGCGAGCAACGCTGCGTTCCTGTGCGACCTCCCCCGGGCCGTGGCCAGCGTGTCGTCCGAATCCCGAGAGCCTGCTGGAACTTCTCGGTGCCCGCCAAAATTTGGATTGGGTTAGGTCGGAGCGTGGACTTGAACAGCCGGTTTCTTTCAAGCTTTTAGTTGATATTCAGAGAGCCTCGGAGCAGTCGGTGATCAGATCCGGTATAAAACCTGTTGATCACTGAGACATATCTGAATAGGTGCTTGCTATCCGTCATGATCAATCTCATTTTTGTCACAGTGTCGGGACTTCGCCACGTCCACTTCCTTTGGGGCTGTTTCTTAAAGAAGGAGTTCATTAAGGACAGCCCCTCCTTCTCAAGGAAGTTGACAAGCGTTTGCCCCCTGTGGTTCTAAACTCCATAACCATGCGGGCCTATTCGGGTTTCGTTGCCAGTCCGGGTTCCCACCTTGCCGTTAAAGTCCCCCATAACAACGTTGAAGTGAGCCTTAATGGTGTTGTGTAAGGCTTTGGATATGTCTTCATACATATCCTCCACTTCATCATCCGAGTGTGCCGAGGTCAGTGCGTAGACCTGAATTATATTCATGATATACCGCTTGGATAGCCGAAGGATCAGGTACGCTACCCTGTTCTATATATAATGGTAGACTACCGTAGCCCGGGGATTCCTACACCCCCTGCCCCGCCGTTACCATGGCCAGGAATAGCGAGGCGGCCGAGAGTGCGGCTTTGTGAGATTGCCTATGTACTTATGAGCGCCACTATACCAAAATAATCAATGATAATTTTTTTTTTATAACTAGCCTACAATGATACCTCCACAGCCCAGTTCCGGGGTACCGCTTGAAAAGACTGGTTGTCAGACGTTTAGGCTTCTGACGACCCGTAACGACTGTCACAGATTCACGAATGACAGCTGGGACAAACGCCTTGACGTGCTTTCCGAGCCACGGTCTTGGTATGTAAAGATCCATCCACGGGCCGAACGCGGCAAGCGTAGCTTAACCTGATCTATCCATCCGTGCGGTGTCTTTATGTGGACTTTACATTTATTTATTTATTTAAACTTTTCGCACACAAAAAGGCCATGGTGTAAAAAAATAAATTCCAGCCTGTTGTTGAAGTGTCCCTATTTTACATTTTAGGCAAAAATGAAAGTAGAATAGGTAACAGAGCGTCGTGACATTTACACTATGTGGCAACGTCGCTTTTCAATGTTCAAGGATTCAAGTTCATTGAATCATTGACCTGGTGACCCAATTCTAGTGTTGAAATTTGCTAATTACTGGACCGATTTCGTTAATATTTTGTGCATCGTCAGAAGTATGTGGTTTAATTAATTGCGAAATGTGGTACGAGTACCCATAATGTATAATAAAATAAAGGAGATAATAATAATAATGTTTTTTTGGTAGTCTATTATTAAAGTGTGCAGGTCACCCACATTTTTTTTCTGTGTAGGTAATTTTCAAATGACTCTCGCTCTGGGTGGAGCGGAAGTGCGTGTCAGACTTTTACTGACTAAAACCCACCCGTGTTCCTTCAGTTGCCAGACCACGTCAATTACTGCTGATATCTCTTTGAAGCGCGCGTGGAACACGTCGCGCCGTCGACCCGGGGCTGGTCCTTATCGGACGGCGAGCTAGCATATCACCCCCTGCCATTTTATCTGTGTAATTTATATAGCACGTTGGTCAGGCAGGGGCTGTTAGTATTTCCATAGGCCTAGATAATCAGTTTACTTAAGCCACCCAAACCCATAATCGAATTTCTTTGTTTCCATATCCTGCAATAGTCCTACACCAATCGGAGGTTGTCCATGGATGCACTTGCACAGTGCGAAGAGTGTGCTGTGGTGGTAACGATCACGACTTACGGGTGTAGGTCGTAGGTTCGCTTTGTGTAAATTATTTCATCAACCACTGTTCTCAAAACGGTGGAGGAAAACATCGTTAGAAAATCGGCATGACCTAGAACCAAAAATTCAAAGACATGTAAATGATAAATGATTTTATTTCTGTAAGTAGGTTTTGTACAAACACTTTTACATGTGATATCAGACACATAAAAAATGTATTGTCAATGAAAATTGACATGTGACATTGCGACATCTTATTTTGGTTGTTTTGAGAACTGACCGATTTATGAGTGAATAATACTCTTCGATCACTTCAATCGCTTAACGCGAGCTTTCTTAATATGGCGTTATTTTTTTCTGGTGGAACGTATAAATACCATTAACATCAATGATTATTTTAATGACTGATTTACTAATGTCCGATTATGAACAGTCCGGTGACACTAGGTGGTGTTATTTTTTATTGAACGTTAGAAAACAAGGATTCCAAAGAAAAGTTGGATGTATTGTCTGTCTGTCTGAATGATGATATATGCTACACCGACTTCAAATATATTTTTCTAAAACATAAAAGAGTTAAAATTGATAGGAAGAAGTTTATTAACTTAATGTTAATTAATAAAAAGTATACACAACTAAAAAGGGCTCCACGCTTTTTATTTTAATCATTGGAAATAGAAGAAGTACTAATATAATTCAATTTAATTATTTTATAACTTTTAGTTCGTCATAAAAGCGTGTTTTTTTGTTTCTATACAACACCGTATTTTTATTTTTACTTTTTAGTCTTGTAATTCTTCATTTAGGTGAAAAGCGTAAAGTCAACAAAGTTACGATTTGAGAGGATTACTGGGAGCCACTGAAGAGTTTCACTATCACCTCTTGGCTCCACCATCAGACCCTCGTTACCATGCCTAATTTATTGGACTCGTCAAAACAAATCATATGAGCCCAAACTCGGGCGATTCACTAGTAGCCACTATAGAGTTCTGACTATCCATCGCCTAAATCCACCATCAGATCAACTCCAAAATACCCAAATTATAGTTTTGTCATCTGAAATACATATACATACAAAAATCCCTTTCAATAAGACTTTTAGAAGTAGGTTTCAATTGATTTCTATGGTTTTATTACATTGTTGGTTTATTTATTTACTTGGGATATATTTTTTATTTATTTTTTGCGTAAAACATGGTATAAAAAGGTCTAACAGTACAAAAATATTTGTAATAACAATTTCCTTAACCAAATTATTTTAATATTATAACAACGCTATTTTTGTTCTAGGAATTGTTTTATATTATAGAAGTTGTTATCAATTAACCATTCATACAATTTATTCTTAAAAGCATATCTCGAGTTTAACATTTTCAGATTAGTAGGTAATTTGTTATAAATTCGCACACATATAGTTAAGCAGCTTTTATTGTACTTAGCAAGCCTGGGAGCTGTGTTAAGTACGAGTCTGTGAGGATCTCGTCGGCTTCGAGGATTTACATCGTTTGCTATTTTAAATAACTCCCGATGTTTCCATACGAACATGCATATTTCGTTAATATACAGACACGGTAGCGGTAACAAGCCAAGTTACTTAAATACTGGCTGACATGATTCCTTAGGATGAAGTCCGTATATAGCCCGAATGCATTATTTTGAGCAACAAATCGTCTAATCTGGTCGGTACTGTTATCCCATATTATAAGTACATAATGTAATATGGATTCCACGTAAGCACGGTAAGCTAATATAGCTGTTTTAAGATTAGTACTTTTTTTACTTCTCTAAGAGCATACACAAATTTATTTATCTTGCTAGTAACAACATGCACTTTCCAACGAAGATCTTCATCAATAGTAACTCCTAGGAACTTGGTATGTGTTACTGGTTTAATTTTGGGTACATTTAATTTGAAGTTAAATTTATGATTATTCGATTTATTAAATTGTAAATAAACGGATTTGTCAAGGTTTATTTTCAAGTTATGTACATAAAGTCAGTTAATTAAAATGTCAATTGTATTGTTAATGTCAGTTTCGTGTTCGTATATTGTATTTTTTATTGGATATCACAATGATAGAGAAGTCATCAGCAAACAATATTACACTTATATTTCGTAATTTTAATGATGTCATTTATATATATCAAGAATAAGATCGGCCCTAGTAAGCTTCCCTGTGGGACACCAAACTTATTACATCTATATTTCGATGAGTGTAGCGTTACCTCTTCTTTTTCGTTAATGTTCGTTATGGTAACGTCGTGATCGTATGAAACTAGGTCGAAGGCTTTCGACAAATCAAAGAATAATCCTGTGGTTAGATTGTTGTCATTGATGTTAGTTAATATAACGTTTATGAGGGCGTAGATTATTATTACACACATTACACATAGATTATTATTACAAACAATAGTAATAGAGGTAAAAATACACTACTCACAACGTTCTCCACAGATTATTAAAAAAATCTACCAAGTATTTGGTATAGAACAAAATAAAATGAACAGAATAAAAGTAAACATTACATAATTGTTAGAGTTCTGATCACTTAAAATAGTAACAATTTATTTTCTAAATATAATAAAGCATCTATAATGTATTGCACGAAAGAATTTGCGTTGGACCAATTCAATAATGTCAATATAATTTTTATAGTATGGGTTCCAAACAGGTACTGCGTATTCCAATTGCGGTTGTTAGTTACAAGTGCACCCTTGCACCCTTCAAGGGGGTTGGAGGATGACAGTTACAAATTTCCTTTTGTTTTTGTGTGTAAATCCTAGCCTGCACACCAAATTTTCGCTTTTTAGGACTTCGGGAAGTACCCTAGATGTTTTATTTCATATACAGACTTTCCACCCTTTGGGGGAGCTTGAGGGTGAAACATACAAGTTTCCTCATTTTATTTTGTTGTAAGTATAAAAGTCACTGGGTGTAAATGCTAGTCACATGAAACTTAGTGGGTTTTACGAGTCTGCTAACTACATTTTATTTTACGAATGAGCTCTCTAGCATTATCATTAGGGTTTGAAAATACGACGAAACGCTTCGAGAAAAGGTAGATTGTGCCCCTGCATTTTATTTTTTGGCTCGTTTTGGCAGGAGTACTACTGTGTCCCCACATCTCAAGAACAAACTTGATATTGTAGATGAAAAACATGTTCTCTCATACCTTCTAACTGCAACTGTAAGTTTGTACGCACAATATTGAAAGATTTACCAGACTACAGACTTCTTGTAAATTTTCCTATAATCTGAAAATTACTTAGATAACTTTAAAACTGTTTATTCTAAAAGTATACAATAAAATAGGTTTGAGACCCTCACAACAATACCTTTCATTTCATAAGTCGCACGGTACAGTTTGCAAAATATTTGATTAAAATTTACTCGTTCTCCCTCCAAAAGTGACCCTCATATTCAAAATCGTTTATTGAAGTTACGCGACCGAGTTTGGGTCACAGAAATTTATATGTGTACCAAATTTCAGTTGAAGCAGTCCAGTAGATTCTATTCGTAGAGCCGTGACAGACGGACAGACTGACAGACATACAGACTCACGAGTGATCCTATAAAATTCGCACGTCCTAATGAAAAACGTAAGCCTAGAAATGATGAGGGGTAATGACAAGCACTTTTAACGCAGTGTCTCGGTTTATTTTCTTTTGCTTCCTTACTACTACTAAAGGAGGCGCTTTTAAGTTAGTAGAGTGCTGGCTCAACTAAGCGGTCTCGCTTCTTTTTACCAACCGTGTACAGACCTTAAGAATTTTTTCGCTTTGAAAAAATAGCACATGTCCTGGATCTGCGTACCCCGGAGACATCATTTTGTATACTACTTTAAGGTTTGAGTTTTTGAGCAAGTAGTAATTTATATGGTGATGCCTATGCTAGTCAAAGTCAAAGTCAAAGCATTTATTTCAAATAGGCCCATAAAAAGGCACTTTTGAACGTCAAAATTTACATTAAAAATAGAACTGATTCTAGGCGCCACTTCCAAAAAGTAGTTTCGTATGGAGAAGAAGTGGCAAGAAACTCCACCGTTACTCTTTTAAAATGTTTTACAATATTTTGTATACATTAATTATATTTCTATATGTGAAGACGATGCACCAAGAATAAAAATACTATACCCCAATTGGTACAAAAAAATAAAAAATTAAGCAAAGGCATAAAAATTAATCACGTGATAGGTACATTGTGCTCACATATTTACAAACAATTGTAAAAATATATGATTTTCCTAAGCTAGTTTGAATTCGTTCTAAATCTTGAATGTGTGTAATGGAAAAGTTATATTTTTACATCCTTTCAGTTCTAATGACATATCATACTAATTGTCTTCAACATCGATCGCCGATCACTTAAGATGATAAACTCATATCCTGAAGATGGGCAGCACTCACGCCTTCTTCCCATGGGGGTAGGCACAGAACAGAACGCCACCTGCTACGCTCCTTACATACTCCTTTTGCCTCGTTTACGTTTATACATCTGATCAGGAGCGCCGTTTGCGAGTACTATGCAACTGACCTTTCTGAAGAACATCACGAATAAGGTCCCTACATCTCCAACTAGGGCGTCCCCTCCCGGCGTTCCACTCACACCTGCCTTGTAAATACCTTTTGTTAGTCTCCTTTCATTCATCTTCTCAACATGACCAAACCATATAAGCATACTCTTTTCAAAGAACAATGCCTACTTCCCATACATTTCAAAACCTGATAATAAAAGTTTATGTATAGTTATAAGGTATAGTAGAAACACTACCTGTAAGATAAGAAAATAATGTCATATGGTCATTTTCACAATTGAAACGCTACGAAGTCCAAAAATATTAATGTTAATTTTTAGGTTAGGATTTGCCGTTATAAAGAAATAAATGTGCTAGAACGAATTATTTAACACATGAAGTTTAGTCTAAAATAGTAATACTTACTTAATAATACATATCTATGTTCTAAAACGTATTTTTTTACTTTGTGAATTTCTTTTAACCAGCTGCCCATATGTCACTGCTTAGACTTTTTTTTTTCTTTTTTGGTATGGCATCTCGTAGTTGACCTTGAGAGGTCGTGACTACTTAACCGGACTATCCTGTGGCTGCCTTAAGCGGACTCAAAGCCTCCAGCCAGGGGCGTAAAACTACTTACATTACTAAGCGAACGCTCGCTAAGGGCACCCCCTGTGGGGTAAGGACCTCGGCTTAGGGCGTCGCTGACGGGAGGACAGCAAGATGGGACAGGCTGGATCAGATTTTGTTGATTATTATTATTCGGGGAATTTAAAGCTACAGGCTCAGCTACGGCGCGGTCTGGAACTTCATCGAGCAAGGGTCGGGGGGGAAAAAATTATATTTTATGCGGGGTTTGAACTAGCGACTCTCTACTTCCGATCCGAGGCCTTACGCCACGGCGCTATATTGACACTTATGCTTAGACTCTCGATGATTGTCAATTTATATTGAGTGTCGAGCATTAAATGTCAAACGTCAAAAAAAATACGTTTCAATCATCCTAACTCCATTACATATTGCATGATTCATTAATTTAATTATTCATTTATTTTTAAATAATCTGCATCATACATTGACAATAAAATGAAATACTTACTGAGTAAATAAAACGTAAAATAATGTATGAAAGTCAGAAACAGAGTTGAATAAAGTCAAGTAGCAGTGTGTAAAATGGAACGTTGTAAAAAATGGTGGTTGAGATGCGTTCAAAACATGCTAATATGTTTACCCTTGAAGTAGAATAAGCATAACAATAAATAAAATTTAAAAAAATCCTGCCTTTCTTTTAAGATTGTGATAAGCGTAATTAATATAAAATTTAATTAGCTTTTTTTTTTATTTATTTAATTTCTATACATAGTCAGGTGAATAATGGGCATTCCTCTTTGTCACTACATCTTCTTTTAAACCATATTCCATATCTTGCACGTACCGTATTGAAAAACAAACTAGTAACCCTAAGAAGGCTCTACGCATAGGTACTACTACTACTACTACTACTAGACAATTGGTGCACGGTATTGTCTGTCAATGCGGATATAATAGAATTAAGTAATAGACGACGTCACGTAAAATCCTGCATCGCGCAAGCAGAGTTTACCGAGCTTATACAACGTCCCGACATCAGTCGTCGGGCAGTTGCCCTACAGACGCGACACCCGTGTGTTCGGAGGGCCCTCCCTTTTCCATAGAATATGAGTGAACTTTACACCTAGTTCCTCATAGCTAATGAAATAATACGTAAAGGCTACCTATTCATTTATGTCATAATGTTTGTTGAGCTCAAGTCTAAACCTATCTATCTGTTTGGCTGCAACCGATTGATACCGATAGCAATAAGATGGAAGACGAATGATTCTTAGCTCTTTTCCATGTAGCTTTTCTTGTTTAGCCAAGGTTGTGTGTTAATGGTTTTTGCTATAATTACGATCATAAATTTAAGCGAAGTTATTGCAAAGGGTTCATGTAATAAACACTTCGCCTTGTTTCTCTTATCTTAGCTGATGAAGTAATTTACAGGTCATAGGTAAATGTGAACCAGGTAGAAATGACACAAATGCTAAGATTACAAAGTGCCTTTATTAAACGAAAACAACATCTCCCCCCCCTATCGCAATAACCTCATGTAGTCACATGACCGAACAAAACGTGTCAATAATATAAACAAGTGATATCACTAACGTTCCGGATAACATTCGATATTTATCATACGGATTATCCAGTGTTTACTTCACTTCTGACACCGCCTAGATCAGGAGTCAAGAGGGCGGAGGATGTGACCCACTTATGAGGCATAGACTGCTTGTCGCCTATAGGAATGTTTGTTGACTGTGTACCGTTCACGTTTTAAGGCGAAACGCGAAAAAAGAAATGAATGGAATGAAGTGATCATCTATAATTTTGTAAATACATTATTTGTTATGACAGTTAAAAATCATATTTGATCAACGTATAACCCGGACTGACCAGCAAATAAAAATAAACTCGTTTAGAATTTTTGGCTTCCTTAGCTGGTTTAGTTAATACGGTCTAGGTTCCGTACTGTAAAAGGAATTAATAGTTCTAGGCAAGGCCTAGACAAATGGTCATGATCATCCGGCTGGTTCGAGGATACCATACGGTCTCCTGCGAGGCGGCGAGCCTCCTTGCCGGATTGCCGCCATGGGATCTGGAGGCAAAAGCCCTCGCGCAATTATGGGAGTGGCGTGAGATGGCAAAACGCTGGGTTTAACTCCGCTGCCGAGAGAAATCATGGTACAGCGGACAGAGCTCCGGCGGGATCTCATGGCGCTAAGGAGGGTGCGATTGTCGCAACGACGTCAGCACATAGTGACGGGGTCCGATAGGGCCGATGCCTGCCAGGGTCGCGGGTTGTTCGAAAGAGATACCGTGTCCCTGGCACAGGCAACTGTAGGAACACGGGTGGGTTTTATTCAGTAGTATAGTCTGACACGCCCTCCCGCTCCACCCATAGCGAGACAAGTCATTTGATGATTTCCCACCCCAAAAAAATAAAAAAATGGCAAGGCCTAGAACAATCCCTATTAGTTAGGCATTCCGAGATAACCTACCTAAGCTTGTCTGGTTTTTTCTCCACTGTGTCTAGAGGTATGAAATTTTGAACAAGAGTGCCTTAAATAACAAAGGTAAGCGCTAAGGAGCGATTTTTTAAATTCTTTTCGTAAAGGGGTTAAATAGGGGTTGAAAGTTTGTAATTTTTGCCGATGGGAAATCGTGCTTGTAAAGCATAAAATAGGCAACGCGGCCTATTTTAACACATCCATGTTTAGAATGCACGTATGTACCTGCATTCAAAACTGGGATGGGTTGAAGTCAGACGACATGTTCAGCAACTGAATAAGTTACGGCAACAGGGAACTGCAGATACCCCTCGAGTTGATTATGCCGCACAGAATTATGTTATTTGCGTAATTATCTCGTCCACTCTACGTCACTGCAGGGATCCAGCACATGCTGAGATGGGCTCTCATTTGGTGCAACCTTAAGACACCCACGAACACCGCACGTTGCAGTTGGTTGTTCTAAATTTGTATTTATTTTTACTCACGTCACTTTCTTTAACGTGAATACGTCTTTAATTAAATTAGCATATCTAGTGGTCAGACATTAAAAAAAACTGATGATTAAAAAATCGGGGGATTAAGTATGGTGTTGTAGCTACATATCTATCATCTAGTTCCAAAATATAATTACACAACTAGATAGCTTAAGAATCAAATAATTTGTTACGTCGAGTCGGACTGTGAAGGACCACGCACGGTTGAGGGGAAGCCGCCGCCATTTTGAAGTAATTTCGCTGTGTAACATTTAAATTTTGACTTTGTGAAGCTACGCCTTCGTTTGAGTTTGTATTGTCAGCTTTCGTCAAGATATATCGATTGAGTTTATAAAACATTCGTGTAAAATTGTTGAAGTAAATGTATACGGTATAAAAGTAAGTAGTAAAGTAAGGGTTTCTCGAGAGTAATCTGGTGATACCAGTAAAAACCATATTACAGAGTGAAGCTGTGCTGGGAACGTAAGAGTATGAAGGCGAGTGCTTTCGCTATTCGGATATATAAAGGTGCGGCGTGTGTGACCGTCTATGGTTTCTGGTTTCTGCGCTCGTTGAAGCCACCAATCGATTAACACTTAAAACTAGCGGTCGTAGCACGACCTCTACCCACCTCAGAAAATGTTACTCGTTACGTTCACGTATTCAAGTAAAACACACGACCGTGTCCACGATACAGCAACATCACTAAATAAATACCTATTAGAAATGTGCGGCTTGAAACAGCCTTCATGCCTTTTTGTGCCTAAATATTTTGTAACGGAATATACCTAAATTAGACTGTGTAAGTACATAAAATAAGTACTAAATACAATAAACATTATATTTCTTCAAATTATTATTTTTATTTCAACAAATTAACGTAATTTTGAGTTATATAAAAAAAAAAAAATGTTAATATTTAGAATTTTTACTAGTAGGCCGTTTTGCGGCTTCAAGTGTCACCTTCAAAATGCAAAGACACGGCGGCGGCGCGGCGCACGAAAATCACGCTCTCGCCTCTGGCTCGGGCCGCAATCTCGCCTCAAGTGCAACCACAAACTGCCTAGTTCTATAAAAATTTACCTACTATTATAAAATTAATGTTTAGGACACTACAAATGCCAAATGTTTAGCGCAAAACGAATTTAGAACATCGTTCAGTGCGGTTATAGCGTAACACACTCACAGTAGGAATGGCTTTCATTTTGGTAGTTCAACAACATTCATTGCGTTTGTTGAGCAGACATTTCTTCTAAGATATGAAGCAATGGCTTAGCAATATCCTTCATAATGATTTAGACTGTGGTTGATAGTGTGTCACGCAATTAGGGTGGTGTTTCTTTTATACACTACTATTCAAACACAGTTGGTTGGAGTGTAGCCTTTGGGGCGCAGGACTTTGGACTAAATGGTTTCTTTGGTCAAGGTTAACCCGCTACTTTACAATATTACCCGTATATATTTTTAGGAGGTTTTGTTTTCGATCTGTACGTATGTATGTATGCATGTTTATTTTAATTTATGACGTTGTGAGCATTTATTTTAATAGTATTGATTCGGTAAATACTTGAAACATTAAAAAAATTCAAAGTTTAATTGAAATAACTGAAAATCGCGAATAAAAACAACAATATACTTGGGGAGTAGCTAATTTGAAGTAGACTTACTACTTCAAATTAGCTACTCCCCAGAAAAATAAGTTCATAATGACGAGTACAATGACTCCTTTTCAGGTTTTCAATTATTTTAATTACACCTTGTTTAGTGTTGGATGAATAAAATAAGGAAAAAATATACCATAGGCTGTAAAATCTTTATTGAATCTAAATTTCGTCTATTATGATGACAACGTCACGACTGCTAGTCTATAGAAGTCATGATAGTTCGTACTTTGTACAATAAATAAAAATATTGACTTACACAATAATCTTACAATTACAAACATTACTAAAATATTTATTTGAACATGACTTTGGCGTTAAATTTACAACTACTTACAAGCTAATAATTTTCTTACGAAATAAGAGAAATTTTGAATTTTTAGGAACTTTTTGACCAAAGTCTTGCTAATAATAGTAATAAAAGCCAATTCAGATGTAAGCGACATCGCTGTCGCGCTCGGTAGCGATACCGAATCGGTATACGATATTTCTGTCGCGCTCGGTTGCGATACCGAATCGGTACACGATATCGCTGTCGCGCTCGATAGCGATACCGAATCGGTACACGAAATCGTTATCGCGCTCGGTAGCGATACTGGTAACCTTCTGGTTAGTCACTTTTGTGCCGAGCGCAACAGCGATATCGCTTGTATCTGAATAGGCCCTAAGTATCGAACATTATCTCCAAATATGTATAATTTAAAGGTTACTGTTTTTGCATAAATCCTTCACAAAGATGATAGATATGGTCACAATCCCTTCATATAATTTTAAAAGATGTTTGTGAGATTAAATGCAGGAACATGGCTTAACCATGTGGCAATAAATGATTATCTTATACAAATAAACTTTGCGTTATGGTAATTCTGTGATATAACCCTGACTAATCCAATTAATAAGGAAAACGAAAGAAAAGTCTAAAATGACGTAGAGGGATTTCAATACAAGTAACAGCCTTACAAGTAAATGTTCTGTTATCCAAACAGCTTTGGCCACCAAAATAATCATCGCAACAACTATATTCAAAGTACATTATTATGTTATCAATATACAAAAACTAAATTTCTACCGCGTAAGCATTATACTACCTGAATTCTTTAAATAAAAAAACGGATACAATTTTATTAGTACAGTAATGTTCATGTCTGAATGATAGATGATTATAGATATATCGACACTTGATCAAAACGAACACTTAAGGCGGCATTTTTTATAAACAAGAAAATATAAACCAAAAATAGATTGAAAATAATAAAAATTGATACATTTGTAAGTATATACAAAGTTAATTTTGAATAAAGGACAGGTATCTTTTACTATTACCACAGTCTACCTAACTCAATACAGTTGATTAACTCAGTTACAGTTGCAATGGGGCGGCTCGGACATGTTGCATTTTGGGACAAATGACAGGTGACAATTGGGATGCCCATTTCTGTTTTAATTTCAGCTCAACCTTTGACATTTAAGGCCGCTTCAATTTGTAATTGAGGTCATTCTTGACGTCATCGTTACTTTTTTTTTTGGGCGAGGTTGTTACGCCAGTAAAGTTACAGATCAAGGCGTTTAAATGTTGTTTTATGGCAATTGTTCCGTACCACTTACATATCAATATTGTTATCGTTCTACGAATTTATAGTAAACTTTCCATGAAAATCTGACTCATGCAGAGAAATAGTTTCAAAAAACGATATAACGTCAAGAAAAAACCTGAGTAGGTATTTTCATGACGTTATATCGTGTTTTTTGTTTTATGCTATTTTTTTGAAATTTCAAAGATCTGCGCCAGAGGCTTTATAGAGTCGAGCAAGCTATTTGGTATGCTGCATCTGTTTGGCTGGCACTGACAACTCACTCCACGCAAATCTTCACGTTGAGATATGTACAAAATCGACATGCTGTATACCTAATAGCTTGTTAGATTGTACTACTACTGTAGTGAGATAGTTACACTGTGCTAACTGTAATTAATACGTATTGTTGAACATAATATGGCGACCGTCCTCAGGCAGTGCGGTACGTAATGCTTACACTTTTGTGAGAACCAATGCACTTCGCGTGTTCCGTCGCCGCATCAGCATTCTCCCAGACTCGTAATCGCATAATCTGGAATGATAAAAATGGAGCCTTTTATTTAGATGTTACAAGAGCAAATAATATACAATATGCAACATAACTAACGCAAGACCTCATACACCCCAATTACTCAGAACATTAAGTTAAAAGCATAATAAAACTACCAATTTTTTTTGAAGCTATGTGTTTTTATTTAGAAAATCGTGTTGTCCCTGGATGACGACCAAGACAAATTAAGTCTTATTTCCTTAATTGGCTCAATCGCAATCAGTATGGCAAAACATACATTTAGAAAAAAATACCTCTAATAAAAGTTACTGAAATCGATTCAGTGGTCAATTATAAACAAACTACATTCAGGACTAGCGTTTATTCTGTTACATCTTGCAGAAAGTTTTTGTAAGAAAAAAAAAATTGTCTTTGGTGTCTGAATTTAAGCCCGATTGATGACAGTAGGCTCGCCCCCTACTACATGGGACTTAAACATAACTGGCAAAATATCGGTGTACTTTAGGTACTTACACCTCTGCCTAACCCTTTGGGAAAACAAGGCGTGATGTTATGTAATAGCAGGCTTAAAAAATGTTATGAAAGAGTTGGTAATGTCAGAAAAAACAATTTGATTGTGTGTAAATAAGTAGTTCTTAGTAGGAGTTATGCTCTTCGTAAGAAGCTGATCAATATCAGCTCCAGCAGCTTCTTGTCCATTGCCCAGAATTAATCTTTGTCCACTGTTTTACTGTCATATTTTGGTATCTTGCTCCGATTCTGAGTCAATCTCATAAGATATTCCCAATACCTAAACATTAATTGGAACCTACTCATAGAAGGTGAAACTTACACGTGCTTTCGCGACACGACGCCGCTTCCAGGTCGCAGAGTGTCTCAAACGTCCTGGCGGTTCCCGTAGCATCGAAGGCACAGACTGGTCCCGCTGGTGGCGAAGCACATCGGCCAGCACATAGTGGAGGAGGGACGCCCTCCCTTACTCGTGCCCTCATGTATTCAGGAGGAACTCTCATGTCAGGAGCCTCCCCAATCTCGTTGGCGTCTCCGATGCGGGACGGCATGAAAGGTAGATTGGCTGGTTGTACTTCGTTCCATGCTGGAATGGGAAACAGTTTTGGGTTAGCAAAATAACGGGAATATTATCAGAAACATCTTGTGTTGGCATTTTGTGGTGAGTTAGGTTCTCAAATCAAAGTCTTTAACTTTATCAGCTTAACATTTCCCCTGCAGTAATCAGCCCGACCCAGTACATATCTACCGTTGAATTAAGAACTTACAAATGCTTAAACTAGTCTATCATTTCAAATGATCGACCGTAGTTTTAAGGTGATTAAAATGTAGGTGTATCAATATCAGTAGGAGGCACGACATAAACAACAACTATCGAAATGAATAATCCAACTTAATTTTTAAGTGTGATATAATTTGAGCTCTTACGCAAATCTCCATATAAGCAATACGGCCGAGCGTCTCACCGACTCTTTCGAGATAACTGCTAATAAAATATTAATGGAGACATAAACGTAGCTTAATTGTTTCTTGTGTTATTCCATTATTGTCGTCAACAGTTGTTCTTGATTACGGTTTGACATTTCGTTTGACCCTTCATTCTAATCAGTGTTATTTATTTTCCTAAACTTTTCCTGTGATCTCATCCATATTACGCATTTGTAATGCGCCTATCGGGTCGCTGCATTATGTAAACAATGAGATGCACACGCCCCTTCTCATTGACTCACATTTGCCGAGTAAACACGTTAAGGCTCTGTTTGTTTGTACAGATTACATAATGCAATATACAAACTTCTTGAACAATCTCTGGTCAATGCATTTTTGTTTGGACAGCCGCTGATGTGAAATCACTTCTACATTATTTATCCTGTTAACTGCTATACCAACATCTCGGGCTTTTGAAATGCAATGTCAATGATAATCTCTAGGTTAATAACTAAACACTTAATCTTTATCTTCTACTTGCTATGAAAAGTGCCTTGATCCAGAATGCACTTAATGTTTGGTCAGAAAGTACTTACGGTCGGCTACGGTCCTTTGTTATTGTAAAACTCTAGCTACGACACTCCAATTAATCATCGATTTGACAAATTATGGCATTGTCAACCTCGATCGAAAAGAGGTTAAGGTTTCCATAAAAAAAAATAAGAAAATATTTCTATGTTTCCGTATTTATTTTGAGAATAATAGATCCATGAAAGTTGGTCACTCCAATGTATTAAGGATCTTTTTTGAGATCTTGCACCTGAATTTGCTTTAGGTTTCAAAAACAGTATCGATTTTAACATTGTTTTAGCCTCAGAAGCCTGACGTTACTTTATGTCATGTTTGTGTTGTTATTTACCACCAACTGATCAAAAATCTGAAGCAATCCGTAGCATGGTAGATAAAACACTTGCATAACCACGTATCGAAGTTAACTGCGTATATAAACTGCGTAGTTGACCCAGGATGGAGTAATTACTATGATTTTTTTATCGTTTTGTGTCGGTTCGGTTTTCAGAAAGGGCAGCTGATTAACTGATCTAGATAGGGGCACTTCCTCGGTGACTCAGTGTAGATGGCCTGCTGCGCGTTAAATAATTATGTGATTAGGCATTTAGAATTTCCTAATGTTCTATAATTTGTATGAGTCGTTCGATGGTTTAATTATATTCTTTCAATGTTTTTACTTCATGAACGTCATTTGTGGGTTTATAGTAAAGACACACAATCGATGAAATAGCACTAGGTAACATACAACGTCTTTCATATCTGAGTACCTACTCTATTAAAGATCCTGGAATTGTTATCATTTAATTTAAGTCCATAGTGATAATGTGTATTGTTAATACCTAAACATGCTGAGGCACAGTACTGAGGTAAATTAAACTGGGTTAGCGGATGTATTAATACAATACATAACGTACTGTGCCAATGATGATATAATTATAAATTGTGTTTATATTACCTACTTATTAAAAAAAAAACTGATGATTATACTCTCAAAGACTATATTGAGGACAGGAAGGCTTGGGATTGAGCTGCTCCAATTAAAAAAAAAATTACCAAACAATTTTGATGTTTATTTTTTAATTTTTTAATTTATTATTATGATTTTTTAAATATTTTGTACCTTTTCACATACACAATGACATGTATATATTTACTGTATAAAGTATAATATTATTTTAATTTTGTGAATGTGAGGACTATGTGGGTCATTGTATTTTTTTTTTCTTTCAGTTGCTTTAATCATGGTCTGGCTGTTTGAGTACTTTATGGGGCCTACCCAAATGTCCTTTCTTTTGTATTGTTCGTCGAATCGTTGAGCTCCTTAGTTCTGAGTTGAGCTGCACCATGATTTACAAATGCGTGCAATACAAAATGGTCCTCATATGATCTGACCAAGTTTATGCTCGGATTTTTATACACTTTGACATACAATACAATGACATGAAAATTTACTTTGTAAAGTATTATAATATTTTAATTATTGTGATTGTGAAGGCAGTGTGGATTTGTTGTTTTTTTTAAATATCTCAGTTTATTTTTAATTAAAAAAAAAAACATGGTCTGGCAGTGTGAGTAATTTATGCGGCCTACCGAAATGTCCTTTCTTTGGTAATGTTCGTTGAATCGTTGAGCTCCTTAAGTTTTGTGTTGAGCTGCATGATTACTGACAAATGCGTGCACTGACTGGACAGGTCCACTCATTCTGTGTGGTTCTTTCCTCAAAAGACCATTTCAGACATCAAGCTACATGGTCTTCACATGACCTGACCAAGATTTTGTATGGACTTTAAAAGAGACTGTGACCTCTTAGTTTGTTTCGGCCTTTCTTCTCAGAGTAGTCAGATAGGAAACGCCGATCTCATCTAGTTTTTAAAATATGTTTGACGTGTAAAAGTGTTTTTAAAACCTACTTACAGAAATTAAATCATTTATCATTTGATGTTTCATAGAAAAGTGTAATTTACCTACGCGGTCAAAATGTATGTAACATATTTTTTTATAACCTGCGAATAATTTCTACGCTAGGGGTATTTCTAATAGTGACAGTTAGCGCACTGGTGAAAAATTTACCCTGTTTTATGGTAACATTGTTTATGTACACTAAACATCATGCCTTGTTTCCCCGAAGGGTTGGGCAGAGGTGCACCTATAGTACACCCACATTTCGCCATTTAAGTTTAAGTCCCATGTTATAGGGGGCGAGCTTATTGTTATGTAATAAAGAGCTTTCCTGTTCAATTCCTTTAAAGCTTTAATTTTGAAGTACCATTGCAATGTTCTCCAACTTTAATGTAATTGAAGTAAAGACTGTAATATTTCAGTATAAATCGTTTGTCTGGATTGAATACAGGCACTAGACAAAAAGTTCGAGTTAGTTATGGATTCTTGTGCTAAATCGCGTGCCATAAGGTGAATTCAGTCGGTGAAATACTACTGTCCAAGGATGACAAACCCTTGCATACCTACTGGTTAATGCTTTCTCATGATCTATGATAGAAAAGTTCCCTTCAAAATGGTTGAGCTGAATGGTGCTTATCCATACGTCATGTTCGTGAACAGCCGCCGTCAGTGGGGACTGGTCATCTCTTGGCTGCCACGGCTTTTTTTTATTTTTATTTCCTATTTTTATGTTTTTCATTACGGGTATTTCTACATCGTTCTCACATGTTTAATTTCAACAAGACTGATGTAACCAAATTTTCTGTAACCATATTATTTAAAAGAGTGTCCATGGAGTTTCTTGTCCGTTCTTCTCCATAGGTACCTACTTCGCTTTGGAATGGGCAACTAGCTTCATATTTCTGACTTACCGACCCCTTGACAATTCAAAAGTGCCTGTAATTGGTTTATTTGAAATAAATGCTTTGAGTAAAATGTATCCTAGATAAGAATGCTTGGAAACATGCTGGTCCTGCTCCATAGGACAATCTAGAGGCTAGACAAAATCATACTATTTGCTTATTGTATTGTATAATTTGTTATTTTTACTTTACTCACACACTGACTTATTCCTAGTTAATATTTTAGGAAAATCATATATTTTTACAATTGTTTGTAAATATGTGAGCACAATGTACCTATCACGTGATTAATTTATATGCCTTTGCTTTATTTTTAATTCTTTTTACCAATTGTGGTATAGCATTTTTATTCTTCATTTTTATATTTCTATATGTAATGTATTCAAAATATTGTAAAACATTTTAAAAGAGTAACGGTGGAGTTTCTTGCCACTTCTTCTCCATACGAAACTACTTTTTGGAAGTGGCGCCTAGAATCAGTTCTATTTTTAATGTAAATTTTGACGTTCAAAAGTGCCTTATATTTGAAATAAATGCTTTGACTTTGAGTTTGAATACCAAAGTAAGATAATAAATAAGTAAGTGCAGTAACGAGAACGGGAGCAGAAAAACAAAAAGGTAAAGCCATAGATTATTCTACATATGGATATATCATTCTCTAAGCTAGTTATAAATAAACAATACATATATTGCATCCTGCTTGCGTAACATAACGATGTTTGACATTTGGGTCTAAGCCATTGACCTAGCCCGTCTGTTAGCAAAGCTGCTGAGCTAAGAGCCCGTGCTGATAGATACTCTTGAAGCAGTGACTAGTGACATCTGTTTACTGTTGTATATACTTACAGACAGCTAACTTGTAAATACTTTTCAGTGACAATGTTGTGAGTGTGCTGAGTAATTAAGACTTAAAAGTTTGTCTTAAGATTAAGATAAGATTTTTGCCTGTATACTACACTCTATGTTCGATTGTACACTGAAATGGCACGAGTTGGTGGCCAACTAGTCTATGCAATAGACTAACAACTTATTTTAATGCAAAATTCATTTATGATCATTATTATTGTAATCCAAGCGATTGAGACGGATGTAGCAAGTACCTACTGATAATTAAATGTGATTTTAAATGGATGTGGTTAGTGGGTATTGATAAGAAATTAGCCATGAGGAGGATAGGCCAAGATGTTATCAAGGCTAGAAACCAAAAGTAAAGCGGATCACCACTTCTTTGATAAGGGTTACCTGAAAAAATGGGGACAAAGAAGTATTGATGACACGGATTGATTGATGATAGTTTTCTTTTGTTTTTCATCGTATCGATTACTAATCTGCCAATTATGCTTGGTATTTTTTATTTTATTTTCTTATGTCCTAGTCTTTAGCCTAGGTAATTAAAATGCCTCTATTGTAGGAACTTTACGCATTAGCACGTGCGTTCACAAACGGTGCCCCCCCTCTTGGGATGCTTAGAGTGACCGACGGGGTGGCGCGGCTCCAAAAATTAATTATCTGTCATCATTCCCTTGCCTTTATCCCAATTTATTGGGGGTCAAGAGAAAACCGAACATGTCTGAGGCCCGGGGTGCTTAAATGCATTCGACATTCTCTTAATTACTCGGCTTTTATGCATAAGTCGTGAAAGGAAAATAAATCTAATCTATACGAGGGGGTGCAAAAATATTCGAGTTCGCTTTCGCTCGCTCTTACATTCTTAAACTTTTCTGCATATGCCTCCTAACTAACCTACCCCCTGCGTAGTACCGCCTCTAACCTAACATGCTCTATTACCTATAATCATAATACTGTTTACTAAGACTTTTCGTAGGGCTTTCAAAGGGTCCGTGGACAGGAGATGTCTACGACTATCTCCTACCAGTCGTAGCACAGGCCTACGCCCTAGGCAAAGTAACATTCTGGTTTATTATTCATCATTTATCATTGTATGTTTTGATGATAATATTTAATGTTTTTCCTAACCTTCTAAATAGTTCTACTTCTAATTTATTAAGCTTCTCATAAGATAATGGTATCACGCGGCTTCACCGTGGTGATCAGGCCATATTTTAAGTTATCTCGAAAAATATGAACGTTACTTATTGGTGATTGGTACGATAATAATGTTTTATGTTATCGTTATTTATTTAACGATGATGTAAAGAAATTGGAAAGATACGTTAAATATAATATGTTACTGTTGACTGTAGGTGGGAAAAACTTATTTCAAAAATATTTTTCTAAAATAAAAGTTACTATATCACTAGTATTACTGTATTACTGATATGCTCGGGGTCCAAAGTAACCACAGCAAATAAATATTTAATAGCACATAAATACTTTTAGCACGAAAAGCGACTTTATCGGTCAGTTGTTATTCTAAACTAGGCAACGGATTATTGATACGATTTTTTCCATCATATACTATATCAGTAGATAGTTTAAAGAATCATGTCCACTTTCCATACATTGATTGACCTGTCACATGATTCGTTTTACAGGTCGCGTCTACCTACAACTAGTGTTGTCTATTAACAATTATTATTTATAATAACACAATAACATAACATCTTTTTATTTAGAGGCCAGGGAAAAATACTATTAAGTAAATAGGTTTTTGAGGTTATACAGCTGTCAGATAAGGTTTGAAAGCTGTTTACCCTCAAAAACTATACGATGTTAACGTCAAATTGTTTCCTAGTTAGTCGCTGAGAAAGTTTCAATAACTCTGAAATAAATCCCTCTTCAATGTAATTAATATCATTATCAAATCGGCATGAGGCCGCAAACAGCAGTTATATTCTCGTAATATCCCGCCGATACTGAGACATCACATGTGATGTTAGGCCATCCTTGTTTTCTACACTACATTTTGTGCAAGTTAGAGCAATCTATGATATCAGCCTATTACTATCCCAGTGCTGGGCAAAGGACTCGACTCATACAGAGAAGGCACGAGCATTAATCACCACGCTTGGTCAAGACGGGGTGGTGATTTCAGACTTTTATTCGGATTTGAACTCACAGCCTCGTGCATAAAAGGCGAGGTGTCAAACAAATGACAGCCTGTGATAGAGTTAGTTTTAATTATAAATTGTAGTCTATGGTTTTATGCGTAACCTGTCAGCTGTACACTTATTTTTCTTTACACAACCACACACATAAAACATAAGAAAATCATAGCTGGTCATAAAATAATAAGTAAAGTAAAAAATAAATACCAATTGGTTCTTAAAAACATTCAATAACCACAGGACGAACGAAGTTTTTCGTATTATGTGAAACGGAACGTGTGTAAAATACGCTCCGTTTCCGAAAGTCTAATAAGAATGACAAACATAGTAACATTGCTTTTATACTTGGCTTTATTTGAAAATTCAAATAAGTGATACGAAATAAGCAAAAAACAAGCAATTTTTTTAGATATTTTACATCACTAGATGCGTTAGAAAATTTTCAGGTCAAGACTGAACATGATTCTTTGATGATTTTTAACTACCATACAGAAATTTTGATAAATACGTGGACCACTCAAAAAGTTTTGCGAAATTAAAAATGTTCATGTTCTATGGGTAAATATTTTTTAACAAATCTTTTCAAAGTACTCTCAACTAGCCTCTATACAAAGTTTCTTTGACATGATCTACTCATTACAATGTTTTTTAATGAGCTGTATTGCAATATGTGGTTAGCTAGCGACCTCGACAATTGATAATATTATTCTTGCCTGAGCAAGCGGCAGCAAGTCAGTCATGCTCCCTTAGATGTCACTGCTTGCGGTAGCGTCGGGGGTCGGGTTTCCTCCTTCCCTCAAATATGGCGAGGGGGGTAACTGCTGACCTTTGCGTTATGCTCGTGAACGGGTGCTGCTTGTGGTGACTGGTCGTCTTGCTGTCTATGGTTTTATTATTGTTACAGTAATTGTTATGTTAATTTATTTTAATTTGATGGTCCTAGTTTATCATTTATTTATTTTATTTGTTTGTATAATAAATCCAGTATTGCATATGTAAGCTGCCATGCCCTTTAGGCCTGGAGGCTTTTATTTATGTTTTAAGTTTTATTTACATTCATTTTTTTATTTTTTTTTGTATTGGCGTGGCTAGCTGACGTATGGCAATTAATTTAATGTTTTGGTAATTTGCTTACAATTGTTTAAAATCCAGTTCTTCTAACAGAACAGACAGCTGTGCTGCTGGGGAGTTTGTTGCGCCACTTCTTCTTCCCAGCTAAAGCACTAGGAAGTGGTGACGGGCGGGCGTTTTGGGGGACTGTCTTATGTAATTTTGACGTTCGAAAAGTGCTGATTCTCAGCCCAATTTCAATAAATGACTTTTGATTTTGATGAAAAACGTGTTTTGAAAACTGGTACGCCGTAGATACCTCGTTTACTGCTTGCTCGAACGCTGACAGCGCATCTTCCGGCGACGAAAATTGTATTCCTTTGAGCAGATTTTTTATTTTCGGGAATATAAAAAAAGTCACACTGCTAGGTCAGGGCTATAAGGAGGGTGACTCAGGAGTTTGACCGGCGTGCTGTCCAAGAAGTAGCTCGTTTTGAGCGCGGTGTGCGAAGGCGCTTTCGTGGTGGAGCAGTAGCCCGCGGAGCCCTGGGTTTAGTCGCTTGTTGCTCACAACAGAGAAAACTTCTATCAAGCATTTAGAAGTATACCATTCAGCGTTGATGCTTCTTTGGTTCCGTAAAGGAATTGACATCAAGTCGAGGGCGCGAGGCTCTCTCCCTCACGCGCTCCGCCTCCGCCTTCGCGAGAATTACTGCTTCGCAGAAGGAGGTGACGGCTTTCCATTCCCTCTCGCTCCGTACCATGCCTGGACCAGGGCCGGACGCGAGAGATCGCCGCCGCCGATCGCCTGCGCGAGGACACTGCGGTGCTCCGCCCAAGCTGGTCAGACCACACAATGGTGACACCTGGGCGTTTCCTGCCGCCTTATGCGAAACAGGAACCTCCCGACACAACCGTGTCCGGTGAGGACCTGTGGCAGGCGGAAGGTGAGGACGCCGTGGTGCCTCTCCAACAACTTCTCAAAGAGGGCCGCTATTGTGGCGTGCCCAACACCAAGTAGCCTGTCAATTTGAAAAAGCTCGAGATCAAAATCAGATCTAGATCCCTTCACTTTGGTAGGCTTTGATTCGTTTTGAAACACCCAAACTGTCGACTGGCGCTTCCTTTCTGGATCGTTTTAATAAATCCAAGACTCATCACTTGTAATGATGTCGTAAATCCACCGACGAGCCTGCTTCAAAGGAGATGGACAAAAAGTGCCCCACGGAGTACAAACGTACATTTAATGCAGATAATTAAAATAAAATAAATAAAGAATTTTGAATAACTTTTTATGCATCATAGCAGAAGTGGAGAAATAATCGTAAATAAAAGTTTTTCTGTTTGATTTGCGTTTTATATACCTTTTAATGTTGCCATTTAATATTAGATAAGTTCAGAACAGGGAAAAAATATTATATTAAGGTTTTTAAAATAATAAATAAACGCTTAGCAGGCCTTAAATATACACGTAAATTATTCGTAACCATAATGTAATAAAACGTATTTTTGTATGTGTTCTTGTCTATAAATCGAACCATCTATGACTGAATTTATAGATGTTAGTGCAGTTACGGATAGGATAATATGACGTTATTACTGGCAACACCGCTGACAAATGTCAATTGTCAATACCATATTCCTTCTTTGACGTTCGCGCCGGTTTTCTCGTTCGAATCGTGTTTTTGTTTCTTTGTTTTCGCTTATACGTTTATATTTTATAGTGTCGTAGCGCCACACGAGTGCTCTAACAAATAATGAATGTAAACTGTATAATTACAAACAACGAAAATAGACCTTTTACAAGCGTGTGTTGACTGTAGTTTTCCCAATAAGAGAACGCGCGCAGGCGGCATGTAATATATATCATCATTACCCCCTGATGTGATGAGTTCTTCTATAGGAGTGGTTAACTTTTGAGGTAAGTTCTAGTTTCAAGAAGTACCTCCTACTAAAATATATACGGCAGGTATTATTTACTCCATATTCTAACGTCGTGGTCAAATCTAAGACTAATAGGTTCCTATTTTACCTTCACAGTTGTCACCTCGTAGCTGTGTCTGTGGTGCCTGTTATGACAATAAACCAAGACGCCTTGTAACCAATTCAAGGGAAAGACAACTTGGTCATACCAATGTTTGTTATGGCTGTTGGAGATCAGTTATACGTGCAAGAAGACACGACATTTTGGAATTGAAATAATGTTTTGATAACATTAAATGATTAAAATAATGTTCTTTGTTTTATAATTTGCCATATACAGAATATGCTACTGTAGATATTTTAATTTAAGTGCTATAAACAATAGTTACAAACTATAGATTTTATCAGATTATAAAAAAATGCGAATATTTATTTTTAACTAAAATACTATTTATATTAAACGCCTGGCACAGATAAATACACATTAATTTACATGAAATACTTAGCCATAGTGCAAAATCAACCTTTTCAAACGTTCATAAGTTTTGTCCACAACTGCTCAGCAAAATGCCTCTTTTTAATTTTGTTTGTAGAAGATCAGTTCTATTAAATGACAAATAATTTGTATCTGTACATTCTGGGGTACAAGCCCATACAATTTTTGGCCATGTCCTTTGTTTATCATATCACGGCACCATTACACCCAGGCCTACTTCTGAGCATCGGTGAGGTTGTGCGGCACACAGCGTGAAACTAACCTCCTCACGCGTGATGAAGCAAGATGCACGTGTAGAATTTCGTAAGGACTTCCCGAACCAACCTGCAGTATGTGCTGAATATCTTGATACGTAATTCGCCTATTGTCTTCCATAATAGCCGTCAAAGGGCTACCACTTCTTTCTTCATCCCCCAAAGTTAGTCGACCGCGCTTTAAATCGTTATACCAACAATACACGGTTGCCTTAGAAAGGCCTTCATCCATGAATGCCATTTGAAGTCTATCTTACGATTCGTCCGGTTTCAGGCGACACTTGAAGTCGTAAAAATCATAGCGCGAAAATGTTCCCGGCGCAGATCCATTTTTTTATGAGACACGATAATTTAAATTAGCTCGCAAACAATATGGAGGGAAATTTTGAAATTGGAAAGTACCTAGTTTTACTTACGTATAATCATTTTTCAAAATAGGCTAACTGGCCAGTCTCTCATGCATAAAACTTTTTTTCGCAATACTTTCCGAGTGGCCTGATACATGTTGCCATTTGCACCGGCGCGAAGCAGGGGCGGGTTGGTCAATTGTAACCTCTAAATTAATCAAATTACAAGTGTTGCCTAGATTAAATTAGATTTGATGTGTGTGTAGCTTCTGCATAATAAGCATCGCTTCTGCATCGGAAGAAGGCGTGAGTTTTTGTATGTATGTATGTGTTTGTTATCGGTGTGAAAGCACATCCATGAACTCTGAGTAAGTATAGGAAAATAACGTAATCTATGTAAAAAAAATTCGGCTTAGTTTCACCATTTACAACTCATGAAAGGCTGGACCGATTTTTATGATCTTTAAATAAGTAGCTGGATTGGTCTCCGCCCCAAATAGCAGAATAACTATTAAACGTGGTAAAAAAATATGAATATAATATTCTGTGGCGGTCCGAAGTTCTTGCTTTATGAATGTGTTATTATAAAAATCTTAGTTAGCAAGATATTATTTCAATGATAACTTGAGTCGGAATTGGTTCAGTGCATAGATGTGCGTGTATAGTAAGTTCACGTGCAGTTGCATCCAAACTTTGGACTGAAGATCAAACTTGAAATAAATAGTAGATTACGTAAATACTAATAGTTAACACGACAATGTAAACAGTTCCTGATAGTGATAATAGCCGGCATAGTGCACAACAGCACAACTAGTGGCATCACGTACACATGTGCATAGTTAAATACACATAGATGTATTCGATACTGTCCCATAGGACAATTACGTCATGATTGTGGTTCTCAAGAAACAGTAGCTACAAAAAACGTGCATAAATATGGACTCTAAAGTGGACTAACAGCTCAATATTATTAGTACTTTGTTTTGCGTTTGGAGTTTTTATCCATTTTTTACTCTTTCGTTTTTTTGCAGTGCAATCTATAATCATCCTTTTCAGAATGGCTCAGTTCGATTAGGTATACCTTGTTTGTATAAATGGTTCAAACTTCGATATCAGTTAAAAAAGTTACATGGTTTATTAATTCCACACTATAAAATTCTATGTTCATTCACAAGGTTTTAAATGGCATTTTTGTGTCTTTATCAACTCACCATCACAAGGCATACAAATAAAGACTTAGTGCCGTAGTGTTGCCGTAGTGTTGGGCTGGTTGGAATATTAACCACCGACGGCCGCCATGGCCCACGCACAATGGTCCACATGAAGGACTAAGTGCGGAAACCAAACCCTCTAACATAGAACATAGAAGACTTAGTGCCGATTTCACCAATGAAACAGAATACGTTCAACACATCTAAAACGCGTCAATATTCCACAGAAAATAATGACACTGGCAGCTCTTAAACGTAACGTTGTTGGTGAAATCAATCCTAAGTAGTGAGTCAACAACCGTTAATTTCCATTATCAAATACACGGTATGAATTGGGAAACACAGACACCCGAATCAATGACGAACCAACACACAGATTCGATCCTACTCAGAAAGGCAAACAAACATTGCATTGCTAATTGAACCATTACCGAGAATCTGCAGCATATAAGGCAAGTAAATTCCCTCAAACTATGAAGCACAAATGAGATCATTTTCGCAGTACCGGGTGCAGTAGATTGCAGCGTCGTCCGTATGTCTGCCCTATGATCGATTACTCACTGCTAATAATAAATGTGCGATACACTCGGTGGGCGTGTAGTGATAACCCTTGATCAAGCCGCCAAACGGTCTAATGCTTCACGCGTATTTCGGCTTCGAGCGTCTTTGTGTTGCTTCATAGTAAACAAAGACGAGGACTGGTCTTTGCTTTGATCCCTGATGAAAACTTGACATCAACTTCCATTCAACGTTTGAAGAATGGCTATTTTGAAAGAGTGGCTACTGTTATGTTATGCACTGTGGTCTTCAACCCCGTGATGATAAAGCAAACGATTACTGAAGGAACTTTTGAAACACTGAAAGATTTTTGGAGAAATAATAATGACTATAAATAGGTATTGAAATAACCTAATAACTTCTGAGCAGTAATTGAGGACATTATGTTTGCTCAAAAGAATTTGCTCAATATAAGAGACAATTGCATCATATTAAGTGCATTTGTTAGATGCATATAAACATGACCTAATAAAACACGTTTTCCTCATTCATTTATTTAAAAATACCGAAAAGTTAAATATATCATTAAAACATGTGTGAGCATAGTTGTTATGTACTTTAAAACTCAATAATGAAATAGTTTACTTACCGGCTACCAAAACTACACACAACAAAAACTTCCCGTTTAACATTTCCAACTAATTAAGTCCAAATAATGAACGGCACTACAACGCAACACTACAAATTCAAATAACTTCTTTTAAGATAAATAACTAATTTTTATATATGGCTTGTCAATTCGAACGCTTATCAAACAGATTTAAATTTAATTTTTATTATTAATGAGCGATGTTTATTATAATATAAAGAAGTTATCTGTTCACTGGTGCATCAGTGACTGCTAGGATGGACGGAAGGGGGGATGGGATCACAGTAGTGGTGGCAGCGATAACCTCTGCCTCGACCGGAGGACGAAGCGCTGATAACGGCTGCGACTTTCAAATGAGAGCAAGTATTCTTTTCTGTCGCTACAGATAAAGGTACGGCTTGGAAGATTCGTTTTTTAATCTTCGTTTTTTTTTCCCTTTCTTCTGAACGAAGTTTTGGTAGTGAAAGAAGACAGAACAAACGCTTATGTGCGGTAAACATGATGCAAAGAAAGAACAAAAAGACAAAAAAGAACAAAGGAGACATAAAAAAACCGGCCAAGAGCGTGTCGGACCACGTACGTTCCGTAGTTGAGATGAATTTACTAGAAGAACAAACTTAACATTGTCGTTGACAAACATGTTCTCCCGGACATCGATATACGTCACGGTCAATTCTCCAACCGCAAAAAAATATGTTTCTATGTGATAAAACTAATTAACGATTTTCGGACTTTTTCCTTTACTTGTGCTGTGCCTTGCTTCTTAAAGATGGAAGTACCCTATAGGTTTTGATTTATTTGCGAATCTACCAAAATGCGCCGCAATAAACCGCCGTTTTTTTTTTTTTACGTAGACTATGATTTTTGATTTTTTAAGAGCTTCAAGGGACCGAAGACTCAGGTATTTGATATTAATTTCAACTTAATAATAATAAATTAATAAAATTATACCCACATTAGTTTGTTAATCAACAAACAAATGTGGGTACATCTCATCAATCCTAAACAAAACACAATGTACAAAGTTAAGAGTATTTTAAAGATAGTAAACGACGATGTCTGTGCTAGTATTAACTGTGTGACAGACACCGGCGCCTTCCTCCTACAAGTAACAAGCCAAACCGTGACAATAATTTGCTTTGGTAAAAATATTTGTAACGATACAAATAGTTTTGGTACTAATTAAGTTACACTCATTTATCTTTAGTCATAGAATAAAAATTGAATTAGATTGAAAGTAATTTATTTATTTTATTTAAATTTTAAGGCATGCAAGGAAATACGGGAATATGTGGGTATGCAGCAGTGTGAATGGCCTCTGTCTGATTTCTCCCTGTTTAGGTGCGGACTGTGTCATTGTTGCAGGAGGAATGGTAGTCTTCAATTATCTGGGTAGTGTTAGCTGTGAGGCTGTCTAAAGCTGAATTATCTGGGTGGGACAATGTAGGTTAGGTATAGCATTTCATAAAGTATCAGACAGTTTGGTACCAATTTTGTTGAATGTTAAGCTGGGTTTCTGTCTCATTTTAATTTAGTAATGCAGTGCCTAATAAACCTATAGTAATACTTACCATGAAGATCAGGAAAACACTATCGAGCTCTACCAATTGGCTGATTTATCGCTTTCATCGAAAAAGCTTGGTCGTCGTTTGCCGACGCCATGCCTCGTAACATGGCGTTATGCAAATGGCCGCTGTCGCGATTCCCATGGTGCATTGAAATAATTTTTATTATGGTATTAATGAGAGTTTTGATAGTAACGACATTACAGTTATTAGGTATTGAATTGCA
The DNA here is from genome assembly GCA_963555695.1 of Dasypolia templi. Classification (NCBI taxonomy): domain Eukaryota; kingdom Metazoa; phylum Arthropoda; class Insecta; order Lepidoptera; family Noctuidae; genus Dasypolia; species Dasypolia templi. The sequence goes on along the minus strand of OY743148.1, from coordinate 8,728,334 downwards.
TAAATGGGAATAAACACAACGCTGTAAGTACCGTCTAGAGTTATTATTTGGCATTTTTGTTTACATTGTAATGTACTTATAAGAAAGTTTTTTATTAAATTAAGTTACGTATATATATACAGATAAATATGTTTATACATCTATTTATATACTTAAGTACACATTAAGTTCAGCAAGAATCACACATAGTTCTGTAGAAAATTATAATTATACTTACTCGATTTATTAAGTCACACCACGGGACGTCATTTCGAGAGGTAGTTGCTGAAAATCAGCCCTGTTGACGATAGGTTCGTCCGAAGTCAGAGCCTTTTGCTGAGCAGCGACCTGTTCTTGCACAGATGCGACGCACGACTTACTTATTGTTCTTATTGTTGTTGTTTGTTTTGTTAGAGAAGTAGTCATTCTTCCACTTTGCAATCGGCAGTTTGTTTTTGTACAAATAATGTTTGTTTTATTGTCATTTGCCAGTGTCGCAACACAAACAGCGCAATGTGTATTGGCTTTGGTGCTGGTGAGTGACATCAAGCAATGGACAAAATTACAAACCTTTTAAATGCTGAATACTGCCTTTGGCTACTTTGGATGTGTGTAATTTATGTCAACTTTTTGTAATGTGCGTTTTGTTTGTGCAGAATAAACAAATTTTCTTTCTTTTCTTTGTATGTAGGAGTGTAGGTGTGTGTGTGGGTGTGTGTGCGCGTGCGAGTGTGTGTTAAGCTCTTATGATTTATGATTTCTTGGCGAACAGTCTTTCATTTTCGTCGTAAGTAAGACACTGAAGGTATTGTTTTACTGCGTTACATGTTTTGCTTATTGCATTATAAAGTCGCCCACTCAGACTCAAATAGTTTCGACTTGCCAGGGCAGTTTTGATTCTCACAGAAGGACAAACCAGCCCTTTACGTCGTTTATTTATGTTCAGTTTTGGGTCATAATTAAGGCAGGAATGCTTACGTAGGATTATATCGAGAGCACAGAGTTGCCTGCAAGTGAGTACAGACATGTCCTTGTATAACTGGGTGGTGGAGTAGCGATATGGTTTGTGAAGCATCACATTTAGGATGGCCCTCTGAGCCCTCTCAAGCATAAGGGTCTAAAAAGTGCCACCCCAAACTGAGATGCAATAGGTTAGAAGTGACCGAGCTAAAGCAAAATAAATAGTTTTCAGCAGAGGGAAACCAACTACGTTTCTGAGCTTTTTATTGGAAACATAACTTGATACCTCCACGAGTTCCTGGGAAATAGGATCTTGACGGACTGAAAGACAGACAGACAACAAAGTGATCCTTTATGTTGTGCGAAACTATGCGTTACATGCACGCAAAACGGCCATTGGTCAGTATAGTGCAGTTGCAGCGACGAAGCAAGGTTCTCAAAATTGTCAGAGATCAAAATAGTATTTGATACACGTTACTATTTGTTAGAAAAAAATGGTCTTTTTAAATTCGCAACATCAGGATAAAATTACTGATCGTGTTTCGGCGGTTACTAATATAACGGTTTGGGACTCTCAAAACCACAGAACGAGACATGAGAAAACTACAAATTATGCACTTTACTATTCTCTCCGGTATTCTGCTGTTGCAATTTGTGCCTGACAATGGGAAGAAATGCATTATTGTATGCAGAGGAAATTTCTGAAAAGGCAGCGAATACGGATAAATTTTTCGAAAACTGTGAGAGTATATCTGAGACCAAAACCCCAACAATATCCACGGTACTGATTCCTTTTCTAAAACCAAATTGAGACCTAGGAAGAACGTCTCTTGATTCTACTATGAATTCTAGTCGTTTCTTTATTAGAAAGAAAGAAAAAAACGTTTATTTGCGGTAAACATGACGCAGTGATCGAAATCAAACACCAAAAATAACAAGTTGGGGTAAAATATGCGTCAAATCCTCCAAAATCCCCATCCTCGCAAAAGGTTAGGTTTACCAATATTTTTGCAAGAACTGATGACAAAGCGATTGATTGGTCTGAAGCTGTGAGGGTCATCAGCTTGTATGTCAGGTTTTAAAATAGGTATGATGATCAATGATGATTGCTCTATGACCTACGTGTGTCAAAGAGGAAAGAACATTTATGAACATTTTTTTAAACTGAGTTAAGCTCCTGCATAGAAAAGCATAAAAAAAATCTCTGAATAAAAGAGAGCCGGCTGATTATATTCTGTTTCCAATGATACACACGGAAAAGCCAGTTTATCAAAGGACTGTTCGGCAGTCTCTCGAGGGATGGGAAAAGAAATTGAAGGGGAACATTCAGATCTAAAGCGGTTGATCTCTATCTTCTAACATAACCTAACATCACGCCTTGTTTCCCCGAAGGGTTGGGCAGAGGTGTACCTATAGTACACCCACATTTCGACAGTTATGTTTAAGTCCCATGTAATAGGGGGCGAGCCTATTGCCATCAACCAGGCACAAATCCAGACTCCGGGCTGCTCTTCTTCTATACTACTGATAAAGAAGTGAAGAGGGACTGAGACTCACAAAAGTCAGCCCAATCGGCACGTTTCTTCCTTCGCAGCAATCTTTTAGATTTAGCGAGGGTCCTATTTAATGCTATTAGGTTATAGCTAACCATCGCCTCAGTAGACATTACTTCAGCATGATCCCTTTCTCTTATGGCTGTTGTGCATTCCTGGTCTCATCATGGTGGAGGAGGAATCTTACCCGTACTGAGTTTTTTAACAGGAAAAAATTAGTCAGCTGACAGCATGACTCTTTAATTTTACGATTAAAAAAAGTGGCCAACTGAGGGATTGTCTGACTATCTTAAATAATGTTTTTCATTTTCATAATGTTTTAAGCAAATAAATATTATTCTTATTCTTATTCATGGTTGTTAGTAGTACTAACACTATTATCACAGTTAATATAATACTACACACAGATACCCAATCCCATACAAAGAAATGAAACCGCCCTAAGTCTGGCTATTGAGCTAGCAATTTTTATTAGTCCAATTTTTCAACAGATGGCAGCATCAGCGACTCAATAATTGCCAGAGACTGTAGTTTTACAACGCCATCTAAGAGTCGACCTACTTTTGAAACTTTTCGTGCAATCCTTTTTGTATAAAGTTTTATAGTTCCGGGTTCAGAAAAACATGATAACAGACTTATTTTATATTTCTAAAGTAAAAAATTAATAATGAAAATAAAGTGGTTTGATTTAAATAAGTAACAATATTGGGAACTGTCATGACAGGAACAATTGAGTAAAACGCCATCTATTGCAAAAAGCTCTAAACATAATTATTAAAAGATGGCTACTTTTATCATTAAAAGGGTGCGAATTCAAGATAAAGCCTTCATTTTTATTTTATTTTTAAAATACGTGTATTATGAGTGGAAATAGATGAATCAGCACTAAACAAAAAGTTTTGACTTTTACCAATCATAATTCAGCCAAAATTTTGCCGTATATCGCTTTTTAATGATTGTCAATTTCATAATGGTTACCTATGCTGCCATCTATAATGTTTTTTCAGGACTATTAAAATTGTTCGAGTTGAGACCTCATGCTATTGTTATAATTTTGGTTTGGAAACTTATAAATACGAAGCTACGTATTTCAAGCATCAGTAGGTACTTGTCAGTTAATAGCCAGCGCCATCTATATTAATGAATGCGCATAACCACACCGCGTAGCCGGTGCTTTTTACCTAAATTCATAATTTGCTTGTCACATGCATAAAATTTCAATCAAAAGTCACTAGATGGCATCCAAATTATCGACTTAATACTCAATTGCCGTAAGCATTATTTAATTTATTTAATTGAATGTCGATTAAAATGTTAATATGAGATATTACCTTATAACATTTACATAATAATAATATCCAACTCTAATCTTCATCTCAAAACACTTAGGAAGAACCACTTCGATACGAACATTATTGTTCTGTTATGAGATGACATAATAAAATGAGATTGTTTGTTTTTCAGTGATTTACCAAAACTAAAAATGCCATACAAACAACACAATTCATGTGATGCAAATTTTGTCCTATATTGCACCAGCTACCCAAGTTTGTCATACTCATACCAGTTATACCTAATAGACAATCGAATGAGTGGGTTCCTACCTACATTCTTTAATCTGTTCTTCGACCGATGTCTCCGACTGACAAAAATACAAATCAAACGTTTATTTGCTTTTATTTCTGAGAAAATTGTTTTTATTTCCGAGAAATACTTTCAATAATTTGAGGTTGGCAGCAGTGAAGTATGTAGTCACTTATTTTCAGAAAACTTAATGTATATTTAGGTACAATTTTCGATCCCACGCCATCGGATTGCTGAAAAGGCGAATTTCACGGTGCAGAGCTCAATGCGGTGTTAGTCATCGTCTTAAGAACTTAGGGTTTCGCAAGTAGCGACATAACATCTCCCTCCACGAGATCGGCAACTATTTGAAAACTTTAGTCTAAAATAGTGTTGATGGCGAAGCTGGATCAATCTCAGTGTTACAGGCCTCCTTATCCTTAGCCTTAATATCGATTCCATCAGTGGCTTTCTGTAGTTGGTGCAATCTGCGACGACGAAGTATAATGATGATAATGCACTGGATAGTAGAATATATAGCGGTATAGCAGTGTGGTATATGGCTTCAGTGTTCGACGACTGTAGCGTTACAGGTTCTTGTAGTTTCAGAGTTACTTGAGTGCAAACTACCAAGGTCATTGGTACTCGTATCTAGTTTTATAGTCTTCATTGGTATGTTATACGAATTTTCCTTTATAATTGGTACATCCATAATTTTCACTATGTTTCTCTTAGTTTGATCATGATGATGGTTCCTAGCCCACAGCCTTTAGGTATGATAGATAAATAGCTCCGTTTCAGCATTCTATATTTATCTTCAGAACAAGTTAAATGAACTTTCGTAGGTTTGGGAAAGCTTACAATGAAGTGTTGGTCGTCTAGCTGCTCCATAGCTTCAGAAGACAGGATGACTGATGTAAATTGACAGGACTTATTAATTTTTTGTTGTAGTATAAGCTGCTGGATACAGTCGCGATTGTTTGCCATGGTGGTGACTTAAATTATCCTTGCAAAGGTGACCGTGAATATACTTCGGACATTCTGTCTTCATGTTTAATAGATCTTTTTCGTGAACCGCTATGAATGGATAAGTTGGAATCAGGACCATAATATCATGATTGGGAGCCAGGGATAATTTATACAGGATAAAGTTAGTAGGATAAAGTATCGAAAATTTCATAGCTATCATTATTTTATTCCCATTGTAATAGTATCTAATAATTTCAAAATATTCTCTAAAAGTGATAACTAAAAATTCATCCTTATTATATAACAAACTTGATCAATTCATCATATATCCTTAAACATAGCATAGTTTAATAAAGAATTATGAATACTTCTAGCCCAAATAAATGCCATATTTTTTTGCAATTTGTCAAGGTCTTTGGACAAGTTATCTATATTATCTCCTAATATCATTAGTAACTGTGCCAAATAAGTACCAGTATTATAATAGTATCTGTTTTATATCTAACATTTTGCGCGAATCTCACGGTACAGAGCGCAATGCGGTGTTAGTCAGCGTCTTAAAAATTTAGGGTTCCGCAAGTAGCGACATAACAAATAATAAACAACACTTTAATCACTTACATTCCCGCAATAACTATCACATCATTTTAATTATAAAACTAATATAAAACCGCAGAACCGGAAAAATACTGTTTAAAAATTTCGAAACAATAACAAATTAAGTCGCGTCGCGTCATCGCGTGCATTTGCGCGCTTTACGCAGGTGAACAGTGCATTTGCGCGAACTTAATGCCTCTTTAAAGCCGGGCTTTTTATTTCATTGGAATCTACTTGTACATACTTGGTACTTACCAAGATATCAACAACTGTAAACGTTTCTATAGCAATACGAGACAAAGAAAGTATAGAAAGAAAGATAAGAGGCCGACCATAGTTTGAGAGAGGAATCGCGTGTGAACACATTGAACAGCGCGGGAGCGGGATAGCACGGAATTGATTACTGAATGATTGATTTGAACGGGTGAGTAGATCTGGCAACTTAGTGCGCGCGGCAGATAAGTTTCGAAATTGTATTATTCATATGAATGTTTGAATTCGAGTTCAATGCCTGTTTTTTTTATAGGTTTACGTTTTTTAATGTGAATTATGGTTTTATTATAAATATATATAATTATTCTTTATTTCGAACCCGTGTGCTCACAATCCATATAGTATTAGTAACAATGACTTACAAAAACTATGTTGGTAAAACTCATACAAACTAAAACAAATAAAAAAGACGTGGCCGAACACACGTTGGCACGTGCCTCTGCACCCAGTGCCTTAAAAAGGGAGTGTCCACTTTGTCACATTAAGTTTGTAGGATGCTGTTAGAGCTTCCGCACAACCTACCCGTTATTGACACTGTTCTCTTCCTCATAATCGCATGAAAACCGTCGACACGAGCTTCCGCGAACATATCCGAAGCGCTGCAGAAGCGCGGAAGCCCCATCAACATCCTAAATCCATTATTATATCGTACGAGCAGGACGTTGTAGGCTCTCTGCGTATATTTCACCCACAAGTTGCACGTGTAGAAGTTTTGGCAGTATGCCTTATAACGGGCAAACCTGAGGGCTACCATACTCGTAGTACATCGAACCGCCAACGCCCTCCGCTCCCTCTCTGTATCAGCATCATCAGATAAGTCCTACGTGACTACATGCTCTAGGTACTTAAAACTCTCTGTAATGGCTTTCCGCTTAAAGTCACTGGACGAAGATTATCTTATCAGCTAGACTTACATTTTAAAATCAAAAGCTCACTTTTCTTAGCATTGGATGCGAATCCTTGTGACATAGGACTCACAAACAGTCAACAATTTTCTGAGTGCTGATTGATGGACTCAGCAAGACCATGTCGTCTGCGTAGCTGAGATTATTCACTATAGTTAGTGCCATCAATCGAGCAACCGACTTTGGTCTCGCTGAGCACACGAATCAATTGGTTCATGTAGACATTAAACAGGGCTGGGGAAGTTAAACCACCCTGTCTAACACCACACTCCAGGACATACGAATCAGAGTGAGCTCTCACCCACCTAACACTGGTAGTCTGAGAGCTATACCAAAACTTCAGTACGTTAATAAGCTCCTCGGGCACCTCTATTAGCTTAAGCGAACAAAGCTTGTAACAAACCAAGTCATAAGCCTTGGAGAGATCGAGAAAAGCAGCATATACTGGCGTTTTCCTATCCGTGCAATACCTGACCATCTGCTTAAGCGCCAGGGCAAGCCGGGCTTTTTGGCTTCTATGAACGTACCGCCGCAGAAAGTACAGGGTCCTCTATGATTACAAACACACGTTTTAATATTGGGAGAAAACTTTTATGAGGGTGGGCAAAATAAATACATAAGATGGTTATACCCTCTACCCTACCGGACACAGTGCTAATGACATCACCGAGAGAAGGCAAAGATACAGACAAAAGTGGAACACGATTGTTCACGCAGAGAGCCGACCCGCCATAGCCATCAGTCCGCATCAGAAAATATTAAAGGAAGGTAAGCGAAAACTAAGACTCGGCTCTAACTAACCAAGTCTCAGCGAGGGAACAAGCTAAAGGCTTGGATTTGTTCAGAAGATTTCTTTCACATTTGTGAGTTCGTGTTTCTTGTGTGTGAAGAAACACTAACCGACCTTATAGGATGAAAGTGAGTTAATAAGCAAAGAAGCAACGTTGGACGGTAATTGATTTATAATGGATGAAGAAATTAAAGTTAACAGGAGTTACTAAGAAGTTAAATTATTGAAGACAAGTTTTCATAAGATTCTGTTGGTTCACTATTGAGAGCACAGCCATTAGGCTGAGAAGATTAAGGGGTGCTAGTGAGCTGCTGTTGAGCTGTTTTATCAAAGTAGGGAGAAAGGGGAGCATGGGTCTTTGGCTTAAGAAACACAGTTTTGCGGTATGACTGAGTCTGTGATTTAGCTATGTCTGCATAACTACGAGTAGAAATGGAAACGGTTTTACTAGCTTCTGTATAGGAAATTACTTTCTCAGCCAATTCTTTTGATTGTCTTCTGCCTGCTGTACTCCGGACAGGCTCTGCTATTTGCAAAGTGACTTCGAGAGCACAACACACAGAAGGCTTCGCTCACAGCAATGCTACAACCATCACCTGGGCGATCATTGCCAAACTTGCTGCAACGGGGTTTGGAACGACAAAGAGATTCTACATGGCCAAATAGGCAGCACTTGCGGCATTGAGTGGTGGGGTAAATATGGCTCTACAGTCAAAGGTGTTTAAAACAGAAGATTCGTTTTGGTAAAACACAAAAAAACTTGGCCATCAAATGTGATGACACAAGTTTCTGTGGGTCTGTATTTAATTAAACCGTCTCTGTGAACCTTTCTGTTGAATCGCCTAACTTTTATCATGTGTATTTTAAATATGTCAGTACTTCCACTTTTGAGGATTCATTAGGGATGCCACTAACAACACCCATACGGGTTATATTAAAGGACGGGATTACAGCCTCATATAAATTATTCCCCAAAACTGTTTTTGAGGTAAAAGCGTTTGCATCATGAGGGGATGTAAATTCAACCGATACGCGATTTCTTCCAACTCGCTTGACTGCGGCAATATTTGATATATTCTGATTTGCTAAAAAGCGCTCAAATGAATGGGTAGTTCCGGAATTAGGTTGAGATTTTCGGGAAACATGGACGATGAAAGGTCCTTTATCTGTTACTAAGTACTTAACAAGGCCTATAGGCGTTCTCGGTTGTTGGGTAGGAAGATTAGGTACATCCTCTTTAGTACCGTGACGTTTACGAATGTTAGTCTGGGATGGAAGGATTTGGGACTCCAGATTACAGACCACATCTGCAAACTGGCTGAATGTGTTAGGGGTGGGACGAGGGAAGAATTTCATCGGGAGTGTCTGGGGATTTATTTTTATCCATTAACTATAACATATATATGGATAAAAGTTTCGTGTTTGTGTTTAGGCATAGGGAGTTGTTTGATGTAAATTCATGGAGCAGGCGCGGAGCCCTACATGCTCGTATTAGATGTCTTCCCAAGGTTTGCGAAACAAGATTGTTTAAAGTTAAATTATACAAATGGCTATCTGCTAATAGTCTTTACAGTGTTAAGGAGTTCCTAGAACAAAATCGTATTATTGATACGTTACACATGTAAAATTTGCACGCATATAATTAAGCAAACCATGTTTGTTCATATTATTAACACTACCATCTTTTATACCATGTTTTTAAGCAAATAAATTATATTACTATATTGGTGACCAATAATGTTAAACACGAATCACGAATTGGCCGCATTTTAACTAAATAAACAACAATATCAAACAACAAAGAACAACAACAACATAATGATGGCAAAAATAAGTTTCATGCATGCGACCTGGCCACACTGTATGAACTATAAAACCACGTTTTCTTACATTTAGGTAAAAAAAATGGCACACACGTTTTATAAAATTATACTTGTTTCAAATTACTACAAGTAAAATTGCTTCAAGTATTTTCCACAATAATAAACAGATTTTATTTTGCCACAGCAGTTTCATTGAATGCTATCGTCCAGAATTGTACCCACTCGAAGGGTTATCTGTCGAACGATTTCGTGTCAACATGAGATACATCATCTCTAAATATAAACTTTGTACAACATCTTAACTGCCCGATAAGAATTCTGAATAACTAGGATATTTTTTAGGGTTTTGTCGTGCTGTTGCAAAAACGGAAGCCATCTAATGGCCTCATGTTTTCTAGAAGTTACACGTTAATGATTCTTTTCATAATTTTGTTTGTATTAATCAAATTCGTTAAATTTTAATGGTTTTTTGGGTTCCGTACACGAAGGGTCCTGACACGGGACTTTATAACTAAGCCTACCGCAGTCTGTCTGACTGCCCTAACAGAAAACATGCAACTGTAGTCAGTAACATAGCCAATAAGTATAAAAATGAAAATCCTAAAATGTTTTGCTTTTTCCCTCATGATCCGGCTAAAACTTCATACACACACGTCAGTCACGTCAATGTCAAGTCACGTCAAAAAGTATAGTTACGTAGAAGTTGTAGGACGTTGGCTACACACATCAGTCGCGTCACTTCCGGCGTGTCTCAATCGACGTCGAGTCACCAGCAAGTCGAAACTTGTATTGTTACAAATAAACCAAAGACCTATATGGTCGTTGGTGTGTTTGCCCATAGACGCTCAATGCTTGATCTAGATCAAAACAGTTCTGTCAACTAGCTAAGGTATGGGGAGGCGGGGTACTGCGTTCTGATTGGCCCTTCCAGGGTCATAACGTATCACTAGGATGTTAGCTATTAGACTACTTAGGTCCTGATAAAGTAATCCTTTCATAGCTCGATTTAAGTTGTCACGACTTTCAGTTTCATAGATGTTAACATCTAACTTGTCATCCAATGTTGTCGTCAAGTTAGTTCAAGATGGAGATATCTTGTCATTACTACCGCTGTGTGAACGTATAATTGCAATAACTATTCTATATGATCTCTGAAAATCTTATTAAAAGGTATATACTTGACTGAAGATTTTTTTTCTATTATGTCATTAAATTAAACATTCCGATTCACTTAATGTCTCTATTGTAATTAGTGTTTAAAAGATCTTCAAATTTCGTATAAATAGTATAGGGGTTTCCTTTGTCGATACCAAATCCTATGACCTAAGTGGTCATAGGATTTGGTGCATCACTATTATTCATTAGGTATGTTTACTAAATGATGGAGAAAAAGAGATATCAAAAAAATTACTTTCAGAAGAAAGGGACGCAAACACGAAAGACATCAACGAGAGTTTGACCAGTATAAGATGAGATAACTCCGATACATAATATCAGAAAATAAATCTAATAATGATTATGTAACTATTAACTGAAGATGCTTCCTAACTAAACCTACCAAATATTTTAAATATAAATTTTTCCTTCCCCCATTGTTGTTTTTTTCAAATATTTACCTATTTCTTTGTTGCAGATACATAATCATCAAACAGGCAGACATAACCTTACACTTAGCAATAAAAGAAGGTGTAGGAAACGGGTTCCATTAATGTTAGTAACTGGTTCTAGTCGTGTTTAAGCTAAGGCTGTTTTCGAGCCAAGACAAGTTCTCGCTATACAGATACCTAGTGTCATTATGCAAATGTGTTAAATGCTAGTACCTAACTATTTTGATTACGTTTTATGAAAAGAAACGTTGAGAAAACCTTTGTAGGTTCTTACTTCTCAGCATGGGTAATGCACTGTTAGGTTTATGGATGAAGTATTTGTTTAGTCCAGAACATTTTAAATTATGTAGTTGCCTACCAAAACAATTATCTGTATATATACATAAAACTAAGCCTACGATATTTATGATCTTATTAGGTGTAATATTAAAACCCAAATGTGTTGCTGAAATTACAGTCCTATCGAGGCGGAGCGCGATTAAATAAGAAATCCGTTATGTTTACATCTCCCCCTATAATTCCGAAAATTTACAAAGACATTTTCGTTTTAAACTTCCCTCCTTCTTCTATAAATTCTTTTTTATTTCCGGATACAGGAACCGCAATAATTTTCGTGATAAGGAAAAGATTTGATTAAGTTTTTCTGTGCCTTGTTCCTATTACATAAATACAGAGTTTGATTTTTTTTTAAATCTCATCGGGCCTATTTTCAGTTTTTTACAAATTAAACTTGGATTTTCAACTTCATTAGTTCTATACTTTATGATACCCATCCGTTATCATTATTTCCACATGAAAAGAGGCTGGTTTTAGCTCTTCTGCTATTGCGTAAACTTTATTATCGCATGTCCTTATTGCGTACATAGACAAAATATTTGACTTTCCACCATTTCCAGGCAATAGTGTGAATTCAAAGCGAAGTTTCGCCATTTCGAACTACTTTTTAAACAAAAAATGACTTTATAAAATATAAATCGTATTAGGTGTAATATTGAAACCCACATGTGTTGCTGAAATTGAAGTCTTAATATCGAGGCGGAACGCGATTAAATATGAAATACATTTTCCTTACATGTATAATAACAATATACATATATAAATGTTGCCAAAAATTTGGTACGCGCATCACTTCAAAGCGGCTGCACCTATTTGGCAATTTTTTTTTGTTGTGAGTGTAATTGCCAGGACGAGGTTTGTATGAAATGCTATTTTTGTATCAAACTGACCCCGGGCGACACCGGGCCAGAACAGCAAGTTTTACATAGAGGTATTGAACATTAACTAGAAAAGAGAGGTTACAATCTGATATTTAAATTGATTATAATTTTACTTATAATTTTATTTTTTTTTGTATTTTTTTTCAAAATTTTATTTCATTTTTGCCAAGTACCTACACTCGGAAGAATTCGAGATAAAAATGTAAAACACAGGTGTTGACAATTTAAAATATTGTCCATAATTGTGTACTTTGTCGAAGACTACTATAATAAAGCGATAAGTGTAGGCATATCTTAAACAGGTAAAATATAATATTGCACACAGTTTTCAGTTCTTAACTGTTTGAAATAAAATCTACAATATATTATATCATACAGGCCATAAGGCAGAAGCTCTCAACATTTGGACTTCCATTTGTTTGGTCATTCGGAGTAATCGTAAAAACGACCAGTCACCACAAGCAGCCCCGTTCACGAGCATAAGGCGAAGATCAGCCATTACCCCCTCGCCATATTTGAGGGAAGGAGGCAACCCGACCCCTGACGCTACCGCAAGCAGTGACATCTGAGGGAGAATGACAATCTTGCTGCCGGTTGCTCAGGCATGAATAATTTATGATCAATTGTCGAGGTCGCTAGCTAACCACATATTGCAATACAACCCATTAAAAGACATTTTAATGAGTAGATCATGTCAATAGTAAATGATGATAACTAAAAATAATTGACTCAGATAGATACCCTGTCAGTAGGTAAGTTGATTCTGGAGAAAGAACATAAACATTGTCTTGAGTTAATCACAGCGACCAACTATTCCTTCCTTCAGTTATATAACGCTTCCTTCAGTGATTGGGCCACTGTTGGTATACATAAAAGTAGAAAACGTCTTTATGAGTTGTATGATGAACGGACTTGTATAAACACTGCTGAATTTAATTTATATGTTAGAAATTATTCGAAATTATTTAAAAAAGTTTGTTGCATAGCCAAGTCACGTTACTTGAGTTCAAAGATTAAAAATAGCAGTAATGTAATTAAAATGACATGGAATATCATTAATAGCGAAACGGGAAGATCATGCAACCGAAGTAGTGACTACAGCCTTGCAATTGATGGCAATTTAATTCAATCGGATTCTCAAGTCGCCGCGACCTTCGAAAATTTCTTTGCGGAGATTCCCGTTTCGACTACTAAATCTCTAAACTCATCGCCCACTGCTGCAGAGTCTTTACTTAAAGAAAACGTTCCAGTTTGTGATTCTGAATTTAATTTCGAATATGTCACTTGTAGAGATATAATTAAAACCTTTCACACATTAAATGTTAAAAAAACCGCAGATCTATGGGGTAACTCTGTGGATGTTGCTAAGTCCATTATAAATATTGTAGCACCTACTTTAGCTGTTATTTTTAATAATTGTATTGACCGTGGTGAGTTTCCTGATCTTATGAAAAACAGTAAAATAATACCATTGTTTAAATCTGGTAGCACATCAGACCCTACTAATTATAGACCTATTTCAGTGCTGCCTACCTTTAGTAAAATTTTTGAAAAACTTATTTTAGATCAAATGCAAAGATTTTTTAATAAACACAAATTACTGCATAACAAACAGTTCGGTTTTACAAGGGGTCGTTCAACTACTGATGCCGGAGTTGAACTTTTAGGACATGTTTACAAGGCATGGGAGGACAAATGCGATGCTTTGGGGATCTTTTGCGATTTGTCCAAGGCATTCGATTGTGTTCTTCATGAAACATTGATCAGGAAACTGCACCACTACGGAATCCGGAATGCCTCTCTGGATCTTCTTACTTCTTACTTAAGTGATAGGATTCAGACAGTTGATGTTAACGGAAAAAGATCACCTGGATCTGTAATAAGAATGGGGGTCCCCCAGGGTTCAATTCTTGGCCCATTTTTGTTTCTTATTTATATTAATGACTTGCCTTACCTCATAAAGGATAATCATGATATAGTGTTGTTTGCAGACGACACTTCACTTTTATTTAAACTCAAACGTCAGCAGCTGGTTACTGACAATGTAAATAGCGCCCTTGCTAAAGTAGTTAACTGGTTTAATGTTAATAACTTACTTCTAAACGAGAGAAAAACTAAATGCATTAAGTTTACGATACCTCATGTTAGACAAGTAGAAACTAGTGTTCTTATTAAGGGTGAAGAGTTGAAACCCGAAAACACCACAGTATTCTTAGGCATAACTTTGGATGCCAAGCTTCAATGGGGCCCCCATATAGATAAATTGTCAAAAAAACTAAGCTCTGCAGCATACGCCGTTAGAAAAATTCGTAATTTAACTGATTTAGAGACAGCCCGTTTAGTATACTTTAGTTATTTTCATAGTGTGATGTCGTACGGTATTCTTTTGTGGGGAAATGCCGCCGATATTCAGACAATTTTTGTTTTACAAAAAAGGGCAATTCGTTCAATTTATAAACTAAGTCCCAGACACTCCCTCAGAGACAAATTTAAAGAGATTAATATAATGACTGTGCCTTCTCAATATATTTATGAAAATCTTTTGTATGCACATAAAAATATTAATCTGTTTAAAAAATACAGTGATATCCATAACATAAATACTAGGAACAAACACAAATTTGTTGTTCCTACTACCAGACTCAAGAAAATAGGTAGCTCGTTTAAATGTCAAAGTATTCGTTTTTATAATAAACTTCCTGGCCACATTCAAGAACTAAGCCTTAATAAATTCAAATCATTTATAAAGCGGAAATTATGCCAGAATGCCTATTATACTGTCAAAGGCTATATTGAGGACAAGAAGGCTTGGGATTGAGCTGCTCCAATAAGTTTACACAGATATTGTCTATGTTTAATTTGCTGTTAAACTTTTATTTTTGATTTTTTTTAGATAAACAATGACATCTTTATATTTACTGTTTAAAGTATAACATTGTTTTAATTTTTGAGAATGTGAGGACTATGTGAGTCATTGTTTTTTTTGTTGTTTTGTTGTTTTAATCACGGTCTGGCTGTTTGAGTACTTAACGCGGCCTACCCAAATGTCCTTTCTTTTGTATTGTTCGTGGAATCGTTGAGCTCCTTAGTTCTGAGTTGAGCTGCACCATGATTGACAAATGCATGCACTGACTGGACAGGTCCACTCAAATCAGTGTGGTTCTTTCCTCAAAAGACCATTTCAGACACCAGTCTACAGAGTCCTCATATGATCTGACCATGTTTATTCTCGGATTTTTACACTTTGACATGACGTGAAAATTTACTTTGTAAAGTATTATAATATTTTAATTATTGTGAATGTGAAGGCAGTGTGGATTTGTTGTTTTTTTTATCTCAATCTATTTTTAATTTTTAAAACTAGTTTTAATCATGGTCTGGCAGTTTGAGCAATTTATGCGGCCTACCCAAATGTCCTTTCTTTGGTAATGTTCGTCGAATCGTTGAGCTCCATATGTGTTGTGTTGAGCTGCATGATTACTGACAAATGCGTGCACTGACTGGACAGGTCCACTCATTCTGTTTGGTTCTTTCCTCAAAAGACCATTTCAGACATCAATCCACATGGTCTTCACATGACCTGACCAAGATTATGTCTGGACTTTAAAAGAGACTGTGACCTCTGAGTTTGTTTTGGCGTTTCTTCTCAGAGTAGTCAGATAGGAAACGCCGATCTCATCTACTTTTAAAATAGTATTGACGTGTAAAAGTGTTTGTAAAAACCTACTTACAGAAATAAAATCATTTATCATTTATCATTTATCATTCTTATCGTTTAAGTAGTCGTTAATGGAATAATTTGCGTTTGAACAAAGGTTGGATTTTACTTGAGCTTTAAACGCATTAAAAGAAAAATCTAGCAAACAAGAGGGTAGCTTGTTATAAAAGATTATACCATTTTTTTTTTTTTTTTTTCCCTGGGTGGAAAATCCTCATGGATGTCCTCCGCCCTGGGGCGGGCGGAGGGGTCTGTCAGACTCTTACTGACTAAAAACCACCCCGGTGTTCCATCTCACACCTACGCCGGGGTCGCGGGAACACATTATTCTTCCACAACCCCAGCTGGTGCCGGCCCGCTTGCGCGAGCCCCGTCTCGGGCGCGGGGAGTGAGATGTACTCCCCCCGCAACGTCTGTGAGCGGCACACGCGGAACACTACGCGCGCCGCCTTCTCGGGTCCTGATGTTGGGGAGCGACGAATGTCCCCGAATCCGTCGCCCCTGGACCCATTTAGGGGGGCCGGAAGAGGGCGTTGTCCGCCCTCCTCCGACGCCCGGTGCGTCTGCTGCGGGCCGGGTCGAGAGTCGAGATATCTCTCTCCCTTTCCGCAGCCTCCTTCTGCGAGATGACCGTTTCGCAAAAGGAGACCACTGCGTCCCAGGACTCTGCGCCGCCGACCATCGCGTTCACGACGGCCGGCAGCGACAGGTCGTTGCCTACTTCGGTGATGAGGGCACGGCGCGGCTCCTCCCAAGCGGCACACTCTGCCAGCGTGTGCCACGCCGTGTCCTCCCGGCAGTCGACGCAGTGGTGACACCGGGCGTCCGGCTCCCTGTTTATGCGACACAGGTACTTCCCGAAGCAACCATGCCCCGAGAGCACCTGCGTCGCCCGAAACGTCAGGGAGCCGTGCCTTCTCCCGAGCCAGCGGTCGAGCACTGTCCGGATCGCCTCGATGGTGCTGAGGCCGGCGGTAGGGCGTGACAGCCTCACCCGCCATTCCGCCACCAGGACCTAGCGGAGCTGCAACCGATGCTGCTCGATATGTTGCTGCATCGGTCGCTCGCCCCGCTCCCGCGCTGCCTCGCGCCACCGGTATAGTGACGCGAGCACCTTCGCCTCCAGGTCCCAGGGCGGTGATCCGGCCAGTGCACAACCCGCCTCGAAGGAGATCGTGCGGTTGATGTTGCCCTGGAGGAGACGGAACAGCGCCATTTATGCGCAGTCCATCCCCCCCCCTGCAGTATTCTCAGGCCGGAAGTCGGCCGAAGAGGAGCCCTTCTGGCCCCTTCCCCTCCTTCTGTTGGCGGGCACGCCACAAGCTTTCGCCCCCCATCTGTGCCCGGCGGGCCTCCCTGCAGCTGTGCAGAGGCTGCAGTTTGGCGCCGCGGAGCACTGGGCAGCCTTGTGGCCGGGCTAGCCGCAGCAATAACATTCATCGCTGCGGTCCGTTTCGGCGGTGCACCGGCACCTGACATGCCCGATGTCCAGGCACCGGTAGCACCGCATGGCCCTGGGCTGCAGCAGTTTGACTCTCGCTGCAACCCATCCCACCAACAGACGCCCAGCGTCGGCCACCTTGTTCGCCGCCATCACCGGGCACCTCACCCAAATCGAGCCGAGCCCGGAGGCGTCGGCGCGGATTTCACCCGCCCGCACGTCGTCGGGCGGGCATCCACCGACACGGGCGATGGCTTCCACGACCTCAGCCGGGGTCGTCGAGTCATACAGGCCGTTGACTCGCAGCTCGGCGGTTCGAACGTCCTCCGGGCTGAGGACCTCCCTCAACTTGTCGGCCAGAACGTCCGCCCTTTCGCGGCTGGAGGCACCGGACACCTCGAGCAGCCGCGCCCCCGTAACCGTCGGACTCCCGGCCGGCCAATCTGAGGCCGGACGGTGTCCCAAGGTCGGGGAACGCGACCTTGCTCTTTGCCTCTCGGAGGACCGCCGCGTAGGTGACGCCCTTCTCAGCGGCACCGGACTGCAGTGTGATCACCACAGCCGCAGAGCGCGAGGCCCTACGCCGTCCTCTCGACTTCTTTTTTGTGGGCGTCTTGGCCGGTGCCGGTGCTCCGTCGGCGTTCTTCCCGCTCTTCTTCCTCTTTTGTTTCCTCCTCTTCCCCACTGTCGTCCACCCCTCGGCATCCTGGGTGGGAGGTGAGGTGGGAGGCGGTGCGGTCGCCAGAGGCGCGATAGGTGCGGTCACCGGAGGTGCTGTCGCCGGAGGCGCGGTCGCCGGAGGCGCGGTCGCCGGAGGTGGCGCGGGAGAAGCCCCCGTGGGCTTCCTGGGCCCCTGCGTGGGCTATTTGGTCACGGCTGGTGGGAGGCGCGACTCCAGCGCCTCCATCCGGGCGTTAATCATCCCGCCGCACTGCATCATGCAGATGCGGGCGATCTTTTCGATCTCCACATCCGCACGCGCAGGCGACGACTGGACCGCCGGCGGAATCGAGACGGGAGTGACGCTGGGGGCGGCGGTAGCCGCCCTCTGGGTAGCAAACTGCCGCTCGAGCTCCTCGAGCTTGGATCGGAGACAGCGATTCTCCTCCCAGAGCCTCGCCGTCTCCTCCGTGCTGGTGCGGTTCACGAGGAGCTCGACCGCCTCCTTGATGTCGTCCACCGCCTCCTTTAGGGCACGAATGTACGTCCCCCTCAGGTTGCCTGACTTGGTGGCAACCGTCATGACGACATCGACGCTGTCCAGAACCTGGCTACTGAGCGCCACCCCGGTAACGGTCCCTCCGTCTGCCATCCGGGCAGCGCGTCGCTCCTTGTTCCGACTGGCCATTTCTGCCACCACGTCGGCTGCGGCAGCCTTCCGCTGCGTCCTCTTGGCAGCGTTTGCCTCCGCCCTGTTGGAGCATAGGCCTAAGCCTATGCTCGCGAGGTCGTCCCACCCCAGTTCGGCGTCGCTCCCCGCGCTCTCCGACGGAGCTGACGAAGGAGCCGGTGACGGAGCCGGCGATGAAGTCTGCGATGGGCCCGGCGTAGCAGGGCGCGTGAAGCGGCCCGATGGGTCACGCCCCGGCTTTGCAGCCGCACGACCCCGACCACTCGTCACCTTTGGCGCCTTTGGTGCCGGCAGGATTTCTTCCTCCATCTGCCGCCTCTTGAGCAGCGCCTTGCCGCGCCTGCTCAGATCCGGATCGGACCTACTGTGGTCCCCGGAGGGACCGGAGCCTCCTCGGCTCTGGTTGCGATCAAAGGTGGCAAGTGGCTCAATCACCACGCGCGGGAGCTTCAAAAGAAGCTCCGTTTCTCGCTGGTGACCGGCGGCAGCCACTCGAGGGCCCGCCAAACCATCGTTCAGCGGGTCCCCGAATGACTGCGACCGGGTTCTTCCTCTCTCTCCTCCCTCGAGACAGTTGTTGCCCCCCCCAGAATACGAGGGGCATGACGCATCCGAAACCGGATGCGTGGCGGATTCTCCGACTGCTAAGCAGTCGGTACCGCCCTGGGGTAAAATATTAGCAACTGACTTTTCCATTTTGGTTTTTTCCTTTGAAGGGTGCGGTCCCTTTGATCCCCCTGGATCCTCCCCCCAGCGCTAAGAACCGGATGCACTCCGGCCATACACCCCCTCGGCACGCTCGACCTTGGAGTTGGGGCTATTTTTTTAAGAGGTTTTCTTCCTCTCCTCCCACAAGACCACGCCCACACAACTCACCCTCTGTAAGCAGAGGGGGGGTGGGCGTACGACCTACACCAACGACCCTTCCCTAGCCCGGTTCCCTTCCACGACCATCAAAGATGATCGGGGAATGGAACCGTGCCCTTCCCCGTTTGTTGAGATTTGCCGCCAGCGCCAATTGTCCACCAGAACCGGTGGGCGATTGGAGCTGACGTTGCCCAGGATGCGCCACGAGGAGGCTCTTCAACTGCACCTCTAAAAAAAAAAAGTTATACCAAGCCCAACAAATAAGTCATGAACCTTATGAAGGCGGTGAAAGGGAGCACGTAGGTTGTTCTTAATTCTAGTGTTAACATAGTGAAAATCACTGTTTTTAGTGTAAAAGTGTATATTTTGCCTTATAAATTAGATGTTGGCGAAGATGAATTGTGATGCCACCTTGAGAATACCAATATCTTAAAAAATAATCTCTAAGAGAAACTCTGGCTCCTAGCTGATAAATTGTTCGGACAGATCATTTTTGAATGATGAATATGTTTTGGATATCAGAAGCTTTGCCCGACAGCAGAATACCGTAGGACATAACGCTGTGGAAATAAGTAAAAAAGACTAACCGAGCTGTATCAACGTCAGTGTATTGTCTTACTTTCCTGACGGCGTAGGCGGCTGAACTGAGCCTCCCCGCTAGGCTTGGTATTTGTGGGCCCCACAGAAGTTTGGCATCTACTGTTATGCCCAGAAAAACTGCCGAGTCTACAGTTTCAAGCAGCTCTTTATCTAAGACGATGTTGGGACCTAGATTTTTAACATTCGGTAACACGAACTTCACAATGTCGTTTTCTTGGCATTGAGAACTAGGTTATTTGACGTAAACAAATCCGTAACCATTGAGAGTGCACTTTTGACGTCATCAAAATCTTGTCTATTCATGTCTAATTTAAAAATAAGAGAAGTTTCATCTGCAAACAGTACAACGTCATAGATATCATGTATATAGAATGGTAAGTCATTGAAATACACTAAAATCAAGAAAGGACCCATTATTAAGCCTTGAGGTACACCTTCACACCATCGACATCTACACTTCGGAACCTGTTACGTGAATAAGAATTTATTACATTGAGAGCTTCGTTTTGGACACCGCAATGACGCAAAAGCGTGTCATGGTGCACGCAATCAATGGCTTTAGAGAGATCACAGAAAACTCCAATAGCATTTTGCGATTTCTCCCATGCATTAAATATGTATTTAAGCAGAGCAACACCCGCGTCTGTAGTCGAACGTCCTTTTGTAAAGCCAAATTGTTCAATTTAATTTAAATAGCCTCCTTCAGAGGCTATTTAAATTAAATTGTCTGAGCAACTGCTTAAGTATCAACTTTTCAAAAAATTTGCTTAATGCTGGCAAGATAGAATTAGGCCTGAAATTCTATTGTTATTTTTTATTACCAAATTTAAATAATGGTATGACTTTACACTCTTCATGAGGTCAGGAAAAGACGTTAATTACATCACTAGGCGTAACATGTTCGTAGCTAAATAAGCGAGTACATTTTGGCATACTACTATTCAAAAGATTCTTAGCTTTAGACATGGACGAATTTAAGGAGCAAGTCGTAGTTATAGGTATGTTGGCAAAAAACTCCTTAAATGCCTCAGCTACGTCAGCAGCCTTATTAACTGATTTGTTATCGACCAGAATTTCAAGTTGATTTTCTTGTTCATTGTTAAAAATTTTACAAGTGGTTTTTACTTTATTATTAGAATTTTTAACTGAATCGCTTAAAAATGTTGAATTATTTAATTTATTATAGGTATCGAATTTCAGCAGGTTTTAAACATACCCATGTTTTGATGAAACGAAAAATACGATTCAAAAAAATAGTACCTGTGTATAATAGTGGTTCAATCGTAATCTTCCTTCTTTAATTTAAACCGTTAACCATGTGTTTGAAGGTTTAAAGGTTGACAATAAATTAATACCCACACGCATACATGACAAAATATGAAGAACACCTTGATTTCCATAAAATCTTGTCACCTGCGACGGACCTTGACGTTCGTTGCAATTTCACAGCAGGGGTATTATAATAAAGCGCGCACATAAAACTTATTTGTAAACAAGACCCTTTACATGTAAAAGACTCGGTTCATTATTGTCTTTTATAATGATTCCATCAACATTTTGAGAAATTGCTCTTAGGAAAGATAAACCATGTCAGTCTTGTTCCAAGTAGCATGCTTATTAACAAAGTCATTTGTTAAGCGTACCTTCCCGTTTTCCTGTGGCTGCAGGTTATAGGAACAGGTTCATCCCGCTTCAAAGGAAAATTGCATTATTATAGAAATTAATAAAAACTGCTGACACACTCGAATACGACGTAACTTGTACAAACGTAGGGTTGGGACTTGATCGATAAAATGTATGAACGATATAGTATCAAATCATTCTTACTGATAGGTCTTACGGTTAACGTATGGATTAACACAACCATGTTCTTATTATTTCTATCAAGAAACGTATAAATTCATTTTAAAAGATACATGTCCAACAAAATCGATTCGTTCCTAAATATTTAACGCAGGTCAACGAAATGAATTGATTTCAGGTATATAAACAAGTTTTAAAACCAACTCGTCTGGATTTGGTTTTAAAACGGGTAACTTTTAATTTTTGGAATAGAATACTCTTTATTATGTGCACCTTACGGATACAAGATATAAATATAGTTTTTTTTCTATCCTTTGTTTTGTTACAAAGTAAAATAAATTACAAACGATCAACAAAACGCGTTGGAGTCATTTTAAACATAAATATGTTTCGGCAGTCTAATAAAAGAAAAAAAAATCATGCATATTCCGATAATTAATAAGGAAAACCTCGCCGGGTAATTCAAATCGTTTAAACTGACCCCAGCACTAATTCTTCGTCGCATACCAGTTGATAGGAGCCAGTTATGATGCGCCTGAGTTTATAAACAAAACCGGTGCCCCGAGTGGACAGTGGCTCGCCGGCAAGCGACACGGACGTTGTACTAGTATTCAACTAAGTGTATTCCACTGACACGGTCGTACGTAATTATTTGTAAAAAAACATGGACAAGCTGTTTGTTTTTTTCGTAATTGGTGAGTATTTTTTGTTTGTTTTTTTACGTTAAGTAGGTTCTTTCGAGAACGCGGGTATACAGTGTAAAGAGTTTTTTGAAATTTTAGTTATCAATGAAGATGTGTTGTATTAATTTGAAATGACCTGCTATTAGGAAATTCCCTTTGGTACAAAAAACAAGAACAAGGATAATTTCGACTTAAAAAATGCAAGATCGTACCCATACCTTAATAAATCTGCATAAGTTTGATCAGTCTATAACTATAAACATTACAACTGGTTTAAAAGACTGTTTATGCTTATCAATATTTTGAATTAAACAGTTATTCAAACTAGATTGTTTGAATCCGGTTTAAAATTGAGAAGTGACGTCTTATTATTTGAATCGTGTGTACTTACGTAATAATAAGCAATAAGACTTCTTGCTGTAATTACCTACTCATGATGATAAACCTTTTTGTTTTAATTTTCGATAGCAACATATTCTCAGAATAATGTTGAGTATTCAAGTCTCTAAACGTGCGAAAAATACAGTTTCGAAGTGTAATTCAGCAGCTACGCTCAACCATTGATTAAAACCCATCATTGTCTTACTCTTGCCCTTATCCTGCTTATAACTTTGCTTGGGGTCGACGCAACGAAATAAAGCTTAGCTTCCTATTTGTGCAAAAAGAAATGTGCCAGTCATACGGTAGCTGTATGTTCTCGGGAAAACCCAATCTGTCATACTCTCATCTCATAACGGTCTTGTTAAGTTTACAAATAATTTTAATGACTTGTAATTTCCCTTTATAACTATTTCCTTAATCGTCTTTCGAGCGTAGATATTGCAAAAAAAACACTGACACAACTTTTTCTCCTCATTTAAAATTTTGGGTAGATCGATAGAGTAGGTAAATCTAAAACCAATGTCACTGAAATACCTATCTATGTAGGGGTCTCACACTACTATGAGACCGCCATGGAGAAGAGTTAGAATACATTGAGATATGTAGAAAGTAAGATAAACAATTGTGCTTATGTTTACTATTTGTATATTTAACAGCTCTTTTTACAAATGGCGCTATTGGACAAGGGCAGACACAACAAAACGAAGATGATTTAGAAGATAGATACGGCCTCAACTGGAACCAATTCCCTGGAAACTTCCCTGGTCAGATGCAGTTCCCCGGTCAAAGGCCTACCTTCCCTGGCCAAATGCAGTTCCCCGGTCAGAATCAGTTCCCCGGTCACAATCAGTTCCCCGGTCAAAACCAATTCCCCGGTCAAAATAATAATGGTCAGAACCAATTGCCTACCGCTAGTCCAAATACCGCACCGACAACGTCACCTACTACTGGGTAAGCAGCCAATTATACTTTGGGTATATTTTAAAATACGTATTTCAAAGTACCGTTCTTTCTTGAGCGTGTTTTCTATTAAGATTTTTCCACTGAACTGCCATTTTGTCAGTGTTGGTTATGAGCCATCAATGACCCCGAAGGTTTATAACTAAATCAAAAACGTTGACTTCTCAAGTATGTTATTATTCTAATGATATTGTGTTGACATGCTTTACAAATTCAACAATTGTGAAGGTCGTATTTGAATAACATTGTTATTATTATAAACTGACACTCGTTAATCGATAATTCGATATCTGTATATTTTTTTTTGTTTGTTTTTTATTATACATATATATGTATTTAATCAATCAAAACAACGTTGGGGTCAGTTACCAGTACAACCGGATACAGCTGAATACAAGTATTTTACATGTAGCGCGACGCCCTCTACAACCTAGTTGCCAAATACGAGACTACCCATATACTTTATCATGGCAAAACCCAATTAATAAGACGAAATATGAAACTTTTCAGTACCACCACATTGTCGCCTGCGGTGCGTCAATGCATGAACACTTGCCCGGTGACTCCTGAGTACAACCCTGTCTGCGGCACTGACAGCGTGACCTACACCAACCCTGGAAGACTGACCTGTGCCCAGCTGTGTGGCGTCAGTGAGTATCTGAAAATTGTTAATCTATACATCCGTGCTATCTACACTATCTTTGTAAATTAGAACTGTCTGTCTGTATGTTAGTCTTAACTGTCTGTATGTTACCTTTCACGCCTAACCACAGAACAGACTTACGATAAAAATTGGCAGCCTGTGTGATTCACATAGGCTACTTTTTGTCCCGGTAGCACGTTCTCGTGGAAAATTTGGCAAGGAGACAGATGGCATTCTGGGGAAGGAAATCGGCTACTTTTTATCCCGACAGCTCGTCCCCGTGGGTTAATTTCCGGCGTCCACGCGAGCGAAGCTGCGGGCAGAAGCTAGTACATATCATATTTAAAGTCGCTTTTCGTGTCTGTCTATGAACGCGTTGTTCTTTTAAACTGCGCAAAGGATTTTAATGCGGTTATCACCATCACTTGGAATTCCGGAAGGTTTTTGTATATAATACATTAATATTTAACTTAAATATATTAGAGAAATGTCGGAGTATGTCAAGAGCATGCCAAGCAGGGGCGGGTCGCTAGTAATCAAACTCAAACTCAAACTCAAAGCATTTATTTCAAATAAACCCATTACAGGCACTTTTGAATTGTCAAGGGGTCGGTCAGTCAGAAATATGAAGCTAGTTGCCCATTCCAAAGCGAAGTAGGTACCTATGGAGAAGAACTGGCAAGAAACTCCATGGACACTCTTTTAAATAATATGGTTACAGAAAATTTGTTACATCAGTCTTGTTGAAATTAAACATGTGAGAACGATGTAGAAAGACCCGTAATAAAAAACATAAAAATCGGAAAAGAAAAATTAAAAAAAAAAAACAAAAAGGCGTGGCAGCCAAGAGATGACCAGTCCCCACTGACGGCGCCCGTTCACGAACATGACGTATGGATCAGCACCATTCAGCTCAACCATTTTGAAGGGAACTTAATGATCCAACACACACGCCACCACCAGCGAGACATTAGAGTGAGCGTGACATACTCTCAGCCGCCAGGGCACATTCAAGTCAATGACAGACGTGCCCAGTATAGGGTAGCTTTATATAATATAAGAAGTAGAGGACAACAATAATGTTGGAGTAGGATCTTTGTGAAGTGTTATTATAGAAAAAGTCCAAATGGGAGGACCATTTGGACTTTTTCTATAATCCACAAGAAATGGTGGGGAAACGATATCGAAAATGAAGTGTGGGATTTGTTAAATATAAACCCATGATAATATCTAACCGTAGTGAGCAAGCAAATACAGGACGTTTAAAGTTTAGTGTTTTGTGTAAGGCAAAAATTGACGCTTGATCTTATGCGGCTGTCTAAAAAGTTTAGAAGTATTAATTCGAAATCATAGAAAACTTACTTCTTTCACCTTAAGATTATCTCTTTGTTGAATAACACAAATTTTTAGAAATAAAAACCTACCGCATTTCTCGCAAAACCTTTGCTACTTCAACGTATCCGCTTTAAAGTTTGTATTTTATGAAGTTTAAACTCGAAGAATAGTCTCGTTTTATACATGTTTAAATCCGGTATTCTTGACATTCGACATTGAGAACTTTTCCTTGAAAAGACAGGTAAAATATTGGAATCCTATTTGATATCGGTTCTTGATCGTGGTTTTAAAGACCTTGTGAATCATCGGTGACAAAGAATGAGTTTTAATTTAAATGGTTGTATTGGTTAAGCCGTCATCATGTCCTGACCTTAAAGAAATACTTGTGACATGGGCTTTTGCGTATATTGGGATTTACTAAATGACGTAATTCTGAGTATATATAATTAATGTAAATAGATCGCAAGGCGGCTTTGCTCATTGTCAATGTTATCAATTACAAAATAAAATAACTACTTAATCAACGTTGCTTTAGCTCATAGGTAAATTGTAGATGAAATTTGAAAAGTTAACAAAAGTAACTCCAATCCATAACAGTTTTCATAGAATAAAATTAACACAAAAGGGGGTTTATGAAAAGAAACAGCAAAAATATAGTGTTTATTATAAGGATGCTTTACTCATCTTCGTATTAATAAATATTAAAACGTTGACTACAAGATCACAGTAACATGAACCGTAGCTACAGATTAACGATCAGTTGTGCCAAGTGCCCACATAATGAGGAAAATACTTCTATACATAGAAGAACATTAAATATTAACAGTAATGTATGTTAGACAAAACACTTAACTAATTGCACCTACTGGTCGCTGAAATAATGTATTTAAGGATGTTACTGTATGATTCTTATATGGCGTTGTTGGGTTTAATGCATTATCCTCATTAGGTATATGCTGATGGTTTATCAATTAGCAGTGTAAATGCCGTTCTTGTATGAATCATCTAATAAGAATCAGCTGATAATATTACGTAGGTATTTTCCCCACTTGAAAAGATCAGACAGGTTTCACAATCTAATTCCATAATTGAAATGTCGAATCAATATTGTTTTCTATTTAATATGTTTCACCTACCATCGCTGTGTATACTGCGTGTTAGAGGTCATTTCTTTTAATTTTTTTTGAGTAAAAACATTGGCGCTTTTCTCTCTTGTTAATGTTCCATGATTTTGCTCAAAGTAACCGATAGCTGTGATACGATATCATTGACACCATCGATATACTAATTTATACCCTCAAATGCGTTGTTTTGTTTTTCAAAGCTATCAGGAGAAGCTGCCTTATGTTATTTGTCAAATACACAGTATTTTAATGAATTAGGTATTGTTATAAATAATAAATTAACAGGTGTTGTTTTTTCTATTTCAGGTGTGTCCTTGTTGAGAACATCGCCTTGCCCGACTCCAGCCCCGGTCGACCCCGCATAAGCTATTAATTTATTACTTTAACTGATAGGACTGAATAAATTATACATGACTTAAGTATATTAATATTTTCGTTTTTTTTTTGTTTTTTTTATTTATTTTTCTTCTCGCATTTACCGGGGCATTGCTTGCATAGCATTAAAAATCAACTAGCTGTTGCCCGCGACTTCGTCTTCGATCCAGGTTTCGATCTCTCCTGCTCGATACAGGTTTCGATCGATCCTCTCAGGCTTCGATCAAAGTTAGCCTATACCCAGATAATGTTCTATCCGTGTGCCAAATTTCATCCAAATCTGTTCAGAAATTTTGGAGTGAAAGCGTAACAAAGAAACAAACTTAGGATTAGGATAGTCAGGATCTGATGTTGTTAAACTCCGGAAAGCCTGATTAGGTATGATTTTGAAAAATAGGTAAATCAAGAAAGATTTCTGAGCAGTCAAATATCATTGCCGGGTACAACTTGGTGATCTGATGATGATGCAATGCGACATCATAAATGTAATACAACAACTAGACGAATTTGTTTCAATGTGTGTTACATTTCATGTTACGTTTCGGACATCAGGTAGCTGTTTATACCAAAATATTTACAGCTTATTGGGTTCCTTAACATGAAAAGCGATTTAATTTTTGCAATCAGAAATCGGGCCCAAAAGCTGTATTTGATCTACAACCTGCACTCAACATACTAGTTGCTGATTAGGAACCTGGTAATGAGAACTTAAGTTCACTGCACTTTACCATTGGATTGGAAATGGATCCTGTCAGTAAAGATATATTTTGCAAACAGGTATGTCGTTGCGGATTCAATGAGACAATGCTAAGATCTATTACATCTACGAGTAAGTACTTTTGCCATCATGCTCGTGTGACGCGACGACATGGAAGTCCCTATTACAATATTTAATACGTCCATGATTATTACAGTCACTTACAGCACTTACGTGACACATAATTTATGCCACTGTGTTTCCTCAACAATTGGTTGAATCAGTTTAACTCTTGTCTTACGTTCGCAAATTGTACAGTAGCGCTTATAATTCCATAGGCAATCTCACAAAGCAATAGATTGACGCTTCGGTTTCACTTACGACCTTCTTCTATAAGTTGTTTCTATACTATAGACACGCACATACACTCACTTTGTCTGTAGTTGGTAGTAGTTCATAATTTCAACTAACTTACCGTATGGCATGCTAGCTTAGTCGTTACCGTGCTTGGGTAGGAGCCATTATGGCGAGCCCAGAGTTCGAATCTCACCTGCGCCTGCGTATTAAGCTTGATGTTATTTTCAAATAATTTCTATTAACAGTTTTTGATATGTTATTAATAATGCCTAAAATTAACAATTTTTGTTTGTTGTAATGAAATTACTTGAAGTGGTTCCATAATATTTCTATACTTGTCTCGTTCATCTGGTTTACATAAATAATAAAAGAACAATGCCCAGTTCCCATACATTTAAAAACCTGATAATAAAAGTTTATGTATAGTTATAAGGTATAGTAGAAACACTACCTGTAAGATTAGAAAATAATGTCATATGGTCATTTTTACAATTGAAACGCTACGAAGTCATAAAATATTAATGTTACTTTTTAGGTTAGGATTTGCCGTTATAAAGAAATAAATGTGCTAGAACGAATTATTTAACACTCGAAGTTTAGTCTAAAATAGTAATAATACATATGTATGTTCTAAAACGTCTTTTTTACTTTGTGAATTCCTTAAAACCAGCTGCCCTTATGTCACTGCTTAGACTCTCGATGATTGTCAATTTATATTGAGTGTCGAGCATTAAATGTCAAACGTCAAAATATACGTTTCAATCGTCCTAACTCAATTACATATTGCATGATTCATTCATTTAATTATTCATTTATTTTTAAATAATCTGTATTATACATTGACTAAAAAAGAAATACTTACTGAGTAAATAAAACGTTAAATAATGTATGAAACTCAGAAACAGAGTTGAATAAAGTCAAGCAGCAGTGTGTAAAATGGAACGTTGTAAAAAATGGTGGTTGAGATGCGTTCAAAACATGCTAATATGTTTACCCTTGAAATAGAAAACGAATAACAAAAAACTAAATTTAAAAAAATCCATCGTTGCTTTTAACATTGTGATAAGCGTAATTAATATAAAATTTAATTAGCTGTTTTATAAGATTTATTTCATTTCTATACATAGTCAGGTGAAAAATGGGCATTCCTCTTTGTAGGTAGACCACAGAAAAATGAGTAAATTATTTCGATTTCTTTGAGGTAGACGCAATTCGTTACGACTATTCACCTAATTGAACGTTGTTTGTGTGACTAATGCTTAAATCTGTTAATTAGCGGTGTTGTGGTTATACTTATACATTCCACAATGCAGTGAAATGTAAATATTGAACCATTGGCAAATATTACTGGGTTGCGTAAAAGTGGATGTAAATGATGTGATAACACAAATATATATTTAAACTAGTCATTTAAATATTTTATTGACTGACTAGTAAAGTGTTATATATTTGTATAATGTAACCTTTTTATAATGTTTTTTTTTAAATTATTATATGTAGTATATAGTATTTTGCTTAGAGATTTCTAATAGTATTACATTCTTTGTTCTAGAAAAATACTGTGAGTCTGTGGGTTAAGAGATGTGAGGAAGAGGGAATCCTTGCTAGTCGGAGCGCTTATTTATGAACTGGAATGTTTATTTAAATAAGCCCTTACATGGTAAATGAATACCTGTGAAACAAATAGTTTCATACCAACCGGTCATTTTGCTGAATTCAATTATAAGTGTCATTAAAAACTGTTCGCCGTGTACTCCACGCTAAAAAGGTTGCATTACCGAAGCCCAGCAAACAATAACGTAATAAACAAGAACGTTTAAGTTCCGAAATAGTTTATCCTGTGTATGTAATTATAAAAAAATGAGTTTTAGTTTCAATCTTCTTTTCTTAAAGAAAATGAATAGTTAAGCTATCCTCAATCTGTAACCTATATTCACTAATGCCAAATAAAATGTGAAATACTTAATGTAAATAAACTGCCATACTACTTATTAAAATCACTTATATTGGAAATTCGTGATCGAAGCTTAATGTTTATGTTGAAATAAATCAACAAAATTTTTTTTTGAACATCTCACATGTTAAAATAAAACAAATTACTTCTTATTTCCTTGGCGTAGTATTGCACATCCTATTTGGCTGAAGAAGTTATTATAAATAACCGTAACGGTTATATGTATGTAAAATGTTATGACAAGTAAATATATTTTCATTTTTGTTATCACTTGTAACGCAATTTTTATTCTAAACCCTGTATTGCAATAACAACAAAAATAAAAAAGTAGCAAATTTTCAGTGCGTCAGCAGCAGTCGTTTCTCAGGCCGACACGTTTGTTTTTTTCTGTTAATAAGTAATTAACAGAAAAAATATCTGCAAGCATGTCCGCGAAATGCGCGTCCCAACCACCTACTGCACCGCTGATTCGCCCTGTCAGTACCGTAAGCAACGTCATGCAAGCGCGTGTAATTATCAAAACTCACCAAATAAATAAAACTTATGTCTTATGCCAAACCAAATTTGATTAATTACGAACGACAATTTTAAATGAAGATGGCACTCAAACGGTGGTGATGTAATGTAATACTTTTGCGATTTTCTACTTGTAGACTTTATTCATTTGTTGTCATGACCATTATGTGTGATGATCATTAATAATAATAATAATGCATATCCAGTTCCTAACAACAGGAGTTACCCACCTGCTCTATAAATCAGGTAGCACCGCGGAACCAAAACTTATAGCCTGATCACGTGTTTAACGAGGGTCTATAAACTGCTTACATCCATTTTGAGAGCTAAAATTAACAAACATATAGACACCAACTCCATCATGTCTGTTTCTGAAAATGGATGTAGGACCCGTTCCTACATCCATTTTCAGAAACAGACATGATCCCGCGATACTAAGGAGCTACTCAGCATTGATATAGCCATTAGCCACCGAGTTCGTCGTTCCCGAAAGAATCTGTCGACATGTTGGATAGATTACAAGATGGCCTATGACTCGGTGTCACATACGTGGCTCATGAGGGTGCTGGAGTTGTATGAAGTAGATGCAACTCTGCGCACCTTCTTTTTTGTCATGTATGGGGAGGTGGAGGACGGTCCTTCGCTATCCAGGATATCGGAATATCCAGAGGAATAGCGAGCCGATTCATATATAAATATATAAGATATCGATCGAGCGAGGCATATTTCAGGGCGATATTTTGAGCCTGCTTTGGTTCTGCTTAGCCTTGGATCCTCTAAGCACACTGCTGGACGATTCAGGTATAGGCTATCGGCTGAGGGGAGGTGGTCAGGTTATATTTCACCTTCTCTACATGGATGATGTAAAATCTTTGCCCCCAACAATTTGCAACTAATGGATCTACTGAAAGTAACTGAAACTTTCAGTAGCGCCAGGACAAATGTGCGGTCATGCATGTAAAGCGAGGGGAGATTGTGGAATCCGTGGGAATCCAACTCTCGGATTCCATAAACCTTAGAGCCCTCTCCGCATCCGAAACCTATAAGTATTTGGGTTTGTCGGAATCGTTGGGCATCAATGGTACTGACACCATGCAATCGGTGAAGGAGCGCTTCTTTGTCTGCCTGAAGATAGTGTTAAATATTCTTCTGTCAGGCGGAAACAAGGTGCGCGCCTTAAACGGTTGGGCCATGCCGGTTTTGATGTACTTTTTCGGCATACTCAAATGGACTCCCTGGATAGGAGGGTACTAACACTGCTGACTGCAAACTCTTTGGAGAAATCGCAGGTTTTGTCTGTGCTATTATGGAATGAACAATTACCGGACATTTATTGTGAATGGGGGGATCTATCAGACACATTATCTCTGGGTGTTTTCGTCTAGCTGACGAAGAGTACTTGCATAGAGATAACCTTGTAGTCAGCATTATTCATCAGCAACATGCTCTGAAATACAGCCTTGTGGAATCGGAAGTGCCGCACTACAGGTATGTGTCAGACCCAGTTCTCAAAAATGGAAATATCAGATTGTACTGGGATCGATTCATCATCACTGATAGGACTGTTGTTGCCAATAAGCCTGATATAGTGGTGGTGTATCGAGTAGACGCACAATGATTGTTGACATAACGGTCCCGCATGACGGTAACCTCGTGAAAGCCAAGAAAGATAAACTAATCAAGCATCTTGACTTGGCTCGCAAGGTGGTTTATATGTGGGATGTGGACTCAGCAATCATTGTGTCGATAGTCATGACAGCCAATGGCTTAAAGCCAAGAGCCTCGACCAACGCCTGAGGAGGCTCTCGTTGGGCAGCTGGATCAAGGGCTTGATTCAGAAAGCGGTACTTCTGGACACGGCTTGCATTGTCAGGAGGTTCCTCTCTGGAGCCCTGACTGCCGGTCGCTAGCACCCTGTTCCCGATAGCGGTGGGATACATTTTTATATTATAAAATGTATTTTATTTAAAAATGTAATCTAGAAGTTTTGAAAATGAAATAAAGGAGAAAATAATAATAATAATAAATAAAATAGGAAATCTGTTCCCAGAAACAGTATACAGGATCAAATCATCACCACCAAAAGCTACAGGAAATTTATCATTAAAGACCCGCTACAAACGATAAATGCTGCAAATGCCGCATTCAATCAAAAACCATGCAAAAGATAACTGGAGCTTGCACAATCCTCACACAGACAGATTACACTCACAGATACAACCAGGTATTATTCATCAAAAGTTAGCACTCAAACACAATCTCATAGAAAACTCTTACAACCCTTACTACAAGTACACACCACAAACTATCCTAGAAAATGATACACACAAAATGTACTACTAACGCGCTATACTCACAGATAAGAAATTCCAGTATAAGAGACCAGACATAACCCTACAAGCTAAAATAATAAAAAAACATGGCAGTTACCTTATATACATATTTTAGTTCCTAATACCCATAACCTACAAAAAACCATGTCTGAAAAAATAAGTAAATATGCTGACCTTAAAGAAGAAGTTACAAGAATCTGGAGACAAGAAAAAGCATATGTTATCCCTATAGTTCTCTCCAAGACAGACGTTATCCCCAACCACCTTCTCAGTAGTCTGAAATTAATAGATTTTGAAGAATCCGTCTATTAACCTTCAGAAAGCTGCTTAAACACCTGCAGAATAATTCGGAATCTCATGCAGTTAGAGGGAGAAAATACACCCTCATCTTAAATACACACCACACGGTGCATTAACTTTGCTTTGGTCCGTAAATGTAGCTAAAACCAGCCTATAAGCTGATAAAAAGAACACTCCCGATTATAATAAACCATTTAATTCAGGCAACAAAGACCCACAACAGAAATACCTTCTATCAGGCCACTCAGAAAGTTTTGCGAAAAAAAGGTTTTATGCATGAGAGACATTTTGAACAGTTTTAGTCTATTTTGAAAATATGATTATTTGAAAGTAAATATATGTACGTTACGCCTGAAACCGGCGAATCATACGATAGACTTCAAATGGCATTCATGGATGAAGGCCGTTCTAAGGAAACCGTGCATCGTTGGTTTAACGAATTCAAGCGCGGTCTACTAACTTTGGGGGATGATGAAAGAAGTGGTCGCTCTTTGACGGTTTTTACGGAAGAAAACGTGCTAGCAGTGAAACATTTCATCCAAGACACTAGCCGAGTTACGTATCAAGAGACATCAGCACATACTGCAGGTTGAATAGGGAGGCCTCACGAAATTTTACATGTGCATCTTCAAGTAAGGAGGATAGTTGCACGCTGGGTGCCGCACAACCTGACCGATGCTCAGAAGCAGGCCGGGGTGGAACGGTGCCATGAGATGATAAACAAATTTGAAGCAGGCTCGTCTCGGAGTGTTTACTACATTACAGGTGCTGAGTCTTAGATTTATCAATACGATACAGAAACGAAGCGCCAGTCGACGGTTTGGGTGTTTCAAAACGAATCAATGTCTACCAAAGCGAAGCGATCTAGAAGCGGGTGGAAGAATTTGATCGAGAGCTTTTTCAATTTGACTAGCTACTTGTTGTCAATTTCTTTACAGAACCAAAGAAGCATCAACGCTGAATGGTATACTACCAAATGCTTGGCAGAAGTTTTCTCTGTTGTGAGCAACAAGCGACCAATAACATTGCCCCGCGGGCTACTGCTCCACCATGACAAAGCGCCGTCGCACACCGCACTCAAACAAAACGAGGGACTTCTAATAGAACAAAAAAATATTAAACTTATAGGGAACATTATTTTCAATACTTACTTTAACTATTTAGAGATAATGAATGTTTAAAACATATTTTCCAAAGTAGACCTTTTTAAATTGGACTAAAATGTATCTCGGTTATAGGTATAATCTTTTCTTTTTTGGTACATATATGAATGTCTGTGACCCAAACACAGTAATGTGACATTCATAAACGAATGTTGAATATGAGGCTCACTTTTGGGGGGAAAACCAGAAAATGAAAAACCAAAATTTCGCAAACTGTACCGTTTTTCATAACAAATGAAAGAGCTTGTTGTGAGGGTCTTTAACATATTTTTTTTTGTAAAATAAAAAAAACTGTTTTGAAGTTATTTAAAGAAATGACATGAAAATACCACCCCCTCCCCCCTTATCTCCGAAACTACTGAGCTTAAAAAAAAAACATTTTATTTCAGTAACATAACATAACAAAACATCACGCAATTAATCCCAGAAGGGTTAGGCAGAGGTGTGCCTATAGTTCACCCACATTTCGCCAGTTATGCTTATGTCCCATGTAATTGGGGGCGAGCCTATTGCCGTCAACCGGGCACAAATCCGGACTCCGGTCTGCTACTCAGAAATTCTAGATAGAAAAACCTAATAACACTGCTGTAAGCTTTGTAGAATTAGGGGCTTGACTTTTGATTAGATCTGATAACATTTTAACAGTGAA
This sequence comes from Dasypolia templi, assembly GCA_963555695.1. Classification (NCBI taxonomy): domain Eukaryota; kingdom Metazoa; phylum Arthropoda; class Insecta; order Lepidoptera; family Noctuidae; genus Dasypolia; species Dasypolia templi. Next base: position 8,692,848 of record OY743148.1, on the reverse strand, counting down.
AGCGTTATGCATGTCTTGGTAGCCTTCTTAACATGAATGTTTTTTAACGGAACCCTCTCCACGCGAGTTCAACTCGCACTTGTCCGGTTCTTTTGTCTTTAGACAATCGGTCGCTAAAGACATATAACATAATGTCACTTTTAAAACCATTATTTTATTTATAATTTTTAGAAAAGATTTAGGATTTATCACGAAACCTTGCCGCAAATACTCTTCAAATTATAATTTTTTTAAAAGGCGGGAACACTTTGTCGCTACTACTTTTTTATCGCCCCATCCATTCAGCCATAAGTCTAAGTAGAGCATACTAAATTTAAAAACATATAATAAAATGGCGGGTAAATAATATGGCGGCATACCTTTTTGAATTTAGAACTTGCAAGTAAATTACATGTAACTTGTGAAAGTGTAGACTTGTAAGTTTTGATAAACCGGGCACAGTGTCTGTCCCTCTGCGTCGAGGGGTTAGACAAGGATTGATTAATGTCTGAATCGTTGCTCATGGATTGTGTTTATCAGATTGTGGAGAAGGTTCTACAAAGTTCTCTATCTTATCTCTATCTTCGTCAATAGCGTTAAGAAATAGAAGTTGTTCATAAAATTTGTACTGTTTATTTTCTTCGCAGCTTGACCAGTGCTAGTTTTTTGACTTTTTACACATTTTTTGTACTGGTCTCTTATATTAGTCCATCTTTGTTTGCAGATCACCCAATCAAAAACAAACAATATTTTTATTAATTATAGCAAACAAAAACACACTAAATAATATAAGCTTATTTCGTTATTTTCAGATATTTGGCCACGGGTGACTCACATTTGACAATTTCATTCAGTTACCACGGTTAATACAATTGTCAAGGAAACATGCAAAGTTATAGTTGGCCAATTAATGAACGAGGTATTACCCGAGATGACTACGGAAATGTGGAAAGCTGTTGCTGAAGATTTCTGGCTACTGTGGAAATTTCCTAATTGCTTAGGCACTAGACACTAGACGGAAAACATGTAGTAATCGAGGCACCACCTAAGAGCGGATCTTTATTTTTTAATTATAAATCGACATTTTCTATTGTTTTATTGGCCCTGGCAGATGCAAAATGCAATTTTATTTACGTAAATGTTGGAGCTCAGGGAAGAAATCATGATGCCGGATTTTTTTCAACTTCTTCTCTAGGACAATGTTTAAACGATGGTACTCTAAACATACCTCAAGACAGAACTTTACCCGGTACAAACATTATTGCACCTTTTGTCATCATAGGTGACTCTGCCTTTCCACTAAAAACACATTTATTACGTCCGTATCCATACAACAGTGGAAACCGCGAATGTGACGTCTTCAACTATCGGTTAGGTCGTGCTCGTAGCTGCGTAGAAAATGCTTTTGGTATTCTTACTCAGAAATTCCGAATATACCAGGGAAGAATAAAAATGAATCCAGATTCAGTTGATAATATAATACTAACAACATGCATATTACACAACTTTATAAGGAAATATAGTGAAAATGAGGTAAATCAAAGTAACATATTAGAGGATTCGAGTCTAAACAATTTGAGTCCTCAAGGCGGTGCTTCTCGTCGGGATTCGGTTGTGAGCCGTCGTAGCGAGCGGTTGTCTCGGCTGTGTTCCTACAAAAAAAAAGCGTGCGCGACACGTGCGCCAACCCTGCGCCCAGTTTCGGACAACGAAGTGATAAGTGTTTAATTAAGAAATTACTAGTGTGCCCTGTGTCGTGAAATTCAATTCTTTGGAACTGCACACCTACATAAATATGCGAGGAACTGCTTGCCTGCCAAAGGATCCTGAGCTTCAAATTTGGTGAGATCAATCCATTCTATGGTTAAGGAAATTTAATTCTCCACAAGAAAGTACAAAGATCTCACTTAGCTTAGCTATTGTTTTATTTTATAGCAAATCATTTAAGGCTCCAACGAGCATCGATAACAACCTCGAAGGCAATGAACAACTTGCGTAAAGAGTCTAAAAGTGAGGAAAGTGAGGATCCTGTTGTGATCAAGTTTCATTGTCCAGCTCAACTGTTTTTGTTGAGGCCAAAAGGCTAAATAAGCCATTCGAACTGAGTTTTGATCTTCAGCTTTAATCTAATTGTGGTTGGGCCTAGCGGGTCAGCAGGGTCGTGAACTTGAGGTTTGGCGGTTCTTATTTCAAGATACATCCTGGTGAAAGGTTTTTGTAGGATGTTATTAACTCAAAACAAAACGAACGCTGTCAATTTAGATTTCGTACAAGAACTTATCACCTTGACCTAGACACTAACGTATCATATGTTAACAATTGTAGCATTTATTCCCAGGAAATACGGCTTATAAATGATCCAAGTAGATGTAAACCTTCAACGAGGCGTTCTGGGGAGGAGAAGACATCCTAATTGCCGCGTCAGAATTGTACCTTGTAAACGTGTGTTCTAACTTGAAAAGGGCGGAAAGAGATATTTTTGTTTTATAGCTGATTCGTCTTATCATTAAAATTAAATCATTGTTTCTACAAACTTGTATTTTGTTGCACCAAGCTTACAGAAATGTGCTTCAGGTAGCCTATAAAAAAAGGTTATATAGCCGCACAAATATTCGGTCCCAGTGTCAAGTGTTAAGTTCAAAAGTGCTGCAAAAACAGTGAGGGTGACGTGACGCGCTTTGTAGGAATGCGGAAGGCATTTTGTAGTGAAAGTATTTGAACATACTAAGTCCTTTGGGATCGTTATTTGGTTGTGGTTTTATATAAATATAGTAATGTGAATGTAAATTGTGACGCGTAGTCACCAATACCATTTATAATAAACTCAAATATGGGCTAGAAATTAGCCAGACTCATGTATCAAATGGTGATCGTACCTTCTATGATACACAGTCTGAAAGTGTCGGCACTCACTAAAGCCAACAGGTCAAGACTGTGAAAATATGAAAGAGTTATCATGAGAGACCTGATTAACCACGCTAAGAATAAACCAAGACAAAAGAAAATGCATGAAATTTTAAAAGGATAACCCGTAACCAAACGCATTAAGAACCACAGGATGTGTTATCTCGCACATCTCCACAGACGACGAAAATCACACCTGCTACATGCTGCAATGCAGTACAAGGCCAAATCCAAATAAGTCGGCCGAACTATTTACACTTGGAATGACAACCTCAAACAGGACATGACTTACTTCGACAAAGAAATCAACTTCTGGATGAACACGGCTGTAGAACGAGATATGATAAAAAAAGCTGCTAGCGAAATATACAAGAAACCTGAAACGGATAGTAGCGAGACCTCAGACGAAGATATTGGAACAACACAGCATAGCAGAGACCAGCTACGACGTCGTTAAAAAATGCCCTCCCATAGACAAATATTACCCGTCTCTCCACTAGTCCAATGCTAATTTTAGGGTGCACTACACGATTGGCTCTCACTCTCCTTCCTATCCTAAGGGCACGTCCACCATCCTACCATTAAAGCGCCCCCCGGTCTATTCCTTGATATGCAATGTTCTTTGTAGCACCATGAAGCATGAGGCTTCAAGGGCTAGTGCAAATCTTGGGGTTCATTCGATTAATCGAGTCTGGTCAAACCACGCTGGGGTTGGTGCATTTCATTCATTCATTCATTCATTCAAGGCAGTGGTGCTTCTCGTCAAGCATTTGATGAACGAGAAAAATTCAAATTATTTTTCAATTCTTCTGTTGGTATTTCTAACACGCATCATGAATAAAATGCTTATTAGGACTACGTCTATTACCTACTTGTATTATTATTTGTAAACGAATAAGCACCGACTTCACCAATGTTACTGAACGCGTTCAGCACACTTAAAACGCGTTCAATAGACAGCTGTTGAACGCGTTTTAAGTGTCAATATTCCATAGAAAATAATGACACTGACAGCTCTTAAACGGAGGTTCAATATCATTGGTGAAATCAGACCTAAATGGTTATTTATTAATGTTTTTTTTTTTTTTTGAATGTATATGGCATGGCTACGAGGCCTTTATGCCAAATTATTAATGATTACTGGTAATAACATACAGATAATGTAGTATGTCTATTAAAGAGTTTGAAGCATATAAAGAGTTTAATTTCATTTGACAGCTCCAAAACTATTTCCATCCCTCACAGACTTAGGTTCAGAAAGAGATTACAATACCATAAATTAAGTTTGAATGAAATGCTAGAAATTAATTAAAAATAACACTTACCGTTTTCAGTGAGTGAAAAAAAAAAATCGACTGCAATTTTACGCCACAGATAATTCTTATACTTAGTATATACATACTTTGGGTTAGCTAAATTATATAATGCTGGATGTGACCGTACACACTCGATTAGTTTTTCGTCGTCCATTTTCAACACTTGTGTAGAAATCAATTCAAACAAGCAATCAATAACTATAAATTCAATATTTTTTACAAAAATATCATAAAGGCGGCGTGACTGTGCATACGTAGCGGCAACACGGGGCGGGAAAAACATCGTCGGCGACGATATTTTTCCCGCCCCGTGAGTGCCACGTCCCGTCCCGTCCATGTCTCCGTGACATATGTACATCATGTACATTTTTGAATGAAACGATATTTCCAAAACTTCCCGTCCCGTCCCGTCCGTATAAAAAACCCGTCACGTATGCAGCGACCTTAAATGTGTAATTGACTAATAAAACAAATTAAATCAAGTTAACTTATACTGGGAATTCTGACTCACGCCGAATAAACCTGAAGGTTATGCGGTATTATGTAGTATAGACTAAGATATGGTAGGTAAACTATACGTTTTCTGACTGTGAGTCACGAATCACTAAAACTAGTTATCAAGACTCAAACTGTGCTATTGATAACTTAAGAAGAGGTACCCCACATTCCTAAAAGAAACGAACAGACAGGCAATTAACAAAATGTCAGACTAAAAACATAATCTTATTGATTTTTGATAGATTAATAGAATTTAAATACTGCAAACAGTATTTAAATTGATCACAAAGTGAAAGTGGTTTTTATTCATGAGCTATTATTCAATTTCAAAAAATTGAATAATAGCTCATGAATAAAAACCACTTTCACTTTGTGATCAACACTTAAAACTAGAAAAAATCACTGCTGTTTAAAAAAAGTTGCAGGACCTAAAGGATCATATTTTTTCCAGCATTCGCACGGCTACACGTGAAGCATACATTTCCAGTATAAGCTGACTTCACATTGTACAAAAAGCCTATCATTCATTATTTATTCTCATTTCTATTTTTTTTTTTCAATGAATTTATGGCGAGTTTTTAACACACTGGCTATGAAATAGTATACGATGCTCTTGACTTAAGTAAGTCTTTTAATGCACGGCGTGCAATAATGGACTACCTAAGTCACACGTATCATAATGTACTCTATTGACTTTCTCCCCAATTTCGTTCTAGTGAAAAAGTTTTGCATAAATTGATTGATAATGTTGTACAAAAAGCCTATCATTCATTATTTATTCTCATTTCAATTTTTTTTTTAATGAATTTATGGCGAGTTTTTAACACACTGGCTATGAAATAGTATACGATGCTCTTGACTTAAGTAAGTCTTTTAATGCATGGCGTGCAATAATGGACTACCTAAGTCACACGTTTCATAATGTACTCTATTGACTTTCTCCCCAATTTCGTTCTAGTGAAAAAGTTTTGCATATATTGATTGATAATGTTGATAAATAGTTCCAAATCGATCAAACGGAGTCAGACCAATAATCATGCCCACTTAAGTAAAACGCAATGCTAGGGGCTTATCCTGAAAGCATTTTGATGTGCCCAGTTGGCCTTCAGATTCAGATTAGTATCAGCAAAGAGGCATCTGGCTGCCTATCCAAGTTGCGCTACACGTGAAGGCTGTTTTTATACGCTTTCATTAATAATATACTACTGATATGATAACCGTAACGTATTCAAAATAGTTTAATTTAATTGCCGTGCAACCTATTAATTACGCTTGATCAACCAAAGACCGTTAAATAAATGGAGCGACAAAACAGAATTATTTGCTTTACGAACCTACTCAAAAGGTCTTGTTAAAAGTATACAGAATGCATTAGAAAGGTGTGATCGTATATGTCGTTCATACTTTAGAACTGTTGAGAACTGTTGTCACTTAGTTTTTTAGTTTGTAAGCCCTGGCTGGAGTCCTTAATTTATTAGGGTAACCGCAGGCAAGCCCGGTTAAGCAGCCGACAACCTTCCAGGTTGACCTGCGAGACGCCATATATAAAAAAAAAACGAACAGACAATCACACTGAACAACAATCTACATGAGACTTGTACTCTCGAAAAAAACATAAACTGAGTATATCCTACTAATCCTTCTTTAATAATAATTATTATTATTATAAACGCGAAAGTTTGTGATGATGGATGGATGGATGTTAGTTACTCTTTCACGCAATAACTACTGAACGGATTTGGATGAAACATGGCACCCAGATAGTTTATGACCTGGACTAACACGAAGGCTTTTTATCCCGGTAGTACTTTTTAGTGGGATAATTTCCGACCGAATGAATATTTGTTGAACGCAAAACTTCAATGCCTACTCTATCCAAACTTATGGGAGGGCTTATTATTTCTTCGCGGGTACGATTATGGTCCCATGGAGAAACTTGTTCAGTTTTATGGTCTGTTCCTTAAATATGAACACACCTTTTCGATACATGCTGTATAAGCCAGCAAAGTCGGCATTAGTGATGTCACGACACAGATTACGGTTTTTTTCATTAAATTGGTTAAGGCCCATAAAGGCTTTTATTTTATTCTATGCTGCAATGCACCAGTCTGTAATTAAAAGATAGACGTCAGTGACGTGTTAAAAACTCGTGTTTCTAGTCGAGTATTTGTATTTATTTTTAAACCTGTTGAGGACCTGCTGACTCATAACTAGCCCTCTTTAAAGTGTATATTTTTAACTTAGATGGTAATGTAAGTACGGCATTTATCAATTGACAGAATAGTTTTGAACGGAGTGTCTACTTTTTCCTTTCGTAATTGAAGCGCATCGTAACATCCAAAAATATTAAGTCTGGTGATAACATTTAATATACGACTCCTAACGACGTTAAAACCTCAAATTGCTTGTCAAACCTGAAACAATTGACTATGTTGTCCAATCACAGCAGATGTGATAATTTCTTATCTGTTGTGATTGGTATATTATAATTATGTTATCTCGTAATTGACCATACGAAAATGAAACAAGATGAAAACGGGTTGTGAGAGGATAATGTAGAGGGGATATGTTTATAGAACAAAATATGATCGCACGTGTTTTAAAAATACAGCTCATTTTGTAAATTGGCCTCGAGTTGGGTGATTGTAAGCAGCAAATTGTAATAAGAATATTTACGAAAAGTTTAGTGTTAATGTGAAAAATGAAGAGTTTTGTGTATATCGGTAAGTGATAATTTAATTGTTATTCTTTTGTTAAAAAATGTATGTAATGTAGTCACAACCGGAATTTAAATAAAACCTTATAGTTTCAAGGATACGTGGGTTGGTTTTTTGGTGATGTTTTAGTTCTTTTTTACTACTAATTTACTACCTAGTGTAAATAGTTAGATGTGTAATAATTGTATATAGGTAAGACACTAAGCACTTCTCTAGGAAGAGGTAGATGGGGCCTACCTATTGTAAATTCTGTTTTTAAGCAAACATAGTCATCACAAAACCATTTGGACCGCAACATCTAATAAGACTTGTAAAATAATAAATTACAGTTTTTCCTTATTAGATTGGGTACTAAAAATAAGATGCAAATATTTTTTTTCATTTAATTTTTTTAACAAAGACAGACAACACACTAGTACAACGTCATCGGTATGCACAAAAACTACACCAAAGGTAACTTTACCTTTATCAATTCTCAACAAGTTTCTTTGCATTCAACTTTATATATAATTGAGATTTTTTCTTTGTCTTTCATATAAAAGATAAGATAATTTGACTTTTATACTACAAGGCACTGCCGTCGTATCTTCGCCAATAAAATAATTATCCAGTTTACTTGTCGTAATTACTTGTATTTTAATCTCTTAATCTCACGAAGCGACGCGTGTTTTACTTGTGCTTACCAAGTGTACAAACACGCCACACCTTGTAGCACACATTCACAAATGTGTGTGTAAGGGCAGGAGCTTTCGGTACCGTCCGAGACAATAGCGAAGTCGAAAGTATATGTGTGTGCGTGTGAGTGTGTATTATATACTTACGCTACTCGCCTTCACGCTCACAACAACGTTATTGTACACTTGGTTAGCACAAGTAAGGCGCGCTACGCTTCGTGAGATAAAATACTGTTAGCGGTTAATATCAATCTGATTTATAAAAAAACCAATGAAATGACTAAACTTCAATTAATTAACAGCAATATAAACTTTTACTTATAAAAATACTTTCTCATTTAAATAACGACAATTTTAAACAGTATAACGATGTTATTGCGACGGCTGCTTGAGACGGAGTGAGGGGCCAGTACTGGCCGCGCTCTGCTGTTATAGGCACCACTGCACGGTACATTTAAAATAACGTTTTGACGCTAATACGCCTTCAACTGACTTGTGGTTGTCCTCAACCACTTTGTCCAGATAATGGTCCTTGTTCGTCACAGTCAAGATCTTCGGCAAGTGGACTCGGGCAACGCGAAGGGCTCATGTCTTCAATAGCTACATCAGTAATTGGTGGACCCTGGTGTGTATTTGCATCTCCACTTGGGTGGCCTTCACAGCTAGTTGCACTGGTAGATGGTGCTGCGAGACAATCCTCTTCAGCTAGAAATAAGAGAATAGCACTTCTTACTAATATCCTTATTACTTAATCTAACACCTGTATGTTGTAATAAAATACAACACTGCTAGACGGAGGCACCCAGTTAGCTCGTCTTGGCAGAGCCATCGCTCAATGCCCTTGTAAGTTAACAGAAGGAGCCACCCAGTTAGCACGTCTTGGCAGAGCCATCGCTCAATGCCCTTGTAAGTTAACAGAAGGAGCCACCCAGTTAGCACGTCTTGGCAGAGACATATCTCAATGCCCTTATAAATAAACTGAGACGGAGGCACCCAGTTAGCACGTCTCGGCAGAGCCATCGCTCAATGCCCTTGTAAGTTAACAGAAGGAGGCACCCAGTTAGCACATCTTGGCAGAGACATATCTCCATGCCCTTATAAATAAACTGAGACGGAGCCACCCAGTTAGCACGTCTTGGCAGAGCCATCGCTCAATGCCCTTGTAAGTAAACAGACGGAGGCACACAGTTAGCACGTCTTGGCAGAGACATTTCTCAATGCCCTTATAAATAAACTGAGACGGAGGCACCCAGTTAGCACGTCCCGGCAGAGCCATCGCTCAATGCCCTTTTAAGTTAACAGACGGAGGCACCCAGTTAGCACGTCTTGGCAGAGACATATCTCAATGCCATTGTAAATAAACTGAGACGGAAGCACCCAGTTAGCACGTCTCGGCAGAGCCATCGCTCAATGCCCTTGTAAGTTAACAGACGGAGGCACCCAGTTAGCAGGTCTTGGCAGAGACCAATCTCAATGCCCTTACAACCATTATGCATGTACACACGACTCTCGGTCCATGTAATCATACACATCAGATACAATACACGATCATACATCCTTTACTATAGAAAAGTAAATCTACTTACTATCAAAGAACGTGGCACACGACTCGGGGGTCCACTCTCCCCGCCAAGCAACCATTTGCTGGCGGCAGCCTGAGTAACGTTACCATACGAACCATTTAACAGCTGTAGCTCGTATCAATCGTGTGGAAGGGTTTTCACCACACGATATGGCCCTCGCATTCCCGAGTCCAACTTGCCTGTAACTTAAGTTTTTATAACAAACACATTATCATTTAAATGAAACGTACACTTGACTTAGTCATCTTGTTAAAGTCTATGCTGGTAAAGCAGTTCGCTAGCTCGCTGTCTTTGTAACTCTCGTCACCCCTCGCGATTCGGTTGCAAGTCATCAACAGCGACATCGAGAACAAGGGATCTTATGACTGGCGTGACTGCTTCAACACCAAAAATTGTAAAGGTGAGAACCGTGTTTTCTTGTGTTTAGTGCAGTTGATAACAAATTGCGTTTTCCTTATGGAATCGGAACATTTACTTTCTGATTTAGACGCCTCTCTATGTAACATAATAAACAAAATACGACAAGTACGACGCGTTCGACCTGACCGTTTTCACTATTGCATCTCAGGTGTTATAGTAAAAAAGAATAGCCGGTTATAAGGGTCGAAAATACTCTGCTAAACCGAGTAGCTGTCGAACCTGTTTTACATTTGTAGGCACAGGGGAGTCAATTAAAACCTTTATTTTTTTGTTCGCTCGGTCTAACCTGACCCTCAGAGATAGTTCGACCTAGGTACTCAACCTCTGTAGCCACAAATGTACTTTTCTTTAATTTAATCGAAAACCGCGCGGAAGTAAGTGTTTCGAACACCTCGCGTACGTTCTCGATTGCGTCAACTCAATGCGCATATGACCAGTTGTGACTGTTGTTAAGGCAGTCCCAATTATAAAGTATTCCTTAAACTGATTCACGACCGACATTAATTTTTCACGATCGCTACCTTCAAGCGGCGTGTTAACCGAAAATTGTTCACTTGAGTTGATGAGTAATACAGTTTGGCCAACAGAACTTGGAATTCGAGTTATACGTTGCTCATCGTTTGCACGAATGTACGTTACCCACTCGCGGTTCAAAACATCTGTCTCTATTAGTACGGGCACGTTTAGGCATTTTAAGGGAACAACAAAAAGATCTACCTCTAATGAGATATTGCTAAATTCTGTAACTAATGTTACGCGGCTATTACTGTCAATATTTTGATCACCTATGCTACGTAAAACTTGATATGTGGGTAGTCGGATACATTTAAAATATTATAGCTCCGAATCAGAAGTAAGTGAAACGCGCGATCCGCTGTCTATCAGCACGTCTGCTACGTATACCCTGTGTAATAGACAGCCCTTGTGACGTCACTGTCTGTTGACGCACGCGTTAAAGTTAACGTTGTTTTAATTATGCGTTTCTGATCTTTGTTTAGCAAAACAGACAGAGGCGTCATGCCCTGGCTTATTACAGAATGAACACGGCCCATTAGGTTTCTTATTAACTGTTCCTATCGATTCGTCGGACTTAACCGTTTTTAATTGTTTAGGGCACGCGCGCTGCAAGTGACCTACACTACCGCAATAATAACATGTTATTTCGCGATTAGTATTATTGTGCGGAGTTTTCGGAAGTTTCGGTGAAACTGTTTACTTTGGGATGAATTCACAGAGGGTGGGGCGAGTACTTTTTTTTTTTATGCATTGCATCTCGTAGTTGACCTTGAGATGTCGTGACTACTTAACCGGACTTTCCTGTGGCTGCCTTAAGCGGACTCAAAGCTTTCAGCCAGGGGCATAAAACTACTTACATTACTAAGCGAACGCTCGCTAAGGGCACCCCCTGTGGGGTACGGACCTCGGCTTAGGGCGTCGCTGACGGGAGGACAGCAAGATGGGACAGGCTGGATCTGGAAGGGGCGAGTACTGCCCGCGCTCTGCTTTTATAGGCACCACTACACGGTACATTTAAAATAACGTTTTGACGCTAATAATACTATAATCATTTGATTACTTCTATCTTTCGCATCCGATCTACTACTAATAATTTTGATGTAACGCAGGTTATGTAACCATTTTGTTTATTTAAACGTTAATATTAACACTACATTTCCACTGTGTCATAATTGCAATAGTATTTTATTACTATTTATATAATTTTAGTGATATTTATTATAGAAAGCTCTTGGGGATCACGGGATAACCACATAGCTGCTCAAGGCAGGGCTTTTCATTTCCGTCATCCGCACTGGCATAACACCGGAGGCATGGCACAGGAGCGTGGTGGTATTATTTTGCAAAAAGGGGGATAACAAGCTCCTTAATAATTGCCGCCCCATTTCACTGCTGAACCATGTGTACAAGCTGTTTTCGAGGGTTATCTCGAATCGTCTCTCCCAAAAGTTCGATGACTTCCAGGCCGGGTTTCGAGAAGGCTATGGCACCGTGGACCTTATATTACACACCCTTAGGCAAATAATCCAAAAGACCGAGGACTATAATCAGCCTCTGTGCCTAGCGTATGTGGACTACGAGAAAGCCTACGACACCGCCGAGACCTGGGCTGTCCTGGAGTCCATGCACCGATCTCTCATCGACTGCCGCTACGACGAGGTAATGAGATGTCTGTATAAGGCCGTAACAATGACCGTCCAAGTACAAGAACAGAGCACAAAACCAATCCAACTGCGTCGAGTTGTAAGACAGGGAGACGTCATCTCTCCGAAACTGTTTACGAACGCATTGGAGGACGTTTTCAAGACGCATGATTGGAAAGGACAGGGCATAAATATCGACGGTCAGTACATCTCGCACCTCCGATTTGCAGATGACATTGTCGTCATGGCAGAATCTGTGCAGGAGCTGGAAGTGATGCTGAACAGCCTGAGCGATTCTTCAAGGCGGGTAGGTCTTGGGATGAACCTTGACAAAACCAAAGTCATGTACAATGATCATGTCGCCCCGAGACCTGTTATCGTAAATGGCGCTGTCCTCGAAATTGTGCAAGAATACTTATATCTAGGCCAAATAATACAACTGGTGGGGCACAACTTTGAGAAGGAGGCGACCAGAAGTATACGCTTGGGCTGGGCGGCATTTGGGAAGCTGTGCGATATCTTCGAGTCATCGATCCCACAATCCCTTAAGACCAGGGTCTATAACCAGCGCGTCCTTCCCTTTATGACGTACGGAGCCGAAACGTGGACACTCACCATAAGCCTGATCTACAAATTCAAGGTGGATAGAATTCGCCACGAAGTCATTCGCTAGAGAACTAAAGTCACCGACATTGCACGTAGAATAACTGAAGTGGAAGTGGGCCGGCCATGTCTGTAGACGGACAGACGGTCGATGGAGCAGACATGTGCTAGAGTGGAGACCGCGTTTGGGCAAATGTATTGTGGGACGCCCTGCGGCACGATGGGTTGATGATTTGAAGAAGGTGGCTGGCAGCAGATGGATGCGGACTGCTCATGTCCGGGATGGTTAGCGTTCTTTGGGGGAGGCTTACGTTCAGCAGTGGACGGCAATTGGCTGATGATGATTATAGATTTATGTATGTATGTTTGCAAGTATATTTTCATATTGTATGTTTTTATTTCAAACAGAGAATGGTTTTTGTTTTCCCTTTTACTCTTCATCTGTTATATACTCTCCAAGCACAGATATGCTGGAAGAGATTGCTTTAGAAATAAGCATCCCCTTTGTACGTATTTTTCTGTTCCTTTCTTCTTGTCTGTTTAAATATGTGTACATAAATGGTTAAATAAATAAATATTATTATCAACGTATTTAAAATACACAATAAGCATAATCTACTAAATCATTGCCAAAGTTCCTCTTCATAATTTTATCACTACATTTTATTTAGTTTTACAAGTATTAATCCTTGACGATATGTTATGGTAGAATGTAAAGGGACCATTATAGTTATAAGATCCTACAAATACACATAAAACTACATACTAGCAAATAAATGAATTTGAACTTGGAAGCATATTACCCAATTTAAGAAAAATAATAAAATTCCGTCTACGTTAAATATTTATATGTAACGCCTCAATGTGAATATATTGGATTTTTCTATCTAGAATTTCTCAGTAGCAGCCCGGAGTCTGAATTTTGTGCCCATTACATGGGACTTAAACATAACTGGCGAAATGTGGGTGTGCTATAGGTACACCTCTGCCCACCCTTCGGGGAAACAAGGCGTGATGTGATGTTATGTTATGCCTCAATGTCTATTTGTGGAGTGAAGTGTCACATTTACTGGTCAATGACTTGGAGTTGGCTATCAACCAAAAATAAATATACTGCGGTGTGTAAAATCTCATTTTGATGTTGTCCTAGTCTGTTGACTAGGCGTCCTTTAGTGGTTTTTCTTGAGCTCAGATTAGAGATGGTGTAATTGAAACAAAAAGAAGTCTATGAGTGGTCGCACATCTGAAGGAAGATGTGTCGCTTATCGTCAGTCGCGTAACGCCAGAAAGGACAAGTAGATAACAAAACATTCAACCACCACCATTCATTCATTCACCTTACACACTCAACCGATGATCAGTCACGTCCGAACTTTCGCCCGACTTATCTTCGTCCGTCCGTCTTCTGTCAGATGTGCGAGCAACTTTTTTTTTAGGGTTAGAAATCATCAAATGACTTCTCCCGCTCTGGGTGGAGCAGGAGGGCGTGTCGGATTTTTACTGACTGAAACTTACCCGTGTTCCTTCAGTTGTCTGTGGCAGGCCAACGGTATCTCTTTCGAACAACCCGCAAGGCATCGCCCCTTTTTTTTTTATAAACGTGTGGAGATTCTCTTGAATATCCTCCACCCTGGGGTAGGTGGAGAGGTCTGTCAGACTCTTGCTGACTAAAATCACACAGTGTTCAGCTGCTACCTTTAGCCGTGGTGTTGGAGTGCTTGCACATTTCGTCACGCTCCCCCGGCTAGGTGATGGCCCGCATGAACTCATACGGACGGCGTTTCGTCCTCCTTATAGGAACCTCCCGAAACAACCTTGTCTGGTGAGGACCTGTGTCAGGCGGAAGGTGAGGACGCCGTGGCGTCTCTCCAACCACTCCTCAAAGAGGGGTTTTAGTATTGGGTTATGACAATCGCACCCTAAATGTCCCCACGAGATCCCGCCGGAGCTCTGTCCCCTGTGCCGTGATTTCTTCCGGCAGTGGAGTTTCACCCCGGCGTTTTTTCTACTCGCGCCACTCTCATACGTGCGCGGGGTCATTTGCCTCCAGATCCCATGGCGGCAATCCGGTCAGAAGGCTTACCGCCTGACAGGAGAGCGTGGACCAGCCGGATGGCCATGACCCTTTGGGACGCATTCTCCGGCGGGCTGGTCGACGCCTCAAAGAACGCGCCCATACCGGTGCTCCATAAAGGGCCATGGACCACACGACCCCCACGTAGAGCCTCCGGCAGGAGGCGTTTGGAACCCCTAGATTGAGCAGGAGCCGCTTCGTCTGGGAGCCTAAGGCCGGAAATGCTCCACGACATTCCACCAGCTGTCGAGGACGAGTCTCAGGTATTTCATCGTCGACTCGACGCCGATGTGAAAACCTCCTGCCATTATTTGGGAATCCAACTGTGGCCCGTTCCGAGGACCATGAAAGCACATGGCCTCAGACATGTGCAGGGCCACTTCGAGTCCCAATTCCCGGATCCTCTCGACCATTGTTGCAACTCCATGTGCGACCACCCTAAAGACTGATCTACGCGGTGCAATTTAATGGGGTTATAAACAGAAAACTCGTCATAGGTGGCAGCATAGTTCGACGTCTACAAATCGCCATTGTTTTGTTTATATTTACTTATGTGTCGACCACAAATTAAATGAAAACTAGATAAATATGTATGAGACTTGAATGTAGCACTATTAAAAAGAAAAAGTAGTAAAATACGCATTCAAAGAAATAATAGTATAAATTCGTTTTTTTTTGGAGTCAATAGCTGCGCAACGGCGAATATGAATTAGTTATGCGTAAAAATAAAAATGTAAATGATAGTAATAAGTGATGACAACAGTCATTGATGAATTTAATTATAAAAATATTTTGGGTAACGATGGTTTAATTATTTCCTAACAGTATAGTTAATATAATTGTCTATCATTTGTTGTATTTAGAACTGGTTCTAATATAGCTTCCTTAATGGCTCTTAAAGTGAAAACTAAAACGTTGACGATTAATTTTTTCGTTGTTGCTATGCCTACTATAATATTTACTACTCGAAAATCTACAGTTATTTTGTGAAATATGTTTTGTTGTTTTTCACTGTGTAAACACTAAATGCCCAATACAAAATAATAAGTTTAAACCGAAACATAGTAAATGAAAGTATTGCTAGCGAACGAATTCCCTAATTATTTAGAATCAGTGTATAAGGACAATTTAACTCAACCGACTAAAAATAACTTCGTCATTGATTTTCAGCATCGGTAGTGTTTTTGGGCACTGTAGCTGTTCAAGGCTATGGTCCAAAAATACATCGCAAAAAACACGGGGGTCCACACAAATCATCCCACTGGTCGCACAATAGTCCTTCGCATTGGTCTCACCATGAACCGCCACAAAGACCACAACACCATGTAGCACCACACAGACCACACCACCAGCCACATGATGATAGTTTTGGACCTCGCAATCAACACGGCCACTGGGATAATTCACCCGTATGGTATGATAGATCAGATTCTAGGGATAGAAGCGGAGACAGAGGAAGCTATGATAGCTATGGACCCGATGATAGTTTCGGTCCCGATGCTAGTTACGATCCCGATGATTATAGTCCCGAAAGAGACAGTTCAGATAGTTCTGGACCATCTTACGAGGACTACAGGGATTGGTACGATCACCATCACTCGAAGCATCCTTACAAGCCACCTCATAACAAGTAAGTAAAATAAGCACTGGTTTTAATTAGACAGTAATAGATATTGCCGTCATTGAACTGGTGAAAGCTAGTTAAAAACGACAAAGCTTTCAATGTTAACCATGCCAGCTTTTAAACCAGAGTTAATCTTGAAAGTACCTATGTTAATTAAATGCAGGTCCACAAAAATAAATCATAAAAGGGCATTTATTTTTTTGTTTGCGATGATGATTTTGATTGT
Source organism: Dasypolia templi (assembly GCA_963555695.1). Lineage (NCBI taxonomy): Eukaryota > Metazoa > Arthropoda > Insecta > Lepidoptera > Noctuidae > Dasypolia > Dasypolia templi. The sequence goes on along the minus strand of OY743148.1, from coordinate 8,676,071 downwards.
TTAAATCTATGTTAATATTACCACTATTAAAGGCTGATATTTTGTTTCAGAAAGCCTCCGAAGACAACACCAAAACCTATACCAACAAAACCGAAACCCATACCGACAACACCAAAACCTATTTCAACAACACATAGGATTCCCTGGACCCCCACTTTACCACCGCAAACAGCACACACACGATTTACCCCTAAACCTACAGGAACTACTGCAGCCTGGAGACCTAATCCTACAACCCCTCAATTTATCCCACGTCCCACGAGAACTGTTGGTCCTATCCCAAGGCCCCCGATCACGACAACATCAAGACCTACATGGCACCCAACCACGTCTACAGAAGATACTACTCATTGGGAGACTACTACTAATACTGTTCCTGAAACGTCAAGTTTTATTCTTTTAACAACTACTAACACTAATCCTGAATCCAAAACAACAACAGCAGAAGAAGAAGAAGGATTCACGATATCACCAGAAATAGAAGAGTGCATAGATTTGTGTCTTTCCACGCCTGAGTACAACCCTGTATGTGGCTCGAACGGTGTAACTTATAACAATGAAGGGAAGTTGTTTTGCGCCAGCGCCTGTGGAGCCAGTAAGTAGAACTGTTTTAATGACCCAGGGCTAACATGACAAGCGCGAGAACGCTCGATAACTTTTTTTCTCGAAATTAGTCTACGATTTTGACGTCATCCTTACACCTAACATGACCGCCAAGCTCGAGTAAACTCGAAAAAGGCATTTTGACACTTCTGTATCTCACGACGAGAAACCGATGTAGCAAGCTATTAAAAACAAATCATTTTTATCACTGCAATATCGGTCGATTTTACGCATGGAATAAGTATGTTCTGTATTGATTTAACGTCCACCTCTTTTAACTTTTGTTTAGTTCCATGAAACCGACTTTTTTACTGTTTTTCTTTGGCATGCTAAAATTAAAATATACAATTAGTGGCACTTATTATACTCACTAGATAATCCACCACAATTGATAAATCGGCCGAAGGTCACTATTCGACAAAGCGAAGGTTGATATTGTAACAATCACCATAAAACACATGATATTGCTTTGACTCACCAATTTTGCGGACTCAACTGGCGATTTTCGTAATTATGTTGCGTATGCAGGTACAGCCATAACTCCCTAGATTTCGTTAATCACCATAATTGACAAACTAGACTGATTATTACTACACTTGATGCTCATCTACATCTATATGCTATATGCAATCAAATCAATTATGTCAATTCAGTATTTCAATTGAGTTTTTTCATGTTGTCTAATAGAACTAGAACGAAAATAAGTATAATTATGAATTTGCCATGTTATTTTGGATATTTTTTTTTTTTTTAAATAATTTTGTCAACTCTTCTCGTCGTCAAAATCTAGACTAAATTAGAGAAAATCACGATTTTCTCACGTTGAATTGTCAAAATGCGAGATAAATTAGGTGGTCATGTTAGGGTTTAACGAGAAAACATCAAGTTTGACAGAACAAGTCAAGTATTTTGTATGGCGGTGCTGTCAGAAAACGAGTAAAGTGACGGTATAGACGCGACGAGAAAATACGAGAGTGAGTAATTGTCGCGTCTGGCATGTTAGCCCTGGGTTTTGTTTTTAAGGATGTAACCTAATTTAAAAATAGTATAACTTTTTTTTCGTAGGTCTACACTCTACAGTGTTTTAGTTATTAGTAAGTAGTAGTATTTATTTTGTGATTTATTGTTGTTTTGGCATTTTTGCGGATAAGAATAAGATTAGATATCTTATTCTGATGTTAATTTGTTTAAAATAATACAGTAATTTAAATAATATTCTTATGACAGCTTATTCTATTATTAGATTTTGAATTATGATCTGTGCTCTTTTGATGTACGATCTATGATCAATGTGTGAACTAGATGTAAGATAGTAGATAGATAGATAGACATCAGTGCTCTTTCCCTGTTGTAAGCGACCTTTAGTTTTAACACATCTATAACATTTATTCCATCATTGTTCCATCAAAGTTGCTAGCGAAATCGTGAGAAAAACAGGCCTATTTTGCTCCATATCCTGCTACTAAAGCGCTGTATAATCCTCAAGATTTTATTTAATTCGCTGAATATAATAAATTATTTCTTTAAATGCAGAGTACCTGATTTTAGAAAGTGTTGAATTCCGTTTTTTTTTGTGTTATGTTCGTTTTATCCGATACCGATAATCTAATAAGCAACTTAATATTCTTATGTTATACCAAATCTTTTAAGTTTTGGGCACGTGTCCGGCCATTGCCACCCATTCCTTTTTATTATTACAGACGTAACGTTGGTACGCAGATCTGCGTGTCCATCACCCAATTTTGATTATGATGATGGAGGAGAAACGCCTCCTCCTACAACGACCAATACAACACCTTTCCAAGGACGTACCACATCATTGTCTGATTTCCAGCGCTGTATGAGACTGTGCCATATAACCGCATCCTTTATTCCTGTTTGTGGGACAGATCTCGTGACTTATATGAATTTGGATCGTTTGAAATGTGCTCAAAGTTGCGGCGAAGGTGAGGTTTACTTATAAGAAATTACGTGTAACGTATTGGATTAATGGTGATAAATAGTGTAAAATACATTCACTATTCTGTACAACTTTTAAAAATTTACCTTAACCTTTTGGCTTTGCAAATTTTACATTATTTCTCATTTAGATCAGACAACATTGTTATATAACCAAGTACTTTTCGCTTACAGATATTGAAGGCAATAGGGTGTTTAATAAACTCTCGATCTGCCCAACTCTTTGGGGAATACAGGCATGATGTTATGGTGTTATGAATTGTTGACATGACATGTATGAAATATACTTTCTTTCTTTTTGCAGTTGTTGAGGTTTTATGTGAGAAACCATGTGCTGCCTGTGGGTTCAACCCAGTCAAACCAAAAACTACAACTTTGCGACCACCAACAACCCCTCAAATTGGCAGAACTACCCAGGACCCTGGTGTGCAAGAATGTATAAATGCGTGTCCGGTGACATCGGAATATAACCCTGTTTGTGGCTCAAACCAAGTCACGTACAGCAATCCCAGCCGCTTGATTTGTGCTCAACTGTGTGGAGTCGGTAAATATTATTTACATTGTTTCATTTACCTTCAGAATCAAATATTTCAATGTATACTAAAACTGAATTTTATCTGCGACAAATTTAACAAACAAAAAACAAACGACCACCACTTTGATAGGTCTTCCATGCATGTTCCATCTTTCGCATGCTTCGTGTTCGGATCGGCAATATCTTAAATTACCTTAACACACATTGTTAGACTTGACATTTAAATATTAATTGCAGGTGTAGCCGTAGCTCGTTTAGGACCATGTGGTCCTACTACGACTTCTTCAACCACTACAGTAGCCCCTCCTCCAACTTTATCACCTGATCTGTTGAGTTGTATACAACGCTGTCCGGTAACGACGGAGTATGATCCCGTTTGTGGGTCAGATGATCTCACCTATAATAACCTTGGGAACTTACATTGCTCTAAATTTTGCGGCGTTGGTAAGTTTCCTTCCAAGGTACAGTTTAATAAACTACTCTTTTACTATTTTAAAAATCACACTAATTATATATTGTATATTTCAGAGGTAGATTTCAAACACAAATCACGATGTGTCGACGAATTTGATCTTGGGCCTGATGGAACTGACAGCACACCATCACAAACTACGCAAAATATTAATGGAAACAAGGATCATGTTACCACGCCATCGCGAAGCACTGCAACAACTAAATCGTTATTCACTTCACCCACAACGACAACCACAGCGACACCCAATTCGACACCGACTACAGCACTTAAAACAACATCAAACACAAACTCAGGCCCAAATTCGTCATCTACTTTAGGTTTCACAATTCCAAATGATGTATTAATGGATATATTTGGAACAACAACAACTCAGGCACCCAAAACTAAACCGAAAAACCCTGACGAAGACGAAGATCTTGGTCTAGATCCTAGGTTTAATAACGAAACAGATACAGACAAAGAAACGGGTAGAGGTCATTATAGCAAAGTTATTTTCCCCGATTAAAGACTAATTAAATAATTAAGGCAATTTTATTGGAAACCAATTATGTATGAAAATTAGCCTTATGACATCATTTGCCGCAATATTGCAAATTAACACTTATTACATTTATTTTTTTGTATATATTTGGCTCAACAATTCTATTGCCCATCAGTTGGTGACGACCGGGCTTCCGAGTTTAACTTTAAGTGTAGATTATAACTATTAGAGTTTAAGAAAATGGACAGTGTCAATATATTTTATATTGTTCTACTAGCTTCGATTGTTGGATTTTCGTCGGCATTTTCAAGTAAGTTATCATTTTACGTATTTGCCATCTTACTCCTAAGCAACTCATTAATCATTATATACTTACATACATAAATAAATATTATAATGATTTATTTTATTTACCGTACTCTACACAGGCGGATTCAATGCCTAAAGTTAATAAATATACTTAGTTCCTCCTGTAACTATCGTATCGTGTGTAAAATTCAATCCTAAGCTATTTGTTTGTTGAAAACTTGTTGATGATGTGTCTCGATTCTGAAACCATTTTTAATGTGTTTTTGTAGTTACAGTCCCTTTCAGAAGACCATGCAAAGATATGTCACCAGGATGTTTGAAGGAAACCATCCAGGTGGCTTTGCCAGCTATTGCAAATGGTATTCCTGAACTAGCCATCGATTCTTTGGATCCTTACATAATGAAGCAACTGAATTTGAAATTGCCTGGAGGGATCGATATAGAATTCACTGATGGTTATGCAAAAGGACTTAAACAATGCATTGTTGATTTCGCAAGGTACGTTTCTAAACATTTTTTTGAATTCTGTATGGCATTAAAAATTGCAACCGTCACAATTAAATGATAAAAAGCAAACCCCAAACAAGTTTATAAGCACTTGAATTTTTTATTGTTTGCAGATATGAAGAAAACACATTTGAAACTCAACTGCATTGTAATTTGACTATCAAAGGAAAATACAAATCTTCCGGACGTCTTCTCCTGTTCCCCATAGATGGAGATGGAGAATCTACTATAAAGTGCAGTAAGTTTTGTCCTACATTATTTGTGATGTTGAAGAATTTCTTTACAGAATAGAATAGAATCGAATACTCTTTATTTTGTACACCTTATAAATTACTGATATAAATTACTATCCAAAGCTTTAATAAATGATTTTGTTTTGATTATCGATTCCTACAGATTATATTGTAGTTGGATCTGTTTTTTGGTACTGTTTATCACCAGGACATGAGGTTATTGTAAACTGTGCAATAGAAAATTAGTTGCGGTAGCGCTATAACACAAAAATCAATCAAGAGTAACCTTTATTTAACGTTTCGTTCTGTGTACGAAATTTTCCTTACCTTAAGGTGCGTTGTTCCATCGTGTTAATGTAGATACCTTTATTTTTTCAGATAACATAAAGCTACACAGTATTCTTAAGTTAGGGTCCAAAGTCAAGTCAGATGGACAAAGGTACTTGGATATTCAGAGTTCGAATATTGACCATAGTTATGATGGCAGAGTCAGCTACAGTATGACGAACCTTTTCAAGGGAAGTCCCGAAATAAGTAAGTACCTACCTACTCCTAAAACGTTTTACACTTGTTATATATACACTTGATAAATATGTAATTATATATTTTTAGGCTTAAGTTCTGTAGTTGTATCTGTTAAAGATTTTATTAAATACACTATGGTTGATGAGTCGATATTTGTCATGTTCCTAAAAAATTTGAAAAGTTTTCGAATGTATCGATCAATCAACTCAGCCTATTGCAGTCCACTGCTGGACATAGGGCTTTCCCATGCTCGCCATAACACCTTGTCCTCCGCCATATATACATCATCCTTATTACTTGAATACCTATGTTTACCTATAAGCAGTTTTTCATTTGTATATTAGAAGGCATGTTCTGTGATAGTTAATATTGTTTGTTAGAGATTATAACAAGATATTTTATAGATTAAAGTGTCCATAATAAATACGTAAAGTTCCATCCATCACGTAAATATTTGTTTAGTTTTGACAGGCAAATCCACGTCGTTCATTATTTATCACATCTAGAAACGTATAAGTTTTTACCAACCTTCTCTTTAATAAAACTACGAATCTAATTCACATTTATAATCTAAGACACATTCTATTTTGCAAACTGCCCAAGTTTGCAAAATTGAATCTATCGTCAAATTAGGAATAATCGAAGCGTTATTTAAAAGATAATCGTTTGATAAATTTGCTATTTCTGAAATAGGTAAAACATGTTTTAGCACAAGCTATGAATAATTTTATAAATAAGAAACGTCGTATATCGTAAATAAAGATTCAAATATCAATGATAATACGAGTATAGCATTTATAATTTACATGTTATTTGTTTCTCAGGTGACGCTGTTCTAAACTTCATGAACAGCAATTGGAAAATGGTAGCTGAAGAATTCGGTACTCCAATGGTTGAATACGGTGTAAATTCCGTGATGAAAAATCTAAGGAGACTTTTCAAAGTATTGTCTATAGACAAATTAAAGAAATTGTAATTGATGTCTGCCAAAATGACATATGAACTTAGTAGCTTAAAAAGTTATTTAATATTATGAGTACGAGATAATAGAAACTTAATATTGAACTGACTGAATTGTATTTAAAAAAAAAAAACGGGTCTGTGGTAATAACCTCAAACCTCGAGCATATTATGGTAAGAAGACAAAATGAAAAAGTTATAAAAAATGGGTTTTAAACACAAAGCTTTTATTTATTATACCACGCAATCAATGACTACGGCAGGTCATAATTACAATACTGTGCTGTATACATACAATCTTAAATATATTGCAAATGAAACTTAAGAGAAGTTAAATATTTGAATTACTACAATCAAATACGTTGTTGACACGCTTATAAACTTTAACATCAGCGTTATATCTACTGAAAACAAATCGTAGATGTAGATACGTAATGGCCAGGCCTCCACGAGATCCATGAACGCTTTAGCTTGTACTCTCATTGTCTTTGGTAGGTCGTAGTTCATTATTATCTTATTAACAAGAATCTTCGTTTCATTGCGTACTAAAAGCAATCGTTCACAAGCAATTGACATCATAGCCACGTAGCAAATCCAAATAAAAGAAGACACTATTACATTCAGCAATAGACCTAAGTCATTAATTGATGTCCGGTAATAGTAGAGACATGTCCACATGATAATAATGATAAATATGAAAGTGCTCATAAGAATCGTGAGGATCTGAAAGTTGAAAACCTCATTCACCATGGAATTAATCTGTCCTATAACATCATATATCTTTGACATGTCTCGTATTTTAGAATTACTCTCCGAAGCACGTCCAATGAAACTGAATCTCTCCGTAATTTGAGCTGGTCTGCAACTTATTGTAAAAACAATGGCGTCCTGGTCTTGATCCTCCACAAATGTTTTTAAATAGTTGTTAATCATTATCAATCTTTGCCTCAGCAGGTCGACATATTTGCAAAAAGTTATAATTTCCAGTTTTTGCACAAAATTTAGAGGGACCGAAGCAATTGCCCATGCTATATCTCCTACAGTAAACAAATCTAAGAGGCTGGTAGTTAGTTGACAGGTAACAACAAGAAACATGTACTTAATTGTTTGAAGACGTGATTGTCTGTAAAACTTACTGAATTTCCCTACTTGCAACATGGTGTCTACATTAGCCAGCGTAGTTATAATGCGAATATTATTTCTATTAACAAAGAAAGAAGCTGTTATTGTACAGAGAGCGTATTGGATGAACATAACTGTGATACGAATTTTGTCAGCAGTTTGGACGTAATTGCCAGTGTCATATTGGGTAAAGGTACCCGGGAAAGTAAAGTATGATCCAAATAAAATAATATATGTTGAGATAACAAAAAATGTAAATGCTTTCATTTTCCTATTAGGTCGTCGTAACTCTTCATTAACATGAGAAAATCGGAATATTCCGTGGATATATTCAATTATAATTATGACATTGATAGTGTCGATAATTTTCTTCTTACTCTCACTTATAATTTTGCTTTTCTCTCCGGTATAAGTTTTTTTTTCCTCTTGCTTTTCAGCTTCCATGGCGTCAGTTTTAAATTGATTTTACGGAACGGAAACGTTGGTTCGATGTTGAATACTCGGATATGACTAATGTCACCTTTTTGACGTCGCCTTATTTGTATTAAGTTCCATTAATATAATTAAGTTTTGTTTGCTTACAAATATATTAATATCCATGTGTCCTAATTCTCTATTGCTCAACTGTCTACGATCTAATCACAATAATGAGTTATTTCTGTGCTATGATGATGGTATTATGATGGTTTTATGGTTATAGCGAGTCATGAGACATAGTATGAGATCCTATCTACACTAAATTGTATTTGACTGTTTTCGAAACATTTAACATAATTACATAGTTCCTGGCCGATAGAAAGAAAGGAAGAGAGCAAAATTTATTCTGCATAAACAAAACGCACATTACAAAAAAAATACGTAAATTACACACATACAAAGTAGCCAAAGGCCTGTATTCAGCATGTAAAAGTTTTGTAATTTTATCCATTGCTTGATGTCACTCAGCACCAAAGACACATTGATCTGTGTGTATTGCGCAAAGGGAGGTATTGCGACACTGGCAAATGACGTTATAACAAACAATTCATACAAAAACAAGATGCCGATTGCCAAGTGGAAGAATGACTACTTTTGTAACAAACAAACAACAATAATAGCCCTGCGTCGCATCTGTGCAAGAACAGTTGTGCTATTCTGTAACCATCTCACCGTGAAAACTTAGGTGAAGTGAGCGTGGAGTGAGCTGTCACTGCCACTGTTGCTAGAGATTGACCAAGACGGGATGACACTGACAGCTCACTCCACGCAAATCTTCACGGTGAGATTTTTACAGAATCGACAGGCAGGTCGTTGCTCAGCAAAATGCCGTGACTTCGGACGAACCTATCATCAACAGCGCTGCAACTATCTCGTATGATGTCCCGTGGTGTATCATAAATCGGGTAAGAATAACTATAATTTTCTACAGAAATAAGTGTGATTCTTGCTGAACATAATATGTACTTATTAATAGATGAATAAACATATATATCTGCATATATACGTAACTTAATTCAATAAAAAGAGAATACTTTTAAACACATTCCAATGGAAACAAAAATGCCAAATAAAAACTCTAGACGGTACAGTGTTGTATTTATTCCCATTTATGCAATTAAATACATAATACTCGTAGATATAATTTCGAAACTATCAAAACTCAATTATAAAAAGTAGTGAAGTCTTTATTGATACACCATAATTATTTCTATGCACCATGGGAATCGCGACAGCTGCCATTTGCATAACTACATGTTTCGAGGCATGGCGTTGGCAAACGACGACCATGTTTTTTCGATCAAAGCGATTAATTGGTACAACTCGATAGTGTTCTCCTGATCTTTATGGTAAGTATTAATGTAGGTCTTATTAGGTATTGAATTCGTGAGTAACACGAGCTGAACCTTATAAATGACGATCAATTGAAATGAAACCCATCACCTCAAACAACTTTATTGTTAACTCATAGCGAACACAATATCCAAATTAATTAAAACCGAAAACTAAAACGTGAGAACTATCTTTGTTTTTTTTTAATATTTAATAAATAATTAATCGTTTTTTAAATGTTAATATTACATTTAACACTCCAGAGGTGCTCAAAAGTGATCTTAGAACAGTTCAATGGTCAACAGATAATACTCCGAAATAGTATATTAGTATAGTAATACTCCGGAAGCTTTATGTGATGTTCTCTAACTGGGTTTATCTGACCATGAGACTGCACAAATCTTATACATCCCCACATCCATAACGACAAAACCTTTCATGGAATGGTATATATTCAAACGTGACTACAGTTCCATAAATATGAAAAAGTTTTATGACTGTCTCTCGAATTTATCCTGGTCGGATGTATATTCGGAAGAGGACTTTAACAATGCATTTAGCACCTTTTATGATGCATTTATACTCTTTTTTAATTTATGTTTTCCAGTATATAAACGGAAAATTAAAAACAAACAATGTAAAAACTCTGGTTGGATTACTAAACGAATAAAAAAATCGTGCGCATCAAAGCGAACATTGCGATTTAGGTATTATAAATTCAAAACACCATGTTTTAAAATGTATTACAAAATATACAATAAACAATTTAAAAGGGTTGTCTTTAAAGCACAAAAGCATTACAATGTACTCGTAAAATATATTAAAATATCAAAGAACGTCTGTAAAGCATCCTGGACATTAATAAAACAAAATACAATGACAAATTCAAAAATTGATAAAAAAAATATTACAAAAATAAGTTTTAATAATATGATTTTGACGAATACCAATGACATTTCAAACGCATTTAATTATTTTATCGATATGACCACCGCTAAAAAGGAAACGGCATCTATGATTAGACATCGTCATTTAATATCGCCACTTAACGCCAGTTCCTTCATTTATCCAGTTAGTGATGAGGAAACATTTAAAACTATTCAATCTTTAAACAATACTTCGTCTGTGGGATATGATGAGATCCCGACACATATATTAAAGCACACTGCAACATTGATTACACCAATACTAACGCACCTTATTAATATGTCATTCTCTCAGGGCACCTTCCCGGATAAATTGAAAACCTCCGTCATTAAACCGATTTTTAAGAAAGGTTACGTAACGGCTATAAATAATTACAGGCCAATCGCCCTAATACCAGTTTTATCTAAGGTATTTGAGCAGATAATGCATTCTCGCATGACTCAATTCTTGACTAAACATAAAATACTAAAAACCGAACAAAATGGATTCCAAAAAGGCAAATCCACAACTTTAACAGCTTTTAAATGACTTTAAAAAATAACTGAAAATGTTGATATGAGCAAGGCTTTAAAGCAAGTCTAATATAAGCAACAATACAGGAGTGCAACAAGGTAGTGTAACAGGGTCGTTATTTTTTCTGTTATATATTAACGACCTACCAAATGTTACTAATCATTTCTACTCGCTGTTTGCGGAGGATATTGCGGTGGTTTTCACGGAGAATAAAATGTTTAATTATAATAATGAAATTAATGACACGGTTAATGCAATTATAATGTGGCTCAGTAATAATAATCTAAAAGTAAACATTGACAAAACCTCCTTCGTTCAATTCAACAATAGAAAATCAAATTCTGACCTTATGATCACTTATTCGGATCAAAGTATTAACGAAGCACACGAGGCAACTTTTCTTGGTATAACACTAGACAGTGGTTGCACTTGGAAACCGCACTGCCTAAAAGTCACAAATAAGATAAATCGTTTCGCTTTTGGCTTGTGGAGACTTTGTTAGAGAGACTTGTAGCCAACCGCAAGACAGCTCTCTTAGCGTATCATGGTTACGTAGCTTCTATCATTCGATACGGCATTGTGTTATGGGATAATTCTGTTCATGTGAGTAGGGTATTTATAGCCCAAAAACAGTGTATACGTGCTCTTTGCGATGTGCCACCATTGACCTCATGTAAACCTCTATTTAAAGATTTAAAAATATTAACTGTTCCTGGTATGTACATATTTGAATGCTGTAAATTTGTTAAAATGCACTCCGACTTATTTCAACGTCTGGGAGACACTGTTACGTTGTAAGATATCCTGATCGATTAATTATACCACCAATGAAAAGCCATCTATATCACAGAAGTTGCTTTCCAATGGTTATAAGGATATTTAATTAACTACCAAAATCTTTTAAGGAATTGCCAATCAATCGTTTTAAAACAGCGTTATTCAAATGGCTTATAGAAAAATCTTTTTATTCTGTGAATGAGTATTTGAACTTTAAAGATTCACGCTGACATATATTATATGATAACTGGACAAATAGGTATTAGATTCATTTAATAATTAATATAACAAAAATTTTGCTAGTTTTAGCGAATTGTTTAGAAATTGTAAAAAAATCTGACCATCTTTAATGTACTACAATTCTTGAGAATAAATTAAATTTCATTTCATTTCAGAAGTTTAAATAAAAATAGATACTTGAATGATAACAATTAAATATGTCGTCGCCACGCTAATAAACTTCAACATCAACTTAATATCTATAGAAAACATATCGTATACATAGATGCGTAACGGCCAGGCCTCCACGAGTTCCTAAAATGCTTTAGCTTGCACTCTCATTGTCTTCGGTAGGTCGTAGTTCATTATCATCTTGTTCACTATTATTCTTGTCTTTTTGCGTGTCATTAGCAGCCGTTCACACGCAAATGACATGTTGCCAACATTACAAATGGTGTTGAAACACCAAATCATATGATTTATTAATCGACTTATTTGATAGATGCTGGATGTGTCAAGCTCATTTGGGGAGGCCTATGTCCAGCAGTGGACTAATATAGGCTGATGATGATGTGCGGTAGAAGGAAAGCGATGTCCACTTAGTTATAACAATGTATGTAAAAGCAGACACCAGGGTCAGAAATATCTGGAAGTTAAAAACGTCATTAATCATTAACCTTTCTCGTCCCCGGAAACGGCGTACGTAATGTGGTAATACGCTCGCGAAATTTCGCGATATCGCGGAAATTCGCCGTTTACGCGGTTTTGATAAAAAAAAAACCTTTTCAAAAATTTTTGGTAGGTTCTTGAATAAACATACCATATTACAAAATAAAAACAGTATTCGTAATACGAGAGTTGAATATTGTAAATAAATGAAGTAATAATACTTACAATTTTCAAAAACGGTTTGTTTACGTAAAACATTTTTGCACACAATAACCGATTTTTATGATTTTCGCACAAATAAAGCCACAACAATGAAATAACTATTCACAAGTAAACATCAATCCACTCAAAGTCAATTTAAACACAAAAACACTTAAGTTCACTAAAAAACGAACATGCGTCATTGACAGACCACCCACGGCGACAAACTACGTGGCTTTAAATTTTTTTTTTTTTAAAATCCGACAAAATTTATGGTTTCGAACGACTGATTTGAATAGAGTAACTATCTGGCTCGACCCTGACACAAACCACAGACTAATATAATCTTTATTTATTTTACTGTTAGAGATAAAACCGCGCGAAACGGTTGGATCCCAAATGGGACCAGCGGGGCTTGAGAGAATTTTCGATTACCGAACCCAAATGGGACCAGCGGGACTTGAGTGGTGAAACAGATTTCCCCGATGTCATCATAAGTTGTGGCCTTATTTTTATATTTTTTTCTGTTGGACGCCCAATGAAATTAAACATTTTCTCGCTTATAATAAAAAAAAAATGCTTTATTCTCAGACAACCAAGGCCCATAATGTTAATTACAAAAAAATGAAAAAAAATGTTAGTAGGTACGAAAATAAAAAGTGGAAAAAGAAAGTCGATAATATAATATTTGTGTCCCTGAGTGTAAAAACTGTTACGTTTTTCTTGTCTTGTTCTTGAATAAATTCTTTCAAATACCTGTTGACCAATCTACCATTTAACATGGTAACAAATATACAGAAAATGAATACTTGTTATTTCTGAATAAAGTATAGAAGAAAAACTGTAATTCCCCATTGGATATTTGTTACACTGTACAAATCCACTAAGCCATTGATAATATGAGTTAGAATCAGTAAGATTGGGTACTAAATGGGTTCAAAACTCAACAACTTTGAACCCATTTTTTTATAAAATTTGCACACGTTTCCACTTGCGGCGTTGTGTCTACTACCGCAAGCAAAGTGACCATATGAATATTCATCGGACTAATTACGAAATTGGCGGTTATCATTGAGTCCGCATATTGAAAAATAACCACAAAAGAAGGAATTTCGTCCACAGAGTCTAATAATTGATATGTCTTAGTCATATTATTCGATGCTCCAGTTTGAAACAATATCCAGAAATAACAGCAGTGTATCTTGAAATAATCATAATTCCAAATGCTTTTACTTTCCAATTTGGGGGACGTAGTCTCCATCGATAAGTTGAAATCTAAATATTCCATACCAGTATTCAAGTATTATTTCAGGCTTAACATTGTTTATTTTGTTAATTATATTATTGTTTTTCGAACTGATTTCTTTCTTTTAAATTTTTGATTCATTGTCTTGTTCTTTATCGTCTTCCATGCCTAATAGCAAATAGAGTTTTTCGACGAGTACTACTCAAAGAAGGACGTCCGAATACTATTGTATGACGGATAGAATTGAAATATGAAATACTAGCACTTCGCCCGCGACTTCGTCCGCGTGGATTTCGAAAAAAAAAAGTAGTAGTCTATGTTTATCAGACATCATTTCGGCTCCTAATGGTAAAACATTTTTTCAAATCGGTCCAGTAGTTTCGGAGCCTATTCAATACAAACAATCAAATCTTTCCTTTTTTATATTATTAGTGTAGATTCCATCATAAGAAAGCCAAATTGCCCAAGATAAAGGAACATTCCATTACGACAATGAAGTAATGTTATGATTGAATTAGTAATGAAGGTGTAGGTAAAGGCAATTGAGTATATTGATCGAAGTTATAATTAAGTACATGAGTAACTAAGAAGCTTAAGCCATTGAAGAACTCTGAACGAGATCTGGGGGCAACTAGTAAGTGTCCTGCAAACTTAATATGGGGTCTATCGGAAATAAATGTATCGAATATCTTCCAGAATACGTCAAATTACAAGTCACCCTGACGTGAGAATGTGATCCATTTGCAACAATTATGCACCCCATAAAGCCTACGTGAAAATTCATGGCATTAGATAAACAACTATTTTTATGTTTTGAAAATCTGTTTTCTTTCTCTAAACTCAAAAAAATGCCTTTTTGCTATTCAACTGGGTATCTAATACTTTAAAAAACCTTTAGATGTAACCAAATATTCTGAAACATCAAGCCGTTGTTTAAACATCAAAAAGTTGTGGCGGCATCTACACCGCCACATGCGAACAGCGTATCACACTGACGTCACGCAAAATCCTGCATCGCGCAAGCAGAGTTTACTGCGCAACTAGGATATGTACAACATCCCGACATAAATCATCGGGCAGTTGCCCACCAGATACAACACCCATCTGGTCGGCCCCTTTCCATAGAGATCTACAAATAAAACGCGTTCAAGAGCTCTTAAATGTAGTTCATGTGCTGATTGCGTTCAGTTTCATTGGTGAAATTCACCCTAAATCCAACGAGGTACAATATTTATGAAATACTTAATCAGAGTTGCCAATGAAACAGTCAATAATGCTGACAAAGGTCGAATTTGTAAATTGTTGATATATTTATAAGTAGAGTTATGAACAAATTAATTAACTGGTATATGCCACCCTTATATCTCCATACACACAGTTTTACAATGTAGAATAAAGAAAGATAGACTATCTGTGCCAATTATGATCTTACTTACGGCAAACAGCGTCAGGTTCTGGGACCGATATCAAGGCTGGTATAAGCCAGGGGTACAGCCTATGATATGCTACTATATGATTTATGCTCCTTTATTTACCGCGTCCATAAACTTGTTACAAATAAACTTAGATCCCACAATAATCTATACAATTTATATATTTCTATGTACGTTTTATGTCATACAGTTTTAAATAAGGCATTCCGCTTTTTAAATAGTTATACCTGTTTGTTTAATTATTTTTAAGGTGGACATAATCAAATCAATCAAATCAAAAGTCATTTTTTCATACTTGGCTGGGATCCAGGACTTATTGAACGTCAAAATAACATAAGACAGTCCTACAAAACGCCCGCCCTTCACCACTTTCTAGTGGTTTAGCTGGGAAGAAGTAGTGGCGCAACTCAAACTACCCAGCAGCACAGCTGTCGGTTGAGTTAGACGAACTTGATTCTATACAATAGTAAGTAGGTAATTAACATTACGAGACACAAAACATTGTACGAGCGACAACAAATGTACGAGCAACCTAACCATGGCTGTCCTTAAATTTAAGATAGTGAGTGGTTTCTAAATTAGATTTCACCAACACTCGTCGGTGGAACAAATCTTCGGTATAGGGTGTTTGAACCTTTATCTGTATTTTTCTGATAAGCTTGAAGATTTCGAATAAATATAATCTCGCCGCTAGAATGATTGATAATAAGTTTACAAGTATCTTTTAAATCAGATTTCACTGAGTCATGCATTGTAGTTAACTTATTTATATGTATTTAGTTTTATGATACAAAATTCAACTTTCTCACTTCAAGAGTAAGAATCGAATGTTGCGCTAAAATGTTTGCGAACAATTATTTATAAGTTAATCACATACCCCCATTACCTTATGGGGGTATGTGCTAAGGTATCAGAGTAAAATAAGGTAACAAGGTAGCAAGGATATATTGGGTTTACGAACAAAAATATTGGAATAGAATCCGAACGAGTTTTTATTTTTCATGTTCCATCGGGTGGAATAGGCGCTAAACCAGTATTTGTTTTATATTATTGGGCCATTGTCCAATAATATTCTACTCCAGGCTTAAAAACCATAGTTCATAATTATTTTATTAACAAGAATCTTCATTTCATTGCGTACTAAGAGTAATCGTTCAAAAGCAATCGATATCATGGCCACGAAGCAAAGCCAAATAAAACATAATTACATTTATCAAACAAGCTACGTTATTAGTTGATGTCTGGTACAGACATGTCCACATTATAATAATGATAAGTATGTAAGTACGAATACGTATCGTAAGAATCTGAAAGTTGAAAACCTCACTGACCATGGAACCAATCTGTCCAATAACATCATCTTCGCCAAGCTCCGAACTTTAGTATTACTCTGTGAAGCATGTCCAATGAAATTTAATCCCCGTTGTTTGAACTGGTCTCCGTCGTATTGTAAAAACTGTGGCACTGGGATGGCCTTGGTTTACAACAAATATTTTCAAATAGTTGTTAATCATTATTAGCCTTAGAAAATCGACATATTTGATAACAAAAATATAATTTCGAGTTTTTGTGTAATTAGCCATGCCAAATTTCCTACAATAATCGAACCTAAAAGGTTGTGTAGGGAAGTTTTTCTCAGGGTGTGTGTTGGGTCTATTTCAATGATTTGAAATGCGCGTTTAGCAGTAAAAAGGTATATTCATTCGTAAAAACACAGTAACAGGGGCACAAATAGGTAAACATAAAAACAATCAAAACTTTCACGAGCGGATCGCGATCTTGGCTTACGGGCTCGCGATCTATCGTTCACTGTTCGTTGGCGGGGGTGCGAGGTCGCGGGCGGGGTTGTGGTCTCCCGCCGCAAGCGCCCGACGCTTAAGGGCTAGTTCATACACAAATGTTAAGGCCATGTTACATCCTCCCCCTCTGACTTAGACATGCGCCCACGCGTCTGAGTCAGTCAAGATAACGCTTAGGTCTACCGCGCCTACGCTTCTCGTTGACCGGGGCTGGCGGTACGTCGCCTACGAATGGGGTCAACTGCGACCCGCGGTATCTCCCTAACGTCTCAGCGCTGCTTACCTTCTCCAACACATAAGTGGTGGAGCTGGCGGGTTCCTTAATACGGTAGGGTCCGTCCCGTCGTGGTATGAACTTCGGCGTTTGTCCGCGGGTCGTGTCGTTACTCCCTTGTGTCTTCAAAATTACCAAATCACCAATTGAGTAATCAGGTGCAGGGCTGCGACCCTCGTCGGCATAACGTTTTTGATTCGCTTGAGCCTTTTCATGCACTTCCCTAGCTTCAAATAGTACTGTTGACATCCTCTGAAGGTAAGGGGAAAGGCTCGTTATGACGTTGTCACTCTGCACGATGATCGCATCTCTCGCCCGAACGTCAGGTAAGCCGGTGAAAATCCGGTGCTGCTGGTCACTGCAGAGTTCATCGCGAAACGTATCGCGGGTAATTGAGCGTCCCATGTGTTGTGATCTTTCCCCACCAGAATAGCAAGTTGTGGCGGATGGTACACAGGCGGCAGCGACTGAGTAATGCCAAATGAATAGCAAGCCTGCTGCATTATTTCACTTATGAACTGTACACCATGATCACTCAAGACCCGTCTTGGCACTCCATATCTCAGGAAAATCTCTGAGATCAGGATCTTGGAACAGTTCAAGCTGGTAGCATCTTGTAGAGAAAATAACTCTACCCATCGAGAGCACGTGTCTTCTAAGTATCCACTTGTTCTTATCGACGGTCTCCAGCAATGGGCCGAAAAGGTCCACCGCGACGACTTCGAAGCGGCGATTGGTTGCGGGGGTCTGTAGAAGTCCAGCCGGCTTCCTGTTATCGGCTTTGTACCTCTGAAATTCTACACACTTCTTCAGGTATCTAACGATGTATTGACGCATACCAGGCCAGTAATACTACGACCTCACTCGATCTAGTGTGCGCTTCACTTCGCAATGGTCAGCTGTCGGTGCGTCGTGGTATTCTGCCATGACTTTATCACGCTCGTGCTCCGATACAACGAGACAACCTGTCGTTTCCTCACACTCGTCGGGGCCATATTTGTATAAAATGCCGTCCGACATAATGAATCCACGGTCGGACCAACTCCTCCCCCTGAACGGATCGTCGGTTGATTCGAGGTCCTCAACGATCTTTTGCACGTCAGGGTCTTGGGAGTTGGTTTTCACGGACATCCTTGGGGCTTCTTGACGGGAAATCGACCTCGGCATAGCGGATTTCACAATTCGTTACTTCTGCGCAAGGAGGTCGTGAAAGAGTGTCAGCGATGACGTTCGACCTGCCAGGTGTATATTCTTTATGGAGATTGTACTCCTGGACCGCTTGGTGACTTTACCGTCATCAGCCATCGCAGAGGTTGGTGGTCGCTCTTTATCACAACCTCTGAACCTTCGATGTACGCACGGAACTTGGTAACTGCCCATACAACTGCAAGCGCTTCTCTTTCCGGTGTGTTATAGTTTCTCTCCACACTATTCAGCAAACGGCTGTCGTATTCTTCTGGTCTTTCCCTCCAAGACAGTAACCGCTGCTGTCGGTCCTCAATGTAAACGGCATCGATTCGTCAGCTTTGCGCAGTATCGGAGCACTGATCAACTTTTCCTTAATGCGGTCGAAGGCATCTTGTTGCTTTGAGGTTCAGGTCCATTTGCTATCTTTTTTTAGAAGATCCGTCAGAGGTTTGGCAACATCGGCATAATTGGGAATTAAGCGCCGGAACCAACTTGACGTATGCAGAAAGGTCTTCACGTGTTTCGCGTTCTCCTCAGGAGGGGACATATTTGCGATAGCTGCCGTCTTATCGGTGTCTGCCTTCACCCCACCTGACACGATCACGTGGCCCAGAAACTCAACAGACTCGCGAGCAAAGCAAATCTTTTCGCGGTTCTCGCAGTTGTACATCTCAAACCGGTCGAAAACAGCATTCAAGTCTTCCAGAATAATTCGTTTGTGTTACTGTAAAGCCCAAACTTTTTTGTCTGTAAAGCCCAATTTTTTTTGGGTTCCCAAACTTTTTTGTCTACTGCCCACTTTGAGGATATTTTCTTTTTTGCGCCCTTTTTTTCACCTACTTAAAAACCATTATAACTTCAAATTAAATTAATCATTGTGAGCTATATTAGCGGAGATTAAACATTTATTCTAAACGCGACTTTTACCCGCAAGAGTTAACTTGAGACCTGGGGGCTTATTACGACCTTTAAAAAACCAAGCAAGTTCCAGGCGATTCATTTCACTGGATGGTTAAATTTCGTATTATGACCTTCCTCGTTCTGAGCGACTTCACGCTGGGTAGTTTGTCTATGACTGGCTTGTAATTCTCTGACGTAACGTTCAGAAACACAATTAAATATTTATTGGTAAGTTACGGTTTTATTTAAATCACGTATTTTAATATAAAATACTAAATATAATAATATTAATCTAGTAACTCTAATATTAAAGTAGTATGAACGCAATTTAAATTGTGCTATAAAATTAATTTAAATTATAATTTCTGTTTGTAAATTATAATGCGAGGTTTCCGAACGCATTCCACTTGAAGGTCAGCAGGAAATTCAACAACATCAATGGAATGGAAGTATTGTTTCACAAACATTGTATCAAAAGCACTATGAATGAACACTATCGTATTGTTTGTATAATTTTATTTATTCAGGAAAACAAACAATTACACATCAAGTATAACAAAAAGATAGTATACAGCAATGTTACAAATGTGAAATCAACCACGTTCTCCACAGATACACATGAGACAATTTGGTAAATTTTAAGACGAAGAAGCGTTGTTAACAATAAAAAAGAGGAATATCAATAGTAAAGTCTTCATGAAGCTGTTACTAGTGCAGCATTAGTGGAACAAAAGTGTTACATTAATTTTGCAGTGTGTTAAGCAACATGAGTCTAAACGTTCCTTTTGGCAAAGCAAACAGATCCAAACTGCAGAAATTCTTATTAAAATTGCTCGTAATGCGACGAAGAATACAGGTCGTGCGCGCACCACAACTTGTGCAACACAACTTGTTAACAATGTCTAAAAAATCATACGAGTTATTGCATAGGTCATACAAAAATTTAGTTTCAAGAAAAGTACGCCTTGAACTCAAACAAAGCAGATTATATTTTTTAAGTGAATCACTATAATATGAGAGGTAACAACTTTTAAAGCAGCGATAATACATAGACTTCAAAAATTTACGTTGTATGCTTTCTATCCACTCAATGTATTTATTGTAGTAGGGGTTCCACACAGGCACTGCATATTCTTATTGAGGCCTAACTAGTGATCGATATAGATATAAATATGTACTAAGGTGCTTAAATTCTGTGGCTGATCTCATCACAAAGCCGTACATGCGATAAGCATTATTAACAATTTTATTAACATGTGTATCTAAGTGAAGTTTATCGTCAAGTAATATTCCCAAGTCGAGGATCAGACTCTCCCTTGCCAGAGTTTTACTGTGTATGGCAAAGGGATATGTAAATATATTTTTATTTTTAGTGAACCTAAGACGATTGAGATATTGTTGAAGCAATTGACAGTCAAGTATAGTTTTGATAGGTCTAAATACTTTAAGGTCATCTGCGTAAAGTATGAATTAAGCATTTAGAAAGTACATGCCAATATTATTGACAAATATAATAAATAACAAAGGGCCCATTATCGAGCCTTGAGGCACCCCTGATGTAACAGTGATAGAATTGGAATGGAAACCATTTACTACCACTTTTTGAGTTCTATTTGTAACATAGGAAGTAAACCAACGAAACAAATCTCCATGAATGCCGATAAAAGCTAATTTGTCCAAAAGTAATTAATGATCGACCTTGTCAAAAGCTTTACGGAAGTCAGTATAAATAGAGTCCACCTATACACTTGCGTCTAAATTATATTAAATCAAATTAGCATATTAAATCAAATTAGTAGTTGTGGAGCTTTTCTTAACGAACACATGCTGTTGCTTAATAATCTGATTATGAATAATCGGATACAGCTGATTGTGGACAAGCCTCTCGAAAAGCTTTGACAAGATTGACAGAATGGAAATAGGACGGTAGTTCTCAATTTCATGTTTTGGACCAGATTTATGGACAGGGGTGATATTGGCTCGTTTACTCACCTCTGGGAAAGTGCCATGGCTCAAACATCTATTATAAATAATATGTAGTGGGCGACTTAAAGCGTAAGCGGTATTTTTAAGGAAGAATGGTGGGATACCATCAGGCCCTGGGCCTTTAGAACAATCTACGGATTTCAAAGCACTGTGTACTTATTCAAAACTTATCACAAGATTGCTAACGACATAACTATTCTTAGCGTCGTCGAAGGTCTGCTGCTGCATATCGATATGAGTGGAAGGCTCATAAACTGAATGGAAGAAGTTTAAAAATAGATCACACATTTCATCTGGATTGTTGGAGGACTGTCCCTCGTAATGCATAGTTGAAGGAACGGAAGCTATGGATTTACGGTTAGATATAACAGTCCAGAAATATGTAGTGTCAACTTTTATTAGCATAAAAGTTAACACTAAATATTCTCTGAATATTTTCTGTATATACGTTCTCATTCAATGGCCAGCCAACATTTTGAACAGTAATTACTTAAGCAAATAACTGAGATTTCTTCATACTTCTCGGTGGGAACATAGAAACTCCAACAATGTTTCCATCTGAACATAAGTTAGGTACGCGCCGACGAGGGCGAGAACGCTCATCCACTAATACAATAACGCTTATAATTGTATTAATGTTATTTCATGTTAAAAACTGAATATTAATTAAAATACTCAATAACGCTTCGCCCTATTCCACGAATGGAAGGAATATACTAACAATACGATAGTGTTATTTCATAGTGTTAATACTGTAATGTTTGTGAAACGCAACTTCCATAATCCAATCCATTGAAGTTGTCAAATTCCCGGCTACCTTTCAAGTGGAATTCTTCCAGAACCCTCGCGTTACAATTTACAAGCAGAAAATAAAACATAAATTAATTATATAGCACAATAAAAATTGCGTTCATATTTTCACCTACTTTTATACTAGAGTAACTAGATTAGTAAATTTATTATTTTCTCATTTATTACAATGAAAAACTAATTAATTACATTTTTAAGTTTTAGAATAACAAAATATAAAACATTTAAAAATATAAAAAATTAAAGCCCACCGGTCGGGAACAGGGTCCAAGCTACCGGCGGTCAGGGCTCCAGAGAGAGGAACCTCCTGACAATGCGAGCCGTGTCCAGAAGTACCGCTTTCTGAATATACCCCTTTATCCAGCTGCCCAACGAGAGCCTCCTCAGGTGTTGATCGAGTCCTGGTTATTAATCCAGAAAATTATGCCAGAAAGCCTATTATACTGTCAAAGACTATATTGAGGACAAGAAGGCTTGGGATTGAGCTGCTCCAATAAGTTTACACAGACATAATTGATGTGTAATTTGCTATTTTTACTTTTTTTTTTCTTTTAATCTTTTTTTTTTCTATATACGTACCTTATTATCTAAACAATGACATGTATATATTTACTGTATAAAGTATAATATTGTTTTAATATTTGTGAATGTGAGGACTATGTAGGTTATTGCATTTTTTTTTTTCTTCTTTTAATGATGATGGTCTGGCTGTTTGAGTACTTTACGCGGCCTCCCCAAATGTCCTTTCTTTTGTATTGTTCGTCGGATCGTTGAGCTCCTTAGTTCTGAGTTGAGCTGCACGATGATTGACAAATGCGTGCACTGACTGGACAGGTCCAGTCAAATCCGTGTGGTTCTTTCCTCAAAAGACCATTTCAGACACCAGTCTACATACTCCTCATATGATACGACCAAGATTATTTTCATATTTTATTTACACTTTGACATTGATGCACTTTATATATGCAATGACATTTACTTTGTAAAGGATTATACTATTTTAATTATTGTGAATGTGAAGACATTGTGGATTTGTTGTATTTTTAAGTGCATTTTTTTTTTAAATTATTAGTTTTAATCATGGTCTGGCAGTTTGAGTAATTTATGCGGCCTACCCAAATGTCCTTTCTTTGGTAATGTTCGTCGAATCGTTTAGCTCCTTTAGTTCTGTGTTGAGCTGCATGACAACTGACAAATGCGTGCACTGACTGGACAGGTCCACTCATTCTGTGTGGTTCTTTCCTCGAAAGACCATTTCAGATATCAATCCACATGGTCTTCACATGACCTGACCAAGATTATGTCTGGACTTTAAAAGAGACTGTGACCTCTGAGTTTGTTTCGGCGTTTCTTCTCAGACTAGTCAGATAGGAAATGCCGATCTCACCTAGTTTTTAAAATATGATTGACGTGTAAAAGTGTTTGTACAAACCTATTTACAGAAATAAAATCATTTATCATTTATCATTTATCATTTAATCCATTGGCTGTTACGACTATCGGCACAATGATTGCTGAGTCCACATTCCGCATGTCGACAACCTCGCGAGCCAAGTGAAGATACTTGATTTGTTTATCTTTCTGGGCTTGCACGTGGTTCCCGTCATGCGGGACCGTTATGTCAACAATCATTGCGATCCGCTCTAATCGATCCACCACCACTATATCAGGCTTATTGGCAATAATAGTACTGTCAGTGACGATAGATCGATGCCAGTACAATGTGATATTTCCATTTTCAAGAACTGGGTCGGGCACATACGGCACTTCTGACTCCACAAGGCTGTATTTCAGAGCACTGAGAGCAGAAACTCCTGGCTACAAGATTGTGTACTCCATGCGATCATTAGTGTCAAGCACTACTGGCTTGCGCCAGTTCTCTTTACCCAAAGAGAGCGGGGTGAGGCCCTTGTCCACTGCAACCTCATCTCGATGCATCCCCACGTCGGCTTCTAGAAAATATTCCCTGAGACTGCATATCTCGCGATTGTGGAGGGTTTTAGCGTTTAAAAGCCTCGACCACACTTTCGCGGGATATACAATCTCATTACCGATGACCGTGGGTGATGCATTCGATTTGCAGTCAGCAGTGTACGGACCCTCCTGTCCAGGGCGTCAAGTTCGGTCTGAGTCCATTTGAGTATGCCGAAAGACTACATCAAAACAGGCATGACCCAACCGTTGAAGGCGCGCACCTTGTTTCCGCCTGACAGAAGACTATTTAGTACTTTCTTCAGGCGGCCAAAGAAGCGCTCTTTCAAGGATTGCTTCATGTCAGCACCATTGATGCCCAACGCTTCCGACATACCCAAATACTTATTGGTTTCGGATGCGGAGAGGGTTCTTAGGTTTATGGAATGTAATAGGCCCCCTGAGCGCAGTAGAGTAATACGCAAAGGCTCTCAAGGAAGGCCCTTTAGAATTACGATTACGAACTTTAAAAAAACCAGGCAAGTTCCAGACAATTCATTTCAATGTCTGGTTAAATTTCGTATTATGACATTCCTAGTTCTGATAGTTTGTGTATGGCTGGATTACAATTCTCTGACGTTACGTTCAGCAACACAATTAAATATTTATTGGCAAGTTACGGTTTTATTTAAATCACGTAATTTATAATAAAAATAATAACGCAATAAAATATGAACGTAATTTAGATTGTGCATTAAAATTAATTTATATTAAATTTTCTGCTAGTCAATTGTAACGAGAGGTTTCCGAACGAATTCCTCTTGAAGGTCAGCCGGGATTTGACAACTTCAATGGAATGGCAATGGCTTAAGGAACTATTGTTTCACAAACATTAAAACAATAACACCAAGAGAGAACACTATCGTATTGTTAGTTTAATCCTTCCGTTCGTATGATTTACGGAGTATAAACAACGAAAAATATAAATACGAAAAATATGGCGAAATTGAATGAGAACCTATATCACCAGTGGAACGTTGGTGGGAGCCAGTAGCATACTAGAATAACGCTACCAAATTCTCAGCTGGTTCAGAACCAAGTCTTTGCTAACGTGACAACGTTGAATAAATTGCACATAATCTCTGTCGAACGCATTGTATTGATCACGAAGTCGTCTTATTTTGATACTGGATTCACTATTTTGATGAGAAAAGTCACTTTCCAGGAACTCAAACAGTTCAAATTTCGTCACACAGGATATTTTATTTCTTAATCTATTTAACACTCAAATAATTTCACCAAATAGACCCAAAACAGCGTAAATTGCATGCATGGATTGTGAGGTAACTTTTTGACAGTTAAAATATGAAAAGAAATGTCAAACCTACGTTCATAATACGATATAACGATAATACGATATGAATCCAAATAGTCGGGCAGAAGTCGGCCAGGGTATCACGTGACCGCTGACTGGCTTGTTTGACAAGTTCATCATATGAAATTGCAAGACAGTTCTGTTTACGCAGTAAACTGCCTGGAAATAGGAGTTCATAATAGGGCCCCAGGTCTCAAGTTAACTCTTACGGGCTACACCTGCCAATGAGAATGATGATGAGAAGTATTCAGACAGAGTATCCTTTATTCAAAATAAAACAAACATAATCGATTCTAATATAAAAAAACTTATGTGAAGGATGAATCTGATGCTGTTAAATAAATTTGTTGATATCTGCTTCCAATTTACTCAAGAACAGCCGCAAGTCGCTACGTTCGGTAACATGCAACCAATTTCTCTTTTTAGTAAGCAGCGTTGCCACAGCACCAAATCCACGTTCACACAAATATGACGATGGGAATGCTATCAAGAATCGTTGAACAATTGACCACAATAGCCATTACACAATAGTAGCCATTTTTGAACTTGATTTTTATTTCCTCGATTGTTGTCAATTTTATAAGTTCTTCTTCCAGCTGAGGTGATATTGTTGTGTTGACATTTGAAAACGGATCCAACACCCAGTTTGGTATTTCCAAGTTCAAAATGTCCTGGTATTGTTCGGTGAAGTCAATGTGGAGGTTCTCCAAATGTTGGCAGTAGGCAAACAAGTCGTCGTTTTTGCAGGATACTGATAAATTCGGAAAATTGTGAAACTCACGACTACCAATATTCTTTTTGTGTAGAAGCAGTTTGGCAGCAAAAGCAGCAATGCAATTTTTTTGTTTTAATTGTATTTAGTTAATTGCCTTGCAGTTGGAGATTCATTTCGTTGAACAATTTATACAGGTCTGTCATGTAAGCTATATCATTCTTTGATGTAACGAGCTTGTTGCGCAATTCTGTATCTTTAGTTTCTATGAACTCTATCACAGAGTCAAACAGGTTGTAAAATCGAGAGAATGATAGCCAACGAACTTCAGTATGAAACACCAAACGGTTGAAATCTTCTTCATTAGTTACTCAAAGCTGATGAAATAATCTATCATTCAATGAGCTGTTACGGATTTTATTGACTGCTTTGATGACATATTGCAGTGATTGAAATAGTCGTTCACTTTTTCTAGCAACCAAATGTTGTCTATGAATACCGCAATGTACAGCAGCGCTCATAAGTCCATAAGCAATCTCACAAAGCAATAGATTGACGCTTCGGTTTCACTTACGACCTTATTCTAAAAGTTGTTTCTATACTATAAACACGCACACACACTCACTTCTGTCTGTAATTGATAGTAGTTCATAATTTCAACTATCTCAACGTCTGGCATGCTAACTTAGTCTGAATTAACTGACTTAATAATTAAATGAGTTTGAATCTCACCTTCGCCTGCGGATTTAGCTTGATGTTATTTTCAACTATCATCTATTTCTTGTTTTTGATATGTTATTAATATTACAATGAACAATTTTTGTCTGTTTTAATGAAATTACTTGAAGTGGTTCGATTAACGTTCGATACTTGTCTGGTTCATCTTGTTTGCTTAGGGCCGATTTTTCAATCCTCAGATAAACCACCGGATAGCCTTTATTCCATAGATAGCAAGATTCCCAGTTTTTAATGGTAAGATAGTAGTTAACTGTCGCATAAAGTCTATCGGAGGAATAAAGTTATGTGTTTCTTGAGAGCCAGTTAGGGTTTTATCTCTTTGTTATGTATGACGTTTTAGGTTATATTTGACTGTTTTGCGAGAGCAGTGGTGGCCCTGTGGTAACGGTCCCGACTTACGATTTGTAGGTCGTGAGTTCGAACCCAAGCAGGCGCTTTACTTTGTGTAAATAATTTAATCACCACTGCTCTCAAAACGGTGAAGGAAAACATCGTGAGGAAACCGGCATGTCCTAGAACCAAAAATTCGAAGACATGTGACATCTACCAACCCGCACTGAGCCCGCGTGGTGGAATACGGCTAACTACCTCTCATAGAAAGGAGGCCTGTGTCTCAGCAGTGGGAACGTTATAGGCTGATTATGATTGACTGTTTTATTCGTTTTGTGTTTTGGTACAGCGACGTGTGTCTGGTAATTTGTTAAGATGGATGAGTTTGAAACAATTGACGAGTTATCAATCGAAGAAGAACATGAAATATTTAATTATTTCAACTCACTTGAGAGAAAAAAAAACAAGTTTTACGAGAGAAGCCTGATAATTTCAACACATGGGACGATAATGAATTTTGGAGAATATTTTGCTTTTAAAAGGTTTCATTGAATGAGGACAAAACTAAACAGGAAACAGAAAGGTGAGCAATCTTTGTAAAAAAATATTTATAGGCACCCCACCCCATCTTTACCCACAATAATGAAATTAGCTTAACCTACATCTTTTTATTTTTATTGTCCCAGTAATAGTTGTGTGAGCCACCAATGTAAAAAATACTACTCATCTTGCAATTCTATGCATCTGGTGGCATTTTTTATGTAACAATTGGAGATTTACACGTTTTGTTGCTACGAGTATTATCGTCTAATACGTTGAATACTGTATCTGTGCATCTCTTTTGCACAAAGACAATGTGAAGTTCGCTAGCATAGACAGCTATTCTCTAGTTAATATACTATTGAAAAATTGAAAACGCTTATTCGCCTGATAAACTGAGGATTGAAAAATCGGGCCTTATATAATAAAAGTTTTTAGGTGGACCACAGAAAACTGAGTAAATTATTTCGATTTCTGTGAGGTAGATGCGACTATTCTCATAATTGAACGTTGTTGGTTAGTGACGAATGTTTAAATGTGTTAAAAAGCGGTATTTAAAATTTTCAAAATGCAGTGAAATATAAATACTGAAGTGTTGGCTATATTATTGCGCTGCGTAAAAGTGGACGTAAATGAAAAACAAATACAAATTATTGTTTGTATAAATTTGTGAATGATGAGTAAAGTGTTATACGTAATGTTATTTTTAATACTTTTTCTTAATTATTATAGTTTATAGTATTTTGCTTAGAGATGTCTATTAGTATTACATTCTTTGTTCTAGAGAAATACTGTGAGTCTGTGGGTTAAGAAATGTGAGTAAGAGAATATTTGCTAGTAGGAGTACTTGTTTATGAAGTGGAAAGCTTATTTAAACAAGACTTCACATGGTGAATGAATATGAAACAAATGGTTTCATACCAACCGGACATTTTGCTGAATTTTTCAACACGTCATTTAAAACTGTTCGCCGTGTACTCCAAGCTATAAAGGTAGCATCACCGAAGCCCAGCAAACAATAACGTTTATGTTTCGAAATAATTTATACTGTATATTGCGCTATATCCGTGATTATTTAATTGTAAAAAAATGAAGTTTAGTTTCAATCCTCTTTTCTTAGAGAAAATTAATACTTAAGCTATCCTAAATATGTTATCTATATTCACTAAAGCCAAATAAAATGTGAAATTCTTAATGTAAATAAACTGCCCTACATAACCACTAATTAAAATCACTTATTTTAGAAATTGAATATCGAAGCTTAAGGGTCCGACGAACAAAGCACGTAATAGCAACTCGAGGCCAGTACAAAATTCGTTCGGAATATTGCTATCTCTGTTTGATAAAAGAAGGGAGCGAGGGACGCGGTACGTAGCCGTTGTGCGTTTCTGTGTGATTAGATAGATAGTTATCATTAGCTGTACTGTACTTACTGTACCTACCATTCATTCATAACGACTCGGAAGACATTTCCATCAAAAGAAATTTCCAAAAAACGCATTACTAGTCTGTAGATTTACAAACGATTCCCCAAAGTCTTCAACTAAAACAGAAAGTAGATGGAAAACGGTGGGCCCAAATGTAATAAGTTGAGATATGGTCTAAAAATTAGTCATTTTTTTTTTGAATATGAAAAATCACTTGAATTCTCAAT
This sequence comes from Dasypolia templi, assembly GCA_963555695.1. NCBI lineage: Eukaryota > Metazoa > Arthropoda > Insecta > Lepidoptera > Noctuidae > Dasypolia > Dasypolia templi. The sequence goes on along the minus strand of OY743148.1, from coordinate 8,646,351 downwards.
CTGGAAGCGTAGAAATATGAGAAAGATAGTTTTCGTGAGATTATCGACTGATTAATTGATTACACTGTTACGAAAATAAAACCTTTGCTCTAATTATTTAAATTATTTAATTAACTCAAAGTAAATAAATGTGCTTTAGATACTTATAAGCTATATGGTGCATATAATTACAGTCATATTAATTTATAAAATATCAATTAATTACTGAAAAATCAATATTCATAATTATCGATTTCACATCGATTAAAATCGGTCTTCTATTTTTAGTCTATTTATGTCACTGGCATAACAGCTGACTGACATTGACACTAGACAGTTGCCGACTACTCTTGTTTGCTCTTCACTCGTTTCCTGTTTTCCGATGCGTTTTGAGTGCTTTCCCGATTATTCTTCATTTTTCACGACTACTGCTTTACATTTTACGGAGTCCGACCCTACCTACCGTGTACGACCCTTGCTTTCACACTGGACACCGAAGATCACTCACTAGTTTGACTTGGAATTGTTATTTTGGATTTTACTAACTAAAACTATGGATTGCTGTGCGAATTGTGGGATAACAACTATTCACTGCAATACAGTGGGCCGACGATCCTTACACGATGAAACAATTCTGTCAGTCTTTCGGCAATGGCTTGCACTTCAGTCTGTAAGTAAATATAACTTCATCTACTCAGCTACCACCCTGGCAGGTTTAAAATACATATAGGAGATTGTTTACATTTATGGCAAAGAATGATTGATTTATCAAACAGTGTTATAATACCCTAATACACAGTAATTAAAATTGTTCAATTTTTAGGTAAACAGTAGTGACTATGTTTTTCAAGTTTGCTGGGCCTTGGCTCAAAGCCCACATGTCGATGACCAAAGATGACCACTAAGCCACCGTAATGTTTGTCTCCGCTGCGGATGATCTCTTGCATCGCGAACCCATCACCTATTTCATACCAACACAATACGTGAATCAAGAATTTATAATGATAAACAAGAGTGTATTCTACCTCGAACTGTAAGTTAAATCAGATTACAATGTGGTTTACTGCAAGTTAAAAATATATATTTTAAATACGTAGACCTGTCACATTTATGTGTCTGTTTCTTTGTAAACTGCAACCCAATCATAGTAAATCTAATTCACGTCAAGTGAAAACATTTTTTCACAAGCCATACCACATTTATTTATTAATAGTTTTGTGGAATGAAATTGCAGGAGAAAAAATACCGTATTTTAGCATACCCAAAATCTTAACACAGCTTATATAATTCATTCATGATAGGTAATTAACAACAACTTCATTATTATCTCAATAAATTCCAATCTTGATTATGTATGCTTGTTGCAGATACAAGCAGCAAGTGAAATATGTCATACTTATTGGGTGGCTGCAGACAGAGCTGCTTGCCATATAGTCTCACGCCCATGTTCTATGTTCTATGTTAGAGGGTTTGGTTTCCGCACTTAGTCCTACATGTGGACCATTGTACGTGGACCATGGCGGCTGTCGATGGTTTTTATTCCAACCAGCCCACCTCCCTCCAGAAGCCGATCAAAGCTTCTGGTCTGTTGAGAACCTCTGTTTAAGATCCGAGTGTCCCGAGGGTTTCTGTCCTAATCTGGGTAACGCCTGTGCACTCAAAGAGCACGTGCGCGACGGTCTCGTCCGACTCCATGCAAGCTCTGGCACAGAGGGCTGTCCATTATGCCTATTGTGTAAAAGTGTTTATTTAGCGAGCAGTGTCCTGTGATGGTACCCGTCACCAGGCGCAGGCCATTTCTGTTCAGACGTAATAAACATCTGGTTAGCCTGCCATCTAAGGATGGCAAAGCTTCCTTGGACTGCCTGCAGCCTGGTGTCGAGGTCCACCACCTCTCGGCTTGTGTGTGGGTGGACTCTTGCAGCCACCTGCGTATCTGGTTGAAGGGGATGGGTAAGATGGGTTCAGGCCCGCATGCCGACGTGCTAGATGCTCTCCTGGCTAATTCGTCAGCTGCGTCATTGCCCAACGATCCACTGTGTCCTTTTATCCATTGCAGTGTCACTGTGTTGCGGTTTAATACCGTTACTCGTTCTAGAGCCTTGTGACATTCTAGTATTATACTTGAGGTTATATATTTTTTGCTCAATGATTGGAGGACTGAGGCGCTGTCGGAGAGTATACTATATGTGTGTCCGTAACTTTCCTGGTTTCTATGGCATACGCCGCTTGCATAATGCCCACACACTCCGCCTGATAGACGGTGTTGAACATTCCCAGCGGATTTGATATGTTTATGTTGAGGTTATGTGAAAAGACTCCAACTCCGGTCCCAGATCCAGTCTTCGAGCCGTCGGTGTATACTCTCATCTCGTTCGGGCTTGAGTAGTCACACTGTTATTCCGAAAGAACGATGTTGTAGTGCTTTTGGAAGTAGTGTTGCTTCGGGGTTTAGTCGCAGGGTGATGCTAACATTGGCCGTCGTTTGACTGAGTTAGGTAGATTCTAGGGTCAGGCACACACGCATAAAGGAGTATCCTTTAAGCGTGTGTGCCTGACCCTAGAATCTTTGCTTAGGGTTCCCGATATATGGAGCCTAAAGGCAGCCAGGGTCGCCTCCTCCTGCACGATGAGGTGTAGGGGTGGCAGCCCAAGCATTGCATGTAGGGCAGCAGTGGGTGTAGTTCTCATGCAGCTAGTGATTGCTACACAAGCAAACCGCTGCAGTTTTTCGAGATCTCTTTGGGCTGTGCTCAGGTCTGTCCTAGGCCACCAGACCAACGAGCCGTACGTGATAACTGGTCTAATGACAGTAGTGTATAGCCAGTAGGTTACCTTGGGGTTAATCCCCCAGTTTCTGCCAAGCATTCGCTTGCACTGCCACAGAGATATGCTGGCTTTTGTAGTGATGTAGTTGGTGTGTTTTGCCCAATTCAGCTGTTTGTCCAAATAGATGCCTAGGTATTTGGTTTCGGTTGATAGGCTTAGGGTAGTTCCGAAGAATCGTGGTAGTTGTAGTGCGTCAGTTTCCTCTTTTTTGTAAAGAGGAAACTGACGACACATCAGTTCGGTCTTTGTGGGGTTGGCGGATAGCTGGTGTCTGTTGCACCAGTCCTCTACTATTTTCAAGGCTTGGCGCATAAGGTTGCCTAGGGTATTTTCGTGTGTGCCGTTTATTATTATGGTTATATCATCGGCATAGCCTACAGTAAAGTAGCCTTTGTCATTGAGTGTTCTGATGAGGCTGTCTACAACCAAGTTCCAAAGAAGTGGCGAGAGAACGCCCCCCTGCGGGCAGCCCTTCGCCACAATGGCCCTTGTGGTGTCGTTTACTGTTACCTGTACAGCTCTCAATTTGAGCAAATTAGTGATCCACCCGCTCAGATACAATATAGACCCGACGGTCTATATTGTGTCTGTCGAGGGCCATGTTGATGCTACCAAACGTGGTTTTGTCAAAGGCGCCCTGGATATCAATGAAGACGGCTAGTGCTGAGCATTTGTGGTCCACCGCGCATTCAATCTTGGAAACTACGCTATGTAACGCAGATTCCGTTGATCTGCCTGTGGAGTACGCATGTTGTTGTTTGTCAAGTGGTTTTGCCTGAAGAGGTCCATCTCGAATGTATCTATCACAGAGTCTCTAGATGTTTTTCAGTAGGAAGAATGTGAGGCTTATGGGCCTATAGGCCTTGGGTTGTGTGTAGTCGGATTTGCCTGGTTTGGGTATGAAAATGACTTTCACTTCGCACCAAGCTAGGCTGTATAGCACTCAGACACATACCGTGTCTGAGTGCTATACAGGCCCGGAAGGTCTCCACCAGGCATTATATCAATCCTCCATTGTAGGAGGGCTGGGAAGATGCCATCCTGCCCAGCGGACTTATAGGGCTGAAAGGTGTTGATGGCTCACTTTATCCGGTCTTCTTTTACTATATTGCGGGCTCTAGACCAGTCTTGATCCGTTCTGGTTCAGCACCCACACCTTGTCCTCTAGGAGTTTGCAGTCTGGGAAGTGAGTCTCGAGGAGGATCTTACTGGTTTCATGGTCAGTTAGTGTGTATGAGTTGTCGGGTTTTTTCAGCGCGCCGAAGGTTCGGTCCTGATCAGTTGATAGGATTTTCCTTACCCTTGCGGCTTCATTATTGGTTTCGATGGATTCACAGAATTTCCGCCATGCTGTTCTTCTGGCAGTTCTGATTTGCTTTTTGTATGTATGATGGGTCTCTTTGCATGACTCCCAGTCGTCCGGGAGTCTGGTGTTTTTGGCTCTGTTGAATTGCTTACGTAATGCGTCTCTGAGTTTACTAAGTTCAGCGTTCCACCAGGGGTTCCTCTCGCTGTTAGTTTTTGGCGCCCTTAGTTTGCAGCATGCATGGTATGCTTCGGTAATATATTCTGATAGTTTGTTTACGGTGTATTCTAGTTGTGCGTGGTCTCTTATGGTGACCAGTGATAGGTGTCTGCCTAGTAGGGAGGCTAGGAGGCGCTTATACCCGGGTACATTGGTGCGCCGCGGGTTCCGCCTAGGCACTGGTTTACTTGTGTTGGTAGTTAATGTAAAGTGAATCCTTCTATGGTCTGAGCAAGAAGGCTCGTCGGATACGTGCCAGTTTGTGATAAAGTTTGTCGCATTTTCTGTTGCAAGGGTTAGGTCTATGATCGTTTGCCCTCGGACTGTGATCCAAGTGGGTTCAGCACCAAGGTTAACAATGTTAAGGTTAGTAGAAAATAAATAGGTGGATAGTACCTCTCCTCTGAGGTTCGGTGCGTCGCTGCCCCAGAGTGGGTGGTGAGCGTTTGAGTCGGTGCAGATGATCAGGTCTAGGTTGGCACGCTCGCAGTGTTGTACCAGGTCGGTCATCTCTTTTGGTGGGCAGTTTGCGTCCTCGCCTGGCATGTATACCGAGGCCAACACAACATCGGGAACGTCGCCTTCGGTCTGGAGCCTGACAGCTGTCAGGTCTCTGGAACAGAACTGAGTGAGTGGTGTGGTAGGAATTCCATTGGGTATGTAGGCGCAGGTTCTTGGTTTGTCTGAATTATGTGTGTTGAGGATTAGCTTACCTCCGATGTTGCCGAGGCCGCATATCCTATTGTTCCTGATCCATGGTTCCTGGATCAGTGCGATGGTTCGGGGTTTTACCTCCAGTGCCCTGCGCAAGCTAGCCGTGGCAGTTTGGCTATGCTGGAGGTTGGTCTGTATGATGTTTAGGGGCTTCGAAGGCAGTAGGGTGGAGTTAGTCGGAGATAGATCCATCGGACGGTATCTCCGCTTCCTCCACTCTGGCTTGGTATGTTTGTTGATCACATGGCGACGAGGCGAGGAGTTGCTCGTTCCAACCAGGTGATCCGGGCGATATGGTGTCAACATCGGCCATTGCCGCACGGGCCATGACCTCCTCGAGGTGGGCGATGTCCGGTTCGGTCATCTGTGTCGGTGTCAGTGCTGTCTCTTTCACTTCTGTACTGTCAGTCTTTGTGTCGGCGGGCTGGGTCGTGGGCCAGAAGCGTACGTATATCGACCCAAGAAGGTACGATATCAGTCGCTCCCGGACCAAGACCTTTTCCACTTCCTCCGGTGGCACACCCAGCGTCAAAAGAGTCCCACAATTGTTGCCCTGTACAGCGACCACCTGGCGATGTCATACCAAGTGTTCTGACGAATCAGAACACTTTGGAGCCGGGCCACGAGGGACGAAAAGCGAAATTAGTGGATAGGGAGGGATGGTTTTGTTAGGCATTCAGGTTCATGGGAGGTAGGGTATCTAGGTTACCCTGAGCCTGGGATTGGGCCTTCGGGAACTTCTCTTGTCCGGGATCTCTTACAAGATGCTCCGGTCGGGATCGACCATTCTAGACGTCCCGCAGCCGGAGTTGGGCTATCCGCAACCTGCCCACCCGCTCGGTTGCAAGAGAAGAAGTGCCTGGCGATCCGGGTCGCCACACCGCGGATGTACGCATACATTCGCGTTGGAGCAATCCAGCTCGCCCCGAGGTCTCACGCCCATTAACTGCATCCGGATACCCTTAAGATATACAACCCCAGGCACAAGATCTTCCTACTATGTCTCCGAATAAAGGCTGTAGAAGCAACCAACCGGAACCTACTATTGTTTTGCCAGAATAAATGAAAGCTATTGAAACGGCTATAGTAATGCATTACTGTAATTGTATTGTAGGGAGACGAACTGTAGGCGGCTGCGCTCAAATAATGTGCATAATATGGAACCTTAGCTGGGCTAGGTACCAAGCTCATATGGTACCCCCTGCACAATTACTAGGCGACATTTTAATTATAGTAGATGACGAATAAAACACTTTATTAAATATTTTTTTATTTTATTTTAGACATCATTTCCATAACTTCATACCTGTTAACTACCTGACTTGAAGTCACTGACGTTCATTCATATGATTTTACAAACATTTTCTACTAAATATAATAACTATTAGTGCAAAAGAACATATTTTGCACTTCAGGAATCAGCTGTTAGTGAAAGATTGTAACACAACCTCCCCTTTTACTTAATCTCTGATATCTCTGTTCTCAGATTGACAAAATCAGCAGAATTTTCAGTAAAAGGTTGATAATATATAAGCTATTAATTGACACCACTTTCATCTTTTTACACCTAGGCCCAAGATTGTATGTAATCGTTTCAGTCTCCTTTCTTTACAATGTCGGTATCACAACATATAAGAATATTTCGAGGTCTAGGCCTTATAGAGAAAATCTAGCAGATAGGTATACATACCTATCCTAAATACTTTTGTAAACCAAGGTTGAATGAACCTATGTGCTGTTGGTGTTCGTGAATAAATTACATAAGGTACTACTTATGGTACTTATACATCGTAATCGCGCGCGGTCATAGGGGTAACCGGCCGACGTCGTACGTCGAGTAAATACAAATTGTAGGGATATTGTTACTAAACTTAAAAATTGTCACGAAATGTATAAAAAATAATAAAAGTCAAATAATAAAAGTGTTATGCAAAATAAAATCAAAATATTCTAATAACTTTTACCTGTTTAGGCGATATGAGTCCATAAACAACTCCGTTCTGAGGTAAGAATAATAAAAATAAAGGATTTTGAATCAACACTTATGTTGTTATGTTCTCACTTCATAAATATTGCTATTACCATTGTTATTATTGATTCATCTATTTAAAAAAACGAAACGTAATAAAATCGGACAAACGTTACAGAAATATAAAAGAGGAGCAGTGTCCTTGAAATATTTTTTTCGCGCACTTGATCTTCAACGCACTGCTTAGCGCCTAGAGTTGAAAGTCCAACAGTGTGCAGCACTCTGTTGTAATTCTCAATGCTCGGTTCAACTCCGAGAGTTGAAAATACAGTGCGCGATAAAATCCCGCCGCGAGATATTTACGTCCCTGCGAACATGGTCTAAAAAAACGGAACAAGAAAAGCTCCATAGGTAGGTAGATGGTAGGTAAATACTAATTTACACAGATATACTTAGGTACCTACTAGTGTGAAACTCAAACCAAGAAACTGTACAGTAATATAGCTTATACGAGTACATCGGAATAATTCACTGACTATAATTTATAAAGATTTTGTGAGATTTGTTCATAACTAAATGATAAGTATAAAGTAAGTCGGAAAAAATCGTGCTCAAAAATTCGTGTGCTGCCGTATGTGAAGCCGTATCGTGTTTGTGTGGACGTAGTACACGAAGACAATGTATAGTGGAATTGTTTGTTATAAACAATTCAAGAGTCAGGTATCCTTTGCCCAACATCGATGATCAGGTCTCAAAGTTAGCCGGCAAGAATTTCTTCACTAGTCTTGATTTAGCACAAAGTTACCATCAGGTTAGGATCGCCCCTGAAGACATACACAAAACAGCTTTTATAACACCGCAGGGTCACTTTGAATATACCCGTGTTCCATTTGGTCTGGCTAACGCACCGTCTGTTTTTATGCGACTCATTTTAGAGATATGAGGAACAGGGTGTAAAGTTCACTCATACTCTTGGAAAAGGGAGGATCCTCCGACCAGATGGATTTCGTATCTGGTGGGCAACTGCCCGATGACTGTTGTCGGAAAGTTGTATATATGCTATCTGCGCGGTAAACTCTGATTGCGCGATGCAGGATTGATGCGTTAGTTCGCATGTGGCGGTGTAGATGCCGCCACATCACTCCCCTCCGGAGACCGGAGGTCGATAGTGGGCTAAGTCTTGTATCTTGCGATGCTTTTTGCCAGTGTCAGCTGAGGTTCCAGTGGGTCGGAACCAGGTGTCGCGTAGTTCGCGGTGAGTCGGAACTGTCTGCGAAGATGCCCCCAGTGAGTCGGGGTGGCGCTGCTTGTGCTCCAGTGGGTCGGATGTGGTACAGCGCCGGGTTGTGGCTGGCTGCTGCTGTTCGACCAGGAGAGTGATTAAGGCTCTTCTTGTGGACCAGCCAAATGTGCAGTGTGCTGTGCCAAGGTTGCTGATGAGGCTGAGGGTGATGACCAGGTCTGCGCTCGCGCTGCATGCTGATGGTCAGGTTACCCGTTGAAGCCGTGGTTGCTGGCTGGCTGGCTGTGACTCGGCGCTCTAAAGCTTGCGGGAGTGATGATGATGACGTCACGCTGAAGTAGTTGCACGAAGGCTGCGCTGACGTTCATACTCGGGGTCACCAGTGAAGAGATGATGTTCATCACGTCGGGGTCACCAGTGAAGAGATATGTGGAACAGGGTGTAAAGTTCACTCATACTCTTGGAAAAGGGAGGATCCTCCGACCAGATGGATTTCGTGTCTGGTGGGCAACTGCCCGATGATTGTTGTCGGGAAGTTGTATATATGCTATCTGCGCGGTAAACTCTGATTGCGCGATGCAGGATTGATGCGTTAGTTCGCATGTGGCGGTGTAGATGCCGCCACACTCATAAACAAGATCGTAGATTCTATACGAAATTCCAATAACGTTTCTAAAGGCGGTAGTATGAAAACTCGAATCGACTTTTCGAACGAATATGATGTATTAGCATTTTTTGACGATTTGTTGCTACCTTCCGTCGATGTGCAGTCTGGCTTAGGTATTTTAGAGAAGGTTCTTCAAAAATTAAAATCAGAAAGTTTAAAGCTAAATATGTGTTCCTTTTTACAAAATAAATTCACATATTTAGGGCATGAAATTTCGTTGAATGGCATTCAACCGGGTGAATCGAAATTGGCAGCAGAGACGCAGTTTCCCATCCCTAGTGACGTTCACGAAATACGTCAATTTATTGGGTTATGTAGTTATTTCCGTAAATTTATAAAAAAAATCGCAATAATGGCGCGTCCATTAACAGATTTAACAAAGAAAAACGCTGTGTGGAATTGGGGCAGCGAATAATCTAATTTTGAACAATTAAAACAGTGTTTGTGTACAAAACCCATTCTTGCTTTATATGACCCTGCACTGCCAACGGAGACTGCACGGCTGTTCGTGCCACCCTAACCAAACGTGACATTATCCCGCGTATTGCCCATTGACCAGCTTAGGGATGGCTCAGCTGCTACTGATCTAACCAACAATTATGTGTTTTTAAATGATAGATTACATAGAAAGACATTGCATGGTAATCGCCTCGTAGTGCCAGCATTAGCTCGATGGAGGCTGGTCCAAATGCACCATGATGATATTGGGCATGTGGGTATCCAAAGATGTATGGATTTGATAAAAAAAAGATTACTGGTTTCCTAAAATGACTCGCTTTACTCAAAAGTATGTTACTGCATGTCTTCATTGTGCTTATGGTAAAGGTCATTATGGAAAGAAGGAAGGAAAATTGTTCCCTATCCCCAAACCCACCGAGCCTATGCTCATGATGCATGTTGACCATTTAGGCCCCTTTTGCAAAACAGTGAAAGGTTATCAGTATATGCTAGTTATGCCATATGCTTTTTCAAAATTTGTTATTGCTGAGCCCACACGAACAGTCAATTCGAAGAAACTATTAGGACACTTAAAAAAGTTTTTAGCTTATTTGGATACCCTGATAAATGGCTGGCTTTCACCAGTAGATATTTTAAAACGTTTTCAACTGAAAGACAGTTAAGGCACATCTTGACCTCAATTGCATGCCCGCGAGCCAATGGTCAAGTGGAACGCAAAAACCGGACCATATTGAATGCGTTGCGCGCCACAGACCCTAGCGAAGCTGCAAATAATTGGGCCAACAGCTTACCTGACATTCTCTGGGGTATCAACAATACCGCAAATGAAAGTACAACCTACAGGCCCTATGATTTGATGTTTGCCAAAAGTTCTAGGCCACGTTGTGATGTCATTACCACCGAAAGTATTAGTGAGCCAGTGAAAGTTAGGCGTAACAAAGCTAGTGCTCAGTTAAGGGTAGCAAGCGAAAGGATGAAACGTAACTTTGACAAAAAACGCAAAACAAGCCATCTCTATAAAAAGGGTGATTTAGTTCATTGGCGACAAACACCGACAAGCAGTGCCATAAAAGTTAACACTAAACTGGATGACATTTACTCAGGCCCATATATCGTAACCAAGGTGGTGGGCAATGACAGATATAGAATCCGAAGTATTAAGGGACTCCGAGGTTACAAGGCCTTTACAGGCCTGGTCGCAGCAGATTCCTTGAGACCTTATTGCAGTGCGGTTCCTATATCTGATAGTGCCAGTAGTTCTGATGAGCAACTTGAAACTGAAGACCTTATTGACCTACTAGAAAGTTAACCAAGTTTTCTCCCATTGCGGGAGCAATCATTGTTTCAGGACGGCCGAATGTAACGCCACACTGCCAGCCAATCCTAGCCAAGCCAAGCCACCGCCATAACCACCGGACGCCTCCGGTGGGGGAAACGCTATATAATGCTCTGCGAGCTCATTTTCGGCCTCTTGTAGCTACGATCATACTATTAAGCTGAAACTCTGTTAGATTGTGTCAAAATATTAAATTGGTGTGATTATTAATTTCTGACTTTTCTATTTATGCCCTTCTGTTACAATTGTAAATAATAAGTCTTACGGACTTATAATAAGTCCTCCGCAAGCAAAGCTAAACTTCGTAAGAATGAAAGGTTACTCGATACCAAATATCATTCAAATCTAAGTCCAAGTTCACAGCATGTATAAGTCAATTGTGTCAGAAATATTACAATACAATTTAGTAAATCAAAATCAAAATATTTTATTACACATAAATCTACATGGGCACTTATGAAACGTCAGAATCTAGGCACGTGTAGGCACTAGGCAGTGCACGGTTCCAATTGGTCGTTTCCTATGGGAATGAGCCGACAAGTGCAAAAAGATTTGTCTTTTGCATTTTATTTTCAAATTACAGTGTTAATATTAATGGGAGGACAGTGTAGGCCGTCAACAAGTACCATATGTATAACAAATAGACTATGGTCTATAAATTTACAATCTACAAGGCCTACAACGTTCTCACATTAACAAAATATGAAATAATCTAATAAAGTAAAAAAAAAACGAATTATAAAAAAGCCAATAATGGAGAGTGGAAATTAAAATTGTAGGAATATAATGTCAAATAATGATAATATTATGTAAGATATAAGTAAAGATAACTCTTTACTTATATCTTACAACTCCGTAAAAAAAGAAAGCAAATAAATACGCACACCCAGGACATACTTTATTGTCCTGGATGTGCGTATTTATTTGCTATCGTCTAACACTGACAACAAACACGGAAAACCACGGCGGGCGTTTATTGTAAATAGATCTACTTATATATTTTAAGAACGTTTCACATGTTAAAATAAAACAAATTGCTTCTAAGTTCATTGATATAGTATTGCACATCCAATTTGGCTGAAGAAGTAATTGTAAATAATCGTATCTGTTTGTTATCGATATGTAAAATATTGTAACAAATAAATATGTTTTTGTTATCACTTGTAACGCTTTTTTTTATTCTAAACCCTTTATTGCAAATAACAAAAAACTGTTTTTTTTTAAACATTGTTATTATTGCAAACCAAAATAAAAAATTGGCAATAAAACTGCGCTGCATCTTATGAGATCAGAACCTAAGCCAACTGCTGCTCAGACCAAAGCTTGGCGCCTACTGCTACCAGCTCATATTAGATTAACTCGAATTTTAGCAATGCCATAAACCGGCCAGGTCACGAGCATGATGCGGGTCTAACAAAAGCGACGGAAATATATTTTTGTTTCGTGCAGTGCGATGCGAGTACGCGACTTTACGTCAGTGTGTGTGTGCCGTGCAAAACTGTGTTCTTTGTGGTGTGTGTCGTTTAAACACATACAGTCGTACCGCGTGTTCACAGCAATGCGACTCTTAACGTGCCTATGCACTTTTGAATACTTACTGTATAGCAAGGACATCTGGAATTAAAATCGTTATGAAGCCTTGAGCCGCTGAGCGCCAACCATAGCAACTGATATAATATTTTTCAAGGGAATGTCTTTCTCATCACAAAACTTTTCCAATGTATTGAATATGGTTTCGCCTTATGTTTCGGTCTCTAAATTTCTGGCAAGCTACTGTTCTTCACATATTTTCTCATCTTTAATTAACCTTATGTCAGCAATCATGCTTCATTAGTTGGTAAAGTGGACTCATCGACCTGAATGGAGAATTGACTAGTCCTCAGTTGATTGCACAAAGATTCTTCAATGTTTTTAGCCATTTCATCAATTCGTCTTTGCACAGAATCATTACTCAAAGGAATTTTTCGGATAATATCTGCGGGCGGTTTATGAAGCACAGTAGTTGTTAATTCCTTTATTGCTGGCAAAATTCGGAGAAGCGTTCTTCTCCGAATTGTGTGGTTTGCCTTCTTGAGCAATTAACAAAGAGATATCGTACGAAGCTCGAAGTCCATCGTCATCTTGCTTAGCTGCCGCCGAAAATAGTTTTGCTACACTTGGCTGAGTATTATACTTCTTCGATAGTGACTGAGTGCCCGTTCATACGTGCTACCGTGCTCACGCAATTTCTACGTTCGGGTGTGTAAATAGTTAAAAATGGCGTCTGACGTCGTTAAATGTAATACGTGTAATATTGTAATAAATGAATTGCTAGCATTCATAAAAAATGAAATGGATGTGATGGACAATGTGAGCATTATTCGCATTTACACCAGTGCTTTTTCCGGGGAGGACATTGTAACTGCCAAAGATCTTTTGTTTGACTCTGTGAAAACAAATAAGCGAAAGGTGCAGAGAAAGAAAGACGGTAAATCACAACGGGATAATGAACCAAACAGATCAGGATGAGATACCAATTTTTGTCGCTAAAATCTGACAAAACTACCGCCGGTTACGTTCGATCATGTCGACGTGACTAGGCTTTTAAAAGACATTGTGTTGCTGCAACAGGAAGTCACTACAATTAATCTAACTTATGCGAAAGCAGAGGACTTAAATGTCTTGCAGAATGAGATGGCATTGTTCAAGAATGTCGAAAAGATTAAATTTATTGAGAAAACAAATAATGTTTCTGAGGGTAGGTTATGTGATGCCTGAAGTATTGCAAATTCCTCCACCCAATGACGTTTCTACGGCCATAACAAATAGTTTGTGGTGTGAACAATCGAGTGAAGTTGATTTAATGAGTCAGTCAGAAAAAAACAACTCAGGAATGTGTCGTTATCTCGGCGACATAAGAAAGTACCAAACATAGGCTTTCATCCGGTGAAAAAATCCTTCGCTGATCTATTTAGTGTCGGTGGAGTTTGGAAAAACAGCAAAGAGGATGACAACTGGCAGGTCGTCCAAAAACGCAGGTTAAAAATAGATTTCAAAGTGAAAAAGGTGAAACTACTGTTGAATCTGATGGAAACTTCAGAGCTGCCGATATCAAAATACCTTTGTTTATAAATAAAGTGTCTAAGAACGCCTCAGCTTATGATATTTCTAGTTATATATTTAAAAGGACTCAAGTACAGATATCCTTGGAAATGATTACCATGTAAACGGAAAAAGATTATGATGCCTACAAAATACTAGACCGCAAAGTAAATTAAAAATATATTTATGGATGCTAAACTATGGCCTGATGGGATTTCATTTAGACGCTTTGTTTATTTTTCAAAGCGAAATGTGTCGGAGAATAAACACAGCTGTTAATGGATTCAACATTGTTCACATTTAACTGTAAATCTCTCAAGAGAAATATGGATGGTGTGCGAGCATTATGCGGATCAGCAGACATTGTGGCTCTGCAGGAGACCTGGCTCATGCCATTTGACGTTCCTCTGTTGGGCACAATCGATCCCGACTTTGAATTTACCGTTAGGGAGTCCCTATGGTGGGGTTGCCCTAATTTGGAGAAAAAGGGTTTTCAAACGGTGTCTGTAGTTCGTTGTAACAATGTGCGGTTATCAGCTATTAAAATTGTGTTGTCTCACAGATCGATCTTGGTGTTTAGTGTGTATATGCCTACGAATAGTGCCCAGAACTTAAGTGAATTTACCGAGTGCTTGAGCCGGATTAATGCCATTATTGAGGAACAGCAGGTAGAAGCTTGCTATATTACTACAACTCTATACACACTGAAGATGGCTTATTATGCTCAGTGTCAGTCAGTTCTTGGTTGCAACCAAACTAGTGTTTTGAGAGTGGAAAGAGGACAAAGAGCCATTCTCAAAGTTATGACTAAAAAAACCTTACAGGTACCCGACCTCAGAATTATACTCTGACTGTAAAATTCTGACTGTACGACAACTCTATGTGCTCAGATCGCTTCTTAAAATACATGTCGGTCTGCCTCCGCCAAATGCAAATAAGCACAATACCACCTTCGCAACACATCAATTCTACACAATAAGTACACATATACCAAAAAAAAAAACTCACAAATAAATATTATAAATTTAAACGTACACAAACTTAAACCCACAGCAACAGAGTGGCTATTGCAAAAAGACTATGCGTACACAGAGTCTTAATCACATACATCACCTAATAACACAAGTACTCACTGTCTAACACACACTTACATTAAAAGGACTCACACGCCTATATTCCCCAACCATAAACTCGTACTCACACTACACTTCATCTATCACACACACACGCACACACACACCTCCACACACACGCACACACAGTGTACTCACCTCTTATTACATGCACACCTACATACTTCACACCCACACTTCACACAACAAATCAATGTAAGTCTAACAAAACCGAACATTGTCTCTTAAAATACAGGTGATCCTAGTTTAAGAGGCAGGGTTATATAAATTATTATACAGATTTTGAAACATTTGTATTGTTTTATATGTATCTGTAACTTTTGTTGGTGAATAAACAATTTTATTATTATCTCCTTTATTACATTTAACAAACTTTTAAATTAAATTTTTAAATATTTTTAAAAAAATCTGTTTTTTTATTTTTATATAATAAATCGTATCCCACCGGTATCGGGAACAGGGTCCAAGCTACCGGCGGTCAGGGCTCCAGAGAGAGGAACCTCCTGACAATGCGAGCCGTGTCCAGAAGTACCGCTTTCTGAATCAAGTCCTTGATCCAGCTGCCCAACGAGAGCCTCCTCAGGTTTTTGTCGAGGCTCTTGGCTATTAAGCCATTGGCTGTCACGACTATCGGCACAATGATTGCTGAGTCCACATCCCACATGTCGACAACCTCGCGAGCCATATCAAGATACTGGATATCTTTATCTTTCTCGGCTTTCACGAGGTTACCGTCATGCGGGACCGTTATGTCAACAATCATTGTGCGCCGCTCTTCTCGATCCACCACCACAATTTCAGGCTTATTGGCAACAATAGTCCTGTCAGTGATGATGGATCGATCCCAGTACAATGTGATATTTCCATTTTCGAGAACTGGGTCGGGCACGTACCTGTAGTACGGCACTTCCGATTCCACTAGGCTGTATTTCAGAGCAAGATGCTGATGGATAACCCTGGCTACAAGGTTGTGTCTATACAAGCACTCTTCGTTAGCTAGACGAGAACAACCGGAGATAATGTGTCTTATTGATTACCCCGGACGGTGACATGCCCGACAGATGTCAACCGTGCCGTCTTTCACAATAAATCTCCGGTAATTGTTCGTCATCATAACTTCTTCCATAATTGCACAGACAAAACCTTCGGTTTCTCCAAAGAGGTCACCGTAACGCAGAGAGGACGCTAGAATATCTACATCGGGTCCATGTAGGGCCCGGAAAAATCGTACATGAAGCTCATTAGTTTATTAGTGTCAAGCACTACAGGTTTGCGCCAGTTCTCTTTAGCCAAGGAGAGCGGGGTGAGGCCCTTGTCCACCGCGACCACATCACGATGCATCCCCACGTCGGCTTTTAGGAAGTATTCCCTGAGACTGCATATCTCGCGATTGTGTAGGGTCTTACCGTTTAAAAAGCCTCGACCACCACACTTTCGCGGGATATACAGTCTCATTACCGATGACCGTGGGTGATGCATTCGGTTTGCAGTCAGCAATGTACGGACCCTCCTATCCAGGGCGTCGAGTTCGGTCTGAGTCCATTTGAGTATGCCGAAAGAGTACATCAAAACTGGCATGACCCAACCGTTAAAGGCGCGCACCTTGTTTCCGCCTTACAGAAGACTATTTAACACTTTCTTCAGGCGGCCAAAGAAGCGCTCCATCAACGATTGCTTAATGTCAGTACCAATGATGCCCAACGCTTCCGACATACCCAAATACTTATAGGTTTTGGATGTGGAGAGGGTTCTGACGTTTATGGAATCCGAGAGTTGGGTTCCCACGGATTCCACAATCTCCCCTCGCTTTACATGCATGACCGCACATTTGTCCACACCAAATTCCATCCTGATGGCGCTACTGAAAGTTTCAGTTACTTTCAGTAGCTCCATTAGTTGCAAATTGTTGAGGGCAAAGAGGTTTAGATCATCCATGTACAGAAGGTGAGATATAACCTGACCACCTCTCCTCAGCAGATAGCCTAGACCTGAATCCTCCAGCAGTGTGCTTAGAGGATTCAAGGCTAAGCAGAACCAATGCGGGCTCAAACTATCGCCCTGAAATATGCCTCGCTCGATCCTTATCGGCCTGCTATTCCTCAGGATATTCCGACATCCTGGATATCGAAGGACCGTCCTCCATCGCCCCATACATGACACCAAGAAGGTGCGCAGAGTTGCATCTACTTTATACAACTCCAGCACCCTCATGAGCCACGTATGTGGCACCGAGTCATAGGCCTTCTTGTAATCTATCCAACATGTCGACAGATCCTTTCGGGAACGACAAACCTGTTGGCTAATGGCCATATCAATGAGGAGTAGCTCCTTAGTACCGCGGGACCCGTTCCCACATCCATTTTGAGAGGCAGACATGATGGAGTTGGTGTCTATATGTTTGTTAATTTTAGCTCTCAAAATGGATGTAAGCACTTTATAGACCGTCGGTAAACACGTGATCGGCCTATAATTTTTGGGTTTCGCGGTGCTACCTGATTTTGAAGCAGGTGGGTAACTCGTGTTGTTAGGAACTGGGGTAGCGAACCAAAGTCCAAAGCCGTCTGGTACTGAGCCGCCAAGCGAGCGTGCGATCTTGTGAACCATTTAATCCAAAAGTTCTGCAGCCCGTCCGGCCCTGGAGACTTCCAGTTAGGCAACGGACGGACTGCACGAGCTACATCTTGGGGGCAGATGGTAATAGCCCCCATTTCTGGTATTGGATTGCAGGCTCGCTCGACTTCCCGAGTCCAGTCACCTTCGGTGTGACTGACAGACACCGACCAGATGCTGCGCCAGAAATAACACATGGCATCATCATCTGGCAGGCACGTGTGAGCCACACCTTGGTTTGGTCGCTCCCAACCCCTATAAACCCACCTTTCATCGCTCTGGAAGGTGCGATTCTGAGTGTATCGCTCTACTCGCCGCTTATACCTACGAATACGGTTAGCCCATGCATACACTTTCTGCTTCAGGAAGTCGATGCGCTCTGTGACGCAGGACAGATGGTTCTGAGAGCTAATATCTGTCCTTGAGAACGCCCGCCTCACAAAGCGCATCACTCTTGGACGAGTATTGCCGTCTCTGAAGCAGATTAGTTTACCGATGAGCGCTCTGGCCCCACCGATACGGTGTTCAATTCTGCACTGCCAAGCTGGTACGGTTGGTTTCGGTGGTGTAGCTCTAGAGCTACACGACCGAAACCAACCGTACCAGCCGTACATGTCGACCGTACACCATTGTCCAATGTGTACCGTCAACCGTACATGTCGTGTAGCTCACGTCAAATTAGCCAATGACTCTAGAGTCATTGGCTAATTTGACGTGAGCTACACGACATGCCGCTACAGCCGCGCAGTATAGAATCGAATGAGTATCGGCATGGGGTCTCAACTCGAACTAATTATAATTTGTCTTGAAAAAAATTCATAGATGGCAGCATAGGTAACCATTATGAAATTAACAATCATTAAAAAGCGATATACGGCAGAATTTTGACTGAATTATGATTGGTAAAAGTCTAAACTTCCCAGTTTAGTGCACACTTATCTATTTCCACTCATAATACACGTATTTTAAAAATAAATTAAAAAAGGAAGCCTTTATCTATAATTCGAACCCTTTAAATGATAAAAGTTGCCATCTGTTAATCATTTTGTTTGGTGCTTTCTGCAACAGATGACGTTTTACTCAATTGGTCCAGCCTCATCAGTTTCCAATTTTGTTACTTATTTAAATCAAACAAGGTTTTTTTATTATTATTTTTTACATAGAAATATAAAACAAATCTAAAAGGATCTAAAAGGATGTCATGAAACGTTTTAAAAGTAGATCGACTCCTAGATGGCGTTGTAATACTACAGTCTCTGGCAATTAGTGAGTCGCTTATGCTGCGATCTGTTGAAGAATTTGAGGACTAAAAATTGCCAGCTCAATTGCCAGACTTAAGGAGGTTTCATTTCTTTGTATCAAAATCAAAATCAAAATATTTTATTTCACATAGACCTACATGGGCACTTATGAAACGTCAGATTCTAGGTGCACGGTTCCAATTGGTCGTTTCCTATGGAGAAGAGCCGGCAAGAAACTCCATGGTTACTCTTTTAAAAATATGTCTTTTACAATGTTTTCCAATTACAGTGTTAACAGGTATGGGAGGACAGTGTAGGCCTGTCAACAAGTACCATATGTTAAACAAATAGACAATTGTCTATAAATTTATGATCCACAGGGCCTACGACGTTCTCACATTTACAAAATATAAAATAATCTAATAAAGTAAAATCAAAAACTAATTAAAATTTTTAGGTATATTATGTCAAATAATGAAAGAATTATGTCAGAGATATGTAAAAGTCCATATCTAATAATAAAAAATAAAAATTAAACACCATTATTTGGGAGCAGTTATTAGAAATTTACATAGTGATGCCGTTTATGAGGCACCAGGGAAAAATATATGGGATTGGGTATCTGTACGTAGTATTATATTATCTGTGGTATCGGTGAGGTCTTCGCAGTCATCAAAATAGTTTGATAACTGCGAATCCAGGACCGCCACCAGCGCCCTATTTTTGTTATGCATGGGCAAACGAGGTAAGCGTGGTCTAAGTTCGGGCGACATGAATCGATATTCCCGAATGGCACACTCCAAAGCATTCCTCAATTCCTCATTGCACTGGGTATTTACGTTTGTAGCCCTATCATCACTTCCCTCATCAGCTTGATCAGTGTTGGACTGTGGTAGTACCACAACAGTCTGCTGCGACGGGGGGCGATGACATGGCTACTCTGCATTTCACTTCGCAGGTGATCAAGCACAGTATCATCTAACATATGATTACGTTGGATGACCCGCACCTGATCCTACAGTCGTTGTGCCGAAACGTTGACAGCTGGCTCTCAAGCACCTGAAAAAGAGAGAGCATCCGAACACGGTACGCGGTCAGATTGTTTCCCCCCTCTGTAGCCCCATAGCATGAGCGCATGACGTTTTCATTGATCGTGTCCATCTCATGCGCTGCATACTTCCGCCGGGAGCTGGGACCCTATCAAAGGCCGGTGGGCCTCGAGGTTCTAAGCCGTGCGGCGGCCGGCGTCCTCCTCGTCGACGAGCAGGTGGTGGCGTCGTGAGCGGGGAGAAATACTCGTCACTCGAGCTCGACGCAACTACCGCGGCTGGTGTCGTCACAGGGCTCACAGTAGTGCTGGGTACCGGTGGCGGCGAGGCGGAGCTGAGCGATGAGTCCGGAGGTGGTGGGCGTGTTCGAAGTGTCAACATACTTTCCTCATTTATCAATTTGGTTCAGTTTCATGTTATTTTATCGGAGATGACATCTGTCATGTCACCTCCGATTAGTAGTAGTTTTTGATAAAATTTCTTACATGTTTATGTGATATGGTCTCTTTTTTGGTTTTATTGTAATTTTCAAGTTTCTGGTTTCGTTTCTATTGAAAAACTATTGTAACACTTGGTCAAAATTACATTCACTGATACTATTAGGTAAAATTGGAAATTCAGACGTTTTTAGTAATTATCAATTTATTTTATTTTATTAATTATTATTATTATTATGTCGTTTATTTAGTTTTATGCTTATTTTGCTACATTTTTAATATTTTATAAAACAACTTAAAAAAAACATTTAAAAATAAAAAAAATTGTGGTCCGCCGGTAGCGGGAGCAGGGTCCAAGCTATTGGTGGTTAGGGCTCCAGAGACAGGAACCTCCTCACAATGCGAGCCGTATCGAGGAGTACTGCCTTCTGAATCAGGCCCTTGATCCAACCGCCTAACGAAAGCCTCGAGAGATGTTGGTCGAGGCTTTTTGCCATTAGGCCATTGGCCGATACGACAATCGGCACAATGGCCGAGCTCACATTCCACATGTCAACAACCTCGTGTGCTAAGTCGAGATATTTAATTTGTTTCTCTTTCTCAGCTTTCACGAGGTTCTCGTCATGCGGAATGGTAACATCGATAATCATTGTGCGGCGCGCTAATCGATCTATCACTACTATGTCAGGCTTATTAGCGATAATAGTCCTGTCAGTAATGATAGACCGATCCCAGTACAACGTGACAAGGTCGTTTTCGAGAACTGGGTCGGGCACATACTTGTAATACGGTACCTCAGAATCCACAAGTTTATATTTCAAAGCAAGCAAGTTGCTGGTGAACAATCCTGGCTACTTGGTTATGCCTGTGCAAGTACTCGCCGTTAGCCAGACGAGAACAACCAGAGATAATATGTCTGATGGACTCACCTGGACGGTGGCATGCCCGACACACGTCAACCGTCCCGTCTTTCATAATATGTCTCCGGTAGTTATTCGTCAAGATAACTTCGTCCATAATTGCACAGACGAAACCTTCAGATTCCCCGAAAAGGTCACCAAAACGTAGCCAGGATACGGAAGCTAGGAAATCTACACCAGGCTCATGAAGAGCCCGATAGGAGCGCCCGTGAAGCTCCTTGCTTTGCCATACCGCCTTGCGGTCATCGGTAGTAAGTACTACAGGTTTGTGCCAGTTCTCTTTAGCCATGGAGAGCGGGGTAAGCCCCTTGTCCACTGCGACCACATCACGGTGCATACCCAATTCGGCTTTAAAAAAAAATTCCCTGAGACTGCACACCTCGCGGTTGTGAAGGGTCTTCGCATTTAAAAAGCCTCGACCCCCGCACTTCCGCGGGATGTACAGTCTCATCACCGATGATCGTGGGTGATGCATCCGGTTTGCGGTCAGAAGTGTACGGAACGGCCTATCCAGGGCGTCGAGTTCGGTTTGGGTCCATTTGAGTATGCCGAAAGAGTACATCAAAATCGGCATGACCCAACCGTTGAAGGCGCGCACCTTGTTTCCGCCCGAAAGAAGACTAATTAATACCTTCTTCAGGCGGCCAAAGAAGCGCTCCTTCAACGATTGCTTCATGTTAATATCGTTGATGCTTAACGCTTCCGACATACCCAAATACTTGTAGCTTTCGGATGAAGAGAGGTATCTAAGGTGTATGGAATCCGAAAGTTGAATACCTTCGGATTCCATAACCTCACCTCGCTTAACATGCGTGATTGCACATTTGTCCACACCAAATTCCATCCTGATGGCGCTACTGAATGTTTCAGTTACCTTCAGTAGCTCCATCAGTTGCAATTTGTTGGGGGCAAAGATTTTCAAGTCATCCATGAACAGAAGGTGATATATTACCTCACCACCTCTCTTCAACCGATAGCCTAGACCTGAATCCTCTAGCTGTGTGCTTAGAGGATTTAGAGCCAAGCAGAACCAAAGTGGACTCAAACTGTCGCCCTGAAATATTCCCCGTTTAATCCAGACAGGCTCGTCATCCCCCTGGATCTGTTGACACCCCGGATAGCGAAGGACCGTCCTCTATTGCCCCATACAGGAACTAAGGAAGGTGCGTAGAGTTGCATCTATCTTGTACAACTCCAGCACCCTCACAAGCCATGTATGTGGCACCGAGTCGTAGGCCTTCTTATAATCTATCTAGCATGTCGACAGATCCTTGCGGGAGCGACGAACCTGTTGGCTAATGGCCATGTCGATGAGGAGTAGCTCCTTAGTACCTCTGGACCCGTTCCTACATCCATTTTGAGAGGCAGACATAATCGAGTTACTGTCAATGTGTGTATTAATTTTCGCTCTCAAAATGGTTGTAAGAAGTTTATAGATCGTCGACAAACACGTGATCGGTCTATAATTCTTGGGTTCCGTGGGACTACCTGACTTATGGATCAGGTGGGTAACGCCTGTTAATAGAAACTGCGGTGGCGACCCAGACTCTAAGGATGACTGGAACTGAGATGCCAGGAAAGTATATGAACTAATAAGCCATTTCAACCAAAAGTTGTGCAATCCATCCGGTCCTGGCGATTTCCAATTCGGTTACGGACGGACTGCTCGGGCAACGTCTGATGGCGTAATTAAGACAGTTTCCATTTCTGGTATAGTTTCACACACTCGCTCGACATCCTGCATCCAGCCAGCCTCAGTTTGACAGACGGGTACTGACCAGATGCTGCGCCAGAATGCACTTGTGGCGGCATCATCTGGGCGGCACACGTCTGTCAAATTTTGTTCAGGTCGCTCCCAAGCTCTATATACCCACCTTTCATCGCTGGAACATGCGATTCTGCGTGTTTCGATCAACCCGCCGCTTACACTGCCGAATACGGCTCGCCCATGCACAAACTTTCTGCTTCAGGAAGTCGATGCCCTCTGTGACACGGGACATGTATTCTCGACGGCTTATTTCAGTCCCCGAAAATGCCCGCCTTACAAAGCGCATCACTCGTGGTCTTGTATTGCCCTCCCTGAAACAGTATAGTTTGCCTATGAGTACCCTGGCCCCATCGATACGTCGCTCGATCCTGCATTGCCAGGCTGGTACGGTTGGTTTTGGTCGAGCAGCACCGTCACAGTTTGGAATCATGACGTTAGCTAAACGACATGTCGCAACAGCCGCGCAATATAGGATCGAGTGTGTATCAACGAGATCCTCGCTGCTCTCGAACACATTCTTAAGTTGCTAGTCCAGGGCACACACCAGCGCCCTATTTTTTTTGTGCATAGGTAAGCGTGGTAATCACGGTCTAAGTTCGGTCGGAGTGGACCTATACTCGCGAAACGCATCCTCCAGTGCGCTCCTCAATCGGTTGTTGCATTGGCTACTTACTGTTGTAACCCTATCATCTTCTTCTTCAACACCATGTTTGGGCCGCGGTAGATCAATGGTTGATGTTTGTACCGCGGTTTGTGCCGGAGTCGAGACGATAAGGTTGCTCAGTATCTCTGAGCACAGCCTATCAAGTGTGGTATCGTCCAACCTTTGATTGCGTTGGATGACCCGCACCTGATCCGACAGTCGTTGGGCCGAGACGCTGACGGTTGGTTCTAGTTCCTGAAAGAGAGACAGCATCCTATCACGGTACGCAGTGAGATGAGTTCCCCCCTCTGTAGACCCATAATATGCGCGCATGACGTTCTCGTTCATAGACTGAGTCCATCTCATGCGCTGCACACAACCACCGGCAGCGGGGACCCGGCTCGGGGCCGGATGGCCCCTAAGTCCCAAGCTCCTCGGTGGCCGGCCTCTCCCCTGCCGACGAACAGGTGTTGGCGACGTCGGCGGGGAAAAATACTCGTCGCTCGAGCTCGACGCAACTACCGCGGCCGGTGTCGTCACAGTATTCACGGTGGAGCTGGATACCGGCGGCGGCGAGGCGGAGCTGAGCGAAGAGTCCGGAGGTGGTCGGCGTGCTCGTCTGGAAGCTGACCTCGTCAATTTTTTTTCATTTTCGGTTTTATATTTTGGTTCATTGATGTTTTACCGGAGGTGACATCTGTCATGTCACCTCCGATGCGGTAGTTTTTGGTTTAATTACATTATGTTGTAGATTGATGTCTTTTTTGAATTTTCTGTAGTTTTGCAGGTTTCAGGTTTTCTCCAAAATAAAAATGTCTTGTTATATTGGGTCAAAAAACTTTTAAAAATTCAAATTACGGAAATGAGAAAACGAGACGTTTTGTTGACACGGTGTTGCCAGCTTTTTTTATTATTATTATGTCGTTTGTTTATTTTTATCCTCATTTTGCTACATTTTTAAATATTTTTATAAAACAACTAAAAAAAAAACATTTAAAAATATAAAAAATAGTGGTTTTCAGTTAATTCATATATATAGTGAATTGCGATGGGATGGTAGATTTGCCTCGCTCTGGTAAGACATCAACGTCTTCAACTGAAGTTAACAACGCAAAAGTGAACTGAAAATCCTCATTCAAGTTTGAGAGAGATAGCTGCTGAACTTTCTGTGTCTTACGAGTCGATCCGTACCATTTTTTAAATAAACACTTGGGTATGAAATATGTTGCCGCTCGGCTAGTCTCGCTGAGAGAGTCGCTGAGGACATGCTGGAAAGAGTCAATTCCGACCCAACATTCATGGAACGCATTGTTACTGGTGAATAGACGTGGGTTTACGAGTTTGCCATGAAAACTAGTTAACATGATTCGGAGTGGCGCCTTCCAACTTAATCGAAATTGTAAAAATACAAGCCAGAGTCGATCAAAAGTCAAAGTCGTGTCGACTGGTTTCTTTGACTATCGCGGTGTTGTGCACTCGGAATTCTTGTCGGAAGGGCAAACCGTAAATAAATAATAAAAGTTGAGCGTTATGCGGCGTTTAAGAGAGCAAATTCGACGAAAAAGTTTTGAAGGCGATCAAATAAATTTGGATGAATAACTAACATTTTGGGTGTTATTGATCTTTTCCCGGTACTTTCTTGACAGAGTATTATTATGTAGGTATCTACAATACCTACATACAATTTTGATGACATGCTGTTGTAGACGTTTTGTTCATAATAAAGTACTCGTACCTATTAATCTTCTTTTTTGATGATGACATTCGAAAACTCATGTTTAGCGGTGGCGGTTTTATTTTACCAAGTTAGCAAGTTGCAAAAGAAAATAGAGCATCACCTTCAGGTTTAATGACATTTGAAGCGTTTATCATTTTCTTGGTTCGAGGAAAGCATGAGATTTATATCTTCTTGAGTACTTAAACCTGAGCTCGCAATGACGAGAATGAGTTAAAATGCATTTTGATACCACTTTATTTCAACACTTATTTAAATCGAAATCACACCTATACGATAAATCCATTTTAGGTTGAGTAAGTGAAACAAATATTACAAGACGTTTAGTTTAATTCAAACTCGAATTAAATTGGATTTTATGGTTTTTAAAACGGATTTTCACACTAGTGCAAACGAATCATAAAACTAGTTTAGAACAGGTTAAATACTTAGTAAATGAGATATTTGAATGATAACAATTAAATATGTCGTCGCTACGCTTATAAACTTCAACATCAACTTAATATCTATAGAAAACATATCATATACATAGATGCGTAACGGCCAGGCCTCCACGAGTTCCATAAATGCTTTAGCTTGCACTCTCATCGTCTTCGGTAGGTCGTAGTTCATTATCATCTTGTTCACTAGTACCCTTGTCTCATTGCGTGTTCTAAGCAGCCGTTCACAAGTAAATGCCATGGTGCCAACATTGCAAATCGAACTAAAACACCAAATCATATTGTTTATCAACTGACTTAAATGATAGTCAGGTGTGCGGTAGAACCAGAGCGATATCCACATTGTTGCAACTATGCTTGAAAAGGTAGACACCAAAGTCAAGAAAATCTGGAAGTTGAAAACGTCATTCATCATTAAACAAATTTCCCCAATATTATCATACGTTGTGGCCAGATCTCTTATTTTTGTATTTCTTATCGATGGACGCCCAATAAAACTGAATATTCTCTCCGTTTTCATTTTTGTGTCCTTTACTGTAAAAATGGGTATCTTCGTGTCTTGTTCTTGAATAAACTCTTTCAAATAATTATTAACAATGGCCAGTCTACCATTTACCATGATAGCATATGCACAGAAAATGAAAACTTCCAATTTCTGGATAAATTGTAGGGGGAAAACGACAAGTGCCCACTGAAAATCTTCCATGCAACACAAATCCACCGTTGCATTGATTATATGTGAAATTATCAAAATAATTAGGTACTTATTGAGCCGTACTCCCATCTTTTTATAAAAATCTGTAAATGTTTCAACTTGCAGCCTGGTGTCTACATTGGCAAGAAAAGTGACAATACGAATATTCAACGAACCAATGAAAAAATTTGCCGTTATCACCGAAGCTGCGTATTGTAAAATGACCACAATAGAAGGAAATATATCCATATAGTTCACTATTGTAGAATTTGTGTAAATGTCATCTGTAGGGTGAGGCAAAAAAAGGATCCAGAAAAATACAGCAGCATATATTGAAACAACCAAAATTCCAAAGGTTTTCATTTTCCCATTCGGGGGAAATAGTTCTCCATTGACAATTTGAAATCTGTATATTCCACAGCAGCGCTCAAGTATAATTTCAGGTTTGACATTGTTGGTAATTTCGATGATTTTCTTTTTTTCACCACTGTTAGCCTTCTCTTCATTTGAATCACTGCCTTGTTCCTTTTCGTCTTCCATGTCTGATTAAAAATAAAACTTTTGAATAAATATTTGAAAACTATATGTCCGTTAGTTAGTGAGTGATAGCAAGCATTGAATTGTCTCATCAAATAATGAACATCTAATTGCTAAAGATAAAGTAAAGTTCCATTAGGGTAATGCTGTTTGCTCGCACGGTAGGCATGGTACACATAATTATATTGATTGAAAAATTAATTATTACTTGTGCAGCTGTTTAAAAACCTATATAATTTAAACATTTTAACCTAACTTAGCAAAAGGTTGTGTTTCAAACATAAATAACTGCCGATAGTCTTTTACACATATTACGCTATTAAAATTAGTGCAAAGGATCATTGTGATCTCCTGAAATATACACAAATGTACACTTCAGCTGCGTCAATCTCGTTGATTAAAATAATTACTCTCAATCGAATAAAAACTATGCAAAGGCAAATTTAGATCTCGTTATTCTGACCGAAAGACCCATAGGCCCTTTTGGACTTTCAGTGAAGCAGCGTGACGTTCTGGATTCTATTTCCGGATTAAAGTGAAAATTGTTTATTTCTTTGTACATTTTCGGTACTACGTTTCTTTATAATTGTGTGAAATCCCAAGTGTGGCAGTTATTGATAATAATATGCGAATTTTCTAAGCACATATATGGGTTTGCTATACCCAGGTCTCTGATCTATATAACGTAAACACTACGTGGATGGTGGAGCGCCCATGCCGAAAAAATATAATTAATGTATACAAAATATTGTAAAAAATTTGAAAAGAGTAACGGTGGAGTTTCTTGCCCCTTCTTCTCCATACGAAACGACCTTTTGGAAGGGGCGCCTAGGTTGGGTAGGGGGTTCTAGAATCAATTCTATTTTTAATGTAAATGTTGACATTCAAAAGTGCCTTTTATGTGCCTTTTAGAAATAAATGCCTTGACTTTGACTTTGAAAGCCGAACTGGCTCTCGTCCAGGTCCGGTCCCTCTCTGCACAAGCGGCCGCTTGCAGATTTGCATCATCTTCCCGCGGAACCACAGCACCTCCTGTTTGACGTCGACGTCGACGGGTTCATTGCCGACTTCCGCCAGGCCAGTCGTGACCGCCCACTCTTCCAGTACCTCACCCTTAGCATTGGTCGATGATGGTTCGCGCCCATTATTACGGGAGGGGGGGGGGACAAAGGGGCGATAACAGCCACGTGAATCGACCACTTCACCATGCTCAGGATCTCTAGCTGTGGAGATCCTGAGCACTGGCAGAGTGGTTGATATTGCTCTGGAGGAAATGGTTGAGCGCCATTATGCGGTAATTCATTCGGGCTGTCCGCAGCGATTGCACTCAAAATCAAAAGTCATTTATTCAAATTAGGCTGAGAATCAGCTCTTTTCGAACCTCAAAATTACATAAGACAGTCCCCCAAAACGCCCGCCCATCACCACTTCCTAGTGCTTTAGCTGGGAAGAAGAAGTGGCGCAACAAACTCCCCAGCAGCACAGCTGGCTGTTCTGTTAGAAGAACTGGATTCTAAACAATAGTAAGAAATTTACAAAACATTAAATTAATTGCCATACGTTAGCTAGCCACAAAAACTAGCCAAAATAAAAAAGAATGTAAATAAAACTTAAAACATAAATAAAAGCCTCCAGGCCTAAAGGGCATGGCAGCTTACATAAATGCAATACTGGAATTATTTTACAAACAAATAAAATAAATAAATGATAAACTAGGACCATCAAAGTAAAATAAATTAACTTAACAATTACCGTATCGCCATATTTGAGGGAAGGAGGAAACCCGACCCCCGACGCTACCGCAAGCAGTGACATCTAAGGGAGCATGACGAACTTGCTGCCGGTTGCTCAGGCAAGATATAATAAATATCAATTGTCGAGGTCGCTAGCTAACCACATATTGCAATACAGCTCATTAAAAAACATTGTAATGAGTAGATTAAAAAATATTGTAATGATTGACTACTCGCTACGGTCAATAGCGGCCGTGCACCGTGCCCTAAAATGCCCAATGGTCAGGCCTTTTGGGACCGAGTGATAAGTGACGGCTGCAGCGTAATCACTACAGCCGCGGAGCTTGGGGCCCAGACCTTAGGCGATCGTCGGGCCTTCTTCGGTTCGAGTGCCGGTGCTCCAGCAGGTACCGGTGGCGCCGTCTTCTTACCATGACGGCGGCCCTTCT
Source organism: Dasypolia templi (assembly GCA_963555695.1). NCBI lineage: Eukaryota > Metazoa > Arthropoda > Insecta > Lepidoptera > Noctuidae > Dasypolia > Dasypolia templi. The sequence goes on along the minus strand of OY743148.1, from coordinate 8,617,160 downwards.
TGACGACCGTCGTCCAGGCCTCCGTGTAGGCCCGAGCGCAGTCGCTGGTGGCGCAGTTGCCACGGACGTATCCTGACTGGCTCGGCTCAGCGGTTATTGTTGGCCACTGTATAATGGTGGGCTCCTCCTTCCTCCGCTTGCCCGGAGCGAGAGGTAGACGGAGAGTCTCAGCCGGGTGGAGTCTCGCCTCTATGGTCTCCATTCGGGTACTGAAAATCTGTGCACACTGCATCATGCAGATGCGCAGGATGTTTTCTATCTCCACATCCGCTAGTGCAGGTGCCGACGACGGGACCGGCTATAAAGTCAACGACAGGGCCGCAACGGATGAGGAGCAGGTGGCCGCGTGAGATGCCTTCTGGGCGGCGAACGGCCGCTCCTCCGTCGCGAGACGGCTATTCTCCTCCCATAGCTCGCCGTCTCCTCCGCGTTACTGCGATTAAGAAGAACCTCAACCGCCTCCTTAATACCCTTTAAAGCACGCGTAAATATGCCCTTCAGGTTGCCTGATTTGGTCGCTGGCCAGTTGCCGGAACCCATTCAAAAACCTGATTAAAAAAAAAGAACTCAGGTCCTCGAATGACCGAGAACGTGATCAGTTTCCTTGGCTCGGCAGACATACGTTGCCCCGCAGAATACGAAAGGGGGTTTAAAGTTCCCGACCGGATCCCCTCCGGCCATTCATCCTCTCGTCACGATAGGCGAGCCGAGCTGTGCCTAGACCTTAGATCACGTATTTTTCTGGCCCTTGTTATATTTTTATAATTATAATTAATAATTTAATTAATGAAATATATAAGTTCTCTGTATCTGAATCCCATGTTTGTAAAGTTGAACACTGTAAACAATATGTTTCCTCCTACACTAGTCCTCTTACCGTACTTACCCAAAATAAACCGAATGTAGCCAACATTCGGTTTAAAAAACATAACGTACAACTTATTCCGGGATATAGTATGTTTAAAAGTAACGTAAAATACAATCAGAACGATGGGTGATAGTTTTTGCAAGAAACCATCTCAATGTGTCTGAGATATGCACAACTGTAACAGATTGTTAATTAAAATTAGGTCAGAATTAGCGATACTTGCCTTCTCTTTTAGAAATATAAACAATTTCACTGATTCTCTAAACGACACCTTGCAGAACCTGTGATCTCTCAAAAATACCATTTTAATTGGAGATTATGAGGGGGCTTATCGGAGTGAAACCACCTCTTTAGTAAAACAGTATATTTGTAAAGTAAAACACAAGTTAACAGTCACAAACATTGGGAACGAAGACCCTAAACTAATGATTTCGCGTAACGGGCGGCACGAGGAAGGTACGGGGTGACTTGCACGCGCGGTAGGTTAATACGCGTCTACGCACCAAGCGTGTGGGCAGCGGACTGACGCGCATCGCGTTCCCGCCTTCCTCGCAACGGCCAGGCGAGAAAAAGATAGAACTTATTGTATGTAACGTGGCGGCACGCGACCGCGGGACGCTCGCACTGATCGTAGTTGTCTGTGTATGCTATATACTCCCCCTCCAGTCCTGGAGAACGCCCTCGGTCCTGGACTGGTACACTAAAAGCAGCATTAGCTGGTCGTCCGCGATTTCGTTTTGGAATAACGGGTTTTGGTAAGGAGTCGTCGCTACCACGGTAACGTGTCAGGTCTTCGGAATGATATTTCCCAATATCTACATTTGGTTGTTTTGCATTGCTCGCGCGTGTACGTTGTTGGACTTACCTTCGTAGTGATCTGGTAAGGGCCATCTTGGCGAGGGTAGATTTTAAAAGTGAGGTCTTTTGAGCCTTTGCTCAATAAATGAGATTTAAACATAACTAAATCGCCTACCCCAAAAGAGTCAGATGTTCGCGAAGCGTCGGCGTACTGCTTGGTCTTGTCCTGCTGGATCTCGACGCGTTCTCGAACAGCTGAAAGCGAATGCAGGAAGTTTTCGAGGTAAGGAGTCACTTGTGGGACAAAGTTTTCTTTAACCTTGATGGCGCGAAGGTCGTGAACGACCTCTGTGGGTGACCGCATCTCTCTGTCAAAGGTCAAATAATCCGGTGACTTGCCTGTTGTGCGATATTTCGCGCTTTTCAGGGCAAAGCGGATCACTGGCAACTTCTTCGGCCATGAGGTATGGTCATCTGCCACGAGGTGGGCCAGCATAGCTTTAAGGTCGCGGTTTTTTCGCTCTGCAGGATTAGCTTGTGGATGATACACCGGGACAAAATTTAGTTTGATGTCTAGGACTGACATACACTGTCGTATCACTGCGGAAATGAACCGTTGTCTGAAATAATCCTGCGAGGCAGACCGAACCGCATGAAATATTCCTCGATGAGGACATGAGCGCAGGCTTCTGCTGTGGCTTCTTTTAGAGCAAACAGCTCTGTCCATCGGGTAGCAGTGTCTTCTATGAGAAAGACCCATCGCTCCCTGTGGTCTCCTTCCGGAAGTGGGCCGAACAGATCCATGGCTAATACCTCGTTCCGCTGGCTCATGACCGGTGTCTGGAGTAGGCCTGGGGGTTTCGCGTTGTTGGCCTTATATCGCTGGCAGTTGATGCAGGCTAGGACATAATCAGTGATTATTCTCCGCATCCCGGTGAAATAATACAGCTGGGCTACTTTCTGGTAGGTTTTATCGATACCTGGGTGGCCAGCTGTTTGAGAGTCATGTAACTCTTTCAGAATAGCTGCAATTTGGCCGCCCGGTACAACTAACAGAGGGGATTCACTCTTGGAGTCCGGATTGAACTCTTGATCCATGAGATAACCCCTTTCTAACCATCTTTTAGATGCGGATACCACCGTTGGACTTCGGCACAACCACTGCCGGTGAACACCAAGCCGATTCACACTCTTCCATTATGTCATCCTGTAACATCTTACCTATTTCAACTTTCATCAGCTCTTTCTTCGAAGAGTTTAGGCGGTAAGGAGGAATAGCAATTAGAGAATGCTCACCTGTATCAATGCGGTGTTCCGCATACGGTGTTGGACCTCCCCCTGGTCTAAAGACGCGTGAGTGCCTGGTGAGGACACCAGCGAGCACTTGACGTTCGGCTGGTTTAAGGTGAATACCTTCATCATCCCTAAGTATATCTATAGCGGCGCAGGACACGTCACGCGAGGTAGATTCGAAGCACAGGTTATATTTTACATTACTTTTACTAAAATACCAAACTTCTTTGTAAAAATCAATAACTACTTCCGCAGCGGTTATAAAATCGATAACGTCTCGTTATTTGTCAAGTTGGGAAAAATTAAAAATGGAATCGTAATAACTGCCGTTTCTAAGCACACCTCTAACGTGGTAAGTACATCCATCGTACGGATAACACCGTCGGCCAGCTTAACTTCGCGTGTCGAAGAGCTGAGGGGATGACCTTGACGTAGAAGGAGAGTATATAGCGTATGATCCGCAATGCAATGTTTGGCGGCCGTATCAATCAACGCAAAGCCGGAAAACCCCAAAATTGAAATATAAAAAATTGATCGTAACTCGCGACCAATAGAGGCTCCTGTACGATCGTTACACAAACATATCTCTGCTTAACATAAATGGGCATTATCCTTCTGATCATTTAAGTGACTACATAAGGTATCTGTTTGACATGGATGCACATTGTCCTTTTGATTTTTTAAATCGTTCCACAAAACACCATAATGGCATGCATGGACATTGGGCTTTTAATTTTTAAAAGTGCTACACAAAGTACCATTATGACATGCATGGACATTGTCCTTTTGATAAGTGCTACACAAAATATCGTTTTTAGGTGGATGGGCATTGACCTTTTGATTTTTTTAAATTGTTACATAAAATATCACTAAGACATGGATGGGTTTTAACCTTTTTAACAACATTTTACACACATTTTCTGATTTTTGAGAGTCATTCACATTATCATTATTAGAATTACACATAATTTTATTAGTTGTACGTTGTGGGAATATATCTCTTTGTTTACTAAAAAACTTAAGCACATTTTCTCGTGGAATAAAACCGTTTTCATCACAAATTTAGTCTAACGCGCAGTTTTTAGTAACTAAAAGCGATTGTACGGAATAAAAACTTTGACCACTACTTTTACTTTGTTCACTCTCACCTTGATTCTGCAACTAACGGCAATGTTCTTTGGTGTGGCCAAACCGTTTGCAGTATGTGCAAGAGGGCCGTGGCCTCTTTGCTGTGTCCTGCTTCGGTGGAGCAGGCGCGGGCGGCGCGGCTTGAACAGACACGGGGGGTGCGGCCGGAGCGTGCGGGTGCTGCGCCGAGGCGGCGGGCGCACCGTGGGCCTGCGCCTGTGCGGGGGCGAGATAGCGCGCGGGCGCGTGGACACTGTCGCGCGCGGCGGATTGCGTGGACGTCGGTAATGTTGCCGGCGTTTGTGTGCGACGCTCAATCGCCATCGGCGTTATGTTATTTACCTCGTCGAATGAATCCTCGATATTCCGTGCGAGGCGGAGTAATTCATAGAAACTACGACACTCTTCTCTTCGTAGCCTTTTCCTTATCCTGCTGTGGAGGAGACCGTAGGTCATGTCTATTTGAGCCGACTCTGTTACATCGTCTAAAATTAAAAGAGCGCAAGAGCGTTCGTATCGGAGTATGGTTGCCCTAAGAAGGTAATAACGGACCAGGGTAGACAATTCCAGTCACATGTATTCCAAAATTTAGGAATGACGTATGGAATCGAGTTGGCACGGACAACAGCGTACCACCCAGCCTGCAACGGTATGATTGAGGGTTTCCATCGCACGATCAAAGCCGCTTTGATGTCACATGGCACGAAGGATTGGGTGAGTATTCTACCTGTGGTGCTATTAGGGTTACGGACAGCGTACAAGGAGGATCTCCAATGTTCACCAGCTGAGTTGGGTTATGGAGAGCAGTTACGCGTCCCCGGTGAGTTTTTCACCGCAACAACCAACAAGGTAGACTACCCAGATTTTGTCAGCACATTACGACAAAGAATGTCCGACGTACGCCCGTGTCCAGCATCGGACCATTCACAGCATAAGGTGTTTGAGCACAAGGACTTGCAAACCACGTCGCATGTGTTCTTGCGTCAAGACCTGCTTCGCGGATCGCTAGAACCACCTAACAGTGGCCCACACAAGGTCATCACAAGGAGTCCCAAGACGTTCGACATTGTGCTCAACAACAAGCCTGCCAAAGTATCAATTGACAGGGTAAAACCAGCTTATGCATGCCGTGATAGCGTAGAGAGTGAGACACCAAGCCGTGAGACACAAGATACACGCCCATTGCGTACCACTCGTTCAGGGCGAACTGTAAGGTTTCCCGAACGATACAATTAGGGCGGCCCTTTTATTCGTAAGGGGCTCCTGTGGCGTCATGATATTCAACCACTTTAAGCTTGTATTTATGTGTCCACAGACAAATCTGCTAACCCCCTGGGTTTAGTCGGGGCGATCTAATGCGCCCGTGTGCGCGTCACGCGCATGTGTGTGTCGCAAGGACACACTGCACCTGTTCCGGCCGGTTACCGCGCCCCGCGCCGCTGCCTCCCCGCAGCCAACGGCTCCGGGCCAGACGGTCGTGCGCGCCGGACTAGTAATCAACACGCCTTCATCAAGACTTCACAGATTCTCATAATGACCCTTCTGGTGTAAAAATCATTTCTGTGATCTCAATTTAACTTCGTGTGTATCCTTCGCTGTACAACAGCTGTGTATTGTTTTTGACTCCAAAATATAACTATTATAATCTTGTTCGCGGCCTTTCACTTTACACGCCTACTAAACTATAGCTCCCAAAAACGATTTAAAAAGGCTTAGTAAGCTACTGCTATTTGAATTATTTTACAAAATATTAGTATTAAAATGACTGTTCGAAATGAAATGCGTTAATTTTAGAGGATAACAACTTTTTATTTCTCTATAAATTGGAACACAATGTGCACCATGACCAAAACAAATTTTCTAAGTTAGAAAGGATCAGGAAGACACGAATTAAGTTGCCAGTTATTAAACTAGAGATGTAACATGAAAACACGAATATTAACTAAGGTTACTAAATTAAACTAAGTATACAATATGTATCAAAAACCCTGTCTGATCCAAAAAAGGCGTATTCCTGGTTTAACATACGCACTAGAAAAAATAGTAAAAAAATGGAACTCATAAAAACCAAAAGTTATTGTTTTTTTGATTTTTAGTTACCATGCGAAATTTAACACTTTCTAATAATTTGGAAGAAATCCCTTGAATATTTTGATGAAATAACTTCAAGGCATTCTACTGACCTTCTTTTCGATAATTGCAGATTTTTGAGCAAGAATATACCTTGTTGTTGTTAGGTATAAGAATGTTCTTCCTGGTACCTTCTGTTGTCTTACAAACTAGTTTAAATGATTATCCGGAGTTAAGCTCAAGACTTCAATGTCATCACCAGACGGTGAACTCGTAGTGAGTGAGGGACATGGAACCTCCATTTGAGCTACATTTATTCAGGCTCGCCACCTTATGTATTACTAACTATTGTGGCGTTAATAACACAAGACTTCGACATACTACTTATGTCTGAGTTTATATAAAAAGCTAATAGCCTTGCTATTATGTGTCTCAAATTAACAAGCAGATACACAGTATCCCTAGTCGATTTTAGAGTTTCAACAAAACTGTTGGTGTCAAAAAACAAGCTTGTCACTGTGATGACTAACTCAAAAGTGCATATGCTTATTAAGCATATGAATATAATTGTTTTGTCTATTTGTCAGTCTTTCAAAATATGGGAAAGCACACAATATTATTTTACTACATTTTATCTGTAACAACTTTGTAACACAGTCAGTGATTTCATCTTTTTTGACCTTTTAACTATAACCTACAAATACAGTAATGTTCGTTTCAGGATTGTATTCATTTCCTGTTACTGATGCAATTATTCGTTTGTAGGTTGACCCTGGCGTACAATAGTTTTCAGTAGAATAACTCAGGTTGTTATTAATTAATTTACCTAAACCTCTTCCTATACTATCTGAGAACATAACTGAATGATAACAATGATGACAGCTACTGATATCAAGCTGTGCCACTTGAGATAGATCTTGCACTATATCAGATATATCTTGGTTAAGAACACAGTCTTGAGACAAACTCTCAGTGGGATGGCTCCTCCGTTAACTTAGACTGGACAGCATCAGGTTTTGAAACCTTCTGACAAGTACACTGACACATAACTAACTCATTAGCAGCAAGGATATGTTCTTTAATTTGGTTCTGAGAACCCACATATTTAATGTAAAGGGAACTAAGTCTGCCCTCAAGTTTAACCCTCAAGTTCAAGTAGTAGTGTGATAATAGATAGTAATTTCCACTGGCGGCCACTGGTGGCAAAGTTATCGATAATTAAGCATGAACTATAGAACCCTTAGAACATTGCATTTGGCACTGGCCGACTCCGTAATTGATAACGACCTAAGTAGCTACGGGCTTACAAGACTTACCTCGAGGACATTTACAAGTTACAGTTACGCATTTTTAAAATGATTGTACCCACTAGAATAAAACATTAATTCTAAGATAATGCCACGGGGTTATTTAAGCACTGCCAAATTGTAAATGTCTCTGACAAGGTTCATAACGTTTACGTGTTAAAAGTGAGAATTAACATAATTTAAGTAACATGCGTAAATACGTAAGACCAAAGTCGTTGCTCGTGTAGCGTTGTAGTCGATTTCCTAAAGATCAACTAAAACGCACATCTCTAGTTACGGTTTACGAGAGTGCCATCCCTATATTTAGTTTTTTATTTAGTTTATTCTGTAATTTAATAATTCGTTATAATTAAGTTTTTTTAACTAAACTCCCGATCGCTAGACATAACTGGCGCAGTTGGTAGGATCGCGAGGCTCTAAGTTCGAATACAACTCTTCGGCATAAAAGTGACGGTTCTCAAATCGATCCTTCGCGATCCGCAACGAACCTAACGTGCGTTCGGCCACCTGTATAGGAGTAGGAAGGTGTATCTTCGGAAAATTGGAGGAAGCTGTTGGCAGAGACAAGACTCGACAGGAGATGCAGTGGCTGCTTCGGTAAGTGCTCTCGTATTACCAAGTGTTCTTGCTCTATTTCCTGCCTTTATATAATTTGTGTATTTAATTTCTAGTACATGTGTGTCTGTCTTTATGCTGAAATCGCGTTAGGCACCCACTTACAATAGCGTTAAGATATTCCGTGAAATTCCACGTGAAATACTACACGTCTATTGTTCTGTTTGAGTGTCACTAGGCAGAAAACTTACAGTAAAACAATGTCGCTCAGAGATTATGATGCTAACTATAAACCGTACAAACTTATTGCAGATTTGATGCCATGACATGATGGCAGTCCTAAATTACTTAGATATTATATTAGAGAGGTAGAAAGTTTATTAACTTTAATTAGCGAAGCAGATCGTTCGCATCCGGCATTTATCTGCCTGATTAAGAGTAGGCTAAGTGGTCCAGCTATCGATGCTATAGGGTACGAAGAGTATCATAATTCCTGAGAGTTAAAAGAGCTTTGATTAGGCGCCTCGGAGAACCACGAAATGAGATACAAGTTATGCAGGAGCTCACACGAGTACGTAAGTAAAAGAATGAGGATTCGGAAACCTTTGGCAAACGGCTCCGTGTACTATTAGACACATTATACTCTGTAGGGGAACATGGTAATCAATCTTATTATGAAAAGATGGTAATTGAAGAGTATGTAAACCCGTTAGACTTTCATGTGTCATTACGTGTTAGAATTGCGAAGCCAGAAACATTTGAAGAAGCTATTATTGCGGCTAGGCAAGAAGAGGCTAGGCTTGCATATAACAGGTCTAATAATTTAAATAACCTTCAACATCCCAAGGAAACCAAAGTAGTTGGCTAAGCAACAGCCTAACAATAGTCCTTTTTATTCTAACCTAGTAAACACACAAATGTCGCCATATAAGCCCCAACCGAATAACATGAACCCAGAACAGCGTCAAAAATCGCTACAATCTTTGTTGCCCTGGAAAAACCGACCATCATCAGGTAACTTCAGACCAGGTGGCTCAGGTAATGTTAGAAGTGCAACCTTTACGAACCAACCTAACGTTTCAAAACAGCAGGTGAATCTTCCTAAGGTATCATTGGACGTCACCATGCGTACGGCAGGTAAGCCAGAAAAAACATGGTTCGCATCGGGTCAGTTATTCTATATCCTGAGCCATATATGGACACCAGTAGCGACGCCTCCGAGTCTAACATAGTTATAGACGAACAAGAGGTAAGCCACAGGACTTTTCGTTAAACCCCGATCAAGACAACCAGACATAATATCCATCAACTTACAAACTAAACAATTTTTACCTTATATTGAGTTGCCAGAATTCAACGGTAAGTTTTCAATAGATACAGAGGCCAGTCATTCTGTTATTGCATCTGATGAAATTTTTCGTACTATTTTTGAATCATGTGTAGAAACAGAGCCATACCAAATAGTTACGGCACATAGCTCATCAGTCCACAACAAAGTAGTTTACCTGCCCTTGCTTCCTGCTTTAAATAGCGACGTAAGCCATACATTTTTAATATTTGATTTCGATACGAAATACAAAGGTTTAATAGGATTCGATCTTCTAAAGAAACTAAAAAACAATATTGATTTAAACGAGAACGTGATATGTACATCAACAGCACAAATACCTATTCACTTTAGCTCTCCACAGCAAAAGATAAAAATTGAACCTAGGTGTGAAAAGATTGTGACTGTTAAAACTAACTACATGGATGGGCAGTACTTTCACGATGATTTTTATACTGAAGAATTATATTATGCTTTCTCCAGAGTCTATACCACTATATTTAATGAGCGCGGTCCAAAGTTATTTTAATGCACTTCGCGTGTGACCCTATTAGAAAACAAGACTGAACAACAAGAGTAAATTAAAAAATATCACAAAGGAAAGACAGTACATCGCGGTATTCCAGAACCATTTAAGCATCTGCATAGAAATTATCACTGGCTTAACATGTTACTTACCATTCAGAGATTTGTTAATCAGTGCGAGATCTGTTTGCAGTCTAAATATGAGCGCAATCCTCTAAGACTACCTTTAGCTATTACTGATACACCGCGCAAGCCAATGGAGCACATATTTATGGACCTTTACTCAACAGGCGGAGTAACATTCCTCACAATCATTGATAATTTCTCTAAAAACGCCCAGGCAGTTCCTTTAAACGCGTGTAGTAGTGTACATGTAGCAGAAGCATTGCTAGACAGCGTACACAGAGCACTTAATTTAATTATGTGTCGATTTATTAGAAAATAGTTAAAATAAAATCACTTTTAATTGTTATCCATCTCCGACATATATAATAATATTCATATACATTTCACGATACCGTATAACCCGCACTCTAATTCACCCGTTGAACGCTTACATTCTACATTAGCTGGGATAATTAGAATACAACGAATGACCATTAAAGGTGATCCCATGCAGCTTATCATGAAGTATTCTATTAATGCATATAATAACTGTATTCATTCAGCAACAGATTATACACCTCATGAGCTATTATTCAGACACACAGCATCCAGAAACCACTAGAATTGTTATATCAAAAGAATTCTATCAGGATTACGTTATTAAGCAACGCGCTAACGCCGAAGCAGTTCAAGAATGTATCGTAGCACTTATGTCTTAGAATAGGAGCAGGTGATTTCTAAACGAAACTAAGAAGCAGAAAAAAACAAGTTCAAGGTAGGTGAGACTGTTTATAAATATGTAGCAAAGTCAGCACGCAGTGAGAAAACTAAGCTTGTCTTCAAAGGACTCTAGAAGATCATCCACGTTCATCCAAATAATGTGGCTGAAATTATAGGTAACCATCCAAACTCTAAATCTATTTTAGTACACTTTAAGCTACTATGGAGGCCTCATCTTGTTGCAGGACCCTCATCTCAGGAACCGTCGTGCTTTATGCAACAGGAACCGTAACCATTGACCCCGTAAATAATGAAAATGGTATCCTTCTCCTTAAACAAGGACAGCTCCTTAAACAGGACAACTACTTTAGTCTCGCTTGCGTTTACAATATAACAGATCTTCATTTTACGTCCATCCAACTTATGGCGTTATATGCCAATACTAAAGCAGCTGACAGTGTAATGTCAGGAATGTTACATAAAACGTATGGAAATTAAATAGATTATAGTTTAAATCAGTTAAGTTAAAAGATAAAGTTTTTAAGCCCGCAAATTAGAAAAAGACGCGGACTGATTATTGGGTTAGGTACTGTCGTTAAATCCATAACTGGAAATCTCAATCATGATGTTGCAGCAAAATTCGAAGAAGAAATATTGAACTTGAGGAATAGAATTAGTAACGTTCAGAACATGCAAAGAAAATCCTTAGTTCTATCACAAAATACAATAAACGAGTTTGGCAATCAATTAAGCAAACTGAATAGGAATCAGAAAAAAATAGCTAGCTTATTGCAAAACACATACCAATAACGACGCAACTAATCATATACATTCCTTAGATAAATACGTACAGATAGATTATAGTTTACAGATTATCTTAGATAGGTTGATGTTGTTAGAAGATGCCATGACATTCGCACAACTGGGCACCATGCATCCTAGTATTACAAGTCCTCAAAACTTAAAAGAGGAATTAATCAACCTAAGTAAAACTTATTTGTTTAGACCAGTAGCTATAATTAATCTTACTAACATTCATAGGATAGAAAAAATCAATAAGAGTTAAGGCCTTTATGTACAGTACACTCTACGAGTATAAACTTTATCCTGGAAATCCCATCAGTCGCCCCGCAAACCTATGACCTACTTCATCTCTACTAAATTCCAAATAAAAATAACCTAACTAATATCCCCAAATCCAAATACCTTGCGCTTGGAAACGATGAGTACGCCTATCTAGATGAAGACTGTCAACCTCTGACCGATGACATACAGCTTTGCAAGTCCCTGGACACTAGAAGAATTGAAGACACCGAAGCAGCGTGGACGCCGCCAGAAGCAAGAGTTGCTTCTATCTTGTGGAGGGAGGAGTTAACTCAGCGTAACAACCGTTTCTGAGGGGCGAGCTCCCGCCGGGCGCGGACCTGACGTGTTACGCGGACGACACGCTATTCACGGCCCGGGGAAGTTCACACAGGGAGGAAGCGTTGCTCGCGACGGCGGCGGTCTCACTGACAGTGAGCCGCATACGGCGCCTTGGCCTGGAGGTGGCCCTCAACAAGTCGGAAGCCATGGTGTTTCATGGCCGCCGGCGGGCGCCGCCGGCCGGATCACACATTGTGGTCGGGGGGGTCCGGATCGCTGTCGAGCCCACCATGAAATATCTGGGATTGGTGCTCGACAGCCGGTGGGACTTCGGACCCCACTTCCGGCGGCTGGCGCCCAAGTTATTGGGCGCGGCTCGGGCGCTGGCAACGCTGCTTCCCAATCTGGGGGGCCCGAGCGCCGCTTGTAGGCGGCTCTACGTGGGGATCGTGCGATGGATGGCCCTTTACGAGGCTCCGATCTAGGCGGCTGACCTGACGGCCGCTAGCATCTCTGTTCTGCGAAAGCCGCAGAGAGCAATGGCCGTCAGAGTCATAGGGGGTATCGCACGATCTCCTACGAGGCGGTTTGTGCATTGGCCGGATCCCCGCCATGGGACCTAGATGCGAAGTTGCTCGCGTCACTTTATCGGTGGCGCGAGGAAGCGAGGGCGCGGGGCGAGCGGCCGATGCAGCGCCATATCGAGCAGCGTCGGTCGCAGCTTCTCGAGGTCCTGGTGGCGGAATGGCGGGACAGGCTCTCACGCCCTACCGCCAGCCTCGTCACCATCGAGGCAGTCTGGCCAGTGCTCGACCTCTGGCTCGGGAGGAGGCACGGCTCCCTGTCGTTTCGGGCGACGCAGGTGCTCTCGGGTCATGGTTGCTTCGGGAAGTACCTGTGTCGCATAAACAGGGAGCCGGACGCCCGGTGTCACCACTGCGTCGACTGTCGGGAGGACACGGCGTGGCATACGCTGGCAGAGTGTGCCGCTTGGGAGGAGCCGAGCCGTGCCCTCATCTCTGAAGTAGGCAGTGACCTGTCGCTGCCGGCTGTAGTGTGTGCGATGGTCGGCAGCGTCGAGTCCTGGGACGCGGTGGTTTCCTTCTGCGAAACAGTGATCTCGCAGAAGGAGGCTGCGGAAAGGGAGAGAGAGATCTCGTCCACTCTCCCAATCCGCAGCAGGCGCACCGGGCGCAGGCGGATGGCGGACAATGCCCTCTTCCAGCCCCCCTAAATGGGTCCAGGGACGGCGGACTTGGGGACGTCCGCCGCCCCCCATGCATCAGGACCCGAGGTGGCAGCGCGTAGTGTTCCACGCGCGCCCCTCTTAGACGTTGCGGGGGGAGTCTAACACCTCACTCCCCCCCCACCCGAGGAGGCCCGCAGAGGCGGGCTGGCACCAGTCGGGGTCGCGGAAGAATCATATGTTCCCGCGACCCCGACGTAGGTATGGGATGGAACACCGGGGTGGTTTTTAGTCAGTATGAGTCTGACAGACCTCTCCTCCCGCCCCAGGGCGGAGGACATCCATGAGGACTTTCCACCCCGGGAACAAAAAAAAAAAAGCGTAACAACCGTTTGCGCTGAGTACTCAGCCGCCAACCTACGTAATAAAGTGCAACCTAGCAATTAGATCAATTACTCGTACATGTTATTCCGTATAATTGTTTGTGAAGTTTTGATATCAGCCTTCAACTTCATACACTATTTTTTCTGTAATTAAATAATTTGTAATAAATAAAAAAAAAATTAAACTAAATTCCCGATTGCCGAAACATAACTCGAGTAACAGAAAATGTATTTTTCGAGATTAACGGTTCAGCCCAGGAATACTTTGAGAAGCAGTTAATCAACCCCTAATATGAAATTGTAACCTTTGTTACATTTTGTCAGGTTTTGCATATCCATCCAGTCTGCTTGCCATAAGTCGTGGATTCCTTTCAGAATAACAGAACGTCGCAGGAAATTTCTTAGTGCCGCTTGATGTATTTCATTTACAATTTGCTGTTTTACCATTGTGGAGTTTTTTAAAAGTTTTTTATGTACCTTTGCTTTTCAAAGTAGCTTACATCTTTTATGATTTTAGAACGCAATGTACCAATCAGATTACGAGTATTACATTCTTTAAACATATTAATATTCAATTGGTCGACATAAGCCTTGTTCACAGCCAGATTATTAACTTTTTTAACGTGTTAAATTGATCTACATAATCCTACATATTGATCTACATATTCCTCTCAGTCGTGAAGTTTTTAAATGGAAATCTCCATTTACATTTAAAAGCTTAAGTCTACATCTTTTACGTCCAGCCACGGTGATGAATTGTTCGTTGATCGTTATGCAAGCATAACCCCAAATGGAATATCTACCAATGCTTCTGAAGATACTGACCTGGATGACGTATCACAATCTTGAATCCTTTCAACTACAGATTCATAAGAAGAGTCACTGTTGATATCGGATTCATATTTGTCTTCATCGATATTATTATCACTATTTCCTGCGCTACCAGTTCCTTGTATCTGAAAAGTTTCGTCAATAAACGGAACGTCATCAAAATGATCACTGGCACGCAGGAGAGGAGTTTGCCGTTTGCCTACTATCATTAGCAATTAGGTTGAGAAGTTCTGTTACAGGTTTGAAAACCGATTCCAGTGCTTTTTAATCTCAGCAACTCTTATTTTAATTATTTATTTTATTATTTATGTACACACAGTAAAATACCAAGGGACACGACATAATTACAATTTGAGTACAAAGGTACTGCTTATTTCTTAAGAAATTTCTTCCAGCAGACTTGCGAAAGGAGAATTGAAAACGAATTGTAGACAATAGTGTGTGAAAACCAGAGACAAATAAGAACAATGTGAAATCTAAAAGTAAAATAACGCAAATACATAATGCATGCAATAAATATATAAATACACATATATGTTATATTTAAATACATAATATAAATACTCACAGTTAAGAGGAAAGGTAATGCTCTTTTAATCGACATTTGAATAGAGAAATAGTTTTTAAATCACGAATGCTAGGCGGAAGTGAGTTCCACAATCTTACAGCATGGACAGAGAAGGAATAAGAATAGTACCTTGTTTTATGAGGATGAGATTTAAGGGGGGATCTAAGGTGCGATCTACACGGTGCGTCGCTAGAGCGAGCGTAAGAAAAACGCTCATGCAGGTAGGAAGGAAAAGACGGGTTGTGTAAGATATTGAAGGGCGAAGGCGGATTGGGAGCCACTTGAGTTCCTTGCGAAGGTGAGAAACATGGTCATACTTTCAAAGACCGAAAACAAAGCGAATGCACAGGTTTTGCAAGCGCTCAAGCTTGTTTAATAGCTCCTCAGTAGCATCCAGGTAGCAGGCGTCAGCATAATGTATAATCGGCTGAATAAGTGTTTGTTCCAAAGAAGTTTTAGTTTTCAAGGGCAGGGGCCTTTGAAGACATTTCAGTGAATGAAAGGAGAAATGTACCTTTCGGCTGACCTCATTGACCTGAGCACGCCAAGAAAGATTGGAGTCAATTTCTACAACCAGATCTTTAGCGGTTTCGGTATAGTCAATGCGAACACCATCGAGATATAAAGGCCTCAGAGTTACATCCACCGCATTGCGAACGAATCTGCTACCTTTTATCATTATTAATTCAGTTATTTCAGATATATTATAATCCATACAATACATTAAATTACATTACAACCAATTGGTACGTATACACTAACATTATATAAAATTCAATTTATACAATACTAACATTACATTAAAATAAATTAAATAATAAACGATATAATCTAAATTAAAATTGTCTTAGCGTATGACACAACAATGTGTCAGTGAGCGCCCAAAACAATACTCATCCATTTGTTTTGGATAGGGCAGTCCGCACGAGATACAATCGTCTGCAGGATGCCGCTAGTGCCTCGCACACGCAGCGACAAGGAAGCTATCAGTAGTGTTTAAGGAATATTTTCGGGAGCGCACTCATTGAAACACCAAGTCAACGAACCAACTGTTTATTAGCAGCCTACCCGCAACTTATAATTATTACACAGATACCACACTACCCTTTTGCGCACAATCGCATGGAAGCCGTCCGTTCGCGCCTCCGCAAACATACCAGACGCACTACAAAAGCGAGGCAGCTTCAATAGCATCCTGAAAATGTTGATATATTGGACACGAAAAGCATTAGCAGCCCTATGGGTGTAATTTATCCACAAGCTGCTCGAGTAAAAGGATTGGCAATACGCCTTGAAAACATTTATCTTTACTTCCCTCGAGCAGCGAGCAAACCTACGCGCAACCATGTTTCCCCTGACTGCTAATGCTCTGCGGATCTCAATGTCAGCGTCATCTTGCAAATCATCTGTCACAATGTGCCCCAGATACCTGAAACTGCTCACCACTGCTAGCGCTGCGCCATTAAGCCTAATAGGCGGAACATGAACTGGACCACATTTTGTACTCTTAAAAACCAGAAGTTTACTCTTCTTATAGTTATAGTATTTTAGTCCATATTCCGCCGCGTACGCCTCACAGATCGCCACAAGTTTACGAACTTCGCCTACCGATGAACCCAGCAGTACCATGTCGTCAGCATAACTGATGTTATTGACGCTAACACCATCCATTATACAACCCACATGAGGACCGCTGAGCCCACAAATGAGGTCATTAACGTACAGGTTGAACAACAGAGCAGAGGTAATACCCACCTGCCTTACGCCACACTCCATGCATATTCCTGTGAGAGAGCGTCAGCCCATCGTACTTGGTTTCGCTGGTTCCGATACCAATGTCTTAACACTGAGACAACCTCTACCGGCACCCCAGCGCTCTCCAGCTTCATCCACAGCCTATCGTACAAAACAGTATCGAAGGGTCTGGATAAATCCAGAAAGCACGCATATACTCCTCTCAGTGTAGTACCCGACAGCCCGCTTAACTCACAAGATAGCGCTTTCCGTAGAAAGTCCACCTCTAAAGCCAAACTGGGCATCGTGTAAATCCACATAAGTTTTAAGGGTGTCATTAAGCAAGCTGTCAAATACCTTGGTCAATACCGTTGCCAGCGATATAGGACAATAGTTGCTACTATCTGATAAATCCCCAGTCTTGTTCTTTACAACCGGCACAACGATCGTTCTAGTAAGCTCATCCGGCAAATAACCATGACACAAACAGAGATTGTAAAACATGGAGAGTACGCGCGGCAGGTGAACTCCTGCATTACTTAGATGCTCAATGCTGAGACTGTCACAGCCAGGAGACCTACCACGATGCATGCTGTGGATAACTTTTTGCATGTTGATCAGTTGACAGATGTTTCGCTGTAAATCTCACAACTCGCCTCTGAGTAACCGTCTCAGCACCATTACACCCAAAAGTTGAGGAACGCCTCTGTTCAGAAGAATCACAATGTCGCGCTATTTTAAATTTTTCTTTAAAGAGATCAGCGATCATGTCGTGATCACTGACCCCATCTACGCTTACAGGAAAGCCAGGTCTAACATTCACTTTCCCAGTTTGCTTCCAGAACAACTTAAAATCTTTGTCAGTATGACGCGAGGCCGGGAGGTCATTTTTATCTGATCGTGCTTATCCTGGCACCAGTTTATTTTTTAAATGCTGTTCTGCTCTCGCACATATCGCAATACACTTGACCAATATTCGGTTTACCAGCTTGAACCCATAACAAAAAATTCAGTCTGGCTTCCCTATGGTACCAGCCACGTGTTTATTCCACCCCGCTATATATCCACCTCTCCTTTGCGCTCCCCTGGACTCGCAAGAGGCAGTGGCGGCATCTGATAGGATAGATACTAGGTTGACATACATATCTTTTAACAAGGTCCTATGAGCAACATTGTAACAATAACCGTCGCAGCATTGTGAAAATTCTACTGGAAAATCGATTTCCCGAAGCTGAGAGTGACACCGACGATGATATAACCCAATTTGATCTTATCGGTCTAAGAAAGGCCAGCCTCCCTATTACGAATTAGCCTACTTATATTGCATTCAACAAAAAGTGGGAAATGGTCAGATGCACATTGTAATGTACCCAAACACGGTTGATAGACGGCAAAGCAGCCTTTGTTACAACACAGTGGTCCAACCATCTCGCACACCCATGAGCCTCACTGACAAAAGTAAATGTATCAGAGTTATCACCTAGAATATTCATATCCACACATGACAAATCCCGATCATTACAAAAATCTAACGATTCGTTCCAAAACAGTTCCTTTGGATGCGCATTATAGTCACCTAAAATATAAATAGCCTCCGTATCACCATTGTCTTCTACTATTGAAATAATATTACCTAGGCAATGCGTACATTCCGGTAAGTTTACAACACAGTCAGTCGGCATATATATATGAAAAATATTATTATAGTTTTGTTACATAACCGAACATTTGTATTAGTCATGACTTGGTTTAACAGTTTCATTTATCAGAATATCCACTCTGTCTTTATTACGCCGTTCGAAGTTTATAAAACGTCGAAAAGCTATCCCTTCAGGCCAGAAATTGTATTCCATATCCAGCTTATGTTTAGGGACAAAAACTTTGTAGGCATCATAACCTCTCGCCAACTTCATATCCATTCTTTCCAACTTAACGATAACATTATAGGGTAAGGAGCAATTAAACTTCAATAAATACCTTCGAAACTATTTGTATTGTAAAAAGGAGTACAGAAAAGGTGAACTTATGTGAACTTGCTTATAAGAATAAAGTGACGACCGGGCCGCGGCCGGCGCGCGACCATAGCGTGCGTACGTGAACATCGATTGCCCGCTGGCGTTGTACTAACTATCGGTGACACGCGAATATCGCTCGGCACCGACTCGGGCTGAGCGCCGACTCGGTTGAGGGTACTGAGGAGTGCGAGCTTGTGGCGAACGACTATTACGCGCTACAACATTACATTTATTTCTTATGTAATTTACTATTACATAAGAAATAAATGTAATTACGGTCACTTCCTTCGCCCCATTATAAATATACATCGGACTTTGAATATGATTATGGCCTGGGATTTAGTCGGGTTAATTTGCAAACCAAAAGACTTAGCCCAAACGCTGATGCAAGCCAGGTCATGATTCTTTGCAGCAATCGCAGAAGCCATAGTAAAATGTCGGTAAAGCTGCAAGTCATCTACGTAAAGATGAAAACTAGAGGAGATTACACTGGTAACAAAGTTTATGAAAATTGAAAAAAGAAGAGGAGAGAGAACGCTACCCCGAGGGACCCCCTCAGTGAGGCTACACCAATCAGAGAAGGACTCCTCGAGGCAAACACACTGAGAGCGTCCCCAAAGATAGGAACTGAACCAGGCTAAAGCGAAGAAGAGAAATTGGTAGATTTGAGGATACCTAGTAAAATGTCGAAATCTCTGAGTTGAAGGCGCTACTAAAGTCAAGCAATACAAGCACAGTTAGGGACTTATTCTCCATTGCCCAGAAG
The DNA here is from genome assembly GCA_963555695.1 of Dasypolia templi. NCBI lineage: Eukaryota > Metazoa > Arthropoda > Insecta > Lepidoptera > Noctuidae > Dasypolia > Dasypolia templi. The sequence continues at coordinate 8,597,616 of OY743148.1, read as the reverse complement.
ATGTCGTCGTTCAAAAGCGCGGTTATAGTACTATTTCTGTAATTTATAAGGTGTACATAATAAAGAGGATTAAATTCTATTCTATGACCTGGGCGAAAACCAGATTGAAAAGGGGATATTATCGAGTATGACGCCAAGAAAAATGATAATTGTCTATTTATTTGTTTATAAATGTATATAAGAAAAGGGAGAATAGAAATAGGTCTAAAGTGGGTTTATGAAGTTAGGTTGTTAAGTTTAGGCTAAGGAATTTGTGAGCCTGTTTCCTAACTGACGGAAAGGAGCAAGAGGAGAATGAGTGCTTGAAGATATGAGTGAAAACAGGATGTAACGAGGAAAGGATAAGAGTTATCATTCTTGAACACAACTTATCATTCCCGACTGCTGAAGAAGTAATCGCAAGTATCGTCTTCTTAACGTCATTCTCAGTAACATCGCTAAGCATAAAGTAAGATCATTGCAGTAACGGCAAGCTAGCAAGACTCTCTAGTGTCGCAGCTTTGACAACCGAATCAAGAGAAAAGGGAAGGATAGAGAAATGTTTATTGAGATCATTGAGGTTCACATCCTTACATTGGTTGGTAGGTGATTTGCCGATGCCTACAGATTTGAGAAATTTCCATACATCGGAAGATCTGCGGTTATTCAGTTGGTCGTGGAAATAGCGTCTCTTAGCATCTTGACACAGATGACTGCAGCGATTACGTAACGATTTCTAATAAGAAAGATTCAGCTCTGAAGGTCTGCGCTTATATCTGCTCTTAGCTTTATACCTGCAAGCCATAAGCTCTTTAATTTGTAGTGTTATCCATGGAGCTGGGTTATGTCTAACTTTGACTCGTCGGATAGTGGCATTCTTATCATATAAGTCGAGAACGCTCGCGTTAAAACCATTTACCTTATCGTCGATGTCATCGTTCTCAACCAGAGGGGTCCAATGGACATCGCCGGCATCGCGCTGCAAATCCTCCAGATCTATGCCTTTGTAGTTACGGAGATATAAAAACTGTGACTTACGCTTGGGAACACGGATACGATACGAAATATAGATGAGGTCGTGGTAAGAAAAGGTAGCCGTCAGTTGACCATGGTAAGAAACAGTACTAGGAGAGGAGACAATCATTAGATCTAGAAAAGAGGGCGTACAATTAGGGAAATAGTGAGTTGCAGAAAGAGGCAGAACTTGAAGATTGAAAGAAGACAAGAGTGAAAGGGAGCGAGTGTAATTTTTAATCAAACAAGGTTTAAAATCACCCATTAAAACAAAGTGCTCATACATGGGGCAAAGATCACTGAGAGTGGAGTCGAGAGAATTGAAATAGTCAATGTGATGATTAGGACTGTAGACCACTGCAAGCAAAACTTTTGTGTGATGAACAGTAATTTCAAGAAACAAGTATTCAGCCGACTCAGAATACCGTGAAGGAAATGAACTAACCACCCTGCAGAGTTAGTCAGCACGGAGGTACATAGCAACACCTCCACCACCTTTGCCGATCCTATCGTTGCGGATCAAGGAGAAGCCGGGATAAGGAAAGGATTCCGATATCAAGAGCGCATCCAGGTGAGCACTGCTAAAGGATGACAGAAGGTCAGAATAGTGACCAGGAACACTCTGAACAATTATGTGAGCTATATACAGATTCTTAGGGTCATTGGAAAAAGAGAAGAGATTTTATCATGTAAAGGTAAGAGGTACAGAAGTATCACTGTCCGCACTAACAAAACTAGTAGAAGAAGAGCACGAGAAGAAGCTATCGTTAAGATCAGCTACATCATCCATAAATATACCTTAATAATTATAATATATGTACAGTTTAAGTATCTAAAATACTAGAGTAATTCTTAAAATACCGTAAATACAAAAACGATTTCTTTAGGGAAAAACCTCCCCCACACGCTGGTAAATTGGCAGAAATATTACAATATTAAAACCACTTGTCATTTGGATTCCCAAATGTTGTCCAAGACGGTCGATTTTATTTCTGGCCTAGCTAGTCCCATCATAGAACCATTTCACTTCTCTCCGGTCACCATGGACGAAATTAAAAAGTTCATCCTACCCATTAAATCCAAGACCGTGGGCTGTGACGGCATCAGTCGTAATATGGTTGTTTGGATCCTAGATAGGCTTCTTTCTCCGATTACCCATACCATCAACTTTTCTCTTGATTCCGGACAATTCCCTTCCCTGTGGCGTATGGCTTATGTCCGCCCTCTCCCAAAAATTTCAAATCCCTCCCTTCCCAGTAATTTTTGACCCATTTATATTCTTCCATTCCTGTCTAAAGTGCTTGAAGCCTGCGTACACAAGCAGTTCGTGGTTCATTCAACGTGGTTCATTCACCGGAATAATAATTCAGTCTGGATTCTGGCAAGGTCACAGTACAGCCTCCGCTCTCCTTAAAGTGACTGGTGACATTAGAGAAGCTATGGATGATACCAAGGTTACCGTTTTGGTGTTAATTGATTTCTCCAATGCCTTTAACGCCGTCAGCCACGATATACTCCTTTCTATCCTCTCTCATCTTATGGTTTCGTCGAAGGCTTTGGAATGGTTCTCTTCTTATGTTCGGGGACGTCAGCAGTCGGTTCGCGTTGATGAGAGCTCGTCGAGTTGGCGTGACCTGAATGCTGGTGTTCCACAAGGCGGTATTATTTCTCCTTTGCTATTTTCCATCTTCATTAATTTTATAGCTCACTGTCTTCGGTGTTCGTATCATGTCTATGCTGATGACCTTCAATTGTATACAGCTGAGCGGGTGAAAGATTTGTCGGACGCTATAGCAGATGTAAACCGAGACTTAGATTCTATCAAGGAGTGGTCTGATCGTTTTGGGGTGTTAGTAAACCCCTCAAAGTGTCAGGCGTTCTAATTGGAAGCTCACGCATGATGGGTAGGGTGGCGCTCAGTTCTCTTCCTCCTCTTATTTTCAATGGTATCGCCATTCCCATCACCACTACTGTGAAAGATCTCGGTTTGCATCTTAACTCGACACTAAGCTGGCAACGCCAGGTCTGTAGTGTTAGCCAAAGGGTCAACGGTACTCTGCGATCCCTGTATCGTCTGAGAAACTTTTTGCCCCGTAAGACGAAAACCATGCTTGTGCAGACTTTGATTTTCCCTATCATCTACTATGGTGACGTGTGCTACTTTGACTTGAATGCAGTTTTTTTGGATAAGCTCGACAGATTGCTCAACAATTGTATCCGGTTGAACTCAAATGGATGTCCATTCGCCAAAGAAGAAGTTTGCGCGCTTTGACCACACTTTTCTCCCTTATCAACTCTCTCACTCCTCTTTCTTATCCTGTCTCAATTCCAATATCAATGTATATCTCACGCTAAGAAACTGCGTTCTTTCAACAATCTTCTCCTGCTCTGTCCTTCTCATACTTCTGAATTTGTTCAATCTTCCTTTCATATTCAGTCCATTCTTCTTTGGAATGCGCTTCCTCTTGATATCAGGACGGCCACCAGTCGGTATGCATTTAAGCGTAAATTGCAGAGTTATTTTCATAAAAAATAGCGTAGAGTCGTCTCAACACCCTTCACCATTAAATTTTATATACATTTATTATATATATATTGTAAGTATATATTTTTTCTATATTTATGTATGTGTGTTATAAGTTACACAATTACTATTTTGCATCACACATCACAATTAATATATGTTTTTAACTATTTTTTTTCGATAATTGTTCCCTTCAATTAAAGCACCTGCCATCTAATCTCTTCACTACCCTTGGTTGACTGGTAGAGAATGCCTAAGGCATTAAGTCCGCCTTTGTACCTCTTTGGGTTCGAAAAGTTTAAATAAATAAATATTAATTAACATCATTAATTTGTGTACCTTTGTTAAAAAACAAAAATGTAGCAGGAATAGAAGCAAAATAAAAATAAGACAAAAGGAAAACATCGTACGTAAAATTACACGTGACACAACGACGGATGGCTAGGATCAGTGACACTGACATCTGTCTACATCCGTCACATTTATGAATTGTCAAAACGTCTCTAACCACAAACATATCGTACCAGGGATTCTCGCCACGGTGTTCTTGGTTAGCACGTGTGTTTAGGATTTGTTGTTGTTTTAATGGTTATTGTTGATATTTTTGTGACTTGTTTTCCTATAAGTGTGTTGTCCTTGTGTTGGTAAACAGGACAGTATTGTGATTGTCTTATTTTAACTCGTTTTTTATCCAAGATGGATATAAATAAACCTCCCGATCCTGATCCGCCCGACATACCAGGTCCTACATTCCCTCTTTCCCCTAGTCCGCTATCGCAATTTGCAGACGTTGTCTGTAGTGTTCCAGAGATGGATATTTCTCAATGTTCTCAATCCCATTCGCTACTAAATCAGTCTTCCCGCAAACGTCCCGGTTACGAAGATATTTTGACACCTTCCCCTCCAAGAAAACACAAGAAAAGCCAAATTGGTCGTGTCAAATATTCCGCAATAGATAAGGCTCCATTCATAGTCCACGTGTGCCGTATAGAGACCCAACCCAACTCAGGAACCACCTTACACCCAGTAAATTTTGGAAAGTTTTTGATTTACAACAACATCGCGAACATAGTTCGTGGTGGTGTTAATAGGGTTGGTAGAAACCGCGTGTCCACGATGCCAACTCTTTCATGGTTAACACCCTGTTACCCAAGTACAGTTATACTGCCTCTATCCCTACATTCAACATCACAAGGATGGGAGTAGTAACAGGTGTTTCCTCTAATAAATCAGAAGATGAGGCTATCACTTATCTGTCTGTGCCCTCAGGTTGTGGGCAAATTCTTAAAGTTCGTCGAATTAATAGGAAAGTCCAGAAAGACGGGAATAATGAATGGAAACCAACTGAAACTTGTGTGATCACCTTTGATGGTCAAGTTCTTCCTAAAAGAATCTTCTGCTGTTACACATCCCTTCCCGTTGAGCAGTACATATTTCCCACCATTCAATATCGCAAGTGTTGTAGATTTGGTCATGTGGCTAATGTATGTAGGTCAAAACCCCGCTGCAGTAAATGTGGCCACGATCACTCATGATGATGGTTGCAACATTTCTGAGGGCGAGGCCTTCTGTATTCTATGTTCGGGTAATCACTTCGCTAATAGCAGGTTATGCCCCGAGCATGGTAGACAGAAAGCCATTAAGACTGTTATGGCTGAAAAATCCATGCCTTATGCTGAGGCTAGCAAATTAATTCCAACAACTTCCCGCTCCTATGCCAATATCACAAAATCTCCAAATTCCCAGTCTTATCACAAGACAGTAACCCTTAAGCCTAAGACACATGCCCCTCTTTCTCCATCTTATGACAAAGCTGCTCATCAGCAATTAATTAGTTCCCCCCAACCTTTACAGCCCAATGGCTGCGCTCTCATCTAATAACATAATAATGTCTCTTCTAATAACAGTACTTCTTCTATTATTGAATTACTTATAAAACTCTTACCTATTGTTATTTCTTCTTCTACTTCTAATATCCAATCACCGTCCAACGTTGCCGACCAACTTATTACTCTTCTCTTAGACATTAGAAATGGCGTCTCGCCAAGTATTTCTTCAGTGGAACGTGAGGAGCGTGTGGCATAAAAAGCATGACCTCATATTTCTTTTAAATAAATACAAGCCATTGGCTTGTTCCATAGCTGAGACTTGGCTTACCCCAAGTCTCAGCTTCCGTATGCCACATTACAATATTTTCAGATGTGACAGACCAGATGGCTATGGGGGGTCGGCCCTCTTAGTCAATAATCGTGTCCCACTTTTGCCCTTTACTTTGCCTTCACTTATGGGTGATATGAGCATTACTGCAGAGAGGGTTGAGGGCATCACAGTCTTTTCAATATACATTGCACATCCTCACCATATTTTTTTTATCATTTTAAGAGATATTTTTGCTAGTGTCCATGGTCAGATACTAATCATGGGCGACTTTAACTGCCACCATTTCAGATGGGGGTCTGAACGCTGTGATGCCTTTGGTGTAGCCTTAGTTGACATCTTGGATGATATGGATCTCTGCGTTTTAAACAATGGTTGCTCAACTCGACGATCTCTTCCAGGACAGCAAAAGAGTTGCGTAGATATTACGTTTTGTTCAATTGAGTTAGCAGCATCGACTCACTGGGAATGCACAACCTTGTCACATGGTAGTGATCACTACCCTATAGTCATATCTTTGGTTAATAAATTTAATCTAGAAAAAACTTCCCCTCCACTTTTGAAATATAACCTGTCCAAACCAGATTGGACAAGATTTGTATCATTATTGGAGGATAAAATTGATGTTCTTCCAAATTTAAATTCATATTTATCAGATTCTTCTGGTCATTGCCATACCAAGAGTTCATATGAGGGTTTTGTAACGACTATTACCTCTAGTGCAGATTCATGCTTTCCATTGAAAAACAGTGCCCGTAATAAAATCCCCTCACCCCCGTGGTGGGATCCAGAACGCACTTCGGCGATTAGGGATAGGGACGAGGCTGAAGTGAGTTACAATTCAGATATGAGCACTGAAAATCTGTTAGCATACTGTCAGCTTAATGCCAGAACCAAACATTTTTTATACGCAAAAAGAAACGAATGGCTTGGGTCAAGTTTTGCACCTCTTTATCTCCGTCTACTCCAGTTTCAGTGGTCTGGAAAAACATAAATAGGTTTAGACGTGGGTGCTCCCCATCAATCTCTTCACCAATCGCTAGGGAAACAGCTGAACATTTTTTTGACAAAATAGCTCCAGCTTATGTTCCACTTTCAGCTGATTGTCAAAACACACCCCTGTATAATGTTACAGAGGATCCTTTCGATGCGCCATTTACTTTGGAGGAATTGAATGTGGTACTTAAACATGTCCGCGACTCAGCTCCTGGTACTGATGGCGTGCCATATTCTTTCATTACCCACTCTGGTGAAAAAGGTAAAATATATTTTTAAATATTTTAAATTATTGTTATAGTCATGGTTGGGTTCCAGATCAGTGGAAAACACAAATTATTATTCCTGTATTGAAACCAGGCAAACACGCATATGATCCGAATGGCTTTAGACCAATTGCTTTATCTTCAGTCTTAGCCAAATTACTAGAGCGTGAGAGAACTCACGTGTAATGGATGCTATGTCTGGTGAAGCTGATGGGGTATCAGAGGTAGCCTGGCGCAATTTGGCTTCATATTCCTGCATTCTGAAGCCAAACAACTGCTCAAGGTCCTCCAAGCTGGCAGCAAGTTTAGTGTCCATGTTCAATGTGTGGTTGCAGTGAAACAGGAACAAGTGCTATAGGCTTGATATCAATAGATAGTGGGTGTGGGGGGGGGGTCCTATATAAAATTAATTGATTTATTTTGTTAATACATATAAATAACTATTTAAAAATTATTTTATAAAGAGCTCACAAACATTTGAGTTAGTTCTATGTCTATCCACAAAGGAAGGAATGTTTTGGACTTTCATCTTTATAGCTTCTGCCGCATCAAACAATTTGACGTTTCAATGATTTACCCATTTAGTCAAATAGGTCGTAATTGATTAAGCGTTTTAAGGTGAATAATCATGCCAGGCAGGTAATAGCCTTATTATGTATTCGTGTTCTAGTCAAAGACTACACATCTGTCAAATTTACTTCTATATCATCCTTTGTTTTTGGAACAATCTTTATTTACAACTTAGTTGAAAGGTATACTCCATATTTTTGAACACATTTCACGAAATTCAATCCATGTCATGTCAGTTTTGACGTGTTCTTCATAAACATGACTCATATTTCTTTCATTTTGTTTAAAAAGTACGATTAGGTTTGCATTTCCTCTTACTAACTGCTTAGTAAGTAAGTAAGAAAGCAAGTAAAAAGTTCATTCGTTGAAACATGGTGTACATGATACATTGCATGCAAAATAATTGTGATTTACATAAAAGTTCTAACATGTTCAGCCGCATATCGTGGCGTTCGAATTGGTAGGAACTCTTCCTACCAATTCGAACGCCACGATATGCACGGCATGGTGCATAAACCGTGATGACCGAGAATGTGCAATATATTAAACAGTTGTAGTGACCTAATCGATTTACACCATGATAGCATAGGGAAATTTTGTAAATTAATTATTAAATACTACTCGCATAAACAAGGCAAAACCTGAATTGGAATTAAGTTAGGCTACATAATTATTAAACATTATTTACTGGTTTTTAATTTTAATTTCTTATCTAATGTAATTTATTTATAATTCATCACTCTATTTCACAATTTAATTCGATTGTTATTTAATTTAATTTAATTTATGTATGTGGTTTTATGATTTGTTCTCTTTAATTCTAAAATAAAATGCTATATTGCAGTACTAATAATGTAAAATATAATTATAGTGCATGTGGTGTGAGCCTGTAAATAATTGCTACACTTAAAAATGTATATAGTGTACTTTTTAATGGAATGTAATGTGGAAGCAATTGTAGGCTAACCTATTATAAATAAATAAATAAATAAATAATATTCATCAAAATTAAATTTCAAAGTAGTAATTCAATAAATTAGCCAATATAAATATGAATTACTGTCATTAAAAATTCAATTCCAAATTACAAATTAAACACACAAAAAGACAAAAAAAAAAAACGATTGATTACAATAATATGTCAAAAATACAACATCGTCATCTCAAAAACTAAGAAAATCGTCCTCTTTCATAAACTCTTCTATACTGTAATATATACTATTTTTAAATATATTACTATTCGTCTGATTTAGATAAAAACAATCGATAAACTTTTGTCTCCCCTTAGCAAAATAATCACGCATACTACTCTGATTTTAACAAGCAACATCATCAAATACAATTACAGAATTCGGTTTTGCGGTCTGAACACTCTCACTCCCTACTTGCTCATTTACATGATATTTCTTAAATGAAATGCCTGGTACTCGTTGCAAGACTTTTTCTACAAAAACGTACTTGGGGAGTTACAAGGTTTTCTAATATACATAAACAATTTGTTTTCTTTGACGATCGCGGTGTTGGCAACTCGGAATTCTTTACGGAAGGTCAAACGTTGAATAAATAATATAATTTGAGCGTTATGCGATTTTTTGACCGAAAACTCAACAAATACTATCCATCGGGAAAGCACCTTATTTACCAGATATGTCTTCAGCCGCCTTTTTTTCTTTTTCCTAAACTCAAATTACCACTTCGTGACCATTCGGTAGACGACATAAAGGAGAACTGTACTAAATTCCGGAATAAACATTTAAAAATGCTTTGATGTTTGAATTATTCGTTGGCGTTTACGTGTATCGTTTCTGAAGGAGCATACTTTGAAGGTGATCAAAACAATTTGGATGACTAACTAGCATTTTGTGCATTATTGATCTTTTCCCGGTACTTTCTTGACAGGGTATGATTATGTAGCTATCTACAATACCTACATACAATATTGATGACATGCTGTTGTAGACGTTTTATTCATAATAAAGTACCTATTAATCTTACTTTGTTTTGATGACATTCGGAAACTCATGTTCAGCAGTGACGGTTTTTATTTTACCAAGTTAGCAAGTTGCAAAAGAAAATAGAGCATCACCTTCATGTTTAATGACTTTTGAAGCGTTTATCATTTTCTTGGTTCGAGGAAAGCATGAGATTTTATGCCTTCTTGAGTATTTTAACCCGAGCTCGCAATGACGATAATGAATTAAAATGCATTTTGATACCACTTTATTTCAACACTTATTTAAATCGAAATCACACATTCAAGAAGTCCATTTTAAAATGAGTAAGTGAAACAAATATTACTTTTGCAATAAAACGTTAACAAGACGTTTAGTTTAATTCGAGTTTAAAATCATGTCACATTCATCTTCATAGAATAATGTGACATGATTTCAAACTCGAGTTTTATTGGATTTAATGGTATTTAAAATCGGATTTTCGCACTCTAGTAGTGCAAACGAATCAAAAAAATAGTTTAGAACAGGTTAAATACTTAGTAAATGAGATATTTGAATGATTACAATTAAATATGTCGTCGCTACGCTTATACACTTCAACATCAACTTAATGTCTATAGAAAACATATCGTATGCATAGATGCGTAACGGCCAGGCCTCCACGAGTTCCATAAATGCTTTAGCTTGCACCTTCATCGTCTTCGGTAGGTCGTAGTTCATTATCGTTTTGTTCACTAGTACCCTTGTCTCATTGTGTATTGTAAGCAGCCGTTCACAAGTAAATGCCATGATGCCAATATTGCAAATCGAACTAAAACACCAAATCATATTGTTTATCAACTGACTTAAATGATAGTCAGCAGGGCTAACATGCCAGACGCGACAATTACTCACTCTCGTGTTTTCTCGTCGCGTCTTTACTCGTTTTCTGACAGCACTGCCATACAAAATACTGGACTTGTTCTATCAAACTTGATGTTTTCTCGTTAAACCCTAACATGACCACCTAATTTATCTCGCATTTTGACAATTCAACATGAGAAAATCGTGATTTTCTCTACTTTAGTCGTCCTCGATTTTGACGACGAGAAGAGTAGACAAAATTATGATACAAAAAAAAAATAGAATATCCTAAATAACATGGCAAATTCATAATAATACTTATTTTCGTTCTAGTTCTATTAGACAACATGAAAAAACTTAGTTGAAATACTGAATTGACATAATTGATTTGATTGAATTGAATGAAAATCCTTAAAAGTTTTAAACAGCCTACTACACACATTGGAATGAAGTTCCTTTCGGCGGCCGCGAGAGAAAGTTTGGCGCAGGGGAGCACTATTACGTAGATGAGCATCAAGTGCAGTAATAATCAGTCTAGTTTGTCAATTATGGTGATTATCGAAATCTAGGGAGTTATGGCTGTACCTGCCTACGCAACATAATTACGAAAATCGCCAGTTAAGTCCGCCAAGTTGGTGAGTAAAAGCAATATCATGTGTTTTATGGTGATTGTTACAATTTCAACCTTCGCTTTGTCGAATAGTGTCCTTCGGTCGATTTATCAATTGTGGTGGATTATCTAGTGAGTATAATAAGTGCCAGTAATTGTATATTTTAATTTTAGCATGCCAAAGAAAAACAGTAAAAAAGTCGGTTATATGGAACTAAACAAAAATTAAAACAGGTGGACGTTAAATCAATACAGAACATACTTATTCCATGCGTAAAATCGACCGATGTTGCAGTGATAAAAATGATTTGTTTTTAATAACTTGCTACATCGGTTTCTCGTCGCGAGATACAGAAGTGTCAAAGTGCCTTTTTCGAGTTAACTCGAGCTTGGCGGTCATGTTAGGTGTAAGGATGACGTCAAAATCGTAGACAAATTTCGAGAAATCGAGATATCGAGCGTTCTCGCGCTTGTCGTGTTAGCCCTGGGTGTGCGGTAGAACGAGAGCGATATCCACATTGTTGCAACTATGCATGAAAAGGTAGACACCAAAGTCAATAAAATCTGGAAGTTGAAAACGTCATTCATAATGAAACAAATTTCTCCAATATTGTCATATGTTGAGGCCAGATGATGACTTATTTTTGTATTTCTTACCGATGGACGCCCAATAAAATTGAACATTCTCTCCGATTTTATTTTTGTGTCCTTTACTGTAAAAATGGGTATGTTCGTGTCTTGTTCTTGAACCATACCATTAACCATGATAACATATGCACAGAAAATGAAAACTTCCAATTTCTGGATAAAAAACATAAGGGAAAAATTACAAGTGCCCACTGAAAATCTTCCATGCTACACAAATCCACCATTTTAGTGATTACTCGTATATGTGAAATTATCAAAATAATTAGGTACTTATTGAGCCGTATTCCCATCTTTTTACCTCCCATTCGGTGGAAGTAGTGATCCATTGACGAGTTGAAATCTTTATATTCCACAGCAGCGCTCAAGAATAATTTCAGGTTTGACATTGTTGGTAATTTCAATGATTTTCTTTTTTTCACCACTGTTAGCCTTCTCCTCTTCATTTGAATCACTGCCTTGTTCCTTTTCGTCTTCCATGTCTGATTATAAAATAAAACTCTTCAATAAATATTTGAATACTATAAGTCCGTTAGTTAGTGATAGCAGGCATTGAATTGTCTCATCAAATTATGAACATCTAATTGCTAAAGATAAAGTAAAGTTCCGTTAGGGTAATGCTGTTTGCTCGCACGGTAGGCAAGGTACCTACACATAATTATATTGATTGACAAATTAATTATTGCAACTGTTTAAAAACCTATATAATATAAACATTTTAACCTAACTTAGCAAAAGGTTGTGTTTCAAACATAACTAACTGCTGATTGTCTTTTACACTTAATATACGAATAAAATTAGTGCAAAGGATCATTGTGAAATATACACAAATGTACACTTCACTAAAATCATTACTCTCAATTGAATTAAAACTAAGCAACTCGGGCAAATTAAGATTATCTCGTTTTTCTGACCGAAATACCCCAAGGCGCTTTTGGACTTTCAGTGAAGCAGCGTGACGTTCTGGATTCGATTTCCGGATTGAAGCGAAAATTGTTTATTTCTTTGTACATTTTCATCATGGATGGATGGCATGGATCAGCACCATTCAACTCAACCATTTTGAAGGGAGCTAAATGATCCGACACACGCGCCACCGTCAGCGAGACATTTGAGTGAGCATGACATCTTATCAGCCGCCATGGCACATTCAAGTCAATCTATGACATTACCCGGTAAATGGTAGCTCTATAGTACAAAGTACTCATATCTGTGCAATGCATCTGTATAATAAAAAGGAGATTGAGTTTATGTAATGCAAATATATTCTTACAATCTTCAGCAGCTTCAACAGTATTTCAAATGTCAATTAATTTGTTGTGGTGTGGAGCAGGACCAGCATTAAGCCAGGCATTTTTATCAGTTATGTAATCCCCTAACCTATAATACGCCGGCCTGCATAGTGTGCGTTTGACAAAGGATTTGAATTTCGTCTCATTCAGTTGAAGTATGTGGGGAGGTATTTTATTACAACATTTTAGACAGTACCCCATGAAAGATGAGTCTACTTTAGCCAGTCTGAAACCTGGTTGAACTGATAGGTCCCGTTTTCTAGTACTATAATTATGTCTGTCATCTCTTTTATTGTAAAGATGCATTTTTTTTCTTACGTACATGATGTTTTCATAGATGTTTTGACAAGGTAACGTCATGATGTTAATGTCCTTAAACAATTCGCTTAGAGAATCGCGCCTGCGGAGATTATATATGGCTCTGATGGCTCTTTTCTGCAGAATAAAATAGACTCGATGTCTGCAGCCCGTCCCCAAAGTAAAATACCGTCAGACATGATACTATGAAAGTAACTAAAATAGACCAGCCTCGCGGTATCTACATCAGTTAATTGTCGGATTTTTCTGACAGCGTAAGCTGCTGAACTTAGCCGTCCTTGAAATTGAAATTGTTTATTGATTGAGAAATTACATTCGAATGCGTTGATTCCTGGAACTCACACTAGGATTCCCTGTGTCGTGAGATCCAGGCTCCTTCGTTCCGTTTACATTTTACATTTAACTGCGATACTTCAGTACATGTAATCGGTATATTTAAGATACATTCAATTTCTTAATTTCCTATAATCTACTCGTAATGTAGTAGAAAAGGAATATAAAATAAAAAAGTACACAAAGAAAACTAATACTAATACACAAATAAAACAGTAGATAATGAAGTATGAGTGTGTCGGCGTCACCGTTAGCGGTAGGTACAGCGGGCCGAGTTATGCTGTGCAAAGCGGGACGTTCGCCTTCCCACTCTCCCCACTTCTCAAGCAACTTAATGTAAGCTAGTGCGCAGCGAAGAGGGGAATCATCAGGGGGGGGACACATAGAACATTAAGCACATTGCAAAGAATGTAGGGCCATCTACATTGCTGAACTGAGAAACGTCTTCAGAAGTATCAAAAAAGTGCCGATAGGTGTCGCTACTGTCACAATAAAACATAAGATAAAATGTTTATAAACAATCATATTTTATGTATTACTCATAAAATAAAGAACATTTTATATTACACCTAAATAAAATAATTATTTACTGTGCTACTTGTAGTTGGTGCTTCGTCTATTGAACACACGGATGGACACGCACACTGAAACACACGTAATATGGCTGGTTTGTTTTGCTTCCTCATATTTTGTGTAATTTTTGTGGTTTTCCGAGTGTTTTCTCCTTATAGAAGTTGAGCTGAGAGTACTCCTCCGTCCTGATACTAAGACTTCAGAAAACCAGTGAGAGTACTTAATTTTTGACTGCTGTGTGATTTTTTTAAATAAAAAATAAAATATACTACTATTATCTAGTTTGTTTTATTCCAATTTCCAGACCTTGAAAATCACCTACGTCAATGGTAAGCTATTTTCTTCATACTACATATTTATCCATCCATTTAAAACATAAAGAGCTATACAAATTATAATATCCTTCCAATCTACAGTACCTATAGATCGGGAATTAGTTCCTGTTCAGAAATGCAGATGGCGTATAAAACTGCCATGCATAAATGATTCGAGAGAGGGCTCTCTTATCATAAATAACATTATATTACTCTTTGGGAATCATTCTTGTGGCAGGCTCGGCCCGGTGCGCCTCCTGTAGCGCCTAGAGCTATTATCGCGATCTATTTAATTAATTAACAAGCTGTCGGAATGAAAGAGTTGGTGACTGCTATATCTCATACTTTCATTTAATATGTCGGACCTCTGCCTTCAGGTTATTTCATGGTGATTATTTTATAAGAAATTGTGAGTGAAATAAAGTGATTGTGCTGTAACTAGTATCTCTATTTTCTTCGCCCGACAATCCACGCCTACTTACAAAGTGCAAGTGTAATATCGCTGATGAGGGCCTATCCCGATATCAGAATTGGGATTCGAGCAAACCTGAAGAAAATAATGACAACAGTGAAGTGTGGGCCAACGTCTATCTATTCAAAATATGGAGTTTTTGCTATCACGACTTCCGGCAACCACTTAACCGCAAACGTCAAATTTCACCGCAACTGCGCGACTGATATGGTTTGATCCTGATAATGACAATCGCTTCAACAGCACATGTCATCGTTAAAGCACAACAGTCCAAAAATCAAGTGATTGAAGCAAGTGGCAGTACGAACCTTTGACCGAAGTGAAGAATTCGAATCGAGCACCAGCACCGAAGAGTCGTGATACGAACAGT
Source organism: Dasypolia templi (assembly GCA_963555695.1). Classification (NCBI taxonomy): domain Eukaryota; kingdom Metazoa; phylum Arthropoda; class Insecta; order Lepidoptera; family Noctuidae; genus Dasypolia; species Dasypolia templi. The sequence continues at coordinate 8,582,388 of OY743148.1, read as the reverse complement.
CTCACCTGCTACGTGTATGGACAACCACATCATCCGGTGAGCTCGTTTCTTTTCTTTTTAATAGATAATCTGGTAGTTAGTTTGTAGCTTTTGGCTTTGTCAAAAATTCCAGGGCACTATGCGCTGTGATTTAGTTTACCTTACAGGTATACCTGTGTAAAGAAAACGTTATTTATGAATCGCAGAATACTGAGCCGTGGGGGAATTCAACACGTCGGTGTCCTTTTTGTTTCATGTTGTGCCTGTTAACTCAATTACAGAATCAGTTATTATATGTAAGGATCTATTAGATAGTAGATCAATGTACGTACGGATATTGCAAAATTACATTCTTTTTGGGGTAAGAAAGTTAACGTTACTAAAGAGTTTCATTATCATATACCACAACATCAAAACTGACCTACATGGTGAAGATAAACTCGCATTAGTTCAGTGCGAAAGGATAATTGATTCTTTATTGGTGGTATGGTGTTTATGGTTAAATAAATTATTTCTCGAAAAGAAATTACAAAGATTTCACTTACTTGAGAACGTTTTAAACTTAAAATGTAACTTGGACACACAAACTAAGCAGCTATTGTTTGAATTTATGTTAAATCATCTAAGTTGTAATACCATTTCTTTTCGTACGCAAATAACATTATTAACTAACACAAAACTTAAAACTTTTCGATCCACCCGCAAAAGAAATAATTACCGTAGATAAGGAATGCGATCCCGGTGCCACAATAAAGCAATGCAGTAGTAGGGCAAGTCTGTTTAATGGAGTAGTGTTTGATCCCTTAGAAAGTGATAAAAAAAATACCGAACGTTTAGTTTGCATTCTTTACTTCTACAAGTAGCTTATTACATTGTTGCACTCCCGCAAAAATAATTGTTCTCTCGCCATTTACTGTCCACACTCGCGGTAGTAAAATGTGATACTTCCTACTATTGCTGTGATGTACCTGATGTATTTTTGTGTGAATGAACTTACTTAGAATTTTTAAGTATTCTGGTGCAATATGCAGGAAGTTGTTTAATATTCATGAGTTTCGTTTCCCTGTAAATTTTAACTGTAGGTGTAAGGTAATCATAGTCAAATAATAGTTTAATCATTTTATTTTGAGCGATCTGTAGGTCTTTTAGATTAGTTTTTGGCGGTTTGCCCCATATTTCACGTGTTTTACGTCAAGAATCTTGAATCAAATTAAAAGGGCCTATCAAATGGACAGACAAGATATTTACAAGAAAGTGATCGAAATACTTACATCAGAACGGATTCTGACTAAAATGATTTGACTGGAACGCACTGATTGAACTTCACACTTGTGTGCTGGGGATTGTTCGGGGCTCACTCCATCCTATGCTTAGGGTTTCTGCACAATGTTATACTGTACATTTAGACATCGCGGAGAAGTTGTGTGGAGAAATCGATGGTAGGGAGTATTCTTGTCATTGTTGACTCTTTCACTAAATGAGTCCTTCTCGAGTGCACTTCTTAGTTGGATGCAGCAGGTGCAGATGAAACACTAAAGGAGGCTCCGTCTTTTCGGTGCGACTTCGCGGATCATTTCGGATCGGGGTGGGTATTGTATTGGCGCAGACAGAGCAATTTAAAGGTGAACATGGTGTAGAGTTGCACCTTGTTGCTAACGGTTCTGGTAGGGCATGTGTTCGGGTAGAGAGAGTCATGAGGACATTGAGGTGCTTACTTGTTATAATCGAAAGTGAATCTGGTGGGACCTGGCGCGGCGAGCTTCTCGAAGTGCAGTTAGCGACAGATGGTGCAAGGTCTAGGGTAACACAAACAGAACTTGTGTTTGGGACTCGGGCGCGGTTTTTAAGTGTGGCTTCATATTCTGAGTCTGGGTTTCGGTTAGATTTGGGCAAAATTCGTAAGATAGCATAGGAGAATATTGGGAGAGTTGCTGCGTCACAGTGGGAAAAATGAGACCGTTCTACAGTTGTTATTCCTACTTCATTGAATGTGACAGGGGGGGGGGGGTTCGATTGGGCTTCGCAGGGAGTACAGACTTCCCTTTGTTGTGTGTCTAATAGAGAATGCAAATATGGTCGTAAGCATTTTCGTGCAATGCCCGGGGGAAGTGAGGGCTTGGTGCATTTAGCTACCACTTTGACTGGTAGCTTGAAGGAGGCCGAGGTGGCGGCAGTCCGCGATTGACGAATGGAGTGGGCGTCATCGGGTGGTTTTAGGGATGCTTTGTCTATTTGTAGTTCACGTACGTTATCCGCCAGCTCTGGAAACCTCTCGGCCTCGAAGAGTGAAGAAACGTAAGTAAACGTAACATTGGTACTAATCTGTGAGATAAAGTAAGGGTCCGACTCATGCGGGTTGACGTCCTATGGTGTGTGTTATTGGGTAGTCTAAAGAACTGGCTTATGCAGGCCGATGTTCTGGGTCATATTATAAAGTGATCGTCTAGTCTGAGAGGCTATGAGATCAATGGAGATATGTGTGGTACTAGTGAGTGATCGGAGAGACGCTGATTGGCTGCCTGGTCCATGTTATCTGGAGAGACAACTAGCTCAAGGGAGGCCTATTTAAGTTGTCCGGCTCAGCTCCTAAAGGTTGATTTTGTGGGTTATAAAACGTTGTAATGTATGTCACCGATGGACGAGCGTACAAAGTAATGTATCTACCAGTTTTATTCTTTTTACAGAAAAATGGGCCCGCAGTGACTTTAAGGGGATGGAGACGCACAAGGACGTGCGAATGTCAGTCTGACCGTGACGGCGCTTCAATACTTAAATTAGTGTTATTTCGTTTTCATAGATGTCGTTTGTTAGTTTAGAGTGTTATGTGTGTGTGAACATGAATGACTATGAAAAGACCATTTCAGACACCAGTCTGCATAGTCCTCATATGATATGACCAAGATTATTTTCATATTTTATTTACACTTTGACATTGATGCACTTTATATATGCAATGACATTTACTTTGTAAAGGATGATACTATTTTAATTATTGTGAATGTGAAGACATTGTAGATTTGTTGTTTTTTTTTAATGCATTTTTTTTAAATTATTAGTTTTAATCATGGTCTGGCAGTTTGAGTAATTTATGCGGCCTACCCAAATGTCCTTTCTTTGGTAATGTTCATCGAATCGTTTAGCTCCTTTAGTTCTGTGTTGAGCTGCATGACAACTGACAAATGCGTGCACTGACTGGACAGGTCCACTCATTCTGTGTGGTTCTTTCCTCGAAAGACCATTTCAGATATCAATCCACATGGTCTTCACATGACCTGACCAAGATTATGTCTGGACTTTAAAAGAGACTGTGACCTCTGAGTTTGTTTCGGCGTTTCTTCTCAGAGTAGTCAGATAGGAAATGCTGATCTCACCTAGTTTTTAAAATATGATTGACGTGTAAAAGTGTTTGTACAAACCTATTTACAGAAATAAAATCATTTATCATTTATGTGTCTGCTACGACACATTCAATGACATGACACTCTGACACAACACAGAACGCTTATGCACCTTGAAGTGACATTTTGCTGGCTGTATGACATGAGACTCGGTCGGCATCGCACAGGCGTGCTACGCATTCGGTGGAGTGTCTAAGTCAGTCTATTCTTAAGATTAAAATAGTTTGTTTCTGTTATAGGCTCTAAAGTAAATGACTTTGGTGGTAGTGAAACTACCAATGAACATAGCATGTGTGGATTGTTGAGACAAGTATTTTAATACATTTGATTAAATTATCTACTGGGACCATTTTAGTCCGGACTAACAAGAGACAAAAAAAAAAGACTAATAAAGAGACAAAAAAAAGAGACTACTGACCATGACCGGACCAAGCAGTAATAATCCTGAAGGGTTTGTTATAACCGGACCAGGAGATTATAACTCTGTAGGGTCGTAAGACCGGACCAGGAGGTTATAATTCTGAAGGGTCATTTGACCGGTCCAGGCGGTTATAATTCTGAAGGGTCGCTGGACCGGGCCAGAAGATTATAACTCTGAAGGGGTAAACCGGACCAGATTGCTAAAGTTCTGAAGGCTCAATAACGAGCGGTCCCGAATTAGTAGTAAACTCTGCAGGGCTGAACCGGACCAGATTACTAGTATAAGTCCTGAAGGCTCAATATTGAGCGGTCCAGAGTTGGTTGCACAGTCAGTAGGGATGACCTGGATTGTTTTTCTCATCGAGATTGCTAGTCAGGATGAACGAACATTAATAATAACGTTATGTCTTTTTAGACAATGCGATGAGTCTACGCGTACGAGGACGTCCGCACGTCAGTATGGCCGTGTCGGCGTCACCGTTAGCGGTAGGTACAGCGGGCCGAGTTACGCTGTGCAAAGCGGGACGTTCGCCTTCCCACTCTCCCCACTTCTCAAGGAACTTAATGTAAGCTAGTGCGCAGCGAAGAGGGGAATCATTCTTGTGGCAGGCTCGGCCCGGTGCGCCTCCTGTTGCGCCTAGAGCTATTATCGCGAACTATTTAATTAATTAACAAGCTGTCGGAATGAAAGAGTTGGTGACTGTTATATCTCATACTTTCATTTAATATGTCGGACCTCTTCCTTCAGGTTATTTCATGGTGATTATTTTATAAGAAATTGTGAGTGAAATAAAGTGATTGTGCTGTAACTAGTATCTCTATTTTCTTCGCCCGACAATCCACGCCTACTTACAAAGTGCAAGTGTAATATCGCTGATGAGGGCCTATCCCGATATATGCATGTTGACTATTATTGTGATTGTGTGTGTGAATGAATTTAGATGGTTGTGTTGGTGTTTTGAGAGAATGAGAATGTATAAAATTATGTGTATGTTTGTGATATAAAAAAATAAAAATATAAATAGAGAAATGTATCAGTACCACTCGAAGCGCTCCATGTTTTTTAAAATTTCTTTTTTAACTTTTTTTATTTTTATTTTATATAAAGAAGTTTCAATCATATCATAGTCCAGAGTAAGAAGCAATTTTGTAACCGCTATTTTGCATTTACTTTGATTAATTTGCAAAATGTTCAATCGGTTATTGAGTTTCGAGTAAATTTGCGGTCCCATGAAACCGTACGACCTTCTACCGATTGCTTAACGGCATCGAGCCTTTTCCCAATGTACCCTTCGACTTGACCGGATACAAGTGCACATGGAGTTTTTGTGAAACCTTAGAGCAACTGACAGAATGTAAAGCTGTCTGACTCTAGGAACTCCCGCTTCTGTGTAGAGCTTGTTAGTGGGGTACCGGAATGGTCTTCTATAGGCAACTTTAAGCAGAGCTCGTTGAGCTCTTTCGACCTTTATTAAAGAGGTTTTTGCAAGAGATGTTAAATGAGGACCCCATTGTAGCTTTGAGTCGAGCGTGATCCCCAAGAAAACCGTTTTATCGACGAATTCTAGTTTCTCTTGATTCAATACTATCTCACAATCACTATTCTTGACGTTTGGTAAAGAAAATCTTATACACTTAGTTTTATTTCCATTTACTTCAACTTCTTGGGCTGCAGACCACGCGAAGCCCTGTCCGCGGCAATCCATAATATTTAAAGTAGTGGACACTCTGTTGCTAAAAAATGTTTCCTATCGACTTGAGCCTCCTTTGAGCCATGCTAACACTAAAGTGGAGTCGGTCCATCCATAGAGATGTTCCTTCGCTATCTCCAGAACTTGCGATACTTCACAATATGTGAGTATAATATACGCTTGGCTGCTAAGGTGGCGCCACACAATTCAAGTCGGGGCATAGATTTTATTATTTTGTGATGAATTGTTGAGTTTCTGCGTAGAACAAGACTGGTGCTGCGTTGATATGAAGAGACTAGGTATTCAGTCTGGTACATACACTTTTATGAGTAAGGCGCATGGATGTAGGAGGTGGTTAGACCACTGTATTGTCATGAAAGCCGCTCAAGAGACTGTCCATAATGTGTGGGTGCAGTATGACGTATACTGGTCTGACCACTCTCCAATTTATGTAGAATGTGATTTGTAGAAGATTGCTGTTAAGTGTGCTGTTGATGGTAAGCTGGTATGTGATGGTGTGATCTGGGGCAGAAGAGAAGTTAAGCAGATTGATTTGTCTTTGCCACGAGGAGCTCAAGATTTACCAATGGAATTCAGTTCATTCGCTGATACATTCTGTTCTGACCCAGTACATACGGCCTTGTTAGATAATATGTACACTAGAATTATAAGTATTTTAGCGCATGCGTCTGTAAGATCCTACAGTCGTAAATGTTTCAGGCAGGGTGGGTACATCACCGGATGGAATAGGCATGTCGCGGGCTAGGCTAGTGTTTCAGCTATGGCTGTTAGCGGATAGACCATCAAATGGTTTATGAACAAATGTGTGATAGCCGGAGGGATTTTAAGTCCAAACTAAAATGGTGTCAGAGTAGGCAAGAACAAATAAAGATGGATATTCTTGCCTCAAATCTTTCAGCGGGGAATTTTTCAGCCTTCTGGAAGAATACTAACAAGACGAACCCTAATCCAAGTGTACCTGTGAGCGTCGGCGGCATCAGTGATCCTAAAGGTATTGCCAATAATTTTAGAGATCACTTTATGGTAAGATCTCCCCTTAGGCCAGCGACAACCGATTCAGGCGGTGCCGGGGCCGGCGTGCCCGGGAGAAAAACAAGCTTTTCAGCAAAAGAAGTTGTCGCTGCAATTCAAAGGATGAAAAGGGGTGAGTCTCCAGGGTATGACGGTCTCAGCATCGAGCATTTCAGGCAAGCAGGTGTACATCTGCCGCGTGTACTGGCAATGTTTTTTACGCTGTGCATAGGTCACTCATACTTACAAGATTCGTTGATGAAAACCTTGGTGGTACTCATTCTTAAAAATAGGACAGGGGATGTATCAGATCGGACAAATTATCGGCCCATCTCACTTGCTACAACAACAGCTAAGATACTTGACAGTTTGTTTAATCAGAGTCTCAGTGGGTACTTACATTTACATGATGCACAATTCGGTTTCAGGGCGGGACGTTTTATACCTTAAGCATACTGTCAGGTATTATACGGAGAAAGAAAGACCGATGCCTGTTTCCTCGATTTGTCAAAAGCTTTTGACACAGTTGCCTACGACATACTTTGGCGAAAGCTAGAGGGAGCAGGTATGCCAACGGAATATACCAGTATTCTTAAATTCTGGCATAAAAACCAAACTAACCAGGTGAGATGGGTGGATACATCTGACGAATATAAGTTGGAATGCGGTGTAAGGCAGGGTGGCCTCACATCTACCGGCCTCTTTAGGCTATATGTAAACCAGTTGATCGAGGAGCTCAGCAGGACTCATGTCGGATGCTACATTGACGGAACCCTCCACAACCGCGAGGTGTGCAGTCTCAGGGAATATTTTTTTAAATCCGAAGTGGGTATGCACCGTGATGTGGTGGCAGTGGCCCCGCTCTCCATGGCTAGTAACCAAACCTGTAGTACTTACTTCCGATGACTACAAGGCGGTATGGCAAAGCATGGAGCTTCACGGGCGCTTCTATCGGGCTCTTCATGAGCCTGGTGTAGATTTCTTAGCGTCCGTATCCGGTTTCGTCTGTGCAATTATGGACGAAGTTATCTTGACATATTATGAAGGACGAGACGGTTGACGTTTGTCGGGCATGCCACCGTCCAGGTGAATCCATCAGACATATTATATCTGGTTGTTCCCGTCTGGCTAACGGCGAGTACTTGCACAGGCATAACCAAGTAGCCAGGATTGTTCCCCAGCAACTTGCTTTGAAATATAAACTTGTAGATTCTGAGGTACCGTATTACAAGTATGTGCCCGACCCAGTTCTAGAAAATGACCTTGTCACGTTGTACTGGGTTCGGTCTATCATTACTGACAGGACTATTATCGCTAATAAACCTGACAGAGTAGCGATAGATCGATTAGCGCGCCGCACAATGATTATCTATGTTACCATTCCACATGACGAGAACCTCGTGAAAGCTGAGAAAGAGAAACAAATTAAATATCTCGACTTTGCACACGAGGTTGTTGACGTGTGGAATGTGCCGATTGTCGTATCGGCCAATGGCCTGATGCCAAAAAGCCTCGACCAACTCTCGAGGCTTTCGTTAGGCGGTTGGATCAAGGGCCTGATTCAGAAGGCAGTACTCCTCGATACGGCTCGCATTGTGCGGAGGTTCCAGTCTCTGGAGCCCTAACCACCGGTAGCTTGGACCCTGCTCCCGATAACAGCGGACCACTATTTTTTTTTATTTAAATGTACCATCCTTCCCTATCAAAAGAGGAATCAAGCAGGGAGAACCGTTATTAAGAGGTTTTTAAAAACCTGTCCCACATTTGGGACAATAAAGGAGTAGTCATCGCAGAAAAAAGGCTGACCAACCTGCGTTTCGCCGACGACATTATTCTGTTTTCATCATCAGCAACTGAATTAGGCGAAATGCTGAATGAATTAAACAAGGTAAGCCTTGAAATAGGTCTTCGAATGAACATGTCAAAGACCAAACTCATGACCAATAGCGTCAAACAAAAACAGTATGTGGAGGGTGTGGAGATTGCATATATCAAAAAAGAAGTTGCGCCGCACCAAAAACGCCTGGAAGAGCTATTATAGGTCGATGAATGCCCTTATGAAAGGAGATCTTCCGATTTGCCAGAAGCGTAAATTAATGGACATGTGCATTCCTCCCATACTTACATACGGCGCTCAAACCTGGTCTTTGACAGTTCCGCAGAGGACCAGGCTCGAGATTTGCCAGCGAGCGATGGAGCGCAGTATCCATCGAGTTCACTGGTAAGTGAACTTCTGGTTACGGGACACGATACTGCGCTCTAAAACCCAAATCGCAGACTTCACCCAAAAAGCAGCCAAGCTCAAATGGCACTGGGCCGGACACGTTTGCCGCATGTCGGATGCATTGTGGGCTAAGACCACCACAGCATGGGTCCCTGACAACGCCCAACGGCATCGCGGGAGACCGAGGCGTAGATGCAGGATGAACTTGACGCTTATAGGATGGGTTGGTCCAAATTGGCTCAGGATCGTGTTGAGTGGATAAACGAAAGGGAGATCTTTGAACTGCAGTGACACAACACCGGCAGATTATTATTACAATTATCGTTTGAAAACTGCTGCCACTTACTCTTGTGTATAATTTACCCACTTAGGTACTTTAAGACTTATGAAATATATTAGCTCTTGTCTGTAGTTTAGCCACTCATCATGCAACTCATCCGTCAAACTCTCATCCCACTAAAGACCAGATTTCCTCAGTTTCTGAATGAAAACTTAGCAGTAACTATCACTGGGGCAATCCAGCCTAAAGTAATACAATATCTCTACTTCAGATAATACTTGTCTTTTAGTGACTAAATATTTAGGTTCAGGTAAGTTCATCACGTATTCAAAATTATCATTCTTCATATTCCAACTCAAACCTAATATGTATTACCGTGGGGTCTCAACTCGAACAAATTATAATTTGTCTTGAAAAAAAATCATAGATAGATAACCATTATGAAATTAACAATCATTAAAAAGCGATATACGGAAGAATTTTGGCTGAATTATGATTGGTAAAAGTCTAAACTTCCCTGTATTAAACAGGGAAGTTTAGACTTTTACCAATGATTGATGCTGATTTATCTATTTCCTCTCATAATGCACTTATTTTTTTAAATAAAATAGAAAGGAAGCCTTTGTCTTCAATTCGAACCCTTTTAATGAAAAAAGCCATCTGACAATCATTTTGTTTAGAGTTTTTTGCAATAGATGGCGTTTTACTCAATTGGTCCTGCCTCATCGCAGTTTCCAATATTGGTACTTATTTAAATCAATCAATTTTTTTATTATTATTTTTTTTCCATAGAAATATAAAAGAAATCTAATAACTTGTTTTTGCTGAATCCGGATCTATAATTTTTTTTATAAAAAGGATTGCATCAAACGTTTTAAAAGTAGGTCGACTCCGAGATGGCGTTGTAAAACTACAGTCTCTGGCAATTAGTGAGTTGCTTATGCCGCCATCTGTTGAAAAATTTGACGAATAAAAATTGCCAGCTCAATTACCAGACTTAGGGAGGTTTCATTTATTTGTATGGGATTGGATGGGATGGGATGGTATTACTAATATATATTAGAACATTTAACTCAGTTTTCTCAATCTGCTCTAAAAACTTCTCTTTATTGCTGTTCTATTTCTGGAACTTAAAACCACCACTCTTCATTAACTCATTCATCTCTTCATAATTGTTATAGCCTCATTAACCGTGTCAGAACAGGTGATTAAATCATCCATATAATAGCTTTGTTTCGTTAAAGAGAAACAGTACGGCTTAATAAAAATACCTCACAACTATTATCTTACTTTAGTGATGAGTTCAACGTGTACCTGAACAATCGTGAACACGTATTTGTTGTCCTCATTGACTTTAGCAAAGCTTTTGATTGTTTAGAATATAGGACACTATTGAAAAAAATACACCAAAATGGTAACCGGGGTCCATTCTTGGAATGGTTTAAAAACTGCCACAGAAATCGCTTTACGTCGTTGAATGTGTCAGGTTCACTTAGTAGCATGATTCCAACCGATAAAGGCACAGCACAAGGTTCGATTCTTGGGCTGACTGAATACTTACTGTACGTGAACGACATGTGTAACATTTTCACGGAAAACTCCGTGTACCAATTTGCTGACGATACATGTTTGGTTGCTGCACACAAAGACATACAGGAGGCACAGTGAATAACGCAGAGTAACTTCGACCTCTTACGTAAGTGGGCTCACGACGTTGGCCTTGTAATTAATGCGAAAAAAACCATACTAATGCATATACACTCGCCTTACCTGACGGCGTCTTGTGTGCCTTTTGTCATTGGCCATGAGCATCTGTGTCTTCACCGATCGGTCACAGCGTGTAGTTGCCAGAAAATAGAGTTGGTGACCCAAAATATGTGTAATTGTGTTATTAGGTAGTAATTTCCACTGGCGGCCGCACATTGATCATGTATGTAATAAGCTTAGGTCAATATTAGCAAAGTTATCGATACTTAAGTATAAACTACCCTATAGAACACTTAGAACATTGTATTTGGCACTGGCCGACTCCTTAATTGATGACGACCTAAGTAGCTACGGGCTTACAAGACTTACCTCGAGGACATTTACAAATTACAGTTAGGCATTTTAAAAACGATTGTACCCACCAGAATAAAACATGAATTCTAAGATAATGCCACGGGGTTATTTAAGCACTGCCAAATTGTAAATGTTTTTGACAAGGTACGTTTACGTGTTTTAAGTGAAAGTTACGTCGGAGAATTACTTGCGGATGTCGGAATGCATCATACGGAATGCAGGATCTGAAAAAAATGTACTTAACAATTTTTTTAACATTTGTACTCTATCAAATGTTAACAGTTTTTTTTATTTATAAAATTGAAACTTGAAAAAAAATTCAACTGTTCAAGAGTAACAGCGGATAACCGCTACTCGAATTTGAATTTAACCGAAAGGGAGACAGGATCGGATTGCTGCTTATGATACCTTCTGCCCTGGTGGAGTGAAGAACTTTGCTGAGGACTGCTGGACATCTGGCTGGATATTCAAGAGAAGTTGGCCTACATAGTCCTTTCCCCTAATTCTAGTCCCCCCCCCCCCCCTTCGAATATGTGTGAAGCTAGCCGCTCCGAAAGCGCCAATGAGATAGCATTTCTAACTCAAATCTCAAATTCAAATTCCTCATTGCGAACTAAGTGTTAAAAAATTGAAGATGTTAACAACAGGTAGGTTCTTAGAACTTAGTTGCCTGGTAGAGCATTGCAATTTTGATGGTTTAAAATATACATACTCAAATTTACAGTTATACAGTTTCATTATGTTATATTAGTTCGTTTATTTATTCTTATCCTTATTTAGATAAATTTTTTAAATATTTTATAAAACAACTTAAAAAAAAACATTTAAAAATATAAAAAAATAGTGGTCCGCCGGTAGCGGGAGCAGGGTCCAAGCTACTGGTGGTTAGGGCTCCAGAGACTGGAACCTCCTCACAATGCGGGCCGTATCGAGGAGTACTGCCTTCTGAATCAGGCCCTTGATCCAACCGCCTAACGAAAGCCTCGAGAGATGTTGGTCGAGGCTTTTTGCCATTAGGCCATTTGCCGATACGACAATCGGCACAATGGCAGCCGAGCTCACATTCCACATATTAATAACCTCGTGTGCTAAGTCGAGATATTTAATTTATTTCTCTTTCTCAGATTTCACGAGGTTCTCGTCATGTGGAATGGTAACATCGATAATCATTGTGCGGCGCGCTAATCGATATATCACTACTATGTCAGGCTTATTTGCGATAATAGTCCTGTCAGTAATGATAGACCGATCCCAGTACAACGTGACAAGGTCATTTTCGAGAACTGGGTCGAGCACATACTTGTAATACGGTACCTCAGAATCCACAAGTTTATATTTCAAAGCAAGTTGCCGGTGAATAATTCTGGCTACTTGGTTATGCCTGTGCAAGTACTCGCCGTTAGCCAGACGAGAACAACCAGAGATAATATGTCTGATGGACTCACCTGGACGGTGGCATGCCCGACACACGTCAACCGTCCCGTCCTTCATAATATGTCTCCGGTAGTTATTCGTCAAGATAACTTCGTCCATAATTGCACAGATGAAACCTTCAGTTTCCCCGAAAAGGTCACCAAAACGTAGCCAGGATACGGACGCTAGGAAATCTACATCAGGCTCATGAAGAGCCCGATAGAAGCGCCCGTGAAGCTCCTTGCTTTGCCATACCGCCTTGCGGTCATCGGAAGTAAGTACTACAGGTTTGTGCCAGTTCCCTTTAGCCATGGAGAGCGGGGTTAGCCCCTTGTCCACTGCGACCACATCGCGGTGCATACTCACTTCGGTTTTTAAAAAATATGCCCTGAGACTGCACACCTCGCGGGTGTGGAGGGTCTTCGCATTTAAAAAGCCTCGACCCCCGCACTTTCGCGGGATGTACAGTCTCATCATCGATGATCGTGGGTGATGCATCCGATTTGCGGTCAGAAGTGTACGGACCCGCCTATCCAGGGCGTCGAGTTCGGTTTGGGTCCATTTGAGTATACCGAAAGTGTACATCAAAATCGGCATGACCCAACCGTTGAAGGCGCGCACCTTGTTTCCGCCCGAAAGAAGACTAATTAATACCTTCTTCAGGCGGCCAACGAAGCGCTCCTTCAATGTTAATGCTTCATGTTAATAATGTTGATGCCTAACGCTTCCGACATACCCAAATACTTATAGTTTTCGGATGAAGAGAGGGATCCAAGGTGTATGGAATCCGAAAGTTGATTCCATTATCCTATCATTCATATCATTATATATATTATCATATCATTATGATACCTTCGGATTCCATTATCTCACCTCGCTTAACATGCATGATTGCACATTTGTCCACACCAAATTCCATTCTGATGGCGCTACTGAATGTTTCAGTTACCTTCAGTAGCTCCATCAGTTGCAATTTGTTTGGGGCAAAGATTTTCAAGTCATCCATGAACAGAAGGTGAGATATGACCTGACCACCTCTCTTCAACCGATAGCCTAGACCTGAATCCTCCAGCAGTGTGCTTAGAGGATTCAGAGCTAAGCAGAACCAAAGTGCCAAGTGAACCATACAGGACCTAAGGAAGGTGCGTAGAGTTGCATCTATCTTGTACAACTCCAGCACCCTCACAAGCCATGTATGTGGCACCGAGTCGTAGGCCTTCTTATAATCTATCCAGCATGTTGACACATCCTTGCAGGAGCGACGAACCTGTTGGCTAATGGCCATGTCGATGAGGAGTAGCTCCTTAGTACCTCGGGACCCGTTCCTACACCATTTTGAGAGGCAGACATAATCGAGTTACTGTCAATGTGTGTATTAATTTTCGTTCTTAAAGTGGACGTAAGAAGTTTATAGATCGTCGACAAACACGTGATCGGTCTATTATTTTTGGGTTCCGTGGGACTACCTGACTTATGGAGCAGGTGGGTAATGCCAGTTGATAGAAACTGCGGTAGCGACCCAGACTCTAAGGCTGACTGGAACTGAGATGCAAGGCTAGTATGCGAACTAATTAGCCATTTCAACCAAAAGTTGTGCAATCCATCCGCCCCTGGTGATTTCCAATTCGGTAACGGACGGACTGCTCTGGCAACGTCTGATGGCGTAATTAGGACTGTTTCCATTTCTGGTATAGTTTCACACACTCGCTCGACATCCTGCATCCAGTCAGCCTCAGTGTGACAGATGGGTACTGACCAGAAGCTGCGCCAGAATGTTTTTGTGGTGGCATCATCAGGGTGGCACACGTCTGTCAAATTTTGTTCAGGTCGCTCCCAAGCATTATATACCCACCTTTCATCGCTCTGGAACATGCGATTCTGCGTGTATCGATCAACCCGCCGCATATACCGCCGAATACGGCTCGCCCATGCACAAACTTTCTGCTTCAGGAAGTCGATGCGCTCTGTGACACGGGACATGTAATCTCGAGGGTTTATTTCAGTCTCCGAAAATGCCCGCCTCACAAAGCGCATCACTCGTGGTCTTGTATTGCCCTCCCTGAAACAGTATAGTTTGCCCATGAGTACCCTGGCTCCATCGATACGACGCTCGATCCTGCGTTGCCAGGCTGGTACGGATGGTTTTGGTTGAGCAGCTCCGTCACAGTTTGGAAACTTGACGTTAGCTAAACGACATGCCGCAACAGCCGCGCAATACAGGATCGAGTGTGTATCAACGAGATCCTCGCTGCTCTCGAACGACGCTGACGGTTGGTTCTAGTTCCTGAAAAAGAGACAGCATCCTATCACGGTACGCAGTGAGGTGAGTTCCCCTCTCTGTAGACCCATAATATGCGCGCATGACGTTCTCGTTCATAGACTGAGTCCATCTCATGCGCTGCACACAACCACCGGCAGCGGGGACCCGGCTCGGGGTCGGATGGCCCCTAAGTCCCAAGCTCTTCGGTGGCCGGCCTCTCCCCTGCCGACGAACAGGTGTTGGCAACGTCGGCGGAGAAAAATACTCGTCGCTCGAGCTCGACGCAACTACCGCGGCCGGTGTCGTCACAGCACTCACGTTGGGGCTGGATACCGGCGGCGGCGAGGCGGAGCTGGGCGAAGAGTCCGGAGGTGGTGGGCGTGCTTGACGTGCGGCTGATCTCGTCAACATTTGCTAATTTTCATACTTATTAATTATTTACATATTCCGAGGACATGACAGATGTCACCTCCAATTCGGCAGTTTATGGCGTGAAATTTAGTTTTATTCTGGTTCATTACACTTTTTATGTTGTTTTTTCGACTTCAGGCTTGTAGGGGTACTCAGAAAATATAAAAACTGTGTCTAAAATGAATAAAAGTAATTGAAAATAATTTTAACAAATTTCGAGACGTGTTGACGTTGGTGTTGCCAATTTATATATTAGTTATCATTATTCATACATTTTATATTTTATCAGACAATTCTTATAATTTACATTTAAATTGATGTAAATTATAAGAATTGTTTTGTTAAGTATCACAATAATTTTAATATTATCTAATTATTTTTCTTCAAGAAATTCTTTCACAGAGTAATATGACTTTTTCATCATTTTGAAAATACCAATTGATGGTCGATTTTTAATGTCTATGGGTAAGTAATTATATATTTTTATGCCCATAAAGTAAATACTGTTTTTATATACTGCAGTGTGGGATGTTTTAGATTGCACATTTAATTCTATTTTAACCCTGTTTGATACTTCTCCTTGTGAAAACCCGGATTAGCAGTAGAAATAGGCTGTGGTCCTTTTATGCATTTAGCGTGATTAGAACCCTGCGATTTTGTGCTGTCATGTACATATGAATGAATGTCAGGCTCGGTCTGGTTGAGGTAATAAAGGTCAGGGTAGTCATAGTAACAGGAATAATCAGTGTTCAGCAAGCTCACGGTCGCCCTGCGTCCGTCGCCGAATCTCTGGATTCTTAATGTTTATGGGTTACTTATTATATATTTTTATGCCCATACAGTAAATACTGTTGAAATATACTGCAGTGTGAGATGTTTTATTCTGTTTCGGTCTTTGACTTCATGCACTACCGTCGTCGAACATAGGCACTTTGTTCGACGACACTACTTTCCGCCTCGCTGCTTCCCTACGACTGGGAGCTCCTTGTTGTTCTCCTCATCGCTGTCACAGTGGCGAAGTTGTCAACAGTCTCGGACACCACGGCCTGTCTAGCAGCCGAAGTGCGGGTCGCTTAGCGCGGCACACGAACATTAACGACATCATCCTACGAGCTCTTGTCACCGTCGGCGTTCCAGCTGTACTAGAACCGATGGCTTGGCACGCGTCGATGGCAAGAGACCGGACGGCATGTCTTTATTTCCATAGAAGGTTAGAAGGTGGATAGGCTTGTAGTGTGGGATGCAACGTATGTCGATACTCTTGCGCCATCCCATCTTCCTGGCTAGGTGAGCTGTGCTGGCACTGCTGCAACGGCTGCGGGAAACCTCAAGCGGCGTAAGTATAATAACCTTATTGGTAATTATATTTAAGAGCCGTTTGGGGTTGAAACCCTCGGGCCGAGGGGTCCGAGTGCTCATGGTCTCTATAAAGAAATTTCAAAATGGCTGGATGACACTTCCCGTGATCCAAGGGCTGGCTTTTACTTTGGCCAGAGGCTAAGCATTGCCATACAACGTGGCAATGCTGCCAGTCTCTTGGGTACATTACCAGTCGACAGCGATGCGGATGTATTTTTTGACGCTATTTCAAGTTGTGAATAGTTTTAGTTAAGTAAGAATATAATTCTGTAGTTATTGATTAGAACATACTGTTACAACTATAAATTATCTATTTACAAATATGCAGACTTATATTAAAATTGTAAAATAAATTCATAAGTTATATGTATGTTTACTTTTCAGTTATTCGAAGATGTTATAAACAATCCTTTACAATTTTAAACTGCTTAACGTATAAACCTTTGCCCAACACTAAATACTACATAGCTTTATTATGCCGGTCTGTTTCTTGCAAATTTGTTTGCTTGCTTTGCAATCATTGACCGTTTTTGTAATGCCAGCTTCACCACCAGCTAAAGTTTCGAAAGCCGATAAACCAGCGAAAACTGGAATTAAAGGTAGAACTCCTTGAGTCTTTGGTATGGGTACTCGGGGTACTCGAATTCGATGATGAATGTTTGAAAATAACTTTTTTGCGGTTAAGTAACCTGCCTTTATTTTAGTCTTGTTATCTTTGCATTTGAGTTTCTTAATTTTTATTTCATTTTTGAAACTAAGCTTACAAATGTTTTAATGCTGGATCCAGACTTTAGTTTCGCTTTCATAAATTTGTTCTCTAACCAAGAACTTAGATTTTCAACTTTCCCTGTATCTTTTGATTTGAGTCTTTGTTAAACCATGTTAAGTAGTTGTAAATCGGCTTTGTGACGATTTGATAAGTCTGTATGGTTTGTATACGCAATATCGTGTTGCATACAAGCTTCGTCTAGCTTATTTACACCTCGGTCACAACGGTTTTTTGGTCGTTGCCTCGCGCTAAGCGTTTGTGAATTGTGCTTCCTGGTCCGCAATAATTGTGTCCTGGCAAATGAAATTCGAATGGTAGATTATTAATTATGTTGTTAACTAGTCCACCCCCTTGCATTACTCAAATTAAAATCATAGGATTTCAAATTAAAAATGGTTATGTAATATCTTTGTTCATTATTGCAGCTTTTTTAATCCAACTGTTTTCTGCACTGTTCAGACCTAACCATTAACATACCATTTATTTCCACTCTTTGCAGAGCCTTTCCAATCAAATAAACATCAGAATAATTAGATCTTCGCAGTTCTTGTTCGTAAAAAGCTCCTAATATGCTTTGCTTTTTTTGATCTTCTATGTGAAATGTAACTGGTAAAGTTTTATTTACGTTTTTATAGTAAATAAATCAGTTGAACAATTAGGAGTGTAACCTTTCCCACCAACTTTGAATTTAGGTTTCCACTAAACTAAATCGTGTTTTGTTTATATTTTTAATATTTTGTATGATTCATTGTTCATTACATTTATTCACATCAACCGGTTTAAATTGAATAGTGCGATGTTTTGTGTTGTTATATCTCATCAATATATCTTCCAATGGTAGGTATACCTTACCACTTACAGTTTCCATTGAGACTATAACATTAACGTGATTTTTTACAGTTCTACTCAGTCTCTCTACAACGATGAGTAAATATTGAGCTTTTTCATGAGCGTTTGAAAACGATGTTATAAAATTCTATCCCCATATCAGTTTTTAAGTTAACAGGATTATTACGACTACTGAGCCGTAATTGTTCGAATGCACGAGTAACAGCTAATTTATTTTTCAATTTTAACGGTTCAGCCAAGGATTAATTTGAGAAGCAGTCCATCACCCCTAAGTTGAAATTTTAACCTCTGTTACACTTTTTCAGGTTTTGTATATTCATCAAGTCTGCTTGCCATAAGTCGTGGATTCCTTTCAGAATAACAGAACGTCGAAGGTAATTTTTTCGTGTGAGTTTATGTATTTCATGCACAATTTGCTGTTTTACCTTTTTAATCTACCTTTGCTTTAGTATAGACTTTTATAGCAAATGAGTTGAAACCTCAGGTATCCTTGCTTTCCCAGTGCTGGGCACGCCACAATAGCGGCGGTAAGTCCCCTCTTTGAGGAGTGGTTGGAGAGGCGCCACGGCGTCCTCACCTTCCGCCTGACACAGGTCCTCACCGGACACGGTTGTTTCGGGAGGTTCCTGTTTCGCATAAGGCGGGAGGAAATGCCCGGGTGTCACCATTGTGTGGATCGCCCGGAGGACACGGTGGAGCATACGGTGGAGGTATGCCCAGCTTGGGCGGAGCACCGCAGTGTCCTCGCGGAGGCGATTGGCGGCGGCGATCTCTCGCGTCCGGCCCTGGTCCAGGCCATGGTACGGGACGAGAGGGAATGGAAAGCCGTCACCTCCTTCTGCGAAGCAGTAATGCTCGCGAAGGAGGAGCGGAGCGGGTGAGGGAAAGAGTATTGCGCCCTCACGCCCCCACTAGCCGCCGCAGGAGACGCCCTGGGCGTCGGGAGTCGCCTGCAGATTCCCGGCCACCGTAGGCGCGGGCTTGCGGATGGCGAGCAATGGGTAGCTCGCCGTCCGGTAAGGACCAGGCCCGGGTCGACGGCGCGTTGTGTTCCACGCGCGCCTCAAAGAGATGTCAGCACAAAGTGACGGGGTCCGATAGGGCCGACGCCTCAGGGTCGCGGGTTATTCCACAGAGAAAACCGTGGCCCTGGCACAGGCAACTGAAGGAACACGGGTGGGTTTTAGTCAGTAAAAGTCTGACACGCCCTCCCGCTCCACCCGCAGCGGGAGAAGTCATTTGATGATTTCCCACCCAAAAAAAAAAAAAAAGGGATCCTTGCTTTCAAAGTAGCTTGAACTGTACTCTTGTCATCTTTTATGATTTGAGAACGCAATGTACCAATCCGATTATTAAATTAAAAACATTCAATCGGTCTACATAAGCCTTGTTCACAGCCATATTATTTAATTTGTTGTTGTGTTAAATTGATCTACATAATCCTAGTTGTAACGTAACGTTTAGCCGGCTGGCCAAATGTGGTCACAAGTAATATTTTAATAATAAAGTAAGATAAAAATTAAAATTAAATGATGAGATGAAAGAGATCATATGAAACTAGATAATTGGATGTGGAAAATAGACAGAGATAACTAAAGGTTCGCTTTTCAGCAGTACAATAATTATCAGTTAAATTAATGTAAGTTAAATTAGTGTCATACAATTTTTATAAAGATTTTGGTTCTGAATTATAGAAAGAATTGCTGTGCACAACATCTGCCTAAGTGTTAAAGAGATAAATAGAATAAAATATGTGATTTTCGTGTAACAAAATACCACATTTCCCCAATAACCCCGGAAAATTTTCAACTCTTTGAGAAATTTGATGTTTGAAAATAAGTCCTTTACCTCAAATACAATATCTTTCATTCTTTCAGCAAACTCTCTCATTCAATCATACGGAAGGGATATGGTTCACATTCGATGACGCATACTCCACAAGGACTATTTAATTAAAATTACGTAGGCTTATTTTTATTTAGGTGTCGTGACCCGCAACTGTTTGAAAACTAATATTAAAATTATTTACAATATATGCAAAGCATTAGAGGCTTTATTAGCCTATCAGAGGTAAGGAAAACCAAGTTTAGATAACTCGGTGTTAAGAGTTTAAGAAAAAGCAAGTATAAGAAGAATAATAAAATTACATGGCATTAGGGGCGTTTTTATACAGTTGCCAACCGCTCGAAATAGTATGGCTAAAGAACCTATTTACAATCATACGAAGAAAATAAATAATAATGGTAGTAGTCATTTTTAGGGTTCCGTACCTCGAAAGGAAAAAACGGAACCCTTATAGGATCACTTTGTTGTCCGTCCGTCCGTCTGTCTGTCTGTCAAGACCCTTTTTCTCAGGAACGCATAGAGGTATCAAGCTGGAATTTATATCAAATACTCAGGTCTACTGTCCCTTGGAGCAGTGTGTGAAAATTAAACTTTTAAGCCAACGCAATCAAAAGAAACAGCCGTTTTGACGCAAATTTCCGCAAATTTTCGACACTCGCAAGGGAATCAAAACCTACAGGGTAATATAATATAATATTATAATACATTATAATATAATACTTCCCATGAACTCAGAATCTTGATTGAATTGAATTTGGTACGAAGCAACGCCTTATAGCATAGACAAAGGAAACATTGCGAAAACCGTAATTTTTTTGTTACATCATTTAATAAAAATATTTTTAATAATTTTAAACTTACTACCCCTTTCCTCATGAACGCGTGTGAACTTTAACTTATATACCTACAGGTTTGTACGGAACCCTCGGTGCACGAGTCCGACTCGCACTTGGCCGGTATTTAATTTAAAGTCGAGATCGTCTAGGGATCCCCTTAAGTGAAAGGTACTCTCTTATTAAATAGTAAAAGGTTTAGTAATAAATAATGATAAAATTATGAAATCATAAATGTTATTCCAGAAGTTTACATACTAGTGATAGTACTTTTTTTAAATTTTGAAGTGAAAAGTCGAGCCCACATTATGAATATAGTTAGATATCGCGCGTGAGGGTGTAAGATTAAAAAAAAAAGAGAGTGAGAGTGAATGTTTGAGGAGAGTTTAAAGACGTTTTCGCCTGTAGAGTGCA
The DNA here is from genome assembly GCA_963555695.1 of Dasypolia templi. Lineage (NCBI taxonomy): Eukaryota > Metazoa > Arthropoda > Insecta > Lepidoptera > Noctuidae > Dasypolia > Dasypolia templi. The sequence continues at coordinate 8,561,150 of OY743148.1, read as the reverse complement.
CGAGATAGAGTGTATTATAGAGAGGGTGTGAGGTTTTAGAAAGAAGGGCACCAAACTGTAACGTAACGTTAAACCGGCTGGCTGAACGTGGTTACATGTTAATTTAATTTTATAAAAGATTTGATTTTGGTGTAACTAAATACCACATAGTTCACAGTATTGTCTGCTTCTACTGGAGATCTAATTCCTCTCAGTCTTGAAGTTTAAAAATGTAAATCTCCGTTTTCTGATTAAAACAATGCAGTCTCAATGTCTCGTTATGCAAGCAGAACCCCTAATGGAATATCTACCAACGCTTCTGAAGATACTGACCAGGATGACGTATCACATTCTTGATTCCTTTCAACTAAGAGTCACTTTTGATATCAGATCCATATTTGTCTTCATCGACATTATTATCACTACTTCCTGCTTTACCAGTTCCTTCCTTCTGCAAAGATTCGTTAACAAACGGAACATCATCATAATGATCACTAGCACGCAGGAGAGGAGTTTGCCTACAAGCATTACCAGTTAGGTTGAGAGGTTCTGTTACAGGTTTGAAAACCGATTCCAGTGCTTACTAATCTCAGCATCTCTCATTTTTCGTACTTTTATCTTTATAGCTTCTGCCGCATCAAACAATTTGACGTTTCAATGATTTTTCCTTAATAGTTAAATAGGTCGTAATTGATTTAGCGTCGTAAGGTGAATAAAAATGCCAGGCAGGACACGAATACATATTTATATATGTATTCGTGTTCTTAGTACAAGACTACACACGTGTCAAATTTACTTCTATCACATCCTTTGTTTTTGGAACAATCTTCATTAATTACAACTTAGTTGAAAGGTATACTACATATTTTTAACACATTTCACGAAATTCAATCCATGTCATGTTAGTGTTGACGTGTTCTTCATAAACATGACTCATATTTCTTTCATCTCGTTTAAATGTACGATTAGGTTTGCATTGTCTCTTACTAACTGCTTAAGGATTTTACTATGCGTCTAATTTAGATAAAAACAATCGATAAACTTGTGTCTCCCCTTAGCAAAATAATCACGGATTTAATAATAATATTATCGCTAACTCGAACAATGTACGAGAAACCTTTAAAGCCATGGCTGTCTTTCAATATAAGATAGTGAGTGTTTTCTAAATTAGATTTTTATAACCGAATCTTGCAACTGTCGGTGGAACAAATCTTCGGTTTGGGGTGTATGAATCGTTATCTGTATTTTTTAGATTAGTTTGAAAATTTCGAATAAATATAATATCGCCGCTAGAATTATTGATAATAAGTTTACAAGGATCTTTTAAATCAGATTTCACTGAGTCATGCATTGTAGTTAACTTATTTATATGTATTTAGTTTTATGATACAAAATTCAACTTTCTCACTTCAATAGTAAGAATCGAATGTTACGCTAAATTTCTGCGAACAATTATTTATAAGTTAATCACAGTCCCCCATAAGGCAACACGGTAATAAGGTATCAGAGTAAAATAAGGTAACAAGTTAGCAAGGTAATATTGGGTTTTAGAACTAAAATATTGGAATAGAATCCGAACGATTTTTTATTTTTCTTGTTCCATCGGATGGAATATGCGATATACCATTTTTTTCCGTTCTATCGGGTGGCATAGGGTCTGAACCAGTATTTAATTTATATTATTGGGCCTTTGCCCAATAATGTCCTACTCCAGGCCTCCACGAGTTCCTTGAACGCTTTAGCTTGTCCTCTCATTGACTTCGGTAAACCATAGTTCATTATTATCTTGTTAATATTCGTTTCATTGCGTACTAAAAGGAATCGTTCACAAGCAATCGATATCTTGGCCACGTAGCAAAGCCATACATTTATCAAAAGAGCTACGTCATTAGTTGATGTCCGGTAATAGTACAGACATGTCCACATTATAATAACGATAAATACGAAAGCACGAATAAGTATCGTAAGAATCTGAAAGTTGAAAACCCTATTGACCATGGAACCAATCTGTCCAATAACATCATACATCTTCGCCAAGTCCCGAACTTACTACTATTACTCTCCGAAGCATGTTCAATGAAATTGAATCACTCCGTTGTTTGAACTTTTCTCCATCGTATTGTAAAAAACTGTGGCACTGGCATGGCCTTGGTTTTCAACTTTTTTTTCAAATAGTTGTTAATCATTTACCTTAGAAAATCGATGTATTTGATTAAAAAACAAATATTTTCAAGTTTTTGTATAATATTTAGTGGTGCAGCAGCAATTAGCCATGCCAAATCTCCTACAAAAATCGAATCTAAAACGTTTTTAATTATTTTACTGCAGAAATATGTATATGTACGTTCCCAAACGCGATTGACGATAAAAATTACTGAATTTCCTGAATTGCAACATGATGTCTAGTCAAGCCAGCGTAAAAATAAAGCGAATGCTTTTGGAGTTAAGAAGAAAAGAAATTGACACGCTTTATTGGCAGTTTCGATGACATTTTACATGTTATAGTCGGAAAAGTAAAGTATAATCCAAAAAAAACAATGAATGCTAAGACAACACAAACTCTAAAAGCTTTCATTTTACCAAATTAGCCGGGTTGTCGAAATTCTTCATTCGCAAGAGAAAATCCGAATATTCCGAGGAGATATTCAATGAACATTATCACATTTAAAGTGTCGACCATTTTTTTTTGTTGCTTTCACCTATAATTTTGTATTTCTGTTCGGAATAAGAATTACTAATTTCTTCTTGTTTAGCTTCCATGGTGAAAATATCTCAATTACTTTTTCCATCGGCTAAGTAATGTTAAGTTCTACAACATAAAAATAACATCACGCCTGTAATCCCAGAAGGGTTAGGCAGAAGTGTATTTATAGTACACCCCAGTTATGCTTGAGTCCCATGTAATATGGGGCGAGCATATTCCCATCAACAGGGCACAAATTCAGAATCCGGGCTGCTACTGAGAGATTCTAAATAGAAAAACTCAATAACACTTTGCCCGACCTGGGAATCGAACCCAGGACCTCATGCTTAAAAGTAGCTCTTGCGACCCCTAGACCAACGAGGCAGTCAAGTTATATTACCATAATTAAATTTTAATTTTACTCACGAATAATTTGTTCATGTTGCTGTAAAGGTTGTCTGCAATAGTCGACTTTATGCCTTTGTAACCTACTAGACAGTTATCTCCGTCACTCAAGAGTATGTACTATGTACAATTTAATGTACATGTTTTTTGAGAAATTCCTTTTTTCAAAAATGTATCGGGAATGGATGATTTGTTTATGGTTACAAATTCATTTTTGTTGTTAGATTGGCACAACTGTTACCCGTTTTGGCGCGGAGTTTGAGTTGCATCTGTTATTTAGATGAAGTACAGTGCTGTTTTTAGTTAGATCACATTTAGTGTGTGTTGCGATGTGATGGAAGATTTGACCGCTCTGGTAGGCCATCAACGTTTTCAACTGAAATTTACATCGTAAAAGTGAAGGAAATAGTGACTGAAAATCCTCATTCAAGTTTGATAGAGATAGCCGCTGAACTTTCTGTGTCTCACGAGTCGATCCGTACCATTTTAAATTGTCGGAATACAACCTCATTTGTCTATGCGAATAATAAACCAATTAATTTAAAGGTATTATCAATTACCCTCTTACCGACCCTAACATAAATAACCTGGGTATGAAACATGTTGCCGCTCGGCTAGTCCCCAAAGACCTGAATTTTCTCCAAAAACTCAATCGCATATGAGTCGCTGAGAACATGCCACAACGAGTCATTTACGACCCAACATTCATGAAACGCATTGTTACTGGTGACGAGACGTGGGTTTACGAGTTGGTCATGCATACTAGTCAACAAGATTCGGAGTGGCGCCTTGCAACTGAACCGAAACCATATAAAACCACGCCAAAGTCGATCAAAAGTCATCACTCCGTTCCCAATCACACCGCCGATGTGCTCGACGTGGCACTCCTACAGAACGTCAACCTACGGTTGGATTCTATAGAAGTGGTACAAGAGCTCGCTTCTGATCAACGTCCAGTAGTCATGAAACTGCCTCCCCCGCATAGGTCTGCCCGACTCCGCCCAACCCCCTCCCACCAAAGTGGTAACGGACTGGAGGAAAGTAAGCGATCGCTTAAAATCCACCACGTCTCCCCACTTGGACCCAATCCCCGATCATTTTGACTCTATCGCTGACACGACGGCCGAGATTGACTCATTTACAGCTCACGTACAATCAGTCCTGAACGATTGTTCAAGGAAAATTCCAGCGACGGAGGACCTTCGCTGGAAGTTGCCGGACGATGTACGCGAACTGTTGAATGAGAAGAACGCGGCTGTCCGTGCCTACAGCAACTTCTCCTGCGACGCGAACAAAGCCCATATGCGTTACTTACAGCGTACTGTAAGAACACGCATAGAGGAGCTGCGTACCGCCGGCTGGGACAAGATGCTGAGCGAACTAGAGCCCACCCACCTAGCCTTCTGTCAACTCCAGAGGAAACTAAGATCCGGAGAAACAGTTTCCATGCCCCCCTGATCCGCCCCGACAAGACCATCGCCTTCGATGATGTCGACGAGGCTGAGCTTCTAGCCGACAGTCTAGAAGCCCAATGCTCGCCTAGCTCTCAACCAGTAGACCAAGCTCACCTCTCTGAGGTCGACACCGAAATCGAACATAGAGCCTCCCTCCCTTCCGTCGAAGACCCAGAATATCCACTGCCCCCCGTCACGCCAGACGAAGTGCACGACCTCATCAAAGGTCTTAAGGCTCGTAAAGCCCCCAGCTCAGATGGAATCACCAATAGGGTATTCCAACTTTTCCCTGCCCACCTGATAATGCTACTGACCACCATCTTCAATGGTGCTCTGAGCAATAACATCTTCCCACAGGCATTCAAAGAAGCCACCGTCATCGGTATCCCGAAGCTCGGCAAGCCAAAGTCGGAGCCTACTAGTTACCGCCCCATCAGTCTGCTCAATGTCCTCGGCAAAATCTATGAGAGGCTTATTTATAAACGTCTACGCCGAGACAAAGGGCCTTATCCCCAACGAACAGTTTGGTTTTAGAACCCAACACTCGTGCGTACAATAGGTCCAACGTATCGTCGAACACATCAACTTCGGTTTCCAACGAGGTTTGATGACGGATGCTGTTTTCTTCGACATAGCGAAAGCGTTCGCCAAAGTATGGCACAACGGCTTATTATATAAGCTGTACCAACTCGGTGTGGCCAGATCGTCTCGTGCTCATCTTACGGGACTTTTTTTCGAACCGCACCTTCCGTTATCGCATCGAAGGAGCGCTATCCTCCCCCCACCCTATTCGCGCAGGAGTCCCTCAGGGCTCTGTGATCTCTCCTCTAGCATTCACGCTATTCACCAGCGATATGCCCAAGTGCAGTAAGGCGCAGTTGGCCCTGTTCGCAGACGACACGGCCATCTACTACACCGGCCGCGATCCAGACTCGATATCTCGCATTCTCCAAACCCAAGTCAACAAGCTTGGCTCATGGTTTAGAAAGTGGAGAATTGAATTAAATCCCGACAAAAGTCAAGCGGTTCTATTCTCGAAGCCGCGGCATACCCCCTGCCCCCCTCGACCGATCACCATGTTCGGCAAGCCGATCCCTTGGGAGAAGCGAGCCAAATATCTAGGTGTGATTCTCGACGAACACCTCTCTTTTTCAGAGCACATTAAGGCGGCTTGTTCGCGCGCCGCCTTCGCTCTAGGTAGACTCCACTTCGTCCTAAATGCACGTAGCAAATTGTCACTAAAGTGCAAAATGCGTATCTACACAGCGTGCATCCGCCCGATCATGACGTATGCCAGTGCAGTCTTTGCACACGCCAAGCCCCATCACTTCAATAGAATGCAGACCCTACAGAACAAGTTCCTCCGTAGGATTACAGGCTCCCCCTGGTACGTTCGCAACGAAATCCTCCACGTTGACCTCAAGATTCCCACTTTCCGCCAGTTCATGAAACGCATTTCAAAGCGTTGTTTCGAGACCGCCGCGAATCACCGCAACCCTCTGGTTGTCAAGGCCGCTAGCTATATTCCCGACCCCGATGACCACATAACTCTCATTCAGGAGAGCAGTAGGGCCACCAGTACAGTGCACAAACACAGACCGACATTCCAATCTCGCCGCCGAGGTTCCTCGCGAAGATCCCGACGTAACTGTCCCCCCCGACCCTTGCTCGACGAAGTGCCAGCCCGCGGCGTAGCTGAGCCTGTAGCTTTAAATTCCCCAGATAATAATAATATAATCCAGATCTAGCCTGACCCATGTTGCTGTCCTCCCGTCAGCGACGCCCTAAGCCGAGGTCCGTACCCCACAGGGGGTGCCCTTAGCGAGCGTTCACTTAGTAATGTAAGTAGTTTTACCCCCCTGGCTTTGAGTCCGCTTAAGGCAGTCACAGGATAGTCCGGTTAAGTAGTCACGACCTCTCAAGGTCAACTACGAGTTGCCATACAAAAAAAAAACAAATGTCAAAGTCATGTTGACTGTTTTCTTTGAATATCGCGGTGTTGTCTGAATTCTCGGAATTCTTGTTGGAAGGTCAAACGGTAAATAAATTATATAATTTGAGCGTTATGCGGCGTTTAGGAGAGCAAACTCGACGAAACAGTCCATTTGTGGAAAGAAAGTTCATGGATTTTGCATCACGATAATGTGCCTTCGCACAAGGCCATCATTGTGAACGAATTTTTGACCAAAAACTCAACAAATCCCATCCATCGAACAAGCATCTTATTCACCAGACATGTCTTCAGCCGACTTCTTTCTTTTTCCTAAACTCAAATTACCACTTCGTGGCACCCGTTTTTATTCGGTAGAAAACATAAAGGAGAATTCGGGGCAAGAACTGTACTCAATTCCGGAAAAAGCGCTTAAAAATGCTTTGATGTCAACGAATAATCGAGACATCAAAGCATTTTATTGTGTATTACTTCTGAAAGACTTTGAAGGCGATCTCATAAAAATGAATAACTAACATTTTGTGTGTTATTAATGTTTTCCCGGTACTTTCTTGACAGAGTATTAATATGTACATACCTACATAAAATATTGATGACACGGTGCTGTTGACGTTTTATTCATAATAAAGTACCCATTAATCTTCTTTGTGATGATGAAATTCGAAAACTCATGTTCAGCAGTGGCGGTTTTATTTTGCCAAGTTAGCAAGTTGCAAAAGAAAAGAGCGTTTTACCTCCAGGTTTAATGACTTGAAGCGTTTATCATTTTCTTGGTTCAAGGAAAGCATGAGATTTATACCTTCTTGAGTACTTAAACCCGAGCTCGCAATGACCATAATGAATTACAATGCATTTTGATACCACTTTATTTCAACACTTATTTAAATCGAAATCACACATAAACGAGAAATGCATTTTAAGTTGACTAAGTGAAACAAATATTACTTTTGCAATAGAACGTAAACAAGACGTGTAATGTGACATGGTTTATAAAGCGGATTTTCACACTCTAGTAGTGCAAAAAAATGTATATTAGAACAGGTTAAATACTTAGTAAATGAGATATTTGAATGAGAACAATTAAATATGTCGTCGCTACGCTTATAAACTTCAACATCAACTTAACATCTATAGAAAACATATCGTATACATAGATGCGTAACGGCCAGGCTTCCACGAGTTCCATAAATGCTTTAGCTTGCACTCTCATCGTCTTCGGTAGGTCGTAGTTCATTATCATTTTGTTCACTAGTACCTTTGTCTCTTTGCGCGTTATAAGCAGCCGTTCACAAGTAAATGCCATGGTGCCAACATTGCAAATTGAACTATAACACCAAATCATATTGTTTATCAACTGACCCATATGATAGTCAGATGTGCGGTAGAACGAGAGCGATACCCACATTGTTGCAACTATGCTTGAAAAGGTAGACACCAAAGTCAAGAAAATCTGGAAGTTGAAAATGTCATTCATCATGAAACAAATTTCCCCAATATTATCATATGTTGTTGCCAGATCTCTTATTTTTGTATTTCTTACCGATGGACGCCCAATGAAATTGAACTTTCTCTCCGATTTTATTTTTCTGTCCTTTACTGTAAAAATGGGTATATTCATGTCTTGTTCTTGAATAAACTCTTTCAAATAATTATTAATAATGGTCAGTCGACCATTTATCATGATAGCATATGCACAGAAAATGAAAACTTCCAACTTCTGGATAAAATATAGGGGGAAACAGACAAGTTCCCGCTGAAAATCTTCCACGTTACACAAATACACTATTGCATTGATTATATGTGAAATTATAAAAATAATTAGGTACTTATTGAGCCGTACTCCCATCTTTTTATAAAAATCTGAACATGTTTCTATTTGCAGCGTCGTGTCTACGTTGGCAAGCAAATTGACAATACGAATATTCATCGAACTGATGAAAAAATTTACGCTTATCACCGAGGCTGCGTATTGTAAAATGACCACAATATTAGGAAATGCATCCATATAGTTCACCAATGTATTTGTGTAAATGTCATCTGTAGGCTCAGGCAAAAAAAGGATCCAGAAAAATACAGCAGCATATATTGAAACAACCAAAATTCCAAAGGTTTTCATTTTCCCATTCGGGGGAAGTAGTTCTCCTTTGACGAGTTGAAATCTATGTATTCCACAGCAGCGCTCAAGTATAATTTCAGGTTTGACATTGTTGGTAATTTCTATGATTTTATTTTTTTCACCGCTGTTAGCCTTCTCCTCTTCATTTGAATCACTGCTTTGTTCCTTTTCGTCTTCCATGTCTGATTAAAAAATTAAACTTTTCAATAAATATTTGAAAACTATACGTCAGTTAGTTAGTGACTGATAGCAAGCATTGAATCTCATCAAATATTTATTAATAGTTAATAAAATGTTTTCTTTCTTTCTTTCTTTTCTTTCAAATAATGAACATCTAATTGCTAAAGTTAAAGTAAAGTTCCATTAAGGTAATGCTGTTTGCTCGCACGGTTGGCAAGGTACACATAATTATCTTGATCGACAAATTAATTATTACATGGGCCACTGTTTAAAAACCTATATAGTTTAAACATTTTAACCTAACTTAGCAAAAGGTTGTGTTTCAAACATAACTAACTGTCAATCGTCTTTTTAAACATAATAGACGAGTAAAATTAGTGCAAAGGATCATTGTGATCTCCTGAAATATAAACAAATGTACACTTCAGCTGCGTCAATATCTCTGATTAAAATAATTACTCTCAATTGAATAAAAACTAAGCAAGTAGGGCAAATAATGATTATCCCGTTTTTCTGACCGAAAGACCCAAAGGCCCTTTTGGACTTTCCTTGAAGCAGCGTGACGTTCTGGATTCGATTTCCGGATTGAAGTGAAAATTTGTTTATTTCTTTGTACATTTTCGTACTACGTTTCTATTTAATTGTGTGAAATCTCAAGTGTGGCAGTTATTGATAATAATATGAGAATTTTGTTGAAATGGGTTTATTATACCCAGGTCTCTGATCTATATAATGTAAACAATACGTGGATGGTGGAGCGCCCATACCGAAAAAAAAATGTATACAAAATATTGTACAACATTTGAAAAGAGTAACGGTGGAGTTTCTTGCCTCTTCATCTCCGTACGAAACTATCTTTTGGAAGGGGCGCCTAGAATCAGTTCTATTTTTAATGTAAATGTTGACGTTCAAAAGTGCCTTTTATGTGCCTTTTAGTAATGAATGCTTTGACTTTGACTTTGAAAGCCGTATTGGTTCTCGTCCAGGTCCGTTCCCACTCTGCACTAGCGGCCTACGAGGCAGGCTGCGATGGCATGGACCTCAGCACCTCCCGTTTGACGTCGACTTCGACGGATTCGTTCGTTGCCGACTACCGCCAGGCCAGTCGTGACCGCCCACACTTCCAGTGTCTCACCCCTAGCATTGGTCACCGGAGATTCCCGGAATGATGGTCCATGCCGATTGTGTTCTATGAATTATACATGTATGGATGATTATCTGAAATAAAAAAATTGAATTGAATTGATTAATCCGGGAGGGGAGGGGGGGGGGGGGTAGAAGGGGCTACCACAGCCCAGAGTGGTTGATATTGCTCTGGAGGAAATGGTTGAGCGCAATTATGCGTAATAATCTCGCTAGTCCGCACTTCTTCGGTCGGACATCCACCGACCCGGGCGTCGGCCACCAAAACCTCAGCCGGGGTCGTCGAGTCGTCCAAGCCTTCGACGCGCAGCTCAGCGGCCTTCATCGGCCTGGACACCCGGACGTCCTCCGAGTTGAGGACCTCTCTCAGTTTGGCGGCCAGGATGTCTGCCTCTTAAATGCAGCCGCGCCTCCTTAATCGCTGACCTCTCCCTCTCCGTCGGGGAACGCGACATTGGCTTTCGCCTCTTTTGGGACCGAGTAATAAGTGACGGCTGCAGCGTAATCACTAATCACTACAGCCACGGAGCGTGGGGCTCTGACCTTAGGCGATCGTCGGGCCTTCTTCGGTTCCGGTGCCGGTGCTCCAGCAGGTACCGGTGACGCCGTCTTCTTACCATGACGGCGGCCCTTCTTGACGATCGTCGTCCAGGCCTCCGTGTCGGCCCGAGCACAGTCGCTGGTGGCGCAGTTGCCCGGGAAGTGGGCACGGACGTATCCTGACCGGCTCGACTCAGTGGTTATTATTGTTATTGTCCACTGTATAATGGTGGGCCCCTCCTTCCTCCACTTGTCCGTAGCGAAAGGTGGACGGAGAGTCTCAGCTGGGTGGAGTCTCGCCTCTATGTTCTCCATTCAGGTACCTAAAATCTGTCCACACTGCATCATGCAGATGCGCAGGATCTTTTCTATCTCCGCATCCCCTAGTGCAGGTGTCGACGACGGGACCGGCTATGAAGTAGACGACACCGCAACGGATGAGGAGCCGGTGGCCGCGTGAGCTGCCTTCTGGGCGGCGAATGACCGCTCCTCCGTCGCGAGACGGCCATTCTCCTGCCATAGCTCGCAGTCTCCTCCGTGCTAGTGCGATTAAGAAGAACCTCAACCGCCTCCTTAATACCCTCCGCCGTCTCCTTTAAAGCACGCGTAAATATGCCCTTCAGGTTGCCCGATTTGGTGGCCACCTTCAGGACTACATCCACGCCGTTCAAAACCTGGCGACTGAGCGCCCCCCATTAACGCTCTCCCCGGCAGCCATCGGGTCAACTCACTCACTTCGTCAGCCGCGAGTCTTTTGCTGAGCCCGCTTTGCAGCGTGAAGAAACGCAATGCGTAAAAACTTTAAGTTTTTATAAAGCTCCTTTTCTCGCTGGCCGGTTGCCGGAACCCATTCGCAAACCTGATTTAAAAAAAACTCAAGTCCTCGAATGACCGAGAACGTGACCAGTTTCCTTGGCTTGGCAGACATACGTTGCCGCCACAGAATACGAAGGGGGGTTTAAAGCTCCCGAAGGGAACGTGGTGGAGCTTTAATTATATTGAGATTTTTTTAGCTAAGCAAAAAATGTAGTCTTTTTTAACTTACATTTTGCTATTGTTGCATATGTGTGAACAAAATGTAACAATGTTTTTTTTCGCCTAGTCGCGCTATCACCAACGACGTCGTTTGGTTTCATTTGATTTCGGAATTAAATAATGGAATACTTTATTAATTAAACTATATTTTATGCAAACATTGTATATTACTGTAAACATAGATTTTTTGTATATTTGTATAAAATTATCTTTACGGCAATTTGTTTTCTTCTGAATCAGAGTCACTGGTATCCAATAGTAAATGTAACATTTCTAAATCACTCATTTCACTTTCGGAACTCGATATTTTATAATAATTTAAACTTTACAATTGAAAAATACCACAAAACTTTCCAAAACCGTCACAAAGCGGCCGATAAGCAAACGAACTACGAACAGTAAATTTTACCATTAGAAATTTTTATAGGAACATCACAGACTATCATTTTCATACTTTAGGGTTACGGATCGTTACTGGTAATCCTCTCATCCGTTGGTAGCAAGCCAACGGTAACGTCGATTACGAAACTTTTTATAGGAACACTTTTGGGTTACGCATCGTAGATAATTCTACCATCCGTAAGCAAAACGAATCATTTTTCGAATATAGGTCGGGCATAAGAGCGCCGTTAATCACGTATTTTTCTGGCCCTTGTTATTATTTTTATAATTATGATTAATAATTTAATTAATGAAATAGTTGGTCTAGTGGTCGCAATCGCTACTGCTGAGCATGAGGTCCTGGGTTCGATTCCCAGGTCGGGCAAAGTGATATTGGGTTTTTCTATCTGGAATTTCTCAGTAGCAGCCCGGAGTCTGGATTTGTGCCCGGTTGATGGCAATAGGCTCGCCCCCTATTACATGGGACTTAAACATAACTGGCGAAATGTGGGTGTACAGGTACACCTCTGCCTAACCCTTCGGGGAAACAAGGCGTGATGTTATGATGTTATGATGAAATAGATATATTCTCTGTATCTGACCCATGTTTGTAAAGTTGAACACGGTAGGCAATATGTCTCCTCCCACGCTAGTCCTCTTACTGTACTTACCCAAAATATTCGCAGTATTTATTAGAATTTCGACAACTTGAGCATCTTTTTAAAACGTCTACACATATACTGTAACGTCTTAACCGAATTTTAGCTTTCCAAAAAATTTTACGTCCAACTTATTCCGTGATATAATATGTTTAAAAGTAAGATAAGCTACAATCAGAACGTAGGGTGATAGTTTTTGCAAGAAACCATCTCAAAGTTAAAAGCAATTACGATAAAATTGCACTAGAGAAGGCTGATACTAATAGTAAAAAAATATGGACTTTTATTAAAAGAGTAACGTATTACTCGAAACAAAATCAGTCATCTTCAGGTTTATTGCAAGCACACTCATCACAGTTTTTTTTATGTTAATGTTGGTAAAATGTTTGGCTGAAAAAGTTCGGGGCCAATCACAGTTTCTAACAAGCACACCATTAACGTGTAGCACAAGTTTATCATCCTTTGCGTAGCTAGACACTGATGAGACTGAAGTGGAAACGATAATTATGAGTTTAAAGGACGACTGTGCAGTTGGCTGGGATAATATCAAAAAAAAAGCCGTAGTTGTCCCTGTTTATAATTCAGGCATTAAATATCAAGTTAAAAATTTTAGACTTATTTCCTTACTGCCTTTTATGTCTAAAATATTAGGGAAAATATAATTAAAAGGCTTTAAAAAGGTTTTTTCTAATAATTGGAGGATAAATGAATGTTATCTCAACGGCAGTTTGGCTTTAGGCCTAAAATGTCAACATACGGTGCCGTACACTATCTGACTGACTATCTAGCAAAAGAACTTGATAAAGGTAACCACACAGTTGGAATCTTCTTGGACCTCGTCAAAGGTTTCTATTCCTATTCTGTTGCACAAGCTTGAAGCCATAGGTATCAGAGGCACCCAGCTGAAACTGTTTAAGAGCTATCTAGATCCCAATGTGTAAGGATTGGTAATGTTCTCAGCGATGTTAAAAAAACAAGTCCTTCGGAGTTCCTCAAGGAAGTATTTTAGGTCCTACGCTATTTCTGATATACATAAACGATCTTTGTAATCTAAATCTAAATCTCGGCCAAAGTGTTTCTTATGCTTATGACACTGCCCTTCTATTTTCGGCTGACTCAGAAAAAAATATGTCAACAAGCTTGCACAACACGGATTCAATGTTGGTAATAATTGGGTTCAACATAATTCACTAATACTAAATGCAGACAAGACAAATTACATTAAGATTTCGATGCGCAAGCAAACATCAACTAGCACCTCGACATTATATGCTCATTATTGCACAAATCCCGCGGATAACACGAGAACTCACAAATCGAGCTCAGAGGCCGTTGTTAAAGTATCCGCTCATTCTTTTTTCCTACTAACCTTTTATATACAAATCTTGTGAAGTATTAATAGTTAGGCAACTATATAAAACAACACACAGCTCTACCCTACAGCACTAAATATACTAATATAAGACGTAAAGATATGGTCTGTCCGCAAAATACAACAAAAACTGCTTTTAAATCCAAATTTTACCTGTACCACGGTCCATTCCTATAAAATAGACCTCACCTACAACAAGTATGCTTCTCAACATATAGATTATTTGTCTAGTGTAAATTTTTTGCTTGTTTATACATTTTATTAGACTGTAAAAACAGGATAACCTAGTTCAAGCACGTAATTCTTATTTACATTTAAGAAAGAAAGAAGAAAGAAAGAAAAAACGTTTATTTAGCACAGACTAAAAGGCAAAGCAGGTAAAAATTATGAAAAACAATAAAAAAAAAGTGTGCAGTGCGAAGTATGAAACTAGCAAGGTAGTGTGCCTCACGGCTGCGCCAAAAAGGCCCAGTTCAGCAAAAAATGCCAGACAACTAGCGCCTGACGCTGGTTTTCAACTGGACCTGAATTGTGAGGTAAATCAGTTTTATACTGCAACGTGACGTGTGTATGCACACATATTAAAATAAAATTGTTTCAAATAATAATAGTGATGATTAAGTACACAAATAGAGTAAGATGCAAAACATAAAAACATACTGATAAATAAATGAGACGAAAATAAAGAAATAATTCGAAAACGAGCCGGAACAAACTATGCCAGACTTCCACGCTCCAACGCATTGTATAATTAATTAATCCGTGCACTACATTGATACAACGCACAATACGCTGCAAACAGCCGAGCGCGGCGGACTATTTACGGACACTTTGCAACTTTTTAGTTTTTTAAACTCTTGGCTATGGTTGGCATCGAGATTGCCCAAATACGATGGTTATCGAACATAAGTCAGATAAATATTTTTGTTAAAGTGAAACTGGAAGTAAATAAATAAATAAACTTCTTTATAAGGTGACAGGCAGGTAACCTTATAAAGTTACATACCAATTTTTAATTTTCAATTTCTAGTTTCTAATTTCTCGGTGTATTTCTATAGTCTTATGCTTATCTATGGGAATGACAAATCACAAACTGCACAGAGGGTCGCCCGCTGCTAGGACTTGGTGAAGGATGGGACAACTGGCGCCATCCTGACATCATACATTTCAGTCGCGTGCAAGTAGGCCAGACACATTGGGTACGTAAAACGTGGAACAGCAATGCATACAATTGTAAATAAACGTTTATTTTAATGTGTTGTCTTATATTCTACAGGTCTCACATCTGCGAATGGGACGCAGCAATGCTGCGGATATCGCAACAACACCCTCCGGGCCGAGGATACACGGGGCATGAGCCAGCGAGCCAAACCGAGCTTGAGCATGAGCAAGAGCGGTTCCCAGCAATAAAACTGTACAGTATAACAACAGTCATTTTTACATTTTCGTGCAACACTCACCGACAGAAATACTGACATAATTAAGTGGTTAAGTACATACATCATATAATTGAGACATTTAGTGTAATCATGTCCAACTTCCGTTGCGCTTCAATGAGGTACCGCCGTAAGCGTCGTCTAAAAGCGTCTATCGTCTTAATTATTCTAATCGGTGGTGGCAGGTTATTCCATACCTTGGAAGCCGCATAACGAAAGCTGTCTCTAAAAGCGGCTGTACCCTGAGACCGAATCGAGAGTTGTTGCGAGCATTGCCTTCTCCCGCATTCCCGTCTACTCGTAACCCAACTAAGCTTGTTATATAGGTAGTCCGGTTTCTGATATTTAACCACGCCGAACAGAAGGCAAGCCAAGTGCAGTTTGCGTCTGGACTTCATTTTAAGTGTAAAGTGCTTATTTAGAAAAGGTGTTACATGGCTTCTGCGAGGAATATTGTAACAAAACCGAGCGCAAGCGTTTTGTACCCTTTGGATGAGGCGGTCTGTACGAACTAGTAGGCGTGGGCCGTAAACCGTCTCAGCATAGTTCAACCTGGACAAAACCAGCGTTTCCACCAACTGTTCCCGTAATTTTTCGGATAAATAAGGCCTCGCATTGTATAAAACTTTTAGGCGATAGAAACAGTTTCTAACCGATTCCGCTACGTGCTTCTCAGAACGAAGGTCTTTGTACATAACAACGCCTAGATTCCGCGCTTCATACACTCGCTCAATTTGTTCGCCCATAAGCTTCAAGTCAAAAGTCACAGGGAGTCGAGCCAACTGCTGTATTGTGCCAATTACCATGTATTTAGTTTTCGTTGGATTTAACGACAGGCAGTTCTCCTCTGACCAGGCGGCAATTCTTTGAAGATCATCATTAAGATCCTTAATGGCACTATCATACTCGTCTGGTCTAAAGGATATTATAAAGTTGGACATCGTCGGCATTTATGTGGTAGTTGCATCTCTGAAGACATTTTATAATATCCGCACAGTACAGAATAAAGAGAATCGGGCCCAAAATAGAGCCCTGCGGAACTCCTCTTTCCACAGATATACGTGACGATCTAAGGGTAGTGCCATCACCCAAACGCAAGTCAACAAGTTGCTCCCTGTTACTCAGATAGCTACGGAACCATTGCGTAGCGCTGGGGTCGAAACCATAATAATTTAACTTCGACAGTAATAGCGGTATATTAATTAAAACCAGTAATGAGCACATTCCCTTATCTTGGGCCGACAATATATTATCAGTAACGTCGAGTAAAGCAGTAGACGTACTGCGCTGTTTCCTAAAACCAGATTGTAAATCAGGTAAAACGTTATTTTGTTCCAAGAAAAGCGTTAATTGGTGGCTAACAACTTTTTCTAATACTTTTGATAAACATGGTAATATACTATAGGGCGAAGGTCTTTTAAAGTGGATGGATTTGAATTTTTTGGCAAGGGCCTGATGGAGGCAATTTTCCATAGGTCGGGGAACGTAGATGTAACTATGGAGCGATTTATTATGTCCGTTACAACATTCAACGTGTATGGGGCAGAGTCATGTTAATCATATCAAGTGTAATGTTGTCGTAGCCTTCAGCGTTACTTTTAAGGTTGGAGACGATACGAGAGATGTCGTTCTCTTCCACTGGAGTGATTTCGAAAATTTCTTTACATAATAGTTTATGAGTGATATGCTTGCCGCGGGGTTACCGGGGACATTTAAAAAGTTGTTATTAATTAGGTCAGGGTCTATGAAGTGTGAAGGTAGGTCTTGTCTGGGCTTATAGGGAATTAATGTGTATTTCAGATTTTTCCATAACAATTTAGAGTTTTTTATTTTATTATTTATGTTGTGCTTAAAATACGCAACTGTTTAATTGAACAATGAGCTAATCACTAAGTGTTTTAGCTCTTTGTAATAATTTTTTTTTGAATCGACTTTCGTTTTCCTATAACTGCCAAGTGCTTCGTCACGTAAACGCATCATAACCTTGATTGTATCTGTGATCCACGGATACGACTTTTCCTTTACAGTACACGTCTTGATCGGTGCGTGAATATCAAACAGAGAAATTATATATGTGTTAAACACAAGCACCATATCGTTTACGTTGTTAAGCGACGAAATTGTTCCAAGGTTTAAAAACGATAAGTCTAAATTAAAACTTTCCGCGCACACATTTTTAAGAGGTCGAAATTTTACCAAATATGGTTTGACCTTGTCACGTTTAATGTGAAATTCACCAACTACAATAGAATGGCCGTTTAATGAACCAAAAGTTTCCACTGTTGTATTTCTTGCTCTTAGGTCAGTACATAGAAGATCGATGAGAGTTTCACTAGATGCTGTATAGTGGGTAGGAGTTGTGACCAACTGTGACAGACAAGAAGGCGGTGCGCGTAGTGTTCCGCGCGCACCGCTCACAGACGTTGCGGGGGTAGTACACCTCACTCCCCCCGCCAGAGACGGGGCCCGCGCAAGCGGGACGGCAACAGCCGGGGTTGCGGAAGAATTATGTGTTCCCACGACCCCGGCGTAGGTGAGTGATGGAACACCGGGTTGGTTTTTAGTCGGTAAGAGTCCGACAGACACCCCCGCCCTCCCCAACAAAAAAAGGTATAACCTATTATAACAAGTTGCCCTCTTCTTTACTAGATTTATCTTTTAATGCGTTTAAGGCTCAAGTAAAATCCAACCTTTGTTTAAAGGCATATTATTCCATTAACGACTACTTAAACGATAAGAACTGTTGGTCGCTGTGATTAACTCAAGACAATGTTCGTGTTCTTTCTCCAGAATCAGCTTACCTACTGACAGGGTATATGAAATCATATATTTGTTTTTTTTTATTTGACGGAGCTATAAGTCAATTATTTTGTTATCTTCATTTATTATTGACATGATCTACTCATTACAATGTTTTTATGAGCTGTATTGCAATATGTGGTTAGCTAGCGACCTCGACAATTGCTAATATTATTCTTGCTTGAGCAACCGGCAATAAGTTCGTCATGCTCCCTTAGATATCACTGCTTGCGGTAGCGTCGGGGGTCGGGTTTCCTCCTTCCCTCAAATATAGCGAGGGGGGTAATGGCTGACCTTTGCGTTATGCTCATGCTGGGGAGTTTGTTGCGCCACTTCTTCTTCCCATCTAAAGCACTAGGAAGTGGTGAAGGGCGGGCGTGTTATGTAATTTTGACGTTCGAATACGGCTGATTCTCAGCCTAATTTGAATAAATGACTTTTGATTTTGATTTTATGGATCGATCCCAGTACAATGTGATATTTCCATTTTCGAGAACTGGGTCGGGCAGATACCTGTGGTACGGCACTTCTGACTCCCCAAAGCTGTATTTCAGAGCAAGTTGCTGATGGATAATCCTGGCTACAAGGTTGTATCTAAGTACTCTTCGTTAGCTAGACGAGAACACACAGAGATAATGTGTCTTATTGATTCACCCGGACGGTGGCATACCGGACAGATGTCAACCGTGCCGTCTTTCACAATAAATCTCCGTTAGCTTCATCATAACTTCGTCCCTAATAGCAAAGACAAAACATTCGATTTCCACAAAGAGGTTACCGAAACGCAGCCAGGCTACGGACGCTAGTTGATTTATATCCGGTCCATGTAGGGCCCGGCAAAAGCGTCCGAGAAGCTCCTTACTCTGCCATACCTACATGCGATCATTAGTGTCAAGCACTACTGGCTTGCACCAGTTCTCTGCAAATATGTTTTTTTTTTGCGTCAATCGCTATCTATCCAAACCAACAACGTTACAATTACACAAGTACAGGGTGTCCGCCGGCAGATTTCATACTTTAAAATTTTAAATAAATTAAACCAAGCTGCAAAAATTCTCGCAACCTGTACGAGCAAACCCGTACATATCAATTGTATAAATTTTATGCTGACATCGACGCGCAGCGAATGAATAAATTATACAAATTTCAGATAACGATCAGTAGTCAGTTATATCATTTAAATGTACCCTACCCCGTACACAACATTTCCTTCATGTTGGCGAAAACTCGTTTACAAAGTTCAGGTTGAATATTCGCAATCTCGCGTTGGATATTTGTTTGTAGGGCCTTACTGTACACTGTACACGCGAGACTTTAAATATCCCCATAGGAAAATGTCGCAAGGAATCAGATCTGGTGTTCTAGGGGACCAAGCTATATCGCCAAAACGACTTATTAATTTTCCAGGAAAAAGCTCTGGCACTTTTGTCAATGGGTTATGTTGTTGTAACCAACATGGCGATGCAGCTCCGGTATAAAAAAGTTGTACAGCATTGCGCGGTAACGTTCAGCGTTGACAGTTTCAATTCTACCGAAAAAATAAGGTCCAATTATGCCATTTCCAGAAATGGCACACCAAACTGTTGGCTTTGGGCTGTGAAGAGGCTTTTCATGAACTTCTTTTGGATTGTTTGCACTCCAATATCGCATATTCTGCTTATCTACGTAGCCGCCAATGTGAAATAGCCTCTTCACTAAAAAAAAATTTCATAAGTGGAACGATTTTCTACGCCTACCGTAGAAAATCGTTCCAGAACAATTCTAGCATAATTCTGCCTTATTATGAAGTAATTTTCTTTCAACTGCTGGGTGATTCGGAGCTTGTATGGATGAAACTTCAATTGTTTTCGAATAATTTTATGAACTGACGTCTTTTTTCACACCCGTTGATGCTGCAATCTTTCGAACAGACTTACGCGGATTTTGCAAGTTTTCCCTTCTCACAAGTTCTGCGTTTTAAGGAGTAGTAAAAGACGTTGAAGGTCCAGGCCGAGGCTCATTTCTAACTGATCCAGTTACTCTAAACTTCTTTACCCACGTCCATAATAATTGGTTTGACGGGCCATCGTTTAATCGTCGGATTTCAAATTGAGAACAAAACCGTCGCCTCGCCACACAAAGCGAGTTATTGTTTGCAAAATACGCCTCAACCGCAAAAGCTCGGTGCGCTCTCGTCCACTGACCCATGGCTACTAAAAACCCGCATCAATGCCGCGTCGAATGATACCTCCCTCCCCGCTACACCGCCTTGCTAGTCACCGTAAACGCAATTTTATGTTTAAAATCTGTCGGCGGACACCCTATAATCCTCATCTACAATATTTACCAATGGTTTCGATGCTCTTGTTACAAATGCCTCTAAACTAGTTTAGTTTAGAGGCATTTGTAACAATCTCTAAACTCTGGTTTAATCCTGTCAAACGACGATTTCCCGTTCTGAAATTGACTAAAGACATACAACTTAACTATATTTTGGTTTGACAGCTACACTAAGATGGCACTGAGTTATTGGTTTAGTGAAAATGGCAACTTTGCGATTCTGAATTTGACGATTTTCATCTTAAATTTTGTTTGTCTAACTAAATTTGAAACTGAAACTGACTATTTTTAATGGCGATTAAAAAGGTAAGTTCATCACGTATTCAAAATTATCATTCTTCATATTCAAACTCAAACCAAATATATTACTAATACCTATATTAGAACATTCAACTCCGTTTTCTCAATCTACTCTAAAAACTTCTAATTATTACTGTTCCATTTCTGTAACTCCAAACCACCACTCTTCATTAACTCATTCATCTCTTCATAATTTTTATAGCCTCATTAACCGTGTCAGAAAAGGTGATTAAATCATCCATATAATAGCTTTGTTTCGTTAATGAGAAACAGTACGGCTTACAAAATAATAAAAATACCTCACAACTATTATCTAAGTTTAGCGACCTGAACAAAATTTGACAGACGTGTGCCGCCCAGATGATGCCGCCACAAGTGCATTCTGGCGCAGCATCTGGTCAGTACCCGTCTGTCACACTGAGGTTGGCTGGATGCAGGATGTCGAGCAATTGTGTGAAACTATACCAGAAATGGAATCAGTCCTAATTACGCCATCAGACGTTGCCAGAGCAGTCCGTCCGTTACCGAATTGGAAATCGTCAGGACCGGATGGATTGCACAACTTTTGGTTGAAATGGCTAATTAGTTCGCATACTAGCCTGGCATCTCAGTTCCAGTCAGCCTTAGAGTCTGGGTCGCTACCGCAGTTTCTATCAACAGGCGTTACCCACCTGCTCCATAAGTCAGGTAGTCCCACGGAACCCAAGAATTATAGACCGATCACGTGTTTGTCGACGGTCGATAAACTTCTTACATCCCTTTTGAGAGTGAAAATTCATCCACACATTGACAGTAACTCGATTTTGTCTGCCTCTCAAAATGGATGTAGGAACGGGTCCCGAGGTACTAAGGAGCTACTCCTCATCGACATGGCCATTAGCCAACAGGTTCGTCGCTCCCGCAAGGATCTGTCGACATGCTGGATAGATTATAAGAAGGCCTACGACTCGGTGCAACATACATGGCTTGTGAGGGTGCTGGAGTTGTACAAGATAGATGCTTCAACGCACCTTCCTTAGGTCCTGTATGGGGCAATGGAGGACGGTCCTTCGCTATCCGAGGTGTCAACGGATCCAGGGGAATGATGAGCCCGTCTGGATTAAACGGGGAATATTTCAGGGCGACAGTTTGAGTCCACTTTGGTTCTGCTTAGCTCTGAATCCTCTAGGCGCATTGCTGGAGGATTCAGGTCTAGGCTATCGGTTGAAGAGAGGTGGTCAGGTCATATCTCACCTTCTGTTCGTGGATGACTTGAAAATCTTTGCCCCCAACAAATTGCAACTGATGGAACTACTGAAGGTAACTGAAACATTCAGTAGCGCCATCAGGATGGAATTTGGTGTGGACAAATGTGCAATCATGCATGTTAAGCTAGGTGAGATTATGGAATCCGAAGTTATTCAACTCTCGGATTCCATACACATTAGATCCCTCTCTTCATCCGAAAACTATAAGTATTTGGGTATGTCGGAAGCGTTAGGCATCAACGTTATTAACATGAAGCAATCGTTGAAGGAGCACTTCTTTGGCCGTCTGAAGAAGGTATTAATTAGTCTTCTTCAAGGTGCGCGCCTTCAACGGTTGGGTCATGCCGATTTTGATGTACTCTTTCGGCATACTCAAATGGCACTCCTACCGAACTCTACGCCCTGGATAGGCGGGTCCGTACACTTCTGACCGCAAATCGGATGCATCACCCACGATCATCGGTGATGAGACTGTACATCCCGCGAAAGTGCGGGGGTCGAGGCTTTTTAAATGCGAAGAGCCTCCACAACCGCGAGGTGTGCAGTCTCAGGGAATATTTTTTAAAAGCCGAAATGGGTATGCACCGTGATGTGGGCGCAGTGGACAAGGGGCTTACCCCGATCTCCATGGCGAAAGGGAACTGGCACAAACCTGTAGTACTTACTTCCGGTGACCGCAAGGCGGTATGGCAAAGCAAGGAGCTTCACGGGCGCTTCTATCGGGCTCTTCATGAGCCTGATGTAGATTTCCTAGCGTCCGTATCCTGGCTACGTTTTGGTGACCTTTTCGGGGAAACTGAAGGTTTCGTCTGTGCAATTATGGACGAAGTTATCTTGACGAATAACTACCGGAGACCTATTATGAAGGACGGGACGGTTGACGTGTGTCGGGCATGTGTCCGTCCAGGTGAGTCCATCAGACATATTATCTCTGGTTGTTCTCGTTTGGCTAACGGCGAGTACTTGCACAGGCATAACCAAGTAGCCAGGATTATTCACCAGCAACTTGCTTTGCAATACAAACTTGTGGATTCTGAGCTACCGTATTACAAGTATGTGCCCGACCCAGTTCTCGAAAATGATCTTGTCACGTTGTACTGGGATCGGTATATCATTACTGACAGGACTATTATCGCTAATAAGCCTGACATAGTAGTGATAGATCGATTAGCGCGCCGCACAATGATTATCGATGTTACCATTCCACATGACGAGAACCTCGTGAAAGCTGAGAAAGAGAAACAAATTAAATATCTCGACTTAGCACACGAGGTTGTTGACATGTGGAATGTGAGCTCGGCTGTCATTGTGCCGATTGTCGTATCGGCCAATGGCCTGATGACAAAAAGTCTCGACCAACATCTCTCGAGGCTTTCGTTAGGCGGTTGGATCAAGGGCCTGATTCAGAAGGCAGTACTCCTCGATACGGGTCGCATTGTGAGAAGGTTCCTGTCTCTGGAGCCCTAACCACCAGTAGCTTGGACCCTGCTCCCGCTACCGGCGTATCACAATTTTTATATTTTTAAATGTATTTTTTTTAAAGTTGCTTTATAAAAATATTTAAAAATGTAGCAGAATAAGGATAAGAATAAATAAACGACATAATAATGATAACCCACTCAAAATGGAGACTAGTTCTAAAATAAAAGGCATAGGATCGCTGCCCGGGGGCGATCGCCGGGGCGCACTTGGAGCTGACGCTGAGTGTCTCAGCATGCGAACCGTCAGCGGTGAGGAGCTGAACAGGCGGGCTCCCACCGATAAAGATGCTACAGCCGATGCCAAATCATTGACGATGGTGACAGACTGACGGACAGGACAAATACCCCTGCAGAACCGTATAGTCCAAGTACAGTTTCTTACACACCTTCTAGGCCATCATCACCATCCATACCATCGTCACCCATACCATCATCACCTCCCATTATTAGTTTAAATACAGTACCACCCACTCCGACCTTGAATGTTGCGCGTGAGGTATCTACCATTTTACCCGCGTCCACCAAGGCTGGAAAAGCAAGAGTTCGCATGAGATGGAGCAAAGAAGTTAACCTATTCATCACTAAATTAGAGACCGACTTTACGACATACAGAAAACAAATGCATGAAATTTTTACACGTATATATTAATACCCAGAGATTACAGTCACAGAACAGAGAATTTCAGATCAAAGGAGAACAATAGTAAGAAATAAGCTCCTGTCTCAAGAAATAATAGATCAGTTAAAAGAAGAAGTTCGTACAAAACTACTAGAAGAACCAGAAAATATGGAGGGTGCCACCAATCTCGCATTAACACCACAAAACACTACTGAGTATAACGACCAAGATCAACCACAACCATACACTCAATCACAACCAATCACACAATCTCAATCATACTTTCAATCATCCGCATATTCAGAAACCGTGCATACATCCACGCAAACCGAAAGTATAACAATAATGTTAGAAAATGAAATAGAGACCCTATCCGATACCAATAAGAGTGGGCCTACAGACACAAGTATACAAGAAATACACGATAAATTTAAAACAGCTCCTCAATATTCCGGCATGAACCCGGCAGCTCGACCGAAACTGCCCAAACTTAGATACACACCAAAACTTTTTCATCTCGTTAATTTATTCAAAAAAAATATTCTTAACCAATATTTTAGCGAAGAAACTCAACTTGTAGACGTACATACCCTGATATATTGCACAGCATTAGTTATTTCCGAAGAACTTAATTTTAAAATCACAGAATACACAGGCAATAGAAGACAAGGAAATATTGCCAAACCAGCATAGCAGCAGAGACTTGAATAATATATAGAAAAACTTAAAGCAGACTGCAGTAGACTAACTCATTACATTAACAACAATAGATCAAACAAAGTAGTTAAGAGAGTAGTAGCAATTTTTAAAAACATGGCCACCCACACTAGACACGAAAACGACAATAGGAAACCGGAAGAGTTCTTGGACACATTGAAATAGAAGTTAGCCCTAAAAGTACACAGCTTGAGAAGATACAAGAAACCACAAGAACGTAAAAATGATAACTCCTTGTTTGCTACGAACGAAAAGAACTTACAGAACTACAGAAAATTACAGGAACCACAAACTGATACCGAAACATCGACAGCCGAACACAACATTGAACTACCAACAGCGGAACAACTAGAAACATTTTGGTCTGGCATATGGGAAGAGCAAGTGCAACATAACGAACAATCTGATTGGATAACAGACGAAGAAACTAAATGGAGTTCACTAGAAGAAATGGAATTCATTGAATTAACTGAGTCTGACATAGCTAGCATTACAGCGAGATTACACAATTGGAAATCCCTTGGTATTGATAAAATACATAATTACTGGTATAAAAAAAATAGAGCATTACACAAAATTTTAGCTAAAAAATTAACAGAAATGATTTTAGGCAACCAAAACATTCCTGAATTTATTGCTATAGGCATAACTTATATGTTGCCAAAAACTCAATACTCACCACAACCTTCACAATACAGACCGATCACATACCTGCCCACTATATACAAGATCCTAACGTCAGCAATCACTACAAAAATCAATAAACACATTGAACAAAATAACATAATAGCAGAGGAACAAAAGGGATGCAGAAGGGGCCACATGGGATGTAAAGAGCAACTTGTTATAGATTCAATAATCCACAAACATGCCGCCACATAAATAGAAACCTACATTGCACATACATAGATTATAAAAAAGCATTCGATAGCATTCCACACTCCTGGATAGTTCAAATATTACAGATTTATAAAATAAACTCAAAAATAATAGATTTCTTACAGAATATCATGTCCCGTTGGAAAACTACACTCCAGTTAAATTGTCGACACAACGCTATCACTACGCGACAAATATCCATAAAAAAGGGTATTTATCAGGGAGATTCTCTTGGTCCTTTATGGTTTTGTCTCGCTCTGAAGCCTCTGTCCCACCTACTACATCGTTGCCAAGTCGGATATTCCCTTAAATATACCACAGAAGAAACAGTCATCTCACATCTTATTTATATGGATGACATAAAACTATACGCAAAGTCTGAAAAAGATATGAAAGTATTAATAGATACCACGACAGAATTCAGTAAAGACATAAACATGCACTTTGGTTTAGATAAATACAAAACAGTCCATATAGTAAGAGGCAAAATATGACCGGGAGACTATCTTGTTAATAATACAGACACAATCACAGCTATGGAACCAGCGGATTTATATAAATATTTAGGATACAAACAACTCAACGGAACAGATCACACAGCAATAAAACACACCTTAATCACTGAATATAAAAGAAGGGTGATCGCAGTATGTAAAACTCAGCCCTCCGGAAAACATTTAACAAAGGCATTGAACACCTATGCGATTCCAATATTAACATACTCATTTGGAGTGATTAAATGGTCAAAAACTGACATCCAGCAAA
Source organism: Dasypolia templi (assembly GCA_963555695.1). Taxonomy (NCBI): domain Eukaryota; kingdom Metazoa; phylum Arthropoda; class Insecta; order Lepidoptera; family Noctuidae; genus Dasypolia; species Dasypolia templi. The sequence goes on along the minus strand of OY743148.1, from coordinate 8,534,690 downwards.
TAGAGAGAACAACAAGCACCACACTCACTAAACACAATAACCTTCACCCCAAATCTGCAATAGAAAGACTGACCCTCAAACGGCAGTACGGTGGGAGAGGCCTTATAGACGTTCATCATCTTTGGCACAAGCAGACTAAGAACATTCTTTCAGTCTAAATCACATACAAGCAATATTCATAAAGCCGTAGTTATGTACGATTTCAGTTACACCCCACTTAACTTACACGAACAGATAGATACACAATATACTAGCATTGAAAACCCACATAAGCAAAAGTTAGAAGACTGGAAAAAGAAAGTGCTGCATGGACGGCACCCCTATGATCTAGAACAACCTCATATAGACACAATAGCTTCAAATAAATGGCTTAAAATTGGTAACTTATTTCTGGAAACCGAGGGATTTATAATCGCAATACAGGATCAAATCATAAATACTAAAAACTACAGGAAATTCATCATAAAAGACCCCACAATAACAAACGACAAATGCCGCAAATGTCACAGCCAACCAGAGACCATACAACACTTAACAGGGGCATGCACAACACTCACACAAACAGACTATACACAAAGACACAATTATAAGTACGTACCACAAACAGTTTTAGAAAGTACCACACACAAACTCTACTACGATCGCGCCATATTAACCGACAGGACCGTACACTATAATATACCAGATATAACCCTTTTAGATAAAGCTAATAAAGTCACATACCTCAAAGATGTTGCAGTCCCTAATACACATAATTTACAAAAAACACTAGGCGGGAAAATGAGTAAATATGCTGAACTGAAAGAAGAAGTGATTAGAATTTGGAGGCAAGAAAAAGTCTACGTGGTACCCATAGTTGTCTCCACGACGGGTGTTATACCCAATCACCTCCACCACAGCCTTAAACTAATAGACCTGAAAGACTCCATTTACATAACACTCCAAAAAGCAGCAATTTTAAACACCTGCAGAATAGTTAGGAAGTTCATGCAAATTGAGGAAAATGAAATTAGTCCTCATAACATTTATCCTACGTAATAACACAAAAATCACCACACACGCTACATTGACTTGGATTGGGTTAAACTTGGTTTTGGTTAATGTAGCTTAAACTAGCCAAAGAGCTAAGAAATAATAATAACAACACCGAGTCAACAAAACGTCTGAATTTCCAATTTTGAAAAATATTATCAGTGAAACTAATTTTGACCAAATCCTACAATAGTTTTTCAATAAAAACCAAACCTGAAACTTGAAACAAACTTTAAAACCAAAAAAAGTGACCATAACATGAAATAACAAAATGTAACACATTTAATTAAAAACGATAATATCGGAGGTGACAGGACAGATGTCACCTCCGATAAAAATAACATGAACAAGAACTGACGAAATTGAAAAATGAAGAAACTATGTTGACGAGATCAGCCGCACGTCAAGCATGCCCACCACCTCATGGATGGATTTTCTTTGGCCCAGCACGGACAAAGACTTAATAATATTACAAAAATGTGAGTTTCTAATCGTTGCAATTGTTTGAAATAAAATGGTAATTAGTAAATATTTTTTGTTCGAAACGACATGTATTTACCAGAGTATGCAGAGGTAGCCCGATGTAATACAAATGGGCACAAATCCAGACTCCGGGATGCTACTGAGAAATTCAATAAAACATAACATAATTAATTAGCAAGTAACTATCTTTACAAACGAAGTTCAGAATTTCTTTTTATTTTTGCTTTTTAAATCGTTGCCCCACACTAGGAATTACTCCTGTATCGTGGGTGCGTTCACAAACATGTAAACACACATACACAAGACAACAAACACACGCACATACTTAATAATTACATTGTGGACATCTTTTGTGTACAACACAATATATCAGTTATAATCATACGACGCGCTGACTACGACTAGATGTATGAAACACGATATTGTATGCAACACGATATTGCGTATACAAACCATACAATAAGTCTGGATCCAGCATAAAAACATTTGAAAGCTTGGTTTCAAAAAATAAATAAAAATTAAGAAACTCGAATGCAAAGATAACAAGACTGTAGTAAAAGCAGCTTACTTAACCGCTTAAAACTTATTTTCAAACATTCATCATCGAATTCGAGTACCCCTAGTAACACCCATACCCAATTTACGCTGGTTTATCGGTTTTCGGAACTTTAGCTGGTGGTGCAGCTGGCATTACAAAAACGGTCAATGATTACAAAGCAAGCAAACAAAATTTGCAAGAAACAGACCGACATAATAAAGCTATTGAGGCTTTAGTGTTGGGCAAAGGTTTATATTTAGATTGCTTAAGACATCTTAAAAAAACTGAATTTATTTTACAATTTACATATATGTCTCCAATACGATCCTGTCTCCCTTTCGGTTAAATTCAAATTCGAGTAGCGGTTATCAGTTGTTACTCTTGATCCATTGAATGCAGTATTTTGTTTTAATTTTATAAATATAAAAAACTGTTAACATTTGTTATCGTACAAACATACCACACTAACCATCGCAGTCTTAACAGCGGTATGGCCAGACACGGCAACTCGGTGCCACTACTTAGGTATTAATAATACATGAAAATTAGTTAAGTACATTTTTTCAGATCGCACTGCAATCCAGAAAGTGTATTTTTAAAACCTTCGATCAGTTCTTCGCATTTTATTACATTGCAAATTTCCTTAGGTAAATCATTCATATACGATGGTGAAATGCATTCCGACATCCGCAAGTAATTCTCCGCGGTAATTTTCACTTAAACACGTAAACGTACCTTGTCAAAGACAGTTACAATTTGGCAGTGCTTAAATAACCCCGTGGCATTATCTTAGAATTCATGTTTTGTTCTAGTGGGTACAATCTTTTTTTAAATGCGTAACTGTAACTTGTAAATGTCCTCGAGGTAAGTCTTGTAAGCCCGTAGCTACTTAGGTCGTCATCAATTAAGGAGTCGGCCAGTGCCAAATACAATGTTCTAAGTGTTCTATAGGGTAGTTTATACTTAAGTATCGATAACTTTGCTAATATTGACCTAAGCTTGTTACATACTGTCTGATCACACTGCACAGATATTAGAAGTCAAGGTGAATAGAACTTGTAGAATAGGATCTCCTTTTTTAAATTACCAAAAATAATTAATTAAATATGTAGGGAAATACTTATTAATAACAGAGTTTTACTTACGATTTCACAACACAATTATACGCGGCACTTGACGGGAAATCTACGTTGAATGTGGATCAAAATATATGACACCGGCTAGTCGAGTTAAAATCTACACTACAACTATTGACACTTCACTCAAATTAAAACCGAACTGTCGGTCGCTTTTTGTTTGTTTGGCATCTCGCAGGTCAACCTATTTGGTTGTCGTCTGCTTGAGCGGACTTGCCTGTGGTTGCCCTAATAAATTAAGGCCTCCAGCCAGGACTTAAACTTAAATGCTAACTAAAAACTAAGCGACTGCACGCTAAGGGCACCCCCTGTGGGGTACGAACCTCGGCTTAGGGCGTCGCTGGAAGAGGGCAGCAAATGACTAGCTGGATCAGGATTGGTGTTATTTTGGGACGAATTTTAAGCTACAGGCTCAGCGACGCGGGAGGGGCGTGGATTTGGGCATCGCGGTGGGCCTCGGCGGCGAGGTCGATAGGACGGCGATCGGGTTTTGGGCTTATTTAGGGTGCTGGTGGCCTTACTACTCTCCTGGAGCAGGGTAGTGGCGTCATCGGGGGCGATTAAGATATGCCTTGGTCGGCGAATACTACTAATGCGGGAGGGAGTATAGCGAGCGGCCGCTGAAATCAGGGGGTTTGAATGTTTGATGCCACAGTCGAAGAAACGCTTAGATAAGCTTTTCATGAACTGGTTTATGGTTGGCATTTTAAGGTCGACGTGAAGATCTATGTTTCGGACGGGGGGCACCCGTAACCCTTCTGAGGAAACGGTTCTGGAGGGTCTGCAGTTACGCTGCAGACCAGCGCATAAGTGCTCTACGATACGGTGGATCTGTTGGGTGCCCGAGTGTTGGCTTTGGAAACCAAACTGCTCGTTGGGTATGAGGCTCTTTGCTTCCGCATAGTCTTTGAGACGCTTACAAATAAGCCTCTCATAGATTTTGCCGAGAACATTGAGTAAGCTAATAGGGCGGTAGCTAGAGGGCTCAGACTTTGGCTTGCCTGGCTTTGGGATACCGATGACGGTTGCTTCTTTCCAAGCTTGTGGGAAGATGTTGTTACTCAAGGCGCCATTGAAGATGGCGGTCATAAGCATTATTAGCGGGGCAGGAAGGAGTTTGTATACCTTATTGGTAATACCGTCCGAACCGGGGGCCTTACGAGCGTGGAGCCCTTTAATGATGTCGTGCACTTCGTCTGGAGTGACGGGAGGCAGAGGATCATCAGGAAGACCCTGATGATCCTCTGCCTCCCGTCACTCCAGACGGAGTGCCGACGGGAGGGAGGGAGGCTCTCCGTTCGACTTCAGCGTCGACCTTCTACAGGTGAGCTTGGTCTACTGGTTGAGAGCTGGGAGAACATTGGGACTCTAGGCTGTCAGCAAGACATTCGGCCTTATCGGGACTGTCGAAAGCGACACTCTTGTCGGGGAGGATGAGAGGAGGCATAGAGACCTCTTCTGAGGAACGCAATTTCCTCTGTAATTGCCAGAAGGCTTGATGAGTGGGCTCGAGTTCACTGAGCATCTTGTTCCAGCCCTCGGAGCGAACCTCCCCTATGCGTTTCTTTACAGCACGCTGTAAATGGCGCATGTGGGCTTTGTTCGCGTCACAAGGGAAGGAGTCGTAGGCACGAATGGCCGCGTTCTTTTCGGTTATCAGGTCACGTACGTCAGTAGGTAGTTTCCAGCGATGGTCTTCCATCACCGGAACTTCCCGTGAACAATCCGTCAATACGGATTGAACGTGCTCTGTAAACGAGTCGATTGCGGCCGTCGTGTCGGCGACTGACACTATGTGATCGGGGATGCTGTGGTCAGAGTTAAGCTCGTGGAACGTCTCTATCGATTGCAAACGGAGGTTCACATTCTTGAGCAGCGCTACATCGAGAACATCGGGAAGGTGATTTGGATTTCCTGGGAAATGAGTCGGGCTCATTGGAGCGATGACATCAAACTTAAGGGATTCGCCTAACTTGAAAACTATCCTACCTCTGGTTGAAGTTGTGCCACTATTCCATGCCGGGTGCTTGGCATTAAGATCCCCCGCCAAGAGTCACTCATACCGAAGAGGGCAGTGAAGTCTTTATGGAGAGACATGGGATCCTCCGGACCATTGTCTGGTGGTATATAAGCAGAGATGATGGTGATCGGTTGATGACCAGTCATGCCGAGCCGACAGATAGAGGTATCCAGATGGGAGAAGAGAGGAGGTGGGTCTATAGGCATGCAATACAAAGATTTCCTAAAGTATATTAGTGTGCCACCCTTGTGGCATCGAGACCTGTCATTGCGAACTAGTTTATAGTTGGCAATATTCGGGTTTCGGTGATGAGGTTTTAAAAAGGTTTCCTGTATGAGGAGGATGTCAAGCTGATGGTCGCGGAGGAAAGCCGCGATCTCATCGCGTTGACCTGGAACGCCATTTGCGTTGAAAAAGCCTAATTTAAGGTATCGGGTTTTGCCGTCGGTCGCTGCGGTTAGCGTGGCTTTTATACCGCGCGCATAGAGTCGAAAACTGTCTGGAGAAATCTCGAAACCGACTCTGGAAGCTTCGGGCGAGCGAGCAATCGGGAATCCGGGACTATTGCTATCTCGCTTGCTCTAACACTATAACCCGTGGATAAGCCGCCACCGCGCTGCCGTCGTCGCCGCGCCGCCGGCCGCGGCGATTCCTCAAGAAAACGAATTTAACCGAGATCGGCACGAACATTACCGATCGCTGTTACCGACGCATGCACGGCGCACCGATAAGCGCGCGAGTTTCAAATTACTTTTCGAACATATTTTTTTTTGTTTCATTCTGGAATAGAATTCAATATTTTTCGAATGTATGAGAGTATTATTTTTGCCGTCGGCGGGCCACCAGTATTCGACCGGCGGGAGGCCCCGCGGGCCGTGGTCTGTGCATCCCTGATTTACAGTTTCCATTGAGACTAGAACATTTATGTGATTTTTTTGTTCTAATCAGTCTCTCTACAACGATGAGTAAATATTAAACTTTTTGATAAGCGATTGAAAAGTGATGTCATAAAATTCTGTGCCCATATCAGTTTTTAAGTTAACAGGATTATTACGACTACTGAGCAGAAAATGTTCGAATGCACGAGTAACAGCTAATTTATTTTTTGATTTTAACGGTTCACCCAAGGAATACTTTTAGAAGCAGTCAATCACCCCTAAGATGAAATTGTAACCTTTGTTACACTTTTTCAGGTTTTGCATATTCATCAAGACTGCTTGCCGTACGTGGATTCCTTTCAGAATAACAGAACGTCGAAGGTAAATTTTTCGTGTGAGTTTATGTATTTCATGCACAATTTGCTGTTTTACCTTTTTTATCTACCTTTGCTTTAGTATAGACTTTTATAGCAAATGAGTTGAAACCTCAGGTATCTTTGCTTTCAAAGTAGCTTGAACTGTACTCTTGTCATCTTTTATGATTTGAGAACGCAATGTACCAATCCGATTTTTAAATTTAAAACATTCAATCGGTCTACATAAGCCTTGTTCACAGCCAGATTTTTAATTTTTTTAAAGTGTTTAATTGATCTACATAATCCTAGTTGTAACGTAACGTTTAGCCGGCTGACCAAATGTGGTCACAAGTAATATTTTAAGAACAAAGTAAGATAGAAATTAAAATTAAATGATGAGATGAAAGAGATCACATGAAACTAGATAATTGGATGTGGATAATAGACAGAGATAACTAAAGGTTCGCTTTTAAGCAGTACAACAATTATAAGTTAAATAAATGTAAGTTAAATGAGTGTCATACAATTTTTATAACGATTTTGGTTCTGAATCATAGAAAGAATTGCTGTGCACAACATCTACCTAAGTGTTAAAGAGATAAATAGAATAAAAGATGTGATTTTCGTGTAACAAAATACCACATTACCCCAATAACCCCGGAAAATTTTCAACTCTTTTTGAAATTTGATGTTTAAAAATAAGCCATGATCTCACATACAATATCTTTCATTCTTTCAGCAAACTCTCTCATTCAATCATACGGAAGGGATATGGTTCACATTGGATGACGCATACTTCACAAGGACTATAAAATTAAAATTACGTAGGCTTAATTTTTCATTTAGGTGTCGTGACCCGCACCTGTTTGAAAACTAATATTAAAATTATTTACAATATAAGCAAAGCATTAGAGGCTTTATTAGCCTATCAGAGGTTAGGAAAATCAAGTTTAGACAACTCGGTGTTAAGAGATTTAAAAAAAAAACAAGTTTAAGAAGAATAATAAAATTACATGGCATCAGGGGCTTTTTATACAGTTGCCAACCGCTCGAAAGAGTATGGCTAAAGAACCCATTTACAATCATACGAAGAAAATATATAATATTGGTATTACATAGTTAGCCAAATATGTTAAGTGCTTATGAGGGTCTAAGTACTAAGAGGGTTTGAGAGGGTTATACTAAGAGGGTCTAAGAGGTACTAATAATGTATAAGAGGGTTAGACTAAGAGGGTTTAAAACGGTCTAAGAGGAACTAAGACGGTCTGAGAGGGTTAGACTAAGAGGGTCTAAGAGGATTTAAGAGGTTCTAAGAGAGTTAGAACAAGAGGGCGTAAAAGGAACTAAGAGGGTTAGACTAAGAGAGGGTTAGAGAGGTACTAAGAGGGTTTCAGAGGGTTCTAATATAAGTAGTAGTCTTTTAAGGGTTCCGTACCTCGAAAGGAAAAAACGGAACCCTTATAGGATCACTTTGTCTTCCGTCCGTCCGTCTGTCTGTCAAGAACATTTTTCTCAGGAACGCGTAGAGGTATCAAGCTGGAATTTATATCAAATACTCAGGTCTACTGTCCCTTGGAGCTGTGTGTGAAAATTTTAAGCCAACGCAATCAAAAGATACAGCCGTTTATGACGCAAAATTACGCAAATTTTGGACACTCACCAGGGAATCAAAACCTACAGGGCATTTCCCATGAACTCAGAATCTTAAAATTTGGTACGAAGCAACGTCTTAAAGCTTAGACAAAGTAAAAATTACGAAAACCGTACATTTTTTAGTTACATCATATAATAAAAATATTTTTAATAATTTTAAACTAACTACCCCTTTCCTCATAAACGCGTGTGAACTTTAACTTATATACAGACCTACAGGTTTGTACGGAAACCTTAAATTCTAGATCGTCTAGGGATCCCCTTAAGAGAAAGGTACTCGCTTATTATATAGTAAAAGGTTTAGTAATAAATAATGATAAAATGATGAAATCAAAAATGTTATTTCAGAAGTTTACATACTAGTGTTAAAGTATGTAGTATTTTGTTTAAATTTTGAAGTAAAAAGTAGAGCCCACGCTATGAATATAGTTCAAATCATTCAGGAGAGCAGTAGGGCCACCAGTACAGTGCACAAACACAGACCGACATTCCGACCTCGCCGCCGAGGTTCCTCGTGAAGATCCCGTCGTAACTGTCCCCCCCGACCCTTGCTCGACGAAGTGCCAGCCCGCGCCGTAGCTGAGCCTGTAGCTTTAAATTCCCCAGATAAAAATAATATAATCCAGATCCAGCCTGTCCCATGTTGCTGTCCTCCCGTCAGCGACGCCCTAAGCCGAGGTCCGTACCCCACAGGGGGTGCCCTTAGCGAGCGTTCGCTTAATAATGTAAGTAGTTTTACCCCCCTGGCTTTGAGTCCGCTTAAGGCACTCACAGGATAGTTCGGTTAAGTGGTCACGACCTCTCAAGGTCAACTACGAGATGCCATACAAAAAAAAAAAAAAAAACTCAAAGTCATGTTGACTGTTTTCTTTGACTATCGCGGTGTTGTCTGAATTCTCGGAATTCTTGTTGGAAGGTCAAACGGTAAATAAATTAAATAATTTGAGCGTTATGCGGCGTTTAGGAGAGCAAATTCGAAGAAACAGTCCATTTGTGGAAAGAATTTTCATGGATTTTGCATCACGATAATGCGCCTTCGCACAAGGCCATCATTGTGAACGAATTTTTGACCAAAAACTCAACAAATCCCATCCATCGAGCAAGCATCTTATTCACCAGACATGTCTTCAGCCGACTTCTTTCTTTTTCCTAAACTCAAATTACCACTTCGTGGCACCCGTTTTTATTCGGTAGAAAAAATAATGGAGAATTCGGGGCAAGAACTGTACTCAATTCAAGAAAAAGCGTTAAAAATGCTTTGATGTCAACGAATAATTGAGACATCAAAGCATTTTTATTGTGTATTATTTCTGAAAGACCATACTTTGAAGTCGATCTAATAACAATGAATAACTAACATTTTGTGTGATATTGATGTTTTCCCGGTACTTTATTAATATGTAAATACCTACATAAAATATTGATGACACGGTGTTGTTGACGTTTCATTCATAATAAAGTACCTTTTAATCTTCTTTGTGATAATGAAGTTCGAAAACTCATGTTCAGCAGTGGCAGTTTTATTTTACCAAGTTAGCAAGTTGCAAAAGAAAAGAGAGTTTTACCTTCAGGTTTAATGACTTGAAGCGTTTATCATTTTCTTGGTTCAAGGAAAGCATGAGATTTATACCTTCTTGAGTACTTAAACCCGAGCTCGCAATGACCATAATGAAAAACAATGCATTTTGATACCACTTTATTTCAACACTTATTTAAATCGAAATCACACATAAACGAGAAATGCATTTTAAGTTGACTAAGTGAAACAAATATTACTATGACGATGAATATGACATGATTTAAAACTCGAATTATATTGGATTATATGGTTTATAAAGCGGATTTTCACACTCTAGTAGTGCAAAAAAAAAAATTAGAACAGGTTAAATACTTACTAAATGAGATATTTGAATGAGAACAATTAAATATGTCGTCGCTACGCTTATAAATTTCAACATCAACTTAACATCTATAGAAAACATATCGTATACATAGATGCGTAACGGCCAGGCTTCCACGAGTTCCATAAATGCTTTAGCTTGCACTCTCATCGTCTTCGGTAGGTCGTAGTTCATTATCATCTTGTTCACTAGTACCTTTGTCTCTTTGCGCGTTATAAGCAGCCGTTCACAAGTAAATGCCATGGTGCCAACATTGCAAATTGAACTATAACACCAAATCATATTGTTTATCAACTGACCTATATGATAGTCAGATGTGCGGTAGAACGAGAGCGATACCCACATTGTTGCAACTATGCTTGAAAAGGTAGACACCAAAGCCAAGAAAATCTGGAAGTTGAAAATGTCATTCATCATGAAACAAATTTCCCCAATATTATCATATGTTGTTGCCAGATCTCTTATTTTTGTATTTCTTACCGATGGACGCCCAATAAAATTGAACTTTCTCTCCGATTTTATTTTTGTGTCCTTTACTGTAAAAATGGGTATGTTCAGGTCTTGTTCTTGAATAAACTCTTTCAAGTAATTATTAATAATGGTCAGTCTACCATTGACCATGATAGCATATGCACAGAAAATGAAAACTTCCAATTTCTGGATAAAATATAAGGGAAAACCGATAAGTTCCCGCTGAAAATCTTCCACGCCACAAAAATACACTATTGCATTGATTATATGTGAAATTATTAAAATAATTAGGTACTTATTGAGCCGTATTCCCATCTTTTTATAAAAATCTGTACATGTTTCTATTTGCAGCGTCGTGTCTACGTTGGCAAGCAAAGTGACAATACGAATATTCATCGAACTGTTGAAAACATTTGCAGTTATCACCGAGGCTCCGTATTGTAAAATGACCACAATAGCAGGAAAAACCTCCATATAGTTCAACATTGTATTTGTGTAAATGTCATATGTAGGCTCAGGCAAAAAAAGGATCCAGAAAAATACAGCAGCATATATTGAAACAACCAAAATTCCAAAGGTTTTCATTTTCCCATTCGGGGGAAGTAGTTCTCCATTGACGAGTTGAAATCTATATATTCCACAGCAGCGCTCAAGTATAATTTCAGGTTTGACATTGTTGGTAATTTCAATGATTTTATTTTTTTCACCACTGTAATCCTTCTTCTCTTCATTTGAATCACTGCCTTGTTCCTTTTCGTCTTCCATGTCTGATTAAAAATAAAGCTCTTCAATAAATACTTGATGTATACGTCCGATAGTTAGTGAGTAATAACAAGCATTGAATCTCATCATAAATGGACATCTAATTGTTAAAGATAAAGTAAAGTTCCATTCCGGTAATGCTGTTTGCTCGCACGGTAGGCAAGGTACACATAATTATATTGATCGACAAATTAATTATTACTTGCGCAACTGTTTAAAAAACCGATACAATTTAAACATTTTAACCTAACTTAGCACACAACCTTTTGGTTGTGTATCAAACATAAATTATTGCTGATTGTCTTTTTACGCATATATATACGAGTAAACTTAGTGCATAGGATCATTGTGATCTGAAATATACACAAATGTAAACTTCAGCTGCGTCAATCTCGCTGATTAAAAGCTCTTAATTGAATAAAAAATTAAGCAAGTAGGACAAATTAAGATTATCAATTTTTTCTGACCGCAAGACCCAAAGGCCCTTTTGGTCTTTCAGTGAAGCAGCGTGACGTTCTGGATTCGATTTCCGGAATGAAGTGAAAATCGTTTATTTCTTTGTACATTTTCAGTACGACGTTTCTTTTTAATTGTATGAAATCCCAAGTGTTGCAGTTTGTAAACGTACATTTTTTTTTTTTTTTTATATATTTTTGAGTGTTTCACATCACCTCTGTTTTACATTACTCACATGTCATTATTGATAATAATATGAGAATTTTCTAAGCACATATGGGTTTACTATACCCAGGTCGCAGATCTACATAATGTAAACACTACGTGGATGGTAGAGCGCCCATGCCGAAAGCAGAACTGGCTCTCTTCCAGGTCCGGTCCCTCTCTGCACAAGCGGCCGACGAGGCGGGCTGCGATTATCCCCTCGAACAGCTTACTTACCTCGTCTAGCAGCACTATGGGCCGGTACGCGGATGGCGAGTCCGCAGGGCACCCCGCCTTCCTGAGCATGACCAGACGACCAGTTTTCAACAAAGTGGGAAACTGGCCCCGCTCAAGGCACGCTGTGAAAGGTCCTCTCAGCTGGGGCTGCAGCTCTTTCAGAGCGAGGGCTAATACAAGGCCGTGAATCTTGGCCCGGAGCCGCATCACGGCCGGCCCCATATCTGCCTGTGTCACCACTGGGACGCTAATGGCGTTCTCCTTTGTTCTCCTCTGCGGCTGTGTGCAAAACCATCGGCGGCGTAGTATGCTCCGATCCAAGCCAAAGACTTTGCGTTAATATCTCCTAGCAACAGCACCGGGTGAGGATGGAGTTGGCCCACGACGGCATCCAACTCGACAACTCGACAGCTCTTGAAGTCGGCGAGACTCTTGTTGGGCAAAAAATGGGGGGGGGGGGGGGCAAAGTACGGCTTGGTGCCCACAGCCACGTGAATCGACCACTTCACCATGCTCTGGAGCAAGAGATCCTGAGCGTGAGCCTGAGCGAGTCGTCCCTCGCTGCAACCAACAGACGCCCTCCGTTAGTGACCTTATTAGCCGCCGCCACTGGGCACCGTACCCAAATCGTACCGAGCCCGTAAGCTTCGGCGCGAATCTCGCCAGTCCGCACGTCTTCGGCCGAACATCCACCGACCCGGGCGATGGCCTCCACGACCTCAGTCGGGGTCGTCGAATCATCCAGGCCGTCGACTCGCAGCACCGCGGTCTTCATCGGCCTGGTAATCCGAACGTCCTCCGGGCTAAGGACCTCCTTTAATTTGGCGGCTAGAATGTCCGCCCTTTCGCGGCTGGAGGCACCGGACACCTCGAGCGCCCCCGTAACCGCGACCTTGCTCTTCGTCTCTTGGAGGACCGCCGCGTAGGTGACGCCCCTCTCAGCGGCTCCAGACTGCAGTGTGATCACCACAGCCGCGGAGCGTGGGGCCCTTTTTTTTTTGTTTTTTTTTGTTCCCGGGGTGGAAAATCCTCATGGATGTCCTCCGCCCTGGGGCGGGTGGAGGGGTCTGTCAGACTCTTACTGACTAAAAACCACCCCGGTGTTCCTTCTCACACCTACGCCGGGGTCGCGGGAACACATTATTCTTCCACAACCCCGGCTGGTGCCGGCCCGCTTGCGCGGGCCCCGTCTCGGGCGGGGGGAGTGAGGTGTACTCCCCCCGCAACGTCTGTGGTCGGCGCGCGAGGAACACTACGCGCGCCGCCTTCTCGGGTCCTGATGTTGGGGGGCGACGGATGTGAGCGTGGGGCCCTAAGCCGTCCTCGCGACTTCTTTTTGGGCGTCTTGTTGGCCGGTGCCGGTGCTCCGTCGGCGTTCTTCCCGCTCTTCTTCTTTTCCTTCGTTCTCTTCTTCCCCACCGTCGTCCACCCCTCGGCATCCTGGGTGGGAGGTGAGGTGGGAGGTGGTGCGGTCGCCAGAGGCGCGATAGGCGCGGTTACCGGAGGTGCCGTCGCCGAAGGCGCGGTCGTCTGAGGTGGCGCGGGAGAAGCCCCCGTGGGCTTCTTGGGCCCCTGCGTGGGCTTTTTAGGCCCCTGCGCGGGCTTTCTGCCCCGCAGCGCGGAGTTCGTCCCGGCGGCGGACTCCTCCGCTCTCCTCCTATCCGCCGCAAACGGGGGTCGGAGGGTCGCGGCTGGTGGGAGTCGCGACTCCAACGCCTCCATCCGGGCGTTAATCATCCCGCCGCACTGCATCATGCAGATGCGGGCGATCTTTTCGATCTCCGCATCCGCATGCGCAGGCGACGACTGGACCGCCGGTGGAATCGAGACCGGAGTGACGCTGGGGGCGGCGGGAGCCGCCCTATGGGCAGCAAACTGCCGCTCGAGCTCCTCGAGCTTGGATCGGAGACGGCGATTATCCTCCCAGAGCCTCGCCGTCTCCTCCGTGCTGGTGCGGTTCACGACGAGCTCGACCGACTCCTTGATATCGTCCACCGCCTCCTTTAGGCCACGAATGTACGACCCCCTTAGGTTGCCTGACTTGGTGGCAACCGTCATGACGACATCGACGCTGTCCAGAACCTGGCTACTGAGCGCCACCCCGGTAACGGTCCCTCCGGCTGCCATCCGGGCAGCGCGTCGCTCCTTGTTCCGACTGGCCATTGCTGCCACCACGTCGGCTGCGGCAGCCTTCCGCTGCGCCCTCTTGGCAGAGTTTGCCTCCGCCCTGTTGGAGTATAGGCCTAAGCCTATGTTCGCTAGGTCCTCCCTCCCCAGTTCGGCGTCGCTCCCCGCGCTCTCCGACGGAGCTGGCGAAGGAGCCGGCGACGGAGCCGGCGTTGAAGCCTGCGATGGAACCGGCGTAGCAGGGCGCGTGAAGCGGCCCAACGGGTCACGCCCCGGCTTTGCAGCCGCATGACCCCGACCACCCGTCACCTTGGGCGCTTTTGGCGCCGGCAGCATTTCCTCGTCCGTCTTCCTCTTAAGCAGCGCCTTGCCGCGCCTGCTCAGGTCCGGATCCGACCTACTGTGGTCCCCGGAGGGACCGGAGCCTCCTCGGAGCCGAGCCGTGCCTTTTTTTTTTTTTTTTTTGTTCTCGGGGTGGAAAATCCTCATGGATGTCCTCCGCCTTGGGGCGGGCGGAGGGGTCTGTCAGACTCTTACTGTTGTTGCGGGGGGAGTGAGGTGTACTCCCCCCGCAACGTCTGTGAGCGGCGCACGCGGAACACTACGCGCGCCGCCTTCTCGGGTCCTGATGTTGGGGGGCGACGGATGTCCCGAATCCGTCGCCCCTGGACCCATTTAGGGGGGCCGGAAGAGGGCGTTGTCCGCCCTCCTCCGACGCCCGGTGCGTCTGCTGCGGGCCGGGTCGAGAGTCGAGATCTCTCTCTCCCTTTCCGCAGCCTCCTTCTGCGAGATCACCGTTTCGCAAAAGGAGACCACTGCGTCCCAGGACTCTGCGCCGCCGACCATCGCGTTCACGACGGCCGGCAGCGACAGGTCGTTGCCTACTTCGGTGATGAGGGCACGGCGCGGCTCCTCCCAAGCGGCACACTCTGCCAGCGTGTGCCACGCCGTGTCCTCCCGGCAGTCGACGCAGTGGTGACACCGGGCGTCCGGCTCCCTGTTTATGCGACACAGGTACTTCCCGAAGCAACCATGCCCCGAGAGCACCTGCGTCGCCTGAAATGTCAGGGAGCCGTGCCTTCTCCCGAGCCAGCGGTCGAGCACTGGCCGGATCGCCTCGATGCTGCTGAGGCCGGATCGCCTCGATGCTGCTGAGGCCGGCGGTAGGGCGTGACAGCCGCACCCGCCATTCCGCCGGACCTCGCGGAGCTGCAACCGACGCTGCTCAATATGTTGCTGCATCGGTCGCTCGCCCCGCTCCCGCGCTGCCTCGCGCCACCGGTACAGTGACGCGGGCACCTTCGCCTCCAGGTCCCAGGGCGGTGATCCGGCCAGTGCACAACCCGCCTCGAAGGAGATCGTGCGATACCCCTGAATGACTCTGACGGCCATCGCCCGCTGCGGCTTGCGCAGGACAGCTATGCTGCCGGCCGTCAGGTCAGACGCCCAGATCGGCGCTCCGTAGAGCGCCATGGATCGCACGATCCCCATATAGAGCCGCCTACAGGTGGCGCTCGGGTCCCCCAGATTGGGAAGCAGCGTTGCCAGCGCCCCGGCTGCGCCCAACAACTTGGGCGCCAGCCGCTGGAAGTGGGGTCCGAAGTCCCACCGGCTGTCGAGCACCAATCCCAGATATTTCATGGTGGGCTCGACAGCGATCCGGACCCCCCGACCACAATATGTGATCTGGCCGGCGGCGCCCGCCGGGGGCCATGAAACACCATGGCCTCCGACTTGTTGGGGGCCACCTCCAGGCTGAGGCGCCGTATGCGGCTCACCGTGAGTGAGACCGCCGCCCTCGCGAGCAACGCTGCCTCCCTGTGCAAACTCCCCAGGGCCGTGACCAGCGTGTCGTCCGCGTAACACGTCAGGTCCGCGCCCGGCGGTAGCTCGCCCCTCAGCACCTAGTCGTACCCGATGTTCCACAGAAGCGGTCCCACGACCGATCCCTGTGGAACACCGCACGACACTTGGCGCTGGTGACACACCTCCCCGCCAGATAAGCCCTAACGATGCGGCGGAGGTAGAGAGGCACCCGATGATAACGCAGTGCCTCCCGTATCGAGCCGTGCCTTTTTTTTTTTTTTTTGTTACCGGAGTGGAAAATCCTCATGGATGTCCTCCGCCCTGGGGCGGGCGGAGGGGTCTGTCAGACTCTTACTGACTAAAAACCACCCCGGTGTTCCATCTCACACCTACGCCGGGGTCGCGGGAACACATAATTCGTCCGCATCACCGGCTGGTGCCGGCCCGCTTGAGCGGGCCCCGTCTCGGGCGGGGGGAGTGAGGTGTACTCCCCCCGCAACGTCTGTGAGCGGCGCGCACGGAACACTATGCGCGCCGCCTACTCGGGTCCTGATGTTGGGGGGCGACGGATGTCCCCGAATCCGTCGCCCCTGGACCCATTTAGGGGGTCTGTAAGAGGGCGTTGTCCGAACTCCGCCTGCGCCCGTTGCGCCTGCTGCGGATCGGGAGAGTGGACGAGCCACCCGAGAGTAGAGAGGCACCCGATGATAACGCAGTGCCTCCCGAATACAGCTCCAGGGCAGGTGTTGAAGGCGTTGGAGATGTCCAAGGACACCGCCACCACCACCCCGCCCCGGGACACTGTTTCCTCCGCCAGGACTCTCACCCTCGACACAGCGTGGACGGTAGAGCGCCCATGCCGAAAGCCGAACTGGTTCTCGTCCAGGTCCGGCCCCTCTCTGCACAAGTGGCCGACGAGGCGGGCTGCGAGTATGCGCTCGAACAGCTTGCCCACCTCGTCGAGCAGCACTATGGGCCGGTACGCAGACGGCGAGTCGGCAGGGCGCCCCGCCTTCCTGAGCAGGACCAAGCGACCTGTTTTCCACAAAGTGGGAAACTGGTCCCGCTCAAGGCACGCTGTTAAGAGTCCTCTTAGCTGGGGCTCAAGCTCTTTCAGAGCGAGGGCTAGCGCTAGGCCGTGAATCCCGTCGGGCCCCGGAGCCACGTTCTTGGCCCGGAGCCGCATCACGTCCGCCCCCATCTCTGCCCGTGTCACCTCTGGGACGCTGATGGCGTTCTCCTCTGTAGACCCTGCGGCTGTGGGCAAAGCCATCGGCGGCGGGGTATGCTCCGCTCTTGCCGGGAAGAGGGCTGCGACTACCTCCTCCAGCAGCTCGGGTTGGAGACTCTCCGTAATTGGAGGCGCCGCGGCTCGAAGTTTCCCTCGAACCGCTTTATACGGGCGCCCCCACGGATCCCCGTCTAGCGTCTCCAACATCTCCTCCCTGGCTCGCGTCCTCGCCTCGCCGATGGCCAGCCACAGAGTCTCCTTTGCCGTGCGGTACATTTCGTACAGCGCGGCTTCTTCGTCAGGGACCCGACGACGTCTCCTCCGGTAACGGGTGTACTGGCGTCTAACCGCCACGCACGCGACGCGTATGCCGAGCCGAGCCGTGCCTAGACCAACCTCGTAGGATTGAGGTAATTTTTTATATAGGTTCCTCTCCCTTTCCCACTCTCCCACTCGACTCACCCTCTGCCACCAGAGAGGGTATAGACGTTAGATGGCCACCAAGAATAGACGTTAGAAGGGTATAGACGTTAGTTGGTGTCGCATGCGCCATTGTCGCTCGTCTCTGTGTCTCTTATAATTAGGTGATTCTTGTATTCTCACACAAGTGGTTTAAAGGATAAGTTTGGTTTTTGTTTGTTAAAGAAACAACGTGGATTTTATGTAGGTTTATTCGCAACTGACCCAAACATAGTGGACTGCATATATATGTGTATAGATAACTTCTACTTAAACGTATCTATAGGCTCACAACACACAAAACGCCAATCTATTTAGACATTTTGCCCGCCAAAGAACATAGTTCTTTAACTACAATGTATCAAACAAAAAAAACTCAAACAATGAAAATATAGAAATACTTATGCGTAAACTTAACACAAAACAATTGTAAAAACAAACTCTTAAGTAACATTCGTCACAAAATCTTAATATTAAAACAATTTCGTAAATAACAGAACAACCTGTATTGTTCATAATTGCAGTAAGTAAGTAAATACATTCAAGCAACGCACAACACGTGCGGCTCAGCTGGTCATATTCAATTAGGTACATTGATGACAAACATATTTATAAGTCGGTCATTAGTACATAGCTTAATTGAAATACATAAAGAGGCAGGTAAAGAGTAGACTTGGAAGAACTCATCATAGTACTTATACAACATAAATGCATTTGCTTTTTAACTTCTTTTGGACAGGTGTAAGGACAATAATAAGCTGGTATTTTTATTATTTATAATTAACTTTTAATCATTTTTAACTACGTGTGTACAATAATCTATAGGTATCACATAGACTGATCCTGTGCTTCTCGCATACAGCAAATTCCCGCGAGGGGCCTGCCTATGCCTAGCAGTGGATTTCTTTGGCAAAATGATGATGATGACAGTAGGGTAAAATTGGGGCTTCTGCATCACTTCCCTTCGCTTTGCTCGGTTTGATATGCAGACGCCCCAATTTTATACACGCATCGCCTAACCGATGCGGAGTTAAATACCGTCCGGATTTCATTACGATATTGTCGTACGGTTCGTGATGCAGACGTCCCAATTTTATACACGCAGCGTCTAACCGATGCGGAGTAAAATACCGTCCGGATTTCATTACGATATTGTCGTACGGTGCGTGATGCAGACGCCCCAATTTTATACACACAACGTCTAACCGATGCAGTGCACTTTTAGTCCTGATGAACCGATCGATTGAAATGTGGTATATTCTAGAGAGTAACTGTTTCAGACACTTAATAATATAAAACGTTCCTTTCACAGCGTTCAAATAAAATATTGAGGAAAATATATAGCATGTTGCATACTAATACCTAGGATTATCGCAAATCTCGCAATATTGTATAACACCTCCACATGAGAAACATGCTACTTTATCATTTATACTATTTTCACAATAAAGAAACAGCGTCAGTTATTTCCATCACCAATCTTGGCTTCAAATCAATCGCTGCCCAATAATTATTAAATGAAAATGTACACATTTTAAACGTGTTATAACATTTCGTAGCGAGCTACATGTTTTATTTATTCAGTTCCTAGTTCTTGATACAGGTAATTATAAAAGCATAATGAGGTCGTTGCCAGCAACTTATAACGATTAACATTGAGTGGGATTGGGATAGGAAACTCTAAGATAGGTATTACATAATTTTTATATTAAACAATAACAATATTTATTTCAAAAATGTATTACCTAAACACTATTTATTTAAACATATAACATTTTTTTAAAGCACATATTGAATAATTATAAATGCAACTATACAAATCATGAGACTGTTTATATATCGCGTACAGGCTTAACAAACTAGGACAGCCTATTTATTCTAAATTATTTACATTTTTATTATTTTTCAAAATATGTTTTAACGCTTTTTCAAAACCTATGGTGTAAACAATACTCTTGGAAAAGTTAAGATCCTCCGACCAGATGGATGTCGTATCTGGTGGGCAACAGTCTATAATAAGGACAGGTGCTTTCTCTTTAAAATCGGTTATTTTAAGCAAGGGGTCTCCGGGGGAGTTGTAATACGACTGACGAAATTTAACATACATTTCGTATATTTGTTCTCAGAAAAATCTAAGCCAAGAGGCTCGTACGGATAATACTGGAAATTCAAAAATAGTGTTACGTTTGTAACTGTACAGTTATCGAACAGTGAACTATCTTTGCTTTGAATTTCGTGTTCGGAGTCACTGAAAATGTTACAGAAGGCTTCGATCAATCGACTTTATCTAAAACACGTCCTTATGAGTGGTACAAAGAGTTCAAAAGCGGTCGAGATGTGATGGAAGTTATGCCTCGCTCTGGTACGCCATCAAAGTATTCAACTGACGTTAACATCGCAAAAGTGAAGGTAATAGTGACTGAAAAACCTCATTCAATTTTGAGAGACATAGCCGCTGAACTTACCGTGTCTCACGAGTCGATCCGTACCAATTGAAATAATCACTTGGGTGTGAAACATATTGCTGCTCGGCTAGTCCCAAAAGACCTGAATTTTCTCCAAAAACTCAATCGCGTAAGAGTCTCTGAGGGCATGCTAGAAAGAGTCAATTTCGACCCAACATTCATGAAACGCATCGTTACTGGTGACGAGACGAGGTTCGGAGTGGCGCCTTCAAACTGTACCGAAACCGAAAAAACCACGTCGAAGTCGATCAAAAGTCAAAGTTATGTTGACTGTTTTCTTTAACTATCGCGGTGCTGTGCACTCGGAATTCTTGCCGGAAGGTCAAACGGTAAATAAAAGGCCAGATTTGTGGAAAGGAAATTCTTGGATTTTGCATCACGATAATACGCCTCAGCACAAGGTCATCACTGTGAACGAACTTAAGATCAAAAACTCAACAAACACCATCGAGCAAGCACCATATTCACCAGATAAGTCTCCAGCCGACTTCTTAATTTTTCTTAAATTCAAATTACCGCTTCGTGGCATCCGTTTTCATTATAGAAGACATAAAGGAGATTTAGCGGCGAGAACTGAACTCAATTCCGGAAAAAGCGTTTAAAAATGTATTGATGATTGAATTATTCGTTGGCGTAAGTGTATAGTTTCTGACGGAGCATACTTTGAAGGCGATAAAATAAATTTGGATGAATAACTAACATTTTGTGTATTATTGATCTTTTCCCTTGTTTTTGTTAAAGAAGAATGCCCATTTTCACCTGACTATGTATATAAATGAAAGAAATCTTAAAATACAGCTAACTAAATTGTATATTAATTACGCTTATCACAATGTTATAAGAAACGCAGGATTTTTTATGTTTTAATTTTTGTTTATGCTAATTCTACGTCAAGGGCATATTAGCATGTTTTGAACGCATCTCAACTACCCTGTTTTACAACGTACCATTTTACATACTGCTACTTGATTTTATTCAACTCTGTTTCTGGGTTTCATACATTATTTTACGTTTTATTTACTCAGTAAGTATTTCTGTTTTAGTCAATGTATAATACAGATTAATTGAAAATAAATGAATAATTAAATTAATGAATCATACAATATGCAATTGAGTTAGGACGATTGAAACGGATTTTTTGACGTTTGACATTTGATGCCTGGATACTCAATTTATTGTGACAACCTTCGAGAGTCTAAGTAGTGACATAAGGGCAGCTGGTTTTAAGGAATTCACAAAGTAAAAAAGACGTTTTAGAACGTAGATATGTATGATTAAGTAAGTATTACTATTTTAGACTAAACTTGGAGTGTTAAATAATTAGTTCTAGCACATGTATTTCTTTATAACGGCAAATCCCACCCTAAAAAGTAACATTTTTTTTTTTTGGACTTCGTTGCGTTGCAATTGTAAAATGACCATATGACATTATTTTCTAAACTTACAGGTAGTGTTTCTACTATACCTTATAACTTTACATAAACTTTCATTATCAGGTTTTGAAATGTATGGGAAGTGGGCATTGTTCTTTGGTTAAAACTGGATAGGATGTTTATAAATGTAAATATTTTCTCATTTGCCAGTGCATACAACATATCCTCAACTTGATCCACACACTTTTCATTTGTTTTCACATCACACACATTACACATGACTTTCGTCATATGACTGTAAAACAAATATCGATGTACAGGTTGAACAGTAGCGGTGACGCTACTAAACCCTGTCTAACACCCCTCAAGATGGAGAACCAGTTCGTGTATGCCCCTTTTTCCTAACACAAGCACTGGAATCCTTGTATAAAAATTTCAGTGCCCGTACCAACCGGCCAGTCCACACCTTACAATGATAGTGTACAGATGTTTTTCGGCTATGCATCTTAAGGAGAAAATTTGGCCCATACAGCCCATTCCCTCTCTAAATCCTGCCTCCACATCCCATTTTTCTCATCTATACACACACTGTACATTATTGTATCTGAAAAAGTATATGTATTATTCTTTAAAACATTTACAGCTGTTTTCGGCAATAGTTTGATTTATAATATATGTGCTGTTAAATAAACCATTTCATTTTAACTCATTTAAAATAACCGGCCACAGATTAAAAATACAGTGGTCGGTGCAAGAAAAGGTTACTTGTAGCAGAAATAAGAAATTTAAGTTGAGATGGATGTGTGGATGGAGTGCCGAGTATGGATAAAATAAATAATATTAATATTAATTTACATAAGCTTAGGCACCAGCACACTGTTGTGCCACACGTCAGTGCTGGTTTTTTGGGCATCAACTGGCTGGTCACAATTCCATGTGTAGCACCAATAACTATTAAATTTTTATTTTTATTTATTATTTTATTTTATTTCTTTAGAATACTTACAGCTAGGATACAGATAGTTGACAGATAATGAAAGAACGCCAATTAAAAGTTTGCACTGACAATAAGAGGGTAGCACAAGAAACAGTAGACAGGCAAGATAAAGTAAGAATAAGTTAGCACTCGGAGAAAATTAAGAAAAGAATGAACAGGTTTTAGTGATTTTCAAAGAAGTTGTTACACAGTTTTTTTTTTAGTTTAAGAACACTGGTGGAGAATAAATCTAGATTATCAACACACTGACACATCGAGTTATAAGCCCTGCAAGCTCTTATCATGTATGAGTTTTGTCGATATATGCACCGCACAGAAGGAACGCACAGAGGTTGATGATTCCTTAAGGTGAAGGATGGAACACGCAGCCCAATTTTGCTCATCA
Organism: Dasypolia templi; assembly: GCA_963555695.1. Taxonomy (NCBI): domain Eukaryota; kingdom Metazoa; phylum Arthropoda; class Insecta; order Lepidoptera; family Noctuidae; genus Dasypolia; species Dasypolia templi. The sequence goes on along the minus strand of OY743148.1, from coordinate 8,511,720 downwards.
ATTCAGAACAGTCGGTTGAACCATTTGCCAAATTGAATATGAGTACCATATCTGCAATTTTTCTCCGCTCTATTAGTGGAAGAATGTGAAACTTCCTGCAGCGGCTGTAATAATTAGGCAAAAAGGTTTTGGATTTAAACTGAATGTACCTTAAGAATTTCTTTTGAATACTTTCGATGCGATTGACGTAAGTATTGTAAATGGGATTCCAAACTGGTGAGCAGTATTCGAGATGACTGCGTACAAAAGCACAATAAAGAGTTTTAAGTGTTTTGATATTTTTAAAATCGGCTGATATCCTCAGGATGAAACCTAGTGCCTTAGAAGCTTTATTAATAATATTATCGATGTGTGTGTCAAAACGAAGTTTCGAGTAAAAAATGACGCCTAAGTCTCTAATCGTATTAACTCTGGCTATTGAAGTGCTGGCTAGTTTATAATCGTAAAGAATAAGTTTAGGTTTACGAGTAAAGGTACATTTTGAGAAATTTAGATCCAAGCGGTTGGCTGTAAAATACTCTTGGAATCTGTCCAGATCATGATGGAGACGTTCAGCATCTCCATAAATTCTAATTTCGCTTAGGATCTTCATGTCGTCCGCAAACAAAAGAACAGTTGAGTAAGAGAAATATGACGAGACGTCATTGATAAAGATGTTAAATAACAGGGGTCCCAAAAGCGATCCCTGTGGAATCCCTGAGGGTGTAATCATAGTTCTCGATGTGTATCCATTGAGAACAACAGTTTGACATCTGTTGGCTACATAAGATGAGAACCACCTGAAGATTTCCACTAATACCTATAGCCAATAGCTTACGCAGAAGTATAGCATGATCCAAGCGATCAAAACACTTGCTGTAATCTGTGTAGATTACATCCACTTGTGTCCGATGAGCCATACATTTAGTCAAGTAACATAACATAACATCACGCCTTGTTTCCCCGAAGGGTTGGGCAGAGGTGTACCTATAGTACACCCACATTTCGCCAGTTATGTTTAAGTCCCATGTAATAGGGGGCGAGCCTATTGCCATCTACCGGGCACAAATCCAGACTTCGGGCTGCTACTGAGAAATTCCAGACAGAAAAACCCAATAACACGTTGCCCGACCTGGGAATCGAACCCAGGACCTCATGCTCAGCAGTAGCGATTGCGACCACTAGACCAAGAATGAGAGTCACCACAAAGAATGAGATTGGTGGTTGTGGACCGACCTCGCAGGAAACCATGTTGGCGGTCACTGATGCTTAGTTTGAGACAAGCGTACAGCTGCTTGTATATTATTTTTTCCATGATTTTAGCGAAAAGGCATAGTTTGGATATGGGCCTGTAGTTTTCCACGAGGTCTCTAGGTCCTTTTTTGTGGATCGGAGTGATTAACGCCGACTTCCAAATCTTAGGTACCTCGCCTAAATCTAGGGACCGCCTGAACAGATGTGAAAGAGGAGGAGTCAGACTTTTTGCACAGTAGAGTATAAAAACTGGCTGAATATTGTCTGGTCCTGCAGATTTAGATAAATGAACTCCTTTAAGTAGATTGAATACTTCTAATTCATTAACTTCGACTTCGTATGTCCGAAACAATATTGCTTAAATGCATGTTTGAATCTTGCGCGTGGCCATTGGAAAGATCATCGTCACCGTTGGTACTATTGGCAGAACTGAGAAAATTAGAGTAAAATAAAGAGAGTATTTTATTAGAGTAAAAAATTTTGTATGTATAAAATGAGAAATGACTGTATAATATTGAAAGTAGCGCCAGTAACAGAAAAGTTGAAAGGGATACGCGTGTTTGTCTTGGTACGGTGCGCCGTCCTTTTTTTTTGTTCCAGGGTGGAAAATCCTCATGGATATCCTCCGCCCTGGGGCGGGCGGAGGGGTCTGTCAGACTCTTACTGACTAAAAACCACCCCGGTGTTCCATCTCACACCTACGTCGGTGTGAAGTCAGATAAACTTAAATTCGAGAGCAGTGGTGGCCCAGTGGTAACGGCCGTGACTAACGAGTTGTAGGTCGTAGGAACCAAGAATTCGAAGACATGTGACATCTACCAACCCGCACTGGGCCCGCGTGGTAGATTACAGCCCACTCCCTCTCACAGAGAGGAGTCTTGTGTCCCAGCAGTAGGGATTATAGGCTGATTATGAATTATGCTAACTCAAACTCAAAGCATTTATATCAATTAAACCAATTACAGGCACTTTTTAATTGTCAAAGAGTCGGTTAGTTAGTCACGAATATGACGTGTAGTTCAGCACCATCCAGCTCAATGGCGTAATGACCACAAACGCAGAACTAGAACTTCTAAATCAAATCGCTTTCAGGCTATATATTTCCTTTATAACTTCTTCATAATATTGCTGTCGATATCAATCAAACAACCTGCCAATACGTCAAAGGCAAGCTAGATGAAAAGGCTTTATTCCGGGAACTACGATTTTTGTTTTCAAAAATCCTTTTCATAAATTCTACAGTCTTTGGACAGAATAGTGCATTGGTTTCCTGAACAACAAACAAACGAAGAAAACGTCAAAAACAGAAGACATTTCGGCTCAAAAGAGATTGGAGGGTTATGTTGTTAGTCCCAAATATTCGATTTTAGAACTGTGATAAATGAAATATTTTTGTTGGCAACAGAAACATACACGATGAAAATTGAGTTTCAAGTTGGTATTCGATTTTTGAATAAGCCTGTAACGGCCGAGTCATATTTCATGACTCACGGTCGGATATTCGGATGCAAATTTGACTGGTGCCGGACCGCCTCGGCGGGCCTCCTCGTGTGGGGGGGGGGAAAGAGTGAGGTGTTTGACTTCCGCAACGTCTCGTAATGGGGGCGCGCATGGAACACTACGCGCCGCCACCTCGGGTCCTGATTTATGGGGGGCGGTTGACGTCCCCGAGTCCGCCGTCCCTGGACCCAATTACCATTTTTCGGCCGCAAAAGGTAGGGAGAGCGGCGCACCGCAATACCGGCACTCCTCTCCCGCTGCGGCCTCACTTCATTTGCTATGTCGCCCAACGGCACCGCAACCTTGGCCGCTACGTCCTCGGCTTTTCGGCAGAAGCCCTGACGAGCGGCCCCTCCTCGGGTTCCTCTTAGCTTGACCGTGGGGCCCAAGCCACGGTTACTGAGTCCCCCTTGGGGGCAGTACGCCGTCCTCAATTAACATAGGAGAAGGTAACAGGTATGCTGGAAGAGATTTCTTTAGAAATCAGCATCATCTTTGTACGTATTTTTCCGTTCCATTCTTGTAGTTGTGTTTGCTGTTGTTTACATAGATATAGAATAAGCGTGGGACAAGTACAAGAAGATTATGATGATTGCTGGAAAAAGGAAAGGAAGGTTCTGTACCTACTTGACAAATTTTGAGGAAATAGAACAGATGAGCAATGTTGGCCCAGTGGAAACGGCCGCGACCTACGAGATATAGTTTGTAGGTTCGAACCCAGACAGGCGCTTTACTTTGTGTTAATTATTAACGGTGAAGGAAAACATCGTAAGGAAACCGGAATGTCATAGAACCAAAAATTTGAAGACATGTGACATCCGCCAACCCGCACTAGCTCGAGTGGTCGATTACGGCCCACTCCCGCTCACCGAGAGGAGACGTGTTCCCCAGCAGTGGAAACATTATAGGGACTGGTAATTAGTAACCGATACTTAAACACATGATTGTACTCATCATAACAAACAACTTTCCCAAGGAAACTGTTTTTTTTATAACTTAGCGGATGACCCCAATCACCCCAATAGAATACTGAGTAAGTACCTAACAAGAATAATACACCATTAGCTGTGATTTTATTAAGTAACTAATCCTTTACAAATACCATTAATAAATCCACTTTCACCATGCATTTTTCTCTTTATTAAATTTATCGACCGCACGAAACACTCGCGCGCAATCAGCTGTGAGGCGCTTGACCCCGTCCGGTCACATGTTCATGTAGGTACTACCGTACAACGCGCGGCAAAAAAAAATTGTTTCTTTGGGAAAGTTGTTTGTTATGAAGAGTACAATCATGTGTTTTAGTATCGGTCACTAATTACCAGTCACCCTATATATGAGTCACGTGATAACAGATGAACTTTTGAAATTGATAATTGCGAAATCAAAATCAACTCAGTCAACACAACAGCCGTTAGTGGTTGTACGCCGTCATCGGTAAAACATAGTGTACCTATACATTTTTATTTACAACACCTGTTTTTACACCCACCTATGTTTTACAAATAAAAGTTTGACTTTGACTTCTCCGCCTTTGACATTGAGTCGGACTTAGCAGTGCTGATGTTTTTTTTTTCAGAATAAGTAATAACAGTCTTTCTTTAAATAATACCGTTTAATACTTAGAATAATGCACTTTTATAAGTAAAATCCAATTTTTAGATCAACCAAACCAAGAACCATTGGTGGCGAGCAACAAATTTATTGCCATGCGTTCGTTTTTTCGTTCAAAATGTTAGTAGAATGTCGTGTTTTATTGTCAGCTCTGTCTCTTGTATTCACTATATGAGACAAGAATGAGAGAGATATAAAGCATAGTATCATAGATAATACCAATACAGAGGGACAACAGTAGACCTATGGTTGTACAAAGTATACTAGTAGACTAAGTAGTTTGACAGAATGGTTGTAGCGTATTTTACAGTAGTCTGACAGGTCGGTTGTAACGTATTTTACAGTAGTTTGACAGGTTGGTTGTAACGTATTTTACAGTATTTTGACAGGTCGTTTAAACGTATTTTAAAAACTGAATCGATAATTTATCCAAAATCATACAAAAACAGTAAAGAAACTATTTAGCATCCATACATTACAAAAATAAGTTGATAAAAAAACAGGTTGACATAATTATCATCACACTGTGCAGTGGCTGAAACATAGTTTTCGAAGAAAGGAAACTACTAAATTAATTATAGTTATTCTAGAGAGTTACGGCGAATGTAACGTCCAATTTTCAACAGCCTTTTTATCTGATCACAATACAGTTGTTATGATTGTCTTATAAATATCAAACTATAGAGAACCCGAACCGTCGTAAGAATCAGTAACTAAAAAATATAATTAAAATACACACAAGGATTTTGTAGGTAACGTGGGATGAAATGACACCTCACACATCTATCTCATTGCTACATTTATATCTGTAATTTAAGAGGTATACATAATAAAGAGGATTGTATCTATCTATCTACGGTTGAAATATGGAACTCCATTTGTGCAAATAACGTCAAATTTTATTTTAATGCTAAAACAAATCATTCGACATACATGTATCTATAATAAGAAAGCACAAGCCTAAATTAAATGTGATATTTGAATAATTACTATCAAATAAGTCGTTGCCACGCCTATAAACTTTAATATCAGGGTAATATCTACTGAAAACATATCGTAAACAAAGATGCGTAACGGCCAGGCTTCCAGAAGCTCCATGAACGCTTTAGCTTGTACTCTCATTATCTTCGGTAGGTCATAGTTCATTATAATCTGTTTTACCAAACGCTTAGTCTTACTGCGTTCTTGAAGCAATATTTCACAAATAAATGCAAGGGCTGAAAGATTGCAAATCGCATTAAAACACCAAATTATCACGGTGATTACGTCCTTTGTATAATATCCAGGTGTCTGATAATAGGCTAGCGCCGTCCGAATCGTAATAAGTATGTATCCAAAAGCAGTCACAAGAATCATAAAAATCTTCAAATTATAAACTTCGTTGACCATAAAACAAATGCTTCCAATAATATCGTACATCGTCGCCAATTCTCTTATTTTCACGTTACTTCCTGATACAGGTCCTATGAAATCAATAGTATCCTGTGATTCTGTTTTTCTGTTTCTGACAGTAAAAACAGCGATGTGCTTCTGATCTTGTTCAAGAACAAACGTACTCAAGCACTTATTGATCATATTCAGTCTACACTTCACCATGATAATATATTTTAAGAATGCCAGTATTTCTAATTTTGGTATTAAATACAGATGAAATACAATAATTGTCCAAAAAATATCATTGTCATTTATAACGTAAAAAATTATATTTGCTACATGGGTAATTAGAAGAACAAACACGAGTATATTCGTTTGAGAACGTGAATTTCTGTAGTAATCATTAAATTTTTCGACATGCAACATTTCGTCTAGGTTTGCAAACGTTGTGAATATGCGAATATTTAACATTGAGTCTGCACGAAAACAGGGTTTTAGTGAAGAGGTTATGTAATGGATGAGCACTGCTATACTTGGTATCTCTTGTAAAACTCTTCCTCTGGGGTCCGGTGCTAAGAAGTTTTTAATATATACAACAGTGCAGGCTATTATGTAGAAAAAAGCCACCGTTTTCATAATCCAGTTGGGTGGCCGTAACTCTCCTTTCATAAGGCGAAATTTAAATATTCCGCAGAAATATTCTAACATCGTAATCGGCTGTATAGTGTACATGACTTGTACAATCTTATTTCTATTGTCACATTCTTCCATCTGTAGAATGTTTGGTCTATTTACTGGTTTCGTTACTTCTGCCATATTATCTTATATTAATACTTAATTTATAATGGTTTTCGACGTCGACGTCTGCCTGTCGAAATACGATAGCAAGAAATGAAATAAATTATATAGAACATTATGTTTAATTACTACATTCCATTATGTTATATTCCTTTCTTCAATATATAAAACAGTTCAGTGAATGCCTGAATGACAGACAAAGCACAGCCTAAATAGTATGAATATGTGTGTACGATATATTTAGTTGTAGTGAGTGACCCACTGTTGAACCTGATACACAGTTTCAAAAATCCTCTCGGACTAAGTCGCAGGCAAAAGGTAACATGACAGTTATAATTTTGTATCATCATCTGTCTGGCCTTTTTCCAACTATGTTGGTATGGTGGGCTTCCAGTCTGACCAAATGCAGCTGAATACCAGGATTTTACATGGAGCGACTGCCTAATTATAATCTCTTGTGTATCCTAACATTTATTATAATATTATAAATGCGAAAGTAAGTTTGTTTGTTACGCTTTCATGCCAAAACGGCTTAACGGATTTGGATGAAATTTGGCACACAGATAGAACATGACCTGGATAAGGACATAGGTTACTTTTAATTCTGGATCGCAGACGAAGTAGCGGGCAACAGCTAGTCTTCTATAAATTAGTAAAGTGTCGGTTGTCATTGTACATGATTTTTATCAAACGTGCTCATGGTGGCCTTCATACTCGTTCATTTAAAATGAATATTTTGATAACTTTCGTACTTACGTACAACTATTTTTTATTATGATACCATCTAACACCCATAACCATATATCACTCTGGTACCATGGATATGCATGTGTCACAAAGGTGTTATGAAAAGCGATAAAAACTACATGTATAGGTAATTCTAATTCTAATTCGTTATTTCGAGCGAAGACTCATTTAGGGTTAGTAACATAGTCCTTAAAAACTAAGTGGTAGTAAACAACACGATACGGTGACACATGTGACATCAGTGAACAACATATGTACGGTCCATTCTGTCAGCAATAATTTTTAGTACCGTGTTAGAGCTGGCCACGACTCAAGCCATCAACAAAGATGCGCGCGTGAGCATAATGCTTAAGCGCGCAGACATCCCTGACGCACTGAAACGCCATGGCAACCCCATTAGTTTTCTAAACGCGTTATTGAATTGGACACGAAGGGCTCCATACGACGATTGCGAATATTTGTTCCACAAGCTGCAAGTGTAGAAGGAGGTACAGAATGCTCTAAAGAGCGTCACCTTAACGTCTACAGTACAACGTGAAAACTTGCGGGCTATCATATTCGCATGTACAGACAAAGCCCTCTGTTCTCTTTCAAAATCAACCTTGTTTTTAAGGTCAGTGGTGACCACGTGACCGAGGTATTTAAATTGTTCCACTTGCTCAAGAGGAACACCGCTTAACCTCAAAAACAATGTACTGACTTTTTTAACGTTGTTCAATAATTCATGCTCTATTGCGTAACGTTCACATTTGGCTAATAGTGCTCTAACACCGCCGACTGACGCGCTCATTAGCACCATGTCGTCCGCGTAACTTAAATTACTCAAACAGACACAGTCAATATAACAACCGACATGATGACTGCTAAGCGCCACAATACAAATTCATATACAAATTGAAGAGGGCAGGGGAGTTTATCCCCCCGTCTCACTCCGCAGTCTAATTGATACGGCTCCGACAGCACACCTGCCCACCGAACATTGTTGACCTGATTTCCAACCAATAACGATAATGATAACCACTTAATTAGTCAGTTTTGAGTGTCAGAATCAAACTAAAAAACAAAGCATTTATATCAAATAAACCAACTACAGGCACTTTTGAATTAGCAAGGTCGGTCTGCGTAGTAGGTACCTATGGAGAAAAACGGGCAAGAAACACCACGGACACTCTTTAAATCAAAATAAGGTTACAAAATATTGGTTACATCATTCATGTTGAAATTATTCACGTGATAACTATGCAGAACGTTAAAAGCGTTTGCAATAATAAGAAAAATCAATTCAAACAATAACTAAATTAAATTTAATAAGTCGTGGCAGCTAAAAGATGACAGTCCCTACTGGACACAATCCAAATTAGAAACTTTAAGCTCAACCTTTTTGAAGGGAGCTAAATGATGCAACACATACGCCACCATCAGCGAGACATTAGAGTGAGCATGACATCTCAGCCGCCAGGGCACATTCAAGTCAATGAAAGACGTACCCATGCAGTAAATGGTAGCTTAGCCAATAGTATGTACATACTATAAAATGTCGATGATAGTAGCAGTAAAGGGTAGCTCCATTTACTGCTACTATCATCGACATTTTTCCACGGGCTAGTGACTACGCCCGCCTGTTTTGTTTTGGTCCACCAATTCCACCTAGCACTTCAGCGCACACTATAAAATAGTATATTTCATTACAAGTGCGGAAAGGCTGTCATTACAAAGAGTTCCGACAAATGTCTACCCGAGCCGAGGCGCAGCCGAAGGCGAGCGTTGACAGTCGGAACAAGTTGCAATGACGGTTCCGCAGGTGTTCTGAAAGACTATTTTTAATACAGTTGCGAAAAAATGAAACAATTTAATAAAATAATAAAAACACAATAAACTCAACTAACTAATCATTTATTTCTTATAAAAGTTATCGTACACATATACATTGAAATTGGTACAGTTTTTATACTAACTGAGGAAGTTTTTAGGTTGCATATTTACTGTTTGAGACAAACTATTATTAATTTCGTATGATTGTTCATGTATATTTGTCATACAATGGCGTTTGCTAGTTGATGGAATTGGATCTGATGAATTATCATTATCAACGAAGGTAGAATATGGACGACCGTTCTCTTCAACATGTGAAGGAGACGGACTGGACCTTAAATTAATGGATTGTGTGATTTTTTTCTCAGTTTCTAGTTTGTTGTTTAATGAATCACCAATATAGCTTTCTGCAACTTTGTCTGATTTCCAACCTCCTAGTCGCTTTAAGGACGTCAAATTGGCTCCTGAATCTGCCAATAATGTAGCAGAGGTCCTCCTGAAGCTGTGCCCAGTATAATACTCAGAATCCGGCAGACCAAGAAACGTAGCTATTTCTTTTGGCATATTACCCAATTTGTTTATCCCCATTGCTTGAGCTGTACACTTCGCTTTTTGGTAATTTTGAAAAAAAACCGTCGGTTTTTCCTTTTTGGGACCGCTGATTCATATATTTTGGCACTATCCTAAGAAAATCTCGTTCAACAACAAAGCTACTCGGTAATTATTATTATATTTTGTGTTCGGAATCTTGATTAGAAGCATTTTTCCATGGGCTTCAATATCTTTTAAAGTAATATTTCCTAACTCCTCTCTGCGGCAAGCTCCAACAACGCCAAATATCAGAGCAACCTACAAAAAAAGGAATTTGATTAATATTTTTTAAAGTAATGTATTGACTGTATTTTGCGATTTCGTAAACTGAATACTAAAGAAAAACATAAGTACTTATTAATAAATTACATTTGTGGCTAAATAACGATCATCGGGAGCTTCGTTCAAAAACCTTTCCACTTCATTGGATGTTAATATTTTCGACTTTTTACTTGTAAAACCGTCTGATTGTCGTTTTAAGAAAGCATTTAATTTTGGGTATTCACTTATTTTCAGCATACTTTTATCATCGAAAACCTCGACCATAACGTAGACGGTTTTAATTTTGTTGAGAGTTCGGAGAACTATGCCCACATAACATTTTCTGACAAACTATTTGCTTTTTTTTCTTCTTTACACGCAATAAATTCGTCGTATGTAGATATGTAACGACTTTTCGACTTTTCCGGTAAAATGTTCTCCGAAGCATTTTGTGCAATTATACAGAGTTCCGGTGGTGTTAATAAAAAAAATAGGGTCGAAATTACTCATTTTGTGCAACAAACAACTCAACTCGCAAAGAAAATTTCTGGAAAATGGCGCCAACCGTAGAATATAAGCAGAGTTTTTTTTTTCTTCACCCATTTTGGTAGGCAAAGGGAGTTATGCCCATACAGCTTAGTCTTCAGTAGATTTTTTTTATTGATATGAAATGAAAATGAAATTTAATGAGATGAAATGAAATGAAACCTAACATTTCACCTAACTCATTCAATTAAATCATTATATCTGATATTGAAATAAATTAGTAGCTTCTTTTTAGAAATATACGTATTTGTATGAATCACAAAAACTCTTTAGTAAAAACTTCATGGTTGGTTTTTCTTTTTAATAGACATTATTTTGACAGTTGGGAAAGAGAACGCACGAGTTCGGGAAAGGAAAAAAAAAAGCACTAGTATGTAATAGCCCACATCCCGAACGCTATACGTCCCTGTACGCCACTTTTTGAGCAACTGTATTAAAAAAAAAAGGTTCTGAACAAGTTAAGAAAAAACTGTAAACATTAAGCTAATAAGATTGTTATTTTTACCTTCCCTATTTTTCGACGGAAATAGGACCGACGCGACGAGCCGCAGATTTTTATTTGATTGAGATGACTAGTGATGTTGTATTGGTGTGTTGTAAGGGCGTAACTGAAATGTTTAGGAAACCCTAAGCTTGGAAATTAATGTTTTACACTATGCTGAAACTATACTAGAAGTAAATGTAGAAATTACGAAAAAACCTTTTTTTTGTGATAACGAAATATTGAATATGGATAAATACTTAACTTCAAAACCTTGCTAAATTCAAAGGCTATCGTATTCCCGGACTAAATATTAAATTGTGTGTGTCGAATATTTTAAAAAAGAACATTAATTGCAGGTACCACAGACCCATATCAGAAAATAAAAATACAAAACCACACATAAATAATAACAAAACGAATTTACAACATTACAGTAGTCTCTTACGTGCCACACTATATGTAACTTGTCTGTATCGGCTATCCTCCTCAGACCGACGTTTGAGCTGGCCCGCACTCTGCGCACAAGAGACGCGCAGAGCTTCCGCATGGTCACATGAAAACAGTCCGTGCGCGACCATGCGAACATACCCGAAGCGCTGCAGTAGCGAGACAAACCCAACGTCGCTCTGAAAGCGTTTTTAAATTTGTTGTAGCTTTTCTGCGTGTAATTAGCCCACAGGCTGCAGGTGTACATGGACGTGCAATATGCTCGGAAAAGAGTTATTTTTACGGCGTCCGAGCAACGTGCGAACCTGCGGGGCAGCATATTCGCTCTTTTTGATAAAGCCCTCCGCTCACGTTCCAAAGCAGCATGATCCCTGAGGTCTGCTGTGACTATATGTCCTAGGTATTTAAACTGATTCACCCTCTCCAAGGGTACACTATTTAGACGTAAAGGTGGTACATAGTCGAGGCCATTATATACCTACAATTTTTAATTAGTTTTTGATTTTACTTTATTAGATTATTTTATATTTTGTAAATGTGAGAACGTCGTAGGCCCTGTGGATTGTAAATTTATAGACAATTGTCTATTTGTTTAACATATGGTACTTGTTGACAGGCCTACACTGTCCTCGCATACCTGTTAACACTGTAATTGGAAAACATTGAAAGACATATTTTTAAAAGAGTAACCATGGAGTTTCTTGCCGGCTCTTCTCCATGGAAAACGACCAATTGGAACCGTGCACCTAGAATCTGACGTTTCATAAGTGCCCATGTAGGTCTATGTGAAATAAAATATTTTGATTTGATTTGATTTGAGGCATATAGCACCGCCGGCCTCAACGACCATGTACTGACTTTTCTTAATGTTATACACAAGTCCATGTTTAACAGCGTAATCCTCACATGTCGCTATCAACCTCCTCAGGCCACTGATCGACGCGCTCAGCTAAACATGTCGTCAGCATAGCTTAAATTGTTAACACAAACGTCGTCTACATGTCAGCCGACGTGCTGACTGCTCAGCGTGACGATCAGCGAGTCCATGTAAAGGTTGAATAACGAGGGTGAGGTCAGTCCACCCTGCCTTACACCGCATTGTAATCGATATGGCTCCGACACTGCCCCCGCCCAGCTGACGCTATTGACTTGGTGAGTATACCAATTCTTGAATATGGTAACAAGTTCTGGTGGTAGGTTGATACTTTCAAGTTTTTCCCACAAGAGATCATACGCCACCAAATCAAAAGCCCTGGACAAGTCGAGAAAGCATGCATATACCGGGGTTTTACGGTCGTTATAGTATCTGACGGTATGCTTAAGACACAGTATTGCACTCTCGACCCGCCAAGGACGCAACACGAAGGGCAGCCACAATGTCAGAGTCCATCACATCAAGAATACGATGATGATAGGGATCATTACAGTAAAAATCAGCACACATAATACACTCGGCAGGAAAGTTAACCAACCTCAAACGTTTATGACACTTTGTGGTATATTTCGCGATCGGTTTCTTATTTGTAGTGCCCCAAGAAACAGAGTTATCGTTCACCGACAATTCAGTTTGTAATTTAGATGTAAGTAAATCGAGGTCACATTCTATCATTAGAGGAAAATGATCAGACCACAGCGTATCATAATTAACGTAAGCATTAGTGACAGATCGTTTAGCCGATTCTAAAATAACTCGTTTATATCAGCATTGTAATCCCCTAACATAAAAACCGATTCAATATTGTGTTCGTCTATAATAGCACTTACCGAACTTAAACAGTCCGTAAAGTCCGGTGTGTTATCCGCACAATTAGTATACATATTAGATACTCATCACAAGCACAGGTCGGTCTTTTGTTCTCACTTTTAATGCGCTAAAACGAGCGTTATCACACTGCAACTTGTTGTGTTTAATTAATTCATCATTATGTGTTGGTAGAAATACTTCAAGGATTCTGTTTTTCACGGAAAAGATCTGTAACTTGCATATAGTTTTTATGCCATGTAAAGACCAATATCTGATTCGGTTTTGTGTCTATTGCTTCTTGCAATATTGGAATACCAATTGATTCCATATCTTTAGCTGAATGCACTGTGAATGTGTCTTTCGCAGGAATAAGTGGAATAGGTTCATTTGTATCACATTCAGAACTGGCTGTTACAGTAGCGGACAAATCCGAGACAGACATTGTTCTAGAGTCGCCACTATCGAAATCAGTTAAATTATCTACTTTGTGAGTATCTTGTTTTTTTTTGTTTTTAGTTCTTTATCATCTACGTTAACTTTCCTAGATAATGCATCCTCATCTGCACCTAATACATTTATTTTAATCCGAGACAGGGCATCAGCGTTTATATTCTGTTTGCGATTTTTATATTTAATTTAAAAATCATATTCTTGAAGACGAAGGCGCCAGCGGGTGCTTTTACTGTTTGGCTCTATATGGGAATAGAGCCAGGTTAAGGGTCTATTTTCACAGTATAAATGATGAATTTATTACCATAAAGTCATGGCCGGAAATGTTTTACCGCCCAAATGATTGCTAAAAGTTCACGTTCTATAGTACTGTATCTAGTCTCTGTATCACTTAAGGTTCTACTGGCGTAAGCCACTGGTTTATCAGACCCTATGATGAAGGCATTTGACGATGCGTCTGTAGTTAAGATATAAGGCTTATCTGGATAGGGATATTGAAGTAAAGGAGCATTAGTAAGAAGCTCTTTACATTTTTGGAAAGCATATAAGTACGTTTAATTTATAATATTTTTTTTCCTTTTCTTTAAGAAATTAGTTAGAGGTTGTGTTACCTTGGCAATCTCGAATAAATCGCCTGTAATAACCGATCAAGCCCAAAAAGCTTTTAATTTCTGTCACGGTTTTTGGCAGTGGGTAGTTTAGAACCGCTTTAATTTTATCATCATTAGGTTTAAGGCCATCTTTAGTGATAACATGACCTAAGTATAAAAACTTCTTTCCGAAGAAATTCGGATTAATCAAGCTGAATTTTAAGGTTATTTGACTTCAAACGTTCATAAACTGCTCTTAATTTTTGGATATGTTCTGCAAGCGAATTTGAGAATATTATAATGTCATCCAAGTACACCAGGCAATGGATTCCATGCAACCCTCTTAAAACACTGTCCATTGCTCGTTGGAAGGTCGCTGGAGAGGTTTTGAGACCAAACGGCTTTCTCAAAAATTCGAAGTGTCCGGTTTCCATTTTCATTAATCTCAATTTGGTGATAGCCGCTTGCTAAATCGAATGTCGAAAAGGATGTACTTTTACTTAATTTATCGAACAGATCAGTGATATTGGGAAGTGGGTATCAGTCGTCAACTGTTATTTCGTTTAGCCGTCTGTAGTCAATTACCATTCTATATTTTATTTCTCCTGATGCATCTTTCTTTTTTGGGACTAAATGAACTGGGGCTGACCAAGGTGAATAAGATTCCTGAATTACATTTTCTTTAAGTAACTTCTCGATTTTACTTTTTATTTCTTGAGACTGACTAGGGGGTTGTCTGTATGGTTTAACGTAAATAGGGTCTTCGCTTTCCGTCCTAATACAATGCTTGTGTTATTTGGTACAGCGTATTTACTGGAGGACGTCAGCAGTATTTTACTTCGGGCATTATATTGTTCATGGAAATTTACCTCTTCGAAGACGAAAGATAAAGCCTGTTCCAGAGTGGACGGTGCTTTTAATCTCACAATCCGCACCATATTTTCCGGTAGATTATACAGGAACACGTTTAATGACGTATTATTATAAATAGTTATTTAACTTTCGCGCATACTACTCGATTATCTATTAACTTTTGATACTAAAATACTACGCACTGATTGAATACGATTACAAAAATCCAAAAATTATTCACCATTTCTTATACGCAAAGTTTCCAATTCAATTGCTAAACATTCTTCACTTCTGGGGTCTCCAAAATGTTGTATCATCGCGCTCACTGATAAGCGCGGCTGCATTCCCCGCTAATCTACTCGTTATAGCATGCATGACATACAAGTTTTGCTCGTCACTTCCCCTGTATTTATTTATAACATGTTCACTCTTACGTATAAAAGATTTAAATGTTGCTTTTCGCCGTCAAACAGCGGAATAATTTTAATCATTTCATTTGGAATCTTAATTAGCTTAACACACAATAATAATCTACAAATCTCAAAACAGAAACAAGAAGTATAATTGAAGTTCTTTTAAACACAAAATAATTTCCTACTTCTTATAGTAATTAATCAAATAAAACTTGAAACAATTTATCTGAATAAAATATTTTTTGTAATTCATTAACAATAATTATTTCGTTATTTCTTTTGTAGTATCACTTTAAATAACTTATTCTATTATTAAACTAGCCTTACAGATTTTATGCAAAACCAGATAACGTTATAACGCGAGACTTCTAATCGCAAAATAACACAAAGGAAATAGGAAAGGAAGGTGAAAATATGGACTCACCAGTTCGCCTTTCTCATTCCAGCTCCACCATGACAATTTGTTTGGTTCGTAGAATCACCACAGCTTTCAGGGCCACCCGAACGCGTAACACGAAAAAGTTTTATTTCGGAAAAACGCGACGGACAGCGCAGCTATATTTCGGCGATCCTACCGGCTACGCCAGGCAAGTTTTTGGGAGCGTTATAAATAAAAAGATTTTAATACTGTGAGCAGAAGCGTATGCTCTAATGTAATGAATCTCAAAACTATCTTATTGGTTACATCGTTCGACTTACAGCTACTTAAAATGCTATATTGACAAAATGCATGGAACCTTACAATGCTTGATTGACAAAATGCATGGAACCGTCTAGAAGGGCCACCCTAAACTGCAATCGTGCATTTTATGCTCTCACGGTGATTCCTCGTTGCGGTTCAGGTTGCATGACTAGGTATAACGATACTTTGAATTCAGACACAAAAAAATTGTAAGCAATGTGGCCCTTGTCTTTTCTCATTTTAATTCTCTCAAGACATACATTTTCCTGTGTTTTACAGTAAATGTATGTAATTATTATTATCTACAGCTCAGAAATAAAGGAGTTCGCAACAGAAAACGCAACACATTATTTGTTGCGTTTTCGCAAACATATTTATTGCCTTTTCTACAATATTTGTAAAAACACTCAGATATCCAAAATAATAAGTCCAGTACTTACTTGCTAAATTAAAATGTGAATTACACCAATCTCTGACTACGTTGATACTTAGACGTGTTCACTGCTCGACGTCTCGAACAAGAAGGCCGGCTGTAAGTTGTCTCCCATAGAGAATGACAGTGAATGCCGTGATAAACGAATAATCGGTTGAGTGATATACCAGTCTAAGTCGATTAAATAAGTAGGGTTACCAGATACAACCTTACATTATGTCGTTTTCAGTTTTTTGAATATTCGTAATGAGTATCGGAATTTTCTTTTCGGCTGCGTTAAAATTACAGTTAAATCCTTCGGAATTCATTACGCGCTCGAGGCGGTGCGAACGGACGCTTCCACAATTTTTTCGCAAGAAATATAAAAGTTTTAATTTTTTACTTCATTGAATATTACACTTTATTACCGGAAATCTAAAGTTAAAAGTCGTGCAGTTTTATAAGTCGTAGTGAATTCCTGTCTTATCGCATTGGCAACAGAGCTGTGAATAGATAGATAGTCGAGATGGCGGAATCCCCAAACAAACGTGCGAGTTCCGTCCCAGATCTCTCTATGGACAAATCGGCTGAGGAAGCAAGAAAGAGTGTTGCTCGTCGCAAGCGTGGACATGATGATGAGTTGCACCAGGCATTTGATGATTTCACGAATAAAATAACTAAAACACTGAACGATTGGAAAATGGATTTCAGACAGGATATATCACAAATTAATGCCACACTTAACAATCTGAACGTAAGCACCCAGGAGTTAAAGTTAGAAATAACCGGTATCAGAAAAGAATATACAGAAATTAAAAAAACCGTACAAAATTTAGAAACTAGAGAAACTAAGGTAGAAGAGGAACTTGTTTCACTAAAAAATTCGATGCAATTCCACAGCAACGAATACGAAGACATAAAGAAGAAACTCGAACTTCACACAAAAGAAATAAAGGATCTAAATCTTCTTAAAACCGAACTTGCGGAGATAAAGGCCCAGAACAGGAAACTAAGATCTGACGTAAACGCAAATGAGCAGCGGGAAAGGCAATTGAATATTGAGATCGTTGGCATACCTGAGCATAAGGAGGAAGAACTTAATGAAATCATTTTGAAGATTGGTAAACATACTGAAATAGAAATAACTAAAGAAGATATTCTTCATGTAAATAGAGTGACTTCAAAGACTAAGATTCAAGGCAGGCCAAGAAACATAGTTGCGAAATTACGCACCCGCCAGCTCAAGGACAACATAATTTCTCAAGCACGTAAACGCCGCCTGTCAACCAAAGATCTGGATGTCCAGGGCAATGCTGTTCCAGTGTATTTTAACGAGCACTTAACGATATTTAATAAAAGCCTTCTAAAAAAAACTAAAGAGATCGCCAAAATTAAGGAATATCAGTTTACGTGGACAAAAAACTGCAAGATCCACGTGAGGAAAGCAGTTTCTATGCCAGCTATCTTTATAATGGACGAGGAAGATCTGAAAAAAATCGTCTAGTTATTCGGCAAAGTGTTTTCATTGTTATTAATGTTTTAATTTTTGGTTGTGTTTTTGATTATGTTTTTTTGCAATTTTGTTTGGCTATTATTGAACAAATCGGAGATGGTTGTTTGATATTTATCTTTGCCGAGTCTGTGATGACTGTGTTCTGTGTTTTGTTTGAGCAATGCGCGGTCACTAGCGATCGTGTGAAGGAAACGCGCTTGATTAGGGTGAGATACTTGAGGTATGCATCATATTCACATAATTTGGTTATGCATGGGTTTGGTTTCTTCGGTAAAATAATTCTGATCATAATTGTCTTATTAAGATATTATTTTAATGTTAAATGTAAAAACAAGATATTTATAAAAAAAATACAGGGTTGCATTGTGTGTGGGCACGTGTTGTGTCTTAGTGGCAATAATACGGATATTTATGGGGATATCAAGTTAAGCAACCTACAACTCCATGAGTCTTGCCTTGTATACAAAATAATCAATGTTGATACATTCACAATATCTCGGGTCACACCCTCACGTGGCGCATGTATTTTACATGTTAGTTGTCCAAAGTATTTGTATAGCTCTTTATCGACTTACCCGCATTGTGTTAAAATTGACATTTGTTTATTAATTGAAACCAATGTTTGTCGTAATCATATTCAAATTAAGAATACTATTTCTTTTGTATATTGTCGGGGAGGGGTTGTGTGCAACAACCCCTCTCCGGGAGTCATTCCGTTGCCAAAAATTATTATGTATCAATCACTTACCCGCAAGTTGCTGGTACACTTTGTGTCTCATTGTCCGTTATGTTGGCGGGTTTCGAGATACACTGTCAGTAATATTAACTCGCTATAATGCAGCCCCGTAACTTAAACATATACTACCAGAATTGTCGTGGTCTAAGGACTAAAACCACTCAATTCCAACAAAACGTCTTAAGTAATTGTTATGATTTAATTATTATAACTGAAACCTGGTTAAATAACGGCATTTTTGATAGGGAATTGTGTGACGATAGGTATGACGTGTTCCGTAAAGATCGCGATCTAGCCGCGACAGGCAAGTCCTCAGGTGGCGGTGTGATGATTCTCTCACTACACGAGCTGGGTGCTTGGTGCATCGAACACGAACAAAATACAATTGCTACGGAACTGCTGACCATAAAAATACCGGCTCGCGCGCTGTCGGCCACAGCTGACCTTTACGTGAGTGTTGTCTACGTACCGCCAAATGCTCATCGGATACCCGCAGATATCGACTACGTTTTACAAGGCGTCGCTAATGTATTTACTCACTGTGCAAAATCATGTAATTACGTACTTGTGGGCGACTTTAATCTTCCTTGTATAAAATGGAATTCAAGTCGCCCAACTTTTTTGAAACAGGGAGCCGTCAAAGTGCAGAACGCGGCCGCGCGCTTAATAAATGAATTGTCCTTTTTAGGAGTTACACAATACAATTTGTTGCCTAACCATAAAGGGCATACTCTTGATTTAACTTTCTCCAACCTGCCTTTAAAAGTTAACCAGTGTCTATCACCTCTTACGAAGACTGACCTACCTCATCCAGTATTGACTATAGAATTATCAGACATTGCAGTTTCCCCTCTTCGTGAGTTGTCTACGCCTAGACATAATTACCGCAAAGCCGATTTCAGTATGTTAAATAATTACTTTGCTGAAATTGACTGGCACTCAGTTTTAGACATTACTTCTACAAATGATGCTGTTCGCACCTTCTACGAAACGATCCAAATAGGAATTGCTAGGTATGTGCCGATTAACCGACGGTCAGGCGTACGTAAATATCCAGTCTGGTATAGTGGCTCACTGATAAAAATAATAAAAGAAAAAAGTAAGGCACATTCGCGTTGGAAACGTTTTGGAAATTTGCTCGATTACGACGAATTCGCACTGTTACGGGAGAGACAGCGGCATGTCCAGGAGATTTGTTATAATAAACACTTGCAGAAAACGGAACGCAGTCTGAAAAATGATCCAAAAAAGTTTTGGACCTATATAAAGACTATGCGTGGAGGTTCGAATTATCCTAAAATGTTATCACACAACAACGTAACATATTCGGAAGGGCAGGAAATTTGTGAGGCTTTCAATGACTTTTTCCACGACGTTTTTGGTGAACCTTCTGACTATGGCCTTGTTGGATCATTGGACGAGGACGAAAAAGATCAATGTACTGACATTATATCAAATTTACAATTTACGTCGTTAACCGTGGAGAAGTCATTGAATGCTTTAAGCGTCGAAAAGGGTCCTGGTTGCGACGGAGTGCCTCCGGTATTTTGGAAGTATTGCGCAGAGTCTCTAGCTTTTCCAATTAGTTTTATTTTTAATCTCTCTTTAAAAGAAGGCACTTTCCCAAATTTATGGAAGAAAGCATTTATTGTTCCAATACATAAAAAGGGTTCGCGAATAATTATAGGAAATTATAGGGGAATTTCGATACTCAATACAATAGGCAAAGTATTTGAAAAACTAGTTTACAATGCTGTCTATCCATACATACTCAGGGGCATTTCCTACAGACAGCACGGATTCTTGAAAAAACGCTCGACTGTATCGAATTTGGCTAGTTTTTCAAATTTTGTCCTTCAGAATACAGATGGCGGCGGGCAGGTTGACGTGATCTACACGGATTTTGAAAAAGCATTTGACCGAGTCGATCATGTCATCCTGCTCAACAAGTTATACAGATTGGGTATACGCGGAGATCTTTTACGATGGGTCAAATCATATTTATTTAAAAGATCACAAGCTGTAGTAATAGGAGGATACCGTTCTAATTTTATTGAAATCCCTAGCGGTGTTCCGCAGGGTTCCCATTTGGGGCCTCTCTTTTACAACGCATATTTATTTGATATCACCGATTCTTTTAAATACTCTGAGCACTTAATGTACGCTGATGACAAAAAAATATTTTATAAAATAAGATCACTCGATGACTGTAAGGCTCTTCAAGAGGACCTTAATAACTTACAAAATTATTACATAAAAACAAGATATCGGTAAACGTTAAAAAGTGTCAATGTATTAGTTATACACGTAAAAAAAAAACTGTTGTTTACTCATACAACTTCAATGGAATTTTAATTAATAGAGTCAAAATAGTTCGGGATTTGGGAGTTATGTTTGACGACAAATTAACATTCTCAGATCACATAGACCTTGTTAGCACAAAAGCTTACAAGAACTTAGGCTTTGTGGTTAGGTCATGTAAGGTATTTAGAAACATCGAGGCTATTAAATCGGTGTATTTTGCATATGTGCGCAGCGTCTTAGAATATGCGTGCCCAATCTGGTCCCCTCATTACATTATTTATAAGAACCAACTAGAACGGGTTCAAAGGAAATTTATCAACCACCTTAACTATCGCCTCCGTAAACCTCCGATGACCTATGAGAAGAGTTGTCGAACACATGGTCTGCTAACACTCGATGAAAGGCGCATAGTTATGGATATGTGTTTGTTATTTGACATACTCAATGGACGACTCGATTGCCCGGAGTTGGTCGCACAAGTAACTTTTAACACTCCCCTACGGCGCACCCGTCACACGACAATGTTACACGTGCCGCGGCACTCGACAAATTACGCTAAAAATTGTGTATTGACCCGTATTGCTCGAATTTATAACACATACTTCTTTCAAGTGGATATACACTTGGGAGCAAATAAATCGAGCCACTACCTTTTTTCACGTAAAATGGTAAATATTTTTGGGAATATGGAACGTATCAATTCGAACTATATATCGCCTAAAAGTTAAGTTAATAACCTTAACAATGAGGGTAAATTATTGAATAATAACCTTATTGAATGATAAATTATTGGCTCTGCAAGAAAAATGGTAATTTTGATAGAAAATTTAGTAGGGCTAAAACAGTCCATAAAAACAATAAAAAACAAAATTATTGCAAAAAAAATATTCTTAATAACTGGTATTACCCCCCCCCCCCGTGCCCTGATGCATTCTTGTAGCCTATTAGTCATCGATCTGATCAGAGTTACGATGACATATTGTGGTATGTTCTCCCACTCTTCAAGCACAACGACTTTAAGCTCGGGAATGGATGAAACAGCGGGAACCCTGGCTCGGACTCTCCGTTTTAGCTCGTCCAATAGGTGTTCGATCGGGTTCAAATCGGGACTTCGTGCTGGCCATACCATTTGTTGAATCCCGATCGCAGACAAGTATTCCGTAACGATCTGCGCGGTATGAGGTCTCGCATTGTCATGCATAAACAAGAAATTTTCTCCGACAAAACCAGCATACGGCATTACGTGGTCTTCAAGAATGTCAGTTATGTATCGGTCAGCTGTTAATCCACGTCTACCACTGCCATCGTTGGCGGGGTCGACGAAGACAAGTTCCGTTTTTCCGTCTAGAGAAATTCCTCCCCACACCATACAAGAACCACCACCAAAACTCACAGTTTCTCGAATGCAACATTGGGCAAATCTTTCACCAGGACGTCTATACACTCGGTTTCTCCCGTCATTGCTAAAAAGACAGATTCTTGACTCGTCAGAAAACAAAACTGACCTCCAGTCTTCTAACGTCCAATTAATGTGTTCTCGAGCAAACTCCAAGCGAGATCGGCGATGAGCTACAGTCAATTTTGGGCCAGTTGCTGGTTTGTGTGATGTTAAATTTCGTTCCTTTAGTCTTCGTCTCACTGTCCACCTACTGATTGCGACACCTCGAACGTCACGTAACGCTTGCTGTAGCTGAACAGCATTAAGTCCACGGTCGCGCAACGAATTGGTTGCAATAAAGCGGTCGTCACGTTCTGTTGTTGCCCGTGGTCGGCCAGTTCCAGGTCGCCGAACAAAAGCACCAGTCTCCAGATACCTTCGGTATACCCGCTGTACCTTTGAACGACTGAAATGAAGTCTGCGTGCCACTTCACGTTGTCCGTGTCCAACCTCAAGTAAAGCTACAACTTGGGCAGCTTCCGTCGGTGTAGTATCCATTTTATCAGGTTATTTTGATTACACAGACACAGATAAAGACAACAATAACAAGTAATATGGGTATGATTAACAAAAACCTCAAATTTAATCTTTTCTTAACAGAGTACAATAAAAATGTCATAAGCAAATTAAATGCGATAATTTTATTCTACCCTTTAAACTTTAATTAAAATGAAATTTTGACAACTAACTACTCTCATTGTAAAGGTTATTAAATACCCTTTTAGGCGATATATGTTTCGAATCGATGCGTTCCATAATACCAAAAATAATAACCATAATGCGTGAAAAAGGAAGTGGCTCGATTTATTTGCTCCCAAGTGTATTTAACTGTAATAAACCATCATTCAAAAAACAAATAATTAAAACCATCATCGAAGGCAAATGAAGCAACTAATCTCTTTATGTTCAACCTTCTTTTTTTCTCTCTCTTATTAATACAACTTTTTTTTTTAACTCTAAAATTTAACAAGTACAAGTTAGATATCTAAAATTTTACCTATTGTATTTAAACTAATTTTTTTTGTCTGTAGTCCGTTCGCATGTTTTATACATAACCTGGATAAACAGGGAAACCTATAATTGGCCATACTATGTTGTAATACACAAACTCTGTAACTTGCTGTACGAAACGCTGTTGGTTGCCTAAATAAATAAATAAATAAATAAATTCCTGACTTGCCTGCAAAACGGTACTTTGTCCGTTCCTTATACGAAACTTGTTGCCATTCCTCGACTTATTACGATGTTTTTATGAGATTTCCATAGCACCGGCACACTGTAGATTCGCCAATAAAGCCATAGTGTTCTCAGGGTCGGTCAGCTCGATATCACTCACTACCTGCGCTGGCGATGCCGCGGCCGTCCCGGGCGACTGATGATTCGATGTCTCTGACGTAACCACAGCGCTCGACGCTCCGTCACATTCATGCGTCATCGCAATTTTGCCACTGCCAGTCGGGTGCGAAGGTCCGAGAATTACGAACGTTGTAAAGTGCAGCAAGTGTAATATTGTGATCGACGAGATGTTAGCGTACATCCAAAACAAGGTATCTGTGATAGACGAAATAACGTTGGTGCGGATCTGTACTTCTTCGTTTACGAGTGACAAAATTAAGACTTCCAAATCGCTTCTGTTGGACTCCATACCCACGGAGTTGCGCAAGGTGGTCCGAAAAAAACAAAGGGAAGGAAGAACGAGATATGGCAGATATAACCAAGTTGTTTAAATCTGCAGAACCAACCGAAATCCCAGTGTTTGTGGCTTGGCAGCTAGTAACTTCCTGTAGCTGGGCAGTCCAAGAGAAGTTCTTATCAATGAATATCCCAAAGTTTTTAACTTTCTCACTGAAGGGAACAACTGAGTTGTCAAATCAAACTTGAGGAAGAGTCGTCCAGTCGATCCTTGAGACCTCTTCCTAGTATCGTAGTCCTTGAACTACCTACTACCACAACCTGCGTCTTTATGGGGTTAACCAAAAGTCCGTATCTCTTAGCCCAGTCGCATATTCGGGCTAGATCACGATTAATCGTTACGATAGCCTCGGAAAGATTTCCGAGAGGAGCTCGCGAGTAACTTTGTAGATCATCAGCATAAAGATGGTAGGAAGAAATTAGTTCGTCGCAGTTAATAAAAACTGCGAAAAGTAATGCGGATAGAACACCACCCTGAGGTACACCGGCAGAAGTATTACACCAGGAAGACAAGGTCTCTCCAATGCAAATACGTTGCCGCCGACCGAACAGGTAACTACGAAACCAGTCAATTATCGATGGAGATATGTTAAGAGAGCAAAGAATGCCAAGCAAAACATCAAAATCAACCGTATTAAAAGCGTTACTGAAATCTAGCAAAGCTAAGACCGTTAGATTACCTGACTTTACCTGGCTGACCTTATATCATCCGTAATGTTCAGAAGCGCGGTGGTGGTGCTATGACCAGGACGGAAGCCAGACTGGAAGGGGTTGATGAGATTATTTTTAGAGAGGAAAGTGCTTATTTGATTGTGAATTAACCGTTCAAGGACATTGGATAGGAATGGTAAGACGGATATTGGACGGTATTCAGAAAAGGATGTTGGATTAGACTTTTTAGGTAAAGGAGTTATTTGAGCATCTTTCCATGAGCATGGAAAGACACCACTAGATGCAGAAACATTTAGGATGTGACTAATGCCAGGAAGGATAAGATCTAGCACAGGGACTAACATGTTACGGCTGATACAGTCACTTCCTACTGCATTGGATGTAATCGAAAGTATGCTCTTCTTAACATCACATGCGGAGAAGTGACCAAAAACAAATGGCTAATAACTGGGAGTCGGAAGAGAAGAAAGATAATTTAGTGTATTAAGTTTTATAGTCCTATCAAACTTGGACGAAGCAGTAAAATGAATATTCATTGCATCAATGTCTATGTCTTTTGGGATTGTCTCTTGTCGAATTTTACCGACCCCCAATGATCTAAGAAATTTCCAAACTTTGGTTGCGTCCCCATTTCGGTCAGAAGTATGAATGTGGTGGCGATTAGCATTCCTACACACCTTATTGCAATGATTACGAATAGAGAGGTATCCTTCCCTGTTAGCGTCATAAGGCCTTTTTTTTGTGTGGGAAATCATCAAATGACTTCTCCCGCTCTGGGTGGAACGGGAGGGAGTGTCAGACTTTTACTGACTAAAACCCACCCGTGTTCCTTCAGTTGCCTGTGCCAGGGCCACGGTTTTCTCTTTAGAATTACCCGCGACCCTGAGGCGTCGCGGCCCTATCGAACCCAGTCACTTTGTGCTGACATCTCTTTGAGGCGCGCGTGGAACACGACGCGCCGTCGACCCGGGCCTGGTCCTTACCGGACGGCGAGCTACCCGTTGCTCGCCGTCCGCAAGCCCGCGCATACGGTGGCCGGGAATCTGCAGGCGACTCCCGACGCCCAGGGCGTCTCCTGCGGCGGCTAGTGTGGGCGTGAGGGCGTAAGGCTCTCTCCCTTACGCGCTCCGCCTCCTACTTTGCGAGCATTACTGCTTCGCAGAAGGAGGTGACGTCTTTCCATTCCCTCTCGCTCCGTACCATGGCCTGGACCAGGGCCGGACGCGAGAGATCGCCGCCGGCAATCGCCTCCGGGAGGACACTGCGGGGCTCCGCCCAAGCTGGGCATACCTCCACCGTATGCTCCACCGTGTCCTCCGGGCGATCCACACAATGGACACCCGGGCGTTTCCTCCCGCCTTATACGAAACAGGAACCTCCCGAAACAACCGTGTCCGGTGAGGACCTGTGTCAGGCGGAAGGTAAGGACGCCGTGGCGCCTCTCCAACCACTCCTCAAAGAGCGGACTTACCGCCGCTATTGTGGCGTGCCCAGCACTGGGTTGCGACAATCGCCCTCCATGTCGCCATGAGATCCCGCCGGAGCTCTGTCCGCTGTACCGTGATTTCTCGTGGCAGCGGAGTTACACCCCGGCGTTTTGCCTCCTCGCGCCACTCCCATACGTGCGCGAGGGCTTTAGCCTCCAGATCCCATGGCGGCAATCCGGCAAGGAGGCTTGCCTCGCAGGAGACCGTGCGGTATCCCTGGACCAGCCGGATGGCCATGACCCTTTGGGACGCGTTCAACCGGCGGGCCGGTCGGCGCCTCAAAGAACGCGACCACACCGGTGCCCCGTAAAGGGCCATGGACCGCACGACTCCCGCGTAGAACCTCCGGCAGGAGGCGTTTGGACCCCCTAGATTGGGCAGGAGCCGCCTCAAGGCAGCCCCAGCCCGCTCCAGTCTGGGAGCCAAACGTCGGAAATGCTCCACGAAGTTCCACCGGCTGTCGAAGACGAGTCCCAGGTACTTCATCGTCGACTCGTCGCCGATGTGAACCCCTCCCGCCGTTATCTGGGAACCCGACAGTGGCGCGTTCCGAGGACCATGAAAACACATGGCCTCGGACTTGTGCAGGGCCACTTCGAGTCCCAACTGCCGGATTCTCTCGACGATTGTCGCAACCCCGAGTGTCGCTTGTTCGGCCGCCTCCTGGTGCGACCTCCCCTGTGCCAGGACCAGCGTGTCGTCAGCGCAGCACACCACGCTGACCCCATTCGGGAGGTCGGCGCGCAGCACCCAGTCGTAACCGATATCCCACAGAAGCGGCCCCAGGACCGATCCCTGTGGGACACCGCACGACATCTCTCGCCGGTTCCACTCTCCCCGGTGACCGGGGTAGATGACGGCCCTGTCCGTCAAATAGGCCTCGACCACTCGACAGAGGTAGGTCGGCATCCGGTGATACCGCAGTGCCTCCCTGATGCAACTCCATGGCAGGGTGTTAAAGGCATTGGCCATGTCTAGAGACACCGCCAAGACGACCCCACCCCGGGCAACAGCATCCCCCGTCGTGAGGGCTCGCATGCGCATGATGGCGTCCACCGTAGAGCGCCCCCTGCGGAAAGCAAACTGGCTCTCCGCCAAATCCGGCCCCACCCGCACCAGCCGCCCGACGAGGCGGTTTGCAATAACTCTTTCAAAGAGCTTGCCCACCACGTCGAGCAGCACGATGGGCCGGTAAGCGGACGGAGAGTACGCAGGGGGCTTATTAATGAGGACCAGTTTCCCCGTCTTCCAGCGAAGTGGGAACTGGCCGCCCTCCAAGCATACGCTTAATAGCCCCCTTATTCGAGGCCCAAGAGCCTCCATGACCAGAACCAAGGCTTTTCCAGGTAAGCCGTCGGGTCCTGGGGCGGTATTTTTGGCATTAAGCCTATGTACCGCCACTCTCATCTCTACCTCAGTCACCTCCGAAGCATCGTCGTCGTCGTCGGCGGTGTGGTCCGCATCCGGCATCGCAATAGGCGGGGTCATGGGCGGGGAAGTATACTCCCCCCGCGAAGGGAACAAAGTGCTGACCACGTCCTCCACGAGCTGGGGCCGGAGACTCTGCGTCAGTAGGGGCGCCCATGGGCGGAGTTTATCCCGCACCATTTTGTAGGGGCGTCCCCACGGGTCCCTATTCAGAGTCTCCAGCGACTCCTCGCGGGCCAGTGCCCTGGCTCGCAGGATCTCCGCTCGGAGGGCGGTATTCGCCGCTCTGTACCCCTCGTACAGCTCCGCCTGAATGGCTTCCCTATCCTGAGGGCGGATACGGAGCCTGCGGTGCCTGGTGTACAGGTGTCGCGCAGCTAAGCACGCCTCGCGCAAAGCCGTCAGCTCCGCGGACCACCAGCACACCTGGCGCCAAGCACGTCCAGGATCGACCCGGGGCATTGCCACGTCACATATTTCGGACCACTCCGCCTCGTCGTTGATGTCAGCAGGCCTGTCCTATGTGTGTCCTGTGGTGACACCCAGACCTGCACGATCGAGGCTTCCAGAAGGAGCTCCCGGTCCAGCTGCTTCAGCGCCCACCGCGGACCACTCGGCGCCTGTCGGACCGGCGCCCTCGAGGTCTGGGC
Source organism: Dasypolia templi (assembly GCA_963555695.1). Lineage (NCBI taxonomy): Eukaryota > Metazoa > Arthropoda > Insecta > Lepidoptera > Noctuidae > Dasypolia > Dasypolia templi. Next base: position 8,483,250 of record OY743148.1, on the reverse strand, counting down.
GGAGACGTCGAACTGGATGCACCGGTGGTCGGAATAGGTCTCCACCCCCTCCATGACGCGCCAGTCAATGAGGTGCGGCGACAGAGCGGGGCTGGCGAACGAAATGTCCACCACTGATTCACCCCGCATCCACACACACGTTGGGGCAGAACCCCGGTTTAGGACGACCAGGCCTGTCTCCAGAGCCCAGTCCTCCACCATCCTGCCCCGCGTGTCCGTGAGCCGGGAACCCCAAGCCAAGTTCTTGGCATTGAAGTCGCCGAGGACGAGCACGGGGAGGGAACGAAACCCGACGACGACGACTCTCAACTCCGCTAGGGAGTTGTGGAACTCGGCGAGAGTTCGGTTCGGAGAGAAGTACACCCCATTTTTTTTTGTTTTTTTTTTTGTTCCCGGGTAGCCATGCCTGGGTGGGACAAAGTACGGCTCAGCAACCGCGGCGATGTTAATCGACCACTCCGCCATGCTCTGGAACAACAGATCCTGAGCAGAGGCGCAGCGGTTGATGTTCGCCTGGAGGAGGAGTAATGGGGCCATTACTGGCACTCAATATCAGCCCCCTCCCGAGCCCCCTGTGAAGGCCCTGCCACGATGGTTGCGGCGGCGACGACGGTGGAAGCGACAGCTACGGCGGCAGTGTCGGTGGACGCGGCATTGACGGCAGTGGCAGTGGGCTTGCCCCTGCCCCTTGCCTTGTGACCGGGCTGACCACAGCGGAAGCAGTGACCGCTGCGGTCCACCTCCGAGGTGGTTGCCCACCTGGCAGCGGAAGCACCGCAGAAGTCTGGGCTCCAGCAGTTTCACCTGCGCAGACACCCAGCCGACCAGGAGCCTTCGGCCCTCCCCGGCAATTTTTTGTGCCGTCGTCACGGGGCAGCTCACCGTAATGGATCGCATCCCCGTGAAGTCAGGACGGATGGTGCCTTTTTTTTTTTTGTTCCCGGGTTGTAAAATCCTCATGGATGTCCTCCGCCCTGGGGCGGGTGGAGGGGTCTGTCAGACTCTTACTGACTAAAAACGACCCCGGTGTTCGCGGGAACACATAATTCTTCCGTATCCTCGGCTGGTGCCGGCCCGCTTGCACGGGCCCCGTCTCGGGCGGGGGGAGTGAGGTGTACTCCCCCCGCAACGTCTGTCAGCGGCGCGCGCGGAACACTACGCGCGCCGCCTTCTCGGGTCCTGATGTTGGGGGCGACGGATGTCCCCGAATCCGTCGCCCCTGGACCCATTTAGGGGGGCTGGAAGAGGGCGTTGTCCGCCCTCCGCCTGCGCCCGGTGCGCTTGCTGCGGATCGGGAGAGTGGACGAGATCTCTCTCTCCATTTCCGCAGCCTCCTTCTGCGAGATCACTGTTACGCAGAAGGAAACCACCGCGTCCCAGGACTCGACGCTGCCGACCATCGCACTCACAACGGCCGGCAGCGACAGGTCACTGCCTACTTCTGAGATGAGGGCACGGCGCGGTTCCTCCCAAGCGGCACACTCTGCCAGCGTATGCCACGCCGTGTCCTCCCGGCAGTCGACGCAGTGGTGACACCGAGAGGACGGATGGTGCCTGCCCTAACCTGCTCGGCAGAGCACCCCCCGGTCCTAACGACGGCAGCCACCACCTCTTCTTCCGTCACGGAGTCGTCCAGGCCCAGAATGCGCATGTCAGCGCACTTCGTTGGCCTGGACACTCGAGCCTCGTCTGCATTCAGGCACTCCTTCAGCTTTGCAGCTAAAGCGTCCGCGGTCGGGCAGCTGGCCGCACCGGGAACCTCCAGCATCCGGGCCCCAGTCGCAGTGACCCTTAGCCGGAGGCCATTGGTGACACCGAGCTCCCCGAGGTGCTCCACCGAGCACCTCGAGGTAGGTCGTACCCTTCTTCTCCGCTTCCGGCTGTAGTGTGATCACTACAGCTGCGGATTTTGGGGCACGGAGCCTAGCCGCGACACTTCGCTACTTGCGCCGCTGCCGCCTGTTTTTCCTCCTCGCCGCCCTTGTTGCTCTTTTTTCCCTTCTCTCCGACTACTTCCCATTCGGCGTCGGCCAGAGAAGATTTTGAGGGCGGGGGCGGCCGTCTCCCCGCCGGGGCTGAGTTCCTCGCCGTCTGAGGAGCCACCCTTCTTGGTTTGGGGCGGCGCCGCTTTCGCCAGGGGCGGGCCCGCCACGGTCCCACTTTTGGTGTGCCCCGTGGGCCCTGGTTTGGCCGCGGTGGCATCATACGACGCCGCCTTTCGTTGGCCCGAGGCCGTCTGACTCGCCGCTAGCGGGGGGCGCAGGACAATGGCTTCCAGAGCGGAAAACCGACTCTGAAACGGAGGACCGAGATGAATGGCCTCCGCTGCCTCCATAATGGAGGCCGTGGCTGCGGATACGGCCTTGTCTTTAGAGGATTGAACCCTCTTCAAGGCCACACCCTTGACTGCGGCAACCTCCGCAAATCTGGCCGATCGCTCCGATTTGGAGCCGCCAGCGGCATCCGGCTCACCAACTGACGACTCTGAGAGAGCTGTGCTGCGGCTGGCCACTTCAGGGCGGCGTCCCTTCGTAGCGAGCCTGCCGGCTCGCTGGGCTGGCGCGGCTGTACGGGCTCCATTTGGCTACCTGTCCTCCTGGGTGGTGAGCCCTCCGCCTCTTCCTCGGACCCCACTCCGCCAACCAATTTTTCGGGCAGAGGCCATCCCGCAATCCGAGAGTGACCCCTGGCCATCCCCCGGTTTGGGCCGCTTCAGGAAGAACCTTTTTTCCTTCTTAGCAGCCCTCACCACTACGCGCTCCGGGCTCTTAAAGGAGCCGTCCGCGCCAGATGCAGCGTCACACTCTGACCGCGCATCACTACCCTCCTTCTCCTCGTCCTCGAACGAACGAGAGCGCGATGAGCCTCCTCGGCTCGAAAGACATTTGTTGCCCCCTCCAGAATACGAATGGGGGCTTGAAGTTCCCAAAGGGAACGTAGCGGATTCTCCGGCTGCTAAGCAGCCGGTACCGCCCTGGGGTAGTTTTTCTACATTTGTCAGCGTCATTAGCCCTACGCTTAAATTAACACTTTGCCAAAGCTTTTTTGTGCATGAGCGTTTTAATCTCATTTGTAAGCCACGGCGCCGGAAAATGTCTAAGCTTAACTGCTCGAACAGGTGCGTGATGATCGTAAAGCTCGATAATTTTATTCGTTAAAATATTAACTTGCTCATCGACTGAAGGAGAGGCAAACAGAGCAGTCCAGTCTATATTGCTGGCATCCTTGCAAAGATTGTCTACGTTCATTTCACCAAAATTGCGTTGCATGAGAATCTTAGCTTTAGCCTTAGGTGGGCGAATTTTGTATGACAGAAAGATTAGGTCATGATAGGAAAAGGCATCGGTTTAACATTGGCCATGCTTAGCTACGTGATCAAGGGAAGAGACAAAAATCAAGCCAAGAAGTGAAGGAGTAGAGTTAGGAAAATGGTGAGTGGCACTCAAAGTCAGAATGGACAGATTACTAGAAGCTAAAATGTTAGGCAGAGAAGAAGAGCGATAGTCTTATTTCAGAAGACAAGTATTAAAGTCACCCATGACTATACTATGACTGTAAGAAGGTCTGTAAGGGGCCTTCTGTAGTTCGTCTTTAAAGGCGGTCATCTTGGTGTGAAACAACTCCTTCAATTCACTCAAAGTGCTTGTTAGTGAATCCATTGTGACTTAGTGAAGTGAAAGTAGTAGATTGAAAGAGATATATTGTGAAGAGATAACGCTACACCAGCAGTTACTAACTTCGAACTTTTAAAATATAGCATAAATAGTTGTAAATAATGATTCTATAAAATTATATTGAATTTAAAATAAGAGCAAATTTTTCTTTGTGTAACTGTTACAAATACCCACAAGTGAAAATGCGAAAATCCTATTTTGCATATGATTAAGATAAACAAAAAAAACGTTCCATCATTATAGATGATAAAGTAAGCTTTATGCTTTTTAAATCTTTACGCTTTAAAGGCGATAAACTGACATCATTTAAATACTTTATCCTAGCTAGCAGAGAGCAGTGGTGTCCCAGTGGTAACGGCCGCGACTTTTGAGTTGTAGGTCGTAGGTTCGAACCCAGACAGGCGCATTACTATGTGTAAATTATTTCATCACCACTGCTCTCAAAACGGTGATGGAAAACATCGTGAGAAAACCGGCATGTCTAAGAACCAAAAATTCGAAGACATGTGACATCTACCAACCTGCACTGAGCTCGCGTGGTGGATTACGACCCTCTCCCTCTTACTGAGAGGAAGGAGGCCTGTGTCATAGCAGTGGGAACATAATTGTCTGATTATGCATTTTGCAAATGCTAGCTAAGCAGTCCGTGTTGTGACATTATCATTAATATTCTGGTAGCCTTTTCGCCCGTTCAGCAGGCCGGGGGAACCGCCAATCAGTCAAAACAATCTTACTGAACATTACGAACAGTTTGCTTAACAAACTATTTTATGCATACCTCTTCCAAGTTGCGCTGCCGCTGTAACGTAAATTGCAATGGTGCCGTTGTATATTGTATGAGAAAAATAGACACTATGCAATAAACAATTATTATTTAATAAATACCAATAACACACGATTATTTTAATATTAAATGACACAACTATAACAAACTCCATCCTATATAATTGAAGATACATGAATAGTCACAAAATTTTGCAGTGACTGAGGTAGATATTACTTGCGACTTGCCATGAATGTTTGAAGTGCAAACACTAATTTTGCCACTACCTATATTAATACAAAGCCTATATAGTTACATACCCCAGGGAATAAATAGTTCCCAGAAAGAAGTTAGGCAAGCCTACATAAGATGAGTTATTTGAATAATAACAATCAAACAAGTCGTTGCTAAGCTTATGAACTTTAAAACCAGCGTTATATCTACTGAAAACAAATCGAAAACGTAGATGCGTAATGGCCAGGCCTCCACGAGTTCCATGAACGCTTTGGCTTGTACTCGCATTGACTTCGGTAGGTCGTAGTTCATTACGATCTTGTTAACTAAAATCATACTTTTACTGCGTATCCATAGCAATCTTTCACAAACAAATGCCAGGACGATCAGATTGCACACCGAACTAAGACACCAAACACCGAGGGACACTAAATCAGTAGAACATTTTTGTGTCTGGTAAGATGAGAGTGCTGTCCGCATAGTAATGAGTATGTTGGCAAAGGCAGTCACAAGAATCATAAAAAGCTTTAAGTTAAAGGCGTCGTTGATCATAAAACAAGTCTTTCCGATAATATCGTACATCGTCGCCAAGTCTCGTATTTTCATGTTTCTTTCTGATGCACGTCCAATAAATTTGAACCGTTCCTGCGATTCTTTTTTTCTTTTTCTGACAATAAACACTCTAACGTTGTTTTGCTCCTGTTCATAAACAAATGTACTCAAGTACTTATTGATCACATTCAATCTATTTGTTACCATGACAATATTTGAAAAAAATGCGAGTATTTCAAGTTTTTGTACAAAATAAATTTGAAATACCATGACACTCAACAAGGCATTTTCTGTATAACAGATTAAAACGATATTAATTCCGTGAGTAATAACGAGAAGAAACAGGAATAAATTAGTCATAGAACGTAATTTTCTGTAAAAATCATTCAACATTTCGATGTGCATCATGTTATCTAGTTCCGCAAACATTGTGAAGATGCGAATGTACAACCTTGAGTTGGCAGGAAAGCAGGCTTTGATTGAAGAACTGACGTATTGGATGAGCACCGCAATATTAGGTACCGCGAGCAAACCTCTCCATCTGCCACTCCAGCTCACTAAGGTATTCGTGTCGATAAGTCTTCTTAAAATAGCAATATACATACAACTGTAGGCCACCATGTAGAGAACAGCAATTGTTTTCATTATCCAGTTGGGTGGCCGTAACTCTCCATTAATTAGGCGATATTTATATATTCCGGAACAGTATTCTAATATCGTAATAGGCTTTAAAGTGTACATGACTTGTACAATCTTATTCCTGTAGATACTGTTGTCCATCAGCTCGATGTTGATTTATTTACCAGTTTTGATACCTCTCGTTTTTTAATAAACTACTTTTGGGACGTCTACTAGTCGAAATATGATAGCCCGAAATGAATTATTCCATCACAAATTAAATATCAAATTGTTGATTTTACATTACGATATTAAACATCTATTCTTATCTTTACCTAAAGTACACACAAAACTATCCAGTTCACACAGCGTATGTCGCCAATGAATGACACACATTAATTCACCCCTATTTTCCCCGCAGGGTTAGTCAGAGGTACACGATAAAACAAAATGAAGCTACAATGTTTGTTTTAGAAATGTTTTTCCAATAGTTTTTTATTTTAGATATGTAAGCCTGTGATTTAGCGTATTAATAACTAAGATTTAGTCTTAAAAATAAGGAAATAAAATAAAATTACTTGAATACATTTATTTTCAACACTGACAAAACGTCGCTGATAATACATTTAATATACATAGGCTAGACATCAAGACGAGGATATTTTATTGCCGTCATCAGGACACACTGTACATTATTATACATTAATACATTTAATATACAATAATAGCACTGAGTTCTGATGCCGGTAATAAAATATCCTCGTCTTGATGTCTAGCCCATGCCAGATACCACACTACACACATAACGTGTGCGCAGTAACCGATTGTGCGCCTTCCACTCAAACAACCGCAATAATAATGAGCAATTGCTTCACTATTTTGTCATTGTCGGTTAATTACAAAATAAAAATAATATATTCTGGACCTTACATGTCTAGATTGTATTCGCACACGTAATAACCCAATATCTTCTTCTTCAATAAAATCTCTGAGCTGACTCATTTGTCGCTCCCGGTATACTTCGATATTGTACAAGCCTTCAATTAAGTGTTCAGCGTAGTAGCTGCGAGCCAACTGGATTTGGTATGTGCCAAGTGCAAACAGAATTAGGTCTTCTTCAGAAAAAACCGGGAAGTCTTCAAAAATAGGTTGATCGCTGCTGAGTCTTTCAAATGATGCCCTCTGTCTATTTATGTTATGACGGATAACATAGTCCACTAAGAGGTTCGGTATTTCAAAACGTTCATTAATTATATTTATGAACGATGATGCATGAATACTATCTTGCATTGTTGTTTGGAATGCATTGATGAGTGACGCTGCGTTTTAGAAGTCCTCAAACATGTGACTTAAGGCGCGATTAAAATATTCTTGCCTATATAATTTGAAATCTCGCTTGAACCTGCCATTTATAACTTCCACTACCCAGCGGCATAGAGTTACCAGCCTAGTTCTATTGGCCTGTTCAGTAGTAAGCTGGTCTGCACCGCGGTCTTTGGTTTCGGGAAAATAGGCACTGTAGTTACATCGGTCCAAATCACCACAGACGTCTCTAAACACACGATTTAAAATGAATATGTCACCAGCCCGGTAAAACCAGTGAGATGTGTCTTCTTCGTCATTTATAATTCTTTCCAAAATACTGGCGTCTGAGTCGGTAGCAGCATAGGGCCCACAAACATCAATTGTATGCCCATCGGAACACACCATTAAGAACGGTTAATAGATTTTCGTATTTGTGTAGACTGTAGGTCTGTCGATAGAAGGAAAAGTTGGAGCTCTTCTGTATATAAATATATGTTCCATCTATGGTTGTTACTGCCTTCCTTTCTTCTGGAGAAGACTCAGCATTTCCGAATAACGCGTTTGGTACAATAAGATTGCGGTCAGCGACCATTCTTCTATTTAAATGGTCGAGTCCCACAGCGACTTCGCTTATAATCCAGAGATGTAGCATCACGCGCGGCGTTTAAATGTCTTTCTACGAGTAGAGTCCTTCTACTTATGTTAAAGAGCGTGGCTAATCTCTCGTTGCTATCACCAGTTCGCAACTTTTTAATGAAGTTATAAATGGCTAGTTTCGTTTAGGCATTTGACTCAGACAAAGAAAGCGTTTGTTGCAAGATTGTATTGAATTGATCTCTGCTAACGCCCAATCGAATATGAATCTCATTAGGATCCATATTTTCGATATCTTCAAAGTCCTGTTTTTTTTTTTAAACAGCTTTTTTAAAAAGCTTTATTTGCACTAAATGAGTGCTGTCTGAATCATATCTGAGACTTGGACTATCAATGAGCTCCTCCCAATCATTCGATGTTAAATGTGTATATTCTGGCACTGCCTGGTATGAATAAGTTAGAATGTAACATAAGAGTAATCCTTACATTCTCAGGCATTCGACAACGTGAAACACTACGGCATCTGTCAAACAAACAGTTCGCTGAGGTGCTAGGCACTCGTGAATATTCTTCCACTTGAAGAACACATTCGTGCGGGGCAGGATTATTGTTTGGCTGCACAGCCCGTTGAGCTCGTTGCCAACAGGGTCGACAATTGTATTCTCGGCCGTTGTATTCAACCTGAAAAGGAAAAAAGTCTATAACATAGTATTTTAAACTCGCAGCAGTTTCAGTTAAATCATGTGTTGTATAGTAGAACAAGCCGAGCTCTTTTTCCACGTGACGAATGAATCATGCATTGTTAATGAGTGGTTCGGCTCTATTATATTTCGAAGTTAGATAACGTTGGCTCTGTTTCCATAAGCGCCGCGTAACTTAACTATTGTTAGAAAAGAACCGTACGTTTAAGGAAATAACATAATTCACTAAAAGGACGTACATTTAAATATAATCAAGTCTGTAACGACTTTTGGTCAGGTGCCCACACTTCACCCAACGATGTGTCCCATGTGCCCAACGTGACACATTATGAGGCCATCGCCGCTATAGGGTGCGTAAATACGGGTAAAAACAACCAAAAAATAGTCTAAAAATACTTACTTGCCGTGGAGCTATAGCTTCAATAATATATTGAGCATTGGCAGCATTTTCCTCAAAAAGAGCATTTGTTATTTCTAACCTTCTTCTGTTAACCACTGATCGATTGGACAAAACACATATAGGTCGATTTTCTGCCATTTTTCTATAAATGTTCCGTTGGCGTACACAAGTCCAGAGTCCAAGTACACAAGCACAAACGTACAGAAATTCAGAGTTTATAGCCAGATTATCAGGTTAGGAAGAAAAACAGTCCAGAGGGTAGCTATGGTCAAAATGTTTGAACAAGAATCCGTAGATGATCGCACAGTACACAACGTCACAGGGGTAAGCGAAGGACTGCGCCGAGTGACGCGCACGCACCCCACGCTTTGGCTCTTTTGTTTGCACTCAAAGCTGATTGGTCCGTTCGACATCAGGTAGTCATGTCATGTCATGTAGAAAACCAGTTTTTGGGTTGAGTCTTGTAAACGGTAGGTATGCTGACAAAGTTTTGAAATACTTTTGAATACATAAACTAATGTTAATAAGTATTTTATAAAATGGGTTTACACATTTTCTTGCACTTATTATCTAAGTATTTTACCTATATGTATTTTTTTTCTAAATGAGCTGCAATGTTACGTTCATAGTAAAAGTTAGTCCTTAGTAATTGTTCTTTCATTTCATACCTATTTCGTTGTTAGCCGCTCATAGACCATTTTGCTCATTCTCTTTTGACTAAATTGCTGGAAAAAAATTCGAGCTCGCTTCACTCGCTCTTGTAGCCTTTCAATTCGTTAATTCTTAAAACTTTTCCGTATGAGTCGATTAACCACTTAAAAAATCTAACTTATCTGTGGCGGAGTGCTAAAATGTTTGCGCTCGGTTCACTCCTTTGTGCATGAGATTGTCTTTATTTGTGTTTCGCAGAACAAAAGTCTCGGTCGATCGGCTCGGGAAACAGTAAAATTTATCTAATTCTAATATGCTAAAATCTCACGGTCCTTATCCTGATAAGTTTTATAAAATAAATGTCTATCATATTAAAATAAAAAAAACATAAAATACGCAGACGGCAAATTTTTGCCCCGCTTCGAAAAAAATCGGGAGATCCGGGGTTAAATTTGATATGTTACCAATCGTATATTTCCGAAGCAATGATGAATGAAGTCACAGGTAAAGGGTTAGGTACTTCAAAGGCGAAATACACAAGTGTTAATGTGTTACAATAAATTTATAAGTTGTCAGTTGTCCATATCTTCTTGATTTACGCTTGCTGACCCAGGAAGCTCCATAAAACGTATAAACTGGGATAGCGCGTTTTTGTTATTTTCTGACCACAGGGCAAGCTAAAAGATTCACATGCATTTTCCTCGTACATGTGCCACATTGAGAAAAAAATATCGCACACTTTCAGCCCATGACAGTTAAAAGGTGGTTTTGAACCTAACATACACAAGAGTTTAAAGTTTTCGGGAACTAAAGCAGCAACCCACCTTTGCTGATTTTTTCCCACATGTGTTTTTGTCTGACGTCCCGTAGTTTATTGCTGATCATGTTAGTGCGGCTGACTCTACCAGTGACAACAATCACATAAATATGTCCCAATAGACATTCCCCCCTCTTGTGCCCAATAGACATTGTAAAAGGCATGAATAAACTGAAATCAAGCAACTCAAATGGCACCAATAACACTTTCCCAATTTACCATAAAATGCTAAAAAAACATTTTCTGTGATCCATTTTGTCACATTTTCAATTTAGATTTATAGGGTGGTAGTCCTCTTAGTGGAAAGTGTCTAAAGTAAATCATATTCCTAAAAACCGAAAACAAGAGTTCCCTTAAAGATTACCGATTGCAATTTTATATTACCCGGTGAAGGTCTTTGAGAACATCCTTCACAATGCCATAAACAAGCAAGTTAACAAATATTTATGTACGGTTTTAGAAGTAAGAGGTCAGTTGACACGATTCTCCTGACACTAGTTGATTATATCTTCTTTATCTTGGACCGAAGGCGTCAGGTAGACGTCCTTTATTTCGACTTCCAGGTGTTGCATAGAGTAAACGACGACGCGCTGCTGAAGAAACTTGGCAAAATAGGTTTCGCACTATTCCACGCGGTTTCTTCGCAGACTATCTACGCGATCGCCAGCAGTTGGTTAGGCATTCGGAACGCGAGTAGCAGGTGCCTGATTCGTAAACACCAGTTTACGAATCAGGCACCTACCACTCGCATTCGGAGTTACATGCATCATGCATGCATAATCAGCATATTATTTTTCCACTGCTGGGACACATGTCTCCTCTCTGTGGGAGGGACTGGGCCGTAATCCACCACGCGGGCCCAACGCGGGTTAGATGTCACATGTATTCGATTTTTTGGTTCTAAGACATGCCGGTTTCCTCAAGATGTTTTCCTTCACCGTTTTTGTGAGCCTTGGTGATGAAATAATTTTACAGAAAGGAAAGCGCCTGTCTGGGTTCGAACCTACGACCTACAACTCGTAAGTCGCGGCCGTTACCACTAGACCAGCACTGCTCTCAGTTAGTTACTGTTCGGAGTTAGTTACGGTTCAATTTGGAGGGCTTTATTTTTAAGACTTGACTGACTCGTTGGTCTAATGTTCGCAAGAGCTACTGCTGCATAAGGTCCTGGATATGATTCCCAGGTTGGGCAAAGTTTTATTGGGTTTTTCTATCTAGAATTTCTCAGTAGCAGTCTGGAGCATGAAATGTTATGTTTGGTTATTTTCAATAAGGATAAACGATCTTCCCTAGTTCAGCGTCATGCAAGATGTCGGTTATATGCTGATGACTTGAAATTGTACCTAGAATTAAAATCCGAGCACAAAACTTTATGTATTAAAAAAAAAAAGCAGAATTCGTCACTAAATATCATTTTTCTCTAAACTCTCAAATTGAATAGCCATCATTGCTATTCTATTAGGTACCCAATACCTGAAAAAACTTTTCGATGTATCCAAATGTTCTAAAACTTCAAACAGTTAAAAAGAGAAGAAAGAAGTTTATAAAAACTACTTATATGAACTTTGACATCAGTATCTCAAAATTTTCTCTGACAAGATTAATTAGAAGAGGCATCACGTTAAAAGTACAAAAACAACTTCTATACTCAAATGTTTGTGCGATTGTGTGTTATTTTAAGGTGGCACACTTAGCGTGCAAACTTAAAGATAAACTCGATACATTGTGATATGTGAATGACCCAATCAAAAGTTTAGCTAGTTAAAGATTTCAAAATACGTTGTTAATTTGTTTAGTAGTAGAGCGCTAGGTGGCGCTACCTATATGTTTTTTTTTTAGGTGGGAAATCATCAAATGACTTCTACCGCTCTGGGTGGAGCGGGAGAAGTGGCGTGGCGTGTCAGAATTTTACTGACTAAAATGCACCCGTGTTCCTTCAGTTGCCTGTGCCAGGGCGGACCGGACGGCGAGCTACCCATTGCTCGCCGTCCGCAAGCCCGCGCCTACGGTGGCCGGGAATCTGCAGGCGACTCCCGACGCCCAGGGCGTCTCCTGCGGCGACTAGTGGGGGCGTGAGCGCGCAAGGCTCTCTCCCTCACGCGCTCCACCTCCTCCTTCGCAAGCATTACTGCTTCGCAGAACGAGGTGACGGCTTTCCATTCTCTCTCGCTCCTGCCTGGACCAGGGCCGGACGCGAGAGATCGCCGCCACTGATCGCCTCCGCGAGTACACTGTGGTGCTCCACCCAAGCTGGGCAGACCTCAACCGTGTTTCCGGGCGATCCACACAATGGTGACCCGGGCGTTTAATCCCGCCTTTTGCGAAACAGGAACCTCCCGAAACAACCGTGTCCGGTAAGGAGCAGTTTCAGGCGGAAGGTGAGGACGCCGTGGTGGCTCTCCAACCACTCCTGAAAGAGGGGACTAACCTTAGCTATTGTGGCGTGCCCAGCACTGGGTTGCGACAATCGCACCCTCCATGTCGCCATGAGATCCCGTCGGAGCTCTGTCTGTACCGTGATTTCTCACGGCAGTGAAGTTACACCTCAGCGTTTTGCCTCCTCGTGCCACTCCCATACGTGCGCGAGGCTTATGCCTCCAGATCCCATGGCGAGCGCTACCTATCTTTGAAACCATTATAACAACTTTTTTTTTTTAACATGAAACAATTGTGATAAATATTCTTTCCTGTAAAACTTTTACAGGTCAAAACTTTTGGAAGTCTACATAGCTTACAGAGTGTTTGTTCGAACGTTTTCTCATGCGTAATGTTTAGCACAGTATCACTTGGTGCTCTAGTTGTTCTTTTAACGTAATTTTCTGAATCGCGTTGTTAAGATTTTCTGCGGAAGAATGACTTTGGCTCATGTATAAGCCGATAGTTGAAGAAAAGGTAAAGGCCAAGCTACAGAAGTCCAGACTTACACCGCGGGAGGCATTGACGCCACAGGGGACAGGTGACCATAAGCAGTGCCGCCAACTGACGAAAACTCCCGCCCCGGCGCGTTCTGTTAGGAAACATTTCAGAAATCCCTTTAAAAAAAAACATTATTTGAAGTTGATTATTTATTTTAAGTGAAAGGCACAATTAATACAGAATTAATAGGGAAACTTGGTCAATATTCTGACTAGCGACCTATCCGGTAGGAGTCTCAACCCGAACTGGCGTTGATGATGTGGGATAGATGGGAATGATGATGTGGTGCTGACCTAGGCAATTAAGGGTGTATTCTGGTAGTTAATAGTAGTTGGTAGTTGGGAAATCTATATCTTCAGGGAGTTCGCAGTCATCGGGTAACTCAATATTTTCAGGTAGTTCAAAGTCATCGGGTAACTCAATATTTTCAGGTAAGTCAATAAAGTCAGGTAAGTTGGGAATTTCAGGTATTCCGGGACTTTCAGGATTAACAGGAGGGATTCCAGGCTGCTGAGGTGGAGGTGGGACACTCACAGTTGTTATTTTGTCGGTAACTCTTACCTAGCTGGCCTAGGATTTCGTTAATTTGGGAAATTGGATAGCTCTCACCAATAGTGACGTCAATCACTATACGCCATTTTTTTTCGAAAGCATCACCGGTTTTTGGCACTATTCAAATGGGGGATGAACATGGAGAGGTAGATGGTTTAATTATATTTTGTAACAGCATCTTACTAATCTGGGTTCTGACCTCGTCTTTGGGACTTCTGAAAATCTGTAAGATTTAACATTTATAGGTTGTAAGGAACTTGTTTTGATTTCTTCCTTGATGGCACTAGTTTAAGTGAGCTCATCGTCGGGAAGGTGGAATATGTCTGCATATTGACAACAGATATCATAAAGAACTTCAGACTCTTCAGAGTTCAAATGAAGAAGTTCGTAGCTGTTAAAGGACTTCGTTTGTTCTCTCATAACAATTGTCGTTAGATTGAAATAAGTATATTTAATTGACGCTCGCACCGTACGCAGACGACGCCGCGTACCTCACTACCTCGCTCGATGCGAAGTAGAACTTGGGTAAGACGCAGGCGATGGTCACCAGAGCTCTCCCACCACCCTTGAAATTGCAAGGAGCCGACGTCGAGTGGTCGCCCGTGGTCATACCTAGGAGTCACCATTGATCGTCGGCTCACGATGCACCGCCGCACGGTGTAGGCCGCAACCTCTTTAGACCAGTGAACTCGTCCCGCGTCTTGGCGCGCGTCAAGTTGGGCGTGTACAAACTGTAAGTGCGCCCAATACTGACGCTGCCATAAGCCGCCCCAGCGTGGTTCGCCCTCACGAACGAACCAGCAGTCTAACAGTCCAGGCTGGTAGGGCTGGTTTTGGTCGAGTAGCTCCGTCACAGTTTGGGAACTTGAGGTAATCTAAACGACAGGCGCCGCACAATACGGGATCGAGTGGGTATCAACGAAATCCTCGCAGCTCTTGAACACATTCTTAAGTTTCGAGTGCAGGGCACACACCAGGCTCCTATTTTTTGTGCATAGGTGGGCGCGGTAATAGGGCCCTAAGTTCGGTCGAAGTGGATCTGTACTCGTGAAACGCATCCTCCAGTGCGCTCCTCAATCTTGCGTTGCACTGGCTACGTACTATGGCAACCCTATCATCTTCCTCTTCTACACCATGATTGAACCGTGGCGGGATTGCATCAATGGATGTCGCTTGTACCGCGGTTTGTGCCGGTTTCGAGACGATATGGTTGCTCAACCATGAGCGCAGCCTATCAAGTGCGGTATCGTCCAATCTATGATTGCGTTAGATGACCCGCACCTGATCCCATAGTCGTTGGGCCGAGACGTTGACGGTTGGCTCTAGTTCCTGAAAAAGAGACAGCATTCTACCACGGTAAGCAGTGAGGTTAGTTAGACCTGTAATATTCGTATGCGTGTATGACGTTCTCGTTCATAGACTGAGTCCATTTCATGCGCTGTACACAACAACCAGCAGTGGGGACCCGGCTCGGAGCCGGATGACCCCTAAGTCTCAGGCTTCTCGATGGTCGGCCCCTCTCGACGTACAGGTGTTGGCGACGTCGGCGGGAAAAAATACTTGTCGCTCGAACTTGACGCAACTACTGCGGCCGCTGCCGACACAGCGCTCACGGTGGGGCTGGATACGCGGCGGAGTTAAACGAAGAGTCCGGAGGTGGCGGGCGTGCTCATTTTGTAGAATCAATATTTTTAATTTTCATGGTAAGAAATAAGCATGACGCAGACCAGGTTGTGCAGGCTTGATTGTGCGTTTATGAACCAATGCTGCAAGGTTTCTGCTGGGCCTGTCACCTTGCAGCAATGACGTCATAATCTGTTCCTGTTTCTGTTTTTGGTTTTGTCTTTGTAAGTGTTTTACTAACATAGCTATTAAGTATATTTATACTAACACTATGAGTCGTGTCGCTCAGAATAAATTAATATATATATATATATATAATCATATAATCACACATGCCAAATTTCATTCAAAACCTTTCAGCCGTGGTTGAGTAACAAACATACAAACTTTCAGATTTATAATGTTAGTAGGATTTACTTAGTTTGAATTTCCGCGCATTATTTGGGAGAAGTACTAGACAAGCCTCGGCCGCAAGTCACGTCACGCGGTTAATTGACTTGTAAGGGTCGGGAATTACGCTTAAGCATACAAAGCACTCAGATTGCATTTTTGCGCTTACAAAGGAGTATCGAGGAACGTGAAGAGCGGTTATCAGCTAACAGAGAGAGCCACAAGCGGTCACGCTAGTCCGACATTTTTACGGAAAGGCAGTCATGTCTGAGTAAGTGAGTACACAAAGTATTTGGACAGCGTCTTTACGCTCTTGTCTTGTCAGCTGACCGAGAGTGCCGCGCACTGTCTCGCAAGTCTGTATCTCTTTCAGAGATAAGAAGAAAATTGAACGTTGAAATATGAAATGCATTTAGCATTCGAAAGGGAAAGACTACATGAAGTGCGACAATCAGAAACAGCAGAACAGCGTCTCGCCTCGCCTAGAGGCTGACCGAGGTCGATACTATCAGTCGGAATTACAACAGAGATAAATATGAGTCGATTGAATTGGCTACGCTGATTTCGCTCTGTTGGTGATGTGACCAAAATTTGCAATTTTTGTGATACTCTGAAATGGAGGAAAGCGACAATTGGAATGTGCTGTTCATGTGGAGAAGTTTTCACTACTTTCCAAGATCTCCCAATATTTATTAAAATCTTTCGAAATGGCGATCTCCGCCAATCTAAATATTTCTATAATCCGTCATAGGTGGATCCAGACGTTGGGGCCAAGGAGGCCGTTACATAACTGAGCTGTATGTATTGTGCCCCCCCCCCCCCCCCCATGAAGGCAGGATCTCGAGAAGATAGTGAAACACCGAGAGCTGAATCAATACTGTCTTTATTTTGACGACTAAATAGTTAAAAGGATTACATTTATCCTAAATAAGGCTGGTTGCATACTATAAGGTCGATTACACACTACATCTCCTTCCCTTGGTTTTACAATTATTATTTCCTTAAACAAAAAGTATATTATAGTACAATATTTGAAGGCACTTATTATAACATGATTTAAAACATGTAGAACGTTTTTTTTTTTACCTTAACTTAGTTAAACAATATAATACAAAGTTATTCTTACATATTAACATTTAATTGGTGTAAACAATTTTGTACGATTTTTGTGGACTATGTCTAATTTTCCGTTTTTATTAATTTGAACATTTGGTGGCATATCTTTCACTTCTATCTAAGGACCAGAATATATGCTATCCATTTTATTACTTTTTTTCATTTTTAATAGAATTAAATCATTTGGTTTATATTTATAGGATTAACACTTTTATCGTAAATATTTTTATTTCGAAAATTCCCCGTAAAAAAAGATATATAAAGCCATGGATAACGCCTGGCCTCTTGCGCTGCATTAATAATCGGGACAAGATGCACTATAACCTAAAAAAATCCCCAAATAATATCACCTTACAAGTTACATATAACCGATACCGTAATTTTTGTAATGATTTATTGCGGAAACTGAGAATTGCGTACGAGAAAGATGAATTCTTAAAATCAAAGAATAATCCAAAGGCGACGTGGAATGTCATTAAAACCATAACCCATACAAACACCACTAAAGTATCTGGTTCCGACCTTCTCAAAATTTGTGGCAGTCCAGAAGACTCTGTCAACTTAGTAAACCGTCACTTTGCGGAAGTTGGCTCCAAATTAGCCGAAAAAATACTTTTAGAACAACCAACAATCCCAGAGGCTTCATATTGTCCTGGTTCTCAATGTAATTCTTTCGTCCTGCAAGAGGTGGATGAGTCTGAAGTAGAGAAAATCATCCTGACTCTACGCACTGACACCGCCGTTGGCTGGGACAATATTTCAACTCAGATGATTAAAGCCTCTTGTAAGTTTCTAATCCCAGTAATAACATATATTTGTAACCTTTCGATTACTACCGGTGTTTTTCCCAATGCTTTAAAAAAATCGCTTATTCACCCAATTTACAAATCAGGCCACAGAGACTGTTTGAACAATTATCGACCTATATCTGTGCTTCCTGCATTGTCTAAAATATTAGAGAGAATCCTGAACAATAAGCTAATGCAATACCTAGATGCCTATAACATCATAGCACCAAATCAGTTCGGATTCGTATCGGGTAGGTCTACAGAGGATGCCGTGACTGGTTTAAGCGATCTCCTATCTCGCAATTTAGATCAGGGTAAGAAATGCCTCGGGATCTTTTTGGACTTATCTAAAGCATTTGACACGGTCTCTGTCCCTAAACTTCTACACAAACTTGAAAATATCGGTGTACGGGGAACTCCACTAAATCTATTCGAAAGCTATCTCACGGACAGAATGCAAAGTGTGATCATAAATAATTGTACAAGCAATGAGCACCCTTTGCATAATTACGGAGTACCACAAGGCAGTATCCTAGGGCCGACACTCTTTCTAATATATGTTAACCAGTTATGCACACTAACACTTCCAAATTGTAATGTTTTTACTTACGCAGATGACACAGCGCTCATCGTTCACGGCTCAGATTGGAATGAAACAAAACGTCACGCTGAAAACTGTCTTATCACGGTATCAAGCTGGCTCGCTACTAATCTTCTTACTCTTAATGTCAAAAAAACTAAATTCATACCCTTTTCTATAAGTAAGAAGAGCCAGCCTCTACAGGATTTTAATATTAAATTTCACAGCTGCCACTTAAAACCTAACTGTATCTGTCCACACTTGAGTAAAGGGTCAAATATTAAATATCTCGGAGTAGTATTGGATGAGCATCTAAATTGGCACAAACACATTACTTCACTTACATCTAGAGTTCGCAAAATAATTTATATCTTTAAGCTACTTAGGAACTCAGCAGACATCGACACGCTCAAAACTGTCTACTACTCTTTGTGCCAGTCACTACTAACATACTGTGTGACTGCCTGGGGAGGAGCAACGAAAACTTCAATGTTACCACTCGAGAGGGCTCAAAGAGCTGTTCTGAAGGTAATGTTACGCAAACCGTTTAGATACCCGACTGAACAATTGTATCAGGACTGCAAGTTGCTCACCGTCAGACAACTCTTTGTTTTCCGATCCACTCTTCGCAAACATGCCTCCGTCATACCAAGACAAGTACTCCATACTCGACGTAGGTGTGCTCGAGTCTGCCAAGTCGAGCGTTACAGGACCAAATTTGCTACTCGCCAATATTTCATCCTAAGTCCTAGAATATACAACAAGCTTCAAAACATATTAACAATAAAGAGTCTAAACCCTTTCGAATTAAAAAGAAAATTGATAAATTTCCTCTTAAATTTAAGTTATTGCGATACAGAGGAACTCATAGGTTCTACGTATTAACGACTTTTTTAACTTTTCATTTCCTTGACAGATGTTTTCCTAAGTCTAACTCACCCCCACTCACACACACACAAACCCCAACGGACCGGCTTAACTCCACAGTAACACACACTCCTCACAATTAACATTTTAGCTCATTTAATAAATATGTAGAATTATTACGCAATTATAGAAATTTTGTAAAATGTGTCAATCCCAATAAAGTACACTGTCCTTCAAGATACAGGATTTCCTAGTTTGAAGGGCAGGGGACTTACTCATCTGTAATAGCCTTAAGTACCCATCCTTTATTGAAAAAGTAGTGATGCTACCTAGGCTAAGTCTTTTGGTAAAAAATAAATGATTTGATTTGATTTGATTTGATTCTGGAGGGTCTGCATTCTATTGAAGCGATGGGGCTTGGCGTGTGCAAAGACTGCACTGGCATACGTCATGATCGGGCGGATGCATGCTGTGTAGATACGCAATTTACACTTTAGTGACAATTTGCTACGTGCATTTAGGACGAAGTGGAGTCTGCCTAGAGCGAAGCTGCGGCTCGCGAACGAGCCGCCTTATAGTGCTCTGAAAAGGAGAGGTGTTCGTCTACGAACTACACCTAGATATTTGGCTCGCTTCTCCCAAGGGATCGGCTTGCCGAACATGGTGATCGGACGAGGGGGGCAGGGGGTATGACGCGGCTTCGAGAATAGAACCGCTTGACTTTTGTCGGGATTTACTTCAATTGGAGAATTTCTAAACCAAGCGACAAGCTTGTTGACTTGGGTTTGGAGAATGCGAGATATCGAGTCTGGATCGCGGCCGGTGTAGTAGATGGCCGTGTCGTCTGCGAACAGGACCAACTGCGCCTTACTGCACTTGGGCATATCGCTGGTGAATAGCGTGAATGCTAGAGGAGAAATCACAGAGCCCTGAGGGACTCCTGCGCGAATGGGGTGGGGGGAAGATAGCGCTCCTTCGATGCGATAACGGAAGGTGCGGTTCGACAAAAAGTCCCGTAGGATGAGCACGAGACGATCTGGCACGCCGAGTTGGTACAGCTTATATAATAAGCCGTTGTGCCATACTTTGTCGAACGCTTTCGCTATGTCGAAGAAAACAGCACCCGTCATCAAACCTCGTTGGAAACCGAAGTTGATGTGTTCGACTATACGGTGGACCTGTTGTACGCACGAGTGTTGGGTTCTAAAACCAAACTGTTCGTTGGGGATGAGGCCCTTTGTCTCGGCGTAGTCTCTGAGACGCTTATAAATAAACCTCTCATAGATTTTGCCGAGGACATTGAGCAGACTGATGGAGCGGTAATTAGTAGGCTCCGACTTTGGCTTGCCGAGCTTCGGGATACCGATGACGGTGGCTTCTTTGAATGCCTGTGGGAAGATGTTATTGCTCAAAGCATTGAAGATGGTGGTCAGTAGCATTATCTGGTGGGCAGGGAAAAGTTGGAATACCCTATTGGTGATTCCATCTGAGCCGGGGGCTTTACGAGCCTTAAGACCTTTGATGAGGTCGTGCACTTCGTCTGGCGTGACGGGGGGCAGTGGATATTCTGGGTCTTCGACGGGAGGGAGGGAGGCTCTATGTTCGATTTCGGCGTCGACCTCAGAGAGGTGAGCTTGGTCTACTGGTTGAGAGCTAGGCGAGCATTGGGCTTCTAGACTGTCGGCTAGAAGCTCAGCCTTGTCGGCATCATCGAAGGCGATGGTCTTATCGGGGCGTATCAGGGGGGGCATGGAGACTATTTCTCCGGATCTTAGTTTCCTCTGGAGTTGCCAGAAGGTTCGGTGGGTGGGCTCTAGTTCGCTCAGCATCTTGTCCCAGCCGGCGGTACGCAGCTCCTCTAAGCGTGTTCCTCGTCGTCGCTGGAATTTCCCTTGAACAATCGTTCAGGACTGATTGTACGTGAGCTGTAAATGAGTCGATCGCGGCCGTCGTGTCAGCGATAGAGTCAAAATGATCGGGGATTGGGTCCAAGTGGGGGGACGTGGTGGATTTTAAGCGATCGCTTACTTTCCTCCAGTCCATTATACCACTTTGGTGGGAGGGGGTTAGGTGGAGTCGGGCAGACCTATGCGGGGGACCAATTTCATTACTACTGGATGGTGATCAGAAGCGAGCTCTTGTACCACTTCTATAGAGTCCAACCGTAGGGGGACGTTCTGTAGGAGCGCCACGTCGAGCACATCGGCGGTGTGATTACGTCATTCGAGAGGTAGTTGCTGAAAATCAGCGCTGTTGACGATAGGTTGGTCTGGAGTCACAGCATTTTGCTGAGCAACGACCTGTTCTTGCACAGATGCGACGCACAGCTTAATTATATATAGTTCTTATTACTGTTGTTAAGAAAAGTAGTCATTTTTCACTTCGCAATCTTGTTTTTGTTTCGTTTGTGTTATGTTATTGTCATTTGCCAATGTCGCAACACGCACAGAGAAATTGTATTGTCTTTGGTCATGGTGCTGAGTGACATCAGGGCCGCATTCCGAATTGAGCTGTAATCGATTTGAGCGCGCTTACACCCGAGTTAGCGTGAGCGCGATAACGATGTCACGTGAATCGTCATAGATGACGTCATGACATGCGACATCTTGATAACGCCGACCATGCCTTAAAATAAAATCACTGGGAGCGAATCGTTGACAGCTCTCAGCTGTCTGAGCGTCTGTCTGAGCAATCATGATATGTGGATCGGAGTGCAAATTATCGATGTGAGTGCTGTCGGCGATTATGGTCTGGCTGATGGCTCGGAATGCGACCCAGGCAATGGACAAAAATAAAAAGTTTTTATTATTATTTTATATTCTTAATACGAGGCCTTTGGCTACATTATTTGTATGTAATTAGTGTTTTTATTTTTATAATGTGCGTTTTGTTTGTGCAAAATAAACAATTTTTCTTTCTTTTTCTTCTTTTCTTTCCATAAGTGGAGGGATGGCCGCAGGAACGGGTCTGGGAGCTAAGGCTGGAAAAGCCTGCTGGTGGTGAAGGTAATTCCAGGGCGAGGGCCTCTGAGGACTGAGTCGCTCCTGGTGATGTGTCGTTGGCCACGCGTGGGCGTAGCGGGGGCTTTCCCTTTGTTGACGCTACTTGGCCTTGGGGCACCCACGATACTTGGCCTGACTCGCCGCACAGCAGACAGCTTGGCGGCTCTGTGCACAAGGTGCGGTCTTTAGGACGGGAGCATTTTGCAGTGCCGTGTTCGCCCAGGCACTTGACGCACCTGGGTTTGGCATGGCAGTGCATCTGCGAATGCCCGTACAACTGGCACCGGTGACATTGCCCTATAACGCCGGTTTTGAACGGCTTTTCTATCTGTAACCCGGTGAGGTTGCAGATAGAGCGGACATTGAACATGGGGTTGCGCCCCTCGGTGGGGTGACATACGACGAGAACCATGTCAAAAGGTTCTCTGCCTCGGGCGCGGTACATGCGGTGGACCTCCGCAACAGGGATGTTTTGCGACTGAAGGTCGGCTTTTACTTCTTCCGCGGGGATTTCTTTATTGATCCTACGGATCACTACCCTAACTAGAAGGTCTTCGGGGAGGGCGTAGGTGTGGAAGGACACACCTCTAAGTCGGAGAGTCTTTGTGAGCTCCCTGTAGTCATTCGATGTAGGGACTGTCACCTTTATACCCTGCTGGGTTGATCTGGTGTAGCCGATTTTTAGGTCGGTGGACCATTTCGATACGTCGGTCCATTTTGCCTTGTCCTGGATATACACAGGGGGAGGGGGGGCGATCTTTTTTGCCGCAGAGGGCTGGGCAGAGGGTTTGGCAGCACTGTGGCTGAGGGAAGATGAGGTTGAGGCCGAGGCGGCCTGAGAGGGGGCAGTGGTGGATGGAGCCACGGGAGCGGAGGTAGAAGCTTCGATTTTTGGTCCTTGTGTCAGGACTCTCTTTAACTTTGAGGCTCCTCTTTTTCGAGCCGACCGTCTTGAAGACGCCTTCGTCGGAAGAGGGGGAGGAGCTCTGGGAGTCGCTCTCATCTAGATAAGGCGAGGTCGGGCGAGGGGATTGCTCGCTGGTGTCCATGTGGACAGCCGGCGGTGAGCAACTTGGAAGTTGCGACGGAGAGGGCTATAGGGCATCGCTAAATGTAGCGGTGTCTGAGCTGGCGGTGCCTACTTGGTCAGAGGGACCGGGGACGGACTGCTGCAGGGCAGCGAATTTCGCGCCATATCTGGTGAGGAAGTCGGGGTCCTTAAAGAGGACCTCCTTGAAGAACGCCACTATAAGGGCGTCCTCCATGGTCGGAGTGGGGGGACAACTTAAGGGAGGGAATTGTGGAAATTATGTTTCCACGTAACCTAACCCTATACCTAACTCCCCGGGTGGATTGGCCCGGGGATGAGTTCCCTCCCTGTCGGGTGTAGACAGGGAGCTTAGGTGTGTACCTATTGGTGAGCCCTAAGCTTGTAAAACCGTCGCCAATCTTATTGTGCGAACGGGGCCCTGACCAGTCTAGCGCGAAGGGTGTGGACACACCCTAAAGACACTAGGTGAGTAGCTGGAAAGGAAAACTGTCACCAGAGCCGACTAGGAGACCCCCCAAGGCCGGTTATTTGGACCCGTCCAATTGACTGCCTCTCCCTGAAGGGGTTCGGCGGGTGTGATTGGGACAACACCCCACTCGGCTTCGTTGGCACCGTGTGGTTTCCACCGAGTACCATGAAACTGTGGTTTTACCCAGAAGGGGCCTAGTGAAGCTACTCACGAACGTCTGATTAAGAAATAAGATTTGCCTTGAAAAAGGCACTTTTTAATTGATTAAAAATCAAAATCAATTTCTTGATAATTATTTTATATCGGTGTAGTCGGGGCGACTACGATGACGTCACGTGGTGGCGACGAGAATAATCGGGAAACACAACACTGGGCCGGGAGCGCGAAACACGTCCGTCCGCGGCGAGAGTCGAGCGTCGAGCGGTGACGTCCTTTTTTTTTTGTATGCCATCTCATAGTTGACCTTGAGAGGTCGTGACTACTTAACCGGACTATTGGTGACGTCCACTGACACGCTTGGTTTTATAGGTATGGGAAGTTTTGACAATATCGTCTCTAGCAGTGGCCGCCGAGACGTCTCCTTGCTTTGTGCGAATTGCTTATTGTTGTCGAGTAATTGATTGTCGAAAATTGTCCTGTTGATTTCGAAAGCTTAATTTTTTTAAATATTAGTTACAAGACATGGGCGGATACGGGGGGGTGGGCGGCAAGGCGGAAGATTCAAGTTAAATAAGGAAAGCCAAACTGAAAATCAACAGAACTTCTTTTAATTTCACGAAATCTACTTCGACGTCTTTCTTAACTATTCAATTAATATGAGATCATAATTTTTTTTTTCGAACTGTGTAACAATCTACGGCTATGGCACTGCATGTGTGGCGGGAAGGCTGAGCTGTAGCCAGTTCGTAGCCGGGCTAAAAAGATATCGCGGTTCCAAGGGCCTGGCGCGTTAAAGTTCATGCAGCTAGCCTTTACTCTTAAAAAATATTTAGCTAAAAACTACCTACTATGAATGGTAAAAAGAAAAACTAACCGAACCAATCAGCGGTGGGGTGCTAAAATTATTAAGCGTGCTCCACTGTGTTTGGTCGCTTATTGCTCACAACAGAGAAAACTTCTGCTAAGCATTTGGTAGTATGCCATTCAGCGTTGATGCTTCTTTGATTATTTCAATTTAACTGGCTTCTTGGTGTCAATTCCTATACGGAACCGTAAAGGAATTGCCACCAAGTAGCCAGTCAGTAAAATCATCCCCCTGCTTCTAGAGCCCTTCACTTTGGTAGGCGTCGATTCGTTTTGAAACACCCAAACCGTCGACTGGCGCTTCGTTTCTGGATTGTATTGATAAAATCCAAGACTCATCTAAAGTGGAACGGAACTCGTCTATTGCCTTGGATTAAATGTTTCACTGCTAACACTTTTTATTTATTTATTTTATTATTTATGCACACACAGTAAAATACAGAGGGACACGTCATAATTACAATTTGAGTACAAAGGTACTGCTTATTTCTTAAGAAATTTCTTCCAGCATACCAGCGAAAGGAGAATTGAAAAAGAAATGTAGACGATAGCGTGTGAAAACAAGAAGAGAAAAATATGAACAATGTGAAGACTAAAACTAAAATAACGCAAATACATAATGCATGCAATAAATATATAAAAAACATATATATTATACTCTTAACTGTGAGTATTTATATTATGTATATATATACATAATATAAATACTCACAGTTAAGAGGAAAGGTAATCGTTTTCTACCGTAACAGCCGTCAAAGGGCGACCACTTCTTTCTTCATCCGTCAAAGTTAGCCGACCGCGCTTGAATTCGTTATTCCAACGTTACAATGTTACCTTAGAAGGGAAATGCCATTTGAAGTCTATCGTACGATTCGTCGGGTTTCAAGCGACACTTGAAATCGTAAAAAATCATAGCGCGAAAATGTTCCCGACGCAGATCCATTTTTTAACGAGACATGATAATTTAAATTAGCTCATAAACAATGTGGAAGGAAATTTTGAAGTTGGAAAGTACCTATTTTTACTTACAAATAATCATATTTTCAAAATAGACTATAACTGGCCTGACTCTCATACATAAAAAAAATCGCAACACTTTCTGAGTTGCCTGGTATAATATCCTCACATTATAAATTTTGCCGCCCTGCTGTGCCGAATCGTGGCAAGCCCAACAAGTATGCACACCCTAACTTGACAGTTCCTTGTGCCATAAGTTTGGACAATTTATTTTTGTTTGGATGGCAATGAATAAATATATCCATATAGAAAAACTTATCTTTTCAAAGGGGTTACGAAGTCCGGAGTCCAGTTTGTGAGTTGTGAAACTGACTGAAATTGAAACCAACTCGCTAGAGCCATCTATAATAATAATACATTAAATCACGAGGAATAAGCCAGAGCAGCGACATCTATACGCAAGAAAGTTATGTTTGTTGCGTATAGGTGGCGCTGGCGTGGCGCTTAACTAAACAATAACGCCATTAAGCGCTAGATGTCGCCACAAATGAGATTTTATCCCACAGTTACTCACTTATCACACGTACAAAAATATGATTAGATTTCATGGAGAAAATTAAAAAAAATACATAGGCACTTTATACGCGCGACTGTTAAAAGGTCAATAGAATTAAGGTATTGTATAGGTAGGCAACTACGCCGGATTTTTACCAAAGACATAATAACAAGTTCTTACGTTTTTGCTACGTATCACATGCATGCAAGACTAACAACGTAAATAATTATAAAATTGAATAATTATTTAGAAAGCTGGGCAACCGGCATAGTAAAAGATTCAACGTAAGGTTTTTTTTTTCTTTTTGTGAAGTCCGTGGTTGTTGATACTTTTTTCCGCCTATCTAAACCATAAATAAATACAGAAACCCTCAATTCGTTCTCAACCATACATAACCGAAGAATTTATATACGATGTATGTAAGAAGGCAGTAAAACTACTGGTACAGTCGAATTCACTAATATATTGGCAGTGACAATGTTTCAAAATATTGCAAGCGTTATAATGATCATAGAGTTCTATACAAACCTATATACCAATAAAATGTTATCAAAAAGGGAAAAAAGAAATTGATGCTAGCGATACTAGGGAAATTGGAGTAAAACTTTATAAAGGAAATTTGAAGCCAAACCAAAAACAATTCCTCGAAATTTCCGTTAACAGATGACATTTTTTTTTTGTTGCCTTATGAAAGTCGCTATTTTTTAAACTTTTTTTTTGCCATCAGATCCTGGTAGACCTATGTTACGGTAGTGCAGTCTAAAAAATCTTACATCTCTTCGGAACATAAATATCGAAATACTCTAGATTTCAATATATTTAGTGCAAACTAGGATTCGTAAATATCTATACAGCTTTGAATATTCAACTAAATGGTCTTAAAATCATTAAATTTATTTTTGCTTGCCGGTTGCCGTTCGTACTAGGACTGTACCAATCTGAAAACGTTCAAATTCAAATATTTTATTTGTAGAACACAAGTAAACAAAAAGTACAGATGTCAATATCTCAAAATCTGGAGGCAAAAGCCCTCGCGCTCGTGTGGGAGTGGCGCGAGTAGGCAAAACGCCGGGGCGTAAATTCGCTGCCGCGAGAAATCGCGGCACAGCGGACAGAGCTCCGGCGGGATCTCATGGCGACATGGAGGGTGCGATTTTCACAACCCAGTGCTGGGCACGCCACAATAGCGGCGATAAGTCCCCTCTTTGAGGAGTGGTTGGGTGCCCACAGAGTCCTCACCTTCCGCCTGACTCAGGTCTTTACCGGACATGGTTGTTTCGGGAGGTTCCAGTTCCGTATAAGGTGGGAGGCAACGCCCGGGTATCACCATTGTGTGGATGGCCCGGAAGACACGGTGGAGTATACGGTGGTCTCCCCAGCTTGGGCGGAGCACCATCGTGTCCTCGCGGAGGTGATCGGCGGCTGCGATCTTTCGCGTCCGTCTCTGGTCCAGGTCATGGTTCGGAGCGAGAGCGAATAGGAATCCGTCACCTCCTTCTGCGTAGTAGTAATGCGTGCAAAGGGAGAGAACCTTGCGCCCTCACGCCCCTATCCGCCCCTAGCTGAATCGCCGGCAGATTCCCGGCTACCGTAGGCGCGGGCTTGCTGACTGCGAGAAATGGGTAGCTCGCTGTCCGGTAAGAACCAGGTCCGAGTCGACGGCGTGTCGTGTTCCACGCGCGCCTCCAAGAGATTTCAGCACTAAATGACGCGGTCCGATAGTTCGGTCGCGGTCGCGGGTAGTTCGAAAGAGATACCGTGGCCCTGGCACAGACAACTGAAGGAACACGGATGGGTTTCAGTCAGCAAAAGTCTGACACGCATGATTGCGCACAATTTCAGCACTAAATGACGCGGTCCGATAGTTCGGCCGCGGTCGCGGGTAGTTCGAAAGAGATACCGTGGCCCTGGCACAGACAACTGAAGGAACACGGGTGGGTTTTAGTCAGTAAAAGTCTGACACGCATGATTGCGCACAATTTTTTGAGGCTTTGTCTATAGCAATATTATACTAGCATTTCGCCCGCGACTTCGTCCGCGTGGATTTAGAAGAAAAAAATTGCTTACGTTCATCAGACATAATTTCGAGACTAATGGTAAAACAATTTTTCAAATCGGTCCAGTAGTTTCGGAGCCTATTCAATACAAACAAACAATCAAATGTTTCCTCTTTATAATATTAGTATAGATATAATGTAGTCACATATTTATGATGTCACAGATTGTATACAATTTATTGTCAGGCAAAGCTGTTTAGAGTTTTATAAAACTTACCATTATATATTTTTGATTCATGAACATGCTCATATATTAAAGAACTCGACTGTACCTACCTACTCGTATAATAAATATTTTTAAGTTAAAGAAAAATAGTTGAATTTCTTGAATTTGAATAGTTATGTACCTAAATGAGCAGTACCTATCTAGTAACCTGTCAACAAATAAAGGCACAAGTTAAGTCTTGAAACACGTATAAAGTACCCAATTTATTTATTGTTGGTACTCAGTCTGTACAAGAATTTTGGGGGACACTAGATAAGGTGGAATGGTACTTAAGTTTTAGTCTCCCTTTGATGTATACCTGCGTAAAGCGTAAAACTGCTGATTGTTTTGCCAAACAAGCAGAGCTTTCGTTTCTAAAACCAATAAACTGAATTCAGAATAACCAACCACCTACCTGCCAAATTAGTTAAAAGTGAGATTAGAGATTAGATATGTACCTACTAGTTTTCAAAGTTTTCACTAAAACCAGTCTTATTTCAGAAGATTAAAACACCACGTAAGTACATAAGTGGTTAAGTTTGCAAGTTCCAACTGTCAGAGGTCCCAGCTGTATGCGGACTTGCTCCCGCTGTATCGACCGGCCAGCTTCTAGACATGGCTCAATGTTATCGATAGACGCAATAGGGACAAATCTGGTTTTTTAAATTCTAAATTCGAATGCCATAAAATGAGGTTCGATGTCTCGAAAGTTTCATAAGTTGTGACGGCAAATGATATGGAGTTTTATGTGTGGTATAGTTTGCTTTGTTCGTCAAGTTTCCCGATATACCTAGCAGTATTCCGTAAAAGGGGCTTATGATTTAATAGTTGACCAAAATTACCTGTAAATTGAGAGGATAGAGTCACTTTATCAGTATTTAAATACCTACTTAAGTATCACAATCAGTATGAAACATTCACGTGCGAAGCTTTTGAGCTTAAAAAGTTTCACATTAGAAAGCTTAGGACCGACCGCAAAGCTTTTTACGGGCAGGCGATACCATGTCTAGTATCGATAACCAGCCCCAACCTTACGTGTGAAGCGAGGAGTGTGAAGAGCCGAGGCGGCGCGGCAGTGGACGCGCGACAGACGCGCGGGCTGCTCTACGCGGCCCCGCTTGGCCCACGCCATACACCCAGCAACCGCCACCATGGGCCAGACTTCCGGCGCCGAATGCATGCCCGAAGACGAAGACTCAGAGCCACGCATTCGTGTCAATCCCACCGAAAAATCTTTGGTAAGTCAACCCGCAAAAGCTTCTTCTTTCCCTCTTTCTTTTGTCAATGAAATATTAGGCCGCATTCAAGCGTCAAGAAACTTTTAAGTAGACTCTCAGTCGTTATGAGGCTATTAATTTTAAGACTGGAATAAATGTACTTTCATGTGTTCGTAAAATTTACGTAATAGGTAGGTACCGCGTAAGGGTTTACTAGGTCTATTATCTAGTCAGAATAAGTATATGAAGTGTCAGTTTGTTTGGAGATTTGTAGTTGCATTTGCGTGTTCGTTACGTATAAATAAAATTTTCAATGAAAGCAAACGCTTCTTTGATACCATTTCAAAATTTTTGTGACACAAAATTGTTAGTAGACCCGCGCTTGTTTTTATTTCTTTCTGCAGATAACAAGACAGCAAATCGGTATTATGTAGAACCACGTGTGGACTGGTTTCTAGACACCATTTTATTATGCAGACAAAGTACTAACTAGATCAAAGACATAAAGGACCAAATAAATATTTAAGTTTTGTTGGTATGATTGATAACAGAAAGAGCAGAACTTTCATCACCACTTGACTTCACTTTACATAGGTAGGTAGTTAAGTACCTCTTTGTAGCTATTATTTAACTAGCAGCTTCCCTATCTTACTACACACATTTGCACAAGTATTACCTATTTAATTTATCATCATCGTCCATGTTATCCGTGCTGAATTCACTCCATAGCTATCCTCCTCCACCTACAATCATTGGATCGTAGGCGAGTGACCCAATTCATCCTCATCCATTGAAAAACCTAAACAAAGCATCTCAAGTTCTCAACCGACTCTCTAACAGCATGCTTATCTAACACTTTTGTAAAAACCTTGCTACTTTATGCAAACCATGAAACCAATTGTTTTGTTGTTCGCTGATCCGGAAATAAAACAAAAACGAAATTTTACGACTAACGCCAGAAGGTAATCGAAAATTACCCTTCGTCATGAACGAACGATTCATGGACTGGATTATAAATGTGTTAGTAACTTATTTACAGCAGCAGGCTAGATTTTCTTTTGGCACATAACGCAATTAGAAGATGGCATTCTGTCCAGTGTTCAGAAATTTGTTCTTTTGTTAGCGGCAGCACTAAATGATGGCGCGACAATGCTAGAATAAAAAGATAGCTAATCATGAATTTGCTAATCCATGTTACAGTTCTATGGATTTTTTATAGAACTTAAGACTATTTACTACTTTAGTAGCTACTTACTTCTAAAAATAATTTGTGTTAAGAAAGAATAACACAATCCCATTTGACCGTCATATATTATCGTCTGAGAGTTCTATGTCTATCTCTCTAGTGCATTATTTTTAATTAAACGAAAGAAGTTAGATGATTAATTTATTACAAATGCGAATCAAACGAGCAAATGCATAATTTTTTTTGGTACATACCAAATACCATCCAACATTCAATACATCATTATTTTATTGTAATGTGATTAAATACCTGTTCACAAAGATACAAAATCTGTGAATGGGTGGAAATAACGACTTGCGCTCGAAAACAATTTTCGCCGTTCGCGCCGTACATACGCACTTCGCGCGTTTTTGTTTTGACGTTTAGCAGTTGTCGGCCTGACGGCAGAAAGAACGGTTCTAAACGTAAACGCGTGCGTTCTGTGAAACGAAACGTCACAGATTCATAAGCAAATCTGTCAAATTGAAATTGAATTGTTAATTTTAAAATAACTTTATTTTTAATGTTATTGGTATTCCATTATATAAGTAAGCTTTTATTATTTTAAGAGCACAATTAACTATAATTTGCGTTAATTATAATTAAAAACCTGTTTAAGTGTGGGATTGTGCAATTCGTATTTGTGCTGTCAGAATTAAACTTTTGTTATTGTAAATTAGGGTGTTAAATTCATCTGTTCTTCCCTTGAACTTGGTGTAATTTCAAACCAGCCAGTGCCAACTGGAACGTGACTAAACGTTCTATTTTCTGTTGTTGTTGTGTAAATAAGGAAGAAAATAACTAACGAAGGATGTCGAAGGTGTCCCTGAACAATATCCCATCGAATCCTCGTATCAATCGTTTGAGAACCTTTTCTAGGGTAAGTGTTTAACCTATTGAATATTTTAAATTTTCCACGATATGAAACTCTTGTGATTTGGCTAATATTAGATTATATTTGAGGTTACGTATTGTAATCGTATGCTTTGGGGGAGGTTTAGTACTGGGCTGCGCAAGCTAAATAGTGCCATCAAAACGGACGTAGGTAGTTATCTCAATTCATTCCTATTAGTGTTCTGTATCGTTCTCGTGAATTATAGTTCTTCATTGAAACATCCACTGCACAAACTGACCAACTGTCAAAACTGACCAACTGGAAAATACATCAAAATATTCGAAGAATCCTTCAGTATTCTTCTAATATATTGATGTATTTTCCAGCCAATTACCTTCATCCATTTAATTTTACACATTTTGTATTACAATATCCATACAGTACATTGTACAGTAGGTATAGGTAATAATTTAAATATTAAATTTTTTCTCCATTAATTAAAATATATATAATGGTAATGATAAGCTCAATTTTTCTGTAGTTTTTGATAAGTACATGCAGTAGGGTTAATTATGCCATTGTTTACTTTGCTGATTACCACTTAAAAGTATTTAAGATTCATAACTCTTAATTGTAATTAGTGAATATAATTAAGAGTAATGAATCTAAAATATTTTCTTCAATATTTAATTACTGTTAATGATAGTAAATGGTACATAGTAAATGGTCCAACCATTATACCACTATATAAACTTATATAATTTATTGATTGCAATACTGTAGAAATAATAATATTAAATTTTACCGATCATTATGTAAGCCACACATCAATATGTAAACAAGTAAAGAAAATTCATACCTAATTATATTCTAAAATACTTTATTTACAATTTTGTAATAAATTCAGTTAGAATTTATTTTCCATAAAAAACAATTAATATTCATATTTATTGAAAATGGACCAAGCATTTCACAAAACTTCTAAGCAAAATGAATTAATAAGTAAATCTAGATTTTAAGTAATAAATGTGCAACACAATCAATTTTGGATTGAAAAGCATACAATTAAATATCCATCAGCAATAATTCTCAATTCCTTTGCATACTAAACATTTCATATCCAGTAAGGTTGGTTGTGTATGTTAGATAGGCAGTCGCTCCATGTAAAATACTGGTATTCAGCTGTATCCCGTTCGTCTGGAAGCACGGAATGGAAAAAACAATTGGAAGTGCCCACACAGCTATCACACGCGCGTGAACGCAAAATAATAAGAACCTTCGATTGTTGTAATAAGACTTAATTTTGTATGAATAACAAATTCAACTTAGAGGAAAAGCTAATTTGGTGTTCATACAAAATTAAGACTTAAAACAACTTACGAAAGTTGTTATTAATTTACATATTTTTCCGCATAATTGTGACACGCGGGTTAACTAACGGGCACTTCCACTTGTTTTTCTATGCTGTGTATGGAAGTCAACCTCAGCATGGTTTAGAAAAGGCTGGGCAGCTGATGGTGATAACTAAAATTTTGTAAAACTCAAAGGTATCTGACAGCAGTATGTTCCACTCAGTTCTGGAACCATAATTAATGCAACATTCATACCATCATCAAGGCTTATCATCATAACTGCATACTGAATGGAATTGCAAACGATTCAACTGTTACATTAATTGGCGCTTTTCATTTGTAAATCAGACTCTGTTGCATTGCATTTGTTCAGTTAATCTGCTATTGTGAACCTCAAAACATGGAAACAGTTGCAAGGGTTCAGGAAACAGTTGAAGGGGCACAATTGGTGGAAAGGGTTGGTATTTATTTACTATAGAATTATGGTTGGTTTTGTTTGTTATAATGTTAAAGGTAATGGATGAAGTATTACAGAAGATTTGTAACTCAAACAAATCCATTATCATTTGCGGTGATTTTAATGTTAATTTATTGGAAAACTCAGGTTCTTGTAGCAAAATAATAACTTTGTTTCAGTCCTACAATCTTGTAAATCTATTTTTGGAGCCAAAAAGAATTACCCCTACTAGTGCCACATGCCTAGATAATATTTATACAGATATTGTTCCAAGCCACAAAGAAATGATTAATTTACTAGATTCTGATCATTGCGGACAAAGGATTACTATTCAAAACCAAAATAACTAGAAAGGATATCACTGTCAACCCCAAAACTACAAGCCGCTTAGGGGCTTTTAAATTTAAACTAATTAATAAATTACCAGTTTTGTATTCTCCTGTTCATGCTGATCCTAATCATCTGTATGATGAGTACTTTAATGTTTACTGTAAACAATTTAATTCTATCTTTATTCCCAAGACTATCTCGGTTAATAGTAATGCATCTTTCAGTGATTGGGCTACCATTGGTATTCATAAAAGTA
Organism: Dasypolia templi; assembly: GCA_963555695.1. Classification (NCBI taxonomy): domain Eukaryota; kingdom Metazoa; phylum Arthropoda; class Insecta; order Lepidoptera; family Noctuidae; genus Dasypolia; species Dasypolia templi. Next base: position 8,449,117 of record OY743148.1, on the reverse strand, counting down.
GAACACGGCTTTATGAGCTGTATAATGAAAGGACTTATGTTAACACTGCTGAATTTAATTTATATGTTAGAAATTATTCAAAACTGTTTAAAAAAGTTTGTGTTATGGCCAAGTCGCGTTATTTGGGTTCGAAGATTAAAAGCAGTAGTAACGTAATTAAAACGACTTGGAAAATTATTGATAGTGAAACGGGAAGGTCTAGTAACAGAAGTACTGACTACAGCCTGTCTATTAATGACAACATAATAAAATCAGACTCACAAGTCGCCGCGGCCTTTGAAAAATTCTTTTCAGTTTTTCCTGTTTCAACTACTAAATCCCTTAACTCATCACCTTCTGTTGCTGAGTCTTTGCTAAAGGAAAATGTAAATTTTTGCGATTCGGAATTTCATTTTGAACATATTACATGTAGGGATATAATTAAAGTTTTTCACACTTTAAATGTAAAAAAAGACTGCAGATCGGTGGGGTAATTCTGTAGAAGTTGCTAAGTCTATTATAGACATTGTAGCACCTACTCTAGTTCTTATCTTTAATAATTGTATTGACTGTGGGGAGTTTCCTGACCTTATGAAAAAAAGTAAAATAATACCTTTGTTTAAGTCAGGTAGTACATCAGACCCCACTAATTATAGACCTACATTTAATAAAATATTTGAGAAATTAATTTTAGACCAACTGCAAAGATTTTTTAACAGACACAAATTATTACATAGCAAACAGTTCGGATTTACAAGGGGTCGTTCAACTACTGATGCCGGTGTTGAACTTTTAGGACATATTTATAATGCTTGGGAAGATAAATGCGATGCCTTGGGCATCTTTTGTGATTTGTCCAAGGCATTCGATTGCGTTCTTCATGAAACGTTAATCAGGAAACTCCGTCACTACGGGATCCGAAACACCGCTCTGGATCTTCTTACTTCATACTTGAGTAAAAGGATTCAGAGCGTTGACGTTAATGGAGAAAGATCTCCCGGATCTATCTTAACAATGGGAATTCCACAGGGCTCAGTTCTTGGTCCTTTCTTGTTTCTTATTTATATTAATGATTTGTCTTACCTCATAAAGGATAATCATGATATAGTGTTGTTTGCGGATGATACTTCACTTTTGTTTAAACTTAAACGTCAGCAGCTGGTTACTGACGATGTAAATAACGCGGTCTCAAAAATAGTTCACTGGTTCAATGTTAATAATTTACTTCTTAATGAAAAGAAGACTAAATTTACGCTACCTCACGGTAGGCAGGTGAAAACGAATGTGTTGATAAAGGGCGAAGAATTGAAACTTGAAGACAGCACAGTATTCTTGGGCTTAACTTTGGATGCTGAGCTTCAGTGGGGACCACATATTGATAAATTGTCAAAAAAGCTAAGCTCCGCAGCATACGCTGTTAGAAAAATTCGAAATTTAACTGATTTAGAGACAGCCCGTTTATTATACTTTAGTTATTTTCATAGTGTGATGTCGTACGGTATTCTTTTGTGGGGAAATGCCACCGACATTCAGACTATATTTGTTTTGCAGAAAAGAGCTGTTAGATCAATTTATAAATTAAGTCCGAGACACTCTCTCAGAGAGAAATTTAAGGAAATTAATGTAATGAATGTGCCTTCTCAGTATATGTATGAAAATCTTTTATATGCCCACAAAAACATTAAATTGTTTAAAAAATACAGTGATATCCATAATATAAATACTAGGAACAAACACAAATTTGTTGTACCTACAACAAGGCTCAAGAAAATAGGTGGCTCGTTCAGATGTCAATGTATACGCTTTTATAATAAACTTCCAAGCCACATTCAAGAACTAAGCCTTAATAAATTCAAATCATTTATTAAACGTAAGTTGTGCCAGAAAGCTTTTTATACAGTCAAAGACTATATTGAGGACAAAAAGGCTTGGGACTCACCTGCTCCAATTTTTGCATACTGTTTTTTTGTATTTTTTTTTTGTTATGTACCTAACTTTTGTTTTATTTCATATACACTTTGACATTTCATGATTATTAAATACACAATGACATGAATATTTACTTTGTATAATATTATTATTATTTTAATTTCGTGTAAGGACTTAGCGGGTAATATTTTTTAATATCTGGCAGTTTAGTACTTAAAGCGGCCTACCCAAATGTCCTTTCTTTGGTATTGTTCGTCGAATCGTTGAGCTCCTTACGTTTTGAGTTGAGCTGCACGATTAATGACAAACGCGTGCACTGACTGGACAGGCCCACTCAAATCTGTATGGTTCTTTCCTCAAAAGACCATTTCAGACACCTACCTACATGGTCCTCATATGATCTGTAAAGTAAACAATGACATGAATACTTACCTAGGTATTATTTTATTGATATTATTGTGAATGTTAAGACTATGTGGGTAATTTTTTTTTCTTTTGTTTTCTTATTTTATTATCTCAGTGAGTTTTAATCGTAATCTTGGTCTGGCGGTTTGAGTAATTATGCGGCCTACCCAATGTCCTTTCTTTGGTATTGTTCGTCGAATCGTTGAGCTCCTTATGTTTTGAGTTGAGCTGTACGATTACTGACAAATGCGTGCACTGACTGGACAGGCACACTCAATCTGTGTGGTTCTTTCCTCAAAAGACCATTTCAGACATCAATCCACATGGTCTTAACATGATCTGACCAAGATTATGTCTGATGATTATGATGATGATTATGTTTGATTAAAGATGATGACTTTAAAAGAGACTGTGACCTCTGAGTTTGTTTCGGCTTTTCTTCTCCGAGTAGTCAGATAGGAAATGCCGACCTCATCTAGTTTTAAAAAATGTTTGATGTGTAAAAGTGTTTGTACAAACCCACTTACAGAAATAAAAATCATTTATCATTTAAACACATTTTTTTTACTTAATTCATAGTTACATTAATAATATTTTAATAAAATGCTGTTTTCAAAAATAAATGTATTAATGTTAGGGGTTGTTGTTGTTCATCCTCTATCTCAACTAAGTATGAGTGACAGTGAAGTGGTACAGTAACAAAATAACGCAAACCTTTTAAATGTGTTTCATAGTTCTGTCCATATTCTTGTCTCAAACACAAACGAATCAATTATACCAAACATTCCAACCTGGTACCAAACGTTCATCCGGAGATTTCGAATTGGTTAGTTAGGTCTAGATAACTCATGCTGTTGACGTGTCCCCAAAACGTTTTTTGATTCATTATTTTGTTTCACGCTGTTTACTTAGTGACCGGTGTCGTAATAATCAGCTCTAGTGGCATGCTGGTGCCGGCAATTGGCACAAACAGTTATGCGGTCACCGTTTTATCAATGAGTAACAGCCTAACAGTACTTGCCAATTTTCTGTATTTCAAATATTGTTGTAAAGAAAATTCTCAGGATAATGTTTGTTTTATGTTTGTAAAGCTTTTATGAAGGTATTACTCGTATATGTGGAAATTATTTACAGGTATTCTTTATGCGAAAATAAAGCCGTGTGTACAAATAAAATTGCGTTGTAAATTGCCCTCAGACCTGCCTGCGATGAAATGAAATTTTCTCTCGTATCGACATTCGTTCTGCGCACAAATTCGCCTCGAAAATATTTTACTGAATTCCAAATTCAGCCATGCAAAGTATGCAGCAACCAAGGTACTAATTCGCACGTGGTTAGTTTTCAGTAAAATTTTAACCCCTGGAAATACTAACTGTATCCCAGTTACTTACTTTTTTGGGAAAGTCAGACTTAGTGCTATACAGGCTCTAATTTATTATTTAGGCAGGTCTTTGGTCTGTCTTTCTAATTTTATCTTGGACATTTCTCTCTAAATGTAATTTTAAAGTGCGTAATTTCAGTAATTTGTAAAATTGCAAGCACGTCGAACAGAACTAAACTGTCACTGAAACATTTTTCATTAGGAGAAAGTAGGTATTACTATATCAGTGCATAAACATGACGACTTGTAATGTACTGAGATACGGCTACGCGTGGTGGTAGCACACCTATTTCGCAAAAACATTTTTATTGCACACAACACAACGGAGACGGCTCAGGTGTCTTATCTTAATTATCAAGGATAATACAATACGCAAAGATAGATTAACTTGTTTCCAAGAAAGTAAAATAACGTTTATCACTCTTGCGTAATACTCTAACTAAAGATAATGGTAGGTATAGCGTATACAACTTAAAAAATAAATTGATTAGCAGATCTATTAATGATTTTTTTAACGTTTTAATCGATGTTAATTATTTATCATGAGCATTTTCTAGGCAGATAGATAAGTACTTGGTCCATTAAACGATGCATGATCGTGTGGTATAAATATCCAATAAGGAAAATTTATGATTATTGTCACCAAACAAAGTAATCCATAACTTAAAGATGATAACGACACACCGGTATGCGGTATTACGACATGTAATTCTCTGCAAGTTTTCTCCAAAATAAAAATGAACCACTTCTGTTAAGCCTGAAATCCAACTGCAACCTCTATCAAAAGATTCTTACAATCAAACTAATGTCGGTCGTGTCTTTGACAGTGACAATCTATACAAGGCTGTTGGAAAACCTTCGTGAGGGCTATAATTCAAGCTTCTATTCATCAACTGTAAAACAAACTGGTCTCTATTACAATATTAGAAAGATAACAATTCCTTCCAACACGTTCCATCGACAGTCCACACGGGTATAATACGGCCACGATGTGGTTTTACATTATTAAAATGATAATAATCGATCGTAACGTGCGTGTTTCTATACCATCGTAAAGAAAATGTGCGTGTATCGTTTACAATAAGAATAGAAAATCTATTTGTCAAGTATTTGCAACGTAAAGATCTAAGTTATTCGAACTATCGTTCGCTTTACCTGAAAATGACAGTACCTTTTTAAATGCGGTGTGCCGATGCCGTAGCGAGCTAAAATAGTACAATTAATTGAGTAAAGGAAAAGACTGTCGCTTTATCCTTTGTTATTAAATATGCGTTTTTTATTGCGTATCGAATCTATTCTTCAACAACTCTCAACTGTCACACTGTTTTACACAGACTTTGTAAAAGTTTTCAATGGGAATATCATCAAAAGGAGATATCGAAAAAGTGGTCTCTTTGCTTGGGGAGTTATTTTTAATGGACACTTGTTAGGGTGTTGTTTTATTTTTTGCTTCCTTTTAAATGCAATTACTTCTATACAATAACTTTTTTTTACCTTTGACAGTAAACTGTTAGGATGGGCTACAAATACAATATCGCTCAAATACCTATGTCACTTCGACGCCTACAGCGCTAAAAAGTAAAAATAAACAAAAAAAGAGTCAATGTGTATCAAGAATGGATGATTTGTATATGGTGTTAGATTGGCACAACTGTTTTGCATTTTGGCGCGGAGTTTGAGTTGCATCTGATACTTAGACTAAATACAGTGCTGTTTTTAGTTAGATCATATCTAGTGTGTATTGCGAATTTCATAATGGACAAAAACATCGAACAAACTGTCTTAAATTTTGCATCGCCAATGGAATTTCGTGTTCGGAGTCACTGAAGATGTTATAGAAGGCTTACGGTGAATCGACTTTATCAAAAACACGTACTTACCTACTTATGAGTGGTACAAAACGTTCAAAAGCGGTCGAGATGTGATGGAAGATTTGCCTCGCTCTAGAAGGCCATCAACGTCTTCAACTGAAGTTAACATAGCAAATGAGAAGGAAATAGTTACTGAAAATCCTCATTCATGTTTGCGAGTGATAGCCGCTGAACTTTCTGTGTCTCAAGAGTCGATCCGTACCATTTTAAATATTATCTAGGCTAGTCCCAAAAGACCTGTAGTGCTAGTCTGTAACCATCTCACCGTGCAAATTGAGGTTAAGTGAGCATGGAGTGAGCTGTCAGTGCCACTGATGGTAGGGATTGACCAAAACGGGTTGACACTGACATCCACTCCACGCAAGTCTTCACGGTGATATTTTTACAGAATCGACATGCTGAATTTTCTCCAAAAACTCAATCGCATGAGAGTCCCTGAGGACATGCTAGAACGAGTCAATTCCGACCCAACACTAATGAAACGCTTTGTTACTGGTGACGGGACGTGGGTTTACGAGTGTGAAATGCAAACTAGTCAACAAGCTTCGGAGTGGAGCTTTCCAACTGAACCGATACCGGATAAACCACGCTAAAGTCTATCAAAAGTAATGTTCACTATTTTATTTGAATAACGCGATGTTGTGCACTCGGAATTCTTGCCGGAAGGTCAAACGGTAAATAAAGAATATTATTAAAGCATTAAGGCTCCCGTAAACAGGCGCGACGCCCACAGCGCGACACAATGGCACCGCTCGTGCGCGCTCGCGCGCCAGTGTGTACGAGCCTTTATGCGGCGTTTAAGAGAGCAAATACGAAGAAACAGGCCAGATTTGTGAAAATAAAATTCTTGTATTTTGCATCACGATAATGCGCCTTCGCACAAGGCCATCATTGTGAACTATTTTATTTACGAATACTCAACAAAAACCATCGATAAAGCACCTTATTCACCAGATATGTCTTCAGCCGACTTCTTTCTTTTTCCTAAACCCAAATTACCACTTCGTGGTACCCGTTTTCATTTGTTAAAAGACATGAAGGACAATTCGCGGCGATAACTGAACTTAATTCCGGAAAAAGCGTTTAAAAAATGTTTTGTTGCTTGGATTATTCGTTCGCGTAAGTATGTCGCTTCTGAAGGAGCATACTTTGAAGGCGGTAAAATAAATTTGGATGATTATCTAACATTTTGTGTACCTATTATTGATCTTTTCCGGGTACTTTCTTGACAGAGTAGTATAATATTTAATTTACTTGCAACAGAACTGAAACTGTTTAATGTAATTCAGAGTATGAGCGATTACGATGTCGCTATGTCGTCGTCCTTTCAATATTAGTTTTGCATTAGATAGGTGAATGAAAAACCCGTGGAAAAGTATTTATGGAAAATCTTGCTTTGGAATCTTCTTTAAAATTCATCATCATCATCATTTCAGCCGAAAGATGTCCACTGCTGGGCATAGCCCCCCCCCCCCCCAAGCACCGCCACTTCGACCGGTTCTGTACTTCCCGCATACAGTGGATTCTTGCGCTCTTCACAATGTCATCGGTTCACCTTGTGGGAGGCCTTCCAACGCGTGAAGGGCGGGCGTTTTGGGGGACTGTCTTATGTAATTGTGACATTCGAAAAGTGCTGACTCTCAGCCTAATTTGAATAAATTACTTTTGATGTTGATTTTGCTACGTTTTCGTCCCATCGGCCATCTGTTCTGCGAGCAATGCCCTGCTCCCTGCCACTTAATGTTCGGCAATAGGGATGATGGCATTTCAAAGGCATATGTAAAATGAGATAATCGAGGGAATCTGTAAAATCGATCGAATTATGAAAAAGTTACACGCTTTAAAAGTTTTTGGAAGGTATTATTCCCGTCCTTGTCTCGCGGTATTGACAATGCATGGCGCTGGTATGAAGTTACTCGTAACGTCACTTCTACGATAATGCTGTCTTTGTCAAACAGTTATTTTAAAATATTAATAAATTGGCAACTTTTTGAGCTCTACACTTTTTAGAATAATGTTTGCGCTATTTGCAAACGAATATTTTTTTGAGCAAAAAATTTAAAAAAATGTCACCATCCCTTTTATGCGGGCTACGTCGTTTACCTTGATTCTCCTGCTTCTCTTCACTTCTGATTCGGTAACGTAGGGAAACTCCAAGCATAGCCCTCGCCATTGCACTTTGCGCAAATTTTAGCCTTCTAATAAGGCCCATTGTGAGCGGCCACGTTTCAGTGCCTTAAATCATCACTGGCAACACGCCTTGGTCTTTCGTCTCGATTCGTTCGAGACACTGCGGTATGTGGGACGAGAAGATATTGCGTAGCTTCCCGAACGCTACCCAGTTGAGTCGGATTCGACGATTGCCCTCTTTCTCGAAGTTTGACCTACCTAACTGGACAGTTTATCCGTAAACATACTCGTCCTAAGATCGAGTGTAGCGTTCCAGACCTTCATCAATCCATTCGGGAGTGGGATTAAGATCTTTAAGATTACGCTGTCCTCATTAATATGCCCTAACCAAATCCGTAGCCTAGAATTCACTTCGGGGGGTCGACCTCTGAACCAAAGACAGTAAGTAAAAACTTTATTTTAAAACAATCATACCTACCTATATTATAATTTTACTAAAGTACTTACTTTAGCAGAAAGGCAACCGACGTTGACGATCATCCGAAATAAAGCGATCTCAGAATTCTTATGGATTCTCTCTTTTCGGCGCGGGAGCTGCCTACGGCCATGGCCCTAATCCCTACATTAGCCCTCACCGAAATAGAACTATAAGCTTGTAAAGAATACATCGTTTTCAACCATACAAAATTTGAGAAATCCAATTTGAAGTTGGATGATGATTTCAATGTTATACCTGTTGCATTGATAAATCGCAGCTGTTCCTTACTGCAAACGATCACGCTGCAGAGTGCAGTTGCTAACTAGTTAGAACAGCTAAAGTTTAAGTGGTTCAACAATTATTTAGAAAAATGCTTGAAGACATTAGATACACAATGAATAATACAAACATAAAGCATAAGCTTAAAGAACATTACATCAACTCGATTCTAACTTAACTGTTAATAGCGCGTTGATCAAATCTCAGGCCATGGCATGATAAGATAGACCCCAGAGGTCTGATTGTGTGCCTTGTTAAACTTTAAGGAAATTGTAATTTGTAAAATAAATAAATAAAAATAAACTTAAACTTAGCTTTTCATGTAAATAAAGAAAAATTGATTTATTTGTCACAGAAACACGTGCATCCAAAAATATAAGATCACTCGATTACAAAACAAAAAAACAAAGCAGGTGTATTGTATACATATACGAACATAGGACATAAATATTCGGAAGATTTTGAATTCTTTCTTAACATAAAATCACGCCTGTAATCCCAGATGGGTCCGGCAGAGGTTTACCTATAATGCACCCACATTTCGCCAGTTATGCTTAAGTCTCATGTAATAGGGGGCGAACCTATTGCCATCAAACGGGAACAAATCCATACTTTCTTAAATGGTAGATAAAAGTCGCCGATCATCCATTAGCCTGATTAGCTTAAATATTGAATTAAATTCGGTTTTTAGAGTACTTAAAAGTTAAATAATGCCGACGATTCTCGAACTCGATCCCTAAAACTTAAGGATTACTTAATCAACAATAACGCCCAATCTGTAATCTGTAAGGTGATTTTTACACGTTTTGCAGACGGTTTAAAGATTTAATACCCTGATATTTACTGTAGATAACGTGTTTATCTTCATTATTCTAAGCTGTTTATCGATATGCTGTGTCGCTAAGAATGGAATTATAAAAATAGCTGTTATCAACATAATTGGCGGTTACTTCGATTATCATCTCGATTTGTTTTACGATGTTGATCGAATCTAAATGATGTTTATTTTAATTTGTGACGTTTTTCAGTATTTTTTTTGTAACGCATGCTGCGTTATTAAATGTTTTTTGCTGAGAAAAGCTGGCCGTTTTTGTTTGTTTGTTTGGCATCTCGCAGGTCAACCTATGCGGTTGTCGTCTGCTTAAGCGGACTTGCCTGTGGATTCCCTAATAAATTAAGGCCTCCAGCCAGGACTTAAACTTATATACTAACTAAAACTAAGCGACAACGCTAAGGGCACCCCCTGTGGGGTACGAACCTCGGCTTAGGGCGTCGCTGGAAGAGGGCAGCAAATGACTAGCTGGATCAGGATTGGTATTAATTAGGGACGAATTTAAAGCTACAGGCTCAGCGGCGCGGGCTGGCTCAAGCAAGGATCGGGAGGGGCGTCGATTTGGGCGTCGCGGCGGGCCTCGGCGGCGAGGGCGGTAGGACGGCGATCGGGTTTTGGGCTTATGTAGCGTGCTAGTGGCCTTACTACTCTCCTGGAGGAGGGTAGTGGCGTCGTCGGGGTCGATTAAAGTATGCCTTGGTCGGCGAATACTGCTAATGCGAGAGGGAGTGTAGCGGGCGGCCGCTGTAATCAGGGGGTTAGAATGTTTGATGTCGCAGTCGAAGAAACGCTTTGATAAGCGTTTCATGAACTGTTTTATGGTTGGCATTTTGAGGTCGACGTGAAGATCAATATTACGGACATAGAAGGGGGCACCCGTGACCCTTCTGAGGAAACGGTTTTGGAGGGTCTGCATCTTATGGAGATGACGTGGGTGAGCGTGCGCAAATACAACGCAGGCATAGGTCATGATGGGACGGATGACTGCGGTATAGATGCGGAGCTTGCATTTGAGGGACAGTTTACTACGGGCTGTCAGTACGAATTGCAGCCTGCTAAGAGCGAAGGAGGCGCGCGCGCGAACCGCCTTAATATGAGCCTTAAAGGTAAGGTTCTCATCGAGGATCACGCCTAGGTATTTGGCTTGCTTCTCCCAAGGGATGGGCTTGCCGTACATAGTGATCGGGCTGGGAAGTGGGGCAGGGAGTCGACGACGTCTCGAGAAGAGAACCGCCTGACTCTTATCGGGGTTGACCTCGATTCTCCATTTCCGGAACCAAGCGCCTAAGACGTTTGCGGAGGTTTGGAGTGTACGAGCTATAGCGTTGGGACAGTGACCGGTATAGTAAACGGCAGTGTCGTCGGCGAAGAGAGCCAACTGAGCCTTTTTACTTTTTGGGATATCGCTAGTGAACAGCGTGAAGGCGAGAGGAGATAGTACGGAACCCTGAGGGACACCGGCGCGAATAGGATGAGGGGACGAGAGTGCTCCCTCGACGCGATAGCGAAAGGTCCGGTTCGACAAAAAGTCTCGTAAGATGAGCACGAGACGATCTGGCACTCCTAGTTGGTAGAGCTTGTATATCAAGCCGTTGTGCCAGACTTTGTCGAATGCTTTCGCTATGTCGAAGAATAGCACACCCGTCGTCGCGTTACGCTGCAGACCAGCGCATAAGTGCTCTACTATACGGTGGACCTGTTGGGTGCCCGAGTGTTGGCTACGGAAACCAAACTGCTCGTTGGGAATGAGGCTCTTTGCTTCGGCGTAGTCTTTGAGACGCTTATAAATAAGCCTCTCGTAGATTTTGCCGAGAACATTGAGTAAACTAATAGGGCGGTAGCTGGAGGGCTCAGACTTTGGCTTGCCTGGCTTTGGGATACCGATGACGGTGGCTTCTTTCCATGCTTGTGGGAAGATGTTGTTGCTCAAGGCGCCATTGAAGATGGCGGTCATAAGCATTATTAGCGGGGCAGGAAGGAGTTTGTATACCTTATTGGTAATACCATCCGAACCGGGGGGAAAAGCTGGCCGGTTTTTCGTCCACAATTTATTATGCTGTCGGTGTTTACCATCAGTAGCAGCGACATAAAAACACCTACATAAAGGTTTCAGAATTATAAGTGTTACAATTTGAGTTGATAACAGTATCAAATATGTTACACTTAAAAATGTGCTTTTCAATTAGACCCAAACACACTTACAAAATAGTAATATATCTGTAACCGATAGTGTTCGTTAGTGTAGCAGGTAAACGCGGCGTTGCCAAATAGCCTTAATCCCGACTGGATTGAGCCTTTTTGCCACGAAGGTCTGATGATGGAGCCAGGAGATGGATCATGGAACTCTTCAGTGGCTCCTAGTAAACCGCTCAAGTCATAACTTCGTTGAGTTTAGACTTATCAAATAAATAAATGAATCATAAGAAACTAAAAAGTTAAAATTAAAAATACGTGTTAAAAAAATCAAAAATAAACCACGTCTGTCTGTCCGCCGCGCGTTGTTGCGGTACGGTACCGTGCTATACCTAAAACTGCTTAAGTCTCGTGCACACTGGCACGACGCCACAGCGCGACACAGAGGCACCGCATGTCGCGCGACGAGCGGTGCCTTTGTGTCGCGCTGTGGCGTCGCGCCGTTTTGCGGGAACCTTTACACATATAAAAGGTTACACTTTGATACTGTAACATTATTGTATTTGTTACATTTAATTTTTACATACACACATAAACTCACGCATTCTTTCCATGGAGGTAGGCAGAAACCACAGAATGGCACCTGCTACGATCCTTACATACTCCTTTTGCCTCGTTTACGTTCATACATCTGGTCATACACGAGCGCCGGTGGCGAGTACTACGCACCTGACCTTTCTGTAGTCATCACCATTAAGGTCACCCTAGGACGTCCCCTCCACTCACATCTGTCTAGTAAATACCTTTTGTTAGTCTCCTTTCATTCATCCGCTCAACATGACCAAACCATATAAGCATACTCTTTTCAATCTTTGTCACCACATCTTCTTTTAAACCGCACCGTTGCCTTATCACACCACACATGCTCCGCATGGAACGCATTTCCTTCTTTTTTTTTTTTTCTTTAAAACCGTTTAAAAGAACACCTAGTACAGTTAAAGTTGAAGTCGTTGTTAGTAGCGTAGAGCTGTTTGCGTTGCTGTATCTGGTAGAGCTACGATTCTACGATTCTTACTATTACAATAGTTTAGGAAAAACTAAATATTCAAGTTTCTACTTTTTTCTTCCTCTGGCGTTGTTATTAAGGGTGCTTATGCCTGTTCTTGGTTATTCGCTTTTACAAGTGTTTCAGTTACGTTCAACATATGTATAAATGATACACTGTATTATTATTAATTACAGTTATCTTCTTGTAGGCATTTAATTTTATTATCTACTTTACAAAAGCTAGTTTTTCATTGTGCTCAGTAATCTTTACTTACACATTACCTTGAATCGTTGTTGGGGAAACTGAATTGTTTAGGAAACGGTCACGTTTCTGTCCTTTGGATAAGAACTAAGTGATATCAGCAATGCATGTGGGTTAATAGTAGCCGATTGTTAGGTCAACTTCTGCTACTATTGTAATGGAAATTTAGGATACAGTTGAGGTACCATCTACATTATATACATTTAGAATTTTAATTTATATTAGTCGTTTGTCATTCGCTTTTTATATGTCTCCTCCACTTATTTTCCTTTATCTGCGCCATTAATATCCGAAGTTACCGCTCATATTACTTAAATCAATAGGTTTTTACGTTTGACTGCATCAGCTGTCACAAAAAAGATGTATGTATTATTAGAAATGATGTCAAACGTATTTTCAAATACATAGCTGGACTTTTTTAAAGGCACGCCTGAATAAAATATAGAGATCACCCATCTAAACCTTTTAAAAAACATATACCGCAATAGTAAAGCTGCTGCAAAATTAGCACCACAGGACCATCCTTCCCTATTAAAAGAGGTGTCAAGCAAGGAGACCCGCTGTCTCCCACTGCCACCCTTGAAGAAGTTTTTAAATGCATTTATGACACCTGGGCAGATAAAGGCATAGGTAGTCGTCGGCGAAAAAAGGTTGACCAACCTGCGTTTCGCCGACGATATCGTGCTATTTTCATCTTCTGCAGCTGACTTAAGCAAAATGCTAAGTGATTTAAATAAGGCAAGCCAAACCTTTGGCCAACAGCGTCCAACCCAAACTGTATGTAGCGGGTGTGGAAGTTGCATATGTTCCAGAATACATCTATCTCGGCCAAATAGTATCATTCCAGGCAGACGCACCGTTAAAGCCTGGAAGAGCTATTGGTTGAAGAAAAACACTTCATGAAAGGAAACCTACCAATTTGCCACAAACGCAAATTAATGGAGATGTGCATACTCCCTATATTCACATACGGCGCTCAAACCTGGTCTTTGACAGTTCAGCAGAGGTTCAAGCTTGAGGTTTGTCAGCGAGCAATAGAGCGCAGTATTCTTGTAGTCAGATTAACGGATCGTGTTAGGAATACAGTGCTGCGCTCCAAAACACAAATCGTCGACGTCACTCAAAAAGCAGCCAAGCATAAGTGGGACTGGGCCGGGAGTCATGGGCCAAATCTTAGATAGATCCCGAAAACGTCCGGCGACATCGAGGCAAACCCAGAAGAAGATGGCGGACGAGCTTGACACCTACAGACAGGATTGGCCCACTCTAGCTCAAGACAGAGAAGAGTGGAAAGGAGAAAGGGAGGCCTTTGCCCTACAGTGAGACAACATAGGCTAAAAACAAAAAAAAACATTTTATGTTTATTTTTGTTTTAAAGCTGCACAGTCGATATGTCACGTTTTTTTTACAAATATTGGGTATCCGGTCACTTCTATGTTTGATAAACTCGTGGCATGTTGTGAGTCTATTATTCATATACTATACTATCTATTATTCACATTTATCAGCACCTCATTATTAGTTAGTATTGTTTGCTATTGGTTTAGACACAACGTTTTATCACTTTCTTGAAATAAACAAATTATAAGTTAAACTATACAGAAGTTTATGATGACATCGCACGTCCTTGCGGTTTACATTGTCTATTTCTAACCACGTCTTACAAAGGTCGCATAGGTTTAAATCTGTGTTTCATTAACCCAAGGGACAACAGATAAGTGTGGAAATAATGGCCTCTATGTCTTACCTCAAATTGAGTTATGAAAACTAACGGGCACTGCGCCAGGGAACCTCTGCTGCACGGTCTTGCAGCAGTTCAGTTCGTTATAAATATCATGCATGCGGTTTCGTGAGCAAACGTTTAGGTATTGCGATCTATTTTTGTCTCTGTACACTTCCCATAAATTGTGTAGTGGCGCTAAAAACTAGACATTCTAATTTTGGTGCACAGTTACTGACGCTAAATTCGTTAAAAAGTTAATTTAATATATGAAACTAGCTTTGCCCTCAGCATCGCCCCCTTGTATGGCGGAAATTATTCCACGGGACGTGGGACGCTACCGGGACAGAGAGCAGCCTCTGTCCTTCCACAGGATGCCATTTATCTCCTTGCTATTTTATCGAAATCCGCTCTGTGGCACAGGCCTGAAAAGGTAACATACAGACAGAGTTACTTTCGAATTTATAAGATTAGTATGGTTAAGTGCTTTATTAAAAACATATTTAAAAAAAACATTAATTCTAATAGCCATAATAAAACAACTGCCACGAATAAACCAAATAACTTACTAGTAGAGCTAGAGACGCAGCTTACCTTAACCATAAATTCACATGCGCGTACGTCTAGGTATATTATAATTTACTTTACTTAGCATTCATAGTTGTTCAAGGTGCATTTAAATCTGATGTGCACGTGTAACACGATGCATTTATTATTAATGACGGGTTATTAATTGTCCATACACCAGTATGAAAATGCTATTCAATGCCTACGCTCGGATTATAATGCTCAAATACGTTTGTGGCTCGTCTATAATGACCACTGTTGGTAGCCTACCGGATCGCCCTCAAGATATCGAAATAATTAGTGTTGTATTATCAAAGCGTGTGTTGATTAAGATATCGAGTTATCTACAGTAAGGACTAAGTACAGACTTATCATTGCCATTGTCGGTTGATTTTGCAACTGAAGTAGGTGTTGTGTAATTTATCTGTGCCATTTATTGAAGTGCTTCTTGAAATATGAGTGTGAAAAAGATGGTTAGTATTTTCTTTGAGTGATGTGTTTCAAATAAAAATAAACACAAAAACAAACGTTTATAAGCTGGTAAACTTCTTAGTTTTATGTTTCTTTTTATTTAAATATTTAATGAATAAATTGTCTTTGACATTAGTAAATTACTATACAATTAGCAATTGTACGTTCATTACATTTTCCTGTACTAGGTTACAGAACCGTGGCACATAATTACTTCACATTAGTTAGCATTCATTACCCTACTTGAGATTAAATCTACTCTAAAGTTGTCATAATCGTCTTGATTTCATGTGCACGCAACACGCGATAGACAACTGCAACTACTAATAAAACCTTACTGGGTTTTTTTGTAGGTACACATAGCACAACAGACTAATAAATAAGTTCTACATATTGACGATTGATAGGTTTTTGAGATTATGGGCGAGATGAAACAGTATAGTTAATACGGAAGTTCGGGCAAAGATAATTATAGGAGGCGTAATCTTAGCTAAGCCTACAATAATTTGACATTAGTCGTTCATTAATTCCATTCGTTCATTTCATTCCATCCTGTTTCGCTATTTTCGGTGATTTAAATATTTTAAATCAAAAATTTCCTCCTAATCACTTTCTTCAAAATGTTTCCGAAATATCCTCGAAATCTGTTTAATTTAAAAAAAACTCTATGGCTAGCTCTAAGCCACAATCTTCTAATTTTAGGGTTTTTAGGGGAAATGCCACTCCAATTTCGGAGTATGTAGGAACACAACAACACGTCATTTCGCAAAAAAAATATAAAACCACATCACGCCTTGTATCATTAGCTTCTGTTGGAAACTAGCTACGGCAGCGCCATTTTGACAGTTCTTTGCCTTTTGCATTAAACCATGCACGGGTGACTTGTCCGATTCAAAGTCTCATACTAATCTAAATCTTTTGCTACATGTTCAATTATTATGCTCATAAAACGTAAAAGGGTCGTGATTTATTTGCCGCATATAATTGAGTCCTGTGCAACTCTTAACATCTACAGGTTGAAACTTCGTTCAACACTATAGGTTGAACGAAGCAGCCTGCGACAGGCGTGCGGCCCTAATCAATTAATGGCAATCGAGATCACGTGCGCTTGCGTCGCGGCACACGACCTGACCACGTTGCCTGCCATTGTACGCAGTGGCCAAGTTAAATGCCATTATATAAGACTAAATAAATTGACCTGAGAAATAACATCGAAAATTCATTCACAACGTTTCGCAATGACGCTACCACATCTGGACTAATTAAAAACAATTTTCAGTCGTACTCTCCGCTTGAGGCCCGGGTTTCACCAAAGCGGAGAGGAGCGGAGACGAAAGGAGATGTATTTTGAATAACCAATCAGATTTTGTTATTTCCACATCCCTCCGCTTAGCTTCGGTGGAAATGGATCAAGCGGAGAGGAGAAGAGATGTCTCATCTTTCTATATAATTTTGTGCCGTGAGCTGACAAGCGGCTCGGCAGAGCGGAAATGTGTGTAGTCGGGCGGCCGGGCGGTTGCGCTCGCGCGTCCTGTTCACCGCTTTCTTCTCTTCGCGCACTTGACTATTTCAAGCTCTCTCAGCTCACATCTCCACTACACACAGCTCACATTTCCTCTGCGCTACACATCTCGTCTCCGCTTTGGTGGAAATAACCTGCAAGCTTCGCAGCACATCTCCTCTCGTCACCGCTTCGCTCCGCTTCTCTCCGCTTTGGTGGAAACCGGGCCTTACGTGTGTTAATTTCATTTAAAGCCGATTTGGGTTTTCTCTCACTTTTTCAGTTTGAAAATCTGGGAAGTTGGTTTGTTTGGCCTTTTCACGTGACTTGTTGTATTTTATGCTTTGAGCGATTCTGTGAATTCAATTAGAGCTTCGTTGAACAGGACAGACATTGTTGAGACTGAGACTTATAAATCGTCTTACAAGTTTTTTCGTTTTCCTCGTAATAATTTTAATGTTTCGAAGATTTCCGTCACAGTGCCAAAGCGAAGAAAATTAACGTCGCTCAAAGTGAAATGTAATTTTAGAATTTCGCAGACATCATAAGTTCATACTAAGGTCAATAACACTCGCTGCAGAATTTGCGGTTGTAAATTCTAAAGTGAAATTTGTTTTTTGTATTTATGTAGAGTCAAGATCTACATAGGACGTTCTAATACCAGCACGTCTTTGTTTACAATTTGTGGAGGTTTAGATAATTGTTCTACACTTTAGGAATTTATTGGCGTTCTCTGTACGCTGCATGTTATTTTGTTAATCGGGTGTTAAGTTTGTTGGCCTTTTTTGTACGAATTGACTTATTTTTACCAGTATTTCAATGTGACCCAAACACCAATAAAAGTCATCGATCTTTTCTTCTTTGTCCGACATTCGATTTGATTTCTAAGCTATGAAAATGATAGCGTTTTTATTCATCGAAGGGCAGCAGTAATTGATACTGTATTAATTTTGTAGCAACGCGGAATGTTTGACAAGCTGTCAAGATTCTTTGTCTCGCTAAGTTGAAGGAATTACAATGTTCTAAGGCCGTTTGGGCTTCCTCGTTAGATCGAATTTTCCGCCTTCACACGTCGGTATGAGGCAAGGAGTTATTGTAATTTCAACTGTCAGTGTTTATTCCTCATGTCGTGTTTTAATTGTTCAGCATAATGGATATAAATAACTATGCTTCATACTTATTAATCGCTTTATAACCTAGGCTTAATATTGTGCGACCAAAATACATTCTTTATTATTAATAAGTATTTTCAGGATTTATACTATAATAGTGCCTACAAGATCAATGTTGATCGTCACGCGCGTATTTATAACTCCCAAATCAGTTTATCACGTATGAGAAAACAAGGAAGAGTCTACAATATTCCAAAATCTATGTTAACAAAATAAATCACTTTGCCAGAGCAGTTTGTGGGGTAAACACGGACAAGGTCGGGCACCCTTCTGCTGCAAACAAAGCGATGGGCTGTTACAATGACAGCAGTGCTCATGCGTTAAACAAACGCGTTCTGTTCTGGACACGTGGAAGTAATTGAATAGCCGATAATTTTATTTAAAAAAAGAAAAGATAAAGCTTTCAATGGATTGAAAAACAAGCTACATAATCTTAATACGAAATAATGAGTCCTATATCTACGCCTTGGCCTAATTCGTGGCTCTTTTTTTATTATAAGTTAATATCTGCTGCTCGTTTTGTTTTTATAGATTATTCAATTATTGATTTATTACGGATATCTTTGGCGCTAATTCGAAATGAAAAAGTCGTACAGAACAGTAAAGCGCAACTGCCTTTTCTGAAAGAAAATGTGGCTACTCAGCTCTTACTTTTTCCTATTAACCAGCTTTTAACATTGCATCTTAGGCTTCAACTCGTTAGTACTTTTGTTCTGTTGCCGTATTTCGCTGGTAATCTTCCTATCCAACAAAATTGACGGTCGCCAAAAACTCGCACCGAAGTTCACACCACATAATCCACGCTTAGTAAACATCGCAGCTCGTGCGAGTGTAATTTTCCTCTCGCGCCATGACTCACCGCTACCGCATTGTTTATATTATTTTAAATTGGTATCATTTGAGATACGCTTAGTAGAAACAGCATGTTGGCAGTACGAGTTCAAACTTTGATGTAAACAACTGCGCTAAACTATGAGCTTCGAGTAGCGCCTACTCGGATTACATGTGTTTTGCTCTCGGTTCCAGGTAACCGATATTCAGTCTGCATGTGCATCATGTATGAGTTTACCCTTAGGCCCTTTGTACTTTACGGCTTACAAAAACACGGCATGGTTTCTTTACGGTACGGTGTATAAAACGCGCCGTAGAAAAAAAGTGTCTGTGAACAAGCTTTCATAGTTATCCATACAAAACTGACGACCGATACAAATGGCCTTAGCATGACCCCTAGCAGCAACAAAACTGAATTATTAAAGAAACCCTTTAAATATCAGACGTGTGAAAATAAAGTTTTTTTTAAGGTTGTATTACCTACATTTGTGACGCTGCCAGCAGTGTACACATCACATTAAATACAGCTATTTTTAAAGTAGTCTTTGTGAGTGTCTGAGTATTGATAGTTCTAGCACCGAGCATGACAACTGTTACTGACATGGCGGCAAACAAAGAAATGATAAAACGATAATGAAACGCCGCTCATGTTGCTAACAAAGGTATGTCCACATCAGTATTTTCAACTGTGACACACTCATAATTTACTAAACTACATATTGAATTATTGATTACACTACATACTCTATAGTCACTGCACTTAGAACTAGGTTGGGTTCAGATAACATGCAGTAATGTCTACTACAGAAACAGAATTGTATATCACTTTAGAACTGCTGCTGCAGTTGCAAACACAACAGCTAGATTTTAAATTTCGTGCAATAGTGAAATCTACACAGTTTTTCATCAACGGCGAGTTTTCTTTTAATTGTCTCATTGTTTTCCAGTTATTTACAATGGGCGTATATACTTGCACGATTTTGTTATTCAACATGCATGTTAATCGGAATAAGCCTTGGACAATGGCACTGACAATGACCGTGAAAAGTATCTCACTAACCGACGAACAAAGACAGTGGTTTTTCGTTAATAAAAATTTGTAACAAATTATTGATCGTCGCAGTTCTCTACGTCGGCCTCGTAACTCAAAATATAGTTAGTCAGGCTCGCGAAATTAAATTACGAACGGTACAATTTCGAAGACTCGTTAAGAGCAAACGTTTTACTGCTAACGCTTATAAAATTTACGACAATAAAGCATGTTAAATACGTACAATAATAATGAAATCGACATGACGTTAGATTGAATTTATGAAGCGTTAATTTTAATGTCTTATTAGGTATACGTAAAACTGTATATGGCCAACCATGACTTTGGTGCCGATTCTCTTGTTACAAATGCATCGAAACTAGACTAAAAATCACTAAAATTTTATAAAATCCTGTCAAACGACGATTTCCTATTTTGAAATTGACAGCACTAAGATGGCACTGAGATAATAGTTTTGTGAAACGAAAATGTGAAAATGTTTAGTGAAAATGGTAATTTTGCTATTTTGATTTTGATGTTTTTCACCTAAATTTTTTATTGTCTATCTAAATCTGAACATGAATCTGACTATATTTAATCGCGATTAAAAAGGTGTGGAATAAAATTTGTTGTCGTGAACTAAAAATCACACCAACACCTCGACTTCAGACTTGCAAAAAGAGTACTTTATCTTTTTTTCTTTTGCTTATATCTCGAAAACGATGTGTCCTATAGTAAAATAATGAACATTTCGACCCCCTCTAAGAAACCCTTAAACCCCTACAACTGAACATGTAGGTGTAGTTCTCATTTTATATATATAAGTCTATGGGTGTAGTATTTATATATTTTCCATACCTACAAAAAGTAAAAACTTCCATATTAAAACACGTCGGGGCTGCCCCCCATCCGCGCCTCCGGCTCTAACAAAAATTCACGGGGTAGGGCAAACACGTTGCGAAGCCAAGAGAAAAAAAAAGCCACATGGACTCGCGATTGTCAAATTCTATTTTAGTTGTGTCAAAATTATTATTAAATTTAGAGTTTTTTTTTGTTGCAGAATAGCACCAAGATTCTCATAGTCAAAATTAAGGAATTTTAGTGATAGTTAAGTTAGTTTAGTACGGTGTCAAGGGAACCGGAACCATTGACGCTCAAAAGCATCTTTGTCAGTGTTTGTAAATGCCGGTAAAATTAAAATTGGAAAATGTAACATAAAAAAGGAGTGAATCTAGTGACGTATGTGATTGATAGAGTATATCAACGGTTTATTTTTAGATGATTTGTTTGCTGTTATGATATGAATCGTCCATGAAGTGACTGAAATGTTTGTGCACATTAATTTTGATCGTTGAAACTGGCGCCTTGTGTAGGCGTACTAATTTCAGCTAGGAACTGTTACGAATGAGATTTTTATGAGGTCTTTTAAACCGTCTTTGTATTTCCAGTACCCTAGATTTCTGTCCTACATATTGTTGCATACTTAGTGACAAAAAATCAATGGTCACACTCACATAGCCATAGTCATTATAGCTTCTATAGAATTCTACAGAATACTGCAACGTAACTGCATTGAGGTTCAACGTGCGCGCGTCGCTACTTTTATTGAGAGCGGAAGTGGTGATTAAAAGTAATAATTTGTCGTGTCTTTGTTCCAGACGGAAAGTGAGACGTCATGCGAAGAAGCAGCAAGACTGACGGTGGAAGGCGCAGCCGCGGACGACGACGATGAAGCCTACGACTACAACCTGCCGCCTCCCCCCGACGGGGGCTACGGCTGGGTCGTGGTCTTCGCATCCTTCATGTGCAACATGATTGTGGACGGCATAGCCTACACATTTGGCATATTTCTACCAGAACTAGTGACGTACTTCGGCGAGGGTAAAGGCACTGTCGCGTGGGTCGGCAGTTTGCTGTCAGGATTTTATCTAGCGGCCGGTAAGATTTATGATGATTGATAATTTATAACCTACCCTTTGTGTATTAACAGCTTCCGACATAGCTTATGTCAGATTGTTTTGTTTATTAGCCCAACCACTTTATTATCCACATTGGTCTCAGCAGCTAGAGATAGATTATAATCATTCATTTATTTATTCAGTAACAATTTAAATTGTGTTGAACATTACAAATTAAATAAAATAGAATAAAATTATTACATGCAGAAACAATACATCTAGAAGCCTAATTAAAATGGTTGTGAAATGTTAAGTAAAGAGTCAATTAGTTTAAAATATGTCAACAAATGACTATAATGTCAAATTGATCGCAGGTCGGCTCTACGAATTATGTGAAATAGTTAGGTACCTACAGCATGGAATTCGTCAATCTGACGGATGGATCTTATTGACATCAGTGGGTAATTACAAAGACCTTTAGCATTCCTCATTTTTGGTCGCCATTGCAATCGAACGCTCGTCCATTTCCTATCAATTCAGGTCACGTTGTCACATGTACCATCCATTATTCATGTGTGGATTGTACCTATGTACTTATCAAGTATCGAACAAGAGATTTATGCAGCGAATGTTCATGAGTACGCAAATATATTAGTATCCACGGTATTACGAGTAGCATATCCTACAAACAGTTAATTAATCGCTTTACAATCTTGGCTTATTGCCGACTTCATACTTGGGAGATCTGGTAACGAAATTTTCCGTAGTTTTCTCAAGATATTAGCAGAATTTGTTTTTGTTCCATTTGAAGGTATTCCTATAACTATGTATACTTGTGCTTGATGACAAAATCGAACATATATAGATTTCTCCATAAAAGCATTTACATAATTTAAATCTAAAACTGACTTAATATAGTGTTCCAGAGTGAAAAACCCTGATTTCTAAACTAGGTTTATGTACCTGTATCTTAGAAGCCAGTGTCAAAGTATGTGCATACAGTAAATAGGACACATATAATAACAAAAATCCATTTGGGCAAGTCCAAGAGAAACAAAAAAAAAACTGAATACAAGAAAAAAAAAACATTAAAAGAGAGTGTTGAGTTTGTCTATAGTGTGTTTCAGGAGCTACATGTTTGAGGGAGTGTGTATGTTTGTGATAGTGTAATTGAAGTATGAGTGTAATTAAAGTGTAATTGGAGAGATTTGAGAATTGGGTAAACTGCCTGTAAAACAAACAGTTGACAAGTCATGCTAATTAGACGTGTTCCTTGTACCTTTTTACGCATATTTTTAGATTATCTGAAAAGATATAACATATAAATCTGTTAGGTACTGATATCGTACCTAACAGTAATGACAAACACTAGAAGCGTATGCAGTAAAATGAAATAACCGTGTCGCTTTCAAACTCAGCTCATTGGGAATACCTCGTAACCGTTGTGATAACCAAGTTCATTGCATTAGTGGTAGATAAGTCCATCCAGATTAGTTACGAATATTCCGCACTCACGGATGAGTGACGGTACAACGCATTAGTTTATGTACTGCTTCTTATCATAGAAATATTAATTATTCTTCGTGACGGTTGATAAAATTACCGAGCCTAATCCTCATGACTTAAATATCGGTAATTTCATTGTTACTATGCAAAAATACTTGATATACAACAATTCTTGTCTGTCTAATTCTAGTGAGAAGTATTTAGTAATTACGCCATCCCATACTAGGTTAACGTATCAGGGGGTGTAATCTCTAAGTGTATATTTCACCAATGAAACTGAACGCGATTAGCATGGGATATTGACACTGACAGCTCTGGAACTCATGTTAGATGTGCTAAACGCGTTCAGTAACGTTGGTGACACAAGAATATCTCAAACGGGATCCAGAGCTGTAAGTGTCAATATTCCAAGGAAAACCATGACACTGACAGCTCTTAAACGCAGTGTATGCGCTAATCGCGTTCAGTTTCAATTGTGGAACGGGTCGTTAATCCGTCAACGAAAATACGAGCCCGTCCAAAAGTAGTTGGTACGTCATAACAAGTGACGAATAAATATAATCGAACTGGCAAAAACACATCGGGATTATTGACAATATTCAATTCTTACTACGGGCCCCGAACTAATCTTATGGCCGTTTGTAATACGGAGTAGGAAATGCTCATAATTTTGGCCAAAACTACGGATTTCGTACTTAGGTAGTATACCCCCAGAACTTAAACCGTCGACCAGTTCTGTCTCATTTAATCTATTTAAAACCGCCATTGACCTGATTGTAAGAACTCGATTGCGATCGAAGATACGACGACGGTCTGATGTTATAAAAAAATTCCTAGAAACAAAAATTGCCAGTTTGGAGTTTCTTGTGCAATTTTGTGTGAGTTAGCGAAAGTATCTTATCAGGAAGACCTGGCATAGTGACCCTAACATTTCTGAGTAACTTATCTGTCTACGAACTTTGATTTGGGCTATATACTATATTAAGTTCTTATGGTGCATTTGAATTATAGTCTTCTAATTAATTACGTGCTACCTTGTAGATAGAGTTATAGAGCGGTGGTGGCCCAGTGTAACGGCCGCGACTTACGAGATGTAGGTCGTAGGTTCGAATCCAGACAGGCGCTTTACTTTATGTAAATTATTTCATCACCACTGCTCTCAAAACGGTGAAGGAAAACATCGTGAGGAAACCAGCATGTCGTAGAACCAAAAAAATCGAAGACATGTGACATCTACCAACACGCACTGGGCCCGCGTGGTGGGTTACGGCCCACTCCTTCTCACAGAGAGGAGGCCTGTGTCCCAGCCAGGAACATAATAGGCTGATTATGTATGTATGTACATTGTAGATAAAAAAATGTTATATCTCCAAGCGTATTTTTCTCTTGTATCTACTCTATTTTAATTATTTTTTATCTGGTGCTAAGTCATACGCATGATTGGTAATAACTTGTAGCTGCTATCTATACGATTACCTTTTGATCGAAGATAAACATGTTTATTACCAACTAGCGTCTGCGTAGCGTCGCGTGAAATTGCTGTCCACCGGGACCCACTCCGTCGCATCGCATCGACTGCCCGCGCTGCTACTTCGTTTTCGCCTTGCGTTCATTCTAACATTTTTTTCCTTTTTTTCTCGGGTCCTAGGAGTAGCGTGATGTTAAATAGCATTTAGCCTTTCTCAAGAATTGAGCTATCAAATGCAAAGTATGTTAAAATTTCCAGAGTTTGATAACCCCCTACATACAAACAAATTTTACATCATCATCATCATCACGCCTGTAATCCCAGAAGGGTTAGGCAGAGGTGTACCTGTAGTACACCCACATTTCGCCAGTTACGCTTAAGTCCCATGTAATAAGGGGCGAACCTATTGCCATCAACTGGCCACAAATCCAGACTCCGGGCTGCTACTGAGAAATTCTAGATACTAAAACCCAATAACACTTTGCCCGACCTGGGGGTCGAACCCAGGACCTCATGCTCATGCAACAAAGAGGCAGTCAACACATTTTACCTCTAAAGCCCGTCACAGACGTAGCTATAATATATATTAATATGAATCATAGCAAGGCATATTACGATATATTTTCTATACACAATTTCGATTGACCGCACACGCAGCTATAATATATATTTCTATGACGTCACCAAAATATGTCGAAATATATATCTCGGTATATTTTGGCCTTTAAAACCGTGCGCTTGCAAAGGCGAGGCAATGGCAATATATATATTATAGTATAGTTCTCGTGTGTGGTAGTTTGCTATACTATAATATATATCTCGATATATTAATATATATTATAGCTACGTCTGTGACGGGCTTTAATAATATTATATAGATTAAGTATTAGCAAAATATCGTGAGGATAGTTTTGAGTATGAATGTGGACGGCTATAAGAGTAGTGGAAGACACGGTGGATGGTCTGTTTGAAAGATGATGATATGGCTAGAGAAAGGGTGATTACCTAGATGTCGACTAATAAAGAAGTAGGTATGGATGGAGAACAAAAATAAATTACAAGGGCAGGAGAATGCCGATGAGGTATTAGCAATAAGGTTTTGAAATGAAATAGGAACCCACTTGAATTTGAGACAGGGTGCGATCTCTCTTTATCTTCATACTTGCAAAACTGTGTGAAAGTTCCATAATTCCGCAGACGACTATGGAGTCGACTTTAACGTCCATAACAAAATAAAAACTCGTGTTTGCAGTAAAATGAATCTTTTATGACGATGCATCGATTCCTTGAACTGGATTGCGAGTATTTTAATACATAATACAACGCTCTGATCAAGTTTGCAATGTAGGTTTTAGTACCAAGGTGGACACTTGACTGTTATTGAAAATTATCTTACTTAATATGTTTATACCATGGATACTTTACGTGAGAAATAAATATTGTGTTTGGCGTGCTCATAGTACCTATAGTTAGGTTAGAATGCAAATAAGTATCATTACCTTATCCACTTTATCGCATTACCGATTCGGCACAACATCAATGACCTATTAGGACAATTATGCGAAATAATAATTGGATATAAGACTGACTTGTTCTGGGAACTTCATCGTCCCAATTTAATATCGCCTTCAAAGTTTTCTTTTGCGAAATTGTATTTCTTTTCGTAAATGTAACTTTGCATTTCTATCGCTTCAAAAGCAAATGATTCTTGATTAGTTTTACTATGAAGAAAATTCTTACCTTTTTGCCCACGAACAGTAACTAATTAATTGCGATAGGGTTGTCCCTTGGGACTTATATCAAAACTTTAAGCCCCGTTTACGCGATGCAATTAAATCAATTCTATATCTACATAAACTAAGCAACAATAAATTGAAGGAAGTTATCTTCATCTGGCTAAAGTCGCTTTAACTAAGAAGCGGTAGAAAATCTACTTGCAGTGGTGACTTAATTACATTTTCATAGTTTTTGTGATGGGACGGGATCAGCCCCGCGTACCTCTTCCTAACAAAAAGCTCAAGCATGTACTATGTTGTATTTTAATTTAACTTGAATTTGATTAAATTAAAGTATTAAGTCTTAAAGTGCAAATTTTGTGTTATTTTAAAACGACAAAGGGGCGTTATCTAGTACGGGAGGACACTGGCCCTTGCAACACAATAAAATCGAGCGAAAATTAAAATAAAATGTACATCTTGTTTTATGCCAATAAATATTCTTTGCATTTGTATTTATATACTTAAATCTTTTGTTTTCTTTCATTTGTTTATGAATAATATCAATGTTGTCGTCAGGTCCGGTGGTGTCGGCATTATGCAACAAGTACGGGTGTCGGGCTGTTTGCGTGGCTGGGTCGTTTGTCGCAGCCATTGCGTTCGTCCTGTCGACCTTCAGCAAGAGTGTTACCATGATGATGATCACTTATGGGTTGATCGGAGGTAAGTTAAATTTTTACTTTCGACTAGAATAATCAAAGAAGGAAAATACAGGTTTCATCAGTCTTAGTTACTTGGCAACGGATTCTAAGGTCAGTAGACTAACGGAAGCATTTCATTGATAGATAGATACATATATAGAATACTTTTTATTATGTACCTGCACCTTATAAATTACAGACACAGATGTAGTTTTATTTTTTAAATTCCGTCATAAGTGAACTAAATAGGAAACCAACTATTAAACCATGGATTAATCTTTTCTCACAATTCAATCAATCAACGTCGAGGTTACAATTATGTCTACTCTAGTATGTTATGTGTTTATCTACCATGAACGAGCTGACTGTGATGGATTCCTCGATTCTATGATCTCAACATTGTTGTTTCTTGAAATTAGATATTGATCGCGTCTTCCGAGAAATCTATTGTAACATGATTACTAACGTCAGGTTAAGTACGTTTTCTGATATCCTCATATAAAATTAACGATCACATTTTTATGGTCTTAAATAAACTAAAATTTCCAGTACTTACAAAAATCCTGAAACAATTACACCCAAGCGGAAACACGTCACTGAGTTTACATGTCATTGTGACAATAACCGATTAGGATTTTGAAATCCGTTGCCAATTCACTGTTATCATAAACCGTTTAGATTCAAATGTTAAATCTTTAGAGCGAGTAAATGATTGAGTTTCCAGCATTTTCTCTCGTCTCGCCGCGGGCAATTAAGTCTGAGAATTCTAAACCTTTAGCTATTTGTACTGACTTTAGGTATATTTAGAATGGCTTGGCAATAAAACGGCTAGCAGGACTCATATGGAACGTCAGAGTTATGTAAATGTCCACTGGCCTTGGCACGTTGGCATAGTTAATGGGGTGGCGTCGCAAAGTCGCTACCAGCTGTCCTTCGAGCCGTGGTTAGCGAACATTAACTTAAAGGATACCCGTCCATTGTAGTTTACATTTATCGGTTTCACAATACGCACCGCAAATGGTCATAATAACAGATGCGAAATGAGGCCAAATAAACAACGGGTGGGTCTAGTAAAATCAAACATAAGTGATACTATCGCGACATAAAGTACCAATCATTAACGTTTCCAATTATTGTGCTTCTCAACAACTATCATTATGTGTACCTATAATGATAGTTGTTGCTGAGCTGCTGTTAATGTGAATAATATGCCCAGTGCTGGTGACTCAATTATGTCCGACATCAACCAATGAGTCAAATAGAAGATTAATAATACTCCATTGATGCATTGAAAATTGCTAAGTACATTAATAATAAACATTTGCATACATACATACATACATAAACTCACGCCTTCTTCCCATGGGGGTAGGCAGAAACCACAGAACGCCACCTGCTACGATCCTTACATACTCCTTTTGCCTCGTTTACGTTCATACATCTGGTCATACACGCGCTCCGGTTCCGAGTACCACGCACCTGACCTTTTTGAAGAACATCACCATTACGGTCACTATATTATGTCCTCCTAGGGCGTCCCCTCCCGGCGTTTGCACTCACAGCTGCCTTGTAAATACCTTGACCAAACCATTTGAGAATTCTCTTTTCAAATTTTGTCACTACATCTTCTTTTAAACCGCACCGTTGCCATATCACATCATTCCTCAGCCTATCATTCAAAGTCACACCAATTTCCACAGCATTTGTTCTGCTTTCATGTTTCTTTTGCCACACCCAACATTCACTTCCATACATAAGCGTAGGCACCAGCACACTATTGTGAACAGCCAGTCGTGCCTTCTTGGACATCAACAGGTTGGTCACAATTGCATTTGTAGCACCATTCACTTTATTTCCCGCATTCACTCTTTCCACATCTCCATCAATCTTTCCTTTTCAATTATATATTTCGTTTATTAATTTTTTACATATTAAATAAATTTTTCAATATTTTTATAAATCAAGATAAAAAAAAACATACAAAAATATATAAAAAACTAGACCACCTTCGGTTTCCCCAAAGAGGTCGCCGAAACGTAACCAGGATACAGACGCCAAAAAGTCTACATCAGGTCCATGGAGGACTCGGAAAAAGCGTCCGTGAAGCTCTTTGCCTTGCCATACTTCCTTACGGTCGTTAGTATCTAGTAGGTACTGCAGGTTTGCGCCAGTTCTCTTTCGCCAAGGAGAGCGGGTTGAGACCCTTTTCCACTGCGACCACATCTCGACGCATCCCCACGTCGAATTGTAGGAAATATTCCCTGAGACTGCATATCTCGCGATTGTGGAGGGTCTTAGCGTTTAAAAAGTCTCGACCTCCACACTTTCGCGGGATAGCACAGCACTGTACGAATCTTCCTATCCAAGGCGTCAAGTTCGGTCTGAGTCCATTTGAGAATGCCGAAAGAGTACATCAAAACCGGCATGAAACAAGGTGCGCGTTGTTTCCGCCTGATAGAAGACTGTTAAATACTTTCTTCAAGCGGCCAAAGATGCGCTCCTTCAACGATTGCTTCATGGCAGTAACATTAATGCCCAACGCTTCCGACATACCCAAATACTTATAGGTGTCGGATGAGGAGAGGGTTCTAAGGTTTATGGAATCCGAGAGTTGAGTTCCCACGGATTCCACAATCTCCCCTCGCTTTATATGCATGACCGCACATTTGCCCACACCAAATTTCATCCTGATGGCGCTACTGAAAGTTTCAGTTACTACGTAATTCCATCAGTTGCAAATTGTTTGAGGCAAAGACTTTTAGGTCATCCATGTAGAGGAGGTGAGATACAACCTGACCACCTCTCTTTAGCCGATAGCCTAGTCCTGAATTGTCCAGCAGTGTGCTAAGAGGATTCAAGGCTAAGCAGAACCAAAGCGGACTCAAACTATCACCCTGAAATATGCTTCGCCCGATCCTTATCGACTCGCAATTCCTATGGTTATTTCGACATCCTGGATAGCGAAGAACTGTCCTCTATTGCCCCATACACGACATCAGGAAGATGCGCAGAGTTGCGTCTACTTTATACAACTCCAGCACCCTCACGAGCCATGTATGTGGCACCGAGTCATAGGCCTTCTTATAATATATCCAACATGTCGACAGATCCTTTCGGAAACGACGAACCGGTTGGCTAATGGTCATACAATGAGGAGCCGCTCATTATTACCACGCGACCCGTTCTTACATCCATTTTGAGAGACAGACATGATGGAGTTGGTGCCTGTATATATGTTTATTTTAGCTCTCAAAATGGATGTAAGAACTTTATAGACCGTCGAAAGATATGTGATCGGTCTATAATTTTTGGATTCCGCTGTACTACCTGATTTATGAAGCAGGTGGGTTATTCCCGTCGTTAGCAACTGGGGCAGTGACCCTGACTCTAAGGCTGACTGGAACTGGGATGCCAAGCGGACGTGCGACCTTTGTAACCATTTTATTCAAAAGTTGTGCAGCCCGTCCGGCCCTGGAGATTTCCAGTTAGATAACGGACGGACTGCACGAGCTACATCTTGGCGGCTGATGGAACGTGCCCCCATTTCCGGTATATGATCACACGCTCGATTGATCTCCCTAGTCCAATTATCTTCGGTGTGATGTGACAGGCACCGACCAGATATTTTGCCAGAAGGAACACATGGCGTCATCATCTGGCAGGCGCGTGTCATCCACACCTTGGTCTGGTCGTTCCCAAGCCCTATAAACCCACCTTTCATCGCTCTGGAATGTGCGATTCTGAGTGTACCACTCCACTCTTCGCCTGTACCGACGAATTACGGTTATTTAATATTATTATTTTCAATTATGTGCATTTTCCATAAATGGTATAAATGCAATTTAAGTTATCTTTCGCGCTGAAAAAAATATTTTGATTTTCTAAGACATTTTAAGGTTTTTGTTATTCGGTTTCTTTGTTGTTTGAAAGATATCAAAATTCAGCTTCGTCATTGAGAGTTCAGCTCGTAATTTTCTTATTTTGAGTGCAGGGTTGTGTATAGAATACTTTTGTTGTACTTATTCCTAAGAAAGTTTTAACTTTCAGGTGCTTCTTTTATATCAGGAGGAAACGTTTTACGCGATTTAATTTGGTTAAAGTTTAATACATAACATAACATCACGCCTTGTTTTCCCGAAGGGTTGGGCAGAGGTGTACCTATAGTACACCCACATTTCGCCAGTTATGTTTAAGTCCCATGTACTAGGGGGCGAGCCTATTGCCATCAACCGGTCACAAATCCAGACTTCGGGCTGCTACTGAGAAATTCCAGATAGAAAAATCCAATAACACGTTGCCCGACCTGGGAATCGAACCCAGGACCTCATGCTCAGCAGTAGCGATTGCGACCCCTAGACCAACGAGGCAGTTAATCTTATTGTTTAAGTTAGATAAGGGTCTAACTTTGAGATCATAAAAGGGGAAACTATTCAGCTACTTGCTTGTCCTTACTTGATTCTAAACAATATATTTATATACCTATGTTAAAAACGTGTACATTGTTCTTAATTGCTTTAATTCGTCTATTTACTAGTAGTTGAAAGATAAAAGCTCTCTCGTAGAGTGATGTTGTTATAACCACATAGAATCGAGTTACAGATCCTAGGGGAAATTACCTACCAGAGATCGATATAGGAGCATCGAGGTTCCTTGTTAATTAATTAATGTGTACTTACAGTACTTACTTGTGTGCTACTGTCATGGCCCGTCGATAAAATAAAGGGTTTGTAGTTTGATGGACACATAATCACTTAGAAAGCAAACTATCTGCTTTATTGACTTTACCTAAGTTAGTAAAAAGTAGATCCCTATACTTTAATATATTTAATTAGTAGAAACTGATGGAAAACTTTATTTTTTTTGCCGAAATCCAAAACGTAATTCGGTCTTTTTGCATTTTTGGCCTAAAACCAAAACAAAATAACAAATACTTAAAAACTTTTTTCGTTCCGCGATACGTTTTTGTTAGGTAACAGTAAAATAAATACAGGCAATCATTTATCGTTCAATTTAATTTAACCGTTTTGACAATAATTATGTACTTTGACATCATCATAATGCGAGAAAAAGCAATGTTTCTGCGTTTTCGCAGATATTGTGCTTTTAGTTGCTGTATTTTCTGCCAAAAGTAATAATAACCTTTTTCGGCCGAACACAAAAAACGGCTGAAAATAGATATTAGGACTGAAAACTGACAGCGAAATTCGGTCGGACTCTATTATTTTGTTCTCTATTATCTCACATTTCTCTTGGAGTTTGGTTCAAAAAAGAGCGTTCGCTATGCTAATTGATCTCGGGATATCTGGATCTCCCGCGGATGATTGAGTAACTGAATCCGGTGTAATTAGGTTCCTACCCACATTTCTTTGTTTGTTGTAGTTTTTTAAATTTTCGCCGATGCGTTGTCGTCTACAAGATTCAGATACGCTGGACGAATAATAAAACGAGAAATGCAACCGCCAAGTCACAAAAGAGACAATATTTGTCCTTTTATTCAAACAAACTTGTACCACAAGAAAGGCATCTTCGGTTTTGTCCTGTCTTTCTTTCGATAAAGCAGAGATACTTCAAATATTAAAACCGTTTCGACACGTTCTTTGTTCTCTCGAACCCTTGAAAATAGAGGCGACCACAGGCCCGTGTGTGAAATTGAACGTTTGCCAACAGACACCAACGTGAACGAGAAGGCCTAAATGTCGTTTTAGTTCCAAGTGTTAAGCCCTTCTGGCAATTGCAGAATTCGAGGAAAAGCGGGCTTTTCTATTCCTCGAATGCAACGGTGTCGTGCCTGGCGATTTAAATGAATAGGTACTCGCCTATGTAAACAGCCGCCGATTTGTAGAACGGACTGGTTCATGAAAGGGCAAAATTTTTCCTGGATAATGTCGCTCCATTCTCAGAAAACCTCGTGACCTCTTTTCAGCTTCAGATTCAATTACGCTACTGTGTATTGCAGTTTAAAACAGTTCTCGACAAACAATTCGCCTCTGCTTATCTGATTGGCTTAATTAAATGACAAATTAAGACTGATGGCTGTGACGTACTTTGAATTTTAGATCACGTTCGCACGGACATAAAAATATCGCGGTGGGATGTTTTCGGGCACTGGATTTTCAACTCTCGGTGTTGAACCGAGCATTGAGAATCCAACAGAGTGCATTTCGTCACGTCCACAGCGCGACGATAAAGACACTGTAGGACTTTCAACCCTCGGCTCTGAGCAGTGCGTTGAAGACACAGTGCGCGAAAAAATCCCGGCGCGATATTTTACGTCCGTGCGAACGAGGACATACTTCAAGGTCATTGGAACACGGGACGCTTGGCCAGCTGCCAACTAGTGCAGACGACATGGCGCCTTACTAGGCTAGAATATAAGATTGCCTGGAATTGTACACACATTACAACTTTCACACTTTTTCTATTTTAATTGAAAACTGGCAGTTGGTTGGTTTGCAATCGTGCACAGGGATCGTTAATACTATTCGGAATATCAAATGCGACCTATTTCTTGTATCGTATGGCGGGCATTCAAGGTTTTAACGACGGAAAATACGTTGTCAACCAAGTATCGTTTTCGTTTAGTGGATCATCCACCTTCCCATATTTCAGAAATATCGTGATATCGAAATCAACACATGAGAAAATCCTGGGAACCATTCAAAGACGTCATGTCAGTCTTAAAATTTAAAGGTGTTAATAATTAGCACGTTCATTTAGCACCAATTTTAGTGATCCCTGTTGGCAGCTAACCGCTGAGATCATCGAGTCTCAATGTCGACACTATTCGGAAATACTGTTTCACATCAGAAGCCGACTAGACCATTCAAAACATGGTAAATGAACTAATGAATTTATATATCCGGTAGTGGATCTTGAAACACGCGATTTAAAGTCGATTTGTGTAGACTGTGGAAATGTTATTACGAACTAGCTATTTGCCCATTATATTACTAAAGTGTATACTAAATATTGACAACTTGGTGCGCTGTTAATATGATACGCGAACACGTTATCGTCAGTTGCTAACAAAATAAAAGTATGTAGCCTAGCTAGCTATCTTCAATAAATTCTGAATTCATGCATCGACTATTTGTATGACATTTTATCTTCTGCATTGAATGTCCGTTTTGAAAATAGTATGATTAATAATAAATATCAGCTCCCTGTCAAGCTTATCAGCATGTCGATTCTGTAAAAATCTCACCGTGAAGACTCACGTGGCGGGAGCTGTTAGTGTCATTCCGCTTGGTCAATGCCATCAGTGGCACTGACAGCTCAATGCTCAACAAATCAAACACGCTCACTTCACCTGAGTTTTCACGGTAAGATGGTTACAGAATAGCACTACAGATAACCCAAATATAGTATTACGTATTCACTCATCAGGGTATAATCAAGAACAAAGAATGAAGACAGAAACTGCGTAAAAGTCTTTCGTTCAGTGGCGACTAAAGCGTTTTATGTTCAGTGGCTAGAAAAATAAAAGAAAACAGAAGTGAAAAAGAAACGTTTTCTTACAAAGCTTCGACCTCGAAAGGCCATTTTCCAAGAAACAGTTCTGAAACTTCATTCAACTTTTCAGTCTTGCTGCCAATTTATTGTTTATGACCAAGTCTATTGGATATTTACTCGGCAACGCTTAGAATTTCCTTTAAAATAAATGGTTTTGATCATTTGTTTGTATTTCGCATTCATATCAAACTGACGAATGTATAAAAATAGGTCAGTGTGTTCTGCGTCTTTATTGTACTGTAGATATTTTGAAGAGAATTCTCCTCAGGAATCAAAATATTTGCTTTATAAATGAACTAGAGTTAAGTGTTTATTTTTTCAATTTATTACCTATTGCTACTTATTATATTCTCTTGTTCAATAATTAAACCTTCTAACCTAAATACTATAGCTGGTTACTATAGTTGTCTTCTTTGAAAGGAATCTGGGTGAAATGTCGATTCATTGTACCTTTTCCAGCTGCTAGCATTGTGTGTAAATTAATGATTAATTTATTTGATGAGAAAAGTGGAATATTGTACTGGGAAGTGACGCATGCGTTTGTAAAGTGGCGACGACCTCTTTGCTGCAGGCAACAACCCATACACTCCTTTGTGCTGTTTCAAATACCGATTTGTGGGCCGACAACAAACACCGAGTCACTCTGTATCATGTTCAAACTTTGTTTTTACACATTGTACAGCTAAATGGAACACAAAAATATTATCACGTAATTAAACATTATGGCATAATGGTTTCTTGCTAATGGCGTTGACTGCTTTAAGCGACAACATTAAGATGTTGCTCAGTAACTATCCAAGGTCGTTGACAGGGATGAAGTCAGAAGGGTTAACATCACCTTTGAGAACCGGTACAACGTGGGAATGTCTGGAGACAATTGTAAAAAAAGTTTTGCGCTAACAAGAATAATGGGCCAGCAGTGCAGCAAAGAGGATGTATGATAACTGCACAAGTGAATAACTTCTATTATCTTATCTTACCTCTAATGTCCTAATTAATTAACGAAATAAGAATGTTATACGAGGGCTGCACTAAAAGTATTGGGAATGGAATATTTCCACTGTTCCTGTCATATTAAAATCTATTTAATTGAAAAGTCTTGGTTTTAAAAATCGAATATCATTTATTTATTTTAAAAAAGATTCTCGGTCTTGTCACAAGGTTTTGTCAAACTTGTTTACTCGTGGAGAAAATGGAATTGACTCGAGAAAATTCAAGAGCGATGATTTATTATGACTTTCGAAGTGGGTTAACACAAAAGCAGTGTGTTGACCGGATGATTTCTGCATTTGGTGATGAAGCCCCATCCAAAACCACAATTTATCGCTGGTTTGCTGAATTTCAACGTGGACGTGTCAAGCTCAGTGATGATCCCCGTCAAGGTCGTCCAAAAACTGCAGTCACCCAAGAAAACGTTGATGCTGTGCGTAAACTGATTGAGGAAGATCGACATGTGACATACCGCGAAATTCAGGCAACTTTAGACATTGGCATGAGTCAAATACAAATAATCTTGCATGAACAATTAGGTGTAAAAAAGTTGTTTTCCCGATGGATACCGCATTCGCTCTGTGAAGAGCAAAAAGCGGCTCGCGTTACTTGGTGCATCAGAACTCTCGAAAGATTCCACGCAGGATCCTCAAATGCTGTTACAACATCGTATCAGGTGACGAATCCTGGAAATACGCGTACGAACCCGAAACAAAAAACCAGTCACGAGTGTTCGAAAATGAGTTAAAGCCAACAAAAATTTTTCGTTCACGGAGTGTTGCAAATAAAATGGTGGCCATGTTTGTCTCCAAAACCGGCCATGTTACGACTATTCCTCTTGAGGGACAAAGAACGGTTAATGCAGGATGGTATGCTAGCATTTGTTTAACACAGGTCGCTTCTGAACTCCGTAAAGAGAACTGCAACCGCTGCATCATCCTCCATCACGACAATGCGAGTTCTCACACCGCACACAGAACAAAAGAGTTTTTAGAGCAAGAAAACATAGAATTATTAGACCATCCGCCGTACAGCCCCGACCTTAGCCCTAATGATTTCTATACTTTCCCTAAAATAAAGAATAAATTGCGTGGACAGAGATTTTCATCACCTGATGAAGCTGTGGACGCCTACAAAACGGTCATTTTCGAGACCCCAACTTCCGAATGGAATGGTTCCTTCAATGATTGGTTCCATCGTATGGAAAAATGTGTCAAATTTCGCGGAGAATACTTCGAAAAGCAATAAATCCATTTTTAAATAGTAATGTTGTGTCACTTCCTTGATTCCCGAAATTTTTAGTGCCGCCCTCGTATGCTTAAACAATCGATAAGAAGTTCGTTAGCATAATGTTTGTTGTTGACATAGTACAATGTATATTTTAGGATTAAGTGAAGTTTGCCCAAAATTTATTTTATTCATGAACTGTAGGCTAAGAACCCTTTGTTTATTATGGCACCAGTGACTTGTTTCTAACGAAGCGAGGCAGATGTCAATGTCCACGCGCAGTGAAATACCGGCGACCGGATGACGTTCTCATGTTTTTTATCGCACGCCAAATTATGTGACGTAGGCACCTCAGGCAAATTGGTCAAAGTTCTCTGCAATTTGGGAGTGTGCCAAATTGAGCAACAGTCACTAATCATAGTATTTCACCTCTTTGAAGATTTTGTTTTGCATAGCGACGCGGGCTTATCCAAACATATGCGGGTGCTGTGGAAAAAGTTGTTGGTGGTATTGTGAAAACAAACCTTTTTGAATGGCACAACACAGCTTCTGAGAGCTTTCCAAACAATACATTTTTATATTAAGCTTGACAACTCTTTTGAGTCATGGATGAGCTCTTGGTTTGGTCGAGTTTCGTTTTTTTGTATCGAGTTCTAAATTCATTACTACCTTGTAGGTACCTCACTCTAAATAATTGGTTTGTTTATACATCGATATACCAACCAATTGTTTAGAGTATATTATTATTCTTTTAAAATCACAAATTGCGCAGCAAACAAAGTAGGTTATACATTTATTTGTCCTTTGCTGTGAATAAAGGTTATTCAAGAATTAAAATCAGCAAAATATAATAAATTTAACATAATATTGTGTTATTTTATTTTCCTTCATAATTAATAGCAACTTTTGTTCCCAGGTCTCGGCTTCGGTATGATCTACCTTCCTTCTGTGGTGGCCGTGGGTTACTACTTCGAGTCCAGACGGTCCCTAGCAACTGGTATCGCCGTCTGTGGTTCAGGAGTCGGTACCTTCAGCTTTGCGCCTTTGGCGGCAGTTCTGCTCAATGAATTCGGAACATGGCAGAATGCTAATCTTCTGCTTGCCGGCTTGATTCTGAATTGTGCTGTGTTCGGCGCGCTGATGAGGCCTTTGGTCTACCCTAAGGTATGTGTGTGTTTTTTGTTGTGTGTACTGCATTGATTGGTGACTTTCAATGCGTGTGGGTAAATAAAGGCAACCCTGTGTACTAACCTAACCTTAGAATACCGGACTCCTGACTACGTTACGCCTGTAAAGCTAACGGAGGTCAGGCACTGGTTTTGTATAAAATCTGCAGGTACGGTTCATTGTGTGGTCATACTAGAAAACAAATTATACGCACCTATTTACTTGAGGAAGTGCTAGAATGATGTAACAAATAAATAAACTAACGAACGTTATAGTACTTAGTAGTTTAATTACCTACTTATAGGTAAACAATTTTAGTTTAGGTGCCTATAATAATTAAGTCGATTTGCAATTGTTATATGTATCTTTTCTTGTAATGCTTGAACGTTTTTCTAAAGTGTTTTACCAAATAAATCCCCTGTGCAAATGGATAAGGAAACTATTTCTTGTATTTTAAATGCCTATAATATTTTGTTATCCTCTGTTTACAAATCAAAGTTAATTAGTAACTCTTTGTAACTTCTTTTTATGTCAACGAAAAATTATAATAATTAATTTAAGCGGATATTATTGATCGGATCGGATTGTAGCCGTCCCTCTTATTTTCCATTTTATCTGTAAATTAATTTATAACTTGACTAACATCGTTCACGTAACTTGTAAACACCACACAAAATTACAGACATCAGGTGAAAAGCCCTTATTACAACGTATGGCTGAAGAGAAACGTCTGCAAATGGAGCGAGGTTCCATCGGAGGATCCTACTTCGTGGTGCAGCTGCCCGATGGAACCATGGAGAAGAGGTTGAAGGTGAACGTTGTAGACGATTCTGTATGTAGTTGCTTTCACTAATATTACTATTCTAAGTTTTATTTAAGGTGATGCGTTTCGTCTCGACAAAAAACTTAAGTACGCAAATACAAACAGGACGACGGTCAAAATTAACTTGTGGGTACCTAATTTCGTGATACGAATAATAAACCCAGTTAAAGCTTAATTTATTCAACAAGGTTTCTAAAACTATTGGGAATTAAAGTATTACAAACATTTGCTAAATATAACACTTACATATCAAGCAAAATAAATCCAAATAATCCAAATCTAATTAATGCCATAAATAGGTATTTAGTTAAATGGTTTAATTCAATCCCTTATGTATGAATGTTGTATAATGATTCGATTTTTTCCTGTCCTGTAAAATGTACCAATAATATTTCTTGTGAAATCAGTGAATTACTTTCATCAAGAAAACTCTTTTTTAATTTTATGTTTATTTGAAACTGCTGACGAAACGCATCCCCCTAGAGGTGGTGGTATACCTTTACATAGCGACCCACGCTAGACACTGTTAAGTGTTCTTGTCTTTCGGCTTGCTGTGCTAACAAAATTATTAGGTAGCATGTTTTGAACACGTATTATGTTTGTGCATGTAATTTTTGAGCCAATTTGCACTATTCGGAGAATAAAGGCTTAACTTGAGATCCGAACTTTACTTACGAGCTAACTTTACTTCGCCCTTTGAAAACTTTGAAGCGAAAGATCAGTTTGTATATCAAGTTGTGTGAAAGCACACGTAGGTGTTCGTCGAACATAATTATAGGGTGACATTAGTTTCCTTACAATCACATCTACAAGGCGCTAGGGGCAACGTATTAAGCGGCGTCACCGAATTGACAACCAACGCCTGATGCGAAGTCACTCTGGATTAAACCAATGAGAGTCTTTTTAAGTGCCTTAATTCTTCTTAAAGTGCAAATTAATACTTAATTTGGCTATTGTTTGAAAAAAATGAAAGCACAGACCTATACTTAGCTATTTATTCACGTTTTGTTAGAAATACTAAGAAAATCTTTAGAATATCACTACACTACAGTGCTTAAAATACTGCATAATACAGACCTGAGCCATGGAACAAAAAGTACCCTAGCAACAATATTTTAAAATCGGAACAATTCTATAAATCACCGTGTCTATGGAAGAAGTTCATATATTATGTAGCAGTCGTATGCCGTGTAGAGGGCAATGCCTTCGAATAATTGGCAAGCTTTGTTCCCCTTTCTTTTGTCCCTATTATTACCGCAAAGTGAATAGTCTGGTATTGATTGTATTTCTACAAACTTTCCAACTTGAAGGGAATGGTGCACGCAAAAATTTTCTTTGAATGCTATCTTTCTTTAAACTTTTTCTACTGCATTGGATGTCGTAGTGCATGAAGTTTGTGACTACCTGTTGGTAGTTGTGAAAATACAGTCATACCTCGAAGTTATGGTTAACTTAAAACTAGGTTGAGTTACTAGTAAGTTTTATCCTTTTTGGTAGGCGGACAGTTAGTTTAGCAGTAGATTTTTTATCCAACACTGATTATGGACTAAAAAGAAATTTAGAGAGACAGGCTTTCTGCACGCGTAGAAGACCACCATAGAAACGAGTTTTGTCTATGGAAGAATAGACAACTGTCTCTCCCTAATTTTGTAGTAGTCTCTAATCAGTGTTTAGCTGTCAAATCTCATGTTTGTCTTTGTAATTGCTTGACCAAAATAGGGATGATTACTAATATTAAAAATGTTCGAAAAAATCTGTTATTTCGATGTAAATATGAAGAAGCTACCACTCTTTAAAAGATTCTGGAGGGGATTATTCCCGTCCTTAGTATGAAGTTACAAAGTCGTGACGCCACTTCTACGATAGTGTTGTCCTGGTCTATCACTTAGTTTAAAAAGTTTATAACTTGGTAATTTTTTAAGGTTTTACACTTTTTATAATATTGTTTGCAACAAAAAAATTGTCATCATCCCTATTACAACCAACCAATCGAATCACTTAGTAACTGATTTGACAGCCGACAAGTTGAATAGACGTTTTAGTAAACCTACGTAACTCGAAGTATGACATCCCTATTTCAAAATCGAACCCCAACTAAACAAAAAGATCTTGTATCGCCAGGCCCCGTTGAACATCGACCCCGGAGTACACTCTTCGCTGAATCTAGAAGCTTTAGCACGCGTGCCCACAGTCCCTAACATGCCCGGAGTACCACCTGTGCCTACCCTGCCCACTATCACTGAAGCTAGGGTTGTTGATGATGGCGAGGAGAAAAAGAAGAAGGTAAGGTTTTATTCGCTTCTATTTTTTATCAAGCCATACTTTTGCGATATAAAAGATCAAAATACATATATTTTCAGCACCTTTTCAGTCTTTTCTTGGTTAATTTTTTACCCGACTAATCCAGACGGAGGGTAACGTTTTATGAAAATGTGTATGAAATAGTGTTCCTCCTTAGCCAAGTGCGGGGTATAGCTTTGTTTTCCTAAAAAAACAGTGAACGGTAACACAATAACGTATGTCCAGATATAGAGCATTTTTTGTCACCATAATATTTTATATGAAAATTCATAGGTGGAACAAATTTCGAAAGTTCCGAACGATCGATGCGAGATTGAGGATTTTTTTTGTAGTAAATATGTCATTCCTTCAGTCGCGAATCGCATTTTGATCTACATACACCGTAAAACCGAGTGCAAAAAAAAACAAAGAAACGTTGAATTTGGCGTACTACAGCTGAGGATTCACCCTAAGGACTGTAGCAATTAGATAATCTGCATCATAAGCTACATCATCAATGTATCCCTCCCTATTATCAACATTTGATGACAACTAACGCGAACACATCTTCATCCAAACATACTTATCGTAATCGCATTTTCATCAACATACGACGTAAAACCGACATGCGATTTGCAACAAAAAAAAATGATTTTAGAGGGCTACAGCTAAGGAGTCGCCTTAACGTCAAAGACTGGTTAAGATGACAGATTTTATTAAACCGTAGTTTTGGACTACGGTATCATTAGGTATGAAAACTGTAAACAGTTTTTTGTTATGTTATGACCTTTTAGAATTTACGTACTACTCGCATCAGGTAAATATGTAGGTGGGTACTTACTAAAAAATTATGAATAATGAAGATGTGAACAAATTCTGTTAGACTTAACATACTTATAGAGATGATGTATGGATCTTGTTCCTATATTTAAAACATCGGCAGCGTAGGAAATTTCTTTAAAAGTCCTTCAGTGCGGCCACACGCGTCTAGCTAAGCCTGAGACGAGTGGCAGATGCACATGCTAAATATTGAATAAATAATACGTGTTCCTAATAACTATGTTACTAGGAACACGTATTATCAATGTATGTATCAATCGACCATACAGCCTGCTCGTTTCCTATATCATAATAATGTAAGTGCAAAGGATATTGATAAGGTAAATGGGTTGTATACATAAAATGTAATACTATGTATGAGGGACAGAGAATCAATTCAATAAACGTTAACCTGACGAATTAACCTACATTAAGAAGCTTCAGCTGAGGACTAAGCCCTCTGCTTAGCGCGGAGAGTTGAAAATCCAACAGTGTGTTTTTAACGCACTGGAATGCACTCTGTTAGATTCTCCACGATCGGCTCAACACCGAGAGTTGAAAATCCAGTGCGCGATAGTAGTTTATAGTCCCATGTAACATGGACAGCTGCGATGGATGACGGATGTAAAATATTCTCAAAAATCATACTTAAAATTCTTCATTCTCAAGATTTCTTCATGAATAGTATCAAACTACCTATTGATTCTTAAGTTTATGTTAGGTTTAATCTTAACAAGATGGAAGGTACACCAGTTAATAATCAAAGTAAAGTCATTAAATGTGGGGCACGAGACCCTCAAGGTAACGTTATTGAAAACTTAGAAGTTTTCTTCTTTGAATGTTAATTAGCAATCTAAGTTTCAACGAGTACCTAGGCTGTTGCTTTTATAGATTAATTTCATTATTCTTATTAGTTCTCAAAACTTAAATGCCTTTTCATTTTATACATAGCGTTTATAAATGTCGAGTCTTTTAAAAGTAGTTTTATATTTGCAGCTTACAATTTATTTAATACTGGCATTTGCCCTCGGCCTAAACTATGTGTGCCAAATTTCATCCAAATCCGTCCAGC
The DNA here is from genome assembly GCA_963555695.1 of Dasypolia templi. Classification (NCBI taxonomy): domain Eukaryota; kingdom Metazoa; phylum Arthropoda; class Insecta; order Lepidoptera; family Noctuidae; genus Dasypolia; species Dasypolia templi. Next base: position 8,405,921 of record OY743148.1, on the reverse strand, counting down.
CGTTTTTGCGCCATTCCGGAACCAGACAAACAGACAAAAAGTCTAAAAACAATATTTTCGGCACCATACTTGTTACTATGTGATACCTCGAAGAGATTTTAAAAAAAAACACGTACTGTTTTGACTTCGATATTATTTTATTATACGTATTTAATTACAGACAACAATACTTGATATTTGCCTCGTTGGTCTAGTGGTCGCAATCGCTACTGCTGAGCATGAGGTCCTGGGTTCGATTCCCAGGTCGGGCAACGTGTTATTCGGTTTTTCTATCTGGAATTTCTCAGTAGCAGCCCGAAGTCTGGATTTGTGCCCGGTAGATGGCAATAGGCTCGCCCCCTATTACATGGGACTTAAACATAACTGGCGAAATGTGGGTGTACTATAGGTACACCTCTGCCCAACCCTTCGGGGAAACAAGGCGTGATGTTATGTGTACTTGATATTTATATCTGAAATAAATGTTATCGCTGGCACTTCTAATGTTGTAGCAAATTTTAATCATCGGTCTGGGTATAAATAAAATTATGATAAACCATCATGAGTCAAATTGTGATTATATAAACCCAATCCGCCATCACCATATGACAGAAAATTCTCGATTTAGCTGAGTACATGAGTGTGATAGTGTAGTAAATAAACAAAGTGCTGTTGTAGAAACATTAGGTAATCGTCATCATAGCATTCAATCGTAACAAATCGCATACGCACCTTGTCTACTTTAGAATGACGAATTTAGCATCACCGAGTCTCTTCATAAAAATATATGATAAATTTACATTGTCGAATTCAAAATTTACTTTAAATAATAAAGTTCTACTGCAAAAAAAAACGTTATTTCATGTTAGTAGATAAATGAACATGTACCAAACCGCACCGGGCCCGCGTTAGTGTATTACGGCACACTTCCTCTCACTGTGTCCCAGCAGTGGGAACGTGATTATGTTATGTTACCTACGAGTATGTTAATCCGTTTTCCAAATTCACTGAGCGAGATGTTCAACCCCACGCAAAAGCGCTTTCGATGCGAATGAGTGCAGTTGCTTGCGAGGAGACTTCTCGTTTCATCGAATGTCGCTTCTAAGTGGCGAAGTAAATATAATTTATAAGTGTAAATGCTAAAGTTCGTCAGAAAATTGAAGCCCATTCCATTCCAAAACGTAGTTCTCTATTGAGAAGAACAGACAAGAAACTCCAAGGACACTCTTTTAAATGAAGATATTACAAATTCCTGGGTTTTTTTTTCTTAGCACAAGCAATTACATCACACTGTGTAAATCAAGTTTACCCATATTCCGTTATTTAACTCCCCAGGGCGAGAATGGCAACGCGACACTAAACCCGCAACAACAGCTGCTGTCCCGCAACGTGTCGTCTCCCGCCTTCAGCGCGCACGCGCCGGGTCTGCCTAAGAACGGATCCGTCCCGTTCTTTGACAGGCAACGCAAGCAGAGTACTGGCGACAGGTCTGGCGATAGGTAGTAGAATTGTTTTGTTATAGGGTGCAGTACGGTGGAGGTCGGCGTGGGATATGGTGGAAGTAATGTGCATGTTATATGTAAACTGATCAAAAAAAATGCATCAAATAAAAGGACAATAATTTTTATAGGGCCTCTTCTCTTTGATTTGATGAAATTATACGTGATTCAATTTTTTCATCAGTTTATTCACTATGATTTTCATTTTTGTGGTGCGTAGTTTGAGCATGCATCTGCGTCAGGTCTGCCCAAGAACGGATCCGTCCCGTTCTTTGGAAGGCAAAGCAAGCATAGTACCGGCGACAGATTTGGCAATAAGTAGTAGAATTGTTTGTCAATCTAAATCAAAAGTCATTTATTCAAACTAGGCTGAGAGTCAGCACTTTTCGAACGTCAAAATTACATAAGACAGTCCCACAAAACGGGCGTCCTTCACCACTTCCTAGTGCTTTAACTGGGAAGAAGAAGTGGCGCAACAAACTCCCCAGCAGCACAGCTGTCTGTTTAGTTAGAAAAACCATTGTACTATACAATTATAAGGTAATCAAAGAAGAAAAACCGAAACACAAAAAATCATATTAAATTATCTGCCATATGTAAGCTAGTCACGCCAATATACCCAAAACATAAACCAATAAAAATCAATGAAAAAAACAACTACAAAAATAAAAGCCTCCAGGCATAAGGGGCGTGACACCTTACATAAATGCATTATTGGATTATTTTTAAGTACACACAAATGATAAACAAGGACCATCGAAGTAATTTTTTATTGTAATATGGAAAGCTGGAGTTGCAAGTTGGCGTGGAATTTATTGGAAGGCATGTGCATGTTTTGTTATACAGCCAACAAGAAAAGTAGAAAAGCTTGGACATTTTGAAACGAAACATCCTAAAATATTGCAATTTAAAATTATACTCAAACATAACTCTCAAAAAAGTATAACATCGTCTGTAATTCGGATACAATAAATAATTTCTATTTTTGAATGATAAAATATTGAAGTATGAGATGACAATGCCAGATCCTGCCCCAGCTATTTACATTAATAGTTAATTAATGAAAATAATTGTAATGATTAAAGGACCTTTTCATAACACATTGTTTTTCAGTAGAATTTGCCGATAACAAATCAATGATAAAAAAAGTTTTAAATACCTGTAAAACCAAAACTCATATTACGATTATAATAATTATGATAATGCGGAACGTATATGTTGTTTAAATCGCTTTTTAACATTTATATACTGCACCTAACCTATAATGAATGTCATCATTGTTTTATGATTTTAACAGAAACCGCAAGTTCTACTGGCATTAGGACAAATGATTAGTTAACAGTAATAAATAAGCTTTAATATGCTGCATATTGCAGGCTTGTAAATGATTTTTGATTTGAGTGGGGCAAAGTTCTATAGAGTTTCTGGCATTGTCCTTTAAAAAAATGCCTTTTGATGTTGTTTGAACACCGAGCAAAACAATTGCTTCTGATGTATAGTTATGCATGTACCTTTTCAATGCTCTATTTGTTTAGTTTTTTTATTACGGCGAAAGCGTCACGGTACCCTGCGAAATGCAAATTTTCTTAGGTTTTTTGCAATTTGCAGGTCAGTACTGATCAGATTGTAATGAATTTGATATGATTGGTTGTTGTGGGATTGTTTTGATCTAAATATGATTCGCGGCCGTAATAAATATTTATTAATATAATTATAACAATATTATCCCTATATTTCTCTCCACGACGCAGCTCAGTAACCTGAAATAATTCGATTTTAAGTCTCCGTCTTTATTAACCTACAAAAAGCTGCCATCTTAAACCCCTGCAGAATAATTCGGAATTTCATGCAGTTGGAGGAAGAAAACACTCCCTCATCTTAAATACACACCACACGCTGCATTTACTTGGCTTTGGCCCGTAAATGTAGCTGTAATCCACAGTTGCAATGAGTGTTATATATTCCAAAATGTACACTCTTTTTCATTGTAAATTAAGTACGATTTGGTACTGAAAACATTTCAAAATTCACCACATAAATACACAAACACAACTCCCTTAAAAATTCATCAGAGATAGATACTAAAATGAACCCTCACTTTGAAATTGAAAATCACGCCTGTAATCCCAGAAGAGTTAGGCAGAGGTGCAAGTATTGTACACCCACATTTCGCCAGTTATGTTTAAGTCCCATGTATTAGGGAGCGAACCTATTGCCATATACCGGGCACAAATCACACTAGTTCCTGGAAAATTCCTACCACGCTAAATAGTACTCTGATCTACCCATAAATTAACGACAGACAGCAATAGTAGAATCGACTGGAGAAAACAAGCATGAATGGCGTCGCAACGCTTTGATTTAATTGGCCGAATGTTTTGATTAAAACGCCGCGTAGTAGCGCAAAACATAGAAATCAATGGAGGCGCCTTATGTGTAAACATTTTGGTACAACTCGTGATTATATTATGTTTGATTAATGTTGGATTGGATGTTTATTGTCTAGTGTTATTATTGGTCATTGCTTTATGTTCATCAATATAAGTACTTAACGATACACTGACGTGTAAACTCCCAAATCTAGGCTTCGTAAAACAAAACCGCAATGAATTACAGATTCATTGATCTACCACAAATATTTGTATGTTCTATATTTGTATGCCAAAATCGAATTGCTCATTCTGCTCGATATGACTTCCCATTGGCAGGTACCTGATAGTTAATTTATTGTCTTCAAATGTTAACCCAATAAAAGTTCAATTTTTTTAACTATACTTTCTTTTGTACAGCATGTTAAGTGTTTAATTATTATCTTTTTTCGAATTGCAGATTTAAACCGTCTCTAGCTGCAATCAAAGCAACGTCCAAAACTTCAATGAACAGTCAATACAGAAATGCTGATGTAAGTACAATAACACAAACCTACCTCAAATACGCATTCTATATTCATTAGATACATACTTAATTAATTGAAACAATGTCATTACAATACTCCATAAAAATTCGGACATTCGTATAAATCTCAAAGTTATTTTGATTTTTACTAAATCTAAAGTATTACATCTAGTTCAATCTAAATATAGAATTGAATACTAAACTTTCTTGCAAATTATATAAAATGAAGAGTATCTAAATACCAGTAATTCATGTAAACAAGCTGAACTAAATATCTACAGCAGTGTTGAAATTGTATTTAGTTCAAACCAATTGACCCACTTTTAAAATGACAATAAATAAATTGTTGCCAAGGGCATTCATATGGACATATTGTCACAATATCCCACATGAGATCGTTCTACAAAACTCAGCCTTGAACTTTAGTAATTGTCTGCCAAAAGTACAACGACTGGCAAGTATCCAATACAATATGGTGCCTGTTTGTGTATACGCGAAAAATTTAAAAATAGATGTCATTAGTTTACTCAATATACTTGTCGTCAGTCATTCTAGAACATTTAACTGGGAAATTATTTGAGTCCGCAACTGTCATAATTCTACGTGAAAACGTAGGTGAAGTGAGCGTGTGTGAGCTGTCAGTGCTACTGATGCTAGGGATTGACCAAGACGGGATGACACTGATAGCTCACTCCACGCAAGTCTTCACGGTGAGATTTTACAGAATCGACTTTCAGAAATGTAACCACGAACCAAGTTTTGAGCCAAAACAGTAATTCCCTTGTAAACCTTTACATATGTATATGTAAAATACAAACAATTATATTTAGCATGACACATACAGCCGTAGAACAATACATCGTATAAATACATAACACGAAGTTATTTTAAATACCTATGAAATAGACGAGTGGACTTCTCTACCATCACGAATAACTATTAACTCACTACGTAAGGTATAAATAAACTTACCTACAAATCATCATGATCATCGCAAACCACATTAAAAAAAATTAAACTAAGTTGCATTTGTATACACGGCACATGGGTGGTTCTCTGTAAAGACGTTTTCAGCCCAAACATGGTTGTCCGGTCATATTAATATTCTTTATATTTAAAAAAAACATACTAAGGACTAGAAAAGTAATCGTTTATTCATAGGCGCTAAAAAGCCCATTGAATTTATAACTCATTTTCGAGATTTTAGACTTTTTCGGTTGCAGGGGACTGTTTAATGTAACAGAGGCCTGTTTCAAATACATGAAAACCAAATAATACATAAGTATAACCATTTACTTTTCTAGTCCTTAGACTAGAAAAGTAATTGTTTATTAATAAGTGCTAAAAAGCCCATTGAATTAATAGCAAATTTTCGAGATATTAGCCTTTTCCGGAAATTGGTTGCATTATTATATATTTACATCAAACAGTCCCCTGTTTAATGTAACAGGGGCCTATTGCAAATACATCAAAACCAAATAAGACATTAGTTTATTCATTTAATTTAAAATATCCCTTAGGATCGACATTATTTTAATTATTTTGCTTCATTTGAGCAAACATTAACTAACAATTAAAACAGCACAAACAACACACAGCAAAGCAATGTTGGTTATAGCTTACAGTTACAATTTAAACCTAACCTGAGAAGTTCTGAGCAGTTTACTTAAAACGAATGAGACATTTATAACAGTATTTTATTTAGTCATGAGGAACGTGAAATCACAGTACGATACCATAACAATAAAATATTAATAAAAGAAAAACTCTTAAAAGGCGAAACTCACTAACGCTCAAAAATTATTATCTGGGAATTTTATTATCTTCCCCTTATGTATTTTTTATATATAATTATATAAGGATTGTTTTTTTCCAATTCATAAGAGCAGCTCTATGCTCATGTGGAGTCATATCTTTGGCAAGTTTTCTCTGACCTTTAACTTTGTTTTCTTCTATTTTAACATCTCCTTTTCTTTTATCTCTTCCCTCTGTTGAGGGTTTTTTTTCTATGTTGATACCTTAGACTTTCCGCATCTCTCTTTTCCTGTTATAATTCCTCTCTGGATAGCTTTTGTTTTTTAGGAGGCATGTCTAACTAGCCTGCAACAAAATATTATGACTCACGAGAAATTGTTGTTGAATCTGCACAGTCCCCTGGAATGAAAGACAGTCCCCTGCCACATTACAAAACAGGGGACTGTGTATTTTGACTAAATCGTGGAATATCAAGAAAACTATCATAATATATTTAGTTTTGTGAGTTCTCTATAAATATGTACATAAATCATCATAAAATTATATAGAATATATCCAATTACACAAATATACAATTAATAAAATAATTACCAGTGGACTGTGCGTCGTAACAGCCCCGAGACGCGATCTCGACACAAACGATGCACTGACACTTAACAAAATCGCGGTACAGCGTGCTAACGCCACTGACACGTTCTTCAGACCAGTTACGTTCTTTTCTAAGCAAGACATCATGAAAAGGCGTAGTGGAAAAAATATTTCTTGGTTTTTAAGTTTCGGAAATTTTTGGTCAAAAATTATAATTTATGGCATTTTATTTACATCTGCACTAATCAGGTAAAGTCTAATACTTGCGTTCTGAAATATTTAAATTTATGATACAGCAATAGTTTTTGGAAAAGGTGGTCTGGACAGCCATTTACTGTGCTTACAGAGAATCGCCCACATACAATCACCTCATGCTCTGATACCAGCTATTCTGACTCATGCTCTGATACCAGGCTAGCCTTCTTTTTATCATCTTATTTAGTAAAGAAAATCAAAAGAAAACTGTTTTTAAATGTTACTTTAATATGGCCTGACCAAGATTATATCAGGACTTTAAAAAGACTATGACCTGCGAGTTTGTTTCGGTCTTTCTGCTCAGAATATTCTTATTGGAATCTCATCTAGTTTTAAAACATAATTTACTTTTGACGTGTACAAGTGTTTTTAAAAAAAAATTACATGAATAAATATAATTTATCGTAAAAAAAAAACATGTGAATATAAGATGTAAAAAAAATTCGAATAAAACCTTTTTAACCTTTTCAGGGTGACGCCGAAAGCATGATGTACAACTCAAAGCTCTCCGTATCAGCGGGTCCTAGAGAGCCATCGCGCATGGTTCGTCCGATGTCGCGCAAAGACATCTTCTATTCAGGATCGGTACTCAACTTACCTCAGTACCAGAGCCAGAAGTCTCTGCAAGGATACAGGAACTCCGTGCTCAGTCTGCCTCAAAGCAGGCAGACTGGCGACCTGGAGAGACATGAACGTGAGTTTCATGGGCATTTTTATTAAATTATAAACTGAATGAATGGTATTTGAATTGAATGGTGGAGTGGTAACAATATTGTATGGCAATAGGCTCGCCCCCATAACATGGGATTTAAACATAACTGGCGTAATGTCGATATACAATAGGGTTCACCATCGAGGATTACAGTTGTGACGAAATGTTATGTTGAACGGTTTGGTTGGTGCTTGAAAGCACCAACCAAACCGTTCAACCCGCCCCGTTCTGTGATCTTCTTGTGGCATAAAATAATATGTGTTCCCAATAGTTGGTCCTAGGCCTGCTAAAAGATGATTATTTTTTTAGATATCGATATGGAGAGTCAAGAACGTGAGTTTCATGAGCTGAAGTTTTTTTTTTACTGTTAATTAAATTGAATGCTAAGTGACTTGGTTGGTGGCATAAAATAATATAATTAACCAAAAGTTGATCCCAGGTCTACTATAAGATGATTATTCAGTTAGCTATCACTCATGAAATTGATCATCGATCCTCAACTCCTCCAAACGGATGATGATGATGATCAAAGTCGAAGTACACAGTTGTTGTTTAAAGTAGTAGCACATTAAGTATCATTAAAATCTCACTTTATAGTGTGCTGCGTTAAAGCTGCTTTTAGCATGCACTTAATTATCTTCCTATTTTTTAAAGTAAAAGCCTCCTGAACATTAATTTTGGGTGGGAAATCATCAAATGATTTCTCCCGCTCTGGGTGGTGCGCGAGGGCGTGTCAGACTTTTACTGACTAAAACCCACCCGTGCTCCTTCAGTTGCCTGTGCCAGGGCCACGGTTATGTTTCGAATTTCCCGTGACCTTGAGGCGTCGGCCCTATCGGACCCCGTCATTTTATGCTGACATCTCTTTGAGGCGCGCGTGGAACACGAAAAATCACCTCACTGTCACCGCTTTGATCAAACCTGAAGCTTCGGTATAAAAAAACTTTAATTTCGGATATTAGATTTTTGTAATAATTATTAAAGTAGTTTGTTAGATTTAGTTACTAAGATTATCCAATGTATACAGGGTGACACTCGCAACCTGTTACTATGGATTCAGTGGCCCTAGTGTGAGTTTATTTTAACCGTCTCGACTTTACGCATGGACCGCGTTCGGCGCACCGATTGGCCCTTGGCAATCTTCGAATGGTGAAGGGCCAATCGGAGCGCCTAACGGGGTCGATGCGTAAAGTCGAAATGGTAAAAAAAACTCGCACTAGGGCCTCAGCACATGATTACAGCTTTAAATTTTTTGTCGGTTATTTAAAAAAACCGTTGTTCCATACATGTTGGCTGCGTAGAACACACTTTTCTACGAAAAAGCAGTTTTTTTTTTAACCTATGAATAATTTCTACGTTTGCGGGTCGATGTCACCCTGTATATTTTTACTGATTAATAAATGCTACGGTTACGCACAAAAAAAGAAAGAAAAAAAAGTTTAAAAAAAAATCGTATTTGATAAATGCTTACTGTAATTTCCAGAATACGACCTCTGCCCCTGCCTGCATTTACCGGAATCCTTCAAATCGGCTCTCTCGTCAATGTTAGACGTGAGCTTACTGCGCGACCCTGCTTTCATGCTGATCGGCGTGTCCAATATCTTCGGCATGGCGGGCTTGTATGTGCCCTTTGTGTACATCGTCGATGCTGCAACACTTAGTGTGAGTATACTTACTGTTCTGTAGACGTAAGACAGTTTAGTGAATGACTGACAGACTAAGATGTTAGTCTACCGCTTTAAGCCTTCATGTTGTTCGACGTGTCCTATATCTTCGGCATGGCGGGCTTGTATGTGCCCTTCGTGTGAGTATACTTAATTAAAACGCAGTTTAAAACTGATTGCATTCAAATTATAGAAATCGTCGCAATAAATTAAATCAATCAATTTCTGTACGTGGGTATATAAATATAATTATTTAGATATACATACAGAAAAAAAATACAATGTAATATCCTAAATTACTTAAAACTATAAACAAACTACTATAAACTCTTTATATTCCATCAGCCCAACTCCAATAAAGAACAACACTTATGTTAAGTATTTAATGTGGACATTAGTACTAATTAAATCACCAATAATTATTGTATATTAAAATATTTGTCAGTCAACCGATAGTGATATAATCAGTCTCTAGGTCTGTTAGGTCACATGTTTGTTTTTTTTTTTAAATCCAACACGTTCACAAATAGTATAACCAATGTCGTTTTCATCAAATAACGAAAAAAGGAGTAATACTTAGCAAGTTACAGTAATAGAGACAATTTTTTTCTTTATGTGTCAATAAATTGTATGTTTCCAAATAGTCCAAACAAAACTACAAAAAGTGAAGAAGCTTAAAAAATTGCCAAGTTATAAACGTTTTAAGATAGGTGTTAGACAAGGACAGCACTATCGTAGAAGTGACGTCACGACTATGTAACTTCATACTAGCGCCGTACATTGTCCGTACCGTGCGACAAGGACGGGAATAATGCCCTCCAAAAGATTTAAAAGCGCGTATCTTCTTCATATTTACTCCGATTTAACAGATTTTTTCGATTATCTCATTTTTACTATACCTTCTTAGAATTACATTATTTTTATGAATATTTCTAATATCAGTCATCATCCCTATTATAGTAACTTTACGTGCGTTTGTTTCGGGTCGATGTACCTGCCACCTTATATAGATACTTTACGTACAGGCTGAAGTTTCTATTTGGTGGATTCAAAGCTTCTTATTTCTTTAAGCAAACTTATTGACATAGAAACACTACAAACGATATCCAAGACATGGAACTTTATCTGTTAATGTATTTTCTTGCTATTTTCCAGGGTGTAGACCCATCGCAAGCATCATTCCTGCTGTCAATCATCGGTATAACGAACACGTTCGGTCGTATTTTCTGCGGCTGGGTCGCAGACTTCCCCTGGATGGACTCGCTCTTGCTCAATAATGTCTGCCTTGTGATAGCCACGGTAAGTCCGATCGGTAACTGAAAACCGTAACATAGACCGAACATTTAAAGCATTCGTCAGCTAACATAACCACGTAGGTAGCTACTGGAGAGCAATCGGGCCCTGTCAGAATATCAGCGTTGCGTTTTTTTTTTTTTTTAATATCGCAGCTTTATACTGAGATAGGAGTCTTTTTGGCCTCGCACAGGTCTTTTTAGTGTTTTTTGTTGTTATTCTGTTAGTTTATATTTTTTTTGTTATTTTTTTATTTTAAATTATACCTTAATTTTATTTCTTTTACTATTTGTATTCCCTGTGCGTGTCCCAAATAAAATATTTTTCTTTTCTTTCTTTCAATCAAATAAAAATCTTCGCTGCCCCGCCTACTTCCGTCGAAAACAAGGGAAGGCAAAAATAATATTCTTATTAGCTGTTTACAGTTTGTTTCTTAACCTTTTTTTATAATGTGCGCTTAAGCGCGGGTGGACGAAAACAATGCAGGCCGGGGCGGGGTAGCCGCTCGCCCGTGCAACTTTAAGTAGTTTGTCTTTGCTGACTTGACTTAAATGAGATGATAATTTATGTTACAGATATCTGTTGGATTGATTCCCTTCTGCACTAGTTATGCTACATACGTTGCGATAGCCATCGCTTTTGGAATCGCTATCTGTAAGTATTCTTAACATCTTATGTGTAGTTTGGACAATGGGTCGTAAAGCATTATTTTAAAAAACAGCCAGTGTAGTTTGTATGGTAAATATTTTTGGCCATTGTCACATTTTGCTTTATTAAAATCATTGTTTTTGGTTTTTAATAGTTAATTTTGTAATTCAATGCAAATATTTTTATCATCATAAACGTATTCACCTATTATTAATTCAGTCGTGTATTATACGCTACATAATCAGCCTGTAACGTTCCCACTGCTGGGACACAGGCATCCTCTCTGTGAGAAGCAATGGGTCACCACGCGGGCCCACCCCGGATTGGTATTTAACATCATATATTTCAAAACAATTCAGCAGCTATTATTATTATAACTATTTACTTTCCAGCCGGCTACATCTCCCTGACCTCGATCATCCTAGTAGACCTACTAGGTCTAGACAAGCTGACCAACGCGTTCGGTCTGCTCATCCTGTTCCGTGGCGCGGCCGCCATGGTCGGCTCTCCCTTAGCGGGCGCGGTGTACGACGCGACCAAGAACTACGACGCGTCGTTCTATATGGCTGCGGCGTTCTTCTTAGCTAGTACTTTAACTTCATTCGCTGCTCCACTGTTCCGCAGGTGAGTTATTGTAGTATTTATTTAGTAACGATCAAAGGCACACAGTTTGCCCTTAGTTAGATAACAGGTCAAATCTAAAGCTGCAGTGCTAGTGACAGACCTGAGTAAATTCTCAGCTTGGTCACTAGTAGGAGTTCTTGTTAAAAGATTATTGCACCGTTATTCAGCGTGATGTTCTCTTGAATTTGAGTTTATGTTATGTTAACCACTGCTTGACTAGATTTTGTCATAAATGACATATCAGCTGTCTCGACTGGATGTTGCGAATAATGTCATGAAATTTGGGAATCATTTTTGGGTTTTCTTTTAGAGTTCGTTTCAATTTAAAAAAATATGTTACCCCAGCTATTTTATACAGTAAGTTTGTGTCAAATATCTTTAATTATAATTATGTTGAGGTCGGTTGAACTGCGTCTGTCCACAGCGAAAATTCTCATACAGCCTATTCGGAACCCCTATAGGATCACTCGTGTGTCTGTCTGTCTATCCGTCTGTCACAGCCAATTTGCTCCGAATCTGCTGGACCGATAAGGTTGAAATTTGGTACACATATGAATTCATGTAACCCGAACACGGATTTGCAACGGAATTATATGATTTTTAATAAGAGGTCACTTTTGGGGGAGACAACGAACGAACGAAGGAGCGAACTGCTTGTCACACTGTACTTGTTGTTGTTTGTGAAATTAATGTGATGCATGTGTAAATATTCATCACATCTACAAAAACCTTCACTATGCGTGGTCCGACACACAATTTTATTTAAATTTTGTTTAGCATATGAAAAATAAATACGGGGGCATTCTGACCAAACTACTCGTTTCAGTAAAAAATTAAATCCACAATAAATTGAAGGGTCAGGGGCAAAACAAGAAAAGTCACTAAAACATGATTTTGTGTTCCTAATTAACATTTTAATGTTTTAACGTTAAAACTTTTTGTTCTATTTTTTGTTTTTGAAATTACTGATAGGAACTTAAGTTTATCTTACAGAGATCAGATTAAATACACGGCCCTAAAAGATGGAATGTCTCATAAAAACCATACAGGGAATGATAAAAAAGTCGTTTCTTTTACTAATTTCTGATATCTTCATCGCTTTCATTCATTTTTCACAAATCGACTGAAAAATGTTTTTAAACTACACCGGTTCTAAGCAATCACAACAACAAAATAAAAACCTCTCAAAACCTGACATTGTCCGTTGGACATTATTAATTTTGAACAGCGAGCACATTCTGAATTTAAAGTCTAAATAAAGAAGAAATGCTGCGCGGAATTCAATCTACTTACCTGTATGGTCATTGGTCCTGTCTGTTGACTAAGGTTTTTTAGAATATCGGAGAATTTATTAAATTTTCATTAGAAAAGTATAAATCACTTTTTTAAATAATGCTTAGTGTATTTAACAATTTTATTTTAGTTTTCACGTATCGATTTCTGATATTCGTCATAATAAATACTTGAGTCGATCAAAATTAAAAAATTAAAAAAAACGATGACCTCGTTCTGATTGAATGTTGATCCTTCTTAACATAAGCAAGCAAGGAATTATTGGAACCTATAACTATATACGTCTGAGAACACCGCATCTTTCGAAACATTTTCATTAATAAATGTTGAATCCTTTCTTGTCACAGAAAACAAGAAGAAGTCCAGCAGCCGATGGACATTCTAACCCCGATCGACGAGGACTTGGAAGAGGGCGACGAAGAAGATGAAGACGACACCCCCATCACGATGGGCGCCGGCGCGCTGCAGCGCCCGCCCGCCATCGTGCGCACCGCCGCCTCGCCCACGGACGTGACCGGGGACAAGCTCACGCCGCAGAGGGAGAGCGTACTGTAAATTTTACTTTATTGTTGAAGATATAAGGTTACGATTCGTTTGGGCGTAGTAAGGTCTCGGGATAGGCGGGGGCGAGATGGGCTCAATTTGCCAAGCTCAAACTCATTGCAAAGTCACATTTTGTTGAGGGTCCGGAAACATGGAATATTATATGCAACGTGATTTCTGCATGTTATTTTGGATAACGCAAATTATGTTGTTCTTGATCCTCTACACTGTATGAATGTGGTACAATATTTTATAGTAAGTAAATGTATAACTTACTATAAAATATTGTACCACATATATGTGGTACAATATTTTTTAGATCAATGAAAGGAACACTGAATAAAGAAGTACCAAGTTATCACACAAATTATTCTTGATGCAACTTTGTTCAGTATTTACTCGTAAGGTGGATTACAAAAACGTCACCCTGCGGACTTGTGAAAAAAAGATGAGAGTAGTCGGCTAATCGGGTAAGCGGCAAAAACCTAAGTTTGTTTAAACATTCGACTTAAAATTGTGATCTGTTTTAACTATGGAACTGTCCTGCTCATTCTCTTGTCTATTTATTTGAAAATATTGTCTTCCTACGGAAAGTTATTGGTCAGAATTTGTACTTAGAACTCATTTATCCCGTTTTTGTCGCTATCGAAATTAATCTTTCGAATTCACTCGTATGTCGGTTTGAGTCCATCAAATCTACATACAACTTTTTATAGCCTAGTTAGCCGACGCCGTATTCTACCTCCGAACATTTGGCGTTTATAACGAAATTATAGGTGATTTGATATACAATTAGATTTCACGAACCCTTTTTATTCTCCAATAACTAAACAAATTATACGATCTCACACATTGGGGACGCTGTGATAAAGGTTTCTTGAAATCCATTAGGTATTTATTAATTCTCATATTTTTTACGATAAACTGAAAAAGAAAACCGACGAAATGAATTATTTTCTGACAGTGATGTACAGTGCTATTAATATTAAGTTATTATTAGAAAATAACTCATTTTGTTGAAGAAAAAAAAAAACAAAAAAAAAAACACTTCGATGCGAAGATTTATACGAAGTTACCATAAGTTAATGACATTAATAAATAACTGGAATTGACTGCAAGCAATAAAGCGTTATGTATATACGCTTTGCATTTCGAAACTAATGGAAGGGATATGTAAGGTTCAATATTCCAACGTGCCATATATGTGTCGTGGTGCTAGCGTCATCAAGCGATGTTAAAACATTCATGTGTACTAATACTCAAGCACCGCAACTTTTTGTGAACAGAAACTAAAATGTCCATAGTCGTCGTTAGCAATAATATTAGTACTTATAGGCTGTTAAGTACTTAGAAGATATAGAATGATACGTAGACATATAGACACTATTTTCACCTTCTATTTAAACGCATATCATGCTGGATTGATTTCTCTTTGGAACGGACAATAAGATATTTCTGTCAAAAGGTCTAAATTCATTGATGTTTTCGTTAACAAAAGTGGTAAATTAGTTTT
Organism: Dasypolia templi; assembly: GCA_963555695.1. NCBI lineage: Eukaryota > Metazoa > Arthropoda > Insecta > Lepidoptera > Noctuidae > Dasypolia > Dasypolia templi. The sequence goes on along the minus strand of OY743148.1, from coordinate 8,390,660 downwards.
TTTTTCACAAATGTAACAATGTAAATAGTATGCACAGTTGTAAATATTACTTGCAGGTCGGACATCGGGTACTTAGTAAAACGAATTCATGTCCCGTTGACATTAAATACGGCTTAAAATGTTAGACTCTTTCGTCGAAGGTTGATGAATGAACTGAAACTAGTTGAATGTCAATATAGGTATGTAAGATGCCAGTTTTAATATACGGCTGTCTCCATGCGTGTTTTTGAAACGAGGTCCTTGCCTCGATAGTCCCTTGACTATCAATTTATACGATTAAACCCTGTTAATATATTTTATAGTGTGTGTACATCGTGTTAGTGTAGCATTTTGCCTTTTAAACTTGCTAGACTACGTTAAACTTTTCGAGCTTGGCTTTTTTCTATACGACACGACTCTATGACGAGAGAGATACTTGAAGCAAATTTTATGCGTCATTTGCGTACACTTATTTCTGATCTTGATGAAGCACTTTTAAGGCATTAAAGTACAATGCGAATTGCAGTGACTATTCTCACTTCCAATCTTTGACATTGTATAGAGCTCTTATAGTGCCATTGTGACGTACAACTACATGTGTAAATACGCTAATATTAAGTGAGTTTACATAGTGAGCGAAACGGAACGCAGTCAATTGTACGTGCATCTAACTTGCTATACCAAACACTTGATAATTAGGTGTCGTCATATAGGCTTTATGTACTTGCCACATTAGTGTGTATATATCTGAGCTAAGGATATATATTTTTGTCATAGATATTTTTCTGTCAATAAATTGCATAATTTAGCTTTAAGCATTAGATGTACTCTATCATTAGGAATGTGGAAGGCAATTAGCTGTTAGGAAAAGGTATTTTATGTGATAATTGTGAAAAAATATTGAGAATATTTCTTTTTTAACAACCTGTATTGTATTGTATGCCTCTAAGTAAATGATAATTTTAATAAACTTTCTTTTATAAGGTTGAATGTAATCTGATATGAAGTTACAAAGTGTATAGAACGTATTAAGGAATATTCAGAAAAATATGAACTAATGTTACTGTTGTTATATAGCTTTATGTAAAAACCAAAAGTGTTATTATGTTTTTAAGATTAAAAATTATTTAGGAGTCGAGGGAAGACGCTAACTGAAGTATCGATGTACCCGAGGAGTTTATCCAAGCAAAAATCCTGTTGTCTACGACATATTTTGGTCTAGTAACTACGACCGCAATACAATCATGAATTTGTACTATCTCATGATTATTTTTAGAGGCAATTTTTATGTATTAACTTTGGAAGCACAGAGAAGCACATATAACATTGTCATTCATTGTGAATGTTTTAAATATTATTTAATTACATATTCAGTATTGGCTCAAAGTATTGTTTGTATATTCATTTAAAATGTTATGAGCTGTTTACCTTTGTATTTGTGATTCTGTTTTAGTTGTATTTGTTTTGATTGAGCGCATGCATTAAATTATAATTTAATTAAATGAATAAATTGATATAAAGTTTTATTTGTCATTAAATGTGTGTAAACAGCTCAGTCGATGTATTTAATATTTTAACGTTTAGCATTTTAACTGTGTGTAGTAAGAAACGCGTCGTCGGTGTTTCTGTAGAACTGCCTTAGGCATAATTTCGTTCTATGATACCGTGGATTTCGTGCCAAAAGGCATATCACTTGTAGTTTTAAAACGTAGCAGTCTTACTTTCGAATACTGACAATATCCTTCAGAAGAAAACCCCAGTTAATGTTCGAAAGTACAGGGTTATTAGAAAAAAAGCCGAAAGGAAGCTTAAAGACTAGTACAGAAAACGATAGCCTCCATTTATTGTATGAGATTGTTATTTTTTTTTATTGTCAAAAATTGGGCTCATCCACGTCAGAGCACTAGTCGCATTTCTATTAATGTTGGAGTTAGATTGGTCGGCATTCCGAATTATGTGCTGAGCAAACAATGCGTCGGTACAAAAATTGTTTCAGAAACATGTGTCGGACACATAATATGACGCCTTGTTTCCCCGAAGGGTTGGGCAGAGGTGTACCTATAGTACACCCACATTTCGCCAGTTATGCTTAAGTCCCTTGTAATAGGGGGCGAGCCTATTGCCATCTACCGGGCACAAATCCAGACTCCGGGCTGCTACTGAGAAATTCCAAATAGAAAAAAAAAAAATAGGGACTTGTGCACTAGTGTGAAGAAAAAGTGTTGCTATAAGCAGTTAAAATGTTAATTTTAAAAAGTTTATTCAAGAAGCCTAGCGCACGCCTTGCTTGCGCTAAAGGTATAACATGCAAAGAAGCTTATTGTTGACAAAGTCCACCGAAATCTTTTGTAAATAACCGATTCATTAAATGATAATGATGACTGAGATTGGCCGTTTTATTTTGAACATCCTGTATGAAGAATGCGACGAGCAAAGTACTCGTGGGACAGGGACTTGCATGATATTGTTGTGTAAACAACTTAAACGAGATAAGGATTTTTATGCTTCGTTCGGAACACTAGTTTTGAAGAGGAAACAATAATCTCACATTGCCGACAGTCCACACTCTGCTCTACATGCGAGCAGACATACGCATATATACAAAACATGCTGTTTTGTAGTTTCTGCCTACCTGCCACCTGCTACGATCCTTACATCATGTAGTAGGTACATATATTGGTTAATATCAAAAACGTGTTACATGTAGGTTCTTACGTGGTACTTCTTTAATGGCCAAACCCAATAACCTAAGACAGATCGCTACTGATGATAAAGAGTAGGTACAATTATTTCTGTCTCTGTCAAACAAATTGCTGTCAACACGTTACAATGCCGCATACTTTGGTTTTATTGGGACGTTAAAACCGGAGATTGATAGGTTTTTAAAATTGGAGATTTATACGGTAATGGGTTCGGGCGTTAGCAAATTACCACTGATATGAATGGATCTCTTGAACCAGCCTACAGACCTTAAGTTTCTTCCATTTAACTTGGAACAAATACTACCATTTATTAATACATTTCGCATAATCTACCTATATAAAAATGTTTATCCGCGCATCACTTTCCAAGCGGCTGCACCTACTTATTTGGCAAATTCTTTATTTGTTGTGTTTGTAATTGTCAGGACAACGTTTGTATGAAAGCTTTTTCTTTGAAAAGCCACCGGAAAAGTACGAAATTTGGATGTTGTTTTTGTATGAAATTCACCATCCATTCGTTATCCATTGTAGCTTTACCAGCTAGTATTGTATTTAAAAAACAGAACACATAAAAAAGCAACCCAGGACGAAAAACCAGCCAGCCACCACCCATTTCCAGGCCATGAAGGTCATTATTTTGTTCATGACTTAAAATAATGATCATAATCATAATGTTACTTATGCACAGTTTTGTGAGATAGTAGTTGTCTGGCTGTTGTTGGCAGGATTTGTATTGTATAGGTAGTAACAATTTTGTGCGCACTACGCGTGAAACTAACGAGCCTGTGAGAATAATTAGCACGTAATTTATTTATTTAATTAATTAATTTGGAGCACGGAGACGTAAATTACATATTAATGTTATTAGTTTTAGAAATGATTGACCTTATATTTTCGGATTTCAGCCGGATCGTTGCGAATTTTCGAAAATCTTTGATTGCTGTTTTATTTCTTAAAAAAATGAATGTTTACTTTGAGTAAAATTTGCTATCTCCAGTATTTAGACTGAGGTGTGATAAAAAAAATCCGACCTGTTTACAAAAAAGAGGAACGAACCAAATAATTATTGACTTTTAAACCTAATGAATTGACACCGTTTATTTGAACGTGCTGATGTCTATCATCTCCACTACGAGTACAGCGACGTAGCCCTCTCGTATCGCTTGCTATTTTGCATACTCAAACCAGACATAATTGGGTAATACTTAGTTGGTTGATTATATTTTACTGCGCTCTTATGTTAACAAAGTACCTATTGTACCTATGCATGCTTTGGACCACATGCAAAATTGTTTAATTTGGACGTAGTTTTCCAAATAAGCACATATATATACCCAATAGCCTCATGCCAATAAATCAACGCGAGCCATTCATAAGAAACGCTTCGTTTGTCCGTATCCGCCTACGTGCCGTATACCGTAAGCTTTACTGTCAAACTAATACTGTTCTAAAGAAGCAATCGTTATAATTGATCCATACACAAGTTTGAACCGTCTCACAGTGTACCGCGTAGAACATGCAAAAGTGTCGCTAAATTGCAACTGATTGACCGGAACGCTTGCATTAAACTCATTACCTGACTTCTGAACTCTATGACTCATCAATTAAGCATTTGAAAAACAACTTTTTCTCGGAATTTGGAGTTTGGGGGTGTTGTTTGTGTTATGCAATTAAGATTTCCTGGAAATGAAAACTTGAATTTTGTCCACCTAGCATGTTCTAGGCGAAATACTGTGCGTCTGCTGTAACAGGATTATTCATAACATCAGCAGTTCAACACTTTCAATTAATTCCTTCGACCTCGAAGGGTGAGGCAGAAATATTAGTGTTATGAATTTTACTTTGTTTATATTTGGCTGAAGAAGTTAATATAAATAATCGTATCAGTTTGTTAACCGTATCCTACTAATATTATAAACGCGAAAGTTTGTGAGTATGGATGGATGTTTGTTACTCATTCACGCAAAACTATTTAACGGATTTGGATGAAATTTGTCACACAGATAGTTTATAACCTGGATGAACACATAGAGTACTTTTTATCCCGATATTCCCACGGGATCAAGATGTATGCGTGTGAAACCGCGGGGAGCAGCTAGTGTAAATGTTATGTTTTTATTTTTGCCATCACTTGCAACGCTTGTTTTATTCTTAACCCTTTATTGCAATAACAAAAATAATAAACAGCATTTTTTTGAATATTGTTATTATTGCAAACCAAAATAAAAAATTTGCTATAAAACTGCGCTACATCTTCTGAGATCAGAACCTAAGCCGATTGTTTCTCAGTCCAACGCTTGGCGCTTATTGCTACCAGCATATACATATTAGATAAACTCGAATTTTATCAATGACATAAACCGGCCAGGTCACGAGTATGATGCGTGTCTAACAAAAGCGACGAAAATATATTTTTGTTTCGTGTAGTGCGATGTGTGTGCCGTGCAAAACTGCGATCTTTTTGGTGTGTGTCGTTTAAACACATACAGTCGAGTTTACAGCAATACGACTCTTAACGTGCCTATGCACTTTTGAACGCTTACTGCACATATTTAGCACGAATTAACTCTACATAATTCCAGGACAAACCTTTCTCTTTCAAGGCCCACCACAACACATTTCACTCCCTATCATATGCTTTCTCCAGATCAATGAACACCATGTGCAAGTTCTTGTGTGCACGTCTGTTCTTCCCGCACAATAGGAATGATGACACTTTATTTTATTTTATCTCAATAAATTGTTTGTTTCCAAATAGTGCAAACAAAATTACAAAAAGTGAAAAAGCTTAAAAAATCGCCAAGTTATAAACGTTTTAAGATATGTGTTAGACAAGGACAGCACTATCGTAGAAGTGACTTCACGATTATGTAACTTCATACTAGCGCCGTACATTGTCCGTACCGTGCGACAAGGACGGGAATAATCCCCTCCAAAAACTTTAAAAGCGTGTATCTTCTTCATATTTACACCGATTTTTTCGAATATTTCATTTTTACTATGCCTACTTTGAAATCACATTATTTTTATGAACATTTCTAATACCAGTCATCATCCCTAATGGCGGAGTGCAAAAGTGGCGTCTATTGTTTCTCGACCTGGCATAAACACAAACTTGTTCGGGGTAATCTCACTCTCATCTCGCAGTATGTTCTCTATAACGTACTTTCTCCCATTTTTATTCTTCCCACTTTCATGCTATGTGACATGAGCTTTATCCATGAAGAGTTGTTAGTATACAGTAAGTATTGTGCGAGCGAGTTTTCTGTAGTTAATAAATAATTGGACAAGTGATGAAGTGAATGTACTTTGTCACCACCGACATAAAGTGAGATTAGTTGCACCCATACGCAGTTTCCTAAACAAAATTTTCCGCGGATGTGAGACTTCAAAACTCCGTATACAGATCCGTATCCGCGGATGGCAAAAAATCTGCATCCGCAACATCCCTGCACCCTAATTGCGTAATACACAATAAATCGGAATCTGAATCGTTTTGAAACAGATTGCTAATCCATTGCTTCTTGAGTTTGATAAAAATTCTGCTCAACAATATATAGAACGCAATGAATGTTCTTGAACCGTCAAAATCAAACAGATTAGTCGTAATCGTTTACGAAAATGTGTTACGCAATTAGGGTGCTGGTTTATACCGAGATTCTATATTAATCATTGCAAGAAGTTGTTTCAGATCCCGAAAGATACATAGCGTGAATTTTGTCACGAACTCTAAACTGATTGATAGCATTGCCTTACTACAAATTATTTGTAGGCAATACTTGATAGGTATCTAATTGAAAATACCTATCAGTAATCTGTCTATAAAGCCTTTTGTAGAATATTTATTAAATACAGTAACTACCGCTAAAAATCATGAAAAGGTATCTTAACCTGTAGACATAATTTATAGAATCGGGTTCTTAGCGTGATTGATTGGTAGGTACTATGTACCGATGACAAGATACATATAAGTACTGTGCATTTAAAAGCAGACATAAAGATATCATTATGTTTTCCGTATATTATTTGCACTTCCTACTTTTAGTTCCGCTTCGAGATCCAAGAAGTTGTGATTTCTGCGATCTTGCAGATAAAATATTACTTCAGAAAAGTGGATTGACGTGTAGTTTTTGCTCAAGGTGATGGCTGCCTAGGTTAATGTAGCATAGATCGGAATCCGAATATGTAGGTTTTGCCTTATGAATCATTCCCTGTCATCCTCGCTTTTCCTGGACACCATGGGGTTTTAGTCTTTTATTGTTGTATTCATCATCATTCACAGTCAGACTTAATCAACATCCAGCCATATTGCCTTTGTTATATCCTTTATCAAGGTAATTAGTTAATACCACTAATAAACTTTACATAAACTTTATTTCATAACAACGTGCATACAAAATCACAATCTTCATATGTAACCTTTTTCTTAACATGCCGCGCTGCGCTAGTGCTGCGCCAGATAGTTTGTTTACTAGAGATGGGTACATTTCCAATGCTCTGACAGCCTTTATCTGCTTGCAAGCTCCATGGTCCTGTACCAGTCTTATCCAGGTACTATCCGCGAGGCCACGGTGCGTCGCTAATCTATCGATGTGACAATCCTTACTGCTTCTATCTGCACCATAACCGGCCATGTATTGCCATCAACCAGGTACAAATCCAGAATCTATTGCTGCTAAGTTACTGTGAAATTCCAAACGGAAAAAAAACTTTAAAACACATTGTCTTACATAAGGCACGAACCCATGACCCCTTGCTCAGCGGTAACGCCAACCACCACAAACTTGACAAACAAACTGTCTCATTGGTCTTGTGATCGCGATTCGCGACATACACCTACATTAATAAACATACGTACAGTTCGCGCAAAACTTCGGAAGTTGCACGTGAGTGGCAGCAAAAGTATCTAAAAGATAATTATTTTTAGGTACCTCTTAAAGGTACTAACTATAAAAAAAAAATTACATCTACAATAACGTTTGTGCACTCAACTGTACCATGCGCGGTTTCGTACTTGGGTCAACGTTCAGAGGGCTCATAAAGTTTTGCGCGAACAGATTCTGCGCGATGTTCACCATAATTTCCATTTGCGATAGACCGTGCCGGCAAGGTCATTGACCAGCGGCGCGTCTGCTGTAATGCGCGCGTGTGTTACATCAGCCGACCTTGTCCGACACGGAACAATGACAGCTGTAATGTACGCCCCTGGCTTTCAGCTGTCCTAGGTTAAGCCTTGCCAGTGGTACAGTCTAGAAAACGTTCTAGAAAGTTACTAGAACTGTTTATTTTGGTAATTTAATAATAAAATAGTCATAATCATAATAATACAATGTCATAACATTGAATTAAAGTACTGACCTGAAAGGAAGTTTTCTGGAAATAAATTCCTGCATTTAAGAACGCCATTGTAAAAGATTTTTAAACAAAAATACGAGTTGTCCTGTTCATTGAAAGAAACATCGTATTTTGTTTTTCTGTTAGACTGTCCACAGTATGGTCACCCTACTCAAGGTCACGTTCGTTGATCGACTCGCCTACTGCCTGAATCGATGCGTCGCGCGTCGTCACTTCATCAGCACTCGAGTGTTTTGTCTTCAACAAATAATATACCTACGCAAATATAGCATCTTCACACCTTCTTAGTTTTTGCCTGCGACTTTGATCTCGTTATCCTGGAATGAGATTTTATGATCTAATGAATTGAATTGAAATATTTTTAAATTTTATTTTTGACCAGTATGTCGATTCTGTAAAAATCTCACCACCGTTGCGTGGAGTGAGCTGTCAGTGTCATCCCGTCTTGGTATTTCCCCAGCATCAGTGGCACTGAGCTCACTCCACGCTCACTGCACCTAATTTTCACGGTGATATGGTTCCAGAATAGCACTACACACACACCTTTAAATATACATAATTATACATCTAACTTACAATAAATACACATAAATTACAAAAGAAACATAAGCAGTAGGTACAATACCAAATACAATATTACAACTTAACATAACAACACGCCTGTAATGCCAGAAGGGTTAGGCTGAGGTGTACCGTACCTATATTACACCCAACATTTCGCCAGTTATGCTTAAGTCCCATGTAATAGGGGGCGAACCTATTGCCATCAACTGACAAAAATCCAGACTTCGTGCTGTTACTGAGAAATTCTAGATAGGAAAATCTAATAACACTTTTCCAGACCTGGGAATCGAACTCAGGACCTCATGCTCAGCAGCAGCTCTTGCGACCACTTGACCAACGAGACAGGGAATTAGGTCATCGGCGGGTAGTAGGACGTACGACTGCCACCCTAGATGTAGGGGGCTGTGGTTCCATGCTCGTACGTACCGCGGCCACCAAAGAATTCGCAAATCGATGTCTGGCGGTGCGAGCGGCGAGGTACGCCACTTAGAGCACTGATTTCAACAGCACTTGACCGAACCACACCTGAGAAAGCAAAACCTACAGGGTACTTCCCGTGAACTCAGAATCTTGAAATTTGGTACGAAGCAACGTCTTATAGCACAGATAATGGAAAAATTGCGAAAACCGTTTTTTAGTTACATCATATATTAAAAATAATTTTAATAATTTTAAACTTACTACCCTTTTCCTCATGAACACGAAGAGGTATTAAATTGAAATTGATATCAAAAATTCAAGTCTTATATACCTATAGGTTTGTACGGAACCCTCGGTGCGCGAGTCCGACTCGCACTTCGCCGGTTTTTTTTATTTTCGGGAATCATCAAAACAAGTCACACGGTGCTAGGTCAGGGCTGTTAGGAGGGTGATCCAGGAGTTTGACCGGAGCGCGGCGTGCTGTCCAGGAAGTCCAACGTTTTGAGTGCGGTGTGCGAGGGCTCGTTCTCATGGTGGAGCAGTAACCCCGGAGCCCTGTGTTTGGTCGCTTGTTGCTCACAGAGAAAACTTCTGTCAAGAATTTAGTAGTATACCATTCAGCGTTGATGCTTCTTTGGTTCCGTAAAGGAATTGACACCAAGAAGCCAGTCAGATTGTAAAATCTTCCCCCCGCTTCTAGATCGCTTCACTTTGGTAGGCGTTCCCGATCCATGCAGTATGTGCGGAATCTCTTGATACGTAACTCGCCTATTGCATTGGATTAATTTCTTCACTGCTAGCACCTTTTCTTCCGTAACAGCCATCAAATGGCGACCATTGTTTTCTTTATCCCCCAAAGTTATTCGACGAACGATACACGGTTACTTTAGAAGGGCCTTCATTCATGAATGCAATTTGAAGTGTACCGTAGGATTCATCCGGTTTCAGGCGACACTTAAAACACGTAAAAAATCATAGCGCAAAAATGTTCCCGGCGCAGGTCTGTTTTGTAATGCGACACGATAATTTAAATAAGCTCGCAAACAATATGGAGGGATATTTTCAAAATTGTAACGTACCTATTTTTACTTACAAATAATCACATTTTCACAACAGTCTATAACTGGCCAGTCTCTCATAAATTTTTTTTTTCGTAATACTTTCTGAGTGGCTTGGTTTAAAGCGTGATGATCTTATTTTTTTACTTAGTGTTGCAGTGGTTGCTGATGTTTGTGCGTCATTGTCGTTCTGCAGGAATTTTCTGATAAGTGTTCAGGATAGCAGTTTTTTGTAGGGTTTGGTAGGTGGAGAGAGCTAATATTATTATTTTCCGCAATTTGAACTTGTTAGTAACTTAAACGATTGCTTTCAAAATCGATTTTAACTTTTTCTTTTATTTGTATAAGGAACATCATATTAATACTATTTATATTACACAAAAGCAAATTGTTATGTGAAAAATAATGGAAATGCTAAGAGTATCCAAATTCTACAGTGTTCATCAGGGGAAAACCTATGTCATACAAAGAAACTTCGACAATAGCCCGCTCCATCGCGATCTAAGAAACCTGGAATTTGAGGACTAGCCCGACTGTCTGTCCACGTTTCGGAACCGCATGTAATAACAGGCAGGACGCAGTGGTTGAAGTCTTCAACATTGCGGGATGGGCGACGAGGAGACTTGACGAAGTTTTCCGAACGCTGCCTAACCCAACTGGATCCTGACAATGAATCCAGTATTGCTTAAGTAAGCTGTCACGCACGCTCTTTATGCCTGGAGGCGTGTATTTATGTATTAAGTTATGTTGTTTTTTATTATTATTGATTTTAATTGTTTTCTTTTTTGGGTATATTGGCGTGGCTTGCTAACATATGCCAGATAATTTAAAATGATGTTCTGTAAATTCGTATTACTTTGCATACCGATTATTGCATGGATTCAAGTTATTCTAACGGCACAGACACAGCTGTGCTGTTTGCTGCGCCACTTCTTCTTCTTAAGTAATTTTGACGTTCGAAAAGTATTGATTCTCAGCCTAATTTGAATAAATAACTTTAGATTTTGATTCTGTCAGCTCCTTTCTCAAAGTTGTGTCGACCGAGCTGGATGACATCCTTCACAACTTCGATTCGATATAAAAAAAATGGTGGTCTCCAATTTCGGACCCTTTAGGAACACAACAACGAGTAATTTTCGTTAGAGCGACCCTCTTTTAGATTAGTATGGAACCAACTAATGTTTACTCGGACATTCTCTAGGTATGTACATTTTGACATCTTTAACTCGTTTCTGATAGACACTTTATCAGAGGCAGAGTTCATTGAGGAAGCCGCAAAGGCATTAAAACTTCATCTTTGTAACAGGCATTATCTACGTGCGTCACGACGACTTAGGTTTTCCACAAAGAATTTCTAAAATTCTTTTTAATTCTCAGATTTAATCTGAAATGACCTCCACTTGTCTCGGCGTCGCGTCGACGCGTCGTCGCGGTGAATCACATGGATTAAAACTTACCTAAAAGATGGATAAAATGATCTAACGAAGATGTAGAAATCAGAGTGTTTCTGATCCACGGAGTTATCACTCCGGCCATCATAACATAGCGCACTCTTTGTTATCTTTTTATACCATTATATTGTACCTATGTTAAACAAATGAATAAATGACATGACATCTTAGTTCTTATCTTACAGAACCTAAATAAGAATACGAAGACCAGATAATAATAAGTATTTAGGTACTGATTCTTAACATTACTCGGACGGGGTAAATGAGGGTTTATGTTTGTAATCTTTGCTGTATTACTGATTCTAAGAATTGATTTCAATTGATGTAAAATTGACAAAGCAATGATCCGCTTCTTTGAATAGAACTTCTTCACGTTCATGCGTGCGATTCGCGTCGCGTGTCTCGCCAGTCTGTACCAGCCTGCACCAGTCTTTATCGTCAATACAGTGACTGTTTGGTAGACTAGACCTCCCAAGGTAGCAAATGTAGCAATCAGGCTCAGTGCGTGAGCTCTTCCCTCAGGAGGTTTGAGGCGTCGTATAGGAGGCCTCCTGCTGGAGATCCCCATTCATCCTAGGCTGCAATAGTGGTTTTTGACTGACAAGGAATCTGCGTTACCGTGGGGCCTCCCACAATTAGTAATCCCGCAAAAAAGGTTGAGAGAGTTGAGACCTTTTTGAGAAATATTAAATAAATTCAAGATCTATTGTTAGATTTCAATTGCAGCTAATTAGTTGTCTTAAAAGGAAGGCTTTATTAACTGGACAGTTTAAAACAGGAATTATAAAAAGCTAAAAATGTTCAGCCATGTAATGTTTTTGTTCTTTCTGTGTCCTTTACTTTTAAACACCGCGACTAATTTAATGAACTTGTACACCGAAACACGGGTATTTTTTGCTCAGTGCAATGCTCAATCATTGTGAATTAGTTACTAAGTAAAATGCCATGCAACTTTACAACTAAATTACATCAACCGGATTGGAATTTCCTTCTTGATTATTATGTTGCTGAATTAAATTAAATACATGCTTAAACTATTCATTTGAGGAGTTGAAGGCACATGAAACTAAAGCAATCACATTCGAATCTCAGACAGGTCCAATAATCTCGGAACCGATAAAGAATACGCTGATGAATGCGGATGTAGATGAAAATAATACGCACTCAGCTTCATTATCAAAAGAAAATAGCACGGTCGTATATCAACAACACTTGGATGAAATTCCAAATAGCCATGAACAAACAAAACACGCAATATGATGCCAAACGTGTGTACACGCGCTTACTGCGACCTCCGAGTGACGACAACATCAACAAGACACGCCTTCCATTGAAAACTCCAGCCTCATTTGCATAGCAATGTATCAAATGCTGACAGCAATGTAACAAGAAACAAATTCGTCAACGAAGCCTCGCTGACTCACGTGGATGATGTAACATCTTTCAAACTTGCACCAGACGAATTCCCGTGAATGAAACATTTGAACTTTTATTAGCAAAAAATATGCAACTGGTCTGCATCAACCTTGGCGTTTGACGGCATGGGAAATAAATCAGCGCAGGTAATTAAAAAAATAATGGAGAGAAATACAGCGGGAAGTAACCGTTATTAGATAGATATCTGCTATCTCTGTGTTTAATCTTGAGACACGATTATAAATTCTAATTAAGTTTGCAAAGCTAGTCGAGTTATTGACTCAAAAGGAATTGACAGGATGACACAAAACAAATTGTCTTTTATTTTTATAGATCTCGTGGTAACTCTACATCTTATGGACGCTTCGCGTAACTCGGAATACTCGGATCTAAATCGTATTATCTTCGAAAGATTTTCCACCGTCTGGGTAATTCGGTCAAGGCGGCCCGAGGAGGTCAGTAAAATACTAAACTGTTAAATAATTACTCGTTAGGAATTTTCTTAAGCCATTCTCAATAATTTATTAATTAACTGCGTTTAGGTTTACGATTTAATTATCTTAGAATATTTTATCACTTGAGCTGGTAAACTTGAACTATACTGAAAGGAAATACGACTCTCATTATGATTTTCTGACCAATTTATAGTTTTAAGCTAAAACCTACTTTTCACCACTAAACCAGAAAAAAAGTAAAAGCAAAGCACATGACGGGGTAGATTCAACAGTAGGTGACGTAGAATGCTTAGCGGATAGTATTAAACCTATTATATATATCCTCCTTTACCCAAGGTTAGGCACACCTTTTCCAAATAAGCGAGGCTTCAAGCCTAATTATAACTGAATTTCTTTGCCACCAACCCGCGTTCCTTCAGTTGCCTGTGCCAGGGTCACGGTATCTGCAAGCATATTGCAAATTAGAGGATTATATCCTAGATAGGAATGCTTAGAACAATCTAGTCTTGACAAAATCATACTGGTTCTAATTTAAATGTATAATTTGTTATTTTTACTTAACTCACACAATGAAATAATCCTTTATAATATTTTGCGAAAATCGTACACTTTTACAAAGTTTATAAATATGTGAGCCCCATGTACCTACCACGTGATTGATATATCTGTCATTGCTTCATTTTAAATTATTTTTACCAATTGTGGTATAGTATTTTTATTCTTGGTGCATCGTCTTCACATATAAAAATATAATTAATGTTTTCAAAATATTGTAAAACATTTTAATAGAGTAACGGTGGAGTTTATTGCCCTGGCGCCTGGAATCAATTATATTTTAATGTAAATTTTGACGTTCAAAAGTGCCTTTTATGAGTCTATTTCAAATAAATGATTTGACTTTGGCTTTGACTTCTCTTTCAATCAACACGTGACCCTGGCAGATGAGTTGAAGAAGTAATTCCCATCCTTTACTCCTTCCTACCACCTACTCCTTCCTATATCAACTCAAGATCAGATTGACAGCTTTAAAGTAAGTACAGAAGTGACAGAGCCAATAAATTCTTCTCCATACTTTTCCTGATTGGCAAGTATTTATGTAGGTAATAAGTAACGTGAGTTCCTACAGGCTGTTGGTTTTCCTCTGAACATAATTTACTGTTTTTTTGTTAGTCGTTAATGAATGTCTGTAGGTCTCAGGTTGGATACCGAGAATGAATTATATGGAAACTAATGTTGCGGTTTTGTTTATCTTGTCACCCTGTAATAACTTGTGGCTGCTACCAACACTCTCAGTGGCCAAAAATCTATAATACATATAGGTCATTTTAACGCGATTCCTTCGGGCTTTTCCTGATCATATGACTGTTACCAAGGTTACCTTTCATAACCTCCTCTTCTTCTTCGCTTCGATCTTGTTACAATGAGTTGTGGTCGCTGCTCGCCTCACGGTCTCCCTCCATCTGATTCTGTTAAATTACAATTTGGCCTGCAGTGCCAGGAATAATGTGCCAATGATGAATATTATTGTCTAGTTTAGTTTACAGGCAACCATAATTAGGTACATACTTGGGGTGGAGATCTGGTGGCCTAAAATACAGGCTTCGGCTTAGCTTAGGCACCAGTCTCCCACAATATTGTTTTTTTAAGCCCACGACTGGACATTATTGTTACTTAATGAAATTTCTGGAAGGATATTGTGGTGAGAAAATAAATTAATAAATCAATAATTTATTTTAAATGTAGAATTGTGAATTGGTGAGAAAATAAATTAATTAATTAATAAATGAATTATTTATTTGAAATGTAGGATTGTCCAGGAATCTCAATTAAACACCACCTGTACTGTACACACAAGTACACAATACATGATCGGTATTGCCACACAGCTTGTCCATTCAACCATTATAATGATAATGAATAATTTATTTTGTGTATGTATGTGAACCATTTCCGTCATCACGGGAACCTTAACAACCGGAACCATAGTTCCTATCGGAAGTTTTGTTATTTTATACGTTTACATATTTTTGTATTGTTATAATATCAAGGTTATAACGTAGGTACAATGGATAAATTCACCGTGATAATCATAATAAAATAGTTGTAATTGTTGTTTTGTTTTTACTATGCTCGGTTGGTACTTACGTAAACTCACGCCTTTTCCCAGGGGCCTGGGCAGAAACTGGATGAAACCAAGTGCTCCGAACCTGATCAATTTGAGATCATGATGAAGTTAGATACTATATATTTTCGGGCTCGCCCATTTTTGGATTGCCAATCGAGAAAACTGTACGTTTACTTACAAGAAAGCTTAGCATTACGTATTATCACTGTTCCCTGCGTTAATACATAAATTATGTTCCAAATGACTATGACACACTGCAGTGACATTCTGTTGCTCCAAAACGAAGGAAATATTTTGTCGGATGTAATTAGCGTAAACTTATAACAGGATATTTAATTATTCGTAGAAGACTTCAAATTATTTATGTATTTAGACTTCACCTACAATTTAACTTGCATGCACTATTTTTTTTACAGTATCCTCCCTCAACAGCATATCCATCCATACCTACACAGTATAGATATGGAAACCAAGTTGCTATTCGTGTACCGTCTTTGTGACCGTTTAGATATTTTGAACTAAGTACGCAATGGGTTTTGAGGCGATTTTTACCAATAAAATAAAGGGTAATAGGGTTAGGGGAGGTAGGGGAGGGACTGGCAGTCGGGAGACATAGGCACCCCCTTTTTATTCTGATCCGGTCACAGTTTTTTTTTTCCTAATTTGGTAGTTTACTATAACGACTGGCAAACCTGTTCATTCATAGACTATCTGTCATTTCTGTCAGTTGTTGAACCCAGACACGTTTGAAGGATAAGCGCTCAAGTGAATATTTTGTTGTGGTTTCGGATCGTAATAAAGAGGAAACTGACGAAAGGTATGTCAATTTTTTATTATATTTCTATTGTACATTTACTAACGCATAAATTAAACTTTAAAAAATACTGGTAACTTATGTTGAAAATGTATACAGAGGGAGTAATGGCCATTCTGATGGTTTGGTCCCTCAGTGTAGGAAGATTTTATAAAATTCTAATTACCTGATTTAATTAAACTATTTGAATTAGTTTTAATTGCAGAAAGATGCCGTTCAAATTCAAAAATAAAGGTTTGCGACGAGAAATTCCTAAAGACTTCATATTGCGATCTTCTATGAAGAGGTATCAAAAGTATCAAAAATAAAAACAACAGCTGAAAAATATAATATAAGGTTTTATCTAATCTTAGTTAAGCTAAGATACTATTTAAGATGTTTTTTATTTGTTGCTAACATTTATTTGTGGATTCTGTTATGGATATAAAGTCTATAGGCCATGCCCAAGCCTTCCACAGGGAGTGCCCAAACCTTCCTGCCATAGGGAGTATTGGGCACTTTTGACTTAATTCCGAAATTATCTCGTAATGTTGAGACTGATTATATTTCTATTAAAGTTCTTTCTAAGATATCTAGCCAAATGTGTGGTGCAAAAAGAATTGGCAATAAATGTTGATTATCTATTAAATGTGGGTGTACTATAGGTACACCTCTGCCCAACCCTTCGGGGAAACAAGGCGTGATGTTATGTTATGTATCTATAAAATCTGAATATTTGTGCATTAAATTGTGAAAAAGTGTCCATCCCTCCCCTACCTCCCCTATATTTAACCTTTATTTAGTACAAAAAGGTCATGTTTTGATATGTCACAATTGCACCCGTTCGAAGCGAAGCGCTAGTTCATTATAGTAAAATATACTTAACTAAAGAATTGACAAGTCTATTACGTAGGTAGGTTAACATTTCGTCGTGCATATTATTTAATCTAGGTTAGCTACCTTTATTTAGATAAGATGTTTAACTTCTGAACGCCCATTAAAAATATGGAAGAATGAACTGAAAATAAAATACTTGGAAAATCAGGTAAAACTTACATTGAATGAATAGGTAATAGACGACCAATGATCATCCAACTTCTTGGCTTGATTAAAATATAAATCTCGTGCACTCCGTTTCTTTCAGACGATTTTACTCCGAGGTTTGTCAGTCTCTACACTAATTTAAATTGACAAAAGCTAATGGTGGTCAGTTGTGTATACAAAATGACATGGAAAAAGTGTGGTCCAGCACGGACAAAACTTGATAATATAAAAATAAAAAAAAGAATTTCCATCATGGCTTTCATTTCTCCGCATTCCTTTTTGGAAAAATATCAATCTAAAATATTATTATTTCCTTTATTTTATTATGATTTCCATCCGTGACTTGGAAATGTGGCAATCCTTTGAAATAAGATGGAATAGAATATAATATTTGCAAATTGGAATATAATAGATGTTTGTTGTCTCCAGTACAACAGTTAGTAATAGTAGGTACATACAACATTTAGGAAAATCATATATTTTTACAATTGTTTGTAAATACGTGAGCACAATGTACCTATCACGTGATTAATTTATATGCCTTTGCTTTATTTTTAATTTTTTTGTACCAATTGTGGTATAATATTTTTATTCTTGGTGCATCGTCTTCACATATAGAAATATAATTAATGTATACTAAATATTGTAAAACATTTTAAAAGAGTAACGGTGGAGTTTCTTGCCACTTCTTCTCCATACGAAACTACTTTTTGGAAGTGGCGCCTAGAATCAGTTGTATTTTTAATGTAAATTTTGACGTTCAAAAGCGCCTTTTTATGGGTCAATTTGAAATAAATGCTTTGACTTTGACTTTGACATACAAAACTAAAACATTCAACCGTCAGCATTATACTTAGGTCTCCTCGAGAGTTGCTAAGTTTTCAGCATAATCCAAAAGGTCCAAAATAAATAAATTACAATGAATTTTTCTTTCAAATCATATACTTTACGTCATTTAGAGCCAATTTCACCACTGAAATTGAACGCGATCAGCACATCTGAAACGCGTTCAAGAACAGTCAGTTTCAATATTCCACAGAAAATAATGACACTGACAGCCCTTAAACCTAGTTTATGTGCTGATCGCTGACAGTTTCATTGGTGAAATCCACCCTTAGAGATACAAATGGTAAACAAACATAAATAAAGATGATAAGTATAGTGACGCAACGGAAGCGAGCGTCACGAGTCACGATCACAATAGTCTTTTCAACAGTTATTATAATGCGATGATTTGCTTACGTAGTCGTAAGCAAATCATCGCATTGTAATAATGTATCCTTCCGATTATGATTGCGAGTGCTATTGTTATTCATTATAATCACTTGAATGACGCTTTTTTATTATTAATGTAAATTTTGTTAGTTTTAAGTGCTATTGTTAGTGTTGTATTTCCTGTACGTGTCCAAAATAAAGTAAAAAACTTTCTTCATTTCCAAAGCCTAGAACGCTGATTTTGCATTGCCAAATGATTTGCCAAAACACGTTCATTGCTTAAAAAATACGCATTAAAACATTTAACATATACATATAACAAAATAAGGAAAACGTGCTCGATTTTATTAATGAAGTTATGTTAGTAATAACAGTTAATTAACCACGTTATTATTATAATACGATGATAAGCTTGCAAATTCTGCGAAGTAAATGAGATTGTTGTTTATTCCCCTATTACGGGTAACTCCTCCATTTTGCAAAAACCTGGTCATTTAGAGGGCAAGTTATCATTCGAAGGTGTTCAGAACAATTTCGATTTCAAAATGGAATCAGCACCCTAATTACGTAACACACAATAAATCGGAATCTGAATCGTTTTGAAACAGATTGCTAATCCATTGCTTCATAAGTTCGATAAAAACTCTGCTCAACAATGTTAATAACGCAATGAATGATGTTGAACTCTCAAAATCAAACAGATTAGTCGTAATCGTTTACGAAAATGTGTTACGCAATTAGGGTGCAGTAA
Source organism: Dasypolia templi (assembly GCA_963555695.1). NCBI lineage: Eukaryota > Metazoa > Arthropoda > Insecta > Lepidoptera > Noctuidae > Dasypolia > Dasypolia templi. Next base: position 8,371,332 of record OY743148.1, on the reverse strand, counting down.
CTAGAGTTAGTTGTTTTTTTTATTGTTCACAAACAGAGGTAATATTTTTTTGTTATTATAATTTTACTCGTCAATATTTCTAGTTTGATGGCGAGTATTGCTTATTAACAATTTGTTTTTAAATATTCTAGCAAACTAGAATATTTACTACTAACTTACTATGACAATACTCCATAAGTATGAATTTAAATGGTGTGAATTTAATTCTCGGTAAAGGCTGAATCCTCGTTATCGAGAAATAAATTCTTTAATTTTGACTTTATCATACCTTTACTTAATTTAGGGTTTTGTCTTAACATACTTATTTTATTGAAAACTTTTGGCACTAAATATCTTGACATTCTTTTCCCATAATAATTAGTTATTTTCGGTTGAACTAGCCTTTTCTCTCTTACACTTCATGTATTTAATTTATTTCCAACAGTTACTTTACTCATCACTAAAATAGTGTTCTAGGCTTAGAAGGTCAAAGATGTTTGCGGAGAGACATATAGATGGTTTTGCGGCCATCATACGTAAAAGAACCGCTTCTTTGCTTGCTCGTCTTCGTGGCAGCACCAACACAATCTTGTATTTATTCACAGATAGATGGGAGTCTCCAATGCTGCGACATTGGAAGAAACTCCATACTGAATACTTTGTATGTCTACTAACACTAGTTTTTTTTAAGACCATTGTTACTAACACTATGGGCGTAGCCCGAAATAAATGCTATAATAATAAAATAATGATCAAATACTCAACTTTCCTAGCTACTGGTAAGATTTTACAAATGGGGAATAATTCTTCATATTCTTTGTTAAATTTTTTCTTAACTTTTTTGCTAACTAGGAACTTTAATAGTCGTATCTGTAATTGTTTTGTATCGTCTATAGGTACGTTTAAAACGTTCGCCCATACACAACAAGTCCATAACTGATTAGTGAGTCAGCAATTGCATAATAAACAATCAATAGTGTCTGGTTATTTACCACATTTAACAGATAGAATTTCCCCAATACAGATCTCAACTTGCTACAGATGTCTGTTACAAGCGTTTTCCAATTAAAATTTGAATCAATACTAAGGCCTAAATATTTAAACGTGCTAACATACTCCAATTTCACACACACGCAATTAACCTGATAATTATGCAGACATTCCTATGTATGTCCAATTACATCAAGATCCGCTCTGTGTACATTTTTAGCTCGTAGATTACGGGGCGTGTGTATATGCATACATTTTGTTTTGGACAGATTCAATATAATTCCGTTGTCATGTGCGAATTTGGTGATACGTTCGAAGTCCTCTTGTACGTACTTTTGTACCTCCGAGATATCCTTCGAAGCATAAACCACACACATGTCGTCTGCATACATAAACACTCGACACTTGTTTACAACATTCGACACACTGTTCACGTGCATTATGTAACCTGCTGGCCCAAACACCGATCCGGTCGGCACACCAAGATCCACACCCGCCTCCTCTCCAGTCACACCAGCTATGATCGTGCGTATTTTTCTACTGGTCAGATAGTTGTTGAACCATTTATTAGTGTCAGTGTATTAGGTAGTGTTACTTCGAGTCCCGCCAACATTAGAGGACCCCAGCCTCTGAAGCAAAGACAGTCCCAGACCTATCCGGGTGATCTACACTCTTTAAGCTGTCATTTGATTTTTGCTTCTTAAAAATAAAAATTTCTGTTGAACTCTGTCGCACTAATTATTAACTATTGTCCACATTGTTATCCTTGTAAAATCAATTCAGATGAATGGATTTCTTGAATAAAATCATTCAAGAAATCCATTAATCTGAAGAGATCAATCATCTGACGGATTGTTTTAAAAACCAGTTTTTATGAAACTCAGATATCATCGCGACGTGTACTTGGATTTTCCTCAATCCCTTTTTTATCTAGACTTAACAATCACGTTTTACAAGAAAAATGATGTTATTAAAGTCTCGTTGTTGCATTTAATTTAGATTGACGTAATTTGCGATCTGCACGGATCTGAGATAAAATCTGCTTTTTTAACCACAATCCTTCGTATACAAGACACCAGTCAATGTCACAGTGTAATATAAATGTAGTTCTTAATTTTCCATTATTTAATTTCCTATACTGTACTTTTATAAACTGTACTTCCGTTGACAGCTGTAGTAATTAATTTGGTTCCGTAATTATTTCGCTTCTTAGGGAAATAATTACGTTTTTATCTGTGATTGGATTTCCTGACATATTATAAGTTATGTAACTTCGCTTCGCAAAAATATATGGAAATAGGGGAATCCCTGTTTCCACATATTTTTGCGAAGCGAAGTGTTTTAAAGAAACAAAAACCGTGAGAAAAATTCGTCGAATTTTAATATCGCTGACGCAAAGTGGTCTCAATATACATATTTCCATATAGTTTTAATTACATGACTAAATAATGAAAAATAAATAGTATGTTTGTCATTGGCGTCATGTGCTCGTTTCCTCTAGACTTTTAAAATAAAGTAATAAAACAATTCTTAGTTTTTTCCTACTCAGCGGCACGGAATCTTGGCCAAGCTCTCATCTCGCGATAGCAAAACCTTTGAGTGTTTCTAATTAATGTTTCTTATTCAGGTATGTCAATAAATGTTTACCCTTAGCACAAGAGGGTAATTCACTATGAATGAGTAGAATATATAAGAATACCTTCAAGAGGTTGTTATTCACAAATTGCAGTGGTTTGCCCGTAGCCAGGACTTATATCGAATAGAGCATATCTGGGACATGCTCAAAAGACAGATAAAGTCGACTTCAACCTACCTCAAACTCTTAACCTGCTCCGAAATGCAGCACTAGACGCTTGGTACAGCATGTCGCAAGTTGATGTCAGAAACGTCATCCAAAGCATGCCAGATCGAATGCAGGCGGTTAGCAGGGCTAGAGGACACACACACACCCGATACTAATACGTATAGACAATTAAGAAAGTAACCTAATTTTTCATTTTGTAGTGTGAAAACCTTTTTTTGTGTGAAAGTGCGTTATTGTCGAAATTTAACTGTGGGGTAGTGATCTTTTTATTTATAGTTTCTAAAAGCATGAGAGACGCTTATTGAATGCATTCACACTTAATTTTTATCTAAAATATACCCGTTTTTATAGGCAAATAATTGTCAAATTCACAAGTGGCCAAGTTTCCGTGCCGGTGAGTGTATACAATGTGGAGACAACAATCCTACAATAAATGAAAACACTGGAACCATTAAAAGGAAGTATTTTGGAACAATCAATTAAATCCTAGCATCGAAACTAAATACTAGTAATGGGGCGACAATGGGTTTTGCCAATCTTTGACTAGCTATAGCGACTAAACTATGAGATATATTTGATTGAATTTTCTTACGCAGACTGGAAACGGCATTAGAAATACGCAATGTAATTAATTCTCGTATTGTCGTCTTCACGTTATATATATGGAGTACTAGCTGCCCGCATAAATCGCGAATCCGTGAGAATATCGGGATAAAAAGTGTCGAATGTATTAATCCAAGTTATAAACTATCAGTGTGCCAAATTTCATCCAAATCCGTTTGGGACTTTTTGCGTGAAAGAGTAACAAACATCGTCAACATTAAAAGTCTCCAATTAGTCTTTACTCCATCCAAATTAAATAATTTTAGGGCACGAGTCGAATGAGTTAATTGCCCCGTAATTGTAAGCATTTGTGCCACTGATAATGGTGAAGCAATTAACAGCTATTCACTTAAAGGTACGAAGGTACAACCTTCGTTTTTTACTACGTATGAACCAGATAAGATTGTCAACTGTTTTCGTCATTTCGTGTAAGGCCCGGAAGAATTGTTGAGTTTTTGGAGAAAATTCCTGATCGGAAACAGTAGTTAATATACATTGCTGGAAATATTTTTTATTAATACTATGTCTTTAGAGGTTTTTTGTATCTGAGCAGCAGTTTTCCTTAACACAAGAACACCGCAAATGCGTAAGCGCCACTTATCTATCATCGAAGAGGTCTAAGGGCCGGAATTAAAACATATGCAAGTATTTATCGCTCTTGCTACATCTTAAAATTATCCGTTGTAACGTTTGCTTCTATGAATATCAACTAAAGGTTTGCGTCTAAGAAAGAAGATGATATTTTCATCTATAAACTATGTAGGTAGGTACTCGTACTTACTTACCTAGTTTCTTAGCAATTCTTACGTAAATCACAACTTATTTAAACTTCACGATTATCCAGCATTAACTCAGTGTTTAAGCAAAGAATGTGAGATAATGCGTTCTGTAATTAAGCGTACGAAAATAGACGCGTGCGCTCCTCGAGGAATGTGGGGTTTTGTCATTCCCTTTTACTTTTAGATGGAAACAATGAAACTAGATACTTAAACAAGATTGTATTCCATTATCTTGGGTTGGGTGGTTGGCTCTGAAATGGCTGAAGGTAAAATACTTCAGTTTGAAATGGTCTTACTCATAAGTGCTGGTTTTATACAGTTCCTAATTTCAAATATATACGAATTTATGACGTTTGTTCTGAGCTTTTCTAGTAGTTAATCAAACGTAGAATAAGGTGAGACTTATACGTTCATTCTAATAACCATGGATATAATAAAATATTTATTTATGTTAAAGCACAAGAGTCAGTATTTCATCCAACTGGTTCTCATTTGATTATCAAGTTTTTTATTGTTCGATCAGTCACACCCGCGGTTTTGGCAATAATAATTAAGCGATTTACTTTTATTAACTTTTAGTTTTCCACCACCACTTGTGACATTATGTGGCCTTCATCAGAAATGAGTATTTCTACCATTTCAGTTCTTCTTAGCAGTGAGTGTCAGACTGGACAATTAAATAATTCTACGAAAGCTTATTTTCTCAGCAATAGCAGAGAACGCGCTACTACGTGTGAAAATCACCAAACAAACAACAACATTCTTACATGCTCTCAGAAGATTTATTATCGCCATATACTTTTCCTTCGCACTGCAAACAATGCGCATGAGTTTCCTTGGTCCCTTAAGGTTACATTGTAAAGGAAACGCCTAGAGACGTGTTAAGTAAGCATACTGATGAAGTGATGAGTTATTGTTACGCCTTGACATAATTTTTGTTGCCAAAATGAAGTTTAGTGCATTTGAAAATGACCTTATTGTTTGATTGTTTGCTTTGACAGGTAAGGAATACGTGTTATTATCCGTTATCCTTAGGGTTAAGGGTATTGGTACTGTAGATGTAATCGATGTTGTGAGAACATGGTATGGAATTAGGTGAAACAATGAATATAAAGTCAGGGAAATCAATTGAGTATTTTCCGTAAATTCAAATCACAACTGTCGTTCTTTGACAGTTGTATGAAATTGAGTTTTTTTTTTTTTTGCTTATTTGGCTAAACAATAAATTTCTCTGACTATATAATATTATTTAAAGATAGATATTTTGATCAGTATTATGAATGTTCCGAACAATGGGGGGCCTTTCTCCTAAAATACTTTGCTGTTTACTTGAAGGTTGTTTAACTTTATTTATAATATTTCTGAAGTAATTTAAAATAAAAATCTTTAACAACAACATAAACCGGAACTTATTTTAATTAAAATCTATTGTGGTATTTTCCTGTACCTGTACCTTGTGTAGCACAAACTAATTATTACGTGCATTTTAATTACCTATGAAGTTGCTAGACTTGTGATTGTTTCTACACATTTTATAAATATAAAGACGCTTTTCGTGTGTGTTTGTGTGGCGCGTTGTTCTTCTAAACTAAACTACACAACGGATATTGATGCGATTATTACCATCATCTAGATCATCTATTTCAGGAGGTTCATGTGTACAATACATTTAAATTAAACTTACATAAATATACTATGTTTTGTCGTATCGTAACAACCGTGCAAAGCAGGGGCGGGTCGCTAGTTGTAAGTATTATTATTGTTGAATAAAATAACATAATAAATAATTGAACCTACCTACCTTTTTTTTGTTGGGTGGGAAATCATCAAATGACTTCTCCCGCTCTTTAACTGACCCACCCGTGTTCCTTCAGTTGCCTGCGCCAGGGCCACAGTTTCTCTTTCGAATTCCGCGCGACCCTGAGGTGTCAGCCTTACCGGACCCTGTCATTTGGTGCTGCCATCTCTTTGAGGCGCGCAAGGAACACGACGCGCCGTCGACCCGGGCCTGGTCCTTACCGGACGGCGAGCTACCCGTTGCTCGCCGTCCGCAAGCCCGCGCCTACGGTGGCCGGGAATCTTCTTGCGATTCCCGACGCCCAGGGCGTCTCCTGCGGCGACTAGGGGTGGCGTGAGGGCGCAAGGCTCTCTCCCTCACGCGCTCCGCCTTATCCTTCGCGAGCAGTACTGCTTCGCAGAAGGAGGTGACGACTGCGGTGCTCCGCTGCTGGGCAGACCTCCACCGTATGCTCCACCGTGTCCTCTGGGCGATCCACATAATGGTGACACCCGGGCGTTTCCTCCCGCCTTATGCGAAACAGGAACCTACCGAAACAACCGTGTCCGGTGAGGACCTGTGTCAGGCGGAAGGTGAGGACGCCGTGGCGCCTCTCCAACCACTCCTCAAAGAGAAGAACCTACCTACCTACTAGTTATTTTATCGCTCTATTCGTTATTATTTCAGTTTTCCTTTTGTGGTTTAGTTTTAACTTCGTGGTCATTTACTCACCTAGAGTGTCAAAGCGTTATTTAAATAAGTACTTACCTATACCTATTATTGGTTAATTATACATATTTTTAACCTTTTTGAAAGGGTCTCATGTAATTGATATAGTTTCGGGCCAGTAGAGTCTATTCGATGACATACCCCCAAAATTGTATTTCGAAATTGTACCCGAAAGCCGGCTGCAAATGCCTGCAACTATTCTTTTAATTTCTAAATAAAATCAATAAAAAATCAAAAAAAAATATTGGCCTGAAGCACGGTTTGTCAATGGCACGGCAGGGCACAGAAATATATACTGTAATGCCTGAAAAGGCTGAAAGAAATAGATTTTATGAGTTGATTATATTCCAAAGTGGGTATTTATTTATTGATTTACTTAGGGACAACAAACATCAGTGTATTATATAGTTAACTAGCTGACCCCGCAAACGTTGTTTTGCTTCTTTTTTTTTTTTTTTGAAAAATAGATGTTGGCCGATTCTCAGACCTACCCGATATGCACACAAAATTTCATCAAAATCGGTGAAGCCGTTTCGGAGGAGTATGGCAACGAAAACTGTGACACGAGAATTTTATATATTAGATAAGTAAACATAGGTTAGAAATTAATAAATAAATACAGGTAACAAATACATGTACTCGTATGCATGTCAAATAGGTTCAGCCTAATGTTTACTACAGGAAAATTCTGTAAAAAAATGCTAGGAATTAATAAACGTGTTTACTTCTAATCTGTAAAATATAAACTTTATCCGTTAAAAGCAGTTATTGAGGAAAATGACGAGGATAAGATAAAACAAAACTTAACTGATTGATACGTTTTTCTCTTGAAATAGCTACACTAGGTACTTATGTCATGAAATATATCTAGCAGTTGCTCGCAACTTCGTCTGCGTGTATCGTTTTAAATACAAATATCCAGGATGAAAATTATCCTTTGTACGTTTTCAGGTTCCAGGGTACTTATCCATCAAATTTCATAACGTTCGGTTCAGTGTTTTCAGTGGTTCAGCGTGCAAGTTATTAATTAAGTACATGTATAAAACTAATTAGGAACACACACATATCGCTGCTTAAATTCAAAGGGGCCATAAATCGAAAAGTCAGTTTTTTACAGGAGAGCCCGTCAAAATTTTTAGGGCAGTTTTTTGTTTATATTTTTATCAATCTAATTTTGTATATTTATGTGTTATATATCAGCGGATGTATATTTTAAGCCTCTATTTGCCTATATTTTGATATCTACTATAAGTTTTACCCAGTTAAGTAAAACATCGCATAAGTCCCTTTTGCTTATAAAAAAATACCATAACGTTCATGAATTTTATAAATAAAAATTCAGAACTCAAACTGAAAATAAGTTTTATTAGGTCTTTTCGTATAATGTTTTGTTTAATGTGCAAAAAATAAGTAATTAGAACTAAATGGTAGCAATACCTTGCAATAAAATTACAAAAATTCAACCATAAAAAATACAAATCAAATAGAAAACGTAGGTAATAATGAAACAAAAAAATAACATAAAAAATTGAAATGTGCTTTAAGAGCTAATAACAAGTTATCCAGTATTTTGAGTGGATTAACCTAACCTCACTATGTCATGTAAAAACTAAAAATTAAATCAACTTTTATAGAAATAAAATGTACCTAAGTAAGTTTACAAAATTCAAATTGTTTATAAATCTCTAGCCCACCATGTTAACAAATTATTAAAATGCTTATTTACGTATCTAAATTAAATCTTCTCCTATGATAAATCACAAATTAAAAGGCGACGTAAATCTTTTACTTACATATCAATGAGAATAATAATGATTAATATTAATTAAATCATCACAGTAACTTCTCTTAAAAAACTTATTACTAACATTTCAAATGATTACTCTACTGAAATCAGTCTATAGGTTTCAATCAGTCTTATCAAATCCTGGTTGATAATAGTAATTATTCTAACTTATTATCATTAGAGAAAACTTAAATTAAAGATTTGTATAAAAAGTTTTATAATACTTAGGAATCACATTCTTTTCAATTAGGTTTAAAATTCCTTGTTTTTTCGCTCCGGAAACTTGTAGTTTATTGGCATAAAGTTTTTTTTTAAATTCGCAGACCAGCTCCGGGTGAATTTTGCCTTCAGTTCAATGTTTTAACTTGGGCAAACTCCGCGCGTTCGTAGGAAGTCTTATAAAAAAACATGTTTTTAACATCTTGGTCAGTTTTAATAACTTTGAGATCTGCCCATTTCACTATGTCGCCATCTTCATTGGTAGTGTAGTTGCCAACAGCCAGAGATTATAAATTCACAAAACACTCATGTGTAAGTTCCTTTACTGTAAACGGTTCTCCTTTTTTCTTGGCTGTTTTAATCAAGGTGATGTATCGGGTATCTCGGGTACATAAATGTGCGAATATTTTAGTGCACTATTGATATTCCTCTGAATGATGGAGTGAACAGCATCGCCCTCATTTTGAGCGGTGAGGTTCCACTTGAACGACATCAGACATTACTAGCTGCTGCGGTAAACATTCATCGGGCTCAACTAATTTGAGAATTGAGCTAAATTGCGTGTCAATACGTTTGGAAGTTGTTTGACATTTCCCGTTTTTGGCTTCAATAATATTTAAAATCCGGCGAGCTCTACTATTTATTCTATAAATAAATAAATAAAGTTATGAGTTAAAATGACAGACAGACACAATTCATGCGTACTACAATATGATGATCACACGACAAAACAATTACCCAGCCCGATCACTATGTACGGTAAGCCGATCCCCTGGGAGAAGCAAGCCAAATACCTAGGCGTGATCCTCGATGAAAACCTTACCTTTAAGGCTCATATTAAGGCGTTTCGCGCGCGCGTCTCCTTCGCTCTTAGTAGGCTCCACTTTGTACTGACAGCCCGTAGTAAACTGTCACTTAAATGCAAGCTGCGCATCTACACCGCAGTCATCCGTCCCATCATGACCTATGCCTGCGTTGTATTTGCACACGCTAACCCACGTCATCTCCATAAGATGCAGACCCTCCAGAACCGTTTCCTCAGAAAGGTCACGGGTGCCCCCTTCTATGTCCGTAATATAAATCTCCACATCGACCTTAAAATGCCTACCATAAACCAGTTCATGAAACGCTTATCGAAGCGTTTCTTTGACTGTGGCATCAAACACTCCAACCCCTTGATCTCAGCGGCCGCCCGCTACACTCCCTCCCGCATTAGCAGTAATCGCCGACCAAGGCATACTTTAATCGCCCCCGACGACGCCACTACCCTCCTCCAGGAGAGTAGTAAGGCCACCAGCACACTACATAAGCCCAAAACCCGATCGCCGTCCTACCGTCCTCGCCGCCGAGGCCCGCCGCGACGCCCAAATCCACGCCCCTCCCGACCCTTGCTCGAGCCAGCCCGCGCCGCTGAGCCTGTAGCTTTAAATTCGTCCCTAAATCAAAGAAATCCTGATCCAGCTAGTCCCTTGCTGCCCTCTTCCAGCGACGCCCTAAGCCGAGGTCCGTACCCCACAGGGGGTGCCCTTAGCGTTGTCGCTTAGTTTTAGTTAGTATTTAAGTTTAAATCCTGGCTGGAGGCCTTAATTTATTAGGGCAACCACAGGCAAGTTCGTTTAAGCAGACGACAACCTCATAGGTTGACCTGCGAGATGCCATATAAAAAATAAAAAAAACAATTATAGACAATTTGGAAACTAATTTTATTATTAGTTTATCCAACATTTTGCTTCATCTGTCAGTGACCTTGCAAATATTTAGTAACTTCTAGCAAATATATCATTTCCTAAACAAATATTGCACATTCGTATAAAAACTACTACCATAATCACTATAATTAATATGCAAAACAGAAGCATTTCAAATACTGCACTTATCTTTAATACAATAATAATTAAAACACATTTTATTTTAATTCAAAAGGGACACATCACAAAATACGGCACTTTTTCTTAAAATATAATGTTATACTTACATGTGATTTTAATTCAATACGGACGTATTTCAAAATGTGGCACTTTTTACTATAAATTTCTAACAAAGTTGAGGTCTTTTTTGGAATGTGGCCCTTTTTCACAAAAAATACGTGCACTCACGCTGAAAGCTGGGTCGCAACTGAGAAGATGGCAGCTTTGCTCTGAATTTAGACACCAAAGCGTAAAAATGCAAAAGGGGCAGTTGTGTGATTAAGCCATTTTTAATGCGAAGTTACTGGGTGTCTTTTTCGAATATAAAAATATAAACAGAATTATTACGATTTTTGCTTTAAAAAGGATTTGTATTTTTTTTTATTTGTGGCCCTTTTGATTTTAAGCAGCGATATATAAACTCACGCTTTCTTCCTATAAAATTTGGCAGTAACTACAGAACGCCACCTGCTACTATCCTCACATACTCATTTTGAAGAGCTTCAAGATTTATCATAATTTGAACTTTGCACTTGTTTGATTAAATGATCACTAAATGTAAATATATTAGTGTAATCTATTAAAACTTATATTAATTCGTAAGAGTACATTGTAAATTTTGTGTTTATCCAGGTACCGGGTACATGAAGGTTGCATACGAGTGAATTAGTCTAAATTCATAATCAGAATCATATGTTCCCACCGCTGGGATACAGGCTTCCTCTCTGTGAGACGGAGTGGGCCGTCATCCACCACTCTGGCCCAGTGCAGGTTGGTAGATGTCACATGTCTTCGAATTTTTGGTTCTAAGACATGCCGTTTACCTCACGATGTTTTCCTTCACCATTTTGAGAGCCAGGTTGCCCGCGAAAATTAAAGAAGGATGGCGAGGTTGGACCCACGTAATTTAAAAATTAACGGAGCACCGTTCACTGGCAAGTTTATATTCATTATAATTACAAGTTTATAGGAGTTCTATATAAAAATATTGAGTTACTTGGTGATGGGAATGAAAAGTTATTAATGATTTTAATTTATTCATAAATACGTTAACGTGCAGTTTCCGAACATTTTTCGCGAATTACATTGATACATTCCAATCTACACTAATGAATACAACTTACGTTTTTGATTGGCAGTTTTCCTTCTTTTATACTTATTTCTTGATAAATAAACTAAAAATATATAAAACGAAACATGAAAAGTACCTACAATGTAAACATACCGTACATAAAATATATAAATTATATTGTGTTATAACGGTATTGAAAACATAATACGGAAAATGTAACATCAGTGTCAAATTATCATGTCCAATATCATATTTGTCATTCCATTGTTTGTGTTCAACGACTAACGTGGGATTAATAAGCTTTTTTTGCGATTTTTTGGATTCTTGACGACTTGGCTTACCTTTGTGCGTACTATTCTGCACACCAACCTAGACTACGCCATTTACTTCTGGATAACGATTTGCAAGTGATAATATACATATGTAGGGTAGGACTTAAGAGCCTACGGATTGTATGCAATAGAAGTTTGCCGGGATGAGACTCCTCTAGAAAGAATATTTGTTGGCAACCACCCATCTATTCTATGTGCATGAATTCAATCTACGCAAATAGGTAGCACGTCTTATTACACGTACATCGCAGGAGTTATGAGGCTGGAGGGTCGAAATGCCATAATAGAATATTACTGTAAGTAGTACTGCAACGCGCGTTTATGACTCGGATGTATAAACGTGGAGGAAGCAAAAGGAGCAGGTATGTAATAATCTTAGTAGGTGCTACTTTCCCCAAACTACTTTTAGATCTTAGACCTTTCATATCTTTTCTCTCCTAACTTCTCTAACCTACTTACCATTTGCTTTTTTGCTATTCATGTCTCAAGTCGTTCTTTAACTATTCATAGGTTTCCATAATATACGCAACCCCTATCAATCTATCAAATTACATGCAAGCTCGCCATCCTCCTTTTCTTGGGTTTTGACGATTTCATGCAAAAGCAGTTTAATGGGATTATATGAACTAAGGGGGTTCTATTGATGATTTTAATGAAACGAATTCTGTAAGTACATACTTGTTACGGTTGCGAATCATATTTTGTTCAACATACAATCTGCTGACCTGTCAATTCCAACAAAAGTAAGAAAATTTTAATTTCCGGGGCTGCCCTATACTTCCACACTTTGGTCTAAACGATCTGAAAGAGACAGTCTGGTCTAGAAATTAGACCAAAATTAGGTCAGGTGGGCCCAGCACGAGACGGGTCAGTAAACGTTACGTAAATTTGAACGATATTACAATTGAAAATACTAGTTTCGTACATAACATGTATTTAATTATTAAACTCTAGTCATATCTGTAAAACTAGTTGTGCATGCCACATAAAAAAAATGCTAAAGTTACGTATGAATTAGCTTAGACTAGACGATGCAAGAATATGGTTTTGGTTGTCTTCTACTCAAACCCATTTTGCCATTATTGCTCTTAGTGGGATTTCGTCTAAATGCCACGAGTGGGGCTCGTAGTCACGACGTTCCGCTCACCAGTTACCAAAAATATTTGGCTTCTCTATGTGTCTACGCGCCTACACGACGACTACGCCGTAACATCGCAGCTCAAGTCAAGTCGCAGGCAAGACGACTACGCGTATTCTACACGCTATCCTTAGACAGCGTGTAGAATTCGCTTTGAATTACCAAAGCTGGACAAAGTCACATAGCGAAGACAATTATAAAAGAAAGACGTAACGGTACAAGCAGGGACTTTAAAACGCCTTCACAAATGTAACAACAATTATAAATGTGTTTTTCAATTTGTTAACCCAAAACACTTCCAATAGTGTAACACATATAAAAGGTAAACAAGGCGTTGCCAAAATAGCCGCAGTCCCGACTGGATTGAGGCTATTTTGGCAACGCCGTCTGTCTGCCCGCCGTCTGTCTGCCCGCCGCGCGTTGTTGCGGTACGAGTCCCGTGAAATTATACCGAAAACTGCTTTTTTCTGATAAACAAATTAACACTGTTATAATGTTACACTTTGATTCTGTAACATTATTGCATCTGTTACATTTATAAATGTGTTTCTTTTAAAACAGTGTTAAAAACACTTATAACTGTTACAGTTTGAGTCCCTAGGTACAGGTACCTTTCTAAATACCAATCTAAACCTTTTTATGACCATACTTAGCACTACTACGGAACATAAAGTTAAGTCATAAAGTTGGAATTTCGCACGCTACGAAGAGGTTACAACACTATAAACCATATAATGCTCATAGAATACAGATAGGGGTAGTCACGAGCTAAGGTCTCTGCGCTTACGCAGATGACGCGCATACCAATGGGTAACGTTAATGGTAATTACCAGAGTGGTCATGTTGGTAACATTGACTACATAAGTTATTGGCAGTTTGTTACTTAACATAAGTGTTACAGGAACCTGTGAATGTGGAATGTTGCCATCCACATTCCACATTCACAGGTATAGTAATTAGAGGAAAGGACATGACCAAAAATTGTATGGGCTTGTACCCCAGAATGTAAAGATACAAAATATTTGCCATTTAATAGTACTGATCTTCTACCAACAAAATTAAAAAGAGGCATATTGCTGAGCAGTTGTGGACAAAAGTTATGAACGTTTGAAAAGGTTGATTTTTGCACTATGGCTAAGGTATTTCATGTAAATTAATGTGTATTTATCTGTGCCAGGCGTTTAATATAAATAGTATTTTAGTTTTTTTTTTATATTCGCATTTTTTTATAATCTGATAAAATCTATAGTTTGTAACTATTGTTTATAGCACTTAAAGTAAAATATCTACAGTAGCATTTTCTGCATATGGCAAATAATAAAACAAAGAACATTATTTTAATCATTTAATGTTATCAAAACATTATTTCAATTCCAAAATGTCGTGTCTTCTTGCACGTATAACTGATCTCCAACAGCCATAACAAACATTGGTATGACCAAGTTTTCTTTCCCTTGAATTCGTTACAAGGCGTCTTGGTTTATTGTCATAACAGGCAGCTATGAGGTGACAACTGTGAAGGTAAAATAGGAACCTATTAATTAGTCTTAGATTTGACCACGACGTTAGAAAATATGGAGTAAATAATACCGGTCGTATATATTTTAGTAGAAGGTACTTATTGAAACTAGAACTTACCTCAAAAGTTAACCACTCCTATAGAAGAACTCATCACATCAGGGGGTAATGATGATATTACATGCCGCCTGCGCCCGTTCTCTTATTGGGAAAACTACAGTCAACACACGCTTGTAAATGGTCCATTTTAGTTGTTTGTAATTATACAGTTTACAGTCATTATTAGTAAGAGCACTCGTGTGGCGCTACGACACTATAAAATATAAACGTATAAGCGAAACCAATGAAACAAAAACACGATTCGAACGAGAAAACCGGCGAAAACGTCAAAGAAGGAATATGGTATTGACAAATGACATTTGTCATCGGTGCTGCCAGTAATAACGTCATATTACCCTATCCGTAACTGCACTAACATCTATAAATTCAGTCATAGATGGTTCGATTTATAGACAAGAACACATACAAAAAATACGTTTTATTACATTATGGTTACGAATAATTTACGTGTATATTTAAGGCCTGCTAAGCGTTTATTTATTATTTTTAAAACCTTCATATAATATTTTTTCCCTGTTCTGAACTTTTCTTATATTGTATGGCAACATTAAAAGGTATATAAAACGCAAATCAAACAGAAAAACTTTTAATTACGATTATTTCTCCACTTCTGCTATGATGCATAAAAAGTTATTCAAAATTCTTTATTTATTTCATTTTAATTATCTGCATTAAATGTACGTGTGTACTCCGTGGGACACATTTTGTCCATCTCCTTGTTTTAGTTAAGACTTGCCAGCATAGTTTTTTTCATCCTATATCACTTCAGGGCTGGATAACGGCCTAACCAGCATGTTCTGTCTAGAGCAAATGCCAACCTTTAATTTTTGATTTGGTGCAGCTAAAAGCGTATTTAAGTACAGATAAAACAAAAAAGTCAATTGTTTACTAGATAAAACTATCATCAAAAAATTACAAATGTACATAAATAATTAACTCTCAACAGTTTAAAGTCTAAAAATACAATAGAAAAATTAAATAAATCTGTCAAATAAGGTGCCTTTACAAAAGACATCAACGAGCCTCCGTTTTATTAAAAAGCGCAAAAATGAACTTTGAAGGCCATTCGAACAAAATTTAAATACTAGCTCAACTTGTTTTGTGTGTCGCTAGCTTCATTAAATGTCATGTGATGTGGAAAAGTACGTCATACGTTAATAAATTTAAGAGCCACACCCACATATTCGAAAGTAATGTCTGACGCATATTGACGCGTCAGGACGCGTCAGTTTCATTCTTCGAAAACAATAAAGTCATGTAATCATAAGTCATCAATCACCAATCCGTTAAATAAGTGTAGATTGTAGTGAAAAACTAAATCATTTTTGCAGTTGCATTTTTTATATTATTGTTGCCACTTTTTACTCCAGAGCAAAGGCCTTCCTTCCCTCTTTCTACTTTTCCCGGGATAAAATAGGCATAATAAAAAGAAAGGTCGGAAAGATAAAAAATACAAACTGTCAGACAAATAGAACTATTGAGAAAGCGCGGGAAACTTCTAACTCAGCGGACGCGTCGTTTTAAAACGTGCGTCGTCGTCGTCGAGATAAAACTTACTGTACTTAATGTATGATCAGTATTCGTAGTCTCTTTTATTTATAGTTTACTAATTAAACTATAAATAAAAGAGACTACGAATACTGGTTTGAGTATTTTCTTCGGTAGTGAAACTAAACGTGACATTGGTTGAATGCACAACACGTGCGAAGCCAAAAGAAAAAAATGTATCTGAATCTTTAATTTATTTATCCTCGTGGGGGTCATAAAGTATTATGAAAGGATCATGTAAAAAAAAGTGGTTGACAAACGAAAATTTGAAATAATGAGATCCGCCGTTATCCAAAATTAGGGGTCAGCTCAGTAGGTATGTCTTCAATCCGTCGTTTCTTTGATCACTTTTTTTTGTGAGTTTTTTAATTGAAATATGAACCAGCGAAAGCTTAAAGCTGTGATTGTTTTTTTGTTCGATTAGCGTTATTCGTCCTAATTGGATCAATTGACGACAAACATTTTTATCGAAATAACTGCACACGTCAGAGTAAGACCTCATAAACGGTAATTTTGAACGACATTTTAAGTATTCATTCATTTTAATACTCGTTCACATTGACCGCTGAAATTGGGCTGCTCATATTTTCTGTTAACAATGGATTCAATGTAACATTATCCTGCAACCTTAAAGCACTACCCCGAGCAAAAACTTGCAATAGTGCGTTATTCAGTCAGAGGCTATTAACTATAAACTCTAATTAAGATTATTAAAACTACATTTAAAAGCACATTATAAATTTTCAAAATCCTATCTTCACATTGCACGTTCTTAATTGTTTTTATGTGTGACTAAAACTATTGTTGTCGCTAAAGGTGACGTTCTAATAGTTTGAGGATAAGCATAAGCATAATCAGCCTATAACGTTCCCACTGCTGGGACACAGGCCTCCTCTCAATGAGAGGTAGTGAGCCGTAATCCACCACGCGGGCTCAGTGCGGGTTGGTAGATGTCACATTTCTTCGAATTTTTGGTTCTAGGACATGCCGGTTTCCTCACGATGTTTTCCTTCACCGTTTTTGAGAGCAGTGGTGATGAAATTATTTACACAAAGTAAAGCGCCTGCTTGGGTTCGAACTCACGACCTACAACTCGTAAGTCGGGACCGTTACCACTGGGCCACCACTGCTCTGCTGCTTTGAGGATAACACTAATGAATAGACAATTTAAAATCTAAAGAATCCATCGCTATTTTCTTTTTATTTAAATAAGGACCGAACACTCAAGGTCGTTTAGTCGGGGGATCGACTTAAACTAACACTAACATATAGATATCCATAGACCGCTACTTACAATAAACGAGAAAAGATTACCTGATTGCCCTATTAAACAAATAAAGTGCCATGTGTGATAGTAACAAGTTGGTACTTACTTAGTAACATGTAAGGATCCTTTTTCAGTGGATTGTGTAACATAATCTATGAATCATAGACGAAACTGGGCCGCATATCGAATGCATTGTGGGCTAATAAGACCACCTGAACATGGGTTACTGAAAACGTCCAACAGCATCGCGGAAGACCCAGGCGTATATTGCGGGACGAACTTGACGTTTATATTAGTGATTGGGGTTGAAAAAGGAAAGGGAAGCTTTGTCTTGCAACGGGACAATACAAGCTGATTATACTTTATTTAATTACAAAAGAAGAAAATGGTTTCTTGACATTTAAAAGTACAACTATTATCATCTAATAATTTTTCTACACCGTATAACTACATCGTTTACTTACCAATTAGTTCGGTATTGAAATGTCGCTAATCGTCATGTTTCGTCAAATGTTCATGCTCCACTTGCTTGATTGACCGAATGACCGATCGTAGACCAACGCGCACAATTCCAAGAATTCATGTACAAGCAGGTTTAGATGGCAGAAAGTTAATGATTCATTTGAAGAAATTAGAACGCAATTTAGCGCAATTTAAACAACTTGCAGAGGCGAAAAAAGTCATATAGATTGGGCTCAAGCTTGACCTAAATGAGAATCGTAGCTAGTAGAAGACTTGAAAACGGATTCGGTACAATAAGCCGCCGCGATCAAAAACCATTTTGCATAGTATTTAAATTAACCTAAAATCATCCTGTTTATAATTATAATTTTGTAATTTAATCATTGCAATTTAATAGTACCTACTCATTTAATCGTCATATTCACTTAAATCATTAGGGCACTACCTTATCTTTAAGACTGATTGATGATTATTTTTCTAAATCTTATTCTCTTGACCTTATCCCAGTTTACTTGTGGTCGGCGAACTTGAATTTTTCTTTCACAATTCTCTATTAGTCGTCATCTCGGTCACCCCGTTTCTAGCCATATCACATTTACATTAAACTAAATCGTCATATTGTTTAAAGTACCCTTTAGAATGTTATCAATACTGTTTTCTTCATCATGATACCAGGCCACTCAGAAAGTATTGCGAAAAAAAAGTTTTTATGAAGGTACTCGACTGACCAGTTACAGTCTATTTAAAAAATATGATTAGTTAAAAGTAAAAATAGGTACGTTCCGATTTCAAAATTTCCCTCTACATTGTTTGCGAGCTAATTTAAATTATAGTGTCTCATAAAAATTGGATCTGCGATGGCGATGGGAACATTTTCGCACTATGTTTTTAACAATTTCAAGTGGCGCCTGAAACCGGACGTATACGACGATAGATTTCAAAAGACATTCATGGATGAAGGCCCTTCTAAGGTAACCGTGTATCGTTGGTATAACGAATTCAAGCGCGGTCGACTCACTTTGAGGGATGAAGAAAGAAGTGGTCGCCCTTTGACGGTTGTTACGGAAGAAAACGCGTGTGTGAACACGCACACGACCATAAGACGACAATAAGCGAGTTACGTATCAAGAGATTCAGCAGGTTGCACCGGGATGCCTTCACGAAATTCTACAAGTGCATCTTCACGTGAGGAGGATAGTTTCATGCTGGGAGCCGCATAACCTCACCGATGCTCAGAAGCAGGCCCGGGTGGAATGGTGCCGTGATATGATATATAAATTTGATGCAGGCTCGTCTCGGCGTATTTACGACATCATTACAGGTAATGAGTCTTGGATTTATCAGTAAGATCCAGAAACGAAGCGCCAGTCGACGGTTTGGGTGTTTCAAAACGAATCAACGCCTACCAAAGTGAAGCGATCTAGAAGCGTGGAGGAGATTTAAATTGCGAGCTCGCGATTGTATTCCTTTACGGAACCAAAGAAGCATCAACGCTGAATGGTATACTACCAATTGGTTGTCAGAAGTTTTCGCTGTTGTGAGCAACAAGCGTCCAAATACAGGACTCCGCGGGCTACTGCTCCACCACGACAACGCGCCTTCGCACACCGCTCTCAAAACGAGGGACTTCCTGGACAGCACAACGGTCAACTCCTGGATCACCCTCCGTACAACCCTGACCTAGCAACGTGTGACTTCTTTTTATTTCCGAAAATAAAAAATCTGCTCAGAGGATACAATTTTCGTCGGCGGAAGATGCGCTGTCAGCGTTCGAGCAGGCTGTAAACGCGGTGTCTACCGCGGACTGGAAAAAGTATTTCGAAAACGCATGAAATTTTATATCGAGACTAGTGGAGATTACTTTGAAAAGATATTTAAAAAAAATATGTACAGAACATTTATTTTTATTTTCGCAAAACTTTCTGAGTGTCCCACGTAGGTAATATAATTAACATGGATCTTAATCAACATTTCGCAAATTATTACATGTATGTAGGTATATGAGGTATTTCAGTGGAAAATCCTAGCAACGCATTTGGATAACATTATATTCGACTTGCTTCTTTTTATTTCGCCGTTACATCTTTGTCTCTTGTTTATTTGGGCTCGAACGGCTCCTCCACCACTCTATAGGACGTGCTACTGAAAATATTTCATCGATTTAGGAATAGACTCGATAAGCAGATTAGATATAAATTGATACAATAATTACGAAATCAAGAAAAGGTCTGCCAGACGAGACGTTGTAACCGGACAAAAGGTAATTACGTATTTGGAATAATGACGTGCTCTTTGTAAGTATTGTAATAAAAATAAAGTCACATTTATAAAATAAGACGGGTAACATAATCGAATATCTGTATTAGAACGAGTGTCTGCGATTTTCTAATTTTATTGTTTTGTGAGGTGAGAATATGCATGCAACCTAACTTAAACAAAAAACTTATTGTATCTATTCTAACATGTATTCTAGCATGTTTCATGCTGAATAAAGTTTCTTTTTATTCCTGCTTCATGTGACAAATCGTTAAGTTTATCGGACGATAAAACAGAATCAGTTTGCTACACCTCGTAAAAATCTAACTATAAATTAATTGAGTATCTGGAAAAAAAACTCCGAATCGTAAACTATGAAGCTATTAAAACCTCGTTCCAATAAATTCGCGTTCAAAATGAGAAACTTCTGTCCAACTCTTGATTTACTTCCAATTGAAAAGGATTGCAAGATTTGCAACTATGCATTATCCTTCTCTTAGTAAGAGTTAGGATGATGTTCGAGTTGGCGCTCATGCAATCATTTGAATTACATGAACGCTAACTCGATAAAGAGTTATATTTATATCTGAGCTGAGCTCTGAATCACCACAACCAATGCTAGAACAGCGGCTGTCATACATTCAGTCTTGCATAAATTCGTATGACAAGCTGGCTGTTCTAGAAGCTGCCGGTATTTATTTGAAGTCAAGTGCGGGTTAACTTCTGTGCTCGATGGCCATACCCTGGTGGTATTACTAATACTGCGGTGTCAAGATTCCACACCTATGCACTAAAATCTGAATGAGAATTGAGGGTTTACCCAAATTCCATCAGCGTCACTCACTCCTACATTGCAATTAAAATTCAGATCGGTCGCTGCACTCGAGTGAATGTTCATATTCATTCCAGGTTCACACGACACCAACAAAATGACAGGAACGAACGTTCATTGCTCGTTCGTTCCATTTCATCTTTTGATAATTTTCACGGCAACATTATCGGATCGGTTCAGTAATGCATTCATTTTTCATTTTTGAATTATTTTGTGAACGTCTGAACAGACGTTTACTTCGAGTATAAGATGAAGAATGAAGACAAAAAAAAACAAAGAGTGAAGCGTCTGAGACCCTATAAAAAGCAACGATCAAGCCGCTCTAAGAATAGATTCATAGGAGTAGGAGGTAATAGTCTAATCATGGCACCTGCATGATCTAATTTCACGTGCCAAGCACTAACTATAGACTGTTAACAGTGTTTATATTATGCACTTGCGTACGATAATAGCACAGGTCATAACACCCGAGAGGTAAACGAAGGCTACTTACAAATAGTACCTACATAATTATGCAGACAGCCTAGACAAATGACATTCGCTTCGGGGCGATTCTATTTCTACAATCGCTATCGCTTCACTATGATACTACGCTATGACCAGTAACAACCCATAAACTTTTTGCTTTTCTACTAGCGTGATCGCTAATCGAATGTTACGAATGTTACTTTGTCTAGGCCCTCTGATGTAGTAAATAATAGTGGTCCTATTTGTTTACTAGAAATTGGACAGGTGATTTCATTCATGGAACGTTTGTTTATCCACAAATGGTGGGTTCAACAGAGTCTAATAAACGCATGCGTGGCGACAAAGGACGTTGTTCATTTCGAAATTTAATTAGGGATTGAATATTCTAGAACCTAATTATTATTTTGATTATATCATAAGGGTAATATGTTTTTAATAATAATATTAAATCCTTACTTTTCTCTATTCACAATGGTTTTCTTAGGTATAAACTTAAAAAGACAAAAAAATGCGTTTTAACTAAAATGCAAAGACGCGCCGATACTAGGATACCCTGTGTGACGGATCCTCATGCTCTCACCCTCACATCGAGAGTACCTACTGAGTACTACGGGAAACCGTCAGGGTTTTTTTATTTCTGCCTTTCCCCAGTCATAGGCACGCCCGGGACCTTATTACTCTAAAGAACTCATTCATTCAAATTCCTTCTTTTATGCCTCTCGCACTTATATTCCGCATACTTTATCTTTCTTTCATTCATTACTTTCATTTCTTATCCGGGTGGGACTCCCGCTACTTTCACTAGTCTATTAAAAACTTTTTTTTTTTTTTCTACGGGAAATGGTTTACAATTTAATACAATAAACTATTATTTTATCATATTTTCTATTTTATAAGTACATGTTATATTGTTAAATCTAAAGAGCTTACTATGTATTTCTTATACTATTACAACTTAATCCTTACTCTAACAATTCTATAAAATCTAGTTATATTTTTAACAATATTTCTTATTCTACTTTACAAAATTTATCTTAGCTTTGTTTATAGTTCCTTCCGGTAATAATCTTATCTATACTATCTTTTAGTTACTTTTACTTAGACTTTGTGGTGGTGCGTTCATGACTCAGTGTATATCTGTTTTAAACATTCTATCTGTATTTTCATCAACATAATCAGCCTACAACGTTCCCACTGCTGGGACACAGGCCTCCTCTCTATGAGAGGTAGTGAGCCGTAATCCACCACGCGGGCTCAGTGCGGGTTGGTAGATGTCACATGTCTTCGAATTTTTGGTTCTAGGACATGCCGGTTTCCTCACGATGTTTTCCTTCACCGTTTTGAGAGCAGTGGTGATTATATTATTTACACAAAGTATAGCGCCTGCTTGGGTTCGAACTCACGACCTACAACTCGTAAGTCAGGACCGTTACATTTTCATCAATAATATATATATATATTCCAGTAATATATATACTTATTTAATTTTCTTGTTACAGGATTATTTCGTGGCTATTTATTAGTTGTTTGTGTACGTGTCAGTATTTGTATGCATGTTTTAATATATCCATATATATATAGTACATACTTCTATATTAGTGTGTATGTGTGTGTTTCACTGTGTGTGTGTGAGTCATGCATATGATGTGTTTGCTTGTGCTACTCGTAGATAGTCCCACTTTTTCCGGGTTGCGCATTCGATACTAAACGCGTTGTGGTCCGTTTTCTGCAACGTAGAGTGCAGACAATTGCAGCACTGTGGCTCAAGTCCCGCGGTAAAGTCGGCGCATTATTCACGCAAGTCCGGGCGTCCACAGTGACTACATTTGTCCACACTCTCGGTGCAGAATTTGCGCCAGTGTCCAAACGCGAGGCACTTCGTGCATTGGATGAGCGGAGACTGGTCCTCTACCCTTACCCTTTGCAGGTCCAGATACAACCGTCAGGGTTGGAGATTCCTAAGAGACAGGCCTTGTCTTAAGCGATCCTAGGCTGGGAGAATGTAATGGTCACTTTTAGAAATACAAAATGATAAAAGATTATATTTACATAAGAAGGTTTGTGCAAACACTTATAGACGTTTAGACAGCGTTTCTTATCTGTCTACTTTCACGTCTCTTTTATAGTCCAGACATAATCTTGGTCAGATCAAGTGGAGACCATTTAGATCTGTTTCTGAAATGGTCTTTGAGGAAAGAACCACATATGTTGGGTGGACCTGTTCAGTCAGTGCACGCATTTGTCAGTAATCGTGCAGCTCAACTCAGCCGGGGGATTTATACGATACGTGCTGATTTATACGATTCGTTTTGGGATAGTGGAGGGTTTTGTCAAGACAAAACCCTCCACTATCCACTATCCACTATCCCAAAACGAAGGGCATCTACGAAGATTTCCACATGATACCTACAATAGAAGATTAAACATTTAGAAGTCAGTTAGGACAGTTAGGAGAAGTCTGTTGGTCCTGTCAAGATTGAAGATCTTGATTGTAAAGAAATAACAAAACTAAACCTTCACAATTTAATGCGGTAGAATTTGAAGACAGATTTTAAACAAACATTCCAAATTCCGTTATAAAACTGCGAGTGTTTTCATTATAATATATGTCATATCATAACATAACGCCAGTTTTCCTCAAAAGATTAGGCATACATCCACATATCACTTTTATTGTTTTCAGTCCTATATACTACCTAATAGGGAGGAGCCTACAGCCAGGCACGAATCTCCAGTCTTTTAACGCTTTTTCACTTTATTTGAAGTTTTGTTAATACCTTAATATTTATATTATCTTATTCTAAATTAATTATGATAATCGATTGTTGGATTTTATATTGCAGTAACACAAACACTCTTATACTTACTTAAAAAATATTATCGACTTTTTAGTTCGTTTGCTATTAAAGCGTGTTCTTTTTTAAACTATATATTTTTTAATGTTTTTTGCCTTTTTTTCAGTCACATTTAATCGTGGTCTGGCAGTTTGAGTACCTATTTAATGCGGCCTACCCAAATGTTCTTTCTTTGGTAATGTTCGTCGAAACGTTGAGCTAATAATATAATTATAATAATAATGTATAATTATTTGCTCAAAAGACCATTTCACGGACTTTTATGACTGGAGTTTAAAAGAGATTGACCTCTGAGTTTGTTTCGGCCTTTCTTCTCAGAGTAGTCAGATTGGAAACGTCGACCTCATCTAGTTTTTAAAATATAATTGGCGTGTAAAGCCGGCAATACATGTTGGTCATAGTTGGCCAAGCGAAGGCGAGTACCAACATATAGACAGCTCATTAGTCGAGCCTGGCCATTGCTCGTCAAAGCTCGCCTAGCTGCCCGAGTGCAGGCGAGCGCCAAAGTGTATACAGTTCGTTTGGCGTGCCTCGCCACCACTCGGGATCGCTCGCTACGACTCGTCTCACTTCACAAATCAAAGGCACTCGCCTTGTATCAATTTGCCTACAATCGCGTTGGCTGAGGCTTGGCCAACATGTATTGCCGGCTTAAAAGTGTTTTACAAACTTGGTTACAGAAAAAGAATCATTATTTTATCATGTATTTATTTATCATATTCTGCAGTATCGTGTGCGACCACTAGATCAACGCGGAAGTCTGTTTGCAAAAAAAACTGGAAAATTCGGCGATTTTATGTGATTGTTCGACTGTTGTAAGTAAACCCATTACAGTCATAGGTTACTATTTATTTATCTAACACAAAACGGCCACGGTCAATTACAATTGTTAAAACTAAAATGTTCTCACTGCTGGAACACAGGGCGTCTACTCTCTGTGAGAGAGAGTGGACCGTAATCCACCACGCGGACCCTGTGCAGGTTGGTACATGTCACATGTCTTAGATTTTTTGGTTCTAAGATATAACAACCGTGCTAAAGCGAAACAAGTCAAATCATAAATCATTGTAAGACAGTCTATACCCATAGTAACACATAATTTAAAAAAAACGCACGTGTACGTATTCTATTCGTACACGGGCGTTTTAATATTAAACTTTAATTATACATATATACTCGGGGCTTAAATTATTTAAATTTGTAAGTGTGAGCTCGAACCTTGACTACTATACTGATACTTTTTACTCAGTTTAAGCACATAGCTATAAAGGCTACCGCAAACAGGCGCAACGCCACAGCGCGACACAAAGGCACCGCTCGTCGCGCGACACGCGGTGCCTTTGTGTCGTGCTGTGGCGTCGCACCAGTGTGTAAGAGCCTTAAAAATTCAGTCAGTTTTGCGAAAAACCGCAAAAAAAGCACATGCAACTATAAATAAAGAACTATCTTTTACTAATTAAAATCGTATCAAAGAAATCTCATATCTCTGAATTGCATTAAGTTCTATATCTATCCTTGCTTGCCATATGTATGTTTCCTTTTTTGTAACTTATCAAGTTCCGTTCCGATAACAAAAACCACTAACACAAAATATTTTCCACTAGTTGATAGGTAATATTGATAGGAGGCCCTCTAAAATATTTTATATTTTTGTAGGCACTGATACCGAGTTAACATTACAATTAAATGAACGACTCTACGAGTAGGTTGAATGATGTTAATGTCACGGGAAACTAGGTATTCACTATTTGGTTAAGTTAAGTTACACACGATTTGGATGACAAAATTTTAACTACATCGATAGATCAGAATTCTGAAATGTAAAGCTTAATTTCTTGAATGATATATATTTTCGGTGATGTGAGTTTTGTGCGCAAGCGATAAACGACAATTCCTGTATATTTAACCTATCACAATTTATTGTAAACAATGTGCAACTCCACGCATAAATCCTATTCTTTTTTTTCTGAACTAATCTGGCGTGTGCTTAAAAACATGGCTGCGAGCGAGCGCCGTCGCTTAGTGTACTCGCAACCGGTGACGGAGGCACGCGTCAACGTGTTCGATAATAAACTGCGGGCATCAATAAATAAAAATAAGAATTAAAACAAATGTGCCAAAGGAATTTCATTCCAGTTTCAAAAACTTGACGTGTTTAAAATATAAACTGAAAAGCGCGGGAGTGAGTGTTTGGACGCGTTCGTATGCATGTTAATTAACCGGCGTTACGAGAAGCATTCCAAATAATTCGAATTGGTCAAGGTCGGTTTAAATATTGGAGTATATTGCTGTGAAATAGTGAACTTTCGTATCCTGATTCACGTGACCATAGGTGAGTGACATCTCGTAGGCTTAGGCTAGTCCCAGCTTTATTTTTAACACAAGAACGCTAGGATGCGCGGCCGCAACTATTTTTGGTTCACGGTGCGTTCACACCTAAATTCTAAACTACATTCTCATGTTACAGGAGAGAGTTATAAGTGTTTAAACATAAGTATTCGATTTAATTATGACACGTTTTCTCAAAAATTAAATACCTTATGGTGCTCTTAAATAAATAGGAGCACTGCCAAATTGTACAAAAAATTTAATGACAAATTATTATCTACGTCTCCACCGAAACGTAATTTACATTCATTGAACGTTATGAGATATTGTTTTCGCAATCACAAAATCCGGTAATTAATAACATTATCTGATGTGCATTTCCCATCAAGATGCTTCTGTTATTTAATTTAAAACACACTACCACTTACTTATTCATTAATAAATTATAAAACGCTATTAAGCAATTGTGGCACAGTGGTATGGGATGGGTCCCGACTAACGAATTGTATTTCATGAGTTCAAATCCATTCAGGCGCTTTACTTTGTGTAAATTATTTCATCACCACTGCATTTAAAAAAGTGAAGGAAAACATAGTGAGAAAACCTCGAAGACATGTGACATCTACCAACCCACACTGGGCCCGCGTAATAGATTACGGCCTTATTCGCTCTCACAGAGAGGAGCGTCCCAGCAGTGGGAACGTTTTAAGCTGATTACAATGAAACACTATTTTGCTTCGTTAATTAATTTCCGCAAACAAGATTGGCCTCAATAAAAAAAAACAGTTGGTACGTACTTAAACTTAGCCCAGAAAATAAGAGCACAATGTATTTAATCTTTTAATTAACTTTAAAAAGAAAATAAATGATGATTGGTTTGAACATAATCTGAACGCCTACTAAATAAGTTCGTTCACTTTAAAGAAGTAGATTAACAAGAATTCTATCACGTAACTCAAATGTTTGTAGACAATGGAATGGTATGGTAATGGATTTTTGAAATAACAAGACTGAGTAATCCTCTCATCAACGGTGAAAAAAAATTTTAGAAATCATGTCTTATACTAGAAAAACCCCAGAAAGACCAACTCAACACATTACCAATCGCACAATACGCCTTTGAATTTTAATAAGCAGCATGCGTAAAACGTTTCGTTAAAATGGAAACATGTGTCCGGAAACAATAACGTACGTAAATATATAATTACATCCTTCACTTGTTCAGACATAAATATTATTCATTATGATCTCCCGACAAGTTTTATAGTTGCGCTTGTGCACCAACTAGAGCTTCAGGGCAACACCGTTTAATCATTATAAATCATTAAAGTCGTGAAGAGATATGAGGAACAGGGTGTAGAGTTTACTCATACTCTTGGAAAAGGGAGTATCCTCCGACCAGATGGATGTCGTATCTGGTGGGCAACTGCCTGATGATTGTTGTCGGGATGTTGTATATATGCTATCTGCGCGGTAAACTTTGCTTGCGCGATGCAGGATTCGTCTGACGTCAGTGTGATGCGTTTGTTCGCATGTGGCGGTGTAGATGCCGCCACAGTCGAAAACAAAATAAAAATCATACCGCATAACATTGCGCCTGTAATCCCCGAAGAGTTAGACACAAAGCAGTGTACCTACCTATAGTACACCCACATTTCACCAGTAATGTTTAAGTCCCATGAAAAATTCGTGTTGTAAAAACCTAATAACACTTTGCCCGACCCGGAATCGAACGCAGGACCTCATGCTCAGCAATAGCGCTAGCGACCACTACACCAACGAGGCAGTAATAAATAAATAACACTCAAAAATTAAGTTATGTTTAGTCGTTATCTCTTTTACTAATTAAGAATACGCAATTAAACTTTTCAGTTACCTAACAAGTCAACGAACTTTTGTAATACAATAGTCTGAAGTCTGAAAATAGAAAAAGTTTCAACGCCGTTGTTAATCCGCTCTTGCTGATTTAACAAAACTTGTTGCATAGGAAGTTTTGTTCCCTTTTTTTTTTAATATACTTAGAAAGTAAAAGCAATAAATCCTCCTGTATCTTTTCGGATTTGTTTCGTTTTTTTTAAAGAATAACACATAACATAACATCACGCCTGTAATCCCAGAAGGGTTAGGCAGAGGTGTACCTATAGTACACCCACTTTTCGCCAGTTATGTTGAAGACAAAAATCCAGAGTCCGGGCTGCTACTGAGGAATTCTACGCCCGACCTGGGAATCGAACCCAGGACCTCATGATCAACCGTAGCTCTTGCGAACACTAGACCAACGAGGCAGAATAGTAGTAAACTTTTTAGGTTCAGGACAAAACAAAATCAGAAATTGTCTATGAATATTTTTTCTTCAAAAATATTTTCTCCAGACATTCAATAAATACCTACTATAAATGGTTTGTTCTAATGTGAACTATTTGATTTAAAAAAACGCAAACAATAATTTTAACGATTTTTTTTCTAAATTACTAATTAATGGGGCCGCCCCCGCCCCTTTTTCATGGGACTTGAACATAACTGGCGTAATGTGAGTGTAGATACGAACTAAAGCTATATATATACCTCTGTCTAACCCTTCAATTGGGATGACGAATACTATTAAAAATGCTCTTAAACAAAATGTAATTTCAAAGAAGGCATGGTAAAAATGAGATAATCGAAAAAATCTGTTAAATCGATGTAAAAATGAAGAATGTATGGCGCTAGTATGAAGTTAGTAAGTTACCTATTCGTGACGTCACTTCTACGATAGTGCTGTCCTAGTTTAACACTTACTTTAAAATGTTTATAACTTGGCAGTTTTTTTAAGCTTTTACACTTTTTGTAATACTGTTTGCAGTATTTGTAAATTAACATTTTTTTGAGATGAAAATAATAAACAAAAATCATCCCCATTCAAGGAATGCACTCGATGTTACTAATTAAATCGGCCGTAGTTAGGAACTTAATAAATAAAATACAGGACGCTCAACAACACAAAAATTATAACATTTAACAGTTCATTCATTGTAACATGGTCGTTGTAACATTGCCATGCGGGTGCCACATATAAAAAATCTGATGGTAGCTCGAACGCGACCTTGAATAAAAAAAACTAGTTTTTTTGTGAACGTGCTAAACCGCGATGTTTCAAAGCTTGTGGGTACGACCAGACTAGACTTTTAGTGTCGAAAGATACACATGTATTTATAAGAATAACATATTGTTTTATACATTATGTTTATGATTCGCAGATATGAATCATGGTGGACCAATAAGTACAAAAGCAGACAGACACGCACGTTACTTTAAAAAAAGAGTAGGCGTAAAACGTGTTACGCATTTATGTTAAAACATAAAGGTGGCGCCACAAACTCAATGCCAGTCGCTCGTTTATGGCTTGAACAGGATAACTTGCACGTGTTAAATAAGTTAATGATGATATTCACTCGAAATATCACGTGAGTTTAACCGGCTGAATGGTGACCAAATTATGGTACAAAAATATCTTGCATTTTGTATTAAATTGACATACCTATAACATTAAATATGCCAGTAGGTACCAATGAAAGTAGGTAGGTGCCAACATTATTAAAATACCCATTAGTCTCGTGCTGGTGCATATGTAAGTAGATAAATGTTTACTTGCGTTTTATGATAATAAACTGTTCTAAAAAGATAAGAAAAATTTTGTTACTGATTCACGGTTATTTTTTATCGATTTGATTATTTTCCCCTTAAATGGTTTCAGTTTTTAAAAAAAATGGAGAAGAATGAAGTTCCATACTTGCTGAAAAGTACGAAAAACACACTAATCCCAGGACATTAACCCAAAGTGTTTACAAATCGTGCGCACACTTTGTCCATTACGGCCGCGGCGTTAGTCGCATGGTTTCTTATCTTAAACCTTAAATTCTTGACCACACAAATCACAATGTACTTACTTA
This sequence comes from Dasypolia templi, assembly GCA_963555695.1. NCBI lineage: Eukaryota > Metazoa > Arthropoda > Insecta > Lepidoptera > Noctuidae > Dasypolia > Dasypolia templi. The sequence continues at coordinate 8,340,634 of OY743148.1, read as the reverse complement.
CAACTAGTCTGATGACCCGCAAACGGCAACATTATATCTTCTTACATAAATTTGAAATCATGGTATGCAATCTTACACTAATACATATGCGATGGTGGATGAGGCCCAAATGTAAAGGTTTTAAGGATAGCCAACTCTATCACGCGATTATGTAGCATATAGTTGAGTTAGTTAGTTTCTCGGCACCTATAAAAAGTCTGCATTATAGTTTTGTGATTTGCACCGAACAAAAGCCAATCTCTAATCAAAAGTATTTAAAACCCCCGTACGCAACAATCAAATCGAAGTTTTTTTTTGTCAAAAAAAAAAATATAATCATACTATTTATGGATTTTATTTCATTCTCAATGTACCTGTTAATTTGTGAATCATGCTCAAAAACACCGCAAACCGCTGTAGTTTAAAAATAAACGGTCCTGAGTGACATTTTTTTAAGGTAAATTATAGATATATCTAATACCTAGATTTATAAGAACGCGGGCCATTCATTGAGCCGTTTTACACAGGGCTCACACAGTTTGGTCTGTTGTAGAAGTTTTTATTACAGGAGTTTTGACTGTCTGCACACAGCTTTTTTTTTCGTTTCATATTTTAAGGGAGTGAAACATGTATTGTAGTACATAGCACTTTTCTTAGAAGTTAGGTTAGTTAGTTGTTAACTATACAGTATCTTGTATTACAATATTATTACATATTTAACTATTACGAAATGCCTAAAAGAATCTTAAATACATTATACAATCTAACACTTATGTAACCTGTATTTGTGTACCAGTACATAAAGGAAAAAAGGGGATGTTAGGTTGTTTACTCCACCTCATCCACCATTAAAATTAGCTCAGCCTGAATATCCTACGTTAATGTGCGTGTTAGACCACTATTTAAAAAAGTCTAATCTTACAAAGCCTATTCATTACCTAATAATTTTGCGAAATCTTAGTACCATTTTTTTGTATGATATTATGTTTAAAACATTGTGCCAGACGATTTGCCCGTAATTAACTCAACGATAAAGGCGGCCTGTCATCTGTTCTGCCCTTATGGCGAACACATTATAAATTAACTTTCATTTATCGTACTTGCACATCTTGATGGAGAAATAAATATCCATCAGTATACAAAGTAAAATTAAAAAATTAAGTGCCGATTTCACCTAAGAAACTGAACGCGATCAGCACATCCAAAACGCGTTCAAGAGCTGTCAGTGTCAATATTCCACGGGAAATAATGGCAGTGACAGCCCTAGTTTATGTGTTGAACGCGTTCAATTTAGGAGATGAAATCCACCCTAAAAAGAATTCATTCGTTCTTTGAATGTTTTTAATTTTACTTGACGTATGAAGGCGTTGGACGATAAACTTGAAACAAAGCAATTTATTCCAAATTCAAACGATTGACATGACGGGCGTAAAACTTTTAAAATCTAAACATGGAGTAGTATTATATTATCTGTGTCATGGAAAATGATTTTACAGACAGAGACGTCATTAAACAACGATTTGTGTAGAACCAGGGATTTCTTTAATAGAGGTCTAATTTTTACAGTAATTTAAAAAGATCTGGGTTTTACACATACCTTTTATATAATATCATATTTTCAGACAATTACAAAAATACCAATAAGCTTTTAGGAACGTCCTGAATTTATGTTACGAGCTTCACAAGCACAAGGAAAACTATTGATTCGCTCTACATGGAAAAACCCAGTTAAGTTCTCGTCCTCCAGTAATGCATACCCGTCTAACATACCGTAAAATGTTATAGATTGTTATTTCAATACCGTTAATTCGTCTGGGCTCTACAGTCTACTTACCAGACCTAGACCTACATTGTCAAATACCTCGTTCATTTAGAATTGAGACCATGTTTTACGGATGGTGCGCCAACTTTTGATAAATTAATCGTGCTAAGTGATTAAAACGTTTATGTACGATGTCTATCAGTTATTAATAAACCTAGTTTCTTGAAGAGCAGTACAATTCTCACCAATATTTTAGCATGAAGAAATTATGAGGATGAAAATTTCTAATCCTAAAATTTGTATGTTTGGATGTTTGTTATACAATCACGCAAAAACGGCTGAGCTGATCTGGATGATTTTTTGCACTCAGATAGTTTCGAATCTGTATTAATTCATAGGATCTTTTTTATCAAGGTTGTACGTTCCCGTAGGATAATATCTGTTATACACGCTGGCAAAAGCTATAGTAGTAGTATTTTTATCGGTCGATACTACTTCTACGCAATAATTTAATGAGGAAATATCAAAACGAGCAATAAAAATTCGACCAAATTACTTAGGATTTAATTGACATTGCTATTCAAATTCGCACACAGAGATCATTCACCAATTGATTGAATTATGATCTCCTTGACCGTGACATTAACCAATGTCTCTGTCGCCAAATATTATAAAGTCCGCCTTTTTAATTGAGATACGACTGTTTACTATGACGTTTTAGATCGAATCGAGATAAATGGTTTCGTGCGTTTTAACGCAAACATTATAGGTTTTTGTTGCTAAATTACAGGCCTTGACAATGATTGCATTAAACGTGACGGAAGTTGTAATTTAATAAATGTGTTGTATTAAATGTTTCGATCTAAGTGTATTGCCAACTATATTTTGGGGAGAAAAAAGGTCAGTGCGGTGTGATGGAGCGTGCCTTTTGAAGTTCTAACAAATAAATAGAAGCGCCGCCGCCCGCTCATTCATAGCCATGAAATATTATCTTTAAAAAAAAGTTTCACCCCAAACCAATATCTACGGTGCTAATTCTGGGAAGTACCGACCCTAGCGTGGGACACAGTAAAAAAAACGGAGCCTTTTAGATAAACATTGTGATGTTTGGCGCCAATTTCTATGGGGTGTAAAAGGCCATTCATTTTTAAATTACAGACAGCCGATAGACGGGGAAATATTTTTATACACGGTTATTTAAAAGCTATTCACAGATTTCTCATTACGATTATTTAGTTGATTGTACGCAAGCAGATAATTATTTCCTGGTGTTTTCGGCGAATACTGAACTGTATTTATACACTGTCACACTGTTCTGTTTTTAAACAGTTCTTTTTTTTCATGACATAGTATTTTCACTGTTGTGTTTATTTAACCCTCAAACCAGACAACACTTCTGTATACACAGACTATAATATAGTTGTGAACTATGCGTTTAGGTGCGTTAAAACCAAACATTGTTAAACCAATATCACTGATGACCATATCGACATACAAACAAAGTTTTATATTCAGGTATCCACAGGCCACAGACATTTAATTAGCAAAACTATGCGAAGCAGATCTGTAGCCTAATTGCGTAATACACAATCAATCGAAATCTGAATCGTTTTGAAACAGATTGCTAATCCATTGCTTTTGGTTCCATTGTTTTTGCATTGATTTTTTTATGGAACTTATTCCATAAAAAAATCTGCTCAACAATGTAAATAACGCAATGAATGTTGTTGAACTGTCAAATTCAAACAGATTAGTCGTAATCGTTTACGAAAATGTGTTACGCAATTGGGCTGGTGTTAATAAATTAGCAAATCAAAACCAGTTTTACTCTGAATTAATAATTTCCGCTGTGTTTCAATTCTTGCCCAGCATGATTGTAAGGTTCTAGGTATGCTTGAGGACTTGTAAATTATATTAACAGTCTGTATCTTACTTATCTTTTATGTCTATATCAAAATATTTAACGACTAAATTTGGCCTTACTATTTATCTGGATAATAAAATGCTAAATTGCATTAATGTATCTTATTAGATATCTTAGTATTAATGTTAATCGTAATTTACTGATATCTAATAGATACCTGAAGTTTTGCATATTAATAATATTAATATTATTTTTACACACGTTAATTTAAAATAGTTACATTAAAATGTAAATATTTGTGTCAACATTTTATTACCTGTCACAATTCTGCACCCTAATAGCGTACACTATCAATCAGAATCTGAATAATTTTGAAGTACATTGCAAATCCATTGCTTCATGTTCGAAAAATATTGTGTGCTCAACAACGTAATTAACGCAATGAATGTTGTTGAACTGTCAAAATGAAAGCCATTCCTACTGTTAGTGTGTTACAGAATTACCCCGCTGTCTGTCTTATTTTTTTCTTAAACACGCCATGTGTATAAATGTCCGCCATATGCGAAAAAATTGTAGCTTTATTTTAGCTGATATTATGTTTAGGGACCGGAAAATTTGCTGGTACTAAAGACCGGTTGAAAAACCCCTCGCCCCAATGAATAATGTGGCCTCAAACGTGTAATAATGATAAGCACCGATTTTTGTTTCTGGATTTAAAAAAATAACAAAACCTTGAAGTTTTTATTAAATCTTAGTTTACCGGGAATAAAACATGCAATGTCAGAGGTTGTGAACTCAAGATAACTTTTAAGAAATACGTCGCTCAAAGTAACTGATAACGTTTTTGTGTTTAATCACGATGAAGGTTATAATGAATTGTTTGTCTTTTAAATGATTAAATATTGTTCGTTTCATCATCATCATCTTGGGTATTGATTGTGGTAAGCGCCACATTATAGAACGTAAAAGTTAGTAAAGTGTGGCCAACCTAAGCCACACTTTAGCAGCAGGGTTGAAAATTCTCAGGCCGATAACTATAAACGTTACTTAGAACCTACCTACTTTGGCCAAGCGTTATTCATGTCCCTGTCGCTCAACTGCCAAACAACAAGTGCAAGATAGAGACGGGAACATGTCCAAGTTTCGACATGGACATGTTCCCGTCGTTCGCCATTCTCGTGCCAAGCACAGATAGGCACGGTGGCAATGAAAATTATTTTGAATAGGGATTCAGTTTATCAAAATGAAAATATTATTCTAAACATGACCCGTCATAACGATATGTCAGTACTTCAATAACAAGTAGGTTATTAATAGTAATTGTTATTGCTTGTGAATGCAAAAGATGATGAAAATTAATGAATTCTTCAAAACGAATATGAAATAACGTTAATTGATCCCACTAGGGAACACTATGTACCCCAACCCAACATGACGCACAACGCTCAATCTACGTGACGCTGCAACGTTGCCGTGTCCCGCACATGACGCGAAACATCTTAAGACCTACAACTCTTTTACATGACGCGGAACATGTTGCTAGCTAGTTAACTTAGGTAGCGTGTTGCACAGTGTAACACGTGCAACTTGCTCCTTAGTTGGTGGCGTAAGTTCCGGTCCTGCTCTATTTCTTGTGAGCGTAGTCGTGTGCGTGTTCTTTTCCACAACCTCCTAGTCACTAGTTGTCGAGCGCCATGTACCGCAAAATGTCGCTCCATTTGTCCTCTGTTCAGTCCTAGTGTATTCGAGGCTTAATGATTCGAAAAATGTTACGAGCATTTCTGACAAACAGTATCCGCTTTTATAACAAGTTGCCAAAGTCGGTTACAGAACTTAGCGATGGAAAGTTCAAAACCCACATCAAACGTGTCCTTATCAAAAAAGCGTACTATAAGATTAAAGACTACGTCGAAGACAAGAAAGTTTGGCAATAATTCCTTCTGCACATGTGGCTTCCCTGGTACCTCATAAACGGCATCATTATGTAAATTTCTAATAACTGCTCCCAAATAATGGTGTTTAATTTTTATTTTTTATTATTAGATATTGACTTTTACATAACTCTGACATAATATTTTCATTATTTGACATTATATTCCTACAATTTTATTAGTTTTAGATTTTACTTTATTATATTATTTTATATTTTGTTAATGTGAGAACGTCGTAGGCCTTGTGGTTTGTAAATTTATAGACCATATTTGTTTAACATATGGTACTTGTTGACAGGCCTACACTGTCCTCCCATACCTATTAACACTGTAATTAAAAACATTGTAAAAGACAAATATTTTTAAAAGAGTAACCTAAAAAAAGAGTAAGTTTAAATGGAGTTTCTTGCCAGCTCTTCTCCATAGGAAACGACCAATTGAAACCGTGCACCTAGAATCTGACGTTTCAAAAGTGCCTGTAGGTTTATGTGAAATAAAATATTTTGATTTGATTTGATTTGATTTGGAATACAAAAACAGTTTGTTAGGTTGTCTATAAATAACAACGTGTAACAATTAAAGCTTATTTTCCTTAAACCTTCGCAGTGCTAGTGAAACGTGTTTTTCTTTAGAATTGAATAAGTTAATCACTACTACGCTAGTGGGTTTAACAAAATGGGGTTTCACAAAACCAGTACATATACGATTATTTTTATGTTTATTCTGAAGATTTGCAAGACGATAAATAAATGAGAAAAAAGTCTAAGATAAATTACATATTAAAACTTTTCTCGTCCAACGAAGAAAGAGACTTGTTGTGATACTAAAATACAAGCACAAGTCGGAACGGAAAAATTCCACAATAGTTTAAACAGGTCGACTTTTCACAATTGTTCAAATATTAACTTTCAGTAACATTGCGACTTGGGGCATCATTCTTATCTGTAACTTTTTAAATGATAAAAAAAAACCTAATCTTTCTTTAATTGACACACATTTTAGACATACTTTCTCTTTCTTTCGTAATGTGAAGGAAAAGGACTAAATTTCTCAAGAATTCATTCAGTCTGCGTAATAAAATGCAAGTCGGGATCTCGTAGAATGCATGGAAAGTCGGTTCGACCATATTCTTCGTAAAGTTAAGTGATTTATTTCGCTCGCATGTCGGAAATTATCCTACGGAAACGTGCTAGCCGAGACAAAAAGTAGCTTACATTACTCCTTATAATATCAGCTATCTGCCAGTGTGTCCCTTCAAAATCGGTAGAGCTGTTTCGGAGATTTGCCGGAACAAACAGACAGACAGACAGAAAAATAAAACTAAGTGTCGTTTATGTATACTTTAATTTGCATTCAGTAAAAAGCTATTATTTTGACACTACAAATAGACACTTCAATTTAATTGATTTGCATGTATCTATGTCCTGTATTATGTATAAACAAAATAAATATGATACATACAAAATAAAATTTAAAGATTACCAATAGACTTCAGCTTTATTATTTCTATAGAAGATGATTAATACGTGTATTTTGTTTGCAACAAACAATCTACATATATATGAATCTTAATAAAATTGGAATATTGAGATCACAAACGACGGCGTTATTAATTCAGTTCGTTTATTATCATTTTACTTTTCTACGTATAACTTTTTTGTAATATTATGCGTCATAGGAATTATACAAACCACACAACAACTAAACAAGCTTTAATTTCCTGACAGAATTATAAAATAATCTACATAAGCAACATTTTAAAATTCAGAACTAATCTTCAATATATCAAAAATCTAATCCATAGTTGTACATTATTATAAGTCGTAAATAATCAGATCATCAAGACAATTCTTATTAACATGGATTTTAAAACATGAACGACCAAGTTAAAGATTCTAAACGCATTTTCAAGTCGGTTAAATCATTTAGGCACTTCTTGACTCGATCCAATACTTTTTCTCAATATTCATTTTAAATTTATGATTAAATGAAGTTGCTTTAGTTTAAAAAATACATACTTTAAAACAATGGTCTAGCGTATACGTAGCGTAACTGCTGCTACGTAGCGTAGCCGCTTTTACGTAGTATAGGCCCTGCTACGCAGCGTAGACGCTGCTACGTACATAGTTTTAACAATGCTACGTAGCGATTGCGCTGCGCCTACGCGGCGTCAACGCTTTACGCAACGTTAGACATCCACGGCAGAAAGTGACACTGTTGTAGGTCATTTACTTTTTTACAAAAAACTGACCAAGATGATGTAGAACTAATGACAGTTTTGTTCTTTTTGTAAAATTTGTATTTGTTGTAGCTTAAAGACTTTTATGAGCGACATCCCGTGCTTTACACGTTTACCGCGTCGCCCCCTCAAAGGGTGACAGCAAAACTGTATTGGGTTTTGCCAAAAACGGTTGGGTGGACGCTGTTGATTGATTGTTCCGGATCTGCTATTAGTGTTTTGTGTTAACGACCTTACCATACGGAAGAAATCCTGGTAGAATATTTAAAATGCTCCACTTAACGACTACGCGACTGCTTGTTTCAAGTTTGATGACTAATTAAGTATAATGACCGGCTTTCATAAATATCCGCCATACCACCAGATCAATATCTCATACACACTTGACCTCGTGTGACAATCCAACGAAAATGATCTGACGTCAAATGTGACCTAGCATTCAATACGTCATCGTTGACATCGTTATCCGTAATAACGTCAATTAACACTCTTTTGTTAAACGACGTAAAACATAATTGGTGACTGACTGACTGAATGATTGCATTGGAATGACAATTCAGTTTGAATACCATAAAATTACCATCATTTTGACTAGTTGTAACTGCTTTGAATAGTTCTTCGTTCTAGTCTATTTAGAGGTTTGCAACTCCACAAAAAACTGGAGTAATTAGAGTATGGTATCTACACAGAATTACAGAATTTGGCACGAATAATGGCGTGACTAGATGGCCAGCGGTCAACAACCCACTGGCCCACTAAAGGAATTTGTCTCCGCTTTTTTGCAGTATTGTCCAGAAATAGAAAATTTAGCAAGATGACACGAATTGCGTGTAACATATAAATGACCAGACAAATACGAAAACACCAGCCTCTACAAAGTCACATAACTCAATAAGAATACCCTACTCGTTGATGTCGAAAAAAAAAAGACTTTATAAAAAAAACGTCCAGATTCGGGTCAAAAGATCACATTCCGAAGGGAGAGTAAATTAGAAACAGAGAATTTAGGTAATAATATTTGACAAATGATAAACCGCAACCAAAAATGTAGCCTTTCGACCGACTACTCATATTATTCTACTCATTCTGGTGTAGCATCTAATAATAAAATTTATTCACTTAATTAAATGCACAATCGTATATTATGTTTCTACTTACTAACTTGGAAAAATTAAAAGATTTAATTTATTTATTTCATTGGTCAGTCAGTTACTATGTTCCTACAAGCAAAGTAAAGGCTCCCGCAAAACGGAGCGACGCCACAGCGCGAAACAAAGGCACCGCTCGTCGCGCGACACGCGGTGTCTTTGTGTCGCGCTGTGGCGTCGCGCCAGTCTGAACGAGACTTAAAACGTGAGAATGTACTCAACCGAACTATTCAATTAACTCTGCTCACCTCGACGAATAAAATATTACAATACCTTCATACTTTACTCCGTCGCAATCTAGGGCATGATCAGGGCTCTAGACATCAAACCAGTCGGGCAATCGATGTAATTTCTGTCTACAAGGATTCTTTGCTGCCATAGAAGGCTCTACGTCGCTTATAAACTGTGTGAAACTAACTCGTAATATTTATAGCTCGCACACGATGATTTATAAGATACCGATCTCATTACTGAAGAACTACGCAGTTCTATAAGAATACCGCGAACCTTGTGAAAAATGTTTACTATACCTGTTTATTTTCATCATCAAAAACTTGAACGAAGTGGCGTTCCAAATTTTTTTTAAAAAACTAAAAAAATGTTAATCCTCAAATCAAAGCTTGCTGATGAGCGTGGCGTTTCAAAGTTAAATAAAATGGTGTGTCTTTGGTTACACGTGATACAATTTTGTTTTTCATACCTACTGACAATGTGTTTAGAACCAAAATAGTTCGTACTTACTAAGAATTTTTTGGATTGTTGTTGACCATGAATCAATCTCACGTGTTTCGCGTTTTGCAAACTACTAATAATTATTACAATAAGTATGTTTGGATGAAGATGTGTTCGCATTGCTTGTCATCAAATGATGGTAATAGGGATGTATACATCGATGATGTAGCTAACCGCTTACGATGAAGATTATCTAATTGCTACAGTCATTAAGGAATCCTCAAATTATCGCCAAATTCAAAATTGTCTTTAGTCTTTTTGCAATTTGCTGCTCTGTTTTACGTCATACATGGATCAAAATGCAATTTCGTGACTCTAAGAATTATATATTTAATGAATAATAATCATCAATTTCATATCAATTTTCAAACTAGGCAAATTTGTTCCATCTAAGAATTTTCAAAACAAATTCTTTAAAACAGGGTTTTTTTTTTTGTTCTTTCCATGGAAAACTTTGCACAATATTGTGAAATATGATATTTAAAAATAAAGAACTTAAAAAAACCCATAATTTAAAGGTTAATTAAATCCGCAAATTGCACAACATTGTGAAATTTTATTAAGTAGCGTAACGTGAAATGTAAGTATGCGTAGGTCATAAAACTTATCTATTTAATGTTCTTAGAACAGGAGCAAGAGCCCAATACTTTAATATTAACTGGGATTCTTTTCATATCTTATAAAATATTCTTTTGGAACCCCTTTAATTAACATATTTCCTACATCATATTGAAATGACAAACATACGAACATCAAAACTGGCATTTATTACACGGCAGTATGCTAACAACATAATTTTAAATTAACTGTGTGTGCAGTCCTAAATGGCGCCCGCATCCTAATAATCAACGTCAAGTTAACATTTTAAAAATCAATTTCAATTTAACCACCCTTTGACATTATGTCCTACGTGATTACTGGCAATACTGTAGCCAAAAAGTTCTAAACAAATGAAGTCTATCAAACATTCTGCTATTTCAAAAATGGAATTGACCTCTGTGTTTTGTTTTTATTTAGATTTCGATGCTGTTAATACTGAGGTTGACTTTTTTTAGTCACAAACCAGGTTATTTTATATATTCTCTTTCAAAAATATGTTGATAGCTTTGGTTTCCATAAAAAAAGCAAAATTATTTTTACATTTAGAACTATAGTTTTCTTCAATTATTATAAGATCTGTAGGTTCCTGATCTACAAAACCAGCTACACCGGTGTGCTGAATGGCATAGAACTTGAAAATTAACATAACGTTAAGAGATATAAACATAATCAAAAGATTATTTAACACACTAACCGACCAACTGGCATACGTGAAACCAGTGATTTGTGTGTACGTGTGTAATGACTATTTATGTACAAAATCTACTTTGCTTTAAGTGTCTCTGAAAGTGTGTGTATTTAGATTAAACTGTTCTAAGGTAAGTGGGCATTATTAAAACGGAAGTAAACTTGCTACTTAAACACTTAACATAGTTTTATCTATGAATGACGTCGTATCTTTTCTTGTCAAGTTTAAGACGTAGGTCCTTAGGTGCTTTCGTTGCCGCGTGCCAACCAGTGCCAACTTTAACCAGTTTCATACATTTTAAACACTTTTCGAATTTCGCAATTCAATCATAAAGCGTTCGTCACATTGGAAACAATCTTTTTTTTCTCTTAATTACATATTGATGTTAAATTCGGAATACAAATCGTGCAATACTCGATGATGTCACTACCACGCCCATTAAGCAATGTATTTGTTTGTTCCGAATCACAAGTGGATAATTGCCTTAGGTATACACTTGAGTTTACATGGGAAAAAGATTATGTCATCATTATACATTCCTAATCATTTTATCCTCAAATAGATACTGGTTAATTAATACTCTAACGTCATTCAAAGTGTTGTTGGGATACATTTTTGTGTTGGTTTCCTTTCTACGTTCCAATTTTTGTTGACATAGGCCAGCAGTTGAAATATTTTTTATTTTGTAAACATACATTTTGGTAGAAAGCTTATAAGTACGTTGATGAAGTTTTCGTTATCTAAAGCCTAGATTAAGATAAGGTCTAAAGTTAAGATCATTGTAGGATAAGATTTAGATTACTTATTTACGATACAGTGATTAATGAGGAAAATAACGGCTCATTAAACATGTAATCATTTAACGATTACTCCTGACAAGCATTCAATAAACCAATTTTGTCTACCTAATGTAAGACTTAAATTAAGCACACTTATTACGTTTTTAGGGAACCGGTATAATTTCTGTCCGTCTGGATGTTACACAGTCATTTTACTCGGAGACTTTTTTTAAAATAAAATAAAAAACACTTAATTTATTTCAGGTACCACAGACCCTTATTATAAAATAGAAAATAATAAAAAACCAAAATCACACATGAATATATACAACACGAATTTACAAAATCACAGTAGTCTCTTACGTGCCACACCACTTTTGCTTTACTGCTGTTCACAATGCTCTGCCATACATTTTGACCGCGTAGGTATTGCACTTTACTAAGAAACAGCAGATTTTATTTTATAACCGACAAAAAAAATCAACTCAGGGGGGTTCAAAATCATGTACTGAGTCCATGGTATCAGGTTGTGCGTCGATGTCCCTTCCACTCTGTATAATAGTATTTTCTGTACTTAAGCGATTCGCAGAATAGTCATGATGTTAAATAGCCTTGCTCAAGAACTGGGCTATCAAATGCTAAAAGAATTTCTCAAACACAATAAGTTCCAGAGATTTTCAAACAAACAAACTCTCAAGCTTTATTATTACTAGAGATTTATTACTCTTCATCAATTATTAACGTCCAGCAGATTTGCTTTATTTTTAAAAAATAATTCAGCTGGACGATAACAAATAGAGATATCACCAATAACTTTTCCACTGCAATGTATTATCCAATCTCGGAAAATAAATCATCATTCATTAAACAGGTCAGAGGTCCCAAACATACATGTAACCTTAACGTACGCAGATCATAAAGTCAGATTCATTACTTATGTTTTAAAGTTCTTAATCAACCAACACAAAGATAGCGCGGCATCCTAAGGCGCAGAATAGTTTTATTTTGTCTTAACGCTGTTACACAATAAGCTATTCAGAAATGCTGATTAATGATGATGAAACCTCATAATGAGGTAACTATAATCAATATAAAAATTATTCCAAGACTTACATGGAAACTTACCGTTAATACATGAGATAAATAATAAATTTATTGTTTTCCTTTTCGCAAAATAATTGGTTACTATCTCCGGTGCATTGACTGTTAACGTCAACTATATAATACTAGCGACCCGTTTCTGCTTTGCACGGTTTTTACGACTTGAAAAAACATCGAGATTTCTTTATTATAAGCAAGTTAATTATTAATGACAAACAAACATAACACACTAAACACACCATCACACACACTTCACTTAAGGGGTCTACGGGACCTAAACGCAAGTATTTGAATAAATAATAAATAAATGAAATATCTTTAATTCATACACACATTAGTCCATAACTTGTCAGTGGTGAGTAACAGATTGTGCTTACATAGGTAACCCGCAACGCGCGTAGGCCGCAACGTCAATTTTAAGGCGTTCGTAGTGCGCGTACCGAATTGTTACCGGCCTTTGTCATGGAAGAAGGCTTTTGGCCGCAGGATGTGGTGTTCCGTCGCTTCCGCGGACAAGTACCACAAGACAGCACAAAGTCTAGCTAGTGCAAAGTGAAGTGCTACTAACATAGCCTTAAGTCTTTTTCATTAACACAAGTTTTGTATAAGATAAATACATGTATGTTTAGGTTATTATGTTAGTGTTGTTAGTATTACAATTAATTAATTAAATTTAGCGAAACTTATTCCCATTTTCACCCAGTGCCATTGGATGGGGCAGCCTGTCTGCCAGCAATCATCAATCCACTGCAGTAAACAAAATCAGAAACATATAAAATATTGTTCAAGATATATGCTAGTTACAGTGTGTTGATTTTTCGTGAATTATTCTATATGCAACATATTAACGTAACAGAGTTTTATTTTTTTAGTTCACTCAATTTTTGTTTAGAAGGTAAATAGATAATTGCTTAATTTTTTGCAATAAATTACCAGCGTTGTGTAATCGCGCTCCTCTTTCTTTTCTATGCAGTCTGACAGTGACCGCGCTCTTAAACATAACTGGCGAAATGTTAAATTGTATGTGTGTGTTTATTACCTCTCATAGAGAGGAGGCCTGTGTCCCAGCAGTGGGAACGTTATAGGCTGATTATGCTTATTCATAATGCGCTAAAGACATAAACCATCCGGAATAAATTCTCTAAAAGATGTTAACAACGCAATAAAATCAGTTGTGTTTATAAGAAGTACCACGCGCGGGGTAATAGCGTAACACACTCAGTAAGAATGGCTTTCATTTTGACAGTTCAACAACATTCATTGCGTTATTTACGTTGTTGAGCAGACAATTTTTTTCCAACATATGAAGCAATGGATTAGCAATATCCTTCAAAATGATTCAGATTTATAGTGTGTTACGCAATTAGGTCAGACAGACACAATAGCGACTTCAATTTATAAAAATGTACAGATAAATAGTAAGGACCCCACACGAATATAAACAATATTGTTTTACATTTCATTATGTCGATGGCAAATATACCTGATATAGTAAATAATTACTTAAGTAGTCGGTTACCAACTGATATCTTTGTAGGTAAACTGGTAAGGTCAGGCGAATGTCAAAACAGCTAGGGGTTGAATCGTTTGCCTAGATACCATACTGTATGTATTTGAAAGGAACCCGTCTGCTTCTGTCTTGATACCTAAATTTGATTGTAAAGTCATACAGTGTGAAATAACGAATAAACACCTTTTTTCTTATTGGTGATGTTCTTCAGAAAGGTCAGGTGCGTTGTACTCTCAACCGGCGCTCGTGTATGACCAGATGTATGAACGTAAACGAGGCAAAAGGAGTATGTAAGGATCGTAGCAGGTGGAATTCTGTGGTTTCTGCCTACCCCCATGGGAAGAAGACGTGAGTTTATGTATGTATGTGTGTATGTGTACAAAACAAAGTTAGTTAGGAAAATGCTATTTTCACTGCACATACAGGTGTCCCGTAATTCGACGTCAAGCCGGAGTCGGGTGAGAGTTAACAGAAAAATGTAGCAACAGGAGTTTAAAGACCGTCCCAGCAGTAGATTTGCTTTTTTTTTAAGTGCCCGTAACCCCGTAACACCCTGTATAAGCCCGCGTTTCCACGGACGTAATAAAATCGCGCACTGGATTTCCAACTTTCAGTGTTAAATCGAGCATTGAGAATCCAACTGACTGCATCGCGTCGAAAAAGCACACTGTTGGATTTACCAATCTCGGCGCTAAGCAGTGCGCGAAAAAATACCGCCGCGATATTTTATGTCCATGCGAACGTTTGCGTTCATATTATCTTTATACTTTCGTTTATCTGCAGAGAATACTGTCTTATATACAAGTCCATTCAATGTTAAGGAACTAATTTTTAATGGACTTGTGTGGATCAGTACGTACATGTTATTTAATATGCATAAACCGTCAGGCTATTGTTTGTCTGCACCGAAACAATGTGGTTGCATAACACACATAAGTATGCAAATATGGAAATACTTCACTGAATACAATGGTGGCCTATGTACTAGATGTGTACATAGGAGGCCACCAGTTGGATTCTCGTGGGATACTTTTGAAACGTCAATCTAGATACAATAGGTATCCAGTCAAGTGTTCGGCGAATTTAGAAGCATCTCTCGAGCCCCCGACTCATACTTATGTAGAAGCATCTCTCGGGCCCCCGACTCATACTTAGAATAGAATAGAATAGAATACTCTTTATTATGTACACCTTAAAAAATTACAGACACTGATGTAGAAATTTTACATTGGGTGACACAATGGGCGGTCTTATCGCTAAAAGCGATCTTTTACAGACAACCTTTGGATGGATTACAGGGAGAAGGAGAGACAATACTGCAGGTAGTCAGTGGTGTACCATATACATATTCATTAAATACATACATACATTTATCTACACATATACTTATGTAGAAGCATCTCTCGGGCCCCCGACTCATACTGACGTAGAAGCATATATCTCTACTTATGGTAGTTGAAGGATCATGGGATTTTACCCGGAGAAGGTTCTTAACAAAAAAATATGTGGAAAAGGCATTGCAACGCATGCCAGTTCTGGCAGCCATTAGCCAGGCTCACATAAATAAATTTCTTTACATCTATAGTTCATAAATAGCTCTGCCTTTACGCGATATACTTAGATAGAGTACAAAAATAACAACCAACGTAATGTTTATCAGTAAGCAATCTTCAGCATTTCAATGTCGTTAGCTTTGCTGAATAAGCCTGAAACGAAAATCTTTTCAAGTCACATTTTAATATAAAACTTTTCACCGTTGAAAACATGGAGAGACGCAATATACTTTCTATCCTATATTATATTAGGTGATAAATGATAACTGTATCTGGTTATCTATGACTGAGCCTTGATTACAGCTTTTTGTTTTAGATACTCGCTCTATGTAAGTAAAAACAAATTTATCAGCCTACAGCGGTCCACTGCTGAACATAGGCCTCTCCAATTGCACGCTATTCAGCTCGAATCTCGGAAACTTTCATCCAGCTGCTACCAGCCACCCTGCGAAGATCATCGCTCCACCTAGCCTGAGAGCATCCTACCTTACGTTTGTCGATTTGTGGTCTCCACACAAGAACACGTCTACCCCAACCCTTGCCCCTGTCCTTGATATGTTAATCTGTCATGTCATGATGAGAAATAAGTATCTATAGTGCAAACAATGTATCACGTTTTGTCTTGAAAATCTATTGATCGCCATTCAGAACACCTACGTTAAGAGATGCCCTTAACTCGACTCAGCCTTGAACTCATGATGTCTCAACTTACATACACTGAAATCATTTACCACATCACATGAATGAGGTATAATGTAAGGCCGTGATTACCTATACCATACGGGCAACAAAAACGTATCGTTCCGCTTATTTGCAGTCGGCCGGATGGACTCACATTGTAACTGTGATAAGTATTTTTAATACTGTTTTAAAAGATCACAGATACAAATGTAACAGATACAAAAATGTTACAGTATCAAAGTGTTACATTTTATGTGTGTTAATATGTGTAACAGAAATAAGCAGTATTAGGCATAATTGCACGGTAACCGCAACAACGCGCGGCAGACAAAATACCCTTAATCCCGAGTAGATTGAGGTTATTTAAGCCGCGTTTATCTGTCACATATTAACACTTATAAATTGGTTACAGATTTATATTACTGTAACACGTTTCGTGTTTTGGGTTAACACATTGCAAAACACATTTATAAGTGTATTTGATTCTGTTATTAATTCAAAATGAAACACTTCTAATTCTGTAACCTTTATGAAGTTTGAAGTTTTTTTTCCAGCATGCGACTAATATTCTAAGAGAAATGTCAGAGTGTGTCACCGAGTCTCTGTCCATTTATCCTCTTTTAGCATGACACCTTGCAAGTATAGTTGGCAAGCAAACGTTTGCTTATATTTGCTATCAGTCAAACTTTTGCTTCTGTCTTTCAAGTGAAAATTCGGCCTTACTCTTGATAAACACGCCCGAAGCTCCGACATTTATATAATGAACAGTTAAGTCTTGTCTTGTAATGTTCACTGAGGTCGCCACGTCCGTTCTTATCACTGTTATCAGTGCACAATGGTCATGATTTACACTTGTAGGGAGTTGTGTCAGCCGGGTCGACCAACGAACGTATATCGTAACGGATATTATAGCGAAGTATTATTAATTTTGTTCAAGCTAAGTAAATTCACGTGTTGCTTATGTGATAAATATACCTAATAATTCGAACTATACAAGTTTTTAACCAGTGCGCAAACTGTAACCATGAATTCAGCAAATGACTCTAGACCATAGACATTTTTGTCGGTTATAAAAACAGTTATAAAAACAGCGGTCAAAATGCACTGATCAGCAACTTTTTTTTAAATGGCCAACTAAAAATGTCTATGGTCTAGAATCATGTGCTGAATTCATGGTTACAGTATGCGCACATCCTGTATAATTAGTTTGTTTCCAGACATTAAAATTGCATAGGAATATCGATGTCAAAACGGAAATCCTGTGAATTGGAGTTCAAATCTGTGTTTTAACCGATTAACAAAAAGGAAGAGTTTCTAAATTCGGCTGTGTATGTTTTTATTTACTTAAATTTTTTACACAGCAGCATTGTTCTTACACAGTTGCATTTCCTTCTATTTTGTACTCCCCCCATCCGTTTCGATCCCTGACTTAAGTAATAATAAAAACACGTTGAATGCATATTATACTCCAGCTTTCTTGAAATCGTTTGAAAATTATCCATACTGAAAAGATCCATTATGCGACATCCTACAGTATAAGTAAGTCGTCATAAACTTTGATCGATAAGTTATCAGTGAAGGGCAAGCGACATAACAAGACTTGTGACGACTAATATTCTAATACCCTGAGATAATGATGTTTGTAAAACATAAGTTATAAATAACTGTATTTTAATTACAAACCTCGAACTATTTACCCGTTCGAGTCGCCTCTGCCCAAGCGCAGCTACTGAAAATACATCGCTTGAATTAACGAAGAAAAAAGTCTGCACAAGGTCAATATTTAAAAAACTGTTTTACAATTTACATACGCTTACCATGCGTCATGTTTTCATTGTTAATGCGATTCCGTCTGGGATCGGTGTGTGAATTCAGCAATGGAATTACGAACGATATAATTACAGGTGTACTTACAACTCATTGAAAAGAGTGGGTTTCTCTTGAGGAACTGGTTAATAATATACACTTTTTTCTGCTACGTAGGTTGCCTATTCCGTTTTACGACACCTGTAGAGCGGCAGCTCTCACTCTTAAAAGGCACTCCATCATCATTATCATCATTGGCGACTTAGACCATTTAACCTAATTCGCGGACTTGTTCCACCCACTACTGAGTTTAAACCTCCTTTTAACTTACCTGGAAAGCAAATGTCAAAATGGCGTTGTCGTAGCTAGTTCCCGAAACAAGCTAATACGAGTAATGCAAGGCGTGGGGCGGTTTTTATGATTTTTTGCGAAACTGATTCTTTGTTAGGTTCCTAAATACTCGAAAATTTAAGTCTACCATTATCCGAAACAACCTAAGCTTAGCAGATTGTGGCTTGGAGCAGGAAGAGAATTATTTCAATTACAACAGAAATAATAATTACTGATTTAAATATTGAAATCACCGAAAATAACGAAACAGTGGTTATATAACCAAACTCATGAATGAACATGATACGGAATGAATGAATAAAATTCAAATTGAATTTATGCTATAAGGACCTAGCTATGGTCATGCCCTCTACAATTGGCGTTGACCGACCTTCACCCTCGAAAGACACATAACATATTTTATATTTTTAAGACTGTGCTAAAAAGTTGTTTCAAAGCAAAAATGACACAAGACTTCAACCGGCAGTCGTGTATTTGGTCAATAGCAAAGAATGTAACTACTCTCTACCGAGAGGTCAATAGTTAATTCCTCCCATGTTATTATTTTATTCTTTGGTCAATTCCCTGTTTATTTACATTAATATTATATGAATAATAGACTACATACATATATCATGCACATTGAACATTTTATTTCAATGGTTTTGGTTTGGAACTACTTCAATGCTAGCGAATACTAAGTAAAAAGGTTTAAAAGCATTGTTTCACATAGTTTACTTTATTAAACTAGTACCTACATTCATAACAAATAAGTGCATCCAAAAATAATTAACAGTTACCAAAATTTCCAATAGTTCATGCTTAATCGGTCAATTCCTTCAATGGTTATTATTGAATAGCACAATACGGTCACTAACTTCCTTTCAGGAAAACCACAATTGCTTTATCAGTAAATGTTTCAAGGTTCCCGTTATTTTTAGTAGAATGTACAACAACAAACAATCGGTCGATCAGAATAACACCAGTTCTGTCCGCGTATCCACTTATCGATATCGGTTTGCGTTAAGGATAAATTGGAGCGTCATAGACTAACGAAGTCTTTGTATTCCGTTATTGTTTAAACAACTGCATTCACTGTGTACGCATGAAAGCACGTGGTTTAATAAAAACCATGAAACTCAAATTAGTGTAAATAATTATCGCGTAGACCATGAGGATGTAAAGCAAATGAAGGCACTGAAAACTGGTTTTCTTACTGCGAGTATAACTAGTTTTCATTTGCAAAGCATATTATCCAGTGCGTAAATTCATTTGAAGGCTACTTAAAGAATTCAATTTAGTTTTCGTACCGGCTGTGAACAATCTCTCTTAAAATTCTAATGCGTATAGTTCACTCAATAAATAATATATCCAGTCCAGTGTGAGTATTGACCTTCCACAATCGTCTACAAACTTTTACATAGATTCCTTAATATTGATCACAGACATTAACGATAAAATGAAGGTCGGTAGATCCGTTTCAGAGGTTGGCGATTTTCTAACCAATCGAGCCTGAAACGAAGTGAGGGCACTTCGTAGTTCGCCTCAATAGGAATAATAAAATTACAAGAGGGTTTATTTATTACATGTGTGTCTACATTTCTGGATAATTCTAATAATTCTACAAGGCAGTTGCATACATATACGAGGCGATAGTACAGAAAGTTTGCAAGAAATTGTCCGGATGTGATCAATTTCTGATATATATCAAGCTTGTTGTCAAGTGAAATATAACTACTTCACTTGACAACAAGCTTGATAAGATGTAGAACTTATAGAGGCTCAGGCCTCTCGTCCCTAAATCCTTATTTTTGTAGCCTACTAAAAATCCATAGGCTTATTAGAATTAAAATTGCACTGCATTAAGATATCTACGGCAGCGCTGTACCATTATAAATAACCCGGCTAATCACAAAACCGCGCGAATTTTCGCGACTGCTGCCTTCAAACAATTATGTAAAAACATGCTAACAACACAAGTATCAGTATAAAATTGCGTTGCATACATTTACTGGTTGACTAGATGCCTATTAAATGGCGTACCTCGGTTCTGCTTCACCTCACACTGTATTTGTATTAGTTTATCACGCATTGTTTTTGGCATTTGAATACCGGTCAATCCATTCAATTGTACGCAGATAGCGTGGACAAGTACGCACTCGCATATATTTGCATTATTTGTCTATAATAAATGATTTAATAATATATTCATAAATGCATAGTTATGTATATTTAGTTGCAAATTGACGGGTTGTATAAGCAGAATAACTAACGTATATGGCAATATTTTTGGATGTATTGCAAATTATTGGAACACATGAAATTTATATCATCCATTTACCTTATTGTTCCGTCACCCGATTGGTGCCCACTGCTAGGTAGTTTACCTACGTTTTTATGCTTTTAAAATAGTTTGTTGTATCCGTTTTCTTTCATAAAACTGCCTGTAATAGAAAGCCCCAGTCCCACGAGAATAAGGTGGACCCTCTGCATGATAATTAGATATCATAGGTAGTCTTTCATATTTTGCAATTGCTTCTATCAATGTGTAAACATAATGTCGTTGTTCTAATAGACACAAGTTTTGTCAACAATGTACGAAAACGAGTCGATACTTTTGGTCTCAAGTATATAACGAAAACATAATTTAAACGAATTCTAGGACATAAACGTAAAGCACTAGACCTCTAGAGAGTGCCCGGAACGACCATTTCACCCATAAATGCTTATTTACTGATGAGTATTATCTTTAATAGTCTACTTAAGTTGTAAGTGTGGGAAATTATGTAGAATTTCACCTCTTAAAGAGGGTTTTAAGACAAAGAACAATTAAACGTTTTTATTTTAGATAATAACACATCCAGTAACAGCTAGTTTAAGTTTTAATTGATCATTTATTTCGGACAGAATCCATATATGCGTTAGTAGCAATTTTCTTAAGATCTATGTTAGTAGTTAGGTACCTAATGCGAAAGAAAGAAACAAATTATTTTTACAATTTCACCGTAACTATTCTCACCCAGTGTGCCTGTATGGGACAGTCATGTCGGGATGCAATCGTTTGGAAAATGCTGTTGGTGCTACCGCGCAGTCTTTTGAATGATGACTCCACTTTCTTGCGCACTATAGCGTGGAAACCGTCAACGCGCGCATTTGCGAACATTTGCGACGCACTATATTGCCGCGGCAACCCCAACCGAATTCTGAAAGCATTATTATACTGAATAAGCAGGACGTTGTAGGCTCGTTGCGTATACCGAACACACGGGCCAAGAAAGTGTTATTTTTACTTCTATTTTTTTTATTTTGAAACATCAATCGAACCTACGGGCCAGCATATTGCTCCTTACCGCCAACGCAACGCAAAAGCATAGTCATTTGATTGGTTTGACCTCAAATGGGAAATATATTAGGCCTTTTTAATATTATTTTTCCAATTTTCGCCCTCATTAATTTTTTTCGCCATACTTATATGAAATATCGGCTCTATCTAGCTTATTTTTTTGTATATAACATGTAATAGTGATTCTGATATCCAGAACTAGCACATATTAGTAGAAGTTTGGTACCTATCAATATAGTTTATAGTGCACAAACGTGTAAGCCTACAATGTGGTGCCATTCCTCAAATTTTGAGGGGGCGTACATTCGTGGGTGGGAATTGTAGATTAGATTAGATTAGGTACTGAACCTAATTTGGTCCCATTCGCAAAATGGACCAGATTAAGATATTCGATTACATACATTACAGACATTTCATACGAATTCTATGATGATTATAGATTGTGGTACCTAATACTTACTGCATACACCACAATGTATACCTGTTCCGGGTCTTTGCCATTGCAGGTTTCGAAACACTGTACGATTTTAGTCTGTAATATAACATAATTACCACGATCCTAAAAACTCATATTTTACAGGGCTAACACAAGATGAAGCAACGGGTCGCGACGGACGAACGGCCCTTCAAAACGGGCTCGACCGATGACTCTCGCACCAGCGATGAAGAACCTGCACATGCGACATTGGTAAGTAGTCATCAAACATAGATCTTACAGTCAACCCTATTTATGTATAAGACAGGTTGTCTTTCAACAAGGAACTTTATGGTATTAAAACCTCATTTGATTTTTAAAAAAAACATAAACAAAACAATAAAAGAAAATAATGATGACAATAGAAAGTTCACTGTCATCACCTGTGACACTAAATTTAATATACATGGCCAACAGATTTGATGGAAAATAAGATCAAATGGGGCGAAGCGAGAAGTCCCCGTTCTTCCAAGCCAGTAGGCTATGCTAGAACTTACACATATTAATGCATTTATAGTCTTAATTGTCGGCCTCCACATCTGCTACGTAGTGTTTGGCTTCGAACAAATTAGTAAACCTAAACCTGAAGGGTTCTGCTCCAAGGCTACCCAAAGTCAAACAGAAGAAATAGAAGTAAAATCCGATGTATTAGCGTCTGCAGTTGCGAATATCACGAATGAAAATAAAACTACAATGAACATCGCCAATCAATAACAGCATGTTATGAAACGAGTAATAGAAGACTTGTATTTGGATGCTGAGCAACTAGAAAAAGATGACAGCGCTTGAAAAAAATATTAAAAGAAACAGAATCATACGTAAGATTGCTGAACGAGTTATAAACGCGATCCTTCTCGCTACAATTTCTTTGGCGTTTGCTGAAATTACTATGACTGTACTGATTCTGTTACTTTAATCGAAACGTTTACATTTTAACTGAAAATTTTGTTCTTACTGCGACGCGACTCTCTTAACGGAAAATCACGATGGCTTTTAAAAGAATTTGGCAGAGGAGGAAGGAGATTGCACAGAAAGCAGCTGAAGCAATGCTTGATGTGTTAGCTTGGGCCACACTAGTATTGGGAACTTACATTTTGTTCACATGTTAAAGCTCTTCGAAATCTGCCTCCTTAAACGGACTTTTCACAGGAAAACTGGATTCTTAAATTGAAGAAACTCGTTGGATTGCATTCTCTAGCTATGAGCTCTTTGTAGCTTCATTTCAAATTAAAAGGCAATGATAGATTCAGAAGATTAATAAACCTTAAAATTATAAAAACTGTAACTTGTAAAAAGTTAGTCTGGAATGGATCTACTTATATGTATAGAAACAGAAGCTCAATACTTTAAATTAAAAGACTCACCGTGCCTTTTCCGCATCACATCTAATAAATAAGCCACAAAGTAGATCTATTCCGATGCATAAATATTTGATTTCAGTCTAACAAACTATCTCTCCATAATGTAAACAAATAAATATGTGTTTAACATAATCTAGTGTTTTCTATGAAACTCTTTGAGTTCTTACAAATTAATTTACAAATTGATAACGATGTCACCTTGGCTTCAGCGGTCAAGCTATCACATATCGAGATATTTTCAAGTCAGATGTTCAAATATGACCTTTATATATTATAGGGTCAAGGAAACCTTCCAGTTCTTGGGAATTATCGCAGATTCGCTCATTCATAGTTTTATTGATAATTGAGTGAACACTGGTAAAGTTTCACTAAGAAAATAATGACATATATAAAAAGCACGTTGAGACATCAAAACAAACATCTACTTCTTTCTTTGGGAAACGGCAGAAACTACAAAACGCCAAGTGCTATGATAGGGTATGATCATAGCGTATATACTCCTTTTACTCAATTAACGTTCATGGCGCCACAAATTGATAATGTACCTCCTTGATCATGATATCGTTTATTCTCAATGACTGCCAAGGTTGTCAGAACAATTACAAACGTCAAGTAGGCAATAGAAACAAAAAGATAATTTATTTAATAAATCCAATAGACTAACTAGGCAGTGTTAATAAACAAGAAATAGCTGTTATCAATATTCATAATGGTGAACTTTATGATCATTGATGTGGATCAAGAAGCCGTAACGAACACAGGCAAAGGTGACGTGAAAACGAGCCACGTAAAAGAAGACGGTGTGAAGTATCTTCCGCTCTTGAGTAAAATCTGCTGTTTCTTTTAATCACTGGTAATAGATGAGGTAGACATGCCAACAGACTCACCCTGTACTGTCTATATAAAGCAGGCTATTACTGCATATGTTGCCAATAACGCCACGATATAGTCATACAGTTTTGTTTTAGTCAATTTAAACTTGGTCGACCACAGGTCTTATGATTTGTAAAGAGTTTAGAAATGAATCCTTTCAAGCTGACACTAACAGAAAATACAGCAGCTTACTACATACATGTCTATAGCACTCACAAAAGCAATATCTCAAAACAGCAGTCTTTCTCAACAATATATCATTTGCTGGAATATCTCAAATTGGTTTATGAGGGCCATTAAAATAAAGATGTCCATTCAATGTTTTCGTTCAAAAATATTCTGCTACTGGCGCGTGGTGCTCTCTTTAGGTCAGGAAATCGAGTATTAAAGAATACAGTTTTCTTTCACCGATTGGGGATAGCATCAAAATGTCCAGATTTATAGAGATGATGTATCATTATGGTTTTCCTGCAATCAATTGGTTTCTAGACCAACATCAGTCCTGTTAGTGAAGCTCTAGTTTCTGGGGCTTCCATTTAAAGCGTAATGCTCATCTACTTTTAAACTGTGTTAAATATTAAACTGAACTTTAATTTCCTTCCAGGTCGTACCTCCAGATGGCGGCTGGGGTTGGGTGGTCATGATCGCTTCCTTTGGTTGCAACTTCGTGGTAGACGGGATCATCCTGTCTTGTGGAGCCCTGATGCCTGCCATTAAAAAGGAGTTTGACGTAAGTTTAAGATTTATAGAGAACATTTATTTCCTTCGTTTTAATAAAACCTCGTGGTTGAAAAGCGAGGTTTTATTTAATGAGATTTTAAAGAAAATAGTTGGCTACGTTATGCGGATGATAAAACAAAAAGCTAGAAAAACTTTTTTATTGCCTACATATTGCAGACGGATATCTCGTGCGTGTCTATTTCTGTGCCCACCACACCCTCACATACGAGTTTAGGAACAGCGTTACTAAGATTGCGTCATAATAGTGGCTGCGTTTTATAACTTAATATTGCGACCAGAAACAACAGATCCGGAGAAACAGACACGATTCACTCGCGAATGACAGGTCTTTCCAATTAGAAAGACCTGTCTTTTGCGTGTGAGTACACTACACTACACTCACACACACACTACACTCACACATACCACACAAACACTACACGCGCGGTCACTACGTTTTTTACCGTGTTCGTGTGACCAGATGTCTGGTGTTGTGCAGGCGTTTCCTGTTGAAGTTTTATCTCTCAACTCACATTGTTAGTATAATACCGCTTCTTCAATTATTGTTTTGCTCATAGGCTGTATCAGCGGTTTAGGATATTATAGGTAGGCTTTAATCGCGATACGACGACGATCAGACTAAAATTAAGGCGGTATGATATCGCTTTCTTCAATTATTAATACCCTGACTTAAATTAAGTAAAGTAATATCGCTTTTTTCAATTAATATCGCTGACTTAAACTATGTTAGTATAATATCGCTTTCTTCAATTGATATCGCTGAATTAAATTTAAGTAGTTAGTAAAATTTCACTTTCTTTAATTATTGGTTTGCTCATAGGCTGTATAAGCTGTTTCGGATATTATAGGTAGGCTTTAATAGCGATACGAAGACGCTTAGACTTTAAGTAGTACATCCTTGCTGAAAATTTTGGTCTGTTTCTAACGTTTATTCAACAAATTCTAGTTGCCTTTTGCGGAGTGCAAAAGTACTTGAAAACACTAGTCGGAAATCATTTATGAACTGGGGCCGACACACTCTGTATCATGAAAATGTATGAGGAATGATAAAAGTTATGTGCTCAGAGATAGTCAAGGTTACCGGTTAGCTGAAGTAGGTCGCTAAGAAAACGAATACTGATTATCGAGTGAGTGTGAAACCGAATAGCATTTTAGCAGTATGTCGATGTTATGACGGGTCATTGTGCTAGATTACCTTTAGAATCACGTGCATATTATCTTAATGAACGTAGTTTAACGAATCTTCTCGTATCTTCGTTTAAATTGGAGATTCGTCTTAAGAAGATCTTCTCCTCAGGGTGATTAAAAGACCATTACTTTACTTAAGAGCGTTGTTGTTTGTACGTGAGTTAATTTAAATTCAATTAAAAGATGCCTGCAAATTCGACATAATTCACCAAATTCGGTTGACGCATCGAGAAGTAAGTACATACACGTGTCTTGAACTCTTGACACAGAATAAAATACAAAATGAAGCTACTCAAAGTTCGATTTTTTATAAAATATTGTTTTTCAGCTCAAGAATTTGAATTTAAATGAGTAGGTACTGAAACGTGACTAGATTCTCAGAATATCAGGTTTACTTTGATCTAATAAAAAATGGTTCTTCTTAGCATCAAAATGTCTTACGGTACTTTGGGGTTCCCCTGGACAACTTGGTTGATTAAAATTTAGTTAGGTAGGTAGTATCTATACAAGGTATCTTCGGAGAAAAAACTTTTGCAAATCATCATGTCTTTTGAGCCAAGAATCGCTTGACTACGAGTAGCTTTTGGTTTTTATTGTTCCGTATTTTTAATGCTACTGGATTTATTTTCTTGGATCTTTTTTACACAATCCTGTTTTACGTCAATGTTGTGTTGAACGATAAAATTATGATATTGTTAGGCCAAGGTACCATCATAGCGCTACAACGATCCATTCATTCGGTCACTCAGTCAATCATTGAATGAACTTTACCTATACATCCAGTTGTATGTGTTGGCTTGGCGGTTCTTACTTCTACTACATGTGTAAACGTGTAGGTACATTTCATTGCGGTTTTGTATGGATCTAGGCTTATAGTACACATTCTTATTGAAGTATCAGTAGGTATTGAAGAAGTCCATCTAGAAATGACACCAGACTGTTGTACCTCTAATACTATAATCGAAAAAATTCATAACAGATCCATTTACATATAACATAACATAACATCACGCCTTGTTTCCCCGAAGGGTTGGGCAGAGGTGTACCTGTACACCCACATTTCGCCAGTTATGTTTAAGTCCCATGTAATAGGGGGCGAGCCTATTGCCATCAACCGGGCACAAATTCAGACTCCGGGCTGCTATTGAGAAATTCCAGATAGAAAAACCCAATAACACTTTGCCCGACCTGGGAATCGAACCCAGGACCTCATGCTCAGCAGTAGCGAATTGCAATCTGCAGGACACAACAAGAATTTTCAAACTGATTTACTAAATAATACTTTTCTTAACCCAGTCCCAATGATAAATGATAAATGATGATGTCCCAGGAGAAGCGCGCTTACCCGACCGCTAAGACAAACAACCCAGTACTAAACACTTCCAATATTAAAAGTCAACATTGGTTAATAAATAATTTTATCGTGCTGCGTACGTCACAGAAGCCCGCACTCGGTCTAAGGGCAATTAATTACATAATTTACACCAGTTCGATGTCAAATCGATGCCAGTTAATGGAATTTGCCGTGAACAATACTACGTAGAGGTGTCCCTTGAAACACTGAAGGATTTCTTCGATAGTTAGGACCCGGATTTCTGCGAAAAATATCTTTATAGGTGACAATTGTTACCGCAGTAATAAGACGTTTATTGAGTGTTTAAAGCTGAAATCGTGTACTGTAATATGCAAGAATTTTTCTTTGTTAAATATGCACATGAAATAATATCTGATTTTCTCACACGGAGAAAAAAAATTGAGCCGCAAAGGTTGTTTGAAAAAGGTTGTTGCGTTCTCTGTGTGATTAATGTGCGGCCAGGTCCAGTGAAACAGCTCTATTAAAAGTTTTCCACTATCGCAAGTGCACTAACCCTTGCAATGCTAAAAGTACATAAAGTTCCCACATAACAGCGCAGGGGCATTGAACGATCTCGGCCTCGAGACGCCATTTAACCAAACAGGTTACATTTTTAATCTGTTTCGTTTCGGATCAAATCGAATGCATTATTAGCGAATGTTAGGTTTCGATTTTATTTGGTGACTTTGTTAAAAAAAAACATCAAAGAGGCGACTCGGTGGCGAAGACAAAACATTCTAGAATTTGTTTTACAAAAATAAAAAGGGATTTGTCTACGTTATGCAACTGAAAACAAAGTTCGTCTGATAACGCAACGTCTATGAAAATAAATAGACGTGTCCACGTGTGAACGCAATAGCTGGGCTTCTGCCAAACTTTTTTAGCAAAACAAACATTTTTTAGCTGAGTTTTGTAATACTACATGCATGTATTACACAATTGTTATGTTACTATAGATTTAAAAAACGTTGACAAAAAAGATCGACTAAACAACATCGGAGTATTTTTTTGACATACCTACCTAAGAAGAAAACCGAAATTATCTGTCTAAAATGTTATAATAAAATACCTCCCCACATACTTCAACTGAATGAGACTAAATTCAAATCCTTTGTCAAACGCACACTATTCAGGCAGGCATATTATAGGTTGGAGGATTACATAACTGATAAAAATGCCTGGCTTAATGCCGGTCCTGCTCCACACCACAACTAATTAATTGACATTCGAATCACTGTTGAAGCTGCTGAAGATAGTAAGAATTTATTTGCATTATATAAACTCAATCTCCTTTTTATTATATAGATGCATTGCACAGATGTGAGTACTTTGTACTATAGAGCTACCATTTACCGGGTAATGTCATAGATTGACTTGAATGTGCCTTGGCGGCTGATAGTATGTCATGCTCACTCAAATGTCTCGCTGACGGTGGCGCGTGTGTCGGATCATTTAGCTCCCTTCAAAATGGTTGAGCTGAATGGTGCTGATCCATGCGTCATGTTCGTGAACGGGCGCCGTCAGTTGGGACTGGTCATCTCTTAGCTGCCACGGCTTATTTTAATAATTAATTAGCTGGATTGTTTTTAATTATGTTTTGATGCACTCTGGACGCTTTTAACGTGTACGGTTTTTTGTACATCGTTCTCACTTATAGTGTCAACATTAATCGATGTAACTAAGATATATGTAAAAACATTATTATTGAAAAGAGTGTCCATGGAGTTTCTTGCCCGTTCTTCTCCATAGGTACCTACTACGCTTTGGAATGGGCAACTAGCTTCATATTTCTGACTGACCGACTCCTTGACAATTCAAAAGTGCCTGTAAATGGTTTAATTGAAATAAATGATTTGAGTTTGAGTTTGAGTTTTTGAGTTTTATAAGGACCCTAGGTTTTACAATCAGTTTTTTACATCATTGTGCTAAACACAAATACTTATTGGTCAAAACAAGTCAATCGTACACATAGACAAGACAATTTCCATTGGTAATAGCAGGGTCAAGTATGCAAGCTGGCGTCAACCGATTTACAATTACAAAAACAAAAACATCTTGCGTTTGTTGTTTACAAAAAGTCATCAACATCTCTATTTGTATAAGGATAAAGTTCAAAATTGTGTTTGTATTTGATGGAATGAGAGATTATGCGGACTACGTAATGCCATAGTGCGTAAACGCCACCACAGACTTACCTATATGCATTCATTCCATGCGGTTAAAACTTACTATGGGAATATTCCATGATTACATGTTTTTACGAGCTAATCTTAAAAAAGGCAGATAATTCGAATGCTTTTCTTTGAATTTAGTAGTTAAATCGGTGGTTTTGATTAGAATAGGCTCTACAAGACCCCAAAATTATCAGTATTTCAATGTTTGGAAGGTTGGTTACCTCCATTTTTAAATAAGAATAAACGTGCGTAAAATGTTTATCAATACGTAAAATTATAAAAAAAAAACAAATGATATCATCGGTATAAATAGCAACTTCTTTTTAGTCAGTTATAAATAAACAGAAATCCATCAAGACTGAAATAGCAAAAGAGAAATTAAACCGCTTTGACATCCAACAAATCATATCACCTCAACTATGATTACTAGAAAACGTACAATTATACTAAATATGGACTCTCGATCTCGATAGTTTTACCCTTGGCCAATTACGAACGAGTTCTTACTAGCCCTGAAGAAATCAGATGGTATCCGGTCGGTGCTTCTTATAGGGATTTATTCGCGGTAACAATTTGATTTTATTCGATTCTATTTTATCGATTAAGTACCTAATTGAAATCATACAATTACTTATTAATTAAAGTAACCCTAGACTGGGTCCCAATACATGCTACGCGACCTCGAAGCAGACCTAGACGAACATAAAGGGACGAACATGGCTACTGCTGTAGTGACTGGCCGGCAATGGCAGAGGACATACGTGTGTGGAAAAGGGGAATTGAGACGTTAGCCCAGTAGTGGGCCAATAGGTAGATAAAATATTCCGCTCACCCATTTTCTTTGCATAAAACAAGCATTGCCCATTTTGCCACTAGAATATTCTCAGCTCTAGTTAGTAAGTGGTTACACAGTACTTAAGTTTTTCTTGACCTGTTTGCTGCATTGTAATCACTTTTATTAGGTACTGTTCAATAAAGATTATCGATTATCGATCATGCAAATCGTAATCGGTACAGTTGTAGTTGTTTTCATAAGAATGAACGTAAACACGCATTAAAATTAACATTTCTAAGTAGGTACAGCTTGTTTTCCTCCACGATTTCAATATCACCATTGACATAACTTTACTCTACTCTTCGTCTGTTTGTTATGTCCACAAAGCCTTGGACAAACTTGATCATATCTCTTGAGTTAAAATAAATATCTTACGATAGCTTTTCCCCTATTTCGTGGACTTGTGACCCATGCATGAAACTCGGCTAACTATGGCCGGCCCATTGCTACTTCAGGTTGCTTATTCTGAGAGCTATATAGAAAACTTTGGTT
Organism: Dasypolia templi; assembly: GCA_963555695.1. Classification (NCBI taxonomy): domain Eukaryota; kingdom Metazoa; phylum Arthropoda; class Insecta; order Lepidoptera; family Noctuidae; genus Dasypolia; species Dasypolia templi. The sequence goes on along the minus strand of OY743148.1, from coordinate 8,309,095 downwards.
CTCTGCCGGATCACTTCGTTCCGGATTCTTTCCCTCAGAGAGATTCCAAGTATAGCTCGTTCTATAGTTGGCTGAGCGGCGTTGAATCTATGGGCCAGCCGTACCGCGAGTTTCCATGTCCCGGCTCCGTGTCGCAAGACGACTTTAATCTTTAGTTATCTTTAGGCTCTGCGGAATACGCGACGAGAAGACTTGGCATCCCTGCAGAGATTCCAAATTGCACCAGATCTCGATATAATTAAAAGACTTCTCATAGTCCACAAGTGCAAGACATAACGGCCGATTACACTCTTCGAATTTGTTTGTTTGTCTTGTTTTAAATTGCCGCACTGTGTGGATGAGTATGGTGCTGTATCTTCCTCAAAACCCGGCCTGCTTCAGTGGCAGAAACTCGTCGAGTCTTTGGGCTATACGATTCGTGACGACTCTTGAAAACTACTTAAATAAGTGGCTTAGGAACAAAATGGGTCTGTAATTCTTTAAAGGGGTCTTATCACCTTTTTTAAAGAAAAGAACGACCACGCTCCTTCGCCTTGCTTCTGGAGTTCTCTCAGAGAACAGGACATAGTTGAAAAGCTCCCAAAGCTCTTCCTTAGGTCGGGTTGGTCTAAAAAACTAAAAGCTAGAAACAGTAGCTGCAAATGTACTCAAAAGTTCCACGCACAATGCCTTCTGTACTAGAGGCCTCGTTGAAATTCAATTTCTATTACATAAGCCGACGGTCCCGTTATGCTTACATCCAACGTTGCACGCCTGAGAAACAACCTATTGAGCCTATGCATCTTGCTTAAGTAAATAGGACCACACATACACTTCATGCAACTAAATGAACGTGCCTAGACGTTGCAACGAGCTACGGTACTTATACTTTAGAGTTTATCATCTAGTGAACTTGTAACTAAATGTATTTGTATACATTCGCAATTTTCCCAAATAAGACATGTCTGGACTGGAAAGACATATGAAAAGCCCCTGCTTTAAAGTTAAGGAAGATTACGGGTGTAGCAAATATTCCCGGTTTGAGAATTCCAAAGTTAAGTTTTGCAAAAGGGGAGTAACCGCAATCTACAACAGAATAAAAACCCATATTTTTCTATGACGGTACATTTGAAAACGAAATTTGCGAACTGAAAAATACGTACGGGCAATTACTCGGTCTTTTATTTCATGCAAATTATTTAGATTACATTTTTTGCACAACGCCACTGACAAAATTTAAAAACCCGGATTGATTGTGAACGACTTTGTAATCGCCAAAACTTGTCAGATCCAGTGTTAAATGGATGAATCTGGTTTTTGACTTTCGAAATGAACTACACCTACTGTTAAATGGTAGCAATTCTATCACATCAATATGGAATTCCGGGTACATGTGCTCTGAACTGGGCTAACAAGACCAAGCTATTCAATTAAACGTCACTTAAATTAAAACTAAAAGTGCATAGAGCGTACAGCGTCTGTCACCTGTCTATCAAAACAACAAGGCCAGTGGGCCAGAGTACATTGACAACGGAAACTTATTTGACCACGGGAAGTAACCGATTTACTTCCACATCGCACTCGAATCACTGAATTGTAACGACTTGAAAGCAAGACTATAGTTTCACATTGTAAGTTTTGTAATGGTCATGTGCATTCAAATCGTTAGTCCACTAATCAATGTATACCAACAACAAACTTGTCGTTTTTTGTGCAGCTGGGTAATTGTGTTACACACCAGTAGCAATGGCTTTCATTTTCACAGTTCAAAAACATTCACTGCGTTATTTACGTTGATAAGCAAACAATTTTTTTTTGAAAATTGAAGCAATTGGATTAGCATTATACTCCAAAATGATTCTGATTGTGATTGATAGTGTGTTACGCAAATAGGGTGCGAGTTGTATTATCTGTGGTGCGAGTCTCGATGTGGGAATTGCAAATTTATTCATTGACGATATGCTTTGCTGTTACTTCCTGTAATGAGGCATGTTTGCGGTTTCCAAGTATTAGCATATTAACGGTAACCGGTTAATTGTACTTTCTTCGAAACTAACATGTAGAATGTCGCACTAAAAACATGTGGGTGTTTTGCAACTATGACCAATACGAACTATTACTGTTGTAGGTTTCTGTCTACGAGAACCATTTTATACACTACGGTTTTCGTCTAGCGTGCCAACTTATTCCTTGCCATTTGTGTCAAGGACAAAGATCATTGAGATTTGAGACAGAAATATGTATTTTTTTTGCGAAGAACCCAGGGTTCTCGGGAGCACATGACAAAGTAAAGTTTTTCGGTTTCAACCCTAGGATTATGATCATCATCTGTGTTGGCGCAATACGGTTTTTTCTTCCGGTCTCCCTGTCAGTCAACACTGTATCATTCAATCCTTTTTCTTTCTTCATCATTCCTCATAAATGTTCATCTTTTGTTTGCTCTTCCTTCACCTTTCCTGTACCTACAATGTGAATGGCCCATTACTTACTTAAACATAAATCGAAAAGCAATACCAATCGCCAAATCTAAGGAAAACATGAAACACGAAACGGAGGAAATAAAATTACTACATTCATATTTTTTTTTCTCATTAATAATTTGTGGTATCTTTCTTACAGCTCCCTTTTTCATAAAAAAAATCATTTTTTTTATTTTCAGGCGACTGAAAGTCAAGTGGCGCCAATAAACTCTTTGCTTACTGGATTCTACCTTCTAGTTGGCCCCGTAGCATCTGCTTTGGCAAACAAGTGAGTCAATTCATTACTGTTTTAGCCAAATTCCTAATAGCTTACGGCATCTAGCGTTGGACTTTATTTTCTACAATTTTTTTTAAATGTTCAGGTACGGATTCCGAGCGGTAGCAATCCTTGGAAGCTTGATCTCCGCAATAGGTTTTGCGGCCTCCTACTATGCCACCAGCCCCGAATTTCTTTACGTTACATACGGAGTCATTGGAGGTAAGAAACCTTCCACCTACTCTGTTAACAGTTTTTTCAATAGTAAGCAAGATTGTGTAAATACATGTTTTGTTGAAAATGCGAAAGAAATTTTATAATCAGCTTTTCCTAGAATCCCGAACCCGGAATCTGGATGGGTGTTGTGCCCTGTTAATGGGATCAGGCCTCGCCTCTTATGAAATGGGAATTAAACATAACTGGCCGTGCCATGTTAAGGGAGCGACCGCCCCGGGCGCCTTAGTCAGGGGGGCGCCAAAATCATCTTGACGATAGTCATGCATAAAGTGTCGGATTTAAAAACTCAGATTGGAAGTATCTTCAGATTACAGAAAAAGGGAATTCTAAAATTCGCAAAAAGGGTATATAAAATAAAAATATACACAAGCAGGCGTGCTCTAAAGACTGTTATATAATAAATAAAATAAAATTCCCAGTATCTATTAAAGAAAGAGTCACTTGGTTTTGGGTTATTAACAGCTTACCTAGGTTTAAAGGTCCACTATTACCTAGAAAAGTCAGTACTACGGCAAAGTGAAAATAAAAAATGACAGTGTTTAAAAAATCGTATTGTGTAGGGCGCCAGTATCAATCAGGCTTTGCCCCAGTCACAGTTTTATATTCGCAAAGCTCTGTTAACTAGCATAATGAGGGTTTAATACACCTCTGTATGCCCACCCTGTCTAAATTCAGGCGCGACGAAGGTATTGTGAAGATATTCATAAGATTTTCCTAATTTTTTATTTATTTTCAGGTTTTGGTGTCTGCTTGATATACATGCCTTCAGTGTTAACTGTTGGCTTCTACTTCGAGAAATGGCGGGCTCTTGCGACGGGCATAGCTCTGTGTGGCTCCGGAGTGGGTGTCTTTGTAATGTCACCTATCACGAGGTCGTTTGTAGAACAATATGGCTGGAGGATGACCGCGGTTATTCAAGCAGGTCCGTAAAAAAAAAATAAAGAAAAAAAATGTTTATCTACTCTCATAACGTAAAATTCGAATTATGAACTTCAAAATGAGCTCATATTGTCATCTTTATAAACACAAACCGAAATATAAAAATAGAATCGTATCAGAACACTTTTTCTCAAACAAAATAATGTTATAAAACAACTCTTTGCCCCATATAGTAACGATACAGGCCAAATCAAAGAAGCTACTATCACGAAGGAGTTTCCATCAGTTATTTTAGGATTCCGTACGTCCTGATGACCAAAGTACGAGCGAAACCGTTATAGGAATACCCGTGTGTCTGTCTGTCCGTCTGTCCCAACCAATTTTCTCCAAATCTACTGGACTGATTAAGTTGAATTTCGGTACACATGTAATTTAACGTGAAGGCACGGACGTGTAACGTACTTACATAAATGATTTTTGAATAGGTATCACTTTTGGGGAGCACACAGAAAAAAAAAAGTTTTGCAAACCGTACCGTGTGACGTATCACATGACAGGGGTTGCTGTGGGGTTCTCAAACATATTTACGATTATTTACGACGTGCTATATCAGGACAATATCATCGCTAAAATAAAAAGAAATAGAACACTACAAATTAAATTTAATTCCACTAAAAATATTTCATGTAAACTAGGTTTTCAAGACTTACTTCACTGTTTGAAAGTTATCAGATCAAATGTAGATTTAGGACATGGCCGTATGTGTTTTTTTTTTTTGGAATAAGTACATCTAGATAAATTTTATTTTGAATGTACTCGTATTAAGTATCATTTTCTCTCTTGACATAAAAAACTATTAAACAATTTTTGAGTCCATAAACATTTTATTAGGTCAATTTAGCTGCCCTAAACATCATGTTCTGATTAAATATTATGTTGCTTCAGGTATGATGCTGCTGTGCATTGTTTTTGGTTTAACATTCAAACCAATAGAGCCAGTTCACGTAGTAGTAGAAGAGGAAGCAGCTGACAAAGAGGAACGTAGCAGAATAGCAATAGAAAAACTCAAGGATACGATGAAACTACAGAGCAAACTTGACTCAGGCATCAGAATGCCAAGTGACATGAAGTTCCATAACCAAGCCGGCCCTCATACTTGGATGGGTGTTTCAAACAACACTCGCTATCCGACAGCAGAAGAGGTCTTCCATACAAGCAGTAATGCTATTAATGCTCCACACCGACGCTCCTCCGCCACAGCAGGAACAATCAAGAGTAACCTAACCAAACCTCAATACGCAACAGTCACTGAGAAAGACGAACAGGAAGACGCTACTACCACCCCCGAGCCAACTGAGCCTTTGATTGGAGTCCGAGGATCCGTTCTCAGACTTATGTCGCGCCAGGACTTTGCACATAGCCGACGAGGCTCCTCAACCGCTGATTTGGTTGCCAGACCTTTGTACCGTGAAGACATCTTCTTCGGAGGTAGCTTGGCCAGGCTACCGCAGTACAAGTCACGGACATCCATCGGGTACCACATGGCTGTAACGCACGTACCTTCTCCCGAAGACGAAAAAGAAGAGAAGGTTAGGTGTCGTATATGTCCTGTAGCTGTGCGCAGAGCTTTGGCTACCCTGTTGGACGTGAGCCTATTCAAATCTGCGACATTCGTGATTCTGGCTGTCAGTGGTTTTTTCACAATGACGGGATTCTTTGTGCCGTTCATGTACGTGCAAAACAGAGCGGCGGAGAATAAGGTGCCGGCGGCGGCTGTTGAGTGGTTGGTGTCATCGATCGGAGTAGCGAACATTGTTGGGCGACTGGTGTGCGGACTGGTGTCATCGATGCCGAAGGTTTCTGCGCTGTTTGTTACCAACGTTGCTCTCACAGTCGGAGGTCTCGCGACCATGTTCAGCAACTTCTGCTTCGATACTTACTTCCAGTACGGATACTGCGTCTTATTCGGCCTTTCTGTCGGTAAGTTGGACATTAACTAGCTTATTTCATGACTTATCAGCCGCAGCTGCCGAATAAATTATACATATTAAGTTATTATTAATTCAGCCAATAACTGCAACCAAAGCACAACACACGAAACTACCTATCTAGGAGAATGTTGAGAACATTCTCCTAAAGAAAAATCTAGAGAGCATTGTAATTCCAGGCATTACAATACGATGGATACCGAATCACCGAGAGATTTAATTAGAAACATTAACAAAACCATATGATTATAACACTTTCCGATGATTCCATAATACCAGTATGGTAAAATAAGACTATAAATTTAATTTATGTTACTTATATCACTTGGCTCATTTTGCGTTGTTTTGATTCCAGCTTGCTTCGCTGCGTTGCGTTCTATCGTAGTCGTGGAGTTCCTTGGTCTGGACCGGCTCACCAACTGCTTTGGCCTGTTTCTTCTCTTCCAAGGCCTTGGAGCTTTAATTGGTGCTCCTATTGCAGGTGAGTTTTTTTGTTTTTTAAATGACTAAAAATCTTACGGCCGGCCTATAAAAGTCTTAAGTCGCCAACCCGTCTCGAGCAAGCGTGGTGATGAATGCTCGTGTCTTCTATATAATGAGAGGCCTTTGACCTCTGGAATGATCTACCTTTGGAATCTTTGGCAGGCGTGCGAGGGGCCGAAGCCAACTCGCAGAGGCCCGTTAGACGCTTTTACCATGCAAGTGCACCCCAGGACAACCCCCGGTTGTTGTAGGACTATTGCAGGATATGGAAACAAAGATATTGGAATATGTGTTTGGTTGCAAATTGCAAAAAAACTTAAGAAAATTTTAATTACGTGGGCTTCCCTCTTAAGAAGTATTTTATGACCATAGGAATACACAGCTCTATAACATAATTTGCCCTTGTTTTTATGTTATTGATACTCACTCTATAAAGGGTGTAAAGGACACCCTACACACCGTTATTATATATTTTTGTACTGCATACCTGAGAACCTTCTGGTTATATATAGCCCTCCAGACCGTATTTCGGCCATGGCGGCCGTTTTTTAACGGAGACTTGCCTTCGGTGGGGGAGGTATTATATAGCACAAGTGTGTGCGCAGACATAGATGCACTCTCTCTTCCCTCACTCTCATAGTCTGAAAACAAGTTTTCGTTACATAACGCACTACCACAAACAGCAAATTATCACACCAAAAATAAAATTGGTTTCGTTTTCGTGTTTCGTTTCGGTTCGGTCGGTTCGTTTGTGCAATGTTACTTAGTTTGATGTGCAGAATGCGTGGTTTATATAATATGACCTTCATGTTATTGATTAGTATTTTATCTTTCGCAGGAATGCTCTACGACAAAACTAAAAACTATGCTATATCATTCTACGTGTCAGGAGGATTCATACTCCTTTCAGCCGTGATATGCTACCCCATCAACATGGTTAACAGATGGGAGAAGGCACGTGCGAGTGCAAAGGAAAATGCAAAGAGCACCAGCCCACAAAGTATAATCAATAAAGTGTAAGTGAAAGGACGTTTGCAAAAGCACATTGTTGCGGACAACACATTAGTGCCAAAAGAACTCACCCGACAGTTGGAAAACTGCCGGATGAGTGCGTAAAATGAAACGTAGCTGGCATTCAAATCTACCGTCTGCCGAAGGATGAGTGTGCACTAATGCGTATAATGAATAATAAATTATGCCAAGCGTAGTTCGAATACCAACCTTATTCCCGTATTCATGAATGACCTTATAGTGACTGCACTCACTGCCATTGTTATGGTTTTAGCATTGCCTTGGCGCATTCGTTCATGAATATGGAAATTATTTTTTGTAAGACTTGGGAGTTTTTAATCTACATTTATTTACAAAATGTACCTAGTGTTACGTTATTTTTATCAGTCAAATTTGTGGAGATCAAGTTACATTTAATTTTAATTTAATTGTAAAATAATAAACACAGTCCTAAACATGTACCTCGAATACGAAATTAGAAAATTAGAAACATTCCCAGTAGTGAAGGATTGGTCAAACTGAGCGTGTGCCCAGTGCGAGAAAAGAGATTTTCTTCTATGAACTGATGAAGTCCCTACCTCTGGCAACTACTGTGACCATTAACTGTCAAAGATTTCTTTGATATCAAATTATGATACTTTTATCCGGCACAGAACAATAATTTCGTAACACTATTCACAATCTGAATAATTTTGAAGCATATTGCTAATCCATTGCTTCATACCTATGTTCGAAAAATTCGTCTGCCCAACAAAGAGAATAACGCAATGAATGTTGTTGCAGTGTCAAAATTACAGATTAAAAAGTGCTGATTGTGTGTTACGCAATTACCCCGCAGGATTCACTTCAGTTTGACCCGTCCTTAAATCTTTGACAAAGCTGCAAGAGATCGTTGCTTTTGCAATGCCTTGATTTGATTAAGTCAGATAAATGCATTTAAAATAGGTTTAGAGGTTTTAAAAGTACAAAGACTCGAAATATAAAGATGATTTCGCAGTTTTGTCCGAATTAGGGCCCTTAAAGGGTAGAGATCTGCAACCAAAACGTACTTTAAAATTATAGTTATGTTACTTTTAACATTAGATACTATCGTGTGCCTAGTTCATTATAGTGGTGCATAATATAAGACTTCTATTATTAGAGGTAGGTAATTAAAATTTATTGTAATAGTCTACCTGCTGCATATCAGTTCAGTGAGGATGAATGATAAAGATGTATGAAACATTGAAATGGGTTGAATTATTGTAGCAATCGTGCCTTATTGTGAGAACTCACTTGCTATTTTAATATGAATTATTTATATTGACGTAAATAAATGTTATTATTGCAGAAGTTTTATCTATCATTATTATATAGATAAAAATCAATTGCCAAAAATGTTTGGCCGCACTTGGCTTAAATAATAATATGTATTTTTTTTTTGTTGTGTTTGTGTTGATAAGACAACGTTTGTATGTTTTTTTTTGGGAAATCCACCGGGAAACTCGGAAATTGGGATGCATTTTTAAATGAAATTAAATGAAAGTGCACGAATAGTTGTAAATAATAGGTAATATTTACAAATATATTGGGCTTCACGTGCAATGTTGAGGCGTGGTTATTAGTTATATACTATGTGTTACTAACATAATTATTTTATTTAGAATAAGGACTATTACTGTGGCTGTGGTCTTCTAGCGTATCTGTGCTTAAATTGTGTACCTAATTAAGAAATCATAGTCATTTATTTTCGAACTTTACCTAAATCATTCGTTTCTTTGAAATCAATCCGTTTTTATATACCATCATTCTTGCCGATTTTTTTATTGTGGTCCTACTTTTCTTTCAACGTAGGTATGTATATTAGTTTGATAATGAATTTTGTATAAATAGTTAAAAATACGTACTTAACTATACATATTATATCTACATACATTTTCGACAGAGTTATTGTGAACAAAAGTACAATATTTATTTTGTTTACCTACCGGAGTTGATGTAAATTCTAGATACATTTTGATGGTGACTAAGATTTTTTCATGTTGTTTAGTATGTTTATCGATGCCACAGTGCCATATAGTGTTACATTATGTAAGGAATTATCAATAGGTACAAGTAACACGCGTCTGGACTATTGTCTTGCCGTTTATCATGACAACGTACAAATAGTCAATTGAAATATGTCCAATTGAACCGTATTGTGACGATAAGTGTGTGAACAAACAAACAGTCTTCCTTGGCCCTTTTGAAATACACGATATTTGCCAAATACCGCTGATTGTAGTTTTATTTACGATCCTTCCACATTAATTAGACAATTGACTGCCTTAATGTTCTACTAGTCGCAAACATTTTTTTTTTGTAGTACCTTACCTACCCACATTCGTTTATGTAATATAGATAGATTTGGCTTGGTAGAAGTTGAAAGAAAAACTTACTTTACGATTAATGAATGTGAGATTGTGAGTGATTTATTTTGCACTGTTTGCTTCTGTGTTTCTCTAACTGAGGTTTAAATCGTGGTAATGAGTGGTTGCTATAGTACCACTATAGTTCATTCATAGTTCCTCTAACAGCAGCAACCCAATAGCAACTTTATTTTAATGGTTGTAAAGATCATTGTGGATTAGACAGGCTCGTCAATGGCAGCAGCCCTACAGCTACCTTGTTGCAAGGGCAATAAAGATCACTGTGATTTTGACAGTGATACAAACTCGAAGGTAAAATAACTGTGAGAGGACTGTAGTTGCTATGTAAACAACAGTGAGAGGACCTTAAAATAAGTAACATCATCAACATACACAACCACATATACAAATCTACAATTGGTGAAAATATCGATGAACATAAAAATAAAATAAAACAAACAAAGAACCGACTTCACACAAAAGAAGGAGGTTCTACACCTCCTCTTTTAGTGAAGACGGTTAAAAAGGTAAAAACTTCAGCGGTTAGAACAAACCCGAAACCCCTGAAACGGACAGCAAGCAGAGAGTAGGTAATCCACCCAAGTTGTATATTTGCCTTTGTTACAATTTTTAATTTTCTATTTAATTACCTATCCAATTCCTGTTTGTTTTGAGACTTGCAATGCATGCACCATGCACCCAAAAATAGGTATATGATAGGTTTAGGGTAGGGTTTTATACTTTACTTCAGTATCGAATAGAACGCGCGCCATTTCCGCGGCACCTTGCACCTCCGTACTTCATAAGATCGCCTGGTACTCGTCGTTTTCGTTTCAGAATGTGACGCGGTAAATCTCCCGAATTACCCGAACGGAGCAGCAGATCCGGCAGTTTGTATTTTCTAATGAGTTGCAATGCCTTTTTGTTTCAAATCACCCCTATTTTAGAGCGAACAAAACAAATAGGTATACACCGTTTTTGAGTTTTAGCGAGACTGCGAACGAACAGCAATTGATAAGATTCGGTAGAAGCTTCTGCGCTTCAGCAGGTTTAGTTTAATTCAGGTTCAGTCAAAGAGTTAGTGACGTTGTGATAGTCTGATAGAAAGAATTTTATTACTGTACCGTTAACGTTGAATTCAGGTTTGTTTACTACGATAACACAATATTACTCCTTTCCATACACCTTGCACCTCATGTTAGCCTGATACTCATCGTTTCAGTTTTTGAATGTGAAGGGGTAAAACGGAACGAAGTGACATCGAAATTTTCGTATTTTATTAATTTTCAGTTCGGCAGGAGTTAGGAGCTGTCGGAGCTACAGCAAGTTTATTTATTTATTTATTATAGGACAATTAAAAGCTACAACATCAAATAAATACAAATTACAATAATGTAATATTAACAATATTGCAGCCCACTACATTATCCGCATGATAATCAAAATGGGGAAGGTCTGTCAAAGCTAATTGTAGATGTCGTGACCATAGCCTACAATAAATTTGATATTTCGTTCATTCATTCCGTTTCGTGTTCATTCATGAGTTTGGTTTTATTCCACTATTTCGTTATTTGCAATATTTTATGTCAATAATTATTCGATTTGGAATATGTGAGAATTGGAAATTTTAAATGTTGCTTACTTCATAGTAATCACTTTCTTTAAAATGTTTCCGACATAACCTCGAACTCTGTTGTAATGGGGAAGGTCGGGCAAAGCTAATTGTAGATGGCGTGACCATAGCTAGGTCCCTACGGCCTACAAAAATTTTGACATTTCGTTCATTCATTTCATTTTATGTTCATTCATGAGTTTGATTTTATTTCACTATTTTCGGTGATTTCAGTATTTTAAATCAAGTACTTGACATGGAAAGTGTCAGAATTTTAAACCTTGAATATTTCCTCGTAATCACTTTCTTCAAAATGTTCACGACATAAATTCGAACTCAAAAAAATCAGCTTTAAAGCACAATCTTCTAATTTTAGGGGCCTACGAGAAATTCGAACTCCAATTTCGGAGTATCTAGGAACACAACATCGAGTCAACTTTCGCTAAAATAAAATAAAACCACATCACGCCTTGTATTTTAAGCTTGTTTTGGGAACTAGCTACGACAACGCCATTTTGACAGTTACCTTCCCCATGAAGATATGGTATGAAGTGTCACTAGGTTAGCACAACTCAGAAATATTAAATTAACAAAAAAAATACCATAAAACTATATAATTATTAAAAAGAAAAACAATATATATACTTAATAAACTGTTCGATAAAACTCACACATTAAAATAAAGGAATTGACAGTAGAATACAATTAATTAATAACAATAATTAGAATGGTTAAAATATAATACATTTAGAATTAAGTTCTCACACTTTTTCTTAATATTGTTAGATAAGATTTTAAAAACATTGAACACAAACACAACACAATACAAAAATATCAATATCAATGAATTTGCGATAATAAGACTCCAATATACGACAACAGGGCAACGCAATCCTGAATTAGTCCGACAGGTATTTATAGCGAACAATGTTCTTGCACGGACACTACGCTTATTTACAGTGCGGGGGACATAACATAACTTACTCGTGAGATCAATGGAATCGAAGTGATTATGAACAATACAGTCTAGTGTGTTGCTTCTAGAAACTTACGTCTAGATTCTAATGATAACATATTGTATTTGCTAAGTAATTGTGAATGTTTTTTTTTTTTTGGGAATGGCATCTCGCAGGTCAACCTATGAGGTTGTCGTCTGCTCAGACGGACTTGCCTGTGGTTGCCCTAATAAATTAAGGCCTCCAGCCAGGACTTAAACTTAAATACTAACTAAAAACTAATTGTGAATGATGATGACAAACACCTTTTATAGCACCGAACAAGGCGTTTTCGTACAAGGCGCGAAGGAATTTACGCTGGACTTTCTCGACCATTTCTGTTGGGACCGCGTATTCGAGCTGCGAGCGTACAAGTGTCTTGTATAAGTAAAGATAGGAGGGCCGTTTGAACTCAGTAGATGATCTCACGACAAAACCATACATCTTAAATGATTTATTAATTCCCTCTACGTGTTGATTAAGCGATAACTTATTGTCCAGTAGAACATCAAGATCTTTTACAATAGAGTTCTTACTCAGCAAGGCATTTTCTAGCATATACTTAAAATTTGTGATATATTTGTTTTTTCTGCAATTTTATAATGACATTTGGAGATGCTCAAGTGTACTTTGTTGTCGCGACAGTATGCTGAGAGTCTATCTAAGTCTTCTTGAAACTTTAAACAATCTTCTGCAGTAGCAATAGTTTTAGAGGCTTTCAAATCATTAGCATACGTAAGAAGTTTGGTACGTAAGAAGCATTTCCTAATGTCATTAAATAGAAGTGGCCCCAAAATTGAGCCCTGTGGAACACAAGAAGTTATAGACACTATCTGACTGATGGCCACTAACAACAACCTTCCACCTGAGCAAGTTTCTCCGGATGTCAGTAAATGCAAGTGTGTTAAGTAAAATTTCGTGATCGACCTTGTCGAAGGCCTTTTTAAAATCTGTGTAAGCAGCGTCGATTTGCAAACGTCTATCCATGTTTTCAAACAGATAGTCGGTGAAGATGAATAAATTTGAAACAGTAGATCGGTGTTTAACAAAACCATGTTGTTCAGAAATTAATACGTTGTGCAGGATTGGGTAGATTTCATTATGTACGAATCTTTCATATAGCTTTGACAAGGTCGACAGAATTGAAATGGTTATTCCGTTTATTCAGTTTGTTCGCCTTATGCGCTTGCTAACCTAAGTAATCTGTGGTTCGCCCTTCGCTCTACCTTACAAACCTATCTGTATCCTAACGTGCTAATTAGTTACCAATCTGATTATCTGATTGTGATTAACCTACCTACTAAGTCTACCTAACAATAAGCTACATAATGGGTGGCTGAGGCTTTTGCAGAAAACAAACGGCGCAAATATTCCAATCTTTAATGTTCGAGCCTAAAAACCACTAGAACAATGGGATCCGAACCCACTTGGTTTTTCAACACATTGCCAAGCGGTTGGTGGAGTCTTCACGTGACCAGAGGGCTGGCCTACTTTTTTGGCCAAAGAATCAGAATCGCCGTATGTGTCAATGCTGCCCAGCCTTTTAGGCACTTTTCCTGTTGACAGCGATGCACAGACAGGTATTTGGCCCTAAAAGTCGGACAAAAATATTGTTTGCGTTTTATAGTATTATTAAAGTATTTCGTTCTATTTTGAGGTATAATAGAGTAAAAAAAAGGCATTCTTAACTATTTCTAATTTTCATCATCTTCAGAGTTATTTTCAATACCAATATTGCAAATATCATTTTCCTCCAAAAGATTCATGCCGCCTGATGATGCATTCCGCTGAAAGAGGACTCTTTCTCATCCCAGAAGAGCCTGGCTATAAAATAAACTAATTTTCATTAAAAAAAAAACAATACTTGGTTTTTTAAGTCCATGCAAAAAAAAATTGCCAAAAATAGAGGGATGCGTTAGGGTGGAATACTACAGAGTCTATTCTAAAACAAACCATAGGTATAATTTTTTCCTTAGAAATGCTCAGAAATACTTTAAAACGCTTAAAGATTTTTTGAAACGCGTATTTTATAGGACTCTTTAAGAATTATTTACTAACGGAGCTAAAGGTACAAAAACTCCCTCTTTTCATAACAAAACTAAATAAAATAAATAGTATATTTGTGTAAGATCCATAATAGAAATTCACAAGAAATTAACTTTTTCAGCATTCATTTAATTTGAAAACTATCGAATAATTACACGACCACGGCAAGCGAACGGTAATGGGGAAGGCAACTGTCAAAATGGCGCTGTCGTAGCTAGTTCCCAACACAAGCTAAAAATACAAGGCGTGATGTGGTTTTATTTTATTTTAGCGAAAGTTGACTCGATGTTGTGTTCCTAGATACTCAGAAATTGGAGTTCGAATTTCTCGTAAGCCCCTAAAATTAGAAGATTGTGCTTTAAAGCTATTCGTACAGATTTTTTTGAGTTCGAATTTATGTCGTGAACATTTTGAAGAAAGTGATTACGAGGAAATATTAATTCTGACACTTTCCATGTCAATTACTTGATTTAAAATACTGAAATCACCGAAAATAACGAAATAGTGAAATAAAATCAAACTCATGAATGAACATAAAATGAAATGAATGAACGAAATGTCAAAAATTTTGTAGGCCGTAGGGACCTAGCTATGGTCACGCCATCTACAATTAGCTTTGCCCGACCTTCCCCATTTCCGACTGAGATAGGGATGGACGATATACATCGATGTATTTTAAAACACTCGATTTATAGTAACGATGCATCGTATTGAACCGATGTATCGTTAATACTTCAGCATCGAATATATATCGATGTTTTTCATTCGATGCATCGAATACGCAAATTATAGATGAATGTTTCTTGAGATGGAACGTTATAATCAGTCAAACTGAATCCGATTCTGAAAAGTCCGATAAAAATGAAAAGACCTTTTCATTAGTGAGTGATCACCATAAGTTAGTGCATCTTAACTGGAAAAGTAACAAATCTGAAAATGTTTTGTCTGACGAACTTTCAGCTTATCTCAGAACTCCTGTTAGAAGACTGAACGAAAATCCGTTAGAAATATGGAGGGATTATAAAATACAATTCCCGAAGCTGTACAAAATAGCTTTTAAGTATATAACAATTGTTGGCACATCTGTCCCTTCAGAAATACTCTTTTATTTCACAGGCAGGGCTAGTTTTGACTGAGCAACGAAACCGATTGAAGGGAAAAGATTAAGTAAACTACTGTTTATACATAGCATTGAAAAAATAAATTGAAGATGTAAAGAAAATAAAGCTGTATTGGCTGTGTGATTGTGAATTTTAATACATATTTTTCCTTGTACTTACCTAGTTTTCTTTAATGCCTAAACATGTTATTGCGAAAACAATCGATGTTTTAGAAACATCGATCTATTTGTCAATACATCGTATTAACATCGATGCAACTGATCGATGCATTACATCAAATAAAACATCGATGTATATTTTAAATGTCCATCCCTAGACTGAGGGCATGTAGCGGGAGAAACTGGGAAAGGCTCTAGCTGACGCTGAAGGTCGGAGGATATACCATTGTATTTCCAGGAATAAATAAAAAACGGCGTCTAACTAAAACAAAAAAAATGGATTTCGCCCGACTTTTAGGGCCAAATACCTGTCTGTGCGATGCTAACGGATTTTTTGATGCCCTGTTTTTATAATTACCTACATATTTTTATTCCATTAAATCCTACATATCAATTATAATTTCAAATATTAAAAATAGTAGGTACCTAGCTCAGGCGGTCAGGGCTCCAGAGAGAGGTACCTCCAATCAATGCGAGCAGTGTTCAGATGTACTTACCGCTTTGCTAAATCAAGTCCTTAATCCAGCCACCCAAAGAAAGCCTCCTCAGGTGTTAGTCGAGGCTATGGGCTATTAAGCTATTGTCTGTTACGACTATCGGCACAATAATCGCTGAGTCCAAATCCCACATGTCGATAATCTCGCTAGCCAAATCAAGATATTTAATTGGTTTTTTATCTTTCTCGGCTTTCACGAGTTTCCTCCATGCGGGACCGTTAAGGTACGGACAGACGTGCTCATTACTAGCACGAAAGCATGCTTTTATTGAGCAAGTGCTCATTAGTAGCACGTGTGTAATGTAATGAGCATGCTTATTTAGAGCGTGCTCAAAAATCAACCGACGTTTGATTTTCGAGCATGCTACCTGAGGTGCGGGTAGAAGGGGGCGTTCTCCGAGCGAGTCTGAACATCACCCTAATTGCGTAATACACAATCAATCGGAATCTGAATCGTTTTGAAACAGATTGCTAATCCATTGCTTCTTAAGTTCGATAAAAATTCTGCTCAACAATATATAGAACGCAATGAATGTTCTTGAACCGTCAAAATCAAACAGATTAGTCGTAATCGTTTACGAAAATGTGTTACGCAATTAGGGTGCAGGTTTGCTTATTAGCATGGTATTATCGATTCGATCTCGATCCGCGGCGGGCGACTGTTTTTGCGTCAAATTAAAATAAAAACGAAAATTGAACCCTCAATATGTCGCCTTGGGGAGAAGAAAAAACTTTGTTTTCTTGTCACATTATCGAAGTTACGAATGTCTGTGGAACACACATTCTCCTTTATATAAAATTAATATTGCACGAAATAATGCTTATGAGGTTTTATTAAAGGACATGAATGATTCATGTATAACAATGAAAATAATTAAAACAAAAAATCTAAGATCTGTGTATCATGCCAAAGTGAGAAAAATCAATAGTTCGAAGCGGCTCGGAGCTGGTGCAGCAGACGTTTATAAACCACCCATGTCATGGTTTACGGAAATGAATTCATTTCTGGCAAACACAATTCCGTTGCAAGCAGTATGATTATTTAATTGAGTTCTGTATGGATAGCGCTGTCACTATATCTTGGTACATCCATTTTGTCCAAAAGCCTGGTGCCAAATAGCAGCGCGTCTGTCCGGTACGTTTGCTTTGAGCATGCTTATTTATGAGTATGCTTCAAGCAAGCATGCTTATTGCTGGCAAATGTGAACAGTTGCATGAGCATGCTAACTTTAAGCAAGCATAAAAGCACGCTTTTTTTTAGCACGTCTGTCCGTACCTTTATGTCAACAATAATTGACTACATAAATCAGGCTTATTGGCACAATAGATGATGATGTTGATGTTGGTGATGATTGATTGATCAAAGTGCAATGCGATATTTCCATTTTCGAGAACTGGGTCCGGCACTTACCTGTAGACCCTGTAGTACGGCACTTCCGATTCCACAAGGCTGTATTTCAGAGCAAGTTGCCAATGGATAATCCTGGCTACAAGGTTGTGTCTATGCAAGTACTCTTCGTTAACTAGACGAGAACAAACGGAGATATGACTGATTGATTCCGCCAGACGTTGGCATGACAGATTTCAAGTGTCGTCTTTCATTATAAATCTCCGGTAATTGTTAGTCATCATAACTTCGTCCATAAAAGCACATACAAAACCTTCGGTTTTCCTGAAAGAAGTCACCGGAACGCAGAGGCTACGGAAGCTAGATCTACATCGGAACCATGTAGGGCCCCGAAATAGCGTCCGTGTAGCTCCTTACTCTGCCATACCTCCCTGTGATCGTTATAGTCAAGCACAACAGGCTTGCGCCAATTCTCTTTAGCCGAGGAGAGCGGGGTGAGGCCCAATGTCCACCTGCCGACCACTTCTCGATGCATCCCCACGTCGCTTCTAGGAAATATTCCCTGAGGCTGCCTATCTCGCGATTATAGAGGGCCTTAGCGTTTATCCAGGGCGTCGAGTACCTACATGATAACCGGCATGACCCAACCATTGAAGGTGCGGATTGCTTCATGTCAGTAACATTGATGCCCAACGCTTCCGACATACCCAAATACTTGTAGGTTTCGGATGCGGAGAGGGTTCTAAGGTTTATGGAATCCGAGAGTTGGGTTCCCACGGATTCCACAATCCCCCCTTGCTGTACTAGTAGTACATGCATGACCGCACCGAAATTATATCTTTGTCAATCCTAAGCTCAGTAATAAAAAAAAATTGAAGACCCATTGTCTTAAAATAAAAATGACACAATGACAAAACGAAGGTTATGTCAAATGCCTATGTAACACCCACCCTCATGAAGATCGGAGAATCTACCCTCGAAGATGTGGACGATTATCTAAAAACTAAAATTCTCGTGTTTCAATGTTTGTTACCAAACTCCTCCGAAACGGCTGGACCGATTTGTATGAAATTTTGTGTGCATATCGGAAAGGTCTGAGAATCGGCCAACATACTAATAAAAAATTATAAAAAAAGAAACAAAAAAACGTTTGCGGGGTCAGCTAGTGTTTACAAAAAAACAATCTGTCCAGTTACGTAGTCCCAAGTTCGGGTCTTCTCTATAGGAAACGACCAACTGTAACCGTGCACCAAGCTTCTGACGTTTCATAAGTGCCCATGTGAAATAAAATATTTAGATTTTTTAAAGTCACCCAAATGGTAATGGAGAGGGCTATGTTTGGAGTTTCCCTACGTACTCGAATCAGAAATGAAGAGATTCATAGTAAAACCAAGGTAACCGACAGCCGGAAGAATTATGGCAGTGGGCCCTACTACTATCGATCATCTGTTCTGCGAGCAATGTGGCCTATTGCTTGCAGAACAGATGATCGATAGGTTCTGGAGTGGCGACCGCGTACCGGAAGACGAAGCGTTGGAAAGTCTCTCACAAGGTGGACCAATGACATGGTGCAGGAATCCGCTGGATGCGAGAAGCACAGAACCGGTCGAAGAGACAGTGCTTGGGGGAGGCCTATGTCCAGCAGTGGGCGTCTTTCGGCTGAAATTATGATGATGAATAATTTACATTCATTACGACTTATTATACTATTGCCTCAGTATCTTTTCCCACCAGTGACCAGTGTCCACTAAATTGAACCTACCTATAGGTAGGTACCTGGTGTGCCACGGAAAATCTCTTGCACGTTATTTATGTTGTGATAACTCTCATTATGAAATAAAACGGCTATTGGCGCAAAAGGATGTTATATTTGCATTTTATTTACAAAACATAAATCTAAGAGTTGGAGTTGGGTCCACGTCTGCGGCCGAAGGTCTGCACAACATTCACGAATCTAAAATTAAACAGTACTTTCGTTATTAATTTCTTGATAGGTTTCTTGTCTGAAAACACTTGACCCCAATATAATAATTATTTGTGGACACAATACTGTTTAACAAAAAGGTGCATCAAGAGCTACCACAATCATTTAAACTTCAGTGTAATTAATTATTGCAAGTACTAAGCTAACTTATTACTATATAGTTTAGCTATCACATATTGTAATGGACTTTGCAAAACTACACTTTGAATGTATGTGATACTCCACATGCATAAAAAGCATGTGCAGTGATAGTGATGTTAAGTGATGTATGATAAAAGTGATGTATGATAAAAGTGATGTACACACTTTAGTAACTAATGAGAGCAATAGGACACTGTCAAAGAAGATTTGTCCCTCAAATGATGTTGACAAGGTGCTGTAAACATTTGTGAAATGCATTTGAAGTATAAAAACAACATGGTAGCGTTAGTTCTGAATTTGGAAATGTTCCAGAAGATCCTTGTACATGATAAAAGCCTATGATATCTTTTGTATAATGATTTATCTTTGATTTAAAAAAGAAGTGGATGCATAACAGTGGTGGTTTATGCAGACACAGATTACTACACAAATAAATGAATATTTACCGTCTGTTGTACTGGATCCTCCTCTTAGCACGGCCAGTCTTCTTCTTCTTCTTTTGCTGCTTTTCTACTTTAGGGGTCTGACCTTTGACCTTACCTGAAAGGGTGAAATTAGAATGTTTAAAAAAAGTGTTACATTAAAAATGTTTCACAGAGCTGGTTGATCATGGAACTCTAGTTACCAGATTAATAAATATATTTATTTTGTAAAACACCTCATTTAAAACTCTGAATTCATGCAAATGCAATAACAGTAATATTATTATTGATACTGATACACATTTAAGTGCCAATTGCAGTTACTGGGATACATTATCATAAATTAATATTGCACAACTGGCAATCACTGTCATTTTCACAAGTCCCTGTGTATTGTGTAAATAGACCTTCAATCAGAGAAGCAATTCCCGTAGTTTTAAGAATGTTCACATTCTACTCTCAGTCTGTTAGAGACAATTGATTTTCATACATTTTTGACATTGATTGTTGCTGAGATGAGATTGAATTAGCCTTAACTTCAGTAACTTCTATGTTACAGTCAAAAGTTATATTTGCAAGTTCAGTAAATTGTTTTATGGTGGAAAAAAATGTGAAGAGCTGAACTTATTGGGACAGTTTGATATCCAGCAATGACATATTTATGTTTTAATTTATCATTACTGTTTATAATGACCATCATTTCAGAACATGAAAACAACATTCTTATTCAAATAGGATTGCATAAAAATTCAGGTGCACTTACCAGCACGAGCCAAGGATCCGTGCACTTTACCACCGAGCAGTGGCACTGTTAGGTCAAGCTCGTTGGATGCGAGCTCTGATACCAGGCAGGCATCTTCAATGGGGGCACCGGAGAGGGACAAAGTCACCTCCTCAGCACCGACCTCGGCAAGGGCGCGGATGCGCTCCTGTAAGTAACGAGACAAATTACTAATCAAAAAACATTTCCAGCTCGCAAGACTGACATAACCTATAAATTGTTATTTTGATGACTAGCTTCTGCATTTTGAGTGTTTAAATGTGACTTTATGCTTCTTCAACACGCTTATACTAGCTTTGAGAAGCAGGATAGAACAGACTTCTAAAAAACAAGCCTATAAGCGGAGATCAACATGATTAACGAATTAAGATCATGTTTGAAAAAAGAATTTTAGTAATTACCTTGATCTGTCCAATGGTCTCCTGCCCATTGACGTCTAAGACGTGCGTCGACTGTCCTCTGATGTGCAGCTGCATTTTGAGGCCTCTGAAATGGAAACGTAATATTCAACGGCGTGGTCGGGTATCACGATAACAAACTTTTCGTCATTCTTGACGAAATACGACCAATTTAACACATATTTTGAATTTAAATCAAATTTTATCACATTTACTAACACGAAACCTTCCTTTTTGTCCAGAAAATCACAAAACTTGATCAAAAAAGTAGAATCGTGTAAAATACTAACCTTATCAGCCAAGTCTGACAAGCGAAAGAAACAAAGATGGCGGACGGAAAAGGAAACACGGCAATGACATTTGACAATCGACTAAATTCAGAAAAAAACGGTAATCTAACTATTAAAACAGTAGTATCAAAAATGGAAAATAACACAAAGAAAACATACAGTTCAGATTTAAAAACAAATAGTTGTGGTGTTCCTCAGGGAAGCGTATTAGGGCCTCCATTATTTATAATATATATAAATGACTTTTGCAATAGCCTGAAACATAATTGTACACTATTTGCTGATGACACTACTCTGACAATTAAATGTTCAAATAGGAATGACCTAGAAACAGACACTAATAATGAAATACTAAAAGCAATGAAATGGCTGGAATCTAATAATTTACGTGTAAACATGGAAAAAACAAAGTTAGTACAATTCGAAACATACAGTTCTCTAGTAAATCCACCCCAAATACACTACAATCATTCTATTTTAAAACCAGTCAACCGTATTCTTGCCGACTGTCTATATGTCTTGGCCAACATATAGACAGTAGCACTCGCCTTGTATCAATTCGCCTACGCTGGCGTTGGCTGAGGCTTGGCCAACATTTATGGCCGGCTTTACCTTTAAATAATTTTAAAATTAAAATAAAATGACCACCACCAAATAACCACTTTACACCCATTTACTATCATGGAATGAATTGATCATAATTAGATCAAGGTTGGCTTGGCAAGGTCCGTCAACCACTTGTTTTCTTTGCATACAGTTAAACGAGGTTTAATCATAAAAAATTAAATCAAACACAAAAGTCCGTTTAGCCATAACTGTGTTTGTGCACCAAGTAATTTGTTTAATAGTAATTTGCATGTGCGATTGAATACAACTGAATTGTGTTTTATAAGTCCAGCACCCTAATTGCATAATACATAATCAATCGGAATCTGAATCGTTTTGAAACAGATTGCTAATCCATTGCTTCATAGGTTCTATAAAATTCTGCTCAACAATGTAAGTAACGCAGTGAATGTTGTTGAACTGTCAAAATCAAACAGATTAGTCGTAATCGTTTACGAAAATATGTTACGCAATTAGGCTGCAGCTGTGGACGTCTTTTGCCCGAAGCTACGATTTGCTTTAATATGCCTAAATTGTTTTATGTGGGCCCTGTACCCTAATTGCGTAATACACAATCAATCGGAATCTGAATCGTTTTGAAACAGATTGCTAATCCATTGCTTCCTAAGTTCGTAAAAAAAATCTACTCAACAATCTAAATAACGCAATGAATGTTGTTGAACTGTTAAAATACTACAGATTTGTCGTAAAAGTTTTCGAAAAAAAGATACGCAATTAGGCTGCTGGTCGAGCTAACACGATCAGAAAGGCCAATGGCTACAATTTTCCATAATTAAGAAAACTTATATAAATGCACTAATTATCCACATATTTGTGATACTTGATGTCGAACTCATGCTTGGAAATATAGGTAACACATTCAAGGCCATCAACATATTTCATATGTTTATTCTTACTTGCTTTAATATTAAACATAACCGGCGAAATGTGGGTGTACTATAGGTACACCTCTGCCCAACCTTTCGGGGAAACAAGGCATGATGTTATGTTATGATTAATATAAAAAAATGGAAAGTAATTCTGTATGATGCCTTTTCAAGCCTAAACCACTGAACGGATTTCGATAAAATTTGTTAAAGAGATAGATGGCATCTTGAGGAATGACATAGTCTTTTACTTTTTGTCTCGGTAGCACCTTCACGTGGGATCGGACCACGCGAGCGAAACCGCAGGCAGAAACTTGTCATAATAAATACTTTTTTCAACATTTCGAAAAAAAATATATGAAAAAAAAGATAAAGTATAAAATGTGTTCCGCTGGTATTGGGAACAAGGCGAAAGCTACCGGTGGCTTCAAAGACCCTCACGATGCGGCTGCCTTCTGAATCAGGCCCTTAATCCAGCCGCCTACTGAGAGCCTCGAGATATGTTTTTTTGGGTTTCGGTCATCAGGCTATTGGCCGTTACGTCAATCGGCACAATAACTGCTGAGCTCACATTATACATGTCAACAACCTCGTGTGCTAAGTCAAGATATTTAATTTGTTTCTATTTCTCAGCTTTCACGAGGTTCTCGTCATGTGGATTTGTGGAATGGTAACATCGATAATCATTGTGCGGCGATCGATCTATCACCACTTTATCAGGCTTATTTAGCGATAACAGTCCTGCCAGTAATGATATACCGATCCCAGTACAGTCCGCGAGACCTTTTTTTTTTTTTTTTTTTGTTCCCGGGGTGGAAAATCCTCATGGATGTCCTCCGCCCTGGGGCGGGCGGAGGGGTCTGTCAGACTCTTACTGACTAAAAACCACCCCGGTGTTCCATCTCACACCTACGCCGGGGTCGCGGGAACACATAATTCATCCGCATCCCCGGCTGGTGCTGGCCCGCTTGCGCGGGCCCCGTCTCGGGCGGGGGGAGTGAGGTGTACTCCCCCCGCAACGTCTGTGAGCGGCGCGCACGGAACACTATGCGCGCCGCCTACTCGGGTCCTGATGTTGGGGGGCGACGGATGTCCCCGAATCCGTCGCCCCTGAACCCATTTAGGGGGGCTGGAAGAGGGCGTTGTCCGCCCTCCGCCTGCGCCCGGTGCGCCTGCTGCGGATCGGGAGAGTGGACGAGATCTCGCTCTCCCTTTCCGCAGCCTCCTTCTGCGAGATGACTGTTTCGCAGAAGGAAATCACCGCGTCCCAGGACTCGGCGCTGCCGACCATCGAACTCACTACGGTCGGCAGCGACAAGTCACTGCCTACTTCTGAGATGAGGGCACGGCGCGGCTCCTCCCAAGCGGCACACTCTGCCAGCGTATGCCACGCCGTGTCCTCCAGTCCGCGAGACCTAAGCCGAGCTTTGCATTTGTGTGAGCGATTACCAATCGCACCAATGTGATCGCGCGATCGCGCACGCGACTTTGTTAAGCAAAGGACGCGTCGTTATGGGCACTCAGACAAATGCAAAGCTCAGCTTAGGCCTAGCGGACTGTACAACGTGACATGGTCATTTTCGAGAACAGCGTCGGCCGCATATTTGTAAAACGTTACCTCAGAATCCACAAGTTTAAGTTTCAAAGCAAGGTTGCCGGTGAATAATCCTGGCCACTTAGTTATGCCTTTACAAGAAATCGCCGTAAGTCAGACGAGAACAACCAGAGATAACATTATGTTTGATCAACTCACCCGGATGGTGGCATGCCCGATACAAGTCAACGTCACGAAACCTTTAGTAAAAAAAAAACAAAACATTGCTAGGACGCTCCTAAAGCTACACCAGGCTCATTAATAGCCCGATAGAAGCGCTCGTGAAACTTCATGTTTGGCCATACCTTCTTGCGGCGATCGATAGTAAGTACTACAGGTTTGCGCCAGTTGTCTTTAGCCATAGCGAGCTTTTCCACTGCGTTGCATACCAACTTGGAAAATAAAAAATATTCCCTGAGATTGCACACCTCGCGGTTTCGAATAGTCTTCGCATTAAAAAGCCTCGAACCCCTCACTTCCGCGGGATGGACCCCTACTGAAACCTACATCTACTGGTGATGTTGCTATTGAAAGTTTCAGTTACCTTCAGTAGCATCATCAGTAGTTTATTTGTTGGGGGCAGGTAAGAGTTTCAAGTCATATATTACCTTACCACCTCTCTTCAACCAAATAGCATAGACCTGAATCTTCCAGCAGTGTGCTAAGAGTATTCAGGGCTAAGCAGAACGAAAGTGAACTCAAACTGTCGCCCTGAAATATTCCCAGTATAATCAATACACACTCATCATTTCCCTAGATCTGTCAGTACGCTGGATAGCAAAGGGCCGTCCACCATGACCCCATACATGAATCACGGAAGGTGCGTAGAGTTGCACTTATCTTGTGCAACAGTAACTCCAGCACCCTATGGACCATGTAATTGAACCCGAGCCTAAGGCCTCCTTATAATCAATCCAGCATGTCGACAGATCCTTGCGGGATCGACGAACCTGCTGGGTTAGGACCATGTCGATGAGAAGTAGTTCCTTAGTACCGCGGGACCCATCCCTACATCAATTTTGAGAGACAGACTTAGTCGAGTTACTATTGCAAACATTTTATGAAACTTATCAGTTGGTGTTTTTTGAACAGTTATGCTTTGTTAACATAATCGTAGGTGAATTCCCGGCTTTATGTTTCATTTCAGTAGTGAGAAACAGTCCGTTTCAAATGTCTGTTAGTCAGTTTAACAAACTACAACAAGTACTACTTGGTCTATGCTACAAAATCGGTACGCAAATTATCGATGTGAGCGCTGTCAGCGATTATGGTCTAACTCGGAATGCGGCCTTCTATAGGGCATGGTCGGCGTTACGCCAACTCGGAACGGGTGTAAGCGCGCTTAAATCGATTACATCCCAATTCGGAAAGCAGCCCAAGCCTACTACTACAACATTTGGTTTCTGAACATTGGCAAGCATTCTGACCAAGTGTCCACCCTGAAGCTCGTGATTGGCTGTCTGAAAAAAGCGGCTGACTGTGCCGTGTGATCTGTCCACTTTTGATGTGATTTCTTTTCCCGAAAAATGGTTAAATAAAATTAATTGCTACTGCCAAATTTCAGAGCTAGTCTGTTTATTCTCTATCATGCTGTCGCGGCTGCTTAGTCAGTTTTTGTTTATTTTAGTGCATTTGGTTGTGAATATACTTGTTGCTGTTCAAAATGTTTATTCCCGATTTCGGATCAAAAAGTGTATTTTACCTCAAGATGAGGTGACGAAAAGTGATATTAGAGTTATATTAAAGCACTTGCCAAGAGTTACCAAGAAGCTCAATCATTTGGTGATCTTGACGGACACTGATCAACACTCGTTCAGTGATTTGGCTCGCATGGTTATATGGAGCCTTGTAGCTGGGATATCATACGTGAGCTTCTACGATATAACAGGTAATAAACTATTGAGTAAGTCTCACTTGAGAAGTGCCATTAGTTTCATTTGTCACTGTTACTCAAAGCATAACCAATGAAAATGTCCTTAGCCAAATTCATATCCTTTTTACTCATTATTTCAGAAGAATATTACATGTTTTCAAGTACAATACTTTCATTTATAAGATAAGTGCCACACTACTACCTCATACTAACATCTTTATCAGATAGCCATGATGCATTGATCTAAGATAACAATGATGAAATATCTAGACATGTTATTGTTGTATCACTCACAATCCCCCAAACTTAATATCTTGTATTTGAGGTATGAAAGTACTACCGAAGTAAGTACTACAACTAAACTGGGTTACATTAAAACATGACTTTCACACCGTGAAAATTTCTTTTTTCCAGGAGAATTAAAAGAAAATGAAGAAAAGCTATTTCTTGAAGTGGAAAGAAATAAAAAGGGTGTACCAGGTTGCATAAAATGGTGCAGAAAGCCTGACTTGAATGGCTACACAAATGGGATGCAAGCTCACACAGTGTACATAAATATCTTCACCAGTAAAGATGGAAAACCCACTGTAGCACAATGTATACGTCAAATAGCTGAAAATAGAGTTAAATGTAGTAGAGAATCTGAGGAATATACAGCACAAGAATTAGATAATGCTCTAACGTTAATGTACCCTTCCATTCCTGATCCAGAAGTAGTTCTATATACTGGTACGTTATGTTGTACTCGTGGGCTATTGCCGTGGCAAATAAGACTCACAGAGTTTATACAACTTTCCTTGGACCATAGTCTAAATGCTGATAGTTACATAAGTGCTTTGTATAGATACAATAAATGTGATCAAAGATTTGGTAAGTGAGATTGGGGCTAGCCAGAGTGGTAGGCCTAACTAAGTTTATTTAAATATTTATATGCTGAAGTTATGCATTGGTTAACATCAAGAATAATGAGTGTATGTGTAAATAGGTGCTTTAATTAAGTATCAGATTCACAATTTTATTTAAAGATAACATGATCATTGCATTTTTTATCATAATCCATAAGCCGAGGCCTATGATGTGATTAACCTAATAAAATATATTGTAATCAAATAATTGATATGTTACAAATACTATGTTATCCTTTGAATTGTATAAAATTTATGTAAAACATAGTGTACATTACAATCAGTGAGCAATAACCTATAGAAATAAATTAAATATGAAGATATATTTATAATTTTTAAAGAAAAAAATAATATAAACTTGATGAATTGTGATGTTTCATTTAATTTAAAAGGATTTTTAGGTTGTTTGTCATACTTTTAAGTAGCTAATTTTTTTTCCTAAGAGCTTTGAAGAGAATTGTTTGACACTACTTAATAATTTATATACCTACATGCAGCAAAACAAATTGCCATGGTCTCTTTTGGTTGAATTATTAGCTATTCCCATACTTACAGTTAAATTTGTCCTGTTGGGACCAAAAAGGATTGGTGTGTGGATTACTAACTGTTTATTTGCAGAGCAGAGCTATCACAGTGATAAGCATATTACTTTCAAATATAGTTATCAGTATAATCAACATGTAGACCACACATTGTTTTGGTAGACCTACAGGACATATAAACAGTTGGCAAATATGGGAAACCTGATATATTGAATCTCTGAATGAGACTATGATATTTGTTTTGATGCAATCAAGTATCACATAACCAGTGATAAGCTTATTAGGCTAAAATATAGTTATTGGCAAAATAACCACATACCAATCCTATTTGGTATCCTTACAGGATAAATTAACAGTTGGTAAGGGATAGCAAAACACCCAATAGTATTGTTTTTATATAAAAACGCTCAAAGTCAGATGATGCCATCAATTTAGTGTCTAGATTTCACCAAGTTGGTGCAGCATTTCAACACTTGACCAACGAAAAACTGCCCTTACTAGTTTGGCTTAGGATATTTTACAATCACGACCTTAGCACACTTACTACGTCTGTGTTGCGATCACTTGACAATAAGCGACACGCCTGGAGACATAAGTGATCAAAATGTGAGTTTTCGCTCACTTAGTTAGCTGATATAGAAAAGTATGCAGAGGATGTTGGTGGTTCTTTAGTGGGTGAAGTTCTTCAAAAACGCCGCATAACGCGCCTGGTACCTGGTAAAACGAGGTGAATTGGGACGTACCCGTACTACCCGTACCGACTGCATTCCTATTAACCCTGTTTTCGGTATGTGTAATCTATTAGGTGCCAATTTCACTAATGAAACTGAACGCGAGCAGCACATTTAAACTGCGTTCAACTGTCAGCGTCAATATTTCCCAGAAAATAATGACACTGGCAGCTCTTAAAACGTAGTTTATGTGCTGATCGCGTTTAGTTTCTTTGGTAAAATTCGCCCTTAATCGTAGCTTAGTAGACTGAGCGGCGGCACTTTGTAGTTTCTTCCAAACTCTTTGGGCAATTGTGAGTTTATTTAGGGATGTGTGTGTTCGAGAATATTGCTATCCAAAGCATTTAGCTCCTATCTACATGTATGGTACCGGTAGTTAGTTCATTAGTATGTTATAGGTAGCTACTACTAGATCTGGACTCTTGAACCAGTAAGACACGGTTACAATTAATCGCAGTCTATAATAAATAGTAAAACCAATCAAAACTTGTCCACCAATTAAAGTTATGCAACAAGAAATAAAACGAATGATAAGAGTGAGTGACGTGTTTATTAAAGTAATACGCGAATAATAGTGCACACTAAAATACTATACACAAGGGACTAATATTTACATCTTGCACGCACTAATTCATTGCTCCCACCTGCAAGAGAAAAATAAAATAATATATCACAGCCTTAGCTTTTTTGATGTCAGAAATGGATTATGTAGTAAATCAGTTGGTTCAAAAATAAAACTGACATCTTGTTACGGGCTATAGTAGACAGATGTTCTTTAAAACGTATCTCATTTTTTATAAAAAACTGTACAAAATGATGACATAAGTAAAAATTGTGTCATACATTCTTGTCCATTCATTGAATACAATTTCCTTATAAATCTTTGGGGTATTATTGCTTCATTTGTTTGGACTGGATTCTTTGTACTTTGAATTAAATATTAATTTGTTAAAATTATATGCAATTAAAATACTTCATTATACGCGTCTATTCTTATGTTAAACGTTAGTTACGACTATGGTTGACAGCTATAATATTGATTAACTCGTATTCGTCTTACAAGTTTCGATTTATTTGTTTTGGACGGGTTCAAGTTTTTTGAATATGGGTGGTAATAGTTTAGAACTACAGAATTAAAACATTTCTGACACCATCCTATTTTCCATGAACAATGTTAGTAAGAGGTCGAGGTAGACTTGTTTTTAGTAATAATTAGCATTTCTATATAAAATAAATAATAATATAATACCCTTAATACTAATTATTGCAGTATAGTAAATTTTTAGCACTTAACTTTTGTTATTTTTTTGCAACAGAAAATTACGTTTTTGCTAAGTCGAATACACAATTTTAGAATATAGATAAAAGTACAACCTGCTGGATGTGTAACCTGATGTTCACCGGCGGTGGCGGGAGTGACTGCCGCTGCGCGATCGACGCCGGTCGTAGTCCCTAGACCGCTCATACCTATCGTACTTGTCGTAGTCTCGGCCCGACCTGTCGTAAGACCGGTCGCGCTTCGAGCTGTCCCTGTCGTATGACCTCTTGTCCCTCTTGCGCGAACGTTCTTCGGATCGGTCCCGCGACGTCTTCTTGCGTCCCGAGCGCGATTCGTAGCTGATCGAACGCGACCGCTTTGTACGCTTCCTAGGACGCTCCTCCTCGGAGTCATCCCTGTTTTTATTGTGTTTGTCGTAGTCCCTACTCCTAGAAGATTTATGTCTGTCGTAGTAGTCGTCTTTCTTCTTGGACCTAAGCTTGTCGGATCTCTCGTAGTCGTCGTAGTATTTTGATTTGGAGTAGCTTCTGTCGCCTGATTTGTGAGACTTGTCCTTTCGATGTTTTTCTTTCTTTGATTTTTTGCGAGAGCCACTTGAACTGGAGCCTCTGCGTTTGCGCTTCTTGGATTTAGTTTGGACGATGGCGTCTTGTTCGGTCACTGAGGAAGATTCGCTCGAGCTGGATGAGGAATCGTCTTCAGAGTCACTGGTGGAGGAAGAGCTTTCTTTATGGTTTGGTTTACTGGACGATTTGGAATAGGGGCTCGGGGTGCGGTCCCTTTTACTTGACTTCTTGGGTTTCTCCTCTAGAATGGTATCCAACTTTCTGACGCCATCGACCTTGTCAGACTTATGACTACTCCTCTTGTCCTTAGAGAGGCGTCGTTCAGGTAACTTGTCGGGGGTCTCACTTTCTGGCGGTGGTGTCGCAGAAGAACCTGTAGAGAAAGCATAATATTGTTATTCTTAAAGAATTTCCACAAGCTTTATCTCAAGCATTTAATGAATGGCTTCAACTTCTAATCAGGTTTGACTGAAGATCATTATTTTCCTACACTTCCTTACTATTAATTAATACCTATCAAATTTACAGTAACTAATAAAAGCTTATATAATGTACTAACGAGAACGCCGTGGTCGCTCTGGCGTAACGTTGTTGGGTGTGGTGGGTTCTTCGTTGGCCTCCCTCGCCTCAGCGCGCCGCACCTCCGCCTCTATTTCCCGCGAAGTGCGCTCGAAGTCCAACCTCTTGCGTTTTATGATGTCCTGGTAACCAAATGGGGTAATAACTATAGATCATTCAAAGTTATTTTACCTCTGACAGCAGCAACCCAATAGCAACCTTATTGTAACGATGTTAAAGATCATTAAGAATTTGACAGACTGTCAATGGCAGCAACTCAACAACAATCTTATTGCAACGGCAATAAAGATCACTGTGATTTTGACAGTGATGCAAACTCATGAGGTAAAGTAACTGTAAAAGGATTGTATAAATCGTAGTGATCGCAGTTTAATGTCATCATCATAGGCACTTTCACCATAAATTTACATGTTTTTTGCTAAACGAATTAAAGTTAAGTTGACAGAAACAGAACTATGTTTAGTTCTGTTTCTGTCAACCGTTTGAAGATGACAGAGACAGAATGATGTTTTAAATATCACTCACAAGAACAGAGCAAGAATATTGGGTTATGTGGTGATTCTCCCTTCTAACAAATTATGTTGTTGTTGATCAACTTAATATGTAAGTACAATTCGGTTCATTAAAACTGCTTCTAGATTTTATGTAAGTATGAGTGTTTTATGTAAAGAATAGAGTTGCGGACGCCAGCCCGTTCTACAATACAAGTATGATTAGAATAGTATTGTTAAAATGTGGGTTACATTCGATTTACCGCTTTGTGTGTACAACATTTCTAACTGAATTGACCATTATCAGTTCAATGTCAGTTACTCAGCTATACTATTATACTAACTATCGGTAATTAACATTATTATAATGAAGTGTTACACGTAAGGTCACCCGTTTAGTTATCACGAATCCGTATCGATATCAATGATTAAAAAGGGTAACATCATATTAATAATTTATATCCAAAAATAGTGATACGTGTAGCGTAAAGAGAGTTGATGACCGAACTTGTCATCGTATATGGATACGCTATTAAAGTTCGGTCGGAGTCTTTAATGATAGTGAAGCGATTGTCGAACTGAATGTGAAATTCTAGCAATTTTTTACCTTACCCTAATCATTGGTTAAAGTAGCATTTGGAGTGGATTGGTTGATTGGACTCGATGAAATGGAAATGATACTTAAGTACGTCTACCGTACTTTGAACAGTTAGCTCTGATCATGCTGACTGGTTATCACTACACAATGACTTGAGCTATTTGCCCATTATTTTATATGTAATTTCATCATGTGGCGGTCTCGTGAAAATGGTAAGAAGCCATAGACAACTGCAACGTTTGTAGATGTATAGTAGATACATCTACAAATCACAACTTTTTGTGTAACTCGATGTTCCCTATTTATGCCGATATCAGACGCTTCACTTGAGTGGAGGTTAATTTTTTCTTTCAGTCCACATTCATACGACACCAACAACATTATATAGGAACTAGCTGTTGCACGCGACTTCGTCTGCGATACAAGATGAAAAGTAGCCTATGACCTTATCTAGGTCTGATCTATCTGAGTGCCAAGTTTCATTCAAATCCGTTCAGCCTTTTAGGCGTGAAAGCGTAAAAAACAAACTTACTTTCGCATTTATTTTGTTAGAATGAACGTACATCTTCGGTCGAAGTTACCTACTCTATGTGGCTGTGGATAAGATAACTTCGGGCCCGAAGTAAGAATGAATGACAACACGATTTGACAGTTGTCCTTAATCCCAATGAACGTTTTCCCGTCCGAAAAAGTTAATTCATTGGGCTACTCCCAATTAATTAACGGTTCATCCCGATGTACCGTACTACTTTAAGACGTGCCCGTATCTTTGTTGACGGATTTAGAGTTTAGGTCCCTGCTCCTTTTATTTCATTTTCGATCATTCGATAGGCGAGTGAAGCCGACTGCCGAAATTCAACGTCGTTGTCGTGTCACTAATATTTTACTTTGGGTGCAAGATGCCGAACGAAAGAAAGGCAAAATTAAACAAAAAGTGAAATGTCCTTATGGTTGGGTACTGTTAGTACACTGTGATAACTACTAATTATTTTTAACCGACTACGGCGAAGCTTAAAGGGAAGGTAATGTTTTTTTTTACCTGCAGCTGTTGATCAGAAACGTCGTTCTGTTCTTCTTCGTCGCTGTCGTCGCTGCTGCTCTCGTACGCACCCAGCCCTGCACACATACACACAACACAATAGTAACGACCCAACGTCACACACTCCAAAGAAGAAATGACGTAAGATACAATGATTCCACCTACTACTTCGCTATAGAAGACAAAAATGTTTGTGTATCCATCCATTTTTATGATCAATTCAATATGTTCATCAAAAAAGTCAGGAATCAGGTAATTTAAAACATCGCATCTATAGAACCTAGTAGTAAAGAATAACTTTTTTTTTATAGACACATCGATAACCAATATTTAATACGACTTGTAATGAATACAACAAATCACTCTAACAGTAAACAAAATGCCTTAAATAAATCATTTACATAAAATAATTTTACATAAATGTTTAATAATATGTAGGTATAACATCTATAATAAATTCTGTACATTTCTTACCAATTATCCACTAAAAACAATGCATTTTTAACATTGTTCGATACAATGTATTGCCAATTGGGTCAATACTAAAATACTAATTATGATGCTGGGCTGCTGAAATGAGAAACTTGAGTAACATACATGGCGGTTCAGAACAAACTGTCAACATTTTTGATAGTTTTTCTGCAAAACTACGAGAAAAACCACCATTTATGTTTTGTACGTAAATATCTGGCAAACTATTTGATATCATCAACGATGCTTGGTTTATTTTTGTAGAGTTTACGTCAATCAGTTCATTGTTCAAGTTAAGTAAATCAATATTTAGCATGCGGAAGCATTGCACGACGCGTCGCGCTGTTTGCGCAGTTTGCGAGATACTTGCGTTCGCTCGGCATTAGGAACGGAACTCACCGAGCCCACTGGCGATAGCGGCCAGTGCCTTCGACTTGCTCGCCTTCATAGCGTTGAGGCGCGACGCTTTTACCATATAAATAAAACCAACATTAATCACACACACCACATGTATTCAATTGTCAACAGGCAACATCTGAAATAAGACTTTATTAGCGATGATTTAGAACACATTTTTACACATCACAATTCTTCTTCACACAAGACTGTCTCGATACGAGACGGTATTGTCACAGAGTCAGTACGCGATAGTTTCTCGTAGTACAAAGTAATGTCTTGACGGAGACCGTCGGTCCGTTTGGGATAAGCTTAGATGAGTGGAAATACCTTGTAGCGCGGTATATCGGGCCAATTCTTCCTGGCTCACCGTTTGGATCTCCTGGTCGGTCACCTCAAGGAGTATTTCTGTGAGGGAGCGACGGACCGCAAGCATCTGAAGATAGTTAACGCTATTAATACGACATTCTTTAACACAAAACCTGGTCATACTTACTTATTTGGCTATAACATGGCTTCCTTACATAGGAATTTGCTTTAGTTTTAGTAGTAGTAAAGTCTACAGTAAAGTCATTGATTTATTTCAATAGACAAATAATAACACCAGTCCATTACTGTCCAACTGCAGAGCAAAGGCGTCTCCTCATACAGAGAAGGCACAAGCATTGGTCGACATTTTTGAAAGACAAATAATGTTCTTTGTTTTTCACGAACAACAGGTCACAACAACGGTCCTTTGTTGGTCGTGACTTATACGTCATCAGCCAGCTACACAACGTTAAAATTTTCTACTTCTTTTTATTTAGAATCTCACCACTTCTTGCATGATCTCCTCTTTGCTCCTCTTGACGAGCGGGGCTGGCTCCTCCCTCTCCTCTCTGGGGGGCGGGACGACTTCCACAGGCTCCTCCTTCACAGGACTCGACGATACTGGCTCCTCCTTCTCTGCTTCTTCCCCTTCGGAATCCGATTCCTGTGATAATAAGGTTTTAAATATTACATAACATACATAACATCACGCCTGTAAGCCCCGAAGGGTGTACCCATAGTTAACCCACATTTCGCCCGTTATGTTGAAAACCCACGTAATAGGGGGCGAGCTTATTGCCATCAACCTGACAAAAATCCAGACTCCAGGCTGCTACTGAGAAATTCCAGATGGAAAAAAATAAAAGCCATTGATAACACTTAGCTTGACCTGGTAATGGAACCCAGGAACCCATGCTTAATATAATATATTCAGTTTTTCTTTTCATCAAAATAATAAATGGTTTGTTATTCTCCTTCAAAGATCAGTTGCAGTAACTAGTAAAGTTTAAATATAATTTTAACCTACATATAAATGTATTCAATACGAATACCTAATGGAGAAGAAAACGCAAAGCTTTGAACAGGTGGTGCTGCTAACGCATGACTCATAACATCGCATTGTCATTTTTATTTCTCAATGTTTTTCGGGTTTTAAATAATTACAACAGCAACTAGCGTGTGTTAACAAACAATGTATTCAACGTGGACTGTATCTCAGTAAAAAGCTGAATTGAAGAGCCGAGGAGCTTCACTAAGAGGCCGAAAAGCGGATCTGGTCAGCGGGTATTTACAGCCTCTTTTCTTGTTATTAATAAAAACAAATAAACCAATTTTATAAAAAGGAACATGTCGTTCATGAATTATCGTAGTAATGACAAGCGTTTACGTAATTACGCAGTAGTTTTATAACATATTCGATGTTTCATGAGCTAGGAACATAACCTAGAATTTAAAACTGAATGTAAGTTAAATCTATTCCAGAATCGAATCATCTGATCGTAATTTGAACTTTGGGATACCTCAGCAGCATGAGACAGAGAGTTACCTCGATTAAACGTAAGTTGTAAAATTGCGTATCTTAGTCGCTGTTTCCATAGTTTTTTTAATCGTATGTCTTTAGGAAATGAATGATATCCATTGTTATTACAACCGATAACAGATCGGCATTGTTTTGTCTGATGCCGTGTAAAGTTTAGTAATTTGACAGCTAATGTCATTTTCTGTGAGCCAAGCGTTACCAGCGACACCCTCGGCTAAAGTTGTCAGTTTTATTCCCCATTAATGTTGGTAAATTGAGGGCAACGCCCCAATAAAAAATTGGACACTGCTAGCTAGAAGCATAAACTCTGTGCAGTGAACATCGTTTTAATGTCCCGTTCATACGCCATTTGCTTCCTCGACATTTACATGAGCAATGTTAGTGACCACACAAACAAAATATCATAAAATAAACTGAAGCTATTTATATAATAGTCCCAACGCCTAGTTTTAGTTCTAATCCTGTTGTAACTCCAGTTAATCTAGATTAGACCATGCCAACGGGAACGTTGTCGGCCAAGAATATCTGCCAGCACTTTCGCAATATTAATGGTAATTATTTTAATTGTTTACCGTTTGATATACATTCCATAATCATCATAACGCCTGCATTATTAGATGGCATAGACAGAGTTGTACCTTTGCGCCTTTATTACGCCAGTAATAAAGGCGTATATAAAAGTTTCATGTAATAAGGGGCGAGCCTATTGCAACTATCAAGTAGAAAATCCAGATACCAGGCTTTTACTGAGAATTAATACTAATAATAACAATACATTTTAACTATAATATTATAAATGCGAAAGTAGGTTTGTTTGTTGGTTACGGTTTCACGCTAAAACTGCTGAAGACGGATTTGGATGAAATTTGGCACACAGATAGACTATTACCACAGATAATATAATACTGCATACAGATACCCAATTCCATACAAAGAAATGAAACCTCCCTAAGTCTGGCAATTGAGCTGGCAATTTGTCGTCGTCCATTTTTTCAACAGATGGCAGCATCAGCGACTCACTAATTGCCAGAGACTGTAGTTTGACAACGCCATCTAGGAGTCGACCTACTTTTAAAACATTTCGCGCAATCTTTATATATAGAGTTTTATAGTTCCGGGTTCAGAATAACATATTATTAGATTTCTTTTATCTCTCCATGTAAAAAAAATAAAGCAGGTGATTTAAATAAGTAACAAAATTTTGGAAACTGAAGAGCCATCCAGCCAGCCATGGTCATCTATTGCAAAAAGCTCCAAAAAAATGATTAACAAATATAATTAAAAGGGTTCGAATTGAAGTTATAGGCTTCATTATTATTTTATTTTTAAAATACTTTCATTATGAATGGAAATAGATACATCAGCACTTAACAAGTAATTTTTGACTTTTACCAATCATATTTCAGCCAAAATTATGCCGTTTATCGCTTTTTAATGATTGTTAATTTCATAATGGTTACCTATGCTGCCATCTATCATTCTTTTTTCAAGACAATTTATAATTTGTTCGAGTTGAGACCCCATGCTATTACCTAGACGAAGTCGCCGGCAGCAGCTAGTATCCAATATTTACCTTACTGAGTGTTATCTTTTTGTTACCTATCGTAAATTTTTATGTGCGTAAGATTCCGACGCAAATATAAAAATCTTAACTGTGATGTTATAAAAAGGCGTGCTGTTATTAAAAGTTAATGATAACATACAGTCAAAACCGTTTGTAATGACTTCACTTAAAACAACGTACCGGATATTACATCAGAATGTAGAAGTCCCATAATAAAGACCTATGTACAAATAGGTATGGTTTATAACGACTATTGGATATTAAGTCAGCATTTGGACGGTTCCTTCAATGTCGTTATAAGAAGTTTTGACTATAATTATATTTATATGTGTATTATTATTACAAATTCGTCTACTATTCGCACGTATATCGGAAATAAATATAAATATAATAAATGAACACAAGCACACCCGATCACAAGTATCCTTATAACTTACCGGGGCTGCCTCATTTTTTTGATGTAGAGCATTTGTATGAGAAACAATAATAACTTTTAATTTTTTTTCTTGACGTTTCTCGGGGCCCTTTGGAAGGCGTACGAGGAGCCGAAGCCAACTCGCAGAGGCCTGTTAGACGTTTTTAATTAAATGAGACACCAACCAACGATTATCCCTGTTCGCACTGTGCAAATGCACCCAAGGACGACGCTCGGTAGGTGTAAGACTTTTGCGGGATATCATAGGTTATTGTCGTAGCGACAAGGAGGCAGCATGTCCTGAGATGCTTGAGGAGTGGAGAGGTATTTATCGGCTATCAGGACAATCCCGGAAGTACGGTCAAGATCGCTACCAGCATCCGAGCATGTTTTCTCTTGCGAATCTCCAGTCAAGCCGGCCAATGAAGGCAAGAAAGAGGTGGAAGCTCTGTTCCTCGTCAGTGTTAACTCCAGACGGCCAATAAAAGCAAGCTAGAGGCGAGGAACTGAGGAACAGGACTTTTCCCTGGAAATAGGGTCCATGGAGTTGTTACTGCCCAACAGCTCGCCACATGCTGCCCAGCAAGTTTATGTATCTCTCTTGGTCTGGCTCCTCACCCTAGACCTGTTTCGGCAAGGAAACTACCGGCACAGACTCTGAGTTCAGGAGCGGGCAAGCCCCACCACGAAGACAACATAGAGATACGGCGGTGGGGTTATTATTATTATAAATCGCTTTATAGCTATTGTACCTTGTATCAATCATTTACAGGCAGATTAAAAAATGTCTTCACCTGTCTAGCCTTTTAATGTGTTGCAGTCGGCTTCCAGTGTAACCGGATTCAGCTGAGGCCCTAGTGTGAGTTTCTTTTAACCATTCCGACTTTAGTTATCGACCGCGATCGGCGCTCCGATTGGCCCTTCACCATTCGATCGTGAGAGCAGTGGTGGCCCAGTGGTAACGGCCGCGACTTACGAGTTGTAGGTCGTAGGTTCGCACCCAGCCAGGCGCTTTACTTTATGTAAATTATTTCATCACCACTGCTCTCAAAACGGTGAAGAAAAACATCGTGAGGAAACCGGCATGTCTTAGAACCAAAAATTCGAGGACATGTGACATCTACCAACCCGCACTGGGCCCGCGTGGTGGATTACGGCCCACTCCCTCTCACAGAGAGGAGGCCTGTGTCCCAGCAGTGGGAACATAATAGGCTGATTATGCTATGCTATTATGCATTCGATCGTTGCGCTCCGATTGCCAAGGGCCGAACGCGATCGATGCGTAAAATCGAGACGGTTAAAATAAACTCACACTAGGCCTACTGAAGTATTTTGCACGAGGCGACTGCCTTTCTGACCTCCACAGCTCGTTAACAGCCAAACCCAATAACCTAAGACAGATCGCCACTGATGATAGACATATAGGACCGCATACTTTGGCTTTATTGGAACGTTAAAACCAGTGATTGATAGGTTTTTCTATAACCAGTACGCCAAAATGGGAGATAGATACGTTATTGGGTTCAACCGTAACTGGATAATATGATACCCTTGGCAAGACTGGTTGTTTAAAAAAGTATACTAACGAATTTGCTCTTAGGCGGCAATACTGGCTGGCCTCCAGCCTCTGCTTTCATTCTTTCTAACTCTTCTTCTTCTAATCTCTTCATTTCCTTCTCTGCTACTTCTCTCGCCTTCATCTCTTGTTCGCGTTCTATCGCCTTCTGTTTCTCACGTTCCATTTTCTCTAATCCTGGAAAATAAATAAAAATATTCTTATAATTTTAATTTTTATGAAGCTCTTGATTCTAAATTCTACTTAAAAATCGTTACAAATATACTTCATTTGTAACGATTTTTATTAATATTTACTTATTTGTTAACATTTTGTTAGCATTTACGTATTTCGTGTTACGTACTTGTAAGGAAGGAAGGCATCATACGAGCGAAACTGTTGGTTAATTAAGAAATTATTTTTCTCAAGGTCAATCAAAACGATGATTGTATTAAATGGCGCGAAGTTACTATGGAGTTCCTGTGTGGTGACGTCAGAAGCTAGTAATGCTATCTCTGTCTAGCATCAACTTTAAAACGCAAAGAAATTCGCCATTTTTTTTATTTTGTTGCTTAGTATTTTTAGGTTACGAAAAATCTGACCGCCGCGGCGTCGGTCAATCAGCCAGAAGTCCGCGACGCAAAACACGTTGCTTTGGCTCGCTACCACATATTTTTATTAGCTCCCATAATTTCATATTTCCTATCATATAATTTCATAACTTCGTATTGTAACCCTTCTTTAATAAAATCGTTTCCTTTCTCACGATAACTTCTCCCTGTCGCTGGAACGCTGTAAATCTTTGGCTTATACTTTTACATAATCTTTGTTGGGGCTCTCTTTTTTATCACACTTCAAAAAGTCAAATAAATAAAATCAGTCAAATAGTCTTTTACCGCTCAACATCAGATAGGCCTTTTACCAGTTAATCATCATTATCATTGGCAGCCTTGTTCCACCCACTGCTGAGTACAGGCCTCCTCGTTTTTGTACCTCTCAAATTATATAATAGTAGATACCTTCTCTAATCCATGCCGGGAGCTGTCTTCGCTTAGCTGCGTCAATGGTTGCTGATGTTGCCATAGCTGTAGGCATGACTATTGGCTCTATCACAGGCGGTATCGCTGGGGCCTTTTCTCTGTAAAATTGAAAGCAAAAAGAAATCATGAATTTGTACAGACAACATGCAATTCAATACTATAAACAATTGTTTCTCATACACAAAGGCGCCTTATAAAATATAAAGATAACAAATTCTGATAATTCCTTTGTGTCAGTCTGGTATCTGCAGTAGGAAAACCTGTCACACGGATTACCAGCACCCCCCTCCCCCTCCCCGACCTTAAAGTTATATTTAACAAATTATATTAAACTTTGGTAGGAAAACACAGTAAGCAAAAATAAAGGTAGAAAAAGATACAAATTTTTGAAGTTGATATTGTGTGCCAGTGAAGTGCAGTGTGGTGTAGTGTAGTGTGATGTGGTGTGGTGTGATGTGCTAGGCAGGCCGAAAGTACATTTATCTTGAAACAATGAGGAACCTTGATTACCATAGCACTGATGCTATGGTAATCAAGGTTCAGTAGATTAAAAGCGCTTTGCTTTAGTAAGAAAGTATTTTTTTAAGGTCAATCAATCAATCAAAATATTTTATTTCACATAAACCTACATGGGCACATATGAAACGTCAGAATCTAGGTGCACGCTTCCAATTCGTCGTGTCCTATGGAGAAGAGCCGGCAAGAAACTCCATGGTTACTCTTTTAAAAATATTAGTCTTTTACAATTTTTTCAAATACTGTCCTCCCATACCTATTATCACTGTGATAATAGGTATGGGAGGACAGTGTAGGCCTGTCAACAAGTACCATATGTTTATCAAATAGACTATGGTCTATAAATTTTCAATCTACAAGGACTATAACATTCTCACATTAACAAAAAATTTAAATAATCTAATAAAGTAAAATAAAAAACGAATGGGGAAGGTCGGGCAAAGCTAATTGTAGATGGCGTGACCATAGCTAGGTCCCTACGGCCTACAAATTTTTTGACATTTCGTTCATTCATTTCATTTTATGTTCATTCATGAGTTTGATTTTATTTCACTATTTCGTTATTTACGGTGATTTCAGTATTTTAAATCAAGTACTTGACATGGAAAGTGTCAGAATTTTAAACCTTGAATATTTCCTCGTAATCACTTTCTTCAAAATGTTCACGACTTAAATTCGAACTCAAAAAATCTGTACGAATAGCTTTAAAGCACAATCTTCTAATTTTAGGGGCTTACGAGAAATTCGTACTCCAATTTCGGAGTATCTAGGAACACAACAACGAGTCAACTTTCGCTAAAATAAAATAAAACCACATCACGCCTTGTATTTTTAGCTTGTGTTGGGAACTAGCTACGACAGCGCCATTTTGACAGTTGCCTTCCCCATTTAAACCAAAAGCCAATAATGGAGAGTTGAAATTAAAATTGTAGGTTTATAATGATAATATTGTGTCAGAGATAAGTAAAAAGTTAATAATAAAAATAAAAAAATACCGTTATTTGGGGGCAGTTATTAGAAATTTACATAGTGATGCCGTTTATGAGGTACCAGGGAAGCCACATGTGCAGAAGGAATTATTGCCAAACTTCTTTGTCTTCGACGTAGTCTTTAATTTTATGATATGCTTTTTTGATAAGGACACGTTTGATGTGGGTTTTGAACTTTCCATCACTAAGTTCTGTAACCGACTTTGGCAACTTGTTATAAAAGCAGATTCTGTTTATCAGAATTGACTTGCTTGTTTTAGTTAATCTCAATTTGGGTATAATAATTTCATTTTTACTACGTGTATTTATATTGTGGAAATCGCTTCTTATTTTAAAAGTCCTAAGTTTTTGCGAACTTACAAAATACTTTCTAAGATATAAAGAGAAGGCAGAGTCAGTATATCAATTTCAGTATATGAATTTGTTTCAAAGAGACTCGCGAGGACCCATTTTATCGATCGCGCGGATGACCCTCGTTTGTTAAATGAAAATTGCACGTCAGCTGCTGATCCCCACATCAGAACGCCATAAGACCTTATTTTTCTTACTACATAACCAGCTGAACTTAATTTACCTGAAAGAGCTTTAATGTGAGCGCCCCATTGCAATTTTGAATCTAAA
Organism: Dasypolia templi; assembly: GCA_963555695.1. Lineage (NCBI taxonomy): Eukaryota > Metazoa > Arthropoda > Insecta > Lepidoptera > Noctuidae > Dasypolia > Dasypolia templi. Next base: position 8,266,497 of record OY743148.1, on the reverse strand, counting down.
GTAATTCCTAGAAATACATTTTCTGTAATAGCATCTACTTTCTTGCCATCAAGTTTTAAATTTAAACCCACTTTAAATTGGTAATGAGAACTTAAGACATTTAGTTTTGTCGAATTGAGTAAAAGATTATTAGCTGCAAACCATTTCGAAAGAACAGCCAGACTATCATTTTAAAAATAAGATAAGTGTCATCAGCGAATAAAATTATAACTGATAAGTTAGCCATCATGTAAGGAAGGTCATTAATATAAACTAGAAATAAGAGAGGGCCAAGAATTGAACCTTGAGGCACGCCCATCTTAACTAAGGACCCCGAGGACGTCGCCCCGTTAACGTTTACTTTTCGGTAACTGTTTGATAGATAGGATAGAACAAGATTAGCGGCTTGTCCACGAATTCCGCTGTGGTGTAATTTACAGAACAGTGTATTGTGGTCAACGCAGTCAAATGCTTTTGAGAGGTCACAGAAAATGCCAATTGCATCCTGGGACTTCTCCCAGGATTCCAAAATGTGACTGATGAGTTTTACTCCCGCATCAGTCGTCGACCTATCTTTCGTGAAACCAAACTGGCGACTATGTAAAATTCCGTTTGAATTAAAATTTGACAACATCTGCTCTAGCATGATTTTTTCATAGATTCCGCTCTAGCATGATTTTTTCATAGATTCCGCTCTAGCATGATTTTTTCATAGATTTTACTCAATGCTGGTAGCACAGATATAGGTATATAATAGGGATGATGACTGATATTAGAAATGTTCATAAAAATAATGTAATTTCAAAGAAGGCATAGTTAGAATTAGATAATCGAAAAAATCTGTTAAATCTATGTAAATATGAAGAAGATACACGCTTTTAAAGTTTTTGGAGGGGATTATTCCCATCCTTGTCGCTCGGTACGGACAATGTACGGCGTAAGTATGCCGTTACATAGTCGTGACGTCACTTCTACGATAGTGCTGTCTTTGGATATCACTTATCTTATAACGTTTATAACTTGGCAATTTTTTAAGGTTTTTCACTTTTTGTAATTTTGTTTGCAATATTTGGGAACAAACAATTTATTGAGATAAAAATAAAAATAAATGTCATCATCCCTATTAGAGGGATCACTCTTACTACCCGATTTGAAAATTGGTACTACTTTACTATGTTTAATTAAATCAGGAAACGTCCGCTGTCTAAACATTGATTAAATATGCCTGTTGGGGCAGGGGCAATTGTGTCAATAATATCTCCAAGAACCTTAACGGAAATCCCCCATAAGTCTTCAGTGTTTTTTTATGTTAAAACTTTTGAACGATTTTTTAATTGTGACAATAGAAACAGGCTCGAATTCAAAACTAGGAATGTCCTTATTGAAGTTTTCTTTGAGTAACGATTCAGCTAATACAGATGATGAGGGAAGAGATTTCGTAACCTCAATTGGAATGTTGATGAAGAAATTTTCCAGTGTCTCAGCAACTTTTAACTTATCTGAAATGGTTTCATTATCAATTTTTAGCGACAAGTAATTCTGATCTCTCTGTTTTGTGTTTCCAGTTTCTTTGTTAATTACCTGCCACACAGCTTTTATTATGAGAAATACCAATTTTATTACATATTAATTTAGATTTAGCTTGAGCGCAGACTCTTTTGAATATTTTAGAATAATTTCTTAGATAATCATGAAGACTTTGATCAGACGTCAATTTCTCGTGATACAAACTATATAAAATATCTCTGTTTTTTCAAATGCCAGCAGTGGCCCATTCACTAAATTTTGGTTTAGTATTGATAGTAACTTTTTTACAGTACATACTGTATTGAATTCTTGGCATACTGTAGAAAATAGTGTACCATAGTTTAAATTGGGGTCTTGTGAATTAAAACTAGCTGTTGAAAGATTGCTATTAACATTATTATTAAACATTTTCAACTTATTTTTAGTAAGAGGTCTTGTTTCAATGGTTTTATTTAAGTTTAATTTTTATTTAAGTCAAATGATACAAGTTGACCAGTATGGTCTGACCTGACGCCACTAATTAAGGTGGAGTCTTTTATTTTACAGTTTTACTAAATGTTTTTATACACAACCTCCACACATGCTACCCCACATAAGCGATCAACAGAGCTAGAGATCCTTCCTTTCCCTATTTCTAAAACGACTATTACACAATATTAAACATACACAGGTGGAGTTCATTATATTGTATAAATAACTGCCAAGGAAACAAAAGTTCGAAAGACTACTTTACACAGTTGAGCTTTGAACGTTGAGCACAGTGGTTCTTCAGTAAGTGGCGAATGGCATTTAATTTCTGGGACCATAAAAGCTACTGAAAGGCTTTTAAGGCATTATATTATTCAAACTAAATAAACTCATTTCATATTCTAACATCATCTGTTGTCGATCATGTCAACTTATTTTGTTCCACTAATGACAACAGCTTGTTGTTGCTTGATTGACAATAGATTTGAAATGACATAATATGGCTAAAGGCTAGATCTTGCCTTTAGCCATATTATAGTCATTATTACTTTAGAATAATATGTGATTGTTTCCCTGTGAATTTCTATTATATACTTTACTTATCAAATATTGTTTTTTTTAATTAGTTTAGAATTAATAAAATAACTTTTGTTCATAAATCTCTAACGAGAAACGATTTAACTGCTCAAGATTGTTTAGTCCGTCTCGAGACTCGCTCTACACGGCTTGTATTGTGTATGTGTGGATTGCTACGCACTCATTTACATTGCTGCCGCCTTTTACCCAATCCGCAATAACCAATCTCATCTCTAAAATTTTGTGATATAGTTCTTAACTGATCACAGACTTGACTTGATCAGGGTTATGTATGGTGCTAGAATATCATATAAGGCTCAAAAGACGGCCTTGCGGCTCTCATGGTGTTGCAGATATATCTAGTGTACAGGCATTTCTGTTGTTTCATATTGCTCCTTGCTCATAATGAAAATAGTTCCTTGGTTGGAACCTTTTGTTAACTTAGTTTTCTCCGTCACGCTTTAGCAAGGTCTACACTCAAATGTATTGTTTCTATTCAATACTAACTAGGCTATAAATGTCATGATTTGTAACAATAATAATAGTGTTGTATGTTGAAATTATCAACTTATTATTTAAGGCTCTGACGTCATTCTACTAGGAGTGGAACTCTGGGATTGAATAGATAACCTTGAACTTTTTGAACGCGTGGTTATTGCAAATACAGTTTTTGTTTGGGACGACATCATCGCTCACGCATATTCTGTAGTTTGCGATAAATATTTAGATATTTCAGAAGATAAAGAATAACAAAGAAATCAATGATAATATTGTATCATAGCAGTTTTCTTAGTAGATCTCTCCCAATCATAGCCACAACGACCGGTCCTGTTCTGCACGTTTTCATGGAATTCCCGTGACCTTTACAAGGCCCTCGGTCCACCTTTACCCCTATAAAGGTACCAACCAACGTTGCGACTTCCGGTATAAAACATGAATTAATTTATTTAGTCAGACCGCCTCGTTGGTCTAGTGCATAGGTTCTCAACGTGGGAGATGACGCCCACCGTGGGCGTTTGAGACTTTCAGGAAGAAGACTCAGAGAAAATTAGGGGGTGTTGAGATGGGATCTCAATATTACACGTTTAAATGTGACTAAACTTAAGTGGAACTGGGCCGGACATGTCTGCCGCATGTCAGATTACCAATCTCAAACTCAAAGCATTTGTTTCAAACAAACCAATTACAGGCTTTTGAATTGTCAAATGGGCTAAAAGAACCAACGATTGGGTCCAACTAAACGCACGATGCCATCGCGGTAAGCTGAGACGAATATGGCGACGGCAGGGCGAGCTTGACTCCTACCGAAAGGACTGGCCGGCAAATGTAAAAGGCAGAATAGGAATGATGACTAATGGTGATGATGTGTTGTGTTTAATTAATCCAGAACTATCAAGATAGAGTCTATTTTGGAGTAGTGACGATTACCTTTGTGACCTGGAACTTCTGGAAGGTTTATGATCTCTGTTCTTGCTCTTGGAGCGTCTGTCTCGACTGGAACTACTGCTCCGGCTGTTGGCCTGTTCAACTTGAGGGGCAGTCCAGTAGCCATGCTGGAATGTTGGCGCTGGCGTTCCCGATGTGTATCTGTTGTGTTAAGTTATAATTAGAATAAGAGTTTAGCTAAGCGCACATTACAGCCGTGGCGGGCCGCAGCGCATCACATTTCAGTACAAAAAAGGGCGATGCGGCCTGCCCGTAGTGTGCGATAGTTCATACAAAATGTATGAAGAGTAATGTAGGAGGATTTTCGCAATGAGGTGCGTGCCGGTCTGTCCAAATCTGCGTCCGCCTTTAATGCCTAAAACATTTTAAAGAGATTCGAGTTCTGTACACGTAAGCGTCCATAGTCCACCTACATTGTGAAATCACGAGTACCTACCTATTTAGATTTTTAAGAGTGATTAATGTAGGTACACAAAATATTGTTAAACTTTTTAAAAGAGTAACGGTGGAGTTTCTTGCCTCTTCTTCTCCATACGAAACTACCTTTTGGAAGGGGCGCCTAGAATCAATTCTATTTAAATGAAAATGTTGACATTCAAAAGTGCCTTTTAGTGCCTAATTTAAATAAATGCTATGATTTTGACTTGGATCCATATAAATTGAATGTACTAAACAGTTAAAGTTGGAATTGAAGCTTTAGCAGACTTAAAAAATTCGAGATTCTCTCGTCGAAACGTTTTTTTTTTACTATTCCAATCTTCTTTCCATTTACCTGATAATCTTTTAGTAGCTCATGGGAAGTATTATCCTTCTCATGAGCCACTAAAAGATTTTCAGATGATCAGCCGCACTTCATAATAAAATATTATGGTATTGGTTCACCTTGGCATGTAGATATTGTTTTAACATTCAGTGCAGCACACCTACTACTTTATTAATCTGTCTGAAGTTTCATTCGATTTGCATAGAAAATAAGTGTGAAGGACGTGAAGGTGAAGCTATTTAGAATGCATTGCAAATAATTTAAAACCTTCTCTGACTCGACGAACATTCTTTTATGTTTTTTAGTACGTTTAAAATCCAGGACTTCATTTCTTTAGGTAAGTTCTCATGGATACCTTTCGTCTGCGGAGTGCGGAGGGTTTTGTCGGGCTCCTACCGGTTAACACTCCTCGGTTTCTACCACTACAAAGAGTAGAGGGCCAGAGAGATTTTCGCACATTCGCGCGCTACCCCGATTGTAGGTCAAGGCCTTCCAGGCTCTAGACTATCAGGGATGAATGGAAATGCTGGTCCTGCTCCACACCACAACTAATTAATTGGCATTTGAAATACTGTTGAAGCTGCTGAAGATTGTAAGAATAAATTTGCATTATATAAACTCAATCTCCTTTTAATTATATAGATGCATTGCACAGATGTGAGTACTTTGTACTACAGAGCTACCATTTACCGGATAATGTCATAGATTGACTTGAATGTGCCCTGGCGGCTGATAGTATGTCATGCTCATTCAAATGTCTCGCTGACGGTGGCGTGTGTGTCGGATCATTTATATCCCTTCAAAATGGTTGAGCTGAATGGTGCTGATCCATGCGTCATATTCGTGAACGGGCGCCGTCAGTTGGGACTGGTCATCTCTTAGCTGCCACGGCTTATTTTAATACTTATTTTTTTGGATTGTTTTTAATTATGTTCTCTGGACGCTTTTAACGTGTACGGTTTTTGTACATCGTTCTCACTTATAATGTCAACATTAATCGATGTAACTAATATATTTGTAAACAACAATATTATTTAAAACAGTGTCCATGGAGTTTCTTGCCCGATCTTCTCCATAGGTACCTACTGCGCTTTGGAATGGGCAACTTGCTTCATATTTCTGACAGATCGACTCCTTGACAATTCCAAAAGTGCCTGTAAATGGTTTAATTAAAATAAATAATTTGAGTTTGAGTGTTTGTGTATGTCAAAGACGGCTCGGTCTTCCAGTACCGTACCCTGATTTGTATGTATAGACGTTATTGATTTTCATAGCAAGTGTTAGAAAAAAGACTTTATAAACCACCCCTCTTGCATATTTAATTTAAATATCCTACTGCAGTAGCACAAAAATTGATTTTATCTTATACCACAGAATCTTATGACGCAGAAGTTATTCATGCCTCATCCATATTCGGTAGGAAATGCTTGTTTTCATTCAACTGTTTAGCATAATACTGCTGACTGGAAATTGACTTGTTTGCTTATTATGTTACTAGGTAAGATTGAAAATACCGCATGACTTATTAAATAATGTCAGAGAAAACAGGTTTAAAAAATTAAAAATAAGTAAACTTTCCGAATATTTGCCCAACTAGGTTGCGGTCATATTCTATTCTATGGCACTTCGCCCGCGACTTCGTCCGCGTGAATTTCGTATTATCTGTAAATTAAAAAGAAAAAAAAAACTTGCCGTGTTCATCAGGGATAATGTCGGCTTCCAATTGTGAAACAATTTTTAAAATCGGTCCAGTAGTTTCGGAGCCTATTCAATACAAACAAAGAATCAGATCTTTCCTCTTCATTATTAGTATAGATGGAGCGACAACCTAACTCACGTCCATTCCCAGTTACTGTGTAACAGGATACCTGTTTGTAAAACTGGTTGTCAGACTTTTGGGCTCCCAAAAGTTTAACAACCATTTTGTTGCCACCATTTTGTATCCCCAACCCAGTTCCTGTGTAACACTATACCCCTTGGTAAGACTGTCAGATTTTTGGGCTTCTGACCCGTAACGACTGTCGAAGATACACCAATGACAGCCGGGGCCAACGGCTTAGGGCCTGTGCCCACTGGTGGCACGGCACGGCAGCGACGGCAGTGACGGCAACGTTTTCGGGGTATCCTTAGGCATGCCGCGATGTTCTTAGTTACCTATTATCATTGAATTATCAATTTTATTGTCATACTGTTAAGATATACTCCTATTCGTCGCATAAAATCGCTTGCCGTGCCGTGCCGCCAGTTGGCGCAGGCCGTTACCTAACGTGGCACGAAGGGGCCTCGATATGTAATGGATGGTCACCCATCCACCAACCAACCGCGGCAAGCGTAAGTTAACCTTTGATCGACATGTGAGGCTGTTATGATTCAGCAACGTGCCCCTTTAATAATAAAAAATAAGTATTGTTAGGTAAATTGTTTGCAACATTTATATTTATAGTTTTAGAATGATTTAACTAGCTACTGAAATTTCTTTTTCCCCCGACCCACGCCGTCGCATCATCACTTGCCCGCGCTATAACTTCTGCTCACTCACGCGTAAGGGTCATAGCGTGATCACACATAAATATGCCAATAACATTCCTCCAGACAAAAGTTTTTATTCAAATCCGACTGGTACTTTCGAAATTACCCCCTACATACAAACAAATATTTCCTTTTTTAAATATTAGTATATGTTTAAAACTGACAGTATTATAAATTCTTTTGACTTTCACATTCATGCATAATCCAATAGTATGCAAATATAAAATAGCTTGTAAAACCACAAATAATAAAAACAAAACAATTACCTATTTAATGTGATAAAGAACTTCAAGGACAATGGGTAAACATATTAACTTCATTTTCACATCCTTTAAAATATATAATCAGTTTTTATTAAACTAGGAAAAACTATTATAAACAAACTTGCTCTACAATGGTTTAAAAGTTGTAAGCAGCATCACTGTTCTTGTGATTTCCTACAGTAAACCAAATGAACCTAAATAAAATAATCAAATTCTATTGTAGGTCGCAAACGTTTTGAGCAGTGTGTCATACTGGTTTAAGGCATGAATAACCTGAATATGCCATTTAGAACCAAGACTTATAAACTAAATTATATTCTACAGTTAAAATAAATGCAATGGACTGAATCTATCTTTATCTTATTTCAACAAAATAATTAACCTGAGATATGAGTGCCTTGAATATATCATATATTTCAGTCAATTTGTTACTCGACATATTGTTTTCTTTTAACAGCTGAATTTCACTAGTACTAATTTATTTTTACACTGTTCTGAGCATTTGCCTAGTAAGCCAAAGTATACGACTTTCTTAGGTTATTTATTAATAGTCTCGGGAATTGAAGGTCTGATCTGATACCTTCAATTCCCGAGACTGTTAATAAATAACCTGGTATAATTATCTAATTTTTTACCAATATAGTTTCAAGTGTTCCAATATTCGTGTGGAAATTATCAGTTATCAGTCTTGATAAACCTCTTTTATTAACTAGGACAGTGGTTGTTAAAATTTACAAAACAATTTTACAAATGAATGAATACATTCAACTGTAATAAACTAGTTTATGCCACAAAAGGTAGCAGCTGCTTAAATACAAAAGGTTGTGGGAGTGATTCAATGCAAGTTTTGACTTTTTGCCCGATAGGCCAAAATTCTTTCATATTACTTGGTTTTATGCTTTCTGTTACACCTTATACATTGTTGAACGGAAACCCTTGGGTCACCTAGATCTTTTGAAAAAGTTCTAAACAGACTATGACACCTAATCTACTTCTGGAGGGAGGTGGCCTGGTGGGAATGACCAGCGACAGCAGCTATGGGCCACGTACAATGATCCACTTGAAGGATTAAGTGTGGAAACCAATTGCAGTAACATGGATGACCACATAGAACAAGATCTGTTTTTTAAGTCAGAAGAGTAAAGTAATACAGTGTAGTTAATCTCCACTTAAAAGAGTATGACATTCAGCAATTTGCTGTTATAGCCATAGTATTGTTCATAATGATGTGTAAGTAACTCATGGGAGATACTTACAGTTGTCATTGTTAACATAGTTGCTAAAGAAGTATACAATACAGATGAGTCACCAGTTACGCTGGTCATCATACAATTGCTTTTTACTGGAGCAATAATTTAAGGTAGAGCTGATTCGGAAACTTGTAGTTTTTACCCACTAAATAGGTATTATTAAAAGATTTAGTAATGTGTTATTTTATTTTTGCTCCTTCATGAAATCAGAACTTGAGATGTTTTTTGTTTTAAAAGATCATTGGATTCACCTTAAGTGAATAAGTCAAATACGATCTTACCCAGGTATAGGAGCAGCTGCATCTGGTGGCACAGTATACCCATCCATAGGTGGCATGCCAGGGTCCGGAGGTATTTTGGGCTCCCCAGGCCCTGAGCCTGACCAGCCCCAACCTTGGAAGGTAATAGAGTAGTATTGAATTAAAGTTTTTTAGTATTAATTTTTTTGAAGGTAAAGATTGTTTGTCATATTTACTACTAGCTGTTGCTTGCAACTTCCTCTGTGTGTATTTTGATGAAAGAATTTGAGAAAAGTTGCCTTATTCATGTGTTTTTTTTTCAATTGTATGATGCTAATGAATTAGTGCTATGTTCAAGGTTAGTAAGTAGGTACTGTCTTTGGCCAAAACTGTTATAAATAAAGTTTGGAGTGCAAATTAATCAATGCCATGTCTTTTATGGGTATCAGATCAGCATAGGCTTGGATAGGCTTTAAAACTTATAGCATTATAGAAGCTTCACAGCATAGTTTACTAGGAAATTACTGAATAAGATTTTATCAGTGATTGTAATTTGTAGTTTCTTATGAGAGTATGATGAATGAAAAAACAGAATGCACTGAATGAAGGTGCTACCATACCCCATTGGTTCCACGATCCACCCCATGAATTCGTCGTGGAGTTCCACTCAGCGCCGGCAGGGCCATCTGAGTTGTTATCCGGGTTCTCGACCTCCATGGGCGCTTCGCCCTCTTCTTCCGCGGCCCTGAGAGCAGGCGGCGGCGGCGCTGCCACGATCGCCGCCGCTTCCTTCATAGCAATCCATTGTTGAGCTAAAGCAGCCCAGTCTACGTGACTAGTATCAACATTTTGATACGCTGTAGGATTCAAAGCCCATTGCGTGGGATACGCAGTATTTGCGGCATCTCTACCGGAGTACATGATCCTTCTAATACGTCAAATTACACTATAACAAGCAATCCATTTAGGCTCTCATAACACTAGGAACACTAAACACGTTGTACGAAATTGTTTGGTTTTTAAATTAGACTAACTATGATAAATTATAAAAATATTTCTTCTAAAACTCATTTCAGCTTCATGCTTCATCCGTCCGTGCAGCACATTTTCAATAGACAATTTTTTTTTTTTTGGGTTGTTATCATCATCTGTTGGTTATGGTTTATTTTTTGAAAATGCCCCTATTTTTGTTGTTTATAATGTTATTTTTGTCATTAATTGTAGCGAGTGATAAATGAAATATAATTAAATGATTTTTTACATTTTTGTTATATCTAGGGACAACTCATGTCATCTAGTGAATTAAATAGAAGTTATTATAGTTTGGTTTAAAAAAATATCAATAGATGGCGTTGCATACAAAATGAGGACCTAGTTTTACTACTCGGCAAAAGATGGCGCTGCACTAAAATGAACAATATATGAATATTTTTCAGTTTTCTTCTGATACCAAAAATGTTCCTGTCTCATTGTGGCAAAATTATTTTAATATTATGTATAAATTTAATAACAATTCTATGATGTGTAATTAGTGAGCCGCTCCTTCGTGGTTAAATCTCAACTTAAACTTATAAGATCGCGGATTCCATGCTCGGGTATCAAAATATATTTTTTACTCTTAGGTAATGGTGCCGATTCTCTTGTTACAAATGCCTCTAAAGTAGACTAAAAATCACAAAAATTTGGTTTAATCCTATCAAACGACGATTTTTCAGTCTGAAATAGATTAAAGTGTCACAACTTAACATTATTTTGGTTTGACAATACTAAGATGGCACTGAGTTATTAGTTTAGTGAAAATTGCAATTTTGCTATTCTGAATTTGACGTTTTTCACCAAAAAATTTGATTAATTTATTTTTATTTTCTAATTAAATCTGAACATGAATGACATGAATCTGACAATTTTAATCGCGATCTAAAAGATGTGGAATAAATTACTTGCCGTGAACTAAAATTAACTTGCGATTGTCAAATTCTATTTTAGTTGTGTCAAAATTATTTTTAAATGTAGCGCTTTTTTGTTGCAGAATAGCTTTAAGATTCTCATAGTCAAAAGTAAGGAATTTTAGTGATGGTTTAGTTAGTTTAGTTCGGTGTACAAGAGAATCGGCACCAATGTCAAGAACTGTGTTCTTGTTTTAGGTATTGCAAAAGAAGTAATGAGTGTACCTAATGTGCGATTATTGTTAGCAACACCTTGGTTCGCTAAATCTAGATCAGTTTTGTAATCGTAGTCTACTTACAACATTTTTGATAACGGCCTGTAGTTGTTGTGTACATCGTTAACAAGGCATGATTAATAGTAAGTACTGAGGGAAGGTTTAGAAATAATGATATAGAGAAATGTTTTAAAAATTAATTTATTACTCGTCATTATTATTTATACATTTAAAAACATCCATCAAAAATTCTTCGAACCACTCACACAATTTGTCCACAAACTTACATTTATGAATAATTAAATTTAGACAGAGAACTCCCCTGATCACTCTTGGGGTGCGACCACGCGACCTACGCGTGTCTCACAACACTTCACTACGGGTACTTCAATCACTTACAAAACGCAAGTCTTTGTATTTGCACTAAATTAACTTAACGCTAATAAAGGTTCTTCCGCATCATGCTTTTGACTAACAAATTTTGAGTTCGTTTTTTTCCACTGCTCCTTTTTGTTGAACATTTTTTGTTTCGTCGCTTCCAATTTTGATTTGGCTTTTGATAACTTTGGTGCGCTTGTCGTTTTGTCGATGCGCTCTAATGTCTCGATTATGTTCTTAGGTTTAGATAATACTCTTCTCGTCTCCTCGCTGATTTCGTCCATCGTCGAGTTCTTGTTCGCGTAGACTACGACGTAGTGCGAGTAGGCGGAATTCGAAGGAGTGTTGATGTCAGCGAAATCTCTGAAGTTGGCGAACTGGTCCTGGTTGTAATTCGGCCTTGGGTTAGCAATGTAGCCGAGTTCATACGAGGGTCTGCCGTGACCGTTGTTATAGTAGGAATTGTATCCGTCGCCGAATTCGTCTTCATCGTTCTGGGCGAAGAATGTTCCCCCTCTAATGATTCCAAAGTTTCCTGATCCGAGCAAACTGGAACTTGCCTCGACGAGCGGAGCTGCGTTGGGAGTGCTTTGTTTACCGAAGTTATCTACGTTTCTATTGTTATAGCTTCCGAACAGAGGATAGTTCAGGAGTGATCTGTATGAGTTTGGTCTTTGACTGTAGGCTGCTTCTTGGTTATTGAAGCCGAGTCTAAAGTTGTTTTGCTGGCGTGGTTCGAAGAGGTTTGCGAACGTCGGGAAGAATGTCTGCGAGCGTCCAACGAGCTCTATGGAGTGGTCAGTGTGGTCGTCTGATGCTGCTGCTTCAGGTTCTTGGTATTGTTGTGCAAGGCCAGGGGGCGGCGCCACGGCCTCTGATATGATTTCTGATGATTCTGCATTGAGGTCCTTTGTATCATCTGAAACCAACAAACGTATCTTCATGGGAATGTGCATCGAAGATCTTAGTTTAACGTATATCTACTTACGCAATCAATCTAATTGAGTCCCTCCGTCTGATAAAGATCGATGTGTATCATTAGGGCCTTAGGTCAAATTACTAGAATTTAAGGGAAATATTACTTGATTTTGTAAGCAGTGGAGCTCATATTACCAATGAGCTACAATTACCTACTTCTGACCTTGATCGATCAGTTTAAATATAAATAAGTAACGATACCGAAATAATATCCATGATAGATATTTCTTCATCCGTTATACGATATGTAACTATCATACTTAATAAATATTCAGGTAGCTCAGAAATATGTCAATTTTGTGGTTACCATAAAATTGACGTTGTATAGTTACATTTTCTTGTGACGTTTTATTAAAGAAATCTGCTGTCCTATACAACAAACCTGCGTGGTTCCTGTTTGAATAAATTTGTATTTATGTATAATGCGAATGATTCTATGAAGGTTTTTGTGAGATTTGCGTACGTGTTTGGAAGGTATTACATTACATTCTACTTTGCCTGTTTTAGTAAAGTTCTTATCTTTATGTTTACACTGTAACGAAATAGTTTCCTGCGCAATGTTTCAAAATCTGTCTAGCTTTTTCTTAACAATGCTGAGGTTTGTTTTCAGTTTTAATTAGCTGTGGCGGGTTATTATTATTTTCAAAGCTGCTGCGCTACTCAATTAATGGGAAATACCGGCCGGTCCAATTGTCAGAATTTCAAGCTTCTGGATACTTGCAACCGTTTTAATCGGAATGACAACCGTGACTGACAGTTTAACTTTCCAAGACATGATCTCCATCTCAAGAGAATGGTCAATCATATTTGGAGCTTGTTTTTATCATTTATCCGCGTGCGAACAGGATAAAACCGGATTCAGAACAGCTTATTTAATAATATTGTTCACAGTTACATATGCTTATTCAAATGACATATCAAAAGGGTTTTATAGTTCGCACTCTACTTCGTTCAATCTTATTGACTATTCATGAGAGAAATTCACAATCGGCTCAACATTGTAACACATTGTTAGACAAAATACAAGTAAAAGCGTTTACTATTGCGACATGCGATTAAAACTCGCAATGCAATTGTAATGTGTCATGTTAGTCGCACTGAATTGACTCATTTGGTTACGAAAATGGGTATTAAAATAAATCGAACTATCGAACGTGATATTTTATCTGTAAGTGTACTGAGTCTTCTAAGCTAAGGTTGCTTGATCCCTTGTTTATAATACCTTTACAAAAAGTCCGTATCAATAATACACAAGCTATACAAAAAAAAAAGACTGTCTGGAATACTCGGTTAAGTAAACAGTTCTTAGCGTCAGCGTCGTCATCATTAAACTACTTATACTATACGGATTGTGTGTTAATTGATATAGGATCCGAAATAAGCGTAATATATATGTATATTTATATATATTAAAAGCTTGGACATCACCACTGCCGAACTTGAAGCCCAATGTCCACTCCGTTAAACCAACCATCGCATCGGGGCAATGATGACAGATTAATTAGTGACTGTGGACACTGTAAAGCAACGTCCAGAATGGTCTTTTGAAATTACTGCCGCGGCAGATGTGAGTTCCTAATTTAGGGAGCCTGCTACTCAACCAGGGTAGCTAAAATTCTGATCGCTTCCAAAACGTAAACAAACATAGACATTGTACCGCACAATGACGGAAGAAAATGATCGTGGGTAAAAGCAATCCGGCAATGTATGGAAATATATTCGAGTGGAGTGCCGGCTGTTGCAATAATTTGCTATAATGGCGCCTCTAGTTACGTGTCATTACGTGTCGTATTGATGTGGTCAGTGGTCGGTGGTCGATGTCGTATGAGTAATGTTAGATAAGTCTTGTTTTTGTTAGGTTATAACAATCTAATTCGTCGTTCTCGATTGCTAGTCTTTCGGTGTTTTTCTTGTTCTTCTTCATCAACTGCTAATAGTTATCCGCCTGGGATTTCAATTCTTGGTCTTAACTATTCTCATCTATGGTAATGTCAGCTTTTCTTATCTTTGTTTTCCGCTCTATCATATGTAACGCCCCATCATCTTAAAGACGCGTATCGGAAACATTGGTCTTAGTTTACTCTTTTGCAACATAAATACTATTTCTAGATTATATAAAAGCTTTCTTATTTTGTATCATCGGCATAATTCCACTGTTAGCTTATTTTAGTGCCAGCAAAATCATTATAAGTAAGGGTTTGAAATAAATAGACAGCACAAAAATTGCATCATCTACACGATTGTTTCCATTAAAGGCATATTGATGTTGACACAAATCGAAGCCATTTAAGGCGCTAATATGTTCCTTGACAGGTAGTAATCCATCTCAATCTACACAATTCTCATTTCCTGTAGTTTCTTCCCTAAGTTACAATGTTTTATATATAAGTTTAGTTACCTTGTTTTCAACTCCTGAATTGCCCTTTATTTTTAAGAGTCATTTTACCATCTTCATCTACCGTTGATTATTATCAATTCATTATTTATTTATCACAACCACAAAACACCATTACATTGTTTTTATAATGTATGTTTTGTGTGATAATTTAACTCTTGAAGTCTTACACGTGTCACGATCATAACGAGTATATTCTTTGAACTAATATCAATAAGCATGTGTCGCATAAATGTATCATTATCGTCTTATTACGTATGATTACCTGTCTAACCGTTTATAGTGTTTTCCTGTATATCATCGTCAGACTTCATTGCTTATCTGCGTGCATTATGGAATTATCGCCATTACTGCCACCATACGTAAAAATAAAAAGGGAGACCTTTGCCCTGCAGTGGGACAATAAGTTGTGTATGTTATGTTAAATAAGATAATTCATGTCGTTTTTATAATGATTGTTGTTTTGAAGAATATTAAAATGCTTTGTAATTTTGCTCACGGGTCATTTTGTTTTTTCGTAAATCTGTATCTTCAGACATTGTGACTTATAACATTGCCTTGGATGAGTCTGTGAAGGTTTTATTTGCCTTGCCCCAATAGGAAATAGTTGTGGAATGAATAGCGGTCGTCTAATTAATTTAATTTGGCCGCAAAAATTGCCGTGATCTTGTTTAAAGGATCCCGTTGAAGTTACAGGCAAATGAGATGTTTCAAGCTGGAATAGCCTCCACGGCCGGTGATACACATACGTCTGGTACACCCTATGCACTCAGCCACGCTACTATTTGCCATGCCAGTTGGCTTAATATACATATATGAGAGAGGAAAAAGGGCTAAAAAGCTTCGACAAGCGGCCTTAAATTTGATTCACCTTCCAGATACATCGATCTGTGGCGGCATCTACACCGCCACATGCGAACAAACGCATCAATCCTGCATCGCGCAAGCAGAGTTTACTGCGCAGATAGCATATATACAACTTCCCGACAGCAATCATCGGGCAGTTGCCCACCAGATACGAACTCCATCTGGTCGGAGGATCCTCCCTTTTCCAAGAGTAAGAGTGAACTTTATACCCTGTTCCTCATATCTCTTCAGATCTATGCAGCAGCCCTTCGTATTTTATTCCTTATTTTACTCCACACCTGTATTAATGAGCACAGCATGTTGCAATAATTCGCCATTAGCGTCTAGTTACGTATGATTACACGTCTGGTTGTGTCATGTTGTGGTTTCCTGTAGGGTATAAATCAAGTTTGAGACACGACCACCTTGTATGCAAGTATGTGCGGTCTGAAATGCATATGTTTTATTATTGTAGCAATTGTTTTATTTGCCGCTTGGTGAAAAACCAGATTACATGCATGCAGTGTCATTGTATTTATCGATAGGGTTTTAAATAATATGGTAACATTTCTCAGTTTTCGGCAGTTCGGCCGTTCATGCGTTTGGCTTTTGCGCAGGAGTCAGTGGTCTTTGAACTTTAACCTGTAAAAAATGATGCATAATCCGATATTCTTTTCTGATTTGATTATCTTGTTGTATCGTTTAGTAAACAAAATCCTAAATAAATAAAGTTTAGAATCTGTTTAAAACGGGTTGCTTTAGCATTCATTTGAGTATTTATATTTACCATATTTGCATTACCATTCATATGCAGTTTTTTACCTGTGCTAGTTTAAAATAAAATCGTACCTTCTACTACTAAAGTCTGTCATATGTCAATGTACCCATCTAAAGCTCAAACAGAGAAACCAGCAGTAAGTGAAAAAGAAAGCCGTTACGTCACATGCGGGTACCTTGGTCCACCAGTTTGTGGTTTGCGGTCTCGGCTTCGTGTTTCCTACTAAAAACTATCTCTACTTCCAAATGGAATGAAATCGAATGGAACTGAAGATTGTGTTGCGATCCCAGATTAATTGAGGGCACGTAATCATGATCGATTTGCGATGATCGGTCACATGGTAAGGTAAGGAAAGATATTCCCTTGCAGTGGAGAAAATGGGGATTGAAGAAACGATGAAGTGGGAAGGTAGTTTTAGACAACTAAAGAAGTTGGATATAAAAGTTATGGATTAAAAATCCATTTCGAGAACCGTTTTAAAGCGACTGCCGATTTCATTCTAAGTGGTTTTACTTAGCCAATTAGTTAAAAATACATATTTATGCATTTGTTAACAGCATCCATGTTTTAATTGCATTACCAATTTGTAGGTAATTTCATCTGTTCGTGATTCGATTACCTATAAATATTGATACAGGCACGCAATACACGATACGATACATCACCAATTAAAAACTATTTAACGTTTGATTGAAAACTTTTTGTTTGCAACATACTCGTACAATTTTGCATATTACGTGTTTTAAGATAATCTTCACTCATGCCAGTAACCTCTAACCCGGCCTACTAACATGGGTGTTCTAAAAAAACTAATATTTTCAAAGGAAAATAACATTATGTTTTGCAAGAGTGTCAAGGGTCGCAGAGAAAGTGTCGGTTGACACGGGGGTAAGTTGTGACAGGACTAATTGAAGTAAATTATGGCGGTGGCGAAATGTTACGTTGAGGTGATTGGACGTGTTGAGATTATTGGTAACAGAGTTTGTTGGCTTACAGTAAGAAGACTGTGTAATAACTTTTAATAGAGCTAGTAATATTCGCTAGATTCTCGGGTCTGATTGTGATTGCTACATGTGTGATCATTTATTGCAATTGGTCGGGTTTTAGGTGTGACAAGGCCCAGGTGTTTCGGAGAGTCGTTGCAGTTGTAGCTATTCGTGAAAACGAGAAAAAGATCACACAATCAAAAAAGCCCATAATTTTTCTTTAAATGGAGAGGGATGATCCTCCCATTTAATTATTTTAACCGTATTAAAAATAGCGCAGAATGACGTAACCATTTTTCTTTGGGTTTGTGAGTATGGATGGATGTTTGTTACTTTTTCACGCAAAAACGGACCTACTGAACGGATTTTGATGAAATTTGGCACACAGATAGTTTATAACTTGGATTAACACAAAGAGTACTTTTTATCTCGATACTCCCACGGGATCAAGATTTATGCGGGTGAACCGCGGGGAGGAGCTAGTATAGTATAAACACATATGCAATATTGACGAAAAACTGAAAAAACGGAACCCGTTACAGTTTCGGAAAGTGATTCGCCATGTCTGTCTGTCTGTCTGTCCGTCCGTATGTCACAGCCACTTTTTTCCGAAACTGTAAGAACTATACTGTTGAAACTTGGTAAGTAGATGTATTCTGTGAACCGCATTAAGATTTTACCACATAAAAAAAATGGTGGTTCCCCATAATTAGAACTGAAACTCAATATTTTTTTTTTCAATAAATACGTGTGGGGTATCTATGGATAGGTCTTCAAAAATTATATAGAGGTTTGTCTTTGAATAGTTTGCGCGAGAGACACTTCCAAAGTGGTTAAATGTGTGTGTGTGTCTGTAACTTCTAAAATAAGAGAATGATAAAACTAAAAAAAAGAGATGTACATTGTTATGTTGCAATATGCATCAAAGTTTGACATTGTTTGTTTTACTGAACATTGGTTAAGGGATTACCAAATGCTAATTAATTATGAGAACTATAGTGTGGGCAGTTGTTTTACCCGTAAATCTATGCTGCGTGGAGGGTCTCTAATCTTGATTAAAAATTGTTTAAAATCCAAGCAACGCAATGACATAGTTGGTTTATCAGTTGAACATTGCATCGAACTGTCCTGTGTTGAGCTAGATAAGCATGTTGTAGTGTGCGTGTACAGACCCCCTAATTATCAGACCTTTTCTTTATTTGAGTCAATAATGGAAGATGTCCTAGCGAAACTTGCATCCAGTAACAAAGCCGCAATTATTTGTGGTGATTTTAATATTAATATTCTTGAAAATAATTCAAATAGCTGTAGATTACTAAGCCTTTTTAAATCGTTCAATTTATTTAATGTTTTTACCGAACCGACTAGAGTAACTCCAACTTCTGCTACTTGTATTGATAATGTCTTCTGCGATTTTGATTATTTAGAAAAAGCCATCGTAAATTTTCTGCCGTCAGATCATAGTGGACAAACGGTAACTTTTAGGTTTAAAACACCTTTACAAAAATTGCAAATACAATTTAGACCAATAACTACTGGCAAATTAAATAGTTTCAATAGTGCCCTAAATAATAAGTTAAATGTTCTGGGCCATAATATGGACGATGCAAATAAATTTTATGAGGATTTCTTTTCATTAGTCCACACTGAATTTAATAAAACTTTTTAAAAGAAAACAAAAAATATTTGCACTAAATTTATATTTAGTGACTGGGCAACCAGAGGTATTAGGATTAGTAGAGAAAGACTGTTCGAGTTGTATGGCCTTAAGCCTTACATTAACACTGAAACTTTCAATAAGTATGTTGCTACATATTCCAAAACTTTTAGAAATACCTGCAAAATAGCTAAAGCCCTGTACATTAGCAACAAGATCAAAACAGCGGAAGATAAAATAAAAACTGTTTGGAAAGTTATAAATAACGAAACTAGTAGGAAAAAAATACGAAACATTGAATACACATTGGAGACTTCACGTGGTGCCATAAGCTCTAACTTAGAAGTAGCTCAAGAATTTGTAAATTATTTTACTAATATACCATCTAAAACTACGGAGGCTTTAAATTCCTCACCCAAAGTCTCAATTGATTTATTAAGAGCGAACGTTCCAGGCTGCCCGGTTGAATTTCAATTTAAACATTTAAACCCTATGATAGTTATAAAAGCTTTTCGGCAAATAAAAATCAAGTTGACCGAAGATCTTTGGGGAATGTCTATCAAAGTTTGTACATCCATAATCGAGACCATAGCACCATACTTAGCTTTAATATTTAATTTGTGTGTAGATCAAGGAGTCTTCCCGGATTTAATGAAATACAGTAAGGTTATACCACTTTTTAAATCTGGGGATAGCAAAGACACCATCAATTATAGACCAGTATCCGTGTTGCCGGTATTCAGCAAGGTGTTCGAAAAGGTAATGCTCAATCAAATGCTTAATCATTTTAACATCAACAAAATCTTACACGAACAGCAATATGGTTTCACCAAAGGTCGTTGCACGACTGATGCTGGTGTCACTTTACTAAAACACATATTTACAGCGTGGGAGGAGGCCCAAGATGCCATAGGAATTTTCTGTGACCTCTCCAAGGCATTTGATTGCGTTCATCACGAAACCTTGCTCCTAAAACTGGAGCATTACGGACTAGGTAAACCTGCGCTAAGTTTAGTTAGATCTTATTTACAAGATAGACGGCAAAAAGTTCAAATTAATGGTGTCAATTCACTTGGATTAAAAGTAAAATTGGGTGTTCCACAAGGCTCGATATTAGGTCCTTTCCTCTTTCTAGTATATATAAATGATCTACCCCATTTATTAAAAAAACAACCACAAATGGTGTTATTTGCTGATGATACTTCTTTAATTTTTAAGATAAGTAGACGTTCATCAAATCTTGACGACGTAAATAACGCACTGCTGCAGGTACAAAATTGGTTTACTGCTAATAATTTAGTATTAAATGGGAAAAAAACAAAATGCATAAGGTTTGCTTTGCCGAATGTTAAAAGTACTGATTGTGACATAGTATTGAATCAAGAGAAACTAGAATTCGTTGATGAAACGGTTTTCTTGGGGATCACGCTCGACTCGAGGCTGCAATGGGGTCCCCATTTAACATCTCTTGCAGGACGGCTAAGTTCAGCAGCATATGCTGTAAGAAAAATCCGTCAGTTTACTAATGTAGATACCGCGAGGCTGGTCTATTTCAGTTACTTTCATAGTATCATGTCTTACGGTATCTTATTATGGGGACGCGCTGCAGACATCGAGTCTATTTTTATTCTGCAAAAAAGAGCCATTAGAGCAATATATGGCCTCCGCAGGCGCGATTCTTTAAGGGAACTGTTTAAAGATATTAACATCATGACCGTACCTTGTCAATATATATATGAAAACATCATGTACGTAAGGAAAAACTTAAATATTTTCAGTAAAAGAGGTGAAAGACACAACTATGGGACTAGAAATAGGGACCAATTGGTTCAACCGGGTTTCAGGCTGGCTAAAGTAGATTCATCCTTCATGGGGTACTGTTTAAAATGTTATAATAAAATACCTCCCCACATACTCCAACTGAATGAAACGAAGTTCAAAACCTGTATCAAACGCACACTATGCAGCCAAGCATATTATAAGTTGGAGGATTACATCTCGGACAAAAATGCTTGGCTCAACGCTGGTTCTGCTCCACAAGGGCGCCTAAACAATTGATTAGCATTCGGAAATATTGTTGGAGCTGCTGAAGATTGTAAAAACTATCTTTGCACTGTATAAATTCAATCTTTTAGTATTGTATAATTGCAAAGCACACCTGTGAGCACTATGTGGTACCTACTATAAAGCTACCCTATACTGGGCACGTCTGTCATTGACTTGAATGTGCCCTGGCGGCTGAGAGTATGTCACGCTCACTCAAATGTCTCGCTGGTGGTGGCGTGTGTGTTGGATCATTAAGTTCCCTTCAAAATGGTTGAGCTGAATGGTGCTGATCCATACGTCATGTTCGTGAACGGGCGCCGTCACTGGGGACTGGTCATCTCTTGGCTGCCACGGCTTTTTTTTAATTTTTCTTTTCTGATTTTTATGTTTTTTATTACGGGTCTTTCTACATCGTTCTCACATGTTTAATTTCAACAAGACTGATGTAAAAAAAATTCTGTAACCATATTATTTAAAAGAGTGTCCATGGAGTTTCTTGCCCGTTCTTCTCCATAGGTACCTACTTCGCTTTGGAATGGGCAACTAGCTTCATATTTCTGACTGACCGACCCCTTGACAATTCAAAAGTGCCTGCAATGGGTTTATTTGAAATAAATGATTTGAGTTTGAGTTTGAGTTTTGAGTTTGAGTATGCAAACTTCCACCGAATATAGGTTTGAACTAAATCTAGTAAGTGGTTTTCTTATACGTCATAAATCGTACACCGCAATTTAATAAAAAATACACTATCCTTAAAACATCGATCAAAGTTACAACGAACTACAAGAACTTTTATATTATGTTACTTGCTACTACGGAACCCTTCATGGGCGAGTCCGACTCGCACTGGACCGCTTTATTTAAAGGAAGACTTTTTGAAATCGCCTGTACGAATTTCCCTATTTTCGGAAAAGAATCAGCACTTTTCGAACGTCACAATACATAAAACAGTCTCCCAAAACGCCCGCCCTTGACCACTTCCTAGTGTTTTAGCTGGGAAGAAGAAGTGGAGCAACAAACTCCCCAGCAGCCATCAAAGATCCCATTATTTTATAAGCTTACACAGTCATATTACGTATAAAATACTTAAATTAGTCAACATGGATAGAGGCAACACAATTTCGAAACTAGATCTCGAGTATTCCTAACATTTAGATAATACAACCAAAAACAATGTTGTTTAGAGAAAGCTAGAGAACTTGACCAAAAAAGTTGGAAATGACCGCATTATCTGGTAACCTTCCTACGATATGCCATAATGATATGCATCTTTATTGCTATTATGAAAGTAGTCACATAACTGTGTGTTTACGCTTAGGAACATGATGACAGGTTTCTTATTTGTTATGATGTGATAACAGTAATAGGTTAAAAAGGTGATCATGCAAAGAATATGTTAAACGCGTTTCAAAATGTTGTGTTAGATACGGTTTTTTCTATCTTAGGCACTAGGTTGCATTGCGCCAGGGTTCAATTTCTGACCTGGCAAGTAGCACTGTTATTTTTTATGTCATAATAAATTAATTTAATAGTATAGTTAATCTAAGGCAACACTGAAATGGTGTTGAAGACTTAGGTAGGAAACTTGGATTGCAATCGGCCATATGTGGAGAGCTTGGGGTTAAGGCATTCTTATTTTGGGGCCGTTGTTGTTCGAGGTAAGTGTAGAGGCTAGTAATTTACACCAAGCACCATTTACTCAGCGATAGCGTATGATAGCGGACTCCGGCGCTTACCGTCACATGCCTTGGCATCCCTCCGCATCTCGCCGTGGTATCCTCCAGCGCGCTCTTCAATACCACAGCGAGATCCGCCTTTAAAGCTACGTGGTCCGTCTCTGAGCTTTGGAATCTTTGTCTTATTACCGTTAACTACGTACTAATTTCCTTAAAAAACACCTGCTGTGCCAGCACTGATGTAAGAATATGAACGTAAATAGTGTAAATAGAAAAATATTCCACCTCTATGCAAAAGGTAGCAAATTACAAATACCGGGCCACTCACAAAGTATTGCGTTTTTTTATATGTATGAGAAACTGGCCAGTTATAGTCTATTTTGAAAATGTGATTATTTGTAAGTAAAAATTGGTACGTTCCAATTTTAAAATTTCCCACCACATTCTTTGCGAGCTAATTAAAATTATCGTGTCTCACAAAAAATCTGCGCCGGGAACATTTTCACACAATGATTTTTTACGATTTCAAGTGTCGCCTGAAACCGGACGAATAGTACGATAGACTTCAAATAGTATTCATGGATGAAAGTCCTTCTAAGTCGTAGGTATAAATCAAGCGAGGTGGACTAACTTTAGGGGATGCAGAAAGAAGTGGTCGCCCTTTGACGGCTGTTACGGAAGAAAACGCTACTTAGCAGTGAAAATTTTAATCCAAGACAATAGGCGAGTTACGTATTAAGAGATTCAGCACTTACTGCAGGTTGGATCGTGAATCACGAAATTCTACACGTGCTTCTTCGCGTGAGACTATCCTCTAGTTTCACGCTGGGTGCCGCACAACCTCACCGATGCTCAGAAGCAGGCCCGGGTGGAATGGTGCCGTGATATGATAAACAAAGATGCAGGCTGGTCTTGGCGTGTTTACGACATCATTACAGGAGATGAGTCTTGGATTTACGGAACCAAATCAGCATGAACGCTGAATGATATACAACCAAATGTTTGGCAGAAGTTTTCTCTGTTAAGCAACAACCGACCAAACACAGGGCTCCGCGGGCTACTGCTCCAACACGACAACACGCCTACGCACACAGGGTACAGCCCCTCCTTACAGCCCTGACCTAGCACCGTGTGACTTCTTTTTATTCCCAAAAATAAAAAATCAGCACAAAGGGACATAATTTTTGTCGCCGGAAGATGCGCTGTCAGCGTTCGAGCAGGCTGTAAACTAGGTGTCTACGGCGGACTGGAAAAACTGTTTCGAAAACTGGTTTAGATGCATGAAACTTTGTATAGAGGCAAGCGGAGAGTACTTTGGAAAGATTTCATAAAAAAACATACTTACCTATAGAACATTTATTTAAATGTTCGGAAAACTTTCTGAGTGTCCCACGTACACCCTACACTAACACCTATTGTTAAATAACCTTTTTTTGACATTATTTTTTTGTTCTCAAAGATAGTTACTTAATCAATAAAACTCATTACTAATTTGTATAAATTAGAAATGTACTAATAGAGAAAGCCCTAGCAACCATCATACAAGTAGAGATAGTGATTTATGCAATGTAAACACAGTAGCGTCCATAATATGTCCTATCGCCTTTATGTTAATTGTAAAATTTGAAATAAAGTTGTTGTTTATTATTACATAGTTAGTTAACGCATCTATTCACTATTTGATAACTGTACTGTTAAACCCATTGACCCCCATATCTTCAACCTTCGCTTAACACCAAACTGCCAATGAGATTGACACTAATTGTTATTATTGATTTGATCCGCAAATCAATAATAACAATTAGTGTCAGACATAACAATGACTTGTGTTCCTATGATTTGTATTGATGGATTATTTATTTAATATTTGTCTCATCGTGAAATGAGAGTGGTAGCTCTAAGAGCTTAGGTTACATAAATGTTATCAAAATATCAATTGGTTTATTTACACTTATAACACTTTCCGGTCCAGAGTTGCAACATAAAATATAAACGTCATATGCACACAACTCAGTCTCTCAAAATTGAAGCATGTACTTAGAAAAGTTGCTTAAGTAAAACACGTGCTGGAATCAGTGACTTAGTTAATAGCTTTGATTCTCACTCGAACAAAAATCGACTGTAATATGGAAAAAGAAAGTACCTAACTGTTTTTTTTTCATCACCATTGTTTTAAATTATTGGGCACTTTAAAAAAATAACGGATGTAGCTACATTCTTGAAACCATAAAAAAGGCTTTAGTTTAAGATATAAAATTTCGACAAACAGAGTAACTGCAGGCACTTTTACAAAGGATTTTACCAACCAACCTCGAAGGTAGGCCAAAGGACCAACTCATTCTCGCATCATAACTTGCACAAAAAAGTTCATCAAAACATTATGGTTCACTATTTACATACTGCCATCTCCATATTCAAATGCTCATCGATTGATGAAATCATACATGGAGGGCAGTGAACCAAGGCAGGGTCACTCGAACTCGGGTCGTTCAATGATCATGATTTGACCTTACACGTCCGAATAATATAGAGACCGTAAAATAAACTATTACCAAACATAAAATCAAGAACATCAATATTAGTTTGGTGTAATAGTTGTTTGAAATTTGGGGCAAAGGTCGGTAGACGTTAGGCTTGGTCACCAATTCACCGTAGAGGTGGAATCTCCCTCTCCACTGAAAAGAGAGAACCTTTTATTATGTGGAAAAACATTGTATTATTTTTGTACCGTTATTTTCGAGTGTGATGATTTTTATGAAATTATTTAGAAGTGTCTCTTCACTTTTTCTTGGAAGTACATTTTTTTCTAGATAAAAGCAAAAGTTTTAAAGATTATAGGGAAAGAAGAACCTGTCTGTGTGACCGCGTTGTTCTTTATAAAAACTAACCGCTTCAAAAATCTTAAATAGTTTAAATTCCAAAAAAATTTGAATTAACATACTGGCTGTGGCTGGTGCACGCGATACACCGCTATAGAAAAAGAAACGGTTTCATAAAATACCATTTCCGTCACATTCAAAGCGGACGCCATGAAAATCTGACATTTTTATTAGTATTTGACATTTAAGGTGTCAAAAAACAGTCTGTATAAGGACTTTACGCCCGCAAGCGGCGGTCACCGTTTTTCTAGGAATGAAATTTCTAGAAATTTCTAGGATTTTTTCTGGCAACACTACATATACCAAAGCTACGGAGCTTTGGTATATGTAGTGTTGCCAGACGGGCGCGATCCGTTCTTCTGAACTGCGCAACGGATCTTGACGCAATGTTTTGTCAAGTCGTGCACACTATGCGAAGCAGGTTTGGCTCCACAAAAAAAAATATAGTTTAAAAAACAAAAAAAACACACTTTAATAGCAAACGAACTAAAAAGTAGAAACGCACGCCACGCTTTTTCACTTTAACTTGAACTTTTTTTTATTATTTTCTACTTTTTATTTCGTTTGCTAGTAAAGCGTGTTTTTTCGTTTTTTTTTACTATAATTTATTTTCTGAATTTTTTAGACTCAAAACGACAATATTTTTATTTTTAAATAGTTATGAGATTATTGTATTGTCATCGGTCCTGGACCCCTGTGCAAATTTTCAAGTTAATCTGACTCCTAGAAGTAGGTGAAAATGAAGTTAAAAGATTTCGTTAATACATACAGGTCAAGCTAATAAAAACGTGTTAAAAACCTCTCCATTTTGTTTCGTGCACCAATCCAATAAATTAATTTGACATAAACTCGGGACCCTGAGGTCCCGGTCCTTTGGAAGGCGTACGAGGGGCCGAAGCCAACTCGCAGAGGCCCTTTAGACAATATTAATTTAATTAGGCACCAACCGACGACTATCCCTTTATGCACGCGCTGTGCAAGTGCAACCAAGGACAAACCAACCGGTTGATGTAGGACTATTACAGGATATGGAAACAAACCGCAGGGTATGGACTGCAT
Source organism: Dasypolia templi (assembly GCA_963555695.1). Taxonomy (NCBI): domain Eukaryota; kingdom Metazoa; phylum Arthropoda; class Insecta; order Lepidoptera; family Noctuidae; genus Dasypolia; species Dasypolia templi. The sequence continues at coordinate 8,239,618 of OY743148.1, read as the reverse complement.
CCTTGGTCTAGTGGTCGCAAGAGCTACTGCTGAGCATGAGGTCCTGGGTTCGATTCGCAGGTCGGGCAAAGTGTTATTAGGTTTTTCTATCTAGAATTTCTCAGTATCAGCCCGGAGTCTGGGTTCGTGCCCGGTTGATGGCAATAGGCTCGCCCCCTATTACATGGGACTTAAGCATAACTGGCGAAATATGGGTGTACTATAGGCACACCTCTGCCTAACCCTTCTGGGATGTTATGTGTTATGTTATGGGAACAAAACTATTTATTAAAATATGGGTTTGATTGGTTAAGATGGACTCGTTACCAAGAACTACGAAATGGATATGGCCTCAGGCAGGGGCCATAGCCATTTCATAGTTCTTCCAATGTTTTATACATATAATACACGCATAAAATGGCTGGGGGTGACTTGTAGACTAAATAATTGGTCTATAATTATTATCTTGCAATGTATTTTATATTCTCGGCTAGCCGCAAAGACCTGATAACACGGGCCTAAGCCAAAGATAAGTGATAATTGGATGAAGTGCGGTCACGTGCGGAACACAGAAGATGGTACCTTATTTGTTGTTTGATGTGGGTTTTCTGATTCACATTGCAGAAACTTTTTCACGAGTCAGTATGTGTTTAGTATCGCTGTCTTCTGCAGCAGATGGTAGTTATTTGGAAGTCATCATCATCATCATAATTTCAGCCGAAAGACGTCTAGTGCTAGAAATACGCCTCCCCCATGCATCGCCACTTTGAACGCTTCTGTGCTTCCCGCACGGGAAGCATAGAAGCGTTCAAAGTGGCGGATTCCTGCGGCCAGGTCATCACAAGGTCATCGGTCCACCTTGGTCGCCACTCCAGAACTTTTCGGTCCCGTCGGCCATCTGTTCTGCGAGCAATGTGCCCTGCCCACTGCCACTTAAGTTTGGCAATTCTTCGGGCTATGTCGGTTACTTTGGTTCTCCTTCGGATCTTTTCATTTCTGATTCGATCACGTGGGGAAACATCAAGCATAGCCCTCTCCATTGCACTTTGGGTGAATTTTAGCTTTCTGATAAGGCCCATTGTGAGCGACCACGTTTCTGTGCCTTAAGTCATCACTGGCAACACGCACTGGTCAAAGACTTTCGTCTTAAGACACTGCGGTGGGACGAGAAGATATTGCGTAGCGTATTAGGAGGTAAGTTAATAGAATTAAGGGACTGGTGAAGTTGTTTGACCTAGTTGTTGACAATACTATTGGTACTACTTACGAGTATTATAACGTTTTGTAGATGCCAAAGTTGGGCCACTTTATCTTTTGGTTCTGTTCAGTGTTTTTGTTCAGTTTTACTATTGTGTTGTTGTTTTATTTTATATACGAGTATACTAATATTATAAAGAGGAAAGATTTGATTGTTTGTTTCATTGAATAAAGTCCGCAACTACTGGACCAATTTGAAAGATTGTTTTGTTTTATCATTAGAAGCCGAAATTATGTCTGAAGAAATAAGCAATTTTTTTTTTTTTTTTCGAAATCGATGCTGACAAAGTTGCGGGCGAACTTTATTTAGGCAACCAACAGCGTTTCATACAGCGTGTTACAGAGTTTGTGTATTACAATATTGTATGGCTAATAATAGGTTTCCCTGTTTATCTAGGATAAGTATACATTATTGTTGTCTGCAAGTTATGTGTATTTGGTATAGCAATATCTATTGAATATTCAGTTTTGTTTATCTTGTATAAAAGTGTAACATCTGGTCTATTTAAATTTATTATTAAAATAATAAGTACTTCAGGATGTTCCGACAGCACCGTTACGGATTTAATAGATTTCAAATTACTATTGAGCAACGTTTAATTTCACCACACCATGTTTGTGAATGCTCGCACACGCAACTTTTTGGTGCAGAATGATTAAATTGCCCCGATTTTTACTTCGTGGGTTATTAATAAAAGAAGTGCGAAACATCTTAGTACCCACTTGCGACATTACAATCATCATTGCCATGCATAAAATGTTAATCATTTTGCAATAGGCATACACGGAATATTGTGCGTGTTCATAAAAAAAAAAAACTGCTACGATTTCTCGATGGAAAACTTTTCTGTGATAGTTATTTTCCTTTATTTATTGTTTTATTTGTTTATTTATGCCACTGGCACTGTAGGTAAAAAAAAAAAAACACATACGGTTCTCAAAAACGATTTTCCAAGTCAAATAGAGTATTTCAGAAAGAAGTGTTTCGTTGGTGTCTGTACTTACTGATGAAAAAATCATTGTATCCCAAATTGTGTCATACTATTATAACGGTATTTACTACTACTGTTAATTTCACTAAGTAATTATAGAGCACCAACATACGATGTTTATTCTACCTTCCTGTTATAGTAAATACTAACTAGAAGCTGCCCGCGGCATCGCCTGTGTGTATGTCGGAACTTATCCCACAGGAACATGCTACCCGGACAAAAAGTCCTATGTTACTCCTACTTATAGGCTGATAACATCAGCTACCTGCCAGTGAAATCTACGTCAAAATTGGTGCAGCCGTTTTGGAGATTAGCCGGAACAAGCTGACCGACAGCTGAAACTGAAAGACAAACAAAAAAATAGTATTTTTGTTATAAGTCCCTAAAGTATATAGTTTCATATGCATTTATTAAAAAAGCTGTTATTTTGACATTACAAACAGACACTTAAATTGTATTTATTTGTGTATGTACGTATGTATAATGAAAGACAGATGTTTGTTTAACTTTCCGTTTTTTTTTACAAAATAATGTCTGCCTATGTAAAATTTCTACAATTATATCTGTTGTTCATATAATAAAGAGTACTTATTCTATTCTAATCTAATGTCACTACGTTCGATCTAAAGGATTTTAAAAATTCCCACGGCAAGAAATAAAGACGGTCATTAATTACCAGTTAGATGACATTGTGAAATGAATTACACACGGTAATGCAAAGGATTATCTTTTACAATAAAATTTATAAAATTATATTTTGCATTTCCGCATTTTCAATTACCATATTATTGTAATAAATACCTAAAATGACCAGATTACAGCTGTAATGTCATGGAATAAAATACAATTATAAATGTGTGTGTGTATTGACTTCCCTTTACAAATGCCATTACAATATCATGTTTTCCTGACAGCCTGAGGTAAGCAAATTACTTTTGCATTGTTTCCTTCACTTGTGCACTTATCTATTGGTCATCAGTGACCAAAATGAGTAATATTGTTTTGTAAAATAATTTTGCAGTTTATTTTATTATGTATGAACGCATACAAGACACATGTCTTTAATACACACACATATATAAACTCACTCCTTCCCGTATCAGGGGTAGACTGAAACTACAGAATGCCACCTGCATTGATCCTTGTACTTACGTTTTTAATAAAAAATTAAGAAATAAACACAATGATATATATACTAGGTACCTAATCCATTACAATCTTCTTTTACCTACAAGTTAATAATTTTAATGTTAATAAGAACATTAACATTAATATAATTAACTGGTAAGTGTTAACATAACATCACGCCTTGTTTCCCCGAAGGGTTGGGCAGAGTTGTACCTATAGTACACCCACATTTCGCCAGTTATGTTTAAGTGCCATGTAATAGGGGGCGAGCCTATTGCCATCTACCGGGCACAAATCCAGACTTCGGGCTGCTACTGAGAAATTCCAGATAGAAAATCCCAATAACACGTTGCCCGACCTGGGAATCGAACCCAGGACCTCATGCGCAGCAGTAGCGATTGCGAACACTAGACCAACGAGGCAGTCAGGTAAGTGTTCTAAACATAAAAGTAATTAATTATTAATTTATTTATTTATTTACGCAAATCTTACCCACAACTACCATTACAGATCTGCGATCAAATGCGATAAAGAGGACTTACATGCTAAATCCTTAACCATCCTATAAAATAACACACTATATCCTAAATCTTAACCTACATCTAAATAACATATCACATATAATGCAGCTTTTGCGAACTCACTCTAGCTGCACCACCATTATAAACAAGAGCACATGGAAAGCTTTTCAAAAAGCAAATGTTAACATTTGAAACGATATAATTTATTTCAGTATTGAAACTCATGTCAAAACGAGCACTCTCAAGACATCAAAGCACTTGTGCAAGTGACTGTACGTTTCTCAACGCATCTGTACTCATCTGTACAAGCGTTACTATGTGGAGCGTGACATCGATTTTGTGCACACGCGTATTCCGGTTATGTGACAAAAGACAACATGTGCTATGTGTGATGTTACTTGAAGTTTATGTAAAGCGTGGATTTGTGCATGTCAGACATAATATGTCAGATAACTTAATAGTGTTTGTAGAACATGTTGACTTTTCAAATACTTAAAGTGGACTTTTAATTTGGAACAACCCTACGTTTGATTCAAAGAGAAAGAGTACGAGTGTACGAGAGTACGAGTTTCAACTATTATTTTTATTTTGTCAATTTGATAAATTAATTTCAAAATAGTTGAAACTCGTACGTATTGCAATAGATGCAAATAACGGGTTTCGTTAATTTTTAATTGACCAAAGTATTCCAACCTACCTTTGCTAGATACTTTTTATTATTTCAATAGCAAACAAAATGTGGGTTCCATTTTGTTATTGACTTAGATCTGATTTCGTAACTGTAATGATCAAGTTTGTTCCAGAGATTCATGACATTGCCAACAATCCCCTTGTTTTACATCTCTTTTCTTTTTCTTGTGACCCATATGCATACAATGTATTTACGTAAACTGTCTAGTGTCGAAATAGTGAACTAATGCAGGCGTGTGACTTAGAACATAAGTGTCGTTTTGTTGTGTGCACGTCTTCAAGACATGAGTGACACTTTTGGCAGAGATTTGTCAATTTACACAGTGTAACGAAATGTCTGAAGTTTTGCTAAAACCGTAAAATGTTGAAATGACAAAATCTAGAGAGGTTTATAGTTAAGCAGGTTTCCTATTTTATTTTCTGATTTGAATAAATGTCACTGCGGGCAATAATAATAATAAAACGTTTAATTCAGAATAACTTCCATATTTGTTAGTAACAATGTAAGCTTATAAACTAGTGTTAGTTGCCTTCATTCTTAGCTGCGTGAGACACGCCGATCCTAATTCAATGGAATTAAGATTTGTTTTACTTTAAGGTGCACAGAACCGTTCAATTGTTGGTAAAAACTCAAATAATAAAACATGTAATTTTAACAAACGAATGACACATTACAATAATTTATCTTCGTAATTAGCTTTCCTGAACTTATTGGTCCTGCTCAGCTCTTTTGTTCTGATCAACTTAATACAAGTCTATACAGTGTGGGCATATCATCACGACATTTCAATGTCGCAACGTAACATAAAGAAATACGGAAATACTCTTAAGCATTAGAACGACGCACATTATTACAACCATTTATTAAAAGCTCATGTGGGACTATTAATAATTTCCTTCCTTGTCCATTTTGTTACATATTTTTGGTCGTTAATAAAATACGTAACAAAAACCAGTCAAAAATAATTATTCGGAAGCGAAAAACGCACAGTAATTAATCACGTTTGTCGAAAAAAACTGCCAAGATAATTAGTTGCGTATATACCAAAATTAGTATATTGGTAAAACTGAACAACAATCACTATTCTGTATCCGCCTTGTCAAAAAAGTAACATTGTTAAAAATAACGCTGTTATAAATGCAACATTTATAACGTTTGAGGAAATGTTCAACAAATCACTGTGTATCGTTAACGCCTATAAATATTTTCGCGTCAATAATTCCGTAAGACGCACGCGAAAGTTTTCGCCGCACATAATGTAACGTTATTCTGCCGAACGAAAGTGTCAATAAAAAATGTACTCAACTATATCCTCCTCGCGTCGTATTCCTAACAACTTAGGGTCGTGATTCCCTCGACAAAGTGATATCATCTTCTGATTGACGATGTTTCGCCATTTGTGTCTATCTTTGTTATTTTGAAGCTCCTCGTGGAAATTTGTGTCCAGCGTTGAGCTAATTTAGTCCGGCCATCTAAGTGGACTACCCCTTGGACCCTGGCCATTGACCTTGCCAGTTACCAGCAGTTGTTCTAGGTTATAAAGAAAGACAAGAAGAAAGAGAAAGAAAGAAAATGCTTTTAGTTGGCACAGTTTTTATTCAAGTGTGAATTAGGCTTTCATACTGCCCTAAATCATTGCTTTGTAGACGAGGAAATCAGCTCTATGAGGGTAGCTTTGTATACATTTAAAAAATAGTAGAGTATACCGTCTAGAACAAGGTGCTTTTAATTAAAATCGTATGAACAATACAATGAAAATTTGGAAGCTTTTTCAGAATATCATCGCATTTATTCGCCTGGCTACACTTAAAAGGCATGAGCGTAAGACCTACCACAAGGAGCCTTTTCACAACATTCCAGTACCGATAAAATCGACCGTGAAGGTCATTCGGCCAACAAAACCGGGTTCCAATCGATTCGGGTTCGATTCGCATTCCGAATAATTTTGTGGGTGTCGATTCTTATACCTGTTAATGAAAGTTGTTCTTAAATAATGTCTGGTGTATATCTTATCGTGGAATTGGCGTTTTAATTTTGGTGATACATGAATTATTTTGTGTGTTTTGAGAAAATATTTATTGAATTGCGTTGGTGTTTATAGATTTCTTATCAATTTATTAGAACGTTATAAAGTATTATTATAAAATCTGTCATGTTAGTAATGGTTTCCGATATAATTCATTCAGGAAATCACAGACGGAAGCATAACATAATGTTTCCATCTAATAATAAAATGAAGCGCTTACACATGCCTACTTAACAAAATGGCACTAAATTACAGTCACATTTACCAGCATACCATTAAACATTGCTTCCTCAGCTACTTACTGTGTTCTAACAACATAAATAAAATAATTCCTCATTGAAACTTAATTTCACACAACAGTTATAACACAACATCATGGGTGTATTTCCGGAAGGATTGGGCTGAGGTGCATTTATAGTTATATTGAAGTCCCATGTGATAGGAGGCGAGCCTATTGCCATCAACTGGGCATAAACCCAGACTACGGGCTGCTACTGAGAAAGTCCAGATGAAAAAACCCATTAACACATTGTCTGTCAATCGAACCCAGGACCTGATGTAAATAAGTAAGTAAAGATTTTATTTGTTTCATCATCACGCGGAGGCGATCGGCGGCGGCGATCTCTCGCGTCCGGCCCTGGTCCCGGCCATGGTACGGAGCGAGAGGGAATGGAAAGCCGTCACCTCCTTCTGCGATGCAGTAATGCTTGCGAAGTAGGAGGCGGAACGCGTGAGGGAGAGAACCTTGCGCCCTAGTCGCCGCAGGAGACGCCCTGGGCGTCGGGAATCGCAAGCAGATTCCCGGCCACCGTAGGCGCGGGCTTGCGGACGGCGAGCTACCCGTTGCTCGCCGTCCGCAAGCCCGCGCCTACGGAACAGGCCCGGGTCGACGGCGCGTCGTGTTCCACGCGTGCCTCAAAGAGATGTCAGCGCGAAATGACGTGACCCGATAGGGCCGACGCCTCAGGGTCGCGGGTAATTCGAAAGAGTAACCGTGGCCCTGGTACAGGCAATTGAAGGAACACGGGTGGGTTTTAGTCAGTAAAAGTCTGACACGCCCTCCCGCTCCACCCACAGCGGGAGAAGTCATTTGATGATTTCCCATCCAAAAAAAAAAAAAGAGACATTATGTAGGTAATTATTAAATCATCATTTTTCATTAAAGATTAGGTTTCATAATAATTATTCAACAACCACATTTTTATATTCAACTCAATGTCAAAGTAGTTATTAAATTAATTTGTCAATAAAAATATTAATAATTCATGCTTGGGAAAGTCAAAGTTAAAGCATTTATTTCAAATAGGCACTAAAAGGCACTTTTGAACGTCACCACTAGATCAATACCTAAGGCAATTTCAAATTAATTACCAATAAACAAAAGTGTCAACGCACAATCTATAAAGCAAACATCACTTAAAACCAATTTTCCTTTCTAGGTCGTACACGCGTTGATGAGTCAGTGAGGCGCAGGCGGTGATTTCTTCGGCGCGACTTCGCTTCCACTACGTAACGTGACGCGTTGAGGTAACATTTACAGCGTTACTGGATTAGGGACGTGCCATGTTGCGTGCGGATATTGTGGTGTTAAAGATAGTAAAAGTAACACACTTTCAAGAATGGAACACTTTAAGTGAGATGCTGGGGTTTTTAATGAGGAACACTTCTAGTATCACGAAGTGCATTAATTTGTTATGACATGCATTCCAAAGAAACGATGCTGATGGATGGACTGCGAGGAATATGATGAAAGAAGGTGACTTCTGAGATGCCGACTAATAGAGATGTATGAAAGAAGAAGAGATAAGGACAGGAAATTGAAAGAGAAAAGGACAGGAAAATAAAAGGGATAAGGACTGGAAAATAAAAGGGATAAGGACTGGAAAATAAAAGAGATAAGGACAGGAAAATAATAGAGCAAAGGACAGTAAAATAAAAGGGATAAGGACTGAAAATAATAGAGATAAGGACAAGAAAATAATAGAGCAAAGGACAGTAAAATAAAAGGGATAAGGACTGAAAATTATAGAGATAAGGACAGGAAAATAATAGAGCAAAGGACAGGAAAATAAAAGGGATAAGGACTGAAAATAATAGAGATAAGGACAGGAAAATAATAGAGCAAAGGACAGGAAAATAAAAGGGATAAGGACTGAAAATAATAGAGATAAGGACAGGAAAATAAAAGGGATAAGGAAAGGAAAAAAAGAGTATAAGGCCAGGAAAATGATGATGCTCTAAGTCTACAAACTATGTAAACAAAACAAAGGACATTGAAATATTAAACTACTAGCTTCTGTCCGCAGCTTCCCCCGCGGGGATGTCGGAAATTATTCCTCGTACACGTAGGTACTACCGGGATAAAAAGTATCAGGTGTTCCAAGGATCAAGGATCAGTAATCTAGGTTAACAACTGTATTACTTATATTTAGAAAAAACAAGTCCTAATTCCCTATTAAAGTTTCTAAGAATATAATTAAATCATGATTAGAAAGACACATAGCGCCATCTATCGTCCTAAAACAATTGTCATAAATGAAAGTTGTTGCTCTTTTCCTCGAGAACAGTACTTTTTTTTGGATCAAAGTTACCCTATGTCCTTTTCTGTACCCCTGACCACGTTTATGCAAAATGTCGTGATGATCGGTTCAGTGGTTTAGTCGCGAAAAGGAAACAAACAAACGAACTCCATATTACGTGTCTCCATATTACACCCACATTTCGCCAGTTTTGTTTCAAGTCCCATGTAATGGCGAGCCTATCGAGAACAGCAATGAAGAGCAGCTATACGTATAATAAAATGTATGATTTAAATTATGATTACTCAAATTACACTGAACGTGTCTCGAAGCTTAATATTGTGATTACTTAATTGCCTTACAGACATCACATTAAACGCACGATCGACATCACATGTTTCTTCGGTAGGTAGAGGTACATATTTTATTCATCCTAAGTATAACGTATCTTCTATAATTGATACGTAAAGATGTTAATACAGCCATAACGTCTAATAGAAACTGTTTTTACAGTTCATACCTATAAGGTGTAGTAATACCACACAGCATTCGTGCTACTGTCAGTAACGTTCAAAATGATCTTTATCTCATAAGCCGACACGAACATTTTGTAGTGCCTCTGGATTTGTCAAATGCTTATCAAACAACAAAGGATTATTATAAGCATCCTTCCTTAGTTCTTACAACAGTGCTGTAAGCGGTTACCACTTCGTTGGTCCCAAAGCATCACTAATCTTAGCAACCACCTCACCTCCTCCACCTTTTCGGGATTTTTAAGGTTTCCTTCGCTTCATGCGATATTCTTATTGTCTTCCTCTGTTAACTCTCATCTCATGTTATATTCTTATTACTGTGTACACATTTTATCTAGTTCAAGATTTTGTATTCAACATTATCGTCTTTATTGTTGGCGGATTACGATACTGAGTCAGGTCAAGTTTTATTGATGAACGTCAAAATCGTACGTCGAGTTTAATCGTCAAGCGTATTTTGTTCTCCACAATGCTATAAGTCATAACATAACCTACATTTTATTACTACAACAGTAAGCTGTTACTGATTTACCTCGTATAACAACAATGCGGCTAACGATGCCGATCCTCTCATCGGTATTAGAGAGGTCTCTGCTCAATAATACCTCTATTCATGCGATATTCCTCTTTCCCTTCCTCTAATAACTCACATCTCATCTCATGTCATGTGCTTGTGTACCCATTTTATCTAGTTCAAGATTTCGTATCAACATTATCGGCTTTGTAGATCTCTGTTCAACAACACAGAGTCAGGTCAAGTTCTATTGATGAACGTCAAAACCGTACGTCAAGTTTGAACTTCAAGTGTACCCTATTAATATTATAAACGCGAAATTTCTTGAGTATGGATGGATGTTTGTTACTCTTTCACGCAAAAACTTCTGAACGGATTTGGAAGAAAATTGGCACACAGATAGTTTATAACCTGCATTAACACATAGAGTACTTTTTTATCCCGATACTCCCACGGGAACAAGATTTATGCGGGTGAAACCGCGGGGAGAAGCTAGTAATTTTATATGCAATCCAGTGAACCCACTTTTTATTACTACAACAGTAGGCTGTTACTGTATAACAACAATGCGGCTAACGATGCCTATAATATTGACGGCTCTGTGAATTATCCCATCATTGGCATTAGAGAGGTCCTCGCTCAAGGATGCATTGCTTAGAACTAAATTTATTGTGTCGCACTATTGAACGTGGCTGTTTAAATAATAGTCTTTAATGTTTATGTAGTCTTGGTAGCACGTTCTGTTATTCGAATATATGGCTGTAAATGTGAATGATTGCATGAGATGCAACTTTTGGAGGCAGTGTCCTCACGAAAAACAAACTAAGACGTCATTTAAGATGTAGGTATAAATCAACGCCTTCAATGTGTCCCACGCCTTCCTGATGTTCACATTGAAGTATCTTTAAGATTTGAAAATATATTTATTAAGAACATTCAAATTGGCTGTTGGTCTTACTTTTCGATATGCGAATAATTTATTGGAGGCGAACATCTTCTTGCCACTATATAATTATAATGAACAAAACTTGATTTAACACTTACCTCTATTCTAAAGACGTTACAATAAATAATGAACTGTCTATTAAATAAATTTCTTCAATGAATAGCATAATTTCATCTCTGGCCTTGCACATTCATGCGCTCATTTTCCAAATGTTTCTAAACAGGAACTCGAGAAAGTAGACCAACCAGTTGCATTATCAAATAGACGTCTTCAGAGGATTAAATCATCACTAGCAATGCAGTCACGACTTCTTTCTGATATTTCGAAAGCTTATGAAGATGATACAATATCCCACAGTACAAAGATAGAAAGTACAGTCGGGCAAAGAGTTTTGTATACAAGCAACAATATTTATCTTTTCACTACACTGCCAACTTTCATCTTAAATTTTCGTTATAACTTTGTTGCTCATGACTATCTTAGGATAAAATATAATATCGTGGCCAATCTCAACTGAGATTAGCCAAGTGCGTAGGAGATATTATAGTGCACAATAATTGTGTGCTCAAACACCCTATTCTCTCACTCTCATAGCCCAAACGTGTGATCAAACACCCTCTTCCCTCATTCTAATAGTCTGATAAGTTACTGTTTATGAGTGATGTAAAATACTTGAACACTCAGCACACTGCAAGCATCGTGTAAAAGTAGTTGCAAGTGCGCTTAATACCGTGTCCTGCGTGTCCTGTCATCTGCACTTTACATGAGCTGATTGACGCTACTGATGGCGCCATACAAGAAGAAAAGAGAAGAGTACTTGCAGGTTAGCATACAAAACTCTTCGTTCAACTGTACTTCGAAGTTCTAAGCTCACTTCCCGATGATGTAAGACAAGTAATCGATCTCATTTGTCAAATAATTGAGTCGTGTCACTTAAATGTAGATTAATTAATTTTTGTGCTAGCGACAAGTTACAAAGCATATGTGAAGATTGTTATTGTTTTGTTAAAAGCTACGTGGGTGTAATGCTTGGTGTCGTGAATACGTTTGTAACTTCGTTGGGAAAGAGTCTGGTGAAATAGAGCAAGTGATAGTTGTGATTTGGGTACGAGTTCGATGTTGTCATATGTTTTTGAGATATAGGTGTTCTTTACTTTAGCATTTTGTACTTTATTTTTTGTTCTAGTGCCGTCCTACATATTGAAAAAAACAAAGTATAGTTTCTCAACTTCCTCATTGACGTCGAGTATTTCTCATTTCTTCTTTTAATGAGCGTCATTTTAAAGCTGTTGACACTTTGCTTGCTTGGTACTTAAAATCAGCGAATAACATTAATTCATCATCAACTTGACACTTTCAAACTAAGCTGAAAATCTGCACTTTTTGAACATCGAAATTACATAAAACACTCCCCCGGCAGCACAGCTATCTGTTCAGTTTGAAAAACTTGAATCTATAGGAACGCCTACTAGAAAGCCTAAGAAGTTATTTTAACGTTTAATTTAAGTTCTTGTTGTTTGAATCTAGGAATCGTATCATAAAAGCTTATACAATTAACGGTATCGCAAGCGTTAAGAGAGCAATACGGTAGCCATGGTCATGAGCTGTTTCTAATCAGATCAACGATTTGGCTCTCACTTCGTAGGTCGTTTTATTCAAGTCATTGAATAAATAGGTAAATGTACATAATCATACTGGAATAGAATTGCGACAAAGTTTATTATTATTATTCAACATTATGCAGATGAAAGGTAAAAAAGGTGGGTAATTACTATTTGAGTATGTGTTTAATGTGCCCTGGTATCGTTAAAGAGGACCATGGCGGTATAAAATATCGAATATATTTTGCAACTAATAAGAATTATATTTGTTGCAGATATACTTATAGACAAAGACGGTACATAATCAGAATAACTTGTATAGAAACTTTTTTTTTTATACCATCAGTATATAATTATCGTCTTATTTAGTCTTGTGCTTTATCAGAGTGAAATCTGAGGCAAGTTAATTTGAACTGTCAACATTGGTATCGTTTTTATATTTGAAATTCGGTTGCGGCTGATCTAGAACATATTAATATCTAATACTAAAATAATTGCAGACAAATACAGCACAACTTAAGTCCTAATTAGGTAGAATTTAGAATTAGGCTTCAATCAAGCAGTAGAATGTGACTTGAGTTTGATTAAAGTAATAATTTCTTAGGACTTGTGTACCTATATAAAATCAAGTTTCAGCACCAACCATTTAATAACTGTTCACCAAAGTACTCTGAACTATGATGTCCAATTAGTAAGTATCAAGTCATCATATTATCTACAGTTACTGGATAATTTTCTACCATTATCGGCGGTTCTTTCCTACTTCACCGCTTCATAAAATTGCATAATCACCAATAGAAAGGTACGTTTCTTGGGATCCACTTTTCCCTTTGGCGAGTTTAATTTTCTTACAACTAAAATATGGAAGACAGATATATATAGAGAAGGCGTGTCTAAACAAAATTGATGACTAATTGGTGTTTGTTACATAAACAGTTGTAGATCCCAAGTGTGTGTTGCAATACGTGCATTACGAGTATGTTGAAGACTGCACAGGTTTTGAATTAAGGGTGTCATTAGATCTTGCAATAAAACATGGTGAACAGTACACAGTTTCTGTGTAAAGAGTACGCAGTTTATCCCTTATGATGTCGTAAGTAAAGCTGGAGATTATGTCACGAAGATAGTAGATTTGCGTAAACAAACATTTGGACATGTCATTGCTAAGTGCCATCAACGCACTGTAACTTAATGTATGAATGAAACAGGTATAGACAGACAATGATATGGCTTGCTTATGACAAGACAAAATCGTATCTAGATAAATCTTCTAAAACAAAAAAAGTGACTGTGTTTTGGAGAACATAATGAAACATAAAACCTTCCCAATAAAGTTGGTAAACAGATTCGTTTGAGTTGTTTAATGGTGTGAAAAACACATATCATTAATAAATTAAACAGACAATAACAGACAAAAATTAAAATCACAATAAAGATATCTCTAAATAATACATTCATTAGTAGGGAGCTTTGGTGTTTCGAAAATTTTAACGGCTCTGTTGATCTTGGACGCAAGGATTATGCATCAATACGAATTTCTAGATCTAGAGAATATAGAACATAGTCGTTCAGTAAGTTTGTGGACAACAACAACAACAACAATGCATGGTTTAAATTTTTCGGTTTCTATGGGAAACAACTGGCAAAAAACTCCATGGTTTGATTTAGATTACAATGGACCGTATAGTGACTGTTTAATTGTAAAGTCTTGATAGGATAAAATTTAATTATTAACCAAGTATATATAAACAGACAGGAAGAAAGGAACAGAAAAATACATACGTTTCGTATTTATTTATTACTTCTGTTTCGTTTGCCTCCACAAGGCATCATTCTGGGTCCTTTGGGAAAAAGATTTATTTGTTTCCCTAGATTTGGTTGAATTTTGACTCTCAATAAAATGTTCATTTGAAACCGAGTCATAATAAAGTTTCAATACCAGGACATCAGTCTTTAATGGCCAATTAGTATGCGGAATTATCTGAGTCACTTTATTATGTATTATTAATAGCCCCGTTTACGCTCCGTTCACCGACCACAATCATAGTCGAGTAGTACGTCCTGGTCAGTGAGAAAGTGAGGTCAAAATAATTAAAGAAAAAAAAAAACAAAATAGAGCAGCTGTCTTTATCGATCTGATCAAATTATGACATATTGACATCTGTCAATTTGTTAAAATTGGCGGCAAATAAAATGAAAGTGCGTCAGCAAGGCACGCAGTCTATTTTAAGGTTATGTCGTATCTTAATTAGATTTAGGTCTTTGTTCTTGGGTTCTTTATTGACACATTTAAATTATGGTTATATTTTTTCTGACTACCCGAAACGAATGACAGCTGGGACCAACAGCTTAACGAGCTTTTCGAGACAAGGAGGTGTCTCGATATGTCATGGATGGACACCCATCAATAAACCGACCGCGCCAAACGCAGTTTCAGCAGTGAACAGTAATATGCTGAAGAGGAAGGTGAAACTGATCTTCAGATATACAGCCCTATCAATGTGCTTTAGGGACAAAATTTTGCTAACAAATGAAAGTCTTATTGTGTTGGGATATGAAATTCAACCGAAATGAACCATTACCAGCATTATATTGAACTTCAGATACCACACAATACAGATGATGAGCCTCTAACCGCTTAATATATGTTTAAAAAAAAAAGTTTTTTTTATAAATAGTGCCATATTACAGTGTTCTGATTATTTGCAGGATAAACTATAGGATTTATATTACACTTTATTTTTAAACTAATTTTATGGATCTCATAAAAAAAAATTTTTTGTTAAGTTTTTTTTTTGTGTTCTCTTTGTATGTACTTTGCGAACAGTAAAATATGGTTATACCAAGACTGTAATATTATACACTTTTAACACGAATGTAAAACATCTGTAGGTATATTGTTTACACATATTTGCAAATAAAAGATTTTTTATTTAGATTTTTTGAATTTTAGCCTTTAGTTACAACAATATTATTAAATCTTTATACATCTTATCCAAATAAACATTTCAATAATTATTTTGTGTTGCAGTCAGTACTGTATGTGGTATAAGTATATATATGACACTTGACACTTAACACACGAATCATAGGAAAGTACTACAATCTACATAACCCACGTCTTACATAACAAATCGAGACGTAAAGTCGAAGTGACGTGCATCGATTACGACTTCGATTTCATGCGTTGATTGATCGATTACGGACCGGACGTTGAGTGTCATTACTACCAAGGCTTTAACTGTTTGTAAACATTCGAGCATCGCATTACGACAGATGGTAGATAATGGTCAAGAAATGTCTAGGTTAATGCTTAGGGCACAGCTACGAGTACACTACACTAGCTACGAGTTCATTTTAAACCATTTTGTGCGGGTGCTCTCAGAAGCCATATCTTTGCTTTAAGGTGTACATAATAAAGAGTATTCTATCCATCAATCTAAAAAAAAAACGGCTAAGTATGCGAGCAATGTGCAATACCAATGCTCACAGAACAGGTGGCCGTGTGGCTGAAAGGTTCTGGAGTGGCGCCCGCGTACCGGAAGACGTAGCGCTGGAAGGCCTCCCACAAGATGGAAATTGTGAAGGCCGCAGGAATCTACGCTGGATGCGAGAAACACATAACCCGTCGAAGTGGTGGTGCTTGGGGGAGACCCATGTCCAGCAGTGGACATCTTTCGGCTGAAATAATTATGATGATGTTTTGTATTCAAACAGTTAACTACAATAATATGTTAACTATACAAGTAACCCTAAACAGGTCTGTTTCTTATCAGATACAGAATTCTTCAGGTCCTGTATGAGATTTCATTATAGTTTCACCCTTCTTTTACAAGGTTTTGAGGCCCTCATTAAAACATAATGCTTCGTAGAGACGTCATCATAAAACAGAATGCTTTTGAGCTTCATGATTACTGACAAATGCGTGCACTGACTGGACAGGTCCACTCATTCTGTGTGGTTCTTTCCTCAAAAGACCATTTCAGACATCAATCTACATGGTCTTCACATGACCTGACCAAGATTATGTCTGGACTTTAAAAGAGACTGTGACCTCTGAGTTTGTTTCGGCCTTTCTTCTCAGAGTAGTCAGATAGGAAACGCCTATCTCATCTACTTTTAAAATATGATTGACCTGTTTATAAAAACCTACTTACAGAAATAAAAATCATTTATCATTTATCAATAGGCATTTCTCTATAGAATATCGGAAATCACAGTCATCATAGTTATGTTAAAGTTTAAGTATTATTTCCTACACCATATTATTTTCGAATCCAACACATGCAACTATGTTTCTAAGATAAATAAGCGTGATATAAACACATTACAATAAGTACAACAACAAACCCATGATAATGTGTTGGAGTGATTAAAATTTTACGTTAATGAGTGTTTCGTTAGATATTAACATACGTCCTTAGTGTAGAGTTAATAAAGAAAAACCTTCATGTACAGTACTTATCATTCCTTTAGTTTTATTGATGAATACATTAACCGTTGTAAAAACAATGATAGGGTTAAGATATCGAATTGTTAGAGGATTCTGTACTTGTTATATGTGTGAAGGTAATTAAGTTATGGCCAAGTGGTTGGTACTTGAATGGGCCAATGTTTTTCACCCTTTTTGGGTCTATTGGTGGTGGTATTCATGATGTATGATTTATTTGCATGTGCGCAGTATTTTTTACCTCGACTATGTTTCCTTATCCTTGATATAATTCTGTTATTTAATATAACTTACATAACATAATCAAACAAACATCTAAGTAAGTAGGTACTTACTCTTAGCACATACCTACTCTATTACTCTCTCATATCTCGAGAAAAGTTTCTTGTCACATTAACTTACATCTTAAATCGTTAAAACAAGTAAATATGATTGCAGGTTAATAAAGTGACAGTTATGTTTACATAGGAATGTACCTACTTGTTGTCGACCCTAATTGTTAGGGCGCGGATACATTGATGCGGACGCTATGTTTATCACACAAGATCCATACTTCTTGCGAGCTACGTAGTTTTAATATTTTGTACCAAAATTGTCAAAAAAAACTCAATTACAAACACATTTTTTGTTTCCAGAAGATCAGTTTAACTGGAAAGCATTCCAGATCCTTCTTGCACCATAAAAACATGTCTCTCTGGCTGTCTGTTCGTGTGCTTTTCCAATATCTTGAGAAACAATGATCCGATTTACATAAGTGTAAATTAGAGAAAAACTATTCAAATTCAATTATGAAGCTAAAAGCTGCATAAAAATGCTTTTTTATGAAGATTGGTTTTCAATTACTGTTAGAGAACACGGTACAAGAATTGCACAAGACTTTCCGTTACCGGTTTTTTAACTCCGTGACAAACACGATAGCATAAAAACCTGATGTGTCTGCTCCCTAAGAAGCCCTCAAGCTGTCACAATATTATGGAGTAACGTAATCACGTAATAGTAGCTCAAGTACCTCTCTTTTAATACCTACCATACCACTCGTACCGGTATTTACAAATTACGTCTATGTACGGAACCTCTCACGGAAGTAAGGATAGGAAGCAGACGTCCCACGGTTTTCTAATCATTATTGAGATTCCGATTATTGCATTGTATGTTGGGTACTTTTGTTTTTTTGGTGGGATTGTGGGTGGGATAACCTTTTTATTGCATACCGCGAGTAAAGTTAAAATGGTCGATAAAGCTCTATCTGTCATCAGTTCACCTCGATTTAAATTCATACTTGGTTCTTGGTTCTTCTTGGTTCTTGGTTCACACATAATTTTGTAACACTCTTTCAATCACTACCTGAATAATTTTGAGGATATTGCTTAAAAGAGTAACCGTGGAGTTTCTTGCCGGCTCTTCTCCATAGGAAACTACCAATTGGAACTGTGCACCTAGCTTCTGACGTTTCATAAATGACTTGAATCTATTGCTTCACATGTTAGAAAAAATTGTCTGCTCAATAACGTAAATAACGCAATTAATGTTGTAGGACGCTTTCAAGGAGAATAGGCCTGTCCCAGCATTAGGAACGTTATACGATAAGAATTATGTGTATTCTAAGTTCCGTACAAAGCTACGTCTTTGAAGCTTTTCATCTTCTCCCAGAGTTCGACAATCAAATGAGAAAGAAGGGTACCTAAAACATTTAAATAGTTACCATTATCGTTGGAAGCCAAAAAGAGAAAAGAGTTCTGAGTGACCTAACCTGTGCTCGAACCCTTAACGTATCGCTTCCTAACTCCATGTTAACAACTATTGATGAAGCGATCATTACCTGCACTAACCACGCCAAGACGATACGAAAATAACATAACATCATGGTAGGCACGACGTCACAATGCTGAAGAGTTAATAGTAGCTTACGAGTATTATCGTGATATAACGAAAGTAAAGTATACATCACTCTAGCACAAATGAATGAGATGATCAGATACCTTATTTTTGATACCATTTTTCTGTATTGTGCTTGCGAAGTGTAGTTTAACAACCGATTTGTGTTTTAAACTAGCCTTTGCATATAATTCGCTGTTCATTGCTAAATCGGGCAAACTATAAACTTCATAAGGTACCTATTAGAGCTTCTTGTGTAAGTTTTTGCCCTGGGAAGTTTACGATCTTGCCTATTTCTGTAGCTAATCAACTTGATTGCTTAACAATAACTGTAAGATACAGTACGTGAGATTTTTCAACATTATCTGGATGACATAGATAGATCATGACATGTGTCTGTTAAGAAAAAACTTAGAAAAAAAATTCAGTACTCCATATGTATACAGTATCAAGTAAAAACTTAAAAGATTGTTTTCAGGTCACATGTTTAGGTCATCTTCACCATCACGCCTGTAATCCCAGAAGGGTTAGGCAGAGGTGTACCTATAGTACACACACATTTCGCCAGTTATGTTTAAGTCCCATGTAATAGGAGGCGAGTCTATTGCCATCAACCGGGCACAAATCCAGACTCCGGGCTGCTACTGAGAAATTCTACATAGGAAAACCGAATAGAACTTTGCCAGACCTAGGAATCGAACCCACGACCTCATGCTCAGCAGTAGCTTTGCGACCACTAGACCAACCAGGCAGTCAACGGTGTACACAGGTGTTATTATTTTATAACGTAGCTTTAGCTGATAGCATTTTTTTATCGCTGTGAATTGAAGGCTAATGTACTGCAGCTGCGGTATTCTTTCACAATAGGCAGGTCGTCACCAAGTTCCATGACTCTCAAAAACAAATAATAAAGAAGATAAAGCGTTCACACAATATGGCTACAACAAAGTTATACTGTAATCAAACTAGGTTTAAAGCATATATGACTAAGTGCGGATTTCACCAATGAAACTGAACGTGTTTACTACATCTAAAACGCGTTCAAAAGCTGTCAGTGTCAGTATTCCATCGAAAATAATGACACTAACAGCTTTTAAACATAGTTTATGTGCTGATCGCGTTCAATCACGTTGGTGAAATCAGCCCTAAAGTCGTAAAATCTTTATATCCGGTCACGTAATGGTGAATTTTACAAAATTTCACAGTCTGTAAATGAATCACGAACGTGAAAAAGTTTCGCTTTTATGAATACAATAATTTTAAAAACAAGTGTTTTTATTTGCAGTGGAATGCAGATGTTTTCGGCCTTAATGTCATGTAAGTTGAAAATACGTTGTGTTGTGACGTTTTGCACCCGGAAAGGTCATAGAGACGGCTCCACATCCGTCTCATTAACCTTTTTAACACTTGCCGAGTGTTTTTCGTAAATAACCTGCATGGGATTTTTAATACGAATGTCAGTTAAATGTTCTAGATTGACTAAAGCTGTCGGGATGGCATCGTCTTTCTCATTAAGTTTAAAATATGGGAGTTTCTGCATAGATTGTCAACTTCTGTCTTGGATTTCAGATCATCATTTGAGTTTGTCACCAAGACATAATTTATCTGTGGGGCAAAATCAAAATCAATCTCCTACTAAACTGGCATCGATAGTGTCGCAATTTTCTTTATGTGTGTTATTGTGTACTGTGTTATTTCATGAATGCGTAGAATTAAGGCATAAAATATTAACCGCTTAAATGCAACTCATAATGAGTGGGAGATGTGATGATAAACATGTGAAACAATAATGTTAAGACATTAACTCCCCATAAAATCAGTGAAACTAACAGATAATGATATAATAGATAGACCATGGACTGGGTAAGAACATAGGCTGGTCGAAGACGAAGCGACAACCGCTAGTAAAATTATAATATTAAAACACAAGGTATGTAAATTGCAGGCGCTGTAAATTCGTTGGAAGTGATTTAAAAAAAAAAACTGTCGCCTGTGTGCCTTCAACGATACGATCACAGTAAAATAAATCTAAATAGTTCCTAAACCCAATAGTCCGGTTAAGTAGTCACGACCTCCCAAGGCAAACTGCGAGATGCCATACATAAAAAAAAAACCTAAGCCTACCACTATATGCTTACAACCGCTTAAAATAACATCCACATTTTAAAAACAAACATAAATTAAAAAATAGCCAATATAATTAATGATTAGTGGATTAGAATAGAGTTTCGATTCCGATGACATTACTTACTGGATTAGTGGATTAGAATAGAGTTTCGATTCCGATGACATTTCGACAAATTATGTTGACTCGATGACATAACGATAATGTCTCGAACATATGTGTCAGTGAGATTTTTGACGTCTTCGTGTGTTCGTAACCGAATAAACGTCATCGAGGCGGAAATGTTCGGTGTTGGTTATTCGATGATTGACAACGTGTCTGATCAAAGTTATTTATTAGTGTAAAGGTAATAATTAAAGACCTGTAACATCTAGACAAACACTTTGCGATTAATTTAATTTTAGAAATTAAGAAAATATAGATTTAAAGAAGAAACGAATCGTACTAAAATGGATAACATTGATAACGGTAGTCATAATAATTGAGTAAGTTTGAAGACGTCAGAATAAGAAGAAGCTCATAACTTATTTGTAAATAATCAAAAATTACCATATACTCATTGCATGTTAAATGGTGAAAGTTCACAGAAATATAATGTCATTAAAATTCAGAGCTCAAATACAGCTTGAGTATACTAAAGGTACGTAAGTAGTTAGCTGTATTTATTGTCAGATCCGTATGATTATTCTAAAGCTGTGCTCGCATCGAGAGACAGCTAAACTAAATCACTACATTTAAAATTTTAGTTCATTTGTCTTTCTGGAAAGATTGGCCAGTCAGCCAGACGCTTCCTGGTCAGTTAGACCAGTACTGACATCCTTGGCCTTTGCTGCTTAGCTAATCACAACCATACGATCGGTTGTCGAATCGAAAATGGCAACGTTTTCAATGACTAATTTGTCTTGCCACCGACAGCAAATAGCTTTCGGAAAATAGGGGTCGTCTATTTAAATTAAACTGACAACATTTTCGGTTTTTTTATTTGGGAGCAGCCTTTCCTCCTCTTTAGATAATATGGATTGTTGTTCGGATCGGTACGAAACCGTTTCTAATCGTTGTAGAGCTATTTCATATTTATACTGTGGTTATGCTGACCGGCAATTATTTCCAGTAAAACATGATCCGAATCCTGAGAGAGCCAGACAATACATGAGAATTATGAGAAAGGTATTTTTGGCGCTCGAATGACGTTGACAGAGTGGTGCTGTCAGTAAACATTAGACCACGTTCAAACTGACGTAAAAATATCGCGGTGGGATTTAGTCGCGCTCTGGATTTTAAACTCTCGGTGTTGAACCGAGCATTGATAATCCAACAGAGTGCATCCCAGCGCACCGAAAAAACACACTGTTGGATTTTCAACTCTCGTTGCTAAGCAGTGTGTTGAAGATCCAATACGCCAAAAAGTCGCCGCGATATTTTTACTTTAGTGCGAAAGTACAATTGATTTATGAAATGTCTCAAAAAAAACAAAATGGAGCGTTAGTTTCGATTCTGACCACACGCCAATATACAT
The DNA here is from genome assembly GCA_963555695.1 of Dasypolia templi. Taxonomy (NCBI): domain Eukaryota; kingdom Metazoa; phylum Arthropoda; class Insecta; order Lepidoptera; family Noctuidae; genus Dasypolia; species Dasypolia templi. The sequence goes on along the minus strand of OY743148.1, from coordinate 8,216,945 downwards.
AAATGTTGGCAGAGAAATGAATCTGAATCTGAATTCTTGTACAGCTTTATGTGCCATGTAACGGGGTGAATGAGGGGTGAATCGGGACGATACTTTAAAATGGATTTTAACGTTGAAATAATATAGTTTGTTCCCAACAAGGACACTTAATCGTTAATTAAAATACAGCAAACACATTAGTCCTTTTTGGCAACAAACTATATTATTTCAACTTTAAAATCCATTATTTTTAAAGTTTTGTCCCGTTTCACCCCTGCCTAAATATATTCACCCCGTTGTTACAGTATCCTCACAGGATTTGAAAATGTCACTGTCGTTTTCTTCGATATTAAATAGTCAATGTTGATTGTTTTGTTGATTAATTAGGTCAGTGGCAGAGGTAGTACGGCGTGCGAAATCGTATTGTTTTTGTCTATGTCGCATCGGCTTTGCGTTAAGCCAGTTCGGCCATGACCTGATCGATATAATTGCGTTACAATTCCATTGTGACATGATTGATTTATGATCTTTAATTAAAGGCTCTGTGCGTGCAGTGGGCTTGATCAGCGTCTATAGACTGCTGAACTTATGAATGTAAATGGTGTCTGTGTAGTCAGCGGGCTTTGACGGGCGTTATTAAATCCTTCATTCAAGTCAGGTCTGGTGCGGTCTAGTCTGGTCTTGTGGTGGTGGTCTAGTCTGTACCCTAATTGCGTAATACAAAATCAATCGGAATCTGAATCGTTTTGAAATAGATTGCTAATCCATCGCTTCATAAGTTCGATAAAAAATTCTGCTCAACAATGTAAATGACGCACTGAATGTTGTTGAACTGTCAAAATCAAACAAATTAGTCGTAATCGTTTACGAAAAATTCTTACGCAAGTAGGCTGCTGGTCTTGTGGTTATGGTCACAAATTGTATCGTATAGTGGCCATAGTTGTAAAATAGTGGAAACTTAAGGCAAAAATTATGTAAATTCGCCACAGCCTACAAAGCTGCCCATCTGACCGCGTCCTTACAGGTCGCGACATTTACATACTGTGCCTTGAATACCATTGCTCAGTTACATCACTCGTTATACAATGAAACTTTCTCCTCTGGATCTCTTAACTTAATATATTGCTCCGTGGATTCTCCGGCCTATTGTTAATCATGTCTTGTTTGTTAAATTACCTTTTAGCCATATATATCAACACCTATAATTGTATTGTTTGCTTCCGAAGTTTCGGAGCTGTATTGGGTTTGAGAAAGTGTGTGGGTTTAAACTTTAGATGGGAATGAAAACAAAATTGGTGGTTGGAGTTTCGTAATGAGATCATCTGGGTGTTCCATGAACATGCGGGCTTGAATATTACATGACGGATGGTCTAAAATATAATAGCTGGTAACTCGCACGGGCATTTGAAATGTGTCGATGTTAGATGTCCCAGTTTAACACACTACCTCCACCTTAATTGAAGTGCCACAAAAGTTTAAAGAATGATCTCAATTTTACGTTTATCGTTCCAAATGTGTGTAGTGACTCACTTGTATGTACTTTTCGAACTAAACAATTCACGTGCACTAAAGTATATGCCACCTAGCTGACTAGCATTACTTTTCCATGTTGCAGAGCTACTCCTCTATGGATTTCTTCTGTCATATGAGCTTGAGCCCGACTCGAAGGGAGATGTACAAGTGCTGGGCTGCCATTTAAACCCAATTATCAGTAAAACTCAATAGAAAAACATTCTACCAAAGGTCAAGCAGTAAGGGCGTAAGTTCAAACCAGTCATTATGGTCATCTTAAGTTACTTCCGGACAGAGGTTACGACGTAATGGTAGGTCAAGTTAGCTTTCTAATGAAGTACCATCAGGTATCTGTTCATCTGATTTGTAGACAACATTGTCGTACGTCAGCATTTCTGCAAAGAGAGGTGACAGTCATGTGGGCATGACAATTTAGTGCAATAAAAGGCGCCTATCTATGGTTTTAGTGAGATTCGGAGTGGAACTACCTACTCCCTGATCCCCGACTTCCTTTGTCGATACGGACTCTTAAATACCTACCTTTTAGATGTGTCAATATGTGAAGGGTTTCGTATAGTCCTCACTATACGAAAACCAAGGTCAGCATTACCTTACTGCTATTGTTATTCTTGCATTTCGGAAACGTACCTGAAAAAACAAAGTTAATCGTTACAAATTGTTTCAATTAAAATAAACGATGCGTGCGATGAGTAAGATCGCGATGGATCCAACATTAACATCATTATTCTTCTTATTATGATTAGGAATGATTACCGGATAACAAATACAGAAACACACGCCTTCGGCACATGGGGGTTAGGCAGAAACTACAGAACGCCACCTGCTGCGATCCTTCCGTACTCCTTTTTCTTCCATTACGTTCATACATCGTCATACACGCTCGCCAGTTGAGAGTACTACGAACCTGTCCTTTCCGGAAAACGTTGCGAGTGTTTTAATTAGGTATTTAATAATCAAACTGCTTCTTATTTTTATTTTTTACCATTAAGGTTCACACAGCAAATTAGTTTAGAAATAAATCAATTCTTGTTCCCAATACGAATCTTCTTTTCATTTGCTTTTATACAGATAAAACCGCGATTTCTCCTAAAAACTTTAATATAAATGTATGCATTTATTTAACCCATTTATACAATTTATATCTGTGTTAATTAAACACCATTCACATATTCATCGGAACTATTGGCATAACTGTCATGGCTTTGTATTGAACCAGCCGCAGGCGCATGCCATGCCAGGCGAGCTTGTCGATAACTGGTCGATCTTTGTGCTTGCTTGCCGTTACGGAGATGTGTTTATAGATAGAAATATGGCGATTTATGTAGTTATTATTAACATTGGAATGTTTCCGAATGTCAGATATTTAATTAGAATGAAAAAGAGATGCGTTGATTGATGAATTAGATTAGATATATTTCGCAATGGTCAATTGCGTTTAGCATGATGTTACGGAGAGGATATGGATTTAGGTAAATGGATTCAGAACACGATTGATAATTATCTTAATTCAGGCAATCACAGAAGCGTCAATTAAGGTCAGTCTAACTAAAGCAATGCGTGCTCTCAAAGGGTAGCAGGTATTTCTGGTGTTAAAAGGTACGAGTTCACTCTAGATATGACTTAATATTTAGATTTGTTGTGTTTGCCGGTTTTGTCAAACACAACCATTTTCTGCCCCACAACCACAACAAAGCAACATAAATCATTGCCTAACAATTTAAATAGTCAGCCCGTTCCCCTCTACTGAACATAATTAAATATAATAAGTGCGTAACTATTGCGATGATTACACTTAGTAATTATAATTGCACCATTTAGTCGCACGGTTGCTTCAACTGTTGTCATATTACTTGCAGTTGACGTGGAATATTATATTCAGAAAAACTTAGAAAAAGCTATTTTATAGGTGTGAGCTTTTGCACTGAGAGAGATCTCTTTGTCTCTTTCATGCTCTTCTCAGTTCTTATTTGTATGACAGATTTAAAATAAAACTGTAATTCTTTTGTAGACTAGATTTCAGTGTATTTGTTTGTCATCTAGTTTCAAATTTATTTTTTGTAGTTACAATTTATCGTCGAAACTTGTGCCACTGGTGTGTATCACGAAAATTGGAACCTGGCTTCAAATCAGCATAATAAACCCCAATTTTATCAATGCGGTAGACAAAAATGCAAAAGAGATCCACTATATTATGACATATACACACATGCGTTGTATCACGATATCTACCAGTCTGCCGTACAGTCACATCCCCAGAACTGCGATAACGTGACCACAACCTTGATATCACGTTTTGGCTGGTGTATAGGGCCTCAGCAACGATGCGTTGAATAGCACCATTTTCTAACATGCCCACCGCTCGTAACATTTCATCTCGATTCAAATGACGACGTGACATGACTCTTAAAGCTCACACGACACGTTAAATTCAAAAGAAAATCAATCTAATCCCTTTTCATAAATTAATATTAATAAAACAATTTTAACTTTTCTTAGCGTAACGAATTACTAACAATTTTGCCGCCGTAATTTGTTGTTTCTTTTGTTTTTTTTTTTCTTTTTTAAATTTAGAGAATATAATAAATGAGGTTTCAATCTGTTTATAAACTTTTTATAGAAACTAAACAGATTTTAAACTATGGATTCGTAAATAATTTAGGATTAAGGTATCCCTAGATTCTGTTAATGTGTGTAGTTACATAGTGCAACAATTTGTGATAGAGTACTCCTTTTATCTTAAGCAAGTCTGTTTATAATGATTTATGTATTTTAGATCATGTTGAAACATACACCTTAGCAATTTGAAGAGCCACTACTAAGTTAAAGAGCTTCTTCGGTAACGATAACTGCAGGGTTACTATACTCGAATATTATGTTAGTTCTTATGTGATAATGTCAAGTTGCTTCAAGGCATGGAATGTAGTTAGGGTAATGTGTTCTCACGAGACTTTATGAATATAATATAGTGAAATAGTTCAGTAAATATCACAAGTTTTAAGTACTAATTCCTTTTTTTATATACAGTTTTGTTGGCCGTTTGCTCATGAGGCCTTGGTACTGCGCTAATCTGTCATTTAAATGGTGTAGGTTGTACAATCGATTTCTTTAATATATGAGCAAAATAGGCAATGGTAAGTTTCATATAATTCTAAACAGCTTTGCGTTACAATAAATTGTAAACAATCTGTGGCATCATAAATATGTAACTACATTATATCAATAATACTGAAAGAAAAGACAAACAGACAAAGACTCAAAAAATTGTGCGTAATCCCTTGTTCATATTATTTAGCACAAAGGTAGGTTCACGAATATCTTTGCAATTTTGCTGACAAAGTTTTCTTAACAATTTGAAATGTCTCGAAGTTTTAAACAAATGCGCATTTATAGTCTTCGGGGACCCTTTACTTTGGGTGGAAAATAATTAATTGACTGCTCCCGCTCTGGGTGGAGCGTGAGGGCGTGTCAGACTTTTACTGACTAAAACCCACCCGTGTTGTTTCAGTTGCCTGTGCCAGGGACACGGTATCTCTTTCGAACAACCCGTGGCCCTGGCAGTCGGTCCAATCAGAGCCCGTCATTTAGTGCTGACATCTCTTTGAGGTGCGCTTGGAACACGACGCGCCGTCGACCCGGGCCTGGTCCTTACCGGACGGCGAGCTACCCATTGCTCGCCGTCCGCAAGCCCGCGCCTACGATGGCCGGGAATCTGCTGGCGATTCCCGACGCCCAGGGCATCTCCTGGGGTGGCTAGGGGCGTGAGAGAACCCTGCGCGGTTCTCTCCCGCACGCGCTCCGCCTCATCCTTCGCAAGCATTACTACTACGCAGAAGAGGGTGACGGCTTCCTATTCACTCTCGCTCCGAACTATGACCTGAACCAGGGCCGGACGCGAAAAATCGCAGTCGCTGATCGCCTCTGCGAGGACACGGCAGCGCTCCGCCCAAGCTGGGCAGATCACCGTATGCTCCGCCGTGTCCTCCGCGCGATTCACACAATGTTGATACCCGGGCGTTTCCTCCCACGTTATATGGCCGCGGAAGGGAGGGGACTTATCGCCGCTATTGTGGCGTGGCCAGCACTGGTTTGTGAAAATCGCACCCTTCATGTCGCCATGAGATCCCGCCGGAGCTGTGTCCGCTGTGCCGCGATTTCTAGCAGCAGCGGAGTTACGCCCCGGCGTTTTGCCTACTCGCGCCACTCCCACACGTGCGCGAGGGCTTTTGCCTCCACAGATCCCATGGCGGCAATCCGGCAAGGAGGCTCCTCACAGGAAACCCTGTGGTATCCCCTGGCTAGCCGAATTGCCATGACACTGTAGGACGCGTTCACCCGACGGGCTGGTCCGCACCTCGTCTTCGTTGACCCTAAGATTTCCCTATGCGTTGACCCTAAGATTTCCTAAAAATAGTTAATCAAATAATACAGCTCTCTCTTAGAAATTATAATTCTTATTATGCTTAGGTAATCATTTTGTGTCCTTTAGTTATTTTAATGATGTTAACAGCTGTTAATCTTTAAGTGTATAATCATTACTGACATTGGAATTTTATAGACATAATTTTATTCCTTAACTTCTTAAATTTTTGTTCATGATTAAGAACAGCCTTCATTGGCGTTTACGTCTGTTATGATTTAGAGCAATAAGAATAGGCAAATGTGGTCAAGCATATAGGCTGTATTGTAGACCAATTCACAGTGAGGTACCTAGGTTCTCCTTAAAATGTGACGTACAATACCACTTACATGTAAATTAGTTACGCGATAGATCTAATCTAGTCTAATGTAACTAGCCTATAAACGCCTCCGTCTCCCTTTTTAGGTCTTTTGTTAGTCAATCGGCCAGACCATTCGGTAGGAGTGAAGCTCATCCGGCCATCTTCGTCTCGGCCTGCCGCGAGATGGACAGATGTTACATAATTGACATAACACAAATATTAGGTATCTGTTTCATTCTTCCATTCTTGGTTCGAAATTCTAAAAATAACATAAACGACATTCAATAGGATGGGAGGGCCCCTTTGTGTATAAAATATTAAGGTGTGCTAAAATCTCGTCCATGTAGAATTTTTTCGTGCAGCTGTCAGATAACCATAAGCTCCAATTATATAAGAATGATTAGGCGTTTGATTAGTTGCCCTGGCTAATTATGTATTGATAACAATAGCTCAATTATGTTTATAGACTTGTTAAGCAGGAACTATAGCGTCAATTAGTTATGGTAATTCACTAACATGGGTTGGGTGAACGCTCGGATTTCTCCGCACCTATATGTTTTTACTGGTTGTATGGCTATATCCCGCAGTCTTTGGTCACAAAAAGCTCACGTATGGGTCCTGTTTATAAAACTGATTTTTGTATCTGGGAATCATCTATTAAGTAAGTTTAACAGTCATAAGGCAGGTCGTTATTGTTTGTGTAGGTAGTTAAATATTCTAAAGAAATCACGCACAAAAATACAAAAGGCGAATGTCGCAAAGTGTGTTGTGAAATTATGTGTAGTTTATTTAAAGGCTTGTCCTGTACATACCTACCTAACATTTTAAAAAGGAAAAATTTGTGGCCGGACTTTTGAAGTGGATCAGTTAACTCATTGTAGTCAAGGCAAGAGACAATGCCTCGCTTGAACTCATTACTATTGGTTTTCTATGCGAGCATATTGGTCAATAACCTTTTCTGAAATGTAACATATAATACTTACAACATATGTACCAAATAACCATAGCATTTTTTAAGGATTTTCCTTTAAACTTCGTTTTACACAATAAATTTTTGTCAGATCTAGAAGATCACTTTAGCTCAATAGGGCATCAAATGTAGTTTTTTTTTGTATCTGGGCTATATTACCCCCGATTTTTCCAGTTTTAATTGCTATTAGTCAAATAAGGTTATGTAGTCTTAAAAGTGTCATACTTCATCAAGCCCTATTCAAATCACTGTTTACTTAAAAGTACTCTGCCTTTGACCTGACCTTACATTCCACGCTCGATTGGTACCAGCAACAGTGAGCAAGTAGTGAATCAGCTAACCCATCGACCTCAGTAAGTTTAATATTGTTATGTCAAGGCGAGTCAAGGAAACGCCTTGCTTGCACTAATTCTTTTTGGTTTTCTTTGACACACGGATGGTAAGATCGGTCAACGTTATGGAAAAGTAATTTTTCATATACTCATGGATAAAATGTGTAAAACAGTAACACCTTAAATTTTTCTGACTTATAATCTACCCAGCCTTTTTTTGGCAGTTAATCCACGTACCACAAGCGTGAGATTTTTTTTTAAAATTACGGGACAGTCTTTACAAAATATCATACTCTATGGAGCCAACAACAGCCAAACATTACAATGGGTTTAACACTTGAAATCTTTCGTTAAAATACAAATTAGAAATGAAGATACTGCCACACCATATTATAACCCAAGGGCGCAACCGGAAACCTTTATCTCACACACCTTATAAATTATAATTAATATAAATAATAATGAATCACGTAATATTACTCTGGTGTAGGCATATCGCAAGGATTCGTTTCCTCCCACAGAGGAACCTACGTAAATAGTTATCTTGTACCGTCATATTGTTTGTATGGGAATGTCAATCAATCACGCTAAAACAATGGACGATCATAGCGGGAATTATCATATGGATATGAAGTGTTAATACGTTGTGTTACTTTGAGACTCGTCTTAACATAACATAACATAACATCACGCCTGTAATCCCAGAAGGGTTAGTCAGAGGTGTATCTATAGTACACCCACATTTCGCCAGTTATGTTTAAGTCCCATGTTACAGGGGGCATCTTAACAATGTGTTTGTTATCCAGTAACATTACTGAAAGCTGATAATCAAGCAAATGTTCTTGGTAATGTAGTTAACGTTACCTTTAAATCAAATTAGCTTCTTTACTATATTTAGACGACAATACGAGAACAAATGAAAACACTGGCAGTTCTGGTGTGTAAGAGTATGTATTTTGAAATCATCAAATCTTTCAAACATCCTAAGGGCTGATTTTACCAAAAGCTGATTTTATTCGTGGAATAAAATTGATGTCTGACAGTTCAAGTGTGGAAAAACTGACAAAAATTGAACATTTATTCTCAGGAGACTTATTTCAGGTATAAAAGTTTAGTGGAATTCACCCTAAATGAGCCAACTATGGTGTCTGCCAATCAGCCGATTAGCCTTAAATAACCACAAAATGTATTTGATCATTTTTTTGTTTGTGGCGCAGGAACGTCATAATAAGTTACATATCCGCCGCCTTAATTCAAAACACGATCTAGCTTTAGCCCGAGCCTAAACCATCGAGCCCGCTTTTGTGTTTCGAACTTGATGCTGACTTTAGTAAAGTTTATGACTTTACAAAATTGGCAACCTAAGACCGGACTAAGTTGTCAGTTTTGTAAAAGGAACTGTATTTCGATTTCTGTTAGGTTCTTATTGTTAAAACAGGATCGATGGTTTAAAGTAAACCATGTCCAAATAAAAACCATGTTTTGTAACAATACCACCGAAGTTTCATTTATTGTTTGAATTTGTATTGATTGACTTGAATGTGCCCTGGCGGCTGATAGTATGTCATGCTCACTCAAATGTCTCGCTGACGGTGGCGCGTGTGTCGGATCATTTAGCTCCCTTCAAAATGGTTGAGCCGAATGGTGCTGATCCATGCTTCATCTTCTGGACGTGCGCCGTCAGTTGGGACTGGTCATCTTAGCTGCCACGGCTTATTTTAATAATGAATTTTTTGGATTGTTTTTAATTATGTTTTGATGCACTCTCGACGCTTTTAACGTGTACGGTTTTTGTACATCGTTCTCACTTATAGTATCAACATTAATGATGTTACTAATATATTTGTTACAACATTATTATTTAAAAGAATGTCCATGGAGTTTCTTGCCCGTTCTTCTCCATAGGTATCTACTGCGCTTTGGAATGGGCAACTAGCTTCATATTTCTAACTGACCGACTCCTTGACAATTCAAAAGTGCCTGTAAATGGTTTAATTTAAATAAATGATTTGAGTCTAAGTTTGAGTTTGTTGTACTAGCTGTTCCTCGCGATTTCGTCTGCGATTCAAGATGAAAATGTCATGGTCTATCTGTGTGCCAAATTTCATCCAAATGCGTTCAGCCGTTTTGGCTAATGAACAAGCTTACTTTGGCATTTCTAGTATTTGTTAGGATTAGAAAGTTACGATTGACGGCCCCGCACGGGATACCAGGGTATATTTAGTAAAACCTACAAGTTTCATATGGGTCATTACAGTAATAATTCCTTTCCCCAACAAAAACAGACTACAACCGAAAATTCATTTTCCCAACAATATTTTAGCACGCCGTGCTCTGTAACAGTATTTTCTCTACACCATTTAAATATTATTGTTAACTTCGTGATGCTTCGAGTAACAATCAAGGCTGTTGCTTAGCAACTGTTGTTTTTTTTTCGAAACAGTAGGTCACAGTTTACAACAGAATGTTGCGGTTTGCTGGATTGACATGCGACCGATGTTCGTCAGATAAGTTTGATGCCCAATTTAGATAAGTGCTCTGTGATGAACAATTTCGTATATACAGGATACATTTTTAACCAATGCGCAAACAGAATTTAGCATATGATTCTAGAACCCGTTTTTTTTTGGGTTTTAAATCATCTAATGACTTCTCCCGCTCTGTGTGGAGCGGGAGAGCGTGTCAGGCTTTTACTGACGAAAACCCACCCGTGTTCCTTCAGTGTGCCAAGGCCACAGTTTCTCTTTCGAATTTCCCGCCACCCTGAGGCGTCAGCCATATCGGATCCCGTCATTATGTGCTGACACTTCTTTGAGGCGCGCGTGGAACACGACCCGGTCGACCCGGTCGACCCGGGCCTGGTCCTTACCGGACGGCGAGCTACCCATTGCTCGCCGTCAAAACCCGCGCCTACGGTGGCCGGTGGCTGCTTGCTATTCCCGCCGCCGCCCAGGGCGTCTCCTGCGGCGAATTCTAGACCCCCGTAGATATTTTTCGTCTGTTATTTGCTGTTTCATAGAAAAATGCAACGCCTACGACTAATATTAACTGACGAACAATTTCTACGCATGGGGTTTGGAATCATATAAGCAGAATTCATACTTACAGATTGCGCACTGGTTAAAAATGTATCCTGTATATTTCGAATTTGTCCGGAGTAGTACTACCGTCATACAATACTACTGTCGAGGAACATAACTTTGTTTTTAAAGCATGCGTGCCGCTCAAATTACAGGGTCATGAGAATTTTCAACTCTCTGTGGGATGGGGTAGGTCCACCCTTGCGACCCATAAATTATTGAAGGTAGTCTCGGCTAGCTGGCCGTTTCGTTTCAGATGGTCTTCATGATCAGTGATTCCGGATATTATTTAAGGCAGAAATAGCAATTTTTGTAATTATTTATAGTTTCATGTAGATAGTTTGAGGTCGCTGGTATGCATAAAGTAAAATTGCATTTGAATTTCAAAATTAACAACCAGAAACAAACAATTTTGTTTAGCCACGAATGAAGTTTTTTAAGATGTCACCTAAACCTATTTCCAAAGACCATGTGAAAAGCTATAAATGTCTTGCAAAATTCGTTCCATTATTACCTTGTGAACGATTGTTAAAGGTGAAACTTAATTTTGATTATAAAACAATAACAATGGACCGGGTCTGGTAAAGTTCACATCCCTCAAGGTCCGTAGTTTGCGAGATAACTGAATATAATATAGTCTTGGGCGCGTCTTGTGATGAAGATATGAATCACAACATTTGGTAATATCTTTATTATGGAGTCCCGAAATACATCTTGTAAGTATATATGGTACATTATTTGAAACAATCATGATGAGCCGTCAAAATGGTAGTGTTCTGAATGCTAATGTTTGAACCGCATGTATCTAATAATTTGGGTACGTCTGTAAATATTGTGTTAAGGCTCCCACAAACAGGCGCGACGCCACTGCACGACACGAAGGTCACATCGCTTGACGCGCGAAACGCGGTGACTTTGTGTCGCGCTGTGGCGTCGCGCCAGTGTGCACGAGACTTTACGTGTTCGTAATTCCATCCGATTTACTATTTGTTCACCACCAACCCGCACTGGGCCCGCGTGATGGATTATGGCCCACTTCCTTTTAAAGACAGGAGGCCTGTCTCTATAAGAGGGATCATTATAAGATGATTATGCTGTATGCTGTAAGCTCCTATTCGTTATAATTACTAGGTACGTATTCTCTTGTCTACTTCGTCTACATTGGAAATGACAACCAAATAAACCTTTTTATTTTTATCGTACACTCTCCCACTCCTATACAACATAAACATCTTACTGGTGAAATATACAAAGGACTATTTAGCGTGTGCTTAGACGCGGGCCACACAAAAGAGATAATAAAGAAGAAGAATAGGCAAAATGACAGATAGAATAGACAAAATGACAGATAGAATAGACAAAATGACAGATAGAATATACATAATGACAGATTTGTTTTATTCGTTTGTCATTTTGTCTATTCTTCCGTCGACAAAACTCGTTTTTATGGTGGTCATGATACTCACATTTTTCTGCAACTGTTTTTTATGGCAATAAAGAATTTATTTAAGCATTATTTATTCCACGAAGGATTCGGCAGAGTCCCATGTTACTCAAGAAGAGCCTATTGCCATCAACCGTGCACAATTCTAGACTCCGGGCTGCTACAAATTTGTACGATGCTTGATATTAACACTTGAGGATGAAAGAAAGAAGTGTTTCGAGATGAACGCAATCAAATTTCTCTATTTAAAAATATAAGAAACCGAACCCTGTAACTGTGTGATATGACACCTGTCAGTACAGCTCGATGCAAGCTTTATGGCGGCTTTGAGGGCCGATCATAGGTCATAGCGTAATATCAGCTCCAATACTGTCCTGATAATGATTGCTGAGCGATTTGATTGCCCCTACATACGAAAATGCTGTAACAGACATGTATAGCCAGGGCGCAAAAGTTAATGCCATGATTATGATTATTTAATTCAATTTGATTTTGTATTTTATTTTATCATTTTTAATTTTATTGTTTGTGACCCTTATAATCAGATATTTTATTATGTATTATGTTATTATGTAATTGATACGTACTCAGTCGTTTGTAGTTTGAATTAGTGACCGTAGTATTATTCTATTTCTGTAACACTAATAATGTATACCTATTATTTTATTCAATCGTTTGTTGACATGCACATCACATTTCCATTTAAAATTTTCTGTTACAGTACTGAAAATGAAAGTGTTTTTTTTTTTTTTGTTATATGGGATTTGCCTGAATTAAATGAATTTTATTTATTATTTTATTTATTTTATAGTTAAGCGATAGCGATTGTAGAAATATAATGCCATTAAATGTATGGGGTTGACATAAGCTATGGTCACGTGATCATAGGTCATAGCGTAGTATCATAGTTAAGCGATAGTGATTGTAGAAATATAATTCCAATAAATTTATGGGGTTGACATAAGCTATCGAGATGTCACGTGATCATAGTTCATAGCGTAGTAGAAATATAATGCCATTTGTGTAGGCGCTCTGAAGCTGACCTCTTATTGTACGGAAATCCTATACAATGCGAGATCATCTTTTTCACCTAAGGTTTCTTTTTCTATTATTTTAATAATGTCAATGTGGATTTTACTTAATTTATTCGACGAAATAATTACATATTGTCTAAAGTCCTTGTTTCAATCGCTATCAGAATAAGTAGCTAAACAATTAATAGCTATGTTATAAGAATTATTTGAGGGATTTCACGTCTTTGGTAACAAAGCTAGTATAAGCTGGCCTCACATTCTACTGAAACTCTGGACTACGGCAGGCCAGCTCAATGTCAAAGTGTTAAACCAACGGGCGCTCGACTATACAGAGAGTACTTAAAGGCTGGGTAATTACCCATAAATGTACCCATTAGAAGCATTCTAATTATTACCCATATAGGTAAATATGCTATCATCACGATTAACGAATTGTATATATGTTACTGAAGGGTACCTACTCTTATTCACCCGATAAAAAAGCCTAGGACTTTCGAGAGTATATCCTTAAAGTATGAACACCATAGAAAAGAGTATAGTCGACGCAGGAATAGACAAAATGACAAGATTTGAAGGTAAAAAGACAAGAGGTCAAGCTGGAATCGGGTATCGGGTGATGGTAAACAGAAAAAAAAGAAAAAAAAAATTTGGGTGCTTTGTAAAAGAAAAAAGTAATTCTACTAGCTGTCTACGGTCTTTTAACTCCTGTTGCTACAAATTTAAACTTATACATTTTTCAATATTATTTTAACTATTATGTCCCGACCCATCACCCGACTCCGGCATGACGTCGACTTACGGGACACTCTGTATACTTCTGTCATTTTGTCTATTCTTCCGTCGACATTACTCTTTTCTATGGTGTTCATACTACGATTGCTAGTAACTAATGAGGTCCACATAATTATGGGACACACAATGAACTACGCATCACACTGACGTCACGCAAAATCCTGCATCGAGCAAGCAGAGTTGACCACGCAACTACCATATAGGTATGCAACGTCCCGACATCAATCGTCGGGCAGTTGCCCACCAGACAGAACATCTGGTCGGAGGATCCTCCCTCTTCTATAGAGGATGAGTGAACTTTACACGCTGTTCCTCATACTTCTATAAGTACTAGCGAAGATATTGTGTGGGGAGTTCAGCAATCACACTAGATGTTTGATGGGTTTATAGTTCTTCAGTTTGGTGAGATTGTGTTTGTAGGAGGTTAACTAGGATTTACAAATCGGCCATTGTTACTCAAATCAACATCACTCAAAAATCGAATGTCATTATGACGTTTTTATACCCTACGCTATAAAAAACGTCATTATGTCATTTCGATTTTCCATGTATTTCGATTCCTATAGAGTGGTGTTATTTATAGCAAACAGTAAAGTAATTGGCACCAAACAAGTGAACGTAAAACGATGATGCGTGAACTTAACGCTCATTCAGCATTATTTATGTCCTCATTGTAAACCTCACGAAAACGAGGTCCTTGAACTATTGGACAAATGTCTACTACTTACTTACTGAATGCCAAGATGGTTGGAGTTGTGTTTAATTAACAAAACACCTATGTTAACAGGACTCGACAAAACACTCGAATAATGTCGCATGTACTTGGCATATTCATCAGTCATAATAACAAGTAACGAAGATTTTTTGTCCGTATAAACGGACAACCAAACCAGACCAACGCATACCCGTTTGTCTGGATGTATGTTCCGGATTGGCGCATAAATGGCTGTACGGATTTTGATGGAATTTGGCACACAGATAATTCATAACCTGGATTATCACAAAGGGTACTTTTTTCCCGGTGGTACGTACTCGGGCCAAAAGCCAGTTCAGTCATAAAGTACGTTATTTTGCCCCCGAGTGTACACTGTCTAGAAATTTGTTTGACCCAAATTCTCATTGACTTTTGAGCACTACTAAGCAAAGGTGTCACACATTCGATTAGCAACCGCACAGTTATTATAAAAATGTGTACAAAATACGTTGTTTCGTGACAAAATGTAGTGTCAAATTGTTCCGGCATTTTTTCTGACAAAATAATCGTAGGCCATTGCGGAATGGCGCGTGCGTTAAATTAGTCACGCCACTTTTTATCTTAGACTTTTTACGCTATCCATTAACCTTGAACTAATTGTTCGGTGGCTTTCGAATTGTTCATATTTTTATCTTTTGCCAGAACGTGATCAGATACATACTCAATTACGTGTCTGTCATCAGTCTTCCGTTTAAAAAACTCGCGAACTATTCTGCGTAGAAGTCATTGAATGGACCGCTACACTTTTTGTTCGATTTCTAAACGTATTTCAAAGCGCAACAAACTTTGTCAATACCTAGATTGACCTAGGTATTTAAAACAAGTCTAGTCTGCTTCACCGAGCTATAAGATACAAATGAGGAAAGCGGGTTACTCCATTGCCTGCAAGCGATGGGTCAGCAACCTACCATTTGTGCAATATCGCTGTTTTTAAATACATCGTTGGTATTTCGATCAGTATCAATATCTGGTGCTGGTTTCATTCGAAGCCTGCTTGTTGTAATTACCGTGCATAATTAGTTTCTAACTTTCACACGATGCAGTTTGTAGAATGCAATGATAGTGTGTAATTTCATGTTATCGTTGACATTAGGCGTTATTTAGAATTACGGGTCTTAGATTGATTATTTTTAAACATGCATCATAATCTTTATGATTAGCAACACGCAAATTATTGAACCTAATGTTCTCCGGAAGAGAAGCAAGTGACGATGGATGATTGTTCGTAAACAAATTGTAAAGTTTATTTGTCAGATGTTTCAATTACATTTCGAAACCATACTTAAGAACAATCAGGTGTACTCCAGACGATCTTCAATGCTTGGCCAACATTCACGCTTCTACAACTCTTCAGTACAATCGCAAAACAATATAACATTACATTGTTTGAAAAATATGATTACAGGCGTCATTATTACAATATTTCGATCAAATTAGAAACGAATAGGATATAGCTGTGAAGAAATAAAGTTTACTAACAGCAACATTTTCTATTGTTTGTGTAAACAAAACAACCTTCATACGTAAGAAACTGTTTCGCTTAAACCCAAGGACAACTAGTCAAGAAGTGTGAAAACAGAATTAATTGCAACCCAAGTAAACTCAACGGTATGACGGTTCTGCACGCCAACTTCCACCATTTAAAAGTGAAATAAGTGGTGCCAGTTGCCGCTTCTTCTAAATTAAAATCGTGCTCCTTAAGTTACGTTAATTATATTTTGAATTGAACTCTTAATCATGTCAGTTGCAGTCAGTCAGGCACCATTAGGGAATGCAATCTCGCGAGATCTTAGACCTAACCGAGATCTTGAGAGATAACAAAGTCAGTCTTGCGAGATCTTAAGCATTACGAGATCTCGCGAGACTGACTCTATTATCTCTCAAGATCTCGGCTAGGTCTAAAATGTTTTAATTCCAATAACTGATTATCAAAATGTAAGATGAAAATGAATTATGCATGTAGTATTGCATAATCCGTTTTATTTCAAAATATAACACAAACTGTACATTTTACCATCGAGAATTTCAGTCTTACAATTTTAATAATACTCACTTCTTTGGGCAACCTTGTCAAATCAGCTTTTCGCAGCAAGAATTACTATTATAAGTTTGTATAATTAAAAAGTTAATATGTATATTAAACATTATTAGTTTCTTCATATAATGAAATTGAACTTCTCAATTTCTAAAAAAAAACATTCAAACATTTAAATGAAGTATTTCAAAGTAATAAGAATTACTTTAGTAATTAAATAAAATAAGATTTGAAACTTATACAGTGCATAATAGTTCAGTCTTCCATGCAATGAAATCTTAATCCGTAGCTCTACTCAGTATATAAAGCTCATCGTTTTCGTGACTATGCTCCTGAACAATAAGTAGGTAACTAAATAGAAAGTAAAGAACAAGACCTACTAAATGATACAGTATTAAGCGTGAATAATACGACGTGTCGTGCCCTTGACCGCGGTGAACAATGGATGCGTGTAGGATATTCTGCCGCAGTCTAAGCTCAGTGTGGGAACTTGGTCGTAGTTAATTGACTATTTGGGACACACAATCATGTTTGGGTTCACACTTCATGTGTATGCTAACAAGTTGGTATATGTAAGAGATCCTTTACTTTTGTTGAGATGTTAGTTGATATTCGTTGGAATCTGGGACTCGTTTATTTTGTTGCAAGGAGTTTTGGAAAGGGCCTAAGTATTGGTCAACCCGTAAAAGAGATCAAGCATTTTTACTAAAGCTTTTTTAGTGGTAGTATGTACACTTTTAATAATAAAAAAAGCAAAAGAATTGAAAAAGAAAAATGCATGAATTGAAGAACTACTTCTTGCTTTTGAGAAAGTTTATATCCTTCAAAGGGCTCTCCACCTGCCAGGCTTGCGAGACATTAAGTGCCGATTTCACCAATGAAACTGAACGCGATCAGCACTTTTCAACCCAGTTCAAGAGCTGTAAGTGTCATTATTCCCAATTTTGACACTGAGAGCTCTTGAACGTGTTTCAGATGAGCTGACCGCGTTCAGTTTTAATGGTGAAATGGGCACTTAGAGCTGTCAATATATACCGATTATTACCGCATGAAACCGTGTAAAGCGATAATGCCCAAAGTTCAGAGATCGCGAATCGTGTAGTGTATTACAACTGACAAGTTCCTTGTGCCTAACACGCAAACGCTGGTAAACATCCTTCAGTTGAATCTTGACTCTTAACGTCAGGGGTGACAAACGGCTGGGAATATGGTCTGATGCATTGTTGCCTTTATTATACTAGGCGCCAATTATTTTGCCATGGATTGTATACAAATATTATAGACCTGGATATAAAACAGTATCGTGTCTGACCGATAAACAAATCGACGGCGAAGTGCCATTAACTCCTAACTGAAATTTTTCGTGAAATCACTTTATTATCGTTTTGAATTTATAGGCGTAATTCGCATGTTTTAGTGAAATCTCCTTAGTGTATTTTTTGTTGCAACATAATTAAATTAAAATGTGGAAATATTAACTTCGAACTTAACCAACGTGTCTATTTTATGTCCAACTAAAATAACTAACCGAATACCTACTACACTATCATAAAATGTAAGAATTTAGCATAATATATAAAGAGTAAATTATAATTGTTATTCTAAATTAATAACTTTATTTACAAATTTTTAACTTATCAATAAATTAAACGTTTTTTTTCAGTTTGTGTAAAAAGGAGAATGACCAAAAGTGGTACCAAAAAGTCTCATGCATCAAGATCAAAATTTTATAGTAATTATGTTCATATTTTTTTACGACAGTACGCGTCTGGGATTTGATTTTTGAACAGGGGATTTAATTTAAAGTAAAAAAAGTATGGGTACTGACAATAATGTTTTACTCCCTTTACATGACATTCCGTTTCACATGATATGATATTATAAAATTGAATTTTAAAGCTGTCATGATCACGTCTTTCAATAATGGCGTAATAATAAATAGTTTGTCGGTTCTACATTAATTAAAATAACTAGAATAGAATATAATTATTATTTAGAAGACTAATAAAGATTATCATTTTGTCTATGGTTAATTGGCCGTTCACAACCGGTCATAGAGATGTAGAATGCAATAGAATCGATTTTGGATCAATCGACTTATCAGTCATTTTCTTAACGTTTCTTTTAGTAATAAATAATTGTAACGTTTGCTTGAAAAACATTTCACCAATCATTAGTAATAGCTTTGCTTTCTTTTTGTTGAATAACAGTAATACTTGAGTAAAACCAGTACACCAAATTGAATAAGTAATGATAATTGACACAATATCGATTTACTTACTAAAGATTTTGATTTATCGATCACATTTTTGACATTTGATCTGACGTATAACTTCGTTTTCGCTAGTGCTATCGAATACGTCCGTCTGTGTTTTTGAGAGTTGAGATTAATGAATAATTGCGTTGTGTGTTGAGAAGTAGAACTTGCTTGTATTTTGTGTACTTATTACTAACTTGTGTAATTACTATGTGCCGGAAGACATATAACTAACAGTTAAAACACACACTTTTTCATTCATGATTTTTATTGCAGCTGTCTTCAGAATGTGTGCTTTGTACGGAATGTTTAACACTCCTTCAAGATCGAGTAAACACAATAAGTGAAGGAAGTATATCTTTGCCTGCTTTTGGACATAGAAGAGTGTGCTTTTCTTTTGGCAATTCTATTCTACGTGCAACAAGAACATATCCTGTAAGACAAGATCGACAAGAGAGAAACATTTTAGTTAGACATGCCCCACTGCATCTGGTAAATATTGTTGTTTATGTTGCATTAAAATAAAATATGCATTTCATCTTCTTTCTGTTCTAGTTATTTTTTTTCATTTCTCCAGTCTTTTAAAGTGGATAGTGATATCTCTCTAGTGTTGTTGTAGTCTATTATGAAATGTGTTTATGATATTTTGTCCCGATAAGTGAAGGTTTCGCAAATAAAGGATGTTATTAGATATTATTATCTCTTTTGATACAATTACTGCCCAATCACAAACAGGTATTCCAAACAGTTACAATAAATTACATACTTTTATCAAGTCAAATTACATACTTTTATAACCCATTGCAAAATGTTTTAAATTACATGTTTAATGTAGGTGTTTATTTATTAGATTACTTTTTTAGATCTCAAGATTGGAACGAGTATGTGCTGCTTGCTGGAGGTCAGCTACAAGAGAAGTGCAACGTCGTGATCAGCACGACTCAAATCGCTCAGGTCTTTCAGATGCTATTTTGCCAGATGCTGGATCAAGTGGGGATCTCAATATTCCTGCGCCGCCTCCACTTCCACAACAAAACTTACTACTACTTGCTGCTCAAGTTAGGTCAAATCCAACAATTATGTCTTCTGTGTATAAGCGTGCTGCTAGCACACCTAATTATTGTGTATTTGTTAATTGTTTTGAAAGAGAACGTTTACTAGTACCCTCATCAATAAAGGATCTGTTATTAATTAATCATAAATTCTATGTGCCACCGTCAGCACGAATCTGTCGTCACCACTTGGACCATGGCCGTTGGAGCGAATTAACTTCCCAGCTAAGAGATTTTCAGATTTCTCAAATATTTTAATTATGCCTACATATTTGTGTCACTTTTGGCTTGGCTTGAACTCAGATCAGTTTTATGATTTGTTAAACTGTATCCCTAGTCTAGCAGAACAAGTACCAAATGCGACAATTGCTTTTTACTTAGTTAAGCTGAGAACTGGTGATAGTAATGAAAGGTTGGCAACTATTTTTAATAAATCTCGTGTCACCTTAGAACGCTTAATGAATAAGGCCGGAGTGTGTTTAATTAATGAGTTTGTTCCATTGTACTTAGGATTTAATCATATGACAGTTGAGGATGTTGCTTCTAGAAAAAGAATAATACCAGAAGGATTATTTGGTAATTCAGACTTGCCACCTAATTCAAAACCAGCAATAGTCAGTCCAGCAAAACCAGCAGTAATATGTGATGCTACTTACGTATTTGTCCAAAGTAGTTCTAATTACTTTTTTTTTAAACAAACATACAGTTTGCAAAAACTCGATAATTTGGTCAAACCATTTATGATAGTGTGTTGCGATGGACATATTGTGGATTGTATCGGGCCATACAAGGCTTCCACTAATGATTCCACATTACAAGTTTAAACTTACGTAATGAGGAATCTTGTTTAAGATCATTTTTTCGAAGAGCTGACGGTTTCATTCTTGATAGAGGATTTAGGGATGTTATTAATCAACTCCAGGGATACGGCTTTGTAACACATATGCCAAAGTCTCTAATTGAGAATGAACATCAGTTAACAACCCAGCAGGCTAATCGGTCTCTTTTGTAACTATGTGTCGCTGGGTTGTAGTAGTGGTTAATGGGAGGCTGAAAAGGGATTTCAGACTCTTTCGTCATATTTTTAACAATAGAGCGGCTTTGCACCTACATGACGATTTTAGAATCTGTTGTGCCCTAATTAATAACTTTCATGTTGTTATAGAAGATCCACCAGAAGCCTTGGAATATGTAAGAATTGCTAAAGATAGGCTTTCACTTGAGAATCATTTGGCAACTTATGTTGAACAGGCAAATCTCAATAAAAGGAGAGTGAATTTTCAGATGATTGACAGCAATAATCCACATTTAGATGGATTTCCACAACTGACAATATCTTATTTAAAACGGTTTGCACTTGGGACCTACCAACTCAAACAGGCTAGATGTTATTATGGTGAACACATCCGTCGGACTGGTATTTATTCAGTTGAGGTGAATAATACTATCGATGATAATGTGCCTTTGATTTTAGGGCTTAATAATTACCTTTTAAGAGGTAGGATTAAATCCAGACATGTAAACAGTCGTACTTATTACACATACTTATTAGTTAGCAGAGATGAAACTGTGGCCAACACATTAGAAACCATAGTAGGTTATTGCTGCAGCTGCCTGGTCGGTAAGCGAACCGTGGGCTGTTGTGCTCATTTAATGACGGTAGTGTGGTATTTGAGCTGGGGACGGTATAACGATGTAACTGCGCCGGCAACGGTTTTGGATGTTTTTTTTCAGGAATATGATGAATGATTAAAGTATAAGTGGATTAAACAAATAGCTTTGATTGTAAATCGCTATTAAAACCCAAATGGACTTGTTTGTTTAATTTTTTCTATCTCTTACCTAGTCGAATCATGACGACAAAATAAGCACGAGCAATAAATAGTATCTGTAATTAATAGTATTTTATGATTACTTTAAGTTCAAGATGCGCTCTGGACTAAACGAGCGCTTTATTTAGTCTGACTGGTCACACTTATGATAATGATGTTTTAATGGCAGTATGATCACGGTAGCGTTTAAAGATAAAGGTATGTTTACCGTTAGATATGTTACCCGCTCTCACAGTTTTAGCAATAACGTCGGGTAAATCCTAGAGTTTCAGTCACGCACCCTGTGACGCGGCTATGTGTCGCTATAACTCTTAATTCTTATTAATATCAGCGGATTATGCTGTTTTATAGAGCAATATTGTTCGTTCGTGTATGTAAAGTCTATATAAAATACGTCAATTAACTGCACACAAACACTTGGCTACTTTTTAGGTTATTTTCGATTTTATAAAATAACTCGGAAACCCGGGTTTTGTTTACAAAAATAACTTTTATATGAGTTATAGTGATAAGTGTAGTCTATACAAAACAAAGTTTGATTTTGATGCAGCATGGTACGGGTTTCCATACATCAATGAGCATTGCCCTTTTACTTTGTCAGTTAGGTATTATTGGCACTTCGCCGTCGAAAAGCAGATATTGAGTACAAGTTTAGAGTGCATTTAGAAATTTTCATCAAAAACTGGAACCCTCATAGGCAGTGTGTAATTGTTTAAAACACTAACGCAAAATACCATTAATTTTGACATACTCCTATCAACAATATCCATTGCGCTAGGTAAGTACGTGGTCGAACAGATGATATTTTAAAAACATCAGCAATTTATCAGGAATTCTTTTCAAAATACTTTTGATTGTGAGAAATCCTAGGTCTAACGAAATGTTGAAGCAAACCAAATAGCAAGTAAAAACCATTATCACAAAAAACAATCTGATGATAGATTTACTGCAAAAAGCAGTTTCACTATCATTAGTCGACCTTTAATATAACTGTATTCTGTGCTAATTTCATTTGTTTTTATTATTATCATAATGATTTGGCACCTATCTAACAGTAGTAATAAAATAGAATCACGACTTGATATTAATAAATCTTTTAGAATGAAGTTCCCGTTACATTACAATAATTTATGAATCAAAGAATAGAAATATTCAATTTAGTGATGCCATTATTTCTTAATGTGTGTCAGATAGAAGTACTTGATGTCATGTTAGTTCAATTTGCTGTGGACACAGAGTAGTCAAGTCTATGGATCACTCCATAGACTAAGTCATACTTTTGTTACATTATTGAAACGCTCACACGATCTACCGCTTATTAAGTGACTGCGTATAACTAAGTCAAAATAAAATCTCTAAAGCAGTTGTTATACAGGCAACCAAAATTGAATACATGGTTCATCTTTCTAGTAGTAGTTTGATTGTATTGTCACGTGTCTTGTTTCGGATGCTCTAATTCCATACATGCTCATTGCTCAGTTCTAATTCAAGATCCTTCCGACTTACAACGATAATCGTTTATTCCTCCATTTCCTTACTGCTCTGTGGTTACCAAGAAGATGTAATGAGGTATTATATCCTCATCATTTTCAACAATACTCGATAACAGTATCCTGCCATTTGTTTGGATAATCCGTTGGTATATAATATTTACCGCAAGTACCAGTTACTGCTTTACTATATAAATGCTTGTGGCAAAATAGAAAAGTACTGGTAAAACCCGCATTGTTAAGCTTTTAGTTCGATTTGGTACAGTAAACGGAATGATAAATCCACATATAACAGTGAGTACCTTAGATCGTTATTACAAACACCACCAACTCTTGGTCTCTCTCTTGGTAGTGTTATTTTATAAACACCACCAAGTCTTATTACTTTCTTAAAAGTATACGTAAATAACCTAGAACTTTCTGCTTCCTCTTATTCAGATAAATATAGAAGTTACAAACAATTCAAAATCAGGCAATTCACTTTCATTTTCAGTTAAAGTTGTAGCTTGTGGAGTAAACACCTACTACCTACTTAAATTACCGTCTATTAACCAGCAAATATGATTTTACAATTTTGTGATAATGTAAAAGAGCATACCTATTAATAAAGTAACTAACATAGAACCTAATTTTATCCATGTATTTGCTATTTCAAAAACTAACAAATCTAGAGCTTATTATCATAGATCCAAAGATACGTCATCTGACGTGTCTGAAATATTGATAAGTACTCGAATCGGACAGTAGTTTAGTGGACCACAATGCTGGCCGCTCAATGTTTACAGATTGAACTATAGAATGACGATATAGAAGGTCAGACCCAGTGTTGAGAAATCGTGAAAAACTATCTTTAGGTTAGTCAGTAGGTATTTGGGAGACTGTCATAATGTTATTTTGTTCAATAAAAGAGCTTCGTTTTTTTTTTTGTTAGCGAAAAGATTCTGTCGACTTTAGACATGAACTGTAGGACGACTGAAAAATATTTACTCATTAATTGTTAGGGTATATAAGCTCTTCGCAGACGTACAAACTTGGTTGTCTTCGTTATAAATCATAGCAAATCACAGATCTGATCCATGACAGCACCAAATTTAAAGACTTGACTGCAAAGTAAATTCTGCTAGCAGCTGTTGAGACACTGCCAACTTCTGTGATTCACGATGAAGTGTCCAATTGTATCTGAGCTGGTTCACTATCTCTCATCTCTAAATCAAGTGGGACTTCTATCTGTACTTATCTATCTCATGCTCTAGCGGTTTGGCGAACAGTTAGATATTCGACAACAACAGTATTTATGCATTAATATATCTTAGTCAAACAGTGAGTCAGAACCTTAGTAGAATAGTTTCTGCTGAGATCGTTGACACTGCCAAGTTTATTGCACTTCGTAATTATGTGTTACATGCTTTTCGTTCGGATTTGATTAATGCTAACAACTTGCACATGTTATATTGAACACGTTTGATTGAATTGAGGAAAAGTTAAAAAAATATTTAACTGAACGCTGTTAAGTAGGTAGTTCTTACGTTTGAGAACAAAGGAGTAGGTATGGTTTTTATTGTGACAACTTTTTATTTTGTTGTTTTGGCAGAGGCGCACTTGAACAGGAGTGAGTTCAAATACCAAAGTTCGTAGTAGGTTCGAAACGGGATTCAATTGTTTTACCCGCATCGTCGTACCCATAGAAAACAATGACGATTTAACTTTTGTATTGCTTTGATCTGAGGAAAATGAGCACTCCATGGAAAGAAATCCTGTATTTTTTTTACATGGGCCGCAAGGTTAAACAAATAAACAGGGTGGAAGGGACATCGACGCACAACCTGATACCATGGATTCAGTGTATGATTCTGGACCCCTTTCTTTTTTTTTAGGGTGGGAAATCATCAAATGACTTCTGCCGCTCTGGGTGGAGCGGGAGGGCGTGTCAGACTTTTACTGACTAAAACCCACCCGTGTTCCTTCAGTTGCCTGTGCCAGGGCCACGGTTATCTTTATCGAATTACCCGCGACCCTGAGGCGTCGGCCCTAACGGACCCCGTCATTTTGTGCTGACATCTCTTTGAGGCGCGCGTGGAACACGACGCGCCGTCGACCCGGGCCTGGTCCCTACCGGACGGCGAGCTACCTATTGCTCGCCGTCCGCAAGCCCGCGCCGACGGTGGCCGGGAATCTGCAGGCGACTCCCGACGCCCAGGGCGTCTCCTGCGGCGACTAGGGGCGTGAGGGCGCAAGGCTCTCTCCCTCACGCGCTCTGCCTCCTCCTTCGCGAGTATTACTGCTTCGTAGAACGGACCAGGGCCGGACGCGAGAGATCGCTGCCGCCGATCGCCTCCGCGAGGACACTGCGGTGCTCCGCCCAAGCTGGGCAGACGTCCACCGTATGCTCCACCGTGTCCTCCGGGCGATCCACACAATGGTGACACCCGGGCGTTTCCTCCCGCCTTATACGAAACAGGAACCTCCCGAAACAACCGTGTCCGGTGAGGCCCTGTGTCAGGCGCAAGGTGAGGATGCCGTGGCGCCTCTCCAACCACTCCTCAAAGAGGGGACTTACCGCTGCTATTGTGGCGTACTCAGCACTGGGCTGTGACAACCGCACCCTCCATGACGCCATGAGATCCCGCCGGAGCTCTGTCCGCTGTACCGTGATTTCTCGCGGCAGCGGAGTTACACCCCGGCGTTTTGCCTCCTCGCGCCACTCCCATACGTGCGCGAGGGCTTTTGTCACCAGATCCCATGGCGGCAATCCGGCAAGGAGGCTCGCCACCTCGCATGAGACCGTGCGATATCCCCGGACCAGCCGGACGGCCATGACCCTTTGGGACGCGTTCAACCGGCGGGCTGGTCGGCGCCTCAAAGAAGGCGCCCACACCGGTGCCCCGTAAAGTGCCATGGACCGCACGACCCCCGGCAGGAGGCGTTTGGACCCCCTAGATTGGGCAGGAGCCACTTCAAGGCAGCCCCAGCCCGCTCCAGTCTGGGAGCCAAACGTCGGAAATGCTCCACGAAGTTCCACCGGCTGTCGAGGACGAGTCCCAGGTACTTCATCGTCGACTCGACGCCGATGTGAACCCCTCCCGCCGTTAACTGGGAACTCGATTGTGGCGCGTTCCGAGGACCATGAAAACACATGGCCTCGGACTTGTGCAGGGCCACTTCGAGTCCCATCGACGATTGTCGCAACCCCGAGTGTCGCTAGCTCGGCCGCCGCCTGGTGCGACCTCCCCTGTGACGGGACCAGCGTGTCGCCAAATCACGCCAAACCACGGTGACGCCACTAGGTAGATCGGCGCGCAGCACCCAGTCGTAACCGATATCCCACAGAAGCGGCCATAGGACCGATCCCTGTGGGACACCGCACGACATCTCTCGCCGGTTCCACTCTCCTCGGTGACCGGGGTAGATGACGGCCCTGTCCGTCAAGTAGGCCTCGGCCACGCGACAGAGGTAGGTCGGCATCCGGTGATACCACAATGCCTCCCTGATGCAACTCCAGGGCAGGGTATTGAAGGCATTGGCGACCCCACCCCGGGCCACAGCATCCCCCGTCAAGAGGGCTCGCACGCGCATGAAGGCGTCCACCGTAGAGCGCCCCCTGCGAAAACCGAACTGGCTCTCCGCCAAATCCGGCCCTCTTCGCTCTTTCGAAGAGCTTGCCCACCTCGTCGAGCAGTACGATGGGCCGGTAAGCGGACGGAGAGTCCGCAGGACGCCCCGGCTTCTTAATGAGGACCAGTTTCCTCGTCTTCCAGCAGCGAAGTGGGAACTGGCCCCCCTCCAAGCATGCGCTTAGGAGCCCCCTTAGGCGAGGCCCGAGAGCCTCCAAGGCCAGAACCCAGGCTTTTCCAGGTCGGGTCCTGGGGCGGTATTCTTGGCACTAAGCCTATGTACCGCCACTCTCAACTCTACCTCGGTCACCTCCGAATGATTCTGGACCCCTGGAGTTGAAAAAAAAACGGCTGTTTCATAGAAAAGTGCAATACCTACGCGGTCAAAATGTATGGCAGAGCAATTTAAAAAAAAAAAAAAAAACAAAGCGGGTTGGTTCAAAATCATGTACTGAGTTCATGGTATCAGGTTGTGCGTCGATGTCCCTTCCACCCTGTATTAATATGTACCTAATTCTTTACTTTACTACACTACTACTTAACTTTCTCCATTAGGCTCTGAGTTGTGGAACTCAGTTGATTTCATCAAATAAAAAAATTAAAAACAAAACGGTTTAAATTATAGCATAGAAGCTGCAACGCCTGAAACCATTAGGATTACGTCAGCTATCAAGCAGTGTGTTTACTGACGAAAAAATTGTAATACTGTAGGGTTGTCAAATGTAATAATTAGTTAAACGTTCTGTTTATTATATTCGGAAAACAAATAGCCTTTTCTGTGATTCGAGTGATTCGTAGTATTGCACAGTAAAGAAAGAAATGTGCACAACTTATTAGAGAAGGTTTTTGACATACTTTAAAAGTAACAGGTTAAAGAAAAATAATAGGTAAATAAACCAAAAGATTAATAAAACAGAGGAGGAACTTTGAACTCAGGCTGCTAAAAACCGTCAGACTCATAAAAGAAGCGTAGGTAACACTAACCGTTAAGATCTTCAGACTCATCAATATTAACATTTTATAAGCGCATCATAAATCTGTAACCCAATTGTCTGTAGGTACCTAGGTATATCATTTTCTATGTACATATTAAAAAAATAACGTCGCTTTTTGTATCTGTATGTGTGACCGCATTATCCTTGTAAACTGCTCAGCGGATTTTGAAGCAGTATTCACCAACATTTAGTGAATTAGTCCGGATGCGTTATATATAACATAACTACACTGATATTAAACTCACAAATAATAACAATAAAATCTCAATGATAATACAGAAACCGCGGGAAGCAGGGGCGGGCCTTTAGTAAAGTTATAAACAAAATCAAGAAAAACAGGAAAACTAAAACGAAGGTGTGAAAACCGATTCAAGTCGAGACAAATCAGTCTGTTTACGTACCAACCCTAGAACATGACTCTCAACTCTCTCATGATTACAAGTTCTGATTCCTATAAGTACACTTATGATATGGTGGAATGAAATTCCGCTTCCTCATAAAAGGTGGTTGTAAGACTTGGAAGTCGTGAACTGATTACCTGTAGGTAACTTTTCCAAGAAGCTGTTAGCCTTACTCTTGTGTAAATGATCACAAGTAAGTATCAAGTTGTGTAATTTCTTGTTTTGCTTTTACAATCATTTGGAGTTTGATTGGATGGATATTTAAGGTAATATTATGTAGCTTAGGATTGAGGAAAATATTGTGAGGAAAGTTTTGATTATGAATGTGGATGGCTATAAGAGTAGGAGAAGATCTAAGAAATGATGAATGGACTGTGTGAAAGATGATTTGGCTAGAAAGGAGAAGACTACCGAGGTGACGACTAATAGAGAAGATCGGAAGAAAACGAGATGTTGCGCCGATCACAAATATCGTGGGAAAAGCACAAGAGAATGATGATGATAATGACCTAAGGTTATGTAGAAAGAAGAAACATTTATTTGCGGTAAACGTGACGGCAGAGTACGAACGAAAATACAAAAAAATTACAAGTTGGTGAAAAATATGCGTCACATCCACGCAACGAATCAACCCGAATCTCTTCAAAGTTATAGTGAACAGGCTTCTTCTGGGTAAGCTCACTCTATCGTAGACTTTGTTTCTGTCACCCCTGACCTAGACTAGAGTCAAGAGCAAACCCAAACCCAAGTAAAAAAAAAAGGCCTTTGCTCAGCATAATGCTACGTCCCTATGCGAGACAGAGCCCCAGCGCTGGTTTAGCGACAACCGGCAGCTGGCGGTGTAGCTTGTGCTACTGGGGCAGACGTAACGTTTTGGACAGTCTCTACTTGAGTTGACAGTTGACACCTATTAAAGTTAAGTAAGGTCTAGCACTAAATAAATCGCTTTATCTAGGAGCGCGTTTATAAGGTAGTTTTTTAAAACTTGTTTCATATTTTAATAATAAAATTAGTTTATTGGTAAAGCAAGTTTAGGCATAAACAAAATGTTTTGATTGGATCCTCCTTTTAGGCAGATAGTGATTGTATTAGGCGAGACCGCTCTTCCCTAACAAGACGTGTTACACAAAAAACAAAACATTTTCATTTTTATACGCAAACTACAAAAAATAACATTAACTTAAATTAAATCCAATGCTTGTATGAGTGGGTGTAGGTTTGAGTGTGAGTATATGTAAGTGAAAGTTTACGTGTGACAAAGTACACGAGTGTGAGTGAGGGTGTGTATGTGGCAAGGTTTCAGAAGTGTTTCGATTTTCGATTGGTATCATTGTAGGTAAGTGTTTGTCTCCATAACATTATTTTATTTTTACTCTCATAGTAGTTTTTGGGATAAAAGTAGAGGTATTTTTTGATTTTATAAAATGCATACTGGCAAGAAAAGTTCTTGTCCTAGGGATATTTAATATCAAGTCTTTCCTTCTCATTGTCAGTACACAAATTGTATTGAAAAAACTCAAGTCTCTTTGTTTTTCAATACAATTTGTGTAACTTAAAGTTTCCAGACTAAGTTACCTGGGCTGTCTCTCTCCTGGGCAAATATTTCCCTCCACTTCTACCATCTTTCGAGAGTAAAATATAAAATAAGAAGCGATTTCTATATTATAAACAAACATAATCAAAATGAATTTGTGATACCCAAAGAACAATGCCGACTTCCCATACATTTCAAAACCTGATAATGAAAATTTATGTATAGTTATAAGGTATAGTAGAAACACTACCTGTAAGTTTAGAAAATAATGTCATATGGTCATTTTTACAATTGAAACGCTACGAAGTCCAAAAAATATGAATGTTACTTTTTAGGATAGGATTTGCCGTTATAAAGAAATAAATGTGCTAACACTAATTATTTAACACTCGAAGTTTAGTTTAAAATAGTAATACTTACTTAATAATACATATCTATTTTCTAAAACGTCTTTTTTTTTTTTTTTTTTTTGTTTGGCATCTCGCAGGTCAACCTATGCGGTTGTCGTCTGCTTAAACGGACTTGCCTGTGGATTCCCTAATAAATTAAGGCCTCCAGCCAGGACTTAAACTTATATACTAACTAAAACTAAGCGACAACGCTAAGGGCACCCCCTGTGGGGTACGAACCTCGGCTTAGGGCGTCGCTGGAAGAGGGCAGCAAATGACTAGCTGGATCAGGATTGGTATTAATTAGGGACGAATTTAAAGCTACAGGCTCAGCGGCGCGGGCTGGCTCGAGCAAGGGTCGGGAGGTGCGTCGATTTGGGCGTCGCGGCGGGCCTCGGCGGCGAGGGCGGTAGGACGGCGATCGGGTTTTGGGCTTTTGTAGCGTGCTAGTGGCCTTACTACTCTCCTGGAGGAGGGTAGTGGCGTCGTCGGGGTCGATTAAGGTATGCCTTGGTCGGCGAATACTGCTAATGCGAGAGGGAGTGTAGCGGGCGGCCGCTGTAATCAGGGGGTTAGAATGTTTGATGCCGCAGTCGAAGAAACGCTTTGATAAGCGTTTCATGAACTGTTTTATGGTTGGCATTTTGAGGTCGACGTGAAGATCGATATTACGGACATAGAAGGGGGCACCCGTGGCCCTTCTGAGGAAACGGTTTTGGAGGGTCTGCATCTTATGGAGATGACGTGGGTGAGCGTGCGCAAATACAACGCAGGCATAGGTCATGATGGGACGGATGACTGCGGTATAGATGCGGAGCTTGCATTTAAGGGACAGTTTACTACGGGCTGTCAGTACGAATTGCAGCCTGCTAAGAGCGAAGGAGGCGCGCGCGCGAACCGCCTTAATATGAGCCTTAAAGGTAAGGTTCTCATCGAGGATCACGCCTAGGTATTTGGCTTGCTTCTCCCAAGGGATTGGCTTGCCGTACATAGTGATCGGGCTGGGAAGTGGGGGAGGGAGTCGACGACGTCTCGAGAAGAGAACCGCCTGACTCTTATCGGGGTTGAAACGTCTTTTATACTTTGTGAATTCCTTATAACCAGCTGTTCGTATGTCACTGCTTAGACTCTCGATGATTGTCACTATAAATTGAGTGTCCGGCATTAAATGTCAAACGTCAAAAAATCCGTTTCAATCGTCCTAACTGAATTACATATTGCGTGATTCTTTAATTTAATTATTCATTTATTTTAATTAATCTGTATTTTAAATTGACTAAAACAGAAATACTTTCTGAGTAAATAAAACGTAAAATAATGTATGAAACTCAGAAACAGAGTTGAATAAAGTCAAGTAGCACTATGTAAAATGGAACGTTGTAAAAAAGGGTAGTTGAGGTGCGTTCAAAACATGCTAATATGTTTACCCTTGACATAGAATAAGCATAAAGAAAAAATTAAATTAAAAAAATCCTGCGTTTCTCTTAACATTATGATAAGCGTAATTAATATACAATTTTATTAGCTGTATTTTAAGATTTGTTTCATTTCTATACATAGTCAGGTGAAAAATGGGCATTCTTCTTTAGAAGCAAGCCATGAGTCTTATCTAAAATCCATATACACACATACATGCATAACATCACGCCTGTAATCCCAGAAGGGTTTGGCAGAGGTGTACCTATTGTACACCCTACACCCACATTTCGCCAGTAGTTATGCTTAAGTCCCATGTAATAGCGGGCGAGTCTATTGCCATCAACCGGGCACAAATCCAGACTCCGGGCTGCTACTGAGAAATTCTAGAAAGAAAAACCCAATAACACTTTGCCCGACCTGGGACCATAAAACAACATATAACAAGATTAAATAAGTTTTGCAATAATTCTTCTGCCTTATGGACATGTATGTGGCTGCCCCGAAACCTAATTAAAGGCATCACTAAGTAAATGTCTACTAACTGCTTCCAAAGTTTATATAAATGTTTATGTGAATTGATGTTTATTTTTGAAAACGTGTAAGACCAAAACTTTAAACAGGCTATTTGATATCAAAAAGGCAAGACAGAATCATTTTGCGTATCTCAATGTTGCAAGCGTAAAATGAAGTTATAAAAATCAGCCACAATAAATTACGTTGTATGAATCTTTTAAATATCGATGAATCTTAAGATATCTATCAAAGCCTCGGAAGTACCTACTGGCAAAATACATTGTGTTCACGAGATGTAAAGAAATCGTTGCGTCGATCATCAGTGAATCGCTATATCCGTTTTTCTCACGTCTGCGGCTGTTAGATAACTCAAAGTGCGCTTACGCACTATTGCTTTTTAAGTTTTCTGTGCAAACTCGATTGTGTGCGTAATATATTATAGCTGGTGTCTTACTCGTTTTGAGAGTAGGTACCCAATAAGTTGCTAGCATACCAATTTAAAAAAAGACTATAAGCAGTAATTCGTTCAGCAGGAAAATTGCTTCACCTTCATACATATTTTATAGGACTTAGAACGAATCAATGTTGTAATCTAAATACATAAACAACC
This sequence comes from Dasypolia templi, assembly GCA_963555695.1. Taxonomy (NCBI): domain Eukaryota; kingdom Metazoa; phylum Arthropoda; class Insecta; order Lepidoptera; family Noctuidae; genus Dasypolia; species Dasypolia templi. Next base: position 8,184,171 of record OY743148.1, on the reverse strand, counting down.
GTTTCTGATGAAACTGACACCCGTGAATTTCACATTAATATACCGTATTCAGAACCCGATTACATTATTTAAAACACTGTAAAATAAATAGTACGCAAAGAAGCAATTATATTTGAAGGCCTTCCTAGCTAAGATATGGAATTACCGCGTTTAATATTAAATTAGTTTGCAATGAGATCATATCGGAATGAAAAATCGCTTCGTATAGGTAGGTTATTATCCAATCTGCACATGCAAAGTTCTTAGTAATTTAATCCATGCAAGCAAATTGGTCTAATCATATCAATCTACTTATAATGAAGTATAGACTCGTAGATACAAAGTTAGAGGTAAACAAGTGAATGTAACGTAATTTAAAAAATGTTTGTAAGCATAATATGTGGACGAATAAGGTCGGACGTATTCATATCATAATCAGCTCGGACACAGGCCTCATGTCGGTGAGAGGGCCGTAATCCACCACGCGGTTTTAGGACGTGCCAGTTTCCTCACGATGTTTTCCTACACCGTTTTGAGTGCAGTTGTGATGGAATAATTTACACGAAGTAATACGCCTGTCTGGGCTCGATCCCACGACTAACAACTCGTAAGTCGCGGCCATTACCACTGGACCACCACTGCTCACCAAATAGGCCCAGTGGTTCGTTGTTTCATAGAGCAATAATGAACGTCAAATTAACACTTTTTTTTTTGGAACAGACTTAACTGCAATGTCTAACTGAAAACCTGTAAACGGGTCATTGTCAGAAAGACGAGATTGAGATAGAGATTGTCGGTTGATTGCGTTGTATTATCAGAAAACACTGATCTATTGTTTACCTACCGACTTGAAAAAATTACGTGTAAAAGTTTTTTTTTTAAATCAATTTACAAAAGAATATCATCAACCATTTAATCTGGTTTCATGAGTTCGTATAGCAAAATTCTAAAAAAAATAACCTCATTTTGTAGTTTGAACGTAAATTAACATAATGTAAATGTCCATAGCTATATGTTTGAGTCGTTTGGGGTGAAAACACTAGGACCGTGGGGTCCGAGTGCTCATCGAGTAGGTGTTTCATGACATCTTCGACTCTTCAAACGCCCTTCGCGGATGTTATCAAACGTGAAACATAACCTGTAATCCGCGAAGGGTTAAGTAGAGGTGTACCTATAGTACACCCACATTTCGTTAGTTAGTTATGTTTAAGTCCCATTTAATAGTGCTGCAGTTCAAACATTTTACGTCGAAGGGATAGGGCGAAATGACTATAATTTGCTGCTTCATTCATATTCAGTTCTGGTTACAACATTTGCTTCACCTAACTATCATCACGTTTGTAACTAAGTGCCGATTTCACCAATGAAACTAAACGCATCAGCACATCTGAAAAGCGTTCAAGAGCTGTCAGTGTCAAAATTGTAATGGATTTTTGACACAGACAGCTCTTGAATTGGGTTTAAAAGTGCTGATCGCTTTCAATTTCATTGGTGAAATCGGCACTAGAAAACGGCGATAAAATAAGTGAAGACGTTTATTAAAGGCGTATTTCATCATTGTGTTTTAAAAGTTACGTAAAAACTTATTGATTTATAACTTGCATGTTGTTAAGAGATTATTTATGTGCTTGGAAATATTATGGCGACGAAATTGCTTGGAGTAATTACAGGTCGTTATATTGATTTACGATAGCTTTCGATTGCACGAACTATTACAAGAATGTGTCCGATTTCTCTAAAAGCTTTTGGAAAGGGTTGACAACATTCAATTGTGTATATTATGCTGTATGACGAGTGCTGTATAAAGAGTCCTACGACCTATGATCACGAGACATCTCGATAGCTCATGTCAACCCCATACATTTATTGGCTTTTCTACTGGCGTCATCGCAAATAAAATGTTACGACTGTTACTTTGTCTAGGGCCTCTGAAAAGCATTCTCTCGACGGCCGTACTGTAGATCACAGCAATGTTGGCATTCTATACTTTTAGCCTACCCCCATGGGCAGAAGGCGTAAGTATATGTATACATATAGCTGTAGAGCCAGTCGAGTCGACGTTACTGAAAAATGATTTTGTTTTCATAGACTTATCTAAGCTTTCTTGCGCCCCACATCACTAAGTAACCGTTAAGCGACCCATTTAAAACATCGTTCAGTTTATTTCAATCGTTTGAAGATGACAAAGTTTGACGATGAGAGATAAAAAGTTTAGCGCTAAACGTTTAGAAATTTGTGGTGGAAGTGGGCCTTAGTTATTAGTTTTCCATTCGTTTTCCGGAAAAGCTGTACCTTCTTGTATCATAAATTGTTTTGCAAACACACGTTGAATAACAGGTGAACAAGCTTTCACATTAACAGTGGGTAAGCATTAGTTAGGATGAGTTCTGCTTCTTGGGCCCACTTGTCTTTGTTGCTCTTAAAGTGTAGGTACACTAAACTAAGTAAAGTGTCTTTAGAAAGCTTATTTCAGTTTAAAATCTAAGTGCCGATTTCTTAATGAAACTGAACGCGTTCAACACATATAAAACGTGTTCAAGAGCAGTCAGTTTCAATATGTCGCAGAAAATAATGACACTGACAGCTCTTATACGTAGTTTATGTGCTGATCGCATTCAATTTCATTAGTGGTATAAGCCCTAAAGCCGCTATTTAGAGTTTTAAACACGATCAAGAGATGGTCATTACCATTTAGATGTTTAAAAATTAAAATATGCGGTGTAAGAGACTAACTGTTTCCATGAAATTAGCACATAATCCTAGACTTTGGAATATTTTTTTTTATTAAAAAACAACAATTCCATTCATTTTGACGGCATAGGATGTTTCTTTTGTTAATAACCTACGTTTCATTTCTACGCTGGTGGGCCTAAAGTCATGTAGGTACTGAATTCATGGAAATAGTTTGCGTGTCGATGTTCCTAACACCCTCTATACGATGGTGATTCATTTTACATTGTCATCAATCTACGATGGTGCACTGATTTATCAAGGAAAAGCCACCATGCAATTGTAACTTGCAGATTTCTAAGTTCATCAAAAAATCCTAGCTCAAGCAGCACAAGTTCGTGTTATTAAAAATCAGTAAATATCCGAATTACGTTGTTCAATGCAATTCATTAATTTAACACTTCCTCTAGTCAACTTTCTATCCGACAAACTTACAAAAGGATCATGATTTACTGCTAAATGCAACGCTTTTTAAAGTGAGAATCGGTTTGTAAGACAGTTTATTAATTGTTTATTAGCTGTCCGTACGCTTTGAGTTTTTTTTATTGAGTTGGTATCGATTTACAAAATAAAAGACCAATAAAACTTTCACAGTTACAGTTGTTTGCTCGGTTTTGTGGGATTGAACGCTACTTAGTAACAAGAGTTAAGAAGGTCACTTAACATCGCGTTTTAGATGTTATCATCTAAAACCCGATGTTAAGTGACCTTATTTATTTGAATTGTCAGTAAGTCGTAACCCCTTTATTAACTTTTAAAGTGACTTTAGCAAACTTGACAAATGAATATATTCGTAAGAATTTGGCAGAAACATCCTAGCGCTGATTTGCTGGATTCGTTCATCCCACTATCTATCTATCCCCTATGTTGCACCTGCCATGTTTGTTTCTGCATCACCCTAAGGTTGACTGGTAGCCTGTCTTTGCTTTGTATTTTTTACTTGTGTCTAAAGTTTTAATAAATAAATGAATACTAAAATTGCAGGACCGAAGGTACAAATCTTCTTACTTCTCCGGATAAAGCGTGATGAAGTTGTGCCAGTAATTTTAATTAGGCAAGGTTTGTGTTGTAACATCATTGTCACGATGCACCGCGCGGGAGCATACCTTGTGGTTAGTGGTTAAACCGCAAGGCATGCTCCCGCGTAACTTATTAAAGAGTCAGCGGCTTGGTCCATTAACATTTAATTACGTAATTTTTATGTAAATAAATACACAGACGCTCGTAATATGATTTGTGAAAGAGTTTGTGTTTATTGTTTACTGACTGTTTATTTTTAACTGGATTTCTCTGGCGACTTTTTGCCTTCTTCAAATTCTTTTCATCTTCAGTTGTATAACAGTTCCTAGATAGGTACGTTATCTGTCAGTCAGACAGAATTCTTGTAAACTTGCACGTGATTCGTATAGACTTCAAACTTTTAGTGCTAGTTGCAACATAATTTATTTTTAGAGATACATATTTTGTTTATTTGTTTAATCGCTTATACTAAAGGTACGGTTAGGTAGGATACCATAATAAGAAAGAATAGGTTTTCTTACTAGATAATTAAAATTAATAACTCACGTTTGCGGAATGTCCACACACATAATATTATATTATTATCTCTTGAAAATTTATAAGGTATCTTAAGAATATTTCTAATGATAAATGGTTTCGATAAAACATTTTTTTTTATTGTTTACATACTCTACTCAATCGAGTCAATCTGGACCGTACTTACTTACTTACACCAAGGGTGTACATACATTAACATAAATATCGCGTTCTCACTTAGTTACATTACTGTATTTATTATGTAAATAGGCTTCACATAACATTAGATACATGAATCTGACATTTATGAATTACAAATGATTGAGATACAATGACAAAACAAGATCAGTCGCGCGTCGTGACAAATTCGAATATAATCTATAAATTAATTATAATACCAGGCAAATCAAAATATAAAAAGTACAGTAATACTAACCTTATTCAGAGATCCTACTTGTATTATAACAAAGACAAAAAAAAACAGAGCATAGCGCATAGAGCACAGAGCAGAGCATAGAGCACAGAGCATAGCAGAGCAATAAGAGTTTACCAATCGAAAAATGAAGATTCGAGATCGTCGTTGGTGAACTGAGAATATGACGTATTTTTATGTTATGGTACAGTCTGCGAGGCCTAAGCAGAGATTTGCATTAATTTAACATAGTTAATACCTTCCCAACAAACATATTTACTGATAGATTCTTCGGAAAGAAAAAAAAACGCGTCGAATTATCGAATACAGACCTATCACATATAAATAAAATAGTGTCGTCATGCGAAAGTCATATCTAATATTGGAGTGCCATTCAAATGTGTATAGTTACAATTCAGTGGTTTTTGTGGTCATGTTATAAATATGTGTAACACATAATGAGCGTCACGTTCGAAGTAGGTATCAATAATAGCATATACATTTCTTACACAATTTTGGGGAATAAAATGCCTTACGTAAGCTTAGAAATCATATTTTTTACGGCGAGATTACAGTTCAATTAAATGCTATGATTCCCTTCCAAATCATACTTACAAAAAGTCTTTGACTCTTTGCCGTTGCGTCTTAAACTGGTGAAAAGATTATAGTTTGATTATGACACAGTTTCAGCATCACGGATATCTTTAAGACCGCAGGGTGAATCCACCGCGAAGTGTTTATTAAAAATGTCGAAATATAATTTAATATAAGGTGCTAATAAAATATAAACTTTATTTGCTCAAGATAGGGTTTTGTTTAGATTATAAACGAGCATCAGGGATTACCCCATATTATTGCATTTTGGTGCTGTTTTCGCGCATAATGCACGATTTTTATGCTAAATGTGAATCTAATTATGAACATTTAAGGCCGGGGGATCGATAATGTAATTTAATCTGTTTTGGGTGTCAACCGTGATTACTTTTGGCCCGTTATAAGCAAGATACTGAAGATATTACTTTAAACATACCTTCAAAGTTCAAGAGACTTCGAGACTTTCGAGTCATCGGTAAATATTCGTAATTGATTTTCTTTTCTAGCAGTGTAAGTATACACTTCTATGAGTGTAAATAATTACGTGAACAAGCTAGGAAGGCTTTTCGTATTTAAGTTTAAATATAAACCAATTATGTAAACTAATATTTTTTAGATCAAAATCTAGATTGTGCAAAAAGTTGTTACGAAATTCAAATAATGTAGAACAAACGGTATTCAAGGCCAGGAACACTTTGTTAGCAATATAGAGAAGAGAGAATTTTAAAAAAATACGAAGATAGATAAGGTGCTGCATGCAGCACGCGATACAAGACCACCAAATAAACGATTTTTGTCTACGGTAGACTATCCAAAAAGACGTCACCACTACTCGGGATGATGACTAATTAGTCATCATCCAAATTACATTATTTTTACAACATTTTTAATATTAATAATAAAAATGTAAATAACATTATTTTTACAACATTTTTAATATTAATATTAAAAATGTTTGTAAAAATCAAAGCAGGCATAGTAAACAGATTTTTTCGATTATCCTATGATAATCGAAAAAATCTGTTAAATCGATGTAAATATGAGGAAGATGCACGCTTTAAAAGTTTTTGGAGGGGATTAACCGTCCTTGTCGCGCGGTACGGACAATGTACAGAACTAATATGAAGTTGCATAGTCGTGACGTCACTTCTACGATAGTGCTGTTTTTTGTCTAACCCCTATTATAAAATGTGTATAACTTGTCCATGTTTTAAGCTTTTACACTTTTTGTAATATTGTTTGCACTATTTGGAAACAAACATTGTTTTAAAGATAAAATAAAAAAAAATGTCATCATTTCTATTGCACCTACCACTGTTTGTCTCTGCATCACTCAAAGGTTGACTGGTAGAAAATGCCTATGGCATTAAGTTCGTCTCTGTACAGTAGCGCTCAAAAGTCCATATGCAATCTCACAAAGCAATAGATTGACGCTTCGGTTTCACTCACGACCTTCTTCTATAAGTTGTTTCTATACTATAGACACGCACACACACTCACTTGTCTGTAATTGATAGTAGTTCATAATTTCAACTAACTTATCATGTGGCATGCTAGCTTAGTCGTTACCGTGCTTGGGTAGCAGCGCAGCGACATAGACTAATATATATAAAATGAGACGCAGCGATTATAGCGAGCCCTGAGTTCGAATCTCAACTGCGCCTGCGTGATGTTATTTTCAAATAATGGTGCCGATTCTCTTGTCACAAAAGCCTCTAAACTAGACTAAAAATCACTAAAATTTGGTTTAATCCTGTCAAATTACGGTTTTCCATTCTGAAATTGACTAAAGTGACACAAATTAGCTATATTTTAGTTTGACAGCACTAAGATGGCACTGAGTTTTTAGTTTAGTGAGAATGGCTATTTTGCTATTCTGAATTTTACGTTTTTCACCAAAAAATTTGATTGTCTAACTAATTCTCAACATGAATCTGACTACTTTTAATCGCGATTAAAAAGGTGTGGAATAAAATTAGTTGGCGTGAACTAAAATCACACCAACACCTCGACTTCAGACGTGCAAAAACGGTACTTTAACTTTTTTTCTTTTTTTGCTCATATCTCGAAAACGGTGTGTCCTATCACAAAAATAATGAAAATGTCGACCCCCTATGTAACCCAGAAACCTCCAATGCTCTAAATGTAGATATTTTTATTTTATATTTTCCATCCAAAAAGTAATAACTTCCATACAAAACACGTCGAGGCTGCCCCAGGCGGCCTCCGGCTCTAACAAAGACATTGCAAAACCAATAGAAAAAGAAAACACGTGGACTCGAGATTGTCAAATTCGATTATAGTTGTGTCAAAATTATTTTTAAATTTAGAGATTTTTTTTCGCAGAATAGCTTCAAGATTCTCATAGTAAAAAGTAAGGAATTTTAGTGATAGTTTAGTTAGTTTAGTTCGGTGTACAAGAGAATCGGCACCAATATCTATTAAAAGTTTTGATATGTTATTAATAATACCTAAAATGACCAAATTTTTGTTTGTTTTAATGAAATTACTTAAAGTGGTTCGATAATCATTCGATACTTGTCTCTTTCATCTTGTTTACATGAATAATAATTTTTTGTGGGTAGGCCACAGAAAACTTAGTAAATTATTTCGATTTCTGTGAGGTAGATGCAATTCGTTACGACTATTCACCTAATTGAACGTTGTTGGTAAGTGACGAATGTTTAAATCTGTTAATTAGCTGTGTTGTGGTTATAATTTCCAAAATGCAGTGAAACGTAAATATTAAAGCACTGGCAAATATTATTGCGCTGCGTATATATCGCTATGTATATTGAAACCGGACGAAGTGTGAGTGTTATCATTAAAATATTTCATATTGAACTAAATTTAAATTATTATTTGTTTAAATTAGTGAATGATGAGTAGTGTTATAAATAAAAAAATTGCTTAGAGATGTCATATAGTATCACATTCTTTGTTCTAGAGAAATACTGTGAGTCTGTGGGTTAAGAGATGTGAGGAAGAAGGAATTCTTGCTAGTCGGAGCGCTTATTTATGAAGTGGATGCTTATTTAAATAAGCCCTCACATGGTGAATAAATATGAAACAAATGGTTTCATACCAACCGGATATTTTGCTGAATTAATTAAAAGCGTCATAAAAAACTGTTCGCCGTGTACTCCACGCTAAAAAAAGTTGCATCACCGAAGCCCGGCAAACAATAACGTAATAAACAAGAACGTTTAAGTTCCGGAATAGTTTATCCTGTTGTTGTTGTTGTGTTTGTCTGAATTATAAAAAAAATGAGGTTTAGTTTCAATCATCTTTTCTTAAAGAAAATGAAAACTTAAGCTATCCTCAATATCTTACTTATATACACTAAAGCCAATTATAATGTGAAATACTTAATGTAAACAAACTGCCCTACAAAACCACTTAATAAAATCATTTATTCGAAAAATTCATGGTCGAAGCTTAATGTTTAAGGTGAAATAAATCTACTATCAATTTTTTTGAACATCTCACATGTTTAAATAAAACAAATTGCTTCTAAGTTCCTTGACATAGTATTGCACATCCTATTTTCCTAAATAAGTGATTATAAATAATTGTAGCGGTTATCTTTTTGTAAAATATTATAACTATTTTTTTTTTAATTTTTGTTATCACTTCTAACGCATTTTTTATTTATTTCTAACCCTGTATTGCAATAACAACAAAAATATAAAAAAGCAGCATTTTTTTTAAATATAGTATTTCAAAACAAAATAAAAATTGGCAATAAAACTGCACTGCATCTTATGAGATCAGAACCTAAGCCGGCGACTTCTCAGTCCAACGCTTGGCTCCTACTGCTACCAGCTCATTTCAGATCTACTCGAATTTTAGCAATGCCATAAACCTGCCAGGTCACGCGCATGATGCGTGTCTAACAAAAGCGACGGAAATATATTTTTGTTTCGTGCAGAGCGACGCGAGTACGCGACGATACGACAGTGTGAGCCGTGCAAAACTGCGATCTTTGTGGTGTGTGTCGTTGAAACACATACAGCCGTACCGTGAGTTCACAGCAATACGACTCCTAACGTGCCTATGCACTTTTGAAACGCTTACTGTACATTCGTGTGCGCGAAGTATTACATTAATAAAAGAATCTGTCATTTTGTCTATTCTATCTGTCATTGTGTTTGTGCTGAGATAATAAGTATCGATTAGGAGCTACAATCAACATCTGCAAATCCAACTAACAGGATTTTGTAAGAACAAAAAAAAATATCCTACTACTGCTTCAAACATCTCGACTGTGTCCACTTTTCGCGAAGTCAACAAACAATGTGCAGCGTTACAAAACAGAACAGAAGCCAGGGGTCGTTAGTCACTTATCACCTTGACGTGCACCCAGGCGTACACCGTCAAGGTGTCGACTTGTTAATCGCTGTTAACTTCGCGGTCTATATGTGTCTCTTGGAAAAAACAAAGATATTTTATAACCGTATTTTTTAAAGGTATTCCAGAATCTACATTATGTTCGGACTGTGTCGCTAAAATCAAAATCAAAATCAAAAGTCATTTATTCAAATTAGGCTGAGAATCAGCACTTTTCGAACGTCAAAATTACATAAGACAGTCCCCCAAAACGCCCGCCCGTCACCACTTCCTAGCAGCCGTTTTGTACGATATTTTTGGTGAGAAGTTGGGATCACACGTCAACATCCCACTGTTCATAAGGTTAGAAACAAATGCTGTATGAAGCTGAGTATGTGATCCCGAAAATTAAACAGTAAAACATTTGCTGATCAACACTATTCGAATATTTAGGGTTTTTGTTTAAATGGGAAACAGTATAAATCTATCACAAACCATGACTATTTTATTTTTATTTTCTTGTCTTCCTCTACTTCTCCCCACCTGACCTGACCAATTTCCAATAATTAAATCCGCTCCATTCGATTATTTACATACAACTCTTAACCAATAAAACCAACCAATTAATTTGCTCTAAGTACAAAATAAATAGTCACACACTAATAAGTACAAACAAATGGTTAAGTCGTGACATGGGGGCAATGAAAACTTCACATATAACAAATAGAGCCTTAGTTAAATCTAACAACTGTTTTAATTACAATGCGGGCAATTAAAATACCAACACAGTATAGATAAGTGCAGTAGGTTCATTCATTAGAAGACCTAAGAGTGGAACGGTATTTGTTTTGATGTCAATGTCTTCAGGCAAAATATGAAGTAAAACCGAAAGTTAATAATAAAACTGGACATGTGCGTGTTGGACTACGCAAATTGAGGGGTTCCGTAGTTAGCGTATTTGAAAACATGTTATCCCGTACTCCTATACACCGTTATACATAACGGTCAATGCTCCAACTGCAAGTGTAAGTTTATAATAGCAATTAAAAAAAGTGATTTAACTACAAATTAACAATTTTCGACCTTGCTGCGGTCAGACCTTGTTTCTTGCCAAATTTCATGATTTTATGCCAACGGGAAGTACGTTTTAGTTTAAGTTACGTAGTAAGGTTTTGATTTTTTGTTGAGTTTCAAAATATGTCGCTTTACAGGCCAGAAGATTTTTTTGGCGTATTTGAAATTAATTTCCAATTGATACCTTTAAGCGTTCCTGAGAAAAACGGTCTTGACAATCTGACAGACAGACAGACGGACAACGATGTGATCCTATATGGGTTCCGTTTTTTCTTTTTAGGGAACGGAACCCTAAAAACATAGTTTTAAATCCAAATTACTGAACGGAGCAACGCTGGCTATGTTAGCTAGGACTCACCATGCACAACGGACCGAATAGGAGTCAATTGCGGTATGTGGAGTCCACATACAAGATAATAGAAGCATGTTTTTTTTTCCTGCAAATGTTTTCCCTAAAAAATGGGTGAGTGATTTTTGCCCCTGCATAGTCTGCGATTCACACCGAATGCAAAAACATTTATTTTTCCCTGAATTGGTCTTCAAAGCTTAACAAGTTATTGTTCTATAAACCTTCTGTAGAAACCTCTTTATTTTTTACTTAAACGGATAATTTAATTAAGAATAACTCCAAACAAGGCCATTCTGAATGCCGTGGTGCTCTGATACGAATCCAATCGACTTATTGATATCGTTATTTACTTTACTTATTGTTTACAATAATTAGCAACGACTGTCCCACTCTTGGGCAAAGGTTTCCATTGAATAAAGTTTAAATCTAATAAATCATACATCAATTTCGGTAAATCTTTTAGTGTAGTCAAGTTTTTTTTTTGAATTTATGAATTGGTTTGTTTACAAATGTTACTTTAAAGATTTAGATTTGTGTGTGCTTTTGAGTCCCTGACTTCCTTTTTGTTTGGAGATATGATTTTGGAGTTACAGGTACTAGCAAGATTTTTATTGAACAGGAAGGTAAATTATAATACATTAACATAATACCTATGCAATGGGTATGTTACTCGGTAAAAAAATATGATATCACGAGCACATTCGATTGAATCCGTTTCATTAACTATTTAATGACAGGCAAAAGGGTTCAATCTCCATTGGCTTCGATTGTCAATATCAATTTAAGGCGCGTAATTGTGCAAACTAAAACTAGCATATCTCGGTAGAAAGAAAGTGGCACATGAAGTGTCCCGTAACACCGTACAAGATTTTAGTTTAACAACACTTTTCTTGAAGACATATAAAATTTACATGTTGATTTTATTTTTAATATTTGTTGTTACAGCTGCCATAAATTTTCAGTTTCCATACATCCAAAACAGCCCTGTGAACGGGCGGACAGCGGAACCCTAAAAAGCGTGATCTCGGAAGTGAACAAACAAAAAGTCACAGCATGCGAGAAGTAGGAAAAATAAAGTTACGCGATTGTGTGAAATGGCAATTACAAAAATTATGTAAGTCAATGGAGGAGATAGTTGCGCGCCTTGAGTCGAGATACGATCGATTTATACTTAGACAACTGACTGCATACAAAAGCTCACCTAGAATAAAAATAACTTCATGTACACCTAGACTTAGGGCAGATTCCACTAATAGAACTACACGCGATTAGCACATAAACTACGTTTAAGAGCTGTCAGTGTCATTATTTTCTATGGAATTGTGACACTGCTATGGAACGTTTTTCTGCGAACGAGCTTTAGATATGCTGAACGCGTTCAGTAACATTGGTAAAATCGGCACTAAGAGCTGATTTCACCAATGAAACTGAACGCGATCACAATCTAAACTACTATTAATAGCTGTCAGTGGCATTATTTTTGTGGCGAATACGCCACAAAAAATAATGACACATAGAGACACTGACAGCTCTTGATCGCGTTTTAGATGTGCTGAACGCGTTCAGTAGTCATAGTTACACTCGTTTTAAATGTAGTAAGTCCCAGTAACGCTCCAATTTATGTCCACTTCACTTCCTAGTAGTTTTTGTAAATATTTTTTTGACAAATTAAGTGTGATAGGTAGATATAAGTCCTGTTTATTTCGTTAGTTATATAAAAAAATATTCGACACTAAATACTCGAATTGACAGCTCCAACGAAGCGAGAGTGATTTATAAGATCCGACGAATAAGGTCAATGTCATCGATTGTTTAGCTAAAAACACTCTCTGAACGGTTTTATTTAAACTGGCATCAGCTATACGAATTGCAGAATATAAAGATTTCTTAACACATAAACGCTATGTATTCTATCGGCATCTGCGAGTGATGTGCAAACTACTAAGTAGCTGCTACGATTCTGCACTCGATTTCCCGGAATGGTGTTTTGAATCGTGTAATCGAGCGGTGTATCTCGATTCAGACTATGTGCGATTACGTAAGGAGGCGTCATCCAACATGCTCCAAGTTTCACTTTCGCGTGAGTTACAGTTTCGCCGTGTGTCGCCCGCGCACGCTCCGAATCGCACGCGCATCGGAATCGATTTTATTTAGGAACCGGTAGTCGATTGCACATATTCCGAAGGCCGATGATTTTTTGCTAACAATACTCGTTCGTCGTGAAATAGTTTGCGAAACATATATGATTATTAATGCTAATGATATGCGAAACGTGTAATTTGTGACGTTTAGAGAACAACGACCGTTTAATAAGCGGCAGCTCATTAACTGCATTCGCACGAGCATAATATTGTAGAATTTTATGAACATATTTCTATGATATATAATATCATAACATAAATTATCATTAGATAATGAATGGAGTGTGGGAATGTTATGTGGCAAATGTTGCTAAATTTATACAACCAATCAGGAATGCTTAGCAAAGAAATAACACAAACAAGCAAACAACATAACATCACGCCTATAATCCCAGAAGGATTAGGCAGAGGTGTACCTATAGTACACCCACATTTCGCCAGTTATGTTTAAGTCCCATGTAATAGGGGGTGAGCCTATTGCCATCAACCGGGCACACATCTAGACTCCGGACTACAACTGATAAATTCTTAATGGATAACCCAATATTACTAAAGTTCTTTTTTCAAATTATTTATCATCTATTTTGACTGCCTTGCTGTCGCAAGAGCTACTGCTGATCATGAGGTTCTGGGTGTGATTCCTAGGTCGGGCAAAGCGTTATTGGGTTTTTCTGTCTAGAATTTCTCAGTAGCTGCCCGGAGTCTGGATTTGTTCCCGGTTGATGGCAATAGGCTCGCCGCCTATTACATGGGACTTAAGCATAACTGGCGAAATGTGTGTGTACTATAGGTACACCTCTGCCTAACCCTTCTGGGATTACAGGCGTGATGTTATGTTATGTGTATTTTAATTGTGCATGTGCAATCTTACAAAAACAGCACATTAAAAAAATAAACACGTATAACATTGACCACGCGAAACACATGTCGCTGATATCATTTCAATTTCGTTCTTGACCCACATCGATCATCACAAATGTCAAATGTTTGATCCATTATTTGGGCCAGCAAAGAAGTGGTGAAAGCATTTATCACATTACGGGTGATTGACACGAGCGGAGTTAAATGCCATTTGTCCAAGGTTGGCGCCCATTGTGCCGCGCGTTGGTTACGCCCGCTTCGGTGCGCTTGCCCTGTTAGCAATGCCTTTAAATATGTATGCGTATGGAAGTTATAGCTAAGTTACTTGTCAGGTTACAATACGCTTGTACAGTTTTATGAACAAGTATCGTTTTAAGTCAAGAGGCCGCTTAAAGATTTTTATTTATTACTGCCAACTCAATCATATACTTGATTGTATTGTAGTAAGGCTGAGGGCAATTCCCGTATTTTCAAAAACGCTCACATTTTCATCTCACGTCTCAATCTGTCAAAATAACCCACAACGAATTTGCTGTCAACTAGATTTTGAAATAATAACGGGAATTGGCCTCGTGAAATTATTTTTTGTTGGGCACGTGGATGGCCTGTGATTATTTATTAGAAGAATATATCCTTGATAACAATGCGGAAACACATCATCACTCGTCAACTTTTATAATGTATTTCTAAATATGTGAACACCGTGTATCTAGCAAATAGTTAATTTTCCAGCCATTGCTTTACATTTAATTATTTTACCTATAATTGTGATATAGTAATTTTATTCTAGATTCATCGTCTTCTCATATAATTATACAAATGCATGTATAAGAAAAAATAAAAAAAATAATAATAGAGTAATGGTGGAATTTCTTGCCCATTCTTCTCCATACGTGGAACGGCGCAACTAGAATCATTTTTTTTTTTTTGTAAACGGTGACGTTCAAAAGTGCCATTTATGTAATAGGCACATAAGTGAACGTCAACGCTTACAAAAAAAAAAAATGTGTTTGACTTTAAGTTAGAAGATTTGTAAGGCGTTTAAGTCTTTTGCATACATTTTAGACATCGTTATAGGAAGAAGCTGTCTTCGATGATTTACAGGACAAGACTTTAGATATTGATTAATCATCTCTAAAGTATGCAAATTAAATGTCGCCGTTAAAGATGCAAATGCTGCATATTAAATTACTTTGTATTTAATTACATTTCCATGTAATTAAGAAGTTATACACCTACAGAGATTGTAAGAATATGTACCCGGTAAATGCAGTCTGTAATCACATTTAAATGTGAAAAATAAATCGTAAATGATGTCAGACGTTCGTCATTGCAATGTACATTCAAATGTTTAATGACAAATTATGACATTACACAATTTAGGTACTGCCTTTCAGACTTTAAATCATAATGTGATTCTTACTATCCTCACCGAAACATTAGATTCAAACTAATTAAATTGTTTGTACATTAAATAGCGACGTCGACATTTTTTTTCTTTATACATCAAAAAAAAAATTGTTTGCTTAATAAAATTCAAATTTATAAACGTTTTAAAATAAGGGTTAGACAAGTATAACACTATCGTAGAAGTTACGTCACGACTATGTAACTTCATACTAGCGCCGTACTCGTACATTGTCCGTACCGCGCGACAAGGACGGGAATAATCAATTCAAAAACTTTTAAAGCGCGTATCTTCTTCATATTTACATCGATTTTACAGTATTTTTTCGATTGTCTCATTTTTACTATGCCTTCTTTGAAATTACACAATTTTCACGAACATTTTTAATATAAGTCATCATCCCTTTTGTAATTTTAACATTTTATGTCTTATTAATTTTAAAATTTTTAGCTTTATTTTAATGTTTTTTTGGGTTGTGGTTTGGGTTTTGAGGGCTCGATGTTTAATAATAACAGCCGCAACGGACGATCGAAGGTTAAGGGAAGGGTAATGTCTTTTTGACTTGAATGTACCCTGGCATGCTCACTCAAATGTCTCGCTGACGGTGGCGCGTGTGTTGCATCATTTAGCTCCCTTCAAAATTGTTGAGCTGAATGGTGCTGATCCATGCGTCATGTTCGTGAACGGGCGCTGTCAGTTGGGACTTGCCAGGGCTTATTTTAATAATTTATTTAATAGATTGTTCTTTTTTTGCTGCTTCTGGACGCTTTTAACGTGTACGTCTTTTTTACATCGTTCTCAAATATAAGATCAACATGAATGATGTAACTAATATTTTTGCGACAGTATTCAAAATCAAAATATTTTATTTCACATAAAGCTACATGAGCACTTATGAAACGTCAGAAACTAGGTGCACGGTTCCAATTGGTCGTTTCCTATGGAGAAGAGCCGATAAGAAACTCCATGGTTAGGTACTCTTTTAAAAATATTTGTCTTTAACAATGTTTTCAAATTACAGTGTTAAAAATAAAAAAGGAATTTATTCTTTTTTGAAATAGTGTCCATGGAGTTTCTTACCCGTTCTTCTCCATAGGCTACGCTTTGGAATGGACAACTAGCTTCATAATTCTGATTTACCGACTTGACAATTCAAAAGTGCCTGTAAATGGTTTATTTGAAATGTATGCTTTGAGTTTGAGTTTTGAGCCATTCCCAACATAGGAAAACATTTTTTTTTGGGTTTACACCTGTTGCATGAATGAGCAGACGCTTCTGTAAAACGTATAATAACCCATTGTCTGTTTGAAACATGCTCTTCTGACTGCCACCAAAAACCAAATTGATTACCTACATGCACCAAACCAACATTTTCAGTTTATAATCACGATTTCATGCTCAAACGACAGTTCATGATTACGTATGAAGTAATTCGTTCTTATATCATATTTAAGCTTGTCAATTTGAGATGGTGATCATGTACGGGGCCCGGTTGTAAAGATTTGTGTTTAGCGATAATATTTAACTGAGAATAAATGCCAGTGAGCTTGAGCTGTGTCAGTAATAGTGAATGTTATTGATACTTTTGATATGTTGCACGTACACACGGCTACACATCAAGCTATACATTTCCAGTTTTAGCTGACCTCGCATTGTGTGCTTTTCGTACAGTGAGCAGTCAGCTTATACTGGAAATGTGTAGCTTGATATGTAGGCCTGCGTACAAACACAGATAGATTGTGCATATGTCTGAATAGACGTAAAGCTTATTTTTAAATGACATGTGTGAGTACTCATTAGTTTATGTAACATGCAGATCAACGAAATTATCTTCTTTCAATACGTTAGTGCGCTTTGACAAGATCTAAAAAAACGAATGAAAGTCTCTTTATTTAAAATCTTGAATTTTTTATCTTAGATATGATAAAATAACTACCTGCCTTCAGTGCTAATTACTTATTTAACTTTATTGTCACCAGAAACATAGTTAAAAAGGTCAACAAAAGCCCATACAACGTGGCCCAAATATGTTCCTCGAGTTACACGTGCACCAAATCGTAGAGAAAAATAGAGGAATTCAAAAATACTTGTATTTTTATCCTTGACATAATCCTATTGATTGATATTTTATGACTTATGAACTTGGAGGGTTGTACTAATGACTTCAATGATTATAATTCTGTATGTTATGTAGTCTACTATAATTATGCCACTAAGTTTACCTCGGTAGTCTCGGTACTTCGTCTGGGCCGATTTTGGTGACATCCTTTATCACGTAAATTACTTTCCGAGAATAAACGTAAACTAATAATCTTTTCGAACAGGAAAATGTCTTTCATTCGCAGAAAATAAATTAAAAAAAACAACTCTTTGTTGTTTTTTTGTGTGTGCCTGTGATTCCTAAAATCCTCATACGAAAAATACGAAGAATAGGTCTAAAACCTATTCTTCGTATTTTAAGCTAATCGAAGTGCTTCGGATTATTTTAATTGATTCTTATTTTAAAGTACGATATTATGTATGAGGATTTTAGGAATCACAATCGTATCCTCAAAATAATAATCTGACCACGATTGGACTCATTAGTTTTTCAAACGAACCAATGAAAAAAAATCTCATTCAAAGAAAACACAACCGGGGAAGAACGCTTTAACCCGTTTACGACCACTTCTTAGGAGTCCCATTGGTATAATGACTTTTAATAATATTATAAATTATGATATAGCATGTTCTTATTAGTATCACAATCAGCCTATAATGTTCCCACAGCTGGGAAACAGACCTCCTCTCTGTGAGAGGTAGTGGGCCGTAATCCACCACGCGGACCAGTGCGGGTTGGATGTCACATGTCTTCGAGTTTTTGGTTCTAGGGAATGCCAGTTTCCTCACAATGTTTTCCTTTGCCGTTTGTAGAGCAGTATTGATAAAATAATTTACGTAAAGTGTGCATATCCGGATTCGAACTTACGATCTACAACTCGTAAGTACCGGCCGTTTCCACTGCTCGCGCTTTCTTATTGATATGACAGGAATCAGGATGGGACTGTTCCATAGGATTTCCGAAATCAATTAAAGTATACCTACTGAACTCCCAAAGGTAAACTCCCCTGTGTGTCCCATGTCAAAGATTATGAATTGCAACTATTAGGGAACTTTAAAAACTAAATTGTAGGCTATATGTCTTGTAACATTTTAAACTTCAGACTAGGCAGATTTGAATTTTTTTAGACTATTTGAGCATGTACGTGTTTGTTTAAGTCCTAGTTTTTGTAAACCGCAAATGTGACAATTGCAGACCATTCTCTACCAATAAAATTATTTAATGTAGTTTGCACAGGCTACGGTTATGTCAGTAAAACATATATTTTATTGTTAAAATTAGCAGCAATTATTATTTATTTTTTAAAGAACAATTGTTGTACTTTAATGAAAATTCAAATTCTTTTTGGTTCAAAAGTAAGATAAGAATCATTATAATTCAAATTTGTTATGTATAAATAGACAACGTCTTTGTAAACATATAAAATACAAAAGAATATAATGGTATAAGCGGACTCGCGTGTGTTAGCCTTTTTGTATATAACTGAACAAGTAGGTCAATTTAATACGTGTGCGTATAAATATTAAAATCGTCTACAATAAATGTTCTGTAGGTCAACGATCTAATCGTAACATTAATTCGATTAAACCATAAACAATTTTTACGATAATTCTAATAGAGTTAAACTGTGTATTTTTGATTAATTATTTTCTCAACAAAAGTTTTGACAACGAAAAGGTAGAATTTAATAAAAAATTAGGTACTAAGCTCATTAGTATTTTGTAAGTAGATTTTAAAAGCAAATTAGGATCTAATGATGTTGTTGATAACAAAGTTAATATGGTCAGTGCTATAAATACGATTGTTGTTCAATGTTATGACTTATAATTAATTTTTAAAAGTTTTGACTGTAACCTCAACCGTTTTGACCTCAAAGTTTACTTTGGCATCAACAATAATAATATTGCTAACGTCTTTATTGTTTCTGAATTAATATTAAAAGCTACACAATGGTTTCAACTTAATTGTCCTCATACGTTAATCAAAATTAGTTTAAGTTAGAATCTTGAACCATTCGAGTATTCGCTGAATAGTCTCCATAGACTATTCAGCGAATACTCGAACTTTATTAAAATTTTCGTAAATAATTCCTTTCATTATTTACGAAAATTTTAATAAAGTTTTTAACGTAACCGTCATTTTTGGTCAATTTAAGGTCAATCACTCCATTAAGAAAAGAATTTCACGGTTTAAACCCTCTGCAGAATTTATAACAAACCTTGGCTGAGTACCTACTTACAAAAGTAACACATAGGTACATATACCAGGTAAATAATATCAAAGACTAACTAACGAAAAACTACCAAACGTGCAATTCAGTTAGGTTTAGTGTAAATTGGCTGAAATATTATGACGATTATTGTTGAAGATGTCTGAAAAAGTCATGCCGACAGCATGTCGATTCTGTAAAAATCTCTCCATGAAGACTTGCGTGGAGTGAGCTGCCAGTGTCATCCCGTCTTGGTCAATCCCTAGCATCAGTGGCACTGACAGCTCACTCCACGCTCATTTCAGCTAAGTTTTCACGGTGAGACGGTTACAGAATAGCATTGATAGCTTTATGGCGTGAGCTGCGTAAGCCAATAGAGTTATATGAAAACAATGTAGTAGTACGTTCCCGTGGAATCGTTTCCGACCTCAAAGCAGGCGAAGCCGCGGGCAAAAGTTAGTTTTTAATAACTAACTCTGACCACGGTGAAGAATTTACGTATTTTCTGAGCATGCAACAGTAACAAAAAAAAACAGTCGACGAAAGTCGCTACCAACGGTTTATTGACCCTGCGGTTTTACTTTATTTGTATACTGCGATTCTATGTAGGATATGAAAAATTTGCAACAATGATGGTGAGGTTATTGCTTCCTGAACTTTGCCCTTGGTCTTAAGGGGATAGTCAGTCAACAGTTTTTGCATTGAAGTAAGAACAAACTGATGGATGTTCCATCTATACTTGAGTAGACAGGTACAGTAAATCATACGAAATTAACTTTAGAATGGCTCTTTGAAATGTCATAATAAAGTTGCAAATAATTTTCGGCGTGTATCTAAATTTAACTTTGAATAACTCTTCGTCTTTAAATGCAGATTATGAAGATGAGTTTTCGATTTTACGTAATTCAGTTTTTTTTGTTTTACTTGATTATTATTTCAAAGACTTGGTACATACAGTATAATTGCGACTAAATCTCAAAAAATAAACAAAATAAAGCGTGACTGATTATAGTGTGTGCATGTAAGTTGACGCGTAAATTGTTGCTGATTGTACCAATCCGATAAAATTAATATTAAAAATTTTGAAGTTTCTTTATAAAACTAATATAAAGAAGCTCTCCTCTCCTATCTAGACTGCCTCGATGGTCTAGTGGTCGCAATCGCTACTGCTGAGCATGAGGTCCTGAGTTCGATTCCCAGGTCGGGCAACGTGTTATTGGGTTTTTCTATCTGGAATTTCTCAGTAGCAGCCCGAAGTCTGGATTTGTGCCCGGTAGATGGCAATAGGCTCGCCCCCTATTACATGGGACTTAAACATAACTGGCGAAATGTGGGTGTACTATAGGTACACCTCTGCCTAACCCTTCGGGGAAACAAGGCGTGATGTTATGTTATGTTATGTTAAAGAAGCTCACCCGGATCAAATTATAGGCTCCATCGTTCGAATGCAACTATGGTGAACATGGTTCATGAGCAATGGTTGGGCCTCCCAAATCTGTGGAGATTGCAGAATTCCGCCTCAGTAAATAATACTGCACCATGAAAAGTTTATCTTTGAAGGAACATCATTATGGGTAATCAATTGGCTTTATAATCAAAAATCATACTTTCTCTGTTGCAGGGAAATTAAGATGCAACGAATAAGGATATTTATTGAAGATAACTCAGACTTAAAGATTGTCTTGTTAACGCTTTCATAATTTTTTTGCGTTTCGTTATCCACCCCTTTACTTAGTAGCGATATTGTCGAAAATAGCCGGTTTGGGCTATTTTCGACAATATCGCTACAACATACGTTACACGGTAACGAGGTAGATGTATACATCATTTACAATAATTTCTTTAAATCCATAATTTCAGTAGTCTCTAGAAACAGAGTCACTTGATAAAGATTCACATGTCTGCTCATATCGATGGAGATTCAAACAAAAAAGAAAGAAGTAAAAAAAAAAAAACATAGTTAAAAGCCGCAATTTTCATATGTAACTTCTGTGTTGTTCACCCTTTTTACTTTTTCTATTTTCGTTTTTTTTTGTAACTTATAAAAGGTACGTAATCATGTGGCAAGTGCACTTAAATAACATTTTTGTATATTTTTTTTTTCATCTACAATATGCAGTAGGACTGCATAGGTAGATCAGCATCTGCCATAAGTAATTCCTAATCGGAAGTGACAATGCGAAAGTCAAAGTTGTGCTGCTGTGCATTGATAAGTTCAAAGCGTTACTCAGTGTCCGTGACAAGCATTTTGCACACAATCTGGCTTTGACAATCGCTTGAACAACTGACTATAATTTACAGTAAATGGTTTCAATAATGTATATCTACAGACATACGAAGGCATATGCAATTCCAATAACGATATTGTAATAAACTACAAAATGAAATAGACAAGCGTTGCAAAGTGTTGCAAAGGTTTATTTAATTCTTTATTACTTATTGCTGTTTTTACATTTGAATACGTGTAATAAATCATGAATGAAGATGTGAGAAATTCGGAACAAGTACATGTTACTGTTGAAAGACTTCTTATTATTAAAATTAGTCTTACAACCGCTGATGAAGTAAACGTTAATAATCATTTAACAAACACAAAAACAAAAGTAGAAACTGTTGAATTTGGTAAATAAGTATGTACTGCTATTATAAACTAAACAGACACGTTTCGAAACGACTAGTTCTAAACGAGTTCAGTTCGGGTGTGTATTGCTAATTTGCCAGCACTAGCTAACAAAGAAGTTGCTTTGCAATCCAACTGGGCAAGCGAAACGCTATCAAGGTCACTTGTAGCGGCAAATGCAGTGTCAATAACTAGAGTTTTTACCAATGTTTGTGGTTATGAATATTCATTAATATTGACTGTGATATTTTTTGAATTATTGACACAAATTCCGGGCGCGCTCATATTAGATTTGAACCAAGTTTTAAGCACAGTGTTTCGGTCCGCTGATAGCTATTCAACTGTTATAGTGTCTGAGCTTTTACATAGCTTTAAAGCACGTCCATAAATAACAAGTTAAACATACAACCTCCAAGTACAGATGTTAATCTTTTGTCAGCATTGATTTCCCATAAATAATAAGAAAACATCAACGCCTAATACGGACCATAGAAAAATGCCATAAGTTAACGGATAGTACTCGCTCTATAGAACGAATTGGTAATTTCACTCAATTGCAGAATCGTAAATACGGTCACTTGCAAAAGTAATAAGCCATTGCAAATTCATATCACGTCAAAAATAATATATAGCGGTCCGTATAGGGCAATTTTTTTGTTGAACAAACTCCTTTTTGATGACATTACCCATCTATTTACTTCTTTATGTTTTCTTTTCGGCTTGCCACTGCAATACCAAATTGTTACAACCCGAAGGCCGCATTTTGTTCCCGTCAATGGAGATTTAGGACAATTGAATGGCGTCGACATAATTGCCCATTTTCGATTACGTTTCAAAGATCATAATAATGAGCATTTGCCAAATCATAGTGATTGTAAGGATGGTGTTGCGTTCTGTCCCAAGAGTCACGATTTTTTATGCGCCGCACAAAATTGTTAGTGCCATACCAAGGCGTGTTGAAACGAAGTGATATTACAAATATTACAATGTATAATACAATAACTGATAATGGAATGGGTTTACCTTAATTTTCAAAGAGATTTCAAAAGGTTTGTTTCTTTGAAATCGACGGCAACTTTTAAAGTGTTTCGCAAAAACTTGACCACAAATTGCATGTAAGTAGATTAAAAAATATATCACATGAAATTGCCAACTAGTTTTATGCTTTTAAAGTATTTTAAATTGCACTAGACGAGGTGTAAAACAATGTTGTAAGTAGTGCTCTTTCTGAAGTAGTTGCCATTGTTCGCAATAAAGTAAATAACATAAAGCTAGAAACAGATTTTCCACATTTATGTAAAGATAGGAAGCTGGCCATGAGTTAAAACATTACCAGGCTACTGAAATGAAATATACACTCCGTTGTCATAATTTTGTAATACTTTTTAAATGGTTTCCTCTATTATATACAATTGCTTATTTACAATTAGAACTTCCGATCGTGTATCCACCTGAATGCTAGTTTCTATCTGAAACATTACATTGTTGCCAACGTTCAGATTCTAAAGCAATTTTGCAATAACGCCGGTTGTTGCAGCTATCATAATCGTGTACATTCATTTTATCGGATGCATCGGATCTATTGTGTAGGATAAGTGTCAGTTACTGTGTTCTAGATCTGAGAATAATGGATTAGGTAATAGGTAAGGTGACAGTGTTCACTTGTTTTTGTTAGAACTAGTAGTTTTGGGAACACATCCGAGTTTTTGTTATTGTTATCTACACTTGATACGGCTGCTTATTAATAAGGATGAGTATAATACTGTATTAGTGCAATGCATTTCATTTTTTTTAATTCCTGGAACCCTCTCGTCGTTTGTAAAAAAAAAAAAAACACAAAAGGAGAAATGGCGGACGACAGCTGTTTGGTTTTTCTGACGAACTATATTTCCCAAAGACATGTTGATATCGGCTCTAAATTCACAAAGTTTGCGACATACCTACAATTGCATTGCAGAATGATGCAACTATTGCTTCGACAGCGTTCCCGTTTGTTTTGACATGATTCCACCTCCGTGACCTTTGAACATGTCGGAAAATTGAGAGGTCTATTTATATTTCACTGAGGTTGGTCCACTATTGCATTGATTTTGCAAATATCAATGCAATAGTGGGCCAACTTTGGTCCTATCTCATTTTGTCTCTATTAAACCTTTAGATGCAGCATGCAGTGCACGATATATTTTGTCGTTAACATACATACACATATATAAACTCACGCGTTTTTCCCGGGATGGGCAGAAACTGTAGAACGCTACCTTCAACGATCCTTATATTGATGCTTCTTTTGCTTTTATTGTCAATTTCGCTACAATATTTGTACTTATATTGTTTCGTTTTCTTGTGTTATCTTAAGCAAAATTTAATTCACACCTATTTGGCAGTACAAGACTTAATTCAAACTCTGTTAGATTAACAAGAAATCAAAACGTTCGTAACTCATGAATGTTAATGTGACATTAATGATGATGTCAAAACAAGCGACGATCACTCGCAGTAATTTAGGATTCCTCTCGGCGTCGATAAATATTCTTGATGAAGAAATTCTCGGAAAGCACTTGGATATAAGCGCCAACTGGCCAACCGCTCCACTTCTGGTTTGATAAGCGCGAAGATTGTTTGCTGGTTTGCCCATCTTCTATTACGTCAAAGACGTAAGAAAAACCACCATAATAACTTTGTAATTCTTAGTTCACATAAAACGTTTCCTATAATTAAGTACAATGAAAATTGTTGTTATGCTATCGCAATTATTTGTTTCAATACCCATTCGACAAAAGGTTTGCATTGCGAGTGAAATTGCAAAAATATTATACAACAGACATAAATAAGTACCGTAACCGTTTGAACGTTGATAAAAATTTGTCTCGGATTTTTACTTCGATTACAATATAAATAAATAAATTAAAAATGGTCACCCATGCTCCATTGATGAAAATATCAAGAAGTGTTATGTAACCAGTAATAAGGTATTTATACTTTGTTTTAAACAATGAGATCGATCACGTTCCTACTCGATTTCCATAATTTCAAATCAATTTGAAAAAAGAACATTTTCAAATCAATTACATAATTTTCATTCAAACTAAGAAAATTTGTCTTTTCCTTGAAAATAGACAAAGGTAAATAAAAGCATTTGAACAGTGGCACTTTCGATACTTTCACTTTACCTTGGGCTGTGTTGTGTGGAAGCATTGACCTGCGCCCGCGCTGGCTGTAATATTGATGGATTACAAGGGGACCCTTCCATTAGGGTTCACAATATGAGTATTATTACTGCAATAACTTTGATTACGGTGTTCGAAATATGATTTCGTATTGTTGTTGTCTTTTTTGTATTGAAACCATTGGGAACTGTATTACTGAGTAAGAATTGCATGTAACATTTTCATTTGTTATTTTTATATGAAATATAGCTAAGTTTTCAACCAGTGAAATTCTAATAAAACTTAACTTGTGTTGTCCCACTTCAGGGCAACGGCCTCTCTTTAAAGGGAGCGCCGCTGTCCGTCCGTCCATCCGTCCATAGGTATAAGAGCGTTGCCTTAAAAGTAGTATATTTTGAAATATTAGACTTAAGGTAAAAAGGCGACTTGTAAGAATCAACCCATTCATTAATTGCAAAATAATACTTTGAATCAGAAAACCGCAAGCGCAGTTGCCTTTATACATTTTACAGACGTTGCCAAACAGAAATGGTTGGTATTTTTAAATTGTGGTTCATAATTGTTAACTCTTTATTTAATATCAGTGTCCCAGACTCGTAGTCAAAGGGTGAGCCGTATTTAAATTTCCGAGTGTCCCATGTAGATGCTTTACAAAAAAAAAAAACTTGCTTTAGCTTAAAATCCCGTACCTACGTGCAAATTGCGAATAAAGATGTCATCAACTTCTAGATTCAATCAATTTCTAAATCCAATCAGTTTTATGCACTTATAAGATTAAAGTTTTGTGCCCAACGCGCGTAACCTGACCAGGATTTGATGACCGAAGAATAGAAAAAATTACATATAGAATAGACAAAATTTCATTTTTTATACATTCATTCATTCTATGGTGGTAATGCTAAGCTGCTTACGCCACTTTCCATTTGAGTCGCCTTTTTAAAATGCAACCGTGAAACTCTTAATTTTGTCTCTGAAAACCGTAGCTAAATTTAGTAATGAACTATCTAAATAATGAAGCTGATTAAAAACGCAATACACTCGTTAGCAATGCTTGTAAACGACCATAGTTTCAAAATGCGCCTGCAGTTTCAGATTGGGGTTAAAATTTGCAATAAAATTGTAACAAAACTTAATATCACAATAGATGCTGTTAATACTAAAAACATTTACAATTATATCGATGTTTGCGCAAAATAAACTGTCGGTTTAAAATTATTTTATCGAAAAGTAGACGATTAATTTTATCGATTACGATCAATAATGCAACGTTTGATATTATATTTCGTCCAAATCGAGTCATTACCATTGCACTGTTTTGAAGATAATCAGAACTTACGACAAATACAATTAGTAATAAATATTGCAGTGCGGTGTTGCGTTAATGAATTAAAAACAATTTTATGTTTATCGATAAAGCATAGATCGTGACAAACGTGCTTTATACTCTACCTCACAGCTCTGTTATCTATGCTTCTTTTGCATCATAAACAAAACACCTGTTTAAGTGTGGGAAAAAGGAAGGTATTAGTTTTAATAATCCTCTTTTGTTCTACCTTTGCGACGGTTAATAATAAAAAAGCGGAGGTTCCTCCATTATTCAAGTATGATTATAAATGTCAACATACGAAAATATCTGATCAGGGTACTGTTAACAACAATTGAATGGATTTAAATTGAAATTTATCTGACAATATGCGATATTAATATTTTTGAATATGACAGGGGTGAATCTAAGTTATGCATCCTGCCTGCCTTGTAATGAAGACAAGATGCATCGAAGAGTTCCTTCATCCTTCAGTCATAAGTTTCCTCGTATGGTCTTATGGAATGCAAATAAACATTGGCTACTAACTTAAAACCTGTCCCAACATGTTAAAATAAAACAATGTGCATTGAGAATTCTGGTCGAATGAGAAATTCGGAATTTCTGAGGGTCATCCAATAAATACGCATAAAATTGTGGCGCCGCACGGCCGACCACATTTTTTCTCCGATACATAGCACATGGGCAAGCGAATGCTTTTAAAAGTTGGCATAAGGCCGTAAAAGTCGGGGCACATTGTCAATTTTGTAGTGTCAGGACCGACGAGCTGGGGGTATTGAACTGAAGAAGGATGCACGCCTACGCTCAGGTAAAGAATAACTTCCAAATCTGAAGTACCAATCAATGATTCGAGCAACACCTTTTCAAGAGATTCTCATTAAGCCGACCGACGAGATTAGATTAGGCAAATAACATCGGATATAAAAACACCTGTTGATACGAAAAAGAATGACAATTCAAAGACAATTTCTGCCCTGGTTGCCAACAAAAACAAAAAGAACTGAGCGTGGACATTGTAAGTCATGCGAACGTTCGTAGCCTAGTTACGGCCATTACGACACTATAGAAATGCTAATGAGTGAAGACATTAACTAAACTAACAAAAACAAGCCAAGTTAACCCGTGAAGTATCTCACGTAGGTTACACAAGAAAGCAATGTTCCTCGGAAGTGAACGGTTCCGTGCGACGCCAACAGCTAAACTAACAATGGTGCCGAAAAATTATCCAGCTTAAGCATTAGCGTTGAAGAGCCTTGTGAAGTTTCTATTGTTGCTCGTCCTACACTGGAGGTTGAAGCAATTAAGCAATATTAGGAACGAAGAAGAGAAACCTTGGTAGATATTCATCCAAAAAATTTACTAGCATTTGTATTTGTTGTTGATTTTAGACACCTTGGACAATTATGTAGTGATGCTACCGCGGAATAATAGCGTATAATCATTTCCATCCCATCTTGGAATCAAAACGTGAATCGATTTAGGTGTTAAGGTCTTTTAACTCTATTAATGTTTGTACTGTTCGAGACAGTAACACACAAAAGGCGAGCAAAAACTGTGTTATTAAATACAATGCAACCTTAACCATTATTTCCGAAGAATTGGGACATAAGAGCGTAGGAATAAGGGAAAATGAGACTTTGGTTTTGAAGTTTGTGATCGTTTCGGTTTGCAGATTTTCAGCGTCAATTTTCACGGTGTTATCAAATATAAAATTGTCTGCCGCTGACATCTAGGTCATGCCGTCGATGTTCTAAGCAACGTTGATGGATAATTAATTTGTTACTACAAGTTAACAAATTATGAAGTTATGGACCTAAATTCGAGCAATTATTTCGTGCACGCACACATTATTGCTATTAGCATAATCAGCCTATAACGTTCCCACTGCTGGGACACAGGCCTCCTCTCTATGAGAGGTAGTGAGCCGTAATCCACCACGCGGGCTCAGTGCGGGTTGGTAGATGTCACATGTCTTCGAATTTTTGGTTCTAGGACATGCCGGTTTCCTCACGATGTTTTCCTTCACCGTTTTGAGAGCAGTGGTGATTAAATTATTTACACAAAGTAAAGCGCCTGCTTGGGTTCGAACTCACGACCTACAACTCGTAAGTCGGGACCGTTACCACTGGGCCACCACTGCTCTCTGCTATTGCTATTACTTGGCGTATAAATGAATATTTCGCTTCAAATGGCTTTGGATATTTCTTCCAAGTAAATTCTAACCTTTTAATTTTGATAATTATGTAAACATTTGGAACCCTATATGATCATTTTATTTGGTATGTCAAATACATGTTTGAAAAACATGATTGGTTCATTACGATGTTGAAGATTTCGATTCGATTTTTGCTTATTGTCACTTTCAAATTGTGGTTTTACTTTTTCGTGCTTATCTACTTAATCCTTTGTATTGCATTGCATATTTTTCATTACGAATAATATCGTGGTTTCGATTCTGTTTCCGTAATCATCACTGGTTTTAACAAAATAAGGTATTCAATCACTTTCTAAATCCAATAACAAAAATTTGACTTTATTAGCAGTGTTTTCTCGATATTAAATTTCAAATAGTAGCTTTTGTTTTCCTTCTACCTCGGCGATTAGTAGCACGAAGTCTCGACACTTTCAGTAGGTCATTGTCACTCAAAGCGTGCAGAAAACTTTATCTGCTGTGAAATTAGGCGTAAAAGTTCTTTATCTATTTTGCAATTTTGTTTTAGACCGCCTTGCGTAATGTTTTCCATTTACAACGAAACTGTGAGTAATGTTTTCTTTATTTTCGTCATTGTTTGAATTAACATTGTTATTAATTTGTTTCTTTAATGGAAGCTTACGCACGTTTTCTTTGATTGTTTGGACTAACTTCCTAGGGCAGTTGTTTGGACAATGTAATGCTGTTATCACAATATTCACAATTAGTGAGCGTATGTGCAATTTCAGGGAATCCTGTATATTTAGCTTACCTAATATAAATGATTAATCCAAAAAATTGGGCAAGTATATTTAAAGAAAAACCTTTTTATATAGAAATATGGAAAATAAGAACTAACCAATATTTAGAGTAGCCTTCCTGTGATCTCCCGCGGGAACAGCAATAACAGCAGAAATCAGAAGAAACGTGACGGAAATCCACGCACTAACACCCATTTTAACAGTTCTGCACGAAATCCTCTTTAATAAAATTTCAAAATATATTTCAATTAATTCACGAGACAGACGCAACTATTTCCCGCGTGTGTTCGGTAACATTTGCGTCGAGGTTGACGTGTTCCCCTCTCAGTGCACTGTGGACGACTAAACCTCGGTGCGGTACTTTCTATCTGCTTTATGCGCAAGAGCAATGTCTGGTGCACCCGCATCGCTGACGCACCACTAGGTAGGTAGAAGCAGAAGGTTTGTTTAGCAGTACGCGTGAAATTTACGCTTTTACAGAAGTCGCATTAAAAAAACTATCAGCATTAGGTTTTGTTTTTCTAAATGGGTTTTCGCAGGCAAGGAGGTTGCGTTGCGTTGATGCTTAACCGGGCATCGTGTGGATGTCTTATAAATAAGCCTTCCAGCTTTGGTTATGTGCGATTCATCCTCTTGTCTTGTGTCACCAAGAATACTTATGGCAATGGCAGAATGATAAACGAGTTACCAAAATGACAATGCCAGATCCTGCCCCAGCTGTTTACAGGAAATGTCAATTATAGAAAATAATTTTAACGATTAAAGGACCTTTTCATAAGACATTGTTTTTATGTAGAAATTGCCGATTACAAATCAATGGTAAAAGGAATTCAACCCCTGAATTCCTATTGCGTTACTTATTGCGCATAATACATAACAAAAAAAAGTTTTTAACTCCTGGAAAACAAAAACTCATATTAAGATTATAATAATTATGATAATGCGTAACGTTTATGTTGTTTAAATCGATTTTTAACAATTATTTGCTGCACCTAACCTATTATCAATGTCATTATTGTTTTAAGATTTAAACGGAACCCGCAAGTTCTACAGGCATTAGGACAAATGTTTAGTTAACAGTAATAAATAAGCTTTAAGATGCTGCATATTGCAGGCTTGCAAATGACTTTTTGATTTGTGTGGGGCAAAGTTCTATAGAGTTTCTGGCATTGTCCTCTGTATATTTGATGTTTTGTTTTGTTTTCTGATACTTATTTATTTACACTTTCATCGAATACTTTTGGAACACACGATACTTACCTGAGAACTGGAGTTCTTTCGTTGTATAAAGTTGCCACTCTATAGTTTCGTGTTGCGTACACTCACGGACATTGTCGTTTCATATTATCGGATTCGGATTGCATTTGTCTATTTCTAGTGATAGCATCGTTACCGTAATAATTATTAATATAGTAATTATAGATTTTCTGATAATGTTTCAGTGTTTCCTTGTATTTAGGTGCACGGTAGTTAACAGCCAAGTTCTAAGAGTGATGACGTTTTACCGATGGCTAAATTAAATTATAATACTGTTTGGCAATCAAATGTATTGAAGTTGTTTAGGATTTAATGAGTACGTAAATTTTTATTATCTTTATATTTTGTCTTCTGTACTTCGACGCGTAGTGTCCCTTTTGTTTTTATTTTAATTTGTATAGTTTGTTAGTTAGTCATTTAACTAAATCCTTGTATAATCATTCTATGCCAATAAGTAATACTCCTTATATTTTAAATGTTAATTGCTCTAATCTGTAGTTTTTTTTTGTTGCCGTCTAAAGTGCAATGCTCTCATAACACACACCCATATTTCTGTATTATTCTCTACAACAATATTAGTATCATCTTATTTTTTTATCGCTTCAATATTTATTACACAGCAATATAAATTTGAGCCAAAATTTGGGTTGTCGTAAAGATAATCACAGAAGGACGTCGTTTTACGATCTGTTAAGAATTTAAGAACTTAGTTTTTTTTTCAAGGTCACCGAGGTCAAGGCTGTGCCAGGGACTGAGCTTATGGGTTTGTATTGTAAAATGTGCAAATACCAAATGTGTTCTTGACCTTATAAGGATTATTGACACCGACTCGTTTTATTGTGCATCAGGGCGTGGTTACGATGTATTAAATTTTGTTACGCCTACGTACCGTTTCACGCAGTCTAGTAATTACATTGTTGTGAGTACCTGTACAATGTCAAATTATCAAGTTCTTCTTGGTGGAGTTGCTTAGTTTAGATGATCACAATTTTTTCAAATGTATTTTACTTATTCTGCTTTATTTCGCCAGAAATTGTGCGAGATCATGTTATAGGTACATATCGCGGTATGAAAACAAATAGCAAAGTAGGTAGCGAGGCTGACTGCCCAGGAAATACCAGACTGATTTAGGTACATATATTAAAAAACACCAAAAAGTTCTTCATGGATTTCATGAAACAGATTTTCTGTTGCGCCATTTTAGATTTTCTGTTGGATCATTAAGTTCCCTTCAAAATGGTTGAGCTGAATGGTGCTGATCCATACGTCATGTTCGTGAACGGGCGCCGTCAGTGGGGACTGGTCATCTCTTGGCTGCCACGGCTTTTTTTTTATTTTTCTTTTCCGATTTTTATGTTTTTTATTACGGGTCTTTCTACATCGTTCTCATATGTTTAATTTCAACAAGACTGATGTAACAAATTTTCTGTAACCATATTATTTAAAAGAGTGTCCATGGAGTTTCTTGCCCGTTCTTCTCCATAGGTACCTACTTCGCTTTGGAATGGGCAACTAGCTTCATATTTCTGACTGACCGACCCCTTGACAATTCAAAAGTGCCTGTAATGGGTTTATTTGTAATAAATGCTTTGAGTTTACTGAATAAAAAAACCACTCGAAAGAAAGAAAGTGCCGCTTGGGAGGAGCCGCGCCGTGCCCTCATCTCAGAAGTAACCTGTCGCTGCCGACCGTAGTGAATTCGATGGTCGGCAGCGTCGAGTCCTGGGACGCGGTGGTTTCCATCTGCTGTAACAAAACTACTAGACCGTAACTACATAAAGGATGCAATAATACTTGGAACAGATAGTTTAATTGATGAAATATAAAATACAGTAATATAAACGTAAGTAATATAAGTAGTAATATAAACGTGCCAGCCGAGGACAGGGTTCTGACCCTGGTGTGGCAGGAGCTGGCTGCCTTCCAGAGGGGGTTTTCTGCTCTGGAGGCCATTGTCCTGCGCCCTCCGCTGGCGGTGAGCCAGCCGGTCTCGGGCCAGCGAAAGGCTGCCTCTTATGCCGCCACCGCCGCCAAACCAGGGTCCTTGCGGCAGACCCAAAGTGGGGCCGTGGCGGACCCCACGGGCCCGCCCCTGGCGAAATCGGCGTCTGCGCAGACAGCAAGGGCCCAAGCCCTGACGGCGAGACGGTCGATCCCGCCCTCCAAATTTCCTCCGACCGACGCCGAATGGCAAATAGTCGGGGAGAAGGGGAAGGCGGCTAAGGCAGCAAGGGCGGCCAGAAGAAGGCAGAGGCGGCAGCGGCGGTAGCGGCGCAAGGAGCGAAGCGTCGCGGCTAGGCTCCGTGCCCCAAAGTCCGCAGCTGTAGTGATCACACTACAGCCGGAAGCGGAGAAGAATTGCACGACCTACTGCGAGGTGCTCGCCAAGGCGAAGGCGGCGGTAAAGCTCGGGGCGCTCGGTGTCATAATTGGCCTCCGGTTAAGGGTCACAGCGACTGGGACCCGGATGCTGGAGGTCCCGGGTGCGACCATCGGCCCGACTGCGGACGCTTTGGCTGAAAAGCTGAAGGATTGCCTGAATGCGGACGAGGCCCGAGTGTCCAGGCTAACGAAGTGCGCTGACATGCGCATTCTGGGCCTGGACGACTCCGTGACGGAAGCAGAGGTGGTGGCTGCCGTCGTTAGGACTGGTGGGTGCTCTGCCGAGCAGGTTAGGGCAGGCAACATTCGTCCTGACTTCTCGGGGATGCGAGCTATAACGGTGAGCTGCCCCGTGACGGCGGCCAAAAATATTACCGGGGAGGGCCGAAGGCTCCTGGTGGGCTGGGTCTCCGCGCAGGTCAAACTGCTGGAACCCAGACCTCTGAGGTGCTTCCGCTGCCAAGTGGGCAACCACGTGGGAGTGCAATGCGCACCACCCGCCAAAGCCAGGGGCAGCAAGCCCACTGCCACCGCCGTCAAGCCGCATCCGCCGCCACTGCTGTCGCCGTTGCCGCCTCCACAGTCGTCGCCGCCGCAACCATCGTGGCAGGGCCTCCACAGGGGGCTCGGGAGGGGGCTGATATGGAGTGTCAGTAATGGACCCATTACGCCTCCTCCAGGCGAACATCAACCACTGCGCCTCTGCTCAGGACCTGTTGCTCCAGAGCATGGCGCAGTGGTCGATTAATATCGCCGTGGTCGCTGAGCCGTACTTTGTCCCGCCCAGGGATGACTGGGTGGAGGACTTTTTTTTTTTTTTGTTCCCTGGGTGGAAAATCCTCATAGATGTCCTCCGCCCTGGGGCGGGCTTCAGACAGAGAGGGGTCTGTCAGAGTCTTACTGACTAAAAACCACCCCGGTGTTCCATCTCACACCTACGCCGGGGTCGCGGGAACACATTATTATTCCGCATCCCCGGCCCGTTTGCGCGGGCCCTGTCTCGGGCGGGGGGAGTGAGGTGTACTCCCTCCGCAACGTCTGTGAGCGGCGCGCGCGGAACACTACGCGGGGCGCCTTCTCTGGTTCTGATGTTGGGGGGCGACGGACGTCGCCCTCCTCCGACGCCCGGTGCGTCTGCTGCGGGCCGGGTCGAGAGTCGAGATCTCTCTCTCCCTTTCCGCAGCCTCCTGATGCGAGATGTCCGTCTCGCAGAAGGAAACCACCGCGTCCCAGGACTTGACGCTGCCGGCCATCGAACTCACTACGGGCGGCAGCGACAGGTCACTGCCTACTTCTGAGATGAGGGCACGGCGCGGCTCCTCCCAAGCGGCACACTCTGCCAGCGTGTGCCACGCCGTGTTCTCCCGGCAGTCGACGCAGTGGTGACACCGGGCGTCCGGCTCCCTGTTTATGCGACACAGGTACTTCCCGAAGCAACCATGCCCCGAGAGCACCTGCGTCGCTCGAAACGTCAGGGAGCCGTGCCTTCTCCCGAGCCAGCGGTCGAGCACAGGCCGGATTGCCTCGATGGTGCTGAGGCCGGCGGTAGGGCGTGACAGCCTCACCCGCCATTCCGCCACCAGGACCTCGTGGAGCTGCAACCGACGTTGCTCGATATGTTGAAAGAAAGAAAGAAAACTATTTATTAGGACTCGCACAGGAATACACAATATACAGTACGTTCGCTCGCGCGTCTCGCGTCTCCTCGAGTCCTCAGTACGCATTTGCTTACAAGGACGGCATGTCGTCAGTTCGCGCAGTGAATGTTTACATAGGGCGCTGACGTAAATATGGGGATATACGTGAGTGCAATATGAGGGTACCGCACGATCTCTTACGAGGCGGCTTGTGCGCTGGCGTGATCCCCGGCCTGGGACCTAGACGCTTCCGTCACTGTATCGGTGGCTCGATATGTGAGGGCGCGGGGCGAGCGGCCGATGCAGCGCCATATGGAGCAGCGTCGGTCGAAGCTTCGCGAGGTCCTGGTGGCGGTATTGCGGGACAGACTCTCTTCCCTGGCCTACCGCCGGCCTCGTCACTCGGGGGTCGCCCGGTGTCACCACTGTATCGACTGCCGGAAGGACACGGCGTGGCATGCGCTGGCAGAGTGTGCCGCTTGGGAGGAGCTGCGCCGTGCCCTCATCTCGTCGTCGTCGACCTTAGTGAATTCGATGGTCGGCAGCGTCGAGTCCTGGGACGCGGTGGTTTCCTTCTGCGAAACAGTAATCTCGCAGAAGCAGGCTACGGAAAGGGAGAGAGAGATATCGTCCACTCTTTCGATCCGCAGCAGGCGCACTGTGCATAGGCGGAGGGCGGACAACGCCCTCTTCCAGCCCCCCTAAATGGGTCCAGGGACGGCGTACTCGGGGACGTCTGCAGCCCCCCATACATCAGGACCCGAGGTGGCGGCGCGTAGTGTTCCTCGCGCGCCCCTCTTAGACGTTGTGGGGGAGTCAAACACCTCACTCACCCCTCAACCCGAGGAGGCCCGCAGAGGCGGGCCGGCACCAGTACACCGGCACCAGAGCAAGCGAAACGAGCGATGCCACGGCAACGACCGGCGAGCACTACATGCAGATTGATCGCGGTTTCTGGCTTATACTGTTTTGTATCCCAAAATAGGAATTATTTGAGGCATAGAATAGAGGCGAATTCATTATACGTGGGACACTCAGAAAGTTTTGCGAAAATGAAATTCTATACTTAAATATTTTATTAAACCTTTTCAAAGCACTCTCCACTAGCCTCTATACAAAGTTTCATGCGTCTGAACCAGTTTTCGAAACAGTTTTTCCAGTCCGCCGTAGACACTACGTTTACAGCCTGCTCGAACGCTGACAGCGCATCTTCCGGCGAAAAAAATTGTATCCCTTTGAGCCGATTTTTATTTTCGGAAATAAAAAGAAGTCACATGGTGCTAGGTCAGGGCTGTTAGGAGGGTGACCCAGGAGTTTGACCAGCGTGATGAAGTCCCTCGATTTGAGCGTGGTTTGCGAAGGCTCGTTGTCGTGGCGGAGCAGTAGCCCGCGGAGCCCTGTGATTGGTCGCTTGTTGCTCACAAAAGAGAAAACTTCTGCCTAGCATTTGATAGTATACCATTCAGCGTTGATGCTTCATTGGATCCGTAAAGGAATTGACACCAAGTAACCAGTCAAATAGAAAAAGCTCGCGATCTAAATCCTCCCCCCTTCTAGATCGCTATACTTTTAAAACTTACTTTTGAAACACCCAAACCGTCGACTGGCGCTTCGTTTCTGGATCGTATTGATAAATCCAAGACTTATGAACCTGTAATGATGTCGTAAACACGCCGTAAAAAATCAAAATGTGAAATTGTTCCCTGCGCAGATCCAATATTTTTTGAGAATCTATAATTTAAATTAGCTCGCAAACAAGGCGGTGGGAAATTTTGAATTTGGAACGCACCTATTTTTATTAAGAAATAATCATATATTCAAAATAGACTATAACTGGCCAGTCTCTTATACATAAAACCTTTTTTCGGAATACTTTCTGAGTGGCCTGGTATTACAGGGTTCAACAATATGTGTAGGAAAACAAAATGGTAATTATTAGTCACAAAAAAAGAAGCGAAGACAAGAAGCCAGTATAGAAATGGAAAAACTGAAGCATATATGGCTAATAGGTAATATGTATGAGGATATTTTACAATGCTAACCGAACTTAGAGTGGATTTCAACAATGAAACTGAACGCGATCAGCATATAAACTAGGAATTTCGTTATTTTCTGTAGAATTTTAACACTGACAGCTCTTAAACGCGTTTTACATGTGCTGATCGCGTTCTGTTTCATTGATGAAATCCACCATTAATAGTTTGGCTGACCTCTTAAAAATAATGACTATAATGTACATAAGGCCCAATTACAAAAACTAGGCAGAAATTAATTCACTTCAACTTGCCTAGATATGTCATAAATCATAACTTCATCTACTTACCTTGTTAGTTCTATTATGACTATAATAACACTAGTTATAACTAAAGTCGTGTTGCAAACAGAGCGTTTCAAGTATTTGAGAAAAATAATACTATTAACCTGGTTTTCATGGATAAGTGGCTGATGAATAATAATAGTGTTATTAAGAAATAGCCCAAGCGTTGGCTGCAGTGAGGTTGTACCTTTAGACTAATTGGTGGTGTCGAAAATTGTTGTCATTTGTCTAAAGCAAGTGAAAAATTTGCTGTTACATACATTTGAGTTCACATGAATCGACCAAATGTTTGCAGTTTTTAGCATTCCGTAGTCAACAAGGAATCACTATAGTTTCACCATGTCCGACCGTCCGTCTGTCCGCAGCTTAGTTCAGATACTCTCAGTACTACAAAGCTGTAATTTGGTATGGAAACACATGATAGTCACGGCGAAAAAGTGGTAAAATATAATACTGAAAAATAAAAAT
The DNA here is from genome assembly GCA_963555695.1 of Dasypolia templi. NCBI lineage: Eukaryota > Metazoa > Arthropoda > Insecta > Lepidoptera > Noctuidae > Dasypolia > Dasypolia templi. The sequence continues at coordinate 8,146,324 of OY743148.1, read as the reverse complement.
TGGGGTGAATTTTTTGCTCCCGCCAAATCATGCCATGGTACCAACACCACCCCCCACGGTGTTGTTGAAAAGTTTGTTCAAAAATATTGCGGATGAGTGACAACCATTTTTGGATTCAGGGATCTATTTGCATAGTAATAAGCTTTAAAGTGCAAATTTTTGTTACACTCAGGTGTGCCCCCCACCTGCCATCTAAATGGTGGTTTTGTAGGTTTATGTGAAAAAATACACAGCGGTAGTTTAAATAAAGAAGTTAAAAGGAAAACTATAACAGCTAAGTAGGCTTTACAAGTTAACGAGTAATAGTCGACCATCTTACATTTGCAGTTGGAATGTATAGGAGGACATGTTTTTCAACTACAATATTTAGTTTGTTCTTGGAATAAATTCATCCAATTACGGAACCCTTCATTGTTCGTGGTCCACCACGCACTTGGTGGTTTTTTTTTAGCTTGGTCCTATACCAAGTAATCGTTATTTAAAATAATGGGCGCCTTTAATTTCTTTTCGGGTTTAGGGAGAACAAAAATATTTGAATGTTGTTTATGTAAGAAAGAAAGAAAAATGTATATTATTGTCACAGAAATCGTATAATTAACGATTTCTGTGACATAAAAACAAAGCAGATTTACACTTATGAAGACAGGACATAAATAGTCGGCAGCTGCACGCCGTGACTGTGACAAGACGGCTTCCACTCAGCATGATGCTGTGCTATACCCACAGCACAGCGCTGATTTTCAGTGGTCACCCAAAAGTTACGTACGGAAACCAAGTCAGGTTTAAGGATTTAGCAGATAGCAGCACAGCTTCATCAACTAGGTACCCTAGCAAAAGACATGCAAGTTCAAATTCGACATAGCTGAATAGCTTATCGTCATAGGTGTATTTTTACAATAACTTCTTAAAATGAGTGTATCGACAAGCAACGATACGTAATGTTTGGACATATTCGATATATAGCTCGAACATTTTAAGAAAGGCAGATATCCGCTTCAAGTGATCTTAAAACATTATAAAAAAAAATTGTAGTTATGTTTGGTGGTTCCATTCTCAGAAACGTAGTTTTCCTTTTAACATTACAAAACAATTTCTTTCAATATCTTTCCTACTATATTATGCAACATTTATGAAAAAATAACAACGGCAAAATAATAAAAACCATTATTGGCATAAAGTTTAATAGACCGAGTCCCGAACGTCGAGATCCGCAGACTTACGAAGGTTTTCGACATTGGAAAACGAGTTATGGAACTCGAATAGATTTGGACAGGACACCTGGCTAGGAGCAGTGATAACAGATTGAGTAAGGCAGTGACTGAGTGATGCCGTCCAAGGACTTGGAGACGAAGTGTCGGTCGTCCGGCGGTGAGATAGGTGAACAACATTGTTACCATCGCGGGTAGAACCTAGATGGCCTAGATGGCTGGTACAGGGGCGTGGAGATTGGCGCAAGAAAAAGCCCACGCACTGCTGAGGCCTATGCTCAGCAGTTGGTGAAGTCGGGATGTTGATGATGTAGAGGAAGAAAAAATAAAAACCTTTTTATTTTGTTGCTACACATCGCAAACATTAGCACTTTGATATAATTAGAAAAACTTCAATAGAATATCTTGATAAGAATCGTAGTCATTAACTTGACTAAAGTTTACTTTAAGCTTAACTCAGGTAGACGAATGTATATCCTCAAATTATAACAACCGTCAATTAGACAGATACCTAATGATACAGCAGAACGGATCATAGTATATAATATATTTATCTCAGCTATTTACAAGGCAGATGTGAGTGGAAACGACGGGATGCCCTAGGAAGACTTATAGTGACCTTATTGGTGATGTTCTTCAGAAAGCTTAGGTGCGTAGTACTCGCAACTGGCGTGCATGGTGTTGTTGAGCAGACAAATTATTCGAACATATGAAAGCAATGGATATGAACGTAATCGACGCAAAAGGAGTATGTAAGGAACGTAGCAGGTGGCGTTACGTAATTTCTGCCTACGCCCATGGGAAGAAGGCGTGAGTTTATGTATGTCTGTATGTAAATTCGTCGCAATCGCAACCAGCTCGCTGGCTAGTTCGTCCTAACTGTCGGTATTCAATGGCGACGCTGCTGAAGGGCGATGCGTTGGTACGAATCCATGTCAAGTCATGCTCCTTTTGAAAGTATCAGTTATGATTTTGAACAAATTCAATGTTGTAGCAGTACTTGAGGGATCCCTTTTTTTTGGGTGGGAAATCATCAAATGACTTCACTCGCTCTGGGCGGAGCGGGAGGGCGTCTCAGACTTTTACTGACTAAAACCAACCCGTGTTTCTTCAGTTGCCTGTGCCGGGGGGCACGGTATCTCCTTCGAACAACCTGCGACCCTGACTTGAGGGGGACACACAGTGACGCTGTTTATAAATGTTAGCGCTAGCTGAATCTTACCGACATCCATTGTAGCCCTCATCCTTCGCTTTCTATCAGACGGGATCGAGGTCAAGAGCAATTAACCAAACAAAAAAACAATAGGAACTGTTAGGTAATAAAAAATAATCAGTTTTATGGCTACAGGTGTTTCAGAAGCTAATAGCCTAGACTAGATACTCGTTAGTTTTTATACGCGTTGCGTTATTCTCATATTGTTTTTATAAATTGCCGTTTTTAGCCGAAACGGAAAAGTGTTTAGATACTTACCAATCTAAAGCGAAAGTGCCTGTGTTTAATGTTTCATAAACACAGCCACTGTGACGTGTAAAAGTCTTTGAAGGCGCTGTGATCCGGCTCAAGGGATCGAAAATGGTTGCGCTCACGGAATTTGAGGTATTTAAACATAGAAATTATTTTAAAAAACTTATCAAGACAAACTCAGCGAATTGTGCTAAAAAATCTTACTATCATTTATAAAAATAATAAGAAAAAAAAAAAAATTATTTGTAGCTATGATGAGAACATGGTTTTTTTTCTATCCAGCAAAGTTAATCAAATCGTGTTATTAAAAACGATTTCATGCAGGATCCTTCATAAGCATAACATAACATCTCGCCTTGTTTCCCCGAAGGGTTGGGTAGAGGTGTACCTAAGTCCCATGTAATAGGGGGCGAGCCTATTGCCATCAACCGGGCACAAATCCAGACCCCGGGCTGCGACTGAGAAATTCCAGATAGAAAAACTCAATAACACTATGCCCGACCTGGGAATCGAACCCAGGACCTCATGCTCAGCAGTAGCGATTGCGACCACTAGACCAACGAGGCTTAATAAGATAATTATGTCTTTTTTTCTGAATTTTATATCACTGTTTTTTATTTATGTTACTCGTGGATTAAAAATAGTAAGCACGGTCTCTGTCGGACCATAGCGCCCTAAAAAAATGTTATTTACATCATTAATGTTGATTTTATGTGATACATTATGTGAGAACGATGTAAATAGACGTACACGTTATAATCGTGGAAAGTAAGGCAAAAAACAAAAAACAATCCAGAAATTAAATAATTAAAATTAGCCGTGGCAACTAAGAGATGATGACCAGCCCCAACTGACGGCGCCCGTTCACGAACATGACGCATAGATCAGCACCATTCAGCTCAACCATTTAGCCACCGTCAGCGAGACATTTGAGATCGTGGGTTCGAACTCAAGCAGACATTTTGTGTAAATTATTTCATCACCATCGCTGTCAAAACGTTGAAGGAAACATCGTGTCGTGTCCTTAGTGCAAAAACGCATAATACATGTGACATCCGCCAAAGTACACCTGGGCCACGTAGTGGACTATGGCCCAGTCTCTCTGACAGACAGAAGGCGTGTGTCCCAGCAGATAGGAATATTATAGTATACTTACTAGTAATAGCAATACAATAGGCGAGAGAAACAAAATCAAAATCAAAATATTTTATTTCACATAAACCTACATGGGCACTTATGAAACGTCAGATTCTAGGTGCACGGTTCCAATTGGTCGTTTCCTATGGAGAAGAGCCGGCAAGAAACTCCATGGTTACTCTTTTTAAAATATGCGTTTACAATATTTTTTAGTAAACATGCCTACAGTCATGTTTTTGTTGGTCCTATCGGGGCTCTGGCACCCTTGGAACCTCATCCGTTACCTACGTACCCTGCGGCCCTGGACCTGTGCGCAAATTGTATTAACCAATAATGTGGTGTGAGCAGAAAACTAAGAGCTGAGGTGACCCCGTGGTAACGGCCGTGACTTACGAGTAAGGTTCGAACCCAGACAGGCGCTTTACTTTGTCTAAATTATTTCATCACCACTGCTCTCAAAACGGTGAAGGAAAACATCGTTAGGAAACCGGCATGTCTTAGAACCAAAAATTTTAAGACGTGACATCTGGGCCCGTGTGGTGGATTACAGCCCACCCCCTCTCACAGAGAGGAGGCTTGTGTCCCAGCAGTGGGAACATAATAGGCTGATTATGTATTATGCAATAATGTCGATACCGGATTTCGCATTGTCTTTTAATTCAAGATATCAGCTATCTAGTTTTGATAGATGTGGACACCGAATAATAATATTTAAAATGCAGCCAAAGCGCCCTCTACGCTGCACGCTGCTACCGACGATTCTGAGGAAGTGGTTTAGTTTAGGGCCAACAAAATCTAATACATTGACGCGCCATCGACTCGGCGGAGGAGTAGAAGACAAATCATATTTACATGGTGCAAATGAAAACCTTCAGGGTTCTTTACTCTGTCTCCGTCTGGTATTAGCTCTAACTAGAACTGGGAGATACCAAGAGGTAAGAGCATCGTTCTCAGACTTTCTCGAGTGGACTCTCAACATGAGATCAGAAGCCCCTTTCACAAGTCGATAGGACCCGGCTGACATACTGCCACAATGCTCATAAAAAATACAATCAGTTACTACCCTTAATTAAAGTGATTCATTTAATTTAGCTCGCGAATTCAAAATTAATTTGCATTATACGTAAGAACTTTTGCATTTCGAGGGCAACATTGAAGGAATCACCTTAAGTAAGGGTTTATCAAGTTCATAACTTGAAATTCTCAATTCAGAAAACGTGTGAGAGCCTAGAAACAAGTAATATTTCAGTCAGTAATGACTATAATGCGTGTACATTGAATGTATGGCCAGCGGCTTGCAACACGCGTAGGAAGCCGACCAGCGAACTGTGACCACGTGTGGTCTATGGAGGTCGACGATTTGATGTGCTAGTAGCAATTTAGTTAGAAGATGGGTTTTGAATGTTGAACCTTCAAAATCCTAACTAATATTATAAATGCGAAAAACGGTTTGTTTGCTTGTTACGCTATTACGCCAACACGGCTGAACGGATTTGGATGAAATTTGGCACACAGATAGACCATGACAAGCACCCTAATTACGTAACGGTTACACACTATTGCATTATACATACAACCACAATTTGAATAACTTTGAAGGATAATCCGCAATTTGAATAATTGCTTCATACATTTGCTCGGAAAATGTGTCTGCTTCGCAAGCATTACTGCGTCGCAGAAGCAGCAATGCTTGCGAACGTGACGGCTTTCCGTTCCCTCTCGCTCCGTACCTTGGCCGGAGGCGAGAGATCTCCGACGCTGGTCGCCTCACCGAGGACACTGCGGTGCTCCGCCCAAGCTGGGCAGACCTCCACCGTATGCTCCACCGTGTCCTCCGGGCGATCCACACAATAGTGACACCCGGGCGTTTCCTACCGCCTTATACGAAACAGGAACCTCCCGAAACAACCGTGTCCGGTGAGAACCTGTGTCAGGCGGAAGGTGATAATGCCATGGCGCCTCTCCAACCACTCCTCAAAGAGGGGACTTACCGCCCCTATTGTGGCGTGCCCAGCACTGGGTTGCGACAACCGCACCCGCCATGTCGCAACGAGATCCCGCCGGAGCTCTGTCCGCTATACCGTGATTCCTCGCGGCAGCGGAGTTAGACCCGTCGCGTTTAGACTCCTCGCGCCACTCCCAAACGTGCGCGAGGGCTTTTGCCTCCAGATCCCATGGCGGCAATCCGGCAAGGAGGACACTGCAAGGCTGACTCGATGATAAAATGATTTTTTCGTCTTTGAAAGCAAAGACGATCTACCGAAATTCTTCATCTTTGCTAAAGCTGAGGGCATAGAAATAGCATTAAATACGGCTTAAATTTTTGTACATTGCACTTTTAAAACAGTACGGTGACCTTTTTTAACTTTTATCAATACACGTAGACCTGGAAAGTACAAGAGCAAGCACCAATATCATACCCATTTTTTTTGTCCTCTTGCCTAATAAAACGCAGCAAACCTATGAGAGAGAATTCTCGTTTTTGCGTTCTCAATTCAAGCTTGATGCGAATTTTCTAAAATGTGATAACGAAATGGCAATAATTAAAGCAGCCTTTGACAAGAAAATCAGGTCAAAAAAAAAACATTTTCCCTGATGTTCTTGTCAAAGGCTGCTAATTGCAAGGAATTGATAAAAAAAAGCAAAAGCACTTGGAATGATGACGGACGGTAATAAAAAAAAAAAAAACTAAGACTAACCACAAATCTAGCTTTACTGCCCTGTCAGTATATTTTTAAAGGTTGATTAGCATTAATTAAGATGATGTCAGAAAATGAGAGTAGGGCGGAAAAATTTCTAAATTATTTCACTGAGCAATGGCAAAAAAGGATTTCTCAGGATATGTGGTGTTGTGCAAATGAACGCCATCGTACCACCAACGCGGTCGAGGCTTGGCATTGGCAAAAGTACAAGAAAAGTATATATAATAATACTTTCATGAACATAAGTGTTTTATAAAAGGAAGCGAAATATTATTTAAATACAGTTAAAAGAGAGTGAGAAGAAGCAGAGGAAAACATCAGGCATCATAAAAGATGCCAAAATAGAAAAATGGAAAGTGATAGAAAAACTATTGAGTGGAAAATTAGATGCATTAAAGTGTTTAAAACAGTTGTGTTGGGTAAGAATTGTAACATAACATCAAGCCTTGTTTCCCCGAAGGGTTGGGCAGAGGCCCCCTATTACATAACTATTATACTTATTACTTCAAACATTACTGGCGAAATGTGGGTGTACTATAGGTATGAATTTGTATGTAAATAAATATGAATTGAATAAATGAGTTTAAAAAAACGTGAGGTAGGTACATTAATTTTTAAAGTTGATTGTACTTAAATTACTTGACCAATAGCGAATGTGGTAAATTTCGTAATTGATCAAAAAGACGATTTCACACACACAAGACAAATATCAGACTTGACCAATGTCGTCCAACCCGTTTAGCGTTGTGTGACCCCAGATAGACGGACCGACGACCTTAAAAAGGTCAAAAAGGGACAGACTGGATGAGATAGGCGAAGGATAGGCCTATGTCCGTGATCTGCGATAGACTGAGAAAAAATGATAGACGAGGACTTGCTGATATCTTTAGAACTAAACATCAAGCGAGCTAACGTAGAGGTTTCTATTTCCTGTTTTTAGATGTAAGTGTCGATTTTGTTGATAAAATGTTTTGAAACTAGTGACAGATGATCAAAATTTCGTTTGATGCAATAAAAATGTTTTGTAGATAATTTTCAAAAAAAATAGACTGCCTTATTCTGTTCCGTGCCCCAAGCTTACCAACGGAACCCTATCAGTACTTTGCCCGTTGGCTTAGTACCTGATAGGGTTCCGTCTGTTTGTCTGTCCGCCCGTTTGTCTGTCTTTCACAGGGCTGTTTCTTTAAAAGTTGCGTAGGTAGCCAGTTGTTCACGAATACGTGTCAAGTCAAATTGTTTTGAATATGCAAACGTACCTACCCCTACCAACTTAAAGACCAGCCAGCCACATATAAGGTTCGCATTTTTTCACTGTTTTTCTTTAGTCGAAGTGGACTTTTTACTGCCACAGGCTATGAAAAACTCCTAACGCAGATTTTAGCGCCACTTGTAATGTTGAATAATATTATGAACTACATATGAAGTTATTGTGACTTTCATCACTTTTCATTTCGGATTTGCTTCTCAAGTTTACCTCTATATTTTTATAACATACATTTTATAAACAAAGCGCTCTATAATACTAGGGTTGAAAAAAAAACGGTACACTAATTTATCATTGCCTGTTGTAGTGACATCTCTTCGTAAAGTTTTATACTAATTAAACATTAGGCAGTAACTGTAGTACAGAGATATGAAGAGAGATGGCGCTGTGACAAAATTAGTTTACTGCCATCTAGTAGCGAATAGCGGAACTTTTAGGTTTAGTTTATAATTTTTCCCGTAGAGTTCGCTACAGTCACCACTTTAATTACAATTTTAGAATGATGGGATAAAAAAATACTTAACGGTATGGTTTAGAGGTAATTAAAATAGATTTAATTGAATTTATAGAACATTATAACTACTTGCCTACATTTTCTTTGTAACCTGAACTTCTTCACATTTTATGTCTAGCGATTAAGTTTATCAATGACGTTTAATTCAATCAATATAATAATAATTTAAACTCATTCATCACTCCTTTACCTAACGTCTTTTAAAACAATTCGTCTAGGTATTTTAAATATATCGATTAGTAGTTAATTAAAACCAACTAAGTATCGAGAAAGTTTTCTTGACTAGCTGTAAAGTTTTCATGGATAAACCTCTAGATCGATTTTGATGGAATTTGGTTTGGAAATAACTTTAGCCATGAGGAAGGACATGCTCATTCTATCTATTTAGCCCGTAATGTCCCACTGCTGGGCAGAGGCCTCCTTTTTCATTTTCCTCATACGTCTGTCCACTGCCATTGCGGGCCAGTCCTTTCGGTAGGACTCAAGTTCGTTCCCTTCATCTAAGTCTTGGCCTGCCGTATATGCATTCTAATGTATTTAAAATCGGTTCTAAGAGGAGTTAAACGGGGTGTTGAAGATGTATAGGACAGTATATACCGAACAAAACAGAAATTCTTCTTCCAAATGTCAATACCAAACACCAGCTATTAACCAAGTAGGTACAGAACCTCAAACCATCTAGCCATATTTAGGCATCAAAAATGTATGTCTCATGGATTCTTGAAAACATTTAGGTAAATACCTGAGTGATTAGATACGAATTATGAGCTTATAACTACATAATTTACGTTTAGGTACAAGTTAGTATATTTGTAAAGGTTACGTTTAATATATTAGCCATTAAAATTTTGTTACTGTAAGTATAACCTTCGGTTTTATTATAACCATTTCCTGTAGGATATCGGTTAAGATTTAGTTTTCTTGGCGAAATTTAATTTTTCCGGCAGTTTGTAGTATCATTACCAAGTCTTTAAGTTATGGCCAATGAAAACAAAAGTTTCTGATCTCCTGCAGGTTCGAAGTCTTCTTCTTTTATCGTGCCGGTGTGAGCTACAAAATAATCGGTAAGAGGGTTGGCTGCTTAAAGCTCACCAGACAGCCATTTATACTATTGTCACTTTGTCACATGTCGCTGGGTTGCTTTTTCAATGCGCCCCGTGAAGCGATGAATAACGGAGTATTATATTATAGGTAGTACCTATAAAGCAAAAGTAGTATTACTCCTGTATATTGTGATTTAGTTTGGGTTTCCTACGACAGCGATGGCAGCCACATGCCGGCTATATTGCAGCGGGTTTGAATTCGACGATGTCAAAAAACGCCGTCTAGTGAAACACACCAACATTCACAATCAGTGACGTCATCCGACGATGAATTGCGGAAGCAATGTGGCGGCCACCAGTCTTAAGTAGGATACCTCAGCTAAATTAGCTAAGCTAGATTAGTTTAAAAGATAAGTTTGGTGTCATTTGCAATTATTTTTATTGATCACACACCTAGAATTTGTAGTAAGTAGATATCATCAAAGAATCTGTACCATCTGTTCACTGATTGGCCATATCTGGATGTATTGTATTTCTACGTTATTTTATCTGGTGTGTGTAGTTTTCATTCCAACAGGTGGTGTGTAAGGTGAAAGTTGACAAGCAAACACAAGCTTACGTGATTGAATCCATTTATTTCATTTGATTATTTAAATCATGTACTTATATTTCACATGTAGTAACAAAATTTGCATTGGAAAATTATGCAACTCGTATATAAAACATAGGTAATATTCACATGGTATTCAGTTCATTATTTCACTAACATCTAACGGCACATTTCTATACAAACTTACGTATAACCTACTAATTATATAAATAAGCAACTTACTTTAAGGCTAAAAGTCTTTCTTGGCTAAAACGGCATGTTTTACCTTCTAATAATACTCGAGATACATTAATAAGAGAGACATTAAGTTAAATTTGTTAATGCACTGCTTATAAATCAGATTCCATCGTATAGCAATAAAGAGATTAGTATAAATTAAATAAATACTGATAGTTAAAATCCAATAAATTAAAAACTTATAAATAAAGCTTCGTCGTAACGAGAAATAGAAAAATATAACAGTTAAGTACAAAGGAACTGAATAGAAAGGCTTAAAAACTAAAACTTTCAATAAATTAATGATTTATGTCTACAGAATACTAAATATCACAGAGAAAGTACCCAATACTTAATCAACAAAACATTGTTTCGTCAAGCACTTCGATACAACCAACATCTGTTGTGTTAGAGAGCGTGCGCGAGCGCTAACAGACCTACCAATAAATAAGTACAACAGGGACTATACCGATTGTAAATTAAATAAATAATTAGTCGAAGCGAAGATTAAGTTACGTCACAATACTGAACAAACATATATTCTATCTTTCCGTGTTCTTATATCTTTTATCTTTCTTTTCTTTTAGCTTGGCCTCGTAGGCGGCGCATCTGCTGTTGCTGGTGATGACCTTCTTGCCCCGAGGACACCTGAACTCGGAGTACCAGTTGTTGAGAAGGTTGCCGTATGCTCTGAACGCTATGTAGTCATTCTTGAGACACTGCGGCGCGTCAACTTTCATTTCTAAAACTTGTAAGTCTTTGCTTTTGCTGACCTGCGGCACTGGTATACCCACATACACCATATTTTCTCTTATTTCTGCTATGGTGCTGTATAATCGCTGAAGGGTTTTCCCTATTAACTCATGGCGGGTTTTGTTGTAGCTGCAGAAGGGATCGTCGGCGAATTCAACTTCAACTTTGACGAGTAGTTTGAAGATCTCCTGGTACTCCACAAGAGATTTATACAGCTTCGGCATCAGATACGCAAACTGTAACAAAAAGAAACAAGTATTTAATGAATTGACTCATTAACATCCGTTTTGTTCACAGTTAATAATGATGTATACAATTAATGGCCTAGCTAATTGGAATTTACAAATTATATCAATGAATAAAATCCCTGATTGATTACTACGTTCATTGTCTTACGATTGTTATACCCAAACGTCATCGTGCTTACATCATAGAATATCGACGGTCTGAAGGTTGAATGTTTTTTTTATTAAAGTGTCGTGGGATTATCACTGTTTATTCAGAAGGATAATTTGAAACATCACTACGTTTGTAAAGGATTGGTACTGGCACCAGTATAGTGCCTTGGGGAACTACGGTTATGTTTTCAGTCCGCAATCCTTTTGGCGGTAATATTTGTGTAGAAATCGTCATATAATTACGAGTAATCATAAAGTTAATAGAGTTAACATATAGATATAAACTTTTACAGCTGTCCAACTGTCTATTAAAAGGGTCATAGTGCGAAGAAGCTTATGTGTAAATTAAGCGCGTCATATCGAGGATAGTTTACGTCGCGGCAAATTTGTGTCGAGGCTGCAGTGCCGTGGGCATTTGTGATCGGTATGACTATTCAAATGACGCTATTGATACTACAATCGTATTCAAAATGTTTTTATACTTCACCAGTATTTAAACGAAATTTTACTTAACAATTCACTTTATTGGCACTTTCTCGGTGATTATTATACGCAGCACGACTCTGTCCCGCGGTTATAACTTTAGCCCTCGTCAGATCACCATTTTCTTTATTAGAAGAATATACTAAAGTGTAAAATAAAGTTAGGCCGTTAGCGATTTGAAATTCAAAGTACGGCATTATCTTTTAGGGATTATTTGCAATTAATAACCATGTACCTACCACATTTAATGGTGCTTTTGCTTTTAAATGGAGGGATTAGTTTAAAAGGATGGCACTAACATGAATTTTATGTAGTTTCATTTTGTTTAATCCTAAACTTAAGGACGGGTACAAACAAATTAGATTTTTACGATCTCGTTTTGTCAATATTGTACAAGATTCTTATAATAATGTGGTTGTGAACAATGGCGTTCCTGAGCATTGCATCAAACGTTTATTTTGAGATGCAATAAATCATTTGTAATTGTATGTTACTTTAAATAATTACGTAAAGAACTGTAATAAACTTGGTAGTTGTAGTTGAATGACATAATCGAGTGTTGGCATTATGACATTCACAGTTTATTGGTAAAGGTTGGAATTCTAGATTATTATGATTGTGTTTATATTCTTGGAGATCATATTTTAGATTTGAACAAGCATTAAAAGCTAACATTGTAACTTTGTACTCAAATACATTTTTTTTAATAGGATTAAGTGAACTGCCTTGTTGAGAAGGCTTGTTAGTTACATTGGAGTTTAGTTGAAGAAGCTTTCGTCAAGTAGTTCAGTGCCACATACCATTACTAGTGGGCGTAGTTGAGACACGTTGTCGATTATCAATGACCAGGTTTTATCAACCGAATACATCAATATTTTCTAGTCTACTTATCTCTTAACGAATTGCATAAGCATGACTATTGGCTTCATGAGATAATCATTCTATTTTGTACATGACTGAGGTTGACTTTCAGAGCATTGGTTTGTAAATTCATACTATTGAACTAATATGCATTACTAGACTAAAACCATGCAACAACCTTGTTCGATTAAATCATTATATGCACTGATACTGGAGCAATTTACATCTATGAAACAAAACCTATATATTTAATAATATTTCTCGTAAAGAAAAAGTCCACAAAATACATGTGCTTAATACACATACATATGAAAATCGTCTCTCTGAGACATATCACGTTCTTTATGGACAATGATGCGTTTACTTAGCTCTGTATATATTACTTATATACCTACAAGAGTACCAGACAAGCCGGTTCACCTCGGTACTTGTAATGAATCGTTTATTATTGTCCTTAAAAATGCGACATATTTCTCCATTTGTATTTATTGTACTTATGAGTTAATGTTTTCATCATCATCATCCATGAAATAATACTACTTTAGTAATATTCTTCGTCATACAGTGAATCTGATGATGTATATTTTTTATTATTATTTTCATGTGACATAAATTCATGTTAATGAATATGGCTCGGTAACGATTGCCTCAATTATAAAGTTTGTGGTTTATTTTATTGGATCCAATGACTAACTTGTTTAGAATTTCCGGTACAACATAAATATTTTGCATGTGGTTGAAAACATTGTCATTAAAAACTTAAATAATGGTTCCTATTAGGAAAGGGACCTATTATTTATCATTTCTAATAAACTCATTCATTCATAACGTGGGTAAAACAAAATTATCTAACTGTATACCTAAAATTCCAGGTAAACTACAATAACATATATACCCATAAGTGTTAATTAAAGTAATATTGTGTATTGAAAATAACGTAAAACTTATATCGTGACTAACATAAACGTGCGATTCTTCCTGCTTCCACTTAGCGGCTAATGAATAAACTCATCTCATCACTCATTGTTCCCGGAACGTGAACCTGAGCTGTTCGGCTTTTGTTTGTGTCGATTCGTATGTCACCAGCTTCCTTTACAACGTACTCGGATGAATGAATGAGTGATTCACTTCACCAGCTGTCTAGCTAATATTTTAAGGTCACATATTGTTTTAATTTGGATAGTCTGCACTTTTGTCTGACTCTTAAATTATACCAGCAGGAAATTTCGAATTGAATTTTGATTACTTTTGCGCTCGACTAGCCTTAACGTAAAATCGTATGACACCATAAGACACCAGTCTTCATGCACAGAAATTATTTAATCCCCCGACTATTTAGAAGGTAATAAACAATCGATTCTAAAATTAATCGTTAATATTTTACGGTTCATAAAAGCATTGAGTACTCGCTGGTGCGTTTTCCCAACTATTGTGAAGGCGCGACGCCGAAGAAATTGTCGGAGCGAACGATAATAAAAGCGTCGGTCTGTGAGCAAATATGGTCGTGTATTAAAAGCCTGAAAACCCGACAATAAGCCGTACATTTGCCTTAAAGAGGCGAGCTTAACCTCCGAGACGTGTCGCAGACAAACGCGCCACTCCGGAATCGTAAGTTCACATTCGTCTCACTTGGACAAATAATGTGTTTTTAACATTTCGTGTTGTTTTGTTAAATCGTAAATACTGTACAAACACTAGCACCGAGCGACCGCTAAAGCCCCGGCCCCTTGTCACTGTGAAAGCGCACCGTGTTCCAACTTGTGGAATTTCTGCCCTTTATTCAAACACTGAAAATACCGGCCGGTCGTTGTCGCACCGTGACTCGCAGAATTGTGTGAAAACAAATCCACTACAAATTAAAAGTATCCTTTGGAATTATTCACAGTGCTCTTCACTCAAAAGCTTTAACTTGGAACTTGGAGGGTCCGATAAATTAAACCAACATGAATCGTGTGTCCACATTAGTCTTTCTTCGGGCCCTCTATTTTAACGTCTCATTTGAGCAGTATTTAATTTTTAAATTGTTCGTATGTCAACTAAGCCGGAGCGTAGAGATCACTTGAATTCTAACGCTTTCCTTTGCCCAATGTCAAATATTTAAATTTCTTAAGTGGCCGTACATTGACTGCCTGGCGAGACATAGGTAAGAAATATTCAATATTCATCGGTTGGTGCACTGCTCGTCTGCGGGCCGCAATGTTAGGAAATTATTTAGTCTCCGAGTCGCAGACACGATTGTCGTCAAGTGTGTAAGGACATATGACGCTCTGAATGCACACACACTTATTGTCTCGCGTCGCATTAACTTTTGTGTACTAATTAGTGGGTGACCAATATGAATACATAACAGAAAGTCTCGAACTCCAGATGTGTGTTCGGTAAATAATAAATACAGGCGTATAGAAGGCTCGTTAAATATTGCTTGTGTGTTTTATATTTTACGAACCGAAACCGGTACGGGCAACCGATGAACTGAATACAATTTTTATCATAATTATAAGGTGTTGTGCTAAGATACCTACGTGTAGGATGCGTGTTGAGCCATCGTTTTAGGATCGCGTGTGCGGAGCGAAATCATGCGGTGTCAATCTATGCAAATTTCCTTGAAACATTTATAGGGCTCCTTAGTTTGCTCTGCTCCCACAAGCGCAAACCATAAGCCTCTGATTTATATATCGCCATTATTAAATGAGCCCTGAGCTTCGGTCCGAGTGTTATTTAACTATGTGAGTGAACCGATGATTGGGGGTCAACTATTATTGGTAATTAATAGTAGGCGGCGTCATCTTTTTTCAAACCCATCATCTAGATAGAGGGTGTTAATTTTATTTTGAGCGCGGTTCGTGATGTTTTCATTTAGAAATAATTAAATAAAATCATAAAAAATGGGCACTGACTTCATCTGAATTCATGGCATAATCTATAAAGCTATAGGTAATATGATCAATCAAAGCAGGATTAAGCGATTTCGAGCAAAAAACAGCTCTGTAATGAAGTTCTATAAAACACTTAAAGCTGCAGCGATTTTCCAACGAAAGCGGCATTCGAAATTAAGGGCTTGCACTTCTAGTTATTGCCCTTAAAGTACAATGTGAAGTAAATAAACGCGGTACAAAGGCCGACCACATGTAATTTGGATCGTCGGAACCTCATTTAAGTTGCAACGGTGAAGCCTCGAGCACGGCTAATGTACCCGGGGATCCTTTGTCTCAAATAAAACAAAAATGAATTAAAAATAACGTAAAAACATTGAACGGGCAAAAAGAGTGATGGGCCGGACCACCACACCCTCGACGCGAGAGATCGCCCGTAATAATTACACTGTCAGTTGCACACAAATTACTTCAAACATTGTCTGTAATATATTGCGAATCATTGTAACTTCTTGCGTCACATTTTAACAATATGATAAGAACAGTGATATGGTGGACCCCAACTTGCTAAAACTTGTCCATAGATCAATGAGGTCATTCGTTTAATAGAAGCGGTTATAATCTTTTCTAAGGTATACCACACTCGACAATTCTCATGTCACATTTTGTCGATACATTTATTTATGTTATTACGACGATACTTTATACCTATCAATTAATATAATGATAGACTACTTTCAAACATGTGTTACTGTCATGGCAAAAACTTAAGGTGTATTATTAATCAGTTCAAAAAGATACTCACTTTGCGTTCGGAGATGGTCGCGCCGCGTTTTTTATAGTTGAAGAAGTGTATGTCGACGAAATTGATGGTGGGCAGCCAGTCGGGCATGCCGTCCCGGTACTCTCGCGTCTCGTTGAGAACTCTTCGCTCCTCATTGAAGAACCGCCTCGTGTTCTTTAACTTTTTGATGATCTTTCTCGTCGCGTTCTTGAAACGGTCTGAGTGGACGTTTTTCTGTAGTCTCGTCAATCCTTGCGCGTCTTTGGTTTGTGGCAGGACGGTTTGTTTCCTGTGCGGCCGCCGCCTGTGCTCCACCACGCGGGGGTCGGGCTTCATCCTCGTGTCTTTGGTTAGTGCTAGCGCTTCGTGCTGCCGCCTCTCATGCCTGATCTTATGTTCTAGCGTCCGCGCTTCGGATGGCATCACAGCCATTGCTATTATCACTAGTACTGAAGTAGCTACCAAAAGCTTTTTGGGAAAACCTGCAACAAAAATGAAGACTGTTAACCCTGATTTCTTAATCACACGAACGGATTTTTAACCGTTATTGAAGTATGAAATCATTATAGCGGTAATATAGTTGTTATCTTTATGATTGTTGTTAACTAGAATTGATAAAGGAATAAAAAATCTTTGCATTCATACTCGTTTGCGCACGTTTCAAGTGTCTCGTTCGGGTTTGGTAAGAAGGTTCCTTGAACGCGTTGCATAATATGGAATAAAAAAGATCATGCACGTTTAGGAACTAATTCTGTGGGACTTTTGTCTTCAGAGCGGTGTTTCCGTAGGGTCACATAAAAAATAATAAGGTGCGTGATTATGGTAAGGTTGCTACATACACGTGTGTACGATCTTCATCTCAGAGCTCTTTCACACCGACCATTAGCCTGGGGTGGGATGCGTGAGGCAGACGTGAATTTTGTTAATCAATTTTGGCTGGTGGAAAATTGCCCGTATTTTTTGCCATATTGAGTTTACGAAAATTGCAGCAGCCATTTTAGAATGTTCGTTAAAGAAAAGTGGAATAATTTTGAAGTTACGGCGATGAGTCAGTACAATAAAAATGATTGACTGATGGAAATGACTTTTCACATTTAAACCAGTGACATATTTTGACGTCATGCGCTTCAGTGGAAAGCGTCACGCCTATTGTTTTCGTTATTGCACAAATATTCATACGTTTCGCCTTGTTCGATTTAACGTTTGACAGTTATTGAAGGTTTTGATGTTTCGCGCCGACGCCATAAAACATATTTTATGTCCCAAGCAATTCTGTTGAAGCGATGTTTTCAAACTTTTAAAAGGAAGCACCACCGGCTTTGAAAGCTCAGCTTTGTTCATTCGGAGTGCTAAAACATAGAAAGTACTTTTTGCAGTTTTTATTAGTTGCCTCGCCCTCTTCAAAGAAAATGTATCGACTTTAAGTAGGCAAGAATAAGTTCGGTTCAGTTTTGTTTTAAACATATTAAATTTTTCGACAATTCAGCATTGATATAAAATCGCGGTTCATTTTTTTTCTGACGTTTTGATTTTTTACGTGTAATCAGAAACCCGTAACCACAGCATCAATGTTTATGATGCGGTCATCGTTAGATAACACATTTTGTCTCGTGCGGTTTTCCAGAACAGAAAATTAAACGTGTTATGTGTATTATCACATCGGCTGAATGTTACAGTGACTTTACACTTTTGTATTACGTCACACGAGGATAATCCGAGGTTTATGGTCAGTGAATCATTAGGTCAATTCGTGTCGTTGACAATATAATTTATGTTAAGTAAATACAGCGTAACGCCATAGGATAAAAAAAATAAACTCGAGTAAAAAGTTGACACTGTGGTGTGACTGGGTTTCTGTGGTACAATTATTATAGTCTGTGGCCATTGTGAGTGGTCAGTATAGCTTCGTCTATATTGTTGAGTTCATCAAACAATGCTAACGTATTTAAAATTGTTACCGCGAAAACCGGGTACTAACATTTTTCCACCGTCGGGTTTCCCCAACCATTTGCTATCTAGGTAATCTTTTATTTCCGAATAAATATGTTAAACACGTAATTATGTAATAATTTTTGCTAGTTTTTCTTAATTGTTTTAGTTAAACGAAGGAAGCTGTTACATACATATTTTTAAAGATACAGACGAAATATGATTTATTAGTTTCTCAACAAAAAAAAGTTCCGATCTTAGGTCACGTCCTATCATGAGTTCGCCAACATTAGATTCTCTCACGATTTTCACATTGGAATCCCGCATGGCCGTCATTATTGTACATTAAATCTTATATCATAAAGTTAATTCTAACACGACACAGCTTGCAATAAATTAAACAATTATCGTTGTCAAAAACAAAGTCGACTGAGCGATCAAATGTAAGGAATACAGAAAAGCAAAACTTGTCTGTATCGGATGACATCGCGGGCGCGTTTCAGCGAAAAATCCCTTTGATCGATCGCCGACGGACCAATGTTGAACATTCTCACACGATTCGAGCTCCGCACTCGATTCTCGATACATTGTTCACTTCCAAAAATGATCATCGAATATATTCGCTTAGACATCGATTTTTGTACTGCAATTAGTCATGTCCCATTTCACCTTGTTTGTCGGCAAGAGTTACAGTACTTATATGAGTCTTTCTAAGGAAGTTACGTATGTTAATTTACCAGTGATTTAGGTATAGTTTATTTATTAATTTACATTTCTTATGGATTTCTTATTATTATGTATAAGATTCCGAGAAGTCGTTCATTTGCCTTACGTTACCATGTGAAGGATATTAAATTGTAATTATTATATGATCGCCTTTTTTGTATAATCTCCTTTATTTGATGTTTACTTTTTTCTGCGTCGTAAATAAAGTCAATAATTAATAATCAAGAAAAAATCTTAACTAAACGAATCTGTGTAGACGGTAATATGATAGCTTTATTAGTTTGCGTTCATTAAAGCTTACCCACAAAATGAATGTCAATTGTTTACATTCGACGCGCGAATGAGCCGCACACTTGAGTTCGTCAAACAAATAATCAAGACGAGGTACGCGTCGAAGCTTTGAATTAAAATTATAATATTTTAAACACACACCAGTTAAAAAGACATCCATGAACAACGCATTGATGTAGCTCCTTTGGGCAAGTCCATGTTCATGCGAACAAAATAATCCCGATAAACGTAATGTCGGAAAATGATATAAGAACTTTCCGATCGAACGAATTGTCACTGGCCGCAAAAACAAAACACTCGCGAACTGTCAACACTTTTGAATTAAAACACTATTTTTTATTTTAGAAGTCACTAGTGTTTTAGTTATATTAGCACTGGATTAAAAAGTGTTGTGAATTGTCGAGCGTGTGTCACCGCTGTGGTGCGAGGAGCGAGTGTGCGAGACCGGCGCGCGAGCAGCCTCCGCTCGTTGAATGGGCACCAAAATGCGGCACCGTACGTCAAATAGCCGGTCAAACACTATGCGAAATCCCTTACCCGCCCGCCGGAAAGTGAACTTCGACCCTCCCGGAGACTACCTTCGTCCTATTATATTTTTAGGCATTTTTTTTTTGGCCAACTACAGTTTTTCATCAGCTTACAGGAACCTTGACCTATTTTACTTACTTTAAAAAATGACATGAATCGATGCAAATTATTGTACATTTTAATCATAACTTTCATCATTTCGATTACTTGTGGTTATTAAGAAAGTTCATTGCATCATTGCAAATAATTACTACTAATTGTGAAACTTTAATATTTCTATTATCTATTCTGTTATCGGGTAAAGGACTCGAGATTTATTTTCGTTATCTAGCATCCTTTATTAACTTCTTAGTCATATTGTATTGCATATTAGTATATTCTATTATTAATTACGTTGTCATAATGAAAATCCATATTTTTACCTAAAAACAGTGAACATAACGATAAAATCAAAACATTAAATGTCAAAATGAATAAAAGGGGTTGAAAAATACAAAGACCTTACAAAAATCTGTTCCAAATTCAAAAATTAAATAAAGGGGGCGGCTCCACGGGCGGCTGTTTCCACATCTTGTGCAAGTGAACATTTATTCGGTACCTCGCGGTGATTCATCGATGAGTCTATCCTAAAGTGAGTTTTTATCGAGCATTAGTCGGGCCGTGCACGGCACAAGATTAACCCTTGATTATCTTTTTTTTTATATTACGCGACTATTAACTCCAAATAATAATCAGCTTTTGTTATTATTAATATTGCGTAGGCATCGAACGCGAGCGATTTGTTTATCTTTTAATCTGTACCACTCATTCCTCAGTACTTTCATGTTCACGATAATGACACATTGTACGATAAGTCTTAGTACATTATTAAACTGATACATTAACTAGTTTATGCAAATGAGCACCTAGATTTAGAGGTTGTTTGATTTATAAACAACTTTCGTTTTCTTTTTCTCTTGTCAATGACTGGTCAAGAGAAACAAGCGATAGAGTCCAAGGACTCAGAAGAAAGTAAACCGAATGTATAAAGTGTGCCAAGTCTGGGACTTGGTTGACACAGATAGGACGGTGCACCTACGTGCGACTTGGATCAAACAAATCCTTCACCAGAAAAATAAACCTCCTTAGTTGAAATTCGTATACTGGTTGTTTGGCTGCCTGTCTGTGGGTTATCTTTGCAGCCTGTGGTCTGCGGTTTAGAGATATGAGCGAGCATCTCAATGTTTACATTGACACATTTTTTGTTTCGTGGTTAACAAGGCGATGCTATTGTACGTCTGCTTAGTGACAGTGTCACATCCGATAATTATGATTGTGTTTTATTTTTAGAACGCCATATTTGTTGTAATTATATTCGTGTTACATAAAGTATCCATTCGTTTTAAATAATAATATGAAATCAAATGTATTAATAAATAAACGTAACGTAACTTTCAGCGTTCAGGAACGTGATTTATGTACCTAAAGACTACGCGCTAACCGAGATCGAGTGACCTAGTGCGCTTACAATATTTTTTCTCTCATATATAGACAAAGGAGATTCCCATCGCGATCGTTTCCGATTATTGACATAATAATAAGCCTTTCATTTAATACACGATTAACTTTTTATGCGAATCCATTCTGTTATTGTAGCAGGCTTTTCCGGCGTTTGTCTCTTGAATGACTCACGGATTTTCCGAATTTTTCGCAACAGTAAGTTCGCCGGGAACTACCTACTGAAAGCCCACAATGTCAAGACCGTGTCGCATGAGCTCAGTATTACTCACTCCCCGTAGAAAGTCGTTAGATCCGTGAAATATAAAACGATTAGTCATGTCACAAATATTGAAATGTAAGTGCTCCGATTTGATCTATACTTATAAATAAAACTAAAATTGTAATTTATTTTTATATTTAAAACAGTTTCAGTTATTTACGTGCTACCTGGCCATTAAATAATTGATGCACAACATTGCAGGGATTTGTCTGTATGTTTGTCAGAAGAAAGCTTGGGAATTCCTTTTGTGATATGGAGTAAATTTTCACGAGTTGTGGATACTGTTTTTGAGCTATAATGACATTTCGTTTCCAGTCAGAAGTTTGAAATATTTGTGTAAATACTAGTGTTGTGTTGCTCTATTTCGTTTAACATATAGCGGACAGAGAAGCGTGTGTTAGCTAGCAGTGAATATATTTAACCTCTAATACTACTACGTTGATATGTAACACGTTGTTTTAAGCAAATATTATCCATCTATCCTTCAGCCGCGGCGTCCGTTACGTCTATTATGATGATTTGTTTCTCTTTTAAAAAAGTGTAAAGCTGAAATACCGATAAAAGGTTCGCCATTGTCGTGTAAATAGCTTTTTTGTTGAAATCTAAAGTGCTCGCTACAATACTGACCTGATTGGCGGATGCAGATTATATTGTAATTATTCTTCAAGATCAAGTTCGGAGGTAAAATAAAGGAAGGATTAAATTTATTGCAGTATTCGTGATGTCTCGTAGACAGTGTTGCTCAGTGTGTTGCTATATCGAATGCTTACTTGCAGCAGATAATCTACCGTAAAATTCCTTTACCAACATAGTTTCAGCAGCTAATTTAAGTTTACCGTAAACTTAAAGACAAGCTTCCGCGACAGAGTCCGCCTGCGGCCGCCTAGGCATTGCCAATACGCGAAATGGCATTGTTTGCGAGCCACAATATAAATCACACGTTGTGCGTACTATTGGAAAGCTTTTACTCATTGTGTACGTACCCTTAACCCCTTTCATGACACAGGCTAAAATTAATACTCAATACGCAGCTCAGAAATGTTCAGTATGTCAGCTATGCGGAAGGAAATGTTTTATGCTGTGTCCTCAAAACTGAATATGGCAATTTAGTGTGTAAGAAAAGTGGATGGTGGCTTGTAATGTATGCGGTCTTAGACGGGGTTAAGTTAGCGTATAATTCATGCCTAATGCTATTGACTGTTGTGGCTAAGCTGGAGATCAAATGAACGGAAGATTTAGTATCAATAATAGCTTTGTCGATATTTACATAATCGAATGACAGCCAGGTGTCAGCTCTAGTTTATCGATGTGTGTAAGTGAAACTTTTTACAAGAAACTTTTTTACCTTGAAATCTAAAATAAATAAACTGTTTTAGATGTTCCAAGCGCTTTCGGTGAGCGCCGATTTTCACCAATGATTGAGGTAACCGATTTACTTATCCATGGAGTTACAATGTAAATTAATGTTACCTTATTGTTTAGTTGTATTGAGACTTCACGACGATTTCAAACACTTGCCACAAACTATTTATAAAAGTGATTCTATTGAGCAATCGTCTTGTAATCTAAACACTGCTAATTCCGAATAGATGTATTCGGAATTTAACAATGTTTTTTTTTAAATTGCATATAATATTAATCCAAAATTTAAAATTTTAAGCATCGAATCTAATACTAATGTGTTTTTTCTTTCGACTAATCTTCAACTAGAGATGGAATCACGTATTATACAACAATACACATAATGAGTAATCACTCAACAACGTAAAACGCGTAGTTTCCTCGTATTATCAGTGCCGTTATTTCAAAGAATAGAAAGTGATATAAATTACATCATTTCCTTTGCTATTAATAGTAGGTTACCGATTTACATGAGTTCCTATGAACTGAAATTGTATGTACCTAACGTCTGAATATTTTATCACCTGTTATGTATGTATGACTGTTTAAGATTAGGTCATTGGATTTAAGTCATCATTATGTGCAGAGATAAGTCATCACAATCATCACTTTCGAATGTATCACGAGTTCATACTACAACACTATTAATTCATAGATCAATCAAGAAACATTAATGAAAAATCTAAATCGCTTTTACTAATCTTTAAATCAATTAATTAAACAATCACTGCACGGATAAGAGATAAAAATAAATAAAAATAAAAACAGAAACTTACTATATCTAAAGGTATATCCTTGTCTCCTTGAGGAACATCCGTTGCAGCAACAAGTGCACATATCGATCATTTTAATATTAATCGATTTATCACAGATCATTGTTAAATAATATAATAAATCTTTGGCATAAAACTGTCACATATTAAAAAAAGTTCACTGTCACTTATCAATTTCAAATTTAGAACAGGTGTAAGCACGTGCGTATTCCGCTTCTTGAATTTAATTTACGTGATTAACGGGCGTCGTGTTCGAGTCGAGTTCAGGACACGATCTCTCGAGCGGATACGTTCAGTTCGCCGCGTTACGTGTAATGTGTGTCCTGAACGGATTTCCACGGCTTTTATGTGGCCGGTTGGCGCTCCCGTGATAAAGGGTGCAAAAAACCGATTGTTTAATTTCGTGGGCACGCCATGCGCCATTACGTCACGGATACGACGTCGAACGCGATTAGGACGTAGACGCACACATGCTCTTACGCAATAGCTTGTTCAAATAAATACATGTGGCAACAACCGGATCCTAGGGGTATGTGAAAATGCGATTCCTGGCCGCTGTAAACATGTTTTTTTACAAGGTTTTTTCGTTTTACCGTTTTAGCCTTAGTTTTTGTTATGAAGTTTGTTTTATTATGGTTATTAAAAGTTATCTAGTTTTGATAATAATGAATTTTTGATAAGTAGGTATTTGTGTTTTAGATTACATGTTATTATTTAAATTACATGGGTTTATTGAGTATTAAGATATTAATGATAATAACAATTAATTGGTCAATAACAATATATTTGAAAGATAAGGGCCCAGGGGTAAACAGCTCTAAGTATAGATATTTTATTATTTTTAAAAACGAACTATAAGTTAAGTTTTAATGATAATAGTAATATATAGAAAAAAAAACAATAAGTGTGTCACATTTACTTTATGTTATAATAACATATATTCATACACGGATAAAAGTAAGATCTAAGCATTGATATAGGATTTTTTATATACAATTAATCTAAGAGAAAAAAATACAGCAAGATTTACAAGCAGCGTTAAATGAAGAAAGATGATCAAAACTTAACATGAATAACTTAAATGTCACTTATTGTAGTGTGAACAGAACACCCAATCACACACGGGGAGTTGCAGCGACTGCTTCTAAAGTCATTCTACGGAGCTTATTTTAAAATTCCATTTCGGCCATATTAGAAATGCGTTTAAATTTCAGCGGGGGTGTAGCTCCACCATCCCGCCTCCGAGAGAGTCCGCCTCTCGGCCTCATTCCCGAAATAGTCCCATTCGATTGGTCGCTCAGAATAATCTCCTCGCCTATTACATGCACTCGCTTAAACTTTACTACACTCGATAATGCAAGTACTTGCATGTCACGTGGTGGGGTGAGATCTGCTTTTTTTTCCAGAATAATACTGTAATTACACTTGGCGTTCACTCAATAATTCTACTGTTTGTAAACCTAAATGCACGTAAGTGTACGGAGTGTAGTAATTTTTTTAATAGTGTTTACGGGGATCGAATGCGGAAGTTTTTTTCTGTACCAAAAAACTATCGATAGCACTAATATCGAAACACTATCGTAATTTATAAGTAGTATTTTTTAAATCGACGTGAAAAATCAGAGGGAAACAGAATTTTAAGCATCCTCAATATGCAATATATCAAAGCACAATACTGAGGTAATATAAATTCCTACAATTGTCATTCCCTGAATTAGATCCGATGATGTAAAAGGAAAACTAGGTCAATAAAATCCCTTAAACCTGAATGTAGTTACAAAACCGTGTAAGCTTTGTCATTATGTTTCCTACAGCCACTGAGGCATTTCAAGAAACACATTTTTGTCTTATTATGACGTATACTTCACAAGCAAATAATCTAGTATTTAATTGATTGATCAAATTACTTAAGTTACTTCATAGGGTTTTCCCGCCGGTTGTCTTTATTCACTTAAAATAAGAAACATTTAATGCTATTTAATGCAGCTAAAAATAAAATGTATACTAACACGTTAACAAAATGTAATTAAATGTTTTCAAAAATCCTGTAACAATATTTTGAGTAACAAATTAACAAAATGTTTCCCCCCTTTTTACGAACAAGGAGTTACTGTGTATTTTTTCCCAAATGTTTTTAATCACTAAACGTCACAATAAATAAACAGTAGATTTATCCTCATGGAGCTTGTTTATTAATGGAGTCATTAACCTAATCCGGAAATGTGGTAATTTTTTTTTTTTTAAAAAACCTCTTTAAAAGGAAACAAATACTATTTTATTACTGGTTAGCTAATTGTTTATGATGTAACTGGCCATCATAAATATCTGATTCATACAATTTTATAGCCTGACTGAAAAATTTACAACTAACTTGCCTGCTTACCCAAATAAAATAAAACTTAAATAATTCACACAGTGCATGCTGTCTGTTACCTTGTCACTTATTTAATAATTACCTAACTAACTGACAAAACTAAATTTTATGAGACCAAGAACACAGAAACAATTTAAGCTTAAAATAAATAAACATGAGAATACCTGTTTGTTAAACAGTACTTCAGGTGCTTCATTTGTTTTTAAGCTGCCTTAAAAAACAAACGAAGTCCAACAATTAGAATAACAATGCCAACCAATTGTACCAAATATTGAAGACGAGCGCTAATCCTGACGACAAACTGTCACGCAGTTTGGCAGGTTTTTGAAATGTGTTCAAGTGTAATGTAACGAATTTCAAAAGAATTAGGTACAGCGCTGTCCTTCAAAATTGATTTTTTCCCGGATAAAATTCAGAATAGTTTTGGTAGTAGAAAAGCCTCTGCCCAACCCTTCGGGGAAAGCAGTCGTAATGATATGTTATGTAACATGCATTTTTCGTACCCAACTTCCGACATTTTCCATCGCTACACATTTTGTAGCACAACTTGACAACGGTGCCTACGCATCGATCTATCTCGTGACTCCGGCGCATTGTTCGCGACAATTATCTCGCCGGTCACCTGGCTAATGCGAACAAAAGACTCGTTATTACGTATTGGAGTTTGTATCACACCGTAGCTGGTAAAATTATGAAAAACCAGTTGTTGGATTTTCTTTAATTTTCATTTTACATTGTAACTCATGTGAATAAGCCTTACTTGCTTCTCGAGTAAAAAATATGAGTGGGTCTTTGTCGCTATTTGCTGTAGGATCATCGAAAAACACAGTCCCATTTTTAAGAAGATTGTCAACTTTTTACTGCAGGCTTTGTGAGAAATATACCTAGGTACTCTTGACAATGTGAAAATAGCTTTGTTTTTCTTGTCTTCATCAATTCAAAGCTCATTTGGGCCACAATTGCTATTAGCACGCTAACTCCAATCCAATGTTTCAGCAATAAAATAATGAAACCTCTTATTTACTAGTCGCTACGGTGTAACAGCGGCCCATGTGAACTTATTAACGCACAAAAACCGAGCCTTTCTCAGGGATTCCTAACTGGTGCGCGTAATTTATAATGCATTCAAAATGAGGGGTTATTTCGAACATCCTGATACATACGATTACCGAGAAAATGTTATTACGTTTGGCTAGAGAAAACCCCATGCAATGATAACTCATTGTTTATGCAAATCCGCCATTCTATGGTGGCTCATATCCGATTGTTACAAGCTCCGTTTAAAGTTCAGAGTTCCTGTGAAACACAAGTCTTTCAAAAGGTTTAAAATAACATGTTTATAATAAATTATTACTTAATATTACAATATTTAGAGCATAACTTATCAATATTGCAATTATTGTTAAAGTTTTTTGGTAAATGTCAGTTCAAGAAACGTTTACAAAACCAATTTTAACGGAAAAAAATCGTTTTAAACTTTTTGAAAAGGAAAAATCTTTAAAAATGTGTCAATTAACGAATTAAATAATATGTCAAAGAGCTGTAATTGCTTTCAAATGAGGTAAAGATACCAATATTGTTCTCAGAACCGACAAAAGAAAAAGATCTAATCAAATTAACAGAGTCGGCGTACAACAATCATTCAAAAATGACTTATGACCAAATCATAGGGTCATTCTGTAAAATTTTACGGATGTTCAGCATACCGATCAAACAAGATTTGGCTTATGATTTTAAATCTTTTGATGACTAATCCCTAACATTTGGTGGTTATGTTCTGAGAACTGTTCTCAGGTACCTGGCCTAAAGGAAATGCCAGAGTATTGCGTATACATACGTATTAGGAGGTCAATCATGTATTTCTATTGTAAGTATGTTAGGTCATATTCGTGTGATAATCGTTTGATGACAAGAACTTGACGACCAGCGGCGTATTTTTTTTAAAGAATTGTCAGGTGTTTTTTTTTCATTTCATTGTCATTTAATCTGTCGAACACTCAAAAAGCTTCCGTAACAGATAATGTTTATGGAGATTCCTGGCCATTCCATACGAATCTAAGTTTTCGAACGGACTACTACGAGTATAACGTCTGCAACTGACCGACTCCTTGACAATTCAAAACTGCCTACAAAATGAATTTAACACTTCAAGCTTCATTTTTTTATTTTAGATGGGCTTGCTCTTGACTCTAGTCTAGATCAGAATTGACAGAGACAAAGTCTACGATGGAGTGAGCTAACCCAGAAGAAGCCTGTTCACTCTAACTTTGAAGTGATTCGGGTTGAATGCGTTCGGGAACACAGACGTAGGTAGTGAGTTCCACTCTTTTGCCATACGCGTTATGAAGGATGTTGTCATAAGTATAATAACCTTTTTGGTCCTTATTTTTGAGCCGTTTGGGGTTGAAACCCTCGGGCCGTGGGGTCCGAGTGCTCATGGTCTTTTTACGGAAATTTCAAAAATTTCTGGTTGACACTTTCCGTAACCCCAGGTCTGGCTTTTGCCTTGGCCAGAAGCTAAGCATCGCCGTACAACGCGGTAATGCCGGGTGCTTGGGGACATGATCAGTCGACAGCAATGCGTATGAATTTTTTGAGGCTTTTTAAATTGCGAATAGTTTTAGTTAAGTTAAGCGATAATTTTGTTATTATTTAACATAACATAACGTCACGCCTTGTTTCCCCGAAGGGTTGGGCAGAGGTGTACCTATAGTACACCCACATTTCGCCAGTTATGTTTAAGTCCCATGTAATAGGGGGCGAGCCTATTGCCATCTACCGGGCTCAAATCCAGACTTCGGGCTGCTACTGAGAAATTCCAGATAGAAAAAACCAATAACACGTTGCCCGACCTAGTAATCGAACCCAGGACCTCACGCTCAGCAGTAGCGATTGCGACCACTAGACCAACGAGGCAGTCAGTTATTAGATATATTGTATTTTATTAATTAATTAGGTATTAGTTGTTATTTTTTGCAGTACCCACATTATTATTATTTAAATTTCGAATAAAAGTATACAACAATTGTAAAATATGCTTCGATTTTATTACTATTTGGGCGCTTTAAAAGTCCTTCATGCGGGCCATACTTATGGACGTACACAAGGAACTATTTTCATCTAACTCGTGCCGGAACGAGGGTATCCAATCCTAGAACTGTTTCCGACGTCATCTATGACGTACAAGTGCGGGGTAGTCGTGCTACAGCTGATTGGAAACCGCAACTTCATAGATATCGTGAGTCATGAAGCTTTTCTTAAAAACTAGGCTAGATTTGTTATAAACAATTGCCATAAATATTCATATTCTTCAATAGGTTTATTAGGGATACCGCTGACCGATTTTGAGCGACCATTGACGTCAGAGTTTTCTAATTAACGATTCTGAAATGATTCAGTATGGAGGGCATGCGCACAAAGGCTCACGTTTCCACCTCGTCTGGGACATTCCCCCTTAAATGTTTCTTTCTAAGGAATATCTCCATTTTTATTGGAGATTGAATGTATAAAGATTTAAGGATTTAAGCGATGCCATAATCTCGACTTGTTCGAAGACGAGGAGTTAGGTCATTTTCCTCTTGATTTTAGCGAACTTAAAGTTACGAATGCAGTTTTCCGGAACATACTACGTCGTTATATTGAAAGTCCAATCTGCACTTTAAAATAACTAAAAAGGCCACTGACAACGCGTTGAATTAAAATAATAAAACATAATAATATTTATACTAGAAAAATAATAAAAGGCAAAATTGAAGATGTGAAAGAGGATCTGTTTAGTGAAAAACATTAGTATAAAATATTGATAGGTGGGATAGTTATTAACCTTTACGTTTTTTGGTAACAATTTGAAACTTCAATAAAGGTTGAAACGATCTAACTGTTGCATAAAAAATCCTCAGGGTGGTGAAGCTATCTATGATCATAGATAGCTTCAACTTTACTTTATAGATCTCACAAATTCTAACCTTAAGGCGCGAACCAAACGTAGGTCACCATAAAACGTTCATGTTTTTTGTCATAAACTATCTACTATATATAAATATATATATGTATATTTGATGTAATGATAGTAAAAGGAATTCAATCAACTAAAGAAATAACTATAAATATTCCACTGAGCTGAGCTCTTACTTTTTTATTTGATACAAAATGCAAATCGATTTGGTGGTCATTCGATTCGACTAACATAAAACGCATCGCCGTTTTGAACCTTGTTTGTTGCCGCGATGCGCTATTGTTTAATTACCTTAAAAATAATATCTTACCGTGTGTTAACCCCTTGAGACCGTGGCATTATGTATGTCAGCGCTGCTTTATTACCACGTGCAGTAGTGACGTAGGTGGTCCAAATGGTAACACGCTGCGATCTAAGACAACACTTGTGCGTACTAATGTTGCTAACCAGAGTATGATGCCTAAATCTAGTATATTATCTAGTCATTTTGTGACTTTGTTGTTCGATCGATCTGCATGTCGATTCCGTAAG
Source organism: Dasypolia templi (assembly GCA_963555695.1). Lineage (NCBI taxonomy): Eukaryota > Metazoa > Arthropoda > Insecta > Lepidoptera > Noctuidae > Dasypolia > Dasypolia templi. The sequence continues at coordinate 8,115,746 of OY743148.1, read as the reverse complement.
AATATCACCGTGAAGACTTGCGTGAAGTGAGCTGTCAGTGTCTTCACGTCTTGGTCAATCCCTAGCATCAGTGGCACTGACAGCTTACTCCACGCCCACTTCACCTAAGTTTTCACGATGAGATGGTTACAGAATAGCACTAATGATTAAGCACTCCACAAAACTAAAAATAGTTTCGAAAGCTTCGTTCTTTAAGTCGCTGACTTTATTAAATATTTTTTAACTAATAATAACATCAGATACTTCAGCAGAAAACATAGACCTGCGAAGTTTCCAGTGATATTAAATACTTACCATCTTTTAGCTGCGCGTGAGTAACGTTTATACACATTGAAATCATTTCCGAATCACACTTCAAAGTAACAGTAACCAAAGATTTAGCACGTGTGCATCCTTATTTACGCTACATTTAGTGAGTACAAAAATGTCTAAAACCTCGAAACTGCAATGTTCTGCTTCTTTTACAAAAATGCTTCAAGCCGATAAAGGTGTTGTTACTTTAAATACAAAGCACATAATTGTATGCATCATTTCGTCAGTGTTAATAAGTACAGCAAAGATCATGTAGTAAAGTCACGCTACGGAATACCCAGTTAGTTTTTGCAACTCATCCATTTCTGTGTATCAGTAGGAGGTGAGCGCATGTACAAATTTTTTTTGCCGCTTTTTTAAGTCTATTTCGATTATATAAGAAAACAGAACATTGTCACAGTAAGGCGGCGAACATTTAAAGATCGGTGCAAAAAGGTATGTGGGACGTATGGAATATCAACGACCCTTCGTCGAAAAATTCCAAAAGAAATCAAATCTTTTGATAATTATTGTCGTGCCTTTTTTTTTATTTTTTTGGGTCGGAAATCATCAAATTACTTCTCCCGCTCTGGGTGGAGCGGGAGGGCGTGTCAGACTTTTACTGACTAAAACCCACCCGTGTTCCTTCAGTTGCCTGTGCCACGGCCACGGTTTTCTCTGTAGAATAACCCGCGACCCTGAGGCGTCGGCCCTATCGGACCCCGTCACTTTGTGCTGACATCTCTTTGAGGCGCGCGTGGAACAGAACGCGCCGTCGACCCGGGCCTGGTCCTTACCGGACGGCGAGCTACCCATTGCTCGCCGTCCGCAAGCCCGCGCCTACGGTGGCCGGGAATCTGCAGGCGACTCCCGACGCCCAGGGCGTCCCCTGCGGCGGCTAGTGGGGGCGTGAGGGCGCAAGGTTCTCTCCCTCACCTGCTCCGCCTCCTCCTTCGCCAGCATTATTGCTTCGCAGAAGGAGGTGACGGCTTTCCATTCCCTCTCGCTCCGTACCATGGCCTGGACCAAGGCCGGACGCGAGAGTTCGCCGCCGCCAATCGCCTCCCTGAGGACACTGCGGTGCTCCGCCCAAGCTGGGCATACCTCCACCGTATGGTCCACCGTGTCCTCCGGGCGATCCACACAATGGTGACACCCGGGCGTTTCCTCCCGCCTTATGCGAAACAGGAACCTCCCGAAACAACCGTGTCCGGTGAGGACCTGTGTCAGGCGGAAGGTGAGGACGCCGTGGCGCCTCTCCAACCACTCCTCAAAGAGGGGACTTACCGCCGCTATTGTGGCGTGCCCAGCACTGGGTTGCGACAATCGTACCCTCCATGTCGCCATGAGATCCCGCGGGAATTATTGTCGTGCCTGCACCTAAGTTTCAACACGTTGTTTTTGTTTTCATCGTATTTATTGAGAAGAAGCTGTAGAGTTCAAAGTGAAATCAATTTTCTAATTGATTTCATCTCTAGAACAGGCATTTTCATCGTATTTTCTGCCCACACAAAAGCAAAAATAAGTATAGCTAACTTCCTCTCTAATAATAAACGGAGGAAAATACCTCTAATAATTGACTATAATAGTTATAATTGTTTCAAGTCACAATGTGACAGCCTCAGACGATACTATCGGCCGTGGGACTTTGAGACTCGTGCGCCGTATTCAAATGGGTATCGAATAAAAAAATATCATTATTGGAAATGCTTTCCAGTTTTTCCGGTCGTGTGAGATCGCAATTCACCAGTCATTATTTAAAGGAACAAGATTAGAATAATTGTCTAACAAGATGATGCACTTCTATATTCAAATGAGCCTTTGTCCATACGTAAATTGTAATTGTGGTCTGTTGTTATTACATCTGTTTCTTTTCTTGTTCTACTATTATTGGACCAGCAGTGTTAGAATTATGACAACGATTGAAATTAATTGGTTTTTGTTGTCATGTTTTCTGCGACTGTTTATGTTTATTTATGTACCTATTACTTTATTTAGAAGGGTGTCTTTTAAATAATAGAAGTCGTTAAAACATAGAAGATTTGAGCGCTCATCTAAAACGCATTCAAGAGCTGTCAGTGTTAATATTCCTCAGAATAAAATGACACTGACAGCCCTTTAACCTAGTTTATGTGCTGATCGCGTTCAGTTTCATTGGTGAAATCCATCCTGTTTTCACTAAACAACGTTGCTTGATATGAACTACATATAGTTTTGTATTGTTAAGTGTTCAGGATTGTTAAATTTCACATTAGTTGTTTGTATCGACTGGTTCTTCTGCCTGCTTAGTTTGATTTTAAACTAGCATTTGATATTGGTATTTTGCTATTAGTGTATTGGCTTTGGATGTCGACAAAAATTCCATGGGAACGTACAAGCGGGATTAAAAGTACCCTATATATGTTAGGGTATATTTCATGTGTGCCACATTTTTGCGAACCGCAATTGGTTACACAGTCATCGTCATATTTCAGACAATTTACATAAAACTTTGATAAATTATACACAAGAACCTCACGCATCATTTCGTGTATAGTTGAAAATTTATGGAAATCCGTTCGGTAGTTTTTGAGTTTATTGTGTCCAGACAGACAGACGCGGCGGGGGACGTTGTTCTATAATATGCAGTGATAGTGATGAACATGACTTAATGCGTAAACCCCGTAAACCCCTGACAGAAAAGAGGGGTGTTTTAAGTGTGTATCTGTGTGTCTGTGTCTCTGTGCTTCTGCGTGCCTGTCTGTGGTCACATACTTAATCGAGAGTGTTCTTAGATATGATTCAAGAAAATCAGTTCAGCCGTTTGAATATTATCAGATCTTTTTATCATCTGTTTTCAATATTGCTGTTACATACCGACATAGTATATTGTAGATTTTTTTTTTTTAAACCACTTTAAACTGCAGTTTTTTTATATGATAAGTTGATAACGTATGAATGATAAATTATAATGGATCAAGGTACTTTCCTAGATTGTTTTCAGAAGAGTTAATATGTACCTTCTTTGCTGTGGTAGTTTAGAATTCTCACTGAGTCCAGTTTAATTGCTCAGATATATGTTATAGTTGACGATGACAGCTGTCAATACATCAGGATCGTGTGTCATAAGTTTATCACAGAACTTCTTTAACATAAATACCATTTTGGTTTTGGTTAATCGATATTGATTTTCAACAACCTTATTTCAAAAACGAACTTCAATTTTATTTAGAATTTGCTTCAAAACTTCGTACTCAAAACGCTGGCTACAAAGACTCGGTTTTATATAAAACATATAGTTTTGCGGATAAAAAATGGCATCAGTGCGACAGCGCGGCTAATGGTTCTCGATGTCGGCCGATTTACTCCACACTCACCAGTCCTGTATTTCCTGTTCGTATGTTGTTACGCAAAATTCTTGTACTAATATAAAATTCCTTCTGTTTTGCTTCTACACGGCCATCGTGATCTGAAAATTAGTTCATTTGATTTGTTTACTTTTAATAATTTAATAATCAGATAATAGAGGTGAGTTTTCACAAGTTTTTTTGTTAGCGTCCGTAAATGTCGAGAATATTGGAACAAAGGTTAGCCAGTTCTGTAAAATAACCGTTAAATTTGTCTTCTAATTTAAATTTAGTTCGAATGTTATGGTTTGGCTTTTGATTTTCAGCAGATTTGTGTGTACAGTCCAGTTCACTAATATATTGGCAGAGACATTTAATTCAAAATATTGCAGGAGTTAAAATGATCATAAAGTTCTACACAAACAAAGTTCATAAATACGAGTAGGTCACGGTAGTGCAGTCAAAAATGTCTGACTAGTCTTCGGAACATAAATATCTAAATACTCTAGATTTCAATATATTTGGTGCTACCAAGGATTCGTAAATATCTATACACAACTTTGAACTATCATTGTGTGGATCGCCAGGAGGATACGGCGGAGCATACGGTGGAGGTCTGCCCAGCTTGAATGGAGCACCGCCGTCCTCATGGAGGCGATCTCCCGCGTCCGGCCCTGGTCCAGGCCATGGCTCGGAGCGAGAGCGAATGGGAAGCCTGGGGTAAGCGAAGGATGAGGCGGAGCGCGTGAGGGAGAGAACCTTGCACCCTCAGGCCCCAGTCGCCGCAGGAGATGCCCTGGGCGTCGGGAATTGCCAGAAAATTTTTTGGCTTGCGGACGGAGAGAACGGGTAGCTCGCCGTCCGGTAAGGACCAGGCCCGGGTCGACGGCGCGTCGTGTTCCTGTTCCTCAAAGAGATGTCAGCACTAAATGACGGAGTCCGATACGGCCGATGCCTGTCAGGGTCACGAGTTGTTCGAAAGAGACACCGTGGCGCTGGCGAAGGCAACTGAAGAAACACCCTCCCGCTCCACCCAAAGTGGGAGAAGTTATTTGATTATTTCCCTCCCAAAATAAAAAGGGTCCCGTAAGACTATACCTACTAATTTGTTTAAAACTTCGAGAAAATTTCATAGAAAATTTTAATAGAAATTTGTGAACGTAACTTTGTGCTAAATAATATGAAAGGAGAGTCTTTGTCTGTAGCAATATTATTGATTTAATGTTGTCACATATTTAGGATATCACAGAGTACTGTAAGGCAAAGCTGTTTAGAGTTTTATGAAACTTACCATTGCCCCTTTATTGCCCATATATTTTTCATTCATGAACATGCTCAGATAATAAAGAACTCGACTGTCCCAACTTTAAGTTGGACAAAAGTATGAATGTGAAAAATCACGGTTTAAGAATTAAAAGTGTAATTATTACCGTTATAAAGATAATTATAATCTCTCAGTGATTATTGTGATAATGGGTGCTCTTATCTAATTGGGCCATAACCGTTTTTACTGCATTTGAGTGGCTTTTCGCTTCTCTTTCTCTGATTTCCCCATCTAGGGATTATTTAAAGAGTTTAATTTCATAATTAGTAATGATTATTAGGTACATTCCCGATTTGTAAATGTTGGAAGGAAAATTTATGAAATACAGATTACAGAATTTAAAAGAGACGTTATTTCCTGTGTAAAGTAGTTTGAAGTTTCAATAAAAGGAAAGAAAAATATCGTTTTAACACAATATTCAATGTGTCCGTTTTATTCAAAACGCTAACGATCAAAATGAAGATATAATATATAAATTGTAGCTTACCAGAAAGTTTCTTGATACCCAAAACGATGGAAGTCAGAGTCTCCAGAAAAAATATCGTGAAACTGAAATGCGCAATGCATCCTCAAAATATACATTTCCGTTTCTGACAGAATACATTGTTGAAATATTCATTGTATTAATTAGGTGTCAATCAAAATGACATCGATAAAATCGATAATTTAATTCACTAAATGTTTAGATGTTTAGAGTGGAATCAGACGATATGTAGGGTTTACTTCAATTATATAGGTTAGTAGTTTATTCCGTAATAATACATTCTCTCAAAAAAGTGTGGCGGCATCTACACCGCCACATGCGAACCACAAATCCTGCATCGCGCTATCACAGTTTACCGCGCAGCTAGCATATATACAACTTCCCGACAACAATCATCGGGCAGTTGCCCACCAGATACGACATCCATCTGGTCGGAGGATCCTCCCTTTTCCAAGAGTATGAGTGAACTTTACTCCCTGTTCTGCATATCTCTTCACTGGTGACCCCGACGTGATGAACATAATCTCTTCAAAAGTATCGGGAATGGAGGATTTGTTTATGATTCCAAATTCAAGTTTTTTTGTTATTCTGTCGTTGTTTTAATGTTTTCCATTTTGTCGCGGAGTTTAAGTTGCATGTGTTATTTAGATTAAATACAGTGCTGTCTAGTTAGACCATTTCTAGTGTGTATTGCGAATTTCATAATGGACAAAAAATTCGAACAAAGAGTCTGTCTTAAATTTTGCATCGCCAATCGAATTTCGTATTCGGAGTCACTGAAAATGTTACGGAAGGCTTACGGTGAATCGACCTTATCAAAAACACGTACTTATCAGTGGTACAGTCGAGTTCTTTAATATCTGAGCATGTTCGTGAATCAAAAATATAAAGGCAATGGTAAATTTCATAAAACTCTAAACAGCTTTGCCTGACAATAAATTGTAAGCAATCCGTGACGTCATAAATATGTACATTATATCAATAATATTGCTAAAGACAAAGACTCAAAAATTTGTGCCAAATCCCTTGTTCATATTATTTGGCACAAAGTTAGGTTCTCAAACATCTATGCAATTTTTCTATGAAAAATATCTTGATAATTCGAAATGTCTCGAAGTTTTAAACAAGTCTTCGGTTTTGGGAGGGAAATAATCAAATGGCTTCTCCCGCTCTGGGTGGAGCGGGAGGGCGTGTGAGACGTTATCTCTTTCGAACAACCCGCGACCCTGGCGGGCATCGGCCCTATCGGACCCCGTCATTTAATGGTGACATCTCTTTGAGGCGCGCTTGGAACACGACGCGCCGTCGACCCGTGCCTGGTCCTTACCGGACGGCGAGCAACCCATTTCTCACCGTCCGCAAGCACGCGCCTACGGTGGCTGGGAATCTGCTGGCGATTTCCGACGCCCAGGGCACCTCCTGCGGCGACTAGGGGCGTGAGGGCGCAAGGTTCTCTCCCTCAAACGTTCCGCCTCATCCTTCGTAAGTATTATTGCTGCACAGATGGAGGTGACGGCAGCCCATTTGCTCTCGCTCGGAACCATGGCCTTGACCAGGGCCGGACGCAAGAGATTGCCGCCACCGACCGCCTCTGCGAGGACACAGCATGACAGCAGTGCTCCGCCCAAGCTGGGCAAACCTCCACCGTATACTCCGCCTTGTCCCCCGGGCGATTCACAAAGTGGTGGCACCCGCGTCACTCCCACACATGCGCGAGGGTTTTTGCCTCCAGATCCCATCGCGGCATCGCGGGATGTTCGAAAGAGACACCGTGGCCCTGGCACAGGCAACTGAAGGAACACGGGTGGGTTTTAGTCAGTAAAAGTCTCCCTCCCGCTCCAAAAAAAAAAACCCATGGCGGCAATCTGGCAAGGAGGCTTCTCACAGGTGACCGTTCGGTATAGCCGGACCAGCCGTTAGGGACGCGTTCAACCGGCGGGCTGGTCCGCGCCTCGTCTTCGGGGATCCTAAGATTTCTCTATGCGTTGACCCTAAGATTTCCTAAAACTTTATTAATCAAATAATACAGCTCTCTCTTAGAAATTATAATTTGAATATTTGTGCGCCTTTGACGACAAGATATAGCGTTGATTTAATTAATATTGACATCTGTACTTTTTGTTTAGCAGTGTTCTACAAATAATATATTTGATTTTGAATTTGAACGTTTTCAAATTCAACGCAACTTTTTTCAAGGCAAATTCAACAAAAATTTTCAAGGCAACATAGCATTATTACTCGTACTTCTGCACCGGCAAGCAAAAATAAATTTAATCGTGAAGAGCATTTAGTTGAATATTCAAAGCTGTAGAGATATTTACGAATCTTAGGTTGCACCAAATATATTGAAATCTAGAGTATTTAGATATTTGTGTTATGAATAGTCAGATATTTTTGACTTCACTACCGTAACATACCTACCTACCTACACCTATGAACAGTTTTTAAGATAACATTTTATTGATGTATAATTTTGTATAGAACTTTATGATCATTTTAACGCTTACAATATTTTGGAACATTGTCACTGCCAATGTATTTGTGAACTCGACTGTACAAAGCGTTCAAAAGCGCTCGAGATGTTATGGATGATTTGTCTCGCTCTGGTAGGCCATCAACGTCTTCAACTGAAGTTAATATCCAAAAAGTGAAGGAAATAGTGACTGAAAATCCTCATTAAAGTTTGAGAGAGATAGCCGCTGAACTTTCTGTGTCTCACGAGTCGAACCGTACCATTTTAAATAATCACTTGGGTATGAGACAGTTGCCGCTCGGCTGAACCAAATGACCTGAATTTTCTCCAAAAACTCAATCACATAAGAGTCGCTGAGGACATGCTAGAACCAGTCGATTCCGACCCAACATTCATGAAACGCATTATTACTGGTGACGAGACTTCGGTTTACGAGTTTGTTGGAGTCAACAAGCTTCGGAGTGGCGCCTTCCAACTGAACCGAAACCGGAAAACCACGCTAGAGCCGATCAAAAGTCAAAGTCATGCTGACTGTTCTTTGACTATCGCGGTGTTATGCTTTCGAAATTCTTGTCCGAAGGTCAAACGGTGAATATAGAATATTATTTGAACGTTATGTGGCGTTAAAGAGAGCAAATTCAACGCAAAAGACGGTACGGTTGGCGCAGTGGTTGAGGGATCGGCTGCTGCGCTGCGTGTCGCGGGTTCGATTTCCGCACGGAACAAATATTTGTATGACCTACAAATAGTTGTTCCGGGTCTGGGTGTGTTGTGAGTTTTCATGTTTGTGAACGCACCCACGATATAGGAGTAGGTAATTCCTAGTGTGGGGCAACGTTTAAAAAAAACATTGCCAAATTTGTGGAAATTTTCATTCGGTAGAAGACATAAAAGAGAACTTACCGCAGAACAAAAGATGCATCACTGCGTTCCACTAGAGAACCCGAAGCTCCTCCACTTTGGATTAACCTATCTGTATAAGTACACCAACGGGGATCGGTAAACGTTTGAAGGGTTTCCCCATCAGTATATAAACAGTGAGTATGCAATCAATTCCTGATGATTAAACCTAAATCATAAGTAGAGATAATCGAAACAAACTGTCGTTTGTATGGAAGAAACCACTGAAAAATGACCCCCAAAGGGATTAAGAGTGATTCCCCTAAGATCATCACGGCGTTTGTTTGAAACATTAAGATGTGCAATAATGTACAAGATTATTTAAACATCCGTCGCTATAGAACTCATTTTGCATACACAAATGACGTTGCAAATAAACAAATGAAGGCATAAATCTGATAAGGACGAGTAAAAAGTACCGGTTATGTTGAGGTGTGATGAACTTATGAACTGATCGTGCATTGTTTCAAGGGGGCCGAGATACCATTAGTATGTGAGATTGGATGCTGACATTCAGCCTCATCAGGCTCTCGTGAATAAACTAATTTGCTGTTCGATTCCCTTTGATACGTATGTTACGAATGTACAATTTTATCTATGTATCTTCAACTTACTTCAAAACGTTCAATTAATAATCAGTGGCGTCGTAAAATATGCCCGGCAATGATTTGTTATCGATTCGGCTCGTTATTGAAAGGTTCTGGTTCTGATGAGCTTGGAGGCTGAACCCAATGTGGTCGGGACTAGAAAGATGATTCACAGTGTCGTTTGTCCTTTAAAGTTTAATTATGGAAATGAAAGAGGTTTGCAAAAACGACGAAACGTTTCGAGAAGAAGTGCTCTGTGTGCTCTACTGCAATTTTTGTTATTGGCTCGTTTTGACGGGGTTTCTACCCAGGCGGCCTACTCTCTAACGGCTGAACCCAATAACGTATCTATCTCCAATTTTGGCGTACTGGAGATAGAAAAACCTATCAATCTCTGGTTTTAACGTCCCAATAAAACCAAAGTATGCGTCTCTATAACGTGTTGACAGCTATTTGTTTGACTGGTATAGAAAGAATTGTACTATCTATCATCAGTAGCGATCTGGGTTAGGTTATTGGGTTTGGCCGTAAGTCCGTTAACGAAGGTACGCGCCCGTCCGAAAGTAGTGCGATACATCTGAATGAATTACTCCCGATGAATTAACTTTTTCGGAAGGACAAAACCCCACCAGAAGTAAGGAAAACTGTTAAATCGTGTTGTCATTCATTGTTTGTTCGGGCCTCGAAGTAGTCTTATGTCCGTAGGTAATAAAGAGTAGGAAACGCTAACTTTGGTCGAAACTACGGATTTCGTGCTTGTAGAGTAGACCCCAGATACAAGCCGCGTAGACCACTAGATCAAGCGCTTCTAGTAATCCTTTAGTTTTTTACTGGAAACTAATAAATGGGTAATAATAGGTACACCTCTGCCCAACCCTTCGGGGAAACAAGGCGTGATGTTATGTTTTTTAATAAATGGGCTTTAATTAATGCACGCTAGTGGGTCTGCTACTGCTGCAACGGTTCATCAATGACGTGGTACCTACTATCTCCTTGACTGATTGTCATCAGTTTTTCCTCATAAAAACAGTTCCCAAAAACTTCTATGCCGTTACCACTACTGTAAGTGCCCAATGATGTGGTCTACTCTATACACCATTGTCCGCGGGCTAGTCCACTGCTGTTCGTGGGCGTGGGGCGGTATACCTGTCAATAATTATAATAGCTCCGTTACTCGTCACATTGTTCTCAATTAGCAGCCAATTAATATGTATTTATTAATGCTTTGTTTTTTTTTTGGTTGTACAAAGCAGGTTGGGTTTAATGGTATTTAGGGTTGTGGTGGGATGGGTCGTTGTAGTATTTAAACATCAGAGCTTGAAGCTGAAATCAACGTGAATTCAAATTTACTTCAGTGTTTTTTCAAAGTTCAGCTCTGTTTTATGTCGAATGTTGAACAAAATGCGATTCGCGACCGTAGGAATGATACCTATATTTACTGAATAATAACTTTTTCTGAAGTATAGGTAGGTAATGAGCGCCATATATATACAGGGTCAGGGTCAGAGTCAGGGGATTACTTTGGTCACAGAACCCTAAAACAGCAGCTTTCGTGCAACTACTTCAGCGTGACGTCATCATCATCACTCCTGCAAGTCACATAGTCAGCCAGCAACCACGGCTTGACCATCAGCATGCAGCTCAAGCGCATACCTGGTCATCACCCTCAGCCTCATCAGCAACCTTAGCACAGCACACTGCACATTCGGCCGGTCTACAAGCAGAGCGCTTAATCCCTCCACTGGTTGACACCAGCAGTCAGCCACCCCAACTCACTGGGGCATCTTCGCAGACAGTTCCGACTCACCGCGAACTATGCGACACCCGGTTCCAACCCACTGGAACCCAACTGGCATTGGCAAGCATCGCAAGATACAAGACTTAGTCCACTATCGACCTCCGGTCTCCGGAGGGGAGTGATGTGGCGGCATCTACACCGCCACATGCGAACAACGCATCACACTGACGTCACACAAATCTTGCATCGCGCAATCAGAGTTTACCGCGCAGCTAGAATATTTACAACTTCCCGACAACAATCATCGGGCAGTTGCCCACCAGATACGACATCCATCTGGTCGGAGGATCCTCCCATTACTAAAGAGTATGAGTGAACTTTAAACCCTGCTCCTCATATCTCTTCAAAGCGAATACCATATTTATTGAACAGTCTGCCGGCAGACATAAGGAATGAAACGGGTATAAATAGTTTTAAAAATAAATTAAAAAAGGTACTACTTAGAAACGTGTTAAAGTGCTACCTATAAATAATTATTAGTTTTATGTACAAAGTTTAAGAATGAGTGTTTAGACTCACCGACCCCACAGTCAAACCATTACTACGGTTTTGTGGGGCTTAGTTTATAAGATATTTACTTACCATTTAATATAAATAAATAAACATAATAATACTGTTTTCATCAATTCTATTAGCTTTGACTATAGTTCTCAAGATATTCAATTGATTGCAAAATATCGTAACGTTAGACGCCAATGTTATAGAAACACCAGACATTTTATATCAATTTCTCCAATAAATTAAGACTTTCGGAGAGAAAACACAAAAAATAATGACATTACAAATGTTATTGATATATCAATGTGATATTTAATAGGTTTTTTATTGGTTTAAAGACAATGCATAATTAGGTAATTAATTATGTGGTGAATTATGTCTCAACCGGAGATATTTTCCCGAGTGTTACTGTTGTTAGTCAACATAATTTGTAATCAACTCATTAAAGACGACGACCACTATGTTCCATGCTATTTAATTTCTTTTGACTCGGATATTGCCAAATTTTTTGTAGCAATTTGACGTATTAGATAAGGTTGAAAATCGAATAGGTACTCTAAAGACACTACAATAAGAATTTCATAGACCATACGTTTGAATGACATTGGTGCCGATTCTATTGTCACAAATGCCTCTAAACTAGACTAAACTCATTAAAATTTGGTTTAATCCTGTCAAATGACGATTTTCCATTCAGAAATTGACTAAAGTGACACAACTTAACTATATTTTAGTTTGACAGCACTAAGATGGCACTGAGTTATTAGTTTAGAGAAAATGGCGATTTAGCTATTCTGAATTTTACGTTTTTCACCTAAAATTTTGATTGTCTGACTAAAACTGAACATGAATGACTATTTTTAATCGCGATTAAAAACGTGAGGAATAAAATTAGTTGGCGTGAACTAAAATTCATTATCTTTTTTTTTTTGCTTTTACCTCGAAAACGGTGTGTCTTATCACAAAAATAATGAAATTTTTGACCCCCTTTGAAATCCCGAAACCTAAAACTCTACATGTAGTTATTTTTATTTTATATTTTCCATACAAAAAGTAAAAACTTCCTTATAAAATACGTCGAAGCTGCCCCAGAATGCCTCCGGCTGTTACAAAGACGTTGCGAATCCAGAAGAAAAAAAAAACACGTGGACTCGCGATTGTCAAATTCGATTTTATTTGTGTCAAAATAATTTTTAAATTTAGAGTTCTTTTTTGCAGAATAGCTTCAAGATTCTCATAGTAAAAAGTAAGGAATTTTAGTGATAGTTTAGTTCGGTGTACAAGAGAATCGGCACCATTGTGCGCTTTTATGATTTCTGACGAGACGATATTATCGTGGACGTCACGATAATATCGTTTACGTTACGGCATCACAATAATACAGGGAAGTTAAATGTATGAAAATGTGTGAAAATTTCCGTTCACGATAACGTTATATCGTGCACGTATTTCTATACATTTTATGGACGTGGACGTGAACGTTTACGATATTTTGCGCCTCTGAAATCATAAAAGCGAACATTTGAAGCCGATAAAGGGATAACGTGTCTTTAAAAATGGCAAAACGAAAACTTTAGTCTTTCGAGTGTTCCTACGTAGTTTTCCATAAAAAACATGTATGAACGTTCATGCATGATCAATATTTTGCCAAATCAATATTGTTATGTTAAGTCATAAAGATTACTAGATATTAAGCAAGTCATGTAATGTTGATAAGTAGTGACAGACATTAATCATAACCAACATAACATAACATCACGCCTTGTTTCCCCGAAGGGTTGGGCAGAGGTGTACCTATTGTACACCCACATTTCGCTACTTATGTTTAAGACCCATTAAGTCCATTGTTTAAGTCCATTATTGTTTGTCCCATTAGTTTGAGACATTAATAGTGTCTCATCTATATATCGGAAGTCAGATGACTCCTCCCTGGAGTGTAAATATGGTACAAATGGGGAACTTAATAATATCGTGTCCAGCGTGCCTTGTCGACCACGCCACAGGAGTTGATGGACGCTATATACGCTACTTAAAGCACCAAGCTCGTAGAAAAATTATGTTTCGACTTCATATAGATTGTCTGTATAATATGATTTTAGATAGATAAGATAAGATAAGTTTCGGGCAACGTGTTATTGAGTTTTTCTATCTGGAATTTCTCAGTAGCAGCCCGAAGTCTGGATTTGTGCCCGGTAGATGGCAATAGGCTCGCCCCCTATTACATGGGACTTAAACATAACTGGCGAAATGTGGGTTTACTATAGCTACACCTCTGTCCAACCCTTCGGGGAAACAAGGCGTAATGTTATGTGCGTATGTATAAGTTTTTATTTGCCTTAAACATGGTATAAACTTGTTACAGTATGGTTTTGATAAAATGTCCACATGTTTAGCTATACAGAATATTGTATCAAATGCATGCAAAATAATTAATACACAAGTTAAAAGTGAACTTATACAATTTCACAGATTAATTGGTGATACAGTTATAGTCATTAAGATCATACATCATTTACATGTTCATTAATGCCTGTACATACCCATTTTATATTTTCATGTTAAAGAAATCTTTAATGTCATAAAAGTTTTGTCCATTCAGCCATTTATATAGTTTGTTTTAAAATGAGTTAGTATTATTTAATTATTTTAGTTCTTTTGGTATTTTGTTGTAAATACGTACACACATCACAAGGCAGCTTTTCGCATACTTGACTGACTTAGGATTTTCCTTTATTATAAGTCTATGGGGATCTCTTGTTGGCCGAGAGATTACATCACACGCTCTTTTGAACAATCCCTTATTACTGTACACAAATTTACAGATTTCGTATATGTAAATTGAGGGAAGTGGTAATAAACCTAGCTTTTTAAAAACGGTTCGCAGCTCTCATGAGGATTGAGTCCACAGATGGCTCTGACGCATTTTTTTTGTGCAATAAATGCTCTGTCCTTATACGTACTGTTTCCCCACAAATAAGCCCATAACGTAAAATGGATTCTACATAAGCATGGTATGTAGTTTTTGCCGTTTTCCTATTTGTCACGTTCTTAACTTGCCTAAGAGCATATGCAAATTTATTGATCCTATTGCACAAATTATCTACATGTACTTTCCAATTTAAGTCTTGGTCTAAGTGTACACCCAAGAATTTGGTTTGTGTAACTTCTTTCAGTCTATCAATATTAAGTTTACAATTGTATTTAGCATGTTTAGATTTATTAAATTGTATAAAATTAGATTTGTCTAAGTTGATTCTTAATTTATTTGTCTGTAACCATTCTAAGATATTGTCAATAGTATTATTAATGTCCATTTCATGATCAGATTTTGATTTACTTTTCTTGTCAGACGTAACGATAATTGAAATGTCATCGGCTAATAATATACATTTATAATTAGTCATTAGTGGTATGTGATTTATATATAGTATAAATAAAATGGGTCCTAAGACACTCCCTTGAGGTACGCCGCATTTATTTTCCCTGGAGTCAGATAAAATGATAAATGATTTTTATTTCTATAAGTGGGTTTGTACAAACACTTTTACACGTCAAAAATTTTTTTTTAAACTAGATGAGATCGGCGTTTCCTATCTGACTACTCTAAGAATAAAAGCCAAAACAAACTCAGAGGTCACAGTCTCTTTTAAAGTCCAGGCTTAATCTTGGTCAGATCATGTTAAGACCATGTGGATTGATGTCTGAAATGGTCTTTTGAGGAAAGAACCACACAGATTGAGTGGACCTGTCCAGTCAGTGCACGCATTTGTTTAGTACAGCTCAACTCAAAATATAAGGAGCTCAACGTTTCGACGAATAATACCAAAGAAAGGACATTGGGTAGGCCGCATAATTACTCAAACCGCCAGACCAAGATTACGATTAAAACTAACTGAGATAAAAAAAAAAAAAAAACAAAGTAAAAAATGACCCACATAGTCTTAATATTCACAATATTATCAATAAAATAATACCTAGGTAAGTAAATATTCATGTCATTGTTTATTTTACAGATCATATGAGGACAATGTAAGTAGGTGTCTGAAATGGTCTTTTGAGGAAAGAACCATACAGATTTGAGTGGGCCTGTCCAGTCAGTGCCCGCATTTGTCATTAATCTTGCAGCTCAACTCAAAACATATGGAGCTCAACGATTCGACGAACAATATCAAAGAAAGAACATTTGGGTAGGCCGCATTAAGTACTCAAACTGCCAGATATAAAAACTTAAAGAAATAACTGAGATAGACAAAATATATAAAATATTACCCACTAAGTCCTCACACGAAATTAAAATAATAATAATATTATACAAAGTAAATATTCATGTCATTGTGTATTTAATAATCATGAAATGTCAAAGTATATTTGAAATAAAACAAAAGTTAGGTAGCAAACCAAAAAAACCATACTCAGTATGCAAAAATTGGAGCAGGCCAGTCCCAAGCCTTTTTGTCCTTAATATAGTTTAGTCCTTGACTGTATAAAAAGATTTCTGGCACAACTTACGTTTAATAAATTATTTGAATTTATTAAGGCTTAGATCTTGAACGTGGCTTGGAAGTTTATTATAAATACGTATACATCTGAACGCGCCACCTATTTTCTTGAACCTTGTTGTAGGTACAACAAATTTGTGATTGTTCCTTGTATTTATATTATGGATATCACTGTATTTTTAAATAATTTTATGTTTTTGTGGGCATATAAAAGATTTTCATAAATATACTGAGAAGGCACAGTCATTACATTCATTTCCTTAAATTTCTCTCGGAGAGAGTGTCTCGGACTTAATTTATAAATTGATCTAACAGCTCTTTTCTGCGAAACAAATATAGTCTGAATGTCGGCGGCATTTCCCCACAAAAGAATACCATACGACATCACACTATGAAAATAACTAAAGTATACTAAACGGGCTGTCTCTAAATCAGTTAAATTACGAATTTTTCTAACAGCGTATGCTGCGGAGCTTAGCTTTTTTGACAATTTATCAATATGTGGGCCCCACTGAAGCTTAGCATCCAAAGTTAAGCCCAAGAATACTGTGCTGTCTTCAAGTTTAAATTCTTCGCCCTTTATCAACACATTCGTTTTCACCTGCCTAACGTGAGGTAGCGTAAACTTAATGCATTTAGTCTTCTTTTCATTAAGAAGAATAAGAAGAAAGAAAGTTTTCGTTCACTTTATCTATGACAACGTATTGTTTCCTAACACTTAAATATGACGAAATCCACTGCAGTGCTGGTCCTCTTATTCCAATGGCTTCTAACTTTTTTAATAAAACGTCATGTGCTACAAAGTCGAAAGATTGGGATAGGTCGAAAAACAGTCCTGTTGTAATGTGATTACTCGTATTATTTAGATTACTCAGGACATTGCTCAAAAGGGAATATATTGCCTGTGTTGACGACTTGTGCTTTTGAAATCCAAACGGTTCATTTGCTATAATGTTATATTTGCTACAAAAGTCGACAAGTCTGTTGAGCATACATTTTTCGAATACTTACGACAAAATAGGAATAAGAGTAATCGAACGATAGTTCGTCACTTCATTTTTATTGTTTTTTTGTAAAGTGGTTTCACGACTGATAATTTTAAGGCATCAGGAAAAGTACCTGATGAAAATGAAAGATTAATTAAATATGTCAATATATAAATTAATTCAGTACTGCACACTTTAATATTTTTGTGCTAATTCCATCATATCCTTCGGAGTTTGTATTATTTAAAGACATTATCTCCTTTTTAACTTCATCTTCTGTCATAGAACTAAGAAACATGGAATTAGGAATTAACACCGTATTACAGTCATGATGTAAATTATTAAATGTTAAGGTGTTTGTCGAGTCAATAAAATAATTATTAAAAGCGTTCGCTATATCAGTCGGATTCGTCAGTATCTGGTTATCTAATTGTAATTCAGGAATATTATTGTCACATTTTGTATTCCCAATTTCATGACTGACCACGTTGCTCTACACTTGTTTTGGCTTTTTTTAATGAAATTAACATTAGAATTCACTTTTGATTTAGTAATGCACTTTTCCAGTATATTTGAATATTTTTTATATTTTGCTTTGTACAATGAAATTTTATTTTGTAGTAAAGATCGTTTAGTTTTGCAGCAATTTCATACTTATCCATTTTTGTTTGTATATGTTGGAGTTATTAATCTTAATTTTTATTTTTGGGAAGCATAGGTTATTTAATAGACATAGTAAGTCATGAAATTTATTAAAAGCCTTATTTGGGTCATTTTCAAGGTGTACTTTTGACCACGATAAACTTGTGAGACATTCTTTGATTTTTTTAATATTTTCGTTACAGTAGTCTTTCTTATAAATGTAGTATGATTTTGACTTCGAGTTTTGCTCTTTTACTGGAAATTCTAATAATTGTGCAGTGTCGTGGTCAGATGAATATTGAGGCAAAACATCTGTTGATGTTGTCTTTATGTTACTTAACTTACTTACGTGCTTTAACAGAAAGTGTCCATCATCATCTGTCTAGCATGTTCCCAACTATGGATATTTGGCTTCCAGTTAAACCGGATTGAGCTAAATGCCGTACCGTATTTTACATGTTCCCTACATGTAATCCAATAACTAGGTAACACGACATCACTTGCTAAGTCTAGTTTTCAGACTTTTGGGTTTTTCACTACCCGTTACGACTATCAGAGATCTACGAATGACAGCCGACAGGGAGCAATGGCTAAACGTGCTTCCGAGGCACGGAGGGGTTACGATATGTAATGGATGATCACCCATCCCCGTACCGAATGAGGCAAGCGTAGCTTTACCTTCGATCGACCCGTGCGGCAGTTTTATTTTTTTGGCTTCGCAAGGTTCTGTGATTATTTAGCCACGAGCCCCTTTACCAAAAAAATATACAGGTTGTCCCAGAAGTCGACGTCAAGCCGGAGTCGGGTAAATAGGTCGGTTCATAATAGTTACCAAACAGAAAAAAAAAGAAAAAAAAGTTAAAATTTTTAGCAACAGGAGTTAAAAGACCAAAGCAGTAGATTTTCTCCTTTAAAAAATCCGTAATTTCCGTCACTTACGGGACATTCCGTATAAATACAATATTATTATAGCACCACTATTTTTATACAGGATAGGTATATAATTTTAGATACGTCACTTGTTATGCAAAATGTAGTACCTAAGAACCGTGAATATGAACATTATTTTGTGAAGAAAATATTCTCTATACTACGATTTATCGATATTACACGAGATAAGTAGCGTAATTATTAAACTGGGTACATTATTATTGGTAATCACTGGCCGTGTTGTAATAAGAAGGTTTTATAACATTGAACCCTATACGGAAATTGAACATGGGATCTTGCTTCGAACCGTCTACTTAAGCTTAATAGCTCTATTATGTATAACAATGCTTTTATTAACTGATATATTAAAAGCTGATTATATTTCAACTTAAAAATATGTTGTATTATCCAGCATGTATTTTTTAAAGTATGGCCACTGCAGGCAACATTAACTGAAATAAGAACATATTCTGTTCCATTTCACATCTTGAAATAAGGCTTTTGCTTATGTTTCATGGGAAAAAACAAAG
This sequence comes from Dasypolia templi, assembly GCA_963555695.1. Lineage (NCBI taxonomy): Eukaryota > Metazoa > Arthropoda > Insecta > Lepidoptera > Noctuidae > Dasypolia > Dasypolia templi. Next base: position 8,096,478 of record OY743148.1, on the reverse strand, counting down.
ATGATAACTTGAACACTCTTGACTTACTTTGTATGAGAGGTGTTAAGGAATCGGGAGTTGGTAGACTTTTACACAAATGAGAAACGGCTACGTACTTACTCGTTTCCGTAAGACATTGAGCTTCGTTATCTCGGTGCTTTTCTGGTAGTATATGATTAGGTACAGGCGATGGATTGAATAGTGGAGTGTGACATAAGTAAAAAAAGGTAAATACTGTCTAGTCATTTAACTTCTTCGTCAGTTTTCAAATGCTTTCCTTTATCAAGTCAGCCAGGACACATAATACCTTTTCGAGCTACGGCACTGAGTAGACTGTTGCTTTAAACATTGTATTTAAATACTTTCATATATGAAAGAAAATATTTTGATTTGAGTCAAGTCGTGCTTTTGACGTTTCATGAGTGCCTATGTAGGTTTATAAACCTACATAGGCACTCATGAAACGTCAAAAGCATGGTTCCAATTGATCGTTTCCTATGAAGAAGAGCCGGCAAGATACTCCACGGTTACTGTTTTAAAATTAAATAAAAAAACATATATCGAATGTCGAGTTGATAATGAATTTACCACCATCCAACACCACTCCAAACCTTTTCAATAGAATACAATAGAAAACTTTTATTTCAGACAGTTAACGTAATGGCCTGGCCACTTCATGAAATATTTGTTTTTTTTACTCAGTTCTGTCAGTGTCACGAATTCGGTTTGACATGTTAAGAAGATGGCTGAATGTTATTCGGCTGAAGTAGACATAAACAGTCTTATTCATAAACGTGTCTTAAATTTTAATCAATTGCTAAGCAAATGTTTAGCCAAATTCTTATTCATAAACGTTGTTTAGCGCTAAGAGTTCGCTAACCAATTGATTAGAAGCTGTCAAATTTAAACACCATCGGTAGCTTGTTAAGAGGAAAAATGCTGACTCGGTATAGCAGATTCTATCGTGCAATAATGAGACATAAATAGCCATTAATGGGACGAACACATTTTGGATGTGACTGTGTACATAATATAATTTTGCTGAAGCCATCCATTGCAAAAGCACGTGCTTTACTACTTAAATAACCCGTCCGCCAAAAAAACTTCGTACTGCGAAGTAAAACCTTCTGCGGCAGCTTTTGTTTCCGTCTCTATTGACATTACCAATTCGAACACATACAATTTGTATGGGAGTTATTTATGAATTCGTACGTTAATTCAATGATTACTTACTTACATACGGAATGGCGTATTTTTATGTTTCAACGGCCAGTGCCCGCGAGTTGTTTATTTAGTGGTTTGACATACAATACTAATTAACGAATCGTAAAGAGTAATTTGTACTGTCGGTTTTGGTAAACATTGCAACTTTATCTTTGCTTACAGGTTTCATTTGTTGACTGACAAAAGATGGTTGACACTCAAGTGAGTGTCGAGTTTTCTTTCTTTTTTAAAACATATTTCTGCATCTGCAAACAGTAAACTACTTCAGCATATTTATAATTCTTTATTCTTTAGTTCTTTATTCTTTATTGATACAAATTTATAAGATGATACACAGGAAGAAACATTTTAATCGTAAACAAGAAATGAGTTGGTGCTAGTGATATTTTAAATTTTCAGCAGCATTGGTACATTTGGCTCCTTCACATTGAGGAGATTTCCCATTCGTGAAAAGGACTCTATCCTAATCTCCAAAAATGAACCTTGATTTCCTGGAGGCTGGCAAATATGCAACTATATTAACTTAGCATACGTAATTTTTATCTCTAATTTGCGATAAATAGACATAAAAGTAACATTTCTTACCTTGATATTTGACATCTAAAATCTGTCATTTTGTGTTTCATTTATTTTGTGTCTAGGGTGTCATGATACGCGTACAGGATTCTGAGGGGCAATTACCGTCATTTTAACAACGTTTGCATTCTAATCTCAGTCTCAATTTGTCAAAAATACCTTTCATTTCCCTATTTATTTGATATTCACTGTGGTTGAGATGAGATTGCGATTAGATTTTTAACGTTTTTAATTACAGAAATTGGCCTTCTGTAGTGCTATTCTGAAACCATGTCACCGTGAAAACCGAGGTGAAGTGAGCGTGGAGTGAGCTGTCAGTGCCACTGACGAACCAAGACGGGATAACACTGGCTGATTGTTACATAATCGATATGCTGTTGATTCTAGCGGCGGTGTCTTCCAAGACGAGACCCAAGTCACCTCTCCCACAAATCCTGCGTGGTTCAAGCAATACCAAGTTGGGAAGGAACTACAAGTACATAACATAATAACATCATGGCTATATTGCCCGAAGTGTTCGGCAGGGGTGCACCTATACTAGAGCCACCCTTCACCGGTTCTGTTTAAGTCCCATGTAATATGAGGGAGACCTTTGCCCAGTAGAAGGACACAGTAGGTAAACTGAAAAAAAAAATTGAGGGCGAGCCTTTTGCCATCAACCGGGCACAAATCCAACCAGCACCCTTATATACACACAATCAATCATTTTGAAGGATATTGCTTATCCGTTGCTTCATATGTTCGAAAAATTTGTCTGCCTAGCAACGTAAATAACGCAATGAATGTTGTTGAACTGTCAAAATGAAAGCGATTACTACTGATAGTGCGTTACGCAATTATCCCCCAGAACTACAAGTATGTTATTATTGTTCGCTGACCAAAGAAGGATGCTATATAGCAGTTAATTTTTGCCATATACCTAAAACATTGTCTCAAGTAACGTAGGTAGTTCAATAGTATATAAAACTGACGATTTCTCGTGTTTATAATTATTACAACAATTGACGAACGCGTTGGCGATGCGCTTTGATGTAAGATATAAATTTTAGTTACCATTTAATATTGATGACGAACCTGTAATATTTTATTGAATTCTAATGGCGTCCAAAGGCATCTTAGTTAGCAGTGTTATGAATTTATAGGTTTATATGTAACTTTTCGGCCTGTTTTATTTGTTAATTGTTCTATCTTTTGGGGCATTGGAGTTCTCGGTACGAGGTCGTTGTGTAAATTATTTCATCACCACTGCTCTCAAAACGGTGAAGGAAAACATCGTGAGGTAACCGGCATGTCTTAGAACCAAAAATTCGAAGACATGTGACATCTACCAACCTGCACTGGGCCCGCGTGGTGAATTACGGCCCACACACACGAGGAGGCCTGTGTCCCAGCAGTGGGAACATAATAGGCTGATTATGTATGCCACACATCCCTGCTTACTCATTGGAGGATACAGGCGTCATGCGTCAGGATGATCATGATCCTATTTGGTTTTGTTGAAAGCATTGTAAAATTTGGCGAAGTTTGACTAATCGTTATAAGATCTTTGCTAGCGACTTTATCGGTGAACTGTAAAACAACAGGTGTAGTGATATTACGAAAACAAAAAAACATGAACAATAATTTTAGGTCGGCTTTAGTACTTGTCTTACGACTATCTATATTAAAATATGGCATTGTACTGTATTACTGCTAGCGAGTCGTTTGGAAAATACACGCGAATTAAGGGATCTACCCTTTTAAATAAATTCCAAGTCAAACGACTGTGTGGGGTAGTAGTTGCTACTCAAGTTAATTTTTCTAATATAACCAAGAATATTACCTATTGCAGCATTAACTGCTACATTCAAACTTCATTTATTTATTTTGTAACCTGATTGGGCAGATTGGCTATCATATTTTTTTAGGAATTTTAAAATTCATTTCTGTCAAAAATATAACGCATTTTTTTCTCTGTTAGGACTCATTACAGTACTGACTTCCATTCATGATGGATGTATTTTAATAATTATTTGATCCAATGCGTCTTAATTCTCTATATATACGGATAACCTCTCTAGGCTCATGTGGTTTTAAAGGATATATCTCATTCCAATGAAATTTACTTAGTGTCTTTGTCTTTTGAATATTGGTACGTATTTTGTCAATTTCCTCATTTTCATTTTGTCGGATTCCTTTATTGTTTCTTGCTATTAAAGATTCTGCTTGTATCTTTGATCTGATAGTCTATGTGATAATTAATTTTAGATTTACGACGACTACTGATACAAGCCGAATTACGGCTCACCCGACGGGCTGGAACGTTGAAGACAGCTCGTTTCCCATTTTGAAGCCGTTGTAGCAGCGTTGGTCTCTTTCGGCTTACGCTTAGACTGCGTGGGCCAAACTAGGACCCAAGATTTCCTTGTTGCGTGCACGGCGCCGACAACACCGGATCTTACAACACTGGATTCTCGTATTCACAGTATCTACCTTATTGTTATCTTATTGTAGTTTTCTAGGTAATGCTTTTTTATTTTATAATGTCCGTTCTTAGATTTTACTGTGTACTGAGCCACGGTTCAACTTGGTGCGTCTTACCGTAAAGATCGTATTTTGCGTTTAGTGGCCTGTTTTTAAAACAATTGCAATTGGTTTATTTCAATAGGTTTATATTTTGCTTTTAATCAATCTTCCACTAAGTTTTACTTGGTTAAACGTCCTGTTAAAAATTGTTCAATACTGCAATACTTTTGGCGTTTTTTTTCCTGTAATTTTTATTTAACTATACGTTTTATGTGGCGAAGCTTACTTATTACTTATTCTCATACTTACGTAATCGGATATCCTGATAAAATATTTAACCCGGCCTTGTCTAACGTATGTCAACTTAGAATAAAAAAAACGATTCGAAGACCTTTGCGTTTCCTAAGCATAGGTAATTCAGTTGGATTTCCCTGTCTCTGTTAGTTTAAAATTGCGTAATTTTACAACTAATGAGTAGCTCGGCAAAGTTGTTCCGGATTCCATGTCGATTTCAGTAAAGGATATCAAGAAAGACTTCTGATTGGCTAAAATGCCAGTAGGCTCGGGAGGGCACGTTTGAACAATTTGATTTGCACAGTCTGACAAACAGAAAAATTACTTATATTTAGGTACCTATAGTTTCGATTGCGCGAAAACGGATTTTGCTGAAGAGTTCAATCAGAACACGCTATGGGAAAGGCATTTTCTTAGCGTGAGATGAAAATAGCTGTATTGCTGACAATTGGATTACGGAAACAAACTGTTTCCTGCTTTTTATTTTGCAGTACGCAAAATTGAAAATCTTTTATGACGTCAGAAATCAATAATCGTAATTGACCTAAAAAAAACACCTCAAAAGTTTGCAGACTCATAGCGTCATCGCGTACCGTTAGTTCATTGCACGTAATCTTTTCAGCAGTTTGGTTGAATTTCCGAAAACTAGACTACCAAGAAACCGAAGACGGTTAGTTCTAGGGAACCGTGAGGCATCGTCGACCGCATCATCGCTTATTGCTGATTTTTCTACCAGAATGTCCGAGGATTAAAATCAAGGCGTTCCGAAACGAATAACTTATTGAACACCTTCCCAAGTAATTTATTAGCCTTAACAGAAACTAGGCTCGATGACAGCGTGTTTGACTCTGAGGTGTTCCCGCGAGCGACCAAACATAAGTCATTCAGTGATTTGCAAAACTTGGTCACTATGGTTTTCTTTTTATTGGCATTGAAAACTGTGAAAATATTTCGCGAAACATTACTACGAATAATAACTAATAATAATAATGATTTTATTCGTGTGTGTAGAAGGGATTCATGATTCGAGTGTGTAGTGAGCATTTTGCGGACCTGGAATCCCGGTTTTGAAAAGAGGGAGTTCCCAGATGGAGGGCCTATTACAACTAGCACTGTGTCAGCGACTTCACCCGCCCTTTATTCCCTATTTTGTAAAGATGTCGAAAAATCCTAATTTCTCGTCGACATTATAAAAGGAACCTCTGTGAAAGTTTGTTTTTCAATGGTTTGGGCTGGCCATTGATGATTCTGTCCGGGAGTGAGTCTGAACTTTTCGATTAGCGTTTATCTTGGTAGTGACTGCACGGTGTATTTGGATCTGTCATTCTGTGCAGATGAAGCGCCCTGCTATCTTGCTATCTTGCAGCTATCTCCCAGCCCTGCTATCTTGTTATTTTTTCCCGACGATATGTTTCTCACGGTTAAATATCTGTTTCATTTCTGACACCTCCAAGGTATTCTCAAACTTTTGATAGTTTAAATCACAGCTACTCACACTGTGTTTGACCCTTCGCTGTCGTCATTAATATCCAAGATCGTGACTTCTCATCAACAACAATCTATCAATCGCAGTTTTAGATGTTAACAGAGTTCAGTTGATAACAGAGATCCACCGGCCATCATAATAATCAATGACACCAACAATACTAAAACAAAAGCATTAATAATAAATGAATGCATAACTTTTGTCAAGACAGTAATTAATATGAGTACAGTTAGCCCCTCTTCACTTCAACCTTTATGTCAAGTGGGAACCGAGTTGTAATAAAATTATATTAGGCACAAGTCGTAACATTAAACAGCCTACGTGCCACGAAGGAAGTTTCATGGTGCGTTAAATACTAATAATATTATTGTAAGCGAATTTTAAGATTTGGTGAAGCATTGGTGAGATTAAGGGCTTTGGTCAGATATGCAAGTCTTTTGATTGCGGACGTTAGGTAAGTTATTTTACTATATAATATCATTAAAGGTAGGTAAGTATGCGTTTTTTTAGGGTTCCGTACCTCGAAAGGAAAAAAACTGAACCATCCGTCTGTCTGTCTGTCAAAACCCTTTTTCTCTGGAACACGTTGAGGTATCAAGCTGGAATTTATATCAAATAAGGTCTACTGTCCCTTGGAGCTGTGAAAAAATCAAACTAAGCCAATGCAATCAAAAGATACAGGGTACTTTCCGTGAACTCAGAATCTTGAAATTTGGTACGAAACAACGTCTTATAGCACAGATAAAGGAAAAATTGCGTAAACCGTAAATTTTTAGTAACATCATTCAATAAAAATACTTTAAATTATTTTTAACTTACTACCCGTTTTCTCATGAACGCGTGTTAACTTTTACTTGTATACCCATAGGTTTGTAAGGAACCCTCGGTGCGCGACTCGCACTTGGCCGGTTTTTACCAAACGACGTTGCTGAAAAACCCTCGTACGACAGTAAATACTTTTCTAGCGAACTCTGCAAAGTACCCTCTAAAACCCGACTCTGGTGATCCGAGGTCCCTCAGATTTAGACCTTGTGATACCTTTGTATCAATACGTAAAGTGTAAAAGTAAACAATGATGAAACTGATTAAATCCAAATTAATATGTCCTAAGTGTTCCACCACTAAATGGTGAAAGACGCATGTCCAATTGTCCACCCCAACATGAAATATCAAACAAAAGACTCATTCGAACTGACATTTAGTTCAAGCCGTGGGCAGCGGACCAGTGGATTCTTAAGAGAGCTCTTTGTCAAGCAGTGGACGTCGTGATTTTAGTGAAGATAAGTTGTAATTACCAACAATACGCTTCTATGTAAAATCTTCTATTTTACTTGGAAATTTGGTTTTGTGAACCGTAAATGTGTTGATTCTGAACTAAATTTTATATTTTATAACCAAATGTGCCAAAATTATTTATAGAAAACTAATATAAAATGTGTTTTCATATAACTTGTGCATGCTGATGAGCTAAGTAATGCTAAGTACAAGTCAAGAACCGTCATTTATGCTAAGTTACTGTTTCTCGTCTTATGCTCCGTTTAGTGCGGAAACGCATTTGCATTTCTGTATTCAAAACTGCGCGTCAAAAATGACACAATAATACTTCGTATTCGGTTCGCTAATCGCTCAACATTAGGACTCAGGTTGCAAACCAAAGTTATCTCTCCAATCTCAAACAGTATTAAAAATATAATACAAAAGACTTAAGGAATAAAACATGAGATTCTTTGTAAAGATGTGATTGAACTGTCGTATTATTATGATCGAACCCTTGTCAACGGTTTAATTTGACGATATAATGACAATGTTAAATGATTCAGTCGGTGGCTGCAACTGTTTTATAGGGGTAAATTGTTTTAAAGTTGATATTAAATTGAAACAATTGGCAACCGGGTTAGGATAATGAAAACAACAGCTGAAAAAAAAATAGGTGCGTCACCGTTTTAACTGTGACTTTGTTTGCATACAAACTTACTCCCATGTTTGATCCGCTCACTGGCTTCGTATATGGTATCTCAGTGCAGGTATCCTTGGGCATTCCGCGATCTCGACGTAGGTGTGAGATAGAACACCGGGGTGGTTTTTAGTCGAAACAGGTCCTCGCCGTCACAGTTGTTTAACGAGGTTCCACTTCCGTATAGGGCGGGAGGAAACGCTCGGGTGTCACCATTGTCTGGATCGCCCGGAGGACACGGTGGAGTATATATACGTTGGAGGTCTGCCAGCTTGGGCGGAGCACCGCCGTGTCCTCGCGGATGCGATTGACGGCGGCGACTCTCGCGTACGGCCCTGGTCCAGGCCATAGTACGGAGCGAGAGGGAATGGGAAGCTGTCACCTCTTTCTGCGAAGCAATAATGCTCGCAAAGGAGGAGGCGGAGTGCTTGAGGGAGAGGCAAAGTTTGTGCCCTCACGCCCCTAGTCGCCGCAGTAGACGCCCTGGGCGTCGGGAATCGCCAGCAGATTTCCGGCCGCCATAGGCGCGGGCTTGCGGATGGCGAGCAATGGGTAGCTCGCCGTCCGGTAAGGACTAGGCTCGGGTCGACGGCGCGTCGTGTTCCACGCGTGTCTCAATGAGATGTCAGTACTGATTTACAGGGTCCATTAGGGCCAATACCTACCAGGGTCGCGGGTTGTTCGAAAGAGATACCGTGACCCTGGCACAGGCAACTGAAGGAACACGAGTGGGTTTTAGTCAACAAAAGTCTGACACGCCCTCCCGCTCCACCCAGAGCGGGAGAAGTCATTTGATGATTTCTCACACAAAAAAAAGTGCTTTTACAGTAAGCGTTCAAAAGTGGAGTGGCACGTTAGAGTCGTACTGCTGTGAACTCGCGGTACGACTTTGTGTTTAAACGGCACACACCACGGAGATCGAACACACTGGCATATCGTCGCGTACTTCCATCGCACTACACGACACAAAAATATATTTCCGTCGCTTTCGTTAGACACGGTCACATGCATGATCACGCATCATATGCGTAACCTGGCCAGTTTAACGCATTGGTAAAATTCGAGCCAATCTAATATGAGCTGGTAGCAGTAGGCGCCAAGCGTTGGACTGAGGAGCAGCCGCCTTAGGTTCCGATCTCGTAAGATGCAACGCAGTTTCTTGTGTTTTATTTGGTTTGCAATAATAATAGTATTCAAAAAACTTGCTGCTTTTTTATTTGTTATTGCAATATAGGGTTTAGAATTAAAAAATGCGTCACAAGTGTTTACAAAACTAACGTATTTATTCGTAATAATATTTTACATAAAGTTATCAAACTGCTACAGTTATTAACTACTTCAGCCGAATAAAATGAGAAGAAACTTAGAAGCAATTTGTATTATTCTAACACATGAAATTTTAAAAAATATAAAAAGTTGATTTATTTTATCATAAAAATTTAGTTTCGATCGTGAATTTCCAAAATAAGTGATTTTAAGGTTATTGGGGCAGTTTGTTTGCATTGAGTATTTCACATTTTGTTTGGCTTTACTGAATAAATGTTACATGTTGAGGTTATAGCTTATGTATTAATTTTCTTTAAGAGAAGAACATTGAAACTTTACCTCAAAGAATCATGGCGAGATCCTTCCATTAATTTAAGTTTTTTTTTTAAAATTTAACTTTAGGTTTAGTCTAATAAAATAAAATAAACTTGATTAATGTCTTTATTCCTCTTCTACAAAAACATTATTTAAATGCTCAACTGGTAGTAAAATTTATCTTAAAGTTGTATATGTTGTTGCCTTGCAGTTGGGTTGGTACGCACTACAAGTTCACTTGGAATCCTTAAAACAGAGCGCTCACATGTAATGCAGACCCTTGGGTTTCATCATCATACAGAAAACACATGAGCACGCTTGCTCAAAGCAGGTTGACGAATTCAGATTTAGCTATATTAATTATTAGTTCAGGTTTCGTTACTATTTTTTTGTTCAACGATGTTAGTGATGTCAAGATAATCTTAGAGAGTACATATTATGAATTGAAAAAGTCGAAGGTACTAATTGCGACAGGAGCAATCCATTCTGCTATCACTGAGATTGTTCTTAGTCTAATTTTAGGTATATTGAAGCAGAAATCAAACTACCAAGAGAGCCTAAAAGAGTAGCCTAAAAGTCAAAGAGATGCGTGAGATTTAAAAGTCCGTGGTAGAAGCCAAGTTTTCAGGTTAAAAAAGAAATCAAATGACCAAGAGAGTAGCCAAAAACTGTTAATTAAAGCAGAAAGCAAAACACCGAAGCAAGAATACACGCAACACAGTCAACGATAAAAGATAGTCCCACAGAGTACATTAAATATGATGGTCTGGTGGGCACAGTCCACAGATCATAAATACCCCTAAAAGAGGGTCTTAGACTGACGCCGTCGTGTCATTCTAAAATAATAAGCACCTCGTGAAACTATTTACTTTTAACATTATGTTTTTATTGCGGTGTTATAAAAATATTGTAAATGCCTGAAGACATTTTAGGCCCCTAAGGGAATTCCAACTTCTCAAAAAAATCTTTGTTCTTTTGTACAAATCCTGCCATGATTCTTTGTATCCTTAAATAATCACGGATATAGCACAAAATTCAGGGTAAACTACTCTTGTGAGAAAATTAAACATTCTTGTTTATGCCTTTCTGTCCAAAATTGTTTTTTAGCTGCTTCAGTGATGCAACCCTTCGGCGTGGAGTGCACGGAGAATTGTTTATAATGACGTGTTGAATAATTCAGCAAAATGTCTCCTTGGTGTGTAACTATTTGTTTCATATCAATTCACCATGTGACGTCGCTGCTTATTTAAGAGGTTACATAAGTCTTCCACTTCGCGCTCCGACTGGCAAGGCTCCATCTTTCTCACATCTCATAACCCACAGACTCACAGTATTTCTCTATAACAAAGAATGGGATAACACAAGACATATCTTACCAAAATACTATAATATATTATATTTATTACACTTTACTCATCATTCACTAATGTAAACAAATAATCTTTAAAATTATTTGTATTTTTCAGTTCTTTTGTTTAAACTTCAAACTAATACGGCATATTCTGAGTTAAAGGATTAACAATGCCTTTGAATTAGATTTGTATTTAGTAAAATATGAAATATTGAAATGATATCACTCACAATTAGTCCGGTTTCATTAGATATTTGTGTTGTATTACATCCACAAAAGTGTAAAAACGCAGCGCACTTTTATATTAACCTACATTTTGGAAATTATAACCACAACACCGCTAACACATTTAAACATTCGTCACTAACCAACAACATTCAATCAGGTGAATAGTCGTAACTGCATGTACCTCACAGAAATTGAATTAATTTACTAAGTTTTCTGTGGTCTACCTACTAACTTTTATTATTTATGTTAACAAGACGAACGACACAAATAACGAATGATAATCAAACAACTACAAGTAATTGTAATTATCAAATTAACAAAAACTATTCATTATAGGCATTGTTAATAACATATCAACAACTATAAATAGGTATTATTTAAAAATAACATCATGTAAACCGCAGGTGAGATTCGAACCCACGGCTCGCCATAATCGCTCCTATCCGAGCACGGCAATGACAGGCTAGCATACCGTGTGTTAAGTTAGTTGAAATTATGAACTACTATCAATTACAGACAAAGTGAGGTTGTGTGCGTGTCTATAGTATAGCAACAACTTAAAGCAGAAGGTCGTAAGTGAAATCAATGTGTCAATCTGTTGCTTTGCAAGATTACTACTGGACTTATGAGCGCTACTGTACCCTCGAATATCTTCAAAACAAATCTATCAAGATAGACCATAGTGGGAACCAATAAATCGTGATTTAGGCTGTGCGTTGCCTGTCAGCTAGTGAAGGAGCTGTTTAAAATGTTTAGATTAGAAAAGCAATCGAAATCGAAACCAAAAATTCACGATCACTGTCACTGCTAAAACAAATAGGCAAATCTTTGTTTATAAACTGCTCCACTAATCTTTACAAGCTGCTATAAATCTAGGCAAACATGACTGTTGAGTCTCCGATGTTCGCTCCACAGCATAGACCACACAACACATACATACAGAAGATCAATGCACTTCATAATGCTCTTGACACATTCACAGAGAAACAGAAAAGTATGATTCGCCAATACTCTGATTGAAGAAGTCTTCCTTGACCGCAAGCACAATAGATGACTTTATAGCAAAAGAATGAGGGATGCGCCGTGAAGAAAGTTTCGATCGATATGGTTAAGAGTAGGGAACCAAAGAAGCGATGTATGAATTGTGTGAAAGACAATATTGCTAAAATGGAGGATACTGCTGAGATGGCGGCTATAAGAGAGGTATGTAAGATGAATCCATGCTGCAATGATCCTATATGAATTGGGATTTGGGCAGGATGATGAATGTCGTATCACAAGTTGAGAGTACGCCTTCGGCGAATTCTTGTTTCGTGGTGCTACGGCGGGCACCGATACGTGCTCCGCCCACGTGCGCTATGGAAATCAGTAGGTCACTAGGAGCAGAGCTTGGAGCTACCTACCGCGAGATGTGGTTACACTAGATTCGACTTTGATTCATACTCGCAGTGGGCGATCCACGCAAGGTCGATGTACTCGAAATTTGCAGTACCATAATTTGCATATCCTCGGGTCAGACGAGAGAAAAAAAATGACACCGATAGTCAGATTTGTAGTGGTGCAAATTGGTATCAAGGTTACATACTCTCTCTTTAGTTGGTTAGTGTAACGCCTAAAATCAACTTATGATAAATTGCTCATTGTAGTGAGATAAGTGTCGTGTGTTTGAGTGGTTTCCTGTGTCGGAGTGAAAGCTGGGTGGTGCAAGGATGCGGTGAATTGATGACACTTGGTGATAACGGTCCTTTCAGTTTGTTATGAATGTACTACCTTTAGAGTAATGACGTGATTTTCTTAACGTATTGACCTTATAAAGAATGTTATGAATCTGCTTCAAGATGATACATGTGTTTTGTTGTTTCAAGAGATAAGTTAAAAAGTCATGGAAAAGCGATGGAAATTTTTATTCCGTCCTCAAGAAAACCTGGTCCAGTTAAATAAACATACTCAATCTCATGTTGAAACATATATATTAAAAACATTAATGTTTCAAGAAATAGGCTTGTTAAGTTTCATGATACACGATGCAGAGGGCACTTATTAACGACGAGAACACGGCTCATACCCAATTATTTACAAGTTAATTATTGGAAGTTGACAATATCGAAACCTGGTAGAAACGCTTTACCACCTAATATGGTGAAACAGAATTCCATTTACACAATTAGGCTTATTACAGACGCTAATTCGTTCGAAGGGGACAAGTAAGCTCACCCTGAGGTTTATTACGCGAAGGAAATAATTTCTGCATACCGATGTGCAATAATTATAATCATTATTATCATTATTGCTTGGGTTTTCTTGACACACCTTAATAGTACGTGTGCCGATAGCAATTTACGTTTCGCATGCAATTCCTATAAAATTATTATATGTTTTTTTTTTGGGACATTAAAGGTTGGTAATTAGTGTTCTTTGTACTTTTGTTTTTACAAAACCCAAACCAGCCGGTTTGGGTTTTGTAAGGAATATAAAACCTGCGGATTGAAAATGCAGTTTTTCTCCAATCATTAAGCACTTCTCTTGCGAGCAATGCGTTTAGAGTTTATACGAGTATTTCCTATTGACTTTGTAAATAGCGGTAAATATTAAAAAGCTGCAATGCAGTACTTACCAAGTTACAAAAAGATCAGCGCTCGATACAAAACTTGCTGGTTTTGACTAATTTTGTTTACTTTAACTCACTCATTTTTTTCACAGATTTATCATCATAAATCACTGTGCTCCTTAGCTTCGATCATAAACTACGAACATCGTCTGCATATAATTACAGCCGTACAATGATCCAAAAGGTCTTCCACAATTATTAGTGTGACGTCATCATCAACAAAGGGCCTAACACAATGATGACAAAAGAATTACGCACCAATAAATAAATCGTACTTTCAACGCAAGGTCGAAAGTACTCCCACTAGGTGCCTACGCTAATATCTTTTAGTATACCAAAATCAACTATAAATTGTGACGTATATAATAGTAAGAAAGTTTGTTATGAATATTAGTGAAGAGATAAATCTGTTAAATGGGAACGATTTGAAATTCGCATCTCACTTAGACGAATTTCTAGGTTATGTTTTGAACTTTGTCATGCAAATCCAACTAGAGATCTAAAATTGGTATGCTATACCAATTATAGTTTCAGATGCTAAATTGTCTGTAGATATTTTATTAGGAATTACATCAATATTATTATATTATATCTTGCTAATGATGGTGCGTATTTGGAAAATTGTGGAAATATTACTGTAACAAAAATTCTCTTGATAACTCGTATGTGCCAATTGGTGTTAATATACCTACGCATTCCGTAATGGAAACTTAAAACGTCGCGCTTATTGTGTTATGTAATTGAAAGCTTCGAAATGATCTTACACTAACGATTTTTACGTATCATTTCATTTGTAACGAATAATGTCAATAACATTATTGATACAAAGGTGAAAACTGTTTTGGGTTCCTATTATGAAATTGTGAAGAGCGGCGGGAGGAAAATCTGGCGTGAACTTTTTTATGTCTATGCAAGCATTTTTCTATGTAAGCATATAATTTTCTCAATAATTTTAGATTGGAATTTTCTATTTTAATTGTTTCTCTCACCAGTATCAACCCTCTATTTTTAAATATCACAATCACCAGCATCTTTTCTCAACCTACCCCAATTCCGTACCATCATTAGAGCCGTTGTGTAGGATTTTCGACTAGACGGCGTGGGTAGTTCGTGAAAGTAGCGCTTGATTGACTGTTCAAATGTTGCAAGTATGCGTGCGCAACATGTGAACTAAATGCAAAGATATGAAGCCTATTGTTATGTAGCCGTTTATCAGACTTAGGTATTTATTGAGTGAAGCTGATGTCATTGTTCCCGGGAAGCTAATCCGGTATTCTTGAACGTCCATAGCGGTGACGCTTGTTAGATAGAATCAGCAAAGTGGATGCACAACCACCATTAGGAAGATCACCCACGACGCTACTGAAAGTTAACGTGTTAAAAATTCAACTTGAAACACGTCACTTTTGAATAGCGTCGTGGCCGATGGCTCTGAGACTCAAATCAATTCATCTCAGCGTTAGATAATCCCGTATGGTTAAAAGTGTAATCATGAAGGATAGATTTTTGTATTTATAACTCACGTTGTCTAAGAAGATTTAAGGATATACATGAATGTCAAAAAATTGCAGTGGCAGACGTGTCTACAGCCGTTAAAAGCTTTGTGATGAAAAGTGTAACAATCCCATATTATGAAAATGTGGGTCCAAAATAAAAGTATTACACACTCTTAACTAGACCATGGCATGTTTTTACCGAAATCCGAGAAACGACTTTACTTCGCTATTACTAAATAATTTGCTGATATAGGACAAGGTGTTAACAAAATAATTGAGCAAAAAAAACTGCGTAAGCACTCATGTGTAGATAAAAGTATGTAAGTTCAAGTATCAATGTAAGTTGGCACTCGGGACTTCACTGACATCGAATGTAATAGGGTAAATTATATCAACAACAATATTATTTAATGTACAAACACTGATCATGTGGGTATCCCTGTAATGTTTTTTCTATGCAATCAAGTGGATGATACCGCTAAACTTTGAATATAATAGAATATATGTATTTGCTTGTAGAATCTATTAATTAGTTCAAGACCAGTTGTTGACAGTACTTTAAAACTACGTCTATTTTACTTAGAATATTGGCAAACTCATTTTTTCCGTCTTGCGATAGTTTCATATCGACGCTGGAAAGCGATTTTCTCGTATCTCGAATTTTTTTTTAAGTAAGTAAGGATCGTAGCAGGTGGCGTTCTGTGGTTTCTGCCTATACCCATGGGAAGAAGGCGTGACTTTTTCAAACTTTATTAACGAAACATACTTCAAAATGCTGTAATTACGAGTACTATCAAACCAATTTTTTTTCGATGTTTTCAAGATACAGCAAAAATGTTATAAATACTTTTTTGGTAGTCAAGATACGAAACACTTACAGCATTTTGTATTTGTCACAAAATAATATTCTATTGAAATACAGCAACTTCGCCGCCTGAGTATTTTAGGCCAGCTAGAGATACTACAATAATATCGCACGGGGTTTCATGTGCTTTAGACTAACTACATTTTATTCTACACATTTTTTTACATACGTAATTGGAGTACCCATTAATTGGAGATTCTATAACCAGCATTTTCAGAATTAATTATGTGGATTGGCGCGCAGAAGCCGTCGTGAGCCGAGAAGGACACCAGCCCTTAGCCTATTAGATAATAGATAATAGGTAAGACGGGCTGGTGTCCGCAACTCCATGACATCTTGGCATAAAGGCCTAGTAGCCGAGACAATGCGCGTACATTGCTTACGGTGGGAAACCCGATCATTCGGTCCACCCCAGCTCCTCTAGGAAGGCTGCCTTGGTGTTACTGACCGCTTCGAAGGCCTTGTTAATTTTGTTTCAAAATTCAGCCATTTGTTTTAATAGTTTATGTTTTTGTGAAATTGTGGTAGTTTTTGGCGCCATGTAAAAACCGATTTTTTTTACAATTTTCGAATATGAGCTCCTACGTGGAAATACCGCTGCGCAAACAACACGAAACATACACACGGTCCATTATTGGTTCAATCGTTTTAAATCTGGAAATATTACAAAGTCAATGTCAGTTGTGAAAACTCAACATTTTCAGGTTTAAACGTATCAGTGCGCTTAAAACAATACTCTAAGGAAGAAGATGGTGACTGTCTGGTGGACCTGTTGACTTGTACATCACAGCTTCTTATCGAATGCCACAACAGTGACGGCAGATGTCTATTGCCAAGAATTGCAAACAATGATGGAGAAGCTCGCAACCAAGACTGGTCAATCGCTCTTCCTCATTGCTATCCACGAAAACGCGCGAGCTCACCCTTCACGACAGACTACCGCAAAGCTACAAGAGTTACAGCTAGAAGTTCCCATCACCCACCGTACTCACCGAACCTTGAACCAACATATTTCTACTTTTTTCAAAATTGAGACATTTTTTGACGTGTGAAAATATTCAACACCCTAGAGGCAGTACAAAACGCTTTCGCTGACTTCATAGCCTCCCGTCCGGCAGACTTCTACAGTAATGGGATAAACAAACTGCCATCAAAATGACAAGATTGTATAGATAATTTGGGCCAATACTTTGATTAGCTGAAATTAAAAATAAATGTATTTTAACATTTTCATACGAATCTCCAATTTCATAGGTTAAGACCTAATATCCATACATAATTTTTATTCTGTTTCAAATTGCGCACAATTGTATTTACACTAAAGAATCATACCAAAAATTAAATCAGTCTCAGTAATAGTGGATAACGCCATTACTTTCTTATTTAGAGTCTGATTTATTTTTTAATTGAAAACGACCGTAAACTGATAACTAAGTCATACTTTATTTCCTAATTAACTTTGCTTAAATAAACATAAAGCATTTTATAAGAAATACATTATTTTGTTTTATTTATATAACACAAAATTCACGATGTACTAAAGAATATTAGGTACAACGAAATGTTAGGAGTTACATTTTTACTTCAAATTAGATACAGCATAATTGTTGCTTAAAAGGTTAAACTTATTTCTTTGTGCCATAATGTGATACACCAATATTGCTGCTTGAAATTCAAACACAAACTCAAAGCATTTATTTCAATTAAAAACCATTTACAGGCACTTTTGAATTGTCAAGAAGTCGGTCAGTCAGAAATATGAAGCTGGTTGCCCATTCCAAAGCGTAATATGTACCTATGGAGAAGAACGTGCAAGAAACTGCATGGACACTCTTTTAAATAATATTGTTGTTACAAATATATTAGTTACATCATTAACGTTGACACTATAGGTGAGAACGATGTAAAAAAACCGTACACGTTAAAAGCGTCCAGAGTGCAGCAAAACATAATTAAAAACCATCCAAAAAATAAATTATTAAAATTGAAATACCAATTGCTGTAACTATTAGTAAATGCATGTTAGACCAACTTTAGAATGCTAACATTAGTGGTATATGTTAAATATAATTATAATAAACACGTGTTCCAAAAACGGCCTATCCGATTCAACAAGTTTACGAGAAACGTATTTTTGAAATAGTTTTTTGGCTCTGGTGTAAAGTTCAACATTTCGAGATACTTGAAGATTGCTTTCTTGCGTCGATATCTTCAGACTAGCACATACGCAAAAACCGGCTAACCGACAAACCCTCGAAGCATAATTTTGGTTCTTGTCATTTTCATTTTTATGATACTTCTCGATCTTTATATCTTTAGACCTTTATAGTCTACTCTACACAGTGCTGGTTTGCTTTTTTAATGTATCAACTAAACCTTCACTGAGCTTATCAAATATTCTTTTTGTTTCTATAAACTTCATACGTCTTGTGATTTTTTATTATCTTCAGATCCACACATTTTTTTAAAGCTCTTGTATGTTGTTATCTGAACCTTCGCATTAAATACTGACTATTCTCGTTTTTGTGGCAATGTCATTGCTTACGACTTTCAATTGATTTATCTTCGGACCTACATTGTGCTTATTCAGCTCTTATGTACTATCAAATAAACCTTCCAATAACTCATCACTAATTGAATTTGCCCCCAAACGATTAATGCCTTCAAAATTAATTAGAAAACCATGTTGTATCCTAATATAAATTGACTAATAAAGTCAACAGTAGCTTTATTGAGTTTTATTGTGAAATTTGTATCGTAAGTCGTGTCTTCACCAATTAAGGTTGAGTTTAGTGAGTCATTCTAATGCTAAACGGATGGATCCTCGTTAACACCTACTGAGTTATTACTAATGATACTATGACTGGACCTTAAATGCCATAAAGTATTTTGAATATTTGTTTAGGGATTTGTATGGGAAATTAAAACTCTTTCCGTTCGTAGACTCTTTCTATGCAAGACTTGATTGGGACTGGTCATCTCTTAGCTGCCAAGGTGTATTTTAATTATTTTGATTTTTGAAGTGTTTTCATCTTTATGTAACGGACGCTTATAACGTTCTCCATCGTTCTCAACTGCATAATTTCAATGATGTAACCAATATCTTGTAACCACAATTTGATTTAAAAGAGTGTACATGGAGTTTCTTGCCCGTTCTTCTCCATAGGTACCTACTACGCTTTGGAATGGGCAACTAGCGTCATTTTTCTGACCGGCTGACCTTGACTATTCAAAAGTGCCTGTAATTGGTTTATTTGAAATAAATGCTTTGAGTTTGAGTTTGGATTATGAAATAGATCTGCCTTGAAGTATGGGATTAAGATGTTCGTGACTCCATTTATGTTTTACATAAAAGTAAAGCTAAACTTGCCTATTTTGGACGGAATCTAAAAATTAAATAAATGTTAACTAATGTTATTTATTTGAAAAAGAACGTTAACCATTTTAGTCGTTTTATTAATAATCTCTCTCCTCATACGTCTTGTGAGTGATATGGTTTTTAAATTTACTTGTTTATTAACATAATAATTTTTAGCCAGATTTGGTTACAAACTTCATCTCTTTCTGTCATAAAGGTATGCATTTATTACTAGTTATAAACCAGTATATAATTATTTATTGCGAGGACTTTAATTGTTTTACCGCCGACCAATAGCGTCGCTACATGGAGTTATTGACAGGTGTATAATTTATAGGTAGGGCGTTCTATCTTTGACTAAGATGTGAATTATCAACTGTCATCATTTACAATAATATATATTTTATTTCAATTACATACCTTTAAATGTTATAATAAGAGGCGTAGATAACAAAAGTAGCCTTGCCCCTTTTAACGACATTGAGGTCATCTTTCTGTAAAACCAATCGTTTCTGGGGGTCTACTCCCAAAGCTCGAAGTCCGTAGCTTCGGCTGAAGTTACTGGAATTTCCTATAACTGTATGGATACGGACATATAATTAGTTTGGGTTCCGAACTAATAGTGAATGACAACACTATTTCACTTCTGTCCTTACTCCCACTTGCTTTTGCCCGTCCAATAAAGTTTATTATTTGGGAGTATGGTTCAATCCGATATACCGGACTACTTTCGGACGGGCCCGTATATTCGCTGACGGACTTAGAGAGATGTTCCCCTGAATACAGGGTCAAGTTAAATAAGGTAGCGAAACTGCCTAGACATGAAAGACATTTTTGTTTTTGTTTTATCGTGTTTATATATCGATCCACGTCTGCGGAGTTAATGAATTAATTAATGAAATGCAGTAGACCCCAGTGTGGTTTGACCAGAATCGATTAAACGAATGAACCTCATGATTCGCACTAGTTAAGCCTCTGAAGCCTCATGCTTCATGGTGCTACAAAGACCACTGGATATCACGGAGTAGACCGCGGGGCGCTTTAATGGTAGAGAAGACGTGCCCTTAGGATAGGAAGGATTTTGAGCCTACCGAGTATGCACCCTAAAGTCTGCGGAGTTTCACTAGCTAATTTATTTTGAATTTGTATAACCATTTTAATGCAGCGTTTGGTATTTTTTACAAAACCTGTTGATAGGATTTATTATAATTGTTTGATAAAATATACATCAATGATAACGAACTTCTTTATTATTTAATCAGTATGAATCGCAATAACCAGAATACAGTTTACTTACTATAGCTCTCATCTCGTGAAGTCTGTTGCAGTAGTTTATAGGTCAATCAGCCCCAATGCTTTAAAAAGTTTGAACATGAAGGATGGCACTCTGTGAAAAGTATGGAAGGTTCATCAATGTACGCCCGTAACCACGTCGAGGATTGCCTAAAAGTTTTCCACGTTTATCTGATAATGATGAAAAAATCGAAAAGTGTGATTTCAGGTATGTAATGTTCATCTACGTAAGCTACATAAGTGTACTGTAATAAATAAATAAACCTTATGTTTTGTAGTAGTTGCTAGTAAGTATATATATTTTCTCCGAAATATAAAGTTCTGTGTCTACTTACGCATAATTGATATGTTATTAGGTGCACATTGCCTGGGGCTCCAATATGTTAATCATAATTATCGGAAGTTCCACTCAAATTATAAAAAAAACAATGCCAACACATGTTGTGTAAAATAGTATAAATAATGTATATCCTATTTCTTATCCTGCTCAAAATCCGTGATAATTATTTTAATTATTTTGAGAAACTAAATTACATTTCCTTACACGTTGTGAGCGTAAATAAGTCCAGTCACTCATTATTATACCAAATTATCCACATGTGTCCTTAAGTGCTATAATTTTATATAATCAAAATCAATTTGGTATTTTTTTAATGAATGATAGAATCTGTTATTAAACGCCAATACAGGATGTTTTGCGTGCAAAATATAAACTTTTACTAATTTCCATAAATTAGCGATTCAACCGGTAAAGTTAACTATGACGTGTCTGTGACTCTATTATGTAAGAACGTCATTTGACAACGCTATTTCCAGGGTTTTCAATTTAAATTAACAATAGGAACATAAGGTAGTTGGTTTATTAATACTTTTTTTTTTTTCGAAATCTATTTCCTTTATGTTAGTTTAAGTATAACCTTAATTTCAATTAATGTAAATACATAAATATTGCACTGAAAACAATTGCTAATAATTATTATTTCACCACGCATCAGTATTTTAATGTGTCGTTAGTAGTGTGTGATGTTCATTTCCTACATTCTGCTGAAAGTAACTACTATGTACTTAAGTAAGATCCATTAAATTAACGAACAATAAAAGCTAACTACACATTTCACTGACCTAAACCATAACCAGATTGCGACAGCCCTGACGAGGTCCGAGGTCACATAATCGCGCACTCGCTCACCAAACTCAAATGAATCACGCTATATAACGAAATTTCAGATGACGATCGTGTATTACGTCATCATTTGTGTCTCGACTGATAAATCTTTCAGGGTTTACTCACCTCCATGCGGGGGAGATAGTCATTATACTGCATACTTTAAATAGTTTTGTACGGCTTTATATTAAGCTTTTAGACATTCCTAGCATTTTTTTGGCATTATAGTTTTGTAAATGACTGTGCGGATAAGCTGATTAGTAAGAGTAACGTTGTGTAACCTTTGCTTTGATACGCTTAATCCAATCTTTAAGACTGTGATTAAAACTTTCCAAAGATTAGTTTTATAACGTCATTTTCCTGTAATAATTTTAACGAGCCTGTAGCTCACAGTTATTTTTACTGATTCTTTTGAAAAATTATGCGTCATTGTAGAAATATAAAGTTGTTCTTTTCCAGCCCTTTATCATATAATCTAGGATGCAGCATGGGTCTTCATGGCAATTGTCGCCAATATTCATCTGCCCGAACCAGGCGTGTTGTTGATTTCCTAGACGAGGAATCTAACCTTCAGACGGTAGTCATTCAGGCTGAATCATGTTAAAACGTACACAATATCTATATTGACATATCCAAATCATTATGTCATTACTGACGACAACACATACCTACATAGGTGTACCTATATATACAGTAAAGTATTTCCCATTTTGCCTGAAAAACGAGTAGTGTAAACAAAGTGTTTCCCATGCTGCAGGAAGGAAACAGTTCTGAGTAATCATCAATGATCTACCCATATAGGTACTGCTGTCATCGTCAAATGAAATATTCGCCCACTACAATGGCCTATGAATCAGGGGTACGTGGACCAAATAGGCGGTGTTACCACACATAGCAAATAGGTGTGCGGACTTATTCTATTGCCAAAGTAAGTAAGATATGGTGAATGATAAGAATACTTTAAGAACTCACCATTATTTCAGCCAAAAAGTCCTTCAGCAAACCTCAAAAATTGCCGTAGAAACCAGACTTGCATTGCGCCTTGTTGCTACTATGAGTGATCACTGAAAAATATTTCTATATTTATAACGAGGTCTAGAGATACTTCATGAGCTGTACACAAGGGACAGTGGTGGCCCAGTGCTTACGAACCCAGTTCGAACACAGACAGGCGCTTTACTTTTTGTAAATTATGTCTTCAGCACTGCACTCAAGACGGTGAAGGAAAACATCTTGAGGAAACCGGCATGTCCTAGAACCAATCATCCGAAGACATGTAATATCTACCAACACTCACAGATAACAGGCCTTTGTGCGGGGGGATAAGTATAACTGAGTATGTTATGTATGTACACAAGGACCAGGCATTATAATCAGAAAAAAACATCACTACTAATGCTATTTCTGTTTCCGGATTAATTTTAAATGCACCAGGCACAAAGGCCACCTCTCTCTCTCTGTAAGTCTTATAAATGTAATATGATGTAGATAGACATTTCCCGAAGAATGTATCGGGTTAAGGAAAACGCAGTTCTTTGAAATATCTTTCAAAGAATCAATTTAATAACTTAAGCGACCCAGTTGGCTAAATTATAAAGGTTAGTTTACAAAGTGGGCTCATAATGTTTATCATTTGTATGCCCAAGTACACACGGGATGTTCCCTTTACCCGGATACTTGTTTTTCTTTTTTCCTAGTTCGTGTATATAGCCTTTTGATCGTTTACGACGCTTTAAATGTACAAAGATGGGCAGTTATGCGAGTCATTGTGCTATAAAATAGCTAGACTTGGTTTTAAGACGTTCTTATTTACATTAATTGGCATTACTATTTGTATATTTTATTAATGTATAGTCTTTAGTTCTTAAACTGATCTAATGTTTGGTTTCAAATCTCAATATAGGTTTCATTTTTATGAGTGATACTTTAAATGACTATTTTTTTTATTTTTTTGCCTACTTAATATTAAAACGATGTGCTTTTAGCAGATATGTGACATTTAACAACCCGCACTGGGTTTGCGTGGTCGATTACAGCCCAGTTCCACACACAGAGAGGAGGCGTGTGTCCCAGCAGTGGGAATATTATAGATTTGCACTACCTACTATTTTACTTATGCTATGTTAATTTTTGAAATTCAGAATCAAAAACTGAAGAATTGACACTTTATTGATTGAATGAAAATTTAATTAAAATCGTATATGTTATCAATTTTTTGCGAAGTATCCAATAACTTAGTATTTACTAAGTTATTTTATTAGTATGTTGCAGTAAATATGTTTTTTGATTATCTAGAGTAATTTTCACCCCTACATACATTCTTCAGTAACAATCAAACGCATGTTCCATCTACAGGACATAAGTAAAACTGTCACCATCCATCCACAATGTTCTGTTTTAATGACACGCCTCTAAATAGCTTTAAATGAGAGGTAATAGCACAGGATAATAGTCTCTAAACACGGCTTGCAGCTGTAAAACTTTATTTATATTAGCCTCCAGCCCACACTACCGGGCCTAACTTTCTGACAACATCAATGTATGAAATATATGATTTTGTCATACGTTAGTTGAGTAGTGATTCACAATGTGGAGTATTTGTCGGCTTGAAAGTGATGAAGAAAATTCAAGAAATGTCAGTTTTACTCGGTATAAACTATTTAATTATTATTTAGTTGGCAGGATTGGTAACAATTGATGCGGAAGAATGCATTGTTTGTCGATACATTCAATTAAACAAAAAAAAACACTTGTATGATTTATATTTATTTGTTATTTAACCGTTTATGTACACACACACAAACACTAGAAGAGAGAACAAAAAGATAAGTGCTAATATACTTTCGCACAATGACTTGTTATTTGCAGCGTTTCTAAGAGAAAACAAAAAATATAAAAATAAATTGACAACGTTCTTTTATTAACTCCGATACTCGTCACAGGTCACGTAAACAATAAAAACCTCGTAAAATACATTACTTTGATAGCTGAAGATAATACGTGGACAGGATATTTCGCAAACAACATGAAACACAATACCGAAGTGTGATATCGGCTCTATTACTCGCCCCGTAGATTTACGGCCAGTTTGCCCGCGTAAACTTAGTTGACGTTTACAACTAAACCCCTCCGAACAGGATTGGGCTGGAAAAGCGGCGTTGTTGGGCGCTTTCCAACAACGCCGCTTTTCCAGCCCAATCCTGAATTCGTATAAATTCCTGCAACATAGAATAACGACTCACATCAAAGCGTACTCAACTTGGATCTTCTACCAATTCATTTATTCTTAAATCATCTCAGCCACTGTTTGTTATATGAAGGAATTCTACCAAGTTACGTCAAAACCGCTTCGCCTTCATCATCCACCATCTAGTCTTACGCAGGGTTTCCTTACCTGCACAAAAAATTACCAATAAAACTGCGCTGCATCTTATGAGATCAGAACCTAAGCCGGCGGCTTCTCAGTCCAACGCTTGGCGCCTACTGCTACCAGCTCATATTAGAATAACTCGTGTTTTAGCAATGCCTTATACTGGTCAGGTCTCGCGCATTATGCTTGTCTAACAAAAGCGACGGAAATATATTTTTGTTTTGTGCAGTGCGATGCGAATACGCGATGATACGTCAGTGTGGGCCGTGCAAAACTGTGATATTTGTGTGTGTCGTTTAAACACATACAGTCGTACCGCGAGTTCACAGCAATCGACTCATAACGTGCCTATCCACTTTTGAAAGCTTACTATACATTCGAAAACATAAATTTGATATGATAGGAGTTTCAACTGGGCTTGAAGGAAGCTGAAAAGGTTTTAAGTTATATGGACAACATTTTCAGCTTAAATGGCCTTGACTGGAGGCCTTATTTATTAAGGCATCCACAGGATAGCCCGGCTAAGCAGCTGAAAGCCTCATAGGACGACCTGCGAGACGAAATTCATAAAAAAAACAACCGTGACTGTTGTTATGCTGCAGCTTATGAGGTGGGAAGTTTGCTGTAATTTCAATCCTGCAACCATGTTCGTATTCAATAAAACTGCTAAGCGTAAGCTACTGCAGATCTTATGGCCCCAAATTAACGCTTTCTACAGGGTACTTGCTTTTTGTGAATATTGAATTATGATGATAAAATCTACATTTCTAGTCGGTGAAAATACTATCTACATTTATGTCAGCTAGATAATGTTTATTATTGAAGCAAATTGCTTATGACAAATATAGCGCGAGTGGGTGACGAGAATAATGTAATTATTGATAGAAACTGACGCTAAATTATGATGCGAAATTTATTTTAAGCAATTCGGCTTTGTTTTTACTTTCGATTCCACTTGAAAGTGTTAAACTGGGGTCAAAAGTGTTAATAAATTAAGTATGTTATGTTTATGGAAATTATGTTGGAGGTGTATCGAATGTCGTGTTTTTTGTGTCATCGATTTATATCGAAATATTTCTGATCAATCATCAATATCTGATGAAGGAGCCGCTTGCTGGATCAGTTTTCGTTTAAATCCCATAAAAGAAGCTGGTCTGAGAACAATTTTTTTTTGTTTAACTAAGTGGGTACTGTCAACTTTACATGAGAAACTTTACCCATGAGTGTACATGTGCTTAAAATTATCTCTCGATTATTAAAAATCCGTTTCGACATTTGATATCAAAGCGATACAAAAGTAGAAAAATCGACTATTTATAAAAGATTTTTAAAAATCCAGAGATATTTAAGTACAGTACTCGTTGGAAAAGTTGTTCGTGGAAAGTGAAAATGCCACTGTTAAGGTTGGTAAAATGCAAACCACTATCATAAGAATGACGTAAAAACCCAAAACCAACATTAATTGAAATCACCCAATTAGCCAATACCTACCTATCTCGAGCTTTCAAAACCAGTACCAAAACAAAGTAGGTTTACACACAGCAATGGAGAGTCCCATTTATTTTCATTGCATCTCTCGGTATGCACGATTGTATTCACTTTATGTAACTCAGCGAATGCTGAGCGTCATTCAGTGGACGTTTATTGAATGAAGGGAAGCGGCCGTCGGGAGCGATTCGATTTGTTCGAATGAATGAATGGACTATAACTCGAAGCTTAACTATTTTGTGAAGCGGTTAGAAGTATGTTTGTGTAGGAATAAGTGTGCCAAGAGAGTTAAAACTTCTAAAATAAATATAAACTTAAACACTTTAGGCAGAGTACCTTATAGTACAGTCACATTTCGTAAGTGAAATCGAAATCCCGTGTAATAGGGAGCGAGCTTGCAATCAACCGGGCACAAATCCAGACTCCGGGCTGCTACAGAATAATTACTGTTGAAATAGCTAGTAGAACTTCACCTGTTGTGGGAATCAAACCCAAGTCTTCATGCTCAGCCGTAGCGCTTGCGACATAAAGTTTTTTAACTAGATCAACGAGGCAGTCTAAAATAATAATAAAAAAATGATTTTGGTGTGACGAGATAGAAACGGTCCTTTTGAAATGTATCTGTCACCGTATGATTGTGAACACAGTTAGTTTGAGAGAAATTGTAAACTGTCGATAACTTGCCAACTTTACCATACTGCTTACAATATAACGCATACATTTTCGATGGTTTAAAATCTATCCTTGTCAAAACCATCAAATTATGAAGGCCAAATGACGGCGTCTTGTGCCGTCTTGTTGGGCGCGACTGGGGCGCTGTCAACGCTGCTTCCCAATCTAGGGGCCCGAGCGCCGCTTGTAGGCGGCTCTACTTGGGGATCGTGCGATCAATAGTCCTTTACGGGGCCCCGATCTGGGCGGCTGACCTGACGGCCGCTAGCATCTCTGTTCTGCGGAGGCCGTCAGATTCATAAGAGGGTACCGCACGATCTCCTACAAGGCAGCTTGTGCACTGGACGGATCCCGGACCTAAAGGCGAAGGTGCTCGCGTCACTGCATCAGTGGCGCGAGGAA
The DNA here is from genome assembly GCA_963555695.1 of Dasypolia templi. Classification (NCBI taxonomy): domain Eukaryota; kingdom Metazoa; phylum Arthropoda; class Insecta; order Lepidoptera; family Noctuidae; genus Dasypolia; species Dasypolia templi. The sequence continues at coordinate 8,068,583 of OY743148.1, read as the reverse complement.
CCGAGAGCGCGTGCCGAGCGGCCGATGCCGCGCCTTATGGAGCAGCGTTGGTCGCAGCTTCGCGAGGTCCTGGTGACGGAATGGCGTGAATGCAGTTCACAATTTTTCGATAGTTTATAATTTCGCGAGACTGATTATAAACTAACGATTTTCATAATTATTTGGTGAAATATTATTCATATAAGTGTTTTATTTTACAAAGCAACGTATTTCGTTATTTTCATCAAAGACTCTGGTTTAAAACTTTTCATTGTTGGTCACCTTCTGTTTTTTGAGCAGTGGTGGCCTAGTGGTACCGTCCGCGACTTACGAGGTGTAGGTTGCAGGTTCGAACCCAGACAGGCGATTTACTTTGTGTGAATTATTTCATCACCACTGCTCTCAAAACGGTGAAGGAAAACATCGTGAGGAAACCGGCATGTCTAAGAACCAAAAATTCGAAGAACCCGCACTGGGCCCGCGTGGTGGATTACGGCCCACTCCCTCTCATAGAGAGGACGCCTGTGTACCAGCAGTGGGAACATAGGCTGATTATGTATTTGTTTTGTACTTTATAATATATTTTTTTGTATTGTTGGTATCATTTCTACGTCTCGCCTGCTTCGAGTTTACGAGAATGAATTTATGTTTTTTATTTCTTTCTTTTCGGTATTGTAACAACAGCTCTAAGCATTTCCCCGTTCAATAGCTTATTGCAGACAGTTACTTACAGGCAGATGGACGGCGCTACCGCCGTCCACGCCCACTGCAGTAGGTACGTGCAAAGTGCCACTTAAAATCCTATTTCAACTGTGCTGAGGTGAACTTTTTAAGTAGGAAGAAATAAATATTACAACCTCTTTTGCAAAGGTAAAAAGCTTAACAGGTAGAAATCTTCAAAAAAAAACACCAGAAATATAATGAAACTTGAATTTAGGAAGTCAGTGTCTTCCTTCGGTTTTGTATTTTCAACCAAAAAAAAACTGTCGAAGCCATCCTGTATATGAAGTAGAAAATAAAACATTTTCTCATGTAAAATGAAAGAAAGTAGGTATGGGCGGACGTATACATACATGTCATGACATACATAAGCCAACGATGTTTTTAGTTCAAAAGGTGATAATATACAATGTAGAGATGCAGACTATTTTAAAGAAAGAAAATGCGTGTATTGGCATAAGGATATGCGTATATAGGACAGATAGTGTAAATGAAATAGATGTAAGTGAAATAGGATGCTAGGAAATTAGGCTGGTTGCCAACATGCCTAGGGGAAAACTTTTTGTTTCTATTATTTATGTAAGCAATGGTAATTACTTGAAGGCGAGTAAAATCAAGTGGATGGTCAGCTCATTCCCCGATCTGGGGCATAAAAACCGTTATTAATTCTGACGATAAGAATCGATTGATTCTTACCATAGACGACCGCGAGCAATCGTCATCAAATGTCAACTACTGAGAATCGAACATCAATGCTAACTTAGGTGAACCTTCATTGACGTCATTCACATAGGTTTATTACATAGTATTTTATTTCAGAGGCGTAGTTGGCTTGCAGTTGCACAGGGGTTCCCCTGGAGATCCGTTTATGTAGTAATGCACTGATAAAATCTGTTTGCACTTTTAATCTTGAACAAGGCTAATCGGTACGTCATCACTTTATTAGTAAACACACTCTTGACGGCTATGATATGTTATTCCTAGATTTCATTATGAAAGGAAGAATTATAAATAGAAAGTAATGGCATGTAACATACATACATAATCAGCCCATAATGTTCCCACTGCTGGGACACAGGCCTCCTCTCGGTGAAAGGATGTGGGCCGTAATCCACCACACGGGCCCAGTGCGTGTTGGCAGATGCCACATGTCTTCGAATTTTTCGCTCTATGACATGCCGGTTTATTCACGGTGTTTTCGTTCACTGTTTTCAGAGCAGTAGTGATGAAGTACACAAAGTAAAGTGCCTGTCTGAGTTCGAACCTACGACCTACAACTCATAAGTCGCGGTCGTTACCCCTGGACCACCACTGCTCTGTATGTAATGTAATGTTGTGTTTTTTAATTTCATTTCTCCAAATAAATATTCAGAGCTTAAACACTTAAATGGTTTGGTCATGTTGAGAGGATTAATGAAGGGTGACTAACAAAAGGTATTTAGGATGTGAGTGAAAAAGCCAGGAGGGAACGCCCTAGGAGGACATATAGTGACCTTATTGGTGATGATCTTCAGAAAAATCAGGTGGGTAGTACTCGCAACCGGCGTGCGTATATAACCAGCACCCTAATCGATCCATCACAATTTATATAATTTTGAAGGATATCGCTAATCCATTGCTTCATGTGTTCGAAACTATTTGTCTGCTCAGCAACGTAAATAACGTAATGAATCTTGTTGAAGTGTCAAAAGGAAAGCCATTCCTGATGTTAGTGAGTTACGCAATTACCCCGCAGATGTGTGAATGTAAACGAGCCAAAAGGAGTATATAGGCGTTCTGCAGTTTCCGCCTACACCCATGGGAAGAAGACGTGAGTTTATGTATGTATGCATATAAATAAATGACTTAATGATATGTGACATAATATCCAATCTTAGGTATATTTTTTTAGATACAATAGTTTTTTCTTTCTTTATGATCATGATGATATAATAGCTCATGATGTATTGGAAACTGTAAAGTTAAGCCCTAGTGTAGGTCATACAGCGGGTCTGCCCGCGTACGGAGCTTTCTATGTGCGCCGGATGTATTAAGTATAATCACTCGTGAAATGCTGTACAACAATGCTGAAGAGCTACTAACGTAACATACAAGTTTACATAGATATTGTTGATGTTTAATTGTTGATGTTAAATTTGCTGTTTAACTTTTATTTTTGATTTTTCTATATTCGTACCTTTTTAGATAAACAATGACATCTATATATTTACTGTTTTAAAGTATAATATTGTTTTAATTTTTGAGAATGTGAGGACTATGTGGGTCATTGTATTTTTCTTTTTTTCTTTTAACGATGGTCTGGCTGTTTGAGTACTTTACGCGGCCTACCCAAATGTCCTTTCTTTTGTATTGTTCATCGAATCTTTGAGCTCCTTTTGTTCTGAGTTGAGCTGCACGATGATTGACAAATGCGTGCACTGACTCAAATCCAGACAGGTCCACTCAAATCCGTGTGGTTCTGTCCTCAAAAGACCATTTCAGACACCAGTCTACATGGTCCTCATATGATATGACTAAGATTATTTTCGGATTTTTATTTACACTTTGACATTGATGGACTTTATGTAAACAATGACATGTTAGTTTACTGTGTAAAGTATTATATTATTTTAATTATTGTGAATGTGAAGACATTGTGGATTTGTCGTTTTTTTTTAATGCATTTTTTTATTAGTTTTAATCCTGGTCTGGCACTTTGAGTAACTTATCCGGCCTACCCAAATGTCCTTTCTTTGGTAATGTTCGTCGAATCGTTTAGCTCCTTTAGTTCTGTGTTGAGCTGAATGACAACTGACAAATGCGTGCACTGACTGGACAGGTACTCTCATTCCGTGTGGTTCTTTCCTCAAAAGACCATTTCAGACATCAATCCACATGGTCTTCACATGACCTGACCAAGATTATGTCTGGACTTTAAAAGAGAGTGTGACCTCTGAGTTTGTTTCGGCCTTTCTTCTCAGAGTAGTCAGATAGGAAACGCCGATCTCATCTAGTTTTTAAAATATGTTTGACGTGTAAAAGTGTTTTTACAAACCTATTTACAGAAAATAAATCATTTACCATTTAACACTTAAACTATTTACAGGTGATATCAGTGAAGAATTCGGAGTGGGAGTAAAGACGGAAATGAAAACAAATGGCGAACATAATTTAAAGTACTAATTCCGCAAAGGAAGTTCCTAATCTAATTACGTAGAGAATATTAACACTGAACATAATAGAATACAATAGAACGATTGTAACTAAACAAACACTTCAGCATACGTGTAACTTTTTGTAGAATGACAATCCGATATTATTAAGTGTTGAGTTTATTACGCACATATTTACCCATTCATGCTTTAATACTATGTAGGAGCTCTTCAATTTAAATGCAGTGATGAATGTTGCAATTACTGTATCATACAAGTGTTGTTTTGATTTGATATTATGTTGTCTTCTACACATCAGACATCGCTTACTCATATGGTTTTAAAGCAAATCACCGCGGATTCACTTCTTGAGCATTGGTTTCTTCTGAGTGCAGGATTGTTTGCATATCCACATGATATGGAAAAAATCTGAGAAGGCTTTTCAATAAACTTGGCCTTTAGAGTGTATTTTACCAATATGTGCCTTCCTAACCAACAACGTAACGCTAGCCTAGGTCATTTCCTGAACTGGAATAGGCCGTAAAGCTGCATAAACATCATACACAAATGAATGCAGGCTTAGAAGATCATGGTTTATTATTGTAAAACGTGGGTTTATGGAAACGTGATGTTGTAGTAAAGGATAATGCCACCAACAGGAGAAGATCCAAAGGTTAACACAATATAAAGCATAAGAGAGAGAGTAGAAGACAAGAGAAGAGAGGATACTGCAGTAGGAAGTTTTCGGGCACACAACACTAATTATAAACAATGCGCTCGATAATTGATATCCACTCACAAAACGTAGCTACTACGGAGTATATGCCGAAAAAATTAGGACTAACTATATATTTTCAGATTTTCAATTATCTGTAATGTTGCACATGGTGAGGACCATCGCAATACTCATGTTGGGATGGTTAAGACTGTGCAAAGTATACCTTTTTGACGCACGTAGGACACTTGAATGACTCATTTAGGACGGCAAAGCGAAAAGTTGGCTTATCTTTAGATTTTGACAACAAATGGCTTTTAACTGCTTACTGTAACAGTATTTATGGATTGATTTATGGGTTCTCTAGCTATTCTTCAGCTTCCGTTTTGCAGCACATGTTTCGTCTTCCTCCTCTTCTTCCATATTTACATTTCTAGTACTATCGTTACCCTTCCATTGTTTATTTGGTCTTTCCTAACTCTTACTGATAAGTTAATCTTCTGTCCTTTCCTTTATTACGAAAGTACCTATCCAGCCTACCTGTGTGGTGTTCAAGTGATGTGTCGCCGACGCCACTGCCCACATTAGATGTTAATCTTGGCTACCGTTGCGTAACAGTATGCACCCATTGTGTTGGCTTTTCGTGCTTTCGGTTTGTTACCTTACTATTGGTTAAATGTCTTTGTTTAAATGTTAATGTTCGGTGGTTTGATTTAATTAGCTGAATTTGCTTAGTGTTAATTGCGAGATTATTAACCAATTGTTTTAACAATTTTAGATGTAAATTTGTGAAGTTTGTCAAAAAAAAAAAGAATCACATCTTTGCTTATCTCATCATGCTTTGTTGACATTCAATTACTGCACTGGTCTTATATGATACCTAACAGTCTTTTGTAAGAACTACCCTACGAATTCTAAAAACATCACTGACCCATATTTTATTTCCAAATATAGTGCCGTCACGAACGTCAAAATTCCTAGAAATATCGAAAGGACCAGACCTGACAGATGCTAACGTGTTGGTCTCAGATTGATATTTCGTTCGCAGTTCGGAAGGCGAGGCGCACCTACGTCAAAGTACTTGTTCTGACGCAAGTCGCTTGCCCAAGTGTGCGACTACGCGTGTATGCCTAATATTTGACAAATAGACACGGGGGCTTGATACTGTGAAACTCAACAAATAAACCCTTTTTTGCCAAGTTTGAAGCCAATATTTGTCTAACGATCATCTTTCGCACAGAAATGAGGTTAAAGACGAATTGTTTGATGTGATTGATTTATAAGGTACGACAATCTTTTACGTAAATAACATGCATTTTAGTGTGTTGACTTACTAGTTAAGAACGCAGACTGCCGTTTTGTTAAAGGAAGATAGTTAATTGGCTATTGCAAAAGCTGGCCAATATTTCGAACTAGCAAAAAGCGTGAGAATATTGAGTCTTCTGTTACGATGTTTTTGTAAACGATGTGCAAACAACATCACAAATGTAGTAAATATAATATTCAGTCAATGATATAGACAGGCAGGACATTTACGTATATAAATATCACCATGAATTTAAATGAAATATTAATATCGTGACAATCCACATGACATTTCGAATACATTTAATAATTATTTTGTAGATAACTTAACACTTATTAATACTATGTGCAAAAAGCAGCATAAGTAATAACTAAAAACTAGACTTAACTCAATTTTTATGAAGCCACGTCTCCCAGACGATATAAAACAAATCATAAACGGTTTTAAACACCAAAAGTGTAGGATATGACGGTATCTGCACTAAAGTCATTAAGCTAATAACATATTAAATCTCGCAACCTGTTAGTCACAATCTAAACCTGTCTATTTAAACTGGTGTATAACCTGAAAAATAAGAATTTGCAATTATTAAATGGACTCATATGAAGAGAGTAAAGAAAATATGAATAAATATAGACCTATAAGCCCTAATACCAATCTTCTCATTTTCACATCACAAAACATTTTTGCTAAAGAACAAAAAGGATTTAGACAGAACAAAAGCATATATATAATAGAATAGAATAGAATACTCTTTATTAGGTACACCTTAAAAATTAAATTTATTTATTATGTCTAATTACGTTGATGTAGAAATATTACATTGGGTGACACAATGGGGGAGACCCCCCATTGTGTCGCCCAATCTGTAAATGATCGCTAAAAGCGATCTTTTACAGACAGCCTTTGGATGGATTACAGGGAGAAGGAGAGACAATACTGCAGGTAGTCAGTGGTGTACCATATAAATATTAATTAAATACATACATACATTTATCTACTGATTAAGGAGTGAGGAAGTGTTTTTTTACTAGAAATTTAAAAGTGGACAGTGATTGAGCACGCCTTATCGACATAGGCAAGGCATTCCATAACCGTACTGCTTGAACTGTAGAAGACTTGTCATAAAAACTGGTGGAATGCATCGGCATCCCTAGTATTAAGTTTTCCGATGACCTCAGATATCTGTTATGTGTGTCATGAAGGAACTTTTTTTTAGTTTTTTTAAGATAAGAGTGGGTTGTAGGGTTCAACAGAATACTGTAGAGCTGAAATAAGATATGAGAATTCCGGCGAAGACGTATGGGAAGCCACTTGAGTTTTGTACGAAATTCAGAAATGTGATCATATTTGCGCAGGTCAAAGATAAATCTTATGCAAAAGTTTTGAAGTTGCTCAAGTTTACCTAGTTGTGCCTCAGTGAGATCGATATAACTGACATCAGCGTAGTCAAGGATGGGAAGTAAAAGGGATTGTGCAAGCGCAGTTTTAGTGGCAGTTGGAAGAAAGTTCCGCAATCGTCTCAGGGACTTACCAGATGCAAAAGTTTTGCGACTTACTTCCTGTAACTGGGGACCCCAAGAAAGATGTTTGTCGATCCAAACCCCAAGGTTCTTAACCTTTTCGCTGACTGGAATAGCAGTTCCGTTAAATTGAACTTGGGGAAGCTGCGACCAGTTTATCTTGGGGGTTATCCTTGAGCTGCCAACAACAATGACCTGAGTCTTCAATGGATTAACATGCAACCCATGTGCCTCACTCCACTCGTAAATTGAATCTAAATCCTTATTTATGATATTAATGTCATCAGCCAAATCCAAAATGGTTGCTTGTGTATATATTTGTAAATCATCTGCATAAAGGTGGTAGGAAGAAATAAGTTTTTTGGAAATAGTGTTTATAAATATTGCAAAGAGTAAAGGAGATAAAACGCCACCGAGGTACACCGGCAGAAGTATAACACCAAGAAGAGCAAGACTCTTCCATGCAAATACGTTGCCGGCGGCCATACAGGTAACTACGAAACCAGTCAATCGCCGTTGGAGATATGTTAAGTGAGCAAAGCATGCTAAGCAGTATATCGAAATCGACGGTATTAAACGCGTTACTAAAATCCAGTAAGCAAAGAACCGTCAATTTTCCTGCTTCCATGCCTAACCGTATGTCATCTCTGACGTTAACTAAGGCTGTAGCGGAGCTGTGACCAGGACGAAAACCGGATTGGAATGGATTCAGCAGACTATTCTTACAAAGAAAAGCACTAAGCTGATTATGGACAAGGCGTTCAAGGACTTGGCTTGACTTGGAGAGGAAAGGCAAGATGGAGATATTCGGAAAAAGATATAGGATTATTTTTTTGGATAAAGGAGTGATTTTTGCCTCTTTCCACATCGATGGAAAAACACCATAGGATATAGAGTAGTTTAGGATATAGCATAGGATAGGAAGGATTTCTCAGAGGACAGGAAGTAACATTTTCCGACTTACGCAATCACTATCAACTGCGTTAGATGTGATTGAAACTACGCTCTTCTTAAAATCACAATCAGAGAATTGACTAAAAATAAATGGGGGATGGTCCGGAGTTGGAAGGTTTGAAAGATAGTTTATTATAGCTGCCTTCATGGTCCCATTTCAGTGGGACGAAGATGAGAAGTGTTGATTCAGTAGATCAATATTTAAGTTTTTAGCGCGATTTCCCAATTCCCAAGGATTTAAGAAATTTCCAGACTATATCTATCTATTTCCAGAGATATCTTGCTGTATATGAATTTTTGGTAAATATAATGTCTAATGTCGACAAGCGAATACAGACTTGCGCCATCTTTATGGATATGAAATTAGCTTTTGATTGCGTGGGACATGACATCTTATTATCTAAGCTTGAGACTTGTGGCATAAAAGGCAATATAAGAGGCGTTACAATTAATTTAAACTGCACTCGGCATACACAAATTAACAGACTATATACTACTTAACTAAGACGGAGGATGGTATACCTATCAAAGGGAATTAAAATACCATATGGTAAACCCAATGATACTCTTTGCTGTCGACAGCATGATAGAACATCTTATGAGCATGATATACGTTGTACCTTAGATGCAATCCTAAAATGGCTTGACATTAACAATCTGAAAGCAAACCTATGAAAAACAAAAAATATCCACTTTAGCAATTATGCCAATTGCATTCACACACTGTCAGATTAACTATTAGGGTGAACCTGTACGAGTATCTGAAGAGTGTCACAAATCAAAATGGAAATTCCAGATTGAAAAACTATGCAAAAGAATGATTAAATCAGTATATGCGCCACATGAATAAAAATATAATATATAATAGTATATGCTACTTATACTTACAACATTGTTCATCATTCATTCATTCATGTCCCGTATCATATCCTTTTATTTGCTAGCATTTTACGAATCGTTCTAAAACGATTTCTTTTATAATATCTTTAAAAAATCATTCATTGTTTACATTTTCCATTGTTGTGACATAAGTCAATTGTCAAACTGTCATTCACTATTCTCTTTTACTCGTAGTCTATGAAGATTACTTTTTGGTTTATATAACTTGAATTATTTTTATCAATAGGTTTAGCTGAAATATTGTATTTTACCGATTACTAACTGAATTTCGACATCTACAATAATTAATAAGGACACGCTCATACTCGATCGTGGAGGTTTTAATACGTCTTGGCTGAACACACTGGTTTTATGACTGGCAGATGAGATGTCAGAATGAAGAAAAACAATTTTGAAACTTCAAAAATCATCAAAAATTTATTCTGGAAAAGGAATATTTTCCTATAAAAGAAAAGTCTGAAGCACCTGATGGGGATTCCGCGTCTGGATCTTATATTATATAGCGTATTATCTATGGTCTGGACCCGTTTCACTAACCATCTGCCTGAGGATACGGCGTCCGGGTTTTATCAACAAACACCTATCAATTCTACGTCTGCACTCTGCTGAGTAACCATCTGCCTGGAGATTTTACGTCGAGCTTTGTCGAAGGAGACTGGCACTCTAAAGTGTCCCTTCGACGCCTGAAGACCCTTTTTCTCCACCTCCTCCTCCGGACTTCAATTCAAGCCCCTATAATAACTTCAAGTGTCGCGTGAACCGTATTGTGTTATTTTTATATTCCGACCTGTATTTTATATTTCATTTATTAAATTATCTCTTCAAAGTCTATTTGCATCCTATCTTTCATGTAGTTAGTATCCACTATTACTTTACAATGAATAAAAACAGATTTCTAATATCAATTCCCTATTTACGGCATATCATGGTTTGGTTGCTCCTTTGCTTAGATATGGTGTTATTTTTTGGGGAAATTAGACTGACATTGATTTAGTTTTTAAAGCTCATTAATGGTGCATAAGGGCTTTGTTTGGGCTTCAAATAACTGACAACTGTAAACCATTTTTCCAGGAGTACGAAATCCTAACTCTTAGAAGCCTATAATATTTATGTGGTCTCAATGTTTGTGAAGGTCCATCAAAATTTAGATGCATTGGCCTCAAAAGTCAATAAAAGGCAACAGTGTGAGGCGAAATGCGTCTCCTGCACAACTTTAAAGCACAAAGTATACTTCGCATGGCTCCTATAATTTTCAATAAATTACCTAAAGTAATAAAGGCAATGAATACTGCCTTATTTAAGAAAAGTTTAAAGAGCCTTTTAGTTAATAAATGTTAATATAACTTGAAAGACTTCTTAACTCTCGGTAGAGAGTAGTTATATTCTTTGCTTCTTAATAAATAAGTTGTCCAAAGTCAAGACCTCAAGACCTCACAGTGACATCAAGTAATAGAAACTTAATGCATGTATCTTTAAATAACTAATATGTTTGCATTGTAATAATTTTAGCAATGACATTAAAATTATTTAATTATTACTACTACTAAATAAATAATTAATCTGTATTACTAAATTTAACTTTAAGAAGGACATTCTGTGAATACCTTAAAATATTTTGATCTACCTTTGTATATTTCAATTTCAATCTTTTATTTTGATAAACCATGATTGTATTCATTTTGCTTGCCATACGGTAGAATCACTTAAAACATGCCCATTTAACAACACCATTGTAACAGTGTTTTCTGCAAAAATAAAGTTTGATTTGATTTAACACTATTGTACTAGAATGACCGGCTTGACAAACAATGACACAGTGGGACAGCAACAAAATTAAAGTCAAACACACGATACTCGGTACATTAAAAACAACACCTACCAAATAAAATCACTTAATAGACGGATATGTGCAAATAACCTGCGCGATGTGCGAACGGTAAGCACAATGGGGAAACCCATGTCGTCAATTGTTCCAGTTCATGACATAGCAAAGATCTTATCTGGATTTAAATCAAGGTTCAATCTTTGTGCTGGTGATCTTGCTCTGACGACAGTAGTTGATCTCAATCCTTTAATTGTGAGTCTATTCGGGTGTATGTATCGATATATAGTATAAGGTTAAGTATAACAACGCCTTTCGTTAATAGTCCTTCTTTCAAACATATGCAGATGAACATTTCAAGACAGAAGCTTCATTATGTGCTTAATAATCCATTTACATCCAAAGGTTTAGAGAAAAGGGCGTCGCGTGTCGGTTAGTATAAATCTATTATTTATTTTCCCTTTTCTGCTTCATTGTTTTGAAAAGATCTTTCTACCATATCAGTGGTTGATAAATAATTTTATTTCTGTAAGTCTATTTGTACAAACACTTTTACACGGAATACATATTTTTAAAACTAGATAAGGTCGGCGTTTCCTATCTGTCTACTCTGAGAAGCAAGGCCGAAACCAACTCAGAGGTCACAGTTTCTTTTAAAGTTCAGATATCTTGGTCAAATCATGTGAAGATCATGTAGATTGGTGTCTGCAATGGTCTTTTGAGGAAAGAACGACAAAGATTGAGTGGATATGTGTCGTCAGAGCACGCATTTGTCAGTAGCCGTGCAGCTCAACTCAGAACTTAAAGAGCTCAACGATTCGACGAACAATAAATGCCAAATAAAGGACATTTGGGTAGGCCGCATAAACTACTCAAACTGCCAGACCATAATTAAAACTGAAACAATCACCCACAGTCCTCACATTCACAATAATTAAAATAACATTTTGTACATTAACAACTCATGTCACAATGACATGAATTTTATATATTTTATGTAAAAGGTACAATAGGCATATTAAAAATAACAATCTTTATTTCCTCAATATAGTCGTTGACAGTATAATAGGTTTTCTGGCATAGTTTCCACTTTATAAAAAATAATTTATTAAGACTTCGTTCTTGAATGTGGCTAGAAATTTTATTATAATATCGGATACAAGTATACTAAACGGGCTGTCTCTAGATCAGTTAAATGACGATTTTTTCTAACGGCATAAGCTGCAGTGCTAAGCTGTTTTTGAAACTTGGCACTTAAATTTATGCCTAAGAATACTGTGGTATCCGGCGGTTCAACTCTTCACCCTTTATGAGAGCACTAGTTCCTACTTGTATAACATGAGGTATCGTATACTTAATACAATTCATTTTTGAATAAAACAGCACCTCAGCTCAGCCTTGAAGCACTAGATTTGGCATATTTTTTTTGCAAAAGGGGAAGGATATGTTGTCTCACATTGGAATGATGAGGCATGAAATCAAATACTTTTCTTAAATAAAAATACAATCTTAGACAAAACGTCGGAATAATATTTCACTATTCAATCAAATAATGTTGAGCACGCTTTCACAATCAATCAATAAACACGATAAAATCCATCAAACATTACTCATTTCATTGTCGACCCTCCAGCCGTTTCCGTAAAATGATTCAAATATATCAGAGGCCCTAGTGTGAGTTTCTTTTAACCATTTCGACTTTACGCAACGACCGCGTTCGGCGCTCCGATTGGCCCTACACCATTCGATCGTTGCGCTCCGATTGCCAAGGGCCAATCGGAGCGCCGAACGCAGCCGATGCATAAAATCGAGACGTTTAAAATAAACTCACACTAGGTCCACAGTAGGTACGTTATTTACGATAAGGTGATCTACACTAATAAGTTTATCGCTAAATATATCTGTAGCTATTTTTACACTTACTGATTACAATATATGAATGGATCAAAGGCGCGTTGTTCGGACATACGTCTACAGCTTACAGTACAAATAATGGCTCATCGCCTCTGACGTGAGTGTCATAAAACATACTTATCTGCAGACGTTTTGCTTTAATTCTCATAATAAGATTATCTTATCTCACCAAGCAATAAATAGGTGCCAACAATCATAGTTTGTCTATCATTGACGCCCGTTGATGTTTTTACCAAGAATTATCTGCAAATTGTATTGTTTGATAAATACAATTAACTTCTGAAATGCACAAGACACGCGTCATTGGTATTTGGCTGTATCGAAATTTTGTACTTTTTTTCCTCTGATGTAGTCAGTGTCGTAACTATCATAATAAGGTATTTTTTAAATGACTGCAAAGTGAAACGCTTACGTCAGATCCAATTGAAGAAATTGGAACGTCATTATGTCTCCATAACTTACACCTAATGATATTATAGCCGGAAATATTAAATAAACAGCTGTGTAAAGTACGTATGTATTTTTTGAGATATTTTAGATACGTTTCCTATAAATAACTAAAGTAAATACATATTTCATAGATATGATAGGAATTGATGGCATCATTCTTACTTCGCTGGCGCCAGTGACTAGTCATGGTTGGTGATAAGTTATGTTTGCACAAACAAATTGAAATGTTTTTTGTATAAATTATTTACGTTCAGCCCAGATTTCTTGGTGAATTATTCAGACAAAATAATTTAATAAATGCAAGTTGGTTTAGAGGAATTCAATGTAACCTTAATAGCAGCGCAAGCTTTTGCGGTTTACAAACATTATAGATGATAATGTGCTCTAAAATTATCCTATATAATATTGCATGTTTGTTTTTTAAAGCTTTTGAACTCTATGGTTCACTATGAGCGTAAAATTTATGTTATCTTCAAACAAATCAAAGAAGTTTTTTTTAATTCGATGTAGTCAGACGCGAGAATTGTGATACCATCATCAATCATGAAAACACTTAATCGACGCGCAATCAAAATGTAAAATTATTCAACCTGATACATTTATGTTAGAATACACGTTGCTTCTAGAAATAATGACGTCATAAAAGTATTTTTTATTCCACGGGTACTGGTCGTCTGCATTTTCCCAATCATGTTGGGTCGGCTTCCTGGGTAACTGGATGCAGCTGAACACCAGTACTTTACATGAAGCGACTGCCTTTATGGCCTTTTCAACCCAGTTGTTAAAACTTCTGCAAGTCGATTCTGTAAAAATCTCACCGTGAAGACTTGCGTGGAGTGAGCTGTCAGTGTCATACTGTCTTGGTCAATCTCTAGCATCAGTGGCACTGACAGCTCACTCCACCTAAGTTTTCATGGTGAGATGGTTATAGAATAGCACTACGGTTCAGACTTTCGGGCTTCTGAAGACCCGTTACAACTGTAAATCTACGAATGACAGCTGGGCCATACCTAAGAGTAAATAAAAAACCTGTTATTCCATGCAAATTAAGTTTTACAAAACATTTAACAGTACAATTTTTTTTTTGTTTTAAATGTGAATTCTTATTCGAAAAGAAAAATTTCTAGTGATACTCGTATCTTAATTTTTTTATATCTATTGTTTTCATGTACAGTGAAGGCCTCTTCCAAATATTTACATATGTGTCTATTTTTTTTTTCTATATGACGGAAGATCGAGCGGCTAGGACACCACGTGTCGCTGCGGATCCGTCATCTGTTGGTCTTCCATCGCGGGCGTGTACGTGCAGGTGTTTAACAAATAATATTCGCAAAGTAACGCACTTAATTTACTTTAAAATACAGCAACAAAACTCAATCATAAAAAATAAGGATTATGATGATAATCACTGATTAAATTAAAACAATAATTATTCAACTTGATTTTTAGAGCCATGGATTCGTGCGTGTGCACCGCCTGACGATCTCATCAAAAGTGATCGCCACCGCCGCCATGACACTCACAACCCCATTCGGTGTTACCCGCTCTAAATTTAAAAACACCACTAAAGAAATAATAATTCCAAATACAGAGTAAAATTAATCGGTTTACAAGTTTCAAAAAGTGTCACTAAAAATCGACTAATCATCACACGCCGCACAGTGGTCTGAAAATCGAGCTACATACTCATAGAAACTAAATGTCAAAGATTAAAAAAAAAAATTGGAATGTCTCTGGAATAACTCTCTTTATATAATATTGAAGTATGGAGGGTATGCACAGCTCCACGCGTGAGAAAAAAAAATGTTTTGTGTTTTTTTGTATGGGAGAAAACACTTAAAGTTGATTATTTTCGAACTGAAAGGAACTGAAGGGCTGGTACTCACATGAGTTATTGTACCTCATACAGTGATCAAGATGACAAACAATTCATGCACCTTTCGGTGCCGCTTCGCGCGTAGGCAATTTTTAAAATTTCGAGTTAAGGTTATGTGATTTATTAAATCAATTACGTAATATAATGAAATTGCCGATCGCTTTTCACATATTTTACTCGTAGTTAGTTAATAGCCTGCTAAGGACCTTTTTAATGACAATAATAGAAAACTATATTGATTACATATGTTTTTTTTTACAAATTTCATTTAAAAGAACTCATTTGGTAATCACCGTCATTTTCGTTGAGTTTTAATTAGATACTAATAACATGGCATACTCAGCGTTAATGAGGGTAGTTACACTATTGATTTTTCTAATCTTTAACGTAATTAAATGATGTTACCGAACGCATTGAATGGGTAAATACTAGTGAAACAATAGATATTCATAAAACAATTAAGATATACCTATATAGAAAAGTAATATTCCTAAATTATTTTTATTATAGATGATTAACAATAAGGTCCAATAAAAGCAAGTTTTTTATACAAACAGTTATAATATTGAATGCTAATACCGAGACATTACAACAAAAATACGTCAATAACTATGATACACTATAATTATTTAACACAATAAAAAATAGTGAAGATATTATTATTTTGTGAATATCACAAATAGTACACTTATTATATCTATAGCAACTATACTAAGTCTAGCTATTTATGACTAATAGTAAAACAACATAAAAAACTACTACTAACAGGTTGTATCTTCGCCATCATCAAAGTCCTCTAAATCCGAGTCTATCATTGACGCATTAACATCGACAAATTAAATGTTCTCTTTGGTTACACCTGCATCGTCACTGATGAGAAGAGGTTTCATATCATTAGTAACAGCTGTTTTTGTGGATTTTCTTAGCACAGATCTTATACTGGACAGATAAGGATCTGACGATACAAGGAGACCATTGCAGATGTCTTCGCTTGTCGCTTTACGACAAAATTTGCGCAAATGGTGCTCTCGAATTTTCTTGAAGTCTTTGTTTCTGGCTTCCGATGCCTCTTCAGATAATTTACCAATGGGCATAATGTGCATGGGGTACTGTCTAAAATGTTATAATAAAATACCTCCCCAAATAATTCAACTGAATGAGACAAAATTCAAATCCTTTGTCAAACGCACACTACTCAGGCAGGCATATTATAGGTTGGAGGATTACATAACTGATAAAAATGCCTGGCTTAATGCCGGTCCTGCTCCACACCACAACTAATTGATTGACATTTGAAACACTGTTGAAGCTGCTGAAGATAGTAAGAATTTATTTGCATTATGTAAACTCAATCTCCTTTTTATTATATAGATGCATTGCACAGATGTGAGTACTTTGTACTATAGAGCTACCATTTACCGGATAATGTCGTAGATTGACTTGAATGTGCCTTGGCAGCTGATAGTATGTCATGCTCACTCAAATGTCTCGCTGACGGTGGAGCGTGTGTCGGATCATTTAGCTCCCTTCAAAATGGTTGAGCTGAATGGTGCTGTTCCATGCGTCATGTTCGTGAACGGGCGTCGTCAGTTGGGACTGGTCATCTCTTAGCTGCCACGGCTTATTTTAATAATTAATTAGCTGGATTGTTTTTAATTATGTTTTGATGCAGTCTGGACGCTTTTAACGTGTACGGTTTTTTGTACATCGTTCTCACTTATAGTGTCAACATTAATCGATGTAACTAAGATATATGTAAAAACATTATTATTTAAAAGAGTGTCCATGGAGTTTCTTGCCCGTTCTTCTCCATAGGTACCTACTACGCTTTGGAATGGGCAACTAGCTTCATATTTCTGACTGACCGACTCCTTGACAATTCAAAAATGCCTGTAAATGGTTTAATTGAAATGATTTGAGTTTGAGTTTGAGTTGAAGCGTTTGAATATTTTCAGCGCCATGCAGTAAAAGTTTGTGGACACTCGAAGGCATGTAATACCAGCCATAGAGGTCTACATACATTTCAGCAGTGAGGCGCGTAAAGTTTACAAACGCGTCAGCATTTATGGGCTCCCCACAGGCTAACACACGTAAAATTGTTGCAAATCTTTGGATCAAACGGAAATCCAATCCTGTGATAGCTGCAGTTTTTGCAGAATCACTAAAACATTTCCTGGCTGTGTTCCCATCATTTGTGGTCACCAAACCTGAAACAAACAAAAAATACTTAACGACTTTGTAACGAAAAGATGTATACAATAGCGTATTAGAAAAAAATTTAGAGAAAAGCGACTGTTACTTTAACTCACCTTGTTTGACGATGTCTACTAGGAGGCCCATTTCATCACGGAACTTCTGTTGTATGGTTTGTTTTCTACTCTTCAATGACTCTTTACTGCTTGCATCTCTGGCTTGCCATGTTTTAAAGTCTAGTCTGTATGAAATGTGCAGGTAGACACTCCATACATCTGATCCCAGCAAGAAGAGTAGATAAACCATACTGGTACATTTCAGTCGAAACCGGTTTTCTGGAAATAAAGTGAATAAATCAATAAAAGATAGGTAACAGTACAATAAGATGTCATTAATTAATCAAATTATACTAAACTCACTCTAAGATCTTCTCTAACTTATTCATTTCCGAAGGGGTAGCCTTACAGATATCACAAGTCTGCGTTGAGGTTTTTGACAATTTCGAAGTGATTTTGCCATCTATCATTGTCATAAGCATTGAGTGCTTAACAGCATGATTTCCCATAATAGACGGCTCCAGTCCTGCGATCTCAGCTTCAATCAGACTCTGTTCTTCCATGGTATTCAAGCTATTCTCGCTTGCAAACTTGAAATAAAGAGGTCTGCAGAACATTGTGGAAGATGGCTTTGGATTCTCCCATATATTTTTTTCACCACAAACTAAACGCAGGGGCACAAAAGAACACATAAAATACTGAAATTGTCGTCGTCTGCCATAGTTTGCTTATACAAACTTTGCCCTGAAGCACCATCAAATCCCCACTTGCATATCAGGGTGAACTCTTTGCCATCCAGCGAAGACTCCTAACGTAGGAATTTTCCTAGTCTGGCAACAGTTTTGTTCAATATTGCTTGGAGCTGGACTCTTACCCCTCTTTCCGTGATTTCTATGGTATCTTTTGGTGGGTAGCAGTCCTTCTTCGCCTCTAGGATGGCAGTATACGAAGGATATAGTGGTATTCCTTCTTCTTTTGCACAAGTTCTTAAGGTTATATACTGCCACTTGGAAAGCTTCAACGCGGTCAAAAGACCTAAAGCTTTATCAGCCGAATATGTGGGCGTAGTTTTCTTGGTCTTCAACAATTCCTTAATCTTTGTAGCCTCTTCAGGATGCTCTGTAACCAATTTTATTATATCTGCTACATTCTTGCTATCTGCTTTTAAGCCAGTCGCATAAGCTAGGCTTTCAGTGCTATACGTTAGGAGCTGTTTCACTCTCCTTCTCTTCTGTAGCGGGCTTAGCTCCATGAACGGTTTTCTTTGACTCACACCTGATGTTGTTGTTCCAACACTCCATGTCTCTGGTTTGTGGGATTTTGATATATCCTCATTAACACCGAAGTCAGAACTAGAACAAGGTTGCTGCTCTACTGCTACTAATGGTGTCATCTTTCCCATGATGACTTCAGGCCATTTTATGTTTTCCTGCAATCATGTCTCATACGTTCCCCTGTCCCTTACGTTATGAGTTGAGCTGTTCGATTACTGACAAATGCGTGCACTGACTGGACAGGCCCACTCAATCTGTTTGGTTCTTTCCTCAAAAGACCATTTCAGACATCAATCCACATGGTCTTAACATGATCTGACCAAGATTATGCCTGGACTTTAAAAGAGACTGTGACCTCTGAGTTTGTTTCGGCTTTTCAGCTCAGAGTAGTCAGATAGGAAACGCCGACCTCATCTAGTTTAAAAAAAAATGTTTGACGTGTAAAAGTGTTTGTACAAACCCACTTACAGAAACTCAAACTCAAATCATTTATTTCAATTAAACCATTTACAGGCATTTTTGAATTGTCAAGGAGTCGGTCAGTCAGAAATATGAAGCTAGTTGCCCATTCCAAAGCGTAGTAGGTACCTATGGAGAAGAACGGGCAAGAAACTCCATGGACACTCTTTTAAATAATAATGTATGTTAAGGCTCATTTTAATAGGTATAAATTAGGTACGAAATCACATACAGTCCACGTTTCTTCCTACTAAGTAAGTAGCTAGCCGCCGACCATATTAAATATGATGTGATGATATTTTATTGTTTAGTTGCAAATAAACACCATCAAAGACAGACGCTTGTTTCTCTAAGTCAACTACTCGCCAAACGAAATTGAACCTTATCCTACAAAACATAATGGTCATAATCGAGCCGGATCATTAGTGAAGTTAATATTGAAAAAAACCACATTCCATCAGAGATAAGAAGCCGGCGAGTGAATCGTTAAGCGTAAACAAAGTAATTACCAGTGATTTTAACAAGAAAAAACGTTGTCATCAAGTTTTGCGATTACTATTGTGTATAATATTGAAGATATACCTAAGTAATTAACAGTGAAATATGTCTAAGACGGCCGAAGAATCGCTTGGTATATTAGAAGATACGGCAGAGTTAATAAAGAAAACACAAATCAACTTACGAAAATGTCCTAAACAACGTTTGACAAAAGGTTACATTCAATCTAGACTTCAGTGCCTCGAAGAATACTGGAGAACATTCAACGGTGCGCATCAAGACCTAGCCAGGTTAACACCGAGAGATAAACGTAACTTGTTGTCGTATTTCGTTAATGAAGAGTTTTTTATTTACGAAGATCTTTATTTGTGTTTGTTGGGTGAATTACGCGATATGTTAGAAAAGGTAACAATAAAATCATCGCAAACTATGAACATCGATAACGCGGACGAATATTACCAACAAACACAGGTGAGACTGCCAAGTATTACAATACCTACGTTTTCTGGAACCTATGAAGACTGGCCTGCGTTTAAAGATTTATATGTTTCATTAGTACATGATGTCACTAAGCAACGTTCAAAAATTACATTATTTGAAGACTAGCATCAGCGGTGAAGCATCAACCCTACTTAAACATATACAAGTAACTGAAAGTAACTATTTACAAGCATGGGATACGTTGAAGAATCGTTACGGCAATAGAAGATTGATCGTTAACTTAATGTTGAAGAGATTAGTTTACCAAAAAAAGGCAAACACTCAATCGGCCAGTCAACTGAAGTCAATTTTGGATACAACTTCTGAAATTTTAGACAACCTTAAAAACTCCAACGTGAACACCGACTCCTGGGATCCTATAATCATATTTCTGGTCGTACAGAAGCTGGACCCGGAGTCACACAAGGACTGGGAAGAGTACGCCTACAGGGGAAATTCAGAGGATTTGCCTACGTGGAATGAGTTGAAGACATTCCTAGATGGCAAATTTCGTGCATTGGAATTGATCAGACCCTCTTCAACGTCAGCTACGCGGGAAAAACGCGGTACATTCCATGTTTCAACTAATGAAAAGGAAAACACTTGTATAATATGTAAAGAGAATCATACCCTGTCTCACTGCAAGTTGTTTGCGAAGATGCAACCTTCAGAACGATTTGATTGTGTTAAGAATAACAAGCTCTGTTTTAACTGTCTGGCATCAGGACATTCGGTCTTCAAATGCCGTGTTCAAATGTCATGTCGCTTATGTAAAAGACGTCATCATACTCTGATACGTCTTACAAAGAAGACGGATACCTCGGAATCGTCTGAAGCTGTACAACCCACGCCGACGGTATCCACCCAAGCAGATGTAGAAGAAAAGGTGCAAGTCAATACAATGATTGCGTCTTACTACAATGCCAGAAAGGATATAGGAATGTTAGCAACCGCAATGGTGATAGTAAAGAGTGAACAAGGACACACTATTGTACTCAAGGCACTCATAGATCCAGGATCACAAGCCTGCTTTATAAGTGAGAAAGCGGCACAACTATTAAAACTCAAAAGACAGGTAACTAATTGCATTATTACTGGAATGGAATCCATGAAGGTCGCTGTCAAGCATGAAGTGAAAATAGAAGTTTTATCACGATGGGAATCAAATTATGCACTGCCTATACAAGCCTACGTGATGAACAAGCACTTGACAATACAATTACCTGTAAATACATGGTCAACAAGCAAATGGCCACACTTGGCAGATCTAGACTTAGCAGACCCAAAGTTTGGAGTATCAGGAAACATTGATCTGCTTCTAGACGTCAAGGGGTATGCAAATATATTACAAGAAGGTCTAATCAAGGGTCCACCGGGGTCACCCATAGCTCAGAGAACCAACCTCGGCTGGATAATATTTGGTGAAATAAACATAAAAACAAACCAAAAGGAAAAAAAATTTATGGCGATAAATGAACAAGTTGATGTGAAAGAATTGTTGAAAACTATGTGGGAGTTACAAACCGATACAAAAAGAAATTTTACTAAAGATGAAAAATTATGCGAAGAGATTTATGAAAAAACACATGCAAGAAACAATGAAGGACGCTACATAGTAAAATTACCCTTTAAAAACGACAACTTAAAATCGCCTGACGGAAAGACAAGAGAGATAGCATTAAACAGATTTCTGCAACTGGAGAAAAGACATATCAAAAATCCTGACCTGAAAGAAGAATACAAAAGGGTTATTGAAGAATACATAAACTTAAAACACATAGAAGAGGTACCACAACATGAAATAAATACAAAAAGGTCTGTCTACTTACCCCACCACGCAGTAGTCAGAAACGATAAAGAGAGCACGAAGACTCGTGTAGTTTTTGATGCTTCTTTTAAGGGATACAACGGAGTTTCCCTAAACGACGAATTACTGGCTGGACCTGTTCTACAAGACGACTTGCGAAGCTTAATAATAAGATGGCGAACACACGCAGTATGTTTTGTTTCTGACATACAAAAAATGTACCGAATGATATTGGTAGCCCAGAAAGACACCGATTACCAGAGAATACTGTGGCGAAAAGATTCGTCCGAAATCATTCAAGATTTAAGACTCCTCACTGTCACCTTTGGTACCGCGTCAGCACCATATTTAGCGGTAAAAACACTTATGCAGCTTGCCAAAGATGAAGGTGCCAGCTATCCTGAAGCTGCTAGGGTGTTACAAGAAGATTTGTACGTTGATGACGTCATGTCAGGATGTGACGATTTAGAGCAAGCCATTCAAATAAGCAAAGACTTGAAGAATTTATTACAACGAGGCGGCTTTCAGATAAAGAAGTGGTCGTCAAATAACGTAGAGTTTTTAAAATCCATAGAACCGGAGGACAGATCTATCAATGCACATATGGATTTGAATATAGATGGTACCATAAAGGCGTTAGGTGTACAATGGAACTTAGGCAGCGATCAATTTGAATACCAACTGAACCTAGTTCCTCTTCCTGCGATCGTTACAAAGCGAAGTATACTTTCAGATGTCCAAAGGCTCTTTGACCCGCTCGGTTGGATAGCGCCATGCATCGTACAAGCAAAAATATTGATTCAGAAGCTCTGGGAATCTAAAGTGGAGTGGGATCAAGAAATCACTCCAGTTGTGAAAGAAGAGTGGAAGACCATACGTGACGATATTGCCAACGACAATGAAATTAAAATAGATTGATGGATGGGCACATATAATTCTAAGAAGAGCAGCATATAGGTAATAGGTAATAGGGGCTGGTGTCCGCAACTCCACGTCATTGCGCGTATTTTGCGTACGGTGGGAAAATCGATTATTCGATCCACCCCAGCTCCTCGAGGAAGGCCAGCAACGCCTTTATGTTACTGACAGCCTCGCGTAGGGTACCTGGGTTACCGAAGTGCTTTGCCCTGTATGTGTCGACCACAGGGCAGTTTAGAAGCAAATGAGCTGCTGTCTCGTCCTCCTCCATGCAGGCACTGCACAGCGGACTGTCTGTGACTCCTATGACAAAGAGGTGTTTATTAAATGACCCGTGGCCAGTTAAGGCTGCCGTAACTATGCGCAGCTGTTGTTTAGTTAGTCGGAGAACCTGTTTCGTGAGGCGGCTATCAATTGCAGGGAGTGCTTCCCTAGCCTGCCTGCACTCACCTTGTTCCAACCATTGTTTGTGATGTTGCTCCCTGGTGCGTTTCCTTACCAGAGTGCGCAAATATACGAAGGGGAGTGGCACGATGGGTTCAGGTCCCACTGCCGTCTCACTCGACCCCCTTCTGGCAAGTTCGTCGGCTGCATCGTTGCCTAGCGAACCGCTGTGTCCTTTGATCCATTGAATGGTGATTTTATTGAGTCTACCCACCTGGTTAAGGCGCTGGTGACACTCGTATATAAGCCCAGAATCAACTGTCTAGCTGTTTAGCGCTTGCAGAGCAGCCATGCTGTCTGAGAGTATACGGATCGAGTGGTCCTTAACTTCCCTGGCCATGATGGCGGAAGCAGCCAGAGAAATACCCATGCATTCGGCCTGGAACACTGTGTTATGGACCCCCAATGGTGTGGCTATACGTATGTTGAGGTCCTCCGAGAAGACTCCAGCACCTGTGCCATTACCTGTTTTGGATCCGTCTGTAAAGATGCGCAGCTCTTCAGGGCACAAACCCTCGCAACTCCAATCGTCGTGAAGCTGGATCTTGTATTTTTTATCAAACATAAATTGTTTTGGTACCCGATCATTGATGGCTCTCGTAATGGGGAACTCCTTGTTGAGTCCCTCAAGTAGCGCGGTGTGTGGTGTGTCTCTCTTACCCCAGAGATCTAGTGTCTTAAGACGCACCGCCGCCAGTGTGGCTTCCTGCTGTATGAACAGGTGGAGCGGTGGCAGTTCCAGCATGGCTTCAACCGCTGCAGTCGGAGTGGTCCTCATGCAGCCCGTAGCCGCCGAGCAGGCTAGTCGTTGCATGCGTTGTAGTTTGTTTGAGGCTGTAGCCAGTCTGGTTCGGGGCCACCAGACCGCGGCTCCATAGGTGATCATGGGGC
Source organism: Dasypolia templi (assembly GCA_963555695.1). Taxonomy (NCBI): domain Eukaryota; kingdom Metazoa; phylum Arthropoda; class Insecta; order Lepidoptera; family Noctuidae; genus Dasypolia; species Dasypolia templi. The sequence continues at coordinate 8,044,273 of OY743148.1, read as the reverse complement.
GGATCACTGTGGTGTACAGCCATAGTATAATTTTAGGGGATAGTCCCCACTTTTTACCTATCATTTTCTTGCACTGCCAGAAGGTTATGCAGGCACTGTTTAGTTTGTTGTCCAAATGACTACTCCAGTTTAACTTACTGTCTAGAATGACCCCCAGGTACTTGACCTCGTTGGCCAACTGAAGTTCTGTATTGAACAGTTTTGGTAGGCGGAAAGGGCCTAGTGCTCGTTTTTGAGTAAACATGACAAGTTCAGTTTTGGTGGGGTTCACTGATAGATCATATTCCCTGCACCAATTTTCTACGATACGTAGTGCTTGCTGGGTGAGGTTGCAGATCATATCCGTCACCTTCCCCGACACAAGGATTGCGATGTCGTCTGCATACCCTATAGTATAATTGCGGCTGGCGTTAAGTTTGGTGATGAGGTCATTGATCACCAGATTCCATAGAAGGGGGGACAGCACCCCTCCCTGGGGGCACCCTCTGGCTATCATGGCCAGTTGCTCCTCACCCTCAAGGCGAACCACACGTTTGCTAAGCATGTTTGTAATCCAGTCCGTTAGTACCTGTTCTACTCCATTTCTGGTGAGGGCGCTAGTGATGCTGGAGAAGTTGGTTTTGTCGAAGGCTCTTTCGATGTCTATGAAAGTGCCCAGGCATGTGCCTTTTTGGTTAATCGCTTCCTCTATCTGGCTGACTACCCGGTGAAGAGCGGATTCGGTCGACTTACCAGAGCTGTATGCATGTTGGTTACCGTGTAGCGGTATGGTTTTCAGAGCGCCGTCCCTCACCTCCCTATCACACAGCCTTTCCAGAGTCTTTAATAGAAACGAGGTCAGGCTGATTGGTCGGTAGGATTTGGCGTTTGTTTAGTCACCCTTACCTGGCTTAGGGATGAATATTACTTTCACTTCCCTCCATCCTTTAGGAACGTATCTAAAGGCCAGGCACGCTCTTATTAAAGGCACCAGTCTTATAGCGACAGCGGTGTCACCCCACTGTAGTAAGGCGGGGAACACTCCGTCACGACCAGCTGCCTTAAAAGGATGGAAGCTCTGGATCGCCCATTGGAGTTTCTCCAACGTGATCACCCTGCTGGCGTAACGCCATTCATTGTCTGAAGGCGTTTGGATTACCTCTTGCCAGTCGATTACTTGTGCGAAGATACATCCAGGGAAGTGAGTTTCAATAAGGATGCGCCTCGTTTCTTCTGGCGAGCAAGAAAGTGTGTTGTCGGGTTTCCGGAGGGTAGCGGGCCCAGGTGTATTCTGTTGCGCCAGTAGTTTCCTTACCCTGTTAGCTTGCTGACAGGATTCAATGCTACCACAGAATTTGCGCCATCCCGTGGTACTTCTGAATCTGATGCATTTTTTGTAGCTGGATTTGGCTGCATAATATTTATCCCAGTCCTCATCCGCACATGTGTTCATGGCTCTATTTAGAGCTTTCCTTACCTTGCCACGCTTGCGCTCCAGATCAGCACCCCACCAGGGTTGTTTGCCTGGTGTGTTACGTGGGGTGGTCTCTGGGCAAGCAGTTTGGTAGCTGTCTATCATTGATTTAGTAAGATGGCTTACTTGTACCTCAATTTGTGCCGTATCCGCAAGTGACAACGGAACGCTTGATAACGCCAGCTTGGATTCAAGGCTGCGTGTGTAGGTGGCACGATCCGTGCTGCGCGGATTGCGTCGTGGTGGTATTGGACTGACACGGACTTGGATGTCAAAGCGGATCCACCGATGATCAGAGCAGGAGGCCTCCTTAGAGACCTGCCACCCCGTGGTAATTACCGCCGCGCCCTCTGTTGCCAGAGTGAGATCTATGATTGTGCGGCTTCGCCTGGTTACGAATGTTGGTTCGGAGCCAGTGTTTAGTAGGGATAGGTTAGTCGAGAATAAGTAATCAACCAAGGCCTTACCCCTCTCGTTCTGCGTGTCCATATCCCAAAGTTGATGGTGAGCATTGGCATCGGCTCCGACGACGGCCTCAAACCCGCTTCTCTCGCAAAAGCTCACGAGGCGAGCGAGGCCGTGCGGGGGCGGCGCCTCCGCCTCGGGCATGTAGGCCGAGGCGAAAACGATCACCATCTCCTCGGCTCCGTCACGCTGTATTAGCAGCTTTACTGCAGAGACTTCTCTGCCACAGAAGTCATTTAAAAGCTGTGTTTTAAGGTTACCTATGATATAGATGCACGATCTAGGATGATTGTGATCTGTGGTGACCAGGAGCTTACCGCCAAGATTGGAGAGTCCTTGTATGCGGCCAGCCCTGACCCACGGCTCCTGGATCAAGGCAATGGCTGTGTGTTGTACCTCCAACCACTTACGAAGCTGAGCCGTGGCGGTCTGGCTGTGGTGGAGGTTGGCCTGGAGGACTTTAAAGGTCGACGAAAGGGACGCCATCGTTGGCCGAACCCTCTTCGTCTCCCTCCAGTCTGAGCCCGGCAAACAAATCGCCCTCGTCGAAGCCGTCCCCCTCCTGGGCCGAAGCCGGGGACAGGATGATGTCGTCCAGCTCCTCACCCGATGAAGGGACGACGTCCACGATGGCGGCAGCAGGGGCGGCCAACTCTGCTATAGCAGGTTTAGCCGCTGATGCTTCCGGGTTGCTTGATGGGGGAGTGGACTCCCCTGCTGGTGCTGGCGTCTCGCCGATGGATTCCGTGGCGGGGTCCCAATCCTGGGGGACGTCGGTGAACCTGCCGTTCCGACCCTGGAACTTCACGTACACCGTCTCCAATCCTATTGAGAGACGGCGTCCGGAAGAGCAGCATACAACTGCATGGTTTTAGTGATGCATCGATGAAAGCATACGCAGCTGTTGTGTACTGTCGCGTAAATTACTTGGATGGTGCAGTCAAAACATCACTGATTGCAGGAAGAACTCGTGTTGCCCCGTTGAAGACAGTGTCGTTACCACGACTTGAATTGTGTGGAGCTGTTCTGGTGTCAAGACTATTAAAACAAATTTCAACAGCAATGAAAATCCCATCAACTAGTGTTTTTGCTTGGACTGACTCCTCAATAGTTATTGCTTGGCTACAAAAGGAGCCTAGCAAATGGAAGACTTTCGCTGCCAATAGAACGGTTGAAATAACTGGCAACGTCCCGAAAGAACAATGGTACCACGTACAATCGCAAGAGAACCCCGCCGATATAGCGTCAAGAGGTGCAGTAGTATCAGAGTTGAAAACATGTGACTTATGGTGGAAGGGGCCAGAATGGCTCTCGAAAGGAGATATTTATTTTACCAAACCAGAAACCATATCTACAGAGCTAGAACGGAAGACAACTGTACAAAATTTTACAAATACCAAAATTGAAGAAGAAGAGAGAAAATTTACAGAACAATATGAAAAATACAACTCTTTGAAGGAATTAAGTAGAAGTATTGCATTCTGTAGAAGATTTTTAAAACATACAATTTTAAAAGAAGACATTTATACTGCATTGACAACGGAAGAATTAGAGGGTGCATTAAACATATGCATAAAAATGGTACAAGGCGAAGAATTTGCAGAAGAAATTGAGTCTTTAAGAAAAGGTAAACAAGTTAAAAGAACTAGCACATTGAAGACTTTAGATCCATACTTAGATGAGTCACAGATGCTTCGGGTTGGCGGACGCCTTAGACACGCTAATATAGCGGATCAAAGTAAGCACCCAATCATATTGGGTCATAGGAACAAACTTACTCCTTTGATCATTGCCGATGCGCAATCAAAAACCCTACACGGAGGAATCCAGCTAATGTTGAGCTTTTTGAGATCTAAATATTGGATAACGCGAGCTAAAGGACAAGTCAAACAATTTGTTAACCGGTGCTTAGTATGTGCCAAACAGAATGCGACTGCAAGAACGCAAGTAATGGGTGATTTGCCGAAGGTTCGTGTGACACCAGCTCGACCATTTCTACATTCCGGTGTCGACTTTGCTGGACCATTACATGTTCTATGGAGCAAGGGAAGAGGAGTCAAAGCACACAAGGCGTATATTTCAATTTTCATATGCATGGCTATCAAAGCCATTCATTTGGAGTTAGTTGGTGATATGACGTCAGAGGCGTTCATCGGCGCATATAAAAGATTCTGTGCGAGAAGAGGCAAGTGTGCACATTTATGGAGTGACCAGGGAAAAAACTTCATCGGTGCTAATAAAGAGCTGGTAGCTATGTGGAAGGAAGCAAGCTTGGAGTTTTCTGGACCAATCGCAGACACGCTTGCATCCGATGGCACGCAATGGCATTTTATTCCTGCATATAGCCCAAACTTCGGCGGCCTCTGGGAGGCAGGAGTCAAATCCACGAAGTATCATTTAAAGGGATACTAACCAACAATTTAACTTTCGAGGAGATGTCGACAGTGCTGTGTGAAATAGAGGCTTGCTTGAACTCGAGGCCTCTGTGCCCCCAAGATGATCTGGATAATGCGAATATCGAGCCACTAACACCTGGGCATTTTTTAATCGGAGAGGCGCCCATTGTAATACCTAGCCCAGGTTTACAAAACTTGAAAGTGCACACGTTATCAAGATGGCAATATGTCCAAAAGTTGTTGCATGATTTTTGGTCTAGATGGCAGCAGGAATATTTATCTAGACTACAACAACGTCCAAAATGGCTCAAACGAGGAAAGGAGTTTGAAGTCGGACATATTGTTTTGATCAAGCAGGAGAACCTTCCACCAGGGAAGTGGTTACTGGGACGTATAATAAGCAAACATCCAGGACCAGATGGCTGCACAAGAGTTTATAGTGTCAAGAGCGGAGACAGTATTGTAAAGAGAACTGTGACTAAACTCTGTCCACTGCCAATAGATAGTAACACCATAAATTTGTATTCGATCATTTTGCATGATAATGTTAATTGCCCATTTATGATGCATTTGAAAGGACTTATATAGTCCTTTGGTGGGTGGCTTATGTTAAGGCTCATTGTAATAGGTATAAATTAGGTACGAAATAACATACAGTCCACGTTTCTTCCTACTAAGTAAGTAGCTAGCCGCCGACCATATTAAATATGATGTGATGATATTTTATTGTTTAGTTGCCAATAAACACCATCAAAGACAGACGCTTGTTTCTCTAAGTCAACTACTCGCCAAACGAAATTGAACCTTATCCTACAAAACAATGTTTTTACATATATCTTAGTTACATCGATTAATGTTGGCACTATAAGTGAGAACGATGTACAAAAAACCGTACACGTTAAAAGCGTCCAGAGTGCATCAAAACATAATTAAAAACAATCCAGCTAATTAATTATTAAAATAAGCCGTGGCAGCTAAGAGATGACCAGTCCCAACTGACGGCGCCCGTTCACGAACATGACGCATGGATCAGCACCATTCAGCTCAACCATTTTGAAGGGAGCTAAATGATCCGACACACGCGCCACCGTCAGCGAGACATTTGAGTGAGCATGACATACTATCAGCCGCCAAGGCACATTCAAGTCAATCTATGACATTACCCGGTAAATGGTAGCTCTATAGTACAAAGTACTCACATCTGTGAAATGCATCTATATAATAAAAAGGAGATTGAGTTTATAAGTATATTGCAAATAAATTCTTACTATCTTCAGCAGCTTCAACAGTGTTTCTAATGTCAATTAATTAGTTGTGGTGTGGAGCAGGACCGGCATTAAGCCAGGCATTTTTATCAGTTATGTAATCCTCCAACCTATAATATGCCTGCCTGAATAGTGTGCGTTTGACAAAGGATTTGAATTTTGTCTCATTCAGTTGAAGTATGTGGGGAGGTATTTTATTATAACATTTTAGACAGTACCCCATGAAAGATGAGTCTACTTTAGCCAGTCTGAAACCTGGTTGAACTAATAGGTCCCGATTTCTAGTACTATAATTATATCTTTCACCTCTTTTACTGTAAAGATGTAAATTTTTTCTTACGTACATGATGTTTTCATAGATGTATTGACAAGGTACAGTCATGATGTTAATATCCTTAAACAATTCCCTTAGAGAATCACGCCCGCGGAGATTATATATGGCTCTGATGGCTCTTTTCTGCAGAATAAAAATAGACTCGATGTCTGCAGCCCGTCCCCAAAGTAAAATACCGTAAGACATAATACTATGAAAGTAACTAAAATAGACCAGCCTCGCGGTATCTACATCAGTAAATTGACGGATTTTTCTGACAGCGTAAGCTGCTGAACTTAGCCGTCCTGCTAGAGATGTTAAGTGAGGACCCCATTGTAGCCTTGAGTCGAGCGTGATCCCCAAGAAAACCGTTTTATCGACGAATTCTAGTTTCTCTAACTAACTTTAACTTTAAGTGTTTTCTCCCATACAAAAAAATACATAACATTTTTTTTTGCCACACAGGCTCCGGGTGCCACACAGGCTCCGGGTGCCACACAGGCTCCGGGTGCCACACAGGCTCCGGGTGCCACACAGGCTCCGGGTGCCACACAGGCTCCGGGTGCCACACAGGCTCCGGGTGCCACACAGGCTCTGGGTGCCACACATGCTCCGGGTGCCACACAGGCTCTGGGTGCCACACATGCTCCGGGTGCCACACAGGCTACGGGTGACACACATGCTCCAGGTGCCACACAGGCTCCGGGTGCCACACAGGCTCCGGGTGCCACACAGGCTCTGGGTGCCACACATGCTCCGGGTGCCACACAGGCTCTGGGTGCCACACATGCTCCGGGTGCCACACAGGCTACGGGTGACACACATGCTCCAGGTGCCACACAGGCTCCGGGTGCCACACAGGCTCCTGGTGCCACACAGGCTCCGGAGACACAGGCTAATTAATAAAGTACTCACCAGCAATTTTGCCGTCATCGGAACATTCTGACTCTATGCTGTTATTTGGCGTTTCCAGGCAACTCCAAAGGAACGTAGCACTCAGGCATGGGCCTGTCATGCCTGGGTATACGTTCATGTGCATACTTATACGTTCGCTTAGAGTTTAACGCTTTTAACGCTTATATATGTCACCATCAAGCAGCTCAGCCACTTGATACGAGTAAGGCCCTCTATTTTTGGCTCTAACTTTGTTTTATTGCGTTCATGGTTTTCTAGCAGTACCTAACTTGAAATGATTTACATCAGCTTTATTTTTATCAAAGCTAGCCTTTTCTATAGAAGCACTTGCTTCTATTGCCTGAGCTGCTTGCTTTCTGATCTCGTCTAGTTCAACGTCTAACTTGTCTGTATCAAGGGTCATTAATTGAAGAGGTCTAGCAACCTTCCCCATTAGAAGTTCTAGAGGACCTGCCTTAGTTGTACGGTTGACGGTGCAATTGATGGCAAGTTGGACTTCAGGCAACGCGGCTTGCCATGACTTAAGGTTCCCTGTTTGGACTGCTGTTAGCATGTTCTTAAAAGTGGACATAACTCGCTCTACTTGCCCGTTAGCACGACTGGAACCTGTGGCTATCAAATGTGCACTAATGTTGTGGGTTGTACAAAAATACTTAAACTTTTTCCCCGCAAAACACCTACCCTGGTCCGCCATTACACGCGTAGGTGCACTAAAGAGGGACACACTCGATTGAAAAGCTTTTATAGCAATGTTAGCGTCAATGTTCATAGTATGATGCAATAGAACGTATTTTGTAAAAGCATCGATTGAAAAGCTTTTATAGCAATGTTAGCGTCAATGTTCATAGTATGATGCAATAGAACGTATTTTGTAAAAGCATCGATAGAAACAAACACATACCCTTTGGTATCTCGTTTACCGCTTAGTTTTCCCGTGGCGTCCATATGAATAGTATGCCATGGGATCGTAACTTTTGGAATATCTGATGGAGCTCGGCTTGAACCTTGCCCGAATGTGACTTGGACGCCTTACATGTGCTGTAGTTATCTACAAACTTTCCAACGTATTTATTCATAGGAAACCAGTAATGACAAAAGGTCTTTTCTAGGGTTTTCTCTCACCCTAAGTGCATCACACTCTCATGAACATGGTTAATAATAGCCCATTGAAAAGCCCTCGGCACAACTGGTAACCACACACTTCTTTTATTACGCTCTATCTGTCGATGCAAAACACCTCTTCTCATTTCATAAGTTTTAGCCGTCTCATCAGTAAGTTCACTAGACCGGAGTTTTAGAATAATGGAATTAATCTCCTCATGTTTTTGTTGTTATGCTTGTAACTAGTTATCTGATATTTCTGTCAAATTGACTTTTTTTTTTGGTCAATTTTTTTTCGAGCTAGCTTTGGGTTTTCAGGTAGAGGGTTTCGTGATAAAACGTCTACATGTCCCATATTTTTATCCTGGCGGTTTTTATACTCAATATCAAATTCAAAAGATTGAAGAAAACACCACCATCTGTGGACATGAGGGGTAGGGTCTAGTTTAGATTTAGATGCCTTGACTGCATTGCAATCAGTGACTACTACGAACTTACGTCCTTGCAAGTAATGTCGAAAATGTTTTATGCTGTTCACTACTACGAGCGTCTCTAGTTCATGTGAATGATATCTTGACTCAGCGCTGGAGGTTCGGCGACTATAATTTTCGATAACATGTAATTTAGCATCAAACTTTTGCATTTGTATGGCGCCATAACTTTGAGTACTGGCATCGGTATGTAACTCTATCGTCTGGTTGAGGTCAAAAATAGAACGGGTTTGCTGGTAAGTGCATCAATAAATTATTTTCTAATTGTTTCAAAAGCTTGTGCCCACTGTTTTTTGCCTTTACCTGAAGTTAATCTATAAAGAGGAGTGGTCTTTTGAGAGAAACATGGTACAAATTGTCTAAAAGTACGAAGCTAAGCCTATAAATTGTCGTAGTTGAGTAACCGTTTGGGGAGGTTCAAGTTCCGTCAAAGCTTTAATTTTTCGCAGATTCGGTCGTATTTCGCCAGCGGCTACGTGATACCCTAACCTACTTCAGTCTTGAGAAAAGCACTTTTTTTTAAGTTGAAAACGAAACTGGCGTCGGTTAATGCTTTCAAAACCTGACGCGAGCGACCAATACCTTCATCTTGATCTTAGAGCGCACTACCGGCTTCCATCACAACCAAGCCGATATGATCGGCGTTGTACAGTGCGGTTGGGATCAACTAATCTTATCTCTAATTTTCCTGTACTGACTCTACCCGATTGAGTGCCTTCTACGAAGTAATTACCGTATGTTCAAGTAAAGATGGTAATTGTTCTCTATGTTCATTAGGAATATCAATATCACCGAAGTTATTTACTTTAGAGCCTACATCACAAGCAGAGACAATTTTAATCTTTTTCAATAAAAAAGATGTTTCAGAAATTTCAATTGAGAATCTCAATGAAAGTATGTCTCGTCCAATCACAATATTGCAGTAGAAATACAATAGTCAGGGACGACATGCAATAATAACTGCAACGAGTATCCCTGTATCATAACCGTGGATAGTATTTGAAAATTGCACTGTAATCTAGATTTGGCTATACCTAACAATGTAACCGCATTCTGCTGTGCCAGGGAACCCACTAGCTAAACTTTCTCGGATTAGCGAGCACTCAGCATCAGAGTTAAAACAAAATGAGTAGTAGAAAGTAGATCTGTAGCTGGCTTAATGGTGCAGATTTCCACTCCCTTCTCAACTCGGCTGTTGCCTGAGAGTCTCCCTCTTTGGACAGCGTGTGACTATGTGGCCCGGCACACCACAGAAGAAACAGGTCACTGACGTCGATGCTTTCTTTGAAACGCTGTCTTTGGCTGATTGCGATCCATTATTTCCTGAAAACTTAGATTGTGAATTAGCAAAATTATCGCGAGAACTGTTGGTCAAGCATGCATTTGCTAAATGTCCCAGTTTGCCACAGTTGTAGCTACGCCTTGGTTGGTCTAATTTTGGTTTCTTGGCATCACCAGGTGCGTTTAATTTATCTTGCATTGGAGGTCCTCTTTTGCGGTACGTAAAAGCCATTAGTTGTAATCTAACTCGAGTATCAATTTCCGTAGTGAAAGCCAATCGCTGTAGTCGTGGTTCAATTTTTGCTGCATGCGCCATAGTTACAGCTATTGCTATCTTTTCAGAAGAATAGTTGGTCCAGTGAGTCAGCAGCGTGCTCAGAAATCGATTTTGGTAAGCAGACAAGCATTCTCCTTCCTTAGGACTCTCATTAAGTAGCCTACACAGCATAGCAGCAGGAGTTTCCACCGAATCGTATCGAGAGAGAAATTTGTCTTTCAACTGAGGCTAAGTTATTCCAGGAAAAGTATTCTGAGCTAGCCAAGAGCCCGCCGACCCATTAAAGGCTTTACTCATCGTAATAATTAGTCTACTGCCAGATAAACGTTTTTCTTGCATGCATAAATCGACGGTATTGCACCAAGCTCGGGCATCACTATCTCGAGACTCGGGATTAAATTCAGGTAGGGTCAGGTTATTGTCTTCTGAACTAGGTTCTTTAATCGCGCGGATCAACTCCATCATTTGGCGTTGCTGCATTCCAAATAACAACTTCCAACGGTTATTTCACTTGATAACAAATCAACACTCTGACCTGTAGGCTGTTCCGTCGTCGTTCAGTCGTATCCCACTTCTGATGACGGAAGATCGAGCGGCTGGGACACCACGTGTCGCTGCGGATCCGTCATCTGTTGGTCTTCCATCGCGGGAGTGTGCGTGCAGGTGTTTAACAAATAATATTCGCAAAGTAACGCACTTAATTTACTTTAAAATACAGCAACAAAACTCAATCATAAAAAATAAGGATTATGATGATAATAATCACTGATTAAATTAAAACACAATAATTATTCAACTTTTATGATTTTTAGAGCCAATGGATTTGTGCGTGTGCACCGCCTGACGATCTCATCAAAAGTGATCGCCACCGCCGCCATGACACTCACAACCCTATTCGGTGTTACCCGCTCTAAATTTAAAAAACTTAGTGGTGTTTTTTAGAAATAATAATTCCAAACTACAAGTTACAAAAAGTGTCACAATAAATCTACTAAATCATCACACGCCGTCATATATATTATAAATGTGGTCCTGCAATTGTATTTATTTGTCGTCTTTTCAACGTGCCTGGTCTATACATGCGTCTTTTTCCTAGAGGGCCGTTCCAGGTGGTTATAATGGATGTCCACCTTTTATCGCCCGTACCAATGATGTCATAATCTTATTTAACTTAATCTAGAGCTTCGATTACTTGTATCAATCATTCATGTGTCAATAACAATCTAAAATGAATCTTCCAAAAATAATTTGACTATCAATTTTAGCATAATTGGTCCTCTAACAGTACTTTAAAACTATTGATCGACCGCTAATAATTATGTTTAACATCCAATTAGGATATGTCACTGTCAATGAAAACATAGTGGGAAGACATATCGACTGACGAAGGAAAGAAGAACGCCAAAATACTTTTGGCACGCGTAAAACGACTTGTCTATAATTTTTTGTCCTAATTTTTGCTGAATAATTATAATAACGGATTGACCTGAATTAGGTCTTGATGTTATATTTTATCGCCGGTAAGTAAATGGCGTAGTGTTATGATAAAGCATTTAGACTTAATATATGCAATTGTTTATTATGACATACATACATACACTCACGCCTTCTTCCCACGGGGGTAGGCAGAAACCACAGAACGCCACCTGCTACGATCTTAAATACTCCTTTTGCCTCGTTTAAGTTCATACATCTGGTCATACACGCACGCCGGTTACGAGTGCTACGAACCTGACCTTTCTGAAGAAAATCACCAATAAGGTCACTACAATATGTCCTCCTAGGGCGTCCCCTCCAGCGTTTCCACTCACATCTGCCTTGTAAATACCTTTTGTTAGTCTCCTTCCATTCATCCTCTCCACTCCAAACCATCCAAACCATCTAAGCATACTCTTTTAATTTTTTGGCACTACATCTTCTTTTTTAAACCGCAGCGCTGCCTTATCACATCATTCCTCAGCCTATCATTCATAGTCTCACCACACATGATCCGCAAGGAACGCATTTCCACAGCATTTATTCTGGTTTCATGCTTCTTTTTTGTTTCTTTTGCTTTTTTTGCACCCAGAAATGCACCCAGAAATTAAAAGTCCTAAGTACAATTTAAAGATGAGAAAGACGGTACACGTTCCCGGAGACAGACGCGACGCGACTCGCCACGGGGCGACGCGATTCTAGTTGAAGAATTTCGATGAAGTTTTCATAGAAATTGTAGGTGAGTCACCCCTGTCTTTGAGAGAGAGATTGCATAGCCAAACTGAATTCGAATAAATTCAAAGTTCCGATTATGATTTATTTGCAGTCGCATTTAAAAACCTCGCTCAGGATATGACGCAGGAACTTTTAATCATTGAAAGCAGTGTGTTACTATAGAGTTATTTCAAGGAAGATGAAAACGGAAAGCGGAACCGAAAGATATGTAGGTAACATCTAATATTAAAATAAGTGGGGTTTCCAGGAAACAAAGCATTCAGAGTTGTTTTTCGCATTTTCGTTATAATTAATAGCAGTTATAGGGAAAAACTGATTATTTTCGTGTTAATTGAGTTACGAATAGTATACTAGTTTTGTATGAAGTAATTATTGAGGTAATTATTTAACATATTATTGAAATGTTTATGACAGATTTTTGGAAAAGGTGGCACCTTTTCAATAGATCAAAGTGTGGATGGCATTGAGCAAGACCTTTGTAAAATATTTCAAAATAAAGTAGTTGTAAGATTGGTTGAACGAAACACAAAAAGAGAAATCTTTGAATATAAAAGTATACTGGAAGATGTCAAACACCTTTCAAATCGTTTATGATATAGCGCTACAAGGTAAATGAGTCGCGTGGCCAAAATCGGAACTTAGCATCTTGTTTTTTGAAGTGACATTTCACAAAACAATTGCACAAATGTTTACCAATAGCGACCCCTGTCAACCAGCCGGCAGCGTTGCGAACCGTCCCGAAATTCTTGCATGAATTTCAATGTCCCGGCGTACAGGTCATGTCCCATATTTCGATAAAAACATAAGTACGCACTACGCATTTACAAAAATCTTTATACAATTCCAAGCAAATTTAGAAGATGTACTTATCGATTTCTAAAACTGTAATTAGATGTACCAATTTTTTTTTTCGTACATATAGATGTACGAAAAAAAAAATTGGTACATCTAATTACAAAACAAAAGTTCTACATTGTGATTTGTCTTATGGTGTTAATAGTAACACCATAAGACAAATCACAATGTAGAATTTTTGTTTTGACAAAATAACCTCACTTTACGATTTGAACGAAGTGGCGGAATAACGTGTAAAATTACAAATTGCTTTGTAGTTTCGATTTTTCTAGTTATTTCTCAAAATTAGCGATGAAAACGATAGTGAAAGTGATATTTAAAAAAGTTTTTCTATTATTTCCGTCAACAAATCTAAAAGGCTGACCAAATACAATTTCAATTGGGAAATCAACTTTTCCTGGTTACAATAGGTAAATTTTAATTCTTATAAAGCATTTTGTCAGCTTTGCCATAAAGATTTCTAGTGTGCTCATGTGCTCATTAAGTTAAAGCCTACTTACCATGATTTATAGAACTGCTTGCCATGTTTGATTACGATTTTGAAAAAACGGATTATAACGTCTAAATAAAACGAAAATTAAATGAAATTTTTCCCAGGGTCCCGGGAAAAAATATGTAAATCCCCTATATTTTAAGCTTCACCGCCGATCCTTGAAGATCAATGAAGAAAAACTTCTCTGGTGTTGCTCCACAAATATATAATAAAATACCCGATGAAATAAAATGTTTGTCATTTTGTTTGCAAAAGTTAAAACAAACACCTAACGGGTTACTGCTTGAAATATGTTATTAGATTCTAAGTAACTTTCTTAATCTCTATAATTATATCATGCTAACATAAGTAAATTAAAAAAAAAAAAAAAAAAATATGAAAGTAATTTAATAAATTTTAATTTGCATAAACAGTACTCAAATGATAATAGGAATATTTTTTTTGTAAGTTTATCGTTGTAAATTAATCATTCTCATTTAATCTTTTTTAATCATATAAATCATTGGTATGCCAATATTAACAAAACATAGCGCACTACCTTATTTTTAAGACCTTTTTATAACAAAGACCCATAACATAAATACCTTTTATAAATAAATAATTCTCATTCTCATTCCGTTGTCCCACGAGCCAGAAGGCAACCCTGAGCGCCAAAGATCCCTGTAGCTGTGTAGTTCTCTGCCAGGCACGCGGGTTGTTCGAAAGAGATACTGTGGCCCTGGCACAGGCAACTGAAGGAACACGGGTGGGTTTTAGTCAGTAAAAGTCTGACACGCCCTTTGTTCTTTTTTTCGTTAAAGGACTTAATGCAATCGGTCGATATTATACCGTATTTCTTTTGTTTAGTTTAGGACGTCCAACTAAAAACTGAAAAGTACAATATAAATCTAGGTATGTTAGTTACAAAAACTATTTGTATAAACTAAGGTTGTTTTATAACAAATCATTTACTCGGAACAAATACCAAGACGCTTAGGTAAACGTATGATCTTCCGTAAAGAATAAGTAAAATAAATAAACGGTCCATTCACAAAATATTATCATGTTTAACATTTTATTTTAAAATACCAAAGGGTAATATGAACTGCCTGATATTTGTATTATGTTGCAAGTCTTTCATAACAAGGTTCATTTTCCAGCAACTTCATTGAATAAAATGTTACGATTTTCTTCTCATTTTTTGACATTCTATACCTACAATTCTAATTTCAACTCTATAATAGTGGCTTTTGTGGGCAGGATATTAATTCAGATTTGAAACAGTTGAATGATAATCATGTCATTTGGTTTTTTTTTTCTTTCTTTTATATGATTATTTTATATTTTGTGAATGTGAGAACGTATTAGGCATTGTAGACTGTACTTGTTGGCAGGCCTTTACTGTCCTCCCTTACCTATTAACACTGTATTTTTTTACATTGTAATTTTAATTTGATTTGATTAGATTCCTTAAATAATCTTGACTTTCGTAGAGATAATGAATAAATTTCGATTTAATTTTCATTCTCGACAGGATGTTATCAAACAGTAGGCCGAAGATTTCTAATAATCATCAACATTATAAGTCTTTTATTAGCTTCAACTAAATTTCACAGCTTTGAGATTTTTTTTCTCATAAAGCTATTGTAGTAGGTAACAGAATAAACAAAGCTTTTTCTAATAAAAAATCTTTACCAAGACGCTTTTCAATCGGAACTTTTCAAAAATGCCGTAATAAAAAGTGGCATACACTTGTACAGACACGTTCATTGGTAAACCTGTCGCAAAGGTCAGATGGTCATTGGTCAGTGGTCACGTGTGATGATAGGCCGGCCATACTGCGCAAACAATGCGCTTCACGTTTGCCTATTAACTGAGGACAAACTTAACGACGCAATTGAACGCTATTGATGCGTTTGCGCATCGGTTTTAGATGGTTTGTTTGTTTTGTGAGAGGTTTTGGTGTAAATATGGGTAAAAATTCTGAAGAAAAAGTGTTTACATTGCGAAAAAATGTATTTAACAATCTGCACGGCACTGATGTTCTAAAGATACAAACTTAGAGCATTTGAAGTGGAGATTTTAGAGTTTAAGATTAATAATCAATGCCCATGTAAATTACTAATTAACGTGCAAACTACAAAAACAAAAAAAAGCGAATGGTTTAAACTCAAACTCGAGCTCAAAGCATACATTTCAAGTAAACCATTTACAAGCACTTTTGAATTGTCAAGGAGTCGGTCAGTCAATAATATGAAGCTAGTTGCCCATTCCAAAGCGTAGTAAATACCTATAGAGAAGAAAGGGCAAGAAACTCCATGGACACTCTTTAAAATAATATTCTTCTTACAAATATATTAGTTTGTTGATCCTATATGTGAGAATGATTTACAAAAACCGTACACGTTAAAAGCGTCCAGACTGCAGCAACAATCCAAAAAATAAATTATTAAAATAAGCCGTGGCAGCCAAAAGATGACCAGTCCCAACTGACGACGGCGCCCGTTCACGAACATGACGCATGGATCAGCACCATTCAGCTCAACCATTTTGAGGGGAGAATGATCCAACACACGCGCCACACGTCAGCGAGACATTTGAGTGAGCGTGACATACTATCAGCCGCCAGGGCACATTCAAGTCAATATATGACATTACGAGGTAAATGGTAGCTCCATAGTACAAAGTTCTCACACCTGTGCAATATAAAGGAGATTGAGTTTTTACAATGCAAATTTATTCGTAAAATCTTCAGCAGCTCGCTAGCTAAAATAGTAAATACTGGTAAATCACCTCGCATTGAAAACAGTTCGCATCGAGATGCATTTGTTTCACTAGACGGTGCTCGGTAGTGGCTAGTAACACTAATAGTGGTAGCTATTCCTCAGTGTTGCCTAAAACTAATCCAAATATTTAATATAGAAAATGATATTTAAATTATCACCTTTGAAAACGGTGTATGAAACAAATCGTGTCCTCATTTCGATGTACATTGTCTCCTTTATCATTCGTATTAGCATATATTTTGAAAGGCTGCTATTAATAGCACTGGGTGCCACGACCTAATGCAAACGGTCAGGTATAAATCAATTTAACTGTGCGAATAAACACCATACTTTACCATAAGTTACTCCCTGATATAACTTCTTTTGAGTTATTTTCATCACTTAAAGTTTTATTGTTCTTTAAAAAGAACACTACGTCTGCTCAAGCACAAGTGGATGTGTTACTGTATTGATATGATACTATGATATGAAATTCCATGTGCATTTGATCACAAGTGAGATTTAGAGAATTCGTAACTTAACATGATACTGCTAGCAAAAGAGACTTGCCTGGACATGGTTGACAAAATCATGCCTAACCAACGTACTCCCAGCAAGTTGGCGACAGGTTCATAAGGCTACATAAATCTTTTGATCATTGTCAAAAGTTTGATTGACGACCCTACAGACTTTACTATTGTGTAAGGTCTAAATGGTATGCTCGATGTCAGGAGGTTTTGTAATCTTTAAAAAAAAATCTTCTTCTTCTCCTTCGATTGAGCACTGACTGACATATTTGTTTCAGTTACAGTTGCTTCAGGGTCCTTTTTGAATAGACTGCATGCCACCGTGTCCTATACAACCGTGTCGTTATATAACCTGAATATTGTTCCTGGATATGTAAAGTACTTACATAAGTATTTTAGAAATACTAGGAATTTTATCGAAGACTATAAGAGACATATTTATACTATTATGCACTTATCAAGTGAAAACATTCCAGGTTGGACGCTTGAGATATTGCAATATAAAATTCAATCAATAATGGCAGTTTCTTATTCCGCCAAGAGTTGGATTGTAACTAGTGAAAGATTTTCTAGTGATTCTATTGCTTGATTTTAGTTGTACTTCAGTCCATCAGCCATCATCTAAAGAGTCCTCTCTAAAGCCGTCTAACATTTGATCCCTCAAACAAAGACATATGACACCGTAGCTTCGTCAGTTCAAACAGCTTCTAGGCTCACTTTATTTAGTGCCAGTTAAAGTCTCGTTGAAAGACGAGATAGAAAATATAGTGATTTGTAAAACGTGTTAACTCGCCAATGTCGTAAGAGACTTAAGAGCCTCCATTTATTATTTTCGCAAGCTGTTTAATTCTATGTGTATTGTGTAATAGATTTGTTATTTGATTCCTGTTTGGTTTGTGGTCAATTTTAAAGTAGTATGTTGACTCGTATAACCAAGAAGAGTCAATCATTGTTTTGCATTATGTTTGACGTATTCAGACGATCTATTTATTTAAACCCTAAGGAGCAGTGTCATGATGATTGATTTCAAATAGTTTGAAGTAATGCATTTAGTTGCATAGTAGCTTGTAATAAAGCAGCAGCTAACAGAAATCATTTATTATCATAACTTGAAGTACAGATTCTTCCTAACTCTAAGCTATAATCATATTCACAAAATAGGTGTATCAAATTACATTTCAAAAACAAGTTTTCGCGATATCACAATATTTAATTAAATTTTCTGGCACCTGTGCCAAATAATTTACGGAAGTCATCGTTTCGCTTTTAACATCTGTATATATTCATCGTGAATATAGTCATTTTAAAAGCTTAATATACATATTAATTAACATTATTACAGCTATAAAATAGTTTGTGAGCTATCAAACATGTTTTTAATGTTTTATTCAACCTTTTTTTGTGTTTACTTTAAATTCGGTGACTCAGACTGTACGAATATTAAGTGGTCTATCCGCGTATGAATTTATCTACTATCCATACTTAATATTACAAATGCGAAAGTAACTGTATATTTAACTTTTTACGTCTGAACCGATCGTAATAACATGACAGATTGGTAGCCTGGGTTCTAGAGAAAAATGGGTTACTTTTCATCCCGAATCAAAATCAAATCAAAACTTATTTTGATTAAACTTGGCTAAGAATCAGCATATTTTTGAACGTCAAAATCGTTTGCACGACTAATGTCCAAAAAGAAAAATGTCCAAGAGATTGCAAAGTGTCCAACTATAAAATGACCAATCAGAAAAATGCCCTAGTATAGAAATGTTCAATCGAAAAAATGTCCAATACCTATGTTTTATTAGTTGGTACATGGCTTTTGTCGAATATGATATATAGGGATAAATTACTCTAGGCGGTCGGTTACTGGTACAGTTGCACATCGGAAAGTATGAGATAACTGAAACTAGGAGCCACTTTTAGTTATGTTTTCAGAGATTACATCGCTGACAAAAACGCTTGGCTCAACGCTGGTCCTGCTCCACAAGGGCGCTTATATTAATTGATTAGCATTCGAAAATATGGTGGGAGCTGCTGAAGATTGTAAAAACTATATTTGCATTATATAAATTAAATCTCTTATTATTGTATAATTGCGAAGCACATTGTGTAAGCACTATGTACCTACTATAAAGCTACCATTTACTGTGTACGTTTTTCATTGACTTGAATGTGCCCCGGCGGCTGAGAGTATGTCATGCTGTCTCAAATGTCTCGCTGGTGGTGGCGTGGGTGTTGGATCTTATGTTCGCTTCAAAATGGTTGAGCTGAATGGTGCTGATCCATACGTCATGTTCGTGAACGGGCGCAGACTGTAGGGACTGGTCATTTTTAGTTTTTTTGTACGCTTTTAACGTTCACGCCCTTCTACATGGTTCTCACATGTTTATACTTCAACATGACTGATGTAACCAATTCTATGTAAAAAAATAAAAAAATAAAGAGTGTCCGTGGAGTTTCTTACCCGTTCTTCTCCATAGGTACCTATTACGCTTTGGAATGGGCAACTTGCTTCATTTTTCTGATTGGTCGACTCCTTGAGAATTCATTGCCTTGAGTTTGAGTTTGATGATTTTTTTAACTAATTCTTATTGCAGTAAAAAAAACAAGAAATTGTATAGTATTATAACACATTTGCAAATTGGAGGCCGTAAGTGACCCTGAGAATGAAACTATTCAATTTCATCTGTTGCAACGTAACGTTTAGCCGGTTGGCCAAACGTGGTTACAAATTAATATAATTTTTAAATTATGTAATACAAAAATATGTAGAAAAAGATATTTAGAATAACAAATTAAGTCGATTAGTACAAGCTTGCGTAGGCCGCTCCTCCAGCCCGCAGTCTGACACCAGGGAACTCACGGTTGCGAAGCAGCTCGCATCGGCCGCTCCTCCGGCCCGAAGTCTGTTGAGTGGGAGCTCGCAGCAGCCGCTCCACCAGCCCGTAGCCCGTTGTGAGGGAGCTCGCGTCGGTTGTTGTTAGACAGGGAGGCAAACCGCGTGGTGCTCAAGCTAAGAAATGAATAAAATAAATGTTAATAGTGGAGACGTTAAGACCTCTCGTCTCACTGTACTGGAGGCGGCGTCTCACGCCAAGTTATTAATTCTCTCCAAGACGTTTCGATCTCCTCTCGTAGACGCAAGTCGGAGGGTCGGAGGTAATTGAGTGAGTCAAACACTTTCACGCACACAAGATTACAAGTTAATAATAAATAAATTCACTGAGTTTCAAAATGTTTATCTTTAAGGAGCTTTAGAAATACATTGACTGGTGAGTATCGAGCAAAGGAAAAGAAAAGAAAGAACCTGGTAAAAACTAACGGTTGCCTTTTCTAGCCCCTGGCCAACTTTCTAGAAGTGACTTTTTTAGTTTTAAATCCAAATACTTCTTAATTGGGTATCGGCCAGGAACAATAAAGATGGCTTAGGTACAGTGAGAATATGGCTTTACACTAGTTTTACGATAGCTTTACAAAAAAATAGACGACCTCTTTACCATAGAAAAAGAAAAACTGACAGATGAGTGTTAGATACAAAATGTCACAACATTCAATAAAAGGAAAATAATAAGAGATCACATGAAATGAGATAATTGGATGTGGAAAATAGACAGAGGTATCTAATGGTTTGCTTTTTAGCAGTACAGCAATTATCAGACTTTAGTACTTATTGAACCATAGAAAGAATTGCTGTGCACAACAGCTCCTCAGGTTTTAAATAGATAAATAGATTATAAGATGTGATTTTGGTGTAACAAAATACCACACTGTTGTCACAACCTCTTCTTACTGCACCATCATCATTTATAGCTTGTATTTTACATTGCTAAAACACTTGCTTAAACACTTTTTTTTCTCATTCTAAGATAGCTCTCTGTGATTGGTTTGCTCCACCTTTTTATATTTATTGTATTTTCTTGCGACATGTCATTCATACTCATTACTTTAACCCAGAAAGCATCGTCCATAAAAATGTAAGCACTTATTAATAAAAGGTTTCTTTTCCTTTTTGTACCGAATTCACAAATTCAGAAGTCATTTACGGCTAATGTTTCTTCTTTACGTGTTTTAAAACGGGTATAATGTTAGCGATATTAAAAGTCCATTTCCTTAAGCACCCATTCCGCGGCTATGTCTCATGTCATCCCATCCCATCCTTAATTGCCTTGTATGGCAATATCTGTTCCAAGTGAGTCAGCGGAAAGGGCTATTTGTGAATGAACAGTCTTGCGGTTAAAAATTACGTAAATATATCAATGATCGTCATAGTTACAAGTTTTCATGTTAAATGTTCGTTTGTTAAAGTTATGTGAAACGGTGGCTATTTTTGTCGATTATCATGTTTAAGACGTTTAGTAGAGATGTTTTTTTACAAACATTTGGACTTTTACGATGGAATAATAAACCATATCTAAAGCTTCCTACACACGCATGATCTTACTGAACAAAAAATATTTGACTTATATAATTCGGATCTTCGAAAAAAGCATTATTCCATTACAATAGAGCGGCAGTAATTACGGAAACGGAATGCCGAACTATTCCTATAAATAGATGTGAGATAAGAAATGCGAATAATTGTGTGAAAATCAGCACATTGAACCGTAGGCCGGACATCCTTTATCAAAAAACCCAAATACAGCAGAAACATTTAGTACATAATGAATAATGTTAATCCGTTGCCAATGTACCAATTGAGGGGAAAACCGTCGCTGGCAGGTGCGACAACTAACCTAGGACGTGATTATATAAAAGTGATACAGTACATAAAACTACAGGCCGGCCGTCGAGAGGATGTGTTAGACACCTGTCGGTTTCATACAAACGAATACGTGTTTTGCGAATTTGATCTTTATTAGTAACTAGAGTTTTCGCACTGTCGGGAGTCAGGAACGTATTCTCTCGGCGGCCGAACTGTAGTATAACGTATATTTAATAATAATTATGATGAGTGAATGTATTAACAATATCAACCGTCAGTTTATTATAAATTACAAAATACAAGCCAACAATAAAATATATATAGTATGTTAAAGTAAAAATAAATAAATAAAATATTATAAGTGGTATTTGGATATCCAACGCAGTTTTAGATTATATCATATTGTTTTATATTTGTGAAAAGTGATAGATTTAAGATTAAAATGGATAAAGTATAAATTACAGCAGTAACAGTTTAAATAGTCAAACATATTACAATCTCACCGATCTAGTTAACTCCTTTCGAAGTGGCTCCGCCGGCGACCTCGACGGCCTGACACCTCAACATCTCAAGGACTTAATGTGTTCAGGCGCCGGGGAGGCTGGTGAGACCCTTTTGAAGGAGCTGACGGCCCTCATCAATCTCATGCTCTCCGGCAATGTGAACGAAGCCGTCATTGATATTTTATACGGTGCAAATCTATGTGCCCTGCGCAAGAAGGATGGCGGCATTCGTCCCATTGCCGTAGGGTCCACTTACCGTCGTATCGCAGCCAAAATTTGCTGTGCTTTTTACAGCGAAACACTGGCCAGCAAATTCCAGCCCCTACAGCTGGGCTTTGGGTCTAAAGGGGGCTGTGAGGCTGCGGTACATGCATTATCCACTTTCCTCAATAGTGCTAAAGGTGAGGTCATCCTTAAGGTTGACATTAAGAATGCCTTCAATTCCGTAAACAGGGACACCTTGTTGGCAGAAGTTCAAAAAGAAATACCCAAAATTTACAGTTTTCTATATCAATGTTACAGGTACCCCTCTAAATTACTTTATAAAGACAACCTTTTGAAATCAGCTGTTGGTTGCCAACAGGGTGATCCTCTTGGGCCAGTCATTTTTAGTTTGGCAATAAATCCAATCATTCGACAGCTAAGTTCAAAATTCAACGTATGGTATTTGGATGACGGAACCCTAGGAGGTGATGTAGACACAGTCATAAAGGACTTAACTTTTTTAAAAGAAAAATTCAGTGTTATTGGCCTAGACCTTAACTTTTCAAAATGTGAAATTTATCTTCCCGAAACCACTGACAGACAGACTACCTTAGCAAAATTTTGTACCGTAGCACCAAATATCAAAATTACGGAAAGAGACTCTCTTCACCTCCTAGGGTCCCCAATTTTTGACGAATCCTTTCCAACGTTCGTTGAAGAAAAAAAAAAAAATTCAATGATGTCTCGGAAAGCCTTTTCAAAATTAACATTCATTCGGCCTTCACACTCATTCGATACTGCTGTTTTGGACCAAAATTTACATATAATCTTCGCTCCTCCCATCTGTGGAAACATCCACAACTTTTAGAAAAAGTAGACCAAGTTATTAGAAACACACTAACTTCGATCCTAAATGTGGCCCTGGACGACCGAGCGTGGCAGCAAACCACACTTCCCATTCGCCTAGGTAGTCTCGGCGTCCGCAAAATTTCAAGTATAAGTTTACCGGCCTTCCTCTCCTCGGTCCACAGTACTGATAAATTAACCAGGAATATTTTATCTTCTTCACTGGTCGATTTTGAAGTACCGTGTTTGACCGATGCGTTGAACGCTTGGAAAATGGCTTGTCCCAATACGGTTTTCCCCCACAACCCGTCCTCCCAGAGACGGTGGGACGTGCCGCTCTGCAGTATTATACGGAATACCCTGATTAACACGTCACCTAATACTGTTGAGCGTGCCCGTCTGCTGGCTGTGGGAGAATGGGAGTCAGGCTTGTGGCTTCAGGCGCTCCCGTCATCCACCATGGGCACTATGATGGATGACTCTTCGTTTCGGCTCGCTACATGTCTCCGCTTGGGTGCACCTTGTGTTGCTCCGCATCGGTGTCACTGCGGTGAAACTGTCGACAGTCTTGGGCACCATGGCCTGTCCTGTTACAGGAGCGCAGGTCGCATAGCACGGCACGCTAGCATCAACGATATTATTCGTCGAGCCCTTATCACCGCCGGCGTACCTGCGGTTTTAGAACCAAACGGCTTGGTACGTGACGATGGAAAGAGACCAGACGGTATGACGTTGTTGCCTTGGAAGGTGGGTAGGCCTCTGGTGTGGGACGCAACCTGTGTCGATACCCTTGCTCCATCTCATGTTCCTAGCACGGCGAACTGTGCTGGCGCTGCTGCTGCGGCTGCTGAGACCCTCAAGCGGCGCAAATACTGTAACCTTATGGGTAACTACAGTTTTGAGCCGTTTGGGGTCGAAACGCTCGGGTCATGGGGCCCGAGTGCGCATCTAATTTTTAAACAAATTTCTCACCGACTAGTCGACACTTCACGTGACCAGAGGGCTGGGTTGTTCTTTGGACAAAGAATTAGCATTGCCATTCAGCGTGGCAATGCTGCCAGTCTTCTGGGCAGTTTTCCAGATGACAGCGATGCGGACGAGTACTTCGACGCCTGAGTATTTTTATATTAATTTGTATAGGTAGTTAGTTAGTTATTTAGTAATTTAATTTAGTTATAAATATGTTGTTATACAATAAATCATCCGAAATTGTAATGCAAAAATGCTTCATCTCCACATAACAACATCCGATCACACAGATTGTTACTCCCGGATTTAGCCACGTGGCCGACTAAAGTCTCAAATTAGTTCTGCTGTCAGTCCACTCGAGCCGACCTCTATATCAGTCCAATTGAGAATTAGTTCCAGTTAATTATCCACTAAACGCATTAGTTGACGAAAACCCCATGTTTGTGCGTGAATTGGTCATCCTTTTTGTCATTCATTTATTTATTTGAGGGCTTTTTAAATTATGCTTGCGAGATCAAATCCGTTGTCCATTTTGTGACGGTATACTCTTGGTCGACTTTTATACAGATTTCGGGATGATTCAATTACTAATGTCACAGTTACCATTGTAGCTCATTTTGTACTAATGGGAATCTTGACATATTAGTCATGATGAAGTGTTCCATGAATATGCACTGGTAAGGTAGTTCGTGTGGGCGAAAAGTAAGACCTGAAAACTAGTTGACAGTTGAAAGCATTACCTGTATCGAGTTTTTAAACGCAGTTAAGTAAGTATGATGCCGAGTGCACGAAAGATGAAAAATTCTAGTCTGTAGTGCTATTCTGGAACCATCTCACCGTGAAAACGTAGGTGAAGTGACCGTGGAGTGAGTGTCAGTGCCATTGATGCTAGGGATTGACCAAGAAGGGATGACACTGACAGCTCACTCCACGCAAGTCTTCGTGGTGAGATTTTTACAGAATCGACATGCTGTTCTCATAGTATTATTTAGTTTCATTAGTATTATTATTTCCAATGAATTTCAATTGGAAATACTATATCTTTAAAGTGAAATGTATGCCACATTTAACACTAGAAATAGGAACAAATTACATAGATCAACCAAGTTTCAGATTGTCTATAGTACACACTTCTTTTATAGGTTACGGTGTAAAATGTTATAATAAAATACCACTCGATATTCTAACTATATGAGAAGAATTTGAAAACTTGCATTAAACGCACACTATGTAGACAAGCATAGTTTAAGTTAGATGATTATATAGTAGATAAAAATGCTTGGATTAACGCTGGTCCTACTGCACTGCCACTTGAACTCACAAGTAAATTTTTATGTTTGGAAGAGATGCTTCCCTTTATTTTGTTTTTTTCTGACATTACGAACTTAATGTTCTTTTTTTATTTTATTTAATCAATAGTTTTAATTTTAAATACCTACTTTAATGGATATTAATGATTATCTTTCTTTTTGGTAGTACAATTTTAATCATATCTCAAATACATTGCAAACTGTAGTTTTGTATGA
Source organism: Dasypolia templi (assembly GCA_963555695.1). NCBI lineage: Eukaryota > Metazoa > Arthropoda > Insecta > Lepidoptera > Noctuidae > Dasypolia > Dasypolia templi. The sequence goes on along the minus strand of OY743148.1, from coordinate 8,018,733 downwards.
TTTTGTAGCCTATTTTTTTCTTTCAATATTGTATAAATTTTGTAAAATAGAAAAAAGTATTCTTCAATCATTTTATGATTTGTATGGATGTATGTAGATTTGATTGAGAGTATGTCATGCTCATTTAATGTCTCACTGACAGTGGCGCGTGTGTTGGATCAATCGATTCCCTACAAAATGGATGAGCTGGATGGTGCTGACCCACGCGTGATGTTAGTGAACGGGTGCCGTCGCCGTCGGTTGGGTCTGCCACGGTTTATTTAAATTTTAATCCTATGTTCTGAATAGTTTTTTTTTAATTTTCCTCACATATAGAAGCAAAAATAATGATGTACCCTGGAATTTGTAATATATTGATTCAAAAGAGTGTCCTTGGAGTTTCTTGCCCGTTCTTCTCCATAGAGATCTACGTTTTGGAATGGGCAACTAGCTTCAACTTCCTGGCTAACTGACCGATTTTTTGACAATTCAAAAGTTCCTGTAAATGGTTTAATTGAAATAATTGCTTTGAGTCTGAGTGTGAAAAGCCGTTAAAATGTCCGTCAAAGAATACATAACATTTTTCCTCTAACGGTCGCGTCGGTAGTTACTTCAGAATAATACGTGCTATAATAATAAATTGTTTATTTTGTACACTTAGAAGAAACATACATAAGTAGACAAGGATTAAACAGCTATTGTACAATAGAGTCACATTAAATGGCGAACTGCGGCCTCCTAAACTAGGCCAAAAGCCTGTGTTTTAGGAGCCAGAGTTCCTCCAGGTATAATGTCATACAACTGGTATTGTAATGCACGTACTTATAGAAACAACAACTTAATTTTAAACAAACATTGCCTTATTTTAAATACAGTATTAGTTCAATTAGGAGTCAATTGTAATAATATTCTCGATTTCGTCATACGTTAAATTCTGCAACCAATTTGAGAGTTTGATTTTAACTTCGTGCTTAGACAGGGAATATATGGGGATAAGTTTATTTATTTCATTGCTGGCTGGCAAACATTGAACGGCATTGGACTATATCGCACACGAGAGTGCCTTTGCGTCTTTTCAGCTTTTCAAGATCTAGATGTAGCGTAGAGTGTTGTTGTGTCAATACTTTGGCTTTTGAATAAAGCTTATTGGTCGTCCCTGCGCTTAAAGTGCAGGGCTATGATTCTAACACAGTTCCATTGCGGCTTGGAATGAGTTTCATTTATGTAAATCATCTTCATTTTGTTAAGTAGGTACACAATTATGACAAAGTTGCCGCACTGAACATACAGTGACATTTACACTCAAATGCAAATAGAGTATAAACATCTATAGCTATTGAAAATCTATCAACTGATATGTGACGTGTGAACGCAGCTACAAGTTATAACAGTGTAGTGACAACCAGATGCAAATAAGTATAGTGTCGGACAAAATAATAAGGCACGGTGGCGATATCGTAACACAACTAATAAACGGTAATTTGACACGACAAGTCAATTACGAGCCGACATAAACACGTATCGGCTTCGACGGAGTTTCGCTTGTAATGCCAGACGTGGGAAACTTTTTTTTTCTGTTTTTGCTTTTTAGTTTTTTTAATACTCTGGAATTTGAAAGTTTTTACTTTAGGGTCAAAGTTCCAATCCACATAAAATTACATAACAGTTTGTGTTTCACAATAGTCATTCAACTGGAACGAAACGTTTAATATTGTACTCGACAATTCTTGTTAACTTTATAAACCGCATGCCTTAACATACTAATTACAAACAATTACACCGTTTAATGATATAATTAAACAATACCCAACCTTCAAAGACTTTCTCGAATGAACATCCTGACCTTTACGTTCCGAAACTTTCGCTTACTCTGAAGTATTTAATTAAGCCGACCGATATCGAAGGAGTCCGTCCATTACGGAGTTCGTCTCATTAGCTCAATATCAACACGTCTTATGCCTTTAATAGATATATAATCATGCATATTATTTAAATTGCTTGACAAATTACATGTCGGTACCCAGTTGTACCTACCCAGTTGTCGGTTAAGTTTCGACTTGCATTTCTTGCAAGCTTCGAGATGTTATGGCGAATTACTGAGAGTTGGTACTACCAAAAGGTCGACTTTTTATGAAATATTTATTTAATATTTTATTTTTTTAGGAACCTTCCATATCTATGAGTTTGATTACGTAGTAGATATAAGTTTTAGAAAATCACGATAAATTACTTTCACAATTCTCTTCACCTTATTTTATTTTTCAGTCACTGCAATAAGAAGAGATATGTAACCGCACGCAAGTTTGTTTGAGACTTGTCTGGAAAATCAAAATAGTATTTCTCAATGTCTGAACTGATTCCTACCAATCATTAGTTTTACTATTCTTATATTTATCGAACAAAGCTGAATGTTATGAAGGATGCCATGAAAGTTTAAACAATATCATTGAAGTTATTAAAGACTGCACGAAATGGATGATATTGTGCTGTAAAACGGATCATGGCCACAGTTGGGATACATCATAACAGGAAGAATATGTTTTTAAATAGTTTTTCAAAAATAGAGCGTTGTTGTGTCTGGATGCTTACTCCTATATCTCTGGTTTTGTGCTTATATAGAAGACACAGGTGGATGAAATAACTGAAGCTCGAACACAATTTATTTAGCTGTTGAATTTGTGTGGCATAGTTTTAGCGAATTTTAATTATAGATGATCACTTGAATCAACGTTAATATCCTTGCTTTTTTCATCTACGAGTATTTATATTGAAGTCGGTTTGCAGAAAACCTGGCACAATATATCCTACGCGACCAGTTCTTTGGCCAACATCCTAAGGAAAGTCCAGGTATCAGACTTTCTGACATCTTCTCATTTCATATTGGTCAGACTGATGACAATCATGTTAATGATTTTGTGAATTAGTCGTTGGAGTGCCATAATAAATAAATAAATAAATCAACAACTCTAAACCATAAATTGTTTTCAAAATATTTATTCTGATTATCATCTCTAAATGTGTCCGCCATAAAATCCTTAGCTCTAAGACACGAGTCGCCAATTAGTTGGTACTAAAGGAAAATGTGGCCGCCGGGTAAAATTACGAGACTGTTGGTAAGTACGTACACATATGAACGCGTGAGTATTTGAGCGTCCCGATCTCTCGAGCTCCTGACGAAACGAGTTATAATGCTCACAACGCTACTACAGTGCGCAGGAATGGAACTGAGCTAAGTTGGATAAGTCTATTATTCTATCCCTAAGTAAGCTTCGGTGACACAATGGTATATTTGGTTGAAATTATCAGAGATTCGAGTTTTAAAAAGTTCTCATTTTTGTGCCTGTATTTGTTTAAGTTTGTCAAATTTTACATCACTGCAAACTTACTTATTGGGCGACCATGTTTTCATAAGCATGGTCGCGATTAGATAAAGAGATCATATCTCTTCTCTTTGTCAACTTTTCTACTTCTTTCCAGGTATGCTGGAAAATATTTATTTTGAAATAAGCATCCCCTTTTTACCAATTTATGTGTTCTTCTCTTCTTGTCTGCTTATGGGTGTGTTCATAAATGGTTAAATAAATAAATTATTAAGGAAATATATGGGACTTGATAAGAAATCGTAAAGTGAGTAGCAAGTTATTTTGCCAATTACATACTAAGCATGAACATTTGGAGTAAAGCTACTTTTATAATGGAATGTTCAAGACTGTTGGGCTTGAATTGAGTGTTTTGTAACAGGCTAAAGACCGAAAACAAGAAAGGTCGTGGGAAGATCTATTCATACAAATGGAATACACCTGGAATATTGTCGACAGTGTTTTGATGTTCCATAATATCAGTGGCGCCAACGATCTGTTCTTGTACAGAAATATTTTCATTCATCAAAAAAAACAAAAATATTGATTTACAGTATTTATATGGATCCCGAAAATCAAAGGCGATTGTTGATTTATTAATAGGAACACATAAATATCCACTTTAAATTTTGATGTCGGTCGTTTTCGTTTAGTATGGGCCTTCTATTCAAAACTCTCGAATAGTCGCTAGTTACCGATTTTTTGAAATTCGGATTCAGACGTTTCCAATTCGCGAAATTTTAATTTGTGACACGCTTGAATGGAGGCATTCATTTCTACATCGAAAGTAGTAGACACATTTGTAGAAATAACACAGGAAAACAAGGCATCAGCCGTAATCGCCGAGCTACTCCGCAGCAATATACAAGCGAGAAGACAAATTAAAGAGAAAACTATTAGCTGTCAGAACCAGCCTACGTAACACTGAGCGTCCGTTCACACGGCGCTGTCTTGTACGATATTTTAAGGTAAAAAGTTGGGATCACACGTCATCATCCCACTATTGATACGGTTAAAAACAAATGCAGTTTGAAACTGCCATGTGATCACAAAATAAAGCCCCCAACCCTACATGATACAAGTAGCTTGCTTGTAGCATACATTAAAATTGAAGCAACAAATGGCTTGCAGCATCAAAAATCTAAACACTATTTGCTTCTGGTATGCCACAGCCAATTAGGCTTTTAATACATTAAAATATCGTATTATTCAACGCAGTGTGAACGGGTCCTGAGCGAATCACACGCAACATCACCTGTTAACTGAGAAACAACAATTCTTCCACAAATCTCTCGTCGCCTCACATTCTCTTCGTTTGTTTTCTCTGAAGCTTTTGACACCGAAAATATGTTCGCCATTGAGCCACTTTTCCATTGCCATCAGCCATACGTGAAGGACGTCAATGGAACTCATTCACCTGACGTTAACCTATTTTGGTATGTAGGTCGTAAAATGTTTTGAGGAAAATCGGATCTTTTAGTACTGAGATATTCACAAAAGCATAAACTAGGTCTAACATTAAAAACGATCAAATATGACGATTGCACCTGTGGGAGCTACAATTACGCAATTTCTTTTATTTGTTTGGCACTCCTCATATTTATTTGTTTTTCAGTATTTTTACACAAAACTCTAGCATAAAGAGCTACAACATTTTCTTAAATATACAAATACTCGACCTAACCGCGTACGTTTTTGTTTGAATCATCATCTTAAATATTTGAAATAGGTTTTTCACGTTTATTGTTTCTTCCTCGTGGTGCTGTGATCCTGTGCTGTGGAGTTATTTATGAGTTTATTATTTAGTCTGCTGCAGCGGCCTCAGACGGCACAAGTACAGGTGATATTGTTGTATTGTGTGCTTCTTCTCAATAAACCTTTAGGAACAGGTTACAAGAGATCAGCTGTAACATGAAGGTGTACTTGGTTTTACATTATTTCACATGAATTTTTGTCAAACTCTTCATAGAAATATCAAATTCAAAGTCGAAGCATTTATTTCAAAAATGCACTTTTGAACGACAACATTTACATTAAAATAGAATTGAATCTAGCGCCCCTTCCAAAATGTAGTTTCGTATGGAAAATAATGGGCAAGAAAGTCCACCGTTACTCTTTTAAAATATTTTACAATATTTTGTTCACATTAATTGTATTTTATATAGACGATGCACCAATAATAAAATACTAAATATATGATTGTCCTGGATCAGCATGTTCCCAAGCATTTCTAACTTGGATATAATCCTCTAATTTGTAATATCCTTGTTAACAAAGTGTACTTTTTGTATGATTTTTAAATTTTTTTGTATTTTGTTATAACATTTAACACAGTACCACATATATGATGCTTTAGCTAATCTGAAAAATGGTTAGTAAATTTTTGCTTTATTTCTGGTTTTAAAATTATGTCTATCACTTATTTTATTAAAAAGATGTAGATTTTTCTTTAATACATAATATTTTCATAAATGAATGGGTAAGATAGTGTCATAATATTAATCTTTTTATATAAAAAAAACAATGTCAGCAGCCCGACCCCACAGTAAAATGCCATACGATATAATGTTGTGGATGTAGCTAAAATAGACCAAACGCGTGGTTTCTACATCTGTTAATTGTGTTATCTATCACATTGAATATCTTGCATGCATTGAGCAGATGGTCTATTGGTCCTTCAGTCTTTATTTCATTGTTTTTGTGATGTCATGTTCTGGTATTGATCTTTCAACCTCACAATCTTTGGTTTATAGCATATGTTGAGTGACCATCTTTTAAATGTTCGATTAAACAATCGCAGAGTACCTTATCCCGTTTGTTATCAATGTTGCCATACAGAAAGATGCTACTGGGCATCATCAGTCATAAAATGTAAATGTGATTTTAGTAACATATAACGTAACATATTCGGTTTCTCATTCATATTGCAGACAATCTTACACAATTGACACCTTCATCGCTCACCGAAACTACTTTCTTACTCAGAAGAGTAATTGTGCGACTAGAATTTGTTAACATCCATTTAGTTGCTAACATGCCAGTTGCCCTTTGGGCTTAATCGTTATAGCCAATAAATAATGCTAATGTGCCAACGTTAATTGAACTAGCAATACGATATATGCTGGCAAGTGTTGTTAGTCAGATTCTTAAGAAGGTAGAATTAATGAGAAATGTGTAAGCGTATGTTCGTAGGTGCTTGAAACACCCTTTCACTGCTGGTTTTGAGGCAACATGCGACAATGCTGGCCGTTAATTTAAAATTCATTAGTTTATGAGCTTTTAAAGTGTTGATTGAAGTTTGTCCAACTGTAACTTTTATATATAGTATATGATATAATAGTTACAGTGGGAATAAAGGCCCGTTTTCACTAAGTGACACCTTAATGAATGCATAGTTAAGAGCACACTGTTAGATACGAGTATTCAACACTCGGCACAGCGTCAGTGTTGAAAATACAAAGTTATATATTTTGGCGTTCATTTGGCCATAAGTTTCATATTCTCTTACTAAATTATAGATAAGGTTGCCGGCACTCTTTATATGTCCTATGTGGCAGTCAATCAAGCCTAGAATCAATTCTATTTAATGCCTATTTGAAATAAATGCTTTGACTTTGTCAATGCTTCTTGTAGCTCAATTATAAAGGAGTTAAAAATCTTGTCTGTAGTCTGGAAAGTCTGAAAAGATCGCAAAAGACTGGACGGATTCAAAGCTTTAGAAGCGTGTCGAAATTTATTCAGAGACAGACTTGCGATATTATCGCATCCATTTTGCTTAGGTGGCGGAATATCATAAATCTCTCTAGGCACTTTATCATTCGACCATATGCTACGATTCACGCGCTCGCATGCACGACTGTGTCGCAGCAAAAAGTCGTCATATGCATATACCCTGCGGTCACAAAAGGAGATCAGCGGGTTCCGATCAGTACCGTTGCAAACAGATACAGTAGTAACCTCATACGTCAGACTACTAATGCTAGAAACTCATGAATATAATCGATCACATAATTGATTTCTCATTGACTTTTTTACCGTTCTACAACATAGTTTTGCTGATTTATAGTGGGCGTGCACACGTGTTTTGCGTTGTGAATCATTACTTAAACCATTGTTAGTTTACCAATGTTATTTGGCATTCGTCAATACCCATATCATAAAATCATTAATCAAACGAAACCGTGCAAGTGTTTCACCAATACGACAATCTGCCAAATCTGAAGCGTCTTATCGCGCCGGGGTCATTTGAATTTGGACTTTGTTGTTCATAAATAAAGTTCGGATTTGGTTGTTGGATAGAAAGCGACAAGAATGTAAATGAGAGTATGGTATCGGCACCTGTGAGTCTGGGTCGGCTGGTGACGTCAGAGCGGAGTAATGTAGCTTGACGATTAAGCCTCCAATCAAGGAGTCTATATTACGTTTTTGCGAGTGCCGCATTCAATTCGTTTTGATTATAATTAACTTGCGGCTACTAGTTGTGAGGTCGGGTTTCCATTCGATATCACTTTTGTGTAGTTTATTTTAAATAAATGTGAAACTACCTTTGGTAGGTATACTTTATATATAGGTGGTAACCATAAAACAACGCATTTTTTTAGATTCAGTGAAGCAGTTTTCTTCTTGGTGTAGTTTCTAGGTTTCTGTGAGATCAGTTCACGAACGGTTGGTTGCCATTTACCTAACATACAGAATTTCTTGACGAAAGCCACCTAACCTAGACCTGTGTCTGAGTTAGACTATTCTAGAGATATACTCATGTATGTTTGTAGGTGCACCAACATTTTGCTATTCATTCCCAAGTAGGACGAGCTATTTGCCATTCACCAGACAAAATTTCGAATTCCTGGCTGTGACACTGTCTAGTAGTATTGAGGTGTTATATCATGAGGCATTCGACTATTGGTATGTAGTGAAGTGATGATATCATTCACCATTCACGATCCGCTTGCCAAGCAATGCTTTTTGTTGTCTAGCAACATACCCTGGGATCATTTATTTATTTTCATAACGTACACTCGGTTAAAGACTAATACTTAAGAGAACATGACCCTGTTAGGGCGCAGCAAGTATACACACACACACACATTCGACACATTGTCACATTATCGCGTCATGTCGTGTACATTTAACTCATATCTAGGCTAGATACTTAAAAGTTAACATTATATTACATACCTACTAGATATCAAAATCACAACATTCATTACTACTAATAATGCATAAACTCTATCTAATAAAACATATTTTATTTATAATAATTCAAGACATTTGAAATAATAAAAATATTATTAATATTAATAAAATTATTTTATACATACATGTTTTTTTACATAACTTTTGTGCTTTATTTGAGCTTCCATGATTTGTTTAATATTGAGTTTTTGTTGATGACTAAGACATTGAGGCTCAAAATGATTGCATTGAGGAGTGATGATACTGTTTAGATAAGTTAGGTCAGGTCAAATGGCCTCCCGTCTTGAGCGGGGTCTCTGTATAAGAAAAGGCATTGCAGTAGGTCAATTATAAGCTGCTATTAATATTATTTCGGTCCAATGGAAATGTTTCCATTTGATCGAATCAGAACCTTATTTTAAAGTAGGTAATGAATACGCCTAAGTTGGAACATATCATTTAACATGGTTCGTAAAACCTGTTAATAAAGCAAGACGGTTTTAACAGCTTAAACATTAATTATATATTGGAGTAAAACTAAGCAAACGTTCCTAATGAGTTTGATTAGTTGAAGTAAAATATTTACAAATACTTGCACCTGCTATTTGTTTTTTTTTAATTTCGTCATACATTTTTTGAACGTTTTGGTGCGGCCTATAAGCATGAAGTATTTCTTTATTGATAGGTAATAAATGACAAATATAATCAATTTACACGCTATCCTATAACGTGAGACATCCTTTAATGAAATGTAAATTACAGCTTATAAAACATCCGGCAGCTTATAGTAGAACGACTGTTAGCGATCACACTTCCTATTTGCTCATTAGTATATATTCGTGACTTCACATGAAAAGACAAAAGGACGTAACAACCTTATTAATATCGAACCTTATTATCGAAAATTAAAGTTCTAATTTGGGTGTGAGTAGTGTTTCGTCAACCCAAAATCGTGCAGTAACGCAAGTGTCCACGAATTTTAGGCTTGCTATGCAGTAAGATAAGCCCCTATAGTCCATGCATTTGAAATGCGTTCTGTCCTTTGGACGGACCAAAGTGTGAAATAGTCTCACTATATTAAATGGCGGCCGAACCCACTCCACACCCCGTTAACGAGTACATTTTCGGCTTATCTTTAACATTGTCGCGGAAACGACGCAGACTTTACGTAAATAGACATAAATATTATGTTTTAAACATAAATTAACTGAGGTATGGAGTCTATTATTTTGTGTGTTAAGCCCAAAGCATATTTGACATGTAAGTGCTGTGATTACCAACTAACCATATCCTTGCAATCAGGAAGTTAGATGTGTGACCTAGTTTTAAGCATTTAATCTCATGTGTTTATGTGCGTTTGATATGATTACCTATGTTTTAAAATACTCTAAACTCAAAAGATGCCAGAAGCGTTATCCCTACTAATCAAAAGGTAACTTCCTCTCCTCTTCTGGCTAACGAAAGGTGAATTTAGAATGGTCAAGAGAGAGCACAACAGAATATCTTTAAAAGCAGTTACAGTTGGTGTGATATATTTGCATTGCATCCATTATTTCTATTGTTATGGAAATGTATTGACTGTAGAATAAACGCAGCAAATTTAAAACAAATGTCAGAGGTACGCAAAGTTCACGGGCCTGTGTGACACATTAGCTTTATAGTCAGCGCATCTTTCATGAAACTTTCATGAAACGGCACAGGACGGGCAGCAAAATCGAATAATAGGTTTACATTTCGCCCGGCCGGCTGTGCCGAATCGTGCCGAATCACGCTGACCCGAATTAGTGTGGCCACGCTTATGAAGAAAGAAATGTTTATTTTTTGCGTTGCGGTACTAATAACAAAGCCCACAACCGTCTTACAACTAAAATCCGAACAAATCCGCCGTTTTGAGTGATTGGTACTATGCGCTTTTCTGTAACCATCCCACCGTGAAACCGTAGGTGAAGTGACCGTGGAGTGAGCTGTCAGTGCCACTGATGCTAGAGATTGACCAAGACGGGATGACACTGACAGCTCAACCCACGTAAGTCACGTAAGTTCTCAGTCAGATTTTAGCAGAATCGACATGCTGCTATTCACTTTCCTATAAAAATTATAGGATAATACTTATGACACTGAAACAAGTCATTTTAAAATACCTATTAAAATGTTGGGAAATTGCAAGAGATGTAGAAAAATAGCAAACGATTGAAAATCATTTAGGTGAATACTTTCAGTTTGTTGGACGTGAACGTTGGAATAACTCTAACTCACCACCGGCCTCACTGGCCCCGGGTGGTAGTTCCAGAAAAGCGAATGAAGAATATTGAAATATTCTAAGCGAGTCCGACTTGAACGTAGATTCCACAGGTGGGGGCTTGCATTATTAACAAGAAAGCAACTTTAGTAACTGCTTTAATCAAATCACCTATTTTCTGTCAAACTAGAATCTTAAAGAATTTTCCGCGATGTTTTCTCTCGTTTCTGCAGAATAGCCCATCAGCATCGAATGCTATTTAGAGTATTTTTATTTGATGCTGTCAGCCGACATGAAATCTTGCAAGTTTTTTCTCAAGCCATTCAATTGATAAAAGGTATTCAGTAAATAAGTCTAAAACATATTTATTTTTCCTTAATTGCAAGTATTGATTTACTATCCTGATTTATAGAGAGAACGGAACATTGACACTTGCAATATAAGCTGTATTTGTTACTGCCCGCGGCTCTGATTGTGATTACAAATTTAGATTAAATACTGCATTGATAAAGTGGGTATTATGTCATTTAAATAGTGAATATTTGAACTAGACACCTGTCTGTCTGTGTTGCTTATGCATATTTCGCACGGAGCGGACAAGGCAATGACCTTTGACAAACTCCTGTAGCTCTTGCTTTCTACCGGACGACTTAATGGAAGCCAAAGGGTATTTTACTGACCACTTAGACTTTAGACAGACTATCTATGTGCCAAGTTTCATCCGAATCCGTTGATCCGTTTTTGCGAGAATTATAAACGAACATCCAAACATAAATTTTCACATTTTTAATATTATACTTGGTTTATAGCTAGACTGCCGCAGGCATTTTTTTTTGGTGGGTAATCATTAAATGACTTCTCCCGCTCTGGGTGGAGCGGGAGGACGTGTCAGACTTTTACTGACTTTTAAAACCCACCCGTGTTCCTTCAGTTGCCCGTGCCAGGGCCACAGTATCTCTTGAAAACATCCCGCGGCCCTGAGGCATCGGCCCTATCAGACTCCGTCACTGTGTGCTGACATCTCTTTGAAGCGCGCGTGGAACACGACGAGCCGTCGATCCGGGCCTGGTCCTTACCGGATGGCGAGCTACCCATTGCTTGCCGTCCGCAAGCTCACACCTACGGTGGCCGTGGATTTGCAGGCGACGCCCGACGCCCAGGGCGTCTCCTGCGGCGACTGGGGGCGCGAGGGCGAAAGGCTCTCTCCCTCACGCGCTCCTTCCCTCCTTCACGAGCATTACTGCTTCGCAGAAGGAGCTGACGGCTTTCCATTCCCTCTCGCTCCGTACGATGGCCTGGACTAGGGCCGGACGCGAGAGATCGCCGCCGCCGATCACCTCCGCGAGGACACTGCGGTGCTCCGCCCAAGCAGGGCAGACCTCCACCGTATGCTCCACCGTGTCCTCCAGGTGATCCACACAATGGTGACACCCGGGCGTTTCCTCCCGCCTTTTGCGAAACAGGAACCTCCCGGAACAACCGTGTCCGGTGAGGACCTGTGTCAGGCGGAAGGTGAGGACGCCGTGGCGCCTTTCCAACCACTCCTCAAAGTGGAGACTTATCGCCGCTATTGTGGAGTCCCCAAGGCTGCCGGAGCCTGGGGCCTATTAAATAAAACCGACAGGCAAACTTAAAAACTAATAAAAAAACTTATTCTCCAGTTTATTAGTTAACGGCACCTGTCAATATGACAATAGTGTCAAATAGGGTCTGCGGTAAGCAATGATGATGAAGGATTGTGCACGTTTGATAAGAATTGGTTCCGGCAGGGATTTCTTCACTTAGGTGGGATGTCTACCCTCTTTAATATGTTTGCTGCTATTTGTGATTATGTAGCTCACTCTATTAGGAGAGGCACGTATAAGCATGCTATTTGTACGTTTTTCCCGGACGTAGATGACTTTTAATTATTTTGTCTCATATCTTTCTGATTTGCCATTGGATTTTTCTAGCACAAATGTAAGTAAAATAAAAACTCGTGCCCAAGTCAAATTATGTGTAGAATGAGATAGCGCATTCTACATACAATTTCTGTGGTAAAAATTCGCAAGAAGGGAACGTATTTTTTTTCTAATATAGTAATAATAGTCAAAGCTTTTGGATTATACAGCTGGAAACCAGCGCTGGGAGCACCGGTTACACACTTACGTTGTGCTGCTAACCTCGTTGGAAGAGGTTTCTTGTACTCGCATAAGCAATTAACTTCTCTTCTATCCGGTATGTATGAACTTTATATTAGTTTTCTTTCTTTTGAGCAAAAATCAAGCCTTGTCTACTAGGACTCTGGAGATACTTCGTGTCTCATGTTTAAGATCTATCTTACCATGAATCTAGTATAGAAATAAATATGACTTCAAATGATTCTCTGAGTTTGTATATCCCACCTACGTTTCCACCAGCTGGTAATCCAAGCTTAACTCACAAATGCGAAGCTTGAGCTTCTATTCGTATGGACTTAGAATATGAAATACTATTTCCTGAAATGGCTATAAAACCTGCTTTAACAGAATTTTCTGTTTGAGAATATATATCGTCTGCATTACTTATCTGCTTATGATCATTGTTACGACTCAGAGAGTCCGGAAGTCACGGCATTTTCTGGATTGATCCACGAATTATTAATATTATTATCCTTTTGCCCTTATCCTAATTTCTATTTAAAATCGGTGCAGTACATACCTATAACGGAGGCCCTTTTCTTTGAAACATTTTATTGTTTTTGTCATATACATTCTGTCAAAAAAGTATCGCGAATGGTTGATTTGTTTACGGTACCCATTTTTTTGTTATTTGTTGTTGTTAGATTGGCACAACTGTTTTCCATTTTGCTGCGGAGTTTGAGACGCATCTGTTATTTAAATTAAATACAGTGCTGTTTTTGGTTAGATCATATTAATTGTGTATTTCGAATTTCATAATGGACAAAAACAACGTACAGAGAGTTTGTCTTAAATTTTACAGAAGGCAGAAGGAACTACAATGAATATGTTACAGAAGGCTTTCGGTGAATCGACTTTATCCAAGACACGTACTTATGAGTGGTACAAAGTGTTCAAAAGCGGTCGAGATGTGATGGAAGATTTGCCTCGCTCTGGTAGGCCCTCAACGTCTTCACCTGAAGTTAACATCGCAAAAGTGAAGGAAATAGTGACTGAAGTTCCTCACTCAAGTTTGAGAGAGATAGCCGCTGAACTTTCTGTGTCTCACGAGTCGATCAGTACTATTTTAAATAATCACTTGGGTATGAAACATGTTGCCGCTCGGCTAGTCCCAAAAGACCAAAATTTTCTCTATAAACTCAATCGCATTAGAGTCGCTAAGGACATGCTAGAACGAGCCAATTCCAATCCAACATTCATGAAACGCATTGTTACTGTTGACGAGACGTAGGTTTACGGGTTTGACATGCAAACTACGGCGTTTAACAGAGCAAACTGGACGAAAAAGGCTAGATTTGTGCAAAGAAAATTCTTCGATTTTTCATCACGATAATGCGCCTTCGCACAAGGTCATTATTTTTGACCAAAACTAAACAAATACCATCAAGTAACCTTATTCACCAGATATATTATTAGATCCAGACCATTTCTTTGTTTTTCCTAAATTCAAAAAACCATTTCGTGGCACCCGTTTTCATTCGGTAGAAGACAAAAAGGAGTATTCGCTGCGAGAACTGAACTCAATTCCGGAAAAAGCGTTTAAAAATGTTGTGATGATTGGATTATTCGTTGCCGTAAGTGTATCGCTTCTGGAGGAGCATACTTTGAAGGCCATACAATATATTTGGATGAATAACTAACATTTTGTGTATTGTTGATATTTTCTCGGTACTTTCTTGACAGAGTCGTATGTCACTCATGAATATTGTTTTAGTATATCTCTTTTCTCAAAGCCATCCAAGATCATCTTCATCTGCCAAGGCCTTTCCCAACTATGTTAGGGTCGACTTCCATTCTAACTGGATGAGTATTTTATAAGGACGTGCGCCAATGTGACCTTTATGAACCGATTTATACTAGAGTAGCACGATACCCCTTGGTAAGATTGATTGTCAGACTTTTGGTCTTCTGACTATCCCTAACGACTGTCAACGAACTGCGAATTACTGTCAGAATTACCACCGTGTTATATTCATGACAGAAAAAATAAAGCCAAGCCGACAGACATACGTACTTACTTTATGCCATTAATATAACACAGAGATTTGTACTACCTATACGTAAATGGTAGCGTATATGATTATCTGTAATATAGGTAAATGTTAGCGGTATCATTATACGTAATTTAATTGATAAATAATTGTTGAAGACAGTGTATTGCGAATTTGTGTCATATACGTATAATTGGTATAATATTAAGGTCACATGCAATGTCTCAATTTTGAATAAATTGTAACGAATTGCAGCAAATATACAACTTCCTTTAAAGTAATTCGCGTCTTATAGGATTATTTAATTAAGAAAGATGTCAACTGTCTCAAACTACTTACATAAACTTGCCAAACATAACATTATTATATAGTAATGTAAATAAATAAAACAAAAGTCTGATGATGATCTCAATTTACAATGAAGAAGGAAAACTTAGAAGATTAAATCTAAAGAGATGTTCCGTATTGCTAGCTAAGAATCAAAATCTGCGTATAATGTTACCTCTGCTGGGACACAGGTCACAGGCATCTCAGTGAGAGGGAAAGATGATGTCACCAAATTTTCAATTATTAATGAAATATCAATCAAATCCATGTATAATCTAAATCATAATACAGCCTGCATTGAATCTTATATTTATTATCTAATAAACTGCCAATAATTTAGTTAATAATAGGTATCGTGATTGCAGTTTATTAAGTATATTGATGGCAATCAAACTTTAATAATTGTCATTGCCAATTGCTATTAGCCATAGTTGGGACGATTTGTAAACGTCGAGCTGACTACAGAACCCATATAAGTACCTAACGAAATTTATTAAACTTCTAATGATTCACAGTTTGTTTCGCCGCAGCAGGAGTCGGTGAGCGCTACATCCAAGTAGTACTTTAGGACCTCAAAATGGAAGTGATTTAAGGTTTACAAAATAAGTGCGTACATAATATTAGAGTTGCCAATAATATATGTAGGAGTGAAAGATGAGACTTATGGGAGGTTTGATTAAATAGTTAACAACTGCTGTTCACTAAGAAATGTTGGGCATTGAACAGTAAAAGTGCAATAGCTTATGTATGTATTACCTATTGTGATTGCTTGTTAAGAAGCAAACAGGGTCATATGTCATAAAAGTACTAATAAAAATATTGTCGATGGCGATAGGATAACCGTAAATATATAACTTCCAGATGTTACCTGTCTACCTTGGAGGCCGATTTAAACAAGTCAGGAATGAAAGTCTTTGGGTTTCAACTCAAATGTAATGTCAATTCTCATGCATTTTACTTTGTTGTAAGTATGTGTACGTAAAAATGAAAGTATGAGAGATAAATATTTATGGAGTTTGAGTATGGCGTTTCTTATTTTTAAAATAATTGTCTCGAGGAAGAATGTTGCGTTATTGAGACACAGACATTGTTCAAATTTTTTTTAACCATCTTAGTCGATGTGTGATGCCTTCAACTTATATTTATTTTGGCCTTTCTAGCGTAGAATAGTGTACAGAAAACCAAGCTTTGATATTGTGTTCAGCAGAAACATCGATAAATAATCGCAACATCATATCTCCAATCTGTAACTACTTATTAGCGAAACAATGCCTCCTCAAACATCTCTCATACATTCAATCTTACACTCGATGACTTACTACAGATAAAATCAAAACCAATCTATCAAGACTATTAATCAATCTAAATACTATGCTTACAAAATGTCCTGAGAACGTGAGCTTTGGCACAAACACACTCTATATAAGTCTATGGTAGCTGCGGTACCTAATTCCGAATTTGGAACATTTGTACAATGATCAGACGTGTCATTATCTGGGGTCAATGACATTATTTGTCATCGATTTTAGAAGATCTTTGGTGATTGGTTTGAAATTTGAAGGAATTAATCTTGTTTTAACAGCTGGTAATTAATTGTTTTTTATATTGTAGATGTTCGAATCCATTACCCGTAGTCAGCTTTATAGAAGCGTGACTGAGAGGTAAGCAAATAAACCGAATATGGATGAGTCTTACAGCGTCTCTAATCTACTATGTGCTGGTTGCTGGTAGTGGTGATTTTATCTGACTATTTCTGCACCTAATAATGAATTATTTTCTGTATAGAAACGGAATATCCTCCTGAATTTTTTTTTCGTACATAGATGTACCTATAGTATACCCACATTTCGCCAGTTACTTTTTAGTCCCATGTAATAGGGGGCGAGCCTATTGCCATCAACAAGGGCACAAATCCAGACTCCGGGCTGCTACTGAGAAATTCTAGATAGAAAAACCCAATAACACTATGCCCGACCTGAGAATCGAACCCAGGACCTCATGCTCAGCAGTAGCTCTTGCGACCACTAGACCAACGAGGCAGTTTCGTTCATGGGTACCTACTTTTTTGGAAAGCCCGTAATTAAATAATTGGTTCAAATCGTCTGTTCTGATACTGATACAAATGGCGACTGGTCTAACCTGCGAGCCGCTCAGATATTTCCTTTATTAAACTAAAAAACCGAAAAAAGCTCCCCTAATCTGCAATCTAAAAGTTCGTATAAACAAAAGACACATGCCTAACAAGCATGTGCTATTATATTAGCCTTTACATAAACACGATCTGTCAGTTCAGATACAATCGACGTGAATCATATTACATCATTGGTGACGTCACCGACCAACCATTTAAATCGACAGCCTAGTCTGAGAATGCAAATTCGAAATTTAAATGTGCCCTTCGAAGCTGTGAACTTGCGGGTCTAGACAATACTTGGGAATTATTTGCTCAAGTTATTTAAAGTGGTCATCGTATTAGTGGTTCAGCAGATTCAATAATATCAGGATTGTGCCGGAATATAGCAGTTCGTCGTTGATGTGGTACGACAGCGGCTTACCTGACATCATCTTCTGTTATCACGCATTGTTGTTACTCAACAATTGATGCGAAGCCCTGCTTGAGTGGCTGTCACCAGCCAGTGTCACTCTTATCCGACCTTTTCGGTGATTCCGGTAACTTCGTAAAAAAAACAAGACGGCGTCACATGCTACGCTGTCATATCTTTGCGTTTCAATGTGGCTTTGCTTGTACACTGCTACAGGCATTTTTGGCGTTCAAACGACGCGACTTTGACAGCAGAGTTTGTTAAACATTTGTGTAATTGTTTTGTGATATGTCACTTGAAATATATTCAAATAAATGATGACGGCGTTTTTCAGGCCACTCACAAATTCAAATTTCGGCCATACACCAAAATATCTTTGTAGCGCTTTATTGGACATTCGTCAATAATATTGTGTAAAATGTGCATTGAAAATTAGAACCATATTTTGCAGCTAACCATACCTAGACGGTAACGTAATATTCCGCGTTATTCGCTTTTTGCAAAAGCGACTTAGGGCTTGATATAATTCTTAATCGTAGTTTATTTGATAGCAAATAATATTCGTGTAATAAGGACAGATTTATTAGCGTTGTCTGAAATATGAGGCCATTTGTTTTGTAATACAATAGGTAATTAGGACTTATTTCAACATTAGCTGCTATTCAGCGAGTTTAAGTTATTAGATAAACTTGACTGTTTTGATAATGGTTCACGAACTTCCACCAATTCCAATTTATAATATAACAAACAAAAAAACCGTTTGGAGCTGAAGCAAATAAATATCAAAAATGTAATGTAGAATGATTTGATCTTATAAGTTATAACTTGATGATGTCATCGTAATCAAACAGAGTAATGTTAATTTGTAATAAAATTAATTGGA
This sequence comes from Dasypolia templi, assembly GCA_963555695.1. Classification (NCBI taxonomy): domain Eukaryota; kingdom Metazoa; phylum Arthropoda; class Insecta; order Lepidoptera; family Noctuidae; genus Dasypolia; species Dasypolia templi. Next base: position 8,000,078 of record OY743148.1, on the reverse strand, counting down.
CCGAACCTAGACATTAAAGTTTGTTGAATAATGAAGTTGACTTTAAATTCCCAAGGCATCATGAAAATGCATAAACATACAGCTTCTAATTAAAACTTGGTGAATAAGATTAGCTAAATACACGTTAACGTCTGCTTTGGCTTAATAACTTCGTTTTATTGACGGACAAAGGTCATCAGTTCGAGCCTGAGATCATAGAAGAAGTGAGTTGTGCCAAAGGACTACTAAAGAGTACTAAGTGTGAAGTTAAGATATTGCATCTGTTCGTCTGACAATTCAACTTACTTAGCTATACAGAGTGTATTTCTGGGATGGGGTAGTAAGCCATATCTTAACCGTTGTATCTACAGCAAAATTGGTTCAGTAAAAAATTCTGGTACGATAGCTCGCTGTTACGTCTCTGGTGTTCCTTTTCCAAGGCGTAAGACAGGAAGAAACAAGCAAGCTAAAAATAGTAAAAAATCAGTTATAAAACATAGGTCAAACATCAAACATCAAATAGTCATTATGGATTTTTTAAACGGGGCAGTAAGGTAGACCTTAACCGTTAAAGCTACAAGAAAACCTTGACCTTAAAACTTTAAATATAAAAATAAAAATAAAAAACTAGTTTGTTCCTGTCTTGCACCTTGGAAAACGGACGGCATAGACGTAACACCGACATATCGTGACTGAATTGTTAAAATGTTTAGGCTCTTTTTTCTTCTTTTTACGCAAATGCAGAAGAGAAATAAAGAAACTTTCAGATTAGAAGAGATAAAAAGAACACTTCTATATGCTATTTTGCCAGTTCCAAAATTGGCCAAAGCATATCAAGGGTCAGATCCACTGTTTTTTTGTTGCTAAAGCTGTCTTGTTCGTGAAAAAATTATACATCTATATCTAAATTAAAGTTGCTTTTCGTGTCTGTTTGTTTGACGGGGTTGTTCTTCTTAACTCCGCAACGGATTTTGGTGCGGTTTTCATCTTCAATTAGAACATTTATTCAGGGACGTTTATATGTAACATAAAACAATTATATTTAACTTACTTGAGCAAAGAAAGTTCGATGTTTTGGCCGACTCGCTAGTAAAATCTACTAATATATAAAATTCTCGTGTCGCAATGTTTGTTACCAAACTCCTCCGAAACGGCTTAACCGATTTGTATGACATTTTGTGTGTAGGTCTGAGAATCGGCCAAAAACTATTTTTCAACAATAAAAAATTTGCAAAACAACGTTTTGCGGGGTCAGCTAGTAAATTATAATTTTGTTGTATAGCAGGCTATAAGACAATATATTGTTTTACCTGTTACAGTTGTCATAATAACATGATAACTAATATATTGTTAATGAGATCAATATTGAACGTGCACGTATTATTTTAATGTGAATTATACCTGTTTTGATTAACTTATTAGCTTATTAATTCATCCCATGACTGTTCTTGACTTAAGATTGGAATAAAAATGAGCTCGATATGGCTTTGCCTGTCTGGCCACTTAGATTTATTACCAGGTCCTGTCGAAAATAGGTCGCACTGAAACTTTATAAGGATATATATTTAAATGAAAGCAATAATTAATGATGGGTTGATACAGACCAGGTATAGAGACAGGACGGCAAAATTTACGAACTTTTAAATGTCAGTCATTTTCCATTTTCAGCTTCAAAAGGAAAAGGATAGTGTTAAATTGGCTAAAATCTTTTTTTGCCTAGAATGACTGAGAAATCTAGACTTCTCAGAAAGTTTATTTTTACAGAATAGGAAAAATAACATGGTCCTACATTTTACTTCATATTTATATTGTTTAGCCTCTAACAGACTGCACAGAAATTTTAGAAGGTTTAACTAAATACAGCTAGATCTGACGTGCGAATTTAGTAATTAAGACTTGAAATAGCAAAATAGAGAATGTCGACGCCTGTCGTTAGTGTATCAGTGATACTGATCAAAGGCTTTAGACCAGTCATGACATCAGTATTTAAATAGGTTGAGTATGGTAAATACAAGTATATGAATGACCAAACAGGAATAATGTAAACTTTTAGAGGCAAAACAAGTCAAAGCAAAGCTTTTAAAGTATGTTATTATTTACAGAGAATTCCATCAAATGAATGTCAGCAGTCCACCGCAGTGGGCGCGTTCTTTGAGGCTCCGACCGGCCCGCAGGTTGAACGCGTCCCAAAGGGTCATGGCCATCCGGCTGGTCCGGGGATACCGCACGGTATCATGCGAGGCGGCGAGCCTCCTTGCCGGATTGCCGCCATGGGATCTGGAGGCAAAAGCACTCGCGCACGTATGGGAGTGGCGCGAGGAGGCAAAACGCCGGGGTGTAACTTCGCTGCCGCGAGAAATCACGGTACAGCGGACAGAGCTCCGGCGGGATCTCATGGCGACATGGAGGGTGCGATTGTCGCAACCCAGTGCTGGGCACGCCACAATAGCGGCGGTAAGTCCCCTCTTTGAGGAGTGGTTGGAGAGGCGCCACGGCGTCCTCACCTTCCGCCTGACACAGGTCCTCACCGGACACGGTTGTTTCGGGAGGTTCCTGTTTCGCATAAGGCGGGAGGAAACGCCCGGGTGTCACCATTGTGTGTATCGCCCGGAGGACACGGTGGAGCATACGGTGGAGGTATGCCCAGCTTGGGCGGAGCACCGCAGTGTCCTCGCGGAGGCGATTGGCGGCGGCGATCTCTCGCGTCCGGCCTTGGTCCAGGCCATGGTACGGAGCGAGAGGGAATGGAAAGCCGTCACCTCCTTCTGCGAAGCAGTAATGCTCGCGAAGGAGGAGGCGGAGCGGGTGAGGGAGAGAGCATTGCGCCCTCACGCCCCCACTAGCCGCCGCAGGAGACGCCCTGGGCGTCGGGAGTCGCCTGCAGATTCCCGGCCACCGTAGGCGCGGGCTTGCGGATGGCGAGCAATGGGTAGCTCGTCGTCCGGTAAGGACCAGGCCCGGGTCGACGGCGCGTTGTGTTCCACGCGCGCCTCAAAGAGATGTCAGCACAAAGTGACGGGGTCCGATAGGGCCGACGCCTCAGGGTCGCGGGTTATTCCACAGAGAAAACCGTGGCCCTGGCACAGGCAACTGAAGGAACACGGGTGGGTTTTAGTCAGTAAAAGTCTGACACGCCCTCCCGCTCCACCCAGAGCGGGAGAAGTCATTTGATGATTTCCCACCCAAAAAAAAAAAAATAAAGAAGTCCACCGCAGCTTAGATGTGCTGAACGTGCTCAATGTCATTGGTTAAATTCGCCCTTTATCTGACCAAAAATTGTTGTTAAGTAGGCATTGTACTTAATTTTTGTGTTTAATTTTAGAAACATAAACCTTATGCATAAACCGTGAACCATTATTTTCTAATAATAAATATGTAATAGGTCCCTAAGTAAATAATAATTATAATTCGCGAAATACACTATTATTAAAACATCGCTCAAAGTTACAACGAAATACACGAACTTTTATATTTTGTTACTTGCTGCTACGGAACCCTTCATGGGCGAGTCCGACTCGCAGTTGGCCGCTTTTTTTTGTTTGGGTGGGAAATCATCAAAGGCGTGTCAGACTTTTACTGACTAAAACCGTGTTCCTTCAGTTGCCTGTACCAGGGGCCACGGTATCTCTTTTGAACAATCCGTGACCCTGGCAGGCATCGGCCCTAACGGACCCCGTCAATTAAAGCTGACATTTCTTAGAGGCACGCGTGGAACACAACGCGCCTTCGACCCGGGCCTGGTCCTTACCGGACGGCGATCTACCCATTGCTGGCCGTCCACAAGCCCGCGCCTACTGTGGCCGGGAATCTGCTGGCGATTCCCAACGACCAGGGCATCTCGCTTCGCAGAAAGAAATGGCGGCTTTCCATATACTTTCGCTCCGTACCATGGCCTGGACCAGGGTCAGACCAGCGATCGCCTCTTCGAGGACACGGCGGGCTCAAGCCGTGCAGACCTCCATCCTATGCTCCACCGTTTTCCTCGGGAGATCCACACAATGCTGACGCCCGGGCGTATCCTCCCGCCTTATGCAAAACAGGAACCTCCCGAAACAAACGTGCCCGGTGAGGACCTTTGTAAGGCGAAAAGTGAAGATGCCGCAATGGTTGTTTGCCGGGCACTGGGTTGCGATAATCACACCTTCCATGTCGCCATGAGATCCCGCTGGAGCTCTGTCCACTGTACAGTGATTTCAGGCAGCGGAGTAAGAGGCAGATAGAAGTTTTTGCCTATCACGAGATGCCTTTAAATCTATACCAATATTATATTATAAAGAGGTATTCGTTTGTATGCTGGGCGTAATCTCTGGACCCAACCGTTAGTTTTTTTTTTTTAATATCCCAATTTTTAAGGAAGCTGTAGGCTATTTTATGTCACGCCTTTACATCATGGCCTTTAGGAGCCGAGCAAAAAGAAAAAAAGTCAGAAATAACGCTAAGCGAAAACGAAGTGATGCGCGGGCAGGTGATGCGATGCGGCAGGGTGGGTCGAGACACGGGGATAAACTTAGTCGGGAATACATAGACTTCCCCAAAACAAGCTGATAACTACCAGACCATGTCTCAAAGTCACCAACTTAACGGTTTGTCGACCTCATTCGTCAGAATTCGTATCAAATTCTTATTCCGTCTCAATCATATTCAAATTGATAACAGGTAAAACAAATGATACTTGGAAGTCAAAAGTCTGGTAAACCACAAATGTGAGACAATAAAAACAATTGTTCGAATCCTATCGACATTGTTAACATGAATTGAATTTAAAACAATTTTTTTGGGAGTCACTATGGTATAAACGAAGTATTAATGATACATTATTATTAGGTAGGGAAATCCGTTGTAATCTTCTTACCGTGTGAAATGGTCATGGAAAACCCACATCAAGACATATTGCAGGTTTCTGGTATGAGGTTTGTTTGTTACGTATCGGGTGTAAAAATACGCTTCAAGCCGAGAGTAGCTTGTACTCCCCGTCAGTGAAATGCGTTACGTTACGCACTAGGGTAAATAGCTATTGTTAATACCAAAAACGTTTAAAAAATAAACGTTTGTGCAATGTTACTTTTTTTTTTTTTGTGCGTAGTCCAGGGCTATGTGATGGGTCTTTTTACACTCTGTAAAATAGGCCCCGCCGACACCTATTGCGAATGCGGTACTTTTGACAAAACCGTGCCCCATTTGTGGGGCGAAGTGTCCATAGGTGTCTACAACTGCACTTCTGAGGTCCTAAGAATCGCCACTGATGCCACGATTGGAATGGCCATCTACGGGACCCAACTCATTTAACACAAGAAAATGATAAATTATTTTATTTCTGTAAGTAGGTTTGTACAAGCACTTTTACAAGTCAATCATATTTTTAAAGTTTAGAAGAAAATGGCGTTTCCTATCTGACTACTCTGAAAAGAAAGGCCGAAACAAAGTCAGAGGTGACAGTCTCGTTTAAAGTCCAGACATAATCTTAGACAGATCATGTGAAAACCATGTAGATTGGTGTCTGAAATGGTATTTTCAAGAAAGAACAACACAGATTTGAGTGAGCCTGTCTGTGGCAGTGCACACATTTGACAATTATCGCGCAGCCCAACTCAGATCTAAAGGAGCTCAACGATTCGACGAACAATACAAATGAAAGGACATTTGGGTAGGTAGGCCGCTTATAGTACTCAAACTGCCAGACCATCATTAAAAATTACTTCTATTACCGGCGTGATGTTATATTATGTTTATTTTCTTTGTAAATTTATTGGAGCAGCTATTTTCTTGAGCCTGGTAGGAGGACCAATAAAGTTGTGTTTGTTCCTAGTATCTAAATTAAGGATTTCAGTTTTTTTTACAGATTAATATTTTTATGTGCATACAATTTTCTATCGTAAATATGCTGGAGAAGGCACATTCAGTATATTAATCTCTTTCACTTTGTCGCTGAGGGAGTGTCTGGGACTTAATTTAGAAATTGAAAGTATACTTAACAGACTGTATTTCAAACAATTAAATTACGAATTTTGCTAATGACGTATGCTACAGAGATAAGCTTTTTTGTCAATTTATCCATATGGGAACCCCATTGGAGCTGAGTTGTGCCTAAGAATTCTGCGATATTATCGGGTTTCAACTCTTCACCCTTCATAAGAACACTAGTTTTTACTTGTCTAACATGAAATATCGTAAACTTAATACATTTAGTTGTTTTCGCGTTAAGAAGTAGGTTATTAACATATGTAAGTAACATTTAAAACCGACTTGAAAAGAAGAAGAAGCTAACTTCCAGGAAATTCTTCTTAAATTCCAAATATACACAGAGCCATCCATCAGGTGTCTCATGCTCTGAGATCTTCGATTCAGGATGTGATGCGCACGTTTCGAGATTATCAATTTAAAAAAAAATGGTGACCCACATTGACACAAATTCACGCCATTTTAATTGGTATGATGACTACTATTAACTTGGCAGTTTATTAAGCTATTACACTTTTTGCACTTTTTGGAAATAAACATTTCTTTGAAGTAAAAAAAATTGGCATCATCCCTATTGCAAGGATGCAGTGTAAAAATAAGAACTTATATAATATTGTAACACCCTGATTCTGGAACGAAAATCAACACAAAAATTTGCAAACAAATTGACTATAAGTTTAATTTGGACGCGTCGTTGATTTTCGTTCTAGAAACCGAGCGAATGTCAATGACCAAAGAATATTAGACACTTGTAATCTTTTTAACTGCAATTGTTTTTTTGTAAACCACTTTTGAAAGCTGTTAATGGCTTAAGATAAACGACGCTGCGACGAATAATATCAACTATTGATTCGACTCAAATCGGGCGCACACTTGCACAGTATATCATACTTTAATATTATTCTGAATTGAACCTCAATTCGTTGATCGTGACTTACTGCAGTAGACAAATTTAAACGACCTGTATGTAGTTTGAACACTTTAAGGCTTATAATCGACGGTAACTGTCTTACTATTTCTTTAGGGAACTTATTTATTACTAACACATTATTATTACCTATACAGTAGCATTATTATTTACTTATACTGTCTGTTTTATTTATTTATTTAACCATTTATGTTCACATATATAAACACAAAACGAAAAAAATGGTACAGAGGTTATGCTTATTTCAAAAGAAATCTGTTCCAGCATACCTGTGCTCCGAAAGGAAGGTAGACAGCGTGTATAACAGTAAAATAAAAACAATTCACTTAATAAAATAAAACAAATAAATTAGAACATACTAACATACATACAAATATACATACCTACATACGTAAAAACTGCTAAAATAAATATAACTAAAATATAAATAATTACAGTGTAGTTAAAATAATAAATACGCACATACGCAACTGTGACGAAGTGAAAATAAAGTGTTATTTAACTCTTGTTTTAAAACTGTAACAGTTTGGCAGTCCCTAATGTCAAGCGGAAGTGAACTCCACAACCGCACCGTGTGCACAGTGAAGGAGTAGGATTAGAAGTGGGTGGAGAGAGAAGGGGACTCAAGGTGGTTCCCAAGATGCGACCTTCAAGCATAACTGAAAGACGGGCGAGTCAAAACTGTACATTCAAAAGTAATTGCTGCGGGGTGTAGGATAGAGTCTGCTCCCGAAAATGTAGTTTCCAGAGTTTTTGTAAGTTATTTCAAAAATTCACCCCAGCTGGTAGGTTTTACCCGAACGCTCATGTGTATAGTTTTTGCCGGATTTTGGTGCCGCCACAAGTCCTGAAATCTGTTGTATTAGTAAAGCAATTTGTCCTGGGTCTGCTCGCCACACAAGAACTTTTCTAATCTAAACTGTTGGCCCCGCGTTCCATCGTCGAGAAAACTCGATCGCAGTCATACGATCGAGCGTATAGATGCGCGGCTAAGAACTTATGATTAATTATTGACGCCCGCAGTTTTGCCCGAATAAGTCTCGATCCCTTAATAATATCGGGATCAAAAGTGTTCTTTATCCTATTCCAGATCATAGTCTACCCATGTACCAAATTTCATCCAAACCCGTTGAGCTATTACATTAAATTGTTTTTGATATACATTGAATATTCATAAAATAAAGTAATTGCTACGAGGTGTGGTAACGAGTCTGATGACGGAAATATAGTTTTTAGAATTTTGTGCGTTTGTCTGTTCGCCTGGATGTATGTTCCGAATTGACGCAAAAAATGGCGCAACGGATTTGGATGAAATTTAACACACAGATATTTTATAACCTAGATTAACACATAGGGTACTTTTGATCCCGGAAGTACGTTCCGGTGGGACATGGGCGGAGCCGCGGGCAATAGCTACTTTTGTCTTAAACAGACCAACTTAAGCACATTATATACTACCTACTGTTACCTTGATTAAATATTTTAGCGTAGATTACCAGAGAATACATTCAACCATACAAACATAATGTACTTACATCTTTAACGTAATAAATGCGAAAGTAAAGTGTGTGTTGGTTTGTTTGTTTGTAACGCTTTCATTCCAAAACGGCTGAATGAAAAATTTGGCACACAGATAGAACATGACCTGGGTAAGGACATACATAAACAGTATTTATTTGTGAAGACTTAAACCTATATTTATATGAAAAGTAGCCTAAATAAGACATATACGCAGACGCAGACGAAGTCACGGGCAACAGCTAGTAAATTATAAATGCGAAGGTAACTCTGTCTGTCCATCTGTCACCTTTTCACACCTAAACGGCTGTACGGATTTGAATAAAATTTTAGACAGAATTAGACCATGACTTGGGTTAGGACATAGAACAATACTTTTTATTCCGGTAGTACGTTTTCATGAGATAATTTCCGACTTACACGCGGGCAATAATTACCACAATATAAGCAGCTAAAGCAGTATAATTCCAAGTTTTCCTAGGCAAATAACGGTACCTACCAGTCACACATTACCTTTAAACACACAAGCAAAAAGTTAAATGCTGACGGTTTGGCAAGGTTACCGCATATTGTTCATCGCCAAAGCAAAACGTGAACGAACTGTGTATGCACTTTACAACTATACTCTTATTCAGTAGCTGATAACAATGACTGGTTATTAAGGTGACATAATGCACTTTATTCTCGACTAATAAGTCGGACTAATTACTCAATCAACTTACATATTAATGGAGAACTAGGTTCTAAATCATCATTAATGAATGAAACTGGGACTTAAGTCTTGTACACACTGGTAGAATAGAATATGTGATCCAGTGTTGGTACAAATGATAGTGTACTACAAAATTCTGCTAAATGCTATGCTCTAGTTTAGTGTATTTTTACTACAAGTTCACAGTAAAGTAATGGTATGTTAAATCGTCCAATTAACTCTTTACCCTAGGTTGCTCATAGAAGAAGCCGCACCAGTCTCAAAACGATCACCACTGCTCTCAAAACGATGTAGGAAAACATCGTGAGGAAACCAGCATGCCTTAGAAACAAAAATTCGAAGACATGTGACATCTACCAACCCGAACTGGGCCCGCGTGGTGGATTACGGCCAATTTGCTCTTACAGAGGGGAGGCCTGTGTCCCAGCAGTGGGAACATAATAGGCTGATTATGCAATGCAATGCAATTATGAACACTTAATAAACACATAGCCATTCGCACCATGTGGGCAATACTAACAGAAGTAAGTACAATACAAGTAACATTCTTGAAACAACACCATAGATCTATCTATTTCAAAAACTATTCCACTAAGTTCCGATCTTCGTTGCACTGTGCATATCTAAGCGTTTTTGTGCGCAGCTTGGTATGCGCACGGCCATGTGCTATTCAAACGGTTTCCGTGCGTGTATTATGTAACGAGATTTTCTTCTGGTTAACGTCATCTTGTCTGCTTAGTTCGATTTAAAATCTGAGTGGATCGTGGGTTTGAATGTTGATAAGTTTGTCCAAGTTAATGTTGAGAGATTTCGAAAAAAGATCTTATAATATCCAGCTGCATACGTTTTAAAAGTAGCTGCAACTTCCCTTGAGCATTACACTGTGTTACGAAAAACTTTCCGTCACGCGATACGGTAATTTCCGAAATGGTTATTGGAAAATGAAAATGGTCCTCTGAAAAAATAAATCTGCTCTACTGAAGTAAGACGTTGCAATACCTAACGGCGGCCTGTCTAACAAATTCGCGTTCAAGAGGCTGGCTGGAGAAGCACAATAGGTTTTGTGTCAATATTTCATCCAGTTCTGAAAATTATAGTATTACGAAAACTTGAAAAAGTAAACGACTACACAATCATGCAATCAGAAATTGTTTTACTTCAACATTCCAGCACTCAATCGTAGTCTGACGACCCAACACACCCTCGTCCCACTTGGCACACATAACAGTAGGTACATAAATCCACTACCACACAATTACAAGTTGACTCTTGTAATTCATTATCAAAACAAAATTGTTGCAAGCAATTAAAGCAACGACTCGGTGACAATAAACCATTAATTGTGTCGAAATGATTTATCCGTACCTAATAGGCAGGTAGGTATGGAGTGGTCGACACTCGCATAGTTCTGTGCAAACAAAAGATATACGCTGATTGACATTTAGAAACACCTAGCCTCGCCCTTTGTGAGATATCACACGGGACAATTTATTCAGTTCGTGTAAATTATTCTATAAAGGGGCGTTTACAACTGAGATTTTAGGTAAACATGATATAAACATTTTTCGTAATAAGCATCATTGATAATTGTTACATTTTGGGTTGAATAATCGTGCTCATCATCATCATTATCCTGAGCAGCTTTGTTCCAACCAACTGCTGAGTATAGGACTCCTCCCTTTTGTGCCCTGCTTCCCAGGTCTGTGCGAATCTCATCCAGATCTTCCCCGTAATCGTCTGTAGGTCATCCATCCACCTGGTTATTGGTCTGTCTACGCTCCTTCTACCGTTTCTCGACACACATTCCGTTAGAGCTCCGCTCCACCTGCAATCACCGCGTCTAGCCAAGTGTCCTGCCCACCTTCATTTCAGAGCTGCTACCCGTGGTCATACGTTTTGAATTGTCGTCCTAATAATGCGGAATAGTACAATATAAGTAAAAATATTTTGCTCGGTGTTCGAATCATTGGAAAAACTTCAAAAATAATGACAAGTTTTCCCTGCAATTTTACATTTGCATCGGTAGAAAATTTGATTCTTAGCAATCAGTAGTTTTATGTCAACCACTTATTTTGTTGATTTCAGCAACGATGCTTTATATCAAATTGCAATGAACGGTATAAAAGCTCCTTTAAAGGTAGCCTAAATGTTGTTGCCTTTCCTTGTCAGATAAACTTTGACAATGTTTTGAATTGAATACTGAAGTAGTGAACGGTTGGTCCAATTCAACTTACAAATATTATAAGAAAATGGGTTGTAAATATTGGTAGAATAAAAAGGACTGGCCATTATTCACCATGGACTCCTGTTGATCGTACTCACAGTACGGTGAACGGTGAAAATAGACTTGAGAAAAAAAAGTAGGCACCAGCATCTTTTGGAAAAGTTTTTCGCTGTGAAATGGGAGCTTTTGGCAAAGCTCCCATTTCACAGTGATAACCTCCGTCTAGACTCTTATCCTTGCCAATCATACAATTGCATTCAATTTTTTTTACCATCGCACTTTTTTGAAAACGGTACCTGCAACCTATTTATGTATCGTTTACAGTTCTGTCTTGTGCGTGACAATGTTGAGTTTAATTTTACTAACTTCAAGTATGGGTAAACGTCTTAATGTTGGAACGTGGTTTATGACCTCAGCGGCAAAGCTGTTTGATTTCAAGTCATGCTGAAATATTGACACGCAAATAAGTATTAACTGTGGGTAGGAAATATGACTCTTGTACGTCTTCCATTGTAGTTCCCAGAGGAATTTGAAAGATGTACCATTTAGACGAAGGAGAAGAAGATTGTAGATCCTAGTGGCCTCCAAATTGTGAAGAGGACGTCCACCGTGCTGTTTTAGTAGCCAGATCAGAGTCCGACATTGCCGCTTGTCGGGGTCGGCTTTCGAGAATTATAAACGAGAAGTTTTACCCAAAAAAATGGTTTTGACGTGAAAACAAAAAGCTTATTTTGCTCTTCTTTATTTCAATAATACCTACTACAACACTGTATTATATTAACACTGTACTGTATTATTGAAATAGCTTATTTATTGGCTAGCTAACCGTAAAAGGCCTTTAACTGAGAAATATTTGTTTTTTGTTTTTTTTTTTCTGCTTTCTTCTCCCCTTGACTTTGATTATCTACGACATTTTTCAGCAATTGCCTAATCGCAAAATTATCGCACCAATGATTTTAACGATAATTCTTGGGTCTTCAGTGTAAGTTGAGGCTTTTCAAAGAATATGAAGTATTCTATCACAGAGATGTCAATTGTGTGTCCAAAGCCCGGAAGTCAAAGCTGTTCCCCCAGCGAGTTCTTGAATTTACCAAAAAAAAATAAAAATGTGAAACACACGACTGCTTCATTTTGTGGTAAATCATTAGTGATCACAATTAGTAAAATAGTTAGGTTATCCACCGATAGAGGCGTTGATGTTGCAAATCTACATATATATGGCAGTCGGGTTAGTAACACCATTTTAACTCAAGAACGCCTGGGCCGCTTTTTATGATTTTTGATTTGTTGGATTTGTCTCCGCCACCAATATCAGAATAACTATTAAAACATGGGAAACATAAACGAAAAAATACATAATGAAGATAATATTCTGAGGCGGTACGAAGTTCCGCTATTTATTACTAAAAAAGTAACAAAGAAATAACGTCTCTTTTGAAGGTGTGTGTACAGCAACAATATTTCTCAAGGAGATAACATCGTGATCCAAAATTATAAGCACACTTGAAGCTGTAGAGAACTCGGGAACATCTCCAGGTTTGCGTGTAGGATGTTCCTTGGATTCCTAAAATGTAGATATGAAGTTATTTTGTGATACAGTTTTCTGTTTTTAATAATAAAAGTAAAGCTGTTAGGAACGAAAGGACAGTATTAACAAATTGCAACGTACGAGTAATTGCGTAACACACTAACAGTAGCAAGGGCTTTTAATTTGACAGTTAAAAAATTGAGCAGACAAACTTTTCGAACTTAAGAAGCAATGGATTGGAAATGTCATTCAAAATCGTTCAAAATTGAAATCACAAGATTGAAAGTATGTTTCGCAGTTAGGTAGCTGAACAGACAGCTGAGAGCTTGAGAGTTTGTTGCGCCACTACTTCTTCCCAGCTAAAACACAAGGAAGTGGTGAAGGTTTGGGAGACGGTCTCATGTAATTTTGACGTTAAAAAAGTGCTGATTCTCAGTCTAGATTGAAAAAATGACTTTTGCTTTTGATTTGGTTTCATCATTTCACTGACTTGCTTTCTGTACTACTAAATACTTAAATCATAGAATCATAGATTGTCCTTAAGTATTCTTTTACAATGCAGGTTCATTAAGATTAATAATTACACTTCAGTGAATAACAGTATTGGCATTCAATAAATCTCTAAAAAGAAACAACACGTTTCCTTTTCTTGTTCTTATCTTGTCCAGGACATTAAGACGGGTCCACTTTTGTACTCAGTTTTCTTTTTACTTATTATAATATGATAAACATCTGTAAATGCTAATTCACCAACTAAAACTCTTAAGAGTCGTTTTCATGAAACGTTGTCTTTTTGTGAATTTGAATCAATGCTTGTTACAAATTATATGTAGAATGCAAATGAGATTAATACAATTTATTCTCTGTTATCGTATATTTTCGTGTAAGCTTATGGATGCGGGTGCGCAGACCTTTTATTTAAAGTATGAATAAATCAGCTTTTATCCTAATTAGATGTTTATTGCTGCGTGATTTATATAATGTTATAATTATTTTAATGGGTGAGTCAAATACCTTACATGAGTCAGTTTGATAAAGGCTTTAGGCATTGGGTTTTAGCATGTGGTATTAATTAATGTTAATATGTGGAGTAAATATTATTCAAAACGTTGTACAATCAACCCAAAGAAACTCATTGATCTGAAAAGTACTTATGCGTGAAAATCAGTTTTGGAATTAATGTGTGTTAAAGCTATCGTGTTTAGGAATAATCAGCCTATTTAGGTTCAATTTCACCACTTATTGTAACCGTAAGTTAACGTTTAACTTTTGTTGTATTTATTCCATATAATACAATTTATTTATTTTATGTAAGCTCAAAATGATTATCATCTGTAGTTGTATGCAAACGTTATATTGACAACATCAGGGGTCAACAATTTCCGATCCAGAATTGTCGAATCCAAGCCCCTCCAGTGTCCAGGCTTTTGTTCTAAGTTTATGCAAACAAATTAGAATGCAGACACTGTCCGCCCAACACAGTGGACAGACTGCTTCTAATTTCTGTCAGCCTTTTGTAACGGGACGGATTAAGTGTAAGCAATGTTTGTTCAAGAAACTCCCAAGCTTTCTTCAATACTTGTGCTTTGTTAAAAATGTTAATTGAATTAGTGAATTGAGGTTTTACTAATGTTACGCGGTTGTTCTTGCCACCTACTTGTATATTAGAAGTGATGCATGTATGCTAAATTGTATTGTCGTATTATTTTAATGATTAATGTTACATGTTTAGTTTGCAATGAATATTATTATCATAGGTGTCATCATAACTTAGCCTCACATCATTTACTAAATCACCCACTTCAAATAAACACATTCTGTTATTCATTAAGGAAACAACATCTTCTAAATTCGTTACAATTTCTGCGAGCCTTCTATTTCTACAAATTTCAATTTGTCACGACCTAGGGAGAGGTTCTTCATGTGTCCTAAAGAAGATGTGAAAGTTTATATTGCCCAAAGCCTATCCAGCTGAGAATAAACAACGCAACGACGACGCAATTATTTGCTATGAAACTCAATACTTCCGATTTCATTGAAAAGCCTGTCACGTACTCACTTAAAGCAGTATTAATCCAAACAGATAATATCATACGCCGCCTAAATAAAGAAATAACAACAGTAACACACGATCAAACGATAATAAACTTCTTGGTCCAATAATCGCTGTGCAGACCACCCGGCCACCATACAACTACTGTAGCCCTTTCGAACATCGTTTATTTAAAGAAATAAACTAACAATTTCATTACAAAACAAAGATATGGATTTCCTACGAATGAAAACGTGTGGGCAGCTATCCTACATCGCATTTGTGAAGCAAACATTTAACCAAACGGGACTCAATCATCGAGCATATAAAATACATTTTCCTATTTCATCAATATTTAAATCATCTCCACTGAAAACCACACCTTACCTTCCTAGTTTTTGAGGTCAGTTTTGCATTTTTCTGGTGTCCTAAGAAAATTATTAACAATCTCACAGTGAGAACAGGTGGCAACGATTTAGTGGGTTTTGCTCTTGTAATTGCTCACTACTGAGACACTGTCGTGATAATAAACGTATTTTAGATGAAATATGAAGCCTTTTGCTTCCTGTCCTTTTTATAGTAGGTACAGCCAAGTTTCTCTAGAGAATTTGCATTTAAATTTTGGACTTCAGTTTGTAGTGTATAGGGTTTAGAATTCAATGTTCGTCTGTTGGAGACTGGTCATTCTAATGAGTGTCTGGAAGAAGTCATGAATGAAGTACGATTTGAAATGGCTTTTGTTTTAAATGGTTGTGTGGAATTAGTTTTGTTTACAGTATTAAAAGATCTTGTGTTCACATATTAAAAAAAAAAAAAATGCAACCATCTTAGAACCCTTCTTATTTAACTAGCGCATCCTTTTTCTAGAATATTTTAACTTGCAGTGTTTAGTGTGTCCTCCACGATTAGCTTAAGTTTGTCCATTTTAAAACGTATTACTAACAAAAAAATAACCATTTCATAATTGTAGATTTCCACATCAAATCATACTCACCCTCCTAATAATTTCTAAAAAAACCCCTCAATATTCTGATGTAGGGATAATTTTCTCTCCCATTTCATATTGCAACCGGAAGATGTTGCTGTGAACGACACGTGGGAGGTATCCGGCACCCACGGCTGACGTCAGTGGCCGGCTTGTACGGTTTTACAGCAACTGAATGGGCTACATGAATTATGGTAGATACGTTACTTTATGAATCATGGAGCAGACTAGGTCAGGTAAAGGTTTCGAAGGGGTTCGTGTCTAGAAAATGCGGTGAATTCTATTGTTTTGAGTGAAGATCGGATTTATTGCGAATAAACCCTGAAAAAAACAGAATTCATATTTTGGAGAAAGTGATGGGACAATTGGCTATCATAACATAAAAGGGATGAAAAATCTTCGTGTTTAATTTTTTTGACTTTATACTCCAGATCCAGATCTTATCATCAGGGAATCAATCAGCATCCTCAAGTGGCTTGGTTTTTTTTCTAAAATATATTTTTACAAACTTTGACACTTTGGACCTTTGCTAATAAGTAACGTGCCAAACCAATGAGATAATTGCTTATAAATTCTCATAATACCACTCTATCTTATTACAGTGATTAACAACAAATAATTTTAGTATCTGACCTTTTACTAGATAATTGAATTGCTTCATGCCTCAAAGAGTTATTACTATAACTCGGAATCTTTGCTATACGTCTAAAATCATAATGTGTACGTGTCACAGAATAACTTGTATTGCTCAAAATGAAATAAAACAAGTGTATTTAAAGGATAGGAAATTGCTTGTTAAAGTGACATTAATATATAAAGAGAATAGATGACCTATGTTTGAGAGTCTTGATGCAGAAATTTTATCATATTAGAAAATACTATAATATTATACGTAAAAAGAGGTTACCTACGCAATTGATCATAAAAAACGGCATACTAACTCACACATAAATAACGTTATATTGCAATGTCCCAATATATCAAATGACACGTGGAAGTAGGACGACATATCGTAACTATACGGAGCGAAAAAGAGACAATCATATGTTGCTGAGCGACGTTCCACATATAGTAATATAAGCATACAATGTTGCACCAGCGTCAATGGAAGCTATTGGCAATGTTGGACTGAAACTTCTCAATTTTCAATTGTTGAGTTTACTCTTCTTGTAGCCATCCAGTAAATCGCACCATCTGGGTCTGCTACGGGTTTGTCTACTTTTACATTTTCTAAATAACTGTTAAATAATAGCACAATTACTATTTATCATTTCAGATTATGTGGCTAGAAAGGGAGTGACTATATATGACGACTAATAGAGAAGTATGGAGGACAAAGTAATGCACCGACGACGCCTTTAAAACAAAAATTGCCGAATGGCTGCTCTTGCCTGATGAAAAGCGGTGGATGAAGACTATGATGGAACGAGCGTGCCCAGAAGATGCCTGTTCACTCTTGCTTTGAAGGCAGATGGATTAAATGTGGAAGGGAACACAGACGCTGGCAGAGAGTTCCACATTTTGGCCGTGCGCATAATAAACGTGGAGGAGAAGCGAGCTCAGTACGACTAGATGCCTGTTCACTCAAGCTTTGAAGGCAGATGGGTTAAATGTGGAAGGGAACACAGACGCTGGCAGAGAGTTCCACATTTTGGCCGTGCGCATAATAAACGTGGAGGAGAAGCGAGCTGAGTACGACTGATCGGGATATGAACCAAATGCGGATGACACCCTGCATTACGTCTGTTAGTCCGGTAGTAAAATGGAAAAGGGCAGGAGAATGATAATGGTGACGTTTTATCATTTCAAACTAACAACAAACATACATAAGTCTTGTATCTCAATGATGTATCTCAGTAAACGAACTTTCTACAATTTTAACATCTATAAATAAATACAGGGTGGCAACATCGACGCGCATCCTCCTATTATGGATTAAGTACATGATTCTGAACTCCTCTGCGTTGAAATATATCGTCGCTTATTTCAACATAACTCAGTTCCATACATTTTGATAGCGTAGGTATTTAACTTTCTATGAAACAGTTGATATTGGGAGACCTCTGAAAATTTTAACGCTGTGCTGTGCGTAAAAGAGGTGAAAGACACAATATATCAGTAGAAATAGGGACCAATTAGTTCAACCAGGTTTCAGGCTGGTTAAAGTAGACTCATCTTTCATGGGGTACTGTTTAAAATGTTACAATAAAATACCTCCCCACATACAGCTACTGAAGCAAAAGAAAAAATCTTGTATTAAACGCACACTATAATGCAGCCGAGCATATTATAAGTTGGGGGTTTACATCGCTGATAAAAATACTTGGCTAATCGCTGGTCCTGTTCCGCGAGGACACATCAATTCATTGATAAGCATTTGAAAATACTGTTGGAGCTGCTGAAGATTAAAAATATACACGTATCTTTGCATTGTATAAAATCAATCCTTAAGTATTGTATAATTGCTTAAGCCAATTGTCAGTACTATGTACATTTTATAAAGCTACCATTTACTGGGATATATTTCTTTGACTTGAATGTGCCCTGGCGGCTGAGAGTATGTCATGCTCACTCTAATGTTTCGCTGATGGTGGCGCGTGTGTTAGATCATTTAGCTCCCTTCAAAGTGGTTGAGTTGAATGGTGCTAATCCATGCGTTATGTACGTGAACGAGCGCCGTCAGTAGGGACTGGTCATCTCTTAAAATTCATTTATGAATTGTATTTATCTTTTTATTTCGGATGCTTTTAACGTTTTGCATCGTTCTCACATGGATAATAATTTCAACATGAATGATGTAACCAATATTTTGTAACAATAATTTGATTTAAAAGAGTGTCCGTGGAGTTTCTTGCCCGTTCTTTTACATAGGAATACCTTTGGAATGGGCAACTAGCTTCATCTTTCTGACCGACCGACCTTGACAGTTCAAAAGTGCATGTAATTGGTAAGTATATTTGAAATAAATGGTTTGAGTTTGAGTGGGTTCCATAAAGCACAGCATCATTCTGAGCGGAAGCCTACTTGTCACAGTCACGGCGTGCAGCTGTCAAATTTTTACGTCCTGTTCGTAACTATATCTGCTTTGTTTCTATGTTTTATAATCGAGTTATCTTTTTAGGGTTCCGTAGCCAAATGGTAAAAAACGGAACCGTTATGGATCAGTCATGTCTGTCTGTCTGTCCGTCCGTATGTCACGCAACTTTTTTCCGAAACTATAAGAACTGTACTGTTGAAACTTGGTAAGTAGATGTACTCTATGAACCGCATCAAGATTTTCACACAAAAATAAAAATGTTGGGGGTTCCCCATATTATTTAGAACTGACACTCATTTTTTTTTTATCAAAACCATACGTGTGGGGTGGGGGGTATCTATGGATAGGTCTTCAAAAATATTCGCCATTTTTTTCTTCACTGAATAGTTGCCGCAAGAGACACTTCCAAAGTGGTAAAATGTGGGAGACATTTTGCCCCCCCTGCAACTTCTAAAATAAGATAATGATAAAACTAAAAAAAACAATATATGATGTACATTACCATGCAAACTTCCACCGAAAATTGGTTTGAACGAGATCTAGTAACTAGTTTCTTTTAAAACGTCATAAATCGTAAAAACCTTTCATTCAATCAACTGAAATATTAAAAAACAAGAACTTTTATATTATGTTACTTGCTGCTACGGAACCCTTCATGGGTGAGTCCGACTCGCATTTGGTCGCATTTTTTTTGTATGCACGTGTTTCTGTGACAAATAGATCTATTTTTCTTTTCTACTTTCTGTCTGTTTTTAATTTGATAACCGACGAAAAATTTCTACGGTAGGGGATCTAAAATCTTGTGCTGAGTTCATAGTTTACAAATATATCCTCTGAAATAATCTACAAATTTCTGTCGTGCTATTCTGTAACCATCTCACCGTGAAAACTTAGATGAATTGAGCGTAGAGTGAGCTGCTGACAGCTCACTCCTCTGATGGTAGGGATTGACCAAGACGGGATGTCACTGACAGCTCACTCCACGCAAATCTTCACGGTGAGACTTTAACAGAATCGACATGCTGGAATGGTGCAATCAATCGTGCAGACGCACCCCGCACTTTGATCGATAGTCTCTTTAACAACCACGAGAGAAACGAGGCAGTTACATGCACAGGCCATACTGCAATATCAGAGTCACACATGACATTGACTGCTCACTCCACGCAACCGTTCACGTTAACTGTTACGTAGAATCGACATGCTATGATTACTTTATCAAAACGGTATTCAATATAAAGTATTGCCCTTATAGACATTAGACTCGGTTTTGAATAACATTTGTCATTATTTATGTGCTTTAGGAACCCAGTTTTGTTTACATAACCCAGTGTGTTTGGATATATAGGTTAATTTTGAAATAAACCTGATGTATCAAATATGTAGTTTCAATTAAACTTTGTCTAGAGCGTCTAGTTTGTTTATTATATTCTGATATTATGGCTAGAGTTTTACTCAGTAGCAGCCCGGAGTCTGGGTTTGTGCCCGTTTGACGATGCGCGGTAGGCTCGCCTCCTATTCCATGTACTAGGGGGCGAGCCTACCGCGCGTCGTCGACTTAAACATAACAAGCGATATGTGGGTGTACCCCTAACCCTTCGTAGATTACGAGCGTGATGTTATGTATTATGACTAGGCCAGTGAAATTTTAATTTATACTTGGGTAAAAAATTACTGCTGATTATTACTTAATAAATAGTAAATATTAAAACGTATGTTATGTTACTATTCTTTCGTTTATTTTATTTTTTTATAAAACATTTTAAAAAGTGGCCCTCCGGTATCGGGAGCGTAGGGTCCAAGCTACCGGTGGTCAGGGCTCCAGAGACAGGAACATCCTCACGATGCGAGCCTTATCGAAGAGCCTTCTGAATCAGGCCCTTTATCCAACTGCCTAACTTTCGGCCATCAGGCCATTGGCAGATACGACAATCGGCACACTGTCAACAACCTCGTGTGCTAGTTCCAGATATTTCATTTGTTTCTCTTTCTCAACTTTATCTCTTTTTTATTATAAGCCTTCGTTGTCTGACTGCAGGGCAAAAGCCTACCTTCTCTATTTCCATAATTCCCGGTCTACTGAGAATGTGGGCTAAATCTTTAAGAAGCTCATCCCGCTAACTCTTTCTGGGTCTGCAGCGTAGTCGTTCCTGCTATTTCGGGTCCAATGAGTGGTGGTTTTTGCGGTAATAATTATAATATAATAAATGAATAAATGCAATACTTTAATGAGTATCGTGAATGGTGCAGATGAGTCATTTGAGGAAGACAGACATGAATGTGTGCCTAAAAGCGATAGGGTGGTTGACATTGAATTCTGCATACGTGAGAACATCAACGTAGTACCACAGTTTAATAAATTTTATTATACTGTGGCGGTAACTAGCATTTATCTTTTGAGACTTTATCTTCAATTTTAAAGGGGATTTGTACCTAATATTCATTGGCATTGCATTAAGTTGTAAAGAAAGCTCAATTTTACTTCCCTTATTAAAAACTCTTGTCTTTCATATCAGCACAACAATGTAAAATATAAAAATACATTCGTATACAAATTGTTTTATTTCATATTTTGTACATCTTGTACTTTCCCATAGCCCTAAAACAAAGGGCTTAAATCAACAATCTCGGGGCCCGTCTTCTTACTATCTCCTCACGTGGATCGGACACAGACTTTACGACATATCTGAACATTCGTGTTCACCTTTATTCCCATACTGTTTCATTTAAATACTCGGACATGAAAACCTCGAAGCCTCTGTTTTGGCATAAAACAGGAAGAGGTAGAATAAAGGTAATTTATTATAAAAATGCCCACCGACATTATTATTGGTGTAGTCGACCATAAATATGATTCGATTACTCACCATTTTGCTACAATATATCGTTTTTTAGTGCGCAAACGCAGCGACCACCACGGACTATCGAATCACAAAGCAACGATATAAAGTGTAAAATAATAATAAAGATCCGTAAAGAAATAAAGTTTTACAGCGGGTATCAGAATAATGGCGTCTCGAGTAAGGATAGACAATGGTGGCGCGAAATGTAATATTATATGAGAGTCGATATATGATCACCTACGCTTTGGTGAGTTCGCTCTAAAAATGGAAGGTTGGCTTGCAAGTACTCAGGGATCGATTGCGAGTCAAGAATATTGGTTACGATTGTTGCTGGTTGGGCGAACGCCTAATTCAAAAGTAGAAAGTTTTTCTAAATCTACAAGACAGGTAGTTGGTACACTGTACAGGACATCATCTCTTAGTATATTAAAGTGGATGCCACTGCAGAAGCGGATTCCCATGACGTCCTTCAAAACAAACGCAATAGAAGCGTTTCGTAAAATTCATGTTATATTTGCAATTTTGATAATTTTAAGATAAGACACGAAGACGCTGTGTTATCTTTTTGGCGTGACTCGACGGGGTTACGCCAAAAAGGTGACAGTATAGTGTAATGTGACGAGCCCTTTACGCCATCTACAGCAGATAAAAAAAAACTAACATCATGCCTGTAATCTTTGAAAGGTTAGGCAGAGGCTATAAGTACACCCAATTTTCGACAGTTATGTTTAAGTCCCCACTCCCACTTTAATCATAATACGAGGATTTTGAAGGAAATTCCTAAACCTTTGCTTCATTGGATTGCCAACTTCGTCTGCTTAGCAAAGTAAATAACGTAATGAATATATGTGTATTACGCAATTACATAATTATCTATTTTCTATCTTTTTGAACGAGAGAATAATATGCTTGCAATCTACATCGACGTTGTCATTTGCGTGGGTAATCTGTTCACTTTCCTAATTAAAGGATATCGTAATTGGATTGACGTCACGTTTCATGAACTTTCTATTAGATATGCATGTTATTGAAAGCATGTTTAACGTTTATTAATTAATCAGTATGTAGGTATGGGCTTTAACAAACCATTAACCTGAATAACTTGGTAATGTAACACCAATTCTGTTATAGCGTTGTCGAAAAATAACTAACCAAGTCTCTTACTTGCAAAAAAAACAAGAAAAAAAAACAAATTGACCCGAACTTATCTGTAAGCTCTATAGTAGTCTATAGAATCATGTGGGATACATCAAAACGTATTTGCCTGTCAGCAAAAGATAATATATTGTTTGTGTTTTAAAAAGACAAAAATGTTGTAAGTACCCAGGAGGTTTCATCATCATCATCATCATCTTCATAATTTTAGCTCTGCTGGACATAAGCCTCCCCCAAGCACTGCACCTTCGACCGGTTCTGTGCTTCCCGCATCTAGCGGATTCCTGCGGCCTTCACTAGGTCATTACTCCACCTTATTGTGGGAGGCCTTCCAACGCTACGTCTTCCAGTACGCGGTTGCCACTCCAGAACCTTTCGGCCCCATCGGCAATTCTGTTTTGCGAGCAATGTGCCTGTCAAGTCTACTAATTTTCCAACATTGTAATGATCTCTTCATTTTTAGTTTTTGACAGATTTGCCATACACAATCCTTAAAAATATCACAATGGAGATCTCGAGCTCTCGAACCTCCATTTTCTACAACTTAAATGATCTAAGCAAGTTTTTAACTCCAAAATGTACAAAACGAACCACTTTTTGACCACAGTAAACAGCCTCCCATTGTTACACAAACTAAAGCCTGGTCTACATGAATGGGACGCCTGAATGAAACCAGTCGGCCATAACTTACGACGACGTATCACCCGTCTTAAGGCCATAACTCACTGGTTGCAAAATCAACGCCTTAGCACAGCTGAACGCGACTGGACTCCAATTATTACTAAACAGTAGCATCTCAGTTTATGTTGGTGGAGATGTGGGAATGTTTTAATAGGATTTGATAGGTTTGTTTGTCCATAGAGTAGGTATTAAGTCGGTATTAATCATGCAGATGTGAAACTTGTCAGTTTGATTTGCATGTTTGCTACCGATACTAGATAGAACTATTGAATATTATTCTCTACTTTTTGAACTAACCTGTTACTAAATATAGCTTACAGTTTTAAACAAGCAAAAATATAGAATTATATGAATTTATCCGTAAACAAGAAAAATTAAAAGCAAAATAAAACAAATGCTACTACCGATTTTTTTTCAAGTTTGAAAAGCCAAATTTATTTTCGTGGTTGTTGTAAATTTCTAGTTTTGGTAGATTAATTACAAACAAAATTATCTGAACCTAGGTCTGAAGATTTTGTATGAAATCTAGATCGCGCCGGAAAAACATTTTGTAACAAAAAGTTTTTCACAAAAAAAAAACACCTTTTTAGTAAATATAACATTGATCCGCTAATGAAAACCACCACCATAAAGTACATACACCATTCTAAATAAGTTTCGCAATAATAAACTCTAAATACTAATGTATCTTTGCACACAACAGTTTCATAGATTTTCGTGGGTGTGCATTATTAAAACGTTAAATTTCCACTAAAATTTATGGAACTGACTAGTTTTATACCTATTGGTTTCGGTGTTTACGACTGTTAGCTGATTAAATTAATATTGGACAGAGAATCAATTTCACGTATATAAAAGCAAATAGAATATGATAAATAATAAAATTGTAATAAAACAATACATGTGGAAGTAGTAGGTGTTTAGTTATGATTAAGCGTTTAGTATTTATTGTTTCATAATTTCAGTCGGTATGTCAGCGATTGATCAAACTACGTTTAGGTTCATAGGTAGGTAGGAAATGAAGGAAGGAATGAAGTTTAATGAGATATTACTTGAGTGGACAAAGAACAGTTAAACTAACTCTGTATGTTAGGATATAATTAAGACTTTAATGTTCTAAGTTTCATGACTTTATAGACTGGAAAGTTGATCGACTGGTTATATATGACGTTTAGAATGACATTAATACTTAAAATAGGGTACAATTTTGTGAAACACAAAGCTTCTCCATGCAGCAGGAGGTATTGTAAGTTTAGTTCTTTTTAAATTTCGTCCTGTTTGCGGTCACTATGTGTCACTAAAATTCATTTGAGAAAGGCGCAGTTTGACCAGTCTACCAAAGCGGTAGATTTTGAAATAAGAACAATATAAATGGACGATATATCCATATGGTTGGAAAACCAACTCCCTAACAAAAATCAACGCAATATATATTATTCCTCATAAAATATAATAGAATACATAATTATAATAATATTTCAAAAATCGGTAATACGTAATAGGTGATAATGATACAATAAAGCTTAGCCATATTTCATCATTCAGCACGCAGACATTTATATTATCATTTAGTTATATTTAACAAAAGCCAAATCCATCAGAGCAATTCAGCTAGCTTGTTTTCATTCAAATGAGAGACTTTATAGTTACGAGAAGGTTACGAGGTTGTTCCACCTCTATACTGCAAGACCTAACCCTTTTACCATCATACAGCCAAGAAGCCAATAACAACTTCCATTGTTAAAAGGCTGTCTCTACACTAAAATAAAAAGAAAAGTAGTTTATTTTGCACCAAAAAAAAAGCAGATTGCAAAAAAAAAAAAAATATGCACATACAATGTAGCCACAAGCCTCGCATTCAAGAAAAA
This sequence comes from Dasypolia templi, assembly GCA_963555695.1. Classification (NCBI taxonomy): domain Eukaryota; kingdom Metazoa; phylum Arthropoda; class Insecta; order Lepidoptera; family Noctuidae; genus Dasypolia; species Dasypolia templi. The sequence goes on along the minus strand of OY743148.1, from coordinate 7,974,630 downwards.
AAAATTGTCCATTGCTTGATGTCAGTCCCAAAGACAATTCACATTGCTCTGTGTTGCGACCTGGGGACTGCCAATAAACAAACAATCAAAACAAAATCCGATCCCAGAGTGGAAAAATTACTTAGCACTATTCACTTTAACATTACCATTTACTCGACAAACAAACATAACATACAAAGTAGGAGGAATTTATTAAAAATTAAAATAATTTGCACTACGTAAATAACAAGTAACACCAATTAATTAATAAAATACAATACACCTAACTAAAACTAACAAATTATATCCTTACTTCACTAAAACTGGTCACAGTCTTAAATATAGCGTTAAAAAATTCATCCACACTTGTAACTCAAGAGATTGGTGGCATTGCAAAGTTGTATAGCAATGCTTAGCCTCTGGCCAAGTTAAAAACCAGCCTTTGGGTCACGGGAAGTGATCCAATAAAAGTTATAATTTCGAGTTCCAGCAATTTCAACTTTGGTGTTATGGGACTGGCATGTACACCTGTATAAAAGTCCCAAAAAAAAATAAAAAGAAAAAAAAAAAAACTTTGGTGTTTGAAAGGTTAGGAAAATAGTTGGTAAATTAACTGGTTAGAAACTAATAGGATAACATATTCTAAAAATAAGCTATTTTGCTTTTGAAGGGTTTGTTTTTTTTTATATGCAAAGGGAAATAACATTTCCAACATAACCTAACCTAACCATTGTTAAGACTTCCATTGTTAAGAGGCTGTATCTACAGTAGCCACTTTAACATTACCAGTTACTTATATTACCTTTACACTAACATAACAATAAAAGTTATCATTTCGACTTCAATTTGCGAAACGATAACCGCTCCTGAGGATATGTTTATTGAGATGTAAGTGGGGTTTACGAGCGAACTGCGCAGGAGCACTTTCTTTAGACCGCGTACGACAGTTATATTTATTTATAACGCCTTGAAAATTCCATTCATGACATCAACTGGGTACGGTGGTGGGTCCTTGTGTGAAGTGTCCTTTGAGACTTTCCGAATTAAGTATTTAATTGCAAGGGAAGTATTTGTTCTTCTTTCGGAAGAAGAGGTTAAATCAATACTGAAGAAAAGTTTGCCAGCGAAAGCACTCGGAAGTGGTGAAGGGTGGGCGTTTGGGAGACTGCTCTTATGCAAATTTGACATCGGAAGCTTTGCGTGAAATGGTCACATTTCAGATGTAGTCTGTTATGGATGGAGCTGTAAATGTTAAACAATGTACTCGTTTTAAAAACCCAAAACTTTTCGAAAACCCAAAAATTTTAAGGATCTTAGTTATGTTTTTTCTTCCTAGTATTTAACACAACTTTATGTTCTGAGTTGATGATACTGTTTGATAGGTATTTTACTTAAGTTTCTTCGGTTGGCTCTGCCAAAACCTCTGCTTCAGAGTGGAGCGATTAGCAACATCCAACAACCTGAAATTTGATGGGACGAATTCATTAAATAATCCCTTGTATGTGATTTGACTGTCTTGTAAATTAAAAGAAACATTTTCTGTAGTGAACTTTTACCGCCTAATATAACGGGTGTCACAACACCCTTCAAGAAACCGAGAGTTACTTGTTCTTCACGTATTATGGTCACATTTTTGTACTCGATCATACCTGAGAACCTTCTAGTTACGGAGATATTGAAGGTCGAAGTTCAAGCTTTTTTTTTACATTACCAAATATAAATGTAATATTTAACTAAACTTTAAATACTCCCACGAACCCTGTACCGTTGCATGCATCCATAAGAACAATGCTTTTTGACACCAATTTTAACACCATATGTCGTTTCCCATTATTTTTGCACAAAATTAATAAGTTTGATTTACAGAAAGCTTAGAAAATGGCTTCGTGAAGGGTGTTGTTACACCCTGTATTTTATACTATAATCATGCAGTCCCAAATTGCTTCACAGAATGATAGCCACTCTACATCCTCGCAGTAGGTAGAACGTAAAGCGGACTTCTATTGTGGCTACAGTGTAAAGGAGCACAAAATATTTCACTGTTGTACTGCCCATTGAGGCCGTTGAGAACTTAATATTTTAATCTTATCGCGCAGTACTGCTCCCACTGACAATGAACTAGTTACGGGGACCATCCTTTATTCAACAATTTTATTCCACTTTAAGATTATGATTTTTAGAATATAAAACACACTTCATTGCAAATTATTATATTATTTTAAGTACTATAGTCATCACAAAAGCCATTTGCAGCAAATGCAATTAAAAATATTTCCTCCTCAACAAATCCTTTCCTTTAGTAGAAGCGCAAATAACCCTGGGCGGTCTATAGTAAACAAATGAACAGTTTTATAAACATCGCTAACTTAACTGGCATAAAAGACAAAACCAAGATATACAACCTCTGTGTCAGCGAATAAATTAAAAATTGAAATTTGAAAAGAGAACAAAAGCGCAGCCGTAGCCGCGGGCCGCGGTTATGACGTCATAATTAAGGGGCCCAACACACGACGAAAAGTAAGAGAGCGACGTGAGTCACGTCCAGCCGTGAGAAAACCGAATTTAATAAAAAAGTAAAAGTGCTTTCTTTGTACAGGGGCATGCAAAATTGAAGTTCGATTATCGGTGCCTTATTTTGGGACATGATTCATTTTGGTGAGAGGCTTGAAATTTAAGATAACACGTTATGAATTTTCGATTAGCGCGAATGATGCAACCGATGTAAATGTAACGGGATGGCGAACACGTTAATGTGAACGACCCTTTTACTTTTAATACTTGTGAGGCGCATTGTAAACCGTTGACTTTGATTTTGTTTATTATTCAAAATCCGCCATTAGCAAAACACGCTTCATAATAATGACATCAGTTATTGCATCCCAATGATTTACGAAAGCAAGAGAACGAAATTTATGGTATTCCTTGCTAATCTACGGTGTGAAAGCGTAATATCTTAAAACATATTATTTGACATACAAATTAGCCAGGAATAGATTCGTGCTAATTTCTTAGCTCAAATTACTTACACAACTGGCTAGGCCACCTAAATCGATGCAATATACGCGATTCAATTAAACGTGCGACATTAGAAAATGTTATTCCGCAACAATGTCTTTCACTACGTACGCCTTTTTAACAAATCGATTCATTGCACATCAAAAATACACATAAATCGAGTTACTGTTCTCGAGTCGAGATGACATCGATGCATCGAGTCGGCGAATCGCTGAGATGCGTCACTTTTTAATTGTCCTGTATAAGGTGCGACCGTTACTGCATTCAAAATATTCAAATAATGATCGGATAATTAACGGTACAAGTAACGGGTCGGAGGGCAAATGGGATCGAATGAGAGCATATCGATAAAAATTTGGAGCTCCTTAATTTTAATGCGAGTTATAAATATTGGCGGAATTAATTGAAATCGTGTTTTGGGTGATGTTATCGAAATGTTAAGAAGGTGATTTAGAATTGACCAGGCAGTTACAACGGGGGTAATGGTTATTCCGTATTTGCAAAATTAAGGTTTTTCATTTGAGTATTAAGGATGAAAGTACATAGTAGTAGGTAACACAAAACAAGCATCACAATAACGTATCTTAATAGATTTTAAAAGGTACATAGAAAGCACAATATCTATCTAGTCTATTTTCCGGATGTTTTTCAAAGATTCCGTACGGAAAGAGAATACACAACTAGATAACCTAACACATCAATCCACATCATGCCGTCAAGTCTTTAAAACAACACACCACACCACAACATGGCACCAGCCTATAGCAACATCGCGGTACAGTTTTAAAAATGGAATAGTATCATTTAGTACGGAACCCTCGGTCGGGTAGCCAATAAACGGTAACCGCGCGGCGTGGGCGGAGCCGCTGCGTTCGTCGCGAATGTTATCCACACTTAGCTTAGTTTACGTTCGATTGTATGTAATGGGTCTTTGAATAACGACGTTTGGAGAAACATGGAAGGTTGAGCAGTAGGGCAGAGCAGCTAACACAAGACTAATAATGTACTTAATAAAATTCTTAAATTCATTAATTCGCTTGCTGATATGCCACTCACAGCCTTAACCGCTGGGTACAGAAGCATTAAGTTTTGCACAATAGTTCCTTTAATAATGAAAGTGAGCAATACGAAAAGATTTTTTTTTATTCATCCCCAAAGCGGTTCCGAGTAGGGGATGAAAGTTTGTATGGAAATTCGTCATCTAATGCCGATGGGAAATCCCATCGGCAACACACAGCTCGTATAGCAGACTACTGATTAACATAGGTCTTCAAATGCGAGCTATTTCATTCTCACCCAGCTGCTCCTAGTCAGCCAGTTCTGTACTGCGAAGATCATCACTCCACCTAGCCTAGAGTCCTTTCCGAAGCTTGCAGAAATTGATAATGTAATTAAGTTGGCACAAATGAACGCTTTTAGGTATCTTAGAACAGAATTCGATCTTGTAGAATTTAAAGAAAGCATGTTACAAAACCTCTTTTAAATCTCTTAATCCCAAATCCGCGTGGAAAACATATTTTTAATCAGTTATTTTGGAATGAAGGCAATAAAATGCTTAATCCTACTTAATACTGATTATGTGAAACAGTTTTTCGATACGTAGGAATATCGTTATAGTGAATATTGACTAACATACTTTTATTGGGTTGTTAAGTTTTGCCTGCAGCTTTATTCGTGTATCTTTTCGAATAACTAAATATTTTAATTTTGAAAAATCTTATAGGTACGAGTATGTAGGTACATATCTGCTTTCGACATTATGATTTCTAGTTTCACTGACACATTCAGGAAATCAACTTTTATGGCGAAAGGTAATCATCCTATAGATAACATTCATTTCATTCCTAACCTACGGTGCACAAAGTTGGTCTCTCACAAAACAACAGAAGTCCAAACTCAAGATTGGATGATGTGATTATGAGATGCTTCTGGAGAACTGGGCAAAGATCGTCACTCATTGGACGCCTGAAAGAGGTCATCGTCGTCGAGGTAGACCACGGCGAAGGTGGTATGACGATCTGATAATAGTTGCAGGGCCAACATGTCTAGAGATTACGCAGGGAGGCCTGCCCATCAGAGGCACATTACAGGCTAATTAAAAAAGATAAAAACTTGTTGCCTACTTCAAAATGTACCCAATAATATTCTAGGTTTTTGTTGAAAACACTAAACAGACAGACTCTTCCCAATACTTCGAGTTTTTGATACGCAAATAAGAACAGCATCAGGCATAAGGTACCATAAGTCCATATTTGTCCGGTTCAACTTTTTAAGTTATAGAGTACTGCAGATTAAAAGTAAAATGTCCAGACCTTTCTGCAAATGTCCGGTTTTTATCAGGACTTTTCCAAATCTGAAATGGCAACTAAATACGCAAGCAGAAACCGCCTATTAGTAAGGAGAATTAAGATACAGTCGCGACAAATAATTAAATATAAATTTAATTAACTTTCACTTGCCACCAGTTTCCAGATGATGTCATTCGAGCTAAATTAGACATGCGATAGTACTGCTAATATTAAATATTGATTTACATTTACAACGAAGAATTAATTAGTTTTATAGTCAGCCATAAATGTATGCAGATAACTAGGTTTTTGGAGTGCATTAATTCGATGTTTGCTTAATTGACTTCATTCGATTATGTGTCTTCTCTTCTATACCTATATAAATCAAAAGCAGAGTTGGAAAAATAAGCAATGATTATTTTAAAAAAATGTTAATCATTAGCCTACCTATTTATATAAATTTACATAATTTTAAAAAGAGCAAACCGTCCAGCTCAATGACTATGTATGGCAAGCCGATCCGTTAATACCTAAAGCCTAAATACCTAAACGTGATCCTAGACCAACATCTCACTTTGAGTGAGCCGATAAGGGCGGCTCGCGCGCGCTCCTCCTTTAGCTCTCGGTAGGCTACATTTCATATTGACCCGCTGCAAACGTCAGGTTTACCTCTAACTCTTGGTGGCGTAAGATGAATTATTTGACCTGTGAACTCTCGAATTATTTAGAATAACCCATGAACGCGAAAATGGGCCTATGAGTAAAACCACCATGACTACGCAACCTTTTTGAAAATCTGGGGACATGTAGTAATTTAAAATTGAATTTTAGTAGTAATTTGTCATGAACGTGTGTGTGGACTAAAACTGGGTTTTTCAAGACAATCGAATAATTCACGAGTAAAGTGCCTAGCGTACTAAATGAATAAAAATGCTTCACCGCCAAAAATGACAGTTCACTAAATTGAGTTTTATTACAGAAGCATTTAAATTAACAGTTTGTCTAGTTTCTCATTACTCTGACAAGTAGTAAAAGTCAATTAAGGATTCGTGATCATAGGTGGGCGTTACAAGAACCTTTTAGATTTGATGGCCATTTACGGATTTTATTACTAACATATTCTTCAGCTTTACTTTTTCTCAGGCTTTGGGCAACAGCCACAAAAGGTATTGTGCCTTGTAGGTGCAGTAGGTGCAGTAGGTGCAGTAGGTGCAGTAGGTGCAGTAGGTGCAGTAGGTGCAGTAGGTGCAGTAGATATACTGCAAGAATTGCGCTTCTTCATTTAAAATGACTGCTGTTTACAAGCAGCGGGATCCTTGGAGACTGCGAAAAGATATAGTTTAGAGATAGTTTTAACATAAAATACATGTGGCGAAGGTACTGGCAGGGGCGAAAAACTTAGACAGCCAGCAGGTAAGCCACCTTGCATGAATTAAGGCTGAATATCCTCTGCACGACATAAAACGACAAGGTCTGATTTTGTTAAGTGACAGTTAGATCATTTCAACCTTAGTGAAGTTTCAATTTACGGGGGATTGTTGCGCTAAGAGGTGCAGCAATAATTACGAAGTTGACTATACATAAAATAGCTATTTGCCCCTTGGAAGTTACTGTAATGTTTTCAATAGGGACCATAAAGTTGTATGATTTATTTGAAGACAGTTAAAGAGGTTCCGTTCTTTTTAGATGGGCTTTACTTGCTGACGTCATGCAACAGTTGCTCAAACTGGTGTGAATTTAAACGATACTAAACGCCTAAATGCCCAAAAACATAAAGGGGCCTGAAAAATGAGTATACAATTTCAATTAGCGTTAAATAAAAAGTCACTGGCAGTTTAATTATTTCTCGATTCATCTAAAGGAATCCTTATTAGTCACTCGAGCTCTAAACTGCCATACCCACACTCTTCCAAGTGTTATTATTCTCGAATTTCATCACTTCTAAACTCTTTAAGGGCTATAAAACCGCAAGTGGCAGTGGCCGTATCATCATAACGACAATAAACGACGACGTCGAACGATCAACCACCGACAATTTAAAAAAACAAGATTGTTCGAACTCATTATACACATTTGGAGCTCCAAAATTTAACACTACTTATCTTACGATCTTTTAAAAAGTATTTCTCATTATCCGTATATGAGTCGGACACAAAGCACGTATATCAAACGGAAAGCATCCACAGCTAAATCAGCTCTCAACAAAATAAATTTTCGCATTGACATACATCGGCCCAGCCATAAATATTGATCTCTTTTTGTTTTCTACAAACATTTTTATGTTGATAAAAAAAATACTTCCCAAATAACTCTGGACGCGTATAAATAAAGTGTGGTAGTAAATGTCAATAATATGCAAAATAATGGATGTTAATCTCCGAGTGGATTTGTGATTTGCGAGCGAGCTCGCTTCAAAGATTAGCCGACGGATTCCACGATGGCGTACGAATACCGTGTTTTTATAGCCAGCGTCAGCGCTGGCTCCTCGGCTTATATACGATATGCCGCCTGTCAACGTAATCCATTTACATAACGTGCGTATGTACTTAGTGACTGTTACTCGTACTTGTTATTTGGAAGCTCTTCTATTTTAGTTGGTTAAAACGTCTTTTGTCACTTAGCAAAAGTGACATAAGACGTTTTTTTATAGTGATGGAATCTATGAGTGGTTTCGTAACTCGTTAAATCGGCGCGGTTTATTCAATATTCAGTTAAACGTGTGAAACATTGAAGAAAAACTAAAGCTTGGTAAATTTTCCTCGCTAATAAAATAAAGAAATCTATTGATAGATTGTTCAACGTCAGCATTGATCAAGTTACATACTTCAGATCTTGATGTAGAAAATAGATTATTTCTATTTACAATCTTGTGACTGAATTAACTTCAACTGAGTAGGTATAAACCAGGAGAGTGCGAGTGTTCTCAAACCTCAAGCTGCAGACTAGTAGAACACTGTTAAAGATATTATACAAACGCCCCGTTTTAAAAAAAACAACGCATCGTGGGCAAGGGGTGGATGTCGCCTCTAAAACCACTTTCTTTAAGTTTTAGTAAAACCCTACGACATTTTCTTTTAACGTCATTCACAGCCCGACTTCAATCACTGCTTCCTCAGTCATATGCCTCTTTTTGCTTTTGCCAATCCCCACGCTCCTGTGCTTGCCTCATCTAGGTTCTACCGCGATGGAAACAATGTCGCAGTCAGACCCGCTTCCATTTGCTTACGGGCCAGTGATTCTAATCACCGCGTGAGGTTTTCTTACATACATAGTTGGTGTCAACGTACCTGAAGAGACGAAATAAAATCAATGTTATAAAATTATTAAGGCCCTGACTTCTGGGCTATCTAGAAACACCAGTGCTACAGGAGCCAGTGTCTTTTCTCGATCAAATTTTATGGATTCTATTCAAAGTACCTACGTGAGCCTATAGAAAGACTAGATGCTTCCACAATTCCACATTCGTCTCTCCGTGAATAGGTCGCTGACGATAACGAAAGCACCGCCCACTCGCGACCCGATGACATTGTTTATTATTTTTGTTGTTGCTCATTGCGAACTGTGCAAATTGTAGTTAATTCCTACACACTTTCTCTCCTGAGTGCGATTAGCCGACGCTAATTCGGACGATGACCTGTCTACCTACTTTTCTTGAAGGACGAAAGTTATGATTCGAGATTAGACGATCTCTATCGCCTACGGGTATATGCAATGTTGAAAAGTATAATTATACTTAAGTATTGAAGATTTGTTCCTTAATGTGTTTGCTACGAATTTTTGTAATTCGTTTTTGAATGACTTAATTATATGCTATTGATTACAAATTCTCTGCTGTTTTAAGTTCTTCTTCTTAAATTCTTTATCTACTTACTCATATTAGATTTTTACATATACCTTTTAGAGTGCGTTATACACTCCGAGTTTTACAAAATATAAAATTGAATATGACTAAGATAACATAACATAACATCACGCCTTGTTTCCCCGAAGGGTTGGGCAGAGGTGTATCTATAGTACACCCACATTACGCCAGTTATGTTTAAGTCCCATGTAATAGGGGGCGAGCCTATTGCTATTGCTGCCTTGTTGGTCTAGTGGTCGCAATCGCTACTGCGGAGCATGAGGTCCTGGGTTCTATTCCCAGGTCCAGGCAACTTGTTATTCGGTTTTTCTATGTGGAATTCCTCAGTAGCAGCCCGAAGTCTGGATTTGTGCCCGGTCGATGACTAAGATTTGTGTCTTTATTGTCCAATTTTCTTGACGACTTTTTCGTTTTCTCTTCGTTTAGGTCTTCATACAAGGTGAGGTAAAAGTAATATCATAATGTAAATTGGCTGCAATTTGGTACAAAACGAAAAAAATATAGCTCAGTTTTCAAGGTAAGTTTATTTAAAAGTGTAAAATTTAAGCCATTAAGTCGAAAAAATGATATCAGTCTAACAACCACCTCCTGAGTTGAAGCAAATTTGTTTTCGTGTTACGACATTTTGAATTGTTGAACATCTGTGTGAACATCTTCCAAATTGGTGAATTCTTTTTCAATGTTGGTTTTCAAGACTTGGAAGATTTGTGGGGTGTTGTGGTAAACGCGAGATTTCAAAAAGACCAAAAGAACATAACACGGCCCCGAAATTGGTGTTTCAAAATCTCCATCGTTGCCTAAGCTGTTTGACTAAGTTTATCGCTCCATTGCATTGTCTATCTGTTTAAAAAATATTATCTGTATACCATGTACAAAAATTATAACACATTCACATTTTCCCTCTTATTTATAAACGTTGCTTAAAGTTAAGTAATGATTAGCGACTGTTAAACCATAAATTAAATTTTTGACGTCTAAACGTCTCTTAACTTTAAGCTATGTTTATAAATAAACCCCAACGTCTTAACTTTTGCTCCACCTTGTACCTACTTATAAGATCAGTCAGTGAACAACAACTAATATAATAATTTAGTATCCACCCCAAAATTATTGCTAACATTGTAAAGCCTATTTGGAGATGTTCTTTATAATGTGTGAGTCAGACCGACGGGACCACATGTTGACTGGACTCCATGACACCCTAATTCAATATAATCTGCTGACATTTTAACATGGATACAATTATGTGGAACGGTACGGGTTGCCTTTACAACTGTACTAAAATTCATTACCGCTATATTTTAAAGTTTTATGACACAGTAAGATGAGGTGGTTGTACAGTGTTGCCAGAAGCTGTAAATAAAGTGCAAACGTGCCAATATTTTTGCGAAAAAAAACCGTTACTAGCATTCTGCATGTTATCAAACAAGAAACTATGTTTCTTAAATGAATTTTACCAAAATATTGCACAGTAATCAAGAAAGCCCACTTTCAGTCTGGCAATACTTTTCGCCCACATGCATCCTGTCGACAGGATGTTCAGATGTCGCCTGTAATCGCCCTAATTGCGGCACCAGTCTAATTTGACTCGTACCACGTAGGTGTGTTACGCCCTGTATTTCCATTTCAATGCAGGTTGATTCTTTTGTTTCGACGTTCTTTTTTTAGCAGTCAGTGATGTTATTAGTGCCTAATTATAGTTTTCTATACAAAAAAGTATTAATGGGAATAGTTATACTGACTCGTAGGTACAATCACGAAACTATGGGTAAAATGTATAATAGGAACGAGATATTACAGCGTATTGTGTAAAGATGTTAAATTATTTGGTTCAATCAGATAAAAAAACAATTAAAGAATTCATTTCTTAACTCAACAACTATTTGACCGCAATGTAAATAAATCCAAAACATTACATCATCACAATTTTAATTATCAAAAATTTTATCACACTGGAATTTTAATGTCTACTAATTGGAAAATTCAAACCAAACAAGATTACCATAAAATCATAATTCTATTTGGTCGAAATCCGAAAACATTGAAGACGGTGAGCGAATTCCTTACATAAGCGCGGTGCCTTTTATGATTGAACGCATTTTATAATAATCACCACTGGCACCCATAATTTAAAGGTGTTTAATGTTAAGATTTCGCGTTCGACTCGAGAATTCTCAATAACGTATAAAAAGCGATCATGTCCACACGAAATTACCAACATTGTGGGCTTGCCGACATACGAACGCGTAAATGGAGAAATAATTGATTCTAATGACAAACATGATGTGAAGCGATTTCATTGCACTTGCATTCGCATGACATTACGGCCTGAATAATGACGTGACAAAAAATATGAGAAAACGCGTTAACGCATCTTTGTTTGTGAGTGCATATTGCATTTTTGTTAAATTGTACTTTTTTGGTGGACTTGGTTTTGCATGTGACTATATTCTTGTAGAATTTATAGGCCTAAACAATAGATTGGGTACGGATAATCATGGGATTCGGCTGTTTCTTCGCTGGTGTCGACTACAGCTTTACAAAATAAGCTATGTTATATCCTAAGATAACACTCCTATTAATTACAGTGGCATCTGTCATTTTCCAACAGAGTAAAACACGGGTTCTTTACAACATGGTTGATCAGTTGCCAGAGCGGGAGACAACAAATGAAATGAGCAGGACAGACAGAGTTACGTTCCGATATCACAAGCTATTGGGTAAACTTTTCATTAAATGACTGCAATGTACGTTACCTACATTTGGGAATAGAATAAAATCGTTTAGCTAAGAGAAAAATACTATAAAAAGAAGTTACGGCATGGTTAGCTGAAGAAACATTAGAATAACACCAAACTTGTAGTTTAAAACAAGCCTAGTAAACCGTGCTTAGAAAATTGATATAGTGTTAAACAGAAGAACGTATCAGACGAATGGATTTAATGAAACCAAGAAGAGAATGCAGCTACAAACAAACAAACAGAACAGTCTTCTAGACGTATAAATTAGTATAATCGACGCCGTCGTTACGTCTTCGGAGGCCGCGGTGGTCTCAACATTTATTGTTTGACTGTCAATGGAAAATGTGAATCGTGAACACTCGCCACCATTTTAATATAAGCTTAAACGATCGTGTAATTATTTGTGTTAAATGTAGATCCTGCACTGATATTGTTAACGGCGAGTGAGCATATGAATAAGTTAATAAAGACACTCTTACGTTTTATTTTTGAGTATGGGATCGTCGTCAAAGTTTTCAAGGGATAAGTTCAAGGTACAGTAAGTAGATTACTGATAACTCCTGGCTTTATTTTACGAAACTCAATAAGGTAAATTGGTTGTTAAGGAAATATTCTTGATTGAGTTTGTTTTTATCTTTCGTTGTTTGCATCTTTAAATAATCCATGTATATATTATCTTGCGGTCAGCTTATTGAATAAATTCTTTAAAGTTGATGACGAAAACTTTAATTACATTTTAGGGACAATTCTGTATGACTTTCCAATATTCAGGTTTGTGTCGATTTTCGGTTGCAACGGTTCTAATATTAAAATTATACAATAGGCTAGTTGACAGTTTTTGAAAAACTAATTGTTTATTTATTTTATAGATCCTGTGGTGACATTGTAAACGGTGAGTGAGTTTTTGATTAAGTTATAAAAGACTGTTACTCGCGACTTGTTGCGATCCAAGATGAAAAGTTTACTTTTCATCTTGAATAGAAATTGAAGTTGCATGTGCTAAATTTCATGAAAATCCATTCAGTCGTTTCGTTTTAGCGTTAAAGCGTAACCAACAAATATATTTAAAAAAACCAAGGCTTTTACTTTGTAATATTAGTTTAGATACTCCCACTATTTATGTCGAAAAAGTTTTCTAGAGATTCAATCAAGGAACTGTAGGTACCTGCGAACATCGTGTTCAGCATTGGACGTTTGAGTTTTGGGACCTAATGGAACTTCTGACCATCCGCTGTTTACAGTAAATCTCTAGAAAAATCTGACGATTAATTTCTATCGCGAAAAACCCCGACCCGAACCGAGTACCTATTTCAAGTGTTGATTTTAGGATGTAGAAAATAGTCCCCTTTTTCCAAGTTACAATATTACAGTTCGTTTTAGTTATTAATTTACCGAGAAGTAGCCTCCTTATCAGCCACTCATTCTTTAATTTTGACGTTTTTAATACATTTTCCTCTCCCATTCTTATTTCCCGTCCGATGACTTCACCATTCCAGACAGATGACATCACTGCCTTGATTAATACAAAATACAGCCTAATTCAAATGAACTCTACAGCCTCCGCCCATCTTGTCTTCACGTCAGCCGCGCATTCTTCAAACGATAACCGGACAAGTTATTATTTAAGGGCTCTCGCACACAGTCTCGAGGCGTCTTCTCGACTTTGTGATGTCTACCTGTCTCTTTTCTCTGTATGTAGTCGCCTATTCTATACACTCTGGCGCGACGCAACTTAACATAAGGCGAAAGCGCCAGAAAAGGGTCATTAAAATAATTAATATAACTCTTTATGTCCAAATTGAATGAGTATTTCATGAAATCATGACGTTTAAAGCCCACTGCAATTTAGAAGAGAGAGAAAAGCAGTGGTGGCCCATTGGTATTGGCCCCGACCTACGAGTTGTAGGTCGTGAGTTCGAAATCAGACAGGCATTTTAATGTGTATTTAATTTCATCACCACTGCTCCCAAAACGGTGAAGGAAAACATCGTGAGGAAACCGGCATGTGCTAGAATCAAAACTTCGAAGACATGACGACATCTACCCACCAACAAAGAGGAGGCCTGTGTCCCAGCAGTGGGAACATTATAGGCTGATTATGCAACTTAGATAGTTGTACTGATGATTATCATGATTATAATTCTGTAAATACATATTGTTTACGGTTGCGAATCATTTTGATGAACAAACAACCTGAAGGCTTCTTCATTCTCGTACTTAAAAAACGTTCAAATTCAAGTCACATTCTCATCTCAGCGGCAACCAATGTCAAAAACTTTTTGACAAGTTTTGATTGAACATTGATTGCCGCTTTTTTTGAAAATTGATTGTATTTTTGACAGGTTGAGACTGTGATTACAATGTGAACGTTTTAAAAAATACGGGAATTGCCTCTCTGAAGCTGACCTGCAAATTGCAAAAAGTGTAGGCCTTGTGGATTGTAAATTTATATACCATTGTCTATTTGTTTTAACATATGGTACTTTTTGACAGGCCTACACTGTCCTCCCATAGCTATTAACACTGTAACTAAAAAATATTGTAAAAGACAAATATTTTTAAAAGAGTAACCATGGAGTTTCTTGCCGGCTCTTCTCCATAGGAAACGACCAATTGGAACCGTGCACCTAGAATCTGACGTTTCATAAGTGCACATGTAGGTTTATGTGAAATAAAATATTTTGATTTGATTTTGATTTGATTTGAATGTATGGTACCGCGGTGTCGCGCGTCGTTTTCGGCTGTGTGGTAGAACCTTAAAAGCTTGGCATATCATGACGGCATCCCGCGTAGTAATTGATAGTCATCTATGGTCAACTTATGAATGGACCCTTTAGATTACTGATAACTTCGGCTTTTATTTTAAGAAACTGAATGAGGTAAATTCGTTGCTAAGGGAATATTTTTCATTGAGTTTGTTTATCTACACATAATATGTGTGTTTATAATTAGTTTGCTGTTAACTTTATGAATTAATTATTTGATATATGATGTTGGGGACGAAAAGGTAAATAAAATTTTTGGGATAACTTCTTATGGATTTCCAATAGGTTTATGTCACTTTTTGGTTGCAACATTCTGAAAATAAAGTATTAAATTTTACAAAACATGTTATTAGTTATTATTTTACAAACGTTGTTGAGCAGACAAATTTTTCTGACATATGAAGCAATGGATTTGTAATATACTTAAAAATCCTTTAGATTGTTGATGTATTTTGTATTTTATTACTTTTTAATACAAATATCCAGGATGAAAAGTGTCTAGCCTTTTTACTTCTGCAAGTCCTAGGCTACCTATCATAACAATCAGTTGAGTAGTTTTGGTGTAAAAAGGTATCAGACAGACAGAGTTGTTTTAGCATTTATTGGACATAAATCACACCACATATCAAAAACTTTTAATGCCTATTTTAAGTTTTAAAAATGTACCTTGTTATAAAAAGTTGTTAACGAAACGAAGAAGCCTGGATCTAACAACACGAGCTAACCTAGCGTCAGGTGATGTGCAATAATCATAACTTAAGTTTTTATGCAACCGCACAAGGAAAATTGGTAGTTCCCCGAAAAAATCTTTTAGAAGATCGAATACTATTTTTACCGTCTTAACAATTAATTATTATTTGTTTGTGGTCAGCCAACGGCTTGTAGATAGAAGTCAAGTGGTTTCTAATGAACTGCTAAATTAAAGTGAAATAAAAGTATTATTATATCGTTTATCGTCAAGGAAAGGTTTTATTATTGGTGTAGGTACATACTCGTATGTAAAGGTTGCAGCATTCTAATTTTGGTAAGGATATGGACAGCCAGTTCCATATTGTTTAAAAAAAAAACCAGGACGACTTCTGTTTATTTAAGAAACACTTTCCCTTTTATTAATTAACGTTGGCGTAAAGTACTTAATAATTAAAGAATATTCCACCATACATTTTTGACCTTATGCGTTTCTTAACTTTAAGCAACGTTTATAAATAAACCCCTTTATGCATACACAACATAAAACAATCACTAGAACATAGTTTTGTTGAAGACCTCATAAAAATCAAAATCCATGATTGATAGATACCCTACGTCACAAGCTTATTTCAAACCAAAAGCTTAGCAAACATTTGCTTCAAACATGTAAATTTGAATATGTAAACACAATACAAAAGTGTCGTGGACGCAATAGCGCATCGCGTCGAAGTCGACGCGTATAAATTAGGTGCAAGCGACGGCGCGGCGCGGGCGCAACAAAACTACACGCCGGCGAATATCAGTTCAAACATCTAAATGTGCTTTTATATTTTACGATTGTTTTAGAGGGTTGTGGTCGTGAGAGTATTTAGAGGGCTATTTCTGATTAAGGTAAAACAAAATTTAATCAGAAAAGTGGTTTGAATGCAAATTAATGTAACTAAACAGCCAAGGAGTGGCGAGGCACCATGTTTGTAGACATGAAATAACTAGCTGCGGCATACTTGTGATATCTTCTTGATTCATGTTTTAAATTTAAGTTTCAAAGTTATAAGTTTCAAAAGTCAAAGGGATCCATCGCTTTTTCTTTCAGATTTTCAAACTGGGACTTCAAGTTCTTTATTCGACAGCAACTTTGATGAAGTTATTATTACATTGGACACTGACGAAGCCTCTTAAATTAGGTACCTACATAAAACAAAACGTCTTAAGTTGAGTCCTTTTATTTCGCGGCACACTTTAGATAACCGTGAACCTCCGGTTATTATATCATAATTATTCGCTTAACTAAATCACAAAGGAATGTCCGTTCTTTATGGCTCAATATTTAATTTACAACCTACCTATATAACATCGCCCTGATCGTTAGCTATAAAACGCCTTACATTCACAGACGCCGCCGCGGCACCACTAGGCGCCGTTCGGTAACCAACTGTAGTCTTTTTTCCCCTCCATATAGTCTTTTTTCAGTCTTTTGGGGGTCCTGACTTCCTTTTTTTAATGAATCGGTGTTAACCTTCGCGTCGAACGAGAACGGGGTGCCGATTGGAGATAAACGATCATTTTCGAACTTGTTGTTTTACGAAAAAACAAATGTTAAATGGTAGAAATGACAGTATATTCGGCGTTCCCTTTTGTTGGTGATAGGCATCTGCGGATTCTGTAGGAACCGTTTTAAATTAGGCTTTTGTTTTGAATACGGGATTTGGATGGCGTTTTTTAGAGATTGATGCTATCATTGCTAAATCTAAGGTAATGTTTGCTTCGTTAATTTTAATGAATATCGTGTTTCCAAATGTCCTTAATTGAGAAATAGTTTCGGTTTTATTCGCATAAAGTGATATAGACACGA
Source organism: Dasypolia templi (assembly GCA_963555695.1). Classification (NCBI taxonomy): domain Eukaryota; kingdom Metazoa; phylum Arthropoda; class Insecta; order Lepidoptera; family Noctuidae; genus Dasypolia; species Dasypolia templi. The sequence goes on along the minus strand of OY743148.1, from coordinate 7,957,438 downwards.
ATCGGATTAAATTAAATTTTAATGCTAAAATATGTATCTATCAACCTACACAGTTCCTAAAGCTGTAATAGTTAACCGTTAAAAAAGATGGTCTATAGACGGTTTTTTTCATAATTCACGTTCAACACTAATACACGGTGAGCCAATAAATCGATTATTTTGGACTTGATCATTGTTGTACACTATCGCCATCTATTATGCACTTATGGAAACACAACTTGACGGTTTCTTAAGAAACTAAGATTTCCCAGAGATATTTCTCATAAATCATTTTTCGCTTACAAGTATACGTATATTTAATACTGTTTATTCGTTTCATTGTTGTTTATATGCTACTAATGGTTTACCGATAAAGTTTTTGCAGTCTCGCTACTCGCCACTAGATGGCGCGCCTAGCGTTGCTATTGATTTGTTTCGAAAATATTGATTTATTGGACCCCTAGAGTGTTTTTTCTGGTAAAAGTGGTAATTTTAGTGTATGTCAAAATGGTTTTGATGAATTACGAAACACGAAACTGTTTCTTTTGATTGAGTTGTTTATTATATGTAGTATGTATAGTGTGTTTATCGATATTTTTGTCCAACTAAATTGACAAAAACCATGATTTTTACGTAGATAACACCAAATTCCAAGACTTTATAACTTTTCCTTACATAAATCAGTGGACTTTGATTATAATTTTTAATTTGCACGAATTTGCACTTTACGAATACCTAAGTACTGCACTTAAAACAAGACAAGACATTTAAAAGCTCAACAGAATAATTGACTCCAAAAATAAAACCAATTTAAAATAAGAGCTTTTAACACTATAAATCTTACCCTCCTTACCGAAGCTAAGACATCTCTATCTGTCCCAAAAAACCATCCCATTAAACCTTATCTTATCTAAGAGTGATAATTACAAATGTTCCAATAATCTTTACATTGAAAACTAACAAATTAGCAAAGTGATAAAACAAGCTACCGATAAGGGAAGGGTGTGGGCGAGTCCATTCATAAAGATTTGGCAACAGCAAATTATTATCTGTGGTCTCAACAAGTCACTAAAACTTCTCAGTGGGTACAGGGGCGGACTTAGGTACCTACACAGAAAGTGCATAGGTGTAGAAGTGATAGGAGCTGATTTTTATGGGAATCAATCGATATAAAACTTTAATGCTAAGTGTACAATGCGTATTGTAAAGGTAATTAATGGAAATAACTTCATTCATTTTATGATTGTTTTTTCTCGTCCTGTCTTATCCAACTGCTGGGAAATCGAGATTTCAGGAAGCTGTTTTTCTTCTTGTTTTGCCTTTATAGTAAATAATCAATTATCTTACCCACGAAGTAAGAACGATAACAACCTAATCTTAACAAGCTCATAACGTTTGGTTAACACAACTGCAAATTATCTGTTACCACAACAAGCCACTAAACAGCCTTAGATTTACGACTTTTCTCGCCATAATAGGCAGGTATGGATTTGGCTTTAAATACTCTTCAAACCTTACAAATTAATACTTTAGTACTGATTTGACAAAGAAGTACTACCTACTTAATCATTATCATTAGATAGAAATTAAGTTTTTCTTTAACTTTGCCAAACTTTTTTTTCAATAAGTTTTTCTCTAACTTGGATCTATTTGCCTTATCCGCTGGAAAATTTAGAACCCTATTGCTTGACCGACTCAAAACATCATGTGAATAATATAAATTCTCTATAATGTTCATTATCAGTAGCTGTAATTTATGTGTATTTTCTGTCATGTACTTATCTATTCTGTCCAACTTTTACTTTACCAACATTGTCTTTAACTTCTTGTGTATCTGTGGAGAACGTTGTTGATTGCACATTTGTATAACTCCTAATTGTCTACTTCTTTGTAATATATAATGTGTAATTGTTTGTTCTTCCAAATAAATAAAATAAAATAAAACTTAAAACTTAACATCCAAAGTTAAAACAAATAAAATCTCTTTCTCGTGACTCTTAATCCGGCCCTGTACAAAGCTATACCGCCGGCGCCTTTTCAAGTCTAATCGCGGGATTATAAACCATTCGTTAACTACACATTATTAAATATTCCCGAGCGCCACCGGATGTGGGTGGATTTCTTTACGGATTAAAGCCTTCCGATGCCGCTCTAATTTTCATATTTCAGCAAACATGCTTATGTGTGAATTTTAGTCATCAAAATTGGTTCTGCTATGGAATACTGGCCTCCCATGAAGATTTCTTTAATGATGATTTAAGAATGGAGAGAAAAAAATGGTGATTTAGGTATTGTTTAATTTATTTTATTGGATAATTGAAAGATGCAGTCATACCTTTAAAATGTAGGTAAAAATAGTAACAGCTGATAATAATAAAAGCCGCAGGGGTTGATCTTTAACGCGAAGCAAAGCTTGTCGAGGTTGGTCCGTGGACGGGTGACCATCCATAACATACCAAAACACCTCCGTGCGTCGTAAAGCACGTTAGGCAGTTGGTCCCGGCTGTCATTCATTGATCTTTGACAGTCGTTACGGGTCGTCAGAATCCCGAATGTCTGACAACTAATCTTACGAAGGTGTATCATGTCGTGAAAGTCATATTGGCAGTCGCTCCAAGTAAAACACTGGTACTCAGCTGCATCTGGTTAGACTCTAAGTCGATCACGGAAAAGTTGTGATCACGAAAAAATTCAATGAGGTAAGTACCATCGGCTGAGATCGTGCTGCATGCGGCCGCAGAAAATGTTACATAATTCTATACCGTCGTACAACAAATTCCGCTTATAGTGAAGACCAAGAAGTGAGTGTATGTATTACTTTAGTTAGCTATTTAGCAGGAAATAGCTTCGTCCTTTTGTATAAGTAATAACCAAAACTGGGTACGTATTGCAATATCGAAAATAAAAGATTTAACGTAAAATAATCTACGTTCTTAATCCCTAAAATCTAAATATGATACGATTGTTTCACTTATATTCAAAATACCGAAAGCTTAAAATGTCAAATGGATGTTACTGAAGTTCATAAAGCTAATACTTGAAATTCCTATGTACAAAGTTCATTAAAATGGTTTACCTCACCGTTAATTAACTTTTGATTGAACGACGAATGACTTGAATAAATGACTTTTGATTTTGAATTTGAGGGAACTACTTTAAATTGTGTGCAATAGAAAATAACGCTTCAAAGTCCCAAATGAGCGTATGACTATTGATGCCGAGTTCATCACGTATGTTCTCTCTGCCAATTTTTTTCTGCTGCACATCAATGACCTACTTCAACGTGGTATTGTTGGGTACGCAGATGACAGTAGGTACTGTTTCAGAGAGATACTTGTCCAGCCCGAAAACCAGCGGGGGTGACGTTCGTTCCTTAAGAGAGGCCATGGTAGAGCGGACTGATTTGACCTTAAGCCTTGTCTCCCAGTGGGGTGATGATAATCTGGTCTCTTTTAACGCCACCAAAACACAGGCTTGTCTTTTCACCGCAAAAAAGAGTCGTTTCGACCAAACTCCTACTTTTCGGGGTACATCTGTTCCTGTAACTGATCGGCTCGAGCTCCTAGGCATGGAGTTGACGTCCAGTCTCAACTTTGGCGCCACCATTGAGCGCAAAACCCAAACTGCGGCCAAAAAACTGGGCATCCTTAATAGAGTGAAGCGATACTTTACTCCTTGACAGCTTTAACTCTTTATAAAGCACAAGTCCGATCCTGCATGGAGTATTGCAGCCACCTTTGGTATGGCTCAGCTAAATACCAACTTGCCGCGCTCACTCAGTGGAACGCAGAGCTAAGAGGCACATTGGCGACGTAAAACTGGTGGATGGCAAGCTTCACAGCTTGGCTCATCGCCGCAAGGTTCCTCTTCTATAGATTGTACTTCGGTGAGTGTGGTGCGCAAGAACTCCACGACCTCATCCCAGCCTGCCCCCTTCTACCATCGGACATCCAGACGTACTGCTAATTACCATCCATACCTAGTTGCCATTCCACCAATTCGCACTAAGCGCTTCCAAACATCCTTCATAATGCGCACGGCAAAAGAGTGGAACTCACTACCTGCGTCTGTGTTTCCGAACGCGTTCAACCCGAACCTCTTCAAAGTTAGAGTGAACAGGCTTCTTCAGGGTAAGCTCACTCCATCGTAGACTTTGTCTCTGTCACCTCTGACCTAAACTAAAGTCAAGAGTAAACCCATCTTAAATAAAATAAATATAAAATAACAACTGAATCATTAAAATGATATTAGCGACCGCCCCTTCTTCACACAAGTGCCATAGTGACATGTCAAAACTTTGAGATTTCTCTAACTGTTAGTTAACATTGCATCAAATTCCATTGGGTAGTTTAAAAGATCTAAGCGGTCACACAGCCAGACACGAAAACCAACTTTGTTTTGTACTATACAAGCTTAAACACGCGGCATGTGTGTCGGTATGATTTTTTCGAGATCTTCAACAATCATCAACTATTTCAGTCAATTTGCACGAAACCTTTAATGAATTATTACACTTAAACCATCCTCTTGAATCACTCCGTCCATGGAGTACGAGTATGAATACCGTATGAAAATCCATTCGTTAGTTTTTGACTTTATTGCGTTCAAGCAGCTGAGACTCACAATATGTAGTGATAAATAGATAGATTGCCGTTATCATGTAAAATTCAAAATCCAAAGGTGCGTTTACAAACAGCGTAGATCTTTTTCGACCTGTATAAAATTGGCTCCAATCAATGGACGAAGTAGGACATCATTCATTTAGCAATTATTTTGCATGACGATTGTTTTTAATAACATGCATATGACCTACCCTGATAGAGAATGACGCACAAGGAACAACAGTCAAATTATATCTTAAAAAAACATAACATCACGCCTGTAAGAAGGGTTATGCAGAGGTGTACCTTTATCACACCCACAATTATTATATCAAATAATATTTTTACGAGATTTTCGTTTTTTTTTGCGTCAAAAAGATAAAAAAATACTTGTTGTTAAGCTTCGGCATTGCCTCTAATATCTTTAGGCATGTTCAATTTAATACTTCTTTGAATGTTGATTCAGAGTCTTGAAAACACGTGGAAATAGCAATATATTGCTCGACGTCCATTTTTCTCTAGCTCGAATACTGTCCGTAGCAGCATTAAAGAAACTAGGGTTTCTTTCAGATTAGGGATATATAATACCTTACTTAAGATAGGCACTCCATGTCGTTTCTAATCCGTTCCTGACTGGGAAAGGCCCATGAATCGAAGTAACGTTTAAGTCCACAGTTGTTCCTCAAACAAAACCCTCAAAACAATCAAAGATATTGATCTCTATCGTCATTAGCTACTCATTCACCAAACCATATGTTCGCCCACAACTTCAGAACATTTCACACCTAAATCCAACATCCTTAATCTGCAAGATAACACTCGTTTCAACAAATAGGTGCAAAACCGCGGCGGCTCAAAGCCACAAACTCCCAAGATACACAGATAAGGGAAACCTCGAAAAACTGTCAGTTTGCAAAACTTACAACATTGTTTTACTGATAAACATCTGTGCAAGACCACTCAATGAATATAACTGTACCTGCTTCCTAACTATTATGTATTACAATGACTGTAATCTGTAAAGTAGCCGACAATAGCAAACAAAGTGTTCTGGGGCTCATTGTTGCAAAGGGTTTGTAAGCTGCACAGAATTAAATTACATTATACGGGACTTGCAACGCCCTGACGCTTCTGGACGCGTTATTTATAAGCGTGTTCAGTGATGCAAATAGAATTGTTTCGGGATTTCATTGAACGATTTAGATGTGGTAAATGGATTTTCCGATTTATTTCACTTGCTGAATAGTGGTTACACTAGTTGTGGTCTTTATGCAAACGTGAGATTCGTTTTGTGATGCTGACATTTTGAATATTGTTCTATAATATGGCTTTGTGTTTTTCCATCTTGTTCAGGGTATGCTTTACCTGATGACATTGTTCAAAGTTAAGTCCTTCTTGTGTTTATTGAATGTAATTAAACACACCTACTACTTCTTACCTTCTACCTCTCTTAAAAAGGAGTATGTAAAGATCGTAGCAAGTGGCGTTCTGTGGTTTCTGCCTGGGAAGAAGGCGTGAGTGTACTACTTCTTACTCAATAGTACACAACTTTACATTATTTACCCAGCACGCGATTGAAAGTGTCATTTGCCCAAGCTCACGCATGTCATAAAATCTCACCAAGTGAATTAAACATTGTGCTGCTTGCGCTTGTATAATATGAGCAACATTTCGAATTAGGTGCTTACAATTTTCATTAAATTATTATTTTTTGAACATAGAAAATTGTCAACCAACTCTATATAAGTCTTTTAAAGACTCTTTTAAATGTTTACTTATTGAATTTATTTAAAAGGAAAACCAAGGAATATTAAACACTTTTCCCAGTTTAAATACATAACTGCACATACAAGAAACCTCATACCGATCGTCCTCATAACCTCGCCTGTGTCCAGCATAATACAAGTAGGTACAAACATTCCGCACGCAAAGTAACACCATATCCTTGGGAATGTAACGCTCTCCCATCGAAATATTTCAAAACTCGATCACTATCTCGGCGACTATGCATCGAGTTATTGAATGAGACGTGAAAAATGATGAGCGAGGAGCAAAGGCTTTGCCGACGATTGCTCATCTCTTTTTTGTTGCTCAGAAACTCGACAGGCGAAAAGGGAAGGCGAATTTAGGTGGACAAAGCGGTGTGATGCGACAGTGTTCTCGTGAGGTCTCCTAACAGCGGGGGGCTACCTTGCTGCGTCTCCCTGTGGGCCTTCTCACAGTTTTGTTGTCACGTAATTAATTTATTGCACTTAGGTAGTGCAATTAAGTGACGATTCGTGAGCAGCTGAACGGTGGGACTCTAATGGGCGGTGTGTTTGCCCTCAGACGTAGGTCCGTTCTCGAAATTGAGATATTAGCGGTGTCTGCTTTTGGCGAAATTAGAGCGGCAAGCTTTGTGTGTCACGGGGATTTATTGGTAGGTGTATGTTATGTATTTTATGATGATCTGTTTGTATTCTCTGTCTATTTCTATGTATAGCATCATTTGGGTAGTAGTCAGCACTGATTGGAACCTATCATTTTCTAAGGCTTTCAAAACGGATATGAAATTTATTTTAGTTTTGGACCGATTAGCGTTTTGTTTTTTTTTAAAATGTTTTGTCGAATCTTACAATCAAGCTCAACTTTTATAAATGTGTACTTAAAAGTCAACTGTTTTTCTTAAAAACAAAAATAGAGCTTCCATCGCTGACCCAATAAGTCAGACAAAGGTGGCCCATAAAAGAATGCCAGTAGACAAAAACTAGTCTATATAGATAATCTAAGTTATTAAATCTAAGGTCAAGATGTCTGTGGGAGAGTTTATTATCAGGCGACTGGTTCTGAGGACATTGTCCACAAACCTGTCTGTAATGCGTCATTAGAAGGACCAGTATACTGTCTTGACCATTACGTAGTGGAATATGAAACTAAAGTCCAATTCTTAAATTAATTTGTCAATTTTAGCACAAATATTTGACGACGATGTGCGTCGTTAAATCTTGGTGGTTAGGGACTCCACTTTTATAGTAGGTCACGGGCCTGGCAAGCAGCCAAAATAAACTTGTTCATTTCGATATGGGCTGGCTTTCAATCTTGGACATTACTGGCTGTGGGAAGAAAACATCGCTAGAAAAGCTGGAATTCCTATCATAATAGTCAAAAAACGCCAATTCTCAATAAGTAAACGTACTCTCTGTGCGAAAAAAGGTCTTTGCCTGACAAATACAGGATTTTTTTAAACGCTATGATAGAGTGGTAAGATTATAATAAAATGGTCACTTTTAAAAGGACTGGTGGTCATAGTGTATCATATTACATTTTAATGTTGTCTTGTTAAGAACTTTATGAATTTATAGACTCATTGGATTACGTGATACGAGTTTAATTGAAGTAGGAAGTGTTGACAAAATTTGCATAATCATTGGACAAACTGGGTGGTATGTATATTTAATTGTAAGTTTATTATTTATTGGGTGACCGTTTAAGTGGTCTGTGTGAGGCAGAAAACATAGTTAGATGACCATTATCCATAATTAAAGATATTAAACCGCAACCTCCACTTCTAGTTATATCACAATATAAGTATTTTAAATAATTATTACAGACATACCACTACTACTTCGCATAATAATTAAATGTATATACTTGACATATTATTCGCAAATAGATAAACGTTCAGTTCCGTAAACGTATGTAAGTAACAGTTGCGGTTACACAAAAAAGGTCACGATCATAAAGAAATAGCTTTCGAAATGCATTTTTTAACACAACATACTTTTGAACACAAAGTGGCTAAAAGCTATAAACCGAACGAACCGAACTCATGCAATAACATACGTTTCCATAAAAACCTCACGTTTGAACATGTCGGACCGACACAAAACACCAGTTAAAACTAAATCTCGAGTTATGTCCTCCGCTGATATGAAAGCCCGATGTGAAAGGCTTCCTAATGCACAATTTCATACTTTACTGCCAATAAAAACGGGTGCGGTTGAGATATATGCACCATAAATAAACATGTTCGTATAACGATAATAGATCGAATAATTTGGTATAAGTTAAATGGAGTTCGCCCTGTGTGAATAAGGCCGCGCGTTGAAGCGCAAGCCGCTGATTGGTTGACGCTTTGGCGGTGGACATTGTACTCGATTTGTTGAGCCAATTGTTGGGCTCACACGTAGGGATTTTAAAGTAAAGTGAAGGGTGAGATTCTTTTATTTCAAGTAAATTATATGTTTATATTTTAGGTATTCAAATTATATATGTAGGTAATGTAAGGGATGATAATTTTAATTTCATCAGCATTTTCTGCAAATGACCTATCTTCACTGCGACATCTTGCTAAAATAATTAAGTAATAACATCACTAACAAGCGATTACAAAGATCAGAAATTCCAGCGCAAACAACTTAATTAGCCGTATAAATTTGACAGAAGTGGGTGAATAAACCTCTAAAGTATTTCGTCCCGTGTGCACGGTTTAAGCTCCTCGATGATTATCTCGCGTGATAAATGGACCGCGTCAGAATTTATTGTGGGCTCAAACCCTCACTATTGTCTCAATGAATACTTTTTTATTGTCATAATATTATAGAGTTCATATGACAAGTGGCGTTTAGGATTATGATGCATTTTTCTCAAATAGCACCCTCTGTTATGACCGTCGTGAGTTATTTCGTGGCGGATCGTAAATTGATTTTGATGTGTTTTTTATGGTGTATCGGAATCGATTTTTGTATTTTATTGGCGATGCTTTTTCATATGTAAATATATTAAATTATTTGTCTGATTGAGTTCTTGGCGGGGATCTCATGAAATTTCTATTTCGATTGAACTTTGGAGTCTAGGTTCTTAACATGCACTTCAAGTATCTCGCGACAAGGTTGTTGTCTTTTTAACACGCGACGGTAAAAAAGGCAACAACCTTGTCGCGAGATTCTTGAAGTATAAATGATATCTAACATTAAACAAACTCTTTTAATTTATTGAAGGCACAGTTTATAACGTGTTCATACGTGACGTGTGCCTTAAACGAGCGCTCGCCTTTTAATTTTTAACAAAAGAAGTTAAACTAACGACCATAATCTTTTTATAACTTATATTCTATATGAATACAAATGCGGTGTGCCGATTATACTATATATTATATCTGAATTGGTTTTATGATACTAAATATTTGGACGGGGGTTTTATCGGTGCAGTAACATGATATTTTTGAGAGATGCTCTTATGTTTTGTGGTTTTATGATTATTAGTCTATGCGGAAAGACTGCTAAAATTGGCTACGTGAGAAGTGAGAAAGTGTAGGCATAAAATATACCGCTTGACATGTGCTTGGACACTGTTGTGTGATGTTGAAATATTAATATGAAAAAATATGGTTAAAAATCTGGAAGCTTGGCAGAGTTTTTCCTGTTAACAGTGCCTTATAACCTTGCGTGTTCAGTCTAATATTGGTCCTTTCCTTTTGGATACAGGCAAGACCCAATCGATTTAAAGATTATTAGAAGTGAATGAGCTTTCAGCAAGTACCTAAATTGAGAAGGTTTGTTTTGTTGGTTTCTCTCTGGTGATAAATTAAACAGCAGATGGATTCTCAAAAATATAGGAAGAAATGATGGTTGCATTAGTAAATTTTACGACTTCTATCAAAAAAAAGTCTTACTACAAATGACACATATAAAACTTTTATTCGATGCTAACACAAATCGCCGGCGTCACCCGAATAGGAGCAAAGCTCAAGTGGGACTGCGCCGGACACGTTTGGGGCCGTTCAAGTATTACGTAAGCACTATATTCTTTGTTTTGCTTATTTTGGATGACATGGGGGGTAGGGGAGTCTAGATGATGATTACGTCATCGGTAGTTATTTACTTTTTTACACAAATGGCAACCCTCACATTGTCTATGCTTGAAAATGCGTTTCTAAATCTAAATCTATTTTCTTATTTTAAAAATTATAATTATAACATTATAATTACAATATTAAAAAAATACATTTATAATTGAAAAATGTTTACGTAAGCATGGGAGGAGGGGGTAAGAGCTTTGCTTACTTTTGCTGACAAGGGGGATGGGGGGGTAAATGATTGTAATAAATCTGCTTACGTAATATTTGAACGGCCCCTTTGCCGCATATCGGATGCGTTGTGGCCTAAGACCACCATAACATGGGTTCCTGAAAACGTGCAACGAAGTCGCGGCAGACCGAGACGAAGATGCGGCGGGACGAGCTTGACGCCTATAGGCAGGATTGGTTCATGTTGTCGCAGAAAAAGAAAAGGGAACAGTGGTTGATTTAGGCCACTCAGAAAGTATGAGAGACTAGTTAAGTCTATTTTGAAAATATGATTATTTGCAAGTAAAAATAGGTACTTCCCAATTTCATAATTTCCCTCCACATTGTTTGCGAGATAATTTTAATTATCATGTCTCATAAAGAAATGGATCTGCGCCGGGAACACTTTCGCGCTATGATTTTTTATGATTTAATGGGTCGCCTGAAACCGGACGAATCGTACGATATACTTGAAATGGCATTCATGGATGAAGTCTCTTCTAAGGCAACCGTATATTGTTGGTATAACGAATTCAAACACAGGGCTCCGCGGGCTACTGCTCCAGCACGACAACGCGCCTTCGCACACCGCGCTCAAAACGAGGGACTTCCTGTAAAGCATGCTGGTCAAAGTCCTGGGTCCTCCTTACAGCCTTGACCTAACACCGTGTGACAGCTTTTTATTCCCGTAAATAAAAAATCATCTCAAAAGGATACTATTTTCGTACCCGGAAGATATGCTGTCAGCGTTCGAGCAGGCTGTTAACGAGCTGTCTACGGCGGACTGGAAAAAGTGTTTCGAAAACTGGTTCAGACACTTGAAACTTTGTAAAGAGTATCTAGAGGCTAGTGGAGAGTAGTTTGAATAGATTTAATAAAAAAATATTTACTTACAGAACATTAATTTTTATTTTCGCAAAATGTTCTGGGTGTCCCACGTATTTGTTTAATGTTAACAAAATGGACGTTCAGGACACAGCCGGTCCACCCTACTATGTTGACTGGCAAATATTCTTAATGCATTTTCTTTCTTATTCTACCAAGGTATGAACTGTAAGTTCGTGCCGATACCGGAGAAAAATGAGATGAACGTCGCATGAAAAGTATCTTTTACGCAATACAGATGAACATGTAAAAAACTACAATATATGTTCAGATTTAGGTATGTAACAACGCGGCAACGCGTTGAATGATTAAATCTTGCCCAAAAATTACCACATTCGACCTTAAAGATCCTCAAATGTCTCCCTTAAAACTATAAAGCGGTTTACACACCTGTCTGACGCATGCGCGCGACAGCTGTCCAGTTCGCCAATTGTCCGTTTGCACCCTGCCTGTGCGCGTACTGTAATGAGATTAAATCTCTTCGTGATAAATGGGTGTTAAGATGAGATGATGAGACCAGGTGGTTTCAAAGGTTTTAAACTGATTTGTTATATATAAATTGTTGGATGCTATTGAAGGATGAAAGAGTTATATGTTTAATATTTTCCTATTAGAAGATGATGGTCAAGGACATTTTTTTTTTGGTTCAGTAATAATCAGCCTATTATGTTCCCACTGCTGGGACACAGGCCTCCTCTCTGTGAGAGGGAGTGGGCCGTAATCCACCACGCGGGTTGGTAGATGTCACATGTCTTCGAATTTTCGGTTCTAAGACATGCCGGTTTCCTTACGATGTTTTCCTTCACCGTTTTGAGAGCAGTGGTGATGAAATAATTTACACAAAGTAAAGCGCCTGTCAGGGTTCGAACCTCTGACCTACAACTCGTAAGTCGCGGCCGTTACGTGGGCCACCACTGCTCAGTGAGCTTTGGTTCAGTAATCCTTTTCAAATTGTCAGTAGAAAATTTAATTACAAAAGTCTGCAAAACCTAATTTTAAATATTTTGCGTAAAGTAAAATATTGTCTTACAGTTATCGATAAACGCAAAGTAAACGCGCTCGTTGAAGTCTTTCCTACGCAGGATAAGAAAGCATGCGTTCACGCGCTACGCTCGAACGGCTGAACTGCAAAATGCTTGTGCAAACAAAAATATCAATGCCAAAATATTTGGATTACACCATTACACGCAAACCTACATAAGCAAGTATTGTTTGCCAAAAGTTTTCTCGCATTACCATTTACCTATAAAAGAGCCTTTATACAATAACGGAAATGCCACCAACGCGCCTCGGCACATCGGCATCAAAGCCGCCGCGAATTCCTCCGCATATTGTGCGATATCCTGCCAAAGTCATAAATAAAACTGAAATGATCGCCACGTCACCCGAACCGCACAAAAACCATATTTGACGTCTAAATTATTGCCAGTAAGCATTTTCAGCAAGCATACCGCCCCCTCAACAAATCGCCCCCGTAGCAGATGAAGCACCCCCAACAATAGATACAGCAAATACATCAGATAAAAGAATTTTCAAAACAAACTCAAAATACTAAAGCGTTTGACACGAGCATCCGCTGCTGAGCAAAAAAGCGTGACCAATCGCGCATGAAAATTGGACCTTATGACAATATTTTGAGAAGCTATTTTGTGATGGCGCTGCGCATGCTTTGATCCCGCGATAGATCTCAATAGCGGTGATTAAAGGCGCCTGTGATTTTAGTTGAATGCTTTTTTTTGCGGCCTTCATCGGCCATACAAATAAACGGCACACTACTGTAAAAGAATATACAATTATTGGGCTTTGAATGGTTACAGCGGGGGTGAAGAGACCATAAATTGTTTTTTTTTCTCGCTCTCTTGAATGTTGGAAATCTTTTAAAAATCATAAATGTTAGGATTTATTGTCAGGGGAGTTGGCTGATGTTGACTGTTTGTTGCTGCACTATTTGCTAATTATACGCTTCGATATGCGGACCCGATGCAGATCGGTTAGGATTTGTGGTTTATTTGTGTCTTTTGTCACTTCATAATTTTAAGAGGGTTTCCATTTCAGAGTTTGACATCTGAATGACTCGAATTATTATAGATTTTCATGGCTATTTGTTTAATTTGACGTCGAGTTGGAAATAATGTACAATTTGCGCTTGTTAGGTAGAAGATGTCTTTGGCAGAGAAGACCGAAGGTGAGTCTTATGAAAAGTAGGTTATGATTGGCTTTGGTAGACAGGTTACTTTTCAGTTAAATAATGTCAAACAGACACAGAATTAGACAGACAAGACATAATGCAATGAAGAACTAATTCTCATTCTATGTTAAACCAAAAGCAGCATTTTGCTTAAACACAAGATATTCTTATCAAACATAAAAATATGTCAAAAATGTTCCCAAAAAAGTAATCAACGCGTCCTCAAGTCTCCTAACTTTATTGTTCTACCCAAATTTTCTCGCACCATTATTTCGTCACTTCGCGATTTCCTTACATCTTCATTGAGGAGCAAAAGGTGTTAATAGCTGTGCTGACGCTCATTATGTGAGTGCGAGGTGCTATCGTAAATTTGTTTCTTCAAGGACACACAACAAAAGGACCAAGTGTCGTTGAAGCCCAAAGTCGAGTTTACAAGAGGCTGCATGAAACGCGCGTGTGGGCCTTCTGTGCGTAAGGAGTAGAGCGGATGAGATTGGCATTCGGTAAAACTGTTATTTCTTTTAGTGGTAAACATTTTAATGATATTATATTAATGATAAAAAACTGTTTTTGCAACCCTTTACAGGTGTATTTTCTTTTACATTTTCACAGCTTCGCAAAATTTTCGCTTATTGCATTTTCCATTAACGAATAGACATAATCATGAGGATGACGTTGTTATTACTGAAATCATCAGTGTGTGTTTCTAAACACTTCTGAAAATCATTGATAGACAGTTTACCAGAAGCGCTTTTGCCACATTTAAATTACCTTCCTGTAAAAACTTATACAAAATGAAGCTTCTTGTTAATTAGACCTTACCATGTCCACAATATGCTATCGGTCTCGAACCTCAATAGGTCACCACTGTCCTCATGAATGGGTGGTATCGGGGGCTCTTTACAACACACGTTTTGTATGGAATGTTGTAACAAAAAAGCCTTAGATACACACCGTGACAAATTTACATTTACCGTCATTCATGACACTTGCTAATGAAAATGCGACTTTATCGAATTAAGACAAAGGTGTGGTTAAATTTAATGGATGGTAGTTTTATGTTGGTAAAAAGAAATAAAATAATCTAACATGCAAGATCGGTCGGAAGGCTGGGAGGAGTTTGTTTTAGACGCTTTATTAATTATGTCCAATTAATTTTGGAACGGTTCGTCTCTTGAATCGCCATTTTCGTTACGGTGGTCACTTTAGGCGGCTCGTTTGTTATTAAACTTTTTAAATTATGACTCTGTAAATTTTTAAGAGGTGTTTAAAAGATTTTTTTTCACTTGATGAGAAAGTGTGAAAATGGATGCATCTTTTTTAAAAGTGTATCTATACTAATTGGTCTTGTTAAACCGCCAATGAAATCTTGATTTATGAATCATAGTTAATAGTTAACTAGCTGTTACTTGATTATATTCTCCGAAACAAAGTAGTTGACAAGCTTTAAATTATTGCTTTGGTTGAGCCCCATAAAATGTCGGTCTCTTTTCTATTAAAAAAGTCATCGAACTTTTAATTTATGCAAGTTCGCACAATGTTATTATACACATTTAACACAAATTTTACCATTTAAAATGAAATCTTTTATAGCTCGAAAGGATACCTCTAATTGCTTTATTAGTGAGTGATATTGCTGCGCATTCAAAACGCCACTATCAGGCCACTTATAAAAATCTTTCTAACAAGCGTAAAACGTCCAATCAATAAAAATTAATAGGCGATCAAAAAAAAAACTTCTCGAACGATAACTTTACAGTTTTTATTTTATTTCGATAACTTTTTTTGTTGGTCGGTGTCGCCGTGATTTCACACGTCTATAGGTATGTCTTTTATAATATTTTTCGTGGCATTGTGCTAAGCGATCGCCGCTGCGGCGCCGGCGCATCCGATTATGTTATTGTTAAAGGACCGAATTCTTTTATTTGACCTACGCGACATTCCTTCGTGGGTAGTGTTTTGCGGTGCCCACGGATGTTTGGACTTGTGTATGTTATACATTGATGTTAAATACGATAAGCTTAGATCGAGAAGTTTTTTGTTTTTAAGTGATTAAGGATGGGGTCCTCTGGTTTTGTGGTTATTAGAATGTTGGAAAATGTTAACGACATTTTTAAAGATAATGACTGTATTATTTGATCAAATTCCTTTTGGAGTTATATTAATTGAGGCTTGTATCATTTGTTTGTTTTGGAAAGAATGAACATCTCATTAAAGCAGAGAAAGGATGCGAAAAAGTTAAGACATAAAATAAGAATAAAAACCATTACATTATAGACTTTAATTCTAAATATAGAAATAATTTACCAATTACATACTTAATAAAAAACAATTAATACTACAAAAAATGGAATCCCACTTTTACGGTACATTTCATTCATAAGGCGGTGCGCACTCGTAACTCGATACAGACAAACAGATCATTTGGCCGTCGATCTGTATTTGTACTAACAATGGGAACATCATAGTTATAGTATTGGATTACCTTCCGTATTCGTTCACTTGCGGTTTCTAAGATGATGGTTTCAATAATTGAAATATTGAATTAGATAGTGCAACATGAGTTTATATTTTATATCGTAAATATTTAGGAGCAATAGTTTCGGCCTATTAGTAGTCGATTCGCACGAATTTACTCGCCCGAAAAGAGCAAAACGACAACTCCAGAAACATGTATTAGGAAATTGACAAGTTGTCGATTCGCCTATAAATTAATTCACTTTTTTTTTTTTTTAATGGCATCTCGCAGGTCAACCTATGAGGTTGTCGTCTGCTTAGACGGACTTGCCTGTGGTTGCCCTAATAAATTAAGGCCTCCAGCCAGGACTTAAACTTATGTACTAACTTAAAAACTAAGCGACAACGCTAAGGGCACCCCCTTCGGGGTACGAACCTCGGCTTAGGGCGTCGCTGGGAGAGGGCAGCAAGGGACTAGCTGGATCAGGATTTGAGTGATTTAGTGACGAATTTAAATCTACAGGCTCAGCGGCGCGGGCTGGCTCGAGCAAGGGTCGGGAGGGGCGTGGATTTGGGCGAAATTAATTCACTTACAGAATAAATAATATTATTTAGAAGTGTCGGTTCGCCCGTTTCAAGCGAGAAAATTCGTACGAACCGACTAATAAGCCATCGTTTCAAATGAGATTTAAAATCGGAAGCGCTTTTACAGAAACAAAAACTACCTATCCGTTTTGGTGGCCTTGGCGTTCGCAAAATTACCAGTACGCAAAATCGCTTGTTTTAATTAGTAGTATTAGCTTGTCTTTTGTCCTCAGCGGTGAATAGTTGAGCGGGTTTTTTTCTGCCCCTGCCTGGTTGAGTCTGAAGTCGTGCCTGACCGACCGACGCGGTGAACGCCTGGAAAGCGGCTACAGATCGGCCCGTAAACCAATCTTCCTAGAGACAGTGGGATGAACAGCTCTGCACATTCGTTGGTACGGAATAATCTTATCAACTACGTCCACCAATACTGCTGAACGTGCCGCCTGCTGACTGTGGGTGGGTGGGCTTAATGAACTACCGTCACCCACCATACGCCTTGTGGGATGCAACATGTGTCGATACCCTTGCGCCATCCCATCGCGGCGGGCTGTGCTGGGGTGGCTGCTGCAGGAGCGGAAAACCTCAAACGGCGAAAATATTTCAACCTTATTCTTTGTTATATATTCAAGCCGTTTAAGGTGCAACACTTGGGCCATAGGGGCCGAGTGCCCTCTTGGTTTTTCGAGACATCGCCAAGCGTTTGGTCGAATCATCACGTGACCAATGTTGACATGTCCTATGTTTTGCCCAAAGCATCAGCATTGTGCCCTATAATTCTTTTCCCCTTTTTAATAAACATGATTATTTTCGCCTTCTTAATATACATGTAAAAATTATCCGGTGCTAAAAATACCGAAGAGAGTAAAGAAGATGACAATATCTACTCCACGTGCTAAGACGTACTTAAACACAAACTAAGGAAACGATGAGGATGCTCCCGAAATAGAAATAGAAAATATTGTATCGTCCAAGTAATACAGTTAGCAGGTTCACAGATTAACAGCAAGTTGAGACGACATGAGTGGCTTAAAATATTACCTACAACTAGGTTATAGTACATTATATGACAGTGAGCCCCAAACTAGACAGTCTTTATCTTATTAAAGTAAAAGCTGCTTTGTAGTATTGTTTTTACAAAAATAACTGCAATTTTAAACTCTACTTATGAGACATATAACAATCATGGCAGTACGTTTGTTTCAGCAGCTGAAAAAAAGCTGACAAAAAAAAACAGAACTAATAACTTGAATGCAGCTGAATACCAGTATTTTACCTGTAGTGACTACCAGTATCTGACCACCACAACCCAGTTAATGGGTTACACGGTACTCTTTGGCAAGACTGGTTGTCACCCGGAACGACTGTCATAGGTCTTCAAAAGACAGCCAGGATCAGCCACGGTAAGCACCCCACTACCAGAAACGACCACTTTACTTTGTGAAATAGCTACGTGAATAAAAACAGAAGAACCCGTCATTAAAATAGTTACAAATCATCGGATCAAGATATAACAACACTACAGTGGCGTTAGTCGGTGGTCTCCCGACTTAAATGTGCCAAACGAAGGTAAACATGAAAAAATCGGTAACACAGAAATAGCACACAGCAGCCTAACACAACAGTCACCGACGCCAAACAAACATGGATGAATGTGGATGATACTTGCTTGGACTCCGGTTTTGCTTGTGTAGTAGGTGTATTTTAACATTGATACTAGGATCTGTTTTAAACCACTGTCTTTTTACTGTTCATATCTAATCTAATTGATGTAAATGTGGGTACATCAGAGATAACTTGACCAACTATTTTAGCCGCGAATTTTTTTCGAGTGCACACTTATGTTAAGATTTCCCTCTATCAGGATTGACCAATGGTAATTCCTCAGCTTTTAAAGTAAACCTTACTTGCAGGTGAGGAAAACAATACCAATGGCGTATGGATAGAGAACATAATACCTACCTATGTTAATTATTACGTAATGTAAATGAAGCTGAAGACAGTGGTTTGCCTACTTAAAACTAGACACTTATAGAGAATATAAAATTAAAATATCATTAATAGAGCATCAAAGCTAGACATTGAGTTCTTTTTCTCTGCCATACCTACAGACAAAAACATCGATTTTCTTGTAACAATATAAAGGACAGCGTGAAGAAACAACGCATTCACACGAGACATATTACGGGTCAATTATCGCGGACTGAGCACACTGTGACTCTCCGTTATGGGAACCTTGTCGTGGACTATTTATTTATTTTCTCTTCTCACTGGACAGGCGTTGTCCTTTGTCAACGTAGAGTTTGTTTCAAAAAGGTGTTATAATTTAGAAATTACTTTCGCATTATTTATATTAGTTAAGATTAATTTATGTATGTAGGTATTTAATACCTTTTAATTTTATTTACTGTAAAGACATTGAAATGAAGATACCAAACTCAACTATCGTTTAGTTTAGTATATTTTTGCAGGTTTTTTTGTGTGAATTAAGAGCGCATTGTTTTGTTAATACTGTTACCAAAAAAAATACCTTGAGCTTTTTTATAAGTAGTAACGTTTTAAATCTTAAATCATCATCATCAGCCAATTGCCGTCCACTGCTGAACGTAAGCCTCCCCCAAAGAGCGCCAACCATCCCGGTCCTGAGTATTCCGCATCCATCTGCTGCCAGCCACCTTCTTCAAATCATCGACCCTTCGTGCCGATCGTGCATTGTGCAACGTGCAATATAAATCAGTTAACTTTATAAATAAGTCTTATACGCGAACATTATCCAAAAATACCTTACATATACACAAAATTAGCATGGCTTATTGCACAACAAGCAAACATTACGCTACTCACTCATTCAGCAAACAAGCGAGTCAATGGGCTATGGCTGAGCAACGTATTTGCATACTCTGAATCACACTACTGTTATTTGTCTGCGTATCCTAGACTATAGGGCCTGATTACACTAGCGATGACGCGTCAATGGTTTTGCGGGCGCTCACGACTAGTGAAAAGGCAATTTGACGATGTTCACTTGTTCATACGGAGTTCTTAATGTTTTGGGACAAACTTATAATGACAAACACGCAAAGCGGTCGCGTTACCAACTAGAGATCTAGTGCACCGTCGGTATACGGTACGTAGTCTTGAATGCAATAATTTGCCGCGTTATTGTCAACCGCGAGATTGAAACGCAATAATGTAACTGTAATGCAGTTTTTAAATCATAACGAGTAAGGTCAGAGCTCCTGTGTTTACTTCCAGTGTTGACGTTGCACTGTCGAAATGTTTAAAATGCGAGGTTTCAGCGTTTACGTCACAAGCAATTGACAATGCGATCTGAAAAGATACAGGTGAACATCTTGTGTGACTCATAATGACAGTACTGTATGAATCATTATGTTCAGTGTGTGGAACACGGGAAGTATATGGTGTATGGAGAAGGAATGTGAGCGATCAGCACTATGGATGACGAATCAAAAGTTTCGTTGTCATTTTTTGCGCTATTTTGGCCATGGGGTTTTGATGGTTAGCGCATGATGATTATGACCACCATAATCATCATGCGCTCTATTAGTCAGAGGTTGTCTATCGGTCTATTGTATGGGAAATGCACCTAGGTATGGTTCAATATCTATATAAATAAAACGAAGTCGGGTTAGTTACACCATCTAGCACTCAAGGATAGCCTAGACTGATTTTCATGATCTTTAATTCGTAGATTAACTCCGACCCAAATAGCAGAATAACTATTAAAACATGGAATAATTTTTCATGAATTTTTTTCAATTTCTCTAATTTTGCTAATAGGTAAACATAACGTTTATTGAACCCGAGGCGGTACGAAGTTCGCCGTGTCAACTAGTATTGTATATAACCAAGTTCTTCTACCTTAACAGGCAGCTGTGCTGGGGAGTTTGTTGCGCCACAAAACATTATATTAAATTATTTGCCATAGTTCAGCTAGCACACGCCAATATGCCAACAAAGATACTGAAAACTATGCTCAAGTAGATATTAATAATAAAAACGTAAACAGAACTTAACACCTAAATAAAAGCCTCCCTGCGTGCCAGCTTACATATGCAAAGCTGCATTACGTGCATATAGCTGTCACTTGAAGTCACAAATGATAAACTAGGACCTTTGAAGTCAGATAAATAAAAAGTTAATCACTAAAAACAATAGTAAAACGTTGTCTGCAAGACGACCTGTCACCACAAGCAGCACCCGTTCACGAGCATAACGAAAATATCAGCCAGTACCCCCTTCGCTAAATTTGAAAGAAGGAGGCAACCCGACCCCCACCGCCACCGCAAACAGTGACATCTAAAGGAGCATGACGAATTATTATTGTCAATAGTGATAATGACTAATTCTACAAACTAATTAAATTAAAGACAGTACAACGATAGTGGTTAAATCTGTTTAGTGAATTTAACTTAAACCGCACAAAATTAGTTATTAACTTATGGAAAACGTCATTTTGCAGGCGCCTCGTAATTTTTTTTCTGCTTTCGAATCCAGGAATAAGTATTCTGGAAGTTTATGAATCAGTAATTGAAGATGACACAGTAAATACGTGCAGAATGCCTTCTTGTAACAACCCACGTAAATTTGAGTTGTTAAATGAAAATTCTACACTGTGTTTACAGACTTACCCGGGATTTTCAATGTTGTTGACTTGTGACTGTCGCTTGTCACCAAACAGTATCTATTTTTTGTGTCTGATTAAAATTTTCTACATTGTGGATATGTTTATATAAATGTAACTATTTTTTTAGAATTAAACTTACTGATCTTATTCGCAACATCATATCATCTAAGACAGGCATCTCTGTTGTTGGCGATAAGTCAGCTGGGCTGAAATGGACTGGGCGGGTTGCAAACCGGATGCACCAGGATAGATGGGCCAGGATCGTTACACAGTGGGTGCCTGAAGACGGGCGTCGTCACCGAGACAGGCCTTAGATACGCTGGAGTGACAATTGGGACCAGTTCCTGCCGATGGCCAATCGAATGAGAAGACGAAACACAAGGAAAATTTACTATGTCCCTTGGCCCTGTAGTAGGATAACATCGGTACATTGCTCGATAGCTTTCCACCAGGCTAAACAGAGGTCAAGAGCTGGCCCATTTCGAAAACTATATTTATGTTTATAAATCAAATAAGACTCGTCAAGATTGGTAAAATAATTATGAACTTATTTTACGTAAATTGGGGAAAATGTGGTCCACTGTACCCAAAGATTGTATGTACACTATAGTGATATGTCTCTAAGTGCGTGCCAATACAAACAGTATGAAACAAACCTTCTGAAGTTTAAAGTCTCTTGTCTGCATGGTCTCAGACCGTGTATATTTTGTATCTTTATCAGTTATTAAGACCGTCTATCGCGTTACTCATCGTTTTTGCAGTCCGCGTTTCATTTGTTTGCATGATTCACGTTTAATTGGACTCCATTCATTTGGTGGTAACCTTGGCGTATCGAAACTAGTAGATAAAGAAATTTGGGAAACACCGAGATTTACAATATTTTATTCGATTTTTTTGTTTTTACGCTATACTCAAAATTAACTGAACAAAAGTACGTTGGTATAATACTAATAATTACAGGTAGGTAGGTTTTGGGATTTTTCATTTTATATGTTAATGTGAGTTAACCACAGATTGTGGTTTTAATTGAACTTAAGTCACGCAGTAGTGCAAAATCAATGAGACAAAATGGAGAAACTTTTGAAAAAAAAATTATAAGGAAAATGAAGACGAGATAAACCTAGGTAGGTAGTTCATTAAAATGTACGAGTATGTGTAACTACTTAGAGCCTACTGATAATGTTTGTTTTGCAAGGCAACCATCTGTTAGTAAAATATGTGACACAACTGTTGCGAGCCAAGTTTTTTCACTTCTCCTCAAATTAGTTCCTGGAAAGTAATATCGAACGTACGCAATCAAATGACACGCCTATCTAAGTGATATTAGTTGTCAAACAATCGCGTCCACTGTGACATGCCCGAAAAATCCAATGACTAGTTCACTAGTACCATAAAAGGCATACGATGATTCTTTTTCGCCTTATTAGTTCTACTACATAGAGAAGTATGCTTAAAACGTATGCGGCTTCTTTTTTCTTACTCATCAATTGATGTTCTCAAGGTCATGGTTCATTCAATCCAGTAAAGAGACTGAGTTGACACATAGATGACAAAACTTGTTTAAAACTGGCGATTGACTAGTAACCTTACATCTGGCAGCAAAATCAAGTAAATTTGTAAATCGATTTAAACTGCCAATTTGGTTGATCAACCAAATCGAGCAAGTCTGTAACCTTCTTTACTTTTTGATCAGAGTTACGACTCACGCCCTTTCCGTTTTACCCATAAAGGTAGAGCAGTGGTGGCCCAGTGTTATTGGGTCTTATGAGTTGTCAGTCGTGGGTTCGAACCCAGGCAGGCAATTTACTTTGTGCAAATAATGTCAACACCACTACTCTCAAAACGGTGAAGGAACTTCTTGAGGAAACCGGCATGTCGTAGAACCAACAATTCAGAGACATACTACCAATACTACTGTGGCGGCATCTACACCGTCACATGCGAACAAACGCATGACACTGACGTGTGTCAAATCCTGCATCGCGCAAGCAGAGTTTACCGCGCAGATAGCATATATAACACTTCCCGACATCAAACGCTGGGCAGTTGCCCACCAGATACGACATCCATCTGGTCGGAGGATCCTCCCTTTTCTAAAGAGTATGAGTGATCTTTACACCCTGTTCCTCATATCTCTAAACTACCAATCCGTACTGGGCCCGCGTGGTGGATTGTAGACTGTTCCCTCTTACTGAGAGGAGGTCTGTGTCCCAGAAGTGGGAATATCATAGGCTGAGTATACATAAAGAGAACCATGTAGAGCATAGAAAGTCACCTGTATCTCTCTAGAAATAACAAACATTTTACAGCCAAGCCTTAACAAGGCTGGACGCTATACAGAAAAAAACCTCCATTGAGACGTTCCGCAGCAATTCTAGGCCACGATCACTAGCCGACGTTTTAATGTGCAATCACGAAGAGAGTGGCAACACCAACACATGACTCAGAAGCCATCAGTGGCATACCACGTCGCGTGAGAACTGCTTGCAGCCTCCGATACAAATATGTCCGGTAGTAAGGAATCTCCCCATTTCCGGACGTGTGCCGAAATTAGAGCTGTACTTCAATGAATTTATTGTACTTAAATTAGTCATGCTGTAATGATAGTGGTTGGCTGTCATTGTGGTTAAGTGGGCAGTAACCGGTTGAAGGTGATTCGGATTGTTAAGCTTTTAGTAACAGTACAGTTTGATTGAAAATTGAAATAATTCTTCCGGAAACTGTAGAAAATGTGTTGAGTTTTTTGTCGGATTCAGTTTTAATCGGTATAATTTTCTTTGTAGGTAGCTTATTATCTTTAAACTATTACGGCTCTTTTATAAGCTTTTTCTTAGACCTTAATACCACAAATGCAACAAGATAACCGTAAAAGCTAGTAACTTGTAGATACAATTTTCTATTTCCCTCTACATTTTAAAACCATTTCCGTTTCAAAAGGTCTTATAACTCAGACTTCTATCAGTTTGAAATTATGTATAGACGCTACGCTGTGCATCTGTGTATACTTAGATACGCTACGCTAAGTAGACTAGCTACTTCTACAATGTTGACAAACCGCATAAAAACTGCATGCATACCTTAGGAATCATTAACTAAATGTATTGCCTACGTATGTTAAGACTAGTTTAAAATAGAAAGTAGTCCATCTTGGTTAATAGACACATCCCTCCCAGCTAGGAATCAGCATCTCGTTCTATCAACGTTTAGAGCATGCAATGTTCCTTATGTGACAGGTTAGGCGTTTAGAGCATTTTCTTTGAGTTTTGAATTGTAAATTGAATAGTTTTCTTTGATAATGTTAAGAAATTAGTTCCTCTCAGTTGTGAACGTCTGTTTCGGAAATTAAAAGGATAATGATCAACGTGGAAATTCTGTCTGTTTCTTTAACATGCTGCTGTAGCCAGGAAATTCATATTAAATATTCATTTATCATTTATCATTTATTAGCTACACTGTTATACAACTACAAGAGGTGTGCAAATTTTATTAATCTACACTTACTTTTGTATTTATTTTTCGATATTTCTAGATACAGTTGCAAAAGCGACTGAAAATACACAAAATAAAAACAATATATAAATGCTAGTGTGGGGTCCAGGGCATTACTAAAAAAACAAGCATTTATAACTACTATGTAATTTGCTACCACTTAGGTTTTTTTTTTAAATTTTGTAGTGTCAATTTTCTGAACAGAATAAAGTTTTTATTTATTTTATTTGTTTAAGAAACGAATTACTATTTAATAAATAAAAAACTTACGTTACAAAAATATATGAATGTATAAAATCATTATTTCAAATGGTTTCCTATGATATAATGACATTTTGTTAAATTATTTCGTCAGCAAACTCTTCTCCTGGTTAGATTGGTCGGAAATCTTACGTTGCTGCATATCAATAAGAGCTCCGGTCATAAAAAAATAATTATATCAATAAGGATGCGTAAGTATGAACGTCAGTTGTTTATCATTATGATTCTTACTGCCTTCGCACGCAATACTTTTATCTATGTAGAAAGATTATGCTTGCTATGTATCGCAATATTTCCTAGAAATCATTTAAAGATGTAAATATTGTTAGTGGTCCCTGACGCCCTGTTTGTGATATTAATTTCTCTATGAAAGAGCAAACAAAAAATATTTAAAATTCAATAACTGTGATGCAAAATGTGTCTTTATGGCGATGGAGGGGAAGGCCTAATATCCAGATCCCAAATGGCCGTTCACCTCCACCCTGAAACGCCTCTGACGTCGCAATTAATATGGCCACCTACTGGCCCCAAATTATATAATATAATGTAGGATACATAGATGTACCGTCGGAACGAAAAGTAGAATCGGCCTATAATCTCAGGCATCCTCTCTAGAGACAGTGGGCTGCAATCTACCAGTACCCAGTGCAGGTTGATAGGTGTCATGTCTTCGAAGTTTTAGTTCTCGAACATGCCGTTAACTCATGATGTTTTAATTCACCGTTTTGAGGGCAATGGTAATGAAATTATTAGCACAAAGTAAAACCTGCCTGCCTGGTTTCGAACCCACGACCTATAAAACTCGTAAGTCGGAGCTATTACCACTGGGCCACCACTGCTCTTGACAACATATTTTTCTCTCAGAAGAAAAATGTGACGTAATAATTGAAAATCTTGTTTTTCAGAAAATTTTGAGTTTAGTTTCCTCATTTCTAGGCTTTAGGAGAATAAAATACATCTTGCAGAAAATGTAATGAGTAGGTAATTCAGAATTAAAATTTAAAAAGAACGTGCAAATATGTCGTGAATGAAGTAAGGTGTTGCGGTAATTACACTCAATAAATGTTGCCATAGCTCTGCATCATAGTCAGGGGCTCACAATCGAAGTAACTTTTAAATTTGCGAAACTTGTTTTTCAGTTTCATCGTCTTGCATACTGCTAAATAAAACTATGCAACGTATTATTTATAGAAAACAATCATAGAAATATGAATTAAGCTACGACAAGCAAGGTGCTTCAGCAAATATTCATCAAAATTCTCTTGTACAGGCAGTCCGGAAATAAAACCAGCGAATAATACTAGGATTGTAAACATTGGAATATTACATTTTAATATGTAGACATTCATCGTTTAAGAAAATTCAAATCCTTTTCCTTGCACTATTTTACGTTCATCATAAGCGTTATCGCTTATTGCGGTGATTTTGTCAATCAGGGCCAATCGCCACATTCAAACAATTTTCGCAACAACACATAGTTGCAAAGAAAAAGCAACCAAAGATGGTCAACGCCTGAAGAAAGGCATGCGCCTCGCTTCCGGTCATAGTTTTGAGAGCGGTGTCGCACTTGAGATAATACGACTTAAGTCAATATGGAAATCCATAAACTTATGCCCTTTTGGATCTTAGGCAGTACGAGGTCGTATCTTTCTTAAGCGGAACGGGTATGACCTTAGAAGACGAAAAGATAATTGCATACAATCACTTGTCTCCAATCCCGTCTGGGTTTGATACGTTTATGTCTTGGGACGAATTAGGTCTTACGAGGAATTATTTGTCTTAAGTTTCAGTTTATGATCTTCTTGATGAACGACTTGGCGAGTAAATGAAATTGATAGTTCCGCTACGTTTGTGGTGAATCAGACTTTAATGTATCAATCATCGTCTTCGTGATTTTTCTTTTATTAGTTCAGGGCATCTTTTCTTTTTTCAGGGTCCTTTATTGTTGGGTAACTAACTAAGGTGTGGTACCTTCCCCTTCTTGTGAAAGGCAGCAGCGTAAAAGACCAGGCAGGTCAGTTACCATCTCGCTGAGCCAGCAAGTCGAAATGAAGAGTAAGCAATATCCAACAAAGGTTTGCGGTGCTTGGTTAGAATTTGGTAGAATTTAAAGCTGGTATGAAATAACATATTACTCCCACAGTAATATGTTATTTCATACCAGCTTTAAATTCTTGACAAAGCAAATAAAAGTAGCACAATAAAAAGTGATTTATTAGAGGAGAATTAGTATGAAATTAATTACTGCGAGTAGGCCAACCCTCATGCACACATAACAAACCAGCCATGAAAGTGCATATTCCTTTATTTTCCTTTGACGCAACACTGTCAAGCTGAACGTTGACATAAGGGCTTGCAAAGTACACAGATCATGTCAAACATGGAGTGTTGGTCGTCTTTTGTTTTCTGTTTACTCCTACTCGGTCACGGCAGACCTGTGGTTTTACGTAGGTCAAGTCCGATTCCAATCTCGTATATATTTGCTATATATTTTAGTTTATTCTATTACAATGGTTGGGTATTTCAGAGTCGATGAAGTCATGCTAGGAGCAGCCAATCACTTAGTTTAATTATGTTTTCTGATAATGGTTGTGATTTGGTGTGATGAACATCCGTGTTGATTTATGGATTCAGTCAGGGTTCTGCTTTTTGTTGTTCCTAATTTAGTTAACTTTTTATTACGTTTATGAGATTCGAATAAAAAACAGTAGGTTTTAAAATTACTGAATACTCTGGCGTTTATGATAAACGTGCTCATCATGGATCTGCTATAACAAGCTACTATAAGAAAATGCGAGTTAAAGTCGAAAGCGGTATAAATAAATTTGTTTTGCAAATACAAATATATAATAATACATTTTATTTGAATTCGCAAGAAAAACTCAATTCAAATCATATTGCGAGCTTTGTGCAACTACCTGTGTGGCATGAACTCAATACCTTTCTTCCACCATCAGCTGCAACTTAATTTAAAAACCCCGCAGAACACACAAGAACAAAGAAAACGTATCAATTAAACATATACAGGAAATGAACATTCGCTTACGAAGTTAATTATGAAGTAAGTTGGGCGATCAAAAAAAAGATAGTCACGTGCGAAGGAGGTTCACATTAACATAGCCTCGTTTTTTCGTCCCAGATTCGTGACACATCGTGTGTGAGCCCTGTGGTAAATAATAAATCTTTCTAATAAATAAAACAAGGGTACGTGAGCGAGATAAAGCGTGCATGCCCGTTCGGTGCGCCCTAAACGCCATTGTGGACGCCGACGGCAGATCGTTAAACGAAGGTGAAAATATTTTGTGCCTTTTTTAGAGATCAACTGGATGTGGTGATGTTTTCGTGTTTTACTTGTAGTTGGAGTAATTGCTTGATGTCTTATGCTTTGCTACCTTTTTCTTGAGAGCGCTTTTATTAAAATGTGACGTAGTTTAATAGTACTTACTGATCATTTTCCATTCGGGTAGGTGTGGAAAACTATACTTTCCAATGTAGGATTGATTGCTAGTGGTAAGTTAAGATGGTGGTGTGTTAGGGGCGATTGGTTGTTGTTGGTGTCTTATGCTCGTGGACAGGCTTTGGTTACTTTTCTTTCAGGGAGCTTTGTGTAAAGCTGTCTTCTAACGGGAGATAGTATGTTGGTCGTTCTGTTCTGCAGATGTAAACAAACGGATTGAAACATTTAGCTGTCGCCACATACAAATTGAGTGCTTTGATTTGAATATTTGAATACTCAAAAAATAAATCTTCTACTACTGCCGAAAGACTGCCTCGTTGGTCTGGTGGTCGCAAGAACTCCTGCTGAGCATGAGGTCCTGGGTTCGATTCCCAGGTCGGGCAAAGTGTTATTGGGTTTTTCTATCTAGGATTTCTCAGTAGCAGCCCGGAGTCTGGATTTGAGCCCGATTGATGGCAATAGACTCGCCCCCTATTACATGGGACCCACCCACCTGTGGTTTGTTTACACTTTCATCATATATATAGGGACAGAGAATAGTAGGTTTATGTTGATGTCTCATGCCGAGAGCATGAGACATCCATGCTGCATCATGCACGCATAGTTTGTAATTCATTCTTTGAGATAAATCTGTACGTAAACCTGTATACTACATAATGGTGGTTGATAGATAGTTGTGTATACTCATATGGAAAACAACGCTATCTTAAGTAAGATCGTTGGGTTATTATGTGGTGGAATGCTTTAACTTTGTAACAGTAGTTGATTTTGCTTGACTTGCTGTAGATTTCACACTAATCGTTA
This sequence comes from Dasypolia templi, assembly GCA_963555695.1. NCBI lineage: Eukaryota > Metazoa > Arthropoda > Insecta > Lepidoptera > Noctuidae > Dasypolia > Dasypolia templi. The sequence goes on along the minus strand of OY743148.1, from coordinate 7,928,041 downwards.
AATTGCTATGACTGCAACGGTCACTAGTTATTTGCTTTCTGCAGATAACTTAGTAGCCATGCATCAAAGGTGAATGGGAATTTGAGCTTTCCTTATTTCGAAGACCATTAGAAGAAGAATAGTAATGTTTTTACATTTCAACAGTTTTTTGTGTCGTTTTTGTGAGTTTGTCTTGAATAAATTATTGTTATTTATTTATTAAAACTTTATGCACAAGTAAAAATATTGTAGGAATACAAAGGCGGACTTATAATACCTGAGGCATTTTCTACGAGTCAACTTTATGATTCTAAATATGTTTTTTATTAATTTGATGTCGAATAAATCGTAAGGCCCTGCGTAGTTTTTTTTATTTTATTAATACCAATGGTTGTCACCGCTACGGCTTACGGAACCCACGCATAATCCCAGCCAATTAAGTTTCTTAAAAAAAAAAAAACCCAAAAAAACATGTAACCCAACTCTGTACACAATGTGGTAGGTCATTTTCAATGAGCTTCGGTTGTTAATGTGTAAATATGTGTTTCACATTTACACGACGCGACATCCACGATCATTGTGGTCGGAATGTCGCTCCGTGGAGCCCGCGGTCAGATTGTCGCGAGGAGGCTAACTATTGATATTGCCGCCGCAGCTTCTGATACATAAACAGTCAATAAACAAAAATTAAACTTTTATATAAAAAAAAAAAAAAAAAAAAAAAACAGAGCAGTGGTAGCCCAGTGGTAACGGCTGCGACTTACGAGTTGTTGGTCGTAGGTTCGAACCTAGACAGGCGCTTTACTCACCACTGCTCTCAAAACGGTGAAGGAAAACATCGTGAGGAAACCGGCATGTCTTAGAACCAATAATTCGAAGACATGTGACATCTACCAACCCGCACTGGGCCCGCGTGGTGGATTACGGCCTACTCCCTCTCACAGAGAGGAGGCCTGTGTCCCAGCAGTGGGAACATGATAGGCTGATAATGCTAAACAAAAATTCTACAGGGTAGGGATGGGTAGCATAGTTGTTTTGTGTCAACAATAAACTGATAATCTGTTTTTAGTTTTTTTTTTCAATCACAGATCGCTATCGTAAGCAATTTCAACTTTTCACAAAAAACTTTTCAGCATTTCGGAAAACTGAATTTTTTTTTGACTACTGGTAAACCTTTTGCCTTCTGTGAATTTCTAAGTTTTAAAGAACTAATAAAAGTATATTTTCTTTTTTATTTTGCATCTGTAAAGTCAGCAGATTGATTTTCGCACCGTGTAAAATGGATTATTTACTTAAGTCACAGAAAAGCGTGACCTAAGTGCAGGTTTAAGTCACGCAGTGCTTTAAAAGTATTTGTCACTTATCACTTTTCTTTAAATATTGAGAACCATATTATAACATAACATCACGCCTTGTTTCCCCGAAGGGTTGGGCAGAGGTACCTATAGTACACCCACATTTCGCCAGTTATGTTTAAGTCCCATGTATTAGGGGGCGAGCCTATTGCCATCTACCGGGCACAAATCCAGACTTCGGGCTGCTACTGAGAAATTCCAGATAGAAAAACCCAATAACACGTTGCCCGACCTAGGAATCGAACCCAGGACCTCATGCTCAGCAGTAGCGATTGCGACCACTAGACCAACGACCATTTTATCTATAAACTTTGGCAAAAACCGGGGGCTGTATTAATAAGAGTAGATTTTTTTGTGTGATTAGCAGTGATGTGTTGTAAATGTAAGTAGTACAATGCTGCTGATTAAAACACCATTTATGCATGAATGTTGCACAATGGTTGAAAAATCGCGAGGAGGCAAGCAATGTTTATATAGTGTTTGAAATTGCCGCAACTTTTGCGTTGAATTCCGTTTCTAGAAATTTAATTTTAAAGCATCGCATAATAATTGCATTGCGCAATAAGGGTTTTTAAATTAGCACCTAATTAAAAAGCCACATTTCAATATTTACATAGATACTTACGGCTGCCGAGACTCCGACTAGTCGCACGCTCGGCTGCTTAGTTGTCACAGGCAAACACAGGAGGCAAACTCTTGAAAATGTTGCAGCCATAGCGTAAGGCCGTATCCTAACCGAACGCGACTGTCGCGCAAATAAACGATCGACGCGGTCGTTTATATGGCGAAAACTAGCCATCGTCCTTACTCAGGTCATGGTCTAACTGTGTGCTAAATTCCGTCGAAATCCGTTCAGCCGTTTTAGCGTGAAAACGTAACAAAAAAACAACAAACTTTCGCAGAAGCTATCCTAAATAGGATAGCTTCTGCCCGCGACTGCGCCCACGTGGCATTACTTGTTTTAACATAAAATATATCCTATGACAGTCCGCGATACTTCGGATTACTGAATTGAATTTTTGGAATCGGATCAGTGGTTTCGAGATTACCCTCTACTTACACTCAGTATAGATGACGTAGCTACAAACGTCACTTGATCTATTTAAACCTAATGCCACAAGTGAGTTTGTCTCCATTCGTAGGTAAGCTACGAAAGTTATTTATGTATTGCTAATTGAGTTGTTTCTACATAGTGCAAAAAAAGCCCATATTTGTTCTCGCTAAATTGCTAATCTATTTAGGGTTTGCAGTTACCTCCAATCAACCTAATTACCATTATTTTTTGCTAAATGGAAACGGTTTCGTTACTGTATTCACTTTCATCACATAATAATAGAAGGCAATGCTTTCGTATCATCCAGCGACTCTAAATCTAACACCCGCGGTTTTTTGAAAACTTATAACGTCGTCGTCACAACAGATTAAACAAATATGGCGGGAGCCGTTTGACAGTTCGCTTTGTGATCAGTAGCGGGACGTGTTACACAACACAAACACACGTAATCATTTGGTACAAGAAATTAACAAATTTTGAACTCTATTGCTTTGAAATAAGGTTTGGGAGCGTAAAGTTTGAAGTAAAGGCAATGTTGTGCGGTGACTTTTTTATTATTTTTCAGGTCCCGTCGTCTTGGTCGTACTAATTTGTCGAGACCAAGTCACCAATGCAAATATGCCGGGTGTTGTGAATACCTTGTGTAAAGATATGAAATTGTTTCCAGTCCCGACTCATGGGAAGATGGGTGATCGTGTTTGTCACTTAGGAATACATATTTTAATGAAATATTTGTTTTTGACCTTTTTATGGGATATTATGTGATGTTACCATTGACGTGGGTGACCGTACAAAATAGCTGCCTGTATATGAGACCTTCAACTTTCGTCTTCGTTTTTTCACTTCTTTATCATGAAGAAAAACTAACTATATAGCTTACTCGACTGTGTCGTTACTTTTTATGTACTGCTAATAAACCAATTTCGTTGTTAACCTATCTCATCCTATCTATGTCAGGTGAGGCTTGATGAATAAATAAAAATAAAAAACGTTGAAATAAATGTAATAATAATTTAATTCCACAAACATAGAAGCTATGTTTGTGCCGCAGTTATAAATAGGTACTATTTGAACTATACAAATAATGATTAAGTTATAAATACACTGGCTCTGTATTTTTACAATAATATAATTAACAGCTCTATTAAAGCTAGTCATATTTCATTGGATTTCTGTAACATATAAATAGTTAACAAAGTGTCAAGTAATACTAAGGAAAGTAGGAATATAATGTACAATTAAAATTATACGTCTCAGCCTCGAGCTGCCATGTCATAATACAGATCAGTAAAATATCGACATCAGCAGAAAAGAAACTGTTCTGATACACCGTTCTAAGCATTCATATTCCGACTCAACAATTTCATCAACAGTCCAAGTGCTGGAATGAAGTCTAATACTAAAATCTAAATTAAATAATACGAATAATAAAGAAATTGAAACTAAGTGGAGTTAAGCGAGAAATAAATAAGACCTTGACTAGGATAATCGGGAAATTTAGAATGTTAATCAGCAGACAATAAATAATACATTTTAAATTCGTCACTATTTACAAAAAAGGAACTAATTCGTTCTAGACCAAAATGGCAATGTAATGGCAAAGACATTATTTTTCTATACAATAATTCGCTAATTAACAGCCAAAGGATGCAAATAAATCTACTAGAAGGAGTTTTTTTCTTGGGGCTAACTAATACTGAACAGTACTGTTTCGCCGCGTGGTGCGAGCACCAAGATTAAGTAGACAGCCAAAAGTTACATGGGGTGTGCAGTTTCTTTGAGTCGCATCGTTGACTCTTGATCACAACCGCTGTATTCAAGCAGATTCCGTCTCGTAGAGTTTTTGGAACACCTGCGCAAGGTACTCCAAGTAGTTCAGGGTGTCTCTGTATAGGAGAACGCCCATATTGTTCGCCAAGTCAGGGATTTCAGAGTCTGGAAGCTTCTCGATTTTCAAGTTACGAGCGTTCATGATGTCCTGTAAGAAGGAAACTTTGGGTTAGCGAAATGTTATAAACACATTTTTGGGAATATGAGTAGGTCGATTATTTTTAGAAAAAGAAAATTTTCAGAAACTAGTTTCGTGTAATGAAATTTTGTGGCATCGAATTCCTCAAGTATTCAGAAAACGAACAAGATAAGAACAACGAAACAAGATATGGGTTTCGATGAAGTTTTTATATACTTACATTGAAATAGCAAAGCACAGCTCGCACATCATGCATCGTCCGGGTAATATTGTCCTTCAGACTCTCGTCTGATATTATGTTAGGGTTCAATGCTTCGTTGGAGAACAAGTACAGCCCCGCAACTATCATCTTCAGCCCCTTGTACATCCCCGGTAATTCCTCGTCGATTTTTGGCTGTGAACAAGAAAGATAGAATTTAGTACTGAAGCTTTAAAAATCAAGCTAATATAAAGAACATTTTCTGATGAAATTTAGTCCTACATTTTGAAGTAAGGTTTCATGTTTCTCAAGTCAGAGCTTTAATTTGTACGTTTATTGTTGTAACCGCACGATGCAATGACTTCGTTGCCAAATTAACAAAAACTAAGATAAGGACAATCGTAATTGTGATAATCATCCTAAATTCGATTGCATTTTCGATTGTTAGTATTGCGAAACCATTGTGTTCTCACGTAAGCGATAGCCGGCCGACAACAATGAGTGCCACCGACGATGTCGATTCTTTGAAATCGATTGAAAAACTCATACGGATGCACGTTTTTGGCATCAGCGAATTCGCCGCCCTTCGGTGATTGTTTTCGTTAGTAAACGACAATCTGGCATCGTCCGTATTATCGAATACGTTTGTGAATATTTCCCAAGGTTTTAAGGACGTATTGTCAGGAACAAATCTAAATTATTGCTGAGCTCTTTAAAATAGTCAGTCAGGACATGTATGATAAATCTTAATAATAAGGCCGAAATAAAATTCGATGCCTACCATCAACTGGTTAATATATTCATCCGGCATCGTCTGGTAAAGGACTTTCTCCTTGGGCAGCCATTCCTTAGGAAGGAATTCAGATGATTTCCACGAGCCCAGTAGTTCGTCGAAACTGTTGTAACTATGAAGTTTCAACGCCTGAAACAAATGGAAAAGAATCATTAGTAAAGAAACTAGCAACATATAGCGAAAATGTTGATGAAAATACTGATGATGATGAAAAGAACAACTATTTAAGATATTTGTGGCCAGCAGCCTAATTGCGTAACACATTTTCGTAAACGATTACGACTAATCTGTTGTATTTTGACCGTTCAACCATATTCATAGCTTTGTTTACATTGTTGTGATGTTTTTTTCTCTGTTGATCGAACTTATGAAGCGTTGGATTAGCAATATGTTTCAAAACGATTCAGATGTCGATTGAACAATATAAGTCATTAATGTCATTAAACTATACAATGACACGTCTTTTACAAGGCTATGATTCACGATGCCTTAGCAACAGAACTAAGGATCATCGTGAATCTACGCCTATAGAGAACAGTTCAATTCTATGAAAGATGGAAATAGATTGAGTTAATACAATATACGTTGATTGACATTCATGAAAAAGGAAGATTGAGCGGACGCTGAGTCCAAACAGTTTCCTGGATTGGTGGTATAAATGTGGTTCAAGTGGAGAGAGCTCTGCAGTGGCCAGTCGAGTACTGAGTATTTAGTACCTAAATATGGATATTTTTTTGTAGTTTTTGTTGAATTACCTGGACAATTATAAGGTATGTAATCCTTGCCCTTAAAATCATATTAGATGAAATACCTACGTATATGTTGCCTCTCTGATGTGTATATTTTGACCGTTTATAGGCGAGCGCTATTTAAATTTCCAAAAGATCTGCTATGTTATATTTTTCATTTCGTTGAATGTTGCGTAGAAATTTAAAATTATAATTAGAAATATGAATTGATCAAGTGCAAGAATATGTAATCACGGATACAGATATAGAGCACTAAACTAAAATAGCAAATGAAGTTAAAACACCCACTTCGTTGGTACAGATGAAATACCTACGTATATGTTGACTCTCTGATATGTATACTTTTGACCGTTTATAAGCGAGCGCTATTTAAATTTCCAAAAGATCTGCTATGTTATATTTTTCATTTCGTTGAATGTTGCGTAGAATTTTAAAATTATAATTAGAAATATGAATTGATCAAGTGCAAGAATATGTCATCACGGATACAGATATAGAGCACTAAACTAAAATAGCAAATGAAGTTGAAACCACCCACTTCGTTGGTACCTACACGCGTTACCTAGTCGCAAATTGTTCCTAGAAATGACAAACGTTAACTACCCCTCAGGAGAAACAAACCGTAAAAACATGACCTATGAAGTAGCGAGACTTATTCTAGATAATAGATCAAGTAACACTGGAACTGCTGGCGCTACTAACTGCCATCTATTTATTTAAAGACTCCATCTTTCAATTAAATAATCACAGATAAAGACTACACGATTCCTATCGGTATAATAGGCAAATTATATTGTAGGCAAATTGCTTAAGTGTAGCTTTTTAATGAGCAAGTTATAAATTTAAACATAGATTTGATTCAGTCGATTTCGTTTCAATTCGATATGTAGTGCACATTAATACTCGATACTAACGCATATGATAATCGATTCAATTAGCAAGCAAAGGTCGTATGAAAGATGATATTGAAACCGGAGGTTTGTGGCTGCCGCTGACGACATTTCACGAAACAAAACCGTTTCGACATTTAAATTTGACACTATATCTATTATCACACGTGACGAAGGCGGAACTATCTAAAACTACTCCTGTACTATTGAGCGTAGAGTCCAAGTAGCCTTGACAAGCCAAACAATCGGGGCTGGACTGGCAGATGCACCGCGTTGTAGTTACGTACCCCATAAGTAGAAAATATTGTTGGACAACAATACGACTAATTAAAACTTTGCAAAATTCAACAAAACACCAAAAATATCGTTGTGCAACTGTTTATCGGTGCCGATCAGAGAACTTTGTCCAAATATTAATTTGCTTCATTGAAATTGAGATACCGCTGATATAAAATTCGCTGATAATACGCGCAATGAAATAAATTTACGATTATTTCTTTGGACATAAACCGAGGCGCGGTGTATGAATGGAGTCAAAGCGGAGATATTATCCGTCGCCGAAGTGGCAAGTAATTGGCAGGAAAATTAGAGTTTACAGACCTTTAAAATTTAAAGAAATAAAATTTTGAATGTAAACGTATCGTCGGCGCATGAATGTAGTGCAGATGATTTTACAAAACAAGAAGCGTAGAATGTTTAAGTAATGATATCGTGCAGAGGTGGAATGTGCTAAGTCGTCGCTGGCACACTAAATACACAGGTGTGCGTCCGGTCCATCGAACCATATCCGAATCATTACCTACTAGTTGTGGGGAGCTCACGTCCAAACTGAGGCGTATCTACTTAATAGGCTACAATTAAGAATGTTATGTATTCTTATCACTATAATGTGTTAGTTACGACTGCCGAGGTAAATGATGCAAATTCTGTTATTGCGAAATCACATGGCCGCGTTTTATCTTTAGATAGAGGCGGTATAGGAATTTTGAATCTTGCTTTTTCATTTGAAGCTGCAACAATAGCTTGCAAAAGTTTGAAGTAACAATAAAGAAACAAAATGATCAGATTACTTAAATTCTGGTTCAAGATAATTGATTGAGTAGAATATAATATGTCAATAATATTGAGACTTCAAGTATTTTCCCATGATTTGAGGTTGAACAAAAGTAAACAGGGAACAATTTGATGGGTTCAGCGCGTTGCAGTTGTCGTGGGTGGGCATCAACTAAGAAATTCGACGACTTAGCATCCGAACGCCTAGCGAAACATCGGAAGCTTATCAAATAAACATGCACCCACACAAGCTCAGACATTGATATATTTACGGCACACGTACGCACCCAACGCCGCAGACAGCCTGTCGCCCGTGTGAACAACGCAATCGTACTATGTACGTACATACATATTGTTAGTATGTGCTATGTAATTCAATGTTTATACAGCGTCGCTATTGCAAAGATAAGCGAGCAGATGCACACGAGTTGCGAGAGAAGTGCGGCATGCCATGAGCCGATCGGGTTGCATCGCGAATACACCCACTCATTTGTTTATCGTAATTACATTCAAAAGTTTACGAGCACTTTTTTAAGGAAGCGAGTTGAATTCCAGTGTCGAAAATGTGATGCGATAATATGACACCGGTGTAGTCAAAAGCACGAGTGTTATGACACATTCACACGGTGGTCAGTGGCGAGTCACACAGTACCGGTAGAGTTCGTTGAATTTGTTATTGCGTTCTTAGTACAACGCGGCCAGTTATTATTTATACGGAATGGGCTTGACGACAGATGTAGCAGCCTGATTTATTTAGGATATATTGTCTCTCAGACGCAACTTAGAAGTTTATCTTGGGTTTAATGTGGTGACTAATAATAACAAGACGAGATCGAAAATTGCGATAGGGGTAAAGTTTTGTTGAAAATGGAGCACGAACAAAGAAAACCTAGACGTCCTTGTCATCTAGCAACAATGGCGGTTCATCGCCACGATTCGCGTGTAAATCGCAATAAATATGATACATTAGTAACGAATGACCGACATTAAGGGGAGAGACAGAAAAATCGTCGGGCAGGTGTGTCGCGCAATACTAATGCGCAATCAGTATTCGACGCGTACGCGCACCGTCCTGTACCTCGTTCCGGCTACTGTGAGTCGATAATGTCGTTTTACGAGGAGGCAGCGGACAGGACGTCGCCGTCGTTACGACCGTCGAGCCTATTACAATGCCACCATACCTCATACGCGAACATCACATTCGATAACTGGACACATTCGACATAAACGCTTCCATTGTTCCGCTACCATCGACTGCCCAACTCTCAATAAATCGATTATATTGACAACAATCACCGAAATGTACACGAGTTCTCTACGGTTGTCGAGTGGCTACCGAGTTTGTTGGTAAAGAGTCATCCATATATGATTCGAGGCGCGACTTCGACATCGCATTATTTCTCGTTGATCGGCTCACCTTACTTCCGATTCGGAAATTATTATATTCCTAGGATTGGAATGATAGAGCTGTCATATGAATTGTTGTATTAACATGCTAAACGTTTGTTTCTAATAATTCGTGAATGTTTTATGAATTCTTGAATATAGGTTGAATTGTCTGCGATTCATGTGCGTCAATATTACCATCTGATAAGCTAAGTAGGTGTTTTGTTTTTAATATAAACTGATCTGTAATAAAACTGCAGTACATTTATGAGCAAAAAGTCGAGCTTGCGAGTGAGTAATTTTAGCGTACAGACAAGATAGTTGATCATTTAATGCGATTTGATCAGTTACATATTGTTATTTGATGTAACGTGTACTGTTTATAAAGCATTTTATCGACAAGGTTGTCGATACCGACATGGCGTCACAGAAATGCAGTGCGAAATTATAATTAAAAGGGAGGAAGCGGTCGGCCGGACGTATAGACGCGAAACGGCGCCCGGCCGATGCAATCTCTCTTCCACGCCTGCACCCGCGCCGTTCCACGGTGAGAAAAACCGCGCTAAAAACGTGCACGCCGTGAATCTTTAATGGGTCAAATTTCGCGTGAAACTTTTTGGCAAAAGACCTAAAGATATTCCATTTAAATTTTAGATTTTTAAACTTTTAACGAATACCGCGAAGTCAGACAAAAAAGGACAAATAAAATAGGTACATTTTAGTTTGCATTAAATCCCAATAATTCAAAATAGGGCGTACGAAAAATCGTTGCTCACCATTTGTAGGGTTTACGCGTACGTCCACAGAATACTATAGCACCTCTTACAGACTCTCATACATAAATCAATAATATCTGCGTAGATACAAACGCTAAAGGCATGCGTCGACGTTAGGCTTAAGTTTTATTGGTATTGGTCGACCGCAAGCTCCGTCCGTTCATTTAGAGCGACGCGGCGGGCATATAGATGTGCCGCGAATACTACGCGATCGCCTCGTGCAAAATCGATGAATGAAAGCGAAGAAAGGCCTGCGTGGCCAGCACTCGTGCTTTTGTACTTTGCTTTATGCAACGGAAATTTTCAAGAGCCATTTAAGTCGATAGTCTAACTTGGTTACTGAGTGATTAAATAAACTAAAGATTGCCTGACTCTCTTTTAAGAGAACCTAACTTTCATGATGATTCCAGGATTGAAAAAGATCTCAAATATTTGAGGAATAATACGCTTATTAAGGGCATAATTTGCAACGTAATCTTCTGGCTCACTGAAATCGAAAACTCCACAGACCACTTTAGACAACCCCACTTTCCAAAACTTCAAAGGTGTTGGCAACAAGTTTGTGAAATTAGCTTTTAGAGTAGGTAAAAGCCATGTTGTGTACTTACAAATGAATCCTTGTACTTCGCCGTCGATGAGTAAGCGTTTTTTGCTTGCGCGACGAGTTTCAACGCGACCTCCCGTGCGTGATTTTGCGAGTAGACAACTTTTGGCTGTGAAGAAATTGACTATGTTAGATGATGTCAAATCATTTAGATCGCACTACAAATTCAATATGAAGCTCAATAAAAATCTTTTATATCCCCCGAAAAGCTTAAACGGTATTTTACTACTACCACTTTTACAGCACATTTTTTATGTTTACTTCTGCGGCCATTCGTCACTTATGCGGTCACTTAAGCTAACCGCAAAAGTTTGACATGAATACAAAATACCGTCTTATTAATCTACTTTTATTCTCATCCGAAATTTGTCCTTTTTTAACATATCCGCATTAAAAACCTATTTGTAATTAAGGTCTTCATACTCTTTCTGGATCCATTCCATAACTAGTTTTCATTTTCTATGGCGGTTTGACCTTTTGTATCTCTTTCCACTACTTCTTCGTAATTTAAACTACCATAATCATCAAACATTGCATGTCTATCTATATGATTGTCTTCTGTTATATCTGTATGTTCTTACCTGAGAATCATTATAATCGCAGGGGTTTGCCCACAGTCTGTTCTCCTCATCCGTGTCACGTCGTTGCCGCTCCATGCTGGCCCGGCTCCGATGTGGCGCCGCCGACGACCTCGGTGACAGACCGCACACCAACAGTAGCAGGCACACCGCCGCACAGACGTTGACGTATCCTGGTGATAGAAGATGGATTAATATCGAGGTACTTGTAAAATTTTAAGACAGACAAAATGGAATTGAATGGTACAGTGAACCGAAATCCGTATGGCATCCATATGGCAATTAAGAAACCAGCTACTGAAACTACCACTCAAATAAAACGTGTTTTCTTCCGTTCAAATTGAAATTCTCACAATGCATAGCAGTGGTTCATATTCATTTCTGAATGAAAGCTCTCGTATTTTTTTCGATGCATCTCATTTAATGAAAACGCTCAAGAGCCACTTGTTCCGTATGCGGCACGCGCGATGGTATCGATTATGGTAATCGATGAACATCCGATGAATAAATACATCGCGGCCCAGAGGTGGACAGCCTTTGCTAATTGTCCAGTGAACCTGTGTGAATCACTAATGCGGCTCTATTTAACGGTGGCGCGGTAATCGGACTCACATTCTTCTGATCGGTTACTTCATCGAACTTATTTATCAATTTAATAATATCGATAGCTTTAATCGAACTATTTTCCACGTTAGTCTTGCCTTTAGTTTTCTATGGCAATAATAATTGCTATTCTAAGTTGGCGCGACCGCATGTATTTACGTAATTGAATATTATGTCACGACGGTATGTAAATAAGAGTTATTTTCATTTTTACAGATAAAGAAATATTAATTTAAACTAACAACTGTCACCAGCAGAAGGTGTCAATCGTTGACGCAGAAGTATTTATTGACTTGACATTCGTTTTACTCGTTAAAATGGAATAATATTATCCACGTTAAAGGAAATAATTTGATGTGTGATTGACATATCTTTTTATTGAATGTAAAGCTAACGTGTATCACCTGTCCAGTATACCAAAAAAATTAAATATTGCAAATTATTTGAATAATTGGATATTGTTAGGATGATTTTTTCATACACGATATTTTTAATAACGCTCATGTTAAGAGTCGTATCGATATGAATTATTATAAGCTGTCCTCGGAAATGTCATTGGAAACATCGTAGTGTAACAGCGAGTACATGGAAGTTTACCCACCCTTCGACTGGCTAGCTAAGTAAAGTGATACGATAGCCCAAACAAAACTAATGACATTAAAAATGAAGTTCAACCCTATTCTGACAGCTGATAGCATTATGTTACGGATACTGATAAATATATAACGTGTTAAAAAAACCATTATTATGTCAAATCAACAATAACGCATTCCCCGTGACGTTTGACAAAGATAAAACAATTTGCCAACTATGGCAGATAATGAGTTGACTTTGCTCAACAATTAAAATAAATAAAAGTAATCAGGTCTCCCATTGTTTATCTGTCCATATAAATCACGCGGTGATCTTCGACATTGTGCTTGATGTCGAGAAATTATGACTTAATTGATATCTTGAGGAAAATGAAAGCGATGCTTTGATGCCTTTGCAGTTGCACTAATGATTACCTACATTCGTGATTATTTTTTAATTAAAATCAATTACGAGAGATGTTCGAACATAAAGTATTCGCGACCATCTACACATGTTTTATAGAAAGAAGGATCTAATGCATATTTAGCTTGGGCATCCTTTACTGGTACCGACAAGGAAGTTAGTTATCCAAAGTTACGAAAAAATGGCAGCGAGACTTCATCTAAAGCAGACCGACACTATGAAATCTGTATTGACATTTAATCAGTTTATCAAATCGATTTGATCAATCAAGGGTATAAAATCAAAGTAAAAGTAACTGTTCTTATCTCAGAAGAAATTAATCGTCACAATATCAAAGTTGCTCCGACTCACTCACATAGAATGTTATTTATTTTTTCAGTGTTTTGCCTCAAGGTGTGAATCACAAGTGTTATGTCTGGCGGTTAGTGACTAACGTAGGTAAAGATCTCACTGTTATTTACGATGATATTATAATATCTGAATTGTAGGAAGTTCGTTTTTGATGTTCTAGTTTGGCCAATTACTTTTTTTGTGACCTGGCAATTGGCCATGATTTTGGCAGTACTTTTCGAGGATTTTAAACAATCACTTTGTGTGTTACTCATGATTAAATAATGTGCTGTTGTGCAATTTTATACCATTGCTCGTAATTAAATTTGATCAGCCGCCTAAACGCTCTTAACATGTTAAAAGTTTATCAATATTCTGAACGCAAAACCGTCGCACGTTCAAAAGGATTTAAATGCAGATTCATCAATACACTCACACAATTAGCACAAAAGTGTGTGCGTGTGATTTTTTCATCATCTCGTTAGCGCTGGCGGTTTTGCTCGAGGGCCGCAGGCACCGTGGAAAAATAAAAGCAAATTATAGTTATAGGGCCCAGTCGCCTATTATTTAACTAGACCCCGTGAACTGATGCCGATTAACCCCTCCTTGTAAAAAAAAAAATGTACTATGTGCACGAAACATAAACGAACAATTTGCATAAGCAAACCCCACTAATTACGTATGCAATCCGTATAACTAGCCGTGATTTAGTTGTAGGTTATATTGCCCTCTAATTGACACAATAATAATGTTGTACCAATTGGGTTACAAAAGGCGACCGCAAAGGTGGAGTCGGGCAATAACGATCATGTCAAAAGGAAGGTCCGACACACACAACACGCGTTAAACACACGATCATAACATTTTATTAGTGCTCCGGTCAAAAGCAACCGCGAGACCGCCGTCAAAAGTTCATGTACAAAAAAACAACAGGTCAGCTCGTAAAAGACGTAGAGTCACTGTGAGACAAATATTTTCACTGAGTAACCATGAGATGAAGATAAAAATATAGAGCTAATTAAATATTTGAATCTCGACTATAAGAGAAATGTAAACTTTTTAGTTGCATTACATTAAAAAAATAATTACATCAGGGAAAATTTCGTGTAAAAAAAAAACGTAAGAAAATATTTTTTAACTAATGTTTGTCAGTTTGTCTTGATTTTCGGACTACTTAACTGTAATTAAAACGAATGTTTTTTTTCTAAAGGGACGGCAAGTAATTGATATCCTCTTTATATCCCGAACCACCTATACGTGGAGATATTTGAGATGAACAATGAGACTCGATCGAATTCCTTAGCCCATTGAAGAACTGACCGGGCGACCATAAAAACCGTAGATACCTACACGTAGGTAATACACAGGTTATAAGGAGGCATAAAAAGTAGGGACCGCGTCGGAGGTCGGACCGACTACCCGAGAAACAAAGACTTCGTTTATTTTTTAACAGCTCGCCCGTTCACAAAAGAAGGCTTCGCGGCACGAAAAACGACCCAAACGAGACCATCTTGTTAACCTTTTTAAAAAGAAATCGCGCGCCCGCTAACTAGAATTTCGACTCGAAAACCGAGAAAAGTTCGCCGCGGCGCGGCGGCGTTCGCTGCGCACCGGACGTCGCAGGCGCCTGCGCAATCATTATGTAAATTCTGATTATTATTGTTATAAATGCGGTAAAAAAAGTTGGGATGAGAGTCGCGGGCATCATCTTAGCGGCTCGTTACGAAATTCCCGTCAGTATAATTTGACGGGTTATCTTTTTCGAATATCTGTGTTGTTTACTTGGAGAGTGGAGCGCGATAGGGTTGTAGCGCTAGATCATTAACGGGATTACTGATACCCGTCCTCGTGACATTAAATAGAAAAGGCGTCATGTTTTAGCTATAATAGAGGTTTAATTTGAGTCCGTTCATCATTTTGTTAGTAGCCGGCTAACAACCGATGCGCTCGTAAAATTTGACTGCACATAATAAGGGCGATTATCGCTCAGAGACGCGCGTGGCGGCGCGTATCACAAGATACGCGGTGATACCACTCTTCATTACCTGAAAATCGCTCTAAATGGTAATAGCGTCGCGAAGAAGATCGTTGATCGACCCCGTCCGTTCGAAATTAACGAAACAAGCGCAAATTTTTCTTGAATTAATTTTAATAAGGTAACAACTGACATTATGCATTTAAAGTAACTGTTTTTTATCGGTCGCCTAAATGTAATGTAATATCTTTGTAAAGTATTTACAGCGGTGTATTTTCAGTCCTCATGTGCGGACCGGTAAGGGCCAATGAATTTTTTATACGTATTGTGCTGTAAAAAGAGTTAATTAGGCACGTCTAAGCTGGGATCGACATCTCTCACTAAATGAGTGACAGCTAAACACTGCAATTATGAGGTTCCCGTCTCACTGAAATAACTGTTTATAATTGACGCGGCTGCCTTACTCTGCGTAAATGAACAACGTTTTATGTGAAAATGTTGCTAATGAGTGAGTGGACCGCAGCCCTAATGACGCGGACATAGTTCATGAAATCGAGCTTACTGCGTGTACTTTGCTTTAATTATTATGACATAGCTTTCTTGTGGCCTAGCCCTAGGACAATATGAGAAACATTGAGGTGCATTGTGTTTACTCATTCTATAAAATTGGTGGCATTGACTGTTATCGATTTCAATCTTTGTTATTATAACTTGTTACTAGTTTTGATTGAACGAAACTTAGAAAATGTTTTGAAAATGCTGACGTAGGTATGCATAATAGTTTGATGACTTTATCATACTTTTGAACTGTGATTTAAAGAAAAGTTTTTCATAGACATTTTCAAGTAAATTCTATTCTCAAAAACAAAAAACAACGCAATCACAACTTCCGGGATCAGGTGAATAATCAGAGCAAATAATTATGTAGCTCTAATTGATAATAATTTCCGCCATCGTACATATCAACAATAATTGTTATTTAATCATATAGATATCGCTGCAGTTACCAGCAGTAAGACAATTTACTCTATATTGTATCATTGAGGGATTATTCACCTGAGTTGTTAACTTTTTTTCTGTAGGGCTGGGGGCAAAACATGGTCAGATTTTTTAATCTACGGACGTAAATGAAATCCGTGTTGATTATACAACCTCCTTAATGGCAGTGTGTGTTTAATGTTTCGTTAACACCGTACATATTTTTGTGTTGCACAGTTTGAATCTTTTAATATTTTTATTTAAAATAATTGGTTTTTTTATGAGAACTTTTTGCGAAATCTTTTTTCGGGATCATTACGCCAATTTAAATGATTGCATCAATCTATTAGCAAAATTATGATGACAGCATAAGACTTCATCAATTAGTTAGATTAGATTCACCTACAGGCAAAATAACGTCACCGTTCAAAGCCAGGATATACTTTTTATTGATATTCTTACTCATTAAATAATATATAATTTTGATGGGTATAAGTCGGAGTCTTAACGATGACGAAGTCAAATACATCATAGTGATTACATGTTTCATATTTATGATATAATGTTCAATAGAATCGGAATCGAATGCGTTTTCTTCTTCAAATCGATTTTCCTTATGTCTGAAGCTATGTCGTAATGCAAATACGTCAGTTGAAGCATACTGTTTTGCATTTTTTTTTCTTTTTTCAATTATTTGCAAAAGTATTTTATAAACTTAATTAAAGCAATTTAGGAAGGTACGAATCTCAAAATGATACTTAATTCAAAAAAAGAATTGAACAAATGCACAACCTTCATGAAAAACGTATTATGCACTCGTGTATAAAAAGTCTAGTTCCGGACGGATTTACCCACTTCTCGTAAATGCAGCAAGATTTATAAGAAGTACAAGTCATCAACATTATATAAATAGAACCACAACACGTACAATGTTAAGAACCTTTCCTGCCCTGTCAATTAGCTCACTCTTAATGAATACTCTTTGTATTTACTTTTAATTTGAGTAATGAAGGATTACATACAAGAACGGTTATTAAGACTTTTTCAGCTGGTTACGGGTTCGCAATATGCATACAAAAGCGACGAAAGAACACAATCCTGTCACAAAAAAAGGAGATAAATGTTCCCTGCAAGTAATCTAATAGGCATAGGTTTTTTATTGCAAGACACTTAAATCATTTCTTGGCCCTATATAGAGAGCGACCAAGCGATAGTACTAATTACGAAATAACCCTCTGCTCGCCGCTTGGACGTAACTGTCCGGCTCTTAAAGGATAGAAACATTTAGTCAGATATGTCATTCCGGTAACAGTACGTTACTTTAATTACAGTTTAAGCCTAGTTAGTTAGCTCTGATCTTCGTGTTTAACATTGTAAAGGGAGACTGAGCCAAGTTTTTGCGCGTAATGAAATTGTAATCACGATTACCGCGGTGTAGCCAGGCAGTACCTACCGACCTACCGACAGTCCTACAGTGCGACGAGGATGTGAGACTAGGCGTGCGTTCGTACGGACCGGATACTTAGTTTATAAATAAATAATGCTTACTCTATGCTAGCTTTTATTATGATAAGGTCTATTTATCGTCGCGGGACTCTACCTGTCCTATTGTCATTATGCGCTGTGAGCTTTCATTGTCTTATGAAGTTTATGTCAAAGAGTTATTAGCACTGGTTCGGATGACACTTTATAACTTCCACTTAAAGGATCAAAGTTACAGTAGTTTGAACTCTGAAACTTTAACCCAACTTAAACATTAGTTTAAATGTTTTGTAAAACTTAAGCGGATCACAAATTTCTATTTTTGATGTTTTGCGAATTTTCATTAGAACTCATGGTGGACATATTAGATACTTTTTTGAATAATCAAAGGGCTTTATAATTAATTAGAATCACAGTAAACTTCAATCGCAATAACATAAAGTATGCGTTTGAAAAGTTTAAAATAAATATGCCAAACATTTTAACGTGACACCACTAAAAAATATTCAAATAATGTCACACAAAAATGCAAAGCATCTCAAAAATATTTGTTAGTAAATAATAATAAAAAACGCTTACTACTTCTAGCTGCACTCGATCTATAAGGACGACATTTTTCCACAACATCACTATCACAGTCACTATATTGGCTAATTAATCTAGTCCTAGTACAATGTTCACATCCGGACGGCCTATGCACCAGCTCCGGACAGCCGGACGCCGGACACTCCTCACGCTTGCAACAACTGGTGCTCACTTCCATCTTGAGTCTTACTATAACAGTGCCCGTATTCCTGTATAACGCACACGTTGGTATACTACTGTGATCCATAACAGACGATCGCAATTGACATCCCCAAAAAGCTACGATGTCGCACGCGTCGTGCCGTGTGAGAGACTAAATGAATTTGTGTGAACGCGCGTAAGATAAAGGCTAGTGTACACCAAGCCACGTGTTTAAGGCAGTGGGGTACGCCAGCACGTATCAAGGTGGGTTTCTCCCGAGCTCGCTAGCCGCAGCCAATGGTGGGCGGCAGCGAAGGGAGGCGGGTCTCGATCCCACCCAGTTGCACTCCTATTATGTGCTGAGGGATCCGTTTGGATCGCGTCCCGGTAGACAAGGGTTGACTTTTATTGTATTTCCATTTCTATATACCTTCTGATGATTGTTTAGTCCGGGATCAGTTAGGCGATATTAAAAATATTGTAACTGTGGAAAATAAATATAGCTATCGTGACATTTTCTGATTTATTCCTGAAGGACGAAACGGTATTGTGAAATTTATTATTGGCATCATTATATTCTAAGAAACTATGTTATTACTCTCATTCGTGTTATTTTTGTTTGATTTCATTTTTAAATTATTTTAAGCGGGGGCTAACAACGAAACGACTTCACTTTCAGTTTTTGATATGAATATTTTTTCTATTTCTGAGTCATCTTAACACTTGTGCAAACCCTAAAAATATCGTAATGG
Source organism: Dasypolia templi (assembly GCA_963555695.1). NCBI lineage: Eukaryota > Metazoa > Arthropoda > Insecta > Lepidoptera > Noctuidae > Dasypolia > Dasypolia templi. Next base: position 7,908,814 of record OY743148.1, on the reverse strand, counting down.
TTTGGGAAATCGCGGTGATTGTACGAATCTCTTGACGTCATAACGGTTACGTGATCCAATAATCACCAAATAATACACGAACTAATTAATAAAATAATAACAAAACAAACAATGGTAGATAACACAGAACGTATTGAACTCTATTACGTAGAACATTTTGCCTAATACATCATATTAGTTGATAACCTAATTATTTAAATACGTTTGCTGATGAATTAGTTGTCATATCCGGATTGATTAATGAAGCGTCAATTATAGTTTTTTTTTCACTATTACTTAATATTTTTATAAACGTTGCTCTTACCATTAAACATCTGTTATTCTATATTTACTGATAGTTAATATTATTCTTGAGGTCCTCTATGATAATGTAAGCACGCCGTAAGATCATAGAACTATTAACTGATAATTTAAATAATAAGAATTATTACGTGATACATATTATATTATGTAATTGAAGTCGTTAAACTCGAGATAAACTGGCTCTATTTTTCCAATCATCAGATTTTTGGATGCAGTTTTTTTTTTTTTGACAAACTTTTATTATAGGTCAAAGAAAACTAATTTAGAAAACCGTTGTCTCCGTTGTCTCTTCTTCATCATCTTTAACTTTTATGATTGTAATTTTTCCAGCACCACATCTTTTTTTCTAGTGAAGACATTACGATCGCCTTTTATCTTTCGAAAATCCGTCAAAATCTCTGGAGTGAACAGTTACTAAGATGGTTAGTACTTCATTATATTTCAATCAAGGTCAAGTTTGACTTGGCATCAATGAAAATTTTTCTCCGGAGTGTTTCAGATTGACTCACGCGCACACTTCATAGTTAGTCATTGAATTTCTGTTGAGTCAGATATCAGCGGATATAAAAAGCAAATATCGATGGTAATTTTCAAACTTTTCCTGCCAAGGAAAAGTCACAGTATGGCAAATATTACTTACTGTTTAATTAATTACGTGTCATTGTAGGTAGCTAACTTGTCCAATTCTTTCCACTGTAGTAAGGTTTTTACTCTTTCATTTAACAGTAAATTAAGTGTGGCACATTTAGACCTTTTTGGGACCATTTCGTCACATGGATTTTTTGCAATGCTTTAAGCGTAATTTTACAAACCATTATACGAAAATTATCAATTGTTGTAGACCTAACAGTATTGAAAAAATGCTATAGATCAAACGCAGTAAAATAATTAGCTAATTAATATTTTACAGTTACAAGGAGTTATTGAATACTGCTAATTTGTACAATTTAACGAGTTCCATGCAAATAATTAGCGGTTGCTTTGGCAAATGATTAGTAAATATATTCCCAACTTTCTTTGTAAAAGTCCAGTAGCGACCTGTCCTACCTAATGGATGTTAAAACAATAATTAGTTCATTACCTAAAACCGTGTCGAATACGCTTAAGTGTAACATTGGTTGTAAATTTAATTCCCATGGAACGTTCGGTAAAATTCCAAAAAGGTAAAATATTCCATGACCAAGTCTAAAATGATATGTTTAACGTACTTAATACTTAGCAAGGGCGTTTAATAGGAAAACTACAAGAGACTAATAGAATCCGGGATGACGCTATGCAATGTCTTTCCAATTAAGACACTCCGTAAAACCCATCCCCATAGAACGCTGACGTATGACTCATGAGTTCTTGACTGTGTTCTTCACCGTCCACATTTCAATAAGGTCCAACCACGTAAAACATACTATGATCAACGGATCTACTTTTCGGTTACAGGATATGACATGACGAGTTCCGTGTAAAGTGAAACACCTGTGCTAAATCAGCGCGTAGTTTCCTGTTGACATAACGGGCATATTTTGTAGGAGCCAGCAATGTATGCTGATAACAAGATGGAGTCATGCTGTCTGGCATGTTCGCTTCTAATAATTTTTTATCTTCGAATTTTGCGAATTGATGTTTTGATTTAGGAAGTCGTTGAGATAAAATTGTAGGGAGGTACGTCGAGAAAGACTTTTTTAGCCCCAAATTTAACATCCCTACGAGTTAACTGATTAAAATTAGGATAGTTGGTGGATAGGATTTTTATAATTTAGACCTTAATTTCTAGCTAATGCTCTAACGACTCGTATCAAATCCCGAAAATCGGGTCTAAAAAACTTACTTTTCAAGAACTAAATGTTTTTGCTCTTATTTTTTACATTACAGCGAAAAGTACTAAAATGAAATTCCCGATAATTGTTGTAGCCAAATAGCCTAATAGTCAAATTCTTGGCTTTGCTTGGCTTTTTATTGGCCTCTGGTCGCCGTTAGGTTTGGATGCAAAAATTTGTGTTTTTGAAGTTTTTGATGCTGCTTGCTCGTATTTGCAGAAAATATGTGTAATATAATGGCTACTGAAATATTTTTCCAACAGCTGGTGGGATTTTAAAATTGTAATTTTCGGAAATAATAAAAATCTAAGTATGCGTATGCAGATAAGATGAAACAATTGATATATGGATGTAATAAATGAGATAACATATTCTGCATAAACAGTAAGACCGTTCTTAGAAAATATCTGTCAATACAAGTTGTTATAATGTTAACTTGTTTGATTAATAAACCATTTATTTATTTATTTAATACACTTTTATCCGTAATATTTGATTTGAAAATATTCCGGAAATCTCTCATGACTAAATGGAATGCACTCGATATATAAGCATATAAGATTTAAAATCAAGTTAGCGGGTTGAGTCATTAACACCTAGGTATTAGAATAATTGATGCTATAAACTTGTAGGTACCTATTATTATAGATTTTTTTACATAATAATAGCTTAGAAAATTTGTGATCGGTTATATTTTTCCGACTGCTCCTTTTCTTGAAAATGTTAACAAACTGAACTGACAAACATTAAAATTTTCCTTATTTTGATTTTGTCTTTAACAATAGCTTGTAAAGGAATACTTTATTAAACTGAATAGTATAATTCATTCACGAAATTGGTCTGAAATATTCAGAGAAATACAGTCATGACATGAGTTATGTTGCTCTCACGTACCATTGGTGTACAAATACCTATAAATCCAGTGCAAGGCCTAAAGCAAAGTCCATCTTAGTTGCAATGTCTTTTGCATACGTGATTCGGGACACACCTCATCCCAATCGAATTTTGTTTGTCACGTTATACGTAAGAGAGTTACTATGAACCAAACTCTCATGACCGTGCAAAAATATTGTCATCTGGATGTTACAGTTATTCTGAGTTACGGTCAAAGCTATTTTAAGATGGGTAACGAGAATAACACATGATTACAGAAAACTAAACTACTTCACAGTGTATTGACGCATTAGCTACGTACTTAGGCTATGAGAATTTGAGCTATCAGTTACGTTTACACAATACTGATAAAAGAGTTTTTATGCTGTCATACGTGTTACAAGACATCCACATCCGCTCCTGTATATGGGTATCCCCCATTGATCAATAAGGCGAACTGTCTTGGGGACTTAATGACAAACCACGACTGGGAAAGATAAGGGTTTCTTGACTTATGTTCCTTTCAGCTACATACGTAATTTCTTAGTTGTTAAAGAAGCCACTGTTCAAAACTGTAGAGTGTATTTTATATCACCAACAATTTACTGGGAATATTTTTTGGGAATACATCGCTACCTACTAAAACAACCCATGCTTTCAAAAACCAAGGAAAAATACAGGAAAAAAGTTCTCATAAAGTGCAGTTCTGAAATAACTTAATTAAACGTAATTGCTTGACATTTATCCTATTAGTAGTTAATTGTGTTATGAACATAAAAATAACATACTTATAAATCTGTCGCCTGCAGCAGCCATCATACACGTTTTCATTTAAATTGCATATTTATTATGAGTCACCAAAGTTCTTGTTATAAAAAAAAAACATTCTATTAAACAGTGTAGAAATAATTCTTCCGATAATAAACAAAAACATTTACCTACTGCGTCATTTTGTTTCGTAAAATTCGTAGCGTATTCGCTACGCACGTAGAGGTTTCCGTAGATACCTACGTAGCAAACATTCAAACTTTTCGAAAAACTAAAAAAACCACACCCACACATTGAGATATTTAATTTTAATCTACTACTATACAAAATCGTGAAGCCCTTTGTATAACTATTCCTATAATTATGTCGATACATCCCGTATCAAATAATATTTCATTTTAATAAAAGCGCGACGAAATATGGGACCCTTCGCGGATTACAGGCGTGCTGTTATTGTGTTCTTTTTTAAATGTAACAACCAACATCGATTCAGTTTCATATTCAAATTACCTAAAACTTTTTATTGTTTTTAAGATGGATTAAAAAGCACATGGCTGACGACCTATATGCAAAACCTAATATGCATATCCATTCAAATAAAAATTTGCAAATGTATTCAAATAGAATTCAAGTTTAGCATTACTCAAGATTTACTTCAATGAAGACTTCATCTTGCATTAAATTTGTATTTGCCTATAATTAATATTTATTTTATTGTTAGGAATTACCTTATTATGACCCTTAATCTTTATCAACTATCTAATGTATACCTAATTGACTTTAAAAGTGGCAATCGGATAGTGTTTTATAGCCATTTTGCTTCCATAAGTCCGGAATCCTTCTTTCAATTTTAATGTGCTGGTTGATGACTCAATTTGTACTAGAATATGCAAACATTTAGAAAGAAGCTTCAAAAGAGGAAGAACAATATAAATGTATTTGTAAAGGTGAAGGATGAGGTTGCCTGCTGTGACAGGATTTCAAGCAAAACTAGCATAAAAGACGTATCTTGTTTGAAGGGAAACTGACTAATAATTGGTTGTCATATTTGGCATGAGGTGTTAAAAGAAGCTGCTGCGGATTCATGGTGGTCATTATTATACGTCTAATTATTATGTTAAAAGTTTTGTTTTTGTTGTGCTAAGCGAACGCTACGAAGTTTGACTGGGAGACATTACTGATATCGGTTGATATAAATACAACTTAATTTGAATTTAATACAGATTAAGATTGAAAAGATAAGCATATATACACATAGTAAAATAGGTATTTGAAATATACGTCTGGATAAATAAATTATAACGAGGACGACTCGTGAAATTTTAAACGCGTTCCATTGCGTTCCTAAAGTTTAAAGTCCATAAAACGGCCATTAAAATTTCGCAAACTGTTTATTGGCTTGTAAAATAGCCGACTTCTGTACAAGGACGAAACCTTTGTCCCGTTGCCGAATCGTTTTGTTTTACCGTTAACGAACCAATAGAGACAATAACTCGTGCAACTTTCACTACGTTATATATGACGCAATAAATTGTATTGTCAACTAAGGCCCATTTAAAAGGTCCCATCTTAAAGTTTTGTTTTCATCTTAACGGTAGTAGATCTCGGACCGCTCTGAGGAGGTCCTAAAGTGACAAAAACTAGCGTGCGACTGCCTTAAAATTTCACAATTGTGACATTGTTTAGCGTGCGCGGCGGCTCTATAAAGACGCGTGCACAATGAGTGCAGTTCGTACGCAACACAATTAAACTTGCAACAGAGGAGAGCCGTGAAATTTCGTTTTGTAACGGCGTGAATAGACGTATCATGGGATGTTTGTGTTTGATAAATAGTGCGTCAACAATACGCCCCCTTTTCCGGTGTTAGAGACGAAGGAAAAAATGTAACGCAAGTTAAGATGTCAAACTTGTTACGACATGCGGCGATAGATGTCATGTTTAAGGTTGAGCGGCAATTTCAAGGTTTAGGATACACCAATACACAAAAAATCACGCTTTTGCATCAGATTGCATAGGTTGCGATAAGCGAAGAATTATGGTGACTATTAGTGACTCTTCGAAATTTCCGATGTAGTTACGAAAAAAATTTTTTTGTAAAAATATGCTTTCTCTTTATTGCACGACGTGTTGTAACTTGAGAGGTTGGTGATCCGTGATAATGAACTTGTGAAACCAAAGCAACGGATTAAGGAAATTCTGAATTCAATTGGGATGGATGCCACAATTACGCAAGCTCGGAGTACGCGCGTTGTTCGATTATCTAAACCGCTATTACTCAAACCGGATTAACTGAATTATTGTGCGTTGGTTTTTACTTTTATTTTGTCATTATTTAATTTTACGCACTAATTAACTAGGAATTATTTAAATTTAGTGTATACAACAAGGTATGCATATTTTCAAGAAAAAATCTGACCCTATGCTTCTCGATTTAAAAGCTTATGTTAAAGTAATTTCAGATTTCTTAAGTTGAACGTCCAGATTACCCGTAACAGGCTGATATTTTTCATAAACATAGAATAGAAAAATAACGATGTACCAAACCATTTATTACGAAAAGACAGGCAACTACACAATCAATCGCAATAACTCCGAGGTGAAAATAAATAAATATCGATATGAGGTCAAGTAAATGACTCAGCGGCCGGAATCCGCATCTCAATGAACTATTATAACATAACCTGTTACTACGCTCGGTGTGTCACGTACCGACGCAATCCAATACAATGAGACTATCGACTGGATGATACACATTGCGCGGACGATTCGATTTTTATTCCGAAATCGTGTTCTCAAGTGGCAATGTACTTCTAACAACGCGATGTTAACAACATTAATCTATTATTGACACTATTGCTAATAGTGACGTCAAAATGTAGGCTTGAGTATTATTAAATTTAGAGGTCGTGTTTTTTAAGTTTTAATGTAAAGAGATATTAGTCAACTTCCTATGATAATGCAGGATATGGATCTGGTGTTTCCCTGCTTCGCGAATCATAGAAAACGTCACGGTCGTGGGTATGCAGTAAAAATGCAATCGTCATTACTGACTTAACATACTGTTGTTTAGGAATGATTACAGCGATGTGCTTTCTGATTAATTGGTCATTAATAATTCATCTTCAATTGAATGATTAATTTCAAAGTCAAAGACAAAGCCGTTATTTCAAATAGGCACTAAAAGGCACTTTTGAACGTCAACGTTTACATTTAAATAGAATTGATTCTAGGCGGATTCTCTAGATCTAGGGATTTAAATACGAATTATAGAATAAATTCTAATAAGTAAAAGTAATATTATCGCGTGCGATTATACGTTAAACACTTCAGTCTATAAAACGTCATTCAGCATCTTAATTTTTAAGACGGTCATGAAATATTTTTTAAGCATAACTAACTATTAACATTTACTACGGATTGAAAGGAAGTTTAGTCATAGAAGAAAAAACTAATATTATGCTTTCATGTCAAAATCAGCCTATTATGTTCCCACTGCTGGGACACAGGCCGCCTCTCTCTGAGAGGGAGTGGGTGTAATCAACTACGTGCGCCCAGTGCGAGATGGTAGATGTCACATTGTGACATCTACCATCCCGCACGGAGCCCGCGAAACCAAAAGTTTAAAGACATGTCATGTCTTCGATTTTCGGTTCTAAGACATGCCGGTTTCCTCACGATGTTTTCCTTCACCATTTTGAGAGTGGTGATGAAAAAATTTACACAAAGTAAAGCGTCTGTCTGGGTCCGAACCTACAACTCGGTAGGTCGCGGCCGTTACCACTGGGCCACCACTGCTCTCATATTATTATGCTTTACATCTTACTTTGCATCTTTTTTTTTTTTTTCAAAAAGGAAACAAGACAGCCAGCCAACACACATTGACAACTACCTACTTCACTAGTCACATTTGTTAAACTAATTAGTACAATGAACGCTTGGGCCAAAGATCTATGATTTGGACCGCGAATGAATCAAGATATTGTATGGAGAACCTTCGCAGCGTCACGTATTCTTTTGGGCTACCTTGAAGTGATGTTCACCCAATGACACTGAAAACTACGTCGTATAGAAAATGACGTAGTGTGATGCAAAAGAATACTAACATGAAGTGATAATAGAACGGTTTAATGCCCAGCTGTAAACCATTTTAAAAAGACGCGACGTTCAATGTTCGAAGAATTAAGCCTACTCTAGTAGATTTATGAAAAATTTATGAAAGGCACATTTACAGGGAGCATTATTTAAAGTAGCAACATTGAAACACGGCTTAAAAACATAGTTAAGGCAGTCAAGCCCGACGTGACAGAGCGACGCGACTGTAGTAGAACAATGAAAACTTCGTGGATTTTTTTTCTACCAGAATCGCATCGTGGTGTCTCAGGTATAAAGGTACACTTGCATCAACCTATTGAACTCAAAAGAAAATTTGTTTGCTCTGTGTAAATGAGCCTCAAGTGTACATGTTTGTGTAGCTTTAATTGAAACTTATTGTGTTAATTCAGTACCAATTACCCTCAGCATTATTTCAAGCTTTTACGGGTCCTATAGCAAATATTTACAATACCGTTTTAAGTAGGAGCAAAAATGAAAATTCCCGTAAATCTTTTGCAGCAGAAGAGAAGAAAATATTTTTAAAGAATCCATTAAAGGAGAAATCTCACTTGGGGGTATCCACGTCGGTATGTACGACACAAACATACGCGTACCGCTATTAAACAAGATATAACAGCATAATTTCGTTTGATTTGACATGCCGAAACAATTTAATCATTATCTCTGTCGGAAAATTAGTTGACATGTGCGCAAGGGAATTTGGGTTTAAAAGTTGGGGGTGTAAGGTGTAGATTGAAAGTGGTTCGGCGGTGATTATAAGCTTTGTGGGCTAGGGAGAGGAATGGCGGAGGAATTGGCGGTATTCGCCAACGACCGTGGTGGAGCGATGTAGCGAGCCGGTACCGCCGACCGACTGGGTGGGCACGCCGCGGCGGTTGGCCCCTCTCCGCTCTTTTTGCCTTCCATTTACGAATTTTAAATTTTGAACTGTGCGAAAACAATGCCCGTTCGGGAATCTTTGTCCCCGGGACGCACGCGATGGACCAGATAAGCGCCATACTACCCTAATCACGCCATTTCTTTAAATTTTTGAATCAATTCGTTCAGATCAATAAGTATTCCTCAACATCAGTTTCCTAACTGTATACCCACAGATGATATAATAATTAAATCCTAATTGGCAAGAAACATAAAGAGAAGGGTGTACAATTAAAACATTACTTTGCCATCGTCAAATTATGTCGTAATTAGCTGGACAATTAAAATCGAAGGTCATTATGGTGGTAAAAACTGGAGTGGGAAGTGATCCTCTTTTTGCTGCTGTGTTATAGATTAGTTCAGACACAGAGAGAATACCGCGTTTCATTTTACCAATGTTTAAGTTATCTGAACAACTGAGAACGTTGTTGGCCTAGTAGACTGTAGATTTGTAGACCATACCTATTCTATGTTGTTAAGTACCTGTTTTTGATTAACCGTGGAGGTTCTTGCCGGATCTTCTCATTGGAAACGACCAATTGGAACCGTGCACTTTAGCTTTTGACGTTTCACTAGTGCCCATGTAAGTTAATGTGTAATATTTTTTTTATAAATCTGATTTGAACAGTTTTTCGATGTAAATAAAGCAAACAGTTATTTTCTGCATATTATAAATAAGCACCTACAACTTGTTTATTTATTCTTCCTTTCGGGACTTACTATAAATCACCTAGAAGGTAAAGTAAAAACATAATAAAAACCCTTTTAACAACGAAACACCTCATTTGTAAGATTAATCACAAAATTTACTTATTTTTGATACAGGAAACTGTCTCACTCATCCTCCAAACGGAAAACAGGATGCAAATCACCTAATTTTTAAGCCTAAGCAAACCAATGGAGTTCCGTTTCTAACCTGTATTCGAGGAAATGTGCACTTAATATTAATATTCATAGGAGCAGAATAGTCAACAAGTATGTACGTAGCTTTATTGACCATTGTTAGACGTATATTCGGGATATTAATAAATTAGTTTATTTATAAATTCTTTAGTGAGATAATGGAGTCTCAATCGTTATTAATGTTCTCATGTTTAAACCGTTTAAATGCTTTTAAAGGCTTTTTAGACTTACTAACTTTGAAAGTATTTTTTTTTTGTTATGTATTTTTTTTTTGTGTTAGGAAATATAAATAAATTATGTTAAGTTTGTATAAACAGAAATAGAGCAAATAATTTATTTAAAAAGAAATGGTTCTGATTTAAGAATGGAAAATGTGGATAAGATGCGGTTTTTCGGTTCCTATAGAGAACGTTTTCTTGGATTAGTTAACATATCTGTTAACTAAATATTATTTCTTTCGATATAAGAAAAAACTTGGCATTTGGAAAGGAATGTTACTGACGAAAAGTTCAACAGTTTTCTTGCTACATGCCTGGTTAGTTCGTAAACAAAATTTAAATAAAGAAAGAACATTTTTGCCTATCTATGAACCAGTAGCAGAAAATAAGTCTAGTCTGTATAACTTGAAAGTTATTTCCATTAATTCAGGACATGACCAGCGAAACATTTCTACGCTGGTAAGTCTTGAATCATTAGTACACAATTCATCATTCAAAAAAAGAATGCAGCCTCTGTCACCACCATACTCTATGTCGTTTGATGGCGGAGCTGTGTGAGATACCCATCGGTTGCCGTCGCTTGTCGACATGTGTGGTGTCATTACTGTAACGGTACAACACGGGGAAAATACCCGGCTGTCCGGGTCCGGCTGAAGCACTGAATTGTGATGTTAATATTAATTAGTACTCAATTAAATGTCTTGGAGAAATTGTGTTGAAGTTTTAAAAAGGATTTAACTGTTGTTTGTTGTGTACCAATACTATTTTCATAAAGAAAATCCGTAAAATGATTATCAGTACTGCCCATTTAAATTGCAGACTTCAGAACTTCTTAAGGCATGTGTTAAGTATGAGGTTTGAATGGCTACCTGTTGAATTTCCCCTATAAAATTTTCTGGAACGCCCTTTGTGTTTGCCAGATTTTCGTAACTCCTCACGCCTCAGGTTTTTTTTATATCATACTAGCCGTTGCTCGCGACTTCGCCTGGTATCTAGGAATAAAAGTAGACTATGTCCTTCCCCAGATCATGACCTACCCATGTCCAAAGTTTCATCCTAATCCGTTCAGCCGTTATAGCGTGAAAGCGTAACAAACAAACTTTAGCATTGTATAATATTAGTTAGGATTGCCTGTGTTCAATTAATTTTAACAAACACTATGCGTATCTTGAAATATTGACTAATGATAACTATTGTGTAATTTTATGGTAAAAGTTTTTTTAAATCTGTTAACAAAATTCAGTAATTAACTGAAATTATCGTAAAAACTATATAGTTTATGATTTTTACGCACAATCAATAGTTACTTAAACAGAGGCTGATAGTAGCTAACATCAGTAACTAATAAATAGTGATTAAACTAAACACACAAAAAATTGGTTTCCGCCCAAAATTGTATTTAAAACGGAGATTTAATCCGCAAATTATGAACCGTGAAATGAAATCAATAAAATACCTGAAAATTCTCTATGTAAACTTCTTTTATTCTTCGCTGAAACCATTCGTTCAACATGATGACAACAGAACGATCTCCTCGGCGCACCTAACCAAAGATCCAAAGTCCACTGTTTCCGATGACAATTTATAACACATGATATTTTACCATGACCTCACATAAATAAATAATTTCTTCAAAAATAGATTCACGAAAAATATTAAAAATCAGTTTCGAAATTTCACATTTACATAAAGTGATGTGAACGCAATTAAAGTCAGCGTGTTCTGTCAGATTGATTAACGCTCATAGACAAACTGGATGGCCGCTAAACTATTAAATTAAGAATGAATTTAAACAAAGAGCAAAGAGGTTGCCTTGCATGTAGTGCAACCTTATTTCGCGAAGTGTAATTTGTTGTTGCTGATATTTTTTATTGATTCTCAATTTAATTAAGCATTTTAACGCAGATATAAAAGTTCACTAAATGATTTTTTTTAGGTTGACTATCCAATTATTCATTCAGTTTTGATATTTTTAACTGCACGCATTGACTGTTGTGAGGGCGTTTCGCGGCGAGAGTGCGAGCAATACCTACCTACCTATAGAGTTAATACATACACCAATATTGAAGACAGGGATTATGATGAACATAACTGGCGAAATGTGGGTGTACTATAGGTAAGTACTTACACCTCTGCCCAACCCTTCAGGGAAAAAAGGCGTGATGTTATGTTATGGATTATGATGAATCTTTTAAAATAGAAATGAACAAGTTTACTCTTACACCACAAGCTTTAAGCTTGCAGACAAAAATAAAAAAAACTCAAAAAAATAATCTTACCTTAGATTACGGCGCCTTAGAAGCTGCACCGTCCAACCTGAAAATAAGAACAAAAATATTAAACAAAATACTTATGACTACAAAAGACACTGCCGCATTTAAAAATCTACAGTCAATTTTATACTTTAAATAATTTTTTGCATCCTCAACTAATGATTGGTCTGCATTTGACGATAATTTAGTATTTAGGTCCGATGTTTAGGCCTGGGGGCTGCAAGCAATGGTTTTCGTGACCTAGATTTTTTTGAACATACAACCACTATATTCTGATCTTCGACCAAATTGCCTTCGTCATAGGAATTTCGGGATAATAACCCTATTGTGGATATGTTATAAGGTCGCGTATATTTCGTCAATTATGCACGCTGGGGCTCTTGTAGTATTGGTCAGTAATATCGAAATTACAACCTGTCATATTGCAGACACGATCATGAGGAACAAGAGAAGGTCATAACAAATAATTGTTTTAACGAGCCGTGAAAGAATAAAGAAAAAAAAACTTATTTACATAATGAAGTCGCAAAAAATAATACATCATATGGATTCTAATACATAAGACATAAACAGATACTTATGAAGTACAGAAAAAAAAAACAAAAAAAAAACCTCTGGTTTTCACCAATCACTAATACTATAAAGAGGAAAGATTTGATTGTTTGTTTGTATTGAATAGGCTCCTAAACTACTGGACCGATTTGAACAATTGTTTACCGTTAGAAGCCGACATTATCCCTGATGAACACAGCCATTTTTTAAATTCATTTTACTTTTTTTTTTAATTAATATATAATACCAAATCCACGTGGACGAAGTCCGGGCGACTGTAGAAATACTTAGCAAAATTTTTTTTCAATCATTTTCTTAGATAATCGTGGCTACTCTAGCCACGGTCGGTTCGTGAATGGGTGACCATCCATAACATATCGAGAATCCTCAGTGCCTCGGAAAGCACGTTAGACCGTTGGTCCCGGCTGTCATTCGTGGATCTGTGACAGTCGTTACGGGCAGAAGCCCAAACATCTGACAACCAGTCTTACCAAGTGGTATCGTGTTCCCCCCTATTTGGGTTGTGATGGTCAGATAGGCTAGGGAGTCTACAATGATTACGATAACACATAAGCTGCAGAAACAATAATAAGCCTGTTATTGTCCCACTGCAGGGCAAAGGCCTCTCTCTCATACAGAGAAGGCACGAGCATTAATCACCACGCTCGCTCAAGACGGGTTAGCGATTGCAGATTTATATTAACTACTAGCACTTCGCTCGCGACGTCGTCCGCGTGGATATCGTATTATCTATAAATAAATAAAAAATTGCCTATGTTCATCAGGGATAATGTCGGCTTCTAATGGTAAACAATTGTTCAAATCGGTCCAGAAGTTTTGGAGCCTATTCAGTACAAACAAACAATCAAATCATTCCTATTTATAAAATTAGTATAGAAAAACTCCAGGTTTCTTACGACTTTTTTCTTCACCGTTGTCAGTAATGGCCAAGATATACTCAGAAAGCACATATGAATTGAAAAAGTTACATTGGTACTTGCCCGAATTTGAGCCCACAACCTAGTGCATGAGAGGCGAGGCTTTAACCACTGAGCCATCACGATATTAAATGAATTCCATTAGCCAAGCTTGCAAATGCATGTTCGAGCTTGAATCTCTAATTCACGGATTATAAAACAGCTAAGGTATAACACAACGGTATGTGGTTTTAGTATCATAGTTAAAGTAAGTGCTGATACAAAAAAGGATGATCACTTTTGTTAGACGAATTTCTATTACAACACATATAAGTTCCACATTTTCAGAGGCGGAGGCGAATGTATCGCCTCCGCCTCTGAAAATGTGGAACTTCCTCAAGAAGTCGTACCTCCGAATCCGCAGCCGTAGTTGTAATAAAGAATATCAGCATTAAATAAGTTGTGTCCGTTTTTGTGAAATATTGGTGCCGATTCTCTTGTATACCGAACTAAACTATCACTAAAATTCCTTTTTTTACTATGAAAATCTTGAAGCTATTCTGCGAAAAATAATCTCTAAATTTAAAAATAATTTTGACACAACTATAATCGAATTTGACAATCGCGAGTCCACGTGTTTTTATTTTCTTTTGGTATTGCAACGTATTTGTTATAGCCGGAAGCAGCCTGGGGCAGCCTCGACGTGTTTTTAAGGAAGTTTTGACTTTTTGTGTGGAAAATATAAAATAAAAATTTCTAAATGGAGAGATTTGGTGGTTTCAGGATTACAAAGGGGGTCGAAATTTTCATTATTTTTGTGATAGGACACACCGTTTTCGAGATATGAGCAAAAAAAGAAAAAGAAAGTTAAAGTACCGTTTTTGCACGTCTGAAGTCGAGGTGTTGGTGTGAATTTTAGTCCACGCCACCTAATTTTATTCCACACCTTTTTTATCGCGATTAAAAATAGTCAGATTCATGTTCAGATTTAGTTAGACAATCAAATTTTTAGTTGAAAAACGTAAAATTCAGAATAGCAATGAGTTATTAATTTAGTGAAATTGCCATTTTCACTAAATTAATAACTCAGTGCAACCTTAGTGCTGTCAAACTAAAATATAGTTAAGTTGTGTCACTCTAGTCAATTTCAGAATGAAAATCGTCATTTGACAGAATTAAACCAAATTTTTGTGATTTTTAGTCTAGTTTAGAGGCATTTTGACAAGAGAATCGGCACCATTGTTTGCCTTTTCAAAATTTTGATCAAAACGGACTACCCGTTCCTGCGCTTCCACGGATATCATATCTGCAATTCCGTCTCCGCATCCGCCTTCGCTAAGATGGCGTTACACCACTTTTAGGCTATTTGTAATATTTTGGTGCGAAGCCTGCTTCGTTACTGCCTCGTTGGTCTAGTGGTCGCAAGAGCTACTGCTGAGCATATAGCCCTGGGTTCGATTATCAGTTCGTTCAAAGTGTTATAGGGTTTTTTTTATCTAGATTTTCTTAGTAGCAGCCCGGAGCCTGGATTTGTGCCCGGTTGATGGCAATAGGCTCGTCCCCTATTGCATGGGACTTGAACATAACTAGCGAAATGTGGGTGTACTATAGGTACACCTCTGCCTAACCCTTCTGGGATTACAGGCGTGATGTTATGATGATGGTGCGAAGTACTCTCGACTGTCATAGTTAGGGAAATAAAACATGTTTACACTAAACACTTGTGTACTACATAATGTAGTACACAAAGTGGTCTGTTTTTCATAATTGCCAGATGGTGGTACAAGCAATGACTCTTTGCAGGTACGGATGGCACGGTACCCTCTTTATAGGCACAACAATATTTTACGTCAATTTCAGTATTAATTTCAAAATAATGTGCCAGACATATAGTTGATAAAAAATTCTACCTAACTAAACAATTACATGTGAACTGCTCATGTTTTCATAACATGCATAGTCAGCCCACTACTGGCACACAGGCCTCCTCTCTGTGAGAGTGAGTGGGCCGAAATCTACCACGCGGGCCCAATGCGGGTTGGTAGATATCACATGTCTTCTAATTTTTGATTGCTCAAGATGTTTTCCTTCACCGTTTTGAGAGCAGTGGTGATGAAGTAATTAACACAAAATAAAGCGCCTGTCTAGGTTCGAACCTACGACCTACAACTCGTAGGTAACGGCCGTTACCACTGGGCCACCACTGATCAAGTATAATTGCTGTTTATTATACCTCGTGAAAAATTAAAATATCGCATTTTATAAAACTTTATTTTTTCTCTTCAATATTTAAGCTAGGTTCGAGGTAGAAGCTTCATTATACCGACCAATTATTTGAAGTCTGAAGAAAAAATGTATGGACCTATAGAATAAAAAAGTTGTTACTCTAAAGACCTAATAATCAGAAAGTGAGCTTAAAAGAAAGTAAAATTTGACAAAAAAATCCTCGCCAACTTCGAAGTTCGCGCAAAGTGTGCTACAGATACAGCCAGTAAATACTACACAGCTTTACGAGTATGTGTCAATGTTTTTGTATATATTAATAATTTTCAATTTATTATCTGATCAAATGTGCAGTGACTGGCAGAAGCTGTATTACAGCTCCAGTACCTTCTCATCACCTCGTTTTGTTTCCCTGACAACTGTAAGGTTAGGCACGGGGCAGTTGAATATTGTATGAAACGTTTACGAATGCAGTTCTACACAGACTTATCATTCACATGGTGAACGAACGGAACTTTTCATTCCCGATCGACAACAGTGTAGACGACAGAGTATTACCGATCGGGAATAATCGTAATTGTCATTTTTAAAGATATTTTTAGGCCATGGTTATCAACAAATTGTCTAAGAAACAATGCAAGTAATTCTTGACGTGCATCGCGGAAATTTAAACTTAAGTAGGTGTGTATCATGTAGTACATTTAATATTAACTCAATGCAAATACAAAACACAAAAACAATCGATAATTAGGACAATCATTGTCGTCTTCGATCCGATCAGTTCCTAAGCGCGTGATGAACTAGTATGAACCAGGATTTCCGATGACATAAAAATCTTTAAGCAATCAGAGCACAGTGTGCTTTATGCGTAAAGCCGTTTTTTTTTTGTCTTGGCATTGTTCTTGTTAAATTGACGAATTAATCAACAAAAAGTGAGTCCAGTGGCAAGAACCTGCTTACGGATCTTGTCTGAGGAGCCAGTCTGCACGCCCATTTTGCCGTTGTCGCTTCCTATTCCGGCTATTGTTGAGCGTCCTGTCACCAACAGGCATGCGTACATGCACACATCGGCAACAACGCTAGAAATTAATAAAGAAATTGACGCACGCACACGTATCCATCGCACATATGCGTACAACCGCGTGTACTCGACACAACACGTACATCGAACGTGTGCATGTGCGCACAGTACTCACACCCACGCAAATCATCAATGAACTTGACGTATCGCTCAATGAATGAGGACCTTGAGTGCGGTTGTTATCGAGACGCTAACGTTCGATATCGAGCAATGAACTTCTGAATGACAATAGCTATTTGATTTTTTAATGGGGGAAAATATTCCGCTTATATTTTTTGTTGCGTTGCGTTTAAGATGTGCATACAGTTTTGACTTTTTAAAACTAATAAGTCTAGTACTTGCCTCACAAAAAGCTAATGGAGCTAGGCGTCAACTTGCTTTACATAAACTTTTACGGTTGCCCCCTACAATTCATGTCAAGAAAAACTGTAGATCTCTACTTTAATGTGTTAACTTCAACAGGAGTAAGAATAGAAAGTAAACAATTTATGAAACTTATGTCAGAGGAATTTCATCCTATCGTATCACAAATATTTGCCAAAAATGTGGCGAGATCCAAATCCTATTGATTCACGAGTTTGGTATTGTTGGTCTGTAAATATGGCAAAAATGTATTTGCATTGAGTCATTTTTTCACAAACAAGTGATATTATATTATAGAGATCACGGCACGAGCCAAACATTTGTCATCGCGTGCGTGAACTTGCAAATTATAATTATTTTCAAATTAACAAGTTGATGACTGTAAGCATACCATTTAGACTATTTCATAAAGCCTCCTTGAATTATAATATTAAGATGTTTGTTTTTGATGACTGAACCAAAAATTCAATATTATTATAAGTAGTTTTTTTTTTTTTTTTTACGGAGTTGGCAAACATTGCAAAATTCTGTGAGTAAACAAGCAATAAAAACAATTTCTTTTTCGCCAGTTTCTTTTCTTTCATAAATGACTGCATTCCAAACTTATGAATCCTGCGGCGCCAAAGCCAATTCCTGAGTCCAATTTGAAAAGTATGAACCTCACTATCTTCTATGAATGTATAATAATCGTATCTATCGTATAATGCATCACTAAATAAGGCCGCGTACGCAAGAGCATCGGATATGACGTAAATACGTACCTGTAGTTCCGTGAGGCGAATTCGCTGTACTTTCGCTGTCTGCTCACACCTACAGACGTACGTATGTAAGTACGTATAGGACGGACAGTTATCTAAGTAAGTTAACGCCTTATATAGTATTGTAAACAGAAAAACGTCTAGCACACGGCTTTGTTTACTAACACTCCTATGGGATTTCTGACGTCATAAGTTTTAAATTTTTGGCTATATTTTAGATTTGCCAAGAAATGAAGTCACGGAATTCGTTTGCATACGATTTTTAATCAACGTTGACTCTTAGGTTAAGATTCAAAAAGTGATTTCTTCTTCACTTCTGCACGGTCTCCCCCTAGGAGCAAAATTATTTATAATTTTCATGTTTCTACTTTCAGTGGTTTGGGTAGTACTGGCATTCAGCTGGTCCTTAAATCCGGTTGGATTTGAACCAGACCGCAACGTAGTCGGGAGAAGGTAGGCATTCATTCATTTATTGTTTATTCAATAACAATTAACATTGTGCTGAACATTACTTAATAAATAAAATGATTACATGCAGAAACATTACATTCATAAGCCTTATTAAAATATAAGTGAAATGTCAATTATAGAGTCAATTAATTTCTCGCCTGCCTCATTGGTCTAGTGGTCGCAATCGCTACTGCTGAGCATGAGGTCCTCGGTTCGATTCCCAGCTCGGGCAACCTGTTATTGGGTTTTTCTATCTGGAATTTCTCAGTAGCAGCCCGAAGTCTGGATTTGTGCCCGGTAGATGGCAATAGGCTCGCCCCCTATTACATGGGACTTAAACATAACTGGCGAAATGTGGGTGTACTATAGGTACACCTCTGCCCAACCCTTCGGGGAAACAAGACGTGACGTTATGTTATGTTTATGTATTAATTTAAAATGTGTCAACAAATATATATAATGTCAAATTCATTTACAAATTATTAAAAGTACAACTTCATCAAAGTAAGACTAGCTTCATCGTCTGCCTAATCATTAGGCAGACGATGAAGGTAGTCTATAAACCACTACACCGATTTATGAGTACCTAGTACCTTTAGAAGATAAAAAAGTAAATATAAAAGTATACATTTTATTAAAGAAAAAACACATTTACGTCTTACATTATATTTGCAATAATTGAACCTACCCATCTTAATTTGAATTTGCTCATCAAAGTTTGTTTTAGATAAAAATTCTTAAGAAAAACTTAATGGTTGCGGAGATTTCATTGTATTTATAAAAATATATATGTAAGCCTATTAAAGAAATAAAGTTCACTTCTGTAATGTTGGAAATGTGTATAGGAAATTGCAGAAGTGGGCGTTTATGTGAAGCAAAAAAGGTTTTAGTGTAGTGTTCTGATTAGAAATAGGTAGTGTCGTTACTGATGTGGAAACCTAGCTATATATTGGCCAAGCACACTTCCTTTTATAGCAAGATGACCCGTATAAATATACGGGTCATCTCTACATAGAGAGAGAGGAAATCCTTTCTATGTAGAAAGACTTCTCATGCACGAAAACGGAGGAAAAAAGACATTTTACGTTCATTATCTTGTACGAAATTTCGGTACGTTTTAGATGAAAAAAACGCCAATGTCTTTAGCTTTTCCAATCAATCAATCAATCTGCATAGGAAGAAGTCATCTTAAAATCTGACCAGATACAGCTCAGCTTCCACAGTCCAGACTTCAGGGCTTCCATTCGTTACGACCTTTGACAGTCGTAACGGATGGACGTTACGACTGTCAAAGATCAACGAATGTCAGCTGCGAGCAATGGCAATGAGCCGTGCAATGTACGCATTCTAAACTTCACGAACATGCAATATGAATTACTTCTTGCTACACCGTGCAACGTCCGTGTCCCGTCCGCGTCGTACCCGGATAGTTTAGCATAAATCATACTTTTCCGAGGCACGAAGGGGCCTCTAGATGTAATTGAATGTGACCTATCATCATCATCACCAAAGTGTGGCTAATATCATTTAGCCGCAAGTGTCTATGTCATTGAGGGTTACCTATCATCATCATCACCAAAGTGTGGCTCATATCATTTAGCCACAAGTGTCTATGTCATTTGGTTTAATTGGTTTTTAATTTTTATTTCTTAGAAAAAAAAAATATTTGTAAATATGAGTACCCGATGCCTTATAGATCACTAGCTGCTCCCCGCGGTTTCACCCGCATAGATCTTGATTCCGTGGGTGCATCAGCATAAAATGTGTTCTATATCTTAATCCAGGTTATTAACTATCTGTGTGCCAAATTTCATCCAAATCCGTTCAATAGTTTTTGCGTGAAAAAGTAACAAACATCCATCCATACTCACAAACTTTCGCTTTTATCATATTAGTAGGATTGCTTATTTGTTAAGCATATGGTAGTTGTTGACAAGCCTACACTGTCCTCCCATACCTATTCACACTGTAATTTGAAAACATTTTAAAAGTCAAATATTTTTAAAAGAGGTATCATGGAGTTTCTAAAGGTGCACATAGATTCTGACTTTTCATAAGGGCCCATGGAGGTTTATGTGAAATAAAATATTTCGATTTTCATATTGTTAAGGACATAGGCACTCTAGGGCAGGGTTGCGTTGCCATCCAAAGTTTATTTATAAAATAGTCACTGACATGCATTAAAAATGAAACCCCACAAAAAATCTAGAAAAATAATTATCGTCTACATAGAAAAATACACGTATACCTATTTATTTATAAAGCAAATCATAAAAATGGAAAGGTCTACAATAAATCATAACTAGGTACATAAATACAACGATTCAATTTCGTAACGATATAAATATCGAACCAAACAAAGAGGAAAATAAAGGTCAAGAGCAAATAGACACACGTCAGAAGGAAAAAATAGAAAGTATGACAATAGAAATAGTAACATAACATAACATCAAACCTGTATTCCCCGCAGGGCCCAAACCTTCCCTCAGAGGTGTATATAGTACACCCACATTTATATTTGATTGCCAGTTATGTTTGATTTGTGATAGGGGTGAGCCTCCTGGCTGCTCCTGAGAAATTAAAGATGGACAAACCCAATAACACTTTGCCCGACCCGGTAATCGACTCCAGAACCTCATGCTCAGTAGAAGCGCTTGCGACCTCTAGACCAACGCGGTAGAAATGGTACTTTATCTATTTTGACTACAAATACAATAAATATTATCGACTCCTCGAGTTTGTTACAGGAACAGAGATTTTGTAAGAACCTGACAAATGGGTAGGTATTCAATGAAAGTATCTTACTATTTTACTGGGTAAGTACTATTTACCTCCGTAAAATTCTGTAAAAAGTGCATTTTTAAGTGTAAATGGTACTACGTGGTCGTATCCAGTTCCTGTCAATGTATAAGAAATTTGCAACGTCATAACATCAGATTTTCCAACGGACGCAAAAAAAAACACAAAGCAAACAACGGGAATTTTGTATCAAAGTTTACAAAAAATTATCACACATCCGTTAAGGTTAACAATAACATTTCGCAAACCATGACCAGACATTACTTAGTAAATCGAACTAACAATGACGTCACTCTTTATCACGAATGCTTACGAAGTTTCACGATCTGGGACACCCTGAGCCTTAAAACCAATGACGCAAAGCTTTCGTTCACGAACATCACGAAGCTATTCCATTCAGTTCCGTTCCATGAAAACTATAACGATATCTATCTACTGAAATCGCCGGTAGACAATAAAAGGTAATAAGGAATATATAAAAAAACAAATTGTTTGGTAGCACGTCACCAAAATTGGTCCAGATGACGCATTAGTCGTGACTCGAGAGAAACGGACACATGGTATTCCCGTGAAATCGAATTGAACTGGGATATGCCATGAACTAAATGATCCTCGAGTTACTTGAAAAGTAATGGCTCATCTCTGTCTAAGATACAGACAGAAGGCGCAGACAATATTGATTTTGACAAATATTTTTCCTGAGTGGCCTTGATTGAGACCTTCAGACCATCCACAGCTCTTACGTTTTGAAATAGAAGACTAGGAGTTTAACGTTCTAAGCGATTTTTTGTATTCGACATCGCGGAGATCAGCGGGCCTTCTGGCGCGATTATAAGACGACAGGTGGACTTTTAGAACGGCTTGGGAAGAGAAGAAGTGTTTTGTAAACCATGGCTGATGAAAGCAAAAAATCTGAAAATTCTGGAAATAACCAGAGGAGGCGCGATACGTGGAGTGGTCCTTAATTAATGAATAGTGTAATTCTGTAGAATTAAGATATTTTATAATAAGGGCTTTGTTATTTTTATTCTACGACTAGTTGCTAAGAATAACAAGATCAATCTAGCTAGGTCACCACCACAGTCAATTGAAGTCTACGCAAATTTATCTCGCGAGTTAGCGAGCTCTAAATAACTGTATCACAGACGAGGCGCCTTGCTCATAATACGAACTGTAGATACTTTCAATTCTGCTCATAAATGGTAGATGCAAAAAACAAAACAAAAAAAGATATAATTGCGCCACTAGCACAATAATGACGTAATTACCTAAAAAAATCTAGGAAGATTAACCCCATCTTTTGATATGCATTTTTCATTCAATACTTTACCTATGGCTTCTAGCCAATACCAAAGACACTTGTGTTAAAAAAAAATGTTAATACGCTGAAAGGCATTGTATGTGGACAGTGATATCCCGTATTATGAATCAGGATTCCTGTCATAACTTCTTCATAGAAGCAGAACTTAAACTCACCGCAGGTCGTAATAGCCCAGTGGTTGAGACCTCGACTCTCATATACAAAGTTGTGGGTTAAAATCTGGGCAAGTACCAATATTTTTGTTTGTATTATGTATTTTCCGAGTTTATCTCGGATATAACCGACATCGGTAAGGGAATAATATCGTGACGAAACATCCCGTCCCAAGCATGCAGTTCTCTGTATGAGAAGAGGCTTATGCCCTGCGGTGGGACAATAATAGAGGCAGAACTCAATGTTAGCAAAATAACGATGCATTTACTAATAATCCTCATACACCTGCTTCCACTCCTGCAGGAAGTCGTCCACGGCCTTAATATAAGCCACCAGCAAGGATACTTATTACTGTTATACTTTCCCCATACAAAAACGTGATATAAAAACACACTTTTAGACGGAAGTGTATCTTTCAAATTATTTATTCAACCAGAATAAGAACGTCGTCGCCCTCATCTTATTTACTCCTACGTTCAATCTAAAACTGTACTTGACATACGGACAAGTGTAGAAAAATCTATCATTATATCGGTGTTTTAAGGCTACTGGTACAAGGAGACAGAATATCTAGGAATGCAACGCAGTATCTACAAAGACGACATATTTATTTAGTTCATATCATCGTAAATGCTTCTCTAATGATATCATTGTTAAGCCAATTAAAACCTGCGCCAATGGAACCGTATTCAGATCAGATCAGATCTGAGTCACGCGTGGCAATGTTATAATTATTTGTTTTTGTACGTTTGTTCGGCGGCCCGGCGAATGTGAAGGTCGCTTTCACCTAATGATTCACCGTATGTTATGCTATGCGAAATACATATTATGAAATGCTGTATGTATAGAAGCTAGAAACTCACTCGAAGTCCACGTGGGTAATTGCACGCATGTATTCGGACATCCCTAAACGATTTGACTACGTTTTGGACGATCATCGAGCGTCTAGCTTACACATTCGCAAAAAATTTAACCATCTTCAGAAGATATAGAAATGATCGACGATGTAATAAAATTCTTCAATATTTTCATTGCGGTATGAAACCAACACGAAGGTCAACGAAATAAGGAAGAAGATGATTTGCTTCACCTGTATGCAAGACCCAGAAATTCAATGTAGGCTAAGTGATAACTCCTGTACCATAAGTGCAAATTAACACTTCGCCAAGGTGAAAAGTACAATCGACGATTAAAAAAATCCCAGAGCTTGCAAACAATCTATTTCTGAACATAAGTATGGTATAAAGTGACAATTTAATTGTAATTATCCATAATTATTTCCTCGACAATGTCCTTTCACATTTCTATAAACTTTCCAAGTACAGCCATAAGGGGATTTGCGAAGGACACTACCTTAACTGGGTACAAGGAAAACCCGAAGAAAAAGTACCCGAATTATGAAAGAATGTTGAACGAACTTTCATATCCGTTCAAGAATAATTCTTCGTTCAACTTGGAAAATTTGTGTACACACGTCGACATACTCAACAATACATATCCGTATAAGCTGACCTCTTGTTGTACGAAAAGCCTATATAATGCAAGGTCGGCTTATGCTGGAACTGTAACGTTTGATATATCAAACGATACGTCGTGTGTACGTGCAAATAATGTTAGTCAAAGCTCACATATGCCTTTTTAAACCCTGAGTCTAAAAAGGCATATGAGTTGCTCTCAAAATATTTTTGATGAGTTTCGGAATTCCCTGCTCTGACTAATTTTGGACATTCTTGAACCCTAAGATGGGGCTCATCTGAACGGTCTGCGGTCGAAAATCTACATTGACGCAGCCTTCGATGAATCAGGGAAGGTGAAATGTCGCCTTTTACTTATTGCATGTTTAACTAATGACACTTGTTAGAAAGCTCTGCCTGAGAGTGCTATGAGTGTTCCTGCCGCATTATCTGATGGGCTCAATAATGCAAATGATTGGATCTTAGTTGAAGTCCAATGATTTGTAATATAGTTAGTGCAGTGAATTTAATGATGATTGTTATCATTATTTCATTCATTTCACAAACTTTGTGTTTTAAAAGTCATACTCTGCCAAGCCTTTTCCCAAAAGCTAAGGTCAGCTTCTAGTCTAACCAGAAGCAGCTAAATACTAGTATTTTCCATGGAACGACTGTCTATCTGTCCCCTGCAACCCAGGACGATCTGTCCCCTACAACCCGGTTATTGTGTCAACAGTTTTAAAAGTATAATTTTCTAATTAAATATAATGTCAGCCTACGTATTAATACTTCTTTGTTGACTACTATCACGATATATGCACAGACATGGTTTTCATCATTTTTCAACGGCGTTATTAGAAGTATCTCCTTTTTCATATAACTCTAGATCAATTACATCCGTTTCCCAAAAATGCTTACCTTACTAACCAGTATTTTATATCATTAAAAAAATATTAATTTCCCATACACAAGGACAACAAATATTTTATCATTAACAGTGAAGGCATAGCAATAGATTAAAATAGTATAATTTTCCTTATATCACCAAAAGGCTATTACAATAATAGCCCACAGATTAGGATGCTGTGAATCAGATTTCATTGACATTAGCATAGGATGCGTGAGATTGTGTTTAAAGTGCAACGCAAACCCACGACGTATTGGTTCTAAGTTGATTCTGAGATAAACGCACCTGTGGGTACAGACCCTCTACCTCTTGCAAAGTCATGTTTGAGGCTGCAGTCATTCATGACGTAGATTTTCCGTCACAGTTCACACTACGAGTGACCGTAACAGGATATACATTTTTCTGTGGTTAAAATATCACGACGAAAATAGGACTTTTCGTTACTGTTAGTCAGTTATTAAGTTCCTGTTAATTGATTGTTTCATTTTAGTTCCGTGTCAGAGGTTACGCATCTTTTTGTGTGACGATGGATGTTTTAGTTGTTTCAATCTTTTCCTTCTTCGTGTCGCTGGCACAACAGTACAGACAGACCTAAGTGGGAAAATGAAACTACAACCACCGGAGTAATTGCGTAACACACTGTGATGCCTCTAGGGGCCAAAGTCTACTAATTGATAAACGGTGTAATAGTCTCACCATTGTGAGATTTTGACAGATTTTCTATACAAAGCGAGAAGGCCTACCCTAGACTAAGGCATCCGCGGGGTAATTGCTTGACCCACTAACAGTAGCATTGGCTTTCATTTTGACAGTTCAACAACATTCATTGCGTTATTTGCGTTACAGACAAATTCTACGAACATATTTTATGAATCCCTATTATTTTATTCCTTCAGAATTATTGAGATTGTTATTGATAGTGTGTAACGCAATTAGCGTGGCGGTAAACTGGGGCTACCTCAGCGGAACTACAGTAGAGTGTGGATGTGGAGCTGTGCCGATAACTATGCTCCACCTTCGATCTTGCCGTCTATGGCCCAAAAATTGCAGTAATAGTGACAAAGACATTAAACAGTATAGAATTAGAAGAATATGTTTTTCTTTTTAAAGTAGGTCAGTTATTAATTTATCTAAGTTACAACATCGTAATGTCAACCGCTTATCACGTTTTACAAAATATTGCTTTTCCCAATGCAGGGACGTTAATTGTTGAGCAGACCCCTGGTAAGAACCACAAGAACTGGAGTTGATGGTGAAGCCACCATCAGCATTATAAAGTATTTGAATCGCAGCCCGTCATATACTGTGTTCTTAATGGTGCTTTCCTAAAGCAAATGCACGAGTTACTACAAAAAAATACCCAAATCGCTGTAGATGTGCCTATACATTTTGGAGATTTCCTTCGATTTCCATTGGATCCTCTCATCAGATATTGACTAGGTGTCAATGGGACCACCTCGAGACCATACACTTTCAAACAAAAAACAATTTTCTAAATAGGTTCTTTATTGACGGAGAATTCAACGAAGACATTAAAAAGAACAGCAACATTTATCTCAGCAAAGCAGTGACATAGAAAAGAGCCGAGAAACCAGCTGAACCCCGCTTAAAGATTCACCGATGAAGCTCGACCTGAATCAACCCTGCTGTGACGTCGTTAAAAGATGCCCTCCCATAGACAAATACCACCCGCCTCTCCACTAATTCCATGCTTACGTTAGGGTGCATACTCCGTAGGCTCTTAATCCTTGCTATCCTAAGGGCACGTCTTCTCTACCATTATTGTACCCCCGGGTCTATTCCTTGACCATGAAACATGAGGCTTCAGGGGTTAGTGCAAATTTTGGGATTCATTCTATTAATCGAGTCTGGTCAAACCACGCTGGGGTCGGTGCATTTCATTCATTCATTCGGTTCTTAATTGATGGAGAAATCGGTAAACATGCAATAAAAAAATACATACAGCCGATTATAATATAACCTCTTCCTTGTTGGAAGTCCGTTTGAAAATCTAACGGACCCAAATGTATATCTTTGCTAGGTCTATGTATAGACCTAGCAAAGAGATTGGCCATAATAATAAATGGCACCCACGAAAATACCCTATGCAACCTTATGCGCCAAGCCTGGAAAATAGTAGATGACTGGTGCAACAGACACCAGCTATCCGCCAACCCCACAAAGACCGAACTGATCCTCTTTACAAAAAAGAGGAAACTGACGACACTGCAACTACCACGATTCTTCGGAACTACCCTAAGCCTAACCTGAGCACAGCCCAAATCGAGATCTCGAAAAACTGCAGCGGTTTGCCTGCGTAGCAATCACTAGCTGCATGAGAACCACACCCACTGCTGCCCTACAGGCAATGCTTGGGCTGCCACCCCTACACCTCATCGTGCGGGAGGAGGCGACCCTGGATGCCTGTAGGCTCCATATATCGGGAATCCTAAGCAAAGAGTCTAGGGTCAGGCACACACGCATAAAGGAGGATGCGGTCGAACGACAGCCAATGTTGGCATCATCCTGCGACAAAACCCCGAAGCAACACTACTTCCAAAAGCACTACAACATCGTTCTCTCAGAAGAACAGTGTGACTACTCAAGCCCGAATGAGATGAGAGTATACACCGACGGCTCGAAGACCGGATCTGGGACTGAAGTCGGAGTCTTTTCACATGACCTCAACATAAACATATCAAGTCCGCTGAGAATGTTCAACACCGTCTATCAGGCGGAGTGTGTGGGCATTATACAAGCGGCGTATGCCATAGAAACCAGAAAAGTTACGGACACCCATATACGTATACTCTCCGACAGCGCCTCAGTCCTCCAACCATTGGGGAAAAACTATATTACCTCAAGTATAATACTAGAATGTCACAAGGCTCTAGAACGAGTAACGGTATCAAACCGCAACACAGTGACACTGCAATGGATAAAAGGACACAGTGAATCGCTAGGCAACGACGCAGCTGACGAACTAGCCAGGAGAGCATCCAGCACGTCGGCATGCGGGCCTGAACCCATCATACCCATCCCCTTCAACTAGATACGCAGGTGGTGGACGTCGACACCAGGCTGCAGGCAGTCCAAGGAAGCTTTGCCATCCTTAGATGGCAGGCTAACCAGACGTTTATTACGCCTGAACAGAAATGGCCTGCGCCTGGTGACGGGGACAATCACAGGACACTGCTCGCTAAATAAACACTTTTACACAATAGGCATAACGGACAGCCCTCTGTGCAGAGCTTGCATGGAGTCGGATGAGACCGTCGCGCACGTGCTTTGAGTGCACAGGCGTTACTCAGATTAGGACAGAAACCCTCGGGACACTCGGATCTTACACAGAGGTGCTCATCAGACCAGAAGCTTTGATCGGCTTCTGGAGGGAGGTGCCATGGCCCACGTACAATGGTCCACATGTAGGACTAAGTGCGGAAACCAAACCCTCTAACATAGAATATAGAGATTGACGAGATGAAGTAAAAGAAGAATTTTCTAACATGAAAATTCAATGAATAGAGAAAATTTATTTTCCTTTAACTTTCAAATTTCTTCTTCTTTCTTCATCTGGAAAAGTGATGTTTGTAAAAAATTTAAGTATTTAAATTTTAAAATTAAGTATTAAATGATGTCGTTCAGTAGGACAAATGGGTGTTAGTGCTACTGATTTTTAATAGTAAATTATGTAAAATATATACCAATAGTATATGTATTTTTATTCATATCGGGATTGATAAAACACTACCGAAACTTGACATCTACAAAAAAAAGTCGTTTTTCGTGTCTGTTTGTGTCACAGCGTTGTTTTCACAATATTTTAGAGAATTCGTTCGTTTGTATATATCAGCCAATAATGTTCCCACTACTGGGACACAGGCCTCCTCTCTTCGAGAGGGAGTACTATATCTACCACACGGGTATAGTGCGGGTTGGCAGAAGTCACATGTCTTCCTATTTTTGGTTCCAGGACATGCCGGTTTTCTCACGATGTTGTCCTTCCCCGTTTGAGAGCAGGGTGATTAAACTATTTACACAAAGTAAACCGCCTGCCTGCCTACAACTTGTAAGTCGGGTTATATATTTATGTATGATACGTTAATAATAAACTTACTTAAACTAAAGACGAGAGTGGTGCCCAATGGTAACGGCCACGACTTACGAGTTGTAGGTTCGAACCGAGACAAGCGCTCTACTTTGTGAAAATTATTTAATCACTACTGCTCTTAAAACTGTGAAGGAAAATATCGTGAGGAAATCGGCATGTCTTACAACCAAAAAATTCGAAGACATTTGACATCTACCAACCCGCACTGAGCCCTCGTGGTGGATTACGGCCCACTCTCTCTTACAAAGAGGAGGCCTGTGTCCCAGCAGTGGGAACATAATAGGCTGATTATGAAAATAATAAAGAAATCTCGATGTCATAAAACCGTGCGAAGCAGGGTTGGGCCGCTAGTAATCAAAACATTGGATTTTAAGTTACTGTCAGTAAAGAGATGTCTCATTTTATACAAAGAATCACAGTTCGGGATTTTACTCCGTGACAAAAAAGGCTTCCAAGTTGAAAGATCTTACGATGAAGTTACAAATACACGTATTTTAAGCGAAGACGTAATACTAGCAAACTCGTATGCAATTAAACGTAGGTATTTAGTTTCCACACGAGCCCCTTGTTGGTACAGTTAGTCACAAATTACATAAATATTTGTCACCCAGAGACGTGACTTCATCTTAGATGATTCGCGTGCCATTTTCATGTAGGTATTTTGCACCTAGAAATTCATTTTTGCAATATTAGGATTCTCAGTTATTAATTTATATATGTACACAAGTAAAATTAATACACATACGACAAATTAGTATTCTTTTCCAATATGCGGAAGAATGATGTATGATATTCTATTACAGTATGTTGGTTGTAAAACATACTATTACACGTCAAAAGAAATAATAATAAATATACACGATGTGTGATCGGTGTTTCCTAACCAACTACTGTGAGAAGAAGCACCGGAACGACACAACTCAAAGGTCACACTTTTATTTTTGTCTGGTACAGTTCGTTACAATAAATGTAATTTTACAATTTAAGAATAAATTAAAAAAAAAGTTACAAATTACAGAATTGATCTGGCTAGGTTACATGGTAACCTGCGAGGTACTTGCGTAACACACAACAGTAGGAATATATGGCTTTCATTTACATATTCACAGTTAATTTTGAGTTTATTTCAGCAGACCAATTTTTCGAACATATGAAGCAATGGATTAGCAATATCCTTCAAAATGATTCAGAATGTGATTAATAGTGTGTTACGCAAATGTACGGTGTTGTATTAAGGTTTGCCAGCCTAGGTTTCCACAGAAGAAGTAAAGAATATTATTGAGACTGTCACTGTGTACTGTACTCTTACTGTGTACTGTACCACAGGACTACAAGGTGCAATCATCAATACTAAGTCTGTGATGTGTGTGTGTGGTATGTGTGAGTAAACGGAAGGGAAAGAGGTTGAGTTTAGATACGGAGTATTAGAGAGGTCCACTACTATTGTGAAGTGAGCTGCTTTGCTATTCCGTAATCATCTCACCGTGATAACTTAGGTGAAGTGAGCGTGGAGTGAGCTGTCAGTGACACTGATGCTAGGGATTGACAAAGCCGGGATGACACTGACAGCTCACACCACGCAAGTCTTCACTGTGAGATTTTACAAAATCGGCATGCTGATATTCAGTGTCGTCGTAGTTTAACCCGATAAAAAACGTGTTATCTGTTTTTTTACGCATTTGGTAAGGGGATTGATGATCATTGTACAGGTATATTTGTTTATACTGTTATATAAAAATGGCCAAGGTAGAAAAAGAAACGTTTAGTAAAAACTGCTACAGAAGCTAGATAACATAGGTGTTACAGGTACAGCACATAAAATCTTAAAAATCGTATTTGGAAAACAGGCGTCAAGTTGTTAAGATAGGAAATTCTCACACTAGCTCTGTCCAAAATATTTCATACGGCTGTCCTCAGGGTTCGATTATCAGTCCGTTACTTTTTCTAATTTATATAAACAAGATTAATAAAATAGGGTTAACAGGACACCTAACACTATATGCGGACGACACCTGTCTCTTTTACTTTGACAAATCAATGCATAACATTATAGAGGTCGCTCAACATGACCTTGATCTTTTAAACGAGTGGTTAAAGTACAACCTCCTTACAATTAATATATCGAAAACCTCATTCATGATTTTTGCCACAGAAAATAAGCGCATACCGGACTTCTCGCCTCTTAAAATAAATAACGAAATAATAAAACGGTCAAGCAACGAAAAATATCTAGGATTAAGGGTAGATGAAAAACTAACATGGAAATTACACATCGACCATCTCAGAAGTAAATTAACATCATTATTAGGAGCATTACGGAAGGTAGCAAACTGTATTCCAAATAAAGTGCGCACTCTGATTTATAACTCGTTAGTGAAATCGCACTTAGAATATTTAATTGAGATATGGGGATCCGCAGCAGTAACGAATTTAAATTCACTACAAAGAGTTCAAAATAAAATAATTAAAACTCTGTTCCATTATCACTATCTCACTCCAACAAATACTTATACGAAAAAACGGAACTATTAAATATTAGACATCTATACATTTACTACACTTGCATTCTTATTAAAAACATAACTACAAACTCAATACAAACTAACATACAACTAAAGAAGAAAACAATGTCTTATAACCTGAGAAATAGATATAAAAAAAAACTTGAAGTCATCAGCGTACGCACTAATTACGGTAGAAAGACAACATTATTTGAAGGAGCACAGCTGTTCAATGGATTGCCGGGCGATATAAAAGAGTGCGACAACGTGAATATATTTAAAAATAAGCTTATAAGAAACATGTATGTACACTATAACTTCTAACACTCTAGAGGAAATTGTATTATCTTATTCAACACTTTGTATCTCATTATAAGCGGACTGTAAGTACTTATGAGAAATAAATTTCTTTAAACCGAACGTTTAGTAAAAGCAAGTGTGTGACGGGTACCTACTTTGCAAATTTCGTTCCTTCGCGAGTGTGGAAAGAGTTGCGTATAAGGTGCTGGTGATGGAAATGGCGCCAGATACGAGGCATAGGTTGAAGATATGGCAAAGTACGGGTGTGGGTACCCAGGCCAGCCAGAGCACGAATTTGTCAATGATTTGGATGCTTTTGGATGTTAAACCAGACAGGCGGTGTGTTTGCGAATGAATAGAAGGTGATCTGTATTGTCTGCAATATCTGTGATTGTCTGTAATTTTTACTTTGTGAGATGAATGTATGAATGCTCTTTCATGATGTCAGTCACCAGTATACTTCGGTCGATGACCATTTAAAGAAAGTAAATTTATATGTAATAAATAAGCTAAGATTAAGGATACATTTTTAAAGTTTAGCTACTTTTTAACAGTAAAAAGGATTACATTATGCCTCGTTATTACTTCAGTTATAGAATCATTAACCATCTTCATTGCATAATAATTTATTAAATCATTATATAACTGGTTTATAACGGTTACTGACACACATTGCAAGATTCATTTATATCATATCAATATAAGTTTTATTTTACCGTAACAAACGTTATGGTCTGTTGTTGTTTTTTTTTTTGATAACAGTCAGTTTACGTATCTGGCAGGTAGACAGTTTAATATTTTTTATTTTTTATTATTAAATTATTAAAAAATTGGGAATGTGCAGGACTGCTCACTGTAAAACAGGCCCAAAACATTTCCTATTCTTAACGACCCTTTTGTACCGCCACCTTGAAACACTGTCTTTAGTAAAATTTAAATATCCGAAAACGTAATTTATTACCTAATATTCTATTTCAGTAGTGCCATCAAAAAATATCGCGTTACAAACCGGGTTACGTTCTCATTCAGAACGACAGATGAATGAATGAGTCAAGCAACTTAGTGAATCGGACTTTGGCACCATTACATTTATTTCCCTACATCGAACTAGAGGTATATGTATGATAAGCTAGGATACAGACTGAATGGATGCTGAAGGCGGAAAACCGAGAGTGTTGTAGTGGAACGTGGAAAAATACTATTGCTAACAATTGATTCCGATATTCAAGTTAATGAGTAAGTACTCAAGGAACTATAGGTACACCTCTGCCTAACTCTTCTGGGAATACAGGCATGTTATTTTTATGTTTATGTTACTTTAGGCGACTACAGGACTAAAAGTATATGATCCACTGCAATAAACAAAATCAGAAAATATATTCTTCAGGATACATGCTAGTTAAATAGTGTGTTGAAAACATATTACAACTAATTTGATACGATAGAAAAAAATCAAGTCAAAATATTTCTTTTAACGATTAAAAACCATAATAATATACTTGTGTGGCGGCATCTACACCGCCACATGCGAACCACAAATCCTGCATCGCCCTATCACAGTTTACCGCGCAGCTAGCATATATACAACTTCCCGACAACAATCATCGGGCAGTTGCCCACCAGATACGACATCCATCTGGTCGGAGGATCCTCGCTTTTCTAAAGAGTATGAGTGAACTTTACACCCTGTTCCTCATATCTCTAAACTTGCATGCAATCTTTCTGTTGTCAGATTATTCTACATGCAACATATTAGCTTAATAGTATTTTACGTTTTAAATCCAATCCATATAGTTTTTGTAAATAGATAATTGTTTCATTTTTTGCAATAAATTACTAGCGTTGTGTCTTTGCGCATTTTTTTCTTTTCTATGCAGGTTGACAGTGATCGATCTTTAGCTCTTGTCAGCCTCTTAAATAACTAACTTAATTAGTATAGTACCTAACAGTTTAAAGAGCCTAGCATAATCACTACAACCTAAAAGTTTCCCACTGCTGGGACACAGGCCTCTTTGTGACAGGGATGGCAATCACTTTAAAAAAATCGCTTTAATACTAGCGTGGCTAAATTTAAGAAGACTCTCTGCAACCACTTTTCCGATCATAGCATAGCCCATTCACTATATATATAAGAATATATATAAAATGCGAATGTAACACTGTCTGCTACCTAGTGTTAAATGAATTCTAGATTGTTTACATGCTATGAAAAACTTGTAATTGGCCATCATCATGTTATAAACTCTAAAAATTGTGTCTGCCTAGCTGTAAGTTTTCCGAAAAATTTCAATTAATATGAAGTAACGCGTTCTGTATTCCTACAGCGACTTTCAACGGGATTGACTTACGCTTATATCAGTCCCACACATTTTTGAAATTTCCATCATCGTTAATTGCTGATACTATAGCTGCTTGGAAAGCACCTTATTACTTTTTTTAAACCGACCACGCACAATATTGGATAGGGATCCGTAGTTGGATGAACAAACTTAATATTTTGGTTGAAACACATGTTCTCCCATACATTCCAACTGCAAATGTAAGTTGGTCGACTATTAGGGTGGTTATGGTTAGAATAGGTAGACGAGAAAAAATAATTCATCCCCACTTTACGTGTAGGGAAGGTAACATAAAACACTTCGATGGAACTAATATGTACATCCATGCCAAATTACACCTTTCCAGTACCTACTAGTCTCTCAGCTAAGCTGCGGACAGACGGACAGATCTGGCGAAACAATTGGGGCTCTTTGTTGTAACCCCGCAAACGAGGCACAAAAAAAACTGTATGAAAATCCGTTATTCACGTGCTGTGTTTTTTATTTTCATTTAGGGCAATTCGGTAGCTTACCTAATTAAATATAATATTAGTATAATGCCAAAGTTTTTATCACCAAGCGCTAAATAATACTGGCAACATACTTTTGCTTAACATTCATTTAAAAGAATAGTTTAGTTTTGGGTATAGAATTAAGCTCTATGTACCACTTGGAACAAAGTGCGATTTCCAACTCATGAGTAGTAAGGCCCTCCCTCGGCTGAGCCTTGGGCCTCAAACTACGCCCTCGTTAGTAATCGGTCATTTTCTCCCCTGGGTGAACAATGTACTCATTGTCTAGGTCCTCTGAATATTGGGAGAGATATTGTAATTTTTAAATGTATACAAAAGCACATTATAAAATGCTGCCGGTAAATATGGCAATAAACAAATATAATGAATTGACATTGCGACAGCACGTAGCGACTCTAATCATTCGTGGCATTCCCTGTAATTGGCATTAATAATTAAAAATTAACTTATTTTCCTTACATTATAATGAATAGTTTAAAATGATTGTAAAATACTTTTCAGGTGTTTGACGTGTTTGGCCGACTAATTTCCTCATTTATGGCTTATAATAAGAAAAAAATATTTTATAAGCATAGGGAAAGAATTACTACGTTACTATTAAGTAGAGTAAATAATGATTAGATCGGCTTACATTATGTCTTTCCTAATATTCATTAAAGATAAAAAAAATGTAAGAAAGTAGAGAAGAAGGTCTTCGCCTTGCAGAGGGGCAGTACAGTCTAACAAAATAATAAAACAGTCAACCAGTAGTCTCTTGACGCATAATTCTACAAACCTCTTCCATTAATAAATTTCGGTGGCATCCTGTATGAACTGCCAATTAGGCAGATGTGTGGGAAAACCTTCCTCACGATCCGATACACGATACATCACCAAAGTAGCTAATTGTAGCCGTCACGGTTGTTTGAACAATTAAACATATGCTGGTATGAGTAAGCAGCTACTTAACTGATTTTAGTGATTTCACTGGGTTTCTCTCTGGTGAAATCATTGATCACGTGATAATTTATGAGTTGGTCATTTTGATTTTGGTGTTTTAAGAAGATTCGGTGAAATTAAAAACAGTTTTAATATACTTTGATAAAGGACTCCTTTCACACATACTCAGATTATGAATATAAAAGTTACTCAGTCTGTCTTATTTAACGCCATAACGGCTGAACATATTCAGATGAAAGGCAGGCCGATAGACCGTCACGGTCTATATGCGTAACACACTAACAGTGGCAATGGCTTTCATTTTGACAGTTTTCATTACGTTATTTACGTTCTTGAGCATACGAATGTTTCGAACATATGAAGCAATGGATTAGCAATATCCTTCAAAATTATACCGAAAGTGTAGTGTTACGCATAATTACGTACCCGCGAGGCCTAAGCTGAGCTTTGCATTTGTGTGAGTGCAGTAAATGCTCGCACCGATAGCATTGACGTCTTCTCGAACACCCTATCTCAATTTCGCAGTCATCTTTTACGTCAATTTCGTGTTTAAATTGCATCATTCATTTGTTATTCTGTAATATATTTTTGCAACTTTTAAATTTTTATTTAATTTTATTGTATAATTTAATTTGATTCATTTGACAGTATTATTAATGAATCAATTCATTAGAAATTGTAATTATGCTTATTAGATTGTATTATTAGTGTTCTTTGATTCTATTATTATTATTAACCTATTTGATTTTATGATCTACATTTTATCTGTAAATAACTAGTAAATCAAAAGTAACTATGTAAGTGCTGTGCACACCTTTAAGTGACCAGTTCACTGCAGTATATTAGTTATAAGATAATCTCTCTGTTAATGATTTTGTGAATTAGTCGTTGGAGTGCCATAATAAATAAATAAATAAATAAATAAATGCGACGCGTCCTTTGCTTGGCAATCGGTCAATCGGACAATCGGCCTGAGGCGCTGTG
Organism: Dasypolia templi; assembly: GCA_963555695.1. Classification (NCBI taxonomy): domain Eukaryota; kingdom Metazoa; phylum Arthropoda; class Insecta; order Lepidoptera; family Noctuidae; genus Dasypolia; species Dasypolia templi. Next base: position 7,871,970 of record OY743148.1, on the reverse strand, counting down.
CGATAGCGGGCGCGCGGGATCTCGCGATCACATTGGTGCGATTGGTAATCACTCACACAAATAAAATGCTCAGCCTAGGCCTCGCGGACTGTAACATACTTACACCCTAATGTGTGCTGGGTACGTTAGTACGTTCCCTTGGGATCATTTAAAGACGCGGGCAAAACCTACTTAAGATTACATATGCGAAAGTAACTCTGCCTGTCAGTCAACCTCGTCTGTTACCTTTCACGCTTAACGGCTGAACGGATTTCGATGAAATTTGGCAATCTGGTAGATCATGACCTAGGTTAGGACAAAGGATACAGTTTATCCTGGTAGTAAGTTACCGTGGGATAATATTCGTATATCTCCAACAAAAAAAAAAACAAATCATATAGGTAGGTATTTCAGCGTAATCAGCATAAAACGTTCCCACTGCAGGCCAGAGAGAGGGAGCGGGCCGAAATCCACCACGCGAGCCAATAGCGGGTTGGTAGATGTCACATTGTCTTCGAATTTTTGGTACTAGTATATGCCGGTTTCCTCACCGTTTTGAGAGCAGTGGTGATGAAATTAAATACACAAAGTAAAGTGCCTGTCTGGGTTCGAACTCAGGACCTACAACTCGTAAGTCGGGGTCAATACCAATGGGCCACCACTGCTGTAAGGTATTTCAGAAAACATGTAAAACATATTTTTACTAATACAGAGACCCATCACATAGCCGTCAACTACACATTCCGTAGTACATCAATACTCAACTTAGTAACATTGGACAAAAATAATGATTTTTATTTTCGGTGTGAAGATTCCCTGTTAACGGTTGTGCGCAACACAACGCACGCAAATCAACGCACGCCTATGGGTGCATGCAACGAAAAAGGGATTGTGGAGGTATTTAAAAAACACGTCAGTAAAAGTTGTAATTTTGACCTTCAATATTTCCGTAACCAGAAGGTTCCCAGGTATGGTCCAGTACAAAAAAAAAATACAATGACGCGGAGTAAAATGACTATCGGCTTCGTTAGATAGATAGATTGATAGATTCATTTATTTGCCTGAAATATGCTTAAAAAAAGGACTGCATCAAAAATTGTCTACATAACAAATTAGATTTACTACATAACTACTTTCAAATGTCAAAAAAAGTAATAAAATTACAAAGGTCTTAAAATAAAATTATCAAAGAAAAGTCTTGCAACTTTTCCGTTTGTCTTATAATTCATAAATTCCTTAATAGTATAAAAACAATTTTCAATAAGCCATGCTCTGAGATAAATAAGCTGGTTCGTAGTTCTCTAATAACTTTCGGTATATTATTAAATTTTATTTATTTACATACATATAAACGCTACCATTTCAGTCTCCCAATTCGGTAGTGTAGTTAATTCACCATTCATAAAAAAATATTTACAAGATATTAATATCCATCCGTGCCATAGTAGATTTACAAATTAAAAACATAACACTTGTAACGTTATCCTTTCGAACTCGCTCAGTGAACATGAGAAAATATCTATTCTTCCAGCAACCAGATTTAGTGTACGCATTGTTCGTGTCAGGGGAAAGTTGTCTAGCAGTTTAGTTCGACCGCGCGGCACTGCGAACAAGTTGGGCCGTCGCCGGCGCTGCACGTACCCATCTGGCACACACAGGCCTATTCCCTGTAGCACGCCCGTATTATTTATGCTACCCCGGAATACTCCGAGGATATACGATGCCAGTGCTAGATCCCTCCTTGTTTCCAACTTGTTGTATCCCACCATGCCTAACACAAACAAGATTGGATACATCAAGGGGTAAAAAGGATACATACCATACCGCCTTAGGTATATGAATCTCGTCTATAATATCTTTAATGCTACTACTACATAGCTTGCTACTACTAAACTAGTGTTTTTATGGCAGTACGCAGTTCTACATCTTGGCATTGCCAATTTTGTTGGATCCCTTGAGATTTTGCCTACCTTATAAACTTTGACGCTATTAGCTTTACTGAATAGGTGAGGATGTTTTTTTTACAAAAACTCCCATTTCCATTATGTATAAGCATGCTAATGTTAACAATTCATTTTTTTAAAATAAGTCTGCACGATTCTAATGGGTCTACACCAAACACAGCTCGTAAACACTTTTTTTGTACAATAAATTTTGCTGTCAGTGGAATTACCCCCTCAGTTTAGGCCGTATCACATATGCGACATATCCATGATTTAATAAGCCAATGGAGCGGCATTACGTCCAACAGTTTTTTCTGAGATTTCCTAATGCAAATGCAAAGCTGTTTAGCCTATTACATATATTTTCAATATGTTTTTTCCAATTACAATTTTTATCAATTGCTATTTTCGTATGGTCAACTTCTTCAATTTCATTATCATCTCCAATAATTTTTATTGCTTCATTTGTCATTTTGTAATTTGAGAAATTCATATATTTTGTTTTGGAAACATTCACACATAAATTATTTTGTTTAAGCCATTCTATTATAGCGTCTACGCCTAATTTTTATTATCTTTATTTATTATCAATGATATGTCGTCTGCAAACAACACGCACTTATTCTTCGTCACTGTTGGCAAATCATTTATGTATAGAAGAAAAAGCAAAGGCCCCAAAATACTACCTTGAGGCACGCCATATGTATTGGTCCTGTATTGAGATTTACACTTTATCACTTCTCTGTTTTTATTAATGCCTAAGATTTCAACCCGTTGTTGTCTATCAGTTAGGGAATCTTTTATCCAATTGAACGCTTTTCCTCTTATCCTGTAACTCTCACATTTTTCTAACAGTATATCATATTGCACAAAGTCAAATGCTTTGCTCATCTCGAATGTATTTTCTTGTCTATATTCGAGTAATCGATTTTATTAGTTGATAACAAGCTAGTGCGGTTGACTTTCCTCTTGAAATCCATTTGTTCCGTACTTATTATATTGCATTTGGATATAAATGAGTCAATTCGATTATAGGTACATTGCTTTTTCAAATATTTTTGTAAATATACGTATTATGGCCACTGGACTATAATTGTTTATCTCATGTTTGTTTTTATTTAATATAATGGTTTTACAACTAATAACTTTCATTTATTCGGGTACCTTTCTTAACAAAAACTTAAATTGACAAGATGAGCTATAATAGGAGACAATATATCGGCACATGGTATTACACACATGGTCTGGTTTGGTATTATAAATGTCATCATATCCCAGTGCATTGGTATTATTTAGAGATGCAGTTATTTTTTTCATTTCATTGGACGTGCAAGGTTCGAGATATAAACTATTACTTCCATTGGTAATATTTGTGACCTTGTTTTTATTATTGGTTGTATATATTTGTAGTATCAAAGAAGTGGTTATTAAAAGCTTCCGCAATTTCTTCAGGATTTCCTATCATAGCGCCGTTTAGTTTGATGGCCTCCATATATAGTGAATTTGTATCTTTAGGTTTATTTTTAATCAATTTCCGTGTTGCCTTACATTTGCTTTTTTGCTTTCATAATAAATTTGCTAGAAGATTGTTTTCTGGACAAGTTAATAAACTTTTTAATATTTTAGCGTATTTATTATAAACCAATTTATTTTCCTTAGATTTGTTGTCATGATATTTTGATTTTAGATATCTTTTAGCGAGGCAAGATTTTTCATACCTTTACTTAACCATCTTAAAGTAGGTGTTTGATTTACTTTTATTCTTTACAAAGGGAAATTTAATTTATATAACAGGCAAAAAGCTTCATGAAAGAAAGTTACACATCATTTTACACCCGTAATACATAGAACGACTCTGCGATTCAGAAAGGTCTATTTTTCTTTTTTTATTCAATTCTTGGGTATGAATATGATGCCATTCATCCTAAAGATTTATTACCTACAATGTGTGTTACCACAATTAGCTAATGATACGTTCCAATTAAATGAAACTTACGTTTAATAGAACATGAAGTCAATCATTGAATGAATTACGTAATACTTCATTCATCAGTAGTTGACACCAACATTTTCCTCATCCCTTTTAAATGGCATTGCTTTGTTTATATTTCTAGTTGCAGAATGTCATGTAACATTTTACTATACCTACCGAAGTCACCGTTCAATAAGAAATTTACTGTTTTTTTCCTTCAAAATATATACAAGTTGCAAAATGTTAATTGTAAAGCTATTTCATCGTTTCCTTGTTGGAAGTTTACGTTCTGTATTTCAGTTTGAATTTCACATAGATTCAAACTGATCCTGAAAACTAACAATATTGAAAACCACACCATAGTAAAGTAGTATTTTGATGATCCACTGACCTTTAAGCCGAATACTACAGAACGTAAAATGACTAAGAGATGTCCCTTTTCAGAAGCATCCTATTACTGAAGTGACTTTATAAATGAACTTTGAACATCTATGTAAGTCATTACGTAGGGACGAACCATGTAAGTACGTCATAGAATTAATCAATGGAAACCATTGACCCATTCAACTGCAGCTAAACATTCCGTAGCATTGTAAAATACATCAACGAAAAAGTTACTTATGACTAATTAACTAATCGTTTTCAATAGTTTTCCGTTTGTGGAAATATTTGGTTTGAAAGGTGTTTGGGATTTCCTTAACTTATTATTTAATGCAATATAGTAGCTTTGTATGCCGATGAGTGGTGATTCTAGCCACTTAGATAACCACACCAAGAGGTTTGCCGATGAAAACACAACAACAGAAATAAATTCCCAACACATTTGTTCCACTTGCTGAAAATCTGCCATTTGGACACTGGAGTTGCTTTGGCTAATTTGGAAGTATTTAAGACAGGTTTGGGACGTGATTGAATCAGAAATGAAGAAATAAGCAGGAGAACCAATGTAACCGCCATAGCCCGAAGAATTGCCAAACTTAAGTGGCAGTGGGCAGGGCACATTGCTCGAAGAACAGATGGCCGATGAGGCCGAAAAGTTCTGGAGTGGCGACCGCGTACCGAAAGACGTAGCGTTGGAAGACCTCCCACAAGGTGGACGGTCTTCACAGGTGCGGTCTTCACAAAGATAACTTTGTGAAGACCGCAGGAACCCGCTGGATGCGGAAAGCACAGAGCCGGTCGAAGTGGCGGTGGTTGGGGAGGTATATGCCGTCTTTCGGTTGAAATGATGATGATGATCAGCTTTCTGATCATCATCATCATTTCAACCGAAATACGTCTTTAAATAGACTTCGGACCCAGGTTGGCCGAAGAAAAGAAAACCTGCCCAGATGGAGATTCACAGATGACTCCGCCCTGGAGTGTAAATGTGGTGCTGTACCACAAACAATGAGACACTTTATATCGTGTGCAGTGTGTCCTGTTGTCTGGACGTTAAAGGAACTGAAAAATGCTGGCCGGCTCTATTAAGTTTACCCGTGACACGTTAAGAAGAAGACATAAATAAGTTGTTTTTGCAGGAGTAGGTCTCGACTGACCCATACACACTACACACCTTATAACAAATAGGCTATTAATAGAAAACTGCAATGAACAAGTTTCCTGTCCAGCTTGACAATTAAATTAATATAAGGACAACTGATGAAGGCATTTCTGATAAAGGTACCGAACTAGGACAAACAGATATTTTTATAATAATTACTAATCTTAATCGTCAGTAAGGACTAAAAAAAGAAATTCCAAAAATACACAGAATCGCACACTCAATAGGTAAATTAAATGACATAAAAAAACATTAATTAAGTAATGGCTTTCTACGTGCCATATTTCATCCAAATCCATTCAGACGAGAGTTACCTTGATAGTTACACCATCTTCGATGTCTTGACCAGTTTCATATGCATAACAACGCAACGCATCAAAATCTGTTCCTTAGTTTAGAAGATGAACGCAGTCACAGGATTTTGCCTCATAGGTCGTGGGGTATTTTCTATTTATTATTTATCGCAGATACTGGGTATAAGACACACACAACACACACACATGTATGTCACAACAGTTTATTTGACATTCGGTATATAATGTGATACAAAGTAGTACTCGTAAGTATGATAATACAAGTTATAATATACATACATGTAGCTTTTATGTTTTTTTTTATTAAAACTGACACACACTTCTATATGTGTTTACCCACGATTGATATATACGCCCATACGCTAGAATACTCTAGCGTATGGCTCTCGTGGTTTCAGCTGAAAATCAGCGTCAGGTGGAAGACCTTGTGTTGTCATCTGACATTATGCTGAGTTGAGGACCATTTTACATTATGATAGTTCTTTACTGTTTTTTTATAGTTTTCTTTTCTATTTCGATGAATGTCTTACAAATTGACTAAGCTCACAATTTCGGAATCTTAAAATGTTATGAAATTCAGACATCATCGTTCAATATTCAGATTAGCATGGCTTAGTGTTTTTTTGTCTGTATCTGATGGAACTTTGCTTCTGGTGGTTATACACGCATTTCACTGGGAATGAAAATAAAATCATCCCATGTCAGGGCCATAAAAATGAGATTAAATAAAATCTTTTACTTTCCAGCTATTCAAATTCAAATTCTATTTTTATTTAGATCCATGGACCCATATAGTGTTAGTATGAACTTATTTTATGTTAGTAAACACAATAACATAAAAATACAATAATTAAATATTAATTGGCTACATGAACATGTGCACGCACATGTCTGCCAGCCCAGAGCCTGATAAATGGTCCATCAACCTTGTCCGCCAGTGTAGCTAAAATACTGTTCGGGCTACCCCTGAATCGCCGCATAATCGATGCACACCGTTTACGCATGATGGCATGAAAGTCATCTGTTCGCGCTTCCGCAAACATTCCTGATGCACTGCAACACCGAGGCAGCCCCAACACTATCCTCAGCGCATTATTATATTGCACGCGCAGAGCGTTGTAAGCCTCCTGCGTATACCTAACATTAAATAAATAAACGAATAGAATACGTAATAAACGAAGGACAAAAAGAAAGAAGAACAATTCTGATAATTATATTTTGCTGCATATCGACTAGAAAGCCAGGCTATGATTGTTGATATAACTATCACTCATGACAAGAATTTTGCAAAAGCTGAGAAAAATGAATAAATAAAAGTTTTATGCATTCATATAAATACGAGTCCATTTACAAATATGGTAGAAGTCAGTCACCTATTTTAAAGCTGGTATTTTATGGAGGCGAAAAATTTTCACTAGTTTTTCTATGAAGGATATAAGGTGTAAGGAATATTCGCCAAATTCGTAATGCCATGACGTCGTATGGAAGCTTTGCAAAATAATTACAGTACATTCATTAAAACATATTATAACCGAGCAAAGTTTAATAGAGCAATGCCGTTAAAAAAACACATCAAACCATCATTCATCAGAATAGTAACTAAGGTTCTAACGTCGATAACGTAAAATATTAGAAATTGTAACAATTTCTTCAGTCATTGAAAAATATTTCCCTATATGATTCACTATGACATAAGAACTTTAGATGTAAAATAAAGAGGTAGCTACCGGAAAACTCAGAAACTGCACGTAGACAAAAGCAATCAATTACGACTAAGGGTGGATTTCACCAATGAAACTGAACGCGATCAGCACATAAACTTCGTTTGAGAGCTGTCATTGCCATTTTTTTCTAACGAATATTGAGACTGACAGCTCTTAAACGCGTTTTTGAAGTCCTGAATGCGTTTAGTAACATTGTTGAATTCGGCACTTAACAGGTAAAATATATGAAAAATAATTATATAATGACTTTATTTTTCATTTTTAGGGTTCCGCACGTCCTGATTAAAGAACGGAACCCTTATCTTCGTGTATTTCTGTCCGTCTGTCACAGCCAATTTGCTCCAAAAATACTGGACTGATTAAATTGAAATTTGGTACGCATTTTAATTTCTGTGACCCAAACACGGATGTGTAACGTAAATAAATGAATTTTGAAAATGGGTTACACTTTTGGGGAGAAAACTAAAAAATTAAGAACAAAAGTTTTGCACACCGACCGTACCGTTTGACATACCAAATGGAAGGGGTTGTTCAAAGGAACGGCCATGATACATTTTGACCAAGATGTAAGTCTTGTAGAGTTAGGGGATGGGCGCTACATTTGATCTGATAACTTTTTAACAGTGAAAGCGTTACGTAAGTCTTAGCAACCTACTTTACATGAAATGTTTTTGGTCGGTAACATATTCATCGTACGGAACCCTCTCAACGCGAGTTCAACTTGCACTTGACCGGTTTTATTTTTATTTTCTTAATTCTAAAATGCGACAAGGTAAACGTATGTATGTACAAATTTTCAATTTCTGGAAGGATTACTCCCAGTAATAGAAATAGTTCCTTTCCGAAATGGCAATCTAAATTCTGTCCGCCTAAAACTTAGCGACGAGTTCAGCAGTATCAATAACTTCCACTTGGTTCCTGTAACGTGAATGTACCTATTGGAGTCAGGGGATGGAGGACGAAATGTCAAAACAATTGTGCAATCTGCTGATACAACTGGCTGCCAGGGACGCGGGTTGTTCGAAAGAGATACAGTGGCTTCTGGCACAGGCAACTGAAAGAACACGGGTGTCTGACACGCCGTCCCACTCCACCTAGAGTGGCAGAAATCATTTGATGAATTCCCAACCAAAAAATAGGCTAATTCAATGAAACTGGCAAGGCTTGTTATAGAATGTGGATCGATTAAGATTTCTTTTTTTTTTTGGATAGGATATGCTTTCATATAAATTTTATTAACTTTGCTTGGGTATTTTTTATTAAGCTTCAATAATACGTATTTTTCCATTTAGTGTGTAATGATATTATAATAACTTCCTGTCAATGCTATTTACTTAGCATGTCGTATACGAATTTGTGTGGGGTATGTCATCAACATTATCATCATCATCATCCACAGCCCGACTTCACCCACTGCTGAGCATTAGCCTCTCTTTTCTTGTGCCAATCTCCATGCTCCTGTGCCAGCCTCATCCAGGTTCTACCGGCGATGGCAACAATATTGTCCGCCCATCTCGCCGCCGGACGACCTTCATTTCGTCTTCCAGTCCTTGGACGCCACTCACTGCGCCTTGCCAGGTGTCCTGCCTAACTCCATTTGAGTTCCATAACTCGTCTTCCGATATCAAAAACCTTCGTACATCTTCGGATCTCGATGTTTGGTCTATACGCTTTATGCCAAGCACGGAACGCTCCTTGGCTCTCTGTGCAACTCTCACCTTGTACACAGCCTCCTGCGTTTGCATGGGTAGGTACAGTTCGCGAGGCCTAAGCTGAGCTTTGCTTTTGTGTGAGTGCACATGCCGACGCGTTCTTTTCTTGGCAATCAGCCAATCGAATGTTTATAATCGAATAAAATAATATTTCAATAAAATGCTTGTAAAAATATCTAAGCTTTCTAACCAATGCAAAGTAACAAAATCTTACAATTTTATGATAGCGTAGGCCTCGTATAAATGAAGTAGTTTTTCAACAATATAAAATAATATATGGGTCTTAAATCATACCAAATGCATGACAAACTACTTATAGGTACGGTGAAAAAGATGACACACTAGGTTTTATTTCCTTCCCATATACCTCATGGAAACTTAGCTTTTCCAGGCATTGATATTATACTGATTATAAGGAGTTCTGTTTACCACAAGATCCGCCTGTTTTCACCTATAGATTACTCAAAACTGCCTCTTAGGAATATAACATGCGAAGAAGGATTCCATAAGCCAGTATCGGGAAACCCGTCGAACGTAAGATTCCGTTCGATTTTACCCACGATGCAAATCTTAATGCATATTATATGAACAATAATGGAGCGTGAGTCACGGTCGTAAGCCGAGACAGCCTTGATATCAATTTATATTTTGTATATATTTTTCCATCGATCGCATTCGCGTTTCTCGTGCAATAGACATTGGGATCGGTCGGATTTTTTTAACTCTTAATTCCCAGTGAGTTACAGGATTTTGATTGCCTAAAAATAATTCACATGGTGGTTTCTCTATAATTTAAATACAATACTTTATATTTGCTTCGGATTCCATCATACTATTTTCCCAGACATCAAGATGAAATTACTGTCCTGAGTTATACAGTCATGAAATATTGTAAGTTATAAACCTTACACAATTTCAGTGAAATCTTTTTAAAATAAATAATGATAAAAATAACTCTGTATACTTGTAATACTTGAGCCATTGGGAATGTACCTTTTACATTTATTTTTGAAGGTCAAAGGGTTTTACCTACCGATTCAAACCAATAGGTTTTCACATAATTCGGTATTTCCAAGGTTTCATAGTTCTCGCAACTACTTTCTACAACCTTAACATTTAATTCCTTGTTACTAAAATTATGTTACTATGTCATAATATAACTAGAGGAAGGAAATAAAGGAAATTATAGTTTGTTTATTTTTATAACCATTCATGCGATTTTCCTTATTATTATCTCCGAGGACAGTGACCTTTATGCTATTAATAAATAATCGATAGATTGGATATTATTAACTGAGTTCACTAGGCGAGATAAAAATAAATATTGATGATATTGGAAGATGTAATCTATTCAGATATGTAAAAAATATGTTTTTAGGCATTTTTATTATTTAAAAGTAAAAATAATGACAGAATTTATGATGTTAAATTCCTAAAATCACTTGAAGTCTTGAAATTTCAAGTTGCTAAAATATTTAACAAAGCAAATTGCAGAAAATTATCATGAATGAAACCCAAATCAATTCAAAAATCGTACCCAAACATACAAGTTTATAAATAAAACTAAAAATTATGTAACGCGACCGCATAATCGTAGTACCTACTGTACAATACCAGCGACCTTGGCCAAGCGATGCTACGTCACCGCGACACGTCATGCACATACGTTTGTTATACCGGCGTCATATTCCGCAGAAACGAAACGTCACGGACACACAAGCGCCACCAGAGGGGTTTTACGGTATTAATTCACCATCATTTTGATTACAAATCCCTCACGCTTGTTGTACTGAGAAATTATAGAAACCCATTGACTTGGTTGTTGTGGAATCTTTTTGAGATTTTGACTCATTGATCTTATGTACGGTGTTCCCGTATGCCTGTGAGTTATGAAGATTACCAACAGGTGAGCGTTTTCAATGCGCTCCGCATTTTTAAAGAGGATTACACTATACATCATTGTTAAATGGTGTTGTTGCAATAGTAACAATCTGAATGGTCTAAAAATAAATAGGAAAACCAGAAAAAGTGTCTGAACCCTCAGATTTCCTAGTATACATTACAGGTAAAGGTGCTTTAACGAGAGCTACTTATCAGTAAAGGTATTCCACAAAGGTTTATCTAAATGTTAAATAGTGTAAAATTTGTTGTATTCTAATAAGTGCATTTTTTATAATTAATACAGTAAACAAACGCTTATTAATTAACTTCAATGTTCTAACATGGTACAAGGTCGACTTGAAAAGTCTATAATGAGGCTTGATGTGAGTTACTAGCGACATCTAGGTACACTAAACTCAAAATAAAATTCTGAACGTCTAGAGACATCTATTAGTGAGTAACTGTGACTAAAGAAAAATATTTTTATAAAAATCACCCACACAGAAATTGTTTTGATTGTAAGAATAAATCTGTACGAAGCAATTTTTTATAATGAGTTATAAAGTTTTAATGGAAAGAGAAATTCCAACATTTGCTAAATCGGTTCACTAGCGACATCTGTTGTCGAATAGCAAAACCTTTTGGCACCACTCTGCTACCGATGCGCGATGATGGCAAAATTTGAATTTAATTTTAGCATTGATCTACAGAGTGCACTAGTAGTCCTACTTCGTTTACATAAAAAGCTTTCTCAACTTTGACAGGCTCCAATTTTTTTTTCAGGCTGATTAATTTCACGTTCGAAAAAGGTTCTTATTGCGGAATTGCTGAGGAGCTTTTTAATTGAAATTTGTTGGCTTTGCTCTTGGCTCATTCAAGCGAATATGCGACTTATGATAAAAAAATCACTTGCCTTTGAAGCAACACTTATTCAAACAAACTTAGATAAAAATAACTACACATTAACAAAGCTTTTACAACACTTGGCCGCGTCCAAACCGAAAGCTATCGTCGCGCCGCCAAAATTCATACAAGAGATCGCGTCCACCGTATTCGCGCGACAATCGTTTCGTGGGACACGGGCTTAAACTTTGCTGTAATATGCCTGAGGGCTTGCCGCTACCACATCTGTCTATTTATGATTGTACACCTGGTCGATTTTACAACCATGCGTCGGTTTTTTTTTTTTTAATTATGTGCAGACAGTCAATCGATTGGTTCTCACTGGATCTGATAATTTATAATAAACAAGTTAATCTCTACTTTCGTAGATCTTTGACAGTCGTTACGGATAGTCAGAAAAAGTCTGACAAGCAGTCTTACCAAGGGGTTGCGAAGGTCAGAGAAAAACAACTGAAATAAACAGTTTTAGGCTAGCTATTTTGGCAACGCCGCGTATACCTGTTACCCGTATTGACACTGTTAACACTTTTATAACGGTAACAGACTATTCACACTACACACACACACTGTTACACTTTTATAAGTCTTTTGGATTAACACACTAATAAGTGTTATATTTGATTCGGTTATCCGTTCAAAATATTTAACACTTATAATTCTGTAACTCATATGCACGTGTAGCATAACCGGCAGCCTAATTGCGTAACACATTTTCGTAAAATTTGTGTGTTTGTGAGGGTTTTTAAGTCCCTGACAGGCCGCTGACCCCAACTTTGTTGGAGAAAAGAGTAAGCAGATTATGAAGTTAAACTCTACTGTAATCACAATTAAGTTTGTACGACAACTCTTTCGTTCCACACGTGTTTCGTTACAAACATATGTTTGAAACCTATTATGGATCCTACGCCCACACTTTGTTGATCATTCGTAACCTTGAATTCATGATGGTGTTAGGTAATAATGAGTTACTAACCAAATCTGTCTAAATGGGGCTATTAAAAACACAAAAGAGATAAGTAGTTTTTTATTTTAGATTTTATATGGTGATTTAGTTACAAAGAAAGTGCAGAAACAACAAAATTAGCTTATATACATTTTTATTGATTTAATTTTGTTAATTAATTCTAAGTAGATAGTAATCTAAACCTAAAAATATTTAAAATCACTGAACAAGTTTTGAACTTTGAAGTGCAAGCATGATTGTTTTAACAAAATGTTAATAGGCAAAAAATCAATCGGCACACAACAATGTTAAATGCTAATAGTGTTCTTCGATACGATGACAAAAAAAATATTGACGTCATCGCAATTATTAATCTAATCATTATTAGCATTGAAATTTTGAACAAGTCACGGCTTGAGAAGTTGATAAACTGGACTTCAATATTCAGATTTAACTTAAATCTAGCACTCCTAGGTAGGTACCTACACCTACACTTTATTTATCAAGTTCCTAATCTAAGTGATTTTATAAATGTAAGATATTTACTATACGTTTTAGAAACTAAATATTTATGGGGACATATTTAACTGGTCCTCCAAAAGCTATTTAAATTTCTGCTACACAGACACACAGTGGGTCGCAGTTACTAAGCTAGGATAAACCAAACGGCACCCTAATTGCGTAACACATTTTCGTAAACGATAACGACTAATCTGCTGTATTTTGATAGTTCAACAACATTCATTGCTTTATTTACATTGTTGAGCAGCCTTTTTTCTGTTGATCGAACAAAAAACAAAAGCAATGGATTAGCAATCTGTTTCAAAACAATTCAGCTGCCTAATTGCGTAACACATTTTCGTAAACGATTACGACTAATTTGTTGTATTTTGACAGTTCAACAACATTCATTGCGTTCTATATATTGTTGAGCAGAATTTTTATCGAACTTAAGAAGCAACGGATTAGCAATCTGTTTCAAAACGATTCAGATTACGATTGATTGTGTATTACGCAATTAGGGTGCGGGTTAGATTAGCTTAGAACTAGCAAAACCGTCGCATCAGTAGTAATGGCTTCCATTTTGACAGTTCAACAACATTCACTGCGTTATTTACGTTGTTGAGCAGACAAATTTTTCGAACATATGAAGCAATGGAAGAGCCAATTCCTTCAAAATTATTCAGATTGTGATTAATTGTATTACGCAATTGGTAGTTGTATTGGCGAGCTGGCTGGCTAGACTACGTACGACTGAATTAATTTACTAAGGTACATAATTAAGATGCTTAGGTACGCACAGTAAAAAAAAAACTAGCTGGTCAAGCGAGTTATATCTTCAGACATTGTATGCAAACTCGAACAATAATAGATTTCAATGTGGTCGGTTACTCATTCCACACATTGTGTCTAATTTATGTAGCGTTACTTCAATATTTGGAGTTCGACGGAGAGACCTTCAAGTATTCTTCCTATATTTTTTACAAGAATAGGTAGTTATCGTTATGATCTTGTGGGTGTATTCATTTTGGAACAAATGGGGATACCGTAGTTGAAATTTTCCTAAAATTTTAATTATAAAATTTCACTAATGCATGAGCAGAACGTAAAAGAAAAAAACTACACAATCTCCATGTCATTCAATTATGAAAACAATTTTTTTTCTAGATATATGTCAGCCTCAAAAGGATGTAAACATCGGCACGAATTAATTTCCATATTATTTAACCAATTTAAAGTAGTCACAAACATATTACACATTGAGTGCTTAATTGTACACTACAAGTTGATACAGTATTATGGAACAAAGATTTTTGACAATCGAATGAATTCTTGTCGATGTATACCTAAATATATATTTTTGAGGCTGACTGTACTTAGTACTGAATCGAGAAAATCGGGAACATTTAAGGGGCGTGCATTCGGGCGCATCACGTGTCGCGCCTGTTTGAAGGAGTCTTTAGACGGATTTTAAAGGATGTCACAATTACTTACTTCGTGATTAAGAACAGGCACAAGACTCTGCACAAGTGTGTGCGTGGACTCTCATGGTTTTTCTTCTCTCAACGTAGGTGCCTACTACGCTTTAGAATGGGCAATTAGCTTCGTCTTTGTAACCGAAAGACCCCTTGACAATTCAGAAGTGCCTGTAAGTAATTGGTTTATTTGAAGGAAATGCTTTGAGTTAGTTGAGTTGAGTTGCACCTAGAAAAATATTAAGACTGTGTGACTACAGCTCTGATTTGAAAAGAAGCAATAGATATTTTAATTTTAATTCACGTTAAGAACTCACGAATAGGTAAACCTACATAATTTGTTTAGCACCAATACACATATACTATTCTGACAGACTGGCGTAAGGAATTCAACCCGAGATCTTCTTTCATCCATATGGCTTAAATCAAGAGCTTGTCGGTATATATTTGGATAGTGAAGCGTTTCGTTTGATTCACCTCTGGGTCGTTGGCTTAATTTTAGTTCAGTCTTCAAGTCTGCCTTTCGTTTGTAAAAATCTTGAAACGAGAACTCTTTTAGTTCTTGCAGTCTTGAAATTGAAACATGTCTGGCCTATTCCCAAATATTATGCAATGGCTGTGGAGGTGCTGCTGTCAGTGGGTGAGTTTGTAAATAAAAATTGGTAATTTCCACCCGACTCTTGAAATTCTAAAAAATCTACCTTACCCCTTAATTTTTCGATGTAACCTAGTATTGGTAATTTCAAAAATAAACTCAAATTCTAAATGAGACATTTTTTTATAAGCATGTAACACAATTTATCTCGGAGATATGATTTTTGATAGTAGTATACAACTGAACTTATCTTAACTATCAAAACTCTCCTGAAAATAGGTATTGCCATAGTGTGTATTAAAGTTTTATGAGTGTCAAAACTTTTTCTTTTTAAAGTTTCAGTTCAGTTAAAAAACTCCTACAAAACATGTGTTTATCTTACAAAACAATGAAAAACATTTATCGCAGAGGACTTAAAACCATTCGCAACATAAACCTAATTTGAGCAGTTAATCATTAAAGTAATCGTGAAGATACATGTAGATAAGAATATTGTAAAGAGCTGTACCTAAAGTACTTTACAAAGTAACAATAATATACGTGGTTATGGATACGTTTGAATTGTTATAATTAGTTCCACCTATTGTAATATTTCGAGTAGTTTTTATGAATATAGGTAATCTAGACCTAAGTGCAACCGTTAGAAGCAGCTGCCTTGGTGTGATACTGGCTAAAGTAAATAGTCTCATACCGACTTGCAAACGAAGGAGATACATGAAATATACAGCCCCCTAATACATGAATAAGTAACCGAGCAGAATGAAAGCTTCCAAAATTAATTCGAAACTCTTATCTACTTTCTTAGGGCTGTCACTCAGTTATTGAAAATAAAAAACGCGATGGTGCGAGTTGGGTATCGGCAATGAGAGTAAGCGTGATGCCCACATCACGCACATCATACACAAAACCAAAGTAAGTTAATTGCATGTTATTGTTAGGAAAAAACAAGTTAACAATTAAGTATCTAATATAATTTACAAAAAATGTTAAGAGTTAAAAACTCTTAATATTTTTTTGTTCCTATTTTGCTTGGTTTTTTGTAGTTTATTATTTAGTTTTATCATAATAATAAAATGAATTCTAAGCCTAATAATCTACTGAAAGTCAGGGGCACGGCATGCAGTTCAAAAGTCAAACCGAAACCATACCTTTAGTTCAAGCTGATACCCAATGTTATCAGGGCGTTGTCATTTGGCGAACTGCTATTTACCTTCGTTGCGTGTAATTACGATATAAAGAAAGACTATTTAATCTTTCTTTATATCATAATTACACGCGGAAGTTAGATAAAAACGCAGTTATCATTTGCCATCTTTCTTAACCGAATGTATTTTATTAAGATAACGTTTTGTCGGAGATTTGCACTGATTTTGTTTTTTAAAAGGAAGGCAAACTAAAGTCCAGTAACTTGAGTCATCACACTCCTCACCAAAATATGAAACATTCGCCAACCCAGCTCAGCAGCAGTAGGATCAAAGATCATGACATTTTTTATTTTCATAATAACGTATTTTTAAGTGAATTTCGACGTACATAGTTCCGGGTTCTGATTGATTGTCTTTCAAATCATCACCTCAATATAAAGTTAGGTAGTTTGAGTCATTCAAATCGTGCTGGAATACCTGGTTGATTGCCTCATTAGCTCTACCGTCTTATATTATAGTAGATACATGATTGAGGAAAACCAAACGTAAATGATAAAGCGCTACTTACTTACGGTAAGTTTGAACTATGTGCAATTACTAAAATATCCTATTACAAGCTAATACTCGGCATGGCGCCTGTCGAACCCAGACAGGCGTTTTACTTTGTGTAAATTATTTCATCACCACTGCTCTCAAAACCGGATGTCTTAGTACCAAAAATTCGAAGACATGTGACATCTACCAACCCGCACTGGGCCCGTGTGGTGGATTGCGACCCACTCCCTCTCACAGAGAGGAGTCCTGTGTCTCAGCAGTGGGAACATAATAGGCTGATTATGCTCGGTATGGCAATGCCTCTTTTTTTACCATCCCCGTTTTAGAGCGAACAAAACAAACAAAACAATACTCAAATCAGTTAAACCGTTTTGAGTTTAAACAAGACTAACGAACAGCAATTGATTTTTTTATACCAGGCCACTCAGAAAGTATTTCGAAAAGAAGGTTTTATGTATGAGATAATTTATAGTCTATTTTGAAAATATGATGATTTGTAAGTAAAAATAAGTACGATCCTATTTCCAAATTTCCCTCCAAATTGTTTGCGAGCTAATTTAAATTACCGTGTCTCATAAAAAAATGGATCTGCGCCGGGAACATTTTCGCGCTATGATTATTTACGATTTCAAGTGTCGCCTAAAACCGGACGAATCGGAAAATAGACTTCAAATGGCATTTATGGATAAAGCTCTTCTAAGGTAACCATGTATCGTTGGTGTAACGAATTCAAGCGCGGTCGACTAACTTAGGAAGATAAAGAAAGAAGTGGTCGCCCTTTGATGGCTGTTACGGAAGAAAACGTGCTAGCAGTGAAAATTTTAATCCAAGACAATATGCGAGTTACGTATCAAGAGATATTGGTGGGGGTGGAATGGTGCCATGATATGATAAAAAAAATTTGGAGCAGGCTCGTCTCAGCGTATTTACGACATCATTACAGGTGATGAGTCTTGGATTTATCAAAACGATCCAGAAACGAAGCGCCAGTCGACGGTTTGGGTGTTTCAAAACGAATCAATGCCCACCAACGTGAAGCGATCTAGAAGCGGGAGGAATATTTTGATCGCGAGCTTTTCCTCCGGTCCATGCGTTCCCAGATGTGGCAAAGAATTGTTGGATTTTTCTATGAAAACTGCTTAATAACAGCCCGGAGTCTAGATTTGTGCCCAGTTGATGGCAATAGGCTCATCCGGGACTTCAATACAACTCAAACGGTGAAAGAAAACGGAACAAAAATTTTGAAGACATGTGACTTCTACGAACCCGCACTGGGCCCGCGTGGTGGATTACGGCCCTCAGCCTTTAATATTCCCACTGCTGGGTCACAGGCCTCCTCTCTGGCTCGTTCTTATATTCGTTCAACTCATTTGTGTTCCAATCTGGATCATGAAACTCTCGCACCAAAGTCAAAGCATTTATTTTGAAAAGGCACTTATAAACGTCAACATTTACATTAAAATAGAATTGATAGTAGGCGCCCCTTCCAAAAGGTAGTTTCGTATGGAGAAGAACGGGCAAGAAACCCCACCGTCAATCTTCTAAAATGTTTTTCAATATTTTGTATACTTACATTAATTATATAATTACATGTGAAGACGATGCACCAAGAGTAAAATAACTGTACTACAATAGTTAAACGGAATCAAAAATTAAGCAATAACAGATACATTAATTGTGTTAGATACAACTGTTCAATGAAATCTCCAAACGGCTAGTTGACACTTTTCGTGACTCTAGGGCTGGCTTTTACATTGACCAGACAGAGGCTAAGCATTACCATACAACGTGACAATGCCGCCAGTCTCAAAATGGTTGATCTAACAGCGATGCCTACAAGTTTGTCGACACCATATTTTAATTTCTTAGTACATAGTTTTAGGTAAGTGAGTTTTTAATTTATTATAAATTAGGTGTAAGCTATTATTCATGTACATTTAAAATGAACATTTGAATTCTGAATCCACGATCATATCACCAAAACAATTATTCCATTTAATATTTTCTATTTTATGCGTTCACCTATCAAACTCAAACTCAAAGCATTTATTTATAATTATCAAAGGGTCGATCAGTGAGAAAGATGAAGCTAGTTGCCCATTCCAAATCGTAGTAGGTACCTATGGATAAGAAAGGGCAAGAAACTCCATGGACACACTTTTAAATAATTTTGTTACTGAAAATTAGTTACATCAGTCATGTTGAAATTATACATGTGAGAACGAGAACAAGATGACCATTCCCCACTGACGGCGCCCGTTCACGAACATGACGTATGGATCAGCGCCATTCAGCTCAACCATTTTGAAGGAAACTTAATGATCCAACACACACGCCACCACCAGCGAGATATTTGAGTGAGTGTTACATACTCTCAGCCGCCAGGGCACATTCAAGTCTATGAGTCAATAACTGTAATTTCTCTGGTAACGTAAAAACCCGATAAAATATTATGAGTTTTTGTTTCTATTTTTAAGAGGAATAAAGTTTGAAATTTATCAAATCAGGGTCATTGCAACTTCTCAATTACGATGTCTCCATACTTTCCACCAAAATGCTGTATTTAGCCGTTTAGAAGAGAGAAGTATTTTGCGAGCACTTTGTCTTGAATGTCGTAGTGACAGTAACATTTACCAGGTTTCCCTTATGTAACCTACTCTTCAAAACAACACGGTGTCTGGGTTTCAGGAAAAGTTCTGCTTTCTTTAGACCAACTTTTTTACAGGAAACTTTAATTTTACTCAAACTTTTCTGGTGGGTACTTACTTAATACTAGTAATTTGTGTCAGCTCGATAAAATTCATGAATAATTAATGGTCATGCAGTGGGAAGGAGTGGCACATTTCAAGGAAATAATTTTATAGGACAATGAAAACATGGAAGCTGACATAAAGATGACAGAAATCAATGGTAAAATGCCGTACACCATAATGAAGGCTACATTACAAGTGTAGGAACTTACAACAACAAGTAAACAATATGCTATAAGTTAAACATTCTTGATCATTTCAAAAATTCAGTGCTAAAATACTTACATCCTAGTTTAATTTTGACATAAATGTACCGACCAAAATAATTCTTACAATACTTACGGTACTTCTTATAACTAAGTATCTATGTCATGTATTTCTTACGAAATCAAACTTTACAATGCCATATACTCCAAATCTTAAAATAATTTCCCAATATCAGAATAAAACTGAAATGAACGACATACCTTCACAGTACCGCGGAAAATAGACGTAACACGAGCACTCTTGCGTGCGTCACTAGAGCTTATCACCACAGAGAACAATAACTACATTAACACTGATGAGAGCCAACTCATCAAATACACCCTCTCTCCCCAAACGCCGACTTTTATATTGAGAACTAGCATCGTTTTAGGCGGTTCTATAAGATGTTTTCCATTAGCTATTCTGGGAAACCAAATCGATGATTCGATGAACGATCGATTGTATATCTTCGATGCGTTTACGCAACGGTAGGTACGAGTTCCAGATCTTTTTTTTTTATTCGAAGGCTTGGTCGATTAAATAATAGCAAAGGCTTGGCCGATAATTATCGCGAAAGATTGGTCGATAACGATATTATTGGCGTAATTATTGTGATCATTATAAGGATCGTGCACACTGGCGGTGCTTTTGTATCGCGTAGCGCCTGTTCGCGGGAGCCTTAACTTCTAGATAAGATTACCCAATTTTATTTTAATACAGCTTATGTGTTATGTAATGCCAAAATATCGAAATCGTAATTAGAACGTGGTTACAGTATAAGAAGTAAGCGGTATTACCTCGCTGCAGTGTAAATAAACACGCACTAGCTGACTGTGCGTCTTGGGTTGTAAGTTGTAACTACACTTTATAAGTAACACTTAAAACCTTGCCATTTATAGGTGTGGTATTTCAAGTACATTAAAAAGTTTTTAACGAATCTGGTGGGCTGTAGAGTAAGGTTTGTTTGCTAAATCATCTTGGCACATCAGGCGAAGCCATTCGGATAGTCTGTTTTTTTAAAGATTTTCTCTATTTAATCCGGGTTCAAAAATAAAATACTTTCTATTAGATCTAGAAAAGTTACATTAAAAGGCCTCTATGAAAGTGCGTGAAGACAATATGTATATCTAAATGCAAAGGTTAATCAACAAATTGATGAAACATTACAGAATATTCTCTAAAATAAATTTGTTAATTTGTCTAGGGTAATTTAAAGTAGGTAGGTATGCTAAATCCCTATCGAAATAAAGTTGTTATCGTCAGAGTTTGTAATTAAAAATTGCATTGTGCAATATTCATTAATAGATGAATATGGGATGAATAGTTTAGATCACAATAATGACTTTCTGTGACCGACTGAAATGCACGGTGCGAAGCCGCGAGCAGAAGATAGCATAAGTATATTTTGCTTCTGCCACGTCGCGGGTTGTTCGAAATGGATACCGTGGCCACACAGGCAACTGAAGGAACACGGGTGGGTTTTAGTCAGTAATTGTCTGACACTCCCCTCTACCGTCTTCCGCTCCACTCAGAGCGGGAGAAGTCATTAGGTACAATCCAACACAAAAAAAAAGGTAAATATTGCTCTCCTGCTTCAATCTGTCATCGATCGCATGGAAAAGAGCAAATTACCTGTCAAGGAAAATATGCTCGCTACGCTACAATAAATATAGAAATACCTACATAGCTAAAATAAATAAATTAACAAAGGTAACGTTATTTTTATAGGTTGCCAAGCCGACTGAATCAATAATAAAAAATATATATTTCTGGTTTCGGTATTGATGCAACCATACACTGATTATTAATAGTCGATATCTTCGTTCCTTATTTCACGTAAATAAATGTCGCAATGTCCGGTTCAGTGTCTAATTGCCGCGCACTTGAGACTGTTGCGTTCGGACTGTTGTGGACTGAGATGTCGAAGCGCGTCGTTTATTTCCTTTTTTGTATGAAGACGTAACACTGTTTCTTTATTATACTGTGACATGGATAATTTTAATCAGTAAAACTAGGTACCTAATAAAACATAACATATTTTTTTGTGTTAACTGTACTGCAATAATTAGCATTCCGTTTTTGCCGGAATAGGGCGAAGCCGGAAAGATACCTCATTAATTCGGCTATTACAACCATTGTATGTTTGTAGGTAAATGCCTGCTGAGTTTCTTCAATTCGCAACTGTTAATATTATCCTGTTATTTTAAAATGCAATCAAAATCAAAAATCAAAATACCTTTTTTCACATAAACCTACATAGTCTCATAGGAAACGTCAGAAGCTAGGCGCATGGTTTCAATCGGTGGACATCTGTACTTTTGTTTACCTGTGTACTACAAATAAAAATATGTAAATTTGAATTTGAACGTTTTAAGATTGGTACAGTCCTGTAACGAACGACAACCGACAAGCAAAAATAACATTAATGGTAAAGACCATTTAGTTGAATATTCAAAGCTGTATATATATTTACGAATCCTAGCTTGCACTAAATACATTGAAATCTAGAGTATTTAGATATTTATGTTCCGAAGAGTAGTCAGATATTTTTCACTGCACTACCGTAACATACCTATGAACAGTTTATATGATAACATTTTATTGATGTCTAAGTTTGTATAGAACTTTATGATCACTTTAACGCTTACATATTAGTAACTCGTATTAACTAGTATTAGTGAACTCGACTGTACCTATAAATTGTTCTTTCTTTTAAGATTTTTTGGAATATCAACGTTAAAAACCCGCAATTAAATACCCACATATTTTACAAGAATAATCACAGTATTCTTACGTAATCGCTCATTAATAATAGAATAGGATATTACAATGATTTATGGACTATTCTCGTTAACCTACTGTTGACGAGAATATACTTAATAACTAACTGAATTGGAGTTTGACCTTATCAACACTGGTGTCATTATAATAAATTACTCACTGACATACTTACAGATAAATAAATGTATTCTGGTGAAATTGATAATGCAGGCCAATTGAAAAGATAGCACTTTGCATGATTTAAAAATAATCGAAAACGCAATTACGTCAAAAGCATTTGTCGTCAAATTGGTACCTTGGAGGAGGAGGTTGAGGAGTTTGGCGGTTTGTTTGTTTGAACTTCCTAATCTCTGAAACTAATATTCGGATTTGGAAAACAGAATTGAGCCTTATGAGCCGGGCAATAACACAAAAATAAAGAGCAGGCGAGCGATGCGATGCTATGCGACGTATCGGTGACGAAATTTCATGCGAGTATAGTCACGAGCAGAAGCTATCATATTATTTTTTTGTAAAACGTGTTACAGAAAAGTAATATGAATATTCGAGCCGAGGTTAATAAATAAATTAGTTTTCTTGGCAGTTTTCCCGCCTTAAATCTAGATCTTGTTTTGATCTAAGGACAGTGCTCTAATTTATACATAAGTTAATAGAAAGTTTGAGGCAAACTGTTTCTTTTTCCTTACGTTGAAAACTAACAAGAATATAAACTTAATTGTCACAGCAAGTGGGCTGGCCACACACAACATAGGTTCGAAATTATAGGTAGGTATTGTCCGCGAGGCCTAAGCTGAGCTCTGCATTTGTGTGAGTGATTACCAGTCGCACCAATGTGATCGCGCGATCGCGCGTTTTAGGTTGTTGAGCAGACAAACTTTTCGAACATATGAAGCAATCGATTAGCAATATCCTTCAAAATGCTCGAGATTGTTATTGATAGTGTGTTACTCAATTAGTGTGCAGGTGCTCTTATTGCTAGATTACAATCATGGAGCAGTGGTGCACCAGTGGGAACGGCCGAAACGAAGTTGTAGGTCGTAGGTTCAAACCCATTTAGGCGCTTTACTTTATGAAAGTAATTTCATCACCACTGCTCTCAAAAAACATCATGTGACATCTATCTACCACCACGCACTTGGTGGGTTACAGCCCACTCCCTCACGCAGAAACGAGGCCAGTGACCCAACACTGAGAACATTATAAGCTGGGTATGCTTAATGCTACCACCAAATTAGTCGTACTCTAATTTGACCCATATTTAATCCAGACGAGACCCAAGTCAGTCGGCACGAAACAGCTGTTACAGATAAGGAAGTCAGACACTTCATTTTATGCAACATTTACATACAAACGTGGGAACTTCGTCTTACAGATAAAGCGATAATTTATTCATTTATGTACTCGTACCTACATAATCCGTGCGTAATTATCATCAGTGATACATAAAACAAGCAAGTTTCTTACCGTACGAAATAAATCACCGTTGATTCCAATGCAAACGGTTCACTTTCAAATTACACGCACAATTAAAACTATTTAACTGGCTGATTGAACTAACATAGCAGGGCGTAGCGTGTTCCTTCCTTTATGTATTATTCATTTAAGTCGGATTAGCAATATCGATTTCAAAACACTTAGTATAAGATGTACAAAATCTTACGTTGTGTAGTTTTAAATACTTTCACAAATCCTTATCACTGTTGCTTGACACTGATAAGAATTCCATTCACCGTATCAGGCTCCAGATCCACAATGTCGAGGTTAAAAATGATCTTTTCACCATTCACTCACTTCACAACACTGCGACTGTCAAACTCGAAAATAGAACAGGAAAAATGACAAACTCGAAGTTATCGACACTTCGCGCGGGAGAAGTGGTTTTTCCGATTCGAAATTTCAAAACACGTCGTCCGCGTTTTGTTATCGCCGCTGAACTAGCTTAGGCGTATTAATTTTACACTCACACGTCCGTAATCTTAATGACCGACCACAATAGTAGCGAAAATAGGCGCCCAAACCGGTCTTATTGTCAGTGTCTCTGTTTGCACGTTTGTCAAACTGATTGTTGCGTAATGCAAACGAGAAGCGGTCTGGGCTTTCGCTCCAATACTACTACCGGCACGCCGCACCTACACTATACTTCATTTATTTTCGTCTGACCGACTAATAGTCAACCTATAGTGAATAAAACACAGGTTTGAAGCGTTCCGCGGTCGTTAATATACACCTTGTAGCGCGATGTACTAATTTTGATACGCGAATGCGTATGCGTTGAATAACGTCGTCGGTTTCCAAAATAATTTGAATAGGAATGTGCCATTTCTTTTTGAATTGGTATGATGACTACTATTAAAAATGTTCTTAAAAATAATGTTATTTCAAAGAAGGCATAGTAAAAACGAGATAATCGAAAAAATCTGTTAAATTGATGTAAAAATGAAGAAGATACACGCTTTAAAAGTTTTTGGAGGGGATTATTCCTGTCCTTCTCACGCGGTACGGACAATGTACGGCACTAGTATGAAGTTACGTAGTCGTGACGTCACTTCTACGACAGTGCTGTCCTAGTCTAACACTTACTTTAAAACGTTTATAACTTGGCAGTTTTTTAAGCTTTTACACTTTTTGTAATATTATTTGGAAATAAACATTTTTTTGAGATAAAAATTAAAAAATGTCATCATCCCCATTATATGCTCTCATAAATAAAGATTGATTTTTCCCCACTTGGTACATTTGCTTATAAAGTGACTACAACCTAGAAAACAATTTTCTTGATGCAATACTTGTAATACATTTATAGTCATATTGTATACGAACAGCAAACAAAAAAACTGGAAAAAACAGCTGAACAATTATAATTTGGCTAAAATAATACAGTATCAAAATAGTTTATATGGCGTCATTATAGTCTGCTTTTATTTTTATAAGATCTAACTCTGTAGAATTTTATAGGTAATATTTAAATTGGGACCGACCGACAGGTTTTGCTTGTTTTAAGATCTATCAAACAAGTTTGGCTGATCTCATGTATAAATAAAGTAACTGCTCTCATATCTAAATATATAATTTCCAGAAACTACTGTTTATTTGCTACAATTTTGTGCATAATACTAAAATGTACGCTATAACGGTCTCAAATCAATATGTTGACATTTTCCAGAACTACCTCTTATTGATAAGGTTCTATGTAAGTTTCATACGATTTTTAAATCGATTAACGTAACTACTTTACACGGTTATCGGTTATCGTATTTCAATTTGTTTAGTCTGTTCTATTTATTTATTATTGTTTTATCTTTGGCATAAAGGCCTCGTTGCCATGCCATATACATTCAAAAAAAAAAAAAATTGTTTTATCTATTTATTATTCTATTTATTGACAGATCGCTTAAGAGATGTTGCCAAAAATAAAACAACTGATTTTCTTAACTCACACTTTCACTTTTAGTATTTGACTACAAAAAAACGTTTGATTTTTCTTTTTTTCGGTTTGCTATGTTTAGATATATATACCAGTAACATTTTTGAGTTTCGCTAGCTAACTAAATTTGACCCTCCATATTATTTCAGAAATTCTTAGTACTGATACAGAAGAAAAATATAGGATCGTGAAAAATCGAGTCATCTATTTTAATGTCTCGTAACTGGCACGGAAATATCACTCTGGCTAATGTGTGCGTTGAACTCATACAGTATATTTATAAAAAAAATACACAACATTATTGTGTGAAGTTGATTCCAGAGAATGTAAATAATGTCAAGAGCGTTCAGTCCAACTAAAGATCAAGGTTGCGGTAATACATGACCTCGCGTGTCAAAATTACGTGTCAAAAATCAATAAAAGCTCAGATTGTAATACATAGTTTGTGGTAATCTGTTGGTACAACACCGCTGATTGAAGATATTTGTAAATTTAGACTCCTAATGATTTTAAATAATTAGAACATTAATTAGGTAAGCAATAGTAAAATCTATAAAACTGACTTTAACCAACGTAACCACAATAATTCAGAACTGCTTTATTTATAATCCACCGATCAAAGCACTTGCTTTTTAAAGTTTAAAATAAAATGAAATCAAATATTAATTCAAATTTAGTTTTCTGAAACAAGTCCCATCAAGTATCAAGTCTGGCCTGTCGCTACAGAGGTGATAATAAGACAAAGCAGAGGCCTTACAAGGCTGAATGCAAGGTTGTCGCAAACACAATAATAATGTAGTGTAAAAAAAAAACTAATAGGAGGAATTTGCATGTATGATTCGAATGTAATCGTTTTGGTTGGCGTTCTCATTTGAATATCGATTTTCAACTGTTTTGATTCGTTTTTTAAAACTACATCGATAATACAGGGAAGTAAAATGTATGGAAATAAATGAAGACGCTATTAAATTTCTATCCACGATATCGTTCTACGCTCCAAGGGCGAATTGTACCTATTAAACTGAATGCGATCAAAGAGCTGTCGGTGTCGTTATTTATTTGGAATATTGACACTGACAGCTCTCTTGAACGCTTTTTAGATGTGCTGATCGCATTTAAGCTTCATTGGTGAAATTAGCACTTAGTTTGCCAGTCGGTGGAATGGGCGTCGCCACCCCTCAATCGCCTACTGCACCGCTGAGTCGCCCTCTCAGAACCGTAATGCTACGGCTACATTGTCGCGATAACGCGAACTACCATTCGGGCGCTAGAGCACGACGGTGTCGCGCTTCAAGCGGTGTGCGAGAGAGATCGCGAGAAGTGTAGTTCGCCTTTTCGTGCCAATATAGCCTTAGCATTAGCAACGTCATCGCAAGCGCGTGTGACTACTAGTTATTCGGCACCTTCATAGTATTTATCCCTTTTGCCATCGATCATTATTAGTGATCGATACCTTTTGCTGACGGTCAGCGGCAAAATTAGCGCGGGTTGTACGCGCACATTTTATGGACGTGGACGTGGACATCCAGGATAATACCTAACGTCACGTTAGAAATTATATATTCACCCATTATACACTGCGACAAGGAATCTTTTAGCGCTTGATTTACGTTGACAGGGTAAACATTTCGTTAATTTACGAGAAGCTTGACATAACTCAAAAATAGCAATTTTTGGGTATGATGATTTTAACATTTAAAAGCACGGGGAGAGTGCGGTGAGCATATACCTAGACACAGCCTCTATAGCTGCCTAATTTGAGGCTTAGCGTAATCTCGTAAGCTTTGCTATACTAGCGTCTAGGCCCTCTGGCCCACTTTTTTAGTATGAGTTAGAGTTTACCAATTCACAACCGTATTTTACCCTATCATTATAATACCTACCCATACACAGTCACACGCTACTTATTGACCCCCAGGTCGGGAAATGAGGCTACAGCATATAGGTTACATTCTAATCGTTCCACGAACGACCTTCGACACTGCTTTCCACTAAACGGTCAAGTGCGAGTAGGGTGTTGGTGACGTCATCATAAATACGTATAAACCGGTAGGCTCACGCGATATGAGGCAGAATTGGGTGTATCCGCTGTCTTCTATATTGAATATGAAAAGATAAAAAAATTGCGTTTTTACGTCTTGATCTTCGGAACTACGAGTATACTGATCCTATTCCGAAAACTCTTGCATTATTATAATATTTTATGTTAAAACAAGAAGTTTCGAAAGCCGGTATTTTGACAAAACTATTTATTAGTAATCATATCTGACGTCTTGTTGATCTTTAAGAGCTTGTTAGATCACTTAACGACTATCAATAAATCAAGATATGATTAATCATTTCTAATGATAATGTTAATTATTATTATTATAAATAAAATTATAAATAAGTTTATTGATCCAAAAATATATACATAGACACAGGTTGTATAGTAGTATATGCTTAGACTTAATCAACTAACAATGGACACAAAGGGAGAAAGAAATAATGTCTATATTTCCAAAAACATTAAATTCTGTCTCCTAAACTAGGGGCGCCTGTATCTTAGGAGACTATACATTAGGCATGTACTTCTTACTAGCGTGTTATAACATTCAATGATAGTAATACATACAATACAAATCATAACCGTCAGTCTGACGGTTATGATTTGTATCTAAAACCTGAATATGGTCGTTGGGCGTACGAAATGGCTACAATTACAACACGACAAATAGACGTACTTAGTGTGTCAATTTGACACGCAGTTAATTTCCCTGACATAAAATAATGACAAATATATTGCAACAAAATAGGCCCACCTTTAATGTTGCAATTTAATTGTCATTATTTTCTTGTCACCGTTCAAATTGTTTCTAATTGTAAAAAGACATTGTTACGCATTATGCGTATATTTTATTAAATAACAACTACATTTCGCCAGTTGTGTTTAAGTACCATGTAATAGGCGAGCCTATTGCAATTAAGGCTCGTGAAGACTGGCGCGACACAAAGGCACCACGTGTCGCGCGACGGGTGGCGCCTTTGACCAGGCACAAATTCAGACTCCGGGCTGCTACTGAAATATTCCTGATGGAAAATCCCAATCAAGTTTTATCCAACCTGGGAATCGAACCCAGGCCCTCATCTCAGCAGTAGTGCGACCATAGACCAATGAGGTCTGATAACTGGAGGAATAAAGTGCCAATCTCACCAATTACTGAATATTTTTTTATAATTATTTTGGAACAGTTGATAACTGAAGCGGTAACTAATCGTAATAAGTAGTTGATTGAGTGCTCATTCGGTTCTCCACCTTTTTACCAATTTCTAATAGACAGAATTGCATTTGTATAATTATTGGTGTATCTATTTATCGAGTTCGTACCTGCCTGCTTTACTAAATTAATTGCTAAAGATTTTTTATAGAAATTGGTGATAAGATTTGTCATCATGCCAAGAATGCTCTTTTTGAATTTAAAAATATTGTTTATTTATACATACCTATTGCGATTATATTAGTGCGAGTGCTGTGCTCCTAAACAGCGGGTTAATTACGTAACACGCTATGAGTAGGAATGGCTTTCATTTTGACAGTTCAACAACATTAATTGCTATAATAACGTTGCTTACAACTTTTTCTAACATGTATGTGATGGAAGATGATGTGTCTAAAGCGATGGATTAGCAGTATCCTTCAAAATTATTCAGATTTTGATTGATAGTGTGTTATGCAATTAGGGTGCTGGCTGTGCTTCATTTAAGTCCGTTCACCTGCACCTTTAAAGAACGCCTCTGAAGCCTCAATAAAAGTGGGCAAATACTGGGCCCATACAGTAAAAAGCCACGACCCATTGACCATCAGGCCGCATCAGTCGTTGTTACGCCTTTCGAGACCTGTCGCGGCCCGTGCCAAGCAATCCCACGGCGTGTGTCGGCCTGGTGTGGCCTGTGACCGCTATTCCAACATGTCAAGTGATACGGAGTACATGGCTACATGTGTAGCCGCTGAGGTTTGCCGCCGCTAACTGACCGACACTCCCGACGGATCGGACGGCGACGACAGGCCACCGCAGGCCTCATCAAATGCGACGGTTCCCACGGCCTGTCGGCCTGGCCCGGCGCGATCTGGCCTGGAAAAAGCAGACCGGAACGAAAAATAAAGAATAACCAAAAGTTCTATTGAATGATAAATGCTTGTAGTAGGCCAGTCGACAGTGTAATTTGCGTACCCCTGGTATATCAGTTAAACATTTTATACTAGTAATCCGAGCTTATGTTACTAGCCTTGTGGGCCGGTATCCACCACGCGGGACGGGAAGTGCGGGTTGGTAAATGTCACATGACTTCGAATTTTTGATTCTAAGGCATGCCGGTTTCCTCACGACGTTTTCCTTCACCGTTCACACGCTCCTTACTAAGATAAAATTTTACATTCCCTAACTAGATACCTACCTTCATTACATGAAACCATAGAAATGGTCTGTGGTATATTTGTAACGAGTTCTACCACTAGGTACTTTATTAATAGAACTTCGATCATAACATTAATTTTAATTTTTGGCAAAAGTGCAAGGAAGTCTTTCGAGTGTGGGCGATCTATTTAAGTGGCATAATACACTAAATATTATTTTCTAATTTGCTACTCTATTCATTATTAAAATTATCCATATTATCTGTACCTACTTCTAACTCTGTCTGTCTGGAAAAAAGACAAATAGGCAGCCTGATATGTCGGGATCTCATGGCGACATGGCGATTGTCGCAACCCAGTGCTGGGCACGCCACAATAGCGGCGGTAAGTCCCCTGATTTGAGGAGTGGTTGGAGAGGCGACACGGCGTCCCCATATTTCGCCCGACACAGATCCTCACCGGACATGGTTGTTTCGGGAGGTTCCTGTTTCGCATAAGGCGGGAGGAAACGCCCGGTTGTCACCATTGTGTGGATCGCCCGGAGGACACGGTGGAGTATACGGTGGAGGTCTGCCCAGCTTGGGCGGAGCAATGCAGTGTCCTCGCGGAGGCGATCTCTCGCGTCCGGCCCTGGTCCGGGCCATGGTACGGAGCGAGAGAATGGAAAGCCGTCACCTCCTTCTGCGAAGCATTAATTCTTGCGAAGGAGCAGGCGGAGCGCGTGAGGGAGAGACCCTTGCGCCCTCACGCCCCCACTAGTCGCCGCGGAGACGCCCTGGGCGTCGGGAGTCGCCTGCAGATTCCCGGCCACCGTAGGCGCGGGCTTGCGGACGGCGAGCAATGGGTAGCTCGCCGTCCGATAAGGACCAGGCCCGGGTCGACGACGCATCGTGTTCCACGCGTGCCTCAAAGAGATGTCAGCACAAAATGACGGCGTCCGAAAGGGCCGACGCCTCAGGGTCGCGGGAAATTCGAAAGAGATAACCATGGCCCTGGCACAGGCAACTGAAATAATACGGCTGGGTTTTAGTCAGTAAAAGTCTGACACGCCCTCCCGCTCCATGCAGAGCGGGAGAAGTCATTTGATGATTTCCCACCCAAAAAAAAAAGGCAGCCTGGTACGTACCCACTTAAGTAGCAGCTTTGAGAATGTCTGTCAGAATGGCTACTAATTATTTACTGTGTATTAGAGAACCTATGAATGTGGTGTGTAGGTAAAGGATTTTATGAAGAAAAGCACCGAAAGTCAAGAAATATATGCCTAGTGCATATATTTCAATTAGGCTTGTCCATTAAATACGTTAACGAGAAAACTAGTGGTCCGTTCCAAGTTCAACATGGAGAAGAAGGACCAAAAAACTCCATGGCAACTTGTCTAAAGCATTTTATCAACACATTGTTATCACATCAATCTCTTGGATGATATAATACACATATTGTAACACATACAGAAAAACATAGTTATCAGTAATAATCAAGATAACATCAATTAACTACCTATAACTACCTACCTATAATGTTCTTGTAAGTTAATTGATGCTATCTTCCCTATGCTATCTTCACCACAGTTGTATATAAAGTTCTCAGAATTGGCGGGTACAGGTTTTTTATAGTCTCTCAATATAACTCAAGTACATCCAACATTACAGCTATTTTTAATCAATCATAGATGTTATTAGTTATGTTATTTTAATTCATAGTTAATAATTGTTTACTAAGCTTATATTTAACAAACCTAAACTATTGAAACCATTATAAAACAAAATAAGACAATTCAGCAATTTATTATGTACTTATACGTAACAGAAAAGTAAAATGTACCTACTTAGAGTTCTGAAAATCGTTTGAAAGTACTTGTTAATAGAAAATTGCAATACAAAATCGTAACGAACAATATAAGTACCATGTTCATTATTACTTAATCGTTGAATGTACTCGTAATGCTAAATTAATAAACATTTATTTTGGTTATTCAAAAACACAAATCAACATTTCATCCAAAATAGTTGTGCTATAGGATTTTAATTCACTCAAGAAATATTTTAAATACAATCTATAATCTTGTTCTCATTTAACTATACGTGAGATATTAGATCCAGGATCACAGGTGTCGTTCGGAAATGATTGTTCATCTAGAAATACTGCGACAGTTTGGAAAAAGAATTAAAGGAATATGAGAAGAACGTGGGGTTCTTTTTACACTGGATAGTTTGTGATAAATGTTCTTCTTTGTAGCGTACTTCATTACCATGAAGGTCATGTCCCTGAAAGACCTTCGTGCCTTAATGTTTGATGTTCGTCCACTTCATTCGGTTCTCGGCTTCTCTCAAGGCGGTCGTAACAGAGAGTCCAGTGCGGGCGGTTACTTGGTCTTTTCCAATCACCATCAACTTTTCAAGGTTATCTGGTTCCCGAAGGGCAATGTGACCAAAGTAACCGAGAAGCTGCGGCTGCCCATTTAATACGGGAGAAAAAAGGAAAAATGCTTTTGAAAGATCGGTAGCTTAGTAGGTAAAGTTGAAATAATAAGGCATGCAACGCAAGTAAAGCGAGAGTAGATTGTGTTCGACGAACTGAAAAAAGCTAAAGCCGCTTTTATAAGTAAAACTAAGAACAATTACCTTTACAAGAAGTTCATCAAGTAGTAGTTTAGCCAATTACGAGACTTCGTCACACAAAACTTTCATCACATTTCTATATCTACACTGTTTAATCTTTAAAAACTCGCCATCACCATTAACAGTCTCGCATTGATTAATAGAATTAAAACTATTTTCACACTAGAACCATTCTCAACAGAAACTCGAAAGGAATACGCGAACATTAAGAACGAGTTGTAGTAAACACAATCGCAGCTATATGTACATTAGTAATGATTACTCATTAGAACCGATTCCTTGAATTATTGAAGTTTAATTTATTGCAATCAAACATCAATAACTAATTGTTGTGTTGTTGTAGTTGTTTTATGTTCTTTGCATGTTTAACACCAATGTGTTTAAAAAAATTACTGCTTATAAAAAATCCG
Source organism: Dasypolia templi (assembly GCA_963555695.1). Classification (NCBI taxonomy): domain Eukaryota; kingdom Metazoa; phylum Arthropoda; class Insecta; order Lepidoptera; family Noctuidae; genus Dasypolia; species Dasypolia templi. The sequence continues at coordinate 7,838,163 of OY743148.1, read as the reverse complement.
ACGCAATCAATAGCAATTGAATCCATTATCATCTTCCTGCAATATCCCAATTTATTTTTGTCGGCGCAGAATGTATCATCTTCTTTTTCTTAATTAACTCTCTTTACATTTGCCGTCATTTCCTAAGCAACCCCCTTTCTAGCCATATCATCTTTCACGCAATCCATCCATCATTTCTTCGGTCTTCCTCTCATAAAGCCATTTTTAAAAAAATCTTTCCTCACGAGCCACATTCTCCTCATTCAGTAATTCCACCGCATTGCCCATAAACTCAAACTCAATGCATTTATTTCAAATAAACCAATTACAGGCACTATTGAATTGTCAAGGTCGGTCGGTCAGAAAAATGAAGCTAGTTGCCCATTCCATAGCGTAGTAGGTACCTATGGAGAAGAACGGGCAAGAAACTCCACGGACACTCTTTTAAATCAAATTATGTTTACAATAGATTGGTTACATCATTCATGTTGAAATTATGCATGTGAGAACGATGCAGAACGTTAAAAGCGTCCGTTATTTAAATATGAAAACAATACGAAAATAAAATTTAATTAAAATACGCCGTGGCAGCTAAGAGATGACCAGTCTCAACTGACGGCGCCCGTTCACGAACATGACGCATGGATTAGCACCATTCAACTCAACCATTTTGAAGGGAGCTAAATGATCCAACACACGCGCCACCATCAGCAAAACATTAAAGTGAGCATGACATACTCTCAGCCGCCAGGACACATTCAAGTCAATGAAAGACGTACCCTGTAAATGGTAGCTTGTGGTATTTTGTTACAACAAAATCACATCTTATAATCTATTTATCTATTTAACACCTGAGGAGCTGTTGTGCACAGTAATTCTTTCTATGATTCAATAAGTACCAAAGTTTTTATGAAAATTGTATGAAACTCATTTTACTTACATTTCTTTATCTGATAATTATTGTACTGCTGAAAAGCAAACCTTTAGATACATCTGTCTATTTTTCCACATCCTTTTATATCATTTCATGTGATCTCATATTATTTTTCTTTTTATTGAATGTTGTGACATTTTGTATCTAACATTGTAATCTGTCAGTTTTTATTTTTCCATGTTATAGAGCTAAGAGGTCGTCTATTTTATTGTAAAGGTGTCGTAAAACTAGTGTTAAGACAGGTTCTCACTGTAAGCCATCTTTATAGTTCCTGGCCGATAACCAATTAAGAAGTATTTGGATTGAAAACTAAAAAAGTCACTTCTAGAACGATCGGCCAGAGGCTATATGAACCATTCGATACTTTTCACCAGGTTCTGTTCTTTTGATTCCGTCTTTTGACTCGGTCTTTTGGCTTCTTTCATTTTGCAATTTTTCTTACTCATCAGTTTATGTTTTTCTAAAAAGCTATTTAAATATAAACCTTTTCTAGAAGTTATTCTCAGTAAATTTATTATAAACATCTAGTGTGTGTAAATGTGTTGGACTCACTTGATCACCTCCGACCCTCCCACTTGCGTCCACGAGAGGAGTTCGAGACGGTTTGCATAGAAATAATAAACGTGGCGTGAGACACCGCCGCCGGAACAAACACCAACCGACGCGAGCTCCCTCGCAACGGGCGGCGGGCTGGTGGAGTGGCTGCTGCGAGCTCTCAATCGACGGACTGCGAGACGGAGGAGCGGCCGACGAGAGCTGCTTCAACCTCGAGGAGGATCGTCCTACGCGAGCTAACCTACTAATCATTTCTAATCCTTAATATCTTTTTACTTACTTTTGTATTTTATATTCTAAAAATTATTATAACTTGTAACCACGTTTAGCCAGTCGGCTAAACGTTTCGTTACAGTTTGGCGCCCTTCTTTCTTGAACCTGACACCCTCTATTATAATACACTCTATCTCGTGCACTCATTAGGCGAAAACGTCTATAAACCCTCCTCAAACATACACTCTCACTATCTTGAAATTTTTTGACTCTAACGCCCTCACGCGCGATATCTAACTATTTTCATAGCGTGGGCTCGATTTTGCTTTTCTTCAAAATTCTAAAAAACTACTACCACTAGTATAGACAATTCTGGAATAACCTTTTTGATTTCATAACTTCATCATTATTACTAGACCTTTTATTTTTTAAAACCTTTTACTTTTAATAACTTGTACTTTAAAAACCTAGTTACTCATAGTACCTTTCTCTTAAAGGGATCCCTAGACGATCAATCCCCTTTAACTTAAAAAAATCTACTACTAATGTTAGAACCCTCCGAAACTCTCTTAGTACCTCTCTAACCCTCTCTTAGTACCTCTCTAACCCTCTCTTAGTACCTCTCTAATCTCTCTTAGTACCTCTCTAATCCTCTCTTAGTACCTCTAAACCTCTCTTAGTACTTCTCTAATCCTCTCTTAGTACCTCTCTAATCCTCTCTTAGTACCTCTAAACCTCTCTTAGTACTTCTCTAATCCTCTCTTAGTACCTCTCTAACCCTCTCTTAGTCTAACCCTCAAAGATCCTCTTAGACGCTCTAAGTCTTACCCTCTCAAACCCTCCTGGATCCTCTTAGTCTCTTTCTTAGTTTAACCCTCTCAAATCCTCTTAGTACCTCTTAGTACCTCTTTGGCCCTCTTAGACACTCTTAGTCTAACTTTCTTATACCCTCTTAGTACCTCTTAGTATAACCCGCTAAGACCCTCATAAGCACTTAACTTATTAGGCTAACTTTTTAATCCCATTATTATTTATTTTATTCTTATGAATGTATATAGGTTATTTAGTCATACACTTTCGAGCGGTTGGCAACTCTATAAAAAAGCCCCTAATGCCACGTAATTATTCTTCTTAAACTTGGTTTTTCTTAAACTTAGGTTATCTTAAACTCTTAAACCCAGTTTTATCAAAAACTTGGTTTTCTTAACCTCTAAACAGGCTATTAAAGCCTCTAATGCCTTGTACATATTGTAAATAATTTAAACATGGGTTTTCAAACAGGTGCGGGTTACGACACCTAATTAAAAAAATAAGCCTTCGTAATTTAATTAAATATTTCCTTGTGGAGTATGCGTCATCGAATGTGAACCATATCCCCTCCGTATGATTGAATGAGAGAGTTTGCTGAAAGAATGAAAGAGATTGTATGTTAGGTCAAGGAATTATTTTAACCATCAAAATTTTCAATGAGTTGAAAATTTTCCGGGGTTCTTGGGGAAATGTGGTATTTTGTTACAACAAAATCACATATTATAATCTATTTATCTATTTAACACCTGAGGAGCTGTTGTGCACAGTAATTCTTTCTATGATTCAATAAGTACCAAAGTTTTTATGAAAATTGTATGAAACTCATTTTACTTACATTTCTTTATCTGATAATTATTGTACTGCTGAAAAGCAAACCTTTAGATACATCTGTCTATTTTTCCACATCCTTTTATATCATTTCATGTGATCTCATATTATTTTTCTTTTTATTGAATGTTGTGACATTTTGTATCTAACATTGTAATCTGTCAGTTTTTATTTTTCCATGTTATAGAGCTAAGAGGTCGTCTATTTTATTGTAAAGGTGTCGTAAAACTAGTGTTAAGACAGGTTCTCACTGTAAGCCATCTTTATAGTTCCTGGCCGATAACCAATTAAGAAGTATTTGGATTGAAAACTAAAAAAGTCACTTCTAGAACGATCGGCCAGAGGCTATATGAACCATTCGATACTTTTCACCAGGTTCTGTTCTTTTGATTCCGTCTTTTGACTCGGTCTTTTGGCTTCTTTCATTTTGCAATTTTTCTTACTCATCAGTTTATGTTTTTCTAAAAAGCTATTTAAATATAAACCTTTTCTAGAAGTTATTCTCAGTAAATTTATTATAAACATCTAGTGTGTGTAAATGTGTTGGACTCACTTGATCACCTCCGACCCTCCCACTTGCGTCCACGAGAGGAGTTCGAGACGGTTTGCATAGAAATAATAAACGTGGCGTGAGACACCGCCGCCGGAACAAACACCAACCGACGCGAGCTCCCTCGCAACGGGCTGCGGACTGATGGAGAGGCTGCTGCGAGCTCCCACTCGACGGACTGCGGGACGGAGGAGCGGCCGACGCGAACTTATTTTATTCGTGAGCTGCTTCGCGACTGTGAGCACGGAGAGGCTGCTGCGAGCTTCAACCACAGACTGCGGGCCAGAGGAGCGGCCGACGCCTCGAGCTACTACCGACTAATCATTTCTAATCCTTAATATCTTTTTACTTACTTTTGTATTTTATAATCTAAAAATTATCTTTTAACTTGTAACCACGTTTAGCCAGTTTGCTAAACGTTTCGTTACAAGCTTTAAAGCATGTACATAGTACTCACATATGGCATATAGCAATTATACAGTACTAAAAACATTACAGCAGCAAGCAATTCAATCCAGCACTGAACTGAAATATCATCGTGTCTTCTATCCTTTCCCAATATTTGTACGACTGCAGAAATATTTAAGGATTTTTGGACTCTCCCTTGCGCTCGCCCACCGAATATCCCAATGTCCATTCTTATATTTCGCCACAACTTCGCTTGCCGATGGCATTGACATCCGTGTCGGAAATGATATCTAAAGAATCATGCCCACTTTCCATACATTGATTGACCTGTCACATGATTCGTTTTACAGGTCGCGTCTGCCTACAACTAGTGTTGTCTATTAACAATTATTATTTATAATAATACAATAACATTACATCTTTTCATTTATAGGCCAGGGAAAAATACTATTAAGTAAATAGGTTTTTGAGGTTATGCAGCTGTCAGATAAGGTTTGACAGCTGTTTGAAATTGTTTCATAGTTAGTCGCTGAGAGAGTTTCAATAACTCTGAAATAAATCCCGCTTCAATGTAATTAATATCATTTTCAAATCGGCATGAGGCCGCAAACAGCAGTAATATTCTCGTAATATCCCGCCGATACTGAGACATCACATGTGATGTTAATCATGATACCAGCCTATTACTATCCCACTGCTGGGCAAAGGACTCAACTCATACAGAGAAGGCACGAGCATTAATCACTTCGCTTGGTCAAGACGGGGTGGCGATTTCTGACTTTTATTGAGATTGTTACTTGCCCGGATTTGAACTCACAGCCTCGTGCATAAGAGGCGAGGTGTCAAACAAATGACAGCCTGTGACAGAGCTCGTTTTAATTATAAATTGTAGTCTATGGTTTTATGCGTAACCTGTCAGCTGTACACTTATTTATCTTTCTACACCCACACATATAAAACATAAGAAAATCATAGCTGGTCATAAAATAATACGTAAAGTAAAAATAAATACCCATTGGTTCTTAAAAACATTCAATAACCACAAGACGAGCGAACAAGTTTTTCGTATTATGTGAAACGGAACGTGTGTAAAACACGCTCCGTTTCCGAAAGTCTAAGGAATGATAAACATAGTAACATTGATTTTTTTCTTGACTTTATTTGAAAATTCAAATTAGTGATACGAAATAAGCAAATAAAAAGCATTTTTTTTAGATACATTATATTTTACATCAGTAGACGCGTTAGAAAATTATCAGGTCAAGACTGAACATGATTCTTTTGTCTTGTCCCTGGTGGCACGCAGACATGTTGTGTAGGTAGACAACATCTGTCTTCCAGAACTCTTATTGCGTGACACAAGATTAAATCACAATCTGAATAACTTTGAAGGATGTTTCTAATCCATTGCTTCATATGTTGGGTAAATTTGTCTGCTCAACAACGTGAATAACGCAATGAATGTTGTTGAAGTGTCAAAATGAAAGCGATTACTACTGATAGTGCCAATTACCCCGCGCTCGTTCAATCCATTGTCATGATGCCAAAGCTGTGGGTTATTGAGCAAAATGATTTGATCCCACAGCCTGTGCTTCAGTCCTCACCATACACTATGGCGGCACCAAAAAAACAAAAACAAATCCATCCATTCGATTATTCGACGTTTCATACTTGCAACGATCGTAATTAAAGTAACAAAAGAAATGATTACAGTTGCGGTAAAAAACGGATTCATAGTAAGTCCACAATGATAGTAAGGTTGTAGTTTCTTAGAAACTGGCCTCACTTTCAATAGCTGGCGTCGACCTGTCTGAGGGACTTCGTTACAATGGCATCGTACGTGTAATTATAGTGAAAGTCGATATTTTGTAAGCTGTTCGTTCAGTTAATAGGCTGTTTGGAAATAATATGGGAAGTTTGTTTTGTGACTCAGCTATTTGGTCGATTGGATTTCGTGAATCATCCATAGGGTTAAAAGTTTCCAAAACGCATTATGGCATAATTTTATTTCATTGAAAGTAATGCTCTATGCATAGTAATAATAAATACTTTTATTTTCGTTTCGGTACCTAAAATTTAAGCAATTAATTTCAAGGTAAAAATATTCGACAGCAAGTTCGTAACGCGGCAGGCGTACAGTCAGCCGGACGTTGGTAGTAATACTTTGACCTTAAGCTGGCCTAGGAAGTATGACGGAGTTTTAATGAAATAAGAGGCCAGATATACGAGTTTTGTTGTTACTGATGTGCGGCCCACTGTACAAGAATCGGTGCTCGTGGAAGTTATGCACAGTTGAAATTCGTAACTGTCCGAATCCGACAGTCGACTGTTTAGAGCAAAGATTTCAAATTAGAACCACGCCTGTAATCCCAGAAGTGTTAGGCAGAGGTGTACCTATAGTACACCCACATTTCGTCAATTATGCTTAAGTCCCATGTAATAGGGGGCGAGCCTGTTGCCATCAACCGGGCACAAATCCAGACTTCGAGCTGCTACTGAGAAATTCCGACCTGGGAATCGAAAGCTCAGCAGTAGCTCTTACGACCACTAGACCAGCGAGGCAGTTATTTAATTAATTTTTCTTTTTAACGTAACGCGAAGCCACATTTATTATCTTTTAATAGCACTGTTAAAAAAAATTTGACTTAAATCTAAATGGAATCTTCTTCTCGCTCCACTGATGCCGGGAGTTGAACTTTTAGGACATGTTTATAATGCATGGGAGGACAAGTGCTATGCTTTGGGCATCTTTTGCGATGTGTCCAAGGCATTTGATTGTGTTCTTCATGAAACATTAATCAGGAAACTGCACCACTACGGAATACGGAACGCCTCTCTGGATCTTCTTACTTCTTACTTAAGTGATAGGATTCAAAGAGTAGATGTTAAAGAAAAAAGATCACCTGGATCTGTAGTAAGAATGGGGATCCCCAGGGCTCAATTCTTGGCCCATTTTTGTTTCTTATTTATATTAATGACTTGCCTTACCTCATAAAAGATAATCATGATATATTGTTGTTTGCAGACGACACTTCACTTTTATTTAAACTGAAACGTCAGCAGCTGGTTACTGACAATGTAAATAGCGCCCTCGCTAAGGTAGTTAACTGGTTTAATGTTAATAACCCACTTCTAAAAAAAAAAAATGTATTAAGTTTACGATACCTCATGTTAGACAAGTAGAAACTAGTGTTCTTTTAAAGGGTGAAGAGTTGAAACCCGAAAACTCCACAGTATTCTTAGGCATAACTTTGGATGCCAAGAATCAATGGGGCCCTCATATAGATAAATTGTCAAAAAAACTAAGCTCTGCAGCATACGCCGTTAGAAAAGTTCGTAATTTAACTGATTTAGAGACAGCGCGTTTAGTATACTATAGTTATTTTCATAGTGTCATGTCGTACGGTATTCTTTCATGGGGAAATGCCGCCGATATTCAAACAATGTTTGTTTTACAAAAAAGGGCAATTCTTTCAATTTATAATTTATATCCCAGACACTCCCTCAGAGACAAATTTAAAGAGATTAATATAATGACTGGTGCCTTCTCAGTACATTTATGAAAATCTTTTATATGCACAAAAAAAAATTAATCTGTTTAAAAAATACAGTGATATCCATAACATAAATACAAGGAACAAACACAAATTTGTTGTTCCCAGGCTCAAGATCATAGGTGGCTCGTTTAAATGTCAATGTAAACGTTTTTATAATAAACTTCCTAGCCACATTGAAGAACTAAGCCTTAATAAATTTAAACCTTTAATAAAGCGGAAATTATGCCAGAAAGCCTATTATACTGTCAAGGACTATATTGAGGACAACAAGGCTTGGGGTTGAGCTGCTCCAATAAGTTTACACAGACATAGTTGATGTTTAATTTGCTATTTTACTTTTTTATTCTAATGATTTTTTCTATATACGTACCTTTTTATCTAAACAATGGCATGTATATATTTACTGTATAAAGTATAATATTGTTTTAATTTTTGTGAATGTGAGGACTATGTGGGTCATTGCATTATTTTTTTCTTTTAATGAAGGTCTGGCTGTTTGAGTACTTTACGCGGCCTCCCCAAATGGCCTTTCTTTTGTATTGTTCGTCGAATCATTGAGCTCCTTAGTTATGAATTGAGCTGCGCGATGATTGACAAATGCGTGCACTGACTGGACAGGTCCACTCATTCTGTGTGATTCTTTGCTCACAAGACCATTTCAGACATCAATCCACATGGTCTTCACATGACCTGACCAAGATTATGTCTGGACTTTAAAAGAGACTGTGACCTCTGAGTTTGTTTCGGCGTTGCTTCTTAGAGTAGTCAGATAGGAAACGCCGATCTCACCTAGTTTTTAAAAATATGATTGACGTGTAAAAGTGTTTGTACAAACCTATTTACAGAAAATAAAATCATTTATCATTTATCTTCAATCTAGTTTTTCTTGGCTAGTTGTTCCCAAAGAGTTTGAAACAAATCTGACCCTGGCAAGAATGTTTGCCCGCAATCAATTTAGGAACTATATGTTCCAGAAAATGAATACTTTTCAATACCATCCTCCTCATAATTAACATCTTAGTTTTGACAACCTCATTCAACCCACAGCTGAGTAAACGTATACATAGATAAGTCTTCTGCTTGCGCTAAGGTTATCTGGTTCTGTATGAGTCTCATTGAAGTCTTAACCGCGATCCAGATCATTCACCTATCATACATAGACCAACTCAGATAGAGTTGGTCTGCCAACACTTCTGCCATCTCTCGGTAACCATTCTCTCAAACCAATAATGGTAATTGGCCCCGTCCACAATAAATTGACTAGCGAAAGTTATGAAAAGGTCGCAAAAAATAGGCCGCAAATGATTAATTACATGATACCTTGACCTCAAATCGGAACTGTATTTTCAAATGTATTGACACAAATGTCTGCAACTTCCCTTATCAGCGCCTCTCTGAAGTAACAATTTGTAATGGACGTTAATATTTAGTTAATATTTGTTCTAAATTTTGGACTTGTCATAGTTGAGTATAGTGATTTCATTGGGTACCTAATGATCTTTTTTATTGCCATCAACACTGTCGGTCGGACGTTTTAGTTTTATTAATTGTGACGTTCAATTAATTTCTTACGTTTTTGTTGTGTTGTGGCAAGTCACGTCTATCGTAGTTTTTTTGTTGTAGATTCTAGGAGGGTATGGTAAAAACTATAAATATTTTCTAATTCATATTACATCACCTCCTTATAATGGGGTTTTATCAGAAACGTAGCTGACCCGACCGACGACCGACAGGACAACTATTAAACACTTTACGTATGGTTTAACAAATATTTTCTTTCATACAAACTTTGTCCTGATACTTACAAATACAACTAAAAATCGCTTAGAAGTGATGCGAGGGCAAACATTTGTGGCAATTAATTTTTATTTAAATAGATTTTCAGAAGTACGTAAGTTGTCAGAATGTAAATCTGATAAAGAAATAAGAGAGAGCTGAATATCAATTTTTGTTGATACATGTTATAATTAAGAAGTGAAACAATCTACATGCATCTGTAAGAATACAATTATTAAGGGACATAGCACATTGCAAAGCAGCTCCCAATCAACAAACCCAGAAAATAACACACAAAGCTTCATCTAATGAGACAAACGTAAAAATTACCGACCGACATTCCTAACTCTGCGTGACCCCATCCAATTACCTCAAATAATAACGCACAGTAATTTACAAAATGACATTCCGACCGATACGTGTTATTTGTGGACAGAATTACCAAGCAATTTGCCTCAGGCTAAGATGAGGACTAGTTTCTGAGGACTAATGAGGGGAGGAAGCCTTTCGAGCTTAAGGCTACTGTCTCCAGACCGTGAGATGAAGTTTTTAGGTGATATTAGATATATATTTTGTAAGGATTAAGTGATCAATGGAAGAGCAGAAGGTGCCTAAACCCACAGAAGGTTTAAGCATGCCAATTAAAATTGCATACGTTCAACGATTGAAGAGCGAGCCCACGGACTTTTCAGAAATTTTATCAAGATAATTATGTAATTCCATTAACAAATATTGAAAATTTACAAGTAATGACGATTGATTATTGATGAGACTTTCTTGCATGTCAAATACGCACCAAATATGTACTTGTGATGAGATTTTGGCAAAATGAATGCAATCTAAGTACTTTAAATCATCTATGAGACACTGAGTTACCAGGTAAACTTTGCCTGGTAAGTAAATTGTGTGCCAAGTCACGCCAATTTACTTGATCAGAGTACGTCTTATCATTTGTTTATTTTATTTATTGAGTTTATTATTTATGTACACACAGTAAAATACAAAGGGACACGACATAATTACAATTTGAGTACAAAGGAGCAGACCTGCGAAAGGAGAATTGAAAAAGAAATGTAGACAATAGTGTGTGAAAACAAGAAGAGAACCAATGCCGGAGTCTAATTTACAAACAACAGCGGTTGCCACAGAAGCGGATACACACACACCAATTTCAAATACCAACCCAAATAATATTTATTCAATTAATAAATAATTTCATAATAATAAATAATAAATCCTTTCATATGTGCACTTGCAGAGAGCAAGTGCACATATGAAAGGATTATCAATCATTCGCAGACTTCATATAAATAGAAAGAGTGAGAGAGATGTCATAAGTTTTACACGTCTCGGTCTGCTTTATTTTCTGGAATTACAAGCAGCTTGCAGAGCAAGAGTTGCAGAACGAGTCGGCTAAACAATCATGTCTTTGCAGGATTAATGACCGTAGCAGCAGACGAGTCTTGGAGTAGAATCAAATCGGTAAGCGTAGTGTGTGCCGCCCCCTGGCCAAGAAGATAAAAAAATAATAAGAAGATGGCCTGGTCGGACTGGATGTGGAAAGCAGAGAACCGGATGTTGTGGCTCAATTTGGGAGAGGCCTAAATCCAACAGAAACTGCGCACAATCTATAGTACCATCTGAAGAAAATGTGGTTACACATACTAGTTGGTTCATTTGGTTTTGTGTGTAAAGCTGGGACTCTTTTAATACTGGTCGTTTTATTTTTTGTAGAAGTAACTACATACAGTCAACTGTGGCAACGACCAGTATTAAAAGAGTCCCAGCTTTACAGGCAAAACCAATGAACCAACTAGTATGTGTAACCTAAATACATGACCATTTCACCACTACGACAGTTATACATAACAGAGGTATAATTTAGCGAGCGGTCTTTTTGCTCAAAGGGGTAATTTTGCATGTCATTATGTACAAAATGCGTCGCCTGCGTATTGGTCGACGTTGGGAGGCGGCGCGGGCGCAGCCATGGCGGCTGAGTTAATTGACTCTTTTATGCGGCATGTTTATTTAAATTGTTGGTATTTGGTGGCACGTTGATGGTAAATGGTGGGTATGATGAGGTGGTAGATTGGTCTCTATTGCACAAGAAAAACAGAGTTTATGGCGCTACTACATTTAGGTATTTATTTCTTGTTACGGGTAAACGTGCTTGCAAACGCTATGTGTTCTTTAATTACCTACTTCATTTATATATTCTACTTTAGTAATCTACCTAAAAATAATTTACAGTAGGTAAGTAAGTATTTTTTAAGTTGGAAAAATATACACTTTGTTTATTCTAAAGTCACTTTTTGGACACTGAAAGAAAGAGTGACGACAAAATTGACGCCTAAATAAGCCTAGTCTTTCAAGTCCCATTCAAAGGTATGAGATATGTCTTGCACGTTGGAATACTTCAAGTTCAAAATCAGGTGAAGGTGGGTCCTGCCGTTTTGCCAAAATTAATTAGACAAAATGTCATTTTCCAAACAAATTTTAGCAACCTTTTTTTTGTACCAATGCTAATTATTTTAGTACGCACGTTTTAATTTGGTCAAATTTTACTCGGCAGTTTAACACCAAGGATAATGTCAAGACATTTATATACTCGCTATCTCAATGTACATTTGTCACGACATCTAGCAGGGAGTAGCAACGCTACTTTACACCGTCAACACCTGACTAGTGGATGACGTATAAAAATAAATAAACGTAGAATAGAATTAAATAGTTCACGGTATATTCGTTACTGGGCCACCTGACTTACTTTTATAACACTAAAATACAATTTCATAACCATGAGCAATGCTAGTTTTACTATTAACCGCTAGATGACAGAAGTGTCAGAACAGTCTAGTAAATTTTTAAATTGCTAAGAGATGGCGTTGATTTAAATTACCAGTGTTATTTTGACGACGCCCCCAATTAATAGGTCGGTTATCGTAAAACTCAAACTCAGGTTTTTCTGGTTTTGTTGAATATCTTTTCAACGAGCTGAAGTATTCATTAAACGAGTATTTTTTGTAATATAACATAACAACATTTTTAATTATTAAGTTTTAAAATAAATAATAATATTTTGTTTCAAAAATTACAGGGCATAAAATTGTTACAGTTTTGGTTAAATGTAAATTATATTAAATCCTTAGACTAACTTACGTGAATGAACTAGGTAATATTGTTTTTCAGGTGAAAAGAGCTAAAATAGTTTGATAAAACTTATAAACAATCAAAATGTTGACAATATAGACACATAAATTGTATCTTAGTTTCTAAATTCGATAAATACTTATTGTGGGTGAGTATATACATTTACTTTAACATATTAAATTCTCTGTATCTTCATATGACATACTTTGGAAAGCCTCCTTGAGAATTCTCTTACAACTTGTGTAGTTCAGGGAATAAATGTTTGCTTTCGAGTTTGATCTATTATAGAGGAGAGGACCGAGGTACAAGTAAAATTTGTATATAAAAGCATGTTTTGTGGTATTTTGTGGACAGACTATACATTTACGTCTTTTGTTAGTATATTCAGTGCTGTAGGGTAGAGCTGTGTGCTGTTTTAATACAATGCCCATTATAAATAGTTGCTGAACTGTTAATACTTTACAAGATTTGTATAGGAGGTTAGCAGGAAAAAGGAAACGACGGAAAGTAGACACTTTATGAATCGCCCTCTGAGCTATCTCGATGGTTAGTAACATTGTTTTACCCACTCCACCCCATGTGGTAAAACATAAGTTAATATCGATTGACAGAGAACATAGTAAACTTGCTTAACTGTTTTTGGGTCAGCAATATAGCGTAACTTTTTAATAACATAAATTAACTTGCAAATTCTATTATTTAAAGCTTCTATATGTTGTTCGAACGAAAGTGTTTCTTCTATTATAACACCGAGGTATTTTGTTGTATTTGCCATTTTAATGTTAGGACAAACGCATTGTTATCAGTGGAAGCTGTGCGAGAATGAGCATATAAGGTCGAGGTGCTAGTTGATGTTGGCTTGAGCATCGAAAACTTAATGTAATTTGTCTTGTCTGCATTTAGTGTTAGTGTTACATAGATAGTTACAACAGATAAAACATTACGCGTAAACAAAATTGACTTGTACCCACTAACTTATAAAGAATGTTCCACGGCCAAGTCACACAACATTAACTATAATAATAAAGAAATCGCAGTAAGGAACCTTAGACTTGGCACGACTTTGTCTAGATTTCATTACTTTTTAGAGATAAACAAGCAGCTCCATCGAGACTTGGCTAGTTTTTTACAGAATGTTTTTGGTGGGATTTCACTTCTTTTTGTAGAAACGTGGGCAAAGCAGAAGGGGAGGTATTCCCCCAGCAGTGGGACGCTATCGGCTAGATTAAATTAGAAGATGTGTCCCACTACGCTGGGATTTTGCAATTATAGTCGATTTTTTTATGTACCAATAGTAGAAGGGGGCATTACCATATCTCTAATACAGCTGAGACCAGCTGAGGGTTCTTCATCAGATACTTCAGACCTTCGATTTTTGACATCAAATGAAGCGGCCCACCAAGTTGAATATTTTTGTAACGGCGGTATGTCGATCTCTAATAGTTTGGTTGGGCTCTTGTTTATTCTAATCAGGGTCATTAGGTACTCCAGATCTTCGATTATCCTAGTTTTTATAGTTTTCCCTTTATGTTGAGGTCAGCGTTTCCTATCTGAGTACTCTGAGAAGAAAGGCCGAAACAAACTCAGAGGTCACAGTCTCTTTTAAAGTCCAGACATAATCTTGGTCAGATCATGTGAAGACCATGTGGATTGATGTCTGAAATGGTCTTTTGAGGAAAGAACCACACAGATTGAGTGGACCTGTCCAGTCAGTACACGCATTTGTCAGTAATCGTGCAGCTGAACTCAAAACATAAGGAGTTCAACGATTCGACGAACAATACCAAAGAAAGGACATTGGGTAGGCCGCATAATTACTCAAACCGCCAGATTTAAAAAAAAAAATAACTGAGATAGACAAAATATATAAAAATATTGCCCACTACGTCCTCACACGAAATTAAAATAATAATTATATTATACAAAGTAAATATTCATGTCATTGTATATATCGGGATAGGCCCTCATCAGCGATTTTACACTTGCACTTTGTAAGTAGGCGTGGATTGTCGGGCGAAGAAAATAGAGATACTAGTTACAGCACAATCACTTTATTTCACTCACAATGTCTTATAAAATAATCACCATGAAATAACCTGAAGGCAGAGGTCCGAAATATTAAATGAAAGTATGACATATAGCAGTAACCAACTCTTTTATTCCGACAGCTTGTTAATTAATTAAATAGATCGCGATAATAGCTCTAGGCGCTACGGCAGGCGCACCGGGCCGAGCCTGCCACAAGAATGCTCCCCCTCTTCGCTGCGCACTAGCTCACATTAAGTTGCTCGAGAAGTGGGGAGAGTGGGGAGGCGAACGTCCGCTTTGCACAGCGTAACTCGGCCCGCTGTACCTACCGCTAACGGTGACGCCGACACGGCCATACTGACGTGCGGACGTCCTCGTACGCGTAGACTCATCAAGCATTGTCTAAAAAGACATAACGTTATTATTGATGTTCGTTCATCCTGACTAGCAATCTCGATGAGCAAAAAAGATCCAGGTCATCCCTACTGACTGTGCAACCAACTCTGGACCGCTCAATATTGAGCCTTCAGGACTTATACTAGTAATCTGGTCCGGTTCAGCCCTGCAGAGTTTACTACTAATTCGGGACCGCTCGTTATTGAGCCTTCAGAACTTTAGCAATCTGGTCCGGTTTACCCCTTCAGAGTTATAATCTTCTGGCCCGGTCCAGCGACCCTTCAGAATTATAACCGCCTGGTCCGGTCAAATGACCCTTCAGAATTATAACCTCCTGGTCCGGTCTTACGACCCTACAGAGTTATAATCTCCTGGTCCGGTTATAACAAACCCTTCAGGATTGTCACTGCTTGGTCCGGTCATGAATGACCCTACAAGATCACTCCAGTTTATACAGTTTTTTTTTTCTCTCTTTTTTTTTTGCTCTTTTTTTTCTCTTTTTGTCTCTCTTTTGTACCTCTTTTGTCTCTTTTTTGTCTCTCTTTTGTCTCCTTTTTAGTCTCTTTTTAGTCTCTTTTTAGTCTCTTTTTAGTCTTTTTTTTGTCTCTTTTTTGTCTCTTATTTTTGTCTCTTTTTTTTGTCTCTTTTTTAGTCCGGACTAAAATGGTCCCTGTAGATTATATAATCAAATGTATTAAAGTACTTGTCTGAACAATCCACACATGCTATGTTCATTGGTAGTTTCACTACCACCAAAGTCATTTACTTTAGAGCCTATAACAGAAACAAACTATTTTAATCTTAAGAATAGACTTGACTTAGACACTCCACCGAATGCGTAGCACGCCTGTGCGATGCCGACCGAGTCTCATGTCATACAGCCAGCAAAATGTCACTGAGTGTCATGTCATTGAATGTGTCGTAGCAGACACATAATTCATGTTCACACACACATAACACTCTAAACTAACAAACGACATCTATGAAAACTAAATAACACTAATTTAAGTATTGAAGCGCCGTCACGGCCAGACTGACATTCACACGTCCTTGTGCGTCTCCATCCCCTTAAAGTCACCGCGGGCCCATTTTTCTGTAAAAAGAATAAAACTGGTAGATTTTCCTGTACGCTCGTCCATCGGTACAAACATTACAACGTTTTATAACCCACAAAATCAACTTTTAGGAGCTGAGCCGGACAACTTAAATAGGCCTCCCTTGAGCTAGTTATCTCTCCAGATAACATGGACCAGGCAGCCAATCAGCGTCTCTCCGATCACTCACTAGTACCACACATATCTCCATTGATCTCATAGCCTCTCAGACTAGACGATCACTTTATAATATGACCCAGAATATCGGCCTGCATAAGCCAGTTCTTTAGACTACCCAATAACACACACCATAGGATGTCAACCCGCATGAGTCGGACCCTTATTTTATCTCACAGATTAGTACCAATTTTACGTTTAATTACGTTTCTTCACTCTCAGAGGCCGAGAGGTTTTCAGAGCTGGCGGATAACGTACGTGAACTACAAATAGACAAAGCATCACTAAAACCACCCGATGACGCCCACTCCATTCGTCAATCGCGGACTGCCGCCACCTCGGCCTCCTTCAAGCTACCCGTCAAAGTGGTAGCTAAATGCACCAAGCCCTCACTTCCCCCGGGCATTGCACGAAAATGCTTACGACCATATTTGCATTCTCTATTAGACACACAACAAAGGGAAGTCTTTACTCCCTGCAAAGCCCAAATGAACCCAGAGGGGGGTCACATACAATGAAGTAGAATCACCACTGTAGAACGGTCTCATTTTTCCTACTGTGACGCAGCAACTCTCCCAATATTCTCCAATGCTAACTTACGAATTTCACCCAAATCTCACCGAAACCCAGACTCAGAATATGAAGCCACACTTAAAAACCGCGCCCGAGTCCCAAACACAAGTTCTGTTTGTGTTACCCTAGACCTTGGACCATCCGTCGCTAGCTGCACTTCGAGAAGCTCGCCGCGCCAGGTCCCACCAGATTCACTTTCGATTATAACAAGTAAGCACCTCAATGTCCTCATGACTCTCTCTACCCGAACACATGCCCTGCCAGAACCGTTAGCAACAAGGTGCAACTCTACACCATGTTCACCATAAAATTGCTCTGTCTGCGCCAATACAATACCCACCCCGATCCGAAATGATCCGCGAAGTCGCACCGAAAAGACAGAGCCTCCTTTAGTGCTTCATCTGCACCTGCTGCATCCAACTAAGAAGTGCACTCGAGAAGGACTCATTTAGTGAAAGAGTCAACAATGACAAGAATACTCCCTACCATCGATTTCTCCACACAACTTCTCCGCGATGTCTAAATGTACAGTATAACATTGTGCAGAAACCCTAAGCATAGGATGGAGTGAGCCCCGAACAATCCCTTGAGGCCCAGCACACAAGTGTGAAGTTCAATCAGTGCGTTCCAGTCAAATCATTTTAGTCAGAACCCGTTCTGATGTTAGTATTTCGATCACTTTCTTGTAAATATCTTGTCTGTCCATTTGATAGGCCCTTTTAATTTGATTCAAGATTCTTAACGTAAAACACGTGAAATATGGGGCAAACCGCCAAAAACTAATCTAAAGGACCTACACATCGCTCAAAATAAAATTATTAAACTATTATTTCACTATGATTACCTTACACCTACAGTTAAAATTTACAGGGAAACGAAACTCATGAATATTAAACAACTTCCTGCATATTGCACCAGAATACTTAAAAATTCTAAGTAAGTTCATTCACACAAAAATACATCAGGTACACAATCGCAGCAATAGTAGGAAGGATCACATTTTACTACCGCGAGTGCGGACAGTCAATGGCGAGAGAACAATTATTTTTGCGGGAGGGCAACAATATAATAAGCTACCTATAGAAGTAAAGAATGCGAACTAAACGTTTGGTATTTTCAAGATTAAATTTTAAAAAATCACTTTCTAAATGATCAAACACATCCATTAAACAGACTTGCCCTACTACTGTATTGCTTTATTGTGGCACCGGGATCGCATTCCTTATCTACGGAAATTATTTCTTTTGCGGGTGGATCGAAAAGTTTTTAGTTGTGTTAGTTAATAATGTTATTTGCGTACGAAAAGAAATGGTATTACAACTTAGATGATTTAATATAAATTAAAACAATAGCTGCTTAGTTTGTGTGTCCAAGTTATATTTTAAGTTTTAAAACGTTCTCAAGTAAGTGAAATCTTTGTAATTTATTTTCGAGAAATAATTTCTTTAACCATAAACACCGTACCACCAATAAAGAATCAATTATCCTTTCGCACTGAACTAATGCGAGTTTATCTTCACCATGTAGGTCAGTTTTGATGTTGTGGTATATGATAATGAAACTCTTTAGTAACGTTAACTTTCTTACCCCAAATAGAATGTAATTTTGCAATATCGGTACGTACATGGATCTACTATCTAATAGATCCCTACCTATAATAACTGGTTCTGTAATTGAGTTAACAGGCACAACATGAAACAAAAAGGACACTGACGTGTTGAATTTCACCACGGCTCAGTTATTCTGCGATTCATATTTAACGTTTTCTTTACACAGGTATACCTGTAAGGTAAACTAAATCACAGCGCATAGTACCCTGGATTTTTTGACAAAGCTAAAAGCTACAAACGAACTACCAGATTATCTATTAAAAAGAAAAGGAACGAGCTCACCGGATGATGTGGTTGTCCATACACGTAGCAGGTGAGACGGTTCGTATCACGACTCTTCGGTGCTGGTGCTCGATTCGAATTCTTCACTTCGGTCAAAGGTTCGTACTGCCACTTGCTTCAATCACTTGATTTTTGGACTGTTGTGCTTTAACGATGGCATGTGCCATTGAAGCGATTGTCATTATCAGGATCAAACCGTATCAGTCGCGCAGTTGCGGTGAAATTTGACGTTTGCGGTTAAGTGGTTGCCGGAAGTCGTGATAGCAAAAACTCCATATTTTGAATAGATTAGACGTTAGCCCACACTTCACTGTCGTCATTATTTTCTTCAGGTTTTTGCCCTTCGAATCCCAATTCTGATATCGGGATAGGCCCTCATCAGCGATTTTACACTTGCACTTTGTAAGTAGGCGTGGATTGTCGGGCGAAGAAAATAGAGATACTAGTTACAGCACAATCACTTTATTTCACTCACAATGTCTTATAAAATAATCACCATGAAATAACCTGAAGGCAGAGGTCCGAAATATTAAATGAAAGTATGACATATAGCAGTAACCAACTCTTTTATTCCGACAGCTTGTTAATTAATTAAATAGATCGCGATAATAGCTCTAGGCGCTACGGCAGGCGCACCGGGCCGAGCCTGCCACAAGAATGCTCCCCCTCTTCGCTGCGCACTAGCTCACATTAAGTTGCTCGAGAAGTGGGGAGAGTGGGGAGGCGAACGTCCGCTTTGCACAGCGTAACTCGGCCCGCTGTACCTACCGCTAACGGTGACGCCGACATATATTTAATAATCATGAAATGTCAAAGTAAAACAAAACAAAAGTTAGGTACCAAACAAAAAACCACATTCAGTATGCAAAAATTGGAGTAGGTCAGTCCCAAGCCTTTTTGTCCTCAATAAAGTCTTTGATGGTATTAAAAGCTTTCTGGCACAACTTACGTTTAATAAATGATTTGTATTTCTTATTTTAATAAATATTATAAAAGCGTATACATTGACATCTGAACGAGCCACCTATTTTCTTGAGCCTTGTTGTATGTACAACAAATTTCTGTTTATGTTTTTGTGGGCATGTAAGAGATTTTCATTAATATACTGAGAAGGCACAGTCATTACATTAATTTCCTTAAATTTCTCTCTGAGAGTGTCTCGGACTTAATTTATAAATTGATCTTTTATTAACAGCTCTTTTCTGCAAAACAAATGTAGTCGGAATATCGGCGGCATTTCCCCACAACAGAATACTGTACGACATTTTACTATGAAAATAGCTAAAGTATACTAAACGGGCTGTCTCTATGTCAGTTAATATACGATTTTTTCTAACAGCGTATGCTGTGGAGCTTAGCTTTTTTGACAATTTATCAATATGTGGGCCCCACTGAAGCTTATCATCCAAAGTTAAGCCCAAGAATACTGTGCTATCTTCAGGTTTCAATTCTTCGCCCTTTATCAACACATTCGTTTTCACCTGCCTAACGTGAGGTAGCGTAAACTTAATGCATTTAGTCTTCTTTTCATTAAGAAGTAAATTATTAACCATTGAACCAGTGAACTTTTTTTTAAACAGTTTTCTATTGATACGTATTAAGATATGTACTTTTCGCTTTATACCTAATTTCATTTTTGAATTACATAACATAACATAACATCACGCCTGTAATCCCTGAAGGTTAGGCATTGGTGTACCTATAGTACTACACCCAAATTTCCTACAATAAAAATGTTTTTCATGATATCTTATCAAATGTCAATTCGAAAAATGTGAAATAAATTACTACTCGTAAGATGTATCCCAACCCCCATTGCATGCCGAATTTGACATAACAAAAATAAGTCCTTAGCTTTAGCACATTTCCGACTTATTGCTTGGGGGCATCGATACACATATCACACAAGTTCTACGTGTCAAAAAAAATACGTCTACTCAGTTTATAGTCGACGTATTTTTTTTTTTGACTTTTCGGTGGTTGTAAATAAAACAGTAGAACCTAGGCGAGCACTAACCTGCAGTAGCTGTTAACTATGTTGATAAATACTCTAATAATAATCAAAACGGGAATTATGAAAACTGCTTCACTATCAAATTTGTGAAAGCATGAAAATACGACGAAATAATAAATAAACAAATTAATTGAAGCTATAATTATTACAATTATTACCTAATTTATGATTAACTAAACTTATGTCGGTCTGTAACTATTAGCGACCTGCATTTGGATCTTTACGTCGAACCCCAAACAAAATGGGGAGAGTTGTGACACATAATGCTATTGAATTGGACCACTGGAGTTTATGTGTGAATAGGTAAGTTATTGCAAACGATTATACAGGGACTAAAAATACCCGTACGTATTCTGTACATCAAACTAAGTAACAAAAGTAATTGCTCGGAAACAGTTCTTACTTTTGGTGTGAAAAATAGCTGATTACGGTAGTGCACAACGTAATGCGCGCAAAACATTATGCTTTTGGATGCATGCAGCAGTACAGGGGTCGTGGGGGTATTTAAATTATACATAGATCTAACATTAAAAACTTGATTTCGTAAAAAAAAACACCTAAAACATTCTGTAAAAAGTAGCCAAGTCTCGATGGAGCTGCTTGTTTATCTCTAAAAAGTAATGAAATCTAAACAAAGTCGTGCCAAGTCTAAGGTTCCTTACTGCGATTTCTTTATTATTATAGTTAATGTTGTGTGACTTGGCCGTTAAACATTCTATGATTAGAAGTCCGTCTGTACTGGAAATAAATTTTTATACTGTTTGTTTCAGGCTCGCCTATATATAAGTATTATTGAAATACGCAGCTTTATCAAGCCTTATTGAATCGACGTTTTCCAAGTGGCAATTTTCTATCGTCAATGGGTAGCGGTTTTGGCGACAGATTGGTGCAGTGGTGTCATGGAGCATCTGGTTTTGTACCCTTGTGTACCCTTCAACGGCCAAGTTTTCACCCGTTATAAAACTTAGTAATATTGAGATCAAAGTGAAAGTGAAGACTGAAATCGTAAATAATAAACAAAACAAAAGCTTAATTTTTTTTGTACCAAATAACATTTCATGTCAACAGCTATGTTCTGAAGCTTTCTAGTTTTTCACTCCCGAGAACAATATGGACACTTTATAGCAAGGACAACTCTACTCCCAAAAGACCCACAACCATTGTATTGAAAGATAAAACAATGAAACTTTCCTCCCAGCGGTAGACTTTGCGGCCCAATTGATTGTTTCTTATTTCCACTCAATAATTCAAGTTTTACTAGAGTTCAATCTATTCTTTACTGAAAGTTAAAAGATTGTTTAAAGTTAAACGGACAATTTCGTGAAAAAGCATCGGTTCTAGGAATTGAGGTTCTACGAGCTCTATTATTAGCCCACTTTCCCAATGACGTTATAAAATCGAACTGGATTTTTACTCTCGGTGTTGAACCGAGCATTGAGAATCCAATAGAGTGCATGGTGTCGCGTCAACGAATAAGCGTCAAGATAAGCAGTGCATTGAAAATCCGGTGCGCAAAAAAACACCAGCAGCGCTATTTTTACGTCCGTGCGGACGTGGGCTTAACAAGTAAAGAGTTTCACATTATTTTATCAAAAAATAGATTGATGGTGAAACATATTGTTTCGTGTGCAGCTTGTTTGGCTACGTTCTTCATTCATGGTTTCAACCCATTCATTCTCGGGTCGGGCAAAGAGTTATTGAGCTTTTCCTTCTGGAATTTCTACGTAGCAGCCCGGAGCCTGGATTCATGCCCGGTTGATAGTTATAGGCTCGCCCCCTATTACATGGGACTTAAACATAACTGGCGAAAAATGGGTGTACTAGGTATTGGCACACCTCTGCTTACCTTCCGGGAAATGTAGACGTGATTTTATGTTCTTTTTTTTTGACAAGTCGTTCGACGTTATTAAGAGGCTGACAAAAGCTAAAGCGCGGTCATTGTCAGACTGCATAGAAAAGAAAGAGAAGCACGATGACATAACGCTGGCATTTATTACAAAAAATCTTTTGATTGGACGAAACAAATGAAACACTATAACGTTATTATGTTGCTTGTAGAATAATCTGATAAAACATTAGAATAATATTGCATGTATAATAAAATGGTTTAATTTTTTTTTTTTTTTTTGAGGTCTTCGTGATTTTCCTATCGTATCAAATTATTTGTATTATGCTTTCAACACACTATCTAACTAGCATATATACTGAAAAGTATCATATATATTTTTCTGATTTTGTTTACATATCATATACGTGGGACACTCAGAAAGTTTTGCGAAAATAAAAATAAATGTTATCCAAGTTAATATTTTTATTAAACATTTTATATATAATATACAAAGTTTCATCCGTCTGAACCAGTTTTCGAAACACTTTTTCCAGTGTGCCGTAGACACGTCGTTTACAGCCTGCTCGAACGCTGACAGCGCATCTTCCGGCGACGAAAATTGTATCCCCTTTAGCAGATTTTTTCATTTTCGGGAATAAAAAGAAGTCACAGGGTGCTAGGTCAGGGCTGTAAGGAGGGTGACCCAGGAGTTTGACCGGCGTGCTGTCCAGGAAGTCCATCGTTTTGAGCGCTGTGTGCGAAGGCGCGTTGTCTTGGTGGAGCAGTAGCCCGTAGAACCCTGTATTTGGTCGCTTGTTGCTGACAACAGAGAAAACTTCTGCAAAGCATTTGGTAGTATACCATTCAGCGTTGATTCTTCTTTGGTTCCGTAAGGGAATTAACACCAAGTAGCCAGTCAAATGGAAAAGCTTGCGATCAAAATCTTCCCCCGCTTCTAGATCGCTTCATTTTGGCAGGCCTTGATTCGTTTTGAAACACCCAAACCGTCGACTGGCGCTTCATTTCTGGATCGTTTTGATAAGTCGTAATCGTAAGTCGTAAGGACGCAGAGACGGGTCTGCTTTAAGTTTGTTTATCATATCACTGAACCAATCCACCCGGGCTTGCTTCTGAGCATCGGTGAGGTGGTGCGGCACCTGGCGTGAAACTATCCTCCTCACACGAAGATGCACGTGTAGAATTTCGTGAAGGGTTCCCGATCCAACCTGCAGTGTGTGCTGAATATATCGTATCTCGCCTGTTGCCTTGGATTACCTTTATCACTGCTAGCACGTTTTCTTCCGTAACAGACGTCAAAGGGCGACCACTTCTTTCTTCATCCCCCAAAGTTAGGCGACCGCGCTTGAATTCGTTATACCAACGATTCACGGTTGCCTTAGATAGGCTTTCATCCATGAATGCCGTTTGAAATCTACGATTCGTCCGGTTTCAGGCGACACTTGAAATCTTATAATCATAGCGCGAAAATGTTCCCGGCGCAGATACATTTTTTTATGAGACACGTAAATTTAAATTAACTCGCAATTAATGTGGAGGGAAATTTTGAAATTGCAACGGTTCTATTTTTACTTACAAATAATCACATTTTCAAAATAGACTATAACTGGCCAGTCATATATTGAATTTTCTTTCGCAATTCTTTCTGAGTGGCCTGGTACTTTTAAAACTTGCGTTTACGTCCTGTTGTCCCCTTGAAAAATCGGCTCATGAATAAAATATAAAACTGTCCCCAGTAAGTTTAAATCACAGCGTTTAAACATTCACGGTTAATGGTCGAAAGCGCTGACTCAGCGGCTGAATAAAATTTGCATGCGATCGTTCCAAAGTTCGAACTTCATTAAGTAATGGTCTGGGTTATATTATGGCAGAAACATTAGGCAAATGTTATAAAATCAAGGTTTTAAACGTTAAAGTATTTTCAGAAAAAAAAAACGTATTGAAATTACATTCACTATTAGCGAACCAGAACGTCATTAACAATTTCTTTTAATTAATTCATAATTACCTTAGGTAGAGGTGTGCTTGATAGTTATTTAACCTAGTTTTCTTGAACTTCCCTAAGAAACGAAAGAAAAGAAAATTCAAGCCAAGTATATATAGGATCACTTCGTTGTCCGTCTATCTGACTGTCTGTTGGTCTGTCTGTCTGTTAGTCTGTCTGTCTGTCAGTCTTTTAAGACCCCTTTTCTCAGGAACGCGTGGAGGTATTAAGTTGAAATTGATAACAAATACGAAAGTCTACGGTCTCTTGGAACTCTACAAAAATCAAGCTTCTAAGTCAACACAATAAAATAAACGGCGATTTATGGGACATGGTTTGATTCTCGCAAATACATAAATCAAAACCTAGGATCAGGAAATTTCGCAAGAAGCAAGGTCTTTTAGCAGAAGTAAGGAAAAGTCCGAAAGGAGACGGAGATTTCTGGGCCTGATTGTAATAAGTTGAACGGAGAAAAACTGGAATTTAGTAATCAGACGGTTTTCCTAGGAATCACATTAGACGAGAAGTTACAATGGGGACCCGATATAACATCTCTCGCGGGGCGACTAAGCTCGGCCGCGTATGCGGTTAGAAAGATAAGACAGTTAACAGACGTAGAAACCACGCGTTTGGTGTATTTTAGCTACTTCCACAGCATTATGTCATACGGCATTTTACTGTGGGGTCGGGCTGCTGACATTGAATCAATTTTTATTTTGCAAAAGAGAGCTGTCAGAGCCATTTACAATCTACATCGCCGCGTATCTCTTAGGGAACTATTAAAGAAGATTAATATAATGACTGTACTTTGCCAGTTCATTTATGAAAATACTAAGTATGTAAGAAAAAATCTATAAATCTATTTAATAAAATAAGTGATAGACATAATATTAACACTAGAAATAAAAAATAAAATAGATCAACCATTTTTCAGACTATCTAAAGTACATACATCTTTTATGGGGTACTGTGTTAAATGTTACAACAAAATACCTTGTGAAATATTGCAATTAAATGAAAGAAAGTTTAAAACTCATGTTAAAAAAACACTTTGTAAACAAGCATATTACAAATTAGATATTAGCATATTACAATCATACTAGTTGCTTATTGTATTGTATAATTTGTTATTTTTACTTTACTCACACACTGATTTATTCCTAGTTAATATTAATGTATACAAAATATTGTAAAACATTTTAAAAGAGTAACAGTTCTTGCCACTTCTTCTCCATACGAGACTACTTTTTCGAAGTGGCGCCTATTCAGTTCTATTTTTAATGTAAATAAAACAATAGTTCTATAGATCTAATGCAAAAATATAAAACGAACGTGGTATTCTTGTTCAAATAACTACCTAACTACCCACATGCTGTTTGTGACTGCAGAGATGGCAACTAATAGAGGTGAAAAAAAAGACATGTCGTCTTGTTTCAGTTGCTAGTACTTCAAATGTGTTGTATTTGTTGCTAGACGAATTTCTTTGTTTGTCTTTTTTTTTTAAACTGTGCCATAAGCTTCAACTCCGTTCACCTACACTCGGTCCCAAAAATAACGGGTCAGTCACAAAAGTCCGAATATCTCACGAACTATGCTATCATAATGAAACGATATACTGTTCGATTGGGCATTTAATGATACAAAAAATATATTGAAACGTATGTGTACCTTCATTCTTTTTATAAAAAAAAAACAAAATAAAACAAAGTTTTTTTTTTTGAATTTTAAAAGTTTTGTAATTATTTTTTTTGCATTTTTTTCATTACATGCATAATTTAAATACTTCATATTGCCTCCCCGAGCTCTTCTTCCAGCTACCAGGTGATTCGGCAGGCTGAACAGCAAATATCGGAGCCGGTTCTGAGGAATGGCTTCCCAATCCTCCACCAGTGCTTGTCTGAGCTCGGGTAACGTGATTGGTGGGGAGTTACGACGTTTTACGCAACGCTCAAGCTCGTCCCATGCATGTTCTATGGGCTCTTAAATCATGGCTTCGCGCAGGCCACTGCATCAGTTCGATACCGACCTCTCCAAGGTATTCATTAAAAATTCCGGCGGTATTGGGACGCGCATTATTATGCATTAATATGGCATTCCGGTCCATCCTCGCCATGAAAGGTCCCACATGCTCTTTCATGGCCACATGCTCACATGCTCACATGCAAAGTGCCTTTTTATGGGCCTATTTGAAATAAATGCTTTGACTTTGAGTTTGGTTAAAAAATAGGGTTATATTTTTCTATTTCAAAATGTGAAAAATCAGCCCAATTTACAATCTGGATAATGAGAAAACCAAAATTGAACGAACGAACGACTCGTTTCGCACATAACATTTTCTTAATTTTAAGACTTGATTCATATACAGTCTGGCAATTAAGTTGTCACATTAATTGAAGCCGTACATTACGTATTTTAAAAATACACAATTTAAATGGTTAATAACATTATCATTCTTTTATTCGTTATTGGGGTTTTCTATCTAGAACTTTTCAGTAGCAGTCTGGATTGGTGCCTGGTTGATGGCAATAGATGGGACTTAAGCATAACTGGCAAAATGCGGGTGTACTATAGGTGCACCTTTGCCTTACCCTTCTGGGATGACAGGCGTGATGTTATGTTATGTTATTATGTTTCTAGCCCTGGGACCGTTTCGCGTTCGTTCTAGTAATTAACAACAGTAAACTCGTTTTTATTTGGTAACAATACCATAAAGTTTGACTTGTTGAAACTAACGCCCCGCGCGTGCTATATTATTCAAGGTGGTTTATTTTAACCCTATTTAATTGGTTTGAAAAAGCAGTTTTCTGTTTAAGTTAAATTGTTTATTTTATTATTTTAACAGATTGATAACAATTTGTAATAACCGCTGTACTATTTAACGTGATAACCTAATCGCCACTTTGCAAACGGGTAAAACTACCAAATTGTACTTGTTGCAAAACAATTAACGAAAATGCGGTTGGATTGTTGTGTTTTCGATTCAAATATCATTCGAATTTACGCAACGTTTGTGCCACGCGTTTGTGCTAGGGTCAACTGTCATGGCTCACAGTTTTGTCAGTAATCCCCGCGGGCCACACTTAAATCCTTTTGTGGAGCTATCTGCGAAGCTGCAGTGCATTCGGCGATTAGGATTAGCCTAGAAATGTTTGTGAATTGTAATAGGTAGGTTTGATTAGGCTTTTGTTTTTTGGCAAAATCATGACATAAATAGGTAGCTACTCTTAGCATTGGGCTTACCAACTCATAATAAAATTAACACTTTGATGTTGCACAACTTGACAAGGTAACCATACCGGTTAAGGGTACCTTTATAAGGTAGGTAACTGTGTAAACTGTGTTTTGTAAATAATGATTTACTTTGTTTGAGTAAGTAGTAAGATTGCTTTAAAGTGTCTCAACATCCGGACAAACTAATTGAGGTTTTTGTGATGTTTCTGTTTATATTTTGTTAATTCCATAGTTCATAAAATAAAAATAAATCTTACAAGTTATTGGGCTATAGATGGTCTTTAGTGACAAGTGTGCATTTTAAATTGAGTTTTAGTTAATTATAGCTCTTTTGTAATAAGCATGCCTCGTTGGTCTAGTGGTTGCAATCGCTACTGCTGAGCATGAGGTCCTGGGTTCGATTCCCAGGTCGGGCAACGTGTGATTGGGTTTTTCTATCTCGAATTTCTCAGTAACAGCCCGAAGTCTGGATTTGTGCCCGGTAGATGGCAATAGGCTCGCCCCCTATTACATGGGACTTAAACATAACTGGCGAAATGTGGGTGTACTAAAGGTACACCTCTGCCCAACCCTTCGGGGAAACAAGGCGTGATGTTATGTTATGTTATCTATGATTATCTTTTATGGGCAAGCCATGGCATTATTTGCACAGCCGCTGCCTTGATACATGGTTTCCGTCGGTCGAACCAATTAAACTTTCAAAAAACCTTTCATGAGAGGCGCGAGACGTTTACTCGAGTAGGTACCTATTATCCGTTTACCATAAACAAAATCCATTTTATATACATGTATGACAAATAACAGTTATGACCCATTCTTTATTTCGATAAAACTGCCTCGTTGGTCTAGTGTTCGCAAGAGCTACTGCTGAGCATGAGGTTCGACTCCCAGGTCGCGCAAAGTGTTATTGGGTTTTTCTATCTAGAATTTCTCAGTAGCAGCCCGGAGTCTGGATTTGTGCCCGGTTGATGGCAATAGGTTCGCCCCCTATTACATGGGACTTAAGCGTAACGCGAAATGTGGGTGTACTATAGGTACACCTCTACCTAACCCTTCTGGGATTACAGGCGTGATGTTATGATATATTACGATATTTCGATAAAAACGTATTATAAGCTCCGTGATTTCACGATAAATACAAAGCAATGTAATTTATGTATCGTTAACATGAAAAAAGAACTGTAAAGTGCAGTAATTTCAACAATATTAGGTACTCAATAACTGTCTTTATTAAGTCGTTATTTTTCTAATGTTAATAAATGGACAGTCGACGGCAGGTTGCGTTGGTGGTAACACGTTGACATTGAGCTGGCCTAGAGCGTAGTACGGAGTTTCAATAAAATAAGAGGCCAGCTCCCGCTTATACAGGTTTGGTTGCTACTGACGTGCGGCCTGCTGTACGTCCACTCAGAACAGTCCGCCTAGCTATTAACGTCAAACTTCTTTAACTCAACGAAAAAATAAAGATTCAAAGACCTTCCTCGGGAAATTCTTCCGAGTGCCAAAAAAAAAAACAAGTGAGATCTAGTTAGTTGGAAAGCCAAATGGTTTTTTTTTTTTTTTTTTTAAACGTTGCCCCACACTAGGAATTACTCCTGTATCGTGGGTGCGTTCACAAACATGAAAACTCACATACACAAGACACCCAGACCCGGAACAACTATTTGTAGGTCATACAAATATTTGTTCCGTGCGGGAATCGAACCTGCGACACGAGCGCAGCAGCCGATCGCTCAACCACTGCGCCAACCGTGCCGTCGAATTAATATTACAATAAAACAAAATAGGGTTCTTCCAAATAACAGCTAGCTACTGTAAATTCTGAAAATATACGGCTTTATTTATGTTATAGGAGCAGTGGTGGCCCTGTGGTAACGGTCCCGACTTACGAGTTGTAGGTCGTGAGTTCGAACCCAAGCAGGCGCTTTACTTTGTGTAAATAATTTAATCACCACTGCTCTCAAAACGGTGAAGGAAAACATCGTGAGGAAACCGGCATGTCCTAGAACCAAAAATTCGAAGACATGTGACATCTACCAACCCGCACTGAGCCCGCGTGATGGATTACGGCTCACTACCTCTCACAGAGAGGAGGCCTGTGTCCCAGCAGTGGGAACGTTATAGGCTGATTATGCTAGGCGCTTTAATTAACTAACTTTAATTAATCTCTTCGTGGAACTCCAAAATTTCAAACTACAGAGAGAGTCAGTATTTACTTAATTTTCACTTACCTGCCGTACTAAAATTAAAAGCTTGTTGTAAATGGAATATCATTATTATTATAGGACGAGGTTAACCGAAAATTTAATAAGAAATAACCCTTTTGGTTTGAAAGAGTATACTTAGATGGGTTGGTTATGTTATGTAGGATGAGTGAAAGCTAGGCGACTAACAAAAGGTAATAACAAAGCAGAAGTCAGTGTAACTGCCGGGACCGGGACGCCCTGGGAGGACATACCTTATTGGTGATGTTCTTTAGAAAGACCAGGCGGAAAAAACAACAACTGCGTGTATGAACGTAAACGAAGCAAAATAAATATTTGCGGATCGTAGTAGGTGGCATGCTGTAGTTTCTGCCTACCCCCATGTGAAGAATGCCACCACCAAAAGGGGTACACAAACATACATATCGACATAAACTGACGCCTATGTCGATATGTATGTCTTTGTACGCTTTTGGTGGTGACATGTTACGTACACAATTTTACAACAATGATTTCATGAGTCGGTTGTTCTTTTCCTGTAATTGTTTTTATCACATTATAGAGAAATAAAGAAAATATTAAAAATAAAAGATCACACTCTTGTGGATAAAGTTACTATTTGAATAAATAATTAAGTGGACCTAAGTTATTTCTTTCTCCTATAATAATATCTCACAAACTTAATAGTTGATGATATTAATGTTTAACTTAACCTTCGATAATGACATACGCACGGGTCGATTGAAGGTCGTTTCTTGCATGGGTGACCATCCATTACATATCAAGACCCCTTCGTGCCTCGGAAAGCATGAAAAGCTGTCCCGGCTGTCAGTTGTAGATCCTAGATAGTCGTTAAGGATAGTCAGCAGCCCAAAAGTCTAGTAGGTAACTGGGTTGTGGAGGCCAATAAGACACTCGCTCCATGTAAAATTTTGGTATTCAGCTGAACCCACTTAGACTGGAAGCCTTTTTTTGTTTTTTTTTTTGTTTCGGGGTGGATAATCACCATGGATGTCCTGCGCTCTGGGGCGGGTGGAGGGGTCTGTTAGACCTTTTAATAACCAAAATCCACCTCCGTGCTCCATTTTAATAATAGTAAAGAAAAGTGAAGCCTATCATACGAACCAACAGTGACAGTGTTATTCAAGAAACATTAGCAGTGACTTTGAAAAACAGTGACTTATTACTATTCAAGCCCCTCAGTGAGTTTCGTGTGATACCTATGCATATATAATGGTGGAATCCATTTAAAACCACTTAAAACATATGTGTAACTTATACAATATTGATTCGATGTGATTCTTATTCAAACTGTGTCTGTCAAAAGTCGTTTTTTATTCATATGTTAGGACAAGTGCAACACCATCTATGACAAACCGCAGAAACTAACATGTCAATCTGTGTCGCTAAACTATCATCAGTGTTATCAGTATAAGTTATTTTACCATTGGTTTACCAAAACCGACATCTATCGGTTGAAACACAATCTAACATCGATCAAGCTTTAAACAGATACAAAACTTCGCCATATAAGTATATACACGACTGGCCTGGTGGCTCAAGTGAATACTCTCGCTGACATAATCCGGGTGACGAGAGTTCGAGTCCCACAAAGCGATACTCTTTACGTGTATTTTAAATTCTTAATTTAAATTTATAATTATGAATTTCTTAGAAACCATTACTTTCCGAAGAACACGCACGCAATCGGATGCTGATAACAGCGACATAATATCGCAAACAATGGTCTGCAATATTATGATTTATTACGTCTAACTCCATGCCAGAAATGTCTGAAGAAGAAGATGAAAGCCAAATAAACATTTACAGGAAAAAGATAGATGATCTAAAAACTCAATTACAAATTGCACACAAACTTGAAGCAACGAAATGCTGTTTTATTGGCAAAAACTAAAACATACAAGGTAATTGCCAGTAGTCCAACCAAAGTCCAAACACCAAATAAGAACACTGCCCGTACAAAAACAAAACAAACGCAGTCTGCGTTTGTTCTGTCGGAAAGTATGGAAAATACACTCAGAGCACACTCTATCAATTATTGCAAGGAGATAAAAGTCGACACTCTCAACAAAGAAACGCAAACTCCAGAGATGACTCATGACACATTGGCGCAAAAACAAAACCTGACACCAACTTCACACCTGGGTAATGTTGCCTCAAAAAAACGAGTAGGCGTATTTCGAAAAAAAAAAAAAAAAAACTCGCAATAATGAGTAGTAAGTGTACTAAAGGAGCATTGCCGTTAATTGAAGAAGTTTTCTCTAACGAATTTGAATACTGTCATTATTTACTGCATAACGCTACCACAGAAGAGTTATTACTCGCCGTCAAAGACAATTTATAAGACTACACAATGCAAGATTATTGTCTGATTTTCATTGGAGAAAACGATACAAAAATAGCAAGTATCTAGATATCCTTGGAAACTTGAAACACGCTGAAAAACTCTGGACACACAAATATTGTTCTATGCGCTCCTACTTATATAAGAGGTGCACTCATTCATAACTATAAAGTCGACTTATTTAACAACCTGCTCAGTATGGACATAAAAAACAACGAATATGCATACTTTTTCGACAGTAATTACACCCTGACACTTGACATGTTTTCTTACAATACAGGAAAAATAAACAAATACGGATGGAGCGACATCTTTAGCCAGATCCGCTCCAACATATTTATTGATTACGATCAATACTATCCTAAAGTTAGCGAAGACAATGAGGGAATGAAAAACATGTGTCATAATTTAGCCATTTCAATTAACAAACACATAGAAAATACCCTAGAGATGCCTCAAATACTAGATACCAATATGACATCTAAGCAACTACAAATTAACAACAGTGATACAGATTTAACCACTAATAATATGGATATTTTTCGTACACAATAATATACGAAACCTAAATCAAAATATCGCCGGACTTTTGAATAAAGCAGATTTGCTAATGATTCATCTACAAGAACTAACGATAAGTCGAAGAAATGTAGATGTTATATGCATAACCGAACACTTTATTATGCATAGTCAAGAACACCTGTTAAAAATACAAAATTATAAGCTTGCCGCATGCTATGCAAAACAAGAAAAGAAACGGGGAGGCGCCTGCATTCTTGTAAGCAAGTCTCTTCAATACACAGAACTTGGAGATGCAACAAAATATTCAATAACAGGTGTAATCGAATGTTGTGCTATTGAACTGGTAGAACAAAAATTGATAATTATATGTATATACAGACCACCTAAGTTAAGTAATTTAAATATTTTTTATGACAACTTAGAAATAATTTTAAAATCATTATGTACCAACCAGGTTAAAAAGAAATAACATTACTTTAAACTTTGAATACTGTCTGTTGGGATTTACCCTCAGACTAGAACTTGATCAACCAACTCGGCTATCTAGTAACAGCTGTCTGGATAATTTCGCTCATAATTCTAAGAATAAATGTAAATGTGAAGGAATAGACTTTGCCTTGTCTGATCACTCTGCACAAATATTTGAGATTAAAGTAAACAAAACCTATAGACTAAACTCATGGCGTGTAAAAATACGGGACCTATCATTTGAAAACTTAACAAAATTCAATTCCTATCTACAATGCCTCTCATTTACTGCAATGTATGAGACAGAAAATGTTAATGAAGCGTATAACATATTCATACAGCAGTTTGGTTTGTTATATAAACTTTGTTTTCCTATCAAAATAGTTATGATAGAACCAAATAAAAAATATAAGTGGATATCTAGAGGAATACGATTATGTAGTAAGAAGCAACGTCACCTTCTATAGGAACAAAGACTTAGGCCATCAAATGAAAACAAAAATAATTTTAAAGAGTACTTACTCCCGGCGCTTTAAAAAATTGTAAAATTAACTCAAAAGGCTCAAAATAACAATTTTATTAAGAATTCACTCAATAAATCAAAGGCTTCCTGGCAAGTTATCAACAATAAAGTATGTACTTAAGAACCCATTTCTCAGATAAAAATAAATAATACGACTGTTAATAACCCCAAGGAAATTGCAGAGGCATTCAACAACTATTTCATTAATCAGATTAAAAAATCACCTAAAACATCACTCGAGACAAATGGTCTACAAGAAAACCCAAACACAATGTTCATGAGACCAGTTGTACCTTAAGACGTACTCAGGGTAATACAATCATTGAAAAATAAAAATAGCGTAGGATATGATGAAGTAGCAACGAAAGTTATAAAATTTGTATCAAATAACATAATCGTACATATTGGCAACATTATTAACCTAACCATCAGCACTGGTGTATTTCCTGACGGTTTAAAAACAGTCATAGTCAAACCGCTTCACAAAAAGAACTGCAGGGAGGATATAGCTAACTATAGACCAATTGCTTTAATTCCTGTGTTTTCCAAAGTGGTAGAAAAGGCAATATATGAAATAATCAACAACTTTCTGACAAAATATAACATGCTATGTAAAGAACAAGCAGGCTTTAGAAAAAATAAAAACATTAATACAGCCATATATGATTTATTACACGAAATAATGATAATTGTAGATAATAAAACACCTATCTGTGCCATTTTTACCGACATGACTAAATCTTTTGACTGTGTCAATCACGACATTTTTTAATAGAAACGGTCTAAGGGGAAACGTGCTGAATCTCTTGAAATCTTACCTCAGTAACCGCACACAATATACGGAGATATCCAGAATTTGTCTGAAATCAAAATGTGAACAAAAATATCAATCTGATGGAAAAATAGTTAAATTCGGTGTACCCCAAGGTAGCATCTTGGCCCCCCCGCTATTTTTGCTGTATTTAAATGATCTGCTGTATTTAAATGAGCTATGTGTAATCTTAAACCTAGGGATAGTTGTGAATCTCTAGTCAAGTCTTTGAAAATTCTTACTTTTCTGTCGTTATGTGACACCGGGCGTCCAGCTACCTGTTTATGCGACACATATAATTCCCGAAACACCCATGCCCCGAAAGTACC
This sequence comes from Dasypolia templi, assembly GCA_963555695.1. Classification (NCBI taxonomy): domain Eukaryota; kingdom Metazoa; phylum Arthropoda; class Insecta; order Lepidoptera; family Noctuidae; genus Dasypolia; species Dasypolia templi. Next base: position 7,802,946 of record OY743148.1, on the reverse strand, counting down.
TTTGTCACCCGAAACAACAGAGAGTCGTGCCTCTTCCCGATAGACTGGAAGCCTACTCACAGTTTCACAAAATTATTCCTTTGTTCTCTGAAAAGCGACAGTGTTATGACGTGTTCTAAAACTAATATTACTTTTACAAATTGAACTCACTCAAATAAGTAGTTGAAAATTAGGAATTACAGCGTGTTACTAGAAACAGTTTTGTTATACTGATACAAAACAATGCATGTTAGTAAGCTGTCTGTTATTAGAGTGCCTGATGATACAGAAATTCTGCTTTTCGATATTATCTTCCTGTCCTTGTCCCATGTCATTTATGGTCATATTTCCTTATTCCATTCTGCCCTGTCAACCGTCACGCTAATATTCACTCCCTTCTCCTTCATATTATTCCTCACACAATAAATCCATCTTTTCTTTGGCCTTCCTCTCCCCCTCTATTCATCACTCATTTAGTCATATATTCTGCTTTTAATACTGTTATTAGAAAAGTTCGTATTAAACATTTTTCTGGTGTTGAAATTCATGTTTTTCTTTAATAATTGGGTATCTTATTGCTCAAAAATTTGTAATTATTGAAAAGGAGTTCAGCGAATGCCTTGAAGTTATTTCATCAAAATATTCAAGGTATTTCTTCCAATTTTTTAGAAATTGAAATGTTTTCAGAGGAAACAAAGTTTGACATTGTTTGTTTTACTGAACAATGGTTAAAGGATTACCAAATACTACTTAGTTATGAGAACTATAGTGTGGGCAGTTGTTTTACGCGTGAATCTATGCTGCGTGAAGGTTCTCTAATATTGATTTAAAATTGTTTAAAAATCTAAGCGACGTAATGGCATAGTTGGTTTATCAGTTGAGCATTGCATCGAACTGTCCTGTGTTGAGCTAGATAAGCATTTTATAGTGCGCGTGTAGGGGTTCTGCCCTAATAATCAGATCTTTTCTTTATTTGAGTCAATTACGGAAGATGTCCTGGCAAAACTTGCATCCACTAAAAAAGCCGCAATTATTTGTGGTGATTTTAATATAAATATTTTGGAAAATAATTCAAATTGTTGTGAGATTTGAATACTAAGACATTTTAAATCGTCCAATTTATTTAATGTTTTACAGAACCGACTAGAGTAACTCCAACTTTTGCTACTTGTATTGATAATGTCATCTGCGATTTTGATTATGTAGAGAAAGCCACCGTAAATTATCTGCCTGCTGATCATAGTGGACAAACGGTAACTTTTAGGTTTAAAACACCTTTACAAAAAGTGCAAATACAATTTAGACCAATAACTACTGGCAAATTAAATAGATTCAATAGTACCCCAAATTATAAGTTAATTGTTCTGGGCCATAATATGGACGATGCAAATAAATTGTATGAGGGTTTCTTTTCATTAGTGCACACTGAATTCAATAAAAAAATTGAAAAGAAAACAAATAATATTTGCCCTAATTTTATATTTAAGAGGTATTAAGATAAGTAGGGAAAGACTGTTCGAGCTGTATGGCCTTAAGCCTTACATTAACGTTGAAATTGACAGTGAGTATGTTGCTACATATTCCAAAAAAAACCCTGTGCATTAGCAACAAGATCAAATCAGCAGAAATGTTTTGAATGTTAATAAAACCTTATCGACGCCGACGACACGTGCTTAAACCGACACCAAGTCTTGAAAAGATGCATTCACGTATGACTTAGATGCCACAATCTGTATTTTTCCTTTTTTATTGCTGATTGGGCTGTTCTTGCAAACAGTACAAAATACAAAAAAAAAGTTAAACTTGAGAATTCGGTTTGAACTTGTGTAAATATTTTATCTACCTAAGTTTTTACGAATGATTTTGTAGTTTGTGTCAATAAAACCCATGTATAATTAAACTAGATCATTTTACCTTTTTGTACTAGATTTTGTAGTTTAGTTTTCACATATATTGATTTATTATAGTTTCAGCTATACACGCGTATTATATTTTGGTAGATAAGTAGTTTGTTAGATAATAAGCCGTACCCGTGGCGTTTCACAAAGCTTTGGGAAATAACAATGATCGGTACTAAAATTATAAACTAAGCGATGCCCCCGACTTCGTCTGCGATGTAGGACAAAAATTTGCTTATTTCCTTACTCAGCTCATGGTCCAAATCCGTTCGTCCGTTTTGGGCTGAAAGCGTAACAAACAAACAAACTTACTTTCGCATTTATAATATTAGTTAGGATTATAATTAATTGCTTTTATACATTTACATACATGTAAATTAAGGTTTACTTCATTCGCATAGTCTACGAGGTATACAAACTCAGCCTTGTTTATAAAACACTCACTAATCATTGATTAGCCACTGCTTAGTTATAACAATTATTTAGCTGCTAATCAATGATTAAATGTTTGTTAGTTTTTAAATCCGCAACGCGTGGATGAAGTTCAGTAGGTACCTTTTAATTTAATTTATGTTTGAAAGAACAAAAGGAATTCTGAATACTTAGAGACGATGAAAAGAAAACGTTGATACAATGAGCCATTATATTTCATCAATTAAAACAGGTATGCCAACATCGCAGTAGCTATTAATAACACAGAAAACTGAATCCTGAGTCAAATACCCAGAACATTTACTCAACCAACATTGTGAAACAATATTTACATTCAATTAAATGGTCTCTATTTCAAGAATTCAGTACCTACTTTTTATGGACCACGTATTTTCATTCACGAAAATTCTCGGTTCGTCTACGTCATATTTATTAGATTTGTGATATGGTAGACTTATGCATTATTCATAAGTTATATTCAACCTTTTCTTTGTCATGGAATATAATAAAATAGTGGTATCAAAGGCACACGTGAATGCATGTTTTTATATGAAGACTAGCGACCCACCCCTGCATCGCACGGACTGTACTACTTGCCAAAATATCGAAATTTCTTCATTCTGTATTAAATGGATGAATAAATAAATAAACCTTCAGGAATAGACTATCTAAATGATGATAAAAAAATGGATCAAAATCCGTCGTGTAGTTTAGAAGACGTGGTCACACAGACAGAATCGCAGACGAAAAGCGACTTTATATTATGACATGTACCATATATAGATATAGAGGAGATCATGGGTTCGAACCCAAGCAGTCCCTTTTTTTGTGTAAATTATTTCATAACCACTGCTGAAGCGAAACGGTGAAGGAAACCCTTCACCGTTTTGAGAGCAGTGGTCGTGAGGAAACCGTCGTGCCCAAGAAACAAAAATTCGAAGACATGTGATATACACCAAACCGCAGTGGGCCCGTGTGGTGGATTATGGTCCACTCCTTCTCACAGAGGAGGACTGTGTCCCAGCAGTGGGAACATTAAAGGCTGATTACATAGATCGGTCTTCTACAGAGTGTGCGCAGGAGCTCCACGACCCCATCCCACCATGGCCCTTTTACTACCGGACTACCAGACGTATTGCAGGGTACCATCCGCATATGGTTGATGTCTCGACCAGTCGTACTCAGCACATCTCCTCCATAGTTATAATTCGCACAGCCAAAGTGTGGAACTCTCTGCCAGCGCCTGTGTTACCTTCGACATTTAACCCGTCTGTCTTTAAAGGCATTTTCTGGGCACTCTCGGTCCATCATAGACTTTATCCACTGCTTGCCATCAGGCGTGATCGGGGTCAAGAGCAGCCCAAGCAGCAGGTTGATACTATTAACTGATTTAAAACTTTTATTAGATTTACTTTTGCATTATTGCCAGAGGTTGCCTCCATTGTCTTAATTTCCAATTTAAATTATTTTAAATGTCAACATTTGATACCGAATTTTTGGCTGCATTATTTGACATATAGCTCAATAGAAGCGTAATAGAAAAATTATATGCTAGCGACACAGCTATCTGTCTTTTATAATACTTATTAGAAATATAGTACCTACGAGTATCTATTAAATAACAGAATTTTAAATTTCTCTTACTCGGCGCTGAGTGTGGCGCCAGAGCGAATTGGGGCGCAAGAAAGGTTACAATTTGGTATATGAGTTTCATGATACTAGTAAAGTACCTGCACAAAATAAATACGACTGAACATGGTTTTGACCAAATGGTTTGTAACTCATGGCAAATAAACGCGTCAAGGACGCCCCTTACCGCTATAATTATGTTTTGATCGTGTTGGCGACACTGCCTTTTCCCTTTTTTTGTATCGCGTTGAAATATTGGAATACATTGATAAACGGGCGTCAGCGACATTTATTTATCTGGCCGATACTATCAGTAGCGAGAGCGTGTGACTAGCCTGTAGTTGCGACTCAGCAATTCAAAGCCAAGTGTACGGAGCTTTGAAAAAAATAATATTATGAAAATTGTCACAGCTTGTCATTACGTCTTGTCATGGAGCTGTCGCATACGCATATGCCGGTGGTTTAGGTTCACTTTTCGATACTGGTAGGCTGGCTTTTTCTTTTAAATTTCATACCATAAAAATGTGACTTATAATTATATATTTTGTTCATGAAAAATAATTGAATACAAGATTCGACACGAGAAGAAGGTTCTATAAATGTTTTTATTTTTAATTACATTTCCATAGGTTCAATAATTGAATAGCAGACGTGAGCTGTTGTAAGTTTTAGAGTTATTTATTTATTTATAACGCTCAGTATGTACATTTTGATCGCATATTGTAGAATATTTATTATTCATATAAGTACAACATTTATTTTCAGTTACTTTTGCGGTTAGAATACCTTTACTATTTATTAATAACTCATTATGAAAACATTTTTTTAAAGAACAGATTCTTTACATTAAGTACCTATATAGTCCCAAAGCCAATACAACATAAATTTAAGATCTTTTAATCAAGATTTCGAAAACTGTATACATTAAACAAGAAACAAGTACATAAATGTTACTAGACAAACAAAACCATCACATTGAAACGACTTTACGCGAAAAACTATGTCGTAGGACCGTAGGTATTCTTTCTGAAGAAACTTACCAACTCCATCATTTCAGCGTTCATTGTTGCACGTGTTTCAAAACATTGATGCCAAACCCACGATTTAAATCGCTAGATTTGTGAGGGCAAATCTAACGATCATTTTCACGTGGTTATGTAAGGTGAGGACCTTACAATAGTCACGTGGAAAAAGTCCATACTGAGAAGAGTGAGCTCACACATATTAAAATTTCGTTTCCATAACAATCAAGTCAAGTCACGGTGTCAATGTGAGTCAAAGGTGTCAAAATAAAACAGAAACGCGACTATCTTTTAACACGTTAGGGCGAATCTAACGATTTAAATCTCTGTTCCAAACAGTACATTTTATCTATCTTCATAGTTTTTCAATTTGTTTTTGACATCGTACTTTATTTATTTCACTGGACTTTTCTAAGTGAAAATAGTGAAACTTCTCCGATATGTGATCCTAGTCAATCATAGAAACGTGTCTATAATTTGATTTAAAAGAGTGTCCGTGGAGTTTCTTGCCCTTTCATTCTTCTTCATCCCACAAATCTTCTTTCATTCTTCTCCATAAGTACCTACTACGGTTTGAAATGGGCAACTTGCTTCATCTTTCTGACTGACCGACCCCTTGACAATTCAAAAGTGTCTGTAATTGGTTTAATTGAAATAAATGCTTTAAGTTTGAGTTTGAGCTAACAATCCAGATAACTGGTGGTTTCAGTTCGCGCGTGTCCCTGCCACCCTGTTAAACAACTTTAAGGAAGCTTAAGTACTCGTTCATAATAAGAAGAAATCCTAGGATATGTAGCTGATTGTATTTTCACAACTTAGAGCATATTCTACCTCACTCCTCAAATTTCCAACTCCACTAGCTTTCCCCAAAACTAACAAATTGCTACAGCAATTTAAGTCCATTCAGCTTTCCACAAGTAGCTTAGAGCGACTGAAATACACACATATCTTGCTTGCGTGTTGTGACTGTACATCACTGAACAACTGTTTGTGAAACTAACTCACTTAGTTAATGCATTGCAGATGATACCGAATGTCTTCTAAACGCTGTTCGTTGTTGCGTAACTGCAGTGCTTTGTTTTATTCTGTCGTTTAACGATGAGAATACATTACACCTGTTCGAAATGCAGCAATGCATGTATGATGAAGGTTTTACAATTGGGATGATGACTACTATTAAAAATGTTCTTAAAATTAATGTAATTACAAAGAAGGCATAGTAAAAATGAGATATTCGAAAAAATCTATTCAATCGATGTAAAAATGAAGAAGAAACACGCTTTAAAAGTTTTTGGAGGGGATTATTATTTACGTAGTCGTGACGTCACTTCTACGATAGTTCTGTCCTAGTCTAACACTTACTTTAAAACGTTTATAACTTGGCAGTTTTTTAAGATTTTACACTTTTTGTAATACTATTTGGACTATTTGGAAAAAATCATTTTTTTTTAAATATAGACATTAAAATTGTCATCATCCCCATTAGCAAGGTGTACGGAACTGAGTGCTATTTTGTAAACACCTGACCTTAAAAATGTAAGTGAAGTGAGCGTGGAGTTATCTGTCAGTGCCACTGATGCTAGACACCCAGTTCACGTTAGTCTTCACGGTGAGTTTTTTTTACAGAATCGATACGCTGCCGAGCCAGTTTTCAACATTCTTGAAGACTGCAATTCAATCTGTGACAAAGGAAATCGCATCGTAAGGGTTTCTTTTTAACTAATTTGTATTTTTGTGTTAAAAAAGCAACCGACTTATTTTTCACTTTGTAGTGTTTTTATTTTGATGTCCTTTGGGTTTTTTTTTTTGTAAAAAGTTTTTTTTTACTTTTTTGTTGGGGTACCTACCCCACACAAATTTGTATACCAGTATTTGCTATAATAGTACTGACACAAAGTTATTATAACATCATCAACATACACTAAGTGTAAAAATACGTATTATTATACGAGTAGCAAACAAAAAAATTACCTACGTAGTTAAATAAAAAATTGCCGGAAATATCTCGGAACACATATACAAAAAAACATTTAGACGAATTGAAAACCTCGTCCTTTTTTGAGTCCGCTTATCACTGGTCAGTTTTCCTCAGTCGTTAGTTTTTTTATACGCCAGTTTCGTTGACAAATCAGTTTCACTGATTAGTCAGTTTTGCCGATTACACAGTTGCGTTAACTCGGCAGTTTCCAGTGTTTGCAAGTTTTCGTAGATTCGTCAGTTTTATTAAATTCGTTAGTCAAAGTACCATCGTTAGAAAACTGCACACGTCTACTATTTTATATGTATGTCGTATCAGGGGAGGCCGAGATACGAAACATCGGGTCTTCTTCACTATACGACACATTTTAGTGTGGGCACTGTAGTGGGTACTCGAACGAAAAGATAATTCGAATTAAAAATAACTTTAATACACTAACGAAATAAACATGTGCAACGGAAACAGACACGTGCGTTGGTACTGAGCGTTTGCCAATATTGTCTAAACTCGATCGTATTCTGTTGACTGTCGCAACCCTCGGTCTCTCCGCCAGTCCTCACTGCATCCCCTCCACCGACGATAGTGTCCAAGCGGTAGGGCTCGCTTGCGTTTCCGATCACATGATCATTCGTTTATGAATCAAATTGGTAGATGGCGCTGTCCGCTGTACTGTGGCGCCAATCATCCACGACATATATGTTAAGATCTATTTGATACCTTTTAGCCATATTTATGGAATAATATACAAACTCATTTTATGCAATCGTCAAAGTGACGTAGATGTATATATTTATTCCAAGAGCTCTGACAGGATTCTCGTATCCGTATTTTTTTAATATGTTTAATAATAAAAACAGCTCGTCATGGTGGCGTTTTGGGAAAAAGCCATCTTGTAACGGTAGTGTGACAAGTTCAGATGACGCCAAAATTATAAGAGAAACTGTGCATGTGTGTATTCCTGATGCTATGCAAATATGAAAGTCATCGATGCATGCAAGTCGCGTATACGCCAAGAGTGCGGCAGCGTACAGGCGATTTACGAAGACAGTGTGAGTCATCTGATGGCTGTTCTCACTCTGAGTTTGTCGATGACGTACCAACCTTAAATTCAACTAAACATTTTCTATTAAATAGCTTGTCGCAACGAGTTAGGTGTAGAAATAACAACTTTCACGTCCGTAAAAGACGCCGTAACAACGAAAAAGCTATCAAAGGATTTTATTTTATTCGTTAAAGCCACAGATGATAAAATGTATTTTTATTATTATGCATTACAATTAGCTGCCGGTGTTAAAGAAATATTTTGCTATAGTACTGGTCGCGCTGCTCTGAATTTGATTACAGTATTTTGTATTTTCTTCCTATTTCGTTTTGATAGTGCGAATTGATTAGGTGAGACTGGGCTTGCAAAACGCATTACCCTACGATAGGGCATGAGAGAGACAACAAGGTGGAGTACCTTGCTGTCTCTCTCACGCCCTATCGTAATGCATCGCATCGCAAGTATCGCTAATGACGTATTGGATTCGACCTATCAATGTGCCAAAGCCAAGTCGCTCAGTGTGTGTTTCGACCGGGCAGCCCGATATTCTGTCAGCGTATATCGAGAGCTCGTGCACCCTCAAATCTCGTGGGATTGGAAAATGGCTGACCAGGAGCTTCCTCTCAGCAACTAAGGCATTTGTGTATCCAATCCTTAATAAAAAAACTGTTACCATGACCTAATTCTCTCCACAACAGGAACTGTACCACCCATCATTGGTTTTGCAAACCTAGAAATCACACCTCGATCTTATTCAATCGATGCGAATCGCAAATCGGTGTAAGCAAGTACCTACATATAAGAGCATTGCATAGCCATTTACACAGCGTTACTCTGTTCATGCAGGCATGGCTAGTACAGATAATGAAATGTTGTTCCTCTTGCTTATTGCCTTTTACTGTACAGAAAGCAATCGACGTATTACCACGTTTTCAGAGTGCTACAATAAGAAATACCAACAACAAACCCAAAAAAAAACATGCTGATTATGAATTGGTAGCAATTAATGCATTGGAGGCTGTATTCCCTTCAGCTCTCGTTGTGGGATATTTCTTCCACCACCGACAATGCCTTCTGCGAAAAGCAAAAGAGTTGGAAATAACTCAGAGTGTTGAAGGTAGACGTTACATTGGAACTATTTCTGCTTTGGCGTACTTGCCCAATGAATATATTCCTGATGGTTGGATGACGATTAAAGAAAAAAAACACATGTTGTAGACTACAATTAGTATAACACAAACGTCACAGATACCTGGTTGAATGCTGAAATTGATTACTTAAGCTGTTACCAAGAACGCCATCGCATTATTAATATGGGACGCAGAGTCATCAGAGAGTATCGCACGAACTCCGACGAGGCGGCGTCCTTCTGCGAAACAGTGAGATCGCAGAAAGGGAGAGGGAGAGAAAGATAATGGACGCTCTTCCGATCCGCAGCAGGCGCCCTCTTCCAGCCCCCAAAAATGGATCCAGGGGCGACGGACTCGGGGATGTCCGTCGCCCTCCACACATCCGGGCCCGAGATGCCCCTCTTAGGCCTTGCAGGGGGAGTATACACCTCCCCCCCTCCAGCCAACAACCCGAGTAGGCCCGCCGAAGCTGGCCGGCACTAGTCGAGGTTGCGGACGAATCAAATGATCCCGCGACCCCGGCGTAGGTGTGAGATGGAACACCGGGGTGGTTTTTTAGTCAGTAAGAGTCGGTCTGTCAGACTCCGCCCGCCCCGAAAATAATAAAATTAATTGAAATCCAACATGTAAAGTTTTTATATTAATTGTTCCTTCAAATTCATTTCCATTTTTAAACGACACTATTTTATTTGAGTTTACGACATATTGTTAGGTTGTATTTTAATCAGATTTCAGTTAAGTAATGTTACAAGTTATGTATTTAAAAATATGTATTTTCAAGTTTATTAATATAAGTTATCTTAAAATCAAACTGAAGTTTGATTTTAATAAGGTTAGGTATTCCTTACAGCAGATCCAAATATCCACATGTATTTATTCCACACGTTAAAACTTTTTCCCTTGAGTGTACCAAACTATCTAATTGCTTTGCGAGACGTGAGAAAGCGGACGTGTGTATTTGTATTGAGTGAATATAATGGAATAAACAATTACGACAAATAAATAATTATTTGCGTCGTCAGTATAAGGTCAAAGTGTGTCGCGTGTGACTTGTAGGTTTTTACCGAGTTTCATGTGCAAGATGAACTAAATAATTTAAATAAACAATAATTCAGTGTTTCTAGCATGTCAAACCCAGGATCGAGCCCGTTTGGTCGTAGCCAATTACTACGGCGAAGTCCTCCACCGAACCCTACCGAGCCTTTACCCCCGAGCGACCCAAATCCACCACCACCCGCGGAGGATGAATTGCCGAGTGAAGTCATCAGCACGCCGGAGATCCAGAAATGGTTAGGATCCATAGATGCCATTCTGAACGAAGTTTGCACTGTTGTCGGTGAAGGTAAAATGAACTCGGATCAGAAACTTCGTGTCTCCACTCTTTGCAGGAAAGTCTCAAGTGGGACTTCTCAGATGGCCGTTTTATACCAATCATTGAAGCAGAAAACCATCCAGGCCTATACCACAATCCAGCACTTACAGGTTCACCAAAATGTTGTGAACTCCCTCCAGCAGTTTAAAGAGGTCGTTGAAGCAAAGCTGAATTCTTCAGAAAACATCTCTTATGCTAGCATGGTTAAGAAAGGTTCCGATTCGTCCGTCCTGAAAATTTGAGATCAGTCACCATATATCCTAGCGATAAGACCCAAACAAGTGAAGACACCAAGTCACTTGTCCAAAAGTTAATCTCCCCCGAACAATTGAAGCTTCATGTCCGTTGAAAACAATGGGGATATTGAAAAACTCAGGAACTCGGAAAAACTAGTCTCATCGGGCCTTACAATAGAAGAAACCTTCTAAACGCCGTCCAAGGTTCGCTGTCATAGGTGTCCCCGTATCCCTTACAGAGAAGGAGGTATTTGAGTGTATCTACGAGCAGAACCTTTCAGACAAGCTGCCGCCGAATACAACTCGTGAGTCCTTCCTTGAGAGCATCAAACTGAGCCACAAAACGGGTAAGAAACACCTTCCTACCTGTAACTACATTCTGGAACTACCCGCTAGCATAAGAAAAAATATTATCAATCAAAGCAGAGTTTTTATAAATTGGACTTCATGCCCTGTGAGAGATTTCACAATAGTCACAAGGTGCTTCAATTGCCAGCAGTTTGGACACACAGCCAAATTTTGCAGAGAAACTAGTCCTACTTGCAACCACTGTGGAAAAACTGGACACCCCTTCAAGGAATGTAGCAGCAAATCTTCTCCCCCTCAATGTGCGACGGTCAAACGCTTCAAGAGAAAATGTGACCATTCAACTGGTGATGTAATTTGCCCGGCGAGGAAATATGCAGAGTTAAACTACATCAACTCAATTGACTGTGAAGGCGCCTAAGAACGCCACCGAATACTTTAAACACACAAACACACATAAACAGGTAGCTTATTCTTTATTTACATTTGCTCTTAGTTTGTAACTATCATGACAAATCAGCTTATTTGTGGAATCTAGATCTGTATAGTGAGAACTGTTCATAATCAGAGATATTGTGATACACCTTCCATCTAACCCAGGCCTTTGCTTTGTTTTTGTAGATATGTATCAGCGACGGTGAAAAGCAAATCGGAAATTTCGAAGATTTTGAATTGACGAGTGGAACGTAAGATTTAATTATCCTAAATACTGTATTATAAAATTTATTTACTGCTGCATCTATAGAGCTTTCCAACCCAATGTGTTCATTCCAATCAATTTTATTAAATTCCTCATTTATCTTCTCGAAATTAGCTTTATGATAGTTGAACTTTTTCAAAGACTTTCGAATCATGTTTGTATTAGGGGTTTTAAATGGTATTAATAAACAGAATGGCGGGTGGTGTTTGTCAAGTTGCAGTAAATAGTCAGTGGGGGAGAAAACAGAGCATTCATTGTTACTGATGGCCAAGTCCAAAAATTTCCCGCTCGGATTCATGACAGTGTTGTACTGATGAGCATCAAGGAAAGACATAAATACACTAAGATGTCCACAAATTGAGGAATTGCCACTACAAACTTGCCCCGATACTGTTCCATTATTATTATAGGGAATCCAGTCAATATCAGGCAAGTTGTAATCACCCAAGAGATAAAAGTGCTCCACGTTAGTTTCGCCAAGTAAAGGTTGTAGGAGATTAAAATATTGAACATAAATAGATTCAGGTGTTTTAGGTGGTATGTAGGCCGCCCCGACCATTTGGTTCTTCCGTCGAGTCGAGATGGGAAATCTAAGGAGGACGTGCTCCAGGTCAGCTTCTAGACCAAGCGGAGGAACTATTCTTACAGAGCGCAATCCCTTCAAAACAGCCACCAGGACGCCACCTCCGTCCTTTTTATTCGTGACCGTACGGTCCCGATCACATCTATGTACCACGTAACGAGAATCAATGAACTCACAATCAAATATTTCAGGTGTTAACCAGGTTTCTGTAAGTATTATAATATCGTAACAATTCGATAAAATGTTCATGTATAAAATGTGCAGTTTAGTGCGGATCCCACGACAATTTTGATAATAAATAACCAAATTATCTGCCATTGAAATAGTTAATTTTACAATGAGATATCAAGCAAGCATCATACGTTTCAATAACAAAGAACAAAAAATCACAATATTTTAATTTGACCGGGTGCAGCACGGCACCGTTACATGCACTAAAATAATTCTATAAGAAATACCTAGACTAACAAAAATCTCCAATACCAAGCAGTGAGACAGCAAAATATTCCAAAATAACATTTATCGACATAGCAAACATTTAGGAAAAGAAGATACATTAAAAACTTAAACACTACCCTGAAGCCACAATAAAGTAACAGTTTCATAGAAATTATGGTGAAATAGATTACCAATTGCACATTAAGCAGCCGATTATATTTTGCTGAAACTATATAAACATAAACAAGCGCCAGTTTCCATACCCTAGAAATTAAATTACCAGCGAAAGAGAATGAACAATTTTGAAAACTGCTGATTGCATATAAACCACACGGACATAATATTACAGGCCAAGCGCTAAAAACTACAAGAAATATGTACAGACAGTTGATGACTTTTTTGCGACAACGCTCATTCAGCAATCTCGGGAATGGGGGTTGACTGACCGGGCTTGATCTTAGCAATGTCTTCTGGAGATCTAATTGCGAATGATTTTGCTCCCTCTTTCTCACGAACGAGGATGGTTCCATGTTTGACCCATAGGTAATAGGTAATAGGTAATACGGGCTGGTGTCCGCAACTCCACGTCAATGCGCGTATTTTGCGTACGGTGGGAAAATCGATCATTCGATCCACCCCAGCTCCTCGAGGAAGGCCAGCAACGCCTTGATGTTACTGACAGCCTCGCGTAGGGTACCTGGGTTACCGAAGTGCTTTGCCCTGTATGTGGCGACCACCGGGCAGTATAGAAGCAAATGAGCTGCTGTCTCGTCCTCCTCCATGCAGGCCCTGCACAACGGACTGTCTGTGACTCCTATGACAAAGAGGTGTTTGTTAAATGACCCGTGGCCAGTCAAGGCTGCCGTAGCTATGCGCAGCTGTTGTTTAGTTAGTCGGAGAACTTGTTTCGTGATGCGGCTATCAATTGCAGGGAGTGCTTCCCTAGCCTGCCTGCACTCACCTTGTTCCAACCATTCTTTGTGATGTTGTTCCCTGGTGCGTTTCCTTACCAGAGTGCGTAGATATCCGAAGGGGAGTGGCACGATGGGTTCTGGTCCCACTGCTGTCTCACTCGACCCCCTTCTGGCAAGTTCGTCGGCTGCATCGTTGCCCAGCGAACCGCTGTGTCCTTTGATCCATTGAATGGTTATTTTATTGAGTCTACCCACCTGGTTAAGGCGCTGGTGACACTCGTATATTAGCCCAGATTCAACTGTGTAGCTGTTTAGCGCTTGCAGAACAGCCATGCTGTCTGAGAGTATACGGATCGAGTGGTCCTTAACTTCTCTGGCCATGATGGCCGAAGCAGCCAAAGAAATACCCATGCATTCGGCCTGGAACACTGTGTTATGGACCCCCAATGGTGTGGCTATACGTATGTTGAGGTCCTCCGAGAAGACTCCAGCACCTGTGCCATTACCTGTTTTGGATCCGTCTGTAAAGATGCGCAGCTCTGCAGGGCACAAACCCTCGCATCTGCGATCCTCGTGAAGCTGGATCTTGTATTTTTTATCAAAGATAAATTGTTTGGGTACCCGATCATTGATGGCTCTCGTAATGGGGAACTCGTTGTTGAGTCCCTCAAGTAGCGCGGTGTGTGGTGTGTCTCTCTTACCCCAGAGATTTAGTGTCTTAAGACGCACCGCAGATGTTTGACCCATAAGAACCGGTAATTATTTGCTTTTGCTGCATCTCGGCACTCACGAAATAACCTTTTGTTTTTCAAAGTGAGGTGTTCGTGTAAATAAATAGAAAAAGACGTACCCGATAAGCCCAGTTTTTCGGTATTGAGCCCCTTATTTAAACGATGAGCGCAAAGAATATTATCCCGTAATATGCGTGAGGTCAGTTTAACAATAATGTTCTTGGGTTTATCATTATCTCGGTGGGCGTGTGGTACCCGGTGTATTGATATTATATCACTCTGCTTTAAATTGCAACTTATGGCGGAACCAATATTGATCATAAGTGTAATAAGGTCTTCATTACGCTTTTCGGGGATGTTACAAATTTCGATATTGCAGTTCCGTGCGCTCTGTTCAAGGGAGTCAATTTTAGCAACAAGTTGTGATATCACCTGTTTAGATTCTGTATACTCATGAATCTGTTTACTAAAGTGACCGACTTTTTTTGAGATATCTGACTGTTCATTACCGGCAAATCGAATGGAGTCTGAAGGATGTCCAGTCCTTCAGATGGTCAATCTCTTCCGTAAGATCATTATATTTCTTCTCTAGTTTAGAAATATTTTCTTTGATTACAGATTGCTCGGTGCGCAATGATTGAATGTCATTTTTAATTTCTGTTGTTGTCTGAGAAATTGTAGATAGTTCATCTTTTATACAGGTAACGCTGTCACATATCTTATTAATGCTACCATCCAAATCACGTCGCCATTCATTAAGGGTATTCCAAAACTCCACTGCCAACGTATTAATTGCTTCCGACCATCCCGAATCGGCTGGTTTACGTTTGGGTTTGCGCGTCGGGCCACCCGAATCACCGTTTGTTCCAGAAGCTTTGTGTAGGTCATTATCCGAATGAAGCTTGTTATCGGGTGAACGGAGCATTTTGTTGAACTCGGACTATTATAATATTCTTTTGATAGAGAAGAAATAGTAAATTTAAAAATCTTCACTAAGTGCCAAAAACTTTTTGCAGCTAGCAGGATCCGAACTGGGGCCGCGCCGTGCACAACTCGTTTGACAAAAGAACTTACGTCGACCACTCGACCAGGCGTGCTTTGAATATCAATTCGTAATTAAGGATCTCTACTTTAAAGCTCATGTACTTATCGAATAAAAAAACTGGCTACTAATAAGTTTCTTTGTTCACGGTGTCGAAGTTTTGGTCAAGTACCCACACACGAACACTAATAAGTCAGTAGTAGTTCACTGGTTTTAATCGAAATTTGGATGTAAACTTGTTTATTACACGAACACTTTATTATTTTACACAAAACTGAAATTATTCAATGTAACAAGCCACAAAACTCGACTTATCTTGAGTTTTTTGATGACTTTTTAAAATTATTGTTGTAGCGGTTGTCACACACTGTACTTAGAGCAAAGTTCGAACGGTGAATGAAATTCTATTTTAACATACTATTGTTTCTCCGAAGGGTTGGACAGAGGTGTACCTTTGGTTTCGCCTAGAATTTCTCAGTAGCACCCTTTTTTTTTTGTTTTTTTTTTTGGGTGGGAAATCATCAAATGACTTCCCCCGCTCTGGGTGGAGCGGGAGGGCGTATCAGACTATTACTGACTAAAACCCACCCGTGTTCCTTCAGTTGCCTGTGCCAGGGCCACGGTTATCTCTATCGAATTACCCGCGACCCTGAGGCGTCGGCCCTATCGGACCCCGTCATTTTGTGTTGACATCTCGTTGAGGCGCGCGTGGAACACGACGCACCGTCGACCCGGGCCTGGTCCTCTCCCTCATGCGCCTCCTCCTTCGCGAGCATTACTGCTTCGCAGAAGGAGGTAACGGCTTTCTGTTCCCTCTGGCTTCATACCATGGCCTGGACCATGGCCGAACGCGAGACATCGCCGCCGCCGATCGGACAGGACACTGCGGTGCTCCGCCCAAGCTGGGCAGACCTCCACATCGTATGCTCCACCGTGTCCTACGGGCGATCCACACAATGTTGACAACCGGGCGTTTCCTCCAGCCTTATGCGAAACAGGAACCTCCCGAAACAACCGTATCCGGTGAGCAGCACCCAGTTGTAACCGATATCCCACAAATTCGGCCCTAGGACTGATCCTTGTGGGACACCGCACGACATCTCTCGCCGGTTCCACTCTCCCCGGTGACCGGGGTAGATGACGGCCCTGTCCGTCAAATAGGCCTCGACCACGCGATAGACGCAGTTCGGCATCCGGTGATACCGCAATGGCTCCCTGATGTAACTCCAAGGCAGGGTATCGAAGGCATTGGCGATGTCTATAGACACCGCCAAGATGATCCCACCCCGGGCCACAGCATCCCACGTCGTGAGGGCTCGCACGCGCATGATGGCGTCCATCGTAGAGCGCCCCCTGCGAAAACCAAACTGGCTCTCCACCAAATCCAGCCCCACCCGCACCAGCCGCCCGACTAGGCGGTTTGCAATTACTCTTGCAAAGAGCTTGGCCACCTCGTCGAGCAGCTCGATGGGCCGGTAAGCGGACTGAGAGTCCGCAGGGCGCCCCGGCTTCTTAATGAGGACCAGTTTCCCCGTCTTCGAGCGAAGTGGGAACTGGCCGTCCAAGCATGCGCTGGAGCCCCCTTAGTCGAGGCCCGAGAGCATCCAAGGCCAGAACCCAGGCTTTTCCAGGTAAGCCGTCGGGTCCTGGGGCGGTATTCTTGGCACTAAGCCTATGTACCGCCACTCTCAGCTCTACCTCGGTCCCCTCCAAAGCGTCGTCGTCGTCGTCGGCGGTGTGGTCTGCATCCGGCACCGCAGTAGGCGGAGTCATGGGCGAACGAGTATGCTCCCCACGCGAAGGGAACAAAGTGCTCACCACGTCCTCCACGAGCTGGGGCCGGAGACTCTGCGTCAGTGGGGGAGCCCATGGGCGGAGTTTATCCCGCACCATTTTGTAGGGCGTCCTCACGGGTCCCTGTTCAGAGTCTCCAGCGACTCCTCGCGGGCCAGGGCCCTGGCCCGCAGGATCTCCGCTTGGAGGGTGGTCTTCGACGCTCTGTACCCCTCGTACAGCTCTGCCTGAATGGCTTCCGTATCCCTAGGGCGAATACGTAGCCTGCGGTGCCTGGTGTACAGGTGTCGCGCAGCTACGCACACCGCGCGGCACGTCCAGGCTAGAACCGGGGCATTGCCACGTCACATATTTCGGACATGGCCTCCCGGAACCACTCCGCCTTGTCGTTGATGTCAGCAGGCCTGTCTGGTGGTGACACCCGGGCCTGCACGATCGAGGTTTCCAGAAGGAGCTCCCGGTCCAGCTGCTTCAGCGCCCACCGCGGACCACTCGGGTCCTATCGGACCGGCGCGCTCGGGGCAGAGACGTCGAACCGGATGTACCGATGGTCGGAATAGGTCTCCATCCCCTCCATGACGCGCCAGTCGATGATGTGCGGCGACAGAGCATTGCAAACAGAAGTTTGGACTTTAAAAGAGACCATGACCTCTGAGTTTGTTTCGGCATTTCTTCTAAGGGATCAGTCAACTAGGAAATGCCGGTACCATCTAGTTTTACATTATTTACTTGTAAAAGTGGCTAAAAGATCTACTTACAGAAATAAACATACAATTTCATTTCATAACTAATTTAAACGAAAAACTAATAAAACAAGTTACAAATAGTAGTTAAATATATCTTCATGATTATTCAAAGAAAGTATCCACTTAATCATTAAGATAATATTTCAGTGTCTAGTGTATATTTTAATTACCGAAATACTGCAAAGAAAAACTGATTAACATTTTCACATATAACAAAAAATACTTTTTCAATAAACAAAAAAATATATATATAACGCATTTCAACCCTAAAATCATTGCGTCTAAAATAACACAACATAATTTATAATTGCACTAAACTAAGACTTGTCAGTTTTAGCTAATAGTACCCGAGGGGTTGCTTGGCAGAATTATTTTTGCCAAGACTCCTGTAATAGCTTGGCGGATGACGTTTTATGCAATTAGTGCAACGGGATTTGGATTAATTCAATAAGTTGTGTGTGACATAAATATGATTGAGGGTAGCATATTACTTACTATACTGTTTTTAATCATTTAGGTTACTTTGAAATACTAGATGCAAATTAAAGTTATATTGATCAGTCACTACCCACTACAGTACTATCTTTAAAAATCGCCGTATCATATGTGATGTGATAAGGCCAAAACAACCACCAAATATGTTGTTCAATTACAATCACAACATGCGAACCTCCTTTACATATATCAATAACACAAATGTTCGCCATGCAAAAATATACCGTATTTTCGTACGGGCTGGAGATAAATGTAGGTATATAAAAGATTTTGTGGATCATTGTAACAGTTGTCGCATCACATGGCAGGCGGAAGCGTCTCGGAAAATGTACAGTGGCGTGAATAGCATACCCTATCTAAATTCTAAACTTTTCAGAGCTTAAATTTCGGCCGTTGAAGTTTTTTCTTATTGATTTCCAATAATGTCTTACTGAAACTTGAAACAGTATAAAGCTTGAAATTATTGTGAAAAAAAATGATTACGAATGAGAGCTTTGACAATTCTTACAATTTGTTCGTCATCATCAATATAGTCAATAGCAGTCTTCTACCGGACAAGGCCTGGTCTTACCTATAAATTGTTCGTGCCACCGTTCTTTGTTACAGTACTTACAACCACATAAAAAAAATTGTTAGTAGTTAGTTAGTTATAGTTCCTGGAATGATAAGTACCCTGAAGGAGTGTATTAATTTAATACGAAGATCGAGACCTGAAATACCTTTCAGCTAAATTCAACACGAATTCAATAGAATCATAACTATTCAGATATTACCATATCCATCCAAATATCGCAATTGTCATGCTCATTGGACAGTACACACAATCAACAATAGTACGACACAAACAGATTCGATAACTGGCTAAAACTAGTTCCAAGCGGATCGATTAAGCTCGATCCGGTAATGGATAAGTTCAGTTAGTTGTGGATTGTTCCAGAACTTTGTATGCAGGTACCTTCTGATACTCTCTGGAACAATTCAAAGCATTCTGACTTGTAACAATGCTTGATAAACATTTGGATGTAATAGGTACTAATAGGACTTGTAGTAGGTAGTAGGACTATTTGGGAGGAACTATTTGGTTTGATGAAAACATTTGATATAATTACGGTTGTTCGGGGAGGTATCTATCTGGAACTAGTTAGTTAGGATATTATCTCTCCGAATTAAATAATAACTTTATGGATATTCAAAACTTCTTTCCTTCTGTTTGTTATCAAACTCAGAGTTTTATTTTTATAGAACGGTGCTTTACTTTTGTGTATTTTTTATACATTTGTAACAAATAAAGTCATGTTTGTGTCTTATTAAAAATGTAACAGCATGACCACAAAAAAAAACAGAAATTTACGCGATCATTAAGTAGATAGAAAAAAGCACCACACACCACATTATTTCAGTTCTGACAACGACAGTCGTTGACATATACATACTCAGCCTTATTCATAAAAATCTCGCTAATCATTGATTAGCCACTGCTTAGCTAAGCAATTAGTTAGCTCTTAAGCAATGATTAACTTTTCTTTATTTATGAACGTTAGTTAGCAGGTGATTAGTAGCGAAACGGAATAGAGGTGAAGTTATGCGTTCAGCACAGACTAAAATCAAAATAGTCGACTACAAAAAAGAATTTTAAGAATAAAGTTGTCAAACACACGACTTTTGTATCTGTCGTGACTTTAACAGACGTATGTCAAAAATGACATCGAAAAAATATAGTTTGATTAAAATTATTTATTACGTTATTTCATTGTATTTGATATGATAGCAATGAAAATAATTAGCTCTAATAATTGGACTAAACAGGAAAAGGTATTTATCCCTGAATTTATATCTACTTATAAACTGAACGAATTAATGTAAAAGCAGTAGCCGCTAATAGCTATGTATCTTCATGTCCTAGCTTGAAGAGAGTATACTCTTTTGGAAATGTATGTAGGTACTTATGTCTATTATATATTACTTCCTAATTCTAATTGCTGTTGCAACGGGGTTTCAGTGTATTTTAATAACAATTATTATACTTGTTTACAGGTACAAGTTCGACTGCTGCTATGACAGCCACTATTAGCACTTTATACCAATGCCTACTATTCAACCTCACAAAGACGGGAAGTGAGGAGACCATTAGGGTAACGTGGAATTGATGAGAAATGAGAGTGGCATTAGAAAAGAACGGAACAGTCCCTGTCTTTGTAAGATGAACATTGGAAATCAGAAATAGGGAATTTATAACAAAATGCTACTTTATTAAGTGTCAAAATAAATTGTTTCTACAAAATGTATCTTGTTATTTTGAGTGTAACTGCCACAACGTGACTTTTTTTTAGTTTTTGTTATTTGATCTGGCGTCATAAGATAAGGTGCGCTTGGGATAAAACATTGGATAATCACTATCTCCGATGAGCTTCCTCTAGTGAGGAAGCTCATATAGGGAAAACTCAATCAGGAGAAGGCTCAGTAGGTACTCAGGAAGTTTGAAGAGAATGTGTTCGTAATCATTCTCTTCAAACCTACTGACTAAAGGAAATAAAGGGACAACTCAATCATAATCATTCTCGTTATTAATTTAAACGAGTTTTGTAGGTCTTCCTCCGTCTACTTCCCGCTTTTTAAAATTATTTAATTTTTCTGCGTAGTTCTGTAATGTTGTAAAAGATTGTCGAGTTCCATATTTACTAAGGCACAGCTCGATATTAGTAACCATATAACTGCATATAACCTCGAGGCACACAATAATCCTATTGAATCGATCAGCTGACTCAAATAAAAACCGCCATAGTGACTCTTAGCATCTACTTATCAAGCTACCGATGGTGTTTAAATTTGACATCTACTAATCAATTGCTTAGAGACCTCTTAACGCTAAATAGCTTTTATGAATGAGAATTTGGCTAATCATTTGCTTAGCAATTGATTAAAATTTAAGACGCGTTTATGAATAAGAGTGACTATCTGCATACGGGCATACTATCATAGTAAATAGTCTACCTACCATATCAATAAACCCATTGTACGATCGCTCGGTGCAGTGGTTTTGTCATTAATTCCTAGCATCGACGGGAATTGGACCACGTAGGCTATAAGGTTAGCAGGCTGACGCTTATAACATCTTCTATTGGATATAACCTTACGTTACTTTATCGGCATACGTGACTTCCTTAGACCTTAGTTTGACTTAGGAATCTCTGCAGAACTCTCTCTGTAAATTTTCTAAAGTTTAAGATGATTCTGCGATGCTGCAATGAAAAGTTACAGAGTAATAAAGTTCATGGGAACAACGGCTACTTTTTTAAATAAGAAGAATAGTCAAGCTTTTCTAGGGTCAGTTAAACTTGAACAGTATGTTATAAGGATCGTAGCGGGTGGTGTTCTGTAGTTTCTACCTACACCGATAGGAAGAAGGTGTGAGTTAATTATTGGACTTGAACAGTTTGACTGACTGACTGTTTGACGTTACGTTGTGATCTTGTTCTCGTAACTGTGATTATTTATAGTCTTCATTTATTTTTGTTGATCAACAGCCTTATTTATAAAAATCTCGCTAACCATTAGTTAGCCACTGCTTAACTAACCAATTAGTTAGCTCTAAATCAATGCTTAACTTTTCTTTATTTATAAACGCTAGTTAGCGGGTGATTAGTAGAGAAACGGAATAGAGGTGAAATTATGTATTAAGCACAGATTGTAATCAAAATAGTCGACTACAAAACAGAATTTCAAGAATAAAGTTGTCAAACCCACGATGTCGAGACGTATGTCAAAAATGACATCGGAAAATTTTAATTTGAATATAATTATTTATTACGTTATTTCATTGTATTTGACATGGTAGCATTGAAAATAATTAGCTCCAATAATTGGAGTAAACTGGAAAAGGTATTTTATGGCCTTAGAACTGGCGTCATAATATTAAGGGCACATGGGATAACACATCCCGCTGGCGTTTAAAAATGATTTAATTTTTTTCTGCGTCGTTCTGAAAGGTCGTAAAAGAACAAAATAACCTCGAGGCAAACAATAATCCTATTGAATCGATCTGCTGACTCAAATAAAAACCACCATATTGCCTCTTAGCATCCTCATAACAAGCTACCGATGGTGTTTAAATTTGACAGCCACTAATCAATTGGTTAGCGAACTCTTAGCGCTAAACAACGTTTATGAATAAGAATTTGGCTAAACATTTGCTTAGCAATTGATTAAAATTTAAGACACGTTTATGAATAAGACTGTTGAATGTTTAGTATGTATTATAAGCCGAACTCATTGTTGGTAGTATATGTACATATCATAGTCTCATATGATATGTACTTATCTGATACAAATTGTACAATTAATGACCTTGCTTTAATATCCATTTCCATATTTGGTTTCTCAATTTTATCGCTTATATGATATCTAATTATCTGATACACATTGTACGATTAATGACCTTGCTTTAATATTCATTTCCATATTTGGTTTACAATTTTTATCGCTTCTATGACTCCTTTTTCCTCCAACAGTAAAGGAGAATGCCCATTTTCTTAGGAGCTTTGGGCCCCTAAGAAAGGTTGTCGTGTCACGATGGTTTAAATTTTATTTTGTAGATAAAGATATATCCTTTCATATTCTGCAAACGATTTCTATTTATTCACCCTGGTTGAAGAGTAATCTTTATTTTTAGGTTGCTGAAATTGAGGTTATAAAAATTAAATTCTCCAAGATTTTACTTCTTCTGAATGGATAATTTATTTACCATTCTAAATGTTATTGTGGTTAATGTTAATTTTCTTGGCTATGCAGTGGACATTTAAGGTTTATATGATGATGATGATTCCGGACAATAGGCCTCACTACCGCCTTCTCTTCCTAGAGAGTAGTGTGCTTTGCCCTCTCCTCTAGTGAGTATCGAAAGAGGACTAAAAGCTTTGGCAGCAGCCTCTTTACTACTACAGTGTTTTATGAAAATATAGTGCGACCACCAAACCGGTTCCAAGTGGATGAGGAAATTGAAGTCCCATCCTATGTGTAAGAATACATTTAATTATGGCGCAGGTTATGCATTTTACGTAATACTAACAGTAAAAAAGGTTTATTAAAGAAAGCAACAAAAAATAAATAAAACATTTATTCTTCATGGAATATATGATCCAGAAATTGAGCTGGGGCGCTTATATCATTAAAGCGGCCCCAGCTTAAATACCACAATACAGTCATGGTATGTGCGCAACACCCTACTGTACGATTTCCCACTAAGCAATTGCAATAATATGCAATGATACTCTCTAAAGAATTTGTCCCATTTTGTTCTCTACTTATCAGTAAATATGTATAATATACCCTGCTGCTCACATGTCGCGATTTAATTCTGGCCCTAACTAAATAATTGTTATGACCTAATATTAAGGGCAAATCTTCTTCCATTAATTCATTGCTTATATCTACACTGTAGGTACCATTTACTCGCATATGCTCCCCATAATAGGACCGTGCCTGTTTTAATTGGTAGGATCCTAATGCAAATCTTCTTAAATCGCTTAATGTTAGTCTTGGGAAATTATCTAGATGGGGAGCACTGCTGTTAATGCTTTGGAAAATCGTACGTCTTCTGTTTACATGTTCCCTTTGAATAAATTCTGATAAATAATTTACTGTATTCAACCTCGCTCGGGCAATATTAAGAAACTCCACAGCATCGGGCGTATCGTCAATTGTAGGATGGAATTTATTCAAAAGGGCACAAGTTATTTTAAAATCAGCCATGAGGTGACTTGACGCTCTATTAAAATATTCCTGACGAAATAATTTATAGTCTCTTTTAATTCTCCCATTGATTATCTCTACCACCCAACGACACATTGTTATACATCTGGACTTATTAGCCTGGACAGTGGTTAATTGATGTTCATTTTCTAATAATGATTCAGGCATATGAGTCTTATAATTGTAATTTTCTAATTCAGGAATGACATCTCTAAAGCCTCTATCCAAAATAAAGACATCGTTGGGTCTAAAAAATAAGCGCATAGGATCATTTTCATTATTAAACATAGCACTCATTATAGATGAATCATTTTGTGTTGCTTCATATGGTCCTGCACACTCTAAAATATACCCATCACAGCAAACAAATAAAAATGGTTTTACAAGGTTAGCATATTTGTGGAGACTGTAGGTTCTTTTTTGATATGAATAATTACTGCTGCTTTGGACGTAAACATATGTACCATCACATATTACAATAGCAGGCTTAATATTTGAAGCCATGTTAGCATCCCCAAAAAAACCTTCTGGTATGATCCTATTGCGTGATGCTACATTTTGGATAGACATGTGATTGATTCCTAAATGTCTAGGAACAAACTGTACTTCTAAACAATTTCTTACTTTATTCATTTTTTCTTTCTAAAGTGGATCTTGGTATTTTAAACAAGGTTGATAGTCTTTGATTGCTGTCACCTGTTCTGAGTTTGACCAAAAATATACTGAGAGCAACCGAAGGGTTTGCAAAATGATCATATAACATTGGAATACAATTTAAAAGCTCGTTAAATTGCTCTGCATTAAGTCCCAACCAATAATGGCATAAATGTGGATCCATTGAGTTTATGTCACTGAAGTCTAACTGTCTTTCGGCAGCTTTTTCTAGTTTAGAAAATATATCATCAACTTGAAAACCAGTAAAATCTGAATATGGGGTCTCTAGTTCATCCCAATGATTACTGTACAAATGATATTCACAGATTCTAGCTGTTAAAGGAATGTATATTTGGTACTGAAATAATAAAACTTCCTTTATAGTAACCGGTACTAAAAGACGATCAGTTCTCATCCAACAAACAGGCAATGACGTGAACTTGCAGAAACTCGTTTATACTTAAGAGAATTAATTTTAGATACTGGTCGGGGCAATAGCTGTCCCGGTGGTGGTGGAACTGGCAGTGGCATTGGAGGTGGTTCAGGAATTACAGCATCCGAGATATCCATTCCTATATTTTCAAAATCCACTGACTCCAGTGCAGGTCTGTTAATGTCAGGAAGTGCCTGTCTTTGAATATCTCTTGTTGCAGCCTCCCAACAAGCACGACAAACTCTTTCCAAATGAATGACCTAAAAAAGAATAAATTATTGTATTTACTGACAAAAACTTTTGTTCAATAATACCAAAAATTGAATGCAGTAATTCTGCCAAGTTAAAAACACTTACGTGATGAGCTGGAGTCCATCTTAAAATAAAGGTCCTTTGAAGACAGTCTCGGGAAACTCTGTGAGTTCTGCGACTTGCAATAGAAATGCCACATCCAAAACATATGTGTAGATGTCCAAGAGGCGGGGATACCTCAATCTGAGATGGAGTTGTGCTTGTTTGTATCCGCTCTTGCAGTAACAAAAAACATTCAAGGCACAGGATGTCATCAGATGATACCTGAAAAGTAAAAAAAAACTGTGAATTACCTTTGTAAGTTATTTATAATATGTTTAGTATTACAATACATATTCACTTTGACGGTTCTTTGTACAAAATCACACATGTTTACCTGCACAAGTATACCCTTAACACACCCAATTACTCGTATTTAGTACCCGTCATTATACATAGAACTAAATACCTATGATGTTAATTAAACCAATCACTTTATTACATCACTACATAGTATAAAACAAAGTCGCTTCCCGCTGTCTGTCCCTATGTATGCTTAGATCTTTAAAAGTACGCAACGGATTTTGATGTGGTTTCTTTAATAGATAAAGTGATTCAAGAGGAAGTTTTATATGTATAATACATACATATTATAGTACAGAAAAGAGTCCACGCGGGTGAAGCTGCTGGCATATTTTTATACATTTTAATGTTACATTACATAGTGAACAGTAATGTTTTGTAGCAACCACTGATACAACATTGATGCTCAATTTATTATAATAACAGCTTGTAGGTAGACATTTGCGGCTGAACATAGGCCTCCTCGGTCAGAGGGTCGTCTTAGGAAAGGAAATATAAACTTACCGGTGTAGGCGATACCCAGGTCCGTAGAAGAATTAGCATTTGTTCATCTAAATCTTCAATAGGTCGTCTACGAAGATTAGGCGCCAAACGAAGGGAACAATTTACACACCGTTGAGAGAGTGGACGGTTTGTCCGATCTCGACCAGGTGTAGACATTTTGTCGTTAAAACTAGAGTCAATTCACTCACTTAACAATAAAACAGGAGTCCGATATCTCACAACAAAACTACTTGAGGAACGTAAACGCTCAACTCGATAGCATTGATCGAATCGTAACGAAGATAACAGAAGTAAATACGGAGGAATGCAATTCGACTCCACGCAAAACAAAGAGCACGAAACGAATAACCGGCCAGCTATTGATTTGACAGATAGATCTGTCTTTTTTTTTGTTTTTTTGGCTTGGAGCTAAGACCTTTAAGCCACGTCTTTATTTATCCAGGACCACTTCACAGATTTTGTTTTTTCACTTACATTTTTTGCACTGTATTTTTAATGTATTCGAATATTAGTTTCTATGTTTCTGTCTTTTAATAGTTCTTTGAGCGGCGGCGGGCGGGAAGAAAATTAATTTTATTTATTTTATGACACACTTCACTTAGTTCACTCGCGAATACCAATCTGTACCATGTATGGTGTTGCCAAGTTAATTATATGTTAATCGATTTTCAATATCGATTTTGTTGGATCAAGCTTTTGGATTTATAAATTATTATAGATTTTTTGGGGATTCAGTTATATTCAAATGATTAATAACACAGATGTATATTGACGCTTAGAGTAATCTTATTATTAGGTACAAAAAAGTTATCTTTTAAAAATACATAGTTATTTTTGTAATTTCTTTTGATTTTACGTCATAATTATGTCTATATGGGTCTAGCAATAGTAAAACGTTACCAAAATACCAGTAAAGACAGTGTTAGATGTAAACTTGACTCCGGCATTAAGTATCGATATCAATCAATCGATTCCGATTTTTAATCTAAATATTCTTTGACATCTGGCAGCATTTAAGTTATGTTTCGTTGGCGGATGTATTAAGATTCAGTTAAGTAACTATTTATTACGTTCTACAATGCTAGGGTAAAATAAATGTTCATAAAAAACACATGAACATTAAAAAATAAGATATAAATTTTGTATAGCATGAAGTTGCGACACGGCGCCACAAAGTGGGGCCCATTCCCGGGCAATCTCCTTTATTCGAAATTTCCATTTTTGAAAATTCACTCCCTTCTTTCAAAAATGGCATTGCTTCATATTTTCTCGCATCCATTTTATTTTTATATTTTTACTCTGTCAGTTCAAAATTTTCTTATTATTTTAATATTTTCCATTTTTCTTCTTTATATCATCACAAAAATGCAGCCCATAACCTTTTATGATATTACTGAGGGTACCCACCGATTCTTATAAAAACGAGCGCTCAATCGAGTACAGGCTGCCTCTGGCCGGAGGCTTTGAGTTTGCTTAAGGCAGCCACATGATAGTCCGGTTAAGTAGTCACGACCTCTCAAGGTCAATTACGAAATGCCATATTATAAATAAAAGTACAAGCTAATTTTTTTGCTCAGTCGCCGAACAGTAAGGGTGTCTGTACCTACGCTACTTTGCAGTAAGTTCGTTTCATATTTTATTCTTAGTGGTTTTTAGTTATGTTTTGATGATTATCGCGGTGTTGTGCACTCGGAATTCTTGCCAGAAGGTCAAACGGTAAATATAGAATATTATTTGAGCGTTACGCGGCGTTTAAAAGACCAAATTCGACGAAAAAGCCAGATTTAATTAGAAATACTCAACTGATACCCTCGAGCAAGCACCTTATTCACCAGATATGTCTCTAGCCGGCGTCTTTCTTTTTCCTAAACAAAAATTACCACTTCGTAGCATCCGTTTTCATTTGGTAGAAGACATAAAGGAGAATTTGCGGCGAGAACTGAACTCAATTCGTCGAACCCATTTGGATTATTCGTTGGGGTAAGTGTATCGTTTCTGAAGGAGCATGCTTTGAAGGCGATATAAATAAATTTGGATGAATAACTAACGTATTGTGTATTATTGATGTTTCCTGGTACTTTCTGGAGAGAGTGGTATTTGTAAAGCCACTTTATTTCGTATACACTACTACAGATTGTAACGGCCTTATTACAAAACAAGGTTTATCTTAGATCAAGATTTAAACTTTGAATATCAAACGTTAAACCCGAGTCTAAGTTGACAATTTTGTATAGAAGTTTACTATGTCCAGAATAAAGTTCAAAATACAATTAAGACCCCCGAAATGAAGGAATAGGGCAAAAATAGATTTTTTTAAACTGGCTCGGTGTTTTGGGCTTGGACAAAAGTTAGAACTAGTTTGAGTACCTGTACATTCAAAGTCGTGTCATCTTCATGTTTTGTTACTCAATCACGCATCGTGGCTGAACGAATTTAAATGAAGTTTGGCACACACATTTACTGGATACTTTTTACCCGTTATAATGAAAAAGACAAAGGGATCTTTTTCATTAACCCAGGTAAAAAGTATCCAGTAAGAAGCCGCAAGAAAAAACTGGTTAATGAGTGGTTATATTTTAAAGTACTTTATAGAAAACTCTCTTCGAACCTTTTATAACTCCACATAAAACGCTCCTAACAGAATTAATCGACCTTTTCTTCTCTTTAGAACAGCTGTTCAAAGCAATTAAATGTGAAACAGATCCATAAAATAAATTCAACTTTAAATGGTAAACACAAATAGATATTATTTGTCTTTCAGAAGGAAGCTAGGATGAATGTTTATTCATTCCATCCATTCGAAGTTGGAAACGTTCTAAGTTAAATGGGTATCTTGAACAATTTTACCGGTATTTGTACTTTTCTCGTTATCACTTTGAGCAAGTTTGAGTAAGAAATTACGATGTGATTGTACTGATTTTGGATGTGTTATCTCAGATATGTTTCGTATCTGGGTAAGTGGTAAACTTTGTTATCTTACAAACGTATTTTTTTATTGTCTTTCATCTAAATTATCATTTTTTTTGGAAAAAAACAACTGTCCGGTGTGTGGACAGAGATTTTACTCATAAATCCGATATATTTTCTTTTTTTTTTAAATCCTGAAGTTTAATTAAATAGTACAGTTATTACTTAACAAGTGAACAGACAAGGAGAAAGGAACAGAAAAATACGTACAAAGGTGATCCGTAATACATATATAAACTGACGCCTTCTTCCAATGGCGGTAGGCAGCAACTACAGAAGCCCACCTGCTACGATCCTTACATGAAATGACACACGCGACAATCATTCACTCTCGCGTCGTCTCGTTGCGATTCTAACTGACACTTTTCTCTATTCTATTTTATAAAAGCTGATGTCGACCATTCTGCAAGTCACTAGAAAATACTCGACTCGTTATATATATCTTGTAAAAGGTGAGATAGTATTAGTTTTAAGTTACTAACAATAGTCTTTTTAAGTGCAACTGTTACTAACAATTTATAGATCTTTTTTAGTTGTCCGAAATTAAATGATTTATTATTATTATATTATAATGATACATATGGTGTTCAGAAAAAGTGATAGCTGTTGACAATCTTTCTGCTATATCCTGTAAGGTTTGAGTTTGAAACAGTATCTCTAAAGCTACCTTTTGATGAGCTTTAAAATTTGCTATTTGTGTATATTGTTTATCTAATATATTTTGAACATTAACAATTTTCTCAATTTGGCTATTATATTCTTCTAAAGTTTCGTCTGTTATGGATATTTGTTTATTATATGCTACTCTTAAAATTTCTAAATCTTTTTGAATAGTGTTGATATCATCCAGATCCAGGTTTCCTGTAATGGTTTTTATAATTGAACCTAAACCATTAATTAAACCTCTTTTACTTCTACTTTGTATATCGAAATGATAACATATTTCGGTTACATGATCTAAAATAACGTTATTGCGATTATATATATGTTTTACATTTTCATTTTTTAAATTAGATTGTGACATAATTCTAGTTACAGTATTCTTAAGTCTATTCTTATGTTCTGATATAGGCCTTATTTCTAACTTATGGATAATTGTCCATCTTCCTTCAATAATACGAGTGGGTTGCATTTCCACTAATATCACATGTTTGTTTGACTCTAATCATCGAAAATTGTACCCGTTGACAATGAAGATTCCTGTAACAATGAGTTCTTCTGCATGATATATTCTGCCATTAGTTAATTTGTATTTATTGTGTGGTTCACAATCTAGTATATTATATGAACCTACATATCTAGCATTTGTTTTATGTCTCTCTGCTTTACTATTTTTTAAATATACCTTATCTCCAACTTTAAAATCTTTTGCTGGTCATATTATTTTATTAATTCGATCGTTACGTTTTTGTTTTTCTTTATGTAATAAATCATGAACATTTTGGTTTAATTGACTTACGAATTGTTTTTGTTGTGTTGTATAGTTTTGGATTACTACTTTAAGGTTATCGAAATTTTGCAGTTTTGGTTTTCTTCCAAAATGTACTTCAAAAGGAGTCATATTTATGGCACTATGCCTAGTGTTATTGTAAGCATGTGTTATAAATTAGATCTTTTGGTTCAAAATCAAAATCAAAATCAATTATTAAACTCTGTGCTCTTTGTAACCTGTATAGCTCTTGAATCGTACTATGTTACCTTTCTACATCCGAGTTTGACTTGTGATGTTGTGGAGAAGTGGTGTGATTAATAGTATTGTATATTTTAAATAACTCATTTATTATTTCGCTGCAAAATGATTGTTCACCATCATGCATTTTCTTAGGTGCTCCTATTAATGAGAATATCTCTGATAATGTGTCCCAAACTTTGCTTTTTCCGTTGGTTTTATTATAGCATACTTAGAAAACTTATCTATAATTGATAAGTACCATTGTTTTTCTAAAGACATGAAATCCGTGTGCCAAACTTCCATCGGTTCGTAGGGCGTTTCAGTTTCAAAAGCTAATGTTACGTTTGGATGTCTATTATATTTTTCTTTTTAGCAAGGACTACACTGTAGAATATATTTCTTCATTTGTTTCCTCATATTTTCCAAATAATATTTTTCTTTTAACTGTTTATATAAACTTTCAACTACAGGGTGTCGATTATCTTTTAAATGGTACTCTTTGATAAAGCTTAATTGTTCTTCTTTTTCATATATTTCTAGAAGACTTTTTGTGAACCTTATTGGTTTAAATTTTGAATGATCAAAATATTTACGACATTAGGGATTATGAAAGCATATTTTCTAGTGGTAAATATTCCAACATGAATTGTTTTATAATATCTTCTTCATTATTCGGTGGGACATAAAAGTACCAAATTCCGTTTTCTCGACTTGCCTTCTTGTATGGTGCATATTCGAATATTACAAGTCTTAATCTTTTGGGTGGATACGCATTTATTATAGGGATTCCTTCATCACTATCTTATTGATTAGAATGTACAGTATCTTGCTGATTACTATTCAAATCATTGTTAGATTGTTTTAAGTTTTCTAATGATTCGTCTTTTGAAGAACTACTTATATTGGAATTTGTTAATGCCAAATCTTCTTCCAAATTTACGTCTAATGAGTCACCATCAGTGTGATGAATCTCTACACGACTTAATGCGTCGGCGACATAATTATCTTTTCCTTTTACATGTTCTATAGTAAAATCATAGTCTTGTAATTATAATTTCCATCTAGTTAATCGCTGATTAGGTTCTTTTAATTTTGCTAACCGTATTAATGCTTTGTGGTCTGTACGCAACGTGAATTTTCTTTCGTAGATATAAGGTCGAAACTGTGTTACAGTCCAAAGTATTCCTAATAGTTCTTTTTCAGTTGTATTATATTATTGTTCGGCTTTACTTAGAGTCCTAGATGCATAAGCTATCGCATGACTTTCTTGACTTAATACGGCTCCTAAAGCTATATCAGATGCATCGGTCGTGATTACGAAAGCTTGATTAAAATCTGAGAAAGCTAAGATAGGTGCGTTAGTTAATAAATGTTTACAAATCTGAATTTCTTCAATATAATTTTTCTGATGTATATCTATAGTAGTATCCTTTTTGTAGATTCTATAAGAGGTTTGACTATTTTACTTAGATTTGGTACAAATTTCCTATAATATCCTATTAAACCTAAAAATGCTCTGATTTCTTTAATAGTTTTTGGAATAGGGAATTTTTGAATGGCTTCAATTTTTTTGTTTTGGTTTTAAACCATCTTTATTTAATACATGACCTAGGAATTCAATTTCTTCTTCCATAAAAACGCATTTATTTTTATTATTTTTAAGGTTGGCTGTTCTTAATGCTTCAAAAACCTGCTGAAGTCTATTGATGTGCTCTTGTTTTAGAATAAATTATGATATCATCTAAACAAACAAGACATATATTTCTAGTGATTTCCTTCTTCAATACGTTATTCATCATTTTTTACATGATAACCTGAGGTTAAATCTAGAGTAGTAAAATATTTTTTACCTTGTAATTTTGAAAATAGTTCATCAATGTTAGGTAAAGGAAATTTATCTGATTTAGTATTTTCATTTAGTTTTCTATAGTCTTTTACCATTCTCCATTTTTGTATTCCGGATTGATCTACCTTTTTTGATATGATGTGTCCCGTACACATCATATCAAAAAAGGTAGGTGAGGCCCATGGTGATTCTGAGGGGCGAATTATATTTTCACTTAATAACGTAATAAATAGTTTTTTTATTTCCTCTTGTTGAATTTGCGGTAACCTAAATGGTCTTTGATAAATGGGCTCGTCATGAATTAAATTGATATGATGTTTAATTTTTGTCGTTGCACTGTTTCGTGACGCTTTCTGTAAATAAATCTTGATACGTATCACAAAGTTTTCTGACATTTAAATTATTATTAAAAGTAATATGAAAAATAAGTAATTCTCGTTCTGGCATACTTAATTTTCTTTCTTTTAAATCTATTTTCGCATTAATTTGTTCAATCATTTCAGTACCCATTAAAACGTCATACTTATCACTAAATTGGTAAATATAAAATTTCATCGTTCCGTTTTCTTTTCCGAAATATAACCAGTATGAAGTTTCTATTACGCCATTGTGAGTTGTTACTCCATGTGAAGTTCTAACTGTGAATCTTTCTGGCTTTTTACATTCAGGAAAGTATAACCTTTGTGCCGTTGGTGTTATAAATGAACGTTGACTTCCTGTATCTATTAATATTCTTAGTTTAGGGTTTTCTGTTTCACAATATGGTAAATATGATTTTACATGATTAAATTCTATAATGTTTTGTTTAAATCTAATCCCTCGTGAAAATCCTGACTTTCTTCGGGAACGTAGGAACAGTTTTCCTCAGGAATATAATAATATTCTTCTACATAGTAATTTTCTTCAGGAATATTATGATTGGTAGTTTGAGAACTATAATTATTGTCACTGGATATTGGTTCTTCCGAATTGTCGGAGTGATGGTGGGGATGGTGGTGGTGGCTCCTTTGCTACAAAACCTTTTCCTAAATTGATTTGGTTTGGTTTTAATTGGGCAGCTGTCCTCATTGTTACGTCTTCTGACTTGTGTATAGGACGCTGTTGTGGTTGTGATTGTTGTGGAAAACTATTTCTGTATTGTTGAAATTGTGGATGTGGAGGTCTTTGGAATACGTTGATTTGGATTCCAGGTGTGTCTAGTTTGATAAAAAGGTCTGTTTGTAAACTGAGTGTTCATTCTCTGTTGTTGCGAATGCGATTGTTGAGGATGAAATTGAGTGTTAATGTGTTGTGTCGGTTTAAGTTGCGGTATGCTCCCTTGTTGTTGAGGTTGTATTTGATTTATAATACGAGGAGCAGGTAAATAATTATAAAACTTTTGTTTTATGTGTTCGAATCTCCCTTCTGCTTCTAATTGTAATATCCTAGTAACTGTTTCATTAAAGTTACAATTAATAGCATATACTTGGTCATGGTATGGTAAGCTATTTCTTAAAGTATTTGTGCAGTGCTAATATAGGGCTCCATGATCTCATCTATAAGATCTTGTCGGGCTATTCCGTGCATATCAGTTAACTTACATTTAAAAAAAAAATGTTTGAATTCAAATATTAAATCTTTATATGTAGTTTTTTTCTTCACATTAGATAATTCTACTAGTAAGGTATTAAGTTCCCTATTATCTGCACACTCTACCTTCAGGGTGGCTTTTATGTTATTCCAATTAAAGGCATGGTTAATCATAGAGACGATTGCTGCGGCCCTGCCTTCTAGTTTGGTCAATAATAACATTATATTTTGAGGCGTGTTGCCTACTATGGCTTGTAGCCATTGCTTTGCATTATTTAAATAATTGTAAATAGTAAATGGGTCACCATTATATGTGGGGACAAAATAAATTAACTTATTTGGATAGATTGTGAACTGCACTGGTGATGTCAGTGGCTGTGACAATGGAACTTGTGATGAACTAGATACACTTTGTGGTACGTAGCCTTGTTTACCCTCCATATTATTTTTAGGAAGTGGGTCGGTGTTTCTACTTACACTAGTCTTAGATTTATATATAAATTTCGGGGATCTAATTACAGGAATTTTGGATAGGATAATGCTACTCGTTGCTTACAGAACGTAGCTGATGGCAACATGGAGAACCAGCATTTCTTCACTTTATCTTGACTTATTTATTTGGTAGGTTGCACAGTTTTTAAGACTTAAAATTCACGCGAAGTCTTTTAGCGAACTTGGAGTTTTTGCCTCAAACGTTCTTGAACTTTATAACACTTTCACTTTTTAGCTGGGCCCACGTTGGGCGCCAGCCAAAATAGTTCTACTAATTTAGTTTAAAAAAAAAGATTTTTATTTTATTGATTGGCTTTCACAATATTCACAATATCATTATTATATTTAGGTTTCACAACTCGTGTTAAATCTAAGTCATATGTTTATAACATATGACTTAGATTTAACACGAGGAATGCTAAGTAGACACAACCAACGCTCCTCTGATGACCAGGTCTTTTATACCGCCGTGATTGCTAATGGCTCTTTGTCTTTGTTTACCAGAACTCTCTCGTTCCTGGTGGTCCAAGGGGTAATTAGTATTGGAGACTGATGCCCAATTGTTCTAGTTTCCATAACATCTCCTATGTCTTCCTTGAAAAGCTTCATTATATTTTTAATGCGTTCATTGTTCAAGTCTTGTTGACTCGGGACTCGCACGTTTAGGTATAGATTGCTTTAAAAGGCTAGGCAGATTGACTTCTCCCGGGATTTTCATGTTTAAGTATGGATAACTCTAAAGGGCTTGGCAGATTGTCGTCTCCCGGGATTCGCATGTTTAGGTATAGATTACTTTTAAAGCGTATTGTCTTCTTTCTTTCTATGTCACTCATTCTAAAGTCATAATATTTCTAACGTTAACATGGATCATGAATAAATCCTAGGAAGTTTCGAGGTCTTCATAAATCACATTACAAAGTTTTAAGGCCATTTGGGAAATTCTAAAGGAATATATCCTTAACAGACCGGTATTGTACTACGAATCTGATTTGATTTGTGCCCAAAGATGTTTCGGAAATAAGGGGATTTCAATTATTTTGTCTTTGACCAAAGAAATGTAAGAAATGCTGATTATGAAATCTTTGTCAAACGATATTTACAAATACTTTATCCATCGTTAACGAAAGTTTAACAGTATGAACCTCATCATTTACTAACCTTTTTTTCTGCCTTTCTCAGCTTAATCTCAGTATCTATATGGGGTGACTGGTAATTAGTGACCAATACTTTAACACGATTGTACTCATCATAACAAACGACTTTACCGAAGTTTATTTTAATTTTTATTTACCATACGCTTCATATTTTTATTTACCATGACCATTGGGGTCATGCGTTTGGTAAATAAAACTTCTACCCCCCAATAGAATATTGAGTACCTATCTAACAAGATGAATACACCATCAGCTGTTATTTAATTTAAGTAGTTTCTAATCCCTTTTTAAAAACAGAATTATTAAGAATGAAAAAAGAATAATGCATTATTCTTTTTTCATTCATTTATCATGGGGCAGAACGGGGTCAAGCGACTAACAGCTGATAGCGCGCAGGGTCCGTACTGTTATTAAATTAATTAAAAAATTGTAATGCATGACAAACATAGTAAAGTTTCGTTTGTAAGAAGAGATAAGTAACTAATTTAAATTACAGCTTATGGTGTAGGTTACTATTATTCTCTTCATTCAATATTCATTTGAGGTGATTGGTGTTATGCGCTTTTAATATGACGCGGTTAATATGAAAAAATCGCTTCTTTGGGAAACTTGTTTGTTATGATAAGTACAATCATGTGTTTAAATAACGGTCACCAGTCACCTTTTTTTTTGGGTGGGAAATCATCAAATGAGTTCTCCCGCTCTGGGTGGAGCGGGAGGGCGTGTCATACTTATACTGACTAAAACCCACCCGTATTCCTTCAGTTGCTTGTGACAGGAGCACAGTATCTCTTTCAAACATCCCGCGACCCTGAGGCATCGGCCCTATCGGGCCCCGTCACTATGTGCTGATATCTCTTTGAGGCGCGCGTGGAACACGACGCGCTGTCGACCCTGCCCTGGTCCTTCTTCCTTGTCCTAGTCCGCAAGCCCGCGCCTGCGGCGGCCGGGAATCTGTAGGCGACTCCCAACGCCCAGGGCGCGAGGCCCTGTCCCTCACGCGCTCCGCTTCCTCCTTCGCGAGCATTACTGCTTCGCAGAAGGAGGTGACCGCTTCTCATTTCCTCTCTTTTCTGCCCAAGCTGGGCAGACCTCCACCGTATGCTCCTCCGTGTCCTCCGGGCGATTGTGTGAATGGTGACACCCGGGCGTTTCCTCCCGCCTTATGCGAAACAGGAACCTCCCGTAACAACCATGTCCGGTGAGGACCTGTGTCAGGCGGAAGGTGAGGGCCGATGGCTTTGCCCGCAGCCGCAGAGTCTGCAGAGGAGGAGGAGAACGCCATCAGCGTCCCAGAGGTGACACAGGCAGAGATGAGGGCGGCCGTGATGCGGCTCCGGGCCAAGAACGTGGCTCCGGGGCCCGATGGAATTCACGGCCTTGCTTTGGCCCTCGCTCTGAAGGAGTTGGAGCCCCAACTGAGAGGACTCTACACAGCGTGCCTTGAGCGGGGCCAGTTTCCCAGTCTGTGGAAGATTGGACGTCTGGTCCTGCTCAGGAAGGCGGGGCGCCCTGCCGATTCGCCATCTGCGTACCGGCCCATAGTGCTGCTCGACGAGGTGGGCAAGCTGTTCGAGCGCATACTCGCAGCCCGCCTCGTCGGCCACTTGTGCAGAGAGGGGCCGGACCTGGACGAGAGCCAGTTCGGCTTTCGGCATGGGCGCTCTACCATCCACGCTGTGTCGAGGGTGAGAGTCCTAGCGGAGGAAACAGTGTCCCGGGGCGGGGTGGTGGTGGCGGTGTCCTTGGACATCTCCAACGCCTTCAACACCCTGCCCTGGAGCTGCATACGGAAGGCACTGCGTTATCATCGGGTGCCTCTCTACCTCCGCCGCATCGTTGGGGCTTATCTAGCGGGGAGGTGTGTCACCTACATGGGACGTGATGGCGGAAACCAGCGCCAAGTGTCGTGCGGTGTTCCACAGGGATCGGTCGTGGGACTGCTCCTGTGGAACATCGGGTACGACTGGGTGCTGAGGGGCGAGCTCCCGCCGGGCGCGGACCTGACGTGTTACGCGGACGACACGCTGGTCACGGCCCGGGGGAGTTCGCACAGGGAGGCAGCGTTGCTCGCGACGGTGGCGGTCTCACTCACGGTGAGCCGCATACGGCGCCTCGGCCTGGAGGTGGCCCTCAACAAGTCGGAGGCCATGGTGTTTCATGGCCCCCGGCGGGCGCCGCCGGCCGGATCACACATTGTGGTCGGGGGGGTCCGGATCGCTGTCGAGCCCACCATGAAATATCTGGGATTGGTGCTCGACAGCCGGTGGGACTTCGGACCCCACTTCCGGCGGCTGGCGCCCAAGTTGTTGGGCGCGGCCGGGGCGCTGGCAACGCTGCTTCCCAATCTGGGGGGCCCGAGCGCCGCCTGTAGGCGGCTCTATATGGGGATCGTGCGATCTATGGCGCTCTACGGAGCGCCGATCTGGGCGTCTGACCTGACGGCCGGCAGCATAGCTGTCCTGCGCAAGCCGCAGCGGGCGATGGCCGTCAGAGTCATTCGGGGGTATCGCACGATCTCCTTCGAGGCGGGTTGTGCACTGGCCGGATCACCGCCCTGGGACCTGGAGGCGAAGGTGCTCGCGTCACTGTACCGGTGGCGCGAGGCAGCGCGGGAGCGGGGCGAGCGACCGATGCAGCAACATATAGAGCAGCATCGGTTGCAGCTCCGCGAGGTCCTGGTGGCGGAATGGCGGGTGAGGCTTTCACGCCCTACCGCCGGCCTCAGCACCATCGAGGCGATCCGGCCAGTGTTCGACCTCTGGCTCGGGAGAAGGCACGGCTCCCTGTCGTTTCGGGCGACGCAGGTGCTCTCGGGGCATGGTTGCTTCGGGAAGTACCTGTGTCGCATAAACAGGGAGCCGGACGCCCGGTGTCACCACTGCGTCGACTGCCGGGAGGACACGGCGTGGCACACGCTGGCAGAGTGTGCCGCTTGGGAGGAGCCGCGTCGTGCCCTCATCTCAGAAGTAGGCAGTGACCTGTCGCTGCCGCCCGTAGTGAGTTCGATGGTCGGCAGCGTCGAGTCCTGGGACGCGGTGGTTTCCTTCTGCGAGACGGTCATCTCGCGGAAGGAGGCTGCGGAAAGGGAGAGAGAGATCTCGACTCTCGACCCAGCCCGCAGCAGATGCACCGGGCGTCGGAGGAGGGCGGACAACGCCCTCTTCCGGCCCCCCTAAATGGGTCCAGGGGCGACGGATTCGGGGACATCCGTAGCCCCCCAACATCAGGACCCGAGAAGGCGGCGCGCGTAGTGTTCCTCGCGCGCCGACCACAGACGTTGCGGGGGGAGTACACCTCACTCCCCCCGCCCGAGACGGGGCCCGCGTAAGCGGGCCGGCACCAGCCGGGGTTGTGGAAGAATAATGTATTCCCGCGACCCCGGCGTAGGTGTGAGATGGAACACCGGGGTGGTTTTTAGTCAGTAAGAGTCTGACAGACCCCTCCGCCCGCCCCAGGGCGGAGGACATCCATGAGGATTTTCCACCCCGGGAACAAAAACAAAAAAAAAAGGCGGAAGGTGAGGACGCCATGGCGCCTCTTCAACCACTTCTCAAAGAGGGGACTTATCACCGCTATTGTGGTGTGCCCAGCACTGGGTTTCGACAATCGCACCCTCCATGTCGCCAAGAGATCCCGGCGGAGCTCTGTCCGCTGTACCGTTATTTCTCGCGGCAGCGGAGTTACACCCCGGCGTTTGCCTCCTCGCGCCACTCCCATGCGGGTGCGAGGGCTTTTGCCTTCAGATCCCTTGGCGGCAATCCATCCAATATATCCCGATAATATTTTTTTGTGTATATACTCTTACCTACTCTCACATAAACTCCGGTGGTAAATAGCATAATGTATCACAACTCTGGTCCCCAAGATACAGGCAGTTCGCTGTAAAGATCAAAATGAAGATCGCTCACAGTTTTAACGTGTACGGTTTTTGTACATCGTTCTCACTTATAGTGTCAACAATAATCGATGTAACTAATATTTTTGTAACAACAATTTTATTTAAAAGAGTGTCCATGGAGTTTCTTGCCCGTTCTTCTCCATAGTGACCTACTGCGCTTTGGAATGGGCAACTAGCTTCATATTTCTCACTGACCGATTCCTTGACAATTCAAAAGTGCCTGTAAATGGTTTAATTGAAATAAATGATTTGAGTTTGAGTTTGAGTTACAGAAAGAAATTAAGTTAAGTTAATTACAAGGTAATAATTGTAACATTGATTCAAGAAAATGTATTATTATTATTTAGTTTAGAGATCCTTGCGGGTGCGACGAACCTGTTGGCTAATGGTCATGCCGATGAGGAGTAGCTCCTTAGTATCTCGGGACCCGTTCCTACATCCATTTTGAGAGGCAGACATAATGGAGTTACTGTCAATGTGCGTATTCATTTTCGCCCTCAAAATGGATGTAAGAAGTTTATAGACCGCCGACAAACACGTGAGCTGTCTATAATTCTGGTGTTCCGTGGGACTAACTGACTTATGGAGCAGGTGGGTAACCCTTGCTGTTAGAAACTGCGGTAGCGACCCAGACTCAAAGGATGACTGGAACTGAGATGCCAGGCAAGTGTGTGAACTAATTAGCCATTTCAGCCAAAAGTTGTGCAGTCCGTCCGGTCCCGGTGATTTCCAATTCGGTAACGGACGGACTGCTCTGGCAACGTCTTATGGCGTAATTAAGATTGCTTCCATGAATGGCATAATTTCACACACTCGCTCGACATCCCGCGTCCAGCTAACCTCAGCGTGCCAGACGGGCACCGACCAGATGCTGCGCACTTGTGGCATCATCATCTGGGCGGCACACGTCTGTCACATTTCGTTCAGGTCGCTCCCAAGCACTATACACCCACCTCTCATCGCTCTGGTAAATGCGATTCTGCGTGTATCGATCAACTCGCCGCTTATACCGCCGAATCCGGCTCGCTCATGCACAAACTTTCTGCTTCAGGAAGTTGATGCGCTCTGTGACACGGGACATGTATTCTCGAGGGCTTATTTCAGTCCCCAAAAATGCCCGCCTTACAAAGCGCATCACTCGTGTTCGTGTATCGCCCTCCCTGAAGCAGTTTTAGTTTGCTGATGAGTACTCTGGCCTCATCGAACGCTCGATCCTGCACTGCCAAGCTGGTACGGCTGGTTTTGGTCGAGTAGCTCTGTCACAGTTTGGAAACTTGACGTTAGCTAAACGACATACCGCAACAGCCGCGCAATACAGGATCGAGTGGGTATCAACGAGATCCTCGCTGCTCTCGAACACATTCTTAAGTTGCAAATCCAGGGCACACACCAGCGGCCTATTTTTTTTGTCCATAGGTAGGCGTGGTAGTCGCGGTCTAAGTGGATCGATACTCGCAAAACGCATCCTCCAATGCGCTCCTTAATCGGGCGTTGCACTGGCTACTTACTGTGGTACTCAATACTCAATCATTTATTTGCATTCCACATGTTTACTTAGGTGGTAACTTAAAATTATATACGATCATTTTGGACCCTGTCGGGCACAGCAAAAATAGTAGGAGACTTTGTAGAATTTATCTAATCTCTCTAACAAAGATCATTATGTCTCTTTTTTCTAATTAACAGATAGTACATAATACCAAAAAGAGAACAAATTAAATCAAACAAATAAAATAAAAACAAATGAAATCAAAAATAAATAATGAAATCAAAATTACACCACCGACACCCATTAAACACCCTATTTGCACTTATATGTTGTCGTTTAAATATTCGTTGATACAATAGTAGCATTTTCTTAGTAATAATTGTTTTAGTTTTTTAACAAATGTATTAATACTGTCTTCTTTTTTAAATTAATTCAGGCAGTTTGTTGTATATTTTAGTGGCATTACATAGGGACCCGTAGAATGTATTTTTAGCCTTGAAGTAGGTATGTTTAACCTTGACTTATGTCGGAGTGTGTAACGTGACTGTATGTCTTCGCGTTTTGTGTAGAATTCTTGATGCTTAGGAACAAATTTGCAGGTCTCTAATTTGTATATACTCGGGAGGGTTAAAATGTTATACTTTTGGAAGTGAGGTTTGCAGCTGTCAGTTTGATCGATGTTTTGATGATTCTAATTAATTTCTTTTGAAGGGTGAAGAGTGTAGGTGCATCTGTGCTATTTTCCCGAAGGGTCACGCCGTAGCTCAGCCATGCATAAGCATACGCATAGTAGGTGGTGAGCGCTGATTGAAGATCGGTGTTTTTTTTATATTTCACGTGTGTGTTTGTGTGTTATTAAAAGTAAATTCTATATTTAGAGGTGGTTTTTGATGGGGATGGAAAGTAATTAGTTTAGTTTTGGAGTAGTTTATTTCGAGGTTGTGTGCGTTCATCCAGGTAACGGTTTTAGTAAGTATTGAATTTAATTTTTCATTTAATAAGTTATCTAGTAAGTTTATGGTGATTTCCGATTAAAGAGTTGTCTCACGTGCAAAGTACACCGAGTTTAATTATGAAACAGTTAAGTAAAAAACAATTAACCCAGCAGCCCTGCACATGTCTAGCAAATATGTGACAGTGGCGACGAGGATAAAAAGAAACAAGTTAAAGTTTTACGTGTTTCGCCCGTAAACTACAAAGAAATAATTTCGTCTTGTTACGTCGGACGAAATTGCACAAAATCACGGCTGCTGGGCTGTCACTGCCTGAGTTTTCAGCTGCAAAATACACATGTAAGGTTTCCAGTACAGAGAAAGAAGGTAAAAAGCCATTATTAGGTAGGGATTGGCTGAGTGCTATGAAAATTGATTGGCAAACTTGTATAAAACAGTGCAATTTAATTATTCACCAAGTTTCTAAAATTAAACTTAACAATTTAGTAGAAAAATATTGTGATATATTTTCTGGGTTTCCAGGCGAAATTAAAGGCACTGTAGGCACTTTGAAATTAAAAGAAGCTAATATTAAATCTATTGCATTTAAACCAAGAAGAATAGCTTATGCTGTAGAAAATTTGGTGTAAGAGGACGGGAATTTAAGACGGCCTCTATTTGAGTCAAGCACGTGACCATCTCCTCGTAATTGAAGTGCGTTAAGCCTAAAAGTCTCTTTAAGTGATGTTTAGTGGATTTGACGGCGCCTTCAGCAATGCCGTTGAAGTGGGGGGAGTATGGAGGCGCAAAAGAAAATTTGATGCCTTGTTGAGCAACTTCGGACACGAGATTCGAGTCTTGTAAAAACTAATGTAGCTCATTGCAAGTACCTATAAAGTTTGTCCCGTTATCGGACAAGATGCTTTCGGGTTTACCACGACGAGCCACGAAACGGTTCAAGGCAGCCATGTAGGCTTCTTTCGTAAGATCTGTAACAAGCTCGATGTGAACAGCCTTAACGGCAAGGCAAACAAAAATACACAGGTACGCCTTTATAAGCCTGCACCCTCGCCCTTTACGATCAGCTATCAGCACTGGCCCAGCATAATCGACACTACAATTCAAGAATGGGTGTTCTAAATGTGTCCTTGAAGAGGGCAACTGACCCATTGTAGGTTGCACAATTTTACACTTGTTTTTAAAACATTTGATGCATTTTTTAACAATATGTTTAGAAAGATTTCTACCACCAAGAGGCCAATACATTTGCCGTATATTTGCTAAGAGCAGCTGAGGGCCAGCGTGTAAGCAGTCGAGATGATATTTTTGAAATATTATTTTAGTTATATGGTGCTTAGCACATAATAATATGGGGTGCTTGACATTATAATCATAAGGTGAGTTGTCAAGTCTCCCACCTACGCGTATTAGACCGTTCGAATCTGTAAAAGGACTCAAAGAAATAAGCCTATTCTTTTTTTGTAAAGACTTTCCTGATTGCAATAAAT
This sequence comes from Dasypolia templi, assembly GCA_963555695.1. Lineage (NCBI taxonomy): Eukaryota > Metazoa > Arthropoda > Insecta > Lepidoptera > Noctuidae > Dasypolia > Dasypolia templi. The sequence continues at coordinate 7,758,956 of OY743148.1, read as the reverse complement.
TATACTCATCAGGAAACATATCCATTTGAGAGTGTCGTAAAATAAAATTTGCAGAGTTTGTAAGTTCCTCATAGGAAAGGGAGCCAAGGAATTTATTAAGTTTATGTTTTAAATTGTGTATAAATCTTAGTATATAAGCGACGACTCTCTGTAAGTGGCTATAATTGGAAAATTTGTGAATGAGTGATTTAATGAATAAATTATTATTATTATGATGTGACAAGCTGTTGTATGATTGTTGATGAGATGCGTGATCAGTGAAGTGTGATGATACAACTTCAGGTAGATCTTGCTTCAAGTTCTCATTTGGCATTTCTGGCCAATGTATTTCATTATTTAACAAAAACTGAGGACCTGACCATCATAACGAACACTTAAAACAAGATCCGCCGGATTTTCCTTCGACGGCACGTAGCTCCACGTGTGCCCTTCAGTGCATTCTTGTATTTCATTAATACGATTACGGACGAAAGGTTTCAATAATTAGGTGTCATGGAAAGCCAACTTAACACAATCGTCGAATCGCACCAAAAGTAACATTTGCTAACGGGTTTGGTGAAGGAATTCCGTACATTAACACACAGTCTTGCTCCTAATAAAGCCCCACATAACTCAAGTTTGGGGATGGTTATTGGTTTGATTGGTGCAACACGATTTTTAGACACCAACAAGTGTACTCTTACCAACCCATCCCTAGTACTAGACTTTATGTAAATACATGCTCCGTAGGCCTTTTCGGATGCATCTGTAAACACATGAATCTCATTTACAGTTGAATTATCACACGAAATCCACCTGGGTATTTTAAGGGTATTTAAACATGGTAGACTATTCACGAACATTAACCAGGAGGCATATATATTTTCTGGTACTTGCTCGTCCCAATCACACTTAGCCATCCATAGACTTTGGATGATAATTTTAGCCTCGATAATACAAGACCCTACCAGACCTAATGGATCAAATATTTGGCTAATCACAGATAAAATATGGCGCTTTGTTATTGGTTTGGTGGTATCGATTGATATTGAAAACTCGAGAGAATCACATTTACATAGCCAATATAGGCCTAACGTTTTAGATGACACGTTTCTATCCTCAGACAAGTTCAACCTACCAGAATGCCCTGAAACACCGGTTATTTCTGTTAAAATCTCTAAACTGTTAGATTGCCACTTTCTCAAATGAAAGTTAGCTGACGCTAAAATTGATGCAACTTCTTTAGCCATCTGGACCACCTTGGAAACCGAGTCGCTACCACTCAGATAATCGTCGACGTAAAAATCTCGTTCAATGGACGCTTTTACAATGTCATTAGAGGCGGTTGTCGCTAGACTGACTAAGCTCTTAGTAGCTAAATAAGGTGCGGAAGCTGTACCATACGTAACAGTATTAAGACTCTACGTTTGAAGTGGTAGCTTAGGGTCAGCACGAAAGATTATTTGCTGTAATAAACGTTGTGATGGTGTTACCTGAATGGCCCTGTACATCTTCACTATGTCACCAGAAATAACAAACTGGTGCTGAAAACGCAGCAGTATAGAAAAGAGATCATCTTGGACAGTGGGGCCCACCATTTGTATGTCATTAAACAACAATCCAGAAGTAGTCGCTGCTGATGCATCGAAGACTACCCTGAGCTTAGTCGTGGTACTGGATTCTCGGATGACTCCATGATGTGGCATAAAGTACTCATTTATGTTACCTGAATGTGGTTTCCTTGTTGAGTTATTCACAGTCATGTGTCGTAAGCTCACGTACTCCTCGATGAATGCGACATATCTTTCCTTAAAGGCAGGATCACGTTGGAAACGACGTTCCAATGATAAAAATCGACGTTTAGCCATTTCATATGACTCGCCTAACTCACTGGGATCATTTTTAAGAGGCATTGTAACTACGAAATGTCCGTTTTGATCACGCACAGTGTTAACACGAAAACTTTCTTCGTATGCTCGTTCTTCCTGTGACAAGGAATGCTCAGAAGAAACGGAATCGAGCTCCCAAAACTTATTGAGGCTGTTATTTAAATCATTCATGGAGATATTACAAAAATGTGAATCTATATTTTTGGATGGAAGTTTTGGAAGAGCCATGGAACCTGATACTATCCATCCGAGTTCTGTCTCATGTAACTTGGGCAGATTTTTGCCTAAATTAATAGATGCACTGCCTAAAATATTCCAAAATACTTCAGCACCAACCAGTATATCAATCTCCGATGGAACGTTGAAGGTCGGATCGGCCAGATTTAAATCGAATGGTATGGGGATGCTACTGATGTCGACTAAAGTAGACGGCAGTAATTTGGTAATTGTAGGTAATACGAAACAATTTATGTCTGTCTTATAGCTGCCGCTGCACGATTCAATGGTTGTTTTGCAAGACTGTGTACTTAATGTAGTATGACTATTTATACCTGTCACCGTGGAACTCGTGCTACGTCGAGGAAGTTCTAGCTTCTCACATAGTTTCTGCGTAATAAAATTAGCTGTGCTACCGTTATCGAGCAGGATCCTGGCGTCGGCCTCGACGCCTCGGTGGTTCACCACTTTCACCAACGCTGTGGACAGTAAAATATGAGAGGTAGTGTGTTGCGACCGAGTATCACTCGACAAGGAGATATTTTCTGAGGTGCAATTATGTGGTGCGGCACCTCCAGAAACATCAGCGGGCAATGCTACACTATTGGGCATTGGATCTTGGAAATGAGTAGACTGTTCCACATGTAAAAGGGTATTATGTCTACCTTTACAATATTTACAACGAGCTAATCTACATCGTTTTGTTAGATGACCACTACGTAAACAGTTAAAACAAACTTTAAATTCTTTTGCTTTTAATATACGTTGTTCTACATTTAATTTTCGGAACCCTTCACAAGTGTACAATAGGTGAGTTTGATTACATAAGGGACACTTTTTTTATATTTTTTATTTGAATTATCGGTTTGATTAGTTGCTATTATCAATGATTTATGTTTGTTTTCAACTTGATTGTTAGTTGTGTTTGTGTTATAATATATGTTAAGTGTTGTTTTGTTATTTGACAATTCACATATTTTGGTCGCGTAACAAACGGGGGGATTGTTCTAATGTCTCCAATAAATCAGCTTTTTTACAAAAATAAGAACAAAATTGAGAAACTGTTGGTTTTGTTGGTATGGTATTACGATAAGCTTCCCATTCCCTGCTAGTAATGGGATCTAGTTTAATTGCCATCATATAAATAATCAATGTATCCCAATTGTCCGTGGGCTCGTTCATTGTATTAAGGGCTCTGATATTTTTATTAATTACATCATTTAAACGACGCAAAGAAGTGGATGATTCTTGTGTAATATAGTCTACATTGAACAAGGCCTTAACATGGGTATCTACTAAAAGCCTACTGTTATCAAAGCGTTCGCATAGTAACTTCCACGCCATTTGATAATTATCACCTTTAAAATCAATATTTTTTATTATTTCTAAAGCATCGCCTTGAAGCGACGCACGGAGGTAGTGGAACTTACTAATGGCATCTATGCAACTACTATTATGAATTAGTGACAAATATGTATCTCTATACTCAAGCCAGTACTGATAGCCACCATCGAAATTAGGCAAATCAATTTTAGGTAAGCGTATAAAGTTACGTTGTTGGAACGATTCACCTGAGTGTTTGTTTACCGAGCCCGCTACAGACCCGCCATCACCGCTCTCGTTACTGGCAAGCAGGCCGTGCGCCTGCGCTGCGAGTGCATGGTAACGGTCCTCGAACTTTGCTCTCTCAGCATATGCCTCGTCAGGATCATCCGAAAGCAACTCGATGTCCACCTGTAAGTTGTCGAAAGCGTCATATGTTGCTTCAAATTTTTTTAAGCGACTTTCCAACTCTAAGCGTTGAACGTCGGAAATAATTTTGCAACTGAGAAGCACATTTATGTAGTTTGTGAAATTCGTAAGCTTTGCCTTAATGGCACTTCGCTTTCTCAACAATAAATCTAAAGAGGCCATAGCGAAGTCTAGTAAGAAAGATTATTGGTTAAAAAACACTAATTAATAATGCGTAGCAAAGTTTCGTAATGAAATGAGTGGCGCGCGTCTGTGAGCTGAGTATTTTGAAGGGCGCGCAGCGGCCGTCGCGTACGGGTTCGGTACCCCGACACCCCGCACCTTTCCGCCGTCAATCACGCGCATATGTGGTGCGCCAACATATTCCCCGGGTTGAAGGGAAGTCTTCAATGTTCGACTAGAAGGGGGCAGATGCAGTTGAAGGCACGACGAATGGTGCCCCGCTTCGTCTTCAGTTCGGCCACTCTCGTGACCCCGTCTACTCCGGGATAGGTCTTCGTGACCCGGCCCAGGGACCAGAGCAGAGGTGGCTTCGTTTTGTCCTTTATCAGGACTAAGGACCCCGGCTTCACTTCACCTCTGGAATGAAACCTCTTGGATTTTGCCTTTAGCAGAGAAGTGTATTCGTTATGAAACCGTCGCCAGAAATGCTGCCTGATGTGCTGGATTCTCTTCCAGCGATCCAGCTGCGTGATGTTGGCTTCAGTCACCTGAGGATGTGGTACTGATAAGAATGGCCGTCCAATTAGGAAGTGAAAGGGAGTAAGTGCCGAAAAATCGTTTGGGTCTGAAGAAAGCGGAGTGAGAGGGCGTGAATTAAGAACCGCCTCGATGTGAGTGAGACAGGTAGCCATCTCTTCGAAGGTGAAATGAGCAAGATGCAGTAACGGTTTTAGATGATGCTTACATGATTTAACAGCAGCTTCAGCCAATGAGTTGAAATGAGGGCTGTAAGCAGGCGTGAAAATAAATTCAATACCTTGCTGCGCCATTTCAGATACAACATTTGATGATTGCAAGAACCTATACATCTCGTTTGATGCGCCTACGAAGTTAGTCCCGTTATCGGACGTGATGCTTCGAGGCTTGCCACGACGCGCCACGAAACGATTTAGAGCGGCCATGTAGGCCTCAGTGGTGAGGTCAGTGACGAGCTCCAAATGTACGGCTTTCACTGCCGAGCAAACAAAGATGCACATATAGGATTTTGTTAGTTTGCATCCCCGGCCTTTACGATTGGCCACCAATACTGGCCCAGCATAGTCAACATAACTATTCAAAAAAGGAAACTCAAGATTCCTTCTCGAGGCAGGTAGTTGACCCATTATAGGCTGTACGTTCTGAGCCTTATGTCTGAAACATTTAAGACATTTATTCACGACAAACCTAGACAAGTTTCTGCCACCTAGAGGCCAATAAGTTTGTCGTATATGTGACAATAACAACTGTGGACCAGCATGTACAAGCTTTAAATGTTGCATTTGAAATATAGGTTTCGTAAGTATGTGCTTACTGCATAAAACAATAGGATGTTTCACACTAAAATCGTAGGGGGAGTTATCGAGCCTCCCGCCCACGCGAATGAGGATATGTAAATATATTTTGAATTTTCGTTAAGCTAGAATACTTTACTAATAAATCATGAATGACTGATGAATGAATGGTTACGTCTAAATGATTACTGACTAACGATTGATTGTCAGTATCACTACCAATGATATGAGTCACTACTTCCGGCAGACTATCCTTCCCGCTGTTGGGCATACTGGGCCACTCATTTTCACTATACTGTAAAAATGAGGGTCCAGACCACCAGAGAGGTGTGTCCATGATAACGTTGGCCCTAAGATCACGGGAAACAAGATCCGCCGGGTTGTCCTTCGACGGTACGTAGCTCCAGGTATGACCACAAGTACTTTCCTGTATCTCATTAACTCTGTTTCTGACAAAAGGATTTAGTTGATTAGAAGGAGTAGAGAGCCAACCCAGGACAATGGTTGAGTCACACCAGAATCTACATTTATGAATGGGCATGGTAAGCGATTCCTGAACCTTAGTACACTGCCTTGCACCCAACAAAGCTCCACAAAGTTCAAGCCTGGGTATCGTCGTTGGTTTGATGGGCGCTACACGATTTCTAGAGACTAGAAGCTGTACGCCTATGGATCCACTGCCATTACAAGACCGAATGTACACACAAGCGCCATACGCCCTCTCGGACGCATCGGTAAAGACGTGCACTTCATGCGTAATAGAGTCTTCACGCAAAACCCAACGAGGAATTTTTAGGTGATTTAATGCTGTTATTGTGCCTTCAAATGTAGACCAAAGGTTTCTGACTTCGTGCGATACTTCGTCATCCCAGTCATACTTATCTAGCCATAGACGCTGCATAATTATCTTAGCTTCGACGACGCACGGACCTACGAGGCCTAGAGGGTCGAAGATTTGACTGATAACAGAAAGAACATGACGTTTGGTGACTTTAGTAGTGGAAGTGATATTTATGGTATAAGTAAGTAAATCAGAGTCACAAACCCAGTTAAGACCTAAAGTCTTAGATTGAGATGAGCTTGAACCTTGCTCAGAAAAATATAAAGTATTATTTAACTGGTTATTTTGTGTTATCTCTTTAAGAATTTGAGGATTATTTGACCGCCATTTACGTAAATTAAATTTTGCTGATGACAGAATGTACCTTTTTTGAAATGTCAACAGTTTCAGCTATGGTATCCCCTCCACTAAGGTAGTCATCTACGTAGAAGTCACGTCGTATGGCACATTGGGCACGACTGTCCCCAATGTTGTCAGCCAGACCTACAAGACACTTAGTGGCTAAATAGGGTGCAGAAGCGGTACCATAGGTAACCGTATTTAAAGTGTAGGTCCTAAGAGGTTCTGAAGGTTCAAACCTGAAAATTATTTTTTGAAGAGGTCGTTGGACTGGATTTAACTCTATGGCCCTGTACATTTTTTCCACGTCACCTGAGACCACGTACCTATGCTGACAAAAACGTGTTAAAATAGAATGTCGTTAAGTGACACCCCCGAACTGGTAGAAGCTGATGCGTCGAATACTACGCGTAGTTGTGTAGTGGTGCTAGAACTACGAATGACTCCATGATGTGGTAATGTAATATTTACTCATGGAGTTTTCTGGTGATGGAGTACAGTCTGAGTCTAACGTCATATGACCTAGGCGCTCATATTCTCTCATGAACTCATTATATTTGTTATGAAACAAAGGATCGCGTTTAAATCGCCGTTCAAGGGAAAGAAAACGATTTCTAGCATTCCTAAAAGAATGACCTAATGTACAAGGATCCCCTTTTAAAGGCATAGTGACGACGAATCCCCCACCATCATTACGAATGGTGGTTTGAGCAAAAGACTGCTCACACATTCTCTCCTCAAGTGATAGAGAATGTTTTGAAGCAACGTTGTCAAGCTCCCAAAATTGAGTGAGGTCGGGAGTGACATTGGAATGATGGCAAAAATGATTAGCGGAAAAACATGATTGGCGCGAAATACTACCTGAAACTAACCATCCTAACCTGGTCTCGCATAATTTAGGTAGGTTTTTCCCTAAGTCTATTGTTTTGCTACCTAAGACATTCCAGAAAACTTCAGCCCCTACCAGGATATCTACGACCGACGGAACGTTAAAGTTCGGGTCTGCTAGCTTAAGACCTGAAGGAATACCGTAAAAATGGGTGTACCACAAGACTCGATATTGGGTCCTTTCCTCTTTTTAGTTTATATTAATGATCTACCTCATTTGTTTAAAACCCAACCACATATGGTGTTATTTGCTGACTATACTTCGTTAATTTTTAAAATTAATAGGCGTGCATTAAATCTTGACGACGTGAATAACGCCTTACTGCAGATCCAAAATTGGTTCACTGCTAATAATTTGGTATTAAATGGGAAAAAAACTAAGTGCATAAGATTTTCTTTACCAAATGTCAAAAGTACTAATTGTGAGATAGTATTGAATCAAGAGAAACTAGAATTCGTCGATAAAACTGTTTTCCTGGGGATCACGCTCGATTCAAAGCTTCAATGGGGTCCTCATTTAACATCCCTTGCAGGACGGCTAAGTTCAGCAGCATATGCTGTGAGAAAAATCCGTCAATTTACTGATGTAGATACCGCGAGACTAGTCTATTTAAGTTACTTTCATAGTATTATGTCGTACGGTATTTTACTATGGGGACGGGCTGCAGACATCGAGTCCATTTTCATTCTGCAGAAAAGAGCCATCAGAGCCATATATGGCCTCCGCAGGCGCGACTCTCTAAGGGAATTGTTCAAAGATATTAACATCATGACGGTACCTTGTAAATTTATCTATGAAAACATCATGTACGTAAGGAAAAATCCACATCTTTTTAGTAAAAGAGGTGAAAGACACAATTATATCACTAGAAATAGGGACCAATTAGTTCAACCAGGTTTCAGGCTGGCTAAAGTAGACTCATCTTTCATGGGGTACTGTTTAACATGTTACAATAAAATACCTCCCCATATACATCAACTAAATGAAACCAAATTTAAATCTTGTATAAAACGCACACTATGCAGCCGAGCATATTATAAGTTAGGGGATTACATTGCTGATAAAAATGCTTGGCTAATCGCTGGTCCTGCTCCTCAAGGACGCATCAACTAATTGATTAGCATTTAAAAATACTGTTGGAGCTGCTGAAGATTAAAAACAAGAATCTTTGCATTGTATAAACTCAACTTTTTTAGCACTGTATAATTGCTATATGCCATATGTGAGTAATATGTACATGCTTTAAAGCTACCATTTACAGGGTACGTCTTTCATTAACTTGAATGTGTCCTGGCGGCTGAGAGTATGTCATGCTCACTTTAATGTTTCGCTGATGGTGGCGCGTGTGTTGGATCATTTAGCTCCCTTCAAAATGGTTGAGTTGAATGGTGCTAATCCATGCGTCATGTTCGTGAACGGGCGCCGTCAGTTGAGACTGGTCATCTCTTAGCTGCCACGGCGTATTTTAATTAAATTTTATTTTCGAATTGTTTTCATATTTAAATAACGGACGCTTTTAACGTTCTGCATCGTTCTCACATGCATAATTTCAACATGAATGATGTTACCAATATATTGTAAACATAAGTTTGATTTAAAAGAGTGTCCGTGGAGTTTCTTGCCCGTTCTTCTCCATAGGTACCTACTACGCTTTGGAATGGGCAACTAGCTTCATTTTTCTGACCGAACGACCTTGACAATTCAAAAGTGCCTGTAATTGGTTTATTTGAAATAAATGCTTTGAGTTTGAGTTTGAGTTTGAGTTAGGGACATTACTGATGTGCACGAATGAAGACGGTAGAACCTTTGTTATTTCAGGCAAAATATGACACTCGATATCTACAGTAAAGACACAGCATAAAGACTCTATTGTGAGGTGACAAGACTGTGTACTGGTGGATATGTGATTATTAATACCCGTTACCTTGGTGCTCGTACCGCGTCGTAACAAACCCAGCTTCTCTGAGAAGCTCTGCGTAATAAAGTTCGCCGTACTGCCGTTGTCCAACAGTAGGCGCGCAGTGTACTTCTTACCCGACACGCCAGTCACGTTCACCATGGCTGTGGACAGTAAAACATGCGCAGAAGTAGCAAGCTGCATGGAATTGGCTGAAAGCACAACATTTGAAGAAGGCGAAGCAGAAGGCAGTGCACTAGGCATGGCAGAAGGCAATGGATTGGAAGTAAGTTTGGGCTCGTTACTTTCTAAATGCAAGAGCGTATTGTGCTTTGTTTTGCAATATTTGCAATGTGAAAATCTACATTTCTTAGAATTATGTCCAAAGCGTAAGCAGTTAATGCAAACTTTAAATTCAATTGCTTTTTGTATGCGATCTTCTACTGATAAATTTCTAAAAGATTCACATTTAAATAATGTATGTGCTTGGGAGCAAAGTGGACATTTACGGTTTTTATTAATGTTTTCTAATTTTGTATTTGTTTGATTTTGCTTAGAATCAGTTTTATTCGTATGACTATTATTTAAGGCGACAATAGTACTCGTTTCAGAAGAACTATGATTAGACTCCACTGATTCTAACCAGTCCGCTTTCTTGCTTAAAAAAGAACAAAATTGTGTTAAAGTAGGATCATCTTTAAAAGTATTGTTTCTATGCTCTTCCCAGTCACGACTTGTTATTAAATCAAATTTTTTGACCATGAAATAAATAATAATATCGTCCCAATATTGAGTGGGCTTTTGTAATGAAGTTAGCGCCCTAATATTTTTATTTATGACATCAACAAGGTTTCTGATGGAAACACTTGACTCTTTTATAATGGGTTCGACATTAAATAAAGCCTGAAAATGATTGTTCACAAGAAGTCGGTAGTTATTGTAACGTTCGCACAACAGGTTCCACGATAGATCAGCTTTAAAATCAATGTTTTTAATAATTAAGGCCGCATTTCCCTGGAGTGAAGCTCGCAGGTAGTGGAACTTATCAATGTCACTTATGCTAGAATTGTCGTGAATCAATGACCCAAAGGTATCCCTAAACTCAAGCCAGCATTGGTAGTTCCCATCGAAATGTGGCAAATCTATTTTAGGCAAACGAACAAAAGAATTCCTAAATGTAACATGTGCACCTGAGTCAGCATCTCTGAAGCCCGCCTCCGACGCAGCACCGTTGGCCGAGACACCGAGCAGGCTGCGTGAGAGTGCCACCAGGTTAAAGAACTGGCGGTCAAAGTCCTCACGCTCAGCCAATGCAGACTCGTCGTCATCGGAAAGCACTTCGATCTGTGTCTGTAAGGCATCAAAGTCGGTATGTAAGGTTTCAAATTTATGAAATCGCTCCTCTAAATCTAACCGTTGCAACTCAGATAATGCGGAACTACTTTTTACTAAGTTTAAAAAGTTGCTGTAAATAGTAAGCTTCGACTTTATTGAACTACGTTTTTTTATCACTGTTTTTAAATTATCAGCCATTGTAAACTTAAATAACAGCTGGACGCACTGATGCAAATGTACTTAATAGATAAAAACTGCAAAACAGCTGTGTGTTAGTGAAAGGGATCGAGAATCAGTGTCAAGGTCATCGACTGGACACGCGGTAACAAAGTGTGAATAGTGCGAATTAGCTAATGACCAAGCGTTTTCGATACAATCAATGGGTATTAAACAAGCAGTGCCGTAGAAAACACTATGAAAGCTCTAATATTAAATCACTAGTATGCTAAGACTATATGAAAACTGAAAGATGGAAAGACTTAACAACGATTTTCGGTAAGAAAAAGAAAGCAGGAAAATAGCTAATTGGAACGGACTCACTCAAATACAGCAGTATACTCATCAGCTCCCACGATGACGATGCAGGCTGCCTCGGGAACGACTTCTTTGTTCTTTTCTTCGTGGCCGTACCGCGTGCTTTTCGCGAGCGGTCAAAGTCGACGACCGACGATGAAGATGGCGTTAATTACAGCAAAACCGGTGATTGTTTTGCGCGATCGAAGGACCGTTGATTGGGCTCAATCGGGACTTTATAATAAAATAATTAGTGGACTGTATTAAAATAGTTTTAATACCGTAATTAACACGAACAACGGATAGTTACGATAGTACAATGGAATGCCCGTAGTGGCGCGCGTCTGTGAGCTGAGTGGTTTGAAGGGCGCGCAGCGGCCGTCGCGTACGGGTTCGGTACCCCGACACCCCGCACCTTTCCGCCGTCAATCACGCGCTTAGGTGGGGCGCCGACACCATTCTACGACCCTATTAATATCCTGCTGCAGTAGGACATGATCAGTTTCCTGTTTTATTTTAAGAACTAATTTCAAGTCGTCAGCAAATAACAATGGTATGGAGTTATTGACTACTCTCGGCAGGTCGTTAACTGTTAAAATGAAGAGAAAAGGCCCTCAATTACTGCCCTGACTAACTCCTGATCTCGTGAAATAGGGCTCAGAGAGCTGCCCACTGCAGTCGACGTACTGACAACGGTCTCATAAATAGCAGGCGAAAAACGATAAAGTGTGACGTGTACAGCTTACAACAGCCAATTTAGCTAGAAGGACGTCGTTATCTACTGTGTCAAAAGCCTTCCGGAAATCGAAGTAGGCAACATCTACCTGTTGACCAGCATCCAACGTCGGTACTATTTGTGTCATAAGATCCAGTAAGTTTCCCGTTGTCCCCCGTCCAGGACGGAAACCGTGTTGCGCGTCGGACAACAGAGCGCTATTCTGTGGATACAGGCTACCGTGAACGGTAGACTCAAACAGTTTAGCTGGAGTGCATAATACCGCTACAGGTCTATAATCGCAAGGTGCTGAACCTCTACTACCTTTTGATACGGGTACTACCCGTAAGTAAGTTTCCAGCGCTCAGGAAAAGTCGCGGTCTTGATACAGACGTTAAACAAGTGTAGCAACGGAGCAACGGCTTAACCAACACCGCACGGCAATGCCTAAATATGTACGCCGGAATACCATCGGGCCCTGCTGAGCGCTTAGGCAGCAAGCGTGCGAGTGCGAGCTGTACGTCAGCGGAGCCTACGCTCGCTAGGTGCACACGCGAGCACGGCGACGCGCCCGCTGCCTCGCCCGCACTCGCTGCAGCCATACTCAGTTCGGGAGGTGCCGGATTGTATACCGACTGAAAAAACCGAGCGAACTCATTGGCACATTCGTATTCCGATTATACCCGCCCGTCCTTAATTAACTTCCGCTGATTCGAATCGCCTTTCCTAGACCTAATAAACCCCCAAAACGGTCGCGGATCCTTCGCTAGGTGCCCTTGCACGCGATTGCGTTACCGATCGTGCGCTCGAGCAGTCTCGGTTTTCACTCTCGCCCTGTATCGTAAGAATTCCACATAATCACTGCGTGATTTACTTGATTTCTATTTTTTATGTAATAAATATTTAACTTTTATGTCTCTAATAATTTCCGATGTATACCACACTGGATAAACGTGTCTATTATTTAATGGATTAGTATGTTTCTTTTTTGGAGGACTTGTCGAAAACGTCATATATCTTATTATAATATAAATCTAAAACTATATCTGGATCGCATGAACCGTAAATCTTACTCCAATCTATTTTAGCTACCAAACTATACATTTGATTGAAGTCCGCTTTATTAAAATTCCAACATTTATGAGTTTGTCGCGTATGGGGGCGGTGGAGGCGGGCGCGTGCGCGAGCCGCGCTCGATGCTCACGGCCAGCGGAGGATGGTACGCATCTACGGGCTGCAGGCCTTCGTCTGCCGCGCTCACCGACACGCCACCACGCGCACTCAACACGAGGTCCAACTACCTATCGTTACAGTTATTTACTGCGTTGGACTGAGTAAATTCACAGAAGGCCATGACATATTCGTAATAGTTAGAAATGTTATTCTTACACGAATACATATTAAAGTCCCCTAATATAATTAAATTGCTGGTGTATTTGACACATATTTTTTCTAATATGCTAAACATCGATAAATATCCATTGTCGGCAGCCCCTGGCGGAATATAGACGACACAACAAGTAAATATAAAACAGTTTTGCCTATAAACAGCCGCACACATCAGTTCAAACTTCTGACTATCTATATCAACGTTACCTGGCACGCGGCACTCGTCGCAACTCGTACCTCGGTGTGGCCACTAAAAATACGCCACCTTGCTTGCGACCATCCGCCCGATCGCATCGTAGTATCTGATAGCCAGGAAGCACAAATTCCGCGTTCTGAATCGCTTCATTAAGGCCCGATTCGGTAATAGCAAATAAATCAGATCCTGATGACTCGAGTAGTGATAAAAAATATGTTGTCTTAGTTCTGAGTCCTCTGACGTTTTGGTATAAAATGTTGAAATGACTACTGGGTTTCCGGTTGTTTTGGGTTAGTATTGGGACGAAACCAAATCCATTCACTGTATTCTACATTCACTTGCCATATCTCAGGGTCACAAAGTTTCTCAAAATTACTTAATGTAACACTAATCCTGAATGGGGAATAGTCTCGCTCCGTTTTTGGTTTTAATTTTTCGATTACGATTTCAGAGTCCGTTCCTAGTGTCTGCTTGATATGCTCCATTAGATCGTCCTCTGAAGTGCTTTTATTACTTTGAATATTAAGATTTGAATTATAACGGACGCAATCGAAGGCCTGTGTCATGTCGCAGTGGCAATACCATCGCAGCCAACGTTGTTCGTGTTTTTTAGCTTCATAATAATATTTAGTATGTCATAGGGCGTAGACGGAGCCATATACATGTACTGTGCTCTGCCAAGAAACGATGTTGAGTTTGTTCCCGCGTTAATTTTTGGTTGTATTTTATCTATAAAATAATTATTAAATGTATTGGCAATGTCCTTTGGGTGTGCGATATCTTTACTTTCAAATTTGATGCAAGAAATTGAGTTTTTCGGAGCATTGTGTTTACTCTTATTAATTATTTGCCACGTAGTTAGACTTGTTATTTGAGGTTTTAATATTATAATTGTATTGTTCTTTCTGAGTTAGATTCATAATTTTAAAAATATTTCTTTTTTATCTTATTTTAAAAGTATCTTTTGAAAATATCTCTATTAGTTAATATAGATCAGCTGTGTACATTAAAAAAAAAATAGTTCAAGTGAATAATTAGTGAAAAATAGCCTATTAAGTGATAGTGTTAAGGACCTTCAGAGGTTCGAGTTGAAGTACAAACGTTTTTTGAGAGAAAAACCAAAAAACCGAAGAAACTGCTCCGAGTGCTCGTAGCGTCAACTTTTCAAACCAGTGAAAAAGTAAATATCTGGATTTAACTGACCGTCAATTATCAGGAAAAACCTGTGGTAACTACTTTCACCGCAAAAAGGTACGACAACAACCCATTATATTGTGTTATTTTGCAACTTCATTTAAACATTCTAAAATTCAAAAAGTGCAAATCATAACACCTTTTCTGGTAAAAGCGCCATCTATCACCTATAACAAAAACCAACAAATGGGCCAGTGACTGTCCACACGGTACACAGTTCACTGAACATCGATTGAAAGGTAGAAAGTGACACCTGATCTACAAAAGAGCGTTGCAAGTACCAAACACCCAAAATGTCACTAATATGTGCGCAGGTTGTCAACAATGGGCACGCCACAATAGCGGCGGTACGTCCCCTCTTTGAGGAGTGGCTGGAGAGGCGCCACGGCGTCCTCACCTTCCGCCTGACACAGGTCCTCACCGGACACGGTTGTTTCGGGAGGTTCCTGTTTCGCATATAGCGGGAGGAAACGCCCGGGTGTCACCATTGTGTGGATCGCCCGGAGGACACGATGGAGCATACGGTGGAGGTATGCCCAGCTTGGGCGGAGCACCGCAGTGTCCTCACGGAGGAGATTGGCGGCGGCGATTTCTCGCGTCCGGCCCTGGTCCAGGCCATGGTACGGAGCGAGAGGGAATGGAAAGCCCTCCTTCTGCGAAGCAGTAATGCTCGCAAAAGGAGGAGGCGGAGCGCGTGAGGGAGAGAGCCTTGCGCCCTCACGCCCCCACTAGCCGCCGCAGGAGATGCCCTGGGCGTCGGGAGTCGCCTGCAGATTCCCGGCCACCGTAGGCGCGGGCTTGCGGACGGTAAGGACCAGGCCCGGGTCGACGGCGCGTCGTGTTCCACGCGCGCCTCAAAGAGATGTCAGCACAATGTGACGGGGTCCGATAGGGCCGACGCCTCAGGGTCGCGGGTAATTCTAAAGAGAAAACCGTGGCCCTGGCACAGGCAACTGAAGGAACACGGGTGGGTTTTAGTCAGTAAAAGTCTGACACACCCTCCCGCTCGAGAAGTCATTTGATGATTTCCCACCAAAAAAAAAGGTTGTCTATGTAAAATACCCAAAAAAGGGAACATAGAAACCTCAACTCGTCCACGAGAACGTGATCCCAAATCGATAGCTTCATCACCAGAAGTAAATAACGTCAATTGTGACGTCATTTACTTCTGGTGATGAAGCAAGAAAATAACAAACAATACTACAAGCTTCGTAGACCTTAGTTTACTGGGCGACACAATTTACCCAATATGATGCAAAAACGGTTTAATCCAATAAACAAACCGAACTGACACTGCTAAACTTAAGTGAAATGATGATGTTACGTCTACAAGAAAACAACAAATCAATTATTAAAGAACTACGAAATATAATCCACATTGAAATTAACAAAGTTATTTCGAAATGAAGAGCAGACGTTGAACATGAAACGAATGCCTTGTTGATGCAAAATGAATAGAGAATAATAGATGTTCAAGATACAAATGCTGCTATAGAAAACCTCAGAATCGAAAACGAAAAATGCAAAATAGCAGACCTAGAGACAAAAACTGTTAAGGATCAATCAAACCGAAATTATTGTACTGAAAGTCATTTAAAAACTGTACTGTACTGTATGGTCTTGAAGAATACTACAAGGAACCAGTCAACAATCTACACATGAGACTAATTGATATATTTCGCGAGATTATGAATGTCGACCATATTGGGATACATAGAAGACACTCACAGATTAGGCAGATATAGAGGCACTAGAGATTGAACTATTACGCAAAAGAATGGCAACGTATGTTAAAGAAAACAGACACCTCTTCCATGGCACCGGATTGTTTTTATCTGAATTTCTAGATTATAATGCGCGAAAGGAAAGGAAACTAATGCGCGAAGAAATGCTGAAAGCAAGAAGTAAAGGGTTACATGCAATAAATCAATTGATAATAGAGGGAAAACTCATAACTAAAGAAGACGAGACACCCAAAAACCGATTTAACATAAATAGAAACAAAGAAAAAGGAGACCAAGAAAATTCTCAAGATATTAACAACTACTTTCAAAGCTACAATAATCCAGAACCCCAAAAAAACCATTTCGAAAACAAAGACCAACAATTTAAAATACTATTTCAGAATATCCAAAGCCTCTGAAATAAACAACACATACTGGAAGCCTTCATAGAACAAACACCTAAGTATAAAGCTATATGCTTATCAGAATCGTAGTTAACACAACAAAAAATGGATACAATACATTTTAATTAAAATAATTGCATCTTCTTACTGTCGGAAAACTAGAACAGGCGATGGAGTTTGCATCCTTTTACAAGAACACATTGAATGCGTGGAAAGAAGCGATATCACAGAATTTTCAATTGAGCATGTTATAGTAGTATGTGCAACAGAATTAGTAACAGAAAAACTATTATTGATCACTATTTATTGCAATAAAAGAGAGGAAGATATATTTTACAAACAATTAAAACAAATATTAAGTTATACCAATAAAAAATATTCTAAACTAAATATAATTCTAGGAGGAGACTTTAACATCAATATTCTAGAAAATAATTTGAAAACAAGCCAATTTTTAGATCTCATGCTAGAATATAAATTAAATCAACAAATAAAATCACCAACACGAATTACTCAAACCTCATCAATATGCCTAGACTTAATTTTTACAAATATCAATAGCAAATTTCATACAACATTAGAGGAGTTAGGTTTCTCAGATCATAGTGGTACTATCATACACATGGCTTTGCCTCAACCAACTAAACAAGCTGTCTGATATGTCAAAAAAAGGTTATACAATAACAAAATGACACAGCTTTTCAAATCTAAATTAAATGAATTAAATTGGAACGAAATAATAAAAACAGTTAAAAATATAATTGAATACTATGCAGCATTTAATAATACACTAACCAACGTATTAAACCAATGTATACCTAAAATTAAAATAAAGTTAAAAACAAATTATAAAAATATTGGCTAACCCCAGGCAACTTTCATGTAAAAATAAAAGGCTCGAAAAGATACTTACACTCAAAACTAATCATCCACTAATTAAAAAGAACTATAAAAATATGAAAAAACACCGAAGAACGCATTTATAACAGCAAAAAAGTTGCAATATATAAATAAATAAAAAAATCATGTAACAAAGCTAAAACTATGTGGAGTATTGTATACGGAAGAACAAATAAGAAAATGAAAAGTAATAAAAATAACATTAAATTACAAATAAATAATTTAAATATTACTGAACCTCAACAAATAGCTAACTTTTTTAATAACTTCTTTGCGTCCATCGGCGAGGGTAGCAAAAAAGCACCAGGCAATGAGCCGACAGGCACCCCAGTGCTTTACCCCACTGAAAACACCATGTATCTCAGCCCAGTAGACCCCGGTGAAATAAACGCACTATTAAAAAACCTCAAAAGCAAAAAAAGTCATGGAATATACGAGTTACCATTAATGTTAATACCACAATGTGCAAACGAACTGACGTTACCGTTGTACTTGCTAATAAATCAATCTTTCGATGACGCAACTTTCCCGGATTACCTAAAGAAAGCACTTATAAAACCTATCTACAAAAAAAAAACTCGACAACGGATCCAACCAATTTATCGTCCAATAGCTCTCTTACCAACCGCCTCAAAAAAAATTGAGAAAACAATGTGCAATCGTGTATACTCCTTCTGCGAAAAGTACAAAATATTTGATGAATGCCAAAACGGCTTTCGCAGAAACCGATCCACTATTCAAATTCAAAAATCATTTATTTCAATCCATTTGGATCATAACTTGGACACATTATAAAAAATCTAAATTGCAATTAATATAAAAATAACTAAAATAAAATTTCAAAATAAATTAAATAAAATAAAAAATAGCAATACCAAATAAAAAATTAAAATTATTATTATTTACTTATTACGCCTGCCTCTGAGTCATTTGTTTGTTTGTCATTAAATTAATCATATAACAGTGGTTAATGTAATGACAATCAAACCTGTTCGCGTATACGCTCAGGATGGTGTTGGAGGTGGTCCGGAGCCTGCGCCCCAGAGATGTGCACCGCTTTCGCATCGTCGTGTAGAAACAGTCGACATGGGCATCGGCGAACATCCCTGAGGCGCTGCAGTGCCGGGGCAGCCCCAACAACACCCTGAACGCATTGTTGTACTGAACACGGAGTGCGTTGTACCGCTTTTGGGTATATGACCCCCACAGGCTGGCTGTGTACAGGGACGTACAAAACGCTCTGAAAAGAGTTATTTTGACGGCCCCCGAGCAACTAACGAACCTGCGGGCGATCATATTGGCCCTCACAGACAACGCCCTCCGCTCCCTATCGATGTCTGCATCGTCCCTCAGGTCAGAGGTAACGAAATGCCCGAGGTATTTAAACTGATTAACTCTGGTTAGGTTGACACCGTTTAACCTAATAGGTGGAACAGAATCCGGGCAGCTCCGACCCCTGGCCCGAAAGACCATGCATTCACTCTTTTTTGCATTATATAGCAAACCGTGATCCTGTGCGTAACGCTCGCAGATGCCCAATAACTTGGACAAACCACACACCGAGGCGCTCAGCAGCACCATGTCGTCCGCATAACTAATATTGTTGACACAAACCCCGTCAATATGGCAACCGACACGAGTGCTGCTGAGCTCCTCTATCAGTGCGTTCACGTACAGAGAGCTTCGGCGAGGTAGCCCTACCTGCCTCACCCCGCACTCCAACCTGTACGGCTCCGACAGAGTAAAGATTCTACGACTCTCCCGCATCTCCTCCCAAACACGTCCTTCACTCGGTTTACCCCACTGCACCCATTCTATAAATTTACACCGAGCTACCCCGTGAGCGTCACGCACATGCTTGTTCCATCCGATCACCGGCTGTTTTCTTCTCGGTTTAACAATTGTACGACTCTCAGAGGCGGCTTTACACAACGCATTAACAATGTTATGATACATACTGTCAATCACACGCATGTGGTCTCGGTTATCACAACGTTTACCACTGCAGTTACTGAAATCAGGCGGAAAATCTATTTCTTTTAAGCTATCATTACATAATTTACTATATACATCTATTTGTTCGATGTTTCTCTCACCCCATTTTATTTTATTACATTCAGTTCTTTCTTGCAAAATCTTTGGTTTTTATTATCTTTCATTTAATAATGATTGGCAAGTGGTCAGACCACACTGGATCATACTTGATGTGTGTATCAACTATAGTTTGAAAAGCCGACTCAGTTACAACACAGTGGTCTAACCATCTTAGCGCCCCATTAGCGTCACTTATAAAACTATATGTGTCTGACAATAAACCTAAATTAATTATATCGGCACATTACCAATCCAAATCATTACAAAAATTCTATAGTTCATAAAAGAATTGCTCACCCGGGTGGGCGTTAAAGTCACCGAGCATGTAAACACACTCAGTACCTTCATAGCCCACTACAGCGCTCAGCGTTCCCAAACAATCCGTAAACTCGACTAGATTCACCGCGTTATCTGTTGGCATGTACACACTGAACACTAAGAACGACCTTTGCCCTATAACAACTTTAATACTGCACACTCGCGTATTATCACATCGCACTACAGTAACATTACTAAAGATTTTCTTATTCCATAACAGTGCAACTCCACCCCACGGTCGTCCTGAGATCATCTCCTTTGACGTGTCCATGGGCGAAACACCCGTATAAGCGAAGTCATCATCTATACAGCTCAGGAAATTAATGTCGTGCGGCAGTAGCCAATGTTCTTGCAAGGCAATTATGTGGGATGTTCGACATAACTGCCGCACATCATCCAATGAGCGCTTCACATTCTTACAGTTGAAACTTACAAAGCTGTATAATTCATTACTCTACATATTTATTTTGCTTTTTGATCGACTGACACAGCGTAATTACTGTTCGTACTCCTCTGTCGAAAATTTATAAATCGTCTAAATATGACCCCTTCTGGCCATAAATTACTATCTAAGAATATAGCTAGCTTCAGTTCCGATACAAAAAACTTAAGAGCTTTATGAACGTTCTTTTGTTTTATTTCAAGTTCTTCCAAAGTTATCACTTCCTTCGTCTTTTTGTATACATAGTTAATTATGTCTTTATCTGTCGTATCCATATGAATCTTTGTTATAAATATCGGAACTTTTTTGTCAGCGGCTTTGAAGCCCCCTTCCATATCTCTCGAAATTCCGGATTTTCCATTATAACGGTAATTAAATTTCTTGCGCCTCGATACGGTCTTCCAGCCTTCATTATCGTTCAGTTCAGATTCTCTTTTCTCAGCTGTTATTATGCCGTTATCGGCGCACTTGCCGGCCGACGTAGCAGGTAGCGGTGACGTCACCTCGGCTCGCCGCTCCACATCGCTCGCCATTGTATTATCGCCTCCATTCAATACCGGTGACCGTTGTCTTGACACAGCTGATTTACGTACATTTTGTTTTACGTTTACCCTCATTTCTCGGTATTCTTGTAAAATATCACCAGAACTGTCTTTCTGGTTTTCTACCGACTCATTTAAATTGGAATCGTTTATATTATGCGAGAGACCAACTGGCCCACTATCATACAGCTGCCATGCTCCGCGCCTCATATTCACGTTCTGTGGAGACACAGCTGGTAATGAATCATTTCTCAACTGTAATAGCTCAGATCTGCACTCACTCAGCTGCTCTTTTGTGACGTAGTTAGCTTTAACTACATCTAGCTCACTTTGCACTTTCAGTAGGTCTTTCAGTAATTTAGTGCAATCAAGATGATCGAAAAGAAGATGATGAAAAGATGATCGAAGAGGTAGCTTCTCCAGCTCGCGAGCCACAAAAATAGGTACAATGTCGGGTTCAGACGATTTAAAGATGCTAATCATATCGACTAGGTCTCTCCCTTCCTTTTCTTTGTTTCTCCGATTTTGTCCGTAGGAATAGATTCAAACAATAACGACTTAGCTTTTTTAATTTCGTCGCTCGTAAATGCCGTTGAACATATTCGCACCAGCGTTTCCTCGTCTATTATCGAGATTTTATTCTGCATATAGGATAAAAGTTCGTTGATCACTATATTGCACGAGTTACACTTGATAATGTCCGACATATTGAACACATTTATCAACACGGCACGGCACACGGAGTACGCTCACAGCGCCCGTCACTGAGGGATGCGCGCGCGCGACTGATTATGCCATATTAGCAATTTATAAATATATACAGGAAGCTTTAAATATAATAAATGAAAAAAAATATGCCGTTGGTATACTCCACACACTCGACTCTCGCCGCGGACGGACGTGTTTGTTCGCTCTCCCGCTCCAGTGTTGTGTTTCGTGTTTCTGTTCGTCGCTACCACGTGACGTCATCGTAGTCGCCCCGACTACTCCAAAAATCAAATCAAGAAATTGATTTGATTTTTGACTTATCAATCAAAAAGTTCCTTTTTCAAGGCAATCTCTTTTCTTTAACAGTCGTCCGTGAGTAGCTTTACTAGGCCCCTTCTGGGTAAAACCACAGTTTCGTGGACCTCGGTTGAAACCTTACGGTGCCAACGAAGCCGAGTGGGGTGGTGACCCAATCACACCCGCTCAACCCCTTCAGGGCGAGGCAGTCAATTGGACGGGTCCCAGAGTTAACCGGCCTTGGGGGATCTCCTAGTCGGCTCTGGTGTACAGTTTTCCTTCCTCAGCTACTCACCTAGTGTCTTTAGGGTGTGTTTACACCCTTCGCGCTAGTCAGGGCCCCGTTCGCACAATAAGACTGGCTTGTAACCCAAGCTTAGGGCTCACCAATAGGTACTCACCTCTCTGTCTACACCCGACAGAGAGGGTCACACATCCCCGGTCCCATCCACCCGGGGAGATAGGTATAGGGTTAGGTTATCGTGGAAATTTCTTTTCCACCATTCCGTCCCCGAAGTAGCTCCCCCTCTTCCGACCATGGAGGACGCCATCCTTTTGGCGTTACTCAAAGAGGTCCTATTAAAGGACCCCGAGTTTTTGGCGAAATATGGCGCCAAAATAAGCCAATGTTCCAGTCCCACTCCGTCTCAAGGCGCACTCGCTAACTTCAGTGACGCGCTTGAAAGCCCGCTATCGCCACCTGCATGCAAACGAGGAATTCCGCCTTTTGTTCTCTAATTCGGCCCCCATTGTTACACCCGCCTTTTTCCCGGTAGATAATACTCCGGCCGCTAATCTGGCCCGTATTGACTCGCCCGCCATTGTCCCTGCCGCCATTGTCACGGCCTCTATTGTTCCGGCCGCCATTGTCTCAGAGACAACGCAGCTGCGCGGCGCAGTAATAAATACGACTCACCCGGAGAGCATGGACACGTCAGTCCCACTCTCCGAGGACGAAGCCCGCACCTCCTCCTCCAGCGACGACGACTTCCAAGTCGTCGTTAAAGGAGGCAAGAGGAAGGCTAAATCCTCCGCCCCGCTGGCCCGGCCACCAAGACCCAAAAACAGGACACCAATACCTTGTCGTCCAACTCTACTTCCGCCCCTAGTCCGCGTGCCAGTCGCCCCGCCAGTCCGATGGCTTGCCCACCCGCTCCTACCGCGAATAAACAAAAGCCCCCTCCCCCGATCTACGTTCAAGACAAATCAAAATGGACAGAAATCTGTAGGATGTGTGTTGATCGCAAGATCAACTACACAAACGCCCGATCCACCCTCCAGGGGATCAAAGTTACCGTCCCCACGTCTACGGACTTTAGGGATCTCTCCCGCGCCCTGCGTGAAAGGAACTACTCCTTTCACACGCACTCCCTTCCGGAGGAAACCCCCACTCGCGTCGTCATTAGGCGCGTACCCCAGGAAATCTCCACCGAGGAGATTAAGAGCGACCTTATCGCACAAGGCGTTCCCGTATCCGCCGTCCATCGCTTGCATAAAGCGAGACAGGGCCTTGTGTACGACATGGTCCTAGTCATCTATGACCCCACGGAAGGTCACCACCCGATCTTCAAGGCGAAGTCGGTGTGTTCGCTCTCAGGCATCTCAAAAGAGAAGCCTTACAGAGCTCAATTAATTGGACAGTGTCATCGCTGCCAATTATATGGTCACTCGCAGTCCAACTGCTATGCCACCCCTAGATGCGTCAAGTGTCTAGGAGAGCATGGCACCGTCGACTGTACCCGCCCTAAAGATAGGGAACAATGTTTAGAGCCTCCCAGCTGTGTACTCTGCGGCCAAGCGGAACACCCGGCAAATTACCGGGGCTGTCCTAAGGCCCCGAAGTCCTCCTCTCCTTCTTAAAGCCTCATCACCGCAACCCGAACATTGCCAACTATAAACTAGTTCGCAATGACAGGTCTCGATGCCACAAGGGTGGCACACTCATATACTTTAGGAAATCTTTGTATTGCATCCCTATAGACCCACCTCCTCTCTTCTCCCATCTGGAGACCTCTATCTGTCGGTTCGGCATGACCGTTCACCAACTGATCACCATCATCTCTGCTTATATTCCACCAGACAATGGTCCGGAGGATCCCATCTCTCTCCAAAAGGACTTCTCCGCCCTCTTCTGTATGAGTGACTCCGTCATATTGGCGGGGGATCTTAATGCCAAACACCCGTCGAGGAATAGTAGCACGACTTCTACCAGAGGTCGGATCATTTTCAAGTTAGGCGAATCCCTTAACTTTGACGTCATCGCTCCAATGAGTCCGACTCATTTCCCCGGAAATCCCAACCATCTTCCTGATATACTCGATGTGGCGCTGTTCAAGAATGTGAACCTCCGTTTGCAATCGATAGAGACGTTCCACGAGCTTAACTCTGACCACCGCCCAGCAGTCATGCATCTTGCCCCCTACTCTGGCCCAAGCGATCCCAACCGCCCCCCTCAGACCCAGATGATAACCGACTGAAGGAAAGTAAGTGAAAGACTGAAATCCACCACGTCGCCTCAATTGGACACCATCCCCGATCACATATTGTCAGTCGCCGACACGACGGCCGCAATCGACTCGTTTACTGAGCACGTCCAATCCGTTTTGACGGATTGTTCACGGGAAGTTCCGGTGAGGGAAGACCATCGCTGGAAACTACCTAATGACGTACATGACTTGATAACCGAGAAGAATGCGGCTATTCGTGCCTACGACTCCTTCCCTTGTGACGCGAACAAAGTCCACATGCGCCATTTACAGCGTGCTGTAAAGAAACGCATAGGGGAGGTTCGCTCAGAGGGTTGGAACAAGATGCTCAGTGAACTCGAGCCCACTCACCAAGCCTTCTGGCACCTTCAGAAGAATTTGCGCTCCTCCGAGGAGGTCTCTATGCCTCCCCTCATCCGCCCCGACAAGAGCGTCGCGTTCGACAGCACCGACAAGGCCGAATGCCTTGCTGACAGCCTAGAGTCCCAGTGTTCTCCCAGCTCTCAACCAGTAGACCAAGCTCACCTGAATAAGGTCGACGCTGAAGTCGAACGGAGAGCCTCCCTTCCACCCGTCGAAGACCCTGATGATCCTCGGCCTACCGTCACTCCAGACGAATTGCACGACATCATAAAAGGGATCCAAGCTCGTAAAGCCCCCGGTTCGGACGGTATTACCAACAAGGTATACAAACTCCTACCTGCCCCTCTAATAATGCTTATGACCGCCATCTTCAATGGCGCCTTGAGCAACAACATCTTCCCACAAGCGTGGAAAGAAGCAACAGTCATCGGTATCCCAAAGCCAGGCATGACAAAGTCTGAGCCCTCCAGCTAGCGAGAACGTTGAGTAAGCTAATGGGACGGCCCATTAGCTTACTCAACGTTCTCGGCAAAATCTACGAGAGCCTTATTTATAAGCGTCTCAAAGACTACGCCAAAGCAAAGAGGCTCATTCCCAACGAGCAGTTTGGTTTCCGTCCCCAGCACTCGAGTATCCACCAGGTCCACCGTATCGTAGAGCACTTGTGCGCCGGTATGCAGCGTAACGCGACGACGGGTGTGCTATTCTTCGACATAGCGAAAGCCTTCGACGAAGTCTGGCACAACGGCTTGTTATACAAGCTTTACCAACTAGGAGTGCCTGATCATCTCGTGCTCATCTTACGAGATTTTTTGTCGAATCGCACCTTCCGCTATCGCATCGAGGGTGCACTCTCGTCCCCTCACCTTATTCGCGCCGGTGTCCCTCAGGGTTCCGTCATATCTCCTCTAGTCTTCACGCTGTTCACCAGCGATATCCCACAGAGTAAAAAGGCTCAGTTGGCTCTCTTCGCCGACGACACTGCCGTTTACTATACCGGTCATTGTCCCAATGCTATAGCTCGTACTCTCCAAACCTCCGCAAACGTTTTAGGCGCTTGGTTCCGGAAATGGAGAATCGAGGTCAACCCCGATAAGAGTCAGGCGGTTCTCTTCTCGAGACGTCGTCGACTCCCTCCCCCACTTCCCAGCCCGATCACTATGTACGGTAAGCTGATCCCCTGGGAGAAGCAAGCCAAATACCTAGGTGTGATCCTCGATGAAAACCTTACCTTTAAGGCTCATATTAAGGCGGTTCGCGCAGCGCGCCTCCTTCGCTCTTAGCAGGCTCCTCTTTGTACTGACAGCCCGTAGTAAACTGTCACTTAAATGCAAGCTGCGCATCTACACCGCAGTCATCCGTCCCATCATGACCTATGCCTGCGTTGTATTTGCGCACGCTCACCTACGTCATCTCCATAAGATGCAGACCCTCCAGAACCGTTTCCTCAGAAAGGTCACGGGTGCCCCCTTCTATGTCCGTAATATAAATCTCCACATCGACCTTAAAATGCCTACCATAAACCAGTTCATGAAACGCTTATCGAAGCGTTTCTTTGACTGTGGCATCAAACACTCCAACCCCTTGATCTCAGCGGCCGCCCGCTACACTCCCTCCCGCATTAGCAGTATTCGCCGACCGAGGCATACTTTAATCGCCCCCGACGACGCCACTACCCTCCTCCAGGAGAGTAGTAAGGCCACCAGCACACTACATAAGCCCAAAACCCGATCGCCCTCCTACCATCCTCGCCGCCGAGGCCCGCCGCGACGCCCAAATACACGCCCCTCCCGACCCTTGCTCGAGCCAGCCCGCGCCGCTGAGCCTGTAGCTTTAAATTCGTCCCTAAATCAAAGAAATCCTGATCCAGCTAGTCCCTTGCTGCCCTCTTCCAGCGACGCCCTAAGCCGAGGTCCGTACCCCACAGGGGGTGCCCTTAGCGTTGTCGCTTAGTTTTTGTTAGTATTTAAGTTTAAGTCCTGGCTGGAGGCCTTAATTTATTAGAGCAACCACAGGCAAGTCCGTTTAAGCAGACGACAACCTCATAGGTTGACCTGCGAGATGCCATACACAAAAAAAAAAAAAAAAAGTTGGTATACTGTTAGATATGACCAAGGCTTACGATAAAGTGCAATATGACATTCTCCTGAATAAATTACACGGCATAGGGATCCGCGGTAAAACTCACGAATGGTTTAAATCTTATTTAACTAATAGAGAACACCAGGTTGAAATAGAATTTTATAATGAAAATACCAAATAAATACAAAATATTCGATCAGATAGTAAAACAATTAACGCCTCTATTACCCAAGGGAGTGTAATTGGATGCCTTTTACTTATTTACATAAACGACCTTCCAAAAACCACACAAGGGCATGCGTCTTGTTTGCTGACGACATTTCGCTTCTTACTTCATGCTGTAACAATTTTGACTTAAACGAGGTCCTAACCACTATACTAAATAACACAATAATTTGGATGAATAACCACTATTAAGAAATCGGAGGTTATGATATTTAAATGCAGGAAAGGTCCTGATCATATTTCACCGATCAATTTGTATGGAACTGACATAAACATTGTGAGTAAGTTTAAATATCTTGGTCACATAATTAAGGATGATTTAGATGACGTTGCTGATCTGGAACGGCAGCGGCGATGTATCGCATGTCGAAGCAACTTGTTGGCTAGACGCTTTTCTCACTGTTCCAACCAAGTTAAAATAACTTTGTTCAAGGCTTACTGTCAGTCGTTCTACACCAGCCAACTCTGGTACAGGTACACGAAGAGTGCTTACTCGTATAACTCTTCGTGTTCAATACAATAACGCCTTTAGAGCTATATTAAAGCTGCCCTGGCGGTGTAGTGCCACTGGCATGTTCGCTGAGAACAGAGTTTATGATTTTTATGGGCTCATGAGGAAACTCAAGGCATATTTCCTGACTCGGTTATGTGCTAGTACTAACCAAACAGTGTCTGCAATATTTAACCGTGTGTACCTGCTAAGACTAGTCAAATCATGAAATCTTGATATTGATGTACTGTGATTTAATTTAATTTAATGTAATTTGTTTTGGTTTTATTTTTGTACAATGTTTGTTAATGTAATGTGTGTTGTGTAATTTTTAATAATGTATGTAATTTCATTTAATTTTAATTTATTGTGTAATAATTTTAATTTAATTGCATTGTATTATTGATATGGGTTTAATACCTGAAATAAACATATAATAATATTAATAACCTCGAAATAAATTTCTAAAATAAAACTAAAATACTGACCTTCCACCCTTCGTCAAAAAACTCCACTATATATAAACTTTACCTACAACGGCACTACAATAGAAGTCGTTCAAGAATTTACTCTACTTGGCCTGCCCATAGACATCAAATGACTTCTCCCGCTCTGGGTGGAGCGGGAGGGCGTGTCAGACCCGTGTTCCTTCAGTTGCCTGTGCCAGGGCCACGGTTTTCTCTGTGGAATAACCCGCGACCCTGAGGCGTCGGCCCTATCGGACCCCGTCACTTTGTGCTGACATCTCTTTGAGGCGCGCGTGGAACACAACGCGCCGTCGTGCGGCGGCTAGTGGGGGCGTGAGGGCGCAATGCTCTCTCCCTCACCCGCTCCGCCTCCTCCTTCGCGAGCAATACTGCTTCGCAGAAGGAGGTGACGGCTTTCCATTCCCTCTCGCTCCGTACCATGGCCTGGACCAGGGCCGGACGCGAGATATCGCCGCCACCAATTGCCTCCGCGAGGACACTGCGGTGCTCCGCCCAAGCTGGGCATACCTCCACCGTATGCTCCACCGTGTCCTCCGGGCGATCCACACAATGGTGACACCCGGGCGTTTCCTCCCGCCTTATGCGAAACAGGAACCTCCCGAAACAACCGTGTCCGGTGAGGACCTGTGTCAGGCGGATTGTGAGGACGCCGTGGCGCCTCTCCAACCACTCCTCAAAGAGACTGAATAAGTTGTGCTGTGTGATCGGATAGCGCGAACTCCAATACATCTGATCTACAACGACTCTTGTTAAAATCTGCGCAAAATTATCTATGCATGTTTGGCTCGCAGCCCGAGTAGGTTGCCTCAAAGCAAGTTGTAAATTAAAATTTAAAAGAATACACTCGAATTCGGCTACTTCTCTTCAAAATGTCGATGTTGTAATCACCAGCTGAAACTATATTCTTACATCGTTGTTCAGATAAATATTTTAAAAAAAGTTTCCAGCTTATCAAAAAAACTCATTAATATTATTTGAGTGAGGTACTCTATAAATAGATACAATTACAATGTTATAGTCCGTCAATTTCACTGCAACACACTCGAATATAATTTGCGAGGACATGTTTGCTACATTCCATTCCATTGAATACCATGCTTAACAAGTATACATGCACCGCCTCGCTTACTTGTCTTTCTACTATAGCAAGCAGCTAAACTATAGTTAGGTAGTTGTACTGATTCTCACAGCCAGCCATCATTAAATGCTCTGAAATGCATATACATCATCAACAACTCGTTCTGAAAGTTCACATGAACAGATTGTGAGAGCATCAGATTTATTAACGAGACCGGCAATGTTCTTTTTCTAATCTTCTTTTGTAGCTTGACTAAAAGTCAATGTCAATAAAATTTCATTACCCAGTTGAAATTGCAAGTACTAGCTGTATCAAGGCAAGTTATGTGCAGATCGAGTCACTTGTTTAAGAGATTTCGCTGAAATCTTTTTTATTTTATTTCACTGGGAGCTACGATTTACTTTTTCACACTTTAGATTTACAAATACCTAATAGGGGCCTGCCCCTGTTTCGCACGGTTTGACTCTACAAAACAGCGTTTCTTTATTAAGGCGGCTCATAAAGTATTTTCGAAAGTCAGCATTAGAGTGAAATATGAATTAATGACGGTGGAGCGACGATGCGGCGTCATCGGTATACGGCGTCAAGAGGTGTCTAGGGAATAGAGGGTGGGGTGGAGTATGCTTCAAAAGATTTTAGGTGATGCTTATAATTTTTTGTGCCTGAAAGCTGACCAGTGACTGAAATTACGTTGCTTATACATTATGATATCGTTCTACGAAGGTCTGTTTTTTCGAAATTTGTTAAAAACTATCACTTTTTTATTATTAGTATACATAGATTATACAAACTAACATAAAAATTTACAAGAATATAAAAATATGGAAGAGCTCGTTGGGCATCAAACGGTACGTTTTGTTTATTATAGTGTAAATTGAATAATTATAATATTTGATTAAGCATCAGTAAATAAACACGATAGATTAATTTGGTAAAAACAAGAACTTCTTCAGTGATATTATATGATGTTATTTTAGGAAATCGGTTTGTGATAACAGAAAACAACTAAGGTATTGAAAAAAATCTCAAACTTATCATTAATCAACCTAAGGTACGGATTGATAATAAGTTCTGTTAAGGATGCTTTGGGATGCATTGTGACATTTGTTATAGATTGTGTGAAATCACATTGATGGACATTGTAAAAATATGAAAAAATGGGTAGGTTCTGGCACAAAAAGAAAACAATTCATCTCCACCCCACTTTATTGACAAACGGGCATAACCAAGTAAGCTGAGACACGGTTCGGTTTAAGATTGATTATTACCTATTCTGTAGCCAGAGCTTTCACAAGGCTCGTTCTGTGCGGTCGACGCAACGGTCTACCCGTTTCTATATTTGCAAACAAAACCGTCACTATGAACAAAGAAGAGTATGGGTTTCGGGTTTACAATCCCAATACGGTTAACAAAAATGAAACCCGTAAGAGGGAAATGTTTCAGAGGATTGATGAGAAAGATGGTAATAAAGGTGAGAGTTTATCTGTTTTACATTACTCGTGTCTTATCTTAAGGAATTAATGCATAAACAGAGACACTAATATTACTTAAGATTTATTTTGTTTGTAACTTCTTCTAAGTTAAGAAAGACATTTGCGTCCTCAGTCAGAACTTTTTTGTGCTCTACGAGCCAAGTCCATTGTTGCTAGACAAATTTGATTTCAAAATTCAAATCTTCCCACAGTCAATGTTCTCTTTATAATTATTTTCTTAACATTATGTTAAAAGAGCTTTTTTTTAAAATTCTGTGCAGAATCCAAAATTTCACTAATTTCACAGATTACCCCGCTAAAAAACCACTCACAATTTAAATTCAAAACATAAAATAAAAATTACGTACTAAACAACAACCCTTTTTATCAAAAGGAAGCCCTTTCCTTTTATGTTTTCATCACCGAGATAAGTAATGGGCCGCGTCTTAATCATTGTCATGAATCATTTATTTTTCAAGATTTCTTACTTCCAGAGTCTGCTGAAGATCTTTATGGGCCGAAGATTACTGATAAGGATGGGCCTCTTCTCGACGCTCATGACAGTTTCTATGTAACCACGAAGAGCTTGCTGGTAATGTTCCAGATTATGGGGATCATGCCGCTCATGAGGGTGCCTAAAAGTGAATATTTTTCTTATAATTATGCACTTGTAAAAATTAATTCGTGGACCATCTTTATTTAGTTTTAAATTGAAAATCGTAAACCTAAGTGTGATTAAACATCAGTCTATTAATTTTCTTTTATGTGCTTTTCTTTGTACTTAAATAGTTAAATGTATCCATTTAGTTTATTATTATGGTTCAACTAGTGCAAGATAGCAAAGATAAGTGTTTCTCCAGTGATCCTACGTTTACATACATAATACGCACCCGTTAGTTTGTTTATTGATTTAATATATGGTAGCTTCACAGCAGACATTTAGTATAACATTCTTATTACTCTAAGCATAACCTTATTAAAAATATATCGTTGGAGTGCAAACTTGTAGTCGGTAAGCCATTAAGCCTTCAAATATAATAAACTTTGTCCAATGAAACCGTCGAACCGGGCTTTCATGTTATTCTGTTGTATGTTTTTATGGAACGGTGTATGTTGGTGGAAGGACTAACTTGAATTATGGGTCTCTCAAAGTACGCAGAACATTCATTTGTTTTTTTTACAAAAAGTTTTGTAGGATTCTGAATTAAAGGTAAGTTTGTATCGCCCCCCTCCGTCTCTTTCTCTTACCAATAGGAGGCCTGTGTCCCAGCTGTGGGAACATTATAGG
The DNA here is from genome assembly GCA_963555695.1 of Dasypolia templi. Classification (NCBI taxonomy): domain Eukaryota; kingdom Metazoa; phylum Arthropoda; class Insecta; order Lepidoptera; family Noctuidae; genus Dasypolia; species Dasypolia templi. The sequence goes on along the minus strand of OY743148.1, from coordinate 7,726,918 downwards.
CTGATTAAATTGTATTTCCTGGATGATTTGATCACGTTTTTTATATGTTCATTCGAATTCACGCTAGTATGCGCAAGCGGTGCGCGTTCTTAGTGCGCAGGGTGTGGACTAGCTCCAAAACTGTCCTGGTGATGATCGCTTATTTGACTGCCCCTACATTAGGCAATGCTGTAACAGACATTTATAGCTAGAGCACATCATTTTGATTGACCTTGGCACATACAATCCCGGACTCCTAAATCGAGCAAGCGTGCATCTTTAAGTTTATAGAAATAAAAAATCAAAATAAGTCAGTAAAAACGTTTTTATGCAGTTTTGGAGCTCACATACTGGCCATTATTTCGGTATCATCGTTTTTCCAAATTTCAATTCACGAATTCAAAAAGGAGAAGAAAATCGGAGGAATTGGGTCGCTCTTAGAGAAGCAACAAGCTTTGAAAAGAGCATCTTTAAGTCAATAGTTATTTCGTTAATTGTTTTGTTGTGGCCTGGCGAAATGTGGGTGCACGTCATAACTGAATACTGACGGTTTCGTGCGCTTGAATGACGTGTTTGTATTGTTTTTCATGAAATTTATAATTTAATCTCCTTTCTTTTAATTGCATTGACATCACATTTATTAATTTGTATCTTGAGTAGATACAAATCGAAAAGGTCATTCATTCATTTTAATTGACAACATTGACATTTTATTCTGTACACTGTAGATTTGTAGACCAATGTCTATTTGTCAAGTACCTGGTCATTGCTGACAAGGCTGCACTGCCGTCTCATCCCTATTAACACTGTAATTTGAAAACATTGTAGAAACCACTTATTTTTAAAAGAGTAACCGTGGAGTTTCTTGCCGGCTCTTCTACATAGGAAACGTCCAATTGGAACCGTGCACCTATATTTTGATTTTGATTCTGATCTATTCTTTTTGACGCAGCCTTGGGGCACACACAATTTCCCTTTTTTGTTTTGTTATTTGTAGGCATGTTGTAATAAGGGACCGTACTTAGAGAATAGCACCACCCCACCTGTTTCGTCCCGTGGTGTCGTAAAAGGCGACTTAGGGCCTTAACAGAGAATGGGCATCAGCACATTTTAATTCAAATCTTACATAGTCGCCAGTTCGGTTTCACGAAAGGTAGGTCGACGACTGACGCGGGAATAAAACTTATCAGTTTCATTTTGGAATCCTGAAAGAAGTCCCAGGATGCATTTGGCATTTTGTAAACTTATCTGTAAATTACACCACTACGGAATTCGTGGAAAAGCTGCTGATCTTGTTCATTCCTGTCTATCAAACAAGCAGCAAAAACTAAATGTTAACGGCGCGTCGTCTTCGTTACTTAAGATGGGCGTGCCTCAAGGTTCAAGTCTTGGCTCTTTCTTATTTCTGGTTTATACCTTCCTTAGATGATGGCTAACTTATCTAAAATAATTTTATTCGCTGATAACACTTCTCTTATTTTTTTAAATTGGCTAACATAGCTTTAAGACCTTTGCATCTAACAATTATGAACAAATAATTAGTCTGAAATAAACGAATTTATTTATATTTATTTATTTATATCTTAGCAAGTATTGTGTATGGTACTTAAGACTTTTTAAAATAAGAGGCGATTTCCATATATACACGTAGTAAAAATTATATTGTGATACGTATATTTAGAATACCTAAAACAAGCAAGTAATTTCTTATAAACAGAATCCGTTTTTATAACAAGTTGCCAAAGTCGGTTACAGAACTTGGTGATGGAAAGATCAACACCCACATCAAACGCGTCCTTATCAAAAAAGCATATTACAAGATTAAAGACTACGTCGAAGACAAGGAAGTTTAGTAATAAATCATTCTGCACACGTGGCTTGCTTGCTTGTATATCACAAACTATTTAAATTTCTATTAACTGCTCCCAAATAACGGTATTATTATTACATTTTTAATTATTAAATATTTAATTTTCATATAATTGACGGCGCGTCCAAAGGTTTAGCGACGCCAAATTTACAGAGTTGTTTTTAGAACGAATTTGACAGGTGTCAACTTGACTTAACCCCGGGTAGTGAGAAAGTGGCAAAAAGAAAGGAGATCAAGAAGACCGATCGAAGCTGACATTGATTTTTATAGTGACTGTTGTGGTAGTGTTCATTGTGACTACCCTGGCAATGCAGTGGTCGATTGATTTGCGCTTGCACCTCACGTACTCGGTGTTTTACATTATTGTTCATTCCCTAATGTGATAAGAGATTTAAGGTTATTCAGAAACACAAGACTTTCTCCTGATAAAGAACCTTTATCGGGAGAAGGTCTTAATGTTTCTTATTGGGTATGCGGGCGAGGAGATGTAAGTAAATGAAAGTAAACAATATTCTGACTGGTTGCTCCGAATTGCCCCACTCGCAGCTTATCATCATCTCGTTTGCCCAGTTTCGCGTTGAAGTCCCCCATGTAACCTGATAAATTCTTCCTCGTGATTGTTGTAGCTGAATCTCTTCCGGGGATTCTTAGCACCCCTTGCCTCACCGTCGCCTTGATCGCTACCGTAGCCAAGAGCAGGCGGGCCCCTAGCACTGGGGGTGATTTTTAAACCCCATTATGAATCTGGTAAACCCTAGAGCTAAGATGAGCAAGAAGGGCGATAATGCCCTCCTTAAGAATTACATATAGGCCCATCTCACTATGAGCCATGTCTACAAGCGGTTTTCTAGTCATCACGAACAGTCTCGCACGCTCAAGACGGATTCCGTAAAGGCTTTTGCACCGTAACATACATACACTGCGGCAGGTTATAGCCGGTTATAGAGGAAGACCGAGGAGTATAGCCTGCCTCTCTGCTTAGCGTTTGTGGACTACGAGAAAGCGTTCGATTCGATCGAGACATGCGCTGTACAACGGTGCTAGAGCGACTATCGGTGCATCGAGGTGCTGAAGTATCTGTTCAAAAACGCCACTATGTCAGTCCGACTTCAGGACCAGACCTCGAAACCTATCCTTCTGCAGCGATGTGTGAGACAGAGAGACGTTATCTCTTCGAAACTGTTTACGGCTGCACTGGAGGATGTCTTCAAGGTTTTAGACTGGAAAGGGTTTGGCATCAATATCAATGCCGAGTACATCACTCACCTTCGGCATGAGGTCTTAACTCGAACAAATTATAATTAGGGCCGATTTTTCAATCCTCAGTTAAGTCGTCGAATAGCTCTATCTATCTAGTGTATAAGATTATCTGGCTGTTTATCCAGCGAATAAATATTTTCGATTTTTAATCGTATGTTAACTAGAGAATAGCTCTATCTGTGGTCTATGCTAGCGAACTTCACACTGTCTATGTGCAAGCGAGATGCACAGATACGGTATTCAATGTGTTAGACAAGAATGCTATTCTTGTCTAACACATTGTCACAAAACTTGTAAACCTGCAATTGTTACATAAAAAATGCCGCCAGGTGTATAGAATCGCAGGGTGAGTAGTATTATTTTTACATTGGTGGCACACACAACTATTCCTGGAACTATAAAAATAATGAAGATGTAGGTTATGCTAATTTCATGATTGTAGGTAAAGATGGGGTCTTGAAACAATTTTTTACAAAGATTACTTAGCTTTCTGTTTCCTGTTTAGTTTTTTCCTCAATCAATAAAAGTAAATAGGCTATGGTATCTTTTTGAAATCTTCTCCAAAATTCATTGTCGGCCCATGTGTTGAAATTATCAGGCTATTCTCGTAAAACTCGTTTTTACTAGCTCACACTCATAACATTATTGGTTAATAATAATTTTCATTACATTAAATTTGGATTTCGAGTATACAAAAATATCAATATTAGCAAAATTACAATTTTGAGATTCAACCATTCGACGGATAGGGCAGCGCAAACCAGGACTATTTCGACATGTAATAACAGCAAATAGGGTGCCTGCACGAAAACTACGTATATGAACAGTGCGTGGAACTACATAGCACAGTTTGCTCGTGAGATCGATGCAATCAAAATCACTATGAACAATACCATACAGTACAGAAGCCTCTAGATACTTACGTCTAGATTCCAGTTTGACCAGCTTATATTTATCTAGTAATTGTGAGTACGACAAATACGTTTTGTGGCATCTGTAATGCATGGCTCGCAGAAACTTAGACTTTTTCAATGTCGTCTATGTATTTCTGGTAAAACCGGTTCCAAATAGGGATTCTAATTGTGACCGTGCAAGTGTCTTATATAGGTAAAGGTATGTGGAGACCCGCTTGAACTCAGTGGACAATCTCATAACGAAACCATACATCTTAAATGCTTTATTAATAATGTTTCCTACATGTTGATTTAGGGACCACTTATCATCAATTAACACACCAAGATCTCTCACAGTAGATACATTACTGACTGTTGTGTCGTGCAACGAGTATTTAAAATTGAAAACTACTTTATTCTTTGTGAAATTTATGCAATTGCACTTAGAGAGACTAAGGTGTAGTTTATTGTTTGGACAGTAGTCAGAGAGACTGTCCAGATCTTGTTGGAACAGTCGACAATCCTCTACAATCCGTATAGACCTACACACTTTTAAATCATCAGCTTATATAAGATACTTAGTATTTTTAAAGCATTTGTCTATGTCATTTATATATAGAATAAATAATAGTACTCCCAAGATTGAACCTTGTGGAACACCCGAGGTTACACGCACTGCACCAGACTGATGACCATTCATGCCAACCTTTTGTGTTCTATTTTTAATATAGGATGAGAACCAGCGAAGCAAATTTCCTCGTATACCATACCATACGCAATTTTATTCATTAGGATTTCATGGTCGACCTTGTCAAAAGCTTTTTTGAAATCTAAACAAATCTAAAATGTAAACTGCGTCAACTTGCAACCGTCCATGTTTTCAAAAAGGTAATTAGAAAAAGTTAATAAATTTGAAACAGTCGAACGTCGCTGAACAATCGAGATAGGCCGGTATTGCTATACGTCATGTTTTGAGCAATTTTTGTGTACAGGCGTGATGATGGCTCGTTTCCATTCATCCAGGAAAACACCCTCGCTTAAATATTTATTTTAAATAATAAAGAGTGGCTCACAGATACTGCCCGCGGTGGCCTTTAATAACAGAGCTGGGTACCCATCGGGACCTGCTCCTTTGGAGGGATCCAGTAGTTTTAACTCTCTAAGTATTTTGTCTTCATCAATATGCAAGTTATCGAACAAGCTAACATTGGCATTACAGTGTGTAGGTGGGGTCCAGGCGGACAATGAGGGTGAACTAGGTTCAAACAAAGACTGGAAAAAGTCTGAAAACTTATCACAAATCTCTTCTGGGGCACTTGACTTAATGTTTTGAGAGTGCATAGTGGATGGAATACCTGATTTATTTTTGCGATTTGATATATATGTCCAGAAGTACTTAATGTTTGTGGTAAGTTTATCTTCAACTGATTTAATGTAGTTTGAGTAGCAGGTCTTAGCCTCCTGCAAAGGAAGGCGCTCCAGCAGGTTCACCCATTCAACCTCACTGATCTATTCATTAATCACATCAATCTTTGCGAAAGTCGTATTTACTCAACGGTTTTCTTTTTAGAGCTTGTGTAGAGATAGTTGCGGGGGTTATTGCAACAAACGGAGGATGATGTGTGTCTATAGGTAGTAGTGAGTCTAATGGAGGGCTTATAGTAGTAGTGGAGTCAGAAATAAACAAATATAAAATTTTCACATTTGCAATAAGTATATTATTAAATTTGTATGCATTCAGAGTTGACATGATCTGTGACAATTGTGAGCATACTATAAAGTGGTAAACGGAATAATTTTGGCTGAAATAAGAATAGTAAACATCAAAACTGCCTTGGTTAATGGTGATTTATCTATTTACACTCATAATGATCGTATTCGAACCCTAATTATACAATTTGCCATCTGTTAATCATTTTGTTTAGAGCTCTTTGCTACAGCTGGTGTTTCACAAAATTTATCCTGTCATCACAGTAACCACTATCGTTACTAATTTAAATTAAACGACATTTTATCTGTTACTTTACATAGAAACAAAATTTTAGCAGTTAGTTTAGTGAGTCGCTAATGCTGCTATCTGTTAAAAATAGACGAAGAAAAATAGCCAGCTCATTAGCCAGACTTAGCGAGGTGTCATTTCTTTGTATGGGATTAGGTATCTGTACGTAGTATCACATTAGGTCTGTACCTATGAAGTTGCCGTTTTAGAATACTGGTCATTTGACTTAATTTATGTATGGCTGGCAATTAGTTATAAATTCAATTAAACTTTATTACAAAATATGGAATTTTATATACAAATTCAGTAATTTCTTTATTAATATTAAGTGTTTTGTTTTCACTACATTTGTATAGTTTTTCATCAATACGGACACGATAAATATAAGGGTAATTATGGAATATGAGTTCCGTCGCGGTAGCCATGCCGCACAAACGACTCGCAACATTAATTAAGTGTACGGAGTGAACACTACAAACGAACGCACGACTCGTTATTGGTTATTCGCTCATTCCCGCTGCTCCTACATGATAACGCTCGACCTCATACGGCACGACAGATGTTATCTACGCTACAAGAGTTAGGTTTGAAAGTTGTGCGTCATCCACTGTACTCACCAGACCTTGCGCCGACAGACTTTTACTTTGTACAAAATTTGTACAAGTTCTTGGCAGGGAAAAAATTCAATACCCGACAGGCAGTGCAAAATGCCTTTAAAGAATTTGTTGGCTCCCCTACACCTGACTTCTTCTAGAAGGTCATTGAAAATGACCACTGCGCTGGCAGAGATGCATCGATAGCATGGGTAATAGAAATTGAAAATCCTACTAATATGTTTAAAAACGCGAAAGTTTCGGAGTATGGATGGATGTTTGTTACTCTTTCTCCCAAAAACTACTCAAGGGATTTAGATGAAAGTTGGCACACAGACGAGTTTATAACCTGTATAAACACATACATTACTTTTTATCCCGATGTTCCCACGGGATCAATATTTATGAGGGTGAAAGCGCGGGGAGCAGCTTGTATTTAAATAAAATTGACTTTAACTTTCTGTCTACTAAACGACAATTTCATAGGTGCCTATTATTATCTGTGCCTTCGGTTTACCGATGATATGGTTATGCTCGATGCTCGATGACCACAGACGAGCTTCCGGTAGAGTGGGCCCTATAATGAACATGGGCAAGACAAAAGTCATGCGAAATGCTTCATGTAACACGCATTTTCGGGGATAAACATCGGAGACGCTACACTTGAAGTTGTGGACGAGTATGTTTACCTAGGACGAACTGGCCAGTCGAATCCGTTCTGTCCTGGGCAGCGTTCGGAAAGCTACGCAATATGTTCTCGTCCCACTTACCGCAGTGTCTCAATCAAGACTAAAGTTTTTGACCAGTGCGTATTGCCAGTGATGACCTATGGCACTGAATCGTGGTCGCTCACAATGGGCTTTATTAGAAGAATTGCCAAACTTAAGTGGCAGTGGGTAGGGCACAATGCTCGCAAAACAGATGGCTGACTTTCTTATTCTGTGGCAGTTTTGTTAAAAATTTGATGTAATTTGTATGGGTTTTATCTTATTTAATTTATTAATAAAATAAAACATTTAAGGTTCACTGTTTCTTTGTCACACAGATGCAAAAACAACTAAGCGGACCACTTTCAATTGGATATCAAAGGCTACACTGTGGGCGTATCTTGTTTGGGGCTTGGAATGCATCATTGTAGTGAAAGGTAAGAAAAAAAAGGCACTACATGAGAAACATTCTTTTAACAGCATTTCTGTACATACCTACTATTGATGATCAACAACCGCTTTCTTCTATATATATATATAGAAGAAAGCGGTTATATATATATTTATATAATCTTACTTTATTTCTATTGTTTTATCAAAGAGCATTCACAACATTTAGAGAGCTTGAATATAGCAATCACTTTTAATTGCTCCTAATTTCGAATTACTCCTGCAAAGCTTTTGAAAAGTCAGGAAACAATTTTCTAAAATTGAAATCTCGCTTTTTAGTGGGCAGAGAGCGGTTAGCGAATTTTCAAAGCTTGGCTAATAAGCGATTCGACGAAGTCATCTATAATATTATATTTTTAAGCATTTTGATTCCGCATTTACTTTTGCCGATCGCATCATGGCGCCATGGGCAGCAAGTGGCTATATTCAAAAATATGTGGACGCAGTATCAGGTACGTACAATATATCTACTGTAAATGTACCAACTAACTGTTCTTTTGTCAATGAGTTAAAAACTGTGTGTATGTGATTGGGTCGTAGATAGTTCCTTACTATTTACATAAATAATAAGTAAATATTTGTGTATAGGTAAAAATATGGTGTCCTAATGGTAACGGCCGCGACTTCTGAGATGTAGGTCGTAGGTTCGAACCCAGACAGGCGCTTTACTTTGTGTCAATTAATTGATCACCACTGCTCTCAAAACGGTGAAGGAAACATCGTGAAGACAATGTCCTAGAACCAAAAATTCGAAGACATGTTACATCTACCGATTCGCACAGGGCCTGCGTGGTGGATAACAGCCCACCCCCATTCACCGAGAGGAGTCCCAGGAGTGGGAATATTATATGCCAATTATCCTGCTATACAAAAACATTAAAAAAAGTTGCTAAAATATACTAGAGTTTCTTTTTTATTGTAACCATATCTCTATTTACCCGACTCTTTTAAGACCAAGTAGCTGCTACAACTCCAGTCGCTTAATCTACAGATTAGTCATCCCATCTTTCAAGACCGATGAGTCGGCCATTTTGTATCGCCATCCATCTTATAAATAAAGGAATCCCTTTTATTGAGAACTAAACTAATACAGGTATTAGGTTTTAGTTCACAATACTTCCATTAGTGGGTCTTACGGATATTTCATTATAAGTCTGTTATTCTTAGAACTCAGTAAACAGTAGCGTTAAAAGTCACCTGATTTGGTAGTAATTGTTATGCCTGGCGTTGTCAATCGATTTTTTCATTTAGGTACCGCCTATTATAGAGAACCTAAATAACGAGTGTAATGTTGAGGTTTTTTAAATCAGTTTGTTGACTGTCTTAATTTTCCTAAACCGCAAAAAGTGCACAATAAAAACGAGTCTTCGAACTCCATCATTCCGTGAGTGAAGTGAAATAGGAGTTTTAGTTTTTATATGAGCAAAGTCACGGGAAGCAGCTAGTAGTATGCTTTTACCCACCCTTGAAACATAAGCCTATAATTATTTTGTCAGTCGACAAATTTACAGCTCCTTTTTTACAATAACGACTATTTTGGAATCGAATTTAAGTATTAAATATTTGAAAAGCTGTGCGTGCCTAGCCGTATAATTAAATTCGACCTAGAACACAACTATGAATAAACATAATGAATAATGGATCCTAAACGATGAATGTGAGGTCGGATGGTGGTAAATATTTTTTTAAGTAATTAACTACGTATTGCATGTTATGAAGCACGTATAAATGTCGATTTTAAGAAACCTTTGACTGGTAGTGTGACTGTCTGTCACATTCCTAATTAATATCAAAATATTATACTTATTTTAAAACTATGCCAATGGTTCGGCCCACTTTAGAAACACATTAAATCTTAATTTTATGGTCTGACAACTTGACGCGTTACCCTTATAAAAAAAAAACCTAATTCTTTAAAACTGTAAAACAATATTGAACCTCTTAGAAACCCATTCCTTTTCTATTGTATGGCACATAAATGGGTAATTATGGCAGCCATAGGTCAAAAGAAATGTTTTTCGGCCCACTTTAGAAACACATTAAATCTTAATTTTATGGTCTGACAGCTTGACGCGTTACCATAATTAAAAAAAATACCTAATTCTTTAAAACTGTAAAACAGTATTGAACCTCTTATAAACCCATTCCATTTCTATTTATGGCACATAAATGGGTACTTTTGGCAGCCATCGGTCAAAAAAATGTTTCAAGACAATCGAAATCCAATTCATTTCTATTATCGGTGGGAGAGTATCCAGTCTGGTGACGAGCTCTATAGGGCCGTACGGGGCGTGCGGCCTTTTCCGCTTAGGGGAAAACCGTCCTTAACACTAATATTAAAATTATTAGGAAAAACTAAGATTTTATCAGTCTCGGGTTATTTATGCACCTACCAGTCACAGTAGCCTGGCGTATTTTATTGTTAGTTTTGACTTTTTTTACCTTTTTGACATACGAACGAAAGAGAACGGACGCTTCGTTTTACAGATATCATAACAGAGTCGTTTGAGCTGCCGTAGCACGACAAGTGATATACAACTCTGATTTGGCAGGGAAAGGGATGACTCAGACTTGACTTTATGTAGGTAGGTTTACAAAAAATTGGCACACGCGGTTGTTGTATGAGACTGTCATTTATTTTGGTTAAAATTATAACACAACATGCTGTTGACCACAGTTTATACTCATGGGAACAATACAATAACAATTACAACATCTGGAAATTGCAATGCAATGCAATGGAATGACAATTACAACATCGAGGGTAAAGTTTAACCATATGCTTCATCATGCGAGATCCTACAAAATCCTGAAAATTTATCACGTAATCTGTCTGATAATGATATTGTTATTCTCTCGGTTGGCAAACATGATACAAATCCCTATATGTTGGTAACTAATCTTTGTAGAACTCTGTGTAGTCTAAGTAATTGTATGATATTGATTTTGAATGTTTCAGAAAATAGGCACCTTAATGTTAAAAAACTAAATTATGAACTAAAACTGTTCACAAAAAACTTTGGGAATTGTAAGTTTATTGAAGTAAATGAGTTGGATGTAAGTTATCATAAGAGGCTATCAAAATTAGATTTAATTACCTACAAACGAAATATGGAGATTGATTTTATTCAATATGAAAAGGACTTCATCAAACTGAGTTCAAGTGCACGCAACTCGCTTCATGATACCAGTAGTAAAAACAATACGTTTTTTCGTTCCCAAGTCCACGATTAATAATACTTCTTTTAATTATGATAAAGCAAAACAGGATTGCCGAAATAGTAAATTACGGATCTTACACCAAAATATAGCTGGCATCTGCAGCAAACTAGACATCCTAGAAGTAACTTTGACTGAATTGGTAGGAAAAAACAAGGAGATTGATATACTATGTTTTAGTGAATCTTTTGTGAAGCGAGGTGCGGAAGCTAATATTAAACTTAATAACTTTAAATTGGCTGCAGTTTTTAGTCGAGATAAATGTAGAGGGGGTACGTGTATTTTAACTAATAAGGTATTTAACACAAAAACATTAAGTATCCCTTCAGGAATAGCTACAGAATTTTATTTTGAATGCTGTGGCGTAGAGATAATAGGTTTTAGCCTGATTGTTGTAAACATATATCGAATACCGGACCAGAGAAAAGCGCAAACAGGTGTATTTCTTCATAAACTTGATAATTTGTTAAATTATTTGACGGACCAATACAAGAGAAAGAAAATTATAATTTGTGGTGATTGGAATATTGATATTTTAAAACACAACTTCGCAACAAAGGAATTGTTAAGTATAATAAGTAACTATAATTTTGAAGCACATATAAAATCACCAACTCGGGCGAACTCTTGCATTGACCAAATCGCCAGTAACATAAAGAGTGTTCAGCCAGAAATTCACCACTTCGGCCTCTCTGATCACGAAACAGCACAATCAGTTACTGTAAAAACGAGTATACACAAAAGATTAACTTGTTGGTCAGAATTGAAACGTGACTACTGTGAAGAAAACCTTGATAAATTTTGCGAGTGAATGTCTGCTCTTTCATTTTCGGAAACACTTAACTCAGACACTCTAAGTGAAGCCTTTAATATATTTTATGAAACTTTTACATTATATTACGATCTTTGTTTTCCGGTGATTAAGGTTAAGGTTAATAATAAACCAGTTACACAAAATTGGATTACTAAAGGCATTAAAAAATCTAGCAAAACAAAACGTCAGCTTTATCAAAAATTTAAAACAAGTTATAAGAATAAAAAGCAAAATGAGAATTCCTACAAACTTTATAATCATATGTTTAAGCGATGTGCACAGCGAGCACAAAAGCTTATGAATACAAGACGTATACAAAGGCATAAAAATAAATGTAAAGCTACATGGAATGCAATCTCTTCAACAATAAATGGTAATAATTTGTGTAAAAACGACATTGACGAAATAAATTTTAATAATGTAACATATAATAATCCATCAGACATTTGCAATTTATTTAATAACCACTTTATCAATTTGACATCTATTCCGCCTTTAAATTCTAATAATTCCAATGATTCTAATAATTCCAATAATTCTAACTCTAATACAAAAAGCAAAACTCTGAATACCATATTCTTGAATCCCGTAGATGCAATGGAAGTGTATAGAATAATTATGTCCCTGAACAATAGCAAAACTAGTAGGTATGACAGCATCGCCACAAAGGTCTTAAAAGCTTGTGCTAGTTGGATATGTCATCCACTAGCACATGTTATAAACTTATCCTTTTTGGAAGGTGTATTTCCTGACCAGCTTAAGCTGTCTGTTGTTAAACCATTATTTAAAAGTGGAAATAAGTCAGACCCGAATAACTATCGGCCTATCACGATAGTGCCCATTATATCGAAAATTTTTGAGAAGGCAATGCTTATCAGGTTAAATAATTTTCTATGTACACATGACATACTATGCAAAGAGCAGTTTGGTTTCCGTAAAGGTAGTTCAACTGCTCTTGCAATCTTCAACTTTATTAAACTTGTAACAGAAAGTATTAACAATGGCAAACCTGCAGTGTCCCTGTTTTTGGATATGAGCAAGGCCTTTGATTTTGTTAACCATTTTAAGCTTCTAAACAAATTAGACTTCTACGGTATTAGAGGAAAAGCATGGGAATGGATATCTAGTTATCTAAGAAACAGGCAGCAGTATACCGAGATATCCAAAGTTGTAAAGAAACGTGACAGAATATATTCCAAAGAGAAATTCAATTCAATAGCGGTGATTAATAAGTGTGGCGTGCCTCAGGGAAGCATTCTCGGTCCTTTACTTTTCTTACTTTACATAAATGATCTTCCAGAGGCCACTTTGCAGAAATGTATACTTTTTGCAGATGATACTACAGTTATCATAAAATGTCAGGAAAAAAGCGACTACAAATCAGCAACGGAAAAGGCCATAAAAGATATAATAGGCTGGATGCATAATAATAACTTAAATATAAATGTTAGCAAGACAAAATTAGTTGAATTTAACTCCTATAATAGCAAATCATTAGCTTTGGGTATTCTGTATAATGGTGAAAAGGTACAACAAGTGGAACAATTAAAATTTTTAGGAATAATTGTAGACAAAAACCTGAACTGGAAAAGCCATGTGGAGCATATATGTCAGAAACTTGATAGGTTCGTGTTTGCTTTAAAAAAGCTGAGATAAAATGTGTCTGTAGAAGCCGCTCTTGCAGCTTACCATGGTTACGTGTCATCTGTTCTAAGCTATGGACTAATCATGTGGGGTAACTCAACCGATACTGACAGAGTTTTCAAGCTCCAAAAACGCTGCATCCGGGTCATAAACAGGGCATGGTTTTTAGATAGCTGTAAACCGCTCTTTCAAAGGATGAAAATCCTTCCACTGCCCTGTATTTATATTAGAGATATCTGCACTTTTACAAAGACACATATACATTATTTTAAGCAACATACCGAGGTTGTACCACGTCAGAAAAGGGCTATGTTTCGCAACCTCTTATATCATCCAGCTGGACATAAAGATATTTATAAGAGAAATGTGTTCAATATGTGTATATTAATTTATAATAAAATACCCAATGAATTTAAATTATTGCAGGGTCATGTTTTTAAAACAAAGTTGTCAGAGTGGTTACAAAAAAAGTGTTTCTACAGCATTAAGGAATTTTTAGAACATAAAAATATTTGTTTGTAGTAATAATGAATGAAATTGTATGTAATAATAATGTGTGATAATAATGTGATAATAATGTAATAATAATGCAATAATAAAAATGTACTAATAATAACTATGACATAAAAACATAAATATTTTGCACGCTTGCTTGCAGGCAGAATACAGTGACTGAAGGCTATAAGATCTACATACATACATACATAAACTCACGCCTTCTTCCCATGGGGGTAGGCAGAAACCACAGAACGCCACCTGCTACGTTCCTTACATACTCCTTTTGCCTCTTTTACGTTCATACATCTGGTCATACACGAGCGCCGGTTGAGAGTACTTCGCACCTGACCTTTCTGAAGAACATCACCAATAAGGTCACTATATGTCTTCCTAGGGCGTCCCCTCCCGGCGTTTCCACTCACATCTGCCTTGTAAATACCTTTTGTTAGTCTCCTTTCATTCATCCGCTCAATATGACCAAACCATCTAAGCATACTCTTTTAAATTTTTGTCACTACATCTTCTTTTAAACCACATCGTTGCCTTATCACATCATTCCTCAGCCTATCATTCAAAGTCACACTACACATGCTCCGCAAGGAACGCATTTCCACAGCATTTATTCTGCTTTCATGCTTCTTTTGCCACACCCAACATTCACTTCCATACATAAGCGTAGGCACCAGCACACTATTGTGAACAGCCAGTCGTGCCTTCTTGGGCATCAACTGGTTGGTCACAATTGCATGTGTAGCACCATTCACTTTATTTCCCGCATTCACTCTCCTTTCGACATCTCCATCAATCTTTCCATCCCTTGTAAACAGACTCCCCAAATATACGAACTCACTTACTTGCTCCACACTCTTACCATTTATTTTCACATCACACACCGATACATCCTCTTCTCTTTCAAACACCATGACTTTCGTCTTATTCACATTTATATTCATTCCTTTCCTCTTATATGCTTCATCCATCACAGTCACCATGTCTTGCAACTGTTCTGCTGACGATGCAAGTAGCACTTGATCGTCTGCATAGAGCAGGCATTTAACAGGCAACTCATTCATCGTCAATCCACATTCACCCTCTTTCAAATCCTTCAGACAGTTATCCATGTACAGGTTGAACAGCCACGGTGACGCTACACAACCCTGTCTAACACCACTCGAGATGGAGAACCAGTTCGTGTATGCCCCATTTATCCTAACACAAGCACTGGAATCCTTGTATAAGGATTTCAGTGCACGTACCAAGCGCCAGTCCACCCCGTACAAGGATAGTGTCGACCACAGTTCTTCCCTCCACACACTGTCATAGGCCTTCTCCAAGTCCACGAAAGCACAGTAGACTTTCTTATGCTTTGCCAGATGTTTTTCGGCTATGCATCTTAAGGAGAAGATTTGGTCCATACAGCCCATTCCCTCTCTAAATCCTGCCTGCGCATCCCATATTTTCTCATCTGTCACTCTTATCACTCTGTTTATCAAAACCTTTGCATACAGTTTGCCGACAACGCTCAAAAGACTAATGCCACGGTAGTTTTTACATTCCTGCTGAGAGCCCTTTCCCTTATATAGTGGTACGATTACAGCCTTACACCAATCATCCGGTACACGGCCATATCTCCAACACATATTAAAGATTAGGTACAGCAGGCTTGCCACCACCCCGTCACCGCCCTTAAGCATTTCAGCAGACACTCTGTCGTACCCTGCAGCTTTGCCGACTTTCATCACTTTCAGCGCTCTTACAATCTCATCTATTTCTATATCATTCTCTTCATCTATTTCTGAGCTTGGGTCTTCAAAACTGGCGTCTGCCCAGTTACCCACTCCTTGCACACTATCCTGACAACTAAACAAACTTTCAAAGTATCCCTTCCAGCGTTCCAAGACCTTACTTTCTTCGCTCAGTATACATCCATCTTCTGCTCTTATAACATTCATACTCGATATTCCTGTCACTCCGCGAGCCAATCTTACCTGTTTCCAGAACAGCTTAACATTGGCTCTGAAGTTATCAGAGAACTTCCTGTTATACTTTTCTTCTTTATCATCCTTTTTCATTTTTACCATCTCTTTCACTTTCGTTTTCATTTCGGAGTATTTCTTCTTCACTCTTTCCAAATCATCGGTCACATTTGTTGCCTGATTCATCCTATTTTGGGCCTTACAGGCTAACACATTAAGCCAGGCCTCTTTCTTCTTCCTCACAACCTCTTTTACTTCACCATCTACCCAAGAATCATTCGTTCTACTACCACACTTCCTCTGCGCCAGACCACATACTTTTGTGGCTACTTGCACCATACTATCTTTTGCTATCTCCCATACTTCTTCTAGACTGTAATCATTCGTATCATCAAATATCTTATCCGTCTTCACTTTTAATTCCCTCTTATATTCCTCCTTTACTTTCAAATCTTGCAGTGCTTCTACTTTTATTCTGTCTAGAGCAGTTACAGGAACTCGAACTCGGTGACGCCAATGCCTGAACAGACCATCCACCCGACACATAACCAGATAATGGTCAGTCCCTACATTAACACCCCGATATGTTCTAGTATCTGTGACTTTACTCTTCAATCTTTCATCCACAATCACAAAGTCGATCATGCTTCTACTGTCTTGCCTTTCCCACGTGTACCTGTGAACCTTTCTATGATTAAACATAGTGTTCATAACTGACAAATTCTTCTCTACACATATCTCTAGTAAATTCATCCCGTTCTCATTCACTCTATCATCCCCAAATGCACCTAATACTTTTTCGTACCCATTCCTCTTCACACCAACCCAACCATTAAAGTCTCCAAGCATAACAATCTTCTCGTTTGACCTACATTCATTGACTAAATCCCTTATACTGCCCCAAAATTCGTCCCGCTCCGAAGGTGGGCTTCCCATATCGGGTGCATAAACGCATAAAATAAAGATCGGGTTTAGACCCACCTTTGTTCTTACCCATAGAATCCTGGGACTCACACAAACATAATCTTTCACACATTTCATCATCCGCTCGGAGAGGACAACCCCCACACCCTGACAGGCTCTATGTGTCTCTTGAACACCGGACCAGATAGCGGTCAGAGAACCGTGTTTGGATATGTCCACTCCCTTTCTTTTCGTCTCATTCACACATAGCACATCTATCCTTTTATCATTGACCATCTCACACACATCATCCAACTTATCTTTTATACCTCCCTGTACATTCAGCGTAGCTAAGCGACATTCCGCCGCTCGCTTTTCGCCCCGCGGAAACAACTGACGTGGTGTGTGGCGAGCATCACCGCCGCCTCCGAGTTGATTATTAGTATTTGAATAACTCATTTAGTTCCCACGAAAAGCAGAGGAAAAAATCTGTCAACACCCTACAGAGCCTCGCATGTAGAGGTAAGGCTTGTTAGTGCCTGGGGGCGCCCGATCCCAGACAACAGGCACGCTTGCAACTAGGCTCCCCCCTAGCCACGCAGCTCTCGGCACGGCAACCTTAGCTCGGCACGGCAACCTTAGCTCGGCACGGCAACCTTAGCTATAAGATCTTTCCTTGTAAATTATGTATTTTCTTGAAAATAAATATTTTGATTTGATTTGATTTGATTTGAATATGTAACAAAAACCCTGTCCGATCCAAAAAAGGCGTATTCCTGGTTTAACATACGTACTAGAAATTTTTTTCAAAAAAATCTAACTCATAAAAACCAAAAGCTATTGATTTTTTTATTTTTAGTTACCATGCGAAATGTAACACTAAATATGGTAAATTTTCATAAGTTGACAACTATCTTTTATTTTTTGCCTATTTTATTTCAAAGGACACCGCCCGCGTCATAACGAGTCCTAGATCCTTTGATGTAGCCGACTGGTCGCTACTTATTTGGACACTTCGCCAGTCTCACGTGGAGATAGCTTGCGATCGGATGTCCGTACGTATCACGTGCCGCTATCGTATCGCGAACAATGTCGTATACCAATCAGGAATATTTGAATATGTAAATTTTTATTTGTGAGTGAATGTGTGATTCGTAAATCGAAGTAACAGCTCGGATTGTGGAAGCTTTCGAGTCACTCAAATCGTACACATGTGCGCTGCGAAGAGTACATGCAAATTTAATAAAAAGGTGTCGAATGTGTACCAATGTTCTAGCTGATGACATACAGTGGGTACATTGCCAAAAGCACATCACATTAACTCATTAATAATTGTTTCTTGATAAACAGAAGGTCAAAAATCGGGGTCATTGTGCGTAAGCCTACAATAAAATATCAGCTGATACCTACGCGTAGGCAAAACGTAGATTGACACGAAACTGTAGGTGAACTCTGGTGAACCCTGTCGAGCGGTTGGCAGTGTTGCCTTTGGTATGATTATTTTTAATTTTTTAAATTAATTGTTTTCATTGGGGAAAAATAATTATCTCGTATCCATTAAATGATTACGTATTTGTGTACGCACTACGATACCAAATAATACCCTTCAGGATCGGACAGGGTTTTCGTTACATGCTGTATAGTTAAGTAATAAAAAAATTGCTTATGGCGTTCATTGCAAGCATCTTGCACTAATTTTTCTACCCTTTCAGCTGAAGTATCTCAAGATCACAGGCACCCCGATAGTTTTCCCGAACCTGTACTCTCTTACCTGGGGTCTTTGCGTCTTCTCCTGGGGTCTCAGCTTTGCCGTGATCCTGTCGCAACATTACCTGCAGGATGACTTTGAGTTATGGCACTCATTCGCTTATTACCATATTGTTGCAATGTTGGATGGATTTTGTTCACTGTGGTATGTACTCGTATTTAAATGGTATCTGGTTTGACATTTTTCATATGACGAAACAAAATATTTCTATGTGTAGTTACGACATCGAATTTGACAAATTTTTAGGACCTCAGGATTAGGCCTAGCATTTTCATAGAATCAAAACGATGAAATGTTATGTAAAAATCTCGATATGGACAAAAATTACAGATTATTAATGTGGTAAGTGCTCATTGTGATTAACGATGAGTACTTATTTATCTTTCAACTTAGTATTTACTTAATGTCTGATAGCTGTATGCTTTATGCCTTAGCTAACTACTTGACTCGAAATCCTTGTTGCACAATATTCCAAATGCAACATCAGCGTTAAATATGCAATTGATATTGATATTGCCCATCGATGTTGTCGTAAGGGAAGACAGAAACCCGTAAGCCTGCCAACCAGACTTACCCAGGGGTGTGGTGTTACCCAGTAACTGGGTTGTGGAGGACCGATAGGCAGTCGCTACATGTAAAATAAAGGTTTTAAGCTGCATCTGGCTGCATAGTTAGGAACAGGCTATGCAAATGAATAGTGCTGTCATTAGAAACATCTTACACCAAAATTAACAAAAAAAATAGACAACGATCCACAGTGACAACACTTTTGCAACCAACCTAACAAAATACAGACACCGATCAACAGTGACAATTCTTTAGCAACCAACCTAACAGAATACAGACAACGATCAACAGTAACAACACTTTTGCAACCAATCTAACAAAATACAGACAACGATCAACATTGGCAACACTTTTGCAACCAACCTAACTAATTTTGGCATTTTTTTTTTTGACCGGAAATAATTACTGCCTCGTTGGTCTAGTGGTTGCAATCGCTACTGCTGTGCATGAGGTCCTGGGTTCGATACCCAGGTAGGGCAACGTGTTATTGGGATTTTCTATCTGAAATTTCTCAGTTGCAGCCCGAAGTCTTTATTTGTGCCCGGTAGATGGAAATAGGCTCACCCCCTATTACATGGGACTTAAACATAACTGGCGAAATGTGGGTGTACTATAGGTACACCTCTGCCCAACCCTTCGAGGACACAAGGCGTGATGGTATGTTTATGAAATAATTACACTATTATCACTTTTTCTCCGAAACCAGGTACATCAACTGCAACGCGTTCGGCACTGTATCCCAAGGTCTCGCTATGAATCTGCACAAGGCGTTGGAAGCTGAACAGCCGGCGCTCAAAGTGGCTCAGTACCGACATTTGTGGGTTGATCTCTCGCACATGATGCAACAGTTGGGTTCGTGGTTGTATTGTTTAAAGATTTTGTGGTAAAGCTAAAAAAATAGGAAATTTGGGTCCATTGTCGCTTGTTGTATAAAGATTGAGGGTAAAAGATGGATGACAGTTAAATCCACTTGTGTGGTATATGTAGAGTGATGCTACGTAGGGTTAGGTACCCACAGTTACAACGCATATAGCTTCTTTTATTCCGTGTTGTCAAGAACTAATAAATAATGCTCATGCCGTGGTGAATAGCCAATCTGAGGCTAATCAACAATACAAAGACAGCAAAAACTAACAATCGTCCACATGTGTTGAATAAAATTAAGAATTCATGTCTTACAGTATTTATGATGGTGTAGCAAATAAGACTTTTGTATTCCAAAAGCTAACCTTTTGGAATACAAGTCTCTTTGAAAATCTACAGGCAAGTTATCATTTTTGATCATGGCTTTATCTCAAACAATCGATACACAACTCTAAAAACATCAGTATTGCTACTTAATGCTCGCATAAGCAGCTTCAAATAAAAACGTATCAGCGATCCGTTCACTAGTTTGGCAAATAGCTCAGTGTTAATTGTTTCATGCCTTTTCTTTTTTTGGGTGGGAAATCATCAAATGACTTCTCCCGCTCTGGGTGGAGCGGGAGGGCGTGTCATACTTTTACTGACTAAAACCCACCCGTGTTCCATCAGTTGGCAGTGCCAGGGCCACGATTATCTCCATCGAATTACCAGCGACCCTGAGGCGTCGGCCCTATCGGACCTCGTCATTTTGTGCTGACATCTCTTTGAGGCGCGCGTGGAACACGACGCGGTCGACCCGGGCCTGGTCCTTACCGGAAGGCGAGCTACCCATTACTCGCCGTCCGCAAGCCCGCGCCTACGGTGGCCGGGAATCTGCAGGCGACTCCCAACGACCAGGGCGTCTCCTGCGGCGACTAGTGGGGGCGTGAGGGCGCAAGGCTCTCTCCCTCACGCGCTCCGCCTCCTCCTTCGCAAGCATTAGAGCTTCGCAGAAGGATGTGACGGCTTTCCATTCTCTCTCGCTCCGTACCATGGCCTGGACCAGGGCCGGACGCGAGAGATCGCCGCCACCGATCGCCTCTGCGAGGATACTGCGGTGCTCCACCCAAGCTGAGCAGACCTCCACCGTATGCTCCACACTGTCCTACGGGTGATCCACACAATGGTGACACCCGGGCGTTTCCTCCCGCCTTATGCGAAACAGGAACCTCCCGTAACAACCATGTCCGGTGAGGACCTGTGTCAGGCGGAAGGTGAGGACGCCGTGGCGCCTCTTCAACCACTTCTCAAAGAGGAGACTTATCACCGCTATTGTGGCGTGCCCAGCACTGGGTTGCGACAATCGCACCCTCCATGTCGCCTTGAGATCCCAGCGGAGCTCTGCCCGCTGTATCGTTATTTCTCGCGGCAGCGGAGTTACACCCCGGCGTTTGCCTCCTCGCGCCACTCCCATACGGGTGCGAGGGCAAGTCCCAGGTACTTCATCGTCGACTCGACGCCGATGTCAACCCCTCCTGCCGTTATCTGAGAACTCGACTGTGGCGCGTTCCGAAGACGACGAAAATACATGGCCTCTGACTTGTGCAGGGCCACTTGGAGTCCCTACTGCTGCATCCTCTCGACGATCCCCTATGCCAGGACCAGCGTGTCTTCAGCGTAGCAAACCACGCTGACGCCACTAGGGAGGTCGGGGCGCAGCGCCCAGTCGTCACCGATATCCCACATAAGCGGCCCCAGGACCGATGCCTGTGGGACACCGCACGACATCTCTCGCCGGTTCCACTCACCCCGGTGACCGGTATAACAGGCATCGACCACGCGACAGAGGTAGGTCGGCATCCGGTGATACCGCGCGCCACCTTCTCGGGTCCTGATGTCGGGGGGCGACGTATGTCCCCGAATCCGTCGCCCCTGGACCCATTTAGGGGGCCGGAAGGCCGACCGTTTCCTCCGCCAGGACTCTCACCCTCGACACAGCGTGGATGGTAGAGCGCCCATGCCGAAAGCATGGCCGCTCTCCGGGCTCTTAATTGAGCCCTCCGCGCCAGATGCAGCGTCAGACTCTGAACGCGCATCACTCGATACATTTGTCCCCCCCACCCCCCTGGCCTGGTTCCCTTCATCGACCAATAAGCATTATCGATGATGGGTCGATCACGAGGAAGGCCTCGTTTGTTGAAGATTGGCCGCCAACCCCAAATGTCCACCAAAAGCAAGTGGGCAGTTGGAGCTGACGTTGCCCAGGGTGCGCCACGTGGAGGTTCTTCAACATGCTACCCCATTGTTTCATGCCTGCTGGCACGAATTGCTCTTTTGTTTCAACGACCATGCTAACTGCGTGTAGTTTGTCCTGATGGGGGATTCCATACATTTCGTACAGCGACGTCCATTACATTCAATGTACAGTTCAAGCTACAATAGAATTGTTATATTTCTCTAATAAATAATTTGTCTTTCTGGTTGTTGCTGAACTAAATATTTATGTCACATACTATAAATATTAATAATTATGTCACTCTCTGCCATTCTTATTTTTCTGTGTAATATAAAATCATTGGCGTAATGTTTAGAATCATAATAATATTGTTATATAGGTACTTACTCTCAGCTGTGAAGCTATCCCATAATAAACAAATAATTAACTTTCCCAAAATTTGTTGTGTATTTATTATGAGATAGAAAATTTAAGAAGTGATGGGAACTGTCAATAATTTCGTAATTATTGGTACGCCGTTTCGAGGATTTCAGAAGAGTTAAGACTTGAAGGAGACTTTGTACTTTTAAAGTGAGTACATAATAACTTAGATATTTTTTTGGTTTACATATTGAAGGCTCTTTAATATAAAATTAGCTTTCATATTATGACTATTTGTTTATTTATAAGATGAAGGACATCTTTTAGATACATCCTGACTTGATAGATACTTAAATATATATCGGGATAGGCACTCATCAGCGATATAAGGTAGAGGTCCGACATATTAAATGAAAGTATGAAATATAGCAATAACCAACTTTTTTATTCCAACAGCTTGTTAATTAATTAAATGGATCGTTATAATAGCTATAGGCGCTACAGCAGGTGCACCGGGCCGAGCCTGCCTCAAGAATGATCCCCCTCTCGCTGCGCACTAGCTGACATTAAGTTGCTTGAGAAGTGGGAAGAGTGGGGAGGCGAACGTCCTGCTTTGCACAGCTTAACTCGGCCCGTTGCACGTGCCGTTTACAAGTGACGCCGACATGTACAGTATATTGTTACCACTATAATTTATCGATGATACAACAATAATATAAATATGTCGTAATAACAACTTTGATGGTAGTTGTTGTAGATTCCCGTGAAATATAATTATTATAATATAAGTAAAATGAGTCTACTTTTGAAAATTTGCAAATCCTAGAATATAAAAGGTATTTCAATTTAATAGATCTATGATTTATAGGAAACAAGATATTAATTTAGCAGTGTAGTTATCGTAATATCCTGGATCTATGATTTAAAGGATATTTGATTTTTGGTTTGATATTTTAATTTAGCAGTGTAGGTATTTAAATATCATTGATCCATAATTTATATGGTACAAGATTTTCATTTATCAGTGAAGGTATTTAAATGGTACCTACAAGATTTTTATCGAGTAGATTTTGAAACGACAGAGCAAAGGAAATATCATTTCTATTTGCAGGTCGCGCCTACTCCAACATGTATGGCATCTACTGTATGGTGATTTTCTTTACCACCACTATATCTCTGTATGGCGCACTATCAGAGATCTTGGAGCACAGACTTAGCTACAAAGAGTTAGGTCTATTTGTCATCGGGGTGTACTGCATGACTCTCCTGTATATTATTTGCAATGAGGCTTATCATGCTTCCATTAAGGTAAGTATTTTGTCAGATTTGGAACTTTGTTTGAAGTATATCAAATATTTTATTTGAAAGAGGCATCAACGCTTTTCTTAAATTGTTTTTTTTTAAAGTTATTGTAGACAGTCAGTATGTAAGTAGTGTGTTTTTATGCAAATGGACTTCATCATACAAACGGCTTGAAAAAAAAAAGAATTTTATCTGCAAAGATGTTCATAGTCAATTGGAGTTTAGCTTAAGTTTTTCTAAATCCAAAGTTACTTGACGATAAATTTTATTTTTTTCTAGGTCGGTTTAGAATTCCAAGTCCGTCTCCTAAACGTGAACCTCGGAGCAGTCGACAGAAACACGCAGCGGGAGGTGGAGATGTTCCTGGTGGCCATCTCCAAGAACCCACCTATCATGAACCTCGATGGTTTCACCAATATCAATCGGGAACTGTTTACATCTGTAAGTAGATCAATAAACGGTTTTTTTTTTGACAAAGGTATCCCATGTTAGGTGTTGACTGCGTTATTGGATCGATGATAGATCTACGTACGTGTCTACCCTATATACGTGAACAAGCATATTAATAATATTTTTAATTTCCAAGAGTGCTAACTTGAAATTATATTCAATAATGCTAGTAAACTATAAAGATACGTTGATAGGTTGATTAACTCCCGAGTGGTTTCCGGACAATCACTACTCTTGACGTTTGGCACAGAAAATCTTATGCAAGTAGTTTTATTTACTTTTAAACCAAGTGAATTGACACCATTTATTTCAACTTGCTGTTGTCTATCATTTAAATAAGATTTTACTAAACCAAAGTTTTCCAAGTCCGTAATGCTCAAGTTTCAAAAGCAAGGTTTTGTGATCGACGCAATCAAATACCTAGGAGAGGTCACAAAAGATTCCTATGGCATCTTGAACCACTTCCCACACGTTAAAAATATGTTTTAATAAGGTAACACCGGCGTCGGTCGTACAATGCCCTTAGGTGAGACCTTACTGTTGCACGTGCAGGATTTTATTAGTTTTGAAATTATTGAGTATTTGATTAGCATTATCTTTTCAAATACCTTGCTGAAAAACGGCAACATGGACACGGGTATATTATTATTAGTGTCTTTACTGTCCCCGGAAAAGTGGTTTTACGAGTACCTTACTGTATTTCATTAGATCCGGGAAGACTCCTTGATCCATACACAAATTAAATATTAAGGCTAAGTAAGGCGCTATAGTCTCAATAATGGAAACTTTATCAGAAGATCTGGGCTTCGGTCAATTTGATCTTAATAGAAATTCAATCGGGCAGGCTGAAACATTCGCCCTTATACATTCAAAAGCGAGCGAGGGCGTAGAATTTAATGTTTCAGCGGTTTTTAGTGGGACACAGGTAAGGAAATTTACAAATTCCTGAGTTACATCTTTGTTATAGCAAATGAGACCATTTGACGTCTCCAGTGTGTAATCAGAATTGGGCTTTTTGTTCCTGTTCGTTTCATTATTGATAATTTTCCAAACCGTCTGTATTTTATTGTCGGCTGATTTTACCTTGTTGCTAATGTATCAGACTTTAGCTGCCTTACAAGTGTGCTTAATTTTTTTTGAGTAAGAAGCAACATTCGTATTAAAAGTTTCCGTGTTAATATAAGGCTTAAGGCCATACAACTTGAAAAGTCTTTTCCTACATTTCCTAATATTTAAGATCTAAGATGTATGCACTAGTAGTGCATACATCTTAGATCTCATTAGGTATTAGATTTCTCAATCGGTTTGGGTCTTATAATTTAATTAATTTGTTTTTGGAACCTACTAAGATCACGACATCTTCGTCAACTTGTCTTGATAATGTATTTAGTAATTGTGATGGCAAAAATAAATTCGTGTTAAGTGACTTAACGTCCGACCACTGTGGTTTATCAGCTAGCATCCCCATGACATTACATAACAAAAACCGCATAAACTTGAATGTAGGCTTTATACAGCTAGTCGTTTCAACTAGCTAGCTAAAGTAAAAACCACTTGGTAAAGTTAAAAACACTCGGTAGCTGAGGCATTTAATGAGTTTTTGCCAATATACCTGTAACTACGAATCGCTACTTAAATTCGTCCCCGTCTAAAGCTGAGAACCTTTTGAATAGTAGTGTCCCGAAATGTACTCGCTTATTTAGCTTCGAACATGTAATGCCTAGTGATGTAATTAACGTCTTAAACACACCTCAGTCTAAAAACACTGGTGATTACTGGGGCATCTCCATTAAATTTTTAAGTAATATAATATACATTTAGCTGTTACTTTTAATAAATGTGTTGATTAAGGAACTTTTTCTGACCTCATGAAGACTATACTAGTTGGTTGCGCTGATTTGATAGGAATTATAATATTGTCATTTCCTTTCTATTTTTTTGTTGCCAACATATTAATGGATAAGGTTGGTTTTGCAAATTCCTATTCCTATCCCTCTCCTGCACATTGCCTTTCGTTCGCGTGTGAGCAAGACGGCTACAACGAGTGGCGCCATCTTGCGCAATCTCTTCGCTACACTGGAACTAAAGAAAATATGGCGTTCGTGTGTGTGTCGAAAAGTGCCGCTCGTGTTTTTAAACTTTTAGAGTCGACAAAAGAGAACCAAAATAATATTATTTTCTATATCACTTAAATATAAATCGCTTTTGTGGCAAAATCTTAGACGTGGAAATGTTATTAGATAAATATCATATGGATATCTTATGTTTCTGTGAAACTTGCTTAAAACCGGATAGGATGTTGTTTAATGTAAATATTTTTTCAGTTGCCTGTGCATACTCTGGTCCTCAATAGGGGTTGGTACCTTGATATTGTGTAATAGTCGTTTTAGGTATAGGGAAAGGAAGGATATCACTGCCTGCTCTGTTGATCGCTTATGTGAGGTAGCATGTGCGGAGGTTGAGGGCCATACTTTCTTATGTGTTTAATGGCCACCAGCCTCAAACTTGTCATCATTTTTGATCATTATGGAAGGAATACTAAGTAAACTTTTTTAAGATAATAAATTAGTTTTTGTTTGTGGTGATCTAAATGTTGATCTGCTAGTTAATTCACCCGAAAAATGTAAGTTAATCTCATTATTTAAATCATTCAATTTAAAATGTATATTTAATGAAGCGACTAGAATAACAGCAACCTCGGCTTCATGCATAGACAATGTATTTACTAATGTTGATCTACTAGTCAATTCACCCGATAAATTTAAGTTAATCTCATTGTTTAAATCATTCAATTTAAAATGTATATTTAATGAAGCGACTAGAATAACAGCAACCTCGGCTTCATGCATAGACAATGTATTTACTAACTGTAAAATAAAAGACTCCACCTTAATTAGTGGCGTCAGGTCAGACCATACTGGTCAAATTGTATTATTTGACTTAGATAAAAAGTTAAACTCAAATAAAACCATTGAAATAAGACCTCTTACTAAAAATAAGTTGAAAATGTTCAATAATAATCTGAATAGCAATCTTTCAAAAGCTAGTTTTGATTCACAAGACCCCAATTTAAACTATGGTACACTATTTTCTACAGTATGCCAATAATTCAATAAAGCAAGTGTCCTGTAAAAAAAGTTACTATCAATACTAAACCAAAATTTAGTGAATCATTGACGTCTGATCAAACTCTTCATGATTATGTAAGAAATTATTCTAAAATATTCAAGAGTCTGCGCTCAAGCTAAGTCTAAATTAATAAGTAACAAAATTATGGGGGATTTCCGTTAAGGTTCTTGGAGGTATTATTGACACAATTGCCCCTGTCCTAACAGGCATATTTAATCAATGTTTAGACAGCGGTACGTTTCCCGATTTATTGAAACATAGTAAATAGTACCAATTTTCGAATCGGGTAGTAAGAGTGATCCTTCTAATTATAGACCTATATCTGTGCTACCAGCATTGAGTAAAATCTATGAAAAAAACATGCTAGACCAGATGTTGTCACATTTTAATTCAAATGGTAATTTACATAGTAGCCAGTTTTGTTTCACGAAAGGTAGGTCGACGACTGATGCGGGAGTAAAACACATCAGTCACATTTTGGAATCCTGGGAGAAGTCCCAGGATGTAATTGGCATTTTCTATGACCTCTCAAAAGCGTTTGACTGCGTTGACCACAATACACTGATCTGTAAATTACACCACTACGGAATTCGTGGACAAGCGTCGCAATTCGTGTTGTTCTTTCCCATCTATCAAACAGGCAAAAAAAAGTAAACGTTAACGGGGCGACGTCCTCGGGGTCCTTAGTTAAGATGGGCGTGCCTCAAGGTTCTACGAGCTGGCTCTTGAGTTGAATGTTTTTGTCATTGATTCTCTTGACTTCAACCTCACTGTCCTCTCTTTCCTGCAGCAGCTGGTTGCATTCTGTTTTTGATGCCTCCAGTTCCTTCAGTGCTGCTTTCAGTTTGTCACTCATGTCACGAACTGTGGCTACACGGGTCAAAATCCCCAAATGGCACCTAGAATGTGACAAGAAATAGCTGAGTGTATGAGGAATCAAAAAGGTAGGAGGGTATGACAGTTAGCAAGAAATAAGAAAACTAAAGATAATGTTAAAAAGAAAAGTATTATAAAAATGGGGAGGCATGAAAATAAAAAAGCTATTTAGGTATTGAAATCGAAACTCAAGGATCATTATTAAATAGATTTTAAAGTCCTAGTATCGGCCAGAGGCAACGAATACAACATTCAAGAATTACTAGTTATGAGAAACTGACATGAAAGTCTATAGACAGCCCCAAAGAGCCCACCCTTCACCACCGGGTGTGGGTTTTATCGACTCGGTCCCTAGCGTTCTTAAATCGACTACCAATCCAGTTTGGGGAGCTTGGTGAAGCCTAACCCCTCTCCCGGAGATGCGCCTACAACGAGCCTTTCGCAAAGTGTTATGTGGCCAAACATTTTTGGAAGCTGTAATAATCACCAGCGTTTGATTGTTTTAAAATGCCGATTTAAGTCGGTTTTATAGCATATTTTGATTTAGATGAACTGTGAGTATTTACTGGTCTGCCTTCCATAAGTGGTGCGCAACTTAAGGGTCAAAGTCGTCAAAAGTCGAGCGTTAGTGCTCAATGTCAAATAAAATGGTAGGCCTTCTCCGCTTCCCTATCACACGCAAATGACAAATATCTGTCAGGGTTTAGATTAGGAGATGGACACGTAATACAAGAGAAAATTAATAGCGTAGTTTCGCTATGCTGGAATAAATGATCATTTATAGCTGTGCAGCGATATTATCTAACTGTTACCTATAAATCATACTAAAAATCAACCTACAAGAATATTATAATGGAAAAGTCACATTATTAGTAAAGGGTTTAACACTTACCAATGATTTCTTTGGAGGGAATAATATTACTACTCACTTATGAAGTACTGCACGTATTACCAACTTCACCTCGAACACAGCTACTCACAGCTCACAACACTCACCAACCTTCTAACTTAACTAGCCTCCCCTATTGCGTCTATATCGGCTATCGCCTATCGCGTCCTAAAATCAACTGATATCCCTCACTACTCCCGACAGCCTTCAAAATCGGGGCTCGGTCCTTTCCCAAGCTATTTTTTTGTAAACTTCAACTTAATAAACATTTTTCTATTTCTTAATTGTTTCTCAATTGCCGGCCGGGTTTTTACGGTTCAAAGATGGGCGAAGTTTACTCAATTCTCAGAATTTGTAGAGATCTCTGGATATTGATTGTCTAAAAACTTTTCGACCGACGGCCACCATAGGTGCCTATTTGTGTGACATAGAATATAAATGTTTTACAACACGTCAAGCTGTCAGACCATAAAATTAAGATTTAATGTGTTTCTAAAGTGGGCCAACCATGTGCATGCTTTTAAAATAAATAGATTATTATGCTATTAAATAGGAACAAGTGACAGACAGTCACACCCAGATTAGACTAATCTAGTATTTAACGTAGTATGTGTGTGTTGGTGAGACTGGGTGAGTCTTTACTTATTATAATTATCCTATGCTGATGGAGTTGATAGTCATTATAACTAATCAGTCAGAGACGTATTGCTGGGGAGTTTAAAGTCAAAGTCAAAGTATTTATTTCAAATAGGCCCATAAAAAGGCACTTTTGAACATCAACATTTACATTAAAAATAGAACTGATTCTAGGTGCCACTTCCAAAAGGTAGTTTCGTATGGAGATGAAGGGGCAAGAAACTCCACCGTTACTCTTTTAAAATGTTTTGCAATATTTTGTATACATTTATTATGTTTTTTATGTGAAGACGCATCACCAAGAATAAAAATACTATACCACAATTGGTAAGAAGAAATAAAAAATAAAAATATAATGCAATCGCAGATAAATTAATCACGCGATAGGTACATTGTGGTCACATATTTATAAACATTGTATAAATATTAACTGGGAATAAGTCCGTGTGTGAGTTGAGTAAAAAAATAAAAATAAAAAATTATATAATTAAATTAGCAACCAGTGTGATTTTGTCTAGACGGGATTGTCCTATGGAGCTGGACCATCATGTGTCCAAGCATTCTTATCTTGTATATAATCCTCTAATTTGTAATAAGCTTGTTTGCAAAGTGTACTTTTTATACGAATTTTAAATTTTCTTTCCTTTAGTTGCAATATATCACAAGGTATTTTGTTATAACATTTAACACAGTACCCCATAAATGATGTATGTACTTTAGCTAATCTGAAAAATAGTTCATCTACTTTATCTTTATTTCTAGAATTAAAATTATGTCTATCAATTATTTTATTAAAAAGGTGTAGATTTTTTCTTACATACATAATATTTTCATAAATGAATTGGCAAGGTACTGTCATAATATTAATCCCTTTAAATAGTTCCCTGAGAGATTCGCGACGAGGAAGATTGTATATGGCTCTGACAGCTCTCTTTTGCAAAATAAAAATGGATTCAATTTCAGCAGCCCGACCCCACAGTAAAATGCCATACGACATAATGCTGTGGAAGTAGCTAAAATAGACCAAACGCGCGGTTTCTACATCTGTTAACTGTCTTATCTTTCAGCAATCAACAGCATAAGCGGCCGAGCTTAGCCGCCCCCCAATAGATGTTATATGTGGTCCACATTGTAATTTCTCGTCTAGCGTGATTCCTAGGAAAACCGTCTGATTAATAAATTCCAGTTTTTCTCCATTCAATATGTCACATTCGCTACTTCTAACATTAGGTAATTTAAATCTAATGCATTTGTTTTTTTTTTCATTTAGTACCAAATTATTTACCGTAAACCAATCTTGGACTTGAAGAATCGGGTTATTCACGTCGTCCAGATTTTGTGACCGTCGGTCTATTTTAAAGATCAGCGATGTGTCATCTGCAAATAACACCATCTTCTGTTGATTTTGAAGTAATTGGGGTAAATCATTAATGTAAACTAAAAAGAGGAATGGACCCAATATCGAACCTTGAGGAACGCCCATTGCCATTTCATACCCTAATGAGTTTTTACCGTTTACTTGAACTTTACCTTTCTATCTTTCAGGTATGATCTTAGTGGATCAAGAGCTGTATTCCTAACCCCACAGTGCTCCAGTTTCAGAAGAAGGGTCTCATGGTTTAGGCAATCAAACGCTTTAGAGAGGTCGCAAAAGATTTCAATGGCATCTTTTGCTTCTTCCCAGACGTTAAAAATGTTCTTTATTAGAGAAACACCAGCGTCAGTGGTACAACGCCCTTTGGTGAAACCGTACTGTTGTTCATGAAAGATGGAGCTTTATTAAAGTGACGTAACATTTGATTCAGCATCAACTTTTCAAACACCTTATTGAGAACTGGTAGAATTGATACAGGCCTATAATTGTTGAGTTCTATACTATCACCGGATTTGGACAAAGGACTACTTTCCTGTTTTTTATGAGATCTGGAAAGACACCTTGGTCTACACTGGTGTTAAATATGACAGCTAAATACGGCGCAATGGTTTCGATTAAAGTTCTACAGACTTTTACAGACATTCCCCAGAGATCTTCTGTTGATTTAACTTTAAGATATTTAAAAGCTTTTATAACAGCTTGGGGGTTTGTATGCTGAAACCTAAACTCCAAAGGGCATGCATTTGCATTCTTTCTAAGTAAGGCAGCAGAGAACTCCGGTGAGGAATTTAAAGCTTCAGTAGTTTTTAGGGGAATATTTTAGGGGAATAGTTTGTTGCGCCACTTCTTCTTCCCAGTATAAGCAGCAGGAAGTGGTGAATGGTGGCCTCTTTGGGCTGTCTATAGACTCTCAAGAGAGTTGATTCACAACTACATAAATGATGCTTGAGTTTGATTCTCTACTCTCATAACTAGTAATTCTTGAATGTTGAATTCGTTGCCTTATTAGTACTTTAAAATCTATTTAATAATGATCCTCGGGTTTTGATTTCTCAACTCTAATAATCTAGTAATTCAAAGCATATTATATTATTTATCTCAGACTAATAACTCGGTCAGACTGACATGAGCACGTGTCTTGCAAATACGCTTGTTGTGCAAAGAGTGAACTTCCAGGGTTTTGGGTGACCACATCTATTTCATATCCAGTCTAAGGACTGATAGGGATCATGTCTCCTTAAGAGCATGATGCAGACGCAATGCCGCTAGAACTAGCAGCTCCGTTGCAAGACAAGGTCACACGGTTGCCGCCGTTTATCAGTTCGAGAGAACTGCTAGGGACCATGACTCCGAAAGAGCATGATGTCGACGTAATGCCGCAGACAAGCCACTTGCGTCACTTTATGGAAGGAAATCTCTGAGTACTCCGAGTGTAGATGCGAGATATCGTATGAGTTATGACTGTTCAAATACCAGTTACGCTAGCGTTTGGGTTACTCACTAGTTTATATAATAATTTACTATTCATCCCTCTATTATTTAGCTTTCTAAAATGACATCCAATATATTTTCAAAACTATGAATTCCTAAGTCTCATTTAACATTTGTTGCAATTATTTCCTTGCCTTATTAATAATGTCAAAGCATCGGACTTATATAAATTTGGGAATTAATTTCTGTTATCGGTGGGAGAGTGACCAAGTCTGGTGACGAGCTCTACAGGGTCGTACAGGGTGGAGTGCGGGCTTTTCCTCTTAGGGGAAACCGACTTTAACACTAATACTAACATAATTAGGTAAAACTAAAATTATATCAGCCTAGGGTAACTTAGGTACAGTCACAATATCATTCTTAGTTTTTCATCGTACAAAATATGACATCACACGTAAACTCCCTTATCCGGTGAAACGATCAAGCTGCTTAAAAGCAGTCACAAAAATAAGATAGCTCTATTTATAGAACCGTTAAGTTTTATCGAAATTAGTATATAGTAGAAATAAAAGAAGATAGTGTCGATAAAGTCGATGAAATAGAACCAATGCTCTATTCAACATGAGGGTGATTACTTATATGCCATGCCATTTAGAGTAAGCACTAAGTTTCCTTACGAGTTATTTTCGTATTTGTGGAAATGGTCCTCTCAATTCTATGGAAGTTGTAACTAACTGTTACTGATATAGTCCACCTTTGGTCATAATTTAATGAGCAAGATTCGAACGACATAAGCCAACATTTAACACGTTGACACTCAAATAATTACGTTGTCACTAATAACAATTTCGCATTTTCCAGAACATCACCTTCATGTCAACCTATCTGATAGTGCTAATGCAGTTCAAGCTGACCCTACTCCGACAAAGTGTAAGGAAGACAATCAGAACCGTGATCAGATCTATATTAAACACCACTTCAACTGTATTTGATGTTGATACTTCTGAAGATGATAATGACGTGTGAAGAATGTTTGTTTGTTGAGATCGTCAGTAGTTGAATAATGATTAGTGCGTTTAGTTCCTTTAAAATCATTATTGATCAGTTATCTAAATGTTTTCAGTAGATATTACTCGTACATTGTAATATGGTTAAGTTTTTTGGCAAAAAAACTATGTAATGCATAGTGTATTTTTTATGAAAGCTTCCAGAAACCTCCTAGTCTAGAATGTCGTTAGATCCGTTGTTTGATAGATTAGTTTTAAAAGCATAGTTAAAAAAGCATAGATTTGTAGAATTCTAGTCAAAAGAGAGTCGATACTTTGGGTAGTTTGCATTAAGTAAAACCTTTAGCATGATATAATAAACAGTTTCATCTTAATTCTGTTTGGTCTTTATCCTTACTGAATCCTAACATATTTTCCTGTTAAACCTAAAGTGCGCATTTCTCCTATGAAACTAAACGCGTTCAGCACATCTAAAACGCGTTCAAGAGCTGACGAAGAGTGTCAAAGTTGTTATGGAATATTGACACCGACAGTTCTTGAACTATCCGTATCCATTGTGGGTTTAAAAGTGCTGATGGCGTTCAGTTCCATTGTTGAAATTGGCAATGAGTATATTACTAGCAACGCTTTAGTAACGACTAAATGTAATTCGCCTAATTCATTTTAGTAGCATGCCCGTGTGCTGAATGACGTCACGAACAATTTGTTAATTGCACTACATATTATTTAAAATTTAATAATTATGCAATCAACGACCCACGAGGGTAGGTTGTCAGTTGTCGTAGAGAGTGGTTGTCTCGGCTGTGATCCGACAAAACAAAAACAAAAACCGTGTGCGACACCTGTGTGAACCTGCGCCTAGCTTCGGACAACGGAGTTATGTGTCAATCTGGTGGTGTGCCCTGTGTCGCGAAATAAAATTCTTTGAAACTCTGTACCTCTCTGAGACTACTCCGAGCTAGCTCTCACTAGGTTAGGTGAGATTGTTCCTTATATTTGAGGCATTTGCCTTCGGAGCCGTATTTCATATGTAAACTCTTATGTACGCGCTGCGCCTGAACAGTTGTCTAACTAAAATCACGCATTCTCTCTGCGTTCACCATAACCATGATATTTTAGATATTATGTATGTGTATGTGTAGTTATGTGCCTCGTTGGTCTAGTGGTCGCGGGAGCTGCTGCTGAGCTTGGGGTCCTGGGTTCGATTCCCGGGTCGAGCGGTGTTTTATTGGGTTTTTCAATCTGGAAATTCTTAGTAGCGGCCCGGAGCCTGGATTTGTGCCCGGTTGATGGCAATTGGCTCGCCCCCTATTGCGTGGGGCTTAGGCATGGCTGGCGATGTGTGGGTGTGATATGGGTGGGCCACTGCCTGACCCTTCTTGGATTACAGGCGTGATGTTATGTTATGTTATTTGTTATGTATCAAAGCGTGGGACGAGTAAATGTTTCCCAGCTTTTTGTTAAAAAGATGTTTCTTCATTAAAATCAAATCATTGCTTCCATAAGTTTGCATTTTGTAGCAACTAGCTTACAAAATTGTGCGTCAGGTAGACGACCCGAGGGTGATAAAAAAAGGTCAGCCGTAAATGGTCGCTCCCAGTGCTTAGCCCAGTGTTAAGTTCGAAAGTGCTGCAAAAAACATTTAGTGATCGAATCAACACGAGAGTTTTTTGTTTGGTCGCGGTAGAATCCGAGGAAGCGAGTGGTCATCGGGCCGAGACGTGTTGCTGCCGTTCAGCGCGTCCTCGGCGCGGCGCGGCCTGCCCAGTCAGACAGCGTAGACTTCAAAAATCAGCAAGGGGGTGAATATAAGTCCATGCCCTATGAATGATGATCCTTGGTTTCACCTGAGTGACTATCGTCATTGCCTGGGAACCACTCAGGACTCCTTCGAATATGGTTCGCTGACAAAGCGCACCACGCTTTCCACAATGTCATCAGAGACCTGTGGATGAGGTTAGATTTAATTAATCCATTGGAAACAGAATTAGTGAAAATGGTAGAGTTGATGGGTTCTGAGGGAAGAGGAACAAGAGGATGGAAGTAAAAACCAGCTTTTATTTGTGTGAGGCAGGTAGCCATTTTTCATAACATGCAAGTAATGATAAAGTATGAATAGGAGAATAATGATAAAAAGTTAAAAAGAGTATAGTGAATTCCGGAAAATTATTGCAGAGTGGATTACTAATCTTCACTAGGTAGCGCAGCAGTGAGTTTTATGGAAATATGGTATAATTTTTAAATATATGAAATGCTACGGATATTAATAAGTTGCTAAAAATTGTGATAAGCTCAAAATTTTTAGCTTGTGATTTCATACAGCTGCGTTTTTTAACGAATTTTCATCTTAGCTATTTTCGTTGGCCATAGCGATCGATAGCAGCACCAGAAGCAAACTCGCAATAATAATTGTATTAGAGAAGAGCCAACAAACCAGTTTAAAAAAAGCTCTACGAAATGTAACTGGCTAATGAGTTATGATTATGAACGACTAGGTGCGAATTAAGGAACAGCTGATGCGAAGATAACAAGGAAGCACGTCGCCGAGTTATCAGCTGTTATAGTGAAGTGAAGGAAATGCGTAAAGAGATTATCTTACCGTTATATTTTAGCTTTATATGCATAGATGTGATTTTAGATAAATATAAGGCTACGAATAAGAATGATTGACACTAAAAGACTTGAAGATAAATGGAAACGTTCACTTAAATAATTTTATTTAAATTAAATTTAAATTAATTTAAATTTAGATTTAAGGCGCGAAAAATCTTTCGCGAGGCCGGAGGCTCAATAACTCCCCCTACGATTTTAGTGTGAAACATCCTATTGTTGTTTGCATTAAGCACATACTTACGAAACTCATATTTCAAATGCAACATTTAAAGCTTGTACATGCTGGTCCACAGTTTTTATTGTCAAATATACGACAAACTTATTGGCCTCTAGGTGGCAGAAACTTGTCTAGGTTTGTCGTGAATTATTGTCTTAAATGTTTCAGACATAAGGCTCAGAACGTACAGCCTATAATGGGTCGACTACCTATCTCGAGAACGAATCTTGAGTTTCCTTTTTTGAATATTTAAGTAGACTATGCTGGGCCAGTATTGGTGGCCAATCGTAAAGGCCGGGGATGCAAACTTACAAAATCCTAAATGTGCATCTTTGTTTGCTCGGCAGTGAAAGCCGTACATTTGGAGCTCGTCACTGAACTCACCACTGCGGCCTACATGGCCGCTCTAAATCGTTTCGTGGCGCGTAGTGGCAAGCCCCGAAGCATCACGTCCGATAACGGGACTAACTTCGTAGGCGCATCAAACGAGATGTATAGGTTCTTGCAATCATCAAATGTTGCATCTGAAATGGCGCAGCAAGGTATTGAGTTTATTTTCACGCCTGCTTACAGCCCTCTCACTTCAACTCATTAGCTGAAGCTGCTGTTAAATCATGGAAGCATCATCTAAAACGATTACTGCATCTTACTCATTTCACCTTCGAAGAGATGGCTACCTGTCTCACTCACATAGAGGCGGTTCTTAATTCACGCCCTCTATCTCCGCTGTCTTCAGACCCTAACGATTTTTCGGCACTTACTCCCTTTCTATTCCTAATTGGACGGCCATTCTTATCAGTACCACATCCTCAGATGACTGAAGCCAACATCAGGCAGTTGGATCGCTGGAAAAAAATCCAGCACATCAGGCAGCATTTCTGGCGACGGTTGATAACGAATACAGTTCTCTGATGCAGGCAAAATCCAAGTGGTTTCATTCCAGAGGTGAAGTGAAGCCGGGGTCCTTAGTCCTGATAAAGGAAAAAACAACGCCACCTCTGCTCTGGTCCCTGGGCCGGGTCACGAAGATCTATCCCGGCGTAGACGGTGTCACGAGAGTGGCCGAACTGAAGACGAAGCTGGCCACCATTCGTCGTGCCTTCAACTGCATCTGCCCCCTTCCAGTCGAACTTTGAAGACTTCCCTTCAACCCGGGGAATATGTTGGCGCACCAAAGTCAAAGTCAAAGCATTTATTTCAAATAGGCCCATAAAAAGGCACTTTTGAACGTCAAAATTTACATTAAAAATAGAACTGATTCTAGGCGCCACTTCCAAAAAGTAGTTTCGTATGGAGAAGAAGAGGCAAGAAACTCCACCGTTACTCTTTTAAAATGTTTTACAATATTTTGTATACATTAATTATATTTCTATATATATGTGAAGACGATGCACCAAGAATAAAAATACTATACCACAATTGGTAAAAAGATTGAGCACTATGTACCTATCACGTGATTAATTTATATGCCTTTGCTTTATTTTTAATTCTTTTATTTTACAAACAATTGTAAAAATATATGATTTTCCTAAAATAATAACTAGAAATAAGTCAGTGTGTGAGTAAAGTAAAAATAACAAATTATACAATACAATAAGCAAATAGTATGATTTTGTCTAGCCTCTAGACTGTCCTATGGAGCAGGACCAGCATGTTTCCAAGCATTCTTATCTAGGATATAAACTTCTAATTTGTAATATGCTTGTTTACAAAGTGTTTTTTAACATGAGTTTTAAACTTTCTTTCATTTTATTGCAATATGTCACAAGGTATTTTGTTGTAACATTTAACACAGTACCGCATAAAAGATGTATGTACTTTAGACAGTCTGAAGAATGGTTGATCTAGTTTATTTTTATTTCTAGTGTTTATATTATGTCTATCACTTATTTTATTAAATAGATGCAGATTTTTTCTAACATACATAATATTTTCATAAATGAACTGGCAAGGCACCGTCATTATATTAATCTTCTTAAATAGTTCCCTAAGAGATTCGCGGCGTCGTAGATTGTAAATGGTTCTGACAGCTCTCTTTTGCAAAATAAAAATGGATTCAATGTCAGCAGCCCTACCCCACAGTAAAATGCCGTATGACATAATGCTGTGGAAGTAGCTAAATTAAACCAAACGCGCGGTTTCTACGTCTGTTAACTGTCTTATCTTTCTAACAGCATACGCGGCCGAGCTTAGTCGCCCCGCGAGAGATGTTATATGTGGTCCCCATTGTAACTTCTCGTCTAGCGTGATTCCTAGGAAAACCGTCTGATTAATACATAGCAGTTTTTCTCCGTTCAATATGATGTCACATTCGCTACTTCTAACATTAGGTAATTTAAATCGAATGAATTTGTTTTTTTTCTCATTTAGTACCAAATTATTTACCGTAAACCAATCTTGGACCTGAAGAATAGAAGTTATTCACGTCGTCAAGATTTTGTGACCTTCGGTCTATTTTAAAGACCAATGAAGTGTCATCTGCAAATAACACCATCTTCGGTTGATTTTGAAATAACTGGGGTAAATCATTGATGTGAACTAAAAAGAGGAATGGACCCAATATCGAACCTTGAGGAACGCCCATTGTCATTTCAGACCCTAATGAGTTTGTGCCGTTTATTTGTACTTCAACCTTTCTATCTTTCAAGTATGATCTTAGCAAATCAAGAGCTTCATTCCGAATCCCATAGTGCTCCAGTTTCAGCAGAAGTGTGTCATGGTTTACGCAATCGAACGCCTTAGAGAGGTCGCAAAAGATTCTAATAGCATCTTGTGATTCCTCCCAGGCGTTAAAATGTTCTTTATTAGGGTGACACCGGCGTCAGTGGTACAACGTCCTTTAGTGAAACAGTACTGATGTTCATGCAAAATGGAGTTTTTATTAAAGTGACGTAACATTTGATTGAGCATGAACTTTTCAAACACCTTACTGAGAACTGGCAGAATTGACACGGGCCTATAATTATTGAGCTCTTTACTATCACCGGATTTGAACAATGGGATCACTTTACTATGTTTCATAAGATCCGGAAAGACTCCTTGGTCTACACTGGTGTTAAATATGAAAGCTAAATAGGGCGCAAGGGTTTCGATGAGAGATCTACAGACTTTTACAGACATTCCCCCGAGATCTTATGTTGATTTAATTTTAAGATCTTTAAAAGCTTTTATAACAGCTTGGGGGTTTGTATGCTGAAACCTAAACTCCAAAGGGCATGATTTTACATTATTTTTAAGTAAGGCAGCAGAAAGCGCGGTTGAGGAATTTAAAGCTTCAGCAGTTTTAAGTGAACATTAACAAAAAAGTTTTCAAATTCCTGAGCTATATCTACATTCGAGTTGATGGGGCCACGTGCAGTCTCTAAATTAAATTCAATATTACGCTGTTTTTTCCTACCTGTTTCATTATTTATTATTTGCCAGGTAGTTTTTATTTTATCATCAGCTGATTTTATTTGATTACTAATATATAGAGCTTTAGCTATTTTGCACCCACTTTTAAATAATTTTGAAAATCTTGCAACATACTGATGAAAGCTTGTATGAGTCACATGTTGCTTTAGGCCATAAAGTTCAAATAGATTTTCTCTACTTTTACGAATACCAGGAGTGGACCAATCACTAAATATTTTTTTTATTAATACTTTTAGAAAGTTTTATTAAATTGAGTGTTTAATAGTGAAAAGAACTCGGCGTAGAACT
Organism: Dasypolia templi; assembly: GCA_963555695.1. Classification (NCBI taxonomy): domain Eukaryota; kingdom Metazoa; phylum Arthropoda; class Insecta; order Lepidoptera; family Noctuidae; genus Dasypolia; species Dasypolia templi. The sequence continues at coordinate 7,686,712 of OY743148.1, read as the reverse complement.
CAGTAGGGTCACCTATATTATTAAAACTTTGTTTGCATAATTAACTGGCCAAAGAATCATTTAATTTCTCTAAATCTTTACATGTAATTTGCCTAATCATTATTTGAGTTTTTTGTAAAGGCGTATATGAGCAAAATGTTATTGTTTGTCCACTGTGATCAGATGGGAACTTATTTACTATTTGTTTGTGTAATCACAATTACAAAAAATATTATCTATACAAGTAGCAGAAGAAGTCACTCGGGTTGGTTCAATAAAAACATTTGACAGATCAAATGACATAAAAAGACTTAATAATCTGACTGTACTAGAGTTATTTTCTAATAAATTAATATTAAAGTCTCTGCAGATTATTATTGACTTACTACCAGCACTAAGTTTCTTTAACACATCTTCCATTACAGAATCAAACACAGGTAGATTCTGGTAACTTGGAGGTCTGTATACGCATACTATGACATGCTGATCAAGCTATACACAGGACAATTCAATGGCGTGCTCAACAGACAGTCCGATGATATCTTTTCGTTCTTTCGATTTAATTGATTTTTTAACTAATATTAATGACCCGCCATGTATCATACGTTTTCGGCTGAAATGGCTAACAACACAATAATTTTCATAATTAATTGACATTACTTGATGATCTTTTAACCAATGTTCTGTTAAACAAATGACATCAAGCTTAGTACTTTCTAGAAACAATTCTATTTCCAATAATTTGGAAGCGCAACCTTGAATATTTTGATTAAATAGTTTTAAAGTATGTTGCACTTCCTTTGGTTTTTTATTACTATGAGTTATATTGCCAGAAGATACTTTATTATTATTCTCTAATAATAATTGGTTATTTAAAGGGGTAACTTCTGTTGTCTTACTAACTAGTTTAAATTATTATCCGGAGTGACCTCCACAACTACAACTGACGAGTCTACAATGGCGGTATGGGTTCCAGCAGGAAAAGTATAACCTATCTGACTGGTAGTGCCCTCCAAGGATGTTGGTATTATCGTTGGATCCTCCTTCGTACAACATGATGAATCATAATTAACCTCTGTGTTGCTTGTATAACTAGGCAACACAGACTCGTCACTAATACTACAATTTGTTGTAATATCTATAACCTCATTAATATTATAAGCTATCAACATAGCTATCCGATGTTTATTATACCAAGACAGAGATAAGGTTCTCTGAGTTAACTTAAAACCACTAACAAACTTGTTAGTGTCAAAATACAATAATTTGTCACTATGACAACATGTCAGCTTGTGAATAGTACTATTCAACTTATAAATATAATTATTCTCGTCACCTGATAAAGAATCAGAATAAGGAAAAGCGCACAACATCAGCTTTCCTATATTTAACTTAATTAAGGTGTTCACACCATCCACTACGTCCTTTCTGGTAATACCAGTACTATTTCCTAATAGCAAAACCATAGTAGAATAAATTTCTAGGTTTGTATTTGCAATTCTTTTAATCATTTGTTTAAAACTTATGTTATGATAACTATGGTTAGTAAAAATATGGCTAAGGTAATTGAGTAAATTTTTTCCGAAGCCTGAACCTAATTCGTCACCAAAAAATATCGTCTTGTTTTCCTTTATATTAACACAGGTCTCTGCTGGAAGAGCCAACACTGGAGTAGGCAAGTTAGGCTGAGGCTGAAAAGGTGATGATTGGTTGGCACAGCTGCTGGAGAGATTATTAGTTAGAGACTCGTATTTATTTATTTATTTATTTAAACTTTTCGAACCCAAAGAGGTACAAAGGCGGACTTAATGCCTTAGGCATTCTCGTTCGTATCTCTCAGCATTGCACTTCACCAAATCCAGTAGTTCCCCAGCCTCAAACAAGCGGTCACTTAGTTGCCGTTGTGAAGTCTCATATTTTTCAAAAATATCCTTCAGCAAGTTCTCCTTCTGTAATATATCATTTTACAGGAGCTGGATATCAGTGTCATACTTTTCCCTAAATTTATCTAACTCAGTAGTACAACTATTTAAACTTTTCGATAGGACAACACGTTCCTTTCTAAGCGCAAGATTTAATTTTAAGAGATTTTGTTTTTTATTTCCTCTCTGTGACCGTTTAATTAACTTCTTGATTTTTATGTATCTTTTTAATTTGTTGTGACTCATAACAACAGGACATAATGGTATGGTATCATCACCAGTCAAATCTATTGTTACAGCTGGCTCACACACTGGTTTTCATTTATTACCTACCAACTTATCAAATAAATTACTGGTGCTAGTGACCTGTTCGCTGACCTTGGTACACTCTGAGAGAGATAGTGCCTTTTGAGCTTCACAAAATTTCAGTTCCAGTTCTGTTATGCGATTCAAAGCCAGTTCGTGGGTGTCACTGCACTCCTGAAATGTTGACACAAGATGTTGTAGATGACTGTGCTGGTTGGCTAAGTCTAAGTGTTCTATGTGTAGCTGAGACAGCTCATTCTTGAGGGAGGTGTTCTTTAAATTAATATTTTCCACTTCTACTTCGCTGTTTTACCTTTCCTGGAGTAGTTGGTTGCACAGAGCTTTAGAAGCCTCAAGCTCCTTCAATGTAGCTCTTAATTTTGCTTCCATCTCCCTGATTGTGGCACTGCGGGTCATCACTTTCTTTGAAATGTCAGTCACCTGGAATGTGTAAAGATAAGCAGCTAAATAAAAGTGTAAGAAAAGGTGTTCTATTATTAAGATTAGTAGGAGGTAGATGTAGAAAAAAAAAATTAATTAAGTTAAAAATAAGTGATGAATTTATTGTTAGTGAGTTAATATTACAATTAGGTGAAATTTATAAGGAATTTGGCTTGAGTTTGGCAGGAGTTTTGGGTTAAAAAGGGTTGAAGATGGTAGGGGTGGGTTCCCTGATTATGGGGTGCATGTTGAAAGCCTCCACGCGGCGCACCCTGGGCAACGTCTGCTCCAACTGTCCACCTGCTTGGAGCGGATAGTTGGGGCAGGCGGCTAATTTCAACACACGAGGAAGAGTCACGGATCCAATCACAGATCATCCTGGATGGTTTGTGAAGGGAATCGGGCTAGTGATAGGCGGCCTTTAAACGCCTACTCCCCCCCTCTGCTTACAGAGGGTAAGACGAGTGGGCGTTGAGGATAAAGGAGAAGTAGGGACCTCACCCTTTAAAGGAAAAAAAAAAACTAACAAAATGGATAAAGACACTTGCGAAAAAGGTCCCCAGGTGGGTCCCGACTGCTCAGCAGTCGGGGAATCCCACCCCGCTTCGGCGGGCTGCCCTCCGTACTCTGGGGTGGGCAACAACTGTCTTCTCTCTGTGTCTTCGGACAAAAATGACGACCACACGCGCGAAAACCGGACAACGATGATAACGACACATGATGACTATGAACCCTCCGGCTCCAAGCCGATAGAGGAGATGGTGGCGCAGTGCGCACCAGAGGAAAGGCTGACAGCAGTGCGGATTACCGCTATCCGACCCTCCACTTCCCGAAGGCGTGACGGTCATAAAAGGCAACGGGATACAGCAGCGAGTGGAGAACTAATGCCGCCTCTGAAAGTACCGATGAAAGCGGTGAATGCTCGAGGAGGAGGTCCCTCGCGTGATAGGAGGGGTCGATTTGTTCGACCTGGCATGCCAGATGGCTCACACACCGAAGGAAGTGAGTCGGATAGTCAGAGCGTGCCGCTGACGTGTCAAACGTGCACCGAAGCGAGTGAAGAGGAAGGAATGGATCTGCAAGTCAGCACCCAGATCACTCCTACTTCTGCAATTGGGGAGAGCTCTGCTGGGTCAGCGGAGGCCTTGGAGAAAGCGGCCCTTCAGGATATCCAGGTGGTTCTGGACACCACTCGGAAATCCAAAAATATGAAGGGTACGTGCCAACGGGCCATTAAAGAGGCAGCAGAACGCGTCAGAATGGCGATCGAGGGGCTTGCCAATAGAAGTTCCTCGGAAGAGACTAGACGGCTGCAACTGGAAAACGACCGGTTGCGAAAAGAGGTCGGAGCGCTCCGTAAAGAAATGGAGAGCCTTCGAGAAGAAGTTCGCTCCATAGGAAGGCGACCACTCGAACTGATGCAGCCGCAGCCACAGTCTTCGACCGTGGAGAGCCCCTCATCAGACGAATTATTGCGAGCTGCTGTCTCCCAAATCGGGCAAATGATGGAAGCCCGGTTCGCTGGGATTGAGGACCGCCTTCTGCCGGCAAAGAATAGCCGTCCACCATTAGCGGCAGACGTCAGAAATGCTGCCGGTAATGCTGCCAGGAATGCTGCTAGTGCCAGCAGGGGGTCTAAAAGGACATCTATGGCCTCTCGAGAAGCAGTACAGGCAGCATCCCAAGTGGTGTCCCAAGTGGCCGAAACGCAACGGAGCGCCCCACCGCCTAGCGGGAATGTGGCTGCCAGTGACGGTTGGCAGACCGCTGCTAAAGGGAAAAGGGGAAAAAGGGGGAACAAAAAGAAAAAGCCACCAGCAGCAAACACAGTGGCATCCGCTACAGGAGCTAAGGCTGAATCCGGCTCCAACAAAAGGGGAAAACGGAAACTTCGCGCACCTAAGTTGGCTGCAGTAGTTTTGACCTTGCAGCCTAAAGCTATACAGAAGGGGCTAACCTACGCGGCGGTGATGTCGAGGGCCAAGGAAAATGTGAACCTGGCAGACCTCGGTATCACCGACATCAGGTTCCGTCAGGCAGCGACCGGGGCGCGTCTGCTGGAGTTTCCGGGAACTGAGGGCACCAAAGGAGCAGACCTTATTGCGGAAAAGCTACGCGGCATTTTCGCTGAAGACGTCAAGGTGTCTAGACCCACAAAGTGCGCTGAAATGCGCATAAGCGGCCTAGATGACTCCATAACTGGACGAGATGTGCAGGAGGCAATCGTTCGGAAGACCGGCTGCGCCATAGAAGTGGTCCGAATAGGTCCAATACGTCTTGGCCCGGGAGGCGTCAGCTCTGCTTGGGCCCAATGCCCTGTCGAGGCAGCAAAGCAACTCGCTGACGCCGGCTGGCTCCTCGTTGGCTGGAGTTCTGCCAGAGTAAGCATCCTGGAGGCTCGACCCATGAGATGCTTCAAATGCATGGAGAAATGGCACACCCGCCACAAGTGTACCTCTGGCACAGACCTCGGTGGGCTCTGTTTCCGCTGCGGTAAGCCTGGGCATCTAGCTTCGACATGTTCTGCCGACCCTCACTGCCCAATATGTGAGGTGGCAAAGCTACCGGCCAACCACGTCGTTGGGAGTAAGGGCTGCAAGCCGCCAGCCTCTTCAAAAAGGAAAGAGGCTATCGCTTCGACCCCGGCCGCTTCAAGTGTGGTGCGACTAGAACGGTCGCAAGAGGAGGTAATGATTGCGGACTAACTATGAACCAAGTCCGTAATCATTGCCTACTACAGACGAACCTAAACCACTCTGCCGCTGCACAGGACTTGCTCCTTCAAACCATGGTGGAGTGGTCGATCGACGTAGCCGTCGCGGCGGAACCTTATTTCGTCCCACCCCGCCCTGATTGGGTAGGTGACGCGGACGGTTCTGTCGCCATTATTGGCTCTACGGCCTCTCATTGCCCACCTCTCTCATTCAGAGAGAGGGGCCCGGGATACGTTGCGGTCACGCGGGGGAACGTCGTACTCTTCGGAGTTTATTTCTCCCCAAATAGGAGCCTGGCCGAATTCGAGGACTTCCTGGATCGATTGGGAGCCTCGGTTCGGCGAATGACGCCGGGCCATGTTATGGTCATGGGGGACTTCAATGCGAAATCTATCGCGTGGGGTTCCCCAAGAACGGATGCTAGGGGAGAAGCAGTCGTGGAGTGGGCGGTAGCTGCAGGCCTCTGTCTCTTAAACAGAGGTTCGTCTAATACTTGTGTGCGACGGCAGGGGGGTCGATAGTAGACCTTTCATTTGCTACCCCTGCCATAGCCACACGTGTTCAGGGCTGGCGAGTTCTGGATAGTGTGGAGACCCTATCGGATCACCTGTACATCCGTATAGATGTCTCCACTTCGCAGGGTCCGAGAGTGTCTCCACGCTCTGAAGCTCGACACTTTCCACGTTGGGCAGTGAAACGGCTTGATAAAGACCTGTTGGAGGAGGCCGCCATTGTCCAGGCATGGTTATCTTCACCGCTTTCCACTGAAGGGGTTGATGTTGAGGCTGAAAGATTTCGCATTGCCATGACGGCTGTGTGCGATGCCTCTATGCCTCGAACGCGTAGTCGGCCTTTAAAAAGGCAGGTCTACTGGTGGTCCCGGGAGTTGGCGGACCTCCGCGAGGCCTGTATTATTGCCCGGAGGTCCTACTCGCAAGTGCGCAGACTGCGCCATCGTAATGAGGAGCTGGAATCCCAACTGTATGAGTTCTACCGAAGCGCTCGGAAAGCTCTACAGTTGGCGATCTTCCGAGCAAGGGAGCTGGCGAGGCGTGAGATGTTGGACGGTCTAAACCGAGATCCTTGGGGACGCCCGTATCGTGCTACGCGGACTAAACTCCGAGCCCAAGGCCCCCCACTAACGGAATCTCTCCAGCCTCAGTTCCTTGCCGAAGTCGTGGCAGCACTTTTCCCAAGCCGGGCGGAGTACACACCACCCACAATAACTCTACCAGCAGATGACCAGAACGTCGAAGAGGAGACTCCAGTCATCACAGATGCGGAGATGGAGGCGGTGATTTTACGAGCGCGATCAAAAACCTCCGCCCCAGGACCAGACGGTGTGCCTTCAAAGGTGTTGGCTCTAGCGTTGGATGCGATGGGGGATAGGCTTAGGGAACTGTTCGATTCCTGTATGACGTCGAGACAGTTCCCTAAGCCTTGGAAAGAAGGTCGGCTTGTCCTTCTGCAAAACGCTGGACGACCCCTGGAGTCGCCATCGGCCTACAGACCAATAGTGCTGCTCGATGAGGTGGGGAAGATGCTGGAGAAGATTCTCGCTACCCGCCTCGTCCAGCATTTGGAAACGGTTGGCCCAAATCTCTCAGAGGCACAATTCGGTTTTAGAGGCGGGCGTTCAACCGTGGACGCCATTATGCGTCTCAAGACCCAGGCGATAGAGGCGGTAACGCAAGGCGATGTAATGTTGGCGGTTTCATTAGACATCGCCAATGCGTTTAACACTATGCCATTCAGCTGTATCGGAGAGGCGCTCCGTTTTCATCGGGTACCTTTATACCTGAAGCAGCTGCTGGCAGACTATCTGCGGGGGCGATGTGTTAGTTTTCAGGGACGCAATGGCCAAATCGTGAGAACGCCTGTTACATGTGGTGTTCCACAAGGGTCGGTCCTCGGGCCACCACTGTGGAACGTGGGGTACGACTGGGCCCTTCGTGCTGCTCTCTCACCCGGGCTGGGCGTCATTTGTTATGCTGATGACACTCTTATCACTGCCCGGGGAGAAAACTTTGAGGAGGTGGCGCGCTTGGCCACTGAGGGAACGTCCCTGGTCATCAGCCGCATTGAAGCGCTGGGTCTTAGAGTGGCGATCGAGAAGACGGAGGCCCCGGTATTTTATGGGCCCCGCCGCCGGCCTCCGGCGGGAGCCTACATCACTTTAGTTAGCGAGCATGTTATAGTGCGGGCCTATATGAAATACTTGGGCCTGATTCTGGACCGCAGGTGGAGCTTCGGTGAGCACTTCTGCCAACTTGCCCTGAAGCTGATCGGCACAGCTTCCGCCCTAAGTCGGTTACTGCCGAATCTGAGTGGACCGAGTGCGAGCTGCCGACGGCTTTACACGGGGGTGGTGCGCTCGATGGCGCTGTACGGCGCTCCAGTGTGGGCGGACTCCCTGACTGCCCAGAACAAGGCTCAGCTGCGGAGACCGCAAAGGGTCATGGCGGTCAGGGTAATACGCGGATATCGCACGATTTCAGCCGAGGCGGCGTTCGCATTGGCGGGAACACCCCTGTGGGATCTGGAGGCGCAAGTCCTCGCCGAAGTTCACCTGCGACGTGCGGAAGCTCGAGCGGAGAGCGGCAGTGGCCCGCCGCCTGAAGTGGTGATGAGGTGGCGCAGAGAGGCGAAGATTGCCATCATGATGCAATGGGCGGAGAGGATGGAGACCCCTAGCGCCGGTCACTGGACTGTTGGGGCTATCCAGCCTATCCTAGAGGAGTGGGTACGGAGGCAACACGGGACGTTGTCTTTCCGTTTGGTGCAGGTAATGTTGGGACATGGGTGTTTTGGCAAGTACCTGCACAAAGTGGCAAGACGGGAGGCGACGCCCGTGTGTCACCAGTGTGGTTACAAACAGGACACGGCCCTGCACACTATCGAGCAGTGCCCTGCCTGGGAGGCGCAGCGTCGTGTTCTGGCAGCAGAAATTGGGCAAGACCTGACGCTGCCGGCCGTTGTTAGAACTATGGTCGGCAGTGAAAGGGCATGGGAGGTGGTTGCGTCTTTATGCGAGGATGTTATCTCGCAAAAAGAAACGGCGGAGCGGTTTAGGGAGGCAGATTCTCTCACTGACCCGATTCGTCGCAGAAGGGTAGGACGGCGCAGACGGCGAAACGCCGACTTGATGCCGCCATAACAGGGGTCAGCGGACGAAAGACCGGGGACTCTATCGTTCATGTTGCATGACCCCTGGAGTTGTGGTGATGTCCCAGTGCACCCGGACATCGCCGAAGGAGAAGGAAGCCCGGAGGCGGGCAAAGAAGAGGGCGCCCAGAAGTGGGCCACGCTGGATGGGCCGCGAATGTCATGCTTAGCAGTTCTCGCAGCTCACCCATCAAGGCGAAAGTAGGTGCACAGGCGGAGTTTTTAGTGGGTGCAAGCCCCACATAACCACGTAGTCTCCCCGGAAAGCGGTATGCGATAGGCATTTTCTTCGCTGAAAAAAAAAAAAAAAAAAAGGGTTCCCTGATTATAACGCTACTCTTATTACAAGGTAATGCTTATTTTTCTAACCTAAAATTAGATTACTGCGTAACGAAACGTTAAAATCGGCGATTGGCAACCAAATCTGTACTAGTGTATTGTCTGTGGTGTAAACTGTCGTGCAAAATCGATGAAAAGGAACTTAAAAAAAAAAACGCTATTTGCGTCATGTGTCAGTGTCATTTGTTTACGTTCATTCCGTTTCTCCCAGAGCTGTGAGAAGTTACCTCCACATCATGGTTAAAATAGGTCGACATTGTTACAAAACTGAATCGGGGCACCCCGACTCCACGTAGTCTTTTGGCTCCTACCCCTAGAGTGTTTATAAAAATCCGGAGGCGCGGAGGCCGAAGCTGCGGAGGTGAGTATGGGTGCCTATCCTTTGTCACGCAAGGGCGAAGGGGTTGCACTTCCCGCAGCGCCGGAGACGTTGGAAAAGCGACATTTAAGTGTTTTGAGGTTAGATTACAATAATTAGTTTTTCTCAAGAATGGTGCGTTACTTTTTCATGGGAGTGGTACCAGGAGGGACGGAGCGAGGATCAACTAATAGCCCAACAAACGCAATTAGGCTGGCTGCTTTGTGGGACAACGACACCTAGATACAGGTGCAATGTCGTTCTTCACAATACGGAAGATTTACGCAGATTTTGGGAAAATGAAGACATCAACCAGGAGAGTGAACTGTCTATCGAAGATCATGAATGTTTGCAATATTTTCTGTCAACAACAGAGAGATTAGAAAATGGGAGATACCAAGTCCGACTGCCGTTCAAACCAGAAACCAAGGAAAAGCTAGACCTCACTAAACCATTGGCATTGACACAATTTCGTAACTTACAGAAAAAGTTACAGAAAGATCCAGAATTTAAAACAGAATACACAAAGTTTATGAACGAGTATTTTAACTTAAACCATATGATGCCATCAGCAACAAGTACGAAACCCGAGTGCTACCTACCACACCACTGCGTCACTCGTGCAGAGTCAACTACTACTAAGTTGCGTGCCGTGTTCAACGCGTCTGCTAGATCATTATCAGGACTAAGCTTGAATGACGTCATGTATCGAGGTCCCAACCTACAACAGGATCTGCAGGAGCTGATATTAAAATGGAAACAGTATCAGTACGTTTACACTGCTGATATCGAGAAAATGTATCGACAAATAATGGTACATCCTGAAGATCAGCCGTATCAGAAAATACTATGGAGGGACTCACCATACACACCATTTCAGACCAACTTACAACGATAACTTACGGCACAAAGCCTGCACCATTTTTGGCTATGATGTGCTTAAGACAACTAGCTGTCGAGGAAAAAAAAACTTTCCCGATGCAGCAAAAGCATTAGAAGAGTGCTTCTATATATGACTACTGCGGCGGAGCAAATTCAATGGAACAAGCAAAACAACTAAAATCAGACCTAATAAAATTACTCAGCAAGGTTGGATTTAACTTACGAAAGTGTGCCACAAAGGAACCAAAATTACTCGCGGACTTAGAAAAATATTTGTGGAACCAGCAAATCTACGAGTTTAAACAGTCAGACTCAACGAAAACATTGGGGCTAGGATGGAATCCGCAACAGTATAAATTCATTTTTGACTCGAAACTGGAGCCAGTATCTTTATCAAAACCAACCAAAAGGTCGCTTCTCTCCAACATATCAAAAATATTTGACCCATTAGGCTGGCTCACACCATTAACTATCCATGAAGATGCTTTTCCAAAGCGTCTGGTCAAAGTCTTAACTGGGATGACGCATTACCAGAAGATATCAAGATGAAGTTGCTAAATTTAAGGGGAGAAATAAAAGATATAAATACCATAACAGTCAAACGATGGCTATATAGGAATAAAGAAAAACAACAGTGTGCATAAACACGGATTTTGTGATGCGTCGAACAAAGCTTATGCCGCTGTTATATATTGCAAAGTCAGTAACCAAAATAAACTTAACGAGGTAACTCTGGTCGCAGCAAAAGCAAGATTAGGGCCAGTTAGCAAAAATATATCAACCAAGGTTAAGTTAATGGGTGCCCAACTATTATCACAGCTGATGCAAAAAGTTCAGACTTGCTTGGAGTCTTATAACCCGGAAATATATTTCTGGAGTGATTCAACAGCAGTGTTAGGTTGGATTCAAGGAGATCCAATGAGATGGAAACCATTCATCTCAAATCGCGTGACAGTTATCACCAAAACAGTACCCAGAGAAAAATGGAATAGTCAAAACCATTTAAAATCCAGCTGACTGTACCAGCCGTGGATTGAAACCCAAACAATTACGAAACCACGATCTCTGGTGGCAAGGGCCATCATGGATTCAATCATTCCATAAACATGACATACCTCAAACCACCTCTAACCAGTATTCGCAATATTTTTGACCATCAGATACTGGAGGGTAGTAGTGAAGCAGCGCCTCAAAATAAGAAATGCGATTCTACCGCCGAACTTCGAGACGCGGCTACGATGACGCAATTCATAGGTCAGCTGATCGAGTCGCTCGAGTATCCTCCCGCGCAGCCCGCGGACGATCCAACGCCGGTGCGCGGTGCGGCTGGCGGGGCATCGCCACCGCCCCCCTCGCTGCAGCCGTCCCCCGCGGCGGCCGGCGACGGTGGTCCCCTGCCCCCCGCCCCGCTCCCGCTGCTATCTAGTCTAGCCGCTTTTACTGCGACGGTACCTCCACCACCCGACTTGGCCGTGGGACACACGGTCGACAAAAATGGAACCGGCTCTATCGCACCTAAGCAGAAATCGTTGGCGGAGATTGTTCGAGAAGGGAAATGGAAGACACAGGCCCCGAGTGACCAGTGGGTTCGTGTCCAACACAAAAGGTCGCGAAACCGTTTCGTTGGGAAGCGAGGAAAAGCAATTCCTGAGCCTGGAAGTAATTTTATTGCAGCGGAAACTAAGGTTCCCATGTACATTTATAATGTGGCGAAGGGCGTGTCCGTGTGTGACATCCGTACCTACATTATGGAGAAGACAAATATTGATGTTAAAATTGAAAAAATGGACATGAAGTTAGCGAAGGATTATGAATCATACAAAATATTTGTACCTAAACGTTCGTTAATAACATTTCTGAGTGATGACTTCTGGCCAAAGGGGGTGGCCTATCGTCGATTTATAAACATCATCAGACGTAATAAGGAAAATGTCCGTGTGACCGGCGAGAATAATGGCAGATCTAATTTATGAACAACATCAAATTAATAAGTTTTAACTGCAAAAACGTGATTAGATCAGTGGAATGTGTGCGGAAGCTTTGTCGCTCGGCAGATGTTGTGGCGCTGCAGGAGACGTGGCTACTGCCGCACGACCTCGGGTACCTGGCCACGATAGACGACAAATTCGCCTGCGCGGGTACCTCTGCAGTTGATATCGCGGCAGGGGTCTTACGCGGTAGGCCCTACGGCGGAGTTGCCCTGCTGTGGAGAAAGGTTGCGTTTCCGACGGTAGTAGTAGTGAAGTGCAATAGTGTGCGTCTCGCCGCGATAAAAATCGAGCTCAGTGATCGTTCCATTTTGATATTTTCTGTGTATATGCCTACCGAGTCCAATGAAAACTTAGTGGTATTCACAGAGTGTCTCAGTGAAATGGCAGCCATAATTGACAGTCACAATGTGGAGTCGGTGTTTATGTTAGGGGACTACAATGCGCACCCCGGTGAGTCATTTGCTACTGAACTTTTAAGTTTTAGTGCGGAGCAATCATGGTCCTGTGTAGACCTGGAACTCATGCCGCCGGACAGTAATACGTTTGTCAGTGATGCGCACGGCTGTCGACGCTGGCTCGACCACTGTCTTGTGACTAGTGCCGCGCGGCATTCTGTGTCCGCGGTCTCTGTGTTGTATGATACATACTGGTCTGATCACTACCCGGTGTCTATAATATGTAATTTTAATTTAGTTAAGCCTAAGATTTGTATACCTACAGTTCGTATAAATAGAATAGTCTGGGGTGAACGTGACTCGACTCAGATAGTGAAATTTAAAAATGCATGTCACTCTAGACTTCGTGAAATTAACTTTCCGTCAGAACTAAGAAACTGCTCAGATAATATGTGTTGTAGCAAAAGTCATAAAAGCCTGTTAGATAACATGTATAACGACATTATTTGTATTCTGTCGGAGGCCGCTATATGTAGTTATAATGTTACCGAAAAGCGTAGAGGTAAATACATTACCGGGTGGAACAGACACGTCCGTGGCGCTCATGGGAGGGCTCGGCTGTGTTTTCAGGCTTGGTTATATGGGGGTAAGCCCGGAGCTGGACGTCTTTATAATGATATGTGTGAGACTAGGCGCGCTTTTAAATCGAAATTAAAGTGGTGTCAGAATAACCAACAACAGATAAAGATGGACATTATAGCGGAACTTCACTCAAAAAAGAAATTCGGTCAGTTCTGGAAAAACACCAAGAAATTGAATCATAAGCCGAGCCTCCCCGTTAGCGTGGCGGGAGTGCACGAGCCTAGCGAGATCGCCACTATGTTTTCCCATCTTTTCAGGGTGGCCTCTCCTCTGGGCCTAGCGCGGCAGGAGCCGGATGCTAGGGAAGGTAGTGCGCGTGGTGTTAATTTTACTACAAGTGAAGTGCGTGCAGTGATCAGAGGCATGGTGAGGGGTAAATCCCCGGGCCATGACAGCCTTAGCATCGAGCACCTGCAGCACGCAGGTGTACACCTACCCAGAGTGCTTTCTATGTTTTTCACCCTGTGTTTAGGCCACTCCCACCTTCCTGATAATCTAGTGCGTGCTATAGTTGTACCAATCATCAAAAATAAAACTGGTGATACATCAGATGCAAACAACTATAGACCGATCTCTCTAGCCACAGTGGTCGCCAAAGTGCTGGACAGTCTGCTTGGTCAGCACCTGGATAAACACGTCTCGCTAAGCGACGCGCAGTTCGGCTTCAGGCCCGGGCTTTCTACCGAGAGTGCTATCCTGTGCCTCAAGCAGACTGTACAGTATTACACTTGTAGAAAGACCCCAGTATATGCGTGCTACCTAGATTTATCAAAAGCGTTCGATCTTGTGTCATACGATATTCTGTGGGGTAAGTTAAGAGATGAAACTTGTCTACCGGGGGAAATTGTGTTACTACTTATGCATTGGTACAGGAATCAAAGGAATTTTGTGAGATGGGCGGGCGCTCTCTCGGAGGGGTATAGACTGGAATGCGGGGTGAGGCAGGGGGGGCTGACCTCTCCCACGCTCTTCAACCTGTACGTCAACCGACTGATCGAAGAGCTCAGCAGCACCGGCGTCGGGTGTCATATAGATGGAGTGTGTATGAATAACATCAGTTACGCAGACGATATGGTGCTGCTGAGCCCTTCTATTGGTGGATTACGAAGGCTCTTGAATATTTGTGAGTCCTACGCGGTGACTCATGGGCTCAAATACAACACGAAAAAGAGCGAAATAATGATTTTCAAGCCGGACAATAAGCGATACACATACGTTCCGAATTTTACTTTGTGTGGTACGGCTCTAAACAAAGTCGAGCAATTTAAGTATTTGGGCCACTGGGTCACTGAGGACCTTAAGGATAGTGTGGATATTGATAGGGAGCGCAGAGCGCTGTCGGTCCGATGCAACATGTTGGCCCGCAGGTTTTCACGGTGCACGGGAACTGTCAAAGTTGCGCTTTTTAAAGCGTACTGTCAGTCCTTTTACACCTGCAGCCTGTGGGTTAACTATACACAGCGAACATACAGCGATCTGCGCGTTCAATACAATAATGCGTTCCGGGTACTGATGGGACTGCCGCGCCACTGCAGCGCCTCCGCGATGTTCGCGCAGGTGGACACAGATGGATTTGCGGCTATCATGCGCAAACGGTGCGCTTCTATCATGCGCCGCTCGCGTGACAGTCCCAACACCATCCAGCGCGCGTTAGCGGAACGGTGGGACTCTCCGATGCTGGCGCGCTGGATACGGCTGCATGCAGTCGTATAATGATTAGCCGCTATCATCGGGGAGTCCACCTTACCGCTTACTGTCTTTTATTTATTTATTTATTTTTTAAATAAAATAACAATAATTAGTGTATATTATTTAATTAATTATGTATTTATGTTTATTTATTATTAATGATTTACTTCTAATTATTACTAACACTAGTTTGTAAGCTCGCAATTTTACTAACAAATATGGATGTAATCGTAAGATCTGAAATAAATGATTTATTATTATTATTATTATAAGACAGTCCTATGCAGTAGTTGCAGAGAAACAACAAAAAGCAACCATGACTATACCCAACATAATCCACAATTTACTAAACAAATTAAATTCCTTCGCAAAAAATCGTACGCGTTTTTGCATGGATACTACGACTACCTACTGCAAAGGCAGGCCGTCAACCTTATCTCACATTACATGAACTCCGTCGCGCAAAACTGCTGATTATAAAATGTGTGCAACATAGGAGTTTGCCAGTGAAGTCTGTTGCATACTTAAGAATGCAAACGTGCATTCGGAAAGTAAACTTCTACTATTATTTATCCTAGACAAACATGGTATTTTGCGAGTTGGGGGCATATTAAGAAACGCACAGATACGTCCCGAGATGAAACACCCAATCATGTTACCACACAACCATCGAATTACCATTCTAATAATTAAATACGCTCATGAGCTAACCTACCACGGTAGCGCCTTACTATAACACATATACGACAAACTTATTGGATAATCAGCGGATATTCAGCTACAAAGAAAGTCATACGACAATGCTTGGGACTGAGCTGCTCCAATAAGTTTACACACACATAGTTCCTGTTTAATTTGCTATTTTACTTTTTTTCTATTAATGTTTTTTTCTATATACGTACCTTTTTAGATATAGAATTACATTTATATATTTACTGTATAAAGTATATTGTTTTAATTTTTGTGAATGTGAGGACTATGTGGGTCATTTAATATTAATATTCTAGATGTTACTCCATTAAGTATTAGACTTCTCAATCTGTTTAGGTCTTATAATTTGATTAACTTGTTTTTTGAACCAACCAGGATCACGGCATCTTCGTCAACACAAGCTGATAATATATTTAGTAATTGTGTTGCCAATAATAAATTAGTGTTATGTGACTTAACGTCCGACCACTGTGGTTTACTATCACTTTGCTGACAGTCAGCAGTACTCTGCTTTCGCGGATGCACTTCACTAGGCACTCTGGTTGACTCCGCCCAGCTGGTCGTAGAAAGCGAACAGCATCTCACTCTTCTCCAGACCCAGGCTGCTGCCGCGCATAGGACAACTCCCAGCACAATGTAGACGACGGTGTACTATATGGTTTACGGACAACTGCAATTTATACTTTTACCGATATTTAACATTTTAGAATGCTTTTACTTTGTTCACCATTTTATAATTAATTTACTTCTGGTTACCATTTGACTTGTATTATTATTTAACTAAGGTGATTTGATGATTAGTTAATCTTTTCTTATCCCATCTTGTGCTCGGGAATATGTTCGGTGCAATATTTGCAATCGAACAGCTCAGCACTTTTGCCCTCGTTCATTTCCATAAATGCATGTATCGCGGTAATTATCAGTTAGTACGTATTCGACCACCATTCGCGTTACTCAAACCAAACCATATCAAACCATCTTAGTGCTAATTTAGCTTAGATTTACCATTTCATAATAATAATTAATTGTAGTATTCAATATAGCTTTGTGACGGGTCATATTATTTCGTATCATAATCAGTTATCGTAAATCAACTACCAAATATCAACCAACCCAGAGTTTAGTGCTAAACCAAGCAGGCACTAAATTCTACACTGCATATCTCGCGATTGTGGAGGGTCTTAGCGTTTAAAATGTTTCGCTGCACACTTTCGCTGGATATACAGTCTCATTACCCATGACCGTGGGTGATGCATTCGGTTTGCAGTCAGCAGTGTACGGACTCTGAGTCCATTTGAGTTTGCCGAAAGAGTACATCAAAACCGGCATGACCCAACCGTTAAAGGCACGCACCTTGTTTCCACCTGACAAAAGACTATTTAACACTTTCTTCAGGCGGCCAAAGAAGCGCTCCTTCAACGATTGCTTCATGACAGTACCATTGATGCCCAACGCTTCCGACATACCCAAATACTTACAATTTTCGAATGCGGAAAAGGCTCTAAGGATTATGGAATCCGAGAGTTGGGTTCCCACGGATTCCACAATCTCTCCTCGCTTAACATGCATGACCGCACATTTATCCTCACCAAATTCCATTCTGATGGCACTACTGAAAGTTTCAGTTACTTTCAGTAGCTCCATTAGTTGCAAATTGTTGAGGGCAAAGAGTTTTAGATCATCCATGTAGAGAAGGTGAGATATAACCTGACCACCTCTCCTCAGCCGATAGCCTAGACCTGAAGCCTCCAGCAGTGTGGTTAGAGGATTCAAGGTTAAGCAGAACCAAAGCGGGCTCAAACTATCGCCCTGAAATATGCCTCGCTCGATCCTTATCGGCTCGCTATTACTCTGGATATTCCGACATCCTGGATAGCGAAGGACCGTCCTTCATCGCCTCATATATGACATCAATAAGGTGCGCAGAGTTGCATCTACTTTATACAACTCCAGGCGTTTATAATAATTCATTAAAAAAACGAGAAACTTTGCGAGCAATGGGATGTTCCTAATAAAGGCTGCGAGTGTCGACCTCAGGACGAATTGCTCCTTAAACGAACAACTGTACAGCGCTTGCTCCCTTCACCAGTCCTGATTGCTGAGACCAGAACTAAAAACGTAGTAAACAGGGAAGTTTTATAAAAATGTGGCTGTTGTTTTAGTTTATTATGGTGTCTTACGGCTTCCACGCGAACGAAGTCGCGGGCAGCCGGTAACTACAGTCAAAGCCACATCATTTATTTCAAGCAGGCCATTCAAACTATGTAAGGCACTTATGAATGTAAAAAATAGAATTATACACAATATTACAAGAAAATAGAATTGATTTTATAGTAACAGTTTGCCACAGGAGGAAAATAACAAAAGATTTGAAATCAATATGACATTACATAATTTGACATTTAATAATAATCTATTTCAATTAATTGATACTAACAATTATGTTGGTAATAACTTGTATTTGACAAAAGATAGGTATAATATTATTATGTACTATCTTTCAAACTATCATAAAAGACAGATAGCTGTGTCGCTATCATATTTTTTTTCTATTACAGCCAAGAATTTGGCTAAACAACTTACTTCTTTTGAGCAATGCAATGACATGATAGACTATTCTGCCAATAATTTGGAACCAATTATTGACATTGACTTTCATTTAAATTAGAAATAAGGACAATAGAGGCAACCTCTTGCAAAAATGTAAGGAAAGCAAATGGTAAACCAAATGTGTGTGTAAATAAATTTAATAATATCAACCTGGTGCATCAAAATATTCAAGGGTGTTTAAACATAGATTTAGAAGTAGATTTATTCCTGAATTGTAACAATATAGATATTCTTTGTGTGACAGAACATTGGCTTAAAGGCCACCAGTTCCAGGTTGGTAGTTCGTTCAGCAGAGTAAATGCTATACATGGTGGCTCATTAATATTAGTAAATAACCAGATCAAATTTAAAGACCGTAAGGATATTGTGTGCCTCTCTGTTGAGCGAACAATTGAGATAGCCTGTATCGAATTGGAGCAATTAGATATTAAGTGTGTACAGACCGCCTTCAGGATTGTATGATTGTTTTGAAAAGGTTATGGATGAAGTGTTGAACAAAATCTGTAATTCTAATAAGTCTATTATCACTTGTGGTGATTTTAATGTTAATTTGTTAGAAAATTCTGGGTTAAGTACTAGAATTATAAGTTTGTTTCAGTCATACAATCTTGCTAACCAATTTTTGGAGCCCACTAGAATAACTCCCACTAGTGCCACATGCCTAGATAATGTTTATACAGATATTATACCAACCCACAAGGAAATTATTAATTTAATAGACTCAGATCATTGCGGACAGTTGGTCACTATTTCAAATATTAACAAAAAAAACGAAAAAAAAGATATCACTGTTAATCCAAAAACTAATAATCGTTTGGAAACATTTAAAACTAAACTTCTAAGTAATTTACCACTTTTTTCAACTAATGATGACTCTAATCAACAATATAATGCTTTTTTCAAAATGTATTGTACACAATTTGATAATACTTTCATTCCGAAGACATTTTCGGTTAATAGTAATGCTTCCTTCAGTGACTGGGCTACCATTTATAATAAACTTCATAGCCACATTCAAGAACTAAGCCTTAATAAATTTAAAACTTTAATAAAGCGGAAATTATGCCAGAAAGCCTATTATACTGTCAAGGACTATATTGAGGACAAGAAGGCTTGGGATTGAGCTGCTCCAATAAGTTTACACAGACATAATTGATGTGTAATTTGCTATTTTCACTTTTTTTCTTTTAGTGTATTTTTTTTTTATATATGTACGTACCTTTTATCTAAACAATGACATGTATATATTTACTGTATAAAGTATAATATTGTTTTAATTTTTGTGAATGTGCGGACTATGTGGGTCTTTGCATTTTTTTTTTCTCTTCTTTTAATGATGATGGTCTGGCTGTTTGAGTACTTTACGCGGCCTCCCCAAATGTCCTTTCTTTTGTATTGTTCGTCGGATCGTTGAGCTCCTTAGTTCTGAGTTGAGCTGCACGATGATTGACAAATGCGTGCACTGACTGGACAGGTCCACTGAAATCCGTGTGGTTCTTTCATCAAAAGACCATTTCAGACACCAGTCTACTTAGTCCTCATATGATATGACCAAGATTATTTTCATATTTTATTTACACTTTGACATTGATGCACTTATATATGCAATGACATTTACTTTGTAAAGGAATATACTATTTTAATTATTGTGAATGTGAAGACATTGTGGATTTGTTGTTTTTTTTTAATGCATATATATATTTTTTTTTTAACTATAAGTCTTAATCATGGTCTGGCAGTTTGAGTAATTTATGCGGCCTACCCAAATGTCCTTTCTTTGGTAATGTTCGTCGAATCGTTTAGCTCCTTTAGTTCTGTGTTGAGCTGCATGACAACTGACAAATGCGTGCACTGACTGGACAGGTCCACTCATTCTGTGTGGTTCTTTCCTCGAAAGACCATTTCAGATATCAATCCACATGGTCTTCACATGACCTGACCAAGATTATGTCTGGACTTTAAAAGAGACTGTGACCTCTGAGTTTGTTTCGGTGTTTCTTCTCAGAGTAGTCAGATAGGAAATGCCGATCTCACCTAGTTTTTAAAAATGATTGACGTGTAAAAGTGTTTGTACAAACCTATTTACAGAAATAAAATCATTTATCATTTATGATTCCAGGCGCCTCTTCCAAAAAGTAATTTCGTATGGGAAAAAAATGGACAAGAAACTCCTGAACTGCTCTTCTCAAATGTTAAGTGTCAAATCCGCAGTTTTATAAAACAGCTTCGGTTTTGTAAAACAACGTATTTTACAATCCTACTGCGACATTTAGATCAATTAAAATTATTTTTAAAGACTTACTACCTATTTGCGAAGATCGTTTCTTAAACTCCCCTTGTTACTTGAAAACATATTCTCCCTTTCCACTTAAACCCTTCTAATCCCTTAACGCACCGATTATCAACCTAAGGAATACCCCACAACATTTCCACATTTTTATACCAGCATAATAAAATATATGCCCCATAACGACGTATACAAATGCAAGTATTTAGAGCAACGTCTGGACGCACTAAGGCAGGCTCCTACTACATGCAGTATTTGCATAAGCTGGGAGAGTTTGAAAGTGAAGTAGGTAAGTTTGGAATTTGGTAAAGTACGTGGTAAGTGTGGGTAAGGTGGTAAGTCTAGTGTTAGTTTGAGTATGACAAAGACGATAATTTAAATCTTCTTTCGTGCTTGGTACGAATAATTTGTCTATGACTTTATTGCTTGAGCTGTGGCAAAGATATTTAAGCAGTGAACATGCTGGTAGTAGGGCTGCCTGCACAACACAATAAAAATGTATATTTAAGTTCCAAACTGGAAAACGGCTTTAAGTGCTCATACACACGAGCGATACACGTCAATGGCAAAGGCAACTGCAGCCGTTAACGCGTGTCAGCGGCAGTCGTCGACACGTCGGCGACTGCCGTCGACAATATTCCGATTTGAGCACCGTACTCAAATACACGAGCGGCACGTTGTCAACGGCAGCAGTTGCCCCTGCCGTTAACGCGTGTCGCTCATGTGTATGCACACTAATATGACAGTAAATAACATGTACTTGTAGCAATGTTAAAAAAATCTCTTCTAAACGCAAGTTGAATATTCAATAAAAGCGTAGTACGGGGTTATTGTTTGCATAACAATCGCTGTTCTCAAACAAAGGACGAACTGAAATAAGGATCTCTTCAATTTTCGTCTGATATTGAAATTTTCAAGTAGATAGCACCTAATGGAATCGATTAATCTGCCTAATTACATTTGAATAACTAATTTTCTTACAAATGATATTTAATTTATTCCCGCAAAAAGAAGATCAGGTGTTCATGTCTTTTCTGTTGTATTAAAGTATAATTGTATAATCAGCCTATAATGTGCTCACTGTTGGGACACAGGCCTCCTGTCTGAGAGGAAGTAGAATTTATATTATTTTTTTAAAGTTTTTTTTCTTCCATCATTGTTCCCTTCAATTAAAGCACCTGCCATCTAATCTCTTCATCACCCTTGGCTGACTGGTAGAGAATGCCAAAGGCATTAAGGCATTAAGTCCGCTCTTTGGGTTCGAAAAGTTTAAATAAATAAATAAATCAACCACGCGGGCCCAGTGTTTAAAATCTTGGTTCTAGGATATGCCGGTTTTCTCAAGATGTCTTCCTGCACTGTTTTGAGAGCCGTGGTGATGAAATAATTTATCTAAAGTAAAGTGCATGCCTTGGTTCGAACCTACTCTCAACAACTTTTATGTCACGGCCGATTCCACTGGGCCACCACTGCTTTTTTTAACGTCTCCCTCCGAAACGCTACACTACGTTTACGTGAATATTAAATTAAAATCTATATTTTTGTGTTGTTGGTTGGTTTAAAAAAAATATAAATATTACAAATTTTATA
Source organism: Dasypolia templi (assembly GCA_963555695.1). Classification (NCBI taxonomy): domain Eukaryota; kingdom Metazoa; phylum Arthropoda; class Insecta; order Lepidoptera; family Noctuidae; genus Dasypolia; species Dasypolia templi. The sequence continues at coordinate 7,664,691 of OY743148.1, read as the reverse complement.
CCACTTCAGTAAATTAATCAAAAGATGGGATTATGCTGGTGATTATCGTTTAGCAGTAGTTAGATGGACGAAAAGAAAGCACCGTGTTATTTATCAAAACAAAAACATTATCTGCTGTAAACGGTCTCTGCTGAATGAGGACAGTGTTAGCAGCGCGCTTATAATTTAGATATAGTATGTATAGCCTAAGTATAGATGTAAGGGCCGGGCCGCTGGACCTTTTTTTTTTTTTTTGTTCCCGGGGTGGAAAATCCTCATGGATGTCCTCCGCCCTGGGGCGGGCGGAGGGGTCTGTCAGACTCTTACTGACTAAAAACCACCCCGGTGTTCCATCTCACACCTACGCCGGGGTCGCGGGAACTCATTATTCTTCCACAACCCCGGCTGGTGCCGGCCCGCTTGCGCGGGCCCCGTCTCGGGCGGGGGGACCATCGAACTCACTACGGTCGGCAGCGTCACTCACTACGGTCACTGCCTACTTCGGTGATGAGGGCACGGCGCGGCTCCTCCCAAGCGGCACACTCTGCCAGCGTGTGCCACGCCGTGTCCTCCCGGCAGTCGACGCAGTGGTGACACCGGGCGTCCGGCTCCCTATTTATGCGACACAGGTACTTCCCGAAGCAACCATGCCCCGAGAGCACCTGCGTCGCCCGAAACGTCAGGGAGCCGTGCCTTCTCCCGAGCCAGCGGTCGAGCACTGGCCGGATCGCCTCGATGGTGCTGAGGCCGGCGGTAGGGCGTGACAGCCTCACCCGCCATTCCGCCACCAGGACCTCGCGGAGCTGCAACCGACGCTGCTCGACATGTTGCTGCATCGGTCGCTCGCCCCGCTCCCGCGCTTCCTCGCGCCACCGGTACAGTGACGCGAGCACCTTCGCCTCCAGGTCCCAGGGCGGTGATCCGGCCAGTGCACAACCCGCCTCGAAGGAGATCGTGCGATACCCCCGAATGACTCTGACGGCCATCGCTCGCTGCGGCTTGCGCAGGACAGCTATGCTGCCGGCCGTCAGGTCAGACGCCCAGATCGGCGCTCCGTAGAGTGCCATGGATCGCACGATCCCCATATAGAGCCGCCTACAGACGGCGTTCGGGCCCCCCAGATTGGGAAGCAGCGTTGCCAGCGCCCCGGCCGCGCCCAACAACTTGGGCGCCAGCCGCCGGAAGCGGGGTCCGAAGTCCCACCGGCTGTCGAGCACCAATCCCAGATATTTCATGGTGGGCTCGACAGCGATTCGGACCCCCCCGACCACAATGTGTGACCCAGCCGGCGGCGCCCACCGGGGGCCATGAAACACCATGGCCTCCGACTTGCTGAAGGCCACCTCCAGGCCGAGGCGCCGTATGCGGCTCACCGTCAGTGAGACCGCCGCCGTCGCGAGCAACGCTGCCTCCCTGTGCGAACTCCCCCGGGCCGTGACCAGCGTGTCGTCCGCGTAACACGTCAGGTCAGCGCCTGGCGGGAGCTCGCCCCTCAGCACCCAGTCGTACCTGATGTTCCACAGGAGCGGTCCCACGACCGATCCCTGTGGAACACCGCACGACACCTGGCGCTGGTTTCCGCCATCACGTCCCATGTAGGTGACACACCTCCCGGCTAAGTAAGCCCCCACGATGCGGCGGAGGTAGAGAGGCACGCGGTGGTACCGCAGTGCCTCCCGTATGCAGCTCCAGGGCAGGGTGTTGAAGGCGTTGGAGATGTCCAAGGACACCGCCACCATCACCCCGCCCCGGGACACTGTTTCCTCCGCCAGGACTCTCACCCTCGACACAGCGTGGATGGTAGAGCGCCCATGCCGAAAGCCGAACTGGCTCTCGTCCAGGTCCGGCCCCTCTCTGCACAAGTGGCCGACGAGGCGGGCTGCGAGTATGCGCTCGAACAGCTTGCCCACCTCGTCGAGCAGCACTATGGGCCGGTACGCAGACGGCGAGTCGGCAGGGCACCCCGCCTTCCTGAGCAGGACCAGACGTCCAATCTTCCACAGACTGGGAAACTGGCCCCGCTCAAGACACGCTGTGTAGAGTCTTCTCAGTTGGGGCTCCAACTCCTTCAGAGCGAGGGCCAAAGCAAGGCCGTGAATTCCATCGGGCCCCGGAGCCACGTTCTTGGGCGGGCCGCTGGACCTAACCCAACCCGCCGGCAGTTTGTGTCGGCGCGTGCCCGCGAGCGTGTGTGCTCGTATGCGTTTTCTCGAATGTTAAAATTATCCGTGTTTTTCAAATATAAGTTGTTTAAACAATCTTTTCGTTTCACTTCGCTGATTACCACCTACTACCAGCTACAAAGTAGTAAATCGAACCGGATCAACTAAAAGTAATGTTTGTCACGCCACCAGTGAAAAGAAAATGGTGGGCACGCGAAGTATGGTGCGACGCGAGCGCGCGCAACGCAAACTTTTCGAACAACAAAAGGTTGCTCAGATACTGAAGAGCGTAAGTCTTCAACTAGTGCAGCAACCAAAAATATGGTATTCAAAACACCTGCGGCATCGCCTAACTTTAAGAAACCTCAACACTATGCGATAACTACCATTAAAAAAATCGACGAAGAAGGCTTAAAAGAGGAATTGTCAAAAATTGACTTCACTGTAGTATACGAATCGATAGATCCAAATTTTTCTTTGGGACATATTATCCATTGTCTTCAGGCTGCAATTCACAAACAAACCTAAGTCATTATCTTATCACTTAGAAAGAAGATTATAAAACCGTGGATAACCCAAGGATTATTGCGCTGTATGAGAAACAGAATTGCATAATAAAACCAAACATTCGCCAGATAACGCTACATTAAAATTAACTTACACAAGTTACAGAAACTTCTGCAACTCTATCCTCAAAAAAGTAAAAAGAGCTAATGAAAAAAACCTTGTCCAATCAGCGCAAAATGATAATAAAAAGCTTTGGAAAGTTATAAAGACGTCACAAACACTAACTACGCAAGTGAACTTCTATCCTTTGATGCCAGTCCGGAACAGTCTCTGGATAAAATAAATGATTATTTTGTGAATTTTCGTCGGTCTCTGGCAGATAAGATCCAGCAAATTAATACAAACGCAACAGGCACTAGTGCAGATACCAACTCTGATAATCCCACTGCAATAAGTTCTTTTGCATTGAAGGATACTGATGAATGTGAAGTAGACCGCCTCATAATTAACTTGAAAACAGATAGCTCAACGGGGTCTGACGGGATAAGCAATAGATTTTTTTTTAAATTCAGAAACATCCTTGTTCCCCCACTCACCTTTATTTTCAATTCTTGTCTCCAAAATGGATTTTTTCCTGTCTCATTAAAGAAGTCTGAAGTCCGCCCTATATATAAAAGTGGAAACAGAGATTCCATCACTAATAATAGGCCAATATCTATACTCCCATCTATTTCTAAGCTACTGGAGAGAATTATCAATAAGAGACTTATAAGATACCTTGAAATAATAGCCTGCTCTCACCCAATCAGTACGGCTTTAGAAATGGTGAATCCACGGAACAAGCGGTAAACAAACTCTTAGGTTATATCAGTGATAATTTGGATAGAAAGAAGAAGTGCCTGGCCATCTTTTTATATCTAGCAAAGGCGAAATCATCTCTTTTGCGGACTATACTGCTGTTCTTTTTCTGCCGAAAACTGGAACGAACTATTTGACGCCGCTCAATCCGGATTTAATGCTGTGGGGAATTGGCTAAATGACAATGTCTTAATGTTAAATACATCCAAAACTAAATACGTTTGCTTTAATATAAGATCAGACATGGGGATCAACCACGATCATGCCATTGTTCCACATGAGTGTACACCGCATGATTTGTGCTGTTGTACTGAACTAGGTTGTAATTTAGGTGTAACCGTAGATGAAAAACTTCAAGGAATACATAAAAATTTATCAGCAAGGGTTCGGAAACTCATATATATCTTTAAGGACCTACGACACATCGCTGATCCTCAAATATTGAAACGAATATACTTTGCTTTATGCCAGTCTCTCATAATATATTGTATATCTGTTTGGGGAGGTGCCCCGAAAACTACACTCAAGTCTGTTGAGGTTGCCCAACGTGCAATACTAAAGGTCAGCACCTTTAAACCAATCCTTTTCTCTACTGCCTCACTTTACCAGTTGTGTGGAGTTCTAACTGTGAGACAATTATTCATATTAAAAATAATAATTATGTAGCACACTTGTTCAAATAACGACCCCCAGGTTCTAAATACACGCAGAAATTATATGGTTTTACACAACACAGGTCTTCCAGCACTAAATTTAGTACAAAATTCTTTAATTTCCTTGGTCCCTTTATCTACAATAAACTCAATAAAAATCTTAATATGTATCCACTCAACACAAATCATTGCAGGAAAAAGGTAACGGAATACCTACAAGGTCTCACATATGATGAGACTGAGCAACTTCTATCTGTACCAAGTGTGGCAGCATCTACACCGCCACATGCAAACAACGCAACACACCGACGTCACACAAATACCACGCAGCTAGCATATATACAACTTCCCGACAACAATCATCGGGCAGTTGCCCACCAGATACGACATCCATCTGGTCGGAGGATCCTCGCTTTTCCAAGAGTATGAGTGAACTTTACACCCTGTTCCTCATATCCCTAAACTGGTGACCCCGACGTGATGGACGTCAGTGCAGCCTTCTTGCAACTACTTCAGCGTGACGTCATCTTCATCACTCCCGCAAGTCACACAGCCAGCCAGCCAGCAACCATGGCTTGAACGTTTGTCCATACCATCAGCATGCAGAGCAAGCGCATACCTGGTCATCACCTTCAGCCTCATCAGCAACCTTGGCACAGCACACTGCACATTCGGGCGGTCCACAAGCAGAGCGCTTAATCCCTCTCCTGGTCGACACCAGCAGTCAGCCACCCCGACGCACTGGGGCATCTTCGCAGACAGTTCCGACTCACCGCGAACTATGCGACACCCGGTTCCAACCCACTGGAACCCAACTGGCATTGGCAAGCATCGCAAGGTACAAGACTTAGTCCACTATCGACCTCCGGTCTCCGGAGGGGAGTGATGTGGCAGCATCTACACCGCCACATGCGAACAACGCAACACACAAATCCTGCATCGCGCAATCAAAGTTTACCGCGCAGCTAGCATATATACAACTTCCCGACAACAATCATCGGGTAGTTGCCCACCAGATACGACATCCATCTGGTCGGAGGATCCTCCCTTTTCCAAGAGTATGAGTGAACTTTACACCCTGTTCCTCACATCCCTATACTCCAAGTTTTAAACTTAATTAATATTTATGTTAGCAAAGCTCATTTCCTAAAATACCATTTCACATAACACAAAGAGAGGTGCAGACCATAATATAACATTAGACTATAATTTTTCCTTTGTTTTAAAATGCTAGCATTTAAGAACTCTAATTTATTATTACGCAAGGGGTTTGGCGCTGTTAGCCGAAATACAGGTCCTTCCTAGTTCGGAAAAATTACTATTTATTATTTACTATTTAGAAAAATTACTATTTAGAAAGTGGTGAAACTAGAAGAAAGCACAATATATTTTTTTAATTTCCAGGGGGCCAGGGTCAAATTAATTAGGGCTGAGTAAGTAGCAGATGACCCCACCTATCCACCATTTTCGTATGTTCAACGTTCTGCCACACACCCTGCATTATGTTATCCTCCTTCCATCGTCGCCAAGGGCTTGAAGACTAGCCAGAAATGTAAAGGTATATACGTACCAGGATTAGCTAGTGGCTTACCAGAGTTTAACAAAATTATTAACATAGTCAATAACATAACATCACGCCTTGTTTTCCCCGAAGGGTTGGGCAGTGGTGTACATATAGTACACCCACATTTCGACAGTTAATCAAGTAGTCAGTTCGCATAGTCAAAGTAGACTACATTTAACATTATAAATTACAAACAAAACCGATTATGAAGGTCTGATTAACATTTCATTGCAATCGTTACGGAGTATTAATTGAATATAAATTGACGTAAGCATGTTTGATCATCTGCTGGAACGTGGGTAATTTGTATTGCTTCACTTAGCTCTCGAAGAGACAAGCCAAATGAACCGTACTGTAAGTGACTGATAATAGGTCCTTGGCATTAGGATTGTGGACAAGCAGTGAAAACATAACTAAGGAGAGGGTAGAAACATTTTCGGCGACTGTTACGCAGGTTATTCTCATCTTGGGGGTGACCATTTTAATATTATAATAGGCAAATGGTAGTTCAATAGGAACACCATGTAACGACACCCATAATATTTTTTTTTGCAGCCGTGTCTTGTATTTTCATTTTGACCTCACTATTGGCTTCAGCATCCCCAAAAACTATGAAAACTACCTCACTCTCACTCTCTTTCTTTCTATCATATTAAATAAAAATATGCCCTATCCAAGCGACTTTTTATTAAATACGAAGAAAGCTCTACCTTTCTATCGAATAAAAATACAATACCACAATAGTTAAAAAAATAAAGCAAAGACAGATAAATCAATGACGTGATAGGTACATGGTGCTCAAAAACATTGTGAAAGTATATGATTTTCCTGTAATATAAACTAGGAAGTATGTGTCAGTATGTGAGTTAAGTAAAAATAACATATTAAACAATTAAATTAGCAACCAGTATGATTTTGTCTAGACTAGATTGTCCTATGGAGCTGGACTATCATGTTTCCAAACATGCCTATCTTGTAAATCCTCTAATTTGTAATATGCTTTTTTACAAAGTGTTCCTTTAATATGATTTTTAAATTTTCTTTCATTTAATTGAAATATATCAGAAGGTATTTTGTTATAACATTTAACACAGTACCCCATAAATGATGTACTTATGTACTTTAGCTAATCTGAAAAATAGTTGGTCTATTTATTCTTTATTTCCAGTAATAAAATTATTTCAATCACCTATTTTATAAAAAAGATGTAGATTTTTTCTTCCATACATATTATTTTCATAAATGAATTGACAAGGTACTGCCATAATATTAATTCTTTTAAATTCTCTGAGAGATTCGTGACAATGTAGATTGTACATGGCTCTGACAGCTCTCTTTTTCAGAATAAAAATAAATAATCGTTTTCATGGTGTTCGTATTTGACTAGTTTTTGACTTTATCGTTACGTGACGATTTCTAAAAAAATAATAAAACTTTACTCCTATCGCAAGTTGCGTCAAATAACTTCGTTCGAACAAGACTGGTGTCATGTGAAGTTTCAAGCGATTATAAACCATGAGCAGTGCAATTATAACTGTCAAGTTTAACTGCCCCACGCTTTAAGTGCCGTGACCTCCTTTAAAGTCAACAGTAATGGATATATTAAGAGTAACTGTTCGTCTATTATTATAATAAGAGCAAGTTAGAAACCTAAAAGCAACAAGAGCTTTAAGTCAATAAGGTTGTGTTTGAAATAGCAAATGTAACAACCATTTACATAATTTGATGTTCCTAAATTAAATTCCGTTTCTACAATCAATTTTCCTAGTAGAAAACAGAAGTTAGGTACCTTGAGTTTTCTCTGTAATTTCCAAGAGGTTCTGGCAGAAGGTCTATATAGCATACCGTTAGTTAGTGAAAGTTAATTAATATTTTAGCACTCGTTATCTTTTTTTCCACATACATAAAAACACATAAAATACTTTCTCGGTAGTTTTTCAGTACTAAGTGAAACGCACCTTTAACCTGAATAGCTTCATTAATATTAACTCCAATGTCAGAGCGCGACTAAATAAAGTTATATTTACTTATGTATTGGGGAACACAAGAGTAAGTAATTTATTATTGATACATTTTGTTCTTCGTGTACACGTGGCTTCGGTGGATACAGTATAAATGATGAAATTCGACGTGGATGAATGACGTTTTTGAGGTACACGCTCATTTGGTTTTTAACATTCAATTGTTTTCTATGGTAGAATGTTCTAATTTAATATTTTTTGTCGCTTGACTAAAAGTTGATGGCAATAAAAAATTGTAACCATTTGACATTGCAAGTTATCAAGTCAACATAAGTGCAGCATTTGTTTTAGAGATTTCGCTGAAGTCGTATTTTTAATTTCACTCTAAGTTACTCTTTACTTTTTCACACTTCATATTTACAAAACCTACCCCTAGGGACCTGCCCCTGCTTCACACGATTTTATGACTACTGTGACATAATTACTGGATCCTAACTACATAAAGGATGCAAATAGACTTGGTACAGATAGTTTAATGGAATAGAAAATACAGGTGGGACTATAAAACACTAAAAACACGGTTCACGCGACACTGAAGTTAATATAGAAGGCTTGAATTAAAGTCCGGAAGAGGAGGATGAAGGATCTTCGTAGATTGGCTTCGTGAAGGAAATAAGAAGAGGAGGTGGAGAAAAAGGGTCTTCAGGTGTCGAAGGGACACTTTAGAGTGCCAGTCTCCTTCGACAAAGCTCGACGCAGAATCTCCAGGCAGATGGTTACTCAGCAGAGTGCAGACGTAGAATTGATGGATGGAGAGATGGTTTGTTGACGAAGCCCGGACGCCCAATCCCCATCAGATGCTTCAGCCTTTTCTTTTATAGGCAAAATTTTCCTTATCCAGAATTAATTTTAGACGATTATTGAAGTTTTCAAAATTGTTTTTCGTTATTCTGACATCTCATCTGACAGTCATTAAACCAGCCTGTGTGTTCGAAGACTCATTAAAACCTCCACGATCGAGTCTGAGCGTGTCCTTAATAATTATTTTAGAAGTTCAGTTGACAATTGTAATTATATAAAATACAGTATTTCCGCTAAATTTATTGATAAGTTAATTCGAAGTTTTATAAACCTAAAAGTAATCTTCATAGACTAAAAGAGAAAAACAATGACAGTTTGATAATTTGACTTGTGTCACAACAATGGATATTGTAAGAAAAAATATGAATGTTTTATAAGATATTATAAAATAAATCGTTTTAGAACGATTCGTAAATGATTCGTAATGCTAGCAAATAAAAGAATATGATACGGGACATGAATGGATGAATGATGACTAATGGTGTAAGTATAGCGTAGACTATACTACAAAACAGCATTTCCTTATTATATGCAAATTTGATATTAATTTATTAGACAAACATGTACATATAATTTATTCCAGAAGGTACTTCCCGAATATATTTTATGACTGATGGTGAAGCATAAATATACGTTGCGTAGTTTAGAAAAACAAAAAAATACTTTAATTTAATTTATTATATAGCATGTAGATACACGATTCTTATAAATCAAAACATGATGGAAATTGTTCATCCCTTTTTAAACAAACCAAACAATCAAATCCGAATTACATTAAAAACCGATCCCCAAAAAAATTTTAACTCTAAAAAATTTAAGTGAATTCCACACCGTTGCAATTTTCTCTAGGCCTTATTTTGATATTAAATATTAAACGCTTCACTTAAGGGCTCGTTAAGTGTTTTCGAAAGTCGCCATTAGAGTGAAATATGAATTAATGACGGTGGAACGACGCTGCGGCGTCATCGGTATACGGCGTCAAGAGGTGTCTAGAGAAGAGAGGGTGGGGTGGAGTATGCTTCAAAAGATTTTAGGTGACTGACCAGTGGCTGAAATTACGTTGCTTATACATTATGATATCGTTCTACGAAGGTCTGAATTTTAAGAAGAAAATCAGAAGCTAGAATTAAAATACAAACAATTTGGTAAATAGTATCACTTTATTATTTAAAGTTTTTTATAAATTAGATTATAGAAAATAACATCAAAATTTAACAGATTAAAAATATGGAAGAGCTCATTGGGCATCAAAACGTACGTTTTGTTTGTTATAGCTTAAATTGAATAGTTTTAATATTTGATTAAGTATCAGAAAATAAACACGATAGATTAATTTGGTAAAAAACAAGAACTTCTTCAGATGTAATTATGTGTGATGTAATTTTAATAATTTGTTTTGTGATAACAGAAAACAACTCAGCTTTTGACAAAACTATTAAACTTATCATTTATCAACCTAAGGTAGGGATTGATAATAAGTTTCTGTTAAGGACGCTTCAGGATGTATTATGTCATCACGTTACCGGATCAATATTGTGTGAAATCACATTGATAGACATTATAAAAATATGAGTAGGTTCTGGCACAAAAAAACAAAACAATTCATCTCCACCCCACTATATTGACAAACGGGCATAAGCAAGTAAGCTGAGACGGTCGGGTTCATGATTGATTATTACCTATTCTGTAGCCAGAGCTTTCACAAGGCTCGTTCTGTGCGGTCGACGCGTCGGTCTACCCATTTCTATATTTGGAAACAAAAGCGTCCCTATGAACAAAGAAGAGTATGGGTTTCGGGTTTACAATCCCAATCCGGTTAACAACAATGAGACCCGTAAGAGGGAAATGTTTCAGAGGATTGATGAGAAAGATGGTATTAAAGGTGAGAGTTTATCTGTATAACATTACTTGTGTCTTATCTTGAGAAATTAATACATAGACAGAGACACTAATATTACTTACGATTTCTGCCGCGTCTTAATCATTGCAATGAATCATTTATTTTTCTAAATTTCTTTCTTCCAGAGTACGACGCTGAAGATCTTTATGGGCCAAAGATTACTGATAAGGATGGGCCTCTTCTCGACGCTCATGACAGTTTCTATATCACTACGAAGAGTTTGCTGGTACTGTTCCAGATTATGGGGGTCATGCCTATCATGAGGGTGCCTAAAAGTAAATATATTTTCTTATAATTATGCACTTGTAAAAATGATTTCGTGGACCATCTTCATTTAGTTTTAAATTGAAAATTGGAAACCTAAATGTAAATAAACATCAGTCTATTAATTTTATTTTGTGTGCTTTTCATTGTACATAAATAGTTAAATGTTTCCATTTGTCTAGTATTATTATGGTTCAACTAGTGCAAGATAGTAAAGATAAGTGATTCTCCAGTGTTCCTACTTTTATAAACATAATACGCACACGGAAGTTTGTTTATTGATGTAATATAAGGTAGCTTCACAGCAGACATTAAGTATGACATTCTTATTACTCTAAGCATTACCTTATTAATAAACACAATCTCGGGACTTACGAAGACCGAATTTTATTTATTTTACTGAAGAACGATAACTGTCAGTGTGAGTTAGTGCAAAAAAATATGGACGAATACAAAACAAAATAACTGACAAAGTTTAAAAATTCTCAGTTTAAAATTTCAAAATGTCGGCATTCATCTTCATCAGATAGAATGCGCTCGAAAAACTTTGTTTTTAACTTTCATCACATACAAGGTTTTGAAACAAAATATTTCAAAAGAAAATATGTTATAATTTTTCAGAAGCCAATAAGTTTGAAACAATGTTTGGATCGTTAGAGTGAATACTTGTACTCGGTAAGCCATTAAGCCTTCAAATATAATAAACTTTGTCCAATGAAACCGTCGAACCGGGTTTTCATGTTATTCTGTTGTATGTTGTTGAAAGCAAATCTTACTTGAATTATGGGTCTTTCAAAGTACGCAGAACATTCAGTAGATTTTTCTGTATATAAAGTTATGTAGGATTCTGAATTAAAGATGAGTTTGTATTGCCCCCCTCCGTCCCTTTCTCTTACCCAGAGGAGGCCTGTGTCCCAGCAGTGGGGACATTATAGGCTGATTACATTGTATTGCCTGGATGATTTGATCACGTTTTTTCTTTGTGTTCATTCGAATGCACGCTACTATGCGCAAGCGGTGAGCGTTCTTAGTGTGCAGGGTGCGGTCCAGCTCCAACACTGTCCTGGTGATGATCGCTTATTTCACTGCGCCTACATTAGGCAATGCTGTAACAGACATTTATAGCCAGAGCACATCATTTTGCTTGACCTTGACACATACACTCCCGGACTCCTAAATCGAGCAACCGTGCATTTTTATGTCCATAAGCCAAAATAAGTCAGAAAAAACGTTGTTATGCAGTTTTTAAGCTCACATACTGGCCATTATACCGGTGTCATCGTTGTTCTAAATTTGAATTCACGAATTTTAAAGGAGAAGAAAATCGGAGTTTTGTCGCTATTACTCAAGCAACAAACTTTGATTAAAAATAAAATAAAACATATTCAAGTCAATAGTAATTTGCCTCGTTGGTCTAGTGGTCGCAATCGTTACTGCTAAGCATGAGGTCCTGGGTTCGATTCCCAGGTCGGGCAACGAGTTATTGGGTTTTTCTATCTGGAATTTCTCAGTAGCAGCCCGAAGTCTGGATTTGTGCCCGGTAGATGGCAATAGGCTCGCCCCCTATTACATGGGACTTAAAACATAACTAGCGAAGTGTGGGTGTACTATAGGTACACCTCTGCTCAACCCTTCGGGGAAACAAGGCGTGATGTTATGTTATGTTATGTCAGTAATTTCGTTATTTGTTTTGTTGTAGCATGGTAAATGTGGGTGTACTATAGGTGCACGTATGCTCAACCGTTGGCGTATACAGGCGTGATGTTATGTTATGTTGTTTTGCATAAAAACAGTTTCGAAATTATATTTCCTTATTTTTTAATCCATTTTGACGTTCAAATTATGGTCTGGGCTTAGTCAGTGAAGCGTATGTGCACATCGTTTTTTTCATATTCGTTTATTTCAATTGCATTGACATTAAATTTTTATTTCGTATCTTGAGTAGATACAAATAGAAAAGGTCATTCATTTATTATAATTGCAATGACATTTTATTGTGTAGACTGTACTTTTGTGGGCCATTGTCTATTTGTTAAGCGCCTGGGACTTGCTGACAGGACTACACTGTCCTCCCATACCTATTAACACTGTAATTTGAAAACATTGTAAAATCCAATTATTTTTAAAGGAGTAACCGTGAAGTTTCTTGCCGGCTCTTCTCCATAGGAAACGTCCAATTAGAACCGTGCACCTATCTTCTGTTTCATAAGTGCCCATGTAGGTTTATACACGATTAAAGAACAATGTCAGATGTCCATAGCAACTTTGGCTCAATATTAATTTGTCACGGACAGTGAACATTTTTACGTTTTTTTGTGCATTTTAATGTCAAAAGTTTTTCTATGATTTCCACTTTTAGACTGAACTTTTATAAAAGAAGTTATTCCGACATTTTAAATTGGAGGTTATTTTTTTTACGGAGAGTTAATTAAATGCTGTTTCATTTATACCACAATTCATACAACGTAGTTGATAAGACATTGTCACAAAATATGTTGTATGGATAAAACACAGTAAGGCTATAACGCAAACGCAGAGGAATTCGAGAAGGAAACAAACGTACACATAGAAAAACACCGACAACAACAAAGATGTTTGACATCTTGTCATCGTCAACTCACTGTCAGTTTCAGCGCGCGCGATTTTGACACAACTGCAGAAGACGTTACCTAACAGGGCTGCCATTACATGGCGATTAAGTTATCGAACACAGATCAGGAAAATCGATTTCTTGAATTTCGTTTTTTATTCTTTAAATAAACCACATGTATCTATAATAAACAGAGTGAAAGTATTAATAAGGTAAAAACAATAGTAGTAAAAGACAATTGTAAGGTGGTGAATAAAAAGTAAATAGTAAATCGTTTTAATTATTGAGAATAATCGATTCCAGTGGCAGAATAGGTAACTAACTACCTTACACTTTTTTATTTAAAAAAGCAAACCTGTCATTCAACAACATTAATAATAAAATGATTACTTATTAAAATGATTTTCTTTTCGAAAAGTTCTCGAAAAGAAATAAATATTGTTTAATAAGTTGGAATTTTGTATTTAAATTATTATATGTAACATCTTTGTGTCCGTTTGAATTTTGTTTTAAAAGTTGTGTATGCCGAAACCTGACATTGTCCTTTAGGTCGTTCGGGAACCGAAAGCCCTGAACTCGATCATCGAACTCGAAAATAATGGTCTCAATCGTTTCGAGTTCGATGATCGAGTTCATGGCTTGAATTTAACCGTGTACGAAATAAAATATTTTTATTTTGATTCTCATTGATGCAGCCGTGAGGCACACACTATTTCTCATATTTGTTTTGTTATTTGTAGGTATGTTGTGTTTAGGAGTTCCGTGTGGTGCCGGAGAATAGCACCACCTCACCTATTTCTTCCCGTGTGGGTGTCGTAAAAGGCGATTTAGGTACTTACTAGAGAATGGGCAGCAGCACATTTTAATTCAAATGGGATTTTACATAGTCGCCAGTTTGGTTTCACAAAAGATAGATCGACGACTGACGTGAGAATAAAACTCATGTCACATTTTGGAATCCATACAAAAGGAAAGAAGTCCCTGGATGCATTTAGCATTTTCTGTGAACTATCTGTTAATTACACTACTACGGAATTCGTGGACAAGCTGTTGATCTCGTTCTTTCCTATCTATCACACAAGCAGCAAAAAGTAAACGCTAACGGTGCGTCGTCCTCGGGGTCCTTGGTTAAGATGAGCGTACCTCAAGGTTCAACTCTTGGCCATTTTTTTTTTGGTTTATAGTAATGACCTTCCTTACATGACGCCTAACTTTTCGAAAATAATTTTATACACTAATGACACTTCTCTTATTTTTGAATTGATAGAAAAGATACGGATATCTTACATGTGAACGATAGTCTGGCCGTTCTTTCGAAATGGTTCGCAGCTAATAATCTTTCACTTAATGCGAACAAAATAATAACTAATAATCCCGGTGTTTTGAAGGAGATTTGTCTGAATGCACCTGACAATTACGCATTGCGACGCAGGAAGCCACGGTTACTAGCAGTGCCACACGCAGGAACCAACTTACTCAGCAAAGCGCCACTGACGCGCGTCTTGCACGCACTCAATGACACTGCTGGCAGGATCGATTTATTTTCCTGCTCTCTGAATGAATTCACAAAAGTAATATTGTATGTTTTATGTTATTTAAGTTAGTATAACAAGGACCACGCTACCGCATTAGGATTTTTCCTGTAATGATAGCAGTGGTTGTGGAAATATAAATAAATAAATAAATAAAATTACATGTCATATGTTCTCATTACCAAATGTACCCCAAGTGGGTCTACATATCATGCGATCTATGAAATGGGTCCTCGCGAATCTCTTAGAAACAAATTCAAAGAAATTGATATACTAACTCTGCCTTCTCTATATATCTTAGAAAGTATTTTGTATGTTCGCAAAAACTTAGGACTTTTTAAAATAAGAAGCGATTTCCATAATATAAATACACGTAGTAAAAATGAAATCGTTATACCCAAATTTAGATTAACTAAAACAAGCAAATCATTTTTGATAAACAGTATCCGCTTTTATAACAAGTTGCCAAAGTCGGTTACAGAAGTTAGCGATGGAAAGTTCAAAACCCACATCAAACGTGTCCTTATCAAAAAAGCGTACTAAAAGATTAAAGACTACGTCGAATACAAGAAAGTTTGGCAATAATTCCCTCTTCACACGTGGCTTCCCTGGTACCTCATAAACGGCATCACTATGTAAATTTCTAATAACTGCTCCCAAATAATGGTGTTTAATTTTTATGTTTTATTATTAGATATTGACTTATAAATAACTCTGACATAATATTTTCATTATTTGACATTATATACCTAAAATTTTTAATTAGTTTTGATTTTATTTTATTAGATTATTTCTATATTTTGTAAATGTGAGAACGTCGTAGGCGTGGATTGTAAATTTATATACCATTGTCTATTTGTTTAACAAATGGTACTTTTTGACAGGCCTACACTGTCCTCCCATACCTATTAACACTGTAACTAAAAAATATTGTAAAAGACAAATATTTTTAAAAGAGTAACCATGGAGTTTCTTGCCGGCTCTTCTCCATAGGAAACGACCAATTGGAACCGTGCACCTAGAATCTGACGTTTCATAAGTGCCCATGTAGGTTTATGTGAAACAAAATATTTTGATTTGATTTGATATAAAACTTAATGGCAAGAAATTAGATGCTATTATGGAAACTGTATTTCTAGGAATAACTTTAGTTTCAAAATTGCAATGGGGCGTCCACATTTGAGCTTCTTGAAAATTAAGTTCACCTGCATATGCAGTTAGAAAAATAGGGCAGTAGACCGATACAGCCCCAGATAGGTTAGTATACTTTGCTTATTTCCACAGTATTATGTCTAATGGTGTTCTACTGTAGGGATCAGCAGCTGACGTAGAATCAATTTTAATTTTTACTAAAGAGAGCAATCCGCGCGAAATGGGTCCTCGGTCCTATCCCAAATTCAAACAAATTAATATAGTAACTCTGCTTTCTTTTTATTTACACCTAGTGGGCCTACAACGCTCTCTGTATACAATTCAATAACGCCTTTAGGAATGTGGTGAGGCTCCCTCGATTCTGCAGCGCGTCGGTCATGTTTGCTGACGCAAGAGTCAATGACTTTGATGCCATTATGCCTAGGAAAACAGCTTCTCTTATGCGCTGGATTCGGGGGAGCGCCAACGGAATCCTAAGGATGATCTCTGAGAGGCCAGATTCTGCAGTGCTGGGGAGATTCGTCCAGTTTCATGTGACTAGATGATCCATTATTTTTTTGACATGATTTTTCAAGCCATATTTTGTCATGAGTTATTTTATTATTTTATTTTGAATTTTATGAAGGATGATATGATTTGATTTTGATTTTAATATTGACTAACATAGCTTTAAGACCTTTGTAACGAACAGTTATGGACAAATAATTAGTCTGAAATAAACGAATTTAGTTTCATTTATTTATTTATATCTTAGAAAGCATTGTGTATGTAAGTTAGGACTTTTCAAAATAAGAGGCGATTTCCATAATATAAATACAAACACACAATATTGTGAGATATAAATTTAAATTTAAATTACCTAAAACAAGCAAGTCATTTCTTATAAACAGTATCCATTTTTATAACAAGTGGGCAAAGTCGGTTACAGAACTAAGCGATGAAAAGTTCAAAACCCACATCAAACGTGTCCTTATCGAAAAAGCATATTATACGATTAAAGAGTACATCGAAGAAGTTTATCAATAAATCCTTCTGCACATGTGGCTTCCCTGGAACCTCATAAGGTCTCACTATTTAAATTTATATTAAATGCTCCCAAATAACGGTGTTTTATTATTAAATATAATTTATTTTTTATATACTTGACGGCGCGTCTAAAACTTCCAGAGTTGATTTCAGAACGAATTTGACATGTGTCAACTTGACGTAACCCCAGTTACTGAGAACGCGGCAAAAAGAAAGGAGATCAACGAAAGATGACGCGGTATGGTCGAAAGACTATAGCCTACCCTTTGGGCGAATAAAAAAAAATAAGAAAGGTGATCAAGAAGACCGATCGAAGCTGACATTGATTTTTATGGCGTCTGTTATATTGTGGTAGTGTTAATTGTGTCTACCCTGGCAATGCAGTGGTCGATTGATTTGCGCTTGCGCCTCACGTTCTCGTTGGAACGTCGTTTACATTATTGTTCATTCCCTAATGTTATCAGAGACTTATGGTTTTTCAGTAACATTAAGACCCTCCTTGTACTGATAAAGAACCTTTATCAGGAAAGGGTCTTAACCGGTTGAAGTGGCGGTGCTTGGGGGAGGCCTATGTCCAGCAGTGGACGTTGTTCGGCTGAAATAATGATGATGATGATGAAATGATGTTTCACAAACTGTGTCCAAATAAACGTTATTCTTAGTTTCTGTCTTTCTTATTCTGTGGCACTTTTGTTAAATTGAATTAAATTTAATGTAATTGGTATGGGGATTTATCTCATTTTAATTAATAACATAAAACATTTAAGGTTCACTGTTTCTTTGTCACACAGATGCACAAACAACTAAGCGGACCACTTTCAATTGGATTTCAAAGGCTACACTGTGGGCATATCTTGTATGGGGCTTGGAATGCACCATTGTAGTGAAAGGTAAGAACAATAGACACTACATGAGAAACATTATTTTATAGGCATTCCTATTGATATACTTACTATTGAAGATCAATAGCCGCTTTCTTCAAAAAATTAACCATTCATTATCTTATCTAAGTAATTGGCGATTCGAATTTGAACTTTTAAACGAATACAATCTTACTTTATTTCTATTGTTTTATCAAAGAGCATTCACACCATTCAGTATGTATAGGTCCCCGAGGCTTGTATTTATAGCAATCACTTTTAATTGCTCCTAATTTCGACTTACTTCTGCAAAGCTTTTGAAAAGTCAGGAAACAATTTTCTATAACTGAACTCTCGCTTTTCAGTGGGCAGAGAGCGCTTAGCGAATTTTCAAAGCGTGGCTAATAAGCGATTCGACGAAGTCATCTATAATATTATATTTTTAAGCATTTTGATCCCGCATTTTCTTTTACCGATCGCATCATGGCGGCATGGGCAGCAAGTGGCTATATTCAAAAACATGTGGACGCATTATCAAGTACGTACAATATATCTACTGTAAATGTACCAACTAACTGTTTTTTTGTCAATGAAAAGTTACAGGACCTATTTACGTGGAGTTAAGCGCTGTGCACGGAAAGATGGTTTGTAAATGATTGGGTCGTAGAAAGCATACTTTTTACTATCGTCATAATGGTAACTGCCGCGACTGACGAGATGTAGGCCGTAGGTTCGAACCCAGACAGGTGCTATACTTTGGGTCAATTAGTTCATCACCACTGCTCTCAGAGAATAACGGCCCATCCCTATTCACCGAGAGGAATTCAATGTCCCAGGAGTGAGACATAGGACATTATATGCTGATTATCCTGCTATAAAAATAAACAATTTAGTAATAATACTGGAGATTCTTCTTTATGGTAACCATATCTCCATTTACCCGACTCTTTCAAGACCAAGTAGCTAACTACAATTCCAGTCACTTAATCTTCGGATTAGTCATCCCATTGTTCAAGAGTCGGCCATTTTGTATAGCCATCCATCTTGTAAATAAAGGAATTCCTTATATTGAGAGCTAAACTAATACAGGTATTAGGTTTCAGTACACAATACTTCCATTAGTGGGTCTTAGAAATCTTTCTTTAGAAGTCAGTGAAGCAAATAGTAGCGTTAAAAGTTTCCTGATTTGGTAGCAACTGTTCTGCCTGGAGTATTAGAGACTCTGAATAACGGGTGTGATAATTCGCCTAAACTAGTCTTGGAACTCCATCGTTCCGTGAGTGAAGCTAAATAGGAGTTTTAGTTAGCATATGAGCAAAGTCATGGGCAGCTATAGTATACTTTTGCCCACCCTTGATCGAACTTGAATCGACTGACATAATAATTATAGACTTGTGTTCGGTCTAAAATTATTATGTCAGTCGGTATATTTCCAGCTCGCTTTTACAATAACGACTATATTGGAATCGAATTGAAGTATTAAGTATTTGAAAAGCTCGCGTGTGCCTAGCCGAATCATCAAATTCGACCTAGAACATAACTAGCGCGGAAACATATGAATAATTGATCCTAAGCGATAAATGTGAGGTCGGATGGTGTTAAATATTTTAAAGTTATAAATTACGTATTGCATGTTATGAAGCATTTATAAATGTCAATTCCAAAAAGACATGCAGGATTAATATGTATTTTGTTATATTTCGTGTTGACGTTTAAAATGTTGGTAGCATGGCGTGTTTTATTTTTGGCTTTTCTGATCATTTTGACATAAAAACGAAAGAGATAGGACGCTTCGTTTCAGCCCGATCGATCCCAACCGCCCCCCTTCAGACCCAGATGATAACCGACTGGAGGAAAGTAAGCGAAAGACTGAAATCCACCACGTCGCCTCACCTGGACACCATCCCCGACCACATAGTGTCAGTCGTCGACACGACGGCCGCAATCGACTCGTTTATAGAGCACGTCCAATCCGTATTGACGGATTGTTCATGGAAAGTTCCGGTGATGGAAGACCATCTCTGGAAACTACCTACTGACGTACGTGACTTGATAACCGAGAAGAAGGCGGATATTCGTGCCTACGACTCCTTCCCTTGTGACGCGAACAAATCCCACATGCGCCATTTACAAGCTATAAAGAAACGCATAGGGGAGGTTCGCTCTGAGGGCTAAGTGAACTCGAGCCCACCCATCAAGCCTTCTGGCACTTACAGAGGAAATTGCGTTCCTCTAAAGAGGTCTCTATGCCTCCTCTCATCCGCCCCGACAAGAGCGTCGCTTTTGACAGTACCGACAAGGCCGAATGACTTGCCGAGAGCCTAGAGTCCCAATGTTCTTCCAGCTTTCAACCAGTAGACCAAGCTCACCTGAACAAGGTCGACGCTGAAGTCGAATGGAGAGACTCCCTCCCACCCGTCGAAGACCCTGATGATCCTCTGCCTCCCGTCACTCCAGACGAAGTGTACGACATCATTAAAGGGCTCCACGCTCGTGAAGCCCCCAGTTCGGACGGTATTACCAATAAGGTATACAAACTCCTACCTGCCCCGCTAATAATGCTTATGACCGCCATCTTCAATGGCAGCTTGAGCAACATAATCTTCCCACAAGCGTGGAAAGAAGCAACCGTCATCGCTATCTCAAAGCCAGGCAAGCCAAAGTCTGAGCCCTCCAGCTACGGCCCCATTAGCTTACTCAATGTTCTCGGCAAAATCTACGAGAGGCTTATTTATAAGCGAGAAGCAAGCGAGAAGCAAGCTAAGTACCTAGGCGTGATCCTAGACAAAAACCTCAACTTTAAGCAGCACATTAAGGCGGTTCGCGCGCGCGCCTTTTTCACTCTTGGTAGACTCCATTTTACACTGACAGCCCGTTGTAAACTGTCACTTAAGTACAAGCTGCGTATCGTATAGATATATATAGTCATCCGTCCCATCATGACCTATACCTGCGTTGGATTTGCGCACGCTCACCCACGTCATCTCCATAAGATGTAGACCCTCCAGAACCGTTTCCTCAGAAAGGTCACGGGTGCACCCTACTATGTCCGCAATATAGATTTCTACGTCGACCTTAAAATGCCAACCATAAACCAGTTTATGAAACGCTTATCCAAGCGCTTCTTTGACTGTGGCATAAAACACCCAAATCCCCTGATTTCAGCAGCCGCCCGCTATACTCCCTCCCGCATAAGTAGTATTTACCGACTAAGGCATACTCTAATCGCCCCCGACGACGCCACTACCCTCCTCCAGGAGAGCAGTAAGGCCACCAGCACTTTACACAAGCGCAAAACCCGATCGCCGTCCTACCGTCCTCGCCGCCGAGGCCCGCCGCGACGCCCAAATCGACGTCCATCCCGACCCTTGCTCGAGCCAGCCCGTGCCGCTGAGCACAGTAGCTTTAAATCTGTCCCAAAATCACTCAAATCCTGATCCAGCTGGTCCCTTGCTTCCCTCTTCCAGCGCCGCCCTAAGCCTAGGTTCGTACCAGGGGGTGCCCTTAGCGTGTAGTCGCTTAGCTTTAGTTAGTTTTTAAGTTTAAGTCCTGGCTGGAGGCCTTAATTTAATAGGGCAACCACAGGCAAGTCCGCTTAAGCAGACGACAACCTCATAGGTTGACCTGCGAGATGCCATTCCCAAAAAAAAAAAAACTCTTCGTTTCATAAATATTACAACAGAGTTGTTTGAGCTGCTGTGACATGACAAGTGGCATACAACTCTGATTTGTCAGCTCCCGTCAACGGCAGCTGTCAGGGAAAGTGATAACTGCGGAATGACTATATGTTGCCTACATACAAATACCTAAAATTGGCACACGCAGTTGTTGTATGAGACTGTCATATATTTTGGTAAACATTTTAACATGTCATGCTGTTGATCCTAGTTTCTATTCATGGGAACAATGCAGTAAAGTAATACGCAATTTGCTGGCCTTCATTGCAAGCATCTTGCACAACATTTTTTCTTCCCTTTCAGCTGAAGTACCTAAAGATCACAGGCACCCCGATAGTTTTCCCGAACCTGTACTTTCTTACCTGGGGTCTCTGCGTCTTCTGCTGGGGTCTCAGCTTTGCCGTGATCCTTTCGCAACATTACCTGCAGGATGACTTTGAGCTGTGGCATTCGTTCGCTTATTACCATATTATTGCAATGTTGGATGGATTTTGTGCACTGTGGTAAGTATTTATATGTTACGAGTATCTGGTATGTAATTTTTTATTTATGATGAAACAGAACAATTCTATGTGTAGTTATGACATCTAATTTGTACATTTTTAAGACCACAGGATTAGGACTTAGCATTTTCATTGAGTCAAAACGATGAATTATGATGCATACATCTCGATATGGACTAAAATGAAACATCGTTGAAGTGGTAGATACTCATTGTGATTTACAGTGAAGTACCCAATTATCGTTTAACTTAGTATATGACAATATCTTATAGCTTTAAGCTATATGCCTTAGCTAACTACTTGACTAAGAATATTGTTGCACAGTATTCCAAATGCAACGTCAGCGTTAAATATGCAGTTGAGCCTATCGATGTTGTCATTAGGGTAGACAGAAGCCCGCAAGTCTGGCAACTTAGCAGTCTTACCCAGTAGTATAATCGTGTTACCCAGTAACTGGGTTATAGAGGACCTATAGGCAAATGAATGATGTTGAAGCTTCTTTAAAGCCAAAAGAAGTGGACACAAACAGATAAAAAAAGAAGAAGACAAAAACAGATCAACAAAAAAAACAAAAACAACTTTATCCTTGTATGAAATAACTACACTATTACCACCTTTTTTCCGAAACCAGGTACATTAACTGCAATGCGTTCGGCACCGCATCCCAAGGCCTCGCCATGAATCTGCACAAAGCGTTGGAAGCTGAACATCCGGCGCTCAAAGTGGCTCAGTATCGACATCTGTGGGTTGATCTCTCACACATGATGCAACAGTTGGGTACGTGGTTTTATCGTTTTATAGATTATGTGGTAGAGCTTAAAAATTTAAAATGTGGGTACATGGTCGCCTGTTGTTTAAAGCTTGAGTGTAAAAAATGGATGACAGTTAGATTCACTTGTGTGGTATATTAATTACGATAATCTTGTCAGTAAACTGCCTTGGGGCTTTTCTTTTTTTCCGTGTTGTCACGAGCTACAGAACAAAGCTCACGTCGTGGTGAAAAAATAGCCAATCTGCAGCTAATCAACAATACAGAGACAGCAGAATCTAACAATCGTACATATGTGTTGGATAAAATTAAGAATTCGTACAAAACAGTATTTATGTTGGTGTAGCAAATAGGTTGCCCCTTGGGTTTACAAAAGTCTCTTTGAAAAACTACAGGCACATCATCCAAGTTATCATTTGCTCATAGCTTTTTCTCAAACAATCGATACGCAACTCTAAAAACATCAGTTATTGCTACGTGATGTTCGCATCAGCAGCTTCAAATAAAAACGTATCAGTGATCCGTTCACAAGTTTAGCAAATTGCCCATCGTTTATTGTTTCATGCCTGCTGGTGCGGATTGCTCTTTTGTTTCAATGACCATGCTAACAGCGTGTAGTTTGTTCTGACGGCAGAATCATTTCGTTCAGCGACGGCCATTACATTCAATGTACAGTTCAAGCTTCAATAGAATTGTTTTATTTCTCTAATAGTTTGTCTTTCTAGTTGTTGGTGAACTTTTATGTCACACACTATAAATATTAATAATTATGTCACTCTCTGCCATTCTTATTTTTCTGTGTAATCAAAAATAATCGGCGATGATGTTTAGAATCATACTAATATTGTTATACATAAGTTACTTACTGTCAGCTGTGAAGCTATCTCATAATAAATATATTATAAACTTTCCAACATTTGTTTTGTATTTATTATGAGATAGAAAGTTTAAGAAGTAATGGGAACTGTCGCTAATTTCGTAATTAATGGTACGCCGTTTCGGGGATTTCAGAAGAGTTAAGACTTGAAGGAGACTTTGTACTTTCACGACAAAACAATTATGTGAAATAATCTCACTAACTTAAAGTGGGTAATTAATAACTTAGATATTTTTTTAGGTTTAGATATAGAAGGCTCTTTAATAAAAACTTAGAAAATGCTTTCATAATACCTAAGACTATTTGTTTACTTATAAGATATACTTTACTGGTTTAAAATATACTTAAACATGCAAAATATTTTATCAGTATAATTTATTGATGATGATACAAAAATAATATGAATTTGTCGTAGTAACAACTTCGATGCTAGTTTTTGTACATTCCCGTGAAATATAATTATTAATTATTATTCTACAAGTAAAATGTGTCAACTTTTCAAAATTTGCCAAACCTAGAAAAAAAAGGTATTTCAATATAATAGATCTATGATTTTCATTTAGCAGTGTAGGTATTTAAATATAATTTGTTATAGATCTAGGATTTATGTTTTACAAGATGTTCATTTATCAGTGAACGTATTTAAGTGGTACCTACAAGATGTTTATCAAGCTGATTTTGAACCGGAAATACAAACGTTCAAAATCAGCTTGATGAACATCTTGTTCTCCATTTCTATTTACAGGTCGCGCATACTCCAACATGTATGGCATCTACTGTATGGTGATTTTCTTCACCACCACTATATCTCTGTACGGCGCACTATCAGAGATCTTGGAGCACGGCCTTAGCTACAAAGAGATGGGTCTATTTGTCATCGTGGGGTACTGCATGACTCTCTTGTATATTATTTGCAATGAGGCATATCATGCTTCCATTAAGGTAAGTATTTTGTCAGATTTTGAAACTTGGATGTAATTCTACCGATTTTTTTTCTGATTGGCAGTTGTTTTAAGTAGATAAAATAATTTATTTGAAAGAGAGAAAACGATTTTATATGTTTTTTTTTTGGAAACTATTGTTGACAGACAGTGGGATATTAAGATGTTATAAAATGCTTAACGCTAATTGTAGATAGTATGTAAGTAGTGTGTTTCTCTGCAAATAGCCTTCATCATACAAACGGCTTGAAAACAAAGCAATTTAATACTAATTAGAAAAAAAAACATTGTATCTGCAAAGATGTTCATTGTCTATTATTAGTAAAATTTTTGAGAAATTAATTTTAGACCAACTGCAAAGATTTTTTAACAGACATAAATTATTACATAGCAAACAGTTCGGTTTTACAAGGCTTGGGAAGATAAATGCGATGCCTTGGGCATCTTTTGTGATTTTTCCAAGGCATTCGATTGCGTTCTTCATGAAACGTTAATCAGGAAACTCCGCCACTACGGGATCTGAAACACCGCTCTGGATCTTCTTACTTCATACTTTAGTAAATGGATTCAGAGCGTAACGATAATGGAGAAAGATTTCCCGGATCTATTTTAACAATGGGAGTTCCACAGGGCTCAATTCTTGGTCCTTTCTTGCTTCTTATTTATATTAATGACTTGCCTTACCTCATAGAGCAGTGGTGGCCCAATGGTATTGGCCCCTACTTAAGAGTTGTAGGTCGAGAGTTCGAACCCAGGCAGGCACTTTACTTTGTGTATTTAATTTCATCACCACTGCTCTCAAAACGGTGAAGGAAAACATCGTGAGGAAACTGGCATGTCCTAGATCCAAAAAATCGAAGACATGTGAGATCTACCAATCCGCACTGGGCCCGCGTGGTTGATTACGGCTCACTCCCTCTCACAGAGAGGAGGAAGGTGTCCCAGCAGTGGGAACGTTATAGGCTGATTATGCTTACCTCATAAAGGATAATCATGATATAGTGTTGTTTGCAGATGATACTTCACTTTTGTTTAAACTTAAACGTCAGCAGCTGGTTACTGACGATGTAAATAACGCTGTCTCAAAAATAGTTCACTGGTTCAATGTTAATAATTTACTTCTTAATGAAAAGAAGACTAAATGCATTAAGTTTACGCTACCTCACGTTAGGCAGGTGAAAACGAATGTGTTGATAAAGGGCGAAGAATTGAAACTTGAAGACAGCACAGTATTCTTGGGCTTAACTTTGGATGCTAAGCTTCAGTGGGGCCCACATATTGATAAATTGTCAAAAAAGCTAAGCTCCGCAGCATACGCTGTTAGTAAAATTCGTAATTTCACTGATTTAGAGACAGCCCGTTTAGTATACTTTAGTTATTTTCATAGTGTGATGTCGTACGGTATTCATTTGTGGGGAAATGCCGCCGACATGCAGACTATATTTGTTTTGCAGAAAAGAGCTGTTAGATCAATTTATAAATTAAGTCCGAGACACTCTCTCAGAGAGAAATTTAAGGAAATTAATGTAATGACTGTGCCTTCTCAGTATATTTAGGTAAATCTTTTATTTGCCCACAAAAACATAAAATTGTTTAAAATACAGTGATATCCATAATATAAATACTAGGAGCAAACACAAATTTGTTGTACCTACAACAAGGCTCAAGAATATAGGTGGCTCGTTCAGATGTCAATGTATACGCTTTTATAATAAACTTCCAAGCCACGTTCAAGATCTAAGCCTTAATAAATATAAATCATTTATTAAACGTAAGTCGTGCCAGAAAGCTTTTTATACAGTCAAAGATTAAATTGAGGACAAAAAGGCTTGGGACTGACCTGCTCCAATTTTTGCATACTGAGTATGGTTTTTATGTTTGGTACCTAACTTTTGTTTTATTTTTTATACACTTTGACATTTCATGATTATTATATACACAATGAAATTCGTCGAATCATTGATCTCCTTATGTTTTGAGTTGAGCTGCACGATTAATGACAAATGCGTGCACTGTATGGTTCTTTCCTCAAAAGACCATTTCAGACTCCTACCTACATGGTCCTCATATGATCTGTAAAGTAAACAATGACATGAATATTTACTTACCTTGGTATTATTTTATTGTTATTATTGTGAATGTTAAGACATTAAGACTATGTAGGTATTTATTTTTACTTTTCTTTATTATTTATTATAATCTCAGTTAGTTTTAATCGTAATCTTGGTCTGGCGGTTTGAGTAATTATGCGGCCTATCCAATGTCCTTTCTTTGGTATTGTTCGTCGAATCGTTGAGCTCCTTATGTTTTGAGTTGAGCTGTACGATTACTGACAAATGCGTGCACTGACTGGGCAGGTCCACTCAATCTGTGTGGTTCTTTCCTCAAAAGAACATTTCAGACATCAATCCACATGGTCTTAACATGATCTGACCAAGATTATGTCTGGACTTTAAAAGAGACTGTGACCTCTGAGTTTGTTTCGGCCTTTCAATGAAAGCACCAGCCATCTAATCTCTTCATCACCCTTAGTTGACTGGTAGAGAATGCCTAAGGCATTAAGTCCGCCTTTGTACCTCTATGGGTTCGAAAAGTTTAAAGAAATAAATAAACAGGAAACGCCGAACTCATCTAGTTTAAAAAAAAATTGACGTCTAAAACTGTTTGTACAAACCCACTTACAGAAATAAAAATCGTTTGTCATTTATTTCAGTTTAGCCAATGCTCTTCAAAATCCAAAGTTACTTGGACGATGAACTTTTTTTTTTAGGTTGGTTTAGAATTCCAAGTCCGTCTCCTAAACGTGAACCTTGGGGCAGTCGACAGAAGCACGCAGCGTGAGGTGGAGATGTTCCTGGTGGCCATCTCCAAGAACCCACCTATCATGAACCTTGACGGCTTCACCAATATCAATCGGGAACTGTTTACAGCTGTAAGTAAAACAATAAAAGTTTTTTACTAAATAGGCCTAAGTAAGGTTTTGATTGGGCAATCAATACCTCTGATATATAAGGCTCGTCTCGGTGATAGATAAGTCGTAGGTAACAATGTCTGTTGCACTATATACGTGAACATATTTTTAATATTTTAATTTTCAAGAATGCTTATAACTGGAACTTATGTTCAGTAATATTAGTAAACTATAAAAAATTACGTTAACAGTTTGATAAAATACACTGTAGGTACCTAATCTTCGTCTTGTTGTTTTTATAAAAATCTCAGCAACTAAAATGGTTGAACGTACATTTTGTTGTTTAGTTTTAAACCAGTCCCATAATGTTGGAGACACCATAAGCACCATGTTTGCGAACTCTTTGTGTATAAAAATATAATCAATATGATTTAACAATCCATCAAAGCAATTTGCTTAGCTTTTAGTTCAATAATAATATGCAATCAACTTAAATGAGCACTGTGTTGCAACTTTAACATTGGTATCGGTGCTTTAAGCACCGATACCAATGTTTGTAACAGGTAGTTTAAAACTTCCCTTGTCAAGTAAACATTTGTCTGTGGAGGACCACAATGCGGGCTACTTTGGGGTCTACGGTTTTATTTGTTTGTTTCAGTGTCAACTAGTTGTATTTATTTGTTGTACAAGTATATATTTTGTCTATTGCTTCAACTAGACTAGTCTTAATTTAAACGAAGTTAATTAGAAATACATGCATTTTGAATTCCTTATCCCTGTTTGGTGTAGCGTTTTCTATTTCCATCAATGAATTTTACTACCGATGTCCTTAAGTAGTTTCTCTTTGATCTTTCTTATGTAGCTTCGTCATGAAAGGACTCTTTTTGTTTTCAATGTATCTTTAATAGCACTTCACCCGCGACTTCGTTCGAAAAAAAAAGAAAAACCTAGCCTAGCCTAGTTCATCAGACATAATTTCGGCTTGTAATGGTAAAACAATTTTTCAAATCGGTCTAGTAGTTTCGGAGCCTACTAATATAAACAAACAATCAAATCTTTCCTCTTTGTAATATTAGTATATATATGCATTGACAAAGACTTTGACAATCGTACGATTCATTTAGAAATAGGTAGGTTTACAAATGCATGTGCGGTTAATCAAAGGCAATCCCAGATTTCTTAAAAAAGTCAGAAACTCAGAACCTACAGGTACTTACGTCTAAACACATTATATCATTCTTAATTTATCATCCCACAAAATATGACATCACACATAAACTCCCATAATCAATAACCCGATCAAGCTGCTTAAAGCAGTCAATAAAATAAAATAGTTACATTTATAGAACCGTTAAGTTTTATCGACAATAGTATATAGTACAAATAAAAGAAGATATTATCGATAAATTCGATGAACCAGAACAAATGCTTCATCTATTCAACATGAGGGTCATTAATTATAGGCTAGTTAGAGTCAGCACTAAGTTTCCTTACCAGTTATTTCCTTGTTTGTGGAAATGGACCAACTTAAAGTGCATGCTCTCGATTCTATGGAAGTCGAGTCTACGTTTGGTCATAATCTGATGGGGAAGATTCAAACGGCATAAGCCAAGCCTTGAGTCGAACTAACATGTTTTTTGCACGGGTAAATTAGCAAAAGTTTTTTTTTAAACCATAGCCCTAGTTTTTGCAAAACATTTTTGTGTTTCGTTCTAGTTTAATAAGGTTTTTGTTTTGTATTTCATAATAACAATTAATTATAATCTTTTGGTACCAAACTACGTTGACGCTCAAATAATTACGTTGACACTAAGAACAATTTCCCATTTTCCAGAACGTCTCCTTCATGTCAACCTATCTGATAGTGCTAATGCAGTTCAAGCTGACCCTACTCCGACAAAGTGCAAGGAAGACAATCAGAACCGTGATCAGATCTATATTCAACACCACAACAACTGTATTTGGTGATGATATTTCTGAAGATGATGATGACGTGTGAAGAATGTTTGCTTGTTTAGATCGTGTGATCATCAGTAGTTTAATCATCATTAGCGCGTTTAGTTCCTTTAAAATCATTAATGATCAGATCAGATAGCCAAAATATTTTCAGTAGATACTACTCGTACATTGTAATAATGGTTAAGTGTTTTGCCAAAAAGGTATGTAATACTTAGTGTATTTATTATAAAAAGCTTCCAGAAAGCTTCTAGCCTAGAATGTAGTTACAAAAGTATTTTAATAGATTAGTTTTAAAAGCATAGCATAAAAAGCATAGATTGTTGAATTCTATACTAAAGAGACTCGCTAGTTTGGAAAGTTGGCATCAAGTGAAACAATAAGCTAGAGCTTTTGGTATGAGAAAATAAATAGTTTAATCTTAATTCTGGTTGGTCTTTTTTCTTATCGAATCCTAACTTGTTTTCCTGTTAAACCTAAAGGGCGAACTTCAACAATGAAACTAAAAGCGTACAGTACATCTAAAATGCGTTCAAGAGCTGATAGTGTCAAAACTGTTATAAATTTGTAATACTTGAACTGCCAGTGTCATGACTTGGCTGTAGTGGGTTTAAAAGTGCTGATTGCGTTCAGTTTCATTGGTGAAATTGGCACTGAGTATATTAGCCATAATGCTTTAGTAACGACTAAATGGAATTCACCTTATTAATTTTAGTAGCGTGCCCGTGTGTTTAATGATGTCACGAACAATTTTTAATTACACTGCATGTTATTTTTAATTTAATAAATATACATTCAACGACCCACGAGGGGACACTGCGATTAGGGGACTGCTTGTTGGTGACGTCATTATTATTATATCGTGTAAGTTACCTCATGATGTGCCTTCCTATAAAGAAAAAGCCAATGAGTCCATCAAGTCGAAGATTAACCAAGTAGGTGCACGTATACCCAACAATGTTAACTAGAAAAACTAAATAACAGTAACACAAAAATACATATACCTTTAACCCTTTAAAATCATTCATGAAAAACCTCAAAAAATATTTTAGAAAAGCTAATTAATAAAACATTAAAAACAAAATTATTCTTCAAGCTAAAAGTAGCACATAAAACAACATTGTAGGAAGAAAAGCAACAAAGTGTGTGAGGATAATTAAAACCAATCATAGTACTGTTGTTTTTTAATAAGTGGAGTTAATCAGGGCTTCGTGTGCACTGACTTAAGTATTTGAAAGAGGTTTAAAGTAGAATAGATATGAAGTTATGTTGGTGTGTTAGTACAAAGTAATTGCCTATTTTTCTTGCGTTGAAAAAGAAAAAGTAACCAAATGAACTGGATTGTTATCAAAATGATTCAATGTTAAAGAATTAGTCCTAGATTTCTAACTCCACTTTTTTGTTACAATGTAATCACAAAGTGTTTATAGTGCTCATGTCAGTACACCGACAACAGTAGTGTATCAACATGTGATTCTGTTTTATAATTCCACAAAAAATAAAAAACTACATAGCACTTATACAAATAGCTGTGTCAGTCAACAAACATGAAGTATCCATCTTCATTGTAGTAGCCCAAACACATTTCCGAGAAAAAAGTTTCTAAATAATTCAGGTCAGGCTACAGTCAGACATGGCGTTTAACCGCTCGCTCTTATAGTGGTCACATTGTGGAATGCTATTAACGATTAAGTATTGAGTACAGATATCACCACAGTCCACGAAGACCGCTACTAGAAACGGTATTGTCAACACTTACAGTTTACGCAAAGGAACTAGCTGTCCGTGAAAATTCTGTAAGTGCATGTGACAGCCGATTTCGTATATTATAAGAAAATGGCGCTGCCGGCACGCGCGGCAATTCTGAAGCCGCGCAACAGTTGGAAGTGCCCATCCGTGAGTGATACGTCGCTACATCTGAAACAAAACAAAACACGGTGCCTGAGGAGCCCGAGCTGTTCTACCTTGGCCGCTTTAATTCATTCAATAACAGAAAAGGCAGAGCCCAAAACGCTGGGTCTAGAAATATTAAATTTTGAAAGAGTTTCTTATACATATATGTGCATACCAAAAGTGAGCAGCAAAGGAAAGATTTTTGAAGATTCATGTCAAGAGAAATAGGGGAGGAAAGTGATGGTATATGTGTAAACGCATTATGTCACTGTGTCAAACACATAAATATTGACTTAACTCGACCTCTCTCTCTCTCTCGCAATACAATGTCTGACGTACTAAACACTTTGTGTGCTCATACTATTATGTCATTGTTAATCCTGTCTATTTATATTAATACCATTAACCCTTCAAAAAGTACGTGATTTTTACCAATGGAAAACCCTATCGGGCACACGGCTTGTTTTCTAATGATTGCGATGGCTTTTCTGCCTGATTTGTATTTGGTTTCAATAGGTGATTTTAGTCCTTTCCACACAATACTTTCAAGCTAAGGCTAGCTGAGGTGGCTCTAGTCAAATAAACTCTCGCGGCAAATCGGCTCAAAGAGACCGCCCGTCTAATCTGACTTTGCCCTAACGCTGTTTCTCACAAAATCATGTAATTTGAAATTATGAATCTTTTTTCCGAGTTAAAGTGAAAGCGGCCATTTGTATTAAGCTTCGACTATGTAAATGGTTTTGACTTTCACCTCTCCTTTGAGCAATAAAGACAACTTTTTTTGCCTGTATTTAGAAACCTAATTCACTTTATTTTTATTACGTTTAATTTAGAATTGAGTGCCACTTTGGTAGGGGTATTTAGGAATCACTGTTACATAATTATAATAACACTACATTATTTACTGTCATGAAAATCAGATGATTTTTAAACAGAACCTATGTTCCCATGTTAATCATGTAGACCGCGGAATAGTTATTTATACTTATAAAACGGTTTAACGCCTTTATTTTTTTATCGTCGTTGTATATTGAAATTCTGAAAATGTATCTTGTAGTTTGAGAAAACACTTAGAACATGCACGTCACACGATAAATAATAAGAAAAAAAAGGTTACAGCCCAAAAAATATGATACAAACCAGGCTACTCAGAAAGTTTTGGGAAAAACAGTTTTTATGTATGAGAGACTGGCCAGTTATATTTTGAAAATATGATTATTTGTAAGTATTAATAGGTACGTTCCAATTTCAAAATTACTCTCCACATTGTTTGCGAGCCATTTTAAATTATTAGCGATCTAGAAGCGTGGGGAACATTTTGATCGCGAGCTTTTTCAATTTGACTGGCTACTTGGTGTCAATTTTTTTACGGAACCAAAGAAGCATGAACGCTGAATGGCTACCAAATGCTTGGCAGAAGTTGTGAGCAACAAGCGACCAAACACAGGGCTCCGCGGGTTACTGCTCCAACACGACAACGCGCCTTCGCACACCGCGCTCAAAACTAGGGACTTCCTGGACAGCACGCCGGTCAAACTCCTGGGTCACCCTCCTTACAGCCCTGACCTAGCAACGTGTGGTGAAAGCAAAGGGATACAATTTTCGTCACTGAAAGATGCGCTGTCAGCGTTCGTGCAGGCTGTAGACGTGGTGTCTACGGCGGACTGGAAAAGCGTTTCAAAAACTGGTTCAGACGCATGAAACTTTGCATAGAGGCTAGTGGAGAGTACTTTGAAAAGATTTAATAAAAATAAAAAAAAACCTATGGAACATTCATTTTAATAGTCGCAAAACTGAGTGTCCCACGTATTTCAATGTAGCTGCAATATATTTACAATATGCCACGAAAACCGACGCCGTAGCGGTCTCAGATGTCACGGCTACGCCAGCTTGGTTCATTGAACTACAAATGACAAGGCTATCCATTTGACGTTGAAAATAATTAATGAAACCATGTATCATTTTGATAGACTCACAGAGCATCCATTATTCATAAAAGTAACACTCTTTAAGTTTTGGATATTGCTGCGAAAAGTTCATGATCCGATTAACGAGTTTACCAAAAACCTAAATTAAATGAGGTGATTATTATTTTACAATTACTAGGTTTTATGCTTTAAAAAGTTAAAACAAATCTCATCAAAGATAAAACTGAAATATGGAATTGATCAGGACCAGCCGATACTGAAATTCTGAAACAGTACAGTTACAGTAATAAAAAGTACTCGCTGAATACTTTGTTTACTGATTTTTTTTCAGCATCCCTCCAACATGATTGTGTCATCACAAAAATATCTCAACAGAGGTAATTTGTTCAGGTTTCAGCTGAAAGGCGCGAAACACGCAGAGTTTGACTATTAATCAAATGTCCCGTTTTATCAACGTTACAATTTACAAACGAGGGTAGTTAAAAACACTTTGTTTTTCGCCATTAATGAATCATGCTGCACATATACTACGTGGATATACCTACGAGTATTTACAACAAAGTGGTGGAGACATTTTAACTAGCCGTTAGAATATTATTTGTCTGTGAAGAAATGTAAAGTTTTGTAATACTTTTTTGCATTTGTTTCTAGCTTTTGTAGCCACAAATAATATTAACTAATACATAACCAGCCTATAGTTTTCTGACTGCTGGTACACAGGCCGCTTCTCAGTGAGAGAAGACGCGGGCTCAGTGCGGGTTGGAAATGAAATAAATGAAATTTATTCGCAAGAATTGTAGTACATTAAATATGGTCAGATTTTTTTTTAATTTCTAAACAATTCGCTAAAACTAGCATGTAAAATTTGCATATGAAGGTCTTCAGTTGTGTGAGGAGGGTGAAGCTGGCAAGTTTGTTGATGCTGGTGATGATCGTGGCCGAGTAGTTGTGAACCGAAGTGGAAGTTTGATAGCTAAGGGACATCCTCTGGGACTGGATCTTTGATTGTTTTATTCTAGGACAAGCCGGTTTTCTCACGATATTTTCCTTCTCCGGTTTGAGAACAGTGGTGATGAAATAATTTACAGAAAGCAAAGTGCCTGTATGGGTTCAAATATACGACCAACAATACTTAAGTCGCGGTCGTTACCACTAGGCCACCACTGCTCTCTATTAAGTAATAAAACCCAAAAGATGTTTCACTGCAGTGCAACAGAAATTAAAGGAGGTATGAGGTCTCGTCGTTATAATACAATTAAGTATAAAATATTCTTAATATAGGTATCCAGCTTGGTTCCTCCCTAGTTCAACCAAAATAATAAAGTTACTTTGAGTATCTCTTACGAATATTAGGTACTTTGATAGAACGAAGTAGCAATATTCTCTCTCTATATAAATTCTCGTTATAGCTACCTACTTCTCTGAAGCATCTTACTCAGAGCACGATGCTAAGATATATAAGTTTTCATATTTTTATAAAACAATAACACTTTGTCTAACCTAGGAATCGAACTCAAGACCTCATACTCAGTAGTCCCGCTTTCGGCGACTAGACTTATAGTTATCTAATAATTTATACAGCAGATCAATTTAACCACGTTTTGCATAAAAACGGGTTAACACTTTTTTAATATTCAAAACTAATTGAAAAGTTACATTAACGAGTTAAAATAAAAGCGTAAAAATGTCCCTGTGGAATCAATTCGTTAACCAAAATTAGATTTACCACTCAATATTTCAAACTTTCATTCGATGGAAAATTGAACTGTCGATGTCGGTCGAACTCGGTAAAATATTCGGCTAAAACCAAATGAATTTAATTTCATTTAAAAAGCGGGAACCGTTGAATGAGGGTGCCATTTGGCTTCTATACTCACTCCATTCATCTTTTCTTCCAATTTGAGTTTTATTTGATTCATGTTTTCTTTGATCCAGTAATAAATCAATCTGTTGTTGTTTCTGATTTGAACAAATCTCTTAATTACGACGGTGTTTGAATATATAAAAAATTGTAGCTGTATTGCTTTTATTTATTTTAAAAAAATCGGTCATATTACACTGATCTTGGTCACATATTTGACTCTGCAGTCCCATCTCAAAAACAGACGCTCTATTTTTAAACTTAATAACGACTTCCAATTACTTTAACCACCAACCGATATCGAAGCAGTTTTCCTTCTAACCTTTATTCTAAATTCAAACTTGTCTTCTACTTTGTAAAGGGGTGTGCCCACTTACCTTACAGCTATATCCGCACTGCGGTCTATCCGCATCGCTCAAGTCCCTCGGATTTAGTGAATGCCATTCAATATTCTGCTGACGGACTCCCCACTTAGTATGC
Source organism: Dasypolia templi (assembly GCA_963555695.1). Taxonomy (NCBI): domain Eukaryota; kingdom Metazoa; phylum Arthropoda; class Insecta; order Lepidoptera; family Noctuidae; genus Dasypolia; species Dasypolia templi. The sequence continues at coordinate 7,629,026 of OY743148.1, read as the reverse complement.
TGCAGTTTATTTTTATTTCTGGCAGGGTTTTAGTACGAATAGTTACAAGGAACACAATAATAGCTAGTTTGTTTGAATACGTTGCGGTTTGCTAAATAAATGCAGATTAAGAAGTCGACAAAAGCATTCTGAAAAATATGAAGGTTCCTTGAAAAGCAAGTTTTCTCTGGTTTCCAGTGTTACTAGAATTACATTCAGAACTATATTTTTCAAATTATTTTTATTACTAATACCAACGTTTAATTTTTATTTTGGTATTTATAAATTAAAGCATATTTTAAAATTTACTGTCATTTAATTGTATAAATTAGAACATCACAAAGTCTTCAATCATGATACCTATAAAAAAAAGCCTTAATCGAAGCAGCAGTCTTAGCCGAAGTCTCATTTTTAAGACAACTTTAACGACAGGGTAGGGTATATTAAAATGGCGCTGTAAAAAAAAACCATAAAATAACTAAGACTATCAAGTAACCTCTCGTATTAAACGATCTAGGCAATAACTCAGGCTTAACTTGGCTTGAGAATATCGAGTGGGAGGCTATACAGCGGTGAGGGAACCACTTGTTGGTATGGTAACGGCAGTAACAATAACCAAAACACTAATTTCGAACCTTAAGTGGAGCCACAAAAGTACACTTTCCCGTATCAAGATGAAAACGCGATTGTGTTCGCTCGACTCGTATGATCTGAAATTATGTTGAACATTGTCATGCGTGCACAGCTGGGTATGTCATAGAATTATATTTTTCTTAAATATTCTCGTTGAAATTTGTTACGATAGGCGATATTCTTATGTAAATGAATATAATACGTACTTTTAAAAAGAATATTATATTTATCGACGAAAAGGCCATGTTGTGTTGCGTTTTTTCAACAGTAATAGCCGGGAGTCTGGATTCGTGCCCGGTTGATAGCAATAGGCTCGCCCACTATTACATGAGACTTAAACATAACTGGCGAAATGCTGGTTTACTATATGTCACCTCTGCCTAACCCTTCAGGGAAACGAGTTATGTTATGTTTTTTCAACGAGATATTAATGTCAATACGGCTGTCTTTGTATTGATACTTACTGAATCTTTATTATAGTAGGTAGGCACAAGTATAACATGTAAAAAGGAAGGTACAAAACGTAGCTTCACATATATTATGAACCTCTTGTAAAATAAGTACTGACCTTACCAATAGTTTAGAGTTATAAATAATACAACCATGAAACAGTTTAAACTCAAGACCTTAGTGTAGAGTTTCGCTAAGCGTGGGATGAGCACATAACTTTAAACAACCCTATAATAGTTTCAGCTAATTTATAACCTATACAATATACGAGTTCCTTCTGGAACATAGAAGTAGTAGAGTTTACGAGCGTGTAAACTGAGATAAGACAACAAGTTTACTTAGACGTGACACTGGGTGTCCTTATGGAGACGACCGCAAACGGAGAATTATGGACATGTGTATTTTCCCCATTCTCACGTATGGTGCTCAACCCTGGTCTTTGACACCTCAGCGAAGGTACACGATCGAAGTTTGTCAGCAAAAAAGCCGCTAAGCTTAAGTGGGACTGGGCCAGAAATGTCTGCCGCATGACAGATGACAAATTGGCTAAAAGAGCTACTGGTTGGGTCCCAATTAACGCACGACGATATAGCGGTAGGCCAAGGCTAAGATTGCGGGATGAGCTTGACTCATACATAAGGACTGAACTGGACTAGCAAAACATAGAATTGTGTGGAAAAGGGAGAGGGAGGCCTTTGGCCTGCAGTGGGACAATACAAGCCAGTTGGATAAAACTGTCTTGTATCCCTTGATTACCGAAAAAATCCAGTGTCTAAGTTTCTCACCGGTTCTGTATACAACCACCTCCTTTCGTTTTGGCTTAACACATGCTCACCCTTGCCTTTATCGTTCTCTATCTCCATCTCGCTTTTGACCGGACTAGAAACCGCAATTCCCCGGACTTGGATTTAGTCTTCTGTGGAAAATGCATTGAAGTAAAAAAAGTTTGTGTAAAGTTGTTTCGGGACTATTCTCTGGTATCGGTGAATCTTGTTTTAAAATAGTAACATTGACGTGTCAGTGTCTTAAAAGATCTAATTACAGAAATATATACCATTCCATAATTTAATTTATAACTTTTCAATTTATCTGATTATTTTTGAATCATGTTGGAATTCAATGTTTAACTGAAGCAAGCTTAGTTATGGTATCAGCCCCAGCGGTGACGGGGTGGGATTAAAGTCGCAGCTCTTTAGTATGTGACTTTATTGTCGACAAAATGTTTCTAATTAGAGCGACTGGAGGTTACTGCTTTCTTTTATTGACCCATGCCAGTTTAAGAAGTTTCCAGAAACTTAAAGAAGAGCGACATTCAAGGATAGAATATGCTAGTTACCTATCGATTATGAATATTCTAAGACAATTAGGTACCATTAAAAAATTAACACAACCTGGCTTGTACCTTTTACTGTGCCAAGCTTATTTTCATTCACAGATTGACTATTTGTAACGTTTTTTTTTTTTTAAATAACTTTCAAAATTACATTTCAGGACTGATTTATACGTTCAAATTACATCTTGACGTAAAAGTTGGTTCGTTTTTCTAAACAATTTAGCAACTTGAGTGAACCTGTTACGCTGTATCAAGATTGGAAAACTTTTGAAATCACTTGTATTGTGTCGGAGAAATATCATTTTTTTCCCTTACAAATGTTAACCTACCTACTAACTGTTTGTTTCTGTTGGAGACAGCTTTTCAGAGATGTTACTCTTATAATTGGGATGACTACTATTTAAAATGCTGTGCAAATAATGTATTTTCAAAGAACGCATGGTAAAAATGAGATAATCAAAAAATCTGTTAAATCAATGTAAACATGAAGAAGATACACGCTTTAAAAGTTTTAGGAGGGGATTATTCCTGCCCTTGTCGCGCGGTACGGACAATGCACGGCGCTAGTATGAAGTTACGTAGTTGTGACGTCACTTCTACGATAGTGTAGTAGTAGTCCCAGTCTAACACTTATTTTAAAACGTTTATAACTTGGCAGTTTTTTAAGCTTTTACAATTTTTGTAATACTATTTGCACTATTTGGAAATAAACATTCTTTTGAGATTAAAATAAAAAAAATGTCATAATCCCCATTGTCCCCGTTGAATGTCAAATATTTGATTGATTATCGATACACGTTCGAAGAAAAGTTCTTTGTGAGTAGATACATAAATCGTTTATTTGGAGCACACAAAAGACATAGCACAGCATACAAAAGTACGATAAAATATTAACTAACTACATGAATGCTAATGAAATAACTACAAGGTGCTTAATTTACAAATAAAAAACCGGCCAAGTGCGTGTCGGACCACGTACAATGAAAGGTTTCGTGGTTGGGATGAATTTATCCCAAGAACAAACTTAACATTGTAGTTGAAAAACATGTTCTCCGCCATACATCGACATACGTCACGGTCAATTCTCTAACTGCAAATGTAAGTTTGCAGTCACCAAAAAGTATATCTATGTTTGTTTGTTTGTTTGGCATCTCGCAGGTCAACCTATACGGTTGTCGTCTGCTTAAGCGGACTTGCCTGTGGTTGCCCTAATAAATTAAGGCCTCCAGCCAGGACTTAAACTTAAATACTAACTAAAACTAAGCGACAACGCTAAGGGCACCCCCTGTGGGGTACGAACCTCGGCTTAGGGCGTCGCTGGAAGATGGCAGCAAATGACTAGCTGGATCAGGATTGGTATTATTTTGGGACGAATTTAAAGCTACAGGCTCAGCGGCGCGGGCTAGTTCGAGGGGCGTAGATTTGGGCGTCGCGGCGGGCCTCGGCGGCGAGGACGGTAGGACGGCGATCGGGTTTTGGGCTTATGTAGCGTGCTGGTTGCCTTACTACTCCTGGAGGAGGGTAGTGGCGTCGTCGGGGTCGATTAAAGTATGCCTTGGTCGGCGAATACTGCTAATGCGAGAGGGAGTGTAGCGGGCGGCCGCTGTAATCAGGGGGTTTGAAGGTTTGATGCCACAGTCGAAGAAACGCTTTGATAGGCGTTTCATGAACTGTTTTATGGTTGGCATTTTGAGGTCGACGTGAAGATCTATGTTTCGGACGTAGTAAGGGGCACCCGTAACCCTTCTGAGGAAACGGTTTTGGAGGGTCTGCATCTTATGGAGATGACGTGGGTGAGCGTGCGCAAATACAACGCAGGCATAGGTCATGATGGGACGGATGACTGCGGTATAAATGCGGAGCTTGCATTTAAGGGACAGTTTACTACGGGCTGTCAGCACGAATTGGAGCCTGCTAAGAGCGAAGGAGGCGCGCGCGCGAACCGCTTTAATATGAGCCTTAAAGGTAAGGTTTTCATCGAGGATCACGCCTAGGTATTTGGCTTGCTTCTCCCAGGGGATCGGCTTACCGTACATAGTGATCGGGCTGGGAAGTGGGGGAGGGAATCGACGACGTCTCGAGAAGAGAACCGCCTGACTCTTATCGGGGTAGACCTCGATTCTCCATTTCCGGAACCAAGCGCCTAAGACGTTTACGGAAGTTTGAAGAGTACGAGCTATAGCATTGGGACAGTGACCGGTATAGTAAACGGCAGTATCGTCGGCGAAGAGAGCCAACTGAGCCTTTTTTCTTTTTGGGATATCGCTAGTGAACAGCGTGAAGGCGAGAGGAGATAGTACGGAACCCTGAGGGACTCCGGCGCGAATAGGATGAGGGGACGAGAGTGCTCCCTCGATGCGATAGCGAAAGATGCGATTCGACAAAAAGTCTCGTAAGATGAGCACGAGACGATCTGGAACTCCTAGTTGGTAGAGCTTGTATATCAAGCCGTTGTGCCAGACTTTGTCGAAGGATTTCGCTATGTCGAAGAATAGCACACCCGTCGTCGCGTTACGCTGCAGACCAGCGCATAAGTGTTCTACGATACGGTGGACCTGTTGGGTGCCCGAGTGTTGGCTTCGGAAACCAAACTGCTCGTTGGGTATGAGGCTCTTTGCTTCGGCGTAGTCTTTGAGACGCTTATAAATAAGCCTCTCGTAGATTTTGCCGAAAACGTTGAGTAAGCTAATAAGGCGGTAGCTGGAGGGCTCAGACTTTGGCTTGCCTGGCTTTGGGATACCGATGACGGTGGCTTCTTTCCATGCTTGTGGGAAGATGTTGTTGCTCAAGGCGCCATTGAAGATGGCAGTCATAAGCATTATTAGCGGGGCAGGAAGGAGTTTGTATACCTTATTGGTAATACCATCCGAACCGGGGGCCTTACGAGCGTGGAGCCCTTTAATGATGTCGTGCACTTCGTCTGGAGTGACGGGAGGCAGAGGATCATCGGGGACTTCGACGGGAGGGAGGGAGGCTCTTCGTTCGACTTCAGCGTCGACCTTGTTCAGGTGAGCTTGGTCTACTGGTTGGGAGCTGGGAGAATATTGGGACTCTAGGCTGTCAGCAAGACATTCAGCCTTATCGGGACTGTCGAAAGCGACACTATTGTCGGGGCGGATGAGAGTATATCTATGTGAGAAGACTGCAAATTAAAAAATTTCGAACCTTTTCCTTTGCTTATGCTGAGAGACCTTCCGAAATTTCATGATTCTAGGTCAACGGGTTTTGAGTTATTTGCGAGTATCAAAATATGTCACATAAAACTGCTTTTTTTTGCGTGTGTTTAGAAGCTTGATTTTTAAAGACATTCAAGGGACCGTAGACTGCCGTATTTGCTATTAATTTCAAGTTGATACCTCCACGCGTTCCTGAGGAAAAGCGTCTTGACGGACAGACAGACAGACTTGCAGACGGACAGACAGACGGACAACGAAGTGATCCCATGAGGGTTCTGTTTTTGAAAAAAGAAGATAAAGACATTTGCGATGACACTATTGGCCATGACACACTTTAAAATAATGAAATAACGAACATAAAAAGGGCGGTGTAAGGTTGCACCCGATGGAAGTCCAGCTCGGCATGTGTCAGGCAAATATACCTGACGCTGATATTCTGTTGGATCCCTGTAGTGATATACGGACGTCGAGCAGACGAGGTGAATACGCGAATAGGGGTGATGACTAATATTAAAAATGTTCGTAAAAATAATGTAATTTCAAAGAAGGCATAGTAAAAATTTGATATTCGATAAAATCTTTTGAATCGACGTAAATATGAAGAAGATGCACGCTTTTGAAACTTTTTGGAGGGGATTATTCCCGTCCTTATTATGCGGTACGGACAATGTAGGGCGCTAGTATGAAGTTACATAGTCGTGACGTAACTTCTACGATAGTGCTGTCTTTGTCTAACACTTATTTAAAAACTTTGAAACGTGTTTTTTGTTTTTAAGAATGTCCACTTTTGTAATATTGTTTGCACTATTTGAAAACCAACATTATTTTGAGATATAAATTAAAAAATAGTCATCATGCCTATTATAGTGGCGTATTAAAAAGCGATTAAAATGTGTTTGCAATTTATAAAAATAGGTAAATAAATATGTGTATTATATAACTTTTATATAACATCATATAATTAATATTCTATTAATTAACATCCACAAATTATTGGCCATATTAATTAATATTCTCTTTGTTGACATGTTTGACTCGGGAAGATGAGAACATGAGAGCTAGTTATATTATGGACATGTTTGAAACAGTCATACCAATTTTTTCTGCGAAGCAATAAAAACTGCCGCTGTCGAATTCTGAAGGTGCCCAACTTTAAAGATTCCATATCGGCGAGGAATTATGTTGCAGCATTTGAATGCAGCGTATCTAAAACTGCCCCTGAAGGCAACAGTCTTGTGCGACTGGGTGGAGAGTTGCTAGGAGCACTGTCTCGAAGCAACTTTATTTTCCTTGCGATCAAGCTGAGTTTATTGTACAGGTAAGACGGCTGCTTGTACTTTAAAGCTCCTAAAAGTAGGCATACCAAGTGCAACTTACGACCTGACTTCTTCTTGATAATTGAGTGGTGATTTAAAAATGACGCTACGTGACTTCTTGGTGGAATTGAGAAGCAGAATTGAGCGTATTAGAGGGTAAGGATATTAACACTAGAAATAAAATAAAATAGAGCAACCATTTTTCAGACTATCTAAAGTATATAATCATACATCTTTAATACTACTGTACGGTGGGTACTGTGTTAAATGTTAAAACAAAATACGAGCAATTAAATGAAAGAAAGTTTAAAACTGATGTCAAAAGTACACTTTGTAAACAAACATATTACAAATTAGAATTGACGTGTAAAAGTGTTTGTACAAACCTATTTACAGAAAATAAAATCATTTATCCCCGGGCACAAATAGACCGGGTAGATGGCAATAGGCTCGCCCCCTATTACATGAGACTTAATCATGACTGGCCAAATGTGGGTGTACTATAGGTACACCTCTGCCCAACCCTTCGGGGAAAAAAGGCGTAATGTTATGTTATGTGTGTGTGTTAAAATAATTTATCATTTTATAGAAGATTATATCCTAGATAAGAATACTTGGAAACATGCTGGTCGTGCTCCATAGGACAATCTAGATGCTAGACCGAATCATACTAGTTGCTTATTGTATTGTATAATTTCTTGTTTTAACTGTACTCAACTCACACACTGACTTATTCCTAGTTAATATTTTAGGAAAATCATATACTTTCAATATGTTTGTAAATATGTGAGCACCATGTACCTATGACGTCATTGATTTATGCCTTTGATTTATTTTAAATTATTTTACCTATTGTGGTTTAGTATTATTATTCTGGGTCTCACATTTAAAATATAATTAATGTATATAAAATATTGATAAACATTTTCAATTCGTTCAAAAGTGTCTTTTAGTGCCTATTTGAAATAAATGCTTTTACTTGGACTTTGGTAAGCAAAAGCTTACTTTTGCTTGGTCTCGATGCTTCATATATCCAACCCCCGTATTTTTAAGAACGTTCGCATTATATTCTCAGTCTCAAAATGTCATCTAGCCTAGCCATCTCTTAGCCTAGCCATACCTGTTATTAACCTACATTTTGCCTGTAATAGTGTCGCTGAGATGAGGTGGCGACTTTTTGAAGGGGCATTACGCAAATTGGCCTTCTGGCTGAAGTATATCTCAAATCATCATCTCAGCGCTGAGCGTAAAAATAAAGTCTCGTTCACACTAGCGCTATGCCACAGCGCGACACAAAGGCATCGCGGTTCGCGCGACGAGCGGTGCCTTTTTGTCGGTCTGTGGCGTCGCGCCGTTTTGCTGGGAGCCTTAAATCACAAAATAATAACAAAGAACTCGACCGCAGTAGGTGTTTAGTTTTTCCTAGGCTTTTTAGTTGTAAAATAATATTCTTTGATATCAATTATTTTCCAATTTGAAGGGTAGTTCCTTTAAAATTTAAAAATTTATTTCAAACAAAATTATATTCAACTTAAACAACAAGTTAAAGAAAATTGTAATTTATAAAAATAACAAATAAAATAGAAAAAACTCACATTTCACTTAACAAATTATTTTTGAAGATAATCATTTATAGTACCTATCAATCTAAAGAAAAATTATCACCAACGAACTATCTATAAAGAGGACGTAAGAAGTATTGAGTGCCGACTTAATGTCCCCAACATTAAGTCGGCGATGAACCACGTGTGCAATTACGCGGCGTATCTCTAATTAGAGAGATTAGACGATAGTTGCTCTTGAATGTTGATATACGGATCAGCAGTTACATTGGAAAGCTATGTTTATTGGTTTACAAACGTCTTTAATGAATAGTCGTTTCACATTGTAGTCATAAACATGTTCTGCCCAGATTAAACATATCATGCAAATATTGGTAATGTTTGCATGCTATGATTCGTGATATGTTGCGAGTCAGCCGCTTCCTTCAAAGCCATACGCCAGGCCATAGTTAGTGAGTGGCTAATGTAGTGGTTGGTAAATATGGTAATATGTTAGGTACCGGTCACACGTATCACACCGCAACGATAACACGTATATGGGCGCTAATTTGTATGAAAATGAATAGTTTATCCACGTGGACCACATTTGATCATCAAAATCAACCGTGTGGGCGATGGCGACTTCCTAAAGGCCACGTCGCAGCCACAACGCAACCACCAGCGAGACCGCTCAGGGCCGACCCCATCGCAAACACAACAATCTGTCTGTCTCCAACACTACCAAACGTTGGAAAATAGCAACTACTAGCGACAACTCAACCGTAACGCAACTGCAAGAAGTTGCAACGACACTATTCACGCGTAACCACTGCTTGCCCACATTTTGTCGCTGCGTTGTGGTGTGGTTGTGGTACGTATGAACGGGCACTTAACACACTATTGGAAACATGAGTCTTTCAAATCCTTGTGTTTTTTTACGAATCAGTGATGCAATCTCATCACTAACTATTGATTCTTAATTCACACAAGGATGCATAAATACAATATATATTTTGCAACTAGCTACCAGGCGCTGCTTCGCATGGTTTTTACTTTTAAACAAAACATCGTCATTATTTTATTATGACTATGTAAGATTAATATGAATGTATTCAAATAATACATTTATATTAAACTGAATGTATTAATTTCGAAAGGTTTATTTGTACACAAACTTTCCGGAATAAATTCTGTAAATGTTAGTGAAAACCGCATCAAAATCCGATGCGTAGCTTAGAAGAACAACGCGGTCGCACAGATAGACATATATAATACCCATAGATATAGATATAGACTAAGCTGTCGCTTCCTTCAAAGCCACACTCCTGGCCAGGGTTGTCAGTAATCTGTTAAACTCACGTCGTTGGCAGGCCCCAACAGTCGCCTAATCTGCATTGTAATTATCCCGGTAGCCCACCGTGCAATTTGTCCGGCGTACGGACTTAGCTTAATAAGTGAACTGCGAGAGTTCTATTAATTTTAATGCTAGATTACTGTGTGGGAACAGATTGTGTGTGGTATTTATTAAGATGAAATTCCTATTAAAATAAATATTTATTTTTGCTAAATTATTTTGAGTTTTAAGTTACTATTGACCCCGAACACAAGTAAAATCATAGCTGTTGTGGATGCTGCCTGTCGCTTAATGAGTTGACTAACTTCGTCATCTTAGAAAATGCAGCAATCAAAATTAATTATCGAACGTAACGCAAGTCGATAATAACGGCTTTATTTTAGATTCGAGCAAATAAAAATATATGACCTTGTTTTTTTTTTGGAACACAAACATATTTTCTCGAAGATTCTGATGTACTAAAAGTCTGAAGGAAAAATAATTGATTTCCCAAAGGCTCAGTTTTTCGTTTACACAGCAGGCGTTCGGTAAAAAAACTGACATGACTTTGATACAGAAGTTTCGCAATGAGTTAACATTTGCGGTGTACTTTCGACAGAAAGTTTTAATAATTTTTGTTCAGGTATGGCGCATACATTCGATTACCTTGTCGACTAACTCTGCCTATCTAACGTTTGAATTTACGCACTTATTTCCTGAACCGAATTCGCCCCTATCCATCGGGATTGAACTTGCAAATGTTTCGTTTAAGCTCGTTGTTTTACTAAGCTATGTAAAAGTCGATCTTTGTTTCACAGCCGAGCCAATGTAAAAGGCGTAGCTCCATGTTTTACAAGGCAAAGGGAAATTATAATGTAGGGAAAACTATTTCGCATAATAGGCAATACCAAACACGTGAGAGAGAGAATAGACATTTGAGACCAATGTGTCAATTACTAGTTTTCGACTGCAATTTGTTGTGTTGAATTCACTGAGATACAATAATCATGCTATTTATAAAATATATACATACTAGCTGACCCGGAAAACTTCGTACCGCCTCAGAATATTTTCATAATTTTTTATTATTTTTCGTGTTTTTTTTTCGTGTTTGTAATAGCCTGTTATTCTGATATTCGAGGAGTAGCCAAATTCAACAAATCTAAGATCATAAAAAGTTAAAATACAGATATTTTATTTCTAGTTCTGGCACCGATGTTCAAATTGACTCATAGAAAAAAGTGTCTTAGAGAGTACTATTCAATTGTTGTATGTTTTGAACAAATAAATTATACTTATACTGTACTTATGTTTTTACCATTTTGATTTTTCTGTAACAAAAAGACATTAGGTACCACGGTCCAATCGTGTTTGAGTTATAAATGGTGTAACGAACCCCACTTGTTTTATTTATAACAAAAAGACAATACCATTAGATACTCGTACCAAATAGGTATTCGCTTGTGCCTAGAACACAAAAACTTTCACATGAAAAACGGCAAGGCATCTGAGTTCACCCATTCGTATCACACGAGCTAAAAGTAAAATATATAGGCACCTTACCTACCTGAATTCACAGACGTCCTATATTTAGACCGCCTGAGACGTAAACAAATAAATCCCGATATGTTTTGAACCAACAGTTACCTTCTCAACTTTATGGCGGTCATTATTTCGGGTCTTTTCGATTTGCTGAATTATTTTTACGAGTTTTCACGTAACATTCGGAAATTCTACTTTATTTTGGTGTAACTTGTTTGTCTCATTATCCGTGCCTCGTAAAATATCAACTGTGTGATATAAACTTAAAGGTCAGTGTGTATTTACGATCGATTATAATTTAATGAGGTTTTTATTGCCGAGAGGCACTTTTCGATGTGAGTACTGTTGCATGCTTTCTTTAATTTGTAGCAAAGCAGTAATAATAATATATTTATTTGCGTAAAACATGGTATAGTGAGGTACAGTTCACAAATGGAGAAGACTGTGTGTTGTGTATAACAATATCCTTAACAAAATAATATGTTTAATTATTAAAGTATTATCTCTACTATATAAAGCCTCGATCAATATCTCTCGAGGCTCTCGTAGGCGGTTGGATCAAGGGCTTGATTCAGAAGGCCGTACTTATCGATACGACTCGCATCGTGAGGAGGTTCCTGTCTCTGGAGCCCTTACCACCGGTAGCTTGGACCTTGCTTTGCGTTTTAAATATTTGTGTTTTAATTGTTATTTTGTATACATCATAAAAATAAACATAGGAGATAAAAATAGTATTATAAAGAGGTAAAACTTGTTTGTTTGTAAGTTTGTATGTAGGGGGAACTGCCAGTCGGATTTCAAAAAGTCTTTTTGGCTTTTGACAGCTCAATTCTTGAGAGCGGCTAAGCTATTCAACACCACGCTAAGACTATCAGGAGGCAAGAAGAAAACAATATCAGAATGAACACTAAGCAAAAACGAAGTAATAGCGCTGGCAGGCGATGCGATGCAACGGGGTAGGTCGAGGGAACCAGAACACGAGGACAAAGTCGCGGGCACAAGCTAGTATCAACATAATCGGGTGTGGTTTTCTACACTAGATAGTAGTAGGGTAGTCGTCTAAAATTGCAAACATTATGTGTACACTGTCTGAATATAAAGCAATTCTTGCATATGATAATAGGTCTATAAAACAAAACAATAACTGTGATAGGAAAAAAATCTTCTAATTTTCACTCAAAAGGATGAAAAAATTTAATAAAAAATAAAAAAATAAAAAATATTTTTTAACTACTAATTTTCATGAAAGGATCGTAGCAGTTGGCGTTCTGTGGTTTCTGCCTACCCCCAGGGGAAGAAGGCGTGAGTTTATGTATGTACTTATATGTATCAAATAAAAAGGCAAATAGCACACAATAGACCACTCACTCACTCAGTCTCACGGTTAAATCTTACAAATCCAATCCTAGACAAATCCAGTATTTTTCGAACATCATCTCTATCCAGGTCAACCTCGCCCTGTCTCCGAGAAGGCCTAATTTGATCGTAGGAGGCCTCCAATTTGTCTCTCAAAGTAAACACACGGTGGCCAGACTCATCCCCTAGCCAAGAAATTCAATTAAACCTAGTAACTCTGTTGCATGTCCTTACTACGGTACCTATGTATGTGAATGTATTATGTGTGGTACAAGGAATAGTGTATTTGGAGGACGTTGCAGCTAGAGGAAGTTTGGAAAAATTTAGCAGAACACAATTTTTTGTTGTATTGAAAAACATTGTTGAGTAAATTGACAATTTACGTCAATAAACATAACATCACGCCTGTAATCCCAGAAGGGTTAGGCAGAAGTGTACCTGCAGTACACCCACATTTCGCCAGTAATGTTTTAAGTCCCATGTAATAGGGGGCGGGCCTATTGCCATATTGGCACAAATCAAGGCTCCGGGCTGCTACTGAGAAATTCTAGATAGAAAAACCCATTAACGCTTTGCCCGACCTGGAAATCAAGCACTAGACCAAATTTGCCGTATTTAAAGCCATTGCATACAATTGTGGGGCTTTTGGTTAAGTGATAACAGTCGCACGGGTCGATCGATCAGCTGAAGGGACGCTTGCCGCGGTTGGTCCTTGGATGGGGATTACCATCTTTACATACCAAGAACCCTCCGTGCCTCAGAAAGCACGTTAGACCGTTGGTCCCGGCTGTCATTCGTGGATCTTTGACAGTCGTTACTGGTCGTCAGAAGCCCGAAAGTCGAACCACCAGTCTTGCCAAGGTGTATCGTGTTACTCAGTAACTGGGTTGTGGAGGTCAGATTGGCAGTCGCTCCATGTACAATACTGGTATTCAGCTGCATCCGGTTAGACTGGAAGCTGACCTCAACATAGATGGGAAAAGGCGCTAGGCAGATGATAGTCATTGCAGACAACTGTCAAAAAATGACAGTTGTCATTTGAATATATGGACAATTGAAATAGGTAGTAAAGCAAACCACACACAACTACGACCAGTGTGAGAATGCCGCGGTCGCGTGCCGCCACGTTTCAAGCAATAAATTCTCTCTTTCCCTCGCCTGGCCGTTGCGAGAAAGGCGCAAAGGCGATGCGTGCCAGTGCGCTGCCCACACGTTTACTGCGAAGACGCGTGTTTCCTGATGCCTACCGCTGGCGCATGGCGCTCCGTGCCTACCTCGTGGCCTTTTGTATTTTAGGGTCTTCGTTTACCATGTTTGTAGCTGGTTATTTTTTATTACGTTCTAAAAATACTGTTTGACTAAAGAGGTGGTTTCACTCCGATAAGCCCCCTCATAGTAGTCAATTGGATAAACAATTAATTTTCCTTACTTAACATAAGAAAATCAACAGGCGCATTTAACAAATGCTTTGGTTGAAGGTGCCATCTTTTGAATCGAGTCATCCTCTTGGACCCCTGTATAAACCTCACTTTTCAACTAAAGATGTCGTAAATGGTAGTTTAGTTATTCCGAAAATGTGTTCGTTTCTAGTAGCCACTGCACTCATTAATACCTGTCTGCCTAGCATGGTTATTTATATTCAGCAGTACCTAAATATTTCTAGACTAATATGTAAATATGTTCTCAGTCCAAAAGTTTTAGAGATAGTCTATTTATTTTCAATGTTCCTAGCTCCTGAACGTTACTAATCATACATAACTTACTACGTATATGGTAGCGAACGTCTTGCGTGGTTTGAGATGTGCGGTCAAGCATAGCTCAAGTAGAATATTGTGTCGCTTGAGAAATTCGTTCCCCTTGAGATATTTCACAGTCTATTATTTTGTAAAACTTTTTTGTCTGAAATGCCTATATCGCCCAATACGAATAATATAAGTAATAATATAAGGTATCAAAATTTAATTCCTATCAATTCACTGTTATAACAAATTAAAAATAACATAAATGTAACGAATTTAATAAACCTAAAATGATGGTCCTTAGCTACGAATAAAATCAGCCCGTCACTTTCTGTTAACGTAGCCTTTTGCTACGGCGTAGCAACTACTGCGTAGCATCCTACGCCTCTCTTATAATAAACGTCATACTTAATCGTGATCATCAATTTTATTTCCGAGCCGGGTTGGCATCGACCTCCTTATTTTATAAGTACCAAGCTATAATTTTATTTGAGGCCTATAGACAGTGTTCATTAAACAAATTCTAAGGTAGGTAGGTAGGCATATTGCTCTAATAGCTCGTGATTTTGTTACGTAAAATGTAAATATATAAATCTTAATGTTGAGAAACACAAACTTAACAATTACAAAAAAAAAAATACATCATCAGCTTGGTCAGCAGTAGCATATTGTCCTTTCCTTCTTATATCATCCATCGCAATTTTCACCCTTTTCCAGTATGTCATCTTTCACACAATCGATTCATCGTTTCCTTGGTCTTACTCTATTCTTAAAATTAATCCACTCTAAAAATCTTTATAGCAGTATTGGGTACTATTAACACGGATTTTTCACTCATGCTTAAAGGTCACCTCAACTTATTATAAATGAATGTCTATCGGAATTTGCAGCCAAAAGTAACAATGGAGCACATCTGTCGCAGCACTGACGTTCATCGGAATAGACAACGTTGAGAATAAAAAGTTAGTACCGAAATCATTTCATTCTATTGTTACAACCGAAACTGAATTTTACAACGCGTATACTATTGACTGGACTTTTTCAGTTTCGTTGTTTTATTTGAATTTAAATGTATTGACTCAATATGAGAATTGCCTTATTGGAAATTCTCTAAAAGCTATGCTGTAGGTATGATTTTGACACGTTGAAATGTGAAATGAAACGAAGCAACCTTTACAAAGTTTGGAGCCAACTTACACCATCGCTTTATTGCATGATAATCATAAATAGTTATTAGTTTTTGGTCGACTACAAAAAAAAAACATCTCATTTGAAAAATCTGAAACCTACTAACAGACGCGATGCTCTTTGAAATTCAAACAAAAATTGTATAAAAAATTCGGCCGATGGAGCCGAAAGGTTCTGGAGTGGAGTCCGCGTACTTGAAGACGTAGCGTCGGAAGGCCTCCCGCAAGATGGACCGATGACCTTGTGAAGGCCTCAGGAATCCGCTGGATGCGAGAAGCACAGAACTGATCGAAGTGGCGGTGCTTGATTCCCCAAGCACCACCACTTCGACCGGTCCAGCAGTGGACAGCTTTCGGCTAATTGATGATTATGATGATGTATAACAAAAATACGTGATGTATAGTAAATCTACTAATATTGAAATCAAAATGCCAAGAAGGTTTCCGAACCACATACTTTATGAAAAAAGATGCAATCAACAACAAAGTTTTGAATCAACAACAACACTGTATCTAGGTCGGCCGATACATATTTTTGCATGCCCAAACACGGAGAGTTCACCTAAAACGGAGGCCAATCGATGGTGATCAATCAAAATCTCATTTAAACACGTCACTTTGACGGAACCTACTATCCGTCTTGCGTAATTTCGGCGTAACACTATGTCGGTGATCAGACGGTACCGTTTGACAAGATGCTAACGCTGCTTGCAGATATTTTAAAACTAAACTCCTTCGTTCCTCATTTTCCGTTTCAATGGTTTAATTTTTTTGGGGGTAAAAGAAAAACTATAGATGGCACAGAGGGTGTAGACGAGAAGTGGCAATCGGTTTTGATGCGTTTTGTATTTCTTCAGCGAGTTTCAACAGGCTTTGCTAAGCTTTTCGGTTGCTTATGTCAGTGCCATACCCACATTTTTGACTTTAAAGAGAAAATAAGAAGTCGTTGAGATGGGATCTTACGACTATACAATATAACACGTTTAAATATAATCGTTACAGTAGCCGTTCGCGACAGACAGTAAGTAAACAATATTGGTGGGTAAAATAAGGTTGAGGACCTGTAATCTAGGCCTTCAGCTGCATTTTAAACAGTATGATAAAAATTCTTGAGAATATAATTATTATTTAATATATATAATATAATTATCACACTCAAGTTTACAGTAGAAACTAAACTGATGTTATGTTTATTTATCACTGTTTATTTTTACTACTGAAAAATTGGCAATGTTTCGTAAACTTGCCAAAAGATAAGTTTCATAGTCTTTCAACTTTCAAATTTATACTAAATGTGTTTGTCTGAAATAGAACTAAATTCCTGCTTGCCAAGATAAAATGCAAAACTTTATGATAGTTTTTGCTTAATGCTTTATATCACACACTACATATCACTTAATATATTTAGGCTTTTAGTCTGTCTCTGTCATCTTCGGAGGAGTCGTAGGTCGGAGTGAGATAATGAAAATGGAACAGAGTTTTAATTATTTTATTTTGAACTCTTTGAAGTGAATTTACTGCTGCGGATCCCCATATCTCAATTAAATATTCTAAATGCGATTTGACTAACGAGTTATAAATCAGAGTGCGCACTTAATTTGGAATACAGTTTGCTATTGTCCGTAATGCTCCTAATAATGATGTTAATTTACTTCTGAGATGGTCGATGAGTAATTTCCATGTTAGTTTTTCATCTACCCTTAATCCTAGATATTTTTCGTTGCTTGATCGTTTTATTATTTCGTTATTTATACGAGTAACAATATAGTATCAATATCCTATTTCTTTACAATTTCATACCACACAGCTCAATCCCCGGCTGCTTCCGTCCCTCCCTTATTAACCATTCCATAATTTCCATTTTCTCCAAAGTCATTGTCTTCTCGCCTCTCTGGCTTATTTCCCCGTCAGCCAACATACTTTATTCAGCAGCAAACTTTGCCAATAGTACTTTAAAACTTCGACAAGCCTTGACGAAGATCGTGTGTCGTGTAAATTGCGAAGCTCACCTGAAATGAAAGGAATGGTTTTTAGAGGGGCAAAAGTACTTCTGAAAGCTTTTTATTTCGTTTCGATTTAATAATCACTCATTGAATTGATTATTTTGTTAAGCGTTGTTATTGGAACGATGTTGACTTGCTTTGGCCGGTTGCGTAAAAAAGTCAAATCATTATGTTCAATGGGAACATTTGTTTGTGCTTTTTAAGTTCAATAAATTTCTAACACAGAAACAATGTGTGCATCAGATACATATACTATGTGGAGATACTAGGGCATAGGTGTATTAAGAACCTCATATGCCCTAGTTTTTCCAGTATTTAATTCATTGACCTTAAGCTACTAAACACATCTTCACTTTTTTTTTTAACAAACTAAATAATACTACTCCGTCAAGAAAGTACTGGGAATAGATCATTAATACACGAAATGTTAGTTATCAATCCAAATTTATTTTATCGCCTTCAAAGTATGCTCCTTCAGAAACGACACACTTACACCAACGAATAATCCAATCATCAAAACATTTTTTTTACGTTTTTCCCGGAATTGAGTTCAGTGTTAGCCGCGAAATCTCCTTTATGCCTTCTACCGAATGAAAACGGGTATCAAAAAGTGATAATTTGAATTTAGCAAAAAAAATTAAGTTGGCTGGATACATATCTGGTGAATGAGGTGCTTGCTCGATGGTATCTTGTGCGAAGGCGCATTATAGTGATGCAAAATCCAAGAATTTTCTTTCCACAAATCTGGTTTTTTCGTAGAATTTGCTTTTTTAAACGCCGCATAACGCTCAAATAATAGTCTTCACCGTTTGACCTTTCGGAAAGAACTCCGAGTGCATAACACCGCGATAGTCAAAGAAAACAGTCAATATGACTTTGAGTTTGAGCGACTTTGGCGTGTTTTTTTTCAGTTTCGATTCCGTTGGAAGGCTGTTGACTGGTTTGCATGTCAAACTCGTAAACCCACGTCTCGTCAACAATGCGTTTCATGAATGTTGGGTTGGAACTGACTCGTTCTAGTATGTCGTCAGCGACTCTTATGCGATTGCATTTTTTTGTTGAAAATTTAGGTTTTTTGGGACTAGCCGAGTGGCAACATGTTTCATGCCCAAGTGATTTAATGGTACGAATCAACTCGTGAGATACAGAAAGTTCAGCAGCTATCTCTCTCAACTGCCACTCACTAATTTCTTTACTTTTGCGTTGTTGACTTCAGTCAAGACGTTGATGGCCTACCAGAGTGAGGCAAATCATCCATCACATCTCGACCGTTTTTGAACGTTTTGTACCTCCTACTCATAAGTACCTACGTGTTTTTGTAACAATTTCAGTGTCTCCGAACACGAAATTCCATTGGCGTTGATGTTTTTGTCCATTATTAAATTCTCAATACACACTAGATATGATCTATCTAAATAACAGATGCAACTCAAACTCTGCGCCAAAATGGAAAACAGTTGTGCCAATCTAACAACAGAAAAATTTAATTTGGAACCAACAAATCATCCATTCCCGATACTTTTTTGACAGAATGTATCACGATCTTTGACGACCTATAATTACTAAACTGTTGGATATATTTCGTTGTTTTTTTTCTATGAAAATATTCTCCAAATTGTATAAAACAGTCCGTCTCAGATTGAAGTTCAAAAGTTCACGCAATTTTGGGTCTACCTGATTGTACTGATGGTAACAAATCTGTATTCATGTTAAATTAATTCAGCTGGTAATCTAACTCTAGGCTAATGTAATTACATTACATGAGCAAATTAGCTACCTGTTTATGCAGACCATTAATGAAGCCAAACAGTAATGATGATTATTGATATTGACGAGTTGTTTATCTAAACTAGTATTTTAAAGCGGTTGAACGGATTTAAATGAAATTTTGCAGGTGTGTAAACTATAACCTGTATTTGGACATAGCATTTTTATCACTTTTTATCACATTAGCACTTTTTATCCCAATATTCTTACGGGATCGGGATCTTAAGCGGGTAAAACCGCGGGGCGCAGCTAGTATCAAATATATTTAAAACGAAATATGTACATCTTGATGAATCTACTCTACTTAATTAGTAATAACTACTCAACTCAAGTAAAACTAAAATGTAGCATTACCAGTCTTCCAAACAATAATTTAACATCTAAACAAAGAGCTTTCGATGAGGTCCTGGGTTCGATTCCTAGGTCGGGCAACGTGTTATTGGGTTTTTCTATCTGGAATTTCTCAGTAGCAGCCCGAAGTCTGGATTTGTGCCCGGTAGATGGCAATAGGCTCGCCACCTATTACATGGGACTTAAACATAACTGGCGAAATGTGGGTGTACTATAGGTACACCTCTGCCCAACCCTTCGGGGAAACAAGGCGTGATGTTATGTTATGTAAGTATCATCCTAAAAATTAAAATAATACCTATTTAAAGAAAAGAACAGCCAAGTCACACGTGACTATAAGGAGTCTGTTGTTTGGTGGAGATGTCAGAGATGATTACGTAATAGCTAAAGTACCACGAAGCAAATATACCAGTAGCATACCAACAGACTATTACGTGTTTGAATGCAAATGATACATGGTAAACCAACGCCTTTTTCTCATGGGGACGAACAAAACATCATCTCAGGATACTTAGAAGTACGTCTTGCTTCGTCCATAACACACCATTCCAACTCGTTGCGAGTATAATTTTCGATTTAATTTTCTGAAATAAGCCCCATTAAAATATACATAGCATAATCAGCCTACTACGTTCCTACTGCTTGGACACAGGCCTGGGACGCGGGCCCTAGGCAGATTGGTGGATAAAATATACAACCTATTAATTAAAACACCTTATGTAAATACTCGCATACCTACATTCCATAAGAAAATACCAAACTAAGATCACAAGAAATAACTTTTCCGATAGCGTTCGGGTAGCAGATTAGCATTTCAATTACGTACAAGTTGGCCGACTGCCATTTCACACAAGTTATAAGAGTCGGTTGAGAAACGCGGGCTAATATGGCACTTGTAGGCTATACGTTACAATAGCCCGGCAACTTGTCGCGGGCTATTTATTGGTCTTTTAGACATGTTTTTTTTTTTGTTTTGAGGGTTCTGACTGATTTTATTGCCTTGAGTAGGT
The DNA here is from genome assembly GCA_963555695.1 of Dasypolia templi. NCBI lineage: Eukaryota > Metazoa > Arthropoda > Insecta > Lepidoptera > Noctuidae > Dasypolia > Dasypolia templi. The sequence goes on along the minus strand of OY743148.1, from coordinate 7,608,310 downwards.
ATCGCTTTCTGTGATCATTGCTCGTTGGACTTGGAGAAACAAAACAATAAAGGCTGAAAAGGACTACGTCTTAAGTTAGATGATTTATAAGATTTGTAATGACTTACTGTCTGTATCTCAACTGCTGCTCATCTTTTCAACAAGCCTCAAAATAATCTAAACTAAAAGTTTGTATGTATGCTTGTTTGTTACGCTAAAACGGCTAAACGGACTTGGATGAAATTTGGCACACGGGTAGACCACTACCTGGATTATGATATAGGCTACTTTATCCCGATGTTCTTGCAGGATAGAGACGTATGCAGGTGAAACCGTGGGGCACAGCTATCTTTGATAAATGGACTGCTTGTCGCAATAGGCTTTCAACCATCAACTTTCCTGGAAAGCAATGTTAAAATGGTTTAAAAAAAATTGATGTTAGAGAAGCCAACATACGTAAAATTCCAAGACTAGGTTTCTGATAGTTGAAAATTTGATATTACTAAACAAAGGGAGGCACAAAAGGATTGATCTCGATGTATTTATAAAAAAACGGTCATATTGAAAAGATACTCGGAAAATAATTATTCAGTTCAATATTTTTCTTCCCGCCTAAAGCTACGAGGAAAACCGCAGTGTTGTTATAGTACGATAAGAAAACATCGAAGGAGCAGCCAGCACCTCTCAAGCCGGTGTCAACGAAGATGGATAAAACGTCTTGTCAGTCCAATCTCCTGTCCGGCAACTTGGCACCTGCAAGATAAAGAACACGACGAAGATGAATTCTATAAGATGGACTATGAATTTGTGGTTATGGGTCATAAGGTACATTAATGGTACATTCAAGGCAGAAACTATAGAATGCCTCCTGCTACGATCCTTACATATCTACCTACTCCTTTTGCTTCGTTTCCGTTCATACATCAGCCGGTCTGTTATGTAAAAATTTCACCGTGAAAACTTCGGTAAAGTGATCATGAAGTGAGCGGTCATTTCACCTAATGCTAGGGATTGACACTATTGACAGCTTACTTCACCAAAGCTTTCACGTTTAGAATTTTATTCTCAACGTGAAAACACGCATGCCGCCTGTTCCAGACCTTACTGAAGATAATCACCAATAAGATTGTGTTGCAAAGTCAAAGTCAAATCATTTTTTTTTTTTTTACACTTTTGATCGTCATCATTTACAAAAAAAAAAAACTAGTTGTCCCTTCCAAAAGGTCCGTATGGAGAAATAGAGCAAGAAACTCCGCCGTTACTGTTTTAAAATGTTCTACAATATTTTGTGTTAAACATTAATTACTTAATTATATATGAAGAAGATGCACCTAGAATAAAATTACTTTACCCCAATTGCTAATAATAATTAAATATATAGCAATGGCAGGTACATTAATTATGTGATATGCACACATGGTGCTCACATAATTATATACAAATATTGTAAAAGTAGATAATTTCTCTTAATTTATCAACAAGTAATAATTTACTGTGTACGAGCGCAATAGTGTAATTCCTTAGTCATAATAAGCCAAATAAACGAATTAACGGGTTTTTATACGATGTGGCTTCAAAATCAAAAAAATCAAAATCAAAAGTCATTTATTCAAATTACATAAGACAGTCCCCCAAAACGCCCGCCCTTCACCACTTCCTAGTGCTTTAGCTGGGAAGAAGAAGTGGCGCAACAAACTCCCCAGCAGCACAGCTGTCTGTTCGGTTAGAAGAACTGGATTTTATACAATTGTAAGTAATTACCAACCCCATCAATTAAAGAAAAAAAAATGTTAATAAAACTTAATACATAAATAAAAGCCTCCAGGCCTAAAGGGCATGGCAGCTTACATAATTATGTAATACTGGAATTATATACAAACAAATAAAATAAATAAATGATAAACTAGGACCATCAAAGTAAAATAAATTAACAGAACAATTACTGTAACAATAATAAAACCATAGACAGCAAGACGACCAGTCACCACAAGCAACACCCGTTCACGAGCATAACGCAAAGATCAGCCATTACCCCCCTCGCCGTCAGTATTGCAAAATGGAACGTGCCAGAAACTAAACGCAGCCATTTGTTTCTTGGCTAGTATTCATAACAGGAAATTAATAAGTTTAACTCTTGATCAAACTTACCATATGTTTGATAGACCATTTATGTATTGTTCTTAATAACCTCTTAAAACTACAACAATCTAAGACCTCTGTGATAAAAAACCTTGGTAAGACTGATTGTCTTCTGATTACGCGTAAAAACTGTCAAAGATCTACTAATGATAGCCGGGAGCAACGTCTAAACGTGCTTTCCGAAACACGTAGGGGTCGACAGGTAATGGATGGTCGCCAATCCACGGAAAGACCTTGGATAGCGTAGCTTGACCTACGATCGACCCGTGCGACTGTCCTTAATAAGCCACGAGCATCTTAAAAGTGTTGATGATAAAAGTCATGTACCTGCCCCCCTTTACCCCGCTACTAGATTTTCTAGGTTATACCGAATGAATGTGGCTTTATCCGGATATTTTAATTCACCACCATTGAGTCTAAATCGTCTCTTTAATTACAAACGTTCATTATCTCTATGCGAAGCCTAATTCAACACTTACTTCATAGAGATTAATATTGTCATGTTATGCTCGATGTTCAGACTTTAGACATGCTATCTCAATTGAGGAGAACTGATAAACCCTTGTTATATGAACATGCATAATATATGCACAATAGTCTAATGTTTTGTATATTTATACGAACCCTTGGTACACACTTACGTGGCTTGCTCTGATACATCAATATGTTTTATTGTATTTTCTTAGAGTTAACGAAAATCGTATATTTCGACAATGTGAGTAAAATAAAATATGTAGGTACTTACCTTATAAATACAAAATCGTTAAAGTTAAAGGATTTTTGTCCAGTTTTGAAACACTGTGATAACAAAATAAGAAGGAAACAAACCACAAAAGGTCCAACTGAAAACTCCTCTGCAATCTATCCTTTTTTCTTATCAGCAGCAGGGGTGGTACACCATCCCTGCTTAGTGACAATTCCACTACACACCTTGGTAGCAACGTTATATTGAAGGTACGTCCTTTTTTCTCAATTTATTTACGTCCGAGCACAATCCGATTTGCCTGACGCAATCTCGGCGGCAAAGTTTTGCCATCGTATCGTATATCGTAGTCGCGATGACGATGCTCACTTGTTAACTGTTGATGTTATGAGTAAACAGAATTGTCTTTCATCATTTACTTACAAGCATTAGGTAAGTAGGTAATAAGAATTCTGAGCAAATTTATTAATTCAAAGGGCAAAACAATCAGGAATACGTTTCGGAACTTATTATTTTATAAGACTGCACACTGAATCAATTCCGTCCACATTACCTCAATAGGTTGACTCCCTAGCGTCCCCATTATCATTCTCAAACATTCCCCACACGTAAAGTCTCCGAGACATTTATCCGAACGGCCATTTTGATCGATTCCAATAACATTTCAATCACACACAAATAGCATATCAAAAGCATTTTATCAGGAAATTGCTGAAGAGCTATTACGCAGACAGTAGCAGTTATACGTAAAACTAGGTTGCGCGCTACTCATAGGGCGGCGGCCGCAGGGGGGAAGGTATGGGTGTCGTATCGTAGCAACGAGCAGCATCCCTCTCAGTGCGCTCCCGACGATCGTGCCGAACGCCCGCGCGCCCCTCCCTATCATTCCACTCCGTTCAACTTGAACGAACCTCACACGGAGGTTCCATTCAAATTCAGTGCAGTGAAAACCAAAATGTTCATGTTATTCATACTACTGACTGTGTACCTCATAACTCTATGCCATGGCTAATGTGTTAATTGCAATGGATTTGAGGTTATCGGCGTGAGATAAGCCTGCCACGGAGTTGACGGACCGTTGTGAGTCTTTTCAACTGATTCGACAGTTGGTGAGTTTTGTGATTGGTTTTTTATCTCTTTCATCGTTTTTTTGCTCTTTTGTACTTGTTCGTCCCTACGTTGTCTACGTACAAAGTAAGGCTCCGCATAATTTGTTATCGTCCACAATTATCTAAGTACGCGTCATTTGTTACGCCCAGCGGAATTAAAATTAATTGCTTGATGTAATTTACTTCTGCTCCAATTTATATGTTTCAATTAAACTTTTATACTACATAGCTTATTTCAATTTCATTCCAACGAAGGTTCTCAGTTTCGGGGGCTGAATTTCGATATCTTTGCCGTCTTGATGATATAATTATACTTTTATGAAATTTTGTCCGAGAAAGAGCGTAGCATTTTACCTGTTATCAACCTAAGGCTTAACTACTTACGTATATGTATATGGGTTTAGCGCATAGTGCGATCACAAGTGAGACGCAATCTACATTAATGTTATAAAGAGGAAAGATTTGATTTTTTGTTTGTATTGAATAGGCTCCGAAACTACTGTACCGATTTTAAAAAATTGTTTTACAATTAGAAGCTGAAATTATGTCTGATGAACATAGGCAACTTTTTTTTTCGAAATCCACGCTTACGAAGTCACGAGCAAAGTGCTAGTATGATGTATAGGCGGATTAGTCATATTGTTCCATACGTCATGAGCTGGTAACAGCATTAGCAGAATTGTATTCTACCGAAGTGTGTTAATAAAAATATGGCATAAATTATAAAATTCTAAATTTAGAAATTGAAAGGGCTCGATTTAAAATTCAAGAACATTTACTTCTTTTAACGAATGATTTCGCTGGTAGAATGTGATTACGTCCCAGTAGTAGGCATATGTTATACGTCCAGTTTATATGAAAAAATGGGTCACAATAAAGACAAATACATTGATAGAACAATATTTGTAGTCGAAAGATCAATACTATCTCAATGTTTTAAGTTAACATGGATATTGGTTGAGTAATTTGGGAACTGAACTGTTTATTTTAAACATCATAATTCTAGCTACATAATTTTCATTGTCATTGTCAATCAATTTAAATCAAAGTTTTTCTGTAACGGTAGTAGCATAATCATAAACTATATAATTACTAACATTAGATAATAGGTGATCAGAAGCCCGATAGTCTGACAACCAGTATTTCCAAGGGAAAATAGTGGTTGTAATATACCCAGTAACTGGGTTGTGGAACAGCAGCTCGCTCCATGTAAAAGGGGACAACATTGTTGGTAAAAGCAGATTGAATAGATAATAGGTACATATGGCGGCATCTACACTGTCACATGCGAACAACACACTGACCTCACACAAATCCTGCATGGCGCAAGCAGAGTTTACCGCGCAACTAGCATATATACAACGTCCCGACTTAAATCGTCGGGTAGTTGCCCACCAGATACGACATCCATCTGGTCGGAGGATCCTCCCTTTTCCAAGAGTATGAGTGAACTTTATACCCCGTTCCTCATATCTCTTCATATCTGATGCATGGAAATAATGAAATCATAGTTCTGGATGACCATATTTTAAAATTTTTATAAGCATCTTAACTCTAATATCAAAAGCTACGGGTTGATTGTTGCTGTTCAAGAAGCTGCATTCTTAAAGTTTGTTTGTTTGGTACGCTTTCACGCTAAATCAACTGAACAGATTGGGATGAAATTTGGCACATGGGTAGACCATGACCTGACGAAGAAGGACATGGGAAGCTTGTTTCCCTTGATGGCCGACGAAGTCGCGGACAAAAGCTAAATCTAAATTTAAAAAAAAACACAGTTCGATATTTTTTTTAATAATTTCATTTAGTAATATTCTTTAATTAATCAAAACAGCTAACAGCAAAAGGCCACTTCACACATTAAAAAAAACGCTCAGTCACAAACACATATCAGAGACAGTCAATGTCTTGTCAAAATTGTAAGTAAATTCGAAGGTGTTTTTGACTAATTGAGACTGAGACTAGAATATGAACGTTTTTAAAAATACGGTGACCTGAGTATGTTGACCAGATGATTAATTCGTTTATCTGAAATCGGCAGTGAGAATTAGCAAGTGTGATGTCAGTCGTGTAAAAGTGTGCTTACATATTACTTACATATTTTCCCTCAAACTTTTCATATGCACAGAGAAGGAGCATTGATCACAACGCTTGCTCACTGCGATTTAATGGTTTCTACACCTGATGGTGATGATGTTGATGGTACCCAAAAAAAACTTAGAAAGAACCTTATATAATATGATAACACACATTTGGTACTCCTGCCCGGTTAGAATCTTAGAGCACACAACCTAATGAATGCATGCGAAATTTGACTTTTCGCTCTGTCATATGTCGTTGTTAAATCGTGATCAAGTTATTCAAGCGGATGAGTAGAAATTAAATTAATTGCAGTAATATTGTTTAAGGGGCTCGTGGCTAAATGATAACACATTTTCGTAAACGATTACGACTACTCTGTTTGATTTTTACAGTTCAACAACATTCATTGCGTTATTTACATTGTTGAGCAGAATTTTTATCGAACTTATGAAGCAATGCATTAGCATTTTATTCCGATTGATTGTGTATTACGCAATTAGGGTGCCGATCGAACAAAGGTTCGTGGATGGGCGCCCATCCATTACGTTATTTTTTCTTTTTTTTTACGTTGCCCCACACTAGGAATTACTCCTGTATCGTGGGTGCGTTCACAAACATGAAAACTCACATACACAAGACACCCAGACCCGGAACAACTATTTGTAGGTCGTACAAATATTTGTTCCGTGCGGGAATCGAACCCGCGACACGTAACGCAGCAGCCGATCGCTCAACCACTGCGCCAACCGTGCCGCCATTTTGATGACCCCACCGTGCCTCGGAAAGCCGTTGGTCCTAGCTGTCAACAGGACAGCATTGTCAGTCGTTACGAGTACTCAGAAGCCTTACAGTCGAACACCCAGTCCTACTAGGCGGCATTCCCCTTTGTAAGAGTCGAGGTTAGATAGGAAGTCGCTTTATGTGTAATAGGTGTTCAGCTGCGTCCGGTTATTCTAGAAGCCAAGCCCATCACAGTCGGGAAGACATGTGGAGATTTAAACCAATTCCTTTCATGTCCATTTTAAGTAGTGAATAGTTGGAAAAAGAATAGGCAGATTGATTGCAATGATATCTGTACTTGTAGATCTTCTATGACCCTTTACATATGAATTTTTTTGGTCAATATATTAAAACTAGATGGTGAGTAGCTACCTACTACCCAGATCCATACTGAAATATATGCCTGCAAGTTTTAACGCCTACTGATAATGATATTGTTAATGATCCACCTTCATAGGGCTGTGGCAATGGTCGCTTAACCTTGCCAGGGGTGACAAAGGTTATTAGTTCAGCCGTAGTTACATTTAGCTCACGGTGTGAAAACAGAGTTCAAAATCAGCTTGAATTCATATGTAATTAAAAAAATCAACCTGAAACGTCTCAAATCCTCGCAATGATTTTTAAGTTCATACAGTATGACGTCAATTTAGTTTCGAATTTATTTAAATAGATTAGACTTATTCCAAATTCAAAACCAAGTTTTTCTATGTCACAACGAATCGAGCGACTAACGAGCTATTTTGACGCTACTCGTAAAACATCAAAACGTAAATAGCAATTACTAAAGTCTTTTATAAAGACCAAAATAAAAGGATTTGTTTTTCTTTTCATCGATACTTATGAACTTTCCGCTCGCAAATGTAAATGGAAATGTTCTGAGAACTTCTTCATTGTAACTTGTATATCGTGAAAGGACATTGGGATAATAATATTAATATGATATCGAACATGGTTGAGACAAATTGAATACAGTTTTCTCGAACATAATTGAGTGTAGGTGGAAGTTGTTTGCTAAAATACTTTTGTATAAATGTTAGGTAACGTTTTATTTAACATCATAATATAATATTAATGTCTACCATATTTAGGTCCTTACTTATTGGAGTATTGTAGAATGAAATAGATATTTTCATTTTATTTTATTGTGTACATCATACGAATAACAGTTAAAAATGTAGAAATTTTACATGCAATCGTAGTACCACAAAGGGTGATCTTTTTGCTTGCGATCTTTTAAAGACGGCAAGTACCATTTATGCATTCTGTCAAAAAAGTATCGGGAATGGATAAATGTAAAAGTTCGTTATCATATTTGTCATAGAATATTGTCACAATTACATTATAGTCATGAGTTTTACCGTAATGAAATGTACAAAAATTAAATTAATAAAATTCTTTTCACCGCTATTACAAATAAATAACAAATTTCAATAGGACGGGACTAGTTTTACAAAAACATCAATGGGCGAAACAAAACCTCTGGCTATTTATTTTTCTGAATTCCTAGCCTACCAACATAATAACTTTGGTGTCTGAAAATCGGTAGGTGATGATCACGGTCAAAACGGAGATGAGAAATGGAGAACGAGTCAATTCCGACCCTACATTCATGAAACTCATTGTACTGGTGACGAGACGTGGGTATACGAGTTTGACATGTCACTAGTCAACAAGCTTCGGAATGGCGCCTTCCAAATGAACTGAACCCGAAGAAACAAACGAAAAATGTAAAGTCAACGTCATGTTGACTGTTTGCTTTGACTCTCGGAATTCTTGCCGAAAGGTCAAACGATAAATACAGAATATTATTTGAGCATTATGCGGTATTTAAGAGAGCAAATTCGACGAAAAATCCAGCTATGTTTAAAAAAAAAAACTTGGATTTTGCATCACGACAATGCGCCTTCGCACAAGGCCATCATTGTGAACGAATTTTTGACCAAAAACTCAACAAATACCATCGAGCAAGCACCTTATTCACCACATATGTCTCCAGCCAACTTCTTTCTTTGTCATAAACGCAAATTACCACTTCGTGGAACCCATTTTCATTCGATAGAAGACATAGGAGAATTCGCGACGAGAACAGAACTCGATTCCGAAAAAAGCGTTTCAAAATGTTTCGATGACTGGATTATTCGTTGGCGTAAGTGTATCGTTTCTAAAGGAGCATGCTTAGAAGGCGATAAAATTAATTTGGATGAATAACTTACATTTTGTGTATTATTGATCTTTTCCCGGTACTTTCTTGACAGAGTAGTATATGCAATAAATTCATACATACATACGGCATAAACAATAACAATCATGAAACAAGAGCAAAAATCTATAAATAATTATTTCAGTATATGGACAAAGATTGAGCACGGACAAGATATTCCATACCCGTACTGCTTGGATAGTAAAAAAATTGTCATTATAGCAAAGTGATGCTATATTGCAGCAGCAGTTAGAGATGATAAAGCTTTACCTAATGTAAGTTAACATATGCAGCTTATTGTTGATGATGAGTTACGTAAATTAAGGAAAGGGACAAAATCCAAAACAAATATACATTACTTTTTACTGAAAATATTCACACAGAAGACACCAAGCTGATTACTTTCCTCCTTCAATAGAAATAAGCTTAATGTATTTTTTTTTGACGTGAATTATGTGAAGACGTCCAGCGTTGCACGTGATGCATTCACACTCAATTAAATATCTCAGCTCGACCCTCAAGATAATGGGGATGGAAATACATTTTATCATATTATAAGGTCATTACCTATGAAATTGGAGTTTTTTTTTCAGCTAATCAAAGTACCTGCCCAAAATATATATACAATTCTGCCATTTTGATGGCAGTTTGTTTATCCAGTAAAGACTGTAGAAGTCTGTCGAACGGGAGGCGATGAAGTCAGCGGAAGCATTTTGTACTGCCTCTCGGGTGTCGAATTTTTCCCACTTATTAATTTTTCATAATTTTGAAAAAAGTATAATCTGTTGGGGCAAGGTACAGTGAGTACGGTGGGTTACGGATACTTCAAGCTGTAACTCTTGTAGCTTTGCGATGGTCTGTCGTGAAGTGTGAGCTCGCGCTTTGTCGTGGAGAAGCAATGGGGAAGAGCGATTGACCAGTCTTGGTTGTGGAATTGAGAGCTTCTCCATCATTGTTTGCAATTCTTGGCAATAGACATCTGCCGTCACTGTTGTATCATTCGGTAAGAAGCTGTGAAGTACAAGTCCGGCTACTACCGTTACTGGTCCACCAGACAGTCACTATCATCCTCACCACGTCACATATCACCACGTCCATCCTATGAGTAATCTTTCTTTTGCGCACTGATTAGGTGCCGTACCCGGGTCCACTCATTGAGACGAACGCTTACGGTTGTCGTATAGGATTCACTTTTCATCGCAGGTAACAATTCGATTTAGAATTCCCTCGTTCCTATGCCGATGCATGCTTCGACGCGTAATTCTCGCTGTTAGTCGCTTAGTTCGTGTGGCACCCACTTATCTAGTTTTTTGTATTTCCGATTTGACGCAAGTGCTTCGATGTTGTTTTGACACTGGATCTGCTTCCATTATCGTCTTCAATTCGTCGTTGTCGACAATGGTTACCAGCCGACCGCAAGGCTCGTTCTTCAACTCAAAAATTACAGATTTGAAACAATTGAATCCATAATGGCCCGTTTTTATGGAAGCAGTGTTGGCCCCGTACACGTCTTTAATGTTTCGTGTTGTTTGCGCAGAGTATTTCCACGTAGGAACTCATATTCGAAAATGATTTTTTAGTTTATTTATGGCGCCAAAAACCACCAGAATTTCACAAAAACAAAAAACTATCTAAAAACAAATGATTGATTTTTTAAATGAAATTAACACGGCTTTAGAATAAAATTATTTGAATTTCGAATTGCGCCCCAATCCACAGATGATTAAATCTGAAAACGCTGGTAATAGAATCTCCAATTACTATGTAAAGACCTGTTTTCCAAAAGGATATACAAGCTGTCCCAGAAATCAACTTCAACCCGGAATTGGGTGATAGAGGTCAAGTCATAATAGTTAACAGAAATATATTTAAAAAAATCTTAAGTATTTCTATATAAATACATACGGCGCCGTCCGTTTGCATACTGTCGTTGTTATGTATGATTATCATTCTCCTGCCCTTATCACAATTTCTTTGAGGTCGTTGCAACATGACTTGTTCTTACTTACTTCTCAATGAATCGTCATCTCGGTGGTCACCCCTTTTCTAACCATATCATCATTCACACAGTCCATCCATCGTTTCTTTGGTCTTCCCCTACCCAAAAAGACATTCATACTCAACACTTTCCTCACGAAATTTTCCCTATTTCACCGTATCTCATTCCCAAACCATGAGAGCCGGTTATCGGTACCACTTTCAGACATCCCCTTATCCATATACTTTGTGGAACACCACAAATCATTCTCAGCATTCTCATCTCAGCTGCATGCAATTGCCTTTCATTAATCCCTTTTGTGGACCAACATTCTGATCCATACAATACAGCAGGTTAATGGTTAAATAATGTTGTGGTTCTGCTGATTTTCAAGCCAACATTCTTCAGCTTCTGTTGCCATTTATCCAATCTGCTCTGAATCTCAGAGATCATCTTCACCGTCAAGAACAATGTATTCGGCAAACAGCTTGCACCATTGTGCCTCTTACTGTATGTTTGACGTCATAGCTGATCCCTGGTCTACAGTCCAGAGCCTACAGTCAAACTGAACTCGTCGGTATTGCCAGCAGTCGACCAGACGTACGCTACGAGATTGACTGTACATAACATGAACAAATTCTACATCTTCCCGGATAAACCATTCTCTTACAAGGCTCACCACGACACATCCCGAGGTACCCTATACGCATTTTCTAGATCAATGAACACCATGTGCAAGTTTGTGTGTAGTACTTTTCGCTCAATTGGCGGAGTGCAAAAGTGTCTTCCATTGATCTTCGACCTGTCATAAAATCAAACTGATCAGGTTAATCATCTCACTCTCCTCTCACAGTCTTTTTTTATTACTTCCAAGTATACCTTCAGCGTCATAACCTGCGACGCAATCTTAAGGCGACATATACTACTCTGTCAAGAAAGTACCGGGAAAAGATCAATACAGCTCAAATAACATTCTTTATTTACCAGTTGACCTTCCGGCAAGAATTCCGAGTGCACAACACCGCGATAGTCAAAGAAAACTGTCAACATGACTTTGACTTTTGATTTACTTTGGCGTGGTTTTTTCGGTTCCGGTTCAATTGGAAGGCGCCACTTCGAAGCTTGTTGACTAGTTTGTATGTCAAAACTCGTAAGCCCACGTCTCGTCACCTATAACAATGCGATTCATGAGTGTTGAGTCGGAATTGACTCGTTGTAGCATGTCCTCAGCGACTCTAATGCGATTGATTGAGTTTTTGGAGAAAATTCAGGTCTTTTGGGACTAGCCGAGCGGCAACATGTTTCATACCCAACTGATTTCTTAAAATGGTCCGGATCGACTCCTGAGACACAGAAAGTTCAGCGACTATATCTCTCAAACTTGAATGAGGACTTTCAGTCACTGTTTCCTTCACTTTTGCGATGTTAACTTCAGTTGCAGACGTTGATGGCCTACCAACATGTTTCATACCCAACTGGTTTCTTAAAATGAATCAGGATTTTCAGTCACTTTTTCCTTCACTTTTGCGATGTTAACTTCAGTGGAAGACGTTGATAGCCTACCAGAGGAAAATCTTCTATCACATCTCAACCGCTTTTGAACGCTTTGTACCACTCATAAGTACGTGTTTTTGATAAAGTCGATTCAAAGTAAGCCTTCTATAAAATTTTCAGTGACCCCGAGCACGAAAGTTCATTAGCGATGCAATGTTTAAACCAAAGTCTTTGTTCGATGTTTTTGTCCATTATGAAATTCGCAACGCACTGTATTTAATCTAAACAACAGATGCAACTCAAACTCTGCGCCAAAATGGAAAACAGTTGTGCCGTTCAAAAATACAAACTAAGTGGAATTTGGAGCCATAAACTAATTATCGATTCCCGAAACTTTTTTAGAAAAATACTTTAAAAAATAATAGTCGCTTTTCGTTTCCGTTCCTGTGACCGCGTTGCCCTTCTAAATTACGAAACGTTTTCTGATGCGGTTTTCGTCTTTATTTAGGGAATTAATTGCGAAAGATGTTTTTTTAAATCATCGTAATAATCGCACGAAGCAGGGACGTGTAGCTAATTTATTATAAATTGTTTGTTTTACACCGCATCTAAATGGACGTTAATGTATGTAGGTGTTGTAAATGTCTCCGTCAACCCATAGCTGGGCAAATGTTACTTTTTTTGCCTTCCCACACTTATTGTTTGTTCGAATATTCTTTAATATGGAATAACGATGTGAAGTTACTCAAGGGGTAAAGAGAAAAAAACTAACATTTGTCGATTAAATTAAAATTATTTTGTTTGTTTGTTTGTTTGTTTGGCATCTCGCAGGTCAACCTATGCGGTTGTCTCTGCTTAAGCGGACTTGCCTGTGGATTCCCTAATAAATTAAGGCCTCCAGCCAGGACTTAAACTTATATACTAACTAAAACTAAGCGACAACGCTAAGGGCACCCCCTGTGGGGTACGAACCTCGGCTTAGGGCGTCGCTGGAAGAGGGCAGCAAATGACTAGCTGGATCAGGATTGGTATTAATTAGGGACGAATTTAAAGCTACAGGCTCAGCGGCGCGGGCTGGCTCGAGCAAGGGTCGGGAGGGGCGTCGATTTGGGCGTCGCGGCGGGCCTCGGCGGCGAGGGCGGTAGGACGGCGATCGGGTTTTGGGCTTATGTAGCGTGCTAGTGGCCTTGCTACTCTCCTGGAGGAGGGTAGTGGCGTCGTCGGGGTTGATTAAAGTATGCCTTGGTCGGCGAATACTGCTAATGCGAGAGGGAGTGTAGCGGGCGGCCGCTGTAATCAGGGGGTTAGAATGTTTGATGCCGCAGTCGAGGAAACGCTTTGATAAGCGTTTCATGAACTGTTTTATGGTTGGCATTTTGAGGTCGACGTGAAGATCGATATTACGGACATAGAAGGGGGCACCCGTGACCCTTCTGAGGAAACGGTTTTGGAGGGTCTGCATCTTATGGAGATGACGTGGGTGAGCGTGCGCAAATATAACGCAAGCATAGGTCATGATGGGACGGATGACTGCGGTATAGATGCGGAGCTTGCATTTGAGGGACAGTTTACTACGGGCTGTCAGTACGAATTGCAGCCTGCTAAGAGCGAAGGAGGCGCGCGGGCGAACCGCCTTAATATGAGCCTTAAAGGTAAGGTTCTCATCGAGGATCACGCCTAGGTATTTGGCTTGCTTCTCCCAAGGGATTGGCTTGCCGTACATAGTGATCGGGCTGGGAAGTGGGGGAGGGAGTCGACGACGTCTCGAGAAGAGAACCGCCTGACTCTTATCGGGGTTGACCTCGATTCTCCATTTCCGGAACCAAGCGCCTAAGACGTTTGCGGAGGTTTGGAGTGTACGAGCTATAGCGTTGGGACAGTGACCGGTATAGTAAACGGCAGTGTCGTCGGCGAAGAGAGCCAACTGAGCCTTTTTACTTTTTGGGATATCGCTAGTGAACAGCGTGAAGGCGAGAGGAGATAGAACGGAACCCTGAGGGACACCGGCGCGAATAGGATGAGGGGACGAGAGTGCTCCCTCGACGCGATAGCGAAAGGTCCGGTTCGACAAAAAGTCTCGTAAGATGAGCACGAGACGATCTGGCACTCCTAGTTGGTAGAGCTTGTATATCAAGCCGTTGTGCCAGACTTTGTCGAATGCTTTCGCTATGTCGAAGAATAGCACACCCGTCGTCGCGTTACGCTGTAGACCAGCGCATAAGTGCTCTACTATACGGTGGACCTGTTGGGTGCCCGAGTGTTGGCTACGGAAACCAAACTGCTCGTTGGGAATGAGGCTCTTTGCTTCGGCGTAGTCTTTGAGACGCTTATAAATAAGCCTCTCGTAGATTTTGCCGAGAACATTGAGTAAACTAATAGGGCGGTAGCTGGAGGGCTCAGACTTTGGCTTGCCTGGCTTTGGGATACCGATGACGGTGGCTTCTTTCCATGCTTGTGGGAAGATGTTGTTGCTCAAGGCGCCATTGAAGATGGCGGTCATAAGCATTATTAGCGGGGCAGGAAGGAGTTTGTATACCTTATTGGTAATACCATCGGAACCGGGGGCCTTACGAGCGTGGAGCCCTTTAATGATGTCGTGCACTTCGTCTGGAGTGACGGGAGGCAGAGGATCATCAGGATCTTCGACGGGAGGGAGGGAGGCTCTTCGTTCGACTTCAGCGTCGACCTTGTTCAGGTGAGCTTGGTCTACTGGTTGGGAGCTGGGAGAACATTGGGACTCTAGGCTGTCGGCAAGACATTTAGCCTTATCGGGACTGTCGAAAGCGACACTATTGTCGGGGCGGATGAGAGGAGGCATAGAGACCTCTTCTGAGGAACGCAATTTCCTCTGTAATTGCCAGAAAGCTTGATGAGTGGGCTCGAGTTCGCTGAGCATCTTGTTCCAGCCCTCAGAGCGAACCTCCCCTATGCGTTTCTTTACAGCACGCTGTAAATGGCGCATGTGGGCTTTGTTCGCGTCACAAGGGAAGGAGTCGTAGGCACGGATGGCCGCGTTCTTCTCGGTTATCAGGTCACGTACGTCAGTAGATAGTTTCCAGCGATGGTCTTCCATCACCGGAACTTCCCGTGAACAATCCGTCAATACGGATTGTACGTGCTCTGTAAACGAGTCGATTGCGGCCGTCGTGTCGGCGACTGACACTAAGTGATCGGGGATGGTGTCTAAGTGAGGCGACGTGGTGGATTTCAGTCTTTCGCTTACTTTCCTCCAGTCGGTTATCGTCTGGGTCTGAGGGGGGCGGTTGGGGTCGATCGGGCCCGAGTAGGGTGCAAGATGCATGACTACAGGGCGGTGGTCAGAATTTAGCTCGTGGAACGTCTCAATCGATTGCAAACGGAGGTTCACATTCTTGAGCAGCGCTACATCGAGAACATCGGGAAGGTGATTAGGATTACCTGGGAAGTGAGTCGGGCTCATTGGAGCGATGACGTCAAAGTTAAGGGATTCGCCTAACTTGAAAACTAACCTACCTCTGGTTGAGGTTGTGCTACTATTCCACGCCGGGTGCTTGGCATTAAGATCCCCCGCCAAGATGACGGAGTCACTCATACCGAAGAGGGCAGTGAAGTCCTTTTGGAGCGAGATGGGATCCTCCAGACCATTGTCGGGTGGGATATAAGCGGAGATGATGGTGATCGGTTGGTGGCCGGTCATGCCGAGCCGACAGATAGAGGTCTCCAGATGGGAGAAGAGAGAAGGTGGGTCGATAGGGATGCAATACAAAGATTTCCTAAAGTATATTAGTGTGCCACCCTTGTGGCATCGAGACCTGTCATTGCGAACTAGTTTATAGTTGGCAATATTCGGGTTTCGGTGATGCGGTTTTAAAAAGGTTTCCTGTATGAGGAGGATGTCAAGCTGATGGTCGCGGAGGAAAGCGGCGATCTCATCGCGTTGACCTGAAACGCCATTTGCGTTGAAGAAGCCTAATTTAAGGGATCGGGGTTTGTTACTGTTTACTCTCGTATTATCCATTGAGAATTAATATTTGAGTGAGTGTAGAACTTGCGCGATCTCGGGATACGCGCTGAGGATTTCCATAAGGCGGAGTGCGTTGCCGTTTGCAGCAACGATTTCTTCCGCCATTTTGTCCGCGGCGGTGGTGAAGAGAGCCGCGTATGTACTTAGTATAATTTGGGCGCTGTTTCGGCCCTGGGTTCCCTGAGGTTTCGCTGGAGAGGCCGTAGGGGCCGCGGGGGCTACCAAAGGCGCTGGGATGCCGGAAGCCATCAGCGCTGGAAGTTGAGCGGGTTGCGCTTGTTGCGCGGGGATAGAGGGCACCGAAGCTGCGGGAGCCTTCAGGTGATTTAGGTTAGCCCAGGGAGACGGCCTCTGCGGACTGAGCCGCTCCGGCATCAGCGCGGAAGGAGGCTTTCCCCAGGGGCTTTCCCTGTGCTGGCGGTCGCTCGCGCGTTTCGCGAGTTTAGGAGAGGAGGACTTAGGGGCCTTAGGACAGCCCCGGTAATTTGCCGGGTGTCCCGATTGGCCACAGAGTACACAGCTGGGAGGCTCTAAACATAGTTCCCTATCTTTAGGGCGGGTACAGTCGGCGGTGCCATGCTCTCCTAGACACTTGACGCATCTAGGGGTGGCATAGCAGTTGGACTGCGAGTGACCATATAATTGGCAGCGATGACACTGTCCAATTAATTGAGCTCTGTAAGGCTTCTCTATTGAGATGCCTGAGAGCGAACACACCGACTTAACTTTAAAAATCGGGTGGTGACCGTCTGTGGGGTCACAGATGACCAGGAACATGTCGTAGACTAGGCCCTGTCTCGCTTTATGTAAGCGATGGACGGCGGAAACTGGTATGCCTTGTGAGACAAGGTCGCTCTTAATCTCCTCGGTGGAGATTTCCTGTGGAACGCGCCTAATAACGACGCGTGTAGGGGTTTCCTCCGGAAGGGAGTAAGTGTGAAAGGAGTAGTTCCTTTCACGTAGGGCGCGGGAGAGGTCCCTAAAGTCCGTAGACGTGGGTACCGTAACTTTGATCCCCTGTAGGGTAGATCGGGCGTTAGTATAGTTGATCTTGCGATCAACACACATTTTAGAGATTTCAGTCCATTTGGACTTTTCCTGGACGTATATCGGGGGAGGGGGCTTCTGCTTTCTCGCGGTAGGAGCGGGTGGGCAAGCCATAGGGCTGGCGGGGCGACTGGCCCGCGGACTAGGGGCGGAAGTGGAGCTGGACGATAAGTCGTCCTGTTTTTTCTGGGCCTTGGTGACCGGGCCAGCGGGGGCGGAGGATTTAGCCGCCTTCCTCTTGCCTCCTTTGACCACGACTTGGAAGTCGTCATCGCTGGAGGAGGAGGTGCGGGCTTCTTCCTCGGAGAGTGGGACTGACGTGTCCATGCTTTCCGTCGTATTTGTTACAGCGGCGCGCAGCTGCGTTGTCTCTGAGACAATGGCAGCCGGAACAATAGACGGCGTGACAATGGCGGCAGGGACAAAGGCGGGCGAGACAATAGGGGCCGCGGTATTTACTGCCGGGATAATGACGGGCGAGACAATAGAAGCCGGATTAGCGGCCGGGGTATTATCTACCGGAACAAAGGCGGGTGACACAATGGGGGCCGAGATAGTTGCCGGAACATTGTGGTGCGGAACAAAGGGCGGAATGCCTTGTTCACTTGCAGGTGGCGATAGCGGGCTCTCCAGTGCGTCACTGAATTCCACAAGTGACCCGTGGGACGGAGTGGGGGTGGACCGTTGGCGTATTTTGGCGCCATATTTCGCCAAGAACTCGGGGTCCTTAAAAAGGACCTCTCTGAAGAACGCCAAAATAAAGGCGTCCTCCATGGTCGGAGGAGGAGCTATTTTAGGGAGGGAATGGTGGATAAAATTTTTCCTACGTGGCCTAAACCCTATACCTATCTCCCCGGGTGGATGGGCCCGGGGATGTGTGACCCTCTCTGTCGGGTGTAGACAGAGAGGTGAGTACCTATTGGTGAGCCCTAAGCTTGTAACCCGTCGCCAGTCTTATTGTGCGAACGGGGCCCTGACCAGTCTAGCGCGAAGGGTGTAGACACACCCTAAAGACACTAGGTGAGTAGCTGGAAAGCAAAACTGTCACCAGAGCCGACTAGGAGATCCCCCAAGGCCGGTTATCTGGGACCCGTCCAACTAACTGCCTCGCCCTGAAGGGGTTCGGCGGGTGTGAATTGGGTCAACACCCCACTCGGCTTCGTTGACACCGTAAGGTTTCAACCGAGGACCACGAAACTGTGGTTTTACCCAGAAGGGGCCTAGTGAAGCTACTCACGAATGACTGATAAAGAAAAGAGATTGCCTTGAAAAAGGCACTTTTTGATTGGTTAAAATCAAATCAATTTCTTGATTTGATTTTAAATCGGAGTAGTCGGGGCGACTACGATGACGTCACGTGGCAGCGACGAATAATAACACGAAACACAACACTGGAGCGGGAGAGCGCACAAACACGTCCGTCCGCGGCGAGAGTCGAGCGTCGAGTGTAAATTAAAATTAAGGTGCCGAATAAGTAATAATCACACGGGCTTGCGATGACGTAGCTTACGGTACACTTTTCTCGATATTTGATAGTTTTACGCCTTGAGTGACGTCACATCGTTAGCGTCAAACTTAGCGCGAATGAGTGCACTAGTGGTTGTCTGCGACTTTTTAACCAATCTTTACATCTGCAAGAGTGATTTCGAAAATTCGAAAAAATGGTTGATGTAACGTCCTTAGGTCCGTCTCTTAAGAATTTTACGTCTCTCTGACTCTCTTGTGATCTTCTGTGACATAAAGTGTTTATGTGGTTGTCAGTCATTCAGTGAATCTGTCACGGTGCAGATCCAATCAATCAAATGTCTTAAAGAATTTCGTATGTAAACTTAAATCTACGAAACCTGAAACTTAATAAACGAGCAAAAAAGCATTACATTTCATATTATTACGATAATTTAATAAACTTAAGTGCGTTCTATATACTTAATTTAATATCTGTCAACGCACCGCACGTCATTAGTTAAAGTAGTAAATTAATTAACTCAACTCGAATATAAAAACATTGTTTATTTACTTTTAAACTATAGTAGGTATACTTTCACCTAAGTGTATTAAAAAGTTTTGTTTAGAAACACAAAAGTTTTAATGTTCTATTTAGGCACTTTTGAGAGCAGATTTGCTATTTTGACTTCAGTTTATTTTTTTTTAAACTTTTGAGCTTAAAGGGTTCAAGGATCTACAGGTCAACTGACCGTGACTCAATGGTGGTGTTAGTAGTAACATACATTTATATTCTGACCTTTCATACAATGTATGAGTTTTTCCAATAATTATTTTCTATTGTGTCCACTTTCCACCTTTTTGTTGCCTTTGTACACCTTAACAAAACGTTTTGGTGCCATAAAAAGCGACTTAATTATAACTTCAAGAGATAGGTGGCAGCAGTATGCTAGCAGCTTGGTGTATGCTATAAAAAATTATGATCGTTTAACCTTTGACCAAAATGGACATGAATGCGACTGCGCGCGTCATAAATGGTTTTAATGAAATGGGAAGTTACGCGACTATTTGCGCCAGTTTGAACACCGCCATTTTTATGTGTGAGTATGTGCGTTGCGCGGGATGCGGTACGAAATTCGCTGGCTCAGTTTCAAATAAACACATTAGTCCTATAGGATCTAAGTAACACCTAAGTCCCGAAAGACAGCTCTACCGGTGGAGGTTGTGAGTTAAATGTATACATTTTATGGTGGTTGAAATCTTAATGGAGCCAATACGGTGCGCCCCACAACAAGACCGTCTACTCTGTAACCACGGGTACTCCACGGTGTCTATTTTTTAAATTATTGGCTGTGACAACGTTTTCAAATTACAGTGTTAATAGGTATGGGAGGGCAGTTTCCGCCTGTCAACAAGTTACAGGTCCTTAACCATCAACTCTTTCGTCCTAGAAATGTTAAATTATGTAAAAAAATATGTATTCATCAAATATTTATAGTATTCGATGCATATCTCACTTGTAGTGTTACAGTGGCAAGGCTTAGATTCACAAACGGAATATTAACGATCTTAGGCGTACTGAGCAGCTTACATGCAAAAATAGATTAACCGGTTGGTTCCATTAATAATTTCGATCACTACAGTTCTAATTTAGATCATAGTAATGAAATAGCAGCATTGATGGAGAGGTTTTGATGTAGTGGCAGATGTGTCTAGTTCTGAATTATTACGAATGGCTGCCTTTAAAACAGATTGCAATGATGTCCTAGTTTTTAAGATTTTTTATTTAGAATTTATTTATTAACACCAACAAAATTAACATGAGAACATGACGTTGCGAAAAAAAAATTAAGCTATAATGACAATAATACACAACATGGGAGCATCTGCAGACGACCAAGGTGAAAAAAAAAATGCCAAAGGGAAAACTGTTCCGAAAATCCTGTTTTTTTTTGGATGCGGTTGAAAAGTTGAACACTAAAGTCTATAATTAAGGGTTAAAAGTTCATTAATATGTTTTAAAGCAGAGCCATTTAATATAGTGTCACGTTTCAAGTGTCAATCGTAAGTTTTAGTCTAATAGGGTGTCAAGTTTTAAGTGTCAAAGTTTTTGAAAGAAAGAAAGAAAGAAAAAGAAAGAAAATAACGTTTATTTACGGTAAACATGTTTAGTTTTTTTACAGACTAGATGGCTGTAATAAAACCTTTTTCGTTACGTGAAGATTTCGTTAAATAACTTTGTTCCAAAAATAAATCAGAAAAATATTTAAATTCATCTCCACCCTTACCACCGTCTGCGGCCCTTACTGTGCTCACATCATCCTTTTTCAAGGATACAAAAATAGTATCAACACGGACTCTTCGGTCCACTTGTGACGAAACTTTGTGAAGGTCGCAGATATTTACTAAGTATTATTCAATGAATGATAACAAGTGGACCAAAATATATAAGATACCCCAAAACTAAGTTTTTGTATGGCCTTGTTTTGAGAAGCATTTGAGGCCAATATCCCAAGCTGTATTTTTTATATCACCACGAAATATATTTAAAAACAAATATGCTTCGGAAAGAAAGATGACAAAAGAAAACACAGAAATTAACTGCTGCACTCAGAGACGTTATTTATTATCAGTCGATTATTAACTAAAATTGATAAGCATTATTTTATTTAAAAGAACATCACACAATATGCAATTTTTTTACTGACAGCGGTTCATTTACTTACTTGTCAAACCTAAATTATTTTTTATTATTGTTAACGAACATCCCGGAGCGTGGCATCTGAAAAAAAAATACGAAAAGTCAACACCGAATTGTTTGTTTGCAGAGGCACATTTAAACTTTTTAATATAATGCTACATCAATAAACGTGATATTCACTAAATAAGAACAACGGCAAAATCATATTGGATATAAATTTGAAAAAAATTAACACATGTACGAAATAATTTCAATTCATAATTATCTAAAGTTTTTATAGTTAAGGCCGATTGTTTTTTGTTTAACGAAAGTTATTGGACTAAGTGTAATCTTTTTAAATTTTATTTTCCTAAATAGTAGGTAATTATCGTGGTGCTGCTATCATTTTTTAGTTTGTTGTTAGGCATACTAACATGGAGTAAAATATTAAATGACGTATTTATTTTGTTTAATATCTAAGTTTATTCTGTGTTCTAACTTGGCTAATAATTTTGCAGTAAAGTATGAAAAATATGTTATGTCAATTCAACTAAAAAGACTAGTATTCAAAGTCACTGTTGACATTGAAAATAGTTGACTGTTTTGTTCAAAAGTTCAACACTGAATATCTATTAATCTCCTCATTCTCTAACAAAAAATCTTGCACTAACTAGCTCAGAAAATTACGTTGAGTTTAATAAGATATTTTTCATTTAAAGACGTAGGCATTCAATTTGAAATAAAACAATGTGTGGGAAGCTGCCATTGTTATTTCGGTGTACTTCGTGGACCAAAGAGTCCTTTGATACAATTTTATACCTTTGATACGGGTCGGTATTTAATGAGGACATAGTAAGGGTCACAGACGGGAGTATTGGGTTAAAAATTACATCATTTTCGTGTTATTTTTGTCCATTAAAGATAACTTTTACGAAAACACGCAGATTAATACAACGCTTACATAAATTTTAAAGGTCATTTTTGCAATAAATTTTATTAAGATGTATAAAAAGTAGTAATTTGTCCTTATAAAGTGTTGATCTACGACCATAAAAATTCAGTAGGTACAGGAAAATGTGAAAACAATCTTGACTTTAACTGTCTGAAATCAAGTGCAGAAACGCAGTAGCCAGTGAACAAAGAAGTAAAGACGATATTATTCTGTTTGGCAGATGACCATTGCTCTGGAGTTAAACAATTTTACCGATACAAAAAAGGAATATAAATCTAAGAAACCGCGAGAACACATTCGAACTGATTTGAATGACATTGACACATAAATGTGTATGTTAATTTAACTGTTTTCTTGGCACACAACCAAGAAACCTATTTTCTAGTTTTTCACATTTCTGCAATTCGCATACATTTACGACATTTAATTGACAGCGTCCAAACAAAACACCCATTTAAGTCTTAGCCGATTCCCGTTCATGAATGTTTTAGCTAGAAAAATCACCAACAGGTTGGTTGAGATCGAACCAGCCACGAAGTTGGTTAGCGGCTACCCACCGAATGAAATTACCAGCTGTGTTACAAACTAGCGTTTGGAAGAGAATGGACATGCACTAGGGATGTCTATGTTTGACGAGTTATCTGAATGATGAATTTTTTAACGGTTTTAAATATTGTATGGTCGTCCTATTGTTGTAGTATAGATATATATGGTTATACCATAATTGTTCTGCGCTTCCCGCATCCAGCGCATTCCTGATGATGACATATGCAGATCTATTTATTCTGTAAAAATCTCACCGTGAAAACTTAAAAGAGTTGATAGACCGGCCGATTACATTTTATCTAAAACGTAATTCGTAAACTCTATATACAGGCAAAAAATATCGATGTAACATAATTGGTGTTTGCCCAACACTAGGTACCGAAAGGTCACGTTGACATTTTATACTCCTGCCGTATTTTCAATGTGCTCCCTACGGGCGATCGAATTTTGTTTCCCATCCATACAAGAACATGATCACTGATCATTCTATCAGTAGGTACTTAATCAAATTGAAAAATAATATGTGTACAGAAATAGGTAAATTACGTAAGTTTCTGATCATTGCGAGCTTGATTTTATTTAGCTAAAAAATAATTTGGTCATTCGAGTCGGATACGAAATAAGATCTTGTTTATTGCTTAGTAGTTTAGTACGGTTGAGGGTCGTAGATATATAAAAAAAATTAGGAGTTACATTTAAAAAGTATGATACGCCATTACGCACAAGGGGTAATAATTGCCTTGACCAGACAATTCTTAAAACTAAATTACCCTCTTCTACCTTCATTTTCGATTCCACAATTACTGATTTAAATTTGACCTTTGTTTAAATTTGAAGCCACCCCTTAATTTTTCTAATATCTCAATCGTCAAGACCGACTTCATATCACTCGAAAAATCTATGCAAAATCTGGAATTCACGAATATTTTTGCCTTGAATGATCCAAACACTGCTACAGACTGTCTGATCCAAACTCTATCGCAGGAGATAAATAATCACTCAACATTGAAGCGTGCAGCGAAACGCAAGAGAATCCTAAAACCATGGATTACTCCAGGACTATTGCGATGAATGAAGAACAGAGATTTTTTGCACAAAAGATACAAACAGTCTCTTGATAATGAAGTCCTTAAAGCTACCTACACAAGATACAGGAATTTTTGCAATAAGGTTCTAAGAAAAGTAAAAAGACAGTTCGATTCGAATGAAATTACCAAAGCTGGTCGTAACACAAAGATGTTGTGGGATACAGTCAAGCGTGTAACAAACACAACTAAAATTACTCACCTTCCCATGGAGTTACTTTCCACTACGGACACACCTCAATCTCTTAACAATGTTAATTCATTTTTTGTAAATATAGGCAAAGATCTTGCTGATCGTATTAGAAACTTACAGGATAGCTGTCCTCACCCTAATTCCCAGTCCAATACCACCAATAGTTTGAATTCTTTCGTACTCTTGGAAACAAATTTTGATGAGATAGCTTCTATTATTGGATCTCTAAAAGCCAATGCTGCAGTGGGCTATGATGGCATCTCTACAACCATGATAAAAAGATACTCTGCAATCCTCACCCCCGTACTTTGCCATATCTTCAACCTATGCCTCGTCTCTGGTACCTTCCCATCTTCTTTCAAAAAGGCCATTATACACCCCATCTTTAAAGCGGGGGACCGCACCTCTGTTACAAATTATTGCGGTGCTATCTGCCCTATCCAAGATTTTTGAACGACTCTTTAATAACAGGCGTAGCACATACCTTGAAAGCAGTAATTTATTTTCAACTAGCCAATTTGGGTTCAGGAAGATAAATGGAATCGTTGATAACTAAATCAACGCAAAAATGCCTTAAAGTCTTTATTGATCTTGCAAAAGCATTTGATACCGTTCCTCTCTCCTGCCTTATATCTAAACTGGAATTTCTAGGCGTACGTGGTATTCAACTCCAGCTTTTTAATTCGTATCTTTCAGACCGTAGGCAGATAGGCAAAATCGACGGTTTTCATAGCGACGAGCTCCCTATTTCATATGGAGTGCCTCAGGGCAGTGTTTCGGGCCCTACACTATTCCTGGTGTTCATAAACGACCTGTGCAACATCCTCCTGTGCTCTGTTAATATTGTCTCTTTTGCTGACGATACTGCAATTACCTTTTATGGTGAATCCTGGGCTAAACTCTAAGCAACTGCACAAACCGGATTTGATTTAATATGTAGTTGGCATATCTCTCACTCACTCATGCTAAACACTAATAAAACTAAACTGATAACATTCTCTCTAAACTTCACCACGCAACCCTTGACACCCATTACTATAAAAGCTCACACCTGTCAGACCAACTGAGACTCGTGCAACTGTCCTACAATTTCTGCTACTGACACTACAAAGTACCTCGGTATTATTCTAGATAAACACCGTAACTTCAAAGCACATATCACCTACCTTACAGCTCGAGTTCGTAAACTTATATACCTTTTTAAAACGCTCAGACACGTTGCCAAAACGTATGTAATACGCACCGTGTATCTCGCCATGTGTCACTCAGTCATCTCGTACTGTATTGGGAGTTGGGGTGGAGCTGCGAAAACTACACTCAAACCTCTGGAAGTGGCTCAGAGAGTGGCCATTCTTAAGGTTGCTACTTTCCGACCAATGCTCTTCCCAACCTTTGATCTGTATAAAAAATGGAAAGTTCTTACGGTCCGGCAAACTTTCATTCTCAACATTTTATTACAACAACACACACAAACTCCTTTTACACTTACACAATCCTCACTTAGGCGAAAGCACGAAATTTGCAAAATAACCTTCACACGCTTTGCTTTCACTAAACGTTTCTATTACTACCTTGGGCCATTTTTATATAACAGAATAAACAAACATATATTTGTACATCAATCCTCTTACGAAAAGTGTAAAAAGCAGTTATCATGCTTTCTATCCAGTTTGGACTACGACGACACTGAATGTCTGCTTACTTCACAATAGTAGTGACTCCTCTAACACTTCGTTACTAAACTCAACCTCTTTCCCTTCCGTTCACACACACACACACACACACCACACCTGCATCACAAAACAGTTACACACCACAGCTACATCACTAATCACATACACACCACAGTAGGTGTGGTGTGTGTGTGATTGTGTGTGATCACAAAAAACACACAATTGCTAACACTTCACACACTTCAGTATTACAAGTTACTTACGTTAAAACCATAAAGTTCTAAGCAGTCTCTATTAATATCTTGTACTCGTTCTGTGGGAGCCCTGGGCTGGCGAACCTTAATACAGGTTACCATGTAACCTAGCTAGGACGCCAGATCTATTATTTGTTACTCTTGTGATTTATCCATAGATTGTTAAATTATATTAATTGTAACAGACCGTCCCACAATTTTTGAAATAAATAAGTCACATGGTTTTCTTGAGGCAATTTAAACCTACATTCTCTGAAAGTCTTTCACTGTTACGTCATCACACATGTCTCTATGTAGACATAATTCGAGATCACTCTAAAGGCGACGACCTGAAATTCTCTCCATTGTACCGAAAACCCTTTCAGGCGTTGGTCCATATGAAGCTAGAAGGTGAAGGAGGTTAAACTTCTAAAGGAAAATGCTGACTTTCTAAATTCGTTGAAATGAAAACAAGTGACAGCGGAATAATCGGTAGTGTATAAAAAATATGGTAATGAAGCGTTTTCACTTATGCCAGTCAGGCTTATCACGACAACAAACATTTACAAAGGTATACTAGATAAAGTTGTAATTAAAAGGACTAGGGGCACTAGTAATACAAGACTACGAAAAAAACTACATTTATATCTGTAAATTTTGCGATATACATTTTTACGTATATAACAAAAAAAAATGATAACCTGCGAATATTTTGATAGAGTATACTATCGATCTATAAAACGTAAAAATAAACTACCTTGATGTCAAACATTAAAACATGTAAAAATAGTTTTTACTTTTACAAAATTATTTTACAAAAGCAGATGGCTTCGATACGGGAAAGGCATTGTTAATTTTTTAACACCAGAGGAAATGACTAGACAAAGACATGTTCTGTGCAAGACTACCGACAGGCGAACACCTGAAAGTGTTCTATTGTGCAACGTGTCTTACCGTAGAGGCGTAGACATAACCAATACGCAAAACTTAAAACTCAGGTACAACTAACCAATGGAGGGTATTTTAAAGATGTAAAGGGAGAACTATTATAAAAAATCTAATCATTAAATTCAACTAACAGTGACTCATAATAGGATTAGCACACAGTCACATTAATTAAAATTACTTACAATTACAATACACATATAATAATTACATTATTTTTATTTATCATTTCAAGCAAGCTACGCTCACGACAGAACACGATAGAACAATCAAGCTTTTTCGTGAGCGCAGCCTGCTGTTGGCGCTCCCCCGCACTCGCTGCACCAGCCAAGTGCTACGCTTGCGCATTGTTGCGTAGAAACAATCAACGCAGGCTTCCGCAAGCATTGTCGATGTGCTACAATAGCGGGGGAGCCCCAACATCATCCTGTTTCATCCGCGTTGTTAAAATAATCTCACTTTTGAAGTCAGCTAAACCACAGTTTAATTATGGACGGTACACGAGCTAGACCTATATGTCGATATAATTACTTACGCTTCATCGGAGCGTTAGGGTTGTCATTCATAATGTTTTTAAAACAGAAAAGTGTTTTTTTGAAACGAAGTTCCTTAACGCGGCCGCCATCTTGGATTTACATTTTGACTTTTCTATAGGCTTTAGCACCCCTCAAAAAAATTATAACGACACCCATAATAAAAAAATCTTAATTTCGCGGCCACTCGTCTCGATACGGCAACCGCGACTGAGAGCACCGCGACGTACGCTTTAGTACCTCGTCGATGCGCGGCTCTGTGTGGGTGTGCCGTTTCGACCGCTTCTTCGTAGTTTCCGTAGTGTCCATATTTATATTGCTGCTAAACTATGTAAAGGTTAATGTCACTGTAGGACAAATGCAAAATGGCGTCATTTTACCTACATGAAATCTTTCTAAAGAAAAACATCAACTCATCAATATAAAACTAAGTCAATTATCAATGCCCAACTTGAGTTCTTAAACCCTGTCAATAAACCTTTCACTGACTTCTAAAAAAAAACAAGCCCACTGACTTCTAAAAATAAACAGCCAGTCAAAAGAAAATCAAGAGGCATAGGCAAAGCATTTTCCAATTTCCTCAGAATGCTGAAAGACAAAACAAGAAGACTTGTAGCTACAAAGAACGGGGACTTTCGCAGACAAAGCAATTCACAAGGCAAGCCGGAAACTGCTTAGGTCTTGTAAAAGAGCTGAGGACTGAGATTGCATTTGTAGTCAAACCGATTTAAAAACTCTATTGTATTTTTTTAGGGACTCCTTTACTTTGTTAAATGCAAGTATCAGACTGGCGCTAAACAAGGTAAAGGGGTTGAACACAATTCGATACTCAAACTTTATGTTCATATACATACGTATCTATACAGATAAATGATAAATGATTCTATTTGTAAGTAGGTTTGTACAAACAGTTTTACACGTCAATCATATTTTAAAAACTAGGTGAGATCGGCGTTTCCTATCTGACTACTCTGAGAAGAAAGGCCGAAACAAACTCAGAGGTCACAGTCTCTATTAAAGTCGAGACATAATTTTGGTCAGGTCATGTGAAGACCATGTAGATTGGTGTTTTAAAGTACCTTTTGAGGAAAGAACCACACATAATGAGTGGACCTGTCCAGTCAGTGCACGGATTTGTCAATAATCATGCAGCTCAACACAGAATTTAAGGACCTCAACAATTCGACGAACATTACCAAAGTTTGAGTTTGAGTAATTTATGTGGCCTACCTAAATGTCCAGTACATTTGGGTAGGCCACATAAATTACTCAAACTGCCAGACCATGATTAAAACTAACTAACAAAAAAAAACAACAAATCAACATTCACAATAATTAAAATATTTTATTACTCATCATCTCAAGTCATTGTATATTTGAAGTCCATCAATGTCAAAGTGTATTTAAAAATCCGAAAATAATCTTGGTCAGATCATATGAGGACCATGTTGACTGGTGTCTGAAATGGTATTTTGAGGAAGGAACCACACAGATTTGAGTGGACCTGTCCAGTCAGTGCACGCATTTGTCATCATCGTGCAACTCGTCTCAAAAGTAAGGAGCTCAACGAATCGACGAACAATACAAAAGAAAGGACATTTGGGTAGGCCGCATAAAGTTGTCAAACCGCCAGACCATCATTAAAACTAACTGAAAGAAAAAAAGAGAAAACTACTATGACACGCATAGTCCTCACATTCTAAAAATTAAAATAACATTAAACTATAAACAGTAAATATATACATGACAATGTTTATAAAATATAGTGTCTGCCTCGTTGGTCTAGTGGTCGCCAGAGCTACGGCTGAGCATGAGGTCCTCGATTCCCAGGGCGGGCAAAGTGTTATTGGGTTTTTTCTATCTAGAATTTCTTAGTAGCAGCCCGGAGTCTGGATTTGTGCCCAGTGATAAATGATAAATGATAAATGATAAATAAATGATAAATGATTTTATTTCTGTAAATAGGTTTGTACAAACACTTTTACACGTCAATAATATTTTAAAAACTAGGTGAGATCGGCATTTCCTATCTGACTACTCTGAGAAGAAACGCCGAAACAAACTCAGAGGTCACAGTCTCTTTTAAAGTCCAGACATAATCTTGGTCAGGTCATGTGAAGACCATGTGGATTGATATCTGAAATGGTCTTTCGAGGAAAGAACCACACAGAATGAGTGGACCTGTCCAGTCAGTGCACGCATTTGTCAGTTGTCATGCAGCTCAACACAGAACTAAAGGAGCTAAACGATTCGACGAACATTACCAAAGAAAGGACATTTGGGTAGGCCGCATAAATTACTCAAACTGCCAGACCATGATTAAAACTAATAATTAAAAAAAAAAAATGCATTAAAAAAAAACAACAAATCCACAATGTCTTCACATTCACAATAATTAAAATAGTATAATCCTTTACAAAGTAAATGGCATTGCATATATAAAGTGCATCAATGTCAAAGTGTAAATAAAATATTAAAATAATCTTGGTCATATCATATGAGGACTATGTAGACTGGTGTCTGAAATGGTCTTTTGAGGAAAGAACCACACGGATTTGAGTGGACCTGTCCAGTCAGTGCACGCATTTGTCAATCATCGTGCAGCTCAACTCAGAACTAAGGAGCTCAACGACTCGACGAACAATACAAAAGAAAGGACACTTGGGGAGGCCGCGTAAAGTACTCAAACAGCCAGACCATCATCACTAAAAGAAGAGAGAAAAAAAAAAAAAAACGCAAAGACCCACACAGTCCGCACATTCACAAAAATCAAAACAATATTATACTTTATACAGTAAATATATACATGTCATTGTGTAGATAAAAGGTAAAAGAAAAAGAAAAAAAAGTAAAAATAGCAAATTACACATCAATTATGTCTGTGTAAACTTATTGGAGCAGCTCAATCCCAAGCCTTCTTGTCCTCAATATAGTCCTTGACAGTATAGTAGGCTTTCTGGCATAATTTCCGCTTTATAAAAGTTTTAAATTTATTAAGGCTTAGTTCTTGAATGTGGCTAGGAAGTTTATTATAAAAACGTATACATTGACATTTAAACGAGCCACCTATTTTCTTGAGCCTGGTAGTGGGAACAACAAATTTGTGTTTATTCCTAGTATTTTTGTCATGGATATCACTGTATTTTTTAAACAGATTAATATTTTTATGTGCATATAAAAGATTTTCATAAATGTGCTGAGAAGGCACAGTCATTATATTAATCTCTTTAAATTTGTCTCTGAGGGAGTGTCTGGGACTTAATTTATAAATTGAACGAATTGCCCTTTTTTGTAAAACAAAAACTGTTTGAATGTCGGCGGCATTTCCCCACAAAAGAATACCGTACGACATCACACTATGAAAATAACTAAAGTAAACTAAACGCGCTGTCTCTAAATCAGTTAAATTACGAATTTTTCTAACGGCGTATGCTGCAGAGCTTAGTTTTTTTGACAATTTATCTATATGGGGGCCCCATTGAAGCTTGGCATCCAAAGTTATGCCTAAGAACACTGTGGAGTTTTCGGGTTTCAACTCTTCACCCTTTAAAAGAACACTAGTTTCTACTTGTCTAACATGAGGTATCGTAAACTTAATACATTTAGTTTTTTTCTCGTTAAGAAGTAGGTTATTAACATTAAACCAGTTAACTACCTTAGCGAGGGCGCTATTTACAATGTCAGTAACCAGCTGCTGACGTTTCAGTTTAAATAAAAGTGAAGTGTCGTCTGCAAACAATACTATATCATGATTATCCTTTATGAGGTATGGCAAGTCATTAATATAAATAAGAAACAAAAATGGGCCAAGAATTGAGCCCTGGGGGACCCCCATTCTAACTACAGATCCAGGTGATCTTTTTCCGTTAACATCTACTCTTTGAATCCTATCACTTAAGTAAGAAGTAAGAAGATCCAGAGAGGCGTTCCGTATTCCGTAGTGGTGCAGTTTCCTGATTAATGTTTCATGAAGAACACAATCAAATGCCTTGGACAGATCGCAAAAGATGCCCAAAGCATCGCACTTGTCCTCCCATGCATTATAAACATGTCCTAAAAGTTCAACTCCGGCATCAGTAGTCGAACGACCCTTTGTAAAACCAAACTGTTTGTTATGCAGTAATTTGTGTTTATTAAAAAATCTTTGCATTTGATCTAAAATAAGTTTTTCAAAAATTTTACTAAAGGTAGGTAGCACTGAAATAGGTCTATAATTAGTAGGGTCAGATGTGCTACCCGATTTAAACAATGGTATTATTTTACTGTTTTTCATAAGATCAGGAAACTCACCACGGTCAATACAATTATTAAAAATAACAGCTAAAGTAGGTGCTACAATATCTATAATTGACTTAGCAACGTCCACAGAATTACCCCATAGATCTGTGGTCTTTTTAACATTTAATGTGTGAAAGGTTTTAATTATATCTCTACAGGTGACATATTGGAAATTAAACTCAGAATCACAAACTGGAACGTTTTCTTTAAGCAAAGACTCTGCAGTAGTGGGCGATGAGTTCAGAGATTTAGTAGTCGATACGGGAATCTCTGCAAAGAAATTTTCAAAGGCCGCGGCGACTTGAGAATCTGATTTAATTATGTTGCCATCAATATCAAGGCTGAAGTCACTACTTCGGTTGCATGACCTTCCCGTTTCGCTATTAATGATATAAACAGTTGATGGCAATAGGCTCGCCCGCTATTACATGGGACTTAAACATAACTGTCGAAATGTGGGTTACTATATAGCATCTGCCTAACCCTTCTGGGATCACAGGTGTGATGTTATGTTAGGTTAGTTAGCAAAATACATAGATACATCAACATTATCTGTGTAAGATTTGAATTTATTAAGGCTTAGTTCTTGAATTTGGCTAGGAAGTTTATTATAAAAACGTAAACATTGACATTTAAACGAGCCACCTATTTTCTTGAGCCTGGTAGTAGGAACAACAAATTTGTGTTTGTTCTAGTATTTATTAGTACTTAGTCCTAGTATTTATGGATATCACTATATTTTATAAACAGATTAATGTTTTTATGTGCGTACAATTTTTTTTCATAAATGTACTGAGAAGGCATAGTCATTATTTGAATCTCTATAAATTTGTCGCTGAGGGAGTGTCTGGGGCTTAACTTATAAATTGAACGAATTGCCCTTTATGTAAAACAAAAATTCTTTGAATATCGTCGGCATTTCGGCACAAAAGAATACTGTACGGCATCACACTATGTAAATAACTAAAGTATACTAAACGGGTAGTCTATAAATCAGTTAAATTACGATTTTTTCTAACGGCGTATGCTGCAGAGCTTTGCTTTTTTGACAATTTATCTATATGGGGGCCCCATTGAAGCTTGGCATCCAAAGTTATGCCTAAGAATAATGTGGTGTTTTCGGTTTTCAACTCTTCACTCTTTATAAGAACACTAGTTTCTACTTGTGTAACATGAGGCATCGTAAACTTAATACATTTCGTTTTTATCTCGTTAAGGAGTAGGTTATTAACATTAAACCAGTTAATTATTTTAGGCGAGGGCGCTATTTACCTTGTCAGTAACCAGCTGCTGACGTTTGAGTTTAAATAAAAGTGAAGTGTCGTCTGCAAACAACACTATATCATGATTATCCTTTATGAGGTCAGGCAAGTCATTAATATAAATAAGAAACCAAAATGCGCCAAAAATTGAGCCCTGTTTGACTCCCAAATTGAGCACTGGGGGACCCCCAGAGGTTAACGCAACAAGGTTTTTTTAGCGCGTGGCTTGGAACTAACGTCGCAATCTTGCTTTTTGAATACATTTCAAGTGAAATTTCATAAAACAATTGTACAAATGTTTACCAACAGGAGTTTTTGGCGTTTGAATTACTTTGACAGGGGGGCGCCCTGTCAAAGTCATTCGAACGCCAATAAATCCTTGTAGCAGTGTAACAGTCTGTAAACCACCAATGCCAAATAAGTTTGAACAACAGCCAAGGGCATAATTTATTGGACACTACGCACACTAGAGTCAAAACAAGTGTTGCCTGTTGTAGTTTTGTCGTTGTTGACAACACTGTTGTCAGTTTTGCATGACCAAAAACGTCGGCGTCATCATTGTTTTCAGCGTTCGGTACCTCAAAATGAAAAAAAACGGAACCCTGACAACATCGGTCATAATTATATGCGACATACTTTGATACTCGCAAATAAATCAAAACCTATTGGTACTTCCCGTTGACCTAGAATCTTGAAATTTGGCAACAGGGAAGGTCTCATCATAAGTAAAGAAAAAAGTAAACAAATCGTTAATATGTGGTATTTTTTTGAGATTACAAACTTACATTCGTCGTTGATTGAAGAATTGACGGTGACATATATCGATGTCTAAGAGATAATTTTTCAACTCCAAAGTTAAGTTTGATTTTGGAATAAATTCGCGAATGGACAAGCACTTGGCCAGTTTTTTGTGATTGTCTGTCTAAAGGCAGTCTTGTCTGCACACCGCCTTAGTAATGAAATGGAGGGTCATTTGTAACCAAGAAGGTTTTTGTTAGTAAGTAAACACTTACTGATGAAGAAATTCTGAACGAACTTATTCTGAAGAAAAAAACTGGACTCACGTATAGCAGAATTTTTTGTAGGTCAATCAGCGTTAATTATGTAGCTACAACCTAATCCCAATAACAACAACTAACCCCATACAATCTAGGACATTGTAGCACATTAACGTAGTACCAATACCGGACAGATGGCGACCAGAATATCGGACACGTGTCGGTAAAACGAGTCGTAAACTGTGATAGCAAAAGTTGGCGACGTTCATTAAACTTAGGTTATTGATACTTAAGTAACGTTCGATAGGGGTCGGTTCATGTTGGGTCGGTGGATGTGTGGTGTCGGAGAAGGACTGATTTGTATGGTTGAACGAGTCTAATGAAAATATTAGTAGTTTAAATATGATTTTTCAATTTTTTTTGTAAGTTGAAACATATTTATTATTCACACACTTCCCTAACACCTGATTCATCCGCTCAACCCTTTTGGAAAACCCTTGCAACAATAAAAACGTCAACTCCAGTTTTAAAGAGAGTTCCTCGTGGCGCGAGACCATCCGTGGCTTCCAGTTTAGCGCGTTGTATCCGCCTCGCCGTCCGAGAGAACTCTATAAGTGCTTGGGTTTGTTTGTTTGTATGTTTGGCATCTCGCAGGTCAACCTATGCGGTTGTCGTCTGCTTAAGCGGACTTGCCTGTGGATTCCCTAATAAATTAAGGCCTCCAGCCAGGACTTAAACTTATATACTAACTAAAACTAAGCGACAACGCTAAGGGCACCCCCTGTGGGGTACGAACCTCGGCTTAGGGCGTCGCTGGAAGAGGGCAGCAAATGACTAGCTGGATCAGGATTGGTATTAATTAGGGACGAATTTAAAGCTACAGGCTCAGCGGCGCGGGCTGGCTCGAGCAAGGGTCGGGAGGGGTAAGTGCTTGGGAGCAATTACTCACCTTAAATCCTAAATGGCCCTGGACGACCGAGCGTGGCAGCAAGCCACACGTCCCATTCGCCTGGGTGGTCTCGGCGTGCGCAAAATTTCAAGTATAAGTTTACCGGCCTTCCTCTCCTCGGTCCACAGTGCTGATAAATTAACCAGAAATATTTTATCTTCATCACTGGTCGTGTTTGACCGATGCGTTGAACGCTTGGAAAATGGCTTGTCCCAATACGGTTTTCCCCGACAACCCGTTCTCCCAGAGACGGTGGGACGTGCCGCTCTGCAGTATTATACCCTGATAAAACGTCACCCAATAGTGTTGAGCGTGCCCGTCTGCTGGCTGTGGGAGAATGGCAGTCAGGCTTGTGGCTTCAGGCGCTCCCGTCATCCACCATAGGCACAATGACGGTTCACTCATTACTCACTCACTTTTATATTCGTTTCGACTTGCTACGTGGCTCCGCTTGGGCGTACTTTGTATTGCTCCGCATCGGTGTCACTGCGGTGAAGCTGTCGAAAGTCTCGGGCACCATGGCCTGTCCTGCTACAGGAGCGCAGGTCGCATAGCACGGCTCACCAGAATCAACGATATTATTCGTAGAGCCCTTGTCACCGCGGGCGTACCTGCGGTTTTAGAACCAAATGACTTGGTACGTGACGATTAGAAGAGACCAGACGGTATGAAGTTGTTGCCTTGGAAGGTGGGTAGGCTTCTGGTGTGGGACGCAACCTGTGTTGATACCCTTGCGCCATCTCATGTTCCTAGCACGGCGGGCTATGCCGGCGCTGCTGCTGCGGCTGCTGAGACCATAGTTTTGAACCGTTTTGGGTCGAAAAGCTCGTGTCATGGGGCCCGAGTGCGCGTCTCTTTTTTTTTTTTAAAGAAATTTCTCACCGACTAGTCAACACTTTACGTGACGCGTTTTTTTTTGGTTGTGAAGTCATCAAATGACTTTTCCTGCTCTGGGTGGAGCGGGAGGGTGTGTCCGACTTTTACCGGCTAAAACCCACCCGTGTTCCTTCAGTTGCCTGAGCCAGGGCCACGGTTTTCACTTTAGAATTACCCGCGACCCTGACAGACCCTGCAGGCTACTCCCGACGCCCAGGGCGTCTCCTGCGGCGGCTAGTGGGGGCGCGAGGGCGCAAGGATCTCTCCCTCACGCGCTCCGCCTCCTGCTTCGCGAGCATTACTGCTTCGCAGAAGGAGGTGGCGGCTTTCCATTCTCTCTCACTCCGTACCATGGCCTGGACCAGAGCCGGACACGATAGATCGCCGCCGTTGATCGCCTTCGCGAGGACACTGCGGTGCTCCGTCCAAGCTGGGCAGACCTCCACCGTGTCCTCTGGGCGATCCACACAATGGTGACACCCGGGCGTTTCCTCCCGCCTTATGCGAAACAGGAACCTCCCGAAACAACCATGTCCGGTGAGGCCCTGTGTCAGTAAGAAGGTGAGGACGCCGTGGCGCCTCTCCAACCACTCCTCAAAGAGGGGATTTACCGCCGCTATTGTGGCGTGCCCAGCACTGGGTTGCGATAATCGCACCCTCCATGTCGCCATGAGATCCCGCCGGAGCTCTGTCCGCTGTACCGTGATTTCTCGCGGTAGCGGAGTTACACCCCTGCGTTTTGCTCCTCGCG
Organism: Dasypolia templi; assembly: GCA_963555695.1. Taxonomy (NCBI): domain Eukaryota; kingdom Metazoa; phylum Arthropoda; class Insecta; order Lepidoptera; family Noctuidae; genus Dasypolia; species Dasypolia templi. The sequence goes on along the minus strand of OY743148.1, from coordinate 7,571,399 downwards.
CCACTCCCATACGTGCGCGAGGGCTTTTGCCTCCAGATCCCATGGCGGCGTGACTAGAGAGCTGGATTGTTCTTTGGCCAAAAAATTTGCATTGTCATTCAGCGTGGTAATGCTGCCAGTCTTCTGGGCACGTTTCTGGATGACAGCGATGCGGACGAGTACTTCGATGCCTGAGTGTTCCTTTTGTTTTTATATTTATTTGTATAGAAAGTTAGTAATTTAGTCATATATTACTCTTGTTATAAAATACAATATAATATATTTTTATTATTTACTAGCCGCTCCCCACGGTTTCACCCGCATAAATCTTGATCCCGTATCGGCATAAAAAGCTCCATGTGTTAATCCAGGTTATAAACTATAGTAACAAACATCCATCCAAACTCACAAACTTTCGCGTTTATTATATTAGTAGGAATCTAATCCTTTGATTAGATAAATATATTTCATGTATTTTAAAAATGTATTTACCCCCATCGTCTTCACATTCATTCATTCAGGTCATTTATGCCTTTGTGGTAGAACTTTGGGGACCTGAACTTATTTAAATAAATTCTTCAATTTAGACAAGAAGTTTAATTGCCGTCAATGCTAGTTTATTTGGTATTGAAAGAAGACATGAACAAAGGTGTATCTAATTTAGATACATTTTCAGAAACACAAATATCTCAATTCGATTCTCTCGTCGAATTCCGAATCCCATGGATGTGTGTGTATGAATTACAGTTCCCCCTGTATATAACAGTTCACACCTCATATATATTTACGTACGTGAAAACTGCTTGAAAGTAGTTCCCACGTACTGTCTCGGATATTAAATACCTCATATTGGTACGAAATAGTGTGGAGCATTCAAGTACTGGGTGTGTAAAACCTAATATAACAGGTTTTATTTGTAAGGTTCTCTGACTTTTAAGGTCTAATTGCGACTGTATTGTTGTGATAAAAGTACAATATGCGGTGTTACAGAACTTGTATCTTACTTTGTTGTTCTTAAATAAGACTTGAAGCCAGTCTTCAGAAGTATTACACTGAGAAATTACTTTGACGGATATTGAGGCTTGGGAACATTGCAGAAAACTGTTTATTGAAAAAGTAAACAGTTTTCAAAAATCCTTAGTTAGGTATTTCTCAGCGAAAAAAGCGGATGGTTAAAATCATGTCACCTAACCATTATTATTTAAATGGCACGACAACCGCGTTCGGCGAGCGTACCCCCTGTCGATTTCGACGTCCTTTATGATGTAGACAAGGAATAGTGACGGATTTTTCGAAAATACGAACAAAGTCGCTGTCAAAGTGCTAGTATGCAAATATTGATACAGAAAACGTTAAAGCTGCTGTTCAAATTAACTGAAGCTAATAAGCTTTCTTGATCGAGTCGAGCAAGTACTTGCACGGATTCCTATTTCTACATAGGTTTAGACATAAGCAATAGAACTCATCTATTCTATGTTACACAATCAAATCTGTTTGAAACGAAAACAATTTTTCCTCCTCATAGTTTCATACTAATAGGTTGAACTAACATTAGTATTATTTTCTTACTTTTGCTATTTTACTTTAAACAAAGTTTGGTTAACGTTTCACGGTTCAGAAAGAGTTTAAAAGCTTGAGGCTTTCTTTACTTTTATGTTCAGTGTTATTACCGCATATTTTCAAATTCATGCTTTTCAAGTTTTTCGTTTTTGTTACTTATAACTGGTGACGAAAAGTGGATCACGTACGACAAAAACGTGCGAAAAAAGTCGTGGTCAAAGGCCAGTCAGGCTTCACAGACTGTCGCGAAACCCGGGTTAACTCGCAACAATGTGATGCTGTGTGTTTGGTGGGATTGGAAAGGCATTATTCATTATGAGCTGTTACCACCAGGCAGGACCATCGATTCTGAACTCTACTGCGAACAACTGATGAGATTAAAGCAAGAAGTTGAGAGAAAGTGGCCGGAATTAATCAACAGAAGGGGTGTGGTTTTTCATCATGATAACGCTAGACCTCACACATCTTTAGCCGCTCAGCAAAAATTAAGAGAATTTGGCTGGAAGGTGTTAATGCATCCGCCGTATAGTCCTGACCTTGCACCTTCAGATTTCCACCTGTCATGGTATCTTCAGAATTCTTTAGGCAGTGTCGGGTTAACATCACGAGAGGTCTGCCAAAACCACTTGTCACGGAATTTTGATCAGAAGTCCCAAAATTTATATAGCAACGGAATCATGTCCCTACCTACAAGATGGCAAAAAGTTACCGAACAAAATGGTACCTACATACTTTAGTTAAATTTAAATTAACTATGTTAAAAAATAATTTGAATTTTCTTAAAAAATTACAAGAAACTTTTTCCCCAACCTATTATATATATATGTAGCTGCTACTCAATTAAAAATATGTATATATCGTTTCATCTAACTGGTCGTCTACTTTAATCTATATGACCTGGCCTGGGATCTCCTTTCTAAAGTTCCGTACCTAAAGGGTTTTTTTTGTTTGTTTGTTTGGCATCTCGCAGGTCAACCTATGCGGTTGTCGTCTGCTTAAGCGGACTTGCCTGTGGATTCCCTAATAAATTAAGGCCTCCAGCCAGGACTTAAACTTATATACTAACTAAAACTAAGCGACAACGCTAAGGGCACCCCCTGTGGGGTACGAACCTCGGCTTAGGGCGTCGCTGGAAGAGGGCAGCAAATGACTAGCTGGATCAGGATTGATATTATTTACGGACGAATTTAAAGTTACAGGCTCAGCGGCGCGGGCTGGCTCGAGCAAGGGTCGGGAGGGGGTACCTAAAGGGTGCCAACGGAACCCTATTTAAGGCTCCGCTGTCGCCCGTCTGTCTGCAAAGAGGCTGTATCTCATGAACCAAAATAGGTAGACAGGTGACATTTTCACAGCGCTTATCATTTTCTATTTCTATTGCCGCAAAAAGTAACAAACAAATAATAAAATAAAAATGAAGTAAACAATTAAAGCCAAAAAACGCCGTTTCTTGTTTGTAAGAAAGACAGAAAAATAAATATATAAATCACATAAAGGAAACGGCGTTTTTTGCCTTGTGGCACGAAACCCTTCCTGTGTGAGTTCGACTCGATCTTGTCCGATTTTTATGATATTGCTACGGGTTAGGATATTTTTTTTTTCTGATGCTATAGCCTAGTTCTTTTGCCACAAAATTCTCTTGTTATTTTATTTTTCTCCGCCGCTGGTTCTAGAAAAACAAACTACGTAGATATTCTGTAGAACTAACAAAAACTAAAAATTTGAAACAACGTATGAATTTTAAAGGAAAACTTGCAATAACACTGAACATAAAAGTAAAGAAAGCCTCAAGCTTTGAAATTCTTTCTGAATCGTGAAACGTAAACCAAACTTTGTATAAAGTAAAAAATCAAAAGTAGGAAAAAATACTAATGTTAGTTCAACCTATTAGTATTAAATTATGAGGAGGAAAAATTGTTTTCGTTTCAAACAGATTTGATTGTGTAACATAGATGAGTTCTATTGCTTATGTCTAAACCTATGTAGAAATAGGAATCCGTGCAAGTACTTGCTCGATTCGATCAAGAAAGCTTATTAGCGAATATCAGCTTCAGTTAATTTGAACAGCAGCTTTAACGTTTTCTGTATCAATATTTGCATTCTAGCACTTTGACAGCGACTTTGTTCGTATTTTCCCATGAGGGTTTCGGTAAAAATCCGACACTATTCCTTATCTACATCATAAAGGACGTCGAAATCGACAGGGGGTACGATCGCCGAACGCGGTTGTCGTGCCATGTAAATAATAATGGTTAGGTGACATAATTTTAACCATCCGCTTTTTTCACTGAGAAATCCCTAACAATATTTTTTTTAAGTGTTTACTTTCAATAAACAGTTTTCCGCAATGTTCCCAAGCCTCAATATCCGTCAAAGTAATTTCTCAGTGTAATACTTCTGAAGACTGGCTTCAAGTCTTATTTAAGAACAACAAAGTAAGACACAATTTCTGTAATCCCGCATATTGTACTTTTTTCACAACAAAACAGTCGCAATGCCTGTGTTTTGACCTTAAAAGTCAGAGAACCTTACAAATAAAACCTGTAATATTAGGTTTTACATACCCCGTACTTGAATGCTCCACACTAATATGAACCAATATGAAGTATTTAATATCCGGGGCAGTACGTGGGAACTACTTTCAAACAGTTTTCACGTACGTAAATATATATGGGGTGTGAACTGTTATATACAGAGAGAACTGTAATTCATACACACACATCCATGGGATTCGAGAGAATCGAATAGAGATATTTGTGTTTCTGAAAATGTATCCAAATAAGATACACCTTTGTTCATGTCTTCTTTCAATATCATCAATATCAGTCCAAAAAAAAAAAAAGAATAAGTCTACTACTAACGTGCATAAAGAGGCGAAATTATATGTGGTGCCCCACACACGATCCAACATACGAATTAACAGTTCTCTCATTAATATGATATTGAGAATCCCAGCGTTGCCTACATTCCTAGATCCGTGCGCGCATTTTAATTAAATTCTTTAAAAAAAACAGCACCGTGCGAGTTTGACTCGCTCAGTAAAGCTGTCCGTATCAGTATTTATGTATTGAGTTTTTTTTTGCTTGGTGTTTATTGTATTTGTTGGTATATTGGTGTGGCGAAATATCGCAAATAATTTAATTTGGTGTTCTGTGTCTCGTAATGTTTATAACTTTGCATACCAATTATTGTATACAATCAAGTTTTGTCTAACTAAACAGACAGCTGTGCTGCTGGTGAGTTTGTTGCGCCACTTCTCCTTCCCAGCTATACTCCATTTGTTATAACATTGGAAAAAAGTGGCTCGCAAAAGCAGGAGTACGAAACTTTTTATTTTCAAGTTAAGTTCTAGCAATTTTAATAAATAATGTATGTGCTTTTTTTGTAAGTAACTATGGATGTCATACAATAAAGCATTTTCTATCTATCTACTCGTCACGATGCTTGGATAGGTATATGGAATTAAACAATCAGTTTATGAAAAACAACTTTATCACAATGACATGTCCATATTTTGTTTACAACAAACGAAATAAATACGACACGAAACACCACTTAACAATTTAGTCACTGCTACCATCAGTCATCACAAATGAGGATAATTAATTGACATTTGTGGTAACAAAAGTCATTATTTTAACTATAATAATTTAGAATGCCAGAGGATTAACAAAAATTCACATTCTCAAGCTAAATACCAACTATGAAAACATTTTCCGGAAACATAGAAGTGTGAGATGAGATTTATTGCTATTAAAGAAGAGAAAAGGTTTTGCCACCTTAATGATATAATGGAGATAATAGAGTATCTCTGATAATGATGAAGAAGTTTCAAATGTTAATAATAAATCTTTCTACAACATCATCCTACCATCGAGTTGGAAAAACATTTCCTGTTCTTTAACTGTATGAGCAATGCAAGATTGCCATTTCTCTGCTGTTATGTTCGAGTGCTTGAGGGAGCAACCGCTTCACTTCTTGTAATATCTAACTTTATTTGTTTTGGGCTACATACCCCTTCATTTGAGCCCATACGAATTCTATTGGTTTGAGCTCGCAGTGGTAAGGAGGGAGGCGCAACACATTATTTTTTTCTTAAGCCATTTCATCTACAGCAAACGTTTGGTACAAATGTTTTATTTGTTTCACTTTTTGTAATAAAGTGGTCCTAAGGTATTTTTCCTCAAATAAATATTTTTGTTTTTAGCCACTCCTGAATATCTGCCTTTCGTGTGGCTGTAGTTGGCAGCTTCTCCACTTTCCTCGAATGAAATGGCGCATTATCCAAAACATTAACAGCACCACTTTCGATTTTTGACAATATTTAATTGAACCACTTTTCAATTGTGTGCATCCATTTCAGAATAGTAGCCTTCATCACCCTTTTTGGCTTCAAATATGAATTCACCATCCATTCTATATGGGTGTATACCTGAAATAAATGATTTGATTTGATTTGATTTGATTAAAAACCGGTACTCAATGTACCGTTGGCATAGATGACTTGACGAGAAATAGATCTAAACCTTTAAGTAGCAACCGAAATTGACTGCAACATAACTGTCCTTGATCAGGTTAATCTACAACCATAAACCCATAATTTATCATAAATATCTTTCTTTGAGGGGAGGCTTTAAGATTTAACCAGTTTTTGGTGAAAATGGACTGATAATTTAATTAATGATTTGGTAATGTGACAATTGTGAAGTAACTTCAAAAGAAACAGATCTAAATAATTTTTTACCTATTTGTCAATGATAAGCCGTTTTCTTTTTCCGGTTGGGTTCTATAAACCAGTTGATAAACCTGCACGGTGTGCTTCCTTTGAAGACTTAATAGTGTTGTCTTGCCATACCTTGCTTTTCGTGTGTCCTGTATGTATAATAAAAGTTATAGATCTAAATACAAAATTAAATCGACTTATGTTGAACTAATAATACTTCACTATATAGTTTTGCATAAAGGAGGTTTTACATAGCTTACCAAGTTCTGTGGTTCCAGGGTGGGTGATGCGCAACCATGTGTTGCGCATCACCCATGCATAACAAGACCAACCACTTAGCCTCTCTTCACCAACTCCACTCCCACCTACGCGTGGTGAACCCTGTTACGTTGAGTATAGTGGTATCCAACCCCTTTGGAGATATAGGTCGACAAGCAGACGGGAGTACGGGGGTCCGGCCATATATCTTCATCAACCGGATATTAGTCGTTGGCAGCAGGACGTACTGACTACCCATGTAACATCACTGCGGTGCAGAAGGGCAAGGGGAAACCACTACACTATTTTCCCAAGACATCCTATGAAAGTGGACCAAGTAAAGAAAGCGATAGAGTGCGATCCGGCTACCACCCGGCGCCATGTGGAGTCCAGGTCTCATGGTGTGAAATATGCTACTGGCCACACTGTCGAGACTCACCAGGCACAGTGCGGACAATATGTTACTGGTGAAAGAACAACTGGTCATCGTACGCAGCTTTGCAAAAAGTTAAGATTGGGAACCTGGAATATTCGGGGAATGCTCCAACCAGGGAAAAAAGAGATTTTAGACAAGAGCAAGCACATAACAACCTGCAAATACTGGGGATCACCGAAACCCACATGAGAGGTTCAGGATACTATACAACCCCAAAAGGCCACACTGTATACTTTTCAGGTCCAGAAAGTGAAAGTACTCGTAAGAATGGTGGGTGTGGCTTTGTCTGTGACTCCCGAAGTCAACAAATCAGTTCTAGGATATAACCCGGTAAGTGGCCGGATCCTGACCTTGAGAATCAACACAAAACATGTCGTGTTAATATAGTGGTGGTGTATGCCCCAACGTCCACCTCAACAGAATCTGATGCTGAGGCATTTTACAACCAAGTGACGATACTCTAAAAAGTGTGGCTAAAAGAGATATCACAGTTTTTCTAGGAGACCTTAATGCCAAGGTAGGGGACACGTCGAAAGATGGCCACCGAAAGGACGTAGTCAGCAAATATGGACTCGGCACCAGAAATGACGGGGGCGAGAAATGGCTGCAATTCTGCGCGGAAAACTCCCTGCAACTATTATGAACACCTGCTTTCAAAACCACCCGAGGAGGCTGTATACGTGGATAATGCCAGGAGACCGAGCACGTAATCAAATAGACTACATTGCTGTGGACGAGAGATGGAGATCGTGCATAAGCTCCACTAAAACGTATCCTGGAACGGATTGCGCGAGCGACCATAAACTCCCAGTAGCAGAAATGTGTCTCAAACTAAAAAGATGCGAGCGATTGGTTCAACCGACACAAAAGAGACCAGAACCTGGACAACTAAAGATCTTCAGCGTGTGTTTTAAGACCAAGTCAGCTAATTTTGCCATTAACTGTTATAACAACACCGACGAAAATGCTAACAGAGTGAAAAATCTTATCCTTTCATCACGTAAAGAGAGCCAAAGCAAGGCAGTCGATGCTCCGAGAAAGATATGGATAACGGAAGAAACATGGAAGGCCATCAGAGAGCGAAAGGAACTACTGAAAGGCAACATTGAATCTGCGCTTGCAGACTACCGGGAAATTTGGGCAAAGGTTCAACGTCTGTGCCGCAGGGACTATAATGACTACCTGAATTCAGTTTTTCAGGATATAGAAAATCATGCGTAAAAATTTCAAACAAGAGATCTCTTCCTGAAAATTAAGAGTATCACTCGAGAATTCAAGCCGAGAACATGGGCCATAGAAAATGAGGAAGGAAGACTGTTGACCGAGATAGATCAAGTTACAAAAAGATGGAGATCATACTGTGAAAGCCTATATGCCGACCCTGCAGCACGCATTCCAAGTACCTCGATTATAGACAAGCAATGCATAGATCCCGACATCCTCGAATCTGAAATCCGAGGTGCACTGCACAAGCTCAAATCAAATAAATCAGCCGGTAGAGACAAAATGTTTGCTGAAGAGCTTAAGTACCTAGGGGATCAAGGGGTGAAGATAATGCTTGACCTATGCAATCAAGTCCGAAAAACAGGCAGATGGTGTACTGACTGGAAAGAACCCCTAATAATTCCTCTGCACAAGAAAGGCTCAACAAGAACGTGCGGGAACTACCGGACAGTCGCACTTATATCTCATGCTAGCAAGATAATGCTCTATGTAATTAATGGACTACTGCAATCGTACCTTTAGTGAGAGATATCCAGTGAACAGGCGGGTTTTGTGAAAGGTCGAGTCACAAAAGAACAGATTGCGAATGTGAGATAAATAATTGAGAAAACTCGAAAGTTCAACACGCCGGTATTTATGTGCTTCATCGACTACTCTAAGGCGTTTGATTGCGTCAAATGGGATTGCCTGTGGACCATATTGCAAGAGATGGGCGTACCTCAACACCTCGTCTCGTTGATCGCTAATCTGTACCAGGACGGGGTATCCATGGTAAGGGTTAATGACGTCATGTCAGGCCTATTCAAGCCAGAGAAGGGGGTAAGACAGGGATGTATTCTTTCTCCTATTCTCTTTAACATATATGGTGAATACATCATGAGGAAAGCCTGAGATATGCGGACGACACTACACTCATTGTATCTTCAGAGAAGGAGCTAGCTGATCTGATTTGCAGAGTAGAATGCGAGAGTGGACTGGTTGGACTCACCATAAATAAGTCGAAGACAAAAGTCATGCTCATCGACAGAACCGGTCAACTACCCAGAACGGGAGAACTCGCAGATCTAAAATTTGTCAGCGAGTTTATATACGTCGGATCGCTACTTACTGACCAGGGAGGAAGCGATAGAGAGATTAAGAGAAGGACTCATATGGCCAAAGCTGCGATGAGTAAGCTTACATGTATCCGGCAGGGCAGAAAAGTCTCAAATGTCAGCAAGATGAGACTAGTCCGGACACTGGTTTTCTCGATATTCCTTTACGGCTCAGAGGCGTGGACGATTCGGGCAATAGATCGGAAAAAGATTGAGGCTTTTGAGATGTGGTGTTGGCGAAAAATGATCCGCATACCATGGACCGCCAAGAGAACGAACAAATCTATCATCGGTCAACTTCGAGTAAGAGATAGACTCTATCCACGATCTGTTACCAAATGATTCTCGGTTACTTTGGTCACATTGCCCGTCGGGAACCAGATAATCTTGAAAAGTTTGTGGTAATGGGCAAGGTAGATGGGAAAAGACCTCGCTCGCGGCCGGTCACCTAATCGTTGGACAGACCAAGTAACCGCCCTCACGGGACTCTCTGTCACGACCGCCCTAAGAGAAGCTGAGAACCGAGCGAAGTGGAAGAACATCGTATATAAAGCTACGAAGGCCTTCCAGGGACACGACCTTCAGCAATGAAGTAAGCGACCAAGAAGAAGACCAAGTTCTGTAAATCCTCCTTCATGCAAAAAAAGACTTTATAAATGTTAGTAGCACTGTACCGTCATTAAGCCAAATCTCATCTAAATAATTTAATGTAGTTTTTCCTTCGTTCCTTAATCTCTTAATTTCATGGAGATATTTCACCCTCCATAATACAATCTCTTGTTTGTCAACTAGGGCACTTTTTCTAAATTTTAATTTGTATAAAGTGCTTCTTGTGAAATCGGGTAAAGACACATCGCTTTTAACGGCTTCCAGAATCTTGTCCAAAGTTGGTAACTCATTTTAAAAGAAAAAATAATTAATTTTTCTTCGTATTCCACTTAACGTAATAGCATCATAATCGTCAGATTTTGAGTATTTCCGTTGGCAAGGAGATTGCAGGCAACCTTTTTTATTGTACTCATTGAGTACATTATAGACTGTTACACGAGATTTACCTTTAAAATAAGATTAGTAATGGATGTTCCTACCTTACAATGCATGTTACTTTCAAATATTTTTATGGTTATCATTTTATGATTCTTACCTGCAATTTCAGGAGTACCTTCGGGCATCACTGTTCTTTTTTCTATAGAACGAAGCGGTGTTTGTTTTATTCTCTTTTTCTTGGGAGACAATATTTTAACATCGTGATCAACTTTGGGGCCAAGTTTTTTTCGCTGGTGACACAGATGAGTGTTACCAGCAGTTTCAGTGCGTACATGTTGCGCTTGCAAGCCACTCGGGCCTGCACCGGGATCATCCCTGTCCATAGTTCAACAAAACGTCCCGCTTTGCACGAACAACACAAAACTAACACTATTATGGATAACAAAACTATAACAACAGAAAAAGAGTACCAATTAACAAATAAACCACGAAAATTCAGCAACAACAACGAGAAAAGGCGTAGCATTCACAAGTATCCACAAGTGAATGACAACTGCAGATTATTTACGGAATTTAACGAATGGATTACATTATAAACCGACAAAATTTAAAAAAAAACAGGTGCTGCTAGAACTTATGAAGGGAAAAGGTAACGTTTTAGATTTGGTAGAGTTACAGTAATGAAAACCGTTCCCGGTACTGTCCGCCCCTGCTTCTTTTAGATTTTAGACATTGACACAACAATATTTTATGTAATAACTAAATAATATTAAATTTGTAGTTCTTGGAAACTTGTAGTTTCGGAAGGTAGAGTGTTTAAATAAGACGATTAAGTTTGACATCTGTTATTTAAATTTATTATATTTAACCCCACATCAATCTTGACTGAAATAATGTTTGTTGTACTTTTAGCACCAAGTGTGCCCCCAAAAGAGCCTTTTTTTACATAGTAAATGGTGTTAATAGCACTAGGAAGTGGTGAAGGGCGGGCGTTTTGGGGGACTGTCGTAATTTTTATGTCCGAAAAGTGCTGATTCTCAGCCTAATTTGAATAAATTACTTTTGCTTTTGATTTTGACCAAATCTTTTAAAGTAGGTATGCATTATTTTTACTTTCCTTTTTTTGTCATGTTAGGCTGTAACATTGTGTGTGTTTTAAGCTACCTGTTGAGGTTACAAATATAAAACACTGTGACTCACAGAGAGACAGACGGACGGACAAACGGTGTAGACTTAGTAATATGGTCACGTTTTGACTCTTTGGGCACGGAACGCTAAAAACTATTGCAAGAACGTGTTTCGTGCCAGTTCAATTCCAGACGAAATACTTGTTTCGTCTTCTTAGAATTTGAAGTTGAACCTCAATTGCAATTAAAATTTTATGATTATTATAATAAAGCCTTTTATTCCGAAAGTAGACAGCAAAATTTATAATACCACAACAAAAAACACTCAAAAAGTCACACAAAAAGTCTCGAATTTCGGCATAGGCCTCTAACCATTTCTATTGTCGTCTATCGCGAGGATCCCTCCTCCAGTTTGGATCTGTTGTCAGCTTTATTTCATCCTCCCATCGGGTAAGCTGTCTACCCCGATTTCTTTTGCCATTCTCGGATACCATTCTGTCACTACCTTGCCACACTTTCCTTTAGTGTCTCGTATCAAGTGGCCTGTCCACCTCCACTTTTGTTAGTCTATTCTTGTTAGAATGTCGGTCAGATTTGTTTTGGACCGGAAATCTGTGTTTCTTATTTGATCCTGTCTCTTTGAGTCAACCATGCTTCTCTCCATTGCTCTTTGACACGCTATGGTTATTATGGTAGGTTAAATTTTATACATAATCTTCCATGTAAGATTCAATTAAATTTTTCGGCGAATTTTAAGAAAGGTTTTATCTTGCTGGTAATACCTTTTTTTTCAAGCCTAAACTGTTCAACTCCTGGGCAAAGGCCTCCCTCCATCCTCCTTCCATATTTCGCGAGCCGGTGCGTCCTCCTTGCAGTTTTCACGAAACCTGTCCAGCTCTTCCCACCATCTCTTACGTGGTCTGCCGCGACCCCGACTCACTGTCTCAGGGCACCATTTCTGTATTATTTGGGCCCACAGTTTGCCCGGCATGCGGAAAATATGTCCTGCTCAATCCATTTAAGTTGGGCAGCCTTTGAGCCACGTCAGCTATCTTTGCTTTGGAGTGCAGTATTGTGTTTTTAAACAATCTATTAATTAAACGCATAACGTAAACTGCGCTCCAATGCTCGTTGGCAGACCTTGAGTTTGGTTTTCTGGATGTTAGTCAAAGACCATGTCTGGACCCATAGGTTAAGCTGGAAAGTATACACATGTCCATGAGCCTGCGTCTCACTGTCATAGGCAACTCACCCTTGAATAGTTCCTTCATGGACCAGTAGTTGTTCCAGGCGTTTTCCTTTCGCCTTGTGATTTCTTTATCTTGTCTCGCCTGAAAAGAGACCACTTGGCCTAAGTAAAGGTATTCCTGGACATGTTGTATTATCTCCCCGTCTACTTTTATGTTTCCAGGTGTTTCATTGCACATAACTCTGATCTTCGACATATTCAGCTTCAGTTCAACCTCAAGGCTTGCATTACTTAGTTCTTGGAACATCCGTTCAAGTTAAGTGACTGAGGATGAAAAGAGAACAATGTCGTCGAAAAAAACGTAGATTTGTGTCTCGCTTCGCCAAGGAAAATAATATTATAGATAAAGATGATATAGAGTCATCTTTATCTATAATATTATTTTAAAAGTCGCTTTTCGTATCTGCCTGTGACCGCGTTGTTCGTCTAAAGGCCAGACGCCCCGGATTTCTATACGTTTTTAAGGTGGGGCGGGTCGCCAGTTTTTTGTATATTTTTAAGACATGATTGAAACTACTGCAACTAGTCTTGAAAATTCAGTCAAATATAAATATGCCATTTACAATCTACGTCGCCGCGAATCTCTTAGGGAACTATTTAAGAAGATTAATATAATGACTGTACCTTGCCAGTTCATTTATGAAAATATTATGTATGTTAGAAAAAATCTGCATCTATTTAATCAAATAAGTGATAGACATAATATTAACACTAGAAACAAAAATAAAATAGATGAACCATTTTTCAGACTATCTAAAGTACATAGATCTTTTATGGGGTACTGTGTTAAATGTTACAACAAAATACCTGGTGAAATATTGCAATTAAATGAAAGAAAGTTTAAAACTTATGTTAAAAAACACCTTGTAATCAAGCATATTACAAATTAGAAGATTATATCCTAGATAAGAATGCTTGGAAACATGCTGGTCCTGCTCCATAGGACAATCTAGAGGCTAGACAAAATCACACTATTTGCTTATTGTATTGTATATTTGGTTATTTTTACTTTACTCACACACTGACTTATTCCTAGTTAATATTTTAGAAAAATCATATATTTTTACAATTGTTTGTAAATATGTGAGCACAATGTACCTATCACGTGATTAATTTATATGCCTTTGCTTTATTTTTAATTTTTTTGTACCAGTTCTTGGTGCATCGTCTTCACATATAGAAATATAATTAATGTATACAAAATATTGTAAAACATTTTAAAAGAGTAACGGTGGAGTTTCTTGCCACTTCTTCTCCATACGAAACTACTTTTTGGAAGTGGCGCCTAGAATCAGTTCTATTTTTAATGTAAATTTTGACGTTCAAAAGTGCCTTTTTATGGGCCTATTTGAAATAAATGCTTTGACTTTGACTTTGACTTCATGCGCTACAGTTACTGGAACAGTAACTCGTAGCACGTCACCGTAGCATTTATCCGTAGCGCGTTTCGTAGCAAATACGTAGCACTGGTAGTGGAGTCTACGTTTTTAATTGAATAATTTACTTATTTTCTTTTACTTGATGCAGAACAAATGTAAGATTCTTTGTTGTTAACAATGCTGACCAACTAGAAAAGTAATTTTCTGAACTCTTCCTGCGTCATTACTTTGCAAGAACTACTATATAATGCCAATTATTACAATTAACATAGGAAATTATTTATGAATTTGTCAAGCGATACATTTCGAATTTGCCTTAATACGTGCCGCTGAATGGTACCTAAATTTTCGCAATTTGCATATCATACTCATTTTAGTAATTTGAATAATTGTTTAATGTCGTCCCATTTGTGGGAATTCATTCATTCGGTATTCTGATTTATTAGGGCCAAAAACGTTGAACGGAATTTTTAAGCCTATTTAATATCCTTTAATCGCTTTGAAACAACAACGCAGCGCCTGTGAAATTGTGCTGAATTTTATTTGGTGACGAGCAGTTCAGCAGTTTGAATAATAAAATAAACAAATCTTAATACATTCACAAAGTGTTTTTCTATTTACCTACAAAGTAACTCGTACCAAGTTGTACTTGTCAGCTGCTTGACACCGGTACAGTTTGAACGCCAGAGGCTTTGTATCTAGTTCTGCGAACTATGGATCCTTAACTCTGCGTGGTTTTATCATGCAACCTCCTAGAATCTGCAAAAAGTGGTTGGCATAAATACGAGACAACCTTTATTTATATTTAGATTATAGGAAAAAAACAAGTCGGAGTCTGGCTGAAGAGCTGACATTTCGTATGTCATAATGTAAAAACATCAAACATATTCCGTGAAAAATAATTAATTTTATCTGAAAAATATTATTAAGGTTTATTCAAGTACATCTCCCACAATACCTATTATATAACATGACACTAAAATAAGAAATTATTTTTCAATATTTAGCAAACCTCAGGTGTGTCCGTTATTGTAATTTAATTTCGGTCGAAAGTAGTCATAATTTACAACAGGGAAAGTAATTTTACGAGGATTTTAGTTCTTAGAATAAAAAGTATGACACCAGAGCAATGTCCTTGAAACTCAAAATCAAAATCATCAAAATCAAAATATTTTATTTCACATAAACCTACATGGGCACTTATGAATCGTCAGATTCTAGGTGCACGGGGCAAGAAACTCCATGGTTACTCTTTTAAAATATTTGTCTTTTACAATGTTTTTTAATTACAGTGTTAATAGGTATTGGAGGACAGTGTAGGCCTGTCAAAAAGTACCATATGTTAAACAAATAGACAATGGTCTATTGATTTACAATCCACAAGGCCTACGACGTTCTCACATTTACGAAACTTAGTAGTAGTTCCTGGAAAATGACAAAAGTACTCTTAAAAAACTGCTTACTATCCAACTCAATTGCCTACTTTTATCCGTACGTTGAATATTTTATAAAACATCGTGTATTTTTAATCAAAATCTCCATGCGAGAGCAAAACTATTCCAAACTAATTTATATGCGATCTTTTAATCTTTTTAGAAACACGTTCGCAATGTAGCATATAAAACAACGCATTTAAGCATTAACTTAAAGGAATGGGACCATAGAAACAATATAGTGTATATTTAATCAGCAACTTTAAATTTACATACGATTCTAACCGCATATCTCATAGGCCCCAGGCCTTTCGGATTCATCACCTAAGCCCAAGTCACACGAAGCTGCTGCGGGAAGTGAAAACAGAATTTAATATTTATGTATTTCAATGTAGACGTAGTAGGTACATAATTTAGTTTGTCTTTAATCTAGCTTAGTTAACAACGCAAGTAAATTCTTATCGTTGATATCTTTTAGTCTCAATCAATAGCCGACATTCCGGATGCCATTTTTTTCTAGGATGGTGTCAAAAGTAAGTGGAACATTGTATCTCTATAAAGTTAATGTAAAGCCACAACGATTCTGATCGGTCGGTGTAGTGGCAAATTTTTCAACCATTTTCAACCGACTTTCCGAGAAACTCAAATCGTGGAAGTGATCAATTTGTCACACAGTTTTTCTCTTGCGTAGAATATAATCCATGCAAAAGCAATAATACTAATAAGACAATCTAGTAACTATTTACGTTATCTTTCCGCTACTATTGACACAATCAAAATAAACTCTAATTTCATAACCCATTCAAACTATTGTAAAAAGAAAATATCCTCTGACTAGTTTACAGATCCTAATGGTGCCTGAGCTGTGATAGGTTGATGAACTTGGATGTTAACTGACCTAGAAACCCAATCAAGCAACGTTCATTACTAATAAATAGATTGCAGTATGTTCTCGGCTATTATATAGAACTGTGAACTTTCTAGGGTTGTCGTAGATGGAAAAATAAATGTCGATAGGTTGGGATAGATGAGCATCAGTAGTAACCAATTAGTTAACCTACAAAACCTATTTTATTATAGAACGATTCTAGGGTACTCACCAAATGTTGACCGTTTGGTTTATATTCATTTAGTGTTACAGGTCAAACATGTGACAACCCCATGTGTATGGATAGGACACGAAATATGCGAGTTTTTGGGTTGCAACATGAAAAACCCCTTCAACATTAATCATTTGATCGAAATCTCATTTAGCTGGCTTCATAAAATCACACTTCTATCATCATAGTTGTTTGATAAGAATATTTTCATATTAAACATTACGTCAAACTCCAAAATAAGAGCAATAAATCACAGAGCAATAACAACATTAATCACGGTCATCGAGCAATACCGTGTTATTGCTCTAAGATGGGACAGATATTGGTCTATTTTTGACACGCTATCACGCTTTAAATAGATACACCATGGAGCTAGGCTTTTGTCACGATTTCGAATTGGTTATGTGTGAATATTGAGCGTAAGTAAAACTCAGTACGCTTAGATGACGCATGAGTTTGTACGAGTAAACAGATCGAATTCATGTTTCATAATCGAGCTCATGTTTGTTGAACTTTATAGTTACTTTTATTATTTCTATGTGTATAAAGTATATTCCTTTCTATACTTTATATTTTTATTATCGACTCGACATGTTACTGGTTTTACTTTTTGTTTCGTGTGATATTCTGCCATGGATACCCTTCACCCAGGGAATAAACTAACATTATCTTTCGTCTAAATATTTTGTTTAAATTATTTATGGTTTCAGTTAACAGACTAGCTCAAGATTTTAAAACATGATATTGCAGTGTTTTCAGCACATGATAAAATTACGCGAATTTTCGCAATGCCATAAACTGGCCAGATAACGTGCATGATGCGTGTCCAACAAAAGCGACGCAAATATATTTTTGTTTATTGCAGTGCGATGAGAGTACGCGAAGATACATCAGTGTGTGCCGTGCAAAACTGCAATCTTTGTGGTGTGTGGCGTTAGAACACATACAGTCGTACCGCGAGTTCACAGCAATATGACTCTGAACGTGCCTATGCACTTTTGAGCGCTTACTGTACATAGTTGGTAAATATTGCTAATACAGGCCTAATTATTCAAAAAATGCTAAGAAACCGTCTGAAATATTTAGTAATAGAATAAACTTAAAGAAAATATATCAAAACAAGGTAACAATAATAATGAATTAAACTTAACTAAAGTAAGTAGGTAATACATAATTTCCGAGAAAAAGGTGTTACAGTTTTTTTGTTTTTTAAATATTATTTTATCCTGTAATAATTATGCTTTCTGTATCAGAAACCTATGAAGTGTTTATTTTATTATATTCATATATTGGTATTATAAAAATATGTGACAGCCCCATTTATAGGTATACATTAGGTCGTTATTTTAATTTCTAAACTTCTGCAAATTTGTAGGAACCTATTTACGAACCGGTTAGAATGTGAGATCAAATGTTGATACCTAAAGGGTCTTCGAACTATTAGGTATATTATAAGATAAATCAAATATAACGTGAAAAATTGCTAGTATCCAAGAAAAGTCATCAACCAACCTAGAGAAGAAAGAAGAAAATTGTACTTTATTCATAGACGTTTTCTCTATATTAACATTATCTCGATAAACATCTGATTACAATGATTGAGCTGTTTAATCTTCATCTTTTGAAAAAGACGAAGGAAAAACAAACTATAGTTGGTACACAATACATTTGTGGAATTAAGTAGGTTCGGTTCGTCAGCACTAAATAATTGTTAGGAACTTGCATATAATAAGATGTATAAGTGATGATTGATAAATATCTATGCCAAACTTTGATCAAATTTATTTCTACTGGGTTCTCATTACCGGTAGATAACTTCAATTTAATAAGGTTTCCAATACGTTCTCACTTACGCAATGAAATTCTGACCTTTCAAAGTGCACAAATACGACGGTTGTTATTGGCGCAATGCACAATAACATGTTTTTCTGTTGTTCTCAGAAGCTTATACAACTATTCAAGTTTCTATGTTTGTCATCAATCCCAATCATATTATATTTCCCCTCCTTGTAATGTAACATAACGTTACGTAATGTGTGTGTTTTGTAATATAAAGTTTTGTAACCACCCCTGAGCACAAGGACAAAGTTACATGAGGAAAAGGCAGGAAGCTGATAATGATGCTTTTAAGTGGTCATCATTACCATTTGAGCAGCCGAAAGACGTCCACTGCTGGACATAGGCCTCCCCCAAGCACTGGCACTTCAACCGGTTCAGCGCATCCAGTGGATTCCTGCTTGTAATGTAACAGAACTAACGAACCCTCTATAAGCATCATCAAAAATAACCCATACTGTACTCGGCTAAGTATTAAATATCAAATCATAGTGGCAGCGTAATTGAAATTCAAATGAAAGTAGCAGCGATCTAATTATAGTTGTATTACCTTCAGACGGAGTTGAGACTTTAATTAAACCAGACGAGACGAGTCGCTAACGGCGACCCTGCACACGTTACATGGTTTTAAGTGCGCTGGAGCGTGTGTGTTGTGAGCGAAATAATCGGTGATGAAGATATTAAAGTTTGCGTAATTGAAGATCAAATACAAATATTTATATCAAATTTTGAAAAGGAGATGTCTTAAATTGGCCAGGTCTCTTGTTTCGAATAAGAGATGTTTCAAAATGGCTAAGGAGGTAGTGAATATACCTCAAAGAAAAAAGAAAAAAATCCGGAGAATGTGCGAAAAACACAGATAATTCATTAAAATGTATACTGTAGAAAGAATAGAATAATAATATATATACTTTGTGGTGGTTAATTCATAAATTATTTTTATTGACTTTCAACTTGGCGTATCACCGATTTAGTTACTTCGTTTTTAAAAATAATGACAGTAAATCATACACCGACGACTAATCATACAAAGAGTCACTGAACTGAACTGTCAGCTGTCATAGCAGTGTCACTTAGGTCACTTTCGACGCTTTCTTCAACATGTCAAACGTCATTACTCAATCAAAGTGACAGCTTACCGCCTTATCGGGTTTTTCTTAAGTGTTGCAATTTCAAGTGTAATTGATGGTGTTTTGCCAGCAAACAAAGCCATTTTAACGATATTAAACAGTTGAGTACTGTTTTAAATTTGATTCCCTATTTTTATACAATAATAGTGTACAAGGACTTGGCCCAGGATCCTTACATTTTTAAACATCTCTTATATAATACGGCTAACCACACCATCGGTTTTCTTCGTTTATTTTCTACTAAAGCTACTAAAACTACATGGTGTCCGCCATTCACCGGCGAATGACGGCACTTAAACGTTATCATTTTCATGACAGCCGTCACTGCGGCCGTTACGTGGCGGCCATCTTTATTTTAGGAAACCTTAGCTTAACTAAATTCGATAAGTTAAAGTTTGAGAATCTAGCTTTACTTGTAGCTTTAACAAGATATTAAACACATTAATCTATATTACTCGTACCAAAACAAAATCAGCCGAATGTCTGAAACTTACAATCGTATCAGCGACGTCGTCCGCAGCAAGAATCCCTTCACATTTATCGACCAACATAAAGACGACCGAGCTCTTACTAGAATAAAGAAAAACGGGTAATGATAGAAGTTTCGTGAAGAAGTTTCCGAGTTATTTAAAGTCTTTGAAGACTGGAAAGTTTTCTTTTTCTTTTTTAGTTATTTTATCTCGGAACCATGGCGGACCCGGTCCTTTGGGAGGCGTACGAGGGGCCGAAGCGAACTCGCGGACGCTCCTTAGACAATATCTAATGATGAAACGTGAACTTGATATTAATTATTACATTATTTAACACTAGCATCAGCCCCCGACTTCGTCCGCGTGAAGTTTCTTGTTGGGTGACCCACACCGTTCCATCACATCACCTGCCCGCGCTATCACTTTGTTGCGTTTGCGTTCTTTCTGTTTTTTTTTTCTCTTTGCTCTGTTCTTAAGGGCCATAGCGTAATTTTACAGCTAGAATTAGGCAAACCAAAGTAAAAAAAAACCTACCGGGAGTTCCAGCGATTATCACTCACATACAAACAAATTTAACCTGGTTTAATATTAAGTATAGATTTAACAGAACTATAACAATACTCTAACTCGTACCTGGCCAGACTCCATTACTTAGAATGCAGGATCTTTAGTTGCGTTGCGTTGTTGTCTGTCTTGAAAAGGCCAGAATTGCAATTCCCGTATTTTTAAGAACGGTTGTAACTAATATCAGTCTTCCTCATCATACTCTTATTGCCCTTATCCCAATTTATTTGGGGTCGCGCAACATGTATTTTTCTTTCAATTTTCTATATTAGTCTTCTTCTCGGTATTCACCCCCTTTCTAGCCGTATCATCTTTCACATAGTACATTCTTCGTTTCTTCGGATTAATTTCAGTCTTCATCTGTCAAAAATTGTCCTTGCATTTGTGACATTTACTGTCGCTGAAATGAGATTGGGACTAGATTTGGAAATTGTTTAATTGCCTTCAGATCTATAGCTCTTTTGACAGACATGTTAAGTAGTGTGTCTTTTGCCCCATGTTTATAAAGGTCTTGATCAGCCCGCGGTTCCGACGACGCCGCCAACGTGTAAGGCACGCTTCATCCAAAGCCACATGTTTTGGCTAACCCGCTTGAAGATAGGCGGGTACTTACAATGGCTGGAAGCCAAAGTATTTTTTAAAATAGGAAGCTCAGAAAGTATCCCATTCGGTGCCTGTTGATAGCAGCGATCCATATAACTTTGGTTCTTTTTTCAATAAAATGTCTTATTTTTCTCTGTTTCATTATAGAAAAAGCGAACATGTCTTCATGCCAGTTTTCTATTATTATTTATTTTTTATTATTACCTGAAAACGGGTAGATTTTTATTCAGAACTAGCGACTCGCCCCAGGTGCAATGTACTGATGCAGCGACATGTCAGAGCATCGAGATTTCTGTGCTATATCTAACAGAAACTACAGAACGCCACCTGCTACGATCCTAACATATGTGGCAAGCGGGTTTCGTCGTAGGTTAGGAAATGAAAACCATATTCACTTTACAAATTTATTAAGTGTGAAACACGAGACACAGGAATCAGGGAAGTAGGTTATAAGGTCTCTAAGCACTTGTTCACTGGTCACTATCGGTAGATAGAAAGGAACGTCACTGCCCTGGGTTTAGCTACGCCGCAGCACGTGGTCCGGTGTGAGGTCACAGGGTAGAGGAGCGACCCCAGAGGTCACCAGGCGTGGGCACCACGCAGGTATGAACGACCGCGTGTAGGCACGCGGCCCGCTCAGGCAGGGGCCTCAACACGTGGCGGGCGTGGGGTCTAGGGCACCCACGAGCCACGTGGATGGCAGGTTCAGGCGGCGGTAGCGGCCGCGTGGGTAGTCCGCGTGACGGGCGTCTCTCCAGCGGTAGGGCGGAGGCAGCGATGACACCTGACAGCGGTAGGCAGGAAGTGTTTCCCAAGACTGGAACCCTGGAAACAGCGCGAGGCAGGTGCTCCCGTAAGCGTTGTGCCAGACCACTGGAAGCCTCCGTCGATGTGTGCGTCTCCCAGCTGTAAGCCCAAAGCAAGGTGGATGAAGGAAGACTCACCCATCGTGGCGGCTTACATTAGAGGTTATGCCGTGCACATGCCGCGGGCATTCTCGGAGGTAACTCGCCGCGTGGCCAGGCGATTTAAGCGAACAGCTAGGCGCAGCGCGGCGGGACAAGCCTAGCGTAGGATGCGAGAAGCATGCGCACGCATTCTCAGAGAGGTGCAGTAATGGTGACAGGTGATGTGGCAGAAGTCACTTTTGGTACGTAGTTTTCTCGCCAGTCATAGTGAGACTGCCGAGAACAATTACAATAGCTGCCAGACCGCGCAGACAGAGATACATGAAGAATGCGATCTGACAGGACACAAATAAGAGTATAGGCAATCACACTGAGCACTTACCCGTTTATCTCGGGGTTAAGTAAGTTTGATGCGAAGGAAAGAGGACGTTAGGCGTCCAGCGGGGATATTTATAGCGCAACCCACACCTTGACACTGCATGACGTGTTGAAAATTTGAAAGATTTAGGGATGTCACTCTCGTAAACCGTAACTAGAGATGTGCGTTTTAGTCGATCTTTCGGAAAACGACTACAACGCAACACATACTACATACTTTTACTTGGTTCACGCCGTTTGCGGGACTGCTATATATGTATCATAATCAGCCTTTAATGTTCCCACTATGCTGGGACACAGGCCTCCTCTCTTCGAGAGGGAGTGGGCTGCAATCTAACAAGCGGGCCCAATTGGGGTTGATAGATGTCACATGTCTTCGAATTTTTGGTGCTAGGACATGCCGGTTTCCTCGCGATGTTTTCTACACTGTTTTGAGACCAGTGTTGATGAAATTATTTACACAAAATAAAGCGCCTGCCTGGGCTCGCACCCACAGCCGTAAGTCTGGGCCGATACCAGTAGGTGACCACTGCTCTATATTATTGTTTAATACACGTAATTCTTCCAAAATAAATGACCGTAATGTTGAGGAAAACCACATCGAAATCCAATGTAATTTAGAAGAACTATTGGGTCACACAAATAGACACGATAACCGACTTTGTTACTACGAGTATAGTATACTATACATAGTATTGCACAGACTTAAAAAATCTTGGACTGCACGCTGTACTTATTTACTGAAAAAAGAGAAAGCCAATTATATGTATTTGTTTACACATAACCAGCCAAGAATGAGACAGAACTGACATAAAGTTGTTGTAACCAATAACTGTTTGAACACAAATTGTTTTGAAACAGCAATATTTCACATAAACAATTTGAATCAACGGAATGGAACACTGCCAACATATTAATGAACCGTTTAATGTAGCTCATTGATCACGGAAATTATTATTACTGAATTGGTGCTATGTTGGGCTTGTACTGCATGTTTTTGGATAAAGTTGAAAATGTGATGATCTTTAAGTCTGGTACCTTACTGAAATGATTTTACAGTTGTAAGGCCATTTTTTATTATAATTATTCATTATAATAAGAATATTTATTCAGAGTATCCCAGAAGTCGACGTCAGGCCGGAATCGGATGATGATAGTCATAAAAAAATAACAGAAAAAAAAACTTCGCTGTGTATTTAAAAAATTACAGGCATTTATAAAAACAAAAACGAGAAAATCGAACGCCTGACGGTGTTTTAACTCCTACGTTGTTTTTTTTTTTTTTAATTAGTAAAAACATCTTCATAGAAAATTTCATAAAAGTTAATACAAGTTTTTTATATATTTTCTCTTAACTATTAAGACTTGCTCGACCGATTCCGGCTTGATGTCGATTTCTGGGACACCCTGTAAACTAGCTTTAGCAGCTTCATAAAAAGTAGCCTATGTTCTTCGGCAGGGTTCAAACTATCTATACCCAAACCAGATTTCATCAAAATCGGTTCAACCGTTTAGCCGTAAAAGAGTAACAAACTCATACTCGCATTTATAATATTAGTTACCAAAAACAAAATACAAAGTCATTTTGTCAGCGACTTTGTCTTCGTGTATTTAATATTTCGTCATTTTTTTATACAAACAACCTGTATGAAAAGTAGCCCATGGCTTGACCGGTGTCCGCCACATGTGGCCTGCGTCCCATGTCTCTAACGATCGGTAAATCGGTTTAGGCGTGAAAAGGTAACGGACAGACAGACTGACGGAGATACTTTCGGATTTATGATGTTGTTTTGGAAGTGCGTTGTTACTGAAAGCCTATGTCTTGCTAGGTTTCCTATCACATAATGCGTTGGTACAGCAGAAGCGCAAAATTGGCGTCAAAAACAAAGAGGGGAGCCATTTTGCATTCCGTTTTCTTTCGTCACGTTGATTCGGGCTACAGAACAAAAGCTCATGTGTCCTGAAAACCAGCTTAGTCAGTCTGCAAAGTTTCTTTGGGACGCACTCGACGTGTCTATAATTACCTTCACTCGTAGAGGCTCATAGAAATATAGTGCCAAAATAAAAGCGCTCTGTCAGATTTTCAATCCTCAACTCAACGCTGAAAGTTGAATCCGACAACGCGTTTTTATTCAGACATTAATTTAGGTGTCTTCTAGTTTTAAATGGGCAGTAAAGTTATTGCTCACCTTAGTGGAAACAATATATCACAATAGACAATCGGGATCAAAAATCCCGTCTGTCTCATTATTCCTCTTTTAGTTTCATTAAGTTTTAGGTAACAGTTGCAAGCATGAATACCTTACACAGGAAATTCAGAAGTAACCCCAACGATATCGATTGCAATATTGAGAAACGACCTATTTTGGCTACTATGGTTACTAAAATACTTTGCACGTAACACAATATTTCTATCGAAACTTCAGGAGATAATCGTTTTTTAATGTTGAGAAAAATTAATTCAAACTCAAACTCAAATCATTTATTTCAATTAAACCATTTACTTTTGAATTGTCAAGGTGTCGGTCAGTCAGAAATATGAAGCTTATTGCCCATTCCAAACCGCAGTAGGTACCTATGGAGAAGAACGAGCAAGAAACTCCATGGGCACTCTTTTAAATAATATTGTTGTTACAAATATATTAGTTACATCGATTAATGTTGACACTATAAGTGAGAACGATGTACAAAAACCGTACACATTAAAAGCGTCCAGAGTGCAGCAAAACATAATTTAAAACAATCCAAAAAATTAATTACGATATTAAAAATAAGTGGCAGCTAAGAGATGACCAGTCCCAACTGACGGCGCCCGTTCACGAACATGACGCATGGATCAGCACCATTCAGCTCAACCATTTTGAAGGGAGCTAAATGATCCGACACACGCGCCACCGTCAGCGAGACATTTGAGTGAGCATGACATACTATCAGCCGCCAGGGCACATTCAAGTCAATCTATGACATTACCCGGTAAATGGTAGCTCTATAGTACAACGTACTCACATCTGTGCAATGCATCTATATAATAAAAAGGAGATTGAGTTTATATAATGCAAATATATTTTTAAAATCTTCAGTTAATGTGTTTTATGATCGTGACTGTACAGGCCACTAATGTTACAAAATAGTATCCCTTTTAAATCTCGAATCTTATCTCGGTACACTCTTGACCATATCATTCGTGTTAATCCAAACAGTAATTAAATTAACAAACACTCCGTTTAGACTTGAGATTATTCTGGGCGGCGCCTATAAATCAGGACCACTGAGCACTGACACTAAACTTGGGTTTATACAGCGGTGATAAATTGGTATTTGGTTACAATGGGTTTGGTATCTAATTATTGCGTTTTATCACAAAATAGAATGTAAAGTTATGTATAAACATAGCACAACATAATCATCCGACTGTTGGGACCCAGGGCGCCTCTCTTTATGAGGGAGATGGGCCGTGATACACCACGCGAGCCCAGTTCGGGTTGGTATATGTCACAAACATGTCAAAAATTAAGATTAAGAGAAATAAATAAATTTAATCTCTAATAAATTTATGTTTCAAGACAACCTATTTTTCACAATGAATTACTGTAGGTTAAGTGCCAAAGGACCCTTGGACCTTTTTCTAATGGCAACGTAATGTACGAAATAAACCCTATTTATATCGAGTCAAAATCCCATGCCACCGTTTAAGTATTTAATCATAATTGGAATAAGGTTAATCAAAAATTAATTGTTTGAAGGGCTGACAACAGATGTATTAGGAATCCTAACCTAGGGATTTCGCAGACACGTACACTAACTTTGGTTCGAAAACGACCCAAAAAGGACGTGACGGAAAACGACAATTAAGCGGTCCCAACCCTAGGGAGTGACAGTTAAAAAATGCTTCCTCCTTATTCATGAAGGTTTTTACTCTTGCGGAAGTAAATAGACCTGAGCTGCTAACCGAAAAAACAAGACCTGACTTTCTCAGAAGGATACTTCTTAAAAATAAATACATCCTACCAAAAAATAATAATGTGTACGGTATGCGGGTTGCAGAATATTTAATACCTTTTTTTCTTAATAAACTTCCAGAAGACTTGCAAACGAGAGACAAATTGAGTTCGAAAAGTTATAAGTACAAATCAAAACGTTTCTTTACACAACACTTCTCTTAGTGTTTTATAGTTTGTAAAATGTAATAAATAAAAATAAAATATAAGTCAACGGCTCGCCAGCAACAGATAAACCCTGAGAGGTTTTCGTTGTGTGGCTGAAACCAATTTGATAAATATTAAGGGTTTTAAAAATAAATAAATAAAAATAAATAAATAATAATGTTGACATCGGTGGCCCTGGGAGTGGCTGGGAACATTTAAAGATCCAGAAAAAAAGTTTTGTTATTATGACAGATTTGAAATTGGCTGGATTCTCCTTTGTTTTTGTGACTTTTTGCCATCCATCCTGATTTACAAACAATGTTTTTAACTTTTATCAAGTAATTTGTTATTAGTTCGGAATAGAATTTAAAAAAAGATATCATTCTATTTTTACAAACCTCTCAAACTCGATTTTTCTGAGGTACACAATTATATTGCTTTCAGAAACCGTTATCATCTTGAAAGCTAATTGTAGGCATAGTTTTAAGAAATTGCCGCTAGGTTCAAAAACAAAAAAAAGTTCTGGAACTTATGAATGTCTTGACCTTACGAATTGCTACCTATAAAACAGAAAAGCTTAATAAACTTCGACCTTACCCTTTCAATATTCCTCGGAGAAAATACTCCTGAAAGTACTAAACCTATTGACATAAAACCTATGAACGTTACTTTCATATTCTAACTAATAAATTTGAGTAACTACCGATAGCATTGGCCTAGAAATTAACAGTAGGAAAAAGGTTTTTAATTCATTTGTTTGGCTTGGTATAACCTTTTAAAACAAGTTTCCTCTCCTTGCCATAATTGCCTTTTGATGAGTTTAAAGCTACATTAAAATCCAACCTTGGTTGAAAGGCATATTATTTTATCAACGACTACTTAAACGATAAGAATAGTTGGTCGCTGTGATTAACCCAAGACAATGTTTAGTAAGTGAGTTAGTGAGTAATAATTTATTTACCACAAGACTTAGCCTAGGTAACATCAGTGTTACCAGTCGGGGTCGCGGAAGAATCATGTTCCCGCGACCCCGACGTAGGTGTGAGATGGAACACCGGGGTGGTTTTTGTCAGTAAGAGTCTGACAGACCCCTCATCCATGAGGATTTTCCACCCCGGGAACAAAAAAAAAAAAAAGGTAACATCAGTGTTGTTGCAATAAAGGATGGCTACTTTTGGCTATTACAGATGAGTAAGACCCCTGGCCCTTCAAACTATGAAAATATCCTGTATTTTGTAAGACAGTGTACTTTAGTGGGATTGACACGTTTTACAAAGTGTGAAAATTTTCGTAATAATTCTGTTTATGTTGTTTCTTCAGAATTTGCTAACTTTTTGGTATGTTATTTGAGTTCATATTATTGTTGGTTTATTTAAAAATTTTTTTTTTTGGTGTTGAATTGCAATGTGTTTAGATAGCGACCCCGACAATTGGTCATATTATTATTGCATGAACAACCGGCAGCAAGTTCGTCGTGATCCCCTATATGCCACTGCTTGCGGTAACTCGAGGGTCGAGGTACGTCCTTCCCTCATAAATGACCAGGGGGCAATAGCTGATTTTTGCGTAATGCTCTGTCTTTATATTAATATCAGAGTAGTTGGTCCGACGATAAGAAAATTAAAGTTCTTAATATTATTAACTAATCCCTAGAAAGATGCCAATAAATTCAAAGAACAATGGCGGCTAATTATTTGTTAAATAAAAACTAGTTACAAATATAAAAAATATTGTAAAATGTTCGTTTCTAATTCCTAAATACATTCTATAAAAGTTTTTATATTTTAAATTCCGTGGTTAATAAATATTGAGAGTTTCATTCTTTTTTTTTTTGTGGACTGCAGTTATACGTGAAATACGTACTAGGCCTACTAGGTGGCCGGTGGTATAAATAAATTGACCTAAACGCAATACCTATTTATTTACTATGTCGTCGTTTGAAAGAGGTAACAAGTTTTTTGTTTTAGTTGTCCGAATGTATGATTAAATTTCATGACAGTTGCTCTCGAGCCGCTGCGCTGTTGTTATAAATGTTTGGGTTACAGATGACTTCTTTTATTTCTTTATTAAATAATTCATTATTTTATCATTTATTCAAGAAACGACAATTCACACGATTGACTATAGTCAAAAAACTTTAGAACATAAAAGTTGTTTCAAATTCAAAATTCCCGAAAAAAGACGAAAGTCTCAATATTTATTAACAAGTGACGGAGTTTTTTGATGAACATCTTTTCTAATATAAGTCTAGGAACATAATACGAACATTTTACGGTAGTTTTCGTTAATGTAACAAGCTTTTTTACTTCAAATAAAATGAATTATAGGAACCTGCCATTGTTCTTTAACCAGTATTATATAATAGCAAAACATGAAATAATAATGTAACTACAAATATCAATGAAATATAAACTAGGCTTCCTTAAAAACGCCTGCTTAACTAGAATGGATTTATCCAGCTTATCACAAAAGCATATTTAAAGTGAAGTCAACCAAGGAGCCCGGTACTTTGACTCCCAGAGGTACTTCATTGTACAATCAGAAGCAAAAGAAAGGACATTTGGGTAGTCCGCACAAATTATTCAAACTGCCAGACTAAGATCAATATTATTATTTATTTATAAACTCGAAAACAAAATATGACCAACAAAGTCCTCACATTCGCATCCATCCACAAATCATCCATTCCCGATATGTATTTAAGGCTTTCTGTCAGTCTGAGTCTCGAGCGGCCTGTGGGTGTCATAAACGAGCAGAGCTGACAACGTCCTGCGCGTACAAAACAACAACGCTTTCAGGATGCTGTTATATTTGCCGCGGCATTGTAGTGCGTCCCGAATGTTTGCTGAGGCTCGCACGGATGGCTTTCACGCCATCATGCGCAAGAAAGCGGCTTCCGTTATACTCGTAACAGTATCTTGAAAATGATTGCTGGCAGACCGGACTGCCCCATCCAAAGGCACTGGGTAAAAATAGCAACAGGTTTGTGCTACAATTAGTTAATTACTTCCAATACTTACAACACAAACATCGCACAATCTGTTACTAACCACTGACAACTTATGGACTAATGCAAGCTAGTTTTTTTTTTTTTTTTAAATAGTCTTTTCATTATTGATCTCCTTAAAATTCTCTATCCAAGAGTGTCTTGGACTTAACTTATAAATTGACCAAATAGCTCTTTTCTGGAAAAATAAAGGTATTCTTAATTTAAACTATGACATTATATTACAAAAATGGCTTAATTATACTAAACGGGCTGTCTCTACGTCTGGCAGATCTATTTCCATTAATGTCAACGCCCAGAATCCTATAACTCAAGTATGAAGTAAGAAAATCCAGAGCAATGTTTCGGATCCCGTAGTGGTGGAGTATCCCTAAAAATCTTTTATGAAGAACGCAATCGAATGCCTTAGAAAAATCACAAAAGATGACCAAGGCATCGCATTTATGTTCCCATTCCATTATAAATATGTCCTAAAAGTTCAACACTAGTTGAATTGTGGCGGCATCTACACCGCCACATGCGAACTACGCATCACACTGACGTCACGCAAAATCCTGCATCGCGCACGCAAAGTTTACCTCGCAACTAGCATAAGTACAATATTCCGAGATCAATCTTCGGGGTTTACTCTGAAGGCGCGTCGAGTCGGAATCTCTATCGCAGTTTGCCGCCGCCGGTCTCATCTGGCGGTGACAGACCGCCGAGATGTCGAGAAGAAAGCGACGCTTTGTTATAAGCGTCGCGTCGCTCCTACAGAAATAAACAGAATCCACAGACATAGGTGCGCGTAGCTCGCGCGTGCCTAATATATCGTATGCTATATTGCAATTATAATGAGGTCCTATTATGAGGTCCTCGTAGTTATGGGCCACCGTGTAGCATCCGCAGCCGGTGGGCATACCCCTGGCACCGCACGCAACGCCCCCATACGGTTATAGATACGATGCGATATAGATACGAGTTTAATCGTTGGGCAGTTTCCCACCAGACCCAACACCCATCTGGTCGTGGATTCTCCCTTTTCCATAGAGTAATTGTGAACTTCACGCCCTGTTCCTTATACCTCTTTAGATTTATATTATAAGAGGTATTCCACTCAGAGCTCTGATTTCAACAGCACTTTACCGAACCGCACCTGAGCACTTCCACAAACCGCAATGATACAAAATTTTGTAACGTGCGGTTCGGTGGGACACTTCATTTATATTATTTTGGCCGAACGGCCCCTACGATATATAATTTTTTAGTGAATGGATGTTTTTTCTTTTGTTCAAGGCATTATTAAACAAAGCATAACGATAAAAATCTGCAGAAGTTGAGTTCTGTACCGGATATATCCCTTGTTTACCTGAATCAAGTATAGTAATCTTTTATTTGTGTCGCTATCATTAAATAAAAAGTTACGGATCTTGTAACTTTTCTCAGCGATTTCGTTACTTCAAATCATACAGTATTTCAACTAGGAAGAAATGGTCAAATTAACGCACTTACACATACACACCGCTACACGAAATCTAAGTATGTTTCAGTATTCAGTGAATCGGGGCTGTCGCATCGTGGCAAGTTTAGTAATTACGTGTTATCATTAAGACAGGGTATTCAATTCATAATAATAATAATCATTATTTTGCATTGCTTTCAAAATTGATTTTAGTTTAGATTTCTTAAATTTTTAGGCAGGTATGCGCGAATAGAATCAAATCAACTCTTCATATGTGGCTGTAGTGGAAGAGACACAACTATCGTGCCAACATCATATTACTACTTTGATATTACACCAAAAAGCGCATCGTTAAGTGAAATAAGATTGAAAATAAAAACGGGTGAGATAATCCGAATTTTACACAGAGTCACAGACACATATATGCCAGTGTTCATCAAGAAACCCCGAGCATAGCCCGCTCCATAGCTCACAACCTTGAATTTAAGGACCAGCCCGACTGTCTGTTCGAGTTGCGACACCGGTTGTCATAATCAGAGTCGGGATCTGCCGGTTATTCCAGGTCCGCAATGAAGGGGTTGGGGAATTCTTTTTAAATTGTATTGTGACATTTGGGGAGGGCTACTATGGATTGGCTTTATGAGCTATAAAGAGCTATAAAGCTAGATGAGATCGGCGTTTCCTATCTGACTACTCTGAGAAGAAAGGTCGAAAATAACTCAGAGGTCACAGTCTCTTTTAAAGTCCAGACATACTTTTGGTCAGATCATGTGAAGACCATGTAGATTGGTGTCTGAAATTACCATTTGAGGAAAGAACCACCCAGAATGAGTGGACCTGTCTAGTCTGTGCACGCATTTGTCAGTAATCATGCAGCTCAACTCAGAACTTAAGGAGTTCAACGATTTGACGAACATAACAAAATAAAGGACATTTGGGTATCCCGCATAAATTACTCAAACTGCCAGACCATGATTAAAACTAACTGAAAAAAAAGACAAAGACATAAACAAAAACCATATTGTCTTCACATTCACAATTAATGATGGCAATAGGCTCGCCCCCTATTACATGGGCCTTAAACATAACTGGCGAAATGTGGGTGTACTATAGGTACACCTCTGCCCAACCCTTCGGGGAAACAAGGCGTGATGTTATGTTTTTCACAATTATTAAAATAATAAATAATAATTAAACTTTCATGTCATTGTAAATATGAAGTCCATCCAATGTAAATGTTTATATTAAAATCCGGAAATATTAGTGGTCAGATCATTTGAGGACCATGTAGACCATGTAGTCTGAAAAAGTCTTAACAGCAAAGAACCACACAGATTCCAGTGGACCTGTCCAGTTAATGCACGCATTTGTCATTTGCTCATTCATGATTACGGTTTTTTTTTTTTTTTTTTTTTTTTTATAAATGGCATCTCGCAGGTCAACCTATGAGGTTGTCGTCTGCTTAGACGGACTTGCCTGTGGATTCCCTAATAAATTAAGGCCTCCAGCCAGGACTTAAACTTAAATACTAACTAAAAACTAAGCGACTACACGCTAAGGGCACCCCCTGTGGGGTACGAACCTCGGCTTAGGGCGTCGCTGGAAGAGGGCAGCAAATGACTAGCTGGATCAGGAATGATATTATTTAGGGACGAATTTAAAGCTACAGGCTCAGCGGCGCGGGCTGGCTCGAGCAAGGGTCGGGAGGGGCGTAGATTTGGGCGTCGCGGCGGGCCTCGGCGGCGAGGACGGTAGGACGGCGATCGGGTTTTGGGCTTATGAAGCGTGCTGGTTGCCTTACTACTCTCCTGGAGGAGGGTAGTGGCGTCGTCGGGGGCGATTAAGGTATGCCTTGGTCGGCGAATACTACTAATACGGGAAGGAGTGTAGCGGGCGGCCGCTGAGATCAAGGGGTTGGGGTGTTTTATGCCACAGTCAAAGAAACGCTTCGATAAGCGTTTCATGAACTGGTTTATGGTTGGCATTTTAAGATCGATGTGGAGATTTATATTACGGACATAGAAGGGGGCACCCGTGACCTTTCTGAGGAAACGGTTCTGGAGGGTCTGCATCTTATGGAGATGACGTGGGTGAGCGTGCGCGAATACAACGCAGGCATAGGTCATGATGGGACGGATGACTGCGGTGTAGATGCGCAGCTTGCATTTAAGTGACAGTTTGCAACGGGCTGTCAGAATAAAGTGGAGTCTACCAAGAGCGAAAGCGGCGCGCGCGCGAACAGCCTTAATGTGCTCTTTGAACGTTAAGTTTTGATCAAGGATCACGCCTAGGTATTTGGCTTGCTTCTCCCAAGGGATTGGCTTGCCGTACATAGTGATCGGGCTGGGAAGGGGGGGTGGGACTCGACGACGTCTCGAGAAGAGAACCGCCTGACTCTTATCGGGGTTGACCTCGATTCTCCATTTTCGGAACCAAGCGCCTAAGACGTTTGCGGAGGTTTGGAGAGTACGAGCTATAGCATTGGGACAATGACCGGTATAGTAAACGGCAGTGTCGTCGGCGAAGAGAGCCAACTGAGCCTTTTTACTCTGTGGGATATCGCTGGTGAACAGCGTGAAAACTAGAGGAGATATGACGGAACCCTGAGGGACACCGGCGCGAATAGGGTGAGGGGACGAGAGTGCACCCTCGATGCGATA
Source organism: Dasypolia templi (assembly GCA_963555695.1). Lineage (NCBI taxonomy): Eukaryota > Metazoa > Arthropoda > Insecta > Lepidoptera > Noctuidae > Dasypolia > Dasypolia templi. The sequence continues at coordinate 7,537,711 of OY743148.1, read as the reverse complement.
GCGGAAGGTGCGATTCGACAAAAAGTCTCGTAAGATGAGTACGAGACGATCTGGCACTCCTAGTTGGTAAAGCTTGTATAACAAGCCGTTGTGCCAGACTTTGTCGAAGGCTTTCGCTATGTCGAAGAATAGCACCCCCGTCGTCGCGTTACGTTGCATACCGGCGCACAAGTGCTCTACGATACGGTGGACCTGGTGGATACTCGAGTGTTGTGGACGGAAACCAAACTGCTCGTTGGGAATGAGGCTCTTTGCTTCGGCGTAGTCTTTGAGACGCTTATAAATAAGCCTCTCGTAGATTTTGCCGAGAACGTTGAGTAAGCTAATGGGACGGTAGCTGGAGGGCTCAGACTTTGGCTTGCCTGGCTTTGGGATACCGATGACTGTTGCTTCTTTCCACGCTTGTGGGAAGATGTTGTTGCTCATGGCGCCATTGAAGATGGCGGTCATGAGCATTATTAGAGGGGCAGGTAGGAGTTTGTATACCTTGTTGGTAATACCGTCCGAACCGGGGGCTTTACGAGCTTGGAGCCCTTTTACGATGTCGTGCACTTCATCTGGAGTGACGGGAGGTAGAGGATCATCAGGGTCTTCAACGGGTGGAAGGGAGGCTCTCCGTTCGACTTCAGCGTCGACCTTGTTCAGGTGAGCTTGGTCTACTGGTTGAGAGCTGGGAGAACACTGGGACTCTAGGCTGTCAGCAAGGCATTCGGCCTTGTCGGTGCTGTCGAACGCGACGCTCTTGTCGGGGCGGATGAGGGGAGGCATAGAGACCTCCTCGGAGGAGCGCAATTTCCTCTGAAGGTGCCAGAAGGCTTGGTGAGTGGGCTCGAGTTCACTCAGCATCTTGTTCCAACCCTCTGAGCGTACCTCCCCTATGCGTTTCTTTACAGCACGCTGTAAATGGCGCATGTGGGCTTTGTTCGCGTCACAAGGGAAGGAGTCGTAGGCACGGATGGCCGCGTTCTTCTCGGTTATCAGGTCACGTACGTCAGTAGGTAATTTCCAGCGATGGTCTTCCATCACCGGAACTTCCCGTGAACAATCCGTCAAAACGGATTGTACGTGCTCTGTAAACGAGTCGATTGCGGCCGTCGTGTCGGCGACTGACACTAAGTGATCGGGGATGGTGTCTAAGTGAGGCGACGTGGTGGATTTCAGTCTTTCGCTTACTTTCCTCCAGTCGGTTATCGTCTGGGTCTGAGGGGGGCGGTTGGGGTCGATCGGGCCCGAGTAGGGTGCAAGATGCATGACTACAGGGCGGTGGTCAGAGTTTAGCTCGTGGAACGTCTCAATCGATTGCAAACGGAGGTTCACATTCTTGAGCAGCGCTACATCGAGAACATCGGGAAGGTGATTAGGATTACCTGGGAAGTGAGTCGGGCTCATTGGAGCGATGACGTCAAAGTTAAGGGATTCGCCTAACTTGGAAATGATCCGACCTCTGGTAGAAGTCGTGCTACTATTCCACGCCGGGTGTTTGGCATTAAGATCCCCCGCCAATATGACGGAGTCACTCATACCGAAGAGGGCGGTGAAGTCCTTTTGGAGAGAGATGGGATCCTCCGGACCATTGTCTGGTGGAATATAAGCAGAGATGATGGTGATCGGTTGATGACCAGTCATGCCGAGCCGACAGATAGAGGTCTCCAGATGGGAGAAGAGAGAAGGTGGGTCGATAGGGATGCAATACAAAGATTTCCTAAAGTATATTAGTGTGCCACCCCTGTGGCATCGAGACCTGTCGTTGCGAACTAGTTTATAGTTGGCAATATTTGGGTTTCGGTGATGCGGTTTTAAAAAGGTTTCCTGTATGAGGAGGATGTCAAGCTGATGGTCGCGGAGGAAAGCGGCGATCTCATCGCGTTGACCTGAAACGCCATTTGCGTTGAAGAAGCCTAATTTAAGGAATCGGGGTTTGTTACTGTTTACTCTCGTATTATCCATTGAGAATTAATATTTGAGTGAGTGTAGAACTTGCGCGATCTCGGGATACGCGCTGAGGATTTCCATAAGGCGGAGTGCGTTGCCGTTTGCAGCAACGATTTCTTCAGCCATTTTGTCCGCGGCGGTGGTGAAGAGAGCCGCGTATGTACTAAGTATAATTTGGGCGCTGTTTCGGCCCTGGGTTCCCTGAGGTTTCGCTGGAGAGGCCGTAGGGGCCGCGGGGGCTACCAAAGGCGCTGGGATGGCGGAAGCCATCAGCGCTGGAAGTTGAGCGGGTTGCGCTGGTTGCGCGGGAATAGAGGGCACCGAAGCTGCGGGAGCCTTCAGGTGATTAAGGTTAGCCCAGGGAGACGGCCTCTGCGGACTGAGCCGCTCCGGCATCAGCGCGGAAGGAGGCTTTCCCCAGGGGCTTTCCCTGTGCTGGCGGTCGCTCGCGCGTTTCGCGAGTTTGGAAGAGGAGGACTTCGGGGCCTTAGGACAGCCCCGGTAATTTGCCGGGTGTCCCGCTTGGCCGCAGAGTACACAGCTGGGAGGCTCTAAACATAGTTCCCTATCTTTTGGGCGGGTACAGTCGGCGGTGCCATGCTCTCCTAGACACTTGACGCATCTAGGGGTGGCATAGCAGTTGGACTGCGAGTGACCATATAATTGGCAGCGATGACACTGTCCAATTAATTGAGCTCTGTAAGGCTTCTCTATTGAGATGCCTGAGAGCGAACACACCGACTTAACTTTAAAAATCGGGTGGTGACCGTCTGTGGGGTCACAGATGACCAGGACCATGTCGTAGACTAGGCCCTGTCTCGCTTTATGTAAGCGATGGACGGCGGATACTGGGATTCCTTGAGCGATGAGGTCGCTCTTAATCTCCTCGGTGGAGATTTCTTGTGGAACGCGCCTTATTACGACGCGAGTAGGGGTTTCCTCCGGAAGGGAGTAAGTGTGAAAGGAGTAGTTCCTTTCACGTAGGGCGCGGGAGAGGTCCCTAAAGTCCGCAGACGTGGGGACCGTAACTTTGATCCCCTGGAGGGTGGATCGGGCGTTAGTATAGTTGATCTTGCGATCAACACACATTTTAGATATTTCAGTCCATTTGGACTTTTCCTGGACGTATATCGGGGGAGGGGGCTTCTGCTTCCTCGCGGTAGGAGCGGGTGGGCAAGCCATAGGGCTGGCGGGGCGACTGGCCCGCGGACTAGGGGCGGTTGTGGAGCTGGACGATAAGTCGTCCTGTTTTTTCTGGGCCTTGGTGACCGGGCCAGCGGGGGCGGAGGATTTAGCTGCCTTTCTCTTGCCTCCTTTGACCACGACTTGGAAGTCGTCATCGCTGGAGGAGGAGGTGCGGGCTTCTTCCTCGGAGAGTGGGACTGACGTGTCCATACTCTCTGGGCGAGTCGAGTCAGTTTCGGTGCGCAGCTGCGTCGGGTTTATTGTCTCCGAGACAATGGCGGCCGGAACAATGGCGGGCGCGACAAAGGGAGCCGGATTAGCGGCCGACTTATTTACTGCCGGGGCAGTAGCGGGCGAGACAATAATTACGGTTTTATTTCACTATTTCGTTTAGTATTCAATTTCGGAGTATTTTAAGAACTCAACAACCAGAAATTAACGCAAAAAAATAATAAAACCTCCTCACACCCGCTTCAGGAACTAGCTACGACAGCGCCATTTTGACAGTTGTCTTACCCATTCACCCAGGCGACATTTATTTAAGTGATTTGAATCCATCGTTAAACAAATTGCATTCGTAGACATTTAACCGTATTCATTATAACAACGGAACTTTACTGTGCGTAGTTCGACACGCACTTGCCGTATCGATATGTTGGTAATGTCCTGAACAAAGAGTGCATACGTCCACAACTACAAACTGTATGCAGGTGCCGTTCGGAGACTGAAAACGATAAAAATAAACTGTTCCACCGAACCGCACGTTCCAAATTTTTGTTTTAGTGCGGTTAGTGGAAGTACTCAGGTGCAGTTCGGACAAGTGAAATCAGAGCTGAGCTCAAAAAGACCAATTGTCTAAAATTAATTATGTTTTAGTATAGGTAGGTAGCTCTGGAATAAGTATATAATTTGTGGGGTCTGATGATGATTTTAAACAAAAGTATTATTTTACTATTTTTCATAAGGTTAGGTAACTCCCCACAGTCGACACAATTATTAAAGTTAAGAGCTAGAGTAGGTGCTACAATGTCAATTATAGACTAGCATCTTCTACAGAACTACTCCACTGGTTTACAGTCTTCTCACATTTAAAGTGTGAATTGTTTTAATTACCTATATCTTTAAATGTATTAAGATCGAAATTAAATTCCAAATCCGCAAACATTAATATTTTTCTCTCTAAGCAAAGACTTCAGTAACAGAATTTTGATGAGTTTAGGGAGTTAGTAGTTTAAACACTTACTCATATGAAAGCAATGACAACTTTAAGACTAGATCTATTTTGTAATAGTGTGGGTTTTTAGGACCATATAATATTAGTAAATGGTTTTGCTCCTGAATGTACGTCTGTAAATGATTCCACCGCTTTGTTAAATAATATTGGAGCCTGCGGTCGGAAATTGCATAATTATTTTATTATTATTCGATTACCGTTTTGTTAATTTGTTAACATGTAAGTGAGATACTTTTGTGGCTGTTATTTTGAAATTTTGTATGTTTAGTATTTTGTTTATTGGGAATATAACAATTATGCGTTGGGCATTAAAACCTTATTATGTTGTGCTTAAATTAGTAGGGAAGCTTAATAAGGGATGTAGAAATGTGTTTAAGACTTTTAGTGAGAATTCCGTCCAGCAATAAATGCAACTTTCTTAAAACTTCGGAGCTGTAGTGCTATTCTGTAACCATCTCACCGTGAAAAGTTAGTTGAAGTGAGCGTGAAGTGAGCTGTCAGTGTCACTGATGCTAGGGATTGACCAAGCCGGGATGACACTGCCAGCTCACTCCACACAAGTCTTGACGGTGAGATTGTTACTGAATCGACATACTGATTCGTTTAAGTGACACTTAGTTTCAATATTATATACCTTGATATGACTTTTAATAATGACTACCGCTTGCCAAATAAGGAGATCTTCGTTTATCTTTATACTTGTAGGTACATTATCAGAGATACATACGAACAAAATCCGAAATGGTCTAACGCAGATTGTATTAGCATTCTGGTGTAAAGTAGACTTATCCAGAGCTTGAAAGTACCATTATGGCTCTAAAGACCTAACGTCATAAAAATTGTGTCGTACATTTAACAAAATTGCCCTCTTTATCTAGATAGTTCTATAAAAGGGCATAACAGGCCCTTTGCCTATCATTACACAGGCTATAAAGACGACCTAAACTTTGTCCTGAATCTCATCAATGTTTTAACTTTTTAGATACCTACTAAGGCCTCGTTCAGATAAGGCGTTTTACGCGCGTATTCTGGACGCGAATAGGTGCCCCGAGTTTCAACGGTGGTTGCCAAAAAGGAGCATAAATTAAAAAAAAAATATCGTGACCAAGCAATAACAGCCGCACGGGTCGATCGATCGTGGCATTCCACTCAGAGCACTGATTTCAAAAGCACTTGACCGAACCGCACTGAAACAACATTTTGAATCGTGCGGTTCGGTGGAACAGTTTATTAATATTATTTTCAGTCCCCGAACAGCAATTGTATACAGTTTGTAGTAGTAATGGAACGTATTCTTTATTCAGGACATAATCAAACTAATCGATACGGCAAGTCGGTGTCGTACCACGCACACCGTTGTCGTTATGAATCCAACATTAAACACATTGCATTTACGTATGCAATGTGTTTAATGTATTTATAACATTACGTATAAGACAACTGTCGAATGGCGCTGTCGTAGTTGGTTCCGAAATAGGATTTAACCATTTTGGCTTGAAGCTATTCGTTCATTTTTTATTTTATTGACCATAGTTCGAGGTTACGTTGGAAAAATTTTGAAGTTATTTTCACGAGAACACAAGTAATATTTAAGAATTTAAATTCTGACATTTCCATGACTTACCAAGGGTTATCCTGTTACCCCGTAACTGGGGTTGTGGAGGTCAGATAGGCAGTCCCTCCATGTAAAATAATAGCTTTCAGCTGCTGCCGGTTAGACTAGAATCCGAACCCAACATAGGTGGGAAAAAGGCCAATCAGGTGTTATATTCTACGCATTACCTACAAGATACCCAAACTTTAATCATATTCTACGTTTTACCTACAAGGGACCCAAACTTTAATTATATTCTACGTATTCCCTACAAGGGACTCAAACTTTAATCATATTCTACGTTTTACCTACTAGGGACCCAAACTTTAATCATATTCTTTCTACGTATTACCTACCAGGGACACAAACTTGAATCATATTCTACGTATTACCTACCAGGGACCCAAACTTAAATCATATTCTACGTTTTACCTACTAGGGACCCAAACTTTAATCATATTCTACGTATTACCTAGAAGGGACCCAAACTTGAATATTCTAGAACCAAGTAGTATTTAGGTTAAAACGATGAATGTTATACAGCACATTCGCTTTATAATACACTTTTAGTTTTAGTCAAAATTACTCTTTTTAAAGCTTTTTGATAATTAGTACACGTGCACTCTGTGGTTTCGATTTACGCAACAACATTAATAATGCCTTCAGAATGTTGTTGGGGCTTCCACGTTACTGTAGTGCATCAGCATGTCGATTCTGTAAAAATCTCACCGTGAAGACTTAAGTGGAGTGAGCTGTCAGTGTCATCCCGTCTTGTTCACTTCACCTAAGTTTTCACGGTGAGATGGTGACAGCATGGCACTACAGGAATGTTTGCCGAAGCACATACTGATGGTTTAACTACCGAGTCCGAGGGAGCGTCAACGACATTCTGAAGGTCATCAGTGAAAAGCCCTTTTGCGCCATTATGGCGCATTGGGTGCATGTACTCATACCCGGTGTGTCAGGCGAGAGCAAAAGATATAAACTAAACTAAATATTTTTTGTTTGTTTTGTATCACTTTTGTTACTCACATAACATATAAGTAGTGTGTATTACTAACATCACATGGATCAAGGTCTGAAAATAAAGTATTTTTATTTTATTATATTTATAGTGTAAGTATCGCATAATGGTCACTTTTGAACTGTTACGACCATATCAAGTTACTGCCACTTAAAGTTTTATACATTTTGCAAGGAACAATTGTATGGCAGTTTCTTTATGGCAGTTTCTTTATGTCAATTTCTGAAATTGTACTTACGTTCTATGTTAGACGGCGTACTTTTCTGTCGTAGGTAGCATTCATAAGCATTGAAATATAGAATAATTTAGTTTTACCTTCAGGGCCTGTACTGTAGAGTTCAATTTACTACACACTCTCTAGCGCGTCCATGACGTTTCACGTACTCCACTGCGGCTGAGTTCCTGGTACAGCCTACCCGATTTAATTAGGACGTGTTTGTGTGATCTTAGGAGTCAACAAATAAAAGGCTCGTACACACTGGCGCGACGCGAAAGCGCGACACAACGGCACCGCGTATCGCGCGGTGCCTTTGTCTGCGCTGTCGCGGCGCGCCTGTTTGTGTGGCGCGCCTGTTTGTGTGGAATTACATATATGCATGTACATATTTCATATATGCATGTACATTTTTAGAAGCAGAGTCAAACTGGATAGAACTGGCGATACTATAAAAATAGGAAGAGGAGTAAGGCAGGGAGACCCGCTATCGCCTAAACTATTTATTAACGTCCTACAGCACACCATGTCAAACCTTGATTGGCACCGAAAAGGCATTCTTATAGATGGTACATATTTCAGCCACTTGAGTTTCGCAGACGACATTGTCTTAATATCTGAATCTGCTATACAACTAGAACAGATGTTAAACGACCTCCATACAGTAGGTGCACATGTTGGATTAGAAATGAACACCCTGAAAACAAAAATACTAACAAACAGGACAAAACAAGAAATAAGAATTAACAACGAAACGATAGACTACGTTAATGATTTTATATATCTCGGCAAACAGATATCTTTCAATAAAAATAGAAACATAGAAGAAGTCAAACGAAGAATTAACATAACTTGGCGAAAATTTTGGAATTACAAGGAAATAATGAAATCACGCTTACCTGTTAAACTTAAAGCTAGAGTCATGAACTCTTGCCTGCTACCATGCCTTACTTACGCTTGCCAGACGTGGATCTTTAATAGCAAAACCATTAATAATATACAAGTTTGCCAAAGGGCCATGGAACGAAGCATCTTAAACATCAGACTTAGAGACAAACAACGAAACACAACAATCAGAAAGAAGACACAAGTCATAGATGCCCTTCAACACGCTCAAGCACTAAAGTGGAGATGGGCGGGCCACCTGGCACGATCAGAAGACGACCGGTGGACCTTTAGAACATCCGCTTGGAAAGGCCCACACGGAAAGCGAAGTAGAGGCAGACCAGCAGAACGTTGGGCTGACGACATAGTGGAATTGGTGGGCAAATCGTGGCTATTAGCAGCAAGAAACAGAAAAGACTGGAAATTACTGGAGGAGGCCTATACCCGTCGAGGGGTCCTTAATTAATTAATATTTTACCAAAAGTACATAACTTTTTATAATTATTTAAGGAATAATAAAGGCTTTTTTATTTTTTATTTTTATTTATTTTATTTATGTACATATTTACTTAAGTGTTAGTAGGAATTTCTTTTGCATAAACAAAACTTAAAGTGATCGTTGTTTGTAATGGTCTTATCATTTATAAAATATATCGAATAATTTACATCCATTTTTCGTAAATTGCACGAATAAAAAGCCTAATGATTTTTATTTCATGTATGGCACTGTTATTAGGTTGTTAGGTTTTGTTGTATTTTCAAGATTTCGTATTGTTAGTACAGATGTAAATCAAAACACAAGACTCCAATTAATATAAATCATACTATAACATCTAAATCCACGTCGTGGTTGTAGATACCGATAAAATCAGTTTGCAAGAACTCTCAGGGGTCAGATAGAAAATGAAAGCGTATGCTTGGATCTGATAAGTCTTCGTATTTCAGAGGCTGGTAAGGGAATTGGATGAGATATATGTGAAGTGTGGAAGTGCTGTAACAGAGTCAGTATTAGAGGGCTTTTTTATGCGACTACTATTGACCAAACGAAGCTAAGCTACCCCGCCTGTTTAATTAATAAACATTTGTAATGCCTCGTTGATCTAGTGGTCGTAAGAACTACTGCTGAGCATGAGGTCCTTTGTCCCAGGTTGGGAATCGAACCCAGTGTTACTGGGTTTTTCTATCTAGAATTTCTCAGCAGCAACCTAGAGTCTCGCCATTACATGGGACTTCAGCATAACTGGCGAAATGTGGGTACACCACACTTGTGCCTAACCCTTCTAGGATTACAGGCGTGATGTTATATAATGTTATGTTATTTTTTAATTGAGAATACATTTTAGTTATTGGTTTTCTTCTTCTTGGTCGCATATTTCATTACTAAAGGTTGTCCCTGAAAGGCTTTACTTTTTGCATTACTAGCTTCTGCCCGCGGCTCCGCCTGCATAGATATCGGCCATCATCCCACGGGAATGTGGTACCGAGATAAATATAATAGTATCCTATGATCCCAAGCCATTCAAACTTTAAAGCTTGAAAAGGTAACAGACAGACATAATAAATGCAAATAAACTTTTTTTTTTTTAAACAGTTGTTTGTGATGTGTCTTAAAAATAATAATAATGATTTTAGTTAACCATCACTAATTTTAAGTACTCTAGCGTCGCCCACATATAAGCTAAGTTATTTTTGACTTCAAATTGTAATAACTTTTAAGTGGGAGGAAGGTTTTGAATGAAATACGGGTTTTGTCTATAATTTCAATCGCTTAGATTTCTAAAAAAGTTTACCTACAATTTTTGTTCTTTAATCATGTGAATTTTAAAATCATCCTCATTTAATCATCCACATTTACAAAAATTCTGGAACAAACTTTCAACCCCTATATCGCTTCGGCCGTCAAGGGATTTTTTAACTGGTTTCCAAGAAGGCTTTTTATACTTCTACGTAGCTGGTTTCCATAAAAGCTTTATTTCTAATACTACGTAACTGGTTTTCATGGAGGTTTTATTTATACTTTTACGTAACTGTTAAGGTGAACTCTTCCGTATGTCAGCTACTTGTAATTTAGAAAGAAGTCATCTATGAGATAATAAAACTGCTCTTGATATTGATAGAATGTCAACAGTTAATTTTACAACAACATAACATCACGCCTTGTTTCCCCGAAGGGTTGGGCAGAGGTGTACCTATAGTACACCCACATTTCGCCAGTTATGTTTAAGTCCCATGTAATAGGGGGCGAGCCTATTGCCATCTACCGGGCACGAATCCAGACTTCGGGCTGCTACTGAGAAATTCCAGATAGAAAAACCCAATAACACGTTGCCCGACCTGGGAATCGAACCCAGGACCTCATGCTAAGCAGTAGCGATTGCGACCACTAGACCAACGAGGCAGTTAATTTTCTTGATTAAATTCAAGAAAATTAACTATTGCTTACTCTGATTATTGTTAAATTACTGAATATGGATTTAAAGGATTTTTAATTCATCTCAACGAAAAGAGGAGGCTTTTGATTATTTTTGAGGCAAAAAGTAACCTTTGTGATATGTCCTTTTCCAGAATGTCATTTATATCCTTGCAAAATTTTATTTAAATCCGTTCAGTGGTTGTTTTTTCAAAACATTTCACATAAAATTGTACAAAAGAACAGCGCCACCTGGCGCCAACCTATCATCGTCATTTGAGCACCAAAAGATCCTTGTACAGTCCGTTCACCGTTGTTTTACCTCTGAAACAGGAACCCAATATCAACCTTATTGAAACTCTGGTAAAGATCATTGTGAATTCTACAGACTTGTCAATGGCAGCAAACCAACAGCAACCTTAATGCAGCGGTAATTAAGTCACTGGGATCTTGACAGTGATGCAAACTCACAGCTAAAATAACTATGAATAGACTGTAGCAGTGTACCTACTTTTGTCAGACATAAGCACAACACATCGATAATCCCTGACGGGTTAGGCAGAGGTGTACAATAGTACACCCACATTTCGCCAGTTATGCTTAAGTCCCATATAATAGGGGGCGAGCCTATTGCCATCAACCGGGCACAAATCCAGACTCCGGGCTGAGAATTTCTATATAGGAAAACCCGATAAGACTTTGCTCGACCTGGTAATCGAACACAGGACCTCATTCTTAGCAGTAGCTCTTACACCCACTAGACCAACGGGGCAGTCGATATTTGTCGGGAACGTTACTATCGCGATTAAAAGTACCCTGTTTTAATCTGGGTAATTTGTGGTAAATTTAATAGAAATGCGTTCAGCCGTTTTTGCGCCAAACATCCAGACAAACTGACAAATATTCTTCGTTGCTATGTAAATTATTATATGTATAGTTAATCAAATTAGTTAAAGTAATACAATTTCTTTACCGATACTGGAACAAAGCCGGTCATTAGATTCATTTAGTGCCGAAAATATTGTAAACGGAATATCCGTCAAAGAATTTAAAACAATAAAGTGCTTGTTATTCAAGTTCCGTAGTTGTTTTCTTTTTGTAATTACGTTCTGTGTTTGTTTTACCGAAATTGTAAAAGGTAAAAGTGAAGGGGTGTTTCTATCTGGCAATAATAAACCGTTATTCCGCAGTTTCGAGTATAATATAAACATGATTTAAACACAGCAGTTTTGCGTTTAATATAAATTGTGTGCTTAGTGTTCCTAAACGTAAAGATACTATAGTAGTAACTGAAAACACAATTTATTTGAAACGGAAAACTATAAAGTTATTGTAGCAGCTCTACGTGAAGGCGCATCCGTTTTATCACATTTTTCTTCTCTCTTAACGGTAGGATTAAAAGAAAACTGTGTATTTATCTTTAAAACAGTCATCAAGTTAAATATAAGCAGTCTTATGTTAACTATAAAGCACTAGCCTGTGTAGTTGTTTATAAAATATAGTTTTAAATTTTACACGTTTCAATTCTGCAACGGTAAAGTGCAAAATAGAAGTTGAAGTATACATAGATTGATCAGTTCAAACAGATCACACTATAGTTAAGTTAGATCAATATCTCGGGTTTAATATAGGTGGTCTGATCGATTATTAGGATGTCTTCTCTTATAAACCAAAGGTTTGTTTCCATCAAATCATGAAGGTCAACTGAAAATCGAGTCTAAGCTTATTTCAAGGTACCACCTTAAATCCTGGTCCACGACATTTCCACATAACTACGAGTATAAGCCTACATCATTCGTCGTGTTGGCATTCGAGGCACGCGCCTGCCAGCCTACGCTCACTTCACTAGTTCGGCATTTGTCGGCGCGAAGCCTCCACTACACGACTACCAATTGTTCGTTCTTCTGGTCTTCGTTGAGGTCCATTTAACGTTGTACTGACACGTTTTCTAGGTTTGGAAACTCAGATTTAGCTGGGTTCGTGATCCATGTACCTACAGCACAAAAATAATTATAAAAGATGTGAGAAATTGGAATTTTTATTTGCTTCTGTATCGGAGAAGCCACCAAAATGTAATAGTTTTGTATGGTCAATTTTATGATTATCCGTCATGTTTTACTTGTCCCTTAATTTTTCAAGCTTTTGTGAACTCGATTTTTGATGTAATTTATATTTTTCGATTTTTGATGTTATTATATTTAATTATTCACCAAATTCTCAGAATATTAATAAAGTACACTACCAATTTTTATACGAAACCATAATATGCAAGTGTTCCCAAAGAAAGTCGTGTAAAGTTTTGTTTCACATCCTTACAACATATTTTATAGAAGATTGGGTCAATGTGTGTATGATCAACAGGGTTGTATAAGTCTGTGCGGGTGTGGGTGGGGAGGTATTTGCAATAAAAATAACACGATATTCCACTCCGCTGTGGCTGAACACAAGAAAAACAATTAATATGATTCGCACGCCACGTGAGAAGGAAATGAGATGAAATATAATAGAGTGGGTTATAGTTACATGCAAGGTGAATTTTGATACGGTAAAAACTTTTTACTAAAGTCTCTTGAAAATATGAACTTGTGGATTTTGTGCAGGTTATCATCAGACAATAATTCCATTTTTTGCAGTTACGACATAAGCTTTTTCATGTTCCTCTAGCAATGTATTTTCAATCACCGTCACATAAAAATATTGCGGCAAAAATCGTTTAGGAACAAAATTGCTCAAGACTAACTAACGACCTCCGAACACAATTATTACTTATAATGAAACAAAAATATAATTATGGAAGTAGCCAACCTCATTTCTGGCGCAATAGCTTTTACCCAAATAGCCATGCCCTGTGGATGAGCCACTAACTATATGGAAAATTAGAGCCGCACGTCTCGCCCGCGGGGACTACACTCACTACGGTTCCATTGCAGCTTTAATTACTGTCTCTCGTGTGCTACATAAACATGAACGGCAGTGTATGCGGTACTAATAGATATTGTCGCAATTTGACCGTCAATTGTTATAGGATTGGCTAAATAAAGATTGTTTGTTCCGATAATGTGCTGTCCGCTTACGTTATTGACGTGGAGGTAAATAATCTTTAGGTGAGTAGGTTTCTGAAATAGAACGGTAAAGCTTGTTTATTGATCTATAAAAATATCTAAGCGTACTTACAGAATGGTAAACATATACGTTTATGGAGCCAATTTCAAGGTTTTTCCATTTACTTCTTATCTTGAGCGTGCGCTGAGTGACCAAAAATCAACGTCTTTGACATCGCTCGTCTGAATGAGTCTTTTTTGCCAGTATAGCAAACTCTTTGTACATATCTTCATCAGCATATTTAATCTTAGAATTTATATCACTTTGAATATTTTACACATTCAACGTGATAACTTTCAGTTTCCTGACACTTTGAAAATACAATGTATGTATGCATAAGCGGTCATGGAACCCTTATATTTCAGCAAACCAAATACTATTTCATAGATAACCAAATAATACTTATGCAATCTAGACTAGATTGGATTGTGTGACGTATGATTATATGAAAGAAATAAGTAGGGAGTGAATTTTAGCGTATTCGCGCCGACCCCAAATTAAGGCCTCCAAACAGGCGCGACACGACAGCACGACACTCAGGCACCGCTCGTCAGGCGACACGCGATGCCTTTGTGTCGCGCTGTCGCATCCCGCTGTCGCGTCGCGACAGTGTTTAAGAGCCTTTACATGGGACAAGAACGTAAAGATGATGATGCATACTATTTAAAAGTTTTCGTAAATACGAGACACAAGATACGAAAAATAATGAGTTCAAAAGAAAATCTAAAACTTTATGACAGTTTCATAAAATTTTATTTTTATTTTTGTGTTATTCATTTTTATGTTTTTATGAGTGTGTTTACTTCAGTTTGTGATACTGCGTATCACACAACGTACTGTATATTGTGTATTCATGTGCGAGTCCTAATAAATAGTTTTCTTTCTTTCTTTCTTTCTCTTTCTTATATGATGGCAACACTTCCCAGATTAACCCTTTCAGAGGAAGCTCTACTTTGCATAAATGGTACATAATACCTTGTAATTTGACTTTTACAATCCTTGTGATCAAAGTCCAACTAAAACAAAGTGCTTCTATTGAAATATTTCTAACTCTTTTTATACCGTGTAATATTAAATTACGTTCAATTAAAAGTTTTAAACACTAGACTACCTAAGCCTTACAATTATTACACACAACCCTTATTGCTTTTTCTATAACATTATATTCTACATTGCTGTCTGTACCTACTCGTATTATTTTATAAGATTAAAACACAAATTATGAGCTGAGTAACACTTGCTTGCTTTTATGAACTTTGCTATGATGCAATGTTGATACAATGTTTTTCAAGAAAACAACGCACCATCCATAGTCTGTAGGTAGGGTAACCTTTTCACGCCTAACCACTGAACTGATCGTTATGTCAAGTAGATATTTTGATTTGTTTTAAACCATTCATACACATTACTTGTACAACTTAGGTCCTTTCGTGGTGGCTCAAAGGATACACACCAAGTTGATGATTTGTGGCAATGATAGTTTTCCAAAGCTGTACTTACTAAGTTAGTCTATAAGTCTTTCTACCTTACGGTAAAGAAAACCCGCAAGACCAAATCTGGACCGAATCGGAAACAACCGATTATCATTGCATTTATAAATGACATTTCAAAAGTGCCTGGTATTAGTTTGTTTGGTATAAATGCTTTGAGTTCGAGTTTGAGATTGAATAAATAAAAATAGTTGATTTGCTCCTTCAAGGAAAAATATGGTTTTTATCAGAATAGGCCTTAAAATAAGTGAGGTGGAATTTTAGAGTTGCAGCTTATCCTAACTTTTTTTTTGTTACGGGGTTGAAAATCATGGATGTCCTCCGCCCTGGGGTGGGCGGAGGGGTCTGTCAGACTCTTGACAGACTGAAAACCACCCCAGTACTCCAGGGGCCTCCTCGGGTTGGGGGGGATTGAGAAATTTTCATTATTTGGCAGATAAAAGATTTCGACGAAAGCGACAGGTTTTTATCTTATTTTTCCCTGAAGCCCTTACGTCTACACGAGCGAATTAAATAATTTCAGCCATCAAGAATAAGACCAATCTCAGAAGCTATTTAAGTTGGTGCGCTCCTAACACTTGGTTTTCAGCAGACGTCGCGTCGCGCCTCCGTGCGCAATGTATTTCACGGCCAATTACTTGCAAGGTTTCTTTGTTTCCTCGCGTGAAAGAGTACGTAGAATAAGTATAGAAACAATAGCGTAAATTTTAGAAAAACCTTTTCATAAAGATTTTTTTAGTTTCTTAGATATTTTTTTGTAATTTTGTGTGAATGAACATTTTAAATCAAAAATAATAGATTTTTTGTCGGTTGGTGAATTTCAAAGATTATATGTAAAATGACGATTGTAAAATAAAATACTATAGATCTACAATAGATCTTCAGCAGTAAATGAATCACAAGGAGATGAAAGCAAGCGCCAAACGCTTCTTATAAAGATCTACGAGGCAAAGTAACATGACTATAATGATGATAAAATCTACAAAGATAAATTAATCGTGTCACGTACCTACTTTTTAGAACTAAAATTTAATTACCTACATCCACATGAACGTGCCATGTAGTCTGGCGCGGAAAAGCAGCAACAATTTACTTTACTTCTTTGGATCTAAAACCAATCTAGGACATTTCGCCGCTCTCCCATGACTCTGTAGGCAATGCAATGAATTGTCCAAGCGTTGTAACCTGGACATAACCCTCCCCATTTCAAAATACAAAAGGGTTTTATTAAACACAGCAAAATAACTAAGTTTGTAACAGTTTTTCCTACTTCTCTCCAAAAGTCAATAAGTGTGAGATAATTATAATTATTATTAGGTATAATAGACAATGGTAATATGAATGCTCAGTGTTGACATGTTTTTTTTTCTTTCTCAAAGAGGGATGCCCGTTTTTGACACAAAAGGCACAATAACTTACGTTTATGTAAAAAAAACATAGTAATTTATATTTACTTAACAAGTTATTCACTTATCCGAACTATATTACAACATTTTCCTATTAACAAAAAGTACTGAAAAGAAAAATGACATTCACGATTGTGGATAAAGCAGCAGTGTTGCCAACACTTATCAATTTCGTTTACGAAATAATTGATTATGTTTTCATAGACTTTTCATTATTATTATCATCACATCCGTAATGCTTGTTATACGATCTATTATAAAATATACTGTGTTATGTTTTTACTTTTGATATTAAATGAACCAGCGAAATAACTTCAGTGTAAATTTCAGAAGTGATTATGATTTTGTTTTAAATTGTTATTCGAATAAAATTCGATCGATGTATTAATTCTTTTGTTTGTGTGGCAACAGTGAGTTACGCCGGCTGGCTGTCAAATCAAGAAACAGTCAAGTGTCAAATCACAAGTTTATTGAACAAGCTTATTTTAATGATTGTAAAACAATCACGTTAGTCAAGATTAAAAACTATTTTATCTTAAAAATCCTAACCCTTTTAAAACTAATTCCTTGACCAGTTAATTGTTGAAATTGCATATTATCCTATCCATATACTTTAAAATGTGTGCACTCGAGGCCGAAGTGTCTATGGACGGTGGGCATTCCCCTTTAACCATTTGATTTCTCTATTTTTATTATTATTCTGTTTACACCACTGTTATATGAATGCCCAAACATGACATGTATTTTTATTATGTTCTTCTGAAATTTTATAATTTATTTTCATCATTCAACATTTGTTTTAACAATTCGTATTATAATATGTTTATACCTAGTTATATGTATAAAAGAACCTTATTACTATTGTGATTCATATTGTTTATGTGTATCCTTTGTTGGAGATCCTAAATAAATAAATAAATGACAAACCTGTTGCTTTATGGACATATAAACACACTATCCACTAGACATATATAGCATTTTGAACTGTTTCGTGTTTTACCATAATTTACTATATTAAAAAAACTCTGTGAGCTTTCAAAAAATACTTGAAAGTAGCAAGATCAGTATTTTTTATCCGGCCGCCTGCTAGCCAAGTGGGCGAATTTAAAAAAATGTATGTAGCATCACGTAGCCTGAGCAAATTTTGGAGCCTAATTAGCCCGTCTTAAAGCGTATACGTAGATTAGGGAAGTTGTGTTTTCGTCGCTGCAAAGTGACGTCATGCAGAAATTAATAGTTTGCATAAGGCCTTATATTATATGCAGAGGGTTATGTTGTTAGTTTCTTTACCTACGTTCTTTCTAGTACAATAGTATTTCGCTCACTGCTTAAGATCGTGACTCGTGTAATTGGATTGTATTCGCCTGTTGTCACATAATTTTAACGCTGTTCTCATTACCTGGTATAGCTATTGGCTTTGAGTAACCAGGGCTGTGAAAAGCAAAAATTATAGCTCATTAAATAATGTATAATATATACGACTCGGTAGATCCTTACTGTGATCATTCAAAGTCACCTACAGCAGATGCCAATAAAACGATTACCGTAATAATGTCGGTTCTCGTTTACAAATTGCCTATAAATTTTCCATAACCAATTTCTCATTAACACCAAAATCTTTCTACTTTTCTATATACCCAATCCCAGAATATACATCTCAAAGAATTCCAACAAAACGCATCTACGCGCTTTACATATGTTATCTGTCGCGGACCTAAGCGCAGTATATTGCCTGAAGCATTCCCGCGTCCTTGTGGGTAACCAGACTTAAATCGGATATTAGGCCGGAGCCACGGTTAGCCGACAAGCAAGCCCATCATGATCCTTTGGCACCGTGCCAGTGGAACAAGATTTGATTTTCGCACATTTGGTGTTAGGTTGGTAGATTTCTGATACAATTCCTTGTTCGATATTGGGTGAATGGACCGGTAATATAAATAATGGAGTTTGTAGACCATAGTTTAATCAACGAATGGTCATTCGAAGTCCAATGTTTGTTTCATTTCAGCAATATTTCATAGTGTTCGTTATATAAAACGTCTGAAGTATACTTACATGATTGACAGATATCGTATTAATACAAGTATTTAAATATTTACTGAAAAATCTTCATAGGTATTTCTTTATTGCATGGTGTCAAGATTCATAAATTATTTTATATTAACTAACCTTCACTCACACACTTATTTCACATTGAGATAGTCTCTTGGAACTTCCTTTTTACACTTGAAAATTCTAGCTGAAAATAACTTCACAATTTTTTTGAATGTAGGTATATCTTTATTGACTTGACTGTAAGAATTAAGACAACTAATAAGTTCATCAACTAAAAGTAAATAATTACCTACATAGCCTACTGACACACATAATTTAATAATGTTGCTAATTCTATATTTACAGGTAATCAAAATCCACAAGGGATGCTACGACATGTAGACTCGATTACGGTGAGTGCCTTTATAAATAATATTATTTTATCATGAAAAAATATTTATTTAGTAAGATTGAGGCAAAGTTCTAAATTATTGATAATGCTGAAACTCGTATTTCTTGGAAAAACCCTTTCTTTCCTTTAAAATTCCATATCATATTTAAGCAAAAATACAATATTAGGTGCTAGCATATGGGAAATACCTTATTTATTTCTAGAACTACAAATTCGTATACTTAATGGAGCATACAATACTTTTTTTACCTTTAATCAATACTCGACTTCTTACCTTCATGATAATGTTGCTGTAAATTCTAACTACTCGACGAAAGTCTCTTAGGATAATGTGTATTTTTAGCTACCCAAAAGTTAATTTGTCTCTATTTAGGCAACAATACCGACGCCTCCTAACAAAACACTTCGGTTATTAACTTTCACAAGGCTGATAATTATATACTCTTTGTGAACAGTAGTGATTTTTATGCTGTGTGCATCGTCATCGTGTTTTATGAAAATATCGAGTAAGTATAGAAACTTGATAAAAGAATGTCTAGCTTCGCAGCTTAAGTTATTTTAATTGTATTTTTACTTCAATAAAAAAGTCAAAGAATATTTATTGATAATCATTCGTTAGCAAATGCAATCGGATAATTTTTTATTTCGGTTAAAAGAACTATATTCTTATTAAGACATCCGTCACTTACATGAGAACATCAAATCTTATTACTAATTATACTACATCAGTGCGGGTAGAAGAAACAAAAACTGGAAGCGAATTCACTGCATTCCTAAGATTGTACAAAAATAACCACAACGCAATCAGCATAATGTTTCGTCGTTTTAAATAAAAGTGAACAATTTATTTTTAAATATGCTAAGTGAAGTTGCTTCTTTTACATGATTTGGCAGTTTGTTATAGAGCTGTTCTCCCCCATAAGTAAGGTTATTTGTACCGCAGTTAGTTCTTACTCTAGACAATACCAATTGACAAACACGACGAGATGAGTATTTAGCTTATTTCACCTTCTGTTGTGAATGAAGTTTGTGAATGATTTCATAAATAAGTATGCAGGTGTTATAAATGTAAAGTTGTTTGATGTTTAATACTCGTAGCTTCGTCTCTTTGTAAATAGTTTTTGACGGTGTTAAGAAATCATAATTGTGTAGTATTTTGATTATTTAATTTTGTTGAATTTGGATTGGGTTCAGACTAGTTTTAGATGAGTTACCCCATACTTCGATTAGATATAATAAATGAGGCTTAACAAGGGAGTTGTATAGTCGTACTTTTTTTGGAATACATTTCACAATTGAATGCAGTGAGCTCACCAATGATGAAAGTTTGTTCATAATGTGTTTGTGATTTATTGTTTCGTATTTTCTTTAAGGAATTAGTGGAAGGAGGGAATGGAGGCCTTAGCTCTGCAGTGGGAAACAAACGGCAGATAAACCTAAATCGTATTATAAATACGAAACTAAATTTATTTGTTTGTTACGCTTGCACGCTAAAACGGCTGTACGGGCTTGGATGAAATTTGGCACACAGATAAACCATTCCCTTGGTAAGAACATAGGCTTCTTTTCATCCTGGATCCGTGACTTCGTCTGCAGGCGAAGTCACGGGCAACAGCTAGTAAATAATAATTCTCCTTATTCTAAATACGCACCAGACAATCTTAAGGTAGGGTTTAATACCTTACTCAGAAACTTAAATTAGTAAGATGTATACCAACCAATAGGTGCCGAATTTGGCATACAAATAAAAAGTCGTACATCCATACCCATTACTGATTTATTTCACTCTTCACTTTCTCACTCATTTATGCACCCACTTGACACAGTCCACGTCTGCCACAATATAATCATATGAGCATACCCTATAGCCTGGTACTGCCCCCTTTTTTTTTTTTTTTGGGTGGGAAATCATCAAATGACTTCTCCCGCTCTGGGTGGAGCGGGAGGGCGTGTCAGACTTTTACTGACTAAAACCCACCGTGTTCCTTCAGTTGCCTGTGCCAGGGCCACGGTTTTCTCTGTGGAATAACCCGCGACCCTGAGGCGTCGGCCCTATCGGACCCCGTCATTTTGTGCTGACATCTCTTTGAGGCGCGCGTGGAACACAACGCGCCGTCGACCCGGGCCTGGTCCTTACCGGACGGCGAGCTACCCATGGCTCGCCGTCCGCAAGCCCGCGCCTACGGTGGCCGGGAATCTGCTTGCGATTCTCGACGCCCAGGGCGTCTCCTGCGGCGACTAGGGGCGTGAGGGCGCAAGGCTCTCTGCCTCACGCGCTCCGCCTCCTCCTTCGCGAGCATTACTGCTTCGCATGGCACTGCCCCCTAAGATAACTATTATGGTTAAACCTATTGTACTTATCTACCTAATACTAAATTAAGAACTTTAATCTGCATAAAGTGCAATGTACTTGAACTTTGTGGTAATAAACAATTTATTTATTTATGTAGTGCTTGGAGGCATCGACTTGTACTCCCCGGCAAGTAACAACAGCATCTAAAAAGGTTTTCAATCAATTTGCCTAATGATAATAATAACATTTTAATTAAGCTTTTAAGTTTGTTTAAGCCTGCGTAGCATGGCCACTATACAAACAGAAGAAACGAATGACAACATAACAGATTGTAGAAAGATTTCTAGGGCGCGATGTTAAAATTCAAGACAAGAATGACTGAAAAGTGATTTGTCTTCTATCCTTATAGCATAGGTAAAAATGGTCTTGCTACGCACGTTGATATCTCAGTCTGTCACCATCTACTGCAAGACAAAAGGATCCTGATCGCTCCTTTGTATCGTTAAATATAAAATTTATTTTAAATAATTTACCAGATACGAAATTAGATTTCTATAAAGTTAAGGCAACTCTCGAAGCAGATTCGCCGATAGACAAGTAAGAAAGATAATATAATAGAATGTAATACTTTTTATGTATATAAGTAAATGTATATTTCCAGCTTATTTTGTCTAGATTTAGGCAACAAAACCGACGCCCGGCTAACAAAACACTGTGGTAAGACTAATAAGATTTTTATAAACTTAATATTTTTTGTAGGTTATTTCAGATAACTCAGTTTTTCACTTTCTATGTAATACAATATAAAAGGATCCAAATCGCTCTTTTACATAAAAAATAAAAAAATCCTTAAAATTATATACAAGACACGAACCTAAAGTCCCAGATTTCTATAAAGATAAGGCAACTCAAAAAGCAGATTCGCCGATAGATATGTAAGAGATAAAGAGTGCGAAAATCTTCATAGTCGTCCGGCCTATAACATCAATTTTGTTAGGCACAATACGAAAGACACTACGGCGAAACAGATAGGGAACGAAGTTTATCGGGGGCATTCGTCCAAAGAATGAATTGCTGACCGCTTTGGACTACGACGCCGTCGTCTGCGCAGAATTCTCTAATGTAATTTATTAGGGCACCAATAAAACCGTCGCTATCACAATTTATAACCATTGTCTGTAACCCGAAGTTCGTTTACTTAGTTCCATAGCTTTCGTGAGGCCGTGAAAACATTCATTAAGTGCTACGATTAGGTTGGCAATTGATTTAGTTGTAACTAATGAGGGTGAAGATTTTAATAAGGGAAAGAGTGGCAAGTTTATTTAGTAAGTAAAAATAAACATAACACAGCATCACACCTTGTTTCCCCGAAGGGTTGGGCAGAGTTGTATCTATAGTACACCCACATTTCGCCAGTTATGTTTAAGTCCTATGTAACAGGGGGTGAGCCTATTGCCATCTACCGGGCACAAATCCAGACTTCGGGTTCGGGGTAAGTAAAAATAGCAGTAGGTATGTAGACTAGCCATGGGATCTTTTCAAGTTCACGTTCAAAGGAGAGGAGAAAGATGCTCATTGGGTGTTGGCAATAACTGATAATTTTTGTGTGTTGCATTACTGTTTTCGCGCAATTTTTATCGTAAGTAAGTGTTGTGTTAATTTAGCTAAGACATCCAACAACAGTGATGTCTGAGTCAATAGATTCAGCGAGTTCAAAACTTACACTATGTGTTTTTATCGAATATTGAACGCGAAATCTTTTGCGACACGCAATGGAGAGCTTCGAGACCACTATCAAATATTAATATAATTAATAAAGATCCGGCAAACATCAACTTAGTCTATTTAACGCAACGTGACTTTCGTCTGATATTTTACACCGAACCTAACCGCCCAAGTAACAAGAAATGTTCTAGGAATCCCATTCATACATAAAATACATTATTTACGAAAAACATTTAGCAAAAAATGAGCTACATATTCTGGAAGAATCTGAAGAGAGTTGATACAATAAGAAGATGGCGGGAATTTCAGTCGACCCTGGAATAGTTCTTAATAAGCTTATCTGAGTCTGCAGCGAAGCATTTAGACACCTCGAATATGTGGATTTTTGGGACCAACCTCCACTCGCTAAAACTGCGACTTTGTTGCTGAAACAAAGAAAAGCTTTATTAGTTAGTGACCTTTTAAAAGTATTATGCACAACTGGCATCCAACAAAACATCTGGCTTGGAATAAATACTCTATTTAATTTAAATAAACGCTAACAAAGGTCAGCTAGAGGGCAACACATTATTCTGTCAACGACAATATTTAAAAGGCTCGTCCTTATAACGTAGATGCTATATTCATCGAGTATACATGCACACTTTGAGATCCTACTAAATGTGTAATGAAAGACTGTTGGTTTTTATTACAAGTTTATTCAACATTTCTCACAAACTTTTCCACCAGACTTATTCTTCCCAAGTCCATTCACTTCATCAAACGGTACAAGTTCATCTGTCTTCCAAACTACGCCCCAGCAGTTACAGAGTAATAGAAACACAATACAGACCCGACAAAGTTTAATATCATTTAATTTAGCGATCCCTAATTTGTCTTACAAAGCGTAAAGTATTTCATTCAAATACCAGACCCGTTTTGTCAGTAGAAGCACAGTTTCACACAAGTTTTCGGAAACGTAAATTGATAAAGGAACTCCGAATTCATACGTAAGCTTCTGGGACCTGAAACGATTTGTCTTATCGAAAATTTATTGGCAAAGGGCGTAACAAGGGATGCGTGGATCCGCCACTGGTTAGGGAACGGCTTAAACACTTATTTTGATGTCAGAAATATGATGTAGGGTAGAAACAAGTGTGAAACCACGAATTGCTCTATAACATGATAACTAATATTCATAATATTGGTAGACTATGGCTTGACGGTAGTACAGGTATAAATAAATCCGTCTACACTTTTAGAGTAAATTAGTCAAGACTTGTTCCACTGCTAGCTGAGCTTTTCATTTGTGTGAGTGATTACCAATCGCACCAATGCAATGGAGGGACGCCCAGCACCTCGGGCCGATTGTATAAACCGGCCGACGTCACACCTACACTATCAATATGTGCACTCACACAAATGCAAAAGTCAGCTTAGGCCTCGCGGCCTGTAGCACTGTATCAAATCTGGACAACGCAAATTCTAGGTGAAATTAATAGACGATAACGCAAGTCAAACTCAAACTCTTAGCATTTATTTCAATAAAACCATTTAGAATTGTCAAGGAGTCGGTCAGTCAGAAATATGAAGCTAGTTGCCCATTCCAAAGCGTAGTAGGTACCTATGAAGAAGAAAGGGCAATTAACTCCAAGGGCACTCTTTTAAATAATATTGTTCTTACATATATATTACTTACATCATTGTCAAATGCTGATACCTACTTTATGTGAGAACGATGTACAAAAACCGTACACGTTAAAAGCGTCCAGGGCGCAGCAAAAAATTAATAAAACAATCCATATCGTAAATTATTAATAAAAGCCGTGGCAGCCAAGAGATGACTGGCCCCAACTGACGGCGCCCGTTCACGAGCATGACGCATGGATCAGCACCATTCAGCGCAACAATTTTCAAGGGAGCTAAATGATCCAACACACGCGCAACTGAGACATTTGAGTGAGCATGTGATCAGCCGGCAAGGCACATTCAAGTCAATATTCAATAGTGTTGTATTTTAAATTCAAATTACACGTTAGCACGTTTCTACCGACCGTGACATCCCAGATGTTGTGGAAATAAAAAAAAAACAACATTCTTAAAAACCCCAAATAATTATTTGAAGAAAAAAGAGAATTCACGTGCCACAAACCAATTACGGAAAAAATTTAGACCAGGAAAGAAAATGAAATACCAACATTGAAAGTAGAAGAATATGTCCCTCCGAAGGTACCGGTATATACAATACGCTATGGGTATAATGTGGATCGCTATCGGTATCGGTTTTATGTTATGTTATGCGTAATTATAATTTTATTCTGTAACTAGCTGTGGCCACGATTTCGTTCGCGTGCATTTCGGAAAAATTGTGTGTCGCTTAGAGAAGGTGTAGGTACAACTCCTCTATTGAACCTGAAGAGTCTTCCGATTTTGGCTGATGGGAAGCGCTACCTGGGGCTCTAGCAAAACCCTTTCGAATGCAGTCATTGCGTCTTCAGGATTTATAATTTCAATGCGACGAAGTGTCACATGATTTTTGAGAATAAATAAAAATCAAGCCAGGCTGCACCTGCCGTAGTTAATAAATTGTCTGGCGGAGTGTGTTGTAGCGTTATCATGGTGAAAAAGGATCACGCTTTAAGACCGCAGTTGAATAATGTTATTAAAAAAAAGATAAATAGTATCTCAAAAACTTGTTTTATTTATTAAAATGCTTCTCTGTAAACGATGTTAGAACCTCTAACATCAGCTTGCCCCTCGAAAGACCTAAGTTCAGTTGTCCGTGTGAAGAGCTACCCATTTACTGAAATGAATGCTCTTCAATTCGTTGTTTTTGAGTCCAAGGTCCTGATCCAAGTACCTATAAATAAAGAAGAGCTCCAAGGTTAAGTTTCATATATCAGGAATTGTGTTGTGTACTGTTATGTGTGCATAGTATGAATTTATCACTATCGGAAATGATTTAAGTAAATTACGGGCTTATCTCTATTGGAATTAAGATCATAATTGTGTGGAATACGTGGCTTCTGATACCGGTTTTGAATAAACGCTGATAACTATCGCAGAGCCAATATAAACTAGATCACTTTCACGTCTGTGGACGGCGTATGAGCGTTTCTTTTGACGACAATTTTCAAGTTTCCGTGGTGTAGCGGTTATCACATCTGCCTAACACGCAGAAGGCCCCCGGTTCGATCCCGGGCGGAAACATAGTTTTTTCTCATTTAAACTTATTTTATAACATTATTTCCATTAGATTTTGTTAAATTAAACCTGTTTTAACATTTTCTAAGTTCTTAATTTATGGTGTCTCCGTTTTCTTCCTTCTGCTGCTTTCATACTGTGAGTAGCTGTGATTTCATATGTAAGTAGTAAATGATAAATGATTTATTTTCTGTAAATAGGTTTGTAAAAACACTTTTACACGTCAATAATATTTTAAAAACTAGTTGAGATCGGCATTTCCTATCTGACTACTCTGAGAAGAAAGGCCGAAACAAACTCAGAGGTCACAGTGTCTTTTAAAGTCCAGACATAATCTTGGTCAGGTGAAGTATCTTAGTTCCATTTTTTTTTTTGATGAGTACACCCGGGAACAATAGACACATTATATGCATAACTGACATTATTCACACATTTTACAATGTCGTTCTTCAGTCAACGAAGGAATCCCAAACAAAACCTTATTTATCATCCCCAAAACAAAACAAAACACTATCCTAAAAGCCAGCAACAAAATCTCAACGATCATTAAATGCTTAATTAAAGTCTTAAGGTCCTTTCATTACAGTTGACCCGAAACACATAAAAGTCTTGTGTTATTGTGTGAGCAACACAATGGGACGGAGAATTAACTCGTACACTTCCAGGATCCTAAAAATCACTATTCAGGTAAAAATCAACTCACTGCCACCATAATAATAAAACATCGATTTGTTCATTAACAGCCTAAGCGTAATAGAAATATCGTTCTGTATATTATTATTTTATTTTAAATCGTGAGTTTTCAATCACTGTAATGATGCAGTATGCTTCTATGTATGTAATAACATTGTGTTTAGCATAGTCTTTTCTTATTTCTTATTTCAATGGCATTTGTATTTTTCTTCATCCGGTTATGGTCAGCAATTGGTTTGTTGTGAAAGGCTATTCATGTTCTCGTTGTCAGTTTTGTTTTTCTATCATATAGGTAACGTAATGAATTCCAGACAAAAGAGTAATATTAGTGAAAAAAATATGACACGAAAAATAAGGAAAATAACAGAAAAATTAAAAAATGTATTTGTTAAAATCAGTACAAAAACAGCAATTTCATACATTTTTTTTATTAAAAACAAACGGAGCCAATGTATAAAACTAAAACACAAGTCATGTCCAGACAATATTGAAATTGTCGCTTATATAAATTACCAGTTCTTAGCAGTGCGGTGTCAATATGAAAGTTCCCATTTCCAATAACATTGAAATTATCTCATCACAAAACTTGCACAGGCGCTAAGTTGTACAATGAACACACGTGCGTCATTATGACATTACTACAACCATAAGCATAACAACAAAATGTAGGCTATAATGAAAATAATACAACATGGAAGCATCTGCAGCCGATTTAGATGAAAAACCTGTATCTCGGCATACAGCGTCATACCTCTCTGATCTGACAGTTTTTTTTTTACCAAGATTCTCAATATTATCAAATCTGAACAAATATTTGTTAATTTAGTAACAGTATCTATAGAACACTATCTTACTCTAAATTCCTTTAATTATATGACATATTAATGGTGTCATCGATTTATTTAATTAACTCAACGTATTCACGAGACCCAAAACTAAGGTAAAATTTAAAATCTACCACTGTTACCCAGATTACAATCAATTCAATATCCAATCAGACGTGATTATAATCTCCCGGTCAATTGAACTAAGCGTACCATAGCATCTGTTCCGGCCCCCGAACATACCTTTAACCCCAATAAACTTACGAAAGGTTACTATTGGGCTGCTCGCCCTATTCCCATTAACCGGAAAAACACTCCATTAACTTTCCCAATAACAGGGGAAGGACCCAAATGAACAAAAACACTTCAAAATCATCCGGGTGTTAATACAAAGATGCCATTTTAGCAAGTGGATGGAGCAGACGAAGAAATTAGGTCCAATCGTAGGAAAGGAATACGATTTCTTAGACGGAAAAAGGGGACGGAAGACGGGGTTCAGATTCATAGACGACTCCGCCCTGGAGTGAAAATGTGTTTCGGTTCGACAAACGAGAACACTTAATATCAGTGTGCACGTTGCGGGAACTTGTGGAGCCTAGTGATGGCTCCAAACACGTAGCCGAATTCTGGGCCGACTCCATTTAGATAGCCATCGACAAGCTAAGAAGAGGGAAAAGAATATGTGTAATTTTTGCTTTGATTTTGTCATCCGCCTAGCCTTTTTCCAAATATGTCCTTACGTAGAAGTTTGTGTCCAGTTTAGCTAGCAAAATCTTTACCAACACAGACAGCCATCTGACGCAAATAAAACTCAAAAAACTCAAAGGTTTTTGTTACAAGTTTATTCAACATTTCTCACAAACTTTTCCACCAGACATATTCTTCCCAAGTCCATTCACTTCATCAAACGGTACAAGTTCATCTGTCTTCCAAACTACGCCCCAGCAGTTACAGAGTAATAGAAACACAATACAGACCCGACAAAGTTTAATATCATTTAATTTAGAGATCCCAAATTTGTCTTTCAAAGCGTAAAGTATTTCATTCAAATACCAGACCCGTTTTGCAAGTAGAAGCACAGTTTCACACAAGTTTTCGGAAACGTAAATTGATAAAGGAACTCCGAATTCATACGTAAGCTTCTGGGACCTAAAACGATTTGTCTTATCGAAAATTTATTGGCAAAGGGCGTAACAAGGGATGCGTGGATCCGCCACTGGTTAGGGAACGGCTTAAACACTTATTTTGATGTCAGAAATATGATGTAGGGTAGAAACAAGTGTGAAACAACGAATTGCTCTATAACATGATAACTAATATTCATAATATTGGTAGACTATGGCTAGACGGTAGTACAGGTATAAATAAATCCGTCTACACTTTTAGAGTAAATTAGTCAAGACTTGTTCCACTGCTAGCTGAGCTTTCCATTTGTGTGAGTGATTACCAATCGCACCAATGCAATGGAGGGACGCCCAGCACCTCGGGCCGATTGTATAAACCGGCCGGCGTCACACCGACACTATCTATATGTGCACTCACACAAATGCAAAAGTCAGCTTAGGCCTCGCGGCCTGTAGCACTGTATCAAATCTCGACAACGCAAACTAGGTGAAATTAATAGGTGATAACGCAAGTCAAACTCAAACTCTAAGCATTTATTTCAATAAAACCATTTAGAATTGTCAAGGAGTCGGTCAGTCAGAAATATGAAGCTAGTTGCCCATTCCAAAGCGTAGTAGGTACCTATGAAGAAGAAAGGGCAATTAACTCCAAGGGCACTCTTTTAAATAATAATTTTCTTACATATATATTACTTACATTATTAATGTGGATACCTACTTTATGTGAGAACGATGTACAAAAACCGTACACGTTAAAAGCGTCCAGGGCGCAGCAAAAAATAAATAAAACTATCCAAAAAGTAAATTATTAATATAAGCCGTGGCAGCAAAGAGATGACTGGCCCCAACTGACGGCGCCCGTTCACGATCATGACGCATGGATCAGCACCATTCAGCGCAACAATTTTGAAGGGAGCTAAATGATCCAACACACGCGCAACCGAGACATTTGAGTGAGCATGTGATCAGCCGCCAGGGCACATTCAAGTTAATATTAAATAGTGTTGTTTTTTCAATTCAAATTACACGTTAGCACGTTTCTACCGACCGTGACATCCCAGATATTGTGGAAATTAAAAAAACCCAAATAATAATTTGAAGAAAAAAGAGAATTCACGTGCCACAAACCAATTACGGAAAAAATTTAGACCAGGAAAGAAAATGAAATACCAACATTGAAAGTAGAAGAATATATCCCTCCGAAGGTACCGGTATATACAATACGCTATGGGTATAATGTGGATCGCTATCGGTATCGGTTTTATGTTATGTTCTGTGTAATTATAATTTTATTCTGTAACTAGCTGTGGCCACGATTTCGTTCGCGGGCATTTCGGAAAAATAATGTGTCGCTTAGAGAAGCTGTAGGTACAACTCCTCTATTGAACATGAAGAGTCTTCCGATTTTGCCTGGTGAGAAGCGCTACCTGGGGCTCTAACAAAACCCTTTCCAATGCAGTCATTGCGTCTTCAGGATTTATAATGTCAATGCGACGAAGTGTCACATGATTTTTGAGAATAAATAAAAATTAAGCCAGGCTGCACCTTTTTTTTTTTTGGGTGGGAAATCATCAAATGACTTCTCCCGCTCTGGGTGGAGCGGGAGGGCGTGTCAGACTTTTACTGACTAAAACCCACCCGTGTTCCTTCAGTTGCCTGAGCCAGGGCCACGGTTTTCTCTGTGGTATAATCCGCGACCCTGAGGCGTCGGCCCTATCGGACCCCGTCATTTTGTGCTGACATCTCTTTGAGGCGCGCGTGGAACACAACGCGCCGTCGACCCGGGCCTGGTCCTTACCGGACGGCGAGCTACCCATGGCTCGCCGTCCGCAAGCCCGCGCCTACGGTGGCCGGGAATCTGCTTGCGATTCCCGACGCCCAGGGCGTCTCCTGCGGCGACTAGGGGCGTGAGGGCGCAAGGCTCTCTCCCTCACGCGCTCCGCCTCCTCCTTTGCGAGCATTACTGCTTCGCAGAAGGAGGTGACGGCTTTCCATTCCCTCTCGCTCCGTACCATGGCCTGGACCAGGGCCGGACGCGAGAGATCGCCGCCGCCAATCGCCTCCGCGAGGACACATCGGTGCTCCGCCCAAGCTGGGCATACCTCTACCGTATGCTCCACCGTGTCCTCCGGGCGATCCACACAATGGTGACACCCGGGCGTCTCCTCCCGCCTTATGCGAAACAGGAACCTCCCGAAACAACCGTGTCCGGTGAGGACCTGTGTCAGGCGGAAGGTGAGGACGCCGTGGCGCCTCTCCAACCACTCCTCAAAGAGGGGACTTACCGCCGCTATTGTGGCGTACCCAGCACTGGGTTGCGACAATCGCACCCTCCATGTCGCCATGAGATCCCGCCGGAGCTCTGTCCGCTGTACAGTGATTTCTCGCGGCAGCGGAGTTACACCCCGGCGTTTTGCCTCCTCGCGCCACTCCCATACGTGCGCGAGGGCTTGTGCCTCCAGATCCCATGGCGGCAATCCGGCAAGGAGGCTCGCCGCCTCGCATGAGACCGTGCGGTATCCCCGGACCAGCCGGATGGCCATGACCCTTTGGGACGCGTTGAACCTGCGGGCTGGTCGGCGCCTCAGAGAACGCGCCCACACCGGTGCCCCGTAAAGGGCCATGGACCGCACGACTCCCGCGTAGAGCCTCCGGCAGGAGGCGTTTGGACCCCCTAGATTGGGCAGGAGCCGCCTCAAGGCAGCCCCAGCCCGTTCCAGTCTGGGAGCCAAACGTCGGAAATGCTCCACGAAGTTCCACCGGCTGTCGAGGACGAGTCCCAGGTACGTCATCGTCGACTCGACACCGATGTGAACCCCTCCCGCCGTTATCTGGGAACCCGACAGTGGCGCGTTCCGAGGACCATGAAAACACATGGCCTCGGACTTGTGCAGGGCCACTTCGAGTCCCAACTGCCGGATCCTATCGACGATTGTCGCAACCCCGAGTGTCGCTTGTTCGGCCGCCTCCTGGTGCGACCTCCCCTGTGCCAGGACCAGCGTGTCGTCAGCGTAGCACACCACGCTGACGCCATTCGGGAGGTCGGCGCGCAGCACCCAGTCGTAACCGATATCCCACAGAAGCGGCCCCAGGACCGATCCCTGTGGGACACCGCACGACATCTCTCGCCGGTTCCACTCTCCCCGGTGACCGGGGTAGATGACGGCCCTGTCCGTCAAATAGGCCTCGACCACACGACAGGGGTAGGTCGGCATCCGGTGATACCGCAATGCCTCCCTGATGTAACTCCAGGGCAGGGTGTTGAAGGCATTGGCGATGTCTAGAGACACCGCCAAGACGACGGCCCAAGAGGCCCTGCCACTATGGTTGCGGCGGCGACGACGGTGGAGGCGGCAACGGTGGCGGCAGTAGCGGCGGATGCAGCCTTGACGGCGGTGGCAGTGGGCTTACCCCTGCCCCTGGCTTTGGCGGGTGGAGCGCAGACCTTACTCCCAACCCGGTGATCGGCCGGCTTGCCAGCTGCCGCACATATAAAGCAGTGCGGCGCGGCATTGCACGAGCCGGCCTTGTGACCGGGCTGACCACAGCGGAAGCAGTGACCGCTGCGGTCCACCTCCGAGGCGCATTGCACTCCCACGTGGTTGCCCACTTGGCAGCGGAAGCACCTCAGAGGTCTGGGTTCCAGCAGTTTGACCTGCGCGGAGACCCAGCCCACCAGGAGCCTTCGGCCCTCCCCGGCAATTTTTTGGGCCGCCGTTACGGGGCAGCTCACCGTAATGGATTGCATCCCCGTGAAGTCAGGACGAATGGTGCCCGCCCTTACCTGCTGGGCAGAGCACCCCCCCGTCCTAACAACGGCAGCTACGACCTCTTCCTCCGTCACGGAGTCGTCCAGGCCCAGTATACGCATGTCAGCGCACTTGGTGGGCCTGGATACTCGGACCTCGTCCGCATTCAGGGACGCCCTAAGCTTTTCAGCTAGAGCGTCTGCGGTCGGGCCGCTGGCCGCACCGGGGACCTCCAGCATCCGGGCCCCAGTCGCAGTGACCCTTAACCGAAGGCCATTGGTGACGCCGATCTCCTGGAGGTTCACCGCCGTCCTCGCCTTGCCGAGCACCTCGCGGTAGGTCATGCCCTTCTTTTCCGCTTCCGGCTGTAGTGTGATAACTACAGCTGCGGACTTCGGGGCACGGAGCCTAGCCGCGACGTTTCGCTCCTTGCGCCGCTGCCGCCTCTGCCTTCTTCTGGCCGCCCTTGCTGCCTTACCCACCTTCCCCTTCTCCCCGACAATTTGCCATTCGGCGTCGGCCGGAGGAGATTTAGAAGGCGGTTTAGAAGGCGGGGGTGGCCGTCTCTCCGTCACGGCTGGGGCCTTCGCCGTCTGTGCAGTCACTCCATCTTTCCTGGTCTGGGGCGACGCAGGTTTCGCCAGGGGCGGGCCCGCCACGGCCCCACCATGGGTCCGCCCCGAGGATCCTGGTTTGGCCGCGGTGGCGACATACGACGCCGCCTTTCGCTGGCCCGAGGCCGAATGGCTCGCCGCCAGCGGAGGGCGCAGGACAATAGCCTCCAGAGTGGAGAACCGACTCTGAAAGGCAGCCAGCTCATGCCGCACCAGGGTCAAAACCCGGTCCTCGGCAGACACGGGCTGGTCTTGCCCATGCTGCGCCCTTCCTGTTACCGCCTCCCGGTGGCCAGCTCCTTGAACCTTTGCCAGGTCTGCTCGGAGCTACACATTCTCTTTTCGGAGACGCTCCATGGCGGCTGTCAAGCGGGCGACCTCCGCCCGCATCTCGGACATGCCGTCCGGCGAAGGCCCGCAATGAATGGCCTCCGCTGCCTCTATAATGGAGGCCGTGGCTGCAGATATGGCCTTGTCTTTTGAGGACTGATTCCTCTTCAGACCCTTTATCGCGGCAACCACGACCTCCGCAAACCTGGCCGCTTGCTCAGTCTTTGAGCCGCCAGCAGCATCCCGTCCACCACCTGACGACTCCGACAGGGCCACCCTACGGCCGTCCACTTCAGTGTGGCGCCCCTCCGTGGCGAGACTCACGGCTCGCTGGGCTGGCTCGGCCGGATTGGCCTCCCTGCCCTCCTGGGTGGTGAGCTCTCCGCCTCTTTTTTTCGGCCCACAGCGTCGACCGATTTTTCGGGCCGAGGCCATCCCGCCATCCGAGTGTGACCCCTGGCCATCCCTCGGTTTGGGCCGCTTCAGGAAGAACCGTTTGTTCTTCCCAACAGCGCCCACCACTACGCGCTCCGGGCTCTTAAATGAGCCCTCCGCGCCAGATGCCGCGTCAGACTCTGACCGCGCATCACTCGACGAGCCTCCTCGGCTCGGAAGACATTTGTTGCCCCCCCCAGAATACGAATGGGGGCTTGACGTTCCCGAAGGGAACGTGGCGGATTCTCCGGCTGCTGCGCAGCCGGTACCGCCCTGGGGTAGTTTTTCTACATCTGTCTTATTCATTTTTTGTGTTCCTTTGAAGGGTGTGGTCCCTATTTCCCCTGATAACCCTCCCCAGCGCTAGTGACCGGATTCCCTCCGGCCATTCATCCCCTTGGCACGCTCGACCTTGGGATTGAGGTAATTTTTTAAAGAGGTTGTCTTCCTCTCCCCTCCCCACTCGACGCCCACAAAACTCACTCTCTGCAAACAGAGGGGGTGTGGACGGAGATGGCCACCAGACCTGTCCCCTTCATCGACCATTATAAATGATCGATGATTGGAACCATGACCCTTCCCCGTTTGTTGAAGATTGGCCGCCAACCCCAACTGTCCACCAAAAGCAGGTGGACAGTTGGAGCTGACGTTGCCCAGGGTGCGCCGCGTGGAGGCTCCTCAACATGCGACCCCAGCCAGGCTGCACCTGCCGTACTTAATAAATTGTCTGGCGGAGTGTGTTGTAGCGTTATCATAGTGAAGAAGGATCACGCTTTAAGACCGCAGTTGAATTATGTTATTAAAAAAAGATAAATAGTATCTCAAAAACTTGTTTTATTTATTAAAATGCTTCTGTGTAAACGATGTTTGAACCTCTAACATCGGCTTGCCCCTCGAAAGACCTAAGTTCAGTTGTCCGTGTGAAGAGCTACCCATTTACTGAGATGAATGCTCTTCAATTCGTTGTTTCTGAGTCCAAGGTCCTGATCCAAGTACCTATAAATAAAGAAGAGCTCCAATGTTAAGTTTCAATTATCAGGAATTGTGTTGTGTACTGTTATGTACCTATGCATAGTATGAATTTATCACTATCGGAATTGATTTAAGTAAATTACGGGCTTATCTATATTGGAATTAAGATCATAATTGTGTAGAATACGTGGCTTCTGATACCGGTTTTGAATAAACGCTGATAACTATCTCAGAGCCAATATAAACTAGATCACTTTCTCATCTGTGGACGGCGTCTGAGCTTTTCTTTTGACGACAATAGTCAAGTTTCCGTGGTGTAGCGGTTATCACATCTGCCTAACACGCAGAAGGCCCCCGGTTCGATCCCGGGCGGAAACATAGTTTTTGTCATTTAAACTTATTTTATAAGATTATTTCCATTAGATTTTGTTAATTTAAACCTGTTTTAACATTTTCTAAGTTCTTAATTTATGGTGTTCTTCCTTCTGCTGCTTTCATACTGTGAGTAGCTGTGATTTCATATGTAAGTAGTAAATGATAAATGATTTATTTTCTGTAAATAGGTTTGTAAAAACACTTTTACACGTCAATAATATTTTAAAAACTAGTTGAGATCGGTGGATTTCCTATCTGACTACTCTCAGAAGAAAGGCCGAAACAAACTCAGAGGGCACAGTGTCTTTTAAAGTCCAGACATAATCTTGGTCAGGTGAAGTATAAGTTATAAGGTATATATATATTATAAGTTCCATTTTTTTTAATGAGTACAACCGGGAATAATAGACACATTATATTTATAACTGACATTATTCACACATTTTACAATGTCGTTCTACAGTCAAGAAAGGAATCCCAAACAAAACCTTATTTATCATCCCCAAAACAATACAAAACACTATCCTAAAAGCCAGCAACAAAATCTCAACGATCATTAAATGCTTAATTAAAGTCTTAAGGTCCTTTCATTACAGTTGACCCGAAACTGATATAAAAGTCTTGTGTTATTGTGTGAGCAGCACAATGGGACGGAGAATTAACTCGTACATTCATGTTACCACGGCGCTGACCTCGATATTACGTGGAAGACGCATTATGACATGAACTAGATGGAAACAGAAAGTATGAGGTGGTTAAGTGGCTGCAATAATGTTCGATAATAAGATTAAATATTGGAAGTTGTCCGGGATAAGTATTTGATTGCTTTTTGATGTTTTATGTATCAACATACAGATGAAATGATCTGATTTTCATGAATCTAACTTGGGACGTCATATCAAGTTAAAAGCAAGCTATAGATAGTACCTAACCGACTTGCTAATATATTTATGGCAGGGAGACTAAAAGGCAGGTAGTAAGAAATCTTCGAAATATCTGACTGCTGGTCTGACCTATCTCCAAATATTCGATAGTCACCAATAATGTGGCGAATTGAATCCCATTTTCTGAGTGTGAAACACTGTCATACACTTCCAGGATCCTAAAATCACTATTCAGGTAAAATCAACAGTCAGTACATGCAGTAGTCATATCGTTGTGTATTTTTTTATGTTTTAAATCGTGAGTTTTCTATCCCTGTAATGATGCAGTATGCTTCTATGTATGTAATAACATTGTGTTAAGCATAGTCTTTTCTTATTTCTTATTTCAATGGCATTTGTATTTTTCTTCATCCGGTTATGGTCAGCAATTGGTTAGTTGTGAAAGGCTATTCATTTTCTCGTTGTCAGTTTTGTTTTTCTATCATATAGGTAACGTAATGAATTCCAGACAAAAGAGTAATATTAGTGAAAAAAAAATTGACACGAAAAATAAGGATAATAACAGCAAAATTAAAAAAAAAATATTTGTTAAAATCAGTACAAAAACAGCTATTTCATACATTTTTTTAAATAAAAACAAACCCGATTTAGACGAAAAACCTGTATCTCGGCATACAGCGTCATACCTCTCTGATCTGACAGTTTTTTTCACCAAGATTCTCAATATTGTCAAATCTGAACAAATATTTGTTAATTTAGTAACAGTATCTATAGAACAGTATCTTACTCTAAATTTCTTTAATTATATGACATATTAATGGTGTCATCGATTTATTTAATTAACTCAACGTATTCACGAGACCCAAAACTAAGGTAAAATTTAAAATCTACCACTGTTACCCAGATAATAATCAATTCAATATCCAATCAGAATTGATTATAATCTCCCACTCAATTGAACTAAGCTTACCATAGCATCTGTTCCGGCCCCCGAACATACCTTTAACCCCAATAAACTTACGAAAGGTTACTATTGGGCTGCTCGCCCTATTCCCATTAACCGGAAAAACACTCCATTAACTTTCCCAATAACAGGGGAAGGACCCAAATGAACAAAAACACTTCAAAAACATCCGGGTGTTAATACAAAGCAAAGATGCCATTTTAGCAAGTGGATGGAACAGACGAAGAAATTAGGTCTAATCGTAGGAAAGGAATATGATTTCTTAGATGGGAAAAGGGGACGGAAGACGGGGTTCAGATTCATAGACGACTCCGCCCTGGAGTGAAAATGTGTTTCGGTTCGACAAACGAGGACACTTTATATGGTATCCCTCGGTCCTGTCGCCTGCACGTTGCAGGAACTGGTGGACCCTACTGATGGCGCCAAATACGTAGCCTAATTCTGATAGCCATCGACAAGCTAAGAAGAGAGAAAAGAATATGTGTAATTTTTGCTTTGATTTTGTCATCCGCCTAGCCTTTTTCCAAATATGTCCTTACGTAGAAGTTTGTGTCCAGTTTAGCTAGCAAAAGCTTTACCAACACAGACAGCCATCTGACGCACAATGCAATTGAGGAATAAAACTCAAAAAACTCAAAGCATTTATTTCAAATAAACCAATTACAATTACACAGGCACTTATATTGTTTATTGTATTTATTTTGTTGAACACTTATCTAGTTATTATGTGTATGTATTTTATTTTATTTTAATCTTAGCGTTTGTTACACTGGTCGACGTCATTCAACGCCGGCTGTCGCTGAAAACCAGCGCTGGGGCTCTGTCTCGCATAGGATCGTAGCATTAAGCTGAACGATGGCCGTTTTGAGCAGATGTGACGCATGTTTTCCCCCAATTTGTTCTCTTTGGTGTTTGTGTTCGATCACTGCGTCATGTTTACCGGTAATAAACGTTTTTTTCTTTCTTCTTCTTTCTTTCTTGTCTTTCACTTTTGAATTGTCAAGTGGTCGGTCAGTCAGAAATATGAAGCTATAATACCACAGAGTGTTGATATACAAGGTGGCAGGGAAATTTTACCTATTCCGTATTGGACGAAATAGCATAAGCCATTTAATTAATTCGATTCTCACAGCATTTTTTGAATATTTCAACAATTTGGAAAATTTGACTTTTGTCAGCATTGTAAGCATTGTTTCATTGGCACCTCTAAATATTTTTTAGCTTATTCACCTCGGTGGATAAAACAGATAAAATGAAGATGTCTTTCCCTTAATGTGTGCGCTTAAATCCATTGTAAAAAATTAAAATAACTGGTGTCAACGTTCATGTACGTTGATGATTTTTCAAAATGGTTATTAAACTTCTTCCTTTATCATATAACACTTTGATGTTTTAGAAAATTTGGTTACATCGAAAGGTTTGTCAACGTATCAGGTACTCAATGGAATAACAATGAAGCAAATGAATTTGAGGTTTTAGAGAAAAGTGAAAATTAGTGACGAATTCTGGGAAATTTTAAAAAAAATCATAAAAATTGGGTGTGCACGAATCCCATGGATTTTCGCATTGGCTTTATGGGGTGCTTAATTGTTGCAAATGGGTCACAATATCACGTCCTGTGAGGAAAGTCGACTTTCACTGTCGCCCTGTGCACTCTAGTATTTGCCTGGTTTTCATTCATTATCACCTTTGTACTACTTTACTGTCATAGCTTAAATCTTTAATTCTAAAAACTGGTACCAGCTAACCGTGTTATTTAAGACACATGAAGGAAATGAGTTTGAGGAAATGAATTTGAAGTTTTAGAGAAATGTGAAAATTAGTGACGAATTATGGAAATTTTAAAAAAATCATAAAAATTGGGTGTGCACGAATCCCATGGATTTTCACATTGGCTTTATGGGGTGCTTAATTGTTGCAAATGGGTCACAATATCATGTCCTGTGAGGAAAGTCGACTTTCACTGTCGCCCTGTGCACTCTAGTATTTGCCTGGTTTTCATTATCACCTTTGTACTACTTTACTGTCATAGCTTACATCTTTAATTCTAAAAACTGGTACCAGCTAACCGTGTTATTTAAGACACATGAAGGAAATGAATTTGAGGAAATGAATTTGAAGTTTTAGAGAAAAGGGAAAATTAGTGACGAATTCTGTGAAATTAAAAAAAAAATCATAAAATTGGGTTTGCACGAATCCCATGGATTTTCGCATTGGCTTTATGGGGTGCTTAATTGTTGCAAATGGGTCACAATATCACGTCCTGTGAGGAAAGTCGACTTGCACTGTCGCCCTGTGCACTCTAGTATTTGCCTGGTTTTCATTCTTTATCATCTTTTTACTACTTTAATGTCATAGCTTCTGGTACCAGCTAACCGTAATGGTAACTTGTCCATCGTTTTTCTTGACAAAAGCATCTCCACTATTCTGAATGATAAATAAACGCCGTAGCTATGAACCCTTTACCATATGCACCTTTCCATTTAAATTAGAAACACAATTTAAAAGTTTTAACGAACATTTACATACCCCTTTTATGCAGACATTGGGAACAGCGTTAGAGTGCTCCTCTCTTAAAGTTACATAGAGGGGATGTGTTGAAACTAGCCGATAATTTTATGAGAAACTTTGATTCTATGGTTATCATACATATTCATAGATGCAAATAAAGACCACAGTTCATATGATGGATATTTCAAGGGAATATTTCGCCTTGAAATAATTAAACTATTCAACTATCGCAGTTCTTTTCGTTCTATAGTTTTAGACTTATCACAAGATTGTGTTGGTCCATAAAACGAAAAAAAAACATTTGAAAGGAATATAAAACTTAACATGCTCAACAATAATAAAACACTATGTTACCTACACAAAAATGTCCTTTCTTTGGTATTGTTCGTCTAATAGTTGAGAGCTCCTTAAGTTCTGAGTTGAGCTGCATGATTACTGACAAATGCGTGCACTGACTGGAAAGGTCCACTCAATCTGTGTGGTTCTTTCCTCAAAAGACCATTGCAGACTCCAATCTACATGGTCTGTACAATAGTACATGATCTTACTAAGGTTATGTCTGGACTTTAAAAGAGACTGTGAGACCTCTGAGTTTGTTTGGGCGTTTCTTCTCAGAGTAGTCAGATAGGAAACGCCGATCTCATCTAGTTTTTAACTATGATTGACGTGTAAATATGTTTGTACAAACCTACTAACAGAAATAAAATCATTTATCAATTTTAAAATCATTCAATTGAATAAGTAAACAACGACATCGAAGGTAGCAGTAAAAAATATTTTTATATTAATACTTAAGTGAAGGCAATGGTTGAGATCCCACCATCGTTCTCAATATTTATCTTCGGATGATATAAATAAATATATATTTAAAATCGGCTTGTGACTTTATACAAATTTGAAAAATCTTGTTGGATTTTGTCGATGTATACATATTTGAGGCTGACTGTACCCGCCTATGAATAGTATTATCAAGGCTTTTAGATAACCCCACGAATGATGATCCGGCTTAGCGTGACAAACGAATATTTTTGAAGGTTCCGACATCCAAAGGGTTTCTGCATATGTTTACTAATGTAAACAAAAGAATTGCGTACTTTCTGAGGATACCCAAACCAAGATTACAAGCGTTTTATGAAAGTGGTTTTGAAATGGTTAAAATGCATCAAACATTTGGGATATAAAACCTTTTTCCTCGCAGTCTTAGGTATACCTACATAGGTTAGGATGAGTTATATTAGGCTAACAAAGCCAGATGATAATTCCGTAGTATTGGGTACTAACTGAAATATGGAATGTCAATCTAATATATAAAATTCTCGTGTCACAGTTTTCGTTGCCATACTCGTCCGAAACGGCTTGACCGATTTTGATGAAATTTTGTGTGCATATCGGGTAGGTCTGAGAATCGGCCAACATCTATTTTCAAAAAAAAAAAAAAACAAAAAAAATAATAATAGCAAAACAACGTTTGCGGGGTCAGCTAGTATATTTATATATATGTCCTGATGTACAGCGGAGAGCGCCATCTAACAATTTGAATCATAAACGAATGATCCTGTGATCGGAAACGCAAGCGAGCCCTGCCGCTTGGACACGATCGTCGGTGGAGGGGATGCAGCGAGGACTGGCGGAGAGACCTAGTGTTGCGACAGTCAACACAATACGGTCGAGTTTGCACAGTCTTGGCAAGCGCTCAGTACCAACGCACGTGTCTGTTTCCGTTGCTCGTGTTTATTTCGTTATTGTATTAAAGTTATTGTCTTTTCGTTCGAGTACCAACTACAGTGCCCACACCAAAATATGTCGGATCGTGAAGAAAACCCGATGTTTCGCATCTCGGCCACCCCTGATCCGACATATATATCTTTAAATATCAATAGAATATTACGAGTGAGCATTTTTACCTAAACTTTCGGCATATATATAGAGAATTTACCCATGTCTGTGAGGGAATAGATAGTAAAAAAATATATATATTTACGTTAACTTATTTCTTACAACTAAATAGTTTTTAAAATCCTCGTAGTATGTGGAGAAGTCACATACTAAGGCGAGTTTTTCAAAATATTTCATGTCCACTACTTTCACAATTACGATAATTGCCATACACGAACGAAGAACACTTTTAGAGCAACATCATCATACATGAAATAACATCCTACTTTTCACGGGCCGCAGACACCAATCATTAAAAGTTCACATCGAGACCATGTTTACCTGCAACTTTACCAATGTAATTCACTCCGCTAGTTATAAAATGAAGTTTTTTCTACTAGTTACTTGTCCAAGACCTGGGAAAGTTCTAGAATTAGTTTCTGAACTGTTAGTAGAGTTAGACAGCGTTCTTAACAGAGCTTAAATGGGGATGAGGTAGATAATGGGTATCTTAGGTACTAGAGCTTTTTAAATATTATTATGGCTAAAGTTTAGCTTGGACAAGATGGGAAGTTAAACTGCAATAGTGTTTATAGAAAATTTATTCTCATAAAAGACTACAGTCACTTACATGAGAATTACATTATTAGGATGCTTATTATTAGGATTTTCGTCGTTAGTTTTTTATTTTTTTTTATTTGTATAAGCAGGTACTTCTATAATGCATTCATTAGTACATACTCAATACTCAATATCTTTATTGCTTTACCATAATGTGTACTTAGGTGGTAACTATATAATAGAGATCATTATGGAACCTGTAGGGCACAGCAAAAGTTTAGGAGAG
Source organism: Dasypolia templi (assembly GCA_963555695.1). NCBI lineage: Eukaryota > Metazoa > Arthropoda > Insecta > Lepidoptera > Noctuidae > Dasypolia > Dasypolia templi. The sequence goes on along the minus strand of OY743148.1, from coordinate 7,495,391 downwards.
TGGAAGCCCTGTTTCAGGAGACAATCAAGTAGTATTTATAATACCAAATTTTAACTACAATATAAACAAAGTCAGGAGGTCGCGAATAAGATAATAACATTTCGCTTAACCATTATTTTGTACTCTGCAAAATGTACTACAATATTTTAGATTTTTTTAGATACCTGTACATGTATTATACATACTTGGCGTCTATTGGAGTATTAGCGATAATTTTCGACTACATGTCGAGCAAGTTGTACTTTGAATACATAATAGGAGCTTACATTTTTTATGGTCAATGGTAGCCGATTATAAATATCTGCGCCTGCATACGTAAACATTGTTTTGCCGAGCTTCGTTCTTAGCAATTAGAGTGTTTTAGGAAATGATTTTCATATCAGTTGGAACGACAACTTAGGTACATATAAAAATATTTAATTAATTCCAACCGTATTATTTAACATTTCACTGTCGAATTCAAAGCCCATTAAACCCAGTCTAACAAAATGGCAAAATTATTTTTAACGAAAAAATAAACATATTTTAAGCAAAACGTCAGAGTATTCCCAATTTTAAGCAAGCAAGCGAAAAAACAGTAATAACTCAAGGAGCTACGAAACGTCTACAAAACTAATTATTCGCAGCAGCTCTGCTACGAGTGCTACGAGCTACGGTGTTGACTTTTAATAACGTTCCCCATCGTGACCTGTCGCAAAGGTTAATAAGTTACTAATTCAAATTCCTTTCAAAATCACTTCAAAAGTGTTTTCAAGCGTTCTGCTTATTTAAGCTGTTTTTGAATAATTTCGTATAATTAAAGACGAACGTTGTACCTACCGATATTATGAAATTAATTAACCTCAGAAATGAACTTTTCTGATGGTGGGTAATTGGACTAAATTCTGCTTGCGCGATGCAGGATTTTGCGTGAAGTCAGTGTGATGCGTAGTTCGAATGTGGCGCTGTAGATTCCGCCACAGTTTTAACTTTTACAAGGTTCAAGCACAATATAAATATGGAGTTCAAGCCTCATCGTTAAATGGGCAAAAGGTATACGAATGCAGGCAGTTCGTGCCACTAGTAAATTGCTTGAGACACATGAAATAGGAAGACAGATGGTGATTCCATTAAGTGTTAGCTCATCAGTGCCTCATCAGTCAGTGGAAGGTTGATGGATAGTTTTTTTTGTGACTCAATTACTTGCAGTATTTACAAGTTAGGTCCTACTGCCCAATATATAGAAATGACATAGGTAAAATCACGGATATTAAATGTTTAGCAAATTGACAACTAACTTAATTTTCCCGTATGTTCAATTGTCATTCTTTTACAACTGTATGAAATGGCTAATGGGCGTAGTGTGTCAATCGGATGAACAATTAATTTCTTTAACTGTACATAAGGTAGTTATAAAATTCTTTAAATTTTAATTTAGGCACATGAAACATATTACGTGTTGTAGACTACATAATAAAACAAAAGAATTAGGATTTCAAAAAACTAGAACATGTAAAACCGACGTTCATTTAGAAACCGTTTGTCATAGAGGACAATAGAAAAATAAACCACGATACACATGACACGGCAAAAGTATGGAAATGGGTGACACGCTTCGTATTGTTGCATGTCATTCTATGTGACACTACTGTGGTGTAGACTCCTTATCGTGGATCTATAGAAAAGATTTAAATAATTTAAACACTCGTATTTCACGTCAGGTGCTGTTTGTTGTCTACCAAGGTGCCTCGTAAACCTGTAGGTTCTCCGAGGTTATGATAGTGTATTTTTCTGTTGCATCGATAAACTCCGCTGCAAGCTGTCTGTTTTTTTTTTGACAATATGCTATTTGTGATTCGAATTGAAACGAGGAAAGATTACCCAGGTCTTCTTAAGGGAAACATACCTATTTAAGTTGTTATACTGTTATTAGCTCCCCGTGTGGTTTCCATCCCCGTGTGGTTTCCGGGTAGTAGAATAGGACCAACCCATCTCACCCCGTGGGTGTCGTAAAAGGGCGACTAAGGGATTTGCTGGAGGATTTTATTGTTTTTCTTCTGTGTGGTAAGAACAACACACACCCAAGCTAAGGTTGCCGTGCCGAGAGCTGCGTGGCTAGGGGGGAGCCTAGTTACAAGCGTGCCTGTTGTCTGGGATCGGGCGCCCCCAGGCACTAACAAGCCTTACCTCTACATGCGAGGCTCTGTAGGGTGTTGACAGATTTTTTCCTCTGCTTTTCGTGGGAACTGAATGAGTTATTCAAATACTAATAATCAACTCGGAGGCGGCGGTGATGCTCGCCACACACCACGTCAGTTGTTTCCGCGGGGCGAAAAGCGAGCGGCGGAATGTCGCTTAGCTACGCTGAATGTACAGGGAGGTATAAAAGATAAGTTGGATGAGGTGTGTGAGATGGTCAATGATAAAAGGATAGATGTGCTATGTGTGAATGAGACGAAAAGAAAGGGAGTGGACATATCCAAACACGGTTCTCTGACCGCTATCTGGTCCGGTGTTCAAGAGACACATAGAGCCTGTCAGGGTGTGGGGGTTGTCCTCTCCGAGCGGATGATGATATGTGTGAAAGATTATGTTTGTGTGAGTCCCAGGATTCTATGGGTAAGAACAAAGGTGGGTCTAAACCCGATCTTTATTTTATGCGTTTATGCACCCGATATGGGAAGCCCACCTTCGGAGAGGGACGAATTTTGGGGCAGTATAAGGGATTTAGTCAATGAATGTAGGTCAAACGAGAAGATTGTTATGCTTGGAGACTTTAATGGTTGGGTTGGTGTGAAGAGGAATGGGTACGAAAAAGTATTAGGTGCATTTGGGGATGATAGAGTGAATGAGAACGGGATGAATTTACTAGAGATATGTGTAGAGAAGAATTTGTCAGTTATGAACACTATGTTTAATCATAGAAAGGTTCACAGGTACACGTGGGAAAGGCAAGACAGTAGAAGCATGATTGACTTTGTGATTGTGGATGAAAGATTGAAGAGTAAAGTCACAGATACTAGAGCATATCGGGGTGTTAATGTAGGGACTGATCATTATCTGGTTATGTGTCGGGTGGATGGTCTGTTCAGGCATTGGCGTCACCGAGTTCGAGTTCCTGTAACTGCTCTAGACAGGATAAAAGTAGAAGCACTGCAAGATTTGAAAGTAAAGGAGGAATATAAGAGGGAATTAAAAGTGAAGACGGATAAGATATTTGATGATACGAATGATTACAGTCTAGAAGAAGTATGGGAGATAGCAAAAGATAGTATGGTGCAAGTAGCCACAAAAGTATGTGGTCTGGCGCAGAGGAAGTGTGGTAGTAGAACGAATGATTCTTGGGTAGATGGTGAAGTAAAAGAGGTTGTGAGGAAGAAGAAAGAGGTCTGGCTTAATGTGTTAGCCTGTAATGCCCAAAATAGGATGAATCAGGCAACAAATGTGACCGATGATTTGGAAAGAGTGAAGAAGAAATACTCCGAAATGAAAACGAAAGTGAAAGAGATGGTAAAAATGAAAAAGGATGAAAAAGAAGAAAAGTATAACAGGAAGTTCTCTGATAACTTCAGAGCCAATGTTAAGCTGTTCTGGAAACAGGTAAGATTGGCTCGCGGAGTGACAGGAATATCGAGTATGAATGTTATAAGAGCAGAAGATGGATGTATACTGAGCGAAGAAAGTAAGGTCTTGGAACGCTGGAAGGGATACTTTGAAAGTTTGTTTAGTTGTCAGGATAGTGTGCAAGGAGTGGGTAACTGGGCAGACGCCAGTTTTGAAGACCCAAGCTCAGAAATAGATGAAGAGAATGATATAGAAATAGATGAGATTGTAAGAGCGCTGAAAGTGATGATAGTCGGCAAAGCTGCAGGGTACGACAGAGTGTCTGCTGAAATGCTTAAGGGCGGTGACGGGGTGGTGGCAAGCCTGCTGTACCTAATCTTTAATATGTGTTGGAGATATGGCCGTGTACCGGATGATTGGTGTAAGGCTGTAATCGTACCACTATATAAGGGAAAAGGCTCTCAGCAGGAGTGTAAAAACTACCGTGGCATTAGTCTTTTGAGCGTTGTCGGCAAACTGTATGCGAAGGTTTTGATAAATAGAGTGATAAGAGTGACAGATGAGGAAATATGGGATGCGCAGGCAGGATTTAGAGAGGGAATGGGCTGTATGGACCAAATCTTCTCCTTAAGATGCATAGCCGAAAAACATCTGGCAAAGCATAAGAAAGTCTACTGTGCTTTCGTGGACTTGGAGAAGGCCTATGACAGTGTGTGGAGGGAAGAACTGTGGTCGACACTATCCTTGTACGGGGTGGACTGGCGCTTGGTACGTGCACTGAAATCCTTATACAAGGATTCCAGTGCTTGTGCAAGGATTCCAGTGCTTGTGTTAGGATAAATGGGGCATACACGAACTGGTTCTCCATCTCGAGGGGTGTTAGACAGGGTTGTGTAGCGTCACCGTGGCTGTTCAACCTGTACATGGATAACTGTCTGAAGGATTTGAAAGAGGGTGAATGTGGATTGACGATGAATGAGTTGCCTGTTAAGTGCCTGCTCTATGCAGACGATCAAGTGCTACTTGCATCGTCAGCAGAACAGTTGCAAGACATGGTGACTGTGATGGATGAAGCATATAAGAGGAAAGGAATGAATATAAATGTGAATAAGACGAAAGTCATGGTGTTTGAAAGAGAAGAGGATGTATCGGTGTGTGATGTGAAAATAAATGGTAAGAGTGTGGAGCAAGTAAGTGAGTTCGTATATTTGGGGAGTCTGTTTACAAGGGATGGAAAGATTGATGGAGATGTCGAAAGGAGAGTGAATGCGGGAAATAAAGTGAATGGTGCTACACATGCAATTGTGACCAACCAGTTGATGCCCAAGAAGGCACGACTGGCTGTTCACAATAGTGTGCTGGTGCCTACGCTTATGTATGGAAGTGAATGTTGGGTGTGGCAAAAGAAGCATGAAAGCAGAATAAATGCTGTGGAAATGCGTTCCTTGCGGAGCATGTGTAGTGTGACTTTGAATGATAGGCTGAGGAATGATGTGATAAGGCAACGATGTGGTTTAAAAGAAGATGTAGTGACAAAAATTGAAAAGAGTATGCTTAGATGGTTTGGTCATATTGAGCGGATGAATGAAAGGAGACTAACAAAAGGTATTTACAAGGCAGATGTGAGTGGAAACGCCGGGAGGGGACGCCCTAGGAAGACATATAGTGACCTTATTGGTGATGTTCTTCAGAAAGGTCAGGTGCGAAGTACTCTCAACCGGCGCTGGTGTATGACCAGATGTATGAACGTAAACGAGGCAAAAGGAGTATGTAAGGAACGTAGCAGGTGGCGTTCTGTGGTTTCTGCCTACCCCCATGGGAAGAAGGCGTGAGTTTATGTATGTATGTATGTAGCTCTAACGTTATATTCTTCTTCAGGCAGCCATTTTAACCCTTAAGTTTTCTTATTTATTTATTTAATGATTTATGTACTACACACATATAAACAGACAAGAAAAAAACATAAGAATACTTACAAAGGTTAAGCTTATTTGTAAAAAAATCTCTTTCAGCATACTATACATACATACTTCCAAAATAAGTATCACTAATATATATGTAAATAAGAAGTAAAAAAAAAAAAAACAAATGCTAACTATGACACGGTGGAAAGATAGTGTTCTTTCACTCACTTTCTATACACAGCAACAGTTTGACAGTTCCTAATGTCAGGTGGAAGTGAATTCCACTACCGAACTGCGTGCACAGAGAAAGAGTAGGAGTAGAAGTCGGAAGAGTGGGGAGGGGATTTGAGGAGATTTCTAAGGTGCGACCTGCGAGGCGCATCAAAAATACGGGCGTAGGAGAAGCGTTCTCGCTGATAGGATGGCGTTATAGGGTTGTGCAGCATGTTAAATAGCTGACACAATATCCGAGAAATCCTGGAAAGTCAAATACAATCATAGTTACAGGTCTTTACATTAGTCCATATCTGTGCCCGGTTGATAGCAATAGGCTCGCTCCTGTTGTGACTGAAAAATACCTAACTGACGAAACGTGGGTATAGTCATATAAGTACACTTCTGCACGCGTAGCAGGACCTGGTTTGGTCAACGGAGGAATAGACAATATGACAGATAGAATAGACAAAATGACAGATTTCTTTTATTCATCTTGCATTTTGTCTTTTCTTCCGTCGATAAAACTCGTTTCTATCATGGCCATGCTAAGCGTGCTTGCGCGTTGTCATGTTATGTGTGTAGGTAAAGACCTATACAAGAAAAAAAAACCATTTTTCTTCAAAACCCCAGACAAAGCCTTATAACAAAACAGTTCCAGCCAAACGTGTCTTCGAACACACTGACATCAAACTGACATTTATTCCTCCTTTGTTATAGCCGCACCTGTAAGGCGTGTCGTTATTTAATACAGGCTTAAATGGAAGGTCCATCACTTGCCTGTCACTTATTGAATTTCAAAGAGACGTAGAAGGTGAATTTGTGTGACCGCTTGGTACTATTGAAGGGCGGTTGGTTAGGTAAAGGTCACGCCTTGATGTAGCCGTCATTTGTAATAGAACAGCATTTTTTTAAAATAGAACCCATACGCAATCACGCTCGAATGAAAATACACCTGTACCATAATTAGCCTATAACGTTCCCACTGCTGGGACACAGGCCTCCTCTCTGTGAGAGGGAGCGGGCCATAGAGCATAGGCCACCACAAGGGCCCAGTGAGGGTTGGCGGGTATCACATGTCTTCGAATTTTTAGTTCTAGGACATGCCGGTTTCGTTACGATGTTTTCCTTCACCGTTTTGAGAGCAGTGGTGATTCATTTAGATACACAAGGTAAAGTGCCTGTCTGGGTTCGAACTCACGACCTATAAGTAAGTCGACCTATAAGTAGTAAGTCGGGGCCCATGACAGGTACAAAAAAAAACAATACTCCTGTTGTTACATATAAATTTTGGGTAGGTACCTGATTTCATTGTTTAGACTTTTAGATAAAAATTTCAAGACCAGTTTTTTTTGTGTGAGTTGTTTCTTGCACTTTTGCATATACATTTCGAAAATGTATGATCTATTTATTTATTATGAAAAGTATTCGGTTCAATTTTTAAGTTGATCAATGGTTTTTTAATATTTTTAATGTAAACTGTATCTCCTGGTCAGCAAAATGTAAGATCAGCGTGCTTTATATTAAAAGCCATAGATATTTTTGAAAATTATTTTTTACATGTTTAAAAATGTCAAACCCCTTAAGAAGAACATGGAAATAATATCTTATACAAATCGCATATTGGAGTTACTTAAAGGTGATCAATTCTTCACAAACCAACCAGCCCACAAGCCACCACCACCACCACCACCACCACCACCACCACCACCACCACCACCAGTAAAAAGAAAAGATTGCTCAAGCCCAAAAGTCTGACAACCAGTCCTAACAAGGGGTATCGACGGTACCATTTTACTCGACACAATATCGCATCGTGTTGCCGAGATCAGATGGGCAGTTACCCCCTTTGAAATACTGGTATTTTAATGATAAATGATTTATTTTCTGTAAACAGGTTTGTACAAACACACGTCAATCATATTTTAAAAACTAGGTGAGATCGGCGTTTCCTATCTCTCTGAGAAGAAACGCCGAAACAAACTCAGAGGTCACAGTCTCTTTTAAAGTCCAGACATAATCTAGGTCAGGTCATGTGAAGACCATTTGGATTGATGTCTGAAATGGTCTTTTGAGGAAAGAACCACACAGAATGAGTGGATCTGTCCAGTCAGTACACGCATTTGTCAGTTGTCATGCACCTAATAATGCATTTGGTTGGACTGGTAGCTAACCCCAACATAGTTGGAAAAGGCAAGGCAGATTGATTGAAATATGATATCATATTTCCATGTTGGACACAATAATTTATTTTTTTAAACATCTAGGTACTTCTGCTGAGCTCGTTTTTTTCCTTAGAATAGAATAGGTCTTTAGTTGCTTAGAATGTAGGTACATAAAAATAAGTTGATACTTTAATAATAGGATCCATGTACATTCTGCCTAATATAGCATGCAAATGTAATATAAAGTAGAGGATAATAAACATATTACAAAAATAATCATTTAAGAAATCATGCACAGAATAATAACATTCATTTACAAGTGATTCTGTATATTTTTTTTTAATTTTTGCAACGGTTAGCTTTTAATTTCGTCAGGTATTTGAGCTTTGGCATGATAACCAAGCTTGGCAGACGAAATCTAATTTGTAGTATTTTATTATCTAAGCTTCTAATGATACTCTGGCCCTGATATTAGTCATCTGTTTATTTCTTATTTTTATGAAACAACTATTTTGGTACACAATAGGTGTTAGTAGCACTGTATTCTAAATTATTTCTTATGTAAATATGAATTTAAAATCTAGGTACTCTATCGGGATCAATATAATTTGCAAGAATAAATTTAATATTACAAAAAGCGTGAATTTTTGCTCTCTAATTCATTTAATTCATAAGCTGAAGTACCTTTTCATATCTGATATATTAATTTGTAAAATGGCCGCAGCATTATCTGGTTTCCAATATTATCGGTTTTCAGCAGTACGGGGCTTATGTAGCCATACGTACCTTCTCGTATAATGCAATGTTAGTGATGCATGTTTGAATTTTATTTTACTTTATTGGTTTCCGAAAAAAGAACGTTCATAAAAGTCTTGTCAGCAATTTTCTCTGAGAAAAAATATGTGGTTGAAGCTTTTTGTAATTCGTTCGTTTTCAACGTCACCTTCTTTTCACCGTGGTAAATACATAAGTACAGTTAGATCTCTCAAGTAAGATGGATACTTACCCTATCCACTGACTGTACTCACACAATTTTTTTTAAACATTATTACACAGATGTTTTTATCGAAAAAGTAAATAAATTAATAAAAACTTTATTCCGTTCAGAAATAAAAAAAACTAGTAGTTAGTTACGAGCCTTAGGTGTATGTTTTTTACAAATGCCTTGGATCCCACAATAGGATTCCCTGTGTCTAGGGGTTCAGTCTCTTCTCAAGTAAGGCAAACAATATAATTTATTTAGGTGAAGGTAATTAATTTGAAAAAAAAACTTCATTAAAAACATAAGTACAATGTAGTGAAAAAGTTAAATTATCATGTTTGAGTGTTTTTTGATTTTCTGTGTGAGTGTTTTTTAGTTATAACATATTTGTAATACATAATAATACTATTTCTTTACACGTTTATGGTGCTTACAATTATTTAAAAACAATACATATTTACACTATGTACTTTTGTAAAGCTTTGCCTGCCTTTGATTTAAACACACGTGGTGGCATTATTATTAATGGCTGTGGTAAATTCCCGGCCACATAACGTAATAAAGCCGTAACGTAACAGTGGCCTAGCCTAGGTTTTTAATAGCATTTGTACCGATAACGTTTATTTTATAAGCATATTTACCGTCACGCTGTTAGATTTAACCACCTTGCTTATTATGCGACATTGTACCGCGACAGCTCGACGACAAGACGCTGACCTGACGCACTTGTCATTATTTATTTAAAAATAAACATGCAAGCACACACACATGCGTCCCTTTTTTTTGAGTTAAGATTTATTATTATTAACTCCATATTTTCCTTTTAAAACTTATCGTATACATTTTTAAATATTTTCATTAAAAAAAAACAGGGTCCAAGCTAGCGGCGGTCAGGGCTCCAGAGAGAGGAACCTCCTGACAAAGCGAGCCGTGTCCAGAAGTCCCGTTTTTAATTATTATTTTTATTTAAATTATAGTCATTATATGTGTGCCGGGAGGCAACACAGTATATCATGTCATGGCATGTGTCATGATTTCCAAATATTAGCAAGATTTGTAGCGATTTTATATACTAAACATAAAATTGAAAGTATGTGATTTGCGTCAAATGATTTTTGTATCAATATATTCATGAAGATGAATCTCATTTGACAGACATCGAAAAAGTCCTGGTTTTTTAACGAAAACAGAATGAAAATCATGATGTTAGAAGCATCGCCTCGTTTCTAAGAGAGCTCTCTTCGAGCTTCGAAACCAAAAGGTTGTTTTCAAGAAGTCTATGTTGATATTATTTTGAGTACCTAATTAAAATAGTAATTAGTAAAATATTTCCGTATACCAAGTTTGTATGTGCGCAAGAATTTAAATATAGAAATGTTTATATTGGAAAAGATGTGTTCATTTCACATGAGACTGTCGGCCGCAGCCTGGAATAATAATTAATTAATTTGTTTAAATAATAGTCCAGGAATATACAATTAATGCCAATATGATTAATGACTGCCTCGTTGGTCTAGTGGTCGCAAGAGCTACTGCTGAGCATGAGGTTCTAGTTTCGATTCCCAGGTCGGGCAAAGTGTTATTGGGTTTTTCTATCTAGAATTTCTCAGTATCAGCCCGGAGTCTGGATTTGTGCCCGGTTGATGGCAATAGGGTCACCCCCTATTACATGGGACTTAAGCATAACTGGTGAAATGTGGGTGAGCTATAGGTGCATCTCTGCCTAACCCGTCTGGGATTACAAGCTAGATGTTATGTGTATGTATGTTATTTCACGTGCAGCATGCAAAACTGAAGCCTTACTAATGTGAACCTATTATGCTAAGTCGAGGACACGACTTAAATAGAAATAGAAATCTATGGGAGCAATTTAGAACAGGTACTTCGTTTTTTTATAAGTCCAATTGCTAGGCAAAGCCAGTGCTGGGTAAATATGTAAGATATGGAGATTCACGAAAAAACTCCATCGAAATATGAAATGCGACACTGGGGACCACTGAAATCAAGTAGGGTTCAGTCATTTAAGTAAGATGTTTCGTTCTTTTAAGGAAAAAGTACAGACAAATTCATGTTACAGAAAATACAACAAAACCATAGGGCTCATTTGTACGTACTAGCAACAGAAAGATGAACCCATGTTGTTTGCCGTAATTGAACGAAAAATAAGTAAAAACAACAGTAACAGCATGCATTGACAAATATGCGTGCACTGACTGGACAGGTCCACTCAAATCCGTGTGGTTCTTTCCTCAAAAGACCATTTCAGACACCAGTCTACATGGTCCTCATATGATATGACCATGATTATTTTCATATTTTTATATACACTTTGACATTTATGGATGCAATGACATTTACTTTGTAAACGATTACACTATTTTAATTATTGTGAATGTGAAGACATTGTGGATTTGTTGTTTTTTTTAAATGCATTTTATTTTTTAAATTATTAGTTTAAATCATGGTCTGGCAGTTTGAGTAATTTATGCGGCCTACCCAAATGTCCTTTCTTTGGTAATGTTCGTCGAATCGTTTAGCTCCTTTAGTTCTGTGTTGAGCTGCATGACAACTGACAAATGCGTGCACTGACTGGACAGGTCCACTCATTCTGTGTGGTTCTTTCCTCAAAATACCATTTCAGACATCAATCCACATGGTCTTCACAGACCTGGCCAAGATTATGTCTGGACTTTAAAAGAGACTGTGACCTCTGAGTTTGTTTCGGCGTTTCTTCTCAAAATCAAAATCAAAATCAAAAGTCATTTATTCAAACTAGGCTGAGAGTCAGCACTTTTCGAACGTCAAAATTACATAAGACAGTCCCCCAAAACGCCCGCCCTTCACCACTTCCTAGTGCTTTAGCTGGGAAGAAGAAGTGGCGCAACAAACTCCCCAGCAGCACAGCTGTCTGTTTAGTTAGAAAACCATTGAATTATATAATTATAAGGTAATCAAAGAATAAAAACCGAAACACAAAAAAAAAAAACATTTTAAATTATCTGCCATATTCAAGCTAGCCACGCCAATATACCCAAAACAGAAACCAATAAAAAAATCAATGAAAAAAACAACATAACTTAAAACACAAATAAAAGCCTCCAGGCATAAGGGGCGTGACATCTTACATATGCATTATTAGATTATTTTTTAAGTAACCACAAATGACAAACCAGGACTATCGAAGTAAAATAAGTTAACAGAACAATTACTTTAACAAAATCAAAACCATTGACAGCAAGACGACCAGTCACCACAAGCAGCACCCGTTCACGAGCATAACGCAAAGATTAGCCATTGACCCCTCGCCATATTTGAGGGAAGGAGGCAACCCGATCCCCGACGCTACCGCAAGCAGTGACATCTACGGGAGCATGACGAACTCGCTGCCGGTTGCTCAGGCAAGAATAATTTAAGATCAATTGTCGAGGTCGCTAGCTAACCACTTATTGCAATACAACTCATTGAAAAACATTGTAATGAGCGGATCATGTCAATAATAAATGAAGGTAACTAAAACTAATTGACTCATACAGTCAAATAAAATTAAAATAAATATACGAACTCGTATATCCTGTCAGTATGTAAGCTGATTCTGGAGAAAGAACATAAACATTGTCTTGAGTTAATTACAGCGACCAGCTATTCTTATCGTTTAAGTAGTCGTTAATTGAATAATATGCCTTTGAACAAAGGTTGGATTTTACTTGAGCTTTAAACGCATTAAAAGGCAAATCTAGCAAAGAAGAGGGTAGTTTGTTATAAAAGGTTATGCCTAGCCCAACAAATGAGTTATGAACCTTATGAAGCCGGTGAAAGGGAGCACGTAGTTTGTTCTTATTTCTAGTATTAACATTGTGAAAATCACTGTTTTTAGTGTATAAGTGTATATTTTGCCTAATGTATAAGATGTTGGCGAAGATAAATTGTGATGCTACCGTAAGAATACCAATATCTTTAAAAAAATCTCTAAGAGAAACTCTGGCTCCTAGTTGATAAATTGCTCGGACAGCTCGTTTTTGAAGGACGAATATATTTTGAATATCAGCAGCTTTGCCCCACAGCAGAATACCGTAGGACATAACGCTGTGGAAATAACTAAAATAGACTAACCGTGCTGTATCAACGTCAGTGTATTGTCTTACTTTCCTGACAGCGTAGGCGGCTGGACTGAGCCTCCCCGCTAGGCTTGATATATGTGGGCCCCACTGAAGTTTGGCATCTACTGTTATGCCCAGAAAAACTGCCGAGTCTACTGTTTCAAGCAGCTCTTTATCTAAGACGATGTTGGGTCCTAGATTTCTAACATTTGGTAAGACGAACTTTATACATTTAGTTTTCTTAGCATTGAGAACTAGGTTATTTGACGTAAACCAATCCGTAACCATTGAGAGTGCACTGTTTACGTCGTCAAACTCTTGTCTATTCCTGTCTACTTTAAAAATAAGAGAGGTATCATCTGCAAACAGTACAACGTCACAGATATCATTTAAATAGAGTAGTCAGATAGGAAACGCCGATCTCATCTAGTTTTTAAAATATGATTGACGTGTAAAAGTGTTTGTACAAACCTATTTACAGAAAAAAAAATCATTTATCATTAACAGATTGCTTGCCTTATACTAGAACACGAATGTTACAACGACATAATTTCAGTCGACGAAATTTCAGAGTAAGTTTAAACTTGTGCCTTTTAGCAGGCTTGTTTGATAGCTGACGACTGAAAATAAACCTTTCAACGAAGCCGTTTTTAGAGGGCTGAAAGGACCTTACTGTCCTAATTGCCTTCGTAAAACCTACTTTTTACGACTACATTTTTAATTTTGTGTTTCATCCTTGTATAATATTAAGTTAATTACCGTAAGCAAGGGTAACATGATAAATGCTGCCCTTTAGAAAACGCGACGTGCGAAAGGAATTAAGGGCCTTTGGTGTCAGCTGTTAAGAAAAAATGACGCGTCTGAAACGAAGAGCCAAGAATCGCGTAGAAATGTCGGGTTTAGTATAAAAAGCGTTGAACTGTGTACTAATAGTGAGTGACAATTCTGGGTAGTTTTCGTAGTAGTAGTAATGTCTAATATCCTCAATTATATGTGATTAACGGGTAAAATAATGATGTATCATTATCACCTTTCATTAGGATGAATGTTTTGAAAAATTTACATTTTATGTTGAATCTTCATCATGTTGCATATAAATAAATGTTGCTTTTAAAGATATCTTATAATTAAAACTTTAGGAATGTCTAAAACAGATTTACGAGGCTTTCTCTTAGATGTGTATTCTTTTTTTCATTTAAGAATGTGGCCATTATGTCAATGGAATTCTGATTTGCATCCCGGATTCGCCGGATTTTTTTAAGAGTAATACAAATTTTATTGTTATTAACAGAATATAAATTTTGTAGTAATAGGTAGGCTATCTTACCTCCTAAACCGTTTAACTGATGGGTTTTATAAATCTAGAGATACTTGTACCTATCCATGTTTTTCGAAAATAATTTCTGCAACTTTAAAAGACTAGTTTTTAAAACGCATTTTATCAAATTTCTTTAATAGAGTTTTCGGTGGGAGTGTTCTGTCTGATTGAGCTAGAGCCTAGAGGAAATAATTACAGCAACGCGTAATTAAATTATTTTGATAGAAGAACGTTTAAACAAATTAAGAGGCTTGAGCTGTCTTAATCCTTCCTAACTCTGTGATTGTTCGCGACGGGATGAAATATTGACGCCGCGCGGTGTCGTCGAATATTTCATTAGCGCTCGTTACATCTCCCCCTGTATATAAATATACATAGATTGTATACCTACCCCTGGCCTAGCTTTTGACGGCATTACCACGTCTTTCCATTTTGACGTAATTTCTGTAATAACGCTTGGTTAATTTAATTGAAACGATAATTAAACCTCGGATTTCCAACATAATTTAACTGGTGGTACTATTTTCGCTGAGCTTTGATTTGTTAATGACTGTAAAGATGATGAAGGCTTACGGCTGAGTTTAATAAATAACAACAGTGTTATTAAATTGCTACTTGTCTGCGTCTGGGCGCTCCCTGCCAGTGCGGTGAAGCTGTAGATAGCCTCAGACACCATGGCCTATCTTGCAGTAAGAGCGCAGACTGGATAGCATGCCACGCCAGCAATAATGACATCATCCGTTCCTGTTCTAGAACCCAACGGCTTGGAAAGCGACGATGGGAAGAGACGAGACTGAATGACCATAATGCCCTGGAAATTAGGCAGGCTTTTGGTGTGGGATGCAACATCTGTCGACACTCTTTGCGCCAACACATATTTCTAATATAGCGGTATTCCGCACCTGCATCAGCCAGTGCTGCAGTGCAGCAGTACTCAAAAGGCGAAAATATTCCAATCTTATTGGGAGTTATATGTTTGAGCCGTTTGGGGTTGAAACACTAGGGCCATGGGGTCCGAGTGTCTGCTTGGTTTTTCGAGACATCGCCAAGCGGTCGATTCTTCACGTTACCAGAGGGCGAGCCTATTTTTTTGTAAAAGAATTAGCATCGCCATACAACGTGGCAATGCTGTCAGCCTTTTGGGCACTTTTCCTGCTGACAGCACCCTGGGAGAATTTTTTGATGCCCTATTATTATTTTCCTTCTTTTTCTATATTTATACATACCTATATACACTCACGCCTTCTTCCCATGGGGTTAGGCAGAAACCACAGAACGCCAACTGCCATGATCCTTACATCCTCCTTTTGCCTCGTTTACCTTTCTGAAGAACATCACCAATAAGGACACTATATGGCCTCCGAGGGCGTCCCCTCCTGGCGTTTCCACTCACATCTGCCTTGTAAATACCTTTTTTTGTCTCCTTTCATTCATCCTCTCAACATGACCAAACCATCTAAGCATACTGATTTAAATTTTTATCAATACGTCATCTTTTAAACCGCACCGCTGCCTCACCTAACACCCCTTGAGGTGCAGTACCAGTTCGTGTATGCCCCATTTATCCTAACACAAGCACTGGAATCCTTGTATAAAGATTTCAGTGCCTGTATCAAGCGCCAGTCCACACCGTACAAGGATAGTGTTGACCAAGGCTTTCTCCAAGTCAACGAAAGCACCTCATTTAGTTCCCACGAAAAGCAGATAAAAAAATCTGTCAACACCCCACAGAGTCCCGCATATAGAGGTAAGGCTTGTTAGTGCCTGGGGGCACCCGATCCCAGACCACAGGCTTTTCACTTCTATATTCATGCACATAATAATAACATTTTACAAGTCTGTTAGCTTATATAATATGGTAAAATAATAAGTAATGATACTAATAACGAAATACTTTGTTAAAAGTTGTCATAACAGCCATCAAATATTATATTAATATATATAGTAATTAAAATAAAAAACTGTTAGAATTTAATTATAAAAATTACTCTAAAAATACAATGCTTGGTACTGTACACCACTAATAATAGCATTTAATTATTTATTTAAACAAAGTGCTTATGTTTCCACTCTTTAACTTACAAGGTAATAACAATTATCTGAAACGAAGATACAGGCTATCATACAAACGTAAAACTAATTCTAGCAATATAATTATAAAGATATTATAAGATCAAATTCCCAAAAAATACACCATCTCCGTGTATCCATAAATGTACAATTAAGCGTTACGTGAAAGTACATATTCCAAGTGTGTCCCTCCTTTATAGATCTGAAGAAAAGGAAACATTAATTCATAGTGAAAATAAAAAAAAACACAACACCACGAAATAACTAGAACTATCCAACATGGAACCTCACTTCCCATTACCCGACCACAGAGAAAACTATAAAATTTTAGACAGCCGTAAAAAGCGATTTTATAAGTACTCATTCACACTCAGTACACTTCTATAAAAACAAATTTGGGGTAAAAGTAATAAAAACAGATAAAAGGGTACTAACTAATGTATTGAAAAAGTTCGTTGGAAGGAGGTTCTATAGAGATTCTCATCACGTGCGCCTTCAGGATTCTGTTAGATGGTAAATAAAGGCTCGATGTAATCTCCAATCGATGGTGTGAAATTACAGGAGTGCGGATTTCGATTGAAAACGTAATCTCGGCAGGCAGATGCAACAGATTTGTTTCTTGTTTGTAACCCCCAAGGTTTAGATTTTGAGTTAAGGACGACACAATTCCTTTGACGTCTAACGTCACGTTTCGTCCAGGGGATGTTACTTATGAAACAGATAATATAATACTACGTACAGATACCTAATCCCATACAATAAAATGGCACCTCTCTAAGACCTAGTTTCACCAAACTGTTCACAATCGGACATGAGTAAATAAGTCACTAAAATACATACCTATGTTAATGGTTTTACGTACCACCAGAAAACAATAACGTCATGTGTTATTCACTCATAAATCGGTCAGTTGTCAAAGCAAACAAAATGAAAAGTCGCAATGTCACATGTCAATGTTCACTGGCAATGCATTTTTTAAGCTAGCCGTATATTAAAAACTGGCGTTAAATGCCAGTTGTGTAGTCAAGTTTGAATGTGCTCTTGTAAAATTTCATTTTCTGATTATGCTATGCATATGCTATACAAAATGCTCAACAGATGCCTACTTTTTTCATTTTATGTTCGAATTGAAGTTAAAGACTTAATTTATGGTTTTTGTTGAAAATACGTGCATGAGTGTAAATAAATAAATCAGCATTAAACAAGGAAGTTTTGATTTTTACTAATCTTACTTCAGTCATAATTCTGCCGTTTATCGCTTTATAATGATTGTTAACTTCATAATGGTTCACTATGCTGCCATGTATGATTTCTTTTCAAGACTGGTTATAATTTGTTTGAGTTGTGACCCCATGCTTATGAGTTCGCGCAGGCCCTCTGTCTAAGCAGCAACTGGTATTGACAATACTTGGAGTTCTTTATCGCCTTTTTACTCAATCATTTTTGGTCCATGTGTATTAGAAACATCATCAATTGTCTAATATTATTTCATACTTCTTTAGCCCGATCAGATAAAAAAACGCTGCAAATGACAATGCCAGATCCTGCCCCAGCTATTTACAGGAAATGTCAGTTAATGAAAATAGTTGTAATGATTAAAGGACCTTTTCACAATACATTGTTTTTCAGTAGAACTTGCCGATAAAAAATCAATGATAAAAGGAATTCAACTCCTGAATTTCCTATTGCGTCACTTATTGCTCATGATACACAACAAAAAAAATTTTTATAAATAAAATACCTGTAAAACAAAAACTCATATTACGATAACAGTAATAATGATAATACGTAACGTATGTGTTGTTTAAATCGCTTTATAATAATTATAAACTGCACCTAACCTATAATCAATGTCATTATTGTTTTAAGATTTTAACAGAAACCGCAAGTTCTACAGGTATTAGAACAAATGTTATTTAACAGTAATAAATAAGCTTTAAGATGCTACATATTGCCGGCTTGTAAATGATTTTTGATTTGAGTGGGGCAAAGTTCTATAGAGTTTCTGGCATTGTCCTATGAATATTTCTAAGTTAAATACAGTTACAGTTAAGATATATACCTGGTAACCAAATCTTAGAACTTAATTTGATGGAATTTTCAGCTGGCTTTAATATGAAATTATTTTTAAACAGCTCATCACGATTGCTATCCTATCATTTATAGCCAATTTACATGAAATAATCGTCCAGAAACTAACAATACCGCTGCTTCAATTTGCATACTAAAACATTATGCGACAACCTTCATAATTTGTTTTTTAAAACTTGCTATTATTTATACGCATAATACAAATATACATACATATTAAAATTCCCTCCAAAACATTTTCATATAAAATGCTTCCGTAACAAAAGGCTGTTAAATCCGCATGGCTCGTGCTTTCAAAAGTAACCCAGATTTACATTATCCTTAATTAACTAGAGACATGGTTTCGTATGTAAACACAACACATTATAAACACAGGACGAAATAAAGAGTGATGACTCCGATGCCAGGGGTGGCACAAAAATGGGTGACTTATTAAAAAAAGAGATAACTGAAAAGGTACTAACCTTTTTATTCAGTAAATGAAAGTTTTATTACTGTTTTGTTTTAAGCAACCACAGAAACAACATACACATTAGTATTTATTGTATTAATACATTTATAATATCACAATCAATCTTGGCAGTTACCATGGATGAATTGCCTGGAATAATAATATACCTAAATAGTTCCTTTATTAGAGAGATTTTCATATTTTCCTAAGAATCACAAAATATTAACACGCTTATGAAAACCGTACCCAAAACAGCTCATAAAATATTACAGAAGCTTTAAAACGAGCTAAGATTCACTTAGCTCACCAAAATGAATAGGCTGATTAATTTAAATACTGTTAGCATAACTTAACTTTCGGAAGTGCGCTAATTGGTCCCTGAAACTAAAAGTATTCAAGCGTTTTCAATTTTAATGTTCTTTTTTATTCAAGAAGTTCTTTAATTTGTATGAGTTTTTGATGACACACTTTTTGGTCTAATTAGGTGTTTTTATAGAAGTCTAATGAGTGTAATGTCCTGGTTTCAGTTACTAGGTCTTTAGATTTTAAATCATGTACTGTAATTTCCGTAAAAATGGCACAAACTTAATGAAAAGATAAGCTAAGGGTAAACCGATATCTTCAAAAATGGATTATAATTTCAATCACAGCGACAAAGAAACTTTACCTGCCCAGTAATTGAAACAATCCAGAAAACAGAAAAGATAATTTTGACACTGGCTTTGAGTAAGCTGAATGTGCAAAATTCTTCTGGGGCAAGTGTCTGGGGAATGTAACTAACCTTGTGAAAATCTTGTGGTTTCGAGGATTTACCATTCACTGACTTCTACAATCGTGCCCTAATTATGGTAGTTCAAGAAATATTTTTCTTTGGATCTCTTTTAAACGAAAACTACTTCCATGTTTTGTGTTGGTTAGCCCTTTTTGAGTTTCTGAAGAATAATTAGGATCTTTCCTGAAACATAATGATTTTAACTTTTATCTATTGTTACAGTAAAGTATACCTAACCCGATACCATTTCACTGAACCTTTTACCCCGGCATCGGCAACATAACCTTTGTACATATTTTTACATTCTTTTCTTATTTTCTGCTTATACGTGTGTTCATAAATGGTTTAATAAATAAAATAAAATAGTTAACTTTCTTCATTCGGTTAAAGTTTAGAAACGTGCTGCCACGCTAGAAAGAATGTAAGACTATTTTGGGGTTTAAGAGGGTCTTCTGAACCCTCCACAGCATTTGTTTTGCCGGAGATGCGTTGTTATAAATAAAAAAACTAAAAGTGTTATACATATAGTTTAGGAACGTAAATATTTACGTCAAAACCCAAAAATGTAATACGCACTTTCAGCCTTCTAATGAGGACCAGGCAGTGGTTTAATACACTTCATAGAATCGTCATGTAATAAATTCATACGTCACATTGCACATAGTCTAGACACTATCTTAAGTCTCAACTAGTTTAAAGTCAACCGTAGCACTAAATTGTGAACTATTTACGCGAGCCGACTACTTCCTCCGAGGCTGAAACTAGTGTTAAACAAGCCGGATAACAGACCTACGCGAAAGTAAAGTCGCACTTACTCGTGAAGAATCTTATATCGCCAATTCATTGTATTTACTAACTCTTGGTGTTAAGGACAATGTTAGAAAAGTTACAATGTCTTCGCTTGATATGAATATTTTGAATTTGAATAAACCAATGCATATCTTGCAAAGCATTCTTTATCAAGTTATGGATGGGTTAAAACCTATTGTGATTATGTTTCAGACTTTTCATGTTTAGGACGTTTCCAAAGAGAATCGCTACTATAAACAAAATTTTATCATCAAAGAAACAAACTAACAAAACTGACCAACAATTTATAACCAACCCATATCTTGCAGAAAGAATAGAACATTCCCCTGTTAAAACCCGAAGCACAGTCGGAGCTTAGACAATAGGTATTTGTACATTAATCTTCGGGACTCGGCAAATCCTTTAAGACTTCCGATCGGTTCAATCCGCGGCCGACCGCTGCCCGGGTTAATCCAGATTAGAATTCTGCCCACAAAGAAGTAGATATCAGTTATTAATTTATTGTCAACGTACCTCTTCTTAGACGTCATTATTGTTGATTTGGTTTTTCCTGCTGTTTTGCTCAAGTAAAATCTTGCTTTCTTGAATTTCCATTTCCAACACTTTACTGACAAAAATGTTTTTCTTATCTTAGGACTCTGATAACACCTATCAATGGGATTTGTTTGTATATTAGGTACAGTATGTGTTATTTTCATAGCGTCTATTTAATGCAATAATATGCAAAATTTGTGACAGATCTGACAATCTGTCCTAGATTATCTTAAAATAGTATCACTAAACACAATCTAAAACCACACACAATCACATTCCATCATAATGAAACTATTCTTAGGTCACATTTAGAACAGAACAGCCATAACAACTGTCATAGCACACACAGAAGAAACACACACAAATACACATACACATTTTAACAACTATCCACAGTTCCAAATGCAATAAACAAACGGAAACGATACATCTCGATTTTTATACCGATTTCTTCGGCCGGTTCGGACTACAGTTCTCATTGCATCGATCTTACAATCGGTTTAGTTATAAAGTTCGGGATATTTTGTTTAGTAATCGACTTGTGGTGGTGTTTTATAGATACGGTATGTACAATATTGTTTTGTTTCTATAAATATTTTCGGTGTGGTGAAATTAGTTTGCCTTGAAGAACTTGAAAAACAGAAAGCAAACAACAGGTTTTTGATAAGTTTTACTTTTACAGTTTTCGTCATTGCTATGATGTTTAAAAAGCACTTTTTTTTGCCATATAGTGCTTTCATGACAAACGCTGCAAAGAAAAAAATATTGATATTGCACAGTTCGTGGTCTTATCACAATCGATTCTATTTTCGAAAATTCTATTTACTTTTTTTTGTAAGCCTGCGAGAGAGTCAGAGGCCCTCCTCTCATTCCTGCCGCCTCTCTCGAAGTTGTGATTCTTCTGGCCAATTTATGAGACTTAGATGGCTTACCAAGGCGTCCCGTCATATAATATATATTTCTTACAAAAACAACCTTGAGCAGCCGCCGCAGCACGCGTCGCACGTGCTGTGGCCTCTGTGAGAGGGAGTGGACCGTTATCCACTACGCGGGCCCAGTGCGGTTTGGTAGATCTCACATGTCTTCGATTTATTGGTTCTAAGACGGGCCGATGACATGTGTATCACGATGTTTTCCTTTACCGTTGGAGAGCAGTGGTGATGAAATTATTTACACAAAGTAAAGCGCTTGTCTGGACGATTGCGAAGCGATTCGAACCTACGATCTACAACTCCGACCGTTACCACTGGGCCACCACTGCTCACTGTTGTAAGCTGTTGTTAATAAATTGTTGTTATACATGAACATAAGCTTCGCTGGCTCGCTGCAGTTTTCTTTCGCTTTATTCAAAATAGTTTGTGTCATTCCTTTGCTAAGTTCAGAGAGATCGTAACACCAAACTCGTAAAATATGGAATATCTTCAGAATATTTCAGTTTTATAGACTTTCAAATGACGCTGCCAGTTGCAAAGTTGAAGAATCTATGAATTTCTTATTGTGAGACTGGAATATTCTTACCGCTTCATTTGCAAGATGTTCATAAAGATATTGGATACGATTCCCAGG
Organism: Dasypolia templi; assembly: GCA_963555695.1. Classification (NCBI taxonomy): domain Eukaryota; kingdom Metazoa; phylum Arthropoda; class Insecta; order Lepidoptera; family Noctuidae; genus Dasypolia; species Dasypolia templi. Next base: position 7,472,875 of record OY743148.1, on the reverse strand, counting down.
TCTGACAATTGGAACTTCAGTTGGTCAATTGGAACTTTGGGAGGTCCATGCTCCAAAAGTTCAAATAGACCTTGTGGCCACTGCAGTGTATTACTAACTTCAAGGACTTGTTCAGCAAAGAAGGTGTACAAAAGGTGTAACGAAACGTTTAGCCGACTGGCCAAATGTGGTTACGAGTAAATATAATTTTAAAACATAAAACACAAAAGTATGTAGAAAAAGATATTAAGAACTGGAATCGATTAGATGACGCGAAGCAGCTCGCGTCGGCCGCTCCTCCAGCCAGCAGACTGTCGCGTGGGAGCTCGCGGTCGCGTAGAACCTCGCGTCGGCCGCTCCGCTGGCCCGCAGCTCAGTCAGTGATTGGGAGGGTCGGAGGTAAAGATGAGAGAGTAGAACACACTCACGCACACAATAAGTCTATGATGAAATGAACTCACTGAATTTTTACTGTTGTGGTTTTAATTCATTTGATATACTTATTAAAACTATAATGTATAGAACTCAGAAATAAAGGTTCCATATTTAAGCAGCTTTAGAAACTCAAAGACAGGTCAGAGAAGAAAAAGTACGAAAGGAAAGAAACCAAAAGAGCGAGCCAAAAGGGCGAGTCAAAAGAAGGAGTCAAAAGAACCTGGTGAAAACTCACAGCTGCCTTTTTATAGTCCCTGGCCGATTTTCTAGAAGTGACTTTTTTGTTTTTCAAATATAAATCCAAATACTTCATACATCCAAATAGACACAATAAATTTGGCTTACAGTGAGAACTTGGCTTTACGCTAGTTTTACAATAAATAGACGACCTCTTAGCCCTATAACATAGAAAAAGGAAAACTGACAGATGACAATGTAAGACAAAATATGTCAATTGTCAATGACATTCAATCTAAGCAAATAATAAGAAATCACATGAAATCAGATAATTGGATGTGAAAAATAGACAGAGGTAACTAAAGCTTTGCTTTTCAGCAGTACAACAATTATCAGTTACATATATGTAAGTTAAATGAGTGACATACCTAAAATTTTCATAAAGATTTTTGGTACTGAATCATAGTAAGAATTGCTGTGCACAACAGCTCCCTAAGTGTTAAATACATATAATAGTAGAAGATGTGATTTTGGTGTACCAAAATACCACAAAGGTCAAGCCACATCCATAATTTAATGTTGAAATAGTTTGAGATTTACCCTTATAAACTCCATCTTCTGCGTTTGCTGGTATTTATTGTAACATGTTTGCTATCGTCTGGAGTAGAAGTTTATTTGTGAAAATCGTCCGCAACAGCAGATCTTGAATAATCTTGTCTTTCGTACGTGCTACACTTTAAAGTAGTTTGGCACGATCTTTGCCCAATAATATTAACTTAATTTGATCTTTAGTCGATAAAAGTATTATATCGAACGCTAGCAATAAACTTATCTTATATCTATCTGTTTGTTCATGAAAATAAAGGAATTGTGGCGGTATCTACATCGCTACATGAAAACAACGCATCCCACTGACATCACGCAAAATCCTGCATCGTGTAAGCAGAGTTTACCGCGCGACTAGCTTAGGTGTACAACGTCCCGAAATTAATCGTCGGCCAGTAGCCCACCAGATACAACACTCTTTTTTATGGATGTTTGTTTGGACTTTATACCTTATACCTCTATGGTACATAACAATTTTTGGACGGTTCAGTACCTATTTTGGAGTAATAGTTCTGGTTTGTTTGAGCTTCAAAGTGAAGTGTCCGATGCTTAAGATTATTTTAATGAATAAAATAATCTAAAAGTGTTCACTAGTAAACAATGTTTTGGAAACATGTGGTCAGCATCATATAGGTAAGTGTTTTATGTAACAGAAACAACATGGAATACGACCACAAAATGGTATGATTTAAAAAACATGCACGCAAGTAGACTCCTTTCAAAAAATCTTGCGAACCACTTTTGTGTTCTACTTTCTTTATATATTTTTCTCTATTAAGTGCATTGTGTGTACATAAATAAATAAACAAATAATTTCCCTATTTGGACGTATAGCTCCATATTGTCATTAAAATATTTGTACTTTTGTTGAGATTGCTTTCAGTACTTGCGTCCGCCAATAATATTCAGTTTCATTCAGGCGCGTTGTTGATTTCAGTCGTCATAAAGGCGCTTCTCAGAAATAAACGAGTTCCATTTCACTTTGACGATTCAAAATAATTCAAGGATTTCCTCTTTGATTTTGTTCAGTGATTTATTTATGAAGAATTGTATGAATTCTAATAAAAACTTTGACCTATTAAAAGACGATCTTAAAATAGTTTTCCTTTGAAACGTTAATATTTAAAGTTGCAACGCGTATTATTTCATGAAAATCACCTATTTTTATACAAATTCAACATCAATCGTAACCATGTCAAAGCGGCTTCTTTTAAAATGGAACCCGTGTTTTAGATCTAAAATATTGCAATACAAGTTTTCGTTTTGAAAGCTTTTCATATTATGTGTAACAAGTGACAGTTAATTATAGTCCAAGGCCTTGCAGCTACATCAATCACGCGGGCTGTGCGATGCGGTCCAGATTACACTTTGTAACCTTACTCGAATAGCTCCACAACGTTATTTTACCGATACTCCCGTAAATTATGGGTTCTTTTTATATATAAAAATAAACGTATTGGTTACAAATTGGATTCAAGGAAATACACAGTGTGATGGTTTTCATATTTTACTTTTAACTTCTTCTGTGTGTGTTTTTGTTTATGGAATAAACACTGTTTCACTGTGAACTGATTCACTTTTTATAAATTGACTAAAACATTTTAACAAAAGTATTTTCTTTGAAGAATACTGAAAATTTGAGTAAAAATAGAACAAATTAATTTTAAATAATTGTTGTGTGAAGTATACGGAATTGACATCAAGTAGGACGTCAAATTAAAAAAGCTCTCGATCAAAATCATCCCCCCGCTTCTAGATCGCCTCACTTTGGTAGGCGTTGATTCGTTTTGAAACAATCAAACCGTCGACTGGCGCTTCGTTTCTGGATCGTATTGATAAATCCAAGACCTGTAATGATGTCGTATACAAGCCGAGACGAGCCTGCTTTAATGTTGTTTATCAAATCACGGCACCATTCTACTCGGGCCTGCTTCTGAGCATCGGTGAGGTTGTGCCACCCAGCGTGAACCTGTCCTCCTCACGCGAATATGCACGGGTAGAATTTCGTGAAGGCTTCCTGATCCAACCTGCAGTATATACTGAATCTCTTGATACGTAACTCGCCTATTGTCTTGGATTAAATTTTTCACTGATATCACGTTTCCTTCCGTAACAACTTTCAAAGGGCGACCTCTTCTTTGACCGCGCTTGAATTCGATATACCAACGTTGGGTTACCTTAGAAGGGCCGAACTACTACTAGCCGAAAGACTATCGTACGATTCGTCTGGTTTCAGGCGACCCTTGAAATCGTTAAAAATCATAGCGCGAAAATGTTCCCGGCGCAGATCCATTTTTAATGAGTCACGATTTTTGAAATTGGAACGTACCTATTTTGACTTACAGTTATTCATATTTTCAAAATAGACTATAACTGGCCAGTCTCTCATACATAAAACTTTTTTTCAACACACTTGCTCATAAAGTGGCTCTTTGGTCACCGCAATTATGCACAGAATGACACCCATAATCAAACTGTGACTTTTTCATTGCTATAACTCACTAGTGAGTTATAGTTTTTTTTATTTTATTTATTGGTGGAGTGGCGTTGTTCTTAAATCATTTTCTTCGGAACTAGTACTTGTAGACATTTTAATTAATAAATAACTATAAATTCAATAGTGAAAACGAGTTGTGAAAAATGTTTCGCTATGGCGGGAAAAATTAATCAGTTTTCCTATGCGCGCGCATTGCGATCGGCCACGGACTAAAGGGATGAGGTTTTTTTTTATTTTCCGCTCATAGGGTTTGCGCCTATTCTGCCACGTACAAAATGGGGAATTTAAAGTTTTCTTCTATTACAGAGAAAACAAAAGTTATATTTGAGTGAAAGTTTTATTTATTAAACACGTACGAGTTAAAATTATCTATTTAAATAAGAAGTTGAATGGAATGAGCAAGCAATAGGAACATTACTTTATTTTTTCTATTGAACACGATCTTTTTTTGAATAAAATGAGTTTTTATTGATATTTTATTCACAAGAGTGTTGAAAAACGTCGTATGATACACGTGTGTATTGATAATTACCGACCTCGGCTCTCTTAAGACCCTCTCCTACGGCTCGGGTCTCAATGGCGCCTCGGCGGTCAACAATGTTACACACTAGTACCATAATGTACTATTACGCAGTACTTTCTGAGTGGCCTGGTATATACCTACTTAACAGTACTTGACCCGCAAACCACTTAACATTATTTAGCGATCGATACAGAACGGGTGTTGTATCGACAATGGCTAGCGGTCACATCTTGGGTGACATTCCGGCCCATTGTACCACCCCATATCAACTGAAGATAATTTACCCCTTATAAAGACGGGGTAATCAGGTCCTCCGAACAAATTCTATATCAACTGTATTGAGGTTAGGCTGTGACAGGGTAAGGTTGATATAGCAATTGCTTTGTTTTGCTATATTTTGTTGATGGTGTAGATTTACGTGTGTAGAAATTGTGATACAAGAATCATAAGAATCATAATCATTTATTTGTCAGAATATGGTACATTATAATATGGTCTTAAGATTAGTAAATGGTATCTCACATTCTGCTGTGTGACGTGCAAATATTGGTACATACATTAACTACAGGACATAGATTAGTTCGTAAGTATATTAACATTATTTATTTAAATTTAAAAGACACGGCCGGAATTTCATTAGAGCTGTGCCGTCAAAAATATTCATGTACATTGGCATACAGTACGTCATATTAAAGCTAACAGGTATGTCTTAATAATAGTTTAAGTTTTCTGATCAGAGATGAAGCGCGAGATACTATAAACAGGATACAAAAAAGTGCCTAAACATTTTTAATAGCAATGATCAACTGTTCCGAGTTTTATAGACGAAACAATACAAGATCGTCAATGGAAATATCTATTGACGACATTGTCGTAGTGTGTGTTCATTCACACCGATATCAGTGAATTACAAATTCTATGAAAATGTATGAAATACTCTCAATGTAAGTCAAAAATCTACAAAATACGGAGTAAAACTTATTCATCATATAGGTGCGCCAAATTCAAATAGATATTACTTTGATTTGGGAAATGACGATGTAACCGTACTGAACCTCCTATTTCGAGGTGGCGTAAGTTTTCAATTTCATCTTGTATTAGTAATAGGCCTAGACCTTTCAAACGTCGTCATAGGCATGCCGCGCTAGCGGAGAGCTTGTAGTCTAGATATTTATTGATAAAGCGACTTTGCAAAAAATATACAGTTGGTTAATATAAAATATAGGCACTAAAACACTAAAATAAATAGCACTTCGGATCGACTCGCATATTCGGTAACTGATGGAAACGTAATAATTACGTTATTTTAGCAACATTACCTTAACAAGGGTTCGAAATGTCTAGCAGATGTAACTAGGCGAAAAATTCATTTGGTCAATCCTTCATGCTTCAGCAGGATTATCAGCTTGTGGAGATGGTGGTGGTGGTTCATGAGCGACCGTTGGATTAGCAAGTGTGAGTGGAGGTGGTTCGGGCAATGCAGGTTCATTTTCCCGTAGTTCTTCAACTATGTATATTTAGTACGAATTGTCGATTATTTCGCATCACAGGGATGACACGCTTGCAGATTTGTGTTCCGATCCTGTAACAATGTTTGACATTTTGGTTGGTAAAATAACTGGTAATTATTAGGGCACAATCTCACTCGGCGTATAGTTTACGGCTGAATGTTTGTGTGTAAGCGTCCCACGGTCACACTATGCACACACGCAAATAGTTGTAGCTATATGCTAAGTGAGACTGCACCCATATTTATTAATTATGAGGAATTTGCTTCATCATGGGAACAATACAATAACAATTAACAGCAGCTAGGGCAAGATAGTTGACTAAAAATATAAGCTCAACAGCACACATTTACCTGATTGTGGGTATTCCACGAGAAGAAAATATCGATTGATGGAATATTTTCATCAAGGGCGTGGTATCGCACTGAGTGACGCCTTCCCATAACAGAGCATCCACAACCAATATTCACTATTGGGTAGCTCAGGACTCTGCTATGTACTTTCTTCCGAGAAACCCACTTCTCCCACTCTGTGTGGAGCGGGAGGGCGTGTCAGACTTTTACTGACTAAAACCCACCCGTGTTCCTTCAGTTGCCTGTGCCAGGGCCACGGTTATCTCTTTTCGAATTACCCGCGACCCTGAGGCACACCAAAGGCTGCTGCACAACACTATTTGTGTTGTGTTATTGTTACTCTGGCCGCATTCCGAATTGTGATGTAATCAATTTGAGCGGGCTTACGCCCGTACCGAATTAGCGTGAGCGCGATAACGATATCTCATGAATCGTCATAGATGAAGTCATGACCTGCGCCATCTTGCGATAACGCCGACCATGCCCTTTAATAATATCACTGTAAACGAATTGTTGACAGCTTTCAGACGACTACTACGACGACTCTATGACGATTTATGGGACATCGTTATCGCGCTCACGCTAACTCGGTACGTGTGTAAGCGCGCTCAAATCGATTACAGCTCAATTCGGAATGCGGCCAGAGTGACAGGTGCCAGACATATACATGGACACACAGAACAGCGGGAGCGCGCGCAGTTACACACTCATGAATATATTGTCAATTCATAATATGTAACGAGATCGGCCTTATGACGCACTCGAAAAATGGTGACTGTGATAATCGTGAAATCTTTGACTTTTATAGTTTTTTTTTACCTTAGCCTTATGGTTCTGGCAGTTGTGGTGGTTTAATATTTTAATTTTACCTTACAACGTACAACAGATATGGTGCTTGTCATATGCGTGTATCCTAACGCAAACGCAGTTGTGTTGATTTGCATATTATGTCGAAATAAAAACCAGACAAAATCAATTACCACACATATTTTTATTGGCATTTTTGTCGCCTTTCTAAAGAAATGTAATTGTTGCGATTTATTTCAGTAAATTTAAAGAGTAATTTTCGTATATTAATAATTACTGTACATTTATGTATTCTGAATGACTTCTGCGTGCAGAATCCGGCCGTGTCATTTAAAAATAATATCATAAACACAACGATTTATTTAGGATGTCAAAGTTTAAAAGACAACAGTTATAATGTCAAAGTATCATTCAAATATTCATTTTAAATTCTAGTAACATCTATTACATAACAGGTCTTTAAGTTTTTCTAAATCATTTTAAATATAATTTTTGATAGGTGAGGCATTTAACTAAACAAATAAGGCAGTTTCATGAATATACAGAGCCAGTAGTGTCAGAATTATGTATTATTTCAAGTATGGTTTACAATTACTGTCCGTTTCTTGTTGTCCAAACATGGCTCTGATGGATCGATTTTGCGCTTTAAAACTGGCTTTACTGTTTGTAGAGTTGACCCAAAATATAACACCGTATCTTAACACAATAATAACTATATGAATATTGACAAAGGAATGTTTGTTGAAAGGGCTATTTCAATCTACGTAATAAAATTATTAAACTCACTGACACACAACGCACAGCCTAAATCGGTGGTTCTAGATGCATGAAATGTTCTAAAAGAGTTCCTTTTATTACGAAGGTGAGCATTAAGGAAGGAATTTTGAAACCCCTTCAACCCCTAAAGGGGGGTGGAGAATGAAAGTTAGTTTGGAATTTTGTCTATATTGCCGATGGGAAAAACGATCGGGTGCACGGTTTAGTTCAATACACTTTGCAAGACATATCTATGTATTCTGTGTGTTCTATGTTCTTAGTTGTAGTAGCAGGGAGGCTTGGGAAGGTAAAAGGCCTTGCTCAACAGTGGGACTCAATACAGGCCAATACAACAGTAAATTGAGGAATGCACCTATACTAGGTATAACTTTTTTTTTCTACCACCTTTAACCATTTTACGCGGACATTATAACTCAAACAAAATAGACCTGAGCTTTTAATCTAACTTTTTTGAGAATATTCACGTTCTAACAAAGAATAACCCTGAGACGGTAGCATAGTATGTTAGCTGGCTGTGAATTAATAGTCCACTTGGACATTCAAGGGTTAATATAAGCGATAAGTAATTACGGTCAGGTTATCATTGGGACTTGCAATAAATTGCTGGTTGAGATTTGACCCCCATAAAGAAGGCTGGATGAAGTTTCGAAAATAATACATACATCTTTTATGGTCCTTAGTTATGGAAGCGTATGAGTGCGACCATTCGTTCGGTTGATAAAAGAATGCAATACTTAACATAACATCATGCCTGTTTTTACGGAAGGGTTAGGCAGAGAGTGTACAGTAAGTGTTCAGTTATATAGGTTAATATAGGTTGGTTTTAATGAATATTAAGGTTTTAGCTGAAGTATTCATTTTCTTTAAGAAAAAAAGATTAAAACTAAACCTCAAATTTTTGCCTTAAATAATCACGGATATAGCGCAATATATAGGATAAAGTATTCTAGTGCGAAACTAAAACGTTCTTGTTTATGCCTTTCTGTCCAAAATGATTTTTAGTTGTACTTCGGTGATGCAACCCTTCAGCGTGGAGTGGAAGACGAACGGTTTATAATGACATGTTGCAAAATTCTGCAAATTTTTTCCTTGGTAAGAATCTATTTGTTTCATAGGATTCATTCACCATGTGACGTCGCTGCTAATTTAAGAGGTTAAATAAACCTTCCTCTTCGCGCTCTGACTAGCAAGGCTTCCCTCTTTCTCGCGTCTCTTAACACACACACACACAAACACACAGAATTTTATTATTGTTATTTTAAAATAATGAAGAAAAAATAACGTTAAAATTATTTGTATTTTTCAGTTTTTTTACTTAAATCTTAAATTGTTACGGCATCTTCCGAGGTAAAGGATTAACAATGCCTTTGATGTAGATTTATATTTAATAAAATATGAAATATTTTAATGCGAAACCCGAAAACACCACAGTATTCTTAGGCATAACTTTGTATGCCAAGCTTCAATGGGGCCCCCATTTAGACAAATTGTCAAAAAAGCTAAGCTCTGTAGCATACGCTAATAGAAAAATTCGTAATTTATCTGATTTAGAGACTGCCCGTTTAGAATACTTTAGTTATTTTCATAGTGTGATGTTGTACGGTATTCTGTTGTGGGGAAATGCCGCCGATATTCGGACAATTTTTGTTTAACACAAAAAGGGCAATTCGTTGAGACAAATTTAAAGTGATTAATATGATATGTTTCTTCTCAGTGTATTTATGAAAATCTTTTGAATGCACATAAAAATATTGATCTGTTTAAAAAAATACAGTGACATCCATAATATAAATACTAGGAACAAAAACAAATTTGTTGTTCCTACTACCAGGCTCAAGAACATTGGTAGCTCGTTTAAATTTCAATGTAAACGTTTTTATAGTAAACTTCCTAGCCACATTCAAGAATTAAGCCTTTTATAAAGCGGAAACTATGTCAGAAAGCCTATTATACTATCAAGGACTATATTGAGGACAAAAAGGCATGGGATTGAGCTGCTCCACACACATATTTTTATTTTTACTTATTTGTTTTTTTTTGGTATAAACAATGACATGTATATTTACTGTATAAAGTATGATATTATTTTACTTTTTGTGAATTTGAGGACTATGTGGGTAATGGTATTTTTCTTTCTTCCTTTCAGTTAGTTTTAATGATAGTCTGACAGTTTGAGTACTTTATGCGGCCTACCCAAATGTCCTTTCGTCGAATCGTTGAGCTCCATAGTTGACAAATGTGTGCACTGACTGGACAGGTCCACTCAAATCTGTGTGGTTCTTTCCTCAAAAGACCATTTCAGACACTAGTCTACATGGTCCTCGAATGATCTGACCAAGATTATTTACGGATTTTTAAAAACACTTTGACATTGATGGACTTTATAAATACAATGCCATGAAAATTTACTTTGTAAAGTATTATAACATTTTAATTATTGTGAATGTGAGGACATGTGGATTTGTTGTTGTTTTTTATGTTGTTTTTTTTTAAGTTAGTTTTTATCATGGTCTGGCAGTTTGAGTAATTTATGCGGCCTACCCAAATGTAATGGTAATGTTCGTCGAATCGCTCCTTAAATTCTGAGTTGAGCTGCATGATTACTGACACATGCGTGCACTGACTAGACAGGTCCACTCATTCTGGGTGGTTCTTTCCTCTAAAGATCATTTCAGACACCAATATACATGGTCTTCAAATGATCTGACCCAGATTATGTCTGGACTTTAAAAGAGACTGTGACCTCTGAGTTTGTTTCGGCGTTTCATCTCAGAGTAGTCATATAGGAATCGCCGATCTCATGTAGTTTTTATAATATGATTGACGTGTGAAAGTGTTTGTACAAACCTACCTACAGAAATAAAATCATTTATCAATGATAACACTAACACTTAATTAAATATTTGTGTTGTTTAACATCCACTTTTACGCAGCGCTATATATTTGCCAACGCTTTATATTAGTATTTATATTTGACTGCATTTTGAAAATAATAACCACAACACCGCTAAGATTTAAACATTCGACACTAACCAACACCGTGAACGGTGAATAGTCGTAACGAACTGCAAAAAGTTAGCAGTCAGACCACAGAAGTGTGGTCTGACTGCTAACTTTTATTATTTATGTAAACAAGAAGAACGAGACAATCAACGAATTATTTTCGAAGCAAATTTGAGATTTGAACCCACGGCTACTACTATCAATTTATTACACACCAAGTGATTGTGTGCGTGTCTATAGTTTAGAAACAACTTATAGAAGAAGGTCGTAATTGAAACCAAAGCATCAATATATTGCTTTGTGAGATTGCTACTGGACTTATGAGCGCTATTGTACCTATAGTTCTCCCATATTTCGCCAGTTACTTACTCGTATGTTTAAGTTCCATGTTATAGGGAGAGAGCTCATTGCCATCAGAAGGGCACAAATCTAGACTCCGGGCTGTTCCAGATGGTTATCCTCAATAAAACTTTACCCGGTCTGGGAATCAACGAGACACTCTCAAAAATATTACAGATATCTTTTATTCTCAATTATGAACATTTCGAGCAAGACAATTCGATCTGCTGATAAACCAATGCAAAAATGTGGTTTAATTAGTTAAGTGGCTTTTACCTCAGCGCGATTTAGTGGGATCGGTTGCCATTTGGTTTGTTGCTTTAAATGAATAATATTCACGCTTTTCAATAAATCAAAACATAAAGTGGAATACGTGATGTTCGTTCCACTGAATAACATAAAGGATTTTGACTTGCGTAACAGCATCATTATAATGAATCTCATTATAATGATGCAGTTATGATTGACCTGTTATGAATAACCTGTGAGTTCATCTGAAACTCACAGGTTTTTCCCTTAAACAACTGAACACTCTTTTTCTAGGTATCTTAATGATAGTACCACTTGTGTTTCACTTTCACCCATACCTACTTGGAAACTGCTGTAAATAATCAGCACATTACTATAGCCATGGCAAAAGGAGTATGTAATTAGACCGTAGCAGGTTTTTGCCTACCTTTATACTCTTAATGCCATCTATACCTATTTATAAAAGTCGCGTTTTGTGCCTGCCTGTGTAACCGCTTACTTCTTCTAAACTGCACAATGATACCGTTTTCAACGTTTCCAAAATTTAGAAAATTTATACCGGAAGGTGTTTATTACATAAATGTTTAACTTAGCTAAAGCAGAGAACTCGTATTGTTTTGACATGTCGACATTGCACCCGTGCGGAGCTCGATAACTAGCGAAGCTCATCGCTAGTTATCAAATATTCGTAACATCAGCCTTTGAATATACAATATGTAACAAAAACCCTGTCCGATCCAAAAAAGGCGTATTCCCGGTTTAACATACGTACTAGAAAAAATTGTTAAAAATTTATTGATGTTTTTATTTTTAGTTATCATGCGAAATGTAACACTTAATATGGTAAATTTTCATAAGTTGACAACACTCCACCGGCCGGCGAAATCTTTTATTTTTTGCCTATTTTTATTTCAAAGGACACCGCCGTGCACTAGCCTCACTGTAGGTACTCATAACGAGTCGTCGACCCTTTGATGTAGCCGACTGGTTGCCTACTGGCACGCTACTTGTTTGGCCACTTCGCCAGTCTCACGTGGAGATAGCTTGCGATCGGATGTCCGTACGTATCACGTGCCGCTATCGTATCGCGAACAATGTCGTATACTAATCAGGAATATTTGAATATGTTAATTTTTATTTGTGAGTGAGTGTGATTCGGAAACCAAAGTAAGAACTCGGATTGTGGAAGCTATCGTTTCGACTTACTGAAATCGTACACAAGTGCGCTGCGAAGAGTACGTGCAAATTTAATAAAAAGGTGTCGAATGTGTACCAATGTTCGAGATAGACTGGAACGAAAAATGTGGAACACAATCTCCGAGGTATGCAACAAGTAAATGTTTTAATAAACTGATACCTACAATCGGTACATTGCCAAAAGCACATCACAATAACTCAATAATAATTGTTTCTTGATAAACAGAAGGTCAGAAATCGGGGTCACTATGCGTCTATGCCTACAATAAAATATCAGCTGATACCTACGCGTAGGCAAAACGTAGGTTTCTTTAGTCATAAGTTTGTTTGGCGACAAAGCACCGCCGCGCTCAGGCGGCTTCTTTGACACAAAACTGTAGGTGAACCCTGTCGAGCGATCAGTGATGCCTGTGGTATGATTATTTTAATTTTTTTAAATTAATTATTTTCATTGGGGAAAAATAATTATCTCGTATCCATTAAATGATTACGTATTTGTGTACGCAGTACGATACCAAATAATACCCTTCAGGATCGGACAGGGTTTTCGTTACATGCTGGATGAAGGTTCTAATAAACAGTCTTTTGAGGTATTTACTTCTTACCAAGATAAAGTATATTTGTAGACGGCGTAAAATGACAATGTTATCCCTGGTAAAATAAAGTGGTTATTTTTGTAACATTTTTAAAGCAGAACTAGTAAATCACACGTAAGTCAATGTGGCTGGCCACTCGATAAATCCCCGTCGTTTTTGCTACAAGTTAAACTAGAGACATATTTATGGCTTTCAGTGCTTATACGGAAAAGTGTACGGGTAAAATCAATAGTTTGTTGAATCCGTGGAAAAATAGTAAATATTTTAGGGTTGGTTCGACTGAATTCATGTCCTTCACAAGACTTGTTTTTTTTTTTTACTTGCAAACTTTGCAGTGATACCTTAACGTAGTTTTAGTGAACCCGGGGAAGTCGCGCAATTTTGTCGCGCGCGATATGTACGCAGGTGACGAAGCAAAAAAAAATGGCTGTACAGCGCAGGGGTTAACACACGATGTTAGTCAGACCTTACATAAACATGAGCACCGATCGGATTTAAAAAAAGAGTAGAGTTTTGAAAGAAAACACTGAATGATGTGTATATTTTACAATACATAAAAAGGAAACAAACAACCTCAAATACAAATTAACACACTGCAGAATACGTTTTGTAATTTCTTGTAAGCTCTCTGTACGACCACTTCTCATCTTGATTAAGATAGGGGAGCGTTCAAGAGTCACCTTTCACGCGCCTTTGTGTGGTCGTCCGGTGGCTAGACCCAAGCACAATATATTATCAAGCAACGCTTTACGAAACATAAGAAGGTAATTTAGAGGAAACAGGTTACAGGCAACTAACTAAAAGTTACATGACTTACCTATTCACATGGGGTTCAGAAAACTAGTCGGTCGAACAGAGCTATTATTACGTCATTCTTCCCGTCGTAATCATGAACGGTTACAGTTATCAATAATTCATTGATAACTGTAACTGTTCATGATTACCAATCAATAGACCCAAGAGACTCAGAGGTCATGGCCGTTGTACTTAGTATTAACAAAATTTTAAAAAGGGCATGTGGGAACTGAGTCTGGTCATTGTCTGTCACGTTTCGGTCATAACATCCGAACATCCAGTTTGCACACTTAGGTTGAAATGACAATTATGTTCCAAATATAGAAGAAAATCCAAGTAATAAACTTCACCATTAAACCTTGTTCCAGATACAGAGCTAAAGAACATTTCTAGTTCAGAAAATCACATGATAATTTATATACGTCCGTATATATGGTTAGTTATGCTCGTCCACCGCGATATTGCATTGTGTTATATATTCGAGGTGATAACTGCGGCTATTGTGTGGGGTCACAAATCGCCATTGTTAGCCAGCGCAATCGACTGGCAAGGCTGGTAAATTCCCCACACCTGTTGGGTATATAAAAGGTAAATTAACGTAGTGTATGGTCCACTTGAATTGGGTAGTGGAAGAAGTAGGGAGAGTAACGCGGACATGATTTCTTAAGATGGCTTTAAAATATAGGTACAAACAAAACATTGTTTTTTTTTATGACGATCTTTAGTTATCTTTAGAGAAAAACCGTCCCTTTTCGACGATTGTTTTGTTTTGAATTTTCCTAAGCTGCAAAGAGAACACTCATCAGAATTACCGACCAGTCTTTACGGAAAAAAGTTGCAAATTCGTCAGGCCGTAGCGATAGCAAAAAAAACGATGTTCAAACAGCCATTATACTGAAATTTTGATACTTAGCGCAACTTGAAATATGCGCAAACAATATCCGAACAACGAGCCCAAACAAGTAGAATAACGATGAAAAACACGTTTGGGTAGATAACAAAATTTATTTTTCTTTTTTACTGCCAGTAATTTTTATGTCGGCAACACCTGATTTACTTTTTTATTCATTAACGAATCATAATCGTAACCTAACAATAGGTACCTGAAAAAGTTTTCGTACGTCAGTAGCTTTTATTTATGTTATTTTTTGCGTTCTTTATAATTTATTCTCGTAATTGGATTTTTTTTTCTCAACACACGGTGGAAGCTCTAAGCTATGAAACTTGACTTATGTTTTTATCAAATCGCTGCTAAATAATCAGGTTTTAAAGTACCTACTACAAAGAAACTTCATCTGGCCGAGCCAAGTGCAGCTTAACATGAACGATCGGCCCGTGCGTCTTTATTATTTAGCCACGAGCTACAACATACATAGTCTTAACTGCCTGTTAAAAATCTATTATCCCAAAAAAATCAGACATTTCCTATTTAAGGCGACCTCGTCACTCCGACCCTCAATATGCGACCTCAGTCTCGCGTTAAGCGCTAGAGTGACCGTAAACCCTCCCACAGGACCTATGAGTGTAAAACGGTAAATGTTTTATTCATGAACACCTGAAATTCTTCAAACAAACAGTGAAGGGTTAGCAGATCCCCGTTTGAAGTTTTCTTGGTAAAGAAACTTTGCCGAAAAATGAGTAGAGGTTAAGCTCGATCACGTGCAAAAACGAAATGAAAAGAATGAACAAAAAAGTCATATTTAGAAGTTTTGATTGTAGGGCTAGGCTTTTGGTTCAATAATAAACTAAAGCTAAAAGTCACGGGGCCTTCAATTCTAAACTACTTATTGATGTATCGAATGAATAAATACAATTCCTTCTACATTTACGCTACAAAGAACAGAGAATAAGTAGTAATGGTAGGTATTCGCGAAGAATTGACTGAATACATTTTCCGAATTCCATGCGTTCAGTTAGGGGTCCAAATAAAAGAATGCACGTATCGAGTAAATGTAGACTATAACATAAACATGTACAGATAACCGTTACCAAACCTCACATTGAAATTCGACCCATTTGTTTGGGAACCCTGCATCTTTCATTTTTGTTTCAATTCCATTGAATAAATGTTTTTGATTTCTGCCAAAGTGTATTTAAAAACTGTGTGTTTGTTTGTTGGTGACGTGCGTCGGTAACAAAAGCGAATGTTGACTCGAACGTCATGCGGCTGTGTGCTTGAAACGGCAGAACTGTAGTTTCCAACTATTTATCATACCCAACAAAACGTTTAATCTTCTAATGATAAACACTTATGAACTTTGGGCTTTTAATTATGTAAAATTTAACCCCTTTTTAATTTTCTAGCCCTTTCTCACAGTTGGTCGCAGTAACTAACCTAGGTCCTAAACGAGTTAGGTTTGGTTAGAACTGTGACCAACCCCGAGCGAGCCGAGCGAGCGAATCGAGCGGTGCTGCGGTGGCAGCTGGCTGGGTTACTTGGCCATTTAGTATTTTGAGGACCCCAAAATAGGAATTATTAGAGGTTTACAAAAAGTTTCGTTTATTTGAGGTAAGAAGTGAGGTAAAATAAAATGTTGTACAGGTTACTGTGACAAAATAAAAACCTCGCGAATATATTAATCTCTGAAGTTACTCACTCACAGCCCCTTGCCTTGCCTTGCCAGCTCAAACTCAAAACTCAAACTCAAAGCATTTATTTCAAATAAACCCATTACAGGCACTTTTGAGTTGTCAAGGGGTCGGTCAGTCAGAAATATGAAGCTAGTTGCCCATTCCAAAGCGAAGTAGGTACCAATGGAGAAGAACGGGCAAGAAACTCCATGGACGCTCTTTTAAATAATATGGTTACAGTAATTTGTTACATCAGTCTTGTTGAAATTAAACATGTGAGAACGATGTAGAAAGACCCGTAATAAAAAACATAAAAATCGGAAAAGAAAAATTAAAAATTAAAAAAAAGCCGTGGCAGCCAAGAGATGACCAGTCCCCACTGACGGCGCCCGTTCACGAACATGACGTATGGATCAGCACCATTCAGCTCAACCATTTTGAAGGGAACTTAATGATCCAACACACACGCCACCACCAGCGAGACATTTGAGTGAGCGTGACATACTCTCAGCCGCCAGGGCACATTCAAGTCAATGACAGACGTGCCCAGTATAGGGTAGCTTTATAGTAGGTACTACATAATGCTCACACCAGCCTCTCTGAAGTCACTTGAGCGGTCAGTTTATGGATGAAAACAGAAAACCCTAGCTTGCGGGAAGTGTTTGGAGATCACGTTAGCCAAGGTACAAGGTTCTTTTGCCTACTGGCTCGTTGAAAAGTCTGACGACCGACTTCATGGTAACTGATTGAAAAAGTATCAATATATTTTCAGCAAGTGTCAGCCTCATGTCTCCTTCCATGAGTCAGCTCTCAGGTTCCATTATTCCTAAAATGCAATTAATAAACGTATATAGATCGATGTAGCTTTTCCCTGACTGAACGGTCCATTTATCATAAATAAAAGAACATCATTTATCAAGGTTCTATCCCAAATTACTCCCAAAATTGGTTTTGCTTGGTATTCGTCTGAATTGTAAAGAGATGCCTTTGTTAGATAAGTGGTTTCATTTTGAATTTTAATGGAGTCTAGATATTAAGGGTCATATTTGGGTCTGAATTATTTAGTTATATCATTGTCTGGACACGGTCCAATCCCATTTCAATGGACTCAATTTTGTTAATTATTCCTTTGACCCGTGCACAGTATGATCAATATTGTTCACGTTTGGAATCGCATATAACTAAATATTGTCATTCTTAATAAACAACAAGGGACTTCTTAGGAACACTGTCTATTATGGTTGCAAGCAGTGGGCAATTCACGGTTCTTGTGTATGTGTGGTTTCAGAAATTGTATTCTTTAACATCATATAACCTGACTATGTTTTCCTTCAACATTCAGTGTTTGAGAATAAACTTATAAAGTATTTGCAAATTAGGTATTGAAAGAGTCACATTGTTTCAAGCCCTATTCAAACTAGCACCCTTCAACTTCACTTACTCCTGACAGAATGTAAACAACATATCCCAATGCTAAACGTTTCATGCAAGTCAAAATGATAAATGTGCCCAATTTATACCCGGGCGTGAAAGCTTAGCCGTAAGTAGCTTAAACATGAGGTAGAAATTGTCATTAAACAGCGTGGCATAAACTGTTTGGCGGGTGAGTGGCCTGATCACTTGAACGAAGATTTCAATTTATGGGAACGATTTGATATTCTCTTGGGGTTAATTTCACTAATGAAACTGAACGCAATCAGCACATAAACTAGCTTTAAGTTCTCTCAGTGTTAATTTTTTCTGTGGAATATTGACACTGACAGCTCATGAACGTGTTTTGGATGTGCTGATCGCGTTCAGTTTCTTTGGTGAAATTAGCCTGGCCTGAGGCGATATTGGTGAAATAAGAAATTTTAACATGCCAGACTTTTTGTTAGTATCTAATCGCGTGATATTTTTCCTAAATGCAACCTCGATGTAATTTTCGCGCCGAGAAAAAATTGAAAATTTATCGCAGGAATTAACATTGCGATTTGACTGCTACATTTATTTATTTATTTAATACTTTCGCACAAGCATGTACAGAGGCGGACTTACTCTTGGTTGACTGGTAGAAAATGCCTAAGGCATTTTCTACCAGTCAACCTTCGGGTGATGCAGAGACAAACATTGGTAGGTGCAATTTATAAAAAAAACATTTAGGAATAAATATTTAAATATAAAGATACCTAAACTATATATAAAATACATATATATACCTAATTATAAATAAATATAAACACAAATAACTAAACATAAATAAATGAATATACTAAAACAAATAAGACAAACAATTAGAAAACTATACCGTTATGATGATACTGCCAGCTTCCTGCGAATGTGCTCAGGAACTTTAACTTTAAAGGCTAATCGGTTGGTTGCCATCCTGATTTCTTGGGGGAGTGCATTCCACAGAGAGATAGACTGAACGAAGAAGGAAGAGTGAATGAAGTCTGTGCGGTGAGTGGGACATTGAAGAAGACGATTGTGTGATGAACGAAGATTTCTATTGTGGTTGGCGCAAATGTACTGAAAGTGGGGGGCTAGATAACCAGGGGAAGAGGTAGAGTCAAGAAATGAAAACAAGGTGGTCAGCGCCCTTTGCTCTCTGCGCTGACGTATGGGCAACCACTTTAGAAGCGACCGATGTGCAGAGACATGGTCATATTTACGCAGATTGAAAACGAATCGAATGCAATTATTGAGGAGACGGTCAAGTTTGTCGAGGAGATCTGCATTCAGGTCATAGTAGCACACATCAATATAATCGAGGATGGGGAAAATTAAGGACTGCACAAGCATTGTCTTCGTACTCGATGGTAATAGATTTTTCAATCGGTACAGAGCCCGCAACGTTCGGGTAACCTTCTGGCTTACCCGAGCAACTTGAGTACGCCAGTTCAGGGTATTATCAAGGTGCAAGCCTAAGTCCTTCACGTCAGTGCTAAAAGGAACTATCGTACCATTGAAGAGTACTGGTGGCAATATTGTACCATCCACCTTACTAATGCTACGAGAACTGCCAATGATTATCGCCTGACACTTCGTAGGGTTTACTGCTACACCAAATCTGTCAGCCCAGGTTTTTATGGCTACCAAGTCCCTATTTAATCTATCGATGGTGTCTGGTAATTCATCAACTTTCCCGTAACAGTACAACTGCAAGTCGTCGGCATACAGATGATACGCACACTGAAGTCGGAAGTTATAAGATTAATGAAAATAGAAAACAGAAGAGGAGAAAGTATACCGCCTTGAGGAACGCCAGTCTCCAAATCACACCAGCAAGAAGAAGAATCCCCAACATGAACGGACTGCTGACATTCCTGAAGGTAAGAGGAGAACCATTTCAGTGCTTCGGGAGAGACCATAATATAAGACAGAATGGCTAACAGGATGTCATGACTGACGGTATTAAAGGCATTCGAGAAATCAACCAACACCAGAGCAGTCACTTTGGTGTCTTCCAGTCACAGATAAGTACTTGATTGCTTTTTGATGTTTTATGTATATACAGATGAAATGATCTGTTTTTCATGAATCTAACTTGGGACGTCATATCAAATTAAAAGCAAGCTATAGATAGTACCTAACCGACTTGCTAATATATTTATGGCAGGGAGACTAAAAGGCAGGTAGTAAGAAATCTTCGAAATATCTGACTGCTGGTCTGACCTATCTCCAAATATTCGATAGTCACCAATAATGTGGCGAATTGAATCCCATTTTCTGAGTGTGAAACACTGTCATACACTTCCTGGATCCTAAAATCACTATTCAGGTAAAATCAACAGTCAGTACAATCAGTAGTCATATCGTTGTGTATTTTTTTATGTTTTAAATCGTAAGTTTTCTATCCCTGTAATGATGCAGTATGCTTCTATGTATGTAATAACATTGTGTTAAGCATAGTCTTTTCTTATTTCTTATTTCAATGGCATTTGTATTTTTCTTCATCCGGGATTGGTCAGCAATTGGTTTGTTGTGAAAGGCTATTCATGTTCTCGTTGTCAGTTTTGTTTTTCTATCATATAGGTAACGTAATGAATTCCAGACAAAAGAGTAATATTAGTGAAAAAAAATTGACACGAAAAATAAGGACAATAACAGCAAATTTAAAAAAATGTATTTGTTAAAATCAGTACAAAAACAGCTATTTCATAATTTTTTTTTTAAATAAAACAAACCCGATTTAGACGAAAAACCTGTATCTCGGCATACAGCGTCATACCTCTCTGATCTGACAGTTTTTTTTACCAAGATTCTCAATATTGTCCAATCTGAACAAATATTTGTTAATTTAGTAACAGTATCTATAGAACAGTATCTTACTGTAAATTTCTTTAATTATTTGACATATTAATGGTGTCATCGATTTATTTAATTAACTCAACGTATTCACGAGACCCAAAACTAAGGTAAAATTTAAAATCTACCACTGTTACCCAGATAACAATCAATTCAATATCCAATCAGAATTGATTATAATCTCCCACCCAATTGAACTTAGCGTACCATAGCATCTGTTCCGGCCCCCGAACATACCTTTAACCCCAATAAACTTACGAAAGGTTACTATTGGGCTGCTCGCCCTATTCCCGTTAACCGGAAAAACACTCCATTAACTTTCCCAATAACAGGGGAAGGACCCAAATGAACAAAAACACTTCAAAACCATCCGGGTGTTAATACAAACCAAATATGCCATTTTAGCAAGTGGATGGAACAGACGAAGAAATTAGGTCTAATCGTAGGAAAGGAATATGATTTCTTAGATGGGAAAAGGGGACGGAAGACGGGGTTCAGATTCATAGACGACTCCGCCCTGGAGTGAAAATATGTTTCGGTTCGACAAACGAGAACACTTTATATGGTGTCCCTCGGTCCTGTCGCCTGTACGTTGCAGGAACTGGTGGACCCTACTGATGGCGCCAAATACGTAGCCTAATTCTGATAGCCATCGACAAGCTAAGAAGAGAGAAAAGAATATGTGTAATTTTTGCTTTGATTTTGTCATCCGCCTAGCCTTTTTCCAAATATGTCCTTACGTAGAAGTTTGTGTCCAGTTTAGCTAGCAAAATCTTTACCAACACAGACAGCCATCTGACGCACAATGCAATTGAGGAATAAAACTCAAAAAACTCAAAGCATTTATTTCAAATAAACCAATTACAATTACACAGGCACTTATATTGTTTATTGTATTTATTTTGTTGAACACTTATCTAGTTATTATGTGTATGTATTTTAGTTTATTTTAATCTTAGCGTTTGCTACACTGGTCGACGTCATTCAACGCCGGCTGTCGCTGAAAACCAGCACTGGGGCTCTGTCTCGCATAGGATCGTAGCATTAAGCTGAGCGATGGCCGTTTTGCGTGGATGTGACGCATATTTTCCCCCAAATTGTTCTCTTTGGTGTTTGTGTTCGATCACTGCGACATGTTTACCGCAAATAAAAACGTTTTTTCTTTCTTCTTCTTTCTTTCACTTTTGAATTGTCAAGTGGTCGGTCAGTCAGAAATATGAAGCTATTAGCATAAGCCATTTCATTAATTCGATTCTCACAGCATTTTTTGAATATTTCAACAATTTGGAAATTTTTACTTTTGTCAGCATTGTTTCATTGGCACCTCTAAATATTTTTTAGCTTTTCCACCTCGTTGGATAAAACAGATAAAATGAAGTATGTCTTCCCCTTAATGTGTACGCTTAAATCCATTGTAAAAAATTAAAATAACTGGTGTCAACGTTCATGTACGTTGATGATTTTTCAAAATGGTTATTAAACTTCTTCCTTTATCATATAACACTTTGATGTTTTAGAAAATTTGGTTTCATCGAAAGGTTTGTTAATGTATCAGGTATTCAAAGGAATAAAAATGAAGGAAATAAATTTGAGGTTTTAGAGAAAAGTGAAAATTAGTGACGAATTCTGGGAAATTTTAAAAAAATCATAAAAATTGGGTGTGCACGAATCTCATGGATTTTCGCATTGGCTTTATGGGGTGCTTAATTGTTGCAAATGGGTCACAATATCACGTCCTGTGAGGAAAGTCGACTTTCACTGTCGCCCTGTGCACTCTAGTATTTGCCTGGTTTTCATTCTTTATCACCTTTGTACTACTTTACTGTCATAGCTTAAATCTTTAATTCTAAAAACTGGTACCAGCCAACCGTGTTATTTAAGACACATGAAGGAAATGAATTTCAAGTTTTAGAGAAAAGTGAAAATTAGTGACGAATTCTGGGAAATTTTAAAAAAATCATAAAAATTGGGTGTGCACGAATCCCATGGATTTTCGCATTGGCTTTATGGGGTGCTTAATTGTTGCAAATGGGTCACAATATCACGTCCTGTTAGGAAAATCGACTTTCACTGTCGCCCTGTGCACTCTAGTATTTGCCTGGTGTTCATTCTTTATCACCTTTGTACTACTTTACTGTCATAGCTTAAATCTTTAATCCTAAAAACTGGTACCAGCTAACCGTGTTATTTAAGGCACATGAAGGAAATGAATTTGAGGAAATGAATTTCAAGGTTTAGAGAAAAGTGAAAATTAGTGACGAATTCTGGGAAATTTAAAAAAAACATAAAAATTGGGTGTGCTCGAATCCCATGGATTTTCGCATTGGCTTTATGGGGTGCTTAATTGTTGCAAATGGGTCACAATATCACGTCTTGTGAGGAAAGTCGACTTTCACTGTCGCCCTGTGCACTCTAGTATTTGCCTGGTGTTCATTCTTTATCACCTTTGTACTACTTTACTGTCATAGCTTAAATCTTTAATTCTAAAAACTGGTATCAGCTAACCGTAATGGTAATTTGTCCACCGTTTTTCTTGACAAAAGCATCTCCACTATTCTGAATGATAAATAAACGCCGTAGCTATGAACCCTTTACCATATGCACCTTTCCATTTAAATTAGAAACACAATATAAAAGTTTTAACGAACATTTACATACCCCTTTTATGCAGACATTGGGAACAGAGTTAGAGTGCTCCTCTCTTAAAGTTACATAGAGGGGATGAGTTGAAACTAGCCGATAATTTTATGAGAAACTTTGATTCTATGGTTATCATACATATTCATAGATGCAAATGAAGACCACAGTTCATATGATGGATATTTCAAGGGAATATTTCGCCTTGAAATAATTAAACTATTCAACTATCGCAGTTATTTTCGTTCTATAGTTTTAGACTTATCACAAGATTGTGTTGGTCCATGTGACGCTTTAAAAAACGAAAAAAAACATTTGAAAGGAATATAAAACTTAACATGCTCAACAATAATAAAACACTATGTTACCTACACAAAAATGTCCTTTCTTTGGTATTGTTCGTCTAATAGTTGAGAGCTCCTTAAGTTCTGAGTTGAGCTGCATGATTACTGACAAATGCGTGCACTGACTGGACTGGTCCAATCAATCTGTGTGGTTCTTTCCTCAAAAGACCATTGCAGACTCCAATCTACATGGTCTGTACAATAGTACATGATCTTACTAAGGTTATGTCTGGACTTTAAAAGAGACTGTGAGACCTCTGAGTTTCTTTGGGCGTTTCTTCTCAGAGTAGTCAGATAGGAAACGCCGATCTCATCTAGTTTTTAAACTATGATTGACGTGTAAATATGTTTGTACAAACCTACTAACAGAAATAAAATCATTTATAAATTTTAAAATCATTCAATTGAATAAGTAAACAACGACATCGAAGGTAGCAGTAAAAAATATTTTTATATTAATACTTAAGTGAAGGCAATGGTCGAGGTCCCACCATCGTTCTCAATATTTATCTGCGGATGATATAAATAAATATATATTTAAAATCCGCTTGTGACTTTACTTGACTTACAAATTTGAAAAATCTTGTTGGATTTTGTCGATGTGTACATATTTGAGGCTGACTGTACCCGCCTATGAATAGTATTATCAAGGCTTTTAGATAACCCCACGAATGATGATCCGGCTTAGCGTGACAAACGAATATTTTTGAAGGTTCCGACATCCAAAGGGTTTCTGCATATGTTTACTAATGTAAACAAAAGAATTGCGTACTTTCTGAGGATACCCAAACCAAGATTACAAGCGTTTTATGAAAGTGGTTTTGAAATGGTTAAAATGCATCAAACATTTGGGATATAAAACCTTTTTCCTCGCAGTCTTAGGTATACCTACATAGGTTAGCTTAAGGATACATACATTAGGCTAACAAAGCCAGATGATAATTTGGTAGTATTGGGTAGTAACTGAAATATGGAAAGTCAATATATTTATATATATATGTCGTGATGTACAGCGGAGAGCGCCATCTAACAATTTGAATCATAAACGAATGATCCTGTGATCGGAAACGCAAGCGAGCCCTACCGCTTGGACACGATCGTCGGTGGAGGGGATGCAGCGAGGACTGGTGTAGAGACCTATTGTTGCGACAGTCAACAGAATACGGTCGAGTCTACGTCAACAGAATACGTCTTGGCAAGCGCTCAGTACCATCGCACGTGTCTGTTTCCGTTGCTCGTGTCTATTTCGTTAGCCAGTGTATTAAAGTTATTGTAATTCGAATTATCTTTTCGTTCGATTACCAACTACAGTGCCCACACCAAAATATGTCGGATCGTGAAGAAAACCCGATGTTTCGCATCTCGGCCACCCCTGATCCGACATATATATCTTTAAATATCAATAGAATATTACGAGTGAGCATTTTTACCTAAACTTTCGGCATATATATAGAGAATTTACCCATGTCTGTGAGGGAATAGATAGTAAAAAAATATATATATTTACGTTAACTTATTTCTTACAACTAAATAGTTTTTAAATTCCTCGTAGTATGTGGAGAAATCACATACTAAGGCGAGTTTTTCAAAATATTTCATGACCACTACTTTCACAATTACGATAATACACGAACGAAGAACACTTTTAGAGCAACATCATCATACATGAAATAACATCCTACTTTTCACGGGCCGCAGACACCAATCATTAAAAGTTCACATCGAGACCATGTTTACCTGCAACTTTACCAATGTAATTCACTCCGCTAATTATAAAATGAAGTTTTTTCTACTAGTTACTTGTCCAAGACCTGGGAAAGTTCTAGAATTAGTTTCTGAACTGTTAGTAGAGTTAGACAGCGTTCTTAATAGAGCTTAAATGGGGATGAGGTAGATAATGGGTATCTTAGGTACTAGAGCTTTTTAAATATTATTATGGCTAAAGTTTAGCTTGGACAAGATGGGAAGTTAAACTGCAATTGTGTTTAAAGAAAATTTATTCTCATAAAAGACTACAGTCACTTACATGAGAAATACATTATTAGGATGCTTATTATTAGGATTTTCGTCGTTAGTTTTATTTTTATTTTATTTGTATAAGCAGGTACTTCTATAATGCATTCATTAGTACATACTCAATACTCAATATCTTTATTGCTTTACCATAATGTGTACTTAGGTGGTAACTATATAATAGAGATCATTATGGAACCTGTAGGGCACAGCAAAAGTTTAGGAGAGTGGAAGCCCTGTTTCAGGAGACAATCAAGTAGTATTTATAATACCAAATTTTAACTACAATATAAACAAAGTCAGGAGGTCGCGAATAAGATAATAACATTTCGCTTAACCATTATTTTGTACTCTGCAAAATGTACTACAATATTTTAGATTTTTTTAGATACCTGTACATGTATTATACATACTTGGCGTCTATTGGAGTATTAGCGATAATTTTCGACTACATGTCGAGCAAGTTGTACTTTGAATACATAATAGGAGCTTACATTTTTTATGGTCAATGGTAGACGATTATAAATATCTGCGCCTGCATACGTAAACATTGTTTTGTCGAGCTTCGTTCTTAGCAATTAGAGTGTTTTAGGAAATGATTTTCATATCAGTTGGAACGACAACTTAGGTACATATAAAAATATTTAATTAATTCCAACCGTATTATTTAACATTTCACTGTCGAATTCAAAGCCCATTAAACCCAGTCTAACAAAATGGCAAAATTATTTTTAACGAAAAAATAAACATATTTTAAGCAAAACGTCAGAGTATTCCCAATTTTAAGCAAGCAAGCGAAAAAACAGTAATAACTCAAGGAGCTACGAAACGTCTACAAAACTAATTATTCGCAGCAGCTCTGCTACGAGTGCTACGAGCTACGGTGTTGACTTTTAATAACGTTCCCCATCGTGACCTGTCGCAAAGGTTAATAAGTTACTAATTCAAATTCCTTTCAAAATCACTTCAAAAGTGTATTCAAGCGTTCTGCTTATTTAAGCTGTTTTTGAATAATTTCGTATAATTAAAGACGAACGTTGTACCTACCGATATTATGAAATTAATTAACCTCAGAAATGAACTTTTCTGATGGTGGGTAATTGGACTAAATTCTGCTTGCGCGATGCAGGATTTTGCGCGATGCAGGATTTTGCGTGAAGTCAGTGTGATGCGTAGTTCGAATGTGGCGCTGTAGATTCCACCACAGTTTTAACTTTTACAAGGTTCAAGTACAATATAAATATGGAGTTCAAGCCTCATCGTTAAATGGGCAAAAGGTATACGAATGCAGGCAGTTCGTGCCACTAGTAAATTGCTTGAGACACATGAAATAGGAAGACAGATGGCGATTCCATTAAGTGTTAGCTCATCAGTGCCTCATCAGTCAGTGGAAGGTTGATGGATAGTTTTTTTTGTGCCTCAATTACTTGCAGTATTTACAAGTTAGGTCCTACTGCCCAATATATAGAAATGACATAGGTAAAATCACGGATACTAAATGTTTACCAAATTAACAACTAACTTAATTTTCCCGTATGTTCAATTGTCATTCTTTTACAACTGTATGAAATGGCGAATGGGCGTAGTGTGTCAATCGGATGAACAATTAATTTCTTTAACTGTACATAAGGTAGTTATAACATTCTTTAAATTTTAATTTAGGCACATGAAACATATTACATGTTGTAGACTACATAATAAAACAAAAGAATTAGGATTTCAAAAAACTAGAACATGTAAAACCGACGTTCATTTAGAAACCGTTTGTCATAGAGGACAATAGAAAAATAAACCACGATACACATGACACGGCAAAAGTATGGAAATGGGTGACACGCTTCGTATTGTTGCATGTCATTCTATGTGACACTACTGTGGTGTAGACTCCCTATCGTGGATCTATAGAAAAGATTTAAATAATTTAAACACTCGTATTTCACGTCAGGTGCTGTTTGTTGTCTACCAAGGTGCCTCGTAAACCTGTAGGTTCTCCGAGGTTATGATAGTGTATTTTTCTGTTGCATCGATAAACTCCGCTGCAAGCTGTCTGTTATTTTTTTTGACAATATGCTATTTGTGATTCGAATTGAAACGACGAAAGATCACCCAGGTCTTCTTAAGGGAAACATACCTATTTAAGTTGTTATACGGGAAGTAATTAGCTCTAACGTTATATTGTTTTTCAGGCAGCCATTTTAACCCTTAAGTTTTCTTATTTATTTATTTAATGATTTATGTACAAACATATAAACAGACAAGAAAAAAAACATAAGAATACGTACAAAGGTGAAGCTTATTTGTAAAAAAATCTCTTTCAGCATACCATACATACCTACATACTTCTAAAATAATTATCACTAAAATATATGTAAATAAGAAGTAAAAAAAAAAAAACAAATGCTAACTATGACACAGTGGAAAGATGGTGTTCTTTCACTCTCTTTCTATACACAGCAACAGTTTGACAGTTCCTAATGTCAGGTGAGAGTGACAGAGAAAGAGTAGGAGTAGAAGTCGGTTGAGTGGGGAGGGGATTTGAGAAGATTTCTTAGGTGCGACCTGCGAGGCGCATCAAAAATACGGGCGTAGGAGAAGCGTTCCCGCAGATAGGATGGCGTTATAGGGTTGTGCAGCATGTTAAATAGCTGACACAATATCCGAGAAATCCTGGGAAGTCAAATACAATCATAGTTACAGGACTTTACATTAGTCCATATCTGTGCCCGGTTGATAGCAATAGGCTCGCTCCTGTTGTGACTGAAAAATACCCAACTGGCGAAACGTGGGTATACTCGTATAGGTACACTTCTGCACGCGTAGCAGGACCTGGTTTGGTCAACGGAGGAATAGACAACATGACAGATAGAATAGACAAAATGACAGATTTCTTTTATTCATCTTGCATTTTGTCTTTTCTTCCGTCGATAAAACTCGTTTCTATCATGGCCATGCTAAGCGTGCTTGCGCGTTGTCATGTTATGTGTGTAGGTAAAGACCTATACAAGAAAAAAAAAACATTTTTCTTCAAAATCCCAGACAAAGCCTTCTAACAAAACAGTTCCATCCAAACGTGTCTTCGAACACACTGACATCAAACTGACATTTATTCCTCCTTTGTTATAGCCGCACCTGTAAGGCGTGTCGTTATTTAATACAGGTTTAAATGGAAGGTCCATCACTTGCCTGTCACTTATTGAATTTCAAAGAGACGTAGAAGGTGAATTTGTGTGACCGCTTGGTACTATTGAAGGGCGGTTGGTTAGGTAAAGGTCACGCCTTGATGTAGCCGTCATTTGTAATAGAACAGCTTTTTTTAAAAATAGAACCAATACGCAATCACGCTCGAATGAAAATACACCTGTACTATAATTAGCCTATAACGTTCCCACTGCTGGGACACAGGCGTCCTCTCTGTGAGAGGGAGCGGGCCTTAGAGCATAGGCCACCACATGGACCCAGTGAGGGTTGGCGGGTATCACATGTCTTCGAATTTTTAGATCTAGGACATGCCGGTTTCCTTACGATGTTTTCCTTCACCGTTTTGAGAGCAGTGGTGATTCATTTAGACACACAAAGTAAAGTGCCTGCCTGGGTTCGAACTCACGACCTATAACTAGTAAGTCGGGGCCCATACCAGTTACAAAAAAAAAACAATACTCCTGTATTTACATATAATATTTGGGTAGGTAGCTGATTTCATTGTTTAGACTTTTAGATAAAAATTTCAAGACCAGTTTTTTGTGTAGCTATTCTTCATGCTTGCGGAGTTTGCCTGTTAGTGATTCTTGCACTTTTGCATATACATTTTTGGATGTTACCTTTAGCATAAACCAGTTGAAGTGTGTTTATTTGTTAGAGAACTAATAAAATAAAAACTAACCATAAAAGACCTTGTTTTTAATTACATATATATATAGGCATAATATCTTCATAATTATGAACTTCGCTCGCACTTAGTCCGAGTAGATTTCGTATTTTCCCCTACAAAATGTAACACCCCTCCACCTATTTTAAATGTTAGTTTTCGAAAACGTATGATCTATTTATTTATTATGAAAAGTATTCGGTTCAATTTTTAAGTTGATCAATGGTTTTTTAATATTTTTAATGTAAACTCTAATAATGTAAATCTCCTGGTCAGCGAAATGTAAGATCAGCGTGCTTTATATTAATAGCCATAGATATTTTTGAAAATAATTTTTAAGTGAGATTTGTGTGTACATATTTAAACATCTCAAACCACTTAATAAAAACATAGTGGAGTTACTTAAAGGTGATCAATTCTTAACAAACTAACCAGCCCACAAGCCACCACCACCACCACCACCACCACCACCAGCCTACAAGTATGCTATTTTTGCGAGACTTAAACATAATATGCATCAATGCTATAAGTTTTCTTTTATTTTGCCTGTCAACTTCATATCAAAACAGTCTATGAATAGAAAGGAATATTAAAATTTAATCATTTTACTCGTGCAGCCAAACATCAAGCAAATTATACTGAACATTGAGCAGATTCAAAAAGCATTCGTAGATTGAAATCTCAAGAAACCAAGTTTGCATATGAATAGGAGCAGAGAGGTCGAATGAAATCGTTAAGGCGGAATAACTTCTTTGTTATAAGAGCTTTTAACATATTCACAAAAGCCTAAATACTCTCCATTACTACATTGTAAACATTAAAGATTGCTCAAGCCCAAAAGTCTGACAACCAGTCCTAACAAGGGGTATCGACGGTACCATTTTATTCGACACAATATCGCATCGTGTTGCCGAGGTCAGATGGGCAGTTACCCCCTTTGAAATACTGGTATTTTAATGATAAATGATTTATTTTACCTGTAAACAGGTTTGTACAAACACACGTCAATCATATTTTAAAAACTAGGTGAGATCGGCGTTTCTTCTCAGAGAGATAGGACAAACTCAGAGGTCACAGTCTCTTTTAAAGTCCAGACATAATCTAGGTCAGGTCATGTGAAGACCATTTGGATTGATGTCTGAAATGGTCTTTTGAGGAAAGAACCACACAGAATGAGTGGATCTGTCCAGTCAGTACACGCATTTGTCAGTTGTCATGCACCTAATAATGCATTTGGTTGGACTGGTAGCTAACCCCAACATAGTTGGAAAAGGCAAGGCAGATTGATTGAAATATGATATCATATTTCCATGTTTGACACAATAATATATTTTTTTAAACATCTAGGTACTTCTGCTGAGCTCGTTTTTTCCTTAGAATAGAATAGGTCTTTAGTTGCTTAGAATGTAGGTACATAAAAATAAGTTGATACTTTAATAATAGGATCCATGTACATTCTGCCTAATTTAGCATGCAAATGTAATATAAAGTAGAGGATAATAAACATATTACAAAAATAATCATTTAAGAAATCATGCACAGAATAATAACATTCATTTACAAGTGATTCTGTATATATATTTTTTAATTTTTGCAACGGTTAGCTTTTAATTTCGTCAGGTATTTGAGCTTTGGCATGATAACCAAGCTTGGCAGACGAAATCTAATTTGTAGTATTTTATTATCTAAGCTTCTAATGATACTCTGGCCCTGATATTAGTCATCTGTTTATTTCTTATTTTTATGAAACAACTTCGGTACACAATAGGTGTTAGCAGCACAGTATTCTAAATTATTTCTTATGTAAATATGAATTTAAAATCTAGGTACTCTATCGGGATCAATATAATTTGAAAGAATAAATTTAATATTACAAAAAGCGTGAATTTTGCTCTCTAATTCATTTAATTCATAAGCTGAAGTACCGTTTCATATCTGTTTGATTAATTTGTAAAATGGCCGCAGCATTATCTGGTTTACAATATTATCGGCTTTCAGCAGTACGGGGCTTATGTAGCCATACCTACCTTCTCGTATAATGCAATGTTGGTAATGCATGTTAGAATTTTATTTTACTTTATTGGTTTCCGAAAAAAGAACATCGTTCATAAATGTCTTGTCAGCAATTTGCTCTGAGAATAAATTTGTGGTTGAAGCTTTTTGTAATTCGTTCGTTTTCAACGTCACCTTCTTTTCACCGTGATAAATACATAAGTACAGTTAGATCTCTCAAGTAAGATGGATACTAACCCTATCCACTGACTGTACTCACACAATTTTTTTTTAAAGATTATTACACAGACGTTTTTATCGAAAAAGTAAATAAATTAATAAAAACTTTATTATTAACACAATAGGATTCCCTGCGTCGTGGGGTTCAGTCTCTTCTCAAGTAAGGCAAACAATATAATTTATTTAGGTGAAGGTAATTAATTTGAAAAAAAAACTTCATTAAAAACATAAGTACAATGTAGTGATAATTATGTTGTAGAACGACGGTTTGATGACAAGAGGTTTAGGTGATTTTCGGTGTGAGTGTTTTTTAGTTATAAAATATTTGTAATATAAAATAATACTATTTCTTTACACGTTTATGGTGCTTACAATTATTTAAAAACAATACATATTTTCACTATGTATTTTTGTAAAGCTTTGCCTGCCTTTAAATGCGGGCGATGGCCGTCAGAGTCATTCAAGTGTAAGCACCATAAACGTGTAAAGAAATAGTATTATTATGTAATACAAATATTTTATAACTACGACTCTAGAAGATCGTGCGATACCCCCGAAAGACTCTGACGGCCATCGCCCGCATTTAAAGGCAGGCAAAGCTTTACAAAAATACATACTTCACACGTGGTGGCATTATTATTAATGGCTGTGGTAAATTCCCAGCCACATAACGTAATAAAGCCGTAACGTAACAGTGGCCTAGCCTAGGTTTTTAATAGCATTTGTACCGATAACGTTTATTTTATAAGCATATTTACCGTCACGCTGTTAGATTTAACCACCTTGCTTATTATGCGACATTTCACCGCGACAGCTCGACGACAAGACGCTGACCTGACGCACTTGTCATGATTTATTTTTATTAAAAAAATTGAAAGCACACACACATGCATCCCTTTTTTTTTGAGTTAAGATTTATTATTATTAACTCCATATTTTCCTTTTAAAACTTATCTTATACCTTTTAAATATTTTCATTAATAAAAACAGGGTCCAAGCTAGCGGCGGTCAGGGCTCCAGAGAGGGGAACCTCCTGACAAAGCGAGCCGTGTCCAGAAGTCCCGCTTTTAATTATTATTTTTATTTAAATTTATAGTCATAATATGTGTGCCGGGAGGCAACACAGTATGTCATGTCATGGCATGTGTCATGATTTCCAAATATTAGCAAGATTTGTAGCGATTTTATATATTTAACATATAATTGAAAGTATGTGATTTGCGTCAAATGATTTTTGTATCAATATATTCATGAAGATGAATCTCATTTGACAGACATCTTAAAAGTCCTGGTTTTTTAACGAAAACAGAATGGAAATTATGATGTTAGAAGCATCGCCTCGTTTCTAAGAGAGCTCTCTTCGAGCTTCGAAACCAAAAGGTTGTTTTCAAGAAGTCTATGTTGATATTATTTTGAGTACCTAATTAAAATAGTAATTAGTAAAATATTTCCGTATACCAAGTTTGTATGTGCGCAAGAATTTAAATATAGAAATGTTTATACTGGAAAAGGTATGTTCATTTCACATGAGACTGTCGGCCGCAGCCTGGAATAATAATTAATTAATTTGTTTAAATAATAATCCAGGAATATACAATTAATGCCAATATGATTAATGACTGCCTCGTTGGTCTAGTGGTCGCAAGACCTACTGCTGAGCATGAGGTTCTAGTTTCGATTCCCAGGTCGGGCAAAGTGTTATTGGGTTTTACTATCTAGAATTTCTCAGTATTAGCCCGGAGTCTAGATTTGTGCCCGGTTGATGGCAATAGGGTCGCCCCCTATTACATGGGACTTAAGCATAACTGGCGAAATGTGGGTGTGCTATAGGTGCACCTCTGCCTAACCCGTCTGGGATTACAAGCTAGATGTTATGTGTATGTATGTTATTTCACGTGCAGCATGCAAAACTGAAGCCTTACTAATGTGAACCTATTATGCTAAGTCGAGGACACGACTTAAATAGAAATAGAAATCTATGGAAGCAATTTAGAATAGGTACTTCGTTTTTTTTATAAGCCTAACAGTCCAATTGCTAGGCAAAGCCAGTGCTGGGTAAATATGTAAGTTAAGGAGATTCACGAAAAAACTCCATCGAAATATGAAATGCGACACTGGGGACCACTGAAATCAAGTAGGGTTCAGTCATTTAAGTAAGATGTTTCGTTCTTTTAAGGCAAAAGTATACTGTCAGACAAATTCACGTTACAGAAAATACAACAAAACCATAGGGCTCATTTGTACGTACTGTACTAGCAACAGAAAGATGAACCTATGTTGTTTGCCGTAATTGAACGAAAAATAAGTAATAACAAAAGTAACTGTGCTTGCTATATACTAGAACACGAATGTTACAACGAAATAATTTCAGTCGACGAAATTTCAGAGTAAATTAAAACTTGTGCCTTTTAGCAGGTTTTTTTGATAGCTGACGACTGAAAATAAACCTTTCAACGAAGCCGTTTTTAGAGGGCTGAAAGGATCAAGCTGTCCTAATTGCCTTCGTAAAACCTACTTTTTACGACTACATTTTTAATTTTGTGTTTCATCCTTGTATAATATTAAGTTAATTACCCTAAGCAAGGGTAACATGATAAATGCTGCCCTTTAGAAAACGCGACGTGCGAAAGGAATTAAGGGCCTTTGGTGTCAGCTGTTAAGAAAAAATGTCGCGTCTAAAATGAAGAGCCAAGAATCGCGTAGAAATGTCGGATTTAGTATAAAAAAGCGTTGAACTGTGTACAGTCAATAGTGAGTGACAATTCTGGGTAGTTTTCGTAGTAGTAGTAGTAATGTTTAATATCCTCAATTATATGTTATTAACGGGTAAAATAATGATGTATCATTATCACCTTTCATTAGGATAAATGTTTTGAAAAATTTACATTTTATGTTGAATCTTCATCATGTTGAATACAAATAAATGTTGCTGTTAAACATATATTATTATTAAAACTTTAGGAATTCCTAAAACAGATTTACGAGGCTTTCTCTTAGATGTTTCTTCTTTTTTCATTTAAGAATGTGGCCATTATGTCAATGGAATTTTGATTTGCATCCCGCATTTGCCGGATTTTTTTAAGAGTAATACAAATTTTATTGTTATTAACAGAATATAAATTTTGTAGTAATAGATAGGCTATCTTACCTCCTAAACCGTTTAACTGGTGGGTTTTATAAATCTAGAGATACTTGTACCTATCCATGTTTTTCGAAAATAATTTCTCTAACTTTAAAACGCATTTTATTAATTTTCTTCTAGAGTTTTCGGTGGGAGTGTTCTGTCTGATTGAGCTAGAGCCTAGAGGAAATAATTACAGCAACGCGTAATTAAATTATTGTGATAGAAGAAGTTTTAAACAATTTAAGAGGCTTGAGCTGTCTTTAAGAATTCTATTCAGTGATGTCTATAACTTCCTAACTCTGTGATTGTTCGCGACGACGGGATGAAATATTGACGCCGCGCGGTGTCGTCGAATATTTCATTAGCGCTCGTTACATCTTCCCCTGTATATAAATATACGTAGATTGTATACCTACCCCTGGCCTAGCTTTTGACGGCATTACCACGTCTTTCCATTTTGACGTAATTTCTGTAATAACGCTTGGTTTATTTAATTGAAACGATAATTAAACCTCGGATTTCCAACATAATTTAACTGGTGGTAATATTTTAGCTGAGCTTTGATTTGTTAATGACTGTAAAGATGATGAAGGCTTACGGCTGAGTTTAATAAATAACAACAGTGTTATTAAATTGCTACTTGTCTGCGTCTGGGCGCTCCTTGCGGGGCTCCGCATCGCTGCCAGTGCGGTGAAGCTGTAGACTGCCTCAGACACCATGGCCTATCTTGCAGTAAGAGCGCAGACAGGATTGCATGCCACGCCAGCAATAATGACATCATCCTTTCCTGTTCTAGAACCCAACGGCTTGGAAAGCGACGATGGGAAGAGACGAGACTGAATGACCATAATGCCCTGGAAATTAGGCAGGCTTTTGGTGTGGGATGCAACATCTGTCGACACTCTTGCGCCAACACATATTTCTAATATAGCGGTTTTCCGCACCTGCATCAGCCAGTGCTGCAGTGCAGCAGTACTCAAAAGGCGAAAATATTCCAATCTTATTGGGAGTTATATGTTTGAGCCGTTTGGGGTTGAAACACTAGGGCCATGGGGTCCGAGTGTCTGCTTGGTTTTTCGAGACATCGCCAAGCGGTCGATTCTTCACGTGACCAGAGGGCGAGCCTATTTTTTTGTAAAAGAATTAGCATCGCCATACAACTTGGCAATGCTGTCAGCCTTTTGGGCACTTTTCCTGCTGACAGCGCCCCGGGAGAATTTTTTGATGCCCTATTATTATTTTCCTTCTTTTTCTATATTTATACATACCTATATAAACTCACGACTTCTTCCCTCTTCTTAGGGTGAAACCACAGAACGCCAACTGCCATGATCCTTACATCCTCCTTTTGCCTCGTTTACCTTTCTGAAGAACATCACCAATAAGGACACTATATGGCCTCCTAGGTCGTCCCCCTCCCGGCGTTTCCACACATCTGCCTTGCAAATACCTTTTTTTGTCTCCTTTCATTCATCCTCTCAACATGACCAAACCATCTAAGCATACTGTTTTAAATTTTTATCAATACGTCATCTTTTAAACCGCACCGCTGCCTCACCTAACACCCCTTGAGGTGCAGTACCAGTTCGTGTATGCCCCATTTATCCTAACACAAGCACTGGAATCCTTGTATAAAGATTTCAGTGCCCGTACCAAGCGCCAGTCCACACCGTACAAGGATAGTGTTTTTCCCTCCACACACTTTCATAGGCCTTCTCCAAGTCAACGAAAGCACCTCATTTAGTTCCCACGAAAAGCAGAGGAAAAAATCTATCAACACCCCACAGATTCCCGCATATACTCTTAGAGGTAAGGCTTGTTAGTGCCTGGGGGCACCCGATCCCAGACCACAGGCTTTTCACTTCTATATTCATGCACATAATAATAACATTTTACAAGTCTGTTAGCTTATATAATATGGTAAGATAATAAGTAATGATGCTGTATGTCTTTAATAGGTACTAATAACGAAATACTTTGTTAAAAGTTGTCTTAGCAGCCATCAAATACTATATTATTATTAATAAGAATTAAAATAAAAAACTGTTAGAATTTAATTATAAAAATTACTCTAAAAATACAATGCTTGGTACTGTACACCACTAATAATAGTATTTAATTATTTATTTAAATAAAGTGCTTATGTTTCCACTCTTTAACTTACAAGGTATTAACAATTATCTGAAACGAAGCTACAGGCTATCATACAAACGTAAAACTAATTCTAGCAAAATAATTATAAAGATATTATAAGATCAAATTCTCAAAAAAATACACCATCTCCGTGTATCCATAAATGTACAATTAAGCGTTACGTGAAAGTACATTTTCCAAGTGTGTCCCTCCTTTATAGATCTGAAGAAAAGGAAACATTAATTCATAGTGAAAATAAAAAAAATACAACACCACGAAATAACTAGAACTATCCAACATGGAACCTCACTTCCCATTACCCGACCACAGAGAAAACTATAAAATTTTAGACAGCCGTAAAAAGCGATTTTATAAGTACTCATTCACACTCACTACACTTCTATAAAAACAAATTTGGGGTAAAAGTAATAAAAACAGATAAAAGGGTACTAACTAATGTATTGAAAAAGTTCGTTGCAAGGAGGTTCTATAGAGATTCTCATCACGTGCGCCTTCAGGATTCTGTTAGATGGTAAATGAAGGCTCGATGTAATCTCCAATCGATGGTGTGAAATTACAGGAGTGCTGTGTCGATTGAAAACGTAATCTCGGCAGGCAGATGCAACAGATTTGTTTCTTGTTTGTAACCTCCAAGGTTTAGATTTTGAGTTAAGGACGACACAATTCCTTTGATTAGACGTCACGTTTCGTCCAGGGGATGTTACTTATGAAACAGGTAATATAATACTACGTACAGATACCTTATCCCATACAATAAAATGGCCCCTCTCTAAGACTTAGTTTCACCAAACTGTTCATAATCGGACATGAGTAAATAAGTCACTAAAATACATATCTATGTTAATGGTTTTTACGTATCACCAGAAAACAATAACGCCACAGTCATGTGTTATTCACTCATAAATCCGTCAGGTGTCAAAGCAAACAAAATGAAAAGTCGCAATGTCACATGTCAATGTTCACTGGCAATGCATTTTTTATGCTAGCCGTATATTAAAAACTGGCGTTAAATGCCAGTTGTGTAGTCAAGTTTGAATGTGCTCTTGTAAAATTTCATTTTCTGATTATGCTATGCTTATGCTATACAAAATGATCAACAGATGCCTACTTTTATCATTTTATGTTCGAATTAAAGTTAAAGACTTAATTTATGTTTTTTGTTGAAAATACGTGAATGAGTGTAAATAAATAAATCAGCATTAAACAAGGAAGTTTAGATTTTTACTAATCTTACTTCAGTCATAATTCTGCCGTTTATCGCTTTATAATGATTGTTTTCTTCATAATGGTTCACTATGCTGCCATGTATGATTTCTTTTCAAGACTGGTTATAATTTGTTTGAGTTGTGACCCCATGCTTATGAGTTCGCGCAGGCCCTCTGTCTAAGCAGCAACTGGTATTGACAATACTTGGAGTTCTTTATCGCCTTTTTACTCAATCATTTTTGGTCCATGTGTATTAGAAACATCATCAATTGTCTAATATTATTTCATACTTCTTTAGCCCGATCAGATAAAAAAACGCTGCAAATGACAATGCCAGATCCTGCCCCAGCTATTTACAGGAAATGTCAGTTAATGAAAATAGTTGTAATGATTAAAGGACCTTTTCACAATACATTGTTTTTCAGTAGAACTTGCCGATAAAAAATCAATGATAAAAGGAATTCAACTCCTGAATTTCCTATTGCGTCACTTATTGCTCATGATACACAACAAAAAAAAAGTTTATAAATAAAATACCTGTAAAACAAAAACTCATATTACGATAACAATAATAATGATAATACGTAACGTATGTGTTGTTTAAATCGCTTTATAATAATTATAAACTGCACCTAACCTATAATCAATGTCATTATTGTTTTAAGATTTTAACAGAAACCGCAAGTTCTACAGGTATTAGAACAAATGTTATTTAACAGTAATAAATAAGCTTTAAGATGCTACATATTGCCGGCTTGTAAATGATTTTTGATTTGAGTGGGGCAAAGTTCTATAGAGTTTCTGGCATTGTCCTTTGAATATTTCTAAGTTAAATACAGTTACAGTTAAGATATATACCTGGTAACCAAATCTTAGAACTTAATTTGATGGAATTTTCAGCTGGCTTTAATATGAAATTATTTTTAAACAGCTCATCACGATTGCTATCCTATCATTTATAGCCAGTTTACATGAAATAATCGTCCAGAAACTAACAATACCGCTGCTTCAATTTGCATACTAAAACATTATGCGACAACCTTCATAATTTGTTTTTTAAAACTTGCTATTATTTATACGCATAATACAAATATACATACATATTAAAATTCCCTCCAAAACATTTTCATATAAAATGCTTCCGTAACAAAAGGCTGTTAAATCCGCATGGCTCGTGCTTTTAAAAGTAACCCAGATTTACATTATCCTTAATTAACTAGAGACATGGTTTCGTATGTAAACACAACACATTATAAACACAGGACGAAATAAAGAGTGATGACTCCGATGCCAGGGGTGGCACAAAAATGAGTGACTTATTAAAAAAAGAGATAACTGAAAAGGTACTGACCTTTTTTTTCAGTAAATGAATGTTTTATTACTGTTTTGTTTTAAGCAACCACAGAAACAACATACACATTAGTATTTATTGTATTAATACATTTATAATATCACAATCAATCTTGGCAGTTACCATGGATGAATTGCCTGGAATAATAATATACCTAAATAGTTCCTTAATTAACTTTATTAGAGAGATTTTCATATTTTCCTAAGAATCACAAAATATTGTGATTAATACTATTGTGACAAAATAGTGTGAGACTTATGAAAACCGTACCCAAAACAGCTCATAAAATATTACAGAAGCTTTAAAACGAGCTAAGATTCACTTAGCTCACCAAAATGAATAGGCTGATTAATTTAAATACTGTTAGCATAACTTAACTTTCGGAAGTGCGCTAATTGGTCCCTGAAACTAAAAGTATTCAAGCGTTTTCAATTTTAATGTTCTTTTTTATTCAAGAAGTTCTTTAATTTGTATGAGTTTTTGATGACACACTTTTTGGTCTAATTAGGTGTTTTTATAGAAGTCTAATGAGTGTAATGTCCTGGTTTCAGTTACTAGGTCTTTAGATTTTAAATCATGTACTGTAATTTCCGTAAAAATGGCACAAACTTAATGAAAAGATAAGCTAAGGGTAAACCGATATCTTCAAAAATGGATTATAATTTCAATCACAGCGACAAAGAAACTTTACCTGCCCAGTAATTGAAACAATCCAGAAAACAGAAAAGATATTTTTGACACTGGCTTTGAGTAAGCTGAATGTGCAAAATTCTTCTGGGGCAAGTGTCTGGGGAATGTAACTAACCTTGTGAAAATCTTGTGGTTTCGAGGATTTACCATTCACTGACTTCTACAATCGTGCCCTAATTATGGTAGTACAAATTTCAAGAAATGTTTTTCTTTGGATCTCTTTTAAACGAAAACTACTTCCATGTTTTGTGTTGGTTAGCCCTTTTTGAGTTTCTGAAGAATAATTAGGATCTTTCCTGAAACATAATGATTTTAACTTTTATCTATTGTTACAGTAAAGTATACCTAACCCGATACCATTTCACTGAACCTTTTACCCCAGCATCGGCAACATAACCTTTGTACATATTTTTACATTCTTTTCTTATTTTCTGCTTATACGTGTGTTCATAAATGGTTTAATAAATAAAATAAAATAGTTAACTTTCTTCATTCGGTTAAAGTTTAGAAACGTGCTGCCACGCTAGAAAGAATGTAAGACTATTTTGGGGTTTAAGAGGGTCTTCTGAACCCTCCACAGCATTTGTTTTGCCGGAGATGCGTTGTTATAAATAAAAAAACTAAAAGTGTTATACATATAGTTTGGGAACGTAAATATTTACGTCAAAACCCAAAAATGTAATACGCACTTTCAGCCTTCTAATGAGGACCAGGCAGTGGTTTAATACACTTCATAGAATCGTCATGTAATAAATTCATACATCACATTGCACATAGTCTAGACACTATCTTAAGTCTCAACTAGTTTAAAGTCAACCGTAGCACTAAATTGTGAACTATTTACGCGAGCCGACTACTTCCTCCGAGGCTGAAACTAGTGTTAAACAAGCCGGATAACAGACCTACGCGAAAGTAAAGTCGCACTTACTCGTGAAGAATCTTATATCGCCAATTCATTGTATTTACTAACTCTTGGTGTTAAGGAAAATGTTAGAAAAGTTACAATGTCTTCGCTTGATATGAATATTTTGAATTTGAATAAACCAATGCATATCTTGCAAAGCATTCTTTATTAAGTTATGGATGGGTTAAAACCTATTGTGATTATGTTTCTGACTTTTCATGTTTAGGACGATTCCAAAGAGAATCGCTACTATAAACAAAATTTTATCATCAAAGAAACAAACTAACAAAACTGACCAACAATTTATAACCAACCCATATCTTGCAGAAAGAATAGAACATTCCCCTGTTAAAACCCGAAGCACAGTCGGAGCTTAGACAATAGGTATTTGTACATTAATCTTCGGGACTCGGCAAATCCTTTAAGACTTCCGATCGGTTCAATCCGCGGCCGACCGCTGCCCGGGTTAATCCAGATTAGAATTTTGCCCACAAAGAAGTAGATATCAGTTATTAATTTATTGTCAACGTACCTCTTCTTCGACGTCATTATTGTTGATTTGGTTTTTCCTGCTGTTTTGCTCAAGTAAAATCTTGCTTTCTTGAATTTCCATTTCCAACACTTTACTGACAAAAATGTTTTTCTTATCTTAGGACTCTGATAACACCTATCAATGGGATTTGTTTGTATATTAGGTACAGTATGTGTTATTTTCATAGCGTCTATTTAATGCAATAATATGCAAAATTTGTGACAGATCTGACAATCTGTCCTAGATTATCTTAAAATAGTATCACTAAACACAATCTAAAACCACACACAATCACATTCCATCATAATGAAACTATTCTTAGGTCACATTTAGAACAGAACAGCCATAACAACTGTCATAGCACACACAGAAGAAACACACACAAATACACATACACATTTTAACAACTATCCACAGTTCCAAATGCAATAAACAAACGGAAACGATACATCTCGATTTTTATACCGATTTCTTCGGCCGGTTCGGACTACAGTTCTCATTGCATCGATCTTACAATCGGTTCAGTTATAAAGTTCGGGATATTTTGTTTAGTAATCGACTTGTGGTGGTGTTTTATAGATACGGTATGTACAATATTGTTTTGTTTCTATAAATATTTTCGGTGTGGTGAAATTAGTTTGCCTTGAAGAACTTGAAAAACAGAAAGCAAACAACAGGTTTTTGATAAGTTTAACTTTTACAGTTTTCGTCATTGCTATGATGTTTAAAAAGCACTTTTTTTGCCATATAGTGCTTTCATGACAAACGCTGCAAAGAAAAAAATATTGATATTGCACAGTTCGTGGTCTTATCACAATCGATTCTATTTTCGAAAATTCTATTTACTTTTTTTTGTAAGCCTGCGAGAGAGTCAGAGGCCCTCCTCTCATTCCTGCCGCCTCTCTCGAAGTTGTGATTCTTCTGGCCAATTTATGAGACTTAGATGGCTTACCAAGGCGTCCCGTCATATAATATATATTTCTTACAAAAACAACCTTGAGCAGCCGCCGCAGCACGCGTCGCACGTGCTGTGGCCTCTGTGAGAGGGAGTGGACCGTTATCCACTACGCGGGCCCAGTGCGGTTTGGTAGATCTCACATGTCTTCGATTTATTGGTTCTAAGACGGGCCGATGACATGTGTATCACGATGTTTTCCTTTACCGTTGGAGAGCAGTGGTGACGAAATTATTTACACAAAGTAAAGCGCTTGTCTGGACGATTGCGAAGCGATTCGAACCTACGATCTACAACTCCGACCGTTACCACTGGGCCACCACTGCTCACTGTTGTAAGCTGTTGTTAATAAATTGTTGTTATACATGAACATAAGCTTCGCTGGCTCGCTGCAGTTTTCTTTCGCTTTATTCAAAATAGTTTGTGCCATTCCTTTGCTAAGTTCAGAGAGATCGTAACACCAAACTCGTAAAATATGGAATATCTTCAGAATATTTCAGTTTTATAGACTTTCAAATGACGCTGCCAGTTGCAAAGTTGAAGAATCTATGAATTTCTTATTGTGAGACTGGAATATTCTTACCGCTTCATTTGCAAGATGGTCACAAAGATATTGGATACGATTCCCAGGTCTGACAATTGGAACTTCAGGAGGTCCATGCTCCAAAAGTTCCAATAGACCTTGTGGCCACTGCAGTGGATTACTAACTTCAAGGACTATGTTCAGCAAAGAAGGTGTACAAAAGGTGTAACGAAACGTTTAGCAGACTGGCCAAACGTGGTTACAAGTAAATATAATTTTAAAACATTAACTACAAAAAGTATGTAGAAAAGATATTAAGAATTAGAATCGATTAGATGACGCGAAGCAGCTCGCGTTGGCCGCTCCTCCAGCCCGCAGTCTGTCGCGTGGGAGCTCGCGGTCGTGGAGCACATCGCGTAGCACATCGCGTCGGCCGCTCCACTGGCCCGCAGCCCGGTCAGTGATTGGGAGGGTCGGAGGTAAAGATGAGAGAGTAGAATACATTCACGCACACAATAACTCTATGATGAAATGAACTCACTGAATTTTCACTGTTGTAAGGAGCTTTAGAAATTCAAAGACAGGTCAGAGAAGAAAAAGTACGAAAGGAAAGAAACCAAAAGAGCGAGCGAAAAGGGCGAATCAAAAGAAGGAGTCAAAAGAACCGGGTGACAACTCACACTGC
The DNA here is from genome assembly GCA_963555695.1 of Dasypolia templi. Classification (NCBI taxonomy): domain Eukaryota; kingdom Metazoa; phylum Arthropoda; class Insecta; order Lepidoptera; family Noctuidae; genus Dasypolia; species Dasypolia templi. The sequence continues at coordinate 7,428,961 of OY743148.1, read as the reverse complement.
CTTTTTATAGTCCCTGGCCGATCCTCTAGAAGTGACTTTTTAGTTTTTCAAATATAAATCCAAATACTTCATATTTGGCTGTCGGCCAGAAACAATAAAATTGGCTTACAGTGAGAACTTTGCTTTACGCTAGTTTTACAATAGCTTTACAATAAATAGACTACCTCTTAGCCCTATATCATAGAAAAAGTAAAACTGACAGATGACAATGTAAGACAAAAAATGTCAATTGTCAATGACAATCAATCTAAGCAAATAATAAGAAATCACATGAAAGATGTGAAAAATAGACAGAGGTAACTAAAGGTTTGCTTTTCAGCAGTACAACAATTATCAGTTAAATATATGTAAGTTAAATGAGTGACATACCTACAATTTTCATAAAGATTTTTGGTACTGAATCATAGTAAGAATTGCTGTGCACAACAGCTCCCTAAGTGATAAATACATAGAATAGAAGGTGTGATTTTGGTGTACCAAAATACCACAAAGGTCAAGCCACATCCATAATTTAATGTTGAAATAGTTGGAGATTTACCCTTATAAACTCCATCTTCTGCGTTTGCTGGTATTTATTGTAACATGTTTGCTATCCTCTGGAGTAGAAGTTTATTTGTGAAATTCGTCCGCAACAGCAGATCTTGAATAATCTTGTCTTTCATACGTGCTACGCTTTAAAGTACATAGTTTGGCACGATCTTTGCAGAGTAATATTAACTTAATTTGATGTTTAGTCGATAAAAGTATTATATCGAACGCTAGCAATAAACTTATTTTATATCTACCTGTTTATTCACTAAAATAAAGGAACTGTGGCGGTATCTACATCCGCTACATGAGAACCGCATCACACTGACATCACTTAAAATCCTGCATCGTGTAAGCAGAGTTTACCGCGCGACTAGCTTAGGTGTACAACGTCCCGAAATTAATCGTCGCCCACCGCCAGTAGCCCACCAGATACAACTCTTCTTTTATGGATGTTTGTTTGGACTTTATACCTCATACCTCTATGGTACATAACAATTTTTGGACGGTTCAGTACCTATTTTGGAGTAATAATTCTGGTTTGTTTGAGCTTCAAAGTGAAGTGCCAAACACATTGTTTTGTTTTGAAATTCCATTTTAAAATTGATTACGTAATACGCCATCTAATTATTACGTAATTACTACCTGGTAGAACAATAACAATCACAGTATGTCAAAACGTCAAACCTATTTTAAATGACAGCTGCGCGACAGATTATCAAAGGCTAACGGCGCGTGAGCTTTCAATGCCCGGAATGTTACCATTTTTATAAATATTGTTTATTTTATTTTGTTGAACATTTATCCAGTTATTATGTGTATGTATTTTTATTTTTTATTTTCATCTTAGCGTTTGCTACACTGGTCGACGTCATTCAACGCCGGCTGTCGCTGAAAACCAGCGCTGGGGCGCTGTCTCGCATAGGGTCGTAGCATTAAGCTGAGCGATGGCCGTTTTGCGTGGATGTGACGCATATTTTCCCCCGATTTGTTCTCTTTGGTGTTTGTGTTCGACCACTGCGTCATGTTTCCCGTAAATAAACGTTCTTTTCTTTCTTTCTTTCAAGTGTCCGATGATTAAGATTATTTTAATGAATAAAATAATCTAAAAGTGTTCACTAGTAAACAATGTTTTGGAAACATGTGGTCAGCATCATATAGGTAAGTGTTTTATGTAACAGAAACAACATGGAATACGACCACAAAACGGTATGATTTAAAAAACATGCACGCAAGTAGACTCCTTTCAAAAAATCTTGTGAACCACTTTTGTGTTCTACTTTCTTTATATATTTTTCTCTATTAAGTGCATTGTGTGTACATAAATAAATAAACAAATAATTTTCCCTATTTGCACGTATAGCTCCATAGTGTCATTAAAATATTTGTACTTTTGTTGAGATTGCTTTCAGTACTTGCGTCCGCCAATAATATTCAGTTTCATTCAGGCGCGTTGTTGATTTCAGTCCAGTCATAAAGGCGCTTCTCAGAAATAAACGAGTTCCATTTCACTTTGACGATTCAAATTAATTCAAGGATTTCCTCTTTGATTTTGTTCAGTGATTTATTTATGAAGAATTGTATGGATTCTAATAAAAACTTTAACCTATTAAAAGACGATCTTAAAATAGTTTTCCGTTGAAACGTTAACATTTAAAAGTTGCAACGCGTATTATTTCATGAAAATCACCTATTTTTATACAAATTCAACATCTATCGTAACCATGTCAAAGCGGCTTCTTTTAAAATGGAACCCGTGTTTTACTTACAGTTAATTACAGCCCAAGGCCTTGCAGCTACATCAATCACGCGGGCTGTGCGATGCGGTCCAGATTACACTTTGTAACCTTACTCGAATAACTCCACAACGTTATTTTACCGATACTCCCGTAAATTATGGATTATTTTTATATATAAAAATAAACGTATTAGTTACAAATTGGATTCAAGGAAATACACAGTGTGATGGTTTTCATATTTTACTTTTAACTTCTTCTGTGTGTGTTTTTGTTTATGGAATAAACACTGTTTCACTGTGAACTGATTCACTTTTTATAAATTAACTAAAACATTTTAACAAAAGTATTTTCTTTGAAGAATACTGAATATTTGAGTAAAAATAGAACAAATTAATTTTAAATAATTGTTGTGTGAAGTATACGGAATTGACATCAAGTAGCACGTCAAATTAAAAAAAGCTCGCGATCAAAATCATCCCCCCGCTTCTAGATCGCCTCACTTTGGTATGCGTTGATTCGTTTTGAAACAATCAAACCGTCGACTGGCGCTTCGTTTCTGGATCGTATTGATAAATCCAAGACCTGTAATGATGTCGTATACAAGCCGAGACGTGCCTGCTTTAATGTTGTTTATCAAATCACGGCACCATTCTACTCGGGCCTGCTTCTGAGCATCGGTGAGGTTGTGCCACCCAGCGTGAACCTGTTCTCCTCACGCGAATATGCACGGGTAGAATTTCGTGAAGGCTTCCTGATCCAACCTGCAGTATATACTGAATCTCTTGATACGTAACTCGCCTATTGTCTTGGATTAAATTTTTCACTGATATCACGTTTCCTTCCGTAACAACTTTCAAAGGGCGACCTCTTCTTTGACCGCGCTTGAATTCGATATACCAACGTTGGGTTACCTTAGAAGGGCCTTCATCCATGAATGCCATTTGAAGACTATCGTACGATTCGTCTGGTTTCAGGCGACCCTTGAAATAGTTAAAAATCATAGCGCGAAAATGTTCCCGGCGCAGATCCATTTTTAATGAGTCACGATTTTTGAAATTGGAACGTACCTATTTTGACTTACAGTTATTCATATTTTCAAAATAGACTATAACTGGCCAGTCTCTCATACATAAAACTTTTTTTCAACACACTTGCTCATAAAGTGGCTCTTTGGTCACCGCAATTACGCACAGAATGACACCCATAATCAAACTGTGACTTTTTCATTGCTATAACTCACTAGTGAGTTATAGTTTTTTTATTTTATTTTTTGGTGGAGTGGCGTTGTTCTTAAATCATTTTCTTCGGAACTAGTACTTGTAGACATTTTAATTAATAAATAACTATAAATTCAATAGTGAAAACGAGTTGTGAAAAATGTTTCGCTATGGCGGGAAAAATTAATCAGTTTTCCTATGCGCGCGCATTGCGATCGGCCACGGACTAAAGGGATGAGGTTTTTTTTTATTTTCCGCTCATAGGGTTTGCGCCTATTCTGCCACGTACAAAATGGGGAATTTAAAGTTTTCTTCTATTACAGAGAAAACAAAAGTTATATTTGAGTGAAAGTTTTATTTATTAAACACGTACGAGTTAAAATTATCTATTTAAATAAGAAGTTGAATGAAATGAGCAAGCAATAGGAACATTACTTTATTTTTTCTATTGAACACGATCTTTTTTTGAATATAATGAGTTTTTATTGATATTTTATTCACAAGAGTGTTGAAAAACGTCGTATGATACACGTATGTATTGATAATTACCGACCTCGGCTCTCTTAAGACCCTCTCCTACGGCTCGGGTCTCAATGGCGCCTCGGCGGTCAACAATGTTACACACTAGTACCATAATGTACTATTACGCAGTACTTTCTGAGTGGCCTGGTATATACCTACTTAACAGTACTTGACCCGCAAACCACTTAACATTATTTAGCGATCGATACAGAACGGGTGTTGTATCGACAATGGCTAGCGGTCACATCTTGGGTGACATTCCGGCCCATTGTACCACCCCATATCAACTGAAGATAATTTACCCCTTATAAAGACGGGGTAATCAGGTCCTCCGAACAAATTCTATATCAACTGTATTGAGGTTAGGCTGTGACAGGGTAAGGTTGATATAGCAATTGCTTTGTTTTGCTATATTTTGTTGATGGTGTAGATTTACGTGTGTAGAAATTGTGATACAAGAATCACAAGAATCATAATCATTTATTTGTCAGAATATGGTACATTATAATATGGTCTTAAGATTAGTAAATGGTATCTCACATTCTGCTGTGTGACGTGCAAATATTGGTACATACATTAACTACAGGACATAGATTAGTTCGTAAGTATATTAACATTATTTATTTAAATTTAAAGGACACGGCCGGAATTTCATTAGAGCTGTGCCCTCAAAAATATTCATGTACATTGGCATACAGTACGTCATATTAAAGCTAACAGGTATGTCTTAATAATAGTTTAAGTTTTCTGATCAGAGATGAAGCGCGAGATACTATAAACAGAATACAAAAAAGTGCCTAAACATTTTTAATAGCAATGATCAACTGTTCCGAGTTTTATAGACGAAACAATACAAGATCGTCAATGGAAATATCTATTGACGACATTGTCGTAGTGTGTGTTCATTCACACCGATATCAGTGAATTACAAATTCTATGAAAATGTATGAAATACTCTCAATATAAGTCAAAAATCTACAAAATACGGAGTAAAACTTATTCATCATATAGGTGCGCCAAATTCAAATAGATATTACTTTGATTTGGGAAATGACGATGTAACCGTACTGAACCTCCTATTTCGAGGTGGCGTAAGTTTTCAATTTCATCTTGTATTAGTAATAGGCCTAGACCTTTCAAACGTCGTCATGTGCATGCCGCGCTAGCGGAGAGCTTGTAGTCTAGATATTTATTGATAAAGAGACTTTGCAAAAAATATACAGTTGGTTAATATAAAATATAGGCACTAAAACACTAAAATAAATAGCACTTCGGATCGACTCGCATATTCGGTAACTGATGGAAACGTAATAATTACGTTATTTTAGCAACATTACCTTAACAAGGGTACGAAATGTCTAGCAGATGTAACTAGGCGAAAAATTCATTTGGTCAATCCTTCATGCTTCAGCAGGATTATCAGCTTGTGGAGGTGGTGGTGGTGGTTCATGAGCGACCGTTGGATTAGCAAGTGTGAGTGGAGGTGGTTCGGGCAATCCAGGTTCATTTTCCCGTAGTTCTTCAACCTGTCTATGTATATTTAGTACGAAGTGCCGATTATTTCGCATCACAGGGATGACACGCTTGCAGATTTGTGTTCCGATCCTGTAACAATGTTTGACATTTTGGTTAGTAAAATAACTGGTAATTATTAGGGCACAATCTCACTCGGCGTATAGTTTACGGCTGAATGTTTGTGTGTAAGCGTCCCACGGTCACACTATGCACACACGCAAATAGTTGTAGCTATATGCTAAGTGAGACTGCACCCATATTTATCAATTAAGAGGAATTTGCTTCATCATGAGAACAATACAATAACAATTAACAGCAGCTAGGGCAAGATAGTTGACTAAAAATATAAGCTCAACAGCACACATTTACCTGATTGTGGGTATTCCACGAGAAGAAAATATCGATTGATGGAATATTTTCATCAAGGGCGTGGTATCGCACTGAGTGACGCCTTCCCATAACAGAGCATCCACAACCAATATTCACTATTGGGTAGCTCAGGACTCTGCTATGTACTTTCTTCCGAGAAACCCACTTCTCCCACTCTGTGTGGAGCGGGAGGGCGTGTCAGACTTTTACTGACTAAAACCCTCCCGTGTTCCTTCAGTTGCCTGTGCCAGGGCCACGGTTATCTCTTTTCGAATTACCCGCGACCCTGAGGCACACCAAAGGCTGCTGCACAACACTATCTGTGTTGTGTTATTGTTACTCTGGCCGCACTCCGAATTGTGATGTAATCAATTTGAGCGGGCTTACGCCCGTACCGAATTAGCGTGAGCGCGATAACGAAATCCCATGAATCGTCATAGATTAGGTCATGACCTGCGCCATCTTGCGATAACGCCGACCATGCCCTTTAATAATATCACTGTAAACGAATTGTTGACAGCTTTCAGACGACTACTACGACGACTCTATGACGATTTATGGGACATCGTTATCGCGCTCACGCTAACTCGGTACGGGTGTAAGCGCGCTCAAATCGATTACAGCTCAATTCGGAATGCGGCCAGAGTGACAGGTGCCAGACATATACATGGACACACAGAACAGCGGGAGCGCGCGCAGTTACACACTCATGAATATATTGTCAATTCATAATATGTAACGAGATCGGCATTATGACGCACTCGAAAAATGGTGACTGTGATAATCGTGAAATCTTTGACTTTTATAGTTTTTTTTTACCTTAGCCGGTTCTGGCAGTTGTGGTGGTTTCATATATTAATCTTACCTTCAGGCGTACAACAGAAATAGTGCTTGTCATATGCGTGCATCCAAACGCAAACGCAGTTGTGTTGATTTGCAGATTATGTCGAAATAAAAACCGGACAAAATCAATTACCACACATATTTTTATTGGCATGTTTGTCGCCTTTCTAAAGAAATGTAATTGTTGCGATTTATTTCAGTAAATTTAAAAAGTAATTTTCATATATTAATAAATACTGTACATTTATGTATTCTGAATGACTTCTGCGTGCAGAATCCGGCCCTGTCATTTAAAAATAATATCATGAACACAACGATTTATTTAGGATGTCAAAGTTTAAAAGACAACAGTTATAATGTCAAAGTATCATTCAAATATTCGTTTAAATTCTAGTAACATCTATTACATAACAGGTCTTTAAGTTTTACAATTACTTTCCGTTTCTTGTTGTCCAAACATGGCTCTGATGGAGTTGACCCAAAATATAACACCGTATCTTAACACAACAATACGCTGTAAGTAGTGCACCTGTGTTAACTGTTGACTACATGAATATTGACAAAGGAATGTTTGTTGAAAGGGCTATTTCAATCTACGTAATAAAATTATTAAACTCACTGACACACAACGCACAGCCTAAATCGGTGGTTCTAGATGCATTAAATGTTCTAAAAGAGTTTCTTTTATTACGAAGGTGAGCATTAAGGAAGGAATTTTGAAACCCCTTCAACCCCTAAAGGGGGTTTAATTGAGAATGAAAGTTAGTTTGGAATTTTGTCTTGATTGCCGATGGGAAAAACGATCGGTCGGGCGCACGGTTTAGTTCAATACACTTTGCAAGACATACCTATGTATTCTGTGTGTTCTATGTTCTTAGTTGTAGTAGCAGGGAGGCTTGGGAAGGTAAAAGGCCTTGCTCAACAGTGGGACTCAATACAGGCCAATACAACAGTAAATTGAGGAATGTACCTATACTATAACTTTTTTTTTTCTACAACCTTTAACCATTTGACGCGGACATTATAACTCAAACAAAATAGACCTGAGCTTTTAATCTAACTTTTTTGAGAATATTCACGTTCTTACAAAGAATAACCCTGAGACGGTAGCATAGTATGTTAGCTGGCTGTGAATTAATAGTCCACTTGGACATTCAAGGGTTAATATAAGCGATAAGTAATTACGGTCAGGTTATCATTGGGACTTGCAATAAATTGCTGGTTGAGATTTGACCCCCATAAAGAAGGCTGGATGAAGTTTCGAAAATAATACATACATCTTTCATGGTCCTTAGTTATGGAAGCGTACGAGTGCGACAATTCGTTCGGTTGATAAAAGAATGCAATACTTAACATAACATCATGCCTGTTTTTACGGAAGGGTTAGGCAGAGAGTGTACAGTAAGTGTTCAGTTATATAGGTTAATATAGGTTGGTTTTAATGAATATTAAGGTTATAGCTGAAGTATTCATTTTCTTTAAGAAAAAAAGATTCAAACTAAACCTCAAATTTTTGCCTTAAATAATCACGGATATAGCGCAATATACTGGATAAACTATTCTAGTGCGAAACTAAAACGTTCTTGTTTATGCCTTTCTGTCAAAAATGTTTTTTAGTTGTACTTCGGTGATGCAACCCTTCAGCGTGGAGTGGAAGACGAACGGTTTATAATGATATGTTGCAAAATTCTGCAAAAAAAATCCATGAATCCATTTGTTACATAGGATTCATTTACCATGTGACGTCGCTGCTAATTTAAGAGGTTAAATAAACCTTCCTCTTCTCGCTCTGACTAGCAAGGCTTCCCTCTTTCTAACGTATCTTAACACACACACACAGAAACACACAGAATTTAATTATTATTATTTTATAATAATGAAGGAAATATAACGTTAAAAATATATATTTTTTCAGTTTTTTTACTTAAATCTTGAATTATTATGGCATCTTCCGAGGTAAAGGATTCACAATGCCGTTGATGTAGATTTATATTTAATAAAATATGAAATATTTTAATGCGAAACCCGAAAACGCCTCAGTATTCCTAGGCATAACTTTGTATGCCAAGCTTCAATGGGGCCCCCATTTAGATAAATTGTCAAAAAAGCTAAGCTCTGCAGCATACGCTGTTAGAAAAAATTGTAATTTATCTGATTTAGAGACTGCCCGTTTAGTATACTTTAGTTATTTTCATAGTGTGATGTCGTACGGTATTCTGTTGTGGGGAAATGCCGCCGATATTCGGACGATTTTTGTTTAACACAAAAAGGGCAATTCGTTCAATTTATAAATTAAGTCACTCCCTCAGAGACAAATTTAAAGTGATTAATATGATATGTGTCTTCTCAGTGTATTTATGAAAATCTTTTGTATGCACATAAAAATATTGATCTGTTTAAAAAATACAGTGAAATCCATAATATAAATATTAGGAACAAAAACAAATTTGTTGTTCCTACTACCAGGCTCAAGAACATTGGTAGCTCGTTTAAATGTAAATGTAAACGTTTTTATAGTAAACTTCCTAGGCACATTCAAGAATTAAGCCTTTTATAAAGCGGAAACTATGTCAGAAAGCCTACTACTATCTACTAACTACTACTATCAAGGACTATATTGAGGACAAAAAGGCATGGGACTGCTCCACACACATATTTTTATTTTTACATATTTGTTTTTTTTTGGTATAAACAATGACATGTATGTGACTGTATAAAGTATGATATTTTTTACTTTTTGTGAATGTAAGAACTATGTGGGTAATGGTATTTTTCTTTTTTCCTTTCAGTTTGTTTTAATGATAGTCTGACAGTTTGAGTACTTTATGCGGCCTACCCAAATGTCCTTTCTATTGTATGGTTCGTCGAATCGTTGAGCTCCATAGTTCTGCGTTGAACTGCACAATGATTGACAAATGCATGCACTGACTGGACAGGTCCACTCAAATCTGTGTGGTTCTTTCCTCAAAAGACCATTTCTGACACTAGACTACATAGTCCTCGAATGATCTCATCAAGATTATTTTAGGATTTTTAAAAACACTTTGACATTGATGGACTTTATAAATACAAGGCCATGAAAATTTACTTTGTAAAGTATTATAACATTTTAATTATTGTGAATGTTAGGGCATTGTGGATTTGTTGTTGTTCTTTATGTTGGTTTTTTTTTAAAAGATCATTTCAGACACCAATCTACATGGTCTTCAAATGATCTGACCCAGATTATGTCTGGACTTTAAAAGAGACTGTGACCTCTGAGTTTGTTTCGGCCTTTCATCTCAGAGTAGTCATATAGGAATCGCCGATCTCATGTAGTTTTTATAATATGATTGACGTGTGAAAGTGTTTGTACAAACCTACTTACAGAAATAAAATCATTTATCAATGATAACACTAACAATTCCGGTTTTTTAAATATTTGGGTTGTATAACATCCACTTTTACGCAGCGATATTTGCCAACGCTTGAATATTTATATTTGACTGCATTTTGAAAATAATAACCACAACACTGCTAACATTTAAATATTCGTCACTAACCAACAACGTTCAATCAGGTGAATAGTCGTAACGAACAGCATCTTCCTCACAGAAATTGAAATAATTTACTTAGTTTTCTGTGGTCTGCCTGCTAACTTTTATTAATTATGTAAACAAGAAGAACGAGACAGTCAACGAATTATTTTCGAAGCAAATTTGAGATTTGAACCCACGGCTACCACTATCAATTTATTACACACCAAGTGATTGTGTGCGTGTCTATAGTTTAGAAACAACTTATAGAAGAAGGTCGTAATTGAAACCAAAGCGTCAATATTTTGCTTTGTGAGATTGCTACTGGACTTATGAGCGCTACTGTACCTATAGTTCTCCCATATTTCGCCAGTTACTTTTGTTTAAGTTCCATGTAATAGGGAGAGAGCTCATTGCCATCAGAAGGGCACAAATCCAGACTCCGGGCTGTTCCAGATGGTTATCCTCAATAAAACTTTGTCCGGTCTGGGAATCGAACCCAGGACGTCATGCCTAGCAGTAGGGCTTGCGATCACTAGATCAACGAGACACTCTCAAAAATATTACAGATATCTTTTATTCTCAATTATGGACCATTCGAGCAAGGCAATTCGATCTGTTATCGATAAACCAATGCAAAAAGTGGTTTAATTAGTTAAGTGGTTTTTACCTCAGCGCGGTTTAGTTGGATCGGTTGCCATTTGGTTTGTTTCTTAAAATTACTAATATTCACGCTTTTCAATAAATCAAAACATAAAGTGGAATACGTGATGTTCGTTCCACTGAATAACATAAAGGATTTTGACTTGCGTAACAGCATCATTATAATGAATCTCATTATAATGATGCTGTTATGACTAACCTGTTATGAATAACAGTTTTTCCCTTAAACAACTGAACACTCTTTTTCTAGGTATCTTAAATGACAATACCACTTGTGTTTCACTTTCACCCATACCTACTTGGAAACCGCTGTAAATAATCAGCACATTACTATAGCCATGGCAAAAGGAGTATGTAATGACCGTAGCAGGTTTCTGCCTACCTTTATACTCTTAATGCCATCTATCCATATTACCTATTTATAAAAGTCGAATTTTGTGCCTGCCTGTGTAACCGCTTACTTCTTCTAAACTGCACAACGATACCGTTTTCAACGTTTCCAAAATTTAGAGAATTTATACCGGAAGGTGTTTATTACATACATGTTTAACTTAGCTAAAGCAGAGAACTCGTATTGTTTTGACATGTCGACATTGCACCCGTGCGGAGCTCGATAACTAGCGAAGCTCATCGCTAGTTATCAAATATTCGTAACAGCAGCCTTTGAATATATGAAGTTTCTAATAGACAGTCTTTTGAGGTATTTACTTCTTACCAAGATAAAGTATATTTGTAGACGGCGTAAAATAACAATGTTATCCCTGGTAAAATAAAGTGGTTATTTTTGTAACATTTTTAAAGCAGAACTAGTAAATCGCACGTAAGTCAATGTGGCTGGCCACTCGATAAATCCCCGTCGTTTTTGCTACAAGTTAAACTAGAGACATATTTATGGCTTTCAGTGCTTATACGGAAAAGTGTACGGGTAAAATCAATAGTTTGTTGAATCTGTGGAAAAATAGTAAATATTTTAGGGTTGGTTCGACTGAATTCACGTCCTTCACAAGACTTGTTTTTTTTTTTACTTGCAAACTTTGCAGTGATACCTTAACGTAGTTTTAGTGAACCCGGGGAAGTCGCGCAATTTTGTCGCGCGCGATATGTACGCAGGTGACGAAGCAAAAAAAAATGGCTGTACAGCGCAGGGGTTAACACACGATGTTAGTCAGACCTTACATAAACATGAGCACCGATCGGATTTAAAAAAAGAGTAGAGTTTTGAAAGAAAACACTGAATGATGTGTATATTTTACAATACATAAAAAGGAAACAAACAACCTCAAATACAAATTAACACACTGCAGAATACGTTTTGTAATTTCTTGTAAGCTCTCTGTACGACCACTTCTCATCTTGATTAAGATAGGGGAGCGTTCAAGAGTCACCTTTCACGCGCCTTTGTGTGGTCGTCCGGTGGCTAGACCCAAGCACAATATATTATCAAGCAACGCTTTACGTAACATAAGAAGGTAATTTTGAGGAAACAGGCTACAGGCAACTAACTAAAAGTTACATGACTTACCTATTCACATGGGGTTCATAAAACTAGTCGGTCGAACAGAGCTATTATTACGTCATTCTTCCCGTCGTAATCATGAACGGTTACAGTTATCAATAATTCATTGATAACTGTAACTGTTCATGATTACCAATCAATAGACCCAAGAGACTCAGAGATCATGGCCGTTGTACTTAGTATTAACAAAATTTTAAAAAGAGCATGTGGGAACTGAGTCTGGTCATTGTCTGTAACGTTTCGGTCATAACATCCGAACATCCAGTTTGCACACACGTTGAAATGACAATTATGTTCCAAATATAGAAGAAAATCCAAGTAATAAACTTCACCATTAAACCTTGTTCCAGATATAGAACTAAAGAACATTTCAAGTTCAGAAAATCACATGATAATTTATATACGTCGGTATATATGGTTATTTATGCTTGTCCACCGCGATATTGCATTGTGTTATATATTCGAGGTGATAACTGCGTCTATTGTGTGGGGTCACAAATCGCCATTGTTAGCCAGCGCAATCGACTGGCAAGGCTGGTAAATTCCCCACACCTGTTGGGTATATAAAAGGTAAATTAACCTAGTGTATGGTCCACTTGAATTGGGTAGTGGAAGAAGTGGGGAGAGTAACGCGGACATGATTTCTTAAGATGGCTTTAAAATATAGGTACAAACAAGACATTGTTTTTTTTATGACGATCTTTAGTTGTCTTTAGAGAAAAACCGTCCCTTTTCGACGATTGTTTTGTTTTGAATTTTCCTAAGCTGCAAAGAGAACACTCATCAGAATTACCGACCAGTCTTTACGGAAAAAAGTTGCAAATTCGTCAGGCCGTAGCGATAGCAAAAAAAACGATGTTCAAACAGCCATAATACTGAAATTTTGGTACTTAGAGCAACTTGAAATATGCGCAAACAATATCCGAACAACGAGCCCAAACAAGTAGAATAACGATGAAAAACACGTTTGGGTAGATAACAAAATTTATTTTTCTTTTTTACTGCCAGTAATTTTTATGTCGGCTGATTTTCTTTTTTATTCATTAACGAATCATAATCGTAACCTAACAATAGGTACCTGAAAAAGATTTCGTACGTCAGTAGCTTTTATTTATGTTATTTTTTGCGTTCTTTATAATTTATTCTCGTAATTGGATTTTTTTTTCTCAACACTCGGTGGAAGCTCTAAGCTATGAAACTTGACTTATGTTTCTTATCAAATCGCTGCTAAATAATCAGGTTTTAAAGTACCTACTACAAAGAAACTTTATCTGGCCGAGCCAAGTGCAGCTTAACATGAACGATCAGCCCGTGCGTCTTTTTATTTAGCCACGAGCTACAACATACATAGTCTTAACGCCTGTTAAAAATCTATTATCCCAAAAAAATCAGACATTTCCTATTTAAGGCGACCTCGTCACTCCGACCCTCAATATGCGACCTCAGTCTCGCGTTAAGCGCTAGAGTGACCGTAAACCCTCCCACAGGACCTATGAGTGTAAAACGGTAAATGTTTTATTCATGAACACCTGAAATTCTCCAAACAAACACTGAAGGGTTAGCAGATCCCCGTTTGAAGTTTTCTTGGTAAAGAAACTATGCCGAAAAATGAGTAGAGGTTAAGCTCGATCACGTGCAAAAACGAAATGAAAAGATTGAACAAAAAAGTCATATTTAGAAGTTTTGATTGTAGGGCTAGGCTTTTGGTTCAATAATAAACTAAAGCTAAAAGTCACGGGGCCTTCAATTCTAAACTACTTATTGATGTATCGAATGAATAAATACAATTCCTTCTACATTTACGCTACAAAGAACAGAGAATAAGTAGTAATGGTAGGTATTCGCGAAGAATTGACTGAATACATTTTCCGAATTCCATGCGTTCAGTTAGGGGTCCAAATAAAAGAATGCACGTATCGAGTAAATGTAGACTATAACATAAACATGTACAGATAACCGTTACCAAACCTCACATTGAAATTCGACCCATTTGTTTGGGAACCCTGCATCTTTCATTTTTGTTTCAATTCCATTGAATAAATGTTTTTGATTTCTGCCAAAGTGTATTTAAAAACTGTGTGTTTGTTTGTTGGTGACGTGCGTCGGTAACAAAAGCGAATGTTGACTCGAACGTCATGCGGCTGTGTGCTTGAAACGGCAGAACTGTAGTTTCCAACTATTTATCATACCCAACAAAACGTTTAATCTTCTAATGATAAACACTTATGAACTTTGGGCTTTTAATTATGTAAAATTTAACCCCTTTTTAATTTTCTAGCCCTTTCTCACAGTTGGTCGCAGTAACTAACCTAGGTCCTAAACGAGTTAGGTTTGGTTAGAACTGTGACCAACCCCGAGCGAGCCGAGCGAGCGAATCGAGCGGTGCTGCGGTGGCAGCTGGCTGGGTTACTTGGCTATTTAGTATTTTGAGGACCCCAAAATAGGAATTATTAGAGGTTTACAAAAAGTTTCGTTTATTTGAGGTAAGAAGTGAGGTAAAATAAAATGTTGTACAGGTTACTGTGACAAAATAAAAACCTCGCGAATATATTAATCTCTGAAGTTACTCACTCACAGCCCCTTGCCTTGCCTTGCCAGCCTCTCGGAAGTCACTTGAGCGGTCAGTTTATGGATGAAAACAGAAAACCCTAGCTTGCGGGAAGTGTTTGGAGATCACGTTAGCCAAGGTACAAGGTTCTTTGAAAAGACTGGCTCGTTGAAAAGTCTGACGACCGACTTCATGGTAACTGATTGAAAAAGTATCAATATATTTTCAGCAAGTGTCAGCCTCATGTCTCCTTCCATGAGTCAGCTCTCAGGTTCCATTATTCCTAAAATGCAATTAATAAACGTATATTGATCGATGTAGCTTTTCCCTGACTGAACGGTCCATTTATCATAAATAAAAGAACATCATTTATCAAGGTTCTATCCCAAATTACTCCCAAAATTGGTTTTGCTTGGTATTCGTCTGAATTGTAAAGAGATGCCTTTGTTTGATAAGTGGTTTCATTTTGAATTTTAATGGAGTCTAGATATTAAGGGTCATATTTGGGTCTGAATTATTTAGTTATATCATTGTCTGGACACGGTCCAATCCCATTTTAATGGACTCAATTTTGTTAATTATTCCTTTGACCCGTGCACAGTATGATCAATATTGTTCACGTTTGGAATCGCATATAACTAAATATTGTCATTCTTAATAAACAACAAGGGACTTCT
The DNA here is from genome assembly GCA_963555695.1 of Dasypolia templi. Classification (NCBI taxonomy): domain Eukaryota; kingdom Metazoa; phylum Arthropoda; class Insecta; order Lepidoptera; family Noctuidae; genus Dasypolia; species Dasypolia templi. The sequence goes on along the minus strand of OY743148.1, from coordinate 7,413,309 downwards.
TAGGAACACTGTCTATTATGGTTGCAAGCAGTGGGCAATTCACGGTGCTTGTGTATGTGTGGTTTCAGAATATTGTATTCTTTAACATCATATAACCTGACTATGTTTTTCTTCAACATAAATCCATGGTGTTTGAGAATAAACTTATAAAGTACTTGCAAATTAGGTATTGAAAGAGTCACATTGTTTCAAGCCCTATTCAAACTAGCACCCTTCAACTTCACTTACTCCTGACAGAATGTAAACAACATATCCCAATGCTAAACGTTTCATGCAAGTCAAAATGATAAATGTGCCCAATTTATACCCGGGCGTGAAAGCTTAGCCGTAAGTGGCTTAAACATGAGGTAGAAATTGTCATTAAACAGCGTGGCATAAACTGTTTGGCGGGTGAGTGGCCTGATCACTTGAACGAAGATTTCAATTTATGGGAACGATTTGATATTCTCTTGGGGTTAATTTAACTAATGAAACTGAACGCGATCAGCACATAAACTAGGTTTAAGTTCTCTCAGTGTTATTTTTTCTGTGGAATATTGACACTGACAGCTCTTGAACGTGTTTTGGATGTGCTGATCGCGTTCAGTTTCTTTGGTGAAATTAGCCTGGCCTGAGGCGATATTGGTGAAATAAGAAATTTTAACATGCCAGACTTTTTGTTAGTATCTAATCGCGTGATATTTTTCCTAAATGTAACATCTATGTAATTTTCGCGCCGAGAAAAATTTGAAAATTTATCGCAGAAATTAACATTGCGATTTGACTGCTATATTTATTCTTCAAGTAGAAGTTATCAGACGATTATATTATTAAATCGATCGTTTCATCCTGAAAACAGTGACAACAAATTGACCAACTCAATAAATGATTAACAACATGACCCAAATATGAATCTAAAACAACCTAAATGGTATAGACGCAGTGATAAATCATCACTATCACACGAGCCAACACGTCACCGATTCATAAATAATAAATCGTAGGCAAACAAAAGATTAAACAAATGATAAAACAGAACACAACTCGATACTGTGTACTCGGTAATTTGTTCGTAAAATCGAATGGCTTTGAATCGATATCTAATTACGAACACACACGAGACACAGACAAACTCGTTATTCTTGTTCATAGATGTGGAAATGTATGCGATAATGACGAGTTGGCTGTACATTTTTATACAATAGGACTTGTGGAGCGTTTCTTTGTTTTATTGCTGCTTAAAGCCGCCTGGAGACTTTTATAGTGCACAGCCTAGCGTGTAATGTTTTTGCTTAATCTTCTATGTTTGGGTTTTTATTGCATTGCTTGTTTTAGCTTTTGTATGGTTTGTTTAGACGTTGCAGGGTTTAATGGTAGAATGGTTTCATTGCGGCTTACGTCAATATATTATATAATCTACATGTATTTATGCCTCAAAGTGAAGGTCACCATCACCTAGTTTTGTTGAAAAACCGAACATTTTTCAGTGTAATTATGCAACCAAAAAAATTTGCAATTATACTTTTGAGTGATATGTAGGTACTTCCAGTGAGTATTTTTCCCATACATGGGTTATATCTGCTATTCTATTGTTATGTTGAATGTGTATCATAGGGATATATTGGTATACTGACGCCTCTTGGTATCCACTTGTCTTTCCCCGATTTTGAGTACAAACTGATTTAACAGTTCACATATTTTAGTAGTACCCCTATAGTAGATATAAGTATTATTCCACCACACAATTACTTAAATCTCGCATCAGTAAACAAGGTAATAATTATTCACAAAGCAATAAGGTTAACAGCGCGATCATAACTCAAGCTCATGAATTTTCATCTCCTTCTAATCTGTATGCATCTTCGTTATTACCGATATACAATATTAGCTACAGTTCTCTGTGATTCACTTTTCTTTTTTTATAAGCCTTTCTGGGTAATCTTGCGTGTTTAATGGAAGACGTTGATCTATACATTTGACTGTTAAGTCGAATATAGTGAGACGAAAATTATTCTACCATGTTGTTATGTAAGTACCTATATTCTGGCAAATAAATAAGTTTCATTACAGAGTGGCAGGGACATAGACCCGCAAACTGTAACTATGAATTCAGTAAATAGTTATGACACACCTTTAAAAATTTTTTGGGTGGGATATCATCTAATGTCTTCTCCCGTTCTGGTATGGTATTTCTTTCGAACAACCCGCGACCCTGGCAGGCATTGGCCCCATCGAACCCCGTCAGTTGGTGCTGACAAAGCGCACCGTCGACCCAGGCCTGGTCCTTACCAGACCTATTGCTCGCCGTCAACAAGCCCGCGCCTACTGTGGCCGGCAATCTGCTGGTGATTCCCGACGCCCAGGGCGTCTCCTCTGGATCTCCCTCACGCGCTCCGCCTCCTCCTTCGTGAGCATTACTGCTTCTTAGAAGGATGTAACGGCTTCCCAATCACTCTCGCTCCATACCATGGCCTACACAGGGCCGGACGCGAAAGATCGCCGCCGCTGATTGCCTCCGCGCGGACACGGTGGTGCTTTGCCCAAGCCGGGCAGATCTCCACCATGTCCATCGGGATTAATCCTGGGTTAATCCTCTCGCCTTATGCGAAACAGGAACCTCACCTTTGGCTACTGGGATGGGGTTGTACCAAATAACAATCATAGGAGTTTGGATACTTTTGGGATTTGAATTATTTTTGTTGATGCAATCTTCTTCGTCTATGTACATTATATGAAATCTCTTAGAGTTGCATTCTTCAGGAAAAACAGTCGATTTTAATATCTAATGGCAAAATGCTAATTGATAAACACATTACGGATCGCTTATTTATACGTAAAACTGTAAAAAAAAAACACAATATTCAGATAATAATTCGTATATACACTTGGGAGCAAATAAATCGAGCCACTTCCTTTTTCACGCATTATGGTTATTATTTTTGGTATTATGGAACGCATCGATTCGAAACATATATCGCCTAAAAGGGTATTTAATAACCTTTACAATGAGGGTAGTTAGTTGTCAAAATTTCATTTTAATTAAAGTTTAAAGGGTAGAATAAAATTATCGCATTTAATTTGCTTATGACATTTTTATTGTACTATGTTAAGAAAAGATTAAATTTGAGGTTTTTGTTAATCATACCCATATTACTTGTTATTGTTGTCTTTATCTGTGTCTGTGTAATCAAAATAACCTGATAAAATGGATACTACACCGACGGAAGCTGCCCAAGTTGTAGCTTTACTTGAGGTTGGACACGGACAACGTGAAGTGGCACGCAGACTTCATTTGAGTCGTTCAAAGGTACAGCGGGTATACCGCAGGTATGTGGAGACTGGTGCTTTTGTTCGGCGACCTGGAACTGGCCGACCACGGGCAACAACAGAACGTGACGACCGCTTTATTGCAACCAATTCGTTGCGCGACCGTGGACTTAATGCTGTTCAGCTACAGCAAGCGTTACGTGACGTTCGAGGTGTCGCAATCAGTAGGTGGACAGTGAGACGAAGACTAAAGGAACGAAATTTAACATCACACAAACCAGCAACTGGCCCAAAATTGACTGTAGCTCATCGCCGATCTCGCTTGGAGTTTGCTCGAGAACACATTAATTGGACGTTAGAAGACTGGAGGTCAGTTTTGTTTTCTGACGAGTCAAGAATCTGTCTTTTTAGCAATGACGGGAGAAACCGAGTGTATAGACGTCCTGGTGAAAGATTTGCCCAATGTTGCATTCGAGAAACTGTGAGTTTTGGTGGTGGTTCTTGTATGGTGTGGGGAGGAATTTCTCTAGACGGAAAAACGGAACTTGTCTTCGTCGACACCGCCAACGATGGCAGTGGTAGACGTGGATTAACAGCTGACCGATACATAACTGACATTCTTGAAGACCACGTAATGCCGTATGCTGGTTTTGTCGGAGAAAATTTCTTGTTTATGCATGACAATGCGAGACCTCATACCGCGCAGATCGTTACGGAATACTTGTCTGCGATCGGGATTCAACAAATGGTATGGCCAGCACGAAGTCCTGATTTGAACCCGATCGAACACCTATGGGACGAGCTAAAACGGAGAGTCCGAGCCAGGGTTCCCGCTGTTTCATCCATTCCCGAGCTTAAAGTCGCTGTGCTTGAAGAGTGGGAGAACATACCACAATATGTCATCGTAACTCTGATCAGATCGATGACTAATAGGCTACAAGAATGCATCAGGGCACGGGGGGGTAATACCAGTTATTAAGAATATTTTTTTTGCAATAATTTTGTTTTTTATTGTTTTTATGGACTGTTTTAGCCCTACTAAATTTTCTATCAAAATTACCATTTTTCTTGCAGAGCCAATAATTTATCATTCAATAAGGTTATTATTCAATAATTTACCCTCATTGTTAAGGTTATTAACTTAACTTTTAGGCGATATATAGTTCGAATTGATACGTTCCATATTCCCAAAAATATTTACCATTTTACGTGAAAAAAGGTAGTGGCTCGATTTATTTGCTCCCAAGTGTACATTTTTTACCGTCTTAATAATAAAATGAATGTGTAGTATTTATTACTAGAACGATTTTTTTATCGATCTAGAAATAAATACTATACTTTTGAACTACAAGCATCTTAATCGCAGGTGACTGAAAGTACTGAAATTAGAGAGAGGGAGCGTGAGGACGACCATGCTCGAGCAGCTCGTGCGCTAGAATTTCGATATTTTTAATCGAATTTTAAAAATAATAATAAACTGTTTTATTCTTCTAGTATGAAAAGTTTACTTTATATGTGTTGTATTTATTGCTAGATAAATTTCTTTGTACATTATAGGAAAAAAATGCCCGAGACTTCTACTCCGTTCACCCTATAATACATTTTCATACCAAATGTTTTTGAAGACGGTAAAGAATGTCATCCGTTATATACATATTACACATGATTAATCTCATGCCGATTTCGGCTATGGTGACCATATCTATTTTTGACGGCTTTGGGTTACGAGCGTGTCCTCTTAAGTGGCTGATGTAATCTTAATTTAATCTTGCCGGAGAAATTCTCCAAAAAAAAGAGAAAGTTTGGAACAAGGAAGTATATCAAACCTCAGTAATGCCAAAATCCGCGAGTGAACAATAAAGAAAATAATTATCACATGATTATTTTCATCGTGTAAAGCAGTGTACACACAAGCTTTGACAATCAGTGGAACGGAACAGCGCAATGAGTCGCATATTCTCTCCATGCTGTGTACAGATAACACTTTTTGGCAATTTGACACGACTGAAAGCAAAATGGAATCTTTTATTTGTGTTCGTACAGTCAGCGATTCGAACGATGTGTGTTATTGGACGCAATATGAGCCATACGATTTTTGTTTCGGTTTTTTTCACATACCTATTAAATAAAATCGACAGAGGACTGGACTGGACAATCTGGCCATCCGACAAGTGTTTTAGAGCTTTATTAACACCTATTCCAGCACCTGTCGTGAAAACGCATGTCATTTTTTGACACATGTCGCAATGTCAGTTATTACGGCTAGTTAGATGATGATGATGATGTCAGTTATATTAAATAGGCCCCAATTTACTAGATTGAAATTAATTGTCCTATTTTCTGTAATTATAACTCAAAAACACCAGTTGAATTATTTCAAAATGAAATTTTTAAACGTTGTTAGGGTTCCGGGTTAGGTAACTTGTATGATACGATGAGACGAGACGAGAAAATAAAAATAATTCCCAACTTATGTGTAGGGGGTCCTACACCTACCAGGGTCGCGGTTTGTTCGAAAGATAGACCATGGCCCTGGCACAGGCAACAGAAGGAACACGGGTGGGTTTTAGTCAGTAAAAGTCTGCGCCCTTCCGCTTCACCCCGAGCGGGAGAAGTCGCACATAAATTTGGTTATCAATTATTATTTTCTCGTCTATCCCTTGGTGTGGGGTGACATTGGAAAGGTCGTTCAAAAATATTATAGGTGAGCGAAAACTTTAAAGTGCAAATATTTTTTTGAGAGAGAACCTGCCAGCTAAATGGTTGTTTTTGGATATGTGAAAAATCTCACGGCAGTAGAAGCATATTTAAAACGAAGTAAAAACTATCACAGCTAAGAAGGCTTTACAAGTTACCGAGTTATAGTCGACCAACTAACATTTGCAGTTGGATTGTATGGGAGACCATGTTATTCAACTACAATGTTAATTTTGAACTTAATTTAATTTAGAATTCATCCAACTGCGGTTTTTTTTGCTGTGCGTGGTCCGACACGCACTTGGCCGGTTAAAAACAGTAAGATTTCTATAAAGACACCTTTTTCTGGAAGTTGTTCACCCTATCTCCTATAACTTAACAATTTTACCTAACAAACATTTTTGTTGTAATTTAATTGAGTTATAATTACTGAAAAAACGAACTATTGACTTCAATCTATGTATATAGAATTATCTAGTAATGTGTTCCTGACTTGAGAGATACATCGTTTTAGTGCGCCCTGCCCACTTCACAAAGGAGACTGTCTCAAAAAGAATTTCCTTTTATAAATTGTTCTCTTCATAAAATATCGTACAAGTTTCCTCGCCATTTCTATTTATCTAAAGGATCATTCTTTATACAGCCGTAGACGTGTGTTCTCCGACAGTTAGTTAGGGACTCCCTCATCCATTTTAGTTTCGTTGAAACACCAGCACCTGAGACAAAAGAATATCGCTATTTTTCCAAAACAAATACAAAAGTGTCAGTATTCATTCAGTTTCTTAGGCGAAACAATGACTGATAGTACAAAGGAAACTTTTCAAAGCAGTTATCTTCAAAAGCTCGTCAAATACTCTTAAAATATATATATATTTTGTGACGGGTTGGGTTGGCACTACTATTCAATACTGAGCTTTATCTTCTCTGAGATAAGATGCATTATAGAATGAGTTGGTCATTGTAACATTTGCATTCATTTGATGGAGACATCAAAGCTGGAAGCATAATGTTATTAAATCTAGTAAATATAACTTTTTGTCTGCATTCCTTACAATTGGTTTTAACATTGCAAATATTATAGTTTGCTTCTGTAAGCAAAACATTCAAGATAAAATATTAAACTAAGGTTATGGTTTCTTTCACCACCACGATCAAAGTTCATTTTGAACTTAGAAAGGAGCGCCTTTTGCAGGACTTTCCTGTACTAATCATCTCATCATCTCCCTAGCTTTTTTGCCAACAAACGGTGACGGCCTCCAGTCCAACTGAAGAGTTATGAGTAACAGGGTGTAAAGTTCATTCATACTCTTGGACAAGGGAGGATCCTCCATGATGGTTGTTGTTTCTGGTGGGCAACTGCCCAACGATTGATGTCGGGAAGTTGTAAAATATGCTAGCTGCGCGGTAAACTCTGATTGCGCGATGCAGGATTTGTGTGACGTCAGTGTGATGCGTTGTTCGCATGTAGCAGTGTAGATACACATAATATTCCAATAATGTTCTAGTCCAGTATTGTAGTATGGAGCGACTGCTTATTTGATCTCAACAACCCAGTTACTGTGTAACACAATACCTACTACGTATATTATTCGACTAGGAATCAGGCTTATTTGTGAACAACAAGATCTACCGCAGGCTCTGATGGCAAATTAGCAATTGCTGCATTGGCATAGCACTGCTTTGACGTGGTCTAATTAAAACTGTGAAATTAGACGTTGCGGTCTATTGTATTACATAGCTTTATTTCGGAATATAGAGGATTATAATTAAAATTTCTATGTACCTTATGTATAACGCTTGTTCACTTTACTACCATCTTCTTATTCTGATTTTTGAAAAAGGTAAACAAATGACTTAATAACGGAGGAAGTATTTGTTCCTCTCCGCCTTTTAGAGGCTTTTTTGAAATCCTGTCTATGCTCAACCTTATTTTCCTTATTTATCTTGTAATTGCGTTCAGATTGAATACTTAAATAGTAAACTAGATAAGATATGTGGCATCGATTGATCGTCTTGAAGGTTTGTCTTCGAGAAAAGGGTTGTGGTCTAAGGTAAAAACTGTATTAAAATAAATTAATAATAATGCTAAGAAAATACTTCGTAGCATTATCATTAAAACTCGGACGCGTCAAAAGATACAAAATATTATGAAACAAACAAAAAACCAGTAAAAATGCAAAAAAAAAAAAAACAATTTTGCATTGTTACTGGTTTTTTGTAAAAAAAAAACACGTTTACTTAAACGTGGATTATTTTAAAAACCGGCCAAGTGCGAGTCGGGCTCGCGCACCGAGGGTTCCGTATAAACCTGTAGGTATTTAAGACCTGAGTATTTGATATCAATTTCAAATTAATACCTCTACGCGTTCATGAGGTATGAGGTAGTAAGTATTAAAAAAAAACGATTTTCGCAATTGTTCCTATATCTGTGCTATAAGACGTTGTTTCGTACCAAATTTCAAGATTCTGAGTTCACGGGAAGAACCCTGTAGGTTTTGATTCCCTCGCGAGTGTCGAAAATTTGCGGCATAAACGGCTGTACGCAATCAAAAGATGATTGCGTTGGCTTAGAAGTTTGATTTTTTCACAGCTCCAAGGGACAGTAGACATGTATATTTAATATAAATTCCAGCTTGATACTTCCACACGTTTCTGAGAAAAATGGTCTTGACAGACAGATAGACAGACGAACAACAAAGTGATCTTATAAGAGTTCAGTTTTTTCCTTTCGAGGTACGGAACCCTAAAAACAAATGAATATGAAAAAACTGTCATTTCGACTATTTTATCTGTCATTTTGTATATTCTTCCGTGAACAAAAGGCTACGCGGGCAGGAGGATACAACCTCCCTTCAAATTTGTAGCAGACGCACTGGGCGCCGGAGGGCGCGGAACGATCCCCGGCCGCCTTAGGGTGAAGCCTGCAGCCAACAGACTTGGGGAGTTTGTTGCCTGAACAGTGAAAGGGCTCTCTAGAGGATTCGCGGCATATGGCCGCGGGTGACGGGATGCGCAAGCACTCCAGCATCCCGGCTAAAGGTAGCAGCAGAACACCGCTTGGTTTTAGTGAGTAAGAGTCTGACAGACCCCTCCACTCACCACAGGGTGGAGGACATTTATGAGGATTTCCAAAGTATATCCTGCTGTCTATGGTTTTGTATTGTTATAGTAATTATTCTGTTAATTTATTTTACTTCGATGGTCTTAGTTTATCATTGGTGTGTACTGAACAATTAATCCAGTATTGGATTAATTCTTAATTAAATTCATTATTTAAATTCATATTCATATGAATTAGTATCATTGTAATTATTCTTTATGCCTGGAGGCTTTTATTTATTTAGTGTTATGTTGTACAAGATAATATTCTTTTTTTTTCTAACTGAACAGACCGCTGTGCTGCTGGGGAGTTTGTTGCGCCACTTCTTGTTCCCAGCCAAAGCACTAGGAAGTGGTGAAGGGCGGGTGTTTTGGAGGACTGTCTTATGTAATTTTGACGTTCGAAAAGTGCTGATTCTCACCCTAATTTGAATAAATGACTTTTTATTTCGATTTTGATTGATTTTATAAAAACAAATAAGATTACCTAATCTTTGAATTTTGCATCAAATTGATTCACCATCGGTATTTTTGTCCACCCCGCCGACTGCCCCGTTGGTCTCGTGGTCGCAAGCGCAACTGCTGAGCGTGGGGTCACAGTCTGATTCCCATTTGAAATTCTCATTCAGCAGCCCGGAGTTTGAAAGTTGGTGGTGTGATACCCCGTGCCTCGGAAAGCACGTAAAGCCGTTGGCCCTGCGCCTGATCTCTCCTCGGTCGTATCGGATTGCCGTCCCAACGGATTATGACAGTAAATGAACAGAGAGTGCACCTGCGTTTGCGCTCACACCTGTGTACCTAACTAATCTACGTTGAGATTGGCCACCGTGACCGAAATCGGTTGGGAGGATTGTGGCGGCATCTACACCGACACATGCGAACTACGCATCACACTGACGGCGCGCCAAATCCTGCATCGCGCAAGCAGAGTTTACCACGCAAGCAGCATATACATATACAAAGTCCCGACATCAATCGTGGGACATTAGCCCACCAGACACACCACCCGTCTGGTCCAAGGATCTAAAAGTGAACTGTACACCCTGTTTCTCATACCTCTATATTGGTCGGTCTATTATTTTACTTTTCCCAAAATATTATATTCCGGTTAGCCCCAATCACAAGTAAAATAAACTTCGAATGCAAATGATTAACATTACCATAATAGGGCAACGCACTCAGCAAGGGAAGCGCCATTTTATCTAAACATGCCTAGTAGATGTGCGCGATATATCCTGCGCACAAAACGGCGTCTCATTTTTTACTTTATTAAAATGCTAAAAGGATCATAAGGAATCCGAGTTTAATTTACTATGCGTAGCTGAATAATGCTGTTATCATACATATTGCGGTGTAAGAATATGGTCTTTGTAAGGAATATTAGGTAATCATGGATATTCTCCTTTAGCATTTGGATAATTACATATTGCATTGAACAGTGAAAAGGATAAATAAAAGGAACTTTATTTTTTACTTTTCCTGAATTTGCTTGAAAATCCAATCAGCGATTCAGCGAATACAACAAAGTTGATGAAGGTCTTCATTTGGGAATGGAAATGGGAAATGGTAACAACAAATAATAAAACAGACGAAATGAACTTACGAGTTACGCAAAGCAAATTCACAAGTTCATTATGTAACAGTGAACATGTGAATGAATCTACATACAAACTACGTATCAAACGTTACTCCAATTGAAATTACATTTCCATATTCTCTAACAATCAAAGGTCTTCCCATAGTACGATCCCGAACTTCGACATTAGTTCTAATGTCAACAAAATCACACTTTTCCAACACGCAGATAATATTGAATCTTACTCGCAGCGCCCGAAGCAAACTCCAAGTGAATTTGCGAAGTTAAATTGAAAGTGAGCGTTCGGGCCGGACGATTGATGAGTGGGCCATTCGAGTTTGCACTTCAATGTTCACGTCTACACGTCCGTGCCTTCTTGAGTTAATGTTATTGGCGACTGTTTGTGGCGTTTATTTATTAGTACATCTACTTTTTCCGTAAATTTGGGAAAGGTAAATAACTTTTGATGTGTGAAAATGCTGTAATTTCTTAAACTTTAAATTGCAAGTGAGCGTTCGTGCCGGACGATTGGTTGATTGATTTGGCGCCAGTATTTGTGGGTTTTTGCCTAATACATCGATTTTTTTCGAGGATTTGGAAATGGCAAATAAGTGTTGATCTGGAAAAATTGCTATAAGTTGAAAAGTGGGCCTTCTAGTTTGCACTACAATGTTTACGATTTCACGTCCTTGGGTTAATGTTATTGGATACTGTTCGTTTCTTTACTATATCGACTTTTTCCGCAGATTTGGTAATGGTTAAATATCTGTTGATGTGTAGTACGCATACGTACAGTAATTTATAAGACGTAAATATCTGTTGATTTGTAAAAAAAAATAGTTCTAACAGCGCGTAGTTATATTCAGAGTGAGCGTTTGGGCCGCACAAGTGATGATTGGGCCATTCGAGTTTGCACTTTAACATTTATGACTACACGTCCGTGCCTCCAACAGTAATGGTAATGTTATTAGAGTCTTCATGCTCAATCTATCATGCTTAATGCAGCTTATATTTAATACTACATCAACTTTTCCGAAAACTTGGGAAAGGTAAATAAGTGTGTGTTGTGGAAATGGCTGCAAGTTGTTATACATTTCGTAATACGATTAATGAGTGGGCCATTCTTGTTAGATTCTTGTTAGATGAGTGAACTTAATTTTTCACACTATCCATTTGAGATTTCTAGGTTTGTTGTTGCTAACTAGCTGAGTTTTTGTTGTGAGTCATAAATCAATGTTGATGTCATTGCAAGACTAGTGTTAAACACACTAATGTCACAAACAACGTCACGTTAAGACATCTAGTTCGACATACCTACTCAAATATAACAGGAACAAAAACAAAATAGGATATACATATTTGTAAAATAAGCGCCCTATTCGAAACAAAGGTTTCATTGAATAGAAAGTTATTTATATAAAGTGTCACTAAAACATGAGACTTCACTAACAATGCAAGTCAAAACTACATGGTTCAGATTCAACTGCAATTTAAATATTAATGAAAATACATGCGCAAGAAAGCCTCGCTTTGCATTTAAATTACGGTTGCTGAATATAAAATGCTATGCAACTAAAACTCACGAAATAACAGCCAGTTCAACAGGGCTTTTTTACAGTTATATTCCCTGTTATTTGCGAAGGAAGTCTTACAAGTTTCTAACTCCATTTTGAGTTTACATCTTATTTTGCTTCCAGCTGCTGTAAATTTACTCGACTGGTTTTATTTTTATTATTGGTATAAAGTGTTTAAAGTAGGGAATAAAAGTTAGATCGTTGTTTATCTTATGAAACTATAATATAGTGCTACTGTTATATGCATTAGTAGTTTGATGGTTGTATTGAAAACTTAAACTTAGAAACACAGCTTCTTGGCGAATCGTTAAATTATATCGTAGATTATTGTTGTCTAGCGTATATAGGACACAGGATTTCGACAAAACATACATTTTTGAAACAAACACCAAGTTATTCTAGACATCCCATAAAGTACAGGAATCAGTACCAACCCTATACAGATACACTAAAACATATCTAGCTAAAAAACACAAACAACGTCATAAGTAAAAGCTTTTTAATCAATATACGTGCGAGTGGAGAGTGAAACTGTCATAGTTTATCTAAGAGCCGCCCATATATCATCGACACTTGCACTTTATTTGCACTCATGTTACTCAAAAAATTCAAAGCGCTTGCGGCAAATAAAAATGATTTTCTCGTTCTCTGAGGAATATTGCAGAGTTTTTTTCCTGTAATAAACTTCACTGTACTGAGTGCCATCGGCTCTTATACAGCATGCATCAAAAAATTGTGGTCATATTTAAGGGTGTGTAAATGGTACATACCATTAAACTGAACTACTTTTTCACTGGGACCAACATCGTAATCGTGAAAACCATAAATTTGGGTCGAGTGGTTATTGAAGTTTTGTATGAGTGGAACTGTCATATTAAATCTACGAGCCGCTATAAAATTGACACTCGCACTATATATGCACTTATTTGTTGCTCAAAATATACCTACGAAGTGCTTGCGGCAAATAAAACATGGTTTTCTCGCTCTCTGGGGAATATTGCATAGTATTTTTTCCCTGTAATTAACTTCACTGTACTGAGTTTGATGTGGTTGTGGCATGCATATAATAGAAAGTCAGAACTTAACCCAGATCCAGTTGAAAAAAAAAACTTAACGTAACGTAAAAAACTTTTTAATCAATAACCATGCACGTGGTGAATGTAACTGTCATAGCCGCATATATCATCGATACTAGCACTTTATTTGCACTTATTTTAGTTCCTCAAAACATACATAATGCCTACGACAAATAAACTTGGTTTCCTCGATCTCTGGGGAGTATTCCCCCTCTGGGGAATACTGTAGGGTTTTATTTCTGTAATTTACTTTACTGTGTGATGTACTGAGTACCTACCTTGGGCTTTTATGTGATCCTGGCATGGTTTTATCATGGACATATTATATTATAATAAAGTAAGAGCAATTGAGTCAAGTCTTTAACTTGCTCACTATGGTATTTAATTGAGTGCCTTAGCCTGGGTGAAATAATTTTTTATTTTTTTGTTCTTTTCTTTTCTCTATCTGTTTACTCCATAAATAAGATATTGCATATTAAGTAGGTATATTTAGAATCCCGCATTTTTTTCTTTTGTGAAATTTCGTACGAGTTATTAAGGCTTTATTGTCTAAGAGTTGTACCACTGTACATCATGTACTCGCAGTATATTTCAAAGCTCCAGTTTTACCGCATGAAGTGTGCGCCGAGCAAATAAAGTTATTTTTTCTAAGAGATGAAATATGGCTGGTATGTTTTGTAATTATTCTTATGAAGCCGCAGCTGTGAATCATGCTTAATGCTGAACTACTTCTGCAGCGGAATTTTAAAGCGTTGTATGATTTACATCGTTGTCCTGATATGGAACGGTTTTTAAGAAGATCAGGCCAAATTATATTTGGGTGGTTGGTTTCAGATATTTGGTTTGGTTTTAGTTGTGTTGTGTTGCAGTGACGTTTTGAATACGAGGCTTTTGGATACTTTGTATGTGTGTATTTATGTATTATGCGTTTTGTTTGTGCATAAAAAACATTTTTTCTTTCTTTTTTTCTTTCTAAGTAACATAATCTTATCTAACAATAAAATCATACTACTCACCAATAAAACAATTTCCCTTTAACCTACAAATGAAATATGTATCGCTTCGTTACGACTAATTACGAGAATACCAACGTGAATAGATGATGTGTCAGTAGTAACGTTACACGTTACTCTTGTATCTGTTACAGTATCAGAAGTATCTGTTACGTTTTAACGTACATTGCTAATATATAAAATAATTAATTTGTTTGTTTTCTTGATAGAGATGGATATTGGTATGTGAGTACTATGTTTCTATTTTTGTACTTATTTTTATTAAGGTTTCTCTCTGTTCGGTTTCTTGCATAGTTATGTAAGTAATAAATGTTTCTACCTGCTTCATTGTAGTAAAGTTCCGTGAGAAAATGTTTGTCCGGAGCAGTATTTTCATAATATTTACCGAAATTTTTCTCTGCCTTTTAGTCAAACCTGATATTGATTTTGGTGGTACAACCATGTGACAGACGAATGCTCTTTTGGAACAAAGTTCTTTAATGAAGCTTGCGGTAGGAGATATTTTTTTAGAAAATTCTAAAAATCTTCACGTAACGAAAAAGGTTTTATCCATAAATCTTTTTTGTTTTTTACTACAGCCATTTATTAATAAAACAAAAACTAAAACTTTGACACTTGAAACCTTAGACAATATACGGCTCTGTTTTAATACCGCATATACTCGTAAACAGCAAAAGGAACTGCGTCCCAATCTGGTGCCCCATGACACCTCCCGACTTTTTTGAGTCTGGTAATCTTCGAAGTTCTCTGGTGCAATGCTTAATAATTTAAGGATTAAATATTTTACAAAAAATAACATTCTATATCATCTTCCTGCCCTAGTCATGTGTTCCTTGGGGTCGGTGCAACACGTTTTTTTTCCATTTTCGCCTGTCAGCCGCTACTTTACCATTCGCTCCTTTTTAGGGTTCCGTAGTCAGCAAGGAACCCTAATAGCTTCGCCATGTCCGTTCATCCGTACATCTGTTCGCAGCTTAGCTCGTTGAAAAGATCGATTAAAATTTTTCGATTCTGGGATCCATTTGCGAAGTATTAAGCTTTAAAGTGCTAATTTTTGTTAGAGTCAGGTGTGTGCCAAACCTGCCAGGAAAATGTTTGTTTTAGTTAAGTGAAAAAGTGAATGGCATTAGTTACATAATTATGTTTAACGAAGTTAAAAGAAAAACTATCACAGCTTAGTAGGCTTTACAAGTTAACGAGTAATAGTCGATTAACATACATTTGCAGTTGAAATACATGTTTTTAACTATAATATTAAGTTTGTTCTCGGGATAAATTCATCCAACTTTGAACCTTTCATTGTGCGTGATCCGATACGCACTGGGCCGGTTCCATCCATCTTTTCTTGGTTTTCCTCGCCCTTCTCCCTCCATCCATCAATATTATGTTCATCTCTCTTTTAGTTTCATGCATTTCTATTAACACCTTTCTGATTCGAAAAACACACAGGCAAAACAAACACAACCAAGGCAACTGCTTCATTACAAATCGACATTAATGCAATGTCCCATATATTCGTCCTCCAAAGTCATAAACACAGATGGTATCCGACTGAATAGCAAAGCAGCATTAATTCCAGTACGTGGTACCAATTAGCCTTTAATAAATGGGTTCAGGAGTACAGAGCTCGAATAAGACGCCGCCATTGGCTGTTCTAATTGTAATGCATTGGTAGACAAGACCGGCAGCCTAATTAAGTAACACATTTTCGTAAACGATTACGACTAATCTGTTTGATTTTGACAGTTCAACAAAGTTCATTACGTTATTTACATTGTTGAGCAGAATGTTTTATCGAACTTATGAAGCAATGGATTAGCAATCTGTTTCAAAGCGATTCAGATTCCGATTGATTGTGTATTACGCAATTAGGGTACTGGTTTAGTGGAACTAGTACCGAGTACCTGTATGTATGAGACGGTAATTGAGATGTCATGTCTGTGTGAGCTGAAGAGGTATTGAGAATTAGAGATGTCTGCTATCTGGGATAGGTGAAGAACAATTGGGGGTTTGTTTATTTAATTACTATTTTCAGGAATCATTTTTATTAAATCTCCGCTCGCCAATTTTCGTTCGATATTATCGCGTTCTCACTCTTGCTTCTTTTTCAAACATTGCGATTGATGAAACAACAAGCCTTTCCACCATGCTCGCGTTGACGATAGATGGACCGGGAAGGGCGCACACCGCGAAATTATAAATTTCTTACAATTATAGCAATTTGCAGGTCAGCTGATTAGTGTGCGGTTGTACCAGGCCACACAGAAAGTATTGCGAAAATAAGTTTTTATATATGGGAAGACTGGCCAGTTACAGTCTATTTTAAAAATATAATTATTTGTAAGTTAAAATAGGTACGTACCAATTTCAAAGTTCCCTTCCACATTGTTTGCGAGCTAATATAAATTATCGAGTCTCATAAAAAAATGGATCTGTACTGGGAACATTTTCGAGCTACGATTTCAAGTGTGCCTGAAACCGGACGAATCGTTCGATATACTTCAAATGGCATTCATACATGAAGGCCCTTCTAAGGAAACCATGTATCGTTGGTATAATGAATTCAAGCGCGGTCGACTAACTTTGGGGATTAAGAAAGAAGTGGTCGCCCTTTGACACTGTGAAAACGTGCTAGCAGTGAAAATTTTCATCTAAAACAATAGGCGAATAATGTATCAAGAGATTCAGCACATACGCTAGGTTAGATCAGGAAGCCTTCACGAACTTCTACTCGTGCATCTTCGCGTGAGGATGATAGTTTCACGCTGGATGCCGCACAACCTCACCGATGCTCAGAAGCAGGCCCGGGTGGAATGACCGTGAAGTGCCGTGAAATGATAAACAAATTTGAAGCAGGCTTGTCTCGGCGTGTTTACGACATCATTACAGGTTTTGAGTCTTTGATTTATCAATACGATCCAGAAACGAAGTCCCAGTCGACAGTTTGGGTGTTTCAAAACGAATCAACCAAAGCAATGCGATCTAGAAGCGGGGGGAAGATTTTGATCGTGAGCTTCTTCATTTTGACTGGCTACTTAAATATTATCAGGTAAATTTAGCTGGCATAAAAGTAAACGATAGGGTAATCCAGTTTGCTAGCAATGACAACCAGAAGGCTGATAAACTTAGAGGGTTGTATTGATATTGTTATGATTATCATAAATGTGTAAATATAGAATATCATTTCAAATCCACTTCACTACTTTCATATCTGTCCAAAATTCTACAAGAACTTTTAAAGTAATGCGACACCAGGATAAGATGACGAAAAAAAAGATGGTCTTCTTTCATTTTCTTCAAGTTTTACATACTTTTGTCTTATATTGTCAAAGAAAGTAAGTTGGTTGTTGCATTGTGATCACTGAGATTTTCGCAGACTAACTGTACCCGCGACTCTCTCCGAGTGGATGTCAAATAATAAATTTGTAATATGAAACAAATTACGTATAACTACAATAACTTATGTTGTAACGATTTACGGCCGAACCCAATAACGTATCTATCACTAATTTTGCTGTACTGGAGATAGAAAAACCTATATACCTAATGGTTTTAACTTCCCAATAAAGCCAAAGTATGCGTGCGATAAGTAATCAAAGATCCGCTGCCTCCCTGTGCGAGCTCCCCCGGGCCGTGACCAGCGTGTCGTCCGCGTAACACGTCAGGTCTGCGCCCGGCGGGAGCTCACCCCTCAGCACCCAGTTGTACCCGATGTTCCACAGGAGCGGTCCTACGACCGATCCCTTTGGAACACCGCACGACACCTGGCGCTAGTTTCTGCCATCACGTCCCATGTAGGTGACACACCTCCCGGCTAAGTAAGCCAGTCCGCGAGGCCTAAGCTGAGCTTTGCATTTGTGTGAGTGCACATAGCGACGCACATGGTTATACACCAATGTGTATAGTTACGTTTTTATGTTTCAATAATCTTGTTAGATAAGTGTACAACATACCAAAGTCTTTGATTACTATTTTATTTACACATAAGTCTTTATTTTAAACTACAAAATATCAGAAATTATCAGTTTCAGTGTAGTAGTGTTTCATCATGCGTCTTTATACTTTCACGTACAAAACGCTAAAATAATTTAAATACGTAGTTATTTAAATTATTACTACCATATTAGTCACTACCTATATTTTTTCATAATATTTTAGGCGATAATAATTGGTGACCAGCAGTAGTGATTGGAGCCAAAACTTTAATCCCATCGCCCATCGCCAACAGGGCTTGTATACGTATGTCAAATGTTCAAGCTTGGACTTTAAATGCATTGAAATTCATTAATCTTGCCACAACGTATAAAACGGACTTCAGAGATCAATATCTACTACAACATATCTCGGTTTAATATTACGTGAATCCATACTTTAGTCGGGAAACGGTAAATGTATGTTACAAAAAAAACATAGGTGCATTTGTCAGTTCTCAAGTTGCCCGGAGAATCTGAGTCAAAAGTAGTTGCGACTTTCCGAAGCACTTCGATGCACGTGATGGATTTTTTACACTGAAATAGAATAGATATTCTTCGCTTACGTAAAATCTTTAGTACAGGAAAAGTAAACGGTTTTCAAAAATAGTGTGAAGCTGAATATTCCAAAAATATTTATTTAAGAAACAAACCCGTTTAATATTTTACATAAGATTTAGGTGGTTTTATAGCATAAGCATAATCAGTCTATAAAATCTTGCACAGACCTCCTCTCTTCGGAAAGGAGTGGGCTGTAATCTACCAGGCGGGCCTAGCGCGGTCTGGCAGATGTCACATACATGTCTTCGAATTTTTTGTTCTAGGATATGCCGGTTTCCTCACGATGTTTCCTTGCACCGTTGAGGGTAGTGGTAATGAAACTATTAACATAATGTAAAGCCCCTGCCTGGTTGCGAACCCACGAGTTGTTGTACAACTCGTGGAAGAACTGGGGAAATTATATTTTTCCTAAACCATTGAGTCTACCACCTACATGGTTTACTTAGTTAGTCCTAAAACAAATGGGCACTAATAAAAACGAATATATGTTGAAAGCATACAGCACATCCCTTTCTACATAGAAACTGCTTCCATAATAACTTACATACATTTCAACTACACATTTAGGTATACAAGCACACGTCGCCACCATATTTTCCTTTGCGTAGGTACCAGGCGCACAGAACGAAGGGAGAGCTACTTAGTGCATTGAAACTATGAATAATACATACGTGCTGAGAGATTGCAAGCCAATCACTTGCGTAGCTATAGTAAACGTGGTAACCCTTATCGCATTTGGGTGTGAAGTCAGCAGAAATCAGAGTAGGTTTTACTAACATAAATTGAATTTATTTTGTTCACAATGTGAACGCACAATTTTTGAAGAGGTTAGAGTAGTCTTCGCGGTCTTCTTGCACTTTTTGGTCAGCATGAAGATCGCACGGTGTAAGTCCATTTTTTATGTCTTCGCTTCCGATGACATTCTATTTTACAAAGTTATGACGTTATCATTGATCTCGTAAAAGATACCAACTAAAATAGTGGATCGTTAACGTCAAACTTCAACATCCATTGTTAATTTAATTTATATAATAATAATAATAAAATGCGGCTATAAACATCATATTTACACGCTGTCATTTAAAATGAATACGACCGCCAGCAGGCTTAGCATGGCGTTTTCTGTTTCTACTCTACTGTAGAATAGAAATCGCTTTCTACGCTCCTCGAAATCTCTTTTTCGCGAGCACGAGGACATACTTAGACTCAGGTTGCTTTATAGACAGTGATTTTCCATAGCAACGGGTTAGTTGCTAGTGACGTGTATAACTACCCATTTTTACCGTACAATTGCGTTTCGTTTCTGTGTAGACAGTAGAAAACTTTCTACTGTCTACACAGAAACGCCATTTTTGTCTACTCTTCCGTCGACAATACGCTTCTCTAGGGCGCTCGTGCTAAGCCTGCAGGTGTATATAAGTAATTGTTACAAGTGAGAACGGCGAAAACTTGTACACGTCATGTTGAAATAACTTAAATTGTCGTCAATACTACCAGTAAGGCGAAAAGACTTTTATATTGCTTTAAAGTTGGTCAATGGCTTTTTGCCGAGACCATCACACTCTTTATGTGTGCAATTTAAAAGGAGATGAGATAAATTTGTGGGTACCTATTAAAGATAATTATTAAAATTACACGCACTTACATACCTTGTCACTTACTCATGCCTTCTTCCCATGGAACGCACCTCTTGCTAGAGTTACATTATTGAGTATATCAATGCGTTACATACTCCTTTTGCTTTTTTACGTTTATACGTTATTCGTCATATATTGTTTTTTTTTTTAAATAAAATTAATCTTTTCCAAAAAAAAAACTGTTAGTTGTAGAGAATTAGCTTCGCGTACCAGTTTTCTCGGGATATTCTAAGCATGCAATGTAAAAACCCAAAGTTTCTGTAAAAACACAGCTTCGAAATACCAGTCACACAAAAAAGCCGTCTAAATATTACCAACGCGACGCAATCTCCTGCTCCAAATTCCAGTATAGATACATACATACATATAGGTACCAGATTTCCGTT
Source organism: Dasypolia templi (assembly GCA_963555695.1). NCBI lineage: Eukaryota > Metazoa > Arthropoda > Insecta > Lepidoptera > Noctuidae > Dasypolia > Dasypolia templi. The sequence continues at coordinate 7,392,473 of OY743148.1, read as the reverse complement.
CACCAAGATCTTAATTTTAAAGTCCAATTTCTTCCCTACATCGTCGACAAGCTGCGAACGAAGTTTAGAACATAACCGATTCGGGAACAGTTCTTGTGAGCGTTGCACATGACACTTAATTTCTTCGTTGCTTTAAGCGCTGTGTCTCAAATATGTATATGGGTTTGTGTATACGGTTGTATATGTTTACCAGTTGCTATGTTTGGTTGTAAATTCAACTGTATGGTATGTTTGGTGTTGCTATCAATCGTCTTGGACCTAAAAGGTACTTTGTACATAAGAATGTGTTCATAGTTATACGGTTTTTTGCAGGTGTTCATTAAATCTAAACGATGGCGAGAAAAAAATTTTCATCTGATGTTGTAGAGGTAAAATGAGTGCAAAAAGACGCTTAACGAAGCCGATAGTCACTTGAAACAACAGTTTGAAAGTCATGGTATTTTTTTAACGAAAACAAGGTTTAAATGTTATAACTTAACTTTAAGTTCACCTGTAAGTACAATGTCATTCGTGCGTAACATTTCTCACAGTTGTAAACAGCGAATTTTCTCACAAAAACAAAAGTTGTTTTCCAGCAATTACTTTTTGTACAATTTAGCAAAGTTTGAGGTACAGAATGCGTAGATGACGGATTTGTGGTGTGTCTCTACATCCTGAATTCACAACCTGACCTGAATATATGACTTCACATTCCCATCAACTTATAATGCCAATAGAACAAAATGAGCCAAGCCTCGGGCTCAGCTAGTTTCGTAATAATATCCACGTCGATATTCCTGGCCTTGTTATTGCCAAGTCCCATAACCAATTCCCCAGGACTTTCTCACCTTTGAAGCCTTTGTACCTTCAGAATAGTATCTTTTGCGTGTAAATAACTAACATTTTGTATGCATATCGTCCCGACACGAGGATGCAGTTTAAAAGCGATTTGATCGAGTTCCCTGGCTAGGAAGGATCCTAGCCATTTTGTAGTGTGTCAACGACTGAAATCGCTTTGGCACTTTAAATTGTAAAAGCTTTACTTCGGAGAGATTGTCTGTGAATCTCCGTTTTCTTTTAGCGACATGAAATATAGAATAGGGAACCCTGTTTCAAGCACTTCACGGACGCAGATCTTTGAGTGAACCAGACTTTAGGTGCTTATATTATCCCTTGTGGTCTTGAAAATGGGAAAGAATATTTCACGCGCAAAGGTAAGCAGAAAAGCGGACGGTGCTGTCACGATGCTGTGCAAACTTGTGACAGCAAAGCCTTTGGCACTGATGCTCCTGCTAACTTTGACTGGCTAGCTAGCTTTGATTTGTCGGTCGCAATAAAGTAAATTATCAAGTAACTAAAAGCATATTTTTTTTGTCAAAAGGTTGGTTAAGTTGCACTACACAGTACTGATTCAAAGTTACTTATTCACAGTTATTTATTCAAAGTTAAGACTGATTTACACGATTTCAACCATTAGTGAGGGAATCAAGAATGAGTGACGCTCAAAGCCGATGTTGAAAGTTTGTATTTTTGTTTCGCTGATTACCCAGCTCAATAAAACACTGCACGATACAAATCACACGTTTTATAAAAAACTTTATAAAACCTGTGTTTTATATGTATACAACATAAATGGCTGATAAAGAACGCCAGTCATCACAACATGCACACGTCGCCACCACATTTTCCCTTACGTAGGTACCAGGCGCACAGAACCAAGAGAGGGCCACTAAGTGCATTGAAACTATGAATAATACATACGTGCTGAGAGATTGCAAGTCAATCACTTGCGGAGTTATAGTAAATGCAGTAACCCTTATCGCATCTGGGTGTGAAGTCAGCAGAAATCAGAGTAGGTTTTACTTAAGTATATTGAATGTATTTTCAACAGGAAAATCACGATGTAAACGCACGAATTGTAAAAGTGTTAGACTACTCTTGTCTTCGCGGGCGTGCAAGCCCATTGTTTTATGTCTTTGACTCTGATAAAAGTATATTTTTACGAAGTTATGACGTTATCATTGACCTCGTCAATAATAGCCACTAAAATAGTGTATCGTTAACGTCAAAATCCATTGTTCATTTAATTATAGAATAATAATAAAATGGGGCTATAAACATCCCAGTTACACGCTGTCATTAAAAGCCAGGTGTTTATAAAGGCAGGTATTCACTGAGCTAAATATCTCTGAGGAAGGTATAACTGGACCTTAGGCCACAGTTCAAGATCAGCACTTCAGTTTTTGGCAGTCAGAACATTGACGGGAGCTCGAAATGGTCAGTCACTAGTTGCTGTCCTTACGATAGATGACAAAATGTTGCCTAGCTTTATACAATCACTGTGTGCATTGTTGACACCCTATCTACACCTTTCAAGAGCCTGAACTGTTGTTCGATTTTTCTGAAGATACTTTCAGGTTTAATTTAAAGACAAGTTTTCAAGGCCTCCATTTAAGCTTTGGTGTCTGGCTGCAGTTGGCAACACACATGGACATCTTTGAATGGTTCTTATTTTTATTATTCCGTAGCAAAACAAGAAACTCTTATAGTTTCTCCAAGTCCGTCTGTCTGTCCGCGGTTTTCTAAGAGTCTTTTGATAAAAAGCTGTAATTTGGCCTGGTTATTCTTATTTGATTTTTAAATCGCTAGTTAACACTAGTGAGTACGCGGTTCAACCCAATGATTATAATAACCAGCTTCCTCTGAACATGAACACATAGATGCAAACTTTACGAGTAGAAATATCCTCGTTTGTTATAGTGTTGCGTCATCCTTTGTTGTCACGGTTTATAGTGGGCGAGCTGTTATTACAGAGCACAATCGTGCTCTTTGAACGCAAAATGCCACTTGAGCTACGAAAGGTACGCAGCACAGCTTCATATTCATATCGCTCGGAGAGGAGCTTAATTTAAAATGGAGATGGTTTATAAAAATAATAAATGGTCGCTGCTGTATTTTAAATACCTGGCGCAAGAAAGCACCCTTCTCTGCGTCAGGGGTTACAAATAGGTTTTGCACTGTTGTCTCAAACGTCTTTTAGTCAATAATATCCACTAAAAACCTTAATATTAAGTACTACTATAAATTCTAGTTTAGCATTAAAATTTAGTTTATGTTACAATACCTAGGAGACTTAGTGGCGCTTTCTGAACTAAGCTGAAAATAACACACAACACAGCTGAAAATAAACGATATCCGTGGGTACTACAGTAATATTTTACTTTTAATACATAATTAATCGGCAAGCAGGGTCGACGGCCAACTACGAACATCATAACAAATTCTAAACCATTGCTACGGATCTCTGACATTTCACAAGTGGCAATGAAGGTTTATCTAAACTAATATAGGTCTTTCTTTGCATGTTTGTTACATACAGGTACAAACTACAGTACAAACTACAGGTCGTATTTAAAAAAAAACTTTGTTGCATTTATTTCATCGCTCAATTGGGATGATGACAATTTTTTTTTGTCTCAAAAGACTGTTTGTTTCCAAATAGCGCAAACTATATTACAAAAAGTGTAAAAGCTTAAAAAATTACCAAATTATGAACGTTTTATGATAATTGTTAGAGAAGGACAGTACTATCGTAGAAGTGACGTCACGACCATGTAACTTCATACTAGCGCCGTACATTGTCAGTACCGCGACAAGGATGGCAATAATACCCTCCAAAAAGTTTTAAAACCTGTATCTTCTTCCAATTTACACCAATTTAACTGTTTTTTTCGACTATCTCATTTTTACTACGCCTTCTTTGAAATTACATTATTTTTATGAACATTTTTAATGTTAGTCATCAGCCCAATTCTAGAGGAAAACAATAGGTTATTTAACATCACACTAGAACCCTAAATGGCCGAGCGAAAAAAAGCCAAAAATAACGCTAAGCGAAAACTAGGTAATAGCGCGGGCAACCGATGCGATACGACGGGATGGGTCAGGGGAACAAGACATTTTGACGTGGACAAATTCGTGGCTATGAAGGAGAAAGTGTGAAATAAAATATTTGGATTATTCATTTCGAGAAAACGTAAAGAAAAATAAATATAAATAAATAAAATAAATAAAACACGTGCAGTCAACTAATTAGCTATAACTGCAAGTCTATCACGAGATCGATAGAAGGTGTCAGGGCACTATGTCAGCAAGCTGATATACTTGCCTTGCAGGAGACGTGGTTGCTGCCGCATGAGCTGCCACTGCTGAGCACAATCAACAACTGCTTACAATTTTTGTTACTAACACTAACATTTTATGTTTTTGTGATACAATTTTATAATTATGTAATTTATATGAAGATTCTCTGCAAAATCAAAAATACGACAATTGACGTGGTGTTTTTACGTCTCCATACGAATTAGGTACCCAGAAAAGAGCTACTGATCAAATATAGACAAAACTGTAGCAATATCAAACACTGCTCATAAATATCTAATATCATTACACGAGAAAACGGATTACACAGACGATCCGATATATAAATGTAATGTGGACACAATATATTGCCCAGTAAATCGGAGATAAGTCTCGGATACCGTCCAGATAGACTCACGTTTTGCGTATTCAGCAATTTTGTATTGTTGATGATTGTACCTTTGGGCCCAAGAAGATTACATTCATCTTTATATGTGAATAAGCTGAAAGGGTTAATAGAATAACAATCGGATACATTTATGGTATTTCAAGTTTAACAGATAAAAACTGACAACAATTTTTGATTTTCTCTTTTCTCTAGGTTTTTTTTTAAACTCACACTTACTGTTAACACATCCGTAATCATGTTATTAAAACTTCTGCTTTCCAGCGTTGCTTAACGACTGACGTCGACGGTTCCGTCTCGGGCGTCGACTCGTTAAGCTTGTCTGTAATTGGTCCACTGGAGAACCTTTAGATGGAAGTTCTCAGATCATAATGCTGTAGATAATAGTTACTGATAGTCGGGATAGCGGCTGAGAAATGCAAAGTTATGAACAAACATTAAAATATTTTATAATGTACCACATTAAGTGCCTTTATACCACGAAGGAATCAGCATTCTCTCTTAATGTATGTTAGTGATCGAAGACCATTTTTTCCCAAGTTTCTTGACGATTGTTTCTTACTTTTCTACTCTATTGTTTACGATTATGACATTGAAGAATTCGAATTGAAATGTCAGCGTAATGTATAAACGGGTCCAAAAATCACTGAGAAGCTTAGCGAAGCAAATTTTTTACTTAGGTACACATCTCGTAGCAGATTTACCTTTGCGATTGTTCCAAAGATTTAAAGTCGACACCACAATTTTCAAATTACCATCTCATAGTAAGCCAGTTTATTACCACCTCGAAAACCCGCATGTTAGCAAAACTAGTCAGTTTCGTGTCGATCCCGGCGGCTCTGTAATTGGGCGCCGAGTCGAGAGGCGCAGTCGCTTGACACACATCCGCGATACAACCTAGTACCTGAACTATACGAGATAATGGCTCTACAAGTCGAAGGGGTAATTTTTATCCTATTACCTAACTACTGAGGTTATTTTTAGACAATTTGTTGAATAACTGAAATGGTCAATTAATTGGTGGTAGGTGAGTCAAGGTATAAAAATGTCCATTTGGATTGATTAAACAAAATGTTTCTTTATGTGTTGATCGACAAAGCTTCTTCTTTTGCATTAATAAAGACTTTTCGCTTATGCTTCTTGCTTATGCTGGATTTTTAAGCTTAGTTAATCCTGACATCAAACTGTGATAAAAGAGTTATTGCGTTAAATAAACATTAAGTAGTTTCGCGTATTACACAATTGCAGCGTTTTATACTCCTATGATACTCAATATGAGTTTTTCCGAATCACGTTGCGGAATGTGGCCGCCCACGTTAAGCAGTTACAAAAATATAATTTAAAATGAAAATAGTTTTTTTTTTACTAGCAAAAACGTACTTGATCCCTAGACAATTTTGACGTGTGTATTATATAAACTAAGCTCATAGTTACTTTAGTTTGTAATATAAATTCCGTGATTTCAGACAACTTCTGTGGCTTAATGTTGCCTCGTTGCCTAGTGGTCGCAAGCGTTACTGCTGGGCATGGGGTCCTGAGTTCGATTTCCGGGTCAGGGAAAGTGTTATTGGGTTTTTACATTTGGAATTTCTCAGTAGCAGCCCGGAGTCTGGAATTGTGCCCGGTTGATGGCAATAGGCTCGCCCTCTATAACATGGGACTTGAACGCATTTGGCATTACAGCTAGGTGAACCCATGTACGAGGTGTGCATGCCTAACCCTTCGGGTAAGACAGGCGTGAAACGGACCCGACGGATATATTTCTGGATCAGGGTATAATCCTGTCTTATCACGTGTAGGTGTGTTAGTTCTATAGGTAATGTCATGTTTTTGTTTTGATCGGTATCGACTTGGACTCAGGACTTAAAATGGCAATGACAGTGAAATATAATAATTCATGTAAGTTTATTTCCTCATTTTACTTTGGTGAATACTTATTGTTAGAACGATGTTCTTTAACGCAGCTTACGGCAGTAAGTAGTAATATTTTTTTTTTTTTCATGTAGAAATTTCACGTAACGAGAAAGCGTTATGCGCCATCTTTGATTGATATAATGAAAATGAAAATGTACGCCATCCTCGCATCCATGCGGCTTTTTATTATATATTAGAAACAGACAGAGAAAGAAAGATAGTTTTCATGGTTTTCGAGGGTGCTGAAGCCAATAATGAGGTCAAATAATAATCCAAGATGGCGGCTGCAAAAAAAAAACTGATTTTTCATCGTGGGTATCGTTTTCGTGGTTTTCGACGGTGCTACAGCCGATAGTGAAGATTTTCATTCTTGTAATATGGGGTCATCGATCAAATTAAAACATTTTGGAACAAAACCTTAGGTTCGTATTTTCGTTATTAGCCCAATTAGTGTAGCCAAGCAAGAGAAGTTGGTCAACTTCTCGATTCCCGAGGTGAGCTGGCAATGTATTTAGTATGCCAAACAACATGTTAACAAAAAGTAGCCAGTTCCGACTCCCAGTCGATTCTCCGCAAGTTCTTCTTGTAATTGGACGAGTGCGGCTTGAGAGTTCCAAAGTTGCCTGACGCAGATCCCGAGACACCGGATACATACTAATGTATATACTTGTTCAAGTATCTGAGCGAAGTAGAGAGATAGTATATGGAACGTTTATGAATAAATTCATGGGTTTTTCTATACTGGTTTAATAATACTCTTTATTAAGTACATCACATAAATTATAGAAATAAATGTAGAAATTTTACATAGGGTTATACAATGGACGGTATTATCGCTAAAAGCAATCTTTTACAGACAATCTTTGGATGGATTACAGGAAGAAAGAAGGGAGACAATATTGCAGTCAGTGGTGTACCATTAATATAATTATGATTTATATAAGTGGGACAATCATAGGTATATGTGTGCGTGTGTGGGCGTGTGTTTTGTGTATTTTTACACTCTGCAATAGGTATTTTGTTTTAGTTTTGTTTGTTGTCAGTTGTCAATGTCGTAACATTTACGCAATCTTAATTGTCTATGCAACCCTGGCCCTGACGTCAAGCAATGGACAAATTTAAAAACAAAAGTTGGACACTAGGCTTTTGGCTTGTTTTTTGTGCGTATATTTTATGTCATTTCGTTTTTGGAAGAGTATGCTTAGATGATTTGGTCATTTTGAGCGGATGAATGAAAGGAGACTAACAAAAGGTATTTACAAGGCAGATGTGAGTGGAAACGCCGGGAGGGGACACTCTAGGAGGATATAGTGACCTTATTGGTCATGTTCTTCAGAAATGTCAGGTACGTAGTAGGTACTCGCAACCGGCGCTCGTGTTCGACCAGATGTATGAACGTAAACGAGGCAAAAGGAGTGTGTAAAAATCCTAGCAGGTGGCGTACTGTGATCTCTGCCGACCCCCATGGGAAGAAGGCGTGAGTTTATGTATGTGTATGTTTTTGTTGTTTATGGAATGTGCGTTTTGTTTATGCAGAATAAACAATTTTTCTTTCTTATAAGTAAGACAAAATAATGAAATGTGGTTCGTGATAATAAGTTACATACAGTCCCGTAGAGAATGCGTTCTTGACATCTATCAGTTTCATACAAACGAATACGTGTTTTGTGAATATGATCTTTACTTTAATTAATTAATAGAATTGTCGCACTGACTGTAGCCAGTTCGTAACATTACAAATTTTAATATAATTATTGTCATAGAAAGAAACACTTAGAAGAATTTATTTTTAAATGATTGCATTTTATTACACGTCGTATTACGATAGGACTCCCTTTTCTTTGGTAATTTTAAAATATTCCAATTTCATTATTAATTCCACGTCTAAACTGACTTAAAGTTTTTATTCAGTTTTTTTTTTTAAATATCATTTCATATAAAATTTATTATACCCAAGTGATGCTTCACATATAGGTATCTAATATTCAGTCGGTCCATTTTGGTAAACATTCGAAGTTCCTCCGTAATTGGGCAGTAGTAGTTTGAGTGCCCCACAGTTGCCTACAGAATATATGAGATTATGGCACTACATTTCTCAAATCTGATGTTAAATTTTTACATCTCTGCGTATTAGACTTGTCTGGATTGGAAGATGCATCATTCTCAAAGGTAGTCTAGTTTTTTTCGTTAGGAAATCATTCACACCAAAAACCTTCCTCCAGTAGGTAAATCAATACTTTAGTCCTGACTTGCACTGCGAACAGTCGGAAAATAATATAAAAAATCATATTCAAAGGACAATGCCAAGATTAGGCTCGAAACATGTAGCGCCCGACAGACTTTCTTTATTAATGGTAATTGATAACAATAAAAAGGAAGAATTATACAATATAAATAAAATTTGTAGAAGCCCACCATTGAAAAGTCATTTTAAATAGTTATTAAATAAATCAACACATTTCATAATCTATAATGCCTACAATTTCAATTAGAAATGTTGCCAACACCAAAATATCAATATCGATACGAAACTGCTCTTGCAAATCGATTACAAAAATATCAATATGTAACTATGTAAGTGAATTAATTACTTACTAATGTCACTTAACATATTATTGTATCAATCAATAGCATTTAGTGACATTTTTAAATATATATTTTACATTATTTTATAATTAAAAATAATTCAATTCGATTATCGATATCGTTTCGCATAGTTTATTCCTATAAAGCTGGCAACACTAGATGTCAAACTTTAACTTGTATCTGCCACTGTCAAAAAGTTTTATTTACTTCTCCCGCGTGATATCACGAGCGACAAAGAAAAATATTGGGATTTATATTTTTCGAGTAAAATAATACATAGATACATACATAAACTCACGTCTTCTTCCACGAGTAGGCAGATACATCAGAATACCACCTGCTTCGATCCTTACATACATCTTTTGTTTCATAATATTAATAACATTTTTTAATAAACACCTACCATAAGCCCGGCAATAAAATACAGACCTTTTTTATGAAATAAATCCTGACCTAAAAATGCTATAAACAAAAAAAACAAAACAGCCAAGTGCGTGTCGGACTAGGCACAATGAACGGTACCGTAGTTGGGATGAATTTATCCCAAGAACAAACTTAACATTGTAGTTGATAAGTTGTTCTCCCATACATAAACGTCACGGTAAATTCTCCAACTGCAAATGTAAGTTGGTAATCACATTTTTTTTGTGTTGACTATTTCCTTTACGTGCTGTGAGACTTTGCTTCTTGCCAAATTTCATGATTCTAAGTCAACGGAAAGTACCCTATAGACATTGATTTATTTGCGAGTGTCAAAATATTTTGCATAAATCGCCGTTTTATTTTATTGCGTTGACTTAGAAGCTTGATTTTTTTAGATCTCCAAGGGGCCGGTAGACCTACGTATTTGAAATTAATTTCATTTTGATATCTCCACGCGTTACTGAGAAAAAGGGTTTAGACAGAGTACCAGTTGGACAACGAAATGATCGGGTTCCGTTTTTTCCTTTAAAGGTGCCCGGAACCTAATATAAAACCACGTGCATATGCAAATTCAACATTAGGTTTAACAGTTTTTCCTAGAATAAACAAATACTTAGTAGTGGCTATAAATTTCGTTTTTATGCTATTATTTTATTGTAATTTGCCCTACATGCTCGTAAAAAGGTAATTTGTTTATTGACTTTAATCGTAACAACACCCAGCATTGTTTATTTTAATGAAGTTTGATGTTCAAATCTAATATTGTTACCTGCATTTTAAAAGGTTATCAAAGCACTTAAAAAAATATTTTTTTAAATTGTAGCTGGAAATAATTAGGTATTGCGACAAAATTGAATGGTTGGTCGACGGTTTTCAAAAACTGTGATTACTTTTACTTGGTTAAAAAAAAAAACTTGTTGGGGAAAATATATAAGTTGTATCAGAAAGGTGTGGTCTTATTCCTGGCTGGAAGGCCTTAATTTATTAGGGCACCACAGGCAAGTCCGCTTAAGCAGACGACAACCTTACAGGTTGACCTGCGAGATGCCATACACAAAAAAAAAAGGGTGGTCTTATTTAAGATACAGACCACCACAAAATCATCAGCCGTTCCATACATTTGGGTCGAGTAGGTATTGAAGTTTTGAATGGGACAGTTGAGATTTTTTTGCTACAATGGTGGTCCCATGGAGAAAGTTGTTTAGTTTGATGGGCTGTGCCATACCCTTAAATATGACCACACGTAACTTAAACAAGCTGTCTAAAAATAATTACAAAAAACTTCTACAAAAGATTCGAGCCATTGAATCCCGTCTGTAGTTGGTACCTCCTATCAAAGACTCACTGATCCCGAAATAGCTCAGCATAAGTTCCACGTCGTCGGATCAGAGCTGAACAGAGCAATAAGGCAATAACCGCAAAGGTTATATGCAATAACGCGCGTCGGATCGACCGCCGAGAGTTGCCGAAGTGGTCTGAACGCGATTGACACCAATACCGGCTTCATCTGGTTTGAACTGCTTCCGAAGTAAAAATATTTGTATTGATGAATAGCAGTACGTTGAGGTTTATTTATTAGTGTTAATCGGGCGTGAGATTTTCGCATAAATTGTTCGAGAACAGAAATACCTTTTTGGTACATTTCAATACTTTTTTTAAGCAGCAAACGAGGGCGACACTGACAGTTTTTAGAACTGGCCACTTGTAAACAATAAGTTAAAATTTTGAAAATGGAACTTCGTGCCAAAATTATTGTATAAGTATTGTATTCATTTCTCATTTGTTTATGATTTGGCGGTCATTTGTTTACGATTTGGCGGCAAATTGAAAATTGTCTGTGGCACGTCAGCATGAATTTATCGCGAGGTAATTTTCGTACAATATTTTTTTTATGAAGTTCGATATCATTTAAGTTAACAAGAAAGTTATGATAGACTTCGATTGGCCTTTCACGATTAAGCCCCATCTCGTGCCACTGTTTACAACTGATTTAATGAGTTTAAACGTGGTCGCACTAATCACACCGATGATCTGCGTGAGGGACGGCCTTCTACAGCGACGACTAAAAATAACATCAGTGTTGTGCGGCGTATGATAGAGACTGACAAAAGAGTGACTTATCATCACATTTGGGCAAGCTTAGGCATCGGTATGAGTCAAGTCCACAAAATCCTCCATGAACATTTAGCGGTCAGGAAGCTTTGTGCTCGGTGGATACCTCATAATTTGACAGAGGCCCAAAAACTCCGTCGTGTTGATTGTTGTCGTGAAATGGTTCAAAGATTTAACGGAGGTAACTCAAATGCTGTGTTCGAAATACTTACGGGTGTTAAAAGCTGGATTTATTGTTATGATCCTGAAATTAAGAGACAGTCTGCTGTCTGAGTGTGTCCTTCCGAGGAGTTGCCAACTAAAGTGAAGAGAGGTCGAAGCGTGGGAAAAAAGATGGTGGCGTCGTTCCTCGGATGAACAGGTCATTACGCAACAATTGTTTTAGAGGATCGAAAAACAGTTTCTGCGGAGTGGTACACTAACTTTTGTTTGCCAATTTTCTTGGAAAAAGTTCGGGAGAAACGACCTCGCAGTAGGATACTCCTTCACCACGACAACCCCTCGTCGCACACCGCCAAGCAAAGACTACTTGGCGACATCAGACGTGGAATTACTGGCCCCATAGATCCGACCCGACCTTGAGATTTTTATTAATATCCGAAAATAAAAGAAAAACTTCGAGCAAAACGTTTTATGGACACCGAGGAAGCAGTGGCTGCGCTTAAAAATGCCGTCGAAGAGAACCCTAAGGACAAGTGGGCAAAGTGCTTTTCTCAGTACATCCATCGGATGCAGCGATGTTTTGATGTAAATGGACACTACTTTGAAAAGATATAATAAAACTAATAACTTGCCAGTTTGTTCAGTTTTTTATTTTTTATAACTTTCAGTGTTACCCTCGTAATACTTTTATTTATAAGGTTAAACCAACATAACAATCATGCTAATGATAACAAATAACAACGTCTCTGCATAAAATAAATTAAATATTTTTCTTTTGTTTCAGGTTTCATAAAGTCTACAAATGAGCTCCTGTTACCTTGAGTGTAAGTAAAAATAACCTTTTAATCAGAGTTAGACCTACTAAAATAACGGTTTTTTTCAACACTTCGAAAAAAACTCTGTATTTAAAAAAAAAAAAGAATCTGCATTCCAAGCCTTCTCTTTATAATCTACACTTTTTTTTAAATTGTTTACTCGACTAGCTAAAAACGAAAACAATGGAGGAAACTTTTTGCTCGTCGTTTTAATCGTATTTGTCGGTGATAGTTTATATTGTCAAGTACGTTAGCGACATAGTGACATGTTATCGTAATGTTTGTTTCAAAAAGAAGATATGATCTTTTTACACAAATACAAACGAAATATTCTGCATTTTGGTAAAAATTTGATAAACGTCACCGTTAAAATACTATTAGACACTGCTACTTTTACAATTATCTAAATTGACACAAAATTAATCGATACATTGTATAAATTCAGATAAGAGTTCATGATTTTTAAATTTTGCATCTATTCCGACTTTATTTAAATATTTAGCTCAAGAATTCTCGTAATAAAACTGAATTGAAACTTGACTTTTATCGCTGACTGTACCAATTTTTTTCTCCAAATGGTTTTTCAAATTCAAATTCCATACACGCATTTATTTACATAACTTTAAATGCAAGTTCTTATGTGAATCTGGAATAACTCCACTACTACAGTAGAATAAAAATGTACATAATTAAAACTAGCTAGAAAATTTATTATTATCTTTAAAAACGGGTTACTATAAAAAAAATTAACTTTAAAAAAAAAAATAAGTCGTACTTTCATAATGCTTTGCATTTTCTTTTATTTACTTCCTAATGGCGTTTTTAAACTAAATGTAATGGGTTTCGGAATCGGAAAATCATTTCTTTTGTTCTAATGTAAGCAAGCTTTTCTAATAGGTGAAAGGAGTTTTATTCTCATTATCATTGTATTTGCCTGTAAATGTTCGATAGTTATTATTAAGCTTAAAAAAAACTCGGACCCTAGATTGCATATTTCCGAACCAAACTTAAATTATACTGCCAGTTTTGTGTCTCTATAAACAAATATTCTTGTGCGATGACACATTTCGCCATAAATTGCCATGCAAATATTAAAATTTAAGTAAGGTGCTAATTCAAAGAAACATATAACTAAACCTAAAAAATTTAAGAAAATAACTAAATATTTAATTATTTCAAGAACATAAATCTTCAATTTAAAACAACATAATATCTCCCAGGACCATATCAATAAAACGATGTCAACATAACGTATCTACGTACAAAATAAACCCAAATTTGAAAGACTCGTTATTAAAATCGCTCCACATAATATCTAATATCACTCACAACCCCACATGAACTTAATCGCTCTATACTTTTTAATCTCCACTTTTATAAGGGTAAGCCATAAATTGTAGGGTAACAAGGGTTTACCCTGTGCACAGAATCCATTGTGTAGCAGATCGTAATTAAGCCAGTAACATTTGGTGCTCGTTCTTTATATTAATTTTAATTAAAACTCCTAAAACGTTTTGTCTTCGGGTAAAGAATGGCATTGGGACGTTACGAGGGTAACTCGAGAACTAGGTAGGTTTTTTTTTTAAAGTTTATTAGTATGCGCGCTTAGTGACTTTTTGCAAAGAATCATGGAGGAAGGGAGCGTCATTAATTTGGGAAAGTTGCTCATAAGACGTTGTTAAAAATTATGAGCGTTTACGCACTGGCTTAAGCTGGCCGAAATTGCCAGCATCAAAAAAAATATATAGTGGGTAAAATTGTGATCAGTTTTTGCATGTGGTCCTGGGTACGCTTTCCGGATCGGGTAAATTATTACTGGGTTTTCATCTGTTTTTTTTTTGTAGCAGACTGGAGTCTATATTTGTGCGCGATTGATGGCAATAGGCTCGCCTCCTATAACATGCGTTTTAAACATAACTGGCGACGTGGGCGTACTATAGGTACACATCTGCCTACTAGCGCGTTATGTTTTATATATAGGTCTAAAGATTCTCGTGTTAAATCAAAACCTCGAAATATTATAAAACATGAACTTAATCATTTAAAGTACCTACCACTTTCGAGAAAATTAACTAAAACCCCGCATTTTCCATTCCAACTATTATATCACCTTTGTATTCTCTGTCTACAATGTTATGCTTCGATTGTTAAAATAGCCCAGATTTAAACCGCTCCATCTAGGCTTGTCGAAAACCTATCTGTGTATCGAAATATCGATATTTTTCATTCGATACATCAATATTTTTGACGATATTTAATATTTTGATGTATCGATTTGAAATAACAAGTATCGAAAACGTACATAAAACGATATTTATAAACCTATAAACATAGCCCTTGGATAAAAAGGTTGGAGCGTGTAGCTTGTGACCACGGGGCTACCGCACCGGAGTGCTGGCTTAATACAAACTACGCAATGGAAACCGATCATTAATACTCATTAATATTTCCAACATGCAATGTAAACTACATAATGCACACAGTTTTATTTTACGGTGTTGATAATTAACCGCTTTGGACTAGCGCTCGTTTTTTATTTTGGTTATAACGACTTACTTTTTGTTACCTGATAAATTAATAATTACTGCAATGGTGTCTTTACGTTCAACCTAACGATGGCTTAGTACATGAATGATAATAAAACGTGGTCTAGTCTTAAAATGTAGTAGACGGTTCTGTTCATATTCCATTACTGGCAAACCTTATCTAGATAAATAATCTCATATCAAACATGATTATTAGTCACAGAGAAAACGATTATGTCCACAAACTTTGGAAGCACATAAGATACCCACATTTAAATAAAAAACATCCCATTGAGAGCTTCTTCCTTTTCAGAAGTCGATAGAACCACCAATGTTCTTTTAATATTTTGGCTTAATCAAAACATTTTGTAAATACCGATACAATAACGAGTGTAAAATTAGTCACGTGTACTCCTCCTCATTGTATTTTTTTGTACTGGACCTAACCTGGGTACCTTCTGGTTCCCAATGTCAAAATTCCAACTTTTAGTGACGTCTTTTTACAAAAACAAGTTTAAATGTTTTAACACAACTTTAAATACCCCCACAACCCCTGTTGCATGCACCCATAAGCACAATGATTTGCGTCTGTTCCTTTGCGCTCTGCCGTAAACAGCGATTTTATAAACCAAAAAAACAAAAAGGTTTTCAGCCATTAGTATTGTGCAATGTTGCTCAGTTTCGATGTACACAGCATGCATAGTTGACGGCTATGTTGTGATAGGTCTTTTTCTCGCAAAGTCGGAAGTGTTAAATAGTAGCGATAATTACAGGATATCGATACTATTTAACACTTCCGACATCCTTAAGTCCACCTATTGTCCCTTCGTCGTAGTAAAAATCACCTCTACCTAAGTAACTGAATGAGAATTCTCGTTTTACCAGAAGGTCGGTAGATAGATAATGAAATCAAATAACTTTAGTTGGATCCTCGTCCCAAGGGAAACCTTTATCCTTACATAGAGGACCGCTTTCCATAATTTTCTACAATTCACTATCTTTTGTGAAGATTTACGACCTTCCATTTTTTTTTACCTTATCTTTTACGGCTAATAAAGGTTCCGTACGCGTCTGTAAATATAATAATAAAGAGCATATTTTGCATTATGCACACTGAATACAGAAGTTTATTTAGGACACGTTGATCTGGGAATACAAGAAAAATATGGTGTGAGAGCTTAATTTCATACTATCGCGAGTTATGCTGCGAGGAAAACGTTCTCGAGAAAAGATAGAGGAGGACACAAAAATCGTGATAAATTAACATGAAGAAGATGCTTGCTTTTGTTTTGTTTAAAAATCAAGTCGAGCGTACTTACATAAGTGAATTGTCTATTAGTTGTAGTGCTTAATAGACAAATAGACAATGTAGCAACAACTAAACTATCGCACAATGGCTTAATCGTGTGCAGGCGGGGGGGGCGTAACGGCTTTTAGCCATGATTAAACTAGTATGTTTTAATTTGGATCAATAGTCGTTTCTCAGATTATTGTTCCATTATCACCAAACATAGAATTGCAATAATGATAGGTATAAATAATATACTAAAACCAAAAACTATATCTTTTGGCAGACGAGACCGCGACCACAGAGCTTATGCACAAATATAAACTTTAAATTCTGTACTTTGCTGCTTGTGGTTTTACCGCTCAGTTGCATTCAAAACAAGGATTTTAGTATTTATTTTGTAGTAAATGATAAACACATGAATTCATAGTAGTAGGTACCTATTTGTTAAACGTAAATCTTTAGTAATAATAAAACCGCAGAGTTTGTGTTTTTATTTGTTTGTTTGCATATGTTAAATCACACTAATTCAAAAAAGTTTTTTTGGGATTGCCCCACTCATATATAATAGAGCACCTAATGTTATAAAAAAATTGACTACATTTAAATTTAAAAGGGCGCTAAAAGAAATTTTAATTATAAAAGTTTATCACACGATTGACGATTTTCTTAATGATGATTTACTTATATTTTATTTTTGTAATTCCAATGATCTAACACTTATTTTTTTTTTGGAATTAAACCTTTGCATGCCCACGTGACGGTAAAATGTAGAGAACTATATTATAAAATCACGGTATATGTACTATACCCATGTTTGCAAAGGAATAATTGATTTGATTTGATTTTGAACGCGCTAATCTCTGGAACAGCCAGTTGGATTTGGAAAAATATTATTGCATTTGATAGCCTAATTCTTGAGGAACGCTAAGCTAAAATGAAGTAACAGCGCAGGCGGCGGAGCGCGGGAGGGAGAGAGCCTTGCGCCCTCACGCCCCTAGTCGCCGCAGGAGACGCCCTGGGCGTCGGGAGTCGCCTGCAGATTCCCGGCCACCGTAGGCGCGGGCTTGCGGACGGCGAGCAATGGGTAGCTCGCTGTCCGGTAGGGACCAGGCCCGGGTCGACGGCGCGTTGTGTTCTACGCGCGCCCCAAAGAGATGTCAGCATAAAATGACGGGGTCCGATAGGGCCGACGCCTCAGGGTCGCGGGTAATTCGAAAGAGTAACCGTGGCCCTGGCACAGGCAATTGAAGGAAAACGGGTGGGTTTTAGTCAGTAAAAGTCTGACACGAAAGAGCGGGAGAAGTCAAAGCGATGCGACGGGGTGAGTCGGGGGAACAGAAATTTCACGCTCACGAAATCGCGAGCAGAATCTAGTGAATTAAGAAATCTTCTTTCCTAGTATCAACGTAAGCTATCATGACTATATTATGATGTCGTGTTTATAAGATTTAGCCACTTACAATAGAACAGAATACTCTTTATTATGAACACCATATGAATTATGTTCCACCAGCAGCTCCTGCACCGCGCTTTCACCCGCGTGGTTGTCGAAAATTATCCCAAAGGCAAAAGTAAAGAGTAGCTTATGTCCTTCTCCAGGATGCCATCTATCTCCTTGCCAAATTTTATGGATGCCCGTTCTGTGGTTTTGGCTTGAAAACGTAACAAACAGACAGAGTTACTTAGCTAACACGGAAGCGGGAAAGACTGCTTAGAATACGCCATACCTACGTATAAGTATCATCACAATAAAACAGGAATACATTCATCATAATTACCCTATAACTTGCAACAAGAGTTAATTAAGATGATAACATCTTATTTAACTCTTGTATCCTGAAACGGAAGTTAAACTCGTTGAAAAGTTATTTTAGAAAACTGAAGCAATTTAAATGCTCCACATTTTAAAGAAGTAACATGATGACGTAGATCATGAAATTAATTCAATTTGTAGTTTGTATTTAATAATGTTCTGATTCCTTTTAAAATTTCCTTTGTATCGGGTTTTACTTTACGAAAAATTATCGCAACCATGAATAATTGATGAATGTGTCGCATGGATAGTGACGTATTTCTTTTTGCTGTAATTAAATGCCTCACAGCTTAAAAATAAATTCAGAAATTAGCAACTAAATCAATCTAATATTAATTACTAATTATTAATCATTTTGGTAATAACCATCATTTTTGTTTTGGTTTGGCCATCATCAGCCTACAGCAGCACACTGCTGGATATAGGCCTCTCCAATTGCACGCCATTTAGCTCGACTCTAGGCAACTCTCATCGAGCTGCTGTCAGCCACGTTGAAAAGATCGTCGCTCCACCTAGCCTGAGGACGTCCTACCTTACGTTTGCCAATTCGCGGTCTCAACTCAAGAACACGTCTACCCCAACGGTCATCGGTTCTACGGCTAATATGGCCGGCCCATTGCCACTTCAGCTTGCTTATGCTGTGACCTATGTCGACAACTTTGGTTACACACCTCGTTCTGGATGTTATCCCTCAGAGAGACTCCAAGCACAGCACGTTCCATAGCACGCTGAGCGACCTTGAATTTATGGACCAGCCGTACCGTGAGTGTCCACGTTTCGGCTCCGTGGGTCATATCAGGCAGGACGCACTGATTGAAGACTTTAGTCTTTAGGTTCTGTGGAATACGCGACGAGAAGACTCAACAAAACTTCCCGAACGCTGCCCAGCCCAGCTGAATTCTTCTGTTAGCCTCCTTCTCAAAGTTGTTCATACCAAACTGCAGAGTTTGCCCGAGGTAAGCATATTCTCGAACAACTTCAAGAGCACCACCATTGACAGCAATCGGTCCCGGAGTAGCGTGGTCGTTGAACATAACTTGCGTTTTGTTCAAGTTCATCCGGAGACCAATGCGTGCAGAAGAATCAACTAGGTCGTCCAGCATATGCTGCAGGACATGCAGCGATTCACCCAGTATGACGATGTCATCTGCAAATCTCAAGAGTGAGATGTACTCGCCGTTGATGTTAATGCCGCGTCCTTCCCAGTCCAGCGTCTTAAAGACATCCTCCAATGTGTTAGAGAACAGTTTCGGGGAAATTACGACCCCTTGTCTCACCCCTCGACGCAGGAGGAAACGTTCAGTTCGCGGGTCCTGAGTTTGGACGGTCATAGTCTCGTTTTCATACAGACATCACAGCACTTGGATGTATCGCCAATCAATTTGGCATCGCTGCAGAGCCTCCAAAACAGACCAGGTCTGGATAGAGTCAAACGCCTTCTCATAGTTCACAAAGCAAGAGACAGGGGCCGATTATACTCTTCGGACTTCTGTATAATCTGCCGCACTGTGTGGATGTGGTCTATGGTGCTATATCCTCCTCGAAACCCGGCCTGCTCTGGTGGCTAATAGGGACCAACTGGTTCAACCGGGTTTCAGGCTGGCTAAAGTAGATTCATCCTTCATGGGGTACTGTTTAAAATGTTATAAAAAATGTACGGACGCCTTTCATGTGCACATCTTTCTACGTCGTTCTCACATGTGTAGTTTCTACAAGACTGATGTATCAAATTTTCTGTAACTGACTTTCTTGTCCGTTCTTCTCCATAGGTACCTACTTCGCTTTGGAATGGGCAACTAGCTTTATATTTTTGACTGACCGAGCCCTTGACAATTCAAAATTGCCTGTAATTGGTTTATTTTAAATAAATGCTTTGAGTTTGAGTTTGGCTGTAACTCGTCGAGTCTTCGCGCTAGACGATTCGTAACGACTCTTGAAAACAACTTTTATACGTGGCTTAGGAGCGAAATGGGTCTGTAATTCTTCAAAAGGGTATTATTACCCTTTTTAAAGAAGAGCACGACAACGCTCCTTCGCCTCGCTTCTTTAGTTTGGTATTTATTTTAAAATCAATGCACGATTTAATCTATCTAAAAACCATTATTTCGGACATTGGTGTGGGTTACACGTTTACCTAGTTTTTAACTTACTCTGTCACACTTTAATTGTAATGTTTTATGTCCCAATAAACTAAAAGTAAATAAACACGCTAGGAAAAAATAATCAGTAATCACATTGATTGTCGGTCATCGATAAAATAAACCAAAATGGTGACTTTTATTAAGATTTGACATTTCAGACGTGACAGTTTAAAAAGAGAAGCAGCATAGTCTAAACGTATGTTAAAGCGAGAAAGATAGACGAGACCATTCACGTATACTATATAGGCCTGTATCGGCCCACGTCATTCGTGAACGAAATAAATCCTCTTTATTAAAAAAAAAACGTAGGTTTCAAAGTGTTTAGTAAGAAGACGTGATTGATAAAGGTTACGTGTGCAGTGCCTGGATGTAACTCATCTCTGAATTACTATTTTCACACAAACGGAATATTTAACTGCCTAAATGCAATGTTTTAAAACTGCTACGATTTATTTATACACAAGTGAATGCATAGTAATGCTAATTTCATAACAAATACGTGAATTCCTGCTTGTCTGACCTCACATATGTAAACGAAGAGATTAACAGAATACGTCGACAAAATCGATAACAGAATGTTTTTTTTTTGGTGCGATCGTCACGTAAGGAAAACACGTTATGCCCCTTCATGCGACTTTTTCTCTTTCTCCGTCTCTTTCTATTATATTCGAGTGCGAGTTTCGCGTAAGAAACATCGTTCCTGACCCGACCGCATACGTCTTTCCTGAGTCTTGTTTCCTGTAAAAACTTTTTTAACATGCTTAGTATTCACTTAGTATTCGCCTGTATTATTCAACCTTAAACCCTTATTAATAAAGCATGAAGCAAAATTGTAAAATACTTCTAAGGAAAGCTTGCGACATATTTACAATCAATTAGTTCACGTTTTGTTTGTAGTTTTATTATTGTTCCTTTTTAAACATTAAGATAGGTATTCACTTTATCCACATCTGCTCAAATCAGACGCATACGAAGACACTGCAATATATATCGATTATCGAAGTTGAGGCCGCTAGTGAGCACAGCACTATTTGTTTCGTACTTACATATGCGCTTCACACGCACACCTAGGGTTGCTAACCCGTATATTATTATAATATAGTATCCTACATAAATTATAGGCTCAAATACTATATTTTCTTAATAATATATACTCGAAATAAGCGCAATAGGGCCAGTATTAATATCACAAAAGCTGAATTAATGGTATTTTGTAACCTTAATTTAGACTACAGTGAAATAATAGTTGATTCTTAAAAAAAAAAACCTGGTGGCTCAAAAAGCAAGAAACATGCGTTTTTTTTTACTAATTTGGCAGGGAGTTTATTCGAAAATACTATATTTGGTAACCCTAAGCACACCCTTTGGTCTCGCCCTAATAACCACGTTGCCCATCTAACGCTACCTAGTTTATACAAAATCTATGAGTTTAACAAATATTCAATCTCTTCCAACGTTCCTGTATAACTGGAGAAACATGCAAATATTCGAGCATGACCACAAATACACACAAAATATGAAGTAGACTGTATACACACTTTATGTTGGCAGTAATTCTCAGGCGCCTTCAATTGTTTCGCAGCGTCGAATTGTAAACATTAACATAGAAACCAGGAAAGTTTGAACAACGCGTTGACTGGTATCTACATAGTTGTTTATAATTCTGATGGTGTGAGATGTTAAATAGAGGAATAGCAAGTTCTGTTAAGTTTAATATTTATGTTCATCTTACGGCAGAACCCAATAACTTATCTATCTCCAATTTTGGCGTACTGGAGAAAGAAAAACCTATCAATCTCTGGTTTTAACGTCCCAATAAACCCAAAGTATGCGACACTATAAAGTGATAACAGCTATTTGTTTGACGGGGAGAGATAGAATTGTACAATCTATCATGGGTAGCGATCTGTCTTAGGTTATTGGGTTTGGCCGTTAGAGAATACCATAATCAAATAACCCAAATAACCGCAGTGGTTGCAACTTTAATGTTGTCTTGAATTAGTGAAATAAGACCCAATGCAGGTGCATACTGTGCAGTGAATTAGACTAATCTTTGAGTCAAGGTTTCTTATGTGCCTCGTGCCGAAGACGTTTTCTTGCATTATTTATGTTAATACTTATTTTATGGGAGCAAACATAAGTAATTTACCTTGTGTATAATAAAATTTGAAAGATTGTTTTAAATTGATCGTGTAAAGTGAGATGCCTTTTATGAGTGGTGAATTTAAACGACAAAACGGTGTCTTTCTCGAATCATAATTTTCCTGAAAACCGCACCCAAAATTCCGTTCCGTTAACTCAAGAACATGTTGAAAATTAAACAATTGTAACATGCTTTGATCAGAGAACACAGTTATCTTGACAAACAGCTAAGAGGCGGAGTTAAATTTAATTTTATCGAGGAACAATGTTTGACGAAGTTAAATGAAAGCGGTGTTTGTTCATCGACGGGAATTTAAAGTTTATTGTTCTGTTGATTTTAATGTTATGCAAGGATGTGAAATAATGAAGTTTCCATACACGTTCAGTAACGATTATTAGACTTTACGTTTACTTATAACTGCCTCGTTGGTCTAGTGGTCGCAATCGCTACTGCTGAGCATGAGGTCCTGGGTTCGATTCCTAGGTCGGGCAACGTGTTATTGGGTTTTTCTATCTGGAATTTCTCAGTAGCAGCACGAAGTCTGGATTTGTGCCCGGTATGGCAGTAGGCTCGCCCCCTATTACATGGGACTTAAACATAACTGGCGAAATGTGGGTGTACTATAGGTACACCTCTGCCCAACCCTTCGGGGAAACAAGGCGTAATGTTATGTTATATATTCGTACGAACATATTGATTATGTATATTATTGAGTGTGCATGTTGTCATTTTTTTTTTTGTATTTTTAAATGTATTTTGTTGCTTAAATAAATAAACAGTTCAAGAAGGCAACGAACGGACAATGTTTGGTTGTTTCGTGTATAGTACAAGTAGCTGTTGTGCATGAGCATGTTTTCTGCAAAATAATGTACGTTTCAGTAGCCACATAAAATGCTAGAATAACATCTACCCATCATAAATTTGATGAATACACAAATAAAACTTAAGCAGCCAAAAGAGACCAAACATATATATCTTCAATATTTATTTGCCAACGCCCACAATTAACCCTTCGCCTTTAATCAAACAACTTTAATTGTAAGAAATTTGCCGAAGCACGCAATTATACGAATGATTTGGTACTTCTATGCTCTATGGTCTGGCTCGAAGTGGTCATCAAACGTTCATTTCACAGGTTATTACGAGCCATCCTTTCGTTTGCCGCTCTGCGACAGTGACGCATGGTCTAATTTTTATACTCGCAACATTGACTTTGCGGACCAAAACATCTTTAGTCTTAATGAAATAAAGTCCAATTTTGTCTGTTTATGTGGCGGTAGAAGTTTTTAGGCCGCTCTCAGTGAGCCCATTGTCACCGCAGTTATAAAACTGCGACAGTCGGCTAGTCGAGTGTGTTTTTCACGCTTTGATTTATATTAAACCAAACCTAAGGATAATTTCATTTTTTGGTTAAAAGGCCAAAAACTTATAAATAAATTATCATTATTTTGGATCACGACAAAATTCTGCTTTAAATTAGCAATGTCTACGGCGTAGCAAGGCAACCCTATATATCTACCGGCCTACGCCGTAGACATGAATGAACGTTGCGTAGCATTTTGCGTAGCGCCTCTAGGTTCTCTAATGTTAGTTAGATGTTTTGAATTTGTTTTAAAAGTTTTGTTTCTGCTACATTTAATTTTGCACAATTATTTTAATACGATCTAAACTTGATACTGTTGTTTCATCATGTAACCTAAGCTTTAGTATAGAATCTCTTCTCTCATACATAATTAACCCTGCTGCATTGCAATCGATCATCTAAATTGAGAAATTAGGTTGAAAGCATATTTAACAGCTGTTTAAAAATAAATTCAGGTCAACGGGTAACTATTGTTTATTTGAAAATACGGAGGCAATTTTGCGAACATAGCGAATTGTATTGTTAGACCGTTTATATTTTGATGACAAGCTAGTGGTAATTAGTCTGATCGTGCTTTACTCTTTTTTTTTTTTTTTTTGGGTGGGAAATCATCAAATGACTTCTCCCGCTCTGGGTGGAGCGGGAGGGCGTGTCAGACTTTTACTGACTAAAACCCACCCGTGTTCCTTCAGTTGCCTGTGCCAGGGCCACGGTTTTCTCTGTGGAATAACCCGCGACCCTGAGGCGTCGGCCCTATCGGACCCCGTCATTTTGTGCTGACATCTCTTTGAGGCGCGCGTGGAACACAACGCGCCGTCGACCCGGGCCTGGTCCTTACCGGACGGCGAGCTACCCATGGCTCGCCGTCCGCAAGCCCGCGCCTACGGTGGCCGGGAATCTGCTTGCGATTCCCGACGCCCAGGGCGTCTCCTGCGGCGACTAGGGGCGTGAGGGCGCAAGGCTCTCTCCCTCACGCGCTCCGCCTCCTCCTTTGCGAGCATTACTGCTTCGCAGAAGGAGGTGACGGCTTTCCATTCCCTCTCGCTCCGTACCATGGCCTGGACCAGGGCCGGACGCGAGAGATCGCCGCCGCCAATCGCCTCCGCGAGGACACTGCGGTGCTCCGCCCAAGCTGTGCATACCTCTACCGTATGCTCCACCGTGTCCTCCGGGCGATCCACACAATGGTGACACCCGGGCGTTTCCTCCCGCCTTATGCGAAACAGGAACCTCCCGAAACAACCGTGTCCGGTGAGGACCTGTGTCAGGCGGAAGGTGAGGACGCCGTGGCGCCTCTCCAACCACTCCTCAAAGAGGGGACTTACCGCCGCTATTGTGGCGTGCCCAGCACTGGGTTGCGACAATCACACCCTCCATGTCGCCATGAGATCCCGCCGGAGCTCTGTCCGCTGTACCGTGATTTGTCGCGGCAGCGGAGTTACACCCCGGCGTTTTGCCTCCTCGCGCCACTCCCATACGTGCGCGAGGGCTTTTGCCTCCAGATCCCATGGCGGCAATCCGGCAAATCGTGCTTTACTCAGCTGTTCATTTTATTTATTATTTGTGGGCATATTTTAAAATAAACTTGGCCGCATCCATAACTTCGACGTGGCCAAGTCAAGAATGACTGCTGCAGGTGTCTTGTGTTTGATCTTCAGGTCGTGTAAAGTATTATTGTATGTTTTTGGAAGCGCGAAATCTAGAGTTGGCTCGTTTGATGACAATAAGCCCGGGAGAGCAGTTGTGGCCCAGTGCCAACGGCCGCGACTTACGAGTTGTAGGTCGTAGGTTCGAGCCCAGACAGGCGCTTTACTTTGTGTAAACTTTTTCATCACCACTGCTCTCAAACGGTGTAGGAAAACATCGTAAGGAAACCGGCAAGTCTTTGAACCAAAAATTCGAAGACATGTGATGTGACATCTACCAACCCGCACTAAGCCCGCGTGGTGGATTACTGCCCAACCTCTCACAGAGAGGAGGCCTGTGTCCCAGCAGTAGGAACCTGATAGGCTGATTATGTATGTTTGATGACAATAAGTTCGACACCATGGCGCTTGTCGCCTACCCAATTGGATTGGTTATGTTAAAAGCCCTTTATGCCTAGAAGGTTTCATTTAGGTATTAAGTTCTGTTTACGTTTTTATTATTAATTTCTGCTTGAGTATAGTTTTCTATGTTTTGTTGGTAATTGGCGAGTGCCAACTGACATATGACAAATAATTTAATTTAATAGTTTGTTTTTCGTAATGTTTATTACTTACTATTGTTTCAAATCCTAATTTAGACGTCCAGAATGTGCTTATTCCCAGCCTAGTTTAAACTAATTACTTTTGATTTTGTTTTTGATTAAAAATGTTGTGTAATTTGGGATCTTTTGCTTGTTCCTATTATTTAGTTCGGCATTGTGTCTCCACTTAGGTATATTCCCGTGACAACGAACAGAACAAACACTCGCCGTGACGTCGCACGGTACGAAACAGTTGATCATCACGTTTCGATAAACCTCGATTTATTTACACACCCAAGGGTAAAATAAACACACCCACACAATAACAATATTTTTGCATTCCACTTCCAAAGCGAGCGATCCTGAAGTATATGTTACGTAAATCTATGGAACCAGTACCTATATGAATTAATATTGTAGTTAAATCTGCAATCTATGGTATTTTTTGGAACGAAGTTAACGCAGCTTGCGGTAGGAGTGAAATGTTAAAGCAACTTCTTTTTATTTTATATAATACTAAAGAGAGAGAGATATATATATAGTTTTCATGGTTTTCCAGGGTGCTGAAGCCCATAGTAAGGTCAAAATGATAATCAAAGATGGCGCCAGTTTTTTTTTTCATCATAGGTATCGTGCCGATAGTAAAGTCAATTACATCCACATGTTTTTTCGTTGGCAGATAGAATCATACAATTAAGAAAATGTCTGGTGTGTTGGTGTACTCACGCACATTAGTACGTTATAGTTAAGCAAAATTCAAAAGCGTTCATTTCGTGAAATAAAAGTTGGAAAATACCTTTTTCATAATACCAGGCCAATCCACCCACACACCTGCAAAAAAAAGTTTTAATGTGTGCGAGACTGGCCAGTTATGGTCTACTTTGAAAATAATTATTTGTTAAAAAAAATAGGCACGTTCCAATTTCAAAATTTCCCTACATATTGTTTACGAGCTAATTACAATATTCGTGTCTCATTAAAAAATGGATCTGCGCCGGAAAGATTTTCTCGCTATGATTTTTTACGATTTCAAGTGTCGCCTGAAACCAGACGAATCGTACGATAGACTTCAAATGGCATTCATGGATGAAGGCCCTTCTCAGGCAACCGTGTATCATTGGTATAAAGAATTCAAGCACGGTCTACTAACTTTGGGCGAAGAAAAAAGAAGTGGTCGCCCTTTGACGGCTGTTACGGAAGAAAACGGACTAACAGTGAAAAATGTAATCCAAGACAATAGGCGAGTTACGTATCAAGATTCAGAACATACTGCAGGTTGGATTGGGAAGCCTTCACGAAATTCTACACGTGCATCTTCACGTGAGGAGGATAGTTTCTCGCTGGGTGCCGCACAGCACGGCTAAGTGAACTACCAAAGTGAAGCGATCTAGGAGCGGGGGGAAGATTTTGCTGTCAATTCTTTTACGGAACCAAAGAAGCATCAACGCTGAATGGTATACTACCAAATGCTTGGCAGAAATTTGCTCTGTTGTGAGCAACAAGCGACCAAACACGGCTCCGCGGGCTACTGCTCCACCACGACAACGCGCCTACGCACACCGCGCTCAAAACGTGGGACTTCCAGGACAGCACGCCGGTCAAACTCCTTTTACTGCGGATTGGAAAAAGTGTTCTGAAAACTCGTTCAGACTCATGAAACTTTGTAGAGAGGCCAGTAGAGAGTACATTAAAAAATATTTAATAAAAAAAAACTTATACAACACTCATTTTTATTTTCGCACAACTTTCTGTGTCTCCCACGTATATGGGTTTGATAATACTAATTTCTTAACACTATAAAACTATATTCTTTAATGTGTGAAACAATAATTAGTTAATTTACCAACTGTAAATAGACTGTCAACCCTTCAATATCAATGGCGAGTACATCACTCACCTTCGGTTTGCCGACGACTTAGAAGTAATGGCTGAGACTATGGATGATCTCAGTGCAATGCTCGATGACCTCAGTAGAGCTTCCGAAAGGGTGGGTCTTAAAATGAACATGGACATAACAAAGGTCATGTCAAATGCCCGTGTAACACCCACTCTGTCACTGTCCAGTTAGTTTGGTCCAACTTCGAGAAAGAGGTAAATCGTCGAATCCGACTCGCCTGGGCAGTGTTTGGAAAGCTACGCAATGTCTTCTCGTTCCATATACCGCAGTGTATCAAGACGAAAGTGTTTGACCAGTGCGTGTTGCCAGTGATGACCTATGGCACTGAAACGTGGTTTCTCTCAATAGGCCTTATCAGAAAGCTAAACGTCACCCAAAGGGCAATGGAGAGGGCTATGCTTGGAGCTTCCCTACGTGATCGAATCATAAATAAAGAGATTCGCTGGAGAACCAAGGTAACCGAAGAATTTCCAAACTTAAGTGGCAGTGGGCAGGCCACATTGCTCGTAGAACAGTTGGCCGATGGGGCCGAAAGGTTCTGGAGTGGCGACCGCGTACCGAAAGAAGTAGCATTGCAATGATAAATGATAAATGATTTTTATTTCTGTAAGTGGGTTTGTACAAACACTTTTACGCGTTAAACATTTTTTTTAAACTAGATGAGATCGGCGTTTCCTATCTGACTACTCTGAGAAGAAAGGCCGAAACAAACTCAGAGGTCACAGTCTCTTTTAAAGTCCAGACATAATCTTGGTCAGATCATGTTAAGACCATGTGGATTGATGTCTGTAATGGTCTTTTGAGGAAAGAACCACACAGATTGAGTGGACCTGTCCAGTCAGGGCACGCATTTGTCAGTAATCGTACAGCTCAAATCAAAACATAAGGAGCTCACCACAAGGTGGACCGATGACCTTGTGAAGGCCTCAGGAATCCGCTGGATGCGGGAAGCACAGAACCGGTCCAGCAGTCGACGTCTTTCGGTTGAAATGATGATGATTATTATGAAATAAAATGCACAATATTTAATAGAGAAAGATGTCTGAGGTAGGAGAGTCCTGAGTAAGACATATCCTCTTAGATAGAACATGTTAGTTTGCAAAACGGTCAGAGTCCAGATATAATATAATACTAGCTTCTGCCCGCGATTTCGTCCGCGTGAAATTTCTTGTTCTGCCGGCCCACCCCGTCGCCCCGTCCGCACACTTACTTCGTTTTTCGCTTGGCTTTCTATCTTTTTGCTCGACTCTTAAGACTCGAGCAAAAAGAAGTCGGAACGAAAAAGTCGGAACGTGATGTTAAGTAGCCTTCTTTGCTTCTTCTTCTAGCCTTCAGCCTTTCTCAAGAATTGGGCTATCAACTGCAAAAAAAAAACCCGACTGGTAGTTCCAATGATTAGCGCGTTCAAACAAACCAAAAACAACCTAACTCTTCAGCTTCATTAACAGTGTATAAGGAAGATAGATACGTAAGTCTGAATTTACCCACAAATTTAATTTCTATAGTCCCAGTAACCTCTATGCCGCTTAAAATTATCAGCAAAACTGATATAAATGTGATACTAACCCCTAATGTAAATCCAAAGTAACTAGCGCATGTACCAACGTTCATAGTCATGACTTACTAGTTACTACAGCCGAATGGGAGTTCCATTCCCGAAGTTACCCGAAGTTTATGCTGAAGTTTCAACACCCTTTGAATATGATTAAACTTTGAGTTTAGCTAGCAATTCAAACCACTAATAAGGCTTGGGTGACTTCGTTATAGAATCAATTTAGACAAGCAGTAAAAGGACTAAGAGATAGTTTTACCATTTATTCAATACATTGAATAGTGGTCGCAATCGTTGGTCTCATGGTCGCAATCGCAACTGCTGAGCATGAGGTCCTGGGTTCGATCCCCAGGTCGGGCAACGTGTTATTGGGATTTTCTATCTGGAATTTCGCAGTAACAGCCCGAAGTCTGGATTTGTGCCCGGTAGATGGCAATAGGCTCGCCCCCTATTACATGGGACTTAAACATAACTGGCGAAATGTGGGTGTACTATAGGTACACCTCTGCCCAACCTTTCGGGGAAACAAGGCGTGATGTTATGTTATGTTATGTCAATACATTGACTAATCAATATTATAATTATGGCATATTACTTGTTTAACATAATAGATAATGACATCATTATAATATTTGCAGACAGCATCAAACTAACATTTGAAGATTAATTTACCGGTATCATCAATCATTATTTATTATATGTAAATGTGCTAAAAAACACATTAACATTAAAGCATTCTCTTCTATGATAAGTCTGCTACAAGACGTTCTTCAGCTATTCGATTTTTGAAATTTGATTTTCGTCTAGTGGTCGCAAGCGCATGACTTGGTTCGGGCGAAATGTTATTGGGTTTTTCCATAAGGAATTTATTTGTAGCTGCCCGAGGTGTAGATTAAACATAATTACCAAAAAGTTAGTGTACTATAGGTGCACCTCTGCCACACCCTTCCGGGAATACAGGCGTGATGTTATGTTATTCTTACTCTTTTATCCTTGTTTTTTTCTTATTTTTTCAATAACAAACCTAACCTAGAACCATAGTGTCGATAAACTAAATTACCACTAAAGGAAAGAGAAAAAACTCCTTCGAAATTGAAAAAGCTATAAATGTGCTATCAACAAGATTAGGTACCCCTGTCTTTATTATGTTATAAACTGGTATCGTGCAGATAATCAGCAGAAACCTGATCCCATTTAACTTTCTCCACGATGACTGCCATAAAAGCCTTTCAAGCGAAATAATGGGTTACGGAGAACACAAAAAGATCCAAACAACCGATACATAAGCTTGCAATACAAAGAAAAACTGGCGCGATAAAATAATGTAAACAGAACAGATTGAAAGGACAATGCCAGATACTGCCCCAGCTATTCACAGGAAATTTCAATTAATGAAAATAATTGTAATTATTAAAGGACGTTTTCATAATACATTGCTTTCCAGTAGAACTTGCCGATTACAAATCAATAATAAAAGGAATTCAGCCCCTGAATTTCTTATTGCGTTACTTATTGCGCATGATACACAACATAAATAAAGTTTTAAATACCTGTAAAACAAAAACTCATTTCACGATTATAATAATTATAATTATGCTTATCGTATAAATGTTGTTTAAATCGCTTTTTAACAATTATAAACTGCACCTAACCTATAATCAATGTCATTATTGGTTTAAGATTTTAACAGAAACCGCAAGTTCTACAGGTATTAGGACAAATGTTTATTTAGCAGTAATAAAAAAGCTTTAAGATGCTGCATATTGCAGGCTTGTAAATGACTTTTTGATTTGAGTGGGGCAAGTTCTATAGAGTTTCTGGTTTCCTTTGCGATTTCCGCCGATTTCCTTATTGGCGCCCGACGTAGCTATAAATAATAAAACTCTGACGGACCGAGTGCTCGCTTATCAAGGACTAATTCAGCCTCCTCCTCACCGGCTACTAATAAAACTAACAATCGTCCTTTCTTTGTTCACAGATTCCCGGCTTCTTCTCTAACGCTTGTTTTATTGGAAAACTTAACAAAAAGTTACTACTGCTTCACTAAACACTTTTAATTCGCCGTCGCTGTGGTGTTTAATAGTCGATGAAATTCCAAACTAATTTCTTAAACTTTATAGATTGAGACAAACGTAAATATTGAAGAGCAGTTTAGTAGACGCTTAGCATTCGACCGCTCGTTATGGTTGCCCTCTGAATTATTAAGACGGTCCAAATATCTAATCCAAAACCTTCAAAGCCGTGGCTAAAACAATTGTGCTTCTAAGTCTAATATCCTATCTTAATGGAATTTCGTCGACCCTAAAGTACTAATAACCGAAGTGAAACTAACGTGAGTGTATTTACAGTGAAAAGTGAAATGCATGTTTGTGTTCGGACTGTGTGCGTAAAAGTGCGGTTTCATTAGCACAGCGTGAGCGTTTTGTGTAAAGCTGGGTGTGGAACGCCACGGCGTCGTCGGTGGAGGGTCGCGGGGCGGGCGGGGCGGACGATCCCGCGCCCTCGCCCGCGCCCGACGCGGAGGCCCCTGTGCGCCGGCGCCGCCACCGCCCGCTTTATCGCCGCCTCTTCCACTATGTCCGCACCGCGTGGACTGGCGTCAAGTTTGCATTAGGTACGGTTTTCTTTCTAACCTCTAACAACATCAACCCATTACTTTTAGGTAGTATGTGCAACTATTTATATAAATAGCCATGCTTGAATCACAAACCACTAAATGTATTTAGCGGTAAACGAATTTAAAACATTGATCGAAAACCCTCAATCGTTTGGATGATTTGACTTTGACTTTGAAGTTAACAGAGGCAGAATGATGTTTTAAATACGTTTAGCGTATAATATATTTAGTGATTGGTATTGCAAGTGGACCTAAGTCTATAACTTCTTGGTATAAAAGTATGCTTAACTTACACATAGGCAGATGTCCCAATAGCAAGAAAATTGGCTTCGCGTAAGCCAAGCATTACAAAGAAACTCAAGCAAACAAACTCAAGCAATGTTTCATTAAATGTAAATATAATAGTTCACAGAATAGAGTGTATCTCTTGCGCCATACTTATTATTATGCAATTTATGCATAGATTATTACTTCAATCTTCTACGTTACTTCACTCAGAAACTTTCCTTCTATATTTACTAAAACCCGAGTTTCAATGAAGCATATTCGGGGAACCTCGTAAAGTAACTTAGAATGCCTGTTTATAAAACTGAGGCGTAGTTAGAAAACTGCCTCCGAACAAAAGTTATTCGGGCCGCCCCGTCGTAATATAGGGACAGAGCCAAGCATTTAGTCGAAATTTCTCGAAATGAATTTTCAACTTTACACTTGGCTGAATATTCGTAAGATCGCTACGAACATTAACGTAAGAATCGTCGGCTTCTTTGTTGTTCAGAACGCTCCCTTTTCTGCTCTTACTGCACGCTTGAGAATATAAAGACGAATAAGTTTTTGAGGAGCTGAAAGTTATACTGAATGGATGTATTTGATACCAAACTTGAGCAGTTTATGTTCGTACTTTTTGTGACTCAATTGTAATCGTTTTTAGGAAAATATTGAGAACTTTACCATTGATAAAATATTGGTTTTCCTGCAATAATAAACAACAATAATTTACGGTTAAATAGAGGCTCACAACGACGACAAATGCCGTTGCATTTGACTTTCTAGGACCATTATAGCATTTAAATAACATAAAACTTTCGAACTGCCCTGGCTTCACACAAACTGCTATTTGTCGAATAGAACAAACCAAACGCTAAACATGAAACTGTAAAGGTATGGTTTCCTGGAAGAGTAGTAGCTGCCACATAGTGGCTGCAATTTAACGGCGAAAAACGTCACTGAAATGTTATGAAAGTATGTTGGTGTGTTTCCATAAAGAGCGTTTTTAACATCATTATGTCACACCCCGCTGTCATCATTCTCATGACAGCCGTCTCTGCTGCAGTCATGTGACGACCACCGCTGTTTAGGGAAACGTAGTGTAATAGAACTCCTTGGGTAGATAACAATATTATTTTATTCCTGCAATCGAACAATCTACTACAATAAATAGTTACAATTAACTAGCTATTATAATAAAACATATAATAAAACTCACATGAATAATTGTAGGGTAATTATATTGATGACCCCCCCGTAATCCGTACGCATTCGATACTGGCCCCGAGCAAAGAGGCCGAGTGCAGCCCCGTGTTCTCAAGCGTCATCTCGGAACTGTCGTTCGTTCCATACAAGTGTTACCAGTATAATAAAAAAAAACCCTATGGTCGACTAAGACAATTTAACTATTTATTATATTATTTCAAAACCTAACAAAAGGAAAAGGAATAAAAAATAAACAACATTGTTAGATAGCAGTGCAGTGGTGGCCCAGTGGTAACGAGATGGTCGTGTGTGTAAATAATGTCATAACCACTGCTCTCAAAACGGTGAAGGAAAACATCGTGAGGAAATCGAACCAAATTTCGAAGACATGTGACATTTACTAACCCGCACTGGGCCCGCGTGAAATGACAGCCCACTCCCTCTCGAAGAGAGGAGGCGTGTGTAAAGCAGTGGTAACATTATAGGCTGATTATTATGCTATTGTTAGATGTACCTACTTATAAAAAGACTTAAAAGCCAACTTAAACTTAAACAAAAACTTCTTAAACATGACCGCTTATGTGTATTCACTACAAGGACGCCTTAATAGTAAGGTTTGTAATTTCTACATTTCGTACGTACTCGTAGAAATACGAGACAGTACACCTCAAAATGATATTTATTATCAGGTTGGGAGCCAAGAGGAGAATTTATTGTGCGTACATAATCCAACCTGTTAAATGTGCCGCGAAGGTAGATAGCACTTCTCAAGTTGGAAATAAACTAGCAACAGGGAAACGTTTACGGTCTTATTATAAAACAAGGTTTTCCTTTAGACATGGCTTAAACCATCGAGCCTGTTTTTGAAATAAGAACCTAACACGAATCGAATTACATCAATCCTTTTACAAAACTGACAACTTAGTCCAATCTTAGGTTGTCGATTTTGTATTGAGCACTTTAGTTAAATCGGCATTAAGAACAAAATACGAAAACTGACTCGAAGGTTTACGGCCAAACCCAATAACCTGAGACAGATCACTACTGATAACACGTTCTAGGTCGCATATTTTGGCATTATTGGGACGTTAAAACCAGGGCCACCAGGATAACCAGGGTTCTATCTCCAGTACGCCAAAATTGGAGATATATACGTTATTGGGTTTGGCCGTTAGGGTTTTGCTAAAGCTAGATCGTGTTTTTTGATAAAGTTGGCTTTTGTTTGGAAATAGAAAAGTTGGGATGACAAGACAACTAAGTATGTCTGTAAGTAAGTGTGTGTGTGTGTGTGAATGTGACTAATTAGTATAATGTAACTGCAATCTCCCTAGACTGTTCGAAACTATGTTGAGGTCTGCTTCCAGTCTTACCGGATGCAGCTGAATACCAGTATTATTTTACATGGAGCGACTGACGATCTGACCTCCCCACCCAGTTACTGGGTAACACGATGACCCTTGGTAACACTGGTTTTCAAATGTTCGGGCTTCTGACGATCCTTAACGTATGTGAAAGATCTGTGGCGCCATCTACACCGCTACATGCGAACAATGCATCACACTGACGTCACACAATCCAGTCCAGCATCGCGCAATCAGAGTTTACCGCGCAGCTAGCAATATAAATAACTTCCCGACATCAATCGTCGTGCAGTTGCCCACCAGATACGACATCCATCTGGTCGGAGGATCCTACCTTTTCCAAGAGTATGAGTAAACTTTACACCCTGCTCCTCATATCTCTTCATATCCATGAATGACATTCGGGACCAACGGCTTAACGTGCTTTCCTAGGCACGGAGGGGTGGCGGTTTGTAAAGATGGCCACCCATGATGACGAACCGACCGCAAAAAGCGTAGCTCATCTTGATCGATCGACTCGTGCGGCCTTTATAACTTAGCCACGAGCCTCTGTGTGCCGCGAAGGTAGCAATTCTCAAAGTGATACATAAATAAGCAACAGGGAAACGTATAAGGAAATAGAAAATTTTGGGTGACGAGACATATTTAGTTACTAAAAATAGGATAAAATACTGATGAATCATTCGGCTTTAGGTAGCTACACTTAGCCAGGTTATTTACAAGAATATCACCAGAATCATTATGAATCATAATGCAATTTAAAGAATCATTGTGTACCATATTGTAATTATTAGACTCAACCAGGTTAGAATCATCGAGCCATTTCTTAATTTTGGACTTTATTTCGACAACGCTAAAGTTCCAATTACAAAAACTAATCATAAAACCGCGTCCGAGTTGTTTTTTTTTTGCTCGGAACAAAGTTCAAAATATAACAACTGGTTTGGATGGTTTAAGCTTGGACTAAAGTTAAAACTCCTTCTGTAACAAGACGGATTATATAACGTTTTCAGAAAAATCTCAGAGAGACTAGGACTTACGATTACTTAAGCGGGTTACCTAATAAGCGATAAATTTTTCTACAGCTTCATCTGCTGAAAATCATTACTCAAGAAGAAAAAGACATGGAACATTATTGTAAATAACAGATGAGCATCTGTTTCTCTATTCATATTACATTTTATTAAAAAGCTTATGGTTTAATTAAACATAGCTTTAACAAAACTAGTCCACAATCACAACATTAATTATACATTTTGTCGAGTAAGAATAAATGAACGAAAAACGGAATAAACGTTTTTCGTTCTAAATTCTAAATCTTTTATTAGTAAACATCAAACATTTCCCAAGAGAAAGAAAATTAAAACGTCAAACTAACTTTTACGAAATCAACTTTATTCGTCTGATAAAAATAAGATATCTCAACGGATCCTTACGATTGGTCCCTTGTTAACGGAGAACCCGCCCTTTATTCTACACATTACATTAAATATGTTCCTATATAAAATTGTGAGACGGCAAAGTATGAAAACATTTTTCCTGGTTATGAAAAATCGTGTGTTTTCTTTGTCGATCGGTGAACGGCATACGTTTACTCTTGTAGATTGACGCAATTATTTTTATAGTTCAGAGTTGTTTAAAATACAAAGTGTTTTTCAAGAACTATTTTTAAAAATGAAAAAAGAATGCTGTGGTAAGGCCGCCTGCACACCTAACGTCACAATCAGCTGATAGTATGTGTGCTGACGTTGTTATTTCAAACATTTTTAACTTGACGCTTGACCTTCTCCTTAATAGTCCTTATAACGTCCTACCTTAGGTTCTACCATTAAACAAATACGTTTTAAAAACATGAAACATGACTGAAAATCGTAAGGTTCACCTTAAAACGACTATGTCGCCACCTGTTACTTGGTGCCATTATTTTAATGGCATAGGTCGCACACACAGCAAACGCCAGGCAATTAGACCGATAACAGTTATTGGCCTACGTGGTGGTAACGCTTTATTACAGAACGTGGTCTAAGTACACTACGTGCTTCGTCGTAGTCCGGGGAAAGTCATTTACTTGGTAAGCAAAAGTACTTTAGGTAAATGATTTGTGCGTAGGCACAGTAATAAATGCCCTCATAAATAATTTTCTTTGCGAAACTAACACAATTATGTGTAGTGGAACTAGTGGATGCGGAACGATGTTAAATATCATTATATCGGCACTATTGTCTTACTTACCTTCTCTGTCTTAACAGTTTTTATTTGGTATAAATTTAACTGTCCGAGGAAATTAAACTTCCTCTATCTACGTACAGAAGAAAATTAAAGGAACGTCAAAAATCATGGATTAAGATAATGCAAACATGTATAATGCATAGCCACAGACGAAATGTTTAATTTAGGACTTATAACTTTTATTGAAAACGGTTTTATGTCTTTTGTATATTAGTGATTGTAATATTAATGATAAACGGATTTAGGACAATTATATTTAGGGATTTAAATTTTATGGCATGTGATATTATGTGCTATTAAGTTCGGGTAGGTTATCATTCGGACAAATGATGATTAGGACAAAAAAGTTATAGCACTTTAAATTAAGGATAAAAAAAATTGGTGACACAATACAGAACCGTCGCCATTATGTATAATGTATGAAATCGCATCCATTTCGTCAAGAGTCATATGTCAGGGTTAACCATGATTATCAACAAGGCTGTAAAAACTGAGCATAAACTAAATTAAATTAGTCACAACAAATATTTAAATAGTAATTGAATAAATATTAAGCCTTATAATAGAAAGCTGCTTAACGGGCAGTTAACTAATTGGAATTAGTCGCTGAGAAATCTAACCTAATCACTGCCGCAGCACCGCGCGCTATGCTCGCGCGTGGTTGGTCACAGTTCTAACCTAAACTATGAACCGCCAAAATATTTACCCAACCGCCCATTCAAACAGTTTTACTGCCCTATCGTTTAAAATAGCAATCGAGTATTTTTTGTACTGACATTTGTAGGATGAAATAACGGACCAATTTTCTTTTTATTACGGTTAATGTTTTATTGTGACACTAATTTACCAACAGCTGAAAGATAAAATTACTGTCCGACATTATTTTCAACTGATCATAATAATTTCCCTAATATTCAAATAACAGTCGTAAACATTATTACCCTTTTATTTTTATGCATCGTGTTTTATGAGCCGGAAAACACATTTCACCCTTAAATTCCTATATATGTAAATATATATTGTAAGTATATATTATTTTCGTATGAATGTATGTGTATCTATTTAACATCACACATCACAATTTTTTTTTTCATTATTGTTCCCTTCAACCAATACACCTGCCATCTGTTCTTTTCACCACCCTTGGTTGACTGACAAAGAATGCCTAAGGCATTAAGTCCACCTTTGTAACTCTTTGGGTTCGCTAAGTTTAAATAAATAAATAAATTGTTAATGGTAAACTTCTGTAAAATCACTTGTTTCTTGCGGCACGCACTTATTTTCATCTTTATTTTCGGTATAACTTGCACTACTCGACGCCATTTTTAGCAGCAAAAGGTAGAAATTAGAACTAGTTGTTTCAATTCGCCCAGGCATTATGTATACGGTGATCGAATCATCTATTGCGTTTCAAGGACTTTTACATAAAGCCTAGGCGTTAGGTTAGGTGACCCTTAGACATTATACATAACCGCGACAGAATTTAAATGGACGGCGCTTTATGTATAATTACGAATTATGCAATCTGCCTTCGATACATACATTATACTACCAAAACAATTAAACTTATGCGTATACTTACAACCGTTACCATAAAACAGCTCTATATTCAGCTCGTAATTTTCAATTTTATAGGCTGTTATAATAATAATAGTATTCTGCGAAGTTGGGAAGTTAATCAAGGGGATTTCGGGGTATTATGTGCAGTTATGCCCAGATGGTAGCATAGAACCTTTCTCCAATACGGAAGGCGGAAACCACAAAATGAAATTATAACGGACCTGCCCTAAGTACCCCGGTTGCTTCTTACACGTTTATACAATCTCTCTAAATTAGGACATCACTATTGCGGCTCTGACATTGATCTTAAAAGTGATATTATTTAGAAACAACAGACAGGCGTTTACATATTCAAACGAGTTGGTTGGATGTTTAAAAAGTAACGTTAGTAGTGATACATTGTAACAATTTTGCACTGAGATACACAAATAGTTCAAAATGTATGAAGTTGGTTTTTCAAAATGAATTTATGAAAACGAAAAACTGCAGGCACTATATGCTTTAAAAAGAACACCACAGTATCATTTTATGCCTCAAAAACTCGCAAATATTTTTATCAAAATCGAAGAGCACAGTAAATGTTTCAAAAGACTGGCTGGTACATAGAGTAACAAAATATCTAGGTTACCTTCGAAGCATCTAAGTGATTACTGGATTCACTCGGCAAACTTGAATCAGTTCTAGAATATTGGGTTTTCCCTTAATAGATTGAGTTTTGTAAAAAAAAACTTCACACTTTTATATTGATCTTAAATCGAGATAAAATGTATTTCGCTGTCTTTAAAACAAAGAGGAGTAACAAATCATAACCTTAAAATAGTACTTCAAAATTTAATAACTATTACGAACAA
This sequence comes from Dasypolia templi, assembly GCA_963555695.1. Taxonomy (NCBI): domain Eukaryota; kingdom Metazoa; phylum Arthropoda; class Insecta; order Lepidoptera; family Noctuidae; genus Dasypolia; species Dasypolia templi. Next base: position 7,352,896 of record OY743148.1, on the reverse strand, counting down.
TATACCGAGATTTCTCACTAGAGCACTGTGGAACCTGAGTACCTACACAGTCCGAAGCTGATGAAATTAGACTTAACGTTTAAAACCCAATTACAAACTGGCATCAAGAACTTCTTAAAACTGCGTTCGATCTGAAATGTGATGATGTTTTGGTCATATTTATAAAAACCTTCAGATTTTTTTTACATATCAGCATGTTGAAAACATTCAATTTAATTGTCGGCTTTTCGATGACAAAATGTCAATGGCGCAGTAACAGCAACGAACTGCAACATGTGTAATATTGCAATACATGTTTCATATTTCTGCGGTAGACCAATAATAATGCCAATATTTATGAATGTGCGACCACAGAGCAACTATCAATTTCGTGCAGTATACCACATACTCGTAACGCTTGAAACTTTGACAGCTGTGAAATTGAAAGCATCCCACTGCGAAGTAGTGGCGCTGTAAAACCCGTTGTACTCACACGGTTAATCCGCCGGGTGCTACCAGGCACGGTCGTCAGTGTTGCATGGATAACCATGGAAGTTTGTTGACGAAACGGCGGCTCTACGTGCGGCACGGCGCCGATGCCGTATACTAACCGGTGACGGAACCGATGCTTTACCGTGTCATATACAAGCTCACACGATTACCGTAAAGAAACCGTGCCGTGTACAACGGGCCTAAGACGATACTGGCGTAGACTGTGATCATGTTTTATGGACAATACGTATGTCCTCGTAGTATGAAATTACAGCATAAAATCAAAACTTTAAGAGAGTTTTAGAGAAAAGTTTTAATACGTATATATTGTGAGCCTCGCCTCGGGACTTTCAAACTAAAGGGTTTTATATCAATCAGATAGTTTTGTATCAATCCTGAAACAAAAAAGTTTATTGAATAAGTTTTAGGTATTGTAGGTTAATACAGATGCGAAATACGTTTTGCAATATTGCGCGATAAAAGTAAAAATAGTAAACGTGAACGAACCGGTTTCTTCAATGTATTATTGTATTAATCAATATACGAACGAACAAGAAATAATATTTTCTTTCTGTTCTTCGAAAGTTGTTTGTTTTTCTGAACAGTCTGTTAGTTTCTGCGTAGAGGCGGCAAAATATAGACTGAACCGTGTAATTTTGACTTCTAGTTAGCAAAAATATAAACAACAATATAATATCAGTCGGCGTAACCACTAAAAAAGTGGCCTAGTGCGAGTCGAATTCGCACACGAAGAGTTTCGTACCACCGTCTTTCATAAACCTAGTTTAGCTATCGAAATGTTCCCTTTCTGTCAAACTTCATTTTAATTTGACAGAAAGGGACAAAACAGTGCTATATTATGAACAAGACGGTTAGTTTTTAACTTTATTGTATTGTATTTATTCTTTTTTGTTATAGTAGTACACACCCTGTGAAAAATTCAAGTGTCTATCCAGTATGATTCGAAAGAAGACATTCCTGTGACAGACGGACGGATGGGCGGTCAGACGGATAGCGGAGCCTTAGTAATAGGGTACCGTTTGCACTCTTCGGGTGCGGAACCCTAAAAACTAAACACTTTCACACAGGATGTTGTCGTGGATCAAAGCTCCTAATTAAATCTGAACATGGACACCTCACATCGTTTTTCTGTTTACAGAAATCTTTGAGAACAGAGCACAAAAGGTAGTTGTTACCTAAACAGCGTCGGACGATATTATTAAAATTTTAACAATGTAACATGATTAGAAGCTTAATGACATCCTTTTTCAAACTTTTTTATGTTGTCGTAATAAACAACTATAATCCGCTGAAAAAAAAAACCGTATTCGGTTCAGAAAAAACACAGGAAAATAAATAAAAATCTTGTAAAAATCACGAAAACAGAAATGACGAATTTTTTTCATAAAATAAGCCTACATAACAATCTTATAATTACTAGTATTAATAAGAACAGGTTAACATCCTCCCCGATGTCCTTGCAACAGTGGGTAGATACTTAATTTACACACTATTTATAAATAGCCTTTGAGAAATTTCTCAAGTTTCGGCCAGTGATAAATTACTTTCACACACCAGCAATATTGTCAGTGTCGGGTAATTTATATCAAAACTCTTACGTAGTACGAAACTAAGATTTTTTTATATATAGCATAGCATAGCATAATCAGCTTATTTTGTTCCCACTGCTGGGACACTCTGTGAGAGAGAGTGGGCCGGACGCGAGCCTAGTGCGGGTTGGTAGATGATCACTGGCCTGCTACTGTTATATTTGTAGTTAGTTCCCATTTTGTTTGTAGGTAGTTACATAGTTTTATCAAGCAAGTTATTAAGAACATTAAGTGGATATAACATTGCGCGTTCCTTCGGGCTTAAAGCAAATAAGAAACACAATGAAAAAACTATAGCCTTACAACAAAGTACAACAACAGTTCCTATAATCCAGTCATAACTAAAACTGTTTTTCGACCAAAATCACCGACGTGTGAGCACTAATGTATGTCAGTTCCACAACTCGTTAGAGGAGAGAAGCAGTTTACTTTCTGCAGTAACTACGTTTTACGTTGTTCCCAATGCAGCAAACTATCAAAAAAAATCTTCGTATTGTTAAATAGTTCTGTCCAAAGACCACAAAAGACTCGTTTAGAAAATCAAAATTAAGTATTGTTTTATGTTTTGTCTTCTATTTAATTTAATATTAGTATCTATCCAGAATCTTTTAAAAGCACCATTCTAAAATGAAAGAGACTTTGCTATAAGCAATCATTTCAAAAATAATGGTTGAAAATGGTTGAAAATTTCGTCTTAAGGTTGGCACATCAGGGAAACCTCGGCGGGTCGTTAGGAATCAGTTAATTTTCACGAAGAAAGCTCTCTAAAGTATTCGACGGTTGGAACGCAAATTGTTCATTTAATTGCCGTGTCGATCCCTTTCAATTGGCAGACGATTTCGATGAAAAAAGTGCCTTTATCGCAACCCTCGAATCTTCAGAGAAAGCTATTAAACATTGGTGAATTTATTCATCAATTCTGTCAATTTATCGGTTTAATTTCTTTTTTTTTTCGAAGCAATTGTGTTTAATTGAATTTTTATCCCGAAAACTCATTAGTGGTTTTCATTTTTATTTTTAGACGATAGGCATTAATGGACCGGAAAGCAATCAAATTGGTGTGTAATGCAAAACGACGTGGTTCTTATGGGTTTGTGTATTTGCCAAACATTTGACAAATATTAATTTGCAACGTGTTCTCTGAATGTCCGATGTGCTCTAATTACGCCAACTATGCATACATCGCAGGGCTGTAGGTGTGTGCATCTATCACGCCACGATGCTTCTTCCAAAAACATTAAATTTTGCCAATCCGCAGATCAATTACCTCGACGTCGAACTGTTTCAATATTGAGATTCATTTGGATTCGTCTAGACACACTAAACAGCATTACGGAACGTTATTGGAACCGACGCGTTCGGAACCAACCGTCACAAATGCTGTTTAAACATGATATTGCAGATGCACAGCTATTTTCATTCACACGTAATTAATTATGTTGCATGAAAATCAGACTGACTTATAATTGGAACGCATTGAACGGGAATTGTCTCTTATTAACCGCTGGCAGATGCCCAAACACACGTCTGTTTTGTTTCTAAATTGCAACAGTTGTCGAACAAACCTTATAAGTGCCAAGTCACCAATGAAACTGAACATGATCATCACTTTAAAACCCATCTCAAGAGCTGTCAGTGTGAATATTCCATAACAATTTTGACACTGACAGCTTTTGAACGCGTTTTAGATGTGCTGAACGCGTCCAATTTCACTGGTGAAATCGGCAGTAAAAAGACGTAACTAACCTAGAGTTTAGTGAATAGCCGTTCAAGTAATCAATTAGTTATGTCCCATTTTGATGTGCAGCGAATAGGTTTCGTGTTAGTGGATATTCTAATAGTTTCATAGTGGCGAATTGAAACTAAGCCAAGTGTCGCGAAGACTAACCTCTAGCCGTACAAATCATACGCGTCATAACTATAAGTAGGTACTCTCAGTAACAGTGTGTCGCGTAAACAAAACACACTGTACATATTTTTCGCGCTTCATAAAATGCAAGTACGGAGTTGAAAGAGTGGAAGCGAAGTAGCGGAGCCAACGTGAGACCGTTGAACGTTGAGACCCAAACCCGTAAAAATGTAGTCGACAAAGAGCGCGATAGCAAAAAACACGAACAAACGAGCGTCGAAGTCAGTGTTGTGGTAGCAAATGAAGTGAAAATTATGAAGTCTAGCTTGAAGAATAAACGGTCGGGTAAAACGAGTAAGGGCAAACGTAGCAAGAAAAGGGTTAGGTTCTCAGACACTGAGCCGGCCCCGGCGGCCGGGATCACCCTGTGCGAACGTTTCGCCCGATTTTGTCATTTCCTTCGGAAGTACACGACGGGATCCGTGAAAAATGTTCCAAGTGAGTTTCCCTTTATTGTTTAACGCCCATCTTTTATAATGTCCTGTATCTGTGGCTCTTTTCTGATGTTATTCTTTTTGTCAACAACTGTATCATTTGATGTTGTTTGTTCGTTGTTTTTTTGTAGTTAAGAGGATTTTATGTCACTGAGTTTGACTTTTGATCATAAATATTTACTTTCACTATTTACAGAGGTGTACATGGCATGGTTTTGTATGGGCTTGGATTGGTTAGATGTACGTCGGCCTATTATTAGTAAACTACCATCATAGAGGGGATTCGAACCCCTACTTTTATTTATAAATTTAGGTAATCAGATATTTACAAAAGAAGCACCTACCGCTGTACGTAATCAGAAACAAGAAACTCGTTTGCGACCCACAGTAGCTATATCACGATACCAATTAAATTTTAATGAAACATTCGAGCTATTGAACTACAAAATGCAATTTTCCGGCGTCGAGTTGATCAACAATTTGGGACGGAACTCCGTGAACCAACTTCGACGAAGAAAGTTTCACTCATTAATGAAATTGCTGGTAAGAGAAATCGACTAGTTTTATTTTCAATTAATAAATATGTATACCTAAGTAAAGCAGCCATTTATTCCCGTACGAGAAGAGGCCATTGCGCTGGGAAAATAATAGGCTGGTATTAATTTATTGTTATTTGAAAGTAGACAATTAAAATAAATCTATAAACAGGGCTTTCCTTATGTAATAAATATCGGTTATTGTTCGAGATCTATAGGATTAAAAATAATATGCAGGTAAGCACACTCATGAATCCTTATACAAAAATCTAGCGCAAGGCCTGCGAGCAAACTGTATTGATTTTCCATCTCTTCAATGCCGATGGTTATAAACTCAGTATAGGTAACGATCTTTAGGTACATTATACACGACTGAACTGAATTCGTTTAATATTGATTCCATAATGATACACTTGAAAAAAATAACCTGGTGATTCATAGGTTTTTTTAAAACTTTTTTTAGGGTCCGTCCTTTATAAAAAAAAACGGTACGTACCTTTTGACATCACTTTTTTGTCTATCTATTACAGAGGTTTTATCAAGTACCTACACGTACAGTGCAATGTGAAACCTTGACTTCAGTTACCTTTTCATAATAACAAACTAAAGACTGAAATTCTCTTTAAACTATTAATTTAGTAATTAATTTGACCACGTATTATGTCTTGGACAAACGCAATGTCAAATATATTAAAACCTTTCTGATTCCGATTATTGTTTTTCACTTTTGTGGTTTTTCAAATCACGCTTCATTCCTTCATGAACCTAGTTAAATGTGCATGCTGTGCTCTCCTGTAATTGAAGGAGCACACATAAATTGAACCTTGTCATTTCTTATTCAGATGTGTAAAAAAAGTATTTTATTTATTTATTTTGGATCTCCAACAAAGGATAACCATATACACTATAAATCACAATAATAACAAGGTTCAATTTATGTGTGCTCCTTCAATTAACTCGGTTATAACTCGCTAATAACTAGGTTCATTAAAAATTCAAATTGAGAAAATAAATGATTAATGATAAAAATCTAGGTCTTATAAATGATAATAATCCGTATAGTAGAGCACTTATGCGCTGGTCTGCAGCGTAACGCGACGACGGGTGTGCTATTCTTCGACATAGCGAAAGCCTTCGACAAAGTCTGGCACAACGGCTTGATATACAAGCTCTACCAACTAGGAGTGCCAGATCGTCTCGTGCTCATCTTGCGAGACTTTTTGTCGAACCGGACCTGTCGCTATCGCGTCGAGGGAGCACTCTCGTCCCCTCATCCTATTCGCGCCGGTGTCCCTCAGGGTTCCATACTATCTCCTCTCGCCTTCACGCTGTTCACTAGCGATATCCCAAAAATTAAAAAGGTTCAGTTGGCTCTCTTCGCCGACGACACTGCCGTTTACTATACCGGTCACTGTCCCAACGCTATAGCTCGTACTCTCCAAACCTCCGCAAACGTCTTAGGCGCTTGGTTCCGGAAATGGAGAATCGAGGTCAACCCCGATAAGAGTCAGGCGGTTCTCTTCTCGAGACGTCGTCGACTCCCTGCCCCACTTCCCAGCCCGATCACTATGTACGGCAAGCCAATCCCTTGGGAGAAGCAAGCCAAATACCTAGGCGTGATCCTCGATGAGAACCTTACCTTTAAGGCTCATATTAAGGCGGTTCGCGCGCGCGCCTCCTTCGCTCTTAGCAGGCTCCAATTCGTACTAACAGCCCGTAGTAAACGGTCCCTCAAATGCAAGCTCCGCATCTATACCGCAGTCATCCGTCCCATCATGACCTATGCCTGCGTTGTATTTGCGCACGCTCACCCACGTCATCTCCATAAGATGCAGACCCTCCAAAACCGTTTCCTCAGAAGGGTCACGGGTGCCCCCTTCTATGTCCGTAATATAGATCTTCACGTCGACCTCAAAATGCCAACCATAAAACAGTTCATGAAACGCTTATCAAAGCGTTTCTTCGACTGCGGCATCAAACATTCTAACCCCCTGATTACAGCGGCCACCCGCTACACTCCCTCCCGCATTAGCAGTATTTGCCGACCAAGGCATACTTTAATCGACCCCGACGACGCCACTACCCTCCTCCAGGAGAGTAGTAAGGCCACTAGCACGCTACATAAGCCCAAAACCCGATCGCCGTCCTACCGCCCTCGCCGCCGAGGCCCGCCGCGACGCCCAAATCGACGCCCCTCCCGACCCTTGCTCGAGCCAGCCCGCGCCGCTGAGCCTGTAGCTTTAAATTCGTCCGTAAATAATACCAATCCTGATCCAGCTAGTCATTTGCTGCCCTCTTCCAGCGACGCCCTAAGCCGAGGTTCGTACCCCACAGGGGGTGCCCTTAGCGTTGTCGCTTAATTTTAGTTAGTATATAAGTTTAAGTCCTGGCTGGAGGCCTTAATTTATTAGGGAATCCACAGGCAAGTCCGCTTAAGCAGACGACAACCGCATAGGTTGACCTGAGAGATGCCAAACAAACAAACAAAAAATCATAATAATCTGGGTCTTCTTCACATTATTTCATGCCGTAGTATACAAAAAAAAACATTCAGCCAAATGGTAATTGATCGTCTTCCTTTTTTAAGTCGGTAATAAATTAACAATCCAAGGTTGCCACACAAGGATGCCAAAACCGATTGCCCAAAGTACGATTATTCACAATCCTAAATTCTCTTTTAATAAATCCCAACATAATGCCTCGTTGATCAATGGTCAAATTTATTTTTAAAAGAGTAACCGTGGAGTTTCTTGCCGGTTCTGCTCCATAGGAAACGACCAATTGGAAGCGTGCATCTAGCTTCTAACGTTTCATAAGTGCACATGTGAAATAAAATACATATTTTGATTTTGATTTTGAAACAGAACGATCTCTAGTCGCCTATACTGACGCGCCAATAAGAAACGGGCCATTTTTGAAAATTCGAGTTCCTTGTAGATTCGGAATCCTCATAATGAGCTATAGAGCCCATACGCCATGGACGCCATTTACTAGAAACTACGAACAACCTCCTTACTGAGCCAGAATTAGCGCGGCAGTATAGTGTGCCCAAATTCATGATTTATTTGTAACAAACGTTTTTCCCTGTAAGTTGACTTTCCTCTACATCAGAAGTACCATCTATTAACCCCATTAATATCCCTAAACATCGCTGAAAGAACCCAAAAATACAGACCTTACCCTCGTTCTACTCAAACGGGACTTATACCTATTTTTACGAAAGTATGTACATAATTTATTAGGGAACGTATCCGAATATCCGAATATACGAATTATCCGAGTACCCGTGTCACATTTTTCACGTCACGCAAATTGAGTCGTTCCAACTCCCTGGAGTTTGTGCCCGACGTAAATTACAGCGTTAAACTTCATCTCGACGAATGTGTGTCTATGCCTCAAGCTTAGATACGCACGCAACGTCATGAATTAGGGAAGGACATCGGTCAGTAATAGTGATGAGGGCTCGATCAAAGACTAACAGTAAAGAAGGGTTTACATGAAACAAAAGAAAAAAAGTTTTAATAGATAGTCATTTGTTTTTAGGACAAGTATGAGAACGAATTCCACAGGTGGTTCCTATACGTTGGACTTTTTACAAAGAGTCACCTTGACCAATGCGTTTTTTTTTAAGACAAGTACCTATAATTTTCAGTTCATAGGCAAATAAAAACAACTTTAAGACCAATTTTAAGAATGGTCTTTCAACATAAGAATTTTCTTGATGAATACTCAGACCAACATCTTGTAACTACCCATTCAAAACTTAAGTATCACCTACCAAATGTCAATGCCAGATCCTGTCCAAGCTATTTACAGGAAATATCAATTAGTGAAAATAGTTGTTATGATGATAGGACCTTTTCATAATACATTGTTTTTCAGTAGAACTTGCCGATTACAAATCAATGATAAAAGGAATTCAACCCATGAATTTTCTATTGCGTTACTTGTTGCGCATGATAAACAACAAATAAAAGTATTAAATACCCGTAAAACAAAACTCATATTACGATTATATTAATTATGATAATGCGTAACGTATATGTTGCTTAAATCGCTTTTTTAACAATTATAAACTGCACCTAACCCATAATCAATGTCATTATTGTTTTAAGATTTTAACAGAAACCGCAAGTTCTACAGACATTAAGACAAATGTTTAGTTAACAGTAATAAATAAGCTGTAAGATGCTGCATATTGCAGGCTTGTAAATGGCTTTTAGATTTGAGTGGGGCAAAGTTCTATAGAGTTTCTGGTATTGTCCTTTATTCTTCCTTAAATAAACAATTATCTTTCAGCTTGTATAACCACTCCCTTATCCATACCTATTGCTCAGTCTCTAGGGACGTGCACATAATGGTACAGAGAAAATTGCCCCGACTTCCAATTGCTCAACGGTAGTGTAACTAACATTTACATGCTCAAATGCACAATGTATTTCTTAGCAAGAGTCCGTTTGTTTTCAGAGAAAATTGTTCTATATATTTGGTGATACGGTATTGTGTTGTTTGCTGTTTATTAAAAACTAGAGACAAACCCCTTTTTTTGGGTGGGAAGTCATCGAATGTTTTCTCTGGGTGGAGCGGGAGGGCGTGTGAGACTTTTACTGACTAAAACCCACCCGTGTTACTTCAGTTGGCTGTGCCAGGGCCACGGTTACTCTTTCGAATTGCCCGCGAACCTGAGGTGTTGGCCCTATCGGACCCCGTAATTTTGTAAGAGACCAACCCCTGACAAAAACATTGATATTTCCGGCCTTTTTCTACGTTGAATATTAATGTATTACACATTAATCTTTCGGATTTAATTCTCTAAATTCTGGTCAAAACCACATCAAATCCTCTGTTTTGTTTAACGACATATGCGATCACACAAACAGACACAAAAAGTGACTTTATTTTATATACAAATATACCGTATGAAATTTATTAGTCAAAAAAAAACTGTGTCTTTAATATAGTCATCCAGTGTAATCGCACAGTCCAAAGCAAAAGTTAACGATTACGTGGCCATTTTTGTATTCACTTAAGTAATTGCACATAAGGTGCCATATTGCCATTTCCTCACTTGTTTTTTGCCATTCCAACTACGGACCGAAACTTAGCTGAACAAAACCTTCGTCTTTTTTATTTAGAATATCGTATAACACAAGGTTATTTTTACTCGTGTAATTCGACATAGTCCTCAAAAAGTACGTATTAACGGCTGCCTGAAAACTAAAGACTGAAACCTACAACCCTACACTAGTTGTTTACCACTAAATCAGACAATGAAGTTACATAGAATTTATTAAACAACATTATAATTTTCTTAACACTTTCATAACTAAATGACGGAATGAGAAAGGTGGTAATTAATAGTACAATGTTTCTAAATTAGCAGAGCGTAATGACGGTGATAAATAATTTTTACTTCGCCTAGCGGCATTACGCAGAATTTATTGCAACGAATGTCTGTTTCGCGCCGTTTTCGCGAATTAAGGAGATTATTTGCCTAATTGTTGTTTAATGTATTAGAAAGACGTTGGTTTGCTGCTGTGTATTTACTTTCATTCTTTTATTTTTGTATTTTGCGTCAACAGATAACTCCACGTTTTTCTGGTCACTATTTTTTTTAACCTGTTCTTTTAAATCGTTTTTTTTTGTTTACGCAACGTCATGAAAAAATATGAAAACAGACTGCAATATAGGAAGAAGAATTGTTTATTCTGCACAAACAAAACGCGCATTACAACAAAACTACATAAAATACACACATACAAAGTAGCCAAAAGCCTCGTACTCAAGAACTAAAAGTTACACAATTTTGTCCATTGCTCGATGTCAGGTACAAAGACCAAAACACATTGCTCTGTGTTGCGACCTGTCAAATAACAATAAACAAACAATCAAAACAAAAACAAAATGCCGGTTGCAGAATGGAAAAATTACTACTTTTATTATAAACAAACAACAATAATAAGAGAAATTAAGCCGTGCGTTGCATCTGTGCAAGAACAGGTCAGGTCCAAAAAAAAACAGGTCGATGCTCATCAAAATGCTGTGACTCCGGACGAACCTATCGTCAACAACGCTGATTTTCAGCAACTACCTCGAATGACGTAATGACGTCCCCCGGTGTGAATATAGTTGTAGTTGATAGTAGTAGTAGTGCCGTTTTGCGTGGATGTGACGCATGTTTTCCAACAACCTTTTATTTTTTATGAGTATTTGTTCTTTTTTGCGTCATGTTTACCGCAAATAAACGATTTTTCTTTCTTTCTTTTTCTTTATCGTATTTATTTTAGGTATTATTTGCCTTGCGTGACTAACCTTTTCCAAATATATTGGGGTCGCCTTCGAAGCAGATGAGACTAAATAATGTCAATGTTTAACAAAGAGCCACTGGCATCTGATCTCCACAACACAATTACATACTAGGCAGATTTGATATGCTAAGGTCTCTGACTTCTTCTCCTCCACTAGTGAGGCTATCGGGCTTCTTAGACAGGAATAGTCAATGATGTTACAATCTATATCTGTAACAATTGTTATGCCTAAAACATGTTTTTTAGATTTTTTGTGTGTTTGTCTGAATGTATGTTCCAGCATGTCGCAAAAGCTACTGGATTAATTCTGTTTAAATTTTGTATAGATATTTCCTGTAAGTCTGGTCAGTTTATTGGCTATAAACTATCACGCTATTTGCTAGGGGACGAGAAATATTGCATTATGATCGCACTCTTTTCCGAAAATAGTAAAAAGACGCTCCAAAAGGTCAGGAAATTGCAGATAGTTACCAATTTAACTTTTGCGCAAATGATTATATTCACGCTGTACCTATAAGGAACTAAGCAGTCAATCATGATATATACAGGGTGGGTTTTTGAGATAGCGCAATAAGGGCAAGTATCTTAACCATTGTCGCTACAATAAATTTGATTCTACACAGATTTTGAAAAAAAAATACAGTCAGCAAGAAAATGGGCAATGGGCGTCCTGAGTTTGTTGTGTTTGTCTGTATATTTTGACTGCTGAGACCAAAACTACTAACGTAGCATACATGAAAGTTTTATAAAAATGTGGTTGCCATGTTATTTTAGTATACTGTGTTGTCTTACGACTTCAACGCAACGTAGTCGCGGACAGAAGTATGACAACATATTCCAAAAGTTGATCGTACCTACTGTAACACAAATACGAATTGACCAATAAAATCACTGCAACGTTTTTCGTCGCAAACAACCTACAATGTTTACAAAATAAATTCAAATACGTCCTTTATGCTAAATACGTATAAACATTCACCCCAACGGATAAATATCCTGCCTATATCGTCATCATCGGGTTTAATGTTCGCAATCAACGGTCAATTACACGACAGAGCTTAAACACTGTATGTTGGCACAAATGAGATGATCCCTATGTGTAGGTACCAGTTTACCCCTCCACTAGATTGTATTGTTGCTTGCAAACTGGAAAGACGCAACAGCGCGACACAAAGGTACCACTCGTCGCGCGACACGCGATGCCTTCGTGTCGCGCTGTCGCGTCGCGCATTGTGTACGAGCCTTAAACGGAGGGACCTAGTTTACCATAGACACAGTTTACGGGGAAAAGGTTTAATAGGTATGATTTAGACAAATTAATATTCTGTCAGGAATTTGCTCTGGAAGATAATAAGTCCTGCAATTTAGATTTTTTTAGGTAATAGGTCCGTAGAAACGAATAGCGCTCCACAAAATTTCACAGGACTTAATTTTAAGAGGCTGTTCGTGGTATAGGGTAAGAAATAACCTGAAGAAACGCTACGCAGTAAAGTTTTAATCAAATTAAGCCAAGCTTGAAATGTCAGTCGACTGGCGTATTTTTAGACCCCTAGGTAATAAGACTACCCTCGCTCTAGTTGTTTTATTGTCTTGTCAACTACACAATCCTTCAGGAACATATTATTTTGGAATTTTCGTACACATTTTATCAAAAAAGGTCCAGAGACTTGGCTTTTTTTCTAATTAAGTCTTGTAACAATGGAAACTTGGCAGCACGATGTTATTCGACTAAAATTATAGCTTAACACATGCCATAGCAAATCTTATGAACGTGCAGAAAAGCCATAGGTAATACGAGTTTTTTGCGTACGGCAGTTCAGGATAAATGGGGAAATTGAGCCCCCCCCCCCCCTACTTCCACTTAACTACATAATAAGACTAATTTCTACATGGAAGTCATTTCTTTGCAACATCCGTTAACTGTTAATGCCTGTTATCATAACGTTTCCTGACACAAATCGAGCCCTTCCAATTTCCCATCTTTGATATCATAGGAAATCGAAATACCAACGTCTTCTTAATCATTACCTTCTGTCATACCCTGCTTAAGAGACTGGCAACAGCTAAAACGCGATCATTGTCAGACTGCATAGAAAAGAAAGAGAAGCGCGATGACACAAACGCTTGTAATTTATTGCAAAATATTAAGCAAATAGCTATTTTATTTTGCGTTCAGAATCGTACAAATTATTTATTTCATTTCTGTTCTTATGCATTGTTCATTGAAAAAAGAAAGTTAATAAATCACCCGCAAACTGTAATGAAACCTCTACAACTTTGTATAATTCGTACTACAGAGCCACAAAATACAAGCAACGCTTAGTTAGTGGTTCACCGAATATATCACATTGTATTGTTACTTTTTGATGAATAAAAAAATCTATTGATTGACCTAAAAAATACTAACACTATTACGTTAACATGTTTCTTGTAGAATAATCTGACAAAAAATTTGAATGATTACATGTATTGTTTGTGTCTTTAATCGTTTAAAGAATTTTCTTGTGGTATATATCGTGTTTTTTTTCTATCGTATCGTTGTATTATGTTTTCAATTAACACACTATCTAACTATAAATATATCCTGAAAAATATCATGTATGTAATTTTATACTGCAGTGTATCTTTCGCCTAATATTATGTACTTGGCTTGGATGTTGGATTGTGTTAATTCGGTTGAACAGTGTTACGATTGTAGATAGACCAATAAATTGCATACCTACAGTCATTTCAGTGATTGAATTCCAATGTAGGTTTTTTTTTAAATTTACTAACTGTATCTTAGTTTCTGCTAATTCAATTCTTATTCGTTTATACCCATCCTGTTTTTAATCCGATCCAGCCTGTCCCTTGCTGCCCCCAGTGACGCCCTAAGTCGAGGCCCGTACCCCACAGGGGTGCCCTTAGCGTGTAGCCCTAAATGACTACATGGGTTAAATAATGGAATACAGAGAAACCACTTGACAGGTATCCACAATCTTCAAAATCCTCATCTAAAGTTCTTAACGATCAATTTACCCGAACCTCAGACAACAAGACAAATCAATAGATAGTCCGACCTCAAGGAGTCTTTCATTTACGAAGGGAGCCGAGCTAAAAGTAGTTTCGTCGGTAAGTGCATCTCTCAGTCACGTAGAGCTGTAACTGGTCGGTTTAAGAACTCTAACGTACGACTCGGAAGTGAGGGAACCTAATTCTGGAAATGGACTGGGAATTTATTAGATATAGATGCTGTCACCAAATAAATACTACATGTTTGAAACAATTAAGACTATCCTTTGCTCCAATATGTTGTATCACTTATCGTAGGTATATTTAAAAGGCACGTTTTAAATAATAATCAACGCCTAATGCTATGCTGGTCAATATTAACGATATACTTATCATTAATGAGTCGCGAATCGTCCCAATGTAAAAAACATTCAATCTTAAATTACCATAGTCTTCAGAACCTATTATTGACTGTAGCGAATCTATGTACCAACGAACCATCTGCAGTATTATTTCTAAAAAACCTTTTTTGCAAATAAAACACTACCAAGTGAAAAATTACTTTAATTTCGGTGTCGGTTTTGTATTTTCGTGTTTTGCCACCGGCTTACGAAATTAAAGAAATTTTTCTTTCTTTTTTTAAGTTTTTATTTATCACTTTTTAGCTGTGATACCTATCCCACACAAATTCGTATACCACTTCTTGCAATGTACATCTTCAATATATACACTAAATGGAAAAATACGTATTATTGAAGCTAACTGATAAACTACCCAAGCAAAGTTAATAAAATTTATATGAGACCCCTGAAGCATACCTTAGGGTATGCTTTAGAGGTGTTCTGGTGTGGCCATTAAAAGAAGAATTTTCGAAATTGATACACAATTACCGAAACAACATATAAAAAAAAAACATACGGACGAGTTGAGAACCTTTTGGAAATAGGTTAAAAAGCAGAAAGGGATGTCGATGGGACATCATTTATCAAAACTATACTTACATGACATCGACATAACACCGTAAATAGTACGGTCAATAAAGGTATATAGTAGAACCATCTCTGACCCATTTAGAACAATGCCAAAAAGCTAAATTCTCTCCTAAAATAGACAAAGCACTAAGCCCGAATCCAACCATTACCGACTACATTGAATTCCCATCGAAAATGCGGTTAGAATTAGCCGTTGGTCGGTAAAACCCGGTGCGGAGTATTTAACAACGGTAAGCTAGCCCATTACGAACTCATTGGTCGGATGACGTCACCTACAGAAATCCCCCATGACAATAACATGTGACGTCAACACTTTGGTAGTTTATGTAATCAGTGCCCTGATGTTTAGTTATAGATAACGGCACTGTGTGTGTAATTTGTCAGTGTCAGCAGTTGTGACACGATAAGTGTCGTGAATGACTTGACGTGTCTCTTATCTCTTGTCACGTTAGTGGCTAGGTCAAGAGGACAGTAGCCAATACTCATAACATTATACCTATGGCCGGAGGTGTTTAACCCACCCACATTTCTCTAGTAACAAAATGACATACAACCATTAATACGGCATATGATTTTAGACCCCTAAAGTCATAGTCAAAGTAAAATAATTTATTTCAAATAGGCACACATTTACAATAACAAAAAATAGAATTGTTCAAATGATAAATGATTTTATTTCTGTAAGTAGTTTTGTACAAACACTTTTACACGTTAACTATATTTTAAAAACTAGATGAGATCGGCGTTTCCTATCTGACTACTTTGAGAAGAAAGGCCGAAACAAACACATACCACACACGGCTACAGTCTCTTTTAAAGTCCAGACATAATCTTGGTCAGATCATATGAAGATCATGTGATGAGATTGGTGTCTGAAATGGCCTAATGCCTAGCGTAGACATACATATTAGATCGTGTACTGAAACCATAGTAACACGTTGCACGTCGATGTCCCTGCCACCTTGTATTCAATTCCCATGCATATTTCTTGTTATTTATTCGACATCAATAGAATCTCTGTTTAATTTTGTAATTGAATATTATTTGCATGCCCATGAGACGGTAGAATATTGAGACGCTTTAATTTAAGAAAACATCTATGCACCAATTACCCATGTTTGCAAAAATAAATGATTTGATTTGTTTTGCTCAATTTATCATACATGTTATTTGAAAGAAAGAAAAATATTTACTTTCACACAGCTCGTGAAGCACAAAGTAAAAATGATAAAAGTTAAAAATTAACTGGCGAAATGAGGGTTTACTATAGGTACACCTCTGCCCAACCCTTCGGGGAAACAAGGCGTGATGTTATGTTATGTTAAAATTTACATCAACAATAGTGTGCTAGGTTGCGTCAAAAAGGTGAATTTCAGCATTAATGCCAGACAGATGCTGTCTGACGCTGTCAGATTTGCAAAGTTTACCGAGACCAATACATCCCAATTCTGGGAATTTCCTACTGCCGTATAAATTGAAGTGACAACATACCGATACAATTTTATTGACAAAATATAATCAGGAACTGAAAAGGCAAAGCTTTTAAAGCTATTCATCATTTACACGTAATCTACTATTGACTGATGCGTTATTGTTCGATTCGTTAGTTTATAGAGTGGAAAAAGGGGTTTAACTGCCAAAAAATATGTGAAACAAGGTGTAATAACGAAAAGATTAATTAGTTGTTGCACAGGTTTAACTAATGAAGGTTTTTTAAAATGTGTATCTACCTACATAACATAACATAAAGCCTGTAATCCCAGAAGGGTTCGGCAGAGGTGTACCAATAGTATAGTAGAAATAGGGGGCGAGACCATTGCAATCAACCGGGCACATATCCAGACTCTAGGCAGCTACTGAGAAATTCTAGATATAAAACCCAAAGTCGGGCAAAGTGTTATCACTTTACCCGACCTGGGAATCTAACCCAGGACCTCATGCTCAGCAGTAGCTCTTGCGACCCCTAGGCCAACAAGGAAACGAGGCAGCCGAGGTATATTATGTAGCCTTGAATTTCAGCAAGATCTTGTCTTGTCTACCAGCTGCTGCACATAAAACGCTAGTCACCAAACACAGTTCTGGCTATTCATTTGACAACACTGAGGATACCTGAAGGGTTTTATAAGACAATCTCCTGAGCTTAACACTATCCCTCTATTGCCATGTCTAAACTACGCCTCCAAAAAGCAAATAATGAGTGAGTAATCTAATATCATAGTTACACGTCTCCAAGAGAACAAATCTAAAAGTTAATACGCAAATAGATTTACAGCCGATTAACATACAGTTTAATTTATACTTCAGACATCGTATAATACGCCTCATCAATCATATTCCGTACACCAAATGCAAATGTAAACCTAAACGTTACGCAAATAAGGTTCATAACCCAAATGGCAGGGCAATTTACCTCTAAATAACATGCATTTCACACAAATTTCATATTAGCTCTTTGTGACACAAAATAGTCATTATTCATGCAGATTTGTGTCCAAGGTATATGTTTAAGCGATTCTGTGTATGTTTTATGGTAAAATATTATATTTGGCTTCATTACTTCTTGGTACTTGGTTTAAAGCTTCTTCATGAGTCTTGCAAAGTTCTGTGGAGAGGTTACTTTGGTTGAAATATTTATCTTATAAGACAGAAAACCAAAGCAAATGTAGATTCTGTTCCAATTTTAAGTGCACTCTAATGCTTTTGTCTTCTAAGAAAGCGGGCACTGGTCAGACAATAACGGCTGTACAAAGCGCTTTTTAACAGCTTAATGACAAATACTGGTGAAAATGACAAATTTTCATAACGGCCGCTATAAGATAGTTATTACGGAACCAATTTCCTAGGAAACCCAAGCTTAACTGTTAAAAAGCCCGAAAACAAATAACTGTATCATAACATTAAACTTGAGCTTTATTTTGACTGTTTGCATGCATACACTGTATTCTACCTGAAGGCCGATTCAATCATAAATAAACAAGGGTTCTTAACATTCTTAAGTTTACAATAAACATATTCTAACATAAGTCACGTTCTTCGCAAATCCGATGAAGAGGAATGGACAATAATTATATTTTCTTCCAACTATGCTTTAATTTCATCACAATCACTCTAAAAACAAAGTACAAAGCGAGTCTTTAATGCTCTAGAGCAATAAAATGTATGAAATTTCATTATTGCACAGTTTTTTTTTGCATTGCTCAAGTATAACTTTTAATTTCAATAATTAAACTTCTATTTTAACTGTTTGATATGAGTTTATTTTATCTACTATTCCTATATGTAATAGTTGAAAGAAAAACAGATTATGCACCTCGCCTTAAGTAATTTATATTGCCCTCGTGCCTGTTAGATTAGAGCCCTCGCTAACACTCGGGCTCTAAATCAGGCACTCGGTGCAATAATAATAGTTATTTGTTTTACATGTGGGTAAAAGTGTTTTTTGCCGTGAGTGCTTGGATTGAAACCTGAGCTAGCGAAGGGTTCTAGAATTAAAGCACGAGCGAAGCGAGTGGTTTAAAAGAAGAACCCTGAGCGTCGCGAAGGTTTCAAATCACGAAACGCTATAAACTTTTACCCATAAGTGAAACACAACAATTTTCACCACACTACGAGGAACTTGCAAAAAAGAAAGAAAACCAGTAAAAGAAAACCGTATTTTCAACTAATTCTGTCAAATGACAGAATTAGTTGAAAAGACTGAGTCAAATTTTCATCGCATTTTGAGAAATTTGTAAAAACTTGTCGTTGTAAAAGTTTTTGAATGGTAGCGTGGGACACAGGCAGGCCACAACGGGATTCTTTCAAAGGCTTCTTTCAAGTGCCTGTTGTTTTTTAATTCGCTCATGCAGGCAAAGGAAGTGAGCCATACAGCCTTGTCTTTTTGTCATTTCTTAGTGAGAAGGTACGTTCAAAACAAATGCTTCATACACTTTATTTATTTATTTCGATACACTAAGTATAGTTAACCATTACTTTTATTACCTTTTACTGTATATTACAATTAGAACTATTGAAATTAACATTAAAAATTACATAATTTTATAGTGTTAGCAATAAAATAAACTAAAAAGCGGATATTTTCGGTTCTGAATAACCAGGTATTTTCGGTTGACAGGTTTTGAACGTTTCTAACTTTTGTCTTAAAAACTTTTTTGTTCCTAACTCTTTGGTTTTATTTAAAACTTCGAGTAAATGTTGAATCGGAAGCCTTCGAATTTTAAAACACTTTTACACTCTAGATAACAAAAAAGGCTTTTACCCACGGAAATCGATGGGTAAAAATTGCAAATAATAGGTAGTGTGGTGAAAATTACTTTGTGCTCGATGCAATAATCTACTATTAACATTCAAGAACTTAAAAGGAAAATAACGGAACGTCAAACAAATTAGATTTGATGAAATGAAAACAAAATTAAAAAAAATATATGAAAACAGCAAGGGCATTGTAGATAATGCAGTAGTTTTATCTCCCAAGCAAGAATACCGGCGTGATGTGTCTTTTAATTAATATCCTTATATGTATACTTATAAAATTATCTGTCGAATTGTTCTGGTTTATTTGATTCTTACCAAACATCATGGCCGTCTTTGAACTAGTTCTTGTTTCATTGTTTCTGTTTTGTGTATATTTTACATCGTTAACGGTCACATTGTCTGAAACGATTTCTTTTTCAATTGTGTTAGATACAAATCAGCCTCGAATAATAATTCAAATTTTATATCATGTCATTTGACCCTATAAATATAAGTCATTATCAAACGGCTTCTACCACAAGAGTGTAATTTGGCAAACCCCATAAGAAACAAAAGAAATTAAAAATTCTTCACCACGTTATTTACGACATCACACACAAACGAGAATTTCATCTTAACCTTATCAAAACACAACAAAATCGTAATGTGTTTCATAATAAAACCTCATTTGATTGTTCCCGTCAATACGAGGTCTCGTAAAGTCGTCTTTTGTTAATGAACCTGATCTCTGCCGGCTGTCTGCGTTAAGAATAGAAGTTGTTTACCAAATCATCCATTGTATACGTTGGGCGTATACGTATCTCATCTGTTGAAGATGGGTCTTAAATTTATCATGTGTTATTAATAGCGGTGGGTAACTCCGGAGGTACTGATCCAAAGGAGCCGGTACCGAACGCGGATACGTAAACCTTATTTATTCCTCACAATCCTTACCGGCACCGCGGTACCAAATGATTCCGGAGCGCGCTTTCACTATTCACTCTCGTTCACTCGCTCAAGTCACTCGGAAGTACTCGGAACACGTCGTATCGCTCTAACTAACCAACTGTTCAATTCAAAATGTGCCAAATGATCCAGTGAACCAAATGAATAAAATGTTCTGCAAAACCGGGGAACCAAAATGAGCGAGTGAGTGCCGGTGCCAAAGGAATAAATAAGGTGAACCGGTACCGGACCCGGAGTCGGAATAAGTGAATCAATTCACTTGCCGGAATAAAGATTACCCACCGCTAGTTATTAAACTTATGAATTGTGAAGGCCTGGAGTAAGGTGTGAGGATGATTTAATAAAAGTGAGTTAACAATTTGAGGTGAGATCGTGAGAACTTTTGAGAAAATTTCGGAATATTTTTTCAGGCATATTACACACTTTTATGAATGGTTTCTTTCCATGAGATTCTTTATTGTAAAGATCATTTAAATGTATAAAAGGTACGAAATTTTACACGGATTATGATGTTTTTGATAAGCTAAGCAATACAACGTTCACTGGTTATTTTATGACGATAAAGAAAGAAAGGCATATTTCAGAAACATCTGCAAAAATAACGTCATTAAACGCCGATAAACACAGCACGGCACAACTTTGGCATAGATTCGGTAATCGCAGTTATAGCACCAGAACATTACCACAACCGTTAGTATTTCGTCTCCACACATTCCGCTGTTCGTTATAAAGTCTCTAGAATTCGCGCGTGAACTGACGGTTACTGATATGCAATTACGCGCAGTGTATTCCGGGCTCCCGAAACAAAAGGTGTTCAGTGCGCAGTGTTGTCCGAAAACAACGCAATATAGCTTCTTAAACCAACAAAATAAAGTGCAAATAAGAATGTCGGTAAACATTGATATGGAGAACTTTTCTGCGAAGAAGAATCTGAGGCGTCGTACATTGAACACTATCAAATCGGCTGTGACGGCGCTCAAACAAATCGCTAGTGAGTGCTCCCAAATTCTATTATTTGGTGTTCAACACTTTTGTAAATAAAGTGATATTTTTTTTCGCAATGTCGCCTTTTTCCGGGAGTATTGATAAAAACGAACTAAATTTTAGCGAGCGAGACAGATTCAATTGATTGCTCAAATCGGTATCTCGACTTCTTATATTTATTGTCCTACCTGTAGTGAATAGATATTCATGTAACGTACTACCTGTTTAATATTGATATCAGTGAGTATCGATGCCGCCTCATCAATGTTAATGGACTTAATTATAATGGTGTGAAATGTTCTGAATGTTTTAATTAAATACGTTATTATTTTACAGTTATTTTATGCTGAAACTTACTTCTCTCCTTCTACTCCTTCGTTTACCGGCACATTAATTGTCGGAACCTATAACTTTCCTTAACGTTTATTCAAACTCTAATAACGCAAATTCAATATTTACATATCGTGATAACTTCGGAGGGTGAAAATAAACTCGGGAGCCCATTAGAGTCGTGGCTTAACACTTGGTAAAGTGCGCGGTAACAATTCGTCGAGTATTTGCGAAACGTCAGCTTCTATAATGAAGGTGTCATTCAGGGCTCAGAAAACCCATTGTGTTTGTCATCTCGCGCCCAAACAGTCTCGTCACTCTACGAAAAACTCTCAAGCGACTTGTTTGTCAGAACCAGCGATCGTTTGTTGTAGACAGAAAACACTTCACAATTCGTTACGTTTTATCTTCCAATCTTTTGTTACACCTGAGGTAACTAGGCCAATTCTGACGTTTATAAATGAACTGCGGCTTCCCATTGTCTCTTCACATTGATTTGATGTTACACAGACCGTTTCTGATGAATTATGGAATGAATTTACATAAATAAACCTTGTTTGCTAAAGGCTTCCATCAAATGTTGATGCATAATTTAATATAGACCTTATCTTCGGATACTGGCAGATGAGCATGACATGGAACACGACAAATTATAGAGAATTTATAATTCGGAATACTTGGAACCTAGCTACAGCTGTTGCGAATGGAGTTTTAAGTAATCACAAATGTGTGAACTGAGTTGTGATTTAGCTACCCACAATAAACATCGTTTGGCAAATACTGGCGCCCACCACGGGACTTCAGAGATTGAATTATAAACACGCTTACGAGCTTAAATTACATAAATATTCATGTTTACTCCGTTACTTTTGCAACATATTTTACACAAGAAGCTGTGAAACATTTGGAATTTGGACTAGTTTTTAATGTTCCGTTCCCACCGCAAATTTTACAGATGTTTGTTTCCTACACATACGTAGTTTCATTTCAAGTAACCTACATAAAAAGACAGGGTAGTACATAACTGATTGGTCTAATAGAGAATTCGTACACAATTATATCAGTCGTTACCTGAAACTATTAAAACACTTAAAAAAATGTTCGAAAATTAAACTCATTAAATAATTAAACAACTTAACAATTTACTAAGTGACCGTTTCCTTATACTCGCTTTTTTACATTGATGATCAACTACAAAATTGTTCAAGTAACCTACTTACTTATAAAACATATCGCCCAATCAAATCTCTCTTTAACTTTAATAGTGTCTGTTCACTTTCACACTCCACATCGTTTTCATAAATACTTTATCTAACTTTCGTTTATTCAACCCAGTAGGTAATAATCACTGAAGCTCTTAAATAGTCCGAAGTTTCTCCATTCGCCGCCGCATACAGGTTCGAGACCTGCCTTTATTTGGCGGGTTCCCTGACCGCGTTAATGTTTTAGGAAAATCATATATTTTTACAATGTTTTTAAATATGTGAGCACAATGTGTACTATCACGTGATTCATTTATCTGCCTTTGCTTTATTTTTAATTCTTTTTACCAATTGTGGTTTAGTATTTTTATTCTTGGTGCATCGTCCTCACATGTAAAAGTAATTTATGTACCTATACAAAATATAGTAAAACATTTTAAAAGAGTAACGGTGGAGTTTCTTGCTCCTTCTTCTCCATACGAAACTACCTTTTGGAAGCGGCGCTTAGAATCAGTTCTATTTTTAATGTAAATGTTGACGTTCAAAGGTGCCTTTTTATGGGACTATTTGAAATAAATGCTTTGACTTTGACTTTGACCGCGATATTTTCACTGTGCAGGCCAAAGTTATTATCTTAGATCGATTATTCACCGCATAGTCTGTTATTTGTTGTTATATGTTAGGAACTATTCAAGACTTTAGTGACAAAATATTGTTTTTTTTTTTTTCAAAGTAACTCAAAAGTTAAATGTGATGTCTCAGCTACATTTTCATGAGTATTTTGCTTTTATTCTTGCTTGATCGTATTCTACACTAAGTGCTGATATGGCTACGCCCTTGACACGTTCCAGAATCATAAAAAATATAAAAGTAAACTATTCAGACTAGCAATACTCAGCGCTTTAAATCACAATGTTTAAAAGAAACGTTGTATTATCAGCAAATCTAAATTGTGTCGAAGAAGAACTAAAGCCAAGTCTTTTATTTCTAGCTACTACTTTTTTTCATACACCTGATTTTCACTCGTTTTTGTATTTAATACTACATTAACTGAATCTTGATTACTTCAACACTGGCTTGCACGGCAGTGCTACAATACTCCTATAAAATTAACACACACGAAACTGTACTATTCTACTTAAAGTTCCTGCTAGGGACACTGTTCAGTGTTCCAATCGCTATTCAGCAGGTCAACGTATTTTCAGCACTAACATTGTGAATCATTATCGCTTTATGCCGCAGTGGAATGGTGGATTAACTCGCATTCATGCATCAATATTCGATCGTAATTAGGTAACCGTAAAATTTGGTGGCGAAAACCATTTTGCGTGGCTGAGTCACGGAAAGTGTCATATAGACAAGTGTACAAGTATGTGCTGTGCAGCTACGATTACATAAATTTTAGATGCAAACAGAAGTTGAAATATGGTATTCAAATGAAATCAACCTTTCTATCTGTATGGTTTCTATCTCTTTGGTTTGTTTTATTGATCCGCTCAAAGAACATTTTTAATTTTCAAGGCCAATGCAATAAAACAAAATAGAAACAGACTTGAATCCTTGTGATTTTCTCTCTTTGGGCAAATTGTTCTTGAAGTCTTAGTAGAATTACTTAAAAAAAAACAATATTTAAGTCTCCAATCATTATACCAGAACACTTGACCCAATTTCCTTAAATCGACTCCGATAAAGAATTCGTTTTAAAATAATAAAGTGTCTTTGCTCCCAATACATAAAATTTGTAAGCAAAGCAAAAATCCGATGCGAGTACCGACGGAATTTAAATGACAGAAAGCCTGTTCGAGAGGATTATAGCGCTCTATAAAAGGAACAACTTTCGCTACGAGCGGAGCCAGGAGGACTCCTCGGGAAGTATTCGACTTTCAGCCCTTAATGCGATCCTAAAATATTTCCATGAACACTGAATAAAAATTTATTTCCATCCATCTGAATTTAAATATGTATTTCTGTGCTTTATCTTAATTGTGTTTCCGTCTTTCGTTTTTATATCTCTGGCCTACACTTTCAAAACTTGAGGTTGAGGGCAGAGCGTCTGGTTTTTCATGATATGACTGAAGAAGATGTTCAAAAGATAAATACTAGGAAATATAGAGGTCCAAATAATAGAGTAGTGGTGGTCCAGTGGTAACGGCTGCGACTTACGAGCTGTAGTCCAGACAGGCGCATTACTTTATTTCAACACCCTCAAACTCACTCTCAAAAACGGTGAAGGAAAACATTGTGAGAAAACTGGCATCTCCTGGAACAAAAAAATCGAAAACATGTGACATCTACCAACCCGCACTGGGCCCGCGTGGTGGTTTACGGCCCTCTCTTAAAGAGGTGGCCTGTGACCCAGCAGTGAGAACACAAGCTGATTATGTTTTGTTATGTTATCGAGGTCCAAGGCATTTACAGATTTTCGGACCGAAAATCTAAAAAAATCTGCGGACATCTCCGCAGCGGAGACGAGACGAGACGTTTTTCAGCTAGAGTGTATCCACCGATTATTATTTATAGCGCAGCAGATCGTTTACTAAATTGCGTACTGGCAAGCAAAGTCCTTGTCCTAGGGATGTTTAATATCAAATATTTCCTTCTCTTTGTCAGTATGCCAGCATCATAGGTAAGAGACTTATGTTTTTTCAATACAATTTGTGTAATGTAAAGTTTAGGATTAGTAGGATATCTCTTTTTTTAAGTACATGCATTTGATAAGAGCCCGTTGTGCCCTCTCCACGGCAAAAAAAAATAGTTTTTGCTGCACCACCCCACACAGGTATACAGTAGGAAAGTACTGACTGGACTAGCGCAACATAAATCATCCTAAAGAAATCTTTTTGATGGCCTGAATGTTTACCGACAGTCTTGGGACGACGTATCTAAGAGTCCTAAACATCCAGCTTAATTTCCTGACTCTATTGGCAACCTGATCAATGTGTGGGTACACATGACAGTCTCTGGTCCACAATAACACCTAGGTACTTTACAAGTGGTACTCTGTTGATTGTTGAGCAGCAACAACTGCGATTACCATTATTGCAAGTATTAATTATAACATTAAAATCTTCCTCTGGTTGTGTACGTTGGCATACACTGAAGTAAATGTAATTTGTTTTTGTTATGTTTAATTTAATCAAATTAGTTGTTAACCACTTGGCGATTTTAGCCAAGCCTGTCTCAGTAATAAATTTAACATTCTCCCAGGTATCACCGGTAAAGACTACAGCCATATCATCTGCGTCAGAGAAGATTCGTGCATTTTCAACATGTATGTTACAAAGTTCATTGACGTAAATAAGGAACAATGTAGGTCCCAATACGCTTCCTTGAGGTACGCCGTATGACATGTTTACGTCCTCACTAGTGTACTGTCCCACTCTAACCCTCTGCTTCCTGTTTCCGAGATAATCCCTGAAGAGGCTAAGAGGCACTCCGCGAACTCCGATACATTCCATCTTTCCGAGAAGGATTGGGACAGAGACGGTGTCAAAGGCTTTTTTTAGATCTAAGAATGCAGTTATACATTTTTACCTTTGTCATTATAAGTAACGTATTGATAAGTTTTTCTATTATTTTCGATATAGAGGGTAGTACAGATATGGGCCTGAAGTTGGACACATCGTCTCTGTCTCCAGCCTTGTACACTAGCGTAATAATAGCCAGCTTTAAGGAAGTCGGGAAGATGCCTTCTCCAAAACAAAGATTAGCAAGATATGTAATTATGGGAACAACCTCCTTTCTTATGTATTTTAGAAGTGCAGTAAAAACATTATCCCAACCAGACGCACTGTCTGATTTGAGACTCATTAGGATATGATTCACTTCATCATCATCAGGAGCAGTGGTGGCCCAGTGGTAACGGTC
Source organism: Dasypolia templi (assembly GCA_963555695.1). Lineage (NCBI taxonomy): Eukaryota > Metazoa > Arthropoda > Insecta > Lepidoptera > Noctuidae > Dasypolia > Dasypolia templi. The sequence goes on along the minus strand of OY743148.1, from coordinate 7,326,063 downwards.
CCGACTTACGGGTTGTAGGCCGTGAGTTCGAACCCAAGCAGGCGCTTTACTTTGTGTAAAAAAATTAACCACCACTGCTCTCAAAACGGTAAAGGAAAACATCGTGAGGAAACCGGCATGTCCTAGAACCAAAAATTCGAAGACATGGGACATCTACCAACCCGCACTGAGCCCGCGTGGTGGATTACGGCTCAGTACCTCTCATAGAGAGGAGGCCTGTGTCCCAGCAGTGGGAACGTTATAGGCTGATTATGCTTATGCATCATCATCAGTTTCTAACATTACGAAGGAGTTGGGTTGAGTTCGCTGCAAACAATGTAGGTGATTTTGATCATAGTTTAAAGTGGGCTGGATGTTTTGAGCAAGGCTCTTACCAATATTCGCGAAATGTTGTTTTAATGTTCTTCCAAAGTAATTTATTGTTAGCAACTGATTTTATAATTAATTCTCTTTCATATTTTCATTTTAATTTTTTTATAAGATTATTACAGTGATTTCTGTATCTTATATATGTTATTTTTAATATGTCGTTGTATGGATCTCTTTTATTATCTTTTTGTAGCTTATTACGATTTTTTATACAACGTAAAATTCCTGGGGTTATCCATGGTTTTATAATGCGCTTACTGTTAGGGATTTTAGTAATAATAGTATTTTTATTAATCGATTCCATTATTTTATTTACTAGTAGATTAGTAAGACTTTAGGATCATTACCAATAAGTAAATCTAAAGCTATATTACTTTCTTGTACATACTTAAGCGCTTTCTCAAAATCCACAGTGGATCTTGTTTTGTTAGCTGGTGGAGTATTTTTTAATTTTGATAGGGATAGAAGTGTGGTATAATGATCAGTAATACTAGTTTATAAGATAGCGATGGATGCCGAAATTTTTTGTTTGTTTATTTTCAGCATAAAATGGTCTAAACAGTTTTCATTCCTGGTAGGTAGAGTATGCCCAGCAATATTCCATACAGGGATAGCGTGTCAAGGTAGGTTGTTTTGTTTGTGTGTTCATAAGAATATTCTGTATCTTTAGGTCTAATTTTATATTAATGTCTCCTGCTATAATAATATTTTTCAGAGTTTGCAGAGTATCTAGATGGCAACTTAAGGAAAGGAATTGATAAAAGCCTCAGTGTTCACGTTCGAAGGGGATCTATAAATGCATAATACAACATTATTCAATATGTCCAGCTGCAAACAAGACGCCTGAGATAAATTTATTTCCTTTACTTTCGATTTTAGATTATTTTTTATTTAGACAACTACCCCATCGTTTTGGTTCAACTGGTGGGTATGTTTTTGAGTAGGTATAAGTAAGTGGATGTGTGTTGTGCATGCAAATAACCAGTTATCGTAATTATTATATACGCAGAATAATTTTGTAGTAACGAAAGAACAAGCTGAGTAAGTACATAAGTAATATGTTTGCTTTGGTGGTGTCCACGCCTTAACTAATACACATATGACATTGTGGATTGGTGTATTTTTGAACTTTCCGAGACACAGAAGTGTTCTATTGGATAAAGGTGACGTCGATTCTCAAGAATTTCAGCTTAACCTCACTCATGGCTATGTGCTGCTTTACTACCACACAATAAGATATCAGTCTGTCAGTAACTAATAAAGAATTCGTGCATGCAACATGTCGTGCAATGTATTCGTGCTTGAATATTTTACCGTTCTCAGCTACGTTATTATCTCTGACTTGGTCAAGATAATAATGAGGCTCCCGTTTCTCTCTTTTCCCACTATATTGTGGATACGAAGCTTCGAATTTGTTGGCGCCGAATGGACTTTCGTTTAATTGCCAGACAAACACATTACTCGTGTCCATTAACCAATTCAAACTAACATCGCTAGAGAAACATTTCCTTGTTTCACTCCACTGTTAATTGCACGATCCCAGAGGAAAATACCTACATACAAAATAATTTGTGTAAGTAAGTGTCCTTGGATGATTCATCAGTGCCGTACCTGGCGTATACAGTTTTATCACGGCACATTAGCAAGATAGCTACTGTAATTATATTCTGTAAAGTTTACTTTAAACCTCACTCAAGACACCGTACAATATTCGACAGTGACAGTTATGATTCACTGCCGGTTGAATTATCATTGAATATCTAGGTCGTGAATGACATACATCTACAATAAGTTATAGGAATGTTGTCATTCGGCTGATTTCACCAATGAAACTGAACGCGATTTTTACATCGAAACTGCGTTCAAGTGCTGTCTGTGTATGTGTATTCCCAAACATTGGTGACACTGACAGCTCTGAACGCGATTAAGTTATGCTAATTGCGTTCAGTTTCATTGGTGAAATGCGCCCGTAGTCTTTAAGAATAATTCGTCAAACATAAATTATACGGAACGTTGAATGAAAGGCAAAAACCTTTAAAGAAAAAATTATCTATCCTTTCTCTCAGTATTATTATAATTGAGCGTATTGTTCGTAAATAATGGGACTTGTTCGCGTATGCTTTAGTTTTATATGAGTCCATAATTCGTATTTCAAGAAGATATCTAGATCTACTGTGTGATTTCAGCTCTTTGGCAAGGGTGAAATGGAACAGAATCCGTCTAAAAAAGTGGGGATACTCTTTTCCATGGTCTCTCAATGTGCAACAACCTGTGGACTCGTGATTGTGTCATCATCGATAAAAACAAACTAAAATGCATATCGTTGATAATCCTTTGACGACCCTTTTCGGCACAGACGGCATCTTCTGTAGGAACTACACGGCCAATTTTCTTCATAGGCAAAGTATTTGCCCCCATACTTTTTTTAGCCCCCATTCTGAATGGACGTCAGAATTTGCAGTTGTTTGAAGTCTATTTTTAGTTAAGATGACCGCAATAATTTCAGTAATTTTAACCTGAAGTTCTTAAAAGAAATTAAAAACGACTAAATTATTCCAACAAATCGTTAAGAGTAACGAATACCATTTTGCTCACAAACGGTTTTGCGACATGCCCTGACTTTTTTGGACGTGGGACGTGTTTTGGTCAATCTTAAATACGAAAAGCAGAATTTTTGTGACTTTGGTCACTACTAGTCACAGAAATTCTTACCAAATATCTTATGTACTGTAAGAGCTCAGAAAAACAAGATAAGAGATTGACAAAATTATTTAATAAAAATACACAATAATGTAGTACCACAAGATGTTAGGTAGATGTTAAGCCGTCGGTGTCCGCGAGAAAAGAGAACGTCCGCCTCGGTGCAATATGCCAGCTAGGCGCGGCGCCCGCTCGCTGCTATCTTCGCAGTTGTCAGCTTCATGATGGTTCTCAAGCGCCATCTGTTGCCTTACAATACATAATAAATTAATCTAAAATCTAATGAAAATAACGATGAAAACGGATCACAACTTCAAGTTGTTGGTTCACTTCCGAATTGGCCACCTTGTATATAAAAGCTTCTTCACTTTTATTTTAACAAGCAACAAAATATATTCGAAAACACGCAACTTTGACCTCGTACGAATACGAGTAAAATTTTAATTCACAAAAGCCCAATTTATTCACGTTTGCAATCTTTCTTTTAGGCTAGTTTTTTAATCTAACATCCTATCTACGAGTATCCTCTCCAATGCAAGTAGAAAAACTCGTCACAGTTTCATCCGCGAACTTGTAGCCAACCAATTAAAAACCAGACGGGTTCGTTCGAGGACACTTGGGGCCAATTTTCGGACGCCTACCAACCTAGCACTTATTTTTTCGCTTTTACATGGTTCCATGGACAACCATTTCAACTATGGATGAGTGAAATTTTATGCTATTTTCGGCTTGACCGCTTTAAAAAAACCTTTCACGATACGAGCCACTGATGCGGGGTAATGGGTTTCGTTTCAGTGGTAGGCTAGACACAAACCAAGCACTGGTTTAAATCAAAACTTATTCGTCGATTTCTAAATTTGATCCGTATTTTTTTTTAATTTTTCTTATCTGTTTCTTATCAAACAAATAGTACAACTCTATATCTCGTGTACCTACATAATTACAGAGTTCACACAGAAGTGATTGCTCGGCCTTCTTCCACGCTGAAGGATTAGCTTCCGTTGCGTGTTTCCAAATAACAAATCAGACGCACCTTTACACAAGCTGCCTCACGGATAAGAGGGAAGATCGGCCTCCATTAATTTTCATCCGCTTTACTTAAATCACCTCGAATAAGGGATTATTTAGGCGTTTATTGCTTACAACTGTTCTCTCCTCTCGCGGGAATCGATTCGGGCTATGTTGCCGACTTTAGATGGATTTAATTTGACGCACAATAACGCTGACCAAATTGGCCTTTGACCTGATTGGTCAAACGTTATTACCTATTTTGTGTAGTCGGTGAAAAGATTAAGGGATAGGTTTCTTCAACGTTACAAAGCTTAAGGAAAACTCCTTTGATCTCGTGTTTCTGCAAGTTATAGCAATGGAGCACCAAAGGGAAAGCAGTGAACTGTAGGCTTATATTTTCCTCTGAAACTACATCATAATTTTGCTTCTGTTTACGTTAGTCGCTGTTCCAAGGAAAACACTCATAATTGTGTATAATACTTTGTTTTGCCGGCTGTAGGCGACTGATCCTTTAAATATTCTTTGAGACAATTGGGTATGTGATAACTGGGGCAAACACATCCAACGAAAAATTCAAGAGCCTATTCCAACTACGCATTTATGAAAAGACTGTCATATGTTTGATTCTAAGCATTCGAAAGACACGTTCGTAAAGCAGATGTAAAAAAAACACATAAGAGTAACAACAATATTAACACTTACAGCAATCAAAACGGACATGCAGTCAGCCGCAAATCGATCAAATATACAGATCTCAACTGATTTCCATTCTGCATAATCGAAGGAGACAGAAATGGATGGCGGAATATATCAGACCGGATGACACTGCATTTTACAAGTATCAGAGAAACGATGACTTAAAAATCTTGTATATTGTATGAGCCTGTTGAATTACTTACGAAGACCTCGTCAGAAAAAGACTTGAAACAGTCATAAAGAGTCTCATGAAAAGTAATACCATTTTTCGGATACGCCTCGAAGTGGCGAACTATTGTGCTGTTTTATTGGCACATAACTTGATTCCACTTCCCATATTGGTTAAGGTTGTAAGCAGTCAAGCTTATCAGAGAGTTTGATGCTCAGACTAAGAACTTTTTAATCTTTCGTAATCTTTCGTTTTGATGTCACTTAATGTGTTTACCTATCCTTAAAGCAGGATGACCTAATTTTGGGTCTGGCAGTCCATTTGGTAGACGACCCAAATGAAACTTCCGTTTTCCATGAATACGTTGCACGGATGGAACATAAGACAATGACTGTCACCGGATTCGATTCCCGAAACTAGGCCAATAATTGTAAAGCCTTTAGATTTGTTCCGAGTCTGGATGTTCTGCATATGACGTACTGAAGCCAGTTAAGGTATATCTAGTTGCAGTTCGTCTGCGTGTAGTTTATCATTATTTAATACAAATATTTAAAATTAAAAATAGCATATGTCCTTTTCCAGGTCCCAAGCTACATATCCGTTAAAAGGGAAGGGGACTTCTGGGCCCCGCAGTTAACTAGTTGAAATGTGTATTAAAAAACCGTTTTATTTTTCTAAAGGAAATCACAAAATATGGTACCATATTTCTACCAAGGAAGCGAGAAAACTTAAATTAAGTGACTGAAACTAAATAATCGATTTAATAATGCCTCACTTACCTACTACTAATCGATTCTGAATAAATCGGTAAAATCTAAGAATATGTATGAAAATCGAGTGACAAGTGCTTAACAAGCTTTCTGTGAATCGATTGAATAGATTCCTAGTAAAAAAAACCGTCAGTCACTCACTGACAGATGTCTTTCGTCTCCTTTTGTTCTGAATGCGCACATATTTTCCTTTTTTTATTGTTTAAGCCCACGACCTCGGCTTTGCATATTATAACGGACTATTTGATGGATCTTTCTACTCTTAATTATCTGGCTCTCTATTTCGGACTGTTTGCGCCTATCGATTGGATATTGACGACATGGATCGCTGTGTAAATTGTACGATTGCAACTGGTAGTAGTAACTCTATTGGTACTCGTAGGAGAGTCTTGGAAGATGAGGCGATTTTATCAGCTACTGCTTCTAGGTAACAGGAAATTGGATGTAGAAACTTGTCTTCGACTGTAGCGACTCTCCAAGGCGCGGCCAAACGCGTCAGTTCCTCGACACGTCACACGCTCCATGCATAAAACCATTACACAACCGCAACCATTCAAAAGTATTTCGTAAATAACATAAAAAAACAACAATGTTATAATATGACCTCACTTTAACTATTATTCATAAAACTTGGTTCCTGGATAGCCAAATTTCACCAAATTTTCAGTGTGTCCTTGTTATTATATCCTCTTACAAATAAGGCTAGTTTGATTCAAATAACACCTGGGCCCAAGAATCTATTAAGTCATTCCCGTCTCCTTTCATAAGGATCGGTTAACTCGTTTATTCGTGAAAAGGTAACAAAAAGATAGACAGATATACTTTCGCATTTATAATGATCATTTATTAGTATGGATTATTGTAATATTTCAGTATATACGAGCTTATGTATGTAAGAAAGGTATGTTCAGAAAACTCTTAGTAACTTCTGTGTGCGACGAATTGACTAACAGTTATAAATAGTATTGAATAAGTTATCCATACACCATTACAACTCAATACCACACACACACACTCCTACACACTCATCCACACTGCACACCCACCCACACTGCACACCTAGGTATGTTTGGGGGGTGATAGCCTGTCATCCTGTTTGTTTCTGTGCATTTGATAAGTGTAGGTAATAAATTGTAAATCCGTAATTGGCTGTAAGATTAGTTTATACATTTTAAGTCAAAATTTAAGGGCTGTGGATTTTGTGAATAAATAAATAAGAAGTATGTTAGTTTCGTAGCAGGCGGCGTTCTGTAGTTTCTGCCTACCTCATGGGAACTATGCATGAGTTTTTGTATGTCTATAATACAGTATGGATGAAACATTACTGCATTATGCCTAAGAGTTTGTGAAAAATGAATGATGGGTTTTACTGTCCTGGTTTGTTTTAAGTAAAACGTGTGCCGAAAATTCTTTCACTCCTCGGCCGCATTTTGTGAGAAAAGAAAAGAAAAAGCTTTAAAAAACACAGTTCTCGTTTCTTGTTACTTTTGTTTGTTCGAGATGAAACAGTTAGTATCCATTCTTGTAGTTGTAATTTTTTGGTCCAAAGTTACCAAAGACATTGTTTACTTATGAGGGAATTGCCAGGTTGTTCAAGAAATTCGATTTATCCTAGTCTGTCAATGTATCAAGCAGTGTCAGGTTGCATGTTGAATAAAATATGATTCGCGACCTTAACACGTATGTTTAACAGATCTATAATACAACCCTATGCTGATAACCTGGTGACCTGATCGCCCTTATTTAAATCTCTTTGAAAATAACGCAACACCAATTTAAGAAACCCAAATTTTACCCATTTTAAGAAAGACAACACTTGTGTCCCAAAACTTTAATAATAATTTGTTAACCATTTTTTTTTTTAAGTTACTATAAAATGGGTCCCAAAAGAAAACATCCATATCTTGCTTCGAATTTTCTTTCATTTTCGCCGCGTCCCGTTTTTCATGGGTAATTACCCCCGTGAGCGCGATGACGTCACGCGTGATTGATAACATCCCCTGATTAATATTTTATGTATTCTAATAAAATACATTTCATAGACATATTAGCCTTTTTGCGTTGGAATTACGGTGTTAAAGCGAAAGCCCGAAGCGAAGCGTAGCGAAGTACCTTTAGGTACGTAATTGGTTATTTTTATGTTCTTTATTGAGTTTATTTTAGGTTTTTTTTATTAAATCTATTGATCATCAGGTGTTACTGTACTTTTTAGACTTTTAGAAGATGGATTCAATTACTTTATTTAAAAAAAATTGGTAATGGAAAATAAAAGTATCCCCAAATCAACAAGAGCTCCTTAATAGAGAAAACTGTAAGTAACTGTTGCTGTAGACACTGTTGTGAAAAAAAATGTTGTTCTAGGTATTATAAATGCATAATGAAAAAGTTAATAAAGTATAAAAAAAATCAATAAAGTAAAAGTTGAGTCAAAGTTGATGAGTTGAGTTGGTCAAATTTTTCAGTTCAAGCTGAATCGATTATAAGCGCGTGTGTGTATAAAGAGGTGCTAACCTTATTCTCAGTAGTAACCTCGAAAGCTACTCGACTCGCAACTCTATCAGGGCGTGCCTCGGAAGACCCTCAAAATCTTTATTTAAATTCGTTAGATTAAGGAAATTATGAGGTACCTCGAATGAGTGTAAATCGAGGTGATCGTCCGAAATACGTCAATAAAGAGATTATGAAAATCGGATAAGATAAGCATGTTTTGGTTAAAACTGTCCTGTTGACTACCTCAAGGAAGCCTCAAGGTAGATGCCGACGTACCTTATATTTGACAGTTGGTTCCTCAACTCAAACTCAACTCGACTGAGGAAACTGAGATGACGAGTAAAATTGCAACTATGTATGAATATCCTAAGTGAGGTATAGTCAAGTCGGTGCATTTTTTCAAATTGATTAGGATATTGAACGACGATATATGCGATATTATTGCATTTTGAACAGCCAACTAACTTCGCTTGCATTAAACTAAATTTCGCTGTTGATGCAAAATTGATATTTATGCAAAAACTAATTTAACACTATCCGTTAGGAAATTCTCCGTAGCAACCTGGAGTCGGGATTTGTGCCTAACAAACTTACCCCTATAACGTGTCTTAAACATTCATTATGAGAAAATTTGGATGGATGTCTCTGCTTTTCCTTCGGGTAATTATTCGTGCCGTTATTTTCATTACATTCGCTTATAAAAACTTAAGTATTTCATAACTGTTAATTACTTGAGTACAACTCGCAATTATTATAATATTTCCGTTTATAATTAAAACGTGAGTGAAAGAGCAAGTCACTTAAATTAATTAGCTTTTTAATAACAACTTACTTAAAATTTTCCTGAAAGTTATTCATAATTAAAATGTGACGATCTTTAAAAGAACGCCACATTTGGAATGTAATAGAACTTCTTTTACATTTGCTGTCTGCGAATATGAACTCATATTTGCGAAAACGTGCTACTGAATCCGTACAAACCACCCAAAACAAACCACCCTTTATAGGTATGTCAATCGTATATTAGTGGTAACACTTGCACTACGAAAATCGTCCTTACTGCTATGACATAAAGGCGTTGTCGATGTCAAATTGTAAGTACATTTAATTGACATAGTACGACCTTTTTTTACTAGTTATAGGGTTTTATCGGTTGCCAATCGGTTGTATACTGACCTCAAAAAAAGCATAAATAGTACATGAGTCGAGTTTAATAAACCTGATTTTAAAAATCTGTTAAAACTCTCTCGACCACATTACAAAACTGTTTATCTTTAGACCCAGGTCTGAACCATTTTTGAATGCCTTGAATACACTTTGGGACAAAGGAGCTACATGTTGCGATACATAGCGGTCTACGAATACGTGTATGTCGCGAGATAATGTCGCGGAACATTTTGAACACTAGTCAGTTTTTATAGAAATGTCGCCAGACAAGGTTGTGGCGGTTAGTGCTGTGAGCGAATGCACGTGGCGCACTTGACTAGGTATACTCGGAGAAATAGCGAGGCACTGTCGGGCAAAACGTGCGCTCGCTCACGGAGCGGGAGCTAGCAACATGTTCCTCGTCACAAAAATGCGTCTAAAGATGTTGCGCGGCATGCAGCGGGACACAGGGCAACGTTGCAGCGTCACGTAGATTGAGCGTTGCGCGTCTTGTTGGAGGACATTTTGTTCCCTAGCGTATTCCTTGTATAATAAAGTTCTAATTACAGAACTGACTTCTAACCCGATTCTAAGTGGTTAATGTTGTTTTAAGATTCAATAAAGTTCAAAATACAATAACTGACTCTAAAGCTTAGGCATTTTTTTTTTTGGAGGCATATCATCAAATGACTTCTCCCGCTCTGGGTGGAGCGGGAGGGCGTGTCAGGCTTTGACTGACTAAAACCCACCCGTGTTCCTTCAGTTGCCTGTGCCAGGACCACGGTTATCTCTTTCGAATTTCCCGAGACCCTGAGGCGTCGGCCCTATCGGACCCCGTAATTTTGCGCTGACATCTCTTTGAGGCGCGCGTGGAACACGACGTGCTATCGACCCGGGCCTGGTCCAGCGAGCTACCCATTGCCGAAAGCTTGGGCTTGGACTATAATAAGATCTCGTTCTGAAATAAGATGGTCTGAGTTTCAGGAGCGAGGAGTCACTTGCTTAATACTACAATAACGAAGAAGTTTATTAACTGAACTAGGTATAAAACTTCTGCACATCACTTATAAACTTGAGCTGACTGCCCAATTCTGAAGTAATGTAGGTACATAAACCACAACAGATTTTTTTTTTTACAGTATGCCAACGTGTTTCATATTTCGCTGTAGCGAGTTATCAAGTACAAATATGCTAACTTCCACTTTAGAATATTAAACAGTTAAGTGTAAGAAGCGGGAATGTTGTAAATTGGGAGGGGAATAGTTCTCCCGGTGTCTTTATAACTAGCACGAGCGTCTTACAAAAAAGTATAGTAGACGTTTCCTTGTCCGTTTCTTGGCTTTGTTTGAGGAATGTAATGTAATGTTTTCACCATGTAAACGTATTTTGAACTTAACTACTGTTTAAAAACTGGATGAAAATGTCTGTACCAAGAAGTAACTATTGAAAAAGAAATTAAAGTTTATTGACTGCCTCGTTGGTCTAGTGGTCGCAATCGCTACTGCTGAGCATGAGGTCCTGGGTTCGATTCCTAGGTCGGGCAACGTGTTATTGGGTTTTTCTATCTGGAATTTCTCAGTAGCAGCCCGAAGTCTGGATTTGTGCCCGGTAGATGGCAATAGGCTCGCCCCCTATTACATGGGACTTAAACATAACTGGCGAAATGTGGGTGTACTATAGGTACACCTCTGCCCAACCCTTCGGGGAAACAAGGCGTGATGTTATGTTATGTTTAAAGTTTATTAAATTGATTTACTTATATTTTTCCATTATCAATTATTGTTACTATAACGTAGAAGTGAAAGTGGGTTTTGTTACTAGATGCTATGTACCTACATACTTATACAGCGAGAAATTGAAAACTTGCGCCAACTCACTCAAAAAAGGAGGTTCAGTAACTGCTACATTATCATTATAAGTTTTCATTTCCGAAATCTAAATTCTTGAAAAAATAATCGTGTAATTATCGTCTTAAATAGTGCAAACTAAGTATTTGCCTTCAAGTACAAACGAATTATCGTTGTTTCAAAAAGCAATCCATTAATCGCAGAGTTACAACATGAAGCAAGTTGGCAATGCGTTGAGCTAGCGGTCATTTATTGTAGGTCATTTCATTTTTGTAGGTCATACAAATATTAGTTCCGTGCGGGAATCGAACCCGCGACACGCAGCGCAGCGCGTGAAACTTCGTCAACTTGATTTTAGTCTGTACCTGTTGTAGCTCAAACACACAAACCTAAGGGTTTGTGTAACCTAAGACGATACTTATATGTATAATTATACATGTCCATATATTTCCAGCTAATATCTACATTACATTATTATTATTATTTATTAATTTATTAAAATTACAATTATAACACCTTTACAGACGTATACAAGGCTGTCATAAGTCATAATGTCTTAGGGCGAATTTCACCCAATGAAACCGAATGACTGAAACAGTAACGCAATAGAATTAAACTTTCGTGTTATGATTGTGTTTGAAGCAAAGAATAGATAAAATATGTAGTAGCGATCAGTTACTGTAGAAGTTAGTTAAAGCCTAAAATATTAGTTCGTTTATGTAAATCGCTCTGATATAATAAGAATTAAGATAACCATTTAGAAGATATTCATATTTTTCCCGCGTGGACCGAGAAGTAAACATACGCATTGAGATAAAAAATTCTGTTTTCCAAAAAAAATTGCATTATAAAAACTGTGGGCAAACCCTCAATATCTGAAATACCTTACTAGAGCTTTTTAACACTAGTTTCTAAGTCGTTTGTATACTAACCAAATGGATGTTATGGGTCCGAAATAAAAGTTTTTTTTCTGTCAGTAGTTTGTAAGCACGCGCGCGCTTTTATACGTCAATCCAATTCAAAAACCGATTTAATTGTTATCGACCCAATGATATTGGTGAATATCGATGTCCATTGCGACGCTCTAAAACTCGCTCGACCTCAGTACTAAGCAGCGTTTCAAGGCGTCCCGATTTTTTGCCCAAAATTTAATGTAGGCTCAATTTAGTTGTAGTTGGTAACTCCGCTATTCGATAATATCATTACGAATTTTATCGTGTTCAATACATTTGGTCGTTTTAGTATAGCACTATTGGTTGGAGCAGCTATTAAGAGTGGTTGAAAGCGTCCTAAACCGGTCGAGATGTGATGGAAGATTTGCCTCGCTCTAGTAGGCCATCAACGTCTTCAACTGAAGTTAACATCGCAAAAGTAAAGGAAATATTGATTAGCCTCATTCAAGTTTGAGATAGATAGCCGCTGAACTTTGTGTGTCGCACGAGTCGATCCGTACCATTTTAAATAATCACTTGGGTATGAAACATGTTGCCGCTTGGCTAGTCCCAAAAGACCTGAATTTTCTCCAAAACCTCAATCGCATAAGAGTCGCTAAGGACATGCTAGAACGAGTCAATTCCGACCCCACATTCATGAAACGCATTGTTACTGGTGACGAGACGTAGGTTCATGAGTTTGACATGCAAACTAGTCGACAAGCTTCGGAGTGGCTCCTTCCAACTGAACCGAAACCGAAAAAACCACGCTAAAGTCGATTAAAAATCAAAGTCATGTTGACTGTTTTCTTTGACTATCGCGGTGTTGTGCACTCAGAACTCGGAGTAAATTCGACGAAAAAGGCCAAATTTGTGGAAAGAAAATTCTTGGATTTTGCATCCCGATAATGCGCCTTCGCACAAGGCGATTGTGAACGAATTTATGACCAAAAAATCAACAATACCATCGAGCAAGCACCTTTTTCACCAGATATGTCTCCAGCCGACTTCTATCTTTTTCCTCAATTCAAATTAACACTTCTTGACACCCGTTTTCATTCGGTAGAAGACATAAAGGAGAACTCGCGGCGAGAACTGAACTCAATTCCGGAAAAAGCGTATAAAAAGGTTTTGATCATTAGATTATTTGTTGGCGCTAATTAAGGTCCTTCAGAAACGATACACTTATCGTTTCTGAAGGAGCATATTTTGAAGGCGATAACATAAATTTGGGTAAATAACTAACATTTTGAGTATTATTGATCTTTTCCCGGTACTTTCTAGAGAGACAAGTAATTTTTCAGGAACAAAATACACTAATTTGACCATTTAAAGTTGATTTTTAACACAGGCAAATTCGGATAATCCCCCGTTAATAGACAGGCAGTATTTCGGTTACTAGACCTTCCCGTTTCACTATTAATAATATTCCAAGTCGTTTACCACTATTTTTATCTTCGATCCCAAATAACGTGGCTTGGCCAATCAACAAACTTTAAAAAATAATTTAGAACAATTATTATGATACAAATTAAATTCAGCAATATTAACATAAGTCCTTTCATTGTACAGCATTTATAGCCGTGTTCTAAAAAAAAAAAAAAATTTTTTGGTATACCAATGGGAGCCCAATCACTGAAAGATGCGTTACATTTAAGGCTCCCACAAACAGGCGCGACGCTACAGCGGGACACAAAGACACCGCGCGGCACGCGGTACCTTTGAGTCGCGCTGTAGCGTCGCGCCAGTGTGTACGAGCCTTTAACCGAGATAGTGTTGGGTATACAGGTGAAATTATTTTTTTTACAGTATATTTATTTTAAAAAAAACATAATATATTTAACGAGGATCAGCATGAATTGATAAAACTGGTATTTTATTAATGATTTATGTTTAAGAGCCTCTTAGTGATTCTACCAGTACCTACGACATGTCTCGTATTATTATATTAGAAAATATGTAAAAAAAATAACTACAAAATCCTCAAAAACGACACAAAATATAGCCAATAGCACACTACTACAGGGGATGTCCACCCGTATATTTTCAAGCAAATGCAGCGCTGCGTCAGAGCCGGCTTACGGAGCTTAACGCGCAACAATACAGTCTACTGTCTCAAATAAAATTGTCTTATTTAAAATTGCGAATGGTACTATAGATTGCCCTGAGCTGTTAGGCAGTATAGGATTAGTTACACACTGCACAATGTTTCGTAAACCTAGCTTGTTACATGTCTCTCATTCCAAATCCGCGTACAGGCAGAATTCGTTTCTAATCCGGGCGAGCGGAATTTTTAATAAACTGTCCGGTGAACATGATTTGGATATATTCAATACCAGTGTATCTCGGCTTAAGCATTTCTTAGTGGAAAGCTTTTTTACGAAAAAGTAAATGTTTGCGTCTTAATCTGATGATGTCTACATCTGATTCTTAGTTTGTATTTGTTGATCGTGTACTATTTTCAGCTTGTATTTCCTGATTTATGTTATAAGTATTTTGTACCTGATTTTACTCTTCATATATGTATTTCTAGTATTTATCAGTGGAAACTTGTAAATCGCCTTCAATTTTGTATCGTTTAAGGACACTGTTTATGTTAGCTGTAAGTTTCACAAATAAAATAAAATTAAATATATTGCTGGCCACAGCCGTGTTTCCAATTGAAGTGAATTCTGCTTACAGTTTCTGTAAGGCATTTTTGTGACGAAGTTAATTCTAGTTTGGTTTTGTTTCAGTAAAAAAAATTATCTAATCGTCCTCTGAAATCTATAGATAACAAACTATGATAGCATGGTTATGTCCTTTTATTTTCTCTTTTACTGGTTAGGTTTAGATTATTTAAGTAGCATGCTTTAAAAATACTCAGCATAAAGGCGCACCTTGTGTAGCTCCGCATTGGTGTCACTGCGGTGAAGCTGTCGACAGTCTCGGGCACCATGTCATGTCCTGCTACAGGAGCGCAGGTCGCATAGCACGGCACGCCAGCATCAACGATATTGTTCGTCGAGCTCTTGTGACCGCCGGCGTACCTGCGGTTTAAGAATCAAACGGCTTCGTACGTGACGATGGGAAGAGGCGGTATGATGTTGTTGCGGAGGTGGGTAGGATTCTGGTGAGGGACGCAACCTATGTCGACACCCTTGTGCGATCTCATGTTCCTAGCACGGCGGGCTGTGTTGACGCTGCTACTGCGGTTACTGAGACCCTCTAGTCGGAACATGGGGCTCGGGCCCGAGTGCGCGTATCTTTTTAAAGCAAACTTCTCACCGACTAGACAACACTTCACGTGACCAGAGGGCTGGATTATTCTTTGGCCAGAGAATTAGCATTGCCATTAAACGTGACAGTTCTGCCGGTCTTCTGGGCACGTTTCCGAATGACGGCGATGAGGATGAATAGGTTCTTCGACGCCTAAGTGTTCCTTTTTTTTTGTATTCATTTGTATAGTTAGTTAGTAATTGAATTTTGTTAAACATTCTACATATTTTAAAGTTCAATAAAGAAGCAAAATAAAAACTCCGCATAAAGTATAACAAGGAAAGAAGGAAGGAGGAAAACATCGTGAGAAAACCGGCATGTCCTAGAACCAAAAATTAGAAGACATGTGACATCTACCAACCCGCACTGTGCCTGCTTGGTAGATTACTGCCCACTCCCTCTCACAGAGAGGAGGCCAGTGTCCCAGCAGTCGGAACAGTATAGACTGATTATATGAAAACTTTTCATATCATGACGCACGGAACTGTAACATGAACAACTGACGGAATGTGCATGTACAGTCAGGGAAATTAATTGTTTATCAAAACTTCACAATACTCCAATTGTTGTCAAAGGATGACAGTTGTGACGGTAGTCAATTTTTATTTTCCTGAATTTACACCTCTACCTTCCACTTTATGTTACTCTTGAAAGTAAATTAGATCAACAAGCAATTAATTTCAATGTAAAGTTCGATCAACGAGAACGAACTTAAGTAAGCTTAGCTCCAAACAATATAGTATTGCTTCGACCGCCATGTTTTCAATTACACAGAATTCTGTTTAAAGTGTTCTGACATTACGGCGCTTTGGTGCTTTGGTTTTAGTTAGTTAATTAACAGAATAATTTAGTGAAGAGCACTGTCTTTGAGGATTTCAATGGGTAAGTTATTCTACAGATAGGTATTATAGTCACTCCATTTTGTGTTCGACTTTTCTCTGGTTTGGAAACTTTGGGCATAGTGTCTGATCTTTGTGTTGGAAGACGTGCCAAATTAATGAAATCTAACGAACCATTAGTACCTACGTAATTTCGAAAACTAAGAAGAAAATCGTGAACGGTCGCTATTTATATTCATTGCTCAGTTTTTGTCGTAAGTTATTTATTCAGCCAGGCAAACCAAGTGCACCCTAGTGTCAAGACAATATCGTTGCTATTTCATATTTTTAAGTCGTTAAAAAAAACTTCATGACGTGTTAGCTCAATCTGGCTGGCCAGTAAAGCTAAGGTTTTAAGAAGAGCGATGACCGCCACAAAACGGCTGGAAGTGACCGCTGTCATGAAAATTATGGTAGCGGGGTTTGACGTTACTGTGTCAAAAATCGCTGTCTAGGAAAACAAATAACATTTCAGTGACGTCATTCGCCGGCAAATTGCGGACGCTATGTGGCGGACACCGCTCTTCAAAGAATTCATAGCTTTACATTGTGGGTAGGTTCACAGCATTATTTCGTAACAAATAAAATTATTGTAAATCTTTGTAAATGATACTCAACGTTTCAAAAAAATTATGACAACCTACATTCTGAATGGCGTGGTTTTCACAATTATACCATAATCAATGGTACTGGCATGTTATTAAAATCAGTTATTAATTCACTTATTCAATTAAGTGATATGAATTATCCATCAATGAAAGCATATCAGTTTTGAAATATGTATTACATTTTACTGCATAATTATGGATATTTATCAACATTTAATATAATAAATATACCAGCCCATATTAATTTTAAGTCCAGATTTCCTTACCATGATTTCCTTCACCGATGTAATTTTAACTAGATATGGAAAATGAAGTTTATAATTATTCTACATGTTCGTAATTCGTATATTATGATGAGACACATACCTTAGACGAGTAGGTATTACGTTAAAATCAAGTTTATTGCGGTAAGATCCTGAACTGATAAACTTTCAGGCACAACTTTTGAAATAACCATTGCTCTCTTAAGACAAATTTCTGAAAATTGGTTAAGTTAGTTTTCTACGACTTTGGTATTAATAAATTAACATTATACAGGGTGGCAGGGACATTTGTACGCAAACTGTAGCCGTGAATTCAGTACATGATTTGAGAACCCCTTCTTTTAGGGTGGGAAATCATCAAATTACTCTCCCGCTCTGGGCGGAGCGGGAGTGTCAGACTTTTGCTGCTAAATCCGACCCGTGTTCCTACAGTTGCCTATGCCAGGGGCCACGGTATCTGTTTCGAACAACCCTCGACTCTGGCAGGCATCGGTCCTATCGGACCCCATCGCTAAATGCTGACATCTCTTGAAGGCGCGCGTGGAACACAATGCGACGTCGACCCGGCCTTACCGGACGGCGAGCTACCCATTGCTCGCCATCCGCAAGCCCGCGCCTACATTGGCCGGGAATCTGCTAGCGATTACCGATTCCAGGGCGTCTCCTGCGGCGACTAAGGGCGTGAGGGCGCAAGGATCGCCTCCCCGCACGCGCTCCGCCTCCTCCTTCGCGAGCATTACTGCTTCGCAGTAATGACGCAAGGTGGTGACGACTTCCCATTCACTCTCGCTCCGTACCATGGCCTGGACCAGGGCCGGACGTGAGAGCTCGCCGCCGCGGAACACGGCGGTGCTCCCCCCAGGCTGGGCAGACCTCCACCGTATGCTCCATCGTGTCCTCCGGGTGATCCACACAATGGTGAATTTGAGACCGAGTATTTTTTTTCGTGGGTTATCAAAAAAAACAGCTGTTTCATAGAAAACTGCAATACCTACTCGGTTAAAATGTATGGAAAAGCATTTGTGTTGTTTTTTTTTTTTCATTTTCATGTACTGAAGAACTATTAACAGGCTGCCACCCTGTATTGTGTAAACATGAGCTCAAATAAAAAAAAGGTTGTCTGTAAAGTCGGCTTACCGACGATAGTTTAACGTGATAACGTCATAACAAAACATTAATGAAATGATTGCATACTTTATGAATAAAATTGAATAATTTTGATGAATTACTAATCTTACATTAATAACTATGCAAAATTATTGTTTCCGTTTAATTATAAATAAGAGAAAACTTTTTATCTATCATCAATTATATGAATGACGTAATTTTTTGTCAGTTGTAACATAACCTACTATTACTGCACTCGCCGACCGATGCTACTTTTTTTAAATAAAAAAATAATAAATACTTGATATTATACTAGTAATCAGATTAAAAAAATGCAAGAATAATTTACCTTTATTGCCGCAATTGTTGTTTTAATAAACAATGAAAACTACATTAACTTTTCTCTTCACTTTATAAAGAGTCAAGAGTCAAAGTAGTAGACGAAACAGTTCAAGTGTAGATGTAAGTTGCGTGCTGCCGCTGTCATTCTTCTCCTCGGACGCATAGGCCAATCGAGTGGAAGAGAAATAGATGCGGCGCATGCCGAACCCTTAAGCTGATCCTTTACAGGTTAGGTTTATTATTTAAGTAGCATGCTTTAAAAATGCTCAGCATAAAGGCGCACCTTGTGTTGTTCCGAATCGGTGTCACTGCGGTGAAGCTGTCGACAGTCTCGGGCACCACGTCATGTCCTGCTACAGGAGCGCGGGTCGCATAGCACTCACGCCAGCATCAACCATATTATTCGTCGAGCTCTTGTCACCGCCTGCGTACCTGCGGTTTAAGAACCAAACGGCTTCGTACGTGACGATGGGAAGAGGCAGTATGATGTTGTTGCGGAGGAGGGTAGGATTCTGGTGAGGGACGCAACCTATGTCGACACCCTTGTGCGATCTCATGTTCCTAGCACGGCGGGCTGTGTTGACGCTGCTGCTGCGGTTGCTGAGACCCTCAAGCGTCGCAAATACTGTAACCTTATGGGTAACTGGGGTATGAGCCGTTTGAGGTCGGAACATGGAGCTCGGGTCATGGGGCCCGAGTGCGCGTCTCTTTTCAAAGCAAATTTCTCACCGACTAGTCAACACTTCTTGTGACCAGAGGGCTGGATTGTTCTTTGGCCAAAGATAGCATTGCCATTCACCGTGACAATTCTGCCAGTCTTCTGGGCACGTTTTCGGATGACAGCGATGCGGAAGAGTAGGTACTTCGACACCTAAGTGTTCCTTTTGTTTTATATTCATTTTTATAGTAAGTTGGTTAGTCATTTAATTTAGTACTTGTTTAAACATTCTACAAATTTTAAAGTTCAATGAAGAAGCAAAATAAAAACTCCGCATAAAGTATAACAAGGAAAGAAGGAAGGAGGAAAACATCGTGAGAAAACCGGCATGTCCTAGAACCAAAAATTAGAAGACATGTGACATCTACCAACCCGCACTGTGCCTGCTTGGTAGATTACTGCCCACTCCCTCTCACAGAGAGGAGGCCAGTGTCCCAGCAGTGGGAACAGTATAGGCTGATTATATGAAAACTTTTCATATCATGACGCACGGAACTGTAACATGAACAACTGACGGAATGTGCATGTACAGTCAGGGAAATTAATTGTTTATCAAAATGTCACAATACTCCAATTGGCCTTGTTAAAGCCATTTCATACAGTTGTTTGAAAGTTGTCAAAGGGTGACAGTTGTGACGATAGTGAATTTTAATTTCCCTGACTTTACACGTCCACCTTCCACTTTAAGTTACTCTTGAAAGTAAAATAGATCAACAACCAATTAATTTCAAGGTAAAGTTCGATCAACGAGAACGAGCTTAAGTAAGCTTAGCTCTAAACAATATAGCATTGCTTCGACCGCCATGTTTTCAATTACACAGAATTATGTTTAAAGTGTTCAGACATTACGGCGCTTTGGTGCTTTCGTTTTAGTTAGTTAATTAACAGAATAATTTAGTGAAGAGCACTGTCTTTTCCTACGAACCTAAGAATAAAATTTTACAATAGAAAATCATTAACAATATAATTATTTCAAGCAACGTTTTGAAAAAATACATTTGCTCTCGGCTTTTACGGCTCTTTAATGACTGAACTTAAAAAAATAAGTCGATTCAACAAATTTTCAACAACCCATACCTTTATATCGTTTTTCTACTAAACATCTGTACAGCAGAATTGGTAAACTGTCCCCACTTGACATCGGGAGAACAATAGCACAGTTCAAAGTTTGCCAAATAACCGGCGCGAGTGGAAATATCTTCTGCCGCAGGGCCGGTATTATCAGATTAAATACATGGAAAAAGGATTATATACCCATAAAAGGAGCTTCCAATGTGACCTTCGACCTTAATGGGTTTTATTGTATATTCCTCACTATCACAGTAAGTTAAACTTTTCATTAATTATAAACTGAAATCAGGATACGCCCAAACCAGTCTCCTTATGCATAATACTTCGCTAAGAAAAATATAATTATAGTTACGGTCGCGGCATTATAAATTTTACAAAAAGGTTCCAAACTCCAACCGAAGCACTTCTGACTCGAAACTCGAAATCGAATTCAATCATTCATGTCGTGTTCGTATTTTATTTTTTTATTCAGGCCGTGACTTATTGGCGTTGGCAACACAACCGGCAGTGTAGGGACGTGAAAGATTGTCGCAACTCCGCTCTGGCTCCGCAGTCAATATTTGTAATTGAACTCGTTCACCGGTTCCCTTGTAAATAATATATCGATCGTTTGTCATTACTTGCGTTTCTTTTTTTTTACTTTTTTTTAAAGATATATTTGAATTGTTTAAAACGATTAAATGTATGTAATATTTTATAATAATATTTAATAATTAATGTATAATTTAAATATATACTATTTTTAGTTGTTTATACATTTAAATAACCAATAATTATTCTACTCATTAAATCTCAACTAATAAGACTAACTATCTCAATTATACTCATTGTTGTTAACATAAAACTATGGAATGATTTAGGCAGAACAAACAATTTTTATAATTTAGGCAGAACAGTAATTTGATATCACAAATCGTTGTCATATCCCATAATTATTAGTTTATTATCACATAATTCATAATCATGCCACATTTACACAAGAGAAAAACTCCTAAAAATCTTAGCTAAAGATACAATCGCGTCGGTCGAGCTGCGGTTATCCCTCAACGTTATACAAAAGCTTGAGAGATTCTCATCCTATTCGCGACATTTAAATGAACCCCCGATGGCTCTATCAGCTTTTTACACGTCATCAGTTTTGGAGTGGAGCACCCTTCATTTTCCCTTGAATGGAGATTTTTCCAAAGCGCACATTGGCTCCGCCCTCCGTCTATATCTGTCGACAAAGCGGTTCGTTTCACTAAAAATTGCGCGACATTTAAAATGAGTTGGCGTTTATTTACGAACTGTTCCAGGTTTACAATGTATTGCAGGGCACTAAATTTGTATTGGTAATTAAAGGCAGTCGCGACTTTTTGTAGTCCAGGGTAGTTTATATATGATAAATATTTATTACCAGTGCGCAAAATGTAACCATGAATTCACCACACATTATTCTAGACCCCCTAGCATAGATATTTTTCGTCGGTTATTTAAAAAAAAAACAGTTGTTTCATAGAAAAATGCTCGGTCAAAATGTATTTAACAGCATTTTTTTTAAACTTATCCTATATAACGAGTTTTAGAAAAATGTTTCACCAATTTGCTCCGGATATTCAGGGCCCGATCACACGTACTACAACCACACCACATCGACAAAATGTGGGCAAACATTGGTTATGTCTGAATAGTGTCGCTGCAGCTTCTTGCAGTTGCGCTGTGTACATACACAGCGCAACTGCAAGAAGCAGTAGCAGTAACTACAAAATTTCGATATGGTTGCGTCGTCGCAAGGTGGTTACGTTGTGGCTAGTGTCGACAGACACATAGATCGATTCCAGCTTCCGTTGAGGAAGACGTCGGCAACGCAACGTTTTGTTTGCGACGTGGCCGGCTGCTACTGCGCAATCCCCTGGTGGTTACTTTGTGGCTGCAACGTGGCCATGATGTGTTCGGTATCGCGCACACGGTTGATTTTGACGGCCAAATGTGGTCAGTGTGAGTAAACTATTCAATTTTTATACAAATTTGCGCCCTTCCACGTGTTGTCGCATGGGTGTAGTTCGTGTGACCGGGCCCTAAACAGGAAAGTAATGTTACTACAATCAGAAAGCACGTATTTAAGCAAACAATGTTCACTTGTTATTTACACACTTAATCCAAGTAATTAATTGACATGTTGTTGATCTGAGTAATTTTATCGATATATTCCAATTAAAATTGGATTTCTCATGACATACTCACACATGTTGCTTGTAACTCAATAATTGTTACTATTTCGTAGACGTGGCCATAAAGCTTCGGTGTTCCTAACAAAATTATATTCAGTGTGGTTAATATACTACAGTAATAAAGTTAAGGTACTATAGTGGTTTAATTAAACTAAAGTGAGGCAAATAAAACTACTAAACAATTTGCAAACTCCGCCATTTACTCATTAGGCTTGCCTACAGAGAAATATTGAATTAAAGAGAAGTTTCAACAAAATGGAGTTAACGTCTAGCAGGTCATATTAATTACAGTTAGAAAGCTTTTGTATTACATGTTTATGTTGTTAATTGCGATGTTACAATGTGTAAAAACTAATGGTCAGTTAAATTGTCTATGTTTTAAAAGTGATTAAATTATTTCAACAAATTCCCAAAAAAGTACCGTCTTTCAGCAAATCGTCCCGTACATTCCACTTTACCCTATTTTTCCGGCTCCCAATACCAGTAATTGCACAAGATCCTCCAATTGTTCTCCTTCTAATTGAACAAAAGCGGGATACGGCCACAGCGGAACATTTGTTCTAAAATCACACTGTTTTTCCTTCGTCGAGTGTAGGAAGGGTTAATTTTATCGGAAAGAGGAGTATTTATATGGACCTGTAACATACGGCGGGGTTTATCTGCTCTGCAAATATATTGAGTGTTGAAACATTTATTAATGGCCCAGCTAAATAAACCCTGCGATTCCATTCCTATAAATGTTAACATAGTGATGCTAGAACAGAGTTAGGTCGTAGTGTAGTTAGTTGTTGTAATTGAATTGTTTGAATGAATGTTTATGTACCCGACCCTTGCTCGAGCCAGCCCGCGCCGCTGAGCCTGTAGCTTTAAATTCGTCCCTAATTAATACCAATCCTGATCCAGCTAGTCATTTGCTGCCCTCTTCCAGCGACGCCCTAAGCCGAGGTTCGTACCCCACAGGGGGTGCCCTTAGCGTTGTCGCTTAGTTTTAGTTAGTATATAAGTTTAAGTCCTGGCTGGAGGCCTTAATTTATTAGGGAATCCACAGGCAAGTCCGCTTAAGCAGACGACAACCGCATAGGTTGACCTGAGAGATGCCAAACAAACAAACAAGAATGTTTATGTTGGTAGTGTGAATTTTATTTAAAAAAAAAAACTAATTGAGCTGCGGGAAATAACGATATTTCTGCAAACGAGTGCAAAAGTTTAAAGAATGCTGTTTATTAGTATTATCCATTGATCATATATACTTATAATAATGTTAAAGCTGGCTACTTTAATATAAACAACTGTTGTATGCTCCAAATCATTCCACGTTCCTTCGTAACAAGCGGATTTGTCAACTTATTTGCATAATCAAAACATCAATATCACTGCACCGTGTTTGTTAACGACTTTCAAACTGTATCAGCGCCATTATGTCGTGCCGACATAAACTTGATGTCATCGTTGTCGTGGATTTACAACGTTGCATGCAATGCACACATCTTCGTGGGTCTTACTATGTTGTAGGTGTATCGTCAGGGTTTAGTTTGAATTTAAAGGCGGCTTTATACAGGTAAAATGGTTTGCGAGCTGTTTTATATTGTTTGTACTTTTCAAACTTATTTTTACGTGTTTAGGGTACAAAAGGAAAAAAACTGAACCCGAATAGGATCACTTCTTGGTCCGTCTGTCTGTGTGTCTGTCTGTCAGTCTGACAAGAACATTTTTCTCAGTAACACGTGGAGGTATCAAAAATTGAAATTGATATCAAAGGCGTAGGTTTACGGTCACTTAGAGCTCTAAAAAAATGAAGCTTTTAAGTCAACGCAATAAATTTTGATTCTCGGAATCAAATAAAAACCGGTTACTTCCTGTTGACCTGTTGAAATTTGATAAGAAGCAAGATCTCACAGCACAAGTAAAGTTGGAGAATTGACCGTGACGTATATCGATGTATGAGAGGTCATTTTTCAACAACAATGTTAAGTATTCATCCCAACTACGGAACCCTTCATTGTGCGTGTCGGACACTTGGTTTTAATTGGAGTCTCCTTATAAATTTCTCAGTAGCAGCCCGGAATCTAGATTTATGCCCGGTTGTTGGTGATAGGCTGGCCTCTATGGGATCGGACCTAAAACATAACTGGTGACTGTGGGCGTACTGTCGGTACACTTCTGCCTAACGCTTTTGGGGTTACAGGCGTTAAGTAATTCCTCTGGGCATTGAGATTTTACGAACTATTGGGCAACGTATTCATGAATAACAATGTAGGCACAGTTCGCTCTTGTTTATTTATGGAAAAACCAAAACAAACATTGCAGCAGGCAGGGATAGTAATTAACCGACTAGCTTATTTTGTATAAAACGTCCGATAAAACTATCAAAGCTATTTAAATGAGTAGAACAAATATTTCTGCATCATAACCGCGCAAACAAACTAATTATAGCTTTACTAATGTGAACTTTGGTGTGTAATCTGTTATAAAGGCACCCAAATTATTTATTACATAATTATATCGGAATTTAATTGGAGGTACAGATACCGTACGGTAAAACGGGGTGAATAGGGATGCAGGGGTGAATAGAAACGAAACTTTAAAAAGGATTTTAACATTAAAATAATAGAGTTTGTTGGCAACAAGCGCACTTAATCGTTAATATTATAATACAGTCAATACATAAGCGACATATTTGGCAACAAACATAATTATTTCAATGTTAAAATCCCCTTTAAAGTTTCGTTTCGATTCACCTCTGCATCCCTATTCACCCCGTTTTACGGTACCTAGTGTAAGCTTCCGGAAACCAATTCAGATTATTTAGAGATTAATAGCATGGTCAGCCTACAACTGCTGGGACACAGGCATACTCCCTGTGGGAGTGGGCCGTATTCCACATCAATTTTTTTGTTGTAGGTCATGCCGTGTTCCTCACGATGTTTTCCATCACCGTGGTGATGAAATAATTGACTAAATGTAAAGTGCCTGCTTTGGTTTGAACCTACGTCATATAACTCGTAAGCCGCGACAGTTTCTACTGGGCCACAACTACTCTCTAGATTAATGGCTTTACAAAATCTGTGCAACATTTGCTCGTTTTGAATTTCACAATACAAGTGCCGCCTCCATACCCTGATCATACTGAAATAATTATTTGATTTTAATTAAGGAAATTTTATTCAAATGAATTAAAACATAACAACATATATATAACTAAATAAATTACTAAATAACTAACTACCTATACAAACTAATAAAAACACTCAGCCGTCGAAGTACTCGTCCGCATCGCTGTCATCTGGAAACGTGCCCAGAAGACTGGCAGCATTGCCACGCTGAATGGGAACGCTAATTCTTTGGCCAAAGAACAATCCAGCCCTCTGGTCACGTGAAGTGTCGACTAGCCGGTGAGAAATTTGTTTAAAAAGGAGACGCGCACTCGGGCCCCATGACCCGAGCGTTTCGACCCCAAACGGCTCAAAGCTGTAGTTACCCATAAGGTTACAAAATTTGCGCCGCTTGAGGGTCTCAGTAGCCGCAGCAGCAGCGCCAGCACAGCTCGCCGTGCTAGGAACATGAGATGGAGCAAGGGAATTGGAAATTAATATAACGCGGACTCCACCGGACATCCCAATTTTCTGTGGCCAAAGGCGTTTCCTTCCCCTTTTATAATTTCTGCCATAACGAATATTTTCTCAAGAGAGGATTTTTTGCTACATAAGACGTAAGTTAACGAGCAATTTGAAATGATGTAGGTCCCTATCTTTTTTTTTTTGTTGGTCTTTTGTAAACTTTTGGGCTTAGATGATGTAGGACCGAAGTTTTTGCGTAAAAAAACTGTATTGTGTTACAGTTTGGAGTGAAACAAGTGGTAGTATTACCACTTAAAGTTGCAGTCATAAGGTGTTGTGTTTATAAGGGCGGTGTACAAGTCCTGACAGTTTGCCCGTTTCGGCAACAACAAGCGTACAAACCACTCTGCTAAAACTACTAAATTAACGTGCATGACTGCTAGTATACAGTGCTATGTTTTCATTTACTTTCCAAATGTGGGAGTGTAATAATACATGTAAATAAGATGGTTTTAGTTCTGAGAAAGCTGCAAAGGTTTTTATTCACTTTAATACAAAAAACATTCAGCATAGATATTAGGCACCCATGATTATTCTTAATTTTCTTATATTTCACGCTAGAATATAATAATAAAATCGCACCTTAAAATCAACCTTCCAAAAATGCACTTACAAGAACAGGTAGACTTACGGCATCACTCCCGTGGGGAGGCAGTTATCACTCCATCTCTCCAACTTTATCTCATAACCCGCAGAACATAACTTCGATACGAAACCTTTATTACTAACCCCAGCACTGTATTAAAACGAACCACATTTGGATCGTTGGAAACTTCTGATAAGCAATAAAAGGTTTTGTGATAGGGTCACCATTTTCCAGAATTATTTCTTATTTTTCTTCAGTAAAGGTAAAAACATAAAAAAAAACTTTGTGCAAACTCCTTTTGGTTTAAATTCTTTTTATTTTTATTGAGCAATGATCCTGAAATCATTTTTTTTGTTGAAGTTGCAATTTTTGACCACTTTGGACGCCATTTGCTGTGAAACAGGACAAGGTTTGCAGAAAAAAAGCAGATCTATAGTGTCATTTGAGGGAGGACATTGCTCAGCAGTGGGACAGTGTAGGCTAAAAAAAGTGGTATAACTGTGTCGTGGACACAAGGACGTGTGTTTAGCGTAAATACGTGAATGTAACGAGTAATATTTTCTGAGGTGTGTGCAGGTCGTGCCGTCACAGTCCTGACTCGACGTAACAAATTCTTTGATTCTTTAGGTATCGAGTGGTGTAATTATATTTTCAATACTCAATCATACTCAATCGTTTATTTGCATTTCACAATGTGTATTTAAGTGGTAACTTAAAATTATATGTGATAATTATGGATCTGTCAGGCACAGCCAAAATAGGAGAGGAGAGAGGAAAATTTGCAAAATTTTGCTTGTCTTTAATAATATCGTATTGTCTCTTTTTTTAACATGCATAATTACTTACTAGTACTTATCACCCATTGCCAAATATAAATTAATAGAAAATAACATAAACCCAAAAAAATAACAAATTAGATCAAACAAAATAAAATCAATTATTTCAAAAATAAATCAATAAAAACAAAATAAAATCAAGATAAACAAAACAAAATAAATTTTGGATGAAGATGATAGATATGTAGCTGCAACGTCAAACTTTATCCCCCGATTTTTTATCATCAGTTTTATTTAGTAACCTCCTACTACGAAAACTAATTTAAAGATGTTTCACGTCTAAATATTGCATTCGATCCACTGAACGTTGAGTTTGGGTCTTCTACTTAGCGTGTCGATGGCAATCTAAATGGAGTCGGCCCAGAATTCAGCACGAGTAGTATGAACATCCGAGGAAAGGAGTTTTCTCGACAGAAGAATAGACAAAATTACAGTTAAATAAAATAAATCTATCACTTTGCCTATTCTATCTGTAATTTTGTCTATTCTTTCGTAGACAAAACCCGGTCAAAATACGCGTGCAGCTTCGAGTTTGGCCCCATCATAATTATAATCATAATCATTTGTTTATTTACAAACATGGGTCAGAGATGTATAGATATTTTTCCTTATAAAAAAGTTCTCCATATTTTACCATCACATGGGTATGCAAATAGTGTGATGCAATTTTAAATACCAATAATTTCAACTAAATTCAATTAATAACAATTCTAAAAATCAATAAAAAATAAATCAATAATAATGAATCACTAAATCAAATAATAATAAACAATACATACATTCAGAATAATCTAATATTTATTAATATTAGATTATTAATAAATAAATAAAAATATTTTAAACCATATTTGGTTCTAAATAATAAATAACAAATGATTTTCCTAACATAAGAATTTGCTGTAGCAGACTTAGTATCTTTCATTGAAATACTCATTAATATGATAATAACATTTCTCAACTAGAAATTCGTGTATTTTGGTTCTAAATAGGTCTCTATTTTTAATTTCCATGATGTGTTTAGGTAGTTTATTGTAAATTTTAGGTGCCATACCTAAAAGATTTTTATTGAAAACAGCTTTTTAATGTAGTGTCAAACTCTTCATCAGTAACGTCCATCAGTTCTTGTAACGTGCAGACGACATTTACAGGACATTTTGTTTGTTTGGTTGGCATCTCGCAGGTCAACCTATGCGGTTGTCGTCTGCTTAAGCGGACTTGCCTGTGGATTCCCTAATAAATTAAGGCCTCCAGCCAGGACTGTTTACAGGACACGCAGGACACGATATTAAGTATCCCATCGTATGTAGAACGCAAATGTGGCAAATGAGTTTGGGTAGATATTAGTCTCTCCAAACTCCTGAAAAATTGACCCATTTTTTTTTTGTGAAGTCGGTAACTTTGGATCCGTGTTTTAGGTTTTTGTCACCGTCTTTTTAAATAAAAACCAAATTAAACATATAACCTCCTCCCTTTTTGGAAGACGGTAAAAAATAAGGTATCAATAACCAAAGAGGTACATGCGTAGTGTTAATAAACCACAACTACTAACTACATCGAAGTTTTACTTACAAAGAAACTCATTTGAAATAAAAGTTAGTTTGTGTTGTTACTTGCTTTAGTGCTCGCATTTTTCTTCTAAGCTACAACTTTGTTTTAAAATCATTAACGTTATTCCCTTCTTTCCCTTGAACTTAAAAACGCCTCGTGTTTTTTTCTTAAAGAACTTTGTCTGAGATAAACGGACATACTTAAGCGGGGTCACTATGTACACACAAGGTCTGTAATGGTATCCTGCTGGAAAATGTCAGTAGGTACCCACTGTTTAATGTGTCGCGAAAGCCTTTAAACAGGGGTATGTTTCGGCTTCACAAGTGTAACGACCTCGAGCGTTTTATTTCAACAGGCAATGCATTCCACAAACGAGCGGCCTGGACCGTAAAAGATTTGTCGTGGAAAGTTGTGGAATGCATAGGCATTTTAAGCTTCAAGTTCTCTGATGACTTCAAAACTTTTTTTTTGTGGGAGTCGCAAAGATACTCGAAACGAATCTTGAGATAGAGATCTTGTAATTTCTGTCTGATATATTTTTCTCGTACTTTTTAGAATACATAGTGTAGAATAATAGTCGGGTTACAGCTTTTTAAACATAATTTTATTTTATATTTTTTCGTCTTAACGCTTGGTTAACGTTACGACAACGTAAATAAGAGTAATACAATAGGCCAGTAATTAAGGTTTTTACTCTTGATTAAAATAATTTTATCATATTTTTCATTGTACATCCGCGCCGTCCGTAGCGTAGTCTCACTTTATAATATAATGTATGTACATATTTGTATTTGCCTCTGCAAAACTGCCAACTGCTTCGTTGGTCTAGTAGTCGCAAGAGCTACTGCTGAGCATGAGGTCCTGGGTTCGATTCCCAGGTCGGGCAAAGTGTTATTGGGTTTTTCTATCTAGAATTTTTCAGTAGCAGCCCGGAGTCTGGATTTGTGCCCGGTTGATGGCAATAGGCTCGCCCACTATTACATGGGACTAAAGCATAACTGGCGAAATGTGGGTGTACTATACGTACACCTCTGCCTAACCCTTCTGGGATTACAGGCGTGATGTTATGTTATGTCATGTTATATTTGTATTTCTTTTGATACCAAACATGTCATGGTTATCTCAATTTAATGTTTTTCGAGGTCAGAAATTTACATGTAAAGTGCACCATGTTAAATTAAGGATGAACTTACATGGCGTATGCCACCCGGACCATTATTTTGAATCTATAGTTGCCGCTTAAAACAAAATCGATAAAGTGGTTAAGGCACTACTGTGGAACACACGTAAATACAAACATACATACTTTAATATATAGACAGATATAAAACCTGTCAATTCCACTATATATACAAATTAAAATACTAGTTCTATAAAATGCCAATGATTTTTGTGTTTATTGATTTCGAAAATCCTATAAAACACGCACAGCTGACAGTATCACATTCAAATATTTTTTCATACATTCACGATGAAAAGCATGGCAATTTTTTAATATTTTTTTGTTATATTCAGTTTTATGGTTCATTCACACTTCACCAAAACCGCCTGTCTTTGACAGGCCCAGATAAATTATCTACGCGGTAGAACAAACCGTCAATTGTAGGTCGAGTCCAGCGAGAAACGTATGCTATGGCATTTATACCTGTCATTTTCAGGCAACTCTCTGACACGACATAACGATAGGAATGTAAAAAGAAGTATAAAATTGAAAATCGTCCGGAATTATCGGAATAGCCTTATCGAATTGACAAAGGAGACATTTTTCATTTTGTCACTACTTGTAAATTCGAGACGAAATAGAAGTGAAGTTTTTGTCCATATTATAACTTTAAAATGTTAGGTATGACTAGTGACTAGTTTTTTTTTCTATATTCTGTTGCCGCAGAGTCTTCACTGAACTCAATTTTCACAAGTGCATTCAATAAAAAAGTAGGATACAATCGGAGTATCTTCGTTGTATTTTTATACATTGGTTTATGGAAAAAAAACTATTAATATTAAATAAAAGGTTCTATAGTAAATCTTATACGAAGAAAAGGAAATAAGTTTGGTGGAAAGCAAAATGTGATAAGTCACGTCGGGGCACAAAAGGGTGGTTCCACCACATATGGAACGTTTGACATATCGCCGCTATGTTTTTGTCGGTCAAGTTTCTTTGTACGGAGGGATGTGGAGAGACCTGTATAAAATATAACTGTGTTTTGCTTATTGTATGGAGATCTGGAAAACTGGTAGGTACCTGCTACGATCCTTACATACTCCTTTTGCCTCGTTTGAGTTTCATACATCTGGTCATACACGAGCGCCGGTTGCGAGTAAAACGCACCTGACCTTTCTGAAGAAAATCACCAATAAGGTCCCGGCGTTTCCACTCACATCTGTCTTGTAAATACTTTTTTGTTAGTCTCCTTTCATTCATCCTCTCAACATGACCAAACCATCTAAGCATACTCTTTCAATTTTTGTAGTGACAAAAATTAAAAGAGTAGAGTAGAGTCTTCTTTTAAACCGCACCGTTGCCTTATCACATCATTCCTCAGCATTTCATTCATAGTCACACCACACATGCTCCGCAAGGATCGCATTTCTACAGCATTCTTTTGCCACACGCAACATTCACGTCCATACATAAGCGTAAGCACCAGCACACCATTGTGAACAACCAGTCGTGCCTTTAGGACATCAACTGGTTGGTCACAATTGCATGTGTAGCACCATTCACTTTATTTCCCACATTCACTCTCCTTTCCACATCTCCATCAATATTTCCATCCCATGTAAATAGACTCCCCAAATATACGAACTCACTTACTTGCTCCACACTCTAATCATTTATTTTCACATCACACACCGATACATCCTCTTCTCTTTCAAACAACATGACTTTATATAGATAGATAGAATACTCTTTATTATGTGCACCATACAAATTACAGACGTAGATGTAGAAATTTTACATTGGGTGACACTATTGACGGCCACCATGACTTTCGTCTTGTTTACAATTATATTATTTCCTTTCATCTTATATGCTTCATCCATCACAGTCACCATGACTTGCAACTGTTCTGCTGACGATGCAAGTAGAACTTGATCATCTCAATCCACATTCATCCTCTTTCAAATCTGTCAGACAACTATCCATGTACAGGATGAACAGCCATGTCTAACTCCCCTCGAGATGCAGAACCAGTTCCTGTTTGCCCCATTTATCCTAACACATGCACAGGACTCCTTGTATAAAGATTGCAGTTCCAGTACCAAGCGCCAGTGCAGTGCAGGGCGTAAGCCCTGCACACACTGTCACTCCAAGTCAACGAAAGCACAGTAGACTTTCTTGTGCTTTGCCAGATGATCAATACGTATTTTGATGAAATTGGGATGATGAATACTATTAAAAATGTTCGTAAAAGTAATGTAATTTCAAAGAAGGCATGGTAAAAATGAGATAATCGAAAAAAATTGTTAAATCGATGTAAAAATTGAGAAGATACACGCTTTAAAAAAAATTGAGGGGATTATTCCTGTCCTTGTCGCGCGGTACGGACAATGTACGGCGCTAGTATGAAGTTACGTAGTCGTGACGTCACTTCTACGATAGTGCTGTCCTAGTCTAACACTTACTTTAAAACGTTAATAACTTGGCAGTTTTTTAAGCTTTTACACTTTTTGTAAAACTATTTGCACTATTTGGAAATAAATATTTTTTTGAGATAAAAAAAAAATTGTTATCATACCCATTGTCAAATCCCGTGATCTCGTATTCAATGATATTATAAGTAAGAAGAGGTAGATAGATGGGTAGGTTCTGTGAGATGACATGTGGAAGTAGGACGGCATGCCGTAATTATCTGGAGCGATAAATAGACAAGACGATACGTAACTAGGCTTATTTTATTTGCCAAGTTTTGAAGTACCACTTGCGGAGCGTGTGATAGCTAGGTTATGCTGTCTACCTCATTTTACTTAAAGTAGTTTTTTAAAACGAAATAGTTTAACATATTTCTACTGAAGGAAAATAAAACGATGCGGGACTAAATTACAAAAACAACATTTGAAAAACAACATTTCAAAAACCAAATCAAATGACAATTCGAATAATCAAAATTCCTTACTCATTCGATCCAAATTAAATGTATTCGAAATTTAAAATTCAAAACTTCAATAGTGAATGTGCCAATCAATCACTTTCCAGATTAGATAAGCAAAAACACTGCAGTTTGCTACTGCATACGTCCTGCAGCGTTTATTCTACAACTTGTGTGAATGTTATAATAACTCGTATTTATTAAAATCAGATTTAGGCGTGCCTACAAAGCAGGAAATGACTAGAATCTGAGTATTTATTTTTACCAGAATATCGTTCCCTTAAATTCATATTACATAATAAGTTGCTTCTCCTACGTCAACGCTTAATTGTTTTCTTTGAGGTGTTTTCAACAAAACATTTATCTTACAAACCAACACAAATAATAAACATAATACCGAAAACAAAAATTGTTCTTCAAATTTATTCATTCGAATAACATAGATTGACATGACGTCACTAAACAATTTGTTCTTTGAATCTTCCCTCTGAAAAACCTCAAAGGTACTTCACATAATATGATGGAACCCGCGTTATCAAAATTATTTTAACATTTTCACGGTACTGAAATTCGCATTGTTTCTGACTCTAGTGAAACATATTACATATCATTTTGTAAACTTTACGTTTCGTAGGTAATTAATAAGGCCTTAGTTAACAATAATACTCATAAAATTTACACTAAATTAAGGGTGCCTTATACCTATTTAAGCTCATTCCACGCACACACGTACATATTTATGCAGCAAAAACAGCAGTTGCAGTTTTAAGGTTGAAATTTCATTGTAAATTCTTTCTACTCAAGGATTTCCAGATATTTTCTAAGTAGTGAACAAGAGAGCTTCGAGTAAAGTGTGAATAGATTTTCTGTTCTATATCGTAGAATCGGAACGACGCAAGATGAAAAGAGGAAAACACAGTAACTTCTACGTCCCCGCTTTACGAGCTCTTTATAACGCTAATATTTTCATACTTTTACATAAATTTTCCTCAATAAATCGGAAATTCTTTTCCAAGTAACCGAGCGGTAATGTTATTGGTTGTAAATGTGGTATATTTATGAAACCTAAGTTATTAAACTATAAAGGAATGCGTTTGTTTACTTTATTAGCGTTCTCGTGTCATTTCTATTTTCGACTTCTTTCTTCAATTAAAATGCCTCATTTTAACTGGAAGAAACACTTTCCAAACTTTGGTCTCATGTGAATAATAGCGCTGTTTAATAACACTCAAGCCCAAAATAACACACCCACCACTGAAACAAACCACTTCAACACTTCAATTGAACGTGGTCATCAGTGATTAATGAACAGGGATCACAAACATTAATTTGATCTATTGATTCAGCACAGGACACTGGCGTGCATGATTGATTGACTCACAAACATCAATGTTTCTTAGTTTAATTAATAATGAAAAACAACTAGGTGTAAGGAACGCTCTTCAATCTCCACTCACCCACCGCTAATTCAAACCTCTTCAACACTTCAATTGAACGTGGTCATCAGTGATTAATGAACAGGGATCCCAAACATTTGATCTCAATAGATCAATATTCAGCACAGGACACTGGCGTGCATGATTGATTAACCCACATATATAAATGTTTCTTTTTTTTATTGTTATCCGGATAATATTTCACCGTTGGTGGACGATTATCCCGGAGCATGTAAGTGATGTTCCGCTGACTGATGTAGCTAATAATTCAGGCTCGGTGCCGTTTATGTGAACGGGTGTTTATTTTGATAAAAAAAAGAATTTGAGTTTTTGGGATGTCTGGCAGAAACTGAATTTTAAATGGATGTGTATATAGTGCGTATTTTCAGAAGAACATTGCGACAGCTAATATACTTTACAGATTCAGACAGTTTTAGAAAGTATTGAAACAATCACCTTTCGATGTTTCGGTATGAACAAGTGAACTTTACTAACAAAACAGTATACATACCGATGTCCCCACACAGTTTCAGCAATTAACCTTTCCACTGCTAATAGGTTTATTGATCTCGCTGTAACATAATTATCAACCAACTCATGTTTTCAACCTACCAGTCGGTAGTACATACGCCTATCCTATCTAATAACTAGCTGTATTTGAACACCTACTGTGTTTACAATATTATGTACCTATTCAATTTACACTGTAGCGTATCCCTCCAATACTAACGCATTACTATATTTCCCAGGTCTCACAGCGCAGTCAGAAAGTAAGCTCCAGAATTCGAACTAAGCATGTACTTGTAGATTTTCAACCATCTACTCGAACTATTACTTCACACCAAACATCTGAGACTCCATTATCTAGTTATATTTCACTGTCACACATACCTTGATTGTAGTTTTATTAGTACCAACAGGCAGTAGAACACATTACCCCAAATTACTATTTCTAATACACTTTCTTGCAAATCGATAGTGACGTCGTTTTTGACACGCCCACAACATATTTGTGTCCCATTATTTTGGCACAATGTGTGTTGTTCTTTTATTAGCACATAGCACGAAATTAATGCTCATTTTATTGGCTACCAATGTACCTCTACCTATATGAAAATATCGATGTGCAACGAAGTATAACTTAGCAAATCAAATAATTTAGTTCTTAGATATTCTTAAAGGAATAATACGTTTTTATAATGACATACAGAACGATTTGAGCAATAATACCATATACAGCGAGCATTATTGTGAAAATCGATTTTACCATATATCTCGAGCATATTTTAACAGTTTTGTACCCCTTTTAAACTCTTCGCCCTCCAGATCCACTTACTATTCAAGCATGAAGTAGTATTATACACTACATACTGATACATTTCATTCAATATTTTATACTTAGTACCGACGCTAGTCGTGTTTGTGACATACATAATAATTGTGATTTTTACTAGCGTAGTTTCACAGCCAATGGACGAGTAGAATATGCTAATGGTAAGTGTATGCTAATGGTAATGGTATTTAATTGCAATCAGGAAAATGCTTTTGGAGTTAAATATCACATAACTCAAAATTTAGTTTTACATTTTTGTTCTGTATTTATAAATATGCATTACACATGGGTGTAGTAAAAACGAAGCCGGAATAAATAAGATAAATCTTATACATAAAAATCAGTTGCTGTCCGTTAACCTCGCTAAAACTCAAAAACGGTTTAACCGATTAGGGTATTTTGTTTTTTGTTTTGTTCGCTTTAATACAGGGGTGATTTGAAAACGAAAATAAAAAGCCATTGCAACTCATTAGCCTTTCTAGTAGATAAAATCAAATGCTGTTTGTTAGTCTCGCTAAAACTCAGAAACGGCTTAACCGATTTGTTTTTTTTTAATGTTTTGTTCGCTCATAGTTTCAAACCAGACAGGCGGTACAATAAATGTGAATTATTTTATCACCACTGCTCTCAAAACGATGAACTTAATAAAACCGTCATGTCCTAGAACCAAAAATTCGAAGACATGTGATGTGACATCTACCAACCCGCACTGGGCCCGCGTGGTGGATTACGGCCCAGCAGTGGAAGCATTATATGCTGATTATGATGGAAGTAGGGTAACAGCAGTGGTTTAAAAAAATGGCAATAAATAAAAAACTTGACGATACCCAACACCGTTGTTCAAGCAGAATTTACACAAGTTTTTACCTCCTTTAAGTTGTGAAATAAAATGAAACCCTCCCTTTCTACTTGAAGGTCAAGGACTTCACAAGTACAGTTCGAAGTAACGATCACAAATTCTCTCGTGGACAAATTAAACTTGACTAAGTTACATTGAATTACATTGTGTAGAAACGTTTGACATTTCCTTAGAAGATGCTAGGATTTACTTTAATTTTATGACTCGGACTTAGGTAACTTTAATTTTCTCAATGTAGAAATACGCTGTGTACTTGTCTGATTCCTCAGCTGAATAACTCAAACAGAATCATTTAGCTACTCAATCGAACAATTTAAATTGAATTTGGTACTCTGTCAATGCTTTTAATTTGTACATGCTTCTAATTTTTCGAAGAACTATTCAAACAGCAGTCGATTATTAAGTCTCTTTAAGTCATTTAATTCGACCAATCTGTTTTCAGAACTACTCTAAAACTATTAAAAACACCTACATTTTAAACGATCAACAGTAAGGTTTCACCAAGGGATATTTTACGACTGGCGCTTACGTCGCCTTAATAAAACACATATTTACGGCGTGAGAGGCCTAAGACACGATTGGAAACCTCTCCAAGGCATTTGATTGCGTCGACCACGAAACCTTACTCTTGAAACTTGAGCATTACGGACTTGAAAAACTTGCATTCAGTTCAGTAAAATCTTATTAGAATGTTAGTTCAAATAAATGGTGTCAATTCACTCTCGTAAAAATATCTGTACCACTAGGCTCGATATTGGGTCATTTCCTCTTTTTTAATTGATATTAATGATCTACCTCATTTGTTAAAAACCCAACTACAAATGGTGTTATTTGCTGACACTTCCATAATTTTTTAAAATTAATAGGCGTGAATCAAATCTTGACATTAAGTTTACCTACCTTTTTAAGGGTACCTTGTCAATACATCAATGAAAACAGGAAAAATCTACATCGTTTTAGTAAAAGAGCTGAAAGACACGATTATTTCACTAGAAATAGGGACCAATTAGTTCAACCAGGTTTCACGCTGGCTAAAGTAGACTTATCTTTCACATTTCGTTCAGAAAGACGCTCGACTCTAGCCGCGGACGGACGTGTCTGTGCGCTCTCCCGCTCCCGGCTCGTGTTGTGTTTCCTGTTCTACTCGTTGCGACCACGTGACGTCATCGTAGTCGCCCCGACTATTCCGATATAAAATCAGTTTCAAGAAATTGATATTGATTTTAATAAATTAAAAAGTGTCTTTAGGGTGTGTCTACACCCTTCGCGCTAGACTGGTCAGGGCCCCGTTCGCACAATAAGACTGGCGACGGGTTACAAGCTTAGGGCTCACCAATAGGTACTCACCTCTCTGTCTACACCCGACAGAGAGGGTCACACATCCCCGGGCCTATCCACCCGGGGAGATAGGTATAGGGATTAGGCCACGTAGGAATTTTTTTTCCACCATTCCCTCCCTAAAATAGCTCCTCCTCCGACCATGGAGGACGCCTTTATTTTGGAGTTCTTCAGAGAGGTCCTTTTTAAGGACCCCGACTTCTTGGCGAAATATGGCGCCAAAATACGCCAACGCTCCACCCCCACTCCGTCCCACGGGTCACTTGTGGAATTCAGTGACGCACTGGAGAGCCCGCTATCGCCACCTGCAAGTGAACAAGGCATTCCGCCCTTTGTTCCGCACCACAATGTTCCGGCAACTATCTCGGCCCCCATTGTGTCACCCGCCTTTGTTCCGGTAGATAATACCCCGGCCGCTAATCCGGCCCCTATTGTCTCGCCCGTCATTATCCCGGCAGTAAATACCGCGGCCCCTATTGTCTCGCCCGTTTTTGTACCTGCCGCCATTGTTACGCCGTCTATTGTTCCGGCCGCCATTGTTTCAGAGACAACGCAGCTGCGCACCGCAGTATCAAACACGACTCAACCGGAGAGCATGGACACGTCAGTCTCAGAGGACGAAGCCCGCACCTCCTCCTCCAGCGACGACGACTTCCAAGTCGTCGTTAAAGGAGGCAAGAGGAAGGCTAATTCCTCCGCCCCCGCTGGCCCGGTCACCAAGGCCCAGAAGCAGAACACCTTACCGTCCAGCTCTACTTCCGCCCCTAGTCCGCGGACAGTCGCCCCGCCAGCCTTAAGGCTTGCCCACCCGCTCCTACCGCGAGGAAGCAAAAGCCTCCTCCCCCCATTTACGTCCAAGACAAGTCCAAATGGACTGAAATTTCCAGGATGTGTGTTGATCGCAAGATCAACTACACCAACGCCCGACCCACCCTCCAGGGGATCAAAGTTACCGTCCCCACGTCTACGGACTTTAGTGATCTCTCCCGCGCCCTGCGTGAAAGGAACTATTCCTTTCACACGTACTCCATTCCGGAGGAAACCCCCACTTGCGTCGTCATTAGGCGCGTTCCCCAAGAAATCCCCACTGAGGAGATTAAGGACGACCTTATTGCACAAGGCGTCCCAGTATCCGCCGTCCATCGCTTGTACAAAGCGAGGCAGGGCCTTGTATACGACATGGTCCTTGTCATCTGCGACCCCACGGAAGGTCACCACCCGATATTCAAGGTGAAGTCGGTGTGCTCGCTCTCGGGCATCTCTATTGAGAAGCCCTACCGAGCCAACTTGATAGGCCAGTGTCATCGCTGCCAACTGCACGGTCACTCGCAGACCAACTGCTATGCGACCCCTAGATGCGTCAAATGTCTAGGTGAGCATGGCACCGCCGACTGCTCTCGCCTTAAAGATAGAGAGCTATGTGCAGAGCCGCCGAGCTGCGTCCTCTGCGGCCAAACCCGGCAAATTACCGGGGCTGCCCGAAAGCGCCAAAGTCATCCTCTCCGAAACTCGCGAAACGCGCGAGTGACCGCCAGCACAGGGAAAGCCCCTGGGGGAAGCTTCCCTCCGCGCAAATGCCGGAGCGGCTTAGCCCTCAAAGGCCCTCTCCCTGGGCAAACCTTACGCACCTTAAAGCTCCCGCAGCTTCAGTGCCCTCCAAACCCGCTCAACCCGCTGAAGTTCCAGCGCTGATGGCTACCGCCATCCCAGTTTTCAAGTTAGGCGAATCCCTTAACTTTGACGTCATCGCTCCAATGAGCCCGACTCACTTCCCAGGTAATCCTAATCACCTTCCCGATGTTCTCGATGTAGCGCTGCTCAAGAATGTGAACCTCCGTTTGCAATCGATAGAGACGTTCCACGAGCTTAACTCTGACCACCGCCCTGTAGTCCTGCATCTTGCCCCCTACTCGGGCCCGATCGACCCCAACCGCCCCCCTCAGACCCAGACGATAACCGACTCGAGGAAAGTAAGCGAAAGACTGAAATCCACCACGTCGCCTCACTTAGACACCATCCCCGATCACTTAGTGTCAGTCGCCGACACGACGGCCGCAATCGACTCTTTTACAGAGCACGTACAATCCGTATTGACGGATTGTTCACGGGAAGTTCCGGTGATGGAAAACCATCGCTGGAAACTCCCTACTGACGTACGTGACCTGATAACCGAGAAGATGCCTACGACTCCTTCCCTTGTGACGCGAACAAAGCCCACATGCGCCATTTACAGCGTGCTGTAAAGAAACGCATAGGGGAGGTTCGCTCTGAGGGCTGGAACAAGATGCTCAGTGAACTCGAGCCCACTCATCAAGCCTTCTGGCAATTACAGAGGAAATTGCGTTCCTCAGAAGAGGTCTCTATGCCTCCTCTCATCCGCCCCGACAATAGTGTCGCTTTCGACAGTCCCGACAAGGCTGAATGTCTTGCTGACAGCCTAGAGTCCCAATGTTCTCCCAGCTCCCAACCAGTAGACCAAGCTCACCTGAACAAGGTCGACGCTGAAGTCGAACGAAGAGCCTCCCTCGCTCCCGTCGAAGACCCTGATGATACTCTGCCTCCCGTCACTTCAGACGTAGTGCACGACATCATTAATGGGCTCCACGCTCGTAAGGCCCCCGGTTCGGATGGTATTACCAATAAGGTATACAAACTCCTCCCTGCCCCGCTAATAATGCTCATGACCGCCATCTTCAATGGCGCCTTGAGCAACAACATTTTCCCACAAGCATGGAAAGAAGCCACCGTCATCGGTATCCCAAAGCCAGGCAAGCCAAAGTCTGAGCCCTCCAGCTACCGCCCTATTAGTTTACTCAATGTTCTCGGCAAAATCTACGAGAGGCTTATTTATAAGCGTCTCAAAGACTACGCCGAAGCAAAGAGCCTCATACCAAACGAGCAGCTTGGTTTCCGTAGCCAACACTCGGGCACCCAACAGGTCCACCGTATAGTAGAGCACTTATGCGCTGGTCTGCAGCGTAACGCGACGACGGGTGTGCTATTCTTCGACATAGCGATAGCCTTCGACAAAGTCTGGCACAACGGCTTGATATACAAGCTCTACCAACTAGGAGTGCCAGATCGTCTCGTGCTCATCTTACGAGACTTTATGTCGAACCGGACCTTTCGCTATCGCGTCGAGGGAGCACTCTCGTCCCCTCATCCTATTCGCGCCGGTGTCCCTCAGGGTTCCGTACTATCTCCTCTCGCCTTCACGCTGTTCACTAGCGATATCCCAAAAAGTAAAAAGGCTCAGTTGGCTCTCTTCGCCGACGACACTGCCGTTTACTATACCGGTCACTGTCCCAACGCTATAGCTCGAACTCTCCAAACCTCCGCAAACGTCTTAGGCGCTTGGTTTCGGAAATGGAGAATCGAGGTCAACCCCGATAAGAGTCAGGCGGTTCTCTTCTCGAGACGTCGTCGACTCCCTCCCCCACTTCCCAGCCCGATCACTATGTACGGCAAGCCAATCCTGGCGGGAGAAGCAAGCCAAATACCTAGGCGTGATCCTCGATGAGAACCTTACCTTTAAGGCTCATATTAAGGCGGTTCGCGCGCGCGCCTCCTTCGCTCTTAGCAGGCTCCAATTCGTACTGACAGCCCGTAGTAAACTGTCCCTCAAATGCAAGCTCCGCATCTATACCGCAGTCATCCGTCCCATCATGACCTATGCCTGCTTGTATTTGCGCACGCTCACCCACGTCATCTCCATAAGATGCAGACCCTCCAAAACCGTTTCCTCAGAAGGGTCACGGGTGCCCCTTCTATGTGTGTGTGTGTCTTCTAAGTGTTATGTTTTTAATATTTTTAATCTACTATGGCATGGATGGATATTAATATCTTGTAAATATTTTTTTATGAATGGTGAATTAACTACACTACCGAATTGGGAGACTGTAATGGTAGCGTTATGTATGTACATAAATAAATAAAATGTCCGTAATATAGATTCTTCACGTCGACCTCAAAATGCCAACCATAGAACAGTTCATGAAACGCTTATCAAAGCGTTTCTTCGACTGCGGCATCAAACATTCTAACCCCCTGATTACAGCGGCCGCCCGCTACACTCCCTCTCGCATTAGCAGTATTCGCCGACCAAGGCATACTTTAATCGACCCCGACGACGCCACTACCCTCCTCCAGGAGAGTAGTAAGGCCACTAGCACGCTACATAAGCCCAAAACCCGATCGCCGTCCTACCGCCCTCGCCGCCGAGGCCCGCCGCGACGCCCAAATCGACGCCCCTCCCGACCCTTGCTCGAGCCAGCCCGCGCCGCTGAGCCTGTAGCTTTAAATTCGTCCGTAAATAATACCAATCCTGATCCAGCTAGTCATTTGCTGCCCTCTTCCAGCGACGCCCTAAGCCGAGGTTCGTACCCCACAGGGGGTGCCCTTAGCGTTGTCGCTTAGTTTTAGTTAGTATATTAGTTTAAGTCCTGGCTGGAGGCCTTAATTTATTAGGAAGTCCGCTTAAGCAGACGACAACCGCATAGGTAGACCTGCGAGATGCCAAACAAACAAACAAAAGAAACATTTCGTTCAAAATGTTACAATAAAATACCTTCCCACAAACATAAACTGAACGAAACGAAATTTAATTATTGTGTAAAACGCAAGCTCTGCAGCCAAGTATTTTTCTAAGTTGGAGTATTACATCGCTGATAAAAATGCTTAGCTAATCGCTGGTCCTGCTCCGCAAGGGCGCATCAACAAATTGATTTGCAAGTATTGTTGAAGATTTGACTGCTGAAGATTTTAGAAACTATCTTTGCATTGAATAAACTCAATATTTTAGTATTGTATAATTGGATTTCACATATTTGAGTACTATGTACATACTATAAAGCTACCATTTACTGGATACGAGTACGACTTTCACTGACTTGAATGTGACCTGGCGGCTGAGAGTATGCAATGCTCACTGTAATGTTTTGCTGATGGTGGCGGGTGTGTTGAATCAATTAGCTCCCTTCAAAATAGTTGAGCTGAATGGTACTTATCCATGCGTCATG
The DNA here is from genome assembly GCA_963555695.1 of Dasypolia templi. Classification (NCBI taxonomy): domain Eukaryota; kingdom Metazoa; phylum Arthropoda; class Insecta; order Lepidoptera; family Noctuidae; genus Dasypolia; species Dasypolia templi. The sequence goes on along the minus strand of OY743148.1, from coordinate 7,282,816 downwards.
TTTGTGAACGGGCGCCATCAGTAGTTACTGGTCATCTCTTAGCTGCCACGGCTTATTTTGAGTTGATATATTTTTTGAATTTTTTATCTTTTTATTACGGATGCTTTTAACATTCCGCATCGTTCTCACATGCAAATGTTCAACATGAATGAAGTAACCAATGTTTTGTAACCATGTTTTGATTTAAAGAGTGTCCGTAGAGTTTCTTGCCCGTTCTTCTCCATAGGTACTACAGAGAACTACTACCTACTTACCTACCGCTTTGGAATGGGCGACTAGCTTCATCTTTCTGACTGACCGACCTTCACCATACATAAGTGTTTGTACTTGGTTTATTTAAAATAAATGCTTTGAGTTGAGTTTGAGTTCAAGGTGGAAAGTCCACCTTCATTAAAAATTGTAGTTTTTAAATATTGAATCTCTCTAGGATCGGAAATAGTCAATTAAAAAGTCAGCAATCTCTTGTATTACTGGGGCAATTTTGCGCTCTTTCTAAACTGAGCTATTTGTGAAAAAGGAAATTTCACTTCATCCTTCGTTGTCCAAGAAAAAAAATCAAATGGAGTGCTTTCCACGTCTTCATTAGAACCTCTAAGCACCAGAGCGTTGATGAGAATGTACGTACCAAGAACAGTTTATTAAGTAAATTCTCTTCACTTTGCTCGATGCATAACAAAAGTATCATAATCTCAAAAACTTCATGAAATATTCACATTTTTCTTCGGAGTTCCTTAAAGCGTCTCCTCTTTTCTGGCGTGAATTTTTCTCAAGATGTTTTTTCGAAACTTTTTCTTATATGCGCAACAATTCAAGCTTTAAAAAACGGATTTACGAAGATTTTGTTTTTAATAAAACATTTGTTCATTGTAGATTTAACAAAATTTGAAATATTTTATTTTACACGTTGGTGTAATTTATCTTGAAAAAATACAAACGGTATATGAACAATTATTAAATGTTCAGGGTTTAATTGTACGAAAAAAATGCAGCCCTGTAAAAGTTAAGATTTTTTGTATAATCTGGAACTTTGTCTAAAAACTGCAAGATCGGTTTCTCTAAGGAATACTTTTTGTAACTTGAAGTGTGATAACTTCAATTCAATACCGAAAAAATATAGTTTAAAAAAAACAATAACACGCTTTAATAGCAAACGAACTAAAAAGTAGAAAATAATAATAAAAAAAAGTTAAAGTAAAAAAGCGTGGGGTGCAAAATTATATTTTTATAATAATTCTGATAGTGCAAACAGTAAATAATTAAAATGATCATTACATTCGATATCTTTTTATATTATTTTCTACATTTTAGTTAGTTTGCTATTAGAGCGTGTTTTTTTTTTTAACGTAATTTATTTTCTGAATTTTAGTTTCAAGACGACGATAATAAAAAAAAAAGGTAATTGGATTATTGTATTGTCATCGGCCCTTGACCCCTGTGCAAATTTTCAAGTTAATCTGACTCCTAGAAGTAGGAGAAAATGAAGTTAAAAGATTTCGTTACATACATACAGGTCAAGCTAATAAAAGCGTGTCAATAAAAAGGTATAACAAAAACTTTCTAGAAAACCTAAACCATACAGACACATAATTATGACTAGGGCTCTTAAAAATGTCTTGTACTTTTCATCAATACATAAATTACAATCAGTCAAGAATAAAGACAAATCAACTGTTTCCTATTCAAATCGTAAAAAAATGCAGTCTTCAAACTAGTCCTTAACAAAGAACATTTAACACAAATTCAATTAACACACTATTCCGCCGAAACCACAGAAATTATGACGTACTTGCCACCCCCATGACATCACAATAATGGCCGTGTCACGTATTATATTAGCCAGATGAGTCGCCTGAGAGACAAAATATTGTCCTCTCTAGGGAACACAGAGAAAATGTCAACGACATAAGTTGGGATTAGGGAAACTCTTGGACTGGACAGTGTTTACTATGTAGGTACAGGCAGTCTGTGATTAGCAGCGGTTTCACCGGCTTACCATGACGTGAGCGGTTAAACCTGGGACGTACTACAGATAGGTCTTTGAGAAATTTTTGTTTGTTTGTTTGGCATCCCGCAGGTCAACCTATGTGGTTGTCGTCTGCTTAAGCGGACTTGCCTGTGGTTGCCCTAATAAATTAAGGCCTCCAGCCAGGACTTAAACTTAAATACTAACTAAAAACTAAGCGACAACGCTAAGGGCACCCCCTGTGGGGTACGAACCTCGGCTTAGGGCGTCGCTGGAAGAGGGCAGCAAATTACTAGCTGGATCAGGATTGATATTATTTAGGGACGAATTTAAAGCTACAGGCTCAGCGGCGCGGGCTGGCTCGAGCAAGGGTCGGGAGGGGCGTGGATTAGGGCGTCGCGGCGGGCCTCGGCGGCGAGGACGGTAGGACGGCGATCGGGTTTTGGGCTTATGTAGCGTGCTGGTTGCCTTACTACTCTCCTGGAGAAGGGTAGTGGCGTCGTCGGGGTCGATTAAAGTATGCCTTGGTCGGCGGATACTGCTAATGCGAGAGGGAGTGTAGCGGGCGGCCGCTGTAATCAGGGGGTTCGAATGTTTGATGCCACGGTCTTTGAGAAACGTGTAATAAGTTTATTTAAAGGGTTATGTTTAGTGCCTACATCGTTTTCTCGTCTAATTTTCAACTCATCTTTATGATGTTTTGGTACAGTAAAAGTCACTTCAAACGACCTTGTTTTGCATTTTTGTATGCCTTAGCCAAAAATCTGTTGTTATGATTATTAAAAATGTCCTTCAGCTGTAATCGATTTCGTTACCTACCTATATTTTTGAATCCGTCATTCACACCCCACTTCACTTCCAGTCGTTTCGAAGGGTGACCCAAAACCCAGGAATAAAGGCTGTGAAACAGCCCCGAAAAAATTCACATTCATGAGATGATAATAATACAATCGTGCGATTCCAATTACGACGCCATTGTTTTTCTGTTGCTCTAGTACATGAATATCAGCCTGTGGCAATTACTTAAAACTGGTGGGAGTGAAGCAGCCGTATTTTTGTTTTATGTTTCAGTGTTGAAAGTTTATTGCTTTAATTTTGAATTTTTTGTGTTGATTCAGAGACTCAAAGTAGATAATTATACCCTTCAGTGCTATCCTGTAAAAATTATTGAGCCTACTCGCCAATTCTGTGTCCGCAATGAAAATAAAGTATTGACGTAATGTCAGTGCAATGTGTAGTTAAAAGAATGAGACACACGGAGATTACAGTACCTTCAACTCAATCTCTGGGCCAATTAGTGCCATGCAACAACAACAAGATTATGTCTGGGCTTTAAAAGAGGCTGACCTCTGAGTTTGTTATGGCCTTTCTTCTCAGAGTAGTCAGATAGGAAACACCGGCCTAAAATCATTCATCATTTAATAACATTGCGCAAAATCCTCCCTTAAAATTCACTCCTTCTAGGCGGTGTTTCTCTTTAGGCAACATTTTAATTAGTATGCCTATACAAACATAAAAAAATCAGGTTCGCCTTACAGTTACGGTTTCCCATCCCTGAAAATCCTTTTAACGAAATGAAAAATTCCAAAACATGGCGACTAAGTAGGATTAATTACCGCTGAAGCACCATCGTTCGGTTACTGGCAATGTAAGCAGTCCTCCCACCACAAAGGGCACTTCCCATCAAGTGTCCACTTTATGACGTAGAGACAAGCTTTTACGATATTTTTATTCCTAATGCTTTGGAAATGTAAGATTATGATTTTCGTGGATACTTAATAACATAACATAACGCATTTATTCCCCGAATATGTGGGCAGAGAGGTAGATGTAGTAGATACATCCAAATATCGCTATTGGTTTTCAAAACCCAAGTAAAGGTTTGAAAGCGTTTTGCCATTAAAACCAGGTATAAAACCAGACCTGTGCTGCCACTGAGGACAAACCCAACCACAGTTTGCCCGACTTTAGAATATGAAAATTTAAGTATTGACTTTCCTAAATGAAAAGATCTCTCGAGCAGACTTATCTCCTGGTGTATCGCAGTCCCGCGAGAATGCAAACAGATACTCAGAAACACTTTTATAGAGGGAAAACTAATGTTCATTCTTGACTCAGTTTAATCTAATAAGTTGCCTAATTTAGTTATTTAAAAGATTGTATAGAAGTTTATGTGTGTGCCTCTTCTTTCGCTAAATTAAGTTTACAACAAAAAAAAATGTTTAACTGGTGAAATTACCCACATTTCGCCACTTCGTACTGCAGGTACACCTCTACCTAACTCTTCAGGGATTACAGGTTTGTTGTTATGTAATATTGTTAAATATTATATAATAATGTTTACCTATTTCTGTATGTTGCTAGGCAATTTAAGTATTTGATTAATTATAAATAATTTAATTTCTGTTAGTGGGTTTTGCAAACACTTTCGCGGTACCATCGTCGTAGCGAATTCAATTACTACCTTGCTTCATTAACTAATGAAACTGAAAGTTCAGTTCGCAGAACTTGAAACCTGTGTTAACTTCAGTGGTTTATGCAAATGCCTTTTCAGAATTCAGATGAAACTTGTGTTCGTGTTCAAAGGCAACGTTAGTTGCTATTCGTACATACAACGCAACAGTGGTTATGGCAAATTAATGAATTAAATAAAACAAGAATTAACTTTTCATGTTAGTTTTTTGTACCAAAAGCTTTTTGCTGGCGGTTCAGATTATATGTTCCTCGTAAACATCTATTCTAATATTATAAAGAGGAAAGATTTGATTGTTTGCTTGTATTGAATAGGCTCCGAAACTACTGGACCGATTAGAAAATTTGTTTTACCATTTGAAGCCGACATTGTCTCTTATGAACATAGGCTTCTTAAAAAAAATTAGTAAATCGATAATGCGAAATCCACGCGGACGAAGTCGCGAAGGGCGAAATGCTAGTTTACAATAAAGGTATTATGAAACATTATCTGCTGCATGCAAACCGGACAGAAAAATAATGCGTATTTTTTTGTAAAGGGGTTTGTTGAAATAACTTTCATATTTCACTTTCTTCCGCCCGTGACTACGTTTGTGTGGAATTTCTTGTTTTAAGAAAAATAAATCCTATGACATTCGACAATACTGTATCTTCACATTAATGAAAGAATTTTCGGAATCCTATCAGTAGTTCCAAAGACTACCCCCGAAATAGAAAGAAATTCACAAATGTTACCTCTTTATTATATTCATACAGATTATCTAATAGTTAACGATATCCCAAAAGAGTGATGTAGATCTTTTATATCCTACATAATTTTAAGGGAATATAAACTAAATAAAAAGCTAGGTTTTATTTTTGTTTCTAGGAAAAAAATAGGTAAGTAGGTACCTATCTTTGTTCTCAGTGATCCCTAAACGAGACTACAATATTTTATTCCCACGTATTCACGTTTCAGTGACTAAGTATAGTTCCCAGAAACGTACCTTCGTACTTAGACGTGGTGACCTTTAAAAATGGCGGTAGGTTTACGAAATCGTTGAAAGTCACGTCCAATAATATATTGTCTTGAGTTTACCCTCTCATAAGCCTACAACCAATGTATTATAGCTTTGCCACGTTTACACAAAAAATGCCATTAACGCGATATGTATAGTATTTTTTTTTTTACTGTTTCGTACTTAAAGGGTGGACTGCTAACTGGACCCTATTGCTGAGACATCGCAGTAAGTCTTCCGTTCGCGTCACAGGATTGTATCTTTTGGACATAGACATTTAACATGTACACAGAGTGTGGGCTACTATGGCCGCTATCTATAACAACAAATAACACAAATAAAGTTAAAAATTCTCCTAATTTTTTTACTTTTTTACATACAAGAAAAGCGTACATTTTGCTGTAGTATTATTAGTCTTATAGACTTACTTATTGGTAGCAAATTTGCACTTCACTATTGACTAGGTTAGCCATCAAGTTGAGCTTGCAACACTTCGGCGAATGTAATCTCTATCTCGATTTCTATGCTCAAATTGCCTTATTAACTCTGCTCAACTGTTTTTATCTGTATCGCATGATGGATGAAAGACGTTTTCAAATAAGTCTCTATTAGGTATGCGATTATATACTTAGGATTTTAAATCAATTGGGTTTGTCTTTAGATGAGTAATTCTGTTTTGAATTCCATATTTTAAGAATAATGGGTCTGAGTAAGGAGTTTCTTACTATGGAGTTTAAACATATAATTTTCTCAAAAATGCTTGGTGACTATCATTATTTTCACAACCTTCTTCGAGATAAATCGTTAATTCTGTGCAGGTCAATCATGCGAGCAGCGGCCGACAATGTTAGTATGAAAACCCATATTGATCGTGTTCAGCGGCCGAATAAATTACTTTGAAACTCATATCTGTCTAACTCATAGAAACTAGGAGGTAACTTATGAAAGATTTTATTGAAATCTCGGATTGGCTTAGCAAATAGAGCTGTTTTAAGTGAAAAGAAACAAATGAACATATTGGCACAAGTGTTCGTTGTTCGTCATTGATTCTGAAATATAAAATTAATTTACTTAGTTTGAATTTCCGCGCATTTTTTGAGAAAAGTGCTATGCAAGCCTCGGCTGCAACCAGGCATTGATGAACTCACGCTTTCACGTTTGTCCACCAATTTATCCAGAATATTCAAATAGTTATGCTTCATATTAAAATCACTACGGGTTTGCAAAACAGATATCATGCTAAAAAAATATATGAAATACGTCAGTGCAAAATATACGCAGGTACATTCACTGATTGAAACTAAAATATTCATGAAAGGACTCACATTCGGTGACTTAAGCTATTTATGAAAATATACGTTGAAACACATTTTTAATTTACCTACCACGAAATTAAATTGAAACTGAATAGCTGTCACAGCTGTAGGTATGTTTTGGTAAGTGTTTTCATTTTCAATATTCTGTTAATTGTTTCAAAATGTATAATAGCGTTTTAAACTTTTAATTTCATTACTAGTAATTTAATTTTAAATACAATTTGAAACCCTGCTGTTACAGTCACACTCAAATGAAAGTTATGTTGTTTTTAAGCTAATGAAGAACATAAAAAGACTTGCTCATTTCATTTAACGTTTATTCCATCTCGTTAATCTTTTAAGTAGCAGCAATCCTGATTCAACTCAAATAAATAAAAAAACGGGCAAGTGCGAGTCGGACTCGCGCACCGAGGGTTCCGTACAAACCTGTAGGCATATAAGTAAAAGTTAACACGCGTTCATGAGGAAAGGGGTAGTACGTTTAAAATTATTAAAAATATTTTTATTACATTATGTAACTAAAAATTTTCGGTTTTCGCATTTTTCCTATATCTGTGCTATAAGACGTTGCTTCGTACCAAATTTCAAGATTCTGCGTTCACGAAAAGTACCCTGTAGGTTTTGCTTCCCTTGCGAGTGTCGAAAATTTGCGACATAAACGTATCTTTTGATTGCGTTGGCTTTGAAGTTTGATTTACACAGCTCCAAGGGACAGTAGACCTGAGTATTTGAAATTTAATTCCAGCTTGATACCTCCACGCTGCGTTCCTGAGAAAAAGGCTCTTGACAGACAGACAGCCGGACGGACGGACAAAAAAGTGATCCTATAAGGGTTCCGTTTTTTTCCTTTCCAGGTACGGAACCCTAAAAATGAATGAAAGGAAACTGTTCAATCTAACAGTTAACAAAATAAAGTAGATTACTGTTTTTGGATTCCCTAAAGATCGCACAAACTGAATGAAGGAAGACAATTTTCTTTTATTTTCTAAATTGTCCGATTAGCTTAACGTTACGTTACGCAATGTTATTTTATATTACGAACAAACTCAGATTGGTAGGTAGGTACTCAAACTTAAACTCAAAACATTTATTTCAAATAAACCATTTACAGGCACTTGTGAATTGTCAAGGAGTCGGCCAGGCAGATATATGAAGCTAGTTGCCCATTCCAAAGCGTAGTAGGCACCTATGGAAAAGAAATGGCAAGAAACACCATGGACATTTTGTACCGTATGTAACTTTACTAGTACTTTTAACATTAAAACAAAACACATTTTAAAGTAAAATTAGCAAAAAGCGTGGCTCAACAACAAAAAATAGATGCAAAAAATACAGCGAAAAACTTCTCCATTATCTCTCCAAAGTATATACAGCGAAAACGCCAGAGTTACAAACAATATTTAAAAACAAAGTTACATTTACAAAATCACCGCACTTATGGCACGTTCAATAAATTCAGCGCACCTGACATGCAAAAATGATTTATAGAATCCTTAATATTCTCGAAACCTCTTCACTACCCAACTCGAGATATCATAAATCAAACGGAATCTTCAAAGAACTCACTATACAAGACATTGTAGAAGGAGAAAATAAACATGTATTGTTATGAGGTTGAAGCCATGATAAAAGATTTCGTTTTTAACCGAGCAAACCCGAGCATCGCAGCGGGGGTTAATTCTCGATGGCGCCAACAATCTCGATCGTCGCCTTCTGTTGCACCCATTCCGGATATTTTCCTGCGACTTTTCAAACTTGCTCTTTGTCGAATCTGACTTTAAGGCGACTTATTCTGGAGTACTTTTATAGAAATACCTAGCTATGTCAGTCTTGGGATTTGCAGTGTGTTATTTAAAAAATGTATTGAGCTATTTACATTTACAAGGATTTGATATCGGGTAAACTGTTTTCTTCTTCGTAAACAGTACTTTCTCTTTGAATTCCTAGATTCAGAGAGTCGTTTTTTTTTTTTTAGATTTTGCTCCGGGTTATGTTTGTAAAAATAAATTTTCTGTATGTAAGAGTACAAAACAATGAAAACAAAATGAAGATGTTGTGTTAACCACCATCAACTAAAACAAACAAATAAATTATATCAGAGCAATTTTCACAAAAATGTTCCAATAAATCACATCAAAAATCTAATTTACCCTCGTTAAAACCCAACTCCTTTTCGCCTCATTTATATTGCCCAAATGACCGTAAAATTCATTGATCAATACTTTTCAACCATAAAGGATAAATTGGTGGGTCAAAGCGTTAACTGGACAGGCGTGAAACAGAATAGGGCCGCGCGACTGTGAGCTGCACTGAGTTGATAAATAGTCCTACTTCGGGAACTTTATACCATTCGTCTTTCTGGATGAAGTTCCCGCAGTAATTGTCGACTAATGATCGGGACTTATTCCTTTTAGTTTTTACTTTTGAAGTTTCTTGGAATCAAAATGCTATATATTTTCAAGTTGGCCAACTATTGTTAAGTGTCGTACCATCGTTATTTATGGTCTATTTTCCTGCCCTCTGTAGTTACTTCTCAGACAGGAAGTGATGTTGATTTATTGATAGCCAAACTTGGGGATTTAAGTTTAGAAAGATATAAATTATTGTCAGTATTGTGGGCCTGTCGTTACTCATTTTCAATCGTTTCCGAACCTATAGTTAACTTATATATCTTGGGAATAAATTCAGGTTTACAATGAAGTCTTATTTCAAGATAAACGACAAAGTAGTTCTAATCAAATATAGTTAAACGAAACTTTAAAGAAAAGCTTTAAGAATGAAATGGCTCCGAGCGGTAATATCTGCGGATAGTGAGGATACCGTCCGTCCCTGTTCCTTGAGATAAAAATAGAGAGAACCGCAGTTTCAGGGATTTGCTATCCTTGCGCTATCCTTGCATTTTGTTATTATTACTATGTACTAACTGGTGATCTTCGCATAAACCTTAAACAGTCAAAAGTTATGTTTGAGAAGAGGACTTCAGCTATCAGCTTTAACGGCTCTTAAATAATCTAACAAGACAATTGCTGGACTTTAAAAGGTGACCACTGAGTTTTTCGGTTTTTCTTGTTCGAGTAGCCGATTAGGTAACACCGACCTCATAATTTTAAAATATTACTATTTAATTTGACGTGTAAACGTGAGTTTTACAACATATTTACCGAAATAAAATATCATTTGTAATCCGTTATAAGGAAATGTCAAACAGTCCTACCAAATGTTTGTCTATTACGATTCTATAAGATAAAATATTCTGAAATTCCTGAAATACCGTCCAAGACATACCAGTGGTCCTTTGACGAGGATCAAGACTGTTGTGAGGCGAACTCATCTATTTTTATTATAGGTACCCGCAATATTTGCGAAAGCGAAAAACACATGATTGCGGACATAAAAATTGGGCCAGCGGATGACACATATTATTATACTTATTTTAGATTGTTAAAATAATGTATTGGGACAACGGAACTAGTTAACTTCGGGTTATCTGTTAGTTTCGGAGCATTATGTTGCAAATTAAATGTAAAGATAAATCATAAATAGATAAATAAACCATTTTCAGTACACACAAAAGAAATAGCACAACGCACAAAAGCACAATTAAATGATAACAAATAACATGAATATAAAGAAACATCAAGTGCTAATCTAAGTGCATCAGTGTCTTCGCATCTATTTTATTAGCCAAGTGATATGGATTATGGTTTTCCATTCTTGAAATGCTCCGACCCCAGCATGGTTTGACCAGACTTAAATGAACACCAATTTTTGCACTAGCCCCTGAAGCCTATGTTTCATGGTGCTACAGAGACCATTGCATATCAAGATGTAGACCGGGTGGCGCTGTATTGGTAGGGAAAACGTGCCCTTAGGATAGGAAAGGGTTGCGAGCCGTACCAGATATGCTTCCTAGAGTAGGCATTGAAATAATGGAGAGACGGGTAATATTTATCTATGGGAGGCAATCTTTTAACGGCGTCGCAGCCGGGTTGATTCGGGTCGAGCTTCACCGGTGAATCTATTGGCAGGATTCAACTGCGCTTTCTCGGCTCTTTTCTATGTCATTGCTCTGCTGTGATAAATGGTGCTGTTTTCTATGTCTTTTTCTGAGGTCTCGCTACTAAACGTTACCAGTTTTTGTAAATCTCAGCATTCTGGATCTTATGCCGTGTCCATCCAGAATTTGATTTCCTTTTTGAAGGTTTTCATGTCCTGAGCGATCGTTCGAATGTCAAATGTCGCGGGATTGCGACAGGTGGCTTGTATAAGGCCAGACTCAGATTCCAACGAAATCGCAGTAGTTCGGCTTAAGATACCCAACCACAGCGCACGCGCTCGGCCTACGCACTCATGCGCTTTTCGAGTTTTATGTTAAATTATAAGTACATATCACACTAGTTTCATGACATTTAGTTTTATAACAAAATACACTGTTTACACTCACGATAGTTGGAGTTTCAGTTGGTCACAAGGGTACCGTCTACTGGAGTCGCCCACTTGAGACTTGAAATATCTAAAAATACAATGCACGCACACACAAAAAAGAAAACACTTATGATTTGGTCACTAAATGTTTGCAGCAGTTTTAAACTTAAAAATATTTTAGAACACTATAGCACTGGAAATTATGTTGAATGCAGCTTCAAGTTAACAAACTTAATCTTAGCCTGCTCACACAGCATCAAAGGCAAATGTCTGCAATATAAGGAATGATCTCACCAGATATTGTTCGGGGTCTCCATGCTCCTCGGTCACAATCTGAGTTCAGGGACGCACGTATGCCACTTTTGCATCGATTTAAAATATTTTAATTTAAGACACAGAGGCACTGAAACACAACAAACAACATCGTTAAACTTGCACAACTTGAACACATGTTGACGAAGACACCACAAGGGTGGACGCGATCGTGCCGTCTCCCATTCTTATAAAGAATCTTCTACTTAATCTTAAATTCATTCAATGATTCAACAAACGACGCACTGCTTAAACCGCTTGATCCAGAAGCTTGAAATTTTACATAAGAGTTACCTAAAGGAGTTAAATAGGACATGGAAGTTTAAATATTAAGTATACCATTTTAGCCGTAGGAAATACCCTCGACCGATCACCATGTTCGGCAAGCCGATCCCTTGGGAGAAGCGAGCCAAATATCTGGGTGTAGTGCTCGATGAGCGCCTCTCTTTTTCAGAGCACATTAAGGCGGCTCGTTCACGCGCCGCCTTCGCTCTAGGTAGACTTCACTTTGTCCTAAATGCACGTAGCAAATTGTCACTAAAGTGCAAAATGCGTATCTACACAGCGTGCATCCGCCCGATCATGACATATGCCAGTGCAGTCTTTGCACACGCCAAGCCCTATCGCTTCAATAGAATGCAGACCCTCCAGAACAAGTTCCTCCGTAGGATTACAGGCTCCCCCTGGTACGTTCGCAACGAGATCCTTCACGTTGACCTCAAGATTCCCACTATCCGCCAGTTCATGAAACGCATTTCGAAGCGTTTCTTCGAGACCGCCGCGAATCACCGCAACCCTCTGGTTGTCAAGGCCGCTAGCTATATTCCCTCCTCCATTAGTCATGTCCGCCGTCCCAAGCATGTCCTCACCGATCCCGATGACCACATAACTCTCATTCAGGAGAGCAGTAGGGCCACCAGTACAGTGCACAAACACAGACCGACATTCCGACCTCGCCGACGAGGTTCCTCGCGAAGATCCCGACGTAACTGTCCCCCCGACCCTTGCTCGACGAAGTGCCAGCCCGCCGTAGCTGAGCCTGTAGCTTTAAATTCCCCAGATAATAATAATATAATCCAGATCCAGCCTGTCCCATCTTGCTGTCCTCCCGTCAGCGACGCCCTAAGCCGAGGTCCGTACCCCACAGGGGGTACCCTTAGCGAGCGTTCGCTTAGTAATGTAAGTAGTTTTACGCCCCTGGCTGAAGGCTTTGAGTCCGCTTAAGGCAGCCACAGGATAATCCGGTTAAGTAGTCACGACCTCTCAAGGTCAACTACGAGATGCCATGCATAAAAAAAAAAGAAGGAAATACCATCGGCCACACGGCTGATAATACAAATAATACAAATGATGTTTCTAAAATTATAATGATTTAAAAAAACACATAAATGTTAGATTGTGGCTTTCAGGCGATAAATAAGTATGAATTGTTACAAAAAACGTGTCATAAATTATTCCATTTAGTCGGAGTAATGAGTTTTTTCACGCCCACAGCAGTATGAACAAAACACGCACTTTATAATTAAAGGGCGATCAAACTAATACCACTGTTTATTTATATTAATGCCTACCCCTGTAAATTAAATTATTAAAATTGGTGTACTTAGTCTCAAACTTAAGATAAAATGTTCTTACAACACTTTATAAATTGAATAAGGAAATAAAAACAACGAACACATTAATTGACAATAATACACATTTAAATAACGCCAGACAATCAGAACCACCAGACCAGACCAGACCAGATGTATGAACGTAAACGAGGCAAAAGGAATATGTAAGGATCGTAGCAGTTGGCGTTCTGTGGTTTCTGCCTACCCGCATGGGAAGAAGGCGTGAGTGTATGTAAATAACGCTTCGAAATAAGTATTCCAATGCTTTATCGCATTAAGTGGCTTGAAAATCTTAAGCGCTTACCATAAGCTCCTTTCGTAAGAATAATTTTCATTTTGAATAGGACTTCAAAAAACAAATGGCTTGGACAAATGTTCTTGGTCCGTTCACACGGTACTTCCTCGCGAAAATTGCGGTTTCGCAATTTACCATTTGAATCTCGGTGCGAAGTGGTACGGGGGAAAATTTATGCGGCCCGCTGTGTATTTTCGTTTAATTTAAAAATTCTATTTTTGTAACGTGTTGTAGGGTTGGATTTACGTGTTTTTTTGTCATTTTAATGTGTAGAATTTAAAATGTTTTGTTTTATTTAAAAGAGGTTTTTTGATCGAAAGGAAAGGAGAGATATTTTTATTTTAATGTGAAGAACAAATATTCAAACCTCGATAAAATACTAGTGAGAACTGAACTGCTACAATTACTCTTTTGATATTTAACCCAAATAACAAACTAAATTCAACTGAACAACAAGAACACAAACGAAATAAAGAGCACTACGACTCTCACCCTATAACACGTAAACGCTCGCAAAAGTCAGCAAAATTAATTCAAATTCCGCGGCAACAAAACGAAATCCGTTCGCACTCACTCGCACGAATTCGTACGCTACGTCTAAATTATAACTCGATGGTTATCGCCTCACAAAAGCCTCTCCGCATTGTTCCACTTCCGTGAATTCCACGCTCGCTCCGCTCCGCTTCCGATCGACGCGTCCGCAATTCGACACCGTCTCACTCTAACACATAAATAACATATACCTGTCTCTGTCACGCGCGAGTGGTTTTGATCGTTATAGCTTCAAGTTCTGCGGTTGACTGGCTAAATATTGCACTATTAGAAATAGTTTAAGTCTTTGAACAATGGCTTGGTTAAAATGCTGAAACGTTTTTCTTTAAATTTGCTCCGGTTTAGTACACTTGCTACTATTTTTATGCAATTTAAAAACCAGACTAATCCATGAGGTGAAACTGGCACAATTTTTTAATAATACCTGTAATTTTCTATCTAGTCTACAAAAATGAACCGCTTATCGTCCTGCGCAAGTGGTTTCTCATTTGTGAAAAATGGAATTGAGCAAGTACGCAACCTAACTCTGGCACGTCAGAGCTGCACACTGAGATTTAGTACATTATGTGATATCCCATGATGACCAACCACTAACCCAAGTTAAGCATAGCTACTCTCTACTGTGGAGAGGCTATAAGGTATATCCGCGTTTCATACCGTTTCGTATTTTAACACATAATGTTAGGTATACCTATAAGAAAGTATACAAATAATTACGTGACCATTCTCTGAGACATTAGCTTCACAAAAGAAGTCCGGTATATAACCACTCTAATACAGATTATAGGTCAACTGCCTACATACAAACATGACAACTTGAGTCCAAACACCCGTCACACTACGTTGAAACACTCAGCCTTACAATGTTTTATTCAAGAGTCGAGGACTGAGCCCCAAAGCCGACAAGTCGATGGTTTATTCCCAAAAGTGAGGGACATGTCACCTCGACGTAGCCTTATCGTGGTCATCGGAACACGTCGGAAACACACGCCGAATTGACGTACGTGTCCCGATATGAAATTTTCGGTGGACGGTGAAATAAAGCGAACGAACGGTCGAAGATTATTGGCAGTAAATTTGCAGGTTGTTAACGTTTAGTTTTGTATAAATAATGTTTCAATCCAAGCAAATTTGTAAAGGATATAAGGTCTCGTGTCTGTGTATCGTCATAAAAGACACCATATTAAGTAATAGCCGTTCTAGAAAATTATGTTTGTACATACTGCTGGCAAATGTCCAAAACTTTCCCCACGTTCAAAACTTTTTACCTGTAAAAGTATGAACTTAGTACATACTCATCTTTCCTAACTCTATTACTTTTTCACAAAAAAGTGTCGTTAGTTCAACATTAGGTGCCGTTAGGACTAAGTTCTAGGCTGCCTACTAAAAGAAAGACACGATCTCTTCAATAACCGGCTTGCCTGGTTATGCTGGCTGCGATTAAGTTGGGTACGTTTCGAATACGCTGCGTCATGGGTTATTGTGTTTTTTTAAAGTAAATAAATGAGACAAAAATAGTCAAAAATAGTCTGCGTTTATGAAAACAAACAGCTACAGTCCAGCTGTTTATAAAATAAAATACCTAAACATTCGACTACCAAATGCTACTACAACTTCTTGGAATGAAATGAGCCACTATTTAACATATTTTGATAAATAATGATAAATGAAAAATCCGTCAGCATTCTCGCTTTTAATACCAAAGCTTTAATACCAAAGTTTTACCTAGCTGAAATCTGTATCCCAAAATGAAGCTATACAAAAAATCTGTACTAAAGTTCCCAGAGGAAATAAAGTGCGTGGAACAAATTACGAAGATCGTACCTCCCTCAGACCGGCTAAATGTATTATTCAGGCATCGCTAAGGCCGCTAAAGAGCTATCAGCGGAAGGCAACGTAGACAGTCCACAGACACAAAAGTTCTGCTAAACACAGAGTGCTGATACAATTATTGTGAAACATTTTTGAGTGGCTTTTTTTTCATGTTTGCGGTTGTAGTTATAGATGTATACATCTGATTAACCTCTAATAATTGTGAACTTACATATGCCTTCATTACGTGTTCTTTAAGAGGCTTTTGTGAATGACTCATCTCAGAAGAAGAGCAGTGGTGGTCCAGTGATAACAGCCGCGACTTACGAGTTGTAGGTCGTACTAAAGTACGGGCTACTACTACTACCTCTACTTTGTGTAAATTTATTTCATCACCACTGCTCTCTGTCTGGGTTCGAACCTACAACCTACAACTCATAAGTCGCGGCCGTTATCACTGCTCTCAAAGCAGTGAAGGAAAACATCGTGAGGAAACCGGCTTGTCCTAGAACCAAAAAATCGAAGACATGTAACATCCACCAACCCACACTGAGTCCGCGTGGTGATAACGGCCCACTCCCTTTCATCAAAAGGAGGCCTGTGTCCCAGCGGTAGGAATATTATAGACTGATTATGTTATGCATCACAGAAATCCACTTAGAAACCACCATTACTGGGTAGGTATCCTACTGTACATTTGGAAAGAACCACATTTTATTAAACAAACAAAGTAGTAACCAACAATATGTAATCCAACCCTATACATTCCTCCTATTGGACCTTTGGCCAGTCGTAGAGACAGACTTTGAAACCAACCCAAACTATTTTGCCACAGTTGGTCGAATATATTTTCGTATAGGATTTAAGTTGGGTCGAACAACTATGCGACCTCTCATGTTTCAGTATTTCTTTTTGCACTGAAACAAAATTAATCGGACTATAATACAGTTTGAAGTATACTTAGGTACCTAAATTACTATCGTGACTAACGATGACGAAAAATATCATAAGTAAACCGTGATTAATACCTAATCATCTGAAATCGCCATCACACTGCGCGCAAGCGTGTTGATCGATGCTCAATCCTCTGCACACAGACTACATACTTACAGGCCAGTATAACCATTTCCATATTTTTGTTTGTTGAACAATGTGAACTTTTGCTGACGTCATTCTATCACAACCTAAAGCAGTTTCAGACATTACTATGAGTGGATATTCTTTTTAGTTCCTATTATTTGATATGAGGTAGAGCAACAAGCTACATAAGAAAGGATTCGCCGACGTCCCTGAGCTAGGTTATTAAATTCTCCTAGGAAATGCGTGGTGCATGCGATGGTTAATATCTTTTTTATTGAAAGAAGTTCACTATCTTGTACAATAGGGGATTATACCTAAAGTAGTGTGTTTCTAGAACAGAATTTCGACGATATGGACGGTATCTTAAGAGAATTACTAAAACTGTCATTTGTTAAGGTTTTACCAAATATTTAACCTACTTTTTGTTAAGACATTCATACAGTCTAGTATCGCAGGCGCTACAGCTGAGTATGAGGTGTTGGGTTCGATTTCCATTGGGTCGAGCAAAATGTTTTTGGGTTTTTCCATCACAAATTTCTCAGTAACAGCCCGGAGTCTGGCATGGTGCCTCGTTGATGGAAAATGGCACACCCCCTATTATATGGGACTTAACCATAACTGGCGAAATGTGCGTGTACCCACTATAGGCCGCTGCCTAACCCTTTGGAGAAAATAAGCGTGATGTTATGAGAGTTATTTTTTTATAAAGTACCTAATCAACTATCATAATTTAAAAACGCGAACTAAGCACAAGTTATAAGTGTAGGCACCATTAGCGGAGAGCGTCAGCTCTCCGATTGTAAAGCTGTTTCTGCAGAAGGTGATTGGTACTAACACTTGAACACTTTTCAAATTATTCTTTCCAAAAAATAGCCAAATCGGTCCATCCGTTATGAAGTGATGCGCTTACCAACGAACAGCAGTATAGGTATGCTATCGAGGATGAAAAATAGCCAGCGGCCTTACCCAGGTCATGGTCTATCTGTGTGCCAAATTTCATCCAAGTCTGTTCAGCCATTTTGGAGTCAAAGCGTTACAAACAAACAAACTTACTTTCGCATTTATACCAAGCCACTCAGAAAGTATTGCGAAAACAAGTTTTTATGTATGGAGAGACTGACCGGTTTTAGTCTTTTTTGAAAATATGATAATTTGTAATAAAAAATACGTACATTCCAATTTCTAAATTTACCTCCACATTGTTTGCGAACTAATTTAAATTATCGTGTCTCATTAAAAAACGGATCTGCGCCGGAAATATTTACGCGCTATGATTTTTACGATTTCAAGTGTCGCCTGAAACCGGACAAATAGTACGATAGACTTCAAATGGCATTCATGGATGAAGGCCCCTCTAAAGCAACCGTGTATCGATGGTATAACGAATTCAAGCACGGTCGACTAACTTTGGGCGATGAAGAAACCAAAGTGAAGCGATCTAGAAGCGGGGGGAAACATTTTGATAGCAAGCTTTTTCAATTTTACTGGCTTCTTGGTATCAATTCCTTAACAGAACCAAAAAAAAACAACGCTGAATACTACCAAATGCTTGGCAAAAGTTTTCTCTGTTGTGAGCAACAAGCGACCAAACACAGAGCTACGACAACGCGCCTGCGCACACCGCGCTCAAAACGAGGGACTTCCTGGACAGCACGCAGGTTAAACTCCTGGTTATTTCCGAAAATAAAAAGTCTGCTCAAAGGGATAAAAAAAAATCGCCGGAAGATGCGCTGTCATCGTTCGAGCAGGCTGTAAACGAGGTGTCTACTGCGGACTTTTCGAAAACTTTGTATAGAGGCTGGTGGAGAGTACTTTGAAAAGATTTATTTAAAAAAAAATACCTTTAGATTATTTTGTTTTTCTTTCGCAAAACTTTCTGAGTGTTCCACGTAATATTAATTCAAGTTAGGATCAATGTATTGTTTCCAGCAATCAATGCAAAACAAACCCAGTCAATAAAACAAAAGACCACAATTCACTCAAATTATATTCGCAAAACAAAACAGGACAAGACCAGACAATTTATTATTCCGATACGCCCTATTACTCAAATTGTAAGTGAAAAATCTGTTCGTTCATTTGTCTTGATAAATTGCAGCGAATCTTGAAGGTAGACTGGTTTATTGAAAGAGGAAAATCGACTTGAAAATAGAGATAGCGGTGAAACAGCAAATATTTGAGATGGTGTGACGTATTGGGTACAGCTAATGGAGCCGGTGAAATGTAAACATATCTCTAGTTTTTGCGTGCATGTTGTTGGTATGAGAAACGGTAAATACGCCAGTTTGTGTACGTATGGTAAATAGTAGCGTATATATAGAAGCAAGCTAGATTTTTCGTTGAAGTTTTTTTGCTGATTAACTTATGTACTGTGTCTTTGCTGTGATCTACAGGGTCTACAATGAACATTTCTTTATAACACAGTGGTAGTTTTTACAAAGACATGATCATTGTAGACCATGACGGGCAGAGCACTAAGTTCACATTATGGAATGCAATAAATAGTAGTAAGTAAGCGTTTTGGGTATTCCCCGACCCTTCTCGGCGAAGTGCCAGCCCACGCCGTAGCTGAGGTTGTAGCTTTAAACTCCCATGAAAAAAAAAAACATCCAATCTTGATCCAGCCTGTACCATCTTGCTGTCCTCCCGCCAGCGACGCCCTATGCCGAGGTCCGTACCCCACAGGGGGTGCGAGCAGTCGCTAAGTAATGTAAGTTTTTCACCATTGACTAGAGTTGAGTTCGCTTAGGCAGTCACAGGATATTCCGGTTAAGTAGTCACAACCTCTCAAGGTCAACTACGAAAGATGAAAGGATTTTGGCGCATGATCAGCTCATAGTTATTCCGGCTTTAATTAAGTCCGAAGCCAATTAAACAAATGTCTCTGAGGAATGTTTTGTATATTCATCCCGAACTGCTGCATTACTGACTTGATACGATACTATAACACAGGTAGTCATAAAATGCTCATTACTTAGCTTTACGACACGACATAACCATATCGAAGTAGTAAAATAAATGCGTATTTTGCGAAGCATGAGTTAAGGCTCGTGCACATTGGCACGAAGCGACAGCGTGACACAAAGGCACCGCGTTTCGTGTGAAAGGTAGGCAGAGGAGTTATGTGATAAGGCAATGGTGCGGTTTAAAAGAAAATGTAATGACAAACATTTAAAAAAGATCATAAATCGGAAGTCGTTTACAGACTATTCCGCGCCCCGAGATCAAACTAAGGTAAATTCGGACCTCCGGAGCCGTGATGCACGCGTTAAACGGACAGCATCGATCTCCGCCACGCAAATGGGCTTAGAAGTCGCACCTCACGTGTTGAAGCGTGACCAGTAAAGTCACATTGTATTGAGTTTCCCAGCTCTCGGGGCTCTACAGTGAGCATATCCTGACCCGACTCGGCTAGGCTGGCTTTGGCCTTAGAAACAATCAGGCAAAATATATATCATCCATAGATGGTTTGGTCATGTTGGGAGGATGAATGTGAGGCGACTAACCAAAGGTATTTACAAGGCAGATGTGAGTGGAAGCAAGTAAGGATAGTAGCAGGTGGCACGAGTTTATGTATGTATGTTTGTACTTTTAAACATATAGTCATAGAACTACAGAAGACTTACTGCTGTAAATCAATTCGGCCGCCATATTTCGTTTACGCAAATATTCGGATCGTAACGTCACAAATACAGAAGAGTGTGTGGCGCATCCTTTCCGATGTTATTGAATTTTGCCATCAGCGTCCATCCGCTGTTTTATCGCATCTACATTTTACATTTCTGTATTAGACCAATGTTGAAAAACAATGACTCTGGGATGCTGGATTGTGAAAATCTTATTTGTTTGTATATTCAATGCCGAAAAAAAAGTCGTAGTAGGAAGATATTAATGTAAGAACCAAATACTGTTCTCATAGTTTCAGTTAAAATCAATAAAAACAACTCAAATTCAATCTGCCTGGACTATTCCCAACTATGTCGGGGTCAGCTTACAGTCTCACCGGATGCAGCTTAACACCAGTATTTTACATGTAGCGACTGCCTATCTGACCTTCATAACCCAGTAACTGGGTAACGTGATACCCTTTGGTAAGACTGGTTGTCAGTCTTTAGGGCTTCCCGTAACGACTGACAAAGATCGCCGATACACATGATAGCCGGGACCAACGGCTTTGCGTGCTTTCCAAGGCATTGAGGGTCTCGAGGGTCTCGATGGTCACTCATTTACGATCCGACGTAGATTTGTTCGACCCGAGCGGCTGTTAAAATTTTGCCACGACTCCGCGAGCTCCTCCATTGAAAACGACTATTGACTTCTCTATTCTTCTTCTATTGACCTATTACTAAAAAGGCATTTTACTAGAGGTCATTAGCAAAACATTTAGTCCTGTAACTTAGGGTCAAAACTGGATGGTTACCGAGCTATGACGGCTCTTCGATTTTTTTACAAAAGACTCCATATTTCTGAGATTATGTAAGATTTAATCAAGCATTATTTTTAAATTATCACTCATTTTTTAGCTTTCACAATGTATAAATTAAATGTTTGGAGTAGTTTTTTTCAAATTTAGTAGTTTTTTCCTTAAAAAGCGAAGATCCGACACAGCTCGGTAACCATCCAGTATTGACCCCTAGTTAACTGGACTTAATTTGTCATTAATGACCTCTAATCAAACCGCTTTTCCTGTCACTTTGTATTGAAATTGAAAATTGTTAATTTCGTAACCATAATAAAAAAAACATTAGTGATTGGAGCCTCTTTGTAAGCAAAAATGCCTGTATTAGAAGACTCCGCTCTTTCGCAGCAAGGTAATCGTACAAAATAAAAATAAGCGCAAAATAAAAATAAAAATAATTAAATGTGTGTGTGTTTGTTTGTGTGTGTGTGTGTGTCTGTGTTTTATGAGTGAGTTATGTGTTGCAATAGTGCCTCAGTATATTAGATTTGTTTACAGTTGAGCAGATCGTATGTTGTATTGCATAGCAGCGAATTTCGTTTTAGTTTGAGCGATTTGAGCAATCATGTATTTTCGTCTTTTAGATATAATTTGTGTATCGTAAGGAGAAGTTTTATGTTTTTTTGGACCGTATTTATAATGTATAGTTTTCTAACAGAAAGCAGACCACTAATCTGGTATAGACTGTCAGTAGGGTATCTTTTCTTTTTAAAATACATAATTTTTATTGGTGCTCGCCGTCCTCGTTCAACGTCTCGATTTTGCCACACCGCCCCATATGGGGATACAGAAAACTAAATCTGATTGCGCAAGTGCCACATAAACTTCATTAAGGAGATTCCTAACTTTTTTATTTATTTTTGTAGGGAGGACATGTCGTAGTGTTTTAAAAATCGTTACGTGCTCAAGATGAGCTTACCATGATAATTTGTGGTCAGTCATGACACCTAAATATTTTGTCTGAGAGACTTTACTGATTGCAGGACAACTACAGTTGTTTTTTTAAACTTGATCACATGAGTGTATTTGGACACTAATTGCTTCATTTGGTTGTGAACGATTCGAGATGTTAAAGCAAATGTAGTTAGTCTTATCTGTGTTTAGTATATAGTAGATAACCTAGGTATATAATGTCAGGTTTCATTATAAAATAGTGATTTTCTAATGAAACCTGACATCACACAGTCACAAGAGCAAACAGCGGCTACAGCTAGTATAAAATAAAACAACCGCAGAATGAAATAAAATATGTATTATTCATTAAACTGAAATAAATAACATTGAAATGAGAACTAAAATCATTCCACTAATTACAAACGGGTATGTACACACATTGCATTTCATTTCATGATTACATAAATTATGGGTTTCATCATTTCACAGTTTCACGCGGTGCAATCACGTTGCGTTTCGTTTGGCTTAATAATTATATTTCATACCAAATTCGGAATATATCAGTCGCATTTCTCGTTCATAAAATAATCCAACTTTGTATTTCAACATTATGTAAAATAAATAAATCAACCGATTATTGTACTACTGGACGGTAAAAGCCTCTTCTCATACAGAGAAAGCACGAGCATTAGAGAAGGCACAAAACGGGTTGATGATTTCAAATTGACTATAAATAAGCCAAGGTTTGCTCACCATTAGTTAACGTCATATTTTTGTGGCTGTTTTGTATCGTGAAAAATAAAACCCAAATGCACTAAGTCACCAGTAACTTAAATCCTTCCGAAATCATGACAGTTTTACCTAAACCTTCGAATTCGTTCCCTTTACAATATACCTTTTCAAAATCTTTATGTTACATAAACAGTTCAGGTAAATCTCGATCTTCATAGGTACGAGACCTATACCTACTAATCAAACCACCGATTATTTTATATCATCTTTTACCTTCGATGACAAATGAGCTAAGAGGTACACGGATTGGGTCCCACTAAACGCATGCCACCGCGACAGGCCGAGACGAAGATGGCGGGACACGAGCTAGACTTCTATTTAAAGGACTGGCCGGCAATAGCAAAAGACATAATTGTGTGGAAAAGGGCAGTGGGACAATACAGGCTAGTTAGTGAGTTTTACCTGTGAGTTAACGAATCCTTTTATTTACCTAATTTCCGGTATACTTATCCTATATTTTTACTTAAATTCAAATTTTACTTTATTTATTTATTCAAAATCTGTACAAACTTATCGTCACATATCGTCTGCCAAACTGCATAACAGTTTGTCGGCAGTTGTTCTCGTCTAACAATAAATTACAAATTTTGAAGTTAATGTGCTTGTGTAAATAACTTAATTACGCTAAGTAAATAAACTATAGCTAATAAATATATATCGGGATAGGCCCTCATCAGCGATATTACACTTGCACTTTGTAAGTAGGCGTGGATTGTCGGGCGAAGAAAATAGAGATACTAGTTACAGCACAATCACTTTATTTCACTCACAATGTCTTATAAAATAATCACCATGAAATAACCTGAAGGCAGAGGTCCGACATATTAAATGAAAGTATGACATATAGCAGTAACCAACTCTTTTATTCCGACAGCTTGTTAATTAATTAAATAGATCGCGATAATAGCTCTAGGCGCTACGGCAGGCGCACCGGGCCGAGCCTGCCACAAGAATGCTCCCCCTCTTCGCTGCGCACTAGCTTACATTAAGTTGCTCGAGAAGTGGGGAGAGTGGGGAGGCGAAAGTCCGCTTTGCACAGCGTAACTCGGCCCGCTGTACCTACCGGTAACGATGACGCCGACACGGCCATACTGACGTGCGGACGTCCTCGTACGCGTAGACTCATCAAGCATTGTCTAAAAAGACATAACGTTATTATTGATGTTCGTTCATCCTGACTAGCAATCTCGATGAGCAAAAAAGATCCAGGTCATCCCTACTGACTGTGCAACCAACTCTGGACCGCTCAATATTGAGCCTTCAGGACTTATACTAGTAATCTGGTCCGGTTCAGCCCTGCAGAGTTTACTACTAATTCGGGACCGCTCGTTATTGAGCCTTCAGAACTTTAGCAATCTGGTCCGGTTTACCCCTTCAGAGTTATAATCTTCTGGCCCGGTCCAGCGACCCTTCAGAATTATAACCGCCTGGTCCGGTCAAATGACCCTTCAGAATTATAACCTCCTGGTCCGGTCTTATGACCCTACAGAGTTATAATCTCCTGGTCCGGTTATAACAAACCCTTCAGGATTGTCACTGCTTGGTCCGGTCATGAATGACCCTACAAGATCACTCCAGTTCATACAGTTTTTTTTTCTCTCTTTTTTTTTGCTCTTTAGAATTATAACCTCCTGGTCCGGTCTTATGACCCTACAGAGTTATAATCTCCTGGTCCGGTTATAACAAACCCTTCAGGATTGTCACTGCTTGGTCCGGTCATGAATGACCCTACAAGATCACTCCAGTTCATACAGTTTTTTTTTCTCTCTTTTTTTTTGCTCTTTTTTTTTCTCTTTTTGTCTCACTTTTGTCTTTTTTTTGTCTCTTTTTTAGTCCGGACCAAAATGGTCCCTGTAGATTATATAATCAAATGTATTAAAGTAATTGTCTCAACAATCCACACATGCTATGTTCATTGGTAGTTTCACTACCACCAAAGTCATTTACTTTAGAGCCTATAACAGAAACAAACTATTTTAATCTTAAGAATAGACTTGACTTAGACACTCCACCGAATGCGTAGCACGCCTGTGCGATGCCGACCGAGTCTCATGTCATACAGCCAGCAAAATGTCACTGAGTGTCATGTCATTGAATGTGTCGTAGCAGACACATGATTCATGTTCACACACACATAACACTCTAAACTAACAAACGACATCTATGAAAACTAAATAACACTAATTTAAGTATTGAAGCGCCGTCACGGCCAGACTGACATTCAGACGTCCTTGTGCGTCTCCATCCCCTTAAAGTCACCGCGGGCCCATTTTTCTGTAAAAAGAATAAAACTGGTAGAAACATTACTTTGTACGCTCGTCCATCGGTGACATACATTACAACGTTTTTTAACCCACAAAATCAACCTTTAGGAGCTGAGCCGGACAACTTAAATAGGCCTCCCTTGAGCTAGTTATCTCTCCAGATAACATGGACCAGGCAGCCAATCAGCGTCTCTCCGATCACTCACTAGTACCACACATATCTCCATTGATCTCATAGCCTCTCAGACTAGACGATCACTTTATAATATGACCCAGAACATCGGCCTGCATAAGCCAGTTCTTTAGACTACCCAATAACACACACCATAGGATGTCAACCCGCATGAGTCGGACCCTTACTTTATCTCACAGATTAGTACCAATTTTACGTTTAATTACGTTTCTTCACTCTCAGAGGCCGAGAGGTTTTCAGAGCTGGCGGATAACGTACGTGAACTACAAATAGACAAAGCATCACTAAAACCACCCGATGACGACCACTCCATTGCCTGGACTGCCGCCACCTCGGCCTCCTTCAAGCTACCCGTCAAAGTGGTAGCTAAATGCACCAAGCCCTCACTTCCCCCGGGCATTGCACGAAAATGCTTACGACCATATTTGCATTCTCTATTAGACACAAAACAAAGGGAAGTCTTTACTCCCTGCGAAGCCCAAATGAACCCAGAGGGGGGTCACATACAATGAAGTAGGAATCACCACTGTAGAACGGTCTCATTTTTCCTACTGTGACGCAGCAACTCTCCCAATATTCTCCAATGCTAACTTACGAATTTCACCCAAATCTAACCGAAACCCAGACTCAGAATATGAAGCCACACTTAAAAACCGCGCCCGAGTCCCAAACACAAGTTCTGTTTGTGTTACCCTAGACCTTGCACCATCCGTCGCTAGCTGCACTACGAGAAGCTCGCCGCGCCAGGTCCCACCAGATTCACTTTCGATTATAACAAGTAAGCGCCTCAATGTCCTCATGACTCTCTCTACCCGAACACATGCCCTGCCAGAACCGTTAGCAACAAGGTGCAACTCTACACCAAGTTCACCATAAAATTGCTCTGTCTGTGCCAATACAATACCCACCCCGATCCGAAATGATCCGCGAAGTCGCACCGAAAAGACAGAGCCTCCTTTAGTGCTTCATCTGCACCTGCTGCATCCAACTAAGAAGTGCACTCGAGAAGGACTCATTTAGTGAAAGAGTCAACAATGACAAGAATACTCCCTACCATCGATTTCTCCACACAACTTCTCCGCCTTGTCTAAATGTACAGTATAACATTGTGCAGAAACCCTAAGCATAGGATGGAGTGAAACCCGAACAATCCCTTGAGGCCCAGCATACAAGTGTGAAGTTCAATCAGTGCGTTCCAGTCAAATCATTTTAGTCAGAACCCGTTCTGATGTTAGTATTTCGATCACTTTCTTGTAAACATCTTGTCTGTCCATTTGATAGGCCCTTTTAATTTGATTCAAGATTCTTAACGTAAAACACGTGAAATATGGGGCAAACCGCCAAAAACTAATCTAAAGGACCTACACATCGCTCAAAATAAAATTATTAAACTATTATTTCACTATGATTACCTTACACCTACAGTTAAAATTTACAGGGAAACGAAACTCATGAATATTAAACAACTTCCTGCATATTGCACCAGAATACTTAAAAATTCTAAGTAAGTTCATTCACACAAAAATACATCAGGTACACAATCGCAGCAATAGTAGGAAAGATCACATTTTACTACCGCGAGTGCGGACAGTCAATGGCGAGAGAACAATTATTTTTGCGGGAGTGCAACAATATAATAAGCTACCTATAGAAGTAAAGAATGCGAACTAAACGTTTGGTATTTTCAAGATTAAATTTTAAAAAATCACTTTCTAAATGATCAAACACATCCATTAAACAGACTTGCCCTACTACTGTATTGCTTTATTGTGGCACCGGGATCGCATTCCTTATCTACGGAAATTATTTCTTTTGCGGGTGGATCGAAAAGTTTTAAGTTGTGTTAGTTAATAATGTTATTTGCGTACGAAAAGAAGTGGTATTACAACTTAGATGATTTAATATAAATTAAAACAATAGCTGCTTAGTTTGTGTGTCCAAGTTATATTTTAAGTTTAAAAACGTTCTCAAGTAAGTGAAATCTTTGTAATTTATTTTCGAGAAATAAATTTCTTTAACCATAAACACCATACCACCAATAAAGAATCAATTATCCTTTCGCACTGAACTAATGCGAGTTTATCTTCACCATGTAGGTCAGTTTTGATGTTGTGGTATATGATAATGAAACTCTTTAGTAACGTTAACTTTCTTACCCCAAATAGAATGTAATTTTGCAATATCGGTACGTACATGGATCTACTATCTAATAGATCCCTACCTATAATAACTGGTTCTGTAATTGAGTTAACAGGCACAACATGAAACAAAAAGGACACTGACGTGTTGAATTTCACCACGGCTCAGTTATTCTGCGATTCATATTTAACGTTTTCTTTACACAGGTATACCTGTAAGGTAAATTAAATCACAGCGCATAGTACCCTGGATTTTTTGACAAAGCTAAAAGCTACAAACGAACTACCAGATTATCTATTAAAAAGAAAAGGAACGAGCTCACCGGATGATGTGGTTGTCCATACACGTAGCAGGTGAGACGGTTCGTATCACGACTCTTCGGTGCTGGTGCTCGATTCGAATTCTTCACTTCGGTCAAAGGTTCGTACTGCCACTTGCTTCAATCACTTGATTTATGGACTGTTGTGCTTTAACGATGGCATGTGCCATTGAAGCGATTGTCATTATCAGGATCAAACCGTATCAGTCGCGCAGTTGCGGTGAAATTTGACGTTTGCGGTTAAGTGGTTGCCGGAAGTCGTGATAGCAAAAACACCATATTTTGAATAGATTAGACGTTAGCCCACACTTCACTGTCGTCATTATTTTCTTCAGGTTTTTGCCCTTCGAATCCCAATTCTGATATCGGGATAGGCCCTCATCAGCGATATTACACTTGCACTTTGTAAGTAGGCGTGGATTGTCGGGCGAAGAAAATAGAGATACTAGTTACAGCACAATCACTTTATTTCACTCACAATGTCTTATAAAATAATCACCATGAAATAACCTGAAGGCAGAGGTCCGACATATTAAATGAAAGTATGACATATAGCAGTAACCAACTCTTTTATTCCGACAGCTTGTTAATTAATTAAATAGATCGCGATAATAGCTCTAGGCGCTACGGCAGGCGCACCGGGCCGAGCCTGCCACAAGAATGCTCCCCCTCTTCGCTGCGCACTAGCTTACATTAAGTTGCTCGAGAAGTGGGGAGAGTGGGGAGGCGAACGTCCGCTTTGCACAGCGTAACTCGGCCCGCTGTACCTACCGGTAACGATGACGCCGACATATACAATCACATAAAAAAATATAAAAAACTCACATTTTACAAATAGGCAGTTTCGCCAATCTATAGTTTGTTACACATTATCATGGACACATTGAGAGATAATGTTTATGTAGAACCTTTTTGAGTTGGGCCTTAGATTTAACATGCAAGATCAGTTTTGGGGGTAGCTCATTGAATAACGTTGGTACGACGTACCTTCTTGTGCGCTTACCAAAATACTATTTTCCCCGATGATAAAATAACCTTTTTAACCACATAGTTCACCATAAAAGTAATTCCCATGCGCCCAAAAATTCTTCTACCTATTCAATAACCATTATGTTACATTTTACCACCACATCAAATAACGGAGGACAAAGCTCATGAATGGGCATCGAATAAAACACACCCGATAAAAAAAAAACTGTGCTCTTTCACATGAACGCTGCTGATGCATCCCGCTGCGCCGCGTCCGATTCGTTCTCGGCGCCTGTGAAATAAATTGGAACTATGCAAATGTAACAAACATATATGAAGTAGTTATTTTATTCGGTCTGTTTTTTTAAGTTTTCATTTTTTGGGCAAATGTGCTATTTGCAGTTGGTGAAAATAATTAGGCATTTGTTTGTATGAAACAATGGTTTTGAAATTGTGTATCTAACAATCTGTTATATTTTTGAGATTTTTTAAGAAATCATGGTAAACAACGCGATTATGAAATCTACGAAGATAAGATGGATCGGTAACTTACTTGGAATCCGGAATTTTAACTTCTGGAAGAATGAATAAACCTAATTTTTAGAAATTGTAAGTTATCTCTCGATTTCACAACACGAAATAACACTATTTGACATGCTTTAAAAAAAACTTCTATGTATTTATCCTTTCTTTTGTAGTTAATTTTATGTACAAAATCTATCCAATGTTCAAACGAATAGAAAGTATGTGCACAGTTGTTTAATATCCTAGGCAAATATCCTTAAAGTGGCAAACAATAGGTAATAATCTTTAACGTGCGCTGCCTTCATGATCGTTATGCACGCTCGTACGCAGTCCGCCATTACCATAATGGTTTAAGCCACAGAGCACGGAATCGTCTAGAGTTGGCAGTATAAATAAAACTGCCACGAGTTAAAGTGCGTTTAGAGCACAACTTCTGTCTGGGACCGCCTTCAAAGTCAGTTTCTATAGGTCATTCTTTTCGTAGTGTTAGTAAATGGTGACAAGCTTGGTTTGTGTGAAACAATGCCGCCTCTAGTAGCGGCCGACGAGGCATCTTTGAGCTCTGTGGTTTGAGCCTAGTTGAAGGGAATAGGTAGAAAATAAGAGCAATAATTATGTGTCAAGTTTAAAGTTGTATTGCTGTGAAACTATGTGTGTTGCTATATCTGCTGTTTCATAGGAAAGTGCGATACATACGCTCTCAAAATGTATGGAAGAACATTTTTTTTTAAACAAACGGCGGAAATTTTCAGTACGGTTCAGAATCATGTACTGAATCCATTATAACGGGTTGCGCGTCGATATCCGTGCCATCCTGTATAGTGAATGCGATTCAGGAGTAAATTTCATGTGCACACCAGAAAAAGCCGTAAAAATATTTGCTCGTCCACGAAATGAACCCAGTTCAGTGAATCTTTATTCACTATGCCAGTTGTTAGAAAAGCGTTTCATATGTTTTTAGTTTTTTTGTTTGTTTTTCAGCATGAGGCCTTAAGTTGGGTCGGGCCAAGTATTATTGAGGATTGCCATCAGGAATTTCAGTAGCGGCCCGGAATCTGGATTGCTGCCTGGTGATGGCAATAAGCACGTCAACTTTTTTATAAAACACTGGCGACATATAGGTGTACTATAAGTACACCTCTGCCAGACCCGTCTGGGATTACAGGCGTGATGTTATGTTTTGTGCGCAAAAAAAAACACTGAAGCTAGGTTAATTGAATTAGAATGAGATAAATGTCTAATGACAAACGAAATTACCTACTGTTTAAAGAGATCACATAGGAAACAACTATTGATCAATAAAAACACTGCATAGGTTAGATCTTATTTATCTCTAGGCTGATACTATAAACAATCTGTCTATTATTGCATATCGTAACCCTTACACAGTAGTTACAAATTAAACTTTGATACTGCCATAAACACAAAGTAGCATTAAATTGGATAATAAAATATACTGGGTACTACCAATCTGCGCATTTAGGTTATTGCTCGCTGTAAAGATAAGGTACTTAATTACTAATATTGTAGTTTGCACTAATATTTTTCAGTACAATGTTTTACATGCGGAAATCTACTCATGGTTTCAACTTTTTTTTGTGGTTGGTCGTTCAGCCTGTTATCGTAAAGTTTTCTTGACAATGACAGCATCTTTGATAATTTGTATAAACATTATGGTGTCTAAAAAGGATTAGAATTGAACAAGTATATCGAGAAAAATATAATAAATAAATAGTGAATATAAATAAATAGCCCTTGCTGAATATCCATCGACAATAGTTCAAAACTGACAAAGCTTTTGATTAACATCACATATTTCTGTTTCATTCCACGTTAATAAGGTATTAATTAATGCAGAGCAGTGGAACGAACCCAGGCAGGCGCTTTACTTTGTGTAAATAATTTCATCATCACTGCCCTCAAAACGGTGAAGGAAAACGTCGTGAGGAAAACGGCATGTCGAACCGAAAATCCGGAGACATGTGACCTCTAACAACCCACACCGGGCCCGCGTGGCAAATTCTAGCCCATGTCTTAGCAGAAGGAACATTATAAACTGATTATGCATAAGGTACACCCAACATTTAAAACAAGAACAAAGTATAAACCGGGACGACACCATTAAATAAACAAGCGATGTGCAGAAAACAACACGAAATCCTACTGCAGAGTCCCCAAACAAACACGATACGTGCAGATGCATTCGAATTTTCAAATATACGGCGTATCTTCGACTGTGGTACCCGAGTCCCCTAACAATGTGTTGAATTAAGGGACATGTACCAGAACTACAAATATAGGCTTAACACAAGGCTGGGTTTCAATTTGTAGACTGCTGTTTGTAGAGTAGGTTAATGCTGGAACTTGTTTCTGTTCATTAACATCTGCATAAGTAAATTATGAGGTATAGCCAGAATTAAAAGCAGTAATAAACTGCAAGGATAATTAAATGAGGTAAGTAAAACGAATTTTATAGTATTACATTTTACAAAAAAAGATATGTTGCACGGTTGCGCCTACGCCGAATGTCAGCTCCGGCGCCAAGTAACTGGCTACGGCGTAGCAGGCGTTGTGCTACGGCGTAGACCTCCATACATTTGATACTTTAAAAATTATCTTTAGTAATGGTAGGTTCAAGCAATTTAATTGTTATATTATTTTTCTATCTACAACCTTTATTTAATAATAAACATGTTTGTTTGTATGAAAGAAAACCTGAAAAACTTGCTCGATTATGTTCGTTCCTCGTCAACTTATGCCTTCCTCATGTTCGAGTCTGCAACTGCGTGTCTTCAACATCTTTTATGTGGTAGCTACATGGTTTACCTACATGAATCAGTAACACTTTCAGCCGTATATCGTGGTCCGCACACGTCATCAAATTCTCCTCTCGCAAGCTGCTAACGACAAAGGACACTAGCCAGCAAATCGTTGGAGCAATTTGCTTCAGCCGCAGCCGGCGAACTTGGTCGCCAACTTCTATAGGATTCTGGGAGTAGACGATTTATCTTTAGGTAACGTGACTTTTTGGCAAAATAATGTATTGTTAAATGATAAATGATTTGATAAACGATTTTTATTTCTGTAAGTGGGTTTGTACAAACACTTTTACACGTCAAATATTTTTTTTTTGAACTAGATGAGGTCGGCGTTTCCTATCTGACTACTCTGAGAAGAAAGGCCGAAACAAACTCAGAGGTCACAGTTTCTTTTAAAGTCCAGACATAATCCTGGTCAGATCATGTTAAGACCATGTGGATTGATGTCTGAAATGGTCTTTTGAGGAAAGAACCACACAGATTGAGTGGACCTGTCCAGTCAGTGCACGCGTTTGTCAGTAATCGTACAGCTTAACTCAAAACATAAGGAGCTCAACGATTCGAAGAACAATACCAAAGAAAGGACATTGGGTAGGCCGCATAATTACTCAAACCGCCAGACCAAGATTACGATTAAAATTAACTGAGTTATTAAAATAAAAAAAAAATTACCCACATAGTCTTAACAGTCTTGTTTTTGAGAATTCTATCAATTTTATTGTCATAAAACTTATTTAATTCCGTTACCTAATACTTACCTATTTATTGTATTGGAAATTGATGGCGGAAATCGATTGCCAACAAATACTACGTAATTAAGACTTCCTTTGTTTTCAATAAATAGAGATTTTCAATTTCATTTTTAACGCAAAGTTAGTATTATTAGCTTAACCTAATTCATCATTATTAACTGTTAATCGTTTATAGTTTGAAACTGGCCCCTAACAGGATTCAACGTGTCATCGTGAAACCTGCCTTAAAAAAAAAAAATCTTTAGATTCGAGAACATAATTTAATTAAAACAAGAGCCACGTCTCAAGAGCATCCCCTTAAAGGCCGCCATTAAAATCTGTTTATCTGTTACATTATTCAGACAAGGTAAGGACTTGGAACTAATTAACTGGATGCATTAGACGGAAGGCTTTTACTTGGTTTTTGTGCCTGCTGTAGTAAATAATCAGAAGTTTTCACTTGCTCGGGTTTTCTTAGAAATAGATTGGATTGTTGCACAAATTTGTGGCTTTCCTTAGAAGGCTACAAGTTTACGTAAAGATGGCCTACAGATGCCAATTAAAAATAATTATGTTGTCTTATCTGAAAGAAGCCAGGAATAACTTTCAGTTCTTGGTTACGCTGCTGATAAACTTTAATACAGATACGTCCAAATTTACTACATTTTACGGTACAGTTAATACAGACCATTTAAACTTTTATAAAATATTTCAGTTGGTAATACTTTATTCAAATTTCAATCAAACCTAAAAGCTTATAAATAATTTAAATACAACTTACATAAACTCAAATAAAATGTATTGGAACTATCTGAAAAAAAACATCTTATTTTTATAGCGAATAAATTATTTATATTTCTATTTTTACTTAAAGTCAGCACTTGCAAACTAACTCAAAAGGTTTCGCGTTTTGAACAAATTTAATTTTAATTATTATGGTGTATGTATGTGTACGAGAGCAGTGGTGGCCCAGTGGTAGCGGCCCTGACTTATGGGTTGAAGATCATGGGTTAGAAACCAGGAAGGCACTTGTGAAGGAACCAAAAATGATCGCAAACATGTGACATCTACCAACCCGCACTGGCACCGCGTGCCACACACTTACAGCCCGGATCAAAGGAGGCCTGTGTCCCAGCAGTGGGAATGTTATAGGCTGATTATGTTATGTTGTATGACTACTATATTACTATGACCTACTTTATTACTATTTATTAGATGAATAATTTTCTGTGCTTTTAAATAGATTTCTCGAGGGATGGGGGATATTAGGGTAAGTAGTTTTCAAATATTTATGGTTCCAAACACGTCCGCTGAGACCATAATAATAAAATTTCGCCATTTTTCATTTTGTATTTTACAACAATTTTGAGGTTGCAGTTTTACAAAATTAACTTTACAAGTTCAATATTCTTTTAGACACAATTTATTATATTTCTATTCTTTATTTATTTAAACTTTAATTCTTCAATTACCTACGAATGCGTAGTAATTTTGGTATTTAATTGTTTTTAAACACACAAATCCAATGCTGTACCAACGTTTGGCTAAAAATAACACCATTTTATATTTGAACCCATATTAATTGTCCTCTAAAACCCATTGACATCTTACATACGACCTTTAAACTCGCAAAGAAATAAACTTGAATGACGAACAAAACACGTGTATCGGACATAGTTCCTTATTGCTTCTCTTGGCTTCATTTAATAAGTTGGAGATAATAAAACTCTAAGTAATCTGAAGTACCCGCATTGTATTAGTTAGTGCTTTGTGCAAGTTGGCCCCTGAGCGGCGACAACTGCGCACTTGTGCAAGAGAACTAGAATCTTGTGCGAGAGAACTAGACGACGACGCTGGTACCTACGCTTTAGTATGCAAACAGCATGGTTCATGTTACTTGTGTGGGATTATTAATGGGGAGATCGTGTTTTGTTTAATGGGTGAAAGCTAGGATTAAGATCTTGATTCTCTGGAAGTAGAGCTAAGTTGGGGGCTTGGTGCCAAATGTAACGTGCGATACATGAAATAGTAACGAAGTCAAAACTTTTCATCAAATATTTTTGAAAAAAGTAATTGCTACGAGGTGAGTCTGATGCCGAAAATTTTATTTTAAGAATTTTCGTCTGTATGTCGGGACAGCTGAACGGATTCGGCTGAAATTTAGCACACAAATAGTTTATAACCTGGATTAATACATAGGATCCTTTTTATAGTACGTTCTCGTGGAATATTTTCCGAAATTCATGCGGGTGAATCCGCGGGTAAAAGCTAGTCTATAGTAATTTAGTATTTTAAAGTATCAGCGGATCTATTCTTTAAAAATAATACCGTAAAAACTTAGGTGAATTGAGCTTGAAGTGAGTTAGTTAGCATAGCGTCAATCCTAAGCATCTAGTGAAATGACAGCTCACTTAAGGCGGATTTCACCAATGAAACTGTACGCGATCATCACATAAACTACATTTAAGAGCTGTCAGTGTCATTATTTTTCATAGAATATTGACACTGACAGCTCATGAACGCGTTTTAGATGTGTTAATTGGTATTCTGTGAAAGACTCACACCTTTCACAGAATAGACTGGCAGGGAAGCATAACAACTCATAATCTGTAAATCAATTGCATTAAAAATCACAACAACTAGCAACAATTATCATTCACTGTAGCTATTCACTACTCTCGAATCTCATGTTCCCATATTTTTTTTACTAGCCTACACTGTCCCACTACTGGGCAAACGCCTCCCTCCACTCTTTCCAGTTCTCACGGAACCTGTCCAGCTCTTCCCGCCTACGTGGTCTGCCGCGACCCCGCCTCACTGTCCTAGGGCACCAGTTCTGTGTTATTTGGGCCCACATTCTGGTCGGCATGCGGCAAACATGTCCTGCCCAGTCCCATTTTGTTGGGAAGCCTTTTGAGTCACGCCAGCTATCTTTGTTTTGGAGCGCAGTATTGTGAATTTAACGAATATTATACTGCGCTCCATTGGTCGTTGGCAGACCTTGAGTTTGGTCTTGTGGATGTTAGTCATATACCAAGTCGGCGCACCATAGGTTAAGATGGGAACAATTCACATGTTTTAGTGTCCCAAACATTAATCAACAAATATCAATGAAAGCTACATAATAACATCATTTAGCGTCAATCACGTAATGATTACACATACTATGGCTATATATGTGTGTTAAGGCATCTAAGAACCAGAACAATGTTTAATTAAAATCCGAGCTGAAATAAAGAGCGCATGACGTCATGAGACGTGAGGCTTGTAATTATTGCTCTATATAATTGGCAAGGTGGCTGGAACAATGGCGTCAAACCTTGCTCGGTAAGGATTTGTTAATGTTTGATAATGCTTACCTACTTTCTTAATTAATCTCCTCAACTTTGCATGAGTTAAATGGGATTCTTCTCTGCTGAGAATTTACAATTGAACTAAGTAAGTATAGTTCATTTTAAACGTGCTAACAATGACTGTTGTTTCCATATCATCTTCATATTTATATATAGGGTTTGCATACTTAAGTATTATTTGGAAATAGTTCGTAATAGAATAGACGTGCACCGCGAAGGCTAGTTCGACGTGGCGCAAGAAAAGAATATTTGGAAAAATATGGGGGCTTGGCCCAGAAATGAGGACATCCTAAGCTAAGGCAAAAAAAAAAGATAATTTCATGAACCAAGAATTTAGTTATTTATGCTGTTAAGTGCGGAAAGTAGTTCATTTCCCACGAGTGTATAAGTCAACACGAGTGGGAAATCTTAATACGCACGTGTATCATTCAACGTTTTACTATGCATTGTCGCGAGGAAATAAAAAAAAAATATTTTGAAAAAAATAAATATTGATAAAAATCTAAATCTAGAGTAATAATTAACGCGTTTTATGAAGTATCAGTTTTATTGTACCTTAACTAATTTGGAAAATTTCTCAAAAACATAAAAACTCTTTGCGTCGCCGCGTCGGGCAGACCACGGAGTAAAACAAAACGGAGTCAAAAAAAGTGACATTTTCATGACATAGATCCAAAAAGGGTTACCCGCCTACAAAACTCTTTACACCCCCGGCCATGTCTGTTACTTATCCAACTTTGTATTTAATAAACCGTTTATAAAACATTAATTGTGAATGTTAGCGTTATATTGTATTAATACTACGAACTACAACGTTTAATTAAACAATCAGTTTATCGTTCACGCTTCACGCCTTGTTCGTTTTCCTTCTAAGCTCGTTATTTACTTTGGCGTTCTTAGGTATTTATAATTGTATATGTGCATCGTTTCTTGGTTATATATTGTTAGGGTTGAGACACTCGATTCCGGTTTCCGTTTGGCTTGGTTTGGCCATCTCTGATATTTAAACGCGGATACCACCAATGTTTATTACTAAACCAGCCCATTTTGTAGGTGCAATCCTGGATTTGTAGTAAAACCCTTGAAAACTTACAGGACGTTTAAGATGGCTCCTCAATTCACGTAGGCTTGGAACTACCAGTTTATAAAACATTTTTTTTAGTTCCATGTGTTTTGTTAGTCTCAGAATATAGTGTAATACAAACCATTTTCGATGACGATGAAGTGTTTATATTTCAGTCTAGCTTCCTAAGAAAAGCAAAAAAAGCTTCCTAGGAATGGGATTTTGATGCTTTTTCACCATAATTTAGGGAATATATTCCGGAAAGTTTATGTGTGATATCATAATCAGACTATAATGTTCTCACTGCTGGGACACAGGCCTCCTCTCTTTGAGACGGAGTGGGCAACATCTACCACGCAGGCCCAGTACAGGTGGGTAGATGTCACATGTCAACGATTTTTTGTTTCTAGGACATGCCTTCACCGTTTTGAGAGCAGTGGTGATGTAATTATTTCAAAAAGTAAAACACCTGCTTGGGTTCGAACCCACGACCTTTAACTCGTTAGTCGGGACCATTACTTATATCACTCAGAAGCTAGGTGCACGGTTCCAATTGGTCGTTTCCTATGGAGAAGAGCCGGCAAGCAACTCCACGGTTACCATTTAAAAAATAATTGACTTTTACAATGATTTCAATGTACAGCGTTATTAGGTATGGGGGTACCACTGGGACACTACGGCTCACTTATGTGTAAAATACATTAATATTAAACTTACATAATTATAATTAAGAAATCACGATGTTTTTTCGAGTCATAAACTGTACGAAGCAACTGCGGGTCTTTGAATAAACAACAAAATATGAGATCAAACAAAGATGCATGTAGAGCGTGGTTGTGCGAAAGACAGGAATACCACAAAGATAACAATAAATCACAACTGTTTCTATTTTGTCGGTGTGTTAAGCGACAAAACTGAAACTTCTTCGTCTTAGTACATAACTGAGTACAATAAAGAGAATTTCTCGACATTTACACAACTCAACATCTTTGTTATCTGGGCAATGAGTTTAGCTGTCTTCGCTCTAAATATCTTCTTCTCGAAATAATTGTATCAACAGTAAAGAACAGAACAATGGAATAGAAGCGTGTTTTTTTCTTTCCCACATTTTAATTTCAAACTATGAGAGGTTTCTTAAGTTAATTAATATTTTAATTTTAATCCTCAACAACTTCGCAATTACCCACTCTGGTTTAACACAAAAGAAACATGGCTAATAGAAATACGAAACCCAAATACAAGCACATGTAGGTACAATAAATAACAAATATGGTTTCCCATAAATTTTCATATCGGTAATGACGTTCCGAATAACGCATAAAAACCGAAATATACACCGAGGGTTTTCATAAAAACCGAATCCGTATTTTTGCCAATTTATTGTTCATACCATAGACTAGCCTATGTTATATTTAGTTAGAGTTGATTCTAATGATAGTGTAGCAACCTCAACCTCATTTAATATTAAAAGAAGTTGTTTTTTTTTTGCTTTGATTATGATTCATGTTTTAAAATATACAGTACCTATTTATATTCCTACCCATCTCACACATAGGTGACCCCGTCGTGATATGAAAACGCAACCATTATATTGCGAATGAAAGGAAAGTATCACATGACTTTGACATGACATTTTTGTAGTACAATTGTTTTTTTTAAATATATTCATTCAATAAAATTTAAAAAAAAATGCATATCTGGTTAATGGCCTACCCTGTATTATGTATCGTCTAGAAATAAGCTGTTGTAACAAGCTCCTCAAATTGCTTGCACTGCACACAAATCTGTTTATTTTCTTTCCTGATCAGACCGGCCGCTGTAAGACGTGAACAAAATGTACCACGAACAGATTTCGTTTAAATCTCACTGGATTTTATTTGGCAGGTCGGTATTACATGAGCTCAATGTGCCATGAGCAAAGAGTTATGAGATTTTTAAACTTAGAATACAAAGAGGATAGATTGTTATATGCCTACGTGTTTTGGATGGTTTTGATATGAAATTTAACTGGCTTTACCGAAATATGCTTGTAAAGCGAACAGTTTTTTAAAGTGGTTCACGCTGCAGTTAGGTTCAAGGTGAAATTAAGTTATTTAATATAAGTGTTATAGGTATCATTCACTGACAGATACACACACACAGTCACTGGATCTAGAAGCATGAAATTTTGCAAAGCTTTCCTTATATAATAAAATGAAGTAAGTAAGGAAGGAATTTTTAAATTCTTATAGTTCATTTGGTGATAAAAGTTCGCCATGTTTTCCGATGGGAAATCCCATATAGCACAAGGCTTGTTAAGTTATACCTGATTGACAATATTTCGAAAAGGCGTGGAACTTTCATAACTTACTTAAACGTACATCCTAACTAGGTATTTTATATTATAAATGTTTAGCATTTGAACATGTTGAGAATTGAACCAAACCACTTGGTATTTGGCATTGGTGGGTTTGGCACCTGGTAAGAACATAGGCTACTTCTCATCCTGGATTCTGACGAAATCGCGGGCAACAGTACGAAATAAAACCATTTTCTTTGCAAGTTATTTCATTACAACGGTTAATTCAAGGGTCGCCTGACACCTAAACATCACCATTGCACTTTAAAGGCTCGTAGACACAGGCGCGAAACAGAATCACCAAGTATCGCGCGACGTGCGGTGCCTTTGTGTCGCGCTGTCGCGTCGCCCCTGTTTGAGGCAGCCTTAAAGCGGTACGTTTAGTCAATTCATTTTCTTTATTTTATTGTAATAACCAGGATTCTGAATTAGCGCCCGGTTGATGGCAATTACATGAGGCTTCAACGTAACTGGCGAAATGTGAGTGTTCTAAAGGTACACCGATGCCTTACCCTTCTGGAAAAACAGCCGTGATGTTACTTTATGTGTCTTTCGAAAGCACCAAAGTTTTTTTTCGAAAGTTTTCTCAGGGATCTCGTCTGGTTTCGAATATATTATGAAGTACATACTGCAGGTATAAAAGGTATACTTAACCCACCTTAGCATGTTAATCACGTTTACTTCACGTCCGTAATTTCACGCTCGCAAAAGCAGTGCAAACAAGGGAATCGCTTTATAACGGTAACTGAAAGCGGTCTGTATTATTTTAGGGTCAGAATGGGAAGAGAAAGAAATTGTCATTTTAGAATACAAGGTTATTTTGTTTTAGCAAAAATATATCTTATGATACTCGACAATACTGTAGCTTTCAATTTGTGAAAGAATTTTCGCTATCGGATAAAAATTCCAAAGATTACCCCCTACATACAAACTCACACATTTCACCTCTTAACAATATAGGCAACTGAAGGAACATCAGACAATCAGACTTTTACTGACTAAAACACACCCGGGGTTTTACTCAGTAAAAGTCTGACACGCCCTGAAGTCATTTGATGATTTCCCAAAAAAAAAAAAAGTATAGACATAGAGAGTATAGATATACTTTTATAATACTAATATACAATTATATAAACATTTCTGCAGTTAATTGTAGCCAATTTCATCTTTTACTTTATTTAATGAATAGGTACTCAAATGTTCTATGTACCTATTTAATGGTTCTTAAAGTCAAAGTCAAAAGTTTATTGCGAACTAAGTGTACAATGTTGGACTCGGAAACGGAACGGAATGATGGACGGTGTTGTTTAAACGGAAATAATATCAAGCTTTTATATTATACTTAACTTTTATTGTAAGAATAGTATTTACTTTACCCTTCATTTCAGTTTGTTTGTACATTTAGTTTTGTAGCCTCGATGAAGCTAACTAGCTTAACTGTATCTAAGTTCATCTATTATTTAATCTTACATTATTAAAAAACAAAATGTTGTACCTCGTTGTTGTTGTCGTTGTTTTTGTGTTGTGCCTCGTTGGTCTAGTGGTCGCATTCGATTCCCAGGTCGGGCAACGTTTTATTTGGTTTTTCTATCTGGAATTTCTCAGTATCAGCCCAGAGTCTGGATTTGTGCCCGGTTGATGGCAATAGGCTTGCCCAATATTATACGGGACTTAAAAACATAACTGGCGAAATGTGGGTGTACTGTAGGTACACCTCTGCCCAACCCTTCGGGGAAGAAGGGCGTGATGTTATGTTATGTTGTACATATTTAATGGTGCCCAAGATACAGTCTGTGCCTAGTTTGTGACCAACGATACCTCCATATTGCAACTTTTGAATGTTAAAATAAACAAATATAACAAAGAGTACAGGACCATTAGGACTTAACTTAATGCTGCAACCTCTTCTAATTAGGACTTAACTTAATGCTGCAATCTCTTCTAATTAGCCAATACAGGCTAAGGCTACGTAAAAGAGTACATTTGTTTTATTCGATGCCCATGCATGAGCTTTGTCCTCAGTTATTTGATGTGGTGGCAAATGTAACCTAATGGTTCTTAGCACAGTTGTTTTTATCGGACGTATTTTATTCGATGCCCATTCATGAGCTTTGTCCTCCGTTATTTGATGTGGTGGTAAAATGTAACCTAATGGTTATTAGCACAGTATTTTTTTTATCGCACGTGTTTTATTCGATGCCCATTAATGAGCTTTGTCCTCCGTTATTTGATGTGGTGGTAAAATGTAACCTAATGGTTATTAGCACAGTTGTTTTTATCGGACGTATTTTATTCGATGCCCATTCATGAGCTTTGTCCTCCGTTATTTGATGTGGTGGTAAAATGTAACCTAATGGTTATTAGCACAGTTTTTTTTTTTATCGCACGTGTTTTATTCGATGCCCATTCATGAGCTTTGTCCTCAGTTATTTGATGTGGTGGTAAAATGTAACCTAATGGTTATTAGCACAGTTTTTTTTTATCGCACGTGTTTTATTCGATGCCCATTCATGAGCTTTGTCCTCAGTTATTTGATGTGGTGGTAAAATGTAACCTAATGGTTATGAGCACAGTTTTTTTATCGGACGTGTTTTATTCGATGCCCATTCATGAACTTTGTCCTCCGTTATTTGATGTGGTGGTAAAATGTAACCTAATGGTTATTAGCACAGTTTTTTTTTTATCGCACGTGTTTTATTCGATGCCCATTAATTGTTATTGAATAGGTAGAAGTATTTTTGCGTGCATTGGTATTACTTTTGTGGTGAACGATGTGCTTAAAAAGATTACTTTATCGTCGGGAAAAATAATAAAATTAGAATTTATGCAAAAAAGTAGGGTATACCGGAAATTAGGTTAATAATAGGATTCGTTAACTCAAAGGTAAAACTAACTGACTATAATACAGCCTGTATTGTCCCACTGCAGAGAAAAGGCCTCCCTTTCCCTGTATTGTCCCACTGCAGAGCAAAGGCCTCCCTTTCCCTGAATTGTCCCACTGCAGAGCAAAGGCCTCCCTTTCCCTGTATTGTCCCACTGCAGAGCAAAGGCCTCCCTTTCCCTGAATTGTCCCACTGCAGAGCAAAGGCCTCCCTTTCCCTGTATTGTCCCACTGCAGAGCAAAGGCCTCCCTTTCCCTGTATTGTCCCACTGCAGAGCAAAGGCCTCCCTTTCCCTGAATTGTCCCACTGCAGAGCAAAGGCCTCCCTTTCCCTGAATTGTCCCACTGCAGAGCAAAGGCCTCCCTTTCCCTGTATTGTCCCACTGCAGAGCAAAGGCCTCCCTTTCCCTGTATTGTCCCACTGCAGAGCAAAGGCCTCCCTTTCCCTGTATTGTCCCACTGCAGAGCAAAGGCCTCCCTTTCCCTTTTCCACACAATTCTACTTTCTGATAATGCGAACCCAATTTTACAGAGACAAGTGTTTTTAAAAGAAGAAAAAAGGTTAAAAACAGTTTTAAGTTAAGTCAAAACAAAAATAGATTCAGCTTAAAGCTGAGTTCGTAAACGAAAAAAGGAATCTAAGT
The DNA here is from genome assembly GCA_963555695.1 of Dasypolia templi. NCBI lineage: Eukaryota > Metazoa > Arthropoda > Insecta > Lepidoptera > Noctuidae > Dasypolia > Dasypolia templi. Next base: position 7,239,595 of record OY743148.1, on the reverse strand, counting down.
TTAAAAGAAAACAGTTACAACAAATTGACCATTTTTTCCAATCGAGTTATCGAGACTTAATTACTTGAGAAAACAATTCTCAATAGGTGCTGAACAATGGTCCTTTGTTTTCGTCGTTTGTATTCGGATTTGTTACAAAAAAATGTTTTGTTTGTACATGAAAATAAGTTGACTGCCTCGTTGGTCTAGTGGTCGCAATCGCTACTGCTGAGCATGAGGTCCTGGGTTCGATTCCTAGGTCGGGCAACGTGTTATTGGGTTTTTCTATCTGGAATTTCTCAGTAGCAGCCCGAAGTCTGGATTTGTGCCCGGTAGATGGCAATAGGCTCGCCCCCTATTACATGGGACTTAAACATAACTGGCGAAATGTGGGTGTACTATAGGTACACCTCTGCCCAACCCTTCGGGGAAACAAGGCGTGATGTTATGTTTTATGTTATGAAAATAAGTTTTTTTTACAGTCAGTCAGGAACTAAAGCTGACCATTTTTCCATTGTAACGCAAGACCAGGTAGAGCAAGGCCAGCGGACCCTGGGAAATTTATTCGATTTAATTTCTAATTCTTAATATCTTTTTCCACATATTTTTTTATTTTATATTGTAAAATTATATTGATACAGAAGGTCTACGCCAACAGCCCAGCGTCGATTCAAGACCTCAAAGATGGAATTCGTGAGGCTATCCAGGACATAGGCTGCCCTATGTCCTGGATAGCCTCACGAATTTTGCGATTTGGTTATGGAAAATTTCATGAAAAGTATATGGTCCTGTAAGCGTGATTGTGATGGTTATTTGCCTGATGTTATTTTCCACTATTAACGGCATACCCTCCTCTTCATAATGAACTAAACATCCGATTATTTATATAAAAAAATTGCATTTTTCTTTGAATATCAAAATGATACCTCGTATTGGAAAACCCTTTAGATAAATAGTTGTAATAAAATGTTATAATAAAATACCTCCCCACATACTTCAACTAAATGAGACAAAATTAAAATCCTTTGTCAAACGCACACTATTCAGGCAGGATATTATAGGTTGGAGGATTACATAACTGATAAAAATGCCTGGCTTAATGCCGGTCCTGCTCCACACCACAACTAATTAATTGACATTCGAATCACTGTTGAAGCTGCTGAAGATAGTAAGAATTTATTTGCATTATATAAACTCAATCTCCTTTTTATTATATAGATGCATTGCACAGATGTGAGTACTTTGTACTATAGAGCTACCATTTACCGGGTAATGTCATAGATTGACTTGAATGTGCCTTGGCGGCTGATAGTATGGCATGCTCACTTAAATGTCTCGCTGACGGTGGCGCGTGTGTCGGATCATTTAGCTCCCTTCAAAATGGTTGAGCTGAATGGTGCTGATCCATGCGTCATGTTCGTGAACGGGCGCCGTCAGTTGGGACTGGTCATCTCTTAGCTGCCACGGCTTATTTTAATAATTAATTAGCTGGATTGTTTTTATTATGTTTTGATGCACTCTGGACGCTTTTAACGTGTACGGTTTTTTGTACATCGTTCTCACTTATAGTGTCAACATTAATCGATGTAACTAAGATATATGTAAAAACATTATTATTTAAAAGAGTGTCCATGGAGTTTCTTGCCCGTTCTTCTCCATAGGTACCTACTACGCTTTGGAATGGGCAACTAGCTTCATATTTCTGACTGACCGACTCCTTGACAATTCAAAAGTGCCTGTAAATGGTTTAATTGAAATAAATGATTTGAGTTTGAGTTTGATAATAAGATGTGATTTTGGTGTAACAAAATACCACAGCAGTCAAGCACGTTATGACCTTGCCAGCTGCATTTTTTTACATATGTGGTAAATGCACCACAAATAAGCAATTCTAACACAATTCGTGCAAGAAAATCTTTCTATAACGCGAAGAATGAAATCGTTCAGTAAATTTAATTTTACTACTAACTGAAATGTATAGCCCAATCAGGACTCCTCATTATTTTTATTAATTCCATTATCCCGCCGGCCTTTCGTTAATTTCTATAAACATAAAAAGTACCCGTACTTAATTTGTTCTTTGTTTACGAGAGAATATTTTTTTCCACTGAAAGTTCTGAGTTTTAATGAAAGACACAATTTAAACAGATTTATGTCTACCTTTTGAGTTACTGCAGTTTTACTGGATATTCTTGCTAAAGTAACAAATGATTTTTCAATCAAAAAAATTAACGATTTTTTATTATATTCTCAGTAAAAAATCGGAAATTCATAAAAAAAAATGCTTACAATAACATCAATAAAGGAGACTGCCAAAGCCTTTTAATCCGCCGTCAAATAGATATTAACTGATCAGTCTTCGATGTAAATCCTTCATTTTCGCGCCTAATAACTATCAAGGAGGCTTATAAAAAGCACCACTGTGCAATAATCGTGAGTGATCGCACGAAGACGGATGAAGGAAGGAACCCTCGTCACTGATGACGTCACAGCCCAGGCTTGCGTCTTCCGCGGTCCAGGACAATTTTATTTAATTTAGGCACGGATCAATTTGTTACTGTCAAGTGCGTGTTATAGTAAATTGGAGTTTTTAGTTTGAATTAGTTTAGGTTTTGGGTCTTTTGAGCGTGTAAGGAAGTTGAGCGTCATGCATGGGATGTTAAGAGACAGTTTTTGGAGACATGTTGAGACACAAAAAGTATATATAAAGAATAAACAAGCATACCTACCTGATTATTTCCAGCCACAAAATAATACATCTTAATTACAGTAATAACATACAGTAGCTAGGAATAAATGGTCAATTGGTTCACACACGCATGCAAACGCGCTTACACGAAATCTAAGCATGCTTTAGGTCAGCCTTTCCCAAAGTGGGCGATAACGCCCCCTTGTGGGAGCTGCAGGCCTAAAGGGGGGCGATAAGAGTCCCAGAAAAAAAATCGGGGCATTGTGTAGAGGCTTGGGGGGCGATTTGTAATGAATTGTTGTTGAATTTCATGTGCTAGGAGGACTCTTAGACACCGACTGATCTCGACTCTCGGCTACAACTTGTGAACATCAACTAACATTAATTAAGAGAGCTCAAACATTGAATCGAGAAATATTGAATCGAGTAACGATTCAATATTTCTCTCCGCGTATTTCATATACTCGTATATGTCCTGTTTTACTGAATAAATAAGATAAAAATCATGTCAATCGGTCGCTCCATTTTGAAATGAAAGTAGACACAACCAAACAAATAAAAAGGCAACACACACACTTTCGCATTTTAATAGTTATTAGTATTCCTAGATAGGTAATTTACGTAGATAATAGACCGCGGGCAATAATGTTTTAACAAGTTTTTGTTAAATAACCCGATTTGTGCATACCTGTATAAATCGGCTGGTTCAGAGAATACTTTTTCTTACTTGTTCAGTACGATTGAGTGCCGATTTCACCAATGTTACTGAACGCGTTCAGCACATTTAAAACGGGTTCAAGAGCTGTCAGTGTCAATATTCCATAGAAAATAATGTCACTGACAGCTCTTAAACGGAGTTTATGTACTGATCGCGTTCAGCTTCATTGGTGAAATCAGACCTGAGCGTCGAATGAGATAAACAAGTTTATGCATGTTTGTCATATTCCTGTCGGTGAGTGCTGCTTACGCAATCCTATATAAACAACGTAATATTAATTTTATTTTCTTTAGCGGTATCGCGCGTAACAGATAAGCAGTACTTAAGTTCAACACTTACTTACGTATTTCTTAAAACAAAACAATGTCGGAAGTATGAAAGAGGAGACGGCAATACTGTGCGGAATATACTCGTATTTAATTCGGATTCATTGAATCCCACAAATCCATCGTCGCCTTTGTGCCTTCTATGTCTAAAAACATTTCCGAATGAAGCAATGAAGCCTTCAAGACTGCAAGATCATTTGAATAAAAAGCACCCAGATAAGAAAGACAAGAATGTATCATATTTTCAAGACCTAGAGAAGAAGCTTAATACTCAGCCAAGTGTAGCACAACTACTTTCGGCAGCTGTTGAGCAAGATGACGACGGACTTCGATCTTCGTACAATATCTCTTTGTTAATTGCTCAAAAAGGCAAACCACACAACATCGGAGATAAGTTAATTTTACCAGCAATAAAGGATGTAATCATAAAACCGTCTGAAGATATTATCCGAAAAAACTCCTTTGAGTAATAATTCTGTGCAAAGACGAATTGATGAAATGGCTGAAAAATCAATCAGTCAATTCTCAATTCAGCTCGATGAGTGCACTTTACCAACTAATGAAGCATTGTTGCTGTCTAACGTGAGGTTTATTAAAGTTTAGAAAATATGCTAGAAATTTAGAGACCGACACAAAAGGCGAAACCATATTCAATACATTGGAAAAGTTTTGTGATTAGAAAGAGATTCCCTTGAAAAATATTAAATCAGTTGCTACGGATGGCGCTCCGGCTATGACAGGGTGCCATAAAGGCTTCATAGCGTACTTAAAAAATAAAATTCCTGATGTCCCTTCCTGCTGTACATTGCGTTATTCATAGACAACATTTGGTTGCTAGAAACTTAAGTCAACGACTAATTTCAATCACTGCAATATGTCATCAAAGCAGTCAATAAAATCCGTAACAAGTCTTTGAATGATATATTATTTCATCAGCTTTGTGTTACTAATGACGAAGATTTCCACCGTTTGGTGTTTGATTTTACAACCTCTTTGACTCTGTGATAGAGTTCGTGGAAACTAAAGATACAGAATTGCGCAACAAGCTCATTAGCACATCAAAGAATGATATAGCTTACATGACAGACCTGTACAAATTGTTCAACGACATGAATCTTCAACTGCAAGGCGATGAACTAAATTAATTAAAACAAAAAATGTCGATGCTGCTTTCGCAGCCAAACTGCTTCTTCACAAAAAGAATATGGGCAGACGAGAGTTTCACAATTTTTCCGAATTTATCAGTATCCTGCTGTAACGACGACTTGTTTGCCTACTGCCAACAATTGGAAAACCTCCACATTGACTTCACCGAACGACACCAGGACATTTGGAAATTGGAAATACCAGACTGGGTGCTGGATCCGTTTTCAAATGTCAACACAGCAATATCACCACAGCTGGAAGAAGAACGTATAGAATTGACAAAGAACGAGGAAATAAAAAACAAGTTCAGAAATGGCTACCAAGAATGTTGGCTACAAAAACCGATCCCGCAGTTGTACCCTGGATTGTGGTCTATCGTTCAACGATTCTTGATAGCATTCTCATAGTAATATTTGTGTGAACGTAGATTTTGTGCTGTGGCAACGCTGCTTACTAAAAAGAGAAATCGAACGTAGCGACTTGCGGCTGTTCTTGAGTAAATTGGAACCTGATATCAACAAATTTATTAAACAGCATCAGATTCATTTGTTTTTATATTAGAATCGATTATGTTTGTTTTATTTTGAATAAAAGATACTCTGTCTTAATTCTATATAGTTGCGTTTCAATAATCATTCTTATTGGCAGGTGTAGCCCGTAGAGTTATTTGGAGACCTGAGCGCCGTTGTGTAATATCTACTGAGCTCAGGTCTCAAGTTAACACTTGTGGGTTAACCTGTGTCGCAATACAACGTACTGCCTACGTTGACACGAATAATACCGTTCATAATTTAATTATTCACAAGTCCAAAATAAAAAAAAAATTCCCTACATTTGTATCAGAATGCTAAAACATAAACTGCCGAATATAAATCCTCATTAATAAACTAAAGTAATAAGTCCATTTATATTCCAAAGCTAAAATGATTATATAAAAGAAAGCAATTAAAACTGAGATAAAACAAAAAAAAATTACAATTTGTTCTCGTCCTTTTATTGCTTGAATAAGTCCTAATGCTTTTGTTTAAGGAAACCTCATAATCAAGTTATCTCGACGAAATTGTTCACTAACATTCAAAGCTTTTTAGATTTTTGCCTTATTACATGGGACTGTATTTTGTTACACAAATAAAACCTGATTCGTAATAAACGTAATAAAAAGTACATTTAAACAATAATTACATTACCTGAGATTTAAATGCTAAAATTACTTACTTATTACCGTGTAAACTACAGTGTTTTCCTTAGTCTCACATATCACGCCAAACATGCTTTTATCGTGTTCCACTACATATAGATATCAACGAAATAGCAAGAAAATAAAAGTTATTTAATCTTAAATAAGAATGGAATTGCAAGTCGTTAAGCGTGCCCTGTAATGTAGTTAAAACCCAGGACCTAAAAGTACTTGTCACCACAGAAAATGTAGAAAATAACCATGTTTAGAAAGGTAAGGCTTAATAAAATGCCAGGATCATTGCACCGACGGCAACCTTGTAAGGTTACACAAGGATAGCAGGTATTACATTCGAGCTTTTATTTACATATGAAGCTAATTTCTCTCTGTTTTCAATTAAAGCAGTTTCGTTCTTTTTATGAATTCAAAAGAAATAAGTTTTAAAAAACGTTCACTATTTATAAAACTGTGACATTTCACTTGAATTGATTACTCGAAAGTCACAGGTACATGACAGGAATATATAGCAGGATCAAGTCATTTTGATCGTATAATAAAATCATTTACCCAAAATTGAAAATTTATTCTAAATGCAAAAAAGACGTTGTATAAAAATTCGACAGTGTTAGATTATTCACAAGCGGCGCATGCGACTACCCATTCCCCCCTGTGTCACATGATGTTAATCATATTAGCTAAAAGGAAATATTCTCCTCACGTGCCACACATTTTGGTTATACGTGAGCCCCAAACGAGACCTATATGCAATGCTGGTAGGATTGTAATTGATATTGGCGTTTCGATCAGAGTTGCCGAACAAATACGCTGGATCCGTGTAATTGGGCATACGTGCGTATGAGTGGAACGTAAAATCTAGTATTGTATTGGAATATTTGTGGTTTAAGTGGCCAGTTTTGAATACGACTGTCACGAATTGATACTGTATCTTGTTTGAAAGGTCAGGCGCGGCCTACGCATGTGGTTACCATACCGCAACTTCATAGGATTATAAAAATGTGGATAAGGTCACAATGTGATTTCAAGCAAGCCAATCGTTGTATCATGAAGTGAGGGTGCAGCATGAAAGCTTTATTGATATCCTGAACAAATTCAGTACCAAAGCGACAGATATTTAAGTGTAGATTTATGTAGGTATCGTTTATTAATGTGTGGAAATTATTGAGACGATATAAATTTGATAGAACACAGACTAGCCCCAAGAGCTATTTCCGTTCTTTGAGTCATATCTACAGTAATTAATAAATATGCGGATAATTTGAAACATTCAACATGATGTGCAACTACATGCACTTTTTAATAATAGTCCAGGTTTATAAAATTAATACCAAAATGTTTAAGCGCGAATCATGGCATGGCATGGTGGGCATACTCACCACCCTAATTGAGGTCGAAAGGCTGATACTGTACCCAGGACACACACAGTGTGAGCAAGTATATAACCTTATCAAAGGAGATTGGGCAAAAGTGGTCTATGGACTCATAGTAATATTTGTGCAAAGTACAGTTTTTCTCAAAATTGCCGGGTCATATTTTATGATCTTTCCTTCCTTACGAGGGTTTAGATGAGATATCCCTACACAAATCGAAACTAAATCGCTTTTAGTCTATGCACCACTTCCCATGCTGATTCGCCTATGATCATTTAAATGTTAAATAATTTGATTGAGTGACGCCGTAGAGCGCGGCGGGTAAAGATGTCATAGCATATTCTTAAATAAAATTATTCAGTGTAAAATGAGTGTATAACAGCTTTTAATTAAAATCTGATCCTCTTTCACGCTATAAAAAGTTCATCGGTTCAGTAGTTTAGTTATGGTCTAGAGTAGATGTAATATTGTGATATGTGAACAAACACATTTACTTTAGTAATTATCGTGATCATACAAAATAACAGTTTACAGGTTTTACAGTATTATTAATTTAATAGTGTTTGCCCCGCGGCTTTGCCCGCGTGGACCTATACACTGCGCAAGGTCTTTACCGGCCTAGGGGCCCAGCCAGCCTAGAGGCCCCACACACCCAGCTGCCCCGGCCAGGTAGATTAAGATTTAAGTTCCCTTCAAAATGGTTGAGCTGAATGGTGCTGATCCATACGTCATGTTCGTGAACGGGCGCCGTCAGTGGGGACTGGTCATCTCTTGGCTGCCACGGCTTTTTTAATTTTTCTTTTCAGATTTTTATGTTTTTATTACGGGTCTTTCTACATCGTTCTCACATGTTTAATTTCAACAAGACTGATGTAACAAATTTTCTGTAACCATATTATTTAAAAGAGTGTCCATGGAGTTTCTTGCCCGTTCTTCTCCATAGGTACCTACTTCGCTTTGGAATGGGCAACTAGCTTCATATTTCTGACTGACCGACCCCTTGACAATTCAAAAGTGCCTGTAATGGGTTTATTTGAAATAAATGCTTTGAGTTTGAGTTTGAGTTTTGAGTTTGATTGCCTGCCTAAACCACGAAGCATGTGTACTCGTACCATATAACACAGGCCCCGTGCTTATATCATGATAAGCATACCACCCGTAGGTCCTATGGATTATAATGATGCAATAGTAAACAGAAATCTGGCCACTTAGAGGCAGGATGCTCAATATTTTCGCGTCGCTCTTTACTGCATCTTAGTTACTCTTGATTCTTAAAATTTCTGACATGTATAAGTCGACAAAATAACTCCTATTACTTTAAGAATGCTATTGCTGTATCTGAAGTGTAAAGTTTTCGATATTCCAAAGTTCTCTTAGAAAGATTATCCCTGACACATTTAATCACTGCCGACACTTGGTGTTCACCAAATTACTTTAATTAGTATTGATTGAAGACTAAGATGCCTCAAGTAAGGAACTTGAGTGAGAGTTTAAAAATGTTATTATGACGACTGATGATGTAACTATGGTTATACGAGTATACATAGCGCAGACCTCATTATTTCTGATGTTTATTTATAGTTATTAAATCGGTTAAAATTTATATTTTCTGCACTATTGCGTCTTATAGGCTTAATTTCCAAAATGGCTCAGAAGTCAAGTGCCAAGGCCCTGGGTGTCTAAGTCCTGATCGTGAGCGACTCCTAATACAAAGTGACCAAAACCTTTGTGAGGTCGCGGCGGGTTTGGCTGGTCTGGATCCACTCCTGAATATGACAAGATTTTTTTTGACACACTCGGGGAATAAGTAGTGTTAAATTAATAAATCGAACAATCGGGCTCTCAAGATATTACTTCAGTTATATTTGAGCTGCACCATGATTGACAAATGCGTGCACTGACTGGACAGGTCCATTCAAATCAGTGTGGTTCTTTCCTCAAAAGACCATTTCAGACACCAATCTACAGGGTCCTCATATGATCTGACCAAGTTTATTCTCGGATTTTTACACTTTGACATACTATACAATGATATGAAAATTTACTTTGTAAAGTATTATAATATTTTAATAATTGTGAATGTGAAGGCAGCGTGGATTTGTTGTTTTTTTTTTTATATCTCAGTCTATTTTTTATTTTTAAAATTAGTTTTAATCATGGTCTGGCAGTTTGAGTAATTTATGCGGCCTACCCAAATGTCCTTTCTTTGGTAATGTTCGTCGAATCGTTGAGCTCCATGAGTGTTGTGAGCTGCATGATTACTGACAAATGCGTGCACTGACTGGACAGGTCCACTCATTCTGTGTGGTTCTTTCCTCAAAAGACCATTTCAGACATCAATCTACATGGTCTTCACATGACCTGACCAAGATTATGTCTGGACTTTAAAAGAGACTGTGACCTCTGAGTTTGTTTCGGCCTTTCTTCTCAGAGTAGTCAGATAGGAAACGCCGATCTCATCTAGTTTTTAAAATATGTTTGACGTGTATAAGTGTTTTTAAAAACCTACTTACAGAAATAAAATCATTTATCATTATCATTTATAATACCTATACAAGGCAGACACCACCGTAACATCGTACATAGTTATGACTTTTGAGCTTTTGTAAATATTTCAGAAGGTCATATTTAACAGCTGCTTGCTCCCCTGTTATTGCCTTTATTGAGAAACCCTGAACAATTGTAAAACTTGCATTGATATCAAAATCATAACCTTAGTGAAACCTTCACAAACAAACAAAACTTTAACCAACAACAATAACATTAAATTCCTCCTCACAAAACTCAACGATCACGAACTTTCGTCGCACTATAATCCTGAGCTCAGCGGTAAACAAACATCGCTCATTTTTCTCTAACTTTCTCTCACTCACTGAAACGCGTACGTGTCTTGATGAGGCGAAGGTAATTCTCAGGTGCCCTCTAAGCCCTCGGAGTTTCGAGGTAGCTGCGTAATGCTTCGACTTTTGGTATGGGTATAGCGAAGATTTTTTTTTCTGGGAATGAAAGAAAGACAACAATAATATGATATCAAGCCTTTATTTCCCCGAAGGGTTAGACAGAGGAGCATCTATAGTACACCCACATTTCGCTAGTTATGTTTAAGTACCATGTAACAGGGGCGAGCTTATTGCCGGGGATTACCGGGCACAAATCCATACCACCAGGCTTGAAAAAAACCGGGTTCCCGACTGTAAAAGAAAGATGACAGTAGTTATTACTTCATTTTTTTCGTAATTCATCGCCGCTGCTCCAACTCCAGTAAAAGAACAATAGAAGAAACTTATCTTAAGGCCACATGCGGATCCGTGATCCTCTAATACAAACAACTTCAAAAGAAAACAAATAAACAGTAAACGGGTTCAATTTTATTAACACCAACTCATTTGTATCATCAGTTACATTGTAAACCCAATTAAATATATTATTATTGGAACATATATAATTTATCAACTAACTATTTACACAAGGAATAAATTAAAAAAACAATACATATAAATCCAAACACAAAAGGGACACTTAGTGCCGATTTCACCAATGAAACTGAACGCGTTCAGCACATCTAAAACGCTTTCAAGAGCTGTCAGTGTCAATATTCCACAGAAAATAATGACACTGACAGCTCTTAAAGATAGTTTATGTGCTGATCGCGTTCAGTTTCATTGGTATACTCCGACCTTAGGCATCGAAGTAATATATTTAATCAAATAATAAATATTACAACATACATAACTTCCCATGGGGGTAGGCAGAAACCACAGAAAGCCACCTGCTACGATCCTTACATACTCCTTTTGCCTATTTTACGTTCATACATCTGGTCATACACGCACGCCGGTTGCGAGTACTACGTACCTGACCTTTCTGATGAACATCACCAATAAGGTCAATATATGTTCTCCTAGGGCGTCCCCTCCCGACGTTTCCACTCACCTCTTCTCACTCACCTCCGAAACGTCCTTCTGTTAGTCTCCTTTTATTCATCCTCTCAACATGACCAAACCATTTAAGCATACTCCCTTCAATGTTTATCACTGCATCTTCTTTTAAACCGCACCGTTGCCCCATCACATCATTCCTCAGCCTATTATTCATAGTCACACCACACCACACAAGCTCCGCAAAAAAGGCATTTCGACAGCATTTATTCTGTTTTCATGCTTCTTTTGCCACACCCAACATTCATTTCCGTACATAAGCATAGGCCCCAGCACACCATTATCTTTTTGGATATCAACTTTTTGGTCACAATTTCATGTGTAGCACCATCGAAATATACGAACTCATTTACTTGCTCCACATTGTTATCATTTATTTTCACATCACAACCCGAGACATCCTCATATATTTCAAACACCATGACCTTCGTCTGTACATTTATATTCATTTCTTTCATATTATTCATCCATCACAGTTACCATGTCTTGCAACTGTTCTGCCGTCTATGCAAGTAGAACTTGTTCATTTGCGTAGAGGAGGCATTTGACAGGCAACTCATGCATTGTCAATCCACACTCACCAACTTTCAAATCTGTCAGACATCCATGTACAGGGGCACACCCCTCGAGATGCAGAACCAGTTCGTGAATGCCCCATTTATCCTAACACAAGCACTGGAATCCTTGTATAAAGATTTCAGTACCCGTACCAAGCGTTTTCCTCATCTGTCACTCTTATCACTCTGTTTATTAAAGCCTTCGCATACAGTTTGCCGACAACACTCAAAAGACTAATGACGTGGTAGCGGCCTTTTCCCTTATATAGTGGTACGATTATAACCTTACACAAATTGTCTGGTACACAGCCATATCTCCAACACATATGAAAGATCCGGCACAACAGGCTTGCTACCACCTCGTCACCTCCCTTCAGCATTTCAGCAGACACTCTATCGTACCCTGCAGCATTCCCAACTTTCATCCCTTTCAGCGTTCTTCCAATCTCATCTATTTCTATATCATTCTCTACATCTACATCTGAGCTTGGGTCTTAAAAACTGGCTTCTGCCCAGTTACCCACTCCTTGCACACTATTCTGACAACTAAATAAAATTTCAAAGTATACCTTCCAGCGTTCCGAGACCTTACATTCTTCGCTTAGTACATATCCGCTTTCTGCTCTTATAACATTCATACACGATGTTCCTGTCACTCCGCGAGCTAATCTTATGAACAGCTTAACATTGGCCCATTACTGTTCTTCTTATTCATCACTTTTCATTTTTACCATCTCTTTCACTTTCGTTTTCACTTCAGCGTATTTCTTCTTCACCCTCTCTAGTCACCGGGCACATTCGTTGCCTAATTCATCCTACTTTGGGCTTTACAGGCTAACACATAAAGCCAGGCCTCTTTCTTCTACCTCATAACCTCTTTAGCTTAACCATCTACCCAAGAATTATTCGTTCTACTACCACATTTCCTCTGCGCCAGACTACATACTTTTGTGGCTACTTGCACCATACTATTTATTGCTATATCCCATACTTCTTCTTGACTGTAATCATTCGTGTCATCAAATATTTTATCCGTCTTCACTTTTACTTCCCTCTTATATTCCTCTTTTACTTTCCATTCTTGCAGTCTTTCTACTTTTTCGAGTATTCTGTCTAGAGAAGTCACAGGAACTCGAACTCGGTAACGCCAGTACCTGAACAGACCATCCATCCAAAACTTAACCAGATAATGATCAGTCCTGACATTAACACCCCGATAAGCTTTAGTATCAGGAACTTTACTCTTTAATATTTCATCCACAACAGTGTATCTCGGCTTAAGCATTTCTTTGTGGAAAACTTTTTTACGAAGAAGTAAATGTTTGCGTCTTAATCTGATGATGTCTACATCTGATTCTTGGTTTGTATTTGTTGACCGTGTACTATTTTTAGTTTGTATTTCCTGATTTATGTTATAAGTATTTTGTACCTATATCTACTTCTCTTATATGTATCCTAGTATTTACCAGTGGAAACTTGTAAATGGCCTTCAATTTTGTATCGTTTAAGGACACTGTTTATGTTAGCTGTAAGTTTCCCGAATAAAATAAAATAAAATAAAATAAAACAATCACAAAGTCGATCATGCTCCAACTGTCTTGACTTTCCCACGTATACCTGTGAACCTTTCTGTGATTAAACATAGTGTTCATAACAGACAAACTCTTCTCTACACATATCTCTATTAAATTCATCCCATTCTCATTCACTCTATCATCCCCAAATGCACCTAGTAATTTTTCGTACCCATTCCTCTTCACACCAACCCATCCTTTAAAGTCTCCAAGCATAACAATCTTCTCATTTGACATACATCCATTCACTAAATGCCCCAAAATTCGTCCCTCTCCGAAGGTGCTCACCTTCCCATATCGGGTGCATATACGCACATAATAAAGATAGGGTTTAGGCTCACCTGTGCTCTTACCCATAGAATCCTGGGACTCACACAAACATAATCTTTCACACATTTCATCATCTGTTCGGAGAGGACAACCCCCACACCCTGACAGGCCCTATGTGTCTCTTGAACACCGGACCAGATAGCGGTCACAGAACCGTGTTTAGAAATGTCCACTCCCTTTCTTTTCGTCTCCATCACATAGCACGTCTATCCTTTTATCGTTCACCATCTCACACACCTCATCCATCTCTGCTTTTATACCTCCCTGCACATTTCGCGCAAATAAAAACAAACAATTTAAAAAAATACTATTTAACAAAATAAACAATTTATACAAACCATTAATAATCTTGTTTCAGTTGAAATGCTAAAAATAGAAAGGCACGTCACACACTCATACTCCGAAAAAGAAAATAAATTATTCTCAAAGAGATTCCTCATCTTGCCTTTTACACGAACAAATCTTTTTACAGTTAAGTACTTTTGGAATATTTAAACGAAGCACTCTGTGTTCCATTAAAAAAGAATAATTTATTTTTGTTCTTATTAGTAGAATGGTGAAATAGTTCTTTTAAATATTGCTTCAAAACACTTTTTCTTTACTTTAGTTGCAATATCTACTTACTAACACTTCGTGATCCAAGCATATAAGTAACTAACTACCTAAGAATGTTGGTAACAATATCAGTCACGTTCATATTAAAACATTACTAATTCATTAAACCGTAAGACTTTTTTCTAAGCTTCGAAACATCCCGTGGTAAATCGATCACTCCGATGCTTTTTCAAATTTATTTAAACGCACTTCTCAAACTAAAAATAACCGCACAACAGCCGTCACTGTATCAAAATAGTTTCATGACAGGCCATCCATCAATAAACAAAATACTGCAAACACAATATTCTATACATCTGCAGTAGCTTCCCATCTTTCGCCGCAATACAATTTCAACACAACGCGCCACACATCAGTAAATTTAACGCCAACGTCACGGGCGCAAGCGAATTGAATCAAAATACAGAATGTTCCAATGTACAGTACGGATCCTTGGTTCTGCATCCTGCAATCTAGGTGGTCTTCCATTCATGTATGCATACATGCTGGGTGTTTTGAGAGCGTGCGTCCAATCTGCAGCTTCCGCTCAGCCGAGGTCTTACGACTCTGAATATACAAGGATTATTAACATTAATTGTGTTTACTTTTGTTGACTCATACTATGTAGAGGACTTTCTGGTTCAGGCAAATGAAGATTTGATTTTCAGAAAATGAATATCTCAATTTTGCTGTTTGGGCCTGAATCCAACGATCTTCATAAGAGGTCTTCCATTCATATCTTGCAAGTATGATGTTTTGCGAATGTCATGATTTGCTCATTTATTCTTATTATGATGTTTTGCAAATATCGTGCTTTGCTAGTATGATATTCAGCGGTAGCGGATGTATGCATATGGTATTTTGCGAGCGTGCGTCCTATCTGCTAGCTTCCGTTCAGCCGTGGCTAAGATCTTCCGACTATAAAATACAGGGATTATTAAAGTTGTATTTAGTTGTGTTGACTAATTGGATGTAGAGAACTTTCTTGTAGTAAAGATGTCTTTTCAGAATTTCAGAAACAGAGAATCGTCCGAGTGTCCTGGATGCCTCGTAATTGTTATATCTCATTTTAGCTGTATAGAGAAAGTACCGGACCTAAATTTAACAGGTTCATTGCGTTACGGGTGGTAAATGATAAATGATTTTATTTCTGTAAGTAGTACAACACCTTTTACACGACAAACATTTTCCTTAAAACTAGATGACGTCGGCGTTTCCTATCTGACTACTCTGAGAAGAAAGGCCGAAACAATCTCAGAGGGCACAGTCTCTTTTAAAGTTCAGACATAATCTTGGTCAGATCATGTGAAGACCATGTGGATTGATGTCTGAAATGGTCTTTTTAGGAAAGAACCACACAGATTGAGTGAACCTGTCCAGTCAGTGCACGCATTTGTCAGTAATCGTGCAGCTCAACTCATAACCTATGGAGCTCAACGATACGACGAACGATACCAATAAAAAAGTATATGATACGTATTAGCTTTCATCTTAGTGTGATGCCCGAAATCGTTCGAATCGAAAAAGCAATACGGGTAGCATTAAGGTCGTACCGCATCAAGATAATTTTGTCTCAATTCGATGCTATACGGAAAAAATATTCCCCTTATGCACCACCCCCTACCGCACTAAGATGGCGCAAGTCATCACTAGTTCATTATGATGTGCGCATGCTTTTTAGTTTTACCCGCGCCGCGCAATAAAAATAAATATGAGTAATCGAAAAAACCGTAAACATGCCGAGTTTTCAGTCGTGGATACTATTATCTACATGGAGTGGATACTCTGTATTGATTTTTTATGTTATAGAGATATTTTTGTTTTTCCTAGAGGAGACAGTTGTTTTTGTTTAGTTATGTAATCTACCTAACCTGTGTGGAAGAAAATAATTTATATTGGTTTTGTTCAGTCAAATTAAAGAGTATCTTTCCTACTCAGTGTATTATTTACTTAAGCCTCCAAAATATGTCAAATATATTTTAATGCATATTCTGTATCTTCATTATATCGAGACAAAAATAACATTTTATAAATAATGGCAAATGTCTCATCAAAATACATCGTGATGTACAGGAGTTTTTTTATAAGGAAGAACACTTTCTATCATAATAAATATTATTATGCAAACAAATAAAAATATTTTCTTTCTTGATAAATATTGTTTATTCCGGTTATGAGAGGTTTGTTGGCCTATCACTACTGCCCACAAACAACCCCAGAAAGTGGAGATCAATGTGTGCGGCACGGGTTGTATTTTCCCCGTATTTTTGGGGTCTATATTTTTGCTCATAACTAAAAGTTTCTAGAGGGATTTTCGGGCGCCTTGAAAGTTATATAAAGGAATATATTGTCTATGATTTTTTAGAAAGAACCATGTCCAAATTTTGTTTCTTCTTGAAGAAACAGGATTTCAAAGTTGATAGTGGTACGGGAAATATACCGGCCATAACGCATATTAGGAAACCCTGGTACGGGATATACAGCGGCCGTAACGCACAAACGATCAAGTTCTGTCAGAAGCTTGCCGCGTTGGACGTGTTAATGGCGATAATATCTGATGTCATTATATTTAATATCATATCATATTACATAATCATTTGATTTCAAAATTCATTTGAAACAACCAAATCAAATAGACTTTATTTAGTTAAAAACTTACTGTATTGAGCTCTATTTCTTCTGCATATTATTGTAGTTATGTGACACTTTTTGAGCTTTCCAATTGTTTATTATTGTTATCAGCCGTTTATGTCCTAGAGCAGGATAAAGGTCCCCCTTCCCTCCTTCCACTTATTGCACGCTTTATGGTTAATAATATACTAATTTATTGATTCCTTACAATTACTACATACCTGATCATTAAAAAAAAAACAATTCAATTATAACATCATCAAAAATTACTGTTTACTTAGTCCTATATCACAGTTAATAGAGTAGAGTAAATCCAAATGAATTAATTTAAAACTACATTTCAATCAAACTATCGAATAATTATTAGTTTTAAGTGTAAAGAAAAATGTCAGAAATAAATTAATTATAAAATCGAATAAATTAAACTTTGAAATTATTAGTTATTAAGTATAATTGTTAGTACATAAATTCGTAATTGTTAGTAGTATTTAACTTTTTTTTTCAATTCTAAGGATCCCCTAGCGCGGTAAAAGCCTCCTCCAACTGTCTCCATCTTGTTCTATCTCTATCTAGTCTGCTCCATGTTTTTCCTATTAAGCCTGCTATGTCATCGCTCCATCTCTTGTTGGGTCTACCCCGTCTTCGTTTTTTGCTTTCCAGTTTGATGTTTATTATTATCCTGAACATCTCCATTTGTAGACATTGTAACTAAAAGCTAACTGTGTCACGTTCGCTAGTTGGTCTATTTGTTCACTCAACACGAATCTGCACTCATCATTTCATGACAATGCTTCTATCGTAGCCTTACTACGAGATCTCATTTCAAAAAAGAGTTTACATTTTAAATGTGACTTAAGTTACTTATATTTACGCTGTTTCCATAATTGTAACTTTAATTTTGAAATAACATCGAAATCGATTTCGCTCTTTCGGCCACATGGATCGTCGAGAACTTATTTGAAATAGATGAAATCCAGCACTTCTGGTTTTGTTTCTGCTTTGATTTTATGAAATTCTATTGACTGCTATTTACAAGACTCTCGTTTTCAGTCGCCCTGCTTGGCTAGATTTTATTAAAACAGCCCTCGTGACAGTACGTTTCTTTACTTTGATGGCCCAGAGAACCTTAAAATTTAAGACATTTTGAATCGAGAACACCGCGTAGAACCTGCGGTACATCTCCGCAGAGCAAGCTGACTTTGCTTCAATATTCATTTGCATTTAACATTCGAGCTATTTCTGTGACGTAAGACAATGGGGCGGTCTACCTGCAACGCCTATCACGTGTTCGTAGAATGCATAGGAATGGGGAGGGTTTTCTCGGTCCAATTTATAGGACATTGTTGTAGAAGGTTTTACGAAAGGGTTCCGAAGAATAACGAATAATTTCCAAGTTGTCAAAGCATTTAGCATACGTTTTATTTACACTAGAATTTGGAAAAGACCAAAAGCTATACAGGGTTTAATTGAAATAACTGAAATCTCATAAGGTGTTATTTTACTCATCATTATGAACACTTTTAAGTTTGGATCAACCATGAAATCGCAAAACAAAAATTGTTTCCTATTATGTCGAGTCATTCGAACATAGACTTAAGGAACAGCACGTTTATTTTCATAATTTCAGGTTTTTTATTACACCTTTCACTCAATTTACATAGCCTCTAATCGTTGACTAATGCGGTAATTGATAAATGCGTGTTAAAGTACAATAATTATGGAAAATCGCTGAACGTCGTTCCGCTGTTTTAGGTAACGTAGCTGTTTTGTAAAACAGCTAGCGGTTTGGTAAAACAGCGGATTCAACAATCCATTTGCGCCATATAGATAAAAATAACACATATAAAAAAAATACACTCCGAAAAGGCTTCATGAATTCTTACAGCAGTAAGGTTCAGACATAAGTAGCCCGGGACTGAAAATAATACTTTAATATTACTTAAATATACACGGCGCCGTGCTGGATAAAAAGGGTCGGATGACAATAATTAAATCTTGACAAAATGGAAGCAGTAAGCTTCTTATTTGGACTTTGCGACTCAAATCCCGTTTGCTGAAATATTCACACATTTATATTAAAACGGATGATATTCTTTTAACTGATACTCGTTTTAGTGGTTTGTTGTGTTGCAGATGCCTAGAGAAACCTAAAACTGACAAACTATGTAAAATGGTTGTCATGGAGTCATGAACTCGGTTTCGAGACAAAAACACAAAACTGTATGTTATATCTTGTACGAAAAAAATTTTTTTCGGAAGGTACGAGTAAGTAT
This sequence comes from Dasypolia templi, assembly GCA_963555695.1. NCBI lineage: Eukaryota > Metazoa > Arthropoda > Insecta > Lepidoptera > Noctuidae > Dasypolia > Dasypolia templi. The sequence goes on along the minus strand of OY743148.1, from coordinate 7,220,275 downwards.
TCGTTATTTCTAATAGTAAAACATTTGAATTACTGTCTGTTCCATACATTTGTGTTGAGTGGCTAATGTAATTTTTCCAAGTGTAGGTGATGTAAATAACGAGAAAGACTAGCCCTGAAAATTATGTAAATGTTTTCCAGTTCAACCTGTATTAACTCTTTAATGGAATCCTGATTACGCGAAAATAGCTTACAATAAATCAATCTTTGAATAATGTGACATTAATATTACCTCAACGGTATAATAATTTAAAAAATATATACCCTCGCTAAAAGTACTAGGTAATTTTGAACCTTAATTATTGATTAACAACCTCACCAAAATAAAAACTGTTGCCCGAAACAAGGTTAATTTGCTTAATAAAATAACAAATTACTGGGATTTAATTTTAGCATGATTTTAATTTTCCAGCAGCAGCAATTACGAACAGAATTTTAAAAAACACTCATTCATTTTTGTTTAGTTTCTTTTGAGGCGGGGCGCGTAAAGGAGAGAGCCAACGCCGCAGGGCCTGGTAGCCTGGTAGCCGGCCAAAGTGGTAAACCGAAGGATAAATAGTAGACAGCGGTCACTGAGATTCAGTTATGGGAATCGAGGTGAAAGAAATAATGACGTGAAAATATTATTTTGCGGGCCAAAAACTCACTCGTTAGTGTCATTACTCCACATAAAATAATGACTCTTACAGCTCCTTAACGTAATTTATGTGCTGATCGCGATCAGTATCATTGGTGAAATTCGCCCTTAAAGTAACAACTTATCGACTAATGTAGGTTTGAATTAAAGATATTTTTTTTATTATTATTTTTAAAGTGAGTGTTGCTTAGATGAAAATAAACAATCCAAAAAAAATAAACTGTAACACTAAATCGCTAGTTTTTTTTATGATTTTTGCTGATAATTTTAGGGTTTTGCTTAGAGACGTTAAGTCTTCAGAACAACGTCATTTGATTTCAAATCTCTACATCGTTTGTTCTCGAAATGTAATAGACACTATAGGTACCTTACTCATCTACGTATATACTATATTAACTTCAACGTCAACTATCAGTACCTACGTCTCATCGAAACGTCCTTTAACAGTTGTGAATTGAAGATCATTGGCCATGGAGATTGCACCCAATCAACGTCTAACGTTAGCGGTGTATCATGCAGGATTGTGCCCCTGGTCAGCGCGCTGAAACATGTCATCCGTCTTGAATGTATTGTTCAGAGTACAGACTATGAACTGGGATACTGTGTCTGTGACAAGCTCACTCACTAAGTCCCAATTTCACCAATGGAACTGAACGCGATCAGCACATCTAAACCCCGTTCAAGAGCTGTCAGTGTCAATATTTCACAGAAAAAAGTAACACTGACAGCTCCTAAACGTAATTTATGTGCTGATCGCGATCAGTATCATTGGTGAAATTCGCTCTTTAAGTATCAACTTATGGACTAATGTAGGTCTGAATTAAAGTTTTTTTTTTTATTGTTAAAGTGAGTTTTTGCTCATACGAAAATAAACAATCCAAATTAAGAAATAAAATAATCGCGAGATGGAGTGTTTTTTTTAAATGATTTTAGTGATAATTTTAGGGTTTTTCTTATAGACTTCGAGACTTCAGAACAACGTCATTTCATTTTGAATCTCTATATAGTTTGTTCTCGAAAAGACATTAGAGGTACATTACTCATCTGCGTATAACGTCAACTATCAGTGCCTTCGTCTCATCAAAACATCCTTTAACCATTCTGAAATGAATATCATTGGCCTTAGAGATTGCACCCCAATCAACGTCTAACGTTAGCGGTGTATCATGCAGGATTGTGCCCCCGGTCAGCGCGCTAAGACATGTCATCCGTCTTGAATGCATTGTTCAGAATACAGACTACGAACTGGGACACTGTCTCCGTGGCAGTTGATTTCGTGAGAGACTATTAGGAGATGTGTTGAGAGTTAAGGAACATTCACTTGTAAACTGAAATAGATCTTACTACGATCCCCGGTAAAGAGCATTGTTGATTTATTATAGGTATAGGTAATTGCGTCTGTTTGTTTATCATTCTACCAACTGAGCATTGTGGGTGCTCCCTCAGGAACTGTAGGAGATCAAACGTCAATGTTACTAATGAGGTCGGATATCACTCTGTGGATTTCACTATCGTATTCGAAATAAATTACTTTATCTATAAATTATATTTTCAAACCTATAAAAGTCATCCACAAATGCACAGCCAAAATGTGTAAAAAGCACTTATCTAATAGGTATCGGGTCAGGCAAGAATGAAATGTTCGAGGGGAAATAAAGTTTGTTTCATAGGATGAAACAAACTTATTTTAACTCGAACATTCAACATAACATCTATCAAATTCCTTCCCTTATCAAAACAAAAACGATTACCTATAAAAGTCTCATCAAAAGAAGTTGCCACATAAAAAAAACGAAACAAAAAGTGAGGCTGCAAACTTGTTGCAAGACTTGCAAGCATTTTTATCGCTATATAGTACATATTGTTGATTCACATTTTACTGTACGCTATTAAGCCGGGGATTTGCATAATGGCCGCTGTAAGCATATTATCGGGTGATTGCGGATTATTTAATATAATTGACGTATTCACTGTGAGATTATTATATTATTCTGAATGCGATCTTTAATTGTTATGGGCATTGAACAAGCGTTTTGTTTGTTTTGGTTCAAGCAATCAATTTGGATTAGAAAACCTTTTTATTTCGCTTAATTCCTGAGCGTGATTTAAATAACGCTTTTCTTTGTTCCTGTTCTGTGTTGGTTCTGGTTTTCCTGTATTTTTTTATATTTTTTCATGTAGACCGACATGTGGATGAAAAAAACTTTCCCATCATTTTGTTTTATTTTTTAACTAACCTCAAATGATCGCCAACAGAACAAGCCAGTTTGAGAGCTATTCACTCTGCAATTTGTGTACAACACCCTGGTTTAAGGAAACCTGTAGCAATCCATTTTTATTATACTCGTAAATAAGTAAGCAGTGACATTAAAGGCTAAAAAAGGCACCGCTCGTCGCACGAAACGCGGTGCCTTTGTGTCGCGCTGTCGCGTCGCGCCATTGTGCACGAGTCTTAATTTGGATTGAAATTGTTTGGGCTATTCAGTAAAAGAAACGCGCAGATGAGTGTTAAATAAACACTAATCCTTCACAAATCAGACAATAAACTGCCTAATACATTTCCACATTCAAACCGAAAAAAACCTCATCAGTACTACCAACGTTAATAAAAAATTCACGCAAACTGACAAAAATGACCGCGTGAGAATTTAAAAAAAAAATTAAAAAGTAAACACAATAACTTGGTCGAGAACGCGTATCACGGGAATGTAAATCTGGTGCGCGTGGCCATGAATATTTTCATTATTTTCACCGAAACAACGAGAGGGAGGCATAATTTTATTAGGAGGCACTGTGGCACGGTCGACTCGGTAATACTTTTTGTCCAGGGTTCAGTTTCGTATCTAAATGTGTTTGCCTGTGTTCAGAATACTATCATGTTGCCATACGCTCGTTTATTATTTCAACAGTTGTTAAAAAGCAATTAAACACAATTAAGTGGTACAGCGACTGCTACTTATTTTGTACTTAAGGACACGCTAGTCGGTCATTCTTCTGTTATACAAAAAAATACGTCTACTTGTCTCGTCTAGCCCTGTACGGACACAGAATAAAAAATAAGTTATGAGCGTCGAAATTTACATATTTTAACGCATCTTTGAGCGTAAATAAATAACTCGCGGAGTATTAAAATTGCAAAATTGTTACCGTACAGTAATCGGTTATTTATTCAAGATTTGCTTTTTTATACTAGGTACATTGAGTAGTTTTTTCATATGACACAAACGACCACAAGCCTGTTTATGAATATTTACGAAAGTTTTGGTAATAAATCATCATCTATATCACTAAATAAATAAACAAAAACTTAATAAACAATAATTAATTAATTAAAGTAAATTAATTAATTAATAAACAAAATAGCATGCACATTAGCCACACCCACCAACGAGTTCAAGCCTAGTCGACAAGTGCAACCATTGCAACCAACCTCAATTTCTAATAACACAAACTTTTCAATTACTCACATCGAAATTCAAAGGCAGCAATGTTTTTTTTATAAGGTCAAACATAAACATAATCAGCCTAAAATGTTCCCACAGCTGGGACACAGGCGTCCTGTGTGTGAGGGACTGGGCCATAATCCACCAAGCGGGCCCAGTGCGGGTTGGTAGTTGTCACATGTTTTCGAATGATTGGTTCAAGGACATCCGGCCAGCCCGGTATCCTCACGATGTTTTCCTTCGCCGTTTTGAAAGCAGTAGTGATAAAATGAAATACACAAAGTAAAGTGCCTGCCTGGGTTCGAACTCATGATCTACAACTCGTAAGTCGGGGCCAATACCACTGGTACACCACGGCACTCCCACCACTGTTCTCAAGGTGTCCTTTAATAAAAGGACAAGACTCAGGACAAAATCGACAAAGTTATCTGCTTTCTTTACCTACTTGAGACAACACTTAATGCTGTAGGCTCATAATTGTACTCAACAGGATAAAAACGCGATTTATTTCTTCTCATGCCGCAAGGGAAAACCGTGAAGATACTTTGTTACGTTTATTATTTTTACCTACTCGAAATGCTGGAAAGGCTCGAGGATATAAAACCCTGATACGGTTTCCTGGAAGGCGATTTTAGTTAAGTGCCTGTATACATATTTTGGATGGAAGCTGTGCTACCATGGTAATTTTTAGGTTACCTTGTGGCCACATTGCCGATATAGGTATCCATTATGGGTATCATGTTTTTACTATGTTTGCTACTTTCATTTGTTTAAGATTGTGACGTCATAGTTAGCCGAGGAGCTTAGAGCTTAGACGTATGATCCGAAAATATTTCATTCATTTCTACGGATCTTTGTTCGATTGTGAAGGATTGTTGATATTAGAATTTATAGATAAGTAAGTGTTTCATTTGGAAGGCAATAGCGATTCTTTACTAGTAAAGTATTTTACACCACAATCTGAACATGAACGGAACGATCTTCGAACCAGAAACTACCGCATACGAAAGGGCTACCAAAGTGATATATCACCCTCATTTGTAATTATTTACCACATTCCCTTCACTAAACCTACCACGTTGGGGTATTAATTACGTCATGAGGTGGAAAATGGATAATCAACCATGTCAGTCACGTTTCCGTCGGTCAAACAGGGTCAAATCGTAAAGCTGTTTACGGCTTTTTCTCACTTCCCTCCTGGGCCGGATCGAGCCTGCAAGGTAAATGTCAATAGCCCCCGAAAGCCAGGTTTGAAGTTTAACTGTCAACACGTCGCGTTGTACGAATATGGCAACGTTTTTTTTATTTATTTGGACAGTTGTGGTTCATTTTTCAGTTACGGTTATATTTTCTGTTTGTCAATGTTCATCGAATTAGTTTCCCGTGTGCCTTATAGAAAAAAGAAGTATTGATTGTGTTAAAGCATTCATAGAAAAGTCAAATGAAACATCAAAATTCAGATTCTGAGGGCCAATTTGCGTAGCTACTTAAAAAATGTTCAAAAAGTCGCAATTTCATCTCAGCGACCATCAGTGTCAAAGACTTGTTAAAAATGAACGTAGGTAAATTAGAAGTTTTTTTTCACAGATTGGATTAGAATGCGAACGTTCATAATAATAAAAGGATTGCCCCCTTCAGAACGATTATGAATAGCGAGCAGTAAAAAAAACTGTTTAGGCTGCATTTCACTAATGAAACTGAACGCGATCAGTACATAACCCATGTTTAAAAATTGATAGCTCTTGAACGCGTTTTAGATGTGTGAATCGCTTTCGGTTTCACTGGTGAAATTGGCACTTAAATATAACATAACATAACATCACACCTGTAATCCCAGAAGGGTTATGAAGAGGTGTACCGATAGTACACCCACATTTCGCCAGTTATGTTTAAGCCCCATGTAATATAGGGCGAGCCTATTGCCATCAACCGGGCACAAATCCAGACTCCGGGCTGGTACTAAGAACTTCTAGATAGAAAAACCCAATAACACTTTGCCCGACCTGGGAATCGAACCCAGGACTTCACGCTCAACAGTAGCTCTTGCGACCACTAGACCAACGAGGCAGTTACATACACTTAAATATGTCCACATGAAAACCCAAATAATTTAAAATCAATCTCCCTGGTCCAAATTTTCTAGTAGCTACTTCTACACACGCCGCTCGTCGTGCCAAAAAAAAATAAAGCCCGACTCCACATTAGGATGGTTTAATCAAAGGTTTTAATTGCCCAGTCGGTTGTCATCACTGCGACGGCGCACAGTGGGTCGAAACTATGATTTTAGTGACTTAGGGCTCAACTTTGCTTTTTCACTTTTTTTTTTATGCGGATGGGTAGAGCTCATTAACCTCAATAATAATTGTTCTGATGTATTATTTCCTAAACTTTATACTTTGGGTAGAAAAATGTGTTTTGTTATTTTTTTGTATGGAGCGGCTCAAATAAACTTAAATTCCTGCTAAGTAGCGTGTGATCCCGCGTTGAAACTTTATTTTTCATATACCTTGTCTGGTCTATTATCATTTGATGCTATAAACAAATGCATAAAGTTGCAACTCTGCCAAATAAATGGATCGAAAAAAATGAAAAAATACATAGAATAAAAAGCTTCATTTTTTACTTTCGTAAGTTATTTTAAGTTAAATTTGATATGGAATAGTAAGTAAAAGCACGTAATAATACACATAATTACTTAGCAACTAACAACAATACATTTAAAAGGTCCCTAATTAGCTTAAATTTACTAATACTACATATATTAGTAAATTTAAGCTAATTAGGGACCTTTATTTAAAAATGTGGATATGAAATCAATTAATTTCTATTTGTGTGTTTAATTACTGTAATTAGCTTAACCTTTTACCTTATAAAATAACAATGTTTTTCACTTTTAGTCATTACTGTAATATTAATTAGGATAATTAGTTAATGAGGGTAGTAGAAAAATTAGTAAACATTGTTTGTCACTGGATTCTGGAAGTATAAAATGACCATAATTTATTATATACTAACTAGTGTTCGTTTATTCGTACTACTACTAACATCTCGTGATTCTGATCGTCCCTTTTTCGTTATAATGGATAATTTAGTTAACAATTTAGATTTATTTATGATTTTAAGAGAGCAGGTCAAGTCACTGTCGGATAGTCAAAAATTCTTTCAATTCCTACAACATAAAATAAACGTGACCGAAGAGAACAGTGTTGAGCTCCAAAAATTCTGTACGCGCTTTTGTTCAAATATAAGTGCAAGATGGGAACGAAGTAGTCGCACGTTAGCACAGTTTGTAAGAAAAAATGGTGATTGGTTGGAACGTGCAATAAACTGGCCCGAAGGAATGATACCTGAAGCTGTGAACACTGAACAGGAAAGGCTCGAGATTTGTAATACTGAAGATGTCGAAAATCTACCACCATCTACTACAGAAGCTTCGACATCTACATTTACACCTCGAAAACCTTTCGAGGAATTGGGCTCCAGGCAAAAACGACGACGCGTTGATCAAATTAACCAATCGCTTTCGTTATCCCCGGATGAACTTAAAGCTACTACAATTGCTAGTTTAAGAAACACCGGAAATGAGGATGTAGGAAAAATTATGAACCATTTACTAAATCACCCCGAAGATCTAGAAAAAGTTAAAGAGTGTTTAAGTACAAGTAAACCGAAAAGTAGTACATATTCACCCGATAAGGCACTGTCTTTATTAGTTTCACTTAAATTAAGTAAGTGGCAGTATATAAGCCTAAGAGAAGCAGCAAGTGAAAATAGGTCTGATTTATACCCTTCTTATTATAAAATAAAACAAGCGAAGGCAAATTGTTATCCAGGGAAAGAAGACATAATTATAACTGAAGAAGGAGCTGCTATTAAACTGCAAGCTTTACTCAACTTGACGGTATCTAGGCTTTTAGAAGTGATTACTTTAGATTTGGATTAGCCAACTGAGTTACTGCTAATAAGCAAATGGGGTTTTGATGGAGCCTCAGGTCAAAGTAATTATAAACAAAAGACTGAAGCAGAGTTTGATGACTCAACTATCTTCATGGCCAGTCTAGTTCCTATAAGGCTTCAACAATGTGATGGAACAATTGTTTGGGAAAACGATCGACCCTCATCAACTTTCTATTGCCGTCCGATAATGTTCAAATTTACCAAAGAAACGCAGTCAACAGTGGTAACTATAAAAGCTAGCATAACCGAAGAAATAGAAACACTTCAGCCAATCAAGTTCAATCAAGTTGAAGTTAAGCATCAATTGCACTTGACGATGATAGACGGCAAAATATCGTCATATTTGTCAGACACATCTTCAGCTGTCTGTGATATCTGCAAAGCAAAACCGTCAGAGATGAACAATTTAGAGTCACTTGCTCAAAAAGAGAACAACGAAGAAGTGTTCCAGTATGGAATGTCATCTTTACATGCCTGGATAAGAAGCATGGAGTGCTTACTTCATATCGGTAAATATAATTTTATTAGTTCATAATTTTTTTCACGTTATATAGTTACTTGTGAGATTTTTATTTAAGTGATATTTCTTTTTGTTTGCAGCTTATCGTTTGGACTTCAAAAAATGGAGTTGCAGGGGCGATGACAAAGAAAAAATGTCACTCAGAAAGAGCGCTATACAGCAAGCGTTTAAGAAAGAATGCGGTTTACTTATTGACGTAGTCAAGCAAGGAGTAGGCACAACCAATGATGGCAATACTGCCAGAAGATTTTTTAGGGATGCAGAAACAACAGCTCGCATAACAGGAATAGATAAAGATTTAATAGAAAGGTTTCATGTGATTCTTCAGACGGTTGCATCTGGAGAGAGCGTGGATCTTTCTAAGTTTTCCGAATTTTGTAGAGATACTGCACAATTGTACGTTCACTTATATCCCTGGTATTATATGCCTTCCAGTATACATAAATTGTTAGTACATGGGAGTGATATAATTAAGCACTTTGGTGCCATACCTATAGGTAAACTGTCGGAAGAGGCAGCGGAAGCTCGTAATAAAGATTTCCGGAAATATAGAGAGAGTCATTCTAGAAAGGTAAGTAGAACGGCGACAAATGAGGATATTATACACAATCTTCTTTTGTCTTCTGATCCAAAGATCACAAGTCTAAGACCTCGAATGGTGAAACAAAATATAATGGTTCTCTCTCCAAAAGTCAAAGAGCTTCTGCTGATTTTTCCCACAGAATCCGATATAGATTTTATTGATGTAGATAATTTACAAGATAGTCATAGCGATAGTGAATAAGATTTTTTGGTAGTTTGTAAGTTTCTTGTTTTTTTTATTAGTTTATAAATGTCAAACTCATAATTGAAAGGAAATAGTAATGTTTGATGTTGTTTATAGTTAGTTTTTAGTTTGCTTGTGTTAGTTGTAGTAATGTTAGTTTACCTTTACTAATTTGTATTATTATGTACCTATCTTTACTCACTATTCAGTATTAAATCTAACTTAAAATAACATTTCATAAACATGTTAAAGTCATTAAAACAAAGAAATTTAAATTCATAGATCCCTAATTAGCTTAAATTTACTACTACTACATATATTAGTAAATTTAAGCTAATTAGGGACCTTTTAAATGTATTATGATTAGTGTGATTAGCTTTAAATTTACTAATACTACATATATTAGTAAATTTAAGCTAATTAGGGACCTTTTAAATGTATTATGATTAGTGTGATTAGCTTTAAATTTACTAATACTACATATATTAGTAAATTTAAGCTAATTAGGGACCTTTTAAATGTATTGTTGTTAGTTGTTAAGTAACTATGTGTATTATTACGTGCTTTTACTTACTATTCCATATCAAATTTAACTTAAAAGAACTTACGAAAGTAAAAAATGTAGCTTTTTATTCTATATATTTTTTCATTTTTTTCGATCCATTTATTTGGCAGAGTTGCAACTTTATGCACACGTTAATAGCATCAAATGATAATAGACTAGACAAGGTATATGAAAAATAAAGTTTCAACGCGGGATCACACGCTACTTAGCAGGAATTTAAGGTTATTTGATCCGCTCCATACAAAAAAATAACAAAACACATTTTTCTACCCAAAGTATAAAGTTTAGGAAAAAATACATCAGAACAATTATTGTTGAGGTTAATGAGCTCTATCCATCCACATGAGGAAAAAAGTAAAAAAGCAAAGTTGAGCCCTAAGTCACTAAAATCATAGTTTCGACCCACTGTGCGGCGGAGACAGGTGGCGATAGGTTGACATCTCTCTCAGGCCAGCTTGGAAATAGGGCAAACGGGACGTTCGGAATAAATAAATTGTGAAATTCGAAAGTACCACTATGGGTTATAATCATAGGAACTTTAGTGCGTAGGTACGTTTGTCTTGAAAACTACGTCAACTACAACCTAAAGCCTTTACAGTCAACCCGTCAACTACAACTTCAATTGAACCATTTACAGGCACTTTTTGACTGTCAAGAAATAACAGAAAGATCAGTCAGACAGATGAAACTAGTTGCCGATTTTAAAGCGTAGTAGGTTCCTATAGAGAAGAGTGGACAAAATACTCAAAATATTGGTCAGCGGCGACACAGTACGACAATTTTTCCCGTATTTTCAAACTGTGGTTAAATAAGTATTCCCTATCAATTTCAAGGTGACTGAAAAACTTTGTAAGATCGTCTCAATGCTGATTTGGAAGTGGTTTGAGAATTCAGGAGTAAGAATGTCCAGTGCAAATCTTCAAAAATTTCATAATAAGTGTGCGCGATGTATCGAAGAATAAAGCTGCACAGAACTCATACTCAGCTCTCATAGATGCCTAGGGATGTGGAGTTAGGACTTCGGTGCTAATTGGGTCGGCGCCGAGTACCGTCAACTAAGTCTACGCTTTTTCGGCTCGACGGAATTTTGTTTTCGTTCTTTAGGTCTGTAGGCTTTGTATTGTGAAGAATTTCGATTCGACTTTCGAAATCTGAGTATTTTTTTAAATCCTTTATGCGTAGGTAGCACTTGGGTAAGCTCCGAGTGGTGGTCACGTGAAACGTTGTGCTCGCTACGCCTAATATAATTCCACTGGAAAGCCAACCATCTTTTAGTTTTATTTTGCGAATTTATACTCACGCAGCGTGCGCGTGTGCACTTTTAAGTAACTGAAATAAAGGAACCTATTATCCGATTATGGTTACTCTTTAATAAAGCGCTCTAAAGGAAAACCATCACAATAATTTCCTTCGCTTAACGTCTGCAATAAAGTCGAATGAAATACGTAATTTTATTGGCTTTAATAGTTACCAACCACCATCTTTTACGAGGCAATCATTTGTTCCAACGCTGTTTTATAACGTACTATGCCAAGCTAGGTATCAATGAAATACATTAAGGCGCGGTTAGAAACAAATTTGTTGGTAATTGACAATAGTGAATCGCGGCAACAAATAAGGTTCAGAACAGCGATGCGTTTGATGTTAATTGAATCGAATGAACACCAAAATAAAAGTAACGTTACGCCTGCACGGCTCAGTGGCATTACTGTTAGGTATTTCTTTAGTTGATTGAATTCCTTTTAATATTACATAAAATACGATATTCTACGCTCAAAATTTTGAGAATTATGCGACGAAATTTAATTTTTTGAGGTGTTTTACTATTGTTATAACATGATACTATTTTATTTGTATGAAAGTTTTTTGATGACTCTTTGAGCATTTGAAAATACAGTAATTTTTTTGGCTTGTTAAATGGACCAATACGCCTAACTGTGTGTCAAAAAATTTGGCGTTTTACGGTGTCCTACGTTTGGGCAGCGCCATATAAGATCATAAAGAACTATTTTCCCCACCTTATCTATGGTTTATACGTATTTGAGGTAACCTGTACTTTGAAAACGAACGAAAATAGTAAAGATCTGCTAGTTTATAATTTTACCGATTTTTTTTTAAGATGATGAATGCGTCCATCCATTTATTATCACTTCTATCCTAGTCCTTCTCGAAACAGCCTTTATTTTTCAGTTTTTCAAATACGCTTGACAAAACAGCACAACCATTATTTTTCGTCTCAATTCCGTATTCGAAAATCGAATAAAACGCAATAGCAGGCACGCGGACACTCGCCTGTCATTAATATGCTCAAAAGTATCCCAACTTTATCGGGTAGGTGTACATTTTCACGCCCCAAATAACCACGTACATTTAATGCATTTTATTTTTATAACTTGTACGCAATTTAAGTTATTTCCACATTTCACGTGGGCTTCTTCCGGACATGACGTAAACCTCAATGCTTTCGTCCAGTTTGATGCGGATTTCGCTGTGACCGTAATGGCTAACCTATTGACCATTTTGGACCCTTTATTGACCCTTTATTGTATAATTCAGAACTCTTTTTTGTATGCTACAATTTTGCCATTATTATTTAAATGCCTAGAGTAAATAAAACTATTTTCTACAGTAATCAATTAATTCGACATTAGTTTTGTAACAAAACCCATCTTAGCATTCAAAGCAATTTTCCTCAATTATTGGTAAATTAACAGCCTATTCGGTTGACTGGCAGTGACAAAGCTAAGGAATAAATCCTGAAAACTGCTTATCAAAGCAGACCTTGTTTCTGTAAAGAACTTCCTCGTCCGCGTAATTCTTGTAGAATTAAGGAAATATTTTTTCTTAATAAATATAAAACAAAGAAATCAAAACGACACTTGATTTGTATCCAAAATTTAAATTATGTTTGATTGTTTTGTTTTTTATTTCAAGCCTGTTCAACATGATGCAGCTTAATTCGTTTCCTTAGTAAGCTAAATCGACGATCTAAATCTTGATCTTGTGTAAAGAATTGAAAACTAACATAGTTATAAACAACGAGTCAAAATATAGTGAAAACTATCTGTGGGCACATCACCTATTTTCGAAAGTTGTCGTACCTAACTACGGCCGTTTACGATCGAACCGAAACGCGCGATTAGATCTATGAATGATACTTCACCTACGAGTATAATCCTGGCTGGAAATCCAGGAGAAGTGATGATTCCTTTTTTTTTATTAAACACATTGTAAAACATTGTCGAATAGTCGCTTCGAAACAGCACGACACTAGAACATAGAATTGTTGATGCTGTTCCGATTTCAAAATGCTAGATCGATGTTCATTGCAGTATTCAATATTCCAGTTATTTCTGGTTTGTCCGTTTTGAATGTTTTGTCCAAAAAATGTTTGACATTGAAAAATAATTCACAGAATTCTATTTATTCCGTTTTTGAATGTAGTGTAGGTAATTTGTCGTTGGATATGTGCGGCTCAATAAGTTTTAATAGGTTTTAAAACTAAAATGGGTTCATAATTTCAACTCAACTTCATATCGTTCGTCTCAAGAGCATCATCATCATCTTCATTGGCAGCTCTGTTACCTGCCCAACCACTGCTGATTATAGGCCTCACTTTTGTGCCATGTTTTCCTGGTCTGTGCAAGCCTTATTCAGCTCTTCCAGGCGATCTTATGTCAACCCTACCTAAATATTTATTTCATTTACCAAAAATAACATGGAATAATCCCCCTAATGTAACATGTACATTGCAACACCACGAACATCAAACGGCATGTTTATTCCAATACAACAAACTAAAACACTCGAAACCAGTAACATTGCAAGCTGTGTAATTTTGGCAACACAGTAAACTTTCTCTATAGTCTATGGCACGAGTAGCTGGCTGAACGCAATAAGTGCCTTTACCTTTTCAACTCACGACTCACATACGAGTACACTTAAATACAAAATGCTCCTTATTTACGATATTCCGTGTAATGGAGTAAAATAAAACTATGAGTGCTGCTAAAATAGAAAGTGTATGCAAGTTGCTGTTAGTGTGGGAGCTGTGTAAATAATGTTTATGCTTACTTTTGTTAACTTAATGCTGTATTTTTTTTAACTTAATTTTGAACTGTCTATCTTTAAGCTGAAAATCAATCCATTTGTAAATATTGTTTTAAACCACATATAAGTCACTGAAGGTGCATTACTAGTACTACTAGGCTGCATCTTGTTCAAAAAACAAACTACGTGAAGTACTGAACTTTTAATGAGCCTTTCCCTACTTAAATGTTTCTAAATACCAAATTTCTTCAGAAAAGTACAGTATAAATTGTATTGTGTATATGACATTAGTTTATTTCAGTACAAAAAAGGTTTTATATTTCCTGAAAACACAAACTTCCGCGACAAATTATTTCTCCAACCTTGCTTCGGCGACGTCCTTAAAATGCAAAATATTTTTAAAGCGGTAGGAATAAGCTTGAATTTATTTAGCAAAAGTGTTGAAAGCAGAGACGTAATGTATCCAAATTAACTTGGTATTTGTTTCCAGAACACGATTTTAACAGTACCTATCTCTAGTGACATAGGCAGGATGGACAGGAAGACAGTAAACAGGTAGCAGTAAATTTAGTCCCCATCTTTAGCCTACAGCAGTCTGCTGAACATAGGGCTCTCCAATTGCACGCCATTTAACTCCCCCTCCTGTAATTTACTCCCCATGTTGCAAAAGTCAAAATATCACAACAACTGCTTTGACACCATTGGTTTTATAATGAAACTTAAATTATCCACTTCAGAGTCCCACTAGGTTGGTATCCTTAAAGGGCTTCTTCGGACTTAAACTTAACCCTGTGAAATCGGATACGTCGACACAGTCCTTTATTGGCCAACACATAAGAGTGTTGTTTGACCTGCGAGCAGAATGTCAACGATGAGAAAGGGCAAGATTGTTCGTTACTGATATTATAACCATCCACCTGTGTGAATATTAATTAAGAAAACGATTAAACAAAGAAAAAGTGGTGAATAATTATACATAAGGTAGGTATGTCATTTTCATTTGAACCTAACCTTACAAGGCAATTTTATAACATATTTTTCATGTCGCATACTTTACCAGGCCACTCAGAAATAATTGCGTTTTTTTTTAAATGTATCTAGCCAGTTATAGTCTACTTTGAAGATTATTTGTAAGTAAAAATAGGTACGTTCCAATTTCAAAATTTTCTCTCCACATTGTTTGCGAGGTAATTTAAATTATCGCGTCTATAAAAAATATCGGCGCTGGGAACATTTTCGCGCTGAGATTCTACAATTTCAAGCGACTACTTACTTACTTATTGCATTCTATATATATTACATAGATGGTAAAAACTAAATAAAAGATCAATATGGACCCTGTCGGGCACAGGAAAAATTAGGAGAGAGGAAGACGGTTTTTTTTTCTTTTGTGTGGGAAATCATCAAATGACTTCTCCCGCTCTGGGTGGAGCGGGAGGGAGTGTCAGACTTTTACTGACTAAAACCCGTGGTCCTTCAATTGCCTGTGCCAGGGCCACGGTTACTCTTTCGAATTACCCGCGACCCTGAGGCGTCAGCCCTATCGGAACCCGTCATTTTGTGCTGACATCTCTTTGAAGCACGCGTGGAACACGACGCGCCGTCGAGCTCGCCGTCCGCAAGCCCGCGCCTACGGTGGCCGGGAATTTGCTTGCGATTCCCGACGCCCAGGGCGTCTCCTGTGGCGACTCTCCCTCACGCGCTCCGCCTCCTCTTTCGCGAGCATAACTGTTTCGCAGAACGGCTTTCCATTCCCTCTCGCTCCGTACCATGGCCTGGACCAGAGCCGTACGCGAGAGATTACCGCCGCCTATCGCCTCCGCGAGGACACAGCGGTAGCAGCAGCAGCCTAAGCTGGGCAGAGCTCCACCGTGTCATCCGGGCGATCCACATCCAATGGTGACACCCGGGCGTTTCCTCCCGCCTTATTCGAAACAGGAACCTCCCGAAACAACCGTGTTCGGTGAGGACCTGTGTCAGGCGGAAGGTGAGGACGCCGTGGCGCCTCTCCAAACACTCCTCAAAGAGGGGACTTACCGACGCTATTGCGGCGTGCCCAGAGGAAGAGGGCTAAGTAGCAGTTTAATATTAATTGAAATTATTAGAAATGTTTCATTGGGTGTATAATTATATATTTATTTAAATATATATATTTTTAGGTTTGTGTATATAGGTAAAGTATATTAGATATTTTATTATATGTATTTCACAAAAATAATGTAGGTAATTATTATGGAATTCTAAGTAGTATTTCATTAATTATTAAATTACGTTATCATACGATCTTACGATCAATCATACGTACGATAGAATTCCAATAGCATTCATGGATGGAGGCCCTTCTAAGGCAACCGTGTATCGTTGTTATAACGAATTCAAGTTCGGTCGACTAACTTTGGGGGATGAAGAAAGAAGTAGTCGCCCTTTGACGGCTGTTACGGAAGAAAACGTGATAGCGGTGAAAATTTTCATCCAAGACAATAGGCGAGTTACGTATCAAGTGATTCAGCACATACTGCAGGTTGGATCGGGGATCGTTCGAGCAGCCTGTAAACGAGGTGTCTACGGCGGACTGAAAAAAGTGTTTCAAATACTAGTTCAGACGCATGAAACTTTGTATAGGGGATAGTGGAAAGTACTTTGAAAAAATTTAATAAAAAAAATTGTAACCTTTAATTCTTATTCGCAAAACTTTCAGACTGCCCCACGATGAAAATTGGATTAAATAGGCGTGTTTTGACCGCAAAGGTCATGTCGCAATGTGGAATGAAAGTGAGCTGACTGTCGAGGCAGAATACTAAATCACGAATTGTGTAAACCTTCTGCAGTGCTAGACCATTCAACGAATACGAAAAAGGATTGGTTTTGGTTTTTTACTGTTAGTCATGTGTTGACACTTTTCAGAGTTAAGAGAGAACTTGTGATGTTGCTGGGAGGTTAGAAATGGATGGGATGGCATAAACCAGTTAATTAATTCGATTATTACATATTTTTATTATTTCAACAATTTAAAAATTCGGCCTTTTCCAGCATTATCGATTGTTTCATCGGCACCTCTAACTATATTTTTTAATTTTTGTATCTCGTTACATATCTGATTAAATAAAGATGTCTTCCCCGTAATTTGTACGCGTAGTATTTTAGTACATTTTTAAGACAACTTGTGTCAAAGTTCATGTACTCGTAGTAGATGATGTATGAAAATGGTAAATAACTTCTTCTATAACTTTTAACTGTTTTATGTATTAGAGTTTTTGGTTAAATCGTGAACAAGTGTTGGGTACCCAATGGAATAGCAATTAATGCCATTAAATTTGAGAGTTTAGAGAAAAATAATATGTAGTGACAAATTCTGGAAAAATTTAAAAATTACATATAAATTGGGTTTTCTCGAATCCCATGAATTTTCACCTAGGCATTATGTGGTGATTAATTGTTGCAAATGGGTGACACTTTCAGGTGCTGGAAGAAAAACGTTAAATTACAAGTACACCCCGTATAATACACACCCCGTATAATATATGTACCACAGCTGGCATAGCACCTCCACAAGTCCGCGGAGAAGTTGCATGCGCAGTAGAGAAACACAAACAGGAGTACACTAGACACCCTCTATTTGGCGCTCAACTACCAACTCAACGGCAAAAAGCAGGCACAGTTTTCTAATATCGACAGCGCGCCTACAAGGTAACCCGGCCGCCGCCCGTTGTAAGCTGTGGCAGGATGCCTTTCCTCCACCCACTCATTTTCTACAACCTTCCGTGGTCCACTTGGAAGTCCCTGAACCGTCTCCGAACCCAAGTGGGAAGGTGCAAGTCGTACCTCGTAAAGTGGGGCTATTCCGACGGAACGGCAGCAGGGTGTGGATGTGGAGCTAAGTCACAAACTATGCTCCACCTCCTATCCTGTGCCCAGAAACATGTATCCTGTGCAATGCCACCGATAACGCCGTGGAAGGGGCAAAGTTTTGGGCCAACAGAACTTAAGCAAGTGTCGTGCCATTGACACGAAGAAGAAGAAGAAGCCATATATGATACTTACTAAAAATGGAAATCTTGAATACCGATTAGACAATTAAGGACCGAGAAAAACTATCTGACAAGTGCCAAAAGTCAGTGCAGCGTAGCTACAATAATGGAACCAAGACACAAAACACATAGTGGGACACATATTTTCGGCAACTAAAATCAAATAAATACTAAGTCAAGGGCCAAAACGAACACAGACAGAGCGTCAAAATCTATCCGAATCAGTGTCCTACACAAAACTAAACCAACTCTAGTAGGTACAGCTCTAATCAGCAATCAAACTCTAGTTCAATGTCAAAGATCAATCCACACTGCCTGACACAAATATCTACCCAATTCATTGACCTAGACATAAACTAAAAGAAAAACGTCAACAAAAAGCAGCCAAGTGCGAGGCGGACTCGTACACGAAGGGTTTCGCACCACCGTACAATATTTAACACTACATATTTCTTAAACACGTTCTTGTATGGGGATCCCCTACAATATTTTAACTTTATTTATATTAAGTATCGGCTCACAACCATTCAAGGAAATTCATAATTTCCTTTATCTGACGACTTTGAATACTGATTTTAGGGTATTCCGAGGCACGCCTTGAGGTCTCCTCGACAGCTGTGAGTCGAGTAGCTTTCGAGGTTACGAATTAGAATATGGGTGTTAGTGTCCGGAAGCAGAAAGCAAAATCATTCACAGTCAGATAACATAATTTTCTTTTATAGCCCATGCGAACCTTCAAGTATAACGCTGGCAGATCTCTAACAGTAGTTTTGTTAGATCGAATGGATATAATAAATAAATATCACACGTCAAAAAAGCCTAACCAAAATCACATCAATCTCCAATCTTCAACGTTTCACTTTACTGCAACAAACCATATTAAGAATACCACAGCGGTTACAAATCAAGTTTATTCAAAGTTCAAATAGCCCTCGGTTTAGGCGCCGTCGGTCGTGTTGACGCCTCACGATAAAGTTGGCGCGGCGCACGCGATCGCGTGTCGATGAGTCTGGCGAGGCCCTTGACATTGTGCTCGAGTAAGATAGTACCCTGATTAACTTTGCCAAGTATGCCGATTTTTAGGGTTCTCCGCCCAAAGGGTGCCAACTGGACCCTATTACGAGGGCTCCGCTGTCCTTCCGTCCGTTGGTCTGTCACAGGGGTGTATCTTTCGAACCGTAATTGATAGACACTTGAAATTTTCACAGAGTGTGTACTATTATGGCTGCTATAACAACAAATAAAAAAAGGATAAAATATTGTAGGGGATCCCCATACAAGAACGTGTTTAAGAAATATGTAGTGTTAAATATTGTACGGTGGTGCGAAAGCCTTCGTGTACGAGTCCGCCTCGCACTTGGCTGCTTTTTGTTGACGTTTTTCTTTTAGTTTATGTCTAGGTCAATGAATTGGGTAGATATTTGTGTCAGGCAGTGTGGATTGATCTTTGACATTGAACTAGAGTTTGATTGCTGATTAGAGCTGTACCTACTAGAGTTGATTTAGTTTTGTGTAGGACACTGATTCGGATATATTTTGACGCTCTGTCTGTGTTCGTTTTGGCCCTTGACTTAGTATTTATTTGATTTTAGTTGCCGAAAATATGTGTCCCACTATGTGTTTTGTGTCTTGGTTCCATTATTGTAGCTACGCTGCACTGACTTTTGGCACTTGTCAGATAGTTTTTCTCGGTCCTTAATTGTCTAATCGGTATTCAAGATTTCCATTTTTAGTAAGTATCATATATGGCTTCTTCTTCTTCTTCGTGTCAATAGCACGACACTTGCTTAAGTACTGTTGGCCCAAAACTTTGCCCCTTCCACGGCGTTATCGGTGGCATTGCACAGGCTACATGTTTCTGGGCACAGGATAGGAGGTGGAGCATAGTTTGTGACTTAGCTCCACATCCACACCCTGCTGCCGTTCCGTCGGAATATCCCCACTTTACGAGGTTCGACTTGCACCTTCCCACTTGGGTTCGGAGACGGTTCAGGGACTTCCAAATGGACCACGGAAGGTTGCACCCTGCAGGGAGATGCTCGTTTGGACGTAGAAAATGAGTGGGTGGAGGAAAGGCATCCTGCCACAGCTTACAACGGGCGTCAGCCGGGTTACCTGGTAGGCGCGCTGTTGATTTCAGAAAACTGTGCCTGCTTTTTAGCCGTTGAGTTGGTAGTGGCGCAAAATAGAGGGTGTCTAGTGTCAGACTCCTGTTTGTGTTTCTCTATTGCGCATGCAACTTCTCTGAAGACTTGTGGAGGTGGTATTCAAGCTTTGGGGCATAAAACCATTATACGGGGTTGTAATTTAACGGTTTTCTTCCAAGACTTGAAAGTGTCACCCATTTGCAACAATTAATCACCACATAATGCCTAAGCGAAAACTCATAGGATTCGAGAAAACCCAATTTAATAGTAATTTTGAAAATTTCGCAAAAATTGTCACTGAATATTATTTTTCTGTAAACTCTCACGTTGAATGGCATTCATTGCTATTCCATTGGGTACCCAATACGTTAACGATTTAACCAAAAACTCTAATACATAAAACAGTTAAAAGTTATAGAAGAAGTTTATTAACCATTTCCATAAAACATCTAAGCACATACACGAACTTTGACACAATTTGTCTCAAAAATGTACTGTGACATTACGCGTACAAATTACGGGGAAGACATATTTATTGAATCAGATAAGCGGCAAAAAGTAAGAGATGTGCTGAAAGGAAGCCAAAGGTACGTTCTAAGCGGAAATCAATTTATCTTTATTTGTAGCAAAGAGGTAATTCCCCCAACAG
This sequence comes from Dasypolia templi, assembly GCA_963555695.1. NCBI lineage: Eukaryota > Metazoa > Arthropoda > Insecta > Lepidoptera > Noctuidae > Dasypolia > Dasypolia templi. The sequence continues at coordinate 7,199,514 of OY743148.1, read as the reverse complement.
CTGTTCTCTCATTATTTATTTTCCTTTTTCTATGCGAAGGTTTTGTTTTTCTCGCTTATTATTTATAAGTTGCCTTTCACGTTTCTATTAGCAATCGATGTTTGTCTGGATGATTTGTTGATTTCGGACACGAATTTCCTAGAAAAGCCGAAGTTTTGTCGAGCATTTCTGAAGACAAATTTTGGTTTAACTGTATATCTCTTTATTAAAGTAGCTGTGACTATTCAAATACTTAATAATTAGCGCGCAATCAAGTTTTAATGGGTAATAATAATACAGCATATCTACCTTGTTAATTGAGTACAATCTTGGTGCCAATCGGTGATTTAGTTTGATCCACTAATATCTAAGTACAATACGTACATCAAATGATCACAAAACATAAAATAACATCACGTCTGTATTCCACTATGGGTGAGGCAGAAATCAAATACTTATCAATAAAAAACGTGTGACCCCCCCCCCCGTCTGGAAATCGTTTCTTATGCGATACTCGCACGCACACAACCCTCGTATATAATAGAAAAGAGAGAGAGAGAGAGTCGCATGGTGGAGTCATAACGGTTTTTCCTTACCTGTCGATTTCTACCAGTCAACTCCTACCGCAAGCCGCGTTCAAGAATTTCAAACTCAAACTCAAAGCATGTTTTTCAAATAAACCAATTACAGGCACTTTTGAATTGTCAAGGGGTCGGTCAGTCAGAAATATGAAGCTAGTTGCCCATTCCAAAGCGAAGTAGGTACCTATGGAGAAGAACGGGCAAGAAACTCCATGAACACTCTTCTACGTAATATTGTTACAGAAAATTTGTTACATCAGTCTTGTTGAAATTATACATGTGAGAACGATGTAGAAAGACGTGCAGACGTGCGTTTCGTTTCAAAAATCCATTGTCTTAAGAGGCTGACAAGAGCTAAAGCGCGGACACTGTCGGACTGCATAGAAAAGAAAGAGAGCGCGATGACACAACGCTGGTAATTTATTGCAAGAAATGAAGCAATTATGTATTTACAGTAAATCTATTGCTTGGACAAAAAAAAAGCACTATTACGTTAATATGTTGCTTGTAGAATAAACTGACAAAAAATCGGAATGATTGCATTTATGTTAGTATGGTTTTTCATGGTTATAAGAAACTTTAGAGGTATCTTCGTGATTTTTAGGGTTCCGGACGTCCTCATGAAAAACGGAACCCATATAGGACCACTCGACTCTGTCTGTCACAGCCAATTTGCTCCGAATCTACAACACTAATTAAGTTGAAATTTGGTACGCTTATGAATTTCTGTGACCCAAATAAACGAATTTTGTTTATGGGGTCGTTTTTTTTTGTAGCGTATCAAATTAGTTGTATTACGTTTTCAACACACTATCTAACTACCATAGATCCTTAAGAATATCATATATTTTTTGTGATTTTGTTTACTTTAAGGCATTATAAAACTTGCGGTACATTCTATTAACCAGTGCCTGCAATATGATGTTTAGATAAATAAAGATTTATGATTATAACGATCCATAGCAGCACCAGCAGCAAACTCGCAAAAATAACTTTATTGGAGAAGAGATAACAAAACAGTTTATAAAATCAATACGAAATGTAATGAGCTAGGTAATGAGTTATGATTATGAATGACTAGGTGCGAATTAAGGAACAGCTGATGCGAAGATAACAAAGAAGGAATGGTGTAAACAGATGGATTATCCTAACCGTTATATTTTAGCTTTATAAGCATATTATATATACATTATATATGTTTTTTAGTATGATACTTTTTTTTGTTATGTAATTTTGTGGTTTACAATAAAGTATATTTAAATAAATAAATAATTAAGTGACTTTAGATATATATAAGGCTATGAATAAGAATGATTGCCACTAAAAGACTTGAAGATAAATGAAAAGACTCACTTAAATGTTGAATAAATGTATAAATAAGGAACAAACTGGAACAAACTCACAAAATGTGTAAACCATTATCTGCAAGTTTTAGTTCTCTTTGGTCCGACTTCGTCCCCTGACTTCGTCCCCTGGGCGTGTGCAGTGCTACGCGAAGCTTCTTCAACAAGGTATTTACGATTGCTCCTACAGGAGCTGTCCCCGCTGAAGAACGCAACTGAAGAGTTTTTTTTTGAGACCGTTACTTTTGAAATTAAGACGGCGAGATTCTTGAAGGACTAATGTTAGCGAGGGGACCATCTAAAGAGTGGACTACTGTATTTAAGGCAATGGTTTTATCACGTGCTTATAACAATAATAAAACTGTAGCGGATAAACAGCTAATAACGAAACTAAAGTAAGAGGAGTATCGTCCGTCGCGGTGAAGTCAGAAGAAGCGAGTGGTCATCGGGCCGAACCGTGTCGTCGCCGCGACGCACTTAACACGCGGCCTGCGCATGCAGACCATGCGCAATGTGTTGTGTTGGGTTCGATTCCCAACACTGCCCATGCTACTTTTGGAACAACATTTGAGACTCGAACGATAGCTCAACACTTAAAATATTTAGACAAGGGATTCAATTATTGGATGGACACGGTGGAAGATCAAGAACGCCGCTAACGAGATGTACAAAAACCGGAAACGGTCAGTAGCGAGAACTCAGACGAAGACATTGAATAGAACAGCAACATTTATCACAGCAGAGCAGTGCCATAGAAAAGAGCCGAGAAACCAGCTGAACCCCGCTTAAAGATTCACCGATGAAGCCGACCTGAATCAACCCTGCTGTGACGTCGATAAAAGATGCTCTCCCATAGACAAATATCACCCGCCTCTACACTAATCCCATGATTACGTTAGGGTGCATACTCCGTAGGCTCTTAATCCTTCCTATCCTAAGGGCACGTCTTCCCTAACATTACAGTACCCCCCGGTCTATTAATTGATATGCAATGGTCGTTGTAGCACCATGAAGCATGAGGCTTCAGGGACTAGTGCAAATCTTGGGGTTAATTCAATTAATCGAGTCTGGTCAAACCACGCTGGGGTCGGTGCATTTCATTCATTCATTCATTTAAGGCATTATAAAACTTGCGTTTAGGGCCTGTAGTTCCCTTAAATCAAAATCAAATCCATTAGTAAAACGCACTCCTAATAACCTCAGCATTAACTGAACAACCACCAGTGATTGAAGCCTCGTTTCCACATCAGCACCCCCCTTTAAGATTTTCCTGCTTCCCCACTACCCGCCCATAAGGAAAATGTATGTCGGCAAAGATTATGGAAAAAGCATCACAATAACTTACGGATGTCTCGAACAATTCGCGTTGAATGATTGGCGCTCGTTTTCGGTACTATGCCAATATTTTTGTCACTTCTTGGTGTGAGGGTGGCATGCTTTACCGTCTCTTTTACTTTATATAAGGAAATTGTAGGTAGGTGTGTTGGGATTACGACTTTGTGTGCTGTTTTTGTGGATATTAACCTAGAGATACAGTCAACTGCATATCGGTGGTAACATTTTTTCCTTTAGCTGGCCTAGCGTAGTACGGTGTTTCAATTGAATATGAGGCCAGCTTATACTGCTTTGACCAATGACTTGTGACCTACTGTACCCTACACTTTGTAAAGTCATGATATGACATGTGCAATCTACAAATTATGATAAAAGAAATAAGAATGTTGATGTGTGGACGAATTATTTAACAAAGAATTCTTCTAGCGAAAATGTTTTGTGTAAAATCATCCGCATTTTACACAAAACATTTTGATAAAATTCAAGCGTACCTATTACTATCGGCATGGTAAAATAAGAGATTAAAGTCGCTTCAAACGGCTTTGCTTAACACCGAAACCTAATCCGGCTTTCAGTTTAATGTAATTTTAAGCTGACGCTCAATAAGCTCACACTTTTATTTAATTTGAAAACTTGCTTCGATTTACCATTTCTTGGGAGTAAATAGACGTAAAGTTTACTTCTTATTGAAGACCCGTCTTGACATAATTACTGTAACAGCGGAATTTCCTATGCGAAAAGTTTTTTTTTTCATCAAAAATCTAGTTCAGTTTTCGAATTCTTTTTACTGACCGAAGGTACCTCTGAAGCAGTCAAATGCATCCACACTATCTTAATAAAAAAAATCGCAAAATTATGGTATTTTGCTTCTTCTTTTGGTGCCTCTCCAACTACTGAAGATTTAGTAGGCCGAATTTTTCTCCTTCTTTTGCGAGGTGGAGCAGCTCAGCAGCACTCGTGACTATTTATTATTATTTTACATATATTTGTATATTATTATTATTTCGTAACGTTCTGTCTTTTGAGACGAATTCATTCTAACAAATTGCAATAAAATATGTACTATAGAAGCATTGAATTTGAATGATGAATGATTTGAATAACTTTACTATCCCGTTCATTTCGTAACTGCCCCTGTTCTATTTTCTAATTACATTAACTATTCGTGATAGCTAGTGTTGGCTTGGAGTGGAGCAGGTAAAGAGCCGAGAACTGTTTACCCACTAAAGTAACGAGGTAGCGTGTCGCAGATAGAAGCGCCGGAGCTACACACTTATTACGTAAGTTACGGAGTACGTGCTTATGATTTTGTAGACTCAGCTACCCGTATGGGATTATTTTTTATGCACGAAATCTATAACATGACGTCGTGTTTCACTTAGGGGTTGGGCAGAAGTGTTACTTTAGTACACCTACACTTTTGGCCAGTTATGTTTTTCCCATGTAAGAGGGGGCGAGCCTTGCCATCAACCTGCCTGTAATTGGTTTATTTGAAATAAATTATTGGAGTTTGAGTTTGAACCGGGCACAAATCCAGACTCCGGGCTACCACTGAGAGTTCGAGATAAATACACAATAACACTTTGCCCGACCTGGGAATCGGACCTAGCTCTACAACCCTCGAACCTCGTTTATGACACACGGGTGTATCAAACATGTGGTGTCGATATGTTTTAATTAGGAGTGCGTTTTACTAATGGATTTGATTTTGATTTAAGGGGACTACAGGCCCTTAACGCAAGTTTTATAATGCCTTAAAGTAAACAAAATCACAAAAAATATATGATATTCTTAAGGATCTATGCTAGTTAGGTAGTGTATTGAAAACATAATACAACTAATTTGATACGCTACAAAAAAAACGGTCAACTGCGAGTTGAACTCGCGCGGAGAGGGTTCCGTACGAGGATGTTACCCACCAAAACCATTTCATTTAATGAAGGTTGCCAAGACTTACATAACGCTTTAATTGTTAAAAAGTTATCGTTTCTAATGAATAGCCAAGCCCCTACAAGGTTTAACTATACAAACGTTACATCTTGGTCAAAATGTACGGCTTGGCAGTTTCGCGGTCGTCGCACAGACACTCATAAGGGCTTATGGTAAGAAATTAGGTCACTGGTCTACAATGTTGTATCATGCAATAGTTAAATTTAACCAAACCATTTAACATTTTTTGGTCAAATGTATGACTTGTAGCTATTTCGGAGACAGGGGGCGGGACCAGTCAATTTTCGTATAATTTCCTAAATAACTTCAAAACTGTTTATTTAAAAATAACACAAAAATTATGTTTGAGACGCTCACAACAAACCCTTTCATTTGACACACAGTACAGTTACAGTTTGCAAATCTTTTGTTTTTAATTTTCTAGTTTTCCCCCAGAAAGTGACCCTCCATTCGTTTATTATACAACATTCGTTTATTCACGTTATACGACCGTGTTTGGGTCACAGAAATTCATGAGCGTACCAAATATCAACTTAATTAGTGTTGTAGATTCGGAGCAAATTGGCTGTGACAGACGTACAGACAGACAGACACACGAGTGGTCCTATATGGGTTCCGTTTTTCATAAGGACGTACGGAACCCTAAAAATCACGAAGATTCCTCTAAAGTTACTTTTAACCATGAAAAAACATACTAACATAAATGCAATCATTCAGATTTTTGCAGTCTGACAGTGACCGCGCTTTAGCTCTTGTCAGCCTCATAAGAGAATTGATTTTTTAAACGAAACGCACTTCTGCACGTCTTTCTACATCGTTCTCACATGTATAATTTCAACAAGACTGATGTAACAAATTTTCTGCAACAATATTATTTAAAAGAGTGTCCATGGAGTTTCTTGCCCGTTCTTCTCCATAGGTACCTACTTCGCTTTGGAATGGGCAACTAGCTTCATATTTCTGACTGACCGACCCCTTGACAATTCAAAAGTGCCTGTAATTGGTTTATTTGAAATACATGCTTTAAGTTTGAGTTTGAAATTTTTGAACGCAGTTTGCGGTAGGACTGGTAGAAATCGACAGGTAAGGAAAAACCGTTATGACTCCACCATGCAACTCTCTCTCTCTCTGTCTCTTTTCTATTATATACGAGGGTGCGTGTGCGTGCGAGTATCGCATATGATACGATTTCCAGACGGGGGTCCCGAAAACCGTACACGTATTTTATTGATAAGTATTTGATTTCTGCCTCACCCTTAATGGAATACAGACGTGATGTTATTTTATGTTTTGTGATTATTTGATTTACGTATTGTACTTAGATATTAGTAGGTCAAACTAAATCACCGATTGATTAAGGTGTGGAGTTCGGTTTTGGCACCAAGATTGTACTCAATTAACAAGGTAGATATGCTGTATTATTATTACCCATAAAAACTTAATTGCGCGCTAATTATTCAGTATTTGAATAGGCACAGCTACTTTAATAAAGAGATATGCCGTTAACCAAAATTTCATTTCAGAAATGTTCTACAACAATTCGGCTTTTCTAGAAAATTCGTGTGCGAAATCAACAAATCATCCAGACAAAAGTCGATTCCTAATAGAAACGTGAAAGGCAACTTATAAATAATAAGCGAGAAAAACAAAACCTTCGCATTGAAAAAGGAAAATAAATAATGAGAGAATAGCTGTTGGGGGAATTACCTCTTTGCTACAAATAAAGATATATTGATTTCTGCTTAGAACGTACCTTTGGCTTCCTTTCAGCACATCTCTTACTTTTTGTATTGTACGAAGACGATGGTGTTTATAATTCCTGATATAAATGAACGTGAAAGGGAAAAACATAAGAGAAAAAAATAATAGTTACATTTTCCTCAAAGCTTTAAGCTTTCATTTACTTGATTACCGTTGCATTGTTATCGCTTTTAGCTCTGGAAGTTTATAACTATGACGTCATGATTGCTCTCGTAACGAAATATCATGCTTTAACTTAAAATAAAGGTGTAAAAAAAAAAAAAAAAAATCCGTTCTTCTGTCTGAAACTCAAGATGTTCCAAATTAAAACAAGATCATGAACATTTTATGAACTGTCTTAAACACACATGTGTGTACATGTGTGTTTAAGACATTAATTCAAATTCTCAACCTGCGTAATATAAAATTGATTTATTACAGTTGTTTACGACTTCTCCCAAGTTTCTCTTTACCCATTTATTATCATTATTTCTACCTGAATTAGTTGAAACAATGAACTGTAATTAAAGACTGTCAAAAACGCGAAAAGTTTTAAAACAAACCCTGGCCATAAATTAAATGAATCACGCAAGACTTGAGGCAGGAACAAACTGTAGCGTTCTTTTTTTGAAGCGTTAAAGCCAAAGCAACGCTTCCAAAAACCATACACTTAACAAATCTCCCTTGTGACCCATTACGTAAAAACCCACCAGCCTTTTAACCCTCGCTAATAAACTAATAACTTGTAACCACAATGAAATCTGTCTCAAGCCAATAGAAACGTGGCAATAGAGGTCATAATTCTAAAACTAAACTATTTAATTCACAGCTGGCTTCGTTGAGCCTGGCTACTGTCCAAAAAGTATTGTCGATTGAACTAATTCCCCAGAGGGAAGATAGAGAAAACGTTTTGAAAGAAATTTTCTGTGGTGTTTCAGGGCGTACGTCTAACGGTCTAATACCAAACTCTACGTCTAGGCAACCATTTTAGGTTTAATATGACGTTTAATGATTTCAGCTTTGATTTCTGTATTGTTTGAACAAAATATTGAAAACGAATACTTAATGGTTAAATTTCATAATCATCTTATCTAAGTACTGTACAGCATGTCGATTCTGTATACTTCTCACCGTGAAGACTTGCGTGGAGTGAGCTGTCAGTGTCATCCCGTCTTGGTCAATCCCTAGCATCAGTGGCACTGACAGCTCACTCCACGCTCACATCACCTTCGTTTTCACGGTGAGATGGTTACAGAATAGCACTACAGATACTGGTGGATAGGTGACTACAACCTAGTGCTTTTTATTAGAATTCAAAGGCTTCTGGAGTTGCCTCAAAAGACAAAATAGGTACTATGAGTACCCTTTTTTGTTTTTTTGAGATTGTTTGGACTATCAATCTGGACTAACAAATCTGGTCATATTTAGCGGATACCTGCACTCGTGTGGAATTTCACTAAAACGCTCTCATAACTTGCTTGAACTAACCTAGTTCAGTGTTATGACGCAAGCAGAACACGGCACACAAAACCGCCTGTTATGTGTATTGTGTGACGTATTAGGTTAGATTATAGCGGATTATTCACCTATCGTCTTAGCATATAGAAACCATGTTTCTTATCTTAAGCTAGGGCGAGGCTTTTTTTTTTTGGGTGGAGCGGGAGGGCGAGTCAGACTTTTACTGACTAAAACCCACCCGTGTTCCTTCAATGGCCTGTGCCAGGGCCACGGTTACTCTATCGAATTACCCGCGACCCTGGTGCGTCGGCCCTATCGGACCCCGTCATTTCGTACTGCATCTCTTTTAGGCGCGCGTGGAACAACACGCGCCGTCGACCCGGGCCTGGTCCCTACCAGACGGCGAGCTTCCCATTGCTCGCCGTCCGCAAGCCCGCGCCTACGGTGGCCGGGAATCTGTAGGTGACTCGCGACGTCGACGACCCAGGGCGTCTCCTGCGGCGACTAGGGGCGTGAGGCTCTCTCCCTCACGCGCTCCGCCTCCTCCTTCGCAAGCATTACTGCTTCGCAGAAGGAGGTGACGGCTTTCCATTCCCTGTCGCTCCGTACCATGGAAGCTAGGGCAAGGCTAATCCGCCTTCGATGAATATTCGGCTTGTCAAGCGTAGGTTACGTGATGAAGTACTAACCATTGCCGAATACCGATAATGTTACTATAGCATTTGCAGTAACAAGACAGCACAAATATTCTATATTCTGACATTTAATTTGCTATAAAATTCGTTGCGTTCATATTGTTCTGCACATCCTATTCTACCTAAACGCAAATCATTTACTGTTTTTCTCCTACTAATTATTGAATAAATTCTCAAATCGTACGTGTATGTCCAGTACCCTAATTGAGTAACACACTTTCAATCACAATCCGAATGATTTTGAAGGATATTGTTAATCCACTGCTTCGTATGTTCGAAAAATTTGTCTGCTCAGCAACGTAAATAACGGAATGAATGTTGTTGAACTGTCAAAATGAAAGCCATTGCTACTGTAAGTGTGTTACGAAATTACCGAGATTTATGAGACTCAAGCGAGAAGTTGAGATAAAACTGCCGAATTTATCAACATAAACGGTGTGGTCTTTCATCATGATAACGCCAGAACACACACAGTTGGAAGTGTTAATGCATTCACCATGCAGTTCTGACCGTGCAGCCGCAGATTTCCACCTGTTTCGGTCTCTTCAGATTTCTTTAGTGTTAAGTTAGCAGTATCAAGAGAGGACTGTCAAAACTACTTGACGCAGTTTTTTTAATCAGAAGTTCCAAAATTTCTACAGCAAAATCATTATGTCACTACCTACAAAATGGCAACAAGTTACAGAACAACATGGCATACATGTATTATAATCAATTGTATTTAAACTATGAAAAAAAACGCCTTGCAATTCTATAAAAACGAAAAAACTTAGTTTCCGACCTTATGTTCTTGTATATGTTTCCGATATTATGCACTTTTGTATAAAAAAACCACTCCTAGCCTGACTTTTGATTACAGGCATCGCAAACCAAACATTAAAGGCTCGTACAGGCTGACGCGACACGCGACACGACTCGCACGCGACACAAAGGCACCGCGTGTCGCCAGTCTGTAAGAGCGTTAACTTGAACCAATGAATACACCACAACTATCATCCACCTATGTTCATTGATTAGTAAAAGTGATAGAAGAGAGTAATCAACTATGACTACCTACATTCTGTGATACATACCATTCAGAACCGAAGGATTCGGAAACTCAAAACAAAGGAATAAAAGCAATTAAAGAAATGATTTCATTCTGTAGGAGTGAATCGATATTTGACCACTCTGCAGGAATAAAGACAGGACTACACTGGCGTGGTGGACTTCACCAACTTTGTGCAAAAGTAAAAGCTCTCGAAAATTCCGATTTTTTTTTCTGGTATTTCTACCAAATGCCTGCTCGAATATCTTTGGAATGTGCTTGCTTATTTTGCATTGCAGGGAGTACGGTGAATTGTGCAGTTTTTTTTGGCTGGCAGGAAAAACAAAGTAATTTTCTAATCAAATAATTTGTTTTGAAAAATTATTATTTCTTACCTTCTAACCTTCTGTTTAATTGACTTTTCTACAGTGAAAATGTACGGACATGTTAGGGTGAGAGGGCACTTAATCTTGCTTTCCAAAATGTCACCTACATGCGGTGCTCCATGCCACTGGCCGGTACACTGACGTTCAATAGATGGGACAATAACTGACTGGCACGATTGGCTCTGCGAATACTTGCTTAGGGTGAATTTCACCAATGAAACTGAACGCGATTAGCACATAAACTACGTTTAAGAGGTGTCAATGTCATTATTTTATATGAAATATTGACACTGACAGGTCTTGAACTCGTTTTAGTTTTACTGCTCGGTTGAAGCCAGGCAGTTACACTGACAAAAGCTTGGCTTACAATGCCTAGTCTAATATATCAGAAACTGAAGACTGATTTCAAAAAGTTTTTTTTTAAACTGAAATCGCCAATACTTATCCCTCGTCATATCTTTAAAGCAGGAGAGGCTTCGCTCATGCCCAGCAGTGGAACCTTTATTGAATTACCGAAATCATAAATTAATTATTCGCTTAAAAATAAAAAACTCGACCACAATGAGTTAAATATCCTTGAATATTCGAGAAATAAAGTAACTTTGCATTATTTAAATTTTATTCAACGATGTGGGCAAATCCTCTTGTATATTGCATTGAATGGCGTGTTAAAGCCGATTTCCTTGCAAAGTGCGGATACTGCTCGCCCAGTCTTCACTAGACTACACTGAATAAAAGATTCGCCATAATTAGTGCACCTCTATTGTTTTTGCTCCATAGACGGATTGCAGCTCCATTGTTACTTGTTAGTAACGTTTCTTTGGGAAGTGTGTAATTTTAATTATAAAATAAGTTTTATATCTTGGTCTGCCAAGTAAGTCATATAAAAATAATTAAAGTAGCGATTCTCAATTCAACGGGGGTCCCGTTAAATTGAGAATCGTGCACTTTTATGGAACTCAGATAGCAAATGATTGTGATGCATTATCGTCTTAGTTTTATAAAATCTCAAAACGCATGTTATATCGAATCTATAAAATCATATAAATTAATTTTCAGGGGCGTGTATCTTCAAATTCACGAAGCTAGCTTGATCATTTTTGCACTTCACCTCGGATATGTTAGGTTATCGTTTGTCTATTCACACAAGGAGTAACTATTGCAAAAAAATGTTTTATGTATGAGGGACTGGCCAGTTATAGTCTATTTTGAAAATATAATTATTTGTAAGTAAAACTAAGTACGTTCCTATTTCAAAATTTCCTGTTTGCGAGGTAATTTAAATTATCGTGTCTCATAAAAAATTGGATCTGCGCCGGGAACATTTTCGCGCTATGTTTTTTACGGTTTCAAGTGCCGCCGGAAACCGGACGAATCGTACGATAGATTTCAAAGGGCATTTATGGACGAAGGCCCTTTTAAGGCAAACGTGTTTCGTTGGTTTAACGAACTCAAGCGCGGTCGACTAACCTTGGGGGATGAAGAAAGAAATGGCCGCCCTTTGACGGATGATACGGAAGAAAAAGTGCTAGCAGTGAAAAATGTAATCCAAGACAATAGGCGAGTTACATATCAAGAGATTCATCACATACTGCAGGTTGGATCGGGAAGCCTTCACGAAAATCTACAATTTCATTTACGTGTGAGGAGGATAGTTTCACGCTGGGTGCCGCAAAACTTCACCGATGCTCAGAAGCAGGCCCGGGTCGAATGGTGCCGTGATATGATAAACAAATTTGAAGCAGGCCGGTCTCGGCGTGTTTACGACGTCATTACAGGTGATGAGTCTTGGATTTATCAATACGATCCAGAAACAAAGCGCCAGTCGACGGTTTGAATGTTTCAAAACGAATCAACGCCTACCGATGTGAAGCGATCTAGAAGCGGGGGGAAGATTTTGATCGAGAGCTTTTTCAATTTGACTGCATATTTGGAGTAAATTCCTTTACGGAACCAAAGAAGCATCAACGCTGAATGGAATCCTACCAATTGCTTGTCAGAAGTTTTCTCTGTTGTGAGCAACAAGCGACCAAACACAGGGCTCCGCGGGCTACTGCTCCAACACGACAACGCGCCGTCGCTCACCGCGCTCAAAACGCGGGACTTCCTGGACAAGCCGCGGATCAAACACCTGGGTCACCCTCCTTACAGCCCTGACCTAGCACCGTATGTCTTATTTTTATTTACGAAAAATAAAAATCCTTTCAAAGAGATACAATTTTCGTCGCCGGAACATGCGCTGTCAGCGTTCGAGCAGGCTGTAAACGAGGCGTCTACGGCGGACTGGAAAAGTGTTTCGAAAACTGGTTCAGACGCATTAAACTTTGTATAGAAACTAGTGGAGAGTACTTAAATATAGAAAATTACTATATAAAGTTACGAGTACCAAAAGAACATTTATTGAAAGAAAATTTATTTTAATTTTTGCAAAACTTTCTGAGTGTCCCACGTATGTCAGAATGTAGGATGCAAAAGCAAGCAAATCAAGCTAGATAATTTTTGCATCTCGCTTCGGATGGAATAGGTTTTATTTTGTCTATATATACAGAAATTGGACTTACTGTGTTGATTTATCTAAAGAAGCTTAAGAATTAATACATATAGAGTAGAATGCAAGAACAAGCACGATAATGTTGGCACCTCGCCTAAGATCGATTTGGTTTTCGGAAAAAATAGTTCGATACTTTGTTGACTAATGTACAAAAGTTTCAGCATTGAGATCAAATTTTTTTGAAACTCGCGTCGAATAGGTTAAAAGTCTTCGTTATGTTTTTGCTCTGAAAGTTTTAACCTATGTTTTATTTTGAATCCAGGGAGGTGCAAGTTCACTCTCTTGCACCCCGCTCCCGATGCCTACCCTGTATACAATGCAGATACCAATCTGCATTGTATACAGGGTAGGTCTTTAGAAGGGAAGTTATCAGTTAAAATCAATATCCTTGAGTCCGTAGCCTAGTTGTGTGGTGTTTGATAAAGTTGCCAATAGCGAGACTATGACATGATATACTATGCTACATAATACTACTAAATAATATACTAGAGATTGAGAAAAGTAGATTGAGTTTTCCATTTCACATAAAAACACACAAAAAAAAAACGTTACGCTTCATCGGACTTCCCTCAAAAATTTCGTTCTACATTATACGCTCACATTACCCGCCTTTGAAAAAACTCAGACAATAGGTTCAAGATATTTCCGTTTCAATAAACATTATCCTAGCCTAAAGCTCATTTACTTCGCCACAAAACAGACACACTGTTCGTGACAACCCTGTGTGTAATTAGTAATTAACACGTAATTCCACGGCTTTTCCTACCCTCTTGTGTTCTTGTGAGGCTGTAGTAGTAAACTAATAGGCATTATTTAACATTTTGACGTGTTATGTGTACGCGGAAAAATGTTTATAACTTTGAAGACCAGCAGAAGAAAGATCTCGACAGCAGCACACGTGGCATGACCGGGTTTGGTCGACAAACTGACAAATGTCATGTTGTCAATTCTTTCGTCGACAGAACACGTTTTTTATGGTGGTCGTGCGACAGACAAAAGGACAGATTTTTTGCTCATCTGTGATTTTGTCTTTTCTTCCGTCGACAAAAGTTGGTGAAGCAACGCGAGCTGGCCCCAGAAGTGTACCAAACCAAAATTCCTAGTAATAATAATAATAATAATAATAATTGCTGGCAACACCGTGTCAACAAAACGTCTCGTTTTCTCATTTAAGTAATTTTAATTGTTTGGCAAAAGCTTTTTTACCCAATCTAACAAGACATTTTTATTTTGAAGTAAACCTGAAACCTGCAAAACCACAGAAAATTAAAAAAAGACACCAAACTACAATAATATGTAATTTAAACCAAAAACTACCGAATCGGAGGTGACATGACAGATGTCACCTCCGGTAAAACAATAATGAACCAGAATATGAAACCAAAAATAAAAAAATGTTGACGAGGTCAGCTTCCAGACGAGCACGCCCACCACCTCCGGACTCTTCGCTCAGCTCCGCCTCGCCGCCGCCGGTATCTAGCTCCAACGTGAGTGCTGTGACGACACCGGCCGCGGTAGTTGCGTCGAGCTCGAGCGACGAGTATTTTTCCCCGCCGACGTCGCCAACACCTGTTCCTCGGCAGGTGAGAGGCCGGCAACCGAGGAGCTTGGGACTTAGGGGCCATCCGGCCCCGAGCCGGGTCTCCGCTGCCGGTGGTTGTGTTCATGCGCGCATATTATGGGTCTACAGAGGGGGGAACTCACTGCGTACCGCAATAGGATGCTGTCTCTCTTTCAGGAACTAGAACCAACCGTCAGCGTCTCGGCCCAACGACTGCTGGATCAGGTGCGGGTCATCCGGAGCCGGACGCTCGGTGTCACCACTGCGTCGACTGCCGGGAGGACACGGCGTGGCATACGCTGGCAGAGTGTGCCGCTTGGGAGGAGCCGCGCCGTGCCCTCATCTCAGAAGTAGGCAGTGACTTGTCGCTGCCGACCGTAGTGAGTTCGATGGTCGGCAGCGCCGAGTCCTGGGACGCGGTGGTTTCCTTCTGCGAAACAGTCGTCTCGCAGAAGGAGGCTGCGGAAAGGGAGAGAGAGATCTCGTCCACTCTCCCGATCCGCAGCAGGCGCACCGGGCGCAGGCGGAGGGCGGACAACGCCCTCTTCCAGCCCCCCTAAATTGGTCCAGGGGCGACGGATTCGGGGACATCCGTCGCCCCCCAACATCAGGACCCGAGAAGGCGGCGCGCGTAGTGTTCCTCGCGCGCTGACCACAGACGTTGCGGGGGGAGTACACCTCACTCCCCCCGCCCGAGACGGGGCCCGCGCAAGCGGGCCGGCACCAGCCGGGGTTGTGGAAGAATAATGTGTTCCCGCGACCCCGGCGTTTAGTCAGTAAAAGTCTGACAGACCCCTCCGCCCGCCCCAGGGCGGAGGACATCCATGAGGATTTTCCAACCCGGGACAAAAAAAAAAAAAAAAAAGGTGCGGGTCATCCAACGCAATCATAGGTTGAACGATTCCGCACTTGATAGGCTGCGCTCAGAGATACTGAGCAACCTTATCATCTCGACTCCGGCACAAACCGCGGTACAAGCGTCAACCATTGATCTACCGCGGTCCAATCATGGTGTTGAAGAAGATGATGATAGGGTTACCACAGTAAGTAGCCAATGCAACGACCGATTGAGGAGCGCACTGGATGATGCGTTTCACGAGTATGGATCCACTCCGACCGAACTTAGACCGCAATTACCACGCCTACCTTGGTACAAAAAAAATTGGGCGCTCGTGTGTGCCCTGGACTCGCAACTTAAGAATGTGTTCGAGAGCTGCGAGGATCTCGTTGATACACACTCGATCCTGTTTTGCGCGGCTGTTGCGGCATGTCGTTTAGCTAACGTCAAGTTTCCAAACTGTGACGGAGCTGCTCAACCAAAACCTACCGTACCAGCCTGGCAATGCAGAATCGAGCGTCGTATCGATGGGGCCAGGGTACTCATAGGCAAACTATACTGTTTCAGGGGGGCAATACAAGACCACGAGTGACGCGCTTTGTAAGGCGGGCATTTTCGGGGACTGAAATCCTCGATCCCTCAAGAATACATGTCCCGTGTCACAGAGCGCATCGACTTCCTGAAGCAGAAAGTTTGTGCATGGGCGAGCCGTATTCGGCGGTATAAGCGGCGGATTGATCGATACTCGCAGAATCGCATGTTCCAGAGCGATGAAAGGTGGGTATATAGAGCTTGGGAGCGACCTGAACAAAATTTGACGGACGTGTGCTGCCCAGATGATGCCGCCACAAGTGCATTCTGGCGCAGCATCTGGTCAGTACCCGTCTGTCACACTGAGGCTGGCTGGATACAGGATGTCGAGCGAGTGTGTGAAACTATACCAGAAATGGAAACGGTCTTAATTTCGCCATCAGACGTTGCCAGAGCAGCCCGTCCGTTCCCGAACTGGAAATCGTCAGGACCGGATGG
This sequence comes from Dasypolia templi, assembly GCA_963555695.1. NCBI lineage: Eukaryota > Metazoa > Arthropoda > Insecta > Lepidoptera > Noctuidae > Dasypolia > Dasypolia templi. Next base: position 7,183,041 of record OY743148.1, on the reverse strand, counting down.
ATTGCACAACTTTTGGTTGAAATGGCTTATTAGTTCGCATACTTGCCTGGCATCTCAGTTCCAGTCATCCTTAGAGTCTGGGTCGCTACCGCAGTTTCTATCAACAGGCGTTACCCACCTGCTCCATTAGTCAGGTAGTCCCACGGAACCCAAGAATTATAGACCGACCACGTGTTTGTCGACGGTCTATAAACTTCTTACATCCATTTTGAGAGCGAAAATGAATACACACATTGACAGTAACTCGATTATGTCTACCTCTCAAAATGGATGTAGGAACGGGTCCCGAGGTACTAAGGAGCTACTCCTCATCGACATGGCCATTAGCCAACAGGTTCGTCGCTCCCGCAAGGATCTGTCGACATGGTGGATAGATTATAAGAAGGCCTAGGACTCGGTGCCACATACATGGCTTGTGAGGGTGCTGGAGTTGTACAAGATAGATGCAACACTACGCACCTTCCTTAGGTCCTGTATGGGGCAATGGAGGACGGTCGTTCGCTATCCGGGGTGTTAATAGATCCAGGGGAATGACGAGCCTGTCTGGATTAAACGGGGAATATTTCAGGGCGACAGTTTGAGTCCACTTTGGTTTTGCTTGATGAATCCTCTAAGCACACTGCTGGAGGATTCAGGTCTAGGCTATCGGTTGAAGAGAGGTGGTCAGGTCATATCTCACCTTCTGTTCATGGATGACTTGAAAATCTTTGCCCCTAACAAATTCCAACTGATGGAGGCTCTACTGAAGGTAACTGAAACATTCAGTAGCGCCATCAGGATGGAATTTGGTGTGGACAAATGTGCAATCATGCATGTTAAGCGAGGTGAGATTATGGAATCCGAAGGTATTCAAGTTTCGGATTCCATACACCTTAGATCCCTCTCTTCATCCGAAAGCTATAATACGAGTATAGTATTTGGGTATGTCGGAAGCGTTAGGCATCGACGTTATTAACATGAAGCAATCGTCGAAGGAGCGCTTCTTTGGCCGCCTGAAGAAGGTATTAATTAGTCTTCTTTCGGGCGGAAACAAGGTGCGCGCCTTCAACGGTTGGGTCATGCCGATTTTGATGTACTCTTTCGGCATACTCAAATGGATCCAAACCGAACTCGACGCCCTGGATAGGCGGGTCCGTACACTTCTGACCGCAAATCGGATGCATCACCCACGATCATCGGTGATGAGACTACATCCCGCGAAAGTGGTCGAGGCTTTTTAAATGCGAAGACCCTCCACAACCGCAAGGTATGCAGTCTCAGGGAATATTTTTTTAAAGCCGAAGTGGGTATGCACCGTGTGTGATGTGGCCGCAGTGGACAAGGGGCTTACCCCGCTCTTCATGGCTAAAGAGAATTGGCACAAACCTGTAGTACTTACTACTGATGACCGCAAGGTGGTGTGGCAAAGCAAGGATCTTCACGGGCGCTTCTATCGGGCTCTTCATGAGCCTGGTGTAGATTTCCTAGCGTCCTTATCCTGGCTACGTTTTGGTGACCTTTTCGGGGAAACTGAAGGTTTTGTCTATGCAATTATGGACGAAGTTATCTTGACGAATAACTACCGGAGACATATTATGAAGGACGGGACGGTTGACGTGTGTCGGGCATGCCACCGTCCAGGTGAGTCCATCAGACATATTATGTCTGGTTGTTCTCGCCTAGCTAACGGCAAGTACTTGCACAGGCATAACCAAGTAGCCAGGATTGTTCACCAGCAACTTGCTTTGAAATATAAACTTGTGGATTCTGAGGTACCGTATTACAAGTATGTGCCCGACCCAGTTCTCGAAAGTGACCTTGTCACGTTGTACTGGGATCGGTCTATCATTACTGGCTTATTATCGCTAATAAGCCTGACATAGTGGTGATAGATCGATTAGCGCGCCGCACAATGATTATCGATGTTACCATTCCACATGACTAGAACCTCGTGAAAGCTGAGAAAGAGAAACAAATTAAATATCTCGACTTAGCTCACGAGGTTGTTGACATGTGGAATGTGAGCTCGGCTGTCATGTGCCGATTGTCGTATCGGCCAATGGCCTGATGGGAAAAAGCCTCGACCTACATCTCTCGAGGCTATCGTTAGCCGGTTAGATCAAGGGCCTGATTCAGAAGGCAGTACTCCTCGATACGGCTCGCATTGTGAAGAGGTTCCTGTCTCTGGAGCTCTAACCACCGGTAGCTTGGACCCTGCTCCTGCTACCGGCGAATCACTTTTTTTATTATTTTTAAATGTTTTTTTAAGTGGTTTTATAAAAATATTTAAAAATGTATCAAAATAAGGATAAAAATAAATAGAAGACATAATAATAATAACTGGCAACACCGTGTCATCAAAACGTCTGAATTTCCAATTTTGTATAATATAACCAAACTTGAAACTTCCATTAAAACCAAAAAAGAGACCGTATTCGTAGGTATAACTGGCAAGTAGAACGATACACTCAGAATCGCACCTTCCAGAGCGATGAAAGGTGGATTTATAGGAGTTGGGAGCGACCGGACCAAGGTGTGGCTGACACGTGCCTGCCAGATGCTGATGCTATGTGTTCTTTCGGGTGCAGTATCTGGTCGGTGCCTGTCAGTCACACCGAAGGTGATTGGGCTCGGGAAGTCGAGCGAGCCTGCGATCCAATACCAGAAATGGAGCCCCTTTTGCCCTTTATCCTGGTATTGGATCGCAGGCTCGCTACCATCATTACCAAGCTCCCAAGATGTATGCACGTGCAGTCCGTCCGTTAACTGGAAGTCTCCAGGGCTGGACCGGCTGCAAAACTTTTGGATAAAATGGTTTACAAGATCGCACGCTCGCTTGGCGGCCCTGTACCAGATAGCCTTATAGTCAGGGTCACTGCCTCAGTTCCTAACGACAGGAATAACCCACCTGCTCCATAAATCAGGTAGAACTACGGAACCCAAAAATTATAGACCGATCACCTGTCTAATGACGGTCTATAAAGTTCTTACATCCATTTTGAGAGCTAACATAAACATACATATAGACACCAATTCCATCGTGTCGGTCTCTCAAAATGGATGTAAGAACGGGTCACCTGGTACTTAGGAGCTACTCCTCATTGATATGGCCATTAGCCAACAGGTTCCTCGTTCCCGAAAGGATATGTCGACTTGTTGGATAGATTACAAGAAGGCCTATGACTCGGTGCTACATACGAGGCTCATGAAGGTGTTGGAGTTGTATAATGTAGATGCAACTCTGCGCACGTTCTTGATGTCATGTTTGGGACGATGGTGGACGGTCCTTCGCTATCCAGTATATCAGAATATCCAGAGGAATTGCGAGCCGATAAGGATCGAGCGACCCATATTTCAGGGCGATAGTTTGAGCCCGCTTTGGTTCTGCTTAGCCTTGAATCCTTTAAGCACACTGCTGGAGGATTCAGGTCTAGGCTATCGGCTGAGGAGAGGTGGTCAGGTTATATCTCATCTTCTCTACATGGATGATGTAAAACTCTTTTCCCCAACAAGTTGCAACTAATGGAGCAACTGCAAGTAACTGAAACTTTCAGTAGCGCCATCAGATTGGAATTTGTAGTAGACAAATGTGTGGGCAGATTGTGGAATCCGTGGGATCTCTCGGATACCATAAACCTAAGAGCCCTCTCCGCATCCGAAACCTATAAGTATCTTTGGCCGCCTTAATAAAGTGTTAAATAGTCTTCTGTCAAGCAGAACCACCGCAACTCCCTCATCAGTCCATTTCAATCCGGTTTCAGGCCCGGGCACAGTACAGTATCAGCCCTCCTTAAAGTGACTGACGATATCAGGCGGGGCATGGAAGACACAAAAGTTACAATTTTAGTGTTAATTGACTTCTCCAATGTTTTCAATACCGTCAGTCACGATGTCCTTTTATCTATCCTTTCCTACCTTATGGTCTCTCGAGAGGCTTTGGAATGGTTTTCTTCTTATCTTAAGGAGTCTACAATTTTTATATTTTTTAATGTTTTTTTTCATGGTTTTAGAAAATATTTAAAAATGTAAAAGATAAGTTTTAAAATGAATAAAGGTCATAATAATAACAAATCATGTAATTCAAGCAACAAAGACCGATAACATAAATACCTAATTATAAAACCACTAAATCGTAAAAACACTACACTTGGGAGCTTGGCTTTGGTCGTGCTTCCCTGTAACGTCTGTACACAACTCCTGCTGGCCATAAATAATAATTAATACTCATAATACGAATCGTGTTCAGATATTCCGTTTCTATGTAAGTAGATCAGTACTATGTGGTTTCGGACAGCCAAAGTCTTTAATGAACACCAAACCCTTAAACCACAACTTGAGTCCGAATTAACGAACAAGTTACCTAATGCCGATGAAGCAGATTCAGCAACAGTATACAATTATAACTTCTAGCCAAAGACATTTAAGCCAACAGCTTAGAGTTTCCAAATCCACCGCTGCAGCGCTGCAAGTGGAAAAGCGATGCGGTGGAGCTTCCTAAACTGGATTGATCGTGAAAGACTGCACCGAAATTGAATTTCGTCAAAATCTCATTATTCTATAATCGGCTGAATGCAATCACGACGCCATCTGCACTCCGCAATCCTTAGATTTGTCACACTACTATCTATCTCTGCGTACAAAAAGACAGGAATAAAAAGTAGGTTAGTAACTACATATATGAACCCATAAATACGATAGTTTCTTTGAAACATGGTTTCATCTTCCTCGCGTTTTGGCAAATGACGTGTTATAAATAGACGCGTCAGACACGAACATAAGTGAACACAAAAACAGCGTAAGCCATGAACGAAGCTACGCACTAGTATACACAATCATCCAGAGCGCGAAGTAAAGGAAAGACCTATACCAATATGTTACTAGAAAGAGCTGAACACACATAATTAATTATGTCACCACTAGCTGCAGCATGTTTATAGGCGCAATGAACATGCATCAGCAAGACAGTTTCAAGTCAGGCAATTGCGTTGCTTTTATCTTGCCAGTATTGACTTCGGGTAACGCATCTAAAGGTAGATAATAAATCATTGGTTTTGGCGCTAACTATTTGAGAAGAGCACATATCATTGTAAAACTATATACAGTTAACAAGTTAAGATAGTTCACGTAGGTACAAGCAGGCTGGACGTACCCTCATAAATTGAAGTATCACTTATTATTTTACCACAAAACATTTTAACCCGGCTAACTCAACTAAAGCCAGAAATCCTTAGAATGTGTTGCCACAAATCCACTAACAACTCACTTAGCACCAACTTAATTAACATACTGTCGCAAGGCTTATTAAGTAGATACCACAGCATTATAGGCTCGCTGCCAACATGAATAATAGATGGAAATACTCATGACGACGTATGAAAACCTTTCGACGTATTTCTACAGTTTGTTACAATTGTGGCTGGCTCGCATCCACATGTGTCCACTGTGCAAAATTTCCGTTCTACGCCAAGCAAAAGCAATTTCCTTGGACTGTTTGTTCTCTATCTATCACGTTTCTTGCCGTGTGGTGACAAAGCCGGCTTTGTTCTCAATGGCCAGTGTCGCATGCCAGTAAATTATTGAGACATGTTTTACGTGGGAGCGTTTAAAAGCGATAAACAGAATCGAACTTTAAAAATACATTGCGCGCTGTATTTTAAGAGCAATTGAAAAGAACTCTGTAGTGCTTTAATTATGCGTGCGAACTTGCTGCCTTATAAGTTAATGGTTGAACATTGCAATATCAATATTCAATTTGTCTATTTTGTAAAGTAGAATGCTTATCAACATTGTACTCAAAAGTACAATGTTGATAAGCATTCTACTTTACAAAGTTCAATTAGCAAACAAAGAACATCAAACAAACTAAATGTAGCTTAAAATAAATCTTTACAAAAACATTACAAAGGAAATTCATCCATTCATAAGTTTTATAAAAAGTTCGATGGAATAAGCCATCGATTAATCTAGCCAAAAAGACCTATTAACTCATTCGCTCGATAAAAGCGCGGGTAATCTTAGAAAAACCTTTGAAAAATGGCTCGAAAAGTTTGCACAATGCAAGCGACGGCGACACGCCGAGATCAAACCAGAGACATTTTTCACGAAGATAGAAAACGTCAAGACGAATTTACCACAGACTATGAATAGTTAATTATTCACTTTAGTAGTGGTGTGTGAGATTGAAATATTTGCATGGTTAATAACTAATCTACTAATTACACGATGGTAATATTATGTTTTAGATAGTTTCGGGGATTCAACCTTGGTTTTCAAGATAATAATTTTCCATTAAATGAGAGGAAAACATGTAGATACTGAACTATAAAGACCGAAAATAATGGTAGATCTGACTCGGTCAGATCAAGTAATATTATTAAAACTGCTTTTATGTTTCATTATTATCTAGCTAAACAAAATATCTGTCTAGCCTCTAGAAGAGAGGAGGTTTTTGCGTTTAGCCGTGTATAGATAATAAAGGTACCTGAATCGATTCTTGATACAAAGCAAATGTAAAACGCCGAATACGAACATTAACAAATTGCTCTTTTCAAACAAAACAATCGATCTTGTTAAAACAATGTAACATACCCACCCTCTAAGAGTAACACAATGCATTTAATTCATACAGGAAAATTCGCTTTCTAAACTGACCCATTTCATTCCAGTACTCCTTTTTGTAGGGTTGGGCCCGACAGATATATATGGTATCTTCAATATATCTATTTCGAGGTTCTTATCATTTAATCTTAGAAACTCTACGCCTCCAATTAGAGATTTATACATTCTGAGTACAGGTAATATTTCATTCGGTTTGGTTCACTTGTTAATTTTCAGTCGTGCTTGAAATTATTCTTAGGAAAATGTTTGTATTAAAAACTTTGTAGATTTTATTTTAAAGCTTTAAAAGCAATTTTTTTTCTGTATCGCAATTTTAATCGCTTTATTAGACTTAAATAACAATATTCGAGAGGCTTATTGACTAAAATAACTAGTAGAGCAAACTTATTTAAAAGCAGAATTAATCATTGTTGTTACATCGCTAGGTATCAGGAAAGATTCGAGAATCGATTGAGAGCAATGAGTACCCGAAAACTTTCACAATCGCGCCTACTCGTAATATTTCACAGCGCTCGAAACACTGATAGGCCCAAACTTGGTACCGATAGCAAATACCTGACTTTTGCCAACTCCATCGTTTCTAACTGTTCTTTCCGAGAATTTAACTCTCCCTCAATAATGAGACGCAATGCGGTAGCCGTTGTATACAGGGTGGGCTTGGACGTTCAGTAATTGAAAAATATGCTCTGATAAAACGAAAACACAGGTGGGTTACAGAGTTTTGCAATCGATGGAAATTCCTGCCTCAACTGTAAAATGTTTGTGGGCCACAAAACCGCTCTTCTTTACCTAAGTAGCCGGAAAATTGGTGCTGTTTCTTTACAGTATGGTTGTTGATTCTGCGAGAGTGTTATCCTGTAATCTTTTTTTTTTTGGGTGGGAAATCATCTAATGACTTCTCCAGCTCTGGCGGGAGGGCGTGTCAGAATTTTACTGACTAAAACCCACCCGTGTTCCTTCAGTTATCTGTGCCAGGGCCACGGTTTCCCTTTCGTATTTCACGCGACCCTGAGGCGTCGGCCCTATCGGACCCCGTCATTTAGTACTGACATCTCTATGATGCGCGCGTGGAACACGACGCGTCGTCGACCCGGGCCTGGTCCTTACCGGATGGCGAGCTACCCATTGCTCGCCGTCCGCAAACTCGCGCCTACGGTGGCCGGGCATCTGCAGGCGACTCCCGACGCCCAGGGCGTCTCCTGCGGCGACTAGGGGGCGCGTGAGGGCGCAAGGCTCTCTCCCTCACTCGCTCCGCCTCCTCCTTCGCGAGCATTACTGCTGCGCAGAAGGAGGTAACGGCTTTCCATTCCCTCTCGCTACCTACCATAGCCTGGACCAGGGCCGGACGCGAGAGATCGCCGCCGCCAATCGCCTACGCGAGGACACTGCAGTGCTCTGCCCAAGCTGGGCAGACCTCCACCGTATGCTCCACCGTGTCCTCCGGGCGATCCACACAATGGTGACACCTGGGCGTTTCCTCCCGCCTTATGCGAACAGGAACCTCCCGAAACCACCATGTCCGGTCAGGACCGGTGTCAGGCGGAAGGTGAGAACGCCGTGGCGCCTCTCCAACCACTCCTCAAAGAGGGGACAAATCGCCGGAATTGTGGGCCGTTATCCTATAATCTACGACGCTCATTCATTTATGTCACGTACTAATACATGACTGCCAAAATGTTTTCGTCCCAAAATTTTAAAAGTTATGCCAAAGCATCGTTCGGCTTTTGTTCCCATCTTAGTTAATTTTAGCACGCGACAAAGGATTGCGCCCAACAGTGTGTAGGTATTTTTTTTTTTTTTTTTTTTTGTTTGGCATCTCGCAGGTCAACCTATGGGTTGTCGTCTGCTTAAGCGGACTTGCCTGTGGATTCCCTAATAAATTAAGGCCTCCAGCCAGGACTTAAACTTATATACTAACTAAAACTAAGCGACAACGCAAAGGGCACCCCCTGTGGGGTCCGAACCTCGGCTTAGGGCGTCGCTGGAAGAGGGCAGCAAATGACTAGCTGGATCAGGATTGATATTATTTAGGGAAGTGTGTAGGTATACCTCTACCACAGATTATATAATACTACGTACAGAAATCCAATCCTATAAAATAAAAAATTACACCTCCCTATGTCTGGCTATTGAGCTGGCAATTTTACTTCGTACAATTTTTCAACAGATGGCAGAATCAACGACTCACTAATTGCCAGAGACTGTAGTTTTACAACGCCATCTAGGAGTCGACCTACTTTTAAAACGTTTCGTGCAATCCTTTTTATATAAAGTTTAATAGTTTCGGGTTCATAAAAACATGTAAATAGATTTCTTTTACATTTCTATGTAAAATATAAAAAAAAAGTTAATTGATTTAAATTAGTAACGATAGATGCCACTCTGATGTGTTTAAATTGAGTAAAGCACCATCCATTGCAAAGAGCTCTAAACGAAATGATTAACAGATTATAATTTTATGGGTTCGAATTGAAATTTAAGGCTTAATTCATTTTTTTTTTTAAACACGTGGATTATGTGTGTAAATCGATAAATCAGCATTAAACAAGAAAGTTTCAATTTTTAACAATCTTACTTCAGCCAAAATTCTGCCGTTTACCGCCCTTATTTCATAATGGTGCTATGCTGCCATCTATGATTTTTTTCAACATCACAACATAACATCACGCCTTGTTTCCCCGAAGGGTTGGGCAGAGGTGTACCTATAGTACACCCACATTTCGCCAGTTATGTTTTTTCAACATCCTACGCCGAAAATTCGTGAACAAGAAAACCTTTTTCACAAAGACTTCCTGACGCCACGCATCGCACCCGCTACATAAAATTTATAATAACTTCATCATTTAGGAAGTGCGGTCATTCGCGGCTGTCGTTGTACGGAAGTCATTTATGAGCATTTTCACGGCATATGAAGTGTCAAACGTACGTAGTTGATATTCATGATGCCGGTTGGCACGCCACGCACGTAGCCACGACATATTCCGAAGTTCCCAATGCCAGGCCCGATAATATCGAGGCATATAAAGCCACGGATTGCCACCGTTCAATTTCGTCGTGTTCCTTACGCATATTTTATACGATTCCTCGGAACTATAACGTTGTTTCATCGAGATATATGACTCAGTTTATGAGATTTATGCGGCAAGTTGACATAGCTGGATGGAGGTATGGTTTCGATGCAAATACCTCAGGTTTGAAAGAAAAAAAAAAACTGTCTATTCCCTAGCTTTAGTGAACTGTATTACGGGCGGTTTTTAATGGTGCATAAAGGCGTTGCCTGACGCTCATACTCGTATATACGCAATTAGAAACGTGAACGTGTTTCATTATACTAAGAGCTAATAAGTTGAGCTGCACCTACGCACATTATGTTAATGTTCAGAACTTTACCTAAGCTGCACCGTGTGAATGAGAAAATGTAACTAAGGTATACTGGAAATAGTTTGTACAACAAGTTTAGACTTTCGAGATTGAATTACCTTGTTTCTCAATATTTTAAGCATAGTAGGTAGGAAGGTCTTGTTATCCATCGTTACCAATTACAGATGACTACTACCGGCCGAACCCAATAACATATCTATCTCCATCTCTTATCAAAATCCTATCAATCTCTGGTTTTAACGTCCCAAGAAAGCCAAAGTATGCGACCTTATTTGTTGACAGCAATTTGTTTTACAGGAACAGATATAATTGCACTGTCTATCATCAGTAGCGATCTGTCATAAGTTGTTCGGTTTCGCCACAAGTAATTAAATATATAAGGACCAATTTCATTTAACCCTTTACATTTGAAGATAAAATGACAGGTACATTACAAACAAGTTCCCTAGTTTTCAAAGGCACATATTTTTTTCCTTATTCATTGAAATAGCTACACAGGCTTTAAACAGGTAGATATATAAGCCTGAATTAAAATTTCTTTCTAAATCCGATACCCAAAGGTTTGAGATGGCAGCTTTAATCGAAATGCGTGTAAAATTGAATTGCTAGTTAGCGGTACAGGATTCGTTGGTCCCAGGAAAATTGCCTAATTTTAGATTCTGTCCGTCCTGTTTACTTAATTTAATATTCCTATCACAACAGTATTGTTAGCCGTTGTTGCTACTGGTTGTTGGTTTTGGACAAGAGATGAAGCGATTGTTTTTGTTCTTATGATTGTTGCGGGTTGCTCTATTTTTTTTCTTTTTAACCGTTTCTTTAAGCTATTTATTTATTAGGGACAAAAAACACATGCTACAAAATACCGACCCCCGGGGACGACGTACAAAAAATGGACTTGAAAAAAAACTCTAAACTGTACAATCCACTCGAGTGGACTTGAAAACAGCGCACTCTGTTATAATTTTTTAGATTTTTTTTAATGCAGCTACATCCTTCGTTCTTGTACTGACAGAAAGCCATTGAAATTCCTGATATTTTTGCTAGATGGCGTTGCGTTGAATTCTGCATAGTTTTATTATTTTTCTGAGGTTGAAATCACTTGTTGAACTGTGCGTGGTTTGTGAAAGTGAACTTTTTGAAAAATATTGGTAAGTAAGATTCTTATTGGTTTTACAAGTAAGATTATATACCGTTTTATTCCTCATTTTACGGCCTTTCGAATGATATATAATGATTGTGAATCCCGAGTCGTAAATTGGATGATGAAAGCAAAAATTTGTTTTTTTTCTGTAGGAAAATAAAAAAATATTTTTTTTACATGATTGAAACTAATACTTTGCTAGTTTGTACTTAAATCATTGCAAATTAAACACATAGCATGATTATTTACGAACAATTTGGTACCAATATCATACCATTTAATTAAGATTTAGTTGTTGGGAAAGTATTTGTTTACGTCGCGAGCATATCTTTTTTTGAAGTACCGGCGCGGGTGGTCGTTTGTACCGATTTATGGCAGGCCATGCACAGAACGCGTGGTAGCATGTAATAAAAGTTCTAATTACATTATAATTTTTTATTTGTTATCCATAATTATACGCCAATATACTAAACCGTTTATGCCGCGTGAATTAAAGTTGTTATTTTTTGTCCTATGTAGACCCTTCGTTTAAATAATAAATCAATGTCATCGATTTACTTTTCAAAATAAACATTTTCAAAGTTGGTATGTGGCCTTTATTGTAATCCTTATCGATTTGAGACCTTAATTCGCTAACATAAACAAAAAAGCTACTTGAGAGTTGAGCTGTATCAATGGACGACCGAGACGTAAACAATATTTTTTGCTAACTCGACCCGGCGCTCACAGGGTGACGTAACCAGTGCGCACTGCGCACTCAACGGCTTATTTTCCCATGTGGTTAATACTAGCCGAAGCTCGCAACTCCGTCCACGTAGAATTAGATTTATAGGAACTATTTGCTTTTCGGATCTAATGTGACTCTACTTCCGTTTGGTCGCTATAAAGTAACAAAAATACACATACACACATTTTCACATTTATAATTACTAAGATAGTAAGTAAGATTAACATTCGGCACAACACAAGTACATTAATTTTATATACCGTAAGTAGACATGGGTCGTACTTGCAAAATCTAGTACCTGGCTCGAGATTTAAAGTACCTAGTTTTTTTTATGCATCGAAAATTGCTCCGTATTTATATACAAATAAGGAGTACAATCGCGTATGCAAAAAAAGGATATTTCGAAATTCCAAGCCTTGTTAGGATAAAAATATTTGCATAGAACATTGATCCTTAACCTTAAATAAATAAGAAGCAGAATCGCGTTTACGAAAATAAAAATAAAACTTTACGTAAAAAAATATTTTACAGAGCATCGATCCGTAAGCTAATAGAAATTAGAAGCAGAATCGCGTTTACGAAAACAAAATTTAAGGTAAAAATACTTTCATAGAATATTGGTCCGTAACATCATAGAAATAAGGATCACAATCGTGTACAGAAAATATATTTAATGTAATATTACCTGCATATATTTTTGTCTTTCATTGATCCGTATCGATAAGAAGCTATATAGTATATAGCTATACATATATACATAAGAAGCAGAATCGCGATTACGGAAAAAAACTTTAAAGTAAAAATACTTGCAAAGAACATTAATCCGTAACCTTATATAAATAAGGAGCAGAATTGCGTCGACGAGACGGGTGAATATAGTTTATTACTTTGAAGTCTTTAGAGTATTTCGTGGCAGCACATAAGTAAAGTTACTTGCAAGTAAAAACATACACACTTTCTAGAACTATAAGTACATCCAACATAAACTTTGAAGCATAAATAATTATTATTCGTGAATGGCCGGCTTTATTTTGCACGTGACTGGTCAGTGCAATTTGCATGTGCGAAATTTATTCCGCATGATGTTATATTGTTTATATTTAAAAACTTTGTTTGAACAATGGTAACTATCATGATGTCATTTGATGCACACTGAATTGGGCTATAGTTTAGGTTAAAAAAAACAAGGGGTTACCGCTTTAGATAGTGAAATAATACGGGTTTTGTTCTTTATTTACGTATTTAAAAAAAACTAAGTACTTTAAAGTTACAAATCAAGTTGTGTAGTGTGGCCTGGTCTATCCACTTGAATGAACAGTCGTTCGTTTACTATCAGTTCATAGAAACTTTTTGTTTACAAGCAGAGTTTTTTTTCTCCTCTTACCTTCAGGAACGTCAGCAGTCCGTTCATGTTGGGGATTCTTCTTCTTGCTGGTGTGATTTGGAGACTGGCGTTCCTCAAGGCGGTATACTTTCTCCTCTTCTGTTTTCTATTTTCATTAATCTTATAACTTCCGAACTTCAGTGTGCGTATCATCTGTATGCCGATGACTTGCAGTTGCACTGTCACGGGAAAGTTGATGAATTACCAGACACCATCGACAGATTAAATAGGGACTTGGTAGCCATAAAAACCTGGGCTGACAGATTTGGTGTAGCAGTAAATCCTACGAAGTGTCAGGCGATAATCATTGGCAGTTCTCGTAGCATTAGTAAGGTGGATGGTACAATATTGCCACCAGTACTCTTCAATGGTACGATAGTTCCTTTTAGCACTGACGTGAAGGACTTAGGCTTGCACATTGATAATACCCTGAACTGGCGTACTCAAGTTGCTAGGGTAAGCCAGAAGGTTACCGGAACGTTGCGGGCTCTGTACCGATTGAAAAATCTATTACCATCGAGTACGAAGACAATGCTTGTGCAGTCCTTAATTTTCCCCATCCTCGATTATGGTGATGTGTGCTACTATGACCTGAATGCAGATCTCCTCGACAAACTTGACCGTCTCCTCAATAATTGCATTCGATTCGTTTTCAATCTGCGTAAATATGACCATGTCTCTGCACATCGGTCGCTTCTAAAGTGGTTGCCCATACGTCAGCGCAGAGAGCAAAGGGCGCTGACCACCTTGTTTTCATTTCTTGACTCTACCTCTTCCCCTGGTTATCTAGCCCCCCACTTTCAGTACATTTGCGCCAACCACAATAGAAATCTTCGTTCATCACACAACCGTCTTCTTCAATGTCCCACTCACCGCACAGACTTCATTCACTCTTCCTTCTTCGTTCAGTCTATCTCTCTGTGGAATGCACTCCCCCAAGAAATCAGGATGGCAACCAACCGATTAGCCTTTAAAGTTAAAGTTCGTGAGCACATTCGCAGGAAGCTGGCAGTATCATCATAACAGTATAGTTTTCTAATTGTTTGTCTTATTTGTTTTTAGTATATTCATTTATTTATGTTTAGTTATTTGTGTTCATATTTATTTATAATTAGGTATATATATGTATTATATATATAGTTTAGGTATCTTTATATTTAAATATTTATTCCTAAATGTTTTTTTATAAATTGCACCTACCAATGTTTGACTCTGCATCACCCAAAGGTTGACTGGTAGAAAATGCCTACGGCATTAAGTCCGCCTCTGTACATGCTTGTGCGAAAGTATTAAATAAATAAATAAATACAATAGTCGCTGTCACAATATTGCTTAGTTATTTTAAATTAAACTACTCGCTAGACAAAATATCCAAGCCATTTTCCTAAATAATTATTTATATTAATCGAACGATTTATATTATCTGTCTAAAAGAAAATAGTAATGATATTAGGAGCTGTTGGAGAAAAGTTAGCTACTAATTTGAACTGAACATAAAAAAACTTGAGCCTGTAGAGCTTACTTTGAGAATATAATAATATGTTTCGAAGATCCTCACATTTTATTCTAGTGACTTATGTAAATTATGGTAAAAAACTCATCTCACGATCTCAATTCATTCTGACTGTCACCCACTCATACTATAATTATCGTTCAAGATAATACAAGAAACTTTGTCTCTACTTTCAGCAAATCTCTTATTATTTATCCTAACAACAACACAAATGCCTTTTCTAGATATTTAGCCGCTTAAGACCAAACACTTATAGAAACTTAAGAATAAGTGACAATATTTCCTGAAGAAATGGCTTTTGTTTCATTTTACTTTAAGAAAACCAACAGCCAGAGTGTCTTGACTAAATCGATTCTCGAATACAAAGAATACAGACAATTCGAAGATGCGTACATGCAATACGTTTTTGACTTTGTGTTTGACTCTGATGTAATAATCTGTTGATGTTACACAGTGATCATTGAGTACATGGTTATTAAGTAGTTATATTCCTTTAGAGTTCTGAGCTTGTTTACTTAACATGTAGGTACGAGCCTCAGTGGGTACTCCACTCCGTACATGATTATTCATGATATGATGAGTAGCATATCTTAGAAGCTTGTTGTATATTTCGAAATATATTTACATAGTTTTATTTGCATGCTGTTCATATATATCGGTTTTACTTATTAAGTTGTAGCAGGAAACACATTATTTACAAATAAAATAATAAGATTTAAAAAAAAAACTTCAAAACTGTCTTCGTTCCTTCAATACTTAATTTTCTTCTTTTAAGAGGCAGTTTGAAAATACAGTTCGAAAAGTTCTGTTTAATCAAGATTTAAATATCTGTCAAATCCAAACGTCTACCGAACCGAACCGTTCACCGATATCTCCCGCACAATATCACTGCACGTGACGTCACGTACCACGTTCCAATACCGCAAGAGAATCGAGAACAATTCATACAGATTCTGCAATTATTTGAATGTCTATCAAAATAAATCCAATTGTTTAAACCACATTGCAAGCCAAAATGTTTTGACACTTTGACATTTGGGCCTCATTCTGAAATTACCTCCTCAGCCGTAAATCCCCATTTAAAACTTGATTTGAGTAGATTTTAATAAATCTGCCAATTATAAAACGAGTTTCAAAACTAAACATCGTTCATCAAACAAGTTATAGATTTAAACGGCAAATACGAGTTTTGTTATTAGAACAGCTTCAATTTAAAGCACATTTCTTTGCTTGCTTCATCATCCCCGAAAAACAAAACAAAATTGCCTTTCACAGTTACTAAGCCACATGATATGAATTTTTCATACGCATTTATGATCCCGGCATGGCATATCATTAAAAAAGCTTAAATCATCCATAGCGCGTCACACGTCATGAAGTGACGTCACCGAACAGAGCCGCAAGGATCGCAATAAATTGCTCGTTTCATCCCTAATTGCAAGAGAAATGGAATGCGAATTCCAGATGAATTAGGAGCCCGGCAATTAGTATTAAGACAAACCGATTACTGACATTCCTGTGAATTAAATTATAAGTACGTGAAGGAAAGTAAGATGCAGATGTTAGACAAGAGAATTAGTTGTGAATCTTGAATGACTTTCAGTTAGTTTTTCTGTTTGAAGTTTAAATTGAAATAGGTACTTAATTGGATAACACAATTTAAGTGTTTAGTTTTCGTTTGTCTCTAGTTGATTTAAATATAGGTACATAAATAATTTATAAGTACTTGTACAAATATGTATTAAGCGACAATTTAATTCATTGAACTAACGAATTAGTTTCTTTAGTAATCTGTTTCTTATCACAGTTATGTAAGTGCTACCGTTGAGAGCTAGAACAGTCCTCACAGGGTAATTGGCCGGAATACGTGCATCTAAACTTATCCAGACTATCGTTCTAAACGAGGCACAAGAAGTCAATAGCCATATACCTACGTAATAACGAATTAGTAGCATCGAGGATTGCGTCACTTGTTTACATTTTACGTGTTTATATTTAACGTCAGTGGCATCTGGTGCATGAAAAATTAAGTAGGACTTTAAGAGATTTAAAAAAAAAGTGGAAGCATTCATCGTGTCTTTTGCTTCGGCCCCTCACCTGTATCCATGATGAGATGAGATTTTATTTTTTATTTTGGTTGTCCCTTTTTAAGTTTTAATTTTCTGAATTTACGGTCTGCCTTCTTCTTAAATCTACTTATCTAAATAACTTCGAATGTCACCTAATCTATGCCCGAATAATTAAGTTTTATGAGTTCACTCAATATTATACGACGGCCTTTGTTGATTAATTTGGAATCAACAAAAGAATTGATAAAGGCAGTCATATAAGTCAAGAAGGTCTTGGCAAGAAGGTGTTATCCAAAGAATTGCCTTGAAATCACATATCCCACTCACCGAAGAAAGACTAAAACAATCATCAAAAGAAAACTAAACGCCACTTAAACACGAACTTTCTTAGCTCTTTCACTATAGAAACAGTTACTTGAGAAGAAAGAAAACAGAAAACTTGGCGGCACAAGATGGCGCTGGTCGCAAGGGCAAAAAGCAGCTATTATCTATCATATTCAATACATTTCGATTTAGTGCCTTATTTTACCACCTGTTTACATATACTGAGCTCACTGTAGCTCTGCCATTGCCAACTTTTGCCAGTAATTAACACATTAAACTTGCATATTTGTTGGTAGTAGGTATCTACGTAGTTTAATTCTCACCGAATGCTTTGAAAGGTCACGTTTTATTTATTTATTTAGTTACAGTTACTTAAGTAGGTAGGTATATTCTCGTCAACTCGATCTTCTGGTTGGGTTTTTAAATCAAAGTGATTTAGAAGTCATCAATCATTTTGGTGGTAGCTTTTCCTTATCTCTTATAGTTATTATAAAACGTTACAAGTTGAACTTATAGTAGTACAAATTCCAAAGGCAAAAAAACATCTTCAATAATATGAGATACAGTTATATCAAAGAGCGTTCTCTGTTTTGTACACACACCCACACGTATGTTTGCTCATCAAATTCTTGCAGGAGATAATGCTGCTGGGTAACTAGAAATATGGGATACAGGAATAAATGTTTTCTGACAAATATCCATTTCCCCACTCGACTTTTCTGATAAACATCCTGATCGAACCCTAGTGATATACCTATTCAACACCCACTCTATAGTCTAACCGGATATCATACTGATTCTAAACTCAAATTCAATTTCTCAGCCTCCTAGCAATGACATCCCTTCATCCGATAAATGATAGATGATAACCGACAAACAAACGAGGCATCATTGTTAGGCTTTCCATTGTAAAGCTCGGGGTTTGTCGATAGGGCACGGATACTATGGCAAGAACGCTTTCATCAGTCTCATCTCTCAGCGAATGAGCCGAGCCACGACCCGTTAGATTTAAAGTGTAGCCGAGATCGAAGATTTATTCGATTAGTTTTTTTTTTGTATTATAGATAGTGCTCTGGTTTTTTAACGTTTGCTTTTGTTTGGAAAATAACATTACATTACGTCACCTGTGTTCTTCAAAGAGGTGTAGGCAAAGGAGAATGGCACACCCACATTTCGTGAGGTTTCCGGGCGAGCCTATTAACTAACTAAAAGGCACAAACCCATACTACTGGTTCATGGAAAAACCCAATAAGACTTTGCCTACACTTTTGACTAACCTTGGAGATCGAACTCGTATCACAAAAAAGTAATCTATACCTATATGTAAAAGGAGAAACTGACTGACTAACTGACATATCAACGCACAGCCAAAACTACTGGGAACATGAACGTAACGTTTTGCACACGGCTTGCTTACTTTTTTAATTTAGGGGTTTTGGAAATTCAACGTTTAAGGGTGTGAAAAGGGGGGATAATAAACTTGAAACTTGGCACGAATACTAATCTAAGTAAATAATGAAGTATGTATTTTTTTCACTACTAATGGGGTGTTAAAGTTTGTATGGAAGAGTTTTGACGCGTAGGCCGATTAACTCAAAACTCGGTATTGATACTTTTAACTTCAAACTTCAAAAACTGTCCCTGAAGAGGTGGCAAGGGTAATCAAATTTTACAGGGGAGGATTTCACTTGGTATACATATTCTTTGAGTCAAGTAATAGTTAGTTGCACCCCTGTGGTTGTGAAAAGCGTAGATAAAGTTTACATGAAAAATCTTATTCATCGGGTTAATCTATCATGACATCACGCCTGTAATCCCAGAAGGGTTTAGCAAGTGTGTACCTATAGCACACCCACATTTCGCCAGTTATGCTTAAGTCCAATATAATAGGGGGCGAGCCTATGGCCATCAACCGGGCACTAATCCAGACTTTGGGCTGCTACTGAGAAATTATAAATCGAAAAACCCAATAACACTTTGCCCGACCTGGGAATCGAACCCAGGAAATCATGCTCAGCAGTTGCTCTTGCGACCACTAGACCAACGAGGCAGTCATCTGGATTATACACTTGAAACTTGGCATGAATGCTTGCCAAAGTAATGCTTAGAGTTTGTCATCATTCGTTTTTGAAAGCTATATAAAGATTATAAAGATCGTAAACAATAGTTTTAACTTTCACAGGGGGGCAGAGGACGTTACAATTTTTTTAGGAAAGTAGAAAATCCACATGGACGAAGTCGCGGGCAAAGTGCTGCTTCGAAAATATGAGCTCGGGGTACCGGGCCTAGGAGTATTATGAGAATTTCTTTGTTTCCAAAAATCAAAACACAAATCGAAAAAAATTATTACATGTAGACCTGTTAGTTAGGATCTACTTGTTACTTTTTGATAAGTTGGTTTAGGCTTCCTTTAGGGCAAATGCCCGGCCCGTAAAAGGTCGTCTCGGATGCCTAAAGGCTAACCAAGCTAGCCTTGAAACCGTGCCTGCCGCACGTGTGTCTTCAAGGTTATTCTTAATTATTTTTAGATTTCCTAGACTTCTTCAACATTGTACTTCTTCTTCAATATGATCGCATCGACCAACAGGTTTTGCTTATGTTCAAGTCCTTTGTAACCTCCGTTACTAGTTTCATCAAAATTCAAAACCGTTTATACAAGCACTTTTTAAAAAGTGAGACAGCCCCACAAATGCACTCTTTTCTAGTGTCTACAATTTAACTAGGGCAGGGCAGGGGCAAGTGTTAGGGCTCCGCAGCCCTGGTAGTGGACTGAATGAAGCGCAGCTGCCATTGAAAGGCTATGCTGGATTGTTTTTTTTATTTTCATAAAGACTTTTGCGCGACTAAATAAATTCTCTCCTGCAATAAAACAATTGCCTCTTCGACATTTTTTTAACTGATTCTAAATAAGCTTAACGGTTGAATACAAACAGAACTACCTTTCTGCCAGCCTGCATGATGTTAGATTCCCTTTTGCAGACAACTGCAGTATCTTCACGGAACCCCTAAAAAGCAATCAGAAAACCAATTATTTCAGTCCATCACAATCTAACCGACACTTTTTCCATTACATTTCCAGATTCGGAACTCGAGGAGCTGGGAGAACAGTTGCCGCGGTACCGGCCGGACTCCATAGCGGCACTGCGTCGGATGACGCGGTTCACAGAACCCGAGCTGAAGCGGCTGTACCGGGGCTTCAAAGCAGAGTGCCCCACGGGAGTCGTGAAGGAGGAAACCTTCAAGCTTATTTATTCGCAGTTCTTTCCTCAAGGAGGTAAGTTGATGCTGATTTGAAAGTCGTCCGTTTGCTCAATGTATACCTGGAGGTTTCACAACAAAAGGTGAGTAAAGAACAGTCTCCATTACAAGGACTAAGAGCTAGGTCATGAACGCTGATCTGGATTCTCGATCTAAAATTCAGTAGCTACAGAGTTGAAAGTTACATGCCAGACCGATCAATATGTTGCCAGAAGAAATAAATCCACAAAGAGGTAAGGGAAATAAGGATAATTGAAGAGATCAGACTGCATATAACCAGACGACATCATAGGAAAGTGACACTAAAACAGTATTAACGTCTTTTGATTCCAACAAGGAAAAAAGCAGTGCTCTCGGTCGTAGTATGGTTTCTATTGTAGGTAAGTACTAATAGTATGTAGGCACCAACATTATAATTAAAGCTATTTAATCTGTTTTAACCAAATTTTTCAACCAACTAGAACATTTTTTTAACTATATTTTAATAATTTTTAACTAGAACATGTCATGATTTGAACACAAAGTTATCATTAGAATTAAGTCGATTTTTATTGTTTAATAACAGCCTTTGAAAGCTTGATTTTTATTCGAAAAAGCGTTATAAATACCAAGGTTTCCAAATAAACCATCACACACATCCCCAAATAAGATTTCTACAATAAAACAGCAGCGGAAGCAAGGCAAACATAAATACACCTTCATATAGATAGAAATAAAGGTAACCACGTTCAATAAACAATGGGAAAAGTGTTTCGTTTTATTTACCCCTATCCTTTTCTCCGAAGCTTGACGAGTGTGAACGAACGCGGAAGAAATAACTATCGTACGATTTTCGGAAGCTATCGAAAGGTGTGTATGTATGTGAACTAATGGTTTTAGCTATAAAGGTTATGTAAAGGTGAGAAAAGTGTTCGTACCTTGAAAACTGTTGTTTTTGGACTTATTATGAATAACGCAACATAGCCTTTAAATATAAATAAAGCTAAAAGTTTATAGTTAGTAGAAAACTTTGGCTTACCAATCTTTTGCAGTGTTAATCTTCTATGCCAATTCCCACCAATTTGATTTATTTGCATCAGGTATTTCCCTTATACTTATTATGTAGTTCAATCAATGTAAACTTATTTAACAGAAAGTGCCTTTAACAAAGGTTTTGTCCTGAACAATAGATTTTTATTAAAGCGCCAACTCCTAGGTTTACGCGACATTCAACAATTCCCAATTCCCGTATTTTAAAGATTCGCATTTTAATTTCAGTCTCAATCTATCAAAAATAGGATGAATTTACATACATATTTGACAATTTATTGATATTGATTGTCGCTGAGATGAGATTTGAACTTTTATTTGAACGTTTTTTAAAGTACGAATTGGCCTTCTGCATGTCGATTCCGTAAAAATCTCACCGTGAAGATTTGCGTGGAGTGAGCTGTCAGTTTCATTCCGGCTTTGTCAATCCCTAGCATCAGTTGTATTGACAGCTCACTCCACGCTCACTTCACCTAAGATAACACGGTGAGATAGTTACAGAATAGCACTACAGTAGTGCTATTTTGTAACAACGCACTTAACAAGCCACGTTTTTCACACCAAAAGCAACCCTAACAGAATATCCGTCAAAGTTTACGTGAAGAATGTTATTAAAGCATACCGACCGTAATAAAGGAATAAAATAGGGACATGAAAAACGCATCACATAATCATATAATCCCATCATGTTGAGTGGTCTGAGTCTGGGCTCTGGGTGCTGCTTTACATCCGTGCAAATTGTCCGCGGGGCCATAAGTTCACGAAGTTAGGGGCCTTTGACGAATGAAAATATATTTTAGGACGAGAGGCCTAAAGTACAATTTGCAATGTATCTTAGAGCTACAGAAGAAATGTATAGGCAGAATATGAACGAACGAGAATAAGGTAGAGGTTGAATATTTTTGTGTAACTATTGGAACTATTGGTATTTTTGCAATTATTTAGGAACAGCGAAGAAAGATAGAAATATGATATAAATAGATATTGCGGCCGATTCTCTCGTACTAAACTATCACAAAAATTCCTTACTTTTGGCTATGAGAATCTTAAAGCTATTCTGCAAAAAGAAACTCTAAATTTAAAATAATTTTAACACAACTAAAATCGAATTTGACAATCGCGACTCCCCGTGGTTTGTTTTTTAGTCTTTTGGCTTCGCAACGTGGTACTTGTTTGCCGTACTCCGGGAATTATTTTAGAGCCGGTGGCCTCGACGTGTTTTTTAATGGAATATTTCACTTTTTGTATGGAAAATATGAAAATTGATAACCTACATGTTGAGTTTTAGGGATTTATGTGTGTTATAAAGGCGGTCGAAATTTCCTTTGTGTTGGCTATAGGACACACACCGTTTTCGAGATATAAGCAAAAGATACAGTACTATTTTTGCACCTGAAGTCGGGGTTTTTGTATAAATTTTAGTTCAAGTCAACAAATGTAACACGTTTTTAATCGCGATTAAAAATAGTCTGATTAATATTCAGATTTATTAGACAGTTAAAATATTAGGTTAAAATCGTCAAATTCAGAATAGCAAAATTGCCATTTTCACTAAATTAATAACTCAGTGCCGTCTTAGTGCTTTCAAACTAATTAATAGTTAATTGTGTCACTTTAGTCAATTTCAGAATGGGAAATCGTTGTTTGACGTGACCAAATTTCAGTTATTTTTGTCTAGTTTAGCGGCATTAGTGACAAGAGAATTGTATATTTAGTTTTAATATCACTTCAATAGTTACAGTTAGATAATCTTGAAGCTATTCTGCGAAAAAAAAACTCTAAAATTTATAAAGAATTTTGACACAACTATAATCGAATTTGGCGAGTCCAAGTGTTTTTTTTTTTATTTTGATTTCGCAACGTCTTTGTTAGAGCCAGCCAAATTAAACCAAATTTTAGTGATTTTTAGTCTAGTTTAGAGGCATTTGTGACAAGAGAATCGGCACCTTAGTCTTAGCATATACTACTATACAACCTGTGTCTATGTATGTGTTTTTGGATCTTATTATTATTATTATTTATTGACTTATATTAACTTATTATTATTATTACTTGAAAGGTATTCTACCTACAAAGTTTTTTACATCAGGATGCGGTATCACGCTCCAATAAAAATAAAACTTTTTACCCTTTCACAACAATATTTCGAGCAATACCTGTAATTGCACTCTCAACTGCACGAATGCTTCGCTATGGATAATGGACCTGGAATAATTACGGATGTAAGCTCAATTTTAAATAATAACGCTACTGCAATATCGTTAAAAACGATACTAAAAAACTTATACACCTGTGAAGTTTTTCCAACCCGTATCCCCAATACTGAATTAAAAAAAAAAACAATCAGTATAAAACAGCATTGTAGACTGCGAAAATTCAATAATAATTAACGTACTAAAGAAGGTCTATCATTCAGTCTTGACACTTGACCCAAATAGGGCTGGAGATAAAACAGACAGATGCCTACTCATCCATTCTCACAATCTTCGATAACAATGAGAGATCTAACAGACCGCTAAGAAACAATTCCATCTAAAGTTAACGGATCATGACTTCATCAACGAACAATCAAGTGCAAAATGTCTCCGAATAAAATCGAGTAGTAATTAATGGTTTTAAAGACCAAAAAGGCACCTAAAGCACCGTTCACGGCCTTAGGTGATGCGACTTGCAACACGATTTGCGTCAAGCGACACCAGCGGGCGACTTTATGCCATGTCACGACCTGTCAGTAGCGCCGGCGTTCTGCCAGACCGGTCTCGCTGATCGCACCTGCTCTGAAGTCGTAGGCGCCGCGCTGTTAGCTAGTACAGTCCGCGAGATTTTCAATCGCACCAATGTAATCGCAGGATAACGCGCGCGCGATTGCCAAGCAAAAGACGCGTCGCCATATGCACTCACACAAATGCAAAGCTCAGCTTAGGCCTCGCGGACAGTACATTGATAAATCGCTCGTCTAGTCACTCAGCCTATCGCAGTCCACTGCTGGACATAGGCCTTTCCCAGGCTGCGCCACAACACTCTGTCCTCCTCTTTCCGTAGTCTGTCCTAAGCACCGTTGTAAGGTCGTCAGTCCACGTAGCAGGGGGGCTTGCCACACTACGCTTGTGATACGCGGTCTCTACGCCAGGACTCGGCTGATCCACCAGCCATCGGTCCATCGGGCTATAATAGCCCCAGTTACCGACATGCCAGCTTGCAGAGTAAGCAAGCCATATCGGTAACTTCGATTATTTTCCTGATAAGTAGGTAATATGCCCCAACCAAACTGTCGCGAGTCGTTCCAAAATCGCATCGCGGTGACTCATAGCACGCTCTAAACAACTTCTTTCATTTGTTTTTTCACAGTCGCTGTCACCCACGCTCTCGCACAGGGTAACAAAGCTTAGAAAAAGTCAATCGACATACCACGTAAGCGTTTATTGGCTTACAAGTTGAATGGCTGATTGCATTGTAGGCTTTTGCATTTTAAACTAAGATCGCCCGACACGTATGAATATTTAAATTTCTGACTACTAAAGTTCATATAAAAATATCGCTTTGACGTTCTGTCAATTGGCAAATAGAGCAACAAAGAAACGTACTTGGCCCACGTACGTTTCTGTTGCCCTATTTGCAATATTGTGCAATCATTTGAATTCGATACATACATTTTCACAGTTTCTTATTACGAAATTATGGGCAGTCCGACAGAAACTCTAATTTATTCAAAAAGTTCTTTTACCGTCGTCCCCATGGTCTCCATCATGATGATGTCAATACTCCACACACGACCGAATAACATTCTTAAAATTGACCTACATATTCCACACACCCCAAGCTCACGTCCACAGCTAAAATAAGTAAGTAAGTAATGTTAAAAGCAATTTTGCTATAGATGCATCCTGCCAAGCACCCGCTGCGAGCAGTGAGTGCTTTCAGTGCAACTAACAAGTGCTTACTGCACCCCAATGGCGGGGCGTGCGAAACAACAACACCCTTTGTATGTGCAGGCAGAAAGGAGGAAACAATTTGCGTCATTCTACCTTTTTTTATTCACCTTTGTTATGTATGTAAATAAAGATTCCCAAAAAACATAACCATATGCCCGGTTATGAGTGTTGGGAAGCTTTATTTCGACGAGTCTTCCAAAGAACTTAAAGCTTCATTCCCACATAAAAAACTCATTAACTTTAGAGAGACGAAATAATCAATATTTAAATCCATCAAAAATGTAATAAAAAGTAATTATTTGATGAAAAATGTGCAAACTTGAAATCTTGGGGTATTTTAGTTATAACCTTTAGATTTTTTTTATGTTTAGTTGATGGAAAGGATTCATTTTCGCTATACACCTGGTACCCTGATCATTTTATGATGATGAGATGACAAAACCTTTTCGTGTTATAAGTACTTATGTCGGTAAGTGAGCTTTTTATAAGTATCAATAAAAACACAAATTTTCATTATGTCACTGATAAAAAGTGCATTTGTTTGTTACTTATTTATTTGATTTTAGGAAGGCTTACAGGCTACTATCAATATTACATAACTAAGCTGCTCCAAAGATATAAATATTTAAGTTAAGGTATTTATGTATAGGTCCGAGTCGCCTGAAATAAAATTATTTTTATTATTTAATTTATTACATTTACACACTTATTAATTACATTTTTAAATATTAAAAAAAAAAACATCGGCATCGGGAACAGGGTCCAAGCTGCCGGTGGTAAGGGCCCTAGAGATAGGAACCTCCTAACTATGCGTGGCGAGTCCAGGAGTAGGTACTGCTTTCTGAATCAAGCCCTTGACCCAGCCGCGCAATGTGATCCTCCTGAGGTGTTGGACGAGAAAATTACTGAAATTACTGTTAAGATTATCGCATATGTATAATTGCATTGCCACGTCCCACATGTCGACAACCTCGTGTGCTAAGTCAAGATACTTGTTTTTTGTTATATCTTTCTCAGCTTTCACGAGATTCTCGTCATGAGAGACAGCGACATCAACAATCATTGCACGGCGCTCTCGTCGATCTATCACCACAATATCAGGCTTATTGGCTAAAATAGTCCTGTCAGTGATACACGTGTGGCGTGACCATTCTCGAGGACTGGGTCGGGCAAATACCGGTAGTACGGTACTTCGAACTCCACAAGGTTGTACTGCAAGGCAAGATGCTGGTGGATAATCCTAGCCACTATATAGATTGTGTCTCTTCAAGTACTTGCCGTTAGCAAGACGAAAATAACCGGAATTAATATGTCAGATTGATTCGAATTAGGAATTATTATTATTGTTGTTTTTTATTATCATAGTTATTTCCTCAAAGTTGGTTCATTTTGTTCAATCGTTATTAATCTTAAACTAATTTGAACACTATAAGGTTCAAGTGCCTCTTGTACAAAAAATGGCTTTGCTTCCTCACTGTGCCTGCATTGGTGCAGATAAGAAGAAGGTCTATGCCGTGTTGACAACAGATTTAGTTAAAACTACGAATGGCTCTCAGAAAGTATGCATTACACTAATAATTAGTTTTTACTTAGGGTACATGTAGAAGAAGTTGCTGTCGCAGCCCCATCTGATTAGTGTGTATCGTTAATGTTGAAGCTAGTCCAGGATAATCAATCGAACCATTAGCTATATTAAACAAGTAGCATATATCATTAACATCTCGTTTACGGTCAAGAGGTAGAAAATTGTCTTCTGCATCGGTGAGTGTAATCAACAGAAACTTTTGTTTTGCCGTGTTACCAAGGTACTTAAGAACTTTTCTCTGAATACCCTCAATACGAGACTTGTAGATTCAAGGTGGCTGCGTACGAACGAGAAATACATGACTTTAATCGGTTTTAGTGATTGGAAATCATGCTGAGGTTCTCATTATGAAACCAAGTGCTCTCGACGCCCTATTCACTATGCTATCAATATGCTGATCGAAGAGTAGCCTGCTATCCTGTATCATACCAAGATCACTAATACTATTGACTTTGTCTGTTTGCATATTGTAAACTTTGTATTTAGAATCAAATATAGACTTCTGGCGTGTAAAAATCATGTGAAAACTGCACAACAATGCTTCACTCAGATGATTCAAGATTGTAAGAATATATTTGCATTGTATAAAATCAATCTCCTCTAGATTATATTAATTCATAGCACAGGTGTGAGTAGGTACTTTGTAATAGTGGAGCTACCATTTACCGGGTAATGTCTTATATTGACTCGAATGTGCCCTGGCGGCTGATAGTATGTCATGCTCACTCAAATGTCTTGCTAAAGGTGGCACGTGTGTTGGATAATTTAGCTCCCTTCAAAATGGTTGTGCTGAATGATGCAGCATGTCGATTCTGTAAAAATCTCACCGTGAAGACTTGCGTGGAGTGAAATGTCAGTGTCATCCCGTCCTGGTCAATCCCTAGCATCAGTGGCACTGTCGATGGTGTTAAATCTTCCGGGCTACTAGTTCAGTTAGGTGTACCTCAAGGCTCAATACTGGGTCCATTCTTTTTTTTTTGTGTATATCAATGCCTTACCATTTTATTTACATGATATCAGTGACGTTGTACTGTTTGCAGATAATAGCTCTCTTATTTTTAAAGTAGACAGGAATAGACAAGATTTTGACGACGTAAACAGTGCACTCTCAATGGTTACGGATTGGTTTACTTCAAATAACCTAGTTGCCAAGAAAACGAAATGTGTAAAAGTTCTTCTTACCTACCTTAAGAAAGTTAGAAATCTAGGACCCAACATCGTCTTAGATAAAGAGCTGCTTGAATTGGGCCTCAGTTGGGCCCACATATATCAAACCTAGCGGAGAGGCTCAGTTCAGCCGCCTACACCGTCAGGAAAGTAAGACAAAACACTGACGTTGGCAAAATATAGACAAAATACAGATCGGTTAGTCTATTTTAGTTATTTCCACAGCGTTATGTCCCACTGTATTCTGCTGTGGGGCAAAGCCGCTGATATTCAAAATATTTTTCCTTCAAAAACGAGCTGTCAAAACAATTTATCAGCTAGGAGCCAGTGTCTCTTAGAGATTTTTTTGAGATTGGTATTCATCACAATTCATCTTCGCCAACATCTACACTAATATTATAAAGAGGAAAGATGTGATTGTTTCTTTGTATTGAATAGGCTTTGAAACTACTGGACCGATTTGAAAATTGAAAGATTGTTTTACCATTAGAAGCCGAAATTATGTCTGATGAACATAGGCAACTTTTTTTTCGAGATTCACGCGGACGAAGTCGCGGGCTAATATTATATATTACGCAAAATATATACACTTATACATTAAAAACATTGATTTGCACAATGTTAACACTAGAAATAAGAACAAACTACGTGCTCCCTTTCACTGGCTTCATAAGGTTCATAACTCATTTGTTGGGCTTGGTATCCTTTTACAACAAGCTACCCTAAGCTAAACATAACTAAGCTGCTCCAAAGATATAAATATTTAAGTTAAGGTATTTATGTATAGGTCCGAGTCGCCTGAAATAAAATTATTTTTATTATTTAATTTATTACATTTACACACTTATTAATTACATTTTTAAATATTAAAAAAAAAAACATCGGCATCGGGAACAGGGTCCAAGCTGCCGGTGGTAAGGGCCCTAGAGATAGGAACCTCCTAACTATGCGTGGCGAGTCCAGGAGTAGGTACTGCTTTCTGAATCAAGCCCTTGACCCAGCCGCGCAATGTGATCCTCCTGAGGTGTTGGACGAGAAAATTACTGAAATTACTGTTAAGATTATCGCATATGTATAATTGCATTGCCACGTCCCACATGTCGACAACCTCGTGTGCTAAGTCAAGATACTTGTTTTTTGTTATATCTTTCTCAGCTTTCACGAGATTCTCGTCATGAGAGACAGCGACATCAACAATCATTGCACGGCGCTCTCGTCGATCTATCACCACAATATCAGGCTTATTGGCTAAAATAGTCCTGTCAGTGATACACGTGTGGCGTGACCATTCTCGAGGACTGGGTCGGGCAAATACCGGTAGTACGGTACTTCGAACTCCACAAGGTTGTACTGCAAGGCAAGATGCTGGTGGATAATCCTAGCCACTATATAGATTGTGTCTCTTCAAGTACTTGCCGTTAGCAAGACGAAAATAACCGGAATTAATATGTCAGATTGATTCGAATTAGGAATTATTATTATTGTTGTTTTTTATTATCATAGTTATTTCCTCAAAGTTGGTTCATTTTGTTCAATCGTTATTAATCTTAAACTAATTTGAACACTATAAGGTTCAAGTGCCTCTTGTACAAAAAATGGCTTTGCTTCCTCACTGTGCCTGCATTGGTGCAGATAAGAAGAAGGTCTATGCCGTGTTGACAACAGATTTAGTTAAAACTACGAATGGCTCTCAGAAAGTATGCATTACACTAATAATTAGTTTTTACTTAGGGTACATGTAGAAGAAGTTGCTGTCGCAGCCCCATCTGATTAGTGTGTATCGTTAATGTTGAAGCTAGTCCAGGATAATCAATCGAACCATTAGCTATATTAAACAAGTAGCATATATCATTAACATCTCGTTTACGGTCAAGAGGTAGAAAATTGTCTTCTGCATCGGTGAGTGTAATCAACAGAAACTTTTGTTTTGCCGTGTTACCAAGGTACTTAAGAACTTTTCTCTGAATACCCTCAATACGAGACTTGTAGATTCAAGGTGGCTGCGTACGAACGAGAAATACATGACTTTAATCGGTTTTAGTGATTGGAAATCATGCTGAGGTTCTCATTATGAAACCAAGTGCTCTCGACGCCCTATTCACTATGCTATCAATATGCTGATCGAAGAGTAGCCTGCTCTCCTGTATCATACCAAGATCACTAATACTATTGACTTTGTCTGTTTGCATATTGTAAACTTTGTATTTAGAATCAAATATAGACTTCTGGCGTGTAAAAATCATGTGAAAACTGCACAACAATGCTTCACTCAGATGATTCAAGATTGTAAGAATATATTTGCATTGTATAAAATCAATCTCCTCTAGATTATATTAATTCATAGCACAGGTGTGAGTAGGTACTTTGTAATAGTGGAGCTACCATTTACCGGGTAATGTCTTATATTGACTCGAATGTGCCCTGGCGGCTGATAGTATGTCATGCTCACTCAAATGTCTTGCTAAAGGTGGCACGTGTGTTGGATAATTTAGCTCCCTTCAAAATGGTTGTGCTGAATGATGCAGCATGTCGATTCTGTAAAAATCTCACCGTGAAGACTTGCGTGGAGTGAAATGTCAGTGTCATCCCGTCCTGGTCAATCCCTAGCATCAGTGGCACTGTCGATGGTGTTAAATCTTCCGGGCTACTAGTTCAGTTAGGTGTACCTCAAGGCTCAATACTGGGTCCATTCTTTTTTTTTTGTGTATATCAATGCCTTACCATTTTATTTACATGATATCAGTGACGTTGTACTGTTTGCAGATAATAGCTCTCTTATTTTTAAAGTAGACAGGAATAGACAAGATTTTGACGACGTAAACAGTGCACTCTCAATGGTTACGGATTGGTTTACTTCAAATAACCTAGTTGCCAAGAAAACGAAATGTGTAAAAGTTCTTCTTACCTACCTTAAGAAAGTTAGAAATCTAGGACCCAACATCGTCTTAGATAAAGAGCTGCTTGAATTGGGCCTCAGTTGGGCCCACATATATCAAACCTAGCGGAGAGGCTCAGTTCAGCCGCCTACACCGTCAGGAAAGTAAGACAAAACACTGACGTTGGCAAAATATAGACAAAATACAGATCGGTTAGTCTATTTTAGTTATTTCCACAGCGTTATGTCCCACTGTATTCTGCTGTGGGGCAAAGCCGCTGATATTCAAAATATTTTTCCTTCAAAAACGAGCTGTCAAAACAATTTATCAGCTAGGAGCCAGTGTCTCTTAGAGATTTTTTTGAGATTGGTATTCATCACAATTCATCTTCGCCAACATCTACACTAATATTATAAAGAGGAAAGATGTGATTGTTTCTTTGTATTGAATAGGCTTTGAAACTACTGGACCGATTTGAAAATTGAAAGATTGTTTTACCATTAGAAGCCGAAATTATGTCTGATGAACATAGGCAACTTTTTTTTCGAGATTCACGCGGACGAAGTCGCGGGCTAATATTATATATTACGCAAAATATATACACTTATACATTAAAAACATTGATTTGCACAATGTTAACACTAGAAATAAGAACAAACTACGTGCTCCCTTTCACTGGCTTCATAAGGTTCATAACTCATTTGTTGGGCTTGGTATCCTTTTACAACAAGCTACCCTATTCTTTGTTATATTTGCCTTTTAATGCGTTTCAGGCTCAAGTTAAATCCAACCTTTGTTCAAAGGCATATTATTCCAGTAACGACTACTTAAACGATAATAATCCCTGTGATTGACTCAAGACAATGGTGCCGATTCTCATGTCACAAATGCCTCTCAACTAGACTTAAAATCACTATAATTTGGTTTAATCCTGTCAATTGACGATTTTCCATTCTGAAATTGACTAAAGTGACAGAACTTAACTATATTTTAATTTGACAGCACTAAGAACGCACTGAGTTATTAGTTTAGTGAAAATGGCAATTTAGCTATTCTGAATTTTACGTTTTTCACCTAAAAATTTGGTTATCTAACTAAATCTGAACATGAATCTGACTATTTTTAATCGCGATTAAAAAGGTGTGGAATAAAATTAGTTGGCGTGAACTATAATTCACACCAACACCTCGACTTCAGACGTGCAAAAACGGTACTTTAACATTTTTTTGCTCATATCTCGAAAACGGTGTGTCTCATCACAAAAATAATGATAATTTCGATCCCCTTTGAAACTCATTGAAACCCCGGAACCTACAAAACTCTACATGTAGATATTTTTATTTTATATTTTCCATACAATAAGTAAAAACTTCCATAGAAAACACGTCGAGGCTGCCCCAGGCTGCCTCCTGCTCTAAACAAAGTCGTCGCGAAACCAAAAGAAAAAAAAACACGTGGACTCGCAATTGTCAAATTCGAATATAGTTGTGTGAAAATTATTTTTAAATTAAGAGATTTTTTTCGCAGAATAGCTTAGGAATTTTAGTGATAGTTTAGTTAGTTTAGTTCGGTGTACAAGAGAATCGGCACCAATGTTTATGTTCTTTCTCCAGAATCAGCTTACCTACTGACAGGGTATAATTATGAGTTCATATATTTGTTTTTTCATTTGACTATCTAAGTAAATTATTTTTAGTTATTTCATTTATTTTGACATGATCTACTCATTACAATGTTTTTTTAACGAGTTGCATTCTGTTAATTCATTTTACTTCGATGGCCCTAGTTTATCATTGATACGTTGGTGTCATTCAATAAAATTCATATTCAATTAATAAGTATTGCATAATTATGTAAGTTCTGTGTCTGAAATTTTAATTTCTTTGCATACCTATTGTTGATATCTAGATTCAAGTTTTTTTCTAACTGAACAGACAGCTGTGCTGTGCTGCTGGGGAGTTTGTTGCGCCACTTCTTCTTTACAGCTGAAGCACTAGGAAGTGGTGAAGGGCGGGCGTTTTGGGGAACTGTCATATGTCATTTTGACGTTCGAAACTGCTGATTGATTTTGATTTTGACTGATAGCTCCACGCTCACTTCACCTACGTTTTCACGGTGAGATGGTTACAGAATAGCAATGCTTATCCATGCGTCATGTTCGTGAACGGGCGCCGTCAGTTGGGACTAGTCATCTCTTAGCTGCCACGGCTTATTTTGTTTTTTTTTTTTATGGATTGGTTCATTTATTTTTTGCTACACTCTGGTCGCTTTTCACGTGTATGGTTTTTGTACATCGTTCTCACATATAGGATCAACATTAATGACGTAACTAATATATTTTTAAGGACAATATTATTTAAAAGAGTGTCCATGGAGTTTCCTGCCCTTTCTTCTCCATATGCCCATTTCAAAGCCTCGCCAATGTAGATAACACAATAGTCCGAGTGCGTAAAGTTTTATATTTTTCTTTCAATTTTGTCAAGAATTTGCCGCAATCCACATGTAGGTTTACGATAGTGACAAATTTCAAAGTTACACAGATTAGATTTTGCGGCAATTGTTAAGAGCCTGTTTGACGTTTCGCTGCTTATCTATTTATATAAAAATCAATGCCACTTGTCGTTGTAATTTTATAACTCAAGAACGGGCTCACCGATCCAAACCAAATACTACTACGGACTATTTAGTAGATGGTTTATGTGAAGTTCGCACAAAATCGGTGGACCTGTTCTTCATTTATCACATTTTTTGTAACAAATGAATTCAATCGATGGCGGATAATTTTGTTAATGGGGATTGTGCTGTCAAATTGAAACTTTTTTCATTTTTGACATAAAAAAATGTTGTTATGTCATTCATGCAGTATTTTGGATGTGCTTCGATTAAAGCAAATTGTCAGAGATAATTATTGCTTTGTGTTTATATTTTTTTAAATATTGTTCAGTGCATGAATTCATACAAAAGGTGAGTCTTGAATTGTTCAAATGTACTATGTATATGTGTGCGTGTACTTTTTTAAGTTTTTTAGCGAGCCGTCGCCGTCGGTGTTTCATATCGTTTACAGGCTTTATTTGAATTAAATTGTCAAACGCATTTAAACAAAAGGTAAGTTTGAACTGTTGAAGTGAATTACATGTATGTATGTGTGTTTCTTTATTTGAAAAAACATATTGTGTGCATACGGGTGTTTTATTCTTTTGTAACAGATGGAAGCAAGTAGATTTTAAAATGAATTATTAAATTACATTTGTATATACATTGAAGTATGCAGTCATATACATTTCGATACACACATATACGCATGCATAAATACTGATACACCACTATTAATGTAGCAATTTGTTTTACTTTGTTTTTTTTTTATATGAGGGAAAAATACCACTAGCCACACGAGCAAATATAGGTCGGCGAACGCGTAATGCAAATTATGTGGCATTACTAAGACGATCACAGACTGCAGATGAACGCGCATAAGCTAATGCATCGCAACATGAACGTAATGCACGAAATAGATCTGTTGACCCTGTACTTGTACTGAATCTTGCACGGCGATCAAGAATACGTCGTGCTGTTTTGGTTGAAATGATGTGTGCTTATTTTAATTACATCAGTCAGATTGATTATACATAGTATGTACGGATACATTGGAATGATGGACGCATAAGATAATTTTATGCCGACGTTTAAAGTAAATACTTCAACAGAATTATCCTATGTTTATATCAATCTGAATCATAAGGTATTCGATAGTTTTAAAAATTATGATCCAACATCTACCTAAAATTGCATACATGTCACAGATTCAGGGCCAGATTTATCATCAAGCTGGTTCTTTATTGCCATACACCGACGCTGATCATCAATTTTTGCAAATTTATTTTATTGGTGATGAAAATCGTGAATTGGATCAACGTTGTGCAATTGTTTCGAATACAAGACGAGAAATTATTCGTGTGCTACAAAGATTTTTCCATCAGCATAACGCATTACTTCAATTGTTTAAAATTGCTCTCGATCGTATGCCATCTGATAATCACAAAACGGTAATAAGGGCTGATAGAACACCTTTTGAAGAGCATGCAAGGCGATTCAAAGCACCGACAGTTGATGAGGTTGCAATTGTAGTTCTTGGTGATCAGTTTCAACCCCGTGATATTGTACTGAATGAGCAATTGCAACGTGTTTCGGAACTTCATCGTAGTCACGATGCATTACAATACCCAATATTGCATTGGAAAGGTGACGATGGCTACCATATCAATGTACCAGATTGTTCCACGAACAGGTAAATAATTGACCTATTTTCAGTGTGTTGACATTTCATTTGTATAATTTTCTAAAGTCACATTTTGCACTTATTTTCAGGTCTACATGTACAGAAAAATAGCTAGCAATTAATAAAAAAAAATTGTTTGAATAAATGAATTTGACGTTCCAATTAATTGTTATTATTGTTTTACTTTATACGTAGCGAAGCACGTACCGGCCCGCTAGTTAGGCATATTTTGTGATTCCTAGATCTCTATAGCTGTTTTGGTTTGTGTGTTTTTATTATTGTTAGATGGGCTTGCGCTGCTGCTAACGTATTTAGTTGTGTTGAGTGTGTTCGTCGATAAAGACTACTCAGACCACCCAGAAAATTGAAAAAGTCGTCTTTTTCAATTTTCTGGGTGGTCTGAGTTTGTTTTGTCTTCGTGTTTTTTTTTTGGAGTCATTAATGTGGTCTTCTCTTTATGTTTTCCTGGACTGTTGTCAATTTTATCGTAGATGTAATTTTTTTCATTAAATTCTATAGTTTATTTCTTTAATTGGCTGTTTTCTAATGTTAAAATCTCTATTTCTTTATGAGCAGTAGTAAGTTGAGATTTTAGTCTGGCAACCTCATCTTTTAAGAACGTACGCAGGTACGAACGAATGTTCGTACGAACGCAGGCTTACGCGACGACATAATCGATATCAGAATTTCTTTCAAAATAGTATTGACATCTTCGCTGTTCCAACTGGTAAATATAGAGGCCTTGTTCGTGGAACTCTTATGGATATTGCCCCGTAATATTTTTATGTCTGTACTGTATATACTTTATGTCTATCTAGACTGTATCTTTATAATTTTTACATCGCCTGCAGAAAACAATTAAGTATTATTTAATTCTCTATTCGCTCGTTTCGGGCGAGTGAGTTCATGCGAAGCGACTAATACGCCATAATAGTTAAGCACGTATTAGTCCCCAAAACCATTTTTAAATGACAGGTGTCAGGAACACATTCTCTCGCCGCACTGTAGTTAATACACTCTGTAGCTATTTAGGTAGGTAAGTAGGTACGTACTCAACATATCGTGATCCATTGGGCAAACTCTTGCTATAGGTATAAATTTTGAATACAGGTTAGGCTACTATAGTGTAACTACTGGGAAATACAATCGTATTAAACAATTCACAGCAGCAAATGCCTTTATCTGACTTACACAAAGCTAATATCTGTCCGTCTGTCTACCCCAAAAGCTGATAGTTACCTAGTAGTTATTTCTGTGAACGTGAATTTTGCAGTTCGCTGTAGGTACAAAAACAATAATGTATACCGATATCAACAATTTAAAATAAAAAAATCACCAGAAAACTAGCAAAGCTCTCAGTCTACTGTGATAACCAACCATCCATAAATGCACAAAGGTATTAATAAATATCAACGTTGACGGGTCGGAGGTTCAGAGAAACAAACACGACTCGTCCTTCATAAAGTTTATGAAGGACGATTCGTGTGACTGTGTGATATTTTGTCCCAAAAAATATCACACGGTTAATTGGTGGGAAAAAGTAGACCTGTCAATTCGTTACATCTTTTTGACAACAATCATCATCTTAGACCATACCTGTTGCCAACAGAAACCAAATGTTGAGGGTTGCGTTCGCCACAATGTCATAATACAATATCTATCCAACACAATATTAGCCTACCTTCACATAACGATTCTTTTTTTATTCGTCCTCAATAAAATGTCACCAAGTGTTTACCCAAACATTTTTATTTAAATGAAGTCACGTACCTAATTTTATTCGGGAAAAAAAGAGAGCCCCTATTTTTACTGGTCATAATTCCCAACTGGAAACACCTACAAAGCTTTTATCAGTACGGGGCAACACCCACAAATCTGCGACTTATGACACATAGGCGTTTCGGAAATAATAATTATCGTTCATAAAATACACATGCTGAAACAAAACGGGATTTACAGCAACTAGGCTACGTTTTGCACACACAGTGAAAGGTTTCGTGTTTGGGACAGTATTGGTTTTATCGACCGCAAAGTTAAGTTAGTATTTTTTCGAAAAAGTATCAAAAACAAAGTTATTTCTGCGGTTGTAAAAAAAATATCTCAAAAACTGAAAACATATACACCTACATGCTTATGTGCAATATTATTTTTAGCCATAGTCTGAAAAAACTAATTTAATGATAAATAGTGCACACATTCACACACCACCAAATACAAACTCTTTGCAATTTTTTACCGACTTCTTAAAACAGAGAAGGTCCTAATCCGGCTGTTTTTTTTTGTATTTAAGTTACGTGATATCTCCGGATATTGTAGATCGATTGCAAAAATTATGTTTAAATGGATAATGGTATGCCTCAGGGGTGGTCCCCTAGAAATTTTATTAACTTTGGGTAGTTTTTCAGAGAGTTTCAATAATACGTATTGATAAATGATAAATGATAAATGATTTTATTTCTGTAAGTAGGTTTTTACAAACACTTTTACACGTCAATACTATTTTAAAAGTAGATGAGATCGGCGTTTCCTATCTGACTACTCTGAGAAGAAACGCCAAAACAAACTCAGAGGTCACAGTCTCTTTTAAAGTCCAGACATAATCTTGGTCAGGTCATGTGAAGACCATGTGGATTGATGTCTGAAATGGTCTTTTGAGGAAAGAACCAAACAGAATGAGTGGACCTGTCCAGTCAGTGCACGCATTTGTCAGTAATCATGCAGCTCAACACAACACATATGGAGCTCAACGATTCGACGAACTTTACCAAAGAAAGGACATTTGGGTAGGCCGCATAAATTGCTCAAACTGCCAGACCATGATTAAAACTAATTTTAAAAATTAAAAATAGATTGAGATAAAAAAAAAAAAAACAACAAATCCACACTGCCTTCACATTCACAATAATTAAAATATTATAATACTTTACAAAGTAAATTTTCACGTCATGTCAAAGTGTAAAAATCCGAGAATAAACATGGTCAGATCATATGAGGACTCTGTAGACTGGTGTCTGAAATGGTCTTTTGAGGAAAGAACCACACTGATTTGAGTGGACCTGTCCAGTCAGTGCATGCATTTGTCAATCATGGTGCAGCTCAACTCAGAACTAAGGAGCTCAACGATTCCACGAACAATACAAAAGAAAGGACATTTGGGTAGGCCGCGTTAAGTACTCAAACAGCCAGACCGTGATTAAAACAACTGAAAGAACAAAAAAACAATGACTCACATAGTCCTCACATTCTCAAAAAGTAAAACAATGTTATACTTTAAACAGTAAATATAAAGATGTCATTGTTTATCTAAAAAAATCAAAAATAAAAGTTTAACAGCAAATTAAACATAGACAATATCTGTGTAAACTTATTGGAGCAGCTCAATCCCAAGCCTTCTTGTCCTCAATATAGCCTTTGACAGTATAATAGGCATTCTGGCATAATTTCCGCTTTATAAATGATTTGAATTTATTAAGGCTTAGTCTCCTGTAATCCACTTATTGTATATTGATGATGTTATAATACCTTCCTGTCACTGTTATTTACTCCACATCCACTCCGTGCTACCGCAAGCCGTTCCGTGATTGTATAGCTATAGAGAGTTATATGGATGATTATAATTCTTTAAATACATATTTGTTAACCGGCATTACATGTTGGTCATAGTTGGCCGAGCGAAGGCGAGTATCAACATATAGACAGCTCATTTGTCGAGCATCGCCATTGCTCGGCAACGCTCGCCTAGCTGGCCAAGTGCAGGCGAGCGCCAACATGTATACGGTTAGCTTGGCGTGCCTCGCCACCACTCGGGATCGCTCGCTACGACTCGTCTCACTTCGGATCAGTAGTGTCTGTATCAATTTGCCTACGCTCGCGTTGGCTGAGGCTTGGCCAACATGTATTGCCGACTTTACACTCAACCTGACACTGATCTGCAAATTGCAAAAAAACGTAGGTCCCTAATACATTTTGAGTTTCGCAGGCTTCCGTAGCGCATCCCCCCTAGCATTCAGATTTTTCCCCATTAGAAAGTACCTAAAGTAGATGAGCCAAATTATTTTGAGCAAGCACTGTTTTCCTGCCATGTTAGCCAACCACATCATGAGATATCAACCTAAATTCTCATGTATGTAAGTAGTACAAGATCCTCAAACTTACCCTCACCGCGCAAAGTTTATTTTACTTTGCCAATCCTGGAAAGCTATATGAATGTTATCGAACATTATTTATTTAAGATCTTTAAAAATGCCTATTTGTCTATGTTTTAAACACTTTGTGAACAAAAATTAACTTTAAAAATCCTGCTCAGGTAGGCTATTAAAAGGTCCGAGACAAAATTAAAAGAAACTAAGCAGATTAAACATTAAGTAATTAATTTGTTTTCTTCTATAACTCCACATAATTAGGTAATATTTTTAGACGAAATAGTTAACAGCTTAACAATAACCATATTAAAAAAGAAATACAATTCGAACTCAAGTAATAATTTCTTTGTAACAAAAATTTATGAAAATATCAACAATTTCAGTTTTTTCAAAACGTGATTTGAAAGTTGGCAAATATCAACAAAATAAAAGAACTTACTTAGACAGCTCTAATGTCTTCTTTACAGAAATTAGGTGTTCGATTTTGTAAACTATACTATTTTCTCTGTAGTGTACGTTTTTGCATAGTCATTTTTTTATGTGACGTCAACCGGCTCTCTGGGCTACTGGCACAATGGCGCTGAATAAAAAAATTATCAGGAAACGCCTAATATAGAGAACTTTTAACCTATTCGAGGCGAGGCCTGAAATTTTCGAGCTTGCTCCGCTCGCTCAATTGTTTCAATCCTACGATCTCTCAATCTCTCTCTAAAGCCTTTTTGCATAAGTCAACAAAGTACCGAACTACTATTTCCGAAAATCTAATCGTCACTAGAACGGGGTGCCAACACTATTGAACTTGCTTCACTCGCTATTGCTTCCTTCTCTATCTAAATTCTTAAGCGTTTTCTAAACCTATCCCATTTGAGGCGAGATGCAAAAGGTATCATGGTCGCTTTGCTCGCTCTTGCATCTTACATTCTCTTAATTGTTATGCTTTTCTGCTTAAGTTACTCCTTGTATTTGTATGAATGGACAAACGATAACCTAACATATCTGAGATGAAGTGCAAAAATGATCGAGCTCGATTTGTGGAGCTGAAGATGCACTCCCCTGAAAATAAACTTGCCAGCGCCCGTCGACAGCTCCTTTACTCAGTAGCGCGTAGGTGGTTTTCGTAGTGCGTGTGGTACTACTGGTGTGCGGTTGACCTTACCTACGAATTGAGAATTTAAAATATTGGTAAGTCAGTCTCAAAGATTTTCAAAATGGACAACCCTAAATCTTAACAAAAGAACTGGTTAATTATGTGCTAAGCTCAGGATCGAAAATGCACAACGGAGCTCTGTTTGTAGGTATACGTATATGGTACACAGTATAATTTATATCTGGAAAGAAATTATTTATTTAATAATTTTTCGTTTATTTTTTTTCCCTAACTCAATGGTAATAACTCCTGAATGGGCCCCATTCAGGAGTTAAAATCAGGAATCGTTTTAAGTCGTGGTTCCGTACCCAATGGGTGCCAACGGGACCCTATTTCGAATCCCACGCCGCCGCGCACTGTCGGTCTAACAACCATAATGAATGGAACCCCGAGTCCGCAAGACCGACTCGCACTTTTCCGGTATTTTTCATCACGAGATTAGGTTACCTTTTGCATAATCTCAAAACCGGTTTTGTCTCGAAGCTGAATAATCCATTACTCTTAAGTTTATTTTTTTTAAACTTGATAGAATAATAAAAATAATTTTATCACAAGAACAACTAAATTATCTTTTTTAAAATTTCTAGTAAATAAATAAAAAAAGATAAATGTATAAACCACTCAGTTATAAACGTGAAACGAAACGCAAAGTCGACCTCTCACAGCACTAGAGGCTTCCGTTTGACGTCATCCATCGACATTGTACAACACTAGTAGCGGAAGCAGCTTTGTGCAGTTGGCAATACCATCGAGTCAATTGATTTTCTATTTATAACCTTCTAGAATGTTCTAAACATTTTACAGTTAAAGAATATAAATAATTTCATTGATTTCATGATAACAAAATTCTGAATAAGAATCTTCACTGGTCAGATAGTACAGACGAACGTATTATTAAAGAAACAAATAAAATATTTTTGATTAACTGATTCATCATTTACATAAATCTTTTTTTATTAATTTAGTAAATCCATATACACAGAAATATTTATTTATCAACCAAAAAAAAAAAAATCGGCGTCAGTGCGCAGAAGCGCGCCATTTCGCCGTTACGACTGCGCATGTGTTGGCAAACCTGCGTTGCTTCCTCCAAGCTACGACCGGACGCCATTACCACGCCATCGGATTGAGAATCTGTCACTTGTGCGTTTTTCGTTTGATAATCTTAAGATTTTCTACGAAGTCGTTGCTTCTGTGTTAATAGTACCTTTAAATACATAAATACCAAAATGTCTGACGAGAAAAAGGTGTGTATCTTACTGTATTATCAGTGTAGTGACGAAAAGTCGAAAACAGTGCTTCACCGACATGGCGTTATTAGCGAAATGTGGTTACCTGATTGAAAGTGAGAAGTGTTTTACCATTGTGTTTGTTGAGATTATATTTTTATCGTTACGATATTTGTTTTTCAGGGAGAAAGCGAACACATCAACTTGAAAGTATTAGGTCAAGATAATGCTATTGTGCAGTTCAAAATCAAAAAACACACACCCCTGAGGAAGCTAATGAATGCCTATTGTGATCGAGCGGTAAGTTCATTTTATTTACTAAGCGGCTTACGATCCTTCAATTATAATTATAGTTAGCTCAAAGACAAAACAGTCAAAATAGATGTGGCATGCTTATTGTATGAACAATGAAGGTATGTAAAGTGTGTGCAAACCAGGTACTCTGGCGGGCACCTATATCGGCAGTTTAAAAAAAGAAAGCGTAGCTTACAGTAATGTTTCACTGAAACCTTATGCTGTGCTTTTGAGATCCGTACATGAGAAAAATAAAAGGATTTTACTGCACGATGAACTTCATGTTTTAATTTGAGGATTTTGTGATAACACAGGTTATATCTTTTCTACTCAATATACTTATGGGCTTCAATAATTATTGAAAACTTATTTAAACAAATGAAAGTAATTGTTTTGTAAACACTTTCTGAAAAGATCACTGACCTTGTAATTACGGTAGGTTCG
The DNA here is from genome assembly GCA_963555695.1 of Dasypolia templi. Classification (NCBI taxonomy): domain Eukaryota; kingdom Metazoa; phylum Arthropoda; class Insecta; order Lepidoptera; family Noctuidae; genus Dasypolia; species Dasypolia templi. Next base: position 7,140,526 of record OY743148.1, on the reverse strand, counting down.
CAGTAATGTTTCAATAGAATACAGTTCTGCTCTATGACCAAAACATACTTTACCTGTATGGTTGTATTAGTCTAAAGATGTAGAAGCATAATATTAGAAAACCCTTTGTGCCCATTACGAGTGATGCTTACAAGAGAGGAGAAACAGAGCATACTATGTGGTTTATGTGGAAGACTCAAACATTGATTTTGAGAACACTTATGAGCCCTTATACTGTACTTTGCCATTTACATTGCATTGCATTTAGTTGCCTGGCAAATAATTACTGTTTATGCTGCTAAGACACGTATTTTGTGCTTGAAATAGTGTTTCTTGTAAGGTGTTGTCCACATTAGCTTAGACTTACACATATTGAGCCTATGCATTTGCTAAGCATTGAGCAATTACTTTAGTTTTGTATACAAAGTGACGATTTAGTCACCTGCATCTGTCAAAGGGGTGATTCTACCTGTCTTTTTAATCAACTTTTGCGACGAAACTGTTATTTGATTCGAGAAAAAAAAAAAAAAATCTTATAAAACAGTTGACAGACCATTTCAATGCATGTTTTTTTTTTTTTGGGTATGAATATACCAAAAGTTGTGAGAATCACTCCCTCGGTGGATGCAGGTGACTATATTGCCACAAGACAATAAAGTTCAGAAGGCTTATTCTGGAAACAAATAGTAACTATTCTTAACATTTAATAAAGTTTTCCAAAGATTGCCAATACCTATTAGTCAGTGTGTGCAGGAGAAAATACAGCACATCTGTAATGCAATTTAATTTCTATGTCATAGTAAAATTATGAGAGCTTGACATTTCGTATGGAGAGTTGACCTTTGGAACTGACTATGTAGCGAACTAAACATTTCTTAATATTGTGCAATTCCCACATTTATTATCTGAGTGAGATTACTGATTATCTAAAGGTACTACTAATCTATGTTTCCAGGGTCTATCAATGCAAGTAGTGCGGTTCAGATTTGATGGTCAGCCAATCAATGAAAATGACACGCCAACATCACTGGAGATGGAAGAAGGGGACACAATAGAGGTTTATCAGCAGCAGACGGGTGGCTCGCCTCTAGTGTAATCTTATCTTAAGGAACTGTCCATTTCCCATGGGAAGAACGCTATGGTGAACCCATCTCAACTTAACATTAAGTTAATTTTAAATAAAACTATGCAAGTATAACAATGTAATATTTTGAGATACACAAATGCTCAGCTGAGCTTTGTATACCTTAGCATTGTGTATCTTAAAACAGTAGTACTGTATACTCTATTTAATTAAGGAGAAATTTGAGGGAAACCAAATGTTCTAGGTAACTTCAATAATTATTCCATTGTGATAATTTTTTTAGTTGACACTTTTTTCAGATCAGCTCCTAATTTTTTAAGTGTGGCCAAAAAAATGACACTTGCAAGCTGTGTATGTGGTAATAATTTATTGGACATAGGTCCAACCCAATTGTCAAGTTTGTAACCACAAATGTAATATCTGAAATAAATTAAATTTAAAACCATCTAGTTTTTTTTTCTTCACTTTTTTTTAAATCTTTATGCTGCTGTGATGTTATTAATTTTTTATTTTAGACACCAACAAATATATTGTCAATTCAGTATAGTAAATTAACTCAGAAATCCAGAAATGTATATATCAGAACCCGTGCCGCGCACGTCAGCGGATAATTTCCTTGATTTATGTTAGCTTGCTTTTTGTCAGCCAAACAAATTGCAGAATGCTAGCTTACAGAGATCGAAGTCTCTGTAAGCAAGCATTCTGCAATTTGTTTTGCTTGTAAAATCACCTACCCCAAAGTTTAAATAATAAAATAAAATAAACCTGTTGAGTCATGGTAATTTTTTTTTACCTACATGCAAAGTTTCAAGAACCCTTCCAACTCAGCTGCCATTGAAACCTACATGTTAATAATTCAGTGATGACTCATTGGCACAAATGTTATTTCAAACATACTGCATGGCTAGAATTATCTAATCTTACTACACACACAACTTTTACTACCTACGTCATAACTGAGGTCATAGAATAAAATAACATGCCTTATCAGATCCCTAATAATAGTTTGTACCGCCCAACGTTTCATATCCTTTTCCAAGTGGTCAACATTATATTCTCACTAATCCTGACTGGGAAAACTGCATTACTATCTACCTATGTATATAAGTTACCAGCCAGCTCATGTAAGTATCCTAGTGAGTTGAACAGGATAAACAGCAGCAGCACACTAAGAATTTTAAGTAAGTCACCAAACCACTTACGATCGCCAAGTAGGTACCTAAATATAGTTGTGTAAGGATATTTTGGCAAGAGATCAAAATCGGAACTAACTTGAAATTTTTCAATACAATTGGGATGATGACAGTTTTTAGATTTTTGTCTCAGAAGACTGTTTGTTTCCAAATCCAAATAGAGCAAACTATGTTACAAAAAGTGTAAAAGCTTAAAAAATTACCAAGTTATAAACGTTTTAAATTTCTGTTAGACAAGGACAGCACTATCGTAGAAGTGACGTCACGACTATGTAACTTCATACTAGCGCCGTTTTCAGTACCGCGCGAAAGGGACGGCAATAATCTCCTCCAAAAACTTTTAAAGCGTGTATCTTCTTCAAATTTACACCGATTTAACAGATTTTAAGATTATCTCATTTTTACTAAGCCTTCTTTGAAATTACATAATTTTTATGAACATTGTTTATATTAGTCATCATCCGAATTCCACAAATATTTACATAATATGCCCCCCTGGATGTCATTCACGCGTCGGAAGATCCTTTTAGCAGTGTATCTTTAGTCTTATGTGGTGCCAGTCAAGTCAACAAGGTTGATGGTCCTGGATCGGAAACGACGGAAGTTAATTCCTAAATCAGATTTCACTGATTCCCGTATTTTGTGATAGCTTTAAAGTTAACCTTTAGTTTTTAACTGTTAATTATGAAAACCTTGGTATGTAATGTGATTTTCAATTACTGTTACAACTTGCAAAATAGGTACCTAAGTTATTATGTAACAAAGATCATGGTATCGACAATAATTATCTGTTTCATCTTCCAGCGAACACCGCTCAGTACGCGCACTTCGTTTTCAACACACTGGACCAAGACAGAAGTGGCCTGTTAAGTTTTGAGGTAAATATACCATGTATGGTTAAAATCCCTACAATAAATATATTGAGGACATGACAATAAAAAAACGTTTATTATTTGGCATATAGGATATGTTGTAGAACCAGCGTAACCCAACTTAGGTACAGCCAGCCTTTTCCCGTAGAGGTCGTTGAACGCAAGCAAATATGATCCTACCTATGGGTGGCTGGTATGGCTTGCATAAAGTAGCAGGTACATCTTAAACGCGTTCAAGAGCTGTCAGTGTCAATATTCCATAGAAAATAATGACACTGACATCTCACGGAGTCTATCTAATGATCATGTTCAATTTCATTGGTAAAATCAGACCTTAGTCTGTTAGATGCTTTAGCTGTTTCTATAATATGTGTAAGCGCATGTAATTAATAATGCAAACTTTGTAAGTCCCTCATGTATCACTACAAAACCTTAAGGTACCTGAATAAATAATATAGGTATTCTAGATAACACGGGACTATCCCGTCCCGTCCCGTGTTGTCTTTACCGGGTAACCGCTTCTTTATGCAAGTACCCTCAGGCACTAAATTTATTCTAACTTTTAAAAGCACCAAGCTGCGATCATCACACATTACGGTGTCGATTTTTTCAGTAGGCCCCTGACCGGGAGCGTGCCTACCGTACCTGTGTAAGCCTGTAAACTTAATTAACGTCGACTAAATCACAAACTCGGCTTATCCTATTTATTATGAAGTCCTATAAATAAGAGAGAAAGCCTCAAGTTGCTCCACCTTCTGCTCTGTTTCTCATCAGTGCCCTACAGAGTTCAGAATACCCTGAAACGACAAATTAACTCATTTTCTATTTCCAGGAGTTCGTAACCGGGTTGTCAATATTATCGAGAGGTACCTTAGAAGAGAAGCTACGATGGACGTTTTCACTGTATGATATCAATGGCGACGGATGCGTCACTAAAGAAGAAATGACGGAGATTGTCACCGCTGTTTACGACCTTATGGGGAAGATCGTAGACACCAATTTAGAGGATGAAGTGATACGGGAGAAAGTTGAAAGACTGTTTCAGGTTTGTATTTCCTAATTTCACATGGTTTTCATTTTCTAAAACTTAGCAGCCATGGCGCAACGGTTATCGCGCGAACATGCGAACGAAAGGTGAGTTCGAATCTCACCGTTTGTATAGCGATATTGTTGCGGATACAGATTTTGTAACATACGCGGACATCGATGCAGACATCTGGAGTTTTTTATGGGATTCGTCAAGGTTGCCTTCGAAATTCAAATTGTCTTACCTTTTTTTGCAAATTGCTGTGATGTTTTACGTTGTATGCATTCATGCAAACTTTGCACTGTTGACTGAATTACTCATTTAAGAATATTATGGAAAAACTTCAAAACAGAGAATTATCAAAAGAACCATTACAATAATTTAATCAAAATATGATGTTTAATTATTTCTACAAGAGATTGTGATAAAATTATAGGCAATTTTACTCGCTGAAATTTATCCATCATTCATCATTTTTAGTTTCTGTTAGAAACTTATACAACTATTGTTATATGTATAACATACTTATTTTTTCTTAGATACCAATGTACAGGCGGTCTCAAAAAGATGTGTGTGTGTGATCAAATGAATTGTAGTCATAGTACCTACAATCATAATTATTCTACAAAAATGTTAATGCAGAAATGACGTAACTTTCAGAAAATGGACTTGAACCGCGACGGAGTGCTGACTCTGGACGAATTTCTGGACTGCTGCCTGCGCGACGAGGACATCTCCCGGTCGATGGGCGTATTCGACAGCAACTTCTGACGTCCTGCGGCCGGCGCGCGCGCCGACACGTGTCGCCCCCCCTGACAGTACCGACATTCACCACCTACGTCATTTTGTACATAAACGGTCTGCATTTCTGCATCAGCCAATTGATACCTAAGAAAATTTAAACGCTCCGCAGACGTCGGTCATTTTGTCCGCGAATAACCGCGAAATACATCATCCGGCTAGCATCGGTGGCGCGGTCGTTTTTTCCTCCATGTGCGTTATTGCCTATGCAATAACGCGAGCAATTTGTCTGCAACGATAGAACGTATTGAAATATACATTTCGTTTGGAAATCTAGATTTTCCATACGTTGTGGAAACCTATATTTCTATATGTTCTACCGTTGCGGACAAATTGTCTATCGTCTGCTGAGCGCCTAAATGAAAAGTAGCTAGGAAAACTAATGTTGGTAGTGCGGTATATGCCACTTGGTATCATAGATTTTTGATACCATCTGAATAGTTTTCCGCCTGAATTGATGCCAGACCAATTGAAAAATGACGTAGCGGGATACGCAATGTATCTTTGGTGAATGACGATATTATTGTAAAAAGAAATGCCTTATTTATAAGAAGCTTTAGCGAAGAGAAAATGGATTCATAGAAACGGTGTTTTATAAATGGCACCAGTTACTATGTAATATGAAAGGAATGACTTGTGTCTTGTATGTAGATATGACATCAACAAGGAACGATGTGAGGCTTATTTTGTACTAGTAATTATATTAGGACCTTTAATAATTTAGTATAATTAAGTGTCCAGTTAAGAACTTGTTATAATTCCACATAATTATAATCCTAGCGGGATCCCTGTCTTCAATGGGCATTTTTTTAGACCCTTGCTAGTATAAGTCAGTTGTAACTAGCTTTTTATCGTAACATTCCCATGACCAGCACCCTAATTGCGAAACACATTTTCGTAAACGATTGCGATTAATCTGTTTGATTTTGACGGTTCAAGAACATTCATTGCGTTCTATATATTGTTAAGCAGAATTTTTATCGAACGAAGAAGCAATGGATTAGCAATCTGTTTCAAAACGATTCAGATTCCGATTGATTGTGTATTACGCAATTAGGGTGCAGGCTTACTATGCCGTCTTAAAGCAACGTTTTTATTTAACTTTCTTGGTATCCGCACTAAAGTAAACTTTTCGTCTTGTATATAGCTTAAAAATTATGACTAGTTATGAGATAAACCGAATTGTTCTTATAAAATCTACTTTATGTTTAAATAGATGTAAGTATTATCTTCACAAGATTTAAGTATTCTACCTTCTAGTCAAGATTCAAAGGTATTTATAAAAATATAGTCTTTTATCTAAAGAATTCTGTATTCAAAATGGTAGTTTTATCTGAATATCACTGATAATAATTAATTCTAAAAAAAAACTGAAAAATATTTTAAAACTGTTCAACTAGATATAGAAAAAATCTTCTTATACCTGGATTAATTGTAAGAATAAAATATTTATAATTCGTATAAAATAATACGACATGCCATCCAAATAATCCTATTTTCGGTCGTACACACGACCACATATCAAGCTATACATTTTTAGTTTTAAATGACCTCGCATTGTAGGTATAGGTTTTTCGTACAATGAGAAGTCAGCTTATGCGTATACTGGAAATGTATATCTGGATATGTCGTCGTGTGTACAAAAACGGCCGCAAAAAAACTACTTTTTAAATATTTAAAAATGCTTTTAAAAAGGTACCTACAATGATCTGTAAAACACCTGGCAGTATTGCTTCTTATCATACAAGCACTTCTTATCGTCGCACACAATGGGCATTATTAGAAGGCTCAATGTCACCCCAAGGGCAATGTACAGGGCTGTGCTTGGAGTTTCCCTACGAGATCGAATCAGAAATGAAGAGATCCGCAGGAGAACTATGGTAACCGACGTAGCCAGAAGAATTGCTAAACTTAAGTGGCAGTGGGCAGGGCACATTGCTCATAGAACAAATGGCTGAAAGGGCCGAAAGGTTCTGGAGTGGCAACCACGTACCGGAAGACGTAGTGGAAGGCCTTCCACAAGGTGGACCGATGACTTTGTGAAGGCCGCAGGAATCAGCTGGATGCGGGAAGCACATAACCGGAAGAAGTGGCGGTGCTTGAGGGAGGCCTATGTCCAGCATTGGACGTCTTTCGGCTGAAATGATGATGATCCAAGCAGTTTGGAGGTCAATCAACATTTCATAGTGCCTAGATAATTAAGACCCTAAGACCTACATGCATGCGACACCTTCAAATTGGTACTTCTTTTCTTAAGAAACAATGCTAGTGTTAAATGGGCACTCCTGTAACCTTACTTCACTTCTCAAAATGATTAAATACTTCTTTTCTTTCATTTTGAATCGTTCCGGCCATTTTGTATAGTATTTAGAGTAAATATTTATATATGCATACCTACCTACCATTTAAGTACTTAATCAAAGTGTAACGCTGATTAAAATACCTACGTATTAATACAATTTTACCAAGTTTTTTTTCTCAAGGCTGGTAAACACTGGCGCTACACAAAGGCACCGCGTGTCGCGCGACGAGCGCTAGATTTGTGTGGTGGGAGCAGAAAAATGCTTATTACCTAATAATCTCATTTAAAGGTACTATCTCATTTCTCCTAAAAGATATGGCATAAATGCCAATCCGTAGCTAGCTGTAACCAAATTGAATTCATTAAAAAATAAAAATTCATAACAAAAAGAAACTTAAGAAAACACTGCCATATAATAGTTTACTGATTATCGATATATATTACTCACATCGATTTACATCAGTGATAACATTTCACCACTTTTATTCAACCATCATTCATTCATTTCCTTCTTTTATTTCAATTGACAATAATTTGAATATAATTAGCAACTTTTTTAACATTTACGGTATCCATTCAATTAATGCATCTAGGTACGTATTCATAAAGATTATTTAAATGTCTGTTAAATAACATTGTCTTTATCGCTGAAGAAACAATAGATATTTTCTAAAAAGATACCATTAATGTAAATATATATTGTATAAACCGATAATATAGATTTTAAACGTGTATATTTTCATAGTAAATGTTAAATGGAACCAAATAACTAGAGGCCATTAATTAACATCGTATTTTAATGTTGAAAATAATAAAATGACACGCAAATAATAACAGCACTATTACGTATTTATGAATTTTATGTAATGTGATTATAAAGTGATGAAATAATAATCTAAATGGTGTTAAGATACGTTTGTTAATATATAATTAATATGAAATGGATACACGATTAGTAGATGACCACATTGTGCTTAACATTTTACCTAATGGCATCATGTGGAAATATTTTAATGTAAGTACATTATCAACATTATTTTATTGGTCGAGCTTACATAAATAAGGTTTGTGTGTCTTCCCAAATCATACCGTTACGTTCAAACTATCTTAAGCCGGCAATATATGTTGGTCAAGTCTCAGCCAACGCGAGCGTAGGCAAATTGATGCAAGGCGAATGCTACTGTCTACATGTTGGCCAAGCCTCAGCCAACGCGAGCCTATACAAAACGAACCGACACTGATCCGAAGTGAGACGAGTCGTAGCGAGCGATCCCGAGCGGTAGCGAGTAGCGAGGCACGCCAAACGAACCGTATACACGTTGGCGCTCGCATGCACTTGGCCAGCTAGGCGAGCGTTGACGAGCAATGGCGAGGCTCGACAAATGGGCTGTCTATATGTTGGTACTCGCCTTCGCTCGGCCAACTATGACCAACATGTATAGCTGGCTTTACGACCATGTTGATAAACACCTACCCATAAAACATGAAAGTCCCGATGAAGAGATTTTATTACATACGTAAATAGATACTTTATCAACCATTGCGCCTGTAAATACCCAAAGGGTTAGGCAGAGGTTGCTACTACTACTACCTTTTTAGTTTCAAAGAATACGAAAATATATAATATAACATAGGATTAAAACACAATCTTATGATGAAAATTAGACGTTATAACTTAGATAAAAAATAAAATCGATGTACGATCTTAGGTTGATTTTTAAGACTTTTATTTTCTTTACCTACCTACTGTAACGTTTAATTATAATTAATTTTAAATGTAAAGCTGCGTCCCCACTTGTGAAAAAACACGACAACAACTCTCCCAACAAAGGTGACCAATTTGTTACGCATAATGTGGACGGGGATTCGATGCCGAGATTGATTCGTCATGCATGTCGGCAGCGTAAACAGAGGCAAATTATTCTGTGCCTGTAAGTGTCACTAGTGCATCATATGTAGGTACCTATTACTATGCTGTTTAAGACCCCGATAAGACATTATGTTATTATCCAGAAAAAAATTCTAACTGGTCACTGTTTGGACTGTTGACTATCCACCAGATAAAATAACGCGTCAGATAATTATGTATTAAATTATTCAAACATCTAACATATATTGCGAACGGGGATTTCACTTTGTTGGTGTGTTTATCACAAGTGGGAACGCAGCTTAACGTATGTATAACAAACATACCTACCATTATCTTAGTGCCAAAAATGACCCTTTTGAGAGTGCAGCCTTTTGTTATCGCAACGTGTCCGATCGTTTTTATTTATTCCTTTGTAAAAGGTTGCACTAGTTATTAATCAGAGCGTTTTTAATAGGCCTATTAGGATGATAAATTAATATCGATTTTGTCTTAAGGTCCATGTACCTACTAGTCTAAAATCTACAGGTACTTGATGTTAGTTAGGTAGGTACGTTAGTATAGATGCAGTTTTGTCCCTTAGGACGTACATCTTACATTGCATGCGATGTCATTATCAAGCTTTTGTTTGCAGTGATTAATTTACGAAAATTTACTATCAACTTCTTTTCGCGTATTAGTTCTTTCAAATAAACACGAAAAATGAAGTACATATCAGTCATTTGTAGTTTTCTGCTGAGTCCATCGAAGAAATTACACTTTGTGTTAGTTATTAATCGGTATATTTATTTGATGTTGTAATTGTTGCAAATGATCCAGCATCCGTGTAATAGTACCTACCTACATTATAGCGTGGACGTAATGAATATGTTTAGGAACGAAATCTGTAAATTAGATATTTGAATATTGAATTGTTTATTTACAAATTGTATGTGTATTTTATAGAAAAATAAATAAATGCGATTACAAAGTGTTTTATTAATTATTGATCAACACACGTCGTTGAATGAAAAAGCTGGCTTGGAGCTGGGAAACGAACCCGCAATATTTTCAGCAGTTATGAATATATATACACTACAATAAAACTGTCAAATTTACATTATCCTTTTAACTATTACGCCAATGCATTGGCGTAATAGTTAAATGATGCCTGTTATAGTTCCCTTGCAAATAATGTTCCCACTACTTGAAGCATAGGTACATACAGAATTGGGCGAGTCGATGAATAAAACCAATCGACACAGAAATGAAACAAGACGTTTTTACACTTTGTACAAAATCTTTATTAAAATTGTGACAATAGCATAATTAAAAATAGTCACATGAACACACTCCCGAACAAAAACTAAGGTAAAAATTAATTCAAAGAATATTTTCGAACAAAACAATAATAATATCTTTCTAATATGGCAAAAGTTGCTGCGTAGCAAGTTTACATCTAGAGTGAATATTCGATCCGAGAAGGCGGCTGATGATGAATAATTAATTAAGATTTAAACTTAATTCTGAAAGTTAACTACATTAAGTAAATATTATTGTGCAAACAACACAACACAATATTATTGTGTAATTTTTGAGCAAAATGTCTTTAATAAATTATTTTAAAAAAACATCAATTCCTGTGAAACAGTTTATACTGTACCTAACATTTTACGACACAATTTTCAGCGATTTAATACAGTTTATTCTATTTCTGAGGCACTTGTATTAAAATACTTCTACTGGATACACACAATCTACTTGAAACAGTAAGTAACCCTAGAAGAAAATACTATAGCCATTGAAATTCCAAAATTAATTTACAATCCTATGAACTACATTATTTTGTAAATAATGTAATTTACAACTTAAGCTCTAATTATAAACTATGTGTGTTCTTGAGTCTTGAAGATAGAACTATTCACCTAACCAATTAATTAGGAAAGACCAATTGGTCTTCTTGGTTTTAGAATTTATGCAGATTTGTAATAAGTATGTATTTGATTATGTCATAATTTAAGTTCAATGTATTATTTGCCATGTATAGGTTAAAATAAATGGAACTATGCAGCAATCATATTGTAGAATAATATGCACACGTACAAAGAGGAACACAACAAACTTGGTCAATTTAATTTCAAATCTACCAATTATTATGTATATTAATAATCTACCAATATGATTTAGGAAGAAATGCTTTCCAAAGTCTTACTTTTGTACACACAACTCCAAATAATATCAATACTACATTACAAAAATATTGCTTTGTTTAGCTAAGTCAATATAAAAAATACCAATAATTCATTTTAAAAATATATAGAGAGCTTAGTTAAGTATTAGAATTTTGTACGGTGGTTTCGTAAGGCAGTTATTAATCTCAAACACTAACCTACATATAACTAATAGACATTAAAAAAAACAATAAAATATTGTCACACAGATCTCTAGAAAATATAGCATTTAAAATGTGATGCATGAATGAAATACAAAGAGTAATAAAATTATTTACACAAATTAAATTCTCTACCACATAATATCTAAAAGACATTACATTTTTATATAAAATCAAATCTACAATACTCTGTAGTAAAGTGTTCTGAATTTTTATGATCTTTAACATTAGAGTTATATTCATGTTCTAAGAAGCATGTAATTAATATATTTGACAACCATCAGCAACAATAATTGCCTACCTTTATAAAAGAGGTTTATGAGCAACTATGGATTGCAATTTATAACATGAATATAATAGAATTAAAGAAGTTTAGGTAATAGTACTGAAGGTACTCTTTTGCAGTATCTTTGCCAGGCCGCCCCATAGCGCCACCTGCATCGATTATGGTCCCGCCATGCGCGATGCATTAGCACAAGCATAGTCAGGATCGCCGGTGCTGCCGCCAAATATTGTCCAGCGACAATCCCAGGCAAAGCTAGGGCGATGTGAATCAGTATGTCACCTGCATAGTTCGGATGACGTAAAATCCCCCATAGATTGGAGACCAGAAGCTTCTTTCCATGGAATGTCGGCATGGAGTCTAGGTCTGAAAGAAAAAAATCCATTTTCAATCGAAGATCACAGAATAAAGAAATCATTTTTGGAAATTCTTGATAATTATTTTCTTGTTTAGTAGAATGAAACACAGTACCTCAATACTAAGTTTGTTAATGAAAATAACTATGCATATGATTATGAATAATAAATTAGTTTTTGTAAAAGTTACTATGGTACAATCAGTATAAATTATTGGCTGTTATAAAAACACTATATTCCACCATCAAAGCATTTACAAATAAAGCATAAAACAATTAAATAAATAGCATACATGATACAGTTACTTACTTGCCAAGCTCAGATGTAGAGGATCTTTTCTGAACTCATATTTAATATTGTTACTAACAAGCATTATGAAGAATCCCAGCGCAAATAGTACACAAGCAGAGATTAAAGTGTTAGTAGACAGAACTAAGTCTGTGTCTGCCACATGTTTAGATATTGTTGTGAAGTAGAATGGGTACAGTGCACTTGAGACAGTCTGGAGGTACCCTACCCCTTCCGACTGCCAGTAAAATGTTGTTGTGATCCTGTACTCCTTCATAATAAAGTTCAGAATATAAACTATCTGCATTAGAGAGACTATAATAATTGTTGGCTTCAACTGTACATTGTTCACCAAATGTTTTAAGTTTTCCAATGAGAAATCATTCTTCTCTGACATTTTGATTTGAAGTCCTTGTGTGAAGATTAGTGAGAGAAATATCAGCTGGAACAAAATATTATATTTTATTTTTGGAATAAATTATAGAAACAAGTGTTTATGAATCATTACTTCATTTATAAGCATATGTGAATAGCATTGATTCTACTTTCCTGCATAATTTGTTAGATAAAAAAATGATAAGCTCTCTAATGAGTGAATAGAATCCGAGAGAGAGAGATAGAGTGTGATCTATAGCCTACTACAAGTACAGGAGTTAATGTGTACAGGAGTTAGCAGGAATTTGATTTAGGCATACTATAAAAACCTCTAAAAAGTTGTTAAGCAACTTTCAATTGTGTACATCATTAAATTTCTGTTGATGAAATATTTGGGAAGGAAAATCTATGTCCCTTTACTAATACTTACAGAGCTAATATTTGAGATTCTTGATATCCACAGTTTGACATCCAGCTTTTTGATAAATGGATGAATTTCCCTCCCCATGAAGAAGTCATACAATGTATATCCTGTGTTTCCATACTGATTTAAGTCTTCCTTTGTCAAGACACAACTTTTTACATACAAAACAATGCTTAGTCCTACAGCAACAATGTATGAGATGGCTGCAAGTCTCATGTATTCATTCAGTAAATTCTCTTTGTCAATAATTTGAAAGAAATCCAATAGGAAGAGGGCATTCACAGTCACTATGCTGGAGAAAAATGCATTAAAACAGTGTCTTGTGCCAGACTCATCCATGCGGTCAGATCTGGTACCAAATATTGGTACAATGGCAAAAATGGCTTGTATAGCACATTGTACAAGAATAAAGCTAGACGCTTGTAAACTAAACAAATCTTGTATAGATTTATATGCAGACAGATCTAAAAGTGATTTGGGAGAACAAGATTGTGTACAAGAATTTAATATAGAGAATACTGTTAAGGGTATCAAGAGCATTAAGCTCAGGGATCCCATTCTTCCACCAAACTCCCATTTGCTTGCAACTTGAGTCAAGCCATTGATACTGTTTCGAAGGGGGGTTGCCAACTTTCTAGTCACTGATTTTGATTCCACTTGATGGTATTCCTCTTCAGAATTGTCTTCATCTGAGTATTGTCCTAGTGATTTACTGACAGATTTGCTTATTGATTTGCTTTGACTTAGAGATTTGCTGAGACTCCGTCTGATGTCTGGGACATTGTCAACAAATTCTCGCAACCTACTAGATCTGCGAGGCGCGACCTCCTCGACAGATCTCCTGTTTCTTAAACCGTATATGTCACTAGATTCCAACCCATTCACTTTATCAAGAGAAAATTCACTCTCTGTAATACTCGATGTAAAATCTTTGAGGGAGTATTCTAAGCGTTTAGACCGGGTCCGGCGGGAGACTTCGAGCTTTGAATGTAAATCTTCAAGTTTGACCGCTACTGCTCCTTCAGAGTCGATGGGAGGGCGCTTTGCCGGGGACTTCGGTACATTGGAAACCTCTGGTTGTATTGTATCCTTAGTAGTTCTCGAAGGTGACTTGCGTGCGGGAAACTTCGAAACTGGTTTTCGGCTAGGCGACTTGCGTGCGGGAGATTTACGGCCAGACGAGCGCGCTGGAGGCGGAGTTTTCCCGGACGGCGGTGGCGAACTTTTCCGCGTTCTGGCGGGAGAACGCGTCGGCGAGACACCTTTACGTGTTCTTGAAGGACTCACTTCTATAACGCTAGTTCTTATCCGACCGCTTCTAGTAGACATTCTGTAATTAATACCACAACATATTTTTAATTGCTAGTTTCTTTTTTTGTTGAGTCTAAAATTATCACACCACACGCGATGATATTTACTTATCACAATATAGTATTATTCATCGAATCACAACTTGCTTAATCCGTAAAGAACTAAAGATTACTTCTTTCGTAAACCACACTAAATGCCAATCTGCCAACAATATTTCTCAAAATCAAAACGAAAAGTTCTCAACATAAACACAATGAATGAACGCAAAACTACGAAGAGAGAGGAGAGGAAGCCAAGCGCCAACGAACGACGACGCTAAATGAATTTAAAAACGCTGCCTGTGATTGGCTAAAAATAGTTGTTGCTACACTACTCCATGCGATAGACTGCTTCTTCGAATGGGAGAGACAGAGACAGAAACTTTTATTTACTATATTGGCCAACCTAACTATCACATTTGATAAAACTGGAGTTTTCCGAATTCTCGAAATAGAATATAAAAAAAAAACAAAATATCAAGTCCACACACAGATTTTATCATCTACTTTAACTCGGCTGTCAATTTGCGTGTTCACTTGTGATTTTGGAATAAAATAGCTTTTCGACTGCGAGTCGCCAGCGACTTATGTCGCTTCGTAGCGTGTGTAGCTAGCATTAGCTACATGACATTATTTTCATTGGAAAGTAATATGGTCTTGTCTTTTGCTAAGGTTTCCATCATATAAATTGAAAATTGTCAAAAAGTGCCACTATGGAGAATAATATTAATTTGATAACATATCAAATAAATATTATTCTATTCTATCGTTCGACGCTGTCGATACGTTTAATTGAATCAATCAAATGATATCTACATGTAATTTCGATTCGTTGACCTTTATCACGTGACTTATCGATAGCTTATGTCAACCCCATACAATTTTTGACTCTTCTACTAGCGTCATCGCTAATCGATTGTTGCTTTGTCTAGGCCTTACACAAAAGAAAAGTAGATTACTTACTCTAACTCCGTAATCCACCATGTGGGGTTTCCTCACGATGTAGACTAAGTTAAACATTTCGACCAACTTATCTGTGGAACGGCTGTTTTTAGAACTAACATTTTAACCAATAAAAACCAATAAATAACCATTGGTTGGTCGTAATATGCCCAAGACCCTGTGAAAAACGAAACTAAATGGCGATTTTATGCAGCCGGTAAAGCAAAATGCATGAAATATATTTTACATGGTATTTATTTTATGACGTGGTAACTCTTTTAGAGTTAATGCTTGTCTTTTGGATAAAAAGAACGAAACAAGTAAAAATAAAATAACATGTTGCAAAAAATTTTGGGGTCCATTTTCAAATTTCCTTTAAAATACTCGTAATTTCTTCTAAGTCTCTCACTTTTAGCAGATAAGTCAAATTCTGGATTGATCCAATCAGGATCGATCCAGAATTTGACTATTTCTTCTAATTATTTCTTCGACGGTTTAGATATTTTCTCTTTGATAATAAAGCCAGATGTCGTATCATTTCATCAGAATCCATGCCAATCTCAATATTTGGTACTCGATTATTCTCTTTGAATTGGTTGAATCCAATGTAGATTCAATTCGTACGTTGCGTAAAAAATTGCTCGAGCCTTACTTATGAATTTTACGAGAAATTCATAAGTAAGGCTCGAGCAATTTTTTGAGTTTGTCGGGTTCTACTTCTGGTTCAAGTCGGTCAACAGGGATACCGACTTTTTTGACAATAAATTTTGTGTAGTTCGATTTAATCAATAAATGATTATATTTAGTAGTAATATTACTGTACTGATTAGGGTAATCATTAATAAATGTTCGTTTATTATGAAACAATTTTCTTTCATTCTATAAAAACATTTATTTATTTCACATAGCGTTTACAGTTACCTTCACCAGCAGATATCAAACAAGTCTTCATACTAACGCTGTGTCTTTCTGCTAGGCATATAATAGGACTGTTTTACACTAAAATAAAACAGTCATTATGTGCCGAAAGAAAGACACAGCGTTAGTATGAAGAAGCTGTCTATAGAATCAAAGACAGGCTTCTAGGAGCATAAATATTGAAAAACATACCTGATTCTCTATGGATTTATGTTGTTACCTCTCACTTCCGGCAGGGGTCGCTACCACTGGTTCCAGCGACCGGCCCGTTAAGGTTTTCATAGTCTTCGCCAGGGGGGGTAAAGTTGCCTTTACGTACACAGCAACTTTTTTAGGTGCGCCATCTAGTAATCTGGTTCTGTAAATTTAAGGCAAATAATTCACAAATCACTCATGTCAGAATCATAGACAGCTTCTTCATACTAATGCTGTGTCTTTCTTTCGGCACATAATGACTGTTTTATTTTAGTGTAAAACAGTCCTATTATGATCAAAATATAAAAAAATAAATTTCAAGTACCGGTAAATGAAACATGACTTGAAAATCATACATCATGGAATAAACAATCCGGACTATACCCGAGCCAAAAACATTCATGAATTCACTGTGCGGAACTTATAAGGGTGAACTCATAAAATTTGACAACTACAAGGGCTTTATGTGCATAATTGTTAATGTTGGCACAAAGTGCCTCTTATCTGCACAAAATTATAAACATTTTAACGAACTAACGGATAAGTTTGGAAACAGTAGGTAAGGGACCTAGTGCACTACGCGACCATGACCTGTCGCAATCTTGGCCGCAAAAGCTCCAACCATAGAGGAAAGTAAGCTCCGACCAAGATGCAGACGTTCAAAATATAGCAGGTACACAATGTTTGGCCGCAACTGGTCGGAGGGCCGGCCGTGCATACGCATTCAGTTTCTGTGGATAGTTTAACCTTGTCTGACCGGCCACTGACCGTAGTCGTGACCGCGTAGTGCGCGAGGTCCAAGGTAGTCGCTAAGTTAGCTATATTTAAAATGTTCAGGACCTATGTGTGTACAGTTTATAATGTTCAGGACCTATGTGTGTACAGTTTATAATGTTCAGGACCTATATATGTACAAAAATCGACGTTGTTTATTAAAAATTTTGTAGTAGGCTTAACGTTGAATGGACACTCCGGGGTACACAATAGCAATCTTTTTAGAGTCCTTGTTGCAGATGTACCTAGGCTTATTTTATCGTTATCATTGAGGGCCAAAAGACGCTACTTTCCTACATATATTAATCAAATTTTCTTGTTCACATAACATCTTCTAGTGATCTTGATGACTGCACTGTGTATTATTTTTAAGGATTACGAATATTGGCTTTCCCATGCGATCAGTTTCGAGAGAAATCTGGTTCTCCGGAAGAAATAGCTTCACATGCTGAGAAAAATAATGTTAAATTTGATTTATTTAGTAACGTCGACGTTAATGGAGAAGAAGCATCTGACGTGTGGAAGTTTTTGAAAGTATGAAAGCGTAGAGTGCGCGCATGTTTCAACTTCACTTTAACTCGCCAGCACTTTGAATAATTTTCGGCAGCATGATGGCGATTGTTTACTTTGGAAAACCCTGAACACACAGCACACTTGCTCTTCTCCTTCTCTTGTGGTCTTAAGAGGTCTGTTCTGTTCTGGTGTTAAGAGGCCAAGAGCAAGACGAAGACGTCTTGCTCTTGGCCTCTTAACACCAGAAGACCAGTTCACCTAAAATAGAAAGGTTCAAATTCAAGTCGCTATCTCATCTCAGCGACAATCAATGTCAAAAACTTGTAAAAATCTGTGTAAATTGATTGTATTTTTGACAGATTGGGACTGAGATTAGAATGCGAACGTTCATGTATTCTTCTAAGGTGATGTATTCTTCTGCTTGATGCTAACAGTAAAATAATTGCAGTTCTTCTTGAAATATCAAAAAGAGAATTTGTGCTTGGAACTGTTTTCAACCATTTGAATAGCAATTTTGTGTCCCAAATAGGGGATTTTGAAGGTAGAGGTTTTGCCAATGCTATGGCGTTTAAGTTTGGCAACCGGCGCCCAATTTTCATTGTAATCTATGCCAGGTCTTTGTGTAAATCCACGTGCTACGAGGCGAGCCTTTTTATTTTATCTGCTTTCTCTTTATGTAAGTCTTAGATTTTTAACTGAAGACTTTGTGAGGTGGTTATGTATGTTTTGGCCAAGCATTTTTCTAAACGTATCAATGAAATGTTTAGAGGGGAGTTTTTTCATAATCAATTGTTTTTGGTAACAATTCAGAAAACTTAAAAAAAATACGAAGAACCGTCACAGCTCGGTTACCAACCATTTTGACCCCTAGGTAACGGGTCCTTATTTGTTGCTAATGACCTTTATTAAAACCAGTTTCAAGAAATAGGTCGAATTGCCCTCACACCCTGTATATTAACGGCCAAACCCAATAACGTATCTATCTCCAATTTTGGCGTGCTGGAGATATTAAGCCTATCAATCTCTCGTTTTAACGTCCCAATAAAGCCAAAGTAGGCGACCCTATAACGTGTTGACAGCTGTTTGTTTGACAGGCACAGATAGAATTGCACTGTCTATCATTAGTAGCGATCTGTCTTAGATTATTGGGTTTGGCCTTATGTTCGAAAAATTTGTCTGCTCAACAACGTAAATAACGCAACGAATGTTGTTGAATCGTAAAAATAAAAGCGATTACTACTGATAGTGCGTAACGCAATTACCCCGCCGGTCTCCAAAATTCCGGTAATATGACCGTTTCTATTAACTTTAGTTGCGCCAACACCAGCTTAATTTTTAACCCAAAGCCCTTGTTGGTGGGCGGAATCACTTTTTATAGCTTCAAGAGCTGCTATTATTTGGCTCCAATCTTTATCAAGGCTGGTACAAGCACGTCTCTCGCTGACCATCGCTCTCGCTAGGGGGGACCTAATTAACAAAACGAAAATGAGTTTGAGTTTTGTTAATAAGGTACCTAGGCTTTTTTAATTTCTTCAGGCATATAAAGTCAAAAAGAAAGGCATATAAGCTCAAAGCTGACCACGAGGCAAAGCTGACCACGAGGTGCCGCTTGCTCCGCCCCTCGCAGCCTGCCGCCCCGGGCCATGGCCCTAGGGTAAATACCAAAGAATATAACTACTCTCTACCGAGAGGTAAATACGCCCCTGGGGACGGCAATCCGACATAACTGGGGACACGTCAGGTGCAGTAGGACCAATGGCTTTACGTGCTTTCCGAGACACTAGGGTATCAATACCGCCAACTTCCAAACTCCGGGCGGCTAATGAGAATTTTCAAACAGAAAAACCCTATCAACAGTTTCATTTTGGCCCTTTGCCAGGTCGCGCTGCCAACTAAATGTAATAAATGTAAGAACCAGCTATATGGTGGGTGCCTTATCTGGCGTCCGCTTGGTTACGCAGCCAATACATTTTGTAGCCGACGCAAACGGCTGCGCCGCCATCGCCATGGCTGGCGGCCCGGTGAGGTATTGCTCTTACTTTATACTGTTAAACACAAAATCTTGGTTGGTGATCTTCGGAACGGATACAAAACCCCCACCTAAACTAGTTTTTAAAATTTGATTACGTGTAAAAGTGATCGTATGAACCTACTTTCAGAAATAAAATCATCTTTCAAGTCAAGTCAAGTCTTTCAATCGTTCTCATGAGACGGCATTTGTGTCGCGCTGTCGCGTCGCACCTGTGTTTAAGAGGCTTTACAAGGACCGAAACAAATATAAGGGAGTCATTTAAATAAATAAAAATATTTTTTCAAAATTATTATGCTGATATAATAAATAACAAAAAATAACAATAAGTATTTCTTAAAAACTATGTAATATATCACACAGTGCAGTTGCAGTTTTTTTTTATTTCACGATTTGCTAAGCTACAAATTAGATTATGGATTCTTTCGACATGCAAAGTTACAAATACCAAAAAAAAACTGTGTACCTGTAGATATTTTTGCTTGAAGATGCATAGAAGAATTGATGTGAATGATTAAATAGACAATATGTATAAGTTAAATGCTCAATTGCTACAGTTTTACATTATTTGCTGTTTAAGCCATCTTTAGCCTGCCTAAAATATCAAGATAGAAAAATAAAATGCAAAGTCGTTTTTCCGTTATATTGATCACCAGTACTTTTCGAGGGACTTGACCAAGTCCAATGGGTCAACATTGGGCCCGTGACGCTCAACGGGCACGCCATCTTTGTCGACGATGAATTTTGTGAAGTTCCATTTGATGAAGCTGCCCAGAGTGCCGCCCTGCTTGTGCTGTAAAAAAAAAACATGTTAAATAGGTCTACATAATAAAAATCCAAAGCCGGTAATATGGTCTTATGGTAATATGGTCATGTTGGTCATAGTTGGCCTTCGCTCGGCCAACTATGACCAACATGTATGGCCGGCTTTATTAAATTCATTCGTTTACTGGCAGACATCTGAGACATCTTGCACCAGAGTTCGCTTTGTTTGCTTTTGCTTCCGATTGCGATGCTTTTCGATTCCGCCGCGTACTCTAGAATCTTTCAACATATATTAGCTACTTTGTTAGCTTTCAATATACACGCAGTTATTGATAATTTAACTGAGAATATGTTTAGTGACGAAACATTATTAAATAGTACTACTAATAATACTGTAATTGATTCTTTAAACTTTTAGAATCGACAAACGAGAAGCAAAATAAGATTATTTTATTATATCACCAAAATATAAATCGCTTCTCTGGCAAAATCTTAGACGTGGAAATGTTATTAGATAAATATCATACGGATATCTTATGTTTTGCGAAACTTGGTTAAAACCGGATAGGATGTTGTTTAATGTAAATAATTTTTCAGTTGTCAAAACTCCACCTTAATTAGTGGCGTCAGGTCAGACCATACTGTTATTATAGCATTTGACTTAGATAAAAAGTTAAACTTAAATAAAACCATTGAAATAAGACCTCTTACAAAAAATAAGTTGCAAATGTTTAATAATAATGTTAATAGCAACCTTTCAACGGCTAGTTTTGATTCACAAGACGCCAATTTAAACTATGGTACACTATTTTTTATTTAAAAAGTTACTATCAATACTAAACCAAAATTTAGTGAATGGGCCAGTGCTGGCATTAGAAAAAGCAGAGATATTTTATATAGTTTGTATCACGAGAAATCATTGACGTCTGATCAAACTCTTCATGATTATGTAAGAAATTATTCTAAAATATTCAACAGTCTGCCTTCAAGCTAAATCTAAATTAATAAGTAACAAAATTTGTATTTTTTATAATAAAATAAAAGCTGTGTGGCAGGTAATTAACAAAGAAACTGGAAACATGAAACAGCGAGATCAGAATGACTTGTCGCTAAAAATTGATAATGAAACCATTTCAGATAAGTTAAAAGTTGCTGAGACACTAGAAAATTTCTTCACCAACATCCCAATTGAGGTTATAAAATCTTTTCCCTCATCATCTGTATTAGCTGAATCTTTACTCAAAGAAAACTTCAGTAAGGACATTCCTAGTTTTTTATTCGAGCCTATTTCTATTGTCACAATTAAAAAAGCGTTCAAAAGTCTTAACATAAAAAACACTTAAGACTTATGGGGGATTTCTGTTAAGGTTCTTGGAGATATTATTGACACAATTGCCCCTGTCGTAACAGGCATATTTAATCAATGTTTGATGAAAATCGGTTGGATTTTCATCAAACATGTCTAAGAACACTCGCACATAAGTCACTTAAATAAAATAAAAAAACAAATCGCGTTTGGGCGTTATGATGCCACAGACAGACAGACACACACACAGACAGACAACCCTCTTTTTGCGTCGGGGGTTGAACTGAGAACTAAGAATGAATTTTTGGATATTCATCTCCTAGAGGGTTTAAACTCTCCTAAGGGGATGAAAGTTTAAATGGTAGTTCGTCTTTTTTGCTGATGAGAAAGCCTGTCAGGTAATAATTATATACAGGTAGGTATTTTGTTTATGTCGATATAGCTTCTGCTCACGGATTCGTACGCGTGGATGGCGGAAATTGTCTGCTACCGCAACAAAAAGTAGCATAAGTTACATACAACATCTGCTGTTTACCAGTGAAAGTCCTGTCAAAACCAGTCCAGCCGTTTCGGACAGCAGCCGGAACAAACCGATAGACAAAAAATGTTTTAAAGTTTCAAGCATTTAGTAAAAAAGCTGTTATTTTGACATTACAATCGGACACTTAAATTTTATTAATTTGTCGCCAGCCCCACATTTAACATTTTGATGGCACCTTCGATACCTATTATTGAAATATAATTATTCCAAATAATTAGCAGCCTAGTCTTATTCATATAAAAGCCATTCGCATAAACTTATTTTAGCTATCAAACTGTTTTGGTCCCTTTCTGTCAAGTTGAAATGAAGTTTGACAGAAAGGGACAAAAAAAGGGATAAAATAGGTTCATGATGGGAATGGCTTTATTATGAATAAGGCGGCTAGTGTTTACTCATCTAAGATAAGGTCTAGGATAAGGTTTTTATCTTTATGATTGTGAATCCTAGCTAGCCTATTAGCCATTACAACGCAGATAAATCAACGTAAGTATATCTATGACACTGCGACACATTATTAATTAGTCACTTTTCGTGTCGGTCAGTGTGTGTGACGCGTTGCTTTTATAAACTAGGTACGGAATGGAATTTGACGCAATTTTCAACATCATTTAGAGATTTTTCTGAAAGGTTTGTTTGTAAATGATTAAACTTACAAATAATAAAGAAATCTCGATGTTTTGTCCAGTCGTAAAAACCGTGCACAGCAGGGGTTGGATGCTAGTTATTAATAATATGAATCCATCGATCACTAAATTAGTGTTCGATGTATGAATCATACTATTCCCTCAAGTCTACATTCCACCGCTTGGAAAAATCTGTGAGAAATACTGCCTACATAAACCATTTGACATAATTGCCAGCAATGAGCATTGTAAGGCCATTTCCACAGAATTATGAATAAAAGAACAGGTCTATTGATTTTCACCTTGTCACAAATAGATTATTCAAGGTTGTCCTTCAACACATATTATGGTTTGCCACATACATTATACCTACACACACTAATTGTGTTAAAACTCATTATCATTACTCAGCAACTTTTAATACTAACATGCAAGTTTTTTTTTTAAGAACATTTTTCGTTTTTGCTCCGGCACATATAATTATGTATATGTTCTGATTGGTACTTTGACTGTTGTCAACAAAGAAACCATTGGTTATCTCGATAACTTATTAAATCAAATCATGTTCTAGTAAAAAAAAAGCAAATAAGATTAGATTTAGATTAGAATGAAGTTTTTCATTATTAAACCGAACTTCCACACTTTATTACATAAATTATGTAAAGCTTAATTTTTAGTTTTCTTAGATTTTCAGATGAATGTTACGAAATAACTCTTATTCCTTTGGCATTATTAAGTTTGCTATTATTAAATTTTAAATTATTTGGCATTATTAAATTCAAAGCTTGCTGCCAATTAAGGGGTGAAGCACCTGGGTAGCCTGCAAAATTGTTTTTTTGCAATTTGCAGGTCAGTGTCAACAAAATATGTGTTAAGTACATGTAACAAGTATGCATTTACAGAATTATACACATAACATAACATCACGCCTGTAATCCTAGAAGGGTTAGGCAGAGGTGTACCTATAGTACACCCACATTTCCCAGAATTATAATCATAAAATCATCAATCATCAACCTTCTAAGTTTATAAAATCCTATTGATTGATATTTTATGAAATTGGCAGTCAATAGTATGTGTAATGTATTTATGATTATAATTCATTATGTGCAACTGACCTGCAAATTGCAAAAAAACATAACACACCTTGATTTTGCAGGATGCTATACAATTTTATATAAACATGAAGGACATCAAAATCTTTTAATTTAGCATAATACCAGGTAAAATATCGTCGGTGCGCTTGCCAAAACTCGTCCGTGGTTTTTTAAATTTTTTATTCGATTTACTTCATCAATTTTGATAGCCACATCTATTGCCGAAACAATCATGTGAAAATTCAAACTGGATCTCGATTTGCCAAAACGTATAAGTATTTATTTGCGATGAAAAAAACAGTTATGTGAACCTAATATTCAAATCCAAACTAATTTCAAACAAAAATGTGCACATATCAGATTTTGCGTGTCCGAACTCGTAAATTTTTTACGTGTTATTAGCTGTTTCGACGTAAGGCAAGAGGAAGTGTTTTATAGTACAAAATTCAATTATAAAAAAGACATTGAGATTGAACAATTTATTAATACTCGAGAAGGTCCCATACGCTGATGCAGGTGGACAGTTCATTCCACTCTGGAACGGCTCTTTAAACATCCTATTTACACTAGGAGTGACTATATTAGCTCCATGAGAAATGCTCGCCCCAGTAAGCCTTATGTTTTTCACAATTTAGACTACAAGTTTTTCAAAAATTATGATATGGTCTGCAAGCTTGAATGCTGGAGATCACAGCTGTGGTCACAGATGTCAGTAGACTTCTCTACAAAAACGGAATGTTGTATTATACATTGCGTCGCACAGTTGAGTGAAAACTACTTCCGCAAATATTGCGAGCTGGTAATTTAAGCCTTTCTAGCCTTTACAGTGCACCAAGAATTGAAAACTCTAAATATGATTGCTATAATTATGTTCGCCTTTAAAGGTAACAAAACCTTTCTGAAGATCAATAGACGCATCTCACTTCTGAGCCACGTATACAAGCTGTTCTCGAGGATCGTCACGGACCGACTCGACAGGAGACTAGACAAGTTCCAGCCAAGAAGCCGGTTTTTGAAAAGGCTGCAGTACCGTAGACCACATCCATACGGTTCGGCAAATTGTACAGATGACCGAGAACCATCCAACTGATGAGAGAAGTAAGACGAGGGGTGAGACAAGGGGATCTGATATCCCTGACTATTTACCAATGTGTTCAAGACGCTGGACTGGACTGGACAGGGTATCAACGTGAACGGCGAGTACATCCCACACCGTCGCCACCGTCGCAGAGACGCTGGAATAGTTAGAGCAGATGCTGCACAGCCTAAATGGAGCCTCTCGGCGGGTTGGCCTCGGCATGAATTTTGACAAGACGAAAGTCATGTACAATTCACGTCTTGCCGAGTCCGTTCCACATCGAAGGGTCGGATCCAGTTGGGTTGGGCGGCGTTTGGGAAACTTCGTCAAGTCTTCTCGTCGCCTATGCCGCAATGTTGGAAGACCACTAGTGTGTCCTGCCCGTTATGACCTACGGTACAGAAACGTGGACACTAACAATATAGCTGCTCCACAAATTCAAGGTCGCTCAACGCGCTATGGAGTGGGCTATGCTCGGAGTTTCTTTGAAGGATAAACTCAGAAATGAAACTATCCGGAAAAGGACCGGAGTTACCGACATAGTTGGCAGAGTAAGTAAACTGATGTGGCAGTGGGCTGACCGATGGCCGGTGGAGCAGACGAGTCCTGGAGTGGAGACCGCTTATTGGCAAGCATAGCGTGGGACGCCCCCCTCGTAGGTGGACCGACGACCTTAAGAAATTAGCTCAAACAGACTGAATGCGGAAGGCAGAGGACACGGTGTTGTGGCGCAGCCTGGGAGAGGCCTATGTCCACCAGTGAACTGCGATAGGCTGAGTTCGCTGATTGACAGGCTTTAAAATAGTTCATATTATATAGGGATAACAATTGGTTCTATGGCAAACTTGGGCATGATTAATAATAAAATGTTCTGTTATTATAATAAATGTTTTTTTACATGGCTATTGATTGTTTTGTTGTATTTGTTACGCTTTATTTTTTTAATATATTTTCTACCTCAAACATGTTGGTTGAAAATTAATTAATTATTTAATAAATTAATTAATAAAAAAAAAAAATGGATCACTGTTACAATATTCTAAGTAGCATACAATTTTTATAGCAGTATGTATTGTTTTTCTGAGTAGGATAAGTAAGTACTTCGTACTTGTTTTATTTACTATGATAAGCTGCTATATAAAAAATATAGTGAATCACAATTTTTAAATAATGATTATTTAAGCACATAGCGAAAGATTAATCCTACAAAACTTTCAAAACAAAAACCGTTATGTGCATTTTAAAACATACCGTATTTTGCACGACGAAACAAAATCTGACAGGGGCACGAAAATCCATAAAAATAAAAATTGGGCTTAAATGGGGCAAAACTAAGAAATCGTTTTTATCACATTATAAAAATAATATACTTTGCCAGCATTCTGCATTTTTAGGTTTATCTTCAACTTATTCGTTATCAGATAAAACAGTTTTTTCCGCCTCCTGAAAGTTGATAAAATCCACATACGGGTTTTGGCAAGCGCACCGACAATATGTGCACATAAACATCTAGTTTTGTGAATACATTTTGTAGAAAATAAAAGAGAAGTACAAAGTTTTTTACTGCCAAAATAGCTATCTAAAATAATGATTCTCGTTATTATTTTTATCTATAGCATACAATTAAATGCTATGTCCATGGTTATGCTCCTCTAGCAAAATAGAGTATCCTGAAAAGTAGGTAGTTAGATAAGTCTGCAAGTAGCCTGTAATCTGTCTGTGGTTCTGTGCAGGCTAATAATTTTTAGTATTGCATGTAAACAGGCCAAATGCACTCTGAAAATTTAAAAAATATACAGAACCTTTACCTTCAGGAACTTCCATACAGGACTGGCATTGTCACCATTCACATCAACCTTCTCAAACAGATCAAACTTCACTTTCCTGTCTGCGGCAAAGCAGACAATCTCCTCAGGGTTACCCGGCTCCTGACCAGCAAACTGATTGCAGGGGAATGCGAGAATACGTAGACCTAAAAATAGATATTGTTGTTGTAGCTAGGCAATCATAGGTCTCAGGATCATGTTCTGTTTATCTTACTACTCTCGCCAATCTTTATGGTTGCCTTGCACTTGAGGATTTCTTGCACAAACCTACGTACATTAAGTAATTTGAGGCGCAATAGGACGTGCGCGGGTGTACACAGGGGTGCGCGGTCCCAGTTATCGCTTACTTCCGAACGGGCAACAGATTGGCAAAAATTGTTGCTAATTTCTTATCAAATCAACCTACCTTTCTCCTCAGCATATTTTTCGTACATTTCATTTAATTGCTTGTAATTATTGGCGGTAAGACCGCACTGTGAAGCCACATTCACAATGATGCAAACATGACCTTTGTATACATCCAGTTTTACATCGTCACCCTTTATATTTTTCACGGTAAATTCGTGGATCGATGTCGCAGATTTGTAATCGGGATTAGCACTCATTTCCCTGGAAAAAGATTAATAAGTACAAAGAAAACACTAAGCCGGCTCGCCTCAATTTTCTCGGTCTTTCATCATGCATCACGAGTATTCACGAGTTATTCAAAATCATTTTTGACAGATAACGATTAGTGATGTACACAAAACGAATACAGCCGGTCTTGGGATGCCTATTACATAATAAATTCAAACAATGAATTTAATATTTTTACTCAATTTATCACTTACACTGCACTTAATTGGGCTCGAGATAAACAAATAACGTTTCCGACTATAGGCGCCACAAGCTTAGAAATCGCTCTAAAACCGATTGTCATGTTCGCAACAAAAAGATCTATATAAATAAGTCTCACGTTCGTAAACTACATTTATTTATAATAAGTGATGCAATCGGCCTAGATATTGCGGAACTCTCGAAAAAGATCAGTCTTTGTAATATATATTCATAATTAGCATTCTCGACTTTAAAATGATTTTCATTCGCACTCTTTTCATTAATATTTCATTATTCTCTTCACCAGTATTAATTCACATTTTTCATGGTAATTCCTCAATTTTTTACAGGTTTCGAACGCAGCTCTATATGTCAATCGCTGTGCGTTCGAAAACATATCTATAAATATTCCTACATTTCGATAGTGAAGAAAGACACGATTTTACAAATAATGTTGCAGTTCTGATTGGTTTGTATTAAATTTGTAATTGTTGAATAAAGTTAGCCGTTGGCAAGATACAGACGATTACTACTTCCCTAAAGAATTTCTACTTTAATACAATTCGGATTGATTGTTCGTGCTGCCACAGAGAATACAAACGTCAAAATCAACTTCTTTCATAAATCGTAGAAAGTGCAGCAATAGTTTCCTCATTTCCTGATAATCTGTGGTACCTTCAAAATCATTACTCCAGAGCAGGGCTGCCATTTGTACGATTTAAATCGTATTTGTACGACTTTTTGCAGATTTCATACGAGTACGATCGAAGCATCGAAATCGTACGGAAAACATACGATTTTTTACATTCGATCCATTTATTTTATTCAATTAGGTCTGGCAACAAATTAACAAACTTTTGTCTCAAAAGAGTAAGTATCTAGAGCAGTGACAGAATAATATAAATAATGAAACGAACGTGCTCAGCCTGCCAAGAGTGTTGAGGGAATTCCCTTTTATTCTAATTTCCAAACTAAAAACCAAACTTAGAAATAGTTTGGCCAACGAAACTGTCAATGGCACCTTGCTGGCAAAGCAAATGATAAGAGTCACCGGAAACTGCACCGATTTTAAAACAACAGATGACATGATTAAACGAATGAATACGGAAAATTTATACAAAAAAAGTGATTTCATTACTATAATTTAAATTTTCATACTATTTCCATTACATATCATTACTTATTTCGTAGTATTTTTATTGTTAATTTTGTAATAAAAGTCAATAAACGGATGAATAATAATGTACGATTTTTTGTTTCGAATTTTCCTTGGGTATACGACTTTTTTAATGCTGTGGTACGATTATAGAATTTTTTCACCTGGCAGCCCTGCTCCAGAGAGTAGTTATATTCTTTGTTACTCCGTCTCCAATTCTCCATTGTCCATTACTCTTATTCTGTGCTCGACTGAAGTGCAGTGTGTGGATACGAGCTAGAAATTGGTAATAATCAGCTACAAATAAAATCGAATAAATATGGCGTTTCTGGTGACAAATATACGTAGATGCGTTTGCCTGAAAAGTTTCAGTAGCCCCAACTTAATCCAAACCACATCGTATCATGCTAATGTAAGTACTTTCATGCAATGTCAAGGATTATCGATTTCGATATTGAACTACGTAATTTCACGAATAACTTTGACCGATGGTAAAAGTATACGTAATATTTTCAAGATTTAGTGTAAGAAACATTGAGTTTCATTTTAAACTATGCATGTAGGATTGTGTGACTCGAATGTAGTTCAGAACACGCTATCAATTAATTTTTAATTTGTTTACATTTATTAGTCTTGATAAATGTAAAAAATAAATGATAAAACTATTTACTTACATGCTAGTCTGCTCTTTTATTTCTTACAATTTTTATTTTTCGATGAACAAATATTAAAATTATACATTTAGAAATTCAAAGTAAACACAAATTAAATTAAATTCCAACTGTGCTAATACTATATTTACTAGTATAACTGAATTTATGTATCGGAACGAATTTTACATACAACCTGCTATTTCAGGTCATTGATCACTATGAGAATCCACGCAACGTTGGTTCCCTTGACAAGAAGGACAAAAATGTTGGCACAGGACTAGTTGGTGCCCCAGCATGCGGTGACGTGATGAAGCTGCAGATCAGGGTTGATGATAATGGCAAGATCATTGATGCAAAGTTCAAGACTTTCGGATGTGGATCTGCGATCGCTTCCAGCTCATTAGCTACGGAATGGGTAAAAGGAAAGACGGTTGATGAGGCTTTGACCCTGAAGAACACAGACATTGCTAAGGAGCTGTCATTGCCGCCAGTCAAGCTGCATTGCTCTAGTGAGTGATTCTGTAATTAATATCTGTGATTCTATACCTATTTACTTTTAGAAGTTGTTGTTCTTCATTTATAAATAGTGATGATGGGTTTCAACATTTTATAGGGCTTGATACTGTAATGAATATCCGTGATACTATACCTACTTACTTTTAATAGTGGTTGTTCTTCATTTATAAATAGCAATGATGGGTATCAACATTTCATAGGGCTGTGTTCATGTCATGGTATGTTTTTCAATGTTTGTAGAGATAATTTTAGGTAATGTACATCAATGAATTTTGGCATTGTATTTTATTCTCTTGACCTAACAGGTAGTTTTAGAAAAGGTTTTGTAAAAATATTTGCAGTTTTTTTTATTTATCTAAAGATTTTCAATGTAATTTTTCCACTATTATGGTATATACAATCATCAAGTGGCCTAATTATGATAAAATTTACTAACACATACTTTTATAATTACTAAGTGTAATGCTAAATGTACACACTGAGACACCTGCTTGCCTGGATGCTGGATGCTGTTACATAGTCAGATACTCGAAAGTCTAACAACCAGTCTCAAAGGGTATAGTGTTACTCAGTAACTGGGTTCTGGAGGTCAGATAAAAACTTGTAAAATACTGGTATATAGCTGCATCCAGTTAGGCCAGAAGTCATGCCATAAATAGTTGTGAATAAGTGTTTATTTTTGTAGTGCTTGCTGAAGATGCCATCAAAGCAGCCCTGTCAGACTACAAGATCAAACAACAACCAGGCGAAAAGCAGTAAAGGATGTCAGCGGAAGGGGTTTGGAACAGATCTGTGATTTATTAGGAAACATAAGGAGGAAGAACGAGTATCTATTACATTATAAGAAGTAATTGTAGGTACTGAGAAGAAATAGGACAAATATTATTCAATTTATTCCATAGATCCAATTTGCACTAGAAATTGTTGGTATTAGTTAGTTTTGTTTTTCAATAAGTTTCTGGACTTTGATATTGTATGCACAAAATATTAGACCATGCTTGTTATTAAATTAAATGTTGTAGTCAATGTCCTGAATAGTTGTAGTAATGTTGTCAAAAATAGTTATTAAATAAATCTGTTATGAAGGATTTCTGGTTTGTTATTTTTATCCCAACATCTAGGTACATAAAATAACACCCATAGAGAAGTAAAACTGGGCGTATCATCTGCCCTGCAAATAGCGCTATTTTGAATGCGTTCCAAGCGGGAGTTTCTCGTCTTGGCGATGTGGGTGCTATTTTCTTCTATAACTTTTACTTATAGGTTCGAGAGTTTGTCTGATCGCCAAATTAGTAGCCAGATTGAAATTGAACCCAACCCGTTATTTTATTATTGTTATCACTGTTATCATTCAGTAACAATATCAGCCCTAGATACCGGTATCTTTTAAATATTGATATTTTTGCCTTATGCAGCCGAATTTATTACCTATTTTCAAGACAGTTGCTCATAAAGTGGTCTTATTACACCTTTAGGTTCTTATGTAATCGAATCGACATCTCACAGGATAATGCAGTGTATTAAACACGCGTGCTTTTCTTTATATTACCGCACTCGTGTTTTAGATTTATTTAATTTTTTCTTTCATCTCCGTAAAGAGTTTTCATGTCTAAATACAATGAATACGTTTATCATCTCCGATATATACCCAAGAAAGTGAAAACAACGAAATTATTAAAAATACCAATACCATAACACAAACTAAAAATGCCAACAAAAACTTTTCGGTATTATTTTGAGAATTGTGCTTTAACTAATTGTTTCATTGATTAAAGATAATAACAATACTAGTCTGTTTTTTTCCTCGCGTGTTGCGTGTTTTTCCCTAGTGTGTTGACAAAAACGTGTGACACGCGTGTGCAAAAGAGCACACTTGTTTGACAATGTGCTAATAGTTATTATCACACTTCAGTGAGAAGAATATTACTTAGTATTTTTTGAAAGTGGTAGGTTAAGTTATTACCATTTTCTTGTTTTGATCATTTGTGTTGCAAAAATAGATTTTTAGGAACATATACGTACATAAATAAACTCCCGCTTTCTTTGCATGGGGATTGGCAGAAACTACAAACGAACGCCACCTGCTACGATCCGTACATACTCCTTTTGCTTCGTTTACGTTCATAAATCTGGCCATACACGCACGCCGATTGCGATTACTACGCACCTGACGAAGACCATCACTATAAATTAATGTCCTTCTAGAACGTGGCTCCCGGCGCTACCACTCACATAAGTCTTGTAAATATCTTTTGTTAGTCGCCTTTCATTCATACTCTCAACACGACCTAACCATGTAGGCGTGTTGTTTTAAATTTTCTTCACTACGTCTTCTTGTAAGCCGCACCGTTGCTTCTTTTGCCACACCCAACATTAATTTTCATACATAAGTGTAAGGCACTAGCACACCATTGTGAACAGCTAGTCGAGCCTTTTTGGACATCGACTGGTTGGTCAACAATCACATGTATCCTCCAGTAAATTTATTTCCCGAAATCACTCTCCTTTCCACATCTTCATCAATGTTTCCATCTCTTGTAAACAGAGGACAACGGTAAAATAAAACAACATTAGACCTTAGGGACTAATTATTATTATTATTCTAGCAAACTAATTTCAATTAGTGATGTACTAATCAAGTATAACAATAGAATAGTATAAACAGTCGTATACAATTAGATCCTATGTGTAACGGTTTACGTTACTATGCCTAATTTCTGCAATGCTAGTTGCGCAGCGTCGGCTTTCGCTTGCTTCTTGTTAGCGCTGGCTACTGCTGGCTGATATTCTGTTCCTGCTACTTTTACCTGTAGAAAAACATTTTATCTTTAATTAATCGTAACATACCGTCACGTGTGTTGCAATTTCCGTATTTTTAAGAAAGTTCGCATTTAATCTCAGACTAAACTGTCGAATACCTTTATTTTACATACGTTTTCGACAAGATTCTGCCATTGATTGACGCAGAGATGAGATTGCGACTAGACTTTCGATTTACAAAGTTGGAATTGGCCTGCTGATTTCCTCAAAGAAATAGGTGAAACAGTATACACCAACTGTGCCCAAATAATCATTAAAATTTATGAACACTACTAGCTGCTCCCCGCGGTTTCACCCGCATAAATCTTGATCCCGTGGGAGTATCGGGATAAAAGTAAAAAATACTCTATGTGTTAATCCAGGTTATAAACTATCTGTGTGCCAAATTTCATCCAAATCCGTTCAGTAGTTTTTGCGTGAAAGAGTAACAAACATCATCCATACATCGTAGGATAATTGTCAAATTAATCACACCCAGTTATTTGGAGCCAGTGGTTGGTAACTGAAACGATTGATCATTACTATTTTGGCTTAGTACTGAGTCATTATTATTAGAACCTTGCACTCCAGATGCCTCGAATAACTGAGTTGTGATGAAAATGCAGATTCATCAAAAGATCAAAGTCGAAATTAATGACTATTAGACACTGACATAAGAGCCCTGAGTATATGGAGTGATACGCTCAGAGAAGGGGAGAAGGGTTCCGTAGTTGGAATGAATATTAACTTGTGCACAATTTTGATTTTGTGCAACGCAAAGTTTTTATTTCTGGTATTTTGTAAACAACAGTTTTTGGGATAATTATGAGATATTTTCGGTCAGACTTGTAGAGCAAAGTCACATACATAATCAGCCTATTATGTTCCCACTGCTGGGACACAGGCCTCCTCTCCGTGAGACGGAGCGGGCCCAGTGCGGGTTGATAGATGTCACATGTCTTCGAATTTTTGGTTCTTAGACATGTTTCCTCACGATGTTTTGAGAGCAGTGGTGATAAAATAATTTACACAAAGAAAAGCGCCTGTCTGGGTTCGAACCTACGACCTACACCTCGTAAGTCGCGGCCGTTACCACTGCGCCACCACTGCTCTTCAAAGTCACATAGAAACATCAAAATCTTTTTAATTATGGGATCGATAATACCCCAGCTTGTGCATTATTTATTTTTATCATTCCTTGCCACTGAGCGTGCCACTCCAATTTTTTGCTTCGTAATTTCAATACACCTTTGTTTAGCAGAACACAGAACACACCTTTAAAATTTTCATCGTCATAGTCTCCAAATAAAATGGCTGTGTGACTTCTGGACAAACAGACATTATGCAATTATAATAGTTCCGTTTTTGCCATTTGACAACGGAACCATAAACATACTGGTATCAACTGTTTGGCTTTCATCCAATAAGCGACGATACTTTGTAGCTCGCATACCGCGCGTGCTAAGTGTACATAAATAAACTTCATCATCTGCCTAACATTTCCCGAACAATGTTGGGGTAGGCTCCAAGTCTATCCGGAAACAGCTGTATTCGACTGTTTCCTTACTTGGACTTGGGCTTGGCGGTTTGGCTTTGTTGGGCTTGGCTTGGTTGTATCCTCCCCAATGGGTTCCCGCATTGACGAGGCGGGGGGGCTCAGTAAGTGGTTTGGGCCCCACGGTGAAGCTAAGAGGAACCCGAGGAGGGGCCGCTCGTCAGGGCTTTTGCTGACAAGCTGACGACGTAGCGGCCAAGGTTTCGGTGTTGTTGGGCGACATCGCAACTGTGGTGGGGCCGCAGGGGAAGAGGAGTGTCGGTATGTCGTTGGCCGCTCTCCCTATCCTCTGCGGCCGAAAAATGGTAGACGACGGGGCCATTCATCAGACCCGCCGCAAGGGGCAAGGGGTTGGTCGTAGGCGGAGAGCGGACAACGCCGTCTTCCAGCCCCTCTAAATGGGTCCAGGGACGGCGGACTCGGGGACATCCGCCGCCCCCCATACATCAGGACCCGAGGTGGCGGCGCGTAGTGTTCCACGCGCGCCTCTCTTAGACGTTGCGGGGGGAGTCTAACACCTCACTCCCCCTCCCTACACGAGGCCCGCCAGCACCAGTCGGGGTTGCGGAAGAATCATATGTTCCCGCGACCCCGACGTAGGTGTGAGATGGAACACCGGGGTGGTTTTTCAGTCTGTAAGAGCCTGACAGACCCCTCCGCCCGGCCCAGGGCGGAGGACATCCATGACGATTTTCCACCCCGGAACAATAAAAATAAAATGGCTTGGTTGTATGTATTTTACATGAAACGACTGTCTATCAGAAGACCAATTCCCAATCAGTGTCAAAAATGTAGGTGAATTAGACGTATTCTTGACAGATTGAGATTATAGAATGCGCATGGTCATAAAAGTTGGGTAACAGGGTCTAGACCCTTGTGTTATCTCGTGTAAACCACGAGTTGGTTTGACGTTTAATGATTGTCGCTGAGATGAGACTGCGATTAGGTTGGGAACGTAAACTTATAAAATAGAAAATAAAATAAAAAATATCAACGTACGCAGACCTTGAACAGGAAGTTCTTTTTATGATCGGGACCGCATTCGAAACATAGGTTATATTCAGGGGGGCCTAGTTTCTGTTTGGAACAGTATTCTCCTAGTAGTGATACTGGGTGTTTGCCGCCGGCGACGAGTGGTGCGGGGCCTCGGATGCGACCCGGCCGCGGAGGTTTCATCTGTAAGGAAAAGTTAAGAGTTTTTATAGAATTTTTTAAATAACAATTTGGGAAGGGTGCAACCAGACCACGGTTTATCGACGCAACCGTTTATTTTGAGGCGTCGGTCGACACCGATTGACCGTGGTCTGGTTGAACCATAAAAGGAACTTGTGAGGACTAATGGAAAAACAAAATATTACAAGAATAAGGTGCAAAAAAAGTTGATGCTTAGTCAGGAAGAGAAATGGTTTAAAAATAAACACTTAAAAGTATTTAAATAAAATTAAAAAAAAAAACAACAAAAAAGAACTTGTTACTTACACCTCTATTGCGTCTACTGCTACTGACCTCTTCTTTGGCCTGTAGACCTCTGGTGTCCAGCTTGACTTCCAGAAGTAATGGCTGGAGCGTCCCAGTGCCTTCCTTACCCAACCCTTGACCGGGCGTCCAGCCCATTTTCTGGAGCAAGTGCATGCCCATGCCCCCTTCGACGGGTGCGGCTCGCACAAGTTGGTCCTACACATAGTAGATCAAGTTAGAGAATGTATTGACATTCGTGTTGTATAAATTTTTGGCTCCGTAATTAGTTTTTATTCTATTTTGTAGGGAATGTAAAAAAAATGGTATTTCTAGGAAAAATGAATTCCCGTTTAAAAGAAAATTTTGTCTCGGAATACCTATATAAATCACAATTCTTTAGGCTGAAAATAATCAGTAGTTCAAACAGTTTTAAAACTTGCAAGTAATTTTTATATCACTTTGCGATACAGTATGTATATCAAATAAAGTTCATTTTTGTTTGAGTAACATTGCACCCCTTCCCGCATTATACTTACCTCTTTAAATACATTGTAAGGTTAGCACCTATCATCGTAGACATCGAAGTGCACGCATCTCCTTATCACTTAAAAGCTGCAACAAATATTCATGAATTCCCCATTTCGGCCATACTTTTCTTTGAGCCATCCAACGCTGTAGGCTAGGGTTGGCAACCGCATGCATTCGCAAATGTCAAATCATTTTTGTGAAAGGCATTGGACAATATTTCGTGTAGCCGTTTTGTTAAGTTTGTATGTTGTGCAAAACTTCGCACATAGCTTTGCACAAATGTTTAGGTAAAAGCTGTTTTCGAAAATTCGAAGATCGCTCAAAGAATCGATGGGCTTAGTATTTGGAACTGACTAAATGTACATTATTTTTTATCCATTGGGTCTACTTATTTACGATCACAAAAAAATACTCGAACAAAAATTGTTTTTTAAAATTGTTCAGTCATAGACAGAAAATTAGAATATGTGAATGATTCTGGACATTACTTTTTAAAGAAAGAATAAAATAACTAATATGAACAATGAAATGACTGCATTTTTAGAATATTGTTCTACACCTTTTTAAATGCTTTAACCAATAAAAAAATGGAAGTATACTGTTTAATAAGTTATAAACATATTTTTTCCATTGTGAAAAATAATAATAATGTAACAAAAGGATAACTTGAAAATAAATAAGTCAGTCATAACCAAGGGGAAAACTGAATATCTGTACGCAATCTTTGGTAATGATGATTGACATGCCAAATGGGAGTGGCATGAGAATTACCATCACATTAGAAGAATAGTGCGGTGTAACGAGCGAACTACAAAGTTCCCTCGTAACACGAACAATGAATGTAACGAACGTGATGGTTGCAGCAACAAATAATTCGAATAATATATAGTGAAGTTACACATTAAATATAATAATTCAAAATGTCAATTAGAATACAATATTCGCTAGTTGAAACTTGATAAATAAATTTGATGCAATATTCTAGATAAAGTAGATACTATTTGCGTTCAAACTTGTGTGAGGTCATACACTAAAAATACTAATTGCTTTTTTACAAGTTAGGCAGTACAATACGCGTAGAATAAATATAGTTACTCGAAGGGTACAAACATTTCATACAAAATATAAGGAAACAGAAAATGTAAATGACATATAAAATCTAAGATTTGGAATAATTTACTGCAGATTCGAAATCCCTCAGAATTTCCCTCCCAGCATGATTTGAATCAAGCAATTTTTTTTCAGTTTCTGTCATCAGTTCTAGTCAAAAGCCCCAATTTCAGCAGTGTACTTAAGTCTGTGCGTATAAAAAGTCCAGTAAGGGAAGCGTTTTCAAAGCTTTAGTTCATATAAATAAATTACATAAACGTAAAAACTGTGCTACAATATTGCTTCGTTTACAAAAAGTGTGATATAAAGATATAACAATATAAAATAAGTTGTTGCAACCATCACAGTAATATTGAAAAAGGTCAGAAAGTATAATACAACATGTATTATAAGTTCTGACCGCACGGTAGAACGCGCTGGGACCGGCGATCCCGACCGGCGAAGCAATCAGCTGAAAGAAAAGTTATTGCCACTCTATTAAAGTATTGAACGAAACCGTTGGCTCACTGACTGTATTGGTAGGCTGTATGGAGTTCAATTTTGCTATAGTAATTTAACTAATCTATTCGCTAGGAATAGTTTTTCAACCAACAATAAATAATAATCCATTTATTTCAGGCTACAAAGGGAACATATCATGAAGTTGCGAAAGCGCTAACAAACGTTCAAAAGTGACATTTATGTGCCTATTTGAAATAAATGTTTTGAATTTTGACCTTTGACTTTGAGACAGTACATTATAAAAATAAAAACAAATAAATTATTTTATATGCAAATGCGGAACACAAATGATCATTCCATTTTTTCATTATTCTGTGTATAATGCCTTCTTTATGATTCAAGTGGTATGCAGTTTTGAACTAATCCGATATCTAAATAATAATCTACCGTCGTACTTACCAGCTTTCAGTAGATATTGAAATGCTGACTGCTCGCTTTTTTTTAAATAAAATGTTCGCCGATGTTTTGAATTGTCTTTTTTTATAAATCTAGTAGATACTAGATGAGGTAGTAATGTTTTTGAAAATGGCATTCAATATACAACTATGTACTATTAATGATAGCTTTAAAAAAATTAAGATTTCAAATACATACTTAATATAATTATTAACATAATACACAAGATTAAACACAATACATAGTACACAATAGGACAGCTGAGCACTATTACTAGGTTTCGTTTGATACTTTAACGTATATTTTATTGTTCGCCCCTACAAGCGTATTGTTCTTTCATAATCACACGCCACAAAATATAAATATTCTTCTCAATAATTGTAGATCTAAATAGACTTAAATTCAGTTACAAAAAAAAACATCATTTCACAATAATATCGATTGTTATAAAAGTATTTTAAACCCGGCCATGCGCTAAGGTTGCCCGCGAAATCAAATTAACTTACGTTTTTTTCAGTGTCAGTTTGTATGTTGATTATAATATGATTCGCTACCGTAAAATTGTGGCTGTACACAGGGACAGTTACCGTTACCAAAAAAATACCGGTATAATTACCAAAACATTTCGTTCTGTTACGTTAAATACTTAACGTTACAAATACCGTTAAGTCATTGGATTTAACGGTATCAAAATAGCGTTACTAAAAGCGTTATTTCTCTAAAATCTAGCAAGATCTGATGCGACGTTGCCAAACCGAAACGTACGCCGCGTGCTATGCGTTCGGTTCTTGTATTGTAAGCGGAGCGGCAACCACTAGCATTTATCGCTATTGTTACGCTTGCGACGATCGGAAAGATACGAATACGAGACGTCACGCGCTCCCGCGTGTTTCATTTCATAATCATACGGCACACAAGCATCGCGTACGCCGATACGTCTATTGTCTGTTATTTTCAACTAATAATATTTTTCCTAATGCAACTGCTTTAGTAAAAATATTATTATGGGCCGAAAGAAGTACAACAAAGTGTACCGATATCTCAAGGTTTTCAAAGAAAATAATGAATCAACTAATATACAGTTTTTTTTTCTATACCTTTATATATTTTGACATAAACAATAACATGAGTATTTACTGTTTAAAGTATTATATTATTTTAATTTTGCGAATGTGAGGACTGTATGGGTCATCGTTTTTTTTTTTTCAGTTACTTTTACTGATGGTCTGGCAGTTTTAGTACTTCATGAGGCCTACCCAAATGTCCTTTCTTTTGTATTGTTCGTCAAATCGTTGCGCTCCTTTAGTTCTGAGTTGAGCTGCACGATAATTGACAAATGCGTGCACTGACTGGACAGGTCCACTCGATCTGTTTGGTACTTTCATCAAAATACCATTTCAGAAACCAG
Source organism: Dasypolia templi (assembly GCA_963555695.1). Taxonomy (NCBI): domain Eukaryota; kingdom Metazoa; phylum Arthropoda; class Insecta; order Lepidoptera; family Noctuidae; genus Dasypolia; species Dasypolia templi. The sequence continues at coordinate 7,100,452 of OY743148.1, read as the reverse complement.
TCAACATGGTCCTCAAATGATCTGACCGAGATTATTTATTATATACACATTGACATTGATGACTAAACATATATTATATACAATGATATGAAAGCTTACTTTGTAATGTTATTATTATTATTGTGAATGTGAATACAATGTGTTTTTTTTAAATACATTTACGTCTTTTTTCCTCTGTTAGTTTTAATCATAGTCTGGCAGTTTAAGTAACTCAGGCAGCCTACCTAAATGTACTTTCTTTGGTAATGTTCGTCGAAACGTTGAGCTCCTTAGTTCTAAGTTGACCCGCATGATGACTGACAAATGCGTGCACTGACTGGACAGGTCCACTCGATCTGCTTGGTTCTTTTCGCAAAATACCATTTCAGACACCAATCTACATGATCTGACCAAGATTATGTCTGGACTTTGAAAGAGACCTTTGAGTTTGTTTCGGCCTCTCTTCTCAGAGTAGTCAGACAGGAAACGCCGATCTCATCTAGCTTTTAAAATTGTATTGACGTGTAAGTGTTTGTACAAACCTACTTACAGAAATAAAATCATTTAACATTTACTTGCACATTGTGCAATAAAACATTAAACGTGATGTTTACTTGCATTGGTTGTTGTGAAAAATAAATTTAAATGTAATTAACTTTAATCTGTGCCACCTTGTTGCTAAATATATGACAGAAAGGGAGGAAGTACTGTTTCAGAATTACTGTTTTGTTAATGCTGTATTTCTAGATTCCAGAGTTAATTCCACACTTCCCACAGTTCAGCGAATTAATACATATAATAACTTGATTCGACTTCACAACAGTTTACCAAAACTTACTGAAAACAAACGAAACTTACAAATACGTGGGACTATGGGGTTCTTTAAGTTTTTTTTTTAATATTTTCAAAGTACTTTCTACACTAGCCTCTTTACACAGTTTCATGCGTCTGAACCAGTTTTCGAACCACTTTTTGCAGTCCGAAGTAGACACCTCGTTTACAGCCTATTCGAACGCTGACACCGCATTTTCCGGAGATGAAAATTGTATATCCCTTTGAGCGGATGTTTTACTTTCGGAAATAAAACGAAGTCCTACGGTGCTAGGTCAGGACTGTAAGGAGGGTGACCTAGGAGTTTGACTAGCGTGCTGTCCAGCAAGTCCCTCGTTTTGAGTGCGGTGTGCGAAGGCGTGTTTCATGGTGGAGCAGTAGCCCGCGGAGCTCTGTTTGGTCGCTTGTTGCGCACAACAGAGGAAACTTCTGCGAAGCATTCAGCGTTGATGCATCTTTGGTTCCGTAAAGGAATTGACACCAAGTTGCCAGTCAAATTAAAAAAATAACAAAATGTTACCCCGCGCTTCTAGATCGCTTCACTTTGACGCTACACCCAAACCGCAGACCTGTAATAATTTCGTAAACACGCCGAGACGAGCCTGCTGCAAATTTGTTTATCATATCACGGCACCATTCCGCCCGGGCCTGCTTCTGAGCATCGGTGTGGTTGTGCGGCAACCAGCGTGAAACTATTCTCCTCACGCGAAGACGCACATGTTGTATTTCGTGAAGGCTTCCCGATCGAACCTGCCGTATGTGCAGAATCTCTTGATACGTTACTTGCCTATTGTCTTGAATTAAAATTTTCACCGCTAGCACGTTTTGTTCCGTAATAGCCGTAAAAAGGCGACCACTTCTTTCTTCATCCCCCAAAGTTAGCCGCTTGAATTCGTTATACCAACGATACACGGTTGCCTTAGAAGGGCCTTCATCCATGAATGTCATTTGAAGTATATCGTACGATTCTTCCTGTTTCAGGCAACACTTGAAATCGTAAAAAATCATAGCGCGAAAATATTACCGGCGCAGATCCATTTTTTTATTAAACAAGATATTTTAAATTAACTCGCAAACAATGTGGAGGGAAATTTTGATATGACTATAACTGGCCAGTCTCATACATAAAAACATTTTTTGCAATACTTCTGAGTGGCCTGGAATAATACTAATAATACGTTTTGTAGCTCAATAAGAGCTACAAAAAGAAAGCTCTAGTGAATTGGCAGTGGCACCCAGGTCCGGGAACAAAAAAGCACAATTAGGAAAGATTTCACAAACAACAAATATTTAGAAAAGGATGATGATGATTTATCAGTCCGCTTGGTCAGAGAAAACAATAGTTTTACTTTAATAAATATATAGACGAAATAGATACTTTTAAAATAAAACCGTTACTTCATTCTACTAACAAAATTTTTTGATTACTGGGAAACCAAAAACGTAAGTTTCTATTTTAATGTGAATCATAAATTATCAATTATTTTATTTCTGTAAGTAGGTTACACTTTTAGACGTCAATCATATTTTAAAACCTAGATGAGATCGGCGTTTCCTATCTGACTACTCTGAGTAGAAAGGCCGAAACAAACTCAGAGGTCACAGTCTCTTTTAAAGTCCAGACATAATCTTGGTCAGATCATGTGAAGACCGTAGATTGGTGTCTGAAACGGTCTTTAGAGGAAATAACCACACAGAATGAGTGGACCTGTCCAGTCAGTGCACGCATTTATTAGTAGTCATGCAGCTCAACACAGAACTTAAGGAGCTCAATGATTCGACGAACATTACCTAAGAAAAGACATTTGGGTAGGCCGCATAAATTACTCAAACTGCCAGACCCTGATTAAATTTAACTTATTTTTAAATACTTTGAAAAAATAAACAACATATTCACATTATCTTTACATTCTCTAGTCTGAAATACAGGTTCAACCTAGTTCAGGCAAATTAGCAACTTTGCTCTTTTTAATTGTTATGATAAATGTGTCCCTTTTTATTTAAATAAACTTTTTTATTATTTGTTATTCACAATAATTTAAATATTATAATACTTCACAGAGTAAATTTTCATGTCATGGTATACATAAATTGTCCATCAATGTCAAAGTGTATATAACAATCCGAAAATAATCTTGGTCAGATCATATGAGGATCTTGTAGACTGGTGCCTGAAATGGTCTTTTGAGGACAGATCCACACAGATTTAAGTGGACCTGTCCAGTCAGTGCACACATTAGCCAATCATTATGCAGCTCAACTCAGAACTAAGGAGCTCAATGATTCGACGAACAATACAAAAGACAGGATATTTGGGTAGTCCGCATAAATTACTCAAACTGCCAGACCATGATTAAATTTAACTTAAAAAAATACTTTGAAAAAATAAACAACATTTCCTAAAAAAATATGGACTGTGATTTTAGGTGCAATTTTGAATTCAAATACTCATACTAATAATCATGGCGTATGATTATAATTAGACAATTAGAATTTTAAAATATAAATCCTTTAGTATAAAAACAGTACTTTTTTTGATTAGTTAGTGTTTAACTAGTGCTCATAAAAAATTAAAATATATTTTAGTGATCATTTTAATTAATGTTTTCAAATAAATTTTAAATCGTATTTTTTTCACATATCACTTTTTTATCCTAAAACGAAGCTTAAGCAAAAATCGCCATAGTTCTTTATCTGTGGTTGTTCACCAAAGAAAAGATAGACGGTGGTTAGTTTAACTCGCGTTGATTTTAAAAAATTTTTTTACTCTCTAACGTACTTTGTCGTATTTATTCTGTGTCAGCTATAGATAGATACCTTTTTAATTCTGTCAAAAATATTACTACTCCGAATGAATGTCCTTCGTTTAAGTGTTAGAGTTAGCAGTTGCTAGTGGATAGACTAGATATGGGCGTAATGTCGTATCAATGATTCCGATATCAACATACAGAACTGCATTTTGACAGAAAACAAAGGTAGCTATGGTCGACCCTTAAACGTTAACACCGAAAGATGCTTGTCTCTCGGCCGTCATTGTTAGAAAGAGATAGGCGTAAAAATTACCGGTAAAAGAATAGTAACTTTTACCGGTACTAATACTGGTAGTTAGATAACGTTAACTGACTCATGGGTTTCGTTATTAATATCGTTACTTTTTTATCGTTAACATAACGGTAATTGGTATCGTTATAAAAAAAATAACGGTAATTCGGTCCCTGGCTGTACAGAATTATAATCATTAAAATCAAAAGTAATTTCTTCAAATTAGGCTGAGAATCACCAGTTTTCGAACGTCAAAATTACATAAGACAGACCACCAAAACGCCACATCCTAGTGCTTTTACTGGGAAGAAGTGGCGCAGCAAACTCCCCAACAGCACAGCTGTTTGTTCAGTTAGAAAAAAAATAACTTAGGTATGCAAATAAACATTATGAGAACATTAAATTAAATTATATACCAACAATTACAATGACAATAAACTCAAGAAAAAAATAAAATGTATACAAAACTTAATGCATAAATAAAAGCCTCCAGGCATAAGGGCGTGACAGCTTACATAAGCAATGCTTGATTATGTACACACAAATGATAAACTAGGACCAATTAGAATCAGCAATACGAGTTGTATTGCTTGGCCTCACATGTCATGATTTCATGAAATAGTCATTCAATAGGGTAATATGCACGGAATAGAAAAAACAAGTGGAAGTGTCCGTCAGTTAACCCGCGTGTGTCACAATTATGCGGAAAAATATGTAACTTAATAACAACTTTCGTCAGTTGCAATAAGTCTTAATTTTGTATAAACAACAAATAGCTTTTCGTCAAAGTTGAAATTATTGTTCATACAAAACGGACGAAGGTTGTTATTATTTTATATATTTTAAGCATAATTGTGACAAACGCGTTATAGCTGCTTGCGCACGCACTTCAACTTGTTTTTTCTAAACCGTGGTAATATGAACTTAAGAGAGATGTATTGATGATTTTTATGATTATGATTCTATATATAAATCTTTGTTACGGCCGCGAATCGCGAAATTACGATCAACATACAGCCTGATTCTGGCATGCAAATTGCAAAAAAACACGTAAGAAATTTTGAATTTCGCGGACTAACCTGACGCTTTCGCCTTCACAAAAATCGACAAAAGAATTGAGTCTATGAAATGCGGTTATGGTAAACGCAAAAAAAAAACGCGTTTTAAATTAACAGATTTTTTGAATTTTGCATTAGAGTCTTGGTACGCAATTCGTAGTTTCAACATTATATCCAAACATCATATAATTTGTAAAAATGAAAGAACAATTTCACTGAAGTCATATAAAAAGGCAGCAATAAGATATCCATATATTCTGGAGTACATAATGAGTACCTTTTTGGCCCATGCTTGTGTGCCGCTAGCTAGTTCCCTTGGCGTCAATATTTGTGCACCCGTTGATCCGGTGAACTGACCCAGAGACGATTCACTCATAGACCCCGCCGACCAACCAAACTGTGAAAACATTACCTACATTAGGAAAATTAGGTTATTGAATAAAAAATTGTTTTATAATATAAAGCTGAATAAAAAAATGCAATATGTGTCGTGAAGGCCCAGTGGTTACAAATCCATGTACGAAGTTGAGGTGGTAAATTCGGGCAAGTACCAATGTGACTTTTTCAATGCATAAGCAGGGTGTCCAGTAAATAGCACGACATACTGCAGGGGGTGATAGCTTGGGTAAATACCTACCATTTAGGATTTACAGTTTTACAAAAAAATCCGAATTACCTCTACCTTGAAACAGATTTTGGTTTCAAACAAAACAGGCGTCTCGTAATGAAAAAATCCTTTTCAATTTTTTTACATCAAATTATTCGTGAATAGTTACTTTACTCATTGATAAGTATTTTTTCTATCAAAAACAAGTCTTATCGTATTATACTCGTAGTAGATATCTTAGTACCTGTAACAAGTATAATTATGTAGAAGTTTCTTTAAGTTCACACTGACCAATTTATTTGATGTTGCCATTTAACTGATTTGTTATTCCTGTTTAAAATACTAAATTATTGACTTTTAAGTTCCATTAAATTATGTTGTTAAGAATATACCATGAGATTAATTTACTTAATAATAATATTGTTGTGAAGGCATTGATATAGTTTTAAATAGAGCAGTTTTACTTTTTTTAATAGTTCAGTTAATTTTATCTGTGGCAATATTCCTGGCAGATAGGTAGTAAGGGTAGACAACTGTCATTAGAAATGTTCTATAAGATCGTGTAACTTCATTTTTGTTCTTTTCTGTACGTGTCGCTGGACTGGTAACAATATAAATACGCTGTAAGTCTTTAATTATTATTTATCGTCAACTTTCTTCCCAACACCGGCATCACAAGATTTTTTTCAAGAAATAGTATTTTTTGTTGATATTTTCACAAAGCTGTAAATCCGTAAGATTTTGCTGAACATATACAGCCTTATTTATAAAAATCTCGCTAACCATTAGTTAGCCACTGCTTAGCTAACCAATTAGTTAGCTCTAAATCAATGCTTAACTTTTCTTTATTTATAAACGCTAGTTAGCGGGTGATTAGTAGATAAACGGAATAGAGGTGAAATTATGTATTCATCACAGATTATAATCAAAATAGTCGACTACAAAACCGAATTTCAAGAATAAAGTTGTCAAACCCACGATTTTTGTATCTGTCGTGACTTTAACAGACGTATGTCAAAACTTAGATCGAAAATTTTAATTTGAATATAATTATTTATTACGTTATTTCATTGTATTTGACATGGTAGCAATGAAAATAATTAGCTCCAATAATTGGAGTAAACTGGAAAAGGTATTTATCTCTGAATTTATATACACTTACTAATATAAACTGACCAAATGAATGTAAAATTGATGTAACATTAGAAGCCGATTATAGCTATGTTTTTTTCATGTCCTAGCTTGAAAATACTCTTTTGGAAATGTATGTAGGTACTTGTGTCTATTATATATTACTTCCTAATTCCTATCGCTGTTGCAACGGGGTTTCAGTGTCTTTTAATAACAATTATTATGCTTGTTTACAGGTACAAGTTTGACTGCTGCTATGAAAGCCACTATTAGCACCCAGCACCAATACTATTCAACCCCAAAGACTGGGAGGGAGGAGACCATTAGGGCTGAGGCTACGTGGAATTGATGAGAAATGAGAGTGGCATGAGAAAAGAATGGCACAGTCCAAAACTTTGTAAGAAGAATATTGGAAAAAAATATAGGGAATTTTATAACAAAAATGTTACCTTATTAAATATCAAAATAAATTGTTTCTACAAAATGTCTCTTGTTATTTGTGTGCCACGTGGCTATTCTTATAGTTTATGGCCTTAGAACTGGCGTCATATAATTAAGGGCACATGGGATAACACATTGGATAATAACTATCTCCTATGAGCTTCCTCACAAACTCGTACTCTTCAAACCTCATGAGTAGGTACCTACTGAGCCTACTCCTGTTTGAGTTTTCCCTATAAATCCTTTCATGATGTGTACTTCGAATGAAGAAAATGTAATGTAGATAATCATTCTCGTAACGGATTTTAACGATCTTTGTAGGTCTTCCTTGGTCTACTTCCCGCTGGCGTCTAAAAATGATTTAATTTTTTTCTGCGTCGTTCTGAAAGGTCGTAAAAGATTGTCGAATTCCATATTTACTGAGGCACAGCTCGATATTAGGAACAAAATAACCTCGAGGCAAACAATAATCCTATTGAATCGATCAGCTGACTCAAATAAAAACCGCCATATTGCCTCTTAGCATCCTCTTAACAAGCTACCGATGGTGTTTAAATTTGACAGCTACTAATCGATTGGTTAGCGAACTCTTAGCGCTAAACAACGTTTATGAATAAGAATTTGGCTAAACATTTGCTTAGCAATTTATTAAAATTTAAGACACGTTTATGAATAAGACTGTTATTGTGTTGTTTTGGTATGGCTATCTGCAGTATGGCGTGCTGTTTACTTGATATCCTGTATGTACTTTCTGAGTTTTGTGACTAAATAATAACAGCCGCACAGGTCAATCGAAGGTTAAGCAAACTTTGCCGATATCGGTCCGTGGATGGGTGACCGACCATTCAATATAGAGACCCCTCAGTGCCTCGGAAAGCACGTTAAGCCGTTGGTCCCGGCTGTCATTTGTATATCTTTGACAGTCGTTACGGGTAGTAAGCAGCCCGAAAGTCTTACCAAGGGGTTTTGTAGTACCCAGTACCTGCGTTGTGGAGGTCAAATAGAAAGTCGCTTCATAAAATACTGGTGTTCAGCTACGTCCGGTTAGACTGGACGCTTTCCCCAACAAAGTTGGAAAGGTCTAGGCAGATGATGATGTACCATCGCCGCCTTTTTCTGCTTAAACCCCATTCCGCATTTTTCGTGTGCACGGGCAAGGGGCTCTACCCCTTGCCCGTGCACACGAAGGCAGAGTAGAGGTAGGCGGGGGGCTAAACTACGATTTCAAAGTGCAGCCGAAAATGTTTCCAAACATGGAAACATTTTCGGCGGCACTTCATGCACAACGGGAGTCGATGGTACTTTATGCGTTTATCTTGGACATTCCTGACATCGGTGAGGAGAAATATCGTAACCTGGACTTATACGGCCCTATAACAAAACAAGATTTATCTATAGATCCAGGTGTAGACCAGTACCCTAATTGCGTAATACACAATCAATCGGAATCTGAATCGTTTTGAAACAGATTGCTAATCCATTGCTTCATGTGTTCGATAAAAAATCTGCTCAACAATGTAAATCACGCAATGAATTTTGTTGAACTGTCAAAATACAACAGATTAGTCGTAATCGTTTACGAAAATGTGTTACACAATTAGGCTGCAGGTCTTTTTTGAATTTCGAACTTTATTCCGACAAAACTAAAATTTCATCTACAAAAACAATTTTTAAATTGGAGTCTAAGTTGTCAATTTTGTATTAAGAACTTTATTCTGTCGAATACTAAAACTAGCTGAAAGGTTTAAGCCCAAACCAAAGTTATTACTTATTTTGTAATGAGAAGAGGCATTTGTCTTGCAGTAAGACAATAATAGGACGCTGTTATAGTATTAATAACAATTATAAAAAATAACTCCATTTGTTACACATATTGCTATAAATAATATTAAACATAATGCTGATAACTGCAGGAAATGTAGATATCATTAAAAAAAAAACACATTAATAAAACTTAAAAAAAGAGTACACAGATAAAATAAAGGAATTTTGAAAAAGGGAAAGTAATAAACATATTATGTGCATTTTTAGGAGTGAAAACTCCTGCGTAACTCAAAACGTATGAATACGTAACTTACTCCATGTGTAGTATAAAGTTCAGTCTCCTCTTGCTCCTTCCGAATTATAGACAGCTTCGCGGACACGAGCGTCGCTACATCTTGCTGCAAAGAGAATGACCTGTTATCATAATATTAATTCGAGTAACACTGGCAACATCTTATTTATTTTCAGCTAAGCGAAAGTAGAATGAATTCTAAATTGTACTAACAATTTGCACCATCTTCTGTGCATCAACCCCAGGGGGGTAAGCTTGCGGTCCCGGCGCCGGCAACGCAGGTATCACTGTCACGGAGTTTAGCTCTGAAAACATGTTACAGCACGACTATATTTCATAAAAGGGTACAGTTTCTTAGAAGAGTGGTGCCCGCCACGTAGCATCCGCAATTTACCAGCGAATGGACGTCACTGAAACGTTATCTATTTAAGTAAGTTGGTTTGTTTCCCTTAAGTCAAACCCCGACGCCATTATTTTCATGCCAGCCGTCACTGTCGACGTACGGAAACCGTAGCTTAAAGGTGAACGTCCACTTGTTCGCACCGGCCGCAACACAAGCACGGCTTTATCGGATTTTGGTTTGTTTGTATGAAGAAATGAAACGAGCGCTCGGTGCGGGCGGTACCGATACTGGGTGGACGCAGTGCTATTTGAATTCATACGAAGAAAACCAAAATCCGTTGCGTGCCGTGCGGGCGTTGCGGACCAGTGAACGTTCACCTTTAGGCAGATGTATGACTGACGCGGCGTCAAATATGTAGTGCTACAAGAACCTTTAGGTTGTTGAATATCATGGGCTGAAAAGGATCGTTGTATTGACAAAACAAGATGACATTAGTTCCGATTTTGGCCACTTGTGTAGTTGTACGTGCATTTTCGATACAATCATGGGTCACAAACGCGACGCTAGATCAGTGTATTTTTGTAGCGTCTGAAGCTTTGGTTTCCCAGGAAAGCTGTTCCGTCACATTATATCGGCCGTCATGAAAATCTGTAATTTTTATCAGTATTTGACCTTAAGTCAAACCCCGCTGCCCAAAGATTTAAATTGCTAGAGTTGCCCTCACCATACTCAGTCACATGAAAAAGTATCAATTCTGAGAAGTGAGCTTACACATTATTCAATAGGGTTTCCATGACAATCAATTGTAGTCACTACGTCATTTTGTGTCGGAGGTGTCAAAACGAAGCAGAAATGCGACTACCTTTTGACTCGGTAGGGCGAATCTAACGATTTAAATAGTATGGATTTACATCGTCACTGCAGAATTTTCATGACAGCCGTCACTGCTTCCGCAAGTGGCGGTCACCGCTCTTCGAGGAAACTGACGCTTACCAAATTGGAAAAATGTTCAGAGTGAAGCCATATGAGCTCAAATGTCACAATACGTCGCAAGGGCAATTCCGATTTTATTTTAATCGCATAGGCAGTTCCAAATTAATTTAATAAAGTATGTAACTGTGACACTTACGGCTTCCCGTCGTAAAGCTTTTCATATAAGCAGGTGGACTTGAAGATCTTTCCGATATTCTAAAACAAAATGTCATATTTGTACAATTCTTTAAATAATAAAAAAATATTGTATGCCTTATTCACAAAGAGTTAAAGCATACACTTACTTGGCAATTTCTGTGCAGGAGTTAGCTGTAGAAGTAGCAGAGGTGCTTGATTTTGTTTTAGTACTGCATGAGCTCACTTTTGCGACTTGCTGCAATAAAAGTTATAACATTAGAAATAAATCAGTGTTGTTTATTTATTGACGAAGAAAGAAATGGAGGGAAGGTTTGGCCCAAGGCGTTACACAGAGCAATACAAACTAAAAAGTGACACATGAGATTGCAACTAGGTTTTGGTCTTCAGGCGTGTGATGTGTTTTTGCTGAGATATTATTTATTCCTAAGTTTACTATGTATGTGCCGAACAAGCCTATACTCTTCCTACTTGACTTCTGTACACGAAACAGAATAATTTTGTATGAACAACAAATACGCTTTTCGTCAAAGTTGAATTTGATGTTTATACAAAATTAAGTCTTGTTACAACGGACGAAGGTTGTTATTATTTTACATATTTTCCGCATAATTGTGACACGCGCGTGATATCTTCCACTTGTTTTTTCTATTCCGTGCTTCTGCATTACCATTGACGTTACCAGCCCAGCACGCGTTATTTGACCACCAAAGAAACATTTTGTCTATTCTATCTATCATTTGGTCTTTTCTTCTCTCGACAAAACCAGATCATGCTTCGCGTGCTGAGAAAAAGCTGATGTCTTATGTAAATGTAATTACGTTTGCATTTATTCCTTTAAAAACAAACCGGAACATATCAACGCTGCTTGGCGGCGAAAATAGGTATGGTGGCCCCTCCATGAAGTGCCCTACTTAAGGAGGATGCGTTATTTTGCCCGCGAAATTATAATTTTCTTTAGTTTTTTGCAATTAGCAGGTCAGTGTCAGGTTGTATGTTGAACAAAATATTAGCAACAAGTTTGTACGGAACTTAGCCAAAATCTTAAACTAATTCATTAAATGACAAACAACGCACATCCTAAGCCGCTGGGTCTAGGAAGCATGACATTTTGCAGAGGAGTTAATTTTGTAACTGAGGTGAGCTCTTAGAAAGGTTTTTTTTTAAATTCAACCCCTAAAGCGGATAAAAGTTTGTTTGTAAGTTCGTAATTTTTGGTGTTGGAAAATGTCATCGGGCACACGCCTTCGTTTCTTCGTTACTACTGAAATAATCGCTAACATTATAAAACAAAGTCCCCCCGCCGCGTCTGTCTGAACGCGATAAGCTCGAAAACTACCGAAAGGATTTTAATTAGGTGGAAAGGATTGAATGATTCATGAGAAAGGTTTATGTGTATAATTCATTACGGTTTTGTGTAAATGAGCTGAAATATGACTATGATTGTTTAAAAAAACATGCCGGCTGTGACCTTCACTGGCGTGTGCCGCGTTAACCAATAGTGTTCTCTCTGATTTGTTTGTTTATTTTTGGCTTCTAAGGGTCCCAGTGTTATATTAGTAGCCTATATCCTTCCTCAACAAATGCAAAAATAAGTGCTCGCTCCAAAGATTAGCGTGTTCAACAAACTCTTCAGCTTCATTATTTCAGCCGAAAGACGTCTACTGCTGGACATAGCCCCCAAAGGATTTGCCATAATCGCCAAAGGCATAGAATGGACAGCAGCGTTCTCTATGCATTTTAAAAACCGTACTGCGATCGCGCCAACTTGCCTGCCTCCATTATTAGTATAGATGTATGTATTACGGAATTATTCCACTAGGGAATTTTTAATCCCGGAAGTACGTTCCCGTGGGATATTTTCCGACATACACGCGGGCGAAGGCGCGAGTAAAAGCTAGTAATTAATAAAACATGTTTATTACCATATCTTTCTTGGGCGGTGAGACGGGCACCCATTCCGACGCCTTCTCTCTATGCTGCGAGCCAGAAGACACTGGGAACTGAAGTCTTAGCTCTTCCTTATTGGCTACTGGGAGGGCATTCGTCTTTATGGGCAGTGGGGCTCCTCCCTGGAAAATAATGGTCAAAGGTTTAGGTAATCATCATCAGTATCTTTAATGGTGGATTTCACTGATGAATCAGTGTCATTATTTTCTGAGAAATATTGACACTGACAGCTCTTTGAATGCGATCAGCGCTGCTCTTATCCCTTATTTAGGGTTATTGCAGCAAGTTATTTTTTTCTTCCATACATCAGTATTAGCTAAGCTGTTCCAGATTACACTTTTTTCCTAGCCTAAAACCAAAAAGGTTATTTTCAAAACCTAAACCTCTTTAGATTTAGCAGAAGTGATAAATTATAATAAAATCATTCAACCATTACTAGCACTTATAAAAACCAGATTCTAGTTGCCAATGCATAATTCTATTCATTATGAGCACTCATTTATTTGGTGCTAACAATAAAATAACAATCACAAACTAAAATAAAAATGAAAAAAAATACCGAGGTTTGTACGCTATTATTTCGCGATAACGTATTTTCCGTTAGACTTCTTATTGCATTATGAGTCTCATTCATTTTTATGAATAACTGGTGTGATGAATCGAGCATTGATTAACGCTTGACTGCATTCGTTACATTTACGTTACTTTAAAGTCAGTACACATTGTACAGAAATAAAAACATTTAATTGGCTACAGTTCATGAAACATGCAGGGTACACGTACATAAAAAAAAATGCAATGCTATTTGTGTGTCTTACTTTGGAGTTTGGACTGGAAGTTTTGCTTATCAACTGTATAAAATATGTTAAGGAAAACTCACCCTTATATTCATAACAATAGGTGCTTTTTCTTTAACGAGGAAGGGATGGTGGAAAGCGAGTGTATCTTCGTTCTCGCTCATATCATCGTCGTTTGAAGAGACTGAAGACAGCTCACCAAGGGCCTCCTTCTTTGATAAATGTTTGCAGAAGTCTGTCAACTCGTCTACTGATTTACCTGTTAAAATTATTTTGGTTTAAAAAAAAAAACGATGTGATATTTATATTAGAATGATAACCGATACTCATCACGTTTGTGAAGTTTCCCCAAGTAGTTTAAAGTTTTGTTCTAATAATTGCATCAATTAATGTGGAAATACAGTTGGTAATCGTAAATATTTGCGTCTTAATTCTTTTACTATAAAATATGACTCTCACATTTCGAAGAAAGACTATTAAATCTCAGATATTTGTGCATGTAACACTTGCACATGAATTACTTGAATTGCTTTGGAACCACGACGTTATTGATCGAAGTTCTTTAATTACTAAGATGTGACACAACTCTCGTACATTTGCCTCTTACTTTTTGTAACGAAGTTCCCGCGGCTTGCGGTCAGAGTTGACTGGTAGAAATCGTCACGTAAGGAAAAAGCGTTATGTTCCCTTCCCTGCGACTTTCTCTCTCTCTCTGTCTCTTTCTATTATAAACGAGTGTGTGTGTGCGTGCGAATATCGCGTAAGAAACTTCGATTCGGACGGGGGTCCCTCTTCCGCACACGTTTTGTTTCTTTATTATTTTTAATTCAATGTGTTACAGATGTATGTAGCGGTCAAACTTTATTTGCTAGGTTGCGCCTACAACAGGGGAAGCTGATGTCTGAAATACAGACATTTATTTCAGACACAGATGTTTAAATTCTGATCATAGCATTTTTTACTTTTTTATTGTTCTTGACCTATCTTGAAACCCTGGGGTCCCGGTCCTTTGGAAGGCGTACAAGGGGTCGAAGACAACTTGCAGAGGCCCGTTAGGCACCTTTAATTATATGAGGCACCAACCGACAAATATCCCTGTTTGCACTATGAGTGCACCCAAGGACAACCCCCAGTTGGTGCAGGACTATTTATTTCAGAACATGGAACCAAAACATATTGGGCTAAGTATGAGTTTTATTATTATTATTAATTGACCTCCAGACTGTATGGCAGCCATGACTTGGTTCCTAGTGTGAGGCGGCAGGGCGGCCGCTCCAGCGGGCACTGCTCCATTCTTAAGCATGTTGATAGCATTTCTTCTGGCTACTTCCAGCAGTCGCTTCTTCTCACTGTCTGCGAGTTTCACACCGGTTGGTGACCTTGGAAATATACAACAGTTAAAGTTCATCATTATCATTCTGAGTCAGGGCGTCAGAGTATGCTCTGGCACAATCAGGGCTATTAACAGGCCTTTCCGGGCCGCTGATACGTGTAATTTATTACGAAATTTTAATATTTATCTCTAGAAGAATTATTTTATTTTTTCATTGCTAAAATATACACATTGTACGAACTCTAAATTCGGCACAATATGATCGCTCGTCACGGCGAAAACTGATAATATAGTTTATTTTAATTTCCAGATTATACGAAACAAAATATGGAAACGGTTGAAGCAGATTACGGAAATAGGCAAATAAAATAATCAATAACTATAATTTACGCGATATTTAATTTAATAATGCAAGGTTTGTATAGCCTTAGTTTGTGATAACGTTATTGTTGTTCATGTGTGGCTAAATAATTTAACAGGCCAACTGATAACAATAAATACATTCTGTCAATAGAGAATCGGGAACGGATGATTTATGGTTCCAATTTTGTTGTTGTTGTTAGCACAACGTTGGCACAACTGTTTTTCATTTTGGCGCCGAGTTTGAGTTGCGTCTGTTATTTAGTTTAAATGCAGTGCTGTTTTTAGTTAGATCATAACTAGTGTGTATTGCGAATTTCATGTGTAATGGACAAAAACATCGAACAAAGAATTTGTCTTAAATTTTGCATAGCTAATGGAAATTCGTGTTCGGAGTCACTGAAAATGTTACAGAAGGCTTACGGTGAATCTACTTTATCTAAAACACTTACTTAAGAGTGGTCCGGTTAAAGCGGTCGAGATGTGATGGAACATTTGCCGTTGTTTCAACGTCTTCAACTGAAGTTAATATCGCAAAGTGAAGGAAAAAGTGATTGAAAATCCTCATTCAAGTTTGAGAGAGATAGCCGCTGAACTTTTTGTGTCTCACGAGTCGATCCGTACCATTTTAAATAATCACTTGGTTGTAGTCCCAAAAGACCTGAATTTTCTCCAAAAACTCAATCGCATAAGAGTCGCTGAGGACATGCTAGAACGAGTCAATTCCGTGCGATTCATGAAACGCATTGACTGACACTGGTGACGAGACGTGGGTTTACGAGTTTGACATGCAAACTGGCTCGCTGGCTGGAGTTTGGCATGCGGAGTGGCGCTTTCTAACGGAACCGAAACCGAAAGAAACACGCCAAAGTCATGTTGACAGTTTTCTTTGACTATCGCGGTGTTGTGCACTCGGAATTCTTGCCAGAAGGTCAAACGGTAAATAAAGAATATTGTTTGAGTGTTATGCAGCGTTTAAGAGAGCAAATTTAACGAAGAAGACCAGATTTTTGGAAAGAAAATTCTTGGATTTTGCATCACGATAATGTGCCTTCGCAAAAGGCCATCATTGTGAACGAATTTTTGACCAAAAACTTAACAAATCCATCGAGCAAGCACCTTATTCACCAGATATGTCTCCAGCCGACTTCTCTTTATTCGTTGGCATAAGTCTATCGTTTCTGAAGGAGCATACTTTGAATTCTATAAAATAAATTTGGATGAATAACTAACATTTTGTGTATTATTGATGTTTTCTCTGTAGTCTCTTGACAGAGTAGTATATACATTAATAAGTCACATCTTAGTAAAGGGCTAGAAACGCCATAGAATGCAATAAAAATAAGTTTCTAGGACTTAACCACAAAATGTTGAAGTTTGTAGCTGTGTAGGAATTATAATGATGACCAGTTCCAGCTGTGAGCAGGTGGCTGTGTTGCAGCCTAATTCGCTTGATACCTTTCAAATATGTATAATAGTATTAATACCCAGCCAGAGAGCAGTGGAAGCTCAGTGGTAGCGGCCCCGAATTATGGATGTAAATAATTTCATTGCCACTGCTCTCAAGACGGTGAAGGAAAAGATCATGAGGAAACTGGCATGTCCCAGAACAAAAAAAAACGAAAACGTGTGAAATCTATCAGCCTACACCCAGCCCTACAGCCTCAAAGAAAGGAGGCCTATGTCCTAGCAGTGAGAACATTATAGGCTGATTATTCAGAGACCATAATGTTATTTCTTAGTGTTAGTAAACATAAAAATCAGATCAGTGTTCTCAAGTTATCAGTGCTCTAACATAATATTATATAACTAGTTTAAATTACATTTATCAGGGGTGCTACACACATGTGCGAAGCGGCACATTTGAATTGGCAGTATTTGTTGAACAACAAAGCCGACCCGAAGTATTTACCACACATATTTCGCTTTCATCCGGCCCGGGCCAATCGACAAACTTCGTTCGGCATCTACAAGTGTTCATGTCAGCTCGGCACAATTCGAGGTAAGCCGAGCTCCTTTTTAAGCCAACCGTTGGTAAGTTTTCCACATACCTAGATCTTCTTCCTCTTCCTCCATGCCTGGGCGACAGACGCCTCGACCCCCGATGGCGCGACCGTGACCTTGACGACCTCCGTCTCGAGCGTGACCTAGACCTTCTCCGAGACCTCGAGGTCGACCTGTGACGTGAGCGGCTACTGTGACGCGTCTTAGAACTTGAGCGGTGGCGGTTCTTCCTGGAGGCTGATGTTGAGCGCCTGGATTTACTTCCTGATCTGTTAATGAATACGTGCTAATATTAGCTTTGTAAGATGTCTGACAGAACTGGCAACTAAAGGCTTCATACAGAAGTCGGAGATCTATGTGGTATAAAGTTTTTGCTAAAAATCTATGAGTAAGGACACTTTTAATTGACATTAGTGAATGAATTTGGCGAAGTACCCACTTCGCCAAATTCATCAGCCAATGGCATTATTTGCAGATGACAGCACAGCCATAATTAAATGCGTCGATAAAACGGCATACGAAAAAGAAATAAATAGTACTCTAAAAACAATAATAGTCTGGCTTATTAAAAACTTACAAAAACTAAAGTCATGCATTTTTTTAGGAGTAGGTAGCCGTATTCTTTAGATCAAACAAGCAATTATTTACGGCAATGCTTGATATATGACAACGCAAAGGACCAATAAGGTCGCAATATAAACACCTATTTATATTATCAATGGGTCCTATTGTCGTATAACGGGTGTTTACGAAGCCTAGAGTCGCTTGTACTCCACTGTTGTTTTTTTTTTTTACTGGACCATACCTATAAACTTTTTGGTTACGGAGTTATTGAAGGACAAAATTTCAACTGTCACTAACGATTTTTACGAAAACAAGTTTTGAATGTTATTATAACACAACTTGAAATACCCCCCCACAACCCCTGTACTGTTGCATTCACCCATACACAATGCTTTAAGTGTGTTACTTTGTGCACTATCGCAAACAGCAACACACCAAAATTAAAGTTCTGTCCCAGAAATTATTTTTGTGTTGTGATACATGGATTTATGTACATAATGCGTAGTTGACGGCTATGTGATGGCTCTGTTTACACCCTATATAAAATAAATTGCCAAAATAAAATAAAATAACTTCCCAAATGTTTAAAAATCAGTGCAGTGCACACAACTACTATAGGAAAAAATAATTCAAAAAAAGATTTATTAACTACAAAACTTTAAAAAAAAGTTATGTTTGCCGGTAATTTGTTACCATTGGCGATAGTTTAAGTTATTTGTTGGCTGGGTCCGTCCTTACCAGACCTGATATTTCTTTTTGTGTCAGCTTTCTCAGTCAGTTTAATAAATTTCATACAAATTTACATAGGGATTATGCAAAAAATCCTATTGTTTAACAATTTTGCACACCATATGGTAAATTATTAGGACTATTTATAAAAATGACTTCTTATCTGCATACCTACAGTATAGGCAAACAAATAATTTTTATTTCTATTAGGGATGTTTCAAGCAAATAACAAAACATAACATCACACCTTGTTTTCATGAAGGGTTGGGGAGAGGTGTACCTATAGTACACCCACATTTAGCCAGTTATGTTTTTAAGTCCCATGTAATAGGGGGCGAGCCTATTGCCATCAACCGGGCTCAAATCCAGGCTCCGGGCTGTTTCAAGCAAATATCCTACTAATTCTGAATACTTTCATCAGTTATTTATTTCTTCATTAGGCTATATAATGAGTACACTATTACTTTACAATTTGTACCATGCAGACTTAAGCCCAAGCACCCCATTACTGACATAAAAACCACAGCATGCATTAGATAATATTCAACACAATTTACAATTCAATAAGAAACAAAAATGAAAAGCACTTTGTACTAATATTAATTTATAAAGATAAAAATACCTTTTGGGAGATTTGCTTCGTTCTTTTCGTACTGGTTTTGTTGAGCTTTCAGCCTGTTTGCTCTTCTTTGCAGCAATTTTAGCATCTTCCAATAAGTCACTACTAATAAAATAACAATAAACATTATTACTTATAAATATTGTATCATTGAAAATTATGTAAATACTGCCCCAAATGATCTCAAATATGGGCAGTGTCCTTGGTGGTGATGATAAAACTCAAATTGTTAACTGAGGTACTTTGTCTAATCAACCTAGAAAGCGTTGAAGCTATTTTTAACTGTTGACAAAAATTTACTTTCAAGATTTGATTGTTTCATTGTGAACATTTACCTCTATTGCAAAATTATGTGGTCTGGAGTACCTGTACTTGCAGTGTCAAAAGTTACAGAAAGATCACAATGATCTATGAATAAAGAAAGGTTTATCTTACATTTTCATTTCATCTTCAGCTTGTTTCTTGAGTCCTCCAGGGTCCGAGGTTTTAGGGAAATCTGAGTTATATACAATATCTTTCTCAGTACTACTGGAGGAGTCGGTATATTCACCTTCTTCATACTTCTCTGCTTTCTTTCTAGCCTCTTCTTCAGCCTGTTTCACAGTTTCTTCAAATACCGCACTGAATTTAAGATTCTTTATTTGAATTTTACCCTTAGATTTATCATTGTCTACATTGTTTACATCAGCTTTAGCTTCTGCTTTCTTACTATCTAGTTTTTGCCTCAAGTCAATGATTGGATTTTTACAGTCTGGTGGCAAGGGAATGGGGTGTGGAGGTGATAAAGAGTTATCCACAATTTTTACAGTCACTAGCTTTTTTGTGTCTTTTTCAACCTTAACCTCTTTGGTTTTGACATTTATCAATTTTATTTCTTTCTCATTTTTTATTTTCACATGTTCATTTTCAGGTTTAACTCTAACGGGCGTCAACGGGTACGGGTATGAAGGCGACCGGCTCTCTCTAGAACGTTTTTTAGTCTTACTTTTTTTTCGTTTCTTCCGTTTGCGGGAGTATTCGCTACCCTCCGAGCTGACACTGCTAGTGCTCCGGCTACGTTTCTTCTTTTCTTTCTTATGTTTCTTCTTACTTTTCTTTGATTTCTTTGAAATAACTTCTTCTATTTTAGGAGGATCCGCGTTAAAAGCACTGAATAGTTCTGAAAGAATCTCACTTGACGACTTTTTGGAATCATCTTTTTTACGATCGGGAGTCGTCTTCTCCCTTTTGATTAATTGTTCAATTTTATCTATTAAGCTCGTCATTGCAATAACTAATTAGACTTATCCGTTTTCAGTCAACAATATTCACAAAATCAAACATTTGTCTCCATGATGCAAAATTTTATTAGCTTTGACATTTGTTTTCATTTGACAGTTAGCTGGGTTACCAACTAGCAATTTATCTTTTTTTTTTACTTTGGCAACTAATAGCACTCAGTAGAGTTGAGGAGTGAAAAGGGAATAGTTTTTGAATTTCGGTAAAAAATTTGAAAATCTTCCGTCAAGTCGCATTCCTATATAATTATAATCCTGCAACGGGTCTGAGGCAAAGAGTACTATAATTATACGGGTTTGAGGCCAAATCAGTAAAAATTTCGCCATTCTTCTGAGTGAAGAGAGAAGAAATAAGAGCCGTCGGAATGTTAAAAGCTGGTTCTCGGCAACGTGCCGTGGCAATCGCTCTGGACACTACTCATACTGTTATAAAGTGACTTTGGACGCGTTACCGCATCACCACACGCAGAAAAGATCGTCACTTAATTACTGCTCGACGAATTCGTACAATAACCTCGACGACGTTAATTACGAGGCTTCACAGCTCTTCAGGGATGTTAATAAGCGATCAAACCATAAGAATCCGCTTCAAAATCAGATCAAAATCGTTTATTTGCATAAAATGTGGTAGGTTCAAAAGATATTACATAAAGTTTCAGTGGAAAGACACATTTCGCCATGTAATGATAGTATGCAAATATTTAAAACAAAACAAATTAATAACAATCAATGCTTTTATGCTTAAGTGTCCCACCTATTGAGCCCCTCAATCGCAGAACTCGTTTACTATGGGCTCGTGAACACAGAAATCGGGCCGAAGAAGAGTGGCGTTTTGTGTGTTTTTCTGACGAATGTCGCTTTGGTATGAGGTCAGATACTAAACGTTCACGGTACTGGATAACCCCTGGGCGCCAAGAACGTTTGAAATCATGCCAGGAAGTCCATGCATACAGTGTTAGAACAATCATGATATTGGCGGGTATTTGGATCGGCGGCAGAACCGAACTGATTTGGATCAGAGGCAATCTGAATGCACAGATTTACTCTGAAACAATTTATCAGATGCCCTTCCTTTGCGTACTCAATTTGGCTCATTTCTCCTTATGCATGACAGTGCACGTGTTAAGCGCTGGTGGCTGACTTATGTGGAGTATACTGGTAGGTACTATGTCGAAAATAAAACTCAGACTGGACTGATCAGTGAACCGAACTTGACTTGATTGTGGACTGATTTATTTGCCAGCATCCTACTTATATTTACATTTATTATCGCTACCTCTAAGCACTAGCATTTTACGGTTTATAATTAATCGACCAATACCGGTGCGCCATAGGGCGAGCCGCGACCGGGCCCCGGGGCGCTGTTTTGCACACGGCACGTTTTTCCGCCATGGCATAAATAAGAGTCGCGCGCTAAGTGCGATCCTTGAAGTCGCACACCAACGTGAGCTGGGAAAACCAAATCGACACTGCGGACAGCGACTGGACGTCGGTACACAGGATCTGCCGACGTCATAAGAACATCCCAGCCCCGGTGCGCCCACTGCTTAATAGCGACGGGGCGCTCCGTTACACGGCGGCCGACCGGGCCGAAATATTCGCCGTCCAACTGGATCGTCAATTCACTCCAAACCCGACGGATGCCCACGACCATCTCGCAGCAGTTGAGCACCACCTTGGAGAGTACTTCAATACGCCAGTTACTCCTGATGAAGACCCAATCTTCGTCTCTCCGGGCCAAGTAATGAGGGCAATAAAAACAACCAAGCCAAAGAAGGCACCCGGTACGGATGGAATCACAAACGTCGCACTCCGCCACCTGCCACCTAGAACGGTGGCGGCACTAGCTCGCCTCTACAACGGCATACTCCGCACCGGTACCTTCCACTCCTGCTGGAAGCTTGGGAAGGTGATCATGTTGCCCAAGTCCGGGAAGAACATTTTGAAGACAGAGAGCTACCGGCCGATCACATCCCTATCCACCACATCCAAGGTGTTCGAAACGGTCCTGTTGCGGCACTTGACACCACACATCACGCCTCTCCCGGAACAGTTAGGGTTCCGGGTCGAACACAGCACGACGCTCTAGCTGTCGAGGGTACTGTACATCCTCACCGCGGCTATGAACAAGAGGGAGTACGCCGCAGCAGTATTCCTCGACATGGAAAAGGCATTCGACCGGGTCTGGCACGCCTGCCTAATATATAAACTCTCGCTCACCACATCGCCCCGTCGCTTGATACAGGTGGTCTCCTTCTTACAGGATAGGTACATCAAGGTCTCGGTCGAGAACGAGCTCTCTAGCGCACGCCCCGTCACCGCGGTGGTGCCACAGGGGCGCTGTGTCTCGCCTGCGTTGTGAGGTATGTCGTCGGTGTACACACTCTGTGTACACCGACGACATACCTGCCACAAACACAGCAAACCTCGCGCTGTACGCCGATGACGCCGCGTACATCACCACTTCACTCTCGGCCGATCACGCGGCCATCAAGATGGAGCGTGCACTGGACGACCTCCCTGACTGGCTCAGCAAATGGAGACTGTCGGTGAACGCAGGACAAACGAGCTTTGAGCTCATGGGGTTCGAAGCCAAGTGGATCAAGACCGCCAAGTATCTGGGGGTCACTCTCGACAATCGGCTCTCCATGGGCCCGCACGTCTGCCACACTGTCGCGCGGGTAAAAGTAACCCGCCACCTACTTCGCCCGGTGCTCTCGTCACGCCTCTCTATGCGGATCAAGCTAGGGATCTACAAGACTTGTGTGTGAGAACCACTGCTTTTTCTGTTTGGTCTTTGCTGTCGTGACTGTTACTACACTTGTGTTACTGCAAAATAATCGCAACTTAGTTTCGACAATGTGTCAATAGTTTAATTTTAATATTTAAACATTTATGTCGGAACTTGTCGAAACAAGGACGACACATAGTTACTGTAACATTTTTCAGTGCCAAGTGTTGACACCGTAACTACGCGGTGCAATCACAATCCAACATCCATACAGTAGCCCTAGCGCTCCGATTGGCCCTTCACCAACCGAAAGTTGAGCTGCGATTGCCAAGGGCCAATCGGAGCGCCGCATTGTGGGCTGGATTCCGGCTTTCATAGACTTATAATCTTAATGATTCAAGTGTCGACTTTTATGCTTGAATATGATTTGAAAGACCATCTACATGCCTAAATATATCATGATTATGGAATAATATAGGAAACAGCACTAATAGAATATTTTTTTGAAAAATTTGTATGGAGTTGGTAAGAAAAATCATCATATCTCCGCTCTCGCACAATTGGCCGTTATTCTTTTTCAGGGGGTAACCCATATATTATTTGGAATTTTTTGACATACGCCATGACACGGCCAAAGGTGCGAGTTTTTAAAAAAAAATTGACAAAGCTTATTTTGATTTTCAAAATTAATTTTGTATCTAGAATATAAACTTTACGTCTATAGGCATTGCCTAAAAGATTTATCAGACCACAAATTTCAATTACCGCGTCAAGAAATGGTAATTAACTTAAAAATATTACTTATAAATAAATCAGTAATGACTAACTTTTCTAATAACTCCGAACTATTACTACAATTACTGATAATCACGACGAAAGAGGTAAGAAATAAAATAATTGTTAAGTATGTTTGTGTGACTTATACCCTTCTTACTACCGAGTGCAAAATGGAAAGAAGGAGTGTTATCCACCTCAACAAGGTAACTTTATCACAGTAACAGATTCATCCGCCAGAATTACTTTACTTGATATCACAGCAAATAGAATACTAAAATCCCCACGCGATGACTTAAAAGGGAAAGAAATGGTTTTAATATCCAAATGGGGTTTTGGCGGAGCAAAGTTAAGCTAATCCGTAACTGAAAAAGTTACCTTCATTAAACGTTTCGGAAGATTTACCGGTGTGCGTTACTGATTTATAGGACATGACTTTATAAAAGAAGGGTATAACTATAACATTAGAGTTTGTAATAGCAATTATTTAGAGATTGTCAAAAGGTGTGTTTCGAGGCGCGGCGCGGTCCGCGCGGTGTCCTTTTATTAGCGTTAAATAGTGGTGCCGATTCTCTTGTCATAAATGCATAAACTAGACAAAAATAATCAAAAATATGGTTAAGGTAATCTTGTCAAACGACGATTTCCCATTCTTAAATTGACTTCAGTTTAAATGACACAACTTAATTATATTTTAGTTTGACAGCACTACGATGGCACAGAGTTATTAATTTAGTGAAAATGGCAATTTTGCTATTCTGAATTTGACGTTTTTTGATTGTCTAACTAAATCTGAATATGAATCTGACTATTTTTAATCACGATTATAAGGTGTGTAATAAAAATTTGTTGTGAACTAAAATTCACACCAACACCTCGACTTTAGGTGCAAAAACAGTACGGTATCTTTTTTATTTTCATTTGCTTATCTTGAAAAGGGTGTGTCCTATATAAAAAATAATGAAAATTTCGACCTCCTTTTTAAAACCGCATATACCTCAAAATGTAGGTAACAATTTGTGATATTTTCCATACAAAAAGTGATAAATTCCATATAAAACACGTTGAGGCTCCCCCTCTGCGCGCCTCCGGCTCTAAAATAATTCACGGGGTAGGGCAAGCAAGTACCACGTTGCGAAGCCAAAAGAAAAAAAAACACGTGGAGTCGATTGTCAAATCAATTCGATTAAAGTTATGTCAAAATTATTTAAATTGAGAGAACACTTTTTGCAGAATAGCTTTAAGATTCTCATAGTCAAAAGTAAGGAAATTAAGTGAACGTTCAGTTCGGTTTACAAGAGAATCGGCACCAGTGTACTTAATTAAAGAGTAACGGACTCGTGGAAAGTTAACGGAAGTTAATGAGTCCGATAACACTGTTTAAAGTTAACTTAAAACTTAATCTGTTACTCGAAATGTTACTTTGTTAATTAACGGATTAACGGTCTTTTGCCCAGCTTAAAAAAGGTCACAGACATCAAAGTCTTTGTGATGGGAGACTCTGGTTGGTGCCTATTTGCCACCCAAGACGCATTAAGGCCCTTAGAGGCTGCACTGAGCCCACGATTCCTTATGAGATAGAATCGGTTACCTCATTAATTTCAGGAACCAGTCGATAAATGGTGTGGGTGTAGTACGATGCAACCTTTATGGCGGGTAGGAACATGAGGCGAGTCGTTGCGCAGTAACTAATTCACTTGTCAGCGGGGTTGAGGGGTGAGATACTGCGCAGCAAGTAGCGCACTTCACAGCCGCCAATCGTTCTATACCTATCCTAATAGTTGTAACATTATAGGTTTCTTTATAACACAATCAATTCGGTATAAGTTGGAGTTGGTGAAAATTACAAAACAAACGTTTTAGGTTTAGTTTTTATTGTTTTCTCAATACCTTTGCAAGGTTGATAAGTGATAAACTGATAAACAATACAGAATGTATATCTACTACATTCTTTGAGTATATATTTCTGTTCGATTGAAGTACACTGCTATTTTAATGTCAACTGCAGCAAAGGACGGAAAACTTGTCCTTCCAGTTATATTTTATTTTAGGTACATATGTAGGTAAGGGAGTGTTCAGAGAAAATGTCTTACTATTAATAATTTCAAGAAATCTCGATCTACTTATTGTAACTACATGTAAGTAGGGAAGCTTTTAGCATGATTGTATGGTATGAGTGTATCTACATTTTCAGATAAACAGGTCAACATTTTAAAATTGACTGTACATTACCATCTGTTTATAAGGAAAATGTCTTAGATGATATAAAGTTATGCATAGTAGGTAATTTCAAAATTCTTTAACCTCATCCAGTTTTAATAACTTGGACACAAACAAAGACAAGCACAATTCTTTAATAAATAATCGTTACAGTAAAATGCAAGAACAATAAATACACAATCAATAATTTGGCAATCAATTTCAGAATTTAATAATCGGAAGCTCCAATTATTGAGCAATACTTAACTTTACAATTTCAGGCCCTTGCCAATCATTTTTATTAAACCATTGCTGCATTTAAAACAAAAAGAATATAACAGCATTTTCTGATTAGTATATACAGAAAAATAAATAGGGATCAGGTATAATATTTATATATTATTTACTAATTTTGTATACGTGCCTTTTTTGTCGTAAGAGTTTTTCATAGTACTTATTATAATGCCATAGGAAGACAGAATAAATACTACAAATTGGCTAAATTAATAAAAATATTCAAAAAGCAATAAATATTATCATATCACACAATAATATCCATAATTAGTACATAATAAATCGATGATTAACTTAATAATTCTAAGTAATATTCAGGTATACATAAGAATAGCAAACGTTTTTCATTAGAAACGTCGATACAATCGTAAAATACATTCCCGTATTAAAATACCTACCTATCTACGTTTTCGTATCAAATTTTAAATGATTTCTATGTACTTGACTTATATAAAAAAAACTTGGTTTCTATAAAAACAAATAGTAACTCACTGAAAACTAGTCACAGTTTTTTTTTAACTCTACATTTAAGAAAATATCCAAACAACAAGTTTTATATTTATTGTTTATGATTATTTTACAATCACATTTTTTAAACTTAAATTCAAATAATTGTCATTTCCTCCCATTACTTTTACAGATCCGCCTGTTCATTTACCAAGAAATAATAATGTTAAATGTTTTTAACGTTTTTTTTTATCATAATTTTTATATTCATCGCGTTTGTCTTTTAAAAGGTGCTTTATCAAATTTTTCGAGTTGTGCAAACTGGGTGCAACGACCGCAACCTTTCATTCTCATGTACTTTTATACATTTTTCAAATGCGTCAATGTTAAACGCTAACATTTTTTATCACACAGATCATAACGGGTCCCAAAAATTTTATAAACCATGAGACAGGGCAGTTTCCGCTCGATCAACGAGGGGTAATGAAGCGTTCGCCTAAATGAGTAGAGTAACCAGCTTCACAAGTAGGTATTAGAGCCCCGATACATTAACGTCACATGGTATTTGATTGACTGATAGCCATACTATACTAAATACAATATAATACAAGGAATGTTGAAGTGAGTGAGTGTGTGTGATTGTCTCAAACTTTAGCAAAGGCAGCATCCGGATGATCTGATCGGCACTTTGCGGAAGAAGAACTAAAATGTAGGTAGAGCATGATAGCAGGTTAATTTAGTTTTATTGTCTGTACTCCAATAGTATCAGCAAAACAGATGCCGTCGAATGACGAAGCCGACTGATCTGATTATTAAATGTCAGGGTTCCAAATAATGGTGAACGCTAGTATTGTTGAGATCAGTAACTAGGCTGGCGCCAGAGAACGCAGCAAACGGCTACAGCTCTCGAATCTGACTGGAAGCGTGATGAGGCATCAGCTATATACGTATCGAAATGTAGGCTGACTGGTATGTAACGCCCAACAAGAAAGCCATTCGTTGTCAATATTAAGAAGTAGATACTAGGAGATTAAAAACTCTAACTGCTGAAAAATATCGCAGAGGCCTTATGTGTAGAAGTCTAAGAGCGCTTGTACACAGCGCTGGGTCTGCACCGGTCACCAGGAGCCCTCCAGTCTGGTTGTGTGTCCGGGGCACGCGCGGCTGACCTCTGCCTGTACAAGCGCCACAACGGAGCTAACACCTGTCGTATCGACGCGGGTCGGACCGAGAGCACTAGCCGCGCCATCTTAAAGCTACTACTAAAACTCTCTAGGCGATCAAAGATCGCAAGCTAAATTGATTTTATTCAAAAGTCTTTAAAAAAATAAAATCTGCTAGTGATCAACTTTAACGCGTTAGCGGGGACGCAAAACGGCGCGCACCGTTCGGAAACATTTCTCGAAGCCGAGCTTCATGTACAGAGATCGGGACGCGTCGTTTTCCGGACGAATGACGACGAAGGGTTTGTAGCCGCGGGCGGCGACTTCTTTGGTGAGACGGCGGGCCAAGTAGATCCCGTAGCCTTTCCTGCGGAATTCGGGTCTAGTTTGCATGGAGAACATGGCTCCGTAGTAGGACTGGACCATCCAGGCAGCTAGCTTTCCTTCGACGAAGATGCCGTATGCGGGCAGTTCGGCGACCAGCTTCTCGAACACTTCACAGCATTCTATGTCGCTCGCCGGATACAGGTCGTGAACTGCCTTCATGTGCTCTGGCTGTAAGCGAACTAACTCCACGTCCGATGGCAACCTGCAATCATATTTTAATCCGTGTTTAGTTTTTTTTTTTTAAACAAACGTTACCAGGGAGCATGAAGCATTAGACGTCATTCGGCAAGAAATGATCGAGGTGGTAAAATTTGAAAACGAAAATACCGAAATGCCACATAGTGTTTAAAAGGATGAAGTTAAACAAACATTGTTCCTCGATGTCTATGTTGCCGTAGAGACTTCCATTCATAAAGTTCCCAAAACGTATGCTTTTCCTTACCCCTCAGTACTGTCGTCTTGTGGTGGGTTATCACAGGCGTAGACGTCGCCAGTAATCTTGTCGTGCGCCTCATAGTGCCTCTCGAAGCGGTTTACGATGGCCTCGTGAGTGAAGTTCAGGTACAATGGCTGGGTGAGGTCCAGGAGAATCTCCTCTGACGTCAGAAGGTCCACCAATTCCGCGCGTTCCGAAGGACAAAACACTGTCACGCTTTCGTATGTTGTTTTGTTCGGCTGGAATGATTAAGAAACAAATGAACGTCAAACTAATAAGACAGAAGACGGGGTTTATGCCACTGTCAGAGTTTGCTAATGATTGCTGGAATGATTTCCCAATTTCACATCACTGAATGCATCATGACCAAGATGATGGCAATAGGCTCGCCCCCTATTACATGGGACCCTATTAACTGGCGAAATGTGGGTGTACTATTTATAGGTACACCTCTGCCCAACCCTTCGGGGAATCAAGGAGTGATTTTGTGTGTTGTGAATGCATCATTTATGAAAGTTGCTTATCAGAATTGGGCTTTATTAAAGTGTCACCGAAAGTGTTACAGTGTCATCTATGTTTTGTTATACGGAAATTGGTAAAAGGGCATAACTATACAGAATGCTTGTTTCCTTAACTCTATATCTTAACCACGAATCTTTGTTCGCAGTTAACATCGTACAGACTGCGAGTATAGGTTTCTGGGCCACATTTAGTCAATACAAGAATGAAACCCGTATCAAAAAGCCCCACTACATAATTTAGGTCATCGAGGTAATTAGATAACTAGGTCGCATTGGATTACTGAAAGCTCCTGAATTGAATAGGGACACGTTCAGTATCTGCTCCTGACGTTCGAAGTGTCTACTCTATTCACAGTTTTATCCGTAATATTTATTGGCGATTCAGGTAGTTCAAACGAATAAGTCGATTTGAAAATACAGAATTTGTTAAAAAAGTAGTCTATCTATAATAATTTAATACCTATTGGTACGAGTGCTACGAAGCGCTACGACGCTACGAGATTTTAAGATCAGCATGTCGATTCTGTAAAAATCTCACCGTGAAGACTTGCATGGAGTAAGCTGTAAGTGCCATACCGTCTTGGTCAATCCCTAGCATCAGTCATCAATGACAGCTCACTCCACGCTCATTTTACCTAAGTTTTTGAGATGGTTACATGCTCACTCCACGCTCATTTCACCTTAGTTTTTCTGATGGTTGTAAAATAGCACTACAGGATCAATAAAGAAACGAAGCGTTCAAAGCTGATGCAAATGGATTGGACTGAAGCAGATGGATTGCTTTGAACCCACATAATTAAATTTCAAACTCAAATCTGTAGACACATTGACGCACTCTACTTAAAATATTTCTTTTTACAAATAACAATAAATATAATAAGTGTCTGAGCAGTTTTGTGAAAATTTGGCGCACAAAGAACCTTCGTTTTACGACGTCTTGTCTGGCCGGTGAGGCAATCAAACGCGTATTGTGGCTAAAATTAGAACAGTCTTAAAAAGGTCACGACCTAGCCCAGATCCGAGGTAATTTTTACCTATTGGTACTTACATAAATGGCTACGAACATATAAGAAATTTAAGAGATCTATGCTTAGCAAGCATAGCTTTCATCTGCGGACATAGAAGGATATAGAATGCCAACATGTTTAACTTTTATTTCTTTCGCTTATCTTCGGGGTTTCAGAAGGACTGCTACTAAAAGTCTTGCTATAAGTTATTGACTTTTCGAATATGAGTCCAAAACCAGAATTATCTCCAGCAACATTAAAACTGTACCTAGGTACGCCCGGAAACTGTTTCGATAGGTTCTTGTACAGCTCCTTGATATAATATATAACATAATGTTTCTTAGATCAAAAATAATAAACATGCTACATAATTTGGCTTAGCTACTTATATTATGCTTTAAGTCAATCACAATTCCAATTGTTGTCTAAAAGGAGAAACTGACTGACTGACTAACATATCAACGCACAGCCGAAACTACTGGGACTAGGAACGTGAAATTTGCACACGGTCTCCTTTGATAATGTAAGGGCGCACTAAAAACGGTTTTTGAAAAAATCGGCGTTTAAGGTAGTTAAAAAGGGGGATTTTGTTTGTATACAAATCTTATTGCTTGACTTAATAAACTTGAAACTTGAAACTCTTAGAGGACAAATGATAAATGATAAATGATTTTTATTTCTGTAAGTGGGTTTGTACAAACACTTTTACACGTCAAACATTTTTTTTTAAACTAGATGAGGTCGGCGTTTCCTATCTGACTACTCTGAGAAGAAAAGCCGAAACAAACTCAGAGGTCACAGTCTCTTTTAAAGTCCAGACATAATCTTGGTCAGATCATGTTAAGACCATGTGGATTGATGTCTGAAATGGTCTTTTGAGGAAAGAACCACACAGATTGAGTGGACCTGTCGAGTCAGTGCACGCATTTGTCAGTAATCGTACAGCTCAACTCAAAACATAAGGAGCTCAACGATTCGACGAACAATACCAAAGAAAGGACATTGGATAGGCCGCATAATTACTCAAACCGCCAGACCAAGTTACGATTAAAATTCACTGAGATAATAAAATATAAAAAAAAACAAAAGTAAAAAATAAAATGACCCACATAGTCTTAACATTCACAATAATAACAATAAAATAATACCTAGGTAAGTATTCATGTCATTGTTTATTTTACAGATCATATGAGGACCATGTAGGTAGGTGTCTGAAATGGTCTTTTGAGGAAAGAACCATACAGATTTGAGTGGGCCTGTCCAGTCAGTGCACGCATTTGTCATTAATCGTGCAGCTCAACTCAAAACGTAAGGAGCTCAACGATTCGACGAACAATACTAAAGAAAGGACATTTGGGTAGGCCGCTTCAAGTACTCAAACTGCCAGATATAAAAAATTATGAAATAACTGAGATAGACAAAATATATAGAAATAATACCCACTAAGTCCTCACACGAAATTAAAATAATAATAATATTATACAAAGTAAATATTCATGTCGTAATCATGAAATTTCAAAGTGTATATAAAATAAAACAAAAGTTACGTACCAAACAAAAAAAAAACACACTCAGTATGCAAAAATTGGAGCAGGTCAGTCGCAAGCCTTTTTGTCCTCAATATAGTCTTTGACTGTATAAAAAGCTTTCTGGCACAACTTACGTTTAATAAATGATTTGAATTTATTAAGGCTTAGATCTTGAACATGGCTTGGAAGTTTATTATAAAAGCGTATACATTGACATCTGAACGAGCCACCTATTTTCTTGAGCCTTGTTGTAGGTACAACAAATTTGTGTTTGTTCCTAGTATTTATATTATGGATATCACTGTATTTTTTAAACAATTTTATGTTTTTGTGGGCATATAAAAGATTTTCATAAATATACTGAGAAGGCACAGTCATTACATTAATTTCCTTAAATTTCTCTCCGAGAGAGTGTCTCGGACTTAATTTATAAATTGATCTAACAGCTCTTTTCTGCAAAACAAATATAGTCTGCATGTCGGCGGCATTTCCCCACAAAAGAATACCGTACGACATCACACTATGAAAATAACTAAAGTATACTAAACGGACTGTCTCTAAATCAGTTAAATTTCGAATTTTTCTAACAGCGTATGCTGCGGAGCTTAGCTCCTTTGACAATTTATCAATATGTGGGCCCCAGTGAGCAGTGGTGGCCCAGTGGTAACGGTCCCGACTTACGAGTTGTAGGTCGTGAGTTCGAACCCAAGCAGGCGCTTTACTTTGTGTAAATAATTTAATCACCACTGCCCTCAAAACGGTGAAGGAAAACATCGTGAGGAAACCGGCATGTCCTAGAACCAAAAATTCGAAGACATGTGACATCTACCAACCCGCACTGAGCCCGCGTGGTGGATTACGGCTCAATACCTCTCATAGAGAGGATGCCTGTGTCCCAGCAGTGGGAACGTTATAGGCTGATTATGCTATGCTTACGGGCCCCACTGAAGCTTAGCATCCAAAGTTAATCCCAAGAATACTGTGCTGTCTTCAAGTTTCAATTCTTCGCCCTTTATCAACACAACGCGAGGACAGTCCCGAACTCCACGATCTTTTCTGTCGGCTATTTGTTCCCGATCGTACATCGGACATCGCCAAAGCCGTCGACGCAATCAGTTTGCGTCGCCGTTATCTAAAACTGTCGCCAGAGCTGAGTCCCCTGTGTGTCGTACCTTAAGGTTGCTTAACGACCTCCTTACCACAAATACTGAATGTGATCTGTTTGCTGATGAATGGAGCAGAATTATGCGTGTATATCTGATGTTTTGCGAGAGTAAGTCTGCTGTTATATATCTTCTTTCAAATAATTCAATCTGTATGTTAATTAATGTAATTGGTGTTACCGTTTCAATTAACAATAAAAAATTGGTGGTCACCCACCCAAGGACCGACCGCAGTAAGCGTAACGTTAATAGGGACGGAGGGGGTTCTACATTTTGTAGGAGATCATACGAAATCCACGCGGCCGAAGTCGCAGGCGAGGCGCTAGTCAATTATAACATTACAACACGCCTGTCATCCCTAAAGGGTTAGGCAGAGGTGTACCTAAAGTGCAATTCCAATTATTGTGATCAAAACTGAATAAAGTAACACATAATCTACGTAGCGTATCATAATAGTTTCAGGTCCCACGGGTTGTCATTAGTAGACAAGGCGTGACTACTGGTTAAGTTTCAATTTTCAAATTGTATTTCTATGAAGACCTAAGTTGCTACAGAGTGATATGTACTACATAACGAGTTCACGTTAGAGCAGCAAGCAATGACCACCATAGAAACGAGACTTGCCGAATAGACTAAATGTAAAATTTTGTCTATTCTATCTGTCATTTTGTCTATTCTTAGGTCAACAAAACACGGTCATGCTATTCGTGAAGGTAGGGAATGTAATATGGAAAACAATTCCCCGATTCATTGTAGATGTTCTATGAATCGTTAGTACTTACCTACTTAAATTGTTGCCTGCACTCTTCGTTCTAATCGAGCATTGTGTGGTTATTGCTCAAAAATAAAATATGATGGTTTGGTGGTGGTGATGGTTTTAGAGTCAAATAAAGGTTTCCTAGAAGGCTGATTGATTCTAGTGACCAATAAGGTTTGTCCAATTTGGTAAGATAGCAAAATTACTTCTTCATTAGGTTTTATCGATTACACCTTAGAAATCACAATCAAACTTTATTTTATAAGTAAACTTTTAAAAGAAATCAACGCCAGACTACTTTATATAATTAAGAGGGTATTAAGAGAGGCACATGCTTGCATCAGGCTTGGGCCCGAAGTCTTTATGAAGTAGGTGTTTGTTTAACGAAGGGTACATGTACAGTTGGTAAGTTATAACAGCGAAAATACGATATACTTACTGTGATTTAACTTGATTTGCGATTA
The DNA here is from genome assembly GCA_963555695.1 of Dasypolia templi. Classification (NCBI taxonomy): domain Eukaryota; kingdom Metazoa; phylum Arthropoda; class Insecta; order Lepidoptera; family Noctuidae; genus Dasypolia; species Dasypolia templi. Next base: position 7,066,331 of record OY743148.1, on the reverse strand, counting down.
ATGACGTAAGGACTCTATCGGCTGCATTCGAGCGTGTACGAAAGCTCTGAATAATTTAGCACCCCTAAAAATGAAATTGATACCGCATAACCTGTTACGATGGATTCAGTTTATGATTCAAAAAATTTCGACTCGTTGAAATTTGACTTCAATTATTAAAAAGAAGGCAGCTGTTAGTGAAACAGGTGATTTTTTGTTAACCGACTAAAAGTTTTATTTATATAAATATTATTTTTGATTTCTTAGTTTGTGCGTCGATGCCACTCGTGTGCCATGGAATTAGTAAGTACTTATTCAGTACAATGTAAAATAGGATTAATTTGGTCGACCCATTTCTTTTAAATCTACCAAAGTTACTGAATTTTGTCAGACATTTAAATGCGATACGCTAATGACCATGAGGTACGATTAATTAAGAATACTTACAGAAATATTATTCACGAATCGAATAAATTATCTACCCAGAAAGTTTTCGTTATCATTCAAAACTTTTTTTTTTCACGAAAAAGCCGTTTTATCTCATAACAGCTTTATTTTTAAAACTTCGGATGGGATTTTTTTTGAAGTAATCTCTGCTTCTTTTAACAGAATTAAAATATCCCAAAGCCCTGTGTAACCATGAAATTATTCCGCTTTATTTGGGCAATTAAATTTTTCCAGATCTCTACAAAATACATACGAGTAAAACCGACAAATCGCCGAACCGAATTATTGGGGAAAGTTTAATTCAGGATATATAAGTAACCTGATTAAGTGATTTTACTCTGTCAACGTTTTATTTTGCTGATGTTTCGTTTTGTAAGGGAACCCGAGATTTGCAGGCAAATAAACTTGTGGTGACGAGCTCTCGTGGCCGATTACTTCACAAGATAAATGCTCTTGTTTAAGGAAAGTCGGACACGATGCCAACTTAAATGTCAATATCCTTAGTTATTAAACCTCTCACTAAAAGGTATAATAACTAAAGAATATTGGATTTTTTGTCCCAATTTGCGTTGGTCCTAGGATATTTTAATTGAGAAGAAATAAGTCGTTACGGTCACAATTTCTGTGACATTGTTGTCGGAATTACTCAATTTGTTGCGTAGGAAATTGTCAAGGCTATTTTGTTTTTACTTGAATGTCAGTTTATTAAGTCGTTTTGACGGGATTTCGACAAGCTCTGAAATACTTATCATAACCACACTGAAAAAGTAAAATTACGAATTTAAGTAAAAAGTGGCCAATCTTGCAGTATTTCTTACTTCCAAAACAAACCCCAACTCTTGGTAACACAAACATCTAAAGCCTTTGTCTCACCGTAAACTATAAAGCTTGGAACTCGAAACTACTTCTGGAAACAACTTGTCCTTGAGCTACTTCCTATTCTTTATCCCTCCCTCACAGATTTCTAGACACAGAGTTTAATTAAATAATGCATGTAGCACAGCGAACTGCTAACACCGGTGCCGTAACTCGTTAGCTCGCTACGAATGATGAAGATCCCAAAGGCAGAAGATAGGTTTAGAATGCCCACTGCATACAAATCGATAAGTTTGCTAATACGGCAAACCAAGAAAAAGCGGTCAAGTGCGAGACGGACGATAAAATCACGTAAATCACGTTTCTTGTATCCCCTTTAATTTTTTGTCTTATTTTTAATTATTTGTTTTGTTATAGCGGCATAGTAGAATTTCAAAACAGCCCTGCAATAAATGGACGGACGGACAGCGGAGCCTTAGTAATAGTATCCCGGTGGCACCCTTTGTGCGCACACAAAGGGTGAACAGGCTTCTTCTGGGTAAACTCACTCCATCGTAGACTTTGTCTCTGTCACCTCTGACCTAGACTAAAGTCAGAGGGTTTGGATGGAAGGGACCCCTCGGAAACGCAGCGGCAGTCGCTCCATTTAAAGTGCTGGTATTCAGCTGCATCTGGTTAGACTGGAAGCCAACCCTAACATAGTAAAGCAAAAGGCTAGGCAGATGATGTAGACAAAGGTTTTATAGATGAGAAAAGAGGGCTCTTCATCTAGCTTTTTGTTAACGTTTAAGAACTGCACCACTACGTTTTGTTTCTGTTAATCTTTTGAAGGTGACAGCGACAGAGCGATGTATTTAATTCGTTTAGCGTTAAATGTAGTGATTTGTGGTGCAGGTGGGCCTAAATACTATGTACTTTGCCACATTGTTGGTTCCTGTTTAAAGACACAAACTGCCTGTCTAACATCAGTCACCTGCACGTCAACGTTACCAGTGCCCATAGGCGTTGTAACTTACCAAAAGCTGGTGAAAACCAAATTAAAAATTAACTGGGCGGGTGTCACTGCGAGACGTTTAAATCAGCTCACTGTTTGCTTGTTTTTCGTGGCTTACGTGTTTCCAGATCATTGCCCAAAGTTCACTTCTTTATTACGAGCAAAGAGTCATCGTCGGCAGCGAATCTGCTTATCACGCCTCTAAAGTAATCAAGTTATGACTTTGCTTTTCTATCTTCTACCTAATTTTTAGGGTTCCGCACACAAAGGGGAAAAAAAACCCCTACCGGGATACTATTACTAAGGCTCCGCTGTCCGTCCGTCCGTCCATTTATTGCAGGGCTCTTTTGAAATTCTACTTGGCCGCTATAACAAAACAAATAATTAAAAATAAGACTAAAAAATTAAAGGGGATACAAGAAACGTGATTTACGTTATTTTATCGACCGTCTCGCACTTCACCGCCTTTTCTTGGTTTGCCGTCTTAGCAAACTTGTCGATTTGTATGCAGTGAGCATTCTAAACCTATCTTCTGCCTTTGGGATCTTCATCATTCGTAGCGAGCTAACGAGTTACGGCACCGGTGTTAGCAGTTCGCTGTGCTACATGCATTATTTAATTATACTCTGTGTCTAGAAATCCGTGAGGGAGGGATAAAGAATAGGAAGTAGCTCAAGGACAAGTTGTTTCCAGAAGTAGTTTCAAGTACCAAGCTTTATAGTTTACGGTGAGACAAAAGTTTAGATATTTGTGTTATCATGAGTTGGGGTTTGTTTTGGAAGTAAGAAGGACTGTAAGATTGGCCACTTTTTACTTAAATTCGTAATTTTACTTTTTCAGTGTGGTTATGATAAGTATTTCAGAGCTTGTCAAAATCCCGTCAAAACGACTTAATAAACTGACATTCAAGTAAAAACAAAATAGCCTTGTCAATTTCCTACGCAACAAATTGAGTAATTCTGATAACAATGTCACAGAAATTGTGACCGTAACGACTTATTTCTTCTCAATTAAAATCAATCAAAATCAAAATATTTTATTTCACATAAACCTACATGGGCACTTATGAAACGTCAGATTCTAGGTGCACGGTTCCAATTGGTCGTTTCCTATGGAGAAGAGCCGGCAGGAAACTCCATGGTTACTCTTTTAAAAATATTTGTCTTTTACATTGTTTTTTAGTTACAGTGTTAATAGGTATGGGAGGACAGTGTAGGCCTGTCAAAAAGTACCATATGTTAAACAAATTGACAATGGTATATAAATTTACAATCCACAAGGCCTACGACGTTCTCACATTTACAAAATATAGAAATAATCTAATAGAATAAAATCAAAACTAATTAAAAATTGTAGTTATATAATGTCAAATAATGAAAATATTAAGTCAGAGTTATTTATAAGTAAATATCTAATAATAAAAATAAAAATTAAACACCATTATTTGGGAGCAGTTATTAGAAATTTACATAGTGATGCCGTTTATGAGGTACCAGGGAAGCCACATGTGCAGAGGGAATTATTGCCAAACTTTCTTGTCTTCGACATAGTCTTTAATCTTATAGTACGCTTTTTTGATAAGGACACGTTTGATGTGGGTTTTGAACTTTCCATCGCTAAGTTCTGTAAAATATCCTAGGAACAACGCAAATTGGGACAAAAAATCCAATATTCTTTAGTGAGAGGTATATACTCGTATAACTAAGGATATTGACATTTAAGTTGGCATCGTGTCCGACTTTCCTTAAACAACATCATATATCTTGTGACGTAATCGGCCACGAGAACCAAGTAGTTGCTGAGGCACAAAAGGTCACTTTTGAATAATTTAATGTGAGCCTTTGACGTAAAACGGCCGAGAGTAGTTTCTGTTTTCAATTTTAGTTTAACATTGCAAAGAAAAACCAACCAAATTATAAATTATCCCTCTATACCAATTAGAAAGTGAACTAGATACAGGGTGAAAGAAAAATAAACTAGGTTTGAAAAAATACTCGCATGAACTTTAGATGTTTTGCTAAATCTATCCTCTTCTTTTGCTCCTTCTAGATAAGTATAATGCTTTATTGATGTGTTTATTGTATAGATAAGTAAATGTTACACCACAGACTACCTGTAGTATTGTCTCTTCCTTTCCCTTTGTAATCCATCCAAAGATTGTCTTTGAAAGATCGTTTTAAGCTATAAGACCGCTCATTGTATCACCTTATGTAAAATTTCTACATTTATATCTGTGTACATAATAAAGACTATTCTAATCATTCCCTGAATACGTTAAGGTATCCCATAAGTCTGCTACATCAACGCGTCTTCTTGCGTAGGTTTTTTGCTTTTAATTTCTAAATATAAATATTTCAATATTTCTTACCGTGCTAGTACACCCGGGGAAATGCAGACAGATCGGATCCTCGGGCCAATTCTTCGCTACATAAAAATTGAAGTCCCACACCTTGTTGTTTAGATATGTTTGAATCGTTTGGTGAAACTAGAAATAAACCGAGAAAAATGTTATACAAAGTTTCATATCTTACTCTAAATAAAATTACCTAATTAGTTATTATTTTCAGAATTTACTTAATGTTTTCAACCACTGTCAAAACAAAACAAGTATTTTATTAACGTTCTAATTTCAAATGATCATTTTAATAAATTACGGATTGCTTTTTCGAGTTCCCATGCATCACTGAATATAAAAAACAAATAAGTCCCAATCTAATTTGAAAATTTGATCAGAAATCTTTCCGCCCCAGTTTCTAAACCATTTGAAGTAAAATCTTATTAAAAGTTACCTTCAAAGATTCAGGCAAATACTGCACTAAAACATCGGCCACAGCTGGGAGCTCGTCTTCTGAAACCAATCGAAAGTTTTTCCCTTCGGGCACGATTTCCATCTCTGAAACAAACGTTGTAACTGTTTTCATTTTGCTCAGGTATACATTGCGGGAAAACGGAAAAGCGCTTATGTCAAATTATGGGACGGCAAGCAAAGGCAGCTGTACAAACTGCCAAGCATGAGTATTTGGTTATGGTGGATGTGGTATGAAGGTTTTACTTGTTTTGCTTTACTTGTGTAGGTAACTCTTATTTTATGTTCAGTAAAGATTAATTCTGGTGTGAAGTAGTTACTTAACTATCTACCTACAGTATGAGCCTGTTAACATCACAGTGACAAACATATATAAACACGTCCAACACAAAAAAATCAAAGCGTTCCGATTATGTCACTACATTCTACTTAATCTTTTTATCTGTTTACAACAATCTAGGTACCGTGTCACATTCCTTTACGTAACATTTACCTACTCAAGTCTTTGTCCCATTCAAAATGTTAGCCATTAGCCCTCATAACGACTTGCATCGTAAGTTAATCAACCGTCATTCCTAGAGTTTCTTAGAACTCTAAATTGTTAACAAGCCTTCTACGGTATCAATTTCAAGTCAGAAGTCAATAATGTGTTGCTGCATGCGATGTGACGTTTTAATCTAAAGATTTATGCATATTAGCGGACTATTGCCATGTCACCTGTGTTGTTTCTAATAGAAGTGTACCTTATATGGGAAGTGGCAGAAACGCGAGAGTTCAAACACCTAAAAAAAAATATAAACATTTATTGTGTTTAAGTTTAACCTTAAAGATGTTGTTAGGTTAGCTTCGAGCTCGTGTTATCACAATGAAAATCTTGTATAAGCGAATTATATCTTAGAAATAATATGGTACGAAGGTTGTAACGTTTGTGAAAGAAATAACTACAGACACGCTAGGGGTTGAACGTTCATTTGTTTTAGTATATTGTGTTCTTTGCTACAGTGCTAGAGAAAAATAAACCACATCTTTTCCTGCTAGTGGCTATCACTCTGCGTAAGAAAAGAAATTCTAGCAATGAAGGAAACGACCGCGAGCTTGCTACGAGCGCTACGCTTTTCGTAGCGCTACGAGCTCCGGAAAGGCCACCTTCATAAGAAAAAAGCCCCTATAGTAAGTAGATATACGACCGCCTTTAGCCTAGGGGCAGCAGAAAAGTCGTGATACGACCTCGTAAAGCAATTTCTAATATAAAATGTATAAAACAGAAACACTGCAACAGCGTAGAGATTTTAAAGATAAAATGTTAGAGAGAAAAGTGCACGGTGAGCGAAATTGATGCCAAGGTACCGCCGAGTGTCGTTGGAAGTGGAATATACTGAATGTTTTTAACTGTTTATTTTATTTATTGCAATTTATGTTGTGATTTTTATGCGATTTCGTAAAAGCTTAAGCTTTTTTCTGGAGTCTTTAAAATATTATGCCCTTAGATGAAGCTCCTTTTAAAACTAGGACTCCTTTTAGAACTAAACTATCTTGGAGAAGAAAAGGGAAAGGTACTGGCCGTGTTTGGGTACTTAAATTATATTAACAAAAGTTAAGAACTAACTTATTAATATTTTCATTCACGACAAGAATAAATAACATTTAAAAAGTATGATTTCCTAGTAACAAAATTAGGAATTGATTTTTAGCTTGGACATTGGGCACGATATTAAAACTAAAAACCAACATTAAAATGTAACACGTTACGTTACCAGGTCACATCATAAACTGACATAGAATCTTGCATGTTGCACGACACTATAATCACGGCTGATGTTCAAATGGATGGCGGTAGATCTCGTGACGGTTGGCGGGTTATTCTGATTTTTTTTTATGCGGGCGCCTAAATGAAGTGCAATTTGCTTAACGTTGAGTTTATACGCGAAAGTCGACGTAGCCTTGTTATGCAGTTTGAGTTCTGTTTAGGTAAAAGTTTTATTCAGTGAGTTTTAAGTGAGTGTAGAACGTAATGACTGTTTGAAAGTTAGACATCTTATAAAGTGAATCTGAATTATTTAATGCATCGTATTTTGATACAATAGTAATCCAATAATAAAATATGTATAATTTGTGTGCCTAAAACGGTTTTCTTTTCTCCCTATCCTTAGTTATGCAAATCGACTAATTTGTATTTTTATAAACCTCTGAAATACCTTATACAGCCTTTACATTGAAAGAAGGGGTGCGAATTGAGAAAGAAAAGAAAGAAAGAAAAACGTTTATTTTGCACAGACTACACACAACAGAACATTGTGAACTGTACAATATCAACGTAATGGTTGAGTTTTAACGTATTATACTTATACAGAGCCGCCGTGAGAATGCGTTCCTGACATCTGACAATTCTAGTAACTAATAAAGGTGAAATTCGCAAAACCCATATTCGTTTGTATGAAACTGACGGGTTTCAAGGACGGATTCTCTCGACAGCCGAAATGTAACTTTGAACATCCTGTTTTGAACTGTCATTTATCTGTTTACGTTACGATACGATCGTATTCTAATTTCAATCTCCATCTGTCAAAAACACAAATTTTTGACATTTGTTGTCGCTTTTTTTTAAACTACGGGAATTGGCCTTCTGGTTTATTGGTTGATAGCTGTCAGTTAATACTTGACTCGGTCGGAATGTAGTAAGATATTATGAACGTTTATTATAGAAGTTTGACATTGTGTTTTGTTTGACGGAAAACGGCGAGAACATAATCTGACTACTTAGTATGAATTCGCACCTATATATAAGGTACTTACTTCTGTTTGGTTACTGTGAAATATCTATTTTTATTGTGTATGTATTATGTTTGATTTCCATAACTAACTTACCAATTCTGAAATTATCTAGCATTATGTACCTTTAGGTCACGAGCTATGGTGTCACGATCACTGCAATGTGTTGTGTTTTCCAACGTATACCTAATAGACGTCAAAATTTCAAAAAACAAAGTCGTAATTGGCATGGTTCTCACAACAAATTCCATAGGATTGTTTTCGGTTAAAAACAATTCGAAGCCAATCAAAGTCATCAAGTAGGAAAAACGTGAAAATATATGAAAAAATTAACCTTTTGAATTTGGAATCGTGCCCCGTTCCGTCAGATGTTTTCACAAACAGGGGAAACGTGATTAATTGTCAAAAATATGACAAAGACAGTGATTGCGAAAAGGCACGTGCTTAAAGGCCATTAAAACATTATTGTAGTACGTAAGTGACTTTCAGCATATCGATTTCTCGGACTAACAGAGGTCGTATCATGTTAATGTGATGTTTTATGGGTAATAAGGGCATTTTGCGTTTAATGGGAATATGCAGACGTTATGGTGTGTCTGGGTGAGTATGAAAGTCACTGGTTGTTTGAAATTCGGGTCACACGACTGAAATAGGGATGATGACTAGTATTAAAAATGTTCGTAAAAATAATGTATTTTCAAAGAAGGCATAGTAAAAATTCTATAATCGAAAAAATCTGTTAATTCGATGTAAATATGAAGAAGATACACTGTTTCAAAGTTTTTGGAGGGGATTAGTCCCGTCCTTGTCACGCGGTACGGACAATGTACGGCGCTAGTATGAAGTTACATAGTTGAGACGTCACTTCTACGATAGTGCTGTCCTTGTCTAACACTTATTATAAAACTTTATAACTTGGTAAATTTCGAAGATTTTACACTGCTTGTGATATTGTTGGCACTATTTGGAAACAACCATTTTATTTAGGTAAAATTAAAACAAATGTCATCATGGCCAAAGTCAAAGTCAGAGCATTTATTTCTAATAGGCACATAAAAGGCACTTTTGAACGTCAACATTCACATTAAAATATAATTGATTCCAGGCGCCCCTTCCAAAAGGTAGTTTCGTATGGAGAAGAAAGGGCAAGAAACTCCACCGTTACTCTTTTAAAATGTTTTTCAATATTTTGTTTGCATTTTTTTTATGTGAAGACAATGCACCAAGAATAAAAATACTATACCACAATAGGTAAAGAGACTTTTAAAAAGGAAAGGCCTTAAATCCAAAGATGGGTTTGTTGTATTATAAACGTCTTCCAACAAAAACCGTTTATATTTTACTATTGTTAATGTGAAAAAGTAAAGTGATACTTCCAGCATTTCAATCAGTAAAGTAAGCTTCTGCTAGCGACTTCGTCCGCGTGACATTTCTTTCTCAATATTGTAACTTTCCATTAGTGAAGAGTTTTCGAAGTCAGCACCCGGTTTGCGTTATCAATTACAACCTGAATCATTTTGAAAGATATTGCTAATCCATTGCTTCATATGTTCGAAAAATTTGTCTGCTCTACAGCGTAAATAACTCAATAATTGTTGTACTGTCAAAATGAAAGCCATTCGTACTGTTAGTGTATTACTCAATTACTCCGCAAATCAGTTGTGCCCAAGATTGAATTGATTGAAGATTACCTAATTGGTTAAATCATATCTTCCGCCGATGATACGGCGCTACTTTTCACAGCAGACTCATTGGCTGGTTTCTACCATCACCAAGCTTGGTTAAATCACCCTTAACGTCGATAAAACCAAGTAAATAGCTTTCCCTTTGCTAACAAACGCAACGAATTGCTATCCCCATTCTTGCATTGACACGAATTCTAACACCTGCTCCTGCCCCATTCTCCAAAGACTACCTCGATAAGGACCTTGGAATTATAGTAGATAAGAATTTAAGCTTCCAACCACAAATAGATCGCCTTACGTCGAGAATTCGCAAATTAATCTTTCTTTTCAAATATATTTGTCATGTAGCTTACGCGGAGGTTATTAGGTGAGTATACTAAATTCTGACACACTACAAAATATCATGGGGTCACCACCCCATGATATTTTGTAGTGTGTCTCCAAAATGGAAAGTTTTAAAATTACAAAAATGCCCACCGGGTGGTGCTTTTATCGTATTTGTATCAAACATTTCAAAGTCTTGTCAGTGAGGCAAATTTTTGTTTTATATACCGTCCTCAAGAAGAACTAGTCCTAAATATCTTTTCCCCGTTCAATATCAGGAAAACGCAGATAATACTTTGTCTGCAATACTGCTAAAGGTCTAAAAGAACGAACATCTCTCAAAGATTTTATACTTTCTTAGATTTCACTTATCTATTAAAATAAATCGTATTACCCCGATCTATCACCTAACAACAAAGGCTTGTAAGAGTGCTCTAGTTGAATGGCTCCATAAATTAAGGATTCATCAAACAGGCGCGACGCGACAGCGTGCCACAAAGGCACCGCTCGTCACGCGGTTCCTTTATATTATCAAGCAACTGAGGAATAAGTAACTCATCCATAATAGTTCATGCAGCTAATATCCCTACACCTATTAGATTACTCTTTTTTCCGCTTACTTTTTGTTTTCAATGGCCAACAAGTGCCATACGCAAATACAGCCGAATACCTTGGCATAACGCTTGACGCAAAACTGCGCTGCAAAGCGCACGTCAAAAAGAAAAGACAGGAACTAGATATGCGTTTTAAAAACATGTATTGGTTGATTGGACGGGGTTCCTGCCTCTATATAAGCATATTCTTATGCCAATATGGACATACCCCTCCCGACCCTTGCTCGAGCCAGCCCGCGCCGCTGAGCCTGTAGCTTTAAATTCGTCCCAAAATCCAATAAATCCTGATCCAGCTGGTCCCTTGCTGCCCTCTTCCAGCGACGCCCTAAGCCGAGGTCCGTACCCCACAGGGGGTGCCCTTAGCGTAGTCGCTTAGTTTTAGTTAGTATTTATGTTTAAGTCCTGGCTGGAGGCCTTAATTTATTAGGGCACCACAGGCAAGTCCGCATAAGCAGAAGACAACCTTACAGGTTGACATGCGAGATGCCATCCAAAAAAAAAAAACAATATGGACATATGGCATCCAACTGGCTGTACTAAGCCGACCAACATCAAAATGATACAAACATTCCAGAATAAGGTAAAAATATTATTGCAGAATAATTCCAGAATAAGATAAAAATGGAATCCGTCACCAAAATAATCCAAATGTTTACTGAGGCCCATGAACACCGACTCCACCGACATGTGAACATCGAGGCAATTCAGCTGTTAGACCAAACAAAAATAGTGCGAAGACAAAACGAACAAAACCTTTTGAGTTAGTGTAATGTAACGTGTAGAAATAATAGTAGCAATGACACACATAATAACACATGAACAAAGTGTTTATATCTTTAATTATCTCACTCTAAGAAAGTGGAACGGACTTGTGTAAAGTACAATCAGCACTTTTGTAAGTCATGAAATAAATATCGCGTAACAAATTAAGTTAGAATAAAATTGCTTATTAGTGGTATTTGATAGATTGTAATCTTTATTAAGAACCTGGTTCTTTTAATAAAGTATTTTAAAAAAACGTTTTTAATCGGTGAGTTTATCATTGATTTTTATGTTACGCCTTATCCCTTCATATGCACTAAATAACTGATTATGGTTACATACCGTGTGGTAGAACCCTCGTGATCTCCTGTACAGATATTCCTAGTGCAGACACCAGTCACAGACTAGCGTCACATAGTTTTCAAGCTTGTCGAATATAAAATAAGTGAGTTTTAATTTGACCTCCCACATACAAACTCACAAATACCTTTTTATAGATTCTGCCCACGAATTCATCTGCATGTTGTTTTTTATTTTAATATGAAATATTCCTATGACACTTGGCAATACTGTAGCTTTCCATTAGGGTAAAACTTGGTAATACGCCCCAAATGACAAAATGCCCCACCACTGTAGCACTCACACTGACAAAGCTACAACGATCGCAACTAGACGCGCGGGGAGCCACTAGTAGCTGGACAACATGGCCGACGAGCGCACGTAGTTTGTGATCTCAGTTGCAAAAATATTGCAAAATCTGGTTACATTGTAGTAAAACAATTTGTGGTAAGTTTCCGAAAAAATCCAATACATATATACTTTTAGATTTTGTGTTAAAATGACCCATACTATCGTAAAATATATAAAATTACCTTAATCTTTTATGTCGTCGAACGTTTTAACCTTGCATCTAGTGCTTCGACCTCGGTGGGGCATATCTCCTAAAAAATCATAGCTCCTATTCAGACTACCACTTGAGATAGTATCGTCAAAATACTAAATATTGTTCTAAAATAAAAAGGTTGATTATATCTCTCAATGTTTTTATTTTATTAATTTTTTTTCAAAAGTTTTACCCTAGTAAAAGAATTTCTGGAATCGGATCAGTGATTTCGAACACACAAACAAACTCACAATAGTATTACGTTAAAGTAGCGGAGTGCTAAGCCTCCTCAAGCATTGGGCTATCGAATGCTAAAATATTTTTTCAAATCCGAGCGGTACTTGACCTCTTTATAATATTAGTACAGATAATAATTTTAAATAAGTGTAGAAGTATAAATGGGTATAACGATGATCTACAGAAAGCATAACCGTAGTATCGTAGCCTTTTCCCGTAGTATCGTAGCCTTTTCCCGTAGTATCGTAGCCTTTTCCCGTAGCATCGTAGCCTTTTCCCGTAGCAGCGTAGCCTTTTCGTAGCAGCAGTCTATGTAGGTAGGCCTACGCTTACTGTTTCAGTTTTGTGGTACCTACAGCTACGAATCTTTGGTATTTCATCTATTCTCTTACTTTCTATTTCTTTCTGTCTTTGGCTTTTAAGTAAATTTACTGAAGCATCGAATTTCTATGCAAGAAGTTGGAATAGTTCAAAAATATTCTCAGCACGAGCGTACAGCGGTGGCGTAGCGCATAGAAACCTAGCGTAGGAAACACTGCGTAGTATTTTCGTAGTTAATAATCTAAAAGAGACGCTCTTGAACAATATTCGATGCAATCATTCTCTAGATGACTTTAAACTGATTATTAAGAGGATAGGCAGAATCATCTTGACATCATCAATTCGTTTGACCATTCGTTTTTTTTTGTCTTGACTCATTTAAGTTTTAGTGTTCATGTTTCTTAGAAGCGTTTCCTTGATAAAATAACTTCAAATTCAAATAACTTACACTATTTATTATTTAGTTATACGGTATGGGTTATGGTTTTGGGATTTAGGAACTGTTAGGTACCTACTTCATAAAATTCATGTTGAACCTGCAGTTAATTATTAATATCATTTCACTTCATTAAGTCAAATACAAAATTAGCTACAAGTTAGCAGGATCCCTTTAATATTAATTGAAATGTCCGGTCGCTGCTTATCTCAGCACCACAGGGATTATTTTTAATGGATGTCGCTAATGAGACTGTAAGAGGGGATTTTGTGTTTTGGACACTTTCGACGATAAGGTTGAGCCGGCCGCAGGGAGGCGCGTTAAGCAGTCACTGGATAATTGGTACCGGAGAAAGACCGACCTTCACCAAGTGTTTTTTTTTTTTAATCAAATACAAATACGATTACAAATACAGTGTAATCCGTTTATTATGACTCCGCATTTTATGACCAACCGCTTATTATGACGTAATTACACAGCGAAGTTTGGTTTTCATATAAAATTATTTATTACAAAGTCGAATATAATGACTTCGCATAGAGTGACATGTCGCTTATTGTGACCCATTTTTAATAAATTGTCCGGTTATAGTGACCAACATGATTCCTAACACCTTCGGCAGTGTTCGGCAGAGTCACGTGATACCCGACGACGTTCGGCGCGTGCATGTTTTTGTTTTTAGTCTCACTCTCAGTGGATAACTGATAGTTAAAGGTCACGCATTGATTGTTAGTGATTTATGAAATATGAAATATAGCAATATTTAAAATGATAATTCGATGTCATTATAAACGGATTCCACTGTATATTGCAAATGGTTTGCCAAATGCTTTTTTTAAGAAACTGTCCGGTGAACATGATTTGGATATATTCAATACCAGTGTATCTCGGCTTAAGCATTTATTAGTGGAAAACTTTTTTACGAAGAAGTAAATGTTTGCGTCTTAATCTGATGATGTCTACATCTGATTCTTGGTTTGTATTTGTTGATCGTGTACTATTTTTAGTTTGTATTTCCTGATTTATGTTATAAGTATTTTGTACCTGTTTCTACTTCTCATGTATGTATTTCTAGTTTTTATCAGTGGAAACTTGTAAATGGCCTTCAATTTTGTATCGTTTAAGGACACTGTTTATGTTAGCTGTAAGTTTCCCGAATCAAATAAAATAAAAATGAAATGCATAATTAAGTTCATGGCTAAATTTAATTAAAATTACTTTTTTTTTAGTTTCACTTATTTTTTACTTCATGAAACTAACTTGTGTGGTTAAGGAGATATTTAGATTTCTTTCGGCCCTTGCAAGTGACTTTTTTATATTGCTCGTCAATTTATGTACTCTTTTGCACGTGTGTACTAGTCCTCGTCGGTGTGGGACATGTGTGGAGGATAACAGATTCACGACGCCTACAGTTAGGTAAAATAAGAGTGTCCAAATTACCTGTATTTTGCCTCATACGAAACTTGTGGACGTGGTGGCTAGAGGCAAATGAGACTGACATGACGTCTTTGAGTTAATTTTGTCTCATCCAAGTGGGTGTTAATTCAGACAATTAATTTATGAAAACCTATTTCTGAAATAATTTGTAAGCGAGACTCAAGAATTTTGGTTCAATTCCCCAAGTTACGCAATTAATACATGAAATGATCATGAATTTGCAAGTTTGCAAAAAGTTGAAACCGGTAAAGTGCTGTTATAAAATCCGTTAAGTATAATATCATACTCTTTGCGAAATTAAAAAGAACACCAATTAAAAACACATCCAACATTACTTTTAGTTTTAATAATACCGTGTAACACGTAAATAAAAAAACGTTGCGTCATATAGAAAAGCTGCTCGCAATTAAATTTGCATTTTAAATCAGGTGCTACACCCTTGCAGTTGGCAGGAAGGGGTGGTCGAATGCAGCGGGCGTTTCAAGGACACTCGTGACGTCATATCCGCACGTTCAGTACTGGCTAGGGTTGCCAAATAAACCTCTTTGTGCACGAGGTCAAAGAAACCAATGGTTCCCCTCTGTAGTATGTGTGAGTGAATAACTGGTGCCGATTCTCTTGTCACAAACGCCTCTAAACTAGACTAAAAATCACTAAAATTTGGTTTCATTCTGTCAAATGACGATTTTCCATTCTGAAATTGACTATAGTGACACAACTTAACTATATTTTAGTTTGACAGCACTAAGATTGCACTGAGTTATTAGTTTAGTGAAAATGGCTATTTTGCTATTCTGAATTTTACGTTTTTCACCTAAAAATTTGATTGTCTAACTAAATCTGAACATGAATCTGACTATTTTTAATCGCGATTAAAAAGGTGTGGAATAAAATTAGGTGGCGTGAACTAAAATTCACACCAACACCTCGACTTCAGACGTGCAAAAACGGTACTTTAACTTTCTTTTTCTTTTTTTGCTCATATCTCGAAAACGGTGTGTCCTTTCACAAAAATAATGAAAATTTCGACCCCTTTGTAACCCCGAAACCACCAAATCTCTACATGTAGATATTTTTTTTTTTTTTTTTCACACAAAAACTCAAAACTTCCATAGAAAACACGTCGAGGCTGCCCCAGGCTGCCTCCGGCTCTAACAAAGACGTTGCGAAATCAAAAGAAAAAAAAAAACAGGTGGACTCGCGATTGTCAAATTCGATTATAGCTGTGTCAAAATTATTTTTAAATTTAGAGATTTTTTTTCGCAGAATAGCTTCAAGATTTTCATAGTAAAAAGTAAGGAATTTTAGTGATAGTTTAGTTCGGTGTACAAGAGAATCGGCACCACTGCCTACTCTAATTTAAACTTTCAAGTCAGTGAGTGGAGTCGTTGTAAAGATTTGTTACAAAATAATTTGTGGTCTACGCCAGTAAGGAACAAGGGAACCTTATACAGCTAAGTACCTCATATTTAAAAAGATTTTAAAAAAAATGAAATTCATACAATAAATCGGTAAGTTAATTTTCCTTTTTTATCATTTACAAATTGTGTTTTATATTTCCCACTAGTTTGGCAGGCCTAGCTTAGGAGGAGTAAATTCAATATTAAAGATGTTAGTATCCAAAGTGTGCCTGGCTATACCTACCTACGGTGAGGTAAATAGGTTTTTTCTAATAATATTACCAAAGTTTATGTATGAAGGACAATATCTTGTTACAGTTTTATGTTTAACTTAGCAAAGGTACATTTTCTTGTGTACGAGTGCATAATACATTGCAATGTAGCTAATTCGGTCACTAAAATCTTATCGACCAGCATGACCACCATAGAAACGAGTTTTGTAACTTGAAAATATACTAAATGACATAATATACTAAACGTAATTTTGTTGATTCTTCCGTCAACAAAACTCGGTCATGCTACGCGTGACCAAACAACAATAAAAAAAAACACAAACTCGCATACATACAAGCCCAATTTAGCCCAAGAGTTTTTAGCTTCCTTGATAACAAAAAACCCAGGTTACAAACTCTGAATCAATATTTATCTGGCCCAAAAACTGACAGTTACAAAAAATTATAGATAAATACTACATACAAGAGAATTTTAATCAGTAAGGAGCTTTTTCTAAATTAGTTGAATGACTGTGTTCGTTTTATGAACATTCATAAAATGTTCAACGCAAATATGCTGGCGCGTGTCTGTTCGTTGTTTGTCGAATTAATTTTGTCGTAATTACAAATAATAATAATAATAAAACATTTATTTCAGGCTACAGTGGCCCATACCAACTAACATAATTATATAAAGTATAAAACAAAAAAATTGTAAATGGATGTAGCTTAAAACCATGTTAGTAGCACTTCCCTAGCTTTTTCATATGCTGTCCTGTGATACTTGTCCGCGGAAACGACGGAACACCACGTCCTGCGGCCAAAAATCTTCTTCCATGACGACGGGCAGATAACAATTCGGTACGCGCACCACGATCGCCTTGAAGTTGACGTTGTGGTGCTACTCCAGTAACTGCACCCTCGGCGTGTACCTCGTCTTCTGGCGCACGTACTCTGCGATTTCTTCCGCCTTAGTAGTGTAGTGTAGACTGGAGATGTACACCGGTGTGTACGGCTTTGCGGCGCGCTAGCTGACTTCGAGCATCGGGGCGGAAGTTTGTGCAGCTCCTTTGCCAGAAACGTCGGCACGTCGTCCGGGTCGGTCTCCTTGAATAGCGTGATTATATCTTGCAGGCTTCTCTTAGTCCCGTCACGCCAGCGGGACACCATCTGGTCGCGCTTGCTTAGCACACTGAACAACAATAGCTTGGCAGCAGCGATGTCATCCTCGCCTAAGTTCGTTGCGCAGATTTGGACAGCGGATACCTCGTCCATCACATCCAGCTTCTGCTGCACGAACGCCAGCAGCTCATTTGCCACAAGTTCATTACTCATGGCGAGAAAATTACGAGCGACAGCTTGCGCCGCGCTAGTCAATACACAGAATATGCAAACGCGTCCATGATTTCATCATATTTAGCTACCGTTTCTTTATTTGTAGAGTTGCCTGAATTTACCTAATTTAATTTTGAAACACTGCATAGCATAGCATAACATATATGTTCCTACTACTAGGACACAGGCCTCCTCTCTGTGAGAAGGAGGGAGGGCCGTAATCCACAACGCGGGCCCAGTGCGAGTTGGTAGAAGTCACGTATCTTAGAATTTTTGGTTCTAGGATATGCCGGTTTCGACTGACGACCTGGGCCACCAATGCTCCATTTTGAAACCACTCACGCCAAAAGGCCAATAAAACAACATTTTTAAGTGTTACTTCTTCGCTAATAGTTCAGATCACGCTGCGATTCTTCAAATAAAATTGGGGACTGGGCAATATTTCTTCCTTATGCTTTTTACGATTGGCACATTCTTGTGGTGAAGATATGGGTTCGTTCGATATCTAATTGATGAAAACGATTGCATCGGCTTTATTATGGGATAAAGGCGGGTGAGGAGGGAGGGGGAGGGTGTATGTAATCGGTGAAATTAAGTTATTTGGAAGGTCTTCCTTATCGAAAGGCTCTTCAATGAAACAGTTGGATTTTCATGGGAAAATCTATTTTTGGCAATCTAAAGACACATGATTTGTAGTCTGCAGATAAACGCCAGCATAACGAAAAGTCAATCTATTCTTTACTTTAGAAGTTACATTCTACTTAAGAGTCTCCCACGATCAGCTGATAGCTGGATCTGAAGTTAAGTCTTTACAGTTCATTTTCCATCAGCAAAAAGGCAAGACATGGTTGTTAAGAAACAGTTTTAGTTTTGGTTTGTAACAGAAACATTGACCTAAAATACTAACGTCCGTTGAAGTAGACGCAAACCACGGCCTTTAAGCATGAAGATGTACATCAGACGTTATAGTCACTTTTAGGATTCGGAGATAACGATTCTCTAAATAACGTATGAGCTAAACGGGACGAAAAAGATGTGTTAAATAAAAATAAACGTCTTTACAGATCGCGCTGTCGAGACAGGTTATCTTAAATTAATGACATGTAGGAGAAATCATTAATATCTGTTTACTGTTTTACGAATATTCTCATTGGCATTCACATACACTCTTTGGAATGACATTCATTTCACGTAAAAAACTCAGTTATAAAAAAAACTGCATTCGTTCATTTTTACACCTATCGCACGCAGACACGTCAAACGTTAACAATGTAAGGTTTGATGTTTCTTTTAACGAAATGTTGCCGGCGTTTTTGAAAGCCTCGCCTGAGAGCCGTTTATAATCGGTCCGCGTGAACATGAAAATTTTGTTTTAGCACGTCATTTGGGCAGGTATTCCTAATGAACGAAGGCTCATAAATCAACAGAAAACTGCGCTTTTGTGACCGTAAATGGTTAGCATTTTTCGTGGTTAAATATGTGTTCACTGGTAGACATTCAAAGTTGACCCATGTGAAAGTCTGTCCGGGGTTGGTATTTGACAGACTGTTTTAAACCTGTAATAAAATGCGATAATTGGCCGTCCTACAGACATGATACAAAACACCCACCAGACACATTTGTCGTTTAGATTTTCTCGCAAAAACGCCTACTATTTAAGACTAGATTGACCTAGATCTCTCTAGATTAGAATGGATATAACGTTTGTTAGAAAAAAATACTAAGATTTATGCCCTGTGTTTTTATCTGTCGGATCACTACTTTGTTTGGCATTAAATTAAACCCTAAACATTATTCAGACTCATCTAGATAAATGGTTTACGTAAGTTGAGCCCTGCATGATTGACATGGCAAGTTTCCAGAACTTGCAAATTGACGTCCCATCAACATTGACGTGGCGCTGTTCGTGTCATGATAGCGCTGCAGAGATACGGTGTCAAAACATGTCGAAACCAGATCATAATTCCATACTTATGTATTTAGACGTGTCGGTCTTTATGTCTGTAAATACGCGTATTTGTGTAGCTAATGTAACCTACAGCTCGGTTCGATTTGGACATGAAGACATCAAATGCTTAAAAATTAATATAGACCTACAAAATAATAGTTACTTGAAAAAATTGCACTCACTCCTTGAATTTTAAACTACGTCAGCAACGATGTTACGACTACAAAAAATTAAACTTTAAGCACTTTTCATAAAGCAAATCAAATCAAAATATTTTATTTCACATAGACCTACATGGGCACTTATGAAACGTCAGATTCTAGGTGCACGGTTCCAATTGGTCGTTTCCCATGGAGAAGAGCCGGCAAGAAACTCCATGGTTACTCTTTTAAAAATATGTCTTTTACAATGTTTTCCAATTACAGTGATTAACAGGTATGGGAGGACAGTGTAGGCCTGTCAACAGGTACCATATGTTAAACAAATAGACAATTGTCTATAATTTATAATCCACAGGGCCTACGACGTTCTCACATTTACAAAATATAAAATAATCTAATAAAGTAAAATAAAAAAATAATTAAAAATTTTAGGTATATAATGTCAAATAATGAAAGAATTATGTCAGAGATATGTAAAAGTCCATATCTAATAATAAAACAATAAAAATTAAACACCATTATTTGGGAGCAGTTATTAGAAATTTACATAGTGATGCCGTTCATGAGGTACCAGGGAAGCCACATGTGCATAAGGAATTATTGCCAAACTTTCTTGTCTTCGACGTAGTCTTTAATCTTATAGTACGCTTTTTTGATAAGGACACGTTTAATGTGGGCTTTGAACTTTCCATCGCTAAGTTCTGTAACCGACTTAGGCAACTTATTATAAAAGCGGATACTGTTTATCAGAAATGATTTGCTTGTTTTAGTTAATCTAAATTTGGGTATAACAATTTCATTTTTACTACGTGTACACAACGCAAGCTACGTAAGCACAAAGCAAGCTTCAAGAAGTAAGCAAATTGAAATCTTTTTCATCTGGGTAGATTTAATTCTTCTGTCAAGTTTGAAACTTACAGAAGCTCGAGTTTCAATTAAAGAATTGAACTAGGTGGGAAGGCAGGTAGAAATGCGAGAATTTATATCTAACGGTTTAATGTTCGTACCTCAATTTTATTGGTCTGGGAGACTTCGGTACCGTTTGCCGAATAATAACTCAGCTCAGTGGTTTCAGAAAATGTACTGTAATGTCGCCTTTGTCTCGAGAGAATCGATGTAAGCCCCGTACTATATCTTAACCCCGTACTAAATAAGAGTTTTTGGACATTTATTTTTCTGTATGTTTACATTGCCAGGTAGGTAGGTTGGTGGTGTTCTAGTTTTGGAATATCCTAATACTAATTACTTAATATTATAATTGCGTAAGTTTGTTTGTTTGTTTGTTACGCTTTCACGCTAAACGGATATGAATGAAATTGGTCACAAAGATAGACCATGACCTAGCTAAGGACATAGACTACTTTTCATCCTAGATCGCAGACGAAGTTGCGGGCAACAGCTAGAAAGTAAATAATTAATGACCTACATCCAGGTGAGTAACTAACTGAGTGTATTTTTATTTACGTAGTTGGTTATTTAATTTAGTACTTACCTATTGTAGATAGTTAATTACATAATACAGTTGGTAGGTCAAAAAATCGAAGCCAACGAAATCTACAAAACCGCACTGGGCCCGCGTGGTGAATTACGGCCCACTCCCTCTCACTGTGAGGAGGCCTGCGTCCCAGCAGTGGGAACATTATAGGGTGATTATGCTATACGTAGTCTACATAAGATACATTATTTTCTTACGTACAATGCATATATATAGGTACTAATCCCGGATTGACTTCATCAAGGTAAAAAGTCAGCTAAGTTAAGGCTTCCTGTACCAACAAATGGAGGCAACCGCCCTTAATGCTCGTCAATCACGCTCGCGTGACGATGCGGTTGTGTCAACTTGAATAGTAACCAGAGAACTCCCCCTATCCAGATATCAGCTGATCGTGGGAGACTCTAAAGTGGAACTTACCAAGTAAAGGATAGACTGGCTTTTCGCTAAGCTGGCGTTTATCTCCAGAATCGAAAGTAATCATCAGTCCATATATTCTGTAACAATCTTACCGTGAAAACTTAGGTGAAGTAAGCTATCAGGTGGAATTACTGAATCACTTAGTAAGTTTTCACGGTGAGATTTCTACAGAAAATATGGACCGTTTATGAATTACTTACCCCATTCCTGGTTTGAAGATATAACACAAACATGGGTGCCGGGAACGAGTTTGTAAAAAAAAAAGGCCTAAAACACCTAATACAATAATAGAGACCTTAACTAACCTATTCGAGGCGAGATCCTAAAATTTTTGAGCTCGCGGACTGTCAATTCAAAAGTTTTAGTGTACTCGTATTATCGTCAACAAAGTACCAAACGTTTTTCTGAAAATCTAATCGACCCTAGGCGTGGTGCTTATATTATCGACCTTGCTTCACTGGCTCTCGCATCAATCATCAATTCTTATGTTTCTTAACCTTTAAAAATCGACACAGTTAGACTTCTTTCTTTATGCATGGACCATTGGCAAATAGTTTATTGTTAAGCTTTTCTGCATAAGTAGAGAAAGACCTACGATACCCTAACATATCCGACGATACCCGAACATATCCGAGGTGATGGATGATGATGAAGATGCACCGCCCTGTAAAATAAACTTGCCGGCGGCGCTTATGAACACGGACTATTGACACGAACTCGTTCTTAGCTTTCAAGAACTCTGTGGCCGTATACGGTACAGGTATGTCTTACGTAATTTACACAAAATAAAATACAACAAGTATGTTGGTATGGCACAAAAGGGTGGCTGAATACTGTTGAACAAGAGCTACGTCTGTCAAACAAAGAAAATTGCAGGCTTAATTTGTAGCATATTATCTTATTTATTTAAACTGCGTCGTTGGAAATTATTATACCTTTCCTGCTTTATTACGTGTTTATATTAACAACCTTACTTAATACGCAAGTCAAATTATGTTCGGGTTTGTTTTGAATAATTAGAGAATATAATATTTTTTATTTGAGCGTCATATTAGTATGTATCTGTATCGCATTATCTGTAGACTTCAAATGAGTTTGAGTGTTGAATTTAAATAGATACATAATAGAAAATAGTATTTTTGCTTTTAGATGTTGGGTAGTTTTGAATAAAATTCTCTCATCTATAAGAAACCAGAGCGAAATGGGAGAATAAAACGAGCAGAGTAACGTTAGTGCCCTTTATTCTACACGGAACTATCTTAAAAACGCACCGACATGTGCTTTTATACTTTTCTACATCAAAAAAACGGCAAATAGGTGGCGTGATGAGCCACTTCCGGAAATATTAAATATTACTTTAATCTGGTTTGCAATTGACTTCCGTTTACTAATCGGAGACAGTATTTTTAGCAACGGAAGTCAGTTGCAGAAAGACTCAAATAATTAAATAAAACATTTACAAAATAATCTGCACCCTATCAATAACATTTACGTTAGATTAAAACCAAAAGCTAACATTCGGCCTTCCTGACATTAAGTTTGTCCTCAAACTATTAATTAAACAATATCGATCAATATCATAGAGGCGATTTAGCGTTAATTATTACATTATTTAACAAAATATCAGCTAATGATATTCTTAAAAACTATAAAATATTTAATAAATGCCAATTTACTACAAACTTATCGGTCAACACAAGAACCGCTTAAAAGGTAATAATATCACATAATCACATTTTGTAAATTTCTCATTTTTATGAAGTCATTCATACTTCTCAATTTTAATTTACATGAGTCACTCATCGCACCGTAAGCATCACTGATCAAGCAATCACTTGTCAGCCACCGTACGGCTTCCAATGAGCGACCCATACTATCTCAACATCACATTCTGCATATGCCAAACATTGCACCGCAAGCTTCACTGGCCAAGCACTCTCACTTGCCAGCCACTGTACGACTTCCAATGAATGACATCACATTCTGCACTTGCCAAACATTGCACCGCAAGCTTCACTGGCCAAGCACTCTCACTTGCCAGCCACTGTACGACTTCCAATGAGTGACTCCTAATATCACAACATCACATTCTGCATATGCCAACCATTGCACCGCAAGCTTCACTGGCCAAGCACTCTCACTTGCCAGCCACTGTACGACTTCCAATGAATGACATCACATTCTGCACTTGCCAAACATTGCACCGCAAGCTTCACTGGCCAAGCACTCACTTGCCAGCCACTGTACGACTTCCAATGAATGGCCTATGCTTTAGGTGGGAGAGGCACTTATTTATCAAGCCAGCCACTCCACAACTTCCATCTCACAATCATCTATTTTTCTGTTAAGTACTTTTAAGTTTCGTGTAAACTATTGCATTTAGCTCTAATAATTCTAACGCAGACTAGCTTCTAAAAAAACATATGTCATTCCCATTTACTTGTTACTTTCAAGCACTAAGTTAATCATAAAATTCTTAGATTAACTTTATCAAATGTTATTCTATTTTTTTTTTTTTTTTTTTTAATTCTTTTAGATCAACCATATATCGAAATGAAAATCATAAACAAAAAAATAAATAAACGACTAACTTAAAGATATAACAACAATGGCTTTCATTTATCTACATTAACAACCTGATCATTCTTTTTCAGAATCAGATCCTGAACTTATTTCATTAATATGTATGCCAATCCATGGCTGTATCTGGTCCACAGCCCAAATATTACAATACTGCTTTTTGCCAATGTTAGACCCTGGTATGCTTGAGACTTCATACCTATCATTGTCTAAAACTTTTGAAATTCTGTAGGGACCCGAGTATATAGGTAATAGCTTTTTACTTTGGCCTTCATTATGACCTATCTGTTTTTGAATTTTTACCAAATCCCCTATTGCATAAATCTTAGCTTCTTTACGTGACTTATCAAATCTATCTTTCTGTCTACTTTGGTCTGTCGATATTGTGTTCGGTAACTTCGGTTCTTATTTCATTAATGTCCCTATCTAACTGTCTTGTGTCTACAAATATTTCATTCATAATATTCTCACTACTATGGATTAAATTCCGACCAAACAGCGCTTCTGATGGGGTTTTCCCGATTCCTTTATTTAGGGTATTATTTAACCCCCACTGAATATTACCCAGCTCAAAATCCCATTTAGTCTCTCCTAATTTATCGGTATATGAAGTTAACGCGCCTAACACGGTCCGATTGTACCGCTCCACCTGGCCATTGGCTCGAGGTGAAGCGACAGCGTTCAAGACGTGCTTAACGTGGTTTTTCTCGCAGAACTTTCGGAACTCATCAGAGGTAAATGAGGTGCCTTGATCAGAGATCAAACGTTTCGGATAGCCAAATGTTGTAAAAACATCATCCAATGCTCTAACAGTTAAACTTGACCTTAAATTGCGCAATGGTTTTAGAATACAGAACTTAGTATACCCGTCAACAATTACAAGTAAATAAGCATTACCCCTTGAACTTTTTACGAAGGGGCCCAGATGATCGATATGAACTGTTTCAAATGGAATATCGTTTTTCAATATCGGATGTAAAAAGCCTTCTTTTTTCCCCGCTGGCATTTTACCGTATGCACAATGTAAACAAGACTTGACATATTTTATAATAAACCTTTTCATCTTTGGGAACCAAAAATCTTTTTTAATTTTAGATAAAGTTTTATCAACTGAAAAATGACCGATGTCGTCATGATTTTGCTTACATATTTGCCATCTGCCCCCCTTTGGAACTACCCACTTCAATTCATCATTAACTTTTCTAAACAGCCGGTTACGTTGGATAACAAAATTTTGTTTTATATCAATAATATCTTCGTACTTTGGATCATTTAATACATCTTTAATAAAACATATTTTAGGATCTGTTAGTTGGACACTGAGTAACCAATCGTCTTGTGTAATATTTAACACTCTTAACGAATCTACTTCATTATTTGTATCGCAACTTTCTTGTGGGTTTCTACTCAACGCGTCTACGTGAGTCATACTGTGATTAGGGCGATACATGATGTTGCAGTCATACTCTTGCAATGCCAGCCACCATCTAGCAATTCGTGGTAGAATGTCACGTTTAGAAAAAGTTGACCTTAGGGCATTACAATCCGTGACTATTGTGAATTTTAATCCGAGTAAATATACACGAAAACGCTGAAGAGAACTAATTACTGCTAACGTTTCTAAATCATATGCGTGAAACTTTTGCTCATAAATAGTAGTTTTTCGACTAAAGTAGGCAACTGGCCTGAAAAGAGCGTGACTGTTTTCCTTCTGTAAGAGTATGCCTGCCAGTCCAATCTTACTCGCGTCAGTATGTAATTCCGTGATATAATTTGGATTATACAAAGTTAACAATGGGCGTTCTATTAATTTATCTTTAAGAGCCTGAAAAGCAACCACTTGTTCGTTTTCCCACCTCCACGGACAGTTCTTTCTTGTAAGATCAGATAGTGGCCTTGCTATTATTGAAAAATTTTCTATGAATTTACGGAAGTAACTAGCCAAGCCAATAAATTGTCTGACTTCGTGTACATTTCGTGGTGTGGGAAAGTTCCTTACAGCATCAATTTTAATTCTACCCGGTTTTATTCCTTCGGTCGTAATTTCGTACCCCAAATAATCAATAGAAGTTTGAAAGAAATAACATTTCTGTATATTTAAAGTTAATTTAGCTTCATTTAGCAGTTTAAAAGTTTTCTCTAATTTTTCAATGCCTTCTTCAAAGTTTTTCGAGGGTATTATGAGGTCATCCATATAAGCAATAGCTGGCTTATCCGATGCAATTCCAGTAGACGCCCCAGCAGAATTTAACCGAAGGGCTTGGTTCATGGTCCTCTGGAATACAGAGGGCGCATTGGCCAAACCAAATGGCATTCTCTTAAATTGATACAGACCATCAGGCGTAACAAAAGCCGTAACGTGCCTGCTCTCTTTTTTTATAGGAACTTGATAATACCCACTCATTAAATCAAGAGTTGTAAAGAACTTGCAGCCACTTAATTGGTCTAACTGGTCTTCTATCAATGGGAGTGGAAAGTGGTCCTTAACCGTTCGTCCATTCAACGTTCTGTAATCTACACACAAGCGATGTCCCCCAGTTTTCTTTTATACGAGTATGATCGGACTAGCGTAACATGATGAAGACTCCTCTATAATGTCATGTACTAATAGTTCCCTAACCATTTCCTGTACTATCTCTCGTTCTTTAAAACTTAATCTATATGGCCTATAAACAACAGGAGTTCCGTCAGTTACTTTAATTTCCATTTCACTGAGATTAGTGCAACCCAATTCAGAGAGATTTTGAGCAAAACTTGTTCTATATTTTGATATTAAACCCTGTACTATATCAACTTTTTCTTTTGCTAATTCTGAATTAATCTTAACCTCGTTAGCTTCAATGGGACTATAATCTGATTGTAATCTAAAACAATTTAATTCCTTGATGTTATTATCAAAACCGATTTTATATACTCTAACCAGTAACATATCCTTTTTTAAATGTAACGTTGAGTCATTTAGAATAATTATAGGAATATCACAACAGTTCCCCACTATCTTGTAAACCCCTTCTTTAATCCAATATTGACAATTATTATAATTGCGATAGCTACTTAAGACGAATACCGTGGAGTCCTCCACTGTAGAGGTATAACATTTAATAAAATTAGTGTTAGTAAGCGTATAATCCTTAAAAATGTAAAGTTTGATAATGCTATTATTTTCATGCTCAATTCCAGGTAAGATTTCATTACAAACATTATCACGTTTTAAAATCTCTAGACTATTATTAGTCTTTATAACTAAAATATTTGGTAATTCGGTGAAATTTTGCCCAACAAGTAAGGGTACATGTAGCTGGTTAGAGGCAACAACATAAATAGTGATCACAGCCTCAACTCCATCTATAGCCAACAATATTTCAGCTTTACCTATAGGTACGATGTGGGTCTCTCCTACCCCTTTAATGACAGGTAATGAGCTTTCACTAATGCTTAAATTATACTGATATGCTAATGTATCTCTAATAAGTGTGCATTGGCTTCCGAAGTCTATAAAACATTGAACTTGAATAGAATTATTGTTAATAGACGCATTTTTATAATATTTATTTTGTGAACTGTGTAGATCAGTAGTAGTGGTCATTAAAACCCTTTTATCTTGGTTATTATTTCGTTCTTTATTTTTGTTTGAATAACAGTCTTCAGTTTTATGCCCATATTTTTTACAAGTGTCGCATTTGATAATGGGTTTTGGACATTGTGAAACTCTATGGCCAGTTTGTTTACAACTAAAGCATACGGAGGGAGTATTATTTGCTTGCCTGCATTGGCTTGCACGATGACCACTCTTACTACAAATATGACAAATTATGGTAGAATTATTCGGAAAAAGGGTTTTAGATTTATTTTTAGGAAATAACTCACTTTGATCACGGCACATGTCTTTAAGGTATTTTAATAAATCTTCAGGTTGAGCAAAACGAGCTGAAGATGCTCCTGCTCTAATAGTGCGGTCCTCAAGACCGTAAATGATACAATCTACTGCTTTCTTGCCTAATATATCGCATGCATTCAACAAAATCATTTTATCGTAATAGTAATCATCGAGCGAATCACCTAGTTTATATTTCTTTTCTAACATTTCAAATAACAAAGCACCATAATTAGTGTCTGACGGGAACGCACGTTTTAAATTATGCTGCCATTCGGACCACGTATATTTTATAGTTTTAAGCCCTTCATACCATTTTTTGGCATGACCCGCTAATCGTGGCAAAGCAAAATGGGTCGTTTGTTGATCAGACCAACCATAGATAAGAGCACATTCGTCGACTTTAGATAACCAGGTATCTATTCTTTGATTTTTAACGGACGGGTCAAATTCAGGTATTATATTTTTATCACATTTTAATGAAGAATTTGCCGAATGATCAGGTTTCACACAAGAAGAAATAAAGCTCACTAAATCATGCAATTTGATTGGTAAATTTAAATTAAGCAGGTTACTTTCCAAACCTCTATCTGGAACTGCTGAAGATCCCGGCACTGCCTGTCGTCCAGACTCCGCAGAATAGCTCGTAATTTCTTCCACAGGTCCCGGCTCAGGAACAATACCGCAATCTTCTACCGCTACAGAAGCAACCTCGCCTGCTGGTTGCCCTATTGGAGTTTCACATGACCTGCCATCCTTCCAGGTTCTTCCATTCGGACTTCTGTTGCTTTCCCTCGTTCGGTGTGATCTTCTGGATTTTGTTTTTCTTTTGTGGGTACGTTTACGACTGTTAGAATTTGAATGTTTTTTATCCCTTCGTCGTTTTGAATGTCGCTCTTTATACGAATATTAACTTGTTTCACTTGATGAAGAGTCACTACTCATACCACGAATGCGTTTGGGCATAATAGAGATCAACACAGAAGCACAAAGTACTGTTTATAAAAATGTCTGTTTTAACGCTCACCAAGCGATGATAGAAAACAAAAAAAAAAGAATATTGCCTTGTATTAAAAACTTGTTAATTCCTATTTTACTTGCACTTTTAGGTAATATCCCACTTCTGATATAAGAAACCAGAGCGAAATGGGAGAATAAAACGAGCAGAGTAACGTTAGTGCCCTTTATTCTACACGGAACTATCTTAAAAACGCACCGACATGTGCTTTTATACTTTTCTACATCAAAAAAACGGCAAATAGGTGGCGTGATGAGCCACTTCCGGAAATATTAAATATTACTTTAATCTGGTTTGCAATTGACTTCCGTTTACTAATCGGAGACAGTATTTTTAGCAACGGAAGTCAGTTGCAGAAAGACTCAAATAATTAAATAAAACATTTACAAAATAATCTGCACCCTATCAATAACATTTACGTTAGATTAAAACCAAAAGCTAACACATCTCTCTCTATTTGTAAAGTTTGAAATTTTGCAAATTTTTGGATCATAAAAAAGAAACTTAATTCAGTTCAGAACAAAACAGGTAGGTACAATATTAGATTGCACAAAAGGTTTACTTTTATTATTTGTTAGTAAAAGTACTGGCCAAGGCTTCGTAAAAGAATGAATTATGAAAAAAAAAACATTAATGGCATTCTCGATTTTTATCTAAGCGAATGGCCAGTTTCTGTCATTTGACTATCAATTAAATTTCAATAAAAGTATCGAAGAAACAGGCAGGTTAGGATGCAAAATAATTAAAAGAAAACCATTATCCATGAAGAATAAATAAATAAAAACTAAAACTAAATGGCTACCCGAAAATATTTTGAGCGTAAATGGCCAGTTATTACAAATTTGTTTAATAATACAAAGTTAATTAAAGAGGTTGCAGTAAAACATTCCTATTACATGAATTAGACATAAATTATGTAGGTAAGTACTTAATTACTTTGTTTGAAATATTAATCATGATTGTAAGGACTTTAAGGAAAAGTTGAACAGCATTACAGCGTTGCTGCGCTCCTCATTCTAACCTTGTTTACCTACCTACCTAACCTATATTATAATCTCGCAATCTAAAAGATTACTTACACCCAAACACAATTAAATATTTCATTCAAAAGTAAAAAACTAATGTGTTAAATTCCCTACACGCGACCAAATAACAGCCATATTAAGTTAGCAACGACTTTGCGTGTGAAAGCGTCGCGCGCCGCCCTTGAATCTGAGGGAACACTGCAGTGGCCAACGCGACAACGATCGATGGATTACTTAATAGCAATCCTATTTGATTCCCCACAGTTACAACTAATTGACACAGTCATTAAAGACACCTATGTTACGAAAAAAAGTATGAATTTGTTGGGTTCTACTTGATTCTACTGACGAAAAGCGTACCGTACCTACATGAAAAACTGAAACGTGCTGCGAAATTAAATTGTCTTGTCATTGTCTGCCTAGACTCCGATTTACTGCTTTATTCGTAAATAAATGGTATTGTATGTTTTATATATTCAGCTCGATATTATGAATACAAAATCATATTGGGACTGTATTATATTTGTTAAATACGGATCCCTAATGCATATCTCCGACGCTGCAATTCCTTCAATTTACGCCGAGTGCATAAAAACTGCATCGATGACATCCGTCCAGCCACGAGCCGCCGACGCAGCGAAATTCGACATTAGCAATTAGTTATTTTTGATACATATTTTTGTCATTCCATATTCTAGCATCGAATAGGTTTCACCAATTTAATTGTAGTAATTTCCTTTAAAATAAATTAGTTTTAAAATAACTTTGGTTTTTTTTCGATCCTCCGTCTGCAGTTTACATAATTGGCGCAGTCGGTAGGATACTCGCGGGCCGGTTCGCGAATCGCGTTAGAATCACTTCACATCGATAATCACGATCGAGTCACCCGGGTGGCTATCAAGTCACGGTACGAGTATCCTGAATCTACAGTAAAGCTGCGGAGCCGGGTGGAGAATCCAGACTTCGATTCACGGAGAAGAACCAGAGATGAAATATATGTGAGTACACCAGAATCTTTCTCGTGTTGCTTCCCATCTATCCCTAGTTACTTTTATGTCCAAGATTTTCCATCGCGAGAAATCTTATACCCGGGAACCTGCATCGCGACAGGCGCGCCGACACATAGTAGATATTAATAGAGACTTAGATAGTGAATTACATTTTAACTTAAGTAGTTTGTTTGAACCTAAAATGCCGTACGATCCCGACGTAATCTTTAAGGCCTTACGCCTTGTGCCCGATTTCGACGGAAACCCCAACGTATTGACCAGGTTTATTAACATCTGTGACCGGATAGTATCTCAGTATGCAAGCCCCGAGCTAGGAAGTGAGCTAGGAAATCTGTGTCTCTTAAATGGCATTCTAAACAAGATCACAGGGCCTGCCGCATCTACTATCAACTCGAACGGCATTCCCGAAACTTGGGCAGGTATTAGATCAGCTCTAATTAATAACTTTTCGGACCAGAGAGACGAAACGGCTTTGTACAATGACCTCTCGTTGGCTACGCAAGGTAATCGAACCCCTCAGGAATTCTACGATCAGTGCCAAACCTTGTTTAGTACTATAATGACATTTGTGACGTTACACGAGACCTTACAGACGACTATTGAGGCTAAACGGACGCTTTATAAGAAAGTTACCATGCAGGCTTTTGTAAGTGGACTAAAAGAACCCTTAGGCTCACGTATACGATGCATGCGGCCAGAAACTATAGAGAAAGCTCTGGAGTTCGTGCAGGAAGAATTAAATATTATATACCTGCAGCAACGTCATGATGTTTCAAAGACTCAAACTGCTCAGAGCGCACCTAAAATGTATAAACCTCCTCTTATGCCTGCTTTGCCGTTTAACCCATTAAATATTCCGCGACCCCCAGTACCTAACTGGCCTACTCCCGTAGGACAGCGTGGATATCAACCTCAGCCTCAGGCCTTCAAGTTCAACATGCCAGGCAACCAATATCAAAATCGTATGCCTACTCGAACACAACAAATGTTCCGTGCACCATTACCAAACTATCACCCTCAAAGTAACGTTTTTAAATTTCCATCCAGGAATAATCCACCACAAAATTCGGGTCCGAAACCCATGAGCGGCGTTCAACATTTCAGTCCGAAACCATTACCCATGACGCACGATTGGCAAAGAAACGGGAACCCATCACCGAATAATTATTTTAAGACGCGCGAGTTAAATCTTAATGAACTCGCTTTGCCTGATAGTTCCTATTATTCTGCTGACTACTACTATGAACCAGGATATGATTACTACACAGACTGGAATGGCTCTTACAATTTTTATGACTATGACTATAACACTAATACGACTGACTGTAATGCGACTTGTGATAATCAGGTAACAGGAGAAACAGAGCCACAACCAGGCCCTAGCCGTGCTAACCAGAATCAGGATTTTCAGTCGGACCAGACATCCATAGAGCAAAAATAGACCTCAATTTACAGACTCAAAGACAGTTACCTTACATAGAAATTTCTAGCCCTCCTTTAAAATTTTTAATTGACACTGGCGCTAACCAGTCCTTTATTAGCCCCGAGGCTGTACAAAAGTTTTTTCATGATTATCCCCTCAACTATGACCCTTTCGAAGTTACAAATGTTCACGGTGTCAGTAAAAATGATAACTCCATAACTCTACCGTGTTTTAATGAATTCAACGAGGCCGATAGTATAAAATTATTCGTATACCGTTTTCACAATTACTTTGATGGCCTTATAGGATTAGACTTATTATCCAAATGGGAGGCTAAAATAGACTTAAAAGATTTTCAATTAGTAACGCGAACTGCTACAAATCCAATTAAAGTATATAATTCACGCAACATCAACTTGTATGAGGATATTATCCCTGCCAAAAGTACTAAATTAGTAAGACTACCTATTAATGCCCCGGATGGCGATGTTTTAGTAAGCGAACAAGTTTTTTGTAATTGTATTATCCATGAGTGCCTTACCACTGTAGCTAATAGTCGTGGATATGTGGAGTTAGAGAATCCAACTCCCAATGACGTAATTTTTTCATTAGATCAGCCAACTTGTGCAGAACTGTTCAATGCTGAGTGCATGCAAGTAAAACAATCGAATCGCGTAGATGACGTATTATCGCGTTTGCGCACGGACCACCTTAATGAAGAGGAAAAAGCTAATCTTTTAACACTTTGCTCTCGCTATGCGGATGTATTTTACATTGACGGGGAACCATTGACTTTCACTAACAAAATAAAACATCGCATAAGAACAACAGATGAAATTCCCGCATATACTAAAAGCTATCGATACCCTTACGTCCATCGGGATGAGGTTAGGGACCAAATTTCAAAAATGCTACAGCAAGGTATAATAAGACCTTCCGATTCTGCATGGAGCTCGCCCATTTGGGTCGTGCCAAAAAAAATTGACGCTTCCGGAAAACAGAAATGGCGTCTCGTAGTTGATTTTCGCAAGTTGAACGAAAAAACCATTGACGACAAATACCCCATACCTAATATCAGTGACGTCCTTGACAAATTAGGAAAGTGCCAATACTTTACGACTTTAGATTTGGCAAGTGGCTTCTACCAAGTGGAGATGGACCCTCAGGACATATCAAAAACCGCATTTAATGTGGAACACGGGCATTTTGAATTCCTTCGAATGCCCATGGGACTAAAAAATTCACCGTCCACCTTTCAACGAGTTATGGACAATGTTCTAAGAGGCCTTCAAAATAGCATATGCCTCGTATATCTCGACGATATCATCGTCTATAGTACCTCTCTTCAAGAACACATGGATAATTTGGAAAAAGTTTTCCAAAGACTTAGGGAGTCCAACTTCAAAATCCAGATGGACAAGTCCGAATTTTTGAAGCTCGAAACTGCCTATCTGGGTCACATTATTAGTAGAGACGGCATAAAGCCGAACCCCGACAAAATTTCCGCAGTCCAAAAATATCCAATCCCAAAGACCCCGAAGGAAATCAAACAATTTTTAGGCCTTCTAGGTTATTACCGGAAATTTATCCCCGATTTTGCTCGCATCACCAAACCTCTTACCCTTTGCCTAAAGAAAGGAAGTAAAATCACTCTTAGCCCTGAATATGTCAACGCATTTGAAACTTGTAAGACCTTATTAACTAATGACCCTATCCTGCAGTACCCAGACTTCAAAAAGGAATTTAATCTCACGACGGACGCTTCAAATGTCGCTATTGGAGCAGTGTTGTCTCAGGGACCAATAGGTTCTGACAAACCCGTCTGTTACGCATCTCGCACACTTAATGAAAGTGAGCTAAATTATAGTACCATCGAGAAAGAGTTACTTGCCATAGTCTGGGCAACAAAGTACTTTAGACCTTATCTTTTTGGTAGGAAGTTTAAGGTACTGACTGACCACAAACCATTACAATGGATGGTGAACTTGAGAGAACCCAACTCACGACTGACCAGATGGCGACTAAGACTTAGCGAATATGACTTTACCGTAGTGTACAAGAAAGGCAAATTTAACACCAATGCTGATGCTCTCTCCCGTGTAGAAATTTATAATGAGGAGACAGATGAGATCAACTCACTGATCGAAAGTATTAAGGATCTCAGGTCAATAATTAACAACCCATCTGAGGCACCACCGCCACCGACAAACTCCTCTACGGACACCGTACATACCAGTAATGAACATCCTATATTAGAAATCCCCATTACAGATGAACCTCTCAATAAATTTCATCGACAGATTCGTTTTACCATAGTTGGCGACATAAAACGCCGTCCGACAGTAACTAAACCTTTTGAAAACCATACACGAATTGAAGTCCAAATCTCTCAATCTAACCTAGAGTGCGACATTATCAATGCTATCAAAGAGTATGTCAACCCTAAGGTTAAAACGGCCATATTAATAAATCCACCGTTAGCCATGTATTCAATAGTACCAATTGTACAAGACAAATTTAGAAGTTCTTCATTTAACCTAGTATTAGCTAAAACGGAACTCGAGAATGTTAAAGAATACCTCCGACAACAAGACATTATCCGACACTATCATGACGGTAAGACGAACCACCGTGGGATAAATGAATGTAATCTAGCCCTCTCACGAAAATATTACTGGCCAAAGATGAAAGATCAAATCACCAAATTTATTAATGAGTGTACCATTTGCGGTCAAGCTAAATACGACAGAAATTCAATTAAACCTCAATTCAACATAGTGCCCCCAGCTACAAAACCACTTGAAATCATTCACATGGACCTCTTTACAGTTCAGAACGAAAAATACGTGACTTTCATTGACGTTTTCACGAAATATGGGCAAGCGTATCATTTGCGCGACGGTACCGCTATCAGTATCATACAAGCATTGCTACGTTTTTGTACTCATCATGGACTACCCATGACTATTATCACTGATAATGGCACCGAATTTACAAATCAGATTTTCTCCGAATTTATACGTCTTCATAAGATAACTCACCACAAAATTCTACCTCATAGTCCAAATGACAATGGTAACATCGAACGATTTCATTCAACGTTATTGGAGCACATTAGAATTCTTAGACTGCAAAATAAAGACGAACCAATAGTCAACCTCATGCAATACGCCATCATAGCATATAATAGTTCTATCCATAGCTTCACTAAGTGTAGACCCTTTGACCTATTGACTGGACATTTTGACCCCAGGGACCCAATCGATATAGACCTGACAGAGCACATCTTGCAACAATATGCACAGAATCATAGACAACAGATGAAAAAGGTTTATGAAATCATTAACGAATCATCTCTTGCAAACCGTACAGCTTTAATTAATAACAGGAACAAAACCCGCGAGCCCGAGATAGAATATGCCCCACAGCAACAAGTTTTTATTAAAAACCCTTTTGCTAGTCGCCAGAAAGCGGCACCGCGTTACACGCAAGATACAGTACTCGCCGATTTGCCTATACACATATACACTTCAAAAAAACGTGGCCCTATAGCCAAATCGCGGCTGAAACGAGTTCCTAAAGCGAGCCAATTGTTACAGGATCCTGCTGCTACTGACAATCCATGCGACACACCCTCAAGAGATAAGACTTGAGACTTTAGCCGATGGACCAGGACTATTACCGTACAGATTAGGACTGACTAGACTAACCACACATTACCACTCATTCATACAGTATATACAACTAACTGACATTGAAGATAAAATAAACTCCGTACAGTTGCAACTTAAGACTTTTAGAACTAGACTTAATAACGAGACTTACATGCTTTACGAATATCAGATTGAATATCTTAATCACAAACTTAGTAAGGTACTACAACAAGTAAAATCTTTGGAACCTGTTAGAGCCAAAAGAGGTCTTGTAGATAGCCTTGGGTCAGTAGTAAAAAGTGTAACTGGCAATTTAGATTATATAGATGCCTTAAAATATGACGAGGCCATTAAAACTTTACAAAATAATGAAAATAAAATAGTCTCAGAATTCAATAACCATATCAGTCTCAGTAAAGAATGGATGTCCCAGCACAGCACTATCTTAGACCAAATAACAAAAAATCAGGAAAAAATTAATGCAACATTAGAACTACTCCTTGAGAAAAATGCTTATACCGATTATAGTTTAATAAAGTTTGCAAAGTTTGCCCAAATTTTAGGAATCATAACCAATAATGTAGAAGATTTAATGTTTGAAATTATCAGGTTAGAAAATATAATGGCTTTTATACGCGCGTCTAGCACCCACCATTCTATGATCGATATAGAAGTGTTAAGGTCTATGATAGATAGGTTAAAATCGATATACAATCAAGATCAAATCTTAAACTTAGAGTTACGAGAGTATTATAATCTAATAAAACCAGGTTCCTATTTTATTGAGAAAAGAATAGTTATAGTATACAGTTTCCCCATAGTCTCTAAAGACACCTACGATCTATACAAGCTATCCATTGTACCTAATAAGAAACAACTCGCCCTAATTCCTCCCACTCCCTACATAGCAACAAACGAGAAATCATTCGTGTACATGGAGGCTGAATGCCCGAAGTACAGCAGCATCCATCTCTGTGAAAAGAAGACAAGTCATCAGATCCGGACAAAGCCTGATTGTATCCAAGAGCTCATCATCAACCAAGGTCTAGAAGACAACTGCCAATTCACCAAGATTTCACTCTCCAAAGAAGCAGTAGAACAACTGGATGACCAACACTACGTTCTTTCATTGCCCCAGCCGACCAAAGTACAATTAGCCTGCGGCAGAAAAGACTTTAATATTTTACAAGGAAGTTACCTCGTCACCATCCCCATGGATTGCTACTTGCAAACAACGGAATTCACAATCATTAACGACAGCAACGAGATAAAAGGACAGCCACTAAAGTTATCAAAGATCCCTTATAACCAGATGAACCAAACGGTTGATTCCACCCCCATCATTGGCCTCAATTCAGTAAACCTGGAAGAACTTCACAGCATCCAGAACAAAGTATTAATGGAAAGCCCTATTCAGATCGACAAGACTCAGTCAGTTGTCTTATACCATACAACCATACCATTTTACATCATTGTTCTATGCGCAGCCATACTCATCATTACGGTAATAAGTCGCAAATATAAATATTGGAACCTCAGAACAGACGACAAGAAGCAGCATAACTATGAAGATGTGACCAGCGATACCAGGAAGCGAGATGGAGTCCCAGCAATATTTTCTCTCAACATGAGCAAATAGTTGCTGATCTGCGGGTGGAGGTGTTAAATACGGATCCCTAATGCATATCTCCGACGCTGCAATTCCTTCAATTTACGCCGAGTGCATAAAAACTGCATCGATGACATCCGTCCAGCCACGAGCCGCCGACGCAGCGAAATTCGACATTAGCAATTAGTTATTTTTGATACATATTTTTGTCATTCCATATTCTAGCATCGAATAGGTTTCACCAATTTAATTGTAGTAATTTCCTTTAAAATAAATTAGTTTTAAAATAACTTTGGTTTTTTTTCGATCCTCCGTCTGCAGTTTACATAATTTATTGGTAAATACATTGTGTCAATAATTTGATTTTTTCGATACAAAGAAAATATAATATATTATGTAGGTACTTCGGTAGCGTCTACAAAAATGATATTGGTAAACATTATTATTATTAAGTTTATTCCATTTACTGATTGTTAGAATTGCAATTCATTCATTAATTTGAAATGCTTGGTTTAATAATAACAACGTCTTCAATTGAAACTTTTGTAACTAGTAATGCGTAATTCTGTGATTCAAAATTCGAACACAAACACTTTTGATATTAAATAATGTAGCTGACCCAACAGACGCTGTCCTGTGAAAATTTCAATAATTCATTGAAAAAAATCCAAAGATTTTCAGCAATTTTTATTTAAAAACCTAATTCGGACTATTACGGACATTTTAAAACGAAAAAATATCCAAATCGGTCCAGCCATTCTCAAGTGATGCGCTTTATTTCAGTATTAACTTTAAAGTACCTACATTAAAATTCATGCAATTGTCTTAGTTCAAAAGAGCATGAGGCATTCAAATATCAAACAAAGTGTACTAGTAGTTGCGAATCTGAAGCAAGTCTTGCCTCTTCAAAGCCAAAACAATAGACAAAGTAGGTCAGTTTGAACTTGCATTGGAGAACCGTGAAGAACAGTAGGTAGTACCTACTCTATTGAAGGACATGACTGTTCTTGTATTATACGGGGAAAATCTCAAACTGCAAGCATGTGCCCTTTGGCAAATCTCCATACAAACTTTAATGTATTTAAACCATCTGTGGATTAATATTCAAAAACCACTCTTTTGTGTTCACTTTCGTCATATAAGGAACCCAGACTTTTGTGCAAATTTAATGTTTCAAGAACCAGCAGTGACTGTGCGTTGTCTGCCAGTGAACTAATTAAAGATTTTTATGCACACACTATTCGACTATTTCTCATAGTGTCAGATTTTCCATGATGACACATTTCAACGGATCACCCTATATACAAATCATCAAAATATAGTAAGCAAACAGGACAAAAGAATCACATAAGTCCGGTAACGTATAAAAACACGGACACATAAAATTTAATAACACTGTTCGTCTAGTTCTAGTGTTGAATCTACTATATGTAGACACATTCAGTTTGAGTTTTTTTTTTGGGTTTATACAACATCGTCGCTGTCACCATTATCATCATCTGCCTTTTTCCAACTGTGGATGGACCAGTATTTTTTTTGAAGCGACTGACTGAATCCTGTATTTCAGACTTTTAGACTCCTGACTTCCCGTAACGACTGTCAGTCGACGATCTACGCATGACAGCCGGGACCAACGACCTACTGTGCTTTCCGAAGCACGGAGGGGTTTCGATATGTAATAGATGGTCACCCATCCGTGGGCCGACCTTGGCAAGCGTAGCTTAACCTGCGATCGACCCGTGCGTCTATTATTAAGTATCCGAACCTGATTTGCCATATAAACACCAGTGCACATGTACACTTTGACTAGCTACCTAATAAATAATCTCGTTTAAACTGTAACGTCAAGTAGATGAGAACAAAATTCGCAAATTACCTATCCTGGGAATTTCGGCCGGCCCAGACATAGGCCACCTTACCCAGGGCCCCTAGTTACTTGACATTTTGGAGGCATGAGGAACAGGATATAAAGTTTACTCATCCCCTCTCAGATAAGGGGAATCCTCCGACTAGACGGGTGTTGTGTCTGGTGGTCAGGACCACTCGAAAGCTTGAGGAAGTGATGATGATGACGTCACGCTAGTAGTTGCACGTAGTCAACGCTAATGTTCATACTCGGGGTCACCAGTTTGGAGGTATGAGCAACCGGGTGTAATGTTCACTCATCCTCCTTAGAAAAGACAAAAAGAGAAAAAGTCTGCTTGCGATGCATGACGTCAGTGTGATACGTAGTTCGCATGTGGCGATGTAGATCTCGCCGCAACATTTTAGCTTTAGATATATGTATACTTGTGCAGAAAAGCTAAAGAAAGAAGAAAAAACTTTGATGCAGGAGCGAGCAAAGCGAGCTCAACATTTTTAGTATCACGCCTCGGAGAGGTCAGGTTCTTTTCCTTGCTTACGAGTGCTATAGGTACCATGATATGAGCACGGCCCCCCCAAAGCGCGGGGCCTATAGCATTCGGTATCGCTAGGTCCGTCCGCCGATAGGCAGGCTTACTACCTGGCCGGGTTTGTTAGACAGGCTGGTCCCCTAGGCCGGGGCCTTGTGGGCTCTGGCATAAATACGGGGCTGCTAAGTGGGCTCTATAAAAGTTATCTGGAGATCGACCTATACGCTTGAACTTCTACTTATAAAATATGAACTGGCCTTGTATTAATACTGAATATGTTTTTAACTTGTCGTCACGTCACGACTTTTAAAACGCTCACGTATTTTAATTTCGGCTTTCCGGCTTTGGCTTTAGGAAAGCCGAAATTAACAAGGGCTTTCCTGTGCCTCATTACTAGAACATCTTGGCATTATCGCTTCAAAACGTATCTAGGTTAACACCGCTTAAGTATTCAAGTGGAAGCTGTTTTTTTTCTGTCGCTGAATGTTTTATATAAATAAATAAAATCATCATATAAATTAAATGTTACATTTAATTTCTATGATGTTTGTTCTGTTATCAGATTGTTAGTTGCTGGAGCGTAGTAGGTACTTTATAGGTATTTCCTACATTTAGTACGGATGCAAAATGACTAGGTGTGTTAATAATCTGCCAACTGCAAAAAATATTCATGTACCTCCTGTCTCTGACAAGTGTTAAATGAATGCAGGGAATTAACGGTGACATGTTTGATTCACTGACGTTTGATTTAATAGTGCTTCGGTCATGTATGGCAGTTGTTACACACTGCGTCATATGTGTTGACAAATTTTATTTGCAGATTATCATCGCGTGTCTCAAGATTTATTACTTACGCCAACTTACAATGTTAATTAGCTAATGTAATATTCTATTTCCACCGATTTTTACAAAAATGTTCGCGTGATTGTTAGTTTAGCGTGTGAACTAAGTTCGGCACGAGATATGGTGTTTCTTAGACTTCCAAGCTTATAAAACGATACTTGAATTGTTTGGAATTAATAATGAGCGATGGAAATTAATATTTAGTGTGTCCTTGGCCGTAATACGAGTACACGAATATGTACTCGTAAGCAAATCTTGTATGAAAATGTCGCCGATAATAAATAAGCAGCCTCGTATTGATTCTTTTTCATACCAAGCTATGATTGAGTCGCCAAATCGAGGTTGAATAAATATGCATGTAGGTTAAAAAGAAAGCCGAGTTGCGTGAAAGCTCTGATCAATGTAAATTTTCATGATAATAATTCTAATCACTGAACTCAAAACGCCTGGCTCATTGAGTTGAATTCTTTTAGCTCAGAGTAAATATCAATATATTAAATGGGGCTGATTGGAGCCTTAAAAACTGGCAGTTATATGTATATCGAAGAACTTTTGGGTTAAGTTTAAATTTATAGAGGGCGCCAGATACAAAAAAAATATGGGACAAGTGCGAGTTGAACTCGCGTGGAGAGGGTTCCTTACGATGATGTTACCCACCATAGACATTTCATGTAAAGTAGGTTGCCAAGACTTACATAACGCTTTCATAGTTAAAAAGTTATCAGATCTAATGAAAAGCCAGGCCCTTAATTCTACAAGGCTTAACTTACCTTTCATCTTGGTCAAAATGTACGGCGGTGTGTGGGGTAAAAAAAGGTATTTCTTGCACGCCAGAAGTAATTTTCTTCATAGTCAACGAAAAAATATGCAGGTAAAAAATCACGCTTTATCATGCACAGACAATCATAAAATAATAAAATTTACTTGTATTAGTTTTTCTGATCCAATAATTAAACCAAAAACCGTGAAGCGCTTATTAATTAAATAAGCGCAACTTGAATACACAACAAAAAAGCACGCCACGCTTTTAGTTTTAATCATTGGATCTAAAAGTAGAACTAATTAATACAAGTCAATATAATTATTATGAATTTTTTGTGCGTAGAATATATAATAAAAAATGAAAATACATAACATAACATCACGCCTTGTTTCCCCGAAGGGTTGGGCAGAGGTGTACCTATAGTACACCCACATTTCACCAGTTATGCTTAAGTCCCATGTAATAGGGGGCGAGCCTATTGCCATCTACCGGGCACAAATCCAGACTCCGGGCTGCTACTGAGAAATTCCAGATAGAAAAACCCAATAACACGTTGCCCGATCTGGGAATCGAACCCAGGACCTCATGCTCAGCAGTAGCGATTGCGACCACTAGACCAACGAGGCAGTCAAAATGAAAATACGTAGTTTAAAAATATTTATTTTTAAACTACTTACGTATTTTATTTTTTACTTTTTCGTCTAGTATTTTCTTTATTTAGTTGATAAGTCTAAAGTCAACGAAGTTATGAATTGAGCGGTTTACTAGGAGCCACTGAAGAGTTCCACTATCCACCTCCTGGCTACTAGCCCTTTTATTTGATATGTCACACGGTACACCTTGCAAAACATTTGTTTTTAATTTTCTAGTTTATCCCATAAAAATGTCCCCAAAATTTAAAATTCGTGTATTTACGTTACAAGACCGTGTTTGGGTCACAGAAAGTCCATTACCAAATTTCAACTTAATCAGTCCAGTACTCGTAGATTCGGAGCAAATTGGCTGTGACAGACGGACAGAATAACAGACACACGAGTGATCCTATAAGGGTTCCGTTTTTAATGAAGACGTACGGAACACTAACATTCGTAAAAATAAGAAAACACACTATCTTTCAGCGCTCTCAGCCAAGGAGTAGGAAGAGCTAGGTTGGAGATTGCTTATTAATATTACTTCAAAAGATGTCTTACTCAAAGACTTATAAATTGTACTACTGCTATACGGGTGCTTCCGAATGCGGGAATGAATTATATAGAGTTGTGATACAGCGTGAGAATTATTTCAAAGTAATCCCCAGCGGAGGAATTAGAGTTGCCAATCCAGCAAAACCGCAAGCCGCGATTTGAAGAGCTTTTTCTTTGTTATTGTTTGTTATAAATTATGACCAAACTAAGCCTATATCTGCTGAGCAACGAGAGCCGCTTTCTGTGGCTATTGAACACAAACATGAAGAGATATGAGGAACAT
Source organism: Dasypolia templi (assembly GCA_963555695.1). Classification (NCBI taxonomy): domain Eukaryota; kingdom Metazoa; phylum Arthropoda; class Insecta; order Lepidoptera; family Noctuidae; genus Dasypolia; species Dasypolia templi. The sequence goes on along the minus strand of OY743148.1, from coordinate 7,023,195 downwards.
AGTGTAAAGTTCACTCATACTCTTGGAAAAGGGAGGATCCTCCGACCAGATGTATGTCGTATCTGGTGGGCAACTGCCCGATGATTGTTGTCGGGAAGTTGTATATTTGCTAGCTGCGCGGTAAACTATGATTGCGCGATGCAGGATTAGTGTGATGCATTGTTCGCATGTGGCGGTGTAGATGCCGCCACATCACTCCCCTCCGGAGACCGGAGGTCGATAGTGGACTAAGTCTTGTATCTTGCGATGCTTGCCAATGCCAGTTGGGTTACAGTGGGTTGGAACCGGGCGTCACATAATTCGCGGTGAGTCGGAACTATCTGCGAAGATGCCCCAGTGAGTCGGGGTGACTGACTGCTGGTGTCGACCAGGAGAGGGATTAAGCGCTCTGCTTGTGGACCGGCCGAATGTGCAGTGTGCCAAGGCTGCTGATGAGGCTGAAGGTGATGACCAGGTGTGCGCTTGCGTTGCATGCTGATGGTCAGGACAACCGTTGAAGCCGTGGTGGCTGGCTGTCTGTGTGACTTGCGGGAGTGATGATGGTGACGTCACGCTGAAGTAGTTGCACGAAGGCTGCGCTGACGTTCATCACGTCGGGGTCACCAGTGAAGAGATATGAGGAACAGAGTGTAAAGTTCACTCATACTGTTGGAAAAGGGAGGATCCTCCCGCGGTAAACTCTGATTGCGCGATGCAGGAGTTGTGTGACGTCAGTGTGATGCGTTGTTCGCATGTGGCGGTGTAGATGCCGCCACAAACATTATCTAACTAACTGTCAAACTTATCCAGCTCAACCAGCCACAGCTCTTGAGTTTAACAGAGTAAAAGTAAGTTATATTGTGTTGTGCAATTAAAAAAAGATAGTTAACTGAGTATGATCTAAGTGTCAATTAATTCAAACTATCGTTGTCAATTAGGTATTTAGGCTATCATAAATTGGTACGATTTACGTGTAAAAAGAGCTCTGTTGCCTCTGCAGGTAGTTCTTTTAATAATAACGTCTCATATTAGTTACTTTATATAAATAAATAAATAAATAAAAAATAAAAAAAAATAAAAAAACCTCCAGAAATTTTCTTCGATGCCGTATGGAAAATGGTGTATAAAAACGTTATGTCATCGGTACTTGAGCATTATCAACGAAAATACGTCTGTACCTTCTAAGAGTATTAGATTTTCATAAATTGGAGATGAAACACATGACGGGGGTATTTATGTAACTTTTTATAAAAACCCGAGTTACTTCATGATATCCAACACAGGATCAAACATGGTTAACTCAAAATCAAGTCATTAATTCAAACCAGGCCGAGAATTAGAACATTTTAAACTTTAAAATTGCATAAGACAATCCCCAAAAAAAACGCCTGCACTTCACCACATCCTAGTGCTTTAGCTGGGAAGAAGAAGTGGCGCAACAAACTCCCCAGCAGCACAGCTGTCTGGTCAGTTAGAACAACCTGTACCCTAATTGCGTAATACACAATCAATCGGAATCTTAATCGGTTTCAAACAGATTACTAATCCATTGCTTCATGAGTTCGATAAAAATTCTGCTCAACAATGTAAATTACGCAATGAATGTTGTTGAACTGTCAAAATCAAACAGATTAGTCGTAATCGTTTACGAAAATGTGTTACGCAATTAGGCTGCTGATTCTATACAGTGTTATGGAAACTAATTTACATTACAAAACACAACACGTAAATTAAAATTATTTGCCATTAATGTCAGCTAGCACAAGCCATCTTTCTGTAGAAGAACGCTTTTTCGTTAGTGAGAAAAGAAAGGATAAGAAAATCATGAAAATTGGTTTTAGAATCTGTGCGTAGCCGAAGCGGTTTTTCCCCTAATCAATTCGAGAACAGTTTCCATCCTTTTTACGATTAAGCACAATGAATATGGTTATCGATTCATTCTAGGGGTACTAAGTAAGCCCCCACTTTTCTTTGTTGTATTACATTTTCTTAAAGTGTCATTTTCCTTCTACACCAATCAAAGATTTTTAAATACTTATCTTCGTATAGGGAGGCATTATACGTGGTCATAAACGGAGGCGATGGTGCACAATAGGTACCTGCCTCGTACCGCATAATATTTCAATTGACAATAAATTCCTTTGACCCGATTTACTAGGTCGACAGTGCCAAGTCCTGTGTGAATGCGAAATGGTGGGATGGCTTTTGGGTTCATGACATTCTCACATTCATATCGCGAAATATGAGAATATTCCGCATTTAAAATTAAATTCAGAATATTGATCAAAGCTCAAAGATGGCGTCTGATCTGACGTAATTTTAACCGCTACCCGAAGCAAGGTTCGCTCCACAAACTTTCGGAAACGTACGAACTGGCAACACTTGGAGTTTCGGACTTCTTGAATCAAAACTAATTTCTTAGGGTCTTCACTCCATTCGGAACATGGGCATTAAAGAGACGTTTAATAGGGACAGGAGAACAAGTTAGTGCTTCTAGGTTTTATTGAAGATTTTACAGCTGAAAAGTAAAATGATATTTAAGAAGGTGCTTTTTGTTAGGAGAAGTGGTACTAGAGTAAAGATCGATAACCGCACTGAATGGGAGCCGTCTCGATAGCCTAGTTTTTGTGGCGGCCTTGCAGAATTTACTCGAACGAGAATGTACAAGAACAATAGCGTTGGATTCTGCTCCTCTTTTCTCGTCAGAGGTTTTTTGACGCAGCCTAGAACCTACTTAAATGTATAATTAGGTAGGAATAGATTTAGTAGGTACCGAACTTTTTGTTTGTTGATGGGAGGTGGATTTTGATTGCTTAGTTTTTGACGCGGCTTGAAAGTTGGTCAAAAATAGAATTCATGTATCATTCAATCAATATACTTATCTTATCGCAGAACTTTATTATTATTGAATTAATAATGTAATCTAGTTGTTATAGTAACATAGTTCGAAACGATGAATTTTAATAAAATAAACCCGCAAAAAAAGACATTACATATTTTGTAGTTTGATTAATTATTTTGTTATGGTTTTTGTGTTGTACGATAAAGTATAAATACACATAAATTTTAAGCATCCTTTCAAATGTATTGTTCCTGCATGCAATAATTTAATTTTATAAGTAATAAGTAAATAATGTTCTACACAATGCAAATTGTTATATAATAAAATAAATAAAATATATAAAATTAAATAAATAAAAAAGGACATATTTTTTTTTTCGAATTTGAAAACACTCTTACATAAAAACCTAATTCGGACTGTTACTAACATTTAAAATAAAACATCGCCTAATCGGTCCAGCCGTTCGTTCTCAAGTGATGCGCTAACCAACGAACAGCATTCACATTTTTATTTATATATTATATCTATACGTAACTTTAGGTATTTTCAACAATCATCGCAGCTTCTGCGCCAAATTAACTGGGTCAAAAGAAAATTAATATTTCGTTAAAAGGCCCTATCACATTTCCACTGCGGGAAAGACAGCTTAATATTCGCCGTAGTCGCAAGACAAACGGTATGCAAATGTAAGACCATATTTTCATCTACGATTACCGCTATTAAACTATGCCAGTTTTAACGGCCGAAGGCGCTTTTGTTTTTAGTAAAACTGCGAGTCTATGAAAACGAACTAATGTTGGAATGATAATATTTTCAAGTGAATATGACTGAAAAATGTAAGCATATTCGTAATCGCTTTGTAGTCCAAATTACCCAGTTGTAAGTTTTAGTGCATCTTGAGGATTGCCGAATGTTCTTGATTTAAAAAAAAAATCTAAATGTTCTTAAGTATCTATTTCAAGTACAAGACTATGAAAAACAAAATTCTTTGAGACTTTTATGTGAATAGTGTCACCTGTAGATATCCGTAACAAACTGGAGAGACGTGATAATAAATAATGACGTGCCTACAATGTTAAATCTGTAAGATCCGATAAGATCAGTGAAAACGTAACCGTAAAAAATTAACAATAATTTAGCATAAAAAATTAATATTTTACTTTGAACGAAGTTCGTCAAAACTTTGTAGCTCACTGTTTCAGACAAGATAAGTGCTTTTGGGGGTAAAACTAAGCTTTAAACATCTGTCGTTACCTACATGCTGTATTGCTATTGGTTTACGGTTTATATTAAGATTAAAAATAATAATGTTCGTCACCTATTATGTTCCCACTGCTGGGACACAGGCCTCCCCTCTGTGAGAGGGAGTGGGCCGAAATCCACCACGCGGGCTCAGTGCGGATTTGCTAGATGTCACAAGTCTTCGAATTATTGGTTCTAGGGCATGCCGGTTTCCTCATGATGTTTTTCTTCACGTTTTGAGAGCAGAGGTGAAGAAATTATTTACACAAAGTAAAGCGCCTGCCTGGGTTCGAACTCATGACCTACAACTTGTAAGTCGGGGCCGTTACCACTGGGCCACCACTGTTCTCTCGAACAGACAGGTTCCCTCACGATGTTTTCCTTCACCGTTTTGTGTCTAAATTTGAGCAGTGGTGATTAATTATACTAAAGATTAGATAAATGCAAGGGGCAAAATTGCTTATAATCAGTAGAAAACTAATATTGGATGGCAAAAATAAAATTTACGAACTATAAGGTTTACGAAAATAATCTAATTTGCTTCCTTTAGCTGTGTTGTAAGCGAAAGCCCGCGGCGGCCCTGACACCTGAGAGTAGGTATCGTAAAAAGAGTATTCAGGGACTGTGTCAATACATAGGACAGTCAGCATTGCCTGGCAAAAACACAAAAGAAGAAATCACCACACCTTCCAATTGAATTAATGTGATGAATTAATGTGGCTGTTCTTAATATCTTCAATTCAATCGGTCCAGGTTCAGCAGTAACTTTGAGACTGATGATAAAACAGCCTTCACGAGTTCTTTCTCCAGTCTTCGCGATCGTTAACTAAAAGTCCGGCAAACAACATAGCAGTCAGCCCCATTACCACCCTGCTGTCTGGCGGCTGAATCACGGCAAAGCTGATCTTATAGTTTGTAGTGACACGTATGACATATCCGTACGCGTTTCATAGCCCCGATACAGTAGCGCATTTCATGGACACGCGACTGCAGCGTCGCAAGGTCAATTAGCTAAGCCGATTGTATCGATGCTACAAGTGTGATAATAGTAATATGTGGAAGTCCGCCGCGGTAGTATTGTAGGTACTTTAATCGATATAGTTACGCGACTATATGGCTGCAGGATACCGCAATGATTTTAGCATATTGATTCACGAATATGTTGCTGTCTATATCGCGATTGATTGCAAGAATCTGTCGATTGCAAAAAACGATTATATCAATGCACCCTCTTAACAAACGCATAAGTGCTGTATTGTTGGCAAATCCGCAGTCTGAGTTTAACCTTATTGTTGCCGTCCGATAAAAAAGCCGGCCAAGTGCGTGTCGGACCACGGACTGTGTCGGGTTAAAAACGGATTTTAGAATTCTTTTTGCATTTACAATACCACCTTTGTGTTCACTTCAATGATAAAAAAAAAACTTTAAAATAGTTTGTTTTCTTTTATAAAGGTACAAAAGCTTCAGTAACCACCTCGGAACACGTCATTTGGATGCGCTTCACTCAATGGAAGCTCCATTGAGGTAGGTTTGAGACTCATCACGTTCTTTTATTCGAATGTGTGCAGGCATGTGAAATATGCATGATGGTATAGAATGCACCCGTGTTGTATGCGGTTATTTAGAGGAAGGTTTCATACACGAATCTAACTTTAAATATTCCTACATGACAATACAAAGCAGCTGATTACTTGATAGATTATGTGGGTATAGCAACGGTGGATAATTGACGGTAATAAGTATCAATTTACAAAAACAATAATGTCAAAAGAGTGATAATAAAAGTGTCTGAAACAAAGACTATCAAAAATATAATAATCTTGCCGTTTCGCGAAATTGCGACGTCAACACGCTTAGCACGACAGCCTGCTTTGTTAAAAAATTTATTGCTCTGAGAAATTTCATGATGTCCAAGGAAAATGCTTACTCTAAAAACAGGTTGTAAATTGATTTAGTGGATTTTAGTGTAGCTCGTAGACTAAACGTGGTCTAGATAATAATCGCGAAACAGTTCAACATATTTGCCGGTACAGGAAAATTGATTGATTAGATACGACAGTTTCTTCTTAGCAAGCACAAAGAAGAAATGAAGAGTCGTAACTATGGAATTTTGATCACCAAGTGTGTGAGTGACAGACGTCCTGGACAACGGAGTTACGCACAAGTAAAACGTCATGATGTACTTTAAAAATACATGATTTACTAGCTACACATAGTACATAATGCAGATTCTAGTGGAAGCCGTAATGAGGAAAGGTCAAACACAATGCCTTACTCGTCAATTAGAGGATTAACGATATAACCAACATACGGCAGCTGACAAAAGATGAACGCGGATTTCTATCGCGTTCGCACTCTTTTGTCATAATGCAGCAACCCCAGGTGTTCAGCCGAGAGCAGATGTTTTTTTTGCTAGCCGTCAAACAATTAAATGTGGCATTGTACCGCAAATGAATAGCGGATCCAGGGCGGACATGTCATTGCAAGCACATAATGAGAGGTATACCTTTTATCCGGCGAGCCCTGTGTGCAAACGCCGGCGTCCGTGGCGGTAAGCCCCCGGTGATGTAGTGTCGTAGAGTGTAAGGGTGATGGAAGCGCCAAGGAGGGCTCCTGGCCGCGAGGGGCCGGCGTTGCTGCGCGTAGCGAGCGATGGGCGCGCGTGTGCCTCGAGGTCGGTATGCCGGCGGAGTGGGCCGCGCTGTCACAGCCGGCGAGGGTGCGCGCGCCTGCACCACCACGCATGCGCCCTCGTGCGCCGCAAGCGATTAAACTAAATACACCAACACGCAGCGCCACTACATGTGCTATACTGGCGCGCTGCCGCCTCACCTACATATCGAGGTAAGTATCATAAGTATTTTTATAATCTTCTGGTTTGACCTAAATTATTTTCTTACTTATTGTATTATACAAACTTATCATAAACTTTTAGTGGAATGAATTGAACCAAGGTTTTGTTAGAACTTGTATTTGTAGCAACGAGAACATCAACAAAAGCGTTGACATTCATGAACGTTTCTGTTGATGAAATAATGTACACTATCGTGACAGTCTTTGGTCAGTTCACCTTATCAGATGACAAATTGAGTACCTACTTATAATTTATTAAAATATGCAGATGGAAGGTGAAGAATTGTTTGATATAGGTAGTGTAGTTGTTAAGATCAGCTGTTTGTATTAGGTTATCGGTGGGTGGTATCGATTGGCGGCACTTTCGCCGCTGGACGCGAACGGTAACTGTTATTCTATGTTTTGGCGCGGCTCCAGCAATGGCGGACACCCACACTGTTACTGAGCACACGCCATTTTCGCGTAACAATTAACAACCTAACTTAAAAGGTTCCGAAGATAATATAAAAAATATTATTTTTCTTATAAAAATATTATTGTAATGTCATGTATTTATTCGGGATGCTGAATAGATAGCATTAAAAGAGATCAAAACAGACGTTTGTGTATCCTTCATGGTTCATAAACTCGTGATATTCCTTTTGTCGAGTTTGTAGGAGCGGCATAACAATGTCTGTGTTTATATCATGTGAAATTGTAATTGCAGATGTAACGTTAGCGACTCTAAAATTATTTAATCGGAAAATAAAATTCAGTAATAAAACTAAAAGTCTTCATTCTTTTGATTAGAAGTATAAAACTTAAATTTTTCCCACTTTTACGTATTTCACTTTTTTACAGTATCACCCAGTGTCCTTTAAACTTGAAAATTAAGTAATTTGCATAAAAATTCAGTACATTGCACATTATTGTGCAATGCACTGAATTATTGTCACTATAGTAGGTAAGTAAGAGACTTTAAGTTAATCTGCCTCCTAAAATCCTTTACATAATTTCAGGGGCATTTTAATTTTATTATGTAGGTAACAAAATGTAGTAATTATGTGCAAAAAAAAAAAAAAAAAGCACTATGTATCGTTTTCGTAACGTATTTACGCGTACGCTACGCGGAGTATCTGCATTGCTACAAACCATACTAAAATCTTTTTAATCGAGATTTTTATTTTTCCTTTTGTTTGTTCTCTAGTCAGAGAACCACCACCATACAGCATATATATGAATTAAAGCCACGTTTTCAAGAGCTTTATTGAAATAAAAGGTAGTGTTACGCACCTTTTTGTGTCTTTTTAAATAAGCACTTCGATAGGTATTTTACGTATTTTATAAATACGTTAAATAAATAAAAACTCATAAGGTCTAACAATTGCAATTGGTGTTATTTTGCTTTACTAATAATTATACTTAATATTATAAAGAGGAAAGATTTGATTATTTGTTTGTTTTGAATAGGCTCCGAAACTACTGGACCGATTTCAAAAATTGTTTTACCATTGGAAACCGAAATTATGTCTGATGAACATAGGTCGAACTTTTTTTAATTTTTTTTTTCGAAATCCACGCGGACGAATACTCGGGCGAAGTGCTAGAAAGTGTTATAAAGAGGTAACATTTGTTTGTTTGTTTGTAAAATTATATGTAGCAGGTGATCTCTGGCACAACCGTTTGGATTTAAAAAAAATCAGTTGATAAACCAATTCTTGAGGAATGCTATAGGCTATTTTACATCACCCTTAGGAGCCGAGCATAATGAAAAAAGTAAGAAAACAAAAAGATAGCGCAGGCAGGTGATGCAGTGCGAGAGGGTGGGTTTTCGAAGGAACAAGAAATTAAAAAAAAACTGGCGTGTTCAGTAACTCCTGATAAGTTACGATTAACTAACCTTATCTGACTGATCATTAATATAATTTTTACAAAATCTGTTCTATTTTTAGGGTTCCGTATCTTATTATCGTAGTACCTAGATAAACATACAATAAGCGTTCAAAAGTGGATAGGCACGTTAAGAGTCGTATTGCTGTGAACTCGCGGTAAGGATGTATGTGTTTAAACGACACACACTACAAAGATCGCAGTTTTGCACGGCGCATCGCACTACACGAAACAAAAATATATTTCCGTCGCCTTTTTTAGACTCGTATCATGAGCGTGACCAGCAGCCTAATTGCGTAACACATTTTCGTAAACGATTACGACTTATCTTTTTGATTTTGACAGTTCAACAACATTCGTTGCGTTATTTACATTGTTGAGCAGAATTTTTATCGAACGTAAGAAGTAATGGATTAGCAATCTGTTTCAAAACGATTCAGATTCCGATTGATTATGTATTACGCAATTAGGGCACTGGCCAGTTTATGGCATTGCTAAAATTCGCGTATTTCTAACATGTGCTGTTATCTGTTAGGGCTAATAATGAATTCACGATCAATGAGATCTGATTTCGATTCAATGTGTGGCCGGGTTTTGTTTCTTATATTATATTTGTATAATATACAAAAACTTGTTATGTATTCATGTTTATTTATGCTTGTTTCGTGCATATTTTTTTATTTTTTATGAGAAGTAAAGTATTTTATATTTTTTTATATTTTCACCTTAAATACCTCTAAAACCAAACTCATTACTTTCTCTCTCAAAATCACATCACAGCCTTCGACTCCCGGAGCTCTGCAAGCTCACACCTTTCAATTAAACATGCCAAACTGTAACTGTCCCCTTATAACATCTACTGATTTAATTAAACCTTGTCTTGGTATCACTCTAGACAAGCACCTCAATTTGAAAGCACATATTAATCTTCTGACTGGCCGTGTATGTAAACTGTTTTTTTTTAACTCTTAGACACATTGCCAACGTCCATGTTATACGGTCCGTATATTTTGTAATGTGCCAGACTGTTATGTCTTACTGTATTACAAGTTGAGATGGTGCTGCTAAATCAATCTGCCTCTCGAGGTAGCGCAGCGAGCAGTCGTAAAGCCACCTTTCGACCAATACTTTAACCTACCTTTGATCTCTATCAGAAATGTGAGGTCCTTACCGCTCGCCAAATGTTCATACTCAGCACAACTTTACAATTGCACGCTAACACTCCAATTGCACGTCGGCCGACAATACCCAGATGAAGAAACAGGGTATGTACTGTACCTAATCCATACTTTACTTGTACAAAAAGATTATTGCTGTATCAAGGACCATTTCTTTGTAATAGAATAAATGCAATAATTCCACTGCAACAAAATTCGGTTTAAATAGTATCCATTTTAATTTTAAGTAGAGGTGGCTGCCAAGCCGATCATTGCTTTCGGTGGAGTTCGGGTGCAAAATAAATAAAAACAATATGTTACGAAACGTACGTTGTATATTCAGAGTTGCAAAAGCTCTCGTATTTTTTTCGTTATGTCTACTTTTACTGTTTTTGACGCCGTTATCTAAAATTTTCAAAGTTACGTAGGTGTAGGTACAAAATGCTAACGTTTACGTAGATGTACCTTATTAATCACGTTAACGAAAGGCTTGAATAGATTCGGCTGGATGTCGCGTCACTTTTATCTATTCCGTGTTAATTATGTACCTAACACTGAATAGATAAAAGGGGTGGTATGTTACAAAATTAAGGTAGATTAAGCGTTCAAAAGTGCATAGGCACGTTAAGAGTCGTATTGCTGTGAACTCGCGGTACGACTGTATGTGTTTAAACGACACACAACACAAAGATCACCGTTTTGCACGGCACACACTGACGTAAAGTCGCACACTCGCATCGCACTACACGAAACAAAAATATATTTCCGTCGCTTTTGTTAGACACGCATCATGCTCGTTACCTGGCCGGTTTATGGCATTGCGAAAAATTCGAGTTAATCCAATATGAGCTGGTAGCATTGGGCGCCAAGCCTTGGACTGAGAAGCAGGCGGTTTAGGTTCTGATCTCATAAGATGCACCGCAGTTTTGTTGCCAATGTTTTATTTTGGTTTGCAAAAATATTTAAAAAAAAATGCAGCTTTTTTAAAATTTGCTATTGCAATAATGGGTTTAGACTAAAAAAGCGTTACAAGTGATAACAAGAATTAAAACATATTTATTTGTTATTATATTTTATTTTTTCAGCCAAATAGGATGTGCAATACTACGAGTATATCACGGAACTTAGAAGCAATTTGTTTTATTTTGACATGTGAAATGTTCAAAAAAGGAGGATGGCCAAATCGTACCTGACGATGAGTCTGTGGCGTCCCGTTATGCCATATATACAGGGTGTAACGAAAACCCTGTCCGATCCTGAAGGGTATTATTTGGTATCGTAGTGCGTACACAAATACGTAATCATTTAATGGATACGAGATAATTATTTTTCCTCAATGAAAACAATTAATTTAAAAAATTAAAAATAATCATACCAAAGGCAACACTGATCGCTCGACAGGGTTCACCAGAGTTCACCAGAGTTCACCTACAGTTTCGTATTAAAGAAGCCGCCTGAGCGCAGCGATCCTTTGTCGCAAGCCGCCAAAGAAACGTAGGACTAAAGAAATCTACGTTTTGCCTACGCGTAGGTATCAGCTGATATTTTATTGTAGGCTTACGCACAATGACCCCGATTTCTGACCTTCTGTTTATCAAGAAACAATTATTATTGAGTTAATGTGATGTGCTTTTGGCAATGTACCCACTGTAGGTATCAGTTTATTAAAACATTTACTTGTTACATACCTCTATCTATCTAGAACATTAGTACACATTCGACACCTTTTTATTAAATTTGCACGTACTCTTCGCAGCGCACATGTGTACGATTTGAGTGACTCGAAAGCTTCCACAATCCGAGCTGTTACTTCGATTTCCGAATCACACATTCACTCACAAATAAAAATTAACATATTCAAATATTCCTGATTGGTATACGACATTGTTCGCGATACGATAGCGGCATGTGATACGTACGGACATCCGATCGCAAGCTATCTCCACGTGCGACTGGCGAAGTGTCCAAACAAGTAGCGACCAGTCGGCTCCATCAAAGGATCGAGGACTCGTTATGAGTACCTACAGCGCGGCTAATGCAGGGCGGGGCCCTTTGAAATAAAATATGCAAAAAATAAAAGATTTCGCCGGCCGGTGGAGTGTTGTCAACTTATGAAAATTTACCATATTTAGTGTTACATTTCGCATGGTAACTAAAAATAAAAAATCAATAGATTTTTTTACTATTTTTTCTAGTACGTATGTTAAACCAGGAATACGCCTTTTTTGGATCGGACAGGGTTTTTGTTACATATTGTATAAAAAAATCCGTTATTTTTCAAATACTCATAAAACATAAGAAATGTCTCATTATGAAGCCAGAAAACAAAAGATATACATTTTTTCTTGTTCAAAAATTCAACGAAATTACTTAATTTCGTTGAATTTTTTAGAATAGCATGTTCAAAACGCACCCTATTGACGATTCGTTTGGCTTATGAAATGACCTAGTACTCAAAGATTATTACTATTCACGTTTATCTTAAAAGTAATATTCATGTAATTAAATTCTAAAAATAAAAATGAATCAAAACAACAAGTTTTCATTATGAATTGGATTAATGTCATAAAAAATAAAAGTTCATAGAAATCGTGTTTTGTTCAATTGAGCACATACATTAAATGTCATCGACGCGCGATAATGATTAATTGTTTGACACCCGGCGATCGAAGAGAGGATGATTAATAAAAATTATTTTATCAAAACCCTTTTTTCATTCGTTTACCCAGTGACAATGCAGACTAAAGACTGTATCTGCGACTAAATCTCTGTTCAGTCAGAACTGAAATCAGTCATGCTGGGCATTAAAAAGCTTTAAAAAGCCCTTTTTTTTCTCTGTAGGTATTAGTGCGTTTTGATTGATCTGAATGAAATCGAAATAAATAAACAAGTACGAAATGAGATCGCTAATTACACTCTTCGCTTATCGCTAAAATACTGAAACTGTATGTCGTCTGCCTAGCATTAAATCGACTTATTTAGGGATTCTAACCTCAAATACATTTTTTCCATTATTAAAATATCTTGGCCATTTAGATTATATTTTCGAACAGTATGGTGATAACTACATAAAAACAATCCAATCTCATTTTAATTGGTTTCTGGACACTCAAAATAAAAGTCAGGTCCAGCGTCTATACAAATTTGGCCGGTGTTCTTTGATCAGTAGATTTATTTCACCATAAACATTAAGCTTCGATCATTAATTTCCAAAATAAGTCATTTTAATAAGTGGTTATGTAGGGCACTTTGTTTACAATAAGTATTTCACATTTTATGTGGCCTTAATGAATATAGATTACACTTTGAGGATAGCTTAAGTATTAATTTTCTTTAAGAAAAGATGATTGAAACTAAACCTAATTTTTTATATTAAAAAACACAGGATAAATTAAGTATTCCGGAACTTAAACTTTCTTGTTTATTACGTTATTGCTTGCTGGGCTTCGGTGATGCAACCTTTATAGCGTGGAGTACATGGCGAACAGTTTTTAATGACGTGTTGAATAATTCAGCAAAATATCCGGTTGGCATGAAACCATTTGTTTCATATTCATTCGCCATGTGAAGTCTTGTTTAAATAAGCTTTCCACTTCATAAACAAGCGCTCCAACTAGCAAGGATTCCCCCTTCCTTACATCTCATAACCCACAGACTCACAGTATTTCTCTAGAACAAAGAATGTATTACTAATAGACATTTCTAAGCAAAATACTGTAAATAAACTATAATAAATACTTTACTCATCATTCACAAAGAACAATGCCCACTTGCCATACATTTAAAAGAAAGTTTTTGTATAGTTAGTTAGATCTGTATGTTCAGAAAATAATGTCATACAGTAATTTTTACGATTTGAACGCTACGAAGTCCAAAAAATATTAATTTTATTTTTTAGGTTAGGATTTGCCGTTACCAATTATAAATAAATAAATGTGCTAGAACGAATTAAACAACGCTCGAAGTTTAGTCTAACATACGAATACTTAACTTATAAAACAAATCTATGGTCTTAAGCGAAAAAGTCGCTTAAGACCATAGATTTGTTTTATACTTTGTGAATTCCTTGAAACGAACTGCCCTTAAGTCACTGTTTATACTCTAGATGATTGTCACTATAAATTGAGTGTCAAGCATTAACTGTCAAACGTCAAAAAAAAAGCCGTTTCAATCGTTCGAACTCAATTACATATTGCATTATCATTTTATTTAATTATGATGTTATTTTTAATAAATCTGTATTATACAAAGACTAATAAAACATTATTACTGATTAGATGACACGTAAAATAATGCATGAAAATCAGAAACAGAGTTGAATAAAGTCAAGTAGCAGTATGTAAAATGGAACGTCGAAAAAAGGGAAGTTCAAATGAGTTCAAAACATGCTAATATGTTATGTTTACTCTTGACGTAGAATAAGCATAAAGAAATATTAAAAAAATATTTTTTCCTGGGTTTCTTATAACATTGTGATTAGAGTAATTAATATACGATTCAATAAGCTGTATTCTAAGATTTATTTCATTTCTATACATAGTCAGGTGAAAAATTGGCATTCTTCTTTAAACAAATAATAATTTATATTTAGTGAAATATTGAATATTTAAATGATAACACTCACACTTAGTCCATTTGTGTTATCACATCATTAACGTCCACTTTTACGCAGCGCAATAATATTGTCAACGCTTCAATAATTATGACCACAATACCGCTAATTAACAGATTTAAACATTCGTCACTAACCAACAACGTTCAATTAGGTGAATAGTCGTAACGAATTGCATCTACCTCACATTCATCGAAATAGTTTACTCAGTTTTCTGTGTTCTACCTGCAAACTTTTATAATCTAAGTAAACAAGATGAACGAGACAAGGATCGAATGATTATCGAACAACTTCAAGTAATTTTATTAAAACTAACAAAAATTGTTAATTTTAGGTATTATTAACAACATTTCGTAAACTTTAAATTTGTCATTAGGGAAGTTTATTATTATATAATACACACAGCAATTTAAGCAAATTTATAAAATATAAAAAACCATTCATAATTTTAAAAAATGGCGTCAAAAAATTCATCCGCATCGCTGTCGACTGGTAATGTACCCAAGAGACTGGCAGCGTTGCCATGTTGTATGGCAATGCTTAGCCTCTGGCCAAGGTAAAAGCCAGCCCATGGGTCACGGGAAGTGTCAACCAGCCGTTTACAAATTTCCTTAAAGAGACCATGAGCGCACGGACCCCACGGCCCGAGGGTTTCAACCCCAAACGGCTCGAAAATATAATTACCAATAAGGTAATTATACTTACGCCGCTTGAAGTTTTCCGCAGCCGCAGCAGCAGAGCCAGCACAGCTCGCCGAACCAGGAAGATGGGATGGCGCAAGAGTGTCGACACACGTTGCATCCCACACTAGAGGCCTACCCATCTTCCATGGAAATAAAGACATGCCGTCCGGTCTCTTGCCATCGTCGCGTGCCAAGCCGTTGGGTTCTATTACAGCTGGAACGCCGACGGTGACAAGAGCTCGTCGGATGATGTCGTTAATGTTTGCGTGCCGCGTTAAGCGACCCGCACTTCGGCTGCAAGACAGGCCGTGGTGTCCGAGACTGTTGACAAATTCGCCACAGTGACAGAGATGAGGAGAACAACAAGGAGCTCCTAGTCGCAGGGAAGCAGCGAGGCGGAAAGTGGTGTCATCGAACAAAGTGCCTATGTTCGACGACGGTAGTGCATGAAGCCACAGACCTGACTCCCATTTACCCACAGCTACCAGGCGCGCACGCTCTGCATAAGTAGCAGACGTGTTAATTAAATTGTCCTGTATTACTCTGCAGAGCGGCTCATCCCAACGTCTCTGGGAAAACGGATTATCGGGTAGATCAGAGTTAACGCAAGCGAGTCTCCAGGCATCCATAGCCTCGGTGAAGCACGGCACATCAAAATTAATCAGTGTGGAGGTAAGGATTTTCCTGATTAATTTCTCAGTGCCATGGACCGAGGATAGGAAAGCCGGTAAACTAATGCTAGAAATTTTGCGGACGCCGAGGCCTCCCATACGAATGGGAAGAGTAGCTTGTGCCCGAGCTCGGTCGTCCATGGCCACATTTAAAATCGAAGTAAGTGTGTGCCGGATAATTTGGTCTATTCTTTCTAAAAGGTGAGTGTGCTTCCATAAATAGGAAGTGCGAAGATTTCCATAAATAGGAAATTTACGGCCGAAACAGCAGTAACGAATTAAGGTGATGGCCGAATGCATGTTAATTTGGAACTGTCTTTCCGAAATGTCGTTGAAATTTTGTATTTTTTCCTCAATGAAATCGGGAAAGGAATTTTCAAAAATTGGAGACCCAAGGAGACGAAGAGAGCTTTTTTCAACAATTTTGATTTCTGGAGCTATTTTATTAAATTTTGAAAGTGTCGGATGTCTGTCAGTACTGTCGCCTAAGAATAGTTCACATTTCGAAAGGTTGAGATCAAAGCCAATGTTATGAAGTTCATTTTTTAAGAACTGTAGGTCATTTAAAACAGTTTCTACATCGCCTCCCAAGGTTCCATCATCAAGATACCAAACGTTAAATTTAGAATTTAGCTGCCGAATTATAGGTTGAATAGCTAAACTGAAAATCACTGGCCCGAGTGGATCACCTTGTTGACAGCAAACAGCAGATTCCAAAACGTTGTCCCTATACAGTAATTTTGATGGGTGTCTGTAACATTGCCAAAGGAAACTATAGATTTGGGGTATTTCTTTTTTAGTTTCTGCCAACAAGGTGTCCCTATTAACTGAATTAAAGGTGTTCTTTATGTCAACCTTCAGGATGACCTCGCCTTTGCCAGAATTTAGGTAGGTCGACAAGGCGTGTACCGCAGCCTCACAGCCCCCTTTGGAGTCATAACCTAGCTGCAGGGGCTGAATTTTATTCGAAACCACCTCACGATAAAATTTACAACAAATCTTGGCTGCCATACGACGGTAAGTAGTTCCCACGGAAATAGGACGAATGCCGCCATCCCTCTTGCGCAGGGCGCATAAATTGGCCCCGTACAAAACGTCGATGACGGCCTCGTTCACCTTGCCGGAGAGAATAAGGTTGACCAGAGCCGTAAGCTCCTTCAAGAGCAACTCACCAGCTTCCCCGGCGCCTGAACAGATAAGGTCCTTAAGGTGCTGAGGACTCAGACCGTCGAGGCCGCCAGCAGAGCCGCTCCGGAAGTAACCAATGGCTGTGATCAACTCTCAACCTGTAATGGTGAGGGAGTGTTTATCCGGATCAGGGGAGTCGGGAAAGGAAAGGCCATCCATTGGGGCAGGGTGTTTGCTCTGCAGAGCTGCGAGTGTCTCTGGAGAAAACGGTGCCACCGCTACTGAAAAGAAAAAATAAAAAACTTTAAATAGATATTATTTGAAAATAACATCAAACCGCAGGGGAGATTCGAAGTCAGGGTATGCCATAATCGCTCCTACCCAAGCACGGTAACGACTAAGCTAGCATGCTATATGTTAAGTTAGTTGAAGTTATGAACTACTATCAATTACAGACAAAGTGAGGGTGTGTGCGTGTCTATAGTATAGAAACAACTTATACAAGACGGTCGTAAGTGAAACAGAAGCGTCAATCTATTGCTTTGTGAAGACTTATGAGCGCTACTGTACCTACAATGTTATTAAGGTCTGACGATTTGTTTGTAAACCTTCCACACTGGATCCGTGTGGGTAATAGAAGCGCCCCTTATTCATGGGACTTCAACAGTCGAAATTCTGGGGTACAAGTAGGTATACACCGCCTCCCACGAAAATAAAAGCTCTAGTTTCGTAGTTTTCCTAGAATGTCAATTTGTTCGATAGCATTTGACAGCTGACAAGCATCCTTTGTTTAATAAGCTTTTAATGTATCGCCTTACTTGTTTGAACTCGACACTAAATATTTTCATGAAAAATTTCGTAAAATCTGCTCTTCTGGAATAATGACGAGATCAGTTTGATGCCATGTATTATAGAATATAGAGGTCGAGCGGGTTTGCTGGAAGACGTTTTTTTCTCTTGAAAAGCCCGGAGTGAAAACTTTACGATAATGACTAAGGTATTTTTCAATACTAACTTCTACATATCTTTAAACAGCTAAATAGTTTTTCAGAGTTTCGAAGACTAAGTTGAGAAGTTTCTCTGAAAATCGGAACTTCGGTGTTCTGTCTGTATGTTCATCTGTCAAATTAAGAACTTACGTACTTAAATCAAAATGCGTACATATTACGGAAATCTAAGGCATATGTAGCATTCAAAAGGGGTCTAAAATGGGGAGACGACATTAAAAGTTGTAACTAGGTCAAATGGGGTATCACATGAATGGGTTTCATTTATTTCAAACGAATTTAAGTAGTACTTACATTCAAAAACTTATTGTACAACTACATTATTTGTATAACTGTGAGTACCTACCTAATTTAGTAGATTTTCATTTTCACGTGCGTAAAATTTTAGCAAAGTTAACGTTTTTTTTTTAAGTTTAGAAACAATATAGCAGCCTAGAAACTTGAATTGTCAAAGCATTTTTGACTAGTAGTTAAAGATCTTCACTGCACTAAGAACGGAAACCCCCAATGTATTAGCAACGAGAAATTTAGCAGCAATGGACTCGTATGTGTTCGCTGCGGCTAGTGGCATCAGGTCAAGGACAATGCACAAATCCGCAGTCTCCTTCGTGGCGCATACCTACTTGCATATATACGATTACACGCTGAGCGTTGTAAAGAAGCTCATCCGGGAAAATACTACCATCATATCTAATGCAGTTGCCGCCAGGCAGCGTCGTTGCTGTGTTCCAATTTCAAACGCGATACGTACGGCGAGTACAGCCTTTTTACATTTATTTTGCCTCTGACAGCTGCAACCCAACAGCAACCTTATTGTAAGAGAATAAAGATCGCTGTGATTTTGACAGGCATGTCAGTGGCAGCAACCAAACAGCAACCTTATTACAAGGACAATAATGATCACTGTTCTATTGACAGTGAAGCAAAATCAGAGGTAAAATAACTGTAATTATAGGCACATGAGATATTTCAGCTTAGTCTCTGGGATGGAAAAGTACCTTGAACGCCTCGCCGCTGGTACTTACCTGCAGTATTGTCTCTCCTTCTCCCTTTGAAAATCCATCCAAATGTTGTCTTTAAAATATTGATAAGGCTGCCTATATTGGCACCCTATGTACAATTTCTTCATTCATAGGTATCTGTAATTATATGGTGTACCTACATTATAAAGGGTATGCTAGTCTATTCTTATTGCATGCATTCATAGGCGTTGTGATCACTCACCTATCCACCATTAGTTAGATCGCCTGTTTTTAGGGTTCCGTGCTTCAAAAACGGAAACGGAACCCTAATAGGATCACTTCGTTATCCGTCTGTCTGTCAGTCTGTAAATCCATTTTTCTCAGGAACACGTGCAGGTATCAAGTTGAAATTATCATCAAATACGTAAGTCTACGGTCCCTTGGAGCTAAAAAAAAATATATCGAAACATATTTTGATACTTACTCACAAATAAATGAAAACCTATAGGGTACTTCCTGTTGACCTAGAATCATGAAATTTGGCAACAAGCAAGGTCTCACAGCACAATTAAAGGAAAATTGTAGTCTTATTACATTTAAAAATAACTTTTTTTGCGATTGCAAACTTACATTTTCAGTTGGAGAATTGACTGTGACGTATATCGATGTACGGGAGAACATGTTTTTCAACTACAATGTTAAGTTTGTTGTTGGGATAAATTCAGCCAAACTACAGAACCCTTCATGTGCGTGGTCTGTCTCTTGTGGGTACTAGCAAATGGACGTTTTTTTTTTCATGGGAACCAATGTATTTGTCAAAATGCAACACCCTAGTTCAGATCCCCAGTCGTTTCCCGTACGTTCGAATTTCAAAGGTCGGTTTGAATCTCATAATTCATGGGGGTGCTAAGTATGGGAGAGTGCCAATTGAGCACGATTGCATAATACATGTTTATTGATTGTTTGTGTGAGTTTCATGCAAGGGTCAATCCATGTTTTTGGCAAGAGGCTGACAAGAGCTAAAGCGCGTTCACCGTCAGACTGCATAGAAAAGAAATAGAAGCGCGGTGACACAACGCTGGTATTTTATTGCAAAAATCATTATTCAAAAATCTATTGAATGGACAAAAAAAACACTTTTACGTTAAAACGTTGCTTGTTGAATAATCTGTCAAAATCACACAATCGTATCAAATTAGTTGTAATGTTGCAACACACTGTAAAACTAGCATACCTATATTTATATATATATAGTTTAAACGGAGTTTATCTTATATTGCGGTGTTCGGAAACGCACTTTCACAAGTTATCGAACCAATAGCGATAATGAATAGATAAACTACCGATACAAGTGCCTCAGAAACCGGGCAATTGGGAACCAAAATATTTAGTTTTTTTTTGTGGGCTTACTTAATTTATTTAAAATCAGTAACATTTCGATTTTTGCAGATGACTGCTAGTCCTGAAGACCAATTCTCGTATTCAAAAAACGTTAAAACTCAAGTCCCAATCAAGAAGCTACGTTGCCGTAGAGAGACACACATATACACACGGTAAAATGGCGCTGTCGTAGCTAGTTCCCAAAACAAGCTAATAATGCAAGGCGTGAGGCGGTTTTTATTATTTTTTTGCGAAAATGATTCTTTGTTTTGTTCCTAAATGCTCGAAAATTTGAGTCTACCATTTTCCGAAATACCCTAAGCTTAGCAGATTGTGGCATAAAGCTATTGGAAGAGAATTATTTCAATTACAACAGAGTTCGAGGTTATGTCGGAAACATTTTTAAGAAAGTGATGACTAGGAACTCAGCAAGATTTTTTTTCAATTCTGACTAATTCCAAATCTAATAATTATTGACATAAAATATTGCAAATAACGAAATAGTGGAATAAAACCTAACTCATGAATGGACACGAAACGGAATGAATGAACGAAATGTCAAATTTATTGTCGGCTGTAGGGTCCTAGCTATGGTCACACCATCTACAATTAGCTTTGACCGACCTTCCCCATTACGTAACATTTCGATAATAACCAGTTAGTGTCGGCCGATGTATTTATAATGACGTCTTTTATGAGTTTGTACGTAACCAATTAATTGGCACTCACAGAGTTAATTAAAATCGTTATACAATATCTGCTACGAGTATCTACGTAATAAACACGGCTACGTTCCTTCGTAGCATAGTTTACGTAATATTTCAGTTAATTCATACAATGCGATTCTCGCAGCCAGGTAAAAGCAAAATTTCGTAACTTCACTACTGCCACGGCTACTGCTACGGCGTAGCCGATGGCTACGGTGATAACTTATCTGAATTGCGTATTATATCACGATCCATTAATTAATTGGTATTTAGAGAAAATTGGTGCTTAGGTATCCTATTAATGTGGTAGTATTGTACGTGGGCTGGAAATTAGTTATCCATTAAGGCTACTAGTGAAATTGGAGCACGAATGAAATCACTTGGGCGTGCTGAATACGAAATCGATGGTGGAAATCATACCTCACCTTTTTGCTGAAAATTGTTATCGACCTTGAATTTGGAAGATTTTCTTCCTAGAATATTTTATGTTAGTACCTATATGAAAAAAGAGGTCAAACTTCAGTTGCTGTTCTGAAAATAACTTACTAACCACATTATCCAAATATTTAATGAAATGTCGAGTCCATGAGTCTACAAAATAGATTGTCATGTAAAGGGGGACTTGGGTAGGTATTAAAAGATCAATGTATACTTACACTAGATACGTCCCGCGGATTCACCCACATAGGTCTCGATCCCGTGAGAATATATGCATATAAAGTATCTTATGTCCTAATCCAGGTAATGGTCTACCCATGTGCCAAATTTCATCCAAATACATTCAGCCGTTTTAGCGAGAAAACGTTACAGGCAAATGATAAATGATTTTATTTCTATTAGTAGGTTTGTACTAACATTATTACACATCAATAAAAAAATAAACAAGATGAGTTGAGAACAAAGGCCGAACTCAGAGGTTACAGTCTCTTTTAAAGTCCAGAGAATCATGGTCAGATCATGTGAATACGATGTAGATGTATATAGAGTGGACATGTCCAGTCAGTGCACGCATTTGTCAGTAATCGTGTAGCTCAACTTAGAATTTAAGGAGTTAAACGATTCGACGAACAATACAGAGGAAATGATATTTGGGTAGGCCGAATTAATAACTCAAACTGCCAGATCATTATTAAAACTAACTCAGAAAAAAAAAACAAAGAAGTAATGACCCAAATAGTACATAGTCCTCACATTCACAATAATTGAAATAACATGATAATCCTTCACAAAGTAAATACTCGTGTCATTGTATGTTTTAAATTCATCAAAGTCACTGTGTTTAAAAAAATCCGGATATAATCTTAGAGGACCATGTAGATTGGTGTCTCAAATGGTCTTTTGAGAAAACAACCACACGGATAGGGACCTGTCCAGTCAGTACATGCAAACACGTCAGTAACCGTGCAGCTCAACTCAGAACTTAAAAACTCAACGATTCAACGAACATTATCAATACAAAGAAAGGACATTTGGGTAGACCGCATAAAAAACTTAAACTGCCAGACCATGATTAAAACTGAAATAAATACCCATATAGTCCTCACATACAAATAATTTAAATATATAATACTACAGTAAATATGCATTACATTGTATAAGTAAAAAGGTATGCTTAAGTATAGAAAATAATAAAAGTAAAGTGGTTAGACAATAAATCAACATTCACTGTGTAAATTTATTGGAGCAGTTCAATCCCAAGCCTTTTTGTTCTCAATATAGTCTTTGACAGTATAATAGGCTTTCTATTTTAGTTTCCGCTTTATAAAAGATTTGAGTTTATATAAAAACGTATAGTTTGGCATCTAAAAGATCTACTTTCTTGAGATGGTTTCTCAAGAAAATAGGTGAAGCTTGCAGGAACAAGGTCGGTTTTGTTCCTAGTATTTAAACAATTATGGATATCACTGAAATACTACTTCTACTGATATTTTTATGTGCATACCAAAAGATTTTCATACCTATATATACTGAGAAAGCAAGGCTGAGTCATTAGATTAATCTATTTAAATTTGTCACTGAGGAATGACTAGGACTTAATTTTTATAATTTGAACGAATTGCCCTTTTTTGTAAAACATAAATTTACTGAATATCGGCGGCATTTCCCTACAACAGAATACCACATTACAATATGAAAATAACATTAGTATACTTAACGGACCGTCTGTAAATGAGTTAAACCGCGAAATATTTTTCTAACGACGTATGCTGCGGAGCTCAGATTTTGTGACCATTTCATCTATATGGGACCCCCCAAAAACATAAAACAAACGATTTTCGATGCTCGAACCCAGGTCATGGACTTCATGTGTACTAAATTTCATCGAAATCCGCCCTTAAGGCGTGAAAACATAACACACACATAGACATCGCATCGCATTTATAATATTAGTTATGCAAGAATATTAAAAGGATAATGGGGTAACACGTGGATGGAATTGTGGGCAGAATTAGTAAGTGAGGGTGGTTGCAGAAAGCATGTAATCAAAGCGGGTTTGCCATGGACCAGTCGAGATTGTTTGAAGTAACAGTAAGGATATCATGCTTTGTTACTTAGGGCTAGGGTTACTATTTCGAAATTTGAAGTCCTGACAAAAAGTCGCATTTTAGAAAAAATCCGGACTTATTACTTTTTATCTTTCTTTTTCAGTAATCATTTAACTTTTTTTATCTGGTAGGAATTCAGCTGCATCTGGTTATACTGGAAGCCGATCCCAACAGTTGAGAAAAGGCTATATTGAACACATTTTTATCTTTAAAAAGATCCCCTTCTTTCGACTAGTCCAAACAAAAGTATCCGAACCAAGTGCCAAAAATCCGGATATTTCCGGACTAATTCGGACGGATAGTAACCCTACCTAGAGTCGTATTAATCAGACCGTGTGGCCATTAAGTGCTTAGTTCTGCATTGCCTCGCAATGGCAAACTTTTTAACTTGCTGTTCTCAGGGTCGCAGGTTCCTGACATCCCTGAACTATGATTAATTTATAGTTAGCTATTCCCGGTGTAGTGTTTGTGGACTAAAACAGTGTTTGTAGATTACGCTGCTCTGCACCCACATGACAAACATGCAGTACCCAAGTAATCTACCTACTTAATCATCAATAAAGACTGTACTACTTAGTCCATTTCAATTTCTTTTGATAACCTACTTTCTTCAAGAGAGAAAAACCTTTAGAAACCGAATACGAATAGGTATTTAAAAACGCTGAAAAATAAGCAAATAAATTTATTCAGGGTCTGACTTCGCTCTGCTCTCTGCTCGTCGGTTTATATCTCGGTACCTAATTACTACGTTAAATATTTAATTATTACAATCTTGGCATTCTTTCATACATTCCATTTTAAAGATTTTGCGTTTGCGGCCTTTCTCGTACTCTGCCAAATTCTGTAAGTTAGTTGAGTTTCTCAACGTGTTTTCAATATAGATTTTTTATTTTCATGGGCTACCGTTTTGTCATGTAATACGTAGGTGCGTCAATACTGCGAGCATTCAGTTCGAGAATAAGAGTGGGTTTTCGTTTGTAAACTATTACATGTTATACTTACGGATTCGAAAGGGAGGTACAAGATAAAGAGAGGTAAAAGGTAGAACGTCCTTATTAAAGAAACGTGCTCGCGTGTGAGTTTTTAATGCATTATTATATGTATATAGCTCTTCTTCTCTTCTTCGTCGTTCCCTCAATGCTGAGGATCGCGACTACATACGATGCATCTCCAAATTATGCGGTCTTCTGCAGTGTGGACGTCTCGGTACATACTGCTTCCAACAGCTTTCTTGATAACGTCTGACAATCTTGCCGGTGCTGTATCTATGTTCTATGTTCTATGTTAGAGGATTTGGTTTTCGCACTTAGTCCTTCATGTGGACCATTATGCGTGGGCCATGTGGACCGTCAGTGGTTATTCCAACCAGCCCACCTTCCTCCAGAAGTTGATAAAATCTCCGAATCTGTTGCGATCATTGTGTTAGATCTGGGTGCCACGAGAGTTTCTGCTAATCTGGGTAACTCCCTCACGCGCTCCGCCTCCTCCTTCACAAGCATTACTGCTTTGCAGAAGGTGACGGCTTTCCATTCTCTCTCGCTCCGTACCATGGCCTGGACCAGGGTTGGACGCGAGAGATCGCCACCACCAATCGCCTCCGCGAGGACACTGCGGTGCTCCGCCCAAGCTGGGCAGACCTCCACCGTATGCTCCACCGCGTCCTCCGGGCGATCTACACAATGGTGACACCCGGGCGTTTCCTCCCGCCTTATGCGAAACAGGAACCTCCCGAAACACCCATGTCCGGTGAGGACCTGTGTCAGGCGGAAGGTAAGGACGCCGTGGCGCTTCTCCAACCATTCCTCAAAGAGCGTTTTGTCAATTGCACCCTCCATGTCGCCATGAGATCCCGCCGGAGCTCTGTCCGCTGTGCCGTGATGCTAGGGATTGACCAAGACGGGATGACACTGACAGCGCACTTCACGGAAGTGTTGACTGTGAGATTTTACAGAATCGACATACTGGTCCACATTCTGACGGACTGTTCTAGTCAGTCCGTCAGCTGCGTCGTTACCTAGTGATCCGTCGGGTCCTTTTATCCATTGCAGTGTCACTGTGTTGCGGTTACTTGTTCTGGTCCATTGTGACATTCTAGTTTTAGACCCCACGTTATATATTTTTTGCCTAAGGACTGAGGCACTGTTGGAGAGTATACATACATTCTGTCAAAAAAGTATGGGAATAGATGATTTCTTTATAGTTCCAAATTATTCTTTTTTGTTGTTTTTTTTAGATTGGCATAACTGTTTTCCATTTAGGCGCGGAGTTTGAGTTGCATCTGATATTTAGATTAGATAGAGTACTGTTTTAGATCATAACTATTGTGTATTGCGAATTTCATAACGGACAAAATCAACGAAGAAAGAGTTTGTCTTAAATTTTGCATCGCCAATGGAATTTCGTGTTCGGAGTCATTAAAAATGTTACAGAAGGCGAATGGACTTAATAAAAAACACGTACTTATGAGTTGTAGAAGACGTTCAAAAGCGGTTGAGATATGATGGAAGATTTGCCTCGCTCTGGTAGGTCATCAACGTCTTAAACTGAAGTTAACAACGCAAAAGTGAAGGAAATAGTGACTGAAAATACTCATTTAAGTTTAGAGATAGCCGCTGAGCTTTCTGTGTCTCACGAGTCGATCCATTTTAAATAATCATTTAGGTATGAGACATGCTGCCGCTCGGCTAGCCCCAAAAGACCTGAATTTTCTCCAAAAAACTCAATCGCATAAGAGTCGCTGAGGCCATGGTAGAACGAGTCATTTCCGACCCAACATTCATGAAACGCATTGTTACTGGTGACGAGACGTGGGTTTACGAGTTTGACATGCAAACTAGTCAACAAGCTTTGGAGTGGCGCCTTCCAAATGAACCGAAACCGTAAAATTAAAAACCGTTCTTTTTTACTATCGCGGTGTTGTGCACTCAGAATTCTTGCCGAAAGGTCAAACAGTAAATGATGAATATCATTTGATCGTTATGCGGCGTTTAAGAGAGCAAATTCGACGAAAAAGGCCTAATTTGTGAAAAGATATTTCTTGGATTTTATAATAATAATAACAAATTTATTGAATCAAAGTTACAATTATTACCTTATAATTAACTTAACTTAATTTCGGTCTGTAACTGTTAGCGATCTTCCTATTTATCTTCACGGCGGACCCCAAACTAGGCGGCGCCTGTATCTTGGGGACCAGAGTTGTGATGCATGATTCTATTTACCACTACAATTTTGTGAGAATATGTAAGAGTAGGTAATTGTAAACTTTTATATAAAACTAAGTTAATATTGAGATTCGGTTGATAGGCTTAGGGTGGTTCCAAAAAATCGTGGAAGTTGTAGAGTCGTCGGTGTTCTCTTCTTTGTGAAGAGAACTAGTTCGGTTTTTGAAGGGTTTATTGATAGTTATTGTTTATCGCAGCAGTCCTCTACTATTGTCAAGGTTTGGCGCATGACGTTGTATAGGGTATTTTCGAGGGTGCCATTTATTGTTATGGTTAAGTCATCGACGTAGACTACAGTGAAGTAGCCTTTTTCATTGAGTGTTTGGATGAGGCTGTCTACAAGGTTCCATAAAATTGGCTAGAGGGCGCCCCCTTGCGTTCAACCCTTCGCCACAATTGCCCTCGTAGTGTTGTTCACTGTGAGTTGTACAGCTCTCAGTTTGAGTATATTTGTGATTCACCAGCTCAGAGTCGAGTTTATGGTGTGTCTATTGGGCGCCGTGTTGATGCTTTTAAACATGGTTTTGTCAAAGACGGCCTCGATGTCAATGAAGGCGGCCAGGACTGATCGACTACCCATTCTATCATCTTGTATACCAGGCTGTGTAGCGCGGATTCTGTTGATCTGCCTGTGGAGTACACATGCTGCTGTTTGTGAAGTGGTTTTACCCGAAGAGGTCCGTCTCGGAAATGTCTATCACAGAGTCTCTCGAGGGGTTTCAGTAGAAAGCATGTGAGGCTTATATGCCTGTAGGGCTTGGGTTGTGTATTGTCGATTTTGCCAGACTTGGGGATGAAAATGATTTCACTTCGCGCCATATTAGGGGTATAGTATATGTCTGAGTGCTATGCAGGTCCGATAGATCTCCACCAGGCATGGGGTCAAAAGATCAGCCCTGCGAATTCGTAGGGCTAAAAGGTATTAAAAGCCCACTTTATGCGGTCTTCTGTTACTGTTTTGTAGGCTCTGGACCAGTCTTGATCCGTTGGGGTCCGTTCTGGTTCCACCTCCCACTTCCTGATCTCTATAAGCTTACAGTCTGGGAAGTGAGTCTCAAGAAGGACCTTGCTGGTTTCATGGTCAGTTAGTGTGTATGAGTTGTCAAGTTTTTTCAGCGCGCCAAGGGTTCGGTCCTCATCAGTCGATAGGTTTTTTTTTAAACTTTCGGCTTTATTATGGGTCTCAATGGATTCATAGAATTTTCACCACACTGTCCTTCTGGCAGTTCTGATTTGCGTTTTGTACTTGCATTGGGTCTCTTTTGTATTGCTCCCAGTCTTCCGAGAGTCAGGGCGTTTCTGAGTTTACTGAGTTCAGCGTTCCATTATGGGTTTCTCTCGCTGTTGGATTTTTGTGCCCTTAGTTTGCAGCATGCATGGCATGCTTCGGTTACTTAATCTGATAGCGGTGTATTCTAGTTGTGCAGGGTCTCTTAAGATTACTTGTGGTAGGTGGCTAGTGGGGAGGTGTGTCACCTACATGGGACGTGATGGCGGAAACCAGCGCCAAGTGTCGTGCGGTGTTCCACAGGGATCGGTCGTGGGACCGCTCCTGTGGAACATCGGGTACGACTGGGTGCTGAGGGGCGAGCTCCCGCCGGGCGCGGACCTGACGTGTTACGCGGACGACACGCTGGTCACGGCCCGGGGGAGTTCGCACAGGGAGGCAGCGTTGCTCGCGACGGCGGCGGTCTCACTGACGGTGAGCCGCATACGGCGCCTCGGCCTGGAGGTGGCCCTCAGCAAGTCGGAGGCCATGGTGTTTCATGGCCCCCGGCGGGCGCCGCCGGCCGGATCACACATTGTGGTCGGGGGGGTCCGGATCGCTGTCGAGCCCACCATGAAATATCTGGGATTGGTGCTCGACAGCCGGTGGGACTTCGGACCCCACTTCCGGCGGCTGGCGCCCAAGTTGTTGGGCGCGGCTGGGGCGCTGGCAACGCTGCTTCCCAATCTGGGGGGCCCGAGCGCCGCCTGTAGGCGGCTCTATATGGGGATCGTGCGATCCATGGCGCTCTACGGAGCGCCGATCTGGGCGTCTGACCTGACGGCTGGCAGCATAGCTGTCCTGCGCAAGCCGCAGCGGGCGATGGCCGTCAGAGTCATTCGGGGGTATCGCACGATCTCCTTCGAGGCGGGTTGTGCACTGGCCGGATCACCGCCCTGGGACCTGGAGGCGAAGGTGCTCGCGGTCACTGTACCGGTGGCGCGAGGCAGCGCGGGAGCGGGGCGAGCGACCGATGCAGCAACAAATCGAGCAGCATCGGTTGCAGCTCCGCGAGGTCCTGGTGGCGGAATGGCGGGTGAGGCTGTCACGCCCTACCGCCGGCCTCAGCACCATTGAGGCGATCCGGCCAGTGCTCGACCGCTGGCTCGGGAGAAGGCACGGCTCCCTGACGTTTCGGGCGACGCAGGTGCTCTCGGGGCATGGTTGCTTCGGGAAGTACCTGTGTCGCATAAACAGGGAGCCGGACGCCCGGTGTCACCACTGCGTCGACTGCCGGGAGGACACGGCGTGGCACACGCTGGCAGAGTGTGCCGCTTGGGAGGAGCCGCGCCGTACCCTCATCACCGAAGTAGGCAACGACCTGTCGCTGCCGGCCGTCGTGAACGCGATGGTCGGCGGCGCAGAGTCCTGGGACGCAGTGGTCTCCTTTTGCGAAACGGTCATCTCGCAGAAGGAGGCTGCGGAAAGGGAGAGAGAGATCTCGACTCTCGACCCGGCCCGCAGCAGACGCACCGGGCGTCGGAGGAGGGCGGACAACGCCCTCTTCCGGCCCCCCTAAATGGGTCCAGGGGCGACGGATTCGGGGACATCCGTCGCCCCCCAACATCAGGACCCGAGAAGGTGGCGCGCGTAGTGTTCCTCGCGCACCGACCACAGACGTTGCGGGGGGAGTACACCTCACTCCCCCCGCCCGAGACGGGGCCCGCGCAAGCGGGCCGGCACCAGCCGGGGTTGTGGAAGAATAATGTGTTCCCGCGACCCCGGCGTAGGTGTGAGAAGGAACACCGGGGTGGTTTTTAGTCAGTAAGAGTCTGACAGACCCCTCCGCCCGCCCCAGGGCGGAGGACATCCATGAGGATTTTCCACCCCGGGAACAAAAAAAAAAAAAAAAAGGTGGCTAGTGGGGAGGCTAGGAGGCGTTTATGTGGCACCGTGGGTTTCGCCTTGGTACTGGTTTTCTTGTGTTTGTTTTTAGTGTGAAGCGGATCATTTTATGGCTGAGCAAGAAGGCTCCTCTGATACGTGCCAGTTAGTGATGATGTTTATCGCGTTTTCTGTAGCAAGCGTTAAGTCTATGATTGTTTGTCCTCGGCCGTTGACCCAAGTGGGTTAACAATGTTAAGGAGTTAAAGTTAAAGAGTATAAATAGGTGGTTAGTACCTCTCCTCTGGGGGTTCGGTGCGTCCCAGCCCCAGAGCGGGTGATGGGCGTCCGAGTCGGTCCAGACGTTCTACTATCCTAGGTCGGCCATCTCTTTCGGCGGGCAGTTCACGTCCTCGCCTGGCATGTATACCGAGGCAAGTATGTGATCTTGATCGTCACATTTGGTCTGGATCAGGTCTTTGGGACACAAATGAATGAGTAGTGTGGTAGAGATATCATTGCCTATGAAATCGCAAGTCCTTGGTTTGTCTGAACGGTGTGTGTTGAGAATTGACTTACCTCCGATGTTACCGTGGCCGCTCATTCTGTTGTTCCTGATCGACAGCTCTTGGATCAGTACTGCGATGGTTTGGGGCTTTACCTCCAGTGCTCTGCGTAAGCTAGCCGTGGCAGTCTGGCTATGCTAGAGGTTGGTCTGTATAATGTTGAGGGGCGGTGACGGCGGTTGGGTTGAGTTAGTCGGAGATGGATCCATCGGACAGTCCGCCTGCTCCTGTGCTGTCTTGGTCGAGGTCGGTTGTGGGTTCTGTCGGAGTTTTGGGCTCGACTGGCGGCCCCGGGAAACTCCGTCGCGTTTGGAGGGTTTTCGCGCTGGGTTACTCCTTCGCGTACTCGTGGCTGGTCGCGTACTGTCTCTTCGGCGTCCGATTGCACTTCGCGCTGGCTAGTGCCTTCGCGGTTGAACTTTCGGTCGCCTACTTTCCCCTCCCGGGCCATGTTTTTTCCGTATTTCTTCAGCAGTCGTACTCCATCAACAAGGAGGGTGGTAGAGCTGCCAGGACCACCATCCTTCCCTGTGCTTTTCTGTCTGTGTCGGTCTTGGTCGTTGTCTGGGTTGGTAATACTGTTCCGCACGATGCTCTGTTGCCAGAGGCTCGTGGAAGGCTGCTGTATCTTTATCATAAGTAACCATTGCTCAAATGTACTTAGACGAAAGCTTAGAATGCTCGCTGTGGGGTTTCAATTAATTTAAACTGCTAGTTCATGCTTAAACCTTCGAGCCAGTTATTTAATTTTAAACTTTATTCCGATAGACGTAAAGTTGTTATCATTAAAAATGACAACTTAGACCCGGATCTAAAATTAGACAAGTTTACGTCTGTCAAAATAAAGTTCAAACCAAACAATAACTGGCTCGAAGGTTGGGGTTTGGAATCTTAGACTAAATCGTTTTGTAATAATAAGGCGGTTTGGGGAAAGGGGTCACTGCAACTTCCATCTCTCCGGTAACTCCAGTCACACCTCAGTTCATATCAAGGAGGTAAGTAATCCTTTACATCGCATTCCTATTCCTGCCCCCCGACGGGGTTTTCCAATGACTCAGCCTTTTATTTTCGCGGAGTTTGCGTGAGTCAACTCGCAGAGGGTAGTTAGTGCATGGTTTTGGTTGTCATTTCAACTGACCTGATGCGAAATAACTGTTTTTGTATGTATTGTACAAGGTTATTGTTGAACCAGGAATGAAAATGCGTTAGGAACATTAATTAAGTTGTTCATTATCATTGCTATAGGTTCAAAAAGGTAGAATATTTGTTCAATAATATTGTATCAATGAGTAGCTACAAAACATAATTTACAGATTGGGTAGGAACCAAATTTAATATTTGAAAAATGATAATTGGATTTTTTTTAAAGGAACACTAATTGTAGACTATAATATTAATTATTGTCTATATACAGCATGTGACGAAAACCCTGTCCGATCCTGAAGGGTTTTATTTGGTATCGTACAGCGTACACAATTGGAATGATGACTAATATTAAAAATGTTCATAAATGTAATGTAATTTCAAAGAAGGCATAGAAAAACGAGATAATAAAAAAAACTGTTAAATCGGAAGAAGTTACACGCTTTAAAAGTTTTTGACGGGATTATTGCCGTCCTTGTCGCGCCGTACGGACCAAGCACGGCGCTAGTATGAAGTTACATAGTCGTGACGTCACTTCTACGATAGTGCTGTCCTTGTGTAACACTTATTTTTTTAACAGAGCAGCAGAATTTCTTTTTTGCGATTTGCGATTTAGGCAATTTGCTAAGCTTATACACTTTTTGTAATATTGTTTGCACTATTTGGAAACATAACTTTATTACATTTAAAAAAAAAAATTGTCGTCATCCCAATAATGTAATCATTTAATGGATACGAGGTTATTATTTTTCCCCAATTAATATAACTAATTATTAAAAATAATCATACCAAAGGCAACACTGATCGACAAAATTCACCTACAGTTTCGTGTCAGAAAACGCCGCCTCAGCGAGGCGTTGCTTTGTCGCGTGCCGCCAAACAAACTTATGACTAAAGAAACCTACGTTATGCCTACGCGTAGGTATAAGCTGATTTTTATTGTAGGCATAGTCGCATAGTGATCCTGTTTCTGACCTGATTCTGTTTATCAAGAAACAATTATTATTGAGTTAATTTGATGTGCTTTTGGCAATGTACCGACTGTAGGTATCAGTTTATTACATGATTTACTTGTTGCATACCTCGGCGATCGTGTTCCACATGTCTACCCCCAACATTAATACACATTCGACAGCTTTTTATTTTTGCATGTACTCTTCGCAGCGCACTTGTGTACGATTTGAGTGAGTCGAAAGCTTTCACAATCCGAGCTCTTACTTCGATTCTCTCTTCGAATTAAACTCATAAAATCCTTGATGAAAATGATTCGGAATCACATTCACTTTTAAGGATCAGAGTCATGCTCCTAGTATAAATAATAATCTTAACCTTTAAGGAACATTTTAGGGAACACCAACAACAAAGTAGTTGCAAAGGTGACAATATTCTTCTGCCGGAGGCTTTACGTGGGGGTCGTGGCGCCGACCAGCCCGCCGGTTGAACGCGTCCCAAAGGGTCATGGCCTCCTTGCCAGAATGCCGCCATAGGATCTGGAGGCAAAAGCCCACGCGCACGTACGGGAGTGGCGCGAGGAGGCAAAACGGCGGGTGTAACTTCGCTGCCGCGAGAAATCAGCGGACAGAGCCCCGGCGGGATCTCATGGCGACATGGAGGGTGCGATTGTCGCAACCCAGTGCTGGTCACGCCACAATAGCGGCGGTAAGTCCCCTTTTTTAGGAGTGGTTGGATCGGCAGCGGCGATCTCTCGCGTTCGGCCCTGGTCCAGGCCATGGTACGGAGCGAAAGGGAATGGAAAGCCGTCAACTCCTGCGAAGCAGTAATGCTCGCGAACGAGGAGGCGAAGCGCGTGTCTGAGACAGCCTTGGGCCCTCACGCCCCTAGTCGCCGCAGGAGCAGCCCTGGGAGACGTGAATCGCAAGCAGATTCCCGGCCACCGTAGGCGCGGGCTTGTGGACGGCGAGCAATGGGTAGCTCGCCGTCCGATAAGGATCAGGCCTGGGTCGACGGCGCGTCGTGTTCCACGCGCGCCTCAAAGAGATGTCAGCACCAAATGACGGGGTCCGATAGGGCCTACTACTCAGGGTTGCGGGGTATTCGAAAGAGAAACCGTGGCCTTTGCACAGGCAGCTGAAGGAACACGGCTAGGTTTTAGACAGTAAAAGCCAGACACGGAGAGCGGGAGAAGTCATTTGATGATTTCCCACCCAAAAAAAAAAAATGAAAAAGAAATATAGGTGACAATATTAATAAATAAAATTATCGAACAAGTCAACAGAACACAACCATAATATTTATAAAAGGAACCTTGATTGTTAAGGAACATTTGTTAACATACAACAATAAATAATCAAACAACTTAATATAATTGTTATTTCAAGATACATTACCGTGGCATTTTGGGTTACAAAGGTAACCATTTTTCTCGCAGAGACACCTTTTTGACATAGATCCTTTCTTGTATACGCAGCGCTTAAGGGTCCGACGTAAGACGCACGTAATAGCTATTCGAGGCCAGTAAAAAATTCGTTCGGAATATTGCTATCTCTGTTTGACAAAAGTAGGCGAGCGAGGAACGCGGTGCGCAGCCGTGTGTGTGTGTGAGTAGATAGATAGCTATTATTAGCCGTACTGTACTTACTGTACCTACCCTACCATTTATTTCTATATATTATTAAATGTATGTTCATGATTTGCCTTGTTTATGTTGACTACTTTGGGGAATCGTTTGTAAATCTACAGACAAGAAATGCGTTTTTTGGAAATATCTTTACAATGCCGGTATATCAACATATAAGAAGTTTTCGAGATCTAGGCCTTGAAGAGAAAATCTGGCTGATAAGTCGGTACCTTTCCTAAATACTTTAGTAAACCAATGTTGAATGTACCTATACGCTGTTGGTGTTCTCCAATAAATGATTTATGGTACCTATACATCGTCATCGCGCGTGGTCTTAGGGGAAACCGGCCGACGTCGTACGTTGAGTAAATTCAAATCGAACCCAGGACCTCACGCTCAGCAGTAGCGATTGCGACCACTAGACCAACGAGTGATATGAGTACATAAATAACAGCGTTCTGAGCTAGGAATATTAAAAATAAAGGATTTTGAATAAATATTTATTTTGTTATGTTCTTACTTCATAAATATTGCTATTACCATAGTTATAATTGATTCATCAAAAAGAAAAAGTATCTTAACGTATCAATACAAAAATGTTTTGCGTAAAGCATATAATTTTCGTAAGTTGCTATTATCGACATATTGGCGTAAATGAAACGTGCAGTTCTTAGTAAATGTTAGAACGTGGTTAGTGTCGAATTATTTTGAGTAAGCTCAAACCGTTATGAGAACCTACAAGCTTTTTAAAGTAAATTATTGATTAATAAATAATTATGTGTCGGTCTCGTTTTCGACGACAACGTTTTGTAACGATACTGATACTGTATCAATCTAAAATAACCACAGTAAAAAACAATAACAAATTACGTATCGTCTTTGAAATCCTGCTATCATAATAATCCTATAATAATAACATTTCAAACGCGAAAGTTTGTGAGGATGGATGGATGGATGTTTGTTACTCTTTCACGCAAAACTACTGAACGTATTTTGATGAAACTTAACAGTAATATAGCTTAGTATAGTTATAACTTAGTATTTAGTTAATTCTCATCAAAATAAATAACTTTATCGCTTTTGGTATTTGATATAGATAAACTTTGTCTTTGAAACTTATTAATTTGGACGGATGGTTCAAAAGTGAAAGTCATCTTTTCAGAAGAAAAAATGGCTACCACTATAAGAACGGTGGCACCGCGGGTGGTGCGCAGAGCTGTAATGTTTCAGGGCTAATCTGCTGAACTTTAGTTTGAAGCCTGGGGACGTACGTAAGCAACTTTTCATCAACACTCCACATGGGCGGCGGGTGGAAACTAGTTCTTTGTTAACTACATTAAAAAAGTCCGTATTGTAATGTTACGTACCAACATTTTCAACAAATTTATAACAGTATATAGTGTCAGAAATATTACAATACAATTTAGAAAGCAAATAAATACGCACACACAGAACATTAAAGTAATCGTCTAGCACTGACAAGAAACACAGATCACCCCGGGGCGGGCGCAACGTTGCGGTAATGTGTGTGTTTGTCCGAGCGATACACACCTACTACCGTGAGCAGTACGATCACGCAAACATTGACATTTGCTTGACGCGACATCACTACTAGCTAATGAAAATTTATGATACATTTTGATGTGTTCCGTAATACCAAAAATTATGAATTAGCACTATTTTTTTTTCGATTATTCGTAACAAGATAACATATTTAATGTTTCTAAAACAACGACATTACAGTTATTGTTGTTTATAGTACAGAAAAAACGATAAGAAAACGTCATGTACGCTGTAAAAAGTGCGTAATACAATTATCTTAAACTTCATTTTAGGTAAGTATTTTGGGAAATAAAACATGTAGGAACCTACATAAACACTGCCTGGATCCGAATATATGCATAATATGGTGGAAATATGCTTAATTTGCAAATGGTTTAGGTATTACTTTTGTATGGACAATTCATGCGTCGCCCTGCTCTTAAATGCCTGTTCCTATGGCCATGGGGTCTCAACTAGAACATTTTATAATTAGTCTTCAAAAATAATCATAGATAGCATAGCAGGTAGCATAGGTAACCATTATGAAATTAACAATAATTAGAAAGCGATAAACGGCAGAATTTTGGCTAAAGTAGGATTAGTAAAAATCAAGACTTCCTTGTTAAATGCTGATTTATCGATTCACACTCGTTTTTCAACAAAAAAACATAAATGAAGCTTTTAACTTCAAGTCGAACCCATATAATGATAAAAGTAGCCATCTGTTTGCTGTTTGCTTTTTGCAATAGATGGCGTTTTACTCAATTTCTCCTGTCTTCAAAATAACCATTATAGTCACAAATTTAAATCAAACAAATTATTTTAAATCTATTTATTTAGATAGAAATATAAAAGAAATCTATTAACACGTTTTTCTGAAACCGGAAGTATAAAACTTTATTTAAAAAGGATGGCACGAAACGTTTTAAAAGTAGGTCGACTCCTAGATGGCGTTGTAAAACTACAGTCTCTGGCAATGAGTGCATCGCTGATGCTGCCATCTGTTAAACATTTTGATGACGAAAAGTTGCCAGCCCAATAGCCAGACTTAGGGAGGTGTCATTTCTTTGTGTGGGATTGGGTATCTGTACGTAGTATTATAATATCTGTGCTATGGCTGCTTCCAACAACAGTTCTCAAAGTTACATACTTTTATCTGAAAATTAAATATATCAGTGGTAAATTCTAGTTTTGACTAGGTATTTCTAGTTTTAACAAAGGCGTTCAGAATAAACTAGTTTTAACTAGGGAAAACGCGTTCTATCTAAAAACGGGTTTTAACTGTAACTTATACATCTTTTTGAGGCTGATTGTGCTTAAACAGGGTGGGAGGACGTGAGCAACCTGTTACTATGGATTTATTTCATACATGATTCTGAACCATTTTTGCTCTCCTATACATTTTGACCGCGTAGGTCTATTTCTATTTAAATAACGTTGCCCCACACTAGGAACTACTCCTGTATCGTGGGTGCATTCACAAACATGAAAACACACATACACAAGACACCCAGACCCGGAACAAATATCTGTAGGTCATACAATTATTTGTTCCGTGCGGGAATCGAACCGGCGACACGCAACGCAGCAGCCGAACACTCAACCACTGCGCCAACCGTGCCGTAGGTATTGCACTTGTCTATGAAACGCCTTTTTTTTGTTAAATAACCGGCCATTCATTTCTACGCTGGGGGGATAGAACCATGTGCTGAATTCATAGTTTCAGTTTTGCGCGTCCTTGCCCCTGCCAGTATAGGTACGAGTACCTAGCCAAGGTAGTTAGAAGAAATTGTTTCTGACTTGAATAAATTTAAATTCTGCGTTTTTTTCAATATGGTCTCCTGAAGTATCAAGCATTCTATTTTATTGGGAAATTCTTTCCGGACCGTGTTATCTCTCGAAGCGGTGATCACAATTGGCCACCGAGATATTGTAATTTAACACCTTGCGACTTCTTCCTTTGGGGCCACGTGAAAGAGAAGGTCTACGCCAACAGCCCAGCGTCGATTCAAGACCTCAAAGATGGAATTCGTGAGGCTATCGAGGACATAGGGAGCCACTTTGCGATTTCGTTATGGAAAATTACATGAAAAGTATATGGTCCTGTAAGCGTGGTCGTGGTGGTCATTTGCCTGATGTTATTTTCCACTATTAACGGCATACCTTCCTCTTAATAATGAAATAAACATCCGATAATTTATATTTAAAAAAAACTTTGACTATTTAAATGACACCTCTTATTGGAAAACCCATTATTTCTACGTGATATGTTCCAGGAAATAATATTTACTATTTTTTTTTACAGATGGAGAACCTTTTGCTGTTAAGATCGAGCTTCAGAAAGAATACGAAGTTTAATGGATTGTTGGTGATTGCATAATAGCCCTCCACCTACACCTATCCCTACCTATTTCATAGGTTAAGTTTTACGACAACTTTTTCATCAAGAAGAATTCAATAAATGACACTTTATCTGCAACAAATCAAAGGTAAGCTAACAAAAATTTTGTGCTAAAATACGCTGACACGGCAATGATAGTTGGGCCATCATGGGTGGCCATTACCGACAAATCTTGTAATCACGCCATTGCTCTCGTGGAATCACTTTTCATGTAGACATACTGGCGTTTTTGTACGATTACAATAAATATCACAATAACTCCACACATTTATCTTACTTATTTGCGAGCCAAAATGCCTGAGGTCCAAGCCATCAATAAAATGTCATTCTGCCGGTGACAGTTATTCAGGCTTGTCAAAACTTGTTATGGTTGTG
Source organism: Dasypolia templi (assembly GCA_963555695.1). NCBI lineage: Eukaryota > Metazoa > Arthropoda > Insecta > Lepidoptera > Noctuidae > Dasypolia > Dasypolia templi. The sequence continues at coordinate 6,984,637 of OY743148.1, read as the reverse complement.
GTTGACGGTACATTTCTTGTAAAATAACTTTGCAAATGCACGATAAATAAAGCACATTTTCATCTTATTCCAAACGTAGATACAGCCTTGTGTAGTAACTCCATTTTGGACGCTTGTAGTGGTAATATTAAGTATGTAACGACACTCATTTTCAACAAAATTCTAAGTAATTTTCTTGGCACACCCGTAGTTATTACTCGGTTTATTGTTTTAACAATAATCTATTTTCTGCACAGAACACCTGAAAAACTTGAAGATGTCCAGATTCCGCTTTGGACGACAGCATGATGGGTATCGTCTAGTATCGAATGACGACAGCGGGTTTTCGGATGCACAGTTTGAAGGACCACCGCCTAAAATACCCTGGAAAGCAATATCTCTCGCGGCGTTCTTATTTGTTGTGGGTACATCACTACTTATTGTAGGAAGTTTAATTGTTACTGGTCACATAGATACTAAGTATTCTGACCGTTTGTGGCCTATGATAGTTTTAGGCTGCATTATGTTTTTGCCAGGGGCATATCATATAAGGATAGCATATTATGCCTATAAGGAATACCCTGGTTACAGTTTTGCTGACATTCCAGAGTTTGAATAGTTTTTTGTTGTTTTAATGAACATAGTTGTTCAATAGATCTGTTTGTTACTGTTTAGAGGTTGTTTTTTTACATATCTTATTTATTTAACGCATAGCTTAGTCAAATACATTATGAATTTTTTATTCCTTGAATGTATAGTAGTTTATTAAATTGTCTGTATAGCACATACACTTCTTAGTTCTTTAGATTTAATTTATTATAATTCTTATGTTGATTGTATGCTAGTATTTGACTTACATAATGTAATAAGTTCTTATAAATGTTCTTAATAAAGTTATCTATTGTGATTTTAAATATTAGATTAGGTTTAATGATAGCTTTCATATTAATACCATGTTTTGTGTGTTTAACTTTATGAATACAAAAACATTACTTAACAACAGATATTTTATTTGGGGTTACATATAATAAAACTGAAATCCATTGACAATGATCATAATTTTAATAAATAGATTGATAAAGTCACTTTTACAACTTGTAGAGATTTTAAAGAGAATCAATTAATTCTCAATGATTCGTTAATACTTCCATCCTATCTAAATTGCACATGTTTACCTATTAGCTCTTTTACCTTTCCTAGTCTGTGGCGTAAAGCTAGTCTGTGGGAGAGGAACAGAGTGCCCTGTCTTTTTTAAGTGATCAAACAGTTTATTTTTTGATGGGAAGTCTGTTTCACAGACTGCACACCTGAGGGTCAATGCCGTGCTTGAATCTTCTGTTTCACTTGTTTTAGTCCTTACTGGTTTTCTCTCTACCATCTTTTTCGGTTTGATATTCCTTTGTGTCTTGGGTAGTGCAGGCCTATCTTTTGGCAAAGCTGCTTCACCCAATGCATCGTCAGTGGGTGTAGTACTAGATACTTCATATAGATTCTCTGTTGAAGTCTGTGATTGTGATCCTTTCTTTAAGGTAGCTTCTTTCTTAGCTTGTATCTGACTCTTGAGCATATTGAATTTCTTAGCTTTTCTGCTGCGTGCTGGTCCTTCAATTTCATTGAAACTCATCTCATCATGACTGTCATTGCCTTCACTTTCTGGCATTGGTATAAACTTCTTTTTGTTCTTCTTCTTTTTATGACTCTTGGGTAAAGCCTGTAAAAAAAATACATGTTGGTCCAACATTTAATTTGGTTTAGCCTGGATAGGTAAGATTAAAAACAAACTAAATATTTCTACTTTATGCTTAGCTCCTCCTCATCATCATCATCAGCAGCACTCCAGAGCTGGGGACATAAGCCTCTCCAGCCATGCAACTTAATACTCTATTATATTTGTAACAATATTACTTTAAAGTGTCCATGGAGTTAATTGTCCTTTCTTCTCCATGTAAGTACGAACTACGGTTTGGAATGGGCAACTAGCTTCATAATTCTGACTGACCAGCTCCTTGACAATTCCAAAAAATAAATGCTTTTAGTTTGAGTTTTGAGCTTGACTCGGTTAAGTCTACTCTCATCCAGCAGCAACTAGCCGCCTTACATAGATCATTGCTCTTCCTGTCCTGAGGCCTTTTCATCTATGCTTTATCAATTGAAGCGTGACAGTAGACACTTACCTGAACTTTATCAGAATCATCACTCAGAGTTTCTCTGAAATCATTATCTTCATTGTCTTCAATATCTGAAGTTGAGTTTTCCAATTCTTCTCCTTCTTCCTTAGTTTGACCGTTCACTTTATTACCTTCACCTTTTTCCTCCTTCACTGGAACTTCGTGAACATCAGCATCTTCATGATCATTATCAGATATTTCAATGTCATCATCTAATGTCATGTTAGCTACATTTTCTTTGTGTTTCTTACTGTTCTCATGATTTTCAAATGATTTAATATTTTTAAACATTTTGTTGCAAGCTGAGCAGTAAAGATTTCTCATTGCTGGTTTAGATTTTGCCGATGATTTCGCTGTCGCCTTAGATGCTTCACTAGCCTGAAATTATAAAACATAAAATTAATATTAAAATATGTAAAGAGTAACATTTAGCATAAAATTGCACTTTTTAGTGCATTAACAGGATTGCCATGGTCAGGGACATATGAAGCATTTACTTACTAAATGTAGACTTTTATGTAGTAACAACACTGTGTTATGTATGATTTATGATCTATAACTGGAACTTAAAACAAGAAAGTTGTTGATTTGATGGGATAGCTAAATTAATGATAATTTTTATCCATGTTTGCTAGTAGCTTCCCAAAAATATTTCATTTGTAATATTAGGAAAAAAGTAATGAGTTCAGTATGAACAATCTTTACAAGGAATATTATGTATTCCTTGCAAAGATTGTTCAGCTGAACTCAATACTATTTAAAGGTTTTGAAGGATTAAAGGAGAATGCTTAGTTATGCTCACCTCTTCAGTCTTAGAACTTTCTTCATTACTGCTTTCCATTCCCCCTTCACTAATGGTGTCATCATCAGAAGACAGACCAAACTCTTCAGCCAGAAGAGACTCAATCTCACTTAACTTCTTCTGATAGTCTTCACTCTGTAAGAAGGAACTTTCACCTTCTTTTTTCTTAGCTTCTTCAATTTCTTTCTGCCTCTGTATTATCCTTTCTCTTCTTAATTGTTCAGCCTGAAAATATCAATATAGGAATCATCATATTGGAATAAACAGGTCTGTCAGGCGTGGACATCATTTCTATTCAGTATGAAAGATTCTATCTAATGCACAGCCTTATACTTGGAAAGTCCTGGACTTAGTCTTAGGTTCCTCCATTAGACTACATCTTGACCACAACTAACCTTTCGTTTATTTTCTTCACATTTCTCCTGCAACAGTTTTGTGTACTCTATTACTCTCTTGTCCTTCCTGCGGACAAAGCTTACTAGTCTCCTGATCTCCTCATTTCTTTCTTTGCGAGCTTTCTGCCTAATTTTATTGTTTTCTTTCTCCATCAATTTAATAACTCTCCTGTTATCACCCTGTGAGATTTCATACTGGTCCAGCCACACATAACCTGGAAAGTTGTGAAATAGATATGAAATACATTATGAATTATGTTTAGCACTTTTAACATGTGAACTTCTTTGCAATTCTAAATAATGTACAAATTATTAATTTAATAATGGTTTAGAGAAACTAGTTACTTTTATTAGTTGAGAATGCCATCCAATAAGCATAAAATTCATTGACTTCTTCATATGGAGTTGTAGAGTTGCCAAATGAAGGTATTTTGGTAATTTCCTCCGGGTCTTCAAGGAAGTCGGTTTCCTCTGCTATCAGTTTGGAGAAAACCTGTGGGATAGTTCACATTTTAACAAAATGATTTCTGGAAGTATATAAACATTTTGTTCAGAAAGCAGCTTTACCTCATTGTATACTCCATAGAATCCTTGTGGGTCATCACCAAAACCTTTATAAGAGGACGGACTAAAATAAGGGTAAACATCAAGACTGTCATCATTATAAGAACTGCCGGCTCCACGTAATAGCTGCTCCCTGTGATTGTCATACCTGAAAAAATAGAATGGGTTGAAGTTACCACTGAAGAATGCAGTTATTGAATAATCATTGTGGTGGCGAATCATACAATCATAGATTTTCATTGGGACTTACCAAGCTCTCTCATGTGGGTCAGAAAGCACTTCATATGCATTCTGCACAAGCTGAAACTGTTCTTTCGCCTCAATCAAATTCTCTAAGTTTTTGTCGGGATGCCATTGCAGCGCAAGTCGCCGATAAGCCTTCTTTATTTCAGACCCTGACGCTTCTTTCGGCAAACACAAAACTTCGTAGTGGCACTTCATTTTATGACCATTCTACGCTCACTTTCACAATATTTTTTCACAGCCTCTTATTGTTTAACCTGAACTACAAAAAACCTTACTAGCGAGGGATCGCAACGGAAAATAACAATTAATATTTCTACTTGTCTAGCGCACTAAAGAAGGAATTTAGCTCACATAATCAAATGGTTTTTGCAGAAAAATAATATCGATCTATTTTGAAGATTCCAGCGAAAAGACACGACGTCCATGCTTCTTTCCGATTTGTTTTTTTCTGAATAGTGTTGTCATACTTTGAACGCTGCAGTTGTACTCTGTATGACATAAATTTTAAATGATTCTAATAATTGATTTGATGCTTCGGTTTACAAAGGATAACGCTTCGTTAATTTCTAACTATCATCTGGGTAGTAATACTACACAACTATTTCTTGTTTTTATAAAGAAGACTTTGTTTTTGTCTTAAATTATTGTATTTCCTGGCAGCACCATGATAGCTGTCTGTACAATGTCAAATTGATAGGAACGTTTCGTTTTAAGTTTGAATAAAGGTAAAAGGATCAATTTATACCAAATGCTGCCCCCCTATGCCATCACTAAACCTGCAGGGCTATCATGCCAGACGCGACAATTACTCACTCTCGTATTTTCTCGTCGCGTCTATGCCGTCACTTTACTCGTTTTCTGACAGCACTGCCATACAAAAATACTTGACTTGTTCTGTCAAACATGATGTTTTCTCGTTAAACCCTAACATGTATGATGTTTTTTGTGTAGTTTATCGACTATTTATGTACCTCTATTATATAACTAACAATAATTTTTGTTTGTTTGTTTCAGTGTACTACAAATAAATTTTTCTCTACAAGCTTCACAGTAAACTCAATTGTCTGTAATCAAATAGTTATTGTTTTTTTTTTTACAGTTTTTTAACTTTAATCTTTTTCCTCCTTCGCACGATAAAGCAGAACACATTCGACATTGGCAGAATTGTCGACATCGGCACCATTGCCATATATAAAAATAGAATAGAATAGACCACCTAATTGATCTCGCATTTTGACAATTCAACGTGAGAAAATCGTGATTTTCTCTAATTTAGTCGTCCTCGATTTTGACGACGAGAAGAGTAGACAAAATTATGATACAAAAAAAAAATATCCAAAATAACATGGCAAATTCATAATTATACTTATTTTATTTTATTTTATTACTTTGAAGAAAACTTACAGCTAACAAATCAAATATTAAGAAGCAATACGTAGAAAAACGCCAATTACGCCGTTTCAAAGTGATGTTATATGACATTACATTTCGTACCGAGGAATGTTGCATTACACCATGACTCCAAACATGACGCGAAATGACGCGCCACACGCGATGGCTATTGTAATGAAATGCTCGCGTTGTTGAAGATATACATCATTTCATGAGATACCGCATTAAGTTATGATGTGATGTGACAACCGTCAAGCGCAATGCGCCCTCGCTTCGCCGAATTGCACACTTGCTTTTGTTATCATACTCATAAAGTCGATTTTCCTTCATACTTAACCCCTTCTACGGAATAATTAAATCAAAAGGGCATTCCAGGCTTAGGACTGGCAATAAACATGGATTGCGATATTGATTATTGATCATGGCTATGAATATTGGCGTATTTAAAAATCGATTTTATATGCAATGATTGAGTTTTTTTTTTTAAATATTCTTAACTGTTTTGTTTTATTTTTAAGGTATTTACATGTTTAATTACAGCTTATAAATATTAATTGTGATAGTTTTTTTGTCTTTAGACGTGTCCGTCTTTCATTTAATGTAAGACCCGCCTTCGAAAATACACGCTCGCACGGTACGGATGTAGCCGTGATGTTCAGTCGTTTTAACATGTATTTGTACAATCGTGGATAAACGGCTTGGCGTTCATGCCACCACAGCAGAGGATTTTCCGTTCTTTTTATAAGCGGTTCTTGAATATATTTATCAAACTCTGCAATGCCGGCTGCAGTTCGATTTTGGGGCACGAGAACAGCAACTTCGGCGTCAAACTCGTCCCAAACAGAACTAGATTCACAAGTTTGAACAGGTGTCGGCTGTGGAGCTGGTACTTCTTGAACGGGTTCCATGGTTCGGTCTGAGCCGATCCTCGATTTCAATGCTGTTGCGGCTCTCTCAAAATTCTGTGGATTAGCAAAGCCACTTTTTTTGAATCGCGGATCCAAAATAGTTGCCTCACACAAAATAAAATTGTTTTCTACTTCTCTAAACCTTTGATGCATTTGCGATTTTAGAGCGTTATGTAGGCGCTCAATCTTTTCAAGATTGTCTGTGGAGAATTTACCAAGTGTGCGGTTTATTAATTTGCAATATACAATATATTTTGATGCTGTCATGTATGCCTCGCCACTGATTTCCACAGTGACCTCATAAAATATTTTTAAAAGTTCTGTCGCTTTTTCAATTAGCCTCCAGTCTTCTAGCGATAAACTTAAATCTGGACGCATTATTGCTAAGGTGGCAATAAGTGCTTCTTTAATTCTTAATATTCTCATGAGCATGTCATAGGTGGAATTCCACCTTGTAGCCATATCTTGTTTTAGTTTTAATGGGGCTATTTGCATTTGTTCTTCTATTTCTGTTAATTTTTTTTTAGCTGGATTACTTCTATGGAAATATTCCACGATTGTTTTAACCCTGTTTACGGTTTCCGATATTTCGCGTATGCTTGATTGCACTACTAAATTAATAGTGTGAGCATAGCACGATAATGAGCGCCAGCCGCCGAGCCGAACAGCCGCCAGCACATTTGCAGCATTGTCACTGACAATTACATTGACGTTCCGTTGTATGTTCCATTCTAAGAACTTAGCTTCTAGAAAGGTCTTAAGGTTTTCACTTGTGTGCCTGTCCTCAAATTCAATACACCCTATCATGACCGTGCATAGTTTGTGTATTTCTGTGTCAATGAAATGCGCGGTGATAGCAATGTACCCGTCGTTCACAATAGATGTCCAAGCGTCAGTAGTTATACAAACAGCTACCGCTTTTGCTATTTTCATTTTAACAGCTTCCTTATCTTTGTTGTATACCTTAGGAAGCAGACTTTCAGAGAGAGTCTTACGCGTCGGCAGCGTATACCCAGGATTTAACATCTCGACAAACTTACGGAACTCCACTTCTTCTACCATTCGAAGGGCGTGGTAACCTTTAGCTATCATTCTCACTAATTGCTCATCAAGCTGTTGCAATCGGTTTATTGGTAGTGCTTTTTTTGATACAACGTAGTCCGTCATGGAGGGACCTGCCTGCTGAATTTGCCTATTTGGAATTCTTAATTGTATTGACAGTTCGTTAGTTGTCGTATGAACTTGTGCTAAATTTTCACTGCTTGAGGGAACCGGTTCTATCGACATCTCACTATCCACATTTCTACCGGGAACAGATGTTAGCTGTCTGCTACTGTTGATTTGAATCGTAGGATGTATGGTTTTCATATGTCGGCTCAGGCTTCCTATTAAGCTAGAAGAAATTGCCAATATTCGGGAGCAGTAGCCACATTTCGCCTTTTTGCTGGGAACCACTTCCTCAAAGTGATTCCAATGGGTGCTACTTTTTCTTTTCGTCGCCATGATAAAACAAGATGTTTTCACTTAAAACTCTTAAAACAATTTACACTTGGTAATAAAAATCTATCTATTTACAGTTTCTTAAAATATCATCCAACACCTTATTAATTAATGAATACACAATCATACAAAATGACACAATACTCAAAATTTGTTTCGTGTTACTGTTTTGTATCGTATTACGTATGGCGCGCGCGGCAAATAGTACTGTAACGCGTAACTGTCATAGTGTCCTACAGTAGTACAGTACGAGTCATGTCATGATTTAAAACATCACGTAGGCCTAGGCAGGCAGTCCGCGGTGTCAATTAAACGTAAACCTTAACGCGTCAACAATACGGTTCTATATAATAGTTCACGTAGTTCTCAGCCAGCCGACCGTCGCATGCTCCTTCTCACTTGCACACACAGCGAATATTACCGAGATAATACGAAGTTTACAAACACCGAACAGCGCGCCGCGGCCCGTGCGTCAATGCAATGCGTCATGTTTGAATGTCATGTGCCATGCTTAATTTGGTCGAGTCATGTGTAATGCTACATTACGCGGTCGGGATATATGACGCGTAATGCATCAATCGCATTACTTACACAAGTCTACCTTACACAAAGAGTAATCTAAGTTTTAAAGGAAAAGAGAGCCCTCTCTCGAATCTTTTATGCATGACAGTTTTATACGCCATCTGTATTTCTGAACAGGAACTAATTCCCAATCTATATGTTCTATAGATTGGAAGGATATTATAATTTTTATAGCTCTTTATGTTTTAAATGGATGGAAAAATATGTAGTAAGAAGAAAATAGCTTACTTACGTAGGTGATTTTCAAGGTAAAATAATGGTCTGGAAATTGGAATAAAACAAACTAGTTATAGTAGTATATTTTATTTTCTATTTAAAAAAATCACACTGCTGAAAAAAATGAAGTACTCTCACTGGTTTTCTGAATAGTCTTAGTATCAGGACGGAGGAGTACTCTCAACTCAATTTCTATAAGGAGAAAACACTCGGAAAACCACAAAAATTACACAAAATATGAGAACACAAAACAAACGCAGACGCACGTTCCGGCAGCCATATTACGTGTGTTTCAGTGTGCGTGTCCGTCCGTGTGTTCAATATACGAAGCACCAACAACAAGTAGCACAGTAAATAATTATTTAATGTAGGTGTAATTTAAAATATTCTTTATTTAATGAGTAATCCATAAAATTTGATTGTTTATAAACATTTTATCTTATGTTTTATTGTGACAGTAGCGACACCTATCGGCACTTTTTTGATACTTCTGAATACGTTTCCCAGTTCAGCAATGTAGATGGCCCTACATTCTTTGCAATGTGCTTAATGTTCTATGTGTCCCCCCCCCTGACCTTACAGTTACCAATTGACAAGGACAGGGATAGGACCCGACACAATCGTGCGAGCGCAACCGCCGAATGTTTACGACTATTAAGGGGACTGTAGGACAACGCAAGTTCCCGTAAACAAAATTCGTTTCATGTCTCTCACGGCTGTTTTGTATTACTTAATTAACTCGCTCTCACAAAAATGGCGAAGCAAACACGGAACACACAGGATTACTTTTCACGCGTAAGTATAATTAAGCGTGAAAAGTATTGTGTGTTTGTGTGTGCCTGTGCCTTTTTTTTCATAAGTGATTACAACTTTTATTAAATATAGAAGGAGACATGTGTGATTGGTCTTCATGATTACCCCATATTCGTCGGTTAGGATACAACGTTTTATACCGTAGGGATGCTTTTTGCCCTTGAGATATTAACGGAATATCAACCGACCACGAAAGTCAAGAAACAAAACCATTGACTGATGAGTCAATGGTTTTGTTTCGTGACTTTCGTCACACATGCGGCGATAGATGTTTGCAGATTTTTTGACGGGTAATAAATGTCTCCCGTATACGCTAGTTAAAACAGTTAATCTGTTTCTGCTCATGAGTTGAAAGAACTGGTAAATTAAACAGTGGAAGTGGATGCTTATTCCAGTAGTCTGTAACTGAAAACGTGAAAATACCAAAAAATCTTTTAATTTCAGGAACAGTTACATCTTTCCATAGTCTCAGTCTGTTTCTAACGATGTATTAGTATTAACGCATGTGTTTCCGAATTAATTAATAACTTTAAGTGTTGTGTTATGTTTATGTATCCGAACAAGATTATGGGGTTTTGGGTTTGGAGATTATCTGTGGCAGTCGCCATGGACGGCTAGATACGAATATATAAAGATGTAAGATTTGATTAAACGAGATTAAGTATCCAATAAAGTGGTTTTCATACATGGTGTCAGAAGATGGCGGAAGAGTCATTCAAGAAGCTCTTCGAGCAGCAAGCCCACCTCTTAGATGCGATGCAGAAGCAAATGGGTCTAATGCAACAACAACTTCAACACGTCGCCATGCCGTCGTGTGGGTCATCCGATGTTAGGAGCAGTGTCAGCGTCCCGTGGCCTCAACCCCTGCAAGTGGAATCTGGAGATCCATTCGAAAACTTTCAGTGTTTCCGTACAAGCTGGGAGAATTACTGCCTCGCTACAGGAATGAACAAATGGGCTTCAGACAAAGAAGATATCAAGGCCGGGATTCTCCTGAACGCGATCGGCAATGCCGCTATGAGAAAGTACTTAGACTTCAATCTGTCGGATAGCGATAAAAAAAATGAGTCTACTATTTTTAAGAAGATGGAATCAGAAATAATCAAGAAGACTAATGTCATTTACTCTCGCTATATTTTCAACGTAAGGGGTCAATTGGTTGAGGAGTCTTTTGATAATTACCTTTTAATACTCCGAAAATTAATAAAACCTTGCAATTACCCGGAATCTATATGCGATGAATTGTTACGAGACAGAGTTGTAGTTGGCATAAGGGATAGAAACATTATGAAGGAACTACTTCGTCAAGAAAGTTTGACACTAGATTCAGCCATAAATTTATGCAGATCTGCTGAAAGAGCATCAATGCATGTTTCAAGTGTGCAAAAGGAAGAAGAGGTTAATAAGATCACCGTAAATTCAAAGGAACCTGTTAGGAAATTATGCAAGTTTTGTGCACAGACACATGTATTTGAGAAAAACCTCTGTCCAGCTTGGGGCAAGAGATGTGAAGAATGCGGGGGAAGGAATCATTTTAAGAATGTGTGTAAAAAAAAACATAAGTCTGTAAAAACAATTGATGTTGAAAATGACTCAGATAGTGACAACGTCATAATATCAGAGAGACGCACAAACTCCAGTGGCCACAAGGAAGCGCCCCTGTTCTTTAAAACTGATATTTATAAATGGTATAAGCTCTACTGCACACTGGACACAGGAGCACAAGTATGTGTCATGGGAGCAAATTTCTATAAAAAGATCACTGGTAAGGATGACTTAAGTTTGTTGTCCCCTGCATATCAAAGGTTAAAATGTTTCAATGGAACTGACATACCAAATTTAGGGATGACTCTTTTCGAATGCAAAACCAAAACCAGTCAAGACAAAGTTTTTAAAATTAAATTCCATATTGTGGACATTGATCATGAACCACTTCTGTCAGAAAAAGCTTGTGTAGCATTGGGTTTGATTAAGTACTGCGATAAAGTCACCGTCTCAAACCAGCTTGATCGCACGGAAGCATCAAATATCATGCAAAAATATAGTGATGTGTTTGAGGGATATGGAAGTTTACCAGGAGAGGTTACTCTGGAAATAGATGAAACAGTTCCAGCACGTATCCAGCCGGCACGTCGCATTCCAGTATGTCTTAGAGAGAGGCTACGTGAGGAACTGGACAATCTAGAACGGGATGGAATTGTTGCCAAAGAGATACAGCACACAGAATGGGTAAATAATATTTTGATAGTCAGCCGTGATCATAAATTTAGACTATGTCTAGATCCCATTCCTTTAAACAAAGCTCTCAAAAGACCACATTTTCAGTTCACTACACTAGATGAAATGTTACCTGAATTAAGTAAGGCCAAAGTATTTAGTACTGTGGATGCAAAGAAAGGGTTCTGGCAATGTCGGCTTTCTGAAAGAAGCAGTAAGCTTACTACATTTTGGACACCTTTTGGTCGTTACAGATGGCTGCGTCTCCCATTCGGGCTGAGTTCTTCTCCAGAGATTTTTCAGCAAAGACTCACCAGTCTCATTAAGGACTTAAAAGGCATAGAAGTCATAGCTGATGATATTCTAATATATGGAGTTGGTGATACTATTGAAGAGGCTGTTACAGATCATAATATAAAATTTGAGAAACTTCTTTTAAGGCTCCGAGAAGTGAATTGTAAATTAAATAAAGACAAAGTAAATCTGTTACAAACTTCAGCAAAGTTTTATGGCCATATCCTCACCAATGAAGGTTTAAAAGTAGATCAATCCAAGGTTGAGGCTATTAAAAATATGCCCACTCCAACTTCTGGCACAGAGGTGCTTAGATTTTTAGGCATGATTGGCTATCTGAGTAAATTTATTGATAATCTTAGTGTTAAAGCAGCCAATCTTAGAATACTAACAAGAAAAGATGTAGAATTTATCTGGACCAAGAAAGTAGAAGAAGAGTTTCAGCATTTAAAAGATTTCATAAGCTGTTTACCAACACTGAAGTATTTTGATGTCAACAAAGAGGTAGTTATTGAATGTGATGCAAGTGAATTTGGTCTAGGAGCAGCCCTTTATCAGGACAATAATGTCATAGGTTTTGCATCAAGATGTTTGTCTGCAACAGAAAAGAAATATGCCCAGATTGAGAAAGAAATGCTTGCTATTGTATTTGCATGTAAAAGATTTAATCAGTATATTGCTGGAAGCCGCAAGACTATTATCAAAACTGATCATAGACCACTCATCAACATTGTTAATAAACCACTTGTAGAGGCACCTAAAAGATTGCAAATGATGTTATTGACAATTCAAAAGTATAACGTTCAGCTGGAGTTCATTCAGGGTAAAGTTAACAATGTGGCAGACACTTTATCAAGAGCTCCTGTCGAAGGGGTAGAAAATTATGATTTGGAAAGCAAACTATCAGAGAAGAAAGTTTATAAGCTAATAAGCAAAGTTTCTGCAGTTAGGTATCTAAAAATTTCAGATAAACTTATTGAGAGAATAAAAAAAGACACAAATGAAGACACAAATTTACAAAAATTAATTATGTATATCATAAAAGGATTTCCAAGGTACATATCAGACTTACCTCAAGATCTTAGAGTATTTCACAAATTCAGACATGAATTATCCACATCGGAAGGTTTAATATGCAGAAACAATCAGGTACTGATTCCAGAAAGTTTAAGGAGTGAGATGCTACAAAAAGTACATGTCAGTCACAATGGTTTGGCGAGCACTTTACGACTGGCTAGAGGAAATATGTTTTGGCCTGGTATGTCTGTGGATCTAAAAAGCTATTTGGAAAAATGTTTATTTTGTGCAGTTCATGCTCCATCACAGCAAAGCTTACCACTTATCAGTCATGAAGTTCCTAAATATCCTTTTCAGTATATTTCAATGGATGTTTTCTCAGTGGGAGATTTAAAATTTCTTGTTACAGTAGACCATTACTCAGACTATTTTGAGTTAGATCGCCTCTCGACGCTTACAGCAAGTGAACTAATCCTGATTTGTAAGAAGAATTTTGCTAGACATGGAATACCTCAGAAAGTCTGTACAGACAATGCTACTAATTTTGTAAATGAGTATTTCAGGTCATTTTCAGACAAATGGAACTTTGAGCATGTTACTTCATCTCCTCACCATCCAGCTTCAAATGGGAAAGCTGAGGCAGCTGTAAAAATAGCTAAGAAATTGGTAATACAGAGCCTAGAGACCAAGCAGGATCTATGGTTTTCTTTACTTCATCAACGGAATATTCCAATTCAGATGGATGATACAAGTCCTGTCCAGAAATTGTACGCTCGGCGTACCAGGACTGGATTACCTTGCCTATTGAGTCATCTCAAGCCAGCCATCGTTCCTAATGTTTCGGCGAAAATCAAAGAAAGAAAGGAGAATGTAAAGGAAAGTTTTGATAGAGGTACTGCAGAGAAGGCCCTAGTAAATGTTGGTCAAAACGTGATGGTACAGCTTCAGCCTGAGATAAGTAATAAATGGACTTGTGGTAAGGTCACTAAATTCATAAATGATAGGTCATATATCATAAATGATAGGTCAAGGTTGGAGATAAATTATATAGAAGAAATAGAGTACACATCAGGCCTTTTACTGGGATGTCTTCGGATGCTGAACATAGGCTGGAGGTGACGGAAAAGTTTACGAATTCCACTGCGCCTCCGCAGATGCATCATCAACCTCCATATACTGAGTCAGCAGGTTTCACCATTGAACAATCCACAGCGTCAGCATCAAATACAGCATCAGAATCATCAACATTTGTCAACTATGAAGACTTGCGAAGCTCTGTAGAGTCAAATCAAACTCCACGACGTAGTGAGCGCGTAAGGGCAACGCCTCGCTATTTGAGGGACTATGTAGCTTGATTGAAAAGGGGATGTTTCCGAATTAATTAATAACTTTAAGTGTTGTGTTATGTTTATGTATCCGAACAAGATTATGGGGTTTTGGGTTTGGAGATTATCTGTGGCAGTCGCCATGGACGGCTAGATACGAATATATAAAGAGGTAAGATTTGATTAAACGAGATTAAGTATCCAATAAAGTGGTTTTCATACAGCATGGATAACGGAGTGTGATACGTAGCATACTGGGCATCGTCCTTTGAATTTGGAACGAACTTTTTTAAACTCTACGACACTAGTAAAATATAATACACCAGTAAAATATTCAAATGAATAAAACTGTCAGGGGTCATGTCGTCAGGGTTTTTGCAAATGGGTGTATAACCCGGATCATCTTTTTTGAGAAAACCATGACTTAAATTAGAGCCTACCGACATAATTGTAGAGTACGTTAACTAATTATCTTAATCAAAATAATGTGTCTGGTTTGTGATACTGATAGATGTAATAATCAAGTGCGTATTAGTAAAACAAAAATACAAGATAATGGAGAAAGATTTTATAATAATAGGCTAAATTCTAAACATTACAAATAACGTTTTTTACATAAATTAAGTATGAACGCTTAAGTAGTATACTTTTGCAAAACTTAATTTGGTATAATGTAAATTATTTAACATTATGTTTTTCAAATTACTTTTATTAAATATTGATAAAGTTTTTATTAAATAACAAAACATTTCAATATAATTAATACATTTTAAAACTATCGAAATTTAATATGATTGTGAACACCTAGTACATTTACTAATATGTAACTTAATCAATATGAAAGAAGCAAAGTCGGCTTAGTTACTCCATTTATAACTCTCTCTCATACACTCTATTCATTCCCAGCAGAGACAGTAGGTATGGGGCTAGGCTTGAATTTTGGTTCTCGCGGCCTGTGAAAAAAAAAGTTTTCATTAAGGTTTCAAAGTCATTGGTTAAAACCGATATATACTTCTAGCTAATCATAACTGGCTTCATCAAGTTACGACATAATGTGCCATGGCCAAAATATTATTGATTATATGGACGGACGTAAGGTAAAAAGCAGAAGGGAAATCAGGCGTGAGGTTATGATGTTTAAAAAAAAACATTTGCATTGGATTGTCCGTTTTTTATCTAACTACCTGTCTTTACCCTTATTGCGTAATACACAATCGATCGGAATCTGATTAGTTTTATAACAGATTGCCAATACATTGCTTCATAACTTCGATAAAAAAAATCTTTTGCGCCATGAATGTTGATGAACTGTCAAAATACAACAGATTAGTCGTAATCGTTTACGAAAATGTGCCAGGCAATTAGGATGCAGGTCTTGTGGCAACTAATAAAAGCTTTATGTAAAAACTTCAATTACATAGTAAGTCAAAGATACGAAAAATGATATATATTTCAGTGGCTTTTTTTATTTTCATCTTGCTGGCTAAAAATAAAAATTGAAAGGAGAATGTGCACCGAACTATGGAGTTCTGCCCTGAAGCCCAATAGCCATAAGATATATACCAATGGAACGAGCTTTTCAAGTAGTACCTTTGCTACCAAAACGTCTTTGGCCAATTGTTAGTGAGTACGGAGTTAATGACCTAAATAGGTGACAACTTGGGCATCAAAGTTAAGGAATTTTAGCACTTATTAGCCATAAGATAAACATCAATGAAAAAAGCTTTTCAAGGAGCAACTTCGCTACAAACACGACTTTGGCCAACTATTAGTCAGTTCGGAGTTAATGACCTAATTATTGACAACTTGGCCACTGAAGCTTAAGAATGTTCTTGGCACCCAATAACCATAAGATATACATTACTGAAAAGAACTTTTCAAGGAAAGCCTTCGCTACAAACACGACTTTTGCCAATTATTGGTCAGTTCTGAGTTTAATGACCTAAATAGGTGACTACTCGGGCATCGAAGTTTAAGAATGTTCTTGGCACCCAATAACCATAAGATAAACATGAATGAAAAAAACTTTTCAAGGAGAGCCTTCGCTACAAACACGACTTTTGCCCATTATTAGTCAGTTCTAAGTTAATGACCTAAATAGGTGACTACTTGGGCACCACAGTTTCGGAATGTTCTTGGCACTCAATAATAGTAAGTGGAATGGATAGTGCTTTTTAAGGGAAACATTTGTTACTAAAACGCATTTGGATGGGATGGCAATCCGACTAGACTTGGGGATCAGGAAAAATGTAATAAACACAATTCTAAACTGCGTTGCAAAAAATCGAGCATCTTTCTTCTTCGGAAATGGAAAAACTTCCATGTTTAAAGTGGCTTTATCGATTGAAAATTATGTTACTGGCATCTAATGGGTTGGAGCCGTAGACAGAGTAACCAATAGACCAAGGTACTCTGTAACCGCGATCGCGGCAAATATAGTTTGTCAGTGTGTTCGTTTAATGTTGCAACTGCAGTCCCTGTTTATATGGAATAGAGTAAATGATTTTCCGCATCATGATAAAACCAGAAATGACATACACACACATTAAAATATTGTCTTTCTATATAACTTATACGAAACACAATCAATTGTATAAAAAAAAACACTATAGCCGGGGAACGGGTGTTAGAGAAACGCAGGTGCTTAAGAGATACACTATAATTACCTACTTAGATCACACAAATTACGATTTAACAGAACCTTTGGGTTAAAGCGCGCGCACATTCGCTCGCGGGTGGCTAGCTTGACTGACGATTCCCATTAGAATTTACTGGAGCTTGCGCAGGCGCTCTCTGACGGGCGCGCGGGCGGCCGGGTAGGCTCTCTGGGTGGACATGATAACGTTTACATTTTGCCGCACGCTATACACTCCCTCTCGAATACTAGAAAACGTCCTCGCTCATGTACACGCTCAAAGGAAACTGAGCGTCTCTGTCGTTTCAGAACTACGGGACGAGGAGGCGTACTATCCCGGTTTTGAAACCGAGTGAGATCTGATACATGATACTTCCCCAACATACTCTCAGGGCTATCTAGATTTGCTATGAAATACGCTTTATTACACTATTTACTACACTAGAACCCTTTTTGCAATGAGCTACGGCCCGTTTTTTTTTGGAATGAACTTAGCCGTTATGTTCTTTTCTGCATTGCTAAGAACGTGTGACTTCAACAGTACTTGATCTCCGATCTCAAAGCCTTCAGCAGGTGCCGACGATAGGCGCATTTTAAGCTCCTCGAACGCACCAACCTGGCTTGCATCCCTAGACCAGGGCTCATTCTTTTTGAGCAGGCGTGTCAAAGGTTCAGCTACAGCGGAAAAGTTTGGTATAAACTTTCTGAACCATGAACATGTCTGTAAGAAGGTTCTTAAATGGCGTAATGACGACGGTACCTTCATATCTAAAGCTGCACGGACTTTGTCTCCATCCAGTGACATGTCTCGTGCGAACACACATTAGTCCCTGTTTGCGCGAAGCTTGAACAAGCGTGACCTTTCAAACACCTTACGCAAATTGGAAATATGCTTCTTAAAACTGCCTACGGATTTAATTAACAAATCGTCTTGGTATGCGAGAAGGGTCACGTCCTAAAGCGCAAGCGCCCGTATGTTGCCTATCTATAAGACGCTGGAAGGTTTAAGGCGTGTTCTTCAAACCAAACGGCATACGCTTGAAACGAAAAGAACCAAAAGGCGTCAGAAACGCTGTTTTATCTCTGTCCTGCTCGCGTAAATTAACATGCCAACACTGCGCATATCGATAGTACTCATGAAAGAATGCTTTTTTGTTGACTGGATAAGCTCGTCTATCAATGGCATCGGATAGACGTCGGTCTTAGTTAGCGCATTGAGCTTCCTATAGTCGACACAAAAACGCACCTTACCATTTTTCTTTAGGATGAGAAGCGCTGAAGAACCCCACGGGGAATCGTACTCCTGAAAAATTTCGTCTGCCAACATCTTATCCAACTCAGCTCGCATGACCTCTTTCTTAGCAGGCGTCAACCTATACGGTGGAACAGCAATGGGGAGGTGATTACCGGTATCTATAATGTGTTCGGCGAAAGGAGTCGGGTCTCCCCTTGACTTAAAGATATCTTGATGCTGTACAATGATTTGTGCAAATACCTCGCGTTGACTATCATTAAGCGAACTCGCCTCGTTATCCCGCAGCACCTCTACAGCCGCACACGAAGATACAGGTGACTGTAACACCCTCTCAAATTGATCATGAAACTTTTGATCACTATTTTCGGCAGCTGTTCGTTCAATAACGCCGAGCTGGAATTTGGCAGCGATGCGGCTTTTTTGTTGTTGATAACAGATGCCCCGTCATGTTTTGTGAAGTTGACTGAATAAAACGCTGACTGCTGATCACCCTACGAACAGTTATTAAACTTATATTTGATAACGTTCGCGGCCCCACAACCGTAACACGTTATACTCGTATCACTATCGGACTTATCACTATTACGCTTAAGCTTCTCGCACATTTCCTTGCGGTGGCCGACTCGCTTGCAGTACGCGCAGAACGGCTTCTTTTCCTTAGCTGCGGCGCCGGCGGCTATCTCGGCGGGCTCGGCGTTTGCGGAGCGACTGGAACTCGACCCATCGGTGACTGTAGGTACATCCCGTTGTGACGACGATACTGAGCGCTTGTTCATTTGCGCGTCGGCACGTCCACCATAACGAGTCGAGCATTTTGCGAAAGGGGTCGGTCAAGAGAGACTCAAGAGGGCAGGCTAGTTAAGTAAGGAGGTTGGTGAGTGTTGTGAGCTGTGAGGAGCTTTGTTCGAGGTGAAATTGGTAGTACGTGCTGCATTTCGTGAGTAGTAATTGAATTCCCTACAAAGAGATCATAGGTAGGTGTTAAACTCTTTAATAATAATGTGACTTTTCCATTATATTATTCTTGTAGGTTGATTTGTTTTATGATTTATAGGTAACATTTAGATAATACCGCTGCAGAGCTATTAATGATCATTTATTCCAGCATAGCGAAATTGCGCTGATTAATAATCAACGCTATTTTCTCTTGTATTACGTGTCCATCTCCTAACCCGTACCCTGACAGATATTTGTCATTTGCGTTTGATTATAGGGAAACGGAAAAGGCATTCCAGTTTATTTGACACTGAGCACTGACGCTCGTCTTTCGACGACTTTGACCCGTACTTGCGCAACCACATATGGAAGACAGAACCGTAAATACTCTCAGTTCATTTAAATCAAAATATGCAATAAAGCCGATCTAAATCGGCATTATAAAACAATCTAACGTTAGATTTACTAGTTAGTACTACTGCTTCCAAAAAGGTTTGGCACAGAACACTTTGAGATTGGCTCGTTGTAGGAGCATTTCCGGGAGAAGGGGTAGTCTTCATAAAGCTCCCCAAACTGGATTGGTATTCGTTCTAAGAACGCTAGGGACCGTGTCTCGATAAAACCTACACCAATTCCAATCGCCAATCACCAATTTCTAAATCGACACTATTTATCGAAACACGTCAATTTGGACGCTTTGCCGCTGACAGCCGAACTGTATCCTCGATGTGAGGTGACGAAATACCACCTCGGCAGGCACCGAGTACGATCACATTTAGTTTTGCGACAGACTGAGTCTACGGTACTCTTGTGCGATATTTTCTGTTATCATAATAAGAAATGGGGCTAGGCTGCCGTAAAGGTGGTTTTAAAATTAGTACGCGTTTAGAATTGTACACTCCATACTTGTATCCCTCAATGGCAGTTGGGCTTCATAGTGCACTGTCTCTAGGATTGAGTAAGACATTTATATAGTGCTTAGGAAACGTGTACTACTAAAAGCGTATATTGTCCTCAGAATTTTTATGCGTTAGGTTTAGTAGAACACGTACAATGAGACAAACGTTGTAAAACGGTTCCCCATCTCACTGAAATGGGTACATCATACACAGATACATTAACGTAGCTATTATTGATTGATTAAAGCGCAAGCGTAGCGATCCCTTTACCCCTTTACATTATGAAGATTCTATTACAGGTATTATTAGCGCTACCTGCGAGAAGGGAGGTAGACCACGGTAGGAAGCGGTCATTGTAAGGCTAGGCTAAGGAAGTTAGGAGAACTATTGAGTGCCAGTGGCCTTGTCCTAGTGGGCTGTTGTAGGAGAGCGAGTTAATATTAATATAAGTTAAATATAGTGGTGAAGCACAGTTTTATTTTATTATTATTCTGTAATCTAGTATTTAACGTAGTATGTGTGAGTGTTTGTTGGTGAGACTGGGTGAGTCTTTAGTTATTATAATTATCCTAGGCTGATGGAGTTGATAGTCATTATAACTAATCAGACAGACACGTGTTGCTGGGGAGTTTGTTGCGCCACTTCTTCTTCCCAGCATAAGCATTAGGAAGTGGTGAAGGGTGGGCTATTTGGGCCTGTCTATAGACTTTCAATAGAGTTGATTCACAACTCTATTAATTTAGCTTGAGTTTGATTCTCTACTCTCATAACTAGTAATTCTTGAATGTTGTATTCGTTACCTTTGGCCGATACTAGGACTTTAAACTCTATTTAAAAATAATCCTCGAGTTTTGATTTCTCAACTCTAATTAACTAGTAACACAAAGAGTATTATATTCTATATGACTGACATGAGCACGTGTCTTGCAAATATGCTTGTTGTGCAAAGAGTGAATATCCAGGAGTTTGGGTGACCACATCAAAGTCAAAGTCAAAGCATTTATTTCAATTATAAAAAGGCACTTTTAAACGTCAAAATTTACATTAAAATAGAACTGATTCTAGGCACCACTTCCAAAAAGTTGTTTCGTATGGAGAAGAAGGGGCAAGAAACTCCACCGTTACTCTTTTAAAATGTTTTTCAATATTTTGCATACATTAATTATATTTTTTATATGTGAAGACGATGCACCAAGAATAACAATACTGTACCACAATTGGTAAAAATAATTAAAAATAAAGCAAAGGCAGATAAATTAATCACGTAATAGGTGCATTGTGCTCACATATTTACAAACATTGTAAAAATATAAGATTTTCCTAAAATATTATCTATCTCTTATCCAGTCTTAGGACTGATAGGGACCATGCCTCCTTAAGAGCATGATGCAGACGCAATGCCGCTAGAACTAGCCGCTCCGTTGCTAGACAAGGACAGTCGCACGGTTGCCGCAGGAAAAGCCGCTTCGTCACGTTTATCAGTTCGAGAGAATTGCTAGGGGCCATGACTCCAAAAGAGCATGATGTCGACGCTATGTCGCTGTAAAGCCACTTGCGTCACTTTATGGAAGTGTATCTCCGAGTACTCCGAGTGTAGATGCAAGGTATCGTGTGAGTTACGACTGATCAAATACCTGTTACGCGCTAGCGTTTGGGTTACTCACAAGTTTATATAATAATTTACTCTGCATCCCGCTATTATTTGGCTTTCTAAAATCACATCCAATATATTTCATAACTATGAATTCCTAAGTATCATCTTACATTTGTTACAATTATTTCCTTGCCTTATTAATAATATCAAGGCATTTGGCTTCTATAAATTTGGGAATTCATTTCTAATATCGGTGGGAGAGTGACCAAGTCTGGAGGCGAGCTCTACAGGGCCGTACGGGGTTGGAGTACGACCTTTTCCCCTTAGGGGGAAACCGACCTTAACGCTAATATTAACATAATTAGGAAAAAAACTAAAATTTTATCAGCTTAGGGTAATTGAGGTACCGTCACAATATCAAGGACTTGATTTTGTGTTCCGAAACAATGGTGCCGATTCTCTTGTATTGACTCACACGATACCTTGCATCTACACTCCGAGTACTCCGAGTGTAGATGCAAGGTATCGTGTGAGTTACGACTGATCAAATACCTGTTACGCGCTAGCGTTTGGGTTACTCACAAGTTTATATAATAATTTACTCTGCATCCCGCTATTATTTGGCTTTCTAAAATCACATCCAATATATTTCATAACTATGAATTCCTAAGTATCATCTTACATTTGTTACAATTATTTCCTTGCCTTATTAATAATATCAAGGCATTTGGCTTCTATAAATTTGGGAATTCATTTCTAATATCGGTGGGAGAGTGACCAAGTCTGGAGGCGAGCTCTACAGGGCCGTACGGGGTTGGAGTACGACCTTTTCCCCTTAGGGGGAAACCGACCTTAACGCTAATATTAACATAATTAGGAAAAAAACTAAAATTTTATCAGCTTAGGGTAATTGAGGTACCGTCACAATATCAAGGACTTGATTTTGTGTTCCGAAACAATGGTGCCGATTCTCTTGTACACCGAACTAAACTAACTAAACTATCACTAAAATTCCTTACTTTTTACTATGAAAATCTTGAAGCTATTCTGCGAAAAAAAATCTCTAAATTTAAAAATAATTTTGACACAACTATAATCGAATTTGTCAATCGCGAGTCAACGTGTTTTTTTTTTCTTTTGATTTCGCAACGTCTTTGTTAGAGCCGGAGGCAGCCTGGGGCAGCCTCGACGTGTTTTCTATGGAAGTTTTGACTTTTTGTGTGAAAAATATAAAATAAAAATATCTACATGTAGAGATTTGGTGGTTTCAGGGTTACAAAGGGGGTCGAAATTTTCATTATTTTTGTGATAGGACACACCGTTTTCGAGATATGAGCAAAAAAATAAAAATAAAGTTAAAGTACCGTTTTTGCACGTCTGAAGTCGAGGTGTTGGTGTGAATTTTAGTTCACGCCACCTAATTTTATTCCACACCTTTTTAATCGCGATTAAAAATAGTCAGATTCATGTTCAGATTTAGTTGGACAATCAAATTTTTAGGTGAAAAACGTAAAATTCAGAATAGCAAAATTGCCATTTTCACTAAACTAATAACTCAGTGCAATCTTAGTGCTGTCAAACTAAAATATAGTTAATTTGTGTCACTTTAGTCAATTTCAGAATAGAAAATCGTCATTTGACAGAATTAAACCAAATTTTAGTGATTTTTAGTCTACTTTAGAGGCGTTTGTGACAAGAGAATCGGCACCAGTATCAGATAATTTTGCATTTCATTTCATTAGACGCCTGTTTGTTTGCCGTACAGCACGTATTTTTTCCAAGTTTGCATCAACCTGTTTCTTTCTTTAAATCCGCTTTAATTTTTTTTGTTCATGTCAGCTGCATGATAATTTACGAAGTACCAGAATTTTAATAGTACTTAATTGGTCACATTTGATGCTATGTAGCTCCTTATACTAACAACCAAGAGAATTCGTCATAACAAGAAATATTCTCCTTGATGAGATCTTTCCATCATGTATATCTTATCGCTATTGGGCTTCAGGGCAGAATCGATCCAATCTCCTTTGACGCTAACTTTCTTGTCTATGTAATTTGAATTAACGAATGAACAAACCCTGCATCTGCCCAACATTTTGAAGTGTCGTAGAATACTGGCGCATCTTCCTGTAAATTGCAACAAGATACCTTAAATTATTTAAAGCACAATTATTTAAAAACGAATCTAAGTAAAAGCATGCCCACACATTTTGTGAAAAATATCATAGTAATAATAAAAAATTTAATAGCAACTTGCTCTGTATATAACCTATTCTGGAATCAGAATAGTGAATCCCATGGGGGTAGGCAGAAACTACGGAACACCACCTTCCACCTGATCCTTGCATACTAACGCCCGGTTGCGTGTACTACGCAGCTGACCTTTCTAAAGAACAGCACAAATAAGGTCACTATATGACTACCCAGGGCATCAACTCCCAGTCGTTCCACTCACATCTGCCTTTAAATACCGTTTGTTAGTCGCCTTTCATTCATTCTGTCAAAATGAGCAAACCATCTTTGCATACTCTTTTGAATCATTTCACTACATTGCTTTATCACATAATTCCTCAGCCTATCATTCATAGTCACACCACACATGCTCCGCAAAGAACGCATTACATCAGCATTTATTCTACTTTCGTGTTTTTTCGCCACACCCAACATTCACTTCCATATAAGCGTAGTAGGTAGTAGCCCCCCCAGAATACGTTGGGGGCATGAAAAATCATGGCCCGGGAGGAAAAAAAAAGTAGGCGACCAGGTCGCTACTTTTTCCAGGACTGCGAAGGCACTGCCGAAAAGACAGTACGTGACACCACTTTGCGCGCAGGAAACCCGGTGCGAAACTGGGGGATTAACCCCAAGGTCATCTACTGGCAATAATACACTACTGTCATTCGACTAATAATCACGTGCGGCTCGTTGGTCTGGTGGCCTAGTACAGACCTGAGCGCAGCCCAAAGAGATCTCGAAAAACTGTAGCGGTTTGCTTGTGTAGCAACCACTAGCTGCATGAGAACTACACCCACTGCTGCCCTACAGGCAATGCTTGGGCTGCCACCCCTACACCTCATTGTGCGGGAGGAGGCGACCCTGGCTGCCTTCAGGCTCCATATATCGGGAACCCTATGCAAAGATTCTAGGGTCAGGTGCATACGCATAAAGGAGGATGCGGTCAAACGACAACCAATGTTAGCATCACCCGGCGACAACGCCCCGAAGCGACATTACTTTCACAAGCACAACAACATCGTACTCTCAGAAGAACAGTATGACTACTCCTGCCCAAATGAGCTGAGAATATACACCGACGGCTCAAAGACCGGATCTGGGACCGTAGTCGGTCGGAGTCTTCTCACATGACCAACTCTACATCAACATAAACATATCAAGTCCGCTGGGAATGTTCAACACCGTCTATCAGGCGGAGTGTGTGGGCTTTATACAAGCGGCGTATGCCATAGAAAACAGGAAAGTTACGGACACCACTCGCTAAACAAACACTTTCACACACACAATAGCCATATCGGACAGTCCCCTGTGCAGAGCTTGCATGAAGTCGGACAAGACCGTCGCGCATGTGCTCTTTGAGTGCACAGGCGTTACACAGATTAGGACAGAAACCCTCGGGACACCCGGATCTTACACAGATATTCTCAACAGACCAGAAGCTTTGATCGACTTCTAGAGGGAAGTGGGCTGGTTGGAATAATAACAACCGACGGCCGCTCCCGACCCTTGCTTAAGCCAATCCGCGCTGCTGTGCCTGTTGCTTTAAATTCGGCCCTAAATAATCCCAATCCAGCCTGTCCCTTGCTGCCCTCCCCTAGCGTTGCTGCCCCTAAGCCGAAGTCCTTACCCTACAGGGGGTGCCCCTAGCGTATAGTCGCTTAGTTTTTAAAACCTGGCTGGAGGCCTTAATTTACTGAGGCAACCACAGGCAAGCCCGGTTAAGAAACCGACAATCACTTTCACTTAATTTGACCATTCACTTTATTTCTCACATTTACTCTCCTTTCCACATCTTCATCAATTTTTCAACTCTTGATATCACACTCTCCAATTTTCACAAATTTAAAAAAATACATTTACCAAATCTCAAATTTTTATTTATATATTTTTAGATAATGACTTACTAAGTGATAAGTTTTACTGTTTACTTAAGATCAAGAGATTTACTTAAAAAAGATCGACGCAATGCAATGTGCAATTTGGTGACTTCTGAGCTAGATGGTAGCGAGACTGACTGCCCGCAAATTTTCGCTTTTTTTAAATGGCGAAAATTGTTGTATTCTGGAGGCTTTAATTTTAATTCAAGTTTTGAGAATGATGGGTAAATGACCTTACATTATTTTAGTGTCGATGGGTAGATACCTATTAGTCGCATAGAGTAAAACTAGAAGTTTCCCTTGAGTTCTTAGTAAAAGTTGGAAACAGTGAGAAATCATGCTTACATTTTCTTCGTATAGTTCGAATGTCGACCCTGTCCTGGTAGTGGCAATGAACTTGGCTGGTGGCGGTGGCACTGGTTCTAGGAGCTCTGTTGGCTCCATATATTTCTCGTACAAGTCTTGACGAGGCCCTATAGTCATATCCTTTTTTCCCATGCGACAGTTTTCTAGTATCCAATTTTGCTCAGGAACTGCTGGGCCCCGCCGAACTGATTCTGTTGGGCCCCTGCGAACGGTCGGAATTAAATTTCATTTGTTCGTTTCATAAGATATATATCTGGGTAGATTCATAGATAGTAGGGACTATCCATAGATAGATATATTGTATTCTTTATTACACACCAAAATTTTACAAAAAGCTCAAATAATACATATAAAAAGAAAAGTCTGCTGACTGACTTAGCAACGCTCAGCCCAAGACCGAGAAAGTTGAAATTTTCCACAGAGGTTCCTTTTATGATGTAGACTAGATTCTGCCCGCGGCTTTATCCGTGTGGATGTTGGAAAGTATCCCACGTGTACATACTACCGGGATTTAAAGTACCCTATGTGTTACTCCAGGTTATCAACTATCTGTGTGCCAAATTTCATCCAATGTTTACGCGGCGCGCGCCAATAAATTTTCCATTCGGCACGATTTTTTCCGAAATCTTCAACAATCATCGTCATATTTCAGCCAATTTACACAAAAACCGTAAATAATAATACACTTAAACCTTTCTCATGAATCACTCCGTCCATTACTGAAAACCGTATCAAAACCGTGGGATAGTTTTTGAGTTTATCGCGTTCAGATTTACAGACAGACGCGGCGGAGGCTCTAGGTACATAGTTTTTACAAAACAAAATTGTTAATATGGAGGTTTTTCGAAATTCCAACGGGATGGTTAATATAAGGTGGATGAACCCGCTGGTCAAAGACATACGACGTCGATCGCGTAAGAACATTTAGCAACTAAATTCTGGTTACAACACTTCAGTTGATATATTAATTTAGTTGTATAGATATATTAATTTTTAAAATAACAGTAATTTTGACTTTTTCTTTAAATACCGCGCGAAAACTAGAGTACGCAATAATTTGTATTTTTTAAAAGTAATTTCCTCTTCATTCCTCATCTACACTTTAGCTAGTGACCACGATTGTGTTTAAAACGCAATAAATGTGAAGAGTGATGAACTGTGGGTGCTCAAGCTTACCTTAAGATCTTTGTGTAGTCATCATGTTCGTAAATAATTTTACGTTTAACATCGAAGAAGCCGTCCCCGGTGTCATTGTATCCTTCAGGTACATCTACGTAAGGCTGATAAGCCGTCAGGAATGACTTGCCACCAGGCTGCACACCATCGGCGTATTCTCTCGAAAATCTATTCACACAGAATTTTGACAGAATTTTGTTCGAGTTAAACGGGTTTACAGGAAGAGAAAAATTATATAAAAGTACCTATTTAAATGGAAATCGGTCTGCACAGCTTAAAGGCTGCTATGTCGGTTGTTGTAGATAGATAGTCGCAGCAATATTCTAACAAAAAGTTTAACGATGGTAGAAAAGTCCTCTTTGCGGTACTTTGTCGAAATCCGTTCATTGGTATAGGCGTGAAAAGGTAACTTTAAGATAGAGTTATAGAACCTTCGATTTTTTAAAGTATGTAGTTGAAAACCACACATAATACCTACCTTTTGCTTCACACCACTTGCAAGTTTTTTTTAACTATAACAGAAAATATAAACGAAGGTACCTTCTATCGGGCATCCTACAGTATTGCCAATTTTTTGCATCGTACTCGAGAACGCCGTCAAACAAGAGCGCCTTCTCCGTCATCTGGCCTTTGTTCCACTGGCCGCGTATGACCGCCTTGCCAGCAGGTGTTTGGTATCTCAGCTCACCTTTACCGTGAAACGCACCTTCAAAGAACTCGCCTTCGTAGATGACTCCTATATTTTATTATTTTTGTAAACTTTTCGCACACATAAGGTACAAAGGCGGACTTAATGCCTTAGGCATTATCTACCTGTTAACCCAGGGGGTGAAGAAATTGCACAAACTATGAAAAAATATAAATTGTGATGAATTTTAAATAAAAAAAGATATTGTGTACATAAATAGGTTATAAACGTATACATCGTAAACACATGACTAAATATTAACTAAAATTTCCAGATATATCTGCGAATTCAAGGGTTAGAGGTGTTAAGATGACTCTCCGCATTTCTTGCTGCTACGCTCTGCGCTCTATTTGTTTCGAAAATAACTCTGCAGTTTCCGCTCAACTGCATATCGACTGGTGGCCGTCCTGACATCAAGAGGAAGCGCATTCCAAAGACAAATAGAATGAATATGAAAGGAAGAATGAACAAAGTCTGAAGTATGAGAAGGACAGTTTAGGAAAAGATTGTTAGAAGAACGCAGTTTCTTAGCGTGAGGTGAACATAGATAGTGGAAGTGAGACACAATATAAGAAGGAGGAGTGGAGAGTTGAGAAGGGAGAAAAGCGTGGTCAAAGCGCGCAGACTTCTTCTTTGGCGAATGTACCTCCATTTGAGCTCAGACACATGGTCATATTTCCTGAGGTTGAATATAACCCGGATACAAGTTTTGAGTAATCTGTCGAGCTTATCCAAAAAAACCGCATTCAAGTCAAAGTGGCACACGTCACCATAGTCGATGATAGGGAAAATGAAAGTCTGCACAAACATGGAGTTCGTCTTACCGGGCAAAAAGTTTCTCAGACGATGCAGGGATCGCAGAATACCGTGGAGTAAGTGTCGACTCAAGGTGCAAACCGAGGTCTTTCACAGTAGAATAAATGGGAATGACGGTACCATTGAAAATAAGAGGAAAAAGAGCTAAGCGCTACCCTACCCGTCATGCGTGAGGATCCAATTAAAATGGCCTGACACTTTGAGGGGTTTACTGACACCCCAAAACTTGATAGCATCTAGGTCTCGGTTTACATCTGCTGCGGTAATTGTCAAGAGTCTTATGGAAAATGGTGGAGCTTTTGAATATTAAATGCTTTTACTATATCAATAGTAAAATCTGGTTAAAACATTCTTAGGCCGGACGGTTGGTTCAAAACAGGGAAGATAAACCAAATAAGGGAACGTTTAGGTATGCTCTGCAGTGAGTAAAGTGCATGCTAGTAAAAAGGCTAATAATCTGATGGACAGCCAAATTCGGGTTGTGGACTCTCTCGTTACTTAGTCCTCTTGACCTTGTTAGTGATTTAGTGTATTGCTGCTTATTTCTGAATAAAATAATCTTCACGATTGGCGGCACATAGCGTACCTCCGGCGCACCTTGTTCAATTAGAAACACTATCAACAAAAATGAGACACGTTTATGGGTTGCCAATTTTGTTACGTCAAAAATAGTATTTTCACAGCCATTGCCTGTAAAAATATAGTAGATGACGGGAAAAAAAAATGGTCTTTATAAGCTTATTTTTGGCTTCTTTGAGCCATTATTAATAGTTTTTTTTATGAGTCAGAACGAATATTACACTCTAAATTAGCTATTATGATAGCTTATTTCGCTGATTTAATATAATAGGATACTATAGGCTTTTATAAAATAAGATACTATCCAAACAAATACCATAAATACGAGACGGCCGTTTTTCGGACTAACCCTTTGAATAGGACATACGATCGGTGTTTGTTAACCTTTTTGACTTTCAAACCAAACGCCACCAATAATTGCACAGATAAGTTGGTCGTACTTTAGCGGCTGAACCCAATCTATCTCCAATTTTGGCGTACTGGAGATAGACAAACCTATCAATCTCTGGTTTTAACGTCTCAATAAAGCCAAAGTATGCGACCCTATAATTTGTTTGACAGTGACAGATGGAATTGTACTGTCTGTCATCAGTAGCTATCTGTCTTAGGTTATTAGGTTTGGATGTAAGTTGAGCCATTGCATTACCGTTAGTAAAGGTATACACTCCATAGCCATGCATGCCGCACCCTTCCTGCCATCCGCCGTCATAAAAGGAGCCTGTCAAGAATTCATGAGTTTTGCACGAAGGTCCGGGTACTTCCACGGTCCTGCGGGGAAGTCATAGTTACCAACATTAGATATTTCAACCAGTCTTCGGTTTCCGAGCGCCATCTATTAAATTGCATGTGGCCCGTAGTATGGTTGCCATAAGAGGAAAACGCCAGGGCAGTACGAAAAATTAAAATTTGCAGGTCAAATTGTCAGCATGTCTCTGTAAAAAACTCACCGTGAAGACTTGCGCGGTGTGAGCTGTCAGTGTCATCCCGTCTTGGTCGGGATCGACTAAGACTGGATGTCATGACAGCATGTCGATTCTGTAAAAATCTCACCGTGTAGACTTGCGTGGAGTGAGCTGTCAGTGTCATTCCGGATTGGTCAAAGCCTAGTATCAGTGGCACTGACAGCTCACTTCACCTAAGTTTTCAAGGTGAGATGGTTACAGAATAACATCAGTGTCACTGACACACTCCACGCTTACTTCATTTAAGTTTTCACGATGAGATGGTTACAGTATGGTTGTATGTTGAACAAAATATGATTCGCGACTTAACTTAGAGGGTTGTATTCATGATTTTAATGATTATAATTCTGATACTTGTTACGGTCGCGAAACATATTTTGTTTACCATACAACCTGACACTGACCTGCAACAAACGTAAGAAAATTTTAATTTCGCAGGCAACCTGATATGGGAGAAGTGCCCTTCTCCCATTTGTTTTGTTTGTTTGGCATCTCGCAGGTCAACCTATGCGGTTGTCGTCTGCTTAAGCGGACTTGCCTGTGGATTCCCTAATAAATTAAGGCCTCCAGCCAGGACTGCCCTTCTCCCATAAAAGTAAGGTTGAATTTGTAGGTTATTTTCAGAACAGTACAGTCAAACATCCTTTATTTTAGTAGGTACAACATTTTTTTTCAGGGCAATCATTACTAGTAGGTCAGTCAATAATCACTTAATAACAAGAAAATTGCGTTGGTAACGATAACAAATAGTGTTAGTAAATATCTCAATACTAACTTGCATTTTTCTTTGTGTTTTTGTCTGAATTCCCTCATAAGGCACAGCCATGGACAAAATGGATATTTAGTGCTACAATCATAACACTAATATTATTTACAGTCAGATCTTCATAGGTACATATTGTATTTTTTTAATGTGAGGTAAGTGCGTAACCCACTAACAATGGTTTTCATTAGGTATTTACGTTGTTGAGACTAGCTCTGCACTATTGGCGTCGGCGTCAGCGTCGAGTTGCAAAGTTGCAAAGACAGGCTAAGGGAATCGCAGGCTCTCGCTACTTGTCGCTGTTACTGGACTCATGTAGCACGCGCACACTCGACTACAGTCGCATGCGACAGGTCAGTTTATCGTGGATGTCGCCGCCCACGTCCATAATTTTTATGATCCACGATAACGTTATATCGTGCACGTATACGTTATAACGTTATCGTGGACCGCTATTTAGCGTCTTCATAATATTTCTATTTTTCTTCCCGGTGTTATCGTGATGACGTGAAACGTGAAGCGAAATTATAAAAGCGCTTATTATGTGACCGTTTACTGCTTTCATTATGAACCCAAAGCTTCAGTGGTTTTAAAGCTACGTCCTCATAAATGAAGTGGCACGATTTTTAAGCGAGATGAAGGTTTGTTCCTCTACATGTTGAACTCAATGCACGTATGTGTCGCCTAGTACAAGTGAAAAAAATCACGCAGGACAATAATGACGTCATGGTCGATAATTTCAAACTTACAAACCTAGAATTACGAATGCCTGACTTCATCTCGTAGATTAGCAACAACTGAACAAAAAAAATACAACGTAAAAATGTTGATTTTTATGGGCGATTACGTAACAAAGTATCTGCAGATAAACAGCAGCTAACTTATTATAATAGAATATTGTTTGGGTGTTTATATTGTTATTTAACACAATTTGGATGATTCTATAAAACTGAAATGTACATAATAATGGAATTATAATAATTTGTGTACAAGATTACTGTGTGACAGACACTTTGTCAATATGACAGAACATTTTATGTATGTCATTGAAGCATCAAAGACAATTGATTAAGGCAAAGTATTCAGCCATGTCTTTAAAAAAAGTTGTAGAGAAATGAGTTGAAATCTTCCTTGTTATATTCCACAGACATTTAAGGAGTAGCAGACCAAACATTCATCCCTAGTTATATTTATATACTATATATACTAGATAGACATGATTCTTTATCCTTGTCTTGCTAACCGACAAGTCGTAAATAGTATCTCGTTCTGTCACCAGTTCTTACACTAACATAGACAAAATTGGACGCGTGGCTTGTCTATCCCGCGCCGCCTTATTGATAAGCAACATCATCTGCATTAAATGAATGAACGAATGCACAGAGACGAATTGGTCTCCTTTCGGACGAATTGGAAATTAGTAATTCCAAAACAAAATAGAACAAAAAAAAATCATTAAGGCCGCCTCTGTTTCTGATCATGATCACTGACCTCATAGCTAATGTTAAGTTTGCCAAAAGCCGACGGCCTAAGAAAAATGATTTGTCTCGCTGTCGAACACAACGAGACCAATAATTCATCTTAGGCCGACGGCCTAAAGCTAATTGCACAAATCCGAACGGACGAGGATTTGACGACGAAAGAACGGACAAACTTTAGCAAAGGGACATTGACGCCATCTATGAGTGGAGCATTGTGAACAAACATTTTTTTAATACAAACAAGTGCCACGTCATAACATACGGTAGAGGGTTACGACCATCGTTTGGGAGGTGAAGTTATTACTCGTGTCACCAACATAAAGGATTTGGGTGTGACTTTCGACCGCTGTCTTACTTTTAGAGATAACGTTTCTGCCCTTGCCAAGGAATCTTTCAGGTGCTTGGTATTTTTTTTGCGAAATGCTCGTGACTTTCGCAAAACAAATTATATTAGGCTGTATACCGCTCAAGTCCAGTGCCTGTGTTTGACACCCCTGATAACTAACTATAAATAAACAAATGAAGTGATTTTCTACGACTGTTTTGATTGTAATTTTATATTCGCACGAAAATAGTATTATGGAACCCGCACTATTATGATATAGAACTTATCTTAAACTTGCAATCGTTATTCCCTGAATTATAGTTTGTACAAACCACATAGATGGTCCATTCTGACGTTCACATTTTCTTTGCTTTTATAACACTCTGGTAGGCTTGGAAATAATAAAATAAACAGAAACGCAATCACTTATAATTCCTTGAAATTCTAGAATATTAATGTCACTCGTATACAGGCGCACTCTGTTTTTATTATAATGACTGGCTGGCTGGCTGGCTGGCTTGCTAGGCGGCGACGGTCAACCTCCTCACTTAGCTGTCGTGGTAGGAGGTCACGTCATGGCGGTTGGCTGGCTGGCACTTTAGTAGCGACATCTTTCGCAGGCGTTACATTCGGCCATCCTGTAATCATTGCTCCCGCAATGGGAACACAAAGCGCAATTAGTCATACTATCAACAATAATATGGGACAAAGGAACCGCTGGGCGCAGATTAACTCTCAAGCAGATCTATTAGATCTTCTGTTTCTAGCTGCTCGTCAGTACTACTTGCACTATCGGACATGGGTGCTACACTTTTGTAAGGGCGAATAGCGTCGGCCGATACTAGACCGGTAAACTGTTTATATCCTCTAAGTCCCTTAATACTTCTAATCCTATACCGATCTTTACCTAAAACTTTAATCACTACATAGGGGCCTGAATATACGTCATCTAACTTAGAGTTTACTTTGCCAACGCTGTTGGTAGGTGCTTGTCGCCACAATATATAGTCACCTCTTTTAGGAATAGTGCTATCTTTACGTTTCTTATCGTAATTTCGCTTCATTCTGGTACTAGCTACCTGAATACGTTTACTAGCTTTAGAACGCCTAGATTGTACAGGTTCTGATACCTGATTGGGTATGGAAACATCACATACGGGCCTACCAGTTTGAGCAAACATGAGATCGTACGGATTATATCCTGTGGTTGCACTAACCATATTATTAATACCCCAAATGATGTCACGTAAGCTGTTGTCCCAATTGTGAGAAGCGTCATTGGGTTCAGAGGTCCGTAAAGCATCCATTATGGTACGGTTGGTGCGTTCGACCTGACCGTTTGCTCTAGGACATGCTATAGCGTTTAATATATGTCTAAATTGTTTTTCAGTGGCAAATCTCTTAAAATACCTGCTCTTGAAGGCTTTTCCATGATCAGAAACCACTCGTACAGGGTACCCAAATAAACTAAATATCTTTTTTTTAAAGTCGAATCCACAGAGTTAACAGTACGAGCTTCCCTCTTACCATATTCACCTTTTCCGTAAGCACAATGCAGACATGATGTTACATACTTTTTTATGAAGCGCGACATTTTGGTAAACCAGAAAATATTCTTAATAGCCTCAGTACATCTCTTTATACCTACATGGCCTATGTCGTCGTGGTGTTTTTGTAATATTTTCCACCTAGCTAATCCCGGAACAACTAAGCGGTTGCCGATCAGGGTTTTACGATAAAGTCTCTCTTTAATCCACGCGTAAGTATTTACTATTTCACTATCCTTGCAACAGCCCTTTAGCAAATCTATGATGTGATTTAATTTTTCATCCCCGTTTTCTACGGTAGCAAACCCATCCATTACATCTAAACGGTCTACATCAAACGTTTTTACAGGATTTCTACTTAATGCATCTATGTGCTGCATACGCTCACCGGGCCTATAATCTATAGATATGTCGTAGTCCTGAATTAGTAACCATCACCGAGCAATACGCGGAATGAGATCGTGTTTTGTTAATTTGTCGCGAACGGCGGTACAGTCTGTCACTACCCGTACCGGTTTACCTAATATGTAAATCCGAAACCTACGTAAAGATTCTACTAATACAAAAGTTTCGAGTTCATAACTATGGTACACAACTAACAGTAACAGGGCGCAAACTGTCATCGTTTTGTTTTTGTAGTAACCTTTACTGGTGTTCGAATCGGCGACTGTGGGTATGTTTAATACTACGGCGGCGTAGCGTTACGCCCCGACACCATTTGTGCTCTACTGTTCCTATGGGTCCTATGTTGATTTTATCTTAATCCGTCCCCCCTATGGCACTATTACTATATGAAGCTATATTGGTACAGAGTATATTTTTGGCAGATAAATGGCAATTTTCGTCAGGCAATAGGCAATTAATGGCAGTGGCACTGACCTGAATGCAGCTTTCAGCACGTAGCAGAATGGTCCCTTCCTTCCAGTTAACATCCTTTCCTCCAGTGTTGATGATCTTCAGGTAGCCAGTGCTTCCGCTAAGCACAGTTGCAGGTATCGAGTATGAGACGTCTTGGAACTCATAGTGGCTTACTGGAGTCACCACGTTATTTCCTTCTGGGTTTCCGGTTATGACAACCTTGATAATCGATATTCCCGGATGCATACATTCATCTGAAATGGTCTTGATTGCGAAACGACTGGATTCTTCGTCTACTTCAAATAGAAAACCTGAGGCTTTTTGTAACACAACTGTTCCATTTTGTACAACTAGAGAGACTCCGTCACTATTTATCACTGGCTGCCCAATTAGGAGGTTTATGCCGTTCATGTCAATATGAGTCAAGTGAGCTTTGCAGCTTACGTCCAACCCGTCGATTTCAAGGCGGAAGTTCACTTCACCATGGCTAGTAACCAGCGCACCGGAGAATCCTTTGAACGCGATGGTTGTTGGTGTGACCTCTAACTCCAGCAGTTTTGCAACTTGATTAGTCAGTGCATTCACCTGGCTGCCGGTGTCAATGTAAGACTTCACGAAAGCATCATTTACTTTTGCAGTTTTTATAAATATCACTATATTTTAGCAGCATTTTAATATCTCTGACAGTACTAGCTTCACTGGTTTTTGAATTGGAAGGACATCTCGTGGCGATATGACCTTGTATACCGCATTTGAAGCAGTTGCGCTGCTCTGGTTGGGGACAGTCACCTACTATTGTCCCGTTTTCTTACAGCGAGGACACGGAACAATGTCTGGGTTGACAGGTCCTGACTTTTTCTCAGTAGGTCGCCCCATATCCTTTTGAGCTGCACGTTGATCATATGAATGCGGGCGGTAGTCATCGAGAGCGCAGAGAAATCCTTCGTAGAGTTCATCAAGACGTTCGCACTGAAAGGCTCTTGCATTCGACTGCAGTCCGACAGGTAAACCGCGTATTATACAGGAGATGGTTGCACTATCCGAAAGCTTGCATCTAAAGCACATTGCAACCTTTTCTTGATAGTACTAAGTCATGCTTTCAGAGTTCAACTTTCTTCGATTGAGCATCTCTTTTAAAATACCTGTATAATCCCGGTGCTTCGGGAAGGCGCGTAGCAGCATTTGCTTCCACTGTTCCCACGAAAAATCGTATTCTTCGAGACGGTTATACCATTTTCAGGCCTGACCCCGCAGTTTGTCTTGCAAATAGAAAGATTTTGTTTTTTCACATGGCGTGGATCACACTTCTGAATTATAACACTCTGGTAGGCTTGGAAATAATAAAATAAACAGAAACGCAATCACTTATATTTCCTTGAAATTCTAGAATATTAATGTCACTCGTATACAGGCGCACACTGTTTTTTTATAATGGCTGGCTGGCTGGCTGGCTGGCTTGCTAGGCGGCGACGGTCAACCTCCTCACTTAGCTGTCGTGGTAGGAGGTCACGTCATGGCGGTTGGCTGGCTGGCACTTTAGTAGCGACATCTTTCGCAGGCGTTACACTTTTGAACTTATCTAAGTGTATAGGTACGTATTTCTGCTCATGACTGTACTATACCTACTATCATGGGACAGTAGTTTGTCACATTCCTTATTCGTGAAGTCTGCAAAAGTACAGTGAACACAACTGCTGTGTAAGGTTATTCATAAGGTCTTAAATCTGGTCTAGATTTAAGACCCTAAATCTAGATAGTAGGTCTAGACGCTACTGCTACTACTATTTATCGTTTTTGTGGGACTAATAAATATTGAAAAAAATAACAACATCAAACAACATCAATCTTTATTAAACAGTAAACACATTTTTATTGATTAAGAAAACAACATTAAAAATTAAAACCTCATGAAATGATTGTTTTATTCACAAAAAAACTACAGTAAAATGAGTATCAGTAAAATAAGCTAATTTATTTATAATCAATTCTGCGCTGCGGACACTGGAATTTTCGTAGTGGTACGCTGTAGAAAAAAAAACATGTTAATAGGGCAATTTCTCAATCCAGCACTAGAATTCAGTGACGCAAGATGTATATTTTAACAGATGTAAAAGCACGTTTCAACTCAGTATCCAGTGATAGATTTGTACAGAGCAGTCGCTTCTTGAGCAAAGGCTGATTCAGCGCCGCTGGATTGCTTCACTTAATCAATGTAGGATAAGTACAGTCAACTCTAATAGTTTTAAATGTATTTTTAGATGTATGTATTTGATTTTTATTTTATATATTATGTATGTTAAATACAAATACATATATAAACTCACGCCTTATCCCCGTAGGGTAGGCAGAAACTATAGAACGCCACCTGCTACGAACCTTACATATTCCTTTTGCTTCGTTTACGTTCATACATCAGTCATATGCGCACGCCGGTTGCGAGTACCACGCGCCTGAACTTTCTGAAGAATATCACCAATAAGATCACTAGATGTCCTTCTAGGACGTCCCCTCTCGTTCTCGTTCTCGTTCTCACTCACGTGCCTTGTAAACACCTTTTGGAATTCGCCATTTATTCATCCTCTCAACATGACCAAAACATCTAAGCATACCCTTTAATTTTTTTTTCACTACATTTTTTTTTAAACCGCACGTCTCATCTTGCCATATCACGATTCGTATACTTTTAGTGCATCTTAGGAAGTATACTAAAAAAAAACTGCATTTGTTAAACTAAGCTTGGGTGGTCCCGACTCCCGACCAAAAAACTTATGTAAATTTTGCCTTAGCACTGTGACCCACTGCGCGCGAGCCGAGTGAGCGCTACATCCTAGTTGATCGCAGTTTATTGTCTATCTAGTATTTTAGAACAACAAAATGGGAATTACCTATAAACCGCAAAAAAGGAGTATTTATTATATAAGAGTGTCCATTAATACTTTTTAGGACATATTATACAGGGTGGCAAGGACATCGGCGCGCGAACAGAAACCATGAATTCAGCTCATGATTCTAGACGTAGAATTTTTACGTTAACTAATAATTGTCAACTCAGTCATGCGTGCTGCCCTAATACTAAGTAATACATTTATCTATTAGGGCTAAAATAAAAACAAGATAAACTAAATGATTGGGCTCTCGTTGCTAGCAAGTGCAAAGATACAGCAGATACTTCTTGGGGTACTAACAAAGAAACCATTCTCTACATCATTCGTATGCAAATAATAATTATCAATAGATCGTATTTTTGCTCTCAAAATCACAAGCTTTAAAAGCTTACTACTTTTACAAACCTTTGCAAATCTGGCTGGTAGAAAGCTGGTCCATACACTTCGTCCTCCTGCGAAAGTAATCAGAACTTAAAATATTTATGTTACAAAAAATTTGCAAAAAAACGCTGTCTTCTGTTAAATAACCGTAGTTTTAGGGTTGGCCCCAAACCCTAAAACTACGGTTACTTAAGACTGCGGTGGCCGCTAAATAGCGTCCGCCATTTATCGTTGAACGACGTCACTGAAACGATAATATGTAAGTAACTTGGTTTGTTTCGTTAGAGAGCATTTTTAGGGTTCCGGACGTCCTAATGAAAAACAGAACCCTTATAGGATCACTCGTGTGTATATCTGTCTATCACAAACTATTTGCTCCGAATCGACTGGACTGATTAAGTTGAAATTTGGTACACATATGAATTTACGTGACCCAAACACGGTCGTAAAACGTATATAAACGAATTTAATAATGAAAATGGGGGTTTCACTTTTGGGGGGAAAACTAGAAAATTAAAAACAAAAGTTTTGCGAACTGCACCGTGTGACATATAAAATAAAAAGGACTTGTTGTGAGGGTCCAAAACATGTTTTTGTATAATTTTAAAATAAACAGTTTTGAAGTAATTTCAGAAATTATACTAAAATTGACCTCCCCTTGTATCTCCGAAACTACAGAGCCTAAAGATTTGAAAAAAAATACTGAAATTAGTTCATTACTGTTTTTCCTGTAATCTGTATTACAGGAAAACCTATAAGATGTCTGTGGTCTTAAAAAAACGTGGTAAATCTTTCAATATTGAGCGTAAAAACCAACAATGCAATAAAATTTTATAACTCAATTTTAACCTACTTGTAATTGTCGTATCAAAATGAAATTTTGTATGTATTTGAAGTTCGGGTAGCAAAACTATTATCTGAAATTTTGGAACTGATCAAAGCTTAAATTTTTCAAGTTATAAACGTATTAAAATAAGTGTTAGAAAAGGACAGTACTATCGTAGAAGTGACGTCACAACTATGTAACTTCATACTAGCGCCGTACATTGTCCGTGCCGCGCGACAAAGACGGGAACAATCCCCTCCATAAACTTTTAAAGCGTGTATCTTCTTCATATTTACATCGTTTTAACAGATTTTTTTCGATGATCTCATTTTTACTATGCCTTCTTTGAAATTATATTATTTTTATGAACATTTTTAAGATTAGTTATCATCCCTATTATGGTAACTGGGAAGTGCTGATTTATTTCGCAATTTCGGGTTTTCAGTTATGTTCGCGACGAGGCTTCACCAGATTAAATTATGAAGTGTTTTATATTTACTTTGATTTATTTATAAAAGTTAATAATACTAGACATAATCAAAATTGTGCTCAAATAGTCATTTTACAAATCGTAAGTAAAACCTTTATAATCTCAATTAAGTGGGCTATATAACCGTAGTTTATATGTAGCTTCAGGTATCTTAGACCGAGACCTAGCCCTGAACTTAACTTTCAGATATCTAGTCCATGGGAAAAGCATAATTAATTGAGTTTATAAGTTGTATCACTCATATTTTGTTAATTTTGTAAATATGTTTTTGCCAACCTGCTTGCAGTGGCGCGTCACGGCCTTAATAACCTAGATGTATCGCTTTAAATACTAGATTTCTTTAGTTCAATAGACAAGCCTGAGGTTTTTTTGGAAATAAGTTCAGTACTTCATAAGTTACAAGTGAAACAATTTTTAACACTTATGAAAACTTGGTGTTATTAGTTCTTTGTCAAGAAATCCCTTCCCATCGTGACTTCAGGACATAGCTGTCAGCTCAGTTCCTCGAAGATACCCGGAACCTATCGGTGCAGGAGGTCAGCGCCGCCTGG
Organism: Dasypolia templi; assembly: GCA_963555695.1. Classification (NCBI taxonomy): domain Eukaryota; kingdom Metazoa; phylum Arthropoda; class Insecta; order Lepidoptera; family Noctuidae; genus Dasypolia; species Dasypolia templi. The sequence continues at coordinate 6,944,094 of OY743148.1, read as the reverse complement.
ACTGGGAGACCTACCCTCACATTGGGCAGGCATACACCTTCCTTGCACACTGCGCGTCTAGCGATGACTACTGTCCGGCACAAGTCCATTTTGTAGAAACTATACTATAGAATAAATTTTAATAGATTAAAGTTTAAATACAAAAAAAAAAAAAAAAATTGATTCACTATGCTTACATAGTCAAGGTCCAATAACGATGGATTTTTGGAATTCTTCTTGAAGTCAACTATAGGGTTGGGTACCGGTGTTGGCTCTGGTACTGGCGCTGACCATGTGTCGTAGAAGTCCGGACGAGGTCCTACTATCCCCAGAGGTTCCTTGCGACAGTTGTCTACCAACCACTTCTGTTCTTGAAGTGAAGGGCCCCTGCGAACGATTCCAAAATCGTGTAATCACGAAATTTATGGAATTGTGGCGGCGGCGTTTACTACTACTACATGCGAACTAAGCATCACACTGACGTCACGCAAAAACCTTCATCGCGACATCAGAGTTTACCGCGCAGCTAGCATATTTACAACGCCCCGACATCAAACATGACGCAGTTGGCAACCAGACACAACACCCGTCTGGTCGGAAGATCCTCCTATTTCCGTAGAGTATGAGTGAACTTTACAACCTGTTCCTCATATATGCTCTACACCCTGTTCTTCATAAATACAAGTGAAGGCTTTTGTTTTTTTTAAGTCTTCATATATTTGCTAGTAGTAGCATTACTGTCGCCAATAGGCGTGGATATTCTCCGGTTTGAAGGATATGTGTAATGCAGGTACATTTCAGGTGTCTCTTGGATGGCAACGCACATGCGATACCGAAGGAGCGTTGCTGTTCTGGTATTGACGGTGGTGACCAGGTGACCACTTATTTTCAGGTGGCCGATATGCAGGGTGGCCACCAGTCTCAACAAAAGTTTGCCTGACAGCTACAGTTACAAGGGATAGGAGTGTTTTACCACATGTGTTGGTTCATTGGCTGCAACACATTATTTAAATGAATATAGCAAAACACAAAAATCGTGTGAACCGGTTTTTTTGTTCCATTATAATATTTGATATTTTGATTTTGGTATTCTTAAAATGAACGCAAGCACTTACCTTATGACTTCTAATTGTCGTTCATAATCATGAACGACTTTCGTCACGGGATTGTAGAAGCCGTCTCCAGTGTCATACAAGCCGGAAGGTATCTCACGGGGAGGAACATCATGTGTTAGGTGCGACTTGCCCGCAGGCGGTAGATCCGTTCCGTACTCCATGTCATATCTGTTCACATATTGTATTTGAATATTCTACGGAATCTGAACAAGGCAATAAGACAATTGCCGTTTTCAGATTCCGTATAGGTTCAGCAGGTTGAAAGATCTCCAGCTATAAGTAAATTAATTATAATTTTTTTGGTTTGTTTTTGTTTATTTTTTTGCTGCACTCTGGACGCTTTTAACGTGTAAGGTTTTTGTATATCGTTCTCACTTAAAAGATCAACATTAATTATGTAATTTATTATATACTACTTTCTGTAGAACCAACTCAGGCGTACGCTCACTGTTGCATCGATTAGTTGACACCTGCAATGGGCAGTTTGGGTCAACCGCTATCATGTTTCTCAGCAAGGCTGTATTTAGAAAAGAAATTGTTCATATTTTAAGTGATCAGAACCGTAATAATTAAGTTAAGTTACTACTTTTATTCCGTTTATTTTTATATTGTTCTTACTAACAACTAGTAGATCTGTTTTTTAATCTGTGGATAACGTTGTGAGTAGTGTGTTTGTTACTTCTATTAACGTCTTACCTATTAATACACCGCTGTTTGTTGTCCCTATGTAAATAAATAAATAAATAAAAAACACTACAAAGTAAAAAATATATTTTATTTAGGAAGTCGGTGAACAAAAAAATAAAACGAAACCAAAGAAACCGGTGTTAAAGTTATTTTTCGCTTTGTGGTGTTTTATTGGAATTCGTTTTTTTTTTCGTATTAGCCTCATGAAAATATTAAAGCTGAAAGCGTTCGATAATCCCACATAATGGTAACCCTCTTTATTCACGCTTCCTGTCTGACACAGAATTAAGTAAATGCTACAAAAAAGGCTGTTTCATCATTTATCCTCATTAGAATAAACGCTTTTTTTGAGGCGAAAAATCCGTATAAGTAAAACAAATCGTTATGATAGGCGATTAGAGTGAGTTAAAGCAAAAATATACGCAGGAAATGTTTTTAGCGCGATTCACAGCCGCCATTTTTGTACGTACCAACGTGATGAAATGTAATTCTGCGCTAATTGCGTTTACATCGTGGATGAAAAATAAAATTTAACCTTTAAATTAAATGATGCAATTTCTTGCTAAATGAGCTAAAACTGTAAAAAATGTGGCTGGAATACAATGGTTACTATGATTTACCTACAGCTAAGAAGTTCATGCAGCATAATCAGCCAGGGGGCACAAGCTTCCTCTTTGTGAGAGGGAGTGGGCCGTAATCCACCACGCGTGCCACGTGCTGGTTGGTTGATATCACATGTCTTCGAATTTTTGGTTCTAAGACATGCCGGTTTCCTTACGAAATGAAATAATTTACACAAAGTCAAGTGCCTGTCTGGGTTCGAACCTACGACCTACAACTCGTAAGTCGCGGCCGTTACCACTGGTCATGCAGCCAAGTGACTTATTATTATAGGTGATCGTGGATGTTCAAAGTGCCGATTTTCAAACAACACGTGAAAAAACCGTTAGGCTCCTTCAAACACGCACCGCTCGTTGCGCGACACGCGCATGAATGCTGATGATGGTGGCTTTATATCGCGTGTGATTCGCGTGTCGCGCCAGTCTATACGAGCCTTTAAAACGAGTTCTGATCTCCAAGACTTTCAGGTTAGATTTCATCATTGAAATTTAACGTGATTAGTACTTAAACTCCGTTTAAGAGCTGTCAATGTCATTATTTTCTATGGAATATTAACACTGCAGCTCTTGAACGGTTTATGATGTGGTGAACGCATTCAGTAACATTGGTGAAATCGTCACTCAGTTATGTAGATGTAGAATTTATCCTAGTTTTAAACGAAATGGTCATAATTAGTAATATCGCCTTGGCCAGAAAGTCGTTAGTTAACTTAATTAGATCAGAAAAAATGGGGTGGTTGTTCCATCATTGAGCCTTGAGGCAACATATTCCGGTAACAATTGTGATAATTAATGATGCAGTAAATGAAAATGGATTTACATAAATTAAATCAAAAAGAATATATCTTGTGTCAAATATATTATTCATGTCTCATTTATTAAAAAAAAGGAACCCAGTAGGTACCCATTACTGTTTAAAACAAGTGACATATTGCTTCATCCCGAGCTACCTTATTGATCTTTTTGCTTTAAGCAACTTTGACGACAGCATCAGCTATCCACTGCCGCAGTTCAATTATGATATTGCCCCGTTCGGTTTTTCTTTTGCTTCTGTTCTCATTGTAAAATATTTTTTTTTTCAATTTGTGTACCTTTTTATCGGCACAACTGACCCCAAACTAGCATAATTTTAAGCTTCAAATTCCATTTATCAAAGTTATCTCAAACGCTAAAAATACAAATAACAAATTATGAATAAGCAATCTAAAAAATACCCTAGTCCTACCATACCTACCCTAGTCTTTCCAACTGATACGTGCAACTCGCATAAATAGCTGTAAATTGATTGAAGTAGACAAAAAAGTGTGAGAACAGGATAAATTACATACGCCATACAAATGTACAACCAAGCGAAAACCAAGCGAACTCGTCTTCGCAGCAGCGCCACTAAAATGGACGCCGAAGCAGCGCGATGGTGCAACGTTCAGTGATGCATTTCACATTCACTGCTGCCTCTTTTCTTAACGAAGTTATTCGCGCTGAAACAACTTACCCTCGGCACTTTGAAGCCCTGCCACCCCTACTGATAAACAGAAATCAGTACAATTGTTTTCAATAGCTACGATAGAAAAATAAACTCGCGTTGACCTAGATCGTTAAAACAGTACAGCAGGTATACGTACTGGCAATAAAACTATTTCTCAAAATCAAGAATAATACTTTAGTAAGTACATATTTTACTCCCAGTGAATATTTCTCAAACCTTATTAATTAGAATATTACTTGGCATCGGTTTTCGTACGCGAAATACGGATTAAATCGGTGGATAATGAGGAGTGAAACAACTCCTAGATTATAATCTAATATCACATTCAATTTGTAAAATGTTCCTGCGGGATTGTAAAACTTTTGGGATCCTAACCTTGTAACTTCAGTCTTCAGAAGGTATTCAGATTACATTTTGTTTTTATCAAAAGGGACAGAAAATGTTCTTCTGTCTTGTACGTAGGTTGATACCATGTAGGTTGGTAGAAAGTAATCTAAAATTTCAAAAGTCTAAGGGGTGTCCCTGAGACTTGAAATTTTCGATTACTTACTAATTGTTGGAGAAGTTTGAAAGTGGCGCCAGATACAGAAAAGTTTAAAGAAAATCGTTTGGCTTGGTATAGAAATGTAATGAAGAGGGATGAATCGAATGCGACTAAAAGAGTACTGAATTTAAATGTTGAGGGCCGGAGACAATCCATACATCTTTTCTTTGTTCGTCTCGCGAAGGACAAACAAAATATGTATGGATTGTGTGAGGAATGATATGAAAGAGAAGGGAGTGAATGATAGCGTGACGGTTGTCAGGAGTGAATGGAAGAAGAAAATGTTTAGCAAATAACATAGGACAAGGTCTGGAAGATGATGATTTCCTTGTTCATAATTATTGATTGTACATGGAGGAGAGCAGTGATGGCCCAGTGGTAACGACCGAGACTTACGCGTTGTAGGTGGTTGGTTCGAACGCAGACAGGCGCTTTACTTTGTGTAAATTATTTTATCACCACTGCTGTCAAAACGGTGAAGGAAACCATCGTGAAGAAACCGGCATGTCATTGAGCCAAAAATTCGAAGACATGTGACATCTACCAACCCGCACTGGGCCCGCATGGTGGAGTACGGCCCAACCCTCTTACATAGAGGAGGCCTGTGTCCCAGCAGTGGGAACATTATAGGCTGATTATACTGTATATTATTATGGAAGACTTACAGCTAATAAAACAGACTAATAAGAAGACCATACACACAAGAAAGACAAATTAAAGATGGCATTACCAAGTTTAACATGATGAAAGGCACTGTTTCATTCGAGGGACTGGACAAAATACACTATTTGTTTTATTAATGCTTTTACTACTACTGTTGAAGTTCGATTTTACTAAAATCATTATCTGCCTTTACACGCCGACCCCAAGTTGGGGTCGTCTTTTTGTCTCACCTGATGCAGCTGAAGACCAGTATCTTACATGGAGCGACTGCTTATGTGACCTCGACAGCCCAGTTACTGTGTAACGCCCTTGGTGAGACTGGCTGTCAGACTTTGGGGGCTTCTAACTACATACAACAACTGTCAACGGACCAAACTTAACATGCTTGCCGAGTCACGTATCGGTCTCAATTCCAGAAAAAAATATCATACCTTCTATCAGGTATCTTGCAGTACTTCCATTCGCGTTCATCATACTCCAAAGTGCCGTTGAAGAGCACTTTTCTCTGCGTCGAGACCCCTTTCACCCAGAGACCGCGAATAACTGATCCGGCCTCGGGACCATCATTGTAGACGAGCTCGCCTTTGCCGTGGAACATGCCGTCTTCAAACTGCCCTCGGTACACGACTCCTGAAGTCAAACTTATTTTGTGTGTAAGAGACAGCAACAACAACCATGCGTGTGGACTGATGACTGTTTGGTCAACACTTTGCCGGATACTAAACGCCCATAGGCATATAAACAATAAAACTCTTACTGTGTCTAAACCTTCAACCGATTAAACATGTTACTAACCCTGAAGTAATGACCACAACCACTCTTATTACGATTATATGTGACAAACTTACGGCCAAACCCAAGAAACTAAGATAGTTACTGATATAAAATAAACAAACAGCTCTCAACACGTTATAGGGTCGCATTCGTTGGCTTTATTGGGACGTTAAAGCCAGAGATAGATAGGTTTTTTTGTCCCCAGTGCGCCAAAATTGGAGATTGATACGTTATTGGGTTCGGCCATTAATAGACAAGCATGTCAGTGGTTTGAACAAGGTCATAATGACTTCTATTGAAACCAGAGCCATTGTCTTACCATTAGGAAATGTGTATTCCCCGTAGCCATTCATTCCGATGGTATCGAAAGGGCCGTCATAAGAGGAGCCGGTCGGGAAGTCTTGTATTGGAGATAGAGGCATCTCTGCAACTCTACGGGAACACTGTGGTTATCAACCAAACACATAAACTATCTCTGTTCATTAAACAGTATAAAAATGCTATGATGAAATTCTGACCATTACCCTAATTGCGTAATACACAATCAATCGGAATCTGAATCGTTTTGAAACAGATTGCATATCCATTGCTTCATAAGTTCGATAAAAAATCTTCTCAACAATGTAAAAAAACGCAATGAATGTTGTAGAACTGTCAAAATAAAACAGATTAGTTGTTATCGTTTACGAAAATGTGTTACGCAATTAGGCTGCCGGGGTTACCAGGTGTTCCGTTAACCTGCTATCAAAGAAAATGTTATTTACATCGAATTTTCCAGAAAAGTTGTTGTATAAACGGCGAATAAGAAAAACTATTCCACTAACTTGCATGTTTCTTTGTGTTTTTCGGAATACTTCCTCATAAGATCTTTCCATTTCGATACCAGTCTCCTATTGATAACGCTAAAAGTGATATCTTACATTATTGACAGCCCAAATATATTGTGAAGTTGGGTTTCTATTTAACACGATGCATGGTCGTTTAAAGATTAATAAAAACTGTAAAAATTAATCTTCATCGCGATGATTCCCGTCGTCGACATTGTTAGCTTCGCTACGGTCACAGTCATTGGTCCTCGAGGCAAAAATATGTTTGGAAACACCTTGATATTAATTATGTTGCTAATAGTAAGTTTGTGCTGCATAATGACCTATTAATTGTGCCCTTTGTTGTGCCAATATTTAACGATTTTGCATAGCTTAATCGGGCCAAATGAATCATCGTTAGCTTGAGAAAATTTTCAAACTTACGTAGTTCCCGAAAAACAATTCTGATTTGACATTTTTGTGGAGAAATCTGTAAACATATCAAGCAAAAATCTGAGTAATATATTGTAAAAAGCGGCCAAGTGCGTGTCGGACTCGCACACGAAGGGTTCCGTACCACCCTGCGATATTTAACAATACATATTTCTTTAACACGTTTCTTGTATTCGCCTTTAATTTCTAACATTATTTTATGTTTATAATTTGTTGTTATATCGGCCATAGTAGTACACACTCTGTGAACATTTCAAGTGTTTTACCTATAACGGTTCTCGGTCTCGGTTCAAAGATACATTCCTCTGACAGACGGACGGTCGGACGGACAGGGTACCCTTAGGAATAGGGTCCCGTTAGCATCCCTTGGGTAGGGAACCCTAAAAATGTCTATAGACCAGGTAGAATGAAACTCACGTCTGCAACAGCAGCGCGTTAGCTTTCCGTACGGAACAACTTACGTACACACCTAATGCACATTTCAGTGTTCAGACAGTAATTTGAACAAAATTTAAAGAAACATTGAAAGTCATGTTACCACCATTATATAGTATTTTTACCTAACTAAGCGACGTGCGCTTTACGTGTGGTTACCAAGTGTACAAACACGCTGTGAAAGTGTGTGTAAGCGCAGGAGGCACCGTAGTCCGAGACAGTTCACATCGGCGTCGAGTCGACGATGAAGTACCTGGGACTCGTCCTCGACAGCCGGTGGAACTTCGTGGAGCATTTCCGACGTTTGGCTCCCAGACTGGAGCGGGCTGGGGCTGCCTTGAGGCGGCTCCTGCCCAATCTAGGGGGTCCAAACGCCTGCTGCCGGAGGCTCTACGCGGGAGTTGTGCGGTCCATGGCCCTTTACGGGGCACCGGTGTGGGCGCGTTCTTTGAGGCGCCGACCGGCCCGCAGGTTGAACGCGTCCCAAAGGGTCATGGCCATCCGGCTGGTCCGGGGATACCGCACGGTATCATGCGAGGCGGCGAGCCTCCTTGCCGGATTGCCGCCATGGGATCTGGAGGCAAAAGCCCTCGCGCACGTATGGGAGTGGCGCGAGGAGGCAAAACGCCGGGGTGTAACTCCGCTGCCGCGAGAAATCTCGGTACAGCGGACAGAGCTCCGGCGGGATCTCATGGCGACATGGAGGGTGCGATTGTCGCAACCCAGTGCTGGGCACGCCACAATAGCGGCGGTAAGTCCCCTCTTTGAGGAGTGGTTGGAGAGGCGCCACGGCGTCCTCACCTTCCGCCTGACACACGTCCTCACCGGACATGGTTGTTTCGGGAGGTTTCTGTTTCGCATAAGGCGGGAGGAAACGCCCGGGTGTCACTATTGTGTGGATCGCCCGGAGGATACGGTGGAGCATACGGTGGAGGTATGCCCAGCTTGGGCGGAGCACCGCAGTGTCCTCGCGGAGGCGATTGGCGGCGGCGATCTCTCGCGTCCGGCCCTGGTCCAGGCCATGGTACGGAGCGAGAGGGAATGGAAAGCCGTCACCTCCTTCTGCGAAACAGTAATGTTCGCAAAGGAGGAGGCGGAGCGAGTGAGGGAGAGAGCCTTGCGCCCTCACGCCCCTAGTCGCCGCAGGAGAGGCCCTGGGCGTCGGGAATCGCAAGCAGATTCCCGGCCACCGTAGGCGCGGGCTTGCGGACGGCGAGCCATGGGTAGCTCGCCGTCCGGTAAGGACCAGGCCTGGGTCGACGGCGCGTTGTGTTCCACGCGCGCCTCAAAGAGATGTCAGCACAAAAGGACGGGGTCCGATAGGGCCGACGCCTCAGGGTCACGGGTTATTCTAAAGAGAAAACCGTGGCCCTGGCACAGGCAACTGAAGGAACACGGGTGGGTTTTAGTCAGTAAAAGTCTGACACGCCCTCCCGCTCCACCCTGAGCAGCGGGAGAAGTCATTAGATGATTTCCCACCCAAAAAAAAAAAAAAAAGTCCGAGACAGTGAGAAAGTCAGAAGAGTGTGTGAGCGTGTGTGTGTAATTTGCTGACGCTACTCGTTTTCACGCACACATTCACAGCATGTTTGTACACTTGATTACCACAAGTAAAATGCGGGTCGCTTCTTGAGATAAAATACTGCCCCACGGTGTAAGTTGGTAGATCCATGATTTAAAAATATTGCAAGGCAATAATATTACACAGACCGTAGGTATAGTTTTATGCAAATACATCAATATACAAACATGTGCTTACCTTGTAACGTTCAGTGAAAATTCCGTCTCAAAGTGTTAACCGCAAGTGCGCTACGTTTTTCTGAATAAAAGCATAGCAAATTCTGTAAAACTTTTACAAATTGTTTAATAAAATACTTATAAATTAAAATTGTACAGATAGCTGTTTATTATTAGAAAGTTTATGACTGACTCTCCGCCATTTGTCAAAATGACATGATAAATTGTGCAAATGACATTAGAATTATCGTTCTAAATTTGAGTATCCCACGGGTATCCACTAAACCACCTCAAGGTTTTTAATAAGAACCCTTTTTATTGCAGAACTTTGTCAAAGGGTTGTTGCGAGCAGAGCTGTACCGCCGTTCTTCTAGACTACCTACTTAAGTTAATCTTAGACATCAGTTATTGGTGGTGCAGGAAAAGTATCAGAGGAAACCTGGACTATTTTAAAATGTTCTATATCAAATAGACGTGCCGAAAGGCATCGCTCGTCGCGCCACACGCGGTGTCCTTGTCGTGCGATTTGGTTCTGAACAATCGTGGGATGTTTCGAGATGCTCAACATATTTAGGACCCAATGAGTCAGTTTCCACTTAAGCCGTAGGAGACATGTCTCGAACAACCAATTTTTATTGGGTTATTTTCATATCGCTTCGCTTGGCTATTATTAAAGAAAAACATGTTTACGAGACCGCGTCTAAGGGGCCTGGACAGGCAGATGATGAAGATAGAAAAACGGGTGTCGTGGCGCAATTTGTGATATACGTCTACCATAAATATGTCCATTATTGGGTTGCGATGGGCTTAATTTTTTTTTTTTGGGTGGGAAATCATCAAATGACTTCTCCCGCTCTGGGTGGAGCGGGAGGGCGTGTCAGACTTTTACTGACTAAAACCCACCCGTGTTCCTTCAATTGCCTGTGCCAGGGCCACGGTTATTCTATCGCATTACCTGCGACCCTGAGGCGTCGGCCCTATCGGACCCCGTCATTTCGTGCTGACATCTCTTTGAGGCGCGCGTGGAACACGACGCGCCGTCGATCCGGGCCTGGTCCCTACCGGACGGCGAGCTACCCATTGCTCGCCGTCCGCAAGCCCTCGCCTACGGTGGCCGGGAATCTGCAGGTGACTCCCGACGCCAAGGGCGTCTCCTGCGGCGACTAGGGGCGTGAGAGCGCAAGGCTCTCGCCCTCACGCGTTCCGCCTCCTCCTTCGCAAGCATTACTGCTTCGTAGAAGGAGGTGACTGCTTTCCATTCCCTCTCGCTCCGTACCATGGCCGGGACCAGGGCCGGACGCGAGATATCGCCGCTGCCGATCGCCTCCGCGAGGACACTGCGGTGCTCCGCCCAAGCTGGGCAGACCTCCACCGTATGCTCCACCGTGTCCTCCGGGCGATCCACACAATGTTGACACCCGGGCGTTTCCTCCCGCCTTATTCGTAACAGGAACCTCTCGAAACAACCTTGTCCGGTGAGGACCTGTGTCAGGCGGAAGGTGAGAACGCCGTGGCGCCTCTCCAACCACTCCTCAAAGTGGGGACTTACCGCCGCTATTGTGGCGTGCCCAGCACTGGGTTGCGACAATCGCACCCTCCATGTCGCCATGAGATCCCGCCGGAGCTCTGTCCGCTGTACCGTGATTTTCGCGCAGCGGAGTTACACCCCGGCATTTTGCCTCCTCGCGCCACTCCCATACGTATGCGAGGGCTATTGCCTCCAGATCCCATGGCGGTAATCCGGCAAGGAGGCTCGCCGCCTCGCAGGAGACCGTGCGGTATCCCCGGACCAGCCGGACGGCCATGACCCTTTGGGACGCGTTCAACCGGCGGGCTGGTCGGCGCTTCAGAGAACGCGCCTACACCGGTGCCCCGTAAAGGGCCATGGACAGCCCGACTCCCGCGTAGAGCCTCCGGCAGGAGGCGTTTGGACCCCCTAGATTGGGCAGGAGCTGCATCAAGGCAGCCCCAGCCCGCTCCAATCTGGGATTCAAACGTCGGAAATGCTCCACGAAGTTTCACCGGCTGTCGAGGACGAGTCCCAAGTACTTCATCGTCGTCTCGACGCCGATGTGAACCCCTCCCGCCGTTATCTGGGAACTCGACTGTGGCGCGTTCCGAGGACCATGAAAACACATGGCCTCGGACTTGTGCAGGGCCACTTCGAGTCCCAACTGCCGGATTCTCTGGACGATTGTCGCAACCCCGAGTGTCGCTAGCTCGCCAACCGCCTGGTGCGACCTCCCCTGTTCCAGGACCAGCGTGTCGTCAGCGTAGCAAACCACGCTGACGCCACTAGGAAGGTCTGCGCGCAGCACCCAGTCATAACCGATATCCCACAGAAGCGGCCCCAGGACCGATCCCTGTGGGACACCGCACGACATCTCTCGCCGGTTCCACTCTCCTCGGTGACCGGGGTAGATGACGGTCCTGTCCGTCAAGTAGGCCTCGACCACACGACAGAGGTAGGTCGGCATCCTGTGATACCGCAATGCTTCCCAGATGCGACTCCCTGGGCAGGGTTCTATGTTGTTCTATGTTAGAGGGTTTGGTTTCCGCACTTAGTCCTACATGTGGACCATTGTACATGGGCCATGGCGGCCGTCGATGGTTTTTATTCCAACCAGCCCACCTCCCTCCAGAAGCCGATCAAAGCTTCTGGTCTGTTGAGAACCTCTGTGTAAGATCCGAGTGTCCCGAGGGTTTCTGTTCTAATCTGGGTAACGCTTTTGCACTCAAAGAGCACGTGCGCGACGGTCTCGTCCGACTCCATGCAAGCTCTGCACAGAGGGCTGTCCGTTATGCCTATTGTGTAGAAGTGTTTATTTAGCGAGCAGTGTCCTGTGATGGTCCCCGTCACCAGGCGCAGGCCATTTCTATTCAGACGTAATAAACATCTGGTTAGCCTGCCATCTAAGGATGGCAAAGCTTCCTTGGACTGCCTGCAGCCTGGTGTCGAGGTCCACCACCTCTCGGCTTGTGTGTGAGTGTGCTCCTGCAGCCACCTGCGTATCTGATTGAAGGGAATGGGTATGATGGGTTCAGGCCCGCATGCCGACGTGCTGGATGCTCTCCTGGCTAATTCGTCAGCTGCGTCATTGCCCAGCGATCCACTGTGTCCTTTTATCCATTGCAGTATCACTGTATTGCGGTTTAATACCGTTACTCGTTCTAGAGCCTTGTGACATTCTAGTATTATACTTGAGGTAATATATTTTTTCCTCAATGATTGGAGGACTGAGGCGCTGTCAGAGAGTATACGTATATGTGTGTCCGTAACTTTCCTGGTTTCTATGGCGTACGCCGCTTGTATAATGCCCACACACTCCGCCTGATAGACGGTGTTGAACATTCCCAGCGGATTTGATATGTTTATGTTGAGGACATGTGAAAAGACTCCAACTCTGGTCCCAGATCCGGTCTTCGAGCCGTCGGTGTATACTCTCATCTCGTTCGGGCGTGAGTAGTCACACCGTTCTTCCGAGAGAACGATGTTGTAGTGCTTTTGGAAGTAGTGTTGCTTCGGGGTTTTGTCGCAGGGTGATGCTAACATTGGCTGTCGTTTGACTGCATCCTCCTTTATGCGTGTGTGCCTGACCCTAGAATCTTTGCTTAGGGTTCCCGATATATGGAGCCTAAAGGCAGCCAGGGTCGCCTCCTCCCGCACGATGAGGTGTAGGGGTGGCAGCCCAAGCATTGCCTGTAGGGCAGCAGTGGGTGTAGTTTTCATGCAGCTAGTGATTGCTACACAAGCAAACCGCTGCAGTTTTTCGAGATCTCTTTGGTCTGTGCTCAGGTCTGTCCTAGGCCACCAGACTAACGAGCCGTACGTGATAATTGGTCTAATGACAGTGGTGTATAGCCAGTAGGTTAGCATGGGGTTAATCCCAAAGTTTCTGCCAAGCATTCGCTTGCACTGCCACAGAGATATGCTGGCTTTTGTAGTGATGTAGTTGGTGTATTTTGCCCCATTCAGCTGTTTGTCCAAATAGATGCCTAGGTGTTTGGTTTCGGTTGATAGGCTTAGGGTAGTTCCGAAGAATCGTGGTAGTTGTAGTGTCGTCAGTTTCCTCTTTTTTGTAAAGAGGATCAGTTCGGTCTTTGTGGGGTTGGCGGATAGCTGGTGTCTGTTGCACCAGTCCTCTACTCTTTCAAGGCTTGGCGCATAAGGTTGCATAGGGTATATTCGTGGGCGCCATTTATTATTATGGTTATATCATTGGCATAGCCTACAGTAAAGTAGCCTTTGTCATTGAGTGTTCTGATGAGGCTGTCTACAACCAAGTTCAGCAGAAGTGGCGAGAGAACGCCCCCCTGCGGGCAGCCCTTCGCCACAATGGCCCTTGTGGTTTCGTTCACTGTTACCTGTACAGCTCTCAATTTGAGCAAATTAGTGATCCACCCGCTCAGGGTCGGGTTTATATTGTGTCTGTCGAGGGCCATGTTGATGCTACCAAACGTGGTTTTGTCAAAAGCGCCCTCGATATCAATGAAGACGGCTAGTGCTGAGCATTTGTGGTCCACCGCGCATTCAATCTTGGAAACTACGCTATGTAACGCAGATTCCGTTGATCTGCCTGTGGAGTACGCATGTTGTTGTTTATGAAGTGGTTTTGCCTGAAGAGGTCCGTCTCGAATGTATCTGTCACAGAGTCTCTCTAGGGTTTTCAGTAGGAAGGATGTGAGGCTCATGGGCCTATAGGCCTTGGGTTGTGTGTAGTCGGATTTGCCTGGTTTGGGTATGAATATGACTTTCACTTCGCGCCAAGCTAGGGGTATGTGTCTGAGTGGTATACAGGCCCGGAAGGTCTCCACCAGGCATGGTGTCATTATATCAACCCCCCATTGTAGGAGGGCTGGGAAGATGCCATCCAGCCCAGCGGACTTATAGGGCTGAAAGGTGTTGATGGCCCACTTTATCCGGTCTTCTGTTACTACATTGCGGGCTCTAGACCAGTCTTGATCCGTTGGGGTCCATTCTGGTTCAGCTTCCCACACCTTGTCCTCTAGGAGTTTGCAGTCTGGAAAGTGAGTTTCGAGGAGGATCTTACTGGTTTCATGAACATTTAGTGTGTATGAGTTGTCGGGTTTTTAAAGCGCGCCTAGGTTCGGTCCTGATCAGTTGATAGGATTTTCCTTACCCTTGCGGCTTCATTATTGGTTTCGATGGATTCACAGAACTTCCGCCATGCTGTTCTTCTGGCAGTTCTGATTTGCTTTTTGTATGTATGTTGGGTCTCTTTGTATGACTCCCAGTCGTCCGGGAGTCTGGTGTTTTTGGCTCTGTTGAATTGCTTACGTAATGCATCTCTGAGTTTACTAAGTTCAGCGTTCCACCGGGGGTTTTTTTTTTTTTTTTCTAGCTGTTAGTTTTTGGCGCCCTTAGTTTGCAGCATGCATGGTATGCCTCGGTAATATATTCTGATAGTTTGTTTACGGTGTGTTCTAGTTGTGCGTGGTCTATTATGGTTACTAGTGATAGGTGTCTGCCTAGTAGGGAGGCTAGGAGGCGCTTATACCCGGGTACATTGGTGCGCCGCGGGTTCCGCCTAGGCACTGGTTTACTTGTGTTGGTAGTTAATGTAAAGCGAATCCTTCTATGGTCTGAGTAAGAAGGCTCGTCGGATACGTGCCAGTTTGTGATAAAGTTTGTCGCATTTTCTGTTGCAAGGGTTAGGTCCATGATCGTTTGCCCTCGGACTGTGACCCAAGTGGGTTCAGCACCACGGTTAACAATGTTAAGGTTAGTAGAAAATAAATAGGTGGATAGTACCTCTCCTCTGAGGTTCGGTGCGTCGCTGCCCCAGAGTGGGTGGTGAGTCGGTGCAGATGATCAGGTCTAGATTGGCACGCTCGCGGTGTTGTACCAGGTCGGTCATCTCTTTTGGCGGGCAGTTTGCGTCCTCGCCTGGCATGTATACCGAGGCCAATACAATATCGGGAACGTCGCCTTCGGTCTGGAGCCTGACAGCTATCAGGTCTCTGGAACAGAACTGAGTGAGTGGTGTGGTAGGAATTCCATTGGGTATGTAGGCGCAGGTTCTTGGTTTGTCTGAATTATGTGTGTTGAGGATTAGCTTACCTCCGATGTTGCCGAGGCCGCATATCCTATTGTTCCTGATCCATGGTTCCTGGATCAGTGCGATGGTTCGGGGTTTTACCTCCAGTGCCCTGCGCAAGCTAGCCGTGGCAGTTTGGCTATGCTGGAGGTTGGTCTGTATGATGTTTAGGGGCTTCGAAGGCAGTAGGTTGGAGTTAGTCGGAGATAGATCCATCGGACGGTATTTCCGCTTCCTCCACTCTGGCTTGGTATGTTTGTTGATCACATGGCGACGAGGTGAGGAGTTGCTCGTTCCAACCAGGTGATCCGGGCGATATGGTCACAACTTCGGCCATTGCCGCACGGGCCATGACCACCTCGAGGTGGGCGATGTCCGGTTCGGTCGTCTGTGTCGGTGTCAGTGCTGTCTCTTTCACTACTGTACTGTCAGTCTTTGTGTCGGCGGGCTGAGTCGTGGGCCAGAAGCGTACGCATATCGACCCAAGAAGGTACGATATCCGTCGCTCCCGGGCCAAGACCTTTTCCACTTCCTCCGGTGGCACACCCAGGGTCAAAAAAGTCCCACTTTTGTTACCACCGACGGTAGTTGCCCTGTACAGCGACCACCTGGCGATGACATACCAAGTGTTCTGACGAATCAGAACACTTTGGAGCCGGGCCACGTCACCTCCGTAACTAGGGACGAAAAGCGAGGCTCGGACACGGGTGGGCACGTCAGATTGTCGTAGTACCGTAAGTGTGAGGTCGGTGTCTGGTAGTCGGATTTTGGGCGCATTTTGCGTCAACCAAGTCAGGGCATAGTCGTCTTCGCACCACATCTGCACGGTGCCTTCCGCTACCCGTGGGTAACCGCGGAAGGAGGGGAGTGGTGTCGTCGAGTCCGTGTTCATCAACAGGTCTTCGAGGCCTGACTTTATGAGTTCAGCCTCATCCCTAGTCAGGTCTCTGGATGGGGTAGGGAAGCAGATCGCCACGGCCAGCCGCGCAGGTATATCCTTCGTGGCTCGCGCGTAGGTTTTCTGCTCCCCCTGGGCGGAGTGGACCCTCACACGTTTGGCGTCCCCCTGAAGTGCACTCGGTGAGGCTGTGTCGTCAGGGCACACTCTCTTCGCCGGCCCTATACCGCTTGGTCCAGGCTGCGGTTTGGAGGTCCTGGCAAGTTGTCTGCCAGCTGCGCCTGTGCGTGTGAGGCTCTAAGGCGCCTACCCCTGTGCTGTCTTGGTCGAATTCTATCGTGGGTATGGTCTGTGTTTTAGGGTCGACTGGCGGCCCTGGCAGACTCTGTTGCGTTCGGGAGCTTTTCGCGCCAGGTTTCCCCTTCGCGTACTTGCCCCTGCCCGCTTGGTTCCGCGTCCGGCCACTTTGCGCGCCGGGTTGCCCCTTCGCGTACTCGTGGCTGGTCGCGTACTGTTATTTCGACGTCCGATCGCATTTCGCGCTGGCTAGTGCCTTCGCAGTCCTGCTTTCGGTCGCCTACTTTCTCGTCCCGGGCAGTTATTTTTCCGCGCTTCTTCAGCAGTCGTACTTCGTCAGCCGGGAGGGTGGTAGAGCTGCCAGCTCCGTCATCCTTCCCTGTCGCCCTCTGTCTGTGTTTGTCTTGGTCATAGTCGGGGTTAGTGACGCTGTTCCGCACAATACTCTGTTGCCAGAGGCTCGTGGGGGGCGTTATGCGTTGGGTTGCGGGTACTGGCGCGTTGATCGCGGCCGAGTTTGCGTGTATAGGCGCGTTAGTCGCGGCCGGTGTTGAGAAGTTAGGCGCGTTAGTCGCTGCCTGGTTTGTAGGCGCTGAAGAGCGCTGTGATATTTTGCAGTCTGTTGCCCCCCCAGAATACGTTGGGGGCTGACCGCCGTGGCGGTGTGGGATTCCCCGGCCTGGCCGGGACCCACCTGGGTAGTTTTTTCTACGTTCTGCATGATATCTTTTTGGGAGTGGGCTTTTTTGGGATCGAGGTTACCCCTCCTCTGGGACCGACGGGACATAGGGATAGGAAGGCAGGCATTTGGTGATAGGGTGTGGGTAATTTGGATTCACCCTAGGTCTGGGATTAGGCCTAAGGATTTGGAAAACGGCAGGAAATTAGTGGATAGGGAGGGATGGTTTTGTTAGGCGTTCAGGTTCATGGGAGGTAGGGTATCTAGGTTACCCTGAGCCTGGGCCTTCGGGAACTTCTCTTGTCCGGGATCTCTTACAAGATGCTCCGGCCGGGATCGAACATTGTAGATGGTCCCGCATCCGGAGTTGGGCTATCCGCAACCTGCCCACCCGCTCGGTTGTAAGAGAAGAAGTGCCTGGCGATCCGGGTCGCCCCACCGCGGATGTACGCATACATTCGTGTTGGAGCAATCCAGCTCGCCCCGAGCAGGGCAGGGCAGGGTATTGAAGGCATTGGCGATGTCGAGAGACACCGCCAAGACGACCCCACCCCGGGCAACAGCATACCCCGTCGTGAGGGCTCGCACGCGCGTGACGGTGTGACAGTACCTAAATTACCCTAGGCTTATAAATTTTTCGTTTTTCCTAATTATGTTAATATTAGCGTTAAGGTCGGTTTCCCCCGAAGGGGAAAAAGCCGCACTCCAACGCCGTGCGGCCCTGTAGAGCTCGTCACCAGACTTGGTCACTCTCCCACCGATAATAGAAATGAATTCCCAAATTTATAGAAGCCTTGATATTATTAATGAGAATAATACTTGGGAATTCATAGTTATGAAATATATTGGAAGTGATTTTAGAAAGCTAAATAAAAGAGGGATGCAGAGTAAATTATTATATAAACTTGTGAGTAACCCAAATGCTAGCGCGTAACAGGTATTTGATCAGTCGTAACTCACACAATACCTCGCATCTACACCCGGAGTACTCAGAGATACACTTCCATAAAGTGACGCAAGCGGCTTTACAGCGGCATAGCGTCGACACCATGCTCTTTTGGAGTCATGGTCCCTAGCAGTTCTCTCGAACTGATAAACGTGACGAAGCGGCTTTTCCTGCGGCAACCGTGCGACTGTCCTTGTCTAGCAACGGAGCGGTTAGTTCTAGCGGCATTGCGTCTGCACCATGCTCTTAAGGAGACATGGTCCCTATCAGTCCGTAGACTGGAAAAGAGATAGATGTGGTCACCCAAACCCCTGGAAGTTCACTCTTTGCACAGTGAGCATATTTGCAAGACACGTGCTCATGTCAGTCTGACCGAGTTATTAGTCTAAGATATAGAATATAATATTCTTTGAATTATTAGATAGTTTGAGTTGAGAAGTAGAGAATCATGGATAATTATTATATAGAGTTTAGAGTTATAGTATCGGCCAAAGGACGAATACAACATTCAAGAATTACCAGTTATGAGAGTAGAGCATCAAACTCAGGCATAATTAATAGAGTTGTGAATAAACTTACTTTAAAGTCTATAGACAGCCCCAAAGAGCTCCACCCTTCACCACTTCCTAGTGCTTATGCTGGGGAGAAGAAGTGGCGCAACAAACTCTGTCTGATTATTAGTTATAATGACTATCAACTCCTTCAGCCTATGATAACTATAATAACTAAAGGCTCACCCAGTCTCATCTACAAACACTAACACATACTACGTTAAAAACTAGATTACAGAATAATAATAAAATAAAACTGTGCTTCACCACTATATTTAACTTATATTAATATTAACTCGCTCTCCTACAACAGCCCACTTGGACAAGGCCACTGGCACTCAATAGTTCTCCTAACTTTCTTAGCCTAGCCTTACAATGACCGCTTCCTACCGTAGTCTACCTCCTTTCTCGCAGGTAGCGCTAATAATACCTGTAATAGAATCTTCATAATGTAAAGGGGTAAAGGGATCGCTACGCTTGCGCTTTAATCAATCAATAATAGCTACGTTAATGTATCTGTGTATGATGTACCCATTTCAGTGAGACGGGGAACCGTTTTACAACGTTTGTCTCATTGTACGTGTTCTACTAAACCTAACGCATAAAACCTCTGAGGACAATATACGACTTTAGCAGAACATGTTTCCTAAGCACTATATAAATGTCTTACTCAATCCTAGAGACAGTGCACTTCGAAGCCCAACTGCCATTGAGTGAGACAAGTATTGAGTATAAAATTCTAAACGTGTACTAATGTTAATATCATCTTTACGGCAGCCTAGCCCCATTTCTTACTAAAATAACAGAAAATATCTCACAAGCGTACCGTAGACTCAGTCTGTAGCAAAACTCAATGCGATCGTACTCGGTGTTTGCCGAGGTGGTTATTTCGTCACCTCACATCTCGTTAATCTACCCCATTTCGAGGATACAGTGCGGCTGTCAGCGGCAAAGCGTCCAAATTGACGTGTTTCGATAAATAGTGTCGATTTAGAAATTGGCGAACCATATGCCGGGTGTAGGTTTTATCGAGACACGGTCCCTAGCGTTCTTAGAACGACTACCAATCCAGTTTGGGGAGCTGTGTAAAGCCTACCCCCTCTCCCGGAGACTTGCTTACAACGAGCCTTTCGTAAAGAGTTGTGTGGCCAAACCTTTTTGGAAGCAGTAATTATCACTAACGTTTGATTGTTTTATAATGCCGATTTAGATCGAATTTATAGCATATGCTGTTTTAAATTAACTGAGAGTATTTACGGTTCTGCCTTCCGTATGTGGTTGCGCATGTTACAGGTCAAAGTCGTCAAAAGTCGAGCGTCAGTGCTCAGTGTCAAATAAAGTGGAAGGCCTTCTCCGTTTCCCTATAATCAAACGAAAATGACAAATATCTGTCAGGGTATGGATTAGGAGACGGACACGTAATACAATAGAAAATAGAGCTAATTAATAGCGCAATGTCGCCATGCTGGAATAAATGACTATTAATAGCTCTGCAGCGATATTATCTAAATGTTACCAACAAATCATAAAACAAATCTGCCTACGAGAACAATACAATGGAAAAGACACATTATTAGTAAAGAGTTTAACACTTACCAATGATATCTTTGTAGGGAATTAGATTACTACTAGTGATTGCAATCCGGCGTCATTTTCAGTCCGGCCGGATACGACCGGATTCCCATCAATCCGTGTTTTTCTTTTTGGTGTAAATTTAGGTTCAAATATCGGTGATTTTTTTGGGAAGTCCATTCGTCAAAACTCAAAGAGAATCTTTTTCCTTGATTCTTTAGATATTCGAACTCAATTTTAAATCTGATTGAACGGTATTTGCGAAATTTGTAACTATTGATCTTACAGTATTTGGTGAATGAGGAAGTTGAAATCCACTTTTTGAAAATAAATATCTCAAATCAGGCGATGTACAAAATAAACTGAGAAGCACACCATTTTTACAGACCATTCTAGAGATCATATTTTCCATTGAATTTTCTTTTTTAAAATAACTGTCAATTGTTTTAGACTTTTTCTTAGGTATTTCTTCCTCACAATTAATATAAGCTGAATCGGTTTTTGATGTAGATGGTTTAGAGAATGAAACAGAATACGGACGTTTTACTTGGATACTTTCAGAACTTTGATCAATACAAATGCAATGCTTTGTTCTCAAATGTGTTTTTAAACCTTTGTAAGAACCTTTACTTATTTTTAATATGTTAGAGCACAATGTGCACTTTGCGTTTACAGAATTGTCTTCTTGCATTTTTTCAAAGTAATGCCATATAGTTTTCTCACTCTCTCCATCATAATCCTCCTCATTTTGAATTGGTTTTGAAAGTGACATGTAATGAAACTTTTTATAGCTTGGATATAGTAATACAAAGTATACTACGCTACGAGTAATACCTGTAACAAACAAAATAAGTTAATGTAACTCAACTCGTAATAACTCGTTCTGAAGTTGAATAATTCAGACAATTTGTGTGAACTATCCAGCACTATTTATTTTATAATCTTTTTTATAATTCTTACACTCATAAGTGATCAAGATTCATTTATCGATTGAGCAAAAACAATATCTATTCTATTTAAATAAAACACTTTTCAACAGATACAATCGCTCGCGTAAATACAAGAACAATATGATATTATGTTTTTTTATAATAAGAATAATATATAAACGTTTTTTCTTTCTTTCTTTCTTTATATATTTACTTACATTTTCATGAAGCAGAGACAAAACAAAACACATTTATTTCCTCGCGCGACTCGCGAGGATGACTGTCTGGCTGGCGGTGGCGCAACGCGGATGCAGGGGGGGGGGGGTGGTACTGGCGAAGCGTAGTGGGGCGACTCGGCGACGAACGACTCGCACGCATGAACACTACGCACAACGCATTTAAAGTACCTACTCATGCAACAGCTATATTATTTTCCCACAAACTGCTAGCACCGGATCCGGTCTTCGGATCCGGTATATTGGTACCGGATCCGGTAACCATTAAATGATGCCGGATCCGCCGGATTACCGGATCCGTTTTTCCGTATTGCAATCCCTAATTACTACTCACGAAATGCCGCACGTAGTACCAACTTCACCTCGAACACAGCTTCTCCCAGCTCACAACACTCACCAACCTCCTTTTTTTTTTTTTTTTTGTTCCCGGGGTGGAAAATCCTCATGGATGTCCTCCGCCCTGGGGCGGGCGGAGGGGTCTGTCAGACTCTTACTGACTAAAAACCACCCCGGTGTTCCATCTCACACCTACGCTGGGGTCGCGGGAACACATTATTCTTCCACAACCCCGGCTGGTGCCGGCCCGCTTGCGCGGGCCCCGTCTCGGGTGGGGGGAGTGAGGTGTACTCCCCCAGCAACGTCTTTGAGCGGCGCACGCGGAACACTACGCGCGCCGCCTTCTCGGGTCCTGATGTTGGGGGGCGACGGATGTCCCCGAATCCGTCGCCCCTGGACCCATTTAGGGGGGCCGGAAGAGGGCGTTGTCCGCCCTCCTCCGACGCCCGGTGCGTCTGCTGCGGGCCGGGTCGAGAGTCGAGATCTCTCTCTCCCTTTCCGCAGCCTCCTTCTGCGAGATGACCGTTTCGCAAAAGGAGACCACTGCGTCCCAGGACTCTGCGCCGCCGACCATCGCGTTCACGACGGCCGGCAGCGACAGGTCGTTGCCTACTTCGGTGATGAGGGCACGGCGCGGCTCCTCCCAAGCGGCACACTCTGCCAGCGTGTGCCACGCCGTGTCCTCCCGGCAGTCGACGCAGTGGTGACACCGGGCGTCCGGCTCCCTGTTTATGCGACACAGGTACTTCCCGAAGCAACCATGCCCCGAGAGCACCTGCGTCGCCCGAAACGTCAGGGAGCCGTGCCTTCTCCCGACCCAGCGGTCGAGCACCGGCCGGATCGCCTCGATGGTGCTGAGGCCGGCGGTAGGGCGTGACAGCCTCACCCGCCATTCCGCCACCAGGACCTCGCGGAGCTGCAACCGATGCTGCTCGATATGTTGCTGCATCGGTCGCTCGCCCCGCTCCCGCGCTGCCTCGCGCCACCGGTAATGTGTTTCTAAAGTAGACCGAACCGTGTGCATGGTTTTAAAATAAATATAATATTTTGTCACAACGGCGTCCACCGTAGAGCGTCCCCTGCGGAAACCGGCCCCACCTGCACCAGCCCCGCGACGAGGCGGTTTGCAATGACTCTTTCATAGAGCTTGCCCACCTCGTCAAGCAGCACAATAGGTCGGTAAGCGGACGGAGCGTCCGCAGGGCGCCCCGGCTTCTTAATGAGGACCAGTTTCCCCGTCTTCCAACGAAGTGGGAACTGGCCCTCCTCCAAGCATGCGCTTAGGAGCCCCATAAGTCGAGACCCGAGAGCCTCGAAGGCCAGAACCCAGGCTTTTCCAGGTAAGCCGTAGGGTCCTGGGGCGGTATTTTTGGCACTAAGCCTATGTACCGCCACTCTCAGCTCTAGCTCGGTCACCTCCGAAGCATCGTCGTCGCCGTAGTGGTCCGCATATGGCACCGCAGTAGGCGGAGTCATAGGCGGGGGAGTGTGCTCCCCTCGCGAAGGGAACATAGCGCTTACCACGTCCTCCACGAGCGGGGCCGGAGAATCTGCGTCAGGGGGGGAGCCCATGGGCGGAGTTAATCCCGCACCATTTTGTAGGGGCGTCCCCATGGGTCCCTATTCAGAGTCTCCAGCGACTCCTCGCGGGCCAGCGCCCTGGTTTTGGCTGGTGGAGCGCAGGCCTTGCTCCCCACCCGGTGATCGGCCGGCTTGCCAGCTGCCGCATATATGAAGCATTGCGGCGCGGCATTGCACGAGCCGGCCGGCGATTGTGACCGGGTTGACCACAACGGCAGCAGTGACCGCTGCGGTCCACCTCTGAGGTGCATTGCACCCCCACATGGTTGCCCACCTGGTAGGGGAAACACCTCAGAGGTCTGGGCTCCAGCAGCTTCACCTGCGCCGAAAACCAGCCCACGAGAAGCCTGCGGCCCTCCCCGGTAAATTTTTGGGCCGCCGTCACGGGGCAGCTCACCGTAATGGATTGCATCCCCGTGAAGTCAGGCAGAATGGTGCCTGCCCTTACCTGCTGGGCACAGCACCCCCCAGTCCTAACAACGGCAGCCACGACCTCCTCCTCCGTCACGGAGTCGTGCAAGCCCAGGATACGCATGTAAGCGCATTTGGTGGGTTGCGATAGGCTTTTTTTTTTTCTATTTTTTTTTTGTTCCCGGGGTGGAAAATCCTCATGGATGTCCTCCGCCCTGGGGCGGGCGGAGGGGTCTGTCAGACTCTTACTGACTAAAAACCACCCCGGTGTTCCATCTCACACCTACGCCGGGGTCGTGGGAACACATAATTCTTCCGCAACCCCGGCTGGTGCCGGCCCGCTTGCGCGGGACCCGTCTCGGGCGGGGGGAGTGAGGTGTACTCCCCCCGCAACGTCTGTGAGCGGCGCACGCGGAACACTACGCGCGCCGCCTTCTCGGGTCCTGATGTTGGGGGCCCCTGGACCCATTTAGGGGGGCCGGAAGAGGGCGTTGTCCGCCCTCCTCCGACGCCCGGTGCGTCTGCTGCGGGCCGGGTCGAGAGTCGAAATCTCTCTCTCCCTTTCCGCAGCCTCCTTCTGTGAGATGACCGCTTCGCAAAAGGAGACCACTGCGTCCCAGGACTCTGCGCCGCCGACCATCACGTTCACGACGGCCGGCAGCGACAGGTCGTTGCCTACTTCGGTAATGAGGGCACGGCGCGACTCCTCCCAAGCGGCACACTCTGCCAGTGTGTGCCACGCCGTGTCCTCCCGGCAGTCGACGCAGTGGTGACAGCGGGCGTCCGGCTCCCTGTTTATGCGACACAGGTACTTCCCTAAGCAACCACGCCCCGAGAGCACCTGCGTCGCCCGAAACGTCAGGGAGCCGTGCTTTCTCCCGAGCCAGCGGTCGAGCACTGGCCGGATCGCCTCGATGGTGCTGAGGCCGGCGGTAGGGCGTGACAGCCTCACCCGCCATTCCGCCACCAGGACCTCGCGGAGCTGCAACCGATGCTGCTCGATATGTTGCTGCATCGGTCGCTCGCCCCGCTCCCACGCTGCCTCGCGCCACCGGTACAGTGACGCGAGCAACTTCGCCTCCAGGTCCCAGGGCGGTGATCCGGCCAGTGCACAACCCGCCTCAAAGGAGATCGTGCGATACCCCCGAATGACTCTGACGGCCATCGCCCGCTGCGGCTTGCGCAGGACAGCTATGCTGCCGGCCGTCAGGTCAGACGCCCAGATCGGCGCTCCGTAGAGCCCCATGGATCGCACGATCCCCATATAGAGCCGCCTTCAGGCGGCGTTCGGGCCCCCCAGATTGGGAAGCAGCGTTGCCAGCGCCCCGGCCGCGCCCAACAACTTGGGCGCCAGCCGCCGGAAGTGGGGTCCGAAGTCCCACCGGCTGTCGAGCACCAATCCCAGATATTTTATGGTGGGCTCGACAGCGATCCGGACCCCCCCGACCACAATGTGTGATTCGGCCGGCGGCGCCCGCCTGGGGCCATGAAACACCATGACCTCCGACTTGCTGAGGGCCACCTCCAGGCCGAGGCGCCGTATGCGGCTCACCGTGAGTGAGACCGCCGCCGTCGCGAGCAACGCTGCCTCGGGTTGCGATAGGCTGACTTGACTATTTGCTCAACCCCCTAAATCTCAATCATCAAAAAGTGTACCTATTTCAAAACTGGACGTTACACACAAAAAAATCGGTAAAGGATACGGAAGCAAAAGCAGTTTGCGGAGAAAACCCATTTATACGTATTTATACATAAGTACTATTGCCATATTGTTTTAGTTTATTTTAAGGGATTATTTTATGAACACATTCAGAATCCATTTGAAATATTCTGCGCCATGTCAGAATATTTCAAATAGATTCTGAATGTGTGTAGAAAACATTTTTAACTTCATTTATTTTGAAACCATTTTTTTAATAATGTTCATTTGCCTTAAAGTTTGAAAAACGAACTGCTGCAGCCAGGTCAATAGGGAGCTCGTCAGCCAATGAAAGGACACTAGGTTTTACAACTTCTAATGGGTCACTAGATTCTGCAGCTTCTGATTGGTTATTAGTAAGTTCTGCACCTTCTGATTGTTTGTTTATCTCACTAGGTTCTGGTTGGATAGCAGTGTTAATTAATTTAACACAAATTGACGACATTTCAAAGCCATTGTCATTTGTCAGTAATTCTTGTGAAGCATCGTAATACGTGGATGGTTCTGTATACTGTAAATAAAAACGATGTAACTTAAAATAAAATTACAAAAAAAAGGTGTGTTATAATTAATATTTTTTATTAATTACCGCAACAATGTGCTCCAGATTAAAAAAAAATGTGTCATATGTGTTGATAAAGAAAGTTGTGTTAAGACAACTTGGAAATGAAAGGCTGTTTAAAGTTATAATCGTAATGTTTAATCAAATTGTTAAGAACTAAGTATTAGTGCAAATTATAGTTACAGCATAAAAATAAACTCTTATAAACGAAAACAAAAGGTTCTCTATAGATAAAGTAGGTGCTCTTGACATAATTATTAGAAACAAGATATAACAATAAGAGGTGGTTAACTGTCGCTAAAGCAGCTCGAGGAATCCGACATCGAACCGTCGAAATCAAAGAAATTGAATCCTTTGTTCTGAAGACAAGAGATAATAACCGTCTTCATAATAGTGATCGAAGAACTTAAAATTACGATAAATTTGTCAGACAGTAAAACGAAGCCATCAACTGGAGTTTAACGGACTCCTACCAATTTGGTTCCTCGTGCCCTTTGTTCTCCCCAGGCGGTCAGCATCCATAAGGATTTCCAAAGATAAAAAAATAGACTAGAACAGGCTAAGGTAAAGATGTTATGAAAACCCGTGTTTTAAGGACAGCCCCGGTCCATTAAATAAACCATTTGGCCAAGAGTATAAATAACGAAATATTTACACTAACACCATACTTACAAACTCAACGTCCTCATACATCGATTGTTTCCTGAACGATGCCATCACGCACGTGATACCAGCAGCTGGTAGGGGTGTTGGTTCTGGCTTTAGTACAGGCTCTGTATAATTCTCGTATAGGTCTGGACTAGGCCCTAAAGGCTTCTCAGGGTTGACACGACAGTTCTTTACAATCCATTGCTGCTCTAGAGTTGTTGGGGCTCTGGAAATAGTTAGAATGCTCTGGTTAGTTTTCGTGACATGTTGTCTTCGTCTATATTTTCTTCCATAACATTTTTTATATATTTTAAGTGGGCATTTAATGTAATGAAAAAAAAAGCTGTTCGGAACAATATCGTTTTTTTTTTTGTAAATATTAAATGCTGATGCTTCTGTGGCGCTGTTAAATTCATATGTAACTGGGACACCTACACGAAAGCTCAAGTGTGGAAGAGCTCATATTATAAGTAAGTTTCAAAAAAACTAAGCAGCTACGTTGATAAGAAATTCTCCTTGTTTTCCATCCGTGGTTATCCCACTGTTACATTTGTCATCTCGTGATACTTGTGTCACCACACAGACATTATAGCTTGGTAATGACTAATTATGATCTATTCAGTGTCCGAACAACAACGGAGGTCGCATGTAATACGTCCCATGATGAAGTAAACGTCGCAAACGACACGGCCTTTAGATTACACTCGTCTCATTTTCACGAATAAAATGGTGCCAAGATACCTTGTGGAACGGTAAAAGCTTAAGAACTTACGAATGTTTTCTTAAAATAATCACTCACTAAAAGGAATAAGTAATACACATCTGTATTTAGAACGTTTCAATCTCAACAATTCATGTTTGAATACCATTATTAAGTAGTAACTGAAAAAACGTCGACAAAATTTTGGTAATTACATTAACCTCAATTGAAAACTAGGAACATCTTAAAGATTATTTTAAACTAGAATTTCGCGTTTAAGCATTCAAATAATCAAATCACAGCTCTCAATTAAGTGGCGCTACAAATTGATATTGTCAAGTTATTTACAGATCTATTTGTTTACACGTTAAGAGACTATAGTGAAAAATTTAAGCAAGCCCAAATTGGTACAAATAATAAGCGGAAAAACCGTACAAAAATATCTCGGTTTCTCAGAGTTGTTTATTCTAAGAATTACATTGGAAGACAGGCTAAACAAAGGGAGAGCAATAACGGCATAAGCTGCATAAATATTTCTACGTCTAAGCAAAGCGGTATGTTTTATGAATTTTGTTTTCTTCTGCCGTTTGTTCCTGACGTGGGAATAAAAGCAACGCGTACTTATGATGCTTTTCATCGCTAGCTTTTAGAGTAATTGATCGAAATCGAGCAATCTAAAGTAAAAGTAAGATGGTTTGGGGACAAATGGTTGTTTTTGTCACGATATTTTCTTTGCTTTGAAGTAAAATAACAGATATTTTGGTGATAATAAATGTGGTATACTCAGACAAAGGTACCTAAACAGGATTTACTATGATTTATACTAGTGGACTCCCTAAATCAAGCTTTATTGTGATGCTCACAGTGGAATTGCTTTGGCAGGTTGCCCATTCAGATCTGTATTTGTTTATCTATATAAACAAAAAATTAATCATATTACAAGCTTATGTTATGGCTTCAATGTAGCTTACACCAGTAACATAAATGCTACCTTTAAATAAAACAACGAATGATGCTATCAAATAATCACCATGAACATTTAGTAAAAACTCAAGCGCTATTCGTGATTGAGTACTTATTTTTACTGTTTTTTTGAAGGCTATAAGCACCACCAATCAGCGAGTCAATTGATACACAAATTAAGATGCGTTTCGACGGATCACTAATTACAGCTGTGTTCTATCGAGCCTGTGCGACATTTGACTTTATGAAATATTCAATTTTGTTATTATTTATTGGGTATGGATTTGATTTGGTACAGTCTATAATTTGCATATTTTGCAGTATTTTTAATGTTAATCTTCCTTCTGTTAGCGAGAGCTTATGAAACAACATCAATCCTATGTTATTCCGTAATCAAAAGCTTCTCATTGTCATAATTGTGTCTTTCAGATAACCAGATACTCTTAGGTACGATACTTGAAATAAATACAAATGCATATCGATATGAATTAAATGTTTGGATTACGTGGTTTTTTGGGGACTCATGAACCAAGAAACTAACACAGAATATCAAGAATAAAAAAAGCAACTGACTCACTCCAATACTCAGTTTCGCTTGATATGATAATTTCATTCAAGACTGTAGTTGCCTTGTTTCGAAATATTTTGCAATACTTTTAAAATGCTAAAGCGATTGAGAATCCAGTGCTTTCTCGGACTTGCAGAAACGCAGACAGTTGTCCCAGACAGGCTTACGAGTATCCATTCGTATTTCCTGCTGAATATCTTCCAATAGGATTTTGTTTTCGCAGTTTCCAATACAATTAGTTTTGCAATTCAAATGTGCATCTAAGCGTACCGAGATCTTATCATGATCTTACAAATAATGTACTTACAAGATTTCGGGGGTTATGAAAATAATATACAGGGTGGTCTGATTTTATATACCGATATGAACACAATAATTCTTTGCAATATTAGATCTTTGCCAGCTAGTCAGCAACACTTTTTAATGATAAGTGCATTTACATGTTACTTTTTTTTCCAAACAAAACCGGCTTGATTTCTAGCTAAAGCTGATGCAATTCCCGTATTTTTAAGTACGTTGGCATTCTAATCTCAGTGCCAATCTGTCAAAAATACAAGCGATTTACATACATTTCTGAGTTTATTATAAGGTAATATAAGTTTTTGACATTATTGTCGTTGAGAAGTGATTGTGATTTGGATAAGACCGCTTATTAAATAGGAGAATCGACCTTCAGAAGCTTTTACGGAACTAAAACTTCTGTTAACGTTTTCTCCAAAATCAAGCTCATAATTCATTTGAGCTCTTTTCTTGCAGTCCCATCTCAAAAAATCATCCTGTGTACAAGAGAGGGTCAAGGAAACTTGTTCCTACTTCTATTCCGTGATTGTAAAAAGAAATAAAGTCACGATTGTCTATGACGTCACCACAGTCCAGCTATACAGTCGTGACTCGTTTATGGAGTACGATATGAATAATTGGGACTTGATTGTTCTGCAATTTGCTCAGACGTCAATATGATTAGTGGTTCAACTGAATTGTGGTTACGACAAGCAATAAACTGGTCGTTACTCTCTGAAGCTTTAATATTTTTGCAATGTGCAAAGTAAGCTGGTTGATTTTGAAGTTATGGTTCATTTTTGTTTGTACGTATTAGCTATCATTTTAAAATTCTTCATTTTGGTTAGAGTATTCTCAATTTTGTCCCTACGGGCTACTAGTATCAGCTGGAAGCAGACAGAGAATCACGGTACAGCGGACACAGCTCCGGCGGGATCTCATGGCGACATGGAGGGTGCGATTGTCGCAATCCAGTGCTGGGCACGACACAATTGCGGCGTTATGTCCCCTCTTTGAGGAGTAGTTGGAGAGGCGCCACGGCGTCCTAACCTTCCGCCTGACACAGGTTCTTGCCGGATACGGTTGTTTCGGGAGGTTCCTGTTTCGCATAAGGCGGGAGGAAACGCCCAGGTGTCACCATTGCGTGGGTCGCCCGGAGGACATGGTGGATCATACGGTAGAGGTCTGCCCAGATTGGGCCATAGTTCGGAGTGAGAGGGAATGGAAAGCCATCACCTCCTTCTGCGAAGCAATAATGTTCGCGAAGGAGGAGGCGGAGCTCGTGAGGGAGAGAGCCTTGCGCCCTCACGCCCCTAGTCGCCGCAGGAGATGCCCTGGGCGTCGGGGGTCGCCTGCAGATTCCCGGCCACCGTAGGTGCGGGCTTGCAGACGGCAAGCAATGAGTAACTCGCCGTCTGGTTAGGTCCTAACCAGCCGGCCCGGCCCGGGTCTACGGCGCGTCGTGTTCCACGCGCGCCTCAAAGAGATGTCAGCACAGAATGACGATGCCTTAGGGTCGCCTTAAATTTGAAAGAGACACCGTGGCCCTGGCACAGGCAACTGAATGAATACGGGTGGGTTTAAGTCCGTAAAAGTCTGACACGCCCTCCCGTTCCACCTAGATCGGGAGACGTCATTTGATGATTTCCCGCCCAAAAAATAAAGTGATGCAGTCAGAGTAGGACTAGTACTGGTAGTGGAAATCTAAATAAAGAAGATATAAAGTTCTTGGTTGGTCACATATTCTTGAGCGAAAATGGTTTATTTGATGGTAGTGAGAAGGTCGTATGCATAGCTCACGCTCCCGATACTTTAGAAGCATACCTCAAAATAGCTGTCAGGTCGTCATACTTGTATATGACTTTCGTCTTATGGTCGTAGAAGCCGTCTCCGGTGTCATAGTGTCCTGGAGGTATCTCTCTGGTCGGCTGTTCAGCTGTTAGATTCGACTGACCGGCCGGCTTTAGTCCTGTGTCATATTCCATCTCGAATCTGAAAGCAAAATGTTTATTGTTAGCAAAATGTTTAATAATTAAATATTGTTTTATAATTACTTTTCATTTGGGTTACTTCTATTACGATAGAATTTTTTTGCTATTGTGTTGAAGTATACCGAACAATTTTGAAATCTCATTTCGCCGGTCTTGACCAGAAACCGTTAATTAAAAGTTACACATTTACGTTTTCAGGTTAAGTAAAATTTTAATTTAATTTAACATAAAACCTTCCTAATTTGCTCCGATGAAAGTTGGGACCCAAATGAAAATTTTCATTTTAATTTTCTGCACATCATATTATTAAAGTAACGACTTCCTAGCAAAGGTTAACTAATTAGTTATACGCGTGGTAAAATAAATCGTGTTAAGTGACTTTAGACAGTGATTTTAGACAGTTATGTTGCTTAAAATCGTACGCGTAACCGAGAGACATCGTAGAAGGTACAAGCACTGGTTTTTATTATTATAATTGGCAGTCGAGTGTCAGAATTGAAATAGAAAATAATACTTTGCTTGCTACCTTCTAATTTTTTCCTCTTCCCAAAAAGATATGTTGACTACCGATTTGGCGATAGGGATTAGTTGAGGTGTTACAGACATTACATTACATTACAGGGCAAGCTTGATCTTAGAGTCCTCTCTGCCCTCGTTGAAATAGCTCTGTCCGTTGTTTTTTTTTTGCCTCTACTTTCCACTGCTAGTCAAATATTTTCCCCATCATTTTCCATTCATTTTTGTTTGCATTATTGCATTAGCGTATAAAAATCCTTTCTGTCCAGTCATTTTTGTATGAACGTCAATGTCAGGAGCCATATGATTTCGACTGTTTTGGTATCGCTCTTTAAAACTTCTAGAAAACCTCAGAAACCTAGTTCTAACTCTTAAAACAGATAATATCACCATACCTTCTATCAGGCATCATGCAGTACTTCCAGCTGTTCTCTGTATACTCCATGTTATCACTGAGCAGCGTCCGTTCGGTCAAGACACCTTTAACGAATTTGCCGTGGACGATCATGCCAGTTTCGTATCGTAGCTGTCCTTCGCCGTGAAACATTCCGTCTTCGAATTCACCCTCGTAGATTACTCCTGGAAACGTTTATAAACCGACTCTAGTTCCATCTTGAACAGCCATGTCTGTTTCTATTATCCGTTGTCCTACTATACACAAAAGGGTCATACCTACCATTAGGAAATGTGTACACTCCGTAACCGCTCATTCCCAGTACGTCCCACGAGCCTTCATACTTTGAGCCAGTCGGGAAGTACTTGGTGGAACGTTCAGCTCGAGGTATGTCCATTGCAGACACCCTGCGGGAAAAAATTGGGTTCGATTCGTCAGAGTTCGAGTATTTGATCCAATATTACTCAATTATGAAACGGCAGCCTAATTGCGTAACACATTTTCGTAAACGATTACGACTAATCTGTTTGATTTTGACAGTTCATCAACATTCGTTGCGTTATTTACATTGATGAGCAGATTTTTTTATTGAACGTATGAAGCAATGGATTAGCAATCTGTTTCAAAACGATTCAGATTCCGATTGATGAGGAGTTACTAACACACGAGTGTGTAATACATACCTTGATATGAGCAGTTTCATACACTACTAATATTATCTAAACTCATGCAACTTCATCAAAACACAATAAATAATATTGGATATAGGGCGCCAAAATTCAATATTCCACCACGCAGCAATCGATTGAACAAATATATTATCTACTTAATTTAAATAGTTTATTATAACCCAATAAGCAACTATCATGGGTGGGTGTCACTATTACCTAAGTTTCAAAATTAAATTGTCATATAATAGACGGTTACTTATACACATACATTGAGAATTCATTGGTCAAGCTTTCAAAAATATATTATAAAGCATTATCTTGTTAATTTCTCAGTAGCAGCCCGAATTCTGGATTTGTGCCCGGTAGATGGCAATAGGCTCGCCCCCTATTACATGGGACTTAAACATAACTGGCGAAATGTGGGTGTACTATAGGTACACCTCTGTCCAACCCTTCGGGGAAACAAGGCGTGATGTTATGTTATGTTATCTTGATATGGAAACGTAGATAAAGTGTATCATTAAGGTACTGTTTTTTATTTCTTACTTATAGTTTTACATTATGAGAGTAGATAAATAATTGTACGTTCCTAATATATTTGTACTTACTTAAATTGTTCCTTTTGTGCTTCTGAAAACTTTCTCATGAGTTCTTCCCATCGTGAAACCCGTTTATCCGTAACACAGCTGAAAGTATACCATCATAAATTATTACCACCACTCCAACCAAGTGCTTTGCAGGTATTGACCAAAGTTGAATCGTTCACCGAAAAAAGTATGAGGAAAATGAGACCAATCACGAAGAAAGTGTGTAATATTTGATTAGTGTATAGTAGTTTATTACCAGCAAAATATGTCAGTGTGCAATTGGGCCCAAAGCAAATAGGTACGTGTCTTATTTCGGCGCAGACGCTCAAACTTCGGTAAGCCAGCCGTCGTACTGAAACTTTGAGGCGCACTTTATTCACAATCTATGTTTGACATTCGTGTAGCTGTTCTTCAGTGGTATGTTTTGCTTTAGTTTTGGTGGGTTTGCTCTCATTAGTTATTGCAGTTTGAATTCTTGAAATAGTTTGAAGGCAGTTGTAGCTTTGAAGTTAGTACCATAGGCCACAGACTGCGTTTATTAATGTTATATGAAGATCGAGTGCTAATACCACAAGTGATAATTTAAATTGTTTCTTAAAGATTTGACTGGTGTCATGTGTTACTACTAAGAATTAGATCTTAGCATATAGAAGTCAATAGGGATAAAATGCCATTTATTTCGATCTTCTTGCTTCCCTCTCAGCTGCTATCAGTCAGCCTACGAGGATGTAGACGGAAATCAAAGAACGCAACCTGCTACGATCCTTACATACTCCTTTTGCCTCGTGTACGTTCATACATCTGGTCACACATGCGTACTACGCACCTGACCGTTCTGAAGAACATCACCAATAAGGTCACTATATGTCCTCCTAGGGCGTCTCCCGGTGTGTAGACAGATGATGATGATATATAAATAGTTTTCAAACTTACTTAGATGACATGCTAGGCTTTCTCGGGGACGCCATTATGTAGAAAACTGCGAACAAATAAAAGCAGGCAATTACCAAACCACAGGCAATATCTAAAAGTTTAAAACGTATTTCACGATCTTCAATACAAAAATGGCTACCAAATTGTACTGCAGACCTTTATTGTCTGAAAGTACGTAACAAAAGTAGTGCTCAGAAATTTGGATGATAATACCAGTGAATAGGCGAGGCGAGCTTTGTTCGATAAAATAGTTTTTTCGTAGGTAGAGTGTCCTTCAGTTCAATTGCATGTGTGTACTTAGATAGATACATACACTCAAAACATCTGAGTGGACAGTAAAAAAACGAGAGAAAAATATTTAGTTTTAACGCAGAGGTATTTATTTTACTCTTTAAATGGGATTATCTGTTTATGAGTTACTTACGAGTATGTACGTGTCAGGAGAATGCGAGGTATCTCAAAAACCTGTTTCGAGTAGGAGGTATACCAAAAACCTTAGGAAGTACTAATTCTAGTTAGAACTTTAAGTCGTGTAAGATAATTAAGTGGACATCAGAAAAAGAAAAAAAAAATCTGTTGCGTTTTCTTTCTTACGAAAACGAAAGTGTTCCAACTGCTTTACACAGAGAGTTAGGAAATAATTAGGAGTTTAGCTACCCCCAAAACGTTTAGTGACACCTTTTCACTTATTCAGTTTCTTCTAACGTGCTTCAATCACCATTTCTCCGCCCGTTATCAAGGTTTAGATCCAAAACAAAAGTTCACGGGAAATCCGTTGGAGAAATGAACACCATTGTGTCAAAGCTTTAGTATGCAGAAGGCGACTGTACGGTCATGGTCACACACACTGCCACATGCATTATTTATAATGAAAGAGTGAAACTTGTGTTTCGAACAATGGGTTTATTGCGTTCAAAGGGACCTGAGATGATATCCGGGTAAAAGGCTCATTGATACTTTCGCGAATAAGGAAGAAAATTTAATCTGAAGAATTCGCTCATATTTCGCCAGTTATAATCCTTTCAACTGGGCACCAATCCTGACTCCGGGTTGCTTATGAAGAATTCCTAATGAACAACTCAATAAAACTAAGATGCTGGGGATCGAATGAATAACAGGACTCTCAGCAGTCAGGCTTGCGACAACATTTAGCTTAGACAGTTTTATTTTTACCCGACTTCAAAAAAGGAGGAGGTTCTATGTTCGTCTTTTTTAATGATATATTCGTCAACTGTTTTGAGACAAGAGGTTTTTGAGTTAGCTTCAGTAATACGTATTTAATCCACTTTGTGTATGTTGATAATGTTGTTTTAAGTTTCTTAAACTGTTGTAAACATAGCAAGCAGTGGTTTACGAATTTGTGTGGGGTAGGTACGACAACCAAAATTTTTTTTTTTTTTAATATCTGGAGTATGGGTAAAACGGGAACCAAAAACAAATGCATAGATGAAATGAAACGAAAGTTTTGACGCGGTTGTATGGGTGATGGAAGAAGGGCATCTCGTCATCTCGACGTAAATATTCAAGAGAGGGAACGAGGTCAGTCATTGTAGTCGCTGCAGGCGCTCAGTTTGCACGCTCTGAGATACTTTTTAGGTGGGTACTAGTCATTATATACGGGCCTAACAGTGGGTCTAATAAGGCTTACAAACATTCGAATGTAACGGATATAAAAAATGCAAAAATAGAAACTGCCTACATTTATAAGTATCTAAATGTATTACCTATTTCAAAAGTATTGGATGAAATGTAGATAGGCCAGTAGTGCTATTCTGTAACCATGTCACCGTGAAAACTAAGGTGGAGTGAGCGTGGAGTGAGCTGTCAGTGTCACTGATGCTAGGTATTTACCAAGACGGAATGACACAGACAGCTCACTCCACGCAAGTCTTCACGGTGAGATGGTTACAGAATAGCACTAACTTGAATGTGTTATTAATTCCCTTTATTAAGTATTTGCGTAAGAATTTAATCTGAACAGGCTTTGTTTACACTTTGGTTAGATACGTTTGGAACAGACCATAGACAAACTGTATTGGAACAGACTAAAAAGAATGCTCCGTATGCGCATTTGATTTTCATTTCACTCCAGAATACTCAAGAGTATTGTAAAGCTCGATACAAAATTCCATGAAAAACAAGCTGTCGACCCGGCCCCTCACCGAAACAAGATATTTTGCTTACAAAATATACATACATATTGAAGCTTGCATAACAAATACTACAAAATTCATACCTTCATTACTAGACATTCCATAAAACGTGCGATAGTTCAAATTGAATATGAAATTCAAATCGGGCGTTTCGCAAACGTGAAACGCGGTATCAAAATGGCTCAAACGATTTCACGCGAATATGTTTTCCGAGCCACCAGCCGAGCGATATATTTGAATAGGCTCATGTTAATAGAATTTTGTATATTTTTAAACGGATAAACAAGCCTTTGTATGCCAAATGTTAGCCATGTTATACATATTTTTATTTTGTTTGGTAGAAATACTCGTAATATCTAATCGGGCTTGTAAATTCGGATTTAAGACGTAGAAGGTCTATACGTTTCTATAAGAAAATTGTAATTTATATTTACAGGGAAAACAAGGTTAGAACTATTAACTGTACTTAGAATAATGCTTGGAGGAGTGAAAAAGCAACACTACAACAAGCATCCTAGCAATTATTCGCACTAATCTTATAAAATATATCAATGTTTTAAATGAGTATGAAAACATTTTTCTGACAGGAATAGCTTTGTGTTCCTAATGTTCTCTGTCTGCTGTTAGACTTATCTTTAATATTTTCTACAAAATTGACTGTTTATAATAATAATAACAACTAACGAAATTAACTAACGTTTTCTCCGTATTTTTCTATAAAAATTAAATCACATTTAAAAACACTTGAATACAACTGTTACACATAACATTTATACAAAGGTGTATAAAATATAAAGTGTAAAGTTTTATGAACTCATGACCACCTGGTAGTCAATATGATAGAGACAGAAATATAAACATGGCCATTTTGATTAGTATTCCAAAATAAGTGTTTATTTAAGTTTTCAGCCAGACATTGTATGTACTTTATTTAGACAAGGTTGTGGTCAGTAAACACTTCGTTGTTTTGTTTAATATACCTACGTTTCATCCTCATAATTAATTATCAGCTTTCTGTCCTTGTTCTGTGTTACTTGGTAGCTATATACGTGAGGCAGGATTCTATTTTTGATTTAACATCCTTTAGTTATAAAACGTTTCTGATTTCGAAGTCGGAACGGAAAGGCTTTGATTAATCAGTATCGATTAAAGCGCTAACAATATTATCTATCAAAGCTTTCCTCTTGTGGACGTGTTAAGAATTTACTACGAAATATTCTGTATATGGTATTTTATTAGTTGTGTCAAAGAAGACGACACTTAGCAACAGACATGTTGTCGCAGACATATTGTCGGAAACACATTTATAATTAGTTACGTTGACTGTACGCGATTTGTTCCAGAGAAAGTCCTTAACACTATACAGATATACTGCACTCTATGTCGACAGGCAACTAAGTGTTGCCTGTTGAATTTTATGTGTAGTATTTTTCACAACATTCAATTAAGATTTGCGTAACTCTTTTTTTTTGTGCTAGCAAATATAGGTCTGTTAGAATAAATCTTCTGTAAAAATTTGAGTTAAATTTAAGCAAGTGTACTTTCAGGTTGTACTCAGCCATGTTGATAGCTGTAAGAAAATATTAAAGGCAGACATAAAGGAAAAGCTGCGTGCGAAGGCGTGTGTTTGTAAGTATGTAGGGATAGATTATATGAAACTGAAAGATGTTATAGTTAAGAAAGAAAAGGACACTAAGATGTCGGCTGATAGAGATGAATGAGAGAAGAAGACGGAGGTGTGTTCCGCCTCTAAATTAATCGGGACTGGAAGACGACGATGCATCTTGCAACTGTTGTGCTTATTCCACGCAAACAAAGTTCAAAATAGCATAACAGAAATTGAAAATGTGAATTATTAACTCACAGTGTTCATGTGCAATCAAACTGCTTCTGTTATATCCTGTATGCAAACTAGTGGAAATGAATTCGGTGGAACAATGTGTACAAGTTTTATTATTTCAATGAACGAGAATGATGCATATTCTCTTGTATAGTTGGTTCGTTATAGTTTTATGAACTCCGTCTCGCGTGTGCCGTCTGTTTTCATCGCCTCTTTGTCAAATAAGTATGTTATGAATATATGTTTCAAAGTAGTTTTTGTTCGACTGAAATATATTACTCGTTTCGTGTGCACTGTACCGTATACGTTCTAGGGATTTTTTTATGCTCTTCGTTTAAAGTTCTGCGAATAGTATTTTAGCGTCTGGAAACGTTTTCGATTTGAAAGTTTTTTAATGGGAGCGTTTGTGTTGGCTTCATAATATTAAATTAATATGAATAAATACTTCATGCGTGAAGTAAGTATTTTCTATGTAATTTGAAAAGGAAACATGAAGAAGCAAAGTATATTATTATATATAAAACATCACTCAACTCTTTCTCAACGAATCCTATTATCTACGTAACAAGTATATAACTAACTACCTACTTATTACAGCAGTTATCTTATTTATCAAACAAACATAACTGACAATGCAATATCCAGGGATCCATTGTTATATCATATTACTTAAGTCGTTACCAATTAAATTCGTGTGCGAAATACGATCACACCTAGTCACGTTATCTCGTGGGTGGTGGCGACCCATGTTGCGAATTGTACAAAAAGAAACGCCCGCGCATCATTTCTCACGGTATGACGGATTACGGCACCGCAGCGCACGCGATCTGCCAAATCATAGAATAATTAATTGTATAATGTTTGTGTTGAATGGCTTTTACAGTTTTTATGAGAGTAGTAGTATGTGTGCGGTATGTTCTGAGAAATTAATGTATGAAATAATTTTGTGGATACCTAATTGAAATGCAGGTAGTGTTTGTCGACACAAATAAAATATGAATTTATCTTCTAAGTTCCGGAATGCTTCATTAAATAATTTAATTACTTTACAGTGAATGAAATTCAGTTCACTATTTGAAATGCAAAAAAAAAAACTTGGTATTAGGTTCATAATACCAAGTTTTTTTTGCATTTCAAATGATTACCTATATTGAATCGATTGTGTAACTGAATCGGCAAGCACAGCTTGAGAGCTATGCGTCAAACAAAATCAAAATTAACCCATGGATTGTGCAAACACGTGCAACAAAAAATTTGCATATAGACGTGAAGAATTCGAGGAAAAAATGTGTTTCCGTAAAAATAATCTGTAATTATATGTAACAGCGTGTAATCCTCCATTACTGCAGATTTTATTGTTTGGAACATGTATATTTAGTAACACTGTGCACACGAATGTGTTCCGTTGGGTCAGTTAGATGTCAAACGCGTTTCTTAACTTGGAGTTTCTATGTCGGGGTGCTGATTACGTACAGAAGCATGTCTTGAGTTAGCCAAGAGATAACGACTAAGACAGAAGTATGGAAGAAAAATCCTGAATAATACCTATTATAAAAGCGAAAGTAAGTTTGTTTGATACGCTTTCACGCCAAAGCCTGGGTAAGAGCATAGGCTACTTTACATCCTGGGGATAAGGGCACGAGAATAATGATGATGAATTATGTGTAGTAGCCGAGACTTACCAGACACCGTCAAAATCAATTTAGGTGTAGTGGCTCAACGCTTTTGTCTAGCATCAGGATGTCATCATTCATATTGCTTTTGATTATTGAAGCTAAGATACTGACCTATAGGTATCCTTTTAGGACTAATATAGAAAAGATAATTGTCCTGAAAGGATACCTATAGGTCAGTATCTTAGCTTCATAAACTGAATACCTACACCTAACCTAACAAAACACCTTAATGGTCGTAATACATTAACTACCAAACAAAGCCATTACATTCAATAAAAAATAACCTTGACACCTTCTACAATAGCAGAGCATAAGAAAAATGCTTTTGAAACATTCTCCGGTGTATATCATTTGATTGGGCCACGTCTTCGTCATGAGAGTGATGAAAATTTTAATGAGAGATGCATTGTGCTCCGTGAATCTTAATACTCCATTGTTGAGTGTGAGTTGAGTGAATTAGTACTATCTTTTACGAAATAAATATTTGTCTTTAAAGGAGGTGTTACAATAGATTAGATAATCCTACATAACTTAGTTATTTATTGCTGCTTGTTGGCTACTAGTCTTAAATGGCACCACCATTTTAGAGTAGTTTTCATTCACTTGCTGTAGTCATAAGCCTTGAATGATTTGTCAACACAGTGAGTTATATTGAGCTGTGCAGACTCTAAAGCTTCCTATAACACTAGTTGTTCAGTAGCAGTGAACAACCTGATGCACCAGATGTACTTAAGTATCGATACTTGGGCTGAAAACAACAAACTGTTTGATTTTATAATCGTCTGAAAATCATCATCTAAAATCACGACCGAGCACTACCTACTTGAAATCCGTAACTTTATTTCAAGACGAATTTTCACACAAATACTCGTAGCAGCTATTATTCCCCAGCCAGCTATCATAAGATTAAACATGTTTGTGCATACATTTTCCGTTTACCTGCGCCAGGCAAAGCATAATGTAACATTAAGTTCAAAATGAAATTACTGTTTAAATAATGCTAGTTTCAAGACTGGCGGTTGCGTTCGTGTAATGAGCAAGTTGTAAGTAGGTTGCATTAGGGAACAGGGGATACAATGGTTGGCCATTTTCCAGAAATGTAATGTTCCTATTATTACTGCTCGGTTGATAATATTATGTGCTCTGGGTGTGGTAAACTTGTGGAAGCAATGTTCTTGGTTACAAGGTTTTTTGTTATTGAATATAGCTATGCTTGCTGCGGTTGGTCCGTGGTTGAGCATCTTTACATACCAAGACGGGGGTCTTGGTATGCACGATAAAACCTAGTTTCACCAAACTGTTCACAATCAGACATGAGTAAATCAGTGATTAAAATAAACATCGATGTTAAGGGTTTTTACGTTCCACCAGAAAAAATAACGCCACATTAAGAAACCTGGCGTTAACGCGAATGAGTTATGTATTATTCACCTATGAATCGGTCAGTTGTCAAAGCAACCAAAATCAAAAGTCCCAATGTCACATGTTAATATTCACTGACAATGCATTTGTTATAAACTGGCGTTAATTATTACAACAAAATTTAAATGTCAGTTGTGTGGTCAAGTTCCAATGTGTCTTCAAATGTTGTTATTCAAATTCAAATTCTTTATTCCGAGCGAAGAATCATATAGGGTTAGTAACATAGTCCTTTTAAACTAAGTGTTAATAAACAACACGATACGGTCACACCAAGCAACTGACAGCAGTGAACCACATAGATAGGGACAGTCCATTCTGACAGCATTCATTTTTAGAACCCTGTTAGGACTGGCCATCACTCACGGTGTAAAATCTACACGCGCCGCCGCAAACATCCCTGACGCACTGCAACGCCATGGCAACCCCATCAGTTTTCTAAACGCGTTATTGAATTGGACACGAAGGGCTCCATACGACGCTTGCGAATATTTCTCCCACACGCTGCATGTGTAGAAGTGGTTAAGAATGCTAAAAAAAGCGTCACCTACACGTCAATTCAATTCAATGCAAAATGTTTATTTGCAAGAAGGTACATATTTTACAAGGAAAGATCTCGGAACGTAGGTCGTAAGTTCGCACCAGACAGGCGCTCAACTTTGGGTAAATTAATTAATCAATCCATTGCTCTCAAAACGGTGAAGGAAAATATCGTAAAGAAACCGGAATGACTTACAACAAAAAATTCGGAGACATGTATCATCTAGCAATCCCCGCTGGTCCCGCGTGGTGGATTACGGCCCACTCCCGAGAGGAGGCCTGTGTGCTTGGCCATGGCCGTTCTTTTTCATCGAATGAGAATATTTTAATTAGCTTTATTTTTAAGCATAAAGAAGTCATAGATAACTTTAGGACGTCGCGTCGTCGTACTAAATCGTCCAAAATTTCCAAAACATTTGGATCTTTGAAAATAAAGTATACGCTGATTCTATTTTGATGATTTTGTCAACTGACTATGTCGTAAGTTAATGGACCTCTACGGCAGCAATTAAATTTGACGCCTCTGTTTATGGTTATAATCATTACCCCTAATACCTTTGATCGCTTTCAGTTACACTTCTACTATAAAAGAGTGACCAATTCTTTACTCTTTGTCCTCATACAGAACATTTATACCCTTTAATCTTCTTCAATGAATCTCAACCTTCTCGTAGCGTAAAGGGGTACTCGCATAGTTTCACGTATACCTGATGGGGTCGCTTAAGTTCAATTCTCGGCTTGAAAAGATAAATTTGTGGGGCAATTTACTAGGACTGCTGCGTATTACTGACGATACGTGGGAAACATAGTAGGTCCGTAATGTACTGGGTTAGTGTTATATCGCATCCTTTTGGGGATGAGTTATGTAGACGGTTGTTGTATAATAAATTGTTTGTGGATTCTGTTTGTGGTCTGTAATAAGTTTTGCGTTCTTGGAGTGGTAGTGCCAAAATCTCGTTGCTTGGCTGACGCATATCTACGTTATGTAGTACGAGTAAAAGG
This sequence comes from Dasypolia templi, assembly GCA_963555695.1. Classification (NCBI taxonomy): domain Eukaryota; kingdom Metazoa; phylum Arthropoda; class Insecta; order Lepidoptera; family Noctuidae; genus Dasypolia; species Dasypolia templi. The sequence goes on along the minus strand of OY743148.1, from coordinate 6,901,159 downwards.
CTTTTTCTCAAACATGCTTGGTCATTCGAGCACTATTTTGATAACCTTCTTCGAGATAATTCGAAAATGCTGTACTAGTCAAATACATACGATACGAGCACCGGCCGACAATGTTGGTCGGAAAATCCATATCGGTCTTGTATTACGGCAATATAAAATATAAATGAGTATGAAAACTCATATTTGACGTGTAATAAAAAAATGCAGTGAACTTTTTTATTCGACTAATGGCAACCAAGGAGGTAACTTTTCATAGATTTTAATCTCGAACTGGCGCAATTCCCTTAATTGAATGTTCGCATTCTAATATCAATCTGTCAAAAATGCTGATTGCATTTTTTACAAGAATTTTCGACACAATTATTGTCGCTGAGATGAGATTGCGACTTGATTTGAACGTTTTTTAAGTACGACAATTCAGGTTAAAAGTAAAAAAGAAACCAATGAACATGTTGGCACGAGAAAAGTTATCGTTATTCGTCATTGTTTTTGACATTTATAATTAATTTGCTTAGTTTGGATCTCCGCGCGATATTTGAGAAAAGTACTTAGATACAAGCCTTGGCCCCAAATAGGCATTGATGGACTCACGTATGTGTGGACTCACATTTTCACGGTTGTCCATCAATGCCTCTGTTGTCGGCCGCTGCAGTAATGTACTATTTTATCGGGGGAAGTTATTTTTTACCATATTTGACAAGATGACTTTCTCCGACCGCCAAAGCATTGAAAATGTTATCTACTTAGATACAAATTTTTGATAGTAACATAGCTATCGATCGATTGTCTTAAAATGGTTTGACACAATCGACCGGATTCTTTTACCAATACGCTGCTACTAAATGCGTTGATGGGCATTAATAAAATGCAGCTAGCATTTCTGATTTTAGCTTTACTAGTAACATGTTTAAGAGATTCTAAAGCAATGACGCTTTCATACAACTCAGTTCCCGCGAATTAATTTATCCTAACGCGACGTACAACACCCGACCATTCATTCTCCCGCTTCACAACTGCTGTGTTTCAATATTCAGTTGGATCATACAAATGAGACAAGCTATGAGTGCGGTACTTGTTATATCGTGCGCTATAATTATCGCCTTTCTCGGAACATTTCGCGAGGTCGAAATTATTAATGAGCTCTACTTTTGTGATGTTTTCCTCCTTTGCTTAAATTATGGACTTAATGTGTGTATATGTGGGGTTTTTGTCTTCATGATTATCCTCTTGCCCTTATTCGCTTTATTTGCTATTAGTATAGGCTCTTCTTCCTCAATTTAGTCTCTATCAGCTGTCATAAGAGTATTCAACCCTTTCCTAGCCAAATCGACCTTTATGCTATAAATATAGGTCGTTTTATTTGGTTTTTCTTTATTCGCAACCATCTACATTCAGAATTTAAAGTTTTCTCGCGATATTTTTCTCATTTCTATTTATCACGGTCACATGAGATTTTTATCAAAATAATTATGACCCTAACATTTTGTAACTCAAAATTGTTGTCGTAATGATGTTATCACACAAAATCTGGCTTGATTTGAATGGAAAACCTTACAGTGTCAATTTAGATCATGTAGATGATATCACCGCAAATTGATGCAGTCGCAAGTGCTGAATAATTAAACAGCAAGTTACCACTAGAATTGTAGACATCATGTTCCCGAAATTCGCGACAGCCAAAATGACGTCATCATTAGATTCTGTCAACTGACGTGTTGTTCTGCCTAATTTGCACCTCTGTTGAGACTAATGTTGATCCGGAATTGGATGAGATAATGATGATGGTGAGACAAGATTGAATGGTCTCCGGACGAGCAATTATTTGCAAATACAATGGAAGAATACGAATCTTGCTTACTTCTTGATACATGATTTATTAATTATAACAACGTGAATACAATCCAAAAGTTTCGGTACTCCATAATATCAGTAATACATCAATTTACTTCAGCAAATAATTACTTTAGACAAATAAATAATGTGCGATGTGATTAATCGTACAGTTTTTTTTTTTTGCAGAACTAGATATGACGCATTGTTAATTCCTTTGGTGCAGCAGTACCTATCCATAAGCGACATTTGTGGCAGTATTGTATGCCAACAAATAAGTTCAGAAAAAAAAATTGTATTAAGCTTTTTCTCATAGTTGATAATAGGTTATTTTTATAACAGTTTAATTTTAATAATGTACCAATTAAATTGAAATGTAAAGTGATGGCCTGAAACACAGTTTTGAATTAACGTTGCATTGTAATTCCGAACCATAATAAAATTATAACCTGTAATAAAATAAAAATGCTTTAGTTAGTAAACGTTTTAATTCAATACAATTATTTATGAACTAATTAAAAGTCTAGTAATAACAACCCGGTTTGAACCACCATTTGGCATCTAATTTGATCGTATCTACAAGAATTTCATCTTTCACCTTCCTGTCATTCTTAGAAAAATTACATTTTATTTTTAACCCAGAGATATCTGTGTGACTCATACAGTTCTTATTTAGTTGTAAAGGAAAGTGGACTAAGCAATAAAGGAGACAACTTAATACCACAATGTAGGACAAAACTAAATTTCATGTAGTTTTTACGGATAAAATCCCATTTCTATTGCAAGTGTTACTATGCTAGATTAATTTAGAAAAGCATGTAAGTTTACATTCGTACCTGAAAAAAAAGGATTGCCTGTCGTAAATTCATAGTTTTGCTTCAAATCACAACAAATTCCCTATAAATTTATGAGCTGAAAACTACGACTACTTTTTTCACGTTCGGAAAGCTCTCGAAATTCCTAATAGCTTGCAAACTACGGTACACTTGGCACCTCGAAGGGACATAAATAATTCATCGCATCAATTTGGTATTCACAGGAGAAGTAAATAATGTACATACATCATTATAAATGTTAATGTGACGTAGCTAATCACGATAGCGCAATAGCTCATGTGTGATATATGTCTGATTATGCAATTAGATTATTGCAATAAATTGTATGTTTTAGAGATTATTAGATGTTGCGAATGTTATGTCTTAATGACTTTTGGACTTGGTGGTGTGGAGATGTTGTCGGTGTCTTTTCTGAAGGATCTATAGCTACATACTACAGGGCTACATACTTCTCTTAACGCTCGAATGACGTTGGGGGGCGCTGTTGGTAAACAATTGTGTCTGTAAACAAATGTCACTTGAAATGTATTCAAGATGGCGGCGATAGTTCCGATTTGAAATAGTTCTAGAATCATCTCAACTCGTTAAATCGTCATTAAAACATTAATTGAATGAATCTGCACACAGGGACCGGTAAAATAAATCCTCTTCAAACTCCAAAAAACTGTCAACCGAGACACACTTCTGCAACAAAAACTTGCACCACAAATCAGATCCCACCAGACTGCAAGACCTTTATTTTCCCGACTTTATAAATACAAGCCGTGAGTTCATTGACCTAATTTAACACGGTCAAACAGGTTGAAGAGAAAGACTAATCGTATTGTTTCTTTGGGTTCTTTTTTTTTTACCTGCAGACCCTTAAACGATTGAGGCGTGAAGTTTTCGAACGTGCCGTTACGCTGGATCAGTTTGTGGGACCGCTAGTTTTTGATGTTCCATTCCAACGCCACTGGTAAAAACTTTGTGAACAATAGTAATGAATTTTGAGGAGCTTTGAGGGAAGCGGAAACGATCCCACTAAGATGGTATTGATACATTATTGTCATTGGCAACTTTATCTTAATTCTGTTCCAAAAGCTACAGCATCTTGGGTCGTTGATGACTTCATCGATGCCATCAACGAATCCTAAGATTGGGTTATTGTAAGACGCGCAGTGCGTGTGCTTAATTTTATAACCGTGCAACTTTTTTTTAAATCATTTTTATTGACGAGAGTTTGATCACATAGTGAACAAGTCACCCTCATAAGAAACCTTGGTTACATGCAAAACTTAACATTTACTCTTAATCCTTAAGTTAATCAATTTATATAATATAATAGCGGCTTTGGATGGTTTGAAAAGCTAGAACAGTTTTACATTCTCCAAATTCACCAAATTGGTTTCGAATCAAATATCTTTCCGCCCCGTTCCGGAAACACTCCACCATAATATGAAAATCGTCTCCGACCACATTGCATTCCGTGCAGTTTGGAGATGTAACTTTGCCCATCAATGCAGTAAAACTATCAATGAGACGTGTCCGGAACGAAGTCTTGCACTTGTCATGATTTCTTGTCTACTCATATCGGCGTTATCAAATCAAGGATAAGTCTGAATGGTTGGCTGCAGCTTCCTATACCAAATACCTTTTATCAATGACTTCTAGTCGAAGCATTCTTTCCAAAACACAACATTTAGATGTAACTACATTTAAAATATCTGTCCTATAAGGTTTATACGTCACGGGAACACTTAGAGGAAGCACGCTTCCTTTCTTTTATGCCGATGTAGGACGGCATCTACTGTAAAACGATATTTTATCTCTAAATCTACTGATATAATCTATTATTTTGTACGATACCGGATAGCTACGAAAATTTCAGGTACACCTCGTCAAATGTTGGATTGCGCTTTTACAGTCCGAATAGATTTCGATTATTCTAGAAAGAAGTGCATGGCAGTACGGATTTTGTTCTTAAAATCAATCATTTGCTTGAACGCTTCGTATTTATTGAACGTCGTTTACTTTAAAATCCGCTGTTTTCACAGCCTCGCCGTAACGGGCAAGTCCCGTAACTCATCGTTCACACTGTGGTTTTAGTTTCCGCAGTTAACGTGTTTTAAGAAAAGAAGTAAAACGACATCGGTATGCAAACCAGTGGTTTTAGCGGAAGTTAAATTATTCTAGCGCCGGATAAAGCTGATTTAGTTTGTGCTAGTTAGTCAGTCCAGCTCTTTATTAACTATGTTGGGTTCGGCTTGTAAGCTAACCGTGTGGTGGAGGCGCCCGCGAAATATCATTCGGGATTTTTTCTACGAGGTTCCCACTAGTATGTAGAGCGTAGTTACAGTTGAGTTTATTATTCATTCAGCGCTGTTTCGTTTGTTTTCGTGTTTCAGTTTCGTTTATTTATTTAAATACTAGCTGTTCGTGCCAGGCGTCGCCCGGAGTGAATTTCATACAAAAATTTATCGTTGGACTTTCAAAAAATTATCCTGACAATAACAAATACAACAAAAATAATTAGCCAAATAAGTGCAGCCGCTTTGAAGTGATGCGCGGACAAACATTTGTGGTAATTGATTTTTTTATAAATATTTTTTTTTCTGAATATTCATTATTGGTCTTTGTTTACTGGGCATTTTATTGCGGGTTCGTAATATTCTTCTCTCGAGACAGCACGAGCCTTAGAAGAATAGTTCCTGCAAAGATATACCTAAAGATTAGTTATACAGAAGGTTTTAGCTGACGGCCATGTGTGCGATGAACGAGAAAAAATAAGAATATCAGACCTACAGAACCAGACGCTTAGAATATGACAAATATATTTGCAAAATCGTATAGCCAAATCCCACGTTATTTTTTATTAAATTTATCACATATTTCCCGAATAAGTTGCCGATTTCGTGCGTGACCCCAGGGAAATTTCAGCACTTGACAGTTGACTCAGATAATGTGGATACGGCAGTGAATCTGAAGGTTTATAATGTATTATATATGTTGACCCTACGTGATACACGTCACACAAAGTCCCGGCTGGAAACTTACCAGCGAAGTTTCTGTTTTAGGAAAGTTAATCCTGCCATTGGTTTTTGTGGCAGGTATCAAACCTTTTTGGTCAGGCTTGTGGTAGGGAAAACTCATAAAGGCGATATGATCTTACCTCAGTACCAAATCTGTTCTAAAGTTGAAAATATTTAAGGTTGGAAGGTAAAGGTTTCCTACCCACAAGTGATAAGGTTAATAAGAAGCTTTCTAAAGAATAATATGTAGACTTTAAGATCGTTCTAGGTAACAAGATTACAACGATAGCATTTTCAATTTAATTGTTTTCGAAAGGAATCTACATTCAAAGTATTATTAAACATTTAAAATACGTAAATATGGGGTTTCTTGCTCATTCTTCTCCATATGAAACTACCTTTTGGAACAATAACGGTAGTAAAAATACACTTATCAAAGCCGAGAGTCTCTTGTAGACCCCGTCATTGTAATCATTGTAATCATTTTTTGTACTGGACCATACCTCTTTGGTTACGGAGATATTGAAGGCCAAAACTCCAACGTTTACTGAAGTTATTTTACGAAAACAACTTTTTAATGTTATAACACAACTTTCAATACCCCACGACTCCTGTATGCCGTTACATGCACCCATAAGCACAACAGCGATTTTTCACAAATTTTGTTTTTCCAAAAAACATTTTAGTGAGAAGTTACTTAGTTTGATGTACAGACTGCGTATTTGACGGCTGTGTCTTCGTCTTTTTACACCCTGTAGAATCAATTCTATTTCTTTGTAAATTTTGAGATTAAAAACTGCCTTTTTGTGCCCTAGAATGTTTTATTTTAACATAACATAACATCACGCCTTGTTTCCCCGAAGGGTTGGGCAGAGGTGTACCTATAGTACACCCACATTTCGCCAGTTATGTTTAAGTCCCATGTAATAGGGGGCGAGCCTATTGCCATCTACCGGGCACAAATCCAGACTTCGGGCTGCTACTGAGAAATTCCAGATTCCAGAAAAACCCAATAACACGTTGCCCGACCTGGGAATCGAACCCAGGACCTCATGCTCAGCAGTAGCGATTGCGACCACTAGACCAACGAGGCAGTCCTGTTGTTATATTGTGATGTGATGTTTTATTTTAATATGAATAATAGCAGAAAGCTTTATAAGAAATATTTGAATACTTATAATTTGTAATATAAGTCATTTCCGCTAAACACACCTGATTCTCATAAATTCTGTTTAATGTGCAGAAGTTACATTTTCTTTCTCTCTTTGATCATAGAAATCAACATAATAACTTTTACGTAACATCCGAATAAGTTGATCCCTAAACTTGTAACTAAGTTATGAGAATCCTGCTCCGTGGATCATAAATTGGAACTTTATATGACGGGTTCTGTCCAACTTTCTGATAGAGAATCCATATCCATATTTCTGATAAAGAGATAATGGAATTTTTAAAATATTGAATCTAAAATAAAACTAGCTTTATACTTACGTAGGTTACCAGTTCGGTTTCAGTTTATATTAGTTTTTGGTTAGCTTAGTTGCGCAATATTTCCCAAGAGTCTTGAGCTTTGAAACTGATTACTCATATAGTGAAAATAACATAACAAAACATCACGCCTGTAATCCTAGAAGTGTTAGGCACATTTCACCAGTTAGGCTTATGTCCCATGTAATAGGGGGCGAGCCTATTACCATCAACCGGGCACAAATCCAGACTCCGGGCGGCCAAATTCCATATAGAAAACCCTATAACACTTTGCCCGACCTGGGAATCGAACCCAGGACCTCATGCTCAGCAGAAGCTCTTGCGACCACTAGACCAACGAGGCAGTGAAGATAAATATCGAATATTAAAAAGTTGAAGGTGAATTTTTGAAAATAAAATATGATATTATTTTCAGACAGATAGAAATTCAAAGTAAATATGTTTATTAATTGTAGGGTCTGGCTGTTTGTGTATGTGATATTTATTTTGGTCATAGCATAAGCATAATCAGCCTATAACGTTCCCACTGCTGAGACACAGGCCTCCTCTCTATGAGAGGTAGTGAGCCGTAATCCACCACGCGGGCTCAGTGCGGGTTGGTAGATGTCACATGTCTTCGAATTTTTGGTTCTAAGACATGCCGGTTTCCTCACGATGTTTTCCTTCACCGTTTTGAGAGCAGTGGTGATGAAATTATTTATACAAAGTAAAGCGCCTGCTTGGGTTCGAACTCACGACCTACAACTCGTAAGTCGGGACCGTTACCACTGGGCCACCACTGCTCTTATTATTTTGGTCAATGCATCCATTATCTAATATGAATTCCTACTGTGTTGTATGTTTTATTTATTAATTTATTTGTAACTTAATTACCAACTAAACACATACATAGCATTAACCAACATCCTGTGTCATAATTAGAGATCTTGCATAAAAATAAAATACTGGTATGTATTTTATAAAAATGAAATTCTGTTCGTTGGTAAGCGCGTCACTAGAGCGGAATCAACGCTTACACGGCTGGACCGATTTGGCTATTTCATGTTTTTTTTTATTTATTTACAAAACATTAATTATCATAGAAACAATGATAACGTAGATATTAATTAATATGTGGCATTAATTTAATTTAAAACTAACAGGGAACAGTGGACTCCCTACTTTCTCTCATAGAACACCAGACATGTATTAAAATGTTTGTAATGAATTTTTATGAAAAGAAACATTCGGGAAAATCTGGACGTCCTGTTAACCTGATTGCCTGACGTTACGTTGTTAGATACTTAGCCACAAGCCACTCTTACAACTGAAATGCAATGGAGTAAATTATATATTCTGATTACACACTAGGATTTGTTACAGATTCGTGTTTTTAGTTTTTGTTAGTTACGTCCCTTTTGAAATAACAATGGGTTTTTTTTCAATTGATTTAATATGAATAACTAGTTACCTACTAGCATATTTATTTTGATGTGTTTTGGGGAATCATCATCGTAAGCCAATATTCATCCACTAGGTTTCTTCAAGTGAACCCCACTGAGCCCGATCTTCCGCTTTCCTCATCCAGTCTCTGCCAGCCGCCTTTCGCAAGTCGCTCCTCCACCTGGTCGGCGGGCGTCCCACACTACGTTTGCCTAAACGCGGTCTCCACTTTAGAACTAATTTTCCTCAATGATTGTTGATTCTGCGAGAGATGTGACCAGCTCATTGCTAATTCAGCTTGTTCAGTCTTTGGGCTATGACGGTTAACTTGGTTAGTTTGGGGAATAGAGTAGTGTAGAAAAATATTTTACCAAGCATAGGTATTTAATAGGACATAACTTGCATTTATTGTTAAACTTTGCAATTTCTGTAATATTTTGCAACTTTGTAAAATATTTACGGCCAATCCCATCGACTTTTGCATCTTCGAACTTTGAACCCCATTGATTATTCTGTACCTGACTAGGACACTATCGGACTGTTATTGGCACACCATAGAGCTTTTAAGGAGGATTTACATAATTCACTTGTGTATGGTAATATCTCGCTGGTTATTAATATTTATGTCTGTGAAAAGCTGGTTTCTGAAATAAGTTTCGTACTTATTACTTTGTTTTTATTGCTACCGTGGCCCTTTGCTCAACATAGTCCTTCCAATTTACAAGTCAAGGAGATATGAATTAAGAGAATACCCGACCTCTTCACAAGTGCCTATGTCAAGAAAATGGATAGTGAAGCATGGGGTGAGAGTCCCTTTCTTGCCGGGTACGACTTCATTCAAGTATTTTATTTTAAAAGTACCAAATGACGATTATTAAAATCATGGACCTTAAAACACCTTTTTAGATGTTACAGAATTAGAAGTGTTACATTTTTAATTGATAACAGAATGTGTTAACCCAAAACACGTGTAAAAGTGTAACAAATATAAAAGTGTTAATAAATTCAACAGGTAAACGCGGAGATGTTAAATTAACTATGTATATTTATGGTTAATAAGCATTAGATAGCCACAATCCAGTCGCCGTCTGTCTGTCCGCCGTCTGTCTATCCGCCGCGCGTTGTTGCGGTACCATGCAATTATACCTAAAACTGCTTATTTCTGTTACACATACGAGGGCTGCACTAAAAGTATCGGGAATGGAATATTTCCACTGTTCCTGTCATATTAAAATCTTTTTAATTGAAAACTCCTTAGTTTAAAAAATCGAATATCATTTATTTATTTAAAAAAAGATTCTCGGTCTTGTCACAAGGTTTTGTCAAACTTGTTTAGTCGTTGAGAAAATGGAATTGACTCGAAAAAATTCAAGAGCGATGATTTATTATGACTTTCGAAGTGGTTTAACACAAAAGCAGTGTGTTGACCGGATGATTTCTGCATTTGGTGATGAAGCCCCATCGAAAACCACAATTTATCGCTGGTTTGCTGAATTTCAACGTGGACGTGTTTAGCTCTGTAGGGGACGCGACTAAGTGGTACCTGATGGGCTGGTGGCGAAGTTAAACACTCAAACAACTTTAAGGGTTTTATTGAGATAACGTAAACTATCGCTAAAATGTTGGAAATGAATGCACCCGGTTGCTGTCCGTTATGCACTGAGCTCGAGGCGCACTCGGTGCGGCCGCATCATATTGCTACGTAAGCAAAACGTGGTCGATTGCAATTATTGCATCGAACATGCTCCCGAGGGGAAGAGATGAGATGATGAGATAAGCTTATACAAAAATAAAGAGTTAGGTGAGTGTGAGCTTAAAATGCTAAGGAGTTAAGACAATGTTAGATGAGAAATGATTGACAAGGTGATAGAACAATCATAACGTGATCTTATATCTAGACATATATGCTCAAACAGTTGAGTCATTAATCGAGAACACTGATTGCCTTTTAGCTAAAGGAGACGTTGACATGTCTCGCTTTTTCAAACGTAAACTAGACCACCGTTTACAAAAATTAGGTACGCGCGCACTATCACTGACACTTGCCTCCTGCTCGGACAGGGGTTGATTTCGCGCACTTACACTTGAGCTTTGCTCTTTCTCAGATTGGTTTATACACACACTCACACTCGCTGGAACGCTCTGGACCCGCCCTTGGATGGGCGCACCACTGGTTCGCAAATATCTCCTCCACAGGAACCACAGGACCGCTGTGATAGCTGCTGCTAATAGGCCATACAACAACGCATACTGATGTATGTCATGTGTCGTTAAAACCTCTGTCTGCTCGGATGATTTTTTCATCGATTCAATCTGCTCACCAAGATGCTTTAAAGAAACGTTTATCGGTGTGATATCTTCGTTGACCTTATCTTCTTGGAAGTTTTGGATAGGTAGTGTAAGATTACTGATTATACGATTTTGTTTCGTGTTATTATTCGTCGCTGCCACGTGACGTCATCGTAGTCGCCCCGACTATTCCGATTTAAAATCAAATCAAGAAATTGATTTGATTTTAATAACTCAAAAAACTGCCTTTTTCAAGGCATCCCTGTTTCATTAATAGACGTTTGTGAGTAGCTTCACTAGGCCCCTTCTGGGTAAAACCACAGTTTCGTGGTCCTCGGTTGAAACCTTACGGTGTCAACGAAGCCGAGTGGGGTGTTGACCCAATTCACACCCGCCGAACCCCTTCAGGGCGAGGCAGTTAGTTGGACGGGTCCCAGATAACCGGCCTTGGGGGATCTCCTAGTCGGCTCTGGTGACAGTTTTGCTTTTCAGCTACTCACCTAGTGTCTTTAGGGTGTGTCTACACCCTTCGCGCTAGACTGGTCAGGGCCCCGTTCGCACATTAAGACTGGCGACGGGTTACAAGCTTAGGGCTCACAAATAGGTACTCACCTCTCTGTCTACACCCGACAGAGAGGGTCACACATCCCCGGGCCCATCCACCCGGGGAGATAGGTTGTTAGGTGTAGGAAATTAGGCACAAATGAGTCAATATCTCATTTGAATAGATTTCCCGTAACCATGACGGACGCTAGCATCCTGCTAGCATTCGTCAGGAATGTCCTCCTAAAGGACCCCGACATCCTCGCCAAATATCGCAAGGAAATTGTTGGTCTACGCCAACACGCTACTCCGTCTCAAGGCGCACTCGGCGATTTCAGCGACGCGCTTGAAAGCCCGCTATCGCCACCTGCATGCGAACAAGGCATTCCGCCTTTTGTTCCGGCAGACAATGTTCCGGCCGAAAATTCGGCCCCCATTGTTTCACCCGCCTTTGTCTCGGCAGATAATACTCCGGCCCCTAATCCGGCCCCTATTGTCTCGCCCGCTACTGCCCCGGCAGTAATTAAGTCGGCCGCTAATCCGGCTCCCTTTGTCGCGCCCGCCATTGTCCCGGCCGCCATTGTCTCGGAGACAATAAACCCGACGCAGCTGCGCACCGAAACTGACTCGACTCGCCCAGAGAGTATGGACACGTCAGTCCCACTCGCCGCGGACGAAGCCCGCACCTCCTCCTCCAGCGACGACGACTTCCAAGTCGTCGTCAAAGGTAGGCAAGAGGAAGGCTAAATCCTCCGCCCCCGCTGGCCCGGCCTCAAAGAAACAGGTCACGAATACATCGTCCAGCACTACTTCCGCCCCAAGTCCGCGGGCCAGTCGCCCCGCCAGCCCTATGGCTTGCCCACCCGCTCCTACCGCGAGGAAGCAGAAGCCCCCTCCCCCGATATACGTCCAGGAAAAGTCCAAATGGACTGAAATTTCCAAGATGTGTGTTGATCGCAAGATCAACTACACCAACGCCCGATCCACCCTCCAGGGGATCAAAGTTACCGTCCCCACGTCTACGGACTTTAGGGATCTCTCCCGCGCCCTACGTGAAAGGAACTACTCCTTTCACACTTACTCCCTTCCGGAGGAAACCCCTACTCGCGTCGTAATGAGGCGCGTTCCTCAAGAAATCTCCACCGAGGAGATTAAGAGCGACCTCATCGCTCAAAGAATCCCAGTGTCCGCCGTCCATCGCTTGCACAAAGCGAGGCAGGGCCTTGTCGATGACATGGTCCTAGTCATCTGTGACCCCACTGAAGGGCACCACCCGATATTTAAAGTGAAATCGGTATGTTCACTCTCGGGCATTTCCATTGAGAAGCCCTACCGAGCAAACTTGATTGGCCAGTGTCATCGCTGCCAACTGTACGGTCACTCGCAGTCCAACTGCTATGCGACCCCTAGATGCGTCAAGTGTCTAGGAGAGCATGGTACCGTCGACTGTACCCGCCCTAAAGATAGGGAACTATGCTCAGAGCCTCCCAGCTGCGTACTCTGCGGCCAAGCGGGACACCCGGCAAATTACCGGGGCTGTCCTAAGGCCCCGAAGTCCTCATCTCCGAAACTCGCGAAACGCGCGAGCGACCGCCAGCACAGGGAAAGCCCCTGGGGTAAGCCTCCTTCCGCGCTGATGCCGGAACGGCTTAGCCCGCAGAGGCCGTCTCCCTGGGCTAACCTTAACCACCTGAAGGCTCCCGCAGCTTCGGTGCCATCAAAACCCGTGCAACCAGCGCAATCCGCGCAACTTCCAGCGCTGATGGCTACCGCCATCCCAGCGCCTTTGGTAGCCCCCGCGGCCCCTACGGCCGCTCCAGCGGCACCTCAGGGAACCCAGGGCCGAAACAGCGCCCAAATCATATTAAGTACATACGCGGCTCTCTTCACCACCGCCGCGGATAAAATGGCGGAAGAAATCGTTGCTGCAAACGGCAACGTAATCCGCCTCATGGAAATTCTCAGCGCGTATCCCGAGATGGCGCAAGTTCTACACTCACTCAAATATTAATTCTCAATGGATAATACGAGAGTAAATAGTAACAAACCCCGATCCCTTAAATTAGGCTTTTTCAACGCAAATGGCGTTTCAGGTCAACGCGATGACTTCGCCACTTTCCTCCGCGACCATCAGCTCGACATCCTCCTCATACAGGAAACCTTTTTAAAACCACATCACCGAAACCCGAATATTGCCAACTTTAAAGTAGTTCGCAATGACAGGTCTCGATGTCACAAGGGTGGCACACTCATATACTTTAGGAAATCTTTGTATTGTATCCCTATAGACCCACCTCCTCTCTTCTCCCATCTGGAGACCTCTATCTGTCGGCTCGGCATGACCGGCCACCAACCGATCACCATCATCTCCGCTTATATCCCACCCGACAATGGTCCGGAGGATCCCATCTCGCTCCAAAAGGACTTCACTGCCCTCTTCGGTATGAGTGACTCCGTCATCTTGGCGGGGGATCTTAATGCCAAGCACCCAGCGTGGAATAGTAGCACAACCTCAACCAGAGGTAGGTTAGTTTTCAAGTTAGGCGAATCCCTTAACTTTGACGTCATCGCTCCAATGAGCCCGACTCACTTCCCAGGTAATCCTAATCACCTTCCCGATGTTCTCGATGTAGCGCTGCTCAAGAATGTGAACCTCCGTTTGCAATCGATTGAGACGTTCCACGAGCTAAATTCTGACCACCGCCCTGTAGTCATGCATCTTGTACCCTACTCGGGCCCGATCGACCCCAACCGCCTCCCTCAGACCCAGACGATAACCGACTGGAGGAAAGTAAGCGAAAGACTGAAATCCACCACGTCGCCACACTTAGACACCATCCCCGATCACTTAGTGTCAGTCGCCGACACGACGGCCGCAATCGACTCGTTTACAGAGCACGTACAATCCGTATTGACGGATTGTTCACAGAAAGTTCCGGTGATGGAAGACCATCGCTGGAAACTACCTACTTACGTACGTGACCTGATAACCGAGAAGAACGCGGCCATCCGTGCCTACGACTCCTTCCCTTGTGACGCGAACAAAGCCCACATGCGCCATTTACAGTGTGCTGTAAAGAAACGCATAGGGGAGGTTCGCTCTGAGGGCTGGAACAAGATGCTCAGCGAACTCGAGCCCACTCATCAAGCCTTCTGGCAATTACAGAGGAAATTGCGTTCCTCAGAAGAGGTCTCTATGCCTCCTCTCATCCGCCCCGACAATAGTGTCGCTTTCGACAGTCCCGATAAGGCTGAATGTCTTGCCGACAGCCTAGAGTCCCAATGTTCTCCCAGCTCCCAACCAGTAGACCAAGCTCACCTGAACAAGGTCGACGCTGAAGTCGAACGAAGAGCCTCCCTCCCTCCCGTCGAAGACCCTGATGATCCTCTGCCTCCCGTCACTCCAGACGAAGTGCACGACATCATTAAAGGGCTCCACGCTCGTAAGGCCCCCGGTTCGGATGGTATTACCAATAAGGTATACAAACTCCTTCCTGCCCCGCTAATAATGCTTATGACCGCCATCTTCAATGGCGCCTTGAGCAACAACATCTTCCCACAAGCATGGAAAGAAGCCACAGTCATCGGTATCCCAAAGCCAGGCAAGCCAAAGTCTGAGCCCTCCAGCTACCGCCCTATTAGCTTACTCAATGTCCTCGGCAAAATCTACGAGAGGCTTATTTATAAGCGTCTCAAAGACTACGCCGAAGCAAAGAGCCTCATACCCAACGAGCAGTTTGGATTCCGTAGCCAACACTCGGGCACCCAACAGGTCCACCGTATCGTAGAGCACTTATGCGCTGGTCTGCAGCGTAACGCGACGACGGGTGTGCTATTCTTCGACATAGCGAAAGCCTTCGACAAAGTCTGGCACAACGGCTTGATATACAAGCTCTACCAACTAGGAGTGCCAGATCGTCTCGTGCTCATCTTACGAGACTTTTTGTCGAACCGGACCTTTCGCTATCGCGTCGAGGGAGCACTCTCGTCCCCTCATCCTATTCGCGCCGGTGTCCCTCAGGGTTCCGTACTATCTCCTCTCGCCTTCACGCTGTTCACTAGCGATATCCCAAAAAGTAAAAAGGCTCAGTTGGCTCTCTTCGCCGACGACACTGCCGTTTACTATACCGGTCACTGTCCCAACGCTATAGCTCGTACTCTCCAAACCTCCGCAAACGTCTTAGGCGCTTGGTTCCGGAAATGGAGAATCGAGGTCAACCCCGATAAGAGTCAGGCGGTTCTCTTCTCAAGACGTCGTCGACTCCCTCCCCCACTTCCCAGCCCGATCACTATGTACGGCAAGCCAATCCCTTGGGAGAAGCAAGCCAAATACCTAGGC
Organism: Dasypolia templi; assembly: GCA_963555695.1. Taxonomy (NCBI): domain Eukaryota; kingdom Metazoa; phylum Arthropoda; class Insecta; order Lepidoptera; family Noctuidae; genus Dasypolia; species Dasypolia templi. The sequence goes on along the minus strand of OY743148.1, from coordinate 6,885,404 downwards.
GTGATCCTCGATGAGAACCTTACCTTTAAGGCTCATATTAAGGCGGTTCGCGCGCGCGCCTCCTTCGCTCTTAGCAGGCTCCAATTCGTACTGACAGCCCGTAGCAAACTGTCTCTCAAATGCAAGCTCCGCATCTATACCGCAGTCATCCGTCCCATCATGACCTATGCCTGCGTTGTATTTGCGCACGCTCACCCACGTCATCTCCATAAGATGCAGACCCTCCTAAACCGTTTCCTCAGAAGGGTCACGGGTGCCCCCTTCTATGTCCGTAATATAGATCTTCACGTCGACCTCAAAATGCCAACCATAAAACAGTTCATGAAACGCTTATCAAAGCGTTTCTTCGACTGCGGCATCAAACATTCTAACCCCCTGATTACAGTGGCCGCCCGCTACACTCCCTCTCGCATTAGCAGTATTCGCCGACCAAGGCATACTTTAATCGACCCCGACGACGCCACTACCCTCCTCCAGGAGAGTAGTAAGGCCACTAGCACGCTACAAAAGCCCAAAACCCGATCGCCGTCCTACCGCCCTCACCGCGGAGGCCCGCCGCGACGCCCAAATCGACCCCCCTCCCGACCCTTGCTCGAGCCAGCCCGCGCCGCTGAGCCTGTAGCTTTAAATTCGTCCATAAATAATACCAATCCTGATCCAGCTAGTCATTTGCTGCCCTCTTCCAGCGACGCCCTAAGCCGAGGTTCGTACCCCACAGGGGGTGCCCTTAGCGTTGTCGCTTAGTTTTAGTTAGTATATAAGTTTAAGTCCTGGCTGGAGGCCTTAATTTATTAGGGAATCCACAGGCAAGTCCGCTTAAGCAGACGACAACCGCATAGGTTGACCTGCGAGATGCCAAACAAACAAACGATAATACGATTTATGGGAGTTATTGTCATCTCGAGTATATTTGGTTTAAGATTAAGCGTATTCTCTAATTGCTGATGAGAATAAAGTGTTACATCATGACCCTTCACAATGCATTGCTGAGTTAGTTGAATAAGTCCAGCCTTGCTGACTTCGCTCGCTTGTAGGTCGTCGTCGCATATGACTCTCAAAGAGTATGAGTCACAACAGAAATACAAATAGGTTGAATAGTCATGTAATGGCACCCATTTGTTTTCACAGCTAGATTTAATTATCCTGCAAGTAGATGGCTTCTCTTTTTCGCAGAATTGTTCATCGGGACCTAAACTCCGGACTGGCCCTTGTAGATGACAAAGGTAGGTTTCCGCTTGGTATTCACAACCTTGAAGATCACTGACGCTGGCTGTTAAGTATGAATCTCTTCTCAAGTTAATCGCTACGTATCCAGACGCTGGCTTGATGCTGATCATACTTTTATTAATTTGAACCGGTACTGGTATCAAATTGTATAGCTGGAACGTATCTCTGCTAATTAACGGTAAGTTAATTTCAAATATGAAATATTCGTCCATCATCCTCGCTTTAACTTTCAACAATTTGTAGATGTCATACAGGTTGAACTGAATGTTATCTATAGGTAATGCTAGCTCTTTCGATATTTGACTAGACACAATCTGTAACTCCCCACGGAGTTGTTGTGGAGTCAAGAGATGGAGATTGATCTGACCATGATAGATCTCAGTCATAGAATCAAGAAAAGTGTCCTGAATCCGCTTTAAATTCTGAATCATATTCATGGTCGCTAATGCTGCTAAGGAGAAATCTTGCTGAATAGACATTACGTCAATTTCCTGTTGCACTGTGTTGGTGACGCTGTCTAAATAATTCAAATGTTTATTGATTATCTTATGCTGCTTTTCAATAGTCTCTTCTGTTCGCTTTAAGATATTATACTCCGCTTCTATGACCGATGTCTGATTCCTGTACAGCTGACTAAGATGGTTTATATTACCTTGTACAAGTTCAATGTCACACTTGTATTTTTCTGCGAATTCTTGATCCAGTACTCCGAACAATGAATTAGCTATGGAACCGACTGCATTGATAAGCCCGCGTCGAGTTCGCGAACGCTCTCCGAAGTGCTGATTGAGCAACAGCTGATTATAATAATGTAGTTCATCGTACTCGTGTTGTATTTGTAGGATGATAATTTTACAATGGCTCTGCTTTTGAATTTTCTCGCATGTTTGATCGAGATATTTCGAAAATTGTGTGACCGCTTTGTCTCCTTGCCAGTAAGGAGACATATTGTAATAAGTTACGATTTTCCACTGATCACGAATAAGATGCATTTGTCCTAAAGGGTCAAAATACAATGTTTGATTGCTATCGAATGCTGTTAGTTTGTATGATGCTTCAGTGGATAGTACAAAGCTCATAAAAAATAGCAATGCTAATGCTATATTATATATTTTAGGACCACTGCTGGTCGGCTTGCTCACTTTCTCTTCCGCTTTTGCTTCATTGCTTTGCTTATGCTGCTTTTTTGCTTCTTTTTCTGCTATAGGTAAGATAGACAGCTTGATGATAGGCCGCTTCATGAAACCATTTTTTGTTTTTAATGTCACCACCCTAACAACTCCATCTTTACCTGGATGGACCTCTACCACCCGACCGACAGGCCATTTTCCCGGGGGTAAGTTATCGTCATGAATGGTAACCATATCACCTATCTCTATATTCTGCTGTGGTTTTAACCACTTGCTGCGTATCGATAATTGGCTAAGATACTCCGCTTTCCACCGCTTCCATATATCTTGGAACGTTTTGTTCACCAAATACCATCTCGTTCTCGCATCTTTTGCCGTGTCTATGACAGTAAGACCGGCACGAGTAGTTAAAAAATGTGCTGGCGTGAGAAAATCGATGTCATCGGTATCCTCGGATATTGGGCACAATGGTCTTGAGTTGAGGCCCGCTTCAATTTGAGCCAAGATTGTGCTGTACTCTTCAAATGTAAGAGCTTGGTCTCCTATTACTTTTTTCAGATGTTGTTTCAGACTCCGGATAGATCGTTCCCAGATGCCTCCAGCACTCGGCCAAGAAGGGCAGTTCCAATGCCATTCTATGGTCATCTCCGCTATTTCTCTGTAAAATGTGTCGCTAAAAGTTCGCTCAAACTGTTGCTGTTCCTCTTGAAGGATCTTGTTGGCACCTACAAAGTTAGTACCATTATCTGAATAGATGTGCTTTGGAGTCCCTCGTCGTGCTGACATGCGACGTAACGCTGCTAAGAATGACGAACTGCTTAGATCGGAGACCAGCTCTATATGGACCGCTTTCGTAACCATGCAAATAAACAAGGCGATATACCCCTTGTTTGTTTTGATGCCTTTTCCTTTGTTGGCTTTTACTCGAATAAACCCCGTGTAGTCTATTCCAGTATGATAAAATGGAGGCGCTGGATTAGATCGACATTCAGGTAGGTCTCCCATTATTTGATGTAGCTTTCTGGGTTCTTGTTTTTTACAGGTCACGCATTTGCGAAGCTGTTTTTTGGTAGCTCTATTTCCTTGAATTACCCAATATTGCCGTCTCAATAAAGACAAGGTAAGTCGAGGTCCACCATGGAAGGTGTGTTCATGGGCTTGCCGGATAAGAAGTTCCATTAATCTCCCGCTGTATGGTATTATTATTGGATTTTTCATATCCGAGCTAATGTTGGCGTTTTTAAGACGTCCTCCGACTCTTAGTATGCCGCTTTCATCTAAAAATGGCTGTAGATTTAATAATTTGCTATTTGATTTAAGTTTGCTATGCATTAAACTCTCGATATCCGATGTAAATTCAATGCGCTGTATGCATTTAATTATAATTAATTTTGCTTTCCTTAGCTCTTGTAATGTGAGATATGACGGTCTTTGTTTACTTGTCCGTGCAAGTGCCCGTAATAACCACGCTACAATTCGATTTATTTTTACGAAAGAGCTGTGGCGTTGTAGTAAATCTTTAACTACGCTGCTTTCCCGATTGCTATTTTGGACGGTTACAACTTGCTTTCGGACCTCTTCTGCCGTCGCATATTCTGCTTGTTCTCGCTTTGGTTTAAAGTCGGGTGCCGAAAGCCAAGCTGGGCCCCGCCACCACAACGTATTTTCTATCAATTGCGTAATAGATTGCCCTCTGCTCGCTGAATCGGCTGGATTTTCCTTAGTTGGTACATAATGCCAAACATCAGGTGATGTCACGCTAATAATTTTCTTCACCCTATTCGCTACGAATGGCTTCCAACGTTCCGGATAGCCTTGTATCCAGCTAAGGACGACCTTATAGTCGCTCCTAGTGACTACTTTAGTTAGTAATCTGGTTAATAGCTCTGCTGCACATAGTTCCAATCTAGGAAGCGAAACGGACTTGCTTTTTGGTACTAACCTTGTTTTAGCTGCGACTAGTACTACCGACACTTCATTGTTTGATACTATTCTGGCATATACGACACATGCGTATGCTTTAAGAGACGCATCACTAAATCCGTGCAACTGGATATGGTCATCTCGTTTGCTTTGCAACCATCGTGGATTTTTTTTTTTGTTAATACATCCCATATCTTTAGTTAATTTGACCCACGCATCGTTAATCTCGGCTGAAACTTCATCGCTCCATTGAATTTCATCTAGCCAAACCTTTTGGAACAACAATTTAAATTTCGTAGTTAGCGGCGCTAACCAACCTAGAGGGTCAAATAACCTGGATATTTCCGACAGAAGAAACCTTTTTGTTAGCTTCGTAGTTTCCGCTGTTGAAGAATATTGGAAAGTAAATTCATCTGTTTTTTGATCCCATCTCAATCCCAGAGTTTTCGGTGTGTTTTCTGTCTTGAAAATGAATGATGGTGCTTGATTATTTTGTTGTGATGAATTTATGTCTTCCAATAACTTTTTTTCATTTGCTGACCACTTTCTCAGCACAAATCCACCGCTGCTTAGACACGAATTTAGTTCCGCTACGGTGCTTTTCCCTTCATCCATAGTATGAGCGCCTGAAACTAGATCATCCATATAAAAATCTTCCAATATTATTTTTGCTGCTGTAGGAAAGTTCTGCTTCTCGTCCGCTGCTAATTTTCGAAGGGTCATCATCGCTAAAAAAGGTGCTGAATTCGTGCCATATGTAACCGTCGTTAACTGGTATGCCCTAATTGGTTGCCCAGTTTGAGCTCTCCAAAGGATTTTCTGAAGTTTTTGATCTGGCTCGCTTACTAATATCTGCCGATACATTTTTTCGATATCGGCAGTAAATACGTATCGATATTGTCTCCACTTAAGCAAAAGTGCCTGCAGATCTTGCTGCAAGTTAGGTCCTTGATGCATGACATCATTGAGGCTAAGTCCCGAAGATGTTTTTGCAGATGCATTAAATACGACACGTAGCTTTGTAGTGGAGGATTCCGCTCGCTGAACCCCATGGTGAGGTAAATAATAATCTTTTCCACCGCTGCTAAGAGTCGCTAACTTCATATGACCCAAATCTTCATATTCTCTTAAAAATTGCTTGTATTTCTGAGCTAAAGTTTCTTGCTTAGTAAGTTTTTTCTCAAGGTTCCTATATTGCACTAGTGCTATTTCCTTTGACGATCTTAGCTTTTCGTCCGCTTGCTGCTTCATCGGCAACCTAACTTCATAACGACCGCTTTCAAGACGTTGAGTCGTTTTTAGGTAGTACTCGACACATTCTTGATCTTCCGCTGATATTTCGTTTTGCTCGTGAATATCCTCAATTTGCCAAAATTTATGTATATCCGCTATATTATTAACGATGACCCTGTCACGATGCCCTTGTCACTTTTGAAAAATAAGCTGAGAATTTTTTTAGTTAGTAAAATATATTACAATGTTATAGATTTTTTAAATGAAAAGGACTTTTCTATTCCGACTTCCATTAAATAGATAAGAATAACATTTTGAATTTTGTATCAATTTTGAATTATTCTATTTGACTGCATAATAATGAATATCCTGGGAATAATTTAATCTATGTTGACTATAATATACCTATAAAATCTTGACATAAATTATTATTTATTTGTTTTGTAATTTGTAATGAAATTTAAAATGATTAAGAAAAATGCAATTTAATGTAATCTTCTATACCCACAAAATTTGTACGCCGTTATTGGTAAAACATGGACGCACACAACATACTATTATCTCAATACCTTGCATGTCTGATTAGTCAGTTTATGTAAACGCATGTTTGACAAATAAATGATCTTATCTTATCTTATCTTATGACGTTACAATGGAACTGTGGCTTTACGGTTCCACATAGTACCCATCCTAGCTGGGTTTGCTGAGCTAAGGGCGAAGACGAATCAGGAACTCTTATCAAACCATCCAATATGATAAGAGCATAGGCGTCTGCCCCAAGTAACAAGTCAACTGGGCGACTTGTATTATAATCTGGATCCGCTAAATTAATATGTTCCAAATGCGACCACGAAGGCTTTTTGAACGATCGATTTGGTAAGTTTTTGATAAGTCCTTTCATTATCAAAACATCCGTATGGAATTTAAAGCTGGTAAACATGGACTGGCATGTAACGCTTAGCTTGCCTGTACAGTTAGATTCTTTTTCTCCTATTCCGGAAACTGCCCCATCAAACTGCTGACGTTTTAAACCTAACTGCTGAGCTGCTTTCTCCGTAATCAACGATACCTGTGAGCCCTGATCGATAAGAGCTCTGAGGACAATCTGCGTGCTATCTGCTGCTGTCACCCTTATTAACGCTGTAGCTAAAAGAATCTCAATAAAATTTAGCTGAGATGCGTGAACACCATTGCCGCTGCTTTGCTTTGAAGCCTCTCCTTGCTTGAGATCTTCGGCATTGGTATTTTGCTTGCCCTCAGCAAATAAATCATGCATACGATGCTGATTGGTATTTCTTGGAATGGCATTTATTACCATTATGATTATAAATGCAGTTAATACAGCATTTTAGCTGTTTGAGGGTTTTAGTTTCATTTCCTTCGGCATTTGCAGAAACCTTTCGCAATTGTGTAACTTATGCTCAGCAAAACAATGAGGACATTTGATTTCCTGCACATGCATTGTTTTTGTGTTTTTCGAATTGTTATTGTTCGTTTTATTATATTTCCCACCGTTTGATGTTTTCGATGAACCCGCTTGCTGCTGAGTTGGCTGCGTTTTTTGCATGGTGTCTTGTCGTCGACGAGAAGTTTCTAGACTAGTGAACTTAATTTCTAGAAAATCTAAGAAGTCTTGTAGGACTGGTAGCTGTCGTGGATTTTTTAACGACTCTAAATACTCGGAATAAGAGTCACTATCCAGCTTTTGCGACAAGATATGTGCAATTAGAGGGTCCCACGTGCTAATATCGACACCTAGGTTTTTGATGGCGTGAAGACTTTCTAACGTGACGTCATGCATTTTTTTAAAGGCTGAAAATGATTGTTGCTGTATAACGGGAAGATTAAGGAACACATTGGCGTGCGCTGTAAAAATAATCCTCTTGTTATCAAATCGATGATTTAGAAGCTCCCAACAGACGTTATAGTTGTCGGCACTGATTGGTAGATGCTGAATCAAACGCTCCGCTTCACCTTTTAGCTTGCTTTTCAGGTATTGCATCATTTGAGCGTTTGACAATGCGTTGTTCTTGTGGATTGCTTCGCTAAATAGATCCTTAAAAGGCACCCATTGCTGGTAATGGCCTGTAAATACAGGAATATCCATTTGAGGAGTGGATTTCTCTCGATATGATGTCGACCACATCTTGGAGTTGATAGCCTTTTTCAAGCTATTAAAAGTACGCTCGTGTTTGCTGAAGTAATATTCATAATCTTCTGTTACATCTTCTCCCGATTCACCAATGATCTCCCAATGAAGGTTATCAATAGTGGTCCACCGATTGTGCAGGGTTCGAAGGGCATCTTCGAACTCCCACTTGTCAACGATAGTTTCGACATCAATATTGTCGACTGCTCTAAGAAACGCTTTAAAATTGACCGACTGCTTATGGAGCATATCGTCAAGCTTGCTGTTAGACCCTCTTGATTCGAAGGTCGGAGTTGCTATTGTTGGCGGTTCCGGCTGACTCGCTAAAGTGCCGGGCGCCTCTAGCTGTGCTGTTTGAGGAAGAATCGGAGCTGTCTGAGCTTGCTGCATCAACTGTTCTTTATATTGACTAATAAGCTCTTTTGCTGTTAAATAAAGCTGTTTCGTACTTTCAAATTCAGACTTGATGAAATATTTATGCTTCGTCTGTTCAAAAGGAAGAGTCTTTTCATGATTCACTTGGAAGTCCTCCCAGTACTTCTCAAGCAACTCGAGTCTACGCTTACAGTTATCTAAAGTTTTACGCTCTACGCTATCCTTTTTAAAATTGACTACAATTTTTCTAATGCTCTCCGCAATCTCCGATTGAATGAAATAGAGGCTCTCCATCTCGCTGCTGGTGTAAGAAAATTTGAACGATCTTACTTGGAAAAATCCTTTGCCGCTGCTAAACTGACGAGGTTTGTTTCCCACGTCAGTGATCCGCTGATGTCGCTAGTGTGAGCTGTGAACTCCCTGCTGCTGGAAGGGCACTTATTGAGCACCGCTTTTGCTGCTACCGCTGAGAGAATTTATTGGGCACTCCAATATATTCCCATTAAAGTCCGCTGCTAAGGTTACCACTACAGTCACTGCTAAGCTATGAACCGCTGCAATCCAAATAGTCACTGGTTCGGTTCAAGTTCACTTCACGATTTTTCAGTCCCGAAAAACTAAAGTTCGACCGTGAAGTCCTTTTATAGGCTCGAAGGACCAAAATGTAGGGGACGCGACTAAGTGGTACCTGATGGGCTGGTGGCGAAGTTAAACACTCAAACAACTTTAAGGGTTTTATTGAGATAACGTAAACTATCGCTAAAATGTTGGAAATGAATGCACCCGGTTGCTGTCCGTTATGCACTGAGCTCGAGGCGCACTCGGTGCGGCCGCATCATATTGCTACGTAAGCAAAACGTGGTCGATTGCAATTATTGCATCGAACATGCTCCCGAGGGGAAGAGATGAGATGATGAGATAAGCTTATACAAAAATAAAGAGTTAGGTGAGTGTGAGCTTAAAATGCTAAGGAGTTAAGACAATGTTAGATGAGAAATGATTGACAAGGTGATAGAACAATCATAACGTGATCTTATATCTAGACATATATGCTCAAACAGTTGAGTCATTAATCGAGAACACTGATTGCCTTTTAGCTAAAGGAGACGTTGACATGTCTCGCTTTTTCAAACGTAAACTAGACCACCGTTTACAAAAATTAGGTACGCGCGCACTATCACTGACACTTGCCTCCTGCTCGGACAGGGGTTGATTTCGCGCACTTACACTTGAGCTTTGCTCTTTCTCAGATTGGTTTATACACACACTCACACTCGCTGGAACGCTCTGGACCCGCCCTTGGATGGGCGCACCACTGGTTCGCAAATATCTCCCGGTTGCTGTCCGTTATGCACTGAGCTCGAGGCGCACTCGGTGCGGCCGCATCATATTGCTACGTAAGCAAAACGTGGTCGATTGCAATTATTGCATCGAACAAGCTCAGTGATGATCCCCGTCAAGGTCGTCCAAAAACTGCAATCACCCAAGATAACGTTGATGTTGTGCGTAAGCTGATTGAGGAAGATCGACATGTGACATACCGCGAAATTCAGGCAACTTTAGACATTGGCATGAGTCAAATACAAATAATATTGAATGAACAATTAGGTGTAAAAAAGTTGTTTTCCCGATGGATACCGCATTCGCTCTGTGAAGAGCAAAAGGCGGCTCGCGTTACTTGGTGTATCAGAACTCTCGAAAGATTCCACGCAGGATCCTCAAATGCTGTATACAACATCGTGTCAGGTGACGAATCCTGGATATACGCGTACGAACCCGAAACAAAAAACCAGTGACGAGTTCGGGTGTTCGAAAATGAAAAAAATTGTTCGTTCACGGAGTGTTGCAAAAAAAATGGTGGCCACGTTTGTCTCCAAAACCGGCCATGTTACGACTATTCCTCTTGAGGGACAAAGAACGGTTAATGCAGTATGGTATGCTAGCGTTTGTTTGCCACAGGTCGCTTCTGAACTCCGTAAAGAGAACTGCAACCGCCGCATCATCCTCCATCACGACAATGCGAGTTCTCACACCGCACACAGAACAAAAGAGTTTTTAGAGCAAGAAAACATAGAATTATTAGACCATCCGCCGTACAGCCCCGACCTAAGCCCTAATGATTTGTATACTTTCCCTAAAATAAAGAATAAATTGCGTGGACAGAGATTTTCATCACCTGAAGAAGCTGTGGCCGCCTACAAAACGGTCATTTTGGAGACCCCAACTTCCGTTCCATCGTATGGAAAAATGTGTCAAATTTCGCGGAGAATACTTCGAAAAGCAATAAATACATTTTTAAATAGTAATGTTGTGTCACTTCCTTGATTCCCGAAATTTTCAGTGCCGCTCTCGTAATAACACTTATTAACACATTAAGGTTCAATAGTACAACCATTGAACCTTTAATGTGTTAATAAGTGTTGTGGTGGGTGGTTTAGGTGGTGGTGGTCACATTAATGGTTAAGGTTGGGGGGTTTTGATTCTGTAACATGATTGAATCTGTAACGTTTATAAATGTGCTTCTTTTAAAAAAGTTATAAAACAGTGTTTAAAACACTTATAACGGAGCCAGTTTGAGTCCCGATTAAAAATACTTATAATATTTTTGAGTTATACTAAAATGTATTATCTACTACAAAAGCATTTTTACCTGTTTGTATTTCCTGTGGGAGTCCCAAATAAAACATATTTTTTATTTCTTTCACAATGATGGGTTTCGAAAAACAAACGGAACATTGTAGTTGAAAAATATGTTTTCCCATACATCTGTATACGCCACAGTCAATTATCCAACTGCAAATGTAAGTTTTTAATCGTTTTTTAATGTAGTAAAACGACAAATGACCGATTTTCGAACTTTTGCCTTTAATTGTGTTGTGAGACCTTGCTTCGTGTTCCTGGCTTACGGTAAGTACTTTAGGTTTTTATTTATTTGCGAGTATCAAAATATGTATAAAATATTTATGAATATGTCGCATAAGACGTATATTTTTAATTCGTTGAATCAGGGCTTAATGTTTTAGAGCTTCGAGGGACCGTTGACTTACGCATTTGTATTAATTTCATTTTGTTACCTTCACGCGTTCCTGGGAAAAACGGTCGTGACAGACTGACAGACATTGAAGTGATCAAATAAGGTTCCCGTTTTTTTTCCTTTTGTGGTACGGAACCCTTAAAAAGCAATTGAGATTTAACCGTACATACCCTTATGCCTTTTCTTCTAGTTAAATGTGCGTTAGAAGACATGTTTATTGTTTGATTGCACATCAGCGTCTGCTTTGATTTACGGTTGCGTAGTCAACAAGGAACCCTTATAGTTTCGCAAGCTGCGGACAGACGGACGGAAAGAAGGACATTCTTTCCGTCCGTCTGTCCGCAGCTTAGTTCAGAGACTGTTAGTACTATAAAACTGTCATTTAACGAATGAGACACCGGCAAAGTGGTAGAATAAAATCTTGTAAAAAAAGTTTTTAGGGTGGGTACCTTTAACTTTAGGTAATGTGGGTTTTTTTTTTCGTCTATGGTTTCTCTCATGGTGTGGAGTGTCGTTGAAAATGTCTTTCAAAAATATTAAAGTTGAATGAAAAACTATTTATCTATTTAGGGATCCGTTTGCGAAGTAGGTATTATTTTAAAATTAAATAATCATTTATTTCAGGAAATTATTCCTATATGTAGTACAAACAATTTAGTTAGAACAATATTAAAAACATTGGTTGTCTGTGAAGTCGGTTTACGGACGATAGTTTAACGTGACAACGTTTTTTTTATACAAAACATCGATGAAATATATTTGAAATATATTTGAGATGAAATTTTTGATCTCACATTAATACCTAACAAAATCAATTTTTCCATTTAAATATAAAGTAGAGAAAACTTTCATCTATCATCAATTCTATGAGTTATCACCATATTTTTTTAGTAAATTGTAACATAACCTTATTACTGCACTCGCCGACCGGTGCTACTTTTTTTAAATAATAAAAGAATAAACACTTCTTACTAAGACCTATTTCGTAACGTTATACTTTTTTGTGCATGCAGCCGGCGTTCATCGATTTATTAGATGCTTCACATCAAAAATGAAATTAATTTTAAAATAATATTCAAGTTTAAATGTAAAATTAAGTCGAAGAACAAAATTTTAATTGTTAGGTTAAAATGTATCCAATTACATTTAATTATAATAAAAAATAATGTCCACCTGCCAGCAAAATGGTTGCTTTTGGAAATGTGAAAAAATCACCGTAGTACCTAGTATATTAACGAGGTCAATAGGAAAACTATCACAGCTAAGTAGGCTTTACAAATTAACGAGTAATAGTCGACCAACTTATATTTGCAGTTGGAATGTATGGGAGAACGTGTTTTTCAACTACAATATATAATATTGTAGTTGAGAAACGTGTTCTAAACATGTTGACACGCGCTTGACCGGCTTTTCCTAGCTACTCGTAGGTTGAAGTCGATCTCCAGTCTACCCACATGCAGTTGGATAGCCATATTTCACATGGAGTGATTTGAATATATTTCAAAACCCGGTCATAATTTTCCGCAGTCGTGGAGCCTGTGCCTAATTATTATTTCTTTCCAGAGACAACAACGGTTTGTACTTGTGTTAAGTGTAAGCTGAGTATAAGCCGCGTGCCAACAAACGAAGCCACGTGATCCAATAAACACGAGCTTGTAATCTTATGCGAGTTAGTCTCAAGTTTGAGGCAACTCAGAAATAAGAGAAATAACGTTGTTAATAATGCGCAGGTTTGTATTTTAAATAAAGTTGAATCTGATTGATGACGTTGCTAAAATTTTGTAAAAAAGGCTTTTTTATAAATGATTATAAATGAATGATTATAAATGATTTTATTTTCTGTAAACAGGTCAATCATATTTTAAAAACTAGGTGAGATCGGCATTTCCTATCTGACTACTCTGAGAAGAAACGCCGAAACAAACTCAGAGGTCACAGTCTCTTTTAAAGTCCAGACATAATCTTGGTCAGGTCATGTGAAGACCATGTGGATTGATATCTGAAATGGTCTTTTGAGGAAAGAACCACACAGAATGAGTGGACCTGTCCAGTCAGTGCACGCATTTGTCAGTAATCATGCAGCTCAACACAGAACTAAAGGAGCTAAACGATTCGACGAACATTACTAAAGAAAGGACATTTGGGTAGGCCGCATAAATTACTCAAACTGCCAGACCATGATTAAAACTAATAATAAAAAAAATGCATTAAAAAAAAACAACAAATCCGCAATGTCTTCACATTCACAATAATTAAATAGTATTTATTTAATTATATAGTATAATCCTTTACAAAGTAAATGTCATTGCATATATAAATGATTTGAATCTAATTTTTAGATTTGCAATTTTTGAATTATGTTTAGATGATTTGAATCGGTTTTCATTCATTTGCCTCATGATGATGTCCTAAAAACCAAGATGAGAGAAAAAAAAACCTACAACGGGACAAAAAAAAAGTACACAGTGATGACATAAACAGCGACAGAAATTAACATCGGTTATTTTCCATTCCTACAAAAATTCCAATACAAAACTATTGTTGAAATTATTACATTATATTTACCTTAACTTAATGTCTCTATGTAACTTTTGTACGAATAACAACAGCGTAATCTTCATTTTGATCCTAACTGTGATCCCAAACTATTTTGGAGATCAGAAATTATTATTGCTTCCTATATGAGGAGCAGGGTGTAAAGTTCACTCATACTCTTGGAAAAGGGAGTATCCTCCGAGTAGATGGATGTCGTATCTGGTGGGCAACTGCCCGACGATTGTTTTTTTTTTTTGGGAATGGCATTTCGCAGGTCAACCTATGAGGATGTCGTCTGCTTAAACGGACTTGCCTGTGGTTGCCCTAATAAATTAAGGCCTCCAGCCAGGACTTAAACTTAAACACTAACTAAAAACTAAGCGACTACACGCTAAGGGAACCCCCTGTGGGGTACGAAACTCGGCTTAGGGCATTGCTAGAAGAGGGCAGCAAGGGACTAGGTGGATCAGGATTTGAGTGATTTTGGGACGAATTTAAAGCTACAGGCTCAGCGCCGCGGGCTGGCTCGAGCAAAGGTCGGGAGGGGAGTGGATTTGGGCGTCGCGGCGGGCCTCGGCGGCGAGGACGGTAGGACGGTGATCGGGTTTTACGCTTGTGTAAAGTGCTGGTGGCCTTACTGCTCTCCTGGAGGAGGGTAGTGGCGTCGTCGGGGGCGATTAGGGTATGCCTTGGTCGGCGAATACTGCTTATGCGGGAGGGAGTATAGCGGGTGGCCGTTGAAATCAGGGGATTTGGGTGTTTTATGCCACAGTCGAAGAAACGCTTGGAAAAGCGTTTCATAAACTGGTTTATGGTTGGCACTTTAAGGTCGACGTGGAGATCTATATTGCGGACATAGTAGGGGGCACCCGTAACCTTTCTGAGGAAACGGTTCTGGAGGGTCTGCATCTTATGGAGATGACGTGGGTGAGCGTGCGCAAATACAACGCAGGCATAGGTGATGATGGGACGGATGACTGCGGTATAGATGCGCAGCTTGCATTTAAGTGACAGTTTACAACGGGCTGTCAGTATGAAATGGAGTCTACCAAGAGCGAAGGAGGCGCGCGCGCGCACCGCTTAATGTGCTGCTTAAAGGTGAGGTTTTGGTCTAGGATCACGAGTAGATACTTAGCTTGCTCCGTGCTAGTGATCAGGCTGAGCCCGACGATTGCAAACGGGACGTTGTATATTGTTTATAAATGTTGCGCGGTAAACTCTGCTTGCGCTATGCAGAATTTTGCGTGACGTCAGTGTGATGAGTTGTTCGCATGTGGCGTTGTAGATGCCGCCACAAATCTTTATAAATCCCTGACACAAATATCCCAAAAATATATCTGAACAATAAAAGAGATGAAGCCACTTAATCAACCATCATCCCCTTATATGATATAGGAGGATGTAAGAAATGACACGTAGCTAAGCTAACCCAAAACTCAAAGCCGACCGTAACACTCTTGATCCGACTTACTGACAACGAATATGTGTGAACAAGAGTTACGCCTGTATAATCCGACCTCCGACAATATAAACCTATGTAGGTAGGCCGATGTAACGGATGTGTGCGCCTGGAAGAGAAAATATTTGGAGGTTATGAAGTGACGAATTAAGATAAGCAGAAAATATTAATACATACATAACATAACAGCGCTAAATGTGAGTGTACTATGGGTCCTGTAGTACACTCACATACAGCCAGTGATGTATTAGCCTATTATTATATATAAATAACGGAAATAAAAGTTTGTATTCTTATACAAACTTTTATTTCCGTTTTTTTTTGTTTTGTTTATTAAAGTTTATTTCGATATACTTTATAAACATCACAAAAAGGAAATCGTTAGCTGAAAATAATAACAAATAATAAAATAATAAACCCGGATTTGTCAGTTATGCAATTAACTAAAGCAAAGGGGGGTCTAGTCTTAGTTAGATACCAAATGCTAATATCAGTTCAGGGAAAACCAGAAACCGAAAGGAAGACCATAAAGTAATATCGCTTTTAACAGAAAATATTCGCATTCGATTTAGCCAACCGTTACACACAAGTAAGTTAAAACACGCATTACGAAAAAGACTTTTGTAATACATAAAACTAAAAAAACTAGAACCTTTACTTAAATAACACAAGCTGTAATAATAAACAGAAAAAAGTCGAAGTTTTCTTCTATAACTGTACCGTATTCTTGTTCATTGTCTGTTAGAGATCCGTCAAACTTTTGAAATAAAACATCTTTGAAGTCATGCCTGCCCGTCTGTCCGTCTATCATAGTTGCCCATTCGGTGTGGCAGTTTGACGTTTCCAGTTGTTTGATACAGTTAAAGTGGCGACCCAATTACAGAACTGAAATTGGTAAAGTTGAATTTTAGTTTTCAGAAACAGTGCTGGTTGGTTGAATTAAACATGAGCTGAGATGGGGAAAAGTTAAATAAGAAAGATGGTAATGTTTCTTAAAATAATAGATCATATAGATTAAGATAGATTACAACTTTGTGTTTAGAAATTCACGTTAATAGCTATTGTAAGTACCGATTCAATGTTTAAACCGATTAAAAAACCATAAGTTTGCACTAAGTGATAGTCAGAAATTGAGAATAGGTGCGAAACCCTTTCGGAAAGTTCATCTCAAACTTGCCAGTTTTTAACTTTAATGAGTTGTTCGCATAGAAAGATGCTTTGTTACTTGCTTACCGGTGCTATTGTGAAAGAGATAGAAATAACGAATAATTTATTTTCTTCAAAGTCAAGTTACTGCAGGCTTTATAGTTTTACTTTGTCTGTGCTTTCAAAGATGAACCGAATAATCGGATAAGTAATGCAACGGCACGGCACAAGATAGAAATAAATTTTTCAATTGAATGCTAGAGATGGCTCGACATTTGGAACATGTTTGTACCCTTACAATAGTTGAATGATACTGTTATTGCTAACTATCAGAATTTTAATGGTTATTTAAATTAAACAATAACATTGGCCTTTACATAGGCAGTGACAATGGCTTACGGTTTTTGTTGTACAATAAAGTAGATGTAATTTATGGATCTCCAGGTGATAGAAAACACTGTCATTATTAAGCGTGGAAACCGGATTCGATATTTCAAAAATAACTTCTCTGATGGTTTTTTTTTTTCTTATAGAAAAGGTTAAAAAAAACACTGGTTTAAACCGTTGCGTTAGCACAACTGGCCTTGTGCAACCAGTCTGCCTCATCCAAATTCAAACAAATGGAGTTTATAAGTGTTCCATAAAAAAGGTTGGGCAAAAAATAACTTATTGCCACAATCTCTCTTCAGAGACTGTTAGTGTGCACATTATTCAAGGATAATAGGATGACATGTAATTACGTGCAGAAAATAAAGGACGTCGTAGGTTTTATTTCTTATGATGAACCTCATTGCGGAGCAGGGCGTTAGATTTCCCCAGAGTGAGGAGCTGGGCGCTGTGGCCTGGTTTCCAACTTCTTGTACTTCGATAATCTTCTAAGAGGTAGTTTTTTGTAGGAGTTGGGATTCATTTGTTCATTTTAAGGTATTTTTCTTTTATGATGTTCTTTTTCATTTCTCCATTATTCAGAGCTTGCTTTCAAGGTTCTTTATTTTAAGTGCAAGACCTGTTCTGTCTATTCGTGATTTGGCGAACCGACATGTAGTAAGCAGACGCAATACAAGGTGTATTGTAGAGTCACAACTTCAGACAAAATGATGTTTATAGCTAATCACTATTGTTTACCTTTCAATCATTATAATAATATCATCCCTCATTAATAAAAGACTAACTGTTACCAGCGAATCCGTTTGCGATCCAGGATGTAAAGTTGCCTATGTCCTTACATAGGTTATGGTCTATCTGAACGGATTTGGATGACATTTGGTACACAGGTACCAAATGTCATCCAAATCCGTTCAGCCGTTTTGGCGTGAAAGCGTAACAAACAAAAAAGTTACTTTCGCATTTATGCTATTAGTAAGAATGATGAAAAATAATGTTTATTTCTGTAAGTAGGAATAAACAAACACTTTTATTCGTCCATAATATTTTAAAAGCTAGAGGAGGAGGGAGTCGGATAGGAAACTCCGTTCCTATCCGAAACGCCGAAACAAACTCTGAGGATACAGTCAGTATATTGAGGATATATAGAATTTGAAAAGGAATATTCAATTTCGATATTCAATATCACAAGATTATTTCTAGAAGCTTGAAGTAAATTAAATGCGAATGCAAAACGAGCAACGTTGGCTTAGCGAAACTAGTTCGAGAAGGTAACAAAAACAAATTGAAAGTAATGTCCATAATAGACCCTTTGGTAGCCCACCAAAGAAACGACCGACGACTCAATTTAAATGTCGCAAATTCAAGTTAAATGTTAAGAATTACAAAATTGGCCAATCTCATTAGGACTGAAAAGGGCAAAGTTAAATCACTTTGAAATTGGTTAGACAGAAAAAAGGGAACGTAGTCTCATGACCCTGTAGGCATTGTTCTTTTATAAATCGGGGCCTAATCAAGTCACGGTATTTGCTAATAGATCAGTGAATTACTGGAACAAACTGGGGCGCGGGCGAGCTCTCTAATTTCCATATATTTCAACAAGACGTGCCGTGCATAACTAAGCCGTCGTCAAAAATTTCAAGGAGCTTGTGGGAGGCTTTGAATGAAATTTTGTGATGAAAGTAAATTAGTGTAATTTTGGTCGGTTTAAATCGTAATTTATATAGCTAAATCCATTCCGGGAATAAACATATTCGACGCTTACACGTCGTTTATCATCGTATTAATACATAACAGCGAGTCAGTAACAAAACTCTATGACGTAAGTATATGTATTCATAACTTGAACATTTATGGACTCTGTAGTTCGAACGTCGCGTTGGTGTCATATACTCGTATGCGGGATTCAGAACAAGTTTGCGTATAAAAGCAGCAAACAATATTCCAAAATACACAAAGTGTAATATCAAAGAAAACATAATTTCATATTCAAATTTTTACCACTATTGTGCCAAGAACTGTATCCCCGAACAATTGCCGAGATCACCAACATTTCATCTGTTCTGCAAATACTCGGTTCACCAGCAACTGACTCCGGAGAGGCTGCTGTTTTAATTTTTAAATGAAGGACACAATTCTGTGGTTTTTACTTGTACATACTTTTTAAAATTTTCGTGGGAAGCTTTCGTTGACGATTACTAAGGTCGGGTGGATTTGTGTTGTTTAGCGAATATTACGCAGATTATAACTCAGATCCTTCTGCAAACACAGCTTTGTTCGTGTTTGCGTCTGGCTTTCAACAATTGATTGCTATTTTAATATGACTTTCGTATTTAGTAGAGATGGGATATTCTGACGCACGAAGGATATGATTCCGAATCAAATTAATGTATTATATATAATTTATAATTAATGTATCATTTAGGTACATAGAGGTTTACATGGTGCAACATTGTTGGTGAATCGCTGCTCTCCTAGATTGCGCTATTTTATTAATGGAAATTACTTATAACCCAGAAGGTTATTGATTGATCCTGATGGTTTAGGAAAATGGTCCATGGTTAACTTCTGCTAGATTCCTTAACAAACTATTTCATTTATTTCTCTGTTGCAAGAGATTGTAATGATATTACATTGTGAGGGCGATTAATTTAAGGGACTCAAATAGAAAAAAAAAAACAAAAAGGTTTGTTACAGAATCTTGTATATCTTTTACAGTAAATCTTATAACGGAACCTCTTTTTTAAGTAAAAGATATACCTGTCCTGTGTATCATTAAGATTACAAAAGGGTCTGAGATTCTAATTTCAATAACAAACTGGCTGCGATGTTTTATGTAAACTGGGTAACTTTCCCTTTGTTCCTTATTCAATCATCCTCAGGCTGACCCTTCAAGACCTCGGACTTGTTTGCGTAAAAATAAGGATAGGAATGTGAGGTCTGATTTAAAGGTCTCGTAAAAGTCAATAATTCCAACTAAATTGTAAGGAAGAGTCTTTCATCTCAAAAACTTTTTGATTTACTATTTTGTGTTCGTAAGATAAATGGAGTTACGATGTCACAAGAGACAAAAGACATTTTCACCAAAATTTTGCTATCTATGAGAAAACCTAGTTCTTCTTTTAAACCTATTTGGAACATTTACGTCGTAGGTTACTATGTGTATTTTGCAAAATGTAAGAGGGATAGTTTTAACAACTATAATTACAATTTCGGAAATGTCCATGTAAATCTTGATACAGCTTTTACAACACAATTGTTACACTGGAAAGGTTTTTGTTTGCATTTTTTTTTATTTGTATAAAATGTTGGCAGATCGCCCAGGCTTTCATATTCATTAAAAACTAACACCCATACCGCACGCAAAAAACAATATTGTTATTCAACAAAATTAAATGCACAATCACAACGTCTGGTAATTAAAAAACCAGTACAATTAAAGCTATTCATTCATGAATCAGGATATTATATTCTTAACAGCTCCGACCTCCTTCTACTAATTAATAACAATGACTTTACAAATTGATATTTCCACTTACGAACTTATACACTTAACAAGTGCATGTCACACGTCCTTTCCATACCAATGAGGGCATGATAATATGTATTCAGGTTGACCCATTAGGAGAAATTTACTTTCGTCCGTCTGCGTCTGAACACAATACAATAGAACTTGCAGTCGAAGAAATTAGGTCAGTGGTGAATCTGAAGCGTCATGTTAGACATTATTAATGCTGAGATAAATATATTAGTAGCGTGATCGGCTATTTCCTTAATTAATTATTGTGTGTGGTTATAATTGATGATGTTACTGCTGATAAGTTTGTCTTGTGGTGTATATTTTACTTTTGTGTGTTCATTTTGAAGATTCGGAGAGAAATTACGGAATATCTTAATTTATAGAATAGGCTCCTCGAGTGACCTACAAAAATTAAACCAGCCATAACTTAGGATTATACAAGTAATCCGGATTTCGATTTCAACTATTCCAGAGCTTAAATGAAACTATAAATTACAGATTTAAAGTTTAAAAGCACAAAAACCTAATGCTATGTTAAAGAATAGATTATTTACTTACTAATGAGCGTTTTACATGTCTGGACCGTTGTAACTGGACCAGTGTGAGAGGTCGACAACCTGTCACACAAGAAACAGTTAAGAATCTGATAAAATTAATGATTTCGTTAAGCCCGTCCCGATAACAACTAAATCGCTTTCTTCGGCTAACGAACAATTTTGGTCTGCCTCCAAACTCATTATCTGCGACATTATGCGGTCAGTGACGTTTCTTTGAAGCAACGAGTATGCACTTTTGTGGTACGTCAGGTGGTTTGTATAAGAAAGATTGCACGGCAAACCTCGAGTTGAGTCTGACTTGTCTGGGAGCTAACACAGATACGCCACCGTGATAAATCGGTCTCTGTCTCGAGGGAGGCGAGAGAATAACCGAAAGTAGAGTTATAGCCGGAGGGGGCACTGGCGCAGCCTGACGCCGCTCTCGCAGTGTGTTGCCGCCTTTACTAGCCGGAGCCCGCGCGCGCGACTACGCTCGCTGAACTCGACGAACAGAACGCATGACATTCGACGCTTGAATTTAAATAATAATAAAAATTAAACAAAAAAAAAATAGGCGGGAATTATTCGTGATTTATGTTCCGAAGTTAAAATGCTCTAATGAACTCGTTGCATTGAAGGTTTTCCGCAAGTGATCGAGTTACTATCGGTAAGTTTTAACTTTATTTATTAGTATTGATTTATGACTGAAACTTTTATTTTTGTCGCCTCGTATTCATGAAATATTTACTGTGATGATAATTATATATTTAAATAAACAGAACAGCAATTTTTTTGTAGGTACTTAATGAAAAATGTTCTTATACATAATTTTTTTACTTTTCACATGTTTCTAATTAAATATAAAATTGTAGACGTAGAGTTTTTTTGCTTATAAGAAGCAAACATAATATACGAACCTGCATGTTCACATGTTTTGCAAACTTTTTAATTTTCCGAGCTTTTTAAAATAGGTTTGTTACGGATGCGTTCAGTGAAACACGACTGTTCGGTTTTTTACCACTGTTTATGTAAAAAAAAAACTAGGGACATAATAAGATATCTAGTTTGCAATAACCTTTTTCATTCAGAAAGAAAATAAAGAAGTTATAATAAGAAACGGTGTATGAATAAATTTTTGGTGCACACGATCGGGAAGAATATTTATTTTTTAAAGTCTATCTTTACGTTAGTTTTTCTTGTTTTATTAAGATAGTTTTGTTTTTAGGTAGGCATTATTCTAGATGGAGCTTTGGTGTTATAACAGCGGAATAGAGGAAAGACTGCACTCTTATTAAGAGTTTAATTAAAAGACATAGCTTGTAGTTGTGCACCTTTTAAATTGAAATGCGGCTCATTTGAAATTCTATTTGAATTTGATGACATTGTTCAGGTCGTAAACCTAAGTCAAATAGAAGGTAATATATTTATATTACCTAAGGTAAGTTCCTACCTAACATAAAAAAGGAGCGCTATTTCCACAATATAAAAGAATAACTTACATTTCAAGAGCTCTCTGTGTCCTAAGCACGACAACTGTAAAAACAAAAGAAGAAATTATGGTAAAAAAGTGGTCATTACAAAATGGTCGTTTCTTCAGAGCTTTTCGGAAGTTAACCTTTTGTAAGCGAATACAAAACAAATATATAAAAACAACCCTACATACAGGTACACCTAACAAACGCATGTCGCTCGTATATTTCAAAGAGAGACTGAACTTGCAACGTCTCGCTTGCCACTTCTCTATTACAATGTCACGAACTGTAACGTTAAACCAGAGGTCGTGTGTACTAAGCCTTACTCCAAGAACAAAACTTTGAACTCATACTTCGTTCTTCGTTAAAACACTTTTATTTACCAAGGGATTGTGAAATAGTTTTTAGAAGTAGTGTATTTTCAGTTCCCGTGAGGACTAAAGTACGCAAGGCCCTAGTGTTTTTGTGGTTCGTCTGGAAAGTTATGACATCTCAACTTATTTTTTGTTAGGATTGTTGGGTCAATATTTATGAGGGTCCTACATTAATTCTCGATTTATTTTTCGGTGCGAAATGTGAGTGTACTATAGGTACACCTCTTCCTAACCCTTCCGGGATTTCATGCGTGATGTTGTGTTATTTATCGGTTAGGCATTCGATTTCGGTAATATAAGGAAAGTTACAAAAGTGGAATACTGTTTCGGTTTGTTAAAACCTAAAATTATTCAGACAGCTTTCAGACAACTTTTTCCAATTAAGAACCTTTGCAATTGTTATAACTGGGTCACTTAATTTTTACGGTAGCCTAATGCAATTTTTTTTTACTTTTAACTGTTCATTCGGAGGGACTAAAGTACACTAGTTTCCTGTTTTTTTACACATTTACACAAGTGTTTTTTTAATCTTTAGAATTTTTTCTCACAAAGATAGAAACCTACAGATTCTGCCACCTAGGTATATCAATTTAATTATTCCGTCTAAAATCAGGCCGCCCTAAATCACTCAAATCCTGATCCAGCTAGTACCTTGCTGCCCTCTTCCAGCGACGACCTGAGCCGAGGTCCGTACCCCACAGGGGGTGCCCTTAGCGTCGTCGCTTAGTTTTTAGTTAGTATTTAAGTTGAAGTCCTGGCTGGAGGCCTTAATTTATTAGGGCAACCACAGGCAAGCCCGTCTAAGCAGACGACAACCTCATAGGTTGACCTGCGAGATGCCATTCCCAAAAAAAAAAAAACTCAAATCAGGCCGTATGTTCCTTAGTAGAGCTTTATCAGTACAAAACAAACAAGGGCCGTGTGCTTGTCAATTTCAAGCAGGCACCCATTACAGAGTCACGACGTGCGGAAAGTCGTGACGGACGAAGCTTTACAACAATTTTTTTTTCGTTCACTACTAACACACTTATGTCGACGATCTGTTACTTGTGCACTTATGATTAGATCTGAACTAAAATTACTGCGAAATTTTAAGCTAAGTTCATGATTCTTAAGTTATTATGACGTGCTCAAAAATCTTTTGGTTCATTACTAACACGCTTATGTAGACGACGACCTGTTTCTTGTGCAGCTATGATTAGATCTGAACTAAAATTACTGCGAAATAAGCTAAGTTCATAATTCTTAGGTAATTATGAAGTTTTTGCAAAAAATGTAATTATGTGAATGAAATGTTTGTCACATTATTATAGTTGGTCGAACTATCAGTCACTTCACCGGACTTGGCAAAAAGAATATTGAAATGAAGTAGTCGGTTGACTTCCTAATAAAATATTAAACTTAAAATTAGATTATAAACATAATTATTAGTTATTTGTGTTGTTAGTTAGTCAGTCATTTAATTTAGTACCTAGTGTAAATGGTTACTTAGTTCTTTAGATATTGTACATAAGCAATCTCATGTATGAAATATTTTGTTAAAATATAACTTACATCATAAAGAAAATATTTAAACTAATCATACCTAAAATTAGTTCTAAAGATCTTAAAGTTGGCGCTTATAATAGAATTCCTAAACTTATACTAACTATGGTATTCATGAACAATCCCTTTGTTTGCCATCAAAATTTCTTGGATAACTACATTTCTACTAACTTATCTGTGCTACGGCCTTATTTCGAACTAACATTTTGAATGGGACATACGATCGGTTTTGGTACCAGCACCACCAATAACTGCACGGATAAGTTGGTCCTGCTATAATAACATTATTATAACTCTATTCCACTCAATAACAGTATCTATGGTCGATGATATTGTACCTATGAAAGTCCAACAAGAAGTTTATTTCGTTGTCGTTTCCAAGTTTAGGAGCATCGTTGTTAAACCCAAGATTAGAAGTTTGTCCGACCTTTGTTTGTTAGTTTATTGCGAAACGGATCGAATCGTATTTATTTCTGTTCGGGTGAGAAAAAGGATTCGATGTGTTGTATGAAATGAAATGATTTTATTCTGGAATCGTGTTAGTTTTGTCTGCTGTGGGAATCGATTTCAGTAGACCTACTCGGTATTGCATTATTTGAAGCAAATAGTAGTATGATCTTGGGCTAAGTAAAACAATCTTATCCAGTAAGCATTTACGTAGTCTAGATAGCGACCTTTGTGTTTTAAGACAAGTCTAGACTAATCGTGATGCTTACATTATTAAAGATATAAAAATACGTGAAAACCAACGAGAGATAGGAAATGTAATAGCCGAAACACGTCACTATTATATTTTTACTGCTATTGATGCATCTCACAGTACCACCGCAATCTGATCACCAGCTAAGCGAAAACCTCGTGAACATGAAATTGCATTCCAGAATAGACCAAGCGTTGCATGAAAATATTTTAGAATCACGTCTCTCTTACGTCACGATTCGTTCGTAGACTAGGTAGGTCCAAAGCTTTAGACTCCCCGTATAAAGTTTGTTCTGGGTTGGTTCTCGACAAAATCTCACAGTTTAAACGTGTCTTTTCGAGCTCATGTTTGAGAACACGGTTCTTATTGAACGTCGTTTGTTTGTTTCACACTATGTCGCAAAAGAGAACTGAGTATCCGATTGAGTTTTTAACGTATCGGTTGCTCCGTTGTTCTACCTTCGTTTTGTTGGTATATCGACCGATTTTATAAAAACATGTTCCAGTTCGTGTAACAATTTATAGTTGGTTGTATCATGCCGATTTGCTTTTACGTCGATTCAAAAAATAAAAAATTTCGGATTTATCGTCTGCCACAGCTTTTGCCAAATATTCTTCAATTTATCTACAAGGTCTTCCAACAATAAGCTACCACTCACTCTATTTTGAGCAAATCAACCCACAGACAATCGCGTCATAAAAAAGGTTGACAATCATATTTGTATCACGCGTAAAGCTCAAATTGTTCCGATTTGATGTGTCGGGTTACCTTCAGTTCCAGTATGAACAATAGTATGTAATAGTACCTCAACCAACCTCGTAAAAGCCAGTACTTTACCTGCACTTGTACCATTTACGATAGCGGAAAGTGAAAGATGCACATGCTTTTACAACGAGAGTGCAAAGTGCATAAAAATGAAAGGATACCAACGTTTCATGGGTCAGTAAAGTGAGTTGAAAGAAATAGCTTTTCAAGTGGTAGGGTTTGTGTAGAAATATTTAATTTGATTAGGATGGACTTTAATTGACTCGCCATGTGTTTTTTTTTTTGGTTGAAATTTTGAAGTCGAAAATGCTGGCTTCGGAATGTCTAGAGAGGAAACACCTACCGACAAATTAGAAAGAATTTGTTTTAATTTTAAAGTTAACTTAGTTGATCGAAACTTCTCAGAAGGAAGTGAAAACATATTGATTAACATACAATATTAAGCTTTCTTCTTCAAACAACCTTTAACGGTAGTATTATTCTGTCCACGTTTTTCGTTCGTAAAAATAACCAGCATACATTACATCGTCTGGTCAATAGACATCAACGGTCACGACCAGGTGGAACATGTTTATAACAAGTTTGTATGCAAGCGATGTATAGGTATACTCTACCTTAGCACAGAAATTGCCGCAGCATTGAGGTAGGTTATGTTACGTTGAACGTTTAAATGGTATAATGATTAACTTATAATTATTTGATAGAAGTGTGAGAAGATTTTTTTTTAAATTATTACCTTCAAAATAATACGACTAAAAGAGAAGTATGGAAGAAACAGACATGATGCGCCGAACGATGAAAAATATAATGTTTTTGTCCGAAAATCAAAAATACGTACCTATTTCTGAAATATTTTCTTTACACATATCCTAACTAACTTTATAGTTTGTTTGTTTTTCCCATTGTTATATTTATATATTTTTTTCGTTATTTATGTAATTGTTTTTGAATCAATAACTTTCCATACCTACACTCTCATACACAGAAACAAAGAAAAACAAAAGAAGTACATTTCAAAGGTAAAGTGAGAACTTCTTTTCCCTTCTAGATTGAGTTTTTCTTCTGCTAAAATAGTGATGTAAGTTATAGCTGCATTGCAGGTTAAAGATAAATTAGGTCACTTCTCCAACGGCCTGCGGACTTTCGTAGATTTGACAGGTTTCCAATTTCATATATTCTAACGTAGGATTTGACGAAGTGGGGATTTACTGCCCCATCCAACACCTAGTACGTGTTCGGTGCTTCTGATGAGACCATGTCCCACTTGCTGGAGTGTCCTAAGTGCCTGTTCACTTGCACATTTGATGACCTAAGGACTGCTGCTGAACCTGCACTCAACATATGGACGCGTGGCCACTATAGAAACGGAAGAAACGAAAGACAAAATGACAGATTCTAGAAATAACTCTTCGGCGCAATGTCAAAATTAAAGAAAGGAATGACTTTTTGTTAAGTGATTTGTCTCCTCTTCGTAGAGTACCTATAAAGTTGCTGTTTTACAATAATGGCCATTTGAAACGTTATTATGTATCTATGGCTGGCAATAAATTCTAAATTCAAATTAAAATGTATTAAAATATATGAATTTTTATTTTAAAATTCATGGAATGTTATTTGTTTATTGATAAGTGTTTTGTTTTCACTATATTTGTGTCTTTGTCGTTAATACGGACACTATTAAAATACGAGTAATTATGGAATACGTGTTCCGTTAAAATGGTTGTAGCAATGCCGCACAAATGGTTCGCAACATTAATAACGTGTACGGAGTGAACACGACAAACGAACGACTCGTTATTGGTTAATCGCTCGTCCTCGCTGCTCCTACACGACAACGCTCGCTCATACGGCTCAACAGATGGTCGCTGAGCCACAAGAGCGAGGGTTAAAATTTTGCGTCGTCCACCATACTATCCAGACCTTGCGCCGACATACTTCTACTTTTTCCAAAATGTGGACAATTTCTTTGCAGGGAAAAAAATAATACCCGATAGGCAGTACAAAATGCATTTGAAGAGTTTGTTGGCTCCCCTACACCTGACTTCTTCAAGAAGAGCTTTGAAAAATTACTAGTGCGCTGGCAGAGATACATCGAAAACATGGGTGTATATTTTGATGGATAGAAATTAAAACATTTATACATATATAAATTACTTTAACTTTCTGCACCAATAATCGATAATAATCAACCAAAACACCATAAGATATACTAACATATATATAGATATACACCATACGATATACTAACATATATATAGATATACACCATAAGATATACAAACTGCCATACATACTAACATATACAACCTCCATGGTTCATCCTCAATGTATTCATTCCTGCCTGAGGGTATACGATTTATCCTTCACGTTATTTTTTATTGGTTTTATATATCATTTTTATGTTTCCAATTCATTTCTAAGCTTTTTTATTTTCATATCGAGAGGTTGCCGAGTCGTATGATTGTGTTCCACATTCATTATTATGGGAATGTTTACATTTCATTTGGAACCTTAGGGTTCCGTAATTCTGTTAATTAAGAGGTTCTCTCTTCTCAAAATGTTGCTTCTTGATTGTTCAATGTTGGTTGGGATAGTTTGAGTTTCTTATCAATCTGAGTAATTCAATCCATTAATTTGTTAGTAGTATTTGATTTCTGATAATGGAGTAATGAAAATCTCCTTTTTTATGGGCAGCCAAAGTATTGAGTATATCACTGTAGATACATGAGGTATACTTTCCAAAAAAAAAAGGTACTTATTTGATAGAAATAGCGCGCGACCTCCACATTAAACAAAGTTGTAACAAATATAACATTCTAGAAGTGACACACATTGATGCTTAAATGTGATTATTATTGTTGTTTGTTCGCCCGCGTTGAGTTTAACGCTTCAAGTTAAATTGCAAACAGTAAAACAGCGATAAAAGTGGCCCGGCTGGTTCCTGACGACGGAAAGAGAAAAATAGATCCTTTTTGTGTCTCTCTACACTCCGATACACATTACAAGTCTTTGCTATGTAGCTTAGGGCTGGCGGTAAGTCAAAAATAAAACACTACTGGACCACATCAAATATTAAACATCTAATAATCCGAAACTCCGACGGGTGCGAATAAACGTCTATGGTTTATATTGACAAAGGTTATTGTAATGCTACGTAAATATTTGACTACGAAACGTTTGGATTCAAAATAAAATCTTCTCCCAACCCTAGCCGACGCGACGTAAACTTACAGACATCGAAGTATGCATTTGTGAGTAAAAAAAGTAGCCGCACATAAAAGTCGACTCAATAATCGTGGTAATCGAATCACGAATGTGCCTTTTTTTAGTTTTATACATATCATTGGAACGAGATAAAAATAGTCGTGAGTTCTTTCACACCAAAGTTAAATAACCGACAAGCTTTTTTTTTTTGACGCGCGGACATTTTGCTATGGTTGAGATACGAGGCTTTTTGTCAATCACCGATCCCGTTGGTGCTGTATTTCGGTGCAGGTCACGTTATTCTCACGAACACTGCACGCTTAATTTATTGTATAATGGATGGTGTGGCTCTCATCTCGTGTTTGTGAAATAAAAGTTTGTGCTTTGAGAATCGGGTTTCGTGCCCGTTGAACAGATTTACACGGATACTTTAATTTATACACCTTGACGAAACTTATGTTACTGAAACGTTTTACAACTTTAAGCTATGTTCATCTGTTTTAGTTTACTTTGTCAAAATATTTCGGTCACGTCTAGCTGTCGTCTAGTTAGAATTAACTGCGATAAAAAAACTGAACATTGCGCACGTCTGAAATACATAATGCTGGTTCTATCAGCATATTAAGCTTGTACTTAAACACTACTTAGTAACTACAACGCTCCAAGCTTTGTCTTAACTATGAAAACATTAAATGCTATTTTGCAATTCATATTATCCATTGCTTGAGCAATTTGAAAATTCTAGAAGTGGTACTGCAGAGCCAGTGGAATATATAATGATTATGTCGCGGTATCCCAACGAACGTGTAAGACGATTTTATTATCGGCAAGACGTATGCCAATCATTTACGGGCGGAATTTCTGATAACGAGAACGGCCCAATATTGGAATTGAAATATGTGTAACGTGTGACATAACCCCTATATCCCTACTAATCTATCAGCATATAGGCTGCAAAAATACCTTGTACGTATACAGAAAATTACAGGGTGTGGTGCAGACCATCAAACTGAACAACTTTTCAATCGAATAGGTATTGAAGTTTTGTATGGGTCAATGTTGGTCCCATGTAAAAGTTGTGTGTTCCGTTTGATGGTCTGTACCAAATCCTTAAATAGGACCACACCTTTCTGATGCACTTTGTATAGAGGCTGATTTTGACCTTTTTTTCTAAGACCAAAGTCTTTTGTTATGCAAATGCTAAAGATGTTAGATTGTACACTAAAGGTTGTATTACCTAAGACATAGTCGCAAGTACTATCGTTATATGTTACTATTTGTCCGACTTTCTCGGAATAAAACTACGTGATTTATATGCTTTGAACCACTTATTGTCGAAGCGCAATCCCAAACATTCTTCGCAATGTTCAGCATAATATGGCCGTCTAAAAACATTTCTAACAAAAATATTCAAAATATTGTAGTTATGAAAAAAAACATAAGGTCTTGTAACCGAGTTCCTTTTTGACTGTTTCGGGGATACGAGCTGAAAATATTCCGGCCACATTTGAATGATCAAAGAAATCAGATATAGGATGGAGGTCCTTGAGTAGGTGAATATATGGGTTCGCATTCGTAATTACCTACAGATTTAATAACGTATGACATTATTATATGAGAGCTACTAGTTAATTGAATAGGTGCCCTGATGGGTTTGATTAGAGATGTCTTGCCGCCTAACGAGGAATGTTTGAAAAAATCCAGTGCATTGGAATTGGAATCTTTATTCAGATTGTGAAATCTAATTCTAGATTCTTGCTTGTCGTGTCTCTATTTTATAAAAGAGATTCATTCGCTTCGTTCACAACATTTGTTTAGTGAGTTTCATATTTCGTAGGTACTCCTCCTTTATTTGACGCATAAAACCTTTATTTTCTTAAGTACTGTGCAAAGCTGCGTGAACTAAATATTGAGCCATTTATCTTTTCGGGTCTTTAATTTTTCTGGGCAGTAGAACCACCCCAATAACTTACCGATAATAAGGGCGAAGAAAAAACAGTCTGCGAACGCGTCAGTGGGTACATATCTCAGAACAATTCGCACTCAATTACGCAACTATTAGTTACCAACGGACTTATAGCGCATCGGGGGTTATAATGAAAACACGTACCAGGCTGTAATGACTTTCTTTAGTGAGCAAAAAGTCCAGGCGAAGCGTGTTTATGGCGCGAACCCTCGGGCACTGCTTTGCGGTCGCTATAAGGGCCACGACATATACCCGCTATATATCGTGCAATCTAAAACGCTCCAGTTCCGAATTCCGTTTAAATCGTTCCATTTTCGAAAGGGAAACGCTGAGCGGCGAGTGGACGGAATTGATTAGCGAAATTTCGTGTTCTGTGTTTTGTAATGACACATCTCGACTCGCAGTAAATTAGAGCATTCACTCTAGAATTATTTCATGCTCAATTGAATTGTTGCAAACGCTGATTACGTCAGGAAATGTATATCGCGTTAATGTATCGCAGCCTTAACTCTCAGTAGTGCTGCAGATGTCATTAATACTAGATGATATTTTTTTATCATGGCACTTCTAGTTGTGAACTAAGAACTCGCATTTATTATGCTGTTTGTAAATGTACTTTTGTAACTAAAAGTAACGTTTCTGATGTAATCTTCTTTGGATTTTATTTAAATATATGATGTTATGTGTGAAGTTCAGTAACATTTATATTTGTTTTTACTTTTAGACCTCGCTCCGGATCCGTAAAAAAAATAACAGGGTAATATTCATACGTTATACATATATATGAAATGCTTCTGGTTATGTTTTCCATTTTACTTTTTATTAAATTAATTTCTGAATTTAAATGTATTTCAGAACACACACGTAGGGCTATTAAAACGCAACAAACAGCATTGAAAATCATCTCGAATCTCAATATTAAGATTTTTATAAAATTAAATAAAACTATATTGTTGAGTTTTTTTGTTGTTTATAAATAATGTTGAGTTTTCCAATTAAGGAAATTAATTCGTTTCGTAGTTTTATACCATTGTGTAAAATACTTGTGAGATAAACTGTACCTTTAATGATAACAACAATACTAATACATTTGGAATCAGTAAAAAAGAAACAAATTTTACCATGTACATTATAGGTACAAAATATTCATTGTGTTTTTTTATTTATTTATGCGATAAAAAGTGTCGAACTCCATACGGAAAAATTCTAAAGTTCGTACGCACACGTAGGATTTTTTTTCATCAATTTATGAATATTTCACGTATTTTATTATTATTATAAGGAAGGTAATGTCTTAGCTCATTCGGTCGTGAACGAAGACGTGTAAACATTCTCCTCCATATTTTAAGGCATATGAGCGGAGCTTTAAATAAATAATCTTTTGAAGCAGAAGATTTTCTTCTAAACGAGATCACAAAGAGAAAATGTTGACTTAAGACGAATATTAAAAGCTTCTTCAGAAATCCTGATGTTTGTGAAATGCGGAAGTACTGAAATTAAAAAGAAAAACTCTTTAAAAGATTCACAATGCTTACAAAACCTGTGTTTTTAATCTTACTTTAATACTGTGCTTTAGTATAAAGTTATTAATCGCAAACGTTATTAGATATGGGGGGGGGGGGGTAGGTTTTCTTACTTAGACTCTAAGCTCTGAAGCGTATAGCTGGTCTACAATTGTATGTAACTTAATTATTACAATGTACCTAGACCTAGTTGTGTAAATTGAACATCAACAGCAACTCAGTCTATCGCAATACACTGCTGGGCGTAGGCCTTTCCCTATAGTTTATCCCAGACACTTCAAGGTCGTCGGTCTTGCTTAGGGGTGTCCCACACTGCGCTGGCTGATACGCGGTCTACACTCCAGGACTCGTCTGCTCCACCAGCCATCGGCCCTTCGACAAACATGGCCCACTGCCACTTCAGTTTACTCACTCTGCAAGCTATGTCGGTAACTCCGATTCTTATCCGGATAACTTCATTCCTGATTCCTTCTAAGAAACTCCGAAAATAGCCCGGTACCTAACGCGCTATATAGTTTAGCGATCACACCACGGTAATTTCACTATACAATGGGTACAACAACATAGTAAAACATTTGTGTATCGCATGTTGCACAAGTGTAGATATACAGAGTGTCCAGTAAATAGAGAGCTAGGGTCAGTACCTACGAAAACAACACGTGTTCAGCAAAATCTTACGGATTTACAGTTTTACAAAAAAATCCGAAATATCGAAAAATCTCTACTTTGAAACAGAGTTTTAAGCATCACGTAATGAAAAAATCCTTTTCAATTTTTTTACATCAAATTATTCGTGAATATATATTATTCGTGAATATATGTTATTCGTGAATATATATTATTCGTGAATATATGTTATTCGTGAATATAATACTTTACTCATTGATGAAGACTTTTTTCTATCAAAAACAAGAATGTTATCAAGAAATTGTATTTTTTGTTTAAATTTTCACAGAACGAAACATGAACGGAAATTTTTGTTAACTGTAAATCCGTAAGACTTTGCTGAACATATATTGTGTTGTTTTGGTAGGTATTGAACCAAGCTATCACCCCCTGCAGTATGTCGTGCTATTTACTGGACACCCTTAGATAAACCCTTACGCTAAAAATAATTATTTCCTATCCCATAATGGAGACCGTTACTTTAAAACCTTCACACAATGTATTTCTTTTCTCTGCATTCTGCACAAAGGTTCAACAGGTTTACGTTCTATTTTACGAGTACTACTTTTGTCGGAACAGTCAAGCTGTTGTCACTTGTCATACGAACGGCTCACTCCATCACTGAAAACACT
The DNA here is from genome assembly GCA_963555695.1 of Dasypolia templi. Taxonomy (NCBI): domain Eukaryota; kingdom Metazoa; phylum Arthropoda; class Insecta; order Lepidoptera; family Noctuidae; genus Dasypolia; species Dasypolia templi. Next base: position 6,851,906 of record OY743148.1, on the reverse strand, counting down.
TGCAGCTGCGGACAACAATCACTCGTTTTTTTTCAATTTCCAGACCGTATACAGTGAGAGAAAAATAAAAAAGATCATTTGTGCGTAGTCATCGGAGCATATCGAGCATTTTTGGATGCACGCTATCTAAATTGCGGACTCGGGGCGTGGGAATGACTCCGCCTGGTCATTATCTTACTGCTACACAGTTATCCGTTGAGAAACAATAACTGTTACTTATTAATTAACCTGCACACTCACTCACACCCTCATCTACATTCAATAGCTAATGAGACTTAACGTTTTTTCTCAGTATTTAGCATCTAATTATGTTTGTAAACTTTAAGACATTACCGTTAGCTCGCTTCCCGTTTCGAATCGAGTTTTCATATCGATATTGTTGTTGCCAATTACTATATTGATGGTAGGCTATCGTGTGTTTCGAGCTATCGAGTGGGGATCAAGTTGTGTGCGTCGAGTGTCATTGTATCCACACTTTCATTATTGAAGATATCTTTCAAGCTGCGAAGATATAGGACGCCAATTTAACAAGATGAGAAAAGAGATTGATAGGGTTCGTGCAGAATAACAAGATATAGGTAGCTACCATTTTTTTCTTTTGAAAATGGATTACGATTATGGTTTCTATGATATTATTAGAGAGACATTTTGCGTGTTTTTTGTAAGTACATGTTTTGTATTATTCGCGGAAAACTTTTTGTGGTGTATAATTTTTGTCAAAAGCCTTAAGCTCTTATTGACATATGGTTTTATTCCCACACAAAACTAATCCTTTTAGCTACCTACGCGAGAGAAAAAACAACAACAACATTTGAGATTAATTCAATACCAGAAAAGAAAGCAGGAATCTCTAGAAATAAGAAGTCAAAAATAAATAAGTGTGCCAATGAAGTGTTGATAAAGCGAGTTATTTGTTTCGAACTGTTAACTGACAACCATTTTAACTTTATCAAGGCTTTGTTTTAAAGTTGTTTAAATGAACATGCATTAAACATGGTTTGAATGAAAAAAGCGTTGATACTGTTTTTAGCATCAATGTTCTAAATTACTTTTTGTAAAATCCACTAAATAACTAAATCATTGATTTATGATTGACTCTTTATTACGTATATTGTACACAAAACATATATTTCATACAATTATAAAAGATGATGAGAGTAGTGTTTATAGTGAGATTGTCATATAGGTAATAAGTAACACTAAACAAAAAAAAACAATTTTGTAAAAAACTTAGTTCTGAGTAGCCATTCTTGTTATTGATATACCGATAGACCGTTGTGCTTTTGCGGTCCTTATGTCCTATCCCACTTGCAGTGGCTTACCAAGGTAAAAAGTCCACGATGTAGATGCCACTTGCCCTAATTTCTGGTCTAATGACCTAGTATCATCAGTAACTTCGTCTTCATCTAAGTCACCTTATAAAAAAACATTGGAAAAGTCCAAAAATGTGTTCAATTCTCAAGCTGTTGACGGAAGATAAGTAGGTATACCTACAAATACTTCTTTAATTTATCACAATTTATTAGAACTATTTTGGTTTTCTGGGAAAAGGATTGGGTTTTATAATGTAGGATATCAAGGTATATATATTTATGATATCACACATACATACAGCTACTTATACAGTAACGGACTGTGTATTAACTGTAAGTATGTGTTATTTTACCTCTGAGTTTTCATCACTTTAGAAATCACAGTGATCTTAAGTGCCGCCGCAATAAGGTTGCTGTTGGGTTGCTGTCATTGGCAAACTTTCAAATTCACAATGATTTATACAGTCATTGGCTGGAATGACATTTGACCGTACCTATAATTTAATTAAAAAATAATTAAATTATAAATATATTAACAACATAACATAACATCACGCCTTGTTTCCCCGAAGGGTTGGGCAGAGGTGTACCTATAGTACACCCACATTTCGACAGTTATGTTTAAGTCCCATGTAATAGGGGGCGAGCCTATTGCCATTTACCGGGCACAAATCCAGACTTCAGGCTGCTACTGAGAAATTCCCGATAGGAAAACCCAATAACACGTTGCCCGACCTAGGAATCGAACCCAGGACCTCATGCTCAGCAGTAGCGATTGCGACCACTAGACCAACGAGGCAGTCCTAAATATATTAAAATAAATAAATAACAATTTGATCCTTTATAACGCTGTCATTTATTTTTATTTTGTTAATATTTTTGCACCAAAATTTCGCTTTTCAAACCGTCATTCAAACCTTACTTTGGTATAAGATTTATTTATTAAACAGATGGGTGCAAATTACTAGTATCGACTTACCTGTTTATAATTGCCAACCGAATAGACAACCCAACGTTTGTATATTCAATTGGCTTCATACTTTTGATTGGTATTAATTTTCGGTAAACTTATGAGTGCAATGTCTGAAAAATTGTAATTTTTTAATATTTTATTTATTTTAGTCTGGCCAGGATTTTTTTGCCAACCTGTTCGCTATATTTTTTTCTACGTGCAAATTTTTTTTTTTCGTTCATTAAACAGATGGGTGAAGTCGATTCTACTCGGATCTTAGACGTAGTGGCGACAAAAACACTTTGTAGCGCTGTAACAACATAAAACTCATAAAGAAAAATCTCTATAGAAATACAGTTTCCAATTTAGTTTGTCGTCATTACCGCTTCCCAGTCCGTTGCATTTGTACAGCCGTTGATTCAGTTATCAAGTCCCCGACGTTGGCACCTGTTTTCTTTGTAACCTTTCATTTCCGGCAGTCGGGGGTAAAGACTTAGTGACGTCACAACATGAACGTTTCAGATTTTTCTTGCCAGTACTCGATTTACTGTGTTCGTAAATGAGGGTTGGTTTTAAAAGGAGACTGTATTTTGTTTGGGTTTTGTAGTGTCTTCGTTATAGCTATACAAGGAAATTCTAAACCTTTTAATTCTAAAAGTAACGTTGTTTGTTTCTTGATTACTCTTTCACGCTAAAACGGCTAGACGGCATAACATAACATCACGCCTGTAATCCCAGAAGGGATAGGCAGAGGTGTACTTATAGTATACCCACATTTCGCCAATTATGTTTAAGTCCCATGTAATGGGGGGCGAGCCTATTGCCATCAACCGGGCACATATCCAGACTACGGGCTGCTACTGAGAAAGAAAGAAAGGAAGAAAGAAAACAAAAAAAACTATTTAATAGGACTCGCACAGGAAAACACATTATGCTGTACGTTGCGCAGTCTCACAAACTGAACTAAACACACTCTTATAAACATAAAAATTAATAACACAAAATAAAACAAAAGTAAATTGTTACTAAAAACAAGTGTATGTCGTACTGTATGGCTACTCTGGCATCGCTGTGACAAGCAAGTAGACCAGAGTCGCAGGCTGAAAAAGTGAAAAAACCAGCTGGACGGATTTGGATGAAATTTAACACACTCAAATAGACCATGACCTGGGTAAGGCCATTTCATCTTGGATCGCAGATAATGTCGCGGGCACCAGCTAGTGTTTAAATAATTGAAAGGGTTGGGAATAAACTTCTCTTGTATCTATAAATCGATACGAAGCATGTGGTAAATGAGGGCTGTTTGGCTTGCGATGTATTCGTTGGACAAGGAAATGTTTAAATATTAGCAAAGGTTTTGGTATTGGCACCTACATGAGAATGGCTCATGACAGCCATGTTAGATAACAGCTAGTCAGTGTGTTGGCAGTTGAGCTACCTGTGCACCGAAGGTAAATAAAAAGAATCCAATTCAAACAAGCCCAATACCTAGGCGTGATCCTAGATCAAAACCTGACAGTTTATGTCACTTAAATGCAAGCTGCGCATCTATACCGCAGTCATTCGTCCCATCATGACCTATGCCTGCGTTGTATTTGCGCACGCTTACCCACGTCATCTCCATAAGATGCAGACCCTCCAGAACCGTTTCCTCAGAAAGGTCACAGGTGCCCCCTTCTATGTCCGTAATATAAATCTCCACGTCGACCATTAACCAGTTCATGAAACGCTTATCCTCGCGTTTCTTCGACTGTGGTATAAAACACCCAAATCCCCTGATTTCAGCGGCCGCCCGCTATACTCCCTCCCGCATAAGCAGTATTCGCCGACCAAGGCATACCCTAATCACCCCCGACGACGCCACTACCCTCGTCCAGGAAAGTAGTAAGGCCACCAGCACTTTACTCAAGCGCAAAACCCGATCGCCGTCCTATCGTCCTTGCCGTCGAGGCCCGCCGCGACGCCCAAATCCACGCCCCTCCCGACCCTTGCTAGCGCCAGCCCGCGCCGCTGAGCCTGTACCTTTAAATTCGTCCCAAAATCACTCAAATTCTGATCCAGCTAGTCCCTTGCTGCCCTCTTCCAGCGACGCCCTAAGCCAAGGTTCGTACTCTACAGGGGGTGCCGTTAGCGTGTAGTCGCTTAGTTCTTAGTTAGGATGTAAGTTGAGGTCCTGGCTGGAGGCCTTAATTTATTAGGGCAACCACAGGCAAATCCGCTTAGGCAGACGACAACCTCATAGGTTGACCTGCGAGATGCTATTCCCAAAAAAAAAAAAACTTTTATTTATTTCATACTTACCAGTTGACAGCGATGCGGGTGATTTTCTCAACCCTACACTTATTTTAGTTGATGAAAAGTTTTAGTTTAGGTGGGATATAATTTTGTTATTTTCATCGTCGCAAGAGCTACTGCGGAGCATGAGGTCCTGGGTTCGATTCCCAGGTCGCGCTACGTGTTATTGAGTTTTTCTATCTGGAACTTCTCAGTAGCAGCCCGGAGTCTGGATTTGTGCCCGGTTGATGGCAATAGGCTCGCCCCCTATTACATGGGACTTAAACATAACTGGCGAAATGTGGGTGTACAATAGGTGCACCTCTGCCCAACAGTTCGGGGAAAACAAGGCGTGATGATATGTTATTTAAAAATAATAAAAAACTTGTATTAGTTGATTGTTACGTACAATTTATTTTTTGTATTTGTATTTGTAATGATCTGCGGGGTGATTGCGTACTACACTAACATTAAGAATAGCTTCAATTTTGACAGCTCAAACACATTCATTGCGTTATTTACGTTTTTGAGCAGACACATTTTTCGAACATATGAAGCAATGGATCACCAATATCCTTCAAAACAATTCAGATTATGATTGATAGTGTGATTAGGACATAGGCTACTTTTATCCTGGTAGTACGTAGACCTTCACGCAGATGAAGCCACGGGCAAAAGCTTGTCGCTTTAATAAAATAAATAAGTTTTACCTTTGAAAGCTAACAGATATTCCACCGTAATCATAGCGGTGCGGTGTAGAATCTTGTAAGGGTATAAATCGACGCAACTAAATAAGTTTTCTATGAAGTTTCCAAATAAGGTCAAATTTGGCTGTGGACTAACCGCAGTAGTTTACTAAATCCCATTTCAGTTCCAAACTTTTCAACCGTGTAGTCCACATTAGTGGCCGGAGTTTTCACAGAAGAGTAACATTAATTTTATAACCTTTTTATGTTTACAAACTTGAGTTACCTATTTGGTTCCTTATTAAATAGTGCTAATGGGCGTTTTCGCTAACGTCTAGCAAAGCCTTGTTTAGGTAATGCAAAACGTAAGCAGTTTACTAAGAAACTCCTTTCGGGTAATTGAGTAACACACTATCACTAGCAACGGCTTTCATTTTGACAGTTCAGCAACATTCATTGCGTTATTCAATTTCAAATTATATCAAGATCAAATTGACCGAAGATCTTTGGGGAATGTCTATAACAGTCTGTACCTCCATAATTGAGACTATAGCACCTTACTTAGCCTTCATATTTAATTTGTGTGTGGATCAAGGAGCCTTCCCGGATCTAATGAAATACAGTAAGATAATACCACTTTTCAAAACCGGGGACAGTAAAGACACTAATAATTATAGACCAGTGTCCGTGTAGCCGGTTTTCAGCAAGGTTTTTGAAAAGATAATGCTTAATCAGATGCTCAATCATTTCAATACTAATAAAATCCTTCACGAGCAACAGTATGGTTTCACCAAAGGGCGTTGTACGACCGACGCTGGTGTTACCTTATTTAACCATATTTTTAACGCGTGGGAAGAGGCTCAAGACGCCATAGGAATCTTTTGTGACCTCTCCAAGGCATTTGATTGCGTCGATCACGAAACCCTGCTTTTGAAACTTGAGCATTACGGACTTGGAAAACTTGCGCTCAGTTTAGTAAAATCTTATTTAAATGATAGACAACAGCAAGTTCAAATAAATGGTGTCAATTCGCTTGGTTTAAAAGTAAAAATGGGTGTTCCACAAGGCTCGATATTTGATAATTTCCTCTTTTTAGTATATATTAATGACCTACTCCATTTATTAATAAATCAACCACAAATGGTGTTATTTGCTGACGACACTTCCTTAATTTTTAAGGTAGATAGACGTGCTTCAAATTTTGACGATGTAAATAACTGGTGGTCGCCCTACTGGTGGTCCAAAATTGATTCACTGCTAATAATTTAGTACTCAATGGAAATAAAACTAAGTGTATAACATTTACCAAACGTCAAGAGTAGTGATGGTGAGATAGTATTGAATCAAGAGAAACTAGAATTCGTCGATAAAACTTTTTCTTGGGGATCACGCTTGACTCAAGGCTACAATGGGGTCCTCATTTAACATCTCTTGCAGGACGGCTAAGTTCAGCAGCTTACGCTATCAGAAAGATCCGTCAATTCATTGATGTAGATACCGCGAAGCTGGTCTATTTTAGTTACTTTCATAGTATCATGTCTTACGGTATTTTACTTTGGGGACGGGCTGCAGACATCGAGTCTATTTTTATTCTGCAGAAAAGAGCCATCAGAGCCATATATAATCTCCGCAGGCGCGATTCTCTAAGGGAATTGTTTAAGGATATTATCATCATGACGGTACCTTGTCAATACATATATGAAAACATCATGTATGTAAGAAAAAAATTACATCTTTACAGTAAAAGAGGTGAAAGACATAATTATAGTACTAGAAATCGGGACCTATTAGTTCAACCAGGTTTCAGACTGGCTAAAGTAGACTCATTTTTCATGGGGTACTGTCTAAAATGTTATAATAAAATACCTCCCCACATTCTTCAACTGAATGAGACGAAATTCAAATCCATTGTCAGCACACTATGCAGGCAGGCATATTATAGGATAGGGGATTACATAACTGATAAAAATGCCTGGCTTAATGCTGGTCCTGCTCCACACCACAACTAATTAATTGACATTTCAAATACTGTACATTTGAAACACTTGAAGCTGCTGAAGATTGTAAGAATATATTTGCATTATTTAAACTCAATCTCCTTTTTATTATATAGATGCACAGATGTGAGTACTTGTACTAGAGAGCTACCATTTACCGGGTAATGTCATAGATTGACTTGAATGTGCCCTGGCGGCTGATAGTATGTCATGCTCACTCAAATGTCTCGCTGACGGTGGCGCGTGTGTCGGATCATTTAGCTCCCTTCAAAATGGTTGAGCTAAATGGTGCTGATCCATGCGTCATGTTCGTGAACGGGCGCCGTCAGTTGGGACTGGTCATCTCTTAGCCGCACGGCTTATTTTATTAATATTTTTTTTTTGATTGTTTTTAATTATGTTTTGCTGCACTCTGGACGCTTTTAACGTGTACGGTTTTTTTACATCGTTCTCACTTATGGTGTCAACATTATTCCATGTAACTAATATATTTGTAACAACAATATTATTTAAAAGAGTGTCCATGGAGTTTCTTGCCCGTTCTTCTCCATAGGTACCTACTACGCTTTGGAACGGGCAACTAGCTTCATATTTCTGACTGACCGACTCCTTGACAATTAAAAAGTGCCTGTAAATGGTTTAATCGAAATAAATGATTTGAGTTTATTTACGTTGTTGAGCAAACAAAGTTTTCGAACATATGAAGCAATGGATTAGCAATACTCGTATCCTTCAAAATGATTTCTATTGAGATTGACAGTGTGGCAATTAGAGTTCTGTTTCGCCATTCGATTCTCGGTAGGCAACTTGTAAGCTTCGATGTCTTCATTTTTGACACTTGTCGGTTTGTTTTTTTGTCAATTTTAGTTTTGGCAATATTTTATGTGCCGATTTCAGAAGAAACTGAACGCGATCAGCACTTTTAAACCCAGTCCTAGAGTTGTCAGTGTCAATATTCCTGAACAGTTTTGACACTGACAGCTCTTGAACGCTTTGTAAATGTGCTGAACGCGTTCAGTTTCATTGTTGAAAGCGGCACTTAGAACCTTGATAGGCAACCTGCAAGTGCCAGAGATCCATTGGTGAAATCTACCCTAAGAGTTGTATTACGCAACGAAGCATCGGTGTCTTAACTTAAGTCTTCGCCTTGTGGTTGAGAATAATTATGTTTTTTTATGCTGCTTCATGGTCTTGGTGACGCGTAAATTTTTAGGTGTCGCCTAGTTTTAGTGAAAAAGGAAGAGCCTTCCATAAATATAGTTTTATAGAACAAGGACATTGTCATGTTTAAATAAACTTTCAGCCAAGCATAAAGAGAGAGAACGTAGTAATGACACCAAAGGGATAATAGTTAAGTCCAAGTTAGAAGTATACGGTGCGGTATTTCGTAAAATTCTGTGAAAAGATATTATTTTAGATTAACAGAGAAAGCTTAGTTCTCGAAATGAGATTAGTAATTCGTGACTAAACGAAATAAGATAGAGTTTAGTGCTACAATTGTTTTGTAACCTATACTAGATCATGTTAAAGATGAATTATGAGTTTCATTGACATATCGCTATTGTATTTTAGTGTTCTTATAATTATTAAGTACTGTTAGTATGTTTGAGTACCGTCGATATTCAATGAGGTTTGGAAGATCAGTTGCATCTTATAAAAAGTGTGGGGAACAGGGTATAAAAATCACTCATTCTTAATAGAAACTCAGACGGTTTTTGTGTCTGGTGGGCAACTGCCCAACGTTCGAGTTTGGGACGTTTACATATGCTAGTTGAGCGGCAAACTCTGCTTGCGCGATGCAGGATTTTGCATGATGTCGGTGTGATGCGAAGTTCGCATGTGGCGCTGTAGATTGACACAGACTAACAACACTATAATATAATGGTTAATTTAAATCAGCTAATCAAATTGATCAATAAATAATTCATAATGCTGTTATAATTGAACTTAATATAAACTTAGATGAAATAATTAATATGATTTAGTACCTACTTTAAAATAAAACACCCAGCTATTTCTAAAATGTCTACTAATCAAAAATATAACTCTGTTAGAAACCTGGTGGGCAATGAATTCAATTAAGTAAGTTCAAATGTAACACGAGGAGTCATTAGTGGCGGCACACACCCGCAGTTAAAGGGCTGACATACATTCCTAGGAAACTATGAATGAAAATGTACCACTACTTCTATGAAATATTATGTGAAGTCCTACTCTGAAGGAAGTACTTGGTGTAGAATGTAGAGTTTCTTGATATTTATTTCATAGTACGTGGTTTTTCTGGTGACACAAGACCTTAAGCTGAAGTGAAGCTTGTATTCAGAGCTAAAGACCACCGCAGTAACTTTTTGGGCGTCTAAAAACTAATTAAAAGTTCCTGTGGGCCTTCCATCTTGATGTCCACTGGATTAAATAATTACTTCTGTATCGGACACAGAGTCAAGTTTTGTTAAAGGCGTCCACACACTGAGAGTGGCAGCAACAGGAGGCGTTTGCAGGACACATTTCTGCTGCGCTCTAGTTAGGACTAAACCGGCGAATGTTTGCGCGGCATTACTGCGTGGCACATTCGAGACACGCCGCGTACTTCAGTCGGAATCCTAATATTATTATAAACGCGAAAGTTTGTGAGTATGGATGGATGTTTGTTACTCTTTCACGCAAAAACTTCTCAACGGATTTGGATGAAATTTTGCACACAAATATTTTATAACCTGGATTAACACATATAGTACTTTTCATCCCAATACTCCCTAAGATTTATGCGGGTGAAACCTCGGGGAGCAGCTAGTCAGGAATAAAATGAAAACGGTTGCATGTGTTATTCTCTATTCTTATTATTCGAAAAACATTTAAAACTATGGAAATTCTGGATAAAAACACTTTATCAATGAAGGTTACAGAATATTGAATCTATAAATTACGAAATTCATGACCGAACACCATAATTTTTAAGATTATCTTTGGAAGAGTTTGAAAATTTAAATAACCTGGTTGATTACCGTATTTTTGTTTATTTTTATGCGCAGAAATACGTCCAATTTTTTTATTTTTTTTTTTTATAAATGGCATCTCGCAGGTCAACCTATGAGGTTGTCGTCTGCTTAGACGGACTTGCCTGTGGATTCCCTAATAAATTAAGGCCTCCAGCCAGGACTTAAACTTAAATACTAACTAAAAACTAAGCGACTACACGCTAAGGGCACCCCCTGTGGGGTACGAACCTCGGCTTAGGGCGTCGCTGGAAGAGGGCAGCAAATGACTAGCTGGATCAGGAATGATATTATTTAGGGACGAATTTAAAGCTACAGGCTCAGCGGCGCGGGCTGGCTCGAGCAAGGGTCGGGAGGGGCGTAGATTTGGGCGTCGCGGCGGGCCTCGGCGGCGAGGACGGTAGGACGGCGATCGGGTTTTGGGCTTATGAAGCGTGCTGGTTGCCTTACTACTCTCCTGGAGGAGGGTAGTGGCGTCGTCGGGGGCGATTAAGGTATGCCTTGGTCGGCGAATACTACTAATACGGGAAGGAGTGTAGCGGGCGGCCGCTGAGATCAAGGGGTTGGGGTGTTTTATGCCACAGTCAAAGAAACGCTTCGATAAGCGTTTCATGAACTGGTTTATGGTAGGCATTTTAAGATCGATGTGGAGATTTATATTACGGACATAGAAGGGGGCACCCGTGACCTTTCTGAGGAAACGGTTCTGGAGGGTCTGCATCTTATGGAGATGACGTGGGTGAGCGTGCGCGAATACAACGCAGGCATAGGTCATGATGGGACGGATGACTGCGGTGTAGATGCGCAGCTTGCATTTAAGTGACAGTTTGCAGCGGGCTGTCAGAATAAAGTGGAGTCTACCAAGAGCGAAAGCGGCGCGCGCGCGAACAGCCTTAATGTGCTCTTTGAACGTTAAGTTTTTATCAAGGATCACGCCTAGGTATTTGGCTTGCTTCTCCCAAGGGATTGGCTTGCCGTACATAGTGATCGGGCTGGGAAGGGGGGGTGGGACTCGACGACGTCTCGAGAAGAGAACCGCCTGACTCTTATCGGGGTTGACCTCGATTCTCCATTTCCGGAACCAAGCGCCTAAGACGTTTGCGGAGGTTTGGAGAGTACGAGCTATAGCATTTGGACAATGACCGGTATAGTAAACGGCAGTGTCGTCGGCGAAGAGAGCCAACTGAGCCTTTTTACTCTGTGGGATATCGCTGGTGAACAGCGTGAAAACTAGAGGAGATATGACGGAACCCTGAGGGACACCGGCGCGAATAGGGTGAGGAGACGAGAGTGCACCCTCGATGCGATAGCGGAAGGTGCGATTCGACAAAAAGTCTCGTAAGATGAGTACGAGACGATCTGGCACTCCTAGTTGGTAAAGCTTGTATAACAAGCCGTTGTGCCAGACTTTGTCGAAGGCTTTCGCTATGTCGAAGAATAGCACACCCGTCGTCGCGTTACGCTGCATACCGGCGCACAAGTGCTCTACGATACGGTGGACCTGGTGGATACTCGAGTGTTGTGGGCGGAAACCAAACTGCTCGTTGGGAATGAGGCTCTTTGCTTCGGCGTAGTCTTTGAGACGCTTATAAATAAGCCTCTCGTAGATTTTACCGAGGACATTGAGTAAGCTAATAGGGCGGTAGCTGGAGGGCTCAGACTTTGGCTTGCCTGGCTTTGGGATACCGATGACGGTGGCTTCTTTCCATGCTTGTGGGAAGATGTTGTTGCTCAAGGCGCCATTGAAGATGGCGGTCATAAGCATTATTAGCGGGGCAGGAAGGAGTTTGTATACCTTATTGGTAATACCATCCGAACCGGGGGCCTTACGAGCGTGGAGCCCTTTAATGATGTCGTGCACTTCGTCTGGAGTGACGGGAGGCAGAGGATCATCAGGGTCTTCGACGGGAGGGAGGGAGGCTCTTCGTTCGACTTCAGCGTCGACCTTGTTCAGGTGAGCTTGGTCTACTGGTTGGGAGCTGGGAGAACATTGGGACTCTAGGCTGTCGGCAAGACATTCAGCCTTATCGGGACTGTCGAAAGCGACACTATTGTCGGGGCGGATGAGAGGAGGCATAGAGACCTCTTCTGAGGAACGCAATTTCCTCTGTAATTGCCAGAAGGCTTGATGAGTGGGCTCGAGTTCGCTGAGCATCTTGTTCCAGCCCTCAGAGCGAACCTCCCCTATGCGTTTCTTTACAGCACGCTGTAAATGGCGCATGTGGGCTTTGTTCGCGTCACAAGGGAAGGAGTCGTAGGCACGGATGGCCGCGTTCTTCTCGGTTATCAGGTCACGTACGTCAGCAGGTAGTTTCCAGCGATGGTCTTCCATCACCGGAACTTCCCGTGAACAATCCGTCAATACGGATTGTACGTGCTCTGTAAACGAGTCGATTGCGGCCGTCGTGTCAGCGACTGACACTAAGTGATCGGGGATGGTGTCTAAGTGAGGCGACGTGGTGGATTTCAGTCTTTCGCTTACTTTCCTCCAGTCGGTTATCGTCTGGGTCTGAGGGGGGCGGTTGGGGTCGATCGGGCCCGAGTAGGGTGCAAGATGCATGACTACAGGGCGGTGGTCAGAATTTAGCTCGTGGAACGTCTCAATCGATTGCAAACGGAGGTTCACATTCTTGAGCAGCGCTACATCGAGAACATCGGGAAGGTGATTAGGATTACCTGGGAAGTGAGTCGGGCTCATTGGAGCGATGACGTCAAAGTTAAGGGATTCGCCTAACTTGAAAACTAACCTACCTCTGGTTGAGGTTGTGCTACTATTCCACGCCGGGTGCTTGGCATTAAGATCCCCCGCCAAGATGACGGAGTCACTCATACCGAAGAGGGCAGTGAAGTCCTTTTGGAGCGAGATGGGATCCTCCGGACCATTGTCGGGTGGGATATAAGCGGAGATGATGGTGATCGGTTGGTGGCCGGTCATGCCGAGCCGACAGATAGAGGTCTCCAGATGGGAGAAGAGAGGAGGTGGGTCTATAGGGATACAATACAAAGATTTCCTAAAGTATATGAGTGTGCCACCCTTGTGACATCGAGACCTGTCATTGCGAACTAGTTTAAAGTTGGCAATATTCGGGTTTCGGTGATGTGGTTTTAAAAAGGTTTCCTGTATGAGGAGGATGTCAAGCTGATGGTCGCGGAGGAAAGTGGCGATCTCATCGCGTTGACCTGAAACGCCATTTGCGTTGAAAAAGCCTAATTTAAGGGATCGGGGTTTGTTACTATTTACTCTCGTATTATCCATTGAGAATTAATATTTGAGTGAGTGTAGAACTTGCGCGATCTCGGGATACGCGCTGAGAATTTCCATAAGGCGGATTGCGTTGCCGTTTGCAGCAACGATTTCTTCCGCCATTTTATCCGCGGCAGTGGTGAAGAGAGCCGCGTATGTACTTAATATGATTTGGGCGCTGTTTCGGCCCTGGGTTCCCTGAGGTGCCGCTGGAGCGGCCGTAGGGGCCGCGGGGGCTACCAAAGGCGCTGGGATGGCGGTAGCCATCAGCGCTGGAAGTTGCGCGGATTGCGCTGGTTGCGCGGGTTTTGATGTCACCGAAGCTGCGGGAGCCTTCAGGTGGTTAAGGTTAGCCCAGGGAGACGGCCTCTGCGGGCTAAGCCGTTCCGGCATCAGCGCGGAAGGAGGCTTACCCCAGGGGCTTTCCCTGTGCTGGCGGTCGCTCGCGCGTTTCGCGAGTTTCGGAGATGAGGACTTCGGGGCCTTAGGACAGCCCCGGTAATTTGCCGGGTGTCCCGATTGGCCGCAGAGTACACAGCTGGGAGGCTCTAAACATAGTTCCCTATCTTTAGGGCGGGTACAGTCGGCGGTGCCATGCTCTCCTAGACACTTGACGCATCTAGGGGTGGCATAGCAGTTGGACTGCGAGTGACCATATAATTGGCAGCGATGACACTGTCCAATTAGTTGAGCTCTGTAAGGCTTCTCTATTGAGATGCCTGAGAGCGAACACACCGACTTAACTTTAAAAATCGGGTGGTGACCGTCTGTGGGGTCACAGATGACCAGGACCATGTCGTAGACTAGGCCCTGTCTCGCTTTATGTAAGCGATGGACGGCGGAAACTGGGATACCTTGAGCGATGAGGTCGCTCTTAATCTCCTCGGTGGAGATTTCTTGAGGGACGCGCCTTATTACGACGCGAGTAGGGGTTTCCTCCGGAAGGGAGTAAGTGTGAAAGGAGTAGTTCCTTTCACGTAGGGCGCGGGAGAGATCCCTAAAGTCCGTAGACGTGGGGACGGTAACTTTGATCCCCTGGAGGGTGGATCGGGCGTTGGTGTAGTTGATCTTGCGATCAACACACATCTTGGAAATTTCAGTCCATTTGGACTTTTCCTGGACATATATCGGGGGAGGGGGCTTCTGCTTCCTCGCGGTAGGAGCGGGTGGGCAAGCCATAGGGCTGGCGGGGCGACTGGCCCGCGGACTAGGGGCGGTTGTGGAGCTGGACGATAAGTCGTCCTGTTTTTTCTGGGCCTTGGTGACCGGGCCAGCGGGGGCGGAGGATTTAGCCGCCTTCCTCTTGCCTCCTTTGACCACGACTTGGAAGTCGTCATCGCTGGAGGAGGAGGTGCGGGCTTCTTCCTCGGAGAGTGGGACTGACGTGTCCATGTTCTCCGTCGTATTTGTTACAGCGGCGCGCAGCTGCGTTGTCTCTGAGACAATGACGGCCGGAACAATGGAGGCCGTGACAATGGCGGCAGGGACAAAGGCGGGCGAGACAATAGGGGCCGGATTAGCGGCCGGGGTATTATCTACCGGAACAAAGGCGGGTGACACAATGGGGGCCGAGATAGTTGCCGGAACATTGTGGTGCGGAACAAAGGGTGGAATGCCTTGTTCACTTGCAGGTGGCGATAGCGGGCTCTCAAGCGCGTCGCTGAAGTTAGCGAGTGCGCCTTGAGACGGAGTGGGACTGGAAACTTGGCTTATTTTGGCGCCATATTTCGCCAAAAACTCAGGGTCCTTTAATAGGACCTCTTTGAGGAACGCCAAGAGGACGGCGTCCTCCATGATCGGAGCGGGAACTATATTAGGGAAGGAATGGTGGAAAGAGAAAATTCCCTACGTAGCCTAAACCCTATACCTAACTCCCCGGGTGGATTGGCCCGGGGATGAGTTCCCTCCCTGTCGGGTGTAGACAGGGAGGTGTGTACCTATTGGTGAGCCCTAAGCTTGTAACCCGTCGCCAGTCTTATTGTGCGAACGGGGCCCTGACCAGTCTAGCGCGAAGGGTGTAGACACACCCTAAAGACACTAGGTGAGTAGCTGGAAAGCAAAACTGTCACCAGAGCCGACTAGGAGATCCCCCAAGGCCGGTTATCTGGGACCCGTCCAACTAACTGCCTCGCCCTGAAGGGGTTCGGCGGGTGCGAATTGGGTCAACACCCCACTCGGCTTCGTTGACACCGTAAGGTTTCAACCGAGGACCACGAAACTGTGGTTTTACCCAGAAGGGGCCTAGTGAAGCTACTCACAAAACGTCTGATAGAGAAACGAGATTTGCCTTGAAAAAGGCACTTTTTTAATTGATTAAAAATAAAATCAATTGCTTGATTTTATTTTAATCGGAGTAGTCGGGGCGACTACGATGACGTCACGTGGTTGCGACGAGTAGGAACAGGAAACACAACACTGGAGCGGGAGAGCGCACAAACACGTCCGTCCGCGGCGAGAGTCGAGCGTCGAGTGAAATACGTCCAAACACAATGACTGAGGAATGTTTACTAAAAATATATGTGCGCGGCCGGTAGACAGAAGCGTTCGCGCTCGGCAGTCGGCCAATCACAGTGCGGCAGCTGCGCACGATTGCCGCTCAATGTTTGGCAACACCTTAACACATTTTTTTTTGTGCACCGTGCTTCTTTAACATCAACGTTCTTCAAACAGATGTAACAGAGCAAGATAAATCAAATTAAGTATTTGAACACGTATCATATATTTTTATAGCGTCAAGGCTTCTTTAGGAATTCTATAAGAACATATTTTATTTAAGAATTCTCCACCCTTATAAGAACATAACATAACATCACGCCTTGTTTCCCCGAAGGGTTGGGCAGAGGTGTACCTATAGTACACCGACATTTCGCCAGTTATGTTTAAGTCCCATGTAATAGGGGGCGAGCCTATTGCCATCTACCGGGCACAAATCCAGACTTCGGGCTGCTACTGAGAAATTCCAGATAGAAAAACCCAATAACACTATGCCCGACCTGGGAATCGAACCCAGGACCTCATGCTCAGCAGTATCGATTGCGACCACTAGACCAACGAGGCAGTTGAAGAATTATAAGAATTTTATTAGAATACTAGTTGACCCCGCAAACGTTGCTTTGCTTCTTTTTGTATAGTTTACGTTTTATTCTCAGACCTACTGAATAGACAATAAAAGTTTCATAAGAATCGGCCGAGCCGTTTCGAATTAGTTTTTTTACAAACACTGAGCCACGAAAATTTTATATATTAGATTAATAACTTATAAATGAATAATAATATAGCACTGAAAAATAATTATCAATTCACTATGAGAATAAAATTAACATGTGAGTTGCACTGAAAAATTAAAATGATATGATGACCGAGACACAATTTTATTTAAAATGGGCGAAAACTGTATAGAGAGTGAGAGAAAAGAGACCGGCTTCGTCCTCATCCTTTGAATTCTCTCAAAACTCAAATTTAAATTAATCTTCAACACTGGACTACTCCACTGTTGAAGATTAATTTAACTTTGATCGAATAGAATGATATAAAAATCGCAATTAGAAAATAGGGGTTGATCGTAAGAGGGTGAAAATTTGAAGTTGTATTTATTTTTCAATGTTAAATCATAATGAAATAAAAATAAATGCCAAAAAATAATAATCGGGGTCACCCTTATCATTTGGAGGTACGAAAAATATATGTGGGCCAATTCTCAGACCTACCCTATATGCAATCAAAATTTTATACAAATCGGTCCAGCCGTTTCGGAGGAGTTTGGTAGCAAACATTGCGACACGAGAATTTTAAATATTAGTAGACTAGCTGACCCCACAAACGTTGTTTTGCTTCTTTTTTTTTTTAAATAGATGTTGGCCTTTTTTCAGACCTATCCGATATGCAAACAAAATTTCAAACAAATCGGTCCCGATTTGTATGAAATTTGTGTGTAACCAAACTCCTCCTAAACGCCTGGACGCCGTTTCGGAGGAGTTAGGTAACAAAAATTGCGACACGAGAATTTTATAAATTAGAAGATTATTTGCATAGTAAGTAAGTGTCCCAGGAGAGACGAGCAAAAAGTGAGCAGCACTTAGCTGTCTCAAAGTTATATAAAAATGTTTTTTTATAGGAATAGGAAAATCTTAATAGTTAATCTTTTATTCGGATCAAAAATACACAAAACTTTGACAGTAGTGCACAAAAAAAGAGCAAACTTTGTGAGAGAGCCTCAGGTAGGTTACTATTTCGCAGAATAATTTTTATTAAAGTGCCAGTTGAAGTTCTGTTCTGAGAATCTTGATTTCTAAAGTATCTCGTTGCCATCGACTACTAACTGGTTACATTTTAATTGCAGGCCAAAGGTCTGGCCGATATTCTGCCTCCTTTTCCGTCGTTATCTTTGTCTTTTACAAAAGCACTTAAGTACCATTATTTATAGATGATATTTACTGAATACACCTGTCCCAGCACATAAAGGGTGTCACACTATTTCTAGATATACACCTATGGAACAACCACCTATGCAACCTTTAGAACTACCATTTCGAAGGGGCGAATGTCATAGATTGACTGGAATGTGCCCTGGCGGCTGATAGTATGTCATGCTCACTCAAATGTCTCGCTGACGGTGGCGTGTGTGTTGGATCATTTAGCTCCCTTCAAAATGGTTGAGCTGAATGGTGCTGATCCATGCGTCATGTTCGTGAACGGGCGCCGTCAGTTGGGACTGGTCATCTCATAGCTGCCACGACTTATTTTAATAAATTATTTTTTGGATTGTTTTTAATTATGTGTTGCTGCACTCTGGACGCTTTTAATGTGTACGGTTTTCGTTCTCACTTATAGTGTCAACATTAATGATGTAACTAATATATTTGTAATAACACTATTATTTAAAAGAGTGTCCATGGAGTTTCTTGCCCGTTCTTCTCCATAGGTACCTACAACGCTTTGAAACGGGCAACTAGCTTCATATTTCTGACTGACCGACTCATTGACAATTCAAAAGTGCCTGTAAATGGTTAAATTTAAATAAATGCTTTGAGCTTGAGTTAGAATAAATTCTATCTTAACGTAAATATTGACGTTAAAAAGTGCCTTTTATGTGCCTATTTGAAATAAATGCTTTGACTTTCACTTTATGCTCAGTCCTTTCATTCCTCTTCCAACTTCACCAATAAATCCCGAGGTATTACTTCAATATTTCTTGTGACAACAGTAGATACGCTATAATATCATAATACTTTCAACTTAATTAGCATTGGTCACGCTCAGCTAATAATCTTTATCCACCGTTATGACTGCGGTAAGCCACATCGTGTACACCTTAAGCTGTGTTTAGATGGAACACTTATCAGCGATCGTTAGGATGTCGTGGTTGATTTGGCCTTGCGTTTTATTTTGTTTTGTGATACCTAATGCATAATCAGCCTAAAACTTTCCTACTCTCTGTGAGAGGGAGGGTCTGTAATCTACCACGCGAGCTCAACGCGGATTGGTTTATGGCAAGTCTTCGAATTTTTGGTTTTAGGCGTGCCGTTTTCCTCACGATGTTTTCAGTTTTGAGAGCAGTGGTGATGAAATAAATTACATAAAAAGCCCCTGCCTGGGATCAAACCCACGATCTACAACTCGTAAGTCGGTGCTGTTACCACTTAGCCACCGCTGCTCTGTGGTTAGTGCATGGCCTAGTCGAAATAATGACAGACCAATATGTTTTAATTCGTTGAAAACAGTGTAGACTACAGAAATCTTGTTACTGAAAGATCACTGTAGTCAAAAAGCTATAAACCAGTCGCTACGCCTTTTCACGATTTCTATCTTTCCACAATCTTTCTCATTTTACCTCTCTACCCTATATAACGGGTAAGTATTTCTTATCCGCTATTCTGCTGTCGCGGAAATGATTATCAAGAATAGTGACTATAGTCATAATTTCCTTACTTGGTAAAGCTTCATGTCTCGTATTGGAATAATTAACTGTCTCGATAATTGCTCGTAAACGGCCAATAATATACGATGGATTGTAAAATTTCTTGTTCTATGAATTTAATTGGCGACAGTAACGTTCATGCTTGGGTAAGTGTAAACGGAGACCGTTACAAGTGCGCTATTCCACATTACTGTTGACATAAAGTTGAGTACAGATGGGCCACTTTCGTGCGATTGTTAAGTTGGTTTTGAATTAGGGCACCGTCTAATATTGACTCTTATGTGTTCCGTGTTGACAATGTACTAATACAAAGGTACTGCTTTTATATTTTTGTTTGAAATCTGTTTAGTGTCCACTGTCATATAAATTATAATAAAGAATATTGAAGCATGGGTGAAGTGGAAGTTTCACGGCAGAAAATATTACTTTTGAAAAGACAAAGAAGGTGGAGGCTATATAATATTCTATTGAAAAGAATTTTATTCGTTCTCAATACTGAAAAGACATCTACTAACATTTTTATTTAATAAATGTTGCAGGGTTACATTTTGACAGCAAATAATGATTACGAAAATTGTTTACCTAAAAGAAGCTTTTGTTTTTTTGAGATTCTGTAATCCTTTTCTATGATATTGAGTTCGAAACACCGGAACCGACCATTGGAACGGTAACTAAACACCACGCCTGTATTATCCGAAGTGTTAGGCAGAGGGTATTAAAAATATAAATAGTTATTACATCGTTGTAGAAATTTATTGGCACGAAGTAAGGTCATATTTTTTATTTTTTTTGTTACTATTATGACGTCATTTATTTACAAAATACAACTCTCGTAATACGAGTACTGCTTATATTATATTTACCCAAAAACCAAATTTTCTTGAGTAAAGCCAATAAACAATTAATTAAACCAATTTTTGCGAGTTCGCACCTGACGGAAGAGTCTGACGTAACGAGTCATCTCGGTCTTGAGCGGTTAAGTCCCATGTAATTAGAGGCGAGCCAATTGCCATCAACCGGACACAAATGCCGACTGGGGAATCGAACCCAGGGTATCATGTTAAGCAGTACCACTTGTGACAACAAGACCAAAGCGGCAGCCTAAAACTGTAACTAAAATCGTTATGAAATTCTTGCGGAAATCATAAATTATTACATTATGCCATACCTTAACGATTCATTTGAAAATGCAATCTTAGTATTATTACCTTTGCAATATGGTGCGAAGATAATAGTACACATTATATCTTCAATCATAACTTAATATTAACAATGAGCCAATCATGATTGTTGTGTAAAATGTCGTAAGCTCTTTGCAGATATTCTTTGAAATGTTTTTTGCCTTGTTCTACACAACCAAGCTGCTAGGAAATACTAAGCCCCTTGGTAAGAGAGGTTGTCACACTTTCTAGCTGACGACCCGTAAAGACTGTCAAAGATCCACGAATGACAGCCGAGACCAACGGTTTCTTGGTATTTAAAGATGGTCACCCATCTACAAAACAACAGTGGCAAGCGTGGCTTTACCTGATTCGAAAAAAAAGCAATCATCACTTGAAAGCTTGAAGAACTTCCAGCTTTAACAATACTTGAAACGTTAATAAAAAAAATTGCCGCGATGATGTTCCTCAAAGAGAAAAAAAAGCAGAAGGAAGTAAAAAGTTTCTTGTGACAAGAAGGATGGTCTTTCCGTTACCAGTCGTGCTTCATGTTGCCGCGTGTAAAGTAACCTTTGGCACCGCTTGTCGAGCGATACGCGGTTCCTTTAGGCTTCCAGAGACAGGCGCGACGCGACAAGGCGTAGCGACTCTAGTAGAACAATTTCTATAAAAACTTCGCGGCAATGGTTTTACCAGAGTCGCGTCAAACCGTCGAGTCGACTGTCTGTGGGAGCCTTTTGTGTCGTGGGCGATTCGCGTCGCGTATTGCGCCTTTTGCAGGCTTAAAATATAAGAACTATTGAAAATGTATCAAACTTGCAAACGCCATAATTAAAATTATTTTGTATATATATATGCACCTGACGAGTTCTGAAATGCGTCAGGCTCGCTAATAAGTGCATTCACTAAATGGTAAGGAATTGATTTGCTAGACAAACAAGCCAACCCTGATGCCTACCATGATAAAAAAGCCGCTTCGATCTCAATCTTTTCAAGGAAATTAAGACACAACTTCAGAACGCCTTATAAACTTATTAAACGACTTAAAGGCGAGCAAATTTTACCTGTTAGCTATAATTAAGTTCTAAGCGACTCTCAACGTAAGCCGACTTGTTAAATCTTTGCTTATTCCCTGGCTCATTTCTAAGGAAAGCTTCTAGTGGCAAAGCTAGCTTGGTGCTGAGAATACTGTGTACTTGGCCAAACACATTTAGAGAATTGTGTAGGTTACTGTAAATAAATATTGAGGTTTGATAAAGGACCAATTATAGGGTTATACTTATCGTGATGTATCATACCCATGATTCAAGTAGGCAGAATAATTAATCGAAAGATAAATTATGAAATTGCATGTTACTCGCGTGAAACCTTCGTGAAACACGTGTTGAGTACTTAGATTTGGTTTGCATGTTGCATGTCACCTTCTGTATATGCACCCAAGTTTTGGATCTATTTTTTGGCGAAGTTAAAACTAAAATATTTAATTTGCATACTATTGTTTGGTTTTATGCTTCGAACACTACGACCTACGATTCCCCCATGCTTTGTTTCTCTTTGTTACTTAAAAGCTAGCTCTATGTTTTGCTGCATTTGAATAAAATAAATGTATCACATCAACGGATTACGAAAAAAATCGAATGCAATTTTTCAGGCGACTAATCGTACCGTTTGTAGATCACACTACTTATTTATATTCAATTTCCTAACGACCCGTTTTTTACAAAAGTTCCTACAATTTCTTAGAACTAATATGTCAACCAACTAAATACAAATACATTAAAGCACTGAACTATGAACTATGTAGCTTTTTAAACACCACCTTATTTCATTAATGCAGCTCCGACTGCGGTTCTCATTTCAATGTTTGCTCAAGCATGTGGCATGGCAAACACTACGTGTGTGGCGCCAACATAGCCAACACGACCTATATTATAGCCAACATGTTGGTCATTGTGTTGGGCATATGACGTGCAGCATATGACGTATTTGCTGAGGGCACTTAGCAAATGTTGTGCGTTTATGCAAAGGCAACTGCAGCACGTCTATTCTGTGAATTTTCATCATCGAGTTTCCTTTGTTATTCGAAATGGGTATAGAGCTTCGACACTGACATTTCACACAGTAAATGCCGAAGTGAAGTTGATAGTTGAGATATTACAGAATAGACGGGATCGATGGGCGTGCTTCGTCTTTTGTTTATTACATCATAGTTGAACAAGATAGTAAAATCTTCCGATTATAAGAGAACTGAGATTCGGCACACTCTTCAGATCATTGTTTCCATAATTAGTTTTTTGCAACATTTGCGCTTTGAGTGACAAAAGGCGTAATTTATCGTAAGTGCTTTTAATTATAAGATGAAAGTACCCACATAAACATGACCTGATTTGATGTTTTCGAATGTGCTAATCAAGTTTCCTTTCTCTTAAGATCCTTCATTAAATTATAAGGCATGTACGGATCATTAAATTTTAATACCGGTCTGTCAAAATGATATCATTGTGCAAACTTAATAATTATGATTCTATTATGACCCGTCAGATGGTATGCCATAACAGCAAGGTCGGTATTGTCTGATATCAGACAATGATAATAATTAAGACTTAAATGATAGTTATTCATGAGGCAACGATGTGTGAATGTCTTCATTGCACAAGTGAACTAAATCAGAGATGTCTATTAAATGTTTCGTAATTTGATAACTCTCCAGACCACTCTGTGATAGCAGCCCAACGTAACAAATATGCAATTATACTAAATTGCATATTTGTTACGTTATGCTGCTATCACAATGCGATCACACAGTAACTTCTGATTGACTTGGTGAACTTTACTTATCGGATTTCGATCGTGTTCTCGAAATTCTTATGTCATAACAAACAACTATAATATCTGTCTCATGTATCCTTTATGTTATTGGTATTCGAGATCAGTCTCGTATAGACACTTCAGATTGAGATGTGAAGTAAATGCTTACACTTACCCGTAAAATACGGATCGCTGGAGATTTTCCCGCCGTAGGGAATGGTCGTAAAACAGTTGTTATCGAGGCTTCTAAAATCGAAACACCTCGATGTGGGGCACTTAGTAACAATTTATAGGGAATGGTTTGCTAGGGAGACGTTGGAACAGTGATACGAGAGCTACTTATCTGTAAATGTCCTTCATACGGATAGACCCATAGTCTGTAATCTTTTCTCTCGGGTGCAATTTACGGTTCTATCGGAATCTTTATTGATTCCTGATGCTTCCGCTGCCGGTATTAATATATAAACTGTGGTGATAGTAATACTGTAGGACTGTCCGATTTTGCGGTTTCAGTGAACGTTAACATTGGTTTTAGCTTACTTAATTAAACTCATTTTACTTTGTGAATAGATAGAGTGCGACTAATGTCTAAATTAACTCAGAATGAAAATGAAGTGTACTATTGCACAACAAAAATAATTATTCATACCATACAAGGGTGCTAGAAATAATATATTCTATCAGCAGTTCAAGTCACTCTCCGACACTTGAAAAACATATGCTGTAAAATCCTACAAATTAATTATCCCTTTTTACAAAATCAGAAAAAAAACAAACAGAAGGTCCCTGACAGGGACAAGCAGGCCAATTTATAAAATACCTGATTGAGGCATTAGGGGTTTACGTATATTAGATACATATATACAAAATTTATTCAGTGCAGTTCTGATAATTACGTTTTCATTTTTAGGGTTCCGTACCTCTAAAGGAAAAAACGGAACCCTTAAAGGATCACTTTGTTGTACATCCGTCTGTCAGTCAAGACCCTTTTTCTCAGGAACGCGTGGAGGTATCAAACCGGAATTTATATCAAATACTCAGGTCTACTGTCCCTTGGAGCTGTGAAAAAATTAATCAAAAGATATAGCCGTTTACGCCGCAAAATTTCGACACTCGTAAGGGTATCAAAACCTACAGGGTACTTCCCGTTAACTCAGAAAAAATTGCGAAAAACGTTTTTTTTTGTTACATCTTTTAATTATTTTTTTTTATTAATTTTTTACTTACTACCCCTTTCCACATGAACGCGTGTGAACTTTTACAGGTTTGTCGTTGTCGTTGGCCGGTTTTTTAGTTTTCCGGACACCGAAAACGTGCAGCTTCATTTGCTCGGGCCATATGATTTTATGCACCAGATTGGGATAAATGGCAACACAGCTTTTAAGGTCGAACTAAATAATTTGATTCCATTTTCACCAAATCGGAAAAGGATGCATTTCCTGCAGAACCAGAGTCTTTTATCGTCCGCTTGATTTTCGAATAATGTATGCTCCGTCAGGGCGCGCTTTTCTTGGCTTTTCAAGGCAACAACCGCTGTGAATGGCTTTCTGCTTGACCGACTGATATAGTACTGGCATTTTTGAGGTTCCAGATCCTACTTTACACCATAATAGACATTTTCATTTTCTTCTCCAAGTAGAGTTTGCCATCCGCGGCAATATAACTAACTTCATTTAAGTTCTGTTTGATTGCTGACTTCCTTTTGTGCTTTGAAACAACATCAATCGTGACCCAGCCCTCGAGAGGCAAGGGTTGCACTAAGCCTCTTTGATTAAAGAGGCTGTTACCCATTTTATTTTATTACAAGTTGTCAATACATCTATGAAAACAAAATTTACATCTTTACAGTAAAAGAGGTGAAGGACATAATTATAGTACTCGAAATCGGGACCTATTAGTTCAACCAGGTTTCAGACTGGCTAAAGTAGACTCATCTTTCATGGGGTACTGTCTAAAATGTTATAATAAAATACCTCCCCACATACTTCAACTGAATGAGACAAAATTCAAATCCTTTGTCAAACGCATACTGTGCAGGGAGGCGTATTATAGGTTAGGGGATTACATAACTGATAAAAATGCCTGGCTTAATGCTGGTCCTGCTCCACACCACAACTAATTAGTTGACATTTGAAACACTTGAAGCTGCTGAAGATTGTAAGAATTTATTTGCATTATATAAACTCAATCTCCTTTTTATTATATAGATGCATTGCACAGATGTGAGTACTTTGTACTATAGAGCTACCATTTACCGGGTAATGTCATAGATTGACTTGAATGTGCCTTGGCGGCTGATAGTATGTCATGCTCACTCAAATGTCTCGCTGACGGTGGCGCGTGTGTCGGGTCATTTAGCTCCCTTCAAAATGGTTGAGCTGAATGGTGCTGATCCATGCGTCATGTTCGTGAACGGGCGCCGTCAGTTGGGACTGGTCATCTCTTAGCTGCCACGACATATTTTAATAATTAATTTTCTGGATTGTTTTTAATTATGTTTTGCTGCACTCTGGACGCTTTTAACGTGTACGGTTTTTGTACATCGTTCTCACTTATAGTGTCAACAATAATCGATGTAACTAATATGTTTGTAACAACAATATTATTTAAAAGAGTGTCCATGGAGTTTCTTGCCCGTTCTTCTCCATAGTGAACTACTGCGCTTTGGAATGGGCAACTAGCTTCATATTTCTGACTGACCGATTCCTTGACAATTCAAAAGTGCCTGTAAATGGTTTAATTGAAATAAATGATTTGAGTTTGAGTTTGAGTCTATTTCGTGTCCGCGATAGCAATGACGGCATAGCACAGAGCCTGTACCAAACCGACATTGACAAAAACCACAAAAAAAAAACATTCCATTATACCTACAATCCATTTTTAAATCAACCGTACTAACGTACATTCGAATACAAAGTTGCAATTTCTTAGAGCGACCGCATCGAGTCAATGTAAGCCTGGCTCTGACAATCCCTGTGGTCTGAACGCAGTACTGCAATAACGTTTATTATTCAGAACACTGTGAACAAACCACACCCAAGGGATTGCACTAACACCAAAACAACATTTCGAAAGACTTTGTAATCTCCATAGTCTTCTAAAGTTCTTTCAAATATTTTCGTCCAAGTTTATTTACTCTTTTAAACTTCAAGATAGTAAATTGTTCTGTTTTGACCTCATTCTGTTTGGAAGTTACGAATTTGAGTAAAGGAATTATGGTGTTGTAATGATTAAATTTGTTTGAAAACCGCGAAGATTGTGTTTAATTTTAGATGATGGAAGAGTTTGAATCACGCAATTGTTGAAATAATTAGTTTAGCTGGAACATAAATCAACTTATACAAAAAGTTCTTCTTCTGAGACATTTTTGAGCTCCAGGTTTTAGTTTAGTCAGAGCGTCTTATAAAATCAGCTAGATGGCCGACTACAGATTTATAGATGGTCGTGCCGAAACCCTTTGATAAATGTGTGACCTATTCTGAAAAAAAAATACTCCAAACTCAAACTCAACCAATTACAGGCACTTTTGAATTGTCAAGGAGTCGGTCAGTCAAAAAGATGAAGCTAGTTGCCCATTCCAAAGCATAGTATGTGCCTTTGAGGATGAACGGCTAAGAAACTCCGAGACATCAATATACAACTGATACAACAAACTCGTGCTTCAAAAGCTCAATCCTAAATGACAATACATAACGAACACTTGGCACCAGCCCATTACATGTCCTCGCAATTCTTCGCAAAACACTGTGTTTATCGTATGAATCAATGAGGGATTACGTGAGCTGACTGACCAAAATTGGTCTGCGGTTTCCGTGATCCAATTTGTAGGTCTCCGGAGTACTGTACGGACCGTTCCGCATAGCAAACGATAGAGTTGTTCGAAGCCTATAAAATTATCAGCGTCATCTAGTTTCTGTGGCGGAGTGACGAGAAATGTCGCCTATATGAAATGGTTAATTATATTTTGGTACTTATAAATTTTAGTTTATTAATACATCAACTTTAAATAGATTTCATTGTATGAAGTTAATCTGCAACAGTTTAAATAAGCTGGTTATGGTCGGTTTTGTTCAGTATATCATAAAATTAAATTCATTTATGTAAATTCGTATTTTACAGCAAACCCTGTACATGACCGGTACATTTAATTTGCCACGCGTTCGGAAAAATAACGATAAAAATAATATGGATGGATATTTCGAGTTTTTCAGCATCTGAATTATTAAGTTCACGTTGCTGTTTAAAAAACAATACGGATAAAATGATATCCGTGAAACAAAGATAGTACAGTCGTTTTATTGACAGTTCTATCAAGTTTTTAAATGGTTGTTGTAAACATATAATAAAATTAAATGGCTTTTAAAAACTCATGAATAAAATTAAGCAAAGTTTGGGCACTGTTAGTTAAAGGAGAGCCAACTTAGGTTGGTTATAGAAGACAAGTTTTTAATTGTTTGTTATGGGGCTAATAAAATGAAGTTCTTACTGAACTAGATTTCTTTGAAAATAAACGTTACAATTTAATTTAGCAAAGAGGTTTGAAACAACTATAAAATATGTATTTAAAGCTTCAAGCCAAAGAAGACACTACTTACTTTAGTGCTGAATAATATACGATACTTAAGGCGACCGTCCACTGTGAAGGATGTGCATGAAGAGGCTTGTCACGTTTCTGCTCGGTTCATTTGTTTGCCACGCGTTAGTGGTCGATCTCGCCTTCATTTTTGAATTAATTCACAACAAGGCCGTGGTTCTCAATTCGAGTTAACTTTTCGAGTGGTCCCATATAAATTTGGTCAAGTTCTAATTATTGGTTTTTGAGTTGGTCAATAATACGTTATTTTTCACTTAGTTATTATCTTCTAATAAATTCCTGCCATATTGTTTATAACTTAGCAAGTGAAGGTATAAGAATTTGTTTGGGGTAGGTACCACAAATAAAAAGTGAAAAATAAAAACTTTATTACAAAAATAAAACTACCGACTACGTAGGCCGTTGTGGAGACGCACCTTTTACACTGTGCGATTTACTTGGCTGTGGTATGCCATAATTTGAAGTTACAACAAAAAATGCACCGTCTAAACGGTGTTAAGATGCAAGTGATTAGTTACTTCAATTTTGTTATATGCCCAGACAAGAAAGTTGCGTCGTCTAAATGGGGCTTTAACCACATACAGAAGTACATATTCACAAGTTGATGATATTAAAACTATGTTACGTGATGAATTTTTGAATTTCTCCTTCATTTATTAAATTAAAACTACATGTTATTTAATTAAATTAAATGAAATTAAATAAAACTTTATTTCAGACCATAGGTCCATATTTTGTTAGTATATTGATGTTAGTGACAATAGTGCTTAGGTTGCTAGGTTAGTATTGTTAGTTTTTACAAAATTAACAATTTATTAAGGCCTACTACTGTGGCCACCCAGTGCCCCTGAAAGGGACAGTCCGCTCTGGACGCGATCATTTTCAGAATGCTGTTGTCACTACCATGCAGGCGCTGTAGTAACGAGGCCGCTTTCTTTCGCATGCTAAAAGTTGTGTTATATTGTTTAATATTTGTTGGCGCCAGCTTTACGTAACTGATGGCATATGAGACGAAATGCCGAAACCAACTCAGAGCTTCAGCAATACGCATTCTGCTCCATAGTCCCATTGGTCAAATATTAAACAGCTTGGTAGTAAGTTTATACTCCGACCTGGGCACGTTTAAAAATGATAGTACAGGTTCAGGCCAAAGATTTAAATCAATAGATTTCACCATACGAAGTCGCGCAAAAAAGTGACCAAACTGAGAAGAGTGAGCTCACACAATAATACCCGTTTCAATGGCATTCAAATCAAGTCTCTCCAACAAACAGAATCGAAACGCGATCATGTTTAACACGGTAGGGCGAATCTACGATATAAATCTTTGGTACAAGCCAAGGTTTCCTGAAAAAGTAATCACACAGAATTAACATCACAAATTATTTACCTCTAATAGTACTTACTCAAAGCTTACATCACATTAAATACCACACGGAGGTTTAATAAAGTTACAGCATGCATGTAATATCGACACAATGATCTTGAATTACATAACGAGAACAATAGGGGTTACAAGAGTAGGTATGCCATTAAACGAGCTTCGACGTGCTTACGCTTCGTTACTGCATATTTCAGTCGGTGTTACTAAATTGAGAGCAGAGAACCCACTTTGTACAATGTTTGGTGAGCAAATTAGCTCATAAGTAGGTTAGTACTGGTGACAAAATGAGGTGGACAGAGTTTATGTTTGAATTTGATGACATTGTCGCTCTTGGGGTTCGAACCTGAAAGATGAGCGTGGAGTTTGCACAATCAAAGGGAGTCCTATTCCTTCGCCAAACAGCGAGTGAAGTCAAGCTGTTCATGGTCATGATGAATATCAAGTCAACATTTGAATTTGCAATATAATCAATTGAGATCACCAATCCCGGGCATATTTCTGCTAAATCTAACCGCACTCATTACTGCTCTTCTGATCATTAGGCTTACTTTTAACATTTAAAACGAGATTGTGGAAAGGCTGAAAAGCCAAGAAAAATGCAAAAATATCTCTAAAGCACATCTAGCCGCTTCCAAGACTAGTGCCAATTTCACCAATGAAACTGAACGCGATCAGCACATCTAAAACGAGTTCAAGAGCTGTCAGTGTCATCATTGTTATGGAATATTGACACTGACAGTTTTTGAACACGGCTTTCCTCCCTTAGTGGATGTTCTGAACACTATCTAGGTAGTGATGTTACTCGTACGATACATTATCGCACATACGGAATCCCCGGCGTGCCAACTTGTCCATGGATGTTTTAGCGTGTAACCTGTCGGCGTTGGCGATAGAAAACCGTTAATTAGGTATAGATAGAGATAGGAAGGGATGGGTTATCGATTTAAGAGTAGCGCCGTTTTGAAAAGCGCTTCGAGGAGCCATTATTTAAAGTGATGCAGTTTTTTTTAACTAAGTATATGGAAAAATATTAACAAAAACACTCTCTGGGCGGGGAGCCCAGAGAGTGTTTTTGTTAATAAGGTTGCTGTCGTTGATAAAATAAAAGAAGAAATAATATAGATTGTTTTAGTAGCGTTTTGATAGAAAATTTGATTTCGCTTTTTCTCGAAGATTCGTTGATGAGTAGTCTGTTTTCAAAATATGTTGGAGTACTTAATAAACCTGTTTATAGAGCGAATTTAATGATTTTTTTAGTGAATTTAATATTAATATTTTGGTTTACACGTTTACTGAATTAATTTCTCTACAAATAAATCAATAACACGTTGCTTCGATCTTGCAACTTCATTAAAAAATTAATTAATATCTTAAAGCAAAGCCTTCGTTAAGGGTTAAGACTGCGGCTTAGCATTTAGTAGATATTATTCAAAATAAAAATCTTAAATTCATTCATTCATTAATTCACTGACAGAAAACGCTCAGCTAGGTATAGAAAAGCATGAAATTTTCCACGAGAGTTCCTAATAAAATGAGTGGGCACTAAGGAAGGATTTTTACAAATTCGAATTAAACCGCCGCACCGTTTAGAGAAGCAGCGTAGCAGTGTTAAATAAAACTGATCGATAAAATAAGGGTTGTAAATTAGGATAAAGTAGATATATTCCGTACAAAATCAGAATCCCACTGTTTATCCCCGTTTGTTACACACTCAGAGCTTTACCGCCCGCACTAGGATGTCTCATGCTACGTCTATGGCATAGAGAGGTGACGTGCAAAAATCTCTGCACAAAGTCGCAGAATCGCTTCAAAAAGTCGATCGCCGTTTATAAAAGCAGCTTGTTTGTTTAATTAAACTGATCAATAAAATAAGTGTTAACAACACGGTCAGAGAGACTCTTCTACAAAGCATAAATATTCAGTACAAAATCAGAATCCCACTGTTTATCCAGGTTTGTTACACACTCAGAGCTTTATTGTCCACACTAGGACGTTTAATGGTACGTTTTTTTCATAGAGAGGTGACGTGCGAAACAGGTATTTTTTCACAGATATTGATTATGCTTGAATTGAAAATCTTTGATTACATTTATTCAACTATCTTCTTAGTTTTACCTTAGTAGGTATTCAGAGATCACGTAAAAGTATTAGGGATTATGACTAATATTAGAAATGGTCGAATAATGTGATTTCAAAGAAGCCATAGTAAAACAAGATAATTGAAAAATACAGGAAAATCGATGGAAATATGAAGAAGATACACGTTTTAAAATTTTTGGAGAGTTTTTGGGGAGTATTCTCTTCCTTGTCGCGCAGTACGGACAATGTATGGTGCTAGTATGACGTTACATAGTCGTGACGTCACTTCTACGATAGTGCTGTCTTTGCCTAACAGTTATTTTTTACTTTTAAAAAAGTGCAAAATGTATGGCTAGTACAATTTTATGACAGAACATTTTTTTTAAGGTAAATTAATAAATTGTCATCATCCTTTGCAACTTTAATACACCAGTATGAACAAGTATGACATGTTCTCATTCTGTCATAATTTTGACTGACAGCTTTCGTTCGTTGTCAATAAAAGTTAGATTGTTTTTAAATGATGTCTCAGTTGAAGTTGATGTTTTACTTACTATTTGTGATAAAAAGATCTACAACTGGTTGCAATGGAATTTAAGCTTTGTCTTGTATGACATTGAGTTTGCGGTTCCTAAATCTAAGATTTCGAATGCAAGTTATGGAAGTCTCATGCTACATTATCTCATAGAAAGGTGACGTGCGGAGCAGCTATTTAATAACCGTTATTTATTAGTAGCATGAGTCCGATCGTTTTATCACAACTTGCTACACCGGATTAAATGGTTCGCAAGTTTTTAATTATGTAATATGTTTTTGTTTTCTCGGTGTTCGTGGATATGTTGTTGTTTATTTTTTACATAATCGTTTAGTAAATGAAGGAAAATACGGGGATAGCTTTAGCCTTTTTAGATTCCCGAATAAGCACTTGCGGACTTGCAAAAAAAAACTCGTGGCTTGAACTACACTCGGTCCCAAAAATAACGGGTCAGTCACAAAAGTCCGAATATCTCCCGAATGAATATGCCATTGGGCATTTAAATATTTAAAAAATGAAAAAATTGAAACGTATGTGTACCTTCATTCTTATTCACAAAAAAAAAAAGTAAGACTTTTTTTTTTAAACTTCAAAGGAGATGGACAAAATGTGCCCCACGGAGTACAAACGTACATTTAATGCAGATAATTAAAATAAAATAAATAAATAATTTTGAACAACTTTTTATGCATCATAGCAGAAGTGGAGAAATAATCGTAATTAAAAGTTTTTCTGTTTGATTTGCGTTTTATATACCTTTTAATGTTGCCATATAATATTAGATAAGTTCAGAACAGGGAAAAAATATTATATGAAGGTTTTTAAAATAATAAATAAACGCTTAGCAGGCCTTAAATATACACATAAATTATTCGTAACCATAATGTAATAAAACGTATTTTTTGTATGTGTTCTTGTCTATAAATCGAACCATCTATGACTGAATTTATAGATGTTAGTCCAGTTACGGATAGGATAATATGACGTTATTACTGGCAACACCGCTAACTAATGTCAATTGTCAATACCATATTCCTTCTTTGACGTTTGCGCCGGTTTTCTCGTTCGAATCGTGTTTTTGTTTCATTGTTTTCGCTTATACGTTTATATTTTATAGTGTCGTAGCGCCACACGAGTGCTCTTACTAATAATGACTGTAAACTGTATAATTAAAAACAACAAAAATGGACCTTTTGACAAGCGTGTGTTGACTGTAGTTTTCCCAATAAGAGAACGCGCGCAGGCAGCATGTAATATCATCATTACCCCCTGATGTGATGAGTTCTTCTAAAGGAGTGGTTAACTTTTGAGGTAAGTTCTAGTTTCAATAAGTACCTCCTACTAAAATATATACGACAGGTATTATTTACTCCATATTCTAACGTCGTGGTCAAATCTAAGACTAATAGGTTCCTATTTTACCTTCACAGTTGTCACCTCATAGCTGTGTCGGTGGTGCTTGTTATGACAATAAACCAAGACGCCTTGTAACCAATTCAAGGGAAAGACAACTTGGTCATACCAATGTTTGTTATGGCTGTTGGAGATCAGTTATACGTGCAAGAAGACACGACATTTTGGAATTGAAATAATGTTTTGATAACATTAAATGATTAAAATAATGTTCTTTGTTTTATTATTTGCCATATACAGAATATGCTACTGTAGATATTTTACTTTAAGTGCTTTATACAATATTTACAAACTACAGATGTTAACAGATTATAAAAAAATAAAGTACTATTTATATTAAACGCCTGGCACAGATATATACACATTAATTTACATTAAATACCTTAGCCATAGTGCAAAAATCAACCTTTTCAAACGTTCATAACTTTTTTCCACAACTGCTCAGCAATATGCCTCTTTTAAATTGTGTTTGTAGAAGATCAGTACTATTAAATGACAAATATTTTGTATCTGTACATTCTGGGGCACAAGCTCATACAATTTTTGGCCATGTCCTTTTTGTAAGATTTTTTTTTTTTGCTTTTTTTCATTACATGCATAATTTTAAAACTTCGTATTGCCTCCCCGAGCAGCTCCTCTTCTTGCAGTTTCCAGGCGATTCGGCATGCTGAACACCAAATTTCGCAGCCGGTTCTGAGGAATGGCTTCCCATTCCTCCACCAGTGCTTGTCTGAGCTCGGGTAGCGTGATTGGTGGGGAGTTAGGACGTTTTACGCAACGCTCAAGCTCGTCCCATGCATGCTCTATGGGGTTTAAATCAGGGCGTCGCGCTGGCCACTGCATCAGTTCGATACCGACCTCTCCAAGATATTCATTTACAATTCCATCCTCGCCATGAAAGGTCCCACATGCTCATTCAGGATCTCCTCCACGTACCGGGTAAAACGGGGTGAATAGGGATGCAGGGGTCAATCGAAACGAAAATTTAAAAAGGATTTTAACATTGAAATAATATAGTTTGATGCCAACAGGTGCACTTAGTCCTTAATTATAATACAGTCAATACATAAGAGACATTTTTGGCAACAAACATTATTATCTCAATGTTAAAATCCCTTTTAAAGTTTCGTTTTGATTCACCCGTTTTACGGTACCTCTCTGCATTCAGAGTGCCATTTTGAATTAGCACGAGCTCGGTGCGGGCCTCGGCAGAAATTCCAGCCCAAGCAAGTACTGAGCCTCCGCCGTGTGCCACTTTTTCCACCACACAGTCTTGATGGAAGCATTCCCCTGGTCTTCTGTACACCAACTGCCTACCATCATGCTTGTAAAGCATGAGTTTCGATTCATCCACGAACATTACCCTAGACCAATCGTCCAGTGGCCAGTGTTCTTAAATTGCTACCACCAAAGCGAATAAAGTGGTTTTTTAGACCAACTGCAGTTTGAAAACGATTTTGGAGCATTGTAGCCACCAGGTATCTGCCATCGCATGCATCTTGGCCTGCCATTTCCTGGTCTCCGAAGGTGCGATCCGGTCTCTCGGTACCGCTGAACTACCCGCTGAACAGTCGTCAAAGACACACCAATGTTTCTTGCTGTTTCACGCTGGCTCCGCCCAAGTTCCAAGAAAGTCAGGATTCTGGTACATTCATCTAACGTGACTGCCATGCTCCACCTCACATAATACTGATTATGTACGTGGAAGTCGTTCACATTTTTTTTTGTGATAGAATAGAAACGGAAAGAAACCATAGTGACATAAAGCAAAAATTTTGTTTTCAAAATTTTTGTTTTTTTGTAAATATGTTTCATTCATCAGCCAGTATAAAAAGTATGTAATACGAAGCGCAACTAAATAGTCTTTTTTCTGTTTTTTATTTCATTGATCTAACTCTTACAGTTTTGTAGATATTTGAACTTATGTGACTGACCCGTATTTTTGGAACCGAATGTACTTCCAATAGTTCGTACCGATTCTAAAGATGTATTTAAGTTTTACGTATAGAGGAAACTTAGCATTAATTCTATTTCATTTATTTCCAGATCTACATCGATATCGAGAGAACAGCACAACCTGTGAGTATTGATTATTTTTCTCAACTTAATAAAAAGCAAATCATGAAAACAGTCTACATCGTCTTCACAAAAGCGTTTATTCTAAGGCTCCATTGTCCGTCCATCCGTTCGTCGTCAGTCTGTCACTGTCAGCGGGCTGATTGACAGCCGACAGTTGAAATTTTCCCAGAGTGGCGCTCTAACAATAAAAAAAATAAAGTTAAAATTAAAGGAGGCTCCCTTTAATTACCATACAAGAAACGTGTTATTTTTTTAAACAAGTTATGTTTAGAATCGTATGGTGGTACGGAATCACACCTGGCCGGTTTTTTTTCAATTATACATTTGGCGAAAAAAAAAATTTTAATTAAAAAAACGATCTATTCAAACCTTTCATTTCTATGAAAACTGAACCGTTACAGACCAAAGTACATAGCAAGGATGATTGCGTTCCTCCTGTAATGACAACGTAGACTGTACAATTCGTTTTAATATAATCAGGCGTCCCTTAGAGGGTACTTTCGTTTTATTGTAATGGGGTAACATTACACAGATTGTATTGTAACTTGCTTGCTAAACTTAGTTCTTATGTTAGGCAAATTTCTAGGAATATCTTTTCAAAGTTGTAGAACAGTTTGTTGTAGGTTTACAGCTCTGTAAAGTTTAATTTTATATGCAGTTATAATGTGGAATATTATTAGTCAAGTTAGTTTATTACTGGTGAAGTTAGCCAAATAAGATGACGTGAATGTCTGTATGGACCTCTTTTATCTGTTCTGTGAAATAGACAGAAATTTCCCATCATAATCTGCGTTAATAGGGACTATTGTGCTTTGCCCCAGATTTTCTAAGAAAAATGTATTAAAAGACGGTCTCGAAGCTCAAGTAATAATTAACGGTAGTCTTGTCCTTGCCAATTATGGCAGAAATTCAATTAGCACTTTTAATAACGTTGAAGGAAATTATTCTGTCAGTCTAAAAGTATGGTTACAAAGAGAATTAAAGAAAAAGGATTGTAAGAGTGTTCTAATTGAATGGCTCCATAACTTAAATTATAAAGCAACTGACGAATTACTAACTCATCCAAAATAACACAAAATAAATCACATACATCCTTTTTGTTATATGGTTTTTAACTTAGATAAGTTTTTAATCTGTGAGTTTAACATTAATTTTTATGTTATATCTCCATATAACATAAAAATCGACGATCCCTCCATATTTACTAAATCCAATATATGATTTCATTGTTTGTAAAGCGAAAATAAATTAGATATATATTTATATTATATTAGAATTAGAATTTGAAAAATTTCCTTGTCTTACAAACGGCCTTAATTTAAACACTTAGGTACCTTGATTAAGAAAAGATGACAATAGTCCGAAAACTTAAAACAGTTCGATATTTTTATTTGATTTCTGAGACAGGAATTTAAAAGCTAGAAAAAACCACAACTGAAAACACAGCTAGAAAAAACAACACGCACTTTAGATCACAACGTGTAGTAAAATTTGCTAGAAA
Organism: Dasypolia templi; assembly: GCA_963555695.1. Classification (NCBI taxonomy): domain Eukaryota; kingdom Metazoa; phylum Arthropoda; class Insecta; order Lepidoptera; family Noctuidae; genus Dasypolia; species Dasypolia templi. Next base: position 6,814,977 of record OY743148.1, on the reverse strand, counting down.
ATGTCATCACGATAGGACCTATTCTATATTTCTATTATTCTTTCATTCGCTTTGTAAACTGAAACCTTATTGAAGAAAAACTTCACTAGCAGAGAAGGCTAATTTAAAACACGTTTCGTTCGAGACACTTTAAAGCGAATGCGAGCCTTTTTCCGCAATTTATAATATACTGTTGTGTTTCTTGTAACTATATTTATTTTATTCCATTCACAAACATAAAAGCTCGAATTGCAAGTGACACAAAGGCACAGCGTGTCGCGCGATTAGCGGTGTCTTTGTGTCGCGCGATTAACACCACGTGTCGCGCCTGTTTGAAGGAGCCTTTACAGATTTGTTTAGTCTTAACAAAATTAGGAGTTGTACACCAAAATAATGCTAAGAGTTATTAGTTGACTACTGCTTAGGTAACGAATTTTCTTGATAAATAATGACTTAGGAGTAATTATTTATCAAGAAGATTCGATACCTCATAATTAGTCCATTAAGTAGCTTGTTATTCAGCTAAAATCTGGGGCAACAGGCTATTCTAAAACCCGAACAGGTGCAGATCACAGTGTTTGTCTGCGAGCCGTGAGAACTTAATTGGTCGTCATTGTCATCCGACCCGCCTTTGTGCTGAATGTGGGCCACTCGACCCCGGCAGCTTACTTAGTCATAACGTACGTACAAGAAAGTTCCGCTGAAATACTGGTATGGGATGGTAAACTGAAAATTGTTGCGTAATGTCTTGAAAAGCGAACTCTAGTACACAGGTTGAGACTGATAGTATCGATTTAGTTCACGATTCTGAACGCAGGGGGCGTTGACATTTTTCGTCGGTTTAAAAAAAAAGAATTTGCTTTTCCATACATTTTTTTACCGACGAAAATTTTTGCGGTAGATTTCAATGTCCACAACTTTCTATTATTGTACTGATGACATAGATATTAAACAGTTGGGTGGCAAGGTGACATCGACGCAAATTCCCGGCTACCGTAGGCGCGGGCTTGCGGACGGCGAGCAATGGGTAGCTCGCCGTCCGGTAAGGACCAGGCCCGGGTCGACGGCGCGTCGTGTCCTACGCGCGCCTCAAAGAGATGTCAGCACTTAGTGACGGGGTCCGATAGGAACGATGCCTGCCAGGGTCGCGGGTTGTTCGAAAGAGATAGCGTGGCCCTCGCACAGGCAACTGAAGGAACACGGAAGGGTTTCAGAAGACATTTGATAATTTCCCAACTGAAAACAAAAGGAGGTCTGGAATTATGTTCAGAATTCATTACAGTTTACGCGTCAATGACTCTGCCACCCTGTATTAGGATGAATTTTACATTATTTCCAAACTGAATGTTCTGAATAAAATTGGAGAAACTTTTACCCAGCTGTTAAAGATATATACAGACTGAGTTTAGTTATACCAACAGTGAACAGTTTATGTATATCTAGAACCAACATCACCTTTTACGAAATAAGTTTGAACCGTCACATGTTTGTTTGAATTTGAACTTTACCCAGCTGATCTTTGGTATTGAAATTGAAATTCAATGTCATTTTCTGTCACGGGCATTGGCACAGCTTGTATCATCAAACATTAACTACATGATCAAAAAACAATATTTTTTAATCGAGAGCTACTTATCCGCTCGAATAAGGATAAAAGTTGGATGAAGTTGGCCGCATATTAAGCTATATGGTGTAAGCGTGGACCTAACCTACCTATGTAATGTATAAGTATATTCTTGATCAGTTCGCAGGTGTAAGCCGTGCAAGGTGAATGTAGCTGTCAATAAGTTGGATATATTTATTTTCTTACCCCTAACGACCCCTTTGGGAACCGATGAGATTAGGAAGATTTCTAGTTGCATCTGTGGAACGGCTGGTTACCTAATTGGCCTGTATTGGCTATACAGGAAAATCAACGAGTTAGATGAAAACAAATGTAGAAGCAAGCAGGGGAAGAGAGCAGTGGTGGTCCAGTGGTAACGGCCGCGACTTACGAGTTGTAGGTCGTAGGTTCGAACCCAGACAGGCGCTTTACTTTGTGTAAATTGATTCATCACTATTGCTCTCAAAACGGTCAAGGAAAACATCGTGAGGAAACCGGCATGTCTTAGAACCAAAAATTCGAAGACATGTGACATCTACCAACCCGCACTGGGCCCGCGTGTTGGATTACGGCCCACTCCCTCTCACAGAGAGGAGGCCAGTATCCCAGCACTGGGAACATAATAGGCTGATTATGTAAATGTAGAATATCGACATTTAGTAACTCTGTGACTCAAATAATATTCTTTCAAATTCTCTATTTAGCCATAACCCATATTCGATAACATCTATTCATTGTTATAATATAATATTCATTTATTTTCAGACAAAGTCCATTTGGGGTACATTAAAACATAATAAAAATAAATAGAAATCACACACACAATAAAATTATACTCAAACATTCGAATCAAATAAAATGAATTTACACAAACATGTCATTAAAATCAAATCAAATTTATAATAAATGCGAATGATATTTATTATATTTTTGTTATGATATTTTTTTAAACGATTAGAAGCTAAATGGATAAGTATCTAAGGCCAAACAAAGATTTCAATTTTATAGCTTCGGGCTATTCTACGACTAATAGACTCAATGTTGTCCTAATAAACTGTCTAGAAATTAAACAGTAACTTGCTGAAGGCTTTCACAAAGTAAACGACGATAAAAGGTAATGAAAATACATTCTAAAATAAAAGTTAAAGAAAAGGCAAGAAAGTTTCACCATTTTTTATGTTTTTTCTTCGAGTTCTCAATAATAAGTTTTTTAAGTTTTCGTAGAGGGCTTCTTTACCTATAACTTTACCAATATCTAAGTTATCATAGCTCATACAAAGTTATACCCGGGTGTCCCGTAAGTCGACGTCAATCCGGATTTGGGTGATGATAGGCGGTCATAAAAACTTAATATAAAAATATAAAAACAATACAAAAAACAAAAATTTGGAGCAAAACGAGTTAAAAGACAGGGAGTAGATTTTCTCGATGTTTTTTATACATACATACATAAACTCACGCCTTCTTCCCATGGGGTAGGCAGAAACCACAGAACGCCACCTGCTACGATCTTTACATACGAACTCACTTACTTGCTCCACACTATTATCATTAATTTTCACATCACACACCGATACATCCTCTTCTTTTTCAAACACCACGACTTTCGTCTTATTTACATTTATATTCATTCCTTTCATCTTATATGCTTCAAGAATCACATTCACCATGTCTTGCAACTGTTCTGCTGACGATGCAAGTAGCACATGATCATCTACATAGAGAAGGCATTTGACAGACAACTCATTCATAGTTAATCCACATTCACCCTCTTTCAAATCCTTTAGACAATTATCCATGTACAGGTTGAACAGCCACGGTGACGCTACACAACTCTGTCTAATTCCCCTCGAGATAGCGAACCAGTTCGTGTATGCCCCATTTATCCTAACACAAGCACTGGAATCATTGTATTAAGATTTCAGTGCCCGCAAGCGCCAGTCCGCACCGTACAAGAAAACTGCTAAGAATCTGTGAGAGGGAGTGGGTCATAATCCACTACGCGGGCTCAGTGCGGATGGATGTAAGATGTGTCAGATTTTTTTGGTTAAACTACCTCCGATCGTTGACCCAAAAAAAAAACCACGCATTATTTTTTGTTTCATCACGTCTGTTCAGTTTTGCTAACCATTCGTCGTCATTGCATCCAGAACATTTTCAAAAGACAAAACAAAAATATAACTTCTTGCGCGATACTATAAATTTGTTAGCATACTACAGGCATAACAGCACAATCAATTAATTACAATTAATTTCAGTTACTAACGAAGCAGGTTTCATAAATATGAAGTACCTACATACGTTGTGGGGAATCGCCACTTGTAGATGAGCGCTCGTAAATATTTTGTAATTAAATATGTCAATATAACGAATAATTATTAAATTTTTCCCCAGGGTAATTGGGGTGAAGTAATTTGGGTTTCTCGTTTAACTTGAAGTTGGCAAAATCTAGCATCAAAAGGCTGTGCAGCAGAGTCTTAGCTGTGCTTAGGCTAAAACCACCCACATAAAAGTGCCTACGGATCTTCTTGATTTTTGACGATCAACACGTGGGATCTAACAAAATCGATTCATGAAGCACATGCTCTTCTTTGAAAAGCTATATACGATCAACATCGTATTTTTATGCAAATCTGTAGGAAGCTGACAGATCCTATAGATTGCCAAAACACGGCGACATCTATTGTCAAAAATCGAGCAAATCCGTACCCTAATTGCGTAATACACAATCAATCGGAATCCAAATCGTTTTGAAACATATTGTTAATCCATTGCTTTATTAGTTCGATAAAAAATCTCCTCAACAATGTAAATAACGCAATGAATGTTGTTGAACTGTCTGTTGAATAAGTCAGTGGAATTGTCGCGCGGTATCACACTGTTTTAACAACGTTCATTTGTTTACTTCTTTTTAATTTAATAATGATATTGTTTCCAACGTGAATGAATCAGTCTGTCTTAATTTATGATTTTCTTAGTTGAATACCCGATTGCATACGACTTCATTGGTAGCTTGTCATTGGCTTATTATACTATAGGTTTTTGAAGTGAAAACTTCTTTAGCGGCGTTGTATTTTTTTTTTTGTAATGGGTAAAAAATGTTAAACTCGCGTCAGGACACGTGACCTGATCGAAAATTCGTAAGACGGATGATTTTTGATTTTTTTTTATTGATTTTTCTGAGAGATAAACTTTTTAATGTTTTTTTAAATAGGTATAACCAAACATAACTAGAGAAAAAATATTGTTTCGTAATATTCTGTCGTGCAAACAAGTTTTTAGTCGTCAAAACCAACACAAATATTATAAACTTGAAACACTCTATGTATATACCATATGTTTAAGGCAAGTAAATAATTTGAGTCAACAAAGAACAGAAACGAGAAAATTAATACGTTTTCCTGCATTGTTTGTCTAGAAAAGTCCTTATCATTTCCTTCTGTAAACCTAAGTTCTTTTATAATTCTGTCGGTTTTTGGTATTAATAATATCTTTGTATTAAATTTACCAAGGAACAGCTGAGGCCCGTAAAAAAGTTTTCTTGTTCTCCACTTTTTTATCACTTCAAAAGTAATTTCTTTCTCAAAAATTATTAGTAGCGTACCTACTTCTTTTTCGTTTATTTTTTATTGCCATGTTTAATTTTGGAATTTACTCTTTATGTTCAGAGTAACTTCGAAACTTAAAACAGTGGTAATGAAAATATTGCGATAGCCGGTGGAGCAGACGAATCGTGGTGTGGTGGTGGTGAGTGGTGGTAGTGTGGGACGTCCCCAGCTAGGTGGACCGATGATCCTATCTAGGGGAAGGTCTATATCTAGCTGTAGAGTGCGATAGGCTGAGTTGATAGACTCTAAATACTACATAGGTAAATTATTGCTCTTAGTCTACCTGTTTCTGAAATGCAAAAAAAAAAAGTTTTGTTCCAAAAATTAATTTAAAACGTTATACGTCGTAATGTCGTACTATTCTTAAAACAGTAACACTGTTCAACTGGCTGAAACATTTCACGTTATGAGTGACGTAACATGAAAACAGTTTCAGTCGTAATGAAAATTAATGACTATTCTGTATTCACATTAGCTCCAGTATTTTTGTGAAGATTGATTATTATTCTCACTTTCGACTTTTCATTATACTTTTCGAGTTGTGTGAAAATTGTGCTTGATGAGTCAGTTATTCAAATTCAAATTATTTATTTCGAGTGAAGACTTAAATATGGTTAGTAACATAGTCCTTAAAACGAAGTTTTAGTAAACAACATGATACGGTGACACATGTAACTGACAGCAGTGAACCATTTAAGGACAGTCTATTCGCAATCAGCATCTGTCATTCAGCAATCACTTTTAGAACCCTGTTGAGAGAGAGTTGAGAGAGAGCGCAGCTTCGTTGGTGTAAAAACAATCTACACGCGCCGGCGCCGCCGCAAAGATCCCTGACGCACTGCAACGCGCTGTTTTAATAATTTTTTTGAACTGACTCTCAAAAGGAAGAGGTTTTCAATTCGTCGTTTTTTTGTATGTTTGTTACGCGATATCTCCGTCAATTGTTGATCGATTCGGAAAATTTTTATGGATAGTGTAGGGTATGCTTTAGAAATAGTTCCATAAACTTTTATCAACTTTGCTTGGGTAGTTTTTCATTTAGCTTCATTAATACGTTTTTTTTCCACGTAATGTACATATTGTTGATGTTTTAATAACTACCTGTCACTGTTTTATATAGCAAGATTTTGTGTGGGGTAGGTAAGTACCACAGTTAAAAAGTAAAAAATGAAAAGTTGTTACCCAAAAAAAAACGACTACAGTTTTTTTTTTTTTAAGTCGTTTGTTTTTATTGCCTTTAAGTGAGTTCCACTTACTTAGTTTCCGTTTCTAGAAATCTTCGAGACTCTTTTAAACTCAACGTTTGCCATAATACGTACGTCTTATGTTCCGCCATTGCATAAAAGCAAAACCCCTAAAGTCGCCGTAAGAGCCTCATTTTAGTTAATGTTTATGTTTAAATGTGTTAAGTGTATCTTTTTATGTCTGCTATTATACGTACTCACATGACTACTTAGTGCTTTTTCGTAGCAGGTTTCGCATGTGTTTTAGAGCTGTCTTTTGAGTATAGTGGTCCAGCCTTGGACTTGTAATTACTCCCAAAGGTCTAATTACGAAGCACGTGTAACGTGTCCTTTTGCGAATAGTGCGGCCAGGAGTAAAGTCCCGTAAATGCTTAGAAACTTTATGGAGCAGATTTTTATTGAATACTAGCTGACCCCGCAAACGTTGTTTGGAATTTTTTTTTTTTTGTTTTTGAAAAATAGATGTTGGCCTATTCTCAGACCTACCCGATATGCACACAAAGTTTCATCAAAATCGGTCAAGACGTTTCGGAGGAGTATGGCAACGAAAACTGTGACACGAGAATTTTATATATTAGAGAGATATCACAAACATTGTTTCACCAGGTTTTAATTTAGTCCTTGACACTTATTAATTTCTTTTATTTTTCGGGATTTGCGAATAGCGATCACAAAAATAAACAAAAATTTTATGTACGTAAAATATATATCTACTACGGAATATTCACTTTGTGTTATATTAAATTTGATAAAACATTTACCTACCTACCAAATCTTAAGGATGCTACTGCATCAAGCGACAGCAGTAATTCATTGTCTCCTGGAAGCCAGTGTTAACAGTGTTGAATAATACATTCACTACTTCATTTTATAATATAACTAACTCAGACTGCGGTTATGGCCTCGTGAAGAATTTGAAATTGTCCGTTAATAATTTTTTACACAGGTATTTATTTATTTATTTAATACTTTCGCACAAGCATGTACAGAGGCGGACTTAATGCCTTAAATTTTTAACATATGCTACTTTTGAATTATTTACACTAGGATTAACAGGTAGTATATAAATAGCATATTCGTGAAACAGACCCAAGGCTGTCACACATACATAAACTCACGCTTTCTTCCCATGGGATAGGCAGAAACCACAGAACGCCACCTGCTATGATCCTTACATACTATTTCGCCTCATTTACGTTCATACATCTGTTCATACACGCACGCCGGTTGCGAGTACTACGCACCTGACCTTTCTGAAGAAAATCACCAATACGGTCACTATATGTCTTCCTAGGGCGCCCCCTTCCGGCGTTTCCACTCACATCTGGCTTGTAAATATTTTTTGTTGGTCTCCTTTCATTCATCCTCTCAACATGACCAAACTATCTAAGCATACTCCGAGGCTGTCAGTTTTCCCAACATCCTTGCCCTGCTCTAAAGTCTGTTAAGCCATTCAGCAAAAAACACCAAAAATGTTCACGAATACAATATGCATAATACAGTTACTTCATAAAACTTCCTTATTCTCGTGGTGATCTATTCATCTTTATTACTCCTCTGCGCCGTTAAATCATAAACAAACCTTATTTCCTTAATCCATACTTAATCCACTCAAGCATGAAGGTCGATCTAAAAATAAATAAAGCTGGCTTCTATTTAATTACCGGTTAATCTGTGCTAAAACAAGGTTAACTAGGTGGGGCGGGCGGATATGATCAATAAAAATTCTATATATCTTCGATAAGATCGCGTCGGGGCAATTTTCCGACGTTTCCATTACCCCATTAAGCGCTGGCCACAGTGGCAACGAAGGTAAGTTCGTTTAGCTTCGCTCATATAGCTACCGCGTCTTTTCATACTACGGTTCATAGGTCGCTGTTTGAAGCGAAGTATGCGAACCCGCGCCACCTACATGAGCGTTGCTAAACGAACTTAGCTTCGTTCCAAGTGTGGCCTGCACTTTAGGTTGGGCGCACGCTTGCGACTCGTAGCAACGGATGTGCGACCGCAAAGTGTCGTCATTAGTCGTCTGCCCCTCTCCTGTCGCGATTAAGGGTCAGCCTGAATGGTGATGTTGTGGTTTAAGTGGCCGTGATTATGAGGGTTTAGAATGTTTGTGGTTAATGTTGGCTTTTAAAATCAACTGCGCCATCTCTATTCAAGGTCTGTCAAAAAAAACATATCTGCCAATGAAATCCTAAAAGCAAATAAAAATTTAACCAGTTTTGGGCCTATCAAAAACACAATCGTATAGGGGACCTTATTGAAAACATTTTTGACATTCACCATTACCTCCTAAAACAAAATATGCCAAAAAAAAACCTTACAAAACCCAAAAAAAGGCAGCGTGAGTCGCAAGTATGTTCATACACTTATCATTTTGACACGACGAGACGTTGACGACCCAGTTTACGTAGAGTGAGATGCCTGGGACGCAATTTTCCGTTACTTTACGCCAAGTTATGACTGTGACCGAGCGTGAAATGAGACATCAGAGGGGCGCTATGAGTGGCTAGATTGCTTCGCCCTAATGTGGGTGTCGCCTTTAACGGGAACTGGGTTGAAATAAATAGGGGCAATCTGAGACTGCCTCGTTGGTCTATTGGTCGTAATCGCTACTGCTAAGCATTAGGTACTGGGTTCGATTCCCAGGTCGGGCAACGTGTTATTGGGTTTTTCTATCTGGAACTTCCCAGTAGCAGCCCGGAATCAGGATTTGTGCCCGGTTGATGGCAATAGGCTCGCCCCCTATTACATGGGACTTATAACATAACTGGCGAAATGTGGGTGTACAGTAGTGCTATTCTGTAACCACCTCACCGTGAAAATTCAGGTGAAGTGAGCGTGGAGTGAGCTGCCTGTGCCACTGATGCTAGGGATTGAACAAGACGGGATGACACTGACAGCTCACTCCACGCAAATTTTCACGGTGAGTTTTTTACAGAATCGACATGCAGGTACACCTCTGCCCAACCGTTCGGGGAAACAAGGCGTGATGTTATGTTATGAATCTGAGTATTGGCTGTAATTATACGCCCCTATGTTGGGTTGGAGAATCTCTACCGCATGGCTGCATTTCATGAAGCAGCTGTATTTCTTAGTTGAAGCGTCTACGACAAACACACGTCTCAAGTCTCAACACTGTTTGAAAGTTTAGTTACCTACATTACACTTAACCCAGGTGTAGTTTTTTCCATCAGTAGTTGCATAAATGATACGCTTTTTTATTACAACAGATTTACTACCTTCATTTTGACTAAGTTAATCATCGTTTTACTGTAAAGTTCTCTATACATTTCTCGCTGACGGTGGCGCATGTGTTGGATCATTTAGCTCCCTTCAAAATGATTGAGCTGTATGGTGCTGATCCATGCATCATTTTTTTTCTTTATTTTGTTGCACTCTGGACGCTTTTAACGTGTACGGTTTTTGTACATCGTTCTCACAAATTGGGTCAAATCAAAGATGTAACTAATATATTTGTAAGAACATTATTATTTAAAAGAGTGTCCATAGAGTTTCTTGCCCTTTCTTCTCCATAGGTATATACTACGCTTTGGAATGGGCAACTAGCTTCATATTTCTGACTGACCGACTCCTTGACAATTTAAAAATGCCTTTATATGGTTTAACTGAAATAAATGCTTTGAGTTTGATACAAACACATTATTCCCGTTGAAACTTACAACAGACTCAAACTTTCTCGGAAAATTATTTAGTTCGCTTTGCACAAGGGATAAGTAAATGTGCAAAAGATTCCTTTACATACAGAAACAATTACTTTAAAACAAGAGCAGAGCTTTCTAGAACTGTTCAGCATCTTAACCTAAATAAAGGCAGTGGAAATACGATCTGTCTTGGGAAGCAATTATTCGGAAAGAGAACTTATTCTACTCTCGATACATTTCGCTAGATGAGAACAATCACATAAATGGAACGTAAATCGCATTATTTGGCACTTAGTGTAATGTGTATGGAACACTACAAGAGTTTATAGAGATAGGAGCTTGAAATGTTACTTATTTATTTATTTATTTTATTATTTACGTATACAGTAAAATATATACATATGTAACGACATATTAGTATTGAGTACAAAGGTACTGCTTGTGGATAAAAATAATGGAAAAATAATAATGATGTTATTTATTTATTTTTCGCCAATAAAAAGTCTTAACGACAGCATGTCATGAAAAACTTATGACAGGTCTCGTTTAAAATGGGATTATAAGGAGAGATAGTTAGTTCAATGGTCACAAGCACTACTTCTGCGTATGAGGTCCTGGGTTCGATTCCCAGGTCCGGCAAAGTATTATTGCGTTTTTCCGTATGGAATTTCTCAGTAGTAGCCCAGATTGTGGATATGTGCCCGGTTGATGGCCCCCTATTACATGGGATTTAAACATAACTGCCGAAATGAGGATGCACCACAGGTACGCTTCTACCTAACCCCTTGAGGAAATAGGCGTGATGTTGTCTATGTATGTATATTAAATGATATCATGACATGACGTCATTCAGATCGTGAAAAGCAATAAAAGAGACTTTAGGACCTAATAATATTGTACTTTCACTGTTAAAAAGGAATCTTTATACAGTGATAATAAACATGTCGACGTTATACGTATCACCCCGTATGCTGACACCCGTATCATTTTCCATGCATTTTATATCGACGTGATAAATTGCCTACGTTTTAAAGCAATTTGTTTGTGAATGAAAACTCTGCAGTGGTATTCAATAATATATTTTGTAATGTTTTCTGTGGTTTAATTGAATAGTTCGATGAATGGTGGTAATTAATGTCTTAGTCAATTTGTTAACTACTATTAAATACATTTTCAACTACCTATTAAAACGCATTTTTCAAATGTAAGCATGACATGACTTTACGAACGATTTTTTATGTTGTTACGATACGTAGGTCAACTACCCTACATTTTTTTTTAGAAAATACTCGTTCTTTTATTGAAAATTTATTGAGCGCTTTCCATTTTACACTTTACTTAAAAACAGAAATGATAAAGTATGGTTCTTAAATTTGTGTAGGTCACAGGTGATCGACCTGAGCGGAAGATTCTGCCTACACGTTCAATCTTAATTTATCATCCTCTAATTTTCCTTTGTCGCTTTATTTGAGTTGTCAATAGTTTGTGTTTGGGCAGCAAATACTGCCTACGCCCGGCCTTGATTTCTTGTATTTATTACCTGTGTAGCTGTATAACCACCTTTTGTAGTATTAATTGACTTGATTACTTTTGCTGAAGATTGACACAGATTTCTGTTGTTTTTTCAAACATATTGGGTTACTTAGTCATTATACTTTTTTGGGAAAATTATACCAGAGAGACAGAGAGAGAGTTTTTTTGTTTTCTTTTGCATAGGAAAAAATAGATCCCCATTTTAGAGTACATAGTTTTAAGATTTGTTTAAATCATCTTTCATACATAGCTGGTATGAACTTAACTGTGTGAGAAATTTAATGTGTCATTTGAGGTCAATGGGCACGGCAAAATGACAATTTTAGTGATCAATTCGTCAAAGTCATTTGCACGAAAGTTGAAAGCAGTTGGTACCTACCGATGTCCTACAAACAAGTAGCTACATATGCATAGTTTCTACCATACCTCCACATCTTAAGGGAAAACCCGAGAGCCACATACATCCATTAACAATAACTTAAACATTCTAGCAACACGCTGTGTCCTACAGAATTAACATAGCAACGCAATTGTACTATCACAATACGTAATGTATTCATTATTAATGAAATGTAGGCCGATTCTCAGTGGCTCCCTTTGAATCAGATGAAAAGGAGGAGAAATCGGGTTGGACGTGCGACGAGCCACAATGACTAGAGCGTCTATAAAGGTTTCTGAGCGATGAAGTGTCAAATGTGGTGGTATTTTAGTCTTGCTTCTTTAGTTCATGATATTATTGGCAGTGTGATGATATTTTAATCAGTTATGTGTCTGCAGTGTTTTCATGTCACCGGTTATAATTACCTTTTTTTGTGCTTTTAGTCCAAGTTGAAGTATTCATTTTCATAAGACCGTTGCATTGATTAGAACCTATTTTGGTCCTTTTTCAACTTTTAATTTATACTTCGTTTCATAACGTAAATTCTTCTACAAGTCTACAACCTGTATTTGTCTTCTACGTATGTTGTGTGTCTTCTATGTGCCGTGCGCTGTGTCCCTGGGTGCCGTGGGCGGTGTCACTGTGTGCATGGACTTCAATACCTTCTTGACCTCAGTTTACATATGCTTTCATAGAAACTCCTATCAGCACTCGGCGTATATCGAAAAATGTGTCACCTATTCATAAAAAATAAAATTCTAGGCCGCACTGCGCTCTCGGTTCCTCGTTAGTAAGGTGTCATGTAGCGGTGCCTGCCCGAGAATTCCTAAGCTATAGAAGCTAAGTAAGCCATCTATAAATGTGAACATAGCCTTATATAGTGAAATGAGCAATAAACGGTGTAACACTAGCCTTCTTATTCATGAAAACCTGTCAGTCATTTTCTCGAACAGTTATGAATAAAGCTTTGGAAATTATGCATTGCTCATATGGACCACGTATAGCGTTGATCGTCATAAGACTGTCCGGGAACATTTTCTTTGATGTTTTTCTAATAGCGTATGCAGACCGGCCATATTCGGAAGTTTATACTTTTAAGTGGTATGTGGTTTGTTCAGTCTCTGAGGATTAAGCAAGCGTGGATATTGGCTAATTAATTCAATTAATTGTTACAAAATATTTAATTTATGTCAATGATTTAATTTTATTAGTTAAGTTTTATTTAAAGGCACTGTGGACGGTTTAAAAAAAAATGCGTCGAACTCAAGCCATCTACAACTAAATAACCAAATCCAAGTTCTTAATATGTGACATTTAGTGTTATATTGAACTCAAACTCAAAGAATTTATTTCAATAAAACCATTTACAGGCACTTTTGAATTGTCAAGGAGTCGGTCAGTCAGAAATATGAAGCTAGTTGCCCATTCCAAAGCGCAGTAGGTAGGTGAAGTATTATACATATAATCACAATGGACCATGTCTATTGTGATTATATGTACAAGTTATGAGTCGTTTATTGGCCTAGAGCCATGTCGTAAGTCAATCACAGCACAATACTTATTAATTGCATCCTAGCCAAGATTAAACAAAGTTTATGTAGTTTTGTGCAAAACGATATATTTTCTCAAAGAGCAACATTGCAAGTTATTGCAACCGTTTAAATTAAAACCCCATGGAGTTGGTATGAGTACTTTGTAGTGTTAAGAACAGATTGAATTTTTTAAATTTAAGCGAAAATGTAATTATTTTAAATTCATTTTGCGTTAATCATGCGGTTGTAATGCCGTCAGTTTACTTATTGGGTATACTAAATGAAAACATATTTCATTGGCGTGTATTAAAACCTTTGTTTGACATGTTTTAATGTTAAGGGCATTCATCATGCATGGTGTGTCATGTGTTGTCTGTCAGTCAGTCAAATAAATAGCATAATTTAAGCCGACTTTCCCACGGACGTTATAAAAGCCCGGCGGGATTTTTTCGGATCACTGGATCTTCACCGCAATGCTCAGCGCGGAAAGTTGAGAATCCAACACTGTGATTTTTCGACGCGCCGTTGACGGGACTCGATGTACTCTGTTGGATACTCAATGTTCGATTTAACACCGAGAGTTGAAAACCCAGTGCGCGAAAAAATCCCGCCGCGGTTTTATTACGTCCGTTCGTCAGGTTGCTACAAGAGCGATTGCAAGCGCTTCTGATGAGCGTGATGTCCTGGGTTTGATTCCCGGTTTGGGAAAAGTGTTATTGGGTCTTCCCATCGTAAACTTGTCAGTTGCGATTTGTGCCCGGAGCCTGCATTTGTGCCCGGTTGATGGCAATAGGCTCGCCCCCTATTACATGGGACTTTTACATAATTACCGAAATGTGTGTGTACTACCTATAGGTAGACCTCTGCCTAACCCTTCAAGAAATGACGGCGTGTTTTTTTTATAAATTATGAACTAACAATACTGGTTAATAGTTTTTAAAAAAAGCAATCATAAAAGCACTAGCTGCTCCCTGGGGATTCACCCGCATAAATCTTGATCTCGTAAGAGTATCGGGATAAAAAGTTTGTTACTCTATGTGTTAATCCAAGGTATAAACTATCTGTGTGCCAAATTTCATCCAAATCCGTTCAGTAGTTTTTGCATGAAAGAGTAACAAACATCCATCCATACTCACAAACTTTCGCGTTTATAATATTAGTAGGATTTCCGGAGAGCAGCACAGTAAGAGAAGTTTGTTGCAATTGAAACAAAATATCGTAATATAAGTATCTAATAATATGATATTTTGTTTCACCTCAGATGGTTCTTTTGATCAACAAATAAAAAATAAAACATTTTTGATAATCATAAAATAACTTATGCAAAAAATACATAAATGGTTTCCTTATCAAAACTCTTAACAAACTAAAATATGGGGCCGCAAAATTCCTCCGCACCGCTGTGGACAGGTAATGTACTCAAGAGACTGGAGGCTTTATCACGCTGCTGTATGGCAATACTGGGCCTTTGACCAAGGTAAAAGCTTTAATATATAAATCAAGATTTCCTGGAATGGAAATGCGAATGTGTGGGCAAGTTCCTTGAAGGAATCACCTTAATCGATCTATTGTTTTAAGAACACAGGCCACACATTCATCACCATCCCATGAGCATGAGGTCCTGGGTTCGATCCCCAGGTCGGGCAACGTGTTATTGGGATTTTCTATCTGGAATTTCTCAGTAGCAGCCCGAAGTCTGGATTTGTGCCCGGTAGATGGCAATAGGCTCGCCCCCTATTACATGGGACTTAAACATAACTGGCGAAATGTGGGTGTACTATAGGTAGACCTTTGCCCAACCCTTCGGGGAAAAAAGGCGTGATGTTATGTTATGTTATGTATCTAATAGAGAAATAATAAAACAAATGACAGCCGCAATTACTTAAATGGTCACTTGTTTTCATTATAGTTACATCCATCGTCTGTTCTGTTCTATGATGATTAATGAGCGACAGTTTTGTGTCGGCAATGTACTTAATAGTTGTCGGACGAACTTCTCTCAACAATCTACTATAATTTCCGAAGATATTATTCCGTAATTTATCGCACGTACTTACGTATCGTGATCAATTATTAAAAGGGTACTGGGAGAAAAGTGATCGAACATATTTTTTTTGACAGAAATTCTCTTGCGTATTGAAGGGTCTGTAGGCTATTGAACGATACCTTATATTAAGTTATTGATGAAAGTACATTTTTAATAAGTTTTGAAACAATTTTACTTTTAAGATGCGACCCTATAACGTTTTGACAGCCATTTGTTTGACAGGAACACATATAATTGTTCTGTCTATCATCAGTAGCGATCTGCACGTAGCAAATTGTCACTTAAGTGCAAAATGCGTATCTACACAGCGTGCATCCGCCCGATCATGACATATGCCAGTGCAGTCTTTGCACACGCCAAGCCCGTTCGCTTCAATAGAATGCAGACCCTCCAGAACAAGTTCCTCCGTAGGATTACAGGCTCCCCCTGGTACGTTCGCAACGAGATCCTTCACGTTGACCTCAAGATTCCCACTATCCGCCAGTTCATGAAACGCATTTCAAAGCGTTTCTTCGAGACCGCCGCGAATCACCGCAACCCTCTGGTTGTCAAGGCCGCTAGCTATATTCCCTCCTCCATTAGTCAAGTCCGCCGTCCCAAGGATGTCCTCACCGATCCCGATGACCACATAACTCTCATTCAGGAGAGCAGTAGGGCCACCAGTACAGTGCACAAACACAGACCGACATTCCGACCTCGCCGCCGAGGTTCCTCGCGAAGATCCCGACGTAATTGTCCCCCCCGACCCTTGCTCGACGAAGTGCCAGCCCGCGCCGTAGCTGAGCCTGTAGCTTTAAATTCCCCGATTAATGACGCCCTAAGCCGAGGTCCGTACCCCACAGGGGGTGCCCTTAGCGAGCGTTCGCTTAATAATATAAGTAGTTTTACGCCCCTGGCTGGAGGCTTTGAGTCCGCTTAAGGCAGCCACAGGATAGTCCGGTTAAGTAGTCACGACCTCTCAAGGTCAACTACGAGATGCCATACCAAAAAAAAAAAAAAAAAAAAGTTGCGATCTGTCTTAGGTTATTTGGTTTAGCCGTTAATTGACAAGAAACAATTATAAGCATACTAACGAAGCCTTAGAACCTAAATAAGTATTTAACCCAACTCCTAAATCTAATTCCAATTCACATAAATGAGTACGAACCATCAAATAGATAGATATACACGATAACACAGTGTTACCCTATTTATTAGCTTAAGTGCCTATTTCGTGGGGCGCTACCAAATATCCCAGACTTGGTTAAATCTATCCGAAATCAGATTACCTTGGGACGGCTCGTAGACATGATATATGAGTACAGGACGAGATAGCCACGGACTGATTGAAATAGTTGAATCAATAAGAATAGGTAATAAGGTAACTGTTTAGTGATGCTAGTAATGGATGAGTTTTAATTGAATTATCTTACTGCATTTTTTATGATGTAGCAGATTTATTCAAGTTACAGTACGAGTAGTTATTTATAATTATGTAGGTATTGCCTTAGATAACTCCCTACTCTTCCTTAGGTAGAAGTGTGTTGATAATACAATTTTCTATCGTTTTTTGATTCCTTCGTTTATTATTTTTATACATTTAATGTTGTTTTTAATTGTTTTTTATTTATGTGTTTGTGTCATACTAATTAGTTGTGTTCTTGCTTTGCGAGTCCCAAAAAATACCTTTTCTATCTTTTTCTGTTATATCTGTGATTTCCATCTGTTTATAGAGATTGGTCTAGTGGTCGCAATCGCTACTGCTGAGCATGAGGTCCTGGGTTCGATTCCCAGGTCGGGCAAAGTGTTATTGGGTTTTTCTATCTGGAATTTCTCAATAGCAGCCCGGAGTCTGGATTTGTGCCCGGTTGATGGCAATAGGCTCGCCCCCTATTACATGGGACTTAAACATAACTGGCGAAATGTGGGTGTACAGGTACACCTCTGCCCAACCCTTCGGGGAAACAAGGCGTGATGATGTGATATAGAGATTAACTAAGCTTAAACTGTCTCTTACCAAACTTTTCACAGTTCTACCCTTCAATTTCTATTCTTCCTTCATATACTAACAGTACAACCATAATAAATCCTGGCTTTTCCCGCACCAGAATTTTACCAATAGAGTACATTAGCTTATCAAGTACCGGAGATTGCACGTTGCTGCGCCTTCGTTAGCGAAAACTGCCGCAGCAGCAGGACGTAGTTTAGACAACTATGTACAAGATGTATCTCTCTGGATTGATCGAGGAAATAATTCAAAGCAATTAAGATGTTTGTGTATGTAGATGATTAGATAGATAGATGGAATAAGAAATTCCCTTTATTGAACGGATAACAAAAAGGGGAATTACCTCCTTACCTGTAATAAGGGCGATACAATGAACGGTGTCTCTTAATTTATATGAACAAGATTATGCGTAGCCTAGGTGCACCAAATGTCATTTACTTGGCATTGTTCGCCGAATCGTTGAGCTCCTGAAGTTCTGAGTTGAGCTGCACGATTACTGACAAATGCGTGCATTGACTGGACAGGTCCACTCAATCTGTGTAGTTCTTTCCTCAAAAGACCATTTCAGACACCGATCTACATGGCCTTTACATGATCTGACCAAGTTTATGTCTGGACTGTGACCTCTGAGTTTGTTTCGGCCTTTCTTCTCAGAGTAGTCAGATAGGAAACGCCGACCTAATCTAGTTTAAAAAAATAGGATTGACTTACAGAAAAAAAATCATTTATCCTTTACAATTTATAATTTATCATTGCAAAGTCAAAAAACCAATCTGCCTAGCCTTTTCCCAACTATGTCGGCGTCAGCTTCCAGTCTTACCGGGTGCAGTTGAATTCCAGTATTAACATGAAGCGCCTGACTATCTGACCTCCACAACCCAGTTACTGGGTAGCACGATACCCCTTGGTAAGAAAGGTTACATAGGTACACAGTATGTATCTTATTTATTTTGCCGAATGGGCCTGTATCCATCTCACCGTGAAAACTTAGGTGAAGTGAGCGTGTAGTGAGCTGTCAGTGCCACTGATGCTAGGGATTGACCAAGACGGGATGACACTGACAGCTCACTCCACGCAAGTCTTCACGGTGAGATTTTTACAGAATCGACATGCTGGTCTTGACCTCGATCACGCCTGTGGAAAGCGGTAGATGAAGTCTATGATGGAGAAACGAGCGTGCAAAGACGATGTTCACTCTTGCTTGAAGGCGGTCTGCCTTCAAGCAAGAGTTAAATGTGGAAGGGAACACAGACGCTGGCAGAGTTCCACACTTTGGCTGCGCGCATAATAAATGTGAAGGAGAAGCGTTGATTACGACTGGTCGGGACATCAACCACGTGCGGATGGTACCCTGCAGTACTACTACAGGGCACCATCTATGATATTGATAATGTATTGGTAATACTTTTTCTTAGTTCCACTTAAGCATATAACACTACGTTACCATAATATGCTGTGCAGCTATTATTGGGAAAGGATACTGCTAAAGATCTTATCATACAAATCCAATTTTATCCTAACCGCGATAAAATAGCCATAACGGAATTTAAATATTAAAAAATTCTACTGCAGTAGCCGAAGTAATGATGATTGGCAGCAACTGCAAAATGTTCCTGGTTTAAGAGAATTTTCAGAAAATTCCAAATAAAGTTTCCAGTGTTTTGTAAGTTAATAAAATCCGCTATGGAACTTCGCCGCATGTCCAATAAGCTGTGGGGCAAAATAACTACTTTCTGGAGCCAGAATGCTGTCTCAGAAAACAAGAAGGCGTCGCGGCAGACCTCGTAGAAGAGTGCGGGAAGTACTGGGAGTCCTGAGAAAAGGCTAACAGAAATAGTAGTATTGAACTTCACTGTTCTAACATCTATCTATATTTATTATGTTACCGTAAATTTATGAAACCTAGGAATTGTACACAATTCCTATGAAATATATGCAATTGCTGAATATAATAATATAATGTTAAGATAACTGTTGATATTACTTAATGCAATTAGGAAATGTGTAAAATAATTTAACACTTTCAAAGAGTCTTCTTTAATACACACGTTTCCTGTGAAATGCATGTATTTCCTACGAATTGTTTGCAATTGCGAAATGATACTAGAAAATATTTATTATTTAAAAATGAGACATAATAACAAATAATTATTTATGTATTTATTTAGGATCTCCAACAAAGGATACACATATTTAAATAAATCACATTAATAACAAGGTTCAATTAATGTGTGCTACTTCAATTACATGAGACCACAACATGCGCTTATAACTAGGTTCATAAAATACAAATTGAGAAAATAAATTATTAATGATAAAAATACACTATAAAATTTGAGAAAAAAAACTAATAAAAAAAAAATATGATAATAATTGAGAAGGAGAAAAACGAAAAATAACAAAAAATACATGTCAAGACTGAGCTCTCACATCTATAACTCATACTTTTTTACTTTTGGAGAGAAGTAGGTAACATAGTTACAAACTTAGTTATTAACTTAGCTGTTTTGCTGTGGTTAAACTCTTTTCGAATTTTGAAATGGGGAGGGTTATGCCCAGGTTACAATGCTTGGACAATTCATTGTATTGCCTACAGAGTCTTGGGAGAGCGGCGAAATGTCCAAGATTCGTTTTAGATCCTGAGACATAACATAACTTGTATAATGGGTAATTAAATTAATAATTAAGCAGTAAATGACTGAACGTGCAGTGACGTGTGGGCAATTAAGAAATCGGAATAAGTCAGTAAGAAATCTAAGTTGGAAGTAGCGCTCGCCAGCCGCTACCGCAGCACCGCTCGCTTCACTCGCTCGGCTCGCGCCCGTGGTCGGTGGTCACAGTTCTAACCTAACCTAACCACCAATGTAAACCATCGTTTAGAGCATTTATTCCGGAAGACTTTTCTGTATTATAATACCAGCCTATAATTTTCCCACTCCGGGACAAAGGCCTCATCCCATACATAGAATACACGAGCATTGACCCACACGCTTGCTCAAGACGTGTTGGCGATTTTATATTAACTGTAAGTCCAGATTTCCTCACGATGGTTTTCCTTCAACCATGCTAGTAATGGCCAAATTCAACTCAGTGACTTTTCAATTCATATGTACTTTGTGTATGTGTATTCGACTTAATTATAGGACAAAAATTACGATGTTTTGACATGTCGCCACATACAGTACTCCGCACCTGTGCAAAGCAGGGGCAGATCGTTAGTTCGTAATTAAAATGTAGCCAGTCGATTCCAACCCTTCGATCGAGTTGTTTTTTATGAATGAAAGAAACGAATTGGCAAAAAGTAGGAAATGTTTCAGCGAGATTTCACAGCTGAATGAATCTGTTGACTGTCATAACTTCATCTTTATTCAGTTTTGCATTGTACTTTCATGCCAGTTTTGGGTTTGTGTACTTGAACTTATTTTTGTTTGAAACTGTCAAAAGATTCACGTTTTCATATATATCATTGCTTTTGTGTTGAACCGAAAATCCCTCATTCGTATGTATTTAATGACGCCCATGGGAAAAGATGGGTCGGTGCTGTTTATTATTTGCTGACACACGGATATTTTGTTAATTTACTGGCCAATATTATGAGCACTGCTACCTACGTACCAAATTCTTTTAACTGATGATTATGAGAAGCATCATATTAAACTTTTTCATAATAAACGAGCCTAACAGAGTCGAACCTCTCTCGAACCCGTTGAGCTGAATGGTGCTAATCCATGCGTCATGTTCGTGAACGGGCGTCGTCAGTAGGGACTGTAGTGTTAGGTACTCTGTAACCATATCACCGTGAAAACTTAGTTGGAGTGAGCGTGGAGTGCCACTGATGCTAGGGATTGACCAAGACGGAATGACATAGACATCTCAATCCACGCAAGTCTTCAGTGTGAGATTTTTACATAATTGAAAAACTGGTCATCTCTTAGCAACCACGGCTTATTTTAATATAATTTAATATTTGAATTGTTTTTATCTTTTTATTACGGATGCTTTTAAAGTTCTGCATCGTCACATGCAAAATGTCAACATGAATGATATAGGCAACCAATATTTTGTAACCATATTTCAATTTAAAAGAGTGTGCGTGGAGTTTCTTTTGGTTTCTTCATCATAGATACCTACTACGCTTTTGGAATGCGCAACTAGCTTTATTGATCTGACCGACCGACACTGACAATTAAAAAGTGCCTGTAATTGGATTATTTGAAATAAATGATTCGAGTTAGGGTTTGAATCTATACTAATATAATAAAGAGAAAAAAAAAAATTGTTTGCTTGTATTGAATAGGCTCCGAAACTACTGGACCGATTTGAAAAATTGTTTGAGCATTAGAAGCCGGAATTATGTCTGATGAACATTGTCAACGTTTTTTTTTTTTTAGAAATCCACGCGGTCGAAGACGCGGGCGAAGTGCTAGTAGAAAATAATTTTATTAATAGCATCATTACTTCCAGAGATTACTTTTTACTTTAGAAAATAAATTGAACACAGGAGTGCCATAGTTACCTTACGCACCTATTTTTTTGGCTGGTTTGATGATAATAACAAGCATCTTAATAAGCTACTAAACAAGCCTAACAGAGTCGAACCTCTCCCAATCAATTAGTACCAATATCTAAATAAAATCTTCCAGTGCCAATAACCCCTGAAGCCTAGAGCTGAGTTTAACGCATAACTACACGTTAACTAACGACAACTGGTTTTCTAACTGGACGTGAGATGATAGATAGTTATCTGTAACCGTCAGGATCAAGGAACGAACGCACGACGTTTACTATTCTAGATATAGACGATTGCACGGTGATTTTAAAGGAGATGTATCCTATTCCAACATGGTTCGGTGAATGCAAGATAAGTAAATATACGAACGTTAAATTGATACACGAGCGTTAATCTCTGACAACCTCAATTTTTTTTTGACCTGAAGGCGAGATACAAATTCGCGACAACAAAGGCCGCCACAATTAAAAGTACCACAACTCTCATTGAGTGATTAGTTTTACGTCACTCGTAACATTGTATAGAAACAATGAGTCGATTTTTTTGTACGTTACTTATGGCATTAATTCCCGCCTGTGTTCAATGTATGTTCTACTAAACTAATGTTACAAGTAAAATTGTTTGTCTATCTCTGGAAGTACTGATCCGATTACTAAAATTATTTAATATTCAAACTCGAAGCATTTATTTCAAATAAACCATTTACAGGCACTTTTGAGTTGTCAAGCTCGGTCGGTCAGAAAGATAAAGCTAGTTGCCCATTCCAAAGCGTAGTAGGTACCTATGTAGAAGAACGGGCAAGTAAATCGACGGACCCTCTCTTAAATCAAAATATGGTTACAAAATATTGGTAACATCATTCATAATGAAAGTATGCATGTGAGAACGGTCCAGAACGTTAAAAGCGTCCTTATTAAATAGAAAAAAAAGCTAAATTACGTTAAAATAAGCCGTGGCAGCTAAGAGATAAAGCAATGCAAGCAAGCAAGTCCCTACTGCCGGCGACCTATCATGAACACGACGTATGGATTAGCACCATTCAGCTCAACCATTTTGAAGGGAGCTAAATAATGCAACACATACACCATTAGCGAGACATCATTGCCGAATGCCAAGGGACATGTTTTTGCCACGCCGCCGCAGACGAAGTTGCGTGTAGAAGCAAGTCATTTGTAAAAGCATTAAATAACGGATATATATCTTAAATAATATAATTAAATAAAAAATGATTTTTGTTTGTTTTGTTTGTTACGCTTTAACGCTAAAACGGCTCAACGGATTTGGATGAACTTTCGCAAATCGGTACACCAAGACCTGGAGACGGACACAGGCTACTTTTCATCCTGGATCGCAGACGAAGTCGCGGGCAACAGCTTGTACGCCCTAAAACTGACAAGAGAAACTACAAACCAGATTCTAAGTTCAAAAAGCCTTATAAACAAGAACACGAAACACCTCCTTCGTATATCCAATGAACCTTGAGTATAATTAACTCTGATTATATCTTAAAGCCCGTGTTAGCCCTGAGGGCTAATCGACACTGCGATAGCCCCTAATACGCGTATAAACTTGACTATTGTAATATGTGTGTGTGTATGGGTGATTTTGCTGGGAAACTAATATTATGTGTGTAACTGTACAATAACGTAGTAGGATCATTGGAATGTTGAGTTGGTTTGTATGCATACCTATTTACGTACCTACATAATTAAATTCACTCGATTTTGTGTTAAGCGACGTTTGCACTGGATTGTTAACTCCAGGTGGTGAACCGAGCGTAACCTTTGAGAATCCAACAGAGTGCATCCCAGCACGTCGAAAAAACACACTGTTATAAGGCATAGAAAAAGTTTATCTAGGGTTAAACAAGGTGTTATGTACTTGTGTTACGAATACAAAATCACACATTAAAATTAGTTGAAGTAAGTCCACATACGCACGGATGTGAAAATATCGCAGCGGGATTTTTTCGCGCACTGGAGATTCAACTCTCGGTGTTGGACCGAAAACTCGAAACTTCGACAAGTTTTATTTATATGGCATTTAAACATAACATTTATATATATACATCACGCCTGTATTTTCCAAAGGGTTCAGCACAGGTGTACCTATTTATAGTACACCCATAATTTCGTCCAGTTTTGTTTAAGTCCTATGTAATATTGGGACAGCCTATTGCCATCAACTGGGCACAATCCAGACTCTGGGCAGCTACTGAGATATTTCACAAGGAAAATCCCAATAACACCTAGCCCGACCCGGGGATCGAGCCCAGAACCTCATGCTCATCAGTAGAGACTGCGACCACTGGACCAACAAGGCAGCTATTTTCAGGAAAAAAAATGTGTTACGAAGTTTTCATTGTAATACATTTTTTATTATTATAACGCTTGATTCGACATGGGAATCGTATTTGCGAGTTTCGAGGAATGAAAAAGTTATTATCAAAATACAATCAATTTATAAATAATCTAGTTTATATTTGAAGCATCAGTTTATGAGAAAAAAATATTTTTCTGTTTGTTTTTTTTGCAAAGAAAAACTAGGGCCAGCGTTGATACTGTCGTACTAAAAATGTATACAAATAGTGTTATAAAAGCTATCTAGTTTTTTGAATACAAAGTGCCTTTTTAAGAGAATAGCCGGACGAAGAGTTAATACGTTATTCGAAGCCACGTCGATGCTTTGTAACGTATTTGTTATTGCATTTTGCATATAAATCAACAGCAATAGTTCTTCGGAAAGGCCATATGGTGATTAATAAAATGATAAAAGATCAAAAAAAATCGAGAAAACACTAAGCAAACCTAAACTTGCCTAAAAAAAGCTTTTATAAAACCGCGTTGTTGGGTTTTCAACGCTCGACCACCCAAACAAAAACCACCAGCGCGGTTTGTAGCCATTCATTTAAGATATTCATTAGAGCCGACTTCCTAAGTATGAGGGTTGACAGTTCTGATTGATAAAACAATCGTTTAACAAAATAATTTAAGTACCTTCCTACCTATAGATTACAGTTGACTAAAACACATTTTTGATACTTAAACAATAGTTTAACAAATTTTAATACGAATTGAGTTTTTATTACCACACATGCGTGCACTGGCTGGACAGGTCCACTCAATCTGTTTGGTTCTTTCCTCAAAAGACTATTTTAGACACCAATCTACATGGTCTTCACATGACCTGACTAGGATTTTGTCTGGACTTTTTAAAGAGATTGTGACATGAGTTTGTTTTGGACTTTCTTCTCAGAGTAGTCAGATAAGAAACGCCGATATCATCTAGTTTATAAAATATGATTGACGTGTAAAAGTGTCTGTACATACCTACTTCCAGATAGAAAATCTTTTATCATATACCTGCAACCCACACACCTACACACGATGACGATATAAATGTAAAAAAAATTGTCCTTAAATTATTATTCATATAAAAGCCGTCATTATTTGACATTTGTGTGAAAAAAGCTATAACACGGCAAATTTACGTAAGGTATCAATTTACTTGGCGCTTAATTTCCCTGACTGTCCATAATGCTGCAGCACGCTCTAAATTATACAATCTGTAACATATCCACGCAGTAAATTGTACGATGGCATTTGAAATCTTATCGTCGCATCGCATCAGTGCTTGTAAACATCAATCGTCCTGGAAAAATTGAATCGAGAAGGAAAATGGAACCTTTCGATATCGGAAAACATATTGCATTGAACGTTGGAATCAGTAATATGTTCCAATACATACAGCATGTTGTTACATAAAAGAGAGAAAGTGGAATAAAATTATTTAGGTACTTAATACTCATACCTAACTTTTCAAAACATGTGTTGGTTTCGTATTCAATCAGTTAAATTAGTATTTTTATGAAAAATATTTAAACTCATTTTTTTATTTTCATTTAAGAAGAAGCTCCTAACTTTTAACATCAATAATACTTTAAGTGTTAAAAAGTTGGGAAAGTAATAGTCGAGCTTTAGCAATTGCATCATTACCTAATAGTAGCACAGTCCCAGAATTTTGCCCAGCACAAGCCAATAACCCTGTAATTGAGCAGCTACACTATCTCTTAAGGCTCCCGCAAATAGGCGCGACGTGACAGCGCGGCACAAATGCACCGCTCGTCGCGTGACACGCGGTGCCATGGTGTACGAGCCTTTAATTGGCGCTCTACTTCATAACTAAGTGCCAGCAAAAGCTTCAAACTATCTAAGTTTCTCGACACCGCCGCAGAACACAGCCCAAGTCATGAGCCACCTTAGAAACGTCGAGCACTGAACAAAAGTTTCCTTTCTAGATGGCACCGCAAACGCTCCTGAAAGGCCTGACAATCGTGACCTAGAAACGTCAACTGAGAACTAAATTGACAAGCAAAGTAAAGGCTTTAAAGTTGTCTAGATGTCAATAGTTTCACTTGTAAGCCGATATTCGAGGTTTAACGAGTCTTTTCTATTATTTGTTTCTAAAAATGTCCATATCGGTTTTCCTAGAAATATTAGGTTAATCGTTCGTAGAACTACATACATTTTTGGAAGGTAAAATTATAAATGTTGAATTTGCGAGAACAAACTTAACTATGTCAGCAAAGGCCACTTTTTTAAGGTGGTAAAATATATGACACATTTTATTAGGGGTGCTTTTTACTGAGGTGCACTTTACAATGAATTCCTACTAACTAATAGAAAATAATTATGTACACAGCAAGCATGATGAAACAATTTTCCTAGACGAAGGTCACAAAACCATCACCCACAAGCCTCCTGCGTTCATTTTACAAATCTCATAACGAGACTGACTGCACAACACCTCTTTGCTTGCACAAATATTTTAGTCCTTGCCGCGTTGGATTCGCGCCAAAACATGACGTCATAATGGCGGTTCTTGTATTAGTAACATGTTGTATTAACTAGTATCGTCGCGACACCAAAGTAGCTTTTAGTGTGGCGCTCTAAAAACCTTTATGTCTGCCGCCACGGTTTGGCCAAAGCGTATCATGAAGTATGACAATACTATGGAAGTAACAAACAGTGTAAAGACAACATCAAAGTTTATATTCTATAATGTTTCTAAAGTTATACACACCTACACCTACATAGGCAGGTATTGTATTAAATTAACCACATTTTCTCAGTAATAAAGGGGTGATGGTTTATATGCCGTTATGACAAAGTATCCGCAATCTTGGCATTGCGTGTTCGATTTCCGAATAGGCACAGATATTTGTGTGATTTATATGTTCTGATATTTGTTCTGATTGTGGTATCAGTGTCTATGAGTAGTGTCAGTGTCATCAAAATACGAAAATCTTAGAGAATTGTATGGGAGTAGTAACTTTACAGTTTTCGGTAGGTGCAGGGTACCTTCTAAAGACCATTCAGTGGAGTGGAAAAACAAAACGAAACGTAACAAAATGTCTTTGTGTTTATAATATTCTGCAAGGTTAGAGGTTATTATATATTAGCCAAGCCTCTAATGGCCGTTTCACAAATACTAGGCGACAATACTATACAGGCTCATGTGTATAAAACGAAAAATACTTTACAACTTTAGAGACAATTCCAAATAAATGTGCCGAAGGAAATGTCCGACAATTTAAGGAGTTAGTTCTATGAGACAGCAGTTTGTGGCTGCCCGCCCTTTTCCTGTAACTTACTAAGTTTTATTGGATTTTTTGCGGAACAGAAAGCAGTGGTCCAAGGAATTGTAGATTACGCTAATAAGATTAATAAAATACTATATTACGGCAGCTCTAGAGAGACACGATTAAACCTGTGGCTGCCTAAACATCCCCCTCCAGCTGAGTATATTGAGACTGCAGAAAAGCTCGCAGAATCTCTACACCGACTAAGAAGCCGGGCCACTACAGGTAAAACCTAGTCAGGTGTGGGTTTCTCAGTTGAAATTCCAAATTCAAATCACATTAATGACCGGTGGGTCATAATGAAATTCAGTACAATATGAATGCCCGACTGGAGCCTAGAGCTTAAGAGGGAAGCGTCAGGTTGCCATTTGCAGGTTTCAGGTTGTATGTTACACAAGATTTTTGATTAGCAACTGTAACAATTATGTGATTACAGAACTATAATCATTAAAATCATCAACGCAACCCCCTAAGTTCATAATAATCTTATTGATTGATACTTTATGAAATTAGGCCACGTACATTTTTCGTTG
Organism: Dasypolia templi; assembly: GCA_963555695.1. Taxonomy (NCBI): domain Eukaryota; kingdom Metazoa; phylum Arthropoda; class Insecta; order Lepidoptera; family Noctuidae; genus Dasypolia; species Dasypolia templi. The sequence goes on along the minus strand of OY743148.1, from coordinate 6,786,713 downwards.
CGTGACGATAAAAAAAAAACCGCCTTAAAGTACTCCGTTCCAAAAACTTAATTGCATTAGTCAAAAATTAGGATTCTGGTGTTTTTCTAGTTTATAATAGGAATGCAGATTGAACCTGCCAATGAAGACATTAAAAAGAATGGGCATTTTAAGCTTATTCGGTAATTGTATTGTAGTCTTACGTAGTAAATAAAATGTTCGATACTTTTCGATTCGATTAGGTCCAAACGTCGTACATAAAAAGTAAAAGGATATCACTTTACCTCTGGTCAATAAACCCATTGTCACACCAAGTTCTTTAATGTAAACGAACTTTCTTGCATCGTAAATGCCCGAATGAGTCATCAGTGAAATCGCCAATGTATTGTCGAGAATGGCCCAAAGCAGATGGTCGTAATCGTATATGGCTGGATGGCCGTGATGTCACAGTAACTCAGTTACTTGGTACACCGACCTATTCCCCTCCTTCCATTACAACCGGAATTAGATGCCACTGGCAACTAGAAGATGGCTTAGTGTGCCTCCCGGTTATTAGCAGATACATTAAAATGTAAGTACAAAAATGATGTCGCAAAATTACATGAAGATAAATCCTTTCACATAAATTTAATGTATCGAAAAGTAAATTGTGAGTTCAAGCTAATTTGTAACGAACAATAAACTTAGATATGTATGTTGCTTGTTAACATAAATTGTCTAAAGCGCACCTCTATATTCTAAGAACAACGAACAAGTTATTAATAGTTACACGTAATGTATTTGTAAATGTCAACAGTTGTAAATTGTAAACTCGTTTATTGTAAACTAACGGTCCGGACAAGCTATTGGTATCCATAATTATTGTGTTTTTGGTTTTACGTTCTAGCTGTTGCCCGCGACTTCGTCTGCGGTCTAGAATGAAATGTAGTCTTTGCCCTTACCCAGGTCATGGTCTATCCGTTTGCCTAATTTCATCCTAATCCGTTGAACCGTTTTGGCGTGAAAGCGTCACAGACAAACAAACAAACTTACGTTCGCATTTAAGAAAAACACTTTCAGTGAAGTTTATTTTTATTCTTTGTTACCCTATGTTGTGTTGTGTGCCTATGTTGTTACTGCTGGGCAAAGGTTTAGAAGGAAAAGGGGAGGCATCTCTTCCTCCATGTCTCTTTCGCCGCGGTCTACCTCGACGGTGATGTCCTCCATCAGGGGTCCCGTGAGTGACGATCTTTGCCTATATCTGCGGGTGCATTTGCTCAACGTGGCCAGTCCACTACCACTTCAGCCTGCCTGTTTTTTTGTGAAGTTAGTTTCGAAAAAAAAAACATGTATTTTTTACCTATGTTAGTCAATAAAAATTGACTAACATAGGTCGGAATATCATCCAAGTTTGGGATGCAAATGGGTATAATTTCTACGAAGCTACTGCAGACGCGAATTTAAATAATTATCAAAGTAAGTTGGAAGGGTCTTGAATTTTAGGGTTGCACTGTTAAATAATACAATAAGCTTGCATAGCTTACTTTACATAAGCGAAACTTTAGGTTGCGTGGTATTTGGTAAAGTAAGTAGTATTACTGGTTGTAAGTACTGAAATACTATTTGGAGTCTAATGCAAATACTCCAGGATGTTAGCAATTGGCTAGGAAATAGTTACACTTCCAATTTAAACAAGGTTTCCAAATTGATATTAATTTAATACTCCAGAACTCAGTACTCTACCGCTTTACTTTCTCAATGTAAACGCGCCCTTACTGACGCAAAGTTAATTAAACTTAGCGCTAATGTAATTTACTTATCGACGTTACTGGGACATTAAAATGAATTATTTATATTGTTACTGCAGCTTCAGTAACTACCTATTTTATTTAATTGGGTCAGAGAAACTTCGACCCAATAAAGTTTGTACAGTACGATATATTATCTACTCCTGAATTAATTGCTCATGTTGTACTATTGCTTGGTGATCATGGGCGTTTGAATTAACTTGAAATAATGGGATTAACAATTTGTGACATTTGATTTGCAAAAATATTATATCAGAAACAATAAAGCTATCCCTCAGAAATAATTTCGATTCTTCTTCACTCTACCGTTATTAATCCCAGGTTTTCTTTGCTACACAATTTCCGCTATGTTGGTAAGTTGCGAGTAGCTAGCATCGAACACCTTTATGCAAAAATAATCCATAAGGCTTATTGGCACAGCAGAGTCGCCTCGCAAAAATAGAGTGTGTAATGTAGGCAGAAAGACAAAGTACTAAAGTTTTTTTAACAACTTAACACATACAAGTTCATATAAAAAAAAGAAATATGACTTAACTTCTAAATGCCCCAATACGCTTCGACGAAAATTACCTATCTATAATCTTCAGTAACGGAATTGCCGTGTAATTCGTAAATCGTGACTATAGTCAGGCTCAAGCCGGGGCATTTTAAAACGATTCGTAGGTAATTATGAGTTTTTTTCCGCAAACAAATACGAGGTTCCACTGGTTCATTGACCCTTAGTGAGTATTTTACCGTTACTTCTGAGTTTACTTTCAGTTAGACTGTTCGCCTAGTTCACTTTAATAGTGTCAACTGTTCTGTGCTCATCTGATAACGTACGAGCAAGCTTTGTTCAGGATTTTACACTTGTTCCTCAGGCTTTCCATTGTAATTGGTCGATTGATTTATAGAGTTACTATTGGTGGGCTGTATAAGAACGACTTTGTTTGTTTAGTTTTAGGTAGTACCTCTCATTCGTCGTAGTGTTCACGTAAGAGATTACACTTGTTTTTTTTTTTCGTTTCATTTTCATATGTGTTTAATTAATGCTTAATCTATGTAGTTTACATGAATTCTATTTCTTACTTGTCTTGCCCGCGATTTCGTCTGCGTAGCCTATGTCCTGCCTGTCTACCCATCTACCAAATTTCATCCAAATCCGTTTAGCCGTTTTAATGTGGAAGCGTAACAAACAAACAAACTTACTTTCGCATTCGCATACAACTATACTTTTTTATTCAAGTGAACAGCCTGTAGACGTCTTTCGTTCGCTCAGTACATTAGTGGTCTCTTGATATCATTGATAAAGATGTTACACTTGTTCACTAGGCTTTCTCATATATTAACAGATTTCGATTTGAAAGTAAATCGTTTGTCTTGTTGTTTTATCTTTCTTAATAGATGATACGTTGGCTGTTGTTGTTAATTTCAACTTCCTTGAACTTTAATATTAGTGCTTTCTTGGAATTCGAGTAATAGATGTTAAATTAATCACTTGCCAGCTACCAATGGATGGTTTCATTGGTGATTTTAATAAATGATAGTCCAAAAAATAGCTTTGCTACCTTAGAGATTTTACAAACTATTTTACTAGATTTGGCAATATCGTTGTCTATAGATTCATAGGGCACGACCTGAATTTATAATCGGTCGGCACTGAACCCCAATAGTTATGAATTCATCCGTAATAACCCAGTAAATAAAGTACTGCAGTTATGAAACTTCTTACGACATGATTTGATACGTTTCAGCAACTCGATCTTTATTAAAAGCTTTGCAGTTATCAATATCAATAACATCGCCACAGAATTTGAATTTGCGGCTCCCACGTGTATTGCAGATTGCTAGTATAATTTCAATCAGCATCGAGCACGCTAACGCTACGTTTATGCACGAATGCGCCAAGTGTTGCCAAGCGAGATCGTGTGCAATGCTGCATAATACCTGCCTCTTACCCCTCACTTTCACACTGTATTAACTTTGGAATTATTGGAATTGTCTTCACTCACTGAGGTGCAGGTTTATTGATTAGTTGTGGATCTGAATATACGTTCTGTGGTTGGTAATAGAGTAGTTGGTTTACATCTGTATCCGTATGTCTGTGTTTCCTTAAAGGATTGCTACACTGTTTTATTTTCTTCTTTTATTGTGTTAGTTGAGCTTTGATTAGATTCTGTGTTGGTTCATCAGTTTCGTAACTCATAAATTCTACTTCCATGAGGAAAATAATGAAATCAAGATAAAGGAGTAGTTCCTGCTTAATTATTATGTGTATTTACACATACATTGTTGTAATTAATCTTTCAGTTGCCCTTTCATGTTACCCACACGGCTATGTCACACTCATGTTAATGTGGGATTAAAAGAAATGAAGTCTTATCTTCCCCAAAAACATACGCCTTTGTATTTTAATATTTTCGTTATCTTACTATTCCGTTTTATCATCGAAATCTTTATCACCATTTACGTTGTCTTTAGCTTGATTCTGGAACATTCGCGAAGTATTCATGCGACTGTTATTGTTATAAATTCATGTTTTGTACGAATTAGCTAGACAAATGCTTGCTCACACACATTTTGTTTTTATGATTTCCAAACGAGGTCTCGTCTCTGTCCCGGTGTAGTGTAACGGTTCTTAAAACGTTGTAAAACACTTAGATTTGTTTGACATTTGTTTATGTAATTTACAATGAGGAAGTTGTGAGTTTTGAGACAACATGGTAGTTTGTATAACTGTATTTGGAAGGTGATATTTATGTGAAATGCATGCTGTGCCTGGAGGTTCAGTTACATTGTTGAACTTGCCTAAACTTCGCCGTTCTACGGCGTTGGGTTCTTCATATTTTATCAGTCATATTTCGTTGGTTTGATATATTCGAAAATGAGGCGAATTAGTTTAATAATATCTTCATTAATTTTGATCCAACTATCGAGTCAAATTATTATGAAGCATGATAAAATATGGGTATAGTTAGAATATAATTCATTATTAATGTTAACAACGCGTGTTAGTAGCTGAGTCTGTGAATCTACTAGTAATTTGAAATCTATTTTATTTATTCCTTTAACAACACATAACAATTTGAGAAACGAAAGTATGATTTATTTTCTCGATAACTTTTTAATCATATACAAGATTACATATAATTGTATGAGTACAATTATAAAAGAACGTCATATCCGTATTAGGTGTGGTTACATCCTTATTCCGTCAAAGAAATAAAGAAAACCAGCACTGCCCATTACGGAACCCTTGCACCATCGATCACAAAGAAAGAAAAAAACACACACTGCGAAAAAAAATATCTGACACAATACAGCCTACATTTATATGTTTAATAGTGTCATTACTCACCGATGTACCTCGAAGGGAACTTAGGAGTTCAGTGAGGTACACGAGGAAGTTGGAGACTCTTACGTCAGTTGTGAGGAACTTTATACTTGTTCAGAGTTGAGGACATGCTGAGTGACCTAGTGTCATGTTTGTGAAGTTACTACCTACTTTGTTATTTTAGAGTGTTCTGCGGATGTTTAGTTTTTTTTTATATATTTGGTAATTTGTCTTACACTCCGAGTTACCTATAGTTTCATAATTTGTTCTACAATAATAGGACAAGACAGGCGACTGCTCTATTAGAATTGTTAAAGATCACTTGTGACATATTTTTTCCTTACTTTTGAAATCTCTTTTATTTCAATTTGGAATTCATCTATGACGACATTTCCCATTTTGTATGATATGACATAACTTCGTCTTTCATTTTATTTTACATAGATAGGTACGTGCATAAAACGACAGGTGATAACTTAATTATATGAAGAAAAAATAACATCCTTCGACGAAGTTGACTTATTTTATTGCTAATCAAAGCATTACTTGGTACATCAAGACTTCTCCTATCACTTAATTATGTTCGTTTTGTGAAGTTCATGCTAAGTTACTGAGAACTTCAGGATATCATAACTTTTGTTCTACAAGACTAAAATTCATTCCTCTTCATTTATTTTTCTACTAAGACAGTGCAAAACTTGTTTCTGTGTTTGGAATTCAGACGAACAATGTCATGTACCAATTATTTTAATATGATACGGGTAGGTGTATCAATTTAAAAACTTAACCTACCTTGTTCATATCTGTGTCATACTCTTATTGACAGATTATATTGGTCCTATTTTTTTGTATGAATTATGTGGAAAAACTCAAGAACTCTTCCTGGGATGCCTTCTATAAAATAAATTAGTTTGTCATTCGGGGATTATGTAAAATCAGTATATCAAGCGGTTATCGGGAAGTATTTGGAAAACATGTACGATATTAGAATCTCGTGCGTTTCATAATATAGGAAACACACGTAAATATAAACGCTGTACGTAATAATAATAGATGTTATAACGTTCGTATAATCGCAGTAATCGCTATGTTGTATGAAATGCAGGAACACATCTTTTTGCAGTTCGTGTCTCGTGTAAACGACGGTCTAATAAAATTATGCTCATTAATTATTACACTGCGAACATTGAACTTGGAATATGTGCACACTGTTTTTATTGAAATTTGATTTATATGCTTTGATTACTTCGAATATTGTAGAAAAACAGAGAGTAGTAATTTAAAAGATGAAAACATAACAAGCACGCTTGTCATCCCCGAAGAGTTAGGCGAAATGTTAAAGATGGTCTTCCTTTTAATGAATAATTCGATGTATTGAATAAGTTCTTTTTTTCTCTAGTATCCCGGAAAAACATTAGGTTTGAGAAAAGCTCATGTCTTGTGGTAAGAATTGAGATCTGCGGTGTACTTGCGTAACACACTTAACAGTAGGAATTGCTTTAATTTTGAAAGTTTTAGAAAATTCATTGCGTTATTTACGTTTTTGAGCAGACAAATTTGTCGAGCATGTAAAGCATTACAACTGCCTCGTTAGTCAAGTGGTCGAAAGAGCTACTGCTTAGCATGAGGTCCTGGGTTCGACTCCCAGGTTATTGCATAGTGTTATTGGGTTTTTCTATCTAGAATTTCTCAGTAGCAGCCTGCAGTCTGCAGATTTGCGCCCGGTTGATGGCAATAGGCTCGCCCCCTATTACATGGGAATTCAACATAACTGGCGAAATGTGGGTATACTATAGGTACACGCCTAACCCGTCTGGGACTACAGGCGTGATGTTATGTTTATGTTATGTATAGCAATGGATTAGCAATTGTGAGATTGTGATATGTTAGGGTACATGTCACGTTGCGGTTTAAAATATTAATAGTTAGAAAGGTAAAAAAGGCGCTTACTGCCTTTTTTTTTTTTTTTTTTTGGGTTGGAAATCATCAAATGACTTCTCCCGCTCTGGGTGGAGCGGGAGGGCGTGTCAGACTTTTACTGACTAAAACCCACCCGTGTTCCTAGGGCCACGGTTTTCTCTGTGGAATAACCCGCGACCCTGAGGCGTCGGCCCTATCGGACCCCGTCACTTTGTGCTGACATCTCTTTGAGGCGCGCGTGGAACACAACGCGCCGTCGACCCGGGCCTGGTCCTTACCGGACGGCAAGCTACCCATTGCTCGCCGTCCGCAAGCCCGCGCCTACGGTGGCCGGGAATCTGCAGGCGACTCCCGACGCCCAGGGCGTCTCCTGCGGCGGCTAGTGGGGGCGTGAGGGCGCAAGGCTCTCTCCCACACCCGCTCCACCTCCTCCTTCGCGAGCATTACTGCTTCGCAGAAGGTGGTGACGGCTTGCCATTCCCTCTCGCTCCGTACCATGGCCTGGACCAGGGCCGGACGCGAGAGATCGCCGCCGCCAATCGCCTCCGCGAGGACACTGCGGTGCTCCGCCCAAGCTGGGCATACCTCCACCGTATGCTCCACTGTGTCCTCCGGGCGATCCACACAATGGTGACACCCGGGCGTTTGCTCCCGCCTTATGCGAAACAGGAACCTCCCGAAACAACCGTGTCCGGTGAGGACCTGTGTCAGGCGGAAGGTGAGGACGCCGTGGCGCCTCTCCAACCACTCCTCAAAGAGGGGACTTACCGCCGCTATTGTGGCGTGCCCAGCACTAGGTTGCGACAATCGCACCCTCCATGTCGCCATGAGATCCCGCCGGAGCTCTGTCCGCGGTACCGTGATTTCTCGCGGCAGCGGAGTTACACCCCGGCGTTTTGCCTCCTCGCGCCACTCCCATACGTGCGCGAGGGCTTTTGCCTCCAGATCCCATGGCGGCAATCCGGCAAGGAGGCTCGCCGCCTCGCATGAGACCGTGCGGTATCCCCGGACCAGCCGGATGGCCATGACCCTTTGGGACGCGTTCAACCTGCGGGCCGGTCGGAGCCTCAAAGAACGCGCCCACACCGGTGCCCCGTAAAGGGCCATGGACCGCACGACTCCCGCGTAGAGCCTCCGGCAGGAGGCGTTTGGACCCCCTAGATTGGGCAGGAGCCGCCTCAAGGCAGCCCCAGCCCGCTCCAGTCTGGGAGCCAAACGTCGGAAATGCTCCACGAAGTTCCACCGGCTGTCGAGGACGAGTCCCAGGTACTTCATTGTCGACTCGACGCCGATGTGAACCCCTCCCGCCGTTATCTGGGAACCCGACAGTGGCGCATTCCGAGGACCATGAAAACACATGGCCTCGGACTTGTGCAGGGCCACTTCGAGTCCCAACTGCCGGATCCTCTCGACGATTGTCGCAACCCCGAGTGTCACTTGTTCGGCCGCCTCCTGGTGCGACCTCCCCTGTGCCAGGACCAGCGTGTCGTCAGCGTAGAACACCACGCTGACGCCATTCGGGAGGTCGGCGCGCAGCACCCAGTCGTAACCGATATCCCACAGAAGCGGCCCCAGGACCGATCCCTGTGGGACACCGCACGACATCTCTCGCCGGTTCCACTCTCCCCGGTGACCGGGGTAGATTACGGCCCTGTCCGTCAAATAGGCCTCGACCACGCGACAGAGGTAGGTCGGCATCCGGTGATACCGCAATGCCTCCCTGATGCAACTCCAGGGCAGGGTGTTGAAGGCATTGGCGATGTCTAGAGACACCGCCAAGACGACCCCACCCCGGGCAACAGCATCCCCCGTCGTGAGGGCTCGCACGCGCATGATGGCGTCCACCGTAGAGCGCCCCCTGCGGAAACCAAACTGGCTCTCCGCCAAATCCGGCCCCACCCGCACCAGACGAGGCGGTTTGCAATAACTCTTTCAAAGACCTTGCCCACCTCGTCGAGCAGCACGATGGGCCGGTAAGCGGACGGAGAGTCCGCAGGGCGCCCCGGCTTCTTAATGAGGACCAGTTTCCCCGTCTTCCAGCGAAGTGGGAACTGGCCCACCTCCAAGCATGCGCTTAGGAGCCCCATAAGTCGAGGCCCGAGAGCCTCCATGGCCAGAACCCAGGCTCTTCCAGGTAAGCCGTCGGGTCCTGGGGCGGTATTTTTGGCACTAAGCCTATGTACCGCCACTCTCAGCTCTACCTCGGTCAGGCGCTTCCTGCCTAGTGTTCTCTTTTAATAGTAGTATGTTTTTAAAGGTAGTCTTGGTATAGAATAGAATAGAATACTCTTTATTATGTACACCATAAAAAATTACAGACATTGATGTAGAAATTTTACATTGGGGGACACAATGGGCGGTCTTATCGCTAAAAGCGATATTTTACAGACAACCTTTGGATGGATTACAGGGAGAAGGAGAGACAATACTGCAGGTAGTCAGTGGTGTACCATATACATATTCATTAAATACATACATACATTTATCTACACATATATATAAAATAATAAACACGAAACAAGACTCAGGAAACTATATGTCAGTCAGTCTAACCGGTCAATTGACCTTATCCCCTACCTGGTCTATTGCAGCAATTTCTCACCCATTAGGTGTTACAAGAGTGATTTTGTAAAGTAGTCCAAGAGCAACAAATCATAGTTTATGGTTATTACTTAGATTTAATGTGACTCCCCGCAGTTCAGAATGTTCAGATGGGCGCGCTATAGCCCGCGGTAACAACAACACTACGAGCTGTTGGACGTTCTCCGTTTAGCAAAAACATAGGATAACATCACGCCTGTAATCCCAGAAGGGTTAGGCAGAGGTGTACCTATAGTACACCCACATCTCGCCAGTTATACACATGTTGTTGTTATGTTAGATAGGTTTATGTATTCCTAAATCTTGTTACATTGTCACATAAAACATATACATAATAAACTCACGTCTTTTTGAAGGGAAATGCAGAAACTGCTGTACCTGTTACTAATGATACAATCAAGCTCGTATTCTCTAAAGAGGGAGCAAGACATATCCAGTACACATACTTTTTGTTTAAGTCCCATGTAATAAGGCTCGAGCCAAATATTCATTAAAAAGGCTGATACGGAAAAATTTTCGAAGAGCCCGAGATTACTTGTGTCTAACTTTACCCACGAGGCAGAATCAGAATATAAATCAAAACAAAAATTTCATCAACCCGTGTATACCCTCAAACATTTGTAATTTTTAACTCAAACAGAACTGTATCAAGGCTTTTTTATTTTAGCTTTCAGTCCGTAATATCACTAGCAAATAATTTTAGGAATACGATTGACCTGAAACCCACCTCGGATGCGTATTACTGAAACTTGCTCGTATATAAACTAGTTAGGTATAATATGTTTACTCGGAAACATGTTTTGGTTATATAAATTATTAGTTTCTATTTGTATGAACAACATATTCCATTGTCGAAATATTCTATTATTTAAACATAGTTGGTATTCGATAATAGAAACTTATAAATAGATTCCTACGCTTTTACCCGTTCTTCAGTTGAGCTGGCAACGAATGTATGCAGATAATTGATAAATTATTAATTAGCAGGATGGGTAGCCGTTTTCCCGTAGGTATGGGGTAGTAACTAGGTACTGTATTTAAATAGTTCACTTTTCAAATATCGAAATAGAAATAATTGACGATCAATATTTAACGCCGATCCACTATTTTTTTGTTCATTTTCGGCCAGCCTTCATTGTAGCGGCCAGTCAATCCATCACGGAAAAGTAAGATGGAGTCTCATTTTCTACGAAACATATGGTTTTTTTTTGCGTTCCCGGCTTTTATAGTACTCAAACCTCGGTTGGTCCGATATTTTTTTTTAATCCTCATAAGAAACAGGAATAATATGTATCAAAAAACGTTTCGTGAAAAAAATAAAAAAACCAGTCCAGAAGTCAGGTAGTTACGGTACCTGCCCTTACTGCCCGTTCTCAAAAATCCTACCTGAATGAAGATTATTCTATTTTGATCTTCTGCTGTCAGGCCGGAGACTTATAACGTTAGTCAAGCTCATTTTAGAAACGGAATGAAGACTCAAAATGAACGGAAACGGGACCCAAACCGGAGGCGTATAGTCCCGGCCTAAATAAACTTATTATTCCGGTAATATTAAGGGCTATGTATTTCAGAGAAATTAATTCATATTGAAGCAGTAAACTAAGGGCCCGACCTTCTAGGCACTTGTACAAAGTGAAAGGTGATAATAGAATTAATAATATAACAGAAAGGTCAAATAATACCTAAGAAAAAAAAAACTTCTTTCCTCATGTCCTGAATCCTCGAACATTAGTCACAAACACAGTTTTTATATCATCTCACACTAAACATTGTTTAAAAATAAGGGTGCTTTTACCAACAAAAGCATTTCAGTGTACCCTAATGTCTCCTTAATGTCTCCAAAACGTTCGAGCTAAGTTTGCCGCTGCCCGTCAGAAAAACTAGCAAATATTGAGAAATCTGAAGAATATTAATGTGCCGGATAAGTAATGCAATGACGTTGCTTTCAGTACTGAGATTCGCAGTACTCAAAGCAACTCAGAGCGAACAGATAGTACTCTAATACTGAATTTTAAGTCCAAAACAGTGTGCCAACAAGCCTAAACTTTTTGTCCGTCTCTTTTGGAAGGCTGCCCAGTCTGCAGGCAAACTTCGAACACGTCAAATGCTGCAGTGCTTTTAGATCATGCCGTCTGTTAGCAAGAGGACATTGATTTTGGGCTCTATCATATTTTGAAAATGGCGCGTTCAGTTTTCAGACTTGCTTTGCTCACACATTTACTTCGAACGGACAAAATCTGAATTTGTTAATTAGTTAATTATAGTTCGAGAAAAGTCTTTCTCGAACTATAATTAACTAATTAACGAACTACAACCAAACTCAAACTCAAAGAATTTATTTCAATTAAACCATGTACAGGCACTTTTGAATTGTCAAGGAGTCGGTCAGTCAGAAGTATGAAGCTAGTTGCTCATTCCAAATCTTCGTCATGGTTGTAGTGTGTTGTTGCGAATGTTATATAAGATTTTGATTTTGAATAACGTACGGCCAAATTCCCAAACACAACTCTAGTTTTTATGTGCCAATTTCACCAATGAAAGTGAACGCAGTCATCCGTCCCATCATGACCTATGCCTGCGTTGTATTTGCGCACGCTCACCCACGTCATCTCCATAAGATGCAGACCCTCCAAAACCGTTTCCTCAGAAGGGTCACGGGTGCCCCCTTCTATGTCCGTAATATTGATCTTCACGTCGACCTCAAAATGCCAACCATAAAACAGTTCATGAAACGCTTATCAAAGCGTTTCTTCGACTGCGGCATCAAACATTCTAACCCCCTGATTACAGCGGCCGCCCGCTACACTCCCTCTCGCATTAGCAGTATTCGCCGACCAAGGCATACTTTAATCGACCCCGACGACGCCACTACCCTCCTCCAGGAGAGTAGTAAGGCCACTAGCACGCTACATAAGCCCAAAACCCGATCGCCGTCCTACCGCCCTCGCCGCCGAGGCCCGCCGCGACGCAGAAATCGACGCCCCTCCCGACCCTTGCTCGAGCCAGCCCGCGCCGCTGAGCCTGTAGCTTTAAATTCGTCCCTAATTAATACCAATCCTGATCCAGCTAGTCATTTGCTGCCCTCTTCCAGCGACGCCCTAAGCCGAGGTTCGTACCCCACAGGGGGTGCCCTTAGCGTTGTCGCTTAGTTTTAGTTAGTATATAAGTTTAAGTCCTGGCTGGAGGCCTTAATTTATTAGGGAATCCACAGGCAAGTCCGCTTAAGCAGACGACAACCGCATAGGTTGACCTGCGAGATGCCAAACAAACAAACAAAAAAAATGAAAGTGAACGCGATCAGCACATCGAAAACGCGTTCAAGAGCTGTCATTGTCAATATTCTACAGAAAATAATGACACTGACAGCTCTTAAACGTTGTTTATGTGCTGATCGCTTTCAGTTTCATTGGTGAAAACATCCCCAAGTGCCGATTTCACTAATGTTACTGAACGTCTTCAGCTCTTAAACGTTGTTTATGTGTTAATCGCGTTCAGTTTCATTGGCGAAATCCACCCTTAGTCGCGTTAAAAGTTTAATGCTATTACTATCACTTTAAGATTTGAGAATTTAATACATTTAAGGGTCCTTTGACAGTTAAAAAGTTAAATTCTCAGAATCCAGAGTCAGATTACTTTTATCTGAACAATATACAGGCTGATACCATGCATTATGTACAGGATTCTGCCTTGCGTTGAAATTTTTCAAGTTTATTTATAAAAAAAAGCCGTTCCATTCACTAGAACCGCGTCGATATTGCGCTTTTCTATGAATGCCGTCGATGCCCCCTGTCAACCTGTATATGACAGGTTGACATATTTTACAAACAAAACGTTCTCAGGCAACAGTTTCGGACTTGAAAATAGAAGGGAATAGGATAGCAGGTAACATTTTAATCACATTTTACAAAGTTTTTTTTTGTATATTTTTACTAAAGCAGGCGTTGCACATTTCAGGGGCTGGCTTCCTGTGAGCCAGTAGTTACGCCCTCAATTTGATAGAATACTGTAGAATACCTCATTCCTGGGCGGTTTTAATACTTGATGAGGACGTGGCATACAATACTGTAGGTACTTTTAGTTAGTTAAGGGATGATAGTAGCAGCGATTATAGTTATTTTTTTCTACATTTTGTCTTAAGTACAGCACAATTTAACTGTAGCAGAGTATCATGAGATGGGATTCTTTGTTGACCCTGCATAGCAGTTATTTTTTTAAGTCAAAATCTAATCTTTTCCTTCCAAAAACTTCTAAACCATATAGTTTTTTTTTTGACAATCCTTGTTGCTAAGCCAGACACATTCGAAATACTTTTGTCTACAGCTCTATTCACAAATCAACACACAGACTCGACAGGGTCTCCAAAAATATCAAAAATCTCAGTCTGCTTTAAAACCGTAGGGCTGATTTACTGCATATTTTAGTAGCAAAGCCTTGATGGACGCCGTCAGCCGCTTAGTCCGGATACGATCTACAGATGTGGGTACGTTATCAATTTTACAGCAGTGTTCCTCTTAAATATTCATTGCGGCTGGTTTCAACTCCAGTCTGTTAAGTGCCAGATAAGTTCCTATGATTGATATTCAATGGAGAATGTGATGCTTTATTTTATCTTTCTGGTTTTCGTTATATGGGGAGGAGTTGAACTGAATTGTTTTATGACGAAGAGTATAATGTTTTCCGTAAGAAAAGTAGTATTCATAAAATGACCTATTTTTTCTAAGCAGCATTAATAATATAAGAAAAACCGTATCTTAACATTAAAAACTTCACACAATACGTCTAGCACAAAGTAATTAGCCGCAAAAAAAGTTACCTCACAATTACGTAGGTATGATACCGTATCAATTGATCGATCAACTGATCCGCTGTTATTAATTAATAGCGCATTGTTCTGTAATGAGTGTAACCCACTTCAGGTTACATCATGTTATGTCCAACTTGTGTCAATGTCAGTTGAGTTCTCATGTGGAGTGGTGGAAGGTATGAGCAGAGCGACTATCCTACTGTTTTATTTTCCCTTCTTCTCTTACACACGTTGCCTACATCTATTCTAAACTGCCCTGTCGTAGGTATGCTGGAAGAGATTTCTATAGAAATGAGCATCACCTTTGTACCAAATTTTCTGTTACTTTCGTCTTGACTGTTATGTGTGTTCATAAATAGTTAATTAAGTAAGTAGGTATGTTTGGATGATTGTTTATCAATGGGGATGGTGTTTATTTCCAAATAGTGTAAATAGTATTACAAAAAGTGTAAAAGCTTAAATAACTGCCTAGTTATAAACGTTCTAAAGTAAGTGTTAGACTAGGACAGCACTATCGTAGAAGTGACGTCACGACTACGTAACTTCATACTAGCGTCGTACATTGTCCGTACCGCGCGACAACGGCAGGAATAATCCCCTCCAAAAACTTTTAAAGCGTGTATCTTCTTAATTTTTACATCGATTTAACATATTTTTTCGACTATCTCATTTTTACTATTCCTTCTTTGAAATAACATTATTTTTACGAACATTTTTAATAGTAGTCATCATCCCAATTACGCAAAAACGGCCGAACGGATTTTGATGAAATTTGGTGCACAGATAGTTTATTACTTGGATTAACATTGAATACTTTAAATCTCGGTAGAACGTTCCCGTGGGGTATTCGGACATCCACGCGGGCAATGCCGCAGGAAAAAGCTAGTAGGAAAAAAGCATTTTATCAACTATTAAAAGAGAATTATGAACAAACGAGAGTATTTTTTTTCTTTTTGTAGTAATGTAGATAAGTAATCCAACTATTAAAAGCTTGAGCAATCTTGTCTAGAAACTTAAAAAATAACATCTATTCGTCTTTTGAGTTTTTAGTTTACCCTACCTAACACCAACAGGTACATTACTTCTCATTTCCCAAGGTAAGACCTCCTTCGGCAAATTAGCATGACATATCAATAAACACATCGTTCCGCTCCGTTCCCTACAACGACATAAAAAACCGGCGTTTTATTAACATTTCACTACTTAATCTTCTGCGCTCCAAATCCGCTGTCATCTATCTCTTACTCCATATAAAGTATAACTGTCCCACGAGTCGCATCGGCGGCTAGTAACGGCTCGTCGCGATTGTTGGCGACCAGCGAACCGTGGAACATTGCCGTAACATTGTGTCTGATGCATCATCTACTTGCTTGTCAAAATTGAATGAAGTAACCGATGATGATGTTGGAATCTTTCAGTTTAATAATGCTTTCACACATCACAAGCAGCACGCCCATATTTCTAGAAGGGCACGATGCTCCATTATTATTTCGATAGCCTATTACGATCATAGACTCCGGGCTGCTACTTAGAAATAGCAACCTACCAGCCTAGCGATTTTAAATAGTACCCTAATTATAGTCTCTTCTGAAACAGAGAACGCGCGAGCATTATTCACCACACGCATGCACTGAACAAGCATATTGCAGTCGTTTTTTTTTAAGTTGTCGTTTCATCATTAAGTTATTTCATCTTCCTGTTTGCATACTGTTATTGTTTCGGTTAAGAAAATGCAATGTTTGTAATTGATATGAGTAAGCATGGATTACCTTGACCGTTGTTCTCCATCATTCATCTGTGTACTTCTTGCCTTTCACATTTATAACTAGATCTTTTATTTAGTTCCAAGACAGCTTTTATAGAAAAACTTGTTATTAGAAATCTTGTTTGTAAACTAACTTTATTGAGGGAATAAATATTTATATCCAGGGAGTTTCAAGTAAAAAGTTTTTAAATTAAAAAGGTAAAATTCGACTTTCTACCAATTCAGATGTTCAAAGGTCCACTTTCGAAGAGAATTCAAAAACTCATTCCACTACCTTACATAACAAATATGTCACCAGTAAAGTTGAGTGACCTCTCATCTCGTGAGCCAGGTGCCCCACATATAGTCGGCAAACAACTTGTCAAAATACAACGGAACTACCGTCAACGAAATGACGTTTCCGTATTCGAACATTCAACTTAAGACAACATACATCACTGGGTTTACAAGACAGCGTTTAGAACCATCTTTGACAAAGCATGCAATTGGAAAGATGGGATTAGTAAGTCATCGAGGTAAACTAGTAGTTTTATTCGGAGTGACAATGACCGTGGCTTTACTTGTTTAGCAGGTTTATTCACAATTTTACTGTTGGTTTTGTTAACAGCGTATGTTTATTGAAGTTATAAAATAATTTTTATGTTTGCGTTTAGTGTTTTTTTTATATACTGTACTTTATTATTAGATGATAGGAATTTGCGAGGTTTTTTAATCAAGCTTCTTTTATGGGGTTGTTTAAAAATAGGTTACATAGATAAGGAATGTTAATTGAGAGAAACTGTTTTTTTTCACATCAATTGTCTTAGCTAAGAAGATAGTACTCGTATTTCTAAAATACTACTCGTAAATCCTTAAATTGTCTAATTTATACAATCACGCCTCGTTTGTCTAGTGGTCGCTTGAGTTACTGCTGAGCATGAGGTCCTGGGTTCGATTTCCAGGTTGGGCAAAGTGTTATTGGGTTTTTCTATCTAGAATTTCTCAGTAGCAACCCGGAGTCTGGATTTGTGCCCGGTTGATGGCAATAGGCTCGCCTCCTATTACATGGGATTTAGCACAACTGGCGAAATGTGGGTGTACTAATGGTACACCTCTGCCTAACCCTTCTGGGATTACAGGCGTGATGTTATGTTATATTATACAATCAGACCTTTTTTTAAATTCTTCTTTGTGACAACATTCATAACAATAAAAACAAAAGGTTTGGAAAAACTGTATTCACATAATTATGCGGCAGTCCATATATTGCAGCTGCTGCTCGAACCAAATATTTGCTGCCAATGTTTGCCAATGCGGGAATCAAACGAGCCTTCGCTCCACCATTACGGCAATCAATCTTAATACTTTTGGCTACAATTATTAATGAAAGAAACAATTAATTAATTTTCTCAATATCACTAAGTAGGTCCCAAAATGAAAATTAAATATTTTACGACATTATTTTCAAAACACATAAAGCTTGAAGGGTTGATGAGCCAGAGGAACTAAGCGCGACGAATAAACAATACACTTTATTTATAGTTCATCAACTTAGATTCAGTAGAAAAAAAATGCTGCTGAACAGCTGATGTTAATTAGTCAGGTGGTAAATATTAAAGCAATGATGTCATACATCAGAAGAAAACGAGTTAAACTAGTTAGAAAAACCGTATCTGTAATGTACGTGTAAATTGTTTTGATAATCTCTATAGAAAAATTGACAGTTACTAAGCTAACCTTGACAGACGAGGATAACTTCAGGAAACATGTTCACAATAAGATTTTTGTATTTTGATAACCATTGTTTCATCAATAATAATAAAGTTTTAAGAAAATGGTTTCCACATATGCGACAGTCCTTATGCTGCCATTTGAATCAAATACTACTCGATGCCGATACTTGTGCCAATGCAGGAATCCAACAAGAGGTTACTGCGCCGTTTGGATTGTACTGTTATCAACCATAATTTTACTGGGTCCCTACCTAAACGTTGGGTTTTATCTATTTAACCTTTGTTATTCTTAGTTTTAAGTCCCAAAATCGAAACTGCCTATAAGCTTTACAGTAGAACATCGCAAAAAAATACAGGCTTGAACCTTCTTCTAGAAACAATTAACAACTGATTTGAATCCTTAGTCTGGTGCTAAATTACTTAAAAAGGTGGTAATTATGTGTCTCACTGAAGAAAAAGACTGGTTCAAACCAGTAAAAGGACCTTTTCTTTTTTGATGTGTTCATTAGAACATTTGCAAGTGACCTCGCAAAACACCTCGGCTTGTTTTGTGAAGTCATCCTCTTTGACTTGACAAAAGAGGATGACTTTACAAAACAAGTTCACAACAAGATTTTTGTGATTCTGTAACACGGTTTTAGTAATATGCAGTAGGTCATACTTTTCTGTGTCGTTTTGGCAAAGAACCAAACAATACGAAGTGGTTTATTGTGTTTAGCAACAAGACTGGGTACTCCAGCTTTATTTTTCTAGTTGATTAGTGAGCACAGGCCGGGCACAAATGGGACTTCAATATACCTACCTATACCGTTGTTATTATGATTGCAGTACCGGTTCGGTTTATAAATTAATATCATGGAAACAGTGATTAGGTTAATGGTACATACCTACTTATGAGATCAAAGTTACAGATCCAAGTTTACAGTATATAGCGACTATTTATAGCGACCCGCCCATGTGTCGCACGATTTTACGACGTCGACATTAGGTTTGTTTATTAACCTTACGGAATATGTAAGGTCGACTGGTAGAAAAAGCTTCAGGCATTAAGTCCGCCTTTGTACAATATTAAATTACCCTCGCGTAAAGTTTTAATAAATAAATATATTCTTTATCAGCCGACCCCAATAACCTATTTTCAGTAAAAGAAAGCTCGCTTTTGATTATATATAGTGCCATGCCACTCAGAAAGTAGGTATTGCGAAAAAAAGTTTTTATGTATGAGAGACTGGCCGGCTATAGTAAACGATGTAGACATAGACAGGGAGCGCTTGTCCGTTGCAACATGCTGGCTGATGCTGGCCCGCAGGTTTGCACGCTGTACTAATTATGTTAAGAAAACGCTTTTTAAGGCCTTCTGCCAGTCGTTTTACACGTGCAGCCTGTGGACCAAGTATACCAGCGGACATGCAGCGACCTGCGCGTACAGTAAATAACGCATTCAGGGTGCTTTTGTGAGTAAAAATAGACATGTTTAATTTAAATAATCGTGTCTCATAAAAAAATGGATCTGCGCGGGGAACATTTTCGCGCTATGATTTTTACGATTTCAAGTGTAGCCTGAAACCGGACGAATCGTACGATAGACTTGCATGGCATTCATGGATTCAAAAGCGACCGTGTATCGATGGTATAACGAATTCAAGACGATGTGCTAGAAGTGAAAATTTTAATACAAGACAATAGGCGAGTTACGTATCAAGAGATTCAGCACATAATGCAGGTTCTACAAGTGCATCTTCGCGTGGGGAGGATAGTTTCACGCTGGGTGCCGCACAACCTCATGCTCAGAAGCAGGCCCGGGTGGAATGGTGCCGTAATATGATAAACAAATTTGAAGCAGACTCGTCTCGGCATGTTTACGACATGATTACGGGTGATGAGTCTTGGATTTATCAATACGATCCAGAAACGAAGCGCCAGTCGACGGTTTGGGTGTTTCAAAGCGAATCAATGCCTACCACAGTGAAGCGATCTAGAACCGGGGGGAAGATTTTGACTGCGAGCTTTTCCAATTTGACTGGCTACTTGTAGTGTCAATTCCTTTACGGAAAAGGGAGAAGCAGGGCTTCGCGAGCTACTGTTCCACCACGACAACGCGCCTTCGTACACCGCGCTCAAAAAGAGGGACTTCCTGGGAAGCACGCCGGTCAAACTCCTGGGTCGCCCTCCTTTTAGCCCTGACCTATCACCGTGTGACTTCTTTTTATTCCCGAAAATAAAAATCATCTCAAAGGGATACAATTTTTGTCGCCGGATGATGCGCTGTCAGCGTTCGAGCAGGCTGTAAACGAGGTGTCTACGGCTGACTGGAAAAAGTGTTTCGAAAACTGGTTCAGACGCATTAAACTTTGAATAGAGGCTAGTGGAGAGTACTTTGAAAATATGTAATAAAAAATATTTACATCTAGAACATTTATTTTAATTTACGCAAAACTTTCTGAGTATCCCACATATAATTTTATCTATCTTTGTCAAACAAATAGCTTTTTTTTTTTTTTTTTTTTTTTTTTTTGGGTGGGAAATCATCAAATGACTTCTCCCGCTCTGGGTGGAGCGGGAGGGCGTGTCAGACTTTTACTGACTAAAACCCACCCGTGTTCCTTCAGTTGCCTGTGCCAGGGCCACGGTTTTCTCTGTGGAATAACCCGCGACCCTGAGGCGTCGGCCCTATCGGACCCCGTCACTTTGTGCTGACATCTCTTTGAGGCGCGCGTGGAACACAACGCGCCGTCGACCCGGGCCTGGTCCTTACCGGACAGCGAGCTACCCATTGCTCGCCATCCGCAAGCCCGCGCCTACGGTGGCCGGGAATCTGCAGGCGACTCCCGACGCCCAGGGCGTCTCCTGCGGCGGCTAGTGGGGGCGTGAGGGCGCAATGCTCTCTCCCTCACCCGCTCCGCCTCCTCCTTCGCGAGCATTACTGCTTCGCAGAAGGAGGTGACGGCTTGCCATTCCCTCTCGCTCCGTACCATGGCCTGGACCAGGGCCGGACGCGAGATATCGCCGCCGCCAATCGCCTCCGCGAGGACACTGCGGTGCTCCGCCCAAGCTGGGCATACCTCCACCGTATGCTCCACCGTGTCCTCCGGGCGATGTCAAACAAATAGCTGTCATCATATTATAGGAACGCAAACTTTGGTTTTATTGGGCCGTTAAAAAAAAAAAAAAAAAAAACAGAGAAAGATAGGTTTTTCTATCTTTTGTACGCCAAAATTAGTGATTGATACGTTATTGGATTCGGCCGTTGGTGATGGTGAAAACTGCATTCACATTCGTTGCGTAGTTTAGAAGAATAATGCGGTCACAGAGACATACACAAAAAGTGTTTTTAATTTATAATATTTATAGATAAAGAAGATGTTCAGTCACCTTACGAATACGTTGATAGAATTTTGAACTTTGACACATTGAACTCTTTACTTTTCAACCCTCATTTTCACTTGTGTTTCTTTGATGCTTCAGTTTTTATTATGACAAGGTCCTAAGGATGGTCCGAGGTTTCATTGACTGACTGTACATTGGTTATAAATGCCAGTGATCAGGGATGTTGTTTTAAATTGCAATCACCAGACAATAACCAAATTATTAGATATGTTTGAGATGATATTGAGTTAGAAAATAATAATTATTAATTTTCAGTTCCAGGTGCATGCTGAGTGTATGGGAGGTCAATATGCGAGCTGTACTTTGTCTGTTGCTCGTCGTCAGCTGCGTGTCGGCTGATAAAAATGATAACAGGTATAGTATTCAATTAAAAACTGATTTTAAACTTTATTTAATAGAAATAATGCTAGGATATGAAAAAAAAAGCGGAATATAATACAATTTAATGAAAAACAATTTGCATGTTGTAAGATACATTTTTATTTCTGGTTCTATTTCTTACACACTTTTTATAACTGTTCCAGGCGCAACAAACTGCCATTCGTCGCTGACGCCGTCGGAAACTCGTTGCCGCCGCCGTCCAACGTGCCAGCCACCGTTGGCAGTCCCGTGAATCTTCTCTCACCAGACCGCTACGAGTTTTACACATTCGACGAATCAGGCGAACTTGTAAAGAGGCTTATGACTTTGGAAGAAATCCAAGCAATTGTTGCAGCCGGTGAAGAAGCGGAAGGCTTAGTAACTTTAGCAAATGACAATCAACCAACTGTTTCTTTCAACATCAATCAACCACCCTATACAAAAGTGCATAGTGTTGTGACGAATGTACAAAATGTTCTCAAAGCTCAAATGGAAGCTCACAAAAACAAACCCCATGTCCAACCTACATTAGATACGCCTGACGTTTCGGATTCCTGGAGTTTAATCTTGCCCTCAATTTTTGGAAATACGGGAGTTGATATAGTTCTTGACAAAGCATCTGGCTCAGTTACACCTCCAGAGACAGATACATTAGAGGAAAATGTTGAAGACGAAGACAATTTATTGAGCAAAGAAGCAAGTAATCAAATTATTAGTAGTTCTACAACCTTAGGAGAAGACAAAGTTGTTGTTACGGAGAAATTGCCTACGACAGCAGAAAATAAAGAACTGCCATCAACGACAAGTACCACAACTACGACTACAACCACCACTACAACTACTACCACCACACCTAGACCAACAACAACGCGTAAACCAACGACGACGACTCGTAAACCTACATCTACGACGCGAAAACCTATAACTACAACCCGCAAGCTTACCACTACAACTGAAAAACCAACCACTACGACTGAAAAAGTAACAACTACAACTGAAAAATCAACAACCACGACTGAAAAACCAACAACCACAACTGTAAAACCAACAACAACCACAACGAAAGCTCCAACCACTACTACTACTGTTTCTACTACTACTAAAAAACCGGTGACTTCAACAACTACAACAAAAAAACCGACTGCCGCAAACTCTCCGACTAGATTAAGCTCGACTGCAGGTGTACCATCAACTAAAGTCACTACTAGCCCACGTCCAACTACAAAAACTGTTAAGCCAACCACGGCTAAACCAGTGATTAAAACAACAGCAAAAGTAACCACAACAGAGCCTGAAGTCACAACTAAAAAGGATAGCATAAGCATTTTGCCAGAACAAGAAGTTGAGAATATTATGGTCCAAATTCAACCCAATGCCAATGCAGTTTCTTCTACTGAGCAAAATGAAATAGAATTCGAAAAAATAAGTACCTTTATTCCAGTTTCTACGGTTAACTATATTATTGACCGCGCAACGCGTAAACCAATAGTAACCTCTAAGTCTCCTACCATTTATGCAAGCACAACAAAAATGTCTGTCACTACTACGACTTTTGCACCAACTACAGAAGTACCTAAAATTCAAACGTTTGCGACTACAAGTAAACCTATGATTAGTACATCTAATTACGTTTCAAGCACACTGAAAGAACAGGCCAACGATAAAATTAATGTAACTACTATAACAACACAATCTGTATCTCCATCAACAACTATGTCATCTACAGAAATAGTGTCTGCTGACAATCTAAATAAAACGGAAGACAAACCAGCTGATGATGACAACGACGAAAAAGAAAAAGATGGTGAACCTTTACTTCCCTTGTTTGACGTTGCTCAAAGCATTAGTCAAATAGCTTCCGATCTCGGTGGAAATTATCAACCAATTCCAACAACTAGTAATTTATTAGATACAACAAAACTAAATGGGTTGGATTTAGAAAGCAAAGAAATTCTAGATATGGATATACCATCTGGTGCTGGAAATGAAACCGATGTTAAAACACCTGAAACTTCAGATAAAAAAACTGATAATTTTATTAAAATATCTACAATAGATCCCCATGGGCCAAACAAAATCAAAGATAATAGTGAAAAAGAACATAACAACATATTGAAAGAAACGGGATCAAATAAAACTGAAATAAAGGAAATTGATGTTCAAAAAACTGGGACGGAGGTAACTGAAGTGATAAAAACTGATTCAAAAGAAACTGAAATAACTCAGATTTCAACAGAAGACAGGAAAGAACCTAATATTATTATTAATGACATTAAACAAGTAGAGTTATTTACTACGACTACCGAAGCTACTACTATTGACTCAATTTTATCTGAGTCTATGGGTGACTTACTATCACAAGTAGTGAATGAAGCACCGCAATCGATTGTTGATTCAGAAGGAAGTCCCGAAAAAGTAGTAAAAGTTACGACAACCGAGAAGAATGTAGAGATCACCACGGTAGAAAGTTTGCAATCTTCCGAAACAATCTATGAAATATCCAACAAAGTAAAGAAAGAAACAAGTTCAACTACAGAATCACCAGTAACTTCACTTAAAGAAATAGTTCAAACTAAAGGCAACGTCAGCAACAAAATCATATTGCCCTCCGAAAATAAGAAAAATAAAATAACTGAAGTTGAAGAGAAGAAACAAATTGAAACTTTGCCAAAACCAATTGAAAGTAAGAAAGGCGACAACAAAAAAGGAGAATTACCTGAAGATAATAGTAAAAACTTTGTACAGATCTCAGTTTCAACTAATAGTATTAATAAAAATAAAGTAGAACCGGGTCCCACTGAAAATAAGAATAACATCGATAAATCTGCTGAAAACCAAAATAATATTAACAAATCTATTGAGAGGAATACTGATGTAAAAAAAGAGAGTGTCGAAACCAAACCCGAAAAAGAAATGACAAAAAATGGGAATAAAACTACCGAGACTGAGACTGACAATGTTTCTAGTGTAGAAATAACTACACCACCAAACCTTGATACTACATCAACTACCACCACTCCACATAAGATAAGTCAGTCGAAATTCAATAAAATTAATTCACCTGAAAAAATCAATATAAATAATAAAAAAGATAAACTTCCTGAACCATTGCCCAAAGTTGACGACTTCAAGAAAAAAATACAGAAGGTAAACATCGATGAAGAAGAATTAGTTAGTGAAAGAAATAATTCATGGAAGCTTATACCAACTCTTTCACCACCAAAAGCAAATGAAATTCCAAAGGATAAGGTCAAGTCTGACAACCATTATATTCCAGATAACGAAAATAAAGATATTGTTTTAGAATTTTCGAAAGAAAACCAAGGATTGGAAGTGACGACAAAGGATTTGGGTGAAGATCTTGCGCGCTTTTCTGAACTTTCCAACGAACTAGCTTTTAGATTCTGGAACGTGATGATTGATGATATCGACAAAAACAGAAGTTTTGTTTTGTCACCCTATTCCATATTTTCGATGTTAGCCATGATATTTATGGGAGCCCGAGGCGCCACCTCGGGAGAAATGAATGAGATTCTGAAATTAGATGACATGGTAACATTTAATCCCCACTTTACATTGAAAAATATTTCTGACTCAATTGAAACAACTCCAGGATCCGGCGTAGCAGTTTCTGCATTTATTAGAGAACTTTACAGTGATAGGAATAAGGGCAAAATCCTAACATTCTACAAGGAAAGGGCTCAGCACTTTTACAATGGTCATGTTGAGGAGATTAACTTTAAATTAATTAGTGACATTATAAGAAGAAGGACTAACTTACTTGTCAAGAGGTATACTTGGGGCAAGATTCCGGAATACATGAAAACCAATAACATTGTTATGCAACCACCTTTAGCTGCGTTTACGGCTAATATTTTCGAGGTGAGTGTTACTTTGTTTTTACTTTTTTATTAAGGCATGCTACACCAAATCGGCAAACTTACAATTCGCTTGTGAAACTGATACTATTCTGTAATAATTATACGCGGCATGAAAGATTGTCTAAGGAAGATATTATTAGATAAAATAGGATTGTATATATCCTGAATCCTGTGGACATTTTCACGTGGTCGTAACATCAATGGTTGCTCTTCGCCAGTTAAGGAGCTGCTTATTACCTTTAATGATCTTAAACTTTTTGGAGATGGTCTTAAACATTTCATTTCTATTATGCTTCTATAAACGCCCATTATATTTAAAAAAAAATTTGTAAGTAGTAAATATTTGTTGTAGCACACAAGCAAACCCTTTAAATTCCAACTACCACTCCAAAACTATTCTTAGATTGGTGTTTTTATCTTTCAGACTGACTGCTCAGGAACATCGGTAGAAGGAAGAGATGGTGAGATGTACTTCGTGGTGTCACCAAACGTCCGTCAGCGACGGCTCGTGCCTGTGCCAGCCGTGGTTTACAAGAGCGGGTTCTTGGCTGGTTATGATCCAGTCCTAGACGCCACTGCAGCCGCCTTGGGAAATACCAATACTATAGTCAGCACGCTGTTTCTAATGCCTGGTCAGCAAGGAAATGTTGTACATGCTGATGATTTAGAAAAACTTGAACAAAGACTACTCGGCGCTTTGCCAACGACTCCTACATGGAATCGAGTCTTACGCACTCTACTTCCTCGGACCGGCTTGGAACTTCAAATCCCAAGGTTCGCTCATAAATCAACTTTCAACGTCTCATTGAGCTTGAAGAAAATGGGGTTAAAAGACCTATTCGATGGTGAACATGCTGATCTTGGTGGCTTGAATGGACCTTCAAAGGATCTTTACTTATCGGACATGGTTCAGCTGAACTCATTCGCCACTTGTGGTGAAGATGGGATTGGAGAACAGCATCACACTGAAGAGTATCCTGAGACTTTGAGTGTTTCACAAATACGTCGCACTAGATGGTTAAACGATTGGAATGAGCCAAGAGACTACCAGAGAGCGTTCCACGATCCCCATGACGTTGGGGACGCGATGCACCTGCCGCTACACCTCCGGCCGAGACAGGCGCGTCTGCCGGCGCGGAGTGCGCTGCCGGCGCGACTAAAGTTCGACCGACCATTCCTCTACCTCGTGAGGCACAACCCATCTGGTATAATATTGTACTTCGGGCGGTACAACCCTCGGCTTCTCCCTTGAAGGCGTTACAAAGACTGTTAGCTTAGTTTAAATAACATTCCTAAAAGGAAAGTGATAAGGAAATACTGGTGAGTGTGATAATGAAAGTTGTTCTATGAGCATTTACGTGACAGTATTAATAAGTGTATCGGTACGGAGTAGGCTCGTTGAACAGTACAATAAGAATTGTACGGCTGGACGTACTTTTACTCTGTCTCATATCATGATGTATAAAAGAATGCTTAGGATTAATTATTGGTGAATGTATGCATAAATTGTACTGTAATAGCTAATGATTAAGTAGTGTTAAGTAAGTATGTTCGACGTGGAATATTGTCATTTCACTGTCTTATTAGTTTCAATATTAGAATAAATGCGATGTTTTAAGTAAGTGTCGATTATTTTATTTACCTGTTATGTTACCCGTTTGCATTTCCGCTAGTATTAGATAATTTGTTAAAGCTTATTTGATAAAACAAATAGTTTCGAAAATAATATTTTATTGTAAAGGTATTTCATAACAACTTATTTTTTTCTATGAAAAAACTGTTTACATTCTCTTAAGAATTCTTTCTTCTCTAGACATGCACTGGTTTGTATGTAAATTGGACATTCCTGTAAAAAATAATAATGGTAACAAAATTGATAAAGAAGTGATGAATTAGATTTGATTTCGGTACGAGGTATAAAATATGAATTGATAACAAATGTTCTCAAAACCCCCACCCACACCCACATTTCTCCAGTTATGTTTAAGTCCCATGGCGAAATGTGTGTGTACTATTGTTACACCTCTGCGCAAGCCTTCGGTGAAACAAAGCATGATGTTATATTATTTTCTCAAAAATATAATTCCCATGTACTTATATATAGTAAAAGTGAAATCGATAAAAGTATAAGAGACGCAAGAGCTGAGAGAGCTCGTATTAGGTTGGAACAACACAATATGGTAGTCAGTTCTCAAAAAATAAGCAACTTAACGACAAAGCTGTCAGCAAAAATTGATTTTTGACGACAGTCATCACTCATATTAACACTTACCATTTCTATGTAATTTCTGATGCATGCTTGAAAATTGAAGAATGAGCAAGTATGCAAAGGTAAAGAGCGTCTGTATTCGTCCTTGCAGAATACTTTAGCTTCGAGCATGACGTCAGCAAACACTGGGTTCAGCGATACCCACAGATCAAGATGAGTATAGTACTTGTCGATATTAAAGCTATCTTTTGAATCCAATATAGCATATTTGTCGAGGACACAAAACCAATACTTACACTGAAAAATATGTTACATTAATAACAGTCTCCTTATGGCCGAACCCAATAACGTATCTATCTCCAATTTTGGCGCACTGGAGATAGAAAAACCTATATTGGGTTTGGCCGATAGAGTACCTAATAGCACATTAATCTTGCAGGCTGAATTAAATGGGATTTTTGCTGTTATGCTGTGCATTCTGAATGTTTGCAACGTCGAAAATAGCAATTCATTCATTACCTGTTTTTAGTGTTACGATATTAATGATTGTATTTTTCATAAGATGTTAGTGCATTATAGACCGATATTTTATATTTCCACACAGTTTTATTGACAAGTTTCATCAAAACAGGTAATTTTTTGACAGTTATTTGCGACGTTGCAAACTTTTAGAATGCTCACATTATGATCATGAGAAGGCGAAGGGTATCGATGTTGAGATTCGAAACAGGGAATATGAATGACAATTTCTCACTCAAGCTAAAGGTTAGGTACTATTGCACGAGTGAGCCGAGATACCGAAAGTCGGAGCATACCGGAGGAAGCGCGCCATCTAGCGCTATGGCTCCAGAATCGCCGAAATCACGAACATAATATTCTTTAATAGTAATTATATCCTGTTCCAGGGATTGGAGACACAATAATACGTTTTGGTGAACGAGCTCTTCACATTCCCAAATATCGTCAATAGGCATTTAGCAATGCAGTCTGTTAAGATACTAGCAAAACTTTATTAACATAATGTTAGTATTCTTTCGTTTGTTTGATCTGGTGCTGTCCTTTCCAAAAATTGGTTTACATCTGGATTGATGCTATGTTAATTCATTTTTATGCCTTCTTTTTCTTTTACAAGCTTCGACCAGAATCCGGCCAGTTTAACAGCGTTAGCGTTGGCCTCGCAAAGGTCTTCCATAGTGCAGGTGTTTTTGCACAGAGGGTACAACAACCAGGTTTCATAGTCGTTTAAAGAATTTACAGGTGGGTCATGGTAGTTGGTGGCCTGCTGGAAGATTTTCTGCAGCCTCCACATACTCAGCTGGAGGGGGATGTTTAGGCAGCCACAGGTTTTATTGTGCTCTAGAGCCGCTTTCATTTTGTGGGACGGTCGACTTGGGGACTCTGTAACGGCTCTTCAGTCTGCCCCTCGGCTTTGTTATATACGCCATTGCGACACCAATAAATGTCGGCTGCTAGGCATAGCTTTCAGTCCTATATTCAATACGAGGGCCAGTCAAATGTTAGATGATCACAGACTGCAGTGTTGTTGCCGACGTAGAAGTCTATGCACGTGTCAGCGTACGCAGGGGAACAGCTGTCTCCCCTGGACCTGCACCATCCATCCAATCTATCCCATCTAGCTAAAAATCACTTACGTACATATGCCTAAGTCTTATAGGAAATCCTTGATTGACCTGCGAGATGACATTCCCAAAAAAAAACCTATGTAGAATTCTATTGCCCATAATCTTTGTAAGGATAATCTGTGAACTGTCGCACACTACAGGGAGTGTCCTGTAAATCTTTAAACAAGTAACTATTCTATATGCTTACATCAAAAGCAATCCTTCTAAAGCCAGATACATTATTCTTTTCGTCATAAAAATCTTGTAATAAAGCCCCTCCACATTCTTTATTGACCTCTCGAGTGAAGAACGGAGGGAACACACAGCAAACTCGATACTGAAACAAGATAAAAAAAGCATTCATGTCGCCCAAGTCTTAAACTCGTTTTTTAACCCATAAAGTAGATCTCTTATTAAAAATTCCGATAAAATGGTATGGGAATTTTTTATAAGAGTTTGTGCCAAAATAGTTTGTACATTGTACATGTAAAAGCTACTACTTTAGCACTTCAATCTCGCTTTGGGCTTGGTCAACATTTTCTATGACTGAATGTAAATAATTCAACAAACGATGTAATTTGAAACTAAAATATGAGAATCTTAGTTCAATTGAATTCACCAAGTTTTGAAACCAAGCCACTTCTAGTAACAGTAACCGTCGCAGCCAATCTCTAGTAACAGTAACCGTTGTCAAAGTTCTGTTTGATAAATATAGATGGCGGTAAATTAAAGAAACAGTTTTTTTTTAATCAATTTTACCATAAATAAATTGAAGTAAACAGCAAACTTTTGATCTTGTTATTAGACTAAGTACTACAAAAGTAAAAATATGCGCTACATATTGTGTTGATGCTACTATTTTTGGAAGTCCGAATTACAATTTTACATGTACCTATGGCTTTTTAAAGTTAAACAAAATAAATTATCTGTCTGGGCCCACGTCGTAAATTACGGCCCGCTAAGAGATCACAAGACAGCATCTTAATTGCGTCACACTCTTTCAATTACAAACCGTGGATTTTGAAGGATATGCCTAATTCATTGCATAGGTTTAAAAAAAAAAAACATTGCATTATTTACGTTGCCAACAACTTAAATAATGCAATGAACGTGGCTGAACTGTCCCACAATTATCCCGCAGTAGGCCTGTGTCCCTGCAATGGGACCAATAGAGGCTGATTATTTTATGTTTAGGGATAATCATATCTTTTTACCAACTTACCAGGATGTCTGGGTTTGGTGCGCACTTGTGTGCACTGATTGGATCTTGTTGACATTCTCGTAACACCTTATAATGAAGAAATTTCAAATTAAGTTTAGCAGAACTGATGGAAGAAAGATGCCATTTAGTTGCAAAGGACTCGGGATGCCCCGACTCGGGCAAGTTAAGTTCGAAGGGGACAACGCCTTATTATTATTGCTTGGAACTTGGAAGCAAATTTAGAACCGCAACGTGATCTTCCCCATATTTAATTCTCCCACTATCTGAAACTTTAGCGATTTTTTTCTCGGCGACTATGGTTTTGCGCACATTATGATTTTAAAAAATACACAAAACAATTGTTACGAACTTTTAAAAAGCGCCGGGTGTTAAAGTAAAGTGGTTCCATAATTCACAGCCGCGGCCGCAGCACCGCTCGCGCGCGGTTTGATGGGGTTTCAACCTAACCAACCATTTTGGTCGGAATGCCCTAGTTTTGTAACTGCGATCAAATGTGAGAAAAAGCCACAAATGACGCTTAATAAATTAAAAAGGTGTCCATCATTAGAAACGCTAAAAGATTTTACCCGTTCATTAATTTGAAAAGTGTCCATTATTAGGAGATCAATAAGTTTTTAAATGTTCAGTAATATATTTCCCTTAAAATAATACTTACATAAATGACAAACGCTAATAAAGTCACTGATTTCATTAGTTACACTGGTATTATAACACTTTTAAAACGATTTTAGGTGGCGGGGCGTTGTTTTTTTTTTTGTTGCAAATAGTATATTTTCTTCCTGTGACCTATCTGGGTTGAAGCAATCAAACGAATGACTAGTCACACGATAACTGCATTTTTGTACTGTATAAGTAATATAAGAAGGTTGTTTTGAAATTAGTACAATAGACATAGTTTCGCGTTGCACCACAAATCATAATATTTTGGAAGTTCTAGGATTTCTTCTAATAGGTATGTATGTGCCACAGCAGGCCACACGTCAGTGTTAAAAAAACAGTATACGCTGGCCATTTATTCTATTGAAACTCCATACTTGAAAGGTAATGAAGAGGCTGATAGACTGGCTAGATTAGCGGTTACTGAAGGTCAAGAATATTGTATAGTACCTAATTATGCAGAACAATTAAGCGATTGCAACAAAAAATTTAAAGATAGGTTTAAGGAATACTTCGACGAACGAAGTAGGGAAAAGGGTATCTGGTATAAAACTATACAATATCAGCCTCCTGGATTACCGTGGTTTGCTATCAAAGAACTGAGTAGGTATCATATTGTTCTGCTTCATAGACTGCGCTCTGGTCACTACCCATCCCGCAAGTTTGGTTATTTAATGAAAAAAGTGGATTCTCCAAATTGTGAAACATGTGGAACGGTTGAAGATGTTTACCATCTTCTTATGGAGTGTACTAAGACAAAGAAGGAAAGAGAGATACTGCTGAGAGAGATAAAAGTAAATAAATATGATATTAGTCCCTATGTTAAAGTTTTAGCGCAGCCTTCAACTGAGATAGCAAACCTACTTTCTTTGTTGTTTGTAAACCAATAATTTAAATTATATTCATAGATTTGTTAAGAATAGTTTAAGGTATGATGAGGCTGACATGCCACTTTGGATAAAAGCCTCTTATGAAAGAGAAGAATAAAAAAAATAAAAAAATAAACTCCATACTACGCCAGACCAACTGAAGGTCAAAGTGTTACGACCCGAACTGTGGTCAAGCGCATGTGGTACAAACGAGTGGTCAAGCGCATGCCAATTAAGTGTTACTGATGTTCTATTATCCATACGTCTCCAAGGAAAAAGAAGCACTATTTTCTTGGGCCAAGTTACGATCATTCCAATTTATGGGCAATACAAAATTTTGCAAAGCGTAGATGTTTACTTCGACGAGGTAAAGTACTACCGACCTAGAGTTTGCAAGCTCGAGGGTCGAGTCGTTATAATTTTTTTGTATAATCAGGCAGAGGCTTTGCCTTTTGTCGACTTGCCTGTTCAGCATCAATCTGACGTTTTTGGTGGTGTTATTTTAGACCCGCATTTCTTTGGCAATTATCAAAGGCATCTGTCGTTGAGAAGTTGCAAAAAAAACCATGTTTTCAGTTTTCTTAGTTTCTTGCAACAAGATTATCACTTCGTTCAGGTAACTAAAATAGAACGGCTCCAAGACCTTGTGACAATGAGATTTTCTTCAAATGCGGTACCAAAATTGCACTTTGTAATGAAATGAAATTGTTTATACTGTAAATAGGATAGCCTAGTATTTAAAAAAACTAGGTACCTAAACGGCCTATACTATGTTGTTCGACTCTTCACGTGAGCAGGGTTGGCTTATTTTTTGGCCAAAGAATCAGCATCGCCATTCAACGTGGCAATGCTGCAAGCCCTTTGAGCACTCTGCCTGTTGATAGCGATGCGGACAATTTTTTTGATGCCCTATGATTCTTTCCCCACCTTTTATACACTTGTACGTTTATTATTATTATTGTAAGACTATAGCTAAGACTATGTAAATGTTATTATTAAATAGCTTTATTATGATAATATTATTTTGGGAATGGAAATAAAAGATGATGAAGAAACCATAATTGTTGCTTCTTAAATACTAAGAAAAGCGCAAATTTATCCTATACCCATTATTTTTATTAAGTTCAGTTTGTTAATAAATTAAAACAGTAGCACACAATGTTTGTAGGTTATAAAATTAACGCAATTGTCAGCTCAGTGCTATCTTCTGAGAGACAGGCCTCGCCTAGTTCAGAAGACAGAGTCAATACCTTAAGTAAACCTATCTTTACCAACAATAGTGCTGATAGATTTATTTTATAATGTTCATGACATTATGATACTTATCTAGTATTAACTACTTTTACTGTTTAATCCTTGTTGCCGTGTAGGTGTTTTTTTATTATTATTTATCCTAGTGTACAAAATCAAACAACCTTTGCACAATGGATAGCATAAATGGTTGGTTAATTACATAGTTGAATATTGTGAAGATATTTAAACTAATGAATGGATTAGAACAAATTGTTGAGTCGTTTGAAGATATTACAGATAAGAAAATTATTGCATCGTGCTTTTAATGGGGAAGGCAACTGTCAAAAAGGCGCTGTCGTAGCTAGTTCCCAACACAAGCTAAAAATTCAAGGCGTGATGTGGTTTTATTTTATTTTAGCGAAAGTTGACTCGATGTTGTGTTCCTAGATACTCAGAAATTGGAGTTCGAATTTCTCGTAAGCCCCCACAATTAGAAGATTGTGCTTTACAGCTATTCGTACAGATTTTTTTGAGTTCGAATTTATGTCGTGAACATTTTGAAGAAAGTGATTACGAGGAAATATTAATTCTGACACTTTCCATGTCAATTACTTGATTTAAAATACTGAAATCACCGAAAATAACGAAATAGTGAAATAAAATCAAACTCATGAATGAACATAAAATGAAATGAATGAACGAAATGACAAAAAATTTGTAGGCCGTAGGGACCTAGCTATGGTCACGCCATCTACAATTAGCTTTGCCCGACCTTCCCCATTCAGTATTTTTGTTGGTGAATCTGAGGACCTGCGCTTATTTTGACTAGCTGTAAATATTTAACATTTTACGAGTATTACATATCAGTAACCCAATAGGACTAATTATTTTTTTATCATGTTATTTAAATATCTTCGTTTTTATTGGAGAATTTTTCGTCATAACCCTTAGGCTTCATATAATATGGTTTACATTCATCCATGTGTTCTCTTAGATGCTGGCATTCTTCGAATTCTTTTAGTTTACAGTTCTGAAAAAATAGAGCTATAAGATATTAACCTAACTAAAATCCAGATGTACGTCTCAAATGTAGGTAAAACTGTAATAACTGTACCTAATGAAGATTTTTTATTGTTATGTGTATCCTGGTGTACAGCAGCCGGCAGCCTAATTGCGTAACACATTTTCGTAAACTATTACGACTGTTTGATTTTGACAGTTCAACAACATTCATTGCGTTATTTAAAGTTTTGAGCAGAATTTGTATCGAACTATGAAGCAATGGTTTAGCAATCTGTTTCAAAACGATTAAAATTCCGATTGACTGTGTTCTACGCAATTAGGGTAGAGTTTGAATTGCAAGCAAATTATCAAAATTCAAAAAGGATTAAAAGTCATACTGTTGAACTCGTAATATTTTTGTTATTTTGGTCTGTTATTTTATTATTTATGGTTAGTCTTTATTTCTTATATTTCATTTGTTTTTTAATTTTCTTTGTTTTTTTAATGTTTTTACGACTTATTTTAGAAATAACCTTGTCAAAACAAATGTATCTAGATTATAAGCAAATGATGTGGTCTCCTGTAATTGGAAGCTCACACTTATATTTGTCCCTGATGTGT
The DNA here is from genome assembly GCA_963555695.1 of Dasypolia templi. Lineage (NCBI taxonomy): Eukaryota > Metazoa > Arthropoda > Insecta > Lepidoptera > Noctuidae > Dasypolia > Dasypolia templi. Next base: position 6,751,769 of record OY743148.1, on the reverse strand, counting down.
GTATCCTTACAAGTAAATGTGTAGCCTCTGTTGGAGATCCAATAAATAAATAAATAAGTTAATTCAAACCAAAGTATTGTCAGAAAAGAAATGTCTTACAATATTTAAATTTAACGAAATCTTACCCATAAAATGTGAGCCTGCAGACACAAAAATACTCTATCTGGATCACACATTTCTGGCGGTTGGCCTATATACCAAAACACTCCTTTTGGTTTTGCACAGAGTGTTTTAGCTATTAATATAGCTTCAGTAAAGTCTGGGTTGGCAGCTGCCCATTGGTCTATGTAAGTCCGAAATTTTTCGTAGTCAATACTTCCATTTGCCATTAGTAAGTTGGCTTTTGTCATTAGACATGTACCGTCCTGGCAAGGAACCTATGAAAAACAGGAGACAAAAACAATTTGTATGCGAAACATCTGTGACTGGTCTATTTGGGCTTCATCTTCTTTTCGAATCGATAATACAACATTCTAGACTACTTCGGTTCAGTAGGTGGCCACGCTGATAGTGGCTACGGTAGCGTTCTTTACTCTCTTAAAGGTGCAGGAGTAGGGACACTTTGGACACTTCAACAAGTGAGCCAATGTCTGGTTAGGATCACTCTACTCGCACTGGGTGTATGGCGGACCTATATTCCCCCATTTTGCCAGATGGTGTTCGCAGCGACCTATTTATGTGCACAAGCTTTCCATAGGCCACTGCAGGCCTCGTCCAAGTGGCAGATGTAACAGGTATCGTGTGGTGATGGGTGCTATTTTTCCCACAGCTTACTTCTCACCTTACCCCATTCCCCCATTTCGCCCTGTTCATCGGTGAACATGGAAGTTTTATGTTAGGATAACACAAAAAATATCTGTTGGTAGTAATACTTACTTTTTTTATTTTGGGTCTAGTTGGAAAGTTGGAGCCTTTTTTAGGCGGTTTCTCAATCCCACAACTATCCAAAACTTCGTCGGAATATAGATTTGGTTTTGGGCAACATTTGTACAAGTCTATCTGTAATAAATTTTGTGTGAACATTTTCTTTTCATAACATTTTTTGATCACTTTTATAAAACCAAGAGGCGGCAATTGGAAAATTTTCCTCTAAATTTTTATTGTTCTAATGCAGCACCTGTCGTTAAAATGTGACAAATGTGTCGGATGGTCAGCTCCATAGTTTTGGTAAAACGACACTGAAATCAGTTTCATGGCAGGAAGCGGTAATTCTTCACATTAAACGAACTATATATCATTGTTCTCAGCATGAATAGCTTGCCATAAAAATTGCAGTTTATTCTACAGCTGAAGAAAGAGTTCTCTTAGAACGGTGTTGAATACACATCGTTCGTAACTGGCTCATGACACCCGGTTTTGAATTGAGATTTTCAAGATGAGAGCTTTTCAAAGTGTACATTAGCATTACTTAATGTGAAAGTCAGTGATTCAAAATTAAACATTTCTATGCAAAAGTCATATGAAATTTTTAATTGCGCGGTCTACATTAAAGCAATCATTGTAATGCTATAGTGCAGTAGTGATATTCTGTAACCATCACGTGCCACAAATGCTAGAGATTGACCAAGACGGGATGACAGCGACAGCTCACTCCACGCAAATCTTCACGGTGAGATTTTTACAGAATCGGAATGCTGTTCTTTTTTTCAAATTCTAAAACCAAACACAAACAACCTACATCACGTGGTGCGTGCCAACAGTGATACGGTATCATCTGTTGATAGGGATGATGTATACCAATGTGATGCAGTTCTCGTGGTGTTTTGCTAAATATCACCTGTAAAATAATAGTCTATTATAAAATGTTATGTAGGATTTAATGGCAACAGAAAAAGAAGTTTGCAAAAAGATGACGATAAAGGCCCATCGTCCACGACGCTACTCAAAAGTGACGTGTTGCATACTCAAATCACCAATGAGTAGCCAGAATGTCACAGGACTTCCAGTTTGTGATTGGGTGTGTCCTGGCTTCAAAAAATCACTCTTCTCTGCAAAACTGTCAAATAGCATCAACATGAATATAGAAGTTAAACTAAAGGCTAAGACCTGGATGATACTTGCACAGACCAGGGAAGTATGGCACAAAAGGGAGACGACCTATGCACAGCAGTGGGTGACAATGAAAGTGACAATTGTAATCAAAACAATGATTTTTTTGTTTCTTACCTGCATTACAGCAGCTAACACTAAACAGCTACAGGATCTAGTCATGGTGCTGTGCTGTGGTGAAGTGTGTACAAGATTTAGGCACTAGCTGTTTTATAGCAAGTGACTACTGCATGTGTCGACTGTCAACAATAACACAGAGATAAGATAATCGTAAACAAAATTCTTTGTCTCAATTTACTTTGGGAAATGCGGCCGCATCCGACCAAGAGTTGGCATGTGTTTCGTTTTGTGCTTTGTATTGTAACTCGTAAACAGAAGCAGCCATCAGTTTTTTGTAAACAGCTAAACGCACTATTTTCTCACGTTTATAAAAGGCATGTTTATCACACCAAAGACTAGTTTAGTTTGTTTAGTTTAGTTAGTACCTACTACGCTTTGCAATGAGCAACTAGCTTCATCTTTCTGACTGACCGACCCCTTGACAATTCAAAAGTGCCTGTAATTGGTTTATTTGAAATAAATGCTTTGAATTTGAGTTTTGTTAACCAGAATAAGTCAGTTAAGTTTACGTGGAGCTTTGTTGAATAGTAACAAATCGAGGTAAAATACTTAGCTGTGTCTGAATGAATAGGAGTGTTATTGCATCTGGGCATTAAATAACTACCAGATTGCTCACTGAGGGTTCTGTACCACCAATAACGAGTTGTAGTTTATCCTATATTTATTTCTTGCCATGATAAAGGTCACGTCCATCAACTCAGCCTTTCGTAGTCCACTGCTAGACATACGGCTGCTCCATAACACCCTTTTTTTTTTTGGGTGGGAAATCATCAAATGACTTCTCCCGCTCTGGGTGGAGCGGGAGGGCGTGTCAGACTTTTACTGACTAAAACCCACCCGTGTTCCTTCACTTGCCTGTGCCAGGGCCACGGTTTTCTCTGTAGAATAACCCGCGACCCTGAGGCGTCGGCCCTATCGGACCCCGTCACTTTGTGCTGACATCTCTTTGAGGCGCGCGTGGAACACAACGCGCCGTCGACCCGGGCCTGGTCCTTACCGGACGGCGAGCTACCCATTGCTCGCCGTCCGCAAGCCCGTGCCTACGGTGGCCGGGAATCTGCAGGCGACTCCCGACGCCCAGGGCGTCTCCTGCGGCGGCTAGTGGGGGCGTGAGGGCGCAAGGCTCTCTCCCTCACCCGCTCCGCCTCCTCCTTCGCGAGCATTACTGCTTCGCAGAAGGAGGTGACGGCTTTCCAATCCCTCTCGCTCCGTACCATGGCCTGGGCCAGGGCCGGACGCGAGAGATCGCCGCCGCCAATCGCCTCCCTGAGGAAACTGCGGTGCTCCACCCAAGCTGGGCATACCTCCACCGTATGCTCCACCGTGTCCTCCGGGCGATTCACACAATGGTGACACCCGAGCGTTTCCTCCCGCCTTATGCGAAACAGGAACCTCCCGAAACAACCGTGTCCGGTGAGGACCTGTGTCAGGCGGAAGGTGAGGACGCCGTGGCGCCTCTCCAACCACTCCTCAAAGAGGGGACTTACCGCCGCTATTGTGGCGTGCCCAGCACTGGGTTGCGACAATCGCACCCTCCATGTCGCCATGAGATCCCGCCGCGCCGGAGCTCTGTCCGCTGTACCGTGATTTCTCGCGGCAGCGGAGTTACACCCCGGCGTTTTGCCTCCTCGCGCCACTCCCATACGTGCGCGAGGGCTTTTGCCTCCAGATCCCATGGCGGCAATCCGGCATGGAGGCTCGCCGCCTCGCAGGAAACCGTGCGGTATCCCCGGACCAGCCGGACAGCCATGACCCTCTGGGACGCGTTCAACCGGCGGGCTGGTCGACGCCTCAAAGAACGCGTCCACACCGGTGCCCCGTAAAGGGCCATGGACCGCACGACTCCCGCGTAGAGCTTCCGGCAGGAGGCGTTTGGAACCCCTAGATTGGGCAGGAGCCGCCTCAAGGCAGCGCCCGCCCGCTCCAGTCTGGGGGCCAAACGTCGGATATGCTCCACCAACTTCCACCGGCTGTCGAGGACGACTCCCAGGTACTTCATTGTCGACTCGACGCCGATGTGAACCCCTCCCGCCGTTATCTGGGAACCCGACAGTGGCGCGTTCCGAGGACCATGAAAACACATGGCCTCGGACTTGTGCAAGGCCACTTCGAGTCCCAACAGCCGGATTCTCTCGACGACTGTCGCAACCCCGAGTGTCGCTTGTTCGGCCGCCTCCTGGTGCGACCTCCCTTGTGCCAGGACCAGCGTGTCGTCAGCGTAGCACACCACGCTGACGCCATTCGGGAGGTCGGCGTGCAGCAACCAGTCGTAACCGATATCCCACAGAAGCGGCCCCAGGACCGATCCCTGTGGGACACCGCACGACATCTCTCGCCGGTTCCACTTTCCCCGGTGACCGGGGTAGATGACGGCCCTTTCCGTCAAATAGGGCTCGACAACGCGACAGAGGTAGGTCGGCATCCGGTGATACCGCAATGCCTCTCTGATGCAACTTCAAGGCAGGGTGTCGAAGGCATTGGCGATGTCTAGAGACACCGCCAAGACGACCCCACCCCGGCTCCATAACACCCTGTCCTCCGCCTTCCGCATCCAGTCCATCTCAGCCACTTTCTTGAGGTCGTCGGCCCATCTAGCTGGGGAGCGTCCCACGCTGCGCTTGCCGATTCGTGGTCTCCATTGCAAGACTCGTCTGCTCCACGGCCACGTTTTCTGCATAAAATCAAGCTACCTATGAATTACGGCTAAAAAGATAACAGCCCTTTGCCAGGCAGCCGGCGTAAGCTTAGTAATAGAGTACTGTTAGCACCCTTTGGGTTATAAACCCCAAAACACTTTGGCTTTAAGACTATTCTGTATGGTATATGCGTATTAAAACATCACAAATAAACGAAACCCCACCCGATGTCTGGTTATACAAAATCTAAATTGTTTTGAGCGGCAATCAAAAAGAACCTATGATGGGCTCGGCCAATTAATGACTCGTATCTCAAGAATTCTATTATGAAGCCAATGAAGCTCTAGGCTCTTTTCCCATGTTTCGCTAGCCTACATTTTAGGAGGATAAAGGGTTCCGTCAAACATCAATACCGCTCTCAATACTATGTTCAAATAAGGCTATTTCGTGAAAATATAATGACGATTTGCATTAATACAATAGTCTCGCCCCCTATTACATGGGACTTAAGCATAACTGGCGAAATGTGGGTGTACTATAGGTATACCTCTGCCTAACCCGTCATTATGTTATGTGATTTGCAGCAATTTAATAATAATTACTAAAGAACGATGGACAACATACTACAGACCCCGTCCCCATATATTTTTGATCCAACAGGCATCATTTTGTCTCATATTTTTCGTTACGGGCTGCAAAATAAGAAACCGTTTCCTGAAATAACAATTTTTCCATTGCATCCCCTCCACCGACGATCGTGTCCAAGCGGTAGGGCTCGCTTGCGTTTCCGATCACATGAGTATTCGTTTATGAATAAAATTGTTAGACGGCGCTGTCCGCTGTACTGTGGCGCCATCCATCCACGACATTTAAATAATAATAATTAATTTATTTATTTATTTATTCACTCTAAACATACAAATATCCTTACAGGCTAGACCCAATACGATATTGTAGCACACAAAAAAATTAAATAGTTCCACTGTTTTAACCATAGCTAATTCTAAAGTTCGCTGTTCTTGTAAATTCACCCAATGTGCAACAGAATAGGTTCAAGTCATCAGCAATGAGGTTGAGAGTGCGGAGTGCAATCGTGAGCGGCGCCTCGCGCAGCAAGTTAGTTCGCGCGCGTGGTTCGGCCAGCAACCGCGGCTGACGACGACGACCCACATACCCGTCCGGCACTACTAGCTCCACCCTACGCAATATATCCGCATTGTATGTATGTTATTTTAGATATGTGCGGGTAGAGATTGTGTACCTACAACCCGATTTAAAAAAATAGTCAACAAACTTGAGGCATATCTCATTTAAAAGGTCTTGGCTTACTGTTCGTTCTTTACTACTGCGGCAACCCTTAAAATTATGGGGTTTTTAGGGAAAACAAAAAAATGTAACGGTGCTACTGTAGTACAAAATAAGTTCGATTATTCAAAAATAAGTAAAAATCGTATTGGTTTTTACTTAAAGTAATTCATAGTGTGTGTTAGTTTGTATGTAATAACATATTTACGCTGGTATACCCCGGTGTAGGTAGAGATTGTGAACTTATATCCCGATCTCAAAGCTAACAATGCTCACCAATGCATGCTTGAATCGCGCATTTATTACTCCTATATCGTAATAGACCGCAATGTTAATGACCAGCGTTCCATCGCACACTGGTATTGCTCATGCTTGACAGGAAGCTGCACTGTGGGAAGCTGTGCGCATAATATTATTTCAAATGTGCGGTATATGGGCTATGACGTGATAATGTCTTCTGTCCTCCAGCAGAGCTATTAAATAGCATTACAATTAACGTTCCATATTTCTTGCACATTATTTCCTTTGGATGAGGTTCCTCCCTCTGAAGCCCTGCCTGGTAGGTACTGGTAGCTTGGACCTTAATTTAAAATTATGTTTCGTTTTACTTTTAAATATCCCTATTTCATAGGACTTGAACATACCTGGCGAAATGTGGGTGTACTTAAGTTTCCCCTCTGCCTACTTCTACGGGGAAAAATAGTAGTGATGTTGAGTTGTGTTGAATATTATATTATTTAGCTATCATTGTGTTTGATTTCTTTAATTTTGACGAAAACTACAATTCATTACCTACCTATATAGATATGTAGCTAACTATATATAGGTGTATTTATCTCCGGCTATCCCTCCAGGTAATACTGGTGTGATGTTATGTATTCTACGGCTATGTGGGGAATCACTAAATACTTAACTTGTGAAAAGTCTGGGTGACTATAGTATATCTCTGCCTGTAGATTATTGCCTCTTAGAGGATTACATTCGAAATGATTTGTTATGTTTTAAGTTTAATTTATTAAGGTATGTTCCGACGATGACGCAAAATACAATGCAGTACCTACCTATGTAGCAACCTGTTATTGAGGTGTACCTCAGCCTACCCCTCCATAAGAGGAATTCTAGCGTGATTTTAAGTAAGTTTAATAAATAGAATAGAAAACATCGTGAAATATAACATAATAGGTTAGTATAGGAGTCTTCAATGATCTTCAGCCAGGTGATGGAAGGTTGCCACAGGAACGGGGATTTACCACTCTTACTCTTCCTCTGATTTATTTTTATTTAGGATCTCCAACAAAGGATACATATACAGGCTGCCCCGTGAGTCGGCGTCAAGCCGGAATCGGGTGATAAGTCAAGTCATAACAGTTAGGCGAAAAATAATAAATAAATCAATGCTATGCTATGTATTTACAAAACGGTGTGTAAACGGTGAAGGAAAACATTGTGAGGAAACCGGCACGTCTTAGAAGCATAAATTCGAAGACATGTGACATCTACCAACCCGCACTGGGCCCGTGTGGTGGATTACGGCCCACTCCATCTCACAGACAGGAGGCCTGTGTCCCAGCAGTGGGAACATAATAGGCTGATTATGCATGTTATGCATGGTATGTATTTTAAAAATTACGGGCATTTATTATTTAAAAAAAACAAGATAATCTACTGCTAGTGAAGGTCATTCAACTCCTGTTGCAAATTTTTTTTTCTATTACCTATTATGACCCGACTTATCACTCGACTCCGACTTGACTTCGACTTACGGAACACCCTGTATACAATCTAAATCACAATAATAAAAAGGTTATTTAACGTGTGCTAGCAAAAACTTGACACTTTGAACTAAATTTTTTGTCCACTAATTGCTTTATTTATTCATTAGACAATTCGCGGAGGTGATTGTGCAGATACGGTGGTGCGATTTCTTGCGGAAGTTATGCTTAACCAAAGGCAGAAGCGAAGTTCCGTTACAACTCTAGAATGTAATACCATAGGCATCATGATCATAAGCAAATGCTCTTGCCATCCCAGAGACAAGGGTAAAATGTCTCATGTACCTGCAATTACAAAGTCATCCATACCCTTCAAACATAAACTGAGCACCGCTATTTGAGGCATCAAACGTACGATTGTAATAGTTCCTCTTAAACAGAGTGCTCTTTTACTACGGACTGACTTAATGATGACCAAAAAGTGTCAATTTTGTCTTTCAATCTTTGGTAGGTAGATTGCGACTTACCCGGGAAAAAGGCATCATCATAATTTCATAGATTTTCTTATCAGCGCGAGCGTGTCGATGGTAATCTAAATAAACTCTGAACAGAATTTGGGTACGTGTTTGCAACCATCACTAGCGTCCAACAGTTCCTGAAGCGTGCAGACGACAGGACATGCAGGACACGATTTTAAGTGTCCCATCTTTTGATTATAAATATCGTGTCCTTCAATCAGCCGATCAGCTGTTTCCATTGCCTCAAAAATGTTGTTTTCAGTGAAGATGAAAAACAAATGTACATTGTAATATAAATATTTTATTAAAACACGTAGTGCCCTTATAAAATGGTTAATATAAATTGTAATAATGATTGTCATTAAAAACTTTCTTTATTTACATGATAATAAAATAACATAAAATAAGACTACATTTTTGATTTTTGCAGGTTTACTACTTCGTGCTCAAACTGTTTCCAGTAATATGGTCTGCACTCATCCATGTGTGCCTTCAGAGTCTGACAGTTACCCGGAACATCTGCACCTCGAAGATTACAGTTCTAAAAAACAAATTATATATATTAAATTATCATTATACACAGGTATTGTATTTTAAAATATTGTAAAGGGTAGGCAAATTGATTGCTTGTCAGGTATTGTATTATTGCATATTTTGTACTTGGAATACAATGACAAATTACTGTTAGAAAATTGCGTAAATCGAAAAAAAAAGTCTTTATTTTCCATAATGTGAGTATGAATGTGTGTGTAAGATGATATGGCTAAAAAGGCTGAGATTAATAGAAGAAGCAGATATTTATGATAATAATTATGCGTTTTCCAAAATTAATTTAATACCTGCTAAAAAGTTGTGTTGGCTCCACACAAACATTATAAGACAAGGACAGGTCCAGACAATACACAGAGAGAACTGTACAAGAGCGTGGCCAAGAGACATCGTAATTAGAAAAAGGAGAAGAAAATCTTACCCATAATACATTTGAGGTGAGGCAATAGAATATTCTATCTTGCAGACAAACCGGTGGCTCTGAAGGTCCTCCGTCCCTGGCACATATCTTTTTAGCTTCATATATAGCTACAGTAAAGTCAGGGTCCGTGAGTGCCCAGATATCGACGAAAGTCCTTAATTTTTCAAAGTCAACACTTTGATTTGCCAAAAGAATGTTAGCGTTTTTCATCAGACATATACTTTCTTGGCAGGGAACCTGACAGCGGAAACAAGTATTAATAAAAGTCAATGAGAAAATACAAAACCAAAGCCACCGACTTCAGAAATTAAAGACAGTTGTTTTATGCCGGAACGCGTCCTGTACTTAAATATCTTAACACCCTTTAAATTCGCCACATTTTGTGTAATTAAAGAAACTCACTACTTACTTGTGTGCATATGTCTACCAAACGATCAGATAAATATACTAAAATAAAAAAATAAAAAACTTCCAGAAATAGATATATTTACGTGGTAATAAAACGACTTACTTTGAATTTAGGTGGGGCATTGGATCGATCTACTGAGGCTTTCTCAATTCCACAACGTTCCATGTCTTCATCAGAAAATAGCTTAGGTATTGGGCAACATTTGTGAAGGTCTATCTGTAATCAAAGTGGAGATATATAAACCAGGACTTCACAATTATGTAAATGTAGGTTGACAACAGTGGTGGCCCAGTGGTATCGGAACCCAGGCAGACAATTTACTTTGTGTATTTCATTTCATCACCAATGCTCTCAAAACGGAGAAGGAAATCATGATCGTGAGGAAACCGACATGTCCAAGAACCAAAAAATCGAAGACATGTGAAATCCGCCAACCCGTACTGGGCCCGAGTGGTGGATTACTGCCCGCTTCCTCTCACAGAGAGGCTTCCTCTCTGTGAGAGGAAGCGGGCGAAGTCTGTGTTCCAGCAGTCGGAAAATATGGGTTGACCATGCCGGTAAAAGGCAACAGACAGGGGATAGAGAGCCAGTGGTCAGTAGAGCTAGGAGGGAGATGTTTGACCAGCAGTGAGCCAATACAGGTTAATAATAAAAAAACACTTGCATAGTCCGTCACTGGCTTTTTTCCTGATGAGAACGTGAGCACCGTTGGTGGGGTCGAATAATTAAAATAAAGCAGTTCGCGCATTTATCTTCACCCCCTTCACACATGCCTACTATCCTTTCGTGCACTATCCTCTGAAGGGTTTCCTATGAGAATATAGCAAAAATAAATAAGTAATTTACCCCCGGAGGTGGAGACTGGCAGTGGTTCGGTATAATCGGCATATATCCATTATGATCATTTGGAGGTGGAAAATTTCTCGAAGCAAAGGCGGGCTCTTCGCCCTGGCCAAATATCACCTGTAAAATATTTTTTATTATTATAAGTCATATAACAAGAGCTATTTTTCGTTATATTGGCAAAGGGAGATAAAGATTTAAAAGTATGTAAGCAACCATAAACGGGTATCCTTAATCAAGATTGTTTCGGATGCGTAAAAGAAAGATGATGACGATTTTCGTATTCATGAAACATTAGACCATGCACTACAAAAAATTAAGGAGGTTGTGAATACTAAATAAAAATGTGAGCCTTATTTTTGTGACAAAACAAAAAAAAGTAGTATTGTTTATTTTCTTACCTGAAACACCGCAGCTAACACTAAACAGCTACAGGATCTTGACATGGTGCTGCGTTAGGATGAAGTAATGATATGACGTAGACACTAGCAGTTATATACTGAGCCACTACCGGCCATGACCATTGTTGTCAACACGGGAAAACATCAAGGTGTTGTTCATAGAGTATGATGGAAATTGTAAAGACAGGACACTGTTGATGTGGTTGGATGCGACTGTTTGGTATAGTAGTTTATAAATAATATTTTGTGCATCCGTCTCCAAACCGGTTCTTATAGAAGTGCTATCATAATAATTATGAATATTGCATGGGTGGAAAGTAATTTTATATCATATTATCTATTGTTTTTGCCATTTCAGTTCATGATTACTCTTCGATAATTATCAAAATTCTGTGCAGTAGGTAATGAAAATCATGTAAAACTATTTTCATGATTTCAAGATTTCTGCAGGTGATTCCGCAAGATTTTGGGTGAACCTTTACAGTTCATTCATGAAAACTATTTTATATTAAATCTTTGCTACAATCAGTTAAACCTGACATATTTCGGTATACATATTAAAGCCAATTACTTAGTCTTGATTTTGTTAGTTTCACTTTCGTAAGCATAAGCAAATTCTAAAGAAATACGCAAATTAATACTTTGAATAATATGTGAAGACCTACATGATTACAATACATGTGCCACTTATATTATTTATTTTGAATATGCATTTTTAAACCACACCAAAGTAACGGCGGGTGCTCCACTGTCGTAGTATTTCCTATGGGTTAATACTCGTATAAAACACCAAACCATCATATTATGTAAAAGACTCGCCTTTAATCATGATTTTAATGTTTTTTGTTTAGTAAAATATGTGAACCTGGACAGTTATAAAAACAGGGATGACGTATCGTCCATAGGCGTAACTTGAAACGGTGCAAGATGATCATCATATTATAATGTTCAATGGGCTTTGGGGAATGAATTAATTGCATCACCAAACATACTCATTATTCAGTTTGACTCTATAACAATAACTCATCCTGTAATACTACACCCTAATATTATATCCAGTTCCTTTTTACTGTACACTTACCTATTCCTTCGTTAAAGCAGTTCCTTATGATGTGAATAATATAATGATTTGTAAAAATCCAAAATCTTACTTCGTCCTACCAACGTTTCAAGTCAAAGCTACTAGGTTTCATATAACAAACGCTAACTGCAGTTTTTATTGCACTTTGAAATTCCTTAGTTTTTACTCAACTTAGTTGCAGCAAATAGACCATTAACAGTCACCCATAGCATTCTCATTATCTCCAATAATGACTCTCGGCTGAACGTGATCCACATTTCCTTGCAGTAATTCAAGCCTGACGTAAGTACCTTCCTTTGTTTCCTTGGGGACAAAGTTAAGGTTCTTAATCAGAGATAATTCAGCATTGTTGACGCCTGATTTGTGATAACTTATAATATGAGACAACTTATAATATTGTATTCTATTTAAAAAATATTGCTGAGTCATGGTCTCCGTGGTTATATTACAAAAAAAACTTGTAACACAACTTGTTGCGTCTGCATGATGTATTTTTCAGTAATCGCCACATCTCTGGATTGTGCAAGCAGTAATTACATCACTTGCATGCATCTATGTAACTGCAAATTAGTTCAAGATTTGTTATTCTATCTTAAGTATCATCTCGTTTTAAACCGTGTATTGTTTTAATGTGATTGTAAATTAAGTTCAGGGTCAGTTATTATCTATTAAATATATTAGTACAGTTGTTTTTTATTGAAATTTCCCTTGTAACCTCATCAAAACTAAGTTCTCATAACTGTTTATTGTTTACACAGCCTACTTAAACATTATTGAGACAATCGAAAGTCAATTACTGATACGAAATCGGCAGTTAATTACCATTAAATCGGACATAATAACAACAATAGCCGTGGAAGTGTGTCGGATGTCCTCAAGGAGGCCTACGATCAAGCTGAGTGAATCAGTGTCAAGTGTTCTTAAGACCTTGAATGCTGTTGACGACGTATAATTACGCAGGTACAATGAACCAACGGATAATGCTGGGTTATGCACCTACATAGTACTTGTTGTTGAAGCAATAATGATAACGTAATCGGAGTACCACAAGGATCAGTTCTTGGTCCTGTATTATTGTTTATTAATCTGAACGAAGTACTATATGTCTGCCTCGTTGGTCTAGTGGTCACAAGAGCTACTGCTGAGCATGAGGTCCTGGGTTCGATTTCCAGGTCGGACAAAGTGTTATTGGGTTTTTCTATCTAGAATACCTCAGTAGCAGCCTGCAATCTGGATTTGCGCCCGGTTGATGGCAATAGGCTCTCCCCCTATTACATGAAAAAATTAAATGTGGGTGTATCTCAAACTCAAACTCAAAGCATTTATTTCAAATAAACCAATTACAGGATCTTTTGAATTGTCAAGGTCGGTCGGTCAGAAAAATGAAGCTAGTTGCCCATTCCAAAGCGTAGTAGGTACCTATGGAGAAGAACGGGCAAGAAACTCCACGGACACTCTTTTAAATCAAATTATGTTTACAATAGATATCATAGGTACACCTCTGCCTAACCCTTTTGGGATTACAGGCGTAATGTTATGTTTGATGTTATGTACTATAAGAAATATAGTGTACTGTGCATCAATTATTATAATAGGAACAGCATGACATTGCATTGACAATTAGCTGTGATAATTACATAAGACCTATGCATCTTGCATAGATATACATTAGCAACGAATCTACGCCACATGAGTCTGAAGAGTCTTCAAGATCAACCAATATTTACTGGTGCTTTATTGTATTATAATAGTTTAATCTATACCATCTTGACATGTACCAATTATTATAATGTAGTATCATCGCTTATTATATCGGTTTTGTGAGTCCTAAGGAGGAGAAATTAGGTTACTATTGGCATTGTGTCCATTTACATAAACTTGCTTTGTGTTAGATTTAATTGATGTATTGACAGCTTGTATGACGCTTGAACGAAACATAGTTGCTTCTCTTAGCGACTTAATAATGACATTTGCACATTTTCTCTTTAATGGTATGATTGTAAGTTTCAATACCTACTGGTATTCAACTGCTTTCAGCTAGATTGGTTGTCGACCTTAACATATTTGGGAACTAGACATATTATTATTATTTAACATTTATTTCAATCAAGTTTGGAACATATAATTAAACTAAAATATTAACAAGCTGAAGTGGCAGTGGGCCGGCCATATCTCGCGAAGAACCGACAACCGCTGGGGTAAACGAGTTCTTGAGTGGAGACCGCGACTCGGCAAACGTAGTGTAGGACGTCCTCCGGCCAGGTGGGATGACGATCTGCGAAAGACTGCAGGCAGATGCTGGATGCGTCGAGCTGAAGACAGGGCGCTATGGCGCTCATTAGGGGATGCCTATGTCCAGCAGTGGACTACTATAGGCTGATGATGATGATGATGATGATAATGATTTATCAAATTGAGGGAAAAATTCAAAAATTTGAATTGTAAATAACACTATATTAATATATTAAAATTTAAATATTATCTTAACATTAGTCAGTACGTGAACCATGCAGCAGTGGTTCACGTACTGACAGTCGAAACGTAAATGTACGACGACACGTCACGTCGACGTACGACGATATGATTTACAGTCTTTGACAGACAGTTATTTTGATGGTCAAATGAAATGATGTCATAAGTGCATCAAGAAATGTTTTTAGAAACGAAAAGAATCGCGTTCTCAGGGGAATATTCACACTGTCTGTTTACAAATAACAGAATCTCTCCTTTGCAGAACAAAGATCAAAACATTTTGGATTCGATCACAAAACGTTCAACATAATAATTTAAATTGACAGTACCTATTGTTAGCGTTGTAATCTTATTGTCGTTTCTTATCTCCGGTTTTTTTTTGGAGACAACGTTATTTCGTTATTTCAAAAAATATTTAAGTGTTACTAAGTAAAGTCTTGTGACTATAAAAAAAACGAACTAGGGATTTAATGAGAAGTTTAACATTTTTCTAAATAGTTTTCCTGGCTAAATACCAGAGTTTTCTCTATCACATTTAAATCCTTTAAGTTTTACCCCTAGACTACAAAAACTAACATGTCCAAAGCAGATGTTGCTTTAATTAATTCGTTCTACGTACTCGTAGCATGTGTTAAACTTCTAACAGAAAAACTATACATAAATTTTATCAACTAACTACATATTATAAGTTTCGTTTGAATAATAACCGTCACATAATATTTTGTTCGCTAAGAAAAAAACTACCAAGAAATCGATTAATCTCGCCTACAACTCATAGTAAACCCTTAAATGTAAAACTCCTAACCCTTCCCTCTTCTTTGCAGTATAAGTTACATCATACTTCTTACGTCGAATTGACATACAAACGCTGACTGGACCCGGTAGCTTAGGGTTGGAACATTCTGCCGCCCAAAGGATTTGCGTCACGCCACATAGCAAAATTCTGGGTACTGGAAAAACGTTTGTATAATTTTGTATTTTAAGTATTATTAACAATGACATTAAAAAAAAATGTGATGAATACTAGAAAAAAATTATGTCGATAATTACCCATGTAGAATTTTAGTTCCTCATAAGGTCACAATCACAGTTGTTGTTCCACAATCCGAAAAATGTTAAGAATTTAATTTAATCAAAATCAAATGGTCGTTTCCTATGAAGAAGAGCCGGCAAGAACCTCCAGGGTTACTCTTATAAAAATATTTTTCTTTTACAATGTTTTCAAATTATAGTGTTAATAGGTATTGGAGCACAGTGTAGGCCTGTCAACAAGTACCTTATGGTTTACAAATAGACTAAGGTCTATAAATTTACAATCTACAAGGCCCACAACGTTCTCACATTTACAAAAAAAAAAAACTTTTTTTTTTTTTTACTTTATAATTAAATTTATTTTGGTTAACTTTGATTTGCTTTGTGCTATTTAGGTGGAACGATAAAATAATGGTCATGTCTGGGATTAATAATTACTAACAGTCGCACTGGTAAATCGACTGGTTAGTTACGCTTGCAGCGATCGGTTAATTAATGGATTGGTGACCATTACATATCGAGACCCCTCCATGCCTAGGAAAGCACGTTAAGCCGTTGTTCCCGGCAGTCATTTGTAGATCTTTGAATTGTTTTACGGATAGATAGAAGCCCTAAAATCTGACAACCAATCTTACCAAGGGGTACAGTCCGCGATGCCTAAGCTGAGCTTTTTGCATTTGTGTGAATGCACACATATATTAGTGTAGGTGTGACGTAGGCCTAGAGCGCGATTGGTTCAAACAGTTTTATAAAATAGGCCTGAGGCGCTGTGCGTCCCTCCGTGCGATTGGTAATCACTCACACAAATTCAAAAGCTCAGCTTAGGCCTGGCGGACTGTATAGTGTTATCTAGTAACTGGGTTGTGGTCGTGTTGGTCAGATAGGCAGTCGCTCCATGTAAATTACTGGTATTCATTTGCATCCGGTTAGACTTCAAGCCCTCCCCTACATAGTGGGGAACAGGCAGATTGATTAGTCAATTAATGGTCAAGTATAATAAAATGGTCAAGTCAAATAATGGTCAAGTTATCATATAATGGTCAAATCAAATAATGGTCAAGTTATAATAAAATGGACATAAGTCATTTTAATGGCCTAATATTTTTCTTCCATATTTCTTTTCAAGGTTGTAACTTCAATATGTACGACTACTGAAGCTGCAAACCGCGTTTGAGTCATTGATTGCTAATTGCAATACTGTAGTAGGTACACACGGCTACATATAAAGCTATACATGTCCAGTATAAGCTGACGTCTCATTGTTCGGGTATCTTATACAATTCGTGATCAGCTTATACTGAAAACGTAGGTATAGCTGAGTGTACATTTATTAATTTAGTTAAACCCTATAATCTTAGTTGTTATGAAAGCACTAAGTTTCGGTGCAAAATGCTTAAAATTTGGTGCACTACTCACGGTGTACGTCAATGCATGCATTGTGGTAGTTTTTTTTCTATTGTCGCGGTGGGTGAGTATTACGAAATTACCCAATTTCCGGTTAATAAAATTCATCCCCTTCATTCGTGGATCACGTCACTTGAAAGGCAGCACAGCCGATCTTTTATGCAAAACTCTCACCGTGGAAACATAGATGACGTGAGCTTGAAATGAGATGAATTCCACCAGAGCTGTCAATAGTATTGACACTTTTGACAGCTCACTCCAAGCTTCACCTCAGTAGTGTTATTCTGTAACCGTCTCACCGTGAACACTTGGGTGAAGTGAGCGTGGAATGAGCTGTCAGTGCCACTGATGCTACGGATTGACCAAGACGGGATGACACTGAAGGCTCACTCCACGCAAGTGAAATTTTAACAGAATAGATCGACTTTTATATCTATGAATAGCAACACACTGCGATCAATATCTGTCAGGCGTTGCGATTACGCTATTTTTGTTGGTTTGGTTATTGCAGAGGTCATTTTGTTGCTTATAATGTTATGTTGAATTTTAAAAGTAAGTGAAAAATGAGGATAATGTTATTTTTGCTTACTCACCTACCTAATTGTCATTAAAATTGTGTTTTTTGTGCCCGTTTGATGACAATAGGCTCGCCTCCTATTACATGGGACTTAAACATAACTGGCGAAATCTGGGTATACTATAGGTACACCTCTGCATAACCCTTCTGGGATTACAGGTGTGATGTTATGTCATATGTTATGTTACCTACCTAATACAGGATCAAATGAAAGTAGCAAGACGAGGCATATCGATAGGTTGACTCATTTTAGAGTCATGTGACTTCGAGATAAAGTGCCCGGTATTATCACTAATTTATTACAATAATATACAGAGTATTGTAAATATAAACAGAAACGCTGCAATAAATATGGTTATCTTAATGTCAAAGTACTAATTAATCGTAGGGTACTTAACGTAGGTATTCGAGACATACGGCTATAAATTACGCATGTTTAAAAGTTAACTAAAAGTTTATTATAACCCTAACGATATGATACGATGATTGATAATTTGGATGATTATTTAATTTTAATTGTCACCTTGGGGTAACAGACGTTGAGTTAGGTTTGAAGAGATCCCTCAGTCTCCCCAGGAATGTGCCCGTTACACAGAGGCAGGTTTCGGATCGGTATTTTGAGAGGTAACGGTGGCTCCTTCCATCTCCCACCATTG
The DNA here is from genome assembly GCA_963555695.1 of Dasypolia templi. Taxonomy (NCBI): domain Eukaryota; kingdom Metazoa; phylum Arthropoda; class Insecta; order Lepidoptera; family Noctuidae; genus Dasypolia; species Dasypolia templi. The sequence continues at coordinate 6,733,584 of OY743148.1, read as the reverse complement.
TCGGCCACCGGGGTGGTTTAAGTCGGGTAAAAATCCCACACTCTTCGGTCGTATCTCCAAAGCCCGCGACTTCTGGAGGTTTCCCCCACACAACAAAAAAAAAATACAAATATAATGTATGTAGGTGACTTATACCTACCCAAAAAAATCGTCATAAATTCGATTTATGCCAACTTATCTTATCTACTGACCAATATTAATAAAAGAAGTCTTGGAGTGCGGGGTCAATAACAAAGTACGTAAAGAGACAGTAATGATTACCTAGTGAAACACAAATAACCAAATAATACAAATACCGTGATCAAAACAGTTTATCTTCGCAAGAATGATTAACAAGTAAACAATTGCAATTAAGTTTCGTCCTTCAGTGCTAACATTTCCACGCTGCCTCTGGACATTTCTGTAAAATAAAATATATGGAATATTACAGTATACTTAGATGAGCCGCTCTAAAAAGACTGGCTTTGCGATACTAAGCAGTGTGTCGATGCAGCAGAGTGCAATAAAAAAACTTTGCAGAAAAATTGGGTTTCTGTGGTGGTAGGTTTTTCCGGTGGGCAAGGTTAAGGCAACCTTGATACGATAGGTACATAATTACTTGACATAAAGGCCTACTAATACCTGAAACGGTACTTTTTATTATCCTACTGAGTAAAATTAATTAATTCCAACCTTCAACATAGCTATGCCAGTGCAAGTGAAGACATCATAAGCCTTGCAAGGGAAGTCTAGGTGTTGCCTCGGGTCGTTGTCGACGCAGTCCTTAATAGCTTTGTCCACAGCAACAGACCAGCCTTTATTGTTCTTCTCCCATTGCCTCAGGTGGGTTTTATAGGCTTCCTTGTTCAGGGTATTCCTGTCAGTCAGGAAACCAGATTCTTCAAACACGCATTGGACGTCGTTGCACTGGAAAATATGTTTTTGTATTCAACTTCAACGCTTACTAGAACTTAATAAGTATTAAAATCAGTTGATATATGATTCTACATGGGTTCGCGTCACTGGCTCTGCATTGTTTTCCTATTCACCACTTACCTGTCACATATATTTGGGTTTACAGGCCTTTCTGTACTATTTTCAATACAATGTTTATCAAAATCTTTGACTGTCGTTATGTCAGTAGCCCGGAAGTCTGACAACCAGTATTAGCAAGGGGTACTGTATTACCCAGTTACTGGGTTGTGGAGGTGAAATAGAAGTCGCTCCATGGGATTCTGCTGCGGTTAGACTGGAAGCCGACGACAACTTAGTTAGGAAAACGTTAGACATTTTTTTTTCTTCTAGAAATTTCAAACAGCTTCTATGAAGAAACTGTCTGAAGTTGAATACCTACTATTTGAAATGGGCAACTAACTTCTTGCTAACCGACCGACTCCTTGACACTTCAAAAGTGCCTGTAGATAAATAGTTTAGTTAAAATAAATGTTTTGAATTTGAGTTTGAATACGCGGATAATTTAAGTTGGTAGTCACTTTGCTTAGCAGTTAATTTTCTTGACTTTATTTGATAAACACTTACTGTTAAACCTTTTACATCTGGTGTTAATTTCAATTATATAAAAACTCACCGGGCCCGGCAATTTAGGGTTAGAACATTTCGTCAGATGTTTTAAATCGCCGAGTTCGGGTATATCACAGCATACAGATAATGGTTTCTGAAAAAATAATACGATGATAAAACAAATTATCACCTCAAATTGTGTTGATACACAATACAAAATAATTAATTGTATTAATTACCAGTGTGGCACCTTTGTTATCCCTTTGACTCAAGAGATCAGCGTGGGTTGCCTGAAATCACCAACAATTTATTAAACATTGAATGACTTTAATTATATAGGGGCGAAAACTGTACACACTTTGAATTGAAAACTCTGGCAAAAACTTTGAAACGAAAAGTGAATTTCTATACAAATTGTCTGCTGAACACTATGAAGGCCATATATTTCACTTGTTTTTTATTTTTACATAATTTAATTAAAAATTGTAACACTTACAGCAACGAATAAAACGAAAACTAAATATTTAAACATCTTGAACAGCGTACGTCCGAGACAGTTGCGATGTTATGACAGACTTATTGCAAAAAATGGCGATTATTTTAATTAAACAAAACTGTATCTGTGTTTAATACTGTATTGTTATCAAAGTGTCAAAGAGCAAATTACTCACACGTTTAATGTTCTTGGAATACCTTTTGTTATTAATATCTGAAAATGTGGCACTTGGACACTGCTTCATTGTGTAAAGGTGCGAACACACTTTTTTTTTTGCCAACCCTACTTTGAAAGACGGTTATGTATGTATGTTGGTATTCTATCGACAAAACTAGGTACATGGTACCCGTCTTTGGCAAATACGATAGCACGCAAACGTGCAGACACGCTTTGTAACGAACTGCACGTGTTTCGTGAATAAAGTGACAGGTGACCCAAGGTATCAAGGAGTTTTAATTTGGGCTGAAAGATAGACAGACTTATCAGCTATACTTTGTAAGTTTATAAGTTTATATATTATAAATTAAAGTCGCTTTTCGTGTTTCTCCATGTGTAACCGCGTTTTTAAACGATTTTGACGTGGTTTTTGTTCCGGAAAGTTTATGTGTATCATCATCAGCTTACAGCAGTTCACTGCTGGACATAGGCCTCTCCGATTGCACGCCATTCAGCTCAATTCTCAGCAACTCTCATCCAGCTTCTACCAGCCACCATGAGAATATCGTCGATCCACCTAATGATTCGCGATTTCCACTCAAGAACACGTCTACCTAAACGATCATCAGTTCTATGGCTAATATGTTATCCCTCAGGGAGACTCCAGTATAGCTTTTGCCATAGCTCGCTAAAAGACCTTGAATTTATGAACCAGCCGTACCGTGAGTGTCCACATTTCAGCTAAGTGTCATAACAAGCAGGACGCACTGATTGAAGACTTTAGTCTTTAGACTCTGAGGAGTACGCGACGAAGCTCCCCAAATGCTGCCCAGCCCATCTGAATTATTCTATTAGTCTCCTTCTCAAAGTTTTTCTTTCCAAACTGCAGGGTATGCTGAGGTTTGTTTGTATTATACATTAACATTTAACTTAGAAATCACGATGTTTTGTCAAGTCGTAAAACCGTGCGAAGGAGGGGTAGGTCGATAGTAAAATTATAATAAAATGACACCACTAAACATAACTAATAAGTTTTCCTCATGTGTTTTTTTAAATTGTTTGTAGATGTTTTAATTCCAATTATCATTTGAGTATGCATGTGCACTGGCCTTTACTTTTAAGAACTAGAGAGATTCCTTGTAAACGACACAAATGAGATAAGTATTTATTAAAATAATTTTTTTCCTTTTAGGTACGTATATGTACTAGGAATTATATTATTTGTTACAAGTTTCTTCTAAATAATTTCATATTGACAGCGTTTCTTTGCAAAACAAAAAAAATAAGTTAACAGAATTTTTGCGAAATGAGAGAATAACATCGTGAAACTAGTATACTTTTCATATAATAATTACAAGTTAACTTGCAGGTTGTAATAAGTTCCCGAACAAATGCTGCAACCACAAAAACTGATATAATCATGAATACAGTTATATCATTACGCTGCTCTTCTCAGCAAAAAGTGTTTCTACATAAAATAGATTATTGAATCCTCCTTACAAAATCGTTGAACAACACATGCAAAAATAAAGTTTAATAAGTGCATTTAAATGCAAGAGACATGGAAGTTTTCCAACTATTTAGATACTTGCAGAATTTTCACTTAGTTACAGTTCTCTACCACAGTAATAGGTAGGTATTCTCTTAGACGCATACTTTGGCTTTTTCATACAAATAGCTATAACTAGTACTCGATAGACCGTCCCATCGATAGATAGTATGAGCCAGTAAGATTTCTTCATCTCGTACAGATACAGGTTTTTAAATTCTAGCACTGAAAAGCTGGTGATAGATAGGTCATTGGGTTCGGCCGTTAACTATTAATCTAATTAAGCTATATGGAAACGTAGCTGCGTGAGTTCAAACGATTTAAAATCAATTGTTATCTACCATCTATAATTATATTAAAATGAAACCATTATTTTTTGTTTTTCATGGGACATGTATTGCATTCTCCTAGAATTTTAGTCTATGAACACCTCAAACTGAATGACGGGGTATTGAATTCAGGATACTAAGCTGAGTAGACCATTTGATCAATGAGTCAGTTAAACTGACAATTCGCTACCGCCTGCAAGCAAGCAAGAACTCAATTTAATTACAAAGCGCTGCCAAGGGCCATTAAAACAAATTGTATGGCACACGTAAAACTTATGAATAGATTGATTTGACAGTCAAATCTATACGATTCAAAACTGAACATCGCTGAAGCCATCGCTTTTTTCCAATACTAGGAGTTACTGTCATAATGCAACCCTCGTCTGCCTAGGATTTTATATGCGAAGTGACAGTGACAGATAGACAGATGACAGTGGAAGCTTTCAAATTGTAATTCACTTACTCAATTCAAATCATGCTTAAAAAAAAACCAAAATGCATTGGAAATAAGTTTTAGGAACTTATAAAATGTCTCTTAATTATGTGATGTTTGATTTATTGTTACACTTTATTTTTAAATTTATAATGTTCTCATTCATAATTTTATTTTGTTTAGTTGTAACTTTTGTGTTTTCTATAAAGGTATGTACCAAGACTGTGATACATAGATATTTCATGAATGTAAAACATCTGCATGTTGTTTACCCATATTTGCAAATAAATTATTTTGAAATTAAATGTTTAGTTTGTCATCCGATTACATATCATACATACATATTCTTAACATATTCGTGAAGTTCAAATTTTCATGGTTAAAGATGTAAAACCCTAGCTTTTCGTTCCAATTACGTAGTAGCTGTAGAAATTATCTTTAATGCATGACATCCAAGTGTTTTACTAATTAAAAACAGATGTCGATGTAGAAATATAAAACCCCAGTTTCCACAATGACTTTTTCTTACGTAAAGACGTTTTTTTTTCCGCTGTGAAGCAGTTTCTTGCTTACATTAAAACACCGATTCTTACTACCAAGCCACAAACGCATTTGATTTCTGTCATTTAGATTGATTAAGATTCATTGGCCCCTCGGGCCTCCTATAAATCGTAATGTTTCACGAATCTCAGTAAAAAGGGTTTCATTAGCTGCCCATTCAAGCTGCTCTTAAAGCTGAAACATCACAGTAATTTGTAATGGTGGTGACAAAATATATTTTTAATACATTTAGTCGTTGCATCACTCTTTAGATGTATGTCAGTGATTTGTTGAAGGGTTAAAATTGGCGAAGGTGGTGCTCGAATTATTATTTTTAGATTGGCATATATAGATAGATCAATATTTTTATTTAGTAAAAACATGAGCAAGTACAATGTGCATTGTGGATGGAAATAAAATAAAAAGGAGCTACATGTTTTGCCAGTTCAAGCGTACAAAAAAATCAAGAGCGTATGGTTACCATGCATATGCCTAACTACATTATTTATACGACTGTTTAGAAATAACTTATTTAACTACCTTACAACAGTTTAAGAAAAAGAAACTGGACAATCTCCTTCCTGCTTGGGTAACGAAAAGGTACTTTTATTAGTATTTGTGTAAGTGTTCTACCACCTTTCCTTTTATTAATAAGCGTATGGTCAAAGTGGGGTTATACTCGTAGTCCGGTTAAGTAGTCACGACCTCTCAAGGTCAACTACGAGATGCCATTAAAAAAAAAAGTGGGGTTTTTAAAACAAAACAAATGGAAGTGCCCACGCCGCTACCATGCACGTGTACAATTATGCGGAAAATATGTAAAATAAAAACAACCTTCGTCCGTTGCAATAAGTCTTAATTTAGTATGAACAACAAATTCAACTTTGACGAAAGTCAAGCTTATTTGTTGTTCATACAAAATTAGGATTTATTACAACTGACATAAGTTGTTATTAATTAACATATTTGTCTGCATAATTGTGACACACTGTGGGGCACTTCCACTTGTTTTTTTCTATTCCGTGGGTATTTCAGTAGGTCATCCTCATCTGCTTAACCTTTTGACCAACTATGTTGCGGTCGGCTTCCAGCTTTACTGGATGCAGCTGGCTACTTGACTTCAACAACCCAGTTACTAGGTAACACGATAGCTTAAGGTAATCAGACTTTCGGGCTGTCTAAGATCCTCGAAAAACAGCCGGAACCAACGGCTTAACGTGCTTCTCGAGGCACAAGGGGCCTTGGTATGTCCGTGGATCGGAGACCATATTGGTCTCCCATCCACGAACCAGCCGCGGCCAGCGTAGCTTAACTGGTATTACATAGCCACGAGCCCCTCGTATTTCAGTAGGTACTTGTCTTATATCCGAGGCCTCGAAAAAGGATAGGTTTTGGCAATAGACAGGTCGAATTGGATAGGCCTGAACCAATTACTCCAATTAAACAAATAATTCGTAGGCTTTGTAATAAACGTCAAATGTGACAGGGTCCCGGCAGTTTTGAATATCGTTCATATTTATGGCAGACCCTTAATTACTGTACAGAATTAAACTCTCATTATCGTCGTTTCTTAATTAATTGCAGTAGGTACTATGTTGTATATTTTGTACAAAAGCAGTAATTTTCAGGTCAGTGTAAATTGGGAGAAGTAAGATTTCGGTGTTGAGACCGTATGACGGCTGTTGTGACATGGACCCACAATGGCTGCATGGAGTTGGCACCTTCATTGTTTTCGATATTAAAAAAAATGATTTGTCTTCTGTGACGAAAGAAACAGACGAAAGTTGATGACGAAGCATATGAATAAAAGTTTTGTTAGGAATAATGAGGAGTAAAATTTTCTTTGCTTAATATTTTATACTAGCTGTTGCCAGCGACTTCGTCTGTGTTCCAGGATGAAAAGTAACCTTACCCAGGTCATGGTTGATCTGTGTCCTCTATGTGGGACTATGTGAACTAATTTAGCGGGGCTGGCCGCCGAGTGTGTTTTGCTATAAGAGAGCGCGTTTTGTTTTGTCATACGAAGCAAGCGGCGCCCCGGTTGAATGCACGACGCGGTTTGTGTTCGTTTGTTGTTTACATTCTCACCACTGTCTCGCTGCGCACTGACTGGATGGTGGGAGAGGAAGGAGGACGAGAAGAGAGGTGTGGTGTGGTTGGTGGTTGTGTGGAGTTTACAAAACTGTGTGGACCGACGGATAATATTACTAGCCGATCCCGCGAGCGGTTTTTACCGCATAAATGTCGATCTCGTGAGAATATTGGGTTAAAAGGTATTTTATGTGTTAATCCAGGTCATAAAATATCTGTGTGCCAAATTTCATCCATAACCGTTTAGCAGTTATAATATTAGTAGGATAGTTGGATAATTTAGGATTATTTCTTTATTGGTTTAAGGTACTATATATCTATAATACTAATTTTATCAACCAACTTCAAAAAAGAGGGAGGTTCTATGTTCGCCTGTGTGTACTTTTTTTAAATGTTCATCTAAATTCTAGTCAATGGTGGATCGATTTGGAAAATTATTTTATAATTTGGTAGATATCCCATATACATTTTATTGACTTTGCTTGGGTGGTTTTTTGTTTTCAGAATTTATCATTTCACAGTTGAAATCCTTATCAGGGTTTACACAGCATTGAACGTTGTAAGACGTAAGAGTGATCACTTATTGGCATGAGCTCACTCGGTTTATGGCTCATAAACTGAGGCTTTTGTCAATCGGAATGAGACGAGTGAGGTTGTATGTGGTGACGCATATCCTTAACAAATTAGTCACGTGCATATTAGGGTATTAGTGGGGGATTGTACTTTATTGCGGTTTGTAGTTAAGGCGAAATCGCCCGTGTAGTCAGCGACATTATGCTTTTCTTAATTTTAGCTCCGCATCAGGTTTTACGAAGAAAGTTTGAATAAAAAATTATACGCGCCCTTAAAAATCATCTATACGCCTATAAGGTCCAAGCAATTTATTCAAATTAGGCTGAGAAACAACACTTTCAAAGCGTCAAAATTACATAAGACAGTCCTCCAAACCGCCACTTCCTAGTGCTTTAGCTGGAAAGAAGAAGTGGCGCAACAAACTCCCCAGCAGCGCAGCTGTCTGTTCAATAAGAAATAACTTGATTCTATACAATAGTAGGTATGCAAATTAATAAAAATACGATATAATATACCAACAAATACAATAAAAATCACCTATTTTTGAATGTACACAAAACGTAATAATTAAATAAAAGCTTCCAGGCATAAAGGGCGTGACAGCTTACCTATACAATGCTGGATTAAGTACACACAAATAAAATGATAAACTAGGACCGTCGAAGTAAATAAACAGAACAATTACTATAACAACAACAAAACCATAGTCAGCAAGACGACCAGTCACCACAAGCAGCACCCGTTCACGAGCATAACGCAAAGATCAGTCATTACCCCCCTCGCCATATTTGAGGGAAGGAGACAACCCGACCCCCGACGCTACCGCAAGCAGTGACATCTTAGGGAGCATGACGAACTTGCTGCCGGTTGCGCAGGCAAGAATAACATGATCAATTGTCGAGGTCGCTACCTAACCACATGCAATACAACTCATTGAAAAACATTGTAATGAGTAGATCATCTCAATTATAAATTGAAATAAATGAACAGAATTGACTTATATAGTCTGATAAAATAAATAATAATACGAACTCATATAACTTGTCAGTAGGTAAGCTTATTCTGGAGAAAGAAGAAAGAAAAGAATAAACACCAAAGAGAACAAATTGGGGGAAAATATGCGTCACACCCACGCAAAACAGCCATCGCTCAGCTTAAAGCTACGACCCTATGCGAGACAGAGCCCCAGCGCTGGTTTTTGCGACAGCCGGCGTTGAATGACGTTAACCGGTGCAGCAAACGCTAAGATTAAAATACATACATATAATAACTAGATACGTGTTCAACAGAACAAATACAATAAACAATATTTATAAAATGGTAACATCTGGGAATCGAATGCTCACGCGCCGTTAGCCTTTGATAATCTGTGCGCGCAACTTTCATTTAAATATAGGTTTGTCGTTTTGATATATTGAACAAAGAACATAAACGTTGTCTTGAGTTAATGACAGTAACCAACTATTCTTATCGTTTAAGTAGTCGTTGATGGAATAGTATGCCTTTGAACAAAGGTTGGATTTTACTTGAGCTTTTTACGCATTTAAAGGCAAATCTAGCAAAAAAGAGGGTAGCTTGTTATATTTTGAATATCAGCGACTTTGCCCCACAGCAGAATACTGTAGAACATAACGCTGTGAAAATAACTAAAATAGACTAACCAAGCTGTATCAACGTCAGTATAAAGTCTAACTTTCCTGCCGACGTAGACATCTACACCGGCCGTGATGAAAATTCGATAGCTCGCATTCTCCAAACCCAAGTGAACAACCTTGGCGCTTGGTTTAGAAAATGGCGAATCGAAGTCAATCCCGACAAAAGTCAAGCGGTTCTTTTCTCAAAACCGCGTCGCAACCCCTGCCCCCCTCGACCGATCACCATGTTCGGCAAGCCGATCCCTTGGGAGAAGCGAGTCAAATACCTGGGTGTCGTACTAGACGAACACCTCTCTTTTTCAGAGCACATTAAGACGGCTCGTTCGCGCGCCGCCTTCGCTCTAGGTAGACTTCACTTTGTCCTCAATGCACGTAGCAAATTGTCACTAAAGTGCAAAATGCGTATCTACACAGCGTGCATCCGCCCGATCATGACCTATGCCAGTGCAGTCGTCGCACACGCCAAGCCCGTTCGCTTCAATAGAATGCAGACCCTCCAGAACAAGTTCCTCCGTAGGATAACAGGCTCCCCCTGGTACGTTCGCAACGAAATCCTCCACGTAGACCTCAGGATTCCCACTATCCGTCAGTTCATGAAACGCATTTCAAAGCGTTTCTTCGAGACCGCCGCGAATCACCGCAACCCTCTGGTTGTGAAAGCCGCTAGCTATATTCCCTCCTCCATTAGTCATGTCCGCCGTCCCAAGCATGTCCTCACCGATCCCGACGACCACATAACTCTCATTCAGGAGAGCAGTTGGGCCACCAGTACAGTGCACAAACACAGACCGACTTTCCGACCTCGCCGCCGAGGTTCCTCGCGAAGATCCCGACGTAATTGTCCCCCTCGACCCTTGCTCGATGAAGTGCCAGCCCGCGCCGTAGCTGAGCCTGTAGCTTTAAATTCCCCGAATAACAATAATCAACAAAATCTGATCCAGCCTGTCCCATCTTGCTGTCCTCCCGTCAGCGACGCCCTAAGCCGAGGTCCGTACCCCACAGGGGGTGCCCTTAGCGAGCGTTCGCTTAGTAATGTAAGTAGTTTTACGCCCCTGGCTGGAGGCTTTGAGTCCGCTTAAGGCAGCCACAGGATAGTCCGGTTAAGTAGTCACGACCTCTCAAGGTCAACTACGAGATGATATTTAAAAAAAAAAAAAAAAAAACGACGTAGACAGGCGACTTAACTGAGCCTCCCCGCTATGCTTGATATATGTGGGCCCAACTGAAGTTTGGCATCTACTGTTATGCCCAGAAAACTGCCGAATCTACAGTTTCAATTAGCTCTTTGTCTAAGACGATGTTGGGTTCTACATTTTTAACATTCGGTAAAACGAACATTACACATTTCTACTAACGACTAATACTACATCAGTCTAATCTACAGTAAAGAACTTTCGCAACGACGAACGTCGCGACAGTAACTTTCGCAGTAACTTAAAACGCGGTTATGAACTACGCAACTTTGATTTACAATTCAACGACGCACAGGCACAAACCTCTAACGCGTGCAGGAAACCAACTCACGAGTCGTCAAGCAAAAGATATCGCCAGACGACTGCGCCAACTGACACAAGTGTACGGTGTATTTGGTCGGAAACAAATTCTAAATCCTTCCCAACTAAAGGTTCAGTAGACCGCAAGTCAGTGCTAGCAATAAAACCAGAATGAGCTCAACTCTTAGTAACTCCATACTATGCTAGACCCAGCTCAAGGAGCTATACCCGTTTGACAGTACTTCTGCCTTCCTTGGCTTATTTATAAGTTTAGCATGGGAACTGTATTCGGTCACTCGAGTGTGGTTCGAAATAAACTTTTAAGAGCACTTTATTACTGATATTAAATACTGGTATATCAGCTAATCAATTTTAAATAACATTATTAATTATGTACAAGTATATACTTAAAAAGAATCATAGGGCATCAAACTCTTCGTTCGTATGGCTGTCAACAGGAAAAGTGCCCTAAAGGCTGGCAGCATTGCCACGTTATATGGCGATGCTGATTCAAACTGTTACTATTAAACTGTCCAAATTGCATACATCTTTTTCTATACGAAGCCAACTTCGTTTTTCAATTTTGATCTTGTGAACTATTTCAATTTATCAAGTGATTTGTTGCATTAACCCAATTTATTGCGAATTACCGACAGTGAGAGTTGCTCTCAATTAATTAGTCCTCGGGATGGCGTTAAGTGCTCCCCGATCCAGTTAATATGCCAATTGGTCCTTACTCCCTCCCCTCCCTTAACTGCCTCGTTGGTCTAGTGAACTCTAGTGGCTGCTAGAGCTACTGCTGAGCATGAGGTCCTGGGTTCGATTCCCAGGTCGGGCAAAGTGTTATTGGGTTTTTGTATCTAGAATTTCTCACTAGCAGCCCGGAGTCTGGATTTGTGCCCGGTTGATGGCTTTAGGCTCGCCCCCTATTACATGGGAGTTAAACATATCTGGCGAAATGAGGGTGTACTATAGGTACACCTCTGCCTAACCTGTCTGGGATTACAGGCGTGATGTTATGTTATGTTATATGGCCCTTAATAGCAGAACATTGTACAAATATGAAATTTTGAAGCATTTTAAATCAGTTTAATACAGATTCGTAAATCATTATAAAAATACCTACTTACTACCTTCTAAAATTGTCTAGGGTACCTTAATAATCGAAATAGGCAATTTTTGTAATTGGTAAAGTAATATTTATTACGTAATCAAAGACCAGGGGCTCGTGTGTCCAGAATGTTACTATTTTATAAATATCGTTTATTTAGACACTTAGAAGTAGGTACTGTGTTTTTATTTTATTTTTATTTTTAATTTAAAATTTGGGACACATAATAATTTCTGTAACCCAAGGTCGTGTACCCTAAAAGGAACGAATTCGTGTATCAAAAATTATAAATATAACAGTCACTTTTGGGGGCGTTACTAGAAAATTAACACACAAACAACAACAATAATACTGCAACTGAAGAAGAAGTCTGCAACTTTCACCCTCCAGCTCATCAAAGGGAGGTGAAGGTACTTCTCGAATTCCTGAAAAGCTAAAATTTGGTATGTAGGCTAGGATTTGCACACAAACGACAAAAAAAGGAAATTTGTTTACTTCATGCTCCAACCCACTTAAAGGGATGTGCAAGTCTCTATTTCTAACGGAAAATCCGTAACGCTACTTCTTTTTGTTTTGACAGCTAGATTACCTTGTACATAAATAAAAACTCTTTCGAAACTCTTTTAACACGCTTTTTAGCTTCACGTAACTAACAGTGCAATAAAATCTTAGAAGTTAATTTTAACCTACTTCTAACTGCACTAACTATGAAGCCGAGCATATTATAAGTTGGGGATTACATCGCTGATTAAAATGCTTGGCTTATCGCTGGTCCTGCTCTGCAAGGACGAATCCACTAATTGATTTGCATTGAAAATGCTGTTGGCGCTGATGTAGATTAGAAAAAAACTATCTTTGCATTGTTTAAACTCAACCTTATAGTGCTGTATAATTGCTCAAGCCCTATGTGAGTACTATGTACTTACATACTATACGTTCATCTTTCATTGACTTGAGTGGGCGCTGGCGGCTGACAGTATGTCATGCTCACTCTCATGTTTCGCTAATGGTGGCGCGTCTGTTGGATCATTTAGCTCCCATCAAAATGGTTGAGTTGAATGGTCCTAATCCATGCGTCATTTTAGTGAAAGGGACATTAGGGACTTGGTCATCTCTTAGCTGCCACGGCTAATTTTAATCGGGGGGCACGACAGTGACACCGCCAAGTCAAGCGCGAAGCAAACACTGCCGTCTGGGGGCACGGCAGTGACCCCGCCAAGTCAAGCGCGAAGCAAACACTGCCATACCATCCTTTACTGGAGGCATTTCGCCGCATTTTCAGGCCCCTATTTGAGAACCTCTGGATAAGACCAGAATGCAGAAATTTTAGTCATGCAGTAAGCTATAATCACATACTTAAAATCCAAAGTTTCAAGTCTGTAGGTCATTTAGGTCCGAAGTTAAGCGAAAGCAAAGTTTCGCATTTATGACACTCACTCACTCACTCATGATCATCAGAATAGAACTAGTACTTCCCATAAACTCAGACAGCTTAAATTTGGTACAGAGTTAGGGTTTAATGGCCACATAAAGGAAAAACTATAAACACTAGGATAATCTAAGATCTGGAGTACCTGGTGACCCTGATTAGAAAACACAAGAGCCCAACCAAACTATTAGAGATCGACATACCGCCTCTACAAAAAATATTCAACTTGATGGGCCGCTTTATTTGATGTCAAAAATCGAAGGTCTGAAGTATCTGATGAAGAACCCTCAGCTGGTCTCAGCTGTATTAGAGATATGTTAATGCGCCCCTTCTACTATTGGTACATAAAAAAATCGACTGTCATTGCAAAAATCCAGCGTAGTGGGACACATCTTCTAATTTAATCTAGCCTATAGCGTCCCACTGCTGGGCGAATGCCTCCCCTTCTGCTTTGCCCACGGTTCTACAAAAAGAAGTGAAATCCCACCAAAAACATTCTGTAAAAGACTAGCGCAGTCTCGATGGAGCTGCTTGTTTATCTCTAAAAAGTTATGAAATCTAGACAAAGTCGTGCCAAGTCTAAGGTTCCTTACTGCGATTTCTTTATTATTATAGTTAATGTTGTGTGACTTGGCCGTTGAAGGGTACACAAGGGTACAAAACCAGGTGCTCCATGACACCATTGCACCAATCTGTCGCCAGAACCGCTACCCATTGACGATGGAAAATTGCCACTTGGAAAACGTTGATTCAATAACCAGTCAATTGTAGGCTTGATAAAGCTGCGTATTTCAATAATACTTATGTATAGGCGAGCCTGAAACAAACAGTATAAAAAAATATTTCCAGTACAGACGGACTGCTAATCATTGATAGAAGTCCGTCTGTACGTCTATTTTATGTTAGATCGGTGGTCGATTTGACACTCCAAAAAGAAGAGAGCAGAAGTCAGCATTGTCAATGCTGAATGTATGTGTTGCACAATCATCAACAGCTTAAAATGAGACACTAGCGTCCAATTACCAATACGTATGGGCTATTATCTCGCTTAACAAACATAGGTAGTTCCAACAGATACAACATTACGTGTAAAATAAAATTGACTTGTACCCTCTAACGTATAATGAATGTTCAACGGCCAAGTCACACAACATTAACTATAATAATAAAGAAATCGCAGTAAGGAACCTTAGACTTGGCACGACTTTGTCTAGATTTCATTACTTTTTAGAGATAAACAAGCAGCTCCATCGATACTTGGCTAGTTTTTTTACAGAATGTTTTTGGTGGGATGTAATTTACCTTTTTTTTCCTTTTTTAGGGACGCTTTTAACGTTCTGCATCGCTCTCACATGCATAATTTCAACATGAATGTTGTTACCAATTTTTTTTTACTATGATTTGATTTAAAAGAGTGTCCGTGGAGTTTCTTGCCCGTTCTCCTCCATAGGTACCTATTACGATTTGGAACGGGAAACTAGCTTCATCTTTCTGACTGACCGACCTTGACAATCCAAAAGTGCCTGTAATTTGTTTATTTGAAATAAATGCTTTCAGTTTGAGTTTGAGTTTGATATATATGTATTTCAGATGACAAAACTGTATTAGTTCTTCTTTTACACTCAATGGTTAAAACAAAAAGCGTGGAGCACTTTTTAGTTGTGTGTACTATTAATTAGTTTAAACAAAGCGCTTCACAAACAAGAATTATTACAAGTCAATTTAATTATTTTATAACTTTTCGTGCGTGATAAAAGCGTGTTTTTACCTACATGTTTTTATTGGCTATGAAGAAAGTAACAGCTGGCGTGCAAGAAATATCTAGATTTTAAGACACATTTTGACCAGGATGTAAGGTTTGTAGAGTTAAGCCTTATAGAATTAGGGGCTAACTCTTCATTAGATGCAGTATCTTTTTATCAGTTAAATCATTATGTAAGTCTTGGCAACCTACTTTACACAAAATGTTTTTGGTGGGTAACATTATCGTGCGGCATGCAACTCGCACTTGTCCGGTTTTTGTGTTTGTGTTCGTTCTCTGCGTCATGTTTACCGCAAATAAACGTTTCTTATTTCTTTCGTTCTTTTCTTTCTATTTATGCAAGACTGTCGTGTCGCTATATATATAAGAAGAGACTGAGAATGAAAATAAAAGCACAATATAATTTTCAAGAAGATACAACAATAAATATATAATACAATTATGAAACGCTAAATAGTGTTTTAAACATATTGTTTAAAACACTATTTAGCGTTTAATTAGACGCCTGTGCAGTGGAGTTTCTCCACAGGCGTCTAACTCTTTAGGCGTTTTCGCATGGCGCACAATTCTGTGAATAAACGGGAATATGTTATGAAGAGACAGTTTTCTATTTTAGGAAACTAGATTTCCAATGTTTTACCTGTCCTATCTTTTTAGGTTATACCCTACCTACACACATCGCCAAGAAGCGTGGTTATAAATTATGCCTTCTGTGTATGAAAAAAAGCCTTCGCCGTGCAGTCAGGCAGTAACTGGCTGTAAGTAATTTATCTAGACTACTCTCAAAGTTGCGTATGCCATGTTTTTCGAATGAGCATCTTAAATAATATTATAAATGCGAAAGTTAAAAATTTCGAACACAGTTAAACGGTTTTTATCCTAGATCGCAGACGACGTCGCGGTCAAGCTAGTAATAAACAGTTAGTAGATAATAATATGGGATTAAAATGCTTTTTCTTTGTATACCTTTTATTATCAAAACTTTGTCGTGAAATGAGCAACAACGTGGAATTATTAGCATAATCATAATCAGCCTATAACGTTCCCACTGCTGGGACACAGGCCTCCTCTCTATGAGAGGTAGTGAGCCGTAATCCACCACGCGGGCTCAGTGCGGGTTGGTAGATGTCACATGTCTTCGAATTTTTGGTTCTAGGACATGCCGGTTTCCTCACGATGTTTTCCTTCACCGTTTTGAGAGCAGTGGTGATTAAATTATTTACACAAAGTAAAGCGCCTGCTTGGGTTCGAACTCACGACCTACAACTCGTAAGTCGGGACCGTTACCACTGGGCCACCACTGCTCAATTAATAGACTAGATGATTTAGTTTTTGTTTAATTTGTTTTTGTTTAGACAAATATCTTTTATATCTATATCAAGGATTCCAAATATCATAAACATAACTATTCGAGGTTGTGCTACTCTACCCACAGGAAGGTAATAATGCCTATTTTCCTTTTTAGTAGGTTAGGTTTCCTCCCTATGCAATTTCACCCACAACCTCTCCGTAGGTCATCTGGTAAATTTGTGTAGCATTTACCGATCAGGAGAACACAACACGGAAGTTTTAGGTTTCTAAATCCAATCCAACTGGAACAGCAAATAACTGTCGGTTATAAAGGAACCAGAAAAAGTAAAGTTATCATTCTATCTCGTACCAGTTTGTAAAAGCACTTAGTCGCACACCTAGTCGCTGAGCGGTATACCTCCCCTCAGCGTTCTGTAGTGTGTTACTGGGGTGTGACTGGAGGAGCGCCCGAAATGCTTCAAGGCGCCTTGCGACCAGGCACCTGCCAGATCGCGTTAGCCGGTATCGTTTCAGGGCGCGGGGCGTTGTAGTGAGTATCGAGCGACTTGAGATGTGTAGATGTGTGTACGTCGCTCGTGTGGTTTGTCATTGGGTTTTCGGCGAATGTGGAGTAGTGTGTGTGAGCCGCGCCCATGGCGCCTATATTAACCTAGGACGCTTTGCGCTCGGCGGGTGTCGTGTGAAGAGTGTGAGTTCTTTTGTTCGAGTAGGTCGCGTGTGAAGTGAGGGCGACCTACTCGGGCGTCATGTCCGGTGGCGAACGTCTGCGATGAGGTCGCGCGGGAAGCGCTTGTAGTCGGGGGGCGCGCGTGCCAAGGTGCGATGCCCATGATGTGATGGTGTTCTGAGGCATCGGCACGCGCGAACATCCTCCTCGCCAGGTCGGTGCTGAAAGCATCGATGCTCTCTACACGCTGGTCTCTGTGGATCACCGAGTTTCTCACGAACCGAAGAGCTTTTACTATTTGACGCAGCACGAAGTTCTGCTTATATAAACTGGCTTGAGTAGTGGGGAGAGTGGGAAGGCAAACGTGCCGCTCTGCACAGCGTAATTCGGCGCGCTGTACGTGCTTTTTTACAATGGTAACGCCGGCGCGTTCGGACGTCCTCGTACGCGTAGTCTCATCAAGCATTATCCAAAAAGACAGAACGTTATTATTAATGTTCGTTCATCCTGACTAGCAATCCGGTCCGGATCCTCCCTTCACAGTTTGCTACTAACTCTGGACCGCTCGACATCGAACCTTCATGATCCTAATACTAGCATTCTGGTCAGTTATACCCCTGCAGAGTTTGCAACAAATTCTGGAGCGCTTGTTATTGAGCCTACGGGACTTTAGCAAAATGGACCGGTTCACCCCTTCAGAGCTTGCTACTAATTCTGGACAGTTCGTTTTTGAACCTTCAGTACTTATTTAAAAAAAACCTTATTATTTTGTTCTCTGCACCAGTTATTGCGGACTCTACAGGATCATCTCATTGACTAATTATTACAATTTATCTACAGGGTTATCTCATTGGCTTTTTATTTGAATCATAAGAATAGACATGACTTACGCACTCCACCGAACGCGTAGCACGCCTGTGCAATGCCGACTGAGTCTCAAGTCATACAGCCAGCAAAATGTCACTTCTATGTGCATAAGCGTTCGCTGTTGTGTCAGAGTGTGAGCAGACACATAATTTATGTTCATGGCACTCTAAACTAACAGCGACATCTATGAAATCTAAATAACACTAATTTAAGTATTAAAGAGCCGTCACGGCCAGACTGACATTCGCACGTCCTTGTGCGTCTCCATCCTCTTAAGTCACCGCTGGCCCATTTTTATGTAAAGAGAATAAAACTGGTAGATGCATTACTTTGTACGCTCGTCCATCAGTGACATACATTACAACGTTTTATAACCCACAAACTCAACCTTTAGGAGCTGACTCGGACAACTGAAATAGGCGTCCCTTCAACCAGTTATGTCTCCAGATAATATGAACCGGGCAACCCATCAGCGTCTCTCCGATCACTCACTTATACCACAAATATCTCCATTGATCCTTAGCCTCTCAGACTATACGATCACTTTATAATATGATCCACAACATCGGCCTGCATAAGCCAGTTACTTAGACTACCCAATAACACACACCCTAGGAAGTCAACCTGCATGAGTCGGTCCCTTACATTATCCTCACACAGTTACTTTATCTCACAGATTAGTATCAATGTTACCTTTAATTACGTTTCTTCACTCTCTGAGGCCGAGAGGTTTCCAGAACTGGCGGTAACATACGAGAACTGCAAATAGACAAAGCATCACTGCCACCACCCGACGACACCCACTTCACTCGCCGATCGCGGACTGCTGCATCTCGGCGTCCTTCAAGCTACGAGGCAAGGTGATAGCTACATCCACCAAGCCCTCACATCACCCGAGCATGGCCCGCAAACGCTTACGACTATATTTGTATGCTCTATTAGAAGGGAAGTCCGTACTCTCTGAGAAGACCCCCCGGTCTCATTTTTCCAACTGTGACGCTGAAACTCTACCAATTTTCTCGGATGCTATCTTACGAATTTCACCCAAATCTAACTGAAACCCAGACTCAGAATAGAAATTAGAAATTGTTTATTGTTAATATGAAGCCAAATTAAAAACCGCGCAGAGTGCCGAACACAATTTCTGTTGATGTGTACCCTACACGTTGACCCATCCGTCGCTAGCTGCACTTCGAGAAGCTCGCCGCGTCAGGTCCCACCAGATTCACTTTCGATTGGAACAAGTAAGCACCCCAATGTCCTCATGACTCTCTCTACCCGAACACCTGCGCTGCCAGAACCGTTGGCAAAAAGGTGCAACTCTACACCATGGTCACCATAAAATTGCTCTATCTGCGCCAATACAATACTCACCCCGATCCGAAATGGTCCATGAAGTCGCACCGAAAAGACATACAGCCTCCTTTAGTGCTTCAACTGCACCAGCTGCATCCAACTAGGAAGTGCACTCGAGTAGGACGGATTTAGTGAAAGAGTCAACAAAGACAATGACTGTCATCGATTCTTCCATCCAACTTCCCCGCGATGTTTATATGTACAGTATGCCATTGTGCAGAAACCCTAAGCATCGGATGGAGTCCCCGTACCCGTGGAGCCCCGAACAACCACTTGAGGCCCAGCTCACAATGCAGGACTTACTTTCGCACCCACCTTGCCATCTCAGGGACCAGAATTGCTCACAAACCCCAGCATGGGCTTCGTCCGCACCAAGGAATCCAACCTCTGTGTGAACACGACTTATCAAAGTCCATGTTAGTGACCTCGGGACTAATAGAAGCCAAAATACACACCACGCTCAATCCTCCTGGACTATACTAACCCACGAACGTCGTAAGTGTGAGCCACAGCCTGACTGCTACGCCCACAGACGAGATCATGGATCTAGAGTCGCGGCGGCCCCACGTGAAGTAAACCCAACGCCGATGCAATTTAACAAAACTGCACAATTTTCTCTGCCCTCCAAACGGTGGGACGGGACCATGCATCAACTCCGTAACTCGATTTCGGGGGCACAAATCATCAGATCATCAGAATCATCAATCTGCATGCTCTATGCCACTCCACTGCCCATGGATTCTATCGAAATCATAGACCCGCAAAAGGGCCCACCGCACGTGAGCACCTGGAGCAAGGCAGTTCACAGTATACTCTCGTCGCCTGAAACCTTCAACAGCTTCAGTAACGTAAGTTGTTCGTCAGCTAAAGTCAGACAAGACATAGGAAACGATAAACTTTCTTCAGATCAATATTGCCCCCTACCCTCAGCGTCGGTGTGAAGTTCCATCAGTGCGTTACAGTCAAATAATTTTAGTCATTACCGGTTCTGATGTTAGTATTGTAGGAGTGCCGTACTTTTATGTAGGACAATCCTACCTTATCTATTTTACCTTTTTTAAATTGTGTGTACCATAAAGATTATAAAGATATTAAATGTAGGTATGAAATAAATATACTAAGCTTGGTTTCACAAAATCATATTTTATTATATTAAGTAACACAAACATTCAAAATCAGAACAACAGTCATTGTTACATATAAAATAAATAATAAATCGTAGTACTTACATTAGTACTTACAGAGAGGTGCGCACTCCACAATCGCTTCAACTCAACAACCCCGTTTGCTTGTGCAACAACTAGTTTTATACGCTTACCCAGTGGCGGGAGTTATGAATCACACAACACGTGCGTTTGCAGACGCACGTTTCGTTTTACGTTGAGCACAAACATACCGAGTTTTACATTTATTCATTTTAGCATTTTATATATAATTATACATCTATATTGACAACCTTACTATCAAATTATACATTCTGACAGTCGGCCATCCTATGCTAAGCATGACCTCGTGCTTATTTAACAACAAATCATAATCTTACTCTATATTTATTAATAGATTAAAAGTACAATAAACCATTGTTCGTAATATTTTTTTTTTTTTTTTTTTACATAACAATGTATGATGGGACCGTTCCGTCCTCTACAAAATGACACCTTTGTCAACAATATATTTTATGGGACCCTTCCGTCCAATACAATATGACACTTTTGTCAATAATACATGTTATAGGACCCTTCCGTCCAATATGACACCTTTGTCATAGTACATGTTATGGGACCCTTCCGTCCAATACAATATGACACCTTTGTCATAATACATGTTATGGGACCCTTCCGTCCAATACAATATGACACCTTTGTCAATAATGCATGTAATGGGACCCTTCCGTCCAATACAATATGACACCTTTGTCAATAATACATTTTATAGGACCCTTCCGTCCAATACAATCTGGCACCTTTTAAACCAACTAATCAGACTCGTTGGAAAAATCATTGTCACTATCATGTGGTCTATTAAAATTCAGCCACGGTTTAAGTTTATCGACCGCGACTATAGTAGAATAATCTCTACCACCCCTTTTTGTGAGAGGTGTATCTTCGACATGATATCGGTCGTGATCCAATACTTTTGTAATTCGGTATGGACCTTGAAACTTAGGTATTAACTTTCTACTGTGCCCTGTAGAAGGCACCTGACGCTCAATACGTACTAAGTCCCCTTCCCGATAATTTACTGGGGCACAACGTTTTTTATCAAAGTAAGATTTGTTTTTCTCCTGACTGGTGGCTATATGCTCACTGATTTCGTCACGGATTTCTATTAGGTCTTGTTCGTTAACTTTAGTAATATCTCCCTCTAGTTCGGAAATGATCCTATTCTCACTACTTCCTGTTAATCGTTTGCCAAATAAAGCTTCCGCAGGAGTCCGATTAATGCCCTTGTTTAACGTATTATTGATTCCCCATTGTATCTCTGGCAGGTGATCGTCCCATTTATTTTCAGCCACACCAATAGTTTTTGCTGTTAATGAATCTACAATTGTCTTATTATATCTTTCTACCTGCCCATTTGCTCTGGGGGTAGCAACAGCATTGAGTATATGCTTGATTCCGTTTGCATTAATGAATGTTTTAAAACTATCACTTGTAAATGAGGATCCTCTATCAGAAATTAATCTTCTAGGAACCCCAAAGATGCCAAAATACTCTTTAAGTACTTTAATGGACATACTAGTTTTAGTGTTTCTTACTGCTTTTAAATAAATATATTTAGTAAAGGCATCTATTAAAACCAAAATATACATATTGCCTCTACTACTTCGCACAAAGGGACCTGTATGATCAATGTGTATTGTGTCAAAAGGAGCTGCTATTTTTGGGATTGGGTTGAGATAACCAGGTTTTTTCCCACCGGATGATTTTGCATATGCGCATTCTAGGCATGAATCTACGTATTTTTTTATGAAACGTCGCATTTTAATAAACCAGTAATTGGATTTTATTTTATCTAAAGTTTTGTCAAAACCAAAATGACCTATATCGTCATGGTTTTGTTTTACGATTTGCCAACGTACTCCCTTTGGCACAACCCATCGATCTCCATCAGCAGTTATTCGAAACAATTTGTCATTTTTTAGTTTAAAATTAGATTTTATATCGACTAAGTCATCAAACTTTGGATCTTTAAGAATGCCTATTATTCTTTGTATATCGTCATCGGCATCTTGCACAGTAGTCAACCATGTAGACTCTGATACTGCATAAATTCCGGTTTCTGAACTTGGTACTGGATTCCTACTGAGCGCATCAACGTGAGACATGGATGGGCCTGGTTTATAATCAATTGAAAAATTGTACTCTTGCATCTGTTCCCACCATCGAGCGACACGAGGAAGCATATCCCTTTTTTGAAACGTTGCTTTTAAAGAGTTGCAGTCCGTTATTATTTTAAATGATAACCCAACTAAGTAAACGCGAAACTTTTGAAGGGCGGATACAACCGCTAATGTTTCCAAGTCATAAGACGAGTAATTCTGTTCTTCGGGGGTCGTTTGTCTACTGAAATAAGCAATTGGTCTGAGAACTAGATTTTCATCTCTTTGTAACAGAATTCCAGCAACGCCTATTTTGCAAGCGTCGGTATGCAATTCTGTTAACGCGCTAGGATTGTATAAGGCCAAAGTAGGTTTTTGAGATAACTCTTTTTGCAAAACTCTAAAGGCTGTCTCTTGGTCTGGTCCCCATTGCCATGAAATATTCTTCTTTAACAAATGAGTGAGTGGTTTTGCCAAAATAGAAAACTTGGGGACAAATCTTCTAAAAAAACTAGCTAGTCCTAGAAACTGACGGACGTTATGCTGGTTTTGTGGTACAGGGAAATGTTCAACAGCTTCAATTTTTTTCGAACCTGGTCGAATACCCTTTTCCGAAACTTCAAATCCCAAGTAGTCTACTGTGCGTTTAAAGAAAAAACACTTGGATGGCTTAAGAGAAAGTCCAGCGTTTTTAAATAGGTCTAGTACAGACTGCAACCTTTCCATACCTTCAGAGAGAGTTTTACTGGGTATTATTACGTCGTCTAAATATGCCAATGCTTCCCCATGTCGAGCATTCCCTAATATCCGATTCATTAATCGCTGAAATATCGCTGGCGCATTAGCAAGCCCAAATGGCATGCGATTAAACTCGTAATGACCATCAGGCGTGACAAATGCGGTTTTATATTTATCATTTTCAGCAATAGGCACCTGATAGTATCCGGATGCCAGATCTAACGTAGTAAACAATTTATTTCCTGATAAAATATCCAATTGATCGTCAATAAGAGGCATTGGATAATGTTCTTTAACAGTCTTTTTGTTGAGCGCTCGATAGTCAATACAAAGTCGAAATTCACCGGTTTTCTTCCTAACGAGGACTATGGGACTCGCATAAGATGAAGTGGAGGGGCGTATGATATTCGTATCTAATAACTCTTTGATCATTCCTCTAACTACTTCTTTTTCTGCAATTGCCAGCCTATAGGGCCTATAAACTACCGGTTGATCATCACTTAAGTCTATTTTCATGTTACCGACCGATGTATTACCTAATTCCGTTAAATCCAGAGCAAAACATTCGCGGTAACCGTTTAGTAATGACAATAGCTTCTCTTTATCTTCAGGAAATAGATCGTCAGCAATATTTAATTGAGCTTCTGTTAAGGTTGAAGGCACACGAGCCGTACAGTTTGTAACATTTAGAACGTGACATGCTTCTTCTTCGTGGGCTACTAGGCCTCGCGCTATTAAAAAGTCTGCTTCAAAGCCCAATCTCAAAGAAGGTGCACAAGTAACAACTATAAGTCCGAGGCCATTTCTGAATGTAGTACATACCAGACAGTACCGAATATTTTACTTGATCTTCATAACGTATACTACCTTCTATGAATATTTCCCCATTAAAACTAGGATCATTACTGTATACCTCGACAATAGTAAGTCCTGATACTTCAGTCTTGTTTTTACAAAATAGTTTAATTTTATGGTTATAGCTTTCGAGAATGCCCAGACTTGATATATCTAAACGATCGCTTGTTTTTTTAATGATTATGTGCGACTGTTCTGTAAACGTTTGACCAATCATAAGCGGATAAGGCATGGCGTTATCTGGGACTATAAGCAGGTCCACGTTGGCTGCAGCACTGTCTATGATAATATGAGCTTTGAGTTTACCGATGGCACTGACTATCGAATTACCGAAACCCTTCAGGATTGGCAAGTTCTTGCTATCAAACTGATTACTGATCTTTCTAAACTCAGATTCTTTAATCATAGAGCATTCGCTACCTAAATCAACGAAGGCCTGCATAGATACCCCATTGACAAAGGCCTGTTTAAAATATTTTTGATTGGGCTTTAGTAAAACAGAGGAATTGGGTAATAAGCCTACTTCGTCACTGACAACTCTTAATACGGTTTTATCTGTGGCTGGAATTTTAGAGAAACATTGTTCAGTTTCATGGCCAATTTTACTGCATTTACCGCATTTCTTAATTGGGCGTTGACACTGAGCGACGAAATGACCTTCTTGTCTACAATTTAAACAACGGGTTTGCTTGCTATTGCCAGAAGTTCGAGATTGTGCGTCATTGGTTCTATTTAGAAGACCTTTTACGTTTCTACGGTCATTTAGCGGTTTTATATTTCTCACGTTACGCAAATATGATAATAATTTATCTGGGTCTGAAAACTTAACAGCTTCGGCGCCCAACCTCACAGATCGGTCGTCGATACCGTGCAAAACGCATTCTACTGCGCGAGTGCCTTCTATACCACAGCGATTTATTAAACCAATTTTCTCATAGAAGTATTCCTCTAACGAATCGTTAAATCGAGCTCTTTTAGCCAACATGTCACTGAGCATTTGCCCGTAATTTTCCTCCGGAGGGAATGCAGACAAAAGCTTTTGTTGCCATTCACTCCAGGAGTAAAGGACTGATGACAGACCCTCGTACCACCTCTTGGCAACGCCTCTTAACTTAGGTAACGCAAAGTGGACAATTTGTTTTTCAGTCAAACTGTAAATGAGTGCACATTCGTTGACTTTGTGTAACCACATAGTCATCGTCTGTTCTTTCCTTCCTGGATCGAATTCCGGTATCGTATTTTGCATAGATCCTAGTTTGTCCAACGAATCAGTTTGGCTTACAGTTTTGATCATTTGGAAAATCTGAGCAATATCGTCCATTTTATAAGAATGTGCAGCTGACTCACCCGGATTCTGGATCTGTTCTTCACCAAGATAGCGGAGAGGCTGATGAGCTTCCGAAGGCCTGTTCTGTGTGCCAGAAGGCCATTGGTCACGTCGGCTGCAGGACTGCCTGCCATGAAGACTGCGTGACCTCCCGTCATCTCGGCTGCACATCGACTGCCCATCGCGTCGAGTGCGCGGCGACTGCCCATCACGTCGAGTGCGCGGCGACTGCCCATCGCGTCGAGTGTGCGGCGACTGCCCATCGCGTCGACTGCGCGGCGACTGCCCATCGCGTCGACTGCGCGACGACTGCCCATCGCGTCGACTGCGCGGCGACTGCCCATCGCGTCGACTGCGCGGCGACTGTCCATCGCGTCGACTGCGTGGCGACCGCCCATCGCGTCGACTGCGCGGCGACCGTCCATCGCGTCGACTGCGCGGCGACTGCCCGTCACGCCAACTGCGCAGCGAGCGCCCATTGTGTTTACTGCATGGCGATTGCCAGTCGCTTTGGCGGCTAGGCAATTGCTCATTGTTTTGGCTGCGAGACAACCAATCATCGCATCGGCTGTGAGGCGATGGAACATCGCGTCCTCTGTGGGGTTGTACCTCACGACTGTTCAGCTGCTTTATGCGGTCCCTGCGTGTCCTCATTGTCAATATAGGACTTGGAGTACGATGTATGGGGCTGCGTGATCGATGTGCATCTGATCGGCCCGCAGAGTTCCGCGAGGGTATTTGTCCCGTAGCAGTACCAGTGAACTCTTCCATTTTATCTGGGAATTAGGAAATAAGAAAAGCAAACTACGCAGGTTTTAACCGTTACGCAATTTAAAAGGAAAGGAAGAAAAAAAAAGAAAATACAAAAAAAAATACATATTTAAACAAATGTCAAATTCGCATCCCACTTCTGACATGTAGGAGTGCCGTACTTTTATGTAGGACAATCCTACCTTATCTATTTTACCTTTTTTAAATTGTGTGTACCATAAAGATTATAAAGATATTAAATGTAGGTATGAAATAAATATACTAAGCTTGGTTTCACAAAATCATATTTTATTATATTAAGTAACACAAACATTCAAAATCAGAACAACAGTCATTGTTACATATAAAATAAATAATAAATCGTAGTACTTACATTAGTACTTACAGAGAGGTGCGCACTCCACAATCGCTTCAACTCAACAACCCCGTTTGCTTGTGCAACAACTAGTTTTATACGCTTACCCAGTGGCGGGAGTTATGAATCACACAACACGTGCGTTTGCAGACGCACGTTTCGTTTTACGTTGAGCACAAACATACCGAGTTTTACATTTATTCATTTTAGCATTTTATATATAATTATACATCTATATTGACAACCTTACTATCAAATTATACATTCTGACAGTATTTCGATCACTTTCTTGTAAATATCTTATGTTCTAAACGTAAAACACGTGAAATATGGGGCAACGCGCCAAATACTAACCTAAAGGCCCTAAAGATCACTGATTCCACTATGATGACCTTACACCTACAGTTAAAATTTACAGGGAAACGAAACTCATAACAACATACTTTTAAGAAAAATTAAAAAAAAAAACAACAAAAAAACACGTTCTAAATGATCAAACACTACTCCAAAAACAGACTTGCACTACTGTGTCGTTGCTTTATTGTGGCACCGGGATCGCATTCCTTATCTACGGAAATTATTTATTTTGCGGCTGTATCGAAAAGATGTTATAATTATAAGAATAATAAAACTTTTTAGTAACGTTAACTTCTTTCCCCAAATATAATGTAATTTTGTCAATATCTTTACGTACAGTATGCGTTCAAAAGTGTATAGGCACGTTAAGAGTCGTATTGCTGTGATCTCGAGGTACAACTGTATGTGTTTAAGCGACACACACGACAATTATCGCAGTTTTGCACGGCACACACTGACGTAATGTCGAGAACTCGCATCGCACTGCACGAAACAAAAACATATTTCCGTCGCTTTTGTTAGACACGCATCGTGCTCGTGACCTGGCCAGTTTATGGCATTGCTAAAATTCCAGTTAATCTAATACGAGCTGGTAGCAGTAGGCGCCAAGCGTTGGACTATTTATAAATGGTGGTTTATTTATAAATGTTGCCAAGTTAAGAATCAAAATTTCGAAGACATGCGACGTCCACCAACCCGCACTGGCCCCGCGTGGTGGATTACGGCCTACAGAGAGGAGGCCTGTGTCCCAGCAGTGGGAACTTTGTATGCTGATTATGCTTAGAGTTAAGAGAAGTTTAAACTTCAAAAACGGTACAGTTTACTACTACTTTTTACTGTTTTTAATTTAACCTGCTAGATTGAAGAACCGGCATTTCAGGACTACCAAACCAAAAAAGCTGCCTGGTAGGTAGGTAATTAGATAGGTAACGGGTTGTATCGTATACTAAATAGGTACAGAAAGAGGACAATTATCTTGCTGGCCTAACGTACCTTACGTGCCTAACGTCTTGGTCTAACGTCTCTAGCATCAGTAGCAGCTTAATCCACGCCCACTTCTCCTACGTTTTCACGGTTCGATGGTTACAGTTGAGTGTTTTTTCAATTAGCTTCAATAATCATGTGTATGTTGATGATGTTATAATAACTTTCTGTCACTGTTGTTTACTTATTGAAGTGAAGGGATTTGTGTGAGGTAGAATTTGTACAATACAAAGTGAAAATATATTTTTGATTTCGGTAGACGGTGTCTTTGGTTTTTTATTTACAACTTTGTGCCACTGACTTAAGAAATTAAAGTTTATTTTTCACTTTGCATTGTTTTTTTTACTCGTTATGTTTTTGGAAATCCTTACCGCTGACATGAGGCTTTCTTTATACGCGAGGAGGTTATTCAAATGCTCAGTATCCATTTGAGACATCATTTAAATGTAAAACACTGGTTATTTTTTTTGCCGGACATTCCGTTTTTAAATGTTTTTAAAAACCAAATCTTTCCGTATAGAACATTTAACCACGACGTTTTTAAATGCCGCTACAAATTTGGTAACGTATATAATACCTCATACAAAAACACACAAGATCATCAGATCTATTGTGCCTATAACATAATCTGCTTAAAATATTCCCACTACTTGGTCACAGGCCGCCTCTCTGCGAGAGGAAGTGAGCTTTAATCCAACACGCGGGTCCAGTGCGGGTTGGACATTAGCGGTTCCTCACGATATTTTCTTTCACTGTTTTGAGTCGTGATGAAACCTACGTTACACAAAGCAAAGTGCCCGGGTTTGAAGCCACGACCTGAGACACGTTAAGTCTCGTTCACACTGGCACGACGCGACAGCGGTATAAAGGCATCGCGTGTCGTGCAACGGGCGGTGCCGTTGGTTATAATAGGTGATACGGGCTGGTGTCCGCAACTCCACGTCAATGTGCGTATGGTACGGGAGCGGTGGTTTGTATCTCGCTGTCGCGTCGCTCCTATTTGCGGGAGCTTTTAGTCCGTTACCACTGGATGACCAGCTTATCTTATTTGTAGTTAGGTAGGGTTCGAAGTAGTATGCCTTTGCTGGCAACGTAGGCAAACTGGGGTTTTCCCACCTTTTCCATGTCTAAACAATATTTTTATGATTGTATGTTCACTTTTACATACTTTCCATAGGGTAGGCAGAAACTACAGAACGCGACGCCACCTGCTACGATCCTTACATACTCCTTTTGCCTCATTTACGTTCATACATCTGGTCATACACGCACGCCAATTGCGAGTACCTACACGGCCATTTAGAAAGAATTGCGAAAAAAAGTTTTTATGCATGAGAGACTGGCCAGATAAAGACTGTTTTGAACATATGTTTTTTTTTTCTTTTCCTTTTGGCTCAAAAAAAAAAATATTTGTAAGTAAAATAGGTACGTTCCAATTCCAAAACTTTCCTCCACATTGTTTGCGAGCTAATTTAAAATATCCTGTCTCATAAAAACATTGCATCTGCTCCGGGAACATTTTCGCGCTATGACTTTTTATGATTTCAAGTGTCGGTTGAAACTGGACAAAACGTACTCTGAAAAGATTCATTAAATAAATATTTACCCATAGAACATATAACTTTATTTTCGAAAAACTTTCTGAGCGTCCCAGGTACTTCGGGCCTGACCGTTCTGAAGAACATCAAAAAATCATCTCGAAGACGGCGCTGATGCTTGCCACCCACCACGTCAGTTGTTTCCACGGTGCGAAAAGGCTTCTTCAAACTTTCCAAGCTTTTAGTAATGGTGTTTTAGTGTAATGTTATTATTTAATTTGGAAAAAACTTGTGATAATAATAATCAAATTAGAAATATAATTTTTGTCCAATGACTTTTAATTGATATGCCTAACGGGAATAAATATACGAAATAAGTACCTACTCATCTATGAACTACAAAAGTACTGTTTCCAACCCGTGTTCACAAAATGACGCAAATCGTAGGAACTAACAATTTAACAAAAGTATCTACCTATTAGGGTACATACCTGTACCCAAAATTTTGCAATAAAGTAAGCTATAAAGAAAAATATTTCCACTACCTTGTGTTTGGTAAGCCAAATATTATAAGTTGCTGAGAAAAAACATCAAACAGAAAGTCTTTAGACATTGTTTATGAATTTTCACGGCCAAGTGGATTTTCCTAAAACGCTGGCTTCGTTGGTACCTACTTGTACCTTTATAAAATGCACTTTCATTATAATTTTGGGTTGCTTCTTTAAAAAGAAACCTTAAAAATACGACCTCAAGCTGCAACTTTAATATTCAGAAGACAATAATTTGATGACGTCTGCGTCCCTACCTAATAGAGTGATGACAATTTTTTTGTAACTATCTCAAAAAAAAAAGTGTAAAAGCTTAAAAATCTGCAAAGTTGTAAACGTCTTAAAATAAGTGTTAGACAAGGACAGCACTATCGTAGAAGTAACGTCACGACTATGTAACTTTTTACTTGCGCCGTACATTGTCCATACCGCGCGACAAGGACAGGAATAATCCCCTCCAAAAACTTTAAAAGCGTGATACATTCGATTATCTCAATTTTACTATGCCTTGTTTGAAATTACATTATTTTTACGAACATATGTAATAGTAGTCATCATCCCAATTCTGATATCCTTGTAGAAAATTGGAGTCTACCTTACTTCATCGCAATAAGATTATTAATATTTTAAATTCATACTTTATACTTTTATATGATAAATGCGAAAGAAACTGTCGGTCTGTCTGTAACCTTTTCAAGCCTTTACTGAACTGATTTGAATGAAAGGCTCACGGATTGGGCACGACCTGAGTACACGACGTAGCACGACGTACCCGTGGGATAATTTTCGCCCTGCACGAGGACAGAGCCGCGAGCAAAAGCTGGGAAGCTAAATAAATATTTACGAATTCTATTACAATTATTAATACTTTGTGTGTGTGTATATTGATTTTTTATTTAAAGCATTTGACATTAGATAATAAGTTAATACTCATAAATTGCATTGTATAAAAAAATATTGCTTTTTATTTCGAACATATTTTTATATGGGATATTAATTGCACTTTAATTTTAATTATTATATTTTTACATCGGCAACGGTAGTATATGTGAAGTTGTTTGTTAATATTAAAGTCATAATAAACCATGTGCTCAGAAATGAATTGTAAATAAATAAATAAATAATAAATAACGTGATCGGAAAATATGAATAAAAATAAATAAAGCCCTTTTTTGTGAAAGACATATAATTACGTACCTACTTATTTTTACCATAATGACGAACCTGTGACAGCCTAAAATTGGTCTCAACAATTCCCTCTTGTGATTTCAGAGCGCCTTTGTATTGCATTTTTTCAATAGCGCGATTCTCTGGCGATGGCGTATGATTCCTGAATTTCGTTTCTATTATTCTTTGTATGGCGAAGCGTTAACTGATAAACGAAGCTATTTATATTCTTGGTATAGGTACAAACCTATAAACACATTGCTAGGTGTTAAACGCAGTATTATTTATTTGTGATTTTAGATTTGATCAATTAAGACCGTTTTTTTTTTGGAAACTTGAGTAAAAATGTGTAGAATTTTTCGGAACATGTATTTCATGTTTTTTAGCCAACAAGAAGGCCCGTCGTAAAGACGATGGAATATCGCATGTGAGAATATAAATTTTATTTGTAGTGACACGAAAAATTACACGGCGTTTTAAGATGCGGTCTGCATGTTACAACTTTTCTGGAAATAGTTTTATGTAAACTGCAGAAATTACAAACTTTCCATAATCGCCGTCGGCAGAGTGAGCTTGTAGAAGTGATGTTATGTTCTTTTTTAAAGCAAATAAGTGTTTTTTTAAAATCAAACTTTGATGTTACGATAAAATCTCTTTTTTTCTCTCTCGCTTTTTGTTGACACAAAGTTACAGTTAAGTAAAATAATACAAAAAATTGGTTCTGAAAATAATCCACATAAGTCGCCACAGCTACGACACAAAAAAATAAATTCTACACAAACAAATTGTATACGGATTTTATAATAAAACCCTTAACCCACTATATTCCACAGAGGCTTGCATGGGATCGACATTTCCGAAATATAAGGTATTATATGACTTTTGACTGAGCTTTTTCGAATTTTCTTTAAGCTTTTGATATCTTGAAGCGCACTTAAAACTAGTAAATGGTATAATAAATTCTTCTCAGCATTTAGAAAAAGTGACATTTAGTATCCCACGTAGTTGTTTGCTGCTTCATTAACCGAACGACTTTCGTCCTGCCTCATCACTCTCCTGGTCCTGGCTGAGGATTCTTCACCCATTTGCCGCATTATTTCCCTTGCCAACTCCATTCGTGCTGTAATAGATGTGTGTGTAGCCTCAGTTAAAACTAATGATAGAAATTTTGCGGACGCCGAGGCCTCCCATACGAATGGGATGAGTAGCTTGTGCACAAGCTCGGTCGTCCATGGCCACATTTAAAATCGAAGTTATTATGTGCCGGATAATTTGGTATATTCTGTCTCACCTTTTGACAGAATATACCAAATTATCCTTGTCCTATCCTAGTGTGCTTCATTAATAGGAAGCGCGAAGGAAATATTTAGGACTGAAACAGCAGTAACGAATTTAGGTGATGGCCGAATGCATGTTAATTTGGAGAAATCTTTACGAAACTTCGTTGAAATTTTGTATTTTTTCCTCAATAAAACCGGGAAAGGATTTTCAAAGTTTGGAGACTCAATTTTTTAAATAATTTTATTTCTGGAGCTATTGCAAAGTGTCACTTGTCTCTCATTACGGTCCGCTAAGTGAAGTTCACATTTCGAAAGGTTGAGATCAAGGACAATGGAATGAAGTTAATTTTTTAAGAATTGTAGGTAATTTAAAACAGTTTCTACATCGCCTCCCAAGGTTCCATCATCAAGATACCAAACGTAAAATTTAGAATTTAGCTGGTGAATGGCTAAACTGCTTTTTTATGTCTTGGCCCAAGTGAATGGCTAAGTCAATGTAATTACTTCACTATTTTTAGTGCGTGATAAAAGCGTGTTTTTATATTTTTCTTTTAAATACGTATTTATTTTTTTACTTTTAAAACTAGTAGCTATATTCTTCATTTGGTTTGTAAGTCTAAATTCAACGAAGTTATGACTTGAGCGGTTTACTAGGAGCTACTGAAGAGTTCGACTATCCTCCTCTTGGCTCCATCATCAGACCGTTCACACCAAATGCAATCTATTGGACTCATCAAAACCAATCGTATGACCGAAAAGTCGAAATAATTATTAGTAGCAGCTGAAAAGTTTCACTATGCACCTCCTGGCTCCATCATCAGACCGACAACCCATAGTGGAATATATTGGACCCATCAAAACGAATCGTAATATGACTCCAAACCCGAGACAACATTATCCGCATATAAAAGGTTCCAATGTGTGTTTCTCGGTTAGGTAGTTGAAGGTGATTTTAAACAGCTAGGGACTTAAGGCACTTCCTTGATTAACTCCTACTTTGATATCGAAGCTCTCCGACAGGCCGGCTCGACTTCCGACACAGGTTTGTACATTATGGTACATGTCCATGATGAGTTTTATATTTCACGGACATTTTGAGTTCTCAAAGCTTTCCATATTGTGGTCCTCGGCAGACGATCAAAAGCCTTCTCAAGATCTATGAATACCACCATTCACAGTTTTTTTTTGTTTTCGCGAGCTTTTTCCATAACCAGTCTGACCGCATGGATCGCGTCCGTTGTTCCCTTCCCAGAAATAAAACCGAACTGATTTTCTGTCAAGTTAATTATGTTTTGAAGGCGTTCACTTAGGACTCGTTCCCAAATTTTAAGGGTGTGGGATGTTTTATACCTCGATAATTTGCACAACCTCCTTTGTTCTTGTAGAACGGTATCAGTACACTCTTTCTGCACGCATCTGGATTTTTTTTCGCTTTTCAGGATGTTATTGAATAACTCACAGTTCTTCTCAGTCCCGTTTTAGAGATTTCCAGAGCTCAGCAGATATGCTATCGGGGACAACATATTTGTGAAGTGAAGGGCGGGCGTTTTGGGGGACTGTATTATGTACTCCTAGTTTGAATAAATAAATTTTGATTTTGATTTTTGACCTACAACTCGTATCTCGCAATCTTTACTACTTGGCCACCACTACTCTACGATTATGATTACTTTAATCAAGCTTTTTGTGAATACCTACAAACTTAGTGAACGTGTACAATTATAACGTTTTCTAGCAACGAATATTGGATCGAATAGCAATAAAATGACTCGCTGCAAACAATATCATTTACTTTGTGTAATATTTGTATTATTTTACGACTTGAAGATGCTTTGAAATACGAGTGGACGTTCAACATTGACAGATAAACATAGTTGTAGTGATATTAAAAGGAGCTTTGTAGAATTTGTGTCGATTTTCCACTCGATTGCCACTTTTTTTTCCACTTGTCCACTAAGAAGCGCACACACACCCTAGGAAACCCATCTTCTGCTTCTTATGTATAAAATAAATAGCTGTTTTTAGTTTCGCTGCAACTCAAAAACGGCTTAACAGATTTGAGTACTTTTATTTGTTTTGTTCGCCCTACTAAACGGATGAAGTAAAAAAAATTATTCCGTAACTGGTAACTGCGTTCAGATGTGCCAAATTTTATTCAAATCCGTTCAGCTGTTTCGGCGTAAAAGCGTGACAAACAAACGAACTTCCTTTCGCAATTATAATATTATTAGTTAGGATTATATTCCTACATAAAGGTAGAGATGATCGCAACGTTTGGGGGTTAAATTTAGCATGGCAACACCAAATCGTGGGCTGAAAAAAGAATGAACATACGACCAAATCAGTTCGATATTTAAAATGCAGGTCAACAGCTGTTTGTTGTTCTTTATTAACAATTTCTATTATTTTCTCTACACATCACCACAGATAAACAAATAATTTAAAGACATAAGTCCATGGGCCTTCAGTGTTACAGGTCATAACGGGTTTATAGCGAGTAAACGTGTCGGTCTAAAGTAGGTACCGCACGCACATTGTCGCCGAGACAACCCTCGCACTGCCCATTACAGATTTTATTACATTTTATCACGACCATTTCGTTTATGACATATCTTATCTGCATTTTGAATTACATTAGGGATAGTTTGTTGAAATGTACCTTATTGCTTTTCTTTCGGGCGATTGATTAAATTTATGAGTACCTATCTAATGAAAGTACTAAGACGCAGAAACGTTCAGGATACGCTATCATTAGAAGACCCTTTCTAAATAAGCTCACATACAGTGGCGGTACTTTCATAGAAGCCAAAAAGCCCGGCTTGCCCTAATAAAATAATAATTCACAACAACAAACGTAAGCCTATCAAAACAAAAACTACACCAGGCAATGAAATTGAATTCAAACATTCATGTCATAGGAATAATAAAATTTCGAAATTCCCGCATATTCTACCGCGCGCGTGCAGTACGGGTGCGTTAATCTGGCAACCTAGTGCTAAGGTTGCCAGATTTACGCACCCGTTGAACTCCAATAATTCAGTAATCAAAAATATTATGAATAACATTAAAATTCCGCGCTGTCTCGTTCTGGCGCTACTCAATGCGTTCAAATGCGCCGTCTCGCACACACTAGTCGGCTTCAAATCCGGCTTGCCTCACCTATCTTTGTCTCCCAGTTTTCGCCTACAAATTACTATAGAAACGTTTACATTTGTTGATGTATTGTACATAGAAGCAGATTTCTATGAAATATGAAGCCATAATAAGAAGCCATAGTGACAGGCATTACGTTCGCGCAAGTGCATTATCGGCGTCGACCGCGTGAATTGAGTTGCGAGCTTAGGAACGCGAACGTACGCAATGACGCGACACGACTTAATTTGTAAATATTTTGAAAGAGTTTTTTCTTAAAAATATTAAAAAAAAAAAAAAAATGTAAAAAATCTGTCGGCTTGCCCTAATTATGACCCCTAGGCACGCCGCTGCTCACATATATGAATGTCTACTTACATGCCTTTACCTAAATAATATAATGATTTTGTTTCTGTTATTACAAACATTTTTACACGTCAAAAATACAAAAAAAAACTAGATGAAGTTGGCGTTTCCTGTCTGACTAATCTGAGAAGAAAGGCCAAGACAAACTCAGAGTTCAAAGTCTCTTTTAAAGTCCAGACAAAATCTTGGTCAGATCATGTGAAGAATCAGTCATTGGTGTGTGTGTTGATGTCTGAAATGATCTTTTGAGGAAAGAACCACAGATTTAGTGGACATGTCCAGTCAGTGCACGCATTTGTCAGTAAACGTTTAGCTCAACACTTAAGGAGCTCAACGACTCGATGAACAATACCAAAGAAAGGTCATTTGGGTACGCCGCGTTAAGTACTCAAACTGCCAGATTGTCATTAAAAACTGAAAAAGAGAAAATATATAAAAATAAGACCCACATGGTCCTATAATTGTTTCAGTTTGCGTTACAGTTTTCCAGATAGTCCAGCTGTTAGCACACTATTCACGTAAGGCAGATAACCTGAAACTGCTTCTGACTACCCGTAGCGACTATAAATCGATTAAAACGCATCAGATTCCTTAAACCTGGGTGATTAAAATTGCCGTTAATCTTAGAAAATTGGCCTCTCATGATGACTTTCAAACATTTCATGATGAATCAACTCAACATTTCTCTGACTCAATCAACCGCCATCGAACCAACAACATTACAATGTCTGACATTTAGTTGAAGAGGCTCACCAAACGAGAAACATGGTTGGCTAATTAGAAATCACTGCTTCCACGTATTTAGGTAGCAACTAGGCTGGATAATCGATGAGATAACGATTATTAAATGCTTAACTGTGTACGAGCGTCATGTTTCTGTGATTTGTTGTAAAAATTGACATTATCAGCCCGTAGAGTTCCTGGGAACATGGGACTTCTGATACATCGCTAATCATAACCGGTTATCAGAAGGGCTGGGGGTATAATTGCCATGTCATTGAAGTGACGAACTGCCTGGTGAGAGCGTCATGTTCATGGAACGGATAAAAGAGACCAGCTCTTTAATACAATCCGTGAATATTTTTAGCTGATAAGGGAGCGGAATTCCCGATCCTGCCGTGATGGTTTGATTCCGGAAGGTGGGCTAACAGCCTTTTCATTTCGTTTTCGGAATACTAGAAATTGAATACATTTCAGTAATCTTTAAAGATAAAGTTATCATCTTTACCTTAAAGGTTCGAAGATCGGATCCTCCAAAATTCCTAGTTACCAAAATCTACCAATCGGAATACTAACTTATAATATAATATAATATAATATAATATAATATAATATAATATAATATAATATAATATAATATAATATAATATAATATAATATAATATAATATAATATAATATAATATAATATAATATAATATAATATAATATAATATAATATAATATAATATAATATAATATAATATAATATAATATAATAATATGTATATTATAATAGTATTATAAATGCGAAAGTAAATTTGTTTGTTTGTTACGCTTTCACGCTTTCACGACTGAAAGGCTTTGGATGAAATTTGACACATGAGTAGACCATGAACTGAAGAAGGACATAGACATCTTTTCATCCGGGATCGTAGACGAAGTCGCGGGCAACAGCTAATTAGTTATAAATAACTGATAACTCGTCTGTCTGTTACATTTACGAATGGATTTCAATGAAGTTTGGCACAAAAGTAAAAGACCATGACCCTGATTGATGATTTTTATCCCGTGGTATTACTTCTGATCTTCACACCAAAACAAGTCACACACATCTGTCCCGTGAAGGTCATTCTCACTGGACATCATTGGCCTAGATTAATTGCCATAGCAACAGGCAACACCTAAACCATGACGCTATGTTCACCCCTTTAAGAAAAAACGCGTGTGCGTATATTACAGTCTAAGATCGTTAAACGTTTTGCGATCCACTCTGGGGCTTATTGACCTATCTCATTTGATAGCTTAGTGAATTACCAGTCGGCGTCGGTATTACATCAGAGTATTACTTAAAAACTCATCCTGAAAGCTTGAGGGTTAATCGATAATCGAGCATCGGTTTTCGTAATGTACGATTCGATATTCGATTTACTTGATGATTTATTTAAGTCATGTTCGACGATTAATGGGAAACTGTAATTTCAAAATTAGAAGGAAATGTTGTAATTTTCAAATGTCACATAAACTCATTCAATTGTTACTATTTATATGTCACTTACAGCACCAGTAGAAGATAATTCCATTTAATTCCCTCAAACCGAAATTGGCTATGATTTAGGTTTCGATGCTGCATTGAAGTCTAATTGTAATTAAATTAAAAATATACGGGAAAGAGACTGCTTTCAGCTACCTACGTTAGAAGGTAGCATTAACACACCTAATTGTTAACTGACATTTTATATTTATTTTAAATCTACAATAACTGTTACAAATAATTAGTGCGGATAGCACACGATAAATAAATTATTATTAGGTATTTTTTTAATACACTAGAATTCCTTCTACATTGTGGGTGTCCCTGCAGTATCAAATAGGTTGGAATTGTCTAGGTATAGGACATACACATGTGTACCGATCCATCAAAACTTTACTCTAAAGAAAACTTAATCCTTGGCCACCCACCGTAACAAGCGAAACGCCAAACCCGATACAATTAACATCCTAACCTACAAGCTAGTACGAGTATAATGCTCTATTTTACCACCTTTGATGTTATAGGAAGTCTGTTTCGGAACTTTGTTATCCGACACCTTAACGCGCCGACTCGGTACGTGGGCGTCTTATCGTCATCCCGCACCAATCATATTTCCTTTTGTTTGCTCACAGTCTCCCCATAGTCGGCCGAAGCCATTGTCAGGTCAGAAAAAAAAGCCCCTACTAACGGTTAGCATGTGTGCGAGATTTTGTAGGACAATTTTCTTTAAGGATCAGGTGACTGGAGATTTCTGTACAGTTTGGTTAAAAATTGACACTGCTTTTGCGTATAAATGTAAGATTCTAGGTGTGAGAAATTTAACACAAACTCATTCATCATTCCAGAAGATCACCATCATAACATCACGCCTATAATACGAGAAGGGTTGGGCAGAGGTGTACCTATAGTACACCCACATTTCGCCAGTGATGCTTAAGTCCCGTGTAATAGGAGGCGAGCCAATTGTCATCAACCGGGCACAAATGCAGACTCCGGGCTGCTACTGAGAAGTTCTAGATAGATAAACCCAATAACACTTTGCCCGACCTGGCAATCGAACCCAGGACCTCATGCTCAGCATTACCTAGCTCTTGCGACCACACGACCAACGAGGCTTTCTGATTTCCAGAAGATGTGTTTTTAAATTTAAAAGAAAGCAAAATACTGTAAGGATTTCTGAATCAGAAATCATAATCCTACAAAGCTCATAGAAATATCCACTAATTCATTACTAAAATTCCTTAAAACAAGCACTTCGAGCTAGACTCAAAATCTTAACTCTTATTCTTATCTTCGCTCTGTGTCCCGTAAAAGTCCTTCCCGAAACAATCATAAATTTCAGATGTAGTAGCAACTGTAATTTCATAAATACCAAGCAATTTACGGCTCGTTAGAACCCGTCCATTATTTAAAATGTCCCTCTTTAAGAGTACCTCTAGTATTCTTCTGTTCTACGCAGAAACAAGGTTAAATTGTTTTAAACTTCTTTGTCTAAATCTCCTTCTAAATGTATACCGGACGAAAATGGTTTCATATTACAATTCTTAAGAAATAGCGATCTAACTTTCTTTAATATGTACTTTCGAATAGGCCTTAACTTTTGCGATTAGTTTATTTTCTTTCTCCCATTTTGAAAAACTTAAAATAATAATTTATTTATTCATGAATATGAGACAACCGTACGGAGTAACTTAATAATAAGCCCAGGATAAAACTTAAAAAAACTTAATTAGTGTTTGAATGTTGGAGGCATTTTATTTTTCATTAGTTCCGTATATAACTGGAGTATTATTAGTTTATGGCGAACTAATCTCTTGTAAACTCAAAAAATTGAAGCTAAATGAAGCATAGCCGTAGATTATAAAAACTAAGGTCGTCTTCTTATTTCTACTTTCTATCATACAAGCATCTTAACGAGTGTCTGAGAAAAGCAATACAGACGTTAAATATTTCACTGCAATATATAAAAGTTTGACTACCTACTCAACTCGCCTGTAACAGTCCCCAGGCGTTAGCGAGGACATACAATCACGTTAAGTTGTTGGTCCCGGCTGATTTTCGTAGATCTTTGACACTCGTTACAGCTCAGAAACGGTTAAGTGATGTAGCGTTTAAAAAGAAAGTTATACATTTTCTAGCAGATAAAGCCTATTATAATTTGAATGAGTTTTTAGATGAGATATTTTGATTATGTTTTAACTTATTTATTATTTTTAATGTTCTTCTATGTCATAGCTTCGCATAGTAGACCCCCCCCATATGGAAGTAGCTATCACAGGTAAAATAAGCTTACGAATCTATTTAAATACAGTTTGGCTATCTATTTAAATATTTATATAGTTTGGCAAAAAAAAATGCCAGCATTGGTAAGCAAAACGATTCGTTTTTGTTTATATGTACCGAACATTAGCCATTCTCGGGCTTTTGACCAATAAGGAATTAATTCCGATAAATCCGTAGTAAGGGACGTCTTATGAAATAGATAAATAAACATATTTGTGAACTAACAATTAGTGAAGCTCATTCATGCACACGTATGTTGAGAATGTCCCATATTAGAACCATTGGCTATGTCATCTTATGGTGTGGCAAAAGTTTGCTAAATTAAATTATAAGCACAAAACATTACCTTCATTGTTTTTTTATTTCTTTTTAACTATGCGTACATATTTGTGGCCCGAACTTAAAAGGTAATTAGTGACTTAGGGCGAGGTCGCAAAAGTTAAACAGATTTTCGACTAAAAGAACGCTGGTAAACGTATTTAACACTCCAGCCAGTTGTGAACCACGATCTTTTAGCCCAGGGCGGAAGATGAAATATAATTAATGGTTTTGTTAAGGTCGCTGCATGTTAACACGCTATGACCGTCTGAAATGCAAAGAAGAACCTTTAGAAATGAAGTACTTACCATAAAGTACTCGTACAGGGACGTACAAACTGTAATCGTGAATCCAGCACATGATTCTAGACCCCCTTTTTGGGGGACGTCTAGACCCCCTTTTTTTTCTTGATGGGAAGTCATTAATTGACTTCTCCCGCTCTGGGTGGAGCAGGAGAAGCAACTGCTGGTAATAATTTTAATAAAACTATACCCGCGGTTTCACTACCATAAGTCTTGCCCTGTGGGAATATCGGTATAAAAATCTATGTCCTAATGT
Source organism: Dasypolia templi (assembly GCA_963555695.1). NCBI lineage: Eukaryota > Metazoa > Arthropoda > Insecta > Lepidoptera > Noctuidae > Dasypolia > Dasypolia templi. The sequence continues at coordinate 6,692,135 of OY743148.1, read as the reverse complement.
TCTACCCGTGTTCACAATTTCATCCAAACCCGTTCAGCCGTTTTATCATGAAAGCGTGACAAACAAACAAACTTATTATCGCAGTACGTACTTATATTTTTAAATACATATTTTAGATATGTATTTAAAAATTTAAGTTCGGAAGTCTGAATAGCTAGAATAAATCTTATTTTCAGTTTACAGTTACAAGAAGCAGCCCCATAACGCCCACTTTTCACTACGTCCTTTCGTTTAACTTAGGAAGAAGAAGTGGAACAATAAACTCCACGAAAACGAAGCTACCAGAAACATCTATTAAAAAATTTACTTCATATTTCACTCTTAGGCATAATTAATATTATGTTACTTAGCACTGTGGATTCTTTGTTCCGAAATAAAAATCATTAATAATTATAATAATTTATTTTATTGTATTTTCCAAATAGAATTTCATAAACACTTACCAATGTATTTCAGTTATCACATTACTAACTTTATTGTATTCTACACAATATTATTCTGTTTAAGCTTTTATTAAAATACGTGTCAGTCCGGAACGCTACTGTAAATTATCGAATGTCAAGTGACCAGCACACGACATGTCATCCCCATACTTACATTTTGTTGAAGTGTTTATATTTGGCAATCCTAAATATATATTCTTTCGGAGGTCCGAAAAAATAGGCCTGATATATCGTTACTTTTTATAGTGATATCAATAAACATCTTAGTTACTGGTGAAGTATTGGTGTATAGGTACACCTCTGCTAACCCTTCGAAAAAATAACCGTGATGTTATATCATCTCTGTTACCTTTGTTACTAAGATTTTAAACAGTATCAGAAGCGTAAATATCCGAGACTACTTGTAGAAACATTATAACTCGAATAATTGGAAAGCACAGGTCCGAGATGACTTATGTACCTTTTAAACTGTGTTAAATTACACAATACAAAACTTAACTAATTAATAACTTAACTATATTTACATTAAGATCTTAATGTACCATATACTCATAAATAAATTATATTTTTATGTAAAAAATTTAATGAAAAATCTAATTAAAAAATACAAAAAAAAAAAAAAAGTCGCCGGTATCGGGAGCAGGGTCCAAGCTACCGGTGGTTAGGGCTCCAGAGAAAAGAACTTCCTCACGATGCGAGCCGTATCGAGGAGTGCTGCCATCTGAATCAGGCCCTTGATCCATTCGCCTAACGAGAGCCTCGACAGATGTTGATCGAGGGTTATAATTTTTATAGCTACTGGACGATTTAATTCTGATTAAGTATCTGCATACTTTCAAACACTGCCATAGATTTTAATAACGCCAACAAATCATGCATGTAAGCTTATGCGTCGTGAAATTCAAACATGCACTAATATAATTACCAAACCAAATCAAACCAGTCTTGACAAGGGTTTCATGTTACTCAGTAACTGGGTAGTCAGAATGATAGACTTTCACTCCATGTAAAATTACTAGTGCTGCTGTAACCAGTCATACCGTAAGCCGACCCCAACAAAAATGGAGAAAGGCATAGGACAATCTAGAGGCTAGACAAATTCATACTAGTTGCTTATTGTATTGTATAATTTGTTATTTTTACTTTACTCACACACTGACTTATTCCTAGTTAATATTTTAGGAAAATCATATATTTTCGCAATGTTTGTAAATATGTGAGCACCATGTACCTCACGCGATTGATTTATATGGCCTTGCTTATTTCAAATTATCTTTACCTATTTGTGATATAGTATTTTTATTCTTCACATATAAAAATATTATGAATGTACGAGTACACAAAATATTGTTAAACATTTTAAAAGAGTAACGGTGGACAGTGGAGTTTCTTGTCCCTTCTTCTCCATACGAAACTACCTTTTGGAAGGGGCGGCTGGAATCAATTATATTTAAATGAAAATGTTGACGTTCAAAAGTGCCTTTTAGTGCCTATTTGAAATAAATGCTTTGACTTTGACTTTGAAAGACCAGCATAGAGACAAGCTTTGTCGACGGAAGAATATACAAAATGACAGACAATATGCTACGCGTGCTGATTGAAGTTGCCCTGCCAAGCTACAAGTGAGTGCACAACAGACACCCATTTGTCCAACAAAGTGTAGGTAGAATAAGAAGTACCATCAAATTTAAAGGTAAGTCGGTAATTATCCGACATAACCCTCTATCTTCCTAGAAAGGTGACCACAGCGAAGTTCCCTCAAAGAAAAAGTTGTACTTGAAATGGATCTAACTTCAGTTACCTGAATAGTTTTGGTCGACTTTTACAACCTGTGTGTAGTGATAAGCATCTTTAAATCCCTGGTCAGGTTGGTATTGATTATAATTTAATTACATTATGTCATTCAGATTAGAACCTACTTAAATTAACTACCTAATCAGCCTATAACGTTGAACTGGTGGGACACAGGCCACCTCTCGTTGAGAGGGAGTGGACCGTAATCCACCACTTAGGTCAAGTGCGGGTTGCTAGATGTCACATGTCTTCGAGTTTTCATTTTCGTTCTAGGACATGCATTATTATATGGTATTCTTACGATGATGAAATTATTCCTTCCAGTGATGAAATTATTTACACAAAGAAAAGCGCCTGTCTGGGTTCGGTTACCACTGGGTAACCGGTATTAAGTAGTAAAGATGACTTCACTCAAACAACGTACCGGATATACAACAGAATGTAGAAGTCCTGCAATAAGGATAGTTCCTTATTGCAAGACTTCTACATACTAATATGTATGTTTTTAACGACTATCATCTATAACGTCAGCATTTGAACGGTCTAAATGTTATTTAGTTATTTATTACCTTATAAGCAGTTTTTTAGCCCTCTCACAGAGAGGAGGCCTGGGTCACAGCAGTGGGAAGATTATAGGCGGATTGTGCATGCATTATGCGAGCAGTTTTAACTGTAGTTATAATCGTCCTCATCATAACATCACGCCTGCAATCACAGAAGGGTTAGGCAGAGGTGTACCTATAGTACACCCACATTTCGCCAGTTATGATTTAGTCCCATGTAATAGGGGGCGAGCCTATTGCCATCAACCGGGCACAAATCCAGACTGCGGGCTGCTACTGAGAAATTCTACATAGAAAATCCCAATAACACTTTGCCCGACCTGGGAATTGAAGCCACCACTAGACCAACGAAGCAATCAACCGATCAGTCAGTCAACTATAATCATCTAGCCACGAACATTTTCTAATAGAATCATAACTACTCAAGTGATGACAGCTCTTAAGGAGTTGATGCATGAATTGACTGCATTTTAAGATTATAGTTAGTTAAAGGTGGTCAAAATCAATCAATCAATCTGCCTAGCCTTTACCTAAGTAAGCTGGGCTTACGTTCTTAATGGATACCAGTACTTTACATGACACAACTGCATATGTGACTTCCACAACCCAGTTACTTAACACGATAACCCTTGGTAAGACTGGTTGTCAAACGTTTGGGCTTCCCGTAACGACTGTCAAAGATCCACGAATGACAGCCGGGACCAAAGGCTTAACGTGCTTTCAGAGGCACGGAGGGGTCTCGATATGTCATGGATGGTCACCCATCCAAGAACCGACTGCGGCAAGCGTTGCTTAACCTTTTAAGTTACGGTTACTATTAAGCCACGGGCCCCGTCGAAATATTTGGTACAACAAATACAAGCCAAAAAACACACACACCTAAAACAGTTTTGTTTCAGCCCCATAGACACAGTGGAGGTAGCAACAGTTTTAAAAAGCTACCTATTAAATATTTTTAACACGCGACGAGCGCCATGTCTCAATATCTTACTGATACAATTAAAATAATTACTTACCGTCCGGAAGCGTCAATAACTTTGTTTGCAACAATAATAAAATAAAACATTTCCAAAGGTATTTTTTTCAGGAAACATATCACATTCATTTTTACGGAGTAACTTTAATCGGAAGTACATGATTTACAGTAACTCGAGTCTATAAAAGTATAAAGAACACGATAATATGTATAAGCTAACGAAATTCTAAATTATAGCTGCTTATGTTTTTTTTTTATTTGTAGCATTTTGTTTATAAAGTAACGTAACTTATCTTAAATTTGCATTTTAAAAGCTTCGGTCGTTTTCCGTAAAAGCTCTAAAAGCTTATTTACGTAAACAGTTATGTCCAGCGATTAAACTTACACATAAACATATTAAAAAGGTATCACCACGCCGCAAAATACGCGACACATGCTCATACATTTAAAAACGCAAATATTTTTAGGGAAATCTGTAAGCTCAGCCTAAATTACCTAACATTTCGAACATTCGCAAAAAGGTCTAAATGTACAAAAATAAAAAATAAATTAAAAGTCATCATATAATTTTGTTGCCTAAAATTGAAAAGCAAACTATGTTAGTAGCATTCCGGCGATGATTAGGGCGGTGGGCGGGTAGGGCGGCCGCCGAGAGCGCTATATAAGCGGGCGCCAGGGCGGCAGACTGCACAACACCACTTGTTGCCGACGCCAGTGCCTGCCTGTTGCCAACGTTGCTGAAACAACACTTCATACGAATCAGGTGAGTGGAAAAAAATAATAGTGAAAAAGCAAAATCGTTTCGAATTTTTCCTGAAAGTTTTCTTTGAAAAAAAAATGTAGTCGACATAAATCATTTAGTAAGTACACCATGGCGTTTGAGTGGTGAGTAAAGTAAGAGAAGTAAAATCATTTATTTTAATAAAGAAATTATATTATTAAACATGCATTTAGTTATAGACAATACGCAGCTAATAAAAGTGCATCTAAAGTCAATTATGACAATAGCAAAAAAGTTTAAACAATTGGTAAAATATTGAATAGAATAGTTTCAAACTTTTAAAGATCGAGCTTGTATTTACTGCGCAGAAAGCGAAGCGGTTTACTTGAAAAGTTTTTCAATTTAAACGATATGATTTTAAAATAATTGACTTTTTTTTCGACGTTTATAAATACTTTGTAATTCCCATACATCGTTGTAGAAATGCATTTTTATGTTATGTATCCGTCATTCATTTTAGTTATATTATTGAGAACTTTGATTACCTACGTTATTACTCATCCACTGAAACAGGCAAAGTTTATTAAGTATTTTTAATTTAAAATGAGACTCCAAATAATTTAAGCAATTGTATAGTCAAACAAAATGACAAAACAACATTCGGTCGTTATCCTCAAACTTTATTTTCAAACTTTTTGTTACAAAGTCTGAATCTACTGCTTCAAATGATAATCGGAAAAACGACGTAAAACATAATCTCCTTCGTATACCAGACGAACGTAACTCTAAACTTTCATTATTATTTCATTAATGAGTCAAACTTCACTTTTAACCGCTTAACTTCGAGTTGTGAACTAATAAACTCCGTAACACTGAGTTGGAAAACTATAAAAAGTTTTCTAAACGTTACCAAAGCGATTGTCGAGAAAATATTACAAAAGTTACGTTAAAGCTTCGATTAAGCCCTTTGATGAAGTCATTTACTTAATATCCTTATGAAAATAATTTTGTATAAAATTTTGCTTGGAAGTAACGTGATTATATAAATAGAATATTAATTTGCCTTGTTAATATTTCAAGTTTGCTACGATATTTCCCTCCGCCCTCGGATTTATTTCAATATTTTTTGCGGCTTAAGTTAACTGTAAGTTTTTGCAATAATATTTAAAAAGGGTTCACATTGCCCATTTATCTACTAATGACGAGAAGTAGGTGTAAAAAACCTAGACCAATCTTGAAAACCTATTTCCATTAAATATTTCTATTCCACTTCTGCTTCCATAAATGCTTTTAATATTCTCTCAGATATTGTTCATAATAAAACAATACAGCGGGCATCAAAAAATCGATTAATATCATAGCATTCAATCATGAAACCAAAGGTTTTCATGTCTCGATTAAAATGTATAAAGGCACTCGGATTTTGACCTGAAAAAATATCCGTATTTCTTATATCAAGACTTGAAAGAAACAAGCATTCGATATTCACACCAAAATGATACAAAAACAGAAAACATGAAGCAATTTCCGAGTACCTAAAAAATTTTAAACATTCTTGGGTACCCAAATGGATCTATCATAACTTAAACAAAGATTTAGTTCTGGCTTAGATAGTCGCTTATAAAATTAGTAAGAACGCATGGGGTAACCAGCCGCTAGCTGAACCGACGTTTTAAGTCCAGCCTGTATTATATCTAGGCTTGCAACTTCCCGCTTTGGAAAACCTACCCTGCTTAGTGGAAGTGAGGTTTCCTATTCACTTTTTATGCACATTGTTGAGCAAAGTTGTCAGTGGATTTAATTCAACTGAGTGTAATGCATTTTACGTCAGAGGCTGCAACATTCTTTGATGAAGGAAAGAATCTGAGTAATAACGTTTGGAGCTACATACATTGTGACTTTGAATTTCACGAACATTGTTGACAATCTGAATTCTGATTTAAAATAAATATAAAACCAGCGTTACTTTTCATCAATTTGACTTTAACAAATTTTTGTCGGATTTTCTCACCAAAATTAGGTTCATGGGTATAAGTAGTAGTACCTCTGTTACGCGCCTGAAGGCCCCTTTGCACCCTTATAGGGATACATTTTCGAAAAACCTTTTCTTAGGGCACGTACTTCTAAAAATCTTGTCTTCCTTCATGTTTCTATTTTCAACGGTTTATTGGCTATAATTTTTTGTTAGTTTGAACTGCTGTTGATACAAAATCAATTCCTGGTTCTTCTTCTAAAGCCACTCGTCGTTCAAGTCTAGAACTTAAAAAAAGTGAGATTTACTTTTCATATTTGCATATATTGTGTGACGAATCACATAAACACACACCTGACTAATTACTTCCATTACGTTGTCTTCTAGGAATCATCCAGTTAAAGTCAATAGTGTAAGACAAAACGTCGGGTTTCTTACCTTATAATGTTTATTGGAACATTTTCCTTAGCAATATAGGGGTTACCATAAGATTATGATCCTTGAGTACAAGTATTCGGGGTGGATTTTTGAGACGAGGCAGCAAGAGTAGGTCTCTTAATCGTTGTGCTACGGAGAAACGGTCTAATGAGGTTATCAATAACTTTTTGATTAATTTAAATAGGCATTCATGACACACACGTCTCTGTGTTTATTATTGTAGCGTATGACACTCGTGGGTTGCAGCTGAAAATCAGCGTCAGATGGTACACCTTGTGTTGTCATCTGACATCATCTCCCCCTCGAGTCATCTTTGTTTTCGTATTTTTTTTAGTTTTATGTTTTTTTTGTGTTTTAATGTCAACAATCGCATTTTTCTTTCTGTCTTTCTTTCATTCACAGATTTTGTAAAATTGTACGGTCAGCAAAAAAAGGGCAATTTTACTGATACGTGATACGATCATTTTGTTCTCATCATCTGCCTAGCCATTTTCCAACTATGTTAGAATAGAATATAATAGAATAGGTCTTTATTTGCTTAGAATGTAGGTACATAAAAATAAGTTGAGACATTAATAATAGGATCCTTGTACATTCTGCCTTTAATGTACCATGCAAATATAACATGAAATATAGGTTAATAAAAACTATCGTCTAAGAAATCGTGCACGGAATAGTAACATTTATCTACAAGTAGTTCTGTCAATTTTTGTTTTTAATTTTTGCAATGGTAAGCTTTTAATTTTGTCAGGTATTTTATTAAAAATTACCGGAGCCATACAAATCACATTTCTTTTCAACAAGCTAGTTTTAAATACGCCCGTGCTTAGTAGATTCTGGTATTGGGATCTCATAGGTGTACTTCGTTTTCTATTTTCTATTAAAGTTGCAAAAAGAGATCGATTTGTTATTACAAATATTGCCAATTCAAGGATATAAATGCATGGGAAGGTTAATAATTTATGAGACTTAAATATAGGTACGCAACTGTCTGTTACTTTAAGATTAAATATAGCTCTCAGGCAGCGCTTCCAGTACCAGTATTTGACATGGAGTGACCTGGGTAACTTTCGGACTCCTTAAGAACTCTTCACTACAATAATATTGGTAGAAACCGTTTCAAACATTTGTCGTCTAACCTACTTATAACAAAAAAAAAGCTGAGACTTCAGCTTAGCTTAAGCCGACTACTTACTGTACGTACTATTAGACCCACATACTTATTTAAAAAACTTGCTCATTTAATCTATATTTTAACATAAAATACCAAGTTGAGAGTTCAGCAAAACTTAAGGTGGATGCTCAGATGAAGGCTGGGCGGCCTTCATCTGAGCATCCACCTTAATTCAAATTACCTTTGGTGTTTTGCAAATTGCAGCTCTGTGTTACGTCGTATGTTGATCAATTTTTTTAGAATTTTACACCTAAGAACTTTTAAGAATTTTTCGTATGAAAATTCTTAAGTGGACCAAAGTTTGAGGAAGGCTATTTAGCATCAACCGCGTAAGGACTCATAGGAGCAGAGCCAAAAGATAAAAGCTCAGAAAGATCGCTAAGTGAAAACGAAGTAGCGCAGGCAGGCGATATGATGCGATGGAGTGGGTCGGGAAAACAAGAAATGTCACGCGGCCGAAGTCGCGAGTGAAGTCGGTAAATATTACATTAGGTATAGTATTCATCGTTTCATAACTTAGGTATCACTAAAACCCTTTACCATTTTGAAATCAGATACCTATCAATCTTGAAAACATGAAAGTTCTTACTTTATAAAAATACGTCTCTTTGGCTTATTTTTTAACCGTCTTCGGAAAACGGGGTGTACTTTTTTCGTGTGTAGCAACATAATCATTCCGGTGCCATACCGGAATTATTATGTGTGAATTTCTCAAAAAAAATTCTCTCACCTTTCCTTCAATTTTCACGCACCATATTTCAATGTTATTATTATGCCAATCAGTGAGTGTAAACGAATGATATAATGTGTCACCTATTCGTCTTTCATGCGGAAGAATTAGGTCACTGTCGATACACGAAGGGTTCACAATGCGAAGTGACGTATGCACTGTAGACAACATACTACGTTGTTAGTCTGTCTGAGTAGCCTTCAGGGACTAGTCTAGGTTCCAGGCTGAATATTATCAAGAAAAGAAGAACTGAGTTTGTTCGGGTTTTATACGGCTTAGGACCTGCAACGATAAGAATAAGAAAACAGGGCTATTATTTTTCTAGTTAGTCTTTTGACATCAAAATACAGATTTTTCATCACTGGCAATATCATGTGATCTTTATTTACGTTGAGAGAGGGTTGCTACCACTCACAAGCCTTCAAGGGTTGCTAAAATCACAGTGATCTTTATAATCGTAAATTTAAGGTTTACTGCTGTCTGAGGTAAAACTAAGAAAGGACTGCAGTTAAGTTCTTAGTTTGAGATGGAAAACAATTATTGTATCTTTATAACAAAAGTTTTGATATAATACTGTGATAATGGATGCATAAGATGGTAATAGTAAAAATATAAAAGGAGAGCAAAATCGCTTCTAACCGAATACATATTTGTGGTATGACATTAAATTCCTAAATTGAGAGCGGAAAGTTACGCTAACGGGTTCAAAGAATCAAGCACATTTTATCGTGTTTGTAAATCTACCTCAATATTGAAATTCATATTGCCCTGAAACAAGTTTTTATTAAAATGCAGGGGAATCGTCAATTTCATTAATATCGTTGCGAAACCCACACACACGGGTTCCGCTTTTAATAAATTGAACTTTCAGAGACGCTTTAGAAAATTTTATTAAAATACTATGTTCATAATTATGTTTATTATTGTATATATATGTGTGGATAAATACATGTTTGATGTATGTATGTATTTAATGAATATGTACTTACATGGCACACCACTGACTACCTGCAGTATTGTCTCTCCTTCTCCCTTTAATCCATCCAAAGGTTGTCTGTAAAGATCGCTTTTAGCGATAAGACCGCCCATTGTGTCACCCCATATAAAATGTCTACATCAATGTCTGTAATTTATAAGGTGTACATAATAAAGAGTATTCTATACATTCTATCTATCTATATATGATCAGAGTAGATAATCAAATACAATATCTGTGCAATATCTGTGCTGGATGCGGGTCAACAATTTTTTCTAACAAATAATTAACGTTTTAATACAATTAAATATTCACGTGGTCTTTTACAGTTAGCTGAACGCGTGAACGTAATTAATTAAAACAATTTCTAAGAATGTGCTAAACAAGACAGTTAAAATTAGGTCCGCAATAAAAATTGAGTGAAAACTGTGAAAAGCTAAATGTTAGCAAGAAAATTGTAACAACACTGCACGATTAACGTGCTAAGTTTACAAGTAGTATTCGATATGCACAGTAACTAATTAAATCCTAACACTTATATAAAATAATGGCAATCCCAAAAGGATAAAAAACGATCTTTTCTGCTGTCAATTCCTAGCATCAGGTGGAATGACAGTTTACTTCACCTAAGTGTTAACAGAATAGACCGACAAGTGGATACTAAAAGTGACTTTGGCTGAATGCACAAACCGTGCGAAGCAAAAAGAAAAAAAAGCACCTTCAACAAGTGACAGCACAAAATTGAAAGCAGAAGTCACTTGTTTTTTCATAAAACAATCGAGGATAGACATTCCAATTTCGAAATAATGATGGATGATTTTACAGAATAACAACAGATAGGTACTTCAGCAGTGGCTGAAAAGGGTTGAAGAAGAGTGCCTGTCAATGACGGATGGGAAAGTTAATAACAATATTATTGTAGACATATATCGTACGTACACAGGCGATTTTATGATTGTAGTCAAAACAGTGAAAGCATGTTCAAATTCTTAAGTTACTTGCAGGTACTTTCAAGATTATGTTATTTAATAATTAAAACATAAGCTCAAAGGTATATTTGATACAAAATACAAACTTACTTAAATTCTAAAAGCGTTGGAGAATCATTACTCATAAAAGGAATAAGGCTGTTTAAAAAATAAAATTGTTACAATTTTGTAATAAAGAGGTTCATTAATACTTTCACATCCTCCTAGCAAGTTATTTTAATGGAAAAGCTTTAACGAGTTATGTTAATTTACGTGAGCATTCAGATGTACCTGACTCGTAACAGCGGTAAATTGTACAACACGTAATATAAACAGTTTTAGGTATTAACTTGTAGTTTTTTTACCGCATTCTAATTACTAGAAGCCAAAAGTATATGATGTAAATCTAATAACATGTACAGTACGATTCAAACTTATGGCTCGGAACATGAGGCGAGTCGTTGCGCAGGCGCAGTAACCAATTCACGTGTCAGCGGGTCGAGAGGTGAAGTACTGCGCAGCGAGTAGCGCAATTCACAGCCACCATTAAATTTGGAATCCCAAATTTAATTATTACTATAATTTTTGTTAAAAACCCCTCTGTTTTGACAAAAAGGCCGTTTGGTTTTATGTTTAGCGTTTTCGTCTATAGTTACTTGTAGGTGACTTCAAGTTTATGTTACTTAAAGGTAAGCTTATACCTTGTAGGTATATAGTCTGTGTCAAAGAATGATTACTGATAAAACGTCACAATTTTGTTTTATCAAATTATGTATTTCACATCATACACTGACCAAGTCAAATATTTAAATTCTGTGCTAACTAAATAGTAATTCCATTAAAATAAAATTGTCTTACATATGCAGGTGAAGCAAAATATTATAATTTCAAAACAGGTCCCTAATTATGTCGAATTAAAATGAAATTATATCATTTAACATGGATAATTTACGTAGGGTGTCAATTTGCTTAAAAAATAATGTCCCACACACATTCAGCATAGCCTGTATCTAATATAGCCAGAGGGCTATACTAGATACATTTTACAGCGCTCGTGAATTTTAGGCTATATAAATACTCGAATTTGTTCTTGAATTGCCCAAAGCAGTATAAAAGTTAAGCAAGTTCCAAAGTATTATTCCCCTCCCGACCCTTGCTCGAGCCAGCCCGCGCCGCTGAGCCTGTAGCTTTAAATTCGTCCCTAAATCACTCAAATCCTGATCCAGCTAGTCCCTTGCTGCCCTCTTCCAGCGACGCCCTAAGCCGAGGTTCGTACCCCACAGGGGGTGCCCTTAGCGTTGTCGCTTAGTTTTTAAGTTAGTACATAAGTTTAAGTCCTGGCTGGAGGCCTTAATTTATTAGGGCAACCACAGGCAAGTCCGTTTAAGCAGACGACAACCTCATAGGTTGACCTGCGAGATGTCATTCCAAAAAAAAAGTATTATCATAGTTATGTACATACAACACAAAACCTATTTTCTAAATGACACTCGTTCAAGAGGTTGAAGGTTAAGTATAACTAGGTAGGTAGTAACGGCAGAGTTCGAAAATTAATCGGATTCGGTATACTTTTCTTCTTTTAATCAATGGACATGGAAAGATATCATAGTATTAATCGACATATTTTGTATTTATAAAAGTCATCAATACTTGATCCACGTAATCTTTTCTTCACATCTGTTCCTTGATAGCTAAGGAACAACTAGTTTTTGCCCGCGATTTTGTCTGCGTTGTTGTCGGAATATCCCACGAAAACGTACTATCGGGGTTAAAAATACCCTATTATTCATCTTAATCCGTTCAGCCGTTGTTGCGTGATTGTGTAACATCCAAACTTTCACATTTTTTATCACTAGCTGTTGCCCGAAACGTCGTCTGCAATCCAAGATGAAAAGTAGCATATTCACTTACATAGGTCATGGTCTATCTGTGTGCCAGATTTCATCCAAATCCGTTTAGCCGTTTTGGCGTGAAAGCGTAACAAACTTACTTTCGCATTTATAATATTAGTTAGGATTACTAGCTTCAGCCCGAGGTATCGCCCGCGTGGATGTCGGAGCCTATATCTTTCCCCAGGAAACCATTTTTTTTTTTATAAATGGCATCGCGCATGTCAACCTATGAGGTTGTCGTCTGCTCAAACGGACTTGCCTGTGGTTGCCCTAATAAATTAAGGCCTCCAGCCAGGACTTAAACTTAAATACTAACTAAAAACTAAGCGACTACACGCTAAGGGCACCCCCTATGGGTTACGAACCTCGGCTTAGGGCGTCGCTGGAAGAGGGCAGCAAATGACTAGCTGGATCAGGAATGATATTATTTAGTGACGAATTTAAAGCTACAGGCTCAGCGGCGCGGGCTGGCTCGAGCAAGGGTCGGGAGGGGCAGGAAACCATCTAACTCCTTCCCATATTTTATTGAAATCCGTTCGGTGGCTTAGGTTAGGAAAAGGTTACAAGTACCTTTGTCTGCAGAGTCACTTTCGTATGTATAATATTATAGTATGCATAAAAAAACATGGATTAGGACTGGCACCTGCCTAAAGAAGGATGTAGGTAGTTGTATTTTTGTAAATGAATTTTACGTTTTGTCAAAAGGAAATATCTATCAATAGCTTTATACAACGTATGTATATAAAGCCACCAAGCATTCCAGCTTCAGTTTTCCTAACACAAGTATTTGCTGAGCGCGAAATGGAACGTCTATCAATTCGGATTGGATACTTGTCACAAACGTAGTATCTCATAGATATGATGAGTTGAGAAAATATTTTAGATGACATAATATTGTGAATTTTAAATAGAACAGAGTTTGGTAGGCAATGAGAGTTTGGTGACCTGTTCTTAGTAAGTATTATTTGGGGAAGCGTGTCTTTTTTTTCAATGTTTCTCTATCAGCCATAATTAAATTAATAATGATCAATAGTAGAATGATAAGTAACTGATTAATTATACCCCACAATGCAAAATTTCGATGCCCAACTTTTTCTTAAATATATTCAACATGGAAGCTTTGGTTAAGAAAACAAGACTTTCATTGATACAGGGTGTTTCAGAAGTCGACGTCAAGTCGGAGTCTTAATGGTTAACCGTTTTTTTTTACTTTTTAAAATTTAAACATTAAATTTTCTCTTTTAAAGAAAATTTAATGAAATTTAAAATTTGTAGCAACAGGAGTTTATAAATGCCCGTAATTTTAAAAATACACAACAATTTTTTTTTTTAATATTTTCTGTTTACTATTAAGACTCGAACGACCTATCACCCGATTCCAGCTTAACGTCGACTTCTGGGACAATCTGTATATAACAAACAGGGTGTAAAAAGAACGATCAAATAACCGTCAACTACGCATGCTGTACATCAAACTCAGAAATGTTTTTGGTTTAAAAAAAAACAGTTGTTTAAGGTAGTGAGCAACGTATTGCGTGCAATAAAATGTGCCTGTGGGTGCATGCTATGGTGCAGGAGTTGTGGGGGTATTTATAGTTGTGTTGTAACATTGGTCTAGTGGTCGCAAGAGCTACTGCTGATCATGAGGTCGTGGGTTCGATTCCCAGGTCGGGCAAAGTGTTATTGGGCTTTTCTATCCAGAATTTCTCATTAGCAACCGGAGTCTGTATTTGTGCCCGGTTGATGGCAATAGGCTCGCCCCCTATTACATTGGACTCAAGCATAACTGGCGAAATTTGGGTTACAGGCGTGATGTTATGTTATGTTTTAATATTAAAAACTCCTTTTCGTAAAAGAAAAAACTGGAAAAGTTGGAAATTTGAACTTTAATGTCTACGTAACCAGAAAGTTCCCAGGTGTGACCCAGTACAAAAAAAAGACTATTGCCAACAGAAGTACCTACATGTAAAACTACCTATAATGTTAGAAAAGAAACGAATATCATATACTTTCATTAAGAAATCGAAACAATTATAGATATTAACAATATAGTTATAGGCTTAAAATTTCACTTAATAAGTGAATTTAATCATATAGTGGCAGTTGCACATGCTGCCGGGGACGGCCGCGTCAATTTCACGCGTCCGTACTTCTACGCCTAGCTTTAATTGTATTGTCCATTTCACCCTCCAATATTTTACACGAATTCGCAAATTTACGTACTAATAAGCTACGAATAACCGTATAGGTGCCTAGAATTACAATTATTGTGTCAAAATTACGGTAGTTTCAGAATTTCGTATAGGTAATAATGGGCCGTATAAAGTTAGGAATTTCTGAGCAAATATAAGCTTTATGAGCTGAGTGAAGTTTAGCAATAGTAAGTTTGCACGATTGTACAGTTTCTGTCCTTTGTCTCTTAGAAAATCATTTTAATTGGAGTTCCAACCATCATTGAATCTATATCTTTGCAAAAGACAAAGTTATATACACAACCATAACCACAAATTTTACATATACAGTGTCAAATTAAATTAACCAGCGAAACTCTGCAAACGTGATGGGAATTGAAATCTAAGTACGATAAAACGAAAAAAAAAAAGATTCCTTGTTCTTTTTTTTCTGTCAACGGAACGTAAGAAACTAAAGTATTTACTTGAACAACGGTTTCAAAATCAGTATTTTTTGTGTAGACGTGATGGGTATCGATATATAAATACGATAAAACAGAAAAATAACAGATTTTCTTGACCATGTCTGGTAACTTCACTACCTGTCCATTGGCCCAAGAAAAAGAAAAAACCTTTTTTTATTTGTCCTTATCTTGTCTATATATCGATATCCATCACGTCTGCTGAGTTTTTTTTAACTATCTAATTAAATTTGACCCTGTATACATTAGTGCTTTTATATTAATAGTAAACTAAAGGTTTTCTTCTTAAATAATTGTACGATAAATGCCGTAACAATAGGGATGATAACTAATCTTAGAAATGTTCGCACAAATAGTGTCATTTCAAAGATAGAAAAATGACATAATCGAAAACATCTGTAAAATTGATGGAAACATGCAGAAGCTAAAAGTTTTTGGACGGGATTATTGCCGTTCTCGTCGCACGGTATGGCGCTAGTATGAAGTTACATAGTCATGACGTCACTTCTCCTATAGTGCTGCAAGGCATTTTTTTTAGTTTTACTCTTTTTTTAAATACTGTTTGCATTATTTGGAAACAAATAGTTTTTTGAGTTAAGAATAAAAAATTGACATCATCGCGCTTTTATAATATCTAAAAATATATTAATGTATTAAAATATATGAATACGCTTTTAAATTTCCGTCTACGACAACGTTATACCGTGCACGTATTTCCATACATTTTATGTACGTGGACTTGATAGTCCACGATAAAAACGTTAGAAATTATAAAAAAAGCGACATTAAAACGGAACTTAAAACATAACATTTGACATCTTTTACTAACTTCAATCAAAATACAATTTTATTCACACGCAAAGCAATGGTTAGGGGAGCCAATTTTCGCTTACTTCCTATAGGTACATTTTTAAGGTATCATACAATATTATAATACAAGAAAATTCAGTAGCCATTCCCACAGGGACTTACGATCATTGTCGATACGAATCTTTCAATATTACGTCGAATGAAATTGACAGGTATGAAAAAAAAAATGCAAGAAAACCACACCTAGAGATTTTTGGTAAAAGTTCTTCTGAAAACCTAGTATTGTTTAAGGTTTTCTGTGACAGATTTCGAAAGCCTGTCATGATCTAACATAACACCTGTATTTCCAGAAAACAAAAAACTTCTTTAGACGCATTTTGTGCTGTTTTCGAACAGTGAACGAAATTGTACCGTCACGCTTGGGCGGTGAAGCTGCATCGCGTATACTCGGCTCCAGTCGTAAGTTTTCACTTCTATCGTTTGGTCAGTAGATTTATTAAAAGGAGATGTGCTCCTATTTTTAGGGTTCGTAGTCAACAAGGAACCCTTACAGTTTCTTTAGGCTCTTCTCCTGTTACGTTGGACTTAACATCTGAGGATTAAAAAAACCTGCCAATTGTGAGTGGTCCTAAGCTTGCTTAAAGATTTAAAAAAAAACTCTTCTATCCCATGGTGTGGGGATGTCGTTGAAAAGGTCGTTCAAAAATATTGAGGAAACACAATCTTTCAACTCAGGGATCCGTTTGCGAAGTTGAAAGCTTTAAAGTGCTAAAACAGTCAGGTGTGGGGGACACCTGAATCTTCTACCTACCAGCTAAATAGTTAAGTTGTAATTATACAACGAAGTTAAATGGAAAACTATCACAGCTATGTAGGCTTTAAAAGTTAACGGGTAATAGTCGACCAACTAACATTTGCAGGTGGAATTTATGGGAAGACATGCAGTTTGGGAGCAGTGGTGGCCCAGTGGTAACGGCCGCGACTTACGAGTTGTAGGTCGTAGGTTCGAACCCAGACAGGCGTTTTACTTTGTGTAAAATTATTTCACCACCACTGCTCTTAAAACGGTGAAGGAAAACATCGTGAGGAAACCGGCATGTCCTAGAACCAAAAATTCAAAGACATGTGACCAACCCGCACTGGGCCCGCGTGGTGGATTACGGCCCACTCCCTCTCACAGAGAGGAGGCCTGTGTCCCAGCAGTGGGAACATGATAGGCTGATTATGCTAATATGCTGTGCTATGTTTTTTAACTACGATATTAAGTTTGTTCTTGGGATAAACTCATACAACTACGGACCCCTTCATTATGCGTATTCCAATGAGCAACTGGCCGGTTTTTTATTATTATCAGAGTATGATAATTATAATACTATACTGTATTATTAATATAATTATGAGCCTTAAGTCTGGGAGTGAGCAAGTCTTATTCCTAACAACTCTTCAACATTTAAATGTCGGTATAAAATATATTCTCATAGTTTTTCCCACACAAAAACAAAAGGAAGGGATACAGTATCGTTACCCTAACGTTAACAGTTCGGTAACTGGCTTTACCCAAAGGGTTTGCAAATTATTCTACATCTAAAGGCAAAACATAGCAAGTCGATGTTACTGTTATCGCATTTACCTTTTCGTATTCTACCGTAAAACTCAAATGGTTCTGTTGTTAATATAACAATTTTACAGAATTTCGGGACAAATAAATTGTTCCTTGGAGTTGATTTTGAAGGTTACGTTTTTTTACTGGGGTCGCAACAATTGATTCAAAATTATACGAATTTTCAAACGAAGTTTGTACTGACTTACCTACATCTTAATCATAAATATATTTATTAAAGGGTTGGGCAGAGGTGTACCTATAGTACACCCATAGGGCGTAGTAATAGGGGGCGACCCTGTTGTCATCAACCGGGCTCAAATCCAGACTCCGGGCTACTACTGAGAAATTCTAGATAGGCAAACCCAATAACACGTTGCCCGGCCTGGGAATGGAACTCAGGACCTCGAGCTCAGCAGTAGCTCTTGCAACTACTAGACCAACGAGGCATATTATGCTATACATTTTATAGTCTCTTGTTCGTGTCTGTTTGTGTGACTGCGTTATTGTACTAAACTACAATTTGCAAATGAGAGAATGTGATGTTTTAGAAAATCTAGTTGCATCGCAAGGTTTGTTAAAGGATTAGGAACCCAATAGCATAGCAATGATAGCCATTGAGTTTGAGAGTTTAGAGAAAAGTGTTCGAATTCAGTTTTTTTTTTTTTCTCAAATCCCATTAATTTTTGCAATATCACGTCGTAGAAGGCATACGTCAAATTATTTTATTAATGTTTATATTAAACTTACTTATAATAGAGAAATCTCGATTTACATGAACTATTTAGGTATCACATTCAAGGTCAGTGTGTACTAAAAGCATTAAGTATTAAATTCTTATAAAAGCATTCTTGTACTAAAAGCATTATTGTAAAGATGTGCTTTTTTTGCACTCCTTAAGTAGTTGAAAGTATTGTGTTACATAACTCCCAGTTTGAACATTAGTGATGGATTAACGTTAGAAAAGTTAAAGGTAAAAAGAAATACAGACACCACTGAATCAAAATCAAGCCCAATTTTCGGTAACAATATAATATTTTTTTCATAAGAAACAACAATTGGGCTGTAGCAAATATTAGTTTCGTCCCAATGGACAGTAGCAGCAGATTAAACCAAGCTAGCGGAACCACAATATTTCAGGGAGAGACTACAATGGTTGAGAAAATGTTCACCACTCCTGAAAATGACAAGTCCATGTTCGCACGGACGTAAGAATATCGATAGTTGAAAATCAAAAAGTGCATTTTTTCGATGGGTTGCACTGGATTCACAATGCTCGGTTCAACACTGAGAGTTGAAAATCCAATGCGCGATAAAATCATAATCTTTATAAAACATCAAAATTGCTTTATTATAATAACATTATTATGTCATTTTAAGATAAATGTATACTATTACATATCGGCTCGAAACTGACGTGCGTGTATTACCAGAGGTGCAATCCTCGTATTTTTAGGAACATTCGCAATCAAATCTCAGGGTCAATCTGTCAAAAATACCTCTAATTTTCATACATTTGCCGACGAGTGATTGTCGCCGAGGTGAGACTGCGACTAGATTTTGTTTTTAATTACTGGAATTGACCTTCTGTTGTACTGATCGTAGCAGGAGTTCTATAGATTCTGCCTACCCCCACGGGGAGATGGCGTGAGTTAATGTATATGTACTTTACATACAAGTTTTTCGGAATCAACTCTTTAAATAATATAGTGAATACCGCACTGAATTCCGTTACGGAGAAGAGACGACTTAAACTTATAATATGAATAGTTACAGAAGTAACATCACTATTTTACTGTTCATTGAATTTCGGAATAAGATTGCATTCTGCTGAATGATGATGGTATCTTTAATACGAGTACGTGTCTCAATTTTGCAGTGACTTTAGTCAAAGGACAATAGAGGATTTTCGAGTTAAAGTACATTCAATGAAAGGAAAATTTAAAAGTAATTGGGATTCATGGACGGAAGGCTGGTTTTCGTTATGGACGGATTTGGTGACAGTGTTTAATTTAACTTACAGAAATAAATTATTAATAATTATGCCAGTAAACAATAATTCAATCCACACATAATTACAAAATTAACGACTGCCAATTTTACCACAATAATATAAAATTCTTGCATGAGCGATAATATCATAAATATCGCATCGCCAGACAATGTTTGAATTTCACTAATTGGGCTTACAATTAAATGATGCAATCCTTTAATTTATTTAGATAATCCGAAAGCACATATTAACGTCTGATTTGAAATGAACATGGCTTTTATGTACAATGACATAATACATTAATAATTAAATAAATCTCTTAAATTTCACGTGATACCTAAGTGACACATCTGATTTCATAAAATTGTAAAATATACGAAAGGCAAAACTTACCATGAATGAGTATAATGTTATATCGTTCAATATGTTTTGCTACGAAGGGGTGAACGAACGAATGAACCGTGAAGCAGAGTGAAGATGATTGATGTGATGAGGTGAATGATACACGAATCCCGTACGTTTGCATAATTTGCGTTTACGTTGATTTATTTTCGCAATATTGACTGATTTTGGACAGAGATTTCTGTCATCATTTTATACAAGTTGGTTAGTCAGCATATGGATTAAATAGGTTGCACCATTTTGTTTTTTTTTTTTTGTTTCTTTTTGTGGTTTATGTTACAATAGCAGATTTCAAATGGCAGTTGAATTTATCATACCAAATAAGGTAAAATTAGAAGTCGAGTCAGAAAGTTATATTATGTATGTAATTTTGTGAAATTATAAGGGTAAGAGTATTAATACTACCTTTTTTCGTGTCAGTGTCTAAACTCTGTTTCCAATTCCAAAATTTGGTTTTCAGGGTGTAACCCTGAAAACCAAATTTGAGTTTAAACAAGTAGCGCAAAATAAAACTTGACAGAATAGAACAATGAAATATGTCTCAATGATTACATTGCTACATATTTTACTACGGATGCAGTATGTGTGAGTCTCAGTATCCAATTTTCGTCACCTTTAATTGATTGTGTGCAAAATAGTGCTTGCATTTGTTAGAATGGCAACCCTAAGTAGGCCGACGCCATCCATTTGTGGTTTAGTCGATTCGACGGCTCTATTCGTCGTCGCCTTTGCGGTAACATCGATTCTCCTAACTATATTATGGACCGCAGTCGAATCTGGTTGGTATGAGTTTGACAAAGTTTGTAAAAAATATTGCATTGTCAGAAATAGGAGAAATACGGTCTTTAATTAAAATTATTTTTT
The DNA here is from genome assembly GCA_963555695.1 of Dasypolia templi. Lineage (NCBI taxonomy): Eukaryota > Metazoa > Arthropoda > Insecta > Lepidoptera > Noctuidae > Dasypolia > Dasypolia templi. The sequence goes on along the minus strand of OY743148.1, from coordinate 6,671,166 downwards.
ATCTCTAGTTTAGTACCTACTGAGAAAATTTTGGGACTTTTGAAAACATGCTTTGACAAATAATTTTTAACTGAAATAACTTTTTTAAATCTACGCTAAATACATTTTCTCAATTTAATCTTAGGTTAATTTCTAATTATTAATTGCAATAAAACTAACAAGATAGAATCAATCTACTGAAATTCTCCTTTCGTATAATTAGCAAAATCTTTAATTCACAAACGTTTAAAGGTGTTTGAAAGACCTTATTTTTCTAGATACCACCCACATACATACGGCGGCTGTACCTGTGTTTCCTTTGAACAAAAACACAAGTAGTACAATATAACTAGTAGATACCAACATACGAGTAGGTAGGTACTTATATGTTGGAGATTCGGGTATGGCAACATCTATAGATTAACCGGGGAACCGGTTGTGAAAAAAATGACACAAAACTTCTGATCGTTGAGTTTTATACTCAACCATCAGAAGTATTGTGTTTTTTTTTCTTTACGAAGTTAACGACTGTTTATTAATTGTTTTTACTTGTTGACAACCCCTACAATAAATTGAAAACAATACATGTGTTATATTTCGCCCCTCAGAGATTTCTCATACTTTAAATTACAAATTAACATGAAAGTTAAAAATAGGTTACTGATATTATACTTGATTTGAAAACTATTAAAACTTAACAATAGAAATAGAAATGTTGTACAAAATGAAAATAATGTAGGTAAGAACATTCTCTGGGAAATTATTATTTGATGAAATGGAAAACGATGATTGGTTTAACTTTGATTCTGAAGGTACCCATCTGTAAAAATAGATAGATCAACATTATAAAAAATAATTTGATAATAGAGAACCATTATGGCATGTCGGTGGTTTTCAGAACAGCCTAAAATGCAATACAATATAAAATCTGAAACGAAAATTATCTTAACGGCAATATTACTTTACGCCGCAAAGTTGATTATTGTAAATTTTATTTTACTGGTTTGGCTGATCATAAAATTACTATTAAAAGTAAAGGTAAACGTCTTTTATTTCTGTCATTTCTTTGTCTGAATTTAGTTCATGTTAAATTACTGACTACTTTACACATCATTTACCTGCGAAACATGACAGTATAGAATAAGTTAAAAATAATAGTTTTTTTATTATTTCAACAAATCTTTAAAAATCTAATTAATATGTATGTAAATGTAATAAAGAGAAAAAATTACATGTTAAATTTTAAAAATTATGTTAAACCGTATGTCCCTTAATCAGTCTTTCAAAGTAACATTTCTGAATTTCTACTTCAGTTTTGCTACTAAATTACATTTGCTTTGACACTAGTCTCACATAGCTAGTATCCTCAGAGGGCCAACTAGAGATTTAGATTAGATAAATATATGGAATCCCTGTTATCTCACCCTATGTGCCCATAAAGGCTAAGATTTGTTGTAGTTCCCAAACCGAGTGAAGTGCTGAATGCTTTAGTGTTGTACAGAATGTTCTTGAAGCAAAAATACAAGCAATATTATTTTGAACAGTAATGTAGGTTACGTAGGTCGATGTTGGAAGACGTTAGTGCAGACTATAGGGCTGTAAATGAAATGGTTGGACCTAATGCAATAAGAGGTAAGATTAGTTTCGTGAAGGTATAATTAAAAATCAAATGTCATCGGAAATTACGTGATTGAAGATAAGGGTGGTCTTGTTTTTCGGATTGTTTATGCCCTGACAAACAAACGGACCCTATTCAGTTTGATTCATATAAAATACGTTGGTATGTAAAAACGGTAGTGTTTACAGATATATAATTCTGAATACCTTTGACACTAAACAACAGAAAATAATAAATTTACATTTTGCCCGTCCAAACCTTGATAAAGAAATAAAACATTAAGGGTCAAAAACCCACACACCAGCCATTTCAGTGTTTGTTTGTAGACCCTTTATTAGAGTGGCGGCCTTGTAAATAGATATACAAACACACCATAATTATTTAAATACAAAGCAGCTACAGGCTACAGCGAAGGCGTACAAATTTAGTGTTGTGTAGTTCAGTGTCTATTATGCATAAGGCTTGGAATCATTTTAAATTAAAACCGAGTTTGACGAAGATAAACGTTAGTAAGTTTGGCAAAATATCTGTTGAAAATTTCCTTTATGAAACTCAAATGGAATTGGCGGTCTAAATTCCTAATACAAAAATCCAAACGTTTTCTGGAAGACATTTCTACCTTGGCTTTGTCAATAATGTCATGCATTTAACTCTTGTGATTCTATCGTCATCACTTTTTATACCGAAATCTGCTTAAACTAGAGTGTTCATTCTCTTTTCACGTTCGATCGAAGAATATATTGTAATCGTTTTACATTAACCTCATTTTGTAACCTTTTATCATTATGGCCGTGTACAAGAAAACACAATTTTATGATATGTTGAATGAAAATGCATAGCACTTAGGACTGACACATAAAATATTACCCAAAGTTACATGTTTGGGTGGTTTTAACAACGTTAAGTATTTACGAAATAAAAATAGCAGATCTATGATATATTTAGGTGAAACATAGGTGTTTTTCTCTCGTGTCGGGATGACATGTGACTTGCTCATACATAATCAGATTATTATGTTCAAACAGCTGGGATTCAGGCCTCCTCTCTGTGAGAGGGAGTGGGCAGTAATCCACCCCGAAGACCCAGTGCACCAGGCGTGCATTTATGTATCGTCAACCGTGGAGATTTTTACATTACACCCTACAAAAGGCACCTCCACGGTGAAATGAGCCTCTTAAATTTATAATAAATGTTTTATAAACGGGTCAATCAAAATTTAGCAGCGGTGAAAGACAATTGTTAACCTTGTTTAGCCGCATTTCACGTGAACATCTAACATAATTCCTCGGTGTCATAAAGTGAAATAAGCCACTCTCTAGGGAGCCGTAGAACAAAACAGTAGACTGTTGAAAACAATAATATACAATTTGTGTAAAGTTATATAATTTTAGGTTAAAATCCTCAATAATAAAATATTGGAATGCTTCACTGTAATACCGAAATGAAGCTGAATTAAAGCCAATGTTAGATAATTTCAAAAAATGTAGTTTGCCTTTAAATCCACAAAGACATTTTCTATGTTACATATTGGCGTCCCGTAGTATATCTCTTTGAAATTGAAATAAATGGGTTCTTAGAACAAACCAAGAAATTTTACAACAAACAGGATGTGATTGAAGTAGGTTACCTACGTTTTAGAAGACGACAACGAAAATAAAATGAAAGTAATAGTATCAATAAATCTAGCCTGAAGTTATATAATATAATCAAAAAAAAATCTAGGTAAAGAAAGATAAAAAATATCTCTCTTTTCTTTCAACCCAAACAATATAATTAACAAAATTGAAACAGGAATTGCTTCTTGCAATTAGAACTACCGTAATACTCCTTTATCATCTAGTAGATTTCTAGCATTTTATCGGGGTAGTTCCTTCGTATAATTTTTAATTATTTTTCAAACTTATGCGGGAGAGGTGCGAACTCGTTAGTCGACGTAACGCCATCCCTCCTTATTGGATCAGCGTCTCTCGGATGGGCTCTTACCTACCGCCAGGTGTTTATCAACCTAATAAACTTTGGTATGTTTATCTTTTTCAATCTTATAGGTGATCTGTATGACATTTATACTTTTTTGGAATTGGTTTATTATTTGATGACAGTGTTACCGTATTTATTCTTATTATATTTTATATTTATCTAGATGACTTACTTTTGTTTGTAGTTAAACAATTCATTATCAAAAGTTGGAAACCTTATTCATGAATTCCTCCAACTCGTGTTATTTCGGTTTTAGACGACGTTCTTTGTTTCTTTGAATAAATCACGTCAAATTTATTCGTTGGCTGTTTTTCCAAATCCTATCTTGTTTTTTTCAAAACATAGATTTGGTTACAAAGCTTTGAAGTTTTGTGTTTATATGGATATCACTATCTTCCGTCTTTACATAAGAGTGCGACTTGCCCTCAATATCATGTAAAGGCGATTGAATACATAAACAAAGCCAACTGAAAGACAACATATGTGGCCTTAAGACTGGATTTCTAATTCATTTATACGAGGTGACTTTATCTAGTCGAACAAAATTTGTATTCTCTACGGAGCCATTTGGAAATTCAACTACGACATTGAAAAAGACAGATAGTGACTGTAATCCTTTCAAAATACTACAGCAGTACATTGTCGTTCTATTAAAGTGCATATATGTTCAGTGTTGAGTTTATGCAATTACTTGCAATGTTGTTGTTTTGTTGTGTTACCACAAAAAACTATGACGAAACTAAAATTTAAGCGCATTCAGTTTAAATATACCATTTTGAAAAAAACATGGACAGCATTTTATTAGCATTTTAATGGTGATAAAATGCTGTCCATGATCATCAACAGGTGTTTCAGGATCGTTTGCCACAAAAATTTTAGACCTTCCTGCATACAAATTTTGTGGCAAACGATCCAGTAACTGTTTATCATGGCAATTAACTTTAGCGGCGATGCTCGCAGAATATTTTGTGACCACGTTACCGGAGGTGTGACTACAAAACGAACACTCTTTGCGTATTTCGCTTCGAAATGCAGCGTCGAGTGACCAAACTAAAATCTATTATTATTAACACGACCGTCGAGCTGATATTTCTTTAAGTGGAATGTCACTGATTTTGACGAAGAAGCGTTTATTTTGTGGTTATCAGGGTAACCACAAATTGATGGAACTTACAACCTTGCTCTTGGCTGCCATCTTTAGTGAGTTTTAAATTTAAAACAGATTTAAATAACGAGATACGTGGATTCTTGGAAATGTATTTTGAAAGCTAGGAATTTGTTTTAGCAGGCTGTGTTCTCAGGGAATACCAGACTAAAGTTTTCTCTAACAGAAAGTTATTATGAAAAAGTCTAACATTTTTTTTGTATCAAATCAAAGCATTATTCCGGTGTATTTGTTGAACTTTTGAACTGTCAAGAAGTTAGGTAGTTGTGAGAAGTTTTTAGGTGAGTTGTTCGTGAATAATATAATAAGATATCATGGATTTCGTCTATCTCTACGAAGATTAAATAAAATAGTAACACGTTTATTGGTCGATAAAATACAGTCTGGGGAGTAAACTGTTTCATTTTTTGAAGCTTTTCATGTCAACAGAAAAAAATGGGGACTTTAATCGCGTTTTCGTAGACAAAGTGTTTCGATTGTGAGCGGAGTATGGCGTTGTTTATGATGATTAAGAAGAAACCAAATTTTGTTCCAGTGGCCATTCCGTTATAACAGGACTTTTCCATTCAATACAATGCTTGTATGTTTTGTTGCATTGGATGGTAAAGCCGGTTCGAAGGGTATTATTACTTGACAGAAATAAAGATGTGTTTTGGATTATATGATAGGTAGGTTCATGATTTACTCCTGTTTAACTTCAGATGCAGCTGCAGCTTTTGATAAAATTATTATGCATCTATTATTGTGACTACAGCAAGCCGGCTGTCTATAGGTAACATTAGTAGGTGCCGGTAAATTCAGTAATGGATCAGCTGACACGGCGCGGCACTTCGGTGTACAAACAACAACATTGATACCCTTTTGAGATGAAATAAAAATAAAATGCAAAAACATTCTGTAAGCTTTTAGATCGCTTTACTCTGTTAACTCCTTCAGTCTTTTTTTCGGAAGTAAAGAACATTGAAGTATTGGTTCAAACATAGTGCTGATTTTCGGTAGCGAACTGCAGTGGCCTATAGGAAACTGCAAATATCGCGAACTGAGGCTTTATCGATTCATCCAACATCCAGTACGAGTGCGGTGCTCTTGAACAGACTATGCACCATCTGCTGCTGAACACTCTAGTTCCAAATGTCTGTTCATATGCACCCTTGACAATCTGAACAACGTCTCAATAAACGTGGCCACCTACTGAGCCCAAACAGTTTAAGCAACAGTGATGTACTCGTACTTATGAATATTGAAACAAAAAGAAGAGGAAGAAGAGCTGATTTGTTTTAGTTCTTCATTATTTTACCCAAAGATGAAAAGATAGATAGAGATGACATTCATCAATATCATATTAATTTCAGAAGGTTTCCATTGTAGGAATCAAATCTATGATAATAATTACTTAATGCTCTTCGTAATATTACGTATGAATGACATTAAGAGTGTTTTGTTAATATCATTATATATATATCCAGTATCATGAGTTAAATTAAAATTGTTTCCCATTAATTATTTTGCCAATTATAAGTCAAATGAATTGCGTTATTTTTATTTAGTAAAAGTAAAGTCCATTTCCTTCTTAGTTTGCACACATGAATAAAAAAGTGTGACTTTTAGTGAAAATTTTAATTTAGTACCTATTATATAGGTTCTGATGCAATTCCCATTCTTGGAAAAATGCAGGGATTTGTAATTAGAGATTGAAACTAGCGTTTTGTTCAAAGTTTCTAAAGTTCGATTTTACGTTAAATTCGCAAAATTTGTATTAATCAAACATAATTGTTTGTGAACAAAATTCATTTGAATTGAAACACAAAGAATAATTTATATCAATTCCGTCGAAAGCAAACATTATTAATTTAATTTCGGTATCCATTATGTTCATAATTATCTTCACAGTAAGTATACTACGTAAACTGAATTGTTTATTTTTTGGATAAAGAATAAAACACAAAGGTTTGAATAAATACCTCTTTAGGAAACACTCAAATGTTCCGATTTTTTAAATAGTTTGTAGCCTTGGCTTTTTTGTAATAACGTGGTTAACCTGCCTGACGTTATACGAAGTAGTCTTCAATCTTTTTTAGATAAATAGGTTAGCTCATAATCGTTTACACTATACATTGACTAATACATAATATATATGTATCATCATCAGAAGAAGTATCTAATAGTTCAAGTGTCATTGTTTATAATTTTATTTTAGCTTATTTTTTGCACGCTGAAATAAGTATGATAAATACTATTTTATATTACAGACCTTTTATGTAGTACCATATACGAGTATTATGTAAAATAAAATTATTATATTCTAGTACATTCTACATGAGTTCATCGCACCATTGGCATTCTTTGCAACGAATATGCCAATCCAACGGGTGTGGAAAAAATTAAGCCAATATTGAAGCTGGTACGGTACGTGACAGGACGGGCTATGCTGACGTCGTATCTCTAGAAATATTATATTTTACGACCATCACTGCATCGTTATTAGTTTTTAGAGGTATGAATCAAGTTAACTCGCAAAGTTAGTATTTTATTATCAATTAAAATTTGAAGACGTGACATCTACCAAGCCGCACTGGGCCTGCGTGGTGGATTACGGCTCACTCCTCTCACAGAGAGTTGGCCTGTGTCCCAGCAGTGGGAAGATTAGAGGTTGATTATAAATCAATACAATCATCATACAACCCTCTAAGTTCATTTAATCCTATATTATAAAATTATCATTTAGTAGGATTGTATGAACCTAAAATAATCAATACGACCCATTGATGTTTTAAATGATTATAATTCTGTAAATACATACTTGCAGTAGCGTATGCATTGATAGAAGTGTCGATTCTCAGGTCGGGATAAGTGTTTTTGGGTTTTTCCATTAGAAATTTCTCAGTAGCAGCCCGGCGTCTAGATTTGTGTTCGGTTGATGGCAATAGGCTCGTTCCTATTACATTGGACATAAACATAACTGGCGAAATGTGGGTGTACTATAAGGAGGGATACCTCTGCCTAACCCTTCAGGAATTACAGGCGTGATGTTATTAAAGTCAAAATTCTGAACCTTCCTTCTTCTAAAAAATATTTTCTGAGAAAGACTATATTGCAGACAACTTTCAGATTCATATAATAGTTGGAAATTGTGACTATGATATAAAAAAAGCAGTAGATATTACGTAATAAAAGTGTTGCACAATAACTTAGAGCTAATTGGGAAATTATTCTTCGTTAAAGGAGCGTCTAACTAGGTGTAACAGAATAACAATCTAATTAAGCTTCCCTGCCTTCATTAAAAACTTTACGCACGTTTTGAGAAGCTTGAAGAATTTAAAAAAGCAGCCAATTGCGGACTTCCACATGAAATATAAAACAACATATTTTTTGACACGTTTCTTGTATGGGAACCTCTTTTAATCTATAACTTTATTTTATTTTTATTATTTATTGTTACAGCAGTAGTTATTTTTAATAAAGTTGAATATATTTTAGAATTCAATATCTTTGAGACTTCATCTAAATATTAATTATATTTTGTGTCAAAAACTTAATTCTATCGAAATACTTCTCTCTTCTCTTCAAAAGTAATTCCTCATTTTCAAACTGTAGCTCGTAAATTCTGTACCATTGGGAGTGCATTAGTACTCATGTAATCGAATTATGTTCAGACGTAATTAAATGAGTGATCTTACCATTGCTAACAAAATGGTTAAATAATAAATAAGAATAAATTTAATTTAAAAAAAATTGGAGCCCACGTGATCCATAAGAAAAACAAACCAAAACAAAAAATATAACAACAAAAAAACAATACAAAAAATGTAGTAGCCAACACCCCTTTCCTCTCTTATGATTGCAGAAAATAGAGTATGTGGACTACAATCGAAACATATCATTTAATTACCATTTGAAGACCTAGGTCTATGTAGGTATTGTTGGTTTTAGTAATACCTACTAAGAGGGGTCTAGTTGCTACCTACATAAACCTACCTACCTACCAGCGCTGGGGCTCTGTCTATCATAGGGTCGTAGCATTAAGCTGAGCGATGGCCGTTTCGCGTAGATGTGACGCATATTTTCCCCCAATTTGTTCTCTTTGGTGTTTGTGTTCGATAACTGCGTCATGTTTACCGTAAATAAACGTTTTTTCTTTCTTCTTTCTTTTCTTTCTTACATAACCTTTTAATCGTTTTACTAATGTTTGAAAATTCATCATTTGGTAAAATAATACTCGCTTACAGGAGCGTAGATAAGCGTAGAGTAGCGGAGAAGTATGATTTTTCTTTTTCATGACATATTTGTATGTCAAAAACTAGAAAGTTCTGATAGTTTAGTTACAAAAACCCGAAACGTAATTGGAAGTTTTTCCGAACATTTATTATAATATAAGAAACATTTGAAATACAACTTATTTCGGATAAAAACAGCACCCTTACTTACATGTCGACAAAATATCATAGTTCGTTACTAAAACCAAATTAAATTTCCGTGTTGCCAAATTAGTTTTGAAAATTTTGTATTTCTCATTCCATACATTATTCAATTTTAATTTTAATCAGGGAAATCCGACGAACCTCGGTATGAATGAATTAGTCTTGCAGAATTTATTAGTTACTCGACGGTTATGCGTGAAATATGTGTGCCTTAAATTCCCGAATGTTTATAATTGACTGTGTTATGGAACTAGAAATCGCAAACTCGAATGCTGGTGTACAACACAACAGAAACAACGCAAAAAGTGAAATGAAAATTTACCGATTTAGAATAAAGTGGGGGGGAGGTAAGCCAGTTTTATACCCCATTTGTGAGGCACACAAATAGTATTTTCTCCAGTTTTTGTGGGTAAAAAAAAACTTTCTTTTCTTTTTGTAGGCAGTATGTAATGTATCAAATGTTTGTTTGTTTACTTAAAAATTCATAAACTTAATTGGTTTAGGCAACAATTCTTAAAATTTAATGATTTTAGCAAAGCTATATAAATAGAACTACTCGGGTTAGTTTTATGTGGACCGATTTTCATGAATTTGTTAGATTTGTCTCCGCCCCGAATAGCTAACTAAAAATATTATAACATGGGAACACTTCAGGAAAGAAAAAAGAAAATAATATTCTGCGATGGTACGAAGTTCGCTGAGTCTGCTAGTTATATACAGGGTGTCCCGTAAGTCGACGTAAAGCCGGAATCGGGTAATAGGTCAAGTCTTATGACTTAACAGAAAAATATAAAATAATCTTTGCTATGTATTTTAAAATTACGAGCATTAAAAAAAATAACAACTGCCTGTGGCGGTCTTTTAACTCCTGTTGCTACAAATTATAACTCTTTTTTTTTTAATTTTTCTGTCTTTTGGGTCGAATAAGTATTGAAGTTTTGTATGTGGCAGTTTATATTTTTTTTCGCGATTGCGATATTTTTCCCATGGAGAAAGTGGTTCAGTTTGATGACCACCACCCTTAAATTTAACCACACCTTTCTGGTACATGCAATATGAATTCTAAATAATTTCCTGAAACTTTCAGCTTTTCTCTTGAAGGTTTTCCTGCCTGTTCTAATGCTCGATGTGATTAATTAGATCTTGTCGAACACCGTATAGATTTCAGGATGAAAGCTCGTGTTGGTGATTAAGAAAGTTGCTAGGAGGTTTATTATCAAAAATGTTGTATTCTAGCTCGTCAGGTAATAAATGTGGGTATAAAAATAAGTTGTTGTCCACGGGATCCAAAACCAACTGAACACAATCAATCACGTATTGATGGATTGATCAGTTATAAACTCATTCCTAAATGTTGTTCTTGTTCAAACTTAAGTAGGCCAGTTTTATCCTTAAAATCGATATATTTTTTGTATGGCTCGAATTTCGTGTAAGTGACTGTTAATATAATTATTTTATTTTAGTTTTTTTTTTCACACGATATCATCACGCATCTATTCCTCGAATGGTTGGACAGAATTGCACCTACAGTTTCTGAAACGTGCTTAAAGTTTTTAAATAACACAACATAACATCACGCCTGTAATCCCAGAAGGGTTAGGCAGAGTTGTACCTACGGTACACCCACATTTTGCCAGTTATGTTTAAGTCCCATGTAACAGGGGGCGAGCCTATTGCCATCAACCGGGCACAAATCCAGACTCCGGGCTGCTACTGAGAAATCCCAGATAGAAAAACCAAATAACATTTTGCCCGACCTGGGAATCAAACCCAGGACCTCATGCTCAGCAGTAGCTCTTGCGACCACTAGACCAACGAGGCAGTTTAACAAGGAAGTTTTTTATGAAGTCAAAAGCAGGGAAGCTTAATTAGATCGTTATTCTGTAGCACCTAGTGAGACGCTCCTTAACCGTAGAATTATTTCCCAATTAGCTGCAAATTATTGTGCAACACTTTCATTACGCAATATCTACTGCTGTTTTTAAAAGTCTTTCTCAGAAAATATTTGTTAGAAGAAGGAACGTTCAGAATTTTAAATTGAATAATATACACATACATAAATAACACTACGCCTGTAATTCCTGAAGGGATATGCAGAGATATACTTACTTATAGTACACCCACATTTTGCCCGTTATGTTTAAGTCCTATGGAATAGGGGGCGGTTATTGACATCAGCCGGGCACAAATCCAGACCCCGGGATGCTACTGAGAAATTCTAGAAGGAAAAACCCAATAACACTTTACCCGACCCGGGAATCGAACCCAGGACCTCATGACCTCACGCTCAGTCTAGCTAAGACTAAAGACTAACGAAGCAGACACTAGTAGGTACCTAGGTAGTTTAAGTAGTAACTAGTATCTTTTGCTACTATATTATTTCTATAAAAGACTATGCAACACTGCAAACCAGGGACTCAAAAACACCTTATTAAATGTTGTTTAAAATTGATAAAATAATCAAATCAGTGACACTTATAAATGTGTTTTGGGCCTAAACAACACAAAAGTATTACAGTAATATTTCTGTAGGTAACTGATAAAAAAGTTAACAGTTAAATTTTAACCGTGCGTTTTTGCGGTACCGTGCAATTATACCTACAATTGCATATTTATGTTACACTTATTGACACTTAGTAACACACATAAAATGTTACACTTTGATACTGTAATATTATTTTACCTGTTATATTTATAAATGTGTTTATTTTAAAACAGTGTTAAAAAACTTTAAACAGTTACAGTTTGAGTCCCTACTGCAAACTGGTGTTAATATTTTTACCACTAAGAAAGCACTTTAGATTAAAAAGTCTAGTCTTCATAAAAATGTTCAGATGCTTGAGAAACTTCCTATAGCTTATGTACCTAACTTTTATAAAAAATAGGTCCTTAAGGTTTTCAGAAACAAAATTCTAAGGCTTTCCAGAAATTTCATCAAAGAACTAGATCTTTATTTCCATTAATTAAGTTATGATGTGTTTTGTTGTAATTAGTTTATTTTAATTTGTTGACTATTCCTGTTTATAATAATTACTATATACGTGAAAGAGTGTTAACACCTTTAAGGTAGATTTTTGAGGAACTGTTATTATATATTATTAAGATCTCATGTAAAATGTACCAAAAATCACACCAATAAATGAATTTGAATTTTGAATTTTAGACTACTTCGATCATTTACAGTCTAAAATCGTAATGCCTGAATACAAATATTTCATATGCCTTTCTTTTAAATCTAATTCACTTTTTTTTGTTGTCACAGCATCTATAAAAGACAGAACTAAATGTCAAAAGAAACAACTTCTGAAATCAAAAGACACCAACAAAATTGGGTTCAAAAGCATGACTTCAATAAAATACTTTCACTCCAATTATCGTATTTGCTCAGACACTATTGACACATACAACTCACAAGTTTACACACCTAGACAAGCTTTCACAGATGTTCAAAGAAAAATAATATTTTTACAAATATCTTCTATTGCGGTGGGAGGTACAGACACAATGTTTTCATTTCTTGTTAGAAGGGAATTGCACTCCTGCACCTTTACGTGAAGCGAAGTCACTTTTACGATGCCAAAGTGAAATAAAATAGAGTTTTTATGATAGATGTAAATATATACTGTGTGGTTTAAAAGTGTTGGAAGTAGAATGTGTGAGCGTGGTTTGGGTTAAGTACGTAACTAAAAATTTATGAAGCTCAACGTATTAAGTGGAATTAAAGTTTGCTACAACCTACGTGGGTTGTGCCGCTTTTGTACACCACAATGTGAGTTAAAAAGGAACATAGAGTTAAAACAAGCCAGGTGTAAAACTTAGTTTAAATATATAATGGTTTGTTTGTCTATGCAGCTTATTATTAGCATAAACAGCACACAGGCCTCCTCTGTGTGAGATGGAGTGGTTGGTAGATGTCAGACGTCTTTAAATTTTTGGATCCTGGACCTGCCGGTTTCCTCACGATGTTATGATGAAATCATTTGCACAAAGTAAAGCGCCTGTCAGGGTTCGAACCTACGACCTACAACACGTGAGTCGCAGCCGTTACCACCAATGCCATCCCAATAATTATTAACTTACGCTATATTATATAAGGGCTCATTTAATATTAAGTTAAAATGTAATCGGACATTAGTAGTTAGAATTCTAATATCTATCACGCATAATCTCAAGAACAATCTACCTTCTACAAAAGCTTATAAAGCCACCCACACTTTTGGGTTTACATTCTTTTACTTATTTTTTTTTTATTATCACCTCACAGCCTATTGGCACTATTTGTTCCATTAATAAAAAAAACAACAACTTTTGATCCTAGTTCAGAAAAACATTTTGTTTTTTAAATAAGGAACAGGCCAGTTTCTCTTATTAGCAGCCAGTCTCGAAATGCGCTCACTTCATACCATTTTAAAATCAATTAGGATTTCCAAATAAAATCTTTTTAAAAGTTTGTTCAGTTATTCTCGCCTTTCTCTAACAAGTTTCCTTTGAGCTTGTGAAGTTATTTAAACTTATCAAATGGCAAAAGAACAAATAAATTCGTGCAGACAACAATACAATTTTAACGCATTTGTATGCCAAGTTGTTATTTATTGTTTCGACCAACACCAGCATTGTGGTAGCACATATTTTACAAAACTTTTACACTTTAAAACTAAGCTCGACTGTTGGGTAGGTACGAAATAATTTAAAAAGAAAAACTTGAACAAAACGAGAAATTACACAAAAATAGAACTGGATTCAGATTTTTCTACGCTATGATTGACTGTCATCGTGTTCAACGAATCATAACAAACACATGCAAAATCTCTTTTGAACACAAAATCACTACAATCGTAAAATTATTCCTATTTTCATTACAACAGCGAGGTAAAGCGAAAGCTTCATTGTAGGGAAAATCGATTTCCTGAAATCGTTTAGCAACCAGTAGATTTTTGTTGTGAAAGTATTTGCTCTCAGTGTACTATACTCTATTCATTTTGTTATGGTTGAAAGACACACACAAAATAAACTTTTTACGCAATTTTGTACAATTTATACACAACTTAAAATCACGCCTGCAACAACACACCTTCGACAGTTATGTGCAAGACCCATGTAATAGGAGGCGTGCCTACTGCGGAAGGGACGGGTGCAATTTGTAGCGAGATAATCATAAAATGAACAGAGTTAGTTGGTCTTCATCATATGCCACCATCAGCCATCTGCTGTGCAGGTTAAAAGAGTGTGGGTGAACTTGATTAGTACTCGAATGTAAAGGCATGGGTCTTCTTTAGTCCCAGCATTTGTGGCGGTAGCATTTCAACAGATTCCAAATTCAGATTTGAATTTCTTTTTTTTTTGTCGAATGTTTAAAGAAAAAGAATAGAAAGCAACAAAAAACGTTTATTTGCGGTAAACATGACGCAGTTATCGGACACAAACACCAAAGATAACAAATTGGAGGAAAATATGCGTCACATCCACGCAAAACGGCCTTCACTCAGGTTAATGCTACGACCCTATGCGAGACAGAGCGCCAGCGCTGGTTTTCAGCGACAGCCGCCGTTGAATGACGTCGACCAGTGCAGCAAACGATTAAAATAAAATACATACACATAATATTAACTAGAAACGTGTTCAACAAAATAAATACAATATTTATAAAATGGTAACATTCAGGGCATTGAATGCTCACGCGCCTTTAGCCTTTGATAATCTGTGCGCGCAGCTGTCATTTAAAATAGGTTTGACGTTTTGACATACTATCATGTGTCTGTCATTGTTATTGTTCTGCCTGGTAATATTTACGTAATAATTAAATGGTGCACTATGTAATAAATCTTAGTATGAAATTTTAAGAACAAAAGGATGTATTCGGTGACTCAGATCAGATTCGGTGGTTTCAGAATTGAAAGTTTTTCTATCATTATATCCCAGCCCCTGCAATTTATAAGCATAACGGTTACAGATAATAAGAGTAAAATGAAACATCGCACCGCAAAAACGGTCATAAATCGTTTTAACTGAGATAGCATGAATAGAATATAAATCACTTTTCAGTGCATTCTGAAAATTCTGAAAACTTTTAGAACTACATAAGTTTTTTTACAAGCTTTTATTGTTCCATTGTTGGGACGTTTATTTTGGTTTTTAAACAAAAACTGGGTAAATGGGAATACTTTCTGAAAAAATAATATAACGTGATGTTCCTCTAAGGGTCAATGACCTCTAAGGACTTGGTCCTTAGAGGTACCATCATTTCAGGGTTTAAAGAAGTGTTGTTTTGTTATGTATCACCACATGATACCCATATTCAAGCAAGTGAATTATTTGATTTGACAGATAGCAATAATTGTAATGGAAAAAATAGTTTTGGCAATACGAAAGATTTAAGAAGGTAAAATATCTTCACAATTCCGTTTATCTTTCACTGCTGGTTCAGGTAGCTGGACTTCTTTTTCGCTTGAGACTAGCTTAGCTGTCTTCACGTGCTACACGAGTCACAGCGAGGCACCCTTGAAGCCAATTGCTCGGGGACACTGAGAAGTAGGGGCAACATTAATAGAACTAGGGGGTGAGCTAGTGAAAAGTATAAAACGTTTTCATGTTATTTTATCGCTTAACACGTTCGAGGGGCTCGTGGCTCAGTATCAACAGCTGCACGAGAAGGTCAAGCTATGCTTGTCGAGGTCGGTCGGTAGATGGATGACCAACTATTATATACTGAGACCTCTTCCGTTTCCCGGAAAGCGTGTTAGGCCGTTTGTTTATATGTTCCCTTCAAACGGTTAAGCTGAATGTTGCTGATCCATGCGTCATGTTCGTGATCGGGCGCCGTCAGTAGGTACTGTTCATCTCCTAGCTGCCACGTTTTTTTATTTTGTAAACTTTTAGTACGGACGCTTTTAACGTGCACATCGTTCTTAATTTTAAAGAGTGTCCGTGGAGTTTCCTGCCCGTTCTTCTCCATAGGTACCTACAGCGCTTTGGAATGGGCAAGTAGCTGCATCTTTCTGACAATTCAAAAGTTCATGTAATTGGTTCATTTGAAATAAATGCTTTGAGTATGAATTGTGTATGGTTACGGCTGTCAATTGCAAATCATTGAGGGTACTCAGAAATCAGACAACCAACAGTATTACCAAGGGGTATCGTGTTACTCAGTAACTGAGTTGTAGAGATCAGATAGGCAGTCACATTATGTGAAATATTAGTATTCAGCTGCATCGGGTTGGACTGGAAACCAGACCCATTAATAGTGGGGAAAAGGCAGATGATGATGACATGAAAATGATTCGTAAAAAAAAAAAAGGATTCGTATAAAAAAAAAGGTTCTTCATGTTGGGACCGTGAGATCTTAATTAAAGCCTTATCTTAATTAATGTTTACCATATTTGTGAGAGCAGTGGTGGCCCAGGCAGGTGCTTGACTTTGTGTAAATTATTTCATCACCACGGCTCTCAAAACGGTGAACGAAATCATCGTGAGGAAACCGGCATGTCTTAGAAACAAAAACTCGAAGGCATGTGACATCAACCAACCCGTATTGGGCCCGCGTGGTGGATTACGGCCGACTCCCTCTCAGAGAGAGGAGGCCTGTGTCCCGGCAGTGGGAACATAATAGGCTGATTGTGCATATTTTTAAGGGAAATTCATTCATTCACCTGAGATACAGGTTCTGGGGCCCGCCTAGTCCCGCCTAGTTCAGGGGCTAGGGTTAACGTTGTGCACCTTATTATGATAACCACAAATTGTTGAAATACTTGTCATATACCCATAGTATACTTGTTACTTTTTATGGTGAGAAATAAACTATTTTGATTTATTTATTTATTGAAAGTTGGTATACCTACATAAATACAAAATTATGTATATCTCGGTAAAGATTTTCCCTTACATTTGCAATTCCATTTAATAAATTAAGGCTAACGGACTTAAATTGTGCCCTTCAGTCCCAGAGATAAGCGTTGTTGTTGTAGGTAGATTTGCTAGATTGTAGGAAATTCTGGCCATGATTCCTGTACCTTTTTAGTTTTGAATAAAGTATATAGATGCATAATTAATTGGATTCCGCTTAACATATAAATTAGATCCATGATTGGCTTATAAAACAGAGGACAATTAATATGAGCATTCAATAAAAGCAATTAATTTAAACCCACCTCACATTTTTTGTACAAAATAAAGTGATTACCTACCTCATTTGGATTTAACGTGGAACTTTCTTAGTGTTTTAGATTTTATACTCGTTAGTAAGTATTTATATTTTAAATCTTGGTGAATATTACTTTTGCAAAATTTGCAATCAATTTTCTTGCTAACAGATGGTGAGTCCTTCTTCTAAAGCAGCTAAAACACACCTACTTTATTTTCATTTTATTCTTTGAGGTGATAAAAATGTAAAATGTAAAATTTCAAAAAAGGCTTATACTTTTCAAGGAAGACAGTTTATGACAGACCCAGCTGCATAATGAAAGTAGTGACAAAGCACACATGCACGGTACAAAAACAAAAACTTTTATACTCGCTATTCATGAGAAAAAGTTTCCATTTCTGCAAGGCACTATAGTTTGAGCATATGGTTCTGCCAGTTAGCCAGGTTTATAAGTATTATTTCAAGGTTTATATTTCATCGTTCTCAAAACTGAAACGTGTCGTTGCAAGATAAAAACACATTTATGACAATGTTACACGGATAGTTATGATCTGTAGGACATTCTAAAGTACTTTACGTTAATTTAAATATATATTCACGTTTATGTTAGGTATTAATAGCTATATACTTACAGTTACCATCCCTTCGTGCAAAATTTGGTCCAGTCTCATCCCTAAGTAAACATAAAAAAGTTATCGCTGCCGTGCAACTTCCTGAGTTTTATCACTCTTGCGTGAGCTTATTTAAAGGCGAATCCTTTTTTTAATTAAAACTTAATTGAAGTGATTCAGCGACACCTGTTAATACCAAGATCCCGTCACACGGGTCTATATAAGGTTAAACTCCATTCTTTATCGAGACCCCACCTGTCGCAGTTTGATAACCAGTCTTACCAATGGGTATATTGTTCACCACTAACGGGGTGCTCGAGGTGAGACAAGCAGTCACTCTATTTAAAATACTGGTATTCAGCTGCATCCGGAAAGTCTCAAACTCAAACTCAAACTCAAATCATTTATTTCAAATAAACCCATTACCGGCACTTTTGAATTGTCAAGGGGTCGGTCAGTCAGAAATATGAAGCTAGTTGCCCATTCCAAAGCGAAGTAGGTACCTATGGAGAAGAACGGGCAAGAAACTCCATGGACACTCTTTTAAATAATATGGTTACAGTTTTTTTTTTTACATCAGTCTTGTTGA
Organism: Dasypolia templi; assembly: GCA_963555695.1. Classification (NCBI taxonomy): domain Eukaryota; kingdom Metazoa; phylum Arthropoda; class Insecta; order Lepidoptera; family Noctuidae; genus Dasypolia; species Dasypolia templi. The sequence continues at coordinate 6,652,672 of OY743148.1, read as the reverse complement.
AATTAAACATGTGAGAACGATGTAGAAAGACCCGTAATAAAAAACATAAAAATCGGAAAAGAAAAATTAAAAAAAGCCGTGGCAGCCAAGAGATGACCAGTCCCCACTGACGGCGCCCGTTCACGAACATGACGTATGGATCGGCACCATTCAGCTCAACCATTTTGAAGGGAACTTAATGATCCAACACACACGCCACCACCAGCGAGACATTTGAGTGAGCGTGACATACTCTCAGCCGCCAGGGCACATTCAAGTCAATGACAGACGTGCCCAGTATAGGGTAGCTTTATAGTAGGTACTACATAGTGCTCACACGTGTGCTTTGCAATTATACAATACTAAAAGATTGAATTTATACAGTGCAAAGATAGTTTTTACAATCTTCAGCAGCTCCAACAATATTTCCGAATGCTAATCAATTGTTTAGGCGCCCTTGTGGAGCAGAACCAGCGTTGAGCCAAGCATTTTTGTCAGAGATGTAATCCTCCAACTTATAATATGCTTGGCTGCATAGTGTGCGTTTGATACAGGTTTTGAACTTCGTTTCATTCAGTTGGAGTATGTGGGGAGGTATTTTATTATAACATTTTAAACAGTCTGGAAGCTGGCCCCAACACAGTTGGTAAAAACCTAGGCATACGATAATTAATAAAAATGGCAAAAAAAATGCTAAATGGATGACGAATAGTGGATGTACTATAGGTACACCTCTGTCTAACCCTTCTGGGAGAACAGGCGTTATGTATGTATGATAATCAAAGAATCCAGAATAATTGGTATCAAAATAGGTCAGCCCTCACTTTGTAGGAAAATCGGGTCGACGTAAATTATCCGCGATAATTTTATTTAAGATGGAGTTCAAATTTTATCTCCGGACTAAAATAGAACAATGCAGCATGAAAATGATTGTTAAAAAAACAACTCATTCACCCGTACCGTAAAATCTAGAAATTGAGACAGGTTTTCAAACCCAGCGTGGGACGGAATGACCGTCCACATATTATTAGCTCATACGTTTATGACAGTTGTGTGCCATCTAACTAATTAAAAGCTGTTATCGAATCTGTCAGAATGAACGACAATTCATTTTATCGACATTTCATTAGGCTTATGATTAATAATCGTTTGTTGATAGTTTTATGTAATTTAAATCTATTGTTGCTTTGATTTTGCCACGAAAAGCAATTTCATTACACATTGACACTGTTCTTGGTATTCTTTTCAATTCAATCGGCTTCACTGCTTAAGGAATGGTGGCATCACTGGTTCTTTAGGTCATCAAATGTGTCATGAACAGGACCTTAGTCCACTCCAGCAAGTGGGACATGGTCAGCATAACCACCATAGAAACGAGTTTTGTCGGCAAAGAATAGACAAAATTATAGATGAATATAATAAATCTGTAATTTTGGCTATTCTTCCGTCGACAAAAGTTTGTCATGCTAAAGCAGCGCCCTCAGCGGTATTGGATGGGTCGATAATCGCCCACTTCATCAATACAAATTATTCATTAGTGTTACTTTATTTATTCTAAACTTAGTTTTGCCTGTAATCCAGATAAAGAGAGAAAGCCTGTTCACATTTTAATTCCCTTACAATGAGAAAACAATTATTCTCAACGTAAACATTTATCAAGTAACATGTCAGGACACACAAACTACATTTAAATTACTCGACCCTTTTCAAGTTGAAAATTTTATGTCGAGTTAAGTTATCATAGAATCTGTCGCGTGTGATCTTTGAACTAGCATATCTGACAATCATGAGATCTCGGATATATTGGAGTATCATATTTTTTTACTTATCAAGGGTTTAGTGGGTCATGATGACCTTATACGAACTTTCCATGTTATAATGTTCTTAACTACAAAAACTAGCACATACATTCGATTTTAATTTTCGCCTATTCGCAAAGTATGCTTAGGATAATAATATTGGTTTAGCCGAGTTTTTGCTAATCAATTCTTAAACTTTATTTAAAAAATGAAGTGCCGAAGTAACAAAAAATCAAGTCAACCAAACCATAAAAGAATCATTCAGATTAATGGCAACTGTGAAAAGAATAGTTCGAATGCAGGTCAAATAAAAATGAAAACTCGCACTTGGAAATAAAAATGTAACCTACTTTAAATCAAAAGGAACATAGTAATAAAAGGGAATTACTAAGTACATCGGTCAAGGTTAGTGGTACGTACGAAGTCTTATATCGTAATAGAAACGGTTACTTGGTTCCCATCATGTAACTAAGTTGGGAAAAATACATCAATAAAAAGGCATACTTCAAGAAGCCTGACTTTTGACTGTTTGGTGTTTACCTTGAGTTAGAAAATTCGGCAAGCAAAACTTATTTGTGCCATGAGCAAGTGTATTTGGCAAGACGAAATATTTACAACGAGTCTGATTTTCAGTACGTGTGACATTCTGTTATTATGACTTACTAGTACATTAAAGTGATACAATCTAAGTAGGAAGATACGTGAGTCAAACGTCAAATTATCCCAAATATCACATTAATATAACATATCTAAAGATATGTGACAATTTTATTTATTTTTATTTATTTTATGTTTATTTATCTTGACAACATAGGTCCAATCGTTAGTACAATAAATTGTTCTCTCTTTTTTTTTAAATCTCTATTTAAAATTAAAAGTTGACGTACAGTTAACACTCAAGCTCGCTCATAAAGCTCGCTCATAAATTTCCTGCCTTATTCCTACCAGTTCTCTGGTAGGAATAAGAAAGGCAGGAAATTACTAAACTTTAGAATGGTCATTTGTACACGTTCAGTTCGGAGCATTGATGTTTTCGTCGCACTACCCCATACAGTTATGCAGTACGAGATTAGCGATTGGCATCACGCAAAATAGATCTCAATAAGCCAGTGACAAAGATTTTCAAACACAAATATTGGTTTTCCGATTCTTGTTGAAACAGCATATCGGGTGGTGAAAACTTAGTGTGTTATCTAGCATGACGCCCAAGTACTTTATTGAATCTGTTCTATAAAGGTGAGAACTGAATAAAGCTAATGACTGGTAATGGGGATGATGACAATTTTTTTTTAAATCACAAAAATATGTGTATTTCCTAATAGTGCAAATAGTATTTAAAAAAAAAACGTGTAAAAGTTTAAAAAACTGCCAAGTTATAAAAGTTTTAAAGTAAGTGTTAGACTAGGATCGCACTATCGTAGAAGTGACGTCACGACTATGTAACTTCATACTAGCGCCATACATTGTCCGTACCGCGCGACAAGGACAGGAATAATCCCCTCCAAACTTTTAAAGGGTGTATCTTCTTCATATTTTCATCGATTTAAAAGCTTTTTCGATTATCTAATTTTTACTATGCCTTCTTCGAAATTACATAATTTTTACGAACATTTTTAATAGTAGTCATCATCCCAATTATGAAATTATCGAGTGAACAAGTAGGTCTGTTTATGTATGAAGAAATATGCTTTGTCTGATTAACTTTGAGTTTCTATTATAACACTACGCCAGCCATGATAACACTAAGTTCAACCCCATCTGCGCACGGAAAATAAAGTTCAACTTACTTAAGTTACACAAACACATAATTTTCGAGAAGCTTTTTAACATTGAAACATGATCTTACTAAGCATAAAAGGTTTTCCTGCTAACAGTATCGCTCAAGCTGGTCAAAAACAAAACCTTCGCTTACTTCATGAAGACTAATCTGAAGCAATAATTTTAACACATTAAAATTGTGCGCAGTTTATCACAACTCGTCCTCTTTATTAAGATCCCTTGAGAGATGTTCAGAAATCTGTTACCATTTACCAGTGGCTATCTACTGGCTACTGTGGTAAAAGAATAAAATGCGGGTAAGTACTTAGTATTTGTCAAGATCTAAATGGAACTTCGGTTAGGTTAGGTTTATAGAGGTGTAAAGTTCCCACACATCCTCCATAGAAAAGGGAGGATCCCCCGACCAGACGTGTGAGTCTGGTGGGCAACTGCCTGACGGTTGATGTTGAGACATTGTATAATGTATACATAATTATTATGCTAGTTGCACGGTAAACTCTGCTTGCGCGATGCAGAATTTTGCGTGACATCAGTGTGATGCGTAGTTCGCATGTTGCGGAGTAGATAACCGCCACAGGTTATATAAAAAGAAGGTCGATAAAAATTAGCGAAAATAGTAAGTGAGAAAATGAGGTGAATCCAAATGTCCCATAATAAAGAATAAAATCAAAAAGATAAGATACAATTGTTTGAAAGCAAACTGAGATAAATTCGAGATTTGACACACAATTTGTCATCAGGAATATCACATAGTCAGTCACACAGTCTGGTGTCCTGTTGATGGCAATAGTATCTTGTTACATGGGATTTAAATATAACTAGAGAAAGGTGGATGTACTATAGAGTATACCTCTGTCTTACCCCTTCGAGGATAACATTAGTGATATTTGCCCTAAAATCCCTTTATAAAGTCATGAGACACTTTACCAACAGGTAATCAAACCTAACTTCAATAATAATTTTTTATCCAAAAAAGCACTTGCTAAAGTCACCTTCTAAGTACTCGTAACTTGTTAGTTCAAAACGAGAAACATATTACACACAGATTCAAAGCAATACATACGTTAGAAACTTTTCCTCTCAAACTCCTTGTTAATTCTTTAAGAAATGTTTCTTTTTTGCACCTGTACATTTATTTCCTTCGAGATTCTTGAGATACGAATGTAACAATTGTTCAAAAAGAGATTATACTATGAAAAGTTTTCAAGCATAATATAATTCGTACATTTATTGCCGACGAGCTCTAATTCGTATTCTATAAATCCATAGCATCTTTTTGAAGTTTAAATTCCAAAAAAAGTGGTGGTGATTATTAAAAGTGGTGTACTTACAACTGAAATATTTTCTTTCATTTGAAACCACCTAAAAACAGTTAATCTCTTGTTAAGTTTATTGTTTTGTAAATCTAATTCTATGTTGGCGTCAAAACAAAAATATCCTTTATGTTAATAAAATTTTCTTTGTTCATATAATTTGTTACCACATTTTAATTTATTCAAATTGACTAACCACAAAACATACAATGCGACTCGGTTGAATATAAATGATTTTATTTAATTAATGTACCTACCAACTTAGCGTGATTAATATTTTTAATAAAGTGTTTAAAAAATTAAGAAGACTACTGGGCCTGGGACACAGTAGAATTAAGTAACAGTATTACGTCCTCATACAAAAAGGCCAAAATGACCCGCCTCTAAATCCCACTGTATACCAGGTCGCAACAGTCTGGAGCGCGCGGCAGTCCGCGCGCTCGAGACTATTGCGACCTGGTACGTTAATCTGGTAAATAAAAGTCGCACCGTTCGCGTCCGTGTGTAACTGTACGCACGGACGCGAACAGTGCGACAATTATTTTATTAACGTGAAATATGGAACGCAGAAATCAAATGTATTATTCAGTGTTTGGATGTTTGAATCCATCAATATCAAACCAGAAATATCATTTTGTAAATTACCAACTCAGTCGGCAAGGTAAATATAACAATAATTCAAGTTTTATTAATTTCTGTGTTATGTAAGTAGTTGTATATTTGTTGATGCGTAACGAGCATAACGTCCCTGACAGAAAATTATCAGGTGACTCTCTTTTTCCATACGATCTGCCCTGCAGCTGCAGTGTAGGAGCGAAATATGGAATAGGGAAGATAAGTCCAAAACCGCTTAGGGACTTAAAAATCGGGGTAGTGCAGATTAGTCTAACTCAAACTCAAACTCCAATCATTTATTTCAATTAAACCATTTACAGGCACTTTTGAATTGTCAAGGAGTCGGTCAGTCAGAAATATGAAGCTAGTTGCTCATTCCAAAGCGCAGTAGGTACCTATGGAGAAGAACGGGTAAGAAACTCCATGGATACTCTTTTAAATAATACTGTTATTTGTATGGTTGTTACAAATACAGAAGTTACATCGATTAATGTTGACACTATAAGTGAGAACGATGTACAAAAACCATACACGTTAAAAGCGTCCAGAGTGCAGCAAAACATAATTAAAAACAATCTAAAAGATTAATTATTAAAATAAGCCGTGGCAGCTAAGAGATGACCAGTCCCAACTGACGGCGCCCGTTCACGAATATGACGCATGGATCAGTACCATTCAGCACAACCATTTTGAAGGGAGCTAAATGATCCGACACACGCACCACTGTCAGCGAGACATTTGAGTGAGCATAACATACTATCAGCCGCCAGGGCACGTTCAAGTCAATCTATGACATTACCCGGTAAATGGTAGACTATAGTACAAAGTACTCACATCTGTGTAATGCATCTATATAATAAAATGGAGATTGAGTTTATATAATGCAAAAATATTCTTACAATCTTCTCTCACATGCTTCAAAATGAAGCGCACGTTTTCTCGCTGCAGCTGGCCATTCTGATTAGTTTATTAACAATTATTTCAAAAAATTAATAATCGTTTAGGAGTTATGAGGGAACACATGAGCATAGCCTGACAAAATCATAACTCTCCTGTGGACAAAAAATGTAACCTTACAAGATTTGCAGGTAATATATTTGAGCGAAAAAAACAAAAAATATAAATAAGGGAAGCTGTTTGCTTAAACATTCAAGAAGAAAAAAAAGTCATCAAAAGATAATAAAAAATAGCATTATCAAATACCTACGTCACCCAAGAGACAGTCACTAGGCAACCCTAGTGCGTGTTTATCAACCTAGCGGCCGTAGGTAATTATTTCAAGATCACTGCAGAGACGTAATACTGTTACTTTATAATACTGTGCCTAGGACTACCGGGTCGCTGACGTCACTGAAACGTTATTTATGAATGTAATTTGGCGTGTTTCCCTAGAGAGCGTTTTTGACACCATAAAGTTGAACACCGCCGCCACCGTTTTCATGACGGCCGTCACTGAGGCAGCCACCGCTCTTCTAGGAAACCGTAGCTTTAGGGACAAAGCCTGTTGATTGCTAAGTTACTGGTAGTTTAAGTTCACATAAGAAACGCTTTGTACGTTCAAAAATACTGGCCACTTCAGCCAGGGTGCCTTATTCGCGACGGCGCGGCGCTCAGTCCAGTTTATCCCAAAAATGCAATTTCAGAGAACAATCAATTAAATGAGATCACGTTTGTGAAATCCCGGTTGGTTTGTCCGACACCGATTGGTCTTAATATATTATATTGAATCACTAAATATCAATTTTGATTGAAAGACAACCGGGTTACTCAGTATTTTTCGTGTGGAATTCCCATGGTAGATGTATGGATGTGTGAGGTAGGTTTATTTTCGTCATGTTTGAAAGAAACTAACACAGTTTTCGTAACTATCTTATAGTAATTATGAAGTATTCCCGTTTGAGCATTTTAGGAGCATCTATGCATTCAGCATGCAAAATGGGAATACCTTTGTTGCTTAAAGCATAGGTGGCCCAAAAATCGGTGCTCAAACGGGAATACTTCGTAATTACGTGTCGTCAAAAAACGTGTGAAGTCCTCTATGATTTTCATGACTGTGAATGCTAATATGGTATTTGTTGCAGAACATATACGAGTACGTTATACTGGTACTCGTAGGCTAGGTAGTTAGTTCATTTGAAATCACCTGAATCTGTATTGTACTGACATTTTTGAAAACTAACCATGTCTTATAAAATCTCTCAAAAACCCCAGTTATTAGAATTTTATTTCAAATTTAGATAAATTGAGTAGTACATTTCGAATATTTTTAACAATCAATCACGGTTTCATTCAGTTCCATTGTTTTACTACTCAGCTAATAATAATATTCATATTTTATTTGTATTAAATATTTCATTTCAAATCTGTCCTAAGTCAATAAATCTCCATTATTTTGTTTGAATTTACAATTTACACTGCACTCTACTATACTGTATAAACTAGCTGCGCCACGCGGTTTCACCCACATAAGTCTCGATAAAGTGAGAATATCCTAATCTAGATCACGATCTACCCATGTGTCAAATCATCCAAATCCGTTCAGCCGTTTTAGCGTGAAAGCGTAACAAAAAACATACATACATTCAAATCATTTCTCCTTATAATATTAGTCTTAATTCATTAAGGAAGGATGTTATTACCACACAAGGAACAAAAAACGTTTTATGTTAACTTGAAAAACCTTCAGTGAATATTTGTCGACAAACGGGGATAGAAGATATCAAAGACAATGTGAGGAGGTAAGTCCCCCACTAGTTACCATAATTAATCTAAACATAAGCCAACGAGGTCACTTAGACCACGTTTGCACGGACATAAAAGCACGCTGGATTTTATAGCGCAATGGATTTTCAACTCTCGGTGTTAAATCGAGCATTGAGAATCCAACAAAGTGCATCGCAGCGTGTCGAAAAACACACTGTTGGATTTTCAACTCTCGGCGCTAAGCAGTCCGTTTAAATCCCGCCACGATATTTGTACGTCCGTGCGAACGTGGACTTAGACAACACATTGTTGCTTACGTTTTTCCTTTAATACCTATATATATACTTACATACATAAACTCGTTTCCCATGAGGATAGGCAGAAACTATATAGCAAGAGCGAACAGGCATCTAAGCACGTTGGTTTTATTGGAGACCGTATCCATCGCTTTCCATCAGACGAAATCGAGGTTAAGAGTAGTTTTAAGCCTTATCCTGCTATCCTTAGATACTCCTTTTGCTTCGCTTCCGTTATATTATTTGTATGTGTAGGTATATCAGGAATATTGTTGAGGAACATCAAAGCAATTGTAGAAGCTGGTATACACTTGAGTGTACCTGGATTCCCTACTTAAACTATAACGCCGTATATTATTAATAAAAATTTCTCAAACATCCAGTACACTTCAAAAATATTCTTAACTAAGCTGATTTTCACAATACCACATTTGGTCGTTACTGGGTTTTCTGAACGTTATTACGACCCACGCGTTTTCAGTTTAAAGCAAACGTGAACGTTTGGAGTTTTGGGAATTTGGTATGGAATGGCAGCAACGACAGCTATTCCTTTTGACCGGTTGCTATGCTTTTGTGTTGTATTCTGATACATGAAATACTTGAATTTGTTTCAAGTTTATACAAATAAATAAGGCTGGTAAAATTACTTAAATCTAGGTATAGGAAAATGTAAAAAAATTGCTCTGCATTATACCTACCTAGCTGCAAGACTTAAGGAAAAAAGTTCCTCCATCTCTTGCTTAGAATGCATTCATATGATAATTTGAATACCTGAACATTATCATTTTCATGAGATTTTAAGTCTCTGCTCAATTTACATTGTTGAATATATTTAAAATTTCTAATCGCATTATGCTTATGTGCATTTCATATGCAAACCTCATTACGGTAGCTCAAAGAACTCTTGAAAATTAAGCTTGCAACAGTGGCAAGATTTACAAATAAGCATTCTTAAGCAGCTTTTTTCTAACTTCAGTCCATTCGTTGTTTTTAAAGTACCCAAACACAAACCGTACCGTAAAAAGTACCAAAGAGTTTATCGACAAAAATATTTCTCTTGTTCACCTTAAATTAAATGAAACAACGGTTGTCTTCTAGCAAAATAACTTTAGCATAAATACATATAATTTGCTGGGAAATGAAAGCTTTAATTGGGGTCAATTATTGTAAATAAGTTCTTCGTTTATGGTAGTTTGTTTGTATGGCTTTGACAAAGAATAAAAAATATATTTAAGTAAAATAAACACTGAACTTAGGAAAGTAAGCAACTACCTATAATGTAAAAGTAGTTGTCAGGCATACAGAAACTCGGACGGCGAGCAATGGGTAGCTCGCCGTCCGGTACGGACCAGGCCCGGGTTTACGGCGTGTCGTGTTCCACGCGCGCCTCAAAGAGCTGTCAGCACAAAATGACGGGGTCCGATAGGACCGACGCCACAGGGTCGCGGGTAATTCGAAAGAGTAACCGTGGCCCTGGCACAGGCAACTGAATGAACACGGGTGGGTTTTAGTCAGTAAAAGTCTGAAACGCCCTCCCGCTCCACCCAGAGCGGGAGAAGTCATTTGATGATTTCCCAACCAAAAAAAAAAGGCATACAGAAACTACTTTCTTTAAAGCGATTCATTGATAAAATTACCAAATATCATGAGAAACTAGAATTCAATTGTCCATTCTTGTCCATAGGTTAACTGTATTAGTTACTTGTTTTCTCTTTTTTCCGTTCTTTTAACTGCATTCGGACGTAAGTTAATTTCGTTGGGGACTGTTTCCGAACTTGCTTCATTTCAGGAAGTGTAACTGAATTACTGAAACCTTTGAAGTTCGTGTTACGAGTAGACGACGAACTTTGAGATTTCATGGATTAGGTGAACGCATGGAAATGCGCTACAAAGTCATTCCAGTTTATTTATGAAATGTAGTGTACCTTACATACAAATGTTTAATTTAAAGAAAGAAATATGAAATCCAATACAGACAAAATAAATCGTAAAATGAGCTTGCCAGTATTAAATCTAATTTTATTTTCAATAATGGCAATACAATAAAAAAAACACAATACTGCAAAACAAGGATACCTGGCGTGGCTCAAAAGGCTGTCCAACTTGAATATTACTGGACAGAACAAGTTTGCCGCATGCCAAAAAACTGTGGGCCTAAATATCACAGAACTGACCTGAGAAAGTGCAGCGGGGTCGCCGCAAAGCTCGTAGGAGATGGCTGAACGAGCTGGAAGCTTGAGGGTCAAAACTGGAAGGAGGAAGCGCGGGCTCGCGAAAGATGGAGCTGCATGAGCAGGATTTTAAGAACGTTCTGTTTTTACTTATGGAAATTGGCGTTCAGTTGTTTTAATAATATTAATCGCCTATGCCTGCCTACATAATGGTAAACTAGTAATAACTTACAACAGTAAAGCAATTAGTAAGTTAGTAAGTGCGACTAAATCGTGCAAGTAATATGTTTTATTAAATAACGAGGGATCGCAGGCGCCTTCCAACTTGTCGGTTGAATAACTTGGCTAAATTTAATTTATCGCCAGTTTCGAATAAACTTTGGTTAGCCTACTCACACCCGATTAGGGTCTATATGTTATGTTTCTTTCTTTAATAGATTACGTGGTATGGCATATTTGCGATATAATATATATTTTTTTTCTGCAGCCACACAAAGTTTTTTTTTTTTTAAGAGTACCTTCTGTTTTCCTACGGGTTCAACGTGGCAGATAGTTGGTTAAGTAACATTGTGCTGGGGTGGACGCGCCAGGTGCGAAAATATTCCAATATTATTGGGAGTAATATTTTCGAACCGTTTGGGGTTGAAACACTATGGCCATGGGTCCGAGTGCCCACTTGGTTTTTCGAGACATCGCCAAGCAGTTGGTCTCCTCTTCACGTGACCAGAGGTCTATTTTTTTACCAAAGAAGGTTGCATGGCCATACAACGTGGCAATGCTGCCAGTCTTTTGATAGCGATGCGGACGAATGTTTTGATGCCATACGATTATTGTCCTTTTTATATGCATGAACATATTATTAATATTATTTTATCTAAGTTATGCTGTCAATCTTTAGTTTGAATTATTAACAATAAGATTGATCTAAGGCAGACATTTTTTAGGCAAAATTACTGAATATACAATTTGTATTTTGCAATAAAAACCCTAAAAAGGCCATCAAATCTAAAGCACTAACCTACACAAGGACAAGCCAATATCAGTGCTTGATGTTAGTTGTCCGTTTACGAGTACAAAACAATATAGTTGTTAGGGACAGTATATCGACTCTGTAAAAATCTAACCGTGAGACTTGCGTGGAGTGAGCTGTCAGTGTCATCCCGTCTCGGTCAATCCCTAGCATCAGTGACACTGATCGCTCACTCCACGCTCACTTCAACTCAGTTTTCACGGTGAGCTGGTTACAGAATAGCACTACTGGTCTATCTACTCCCCTTGTACTCTATTGTGAATCACCAGGAACCAAATTGTAAATGGGGATGAAGTTTTGATCTCGAGATGACATTTCGCAATGTTTTTCGGTCTATACATGTTGACTTTCTAAGTCGGTAATTAGTGTGTTCTAAATAAAAACAACAACCTAGAAGAACAAACACCTTGTTCACCAATAAGGTCGTGTTGCCGGTTTTCAGCAGGGTTTTTGAAAAGATAATACTTAATCAGTTGCTCAATTATTTTAATACTAATAAAATCCTTCACGAGCAACAGTATGGTTTCACCAAAGGGCGTTGTACGACCGACGCTGGTGTTACTTATGTTGGATGGATTGTTTTTAATTATGTTTTGATGCACTCTGGACGCTTTTAACGTGTACGGTTTTTTGTACATCGTTCTCGCTTATAGTGTCAACATTAATCGATGTAACTAAGATATATGTAAAAACATTATTATTTAAAAGAGTGTCCATGGAGTTTCTTGCCCGTTCTTCTCCATAGGTACCTACTACGCTTTGGAATGGGCAACTAGCTTCATATTTCTGACTGACCGACTCCTTGACAATTCAAAAGTGCCTGTAAATGGTTTAATTGAAATAAATGATTTGAGTTTGAGTTTGAGTTTGGTCACGTATACTCGTATATAGGACATTTATAAGGTCACGTATATATAGGACATTTATAACAATTATACGTGTCCTTACATAAGGTTTTTTTGCGAGTACTATGCACCTGACCATTCTGAAGAACATCACCATGTTTATACGGCGTGCGTGTATGAACGTAAACTAAGCAAAAGGAGTATGTAAGGATCGTATCAGGTGACGTTCAGTAGTTTCTGCCTACATAGAAGGCGTGAGTTTAATATTTGAGTAAAAAACATATCTTAACTGACAGTGATAAAAAAGTAATTTGAATGATAAAACCTCAGCCCACATTTATCGTAAAACAATCAAAAAGTCGCATTATATCGCATATTAATGTTATTTTTCAATGTTTCTCTTTACGTTTGATTAAATAATCCACAATGCAGACCCCAAACGTAATTTAACATCTTAGAAAATATAAACACAAAAGCAACTTTTCCTACAATGCCGTACTTAAAGAAAGATAAAATGTTTTCGAATATAAAGGCGGTCAAATACTTTTCTTTAACGATTATGAGGAATTCAACAGAGCGTTGGGTTTTATATCTACTTTAAATACACGAAATTGTAAAGAATTGAAGAAGACGGTACAAATGAATATCATCTATTTTTGTCGGAAACGATACGATGCGATGTTACAATTATTTTATTGGACAATTTTGTTTTGTTTTAACCTAAAAATCAATCAAGTATATCTTTAGTACAAGGTGTCAGTTCAACCATTTAAATCTTATTACTTTAATTATCAAACTCATCTCGTCTAGCTTCAATACAAAATCTTCTTACGGAGCTATAATTATTCTCAATTTACCACAAAATCCTAGCTTTAAAAACATTTCTCGGATTATCATTTCAAAAAAGTTAAAATGTTTGAAGAATCCGCTTATTTCTTTTACTTTCCATTGTCATTAAATGCTCGTAGACAATTAACCGCGGCCGCTAAGTCTTTCTGTCAACAACGCAGAAACGTGCCTCGCATTTGTTTCCATTAATTGTTGACCAAAAATTAACTATTCTAGTCGCAGAATACATGACACCGCTTGAATAAACTTGGCTTTTGATGGAAAGCCTTTTATACTGATCAAGTTAATTCAGATGCTGTATGTAATGAATTTGAATTATATAGAGCCTAATCTGTTTAAGGAAAATTACCTGTACGTGAACATTCAGTACTAAGGTATACAAGGCAATGTTATATTATACGCAGGTACACAATAGTGTTTAATGTTATGTTCGTCATATGACGTAACCATAGCGGTACAATAACTAAACTATAAGCTAAATATTCCATAATCACAAACAAACGTCAATCCATGGAACTACAGTTGAGGTAGTATGTACAGCTTAGCAATTCAAGGCATGTAATCAGTCACACATAACAAATATGTACGGAACTCGTCCATCACAGAGTGACAGCTTGTTATTGGCCATTGCATACCTATTCTGGTACACTACTAGAATAAACGAAATATTTTTGAGATGTATTTTCTGTTGGGTCTTCAGACGATGTTAATGTTTTTGAGATTTTGGTCGGTTTATGATCTTTATTTGTTTCATCATCGTGATCTCGATAAAGTTCACTTTTGTTATTCTATTACACTACTAAATTGAAGCATCATGTAGTTGTTTCTTTTGGATACTTTAAAGTCTGATATAATGATGATTTTGTTACGGTGCACGGTGCTAAGAAACTACTCCTCTTGACATTGTATTTTATTCCGGGATGTTTTACATTGATAAATATACCATTAGACGTAGCTGGTACGAGAAGAATGTTAGTTATAAAGTCAGTTAAAAAGGTCTCCTTTAACAAACTCAAACTCAAAGCATTTATTTCAAATAAACCAAATACAGGCACTTTTGAATTGTCAAGGGGTCGGTCAGTCAGAAATATGAAGCTAGTTTGCCCTGCATTCCAAAGCGAAAGTAGGTACCTATGGAGAAGAACGGGCAAGAAACTCCATGGACACTCTTTTAAATAATATGGATACAGAAAAAATTGTTACATCAGTCTTGTTGAAATTATACATGTGAGAACGATGTAGAAAGGACCCGTAATAAAAACATAAACAATCGGAAATAAAAATAAGCCGTGGCTGCCAAGAGATGACCAGTCCCCACTGACGGCGCCCGTTCACGAACAAGTATGGCCAAGGGCTATTCGACTTAAAATCCTCACGTACGCTTTTGAAAAATTAATTCTTATTGCCAAAATGGGGTCCAAATCCAATATAGTTTTCTATGGCAAATCTTCTATAGGCTGCGGTTGTGACTAAACTTTCAATGTTCTGTGTGACACTATAGACATAGCATTTTATCAGAGGCGAAAAAATCGGGTAAGTTTTCAAAATCGGTCAGACGTGCTTTTAATTTTAGATGTTGGAAAAATATTTCAATAAACGCAAGTGACTGGTGGTCTTGTTTGAGTTTCTTTGGTTTTATTTTAGAAATCTTATATTTTTTGAGTCTTCTTCTTCGATGGACTTTCCCTATTTTATATCAGTTACTTCAATATTCATTCTCATCTCACATACCGTGTTAGCCAAAACTACTACTAGATACATCAGTTTTATGAATCCGTTTTGTTACTTCCTTTTCATCTGAAATGCCTTTGTTAATTTTCAATTCACAAAATGAGATTAACAAAGAGAAATTAAACTAATTAGGTTACGGTGCTAATGTATTAGCTTAGCTTTGAGATTAGACAGGCTGTTAAAAGGGGATTTTGTTAGACATTTATTTTGATTTAACAGATTGGATATGCCTCATCTTTTATGATGGCTAAGTTTTCATTAGATTTTTTTAATACTCGGGTGGTTTCTAAATTTATTTATCGTAAATGTAACTTCAAATTTTCACATAAAAATCTTGATAAAGGCTTAGAAGTTATTTCAAGTGCAGCAAAAGATGAAAACATTGATAAAACGGGCGCGGACTGAACAATGCTGTCTGAAGAACAATGTCAGCTGACATAGATAGTGCATAATGCACAGACAAGCCACCTGTATGTGGCAAGGAAATTAATGAGTTTTTCGAACTGTGCTTATTGGTAAAGTTTTGCCGGTTAGGAAATTGGGTTTACGTAAATAATTACAAACTGGTCCAGATTGTTCAGTTAGGTAATTTTACACAATGTAAGAAAGCGCTGTTTCGTATTTGTCGAATATCATGTCTGTAACAATTTAGTTCTTCACTAATCAAATATCCAACACATTTTAGTGTTGTTGCAGTTTATGCAAAATCTCCTAAACGTTTTTCCGCATTTTCAAAACCAGTAGGTCTTCAAATAAGGTTAAGAGTAACTTAATACATCATGTTTTTCAATACAAATGACCCGTTGCCCCGCTTTCAAACTCCCAATTTGTCAAGATCCGTCTAAAAGATATCCGAACATATATCATCGTGACACACTATCTTGTTATGCTTTGCAGAAATCGATATGTATATTCGTAACTATGTTACAGTTACTAAGCTGCACCTGTCGCTGATTAGATTACTGAATTATCTAATTAATCTATTTTTGATGTCACAATTAGTTACCGATAAGCTGATATTGATTAATTTAAACGTTACAATTTGCTCGAATTATTTCCACAAACTTTCAAGTAATTTCACTAGGCAATTTTATAAATATTATTCCGAACTTTTAGCATAAACTGTTCATGACAGACTATTTATCCTCTTGTCATAAACACGTCTACTTAAAACATGATATGAACAACAATAGCATAACATGATGTAAAACAAATAAATCATCTGATCACGACCCACGAGAGAAGAAGAAAACCTACATAAAAACACAATCCCAGAAAGAAATTCAAATTGTAAATGTTCATCCAAAAATACCATTAAAAAGTGCGCATACAGATTTATTTGCACTACGTTGTAATGCGCAAAGTCGAGCATCATAAACAACAATACTAAAGGATTCATTAAGGACCCAAATCGTTCCGGGAATGGAATAAAACAGACATTCCAGAATTTATGATTTATGGTCGGGGTTATGGGCTATTTTATGAATAACCGTTTACGATTATTGCTCTGAGATCCGACGAGTTTGTTGTAATTTGTGTAGTTTGTTACTTAAAGAGCAGATAATTTTATGTCGTCTCTCATTATGATTCCATTTCGTTCTAAGTGTTTATACAATTGAAGCCTTATCAATTAATCATTAACCATGTAATCCACTCAACGTATGCAATTTCTCATCATCCTCCTGGATGGGGCAGTTCCTACGTCTTTTTCTTCTAAACATACAGATCATCATCTCATCAACTGTAAGTAGTTAAATAATCTATTATAGTTATGAGGAATTCTCGCATTAAAGTAATTAAAATAATTCTTGTATACGTATTGTGGTTCTTAGGAAGAAAGCTAAAATATCTAAATTATACAAAAAATTACTCAAACCACAGTTGCTTCCGACGCAAAATCTATAGCATATTGTAATCTCATGTAAAGATAGATCTTGTGGCTGAAGAGGGATTCGGAGATCTTGTTAATATCAGCTATAATGAACAGGTCCTAAAGTATTTTGAAAACCTTAATATATACTAATGTAAAATCTGCTTTAGCTAGACGTCATTCAGAATCTAAGTAAATTATGAGCTTGATCTATCATGAAGGCATCAGGAACTTATGGGCGGTAGCATAACGCTATTCTAATGAAAAGATAAGCTAATTGAAATGGATTTTAAAGCATAACATACCGTAATAAAACATAACTCCTCGAAGTGTAAGGCAGATTTACCCTTTGTACATGAAGTATACCCACATTTGGCCAGTAGATTGAGTTGATTTTAATTAAACTTAAAAATTACTTTAAAAAAGCTTTTCTTAACTGGAGAACCACAACACTATTAATTTTAAACCCTTTTATCCTAAAAGTTTTAAAAATCATGTTTATTTTTAAGGACACAATATTCTGAGAATCTAAAGCAAGCGACAACAAAAATAATTAAGAGGAAATTTTATAGCGGTCCAGCGACCAAGCGACTGGCACAAAGGGTATCATAGAACTTTGATAAGTGACGCTTTTCTTGAACGGAAAAATATCTACGTGAAAATAGTTAAATTATTTATCTTTTTGGAGGTGACATTGGTTTTTTAAATTACTTGCCGCAGTTTTTCCGTGGATGGGTCACCACCTTTACATACCGAGACCCGTCCGTGCCTCGGAAAGCACTTTAAGCCGTTGGTCCCGACTGTCATTCTTGTATCTGGGACAGTCGTTACGGGTCAGCAGAAGCCCGAAAGTCAGACAACCAGTCTTACCAAGGGGTAACACCCAGTAACTGGGTTGTGTAGGTCAGCAAGACAGTCGCTCCATGTAAAATACTGGTATTCAGCTGCATCTGGTGGGACTGGAAGCTGACCCCGACATAGGTGGAAAAAGTTTAACTTTGAAAGCCATTATCTAGTGCTCACACATTCGTGTAAGCACTAGATAATGGCTTTCAAAGTTTACCTTACACGAATAATCCTTATTTGTAATATACGGTCTTTTTAACAAACGATTTTAATAAAAAGAGCATGCTTAGATGGTTCGGTCATGTTGAGAGGATGAATGAAAGAAAGGAGACTGACAAAATTTCCACTCACATCTCTCGACACAAGGTTACTTATGTGTCCTCTTACAACGTCCAAACTCCCCAGGAGGTTTTGGTTTCAGCACACAGTAACTTTTGAATATAAAAAAAATCGTTGCAAATTAATAAACTTCAATGCTAGTCCATCATCTAATATTGACAGTAAGCCGCCTTTGATCTTATAAAATCACTCGTATAGTTTTACTAGTGCCATGTTCCACTGTTATAGTTCTACGTTTAAAGCCTCGGTGAGTCCCTCCAGCCTGATTCAGAAAACTTTTCGCTCGTTAGTCTGTATGAGCCTTTCCTGTACATTGTCCTTCGCAAATTCGTTTGCACCTTTGTGTTTGAGTCCAGTTTCAAGTGGCTGGCTGGTACTGGTATAGCAATTGATGTAGGTTTCATGTTCGATCTCTTTTGTTTCATTTTAGTTCTTAAATCAAAAACATCCGTTATGTTGTCCTGATAAAGCATTTTTTTGTATTTGAAAAGTAAAACTGTATGATAAGTAGTCAGTTTAAATTCCAACACGGACATGTGCTTTCGTTATAACATGCGATTATCACAATGAGTGTTGAGTTCTACAAGATTACATTAAACCATGACGCAAAACCTCGTCATGCTACTATTATTACGTCACCGGTTTTCACAAAGTCTTTAAAATTAGATTTTTTTTTTTTATCAAAATCTACTGAAGCTTATTCGCCGTTCAAACATTGGTTTGCAAAGAGAGTTACGCTCCAGTACCGAATATGTTCGAATGGGTCCGCAGTTCTGAATTACTTCATAGATTTTCTAGCTTTAGGTAAGTTTTCCGCATTTGTTAGTTACCCGAGAATTGTTATTAGTTCTTTTTATGTCGTTAAGAACTAAAAGATAAAACCTCAAACAGGCGCTTTCACGAGTAACATAATTACACCGCTTTATGTTCTAGTGGCTTAGCGCCTTCGTAGTTTTAGAAATAAATCTTTGCTCGGAACTAATACATTTTATTTCTTCAAGCTATAAAGAAAGAAAGACTATAGGATAACTTATAATTGGACACATTTCGTGAAACACAAAATATAAATAAACATAAATATATTATTTGAAAATATTTACAACAACGGTGTGTGCCTCATGAGGGCTGCGCCAAAAAGGTTCATTTCAGACTGATGCTGTTTGACGCTGGTTTTCTAATGAACCTTTAGGGACACGCTACATACCTATTTGATAAATTTGCAACTAAAGTAAATTATATACATAATATAAACAATACTGAATGTTTGTGATGTAACAGCAAACATTTCATTAATGTTATACCTACCGTCGAAAAAACTTACACCGTACAAAGCGATATTAAAGTTAATGTAAATGAGATTGTTACGTGGGGCAATTTACCAAGAATTTCCTCCCAAAATACAGTGCGAAAATTGACAAGATAAAATATTTTTGTCGCGCTGTTGGGCTTGGATAATAGTCCTTTACAAAATGTCAAACTCAACATGTGGTGCAGTTGGCGAATGATACATGCTGTAAGAGTGACAGAAAATCCACCTAGTTCAAAAACAAGACCGTTAACAATAAAAAAACAGCTATAACGTTTCTAAGCTCTTTTTAATTATATTTATTTCTATAGTGGTTTTAAAACGCACATTTACACGTCAAAAATAAATTATGTTTTAAAACAAGACTAAGTCGACGTTGTTGTAAATGATATATAATAGTGTAGGTCGACGAAGTTAATTGTTCTCATGTTTGAGAATTTACCATTACCACCGCGTTAAGACCCATACACACTGAAGAGCTCCATAGTCTTCTTAGGTAGATGAAACCTATACATGAAAGCCTAGCAGCTTTTTTCTACAACACCTTTGTTGTCATCCGTCTACAAGAAAAGTAATACCAAACTGTATTCTTAATAACTAGGCCAAAAGAAACAATGAGCAGGCTTGGAATGCACCCAAATAATTTTGCTAAAATGTTTCTGGACCTTCTTTGTCGGCAGGCTTCGCCTATTGTATTTACATTGTGTCTATTTTGGTTCATTGTTTTTAACGACTTGAACTTCATCAGTTTAGTTGTTTCTTAATTAATTAATTTTGAAATAACGAGACACGTTTTATACTGCAAAGGTCAAGTAACGGTCAAAAGTCGTAACTCATTAAAACTTTCTCATAACTGTATAAGTTTCGTTTTCATTGGACGGCTTTTAACGCAATACAACAATAAAAAAAACTTATCCCAGCCCATCTTAAAGTATAATATCAAAGTAACCTGGTTCCAGTCTAACCTGGGAAGCCAATCATATTTCTCAAGTGCCACGGTATCAATCAGCATGTCGTTTCTGTAAAAATCTCAACGTGAAGACTTTCGTGGAGTGGGGTGTCAGTTTCATCCCGTTTTGGTCAATCCCTAACATCAGTGGCTTCAGCTAAAATTTCACGGGGAGATGGTTACAGCATGTAGCACATACCACTACAGGTAAACAGTTACACAGAGAATGAATGAAGGCCTTTGCAAACCCATGTGGACTTTTAATATCTAGATTATCTACATCTCGAAAGTTTACGCTACCCTATCAAGTGACTGAATCTGTATCACGGAACAGGTTGCTCCAATCGAATCGTCCTCTAATTACTACATGAAGAGCTTTGTCAACATTCCGCTTGATCGGTTTCACAACGATAATGGTGTAGTTAGATTACCGTTATAATAACTTGTTTAAGTTCTGAATTTGTCGGTGCTACTATATTTTAGATTTGAACAAGGACGGGACGGTTCATGCGTGAGAGTTTTAAAATGTATTAATATTGATTAACCACTCAGTTTTTGTCTTCTATTTTCAGTAATTCTATTGGAGGGGCTGAATGATCATATCAGACAGACCATCGATTACCTCCGTGCGTCGGAAAACACCTTAAGGCCCTCTTGTAATGCGGTGTGTGTTGTAGTGCGTCTTGGCGGGCACTAGCCAGCCGGTGCAAGCGTTTAAACTACTAAATATATGTATTAAAAATAGTAACGAAATTATAAAATGTGTTCTCAACATGCCCTAAAAACTAGCCTTATCTCTAGTTAAAACTTTTAGCTTACATGATGGAATCTCTTCAAGGTACACGTTTTAAATAGCGATTAAGTGTCCTCTTTATGTTGTTTTTATAAGCCACTTATTATACTAATTCACGTTACTGGCTTGACCGCATATTCAATTTACCAAAAATATTTTTTTTCATTATGCGCATTATTTGGCAAGATTTACTAAGGTTTAAGAAATTTTTAAGTACTGCAACCTCGAATTAATCCGTTGATCCCGGCTGTCATTTGTAGATCTTTGACAGCCGTTAAGGGTAGTCAAAAGCACAAACATCTGACAACCAGTCTTACCAAGGGGTATCGTGTTAGCCAGTAATTGAGTTGTGGAGGGCAGGCAGGCTTTCTACAAACACAATCTGACCTCAAAACTGTTAAGAAAAGTCTAGGTAGATTGATTTGACTCAGTTATTGTCTACTGCACTCACGGAATAGAAAAAACAAGTGGAAGTGCACACGCAGACATCACGCGCGTGTCACAATTATGTGGAAAATATGTAAAATAATAAGAACCTTCGTCCGTTGGAATAAGACTTACTTTTGTGTGGACAAAAAATTTAAACTTTGACGAAAAGTTTATTTGTTGTTCATACCAAATTAAGACTTACGGAACGTAAAATGACATACGGAAACCAAGTCAAGTTTAGAGATTCAACAGATTAGAAATAATAAATGAAAACAAATAAAATACTAAGTAAGTAGGGGGGTTGGTAGTAAGTGGGTAGATAGATAGATAGAATACTCTTTATTATGTACACCTTGTAAATTACAGATATAAATGTAGAAACGTCACAATAGCAATTTTCCTGCAACGTCCGTACGATTATAAACACAATCCACACCAAAACCCTCTGTAAGATGTACATAATTTTAAACAGCCTCAGCCTTCAAAGCCATCAAAACTTTTCTCCTCCAACTTCTATTAAATGTACATAAATTGTGGCTGCAATGTTTTTCTGTTATTCCAACTGCGGAGTGGTACCTAATTTACATTACCAGAAACATAATTTCATACTCATGTTATTATATCCTCGCTGTGTGTGTCAATTTGCAATATGTGCGCTACAAGGTAATTAATTCAAATCAAGTGTAGATTTAATTTATAAATTGTGGCTTTAGTTTTGGTAACATGGGCTTATGCTTGAATTAGGTTTGGAGTTCCTAGCATATGTCCTCTTTGAATTCCGTCAAAGCAGTAATGAGATGTTTACGGTTGTAAATGTCAGTTTAGTGGGAATCTACACTCTACAGTGATCTTTGACATGATATTTTGGCTGCACTCCGGACGCTTTTAACGTGTACGGTTTTTGTACATCGTTCTCACATTTATTTGAAAGCACAATATGATTTTAAAGAGCGTCCATGGAGTTTCTTGCGCTTTCTTCTCCATAGGTATGGTAAGCATTCAAAAGTGGATAGGCACGTTAAGAGTCATATTGCTGTCGCAGTACGTTTGTTCGTGTATAAGCGACACAAACCACAAAGATCGCAGTTTTTCACGGCACACACTGACGTATCGTCACGTAGTCGCATCGCACTATACGAAACAAAAATATATTGCGGTCTCTTTTGTTAGTCACACATCATGCGCGTGACCTGGCCAGTTGGTTAGTTGGTGGTGGCGGCTTTGCTAAAATTTGAGTTAACCTAATATGAGCTGGTAGCAGTAGGCGCCAAGCGTTGGACTGAGAAGCAGCCAGCTTAGGTTCTAATCTCATAAGATGCGGAGCAGGTTTAAGTGGCAATTTTTTATTTTGGTTAGCAATAATAATAATGTAAAATTCTTCTTTTTGTTTTTGTTGTTATTGCAATAAAGGGTTTTAAATAAAAAATGCGTTACAAGTGATAACAAAAATAAATAATTGATTCGTTATAATATTTTACATAAAGATGACAAACCGCTACGATAATTTACAGAATAAGCTATTCCAAAGCTTAACAATCTTGTTTATTACGTTATTGTTTGCTGGGCTTCGGTGATGAAACCTTTTCAGCGTGTAGTACACGGTGAACAGTTTTTAATGACGTTGAATAATTCAGCAAAATGTGCGGTTGATATGAAACCATTTGTTACATATTGATTCACCATATGAAGGCTTATTTAAATACGCCTTCCATTTTATAAATAAAATCTCCGACTAGCAAGGAAAAGGGAATCCTAAAACCCACAGACTCACAGTATTTCTCTAGAGGAAAGAATGTAATACTATTAGACATCTCAAAGCATAATAATAATTATATACTATAATAATTAAGAAAAAAAATAGTATAAATAACTTAATATTAGAACACTTTACACATCATTCACTAATTTAAACGAATAATAATTAATATTTAGTAAAATATGAAATTTTTAAATTATAACACTCACACTCAGTCCGGTTGCATTAGATATTTGTGCTATCACATCATTTAAATCCACTTTTACGCAGCGCCATATTTGCCAACGCTTCAATATTTATATTTCACTGCATTTTGAAAATTATAACCATATCACCGCTAATTAACAGATTTAAACATTCGCCACTAACTATTAACGTTAAATTAGATGAATAGACGTAACGAATTGCATCTACCTCACAGAAATCGAAATAAGTTACTCAGTTTTCTGTGGTCAAATTTTTGTTAAATGTAAACAAGATGAACGAGACAATGATTATCGAACCACATCAAGTAACTTTATCAAAACAAACTAAAATGGTTCAGTAAAGGTATTAATAATAACATAGTAATCAAAAACTATAAATCGACATTATTTTAAAATAACGTCAATCTTAATCCGCAGGCGAAGGTGAGATTCGAACTCAGGGTTCGCCATAATTGCTTCTACCCAAGCACAGTAACGACTTAGCTAGCATGTCTTAAGTTAAGTTAAAATTGAAATTATGAACTTCTATCAATTCCAGACAAACTGAGTGTGTGTGCGTGTCTATAGTATATAAACAACTTATAGAAGAAGGTCGTTAGTGAAACTGAAGCGTCAATCTATGGCTTTGTTAGGCCCGGTTTCCACCAAAGCGGAGAGGAGCGGAGACGAGAGAAGATGTGGTTTGAATAACCACGAACAAACGATCGATGCAACAAAAGTACAGGTTGTAATTTTTACAAATTTTGGTCGGTTCGATTCCCGGGTGTGGCAAGCGAATTTTCGAAAATATTTGAATGTAGTTTTCTTTCCATTCAAAAATAAAGGAATGTTTTCTTTGAGTAAAATATTTCTATCTACAGTATTAATAGTACTTTCCCATCAGGTGGCATTACAAAATTCTACCCTGTATATGTAACGATTTTTAAGGAGTAAACGTAACAAAAAGTTTCCTCAAACCCAATTTTTACAAACGACAATAAAGCGTACAAATTTCCTACTCTAATTACTTACATAACAATCCTTAAAAACTTATGTAGCAACGTGTACCTATACTTTTATAAAACAATTAATATGAATAGTCTAGGGAAACAAGACTGGATAAGGAATTAAAACTTGGCCAACCGTATGGTTATGTAATATTGTATCGTATCCGATACACAGTTGTCCAGAGCTGAATTAATTAAAAGTTCGAGCGTGTCAAAGTGCCTCTCCATTTTGTATCATGTATTTCTTTACGTAAGAGCGGTGCTTACGATTTTCTCTATCATTGCTGTTTATGACGAGCAGTGTTCTTATTCAAAATCATACGTTGTCATTTAGAAAAAAATAACCCTACGCTTTTACTGGGCTCTTCATACTCAAAAATAATCGGTATTCCATAAACTATTCCTACAAACGGGCTCGCAACTTGTCAAAATTTTCCATTAATATTATTTTATATCTGAGATTCAAGTAAACTTGTTAGTCGACCCACGTTATAACTATCTTATGCATCCAATTATTTGAACACGAAAGCTGAGCTTGACTATCCAACAAATCCCTTGTGAAACGATTGTTTTAGTTTATAGTCGAAATGCGAGAATATTCGATTCAATGAACAGTAAAAGCAGTAAGTTCATCTTCATCCGTATGTGCTGCTTTGAGGTTTATTTCCGGCACATTTACTAGACAATAGACAGGATTGTCTTTGCAAGAAATCTTACTACAATATGTTCCTTGTCGGTGTAAGTCGATGCAGTTACATTAGTTCACGATACAGCTCAGCAGGCTTGTTATCAACACAGATTAACCCCATGTAAGATGCGGTAAGAGCTGTTTGTATAATGTTCAACGTAATAGACCGGTAAGCGAGCGAGACTATTCAGAAGCCTAAGCTAATTATCCGGCAAGCTCATTGAAGATGCTAATATACTCCTCAAGTTGGGAAGCGAGTACAATAGACTAGCTTATTAGACTAGTGGAATAATTTAGGATGATGGTAATGTTGGTAATTTAGCAGACATGAATCACTCTATAGTTTATCGCCTTACAAACGACAAAGTGACGAGACAATTTAATGATAAAACAATGAAAAATTGCGCAGCGCATGTAAGTATGTCATACTAACTTTTTATCGGAACTAATTGATGGATTTGTGAAAGATAATATTTCACCGAAAAAAGGTCTTGATCGATCGGTTGTTGTGAAAGGTTTGACAAGTTTTAACATACAGCAAAATTCCTCTGTATCCGGATAAATAACGTGCTATTTGATATTCTGTACGTGTCTAAAAAAATACGCATTTACCAGATAAAGACTTCAAAACCTACAAAACAACTGCGTACATTTGCGAAATGGCATTGGCAAACAATTTATGCCATCTTCTAAGCTGCGTTACTTGCCCTATCGCGTATCTGAGATAAATGGGGCCCTTTGTGGCCGATCGTTGGGACAACTGACTGCAATCCGATTGTAAGCCCCACTTGGATATGTAGGTGAAACTTGAAGCCGTTAAGTGCAACGCAAAAATCTTTTATACAGATTACTATGGAAGCTAAACTGAATGGGAGCTAAAATTTCTACAATAAAGTTCGTAAAACCTTTGATAAGGCATTGTGTGTCGCTGTTAAACGAAATGAGGTAGAACGAGGAAAAGAAATGGGATAAAAGTATGACGATATATTCTTAAAGCACATGCTTGTTCGATAAATTTTACATTATGTATATCGATTTTATCGACACGAAATGTCAACATGTTTACTTATTAAACGTGGCCTTCTTAAATTTATTTATTCAAAACTTACACACACTATCTTTACAGGATGACCCCAATACAAGAGTGGTTTGCAACCATTGTCAAATAAATTGAAAAAACAACTTACAGCTAATACTTAAACATCTAAACTTTAAGAATACAAACACAAAACTCTATTTACAACTGAAGTAAGACTAAAGAATTTTACAATTATGTGAACCTACCTATGTAATATTTATCGTTTTTTTTTTATAAAATCAGACTTAACCCAGAATATTAATATTTAAATGTAACTTACAAAATTCAACAAAACTCTTGCGAATTCACTCAGATTGCACGAAAATATGTCAATTCTTTCATGCACTTCGTTTAGTACGCATATTGTGCGAGTGAGGGGTATTTTTGACAGCAGGTTAGTTTTGGCAGTAGGCACTGCCAGCAGTGGCGGACGCCGACGCCTCCATACGTACCGGTCTGGTACGCACAGCTTAAGGTGACGAAGCACACCCAAGTTATGAGCTTAAATATTAACACCACAGTCCTAATTTGTAAAGGTAAATTAACTTAATTCATTATCATCACGATAATCCCAGGGGCCAAAGTTAGGTACATACCCCCTTTAATAAAAGCGGGGTAAAGTTATGTCAAAATCCCATCTTATATCATTATTAAGCTGTGTTCCAACGGTAGGTACACTTGAAGCTTATAGTAATTTATTTGAAGCTTTGTTCCATTATAAAAGGACACAATTGTACATTTTCATATCAGTCAACCCTATTGTGTTAACCCAAGGATGACTTCTATTACCGAAATCATATTATTTGTGACCTACGTAATTATAAGTGAGCGGAGTTCGTGCAGCTGAATTTTGGGCCAAAGATGTTTGAAATTTTTGACACAAATACGCTAAGATAATGTATATAGTATGAATTTATATCAACACTCATTAAAATTCGAAAGTTGAAACTTTAAGAGCATTGTAATATAATATCCCAATTTGTCTATAAGTGGTAACATGGATCTGAAATTTTGTTTTATCAAATTCAACAGTTTGCACTTACCAAGAGAATTTTAACTGAAATATGATGGGCTTTGACACTCTACCACAAAATTGAAATTCTATTGTAATAAAAATCACATTACAGAATGTTCCTGTGAATAAAATTCACGTCGGTCTTGACGTTGATTTCGTTAATGGAATAGTTTCCGTTTTCTTTTCTTCTTTTGGACATCAAGCTTATTAAACGATTTGGTACTGTGTCGGTTTATTTTTTGTTAGTTTACGCTATTGCGTTTTCCTTCACTACTTCAAGGATAGGTAGGCTGTTAGTACTAATAATCAAAGCTATGTGTTTACTTTGGACTAACACAATTTTCTGTGTACTTTTTCTTTTTTATGAGAAAGAGGATAAAACATTGAAACGTCCAAAACCAAGTTAATTGAAACAAAATAATGATTCAATACTAAACTGTTGAGCCTACTGCTGATGGCAAATAAACTTAAAAGAGTTTACCTTAATATTATTATCAGAGGCCAAAGCTCTAGTATAAAAACACAGTCTTATGAAGAGCTGAGTCGATATCTTTCAATAAGTTGAACATTTAAGTTCCAGTTTATTTGCATGTACATTTTTTGCATAGTGTGTTTTTTACCTTTTAAATATTAACCATGTTTATGTTCTCTTGTTCAAGAATGGTGCGTATGACCTGCCTGCTAGCGAGCTGCGTGCTCTTCGCTCTGCTCCTCATCGTGCCCGCCTCTGCTTACCCCAGGTAGTGGTATAATACACAGTTCGAAATCTCCTTTATAAAACCTTACAACAATTCCTTTTGTCTAACCTCACGCAAGACAGGTAGACTTATCAAACACAGACTAACTGGACATACCGTCTTAACAGACTCAGTGAAGAGAGAGTGACGTCATTCATTATGCAGAATCAAGAATTAACCCACTAAGATATTATCAGCCAGATCAGAATGGGCCCATCGCCTAATGCATTAACTGACAGAATGACTAATGATAAATAAATTAATTATTAATGGGTGGAGCCAATTGATAATTTAGAACCTTTCACGGTTATAATGTACCTACTTAGAACAATTTACTCTTAGCAAATTGTGCCTCATTTTCATAGTTCTCGATACTAACATAAAATGTTTACCGTTTTCAGTCCAAGCAACTACTTTCGCGAAGAACTTCAATATGAACCCGAAGATATCATGGATATGATGAACCGCCTCGGTAACCTCATCCAGATGGAACGCAAAATGGAAAAGTAAGTTTACGAATACATTGACATTATAACTCAATAGCATCAAGTAGCCTACATTCATCGGAATACATTTAAAAATGGAGGATTTTATCAAGACTTATGACCTATCAGTGATAGGTAGGTGCTCTATTGAGTTGATACCTACACAGATACACTGTTGTTGATATTTGAGAAAATAATAATTCAAAGTTCTCCGAAATTTAATTCACTTCAAATTGTCGCAAAAGTAAATAAACATCAAATCGTCGATATCAAAGCTATTTTGTGTTGAAAAGTAAAAATCTTCATTAGGCTGCATTCAAAGCTGTCATATTTTATTAATTCTAATGTTCTGCATGATTTTTGATTGGTGTGTTTCCAAATTTTAACATCCCCGTTTATTGTGATACACAATACTTTCCATTTTTTTTTTAATATAGACCTAAACTACCTTTAATTTAATTACGGGTAAACCAAAAATTATTCTGTAAATAAATAAATGATTCTCCCGAATCATTCAGAATGTCAATTAATCACTTATTCTGTTGAGGTTTTTGGTTAAAATATACTGAATTCTGTTGTACAGTAACTTTATACTACATTAGCTACATTTTATCATCCACTATTTGTGTAAAATCTGTTTTTATCTCTTTGCAGCTATAAAGAAGACATTACTAGGTATGTCTGTATGTCGTACTTAGGTAACCTTAGATTAGTGTACATATCTTCCTTTTTTCCATGCATTTTTTATTTTCACTGAATGTGTTTCATGCATGAAGTTATTCTGCTTGGCTTGAATTATGAAAATTCCTAATGTTTCAGTATTTAGTTAATCAACAAGATATTTTAGCTACGTTATATTATGCTGCTGTATCTGCTAGCGTCTATATCGCTTGATTATCCGAACTATTAGCTTTTGTTACATAAGGATTATTGCGAGGAGCTCTGGAGTTGTACAGTTTTCTCATATTACTGGATAACATAACCTCCTATATCTGGCATATTAATTTATATATTATAGATTTACTTCCACTGAGTAAATTATACTGTTGAACTTATCCCCTAGAGCCCCTGATTTGAACTTCGGAAACTCTCGCTAGTATGTTCTTGTTAAAGACAGTAGATATATGTAAACCATGTTATAAAATAACATGAATATATGTTGTATTAGAAATTTTCCTTTTTAGAAAAGTGTATACAGATATTGTATCTTTACAATACAATTGTGTACGTTTTTCGTATCTTTTTTTGCTACCCTAGGGATGCTTATCCTAGTGTTGGATGCTAATATATCGAATGTTAATTGTATACTTCTCTTCCTTATGGAAAATTCAATACAAGGAGAATGATTTAAAATCAGAGTGAAAAACGGTTGACCGGAATAAATAAACAGAGATAAAAGTACAAAGAGGCTGACGAACGAGCATTGAAAAATGTGGTGTGTAATTTGCTGCAAGCATTTGTTTAGACCTTAAAAATGTTTCTAGTGCTTCTCACAAAACAATTTACAACATTCAAGGGGAGGTATTCACATTAGCATACCGTTCCATGTTTACATTGAAGTCAGCATATTTTACATCTCTCGTCAAAACTACAAAATGTTTTAGACTACGCAGTGAACAAAATAATTATTTGTAGTTTTATTCTTAGTTGAATTGTGGCATAATTATATTTAGTCTTTGGTATCATAATGATCACCTATTTATCCACTTCTTGGGTATACTACAGTATTAATGTGATTCGCCAATTGCGAACTACATCATAGAAAACGTGTATTAAACTGCTTCTAGATTTGCTTAATGTCTACCTACCTCATCACCGTAACTAACCATTACGCCTCTATTTCCAGCGAGAAGCGAGCCCTCGACCTCGGCCTCAGCCGCGGATACTCCGGTGCCCTCCAAGCCAAGCACCTTATGGGAATCGCAGCAGCCAACTACGCCGGCGGCCCCGGAAGGAGGCGACGAGATGCCCACTAAATCCTTAGCATAAACACTCGAATACTGCACTGAGGGGGACTTTAATACATCCACTATAACCTATAACCACATCTCAAAGCAGTAGTCAACTTCATAACTTTGGTCAATCACCATCTAGCTGGCTCCATTGAACAAAAATGTCATCCATATAGATTGTAGTCAACTTTATTCGAATTAACGCTTGACGTGATATATTTCTAGTCAGAAATTTATAAAGACATCCGTGTTATAATAACGTTTTTTAAATAGATTATAAAATGGTTTGTTCTTCGCTTGTAACAATTCCAATCCAGTCATAATTGAATGTTGGACAGTTCTATAAAACATCCACATTATAATAATAAAGCCAGTACCTAATGCAGATTCATTAAAAAGATGCGAATTGTATTTTTTATAGAAATTTTGTTCTTTCAGATATATTTTTGGACTACTCTTATTTCAAATTCAGAAGAAAAACTTGCCATCTTGTCTTTTTATTTAAAGTTTTATTGAAAGACAAAAAATATATTTGACTGATATTGATACATTTCTACGAGTCTGATGATGTACCTACCGAAACCTATTCTAGTCATCATGTCTGAGTCGTGTTTTTATCTACTTCATAGTTTACATTCCATTTCGGTGTCAGTATTCCTTCAATATTAAAATATTAAGAACTATATTTCAATTTGTAAGATTTAATCACGA
Organism: Dasypolia templi; assembly: GCA_963555695.1. NCBI lineage: Eukaryota > Metazoa > Arthropoda > Insecta > Lepidoptera > Noctuidae > Dasypolia > Dasypolia templi. The sequence continues at coordinate 6,621,416 of OY743148.1, read as the reverse complement.
ATGCTGTCTTATAACGCTTCACATTTATTGTAAATTAGATCCTATAGTATTCCATATAAGTATTCCAAGTAATCCCACCTGTAGTACCTATCTGTAATAGATTCAATGTTACCATTCCTATGTATGTACGTGGCAAATTAGTAAATAGATATAAATTAAGTGGTAAAAACCTCCTGTCTAGAGTTTATTGTTAAAAATAAAGAGATATTCATATTTACATAAATGTGTTTAAATTAATGCTTCTTGTTATAAATCTTTATCTATATCTATTGTAAGTCTCATAATATCACTTAATTCTGCAATAATAAGGGCTTTTCAATGAAATCCCCGAAAATTTAATGATATGAAATACTTCCATAAACAAAGAAATCTATTATCATATATCTATATCTTTTAATATTCTTAATCTATTTTTTTATCAATTTTATTATGAGTTTGAGAGCAATGCCCTCTGTTAGTTACTCCAGCTAACAATTTGGCACTGATTACTAGCGACATCTTGTACTTTTGCGTAACACCTTTTGCACACTGACTTTGTAAGAATTGCGCTCACTCTGTAATTATGAGCGCTGCGTTACGACAAAGTTCTAACAAAGGTGCCCTAGATGTCGCTGCAGACCCCATTCATTTTAATGTAATTTTATTTTTAGAAAACCTTATTTATAGAATTGAAAAGCTTCATGCAACTAAAACAAAATAATGCCAGGATAAAGTACATGTATTTATTTATTTAATAAGGAAAAAAACATTTTACATGTAACATGCTACAAAATACAGAGAACTACTTAAACTAACTAAGTTTTAACAAACACGTAACCCACACCATTGTCCACGTTTTAGCAATAGGTTAAAAGAAGTACTGAAGAAAAGTGATAAAACATTAGTCGCTGTCACAATATCGCTTAGTTGCTTTAATTAAATTTAATTACACGCCATCGCATTATATTCAAAGCCATTTATTTAATAATAGTTTAGATAGACAAGATATAACTAATTCCATAGAATGTGTGTTTTTGTGTATTTTAAATTAGGGAAAAACAATTTCTTGCACATACGAGAGACTAAACATTAATTTTCACAAGTCTATCAGTATCCCGTATGGTCTAGTGGCTAGGATACCTGGCTTTCACCCAGGAGGCTCGGGTTCGATTCCCGGTACGGGAAAATCTTTTAACTTTTTAAACTCTTTTTATTAATTAAGATTTTAAGTTAGTCACTTGTTTTCATAAAATAATATCAAGAGCTACTGTTATTTAATGAAAACCAGTGACTTTCGTAGTTAAAAAGAATATAACTATAACAAAATATTTATTCATCATAATTGTCTGAACCGGAGCTAAAGAGCAGTGTAAACAAAGGCACGAGCAAATTAAAGCAAAACCTTCCAACAGAACAGTAGTCCTGACGCTAGCAACTTTCTTCCTACCACACCCAATTTCGTTCAGTGTCCGGGGGTCGAGGGAGGTCCAAGTATACTGGACTGCAGCACTAGGGTGAATTGTGTATTCGGATGGATGCCCATACGTTTTTTCAACATGGCCTATCTCTGTATTTATAGTTCGTCTGTACCTATTTAAAGCACACGTTTACAAAAGTGATCATCAAGCAGATGGGTAAATAGACAAATAATTCAGGTGTTTTAGGCACGAGATATTAGATATTGTTAGCCAGAAAAAATTAAGCGTGGTGTTGGCTATGCTATTTTGGTCAGGCGCATTTTTTGCGAACTCCTGTTAATTTGTGGTGGCTGGATAGCTATAATTAAAATTGTATAGTGCTCATACGGCAATAGTCCATGTTGTTAGTAATTTTGAAGGTGTGAAGTGTCTGATTTTGTGAAGAGCCCGTTGTACAAAATTTTAATTTCCGATTAATTTCCGTTCAAATTATCGTAGCGATAAGGAAATTACTGTTTAGCCACATCTGGTTACACTGAAATCTCTATCAAAACTTGGAAATATTAGAGAAATGTCTAATCTTTCAATGCTTTGAATATGCTACTGTTTGTTTTCCCAGAAATAAAAACAAATGTCGCTGGACGCTGCGTGAGGTTCTAATGAATAAGGTCGCTATATCTATTTTTGTATTTATCTGTATGACCGCATTGTTCTTCTAAACTGTACAATGGATTTGGATGCGGTTTTCACTATCATAGATTTTTGTACAAAAGGTAAATGTGTATATTGCAATAATATTATACTTACATAGGTATTATAAAACAATAATGATGTCTTGTCAAGTCGCAAAAACTGTGCAAAGCAGGGTCGGGTCGCTCGTAACTCAATATAGGATACAACAGTATTTCAAGTAAAGCATAGAACATGTTAACGCCACGGTTCTTTCATTTAATTTAACACCTACACAACACATTGTGGTCGTGTGGCTATACCTGGCTTGGCCGAAGGGGTTAGTCATGACAGTATGATGCGGTTAGTTCACAGAAGGTCGCTGCGCCCATATTCCTGGAAAAATCCTTTAGCGTATGGCTATTTGTGTACCCAGCGGGGTAATTGCGTCACACACTAACTGTAGAAATGGCTTTCATTTTGACAGTTCAACAACATTGATTGCGTTATTTACGTCGCCCGTCGCGACAATTTTTTCCAACTTATAAAGCAATGAATTGGCATTACCCTTCAAATTGATTCAGATTGTGATTGATAGATAGTATGTTGAGCAATTAGGGTGCTGGATTCATTAATGCAAAATTTGTTTGTGAAATGCAATGACTGTTGTTGCTATATTGAGCTAACGTAATTTTACAATAGTAGTAGGTATACTTTATACCGACAAATATTCTAGAATGAAAAACTAAGCGAGGTAAAGTGAAAAATTCCGCGAAACAGTCCGCGAGGCCTAAGCTGAGCTTTGCATTTGCGTGAGTGCACAGCGACGCGTCCTTTATTTGGCAATCGGACAATCAGCCTGAGGCGCTGAACATTGGTGCGATTGGTAATCATTCACACAAATGCAAAGCTCAGCTTGGTCCTCGCGGACTGTATACATCTATATTCACAACAAAAAAAAAACTCCAAAGTTAGTACAATATTATTGAACAGATAAACTTCTTCTAACCCAAACCCAAAGAACCAACAATTAAAAGAATATGTCGTCCCTCGTTGCCCTACTACTCAATTTCCTACACCAATATCGAGTGTAACTTGGCAATCGAAAAACCGAGTCAACGAGTTCTACTTAACTGTTGGCTGATGCTGAATAATTCTTAGTCGTTAGCCTACTTTTATATTAATATATAACATCTTGTTCAATCTCCGAAACTGCTTTTCAGTGGACGGCCAAGATCACTGACTGAGTGTTTATTAACTTACGAGTTATTGTTATTTTAATTATCGCGCGGGACCACCCAGAAGTACCTACACATATACCTCGATTCGCGCAAGATGGCCGACACAAATCAGCGGTTATTGGGACGATAAGAAAGGAGAAAATAAATTGTTAGTGCAAATGACAAGACAATGAAAGATGGTTTTTTATACATAACATAAACATAACATCACGCCTTGTTTCCCCGAAGGGTTGGGCAGAGGTGTACCTATAGTACACCCACATTTCGCCAGTTATGTTTAAGTCCCATGTAATAGGGGGCGAGCCTATTGCCATCTACCGGGCACAAATCCAGACTTCGGGCTGTTACTGGGAAATTCCAGATAGAAAATCCCAATAACACGTTGCCCGACCTGGGGATCGAACCCAGGACCTCATGCTCAGCAGTTGCGATTGCGACCACTAGACCAACGACCAACCATGTTTTTTATACATGTATGTGAAATATCTTCTTTTTTGCTGTGGGGAATTTCTTATGGGATGTCCCTTTGTGGGGAGGACTACCATCAGTTGAGGGCCCTGGATATGCAGATTTATAACCCACTGTCTCCACTGTGATATGCTCAGGTTTAAGAAGCCTTTCAAAAATATGCCTAAAACGTAGGAATCGGCTTTTAAAGGATGCCTCGATATTCCCGCCCCTTTTGAAGTCACACAGGCGTAACATTCCCTTATAATCGCAGAAAAACGTATCTGCCATAAGAATCTTTGCTACTTGACATCCTACGTTGCCCGGGTTTATAAGAGCGTACTCAACAAGGTCAACGACCCGGATCGATATTGCACCTTCGCGAGGCGAACGCGAAGAGGCAGCCACTAATTAAAATGCCTAGTGCCTTGCCTACGTAATAGCTTACCTGAGAGTAATAATAACTCATCTTTGAGCAATTTAGCTTAGGTTTCAGAGCTATATCGTTAGTTAGCAGGGAACGGTGAAAGTTTTATGAGGGAAGATGGTACAAAAGTGGATGAAATATTAACTAGGTGGTGATTTTTACATAGGCAAAGCTCACAGAAAATCTAAAATGAATTCTGTAGAGACCTGTTTTAACTTTGTGTTGAAAATCAAGAGAAAACTTTATAAAACTTTTTTGCAACGATATTCCTTATCGCACGTAATATGTCCTTTGCTCTCCATGTTTCGGTCTATATGTCGCCAAGGGTGTAAAAGCGAAAGGAACTTCGTTTTTCGAGGTTCGTAGTCAGCAAGGAACCCATAAAGTTAGTTTGATAGCTCAGAGACTCTTAGTACTAGAAAACTGTAATAAACATATTAGTCACGCCGTCGTGTTTAGCTATTCGATGGCGTGACCCCTACATGTAAAGTGGGGATGAATAATTTTTTTCTCAGCTATCGAATGGTGTGGGGTATCGTTGCAAAGGTCGTTTAAAAATATTGCTGGTGAGTGAAAACCATTTTCCGATTCAGAAATCCGTTTACGTTGTATAAAGCTTTTAAAGGGCAAATTATTATTAGAGTCAAGTGTCCCCCACTCGCCAGCTTGGTTGTTTTTGATATGTGGAAAAATTCACGGCAGAAGTATACATAACGAACTTAAAAGGAAAACTTTCATAGCTAAGTAGTCTTTACAAGATAACGAGTAATATTCGACAAACTTACATTTGCAGTTGTATGGGAGAAAACGTTTTTCAATAAAAATAATATTAATTTTCTTCTAATAAAATAATTATCTAACTACGGAACCCTTCATTGTGCGTGATTCGACACGCACTTGGCCGGTTTTTATTTTACTAGAGCTATATGGATGATATACAGGTGAGTGGTAATTGGGTGCATTCCTTGAAATACCTATTTAAATACTACTATAATACCTAACAATTGTTTACCGTATCACCTGATATTAGAGCAAATTTGCAACATTTTTTACCCCCACGTCTCGTCTCGACCATAAACTGCAAATTGTGAGACAACTGCTCCGCTATGGATGTTAAACTGATAATTTCGTGATACTATCATCCATTTCAATGAATGCACCTAATTACCAATCACCCCGCCGTATACCGAGTAAGTACTCATTGTGTTCCAAAGTCATTTATTAAAACTAGCAGTGGCATGCGCAGTTTAACCTTATCGATCAATCCGTGCGGCTGTTATTACTTAGTCACAAGCTCCTCGACACCTTCAACATAGGTGTGAGAATACACATTATGTGATACTGTTTTTGAATGGACTTGCTTCGAAATTTTGAAACAATAGTGTTCGAACTCACACATTGACAATAACGACGTCATACTGTCAGTCAATCAATCCCCATTTCCATTTTCCAGTCATCTTTTGTAACGCCCGGTTAAATTATCATTAGAATTGTGCCGAGTTAACATTGAATCTTTTTATTATAAGATCGGAATATATCAGGTCGTCATGGACGTGGTCCGCCTGTGGCTCCCCTGACATCATCTATGTCATCAACAGACAGCCGCCACGCATCCACCGATCCGACCCTCTTCGGTAGTTCCTTATAATTTCACCAGCCAGTGTCACTCTTATCCGACCTCTTCGGTAGTTCCTAGTAACTTCACCAGCCAGTGTCACTCTTATCCGACCTCTTCGGTAGTTCCTAGAAACTTCACCAGCCAGTGTCACTCTTATCCGACCTTTTCGGTAGTTCCTATTAACTTCACCAGCCAGTGTCACTCTTATCCGACCTCTTCGGTAGTTCCTAGTAACTTCACCAGCCAGTGTCACTCTTATCCGACCTTTTCGGTAGTTCCTAGTAACTTCACCAGCCAGTGTCACTCTTATCCGACCTCTTCGTTAGTTCCTAGTAACTTCACCAGCCAGTGTCACTCTTATCCGACCTCTTCGTTAGTTCCTAGTAACTTCACCAGCCAGTGTCACTCTTATCCGACCTCTTCGGTAGTTCCTAGTAACTTCACCAGCCAGTTTCACTCTTATCCGACCTCTTCGGTAGTTCCTTATAACTTTACCAGCCAGTGTCACTCTTATCCGACCTTTTCGGTAGTTACTAGTAACTTCACCAGCCAGTGTCACTCTTATCCGACCTCTTCGGTAGTTCCTAGTAACTTCACCAGCCAGTGTCACTCTTATCCGACCTTTTCGGTAGTTCCTAGTAACTTCACCAGCCAGTGTCACTCTTATCCGACCTCTTCGTTAGTTCCTAGTAACTTCACCAGCCAGTGTCACTCTTATCCGACCTCTTCGTTAGTTCCTAGTAACTTCACCAGCCAGTGTCAGTCTTATCCGACCTCTTCGGTAGTTCCTAGTAACTTCACCAGCCAGTTTCACTCTTATCCGACCTCTTCGGTAGTTCCTTATAACTTTACCAGCCAGTGTCACTCTTATTCGACCTCTTCGGTAGTTCCTAGTAACTTCACCAGCCAGTGTCACTTTTATCCGACCTCTTCGGTAGTTCCTAGTAACTTCACCAGCCAGTGTCACTCTTGTGGAAGTTGTGGGCTCAAACTAATAGATTAGAATTCGGAAATATTATTGGAGCTGCTGAAGATTGTACAAACTATCTTTGCACTGTATAAATTCAGTCTTTTAATATTGTATAATTGCAAAGCACACGTGTGAGCACTATGTACCTACTATAAAGCTACCCTATACTGGGCACGTCTGTCATTGACTTGAATGTGCCCTGGCGGCTGAGAGTATGTCACGCTCACTCAAATGTCTCGCTGTTGGTGGCGTGTGTGTTGGATCATTAAATTCCCTTCAAAATGGTTGAGCTGAATGGTGCTGATCCATACTTCATGTTCGTGAACGGGCGCCGCCAGCGCGCCCGGCGCTGGGTGGGAGGTGGATGGGGCTGGTCATCTCTTGGCTTTTTTAAATTTTAATTTCCGTATTTTTGTTTTTTTTTTGTTTTGTATTAATTTTCATTACGGACGCTTAAATGTGCACGTCTTTCTACATCGTTCTCACATGTATAATTTCAACAAGACTGATGTAATAAATTTTCTCTAACAATATTATTTAAATAATAATAATATGTTTATTTGCTAAGAAAGTAGGTACATAAATAAGGTGTTTACAAACTTTGTGATCCCTGTACAATCTACCTTAAATTAGGCATGTAAACATTGAAAATAAATTTAACAAAATAATTAACTCCGTAGTCAAATTAAAATTGTCTAAATATAATAATTAAAAATTAAAATTAAAATTATATAATTAAAACCAGGCATTATAATGTCAACAAACACATACTGTCAAATTTGAAATCTAAAGTGTAGTGTCATTTAAAAAATCTTTAATTGAATAATAACACTTATCAAGTAATAGGGCTGTCAGTTCCTTTTTAAATTTATGTATTGGATAATTTTTTATACAATCTGGTATTTATTATATATGGTAGGCCCCATTCCGAAAACACTTTTCTTAAGCAAAGCTGTATTGTAGCTACAATTTTTTATTAGGTTCCTATATTGGCTTCTGACAGGTCCTTCTCTAAATCTATTTTCTGACACAGTTAAAAAGAAATATTTATTTTTCCTTACAAAAATTGAAATTTCGAAAATGTACAATGAAGGAAATGTTAGCACTTTTAGGGATTTAAACATAGGTACACAACTGTCTGTCCACTACACAGCGTTTTTGGGCCTTAAACACTTGTTCTCTCAAACTACAATTACCCCAGAATACAATTCCAAATCGCAGAATTGATGCTACCAAACCATGGTAAGCTACCAATATTGTAGTTGCACTCACTTTTTTACTCAAGTTGAATAGCACGTATGCAGAAGTGCTTGGCTTTGTACACACCTCTTCGGCTTGGGGTTTCCATGTTAACTGACTGTCTATCAATATTCCTAAAAATTTTGCTACTGTTACTTTGTCAATTTCCCGTCCGTCATATTCTATAGCCATTTGTTGTACTGGTGAGCGCTGATAGAAATGCATTATTGTCGTCTTTGATAAATTTATTATTAAATTATTTATGTCAAGCCAATTTACTATGTCCCTAAGTGTATTATTTATGTCATATTCATACTTTTTTGCGTCAGTGCATTTTATTAATGCGGTGCTATCATCAGCAAATAAGACCATTGGCTGCTGAACGTAACGTGGCAAGTCATTTATATAGAGCAAGAATAGTGGTGGGCCTAATACACTGCCCTGTGGCACACCGTATCTGATGACTCTGTATTCAGATAAATATTTATTTTCACGTTTAGTCTTCACGCAAATTTTTGTTATTTCCGTGTATTGTTTCCGGTCACTAAGGTACGATTTTATCAGGTCAAGGATGTTACCTCTGATACCATAAGCATTGAGCTTATTGAGCAAGGTTTCATAATGGACACAATCAAAGGCTTTGGTCATATCAGTAAAAATTGCGCATGTATGTATTTTATTGTCTACGTTTTTCATCACATTGTTTAGTAACTCGAAAATCGCTGTGTTAATACCTTTGTTTTTCCTAAAACCCTTCTGTTCATCACATAAAACATTGTATTTATTTAGAAACTTATTAATCGATTCATAAATTATCTTTTCTATGACTTTGGAGAAAACAGAAATTAAGGCTATTGGCCTGTAGTTGGCTAAGTCCTCGCTATTGTTCTTTTTTTTTAAAAGCGGCTTGATGACAACTGTTGTAAAAGAGTGTCCATGGAGTTTCTTGCCCGTTCTTCTCCATAGGTACCTACTTCGCTTTGGAATGGGCAACTAGCTTCATATTTCTGACTGACCGACCCCTTGACAATTCAAAAGTGCCTGTAATTGGTTTATTTGAAATAAATGCTTTGACTTTGAGTTTGAGCTTACCATTTGAGGGTTCCGTACGTCCTAATGAAAAACGAAACCATCAAAAACTGCCAATTTGCTTCGAATCTACTGGACGTTTAGGTACACATATGAATTTCTGTGACCCAAACATTGTCGTGTAACGCAGATAAACGAGTTTTAAATGCGCGTAACTTTTGGCGGGGAAACTAAAAAAATTAAAACAAAAGTTTTGCAAACTGACCTGACTGACCTGCAAACTGACAAACCCTTTGACATATGAACAAAGGGCTTATTGTGAGGGTTGCTAACATTTTTTTTATATAATTAAAATGAAAAGTTATACAGAAATTATATGAAAATTAACCATTATCTCCGAAACTACTAAGCCTAACATTTTGAAAAATATACAGTTTTTTTTTATTACTTACACCTGTAACAGTACAGGAAAACCTATAAAAAGTCTGTGGTCTTAGAATAACATTGAAAATCTATAAAGATATTAAGTATTGAGTATTGAATCTTTCAATACTGTGCGTACAAACTTACAGTTGCACTTTGATTGTATGGGAGAATATGTTTTTCAACTACAATGTCAAGTTTGTTCTTGGAATCTAGGAATATGGTAGTACCCGGCCAAGATGAGCAAAAACAAAAAGCAGGGACATTACCTAACTTTTCTCGAATCGTTCCGTCGTATTTTCATACACTTATATCTTCGGCCTGGATAATGCTAGAGAGCTCAAATTCTCAAGATAAAATATAGTTAGCAGACTTGTGAAAGACAAATTTGAATGTGTCTAGCTTTTACACTGACTGACTCACTCAATCGTTCACCAAAACCTCTAGGGCAAAAAAAGCGAAAATGTAGTATTCCACAAATGACAAAAAAGAAAGAATTTGTAACTTTATCCTCCAAACCCCTAAGGGAAGGTGCAAACCTGTATTTCTTACGGATAATCGTAATCGTACTTCCATTTGTAATGAATGCTAGATTTACATGTACCTACATGAACACACTTCTTCTTCTCCATGGGAAACGAACAATTGGAACCGTGCACCTAGAATCTGACGTTTCATAAGTGCCCATGTAGGTCTATGTGAAATAAAATATTTTGATTTGATTTGATTTGATTTGATTTGAACAACAAAGATGAAACTCATTTTAACACGCTTTTATTAGCTTCAATTATAACTAACAGTGTAATAAATCGAATCTTGGAAGTTAATTTTAACCTACTTCTAAAAGTCGTATCGAAATAAAATTTTGTATGTAAACGTAATTCGGATGACAAAACTTTAATGTGGTACCTTGAATTAATCTCATGATGGAATCAGGGGGTAAATAGTGTAACTCTTCAGAGGCTACTAGAAAACACTTCGAGTTTAGACTCTTATGATTCGCTTTGACGAGCCTAATACATTGGGCTTAGACAACGAGGTTATGATGATGGAGCCAGGAGACGGATAGTAGAACTCTTCAGTGACTACTAGTAAATCCCTCGAGTCTAGAGTCATGATTTGTTTTGATGAGTCCAATAAATTGCACTTGGTGTCAAGGGTCTGATGACGGAGCCAGGAGGTGGATAGTTGATCTCTTCAGTGGCTACTTCTAGTTTCTTCCACTTTTGAGTCATACGATTTGTTTTGATTAGTTTGTGAGATTGCACTTGATGTTGACGGTCTGATGATGGAACCAGGAGGTGGATAGTAGAAGTCTTCAGTGGCTACTAATAATTAATTTGACTTAGGGGGCATACGATTTGTTTTGATGAGTCCATTAGATTGCACTTGGTGTTGACGGTCTGATGATGGAACCAGGAGGTGGATAGTGGAAGTCTTCAGTGGCTACTAATAATTAATTTGACTTAGGGGGCATACGATTTGTTTTGATGAGTCCATTAGATTGCACTTGCTGTTGACGGTCTGATGATGGAACCAGGAGGTGGATAGTGGAAGTCCTCAGTGGCTACTAATAATTACATTGACTTAGGGGGCATACGATTTGTTTTGATGAGTCCATTAGATTGCACTTGGTGTTGACGGTCTGATGATGGAACCAGGAGGTGGATAGTGGAAGTCTTCAGTGGCTACTAATAATTAATTTGACTTAGGGGGCATACGATTTGTTATGATGAGTCCATTAGATTGCACTTGGTGTTGACGGTCTGATGATGGAACAAGGAGGTGGATAGTGGAAGTCTTCAGTGGCTACTAATAATTAATTTGACTTAGGGGGCATACGATTTGTTTTGATGAGTCCATTAGATTGCACTTGGTGTTGACGGTCTGATGATGGAACCAGGAGGTGGATAGCAGATATTTTTTTTTTTCTTTTGACTTATCAACTAAATGAAGAATAGGTATACTAGACTAAAAAGTAAAAAATAAACATCCATTGATTTAAAACGAAAGACTCGCTGTTATCACGCACAATAAAATATTGAACAATTTAATTGACTTATACTGGTTCCTCTTTTACGAGTATATCCAATGACTAGAACAAAACGGGTGGAGCGCTTTTTAGTTGTGTATACCTTTATTAGAACTTTTCCTACCAGTGACTTAATTTCTTTCCAAAAGTCCTTATGAGTGTCTGTGCGACGGCCGCGATTTGGCCATGGCACATTTTGACCAAGTTGTAGGTTTGTAGAGTAAAACCTTGTAGATTTAGGGGCTTGGCTCTGTATTCGATCTGATAAGTTTTTAACAATGAAAGCGTTATGTAGTCTTGGCAACCTACTTTACATGAAATGTTTTTGGTGGGTAACATCATCGTACGGAACCCTCTGCACACGAGTTCAGCTAGCAATTGTCCGGTTTATAATAATATTATCTTTTGGGTTCGACAACGACATTTTCACTTATAATATACTTACTCTAAATTATGGTCACATAAGGCCCAAGCTTTGCCGTGTAAATTAAGACGAATAATATAACTTCACCACATATTAAATTTCTAAGGAGAAAATACGTTGCATGTGGATTTGTGTAACACATAATCAGTCTATTATGTTCCCACTGCTGGGACACAGGCCTTCTCTCTGAGAGAGGGAGTGGGCCGTAATCCACCACGCGTGCCCAGTGCGGGTTGGGAGATGTCACATGTCTTCGAATTTTTGGTTCTAAGTCATGGAATGGTTTCCTCACGATGTTTTCCTTCACCGTTTTGAGAGCAGCGGTGCGGTAAACTGCCTGTCTGGGTTCGAACCTACGACCTACAACCCGTAAGTCGCGGCCGTTACCACTGGGCCACCACTGCTCTCTGTGTAACACAGTAAAGCAGTAAAGTTTAATTACCTACTTTACTTATTTTGTTTCTTTTAATTTACCTTTTTTTAGGGATTATTGGTGATTCTTTTATATTGATTTTAATATGAACTACGAATGAAAACGGCCCTACGTACTTAGTTCATATTAAATTAAAAAATTAGCGCTAATCAATTTAGCAATATATGTGTCTTAGAGATCTTACAGAATCAAAAATGGTTTCGTTAGATAGCTAATCATAATTTTTGATAAAATATCCAATTAAGAAACAGAAAATAATTTACAAAAGAAAAATACTACGAAAAAATGTGCTATTTTTCTGTTTTTTTTTTGTTTTGTTAAAATTAAACAAAGTTTGGTGATCTCGATAAAGTTGATCATATTACATGCTCTTAATGGGTTGGAAATCGGTGACCAGACACACTGTATTGAGTAAAAACCGCTCAGATCACCTACCTATAGTCTTTGTATTTTCTTCTGCAAGTCTTTAACTTACTGTTGTCGGAACCTACTTGCTTCTCTCTCACAAAAATATCTAGTTTAGTAAATCAATCAGTAGTGGTGGTGTCGGCTTCGAAGACCAGTATTTTACACGGAGTGAATGCATATTTGACCTCCAATGCCCTGTTAGTGGGTAACACGATCCCTCTTGGTAGGGCTGGTTGTCAGTCTTATTGGGCTCCTGACTACCTGTCACGACTGTCAAACATGAATGACAGCCGGGACCAACGTTCCGAGGCACGGAGGGGTCTTGACATGTAATGGATGATCACGCATCCACGAACCGACCCTTGTGACTGTAATTATTTAGCCACGAGCCCCTCTTATCTTCCTTCATAGTTGTCCAATTTTATCATCAACAAACTGTTCTGTAAACACAACATACAGGCAGAGCACGCAATCAACTCATGCATGGGCATTTTCATCTGCAAACGGCAATTGTGGCCCAAATCCGATTTAACTGTTAGTTCAATCATCGGCTCGGGTTCCAACCGTGATTAGTTACTTCGAAACGCAACAGGTTAACTTAATAAAGTTTGTGGACCTACATATTGTTTGAACCTGTAACTAGCAGGCTGGTAAGCTAACTGCACAAACTAAGGCCATTGGAATAGTTTTTATTTAAACTGTTCTCTATAATTTTGTACATCATACTTTTTGCTAGTTGCTAGCGCGAATGCTGAGAATGTGTTCCTGGTTTCGATTCTTAGGCCTGGAAAAATGTTATCGGGTTTTAAGGGTTCCGTGCGTCGAAATGAAAAAACGGAACCCTTATTATTATCACTCGTGTGTCTGCCTATCTGTCCGCCTGTCACAGACAATGTGCTCCGAATCTATTGGACTGACTAAGTTGAATTTTGGTAAACCCCATGAAAGATGAATCTGCTATAGCCAGTCAGGCTAAAAAGTTCATGGCCTAACTCTACATACCTTACAGATGTACAGAGTCTAACTCTACAGACCTCTGTAGAGTTAGACCTTGTACTTTTTGTCAAATGTATATTATGACCGTTACATTGAACTATTGCAGGACACAACATTAAATACCAATGACTTAATTTCTTACCATAATAAGCCCATAGGATTGTCTGTGCGACGACCGCGAAACGGTCAAGCCGTACATTTTGACCAAGATGCAAAGTTTGCAGAGTTAAGCCTTGTAGAAATAGGGGCTTGGCTCTACATTAGATCTGATAACTTTTAATCCGTGAAACCGTTACGCAAGTCTTGGCAACCTACTTTGCAGGAAATGTTTTTGGTGGGTAACATATTCATCGTACGGAACCCTCTCCACGCGAGTTCAACTAGCACTTGTCCGGTTTTTCTATTAGTAATTTCATAGACACAGCCCGATTTGTGCCAAGTTAATGGGAACAGGTTCGCCCCCTATTAATGTAACATGGGGCTTAAACATAACTGGCAAAAATAGGATGTCTGTACATAATCTTTTTGTCAACTTTCTGGGAAAAGGTTCAGGCGTCATTTCTACTGTACTACAAAAAATTGCAGACTGACCAAATAGATCTTTAAGGCACCTCCAATCAGGCGCTGCACGCGGCACGAATCTCGCGACACGCGGTGCCTTTGAGTCTCGTGCGATTCGCCTCGCGTGCCGCGCCAGTCTGCCCGAGTCTTAATATAACTCTCAACACTACACTCGTCTTGAAAATGTTCAAAATATTTATTATGACTGAAGAAGACTCCCACATCGAATATACCCAAATCATGCATCTTTTTGTTAGCAGAAATACAATTATGAGACCACTGCGCTTCGTATCTGCCTGTATACATATACCTACATTATATTTTCAACTGTATGGTTTTTCTGAAATTTACCAAGGTTTTCAGGGAGTAGCTACCTCAGTATTGGTTAAAAACAAGTTCATAATTTTTTTATACTTCAAACGTTTTTAATTATTAGATAACATTCATGTAACAAAACACAATAAAAGGGTCGTTAACCTCAACAACAGAACTTTCAGGCCATACAGACGACATCATAAGGACTTTCTATGAAGTAAGTATGCATAGATACATGTCCTTCACGTCTAGCCACCTCATACAGGCATTCAGGGCCGTTAGGAACTGTGTACTGTAAAAAAGAAAAACATATGATCATTTTTTTGTTCGACATCGCAATGATTATTTCGTAAGTGACTACTAATGGCGTCACGTTTGTGTTTTTTAAATTACATTTATAAATCATACGTACCTGATGAACATGAGCCCGTAAGGGATAATAGTTGTGATTGGCACCAGCCATTAGCGTCGATGGCTATCAAACTGCTGACAAGTATATCTTAATATATAAAGTTCTCGTGTCACAGTTTTCGTTGCCATACTCCTCCGAAACAGCTTGACCGACTTTGATGAAATTTTGTGTGCATATCGGGTAGGTCTGAGAATCGGCCAACATCTATTTTTCAAAAAAAAAAAAAAACAAAAAAAAAAAAAATTGCAAACAACGTTTGCGGGGTCGGCTAGTCAACTTATAATATTCCCACTGCCAGGACACGCCACCTCTCGGTGAGAGAGAATAGGCCATAATCCACCAAACCTAGGGCCCAGTGCGGGTTGGTAAATATCACATGTCTTCGAATTTTCGGTTCTAGGACATGCCGGTTTACTCACGATGTTTTCCTTCACGTTTTGAAAGCAGTGGTGATGAAATAGTTGACACAAAGTAAAGCACCTCGTAAGTGTTGGCTGTTACCACTGGGCCACCACTGCTGCAACTGCTGACTGGCTATAAATCTTTTACCACGGCATAATCTATTTTCGATTAACTCCGGCAGACACAATTGAAGAAAATGATGATGATGATCCCACATTAATGACAATAAAAGGCAAAATTCTGCACTAACAGAAGGAAAGTTCCCTTACCCGTATGTCAGTTTCGCCAGAATATTCAAACCAGTTCGTGGATCCACTTTCAATGGCGTATTGTGTGAAGACACTGAAGCCTAATCTAATGAGCTGGTCGTTGTAGATGAGAGGAAACCACGGGGACATGCCTTCATCGACACATTCGCGGCTAGTTGTCATATTGTAGTTGTAGTGATAACCTAAATTCATTTTTGAGTTGGAAGTGCACTGAAATTCAAAGCATTATTTTAAATTAAATCATTTACTGACACTTTTAAAATGTCATGACGTCGGTCAGTTAGTGAGAGAGTAGAAACTATACCCTATCAAAAGCGTAACTTCATACGGAGAAAAAAAGGCAAAAAACTTCTTGGTTACTCTATTAAATCAAGTTTTGGTACTGCATAACAAAACTTGATTACAATGCAATAACATTAATATAAACTTTTTAAATAAATTAAAATTTGGTTTAAGAAACCTTCTAATTAGGGTTTTCATGAAAATTCACGCCAACAGTTAGCACCACTTAGAATTTGTCGAAATGGAGAGGTCTTCCATTTATATCACCAACTATTTACACGAACTATAGCGCCTGGTTACATTAGCTTCGTTTAATTAAACATGACACCACAGTTTCTCATACTGTCGCACATCGAGTGAACCCCAAACGAAATATAGCAACACAACAATGTCTGGTTTATTTATTTCCGGCTCTTCATTAATATTCGATTCATACCCAATTCAGCTGAAAGCCAAAATATTGCGGGCATTCAGTCCGTCTGCATTTATTTTCGAGAATCGAATATAAAAAGAAAGACTTTATAATCTGTTATTCATTGATTTATAACTGCTTTATTGGCTTTTGCGTGGTTAATAGTGCAATAATAGGTATTGTAAAAAAAAATATTGTGATTTCGAATTGTTTCAGTAGGTACCTTTCAATTAAAATTCTCTGGGTAATCGTTGATGAACTCTCTAACTTTCACTTGAATTAGGATTTCCTATGTAAGTCTCAAAACTACACATATACCTTGAAAGCATAATCAAAGATGAATTATATGTGTATAGTATATAAGGAGCTCATTTCTGTACAATATCAGTGTGTGTCTCTACTCGTCATCTCCTAAAGGTTTGAATAATTTCACGGGTCGCTTCATAAGAGCAAGGGCGAAATTATCATTTTATTTTCTAAAAGATTAATAGGTACAATGTCGTGGGTGGCATTTTTAGGTAGGTTTTTTAATTGTTTAATAAAGACTGTACAAAAGAAACTTTAGCTTATCGATTTTATTTATTAAAGCTGACCGCAGACTAGAGTCACGACTGTTTTAAGACAGACAGACTGTTGCTTTACAAAAATTATGAATATGCGCACATTTCAAACGAAACGTCTCATTGTGATAGAGCTCTAATGCCTACAAGAACTGCACGGCGACAAGTCCGACTAACGACTGTCGGCTTCCCTTTAAAATGTATGCGAGCACGCGCATCAACGACATAACTGTCTATAGCGATGTTCTAGTCTCTTAGAACAAAAGTAAGGGAAACATAACCCCTTCGAAGACAAAACAGTTTTGCTTTACGTGGTTTTGCGCCTTTTGCCGTGAGGTAGACACTACCGTTCATTTTTCATTTTAAAGCAGACTCGTCTATATGAGACTAGTCTGTCTTGAAACTGTCGTGACTTTAGTCTGCGCTCTCCCTAAGAACACTTATGACTTTAAAAGTTCCAATCTATTCATCATCATCAGCCTACAGCAGTCCACTCACACACTCAGACTTAGGCTTCTTCAATTTGACGTCATTCAGCTCGATTCTCAGCCACTCTCATCCAATCTCATCAAGCTGCTACCAGCCACCCTGCGAAGATTGTCGCTCCAACCATGAGGGCGTCCTACCTTTCAGGGTGTTTCAATCTTTTAGCATTTTGAAATAGTACATTTTCTTTGCTTTTATTCCTACCTATGTAGTTTATTTTCTTGCAAATTTTTCACTCAAACTTTTTGGTAATAGTGGAAGGGTTTACACGTTATTTCATAAATGGCAGTGTCTTGATGTCATGAGGTCCTGGGTTGGATTCCCAGGTCGGGCAAAGTGTTATAGGGTTTTTCTATACAGAATTTCTCAGTAGCAGCCCGGAGTCTGGATTTGTGCCCGGTTATGTGGGACTTAAGCATAACTGGCGAAATATGGATGTTCTATAGGTACACCTCTGCCTAACCCTTTTGGGAATACAGGCGCGATGTTATGTATGTTATGTTGATGACAAATGTCCACACTGAAACTTTCACTCATTCCTCATCCAGTTGTCTCCAAAGTTATTTTTGTACGAGAACATTATTTCTAGTTTCTAAAAAGTGCCTTTTAACAGAGGAACCAGTTTGCATGTTCATGTATTTGGCTTCTTATAAATCTGGCTCATAAATCTGTCCAAAAAAAGTGAAACTGCTTTTATTTAAGCCACAATTTTATCACAGCTCATATATTATAATTAAGAAATGAAAATAAGTAGGGTTACTGGTAATTCGGCGCGTTCCCGGCACGATTTGGTAGCCTGACCTTTTTCATCAATTAGGCACGCATATACGTTACTTTCCTAAACCACACTTATATTCATTGTGTGACAAAGTTCTGTTAGTTCTGTTTATCAACTTATATAAATACAAGCGATCCGCCCCTGTTCGCTCGGCTTTTACGACTTGACAAAAATCTAAATTTGTTTTTTGATTTAAGTTGAAGTTCGTATCATACACATAGGCCAGTCACCGTAGATTTTCTAGAAGATAGTCTAGACTAGAAGTAGTCTAGACTATACACAAGAAAATCGCGTTAGATCGCAAAAAAATGCATGACTTTCCTAGTACCTACAATTTTACCTGATACTCTGCTACTGTGTAACGACTCAACTTATTATTTTGACAGCTGCTTTATTTTGCATGTTGAACTTTTAGAAAATTGCATAAGTGCTGTATATCGTGTTTTAGTGGACATATAGAGCTATGATAAATGTTTTCTTTTCTGTAAGTGTTTTTGTACAAACACTTTTACACGTCAAACATTTTTTTTAAAACTAGATGAGGTCGGCCTTTCCTACCTGACAACTCTGAGAAAAAAGGCCGAAACAAACTCAGAGGTCAGTCTCTTTTAAACTCCAGACATAATCTTGGTCAGATCATGTTAAAACCATGTGGATTGATGTCTGAAATGTTCTTTTGAGGAAAGAACCACACAGATTGAGTGGACCCGTCCAGTCAGCTCCTTTTCACTTTTCCCAATATAACTGTATTTGTGTGGAATCCACTCAGATTTAATCTTTCCACATGTTAAAATTTTGGATCCGAATTCATACGGATTTCATTTTCAATGAATAAATTTACATTCGACCGGGCAAATACAACTGGGAGTTGTAGGAATGATTTTGGTTGATCATAAGTAGGTCAAAATAGTAAAATAAACAAGTGCAATTTCCAAAAAATCATAACTGCCATTGGTTGTCGATAACTGTATCCAAGACCAAGACGATATTATCAAAACATTTGATATATGACCGTGTCATCCACATGAAACGTCAGTTCCAGTCTCGGTTGGAGCTCACCCCTCAGCACCTGCACCCATTCGTAACTGATGTTTCACAGGAGAGGGCCCACGACCGAGCCCTGTGGAACGCCACACAACATCTCGCAACGGTCGTCGCGGCCCCAGTAGATGATACACCTCTGCGCCAAATAAGTTCCAACGATGGGGCGAAGGTACGGGTGCACCATATGGTAGCTCAGTGCCTCCCGAATATAGCTCCAGGGTGTTGAATGCGTTGGAGATGTCCAAAGACACTCCCAGCATCACTCCGTCGCGGGACCCCTCTTCCTCCACCAGGACTCTAACCCAAGTTATGGCGTCCACAGTGAAGCGCCAATGCCGAAAGCCGAACTGAGTGTCGCAAAATTCATCTGGTCAAAATTTTCATCACCCGACGGCCGCCATCGACCGTCGGCTCACGATAGGGACACATGTCCATAAGGTTGCCGCGCAGGGTAAGTTCGCTCGCAACCTTCTTTAAACCAGTGCTCTCGTCCCGCATCCCGGCGCGCGTCAAGTTGTACATTCGCCCAATACTAACGTACGCCGCTCCCGCCTGGTTCGCCCTCACGAGCGAGGCGAACCGGAAGCTGCTCCGCACGCAACAGAACCAGGCTTTGCGTACCATAGTTGACGCCCCTCGCTTCGTGGGGAATGAAGTCATCCAGCAGGACCTCGGTATTGAGAGCCTGGATTAGTTTGTGCGGAGAAGGGAATATGCGCGCGTGCCGACGCATCGGATTTGACGCATGTCAAAGACATTGCCCCCTGACACGCGCGCCCCCCCGACACGAGACCCTTACCCCGCGACCTGATAGCGGACCATGGCCCCATGGCACCGGATAGACGCCCGGATAAGATGTAATTCAAGGTTAAACGCGGCATATCTGTGACAATAAGACTCCACACCGTGTGCTAGGTTAATATAAGCACGTTACGTAAACAAAAACAGACATTCGCCACTATACAGGCACCTAAATTCACACGCCGAGGCGCGGTGCGGGCCGCGATCCGCATAGATACTGGGCGGTGTGACACACTACAATACTGCCAACACACTCACGACGGCCCCGTAGCCCGGACAGTGAACGGCTAGCTCTGTGATCTGGACGGGCGGTGACCATTCACCTACTCTGTAGGTTCGTCGAGTAGGCATCTCTGTCGCAGGTCGTCGCCACCGGGCCTCTCCTAGGTAATTAGGGGTCTCACCTGGCGGTGACAGACCGCCGAGATGTCATGAAGAAAACGACGCTCCTACAGAAATAAAATAGAAATCATTCACCTGGGCGCACGTAGCTCGCGCGCTCAAACATTTTAAATCGGCCATTGTCGCCAACCAAATGAGGCCCCGTATTTACGGGCCGCCGTATAGCCTCCGCGGCCGGGGGGCGAAGCGCCGGTACCGCTCGCCACGACTTCCAATAGAACTAACTAACTGCCTACACGAACTAACTAACTGTCAAAGACTATATTGAGGACAAGAAGGCTTGGGATTGAGCTGCTCCAATAAATTTACACAAAGAACGTTCATGTTTAGTATTATTTTGCTAACTATTTTACTTTTATTATTATTTTTTTTATCCTTGTACCTTTTTACATAACAATGACATATATATTTACTGTATAAAGTATTATATTATTTTACTTTTTTTGTGAATGTAACGTAACGACTATGTGGGTCATTGTAAAAGGGTTTTTCAACAAGAACTTGGTTTTCTAAAATAAAATAAAACAAAGAGTTTAAAGGAAAATTAATTTTTTTTTTTTTATTACAAACAGAAAACTTTGGCAATTATTAATGAAAAATTATATCTGGCAAATGTCCACCACGACCACGCTGACAGATGTTGATTCTTTCATCAAATCCTTTGGCAAAATGGAGGGTCTATTTCTTTAACGACATCACGGATTTTGAAATTGATCGTTTCATTGGCAGTGTGACATGTGGCACCGTCCCGTTGAAACCAAATTTCAGTGATATCCATGTCATCAATAATAGGCCAAAATTTTGTGTTTAACATGTCGCGATAGCGTGATCCATTGACTGTTACCGCATTTCCAGCCTCATCTTCGAAACACACGGCCCAACCACGCCTCCAGACCACATGGCGCACCACACAGTGACACATTGAGCATGCAAAGGCTTCTCAATAATTGCTTTAGGATTTTCAGAAGCGCAAATGCGGCAATTTTGCTTGTTGAAGTACAAATGAAAATGGGCTTCGTCTGAAAAAAATTTTTTTTCAGAAAAACCAGCGGGTTGTTGTTAAACATTTTCATAGTAGATTTGAATAATTTTAATGCGATTTTCGAGCGAAATCGAATTTATTGTAACAATTGCCAAAGCACCTTCTACGAATACCGCCAAAAACTAAATGTCAAAACTATCACGTTCTTGGTGTCGCCCCAATTAAAAAACAAAATTCTTGTTAAAATACCCTGTTATACAACGATATTTTTGTTTATATCCTTTTCAGTTAATTTTAATGATTGTCTGACAGTTTAAGTACTTCATGCGGCCTACCCAAATGTCCTTTCTTTTGTATTGTTCGTCGAATCGTTGATCTGCTTTAATTATGAGTTGAGCTGTACGAAAATTGACAAATGCGTGCACTGACTGGACAGGTCATCTGAAATATATGCAGTTTTTCCTCAAAATACCATTTCAGACACCAGTCTACAAGGTCCTCAAATGATCTGAACAAGATTATTTCCGAAATTTTATACACAGATTGACATTAATGAACTTTAAATTTACAATGACATCAAAATTTACTTTGTTTAAATATTATTTTAATAATTGTGAATGTGAAGACAATGTGTCTTGTTTTTTTCTTTTTTTTAGTTAGTTTTAGTCATGTTCTGGCGGTTTGGGTAATTTATGCGGCCTAATTAAATGTCTTTTCTATGGTAATGTTCGTCGAATCATTGAGCTCCTTAAGTTCTGAGTTGAGCTGCATAATTACTGACAAATGCGTGCACTGACTAGACAGGTCCACTCAATCTGTGTGGTTCTTTCCTCAAAAGACCATTTCGGACGCCAATCTACATGGTCTTCACATGATCTGACCAAAAAAATGTCTGGCCTTTAAAAGAGACTGTGACCTCTGAGTTTGTTTCGGCCTTTCTTCTCAGAATATTCAGATTACAAAATATGGTTGACGAGTAAAAGTGTTTGTAAAAACCTACTTAATAAAATAAATAAAATCGTTAATCTATATGATCTCATTTATACATTCGTAATATGTTACTTAGATGATAATTTTGATCATTCCAAAATCTGTAGGGCAAGTTCTTGACAAACTACGCATTTTTGCGAAATTTAGTCAAATTACTGCGTTTTTTAAAGCTAGATGTGTTTTTTTTTGCAACCCCTCCAAGTCATAGGTTTTGTAGTCTCACGTGGGGAGATAAGTGGGCGGTTTTAAAATCTTCTGTTTTTTAAATTATACTTAGGAAAGGGAACAGAATATCTCAAGTAGATTTCCTATCTAGAAATCAACTTCCTTGGAATAGTTCACCTGATTGGTAACATTCAGACTGTTACAGCGACAACAGCGAGATACCGGAAACAGTTGAATAAAATAAATAACGATTTGTTAAATTCATACAAAAATAACTTCCAAAATTCTACATCGGAAAATACATCGTAACTCTAAAGATGTTTTCCTATTGTGACCAGGGCTTTTCGTTGATCAGGAATAAATTAGGTCCACGTGTCAATAATGCATTTAGGCTGGAAAAACTTTAGAAAAATGGACTGGACAATGCTATGCTAGAGAGCTCAAATTCTCAGGATGAATTGTCGTTAAATGACTGAAAAAACAAAGCAACTTTCATTTGTCTAGCTTTTAAAAAACCATTTTTGTAAAATCGATCTTATAACTTTTTAAAAGTGAAAGAGTTTTGTTACACTTCTCAGCAGCTTAGCAGCCTATTTTACATAAAATGGTTTTGGTGGGTAACATATTCATCGTAAAGAACCTTCTCCAGTGAGTTCAACTCGCACACTCGTATTTGCATTGTCAATGTCAACGATTTTTGTCACATCAAATTAAAGTCATATTTTATTGTTTGTTTACATTGATTACCAACTTATTTATCGACTTGCTTGCGTGATTGATTTTAAGTGAACTGATGACTACCAAAATAACATCAAGGCTTATCATGATATAGAAGGGGAAGCGTGATTGTCGTAAAGGCCGGAACGAATCACCGGCACTGAAAGTCAGTGATGCAAATGTAAATCGATTCCCAGAATGGCTGTTGAGTCCTACCATTCCAATGACGCAGGTGTATCT
The DNA here is from genome assembly GCA_963555695.1 of Dasypolia templi. Lineage (NCBI taxonomy): Eukaryota > Metazoa > Arthropoda > Insecta > Lepidoptera > Noctuidae > Dasypolia > Dasypolia templi. The sequence goes on along the minus strand of OY743148.1, from coordinate 6,597,845 downwards.
ACGTGTTCCAGCTACATAACGCTACAAAATCTGTAATGATTAATTCATGCGTGTACAAAAATTTATTACATAATTAACTTTAAAACCACCACGCAAAAGCCATTAGGATGCCAAAAAAAAACTAAATAAATATACCCTTAATAATAATTACGACTCCTTCAATTTAGCACTATCTAACCAAAATGAAACTGTTGGAATAATGTATATTTGTAAAGTGACAATACTGTTTTTCTATGGTGTGCTGTCTTGCCTATGGCGTGATGTCTTGCCTATGGCGGTGGAGTGTGTGTGTAAGAATAAGTAAATTGTTATTAAAGTACAGAATGTTTTGCGTTCAAGAGCTGTCAATGTCAATATTCCATAGAAAACAATGACGCTGACAGCTCTTAAACGTAGTTTATGTGCTGGTCGCGTTCAGTTTCGCAGGTGAAATCCGCACTTAATTATAATAACACTAGCTGACCCAGCAAACGTCGTTTTGCTTCTTTATTTTTATTTTAAATAGATGTTGTTCGATTCTCAGACCTACCCGATATGCACACAAAATTTCATACAAATCGGTCCAGCCGTTTCGGAGGAGATTGGTAGAATTTTAAATATTTGATTTATTACATAGCAAGTCTCTAAGTTTATTTATAAATCCATATAAATTTAACTCTTTGATATATTTTGGAATTTTGTTACAAACTTGCGGGGCTATGCAGAAAATGCTTTTCCTATTAGCGCTGTTGTAGCTCTCCGTCCGCGTAACATATCATTCCGCCTGTTAGACAAATTACTGCATAACAAACAGTTTGGTTTTACAAAGGGTCGCTCGACTACTGATGTTGGAATTGAACTTTTAGGTCATGTTTATAATGAATGGGAGGACAAATTCGATGCTTTGGGCATATTTTGCGATTTGTCCAAGGCATTTGATTGTGTTCTTCATGAAACATTAATCAGGCAACTGCACCACTACGGAATACGGAACGCCTCTCTGGATCTTCTTACTTCTTACTTAAGGGATAGGATTCAAAGAGTATATGTTAACGGAAAAAGATCACCTGGATCTGTAGTAAGAATGGGGGTCCCCCAGGGCTCAATTCTTGGCCCATTTTTGTTTCTTATTTATATTAATGACTTGCCTTACCTCATAAAGGATAATCATGATATAGTGTTGTTTGCAGACGACACTTCACTTTTATTTAAACTGAAACGTAGTAACGCAGCTGGTTACTGACAATGTAAATAGCGCCCTCGCTAAGGTAGTTAACTGGTTTAATGTTAATAACCTACTTCTTAACGAGAAAAAAAAATGTATTAAGTTTACGATACCTCATGTTAGACAAGTAGAAATGAGTGTTCTTTTAAAGGGTGAAGAGTTGAAACCCGAAAACTCCACAGTATTCTTAGGCATAACTTTGGATGCCCGGAGGACACGGTGGAGCATACGGTGGAGGTATGCCCAGCTTGGGCGGAGCACCGCAGTGTCCTCAGGGAGGCGATTGGCGGCGGCGATCTCTCGCGTCCGGCCCTGGTCCAGGCCATGGTACGGAGCGAGAGAGAATGGAAAGCCGTCACCTCCTTCTGCGAAGCAGTAATGCTCGCGAAGGAGGAGGCGGAGCGGGTGAGGGAGAGAGCCTTGCGCCCTCACGCCCGCACTAGCCGCCGCAGGAGACGCCTTGGGCGTCGGGAGTCGCAAGCAGATTCCCGGCCACCGTAGGCGCGGGCTTGCGGACGGCGAGCCATGGGTAGCTCGCCGTCCGGTAAGGACCAGGCCCGGGTCGACGGCGCGTTGTGTTCCACGCGCGCCTCAAAGAGATGTCAGCACAAAATGACGGGGTCCGACAGGGCCGACGCCTCAGGGTCGCGGGTTATTCCACAGAGAAAACCGTGGCCCTGGCACAGGCAACTGAAGGAACACGGTGGGTTTTAGTCAGTAAAAGTCTGACACGCCCTCCCGCTCCACCCAGAGCGGGAGAAGTCATTTGATGATTTCCCACCCAAAAAAAAAAAAAAAAAAGGCATAACTTTGGATGTCAAAAAAACTAAGCTCTGCAGCATACGCCGTTAGAAAAATTCGTAATTTAACTGATTTAGAGACAGCGCGTTTAGTATACTTTAGTTATTTTCGTAGTGTGATGTCGTACGGTATTCTGTTGTGGGGAAATGCCGCCGATATTCAAACAATTTTTGTTTTACAAAAAAGGGCAATTCGTTCAATTTATAAATTAAGTTCCAGACACTCCCTCAGAGACAAATGTAAATAGATTAATATAACGACTGTGCCTTCTCAGTATTTTTATGAAAATCTTTTATATGCACATAAAAATATCAATCTGTTTAAAAAATACAGTGATATCCATAACATAAATACTAGGAACAAACACAAATTTTTTATTCCCACTACCAGGCTCAAGAAAATAGGTGGCTCGTTTAAATGTCAATGTATGCGTTTTATAATAAACTTCCTAGCCACATTGAAGAACTAAGCCTTAATAAATTTAAATCTTTTATAAAGCGGAAATTATGCCAGAAAGCTTATTATACTGTCAAGGACTATATTGAGGACAAGAAGGCTTGGGATTGAGCTGCTCCAATAAGTTTACACAGACATAGTTGATGTTTAATTTGCTATATATTACTTTTTTCCTTTAAATGTTTTTTTTCTATATACGTACCTTTTTATCTAAACAATGACATGTATATATTTACTGTATAAAGTATAATATTGTTTGATTTTTTGTGAATGTGAGGACTATGTGGGTCATTACATTTTTTTTTCTTTTTATGAAGGTCTGGCTGTTTGAGTACTTTACGCGGCCTCCCCAAATGTCCTTTCTTTGGTATTGTTCGTCGAATCGTTTAGCTCCTTTAGTTCTGTGTTGAGCTGCATGACAACTGACAAATGCGTGCACTGACTGGACAGGTCCACTCATTCTGTGTGGTTCTTTCCTCAAAAGACCATTTCAGACATCACACCACATGGACTTCACATGACCTGACCAAGATTATGTCTGGACTTTAAAAGAGACTGTGACCTCTGAGTTTGTTTAGGCGTTTCTTCTCAGAGTAGTCAGATAGGAAACGCCGATCTCACCTAGTTTTTAAAATATAATTGACGTGTAAAAGTGTTTGTACAAACCTATTTACAGAAAATAAATCATTTATCATTTACGTTATAAGTATCTGATAGGTGAGGAAACAAATGTGCGTTCAACTTGACAAATTGAACGCACATTTTTTCCCTCTCGCAATTGGCAGTTTCATAGATAATGATGATTATTTTAAAAATAAGAACGTTCCAATTTCAAATTTTCTCTGCACATTGTTTGCGAGCTACTTTAAATGATCGCGCCTCATTAAGCAGTCAGTCTGCCGCGTAACGGCTTACTGTACGCGCGTGGTTTGCGTAGTCGTTAACAATGTCGTCAAACACGGTTAAATGTGCTCACTGTAATATAGTGATTAATGAAGTGTTAGCGTTCATTCAATCAAAAGTGGATGTGATGGATGAAGAAAGCATTATACGTCTTTGTGTAACGTCCTTCTTGGAGAAAGAAATTGATGCGGCCAAAAATTTGTTATTCGACTCGATTTCTGCAATTAAGAAAACTACGAGAAAAGGTGACGGCAAAAATCAACGTAATCTTGAAGATATAATAAATACACTGAAACGAGTGGATCCTGAGAAAATTCCAATTTTTGTGGCTAGAGAATTGCACCGTTTACCCCCAGTTACGTTCGATCACATCGATGCGACAAGGTTACTAAAAGACATTATTTTGATGCAAAATGAGATAAAAACACTTAAAAGTGATTATGCTACAGTGGAACAACTGAATCAGTTGCGTTCGGACCTTGACAATATAAAACAAGCATCAATCGTTAACAACTTCGATTGCAATATAAATAAAAAAAGAGGAGGGTATCGGCATATGAATGTTTCTGGTGGTGAACTCGATAGTGGACCCGTAGGACTAATAGTAAACGATATTAGTAACACTACTAACATATCAGATATGGGCTCAACAGAATGTTTGTCACGAAATTCCAGAACGACGAACGATGGTGACAGTAACTGTAAGCAGCTGAAGGAGTACGTTGACACGACAGTAGCCAATATGTGTCTATCTAAGCAGCGGAGCGAAACGGCTTCCGATACAAAACAGCTAAGCCCTGAGGTTGACGAGGCGGCGCCGCTGCCGCCGCCGCCGGCGACACAGCTGCTAGGCAACGATTGTATTACCGTGTCCCCAAATAGAGGAATAACGATGGCTGAGATTTTGAGTAAAAATAATGTTTTACAATCCAACAAGACGGAGCATAGTAATGATTGGACAGTTGTGCAAAGGACTAAGAGGAAGAATAATTTCAGTGGAAAAGTTGGTAATGCCATAAAAGATATGGAAGTCAATTTCAGAGCAGCAGAGAAAAGATTACCTATATATATAACGAATGTACACAGGGAAACTTCGATAGAGGATATCGCCAATTATATTCTAAAGAAAACTGGAGAAAAAGTTACACTTACAAAGTTATCTATTAAGAATGAAAATAAATATAATGCTTACAAAATTTTTGTACCGAGTTATACGTTACAAATGTTTTTAGATGAGTCAATGTGGCCGAAAGGGATTGTTTTTCGTCGGTTTGTACATTATAAGTACCGGACTGCGGACAAACACCCTGACACGATAACTAATGAAAATACAGTTAATGGATGACACACATAGTAAAATTATTACATTTAACTGTAAAGGCCTTAAGCGGTCTATGGATTGTGTGCGAACTTTTTGTGGCAAGGCAGATATAATAACATTACAGGAGACTTGGTTACTTCCACATGATATCCCACTGCTGGGCACAATAAGTGACGATTATACATATATTGGAAAATCTTCAGTTGATACGGCAAGTGGATGTTTGAAAGGAAGACCATACGGCGGATTGGCTATTCTATGGCGAAAGAAATCGTTTGTGTCCGTCACTCCTGTAGATTGCAGTAGTGATCGGTTAGCAGCGTGTAAAGTAGTGGTGAATAGTGATTGTGCGGTATTAATTGTTTGTGTGTATATGCCTGTTGAGTCCAGAGATAATCTTATCGAGTTCACGGAATGCTTGAGCGAAATATGTGCTATAATAGACAGTAGTAGCGTAGAATCAGTGTTCGTACTCGGTGATTTTAATGCCAACCCTGGCGGTCTCTTCTATAACGAACTCATGAATTTTTGTGGGGAGCAAAGATGGGTATGTGCAGACGTGGAACGCCTAAGCCTGAACGCAGGTGACTATACGTTTATTAGTGATGTTCATGGCTCCTGTCGGTGGTTGGACCATTGTGTTAGTACTGAGATGGGTTTTAAAATTATATCTAATGTAAAAATTCATTATAATGTATTTTGGTCTGATCACTTTCCTGTTGAAATAGAGTGCAATTATAATAATGTTGTAAGACATAGGAAAGTGACTTCAGATTGTGTACCTAACAAAGTAGTTTGGGGAAATAGGACTCCTGAACAAATTCACCTGTATCATGAAATTTGCAATAATAGTCTTAAATGTATCGACTTTCCGCAAGAATTGCAGTTATGCGCTGATAAATATTGTAAGGATTTAGAGCATCATAGAAGTATAGAATTAATGTATAAAAGTATTATAAAAACACTACGTGAGGCGAGTATAGAGAGTTGTGATATTGTTGCTCAACGTTGTTATCGAAATAAAAAATCTGTACCTGGCTGGAATAAGCACATAAAGAAGGCACATGAGGAGGCTAAAAGTAATTTTTACAATTGGGTCTGGCATGGGAAACCCTCATCTGGATGCATATATGACGCTATGTGTAAAAGTAAGAAAATTTTCAAATCACGACTTAAGTGGTGTCAAGACAACGCAGAACAAATTAAAATGGACACTTTGGCATCTCTTTGTTCTAAAAACGACTTTAAAAAATTCTGGCAATGTACTAATAAACTAAATAAAAAGCAGAATCGAGCTGAATGCATTAACTCTGAAAGGGAGCCTCGTAACATTGCTAACATATTTAAATCGAATTTTAAGGTGAGCCCACTTGTGTCGTCAGTAGCGACGCAATTCAGTCTCCAGCCAGATACTTCTAACATTATACAGATAAGATCTAAAGATGTAAAGAGTATTATTGACTGTATGACTCGGGGTAGATCACCTGGACATGACAGCTTGAGCGTTGAACATTTAAGGCATGCGGGCTGTCATTTACCCAGAGTATTGGCCATGCTTTACTCCCTATGCATGAGTCATAGGTATCTCCCTCAGGACCTCATGAGAACAATAGTCATACCTATAGTTAAATGTAAAACAGCAGATATTTGCGATAAAAGTAACTATCGTCCCATCTCCCTGGCTACTATTCTGGCTAAGGTAATGGATGGTCTGATTAACAGGCATTTAAGAAGGAACCTGAATCTGCATCATGCGCAATTTGGCTTCCAACCTGGCCTTTCCACTGAGAGTGCTATTCTCTGTATGAAGCACACGGTTAGGTATTATTTGGATCGTAGGACACCTGTTTATGCTTGTTTTTTAGATCTATCCAAAGCCTTTGACCTAGTTTGTTATGAGGTCCTGTGGGATAAACTGCGTAAACAAAATGTACCTACGGAACTGGTGGAAATTTTGAAATTTTGGTATGACAATCAATTAAATGTCGTTAAGTGGGCGGATTGTTTGTCTGAGGAGTACAAGCTTGAGTGTGGCGTGAGGCAGGGGGGGATTTCCTCGCCCACCCTTTTTAATGTATATATGGATAGCCTGATTGGCGAGCTCAGTAGCATGCATGTAGGTTGTCACATTGATGGAGTCGCTGTCAATAATATAAGTTATGCCGACGACATGGTGCTGCTGAGCCCGTCAATTAGAGCCCTTCGTCATCTGCTTAGAGTTTGTGAGCAGTATGCTGAGAGTCATGGTCTCAAGTATAATGTTGCTAAGAGCGAGTGTATGTTCTTTGGTCTTGGTGATAAACCCACTCATGAACCTCCACCTGTTTTTCTGAACGGCTCTCCTCTCGCTAGAGTGAAGAAGTTTAAATATTTAGGGCACGTTGTCACCGATGATCTAAGGGACAACGAGGACATTGAACGTGAACGCAGAGCGCTGGCGGTCCGGGGTAATATGTTGGCTCGCAGGTTTGCTCGTTGCTCAGCTGAAGTCAAGTTAGCGCTATTCAAAGCATATTGCCAATCGTTTTACACGAGCAGCCTGTGGGTTAATTATACTCAAAAGGCATACAGCGCTCTGCGGGTACAATACAATAACGTCTTCAGGATGTTGCTGCGGTTGCCGCGGTTCTGCAGTGCGTCCGCGATGTTTGCCGAAGCGCGTACGGATGACTTTTATGCAATAAGACGCAAGCGTGTGTCGTCGCTGTTGGGCAGATTACGAGGCAGCAGCAACAGCATTCTGACGATAGTTGCGAACAGGTATCAGTGTCCGATGCACTCGCTCTGGGTATGCATTGTGGTTGGGACGGTAAAATAAATAAATTAATATTTAAATTCTTAACCTACTAACATAGTTTATAAGCTCCTGTTGTTACTAACCTTATTGGATCATGTTATCTGACAAATAAAAATAATAATAATAATAATAATAATAATTAAAAAATGGGTCTGCATCGGAATCAATTTCGCGCTATGATTTTTTACGATTTTAAGTGTCGCCTGAAACTGGACGAATCGTACGATAGACTTCAAATGGCATTCATGGAAGGCCCTTCTACCTTACTCAAAACTCAAACTCAAACTCAAATCATTTATTTCAATTAAACCATTTACAGGCACTTTTGAATTGTCAAGGAATCGGTCAGTCAGAAATATGAAGCTAGATGTCCATTACAAAGCGCAGTAGGTCACTATGGAGAAGAACGGGTAAGAAACTCCATGGACACTCTTTTAAATAATATTGTTGTTACAAATATATTAGTTACATCGATTATTGTTGACACTATAAGTGAGAATGATGTACAAAAACCGTACACGTTAAAAGCGTCCAGAGTGCAGCAAAACATAATTAAAAACAATCCAGCAAATTAATTATTAAAATATGCCGTGGCAGCTAAGAGATTACCAGTCCCAACTGACGGCGCCCGTTTACGAACATGACGCATGGATCAGCACCATTCAGCTCAACCATTTTGAAGGGAGCAAAATGATCCGACACACGCGCCACCGTCAGTGAGACATTTGAGTGAGCATGACATACTATCAGCCGCCAAGGCACATTCAAGTCAATCTATGACATTACCCGGTAAATGGTAGCTCTATAGTACAAAGTACTCACATCTGTGCAATGCATCTATATAAATAATAAAAAGGAGATTGAGTTTATACCCATGTTTCGTTGGTATAACGAATTCAAGAGCGGTCGACTAACTTTGGGGGGTGAACAAAGAAGTGGCCGCCCTTAGACGGCTGTTATGGAAGAAAACGTGCTTGCAGTAAAACATTTTATCAAAGACAATAGTCGAGTAACGTATCAAGAGATTCATCACATAATGCAGCTTGGATCGGGAAGCCTACACGAAATTCTACACATGCATCTTCGCGTCAGGAGGATAGTTTCACGCTGGGTGCCGCAAAACCTCACCGATGCTCAGAAACAGGCCCGGGTGGAATGGTGCCGTGATATGATTAACAAATTTGAAGCAGGGTTGTCTCGGCGTGTTTACGACATCATTAGAGGTGATAAGTCTTGAATATATCAATACGATCCATAAACTAAGCGCCAGTCGACGGTTTGGGTGTTTCAAAACGAATCAACGCATACCAAAGTGAAGCGATCTAGAAGCGAGGGGAAGATTATGATTGCAAGCTTTTTCAATTTGGCTACTTGGTGTCAAGTCCTTTACGGAACAAGCGATCAAACACAGGGCTCCGCGGGCTACTTCTCTACCACGACAACGCGCCTTCGTACACAGCGCTTAAAACAACGGGCTTCCTGGACAGCTCGCTGTAGGTCAGACTCCTAGATCACCTTCCTTACAGCCCCGAACCTAGCACCGTGTGTCTTCTTTTTACTCCCGATAATAAAAAATCTGCTCAAAGAAAAAATCAAATTGCGGTTAAAAATGGACTTAATAATAATGAAAACCCAAAAAAGTGAGTTGTTGGATGACTATCGCTATTATTTGGTAAAACGTAATTAAAACGAGACATCTTTATGAAAATGTGATAACCGTGTATCGTGCTTTGCAACCATAACGTTGAATAGTGGCCTTTCCAATATTTTAAGGAAGACGAATCACACCTGTGCATCAAACAGTCATCGAAATGTGGTACTTAAGTTAATTGTGTATGAAAGTCTTGCGCGAGAATTTAGAACGTGCCCAGCTAATTTTTGAGAATAATGCATAAAACATACGGGAAACAACCAGATTGTTTCCCTCATGTTTTATGCTGTCTAAAGAGGATGAGTACAGAAATTGAATATCGTTTTTTTATTCACTTAAAAGTGCTTTGGATACAAAGCACTTTTAAGTGAACGAACAAAGTTCCTTGATGTCAATGAGCTAGTTTTTAAAAGTTAAGAAGTTACAATTCCAAAAACATTAAAAAACCGATTACCTGGTTTGCGAAGATGAAATTGATGATAAAATTTTAAGATTTTCTTCTCGAATTGCAAGAAAACTCATTAAAAATGACGAACTTAGATCTTACTACGGTGACGGCACTTTTCGGTGTTGTCCGCCACCATTTTATCAGATTTACAGTGTACATCTTGACGTTGATGATTCCAACTACAATTGCAGCAATATTATACCGGTGTTCTATGGTTTGTTGCCCAACAAAAGAGAAACTTCTTACGTACATTTCTTTAATTTATTAAAAACGAATTAGGGGTAAAAATACTTCACTTTAAATGTGACTATGAGCAAGCCCAATTTAATGCTGTCCAGAATGTATACCCAGAAGGTAAAATTACAGGTTGCTGCTATCATTCCAATCGAAAATTCTGTAGGCTTATTACTATATTGCCCATGCTTCCTCCAGAATACATACAGAATAATACATGGAAAGACATATTAGCAAATGTACAAATGACTACAGGTATGAAGAAATTTAAAACTTATTTTGAGAAACAGTGCCAGATCTTCCCATAAAATTAGTGTATATAAAGATAATCATAGAACAATAAAACAGGTAGAAGAATGGCATCGACGTGTTCGAGTCCACCACAAAGGCCTGCATAACGTAATCAGCCTATAATCTTCAGGTAACATGATTATTGTAAGTCACTACAAATGTATGTTATAAATAAAAGACTGAGCAGAGCTCCACACATGACGCCGACTAATACAGTGAACTAGTTGTTCTTATCAAGTATTGTTTATGCACTTTTTTTTACAGTCATATTGAAAAACATTAAAATATATTTGAAAACTTAATTGTTTGAAAAAAAAAACAACAAAACAAAATCTGGTACGATACAAACCAACCTCCCGCCGCACAAAATTCTGGGCTAAGGACGTCAGCCTATTGCAGGATGTAAGAATAAAAGTTTGTAGTACTGCTCGACTTCATCCGCGACATTTTCAGCAACGTCCTTCCATCGGTACTGATTTGGCCTTGGCTCCTTCCCTTTTGATGTCTGTGGGTCCAACCGGGAAATATGCAGGAGGATAGTAAGCACTGCAGCTCAAAAGTCCTAGCTTCCGGGAGTGGTACCGCGTTGGTTATGTTTGCGACGCGATCAACTTTTCTTCCTCAACCAGAGTAAATCCGTCTTCGTCCATTTCACTGGTTTTAGAAGCCGGCGCCTTCCGCTTTTGTATTTCAGATGTGTCTCTGATTGCCGCCGCACAAGCAGTGGATAGTTGACAACTTTGGTGAAGTTAGCCAGTTTAAAAGTATGATTGACGTGTAAAAGTGTTTGTACAAACCTACTTACTGAAGGGCTTAAAATATATGCGGCCTTAAAATGTTTAGTAAATTTTATAGTCTGTAACTCCCAAAAAAACCAAGGTTTGTGTTTCCGGTAAAAATGACAGCTGGCTGGTTAAAATCATAAAAAAACCTCTCCATTTCTTCTTAAGATTGTTGAATAGAAATTTTCTTAGAAAAGTGCGTAGAAAACTTAACGCCTTAAAGTAAGCCTCAAACTTAAAAGTAGCAACTCTTTTGTGTTAAGAAACTGTTACTTAGATACTTGAGTATAAAGTTGATTACTTTTAATGGATATCCAATATCAAAGTTGTTATTATTACATCTATTTTTGGTATAGCCCACGCAAAATGTACCTTTGAGTTATCACCCGAATGCGCCAGAAGGAGGAGTATGTTTTTCGAGTGTGTAAATGTATGTACATATGTTTCTTTGCCACGCTCTGTAACCTGAACGGCTTGATGGATTGAAGCTTGAAAGGTGTCGTTAGCTTTATCTTAATTGTGAGAGTGACATAAGGTTTATCAAAACTATAAAAAAAAACAATTTTTGGCGCCAAACTATGTTTTTTTTTTCCCTCGAAGCCTGGAAAAAAAAGTTATTGGCCTAGCAAAAGCTCGTCAATTTTATCGCGACAAGTTTGCCTGTTGTGGCTCGAGAGCTTCAGAAGAGAGAGAGAGGGTTGACTGATGCTACTGGTAGTTTTAAGGCGGCAGAAGTAAAAATACCCTTCTACATCTACAATATTGATAAGGGTGCGAGAAAAAGTGATTATGTTGACTATATTTTGCATAAAACAGGTGTCACTGTCGAACCGTCTAATATCAGAATGAGACAGCCCAAACAATATGAAGCATATAAGATTGATATTTCTCTTAAAAACTTATCCCAGTTCATGGACGAAAACACATAGCCTGAGGGTGTGTAATTTAGGCGATACATTTTTTTTAAATAAGACTCGGAATTTTTGTCATACTATGACATTGAAGGATAACATACCCATCAATGGATAGTAAAGGACTGTTGCCATAGAGATTAATTAGTTTTAACTGTAAGGGTGTAACAAGGTCACGTAATTACCCTTAAGATAATTGTGTCAAACATGAGCGCAATTGCAAGCATTGCGCTCATGTTTGACACAATTATCTTATATTATCGAGATGCATGAGGATTTTATGTATTCGGGAAAATCAGCGGTTGATCTAGTTGCTGGTATATTGCAAGGGGTTGTTGCCTTGCTATGGCGGAAAGATGTGTTAAGTGAGGCATCAATAGTGCAGTGTAAAAGTAATTGTATAGCAGCAATAAAAGGTGCAATATCGAACCGTGAGTTTTAAGTTTTTGTTTATATATGCCTACGGACTCTGTAGAGAACATAATAGAATTTAATGAGTGCCTGAGTGAAATTGCAGCTATAATTGAGACGTGTAATATTGAAAATGTTTATGTATTAGGAGATTTTAATGCCCATCCAGGCGAATGTTTTGGTAGGGAGTTATTAAAATTCTGTAACGAGCAGGGTCTGTGCTGACATAGCCATGTTTACAGCTATACGTTTATAAGTGATGCGCATGGGTGTAGGCGTTGGATTGACCACTGCGTGGTTACTGAGGCTGCACGGTTAACAATAAACGATAATTTTGTGCGTCATGACGTTTACTGGTCAGACCACTTACCTCTTCAAATTAATTGTAATCTGCATGTAACAACAGTGAAGTCGGCATGTCTTAGTGTACATGAACCGAATGATAAGCTTAAATGAGGAGAGAGAAGTCTGGTTCATACACGTCCACGATATAGACTTTCCTTCTGAATTGAACGAGTGTTGCGATAGAATGTGTTGTCTTGTGTGAATCATACGTCGGTTATTGACGAGCTGTACCGGAAAACAATCAAGGCACTACAAGATGCGGCAATGCGTGGTCGGGAGTCGCGTCTGGTCAGGAAGGGTAGACATGTGTATGTCTGGAATAAACATGTTAAACATGCACATAGGGAGGCCCGGTATATAAATACCAGCAATGGAAATTAAACGGTATGCCAAGGTTTGGACTTATTTATTTAAATGTGAAATGTAGTAAGAACAGGTTTGAAAGTAGGTTAAAATATTGTCAAAATCACAAAGATCAGATAAGGATGCATTATATAGCTCAACAATATTCCCAGAAAAAATAGTAAAGTTTTGGAAACAGACTAATAAGCTAAATCCAAAACCGGGCATTCCTGTGAGTGTGGATGGGATGACGGACGCAAAGTGTATAGCGAATATTTTTAAAGATCATTTTAGAGTGTGCGCAGATGCGTGCAGATGCGCGCGATGTACGCGTGCAGTGCACGTTGACTCAGGAGCTTGGTGCGACAGAGGTGTGTCTGTCTGACTTGGAGCCTCCCTGGGGAGGTCAATGCTCAGGAAGTTAAGCAAGTAGTGACCAATTGATCAAAGGGTAAGTCTCCGGGGCATGATGGATTGGGTGTTGAGCACTTGTTGTACGCTGGACCTCATATTATTATATACTGCACACTTGCAACGCTTTTTACATTTTACGTGCGTCATACCTATCTTCCAGCGGATTTAGTAGAAAGTGTGGTAGTACCCGTAATTAAAAATAAAACCGGTGATGTCTCAAAGTCAACTACAGGCTTATCTCCTTTGCTACGGTAGTAGGAAAGGTATTTGATGGTCTGCTTGAGCGTCAAATTGATAGCTACTTGACGTTGAGTGATGTGCAGTTTGGCTTCAGAAGCAAACTTTCGACGGAAAGTGCTATCCTGGCGCTCAAGCAGACTGTTAGATACGGACAGAAAGACTCTAGTTTATGCTACCTTTCTTGACCTTTCCAAGGCTTTTGACCTCGTATCCTATGAAAAGCTGTGGTCTAAACTTCATAGTTTGAATTTTCCTATGGTATGGCTCGCAAACAAATCGCGCCAGGTGGAATAATGTGTATTCCGAGCCGTACCTGTTGGAGGGTGGAGTGAGACAGGGTGGGTTGACATCGCCTACTTTGTTTAACCTGTACGTAAATGACCTGATTGATGAAATCAGCAGAACCAATGTCGGCTGTTCAATAGATGGTGTCATGGTTAATAATCTGAGCTATGCAGACGATATGGTGCTGCTGAGCCCATCATTCAGTGCACTCGGGAAATTGCTTGTTGTATGTGAATCCTATGCTGCGACACATGAGCTTACATACAACGTCAAGAAATCGCAAATAGGTAACGTTCCTCCAGTGACTATAAGTGGAACACCAGTGCAGCGTGTGGCTCAGGTGAAATACCTAGGACATGTGATGAAAGAGGACTTATCTGATGATGCAGATTTGGACTGGGAGCGTAGGGCGTTGGCGATTCGGTGCCATATGGTAGCCCGCAGGTTTGCAAGCTGTAGTGAGAATTTGAAGGTGTATCTTTTTAAGGCCTACTGCCAAACCTTCTACACGTGCAGCTTGTGAGTGAAATGTACGCAGAGGGCCTACAACGCCCTACGCGTTCAGTATAACAATGCATTTAGGGTGTTGATGGGGCTTCCGCGTTTCTGCAGCGCTTCGCAGATGTTCGCGGAAGCCCGTGTTGATGATTTACATGCCATAATAAGAAAAAGGGCGGCGTCAATAATGGGTAGGTTGCACAGAAACTCCAAAAGCATCCTAAAAACATTGTTTGACAAGGTGGACAGCCTCTTTATTAGGCACTGGGTGCAGAGGCACGTGCCAACTTGTGATGAACCACGTAGATATTAGTTGTTGTTAGGTTAGTTTGTGAGTTTCACTAACATAGTTTTTAAGTCATTGCTACTAATACTATATGGATTGTGTGTTAATTCATGTATGATCCGATATAAACGTAATATCTACTAATATATAAAATTTTCATGTCGTAATGTTTTTTACCAAACACCCCCGAAACGGCTGGACCGATTTGTAAGAAATTTTATGTGCATATCGGTTATGTCTGAGAATCGGCCAACGTCTATTTTTCAAAAAAAAAAAAAAAAAGCATAATGACGTTTGCGGAGTTAGCTAGTGTATACATATATCAGTAAATGTCTTACTCAATCCTAGAGACAGCGCACTACGAAGTTCAACTGCCATTGAGGGAGACAAGTATTGAGTATAAAATTCTAAACGCATACTAATGTTAAAAATACTAACTTCAGTCTAGCCCGATTTCTTACTAAGATAACAGAAAATATCACACAAGCGTACCGTAGACTCAGTCTGGAACAAAAATTATTGCGATCGTACTCGGTGCCTGCCGAGGTGGTATTTCGACACCTCACATCTCGTTAATCTTCCCCATTTCGAGGGTACAGTGCGGCTGTCAGCGGCAAAGCATCCAAATTGTCGTGTTTCGATAAATAGTGTCAATTTAGAAATTGGCGTACCATCCATTGGCGTATCCCTCCCTCTCCCGGAGATGCGCCTACAACGAGCCCCTCGCAAGGTGTTCTGTGGCCAGACCTTTTTGGAAGCAGTAATTAGAAGCAGTAATTATCACTAACGTTTGTTTGTTTTATTATGCTGATTTAGATCGGCTTCATAGCATATTTTTAGATTTAGATGAACTGTGAGAATTTACGGTTCTGCCTTCCATATGTGGTGCGCAAGTTACAGGTCAAAGTCGTCAAAAGTTGAGCGTCAGTGCTCAGTGTCAAATAAAGTTGAATGCCTTCTCCGCCTCCCTATAATCAAACGTAAATGACAAATATCTGTCAGAGTACGGATTAGGAGAAGGACAAGTAATACAAGAGAAAATAGCGTAAAATCGCTATGATGGAATAAATGATCATTAATAGCTCTGCAGCGATATTATCTAACTGTTCCCTATATATCATAATACAAATCAATCTACAAGAATAATATAATGAAAAAGTCACATTATTAGTAAAGATAAAGTTTAACACTTACCAATGATCTCTTAGGAGGGAATTAGATTACTACTCACTTACGAAATGCAGCACGTACTTCCAATTTCACATAAAGCACAGCTCCTCACAGCTCCCAACACTCACCAACCTCCTAACTTCGCTAGCTTGCCCTATTGCGTCTCTCGAATGTCGCCTATCGCGCCCTAAAATCAACTGTCCGGCATCACCAGTCCCGTCAGCCTCTCAAAAATCGGGGCTGCGCTTCTTGCCCGTTTTTTTTAATGTACTTAAATACATTTTTCTATTTCTTAATTGTTTCTTCATTGCCTGACGGGCTTTTACGATTCACAGTGGCGCAATATTTCGCCCTAGCTTTAACTTTACTCTATTCTCAGAATTTGTAGAGAAAACTACATTTCGATTGTCTTAAAACATTTATAGAGTGCCTCGTTGGTCTAGCGGTGGCAATCGCTACTGCTGAGCATGAGGTCCTGGGTTCAATCCCCAGGTCGAGCAACGTGTTATTTTGTTTTTCTATCTGAAATTTCTCAGTAGCAGCTCGAAGTCTGGATTTGTGCCCGGTAGATGGCAATAGGCTCGCCCCCTATTGCATGGGACTTAAACATTATTGGCGAAATGTGGGTGTACTGTAGGTACACCTCTGCCCAACCCTTCGGGGAAACAAGGCGTGATGTTATGTTATGCTAAAACATTTATTTCGACCGATGGCTGCAGTGCCCATTTGAGTGCCAT
The DNA here is from genome assembly GCA_963555695.1 of Dasypolia templi. Lineage (NCBI taxonomy): Eukaryota > Metazoa > Arthropoda > Insecta > Lepidoptera > Noctuidae > Dasypolia > Dasypolia templi. The sequence goes on along the minus strand of OY743148.1, from coordinate 6,581,318 downwards.
AAAATAGAAAAGGAATGGGTTTCTAAGACGTTCAATACAGTTTTACAATTTTAAACAATTAGGATGTTCTGTTATAAATTAGGCGCTTCAAGATATCAGACCATACAATTTGGATTTAATGTGTTTCTAAAGTGGGACGAACCATGTGCATGGTTTTAAAATAAATATAATATTATGTTATTAAATAGGAATAGGTGACAGACAGTCACACTTTCTTCAGGACTCAGACGATATGGTCGCCGCTGCACGGTTCGATTGGGGTCAATAAGGCGAATCTCTAGTTCAGCTGAATTAAGATAGTGCATCGGTATCCGCTGAGTCTTGAGGCACAGTTGGGCGAAATATTTGTCGCCGACGCATGTAACAAATGTAACACGCCGACGCATGTAACATGTTACAAATCTGGGACAGGTGGCCAGATTTGTAACGGATGAGAATAGGTACACGAGCTTCTGAAGTTATTAAATTATTATTAGTGTACTTTAGAAGCTCGTGTACCTGCTTTTCCTGAAACGAAGTTGCGCAATATTAAGTTTGTGTAATTAAATGTAATTAACTACCAGTACGAGTCCCAATCAATATATTTTCTTCCTTTCTTTCAACTTTGCTTCCGGTGCTTACCGGGCTTAAACTGTCCAAACAAATCAATGCGCTCACATTATAACCTTGTTTTCGTTTCTTTACTCTCCCTCTTCCTCTATTAATCTTGCCCTCCACTTCCGGTACATTTGCGCCAACCACAATAGGAATCCACGTTCATCACGTAATCGTCTGCTTCAATGTCCCTCTCACCGCACTGTCTTCATACACTCTTCGTTCTTCGTTCAGACTATTTCTTTGTGGAATGCGCTCCCCCAGGAAATCAGGATGACAACCAACCGATTATTCCTTCAGTTTAAATGTACATGTTCAGTGTACATATTTGTGCTTTGATCTAAATTCTGTCAAAAAAGTATCGGTAATGGATGGTTTGTTTATAGTTAAAAACTATTTTTTTTTGTTGTTGTTATATTGGCACAACCGTTTTCCATTTTGGGGCGGATTTTGAGTTGCATTTGTTATTTAGTTTAAATAAAGTGCTGTTTTAAGTTACATCAAGTCTAGTGTGTATTGCGAACTTCATCAAATCCATGTATCATCTACCCACCCTCAGTGGACCCGCGTGCTGGATTACGGCCCAGTCTACTTCCTCTCAACAAGAGGATTCCTTTGTTCCAGTAGTAGGATTATGCTATAGTTCCTAATAGGTTCTTTGTAGCCTTATATTTAAAAATATATTTATTCAACAATATTCGTTTTTGAAAATGTTTTTCCTTAAAATTCCGTATCTGAACATTTGAGTGCTTAAAGCATGAAATAAAACCTAAAAAGGAAAATTACTCAAACCATTTTTCATCCCGGACATTAAACAACTTTCTACTCGAGTACAGCCGCGGGATCCACTAGTTTTGTGTGAAGGGTATTTCAGTTAACCACTAATAGCTTTTAACGGTTCAGTGGGTTACTGCGAGCGTAAATCGGCTTCAGGTTTTTCCTGAAATATTTCCAGTATAAATTTTTATATACAGGGTGGCATTGACGCGCAACCTGTTACCAACGATTCAGTACACGATTCTTAATTCTACGTTGAATTTTTTGTAGGTTATTTAAGGACAAAATTGCTCTGTCATTCATTTTGACTGAGTAGGTAATTTTCGCACTTTTCCATGAAACAGAATCATCAAGAATCATGTGCTAAATTCATGGTTTCAGTTTCACCCTGCATTATATAGCTTTACAATACTAGATCTGCATGTCCTAAATACGTGTTGAGTATACTCATTATCTATATATCAACCTTCCGTGGTCCACTTGGAAATCCCTGAACCGTCTCCGAACTAAAGTGGGAAGGTGTAAATCGAACCTCGTACTCAACATCAACAGACTTAATTTACATAATTAAAATATTGATATTACATATTAATGTAACTGTGTAGTTATATATCTGTAACGATCAAGTAGTAATAGGGGGCGAGCCTATTGCAATCAACCGGGCTGATACTTAGAAATTCTAAATAGAAAACCTAATAATACTGCCCGACCTGGGATTCGAACCCAGGACCTCATGCTCAGCAGTAGTTTTTTCGACCACTAGACCAACGAGGCAGTCTTATGGGACTTAAGCATAACTGGCGAAATGAGGGTGTTATTATATGTACACCTCTGCCTTACCCTTCCGGGATTACAGGCTACAGGTTATGTTATGATCAACTGGTTAATTATATCTTACACCCTGTGTTAAAACCGAACTGTTGCCATGACGTATTAATCAAACAAGCACCTTCGACCTAATCAAAAAATCATTTTCGACCTAATTAAACATGAGTCTTCGACCTAATCTATCTAACTATCATTTTCCTAGCTTTTTTGAGATCGGCTTTTAGTGTTTTAGTGTTTTCAGTGTTTTACATGGAGCGACTGCTTATGTGACCTCCAAGAAACCCTGGATAACACGATACCCTTTTTTGAGACTATTTGTCAGACTTCTGAGCTTCTTCAAGATCAAGTTGATCAAAGATCCACGAATGATAGCCGGTATCAACTGGTTTACGCGCTTCCCAAGGCACGGCGGAGTCTCAATAAGTAATGAATGGTCACCCAGCCACGAAAAAACTGCGACAAGCGTAGCTTAATCTATAGTTATTTTTTTATTAGTAGTTATAGATTTAGTTATTATTTAGAAGCATCATCGACGCATGATGTATTAATACGCTTGCAAGTAATAGGAACTGTCCCAAGTTTGTGGAACGCTTTAGGTTTCCAACTACGCCCATTGTTTGCAAGTAAACACTTACAATGTGAGCTTGTAAATAGCTTAGATAGCTAGTTATGTACTTTGGCTGGGTTTGGTATCGAAAACTATCTGTATATCTGTGTGACTGTCTGTGACACCGTAGCTCCGATTTTTTTTTGATAGAATATAATATCTAACCAGGAATAATGAGTCTATGCTATTGTAGACAGGTTATTATTTGTTTCATTTTATTAAGTGAGTTTTGTTTTTTATTGTATGGATTTTATTTTCTCTCTTACTACTACACTCACACGCTGTCTACATCTCTTTATCTACTTTCCTATCGCAGATATGCTGGTAGAGATCTGACCATTTCCCTATGGTTATTAGTTGTAATTTTAATGTAATTAAACCTAAAACGTTTTTGAATGATATCGGGGATAATAAAGTCATATGGGGTTACAGACACGTAGAACAATTAGTTAAATATAATAAACTGTGCAATGACAAATTGAAGCTCATTGATTTTCCAGACCAGTTCCGTCTTTGTGCTGACCGTAGTTGTCATAATTTAGAACATCATGCAATCATTGATAACATGTATCAATGCGTCATATCTATTTTTAGTCATGCGTTGTGCCATACTTATGAGAAGCCTCGCTGTAATAGAAAAGGGGGGTACGTTAGGGGTTGGAATAGACATGTAAACCGTTGGGTGGCCAGCTTTATAAAAAATATGGTGCAATCAAGAAAGGTTTTTAAGTCTTAATTAAGATGGTGCCAAGACTATCAGGAACAAATAGTGATGGACAAGATAGCTTGTCTCCATAGTAATAATAATTTCAAGAACTTCTGGAAGAGTACAAACAACTTTAACCCTATGTCTAGCTTTCCTGTAAGCTTTGGTGGTCTTACGGATACGGCCGAGATCTCGAACCTGTTCAAAGGTCTGTTTACCGTGAAATCGTGTGGCGAGGGTGAACTTGACCGGAATCTGACACAAGACTTGGCGATCAGGTTCACAGCTAAGGAAGTCAAGAGCGACGGGCTCAATGTCGAACACCTGAAGCACACGGGTATTCATCTGCCCCGAGTTCTGGCATTGTTTATAAACTGCTGTTTGTCGAACGCATATCTTCCTCGGGATATGATGAGAACTATTGTCGTTCCTATTGTAAAAAACAGAACTAGTGACATTTCAGATAAAGGGAACTGTAGGCCAATCTCTTTAACCACGATTGTAGCTAAAGTATTTGACTCACTGTTGGATAAAGTTTTGAAAAACAACGTAAAGTTACATGATGCTCAACATGGTTTTAGAGAAGGTCTTTCTACTGAAACTGAAGTTTTATGTTTGAAAAAGACTGTTAATTATTATACAAATAACCAAACTCCTATTTTTGCCTGTTTCTTAGACATGTCAAAGGCATTTGACATGGTGTCTTACGACAAGTTGTGGTATAAGCTCTGTGGCGCTAATGTACCTAGTGGTGTGGTAAATATTTTAAAATACTCCCATCAGCTAAATAATGTAAGGTGGGCTAATGTACTGTCGTAGGAGTACGTTATGGAACGTGGAGTTAGGCAGGGTGGGTTAACCTCCCCTAGGTTACCTGCCTAACTCCACGTTCTATTCGTTCATCCTATTTAACTTATACATCAATGACCTCATGGTCGAGCTCAGTAGTTTACATGTTGGCTGCTACATAGATGGGTTTGCTTTTAATAATATTATCTAAGCCGATGACATGGTGCTGCTGCGCCCGTCAATGGTTGACCTTAGGAAATTGATAAGAGTCTGTGAGTGTAATGCTGAGGGACACGGTTTGAGATACAATTAGGTCAAGAGTGAGTTGATGATCTTTAAGGCGACTAACAAGGTCACTGAGAGCTACCCAGCTGTCTTTTTGAGTGGTTGTGTCTTTAACCGTGTTCGTCAGTTCAAATATCTAGGGCATATTGTTTCGGAAGAATTGAATGACAATCTAGATGTGGACCGAAGGCGAAGAGCATAGGCGGTCAGGTGTAATATGTTGATCCGAAGGTTCTCACGCTGCACGGGTTCAGTTAAAATCATTATTTTCAAAGCAGATGTAGCCTTTGGAACGCTTCAGTCAAAAGGCCGTTAATGCTCTTCGAGTCCAGTACAATAATGCATTCAAGATGCTGTTGGGGCTGCGGCGGGGCTGTTGGGGCACGCTTCTGTAGTGCCTCAGGGATGTTTGCCCAGATGCCCAGACTGATGGCTTCGATGCAATCAGGCGCAAGCGAGCAGCGTCCTTGTTGCGCATGGTGCGTGCCAGTACCAACAGCAACCTGTGGTACTTACACACATCAACAGAATCTAGGGATACCTTAATCCTAAATTATTTACGAATCTATAGTTTAAATCTGTTTAGTTTCTAAAAAAGTTTTTATACAGGTTGAAACCTCATTTATTATATTCTCTAAATTTAAAAATGGAAATAAAAATAATAAAAGAAACAACAAATTACGGCGGCAAATTTTTTAGTAATTCGTTACGCTATGAAAAGTTAAAATTGTTTTATTAATATTAATTTATGAAAAGGGATTAGATTGATTTTCTTTTTTAATTTAACGTGTCGTGTGAGCTTTAAGAGTCGTCATTTGAGTCGAGATGAAATGTTACGAGCCGTGGGCATGTTAGAAAATGGTGCTATTCAACGCATCGTTGCTGAGGCCCTACACACCAGCCAAAACGTGATATCAAGGTTGTGATCACGTTATCGCAGTACTGGGGATGTGGCTGAACGGCACACAGGTAGATATCGTGTTACTACGCAGATGCAGGATTGATTTCTCCAAATGACCGCCAGAAGACAACTCAATATCACAGCGATGCAACTAGTACAAAGGCTCCAGGAGGACCATCAGCTGCTGGTAAGCGACCAAACCGTACGAAGGAGGTTGCATGAAGTTGGTCTTCATGCTCGAAGACCGCTCCGTGTTCCAGCATTGCGACGTGGCAATCGCGGTCGGCGGCTTTCGTGGGCTCGGGAGCATTTGCCATGGAGTGACGAACAATGGTATTTGGTGCTGCTCAACGATGAGTTCCGGTTTGGGTTTCATCCGGATTCACGAAGAACACACGTTTGGAGATCTCCAGGGAGAGTTAGCTGTCTACGGCACCCTCAGGAGGTCCACTCATACCAAGGCGGGACAATCATGGTGTGGGCAGGAATTCGTTTTGGCGGACGAACCCAGCTCGTTTGGATCCAAGGCAACATGACTACACAAAAATACCATGAGGAGGTAGTAGAGCCTGTTATTGTCCCACACAGAATCCAAATGGGCCAGGAATTTCTACTCATGCACAATAATGCTCCTTCCCATACGGCGCGTCTCGTGTCGGCCGCTCTCCAAGACCACAATATTCAAGTTTTGGATTGGACTGCACTGTCGCCCGACTTAAATCCTATCGAGCATGCCTGGAACATGTTACAACGAAAAGTTTTGAGGGATTTTCCGCCAAATTTGACGACGGAACAACAACTTTATCAACACTTGCAAAGAACATGGGACCACATAACGCAGCAAGACGTTGACAATTTAATTTTAAGTATGAACAATCGATGTCGATGTGTAGTTCATGTAAGAGGTGGCAACACTGATTATTAATAATTAGATTTTATAAGAGTTTTTCAATTTCAATTAAAATAAATAGTTTTATAAGAAGAAAATAAGTTTTTTATCATACAAATTTTCTACGGCGTTTTTAAAAATATATATTTTTATTTAAAACAAAAGAATCACGTAATAGTTCTTTTTTATTTTTAAAGACCTTAAAATAACCTATCATTCTTCCATTTACTATATCAGAAAATTCTTCATAGATTAATAGATATTTGATTAAATATAAAATATCCCTAGATTTTGTTGATGTGTGTAAGTCAGCTACGTACATGCTAGTAATGTCTACTAACATAGTTTTTTAAGTTTCAATAATACTAACACTTTTGTTTTGTTTTGTATTTGTACGATAATATAGTTTTTAAGTCGGCATGTGCTAACAAATTCGTTTAATTATTATGGAAATTTATTCTGACATAAAAAGTTTATTATTTTATTATAAAAGTAGTAGTAGTTAATAAGGTTTTCTGATTCGCTGTTACGTATTTTTCCCTTATATAAACATACTTAACACTCAAAAAAAAAAAAACATTCATGCTGAAAACTAAAACGTTCCACAGACAACACAGGCTCGTCGAGTTCTAAGTATACATGGCACACCAGTGGAATAGACGGTCGAGCTTACTTCCAGTACAGTGGACAGCTCCAGGGGGAATGGGAGGGGAGATTAACTGAAGAGGGCTGCATGGGAGGGGGGTTTTCCGAAACAACGGGCACGGAACGACCCTCCGCTTATAGACTCCTATATTTACATAATCCGATGAGACGCAACACGTATATAACCAACTGTTACGGCGTCCTTTCCGCGTCCTTCTTGCTTATGCAAGCCTGGTATTTAGATTTGATTGGCAACGGTATTGTAGCGGCTTCAGTAGTTAAAATAACGTAATAAAAATATGGTCATAGTTTAAGATTTCAATTTGTTATTGTAAGTAATGTGAATGAAGTATCACCCACTGGCATACTTCATATACTTAAAAAAATCGATTGTCTTAATATCCAAAGCGATAAATACTAAACGGAAATATGTTTATCCTACACATAAAATCTAGAATTCTTGAACTGTGTGCAAATCCTGCCATGGTAACAAAAATAAATGTTAATAATTAACACTCCAATTCAATTAAAAATACATAAATTAGTATTTATATTATTAGCTAAATTCTTCTATTTTTCTCCCTGAGCTAGCTAAAACGAGACAATTTTATAGCAAGGATCAACTTTTTGCCCGTAAAATATTACTGTCTTCTTCGATTTTCAATAAAACCGCAACTTTGCTATCAAACCTTGAGATATTGAAAAAGAATAAAGAGTTTGGATTTTATGTAACAGTTTGTAGATGGATGGATGGATTTGGAAAGGGATAAGTTTTCAGAGTACATGTGTCATGTTAATATTGATAACCATCATCATCATGTAAGGCTTTACAGTAGCGGGTGGGCCTGAGCCTGGTCGAGTAGCACTGGAGATCGCAGTTTGCGCTTGCTGATGACGCTGAATGGGGTATGCTCGGCTCCAGTCAGTCAGAAACGCTGAATCGTATAGTCAACGCTGAAGCGCGTATACTTGGTTTCAGAAGTAAGTTTTCAGTTCTTGTCGTGTGTGACCACAGAGTTGCTCATCAATTCTTATGTCCAATTTCTCACTCCAACAGTTCTCAAATCTTCATACCACAAATATAATTACCGTAGAAAATGTTTAAACTTCTACAGCTGAAAGTTCATCAAAGTAAATGTGCCATTAAGATAACAATTAAAAGGACAAAAACCTCATTCTGCTAAAATTACTAGGGAGCCAAATTAATGGGCGTTCAAAACATCAGAACTTGCTAAAAGATGCAATATATTAGTTTTATTACTTTACTTGTTACTTCGTAAACTGCTTTATTTGGGCAACACTTCCAGATTTAGGGCATGTAGAATATATTATAGTTCAGCACATCCAGTGGCCGATAATTCTGGTTTGACAAACATCCATGACACAGAGTATGTAACCACAGAAGGATACTAAAAGTAGTGCTATTCTATAACAATCTCACCATGAAAACGTAGGCGTAGTGAGATTGAAGTGAGCTGTCAAACCCTAGCGGCAGATATGATGACAGTTCACGTCAAGCCTACTTCATTTAAATTTTCACGATAAGATTTTTACAGAAAAAACCGACTGATTACATTTCCGGTAAAGAACATAAACTCGACCCGACTCAACTCTCCCACTATTTCTTCTTATAATGTGTCTCACTTCCAGTATCAATTTATCTCACGCTAAGAAACGGCGTTCTCCCAACAATCTTCTCCTGCTCTGTCTTTCTCATACGTCTAACTTTGTTCAGTCTCCCTTTCATATTTAGTTAATTCTTCCTTGGAATGCGTTTCTTCTTCCGATCAGGACGGCAGAGTTAATATATATGAAATAGCGTAGAGTTATCTCAACAGCTCTCAACCTTGAATTTATAAATAACACATAACATAACATCGCGCCTGTAATTCCAGAAGGGTTAGGCAGAAGTATACTTATATTACACCCACATTTCGCCAGTTATGTTTAAGTCCCATGTAGTAGGGGGCGAGCCTATTGCCATCAACCGGGCCTAAATCCAGATTCCGGGCTGCTACTGAGAAATGCTAGATAGAAAAACCCAATATCACTGAGTCGAATCCAGGACCACATGCTTAGCAGTAGCTCTTGCAACCACTAGAACAATGAGGCGTTTGTAAACAATTATATTATTATAAGTATATATTATAGTTAATGTGTATGTACGTGTATTATAAGTTCGTCACCTATATACGGGCACATTGGTGCCGATACTCTTGTCACAAATGTCACAAAAATCTGGTTTATTCCTGTCAAACGACGATTTCCCATTCAGGCCACAACTTAACCATATTTGAGTTTGACAGAACTAAGATGGCACGGAGTTATTTGTTCAGTGAAAATGGCAATTTAGCTATTCTGAATTTGAGGTTTTTCACTTAAAATTTGGAATGTCAAACTAAATATGAATGTGAAACTGACTATTTTTAATCTCGATTAAAAACTTGTGGAATAAAATTAGTTGTCGTGAACTAATTAATATTCACAAACACCTCGACTTCAGGTGCAAAAACAGTACTGCATTTTTTTCTTTTCTTTTGCATATTTCGAAAATGGTGTGTCCTATCGCAAAAATAATGAAAATTTCGAGTCCCTTCTTTAAATCCCTAAAACTCATTATGTAGGTAATAATTTTTCATATTTTTCATACAAAAAGTGAAAAATTCCATGTGAAACACGACGAGGCTGCTCAAAATCACGGGTTATGGCAAACAACCACAAAATTATTCTAAGAGAACATTTTTTGTACAATAGATTTAAGATTCTTATAGCTAAAAGTAAGGCGTTTTAGTGATAGTTTAGTTCAGTGTACAAGAGAATCGGCACCAATATCTATTTTATTTATAGTTTATCACAATTTATATCATTTCTGTTTTTTTTTCATCATTTTTCCTTTCAACCAGTGCTCCCTCCATCTAGTCTCTTCACACTCCTTAGTTGACTGGTAGGGAATGCCTAAGGCATTAAGTCCGCCTTTGTACTTTTTTGTGTTCGAAAAGTTTGAATCAATAACATGCAAAAATAAATTTGAGATAAAAATGGATAGATCAAGCAGCAGTAAGAAGTATGTAGTGACGAAAAGCAAATAACTATACTACAGTACACATCCTCCTCACCTGTCAACCTCAGCTGCACATGGGTCTGGACAGAGACCATGGCTCTGATGATTTATGAGGAAATCTAACAACATCCTAGATTTACAGCCTAAATACAATAGTCTGAAAATACAAGCTTCAGGATTTTACTCATATGTCTCAGGCTCTCAGGGAATCGAATACGTGATTACAATAATTATGATCTGTGATATCAAACTACTTTGAATTAGAGTCTGCAAAAGTACTGGAATATTTTATTTTACCAACTCTTTTTATAGCTACTTCCGCCTTGTCTTCTGCATCTTACCATTCTGTGTCCATATTGACAATCAGTCCACTCTAAACTCGGCTTCATAATTAATACGTTGGGAGTGTATAAACAGAGCCCCACAGTTGAAGTTATCGCGAGAATTACCATAATTAACGACGGCAGCGCCGGCGCGGATTTAATGGTGGAAAAGTATTCTGTACCGTGTATTATCTTCTATTTTCTAATGAATTTGCATTTTATTATTATTCAGGGATGAAGTTGGTATGTAAATATTAATGTTTATGCAGAAAGGTTTGTCACTTACTTGTGAACTGCTGACCTTCCACAATAATTTAATCATTAATCATTATTTTACAAATAATACAAGTATAATAATGAAAGCGAGGTTGTGTTAAATAGGTACTTGGCATTACCCATGAGGACCTATTTTTGAATTTCAATTCTTATAAACGTATCCATATGAAACATACACTTTACAATCAATTCATAATTAATAATAGAAATTGATGTACTAATGGATTGCGTAAGCGTCAATTACAAACATGAATGATCGTGTGATTAAGTAAAGTGTTCGCTTGTGCTACTAATGAAATAAAATATTTTTTGTACCATATGTGTACCAGTACTTTTATATGGCATTAGTGTTTTATATTAAGAAAAATGTAAGACACGCCGCAAAATAATTAACTAACTTCCATTTTATTCCATTGCCTACCCAGTCATTATTCTCCCACAAAAAGTTTTCGTACTGCAGGCCTAATCGTGTTTTTAAAAGGACATCATCAGGAAGATCTTTATCGCGCTCTCCTAAAATTAAAAATCACCTATTACAAAATAGAAAATCAGTCTATTTATACATAGACAGACAACCTTAGAACTATTCTTAGTCGACGATCGCACGGATGTAAAAATCACCGGATCTTTAGTTGAAAATCCAACGGTGTGTTTTTACTCTAAAGGATTCTCAATGCGAAAAAAAATCCCCTTGCTAATTTAATTACGTGCGTGGGAACGTGGGTTTACTGTCCTAGTTTTGTGTGTAAATTAACAACTTAAACGCTATTTATTTTTTAACGGCAATTAAAAGTTTCTGTATAAATTACATTTTAATTTCGAAAGGAAATAAGTTTTTAACATAATTCATACTACGGTAGTCAGTTTTCAACGAAAATAATCATTTCCGTTTCAGTAGTACACTCGTATAAGTATAATTGAATCTTAATACAATTTGGTTTAAATTAGCCGACACTAGCAAAACATTGAGCTAGTTGAGTACGTCTCTCCTCTGTGGATACCCTCTGTAATGCTTTCAATGATGCCCTTACGCGATTACCGAAGTCAATATCTACCAGGGTCAGCAAATGGAGAGATTTTTTCAGTATATCTCGAGATACTCCTACTAACGATGCTGCGACGTTATCCACAATCCTCTGCCTGTGTGCATCACTCTCTATGATTTCATTATAGAACTCTGCGACTGGTTGCAAATCAATAGCATTTCTTTGTAATGGGAGCAATCTCTCTGTTGGTCTTGCTTCATCCACGTAAGGCATGGGTCCGTTGAAAGAGTTGGGGTAATAGTTCGGTGCATCCTTCATATTCTCCCGCACAGGTGGTTTCCCATCACGATTGTAATTTCTGTCATACAAAGGAGCATTTATTCTAGAATTTGCATGGTTACCTCCCACGCGGTAGTTTTGCGCATCTGGATAGAACATCTTTCTTGCTTTAAAAACGAGATCAGGCGGTCCTGTTATACCGGGAACTAAGTTGTCTGGACTATATGCGCCTTGCTCAACGTCTCTGAAATCATTGTCGACACGACGATTGAGAACTAACCTTCCTACTGGCACGGTACGATACGTGCCTCGCTTCCACAATCTTGTCATATCAAAAGGATCGTAATCAATTCTCGATAAGTCATCCTTTGTTAAAATATCCATTTCTAGTCTCCAAGCTGGGTAATTTTTTGCAGCTATTGCGTTATATAAATCTCTGTTGTAATAGTCAGGATCTTCAATACCTATTGCTGCCGCTTGAGCATTTGTCAGATTAACCATACCGATTTCAGATCTATAATTAAACTTCACATAAAATCGTTCTCCATGTTTGTTGTAAACTTCATAGGTGTGCAATGGGAAATAATTCGTCTTTCTATATCCATCAGGTATACCAAGATCAGATTGTAACCATAAATTCGCATGCAAAAAGTCAGGTTTCAGTGTAATAAAATCCCATATCGCTGTGTTATCAGCTATTCCAGTACGAGGGTTTCTTCTGAAGGCGTGGACGAGAAAACTAAATTCAATTGGATCTTTAAACAAAAAGACAGGTATGTGGAAGCAGATCATGTCTAGATTGCCTTCGTTCGTATAATATTTAATGGCAATAGCCTTTGTTTCTCTAGTTACGTCATTCCCGCCGAGATTTTGTCTTGCTGTTGAAAACCGAGTAGCTACTGGTGTTCTCTTGCCGACTCCATTAAAGACATCAGATTTTATGTACTTGGACACGTCATGTGTGACTTTGAAGTATCCGAATGCGCCATATCCTTTAGCATGGACTACACGCTCGGGTATTCTTTCTCTGTCAAGATGAGATCCGATAAGGAAATGATGTTTGTTGTTGAATATATCCGTATTTAGTGTTATTGTGTCTCTTATATCTATTGGGTCTCCTGTGAGCTTGGTCCACACTCCTATTGGTCTCTGAAATATAAAACCGAAACAGTTTATGTGATGAGTATTTTGAAATAATATTAAACACACATACATAAACTCACACCTTCCTCCCATGGTATAAACTACAGAACGCCACCTGCTACGATCCCTACTTACTCCTTTTGCCTCGAGTACGTTCATACATCTGTTCATACACGCACGCCGGTTCAAGTACTACGCACCTGACCTTTCTGAAGAACCTCACCAATAAAGTCACAATTAATGTCTTCCTAGAACGTCCCCGCCCAGCGTTTCCACTCACATCTGTCATGTAAATACTTTTTGTTAGTATCCTTTCATTCAACCTCTCAACATTACCAAACTATATTTTTTAATATCTAAAAATTCAGTTCACTTCGATTCGACAAACGTATTAAACGTTCATCAATTTATTGGTACTCAGAACTTTTTGATAATGACTTTGCATCTGGTCATTTAGTTTATTGATATTATTATGTTTCCAAAAATTTCAAAAGAGAGAGAAGTATTGACTTCGCTGCCTTATGAAAGAATGCCAAATAACATTTGATTGCTTAATCGTTTATTTCTTACGGCAGGAAATATCAAACAATTTTAGAAACAGATAGGTGTACAAGTACGTACCGGGTGTAGTTGTCTAAATTCGGCCAACTGTTGCGAGAAAGCATCTACCGTCTCATTTTCGTATCGATAGGCAGTCCCATGCCCTATAATCGCGCACACACAAACACAAACAATGAGTTGCCTCATCCTTACGAAGTGAAAACGTTGCATAGGTTCATCAAATTTATATACTTGCGGAGTAATTTGTACTTAAGTATAGGAAAACGTGAGTTATTAGAGCAACCGGCATAATAGTATAATACTGCAGCGGCCGACAACAATGCCTGGTTGCGGCCAAGGCTTGTATAGTAAGTATTTGTCTCAAATAATACGCTGAAATTCAATCTAAGTAAATCCATACTAATGTTATTTTGGAAGTAACTCGTAATGTTTGTATGTTACCTTTTCACATCTGAACCACTTAACGGATTTCAATATTTTTTTTGCAAAGGAGTTAAATGGCATCCTGAAGAACGACATAGTCTACTTTTGTCCCGGTAGCACGTTCCTTTGGGATAATTTTCGAAATCATCGAGTGCGGCTTACCAGAATCAATGACGAACAACGGTAACGTTTCTCGCGTTAAATAAGTTCATTTCTTTCTTTTTCACTTTAAACAGCTCTATTTTCTAAGCCAGTTCGAGTTTTTTTTTTTTGATAAGTTACCTCCTTGGTTGCCATGGGTCGAAGTAACAAGTTTGTTCCTTTTTTTTTAATTACACGGCAGGTAGGAGTTTTCATAATAACATTTCCGGCCGCTGCTTGCGTGTATTTGACCAGTACAGCATTTTTTATTTGTCTCGAGAAGTGTATCAATAATAATAATACTATATTAAATGTTATCCACAATGAATATCCACCAGCAACTCGCCTTGCAGTACAGCCTTGTGGAATCGGAAGTACCGTTCCTCTCTCTGGAACCCTGACCGTCGGTAGCTTGGACCCTGTTCCCGATACGGGTGGGCTTTATTTTTTTATATTTCAAATGTTTTTCTTTTATTGTTTGTCTAACGAAAATATTTAAAATGTAAAAGATAAGTTTTAAAATGAATGGAGGACATAATAATAACGTTTGAGAAAAAATATTATTTGGCTACCAGCAGTTATGATTTATTTTATTTAATGAAAATAAGGTTATTCTGAAAACAAAACACGATCGCTATGAGTTGCACACAGATTTTCATTTAACAGATTCAAATGACAACCTCATTCATAACAAGTCATCATCATTCTCCTTTTTTTTTTGTTCCGGATGTAAAATCCTCATGAATGTCCTCCGCCCTGGGGCAGGCGGAGGGGTCTGTCAGACTCTTACTGACAAAAAACCACCCCGGTGTTCCATCTCACACCTGCGTCGGGGTCGCGGGAACATATGATTCTTCCGCAACCCCGACTGGTGCTGGCCTGCCTCGGCGGGCCTCCTCGTGTTTGGAGGGGGAGTGAGGTGTTAGACTCCCCCCGCAACGACTAAGAGGGGTGCGCGTGGAACACTACGCGCTGCCACCTCGGGTCCTGATGTATGGGGTGCGGTGGACGTCCCCGAGTCCGCCGTCCCTGGACCCATTTAGAGGGGCTGTAAGAGGGCGTTGTCCGCCCTCCGCCTACGACCAACCCTTTGCCCCTTGCGACGAATCAACGGGGCCATCGCCTATCATTTTTCGGCCGCAGAGGATAGGGAGAGCGGCCAACGACATACCGACACTCCTCTTCCCCTGCGGCCCCACCGCGTCCACCATCATACGGTGGCGACCCGGTTTAGGCCGCGGAAGGTAGTGAGAGCGGCGCATCGTAATACCGGCACTCGTCTCCCGCCGTGGCCCCACCACAGTTGCGATGTCGCCCAACAACACCGTGACCTTGGTCGCTACGTCGTCGGCTTGTCAGCAATAGCCCTGACGAGCGGCCCCTCCTCGGGTTCCTCTTAGCTTCACCGTGGGGGTCAAGCCACGGTTACTGAGCCCCCCCGGCTCGTCAATGCTTCCCGCATTGGCGGGGATCATCATTTTCCTGCATTAACCCCAACTTATATTAAGTCGGTGCGACTTGTGTTTTTCTTCTTTCTCAAAAATCACTACCATCCAGAAAGTGAAGTCAGATCGTCTATCGACTACCCACATTCCAAACGTGATAAACTTGCCAATTCTATTTATGCTGGAGAGGTCTTCCAGAGATCGCGATTGCTAATTATTTGCGGTCTCACCTCACCCAGGGTATGTAATAATAGGTCTTATTACCTATGAAATTATCATTGAGTGTACAAAAGTTAAGGTCATTTTAATTAAATTTTTTTTAATTCTATCAATCGTCTAGTGGTCGCAATCGCTACTGCTGAGCATGAGATCCTGGGTTCGATTCCCAGGTCGGGCAACGTGTTATTGGGTTTTCCTATCTGGAATTTCTCAGTAGCAGCCCGGAGTCTGGATTAGTGCCCGGTTGATGGCAATAGGCTCGCCTTCTTAATTTATGGGACTTAAAACATAACTGGCGAAATGTGGGTGTACTATAGGTACATCTCTGCCCGGGGAAACAAGGCGTGATGCTATGTAATGTGTTCTATCAATCAAAATATGCACCCATGGTATCGATGCATCTCTGCCAGATCAGTGGTTATTTTTCAATGCCCTTCTTGAAGAAGTCAGTTATACGGGAGCCAACAAACTTTTCAAAGGAATTTTGTACTGACTCTCGGGTATTGAGTTTTTTTCCCTGCTATGAAGTTTTCCAATTTTGGAAAAAGTAGAAGTCTTTCGCCGCAAGGTCTGCTGAGTACGGTGGATGACGCAAAACTTCCAAACCTAGCTCTTGCAGCTTAGAGACCGTCTGTTGTGCCGTATGCCGTATGAGGCCGAGCGTTGTCGTGTAGGAGCAGTGGGGACGATCGATTAAACAATAACGAGTCGTGCGTTCGTTGGTAGTTGTAAGGTATTGTGTCTACTTTTGTTATTCAGTTATGTGGGTATGCGCAAATATGAATAAACCAGTCAGCTATCCATCTCCGTGTTTAATTGACGTCCCATTTCGCGACGAGGAATTCGAATAGTAATTGCGTCTAAAATTGTGATTAACAATGCCAATCGCTCGACTAGAACCATTTGACATTAATTCGAAGCAGTGGCCATCGTATATTCGCCGTGTGAAACAATACATATTACTGAATGAGATTAAAGATAACTTGTGTGTGCCGTTGTTAATTACGGTTGTGGGTGAAACTACATACCCGTTAATGTGCAATCTGTGTGCTCCGGCGGATCGAGAGACGAAGGAATTTGACAAATTGGTACGTTTGGTGACCGATCATCTAGAACCACAGAGATCGGAGATTGCCGAGCGTCACATGTTTCGCTTACGTAGACAGCGTGTTGAGGAATCAATGACGGACTATCTCCAAGATTTAAAACATCTCGCGACTACGTGTAACTTTGGTACTATGCTAGAAGAAAACCTTCGCGACCAATTTGTTTCCTGACTATCCAACAGCGCGAAGCGATCGCGTATTTTTGCTGAGAAAAATATTAAATACAAAGAGGCGGTGGAGCTGGCTCTAGCGTTAGAGGCCGCAGAGAGGCACGCGGAGGTGAGCGCGGCGACCACCGCCGCAGCTACGACCTCAGGTGCAGGCGGCGACGCGGACGAAGGCCTACACAGGACCGATACGGGCCGAGCACGTGGAGAAGGCGCACGCCGGCGCGGCGTCGATAGGTGGCACCCCTTCAGCGCCGATGCAGGCCGCCTCGAGTCAACATTGCTGCCGGTGTGGAAAGCCGCATCGGCCAGAAAGATGTCGTTACATCAATTACGGCTGTGATGAGTGTAACCAACGTGGACATTTGAAAGTGATGTGCAAAGATATGCGTGGTAGTGGTCGGTCTGGTAGGCAGAACTACGTAAGTGAGGATAACTATGGGGACGAGGATTTGTTTAGCATCGAACTGGCGTCTAAAGGTAACAAACCTTACTTTATTAACGTGAACATTGAAAGTTACGAAATTAAATGTGAAGTCGACACAGGAAGTCGCATTTCGGCTATTAGTGAAGATTTTTACAAGCAGATGTTTCCAAATACAACAATTAAATCGGATAATCTAATATTACGGTGTCATGCAGGTACGCGAATTGAGTCATTAGGTTATATATTGGTCATTGTTAAACTTGGTAATGTTTGGGCAAACAATTTGTCTTGTTATATTATAAAAAATGGTGGACGCCCAATATTGGGCAGGGATTGGTTAAAGTCCCTCAATATCAAACAAATACATTTTAATGATATTATTGCTGATTCATGTGTAAGTAAGTTAACTACAGAATTTCCTGAGGTTTTTACTGATAAATTAGGAAAATGTAAAAAATTGCTCCAATTGCAACTGACAAATAAAGAACCCGTGTACGTACGGGCGGGCCCCGTACCGCTGGCACTCCGCGCGCGTGTGGAGCGCGAGCTCGAGCGGCTGGAGGCCGAGGGCGCCATCTACCGGGTCGAGCACTCTGACTACGGCACACCCATAGTGCCGTTTATAAAGACGACCGGCGATATACGCATATGTGGCGATGATAAAATTACCATCAATCCTAAACTTAAACGTGAATATTACCTACTCCCACGCACCGAAGAGTTGTTTGCCACTCTAAGTGGGGGAAGGGAATTTACCAAAATTTATTTGCGTGCATATCAACAGATGGTTTTGACGGATGATTCACAACTGTGTACAGCTATTACAACACACATCGGTACATATGTTTATCGCCGTACGCCATTCGGATTATCCACGCAAGCCGCGCAATGTCTCCTACATTGCGCGGCTTGCGTGGCACGGTGGTGTTTCTTGACGATATTTGTGTGACGGGCACAGTATTGGCGCATCGTGTCCCAGACTGCAGTGAGCGACCGGACAGCTGTGTGTCGCACACACTCAATGATGCGGAACGCAATTACATTCAGATTGACAACGAGGTTCAGAGCCTTTAAGCTACATCTTCGTAGCGAAAGTGGGTGTTAGCGACGCAATTCATAAAAATGTAAAAGGGAGTGCGCGGGGTCGGAGCGGGGAAGTACCGAACCGCCATTTTGATTTGCGATGAGACAGTGCCATTACTAACGCGACCGACAGCGCGCGCTTCCCCCTCGATCCACACCATTAACAGTGGTCTTCGAGTCAGATCGCTAATGTTTTAATACTCCGCCACCGAAGAGAAACATGGTAAACACCCGCAGTACCACTAGCAAACTGAGAGCGAAGGAGGAGTTGGAGGCAAAGCTACAATCGGCAACAGGAGCACAGCAAAAGCCACCGCCTACACCAATAAAAAGAAGGATGATGAGCTTATTGTAAAAAGTTCTTGTGCCGCGAGTGTTGTAAAATCGGAACGAACTGGAAAACTAAATCCGCCTTCACATACATCACGTCAGTCAGTCAAGTCCAAGAAACTGTCGTCATCACAATCGATATAAGTACAGAAAAAGAGACTGGAACTAGAAGCAGCACAGGCGAAGGCACGCATTGAAATGGAACTCATTGATAGAAAATTAGCGGCGGACCTAGCAGAACTCGAAGAAGAATACAGTCCACCATCAGACACACCGGAACAAAATAACGGCGCGGGTGATATTGAAAAGTGGTCGGAGCGTAGTCAACAAGAACTACAGCAATTTGACAGTGATAAAAACCCACCGAAACCGAACGCGAACCCGGCCGACACAGAAGGAACAGTTCAACAGCTTGCGAACGAAATCAATGAACTCGTCTCGTCCTCCGCCATCCAGCAAAATACAAAACTTATAAGTCGTCTCAGCACACCGAAAGAGCTCCCTAGTTTCAGCGGCGACTCAAAAGAGTGGCTCCATTTCGAGCAAGCTTTTATTGAATCTACAGAAATCTGTAATTTCACCGATAGAGTAAACCTTTGGCGGTTACGTAAGTGTCTACGCGGTGCCGCTAAAGAAGCTGTAGCCGGCTTACTTATCAGTGGTGCTTCATCTGCAGACGTAATTTGTACTCTGAAACTGCAATTCGGAAACGTTGACGTCATTCTTTCCCGCATCGTGTCAGACATAAAGAAGATGAACAACCTGTCTACGGATTATCATCGAGAAATAGTACCCTTTTCTGTCAAAGTGACGAACTACATCGCAGCTGTACGAGCTCTCGGACGCCATGAATATCTACAAGGCATGGAAGTAGCTAATATTATCTTATTCAAGCTACCTACTACCCGGCTCGCGAAGTGGACAGACTATAGTTACCCGTTTATCACTGCTGAATCACCAAAACCTAGACTAGATGTGCTGTCAAATTTCCTCACCGAAGAAGCTGTGAAAATATCAACCTGTAGTGCTATTTTATTACAATCTAAAACAGACAATTTCAAACGTAAACAATGTGTGAACAATATACAAACTGTTCTAGTGCAAGACGGACAAAGTGAAGAAAAGTGTCGTTATTGTCGTACTGCTAGTCACAAATTAACAGAGTGCAAAAAGTTTAAAAAATCACTACGAAAAGACAGATGGCTGCACGTAAAGCGTAACGGTATTTGTTATAAGTGTTTACTAGAGCATCATCGTAGGGACACGTGCACCGCGCCCAGCTGCGACGTAAATAATTGTGGACAATCTCATCATCGCTTATTACATTATGTGCCACGTCAAGACATCAGTGAATCCGTGCCAACGATACAACCCGTAGTTCCACCCGATGCTGAAGTTCCATCCGAAACAATAACAAATATTAATGTCAGCTGTTCGGTAAGGAAGTGTGAGCACGACTGCTCTGCTAGACGACGGCTCGACTGTGTCGTTGGTTAGCGCTTCGCTGGCGGAGAAAGTGGGGCTGCGCGGCGGCCGAGAACGTGTTCGTGTGTGTGGCGCGTGGAACGACACCGAACTTGTGTGCAACGCACAGCGTGCCAAAGTGTCTTTGTGTGGTGTTAATAACAACATGTTTACAATCGATGCGCGAATTGTTGAAGAACTAAACCTACCACAAAGTTTGCCTACGATAAATAGTAAAAACTACACGCACTTAAGTGACGTCAGCCATCATTTATGCACAAAAGCACAACTCCAACCACATGTCTTAATTGGACAAGATAACTGTCACCTTCTCTTACCTTTGGAAATGAGGGTGGGTAGACCCGATGAGCTCTGTACCACCCGGACTCCCCTGGATTGGTGCCTACATGGAAGGGTGCCTAATGTTTACTTACCTGATTCGGCTGATTCTGCTGTACGTCACTCCTCATTGTTTGTCACTAGTGACGTCACAGAAACGGAATGTATGCTGCGAGAAATCCAAGAGGAGGTCGAGTCCATGGGCGTGTCTGGCAGGCTAAGACAAAACGCCGTAGACTTACGAGCTATAGAAAGTTTAGAACAAAGTTCTGTACTCATCAATGGTCAATGGCCTGTTGGCTTACCTTGGCGAGACGAGAAATGTGTGATGCCGGACTCGTACCTGACAGCTCTGTGTAGACTGAAAGGAGTAGAACTAAAACTAAAAAGAAGCAAAGAATATGCGAAAAGATACGAAGAACGCATACAACATCTATTTGATAACGACTAAGCAAAATTATGTAACAACTTAAATGTGACACCGCCTGGAACTTGGTACTTGCCTCATTTTGGAGTAGATAATCCCAACAAAAAGAAATTGCGTAAAGTGTTTGACGCGGCAGCTAAAACAAATGGGTTATCACTTAACGATCACTTATTAAAATGCCCTGACCTACTTAGGTCGTTATTCGGCATTATGTTGCGATTTAGAGAAAATCGAGTAGCCGTGTCTGGAGATATTAAAGATGTTCCTCAGAGTAAAAATTCGACCAGAAGACCAGGACGCCTTCCGATTTCTATATAGAAAAGAACCAGAAGGATCTGTAAACACCTACGTTATGACGTCTTTAATTTTTGGTGATTATTGCTCGCCTCAAAATGATTCATGAAGTCATGTCCAGAAACCAGAAAGGCGGGTTCGAGATGCGGAATTGGACGAGTAATAGTAAACAAGTACTTGCGAGCCTACCTAAAGATTTACTAGGCGATACAGCCGTAAAATTAAAAATCGGTCAACAGTATGAAGGCGAATGCACGCTTGGATTGATTTGGCATCCAAGTGAAGATACTTTGAGATTCTACGTATCTTTCAAGCGAATATCCGAATTTATTATAAATGGGATACAAAAGCCTACCAAGAGGGAAATGTTACGTGTGGTTATGTCCATTTTTGACGTATACGGTATTCTAGCACCGTACACCATAAACGGAAAAATTATTTTACAAGAAACTTGGAAATTAAATATTAGCTGGGATGATTATATACCCGATACAGTGTTTGAGAAATGGTCCAAATGGATTTGTTTATTGAATTCATTACAAGACGTTAGCTTGCCAAGACACTATCCGGCTGCTACCACAGGAGTGAGCGAGAACGAAAATAAGATGTCCCCGCCATCTACTTCAAGCGCCACGGCTACAAAAGCTACGAATAATGCTACGAACGTAGCAGACGCGACATCGGCTACGAGTGCTACGACGACTCACAGCTGTTGCAATCTAAATGATCGAAAGATGGATACTCAACATAGTTATAGCAACCTGCAGATGCATGTATTTTGTGATGCGTCTAGCAAGGCATACTGTGCCGTCGCGTACTGGAAATGGAATGACAACCATAATAATACACGCGTAGCATTCATCGCGAGTAAATGTCGGGTTGTAGGAAACAAACCGATAACTATCTCACGCTTGGAACTTCAAGCTGCTGTCCTAGCGTCTAGACTAGCAGACTCAGTTGCTAGAGAACATACTATGAAGCCTGTACAACGAATATTCTGGAGCGACTCGACAACAGTGCTACACTGGATAAGAAATGATGCTCGCGACTATAAAGCAAACCGTTTAGGCGAAATTGATGAGTTAACGCAAACGAATGAATGACGATACGTGTCTACAAAACAAAACGTAGCTGATAGTCAAGTTTATAAATAAATGAAAGAAGCTAACTTGTGAGTTCGACGACACTATGAAGAATGCTGAAATATTACTCGTATTATAAGACCAAATCAGGAATGTTGACTAGATCGGTCACGCGCGTCGCTCGAATACCAGTTGATGGTGAGTGCTGCTGAGGCAGCACTGGGGTGAGGCATGTTAGCGACGCAATTCACAAAAATTTAAAAGGGAGTGCGCGGGGTCGGAGCGGGGAAGTACCGAACCGCCATTTTGATTTGCGATGAGACAGTGCCATTACGGCATGCGGCTAGCATATGATTTTACAATAAAATATATAACCTCAAAGCAAAATTGACCAGCAGACGCGTTGTCACGTTTACCATTAGCACAGGAGCGCCGTCCCACCGAAACGATGAGTTGTGTTAACTTAGTACATCAATGTATTCCGGTTAATTTCCATGACGTAGGTAAAGAAACCAATAAGGATACAATATTAGCGCGAATATCGGATTTGTAAAATTTGGATGGCCATCGGTACCTAGTTGCGAAGACGAAAAGCCATATTTTGCACGAAGGAGCGATGTTACAATGGATTTCGGTTGTTTAATTTATAAATATCGTATCATTATACCAAAACCACTACGAACTAAAATCCTAGAAGAAATTCATCAAGGTCATTTAAGAGTTTGAAAAATTAAAAGCTTATGACGCAATTATGTTTACTGGCCTAGCTTAGATGATGACCTTGAAGTAATGTGTCGTTCGTGTGAGCCGTGTCGTATGGTGCGGAATGCAGCGCCGCGTGCTGACCTGCATCCGTGGGAATTTCCTTTGTTTCCATGGCAACGCTTACATGCAGATTTTGCGGAGTATTCAGGAATAAAATACCTCATTATAGTCGACACGCATTCGAAGTGGATTGAGGCACTTCCAATGGGTCGTACGGATGCACAGTCAACAATCACAGCTTTTATCACAGTTTTTAGTAGGTTTGGATAACGGACCACCATTTTAATCCACAGAATTTAAAAATTATTGCAATCAAAATAGTATTGCACATGTGACAACGGCGCCTTATAGTCCACAGGGTAATGGCGCAGCTGAAAATTGTTAAAAAAGCCATTAAGAGAGCAGTTCTCAGTGGCGTAAATGTGTTCTAAGCATTAAACACATTCTTATTTAATTACCGCAATTGTGAGCATGCAACTACGGGCGTGCCACCGGCAGTATTGCTAACCGAGCGTCGTAAGCGGACACGACTGGATGCGATACGGCCAGACGTCGCCCAAGTGGCGCGCGCGACGCAACAACGTCAGGTAGCTCATGGAGGAGGCACGCCTCAGCCCCCTACCCGTGTAGGGGAACCGGTACTCGCACGCGATTCCACCTCGAATTCTAATAAATAGTTCCAGTTGGGAACAAGTCGCGGTTATCACTTTCGCGAGCGAGCATCGGTACTCACAAGGGGGAGCGTAATGGTTATGACGATGATGCTTACAAGGATGCATCAAAGGCATCCAGTGAGCTGGAGACGGTGGCAGGTAGCGCAGGCCCGAAGAGCCCGGCCTCGCCGGCGACGCCTTGCCCCCGCCGCCGCCGCCGCCAGGTGCTTCGGCTCGAGCGATACGTGCCACGTGCGCGCAGTTAATAAAGACAATGTGTCTAAATAGTTAAAATTGTATTTAGTTTTTTTATATACCATGTTAGTTAATAGTTTTGATTAGTATATATAATCTTAAGGGGGAAAAGTGTAAGGTATTGTGTCTACTTTTGTTATTCAGTTATGTGGGTATGCGCAAATATGAATAACCCAGTCAGCTATCCATCTCCGTGTTTAATTGACGTCCCAGTAGTGTTCACTCCGTACACGTAATTAATGTTGCGATCCATTTGTGCGGCATTGCTACCGCGACGAAACTCGTATTCCATAATTATTCGTAATTTTATCGTGTCCATATTGATGAGAAAGATACAAATGTAGTGAAAACAAAACACTAATCAACAAACAAATGGCTGAATTTGAAAACAGAATTTCGTGTTTTTAATTCATTTGAATTTAGTATTTATTGCAAGACATACATAAATTACGTTTCAAATGGCCAGTAATGTAAAACGGCAACTTCATAGAGAAAGATCTTATATTTACATGAGCTGATCGAGGAACTCGGCAGCACTGGCATCGGATGCACGAACATCGGATGGATGCATGATAGATGGTGTGTCATTTAACGGTATGATATGGTGCTGCTGAGTCTGTCGTGCAGTGCCCTCAGGAAGCTATTGAATATATGTAAATGCTATGCTGGAGCCCATGGACTAAGGTACAATGTTAAGAAAAAGTGAGCTGTTAGTTTTTATATTTCAAAACAAGACCTTTGTAGTGGTACCACCAATTCTCGCTGTGTGGTGCAACTCGAAACAGAGTAAAGCAGATTGTATACCTTGGTTCACAGTAGATGGCACTGATAACTGTGGTATGGAGAAAGAGCTTACGATGCAACACACTGGCTGGCAGATTTGAAAGTGAGCTACTGCTATTTAAATGGATTTGGGCTGGACACATCTGCCGCATGTCAGACTATCAATGGGCCAAACTTACGACCCAGTGGGTCCCGCTTAATGGCAAATGAAGGTAATGTTTGAGCTGGAATCATTTAATAAAGATTGGTCCTTGGCAGCTTAGTACAGAGAGAGGTGGAATGAGAGTAGGGAAGCCTTTGCCTAGCAATGGGGCATTCAAGGCTAATAGTAATAAATGATGTAGTAAAATATAATGCCTTGCGTGTGGAATCCAACAATGCTTTGAGGATACTTCTGTCCCTGCTGTTCCTGCTGGCGGGTTGTTCGAAAGAGATACCGTGGCCCTTGCACAGGCAGTTGTAGGAATAAGGTTGGGTTTTTCATCAGTAAAAGTATGACACACGCTCCTGCTCCACCAACAGTGGGAGGACATTTGATGATTTCCCACCCAAAAAAAAGGATACTGCTGTCGCTGCCACGTTTCTCTAGCGCGTCATTTTCGCAGCAACGCGAACAGATGTATTTTTTTTTGTGAGGCGTAAAAGATCCTCGTCTGAGCATTGCTGCTAGCAAGACTGACGGCCACCTGATGAGGCACCTGTGCGCAACGCATTGCCAGTCTCGGAAAACATGTTAAGCCGTTAGTGACAGTCCTTATGGGTCGTCAGGAGCCCGAAAGTCTGAGAACCAGTCTTACCAAGTGGTATCGTTTTACCCAGTAACTGGATTGTGGAGATCATGTAGGCAGGCGCTCCATGTAAAATACTGGTATTCAGCCGACCCCTATGACAGTCATAGGGGTCGGCTGAATACCAGTATCATATCAGCTTGCAGCTTGTGCAGGCAATATAGATTATTGTATGAAGCCGATTTCTACACCGATATTACCTTCGTAGAAATAATTGGTTTTGCCTGAATAAACAAACACAGCGTTTTTGTACACTTGATAACCACCAGTAAAGCGCACGTCGCATCGTGAGGTAAAAATACATGACAAGAAGTTAAATGATCACTTTGAACAATTCACAAAACAATAGGAATGCTAGTGACAGTCCTTATGGGTCGTCAGGAGCCCGAAAGTCTGAGAACCAGTCTTACCAAGTGGTATCGTTTTACCCAGTAACTGGATTGTGGAGATCATGTAGGCAGGCGCTCCATGTAAAATACTGGTATTCAGCCGACCCCTATGACAGTCATAGGGGTCGGCTGAATACCAGTATCATATCAGCTTGCAGCTTGTGCAGGCAATATAGATTATTGTATGAAGCCGATTTCTACACCGATATTACCTTCGTAGAAATAATTGGTTTTGCCTGAATAAACAAACACAGCGTTTTTGTACACTTGATAACCACCAGTAAAGCGCACGTCGCATCGTGAGGTAAAAATACATGACAAGAAGTTAAATGATCACTTTGAACAATTCACAAAACAATAGGAATGCTACTAAAACAGTAATATTTACAAATTTATGCTTGTAGATTTGTTGGCAATACTTTTACATACACTCATAAAGAATTTTAAATTTGCCATTTGGCAATATCATGTCTCTATTCAAGAAATCAAAACAATTTTATGATCTCTTTTTTTACATCTGAGAAATGTAGTTAGTTTTACGTTTAACTACATTTTTCGACTTTTCTAAGCATACACCGCATTGTTGACCGTACTGTTGTTTGCCGTGTCGTTATTTACAATGGTATGTCAGTATTTTGTCGCACAGTTAGGCTGATGCTGATATTTACGAACCTGAAAAAAAAAGTGCATTTTCCAATGTTCAAAGCTTAGACTTTAAAATAGTATCTAGAGCCTATTAATAAGATAATAAATAGAACTCAATCAACAAAAGAAATACCTAAAAAAAAATCCACTGAGATGTGATTCATTTTTTTATTTAATGAAACTGCATTTGGTGGTTATTCGATTCGACTACGATCAAACGCATCGCCTTTTTAACCTTATTTGTTGCCGCGATGCGCTATTGTCAATAACGAAAAAATTTGCTTCTTTTGTCAGATCATAAACGTGGTGAGTGTGGCACCAGATATTTTGTAATTTCTTTTGTTTTGTGCAGTATCTACAAAGATAAAGGTGATAAGTCTACCTTATTGATGTCAATGTCAATAAAAGTAAGTATTTTTTTTTTCCTGGTACTTTCGTATGATTGACTATTTTGATTGCATAATTGTTTGTTTTTTTTTCCCACAATTCATCGTAATATTAAGCTGTGAAAGTACTGTTTGACTCGATTTTTTTGACACTACCTACAATATAAGTAGGTACTCTCATTTCCGTTCGCATCATCTGCTTTCCATTCTGCCTTCTACGTCTATTTCATTCGGTCTTTACCGTTACTCCATTAAATTGTTTTGTTAAGTCCCCCCTAAGTCTGAATATCGTTTTCTTGTTTATAATGGTGTTCCTAACGTAGGATTTAAGTAATTTCATTTTAAGTATGTACGGCGACAATTTAAAATATGATAAATCTAAAATTATTTTAGTGGACGAGCTGCTTCTCCCATGGACTACATCGCTTGCTCCCGCATCACCAGTCCCGACTTTCTTTAAAAAATATGGCTGTAATTTTAGTATATTGTGGTGTCATACGACTTCCATCGAACGAAGTCGCGGGCAGAAGCTAGTCAAGAATAAAACACATAATCACCCATCAATGTTTTATATAGAAAGAGTGCAAAAGTATCGGTTAACACAGCAACGCAGCGGCTATACAAGCTAGATTGTAGACACAAAATGTTAATTATACCACGTTCCTTTGGGTACAGGTACTATTTATTTGAATACCTACTCTTTGTTTCATATTTAACGCTGTTCTCATTTACGTTGGCTATGCATTGTGTGATTTGTTCCCGTCTCTCCTGTGGTACTACAGTCCTTAATGCTGTTAACGCTTTTCGTACTTGACGGCCTAAATCAATATCTACCAGAGTCAGCAAGCGAAGACCCTTCCTTTCTACGTCCGGAGGCACATCTAACAACATCGCTGCAAAGTTATTAATAATCCTCTGTCTGTGCTCATCAGAATCGACTATTTCATTGTAAAACTCAGCCATAGGTTGCAAATCAATGGCATTTCTATGCAAAATTAACAATCTATCCGAAGGTCGATTTTCGTCTACGTAGGGCATCGGTCCATTGAAGGAATTCGGGTAATAATTTGGAGTATCTTTCATGTTATCCAGCACAGGTGGCTTACCATCTCTATTGTAATTCTTGTCATACAAAGCAGCGTTCACTATAATGTTGTCATGATTTACTCCCAATCGATAGTTTTGCGTATCTGAATAAAAAACCTTTCTAGCTTTAAAAACAACATCAGCTGGCCCCATTATACCAGGAACTAAATTATCAGGATCGAATGCAGATTGCTCAATATCTTTAAAATTATTATCAACTAGCTTATTGAAAACCAGTCGTCCCACTGTCACAGTACGATACGTTCCTCTTCTCCAGATCCTTGTTACGTCAAATGGATCATAATCTAGCTTATCCAATTCGTATTTTGTTAGAATATCCATTTCTAGTCTCCACGATGGATAATTTCCTGCAGCGATTGCATTGTACAAGTCTCTGTTGTAATAGTCAGGATCTTCAATACCAATTGCCGCCGCTTGCGCGTTTGTCAGATTAAATAAGCCTAGGTTAGTTCTGAAGTTGAATTTGACATAAAATTGTTCACCCTCTTTATTGTACAACTCATACACGTGAATTGGGAAAATGTCCATCTTTCTGTATCCATCCGGTAATCCAAAATCGGAGAGTAGCCAGAATATTGTGTGTAAAAATTCTGGTCGTAAATTGATAAAATCCCATCTCACAGTATTATCTAAGGCGTTGGTACGGGGGTTTCTTTTGAGTGCATGTACAAAACTGAGGAAGTCCAATGGGTCTCTGTATAAAAATATGGGAAGGTGCAAACATAAGAAATCCAAGTTTCCTTGTCTGGTATAGAATTTAATAGATAAACCTTTTGTTTCTCGAGATAAATCTGTTCCACCAAGACTCTGTACTGCTGTAGAAAATCTTCCAACAACCGGTGTTATCTTTCCAATTCCATTGAATACATCGGCTGTAGTGTACTTGGAAATATCGCTTGTCACTTCAAAGTACCCAAAGGCGCCATAGCCTTTGGCATGTACAATTCTCTCTGGTATTCTTTCTCTGTTGAGGTGAGAACTGACACGGAAATGGTGTTTATTGTTGAATATGTCAGTGTTCAGAGATATTGTATCCCTTATATCTATTGGGTCTCCTGTTGTCGTAGTCCATACTCCGATTGGTCTCTGAAAGATAAACCTTTAATTTTAAGCCTTGCTTATGGTCCATTATAGAAGTTTATTATGTTTTAAGTACTTACTGGATGTCGTCTCCGAAAGTCAGGCAACTGTTGTGATACAGCATCCCTCACCGTCTCGTTATAGTATTGATAACTGGTCACATATTCCACAGCTACACAGACACAAATACAAACTGCGAGTTGCCTCATCCTATTCTCAATAGCAAAGTGCAAAATTACTAAATAGTACCACCGTTTTATATAAGTAATTGTAGGGAAACCAGTGCTATTACTGACTATAATTTTAGGGTAACTATTGAAGCAGAAAAAATGCGCATATAATCCAAATCGATATCATCGCATGTTATTGATGATTGAATATATCGTACTCGTCTGATATTTCCGTCGTTTCTTGACTCAATCAGAATTCGTGCATTGGTATTATTTTCAAACACGGTTAAAAACTATGGAAAGTCCTTAGATTCTGCGATACTTTCAATGGATGGATGGATGATTCTTTCTCTATTATTGATTACTTTAATTATACAGCAGTGTGGTGATTAAGTTATCACACCAATTGAAACCACGTAGTCTACATAAACACATTTTTTGTTATTTTTATTAAATAAGTGTAATGTTGTTATTAAACTTTAAACTTAATTTATGATTATTTGGTAGCCATACAATTTGTATTGAATTGTTGATGCCATCACCCCGCGCCTGTCTATATGCATAGTGCCTCATTGCCAGGGCTGGTTTATTTCGTGGCAATTTTAAGTAATTTATTTAGTTTGAAAAATCCAGTTAAAACAATAATTGTATACTTTATTAATTTAACAGACTGATAACAATTTGTAATAACCGCTGTACTATTTAATGTGATAATCTAATCGCCACTCTGTAAATGTGGAAAACTGCAGTTTATTGGCATATCGAACTATATATTACTTTCAATTTAGCGAAATAGAAACTGATGAATTCGATGTTTCAACCATAATGGCGGGTATTATTATCTGGTAATGTGTTATTTCCCACTTTGTGTTTCCAACTTCTAACATGTATAATCATATCATAATGATACCTATCAATTACTAACAACTAGCTTTTGCCCACGGCTTTGTCCGCGTAGATCTCGGAAATGCCTTTAGGATGCTAATGCGGCTGCCGAGGCACTGCAGTGCATCAGCCATGTTTGTCGACATTCGCATTGAGAGCTAAGAAAAAAAAGCTGCGTCATTGCTAAGTGGTGCCTGCGGTTATCGCAACGGCATTCTTAGCTCTACCTTATACGATTTTGCCAGCCACAAGCTGGCAAAATCGTGTAAGTCTTAAAAAGATATCAGTTATGTTTTTAAGTCCCATGTAATAGGGGGCGAGCCTATTGCCATCAACCGGGCACAAATCCAGACTCTGGGCTGCTACTGAGAAATTCCATAAAGAAAAACCTAATAACACGTTGCCCGACCTGGGAATAGAACCCAGAGCCTCATGCTCAGCAGTACTGATTGCGATCATTAGACCAACGAGGCAGTCAGTTGGTTGAAGAAGTTATTATAAATAATCGTATCGGTTTGTTATCCATACTGATGTAAACTAGATTATACTAAAAAATTTAATTTAAATTTTTGTTATCACTGTAACGCTTTTTTTATTCTAAACCCTTTATTGCAATAACAAAAAAATAAAAAAACAGTTTTTTTTTATATTGTTATTTATTATTGCATCCCAAAATAAAAAGAATGGCAATAAAACTGCGCTGCATCTAACGAGATCAGTAGGCTAATTCACGTAACAAAAGAAGTTTAGATGCAGTGCAGTTGCAGTGAAGTTTCGATCAAAACAGCGTTTTTCGTATTCTCTACCGCTATCAGATACGCTCGTCAAGTTCGCGTCACGCGAGCGCATTATCGGTATTCTCCTACTGCGCGTCATCAGTGCGTGGTTCTGAACGCAACAAGATCGGTATTTTGCTATTCTTTTGACGTCTCAAAATGACACATTTTAGGTTTCAATTCGATCAACGTACAGTTTTGGTTACGCACAACATAAGTTCCTCAATATTTACTTTTATTGGCATCAAATTGTATTTTTTTGGGAATGTAAGTGTTTAAAATTAAATACTATACGTTTAATTGTTAAAACCTGTTAACTACAAGTCGTTTTCAATTAAATTCTTAATGTATTTTTACCTTTTTAGTGAACATGAGTTACCAACTTGGGTTGAGGATTTTATCCCTCGCTGCCGAAACAGATGTCCGAGAACGTCGTCAAACCCTAAAAAGGCATAGGTTTTTTGTGGATCCATTCCGTATTTCGGGTCGGGATATCCAGAAAACCTATCGTCTGAGCAAAGACTTGACTCGGGAATTGATTCTAAAGCTAGAGGCATGTATTCCGAAGGAGAGAAGGAAGGATGGTTTGAGTGTACAGGCAAAGGTTAGTCCATCGTGTTTATCGATAGTAATTTAATTAAGCTGAAGAGTTTGGTTGAACATGCTGATCTCTGGAACCAGTCACTTCCAAATTACTCAAGAATTGGGCTATCAAATTGTGATAGCCCGGTTCTATATCTGTTTTTTTGTAGTTTTTAAAGAAAGTTCAAGTTGCCAGGGGTAATTTGCTGTATTGATGGCACCCAAGTTACCATTATAAGACCCAGTCAGCATGAAGAACGATACTTCAATAGGAAAGGATATCATTCTCTCAATGTGATGATTGCATGTAATCTATTTAGACATAATCAATCTTATTTTCTATAATTTAAAAAACAAACAATTATTATAATATATTGTTTGCTTTACTGGCATTAAATAAAACTGTATATCTGAAAATTATTTTTTCAAATATGTGATTGGAATCTTAAAATTTTATGCATTGACCCCAGTAAGCCTGGGGCAACCCATGATTAATCAGTATGGCGTGATCACCCATTACAGCTCTATCTTAACCAAAAATATGATGAAGAGGAAATATTTTTGTTGGGTGAATGTCCTTCCATACCTATTAAAAAATATGTTAAACATTGTTTTTATTCAATATTATGAATAATTATTCTTCTAGGTGACAGTGGTTATGCATTGAGGAAGACAATGATGACCCCAGTGTTGAATGCAATACCAGGTTCTCCAGAAGACCAATATTATAAGCTGCAGGTCTCAGCTCGCAATACAGTAGAGAGATGCATTGGTGTCTTGAAAGCTCAATTCAGGTATGTATTTGAGTAAAACTAGTTTTGTCTAAGTTTCCTCTTAAAATTCATACTCTTTTTATTATCTTGACCTGAAGAAGTCTTGAATATATTGAGGCCTTTTTTGTTGTATTGTTAGGTATTTATTATAGTTTCTAAATGTTTTTGTTTCAGGTGTTTATTATCTGCACACATGCTTCACTATGATCCTGCTTTTGCAGGTCAAATAGTGAATGCCTGTGCTGTAATGCATAATATAGCAAACATGGCACAATTACCAGTGCCCCAACTGACACATCAAGAGCGTGAGCAAGAAGAGAGAATGCGTGTAAGGCGTTGAGCACCTGAGAAGGATGTGCGTGCAGAGAGTCTGAGTATTCTTGCGCAAGCTAACAGGCAGCCAAACAGAGACTTGTTGGAAGGTCGGGCTGTCCAACAGGCTCTTATGAATCGCCTGTGGCTACATAGGGAATAAGAGTCAGAATAGAGGATAATTATTTATTTTTGTATTTATAATGATGATAATATTGTAATTGTTTTTAACAAGCACATCTATTTTCTACATTGTATCATCTGAAGAAGCTAGCCGCCCCCGCCGTCTTGCCTAAAAAGAAAATGACTGCATTGTAGATTCTTTTAGGATTATAAACAAAATATATTTAAGTGGAAAGTTGTGTGTGCAAAAAAGAAAAGTTTTGTTATTACCAAGGAATGATTTATATTTTCCAGTGCTACTACTATGCGGTACTGTGCATCAGCTGATGTGGTTGCTGCATCAGCCATTCTGTTCATGGCATCAGCCATCTTACTGTAGCCTTCAGCCACAAGCCTTCCGACCTCTATTCTTGACTTTCCTAGATTGGCCAGTGTATTTTGAGACTGCTCCAGCTCTGATGATATACGAGGCGCTGCAAAAAATAAGATTTAAAAATGTATCTATAAAAATCAGTTAATAGGTAAAATATCATCTACCTAATAACAGTTTAATGTAATATTTTCCATTACAAGTGAGTTATGTATATTGTGTATCAATAATAAAATGACAAAATGTACATTGCCTACGTCGCTGACGTGGATTTTTGCTGCGTCGCTGTCTTGACGTGGATTGTTGCTGCGACGCTGTCTGAGTAGCCTCTTGCTCACTGAAACAAAATAAAAATATGTCATGGTTTTCAGACTGTTATTTATTTCCCAAATATGACAAGTTATCATAATCCTTATTATTAAGGTTGAAGCTCCACTTAGCCTATAGGATTCACGATCGTAACAAGTACGTATTTACCCAATTACAATCCTATGATTCATACAACTCTCTACGATAGTAAAACTCGACATGTTGTCCCTTCTGGAAAGACGTACATTTTACGATCGCGAATCATATTTTGTTCAACATACAACCAACCCGCAAATTGCAAAAAACCTAAGAAAATATGAATTTCGCGGGCTACTCTGCAGCTTCAACCTTAATCCTTATACTTATTACCTTTCAGTAATATGTGTGATGTTTTGTGTTGTTGCAACGTCAGCCTCAAAACTGATATCTTCATTTCTGAAAAAATAAATAACATTTATGAATATTAAGTACTTAAATGGTTAGTAATAAATTATCCAAATTAAAATAGAATGACCTCTCACACAAGAACTGCATATTTCTAATAGTTATTGCTCAGCTAGAATGATAGGTTCTTGACTTAATAAAAACTTACATATTAATGCTATTGTTGCGTGTTGGTGCATGCATAGTATCTTCTGAAGGTAATGTGGGAAGTGCAGGCAACGGAGAAACTGCGTGGGGTGCACGCTAGCAAAGCAAAAAGAAAAATACCACTGTCTATAAGACCCGAGCTTAAATACGATAAAAATAAAATAAAATGTATTCAATAACTTACCGACAAGGGATTTATTTGCACCTCATTTTGGGGTGTGCCACTTCTCCCCACAATCTCAATGCCTGCACCAAGCAGAGCAGCGATTCTCTCCTCTAAAGGGGATAAAGAAGTGGGTACGCCTGGCGCTCCACCTGTACCTTGTTGGTTATTCCGAATCTGCCTAATTCGGTTGAGCAAGCGGCTCTTATAGTCGGTGTACCACTAAAAATATTACAAATCTAGTTATTTACCCAAGTATAATGTACGGATAGCGATACACATAGGTGCAATATCGATATGATCTACCTAACTGACCTTGTTCCAGTTTTTGGGAGTTCTTGGATCCCCGTCTGCCTCGGCATTTAAGATATTGGCGCACTCTGACCAAAGGCGTGATGTCAAGGCACTCCCTTCTCTAGATTTTACTCTGCCACGGGCAAAATCCCTGTGGCCCTCCAAATACTCGACCAGCAGTTCCATTTGCCGCACAGACACACGTTTGCGTGAAGTCATATCTACGGAAGAATCAGGATGAAACTTACATGAAATGAATTTAAACTGCTACTACTTCGTATAATTCACTGTACCTACATCCTTAATAATTTTATTATAATCATTATAATTTATACTTACCATCTAAGTTCAGTGAGTCTTGAATTTCGCGCTCTATAAGGTATAAGCGCGTGTCCTCATAATATGACAGTTTTAGTTTTACGTGGCAATGTTAGACCATCATTCAGCCAAATTATAGCAAAATATATCTTTGATTGCGAATCAAAACATAATTGTTCGTTTATATGGTAAGAAAAAGCACTATAATCAGTACTGAGGTATTATTTCAGTATTATAAGAACGTTATATTCATGTTAATGTAATCGATTTTATTCGATTATTCAGTGAGTATTTTTTTTTCATTCATGTGGCCACACCGTAGGTAATTTGGTAGAGTTTGGCATAGACTACTACGAGTTTGGTTGCAGTGCAGTTGACGTGCAGTTTACGCGCAGCTGACGCGCAGTTCAAAGATTACGAGAATACCCTTTGACACTCAAACCTAAACTTAACTGCTCCTGCACTGCAACTTCATCGGTGCGTCATAAAATTACGTGAATTAGCCCTCCAGTACTATCTCGACTTTGTATGTAGGCATGATTTGAATTATCTTGTAGTTCATACTACTTCTTGTATGTTAGAAAATAATGTGTGTTTGAATAATCTTAAAATAAATCTATAAATTAAAGAAGACCAGGAAACATGACTTGATTGAATAAAAGTCTTCCTGGTTTTACTTAAGCCTCATATTCTGCCTATAAAGATACTCTATCACTAACCAAATCGGACGGTTCAAAATATTTTTTTCCTTCAAAAACGAGCTGTTCGAGCAATTTACCAGCTAAGAGCCAGAGTTTCTCTGAGAGATTTTTTAAAAGATATTGGTATTCTCACGGTAGCATCAAAATTCATCTTCGCCAACATCTTATATATAAGGCAAAATATACACTCATACACTATAAACAGTGATTTTCACAATGTTAAGGATGCGGCGACAGAAGCACGCAATCACAATTCGAAGCGAGTGCAAAATTCGTTCGGAAGTTTGACAAAACAAGTCGAGCGAGGGACGCGGTACATAGCCTGTGTGTGTCTGTGTGAGTAGATAGATAGCTATTATTTGCTGTATTGTGCTGTACCTACCATTGATTCATAGCGACTCGAAGAATCGGGGAATCGTTGGTAAATATAGGTACAGACTAGTAATGCTGATATTAATTGGAATGAAAATTAAATTACCCAAATGTTACCAAAAATTAGACTAAAAAATAAGAAGCCAGACTTCATATTCTAAGTCCACGCCGAAAAAACCCACCCGAGTGCTAAACACAAGTTCTGTGAGTGTGTGGGCCCTAGACCTTGCACCATTCGACGCTAGCTGTACTTTGAGAAGTTCGCCAAGCCAGGTCCCACCTGGGCACTTTCCATAATAGCAAGTAAGCACCACAATGCCCGCATGACTCTTTCTACCTGAACACCTGCCCTGTCAGAACAGTTAGCGACAAGGTGCTTTTCTACAGCATGGTCACCATAAAATTGCTCTGTCTCCGCCAATACAACACCCGCCCCGATGCGAAATGATCCGCGATGTCGCTTCTAAAGTGCTCCAACTGCACCAGCTGCATTCAACTAGGAAGTGCACTCGAGAAGGATTCATTTAGTGAAAAAATCTGCAATGACGGAAGTATATTCCTTGCCTTTGCTTCGTATACTCAACTTCCCCGCGATGTCTAAATGTATAGTTTGCCAAGATGCAGAAACCCCAAGGATTGGATGAAGTCAGACCCGCTGAGCCCCGAACAACCCTTTGAGGCCCAGCACACAATGACTTACTTTCGCACCCTGCCTTGCCATCCCAGGGAACCAGAATTTCTCACAAACCCCAGCAAGGGCTTTGTCCGTACCAAGGAGTCCAACCTCTGTGTGAACACGACTTATAAAGTCCATGTTAGTTACCCCGGGACTAAAGGAAGCCAGAAGACACCCTTACAACGCTCAAACCTCCTGCATCATACTCCCCCACGAACGTCGCAATTATGAACCACAGCCTCTGACTGCTACGCCTACCGATGATCCTAGATCTAGAGGCGCGCCTTGCCCCCAACGAAAGCAAACCCCGATGCAATTTAACAAACTGGACGATATCGCCTGCCCCTTAGACGGTGGGACGGGACCACGCACCAACTCCGTAACTGGATGTCTAGACAGAAAACTGCATGCTCCATTGCCACTCCACTACCCGTGGACTCTATCGAAATCATAGACGCGCTTCCATTGCGAAAACCGCATTTAGTATACGGTCATTTTTAATTTTTATGAATGCCATTCTGATTAAAAAACGCACCAGCTGCCTTCCAAAGAATGACGAATGATTTACTGAACAAGGAAATCACTAGAAATATATGTCTTGTTTATTTAGATGACATAAAAAAATTATTCTAAAAAAAACAAGTGAACATCTTTAAGCTTCAGCAGGTTTTTTTGAAGCATTAAGAACAGACAACCTTAAAAAATAAAGATGGTTTAACAGCAAATGAAAAAAAATACTAGGTAAGTATAAAAAAAATTCCCCATTCCAAAAACTGTTAAAGAAATTAGAGCATTTTTAGGTTTATTAGGATATAATAGGAAATGTCTACCAAATCTAAGTAAAATAGTCAAACCTCTTACAGAAACTACAAAAAAAGATGCTACTATAGATAGACATCAGAAGAGTGATATTGAAGCTATACAGACTAGTAAACATTAATTAACTCACGTACCTATCTTAGCTTTTCCAGATTTTAATAAAGTTTTTTTATTACTACCGATGCATCTGATAGCTTTAGGATTAAGTCAAGAAAGTCATCCGATAGCTTACGCATCTAGGACTCTAAGTAAAGCCGAACAAAAATATAATACAACTGAAAAAGAACTATTAGGAATACTTTGGGCTGTAACACAATTTCTACCTTATATTTACGGAAGAAAATTCACATTGCGTACAGACCACAAAGCAATAATATGGTTAGCTAAATTAAAAGAATCTAAATAGCGATTAACTAGATGGAAATTAAAATTACAAGACTATGATTTTACTGTAGAGCATGTAAAAGGAAAAGATAATAATGTCGCCGACGCATTAAATCGCGTAGAGATTCATCACACTGATGGTGACTCAATAGACGTAAATTTGGAAGAAGATTTGGCATTAACAAATTCCAATATAAGTAATTCTTCAAAAGACGAATCATTAGAAAACTTAAGACAATCTTACAATGATTTAAATAGTAATCAGTAAGATACTGTACATTCTAATCAAGAAGATAGTGATAAGGAATCCCTATATTTAAGATTAAGACGTGTAATAATCGAATATGCATCATACAAGAAGGCAAGGCGAGAAAACGGAAATTGGTATTTTATGTCCCACCGAATAATGAAGCAGATATTATAAAAGAATTCATGTTGGAATATTTACCGCTAGGAAAATATGCTTTCATAATCCCTAATGACGATTTATATTGTAAAGTATCTGAAACTTATCGTAAATATTTTGATCATACAAAATTTAAACCAATAAGGTACACAAAAATTCTCAAGATCAAATAAGATCAATTTAAACTAATCAAAGAGTACAATTTAAAAGATAATCGGTACCCTGGAATTGATAGTTTATTTAAACAGTTAAAAGAAATACATTATTGGGAAACGTTGAGTAAAGAATTTAAAAAAATACACAGTGTAGTCCTTGCCAAAAATAAAAATATAATAGACATCCAAACGTAACATTAGCTTTTGAAACTGAAACGCCCTACGAACCAATGGAAGTCTGGCACATAGATTTCATGTCTATAGAAAAACAATGGTACTGAACAATGATAGATAAGTTTTCTAAGTATGCTATAATAAAACCAACAGAAAAAGCAAAGGTTGCTATACATAATCGGAGATATTATCATTAATAGGAACACCTAAGAAAATAGTACATGATGGTGAACAATAATTTTGCAGCGAAATAATAACTGAGTTATTTAAAACAAACAATATTATTAATCACACCACTTCTCCACAACATCATAAGTCAAACTCGGATGTAGAAAGGTCACATAGTACGATTCAAGAGCTGTACAGTTTAGTCATTTATTCAAATTAGGCTGAAAATCAGCACTTTTCGAAGGTCAAAATTACATAAGACAGTCCCCCAAAACGCCCGCCCTTTACCACTTCCTAGTGCTTTAGCTGGGAAGAAGAAGTGGCGCAACAAACTCCCCAGCAGCACAGCGGTCTGTTCGGTTAGAAGAACTGGATTTTATACAATTGTAAGTAATTACCAAAAAGTCAGCTAGCCACGCCAATACATAAATAAAAGCCTCAAGGCCTAAAGGGCATGGCAGCTTACATATGCAATACTGGATAATGTACACACTAATAAAATAAATGAATGATGAACTAGGACCATTAATAAATTAAATAATATAAAATAAATTAACAGAACAATTACTGTAACAATAATAAAACCATAGACAGCAAGACGACCAGTGACCACAAGCAGCACCCGTTCACGAGCATAACGCACTATAAAAGGTTATACGACGCCCGTTAAGTAGTCACGACCTCTCAAAGTCAACTACGAGATGCCATACACAAAAAAAAACAACAAATGAGTTATGTACCTTACGAAGCTGATGAAAGGGAGCACGTAGTTTGTTCTTATTTCTGGTGTTAACATTAACACAATAAAACTCAAAAGATCTATTTTATATCACATGCTTACAATTACAAATAAGACCTGTATCAGAACATAAGAATAGACTTAAGAATACTGTAACTAGAATTATGTCACAATCTAATATTAAAAAGATGTAAAACATATATATTATCGCATTATCGTTATTTTAGATCATGTAACCGAAATATGTAATTATTTAGATATACAAAGTAGAAGTAAAAGTGGTTTAATTAATGATTTAGGTTCAATTATTAAAATAACATTACAGGAAACCTGGATCAGGATGATCTCAACAGTATTCAAAAAGACTTAGAAACTTTAAGAGTAGTATATAATAAACAAATATCTATAACAGACGAAACTTTAGAAAAATATTATAGTATATTAAGAAAAAAAATTGTTACACACATAGTACATTTTAAAGCTCATCAAAAGGTAGCTTTAGAGATACTGTTTCAAGCTCAAACCTTACAGGATATAGCAGAAAGATTGTCAACAGCTATCACTTTTGCTGAACACCATATGTATCATTACAGTATATTACAATCTCACATTTTACAAGAAAATATTAATTAAATTAATAAAGATGTAATGATATCTAACAATATAAAGGATATTGAACCTTTTATTTATGAAAAGAGTAAAATAATTGA
Organism: Dasypolia templi; assembly: GCA_963555695.1. Taxonomy (NCBI): domain Eukaryota; kingdom Metazoa; phylum Arthropoda; class Insecta; order Lepidoptera; family Noctuidae; genus Dasypolia; species Dasypolia templi. The sequence goes on along the minus strand of OY743148.1, from coordinate 6,540,900 downwards.
CCACATTGTATACTTAATATTAGAAATACCATTAGTTAAGCCACAAGTATATAATACAAGAAAAATTGTTCCAATTATCCAAAATATCCCAACCTGCACGTATCCTATAATGCGAAAGGTTATGTTAGCATACACCGAGTTAGAAATATATGAAGTAGAAGATTGCACAAGTCTTCCAGAAATAATTTGTAAAGAAAGCATTAGACAGACGACAACTTGTGAAACTGAGCTCTTACGGAATAAAACTACAGAAAAATGTATCAGCAGAAGAAATACAGGAAATATCTCCAAAGGCAAATTAAGATTAGCTGTGGAAAAAACGAATAAAAAACATTGTGGGCTAGAGGACCTTATTTGCTGACAGGAGAGAACTGTGAAGTTAAAGTTGCAAATATAATAAGATTCAATACACAAGAAAATACATATAACTAATCTAAAAACTAATCAAACTAAGGATACTCCTGAAATTTAATTGAATTATGATCCAATAAAATCTCAGCGAAATTAAAACATTTTAAGCAAATAGAAGAAAGAACTAGCAACGCAATGAAAAAATAATCTAAATCAATATAATTGGATATTGTGTATAACTATACTTATTTTATTATGACATTCTTCACATTTCTTCAATCCAAGTCTTGGAAGAAGCCATGGACTTCGAAATTAAGGGGGAATAGTCAAAAAGACCTGAACAATGAACGCATTAAAAATATAATGAACCTTTTCAAGGAACACATAGGAGTTGTTATGGAAACTAGAACAATTGGACATCAGTCTCCAATACTAATTACCCCTTGGACCACCAGGAACGAGAAAGTTCTAGTAAACAAAGACAAAGAGTGATTAGCAATCACGGCGGTATAAAAGACCTGGTCAGAGGAGCGTCGGTTGTGTCTACTTAGCATTCGTCGTGATAACTCTAAGACTAAAGTTATACATTGTGAAACCTAAAAGTAATATTGTGAATATTGTGAAAGCAAATCATTTTTTTAAACTAAATCATTTAGAAGTATTTTGACTCGCGTATACATATTGATAATAAAACTTTTTTTATGCAAGAATAAAAAAAATACTGGGGAAAAAAGGACCCAGACCTTAAGCTATCCCCGTAAAAAATTACTATTCATTGGTCCTGGTATGAGTCGTATCGTAGTGGGTTTAGAATAACAAAATGCGTTAGTGATAACAAAAATAAAACATGTTTATTTTTTATAATATTTTAGGTAAAGATAACAAATCGCTACGATTATTGATAACTTCTTCAGCCAAAAAGGATGTAAGAACTTAGAAGCAATTTGTTTTATTTTTACATGTGAAATGTTCATAAATTTGATAGGTAGATTAATTTTATCATAAACATTAAGCTTCGATCATGATAAATGATACAATTATTTATTTTCTGTAAATAGGTTAGTACAAACCCTTTTACACGTCAATCATATTTACAAACTAGGTGAGATCGGCGTTTCCTATCTGACTACTCTGAGAAGAAACGCCGAAACAAACTCAGAGGTCACAGTCTCTTTTAAAGTCCAGATATAATCTTGGTCAGGTCATGTGAAGACCATGTGGATTGATGTCTGAAATGGTATTTTGAGGAAAGAACCACACAGAATGAGTGGACCTCCAGTCAGTGCACGCACTTGTCAATGTCAAAGAGTAAATAAAAATAAGAAAATAATCTTGGTCATATCATATGAGTACCATGTAGACTGGTGTCTGAAATGGTCTTTTGAGGAAAGTACCACACGGATTTGATTGAACCTGTCCAGTCAGTGCACGCATTTGTCAATCATCGTGCAGCTCAACTCAGAACTAAGGAGCTCAACGATTCGACAAACAATACAAAAGAAAGGACATTTGGGGAGGCCGCGTAAAGTACTCAAACAGCCAGACCTTCATTAAAAGAAAAAGAAAAAAAGATAATGTCCCACATAGTCCTCACATTCACAAAAATTAATACAATATTATATTTTATAAAGTAAATTTATACATGTCATTGTTTAGATAAAAAGGTACGTTTTAAAAGATTTAAATTTATTAAGACTTAGTTCTTCAATGTGGCTAGGAACTTTATTATAAAAACGGATACATTGAATTCCCAAAGTAAGTGATTTTAATAAGTAGTTGCGTAGGGCAGTTGGTTTACATTAAGAATTTCACATTTTATTTGGCTTTAGTGAAAATAGGTTACATGTTGAGGATAGCATAACTAAACCTCAATTGTTTTTAAATTATTATCCACGGGTAAAGCGCAATACAGGATAAACTTTTCCAAAACGTTAACGTTCTTTTTATTGTGTTATTGTTTGCTGGGCCTCGGTGATGCAACCTTTTCAGCGTGGAGTAAACGGCAAACAGTTTTTAATAACGTGATGAATAATTCAGCAAAACGGTTGGTATGAAACCATTTGTTTCATATTCATTCACCATGTGAAGGCTTATTTAAATAAGTCTTCCACTTTATAAATAAGCGCTCCGACTAGCAAGGATTCTCACTTCCTCACATCTCTTAACCCACAGACTCACAGTATTTCTCTAGAACAAAGAATGTAGTATTATTAAACATCATTAAGCAAAATACAACATACTATAATAAAGAAGAAAAACATATTATTAATAACACTATAGTATAGAAACACCTTATAGAAGAAGGTCGTAAGTGAAACTGAAGCGTCAATCTATTGCAATGTATAGCTGTGTGAGATTGCTTATGGACTTATGAGCGCTATTGTACACGCGGGTGAACCCGCGGGTAACAGCTAGATTACAATGGATACATTCGTTCTCACTGCGGTCCATGAAATACAAAGTAGCCTCCGCCAGCACCACATCTCGAAAGCATCGATCTTACAGCTTTCGCGGATTTTGATGCACCTCGTTTCCGCGCCATATAAAAGATGGAAAAAAACTAGATCACGGATCAGTCGTATTTTGGTATCCCGACGTATGCCGCGGTTCTTCCGAATTTTCCCTAGGCTGGTCATTGCAACTTTTGCCATACCAGTATGACGGGGGATTTTCTCAAGGCAGCTGCCCTTCGTGATCAAAGACCCAAGATACACGCTGACTTTCTCATAGCCGTCGAGTAGATTTGAGGTCGGAAGATGATGTGCACGGTCTATCACCATTACTTTAGTCTTGACATGGTTGATCTTAAGTTCAAGTTTAGCGCTCTCTGCTTCCATCCGTTTCAGCAGATCCGCCATCTCCTCGTCACTCGACGCAACTATGGTATCGTCCGCATATCTTAAGTTCGTGAGTCTTTCTCCAACAACGATTCCGCATTGCTAACCATCAAGCGCTCTCCTCATACGTATGCTCCCCGTAGAGGTTGAATCACTCAGGTGACAGAATACAGCCTTGACGCACGCCCCGTTCTGTACGGAAAGCCTGCGATTTTTTGTTTTCCAGTTTCACAACGCTGCCCCTGGTGCTATTAAGATACAGATTCTGGATCAGAAAAGTGAGATGTGGCGCCATCTAGTGTCAAGTATACAAATCACATGCTTATAGACAGAACATGTGTTTTTGCTTTTCTAACAATTTACCGGTAATCAAATATATTTCGAGTCCAAATTTTAAGGCATGCTCCCGTTTTATCAACTTCTATATAACATTTCTAATTAGTGGAATAAAATAGTCAAATTAAAGAGGATTTATTATCATCTAAAGTTATAATGAATGCGTTCACGGTCGTGCTACGAAGTACAATACCAGTTCCCTATCAGCATTACTCTCTCAGCCACTTGTATTTGCCCCATACATTCCTCCTCATTGCAAGTATGGAAATTTGTCCGAGACAAACGATTCCCTTTCTACTTTTTTGTCACTGGCGCTTCTTAAAATGTCTATTTTACCAATTTAACTGCATAAATTCATCCCAAAAAGTGAGGAAACCAGAAATTATGAAGTGACAATAATTAATATCACAGGGAAATCTTACAAACCTTTATCATCCTAATTAATGTTATAAATCCGAAATAAGATTTGTTTCTTTGTTATGCTTTCACGCCAAAATCTCTGAACAGATTTGGATGAATTTTGACACATAGACCATGACCTGGGTAAGGACGTAGGTTACGTTTCATCCTGGATCGCAGACGAAGTCGCGGGCAACAGCTAGTTTTCAATCATTGATAGAATATTTAAGTATTTATGGAAGTTGCTGTTTTCCAATCAGTTTCAAATAAACACCTCATTATAATTATGTAGAACTATAGATGTGTTAATGAATGTTTATGATAATGTAGCATTACGTAATAATTTCGTTTCGTCGATTTTTACACAATCATAACGAACAAGCCTTGCGCCTGATAGGATTTCCCGTCAATAACTCCCGCCTAGTGCGGGTTGGTAGATGTCAAATGTCTTAATTTTTGGTTCTAATGCATGGCGGTTTCCTCACGATATTTTTCTTCACCGTTTTCAGAGGGCCCTCCTTCTCACAGATAGGAGGCCTGTGTCCCTGCAGTGGAAATGTTATAGGCTGTTTATGCTATTGTGCTCGTGTAATAGGTAATATAATCATACTACAATTAATTTGAAAAATTTTGAAAAAAAAATTTTTAGTTTCGTTTGAACCAAATAAAATTAGGACGATTAGTAGTTTGATTAGATTAATTCTCGTAAACTTAACAAGCTATGGAGTCAATTATGTCGAAGATTCAGCAAGAAAACATGTAAGTTGTCTAATACACAGTATGAATTTAAAACTAATTAACTCTCAAATTTAGCATGTTATAGGAGTGAGTTTAACATAGAGTTATGTTCGAAATCATGGCCACCCTATTGCAGGTACTAAGGCATACTTAGACATTGCGCTCTTCGGTCATACCTCTCCTTAAGAGGTGTCATATATGTAGCCTTGGCTATCTTCAACGCTTGACTTACGCGTCTTCCTAAATCTATGTCTACTAAAGTAAGCAAACGAAGTGCTTTCTTTTCAATATCACTTGGTACCCCTTCTAATGAAGCAGCAAAGTTATTGGCTATTCTCTGTCGGTGTGCGTCATTCTCGACAACTTCATTGTAAAACTCAGACATTGGTTGTAAGTCTACAGCTGTTCGCTCCATAACGAACAATCGTTCTGTCGGTCGTGCCTCATCCACATAAGGCATAGGACCGCTGAAAGAGTTCGGGTAATAGTTTGGTGCATCCTTCATGTTATCCCTCACAGGCGGCTTCCCGTCACGATTGTAATTTCGGTCATACATTGGAGCATTTATTCTTGAATTTGCATGATTTACTCCTAAACGATAATTTTGAGCATCAGGATAGAAAACTTTTCGAGCTTTGAATACAGAATCAGCTGGACCTACTATACCTGGAACCAGGTTATCCGGATTAAAAGCAGTTTGTTCAACATCTCTAAATAAATTGTCAACGTGGCGATTGAAAACTAAGCGCCCGGCTGTTATAGTTCGATAAGTTCCTCTCCTCCATTGTCTTGTAATGTCAAATGGATCATAATCAATTTTCAGTAAATCGTCTTTTGTTAAAATATCCATTTCTAATCTCCAAGCTGGGTAGTGTCCAGCATCAATTGCATTGTAAAGATCTCTGTTATAATAATCAGGATCTTCAGCTCCTATTGCTTGTGCTTGAGCACTTGTCAGATTGAACAAACCTATCTCAGTTCTTAAGTTGAATTTGACGTAAAACTTATCACCATGTTTGTTGTATACTTCATATGTATGAATAGGAAAATTGTTCATTTTTCTATACCCATCGGGTATTCCAAGATCTGATTGCAACCAAAGAACTATATGTAGAAACTCGGGTCTCAAAGTGAGAAAATCCCATCTCATTGTGTTGTCAAATATCCCAGTTCGGGGATTTCTTCTAAAAGCTCTTACGAAATTAAGGAATTCGATTGGATCTTTATATATAATTGGTATATGTAAGCATATTAGGTCGAGGTTTCCTTGTCTCGTATAAAACTTTACAGAAACTCCTTTCAGTTCTCTGCCGAGGTCAGTTCCTCCGAGGTTCTGCGTGGCTGTAGAGAATCGTCCTACTATCGGTGTTTTTTTCCCGATACCATTAAATAAATCTGCTTTGATATATCTTGACACATCGTTGGTCACCTCAAAATATCCGAAAGCCCCGACTCCTTTAGCATGCACCACTCGTTCGGGTATTCGTTCTCTGTTTACATGAGATGTTAGATGAAAATGGTGTTTGTTATTGAAGATGTCTGTGTTCATCGTTATCGTATCTCTGATGTCTATTGGATCGCCGGTAGGCTTAGTCCACACACCTATTGGTCTCTGAAATAATAAAATAGAATATCATTTAGTTCTCAGCTATTATAACATTGATACCTTTATTTTATAATGCGACATACATTTACATGTGTAAGTAAGGATCAAAGCAGTTACGCAATATTGACGGTATCATGGGATTGCAAGAAGGGTGTATTTACAATCCCTTAAGTGGTAGAACCATAATAAGTATTTTTTTTGTTTTCGTGACCTTCAGGCCACCTTAAACTATGGTTTAGTTTAACAAAAATGTGTAAGTGTGTAAGTTGGCAAATTGAACTTTTAATTCACACACGAAATTTCCCATATCTACAAAATTTACAAAAACTTCCAACGTAGAGTAACAGTAGTGGTAATTCAGTAATAATTAATATACTAAAAATGACTTATATTACACATATATATATATATATATATCATATACATAGCTTACTAACCGAATTACATGACTTTATAATAAGTAGAACATGATATACATGTGCCTAAGTGGACGTGCCCAAAATGATGTAAAACAAAAGTATAATATATATAAACTTAAAGATAATGGTAGATAAACAAGAATTCCAAAACTTATATCACATACCTGGTGTCGTCGCCTAAAATCAGCCAACTGCTGCGACACAGCATCAGCCGTTTCATTATAACATTGATAACCCGTCACAAACTCCGCCGTCATGCAAATACAACCACAGACGACAAGCAATCTCATCGTGCCAAGCTTATATTAAACAAGTCATAGGTTGCCTCAGATTTATATAATATAGCAACGGGAAAGTACTTACCGCTTAGCAGCATAATGCCCGGAAATGCAATATTGATTGGCATTTATCCATTATACGATAGTTTCAATCAAAGGAAGGTGTGTTTTTACACTTTTTGTGCTGCTCTTTACTCCGACGGATATCTCTGATCATCAAACATGCCTTTTTTATGCTTTTTATAAAATATTACGGGTTAGAGGATAAATGATTTTATTTCTTACGTACTCAGATCTTAAGCAGGTCAACGATTCGACGCACACTACCAAAGAAACGACATTTGGGTAGGCCGCATAAACTTCTCAAACTGCTAGACCATGATTAAAACTGAACACACATAGTCCTCGCATTCACCATAAATAAAGTAATACAATACTACTACGAGTAGCTGACCCCGCAAACGTTGCTTTGCTTCTTTTTTTTTAATTGATGTTGGCCACAAAATTTCATACAAATCGGTCCAGCGTGCAGCGTTTCGGATGATTTTGGTAACAAACATGACTTTATAATAAAGCCAAGACCAAGACATATTTACTGGACACCCTGTACAGTAAATATTCATGTCATTGTATAATTATGTAAAAAGGAATGGATACTTATGGAAAATAATTTACGTCAAATAGCACAATATAATAAAAAACAACGTTCACTGTGTTGTAAATTTATTGGAGCAGCTCAATCCCAAGCCTTTTTGTCCTCAATAATAATACAGTGTTTGGCAGTATAATATTTTAGTAGGTTGGCTTTCTGGCATAGGTAACGCTTTATAAAAGATTTAAATTTATTAAGGCTTAGTTCTTAAATGTGCCTAGGAAGTTTATTATAAAAACGTATACATCGGCATTTCAACGAGCTACCTATGTTGTTATAATGATGATGAACACTATGGTGTTTTCAGGTTTCAACTCTTCACCCTGGATGAGACCACTAGTTTCTACTTGTCTAACATGAAGAATCGTAAACTTGATATATTTAGTTTTTAGTTAGTAGGTTTTTTTTACATTAAACCAGCCATTCCCATATGTTTAAGAACGTTCGCATTTTAATCTCAGTCACAATTTTGTCAAAAACACATTCAATTTACATACATTTTTAACAAGTTTTTAACATTGATTGTCGCTGAAATGAGATAGCAACTTGAATTGGAACTTTTTTTTAATACGAGGATTGGCTCACAGTTAACTACTTTTGCGAGGGCGCCATTTACATTGTTACTAACCAGCTGCTGATGCTTGAGCTTAAATAAAAGTGAGGTGTCGTCTGTAAACAACACTATATCATGTTTATCCTTTATGAGGTAAGGCAAGTCTAACTACAGATCCGGGTGATCATTTTCCGTAAGCATAAACTCTCTGAATCTTATTACTTAAGTAAGAATTAAAAATAACCAGAGAGGCGTTCCGGATTTCGTAGTGGTGCAGTTTCTTGATTAATGTTTTATGAAGAACGCAATCGAATGCCTTGGACAAGTCAAAAAAGATGCCCAAAGCATCGAATTTGGCCTCCCATGCATTATACATTTGTCCTACAAGTTCAACACAGTTCAATCAGAAGAACCACCCCTGGTAAAACCGAAGCCTAGCCCCTGCACCTTCTAATTATCTCTGCTGCAGGGCAAAGAAAAACCTCTTTTAATACAGATAATGAATGAACGTCGATCCCCGCGCTTGTTCACGACGGCTTGGCAATTTCAGAATTATATTTACCCATTATAAATTAACCCTAAAGTGGGCGAGCTATTGCGTATAATGATAGTGGGCGTCTGGGGAGTATTTTACCGCTCGTATTCGTTGCTAATTTTAAGAATACAACAAGTCTTTATTTTTTCAGGGTCTTAGAAAAACCAAAAAAAAGTTTTTCATTAATATTTTTATTTATTTCAATAATTTTGATTGACAGGTAAAGAGAATCGACGACAGAACAATAATTGTCATAACAAATGAATGGCTTAGAAAAAGAGTTGGCACTATGTAGTAGAATGTGTAAGAAAATATACCGTTTATGCATAGCAGAATATCAGAACGTGAAGATTCTCGTGATAAACTGTATACACACACGATGTATCAAAAAGATGTGGTCAAAATTAAGTGTGTGGTTTTGATTCAGAAATGTTATTTTACGTTAAGCGATTTATTTAATGAACTTATGTGTTACATCTTAACAGTTTAATATTATTGACATTGTTTTATACACTTCTGACTTGTTTAAATAATTTATTGGTACCACTCTATTTCATAATTTTATGCACAAGCTTATTGATAATGACATTGTTAAATTTTGCATGCCAAAACTCAGGCGGAATGTACCCGGCTCACTATATTTATTATAACAACTTTATTGTACAATACCTGCATTCTATGCGAATAAATGATTTGATTTGTTAATACCATAAAACTAAACATCTTTCTCCATGTCACCGTCATCATGATCGATGAAAAAAACAATCGTCCAGTACAAAACTTTAATACCTACTCGACCCAAATGTATAGGACAACTGAATTTAAATCTGTAATTTATACGGTGTACACAATAAAAAGTATTTTATTATGTCATCATCATCATCATAATCAGCCTATAACGTTCACACTGCTGGGACACAGACCTTCTCTCAGTGACAGGGATTGTTCTGTAATCCACTACTCGGGGCCAGTGCGGGTTGCAATGACTATATAACCTGCTTATGGGTGCATGCAATGGCGCAGTGGTCATGGGAGTATTTAAAGTTGTAAGTTGTGGTATTGCACTATTAACTAGTTTTCGTAAAAAAACGTCAGAAAAAAGTTGGAATTTTGACATTCAATATATGGGATGAATAATAGGTATGGTCCCGTACAAAAAATGATTCTCAAGTGATTCTGAAGTGAGTGTCTTTTCACACTCGTTATAGCCCGCGACTATTATTCATCAAATGGTAAAGATTGTTCACAATGTTAAACACCAAAATACCTGATGAATTGGCTTAAAGAAAACAGGAAAGCATTATTTCCAGTTTTCCATAAAAGGGAAGAAGCTTATCTGCCAGCTGGGGATAATAAATTATATTCTATCGAGCTGATTTTCATTTCTATAATTTATTATAAGTGTTTGAATTATCAGAGATTTTGATTTTAGACGAACCAACATCTTTTAATCTTGCTGTTTTGTTAGATCTTATTTACGAATTGCTCGGAAGGCTCGAAACCCCCAAAAAGTATTTTTTGTGATTGGCAATCATTATTGTTGGCAATCTACCGATTTACTAATCTGCTGTTTCCTTCTTATGTACAAAGTTATGCCAAATCAAATTGAACGAATGTTTCCGTTGCACGCCATTGCTTTTTTATTACTGAAATAATTCAAAGATAAACCTAAAGATATTGATAAATTCAGTTATATGAAATCAGGTGAATAAAATAGCAGTTTAAGAAACTGTTGCACAATGAGGAATATTAAAGCACGAGTGTATTAATATCTCGTTATGAGCAGTTTAAACACTACTCTATCTACTAATGTATGAGACATTGGGATTGAACCTACAAAGTAAAAGAAAATTTTCTTCTCATTCACTCATATCAGATATTTATAAGCAAGAATTAAAAAAAAACACGTAATCCAGTACAACATATCGGATGAACGACGCCAAACTCAGCACGTGCGGTGTTTTTTTTTTGGGAAAATCATCTCGCAGGTCAACCTGTAAGGTTGTCGTCTGCTTAAGCGGACTTGCCTGTGGTGCCCCAATAAATTAAGGCCTCCAGCCAGGACTTAAACTTAAATACTAACTAAAAACTAAGCGACTACACGCTAAGGGCAACCCCTGTGGGGTACGGACCTCGGCTTAGGGCGTCGCTGGAAGAGGGCAGCAAGGGACTAGCTGGATCAGGATTTGAGTGATTTTGGGACGTATTTAAAGCTACAGGCTCAGCGGCGCGGGCTGGCTCGAGCAAGGGTCGGGAGGGGAGTAGATTTGGGCGTCGCGGCGGGCCTCGGCGGCGAAGGCGGTAGGACGGCGATCGGGTTTTGGGCTTACGTATAGTGCTGATTGCCTTACTACTCTCCTGGAGGAGGGTAGTGGCGTCGTCGGGGGCGATTAAGGTATGCCTTGGTCGGCGAATACTACTAATGCGGGAGGGAGTGTAGCGGGCGGCCGCTGAGATCAAGTGGTTTGGGTGTTTGATGCCACAGTCAAAGAAACGCTTCGATAAGCGTTTCATGAACTGGTTTATGGTAGGCATTTTAAGGTCGACGTGGAGATTTATATTACGGACATAGAAGGGGGCACCCGTGACCTTTCTGAGGAAACGGTTCTGGAGGGTCTGCATCTTATGGAGATGACGTGGGTGAGCGTGCGCAAAACAACGCAGGCATAGGTCATGATAGGACGGATGACCGCGGTATAGATGCGCAGCTTGCATTTAAGTGACAGTTTACTGCGGGCTGTCAGTGCAAAGTGGAGCCTGCTAAGAGCGAAGGAGGCGCGCGCGCGAACCGCCTTAATATGAGCCTTAAAGTTAAGGTTTTGATCGAGGATCACGCCTAGGTATTTGGCTTGCTTCTCCCAAGGGATCGGCTTACCGTACATAGTGATCGGGCTGGGAAGAGGGGGAGAGAATCGACGACGTCTCGAGAAGAGAACCGCCTGACTCTTATCGGGGTTGAACTCGATTCTCCATTTCCGGAACCAAGCGCCTAAAACGTTTGCGGAGGTTTGGATAGTACGAGCTATAGCGTTGGGACAATGACCGTCGGTGTCGGGACCGTGGCCGTCGGTGTATACTCTCAGTTCATTCGTGCCTAAGTAGTCACACTGTTCTTCTGAGAGTATGATATTGTAGTCCTTTTGAAAGTAATGTCGTTTCGGGATTTTGTCGCAGGGTGATGCCATCATTGGTTGTCGGTTAACCGCATCTTCCTTTATGCGTATGTGCTTGACCCTAGAGTATTTGCTTAGGGTTCCCGATATGTGGAGCCTGAAGGCAGCTAGGGTTGCCTCCTCCCTCACGATGAGGTGTACGGGTGGTAGCCCAAGCATCGCCTGTAGGGCAGCAGTGGGTGTGGTTCTCATGCAGCAAGTGATTACTACGCAGGCAAACCGCTGCCGATGGATATTGGTTTTTATTTTAAGTCAAATATGTCGCATAAATCGCCGTATTGTTTTATTGCGTTAACTTAAAAGATTTTTTTTTTTTAGATCTTCAAGCGACCGTAGACTTACGTATTTGATATTAATTTCAGTTTGATATCTCCATCCGCTCCTGAGAAAAACAGTCTTGATAGACTGACAGACGGACAGACAGGCGGACAACAGCGATCGTATAAGGGATCCGTTTTATGTTTTCCTTTTGAGGTCGGAACCCTAAAAATAATTGATGGAAACTCCTCGATGATAGAAACTTTTTGGACATGCCCTGTACCGTATTGGTAAAAAAAAAACAATATTTGATTAGAGAAAAATCTTTATAGTATGATTTAATTTTAAAGAAAATCGTCGTTAATGGCCTCAGGACCAACAAACATCTGAAGTACTTAATAATTACAAACATAATTTAATTATACTATTTGCGAATGTCAGTAGAAAACGGACATTCTGCGTTCCATTTTGAACAATTAAAAGAGCTGTAACGATTTACGACATCACATCAAAAATGCTGCCATCTTTGACAATTAGATTTGACATGACAGTTAGTGATGCCTAATCTTTTATTTCACACATCGACATCGAGATTACTTGAGTTGACCACCTGCTCACGGATGTCAACGCATCCGTACCTACGTACTTTCCTTTTAAATCTTTTTCGCTTTGTGCTAAGACGATTCTGTAGTGAAAGAACCGAATTCATGCGTCATTAATTTTCTTTTTCTACACAATTACCACGCATGAGGTCGTTTGTGCACTTACCTCCTATTCGATTCATATTCGTGTTTTTTTACGAACAGCATAAAAACGGATTCACAAATGGGCGCTTTGCACTCACTCGTAGTCGATTACAAGATTCATATTCGTGATTTGTTGTGGGGAATTTTTCATATTTCGTTTTTTTTATGTTTACAAAATGCTATGAGGTCTAAGTAATGTGGATTGCTACATGTGTAATAAATGATATCTAAAAAAACATTAGGACAAAGTCTTTTGTATCCAAGTAAAATAAACAAGTCCTTAATTAATTATCTGCATACCTATTTTAATATAAAAACTAGACGATTTGCCAAATAGTAGAGTAAAATGCTACTATTACTTCATTTAATTATTAAATAATTATTACCAGGTACAACAACAGCAATATGTCAAAACGTCAAACCTATGTTTATAAGACAGCTGCGCGCACAGATTATCAAAGGCTAACGGCGCGTGAGCATTCGATACCCGGAATGTTGCCATTTTACAAAAATTGCTTGTTGTACTTATTTTGTTGAACACTTATCTAGTTTTTATGTGTATGTATTTTAGTTTTAATCTTAGCGATTGCTGCACCGGGCGACGTCATTCAACGCCGGCTGTCGCTGAAAACCAGCGCTGGGGCTCTGTCTCGGATAGGGTCGTAGCATTAAGCTGAGCGATGGCCGTTTTGCGTGGATGTGACGCATATTTTCCCCCAACTTGTTATTTTTGGTGTTTGTGTTCAATCACTGCGTCATGTTTACCGCAAATAAACGTTTTTTCTTTCTTTCTTCTTTCTTTCTATTTAACACCAAACAAAATGGGTAGGTACAAAAGTAGTTTAATGTTTTATTGAATCCTTTAGCTCAACTGGCCACATACAGGTAATAGAAATAATATTACGAGACAGGCATTTACTAGCACGTGCAAAGATTGAAAGGATTGTTTCTTACTAATTTTAACCTCAAAATCATAGTTTTCTTTTAAAATAAATGCTTTTGCAAGTCGTCCGTCATTTTAAATTGTTTTCATGGGCATTTGCTTCGCTGTTGGTTCTGGGGCGAACGATGTATGGGTGCAGAACAAACTCCTTTCGCTATTGTGTTTATAAACTCGTTTTGAAGTTTATAATTTAAATTTTACGATATGAGAATAAAAGTGGATAAACGTATGTTACCAACTTTATTTTACATAGTCACACATTTACCAAACTAATGTAAAACAGAAATCCATACCATGTTATTACATTACAATAAATGTATTATAATTTAAGACGAGATAGAGGAATTTTATTTATCTATAAGAAAGTCACCATTCATCCTCCAAATCCACCATTCGGAATTCCGGTCAGACGTAGGCCTGCGCCGACATGTTAGATGCCTCAGTACACAAGTACGTACACAAGTACATACATAGGTATGTACTTGTGTATTTAATACCACACTGCATGCGGGAAGTTTAAATAAATACCTAAATTAATTTCGTGAACAGTTTATAATTGCAAAACAAATTCAATTTGTGTGGTTCTGCAAATTTGTGGGTGTGAATACAATGAGATTTAAATACTATTTAATAGAAAAATCTAAATGGTTTTTAATGAATACGTGCACCTTTTGTCTGGGAATTCTTTGGAGGTCCTTCAGCTGTCGGCGTGTTTCTAATAGGTAGGTTCGGAGGAGGAGTTGCTTGAGCTGCTTGTTCAGCTTGTGCCTGTGCGAGCGCTACTTCATAACCAACGCTCACTCGCCTACCCAAATCCCGATCGATGAGGTACATCAACTTGATCGCTCTCTGCACCACCGGCGGTGTAACAGGCACAAGAGACAAATATATGTTCTCAATAAATCTCTGTCTGTGCGCTTCATCTTCAAGAATGTAGTTGTAGAAATACGACAGGGGCTCCAAGTCAACAGCGTTACTTTCTAACACTTGTAATTTCTCCTTTGGCCGTTTCTCGTCCACATAAGGTATTGGACCGTTGAATGAATTAGGATAATAATTTGGTGCATTCTTCATGTTAAGCCTCGTAGGTGGCATCCCATCACGGACGTACGTCTTTGCGTACAATGGCATATTAACGAGAATTTTGTTGTGATTTCTTCCCAAGCGATAATTCTGTGCGTCCCTGTAAAACATTCTTCTGCCTCTGAACAAGAAGTCAGGTGGCCCAGGAATACCGGGAACTAAATGGCCAGGATTATATGCTCCTTGTTCCATATCTCTGAATTGATTTTCAACATTCTTGTTTAATACCAAACGCCCAATTTGCACTGTGAAAAATGTGCCGTTCTTCCACAGTCTAGTAACATCGAATGGATCGTAATCAACGTTTTGTATGTCATGTGGTGTCATCATGTCCATCTCTAATTTCCATGCAGGAAAGTTCCCTTGGTCAATAGCATTGTATAAATCTCGGTTGAAGTAATCCGGATCCGTACCTTGTATCACAGCCGCTTGAGCAGACGTAATTGCTGAGAAGCCCTGCTCAGTTCTAAAGTTGAACCTTACGTAATGTCTCTCCCCATTCTTATTTGAAATTTCATACGTATGAATGGGGAAACCATCCATCCTTCTGTACCCATTCGGAATACCGTAATCAGCTAATGTCCAAAATAAATTGTGATAGAGAACCGGTCTTTGTGTTGCTAAATCCCAGCGGGCTGTGAAATCGAACAGGTTTGTCTGTGGATTTCTTTTGAATGCATGTACTAGGTTCAAAAAGAACATGGGGTCCCTGTACAGATAGACAGGCATTTGCAAACACAAAAGGTCTAAATTACCTTCTTTGGTGTAAAACTTAATTGACATTCCCTTTAATTCTCTGCCGAGGTCAGAGCCTCCTAGACTCTGTAATGAATTTGAGAACCTGACAACTAATGGCGTTCTCTTGCCAATTCCATTGAAAACTTCAGCATACGTGTATTTGGAAACGTCGTTTGTGACTTCAAAGTAACCAAAGGCTCCGGTACCCTTAGCGTGTACCACTCTTTCAGGTATTCTCTCACCATCAAAAGTCAACATCGTATCTAGAAGTAACTGATTGTTAAATTGGTCGGAGTTTATCGTTAGTGTGTCCCGTATTTCTGTTGGATCTCCATTGTTTTTTGTCCATAGTCCTATCGGTAACTGCAAATAATAAATTAAATTAAAACACAGAAAGTATTTAATACTTCAAAAGTCCTTCGGCCGATTGCAATGACAATACTAATTTTCATTTCTGAATGTTATTATTCAAAAACTCAAACATAATTTGGTTTTTGCTTTTTGTTTCAAAATCTATCTATAGATAAAATTATTATGTATGCCTCATATATCATTGTTTTAAGTTGATTAAATTGCATGCAAGTAATGTTTATGTTTCGGAATTTTTAATCAGTTATATTCTATCGCAAGCGCAGCTGCTCAGCATGGGTCTTGGGTTTGATTCCCGGGTCAGGCAGAGTGTTATTGGGTTTATCGCTTAGCTCGGAGTCTGGCAATAGGCTCGCACCCTATTGCATGGGACTTAAACATAACTGGCGAAATATGGATGTACTATAGTTGTACACGTCTGCCTTACCCTTCGGGGAATACAGTACATAACGTTTGAATTACTGAAGACACACATAGTGATTAAAATCGATAAAACGAAAAAATATTTGCACAAACCGGATGTTCCCGTTTAAAGTCCAGCAGCTGTCTTTCCGCGGGTTGGTACGTGACATTCACATATCTAACACTTTCCACATTTAGTACCACGCACAACAAACACGCAACGATTACCTTCATGTTAGAAATCGACTGCGTGTTTCGCACTGGGCCAACGATACTTGCTCATATAGCCTTTATTAACTACCGATTAGAGATCAATTATATCTAGGTGTGTGCATTTAAAAGGGTTTAGAGCGTGTGCTGAAATTCCATACGTAATTTCTTGATGATGGTTCTGCTGGTGATATTTCAGCTGTATTGCTTTTCGAAGCTTTTCCTTCATACTCCCAATTTGAATTTTCCCAATCTCGTATCTTTTTTAATTTTATTGGTATTTTGTTTTTTCCCTTTATAACTAGTAGAGTAGAGTCTAGTCACTAATAAAAATAGGAAAATTTGGTCGAGATTCCTGAACTTATAACATACCTTTTCTCATTAACAGAATCGATCAAAGTACATAACGGCTCGTACTTTTTCGTATACTAATTATTTTTCTACCAATCACTATTTGAATTCTTCAAGTAACTCCCAAAAATCAAGCGTTCAATTAAAAAGCTAAACCTAGGCCCTTTGTCATCAATTGCTGAGAAATGACAACAAATTACATTCAGAGATGAAATTGATTTCTTGTCTTATAAAGCAAAATATTGCTATTATGCCAATAATTATTTGTTGAAAGGAAATGCGTGCCATCCTTCAGCCATTTTAAGTGCGCAATAGTCAGACGGATCTGACTATTACGCATTTAAAATGGCTGAAGGATGGATTTGCTTTGTACTTATAATAATTATCGTCTTGGAACACAAAACAGGTTTCGATTTATCCCCTTTTAGACGTTAATTAGTCTATTTCTATTTCCACTCTTTCACGTAGCCACTTCTCTGTTTATCTTTAATTATCCTTAGATCAGGATGCTCCAACGAATGCGATCTTTTTCAGAATCAGGATCAGGATGCTCAAACGTGTTTTCTCTATAGAGCTGCGTGGTTAGCTCTATAGAGCTGCGTGTTTTCTCATATTGTACTCTTCGATTAAATATTATTGTAACCAAGTACTACAAAAATATAACAAGGTTAATTTCTGTAGCTGTTGCAAAAAAAAAAGATTATCGAATTGCATGGCCATTAATCCTGACACCAAAAACGATTTTTTTTGGTCTAAGAATTAAACCTTGAGGATCACTCAGTTGGTGTGTTCATTCATTAATTCCCTCTGACTATTCAAGGTTTCACGACCTTTGCTAAATTAATTTTCTGTTACTCCTGTGACTTTCTATCCTTGTTATGCACTATTACCCATGGCTAAATTCATGCATCCACACCCGGAGATTTATCATAAAACTATCCTTTTTTCTAAAACTTGACATCGGTGTCTCCCTTCTTACTGTTGTAATAAAATTGCCGCATTATTTACTTTTCTGCTACCACCTTATCATAGGGACTTAGACTTACTTAGCATGGGTCATCAGGTGAAGCTACACTTTTCGCAGTCGGTCCATGGATGGGTGACCATCTTTACATACAGAGAGAGCTTTCCGAGGCACGGAGCGGCCGTATATCGGAAATCACGTTAAGCTGTAAGTCCTGTAGTGCTATTCTGTAACCATCTCACCGTGAAATCTTATGTGAAGTGAGAGTGGAGTGAGCTGTCAGTGCCATTAATGCTAGGCATTGACCAAGACGGGAAACTGACAGCTCACTTCACTCAAGTCTTCACGGTGAGATTGTTACAGAATCGACATGCTGGCTATCACTCGTGCATCTTTGTTAGTCGTTTCGGGTCATCAGAAGCCCGAAATTCTGACAACCAAGTCTTACAAACGGGCATCGTATTACCCAGTAACTGGGTTGTGGAGGTCAGATAGGGTTGCTCAATTTTAAAATACTCAAATTCAAATGCATCTGGTCAGAACTGGAAAACAACACTAGCATAGTTGGGAGGAGGCAAGGCAGATTGATTAGTTGATGCTTTTTTATCATATAGCACCAAATGTGGAGGTCAAAATAATAGATTCTGTAAAATCAAAGTCATGTAAGACTTGTTATATTGTTTATGTGACTTTTTCTGTAAACCGTTTTCTATTTGTTAAGCATATGTTTCTTGCTGACAGGCCAACACTGTCCTCCCATACCTTTTAAAAGAGTAATCGTGGTGTTTTTTGCCTGCTCTTCTCCATAGGAAACGACCTATTGGAACCGTGCACCGAGGTTCTGACGTTTCATAAGTGTAAAAGAATGGTAAGGGAGAAATACAAACAATTAAAAATACTTTACACTACATCGTTACACATTTAATCACATAGCTAAACAAAATACACCTTTTTATCATATCTACCGAAACCAATATCAATTAATTGACATAGTTTCCTAATAATTAATACTGAATTTATAAAAGTGACATTACATTTTATTTATGATTATCTTGTGCACTCTTTGCATAGATTGGTGTCTTAGGAGCTGGCTCTGCAGTTGGTGTGTTCCTTATAGGCACGTTCGGTGGAGGAGTGGCCTGCGCTGCTGCTTGCTGGGCTCTTCTCTGTGCCAGAGCTACTTCTAACCCAATACTCACCCGCATGCCTAAATCACGATCAATAAGATACAAAATCCTTATCGCTCTTTGCACCACCGGCGGTGTGACTGGCACTAGGGACAAAACTATAGTCTCAATAAACCTTTGTCTATGTGCCTCATCTTCAAGAATGTTATTGTAAAAATACCGCGAGGGCTCCAAGTCAATAGCATTTCCTTCCAATACTTGCAACTTCTCCTTCGGCCGTTTCTCGTCCACGTAAGGTATTGGGCCGTTGAATGAATTGGGATAATAGTTTGGTGCATTCTTCATGTTAAGCCTCGTAGGTGGCATACCATCACGGACGTACGTCTTTGCGTATAATGGCATATTAACGAGAATTTTGTTGTGATTTCTTCCCAAGCGATAATTATGTGCGTCCCTGTAAAACATTCTTCTGCCTCTAAACAGAAAGTCAGGTGGCCCAGGAATTCCGGGCACCAAATTGGCAG
Organism: Dasypolia templi; assembly: GCA_963555695.1. Lineage (NCBI taxonomy): Eukaryota > Metazoa > Arthropoda > Insecta > Lepidoptera > Noctuidae > Dasypolia > Dasypolia templi. Next base: position 6,521,308 of record OY743148.1, on the reverse strand, counting down.
GATTAAATGCTCCCTCTTCTACATCTCTAAATTGATTTTCAACATTTTTATTTAAAACTAGACGTCCTATTTGCACGGTGGTAAATGTGCCATTCTTCCATAATCTAGTAACATCAAAAGGATCGTAATCAATTTTTTGTATGTCTTGTGGTGTCATTATATCCATCTCTAATCTCCATGCAGGATAGTTTCTCATTTCAATAGCATTGAACAAATCACGATTAAAGTAATCCGGATCCGTGCCTTGTATCACAACGGCTTGAGCATTAGTTATAAAACTAAAACCTTGCTCCGTTCTAAAGTTAAACCTTGCATAATGTCTGTCTCCGTTTTTATTCGCAATTTCATAAGTATGAATGGGAAAAGAATCCATTCTTCTGTAGCCATCCGGACGTCCATAATCAGATAACGTCCAAAAGAAGGCGTGCATGTTATTCGGTTTTAGTGTGACTATGTCCCAACGGGCTGTAAAATCTACCAATATGTTAGTCTGTGGATTTCGTTTGAAAGCACGTACAACAGGCCAGAACAAAATAGGATCTCTGTATAGATATACGGGTGTCTGTAAACACAAAAGATCTAAATTGCCGTTTTTAGTGTAAAATTTGACTGACATGCCTCTTATTTCTTTGCTAACGTCAGTTCCTCCGGCACTTTGAGCTGCATTTGAGAACCTGACAACTATCGGCGTTCTCTTACCAAGTCCGTTAAACACATCAGCATAAGTATACTTGGAGACGTCGTTTGTGACTTCAAAGTAACCAAAGGCACCAGTTCCCTTGGCATGGACCACTCTTTCGGGTATTCTCTCTCCATCAAATGTCAGCATTGTATCGAGAAATAATTGATTGTTAAATTGATCGGAGTTTATCGTAAGCGTGTCCCGTATTTCTGCTGGATCTCCATTATTTTTAGTCCATAATCCTATCGGTAACTGAAAAAGACAAAATAATATTAGCGCATGCATACGATATTTTGAAAAAAACTTATTTGCGTGTTGCATTGGCTAATGTAAAAGAGCTAAGTACACGATATTATAATATTGCCACATGTGGGTCTCCTCTCGGTGAGACGGAGTGAGCCACAATCCACAACGTGGGCCCAACGTGGGCCCAACTCGGGTTGGCGGATGTCACGTGTCTTCGAATTATTGAGTCTACGAACCTACTACCTACAACTCGTAAGTCGCGGCCGTTAACACTGGGCCACCACTGATCTTATATCAATGTTAGTATCATTGTAGGTATTTCAGGAAATACTGATTTGGTATTAGAAGAACTTGCTATACAAATTTTCACTAAGGTAACGTGGTTTACAAAATTGACTGATATTTCATAAATTCTACCGATTTTTTTTTCTGTTTATCTAGCTGATGTTGCCTACCGGATGATCCCGTTTAAAGTCCAGAAGCTGTCTATCCGCTGGTTGGTACGTGACATTGTCGTATATAACACTTTCCACATTTAGTACCACGCACAACACACACGCAATGATTGCCTTCATGTTGGAAATCGACTGCGTGTTTCGACGTTTTTTAGGTTCAACTCGCATATATAGCCTTTGATCAATTGCTTGGGAACAATTATATCTGTTTGCTGCATTTGGATGGATTCTTATTCAATTATCGTAATTTCGTACTTAATAGCTTCTTCCTAAATTATTGTACGATACTTTTTATAATTTAAGGTTCCGTTTATTTCGGTATTTTCATCATGCCAGTCTTTTGTTCGTGGCGTGATTACTTAATTTTTATCGTTATAACTGTTTACAAACTATACTGTTTAGTTTATTTTATTTTATTTGTTTTATTGAATTCTTAACGCAGTCTGGTCATAAATATTTTATGTTGTTATATTGATTTAAGAAATCTTCAAAAAAAATTACATGGAGCTCATTACATTTGTAGGTAAAAATCAATCAAACCTTTTCATCAATTACTAATGATGGACGGAAATGCGTGTTACAGCCACATCTGCTATTATGAAACTAGCGTTGAAGTTTTTTTTCTAATGTTGTTTGTTGGTTCTATAATTACCTGTCAAAAAATTGGTCTGCAAGTAAATTTAAAGACACCATCATTAGTGTTACAGAATTATAAGTGTTCTCCGAAAGTAGAACGAGGAGCTCCGGGCAGACCTGGCCAAGGTCCAAGGAGCCGGCCATCGGCAGTTGCCACAAAAAAGGGCGCATGGACAAGGCCAGCCCGTGCCAGCCGAGGACCGGGTTCTGACCCTGGTGCGGCAGGAGCTGGCTGCCTTCCATAGTAGGTTTTCCGCTCTGGAGGCCATTGTCCTGCGCCCCCCGCTAGCGGCGAGCTAGCCGGCTTCGGCCCAGCGAAAGGCGGCCTCGTATGCCGCCACCGCTGCCAAACCAAGGACCTCGGGGCAGACCTAAAGTGGGGCCCTGGTGGAACCTCGGACCCGCCCCCGGCGAAATCGGCGTCTACGCAGACTCCAAGGGCCCCAGCCCTGACGGTGAGACGGCCGCCCCCGCCCTCCAAACCGCCTTCTAAATCTCCTCCGACCGACGCCGAATGGCAAATAGTCGGGGAGAAGGGGAAGGTGCAAAGAGCGAAGCGTCGCGACTACGCTCTGTGCCCCAAAGTCCGCAGCTGTAGTGATCACACTACAGCCGGAAGCGGAGAAGAAGGGCACGACCAGCAAGGTGCTCCCGAGGCTCGCCTTGGCGAAGGCGGTGGTAAACCTCGGGGAGCTCGGTGTCACCAATGGCCTCCGGCTAAGGGCCACTGCGGCCCGACCGCGGACGCTTTGGCTGAAAAGCTTAAAGAGTGCCTGACTGCGAACGAGGCCCGAGTGTCCAGGCCAACGAAGTGCACTGACATGCGCATCCTGGGCCTGGACGACACCGTGACGGAAGAAGAGGTGGTGGCTGCCGTCGGTAGGACTGGGGGGTGCTCTGCCGAGCAGGTTAGGGCAGGCACCATTCGTCCTCCCCCCCAAATGGGTTCCCGCATTGACGAGGCGGGGGGACTCAGTAACCGTGGTTTGGACCCCACGGCCACGGTGAAGCTAAGAGGAACCCAAGCAGGGGCCGCTCGTCAGGGCTTTTGCTGACAAGACGACGACGTAGCGGCCAAGGTTGCGGTGTTGTTGGGCGACATCGCAACTGTGGTGGGGCCGCGGCGGGAGAGGAGTGCCGGTATTGCGTTGCGCCGCTCTCCCTTCCTTCCGTGGCCTTAACGGGGTCGCCACCGTATGATGGGGGACGCGGTGGGGCCGCAGGGGAAGAGGAGTGTCGGTATGTCGTTGGCCGCTCTCCCTATCCTCTGCGGCCGAAAAATGGTAGGCGACGGGGCTCCGCGGGACTCCGCCGTGTAGGTGGAGCCGTTGTCGGATCATCGTTACATCCGTTTCGACGTCTCCGCCCAGACCACTGGCAGCCGCAGTTCACCGGTCCCGCGGACGGACGGTCCGCGCTGGGCGCGCAAGCTCATCGACAGGGAGCTCCTCGAGGAGGCCGCTATTGTCCAGGCCTGGAGCCGGGAGTCGGCAACGAGCGGACCCGTCGACGTCGACGTCGAACAGGAGGCGCTGTGGTTCCGCGGGGCGATGACGCAAATTTGCGACGCGTCCATGCCCCGGTTCCTCACACAGTCCGCAAGGCGCCAGGTGTACTGGTGGTCCGCCGAGATCGCGCAGTTATGCGTCGCGTGCGTGGCGGTTAGACGCGAGTACACCCGTTACCGGAGAAGACGTCGTCGGGTCCCTGACGAAGAAGCCGCGCTGTACGAGGTGTACCGCGCGGCAAAGGAGACTCTGTGGCTGGCCATCGGCGAGGCGAGGACGCGAGCCAGGGAGGAGATGTTGGAGACTCTTGACGGGGATCCGTGGGGGCGCCACTATCGAGCGGTTCGAGGGAAACTTCGAGCCGCGGCCCCTCCACTTACGGAGGCTCCAACCCGAGCTGCTGGAGGAGGTAGTCGCAGCCCTCTTCCCTGCAAGAGCGGAGCGTACTCCACCGCCGATGGCTTTGCCCACAGCTGAAGAGTCTACAGAGGAGAACGCCATCAGCGTCCCAGAGGTGACACAGACAGAGATGGGGGCGGCCGTCATGCGGCTCCGGGCCAAGAACGTGGCTCCGGGGCCCGGAGGGGTTCACGGCCTAGCGCTAGCCCTCGCTCTGAAGGAGTTTGAGCCCCAGCTAAGAGGACTCTTCACATCGTGCCTTGAGCGGGGCCAGTTTCCCACTTTGTGGAAAACAGGTCCTGCTCAGGAAGGCGGGGCGCCCTGCGGACTCGCCGTCCAGGTACCGGCCTATAGTGCTGCTAGACGAGGTGGGTAAGCTGTTCGAGCGCATACTCGCAGCCCGCCTCGTCGGCCACTTGTGCAGAGAGGGGCCGGACCTGGACGAGAGCCAGTTCGGCTTTCGGCACGGGCGCTCTACCATTCACGCTGTGTCAAGGGTGAGAGTCCTGGCGGAGGAAACGGTGTCCCGGGGTGGGGTGGTGGTGGCGGTGCCCTTTGACATCTCCAACGCCTTCAACACCCTGCCCTGGAGTTGTATTCGGGAGGCACTGCGTTATCATCGGGTGCCTCTCTACCTCCGCCGCATCGTTGGGGCTTATCTGGCGGGGAGGTGTGTCACCTACATGGGACGTGATGGCGGAAACCAGCGCCAAGTGTCGTGCGGGATCGGGTACGACTGGGTGCTGAGGGGCGAGCTCCCGCCGGGCGCGGACCTGACGTGTTACGCGTACGACACGCTGGTCACGGCCCGGGGAAGTTCGCACAGGGAGGCAGCGTTGCTCGCGACGGCAGCGGTCTCACTGACGGTGAGCATACGGCGCCTCGGCCTGGAGGTGGCCCTCAACAAGTCGGAGGCCATGGTGTTTCATGGCTCCCGGTGGGCGCCGCCGGCCGGATCACACATTGTGGTTGGGGGGGTCCGGATCGCTGTCGAGCCCACCATGAAATATCTGGGATTGGTGCTCGACAGCCGGTGGGACTTCGGACCCCACTTCCGGTGGCTGGCGCCCAAGTTGTTGGGCGCGGCTGGGGCGCTGTCAACGCTGCTTCCCAATCTGGGGGGCCCGAGCGCCGCTTGTAGGCGGCTCTACGTGGGGATCGTGCGATCGGTGGCCCTTTACGGGGCCCCGATCTGGGCGGCTGACCTGACGGCCGCCCGCATCTCTGTGCTGCGAAAGCCGCAGAGAGCAATGGCCGTCAGAGTCATAAGGGGGTATCGCACGATCTCCTACGAGGCGGCTTGTGCACTGGCCGGATCCCCGCCATGGGACCTAGATGCGGAGGTGATCGCGTCACTTTATCGGTGGCGCGAGGAAGCGAGGGCGCGGAGCGAGCGGCCGATGCAGTGCCATATGGAGCAGCGTCGGTCGCAGCTTCGCGAGGTCCTGGTGGCGGAATGGCGGGACAGGCTTTCACGCCCTACCGCCGGCCTCGTCACCATCGAGGCGGTCCAGCCAGTGCTCGACCTCTGGCTCGGGAAGAGGCACGGCTACCTGTCGTTTCGGGCGACGCAGGTGCTCTCGGGGCATGGTTGCATCGGGAAGTATCTGTGTCGCATAAACAGGTAGCCGGACGCTGAGTGTCACCACTGCGTCGACTGCCGGGAGGACACGGCGTGGCATACGCTGGCAGAGTGTGCCGCTTGGGAGGAGCCGCGCCTTGCCCTCATCTCAGAAGTAGGCAGTGACCTGTCGCTGCCGGCCGTTGTGAGTGCGATGGTCGGCGGCGTCGAGTCCTGGGACCTGGTGATTCCTTCTGCGAAACAGTGATCTCGCAGAAGGAGGCTAAAAGGAAAGGAAAGGGAGAGAGAGATCTCGTCGAGAGGATCCGGCAGTTGGGACTCAAAGTGGCCCTGCACAAGTCCGAGGTCATGTGTTTTCATGGTCCTCGGAACACGCCACAGTCGGGTTTCCAGATAACGGCGGAAGCGGTTCACATCGGCGTCGAGACGACGATGAAGTACTTGGGACTCGTCCTCGACAGCCAGTGGAACTTCATGGAGCATTTCCGACGTTTAGCTCCCAGATTGGAGCGGGCTGGGGCTGCCTTGAAGCAGCTCCTGCCCAATCTAGGGGGTCTAAACGCCTCCTGCCGAAGGCTCTACGCGGGAGTCGTGCGGTCCATGGCCCTTTACGGAGCACCGGTGTGGGCACGTTCTTTGAGGCGCCGACCAGCCCGTCGGGTGAACGCGTCCCAAAGGGTCATGGCCGTTCGGCTGGTCCGGGGATACCGCACCCTCGCGCACGTATGGGAGTGGCGCGAGGAGGCAAAACGCCGGGGTGTAACTCCGCTGCCGCGAGAAATCACGGTCCAGCGGACAGAGCTCCGGCGGGATCTCATGGAGATATGGGGGGTGCTATTGTCGCAACCCAGTGCTGGGCACGCCACAATAGCGGCGGTAAGTCCCCTCTTTGAGGAGTGGTTGGAGAGGCGCCACGGCGTCCTCACCTTCCGCCTGACACAGGTCCTCAGCGGGCACGGTTTTTTCGGGAGGTTCCTGTTTCTAATAAGGCGGGAGGAAACGCCCGGGTGTCACGATTTTGTGGATCACCCATAGGACACGGTGGAGCATACGGTGGGTGTGTGCCCAGCACCGCAGTGTCCTCGCGGAGGCGATCGGCGGCGGCGATACCTCGCGTCCGGCCCTGGTCCAGGCCATGGTACGGAGGGAGAGGACATGGAAACCCGTCCCCTCCTTCTGCGAAGCAGTAATGCTTGCAAAGGAGGAGGCGGAGCGCGTGAGGGAGAGAGCCTAGCGCCCTCACGCCCCTAGTCGCAGCAGGAGACGCCCTGGGCGTCGGGAATCGCAAGCAGATTCTTGGCCACCGTAGGCGCGGGCTTGCGGACGGCGAGCAATGGGTAGCTCGCCGTCCGGTAGGGACCAGGCCCAGGTCGACGGCGTGTCGTGTTCCACGCGTGCCTCAAAGACATGTCAGCACGAAATTACGGGGTCCGATAGAGCCGACGCCTCAGGTTCACGGGTAATTCGAAAGAGTAACCGTGGGTTTGGCACAGGCAATTGAAGGAAACGGGTGGGTTTTAGTCAGTAAAAGTTGTTTCTGTTTATGTGGGGACTTCGTCGAGTTGGTGTGATCTTGCAGCTTACGTCCCTCAAGGCGGCATATTAACTCTTTTGTCCATTTTTATTTATCTAATTACCACAGAATTTCGGGTTGCGTATCATCTTTATGCTGAAAATTTGCAGCTTTACTGTCAGACAAGTGTCTACAACATATCCGATGCGATTGAGGAGCTAAACCGGGATTTAGGTGTAGTTAAAAACTGGTCTGATCGATTTGAGGTGTCGGTTAACCCTACCAAGTGTCAGGCTATCATTGTAGGGACTCCCTACAATGATAGCCTGACAGTATGAGGAAAGTGCGTGGGGAGTGTGTGTGCAGTGTGCTTTACTGTACCACCTGTAATGTTTGATAACTCCGTCATCCCGTTTAGTTCCGATTTTAAGGATCTTGGTTTGCATGTCGACACATATCTTTACTGGTGAAAGCAGGTCACGACTGTAAGTAATAAAGTCACCGGAACCTTGCGGTCGCTCTATCGGCTGAAAAACCTCCTCCCATCACACGTATAGGCTAAGCTTGTATAGTCCCTAATATTTCCCATAATAGACTGTGGTGATATGACCTGAATGCAGATCTCCTCAATAAACTTGACCGCCTTCTAAATGCCTGTATCTAAATACCTCAGGCATTAAGTCCACCTTTGTACAGTTTTTTTTACTTGTGCATAAAAAATAAATAAATTGAAAAAGTCACATTGGTACTTTCCCGGATTTGAAAAAACAACCAGGCGATCACGAATTATCGATTCTTAAAACACAATTTAAAACTATATCAAAAGGTATCAATGATCACAATCATTTTTAGTAACATTAATCAATATTCTAACAAATATGGCGGCACATAATGGTAGACGAAGATATGAACCTGTCGCCAGCAACTGACTGACTGACTGAGAACTTTATTCGTTTCTTCACGATGCCGTAAATAAGGATGTCAAAGATATTAAGTCCCGGAATTTCTGCAGCTAAATATATCCTGTTTCGTTCGATTTCAGTACGAACATATTTTAGAAAACTACAATAAGGTTGAAATAGGTTATGAAAACAAGCTTGTATAAAATGAAATGACGACAGCCCCGTCATTTCATTTTAATATTTGTAAGATATTTTCTCTAAATTACTAATCAAAACACAAAACTTTCCAGTCCTAACCGTATTATCCGATACGTTTAAAACTTCCAAACCTATTTTGAGTTGGAAAGATTTTCACATCATAATTGTCGGAAAATGGCAATAAAAATATTACCTACATCGTAGGCTTACTAAAAGATTCCGATTAGCAAATTTTTCATACGGCACTATAAAGAGACAATATATAAAATCCTGGAGAGCGAATTCGTCATCTAACAACCCTAGCTGATTGATTGAACACAAACAAATGGGACCTCCCTTCTTTCGTGTTTTATTCATTTTTAGATCTTTACCTTTTGTGTAGATATTGTCATATCTGTTTATGTATTTATTCGAAGGCAGTTGAAATGTATGTAGGTCCTTTTGGATTGTAGTTTTATTTCACTAAAGATACAGCTTCTGCCTGTGGGCAATGAGTAGGTACTCGTCTATATTTTCGGTTGAATATTTTACTGGATTTTTATAGTTAGGTATTGAAAATAAATTCTCTACATGATCAATATCCGTTGCGCTGTTTAAAAGAACGACGCGGTCAACCAAACAGGCATAAAAAGCAACTTTAATTCATAATATGTTAAGACACACCTACAGTCCGACATGAACTTGTGTTCTAGTCCGAACTACGTAGCGACCCCGACCCCACGCCGTAGAAAAAACGTATCTGTCAACAAACTTTCATAGCGATTCACACAACACTGACGACCGTGCCAACATAGGGCAAATAAACCGTAGTCTCGCACGGCAAGAAAAATGTTTGTGTTCAAATGGCCTAAAGCTACCTACCTATCTACTTAAGCTAATGAGCACATAAGTATAGTGTTTAATGTGCTAATGCAAAATTCAACCATTACAATTCTGCTAAATTAATGGGGCTGATTCAATGGCAGACAGCATATAGGAATCGATTAACACGGAATGACATACTTAACGAAATCTACATTTTATACAGGGGTTCAGATAGTGATATATTATTTATTATTCTAAATATTGTTATGACTTCCCCTTAACCATATTTAGAAAAATAATTAATCAAGAAGATCAAGAAGTTACTTGATCTACTTTAAAATAAAAAATAGCAGTCTTTTTAAGGTCAGTAACGTTATGTTTAGGTCAAAAACCCAAAATTAAATTTGTTGATAAACTAATGGGTTAGGCTAGGTTCGTGATTAACCGCGTGCGAACGGACCGAGCGAAGTGAGAGGTGCGCGGGTAGCGGCCGGTGAGCGCTACTTCCAAGTTAGACTTATCCTCTATCAATTCCGATTTGTTAACTGCCACACATAGGTGACTTACTTCTTTTTTTCAATTAGTGTTAGGTTAGAATGGGCAGTTGGATAAATATTTCATCAGTTCATATATATTTACGTTCGTAACCTACAAAACATTACTTTTTATTAAAGATAAAATAAACGCGTCTCTGGCAGAAAAAATAAATGTTGTGGAGGGTCCAGAAGCCCTCGAGAACCAATTAGTTTCACATTCTTACTAGTGAGGCAGCACGTTTCTAAACTTTAACCGTTCAACATAACAGCTGAGTAATACAAATTGCTTTATAGCGAAAATCACTAATTTCTTCGATAATGCTACCCGCATTAATGTGATAGTCACCTGCGACCTGCATAAAACAATCGATGTCGAATGTCTCGCGATTCTATTTTAGGAACAAAAACAAAAACTCAATAATTAACTTTAAGACGAAAGTAATACAGTTGAAATTTAAATGGAAACCTAAATACATATTGACCTGAGGCAAACCGGGAGCAGAAATAGGTCAGGCGGGGTCGCTGTCTCACTCCAGTTCTCTTGAATTGGTATGTACCTTTGGAAGTAGGCAGGATGTTGATTTCACCTGTGGATTGTAGAATAGGTACTGGATGACTTTGATCGACTGTAAATGGTGTTTGTTTTAAGGGTTCCGTAGTTTAGAAGGAACCCATATAATTTCGCCATGTCCGGACGTCCATCTGTCCGCAGCTTACTCGTAGTACTAGAAAGCTGTAATTTGGCATGGATATTGGTGCCGATTCTCTTGTACACCGAACTAAACTAACTAAACTATCACTAAAATTCCTTACTTTTTACTATGAAAATCTTGAAGCTATTCTGCGAAAAATAATCTCTAAATTTAAAAATAATTTTGACACAACTATAATCGAATTTGACAATCGCGAGTCCACGTGTTTTTTTTTTCTTTTGGTTTCGCAACGTCTTTGTTAGTGCCGGAGGCAGCCTGGGGCAGCCTCGACGTGTTTTGTTTGGAAGTTTCGACTTTTTGTGTGGAAAATATAAAATAAAAATATCTAAATGTAGAGATTTGGTGGTTTCAGGGTTACAAAGGGGGTCGAAATTTTCATTATTTTTGTGATAGGACACACCGTTTTCGAGATATGAGCAAAAACATAAAGTTAAAGTACCGTTTTTGCACGCCTGAAGTCGAGGTGTTGGTGTGAATTTTAGTCCACGCCACCTAATTTTATTCCACACCTTTTTAATCGCGATTAAAAATAGTCAGATTCATGTTCAGATTTAGTTAGACAATCAAATTTTTAGTTGGAAAACGTAAAATTCAGAATAGCAAAATTGCCATTTTCACTAAATTAATAACTCAGTGCAATCTTAGTGCTGTCAAACTAAAATATAGTTAAGTTGTGTCACTATAGTCAATTTCAGAATGGAAAATCGTCATTTGACAGAATTAAACCAAATTTTAGTGATTTTTAGTCTAGTTTAGAGGCATTTGTGACAAGAGAATCGGCACCATTGTATATTAATTAAGCCGACAAAGCGATTTTTTTTTACACGTAAAGTAGTTTTTTTTCTAGTCTGTCCCAAGGCGTTGGCGTTGGAACACGTGGTATTTTTTTTTGCGGGTAAGTCGAAACCATTTTTCAATTCACTTTATAGAGCATTAAAGTGCTCATTTGTTAGAGTCAAGTGCCCCCCCCCCCCCCCCCGCCTGCTAGCTAAATGTGGAGTGCCAGATCGTCTCGTGCTCATCTTACAACACATTTTGTCGAATCGCACATTCCGCTATCGCATCGAGGGTGCACTCTAGTCCCCTCACCCTATTCGCGCCGGCGTCCCTCAGGGTTCCGTCATATCTCCCCTTGTCTTCACGCTGTTCACCAGCGATATCCCAAAAAGTAAAAAGGCTCAGTTGGCTCTCACCGACGACACTGCCGTTTACTATACTGGTAACGGCCCCAACGTTATAGCTCGCACCTTCAAACCTCCGTAAACGTCGTAGGCGCTTGGTTCCAGAAATGGAGAATCGAGGTCAACCCCGATAAGAGTCAGGCGGTTCTCTTCTCGAGACGTCGTCGATTCCCCCTCCCCCTTCCCAGCCCTATTACTATGTACGGCAAGCCGATCCCTTGGGAGAAGCAAGCCAAATACCTAGGCGTGATCCTAGATCAAAATCTCACCTTCAAGGAGCACATCAAGGCGGTTCGCACTCGCGGCTTTTCCGCTCTTAGTAAACTCCACTTTATACTGACAACCCGTAGCAAACTGTCAGTAAACTGCAAACTGCGCATCTATACCGCAGTCATCCGTCCCATCATGACCTATGCCTGCGTTCTGAAAGGTCACGGATGCCCCCTACTATGTTCGTAATCTAGATCTCCACATCGACCTTAAAATGCCCACCATAAACCAGTTCATGGAACGCTTATCTAAGCGTTCATTGTGGCATCAAACACCCAAATTCCCTAATTTCAGCGGTCGCCCGCAGTACTCCCTCCTGCATTAGCACTATTCGCCGACCAAGTCATAACTTAATCACCCCCGACGACGCCGTTAGCCTCCTCCAGGAGAGTAGTAACGCCACCAGCATGCAGCAGCGTGTAGTCGCTTATAATACGGTGACAGCTAAGTAGCCTTTAACAACTGCAACTTTTTTTGGTTTATTGTATTTGAAGATAGAGGAAGAAGATCAAATATGTAGTGTCACAAAGAGTGTACTTAAACCACAGGAACTATGTGTAATTTTTGTGCTTCGATAAATACATTTTTTTTCTTTTCTTTGATACGAAGTTGTTTTGCATGCTGTTTCTATCGGTTAATATTGTGCACTTTTTTGGTTATTATTTGAGCAGTGTAACGGTTATAGATAGACCAATCAATAAATAAAAAGAAAAGTAGGAAATAATTTGTCCTGTTTCTTTTAGACCGAACTATAATAGTAGTTTCAGGGGCCTACTATAATATAAAATTAATACAATAACAACTGAATTTAGCACTATCATGCAATTAGAACATTTAAAATAAGTAATTAAAATGTACCAAAATTTTATTTGTGTTTGAATTGTTTGTGTTTTTTTTAAAAAGTATATACATGTTACAAACATTTTGTAAAGAAACTGTAAGTGGGTGGATAATGGCATTTTTTTCGTTTATTAATTTTAAATACTAAATACATTTTTTTTTAATTTACAAAAAAATACAACAACATTTAAAAATAGTGGTCCATCGGCATCAGGAACAGGGTCCAAGCTGACGGTGGTCAGGGCTCTAGAGACAGGAACCTCCTCACTATGCGTGCCGTGTCCAGGAGTAGTGCTTTCTGAATCAAGCTCTTGACCATGCCGCGCAATGAGAGCCTCCTGAGGATGGTCGAGGCTCTCCACCATTAGGCCATTTACTGTAATGGTCATTGGTACAATGATTGCACAGTCGACGTTCCACATGTAGACAACCTCGTGTGCAAAGCCAAGATACTTGTTTTTTTATCTTTCTCAGTTCTCACGAGATTCTCGTCATGAGGGACAGCGATATCAACAATCATTGCACGGCGCTCTCGTCGATCTATCACCACCATATCAGGCTTATTGGCTACAATAGTCCTATCAGTGATGATAGGTCAATCTCAGTACAATGTGGCGGTACCATTCCCGAAAACTGGGTCCGGCACATACTTGTTATACGGCACGTCCGATTCCACAAGACTGTATTGCAAAGCAATTTACTCGCCGTAAGCAAGACGAGAACAACCGGAAACAATATGTCAGATAGTTTCACCGGGACGGTGGCATGCCCGACATATATATTATGTCAACCGTACCGTCCTTGACAATGTATTTCCGATAATTTTTCGTCATGAGCAGTGGTGGCCGAGTGGTAACGGCAGCGACTTACGTGTTGTAGTTCGTAGGTTCGATCCCAGACAGGCGCTTTACTTTGTGTAAATTATTTCATCACCACTGCTCTCAAAACGGTAAAGGAAAACATCGTGAGGAAACCGGCATATCTTAGAGCAAATCCGCGTGGTGGATTAGGGCCAACTCCCTCTCACAGAGAGGAGGCCTGTGTCCCAGCAGTGGGAACATAATAGGCTGATTAGGATAAGATTATGATTGGTCATGATAACTTCATCCATAATCGCACAGACAAAACCTTCAGTTTCCTCAAAGAGGTCACCGAAACGTAGCCAGGATACAGACGCCAAAAAGTCTACATCTACATCGGAAAATCTTTGCCTTGCCATACTTCCTCACGGTCGTTAGTATCTAGTATTGCAGGTTTGCACCAGTTCTCTTCTGCCAAGGAAAGCGGGGTGAGGTCCTTGTCCACTGCGGCCACATCTCGGTGCATCTCCACGTCAGTTTGAAGGAGATTCCCTGAGTCTGCAAATCTTGCGGTTGCGGAGGGTTTTAGCATTTAAAATACCTTAACCCTAAAGACTATTTAACATTTTTATTCAGACGGTCAAAGAAGCGCTCCCTCAATTATTGTTTAATGTTGGCGGCATTGATGCCTAATGCTTTGGACATACCCAAATACTTGTAGGTTTCGGTTGAGGATCCGAATGTTTCATTCTTTCGGATTCCATAATACCCCCTTTTATTTTGGGTGGGAATTCATCAAATGACTTCTCCCGCTCTGGGTGGAGCGGAAGGGCGTGTCAGACTTTTACTGACTTAAACCCACCCGTGTTCCTTTAGTTGCCTAAGCCAGGGCCACGGTTACTCTTTCGAATTACCCGCGACCCTGAGGTGTCCATAATCCCCCCTGGCTTTACATGCATGACTGAACATGTTTCTACACCTAATTCTATCCTGATAGGGCTACTGAGATTTCAGTTACCTTCAGTAGCTCCATCTCACAGTATTTCGCCTAGAACATGCTAGGTGGACAAAATTCAAGTTTTCATTTCCAGGAAATCTTAATTGCATAACACAAACAACACCCCCAAACTCCAAATTCCGAGAAAAAGTTGTTTTTCAAATGCTTAACTGATGAGTCATAGAGTTCAGAAGTCAGGTAATGAGTTTAATGCAAGCGTTCCGGTCAATCAGTTGCAATTTAGCGACACTTTTGTGCACATCTCATAGTGGTTTATAGTGATATTGTGAAAGTTTTTTGTGATGGATATTAATACCGAGGGTATGTACTATTATTTAATATATTATTTTTATCAGAATCTATTAAAATGAATTTTTAGCATTTTTTTAACTTAATGCATAAATTTTTGCGTAATTTTTTTCATAAACAAAACTTTGAACGTTCAGGAAATACATTGATTCGCCTCTATTCGAGCTAGTTGTAGATATATTGTAGGTATAACTGTGTAGTTTGTAAAAATACACATATTGTTCAGCACATTTCAGTACAACATATTTTTTTATATTTTTTTTCAGAACACGTTTACTCTATTTCAAGGGTAGCATTTTTTGAAGAGTGGTTGAAAGACACGAAGAATGATAAAAGATCGCGTATTTATGACTATCTTCAAAATTTCACTTTGGTGACATTACTGAAAGCAGCCAAAGAGAAATAAAATTGAAAATATCCAACTTTTCTACTAAGATTGAAGCCAAATGGTTGGCTTCGGGAAAATCGAAGGAGCGTTTTTTAATTAGAAATAAGACTTGGCTGGATGAAGGAGACATACAGTTTACTGTGAGTTCTTTAGCCCCACAACCTTCAACATCGAGTGAGGTTGTGACATCTGCAGGAAGACCTCGCAAAGATTTCGAGGAATCGTCGTTTAAGACGAAGAAACGTCGAGTCGTGGATCTCGTAGAATCTCGAAGTGCCAGTGAATTAGTGACTGCTGCCGAAATTGATTGGTTGCCCATGTGATTAGAGACATTAGTGAAAGGCCAGATAATATTATTAAGTCAAAAGAAAATACCAGTTCCGTTAATCCTAGGCAGTTAAGTAGTGACGAAGCCTTAGCATACTATATAGATTCGAGATAGAATATTAGTACACAGTACTGAGGTCATCAAAGCGGCATTGCTTCCAATTGGGCAACTTTCCGAAGAGGCTCAAGAAGCACGTAACAAAGATTGCCGCAGATTTAGGGAGTACAACACCCGCAAGTGCTCACGTGTTGCCACGAATAGAGACTTGCTGTCCATGTTAATAATAACATCTGACCCTTTGATCAATGGCCTTCGTGAGATTCCCCGAAAAAAGCCGGAAAAAATATGTGCAGAAGTATTAAAGTTAATCGTAAGCCCGACCATAGTAGCATCAAGACCGGAAACGTCATCATATTGTCGCACATTACCACAAAATGATGACGATTCACCAGAAGATTTTGATGATGATTCTGATGATTAGGTTCAGGTTAAGTTAGTTTGTACAGTAGGTATTTATTTATTTAATGCATTTTTGTTGTTTGTTTATTATTTTTAAAGATTTTTTTCTGTTTTTACATATTTTTTTTGTTTTTTATTACAAAATCATACCAAAAACTATTAATAATGCCTCAACATGACTACTTATATATAAAAGCATCGTTATATATCATTAAATAATATTGTCCACCTAGCATGTTCTACGCGGTACACTGTGGAGAGCGGTACACTGTGCCGCAGGAGACGCCCAGGGCGTCTCCTGCGGCGACTAGGGGCGTGAGGGCGCAAGGCTCTCTCCCTCACGCGCTCCGCCTCCTCCTTCGCGAGCATTACTGCTTCGCAGAAGGAGGTGACTGCTTCCCATTCCCTCTCGCTCCGTACCATGGCCTGGACCGGACGCGAGATATCGCTGCCGCCGATCGCCTCCGCGAGGACACTGCGGTGCCCAAGCTGGGCAGACCTCCACCGTATGCTCCACCGTGTCCTCCGGGCGATTCACACAATGGTGACACCCGGGCGTTTCCTCCCGTCTTGTGCGAAACAGGAACCTCCCGAAACAACCGTGTCCGGTGAGTACCTATGTCAGGCGGAAGGTGAGGACGCCGTGGCGCCTCTCCAACCTCTTCTCAAAGAGGGGACTTAGAGGGCCCAGCACTGGGTTGCGACAATCGCACCCTCCATGCCGCCATGCGATCCCGCCGGAGCTCTGTCCGCTGTACCGTGATTTCTCGCGGCAGCGGAGTCACACCCCGGAGTTTTGCCTCCTCGCGCTACTCCCATACGTGCACGAGGGCTTTCGCCTCCAGATCCCATGGCGGCAATCCGGCAAGGAGGCTCGCCGCCTCGCAGGAGACCGTGCGGTATTCCCGGACCAGCCGGATGGCCATGACCCTTGAGGACGCGTTCAACCGGCGGGCTGGTCGGCGCCTCAAAGAAGGCGCCCACACCGGTGCCCCGTAAAGGGCCATGGACCGCATGACCCCCGCATAGACTCTCTGGCAGGAGCCGCCTCAAGGCAGCCCCAGCCCGCTCCAGTCTGGGAGCCAAACGTCGGAAATGCTCCACGAAGTTCCACCGGCTGTCGAGGACGAGTCCCAGGTATTTCATCGTCGCCTCGACGTGAACCCCTCCCGCCGTTAACTGGGAACTCGACTGTGGGTGGCGCTTTCCGAGGACCATGAAAACACATTGCCTCGGACTTGTGCAGGGCCACTTCGATTCCCAACTGATCCTCGGATCCTCTCGACGGTTGTCGTAATCCCGAGTGTCGCTAGCTCGGCCGCCGCCTGGTGCGACCTCCCCTGTGCCAGGACCAGCGTGTCGTCAGCGTAGCAAACCACGCTGACGCCACTAGGGAGATCGGCGCGCAGCACCCAGTCGTAACCGATATCCCACAGAAATGGCCCCAGGACGCATGCGCTTAGGAGCCCCCTTAGTCGAGGCCCGAGAGCCTCGAAGGCCAGAACCCAGGCTTTTTCAGGTAATCCGTCGGGTCCTGGGGCGGCATTCTTGGCACTAACTCTATGTACCGCCACTCTCAGCTCTACCTCGGTCATCTCCGAAGCATCGTCATCGTCGACGGTGTGGTCCGCATCCGGCACTGCAGTAGGCGGAGTCATGGGCGGGGGAGTGTGCTCCCCTCGCAAAGGGGCTCACCACGTCCTGCACGAGCTGAGACCGGAGACTCTGCGTCAGTGGGGGAGCCCATGGGCGGAGTTTATCTCGCACCATTTTGTAGGGGCGTCCCCACGGATCCCTGTTCAGAGTCTCCAGTGACTCCTCGCGGGCCAGTGCCCTGGCCCGCAGGATCTCCGCTTGGAGGGCGGTCTTTGCCGCTTTGTGCCCCTCGTACAGCTCCGCCTGAATGGCTTCCGTATCCGGAGGGCAGATACGTAGCCTGCGGTGCCTGGTGTACAGGTGTCGCACAGCCACGCACGCCTCGCGCAAAGCTGTCAGCTCCGGCGACCACCACACCTGGCGCCAGGCACGCCCGGGCTGGACCCGGGGCATTTTAACGTCACAAATTTCGGACATGGCCTCCTGCAACCACTCCGCCTCGTCGGTGATGTCAGCAGGCCTGTCCTGTGGTGACACCCAGGCCTGCACGATCGAGGCTTTCAGGAGGAGCTCCCGGTCCAGCTGCTTCAGCGCCCACCGCCGACCACTCGGGGCCTGTCGGGCCCCCGCACTCGAGGTCTGGGCGGAGACGTCAAACCGGATGTACCGGTGGTCGGAATAGGTCTCCACCCCCTCCATGACGCGCCAGTCAATGACGTGCGGCGACAGAGCGGGGCTGGCGAACGAAATGTCCACCACTGATTCACCCCGCATCCGCATACACGTTGGGACAGAACCCCGGTTTAGGACGACCAGGCCTGTCTCCAGAGCCCAGTCCTCCACCATCCTGCCCCGCGTGTCCATGGCCGGGAACCCCAAGCCACGTTCTTGGCATTAAAGTCCCCGAGGACGAGCACGGGGAGGGAACGAAACCCGACGACGACGACTCTCAACTCCTCTAGGGAGTTGTGGAACTCGGCGAGAGTTCGGTTCGGGGAGAATTATACCCCTTTTTTTTCTTTTTTTTTGGTTTCGTCCCCCGTCGGTCGCACTCGCATCGCACTGCGCGAAACAAAAATTTATTTAGTTAGACACGCATTATGCTCGTGACCTGACCGGTTTATGGCATTGCTAAAATTCGAGTTAATCTAATATGAGCTGGTAGCAGTAGGCGCCAAGCGTTGGCCTGAGAAGCAGTTGGCCTAGGTTCTGATCGCATAAGATGCAGCCCAGTTTTATTGCAATTTTTTTATTTTGGTTTGGAATAATAACAATATTCAATTTTTTTATTTTTTTTTATTAAAATAAAAGGGTTTAGAATAAAAAAAAGCGTTACAAGTGGTAACAAAAATAGAAACATATTTAATTGTTATAATATTTTACACAGGTATGGATAACAAATCGTTATGATTATTTATAATATCTTCTTCAGCCAAATATGATGTGCAATACTATATCAAGGAACTGAAGAAGCGTTTTGTTTTATTTTGACATGTGAAATGTTCAAAAAATTTGATAAGTGGATTTATTTCACCATTAACATTTAGCTTCGATCATTAATTTCCAAATAAGTGATTTTAATAAGTGGTTATGTAGGGCAGTTTGTTTATGTATGTTTGGTTATGTAGGGTATTTCACATTTTAATTGGCTTAAGTGAATATAGATTACTAATTGAAGATAGCTTAAGTATTCATTTTCTTTAAGAAAGGTGATTGAAACCAAACCTCATTTTTTTATAATTAAATCTACAGGATTACCTATTCCGCAACTTCAACGATGCAACCTTTTTAGCGTGGAGTACACACATACAGTTTTTAATGACGTGTTGAATAATACAGCAAAATGTTCGGTTGGTATGAAACCATTTGTTTCATATTCATTCATCATTTTAAGTCTTGTTGAGCGCTAGCAAGGATTCCCTCTTCCTCACATCTCTTAACCCACTGTGACAGTACCTAAATTACCCTAGACTGATAAATTTTTCGTTGTTCCTAATTATGTTAATATTAGCGTTAAGGTCGGTTTCCCCCTAAGGGGAAAAGGCCGCACTCCAACCCCGTGCGGCCCTGTAGAGCTCGTCATCAGACTTGGTCACTCTCCCACCGATAATAGAAATGAATTCCCAAATTTATAGAAGCCAAATACCTTGATATTATTAATGGGGCAAGGAAACAATGTATCAATATTAGATGATACTTGGGAATTTATAGTTATGAAATATATTGGAAGTGATTTTAGAAAGCTAAAAATAGAGGGATGCAGAGTAAATTATTATACGAGTATAAACTTGTGAGTAACCCAAACGCTACCGCGTAACAGTTATTTGATCAGTCGTAACTCACACAATACCTCGCATCTACACTCGGAGTACTCAGAGATACACCTCCATAAAGTGACACAAGCGGCTTTACAGCGGCATAGCGTCGACATCATGCTCTTTTGGAGTCATGGCCCCTAGCAGTTCCCTCGAACTGATAAACGTGATGAAGCGGCTTTTCCTGCGGCAACCGTGCGACTGTCCTTGTCTAGCAACGGAGCGGCTAGTTCTAGCGGCATTGCGTCTGCATCATGCTCTTAAGGAGTCATGGTCCCTATCAGTCCTTAGACTGGATATGAGATAGTTGTGGTCACCCAAACCCCCGGAAGTTCACTCTTTGCACAACAAGCGTATTTGCAAGACACGTGCTCATGTCAGTCTGACCGAGTTATCAGTATAGGATAAAGAATATAATATTCTTTAAATTATCTACTCGAGGATTATTACTAAATAAAGTTTAGAGTTCTAGTATCGGCCAAAGGCAACGAATACAACATTCAAGAATTACTAGTTATGAGAGTAGAGAATCAAACTCAAGCATTATTAATAGAGTTGTGAATCAACTCACTTTAAAGTCTATAGACAGCCCCAAAGAGCCCACCCGTCACCACTTCCTAGGGCTTATGCTGGGAAGAAGAAGTGGCGCAACAAACTCCCCAGCACGTGTCTGTCTGATTAGTTATAATGACTATCAACTCCATCAGCCTAGGATAACTATAATTACTAAAGGCTCACCCAGTCTCACCTACAAACACTAACACATACTACGTTAAAAACTAGATTATAGAATAATAATAAACTAAATCTGTGCTTCAACACAACTATATTTTACTTATTTAATATTAACTCGTTCTCCTACAACAGCCCATTTGGACAAGGCCTCTAGCACTCCATAATTCTCCTAACTTCCTTAGCCTAGCCTTACACCGACCGCTCCCTACCGCGGTCTGTCTCCCTTCTCGCAGGTAGCGCTAATAATACCTATAATAGAATCTTCATACCCTCATTGTCAGAAATCAAGACAGTACGTTGATATTTTTGCTCCATTGTTTTTAATCATCTAAGTCGGAAGAAGTGGATTTCTTCACATCAAACTATAATTTATCCAAAGCCAGTGAAGTGACTCGTCAATTTGTGAAAGTTGGACTGCGCTACGGTTAAGTGATCTTGAGATAAGTTAACAAAACTGTGTAAAAAATCTCGAAAAAACTCGGTCCCTGACCTACCACAACCCGCGGAGCGCTCGATAACCCCCGCGCATACCGTTTCTGTCCGCATAATCGCCTGCGCAAAGTTCTAACCAATTTCACCGCTCTACCAACGATAAGTCTGGCTAAGCTTGTAAAGCTTCTAACGCTGCGAATTACATTACCGGTCGCAGGTTCGAACCCCATAAACCACAAAAATCACTTTTAGTAGTTTTTTAAGTTCGATTGTATTTAAAACACTGAAGTAGAACGTTTGTACCTCGGTACATAACAAAATGTCTCATTTGTCTCAGTCCGACAGTAACTTATGTAAGGCGCCTGATTCCAGAGGCGATGTGCGTAAACGCAAACTACCAGAATGCGAATTCACGCAGGCACTTCATGATTTATCTGCGGAATTTAAAAATACTCTCAACGAGTGGCGTAAGGAACTCGATACCCGTGTTACCACTATATCTGATATCGTTTTAAACATCAGAGGCGAAATTGCTGCCTTTACCCAGGTGACAAACGAAATAAAAAATGATATTGCGACTATACGCTCTGAGCAGTCTCAAATAACTACAGGGATGTCCGAGCTGGATAAAAAGTATGATCAGTTATCAAATGACATAATTGCTGTGCAAAACTCGGTTGAACATGTGTCCGCTGAACAGATCGAACAAACAATTTAAAAGGCAGGAGAACGATACGAATAACTCAATTTATGATATTTTAGCAAAAATTGACTATCTTGACCAAAATGCCAGACAATGCAACCTGGAGCTATGTAATGTGCCTGAAAGACGTAATGAAAACCTAATCACAATCATGGAAAACATAGGTTCAAAAATAATAACACCATTTGTACTAGGGATATTGTTGCAATACACCGTGTTCCTCATGCACACCAGCAGAATGACAAACCAAAAAACATTGTCGTTAAACTGTCCTCACGTATACTTCGTGACAATGTACTCAGTGCCTTTCGACTAGCCAAAGGGCTGACCTCCGACCAACTTACCATTTCTGGCACACCTTCACGTATTTACATGCATGAACATCTAACGTTGAAGAGAAAATATTTGTTTCGTGACGTTAAGGAAATTGCCCAAAAGCATAATTATAAATTTGTGTGGGCTAAACATGGGACTATTCTGGTTAGAGAAAAAGAACAATGCAAATCGTTTGCCATTCGATCACACCAGGATCTTGGAAAAATCAGACCTGGTGCTGCTGCCGCGAAGGATAACTAGCGGACTTATTGGCATTGCGTATATATCTTTGTTTATGTTCATTGATTTTTCTTTTTGTATGGCGGACTGGTCGTATTGTTTGGCTGGTGTTCTTGTTGTTTTGATTAATCTCATTGCGGGGGCACTGATTGGGCGGTGCGATCGGTTCGTATTTGTGTTGTCTGGAGATTGTTTTTGCTATTTTAAATGTGTGTTTTCTGGACGTTTTATGTACTTTTTTAAATGTGTATCATGTCTCTTTTTGTTGCGCCTGTTGATGCTGTGCTCTAATAGTTTTAATAACTTAACAATATTTATATTTTTGACTTCATTAAGATCGTTTGATTTCAAAGAGAACATTTTTAACTATATTTTTTAGTTTTTTGATATTGTCCGTAATGCTATTTTAATTGGCCCGATAACTGTAATTATTTTAGGTTTCCTTCCTTATGAAAATGGCTTATGAAAAATTAACTATATATTATCAAAATTGTAGGGGGCTCCGCACTAAACTGCATGGTCTATATATGAATATTTTATCGAACTGTTATTATACTCACCGAGACTTGGCTCACCTCTGAAATATTAGACTCCGAGTTCATTGATCACCGTTATACTGTATACAGATGCGACCGGGATCATGAGGCTACTAAAAAAAAAATTGAGGTGGGACCCTTGTTGCAATTTTGAAGGGACTAAGGTCCAGTACAGTTGAACCCTT
This sequence comes from Dasypolia templi, assembly GCA_963555695.1. Taxonomy (NCBI): domain Eukaryota; kingdom Metazoa; phylum Arthropoda; class Insecta; order Lepidoptera; family Noctuidae; genus Dasypolia; species Dasypolia templi. Next base: position 6,498,505 of record OY743148.1, on the reverse strand, counting down.
TGTGGCCTTTAAAAAAAGCATTGAACATGTCATCCTACGATCGCCTAGCGCAACGAGAGGAAAATGTGATATAATATGTTCAGCATATATCCCACCTAAAACACCCGACTGTATTTATGTAGCATACTTAGATTCCCTGCAAACCTTGATGGAGGACAGGAGCGTTCAAAACTTTTATTTACTTGGAGATTATAATCTTTCGGATATTGGATGGCTCGCTGGTAGCAACAACACGGCTGCCACGCAACAAATGTGTGTTGGTAGTTCCCCTGTTTGCAGGCACTTGAGTACTTTTATGTCTGTGCTCAATGCCTATCAGTGCAATAATATTGCGAACTCTAGCGGAAAGATTTTGGATTTAGTGATAAGTAATTCCGACTGTTCTGTTTTGACACCCACTGATGTATTGTTAAAACCAGATCTCTATCACCCACCGTTGTATATTTTAGTCTCCAGTAAATTGCGTAATAGTTCAATGATGCGAAAGACGGTTCAAAAGCACAATTATTTGAAAGCGAATTATGAATTTATTAATCGCGATTTACTCAATATAAACTGGGATGATGAACTTCACGGGCAGTCTGCAGAAGACGCGCTGAATACGTTTTATGAAATTGTTTACCAAATTATTAAAGATCATGTTCCTCTAAAGACACTTAGGTCTACCAAATTTCCTGTGTGGTTTTCCCCCTCTTTAATACACATTTTTAAAAATAAATTTAGGGCATGGCATAAATGGAAGACCTATCAAAACATATCTGACTATGAACAGTTTTCACTTTATAGGTCGAGATTCCAAACTGAATCCAAGAACTGTTGCCGTCTGTACCTAAATTCAGTAGAAGATAGTATTAAAATAACACCAAATATTTCTGGACTTATGTTTCTAATCGGCAACCTGGGGCTCCAATCCCTTCAACAATGCACTATAAAAATCAATCGTCAACTGATCCCGAGGAGATTTGTAATCTCTTTGCAATCTTTTTCCACTCGGTGTACGAACCCTCCACTCTCGCAAATATTCAAACCCACGACATTGAATATGCTGAGAATTGTTCTCCTGTTAGTAGCCTTGTGCTTAGTACTGGCCAAGTACTTAGTGCCGTCAAATCTTTAGATTGTACTAAAGGACCAGGACCAGACGGTATTCCACCAATTTTCCTTAATAAGTCGGCTCATGCGTTATGTGCACCTTTGCGTATTATTTATAATAAATGTTTATGTCAGGGAACTTTTCCCGAAGTCTTGAAGCGAGCAAATTTTTCTCCCGTTCATAAAACTGGTCCAAAACAGGATGTTGAAAACTATCGGCCCATTTCTATATTGTCGGCCTTGTCGAAGCTTTTCGAGAGGCTCGTTCACAATCAGTTGTATCCGATTGTCCATGACAAAATATTACAGCACCAGCATGGGTTCGTAAAAAGAAGATCTACAACAACTAATATAATAGCATTCACTGACTATTTGTTTAATAGTATGGACTCTCGTGTGCAAGTTGACGCTGTATACACTGACTTTCGAAAAGCCTTCGACAAGGTTGATCATGAATTGCTTTTGAAAAAGCTGGCATTTAAAGGTATCCGTGGTGATTTGTTACGTTGGTTCATTTCTTATGTGTCAAATAGAACACAAAGAGTAGCTGTCAATGGTTTCTATTCCACCACCATAACCGCAACGTCAGGAGTGCCTCAGGGCTCAATTCTCGGACCTCTGTTATTTGTAATTCTTATTAACGATATCGATATGTGTTTTCTTAACTCTAAGTTCCTACTCTATGCGGACGATCTTAAAATTTTTAGACCCATTAGATCAATACAAGACTGTCATTTTCTCCAACTAGATCTTAATCGCTTAGTAGAATATTGTATTAAAAACAAACTACTACTGTGTATTCCCAAATGTTGTTTTATCAGCTTTACTAAAAATAAAAACCAATTCACACCCCTATGCACTACAAAGGGAAATCTTAGCCAGAGTTAACACAATTCGTGACCTGGGAATACTGCTCGATGATAAATTGCACCTGGACGCACATGTTGATAAAATCTTGAGTCAGGCTTATCGTATGTATGGATTCGTAATAAGATCAGCTACGGAATTCGTCCACCCGAGCACATATTTACATTTGTATCGATCATTAATCCGGTCTCAACTAGAGTATGCGGTGCCGGTGTGGAGTCCCTATTATAATAAATATACTGACTGTATCGAGCGTGTCCAACGAAAGTTCTTGAAAACGATGCATTACCGTTGTTCTAGAAGTCGTATTTATTACCCCTATATCGACTTATTGAAAGAATACAACTTGCTCTCTTTGAAGTCTAGACGTACTTTTCTAGAAACTATGTTTTTATACGATCTGTGTAACAACTCGTACGATTGTGTGGATATACGTAGAACCATTCAGGGACGTGAGGTGCGTTCACGACCGGTTTTCGCCGTTACTGCTAGTCGTACGAATGCAGGTTTGCGTTCGCCTTTACGTCGCCTCACAAGCAATTCCAATAAGTATTTCTCTAACTTGGATCTATTTGCCTTATCCGCTGGAAAATTTAGAACTCTATTGCTTGACAGACTCAAAAAATCATATGAATAATATAAATTATCTGTAATGTTCCTTACTTATGTGTATTTTCTGTCATGCACTTATCTATTCTGTCCGACTTTTACTTTACCAACATTGTCTTTGTCTTCTTGTGTATCTGTGGAGAGCGTTGTTGGTTGCACATTTGTATAACTACTAATTTTCTACTTCTTTGTAATATATAATGTGTAATTGTTTGTTCTTCCAAATAAATAAAATAAAATATTCATAATGTGAAGAGGTAAGGTAATCGTTACGCTTGCGCTTTAATCAATCAATAATAGCTACGTTTATGTATCTGTGTATGATGTACCCATTTCAGTGAGACGGGGAACCGTTTTACAACGTTCGTCTCATTGTACGTGTTCTACTAAACCTAACGCATAAAACCTCTGAGGACAATATACGATTTTAGTAGAACATGATCCCTAAGCACAATATAAATGTCTTACACAATCCTAGAGACAGTGAACTTCGAAGCCCAACTGCCATTGAGTGAGACAAGTATTGAGTATAAAATTCTAAACGCGTGCTAATGTTAATATCATCTTTACGGCAGCCTAGCCCCATTTCTAGAATAACAGAAAATTTCGCACAAGCGTACCGTAGACTCAGTCTGTAGCAAAACTCAATGCGATCGTACTCGGTGTTTGCCGAGGTGGTTATTTCGTCACCTCACATCTCGTTAATCTTCCCCATTTCGAGGATACAAAGCGTCCAAATTGGCGTGTTTCGATAAATAGTGTCGATTTAGAAATTGGCGTACCATATGCCGGGTGTAGGTTTTATCGAGACACGGTCCCTAGCGTTCTTAGAACGACTACCAATCCAGTTTGGGGAGCTGTGTGATGCCTAACCCCTCTCCCGGAGATGCGCTTACAACGAGCCTTTCGTAAAGAGTTGTGTGGCCAAACCTTTTTGGAAGCAGTAATTATCACTAACGTTTGATTGTTTTATAATGCCGATTTTGATCGACTTTATATGCTATGTTGCTTTTAATGAACTGAGAGTATTTACGGTTCTGCCTTCCGTATGTGGTTGCGCATATTACAGGTCAAAGTCGTCAAAAGTCGAGCGTCAGTGCTCAGTGTCAAATAAAGTGGAAGGCCTTCTCCGTTTCCCTATAATCAAACGCAAATGACTAATATCATTTAATCATTTATTTATTGCATTCCATATTGTAAAAAGATGTTACAAAGGGCTTAAAGCTAGGTACAAAAATATGGACCCTGTAAGGGCACAACAAAAGGATAAAATAAAGTAAGTAGAGAGAGGAAGAAAGCTTTATCTGTCAGGGTATGGACTCTATTTTCTATTGTATTACGTGTCCATCTCCTGATGGACACGTAATACAATAGAAAATAGAGTTAATTAATAGCGCAATGTCTATGCTGGAATAAATGATTATTAATAGCTCTGCAGCGATATTATCTAAATGTTACCTACAAATCATAAAACAAATCAGCCTACGAGAACAATACAATGGAAAAGCCACATTATTAGTAAAGAGTTTAACACTTACCAATGATATCTTTGTAGGGAATTAGATTACTACTCACGAAATGCCGCACGTAGTACCAACTTCACCTCGAACACAGCTCCTCCCAGCTCACAATACTCGCCAACCTCCTAACTTAACTAGCTTTCCCTCTTGAGACTATAACGACCGAACCCTGTCATGTCTTAAGACCAACTGTCCTTCCTCAACACCCCCGCCAACTATCCAAAATCGGCGTCTGGTCCTTTACCACACTATTTTTTGTAAACTTCGACTTATAACACATTTTTCTATTTCTTAATTGTTTCTCAATTGCGTCCCGGGTATACGATTCACAGATGGCTGCAATAACGCGTCCTCGCTTTAACTTTCTCGTTCTCAGAATTTCTAAAGGACTATGGACTTCGATTGTCTTAACATTTCTTTCGAGCGACGACGGCTGCCATAAGTGACCATAAAATAGAAATGTAATGCATTTCTGAGAGGCCAATAAGTGCAAACAATTAGGATATCTTGTTATTTATTAGGGTAACGCGTCAAGCTGTCAGACCATAAAATTAAGATTTAATGTGTTTCGTAAAGTGGGCCGAACCACGTGCACGGTTTTAGAATAAATATATTATTTTGTTATTGAATAGGAATAAGTGACAGACAGTCACACCACAGACTCACAGTATTTCTCTAGAACAAATAATGTAATACTATTAGACATCTCTAAGCAAAATACTATAATAATTAAGAAAAAATATTATTAATAACATTAAGTTTATAACACTTTACTCATTATTCACTAATTTAAACAAATAATAATTTATATTTAGAAAAATATAAAATATTTAAATGATAACACTCACACTTAATCCATTTGTGTTATTACATCATTTACGTCCACTTTTACGCAGCGCAATATTATTGCCGACGCTTCAATATTTATATTTCATTGCATATTGAAAATTATAACCACAATACTGCTAATTAACAGATTTAAACATTCGTCACTAACCAACAACGTTCAATTGGGATAATAGTCGTAACGAATTGCATCTGCCTCACAGAAATCGAAATAATTTACTCAGTTTTCTGTGGTCTACCTACAAACTTTTATTATCTGAGTAAACAAGACGAACGAGACAAGTATCGAATGACTTTCGAACCACTTCAAGTAATTTTACTTTAGCTAACAAAAATTGATAATTTTAGGTAATATTTATAACATACCAGAAACGCTAAATATATATTATTTGCAAACAACATCAAGCTTAATGCGCAGGCGCAGGTGAGATTCGAACTCAGGGCTCGCCATAACCGTTGCTACCCAAGCCAGGTAACGACTAAGCAAACACGCCATATTATGTTAAGTTAGTTGAAATTATGAAATACTATTAATTACAGACAAAATGAGAGTATGAGCATGTCTATAGTATAGCAACTACTTATAGAAGAAGGTTTTAAGTGAAACCGAAGCGTCAATCTATTGATTTGTGAGATTGCCTATGGACTTATGACCCCTACTGTAAAATTGTATTTTCAATCCAAGGATTTTTTTTATTTTAACGTTATATTATTTACCTTTTTAGATTTGAGAGAGAGATTATAAATGTGGACGCAAAATTTTAGCTTACCTAATTATTGTCCATACTGGAACACATAAAAAGGTGAGTAAACACAAATACAAGAATATCAAAACAATGACTGGGTGACAATGAAAACTTGAGGCAGTGAATCAGAAAAAAAATAATTTAATAACGAAAGGCCTTACGAAAAAAGTCAAGATGAATATTGCATTTAAAACAGAAAAACGAGCACTCTTGGGTCGCTGATAATTCACCGAATTGTTCCGTTCCTAAGGAGAAACGATTTCAGATGTAAGACATTTGCATTTTAATGAAAGGAAAATAAATTCCAATTCACAATTTGTGCTCGGAAACTAAAATAACTTTCCATTTCCGATGTGTTTGTTCATTAAACCTGACATTTCTTTCGGAAATAAATTAAAATTGGATTGTTAGCTTCCAAAGATTTTCACTGTATTTGTAGGGTTCCGGACGTCCTAGTGAGAAACGGAACGCGTATAGGATAACTCGTGTGTCTGTCTGTCTGTCCGTCTGTCACAGCCTATTTGCTCCGAATGTACAAGATTGATTTCTGTGACCCCCCAACACGGTAGTGTAGTGTAAATAAATGAATTTTGAATATGGGGGTAAGTTTTGGGTGGAAAACGAGGAAACAAAACCTACCATATGAAAGGGCTTGTTGTGAGGGTCTCAAACATATTTTTTGGATAATTTTAAAATAAACAGTTTTGAAGTTATTTAATAAATTATACGAAAATTGACCGCCCCCCCCTCCCTTTTCTCCGAATATTCCGTGCCTAAGTGAAAAGTAAGGATATTAGTTGATTACTTACAAATTGAAGGAAAATCTATAAGATGTCTGAGGTCTTAAAAAAAATGTGGTAAATCTTTCAATGTTGTGCGTACAAACTTGCAATGCAATAAAATTTTAGAACTAAATTAAACCTACTTGTTATTGTCATATCAAAATGAAACTTTGTATGTATATGCAGTTCAAAAAACAAAACTATAATTTGGTATCTTGGAACTGGTCTGATGATGGAGCCAGAAGGTGAATAGTGGAACTCTTCGGTGACTACTAGTAAACCTCTCGATTTTGAGCTCATATATGCTTAGACGAGTTCAATAGGTTGGGGAGGGTCTGACGATGGAGCCAGGAGGTAGATAGTGGAACTCTTTAGTGGCATGACTACATTATTTAACTATATTTTTTGTAACCTACACATCTTTTCGTTGGCTATGAAGAAAGTAACTGCTGACGTGCAAGAAATATTTTTTTACCCTACTAGGCTAGGAGTAGTGGTTATGACTTTAACATGTCTGTGTAATATCAGTATAATATCACCGCTAAAATAAAAAGTAATAGAGCACCCTACAAAAATAAATCAAATCCTACCAAAACATTTCAACATGTTAAGTAAGTAGGTCGCCAAAGACTTCTCACTGTTCAAAAGTTATCAGGTTTAATATACAGCTAAGCCCCCTTTATTTTGTTCCGGGGTGGAAAATCCTCATGGATGTCCCTTGTTCCCCGCCCTGGGGTGGGCGGAGGGGTCTGCCAGACTCTTACTGACTGAAAACCCACCCCGTTGTTCCCTTCTCACACTTGCACCGGGGATCATGGGAGCTTGCGCGCCTTCCACGTTCCCCGGCTAGTGCCGGCCCGCATCTGCAGGCCTCCGAAGACGTCTGCTTCGGATCGGGCCAGTGGTTCTATATAGCATTATTGTCAAAAAGAAATACTGACAAAAAAAACCTTTGTATCTCGTAATTCGATAATATTATGTAGATTTAGGTTGGATTTTCATTTTGACCTCACTATTGGCTTCAGTGCCCTCGAAAACCATGATGAAAAACTTTAAATTTTTCGCAAACGCCATTTTGGACTTTTATTTTGACCTCACTTTCGGCACAGCATCACACATCAGCATCCTCGAAAACTATCTCTCTTCTCTTAGCATTTTAGATATTAAAAAGTCGCATGGACGCATTTTCGTTCCGTGGCGATTTGTTAAAAAAAAACTCCTACCGCAAGCTGCATTAAAGAACTTCGTTCTAAAAATAAATACATACAATCTTTTCCATATTTTAAAAATACACTTGCAATACATTTTCAAACAGAATATCTGACCGGAGCGATCGAAATAGCTCAGAAGGATTTCTGTTGTACTGAATTATCACCGAAGGAACAAGAATAGCTAAGCATAATTACAACGAAAAAGTAATCACAACCCAATGCGAAAACGTAAACGCTGCTTCTAAAATAAGACAGCTGCAATCTTAAATTTCAAAAATCCCTGCGTTGGATCACCAGGAATCCAGTTTATAACGACCTTCATCCCTATCTCCTTGGAAAGCAAATGGAACGTAACTGGGGAAGGCAATAAGTTCGTACGGTTCAAGTTTTAATGGTTTTACGTCACGTTTGTGAAGTCAAGTCGTAAAGACAGACAGCGTTTAACACCGTGAGTATATTTTATTGCACTACGTAGTAAGAAATTAGTGAAACAAAAAAGCCTTTTTTATCCCATGCAAAATTTAAACAAAGTTTCAGTAAGTACAGTCCGCGAAGCCTAAGCTGAGCTTTGCATTTGTGTGAGTGATTACCAATCGCACCAATGGAGTGACGCACAGCGCCTCAGGCCAATTGTATAAACCGGTTTAAACCAATCGCGCTCCAGGCCGACGTTACACCTACACTATCTATATGTGTAGTCACACAAATGCAAAGCTCAGCTTAGGCTACGCGGACTTGGGCACGCCACAATAGCGGCGGTAAGTCCCCTCTTTGAGGAGTGGTTGGAGAGGCGCCACGGCGTCCTCACCTTCCGCCTGACACAGGTCCTCACCGGACACGGTTGTTTCGGGAGGTTCCTGTTTCGCATAAGGCGGGAGGAAACGCCCGGGTGTCACTTTTGTGTGGATCGCCCGGAGGACACGGTGGAGCATACGGTGGAGGTATGCCCAGCTTGGGCAGAGCACCGCAGTGTCCTCGCGGAGGCGATTGGCGGCGGCGATCTCTCGCGTCCGGCCCTGGTCCAGGCCATGGTACGGAGCGAGAGGGAATGGCAAGCCGTCACCTCCTTCTGCGAAGCAGTAATGCTCGCGAAGGAGGAGGCGGAGCGGGTGAGGGAGAGAGCCTTGCGCCCTCACGCCCCCACTAGCCGCCGCAGGAGACGCCCTGGGCGTCGGGAGTCGCCTGCAGATTCCCGGCCACCGTAGGCGCGGGCTTGCGGACGGCGAGCAATGGGTAGCTTGCCGTCCGGTAAGGACCAGGCCCGGGTCGACGGCGCGTTGTGTTCCACGCGCGCCTCAAAGAGATGTCAGCACAAAGTGACGGGGTCCGATAGAGCCGACGCCTCAGGGTCGCGGGTTATTCCACAGAGAAAACCGTGGCCCTGGCACAGGCAACTGAAGGAACACGGGTGGGTTTTAGTCAGTAAAAGTCTAGTCTAGACACGCCCTCCCGCTCCACCCAGAGCGGGAGAAGTCATTTGATGATTTCCCACCAAAAAAAAAAAAAAAAAAGGGTACGCGGACTGTGCTAAGTTTTATAATGAAAATTCTATCAAATAACAATAATTTACATATTTTTACTAACATTCATGTTCATTTTCAACTTAACTTTTTTTTTCAACTTTTCAACATCAACTTAATTTTATTCGAAATAATAGTTATAATATTTGGATTGATTTTTCTTGATATGATATTTATTAAGATAAATGATAAGAATTATGATGTTTTGAAATACTTTTTATTTTACATAGTAAAGTTTAAAGTTTAAATACTTATAATTATTTGGTAGGCAGTCAGTGGTACAGTGCCAGTTACTCTTTTAAGATACTTTGCAGTTTTTAGCCGCATTTAGGACTAAACACTATCCAACAGCAGCTGTCCCCCGGTGCGTCCTCGATACTGCTCTGCTGCAGCTTATCTTTCAAATTCTTTTATTAACTTGCCAGTGGAGAAATTGCGTAACACACTAACAATTGCCATGCCTTTTGATTTGACGATTCGACAACAATCATTGCGTTTTTCACGTTAACGAGCAGACGAATTTTCCAAACATATGAAGCAATGGATTAAGAATTTATTTTAAAACGATCGGATTGTGAAATAAAGTGTACTACGCACTTGGGGTGCTGTTCTTATAATGTTTTATTTCTGTTCCACAAAGGCGCCTTAAACATTATGAAGATTAGAGCATCAGAAATCCTTTGTGAGAGACTGGTATCTGCACTAGGAAAAACCTGTCACACAGATTACCAGGCCCCCCTTCAAAACAACAGTGCTTAAGTATAAAATCTTAAAGATAATATTAACAAATAATGTGAACATTTGGTAGGAGAAAACCTTAGGGTTATTTGTAAACAAAAAATATAGAAAAAAAAATAAAAAAAATGAACAGTTATTCAAATTTTGAGTACTAGTGTAGTGTGGTGTGGTGTTATGTGGTGTGGCGTGGTGTGGTGCGGTGTGGTGTGGTGTGGTGTGGTAAAGTGTGGCGTGGTGAAGTGTGGTGTGGTGTGGCGTAGTGTAGTTGGGTATCGTGTAGTGTGGTGTGATGTGATGGGCAGGCTGTAAACCAGTCATCTATCTCAGAACAATTAGGAGGCTTTCAGTGGTATCTGAATGAAACGTTTATATGGCCATTACTCATGACTGGAAATGCGGTGCAGTTCCTACAGCAAAGAAAAATCGTAGGTACCTAATACGTAACGGTGTGACAGCCAGCCTTTTTAACGAGAACTTTACAGCTACAAATGTCTGGGCTCACTTGAGCGATGCCGATTTAAATGCCAATCACAATGCGCTTTTATCTTTCAATTGGACCCGTTATTTATTTATGTAAAGACGGTATAATATTATCTTATCCATAATGGTTCTGACCACAAAACGTTAACCATAGAAGTGACTTTAGTTTGAGAAAAGATTTTGTGAATTCAGTATCAAAAAGTTTTTGTATCTGAAACCTCATAATATTGCATGGAATACTTATCATAATAATTATCTTTTTGTACTTATCTATTGGAATCCGTTAATAATGACATCGAAGGGAAATAACCAATACGTCATACTAAGCGGACGTCATAAATAGCATTTAGTAGAAAATAAAACAATCTCATGTTTTTGTTTTGTTTAAGTATTTTAATAGAGAGAAACAAAATAGAGATAAATCAAAATAAAATTGTACGTAGTACATAATGTATATGTATTTTTTCAATTTTTACATAAGAAATCAGTAATGCTTGTTTGCTTTTGTTTTTTCCTTATATTGTATAACAGTCTCTAATACTATTGTGTAAAGAAGACATCGCTATCGTCAAATTATCATTTGAAATATTGCTGTATTTCATAAATCACTAACAATTAATGCGTGACATTCAACTATCAATTACCCACTGAGACTCAAAAAAAAACATGCACGCGCCGTAAGTCGTCGGGTATCACGTGGGTCTCCCGAACACTGCCGAATTTGTTAGTAATCAGGTTTTAACCTGACGCAATTTATAAAAAATGGGTCACAATAAGCGACATGTCACTACAAGCGAAGTCATTATATCCGACTTTGCTATAAATAATTTTATATGAAAACCAAACTTCGCTGTGTAATTACTTCATAATAAGCGGTTGGTCATTAAAGGCGGAGTCATAATGAACGGATTCTACTGTTTTATAAAGGGATAAAATTTGTGGGGTGTGTACGGGTTATTTTTCTGAACTACTGATCAATGTTAATCTATTGGATACAAACTACACAAAATTTTGAGATATTATGGAATTCCTAAATTACACCAATCTTAAACAGGATGTTAAGTCACCAACTCATTTTGTAGGGGATAATAGTACTTTCATAGACGTGATCTGTACCGATGTAGGGGTTTGTAATGTACTAGTCAGTCACATCAGTGAACTTGGTCATCATTCCTTTATTGTAGGTATGTGATACTGTCATAAAGAAGGGAAAAAGCAAACCTAGGCTAGTTGTGTATCGACCTTTAAGAGATATATTTGAAGATTACTTTGCAGTAGATCTAAAATTAATGCCATGGTTTGAAATTGGCTCACTGCCAGATGTTAACAGCCTGATCGATTATTAAAATTTCTTTAATACCCAATTATTTGACTTACAGGCTCCCATAGAAGGTAAGATATATGACGACCATGCCACGCCGTGGATAACATTAAATTGATGATTAAGCTGCGAGATGAGGCAAAAAATAGTTATCATAAGGACAAGCTAGATAAAAAATCAAGCTATTTATAGCACTAGTGCAGGAAAGGAAGGTATACTTTGCTAGACACACAGCACAACATAGGACTTAAAATATGCTGCCACGCACTGTTGGAATAACATTTTGCCATCAGTAAGAGTCCTGAGGACAAAAAAAGCATTTTTTGAGTATTTTTTAAGAAATGTTTCATGCAGCTTCAGCAATCCACTGTTTTGTAAAACTAAATCTAGTAACGATAGCTGACCTTTTTGTAATTACTTCACGGGTCATGGCCTACGGGCAATGGATATGGATTTTCAGCAGTGTGAGTAGCCTTTGTCTAATTTCTCCGTTTAGGTCCGGTCTGTGTCATTGTCGCAGGAGGAATGGTATTCCTCAATTATCTGGGTCGTGTTTGCTGTGATTCTTTCTAAAGCTGCATTATCTGGATGGGACAATAGGTAGGTATAACATTTTATAAAGTGATAGACGGATTGTGTACCAATTTTGTTTATTAGGCTGGGTTTCTATCTCAATTTAGTTTCGTAATCAGTATTCTACTGATCTTCCACCATGAAGATCAACGCCAACGCCATGCCTCGAAGCATACATAATCAGCCTATAACGTTCCGACAGCTGGGACACAGGCCTCCTCTCTATTGGAGGGAGTGAGCCGTAACCCAACACACGGGCGCAGTGCGGATTGGTAGATGTCACATCTCTTCGAATTTTGGTTCTAGGACATGCCAGTTTCCTCACAATGTTTTCCTTCACCGTTTTGAGAGCAGTGGCGATGAAATTATTTTACACAAAGTAAAGCGCCTGCCTGGGTTCGAACTCACGACCTATAATAACGTAAGTCGGCTCCGTTGCCACTTGAGCAGTGGTGCTCAAGTCTCGAAGCATGTCGTAATGCAAATGACCGCTGTCACAATTCCCATGGTGTATAGAAATTAGGGTGTATAAATGCATACTTCACTGCTTGATAATTGAGTATTGATAATATCGAAATTATAGTGAAGTGGGCACAAAAAATTGCATATAAAAATTCCATAAATAGGAATACACCCTACACTGTACCGTCTAGAGTTATTACTTAGCATCTTTGTTTTCATTGTAATGTGTTTATAATCTCTTTTTTAATGATTTATGTTACGTATTTAAACATATATTTATGAATGTTTATACATTCTATTCAAGTCTAGTACATACTATGTTCAGCAAGAATCACAGGTAAATTATAATTTTAGTTACCCGATTTATTATGTCACACCAGGGGACGTCATTACGTCATTCGAGAGGTAGTTGCTGAATATCAGCGCTGTTAACGATAGGTTTGTCCGACGTTACAGCATTTTGCTGAGCAACGACCTGTTCTTGCACAGATTCGATGCACGGTTTAATTGTTCTTATTAATGTTGTTTGTATGTTACAAAAGTAGTCATTATTCAACTTTGCAATCGGCATTTTGTTTTTGTTTGGACTGTTTGTTATATTGTCAGTTTCCAGTGTCGCAACACACACAGAGCAATCTTTAGTCCTGAGTTTTTGACTACTTTATATGTGCGTAATTTATGTAATTTTTTTCTGCAATGTGCTTATTGTTAGTGCAGAATAAACAATTTTTCTTTAATTCTTCTTTCTATACGATTCCGAAAATTCTAACACTAATGGGAAGCTACCGTATTGACGAGTATCATCCCATTCGAAAGTTACTACAGAGTTACTTTCGAATTTTATTTTCGGTGTAGGCGTTAAAGGTAGCATACAGAAAGCTGTATGTTACCTTTTCCCGCCCGGGTCTTGCAGATTCAATTACTTCTCATGTTTCTTATCAGAATAAAACTCATTGGCTTGACAAACTTGAGGCCTATTATGGCATCTTTTAAGAAGCAATACCTATAATAATAAAGGTCTTTCTTATATAAAACTCTGGTGCCGTGTCGTGGAACCGGTTACGTATTGTATACAATTCTTCTTATTCCGCCAACCCACCAGACTGCTTTGAAAGGGTTATTTTTGTTTCCGCACATAAAAACATACTTACAGAATGGGTAAGATGTAATAGGGTTTTCCAAAGAGTTTGTTGCATAACAATTGTGTCTTTTATAGCCGACGAAGGCACGTGTTATATTCTAATTGAATTCGGACTTAAATTTTGAAGTCAACCTGGCCCTAGAATATCTATTATTATATCTATATATTACATAATCAGCCTTTTATGTTCCCACTTCTGGGACACAGGCCACCTCTCTGTGAGAGGGAGTGTAATTCCCGTACCACTGTCAACTTTTGAAATCGTCTTTCTGCATTATTCAAACCGAATTTAGAAACGGTTCTTCCTAGTATGCGTGAACAATATATTCTTTTATATCACTTTGAAGTCGCCCGAAAATCCCTCAATAATCTTATTGAAATATGGACCCCAAAAATACGGGGCAAATACAACCCGTGCCGCGCACATTGATCTGCACTTTAAGGGGTTGTTTGTGGACAGACAGTCACTGAGTAGTGGTGGGACAACCAACCTCTCATAAACGGAATAGAAAATAATATTTACAAAGTTTTTTTTTGCATAATATATTTTATACATAAAAAGTCTTGTTCCTTCCTTGTAAAAAACTATCTCTTCTTTCTTTACATCACGATGTATTCTAACGCGGCGTTCCCATTATTTATAAAATGTTTTGTTAAAAATCAAAGTTGGGATATTATAAAGATGTTGAATATTATTTAAGCTATATACATTTATTTTCAGTTTTAAATACGAAAAAAGTAAAAGTTCTGAGTAATTGATTACAATCTAGCCTAAAAACTAATAAGTAGTTTAACTCTAACTTAATATTTTACGAAATTGTAACTAAGTATAGTGACGATTTGCACTTTTACATAATTTCGTAACACTTTCTTAAAGTCTGATAATTAATAAAAACACTTTTTTCATGTGTTACATGTATAGCTCAGCATTATTACTATTATTTATTCCCTATTTATACACTATACTAACTCCAATGGTTTTTCTTCTCTTTACCCTGCGCACTATGTCCGTGTTTTCTAGCAGCTGGATTGCCTCTATATTCACATGTCGATGCAGTCTGTGATCGTAGGCTTCAGCAAATTTTTGGATGATGGTGGTGACGAGTTCCATCTATAGGTCTCGGTTGAGGTCGTCATTTCTAATGTACCATGGTGCATTAACAGAATCCCTGAGTACTTTGTTTTGGAATTGTTGTATTGTTTTAACGTTGCTTCCTTTAGTACAGTCCCAAAGTTGGATACCGTTTGTCCAAATTGGCATATGAATATGTTTGATAATATAATTTTATTATGTATTGATAGACAGTATTTCCTTCCGAGTAACCAAAACATACTTTTGTAACGTATGACGAGTTCCTGTCTTTTCTCTATGACATGAGATTTCCATCGTAGTTTAGCGTCAAGAGTTATGTCAAGGTAGTTGGCTGTATTAGCTTATGGCACTTGCATGCTATTTATATCGATTGGGTGGTAATTGCAGTATTTGCTAGTGAAGTCAATGTGAATTGATTTTGACTCATTCAGTTTGATCTTCCATTTTTGTGTCCAGTCATAAACTTTATTCACAGCTAGTTGAACTTTTTCTACTGCTTCTTTGTGGTATGATCCGGTAGCCATATTAGCAGTGTCATCTGCAAAGATCGCAATGGTGTTGTTTTATAGCTCAGGGATATCACATGTGCCTACATAGCAAGTAGGTACAGGAATGGGCCTAACACACTTCGTTGTGGTACCACAACTTTTATAGTTTTCAGATCGGAATATGCGTTCTCTTGCCTTATTCTGAACATTCCGTTACTTATATAAGACTCTCGAATATCTGCAAATCCTGGAGGTAGCATGCGTCTGAGTTTGAATCTCAGACCTTCATTCCAAACTTAGTCAAAAGCTTGCGCGCCATCTAGGAATACGGTGGCACAGACTTGCTTGCTATCGAGTGTTATTTCAATAACGTTTGTTATACTGTGTACCTGGTCTATTGTTGATTGTTCTTCCCTGAAGCTGAATTGAGGTTTGGTATTAGGTATTTTTTATTTTAATAATTGTTTTAACCGTTTCAATTACAGTTTTTCGTGAAGTTTTGATAGTACGGGCAACAGCGAAATGGGTCTATATGATGATGCTATATGAGGTGGTTTCCCAGGCTTCGCAATCAGGCTTTCATGGCTCAGGTATATGCTTTAGCAGAAATGCAGCATTGATTAATTTGGTCAGCTTGACTATGGCTTTGCGCGGGAGGTGTTTTAGAGTTTCTCCTGTTATGAGGTCAAAACCAAGGGATTTCTTCGAGCTGATGTTGTTTTGAATTTCTCTCAGAACTTTCTAAGGCATCACACGCCAAATTCGTTCATTTTGTGTTAGCCTTTCACTCTCAAGTGTTTCTATAGAGCTTTCATTGGGTTGAAAAGTGTCTTCTAAGTATTGGGCAAACCTTAACGCTTTTTATTCATTACTTACGGCCCATTTTCCGTCACTGTTTCTGATGCTTACCTATTTGTGGTAAAGTATTTTTATTCTGTGAACAGCGTCTTCACATATGAAATATAATTAATGTATACAAAATATTGTTAAACATTTTAAAAGAGTAACGACGGAGTTTCTTGCCCCTTCTTCTCCATACGAAACTACCTTTTGGAACGGGCTCCTAGAATCAATTCCACTTAAATGTAAATTTGGATGTTCAAAGGTGACTTTTAGTGCCTATTTGAAATAAATGCTTTGACTTTGAATTTGATGGGCGGGATTTGCATAATCGGCATTTAAAGTTTTCTTATCGCTTTCCAAAGAGAGAAATCCGTTGATTGGTCGTTGGTTAGCTGCACAAGGTTAGTATTCAGACATTCAGATGAATGTCTGAATACTAACCTTGTTGTTGCCTTGTTGTTGATTCAAACTAGAATTTTTCTCATGAATCGTTTTGTTAGATTATTAAATAATGTTTTATCCCGCCGGCACCTTGTTTGCTGTAACCGCTTTCTTTGCTTTCTTTTCTCTGACACCAAATTCACAATTTCCTTGGGATAGATATGTACCTTATATTTACGTTTTAATTGTGGTATGTTGTTCCACGCACATTGTTGGACATTAATCACAAATCGATAAATTATCGATTATCGATAATCTTATCAAGATCAAGGGTTACTATAACAAGGGTTGAATAAATTGTATTTTTAATAGGATTTTTTGACTGAGTCTTAGTATAATTTGGGAGTGGTCCGAATTCATATGAAACTCTACCTCCACACTTACGTAGTTGGTGGATATGCTTTTACATATGAAAACGTCTATTAGATCCGGTATTCTCTGGTGGTCAGTGGTCCAGTATGTTGGTCTGCCTGAGCTCATAACTTCATAATGTGTATATAAATCTGCATTTAAGAGTTGCCTTCCTTTTTTTTGTAGTAAGTCTTGATCCCCAGTGCTTAGCATTGTAGTCATCGCCTAGGATGAATCTCTGACCTCAAAGTTCAAATAATTGTAAATATTGCAATTTTACTAGCATGTGCCTAGGGGGGCAGTATACGGCTGCAATGGTAACGTGACAAAATATGGTTTTAACCCATACTGCTACGGCTTGAATGTCTGGTTCTTCAAATTTACTCTGCTCGTAACGATTTATGTTTTATTTGACTATAACCGAGATATTTGACTATATCTTGCAGAGATGTCAGGGTGGAGCGAGTTATAAACCTTGTATCCTCTAAATTTGACGAAAAATTGTTTAGTGAAGTGCGTTTCGGAGATCAAACAGACGTCTATATTTCCTATGTCTAGGACTGCCTGCAACTCATTCTGATGTATGAAGAACCCATTGGAGTTCCACCCCATTATTTATAGTGTTACTTATTTTTTATTATTGGAAACAGTTGTTTTAGTGCTGGATTCTAGCTTCTCTTATCTTTAATCAATTGTTGTAATACACTTCAATACCTGATTAATCTTGTCTGCTAGATTCGAAGCTTATGTGTCTTGTTTTGCAGCTTGCGCATAGGAACTAATTTTGGTTGCTAGAACAGCTTTCCGTGGCTGTTTGTCAGGATTTCTTGTGGAAGTTGACTTGACAGGATTTCTGTGGTTATCGGCACAACAAGTTTAAATTTTCATGTTTTTACTTTTCATTATTTCCATCTCTTTCGCTACTTCACACCCTCTATAGTTGTCTGGGTGGGGTAAGCCGCAGTGGAGACATTTTGGTTTCTCTTGTGGATAATTAGTACAGCACGCTGTAAGATGCTTGCCAGTGGATTTTACACAACTTTGCTCTTTTCTGCAGTGTTCATGAGTATCAATCAATCAATCAATTTATTTAAACAAAACAAAGGATTGCAGTACACGTTTAAAATACTGTTTTACAAAATAAGTACTATTTCTACAAACGTTTGGGTGAGCACTGCTCTCCTAGCTAGGTTATGGTAACCTGTGTTAAGGAGAAGCAGTCCGGTCCCCTAAGGTACAATGACGTAAAAGTTACATAGTGCTTCTGATGTTATTAATACAATTTCGAAGAATTGAGTTAGACAATTTAAAGTATAAGACTGTTTTGATTTCATTGAAATGAAATAATATAATTTAAGTCAGAATCGGACTTAGACCATCTGAGTCAAGCTAAGACACCGCCAAACTTTGTACAATCTCGCTTTAAAAGGCCACGGGAGGGGGATGACACCGATATTAAGAATTTTATATCTTCTCTAATGGCTGAGCAGCGACAGGAAATTGGAAAAGAAATAAATAAGATTAGCGTAGTTTTGTCAGACATGCAGAGGACGAACACTAACATTGAGAGCTCGGTGGCCTTTCTCACAGCACAGAACAAGGACATGCTAAGTAAAATCGACCAGTTGGAAAAACAAGCTGTCAGGGACCGAGATTACATAACGGTTTTAGAGAACAAAGTCGAAGATATGCAGATTTCAAATCGGAAACCTAACTTTCAGTTAAAAAACGTGCCGAAAACGAGTGGAGAAACGAAAGACGACCTGATTGGGATGGTACTCTGTCTGTCTAAAACTGTTGACTGCAAAATTGAGAAAAGTGACATAAAAGACGTGTACAGAGTGAGCAAGAAGGAAGAGCAAAATAGCTCCATCATTGTAGAAACCTCCTCAACACTTTTGAAAACTGAACTGCTTAAGATGAGTAAGTCTTTCAATACTAGATGCCAAAATAAGCTTGCTGCCAAACATCTTGGATGCCGCTCAAATATGGATTCTCCTATCTTTGTGTCGGAGCAACTTACTGCGAAAGGCTCTCGTCTCCATTTTCTTGCGCGAGATTTAGTCAAGGCAAAGAAATTTAAATTTTGCTGGACAGCTTACGGCAGAGTATATTTGAAAAAAGATGAAACGTCGCAAAGAATAACGGTCAAGTCTGAAGCACAGATTCACCAGCTCACACAGGGAACCTGACTAGACCGAAAACGAGAAGTCCACGTTTATGTTTACCCTGACAATATGTTAACTCTACATGGTCTTTTAGCTTTTTTATTTTGTTTTGTGGTTTTAGAAATGATGTTTCTTATTACTACTCTTGTTATAAATAATTGTACTACTACACATTCACTCCCTTTAACCCATACTTTTTTATACACAACAACTGAAATCTACACTCAAACATACACTCTCACATACTTAAAAACCTCACTACAAGCATATTATACTCCGCGGGTATCAAAATTTGCCGCCTGTATACATCCATTGCACTCAAATATGTTTCGAAGCTCACCCTCGGACAAGTCAATCTTCTTAATGGATAGTTCACTTCACACACTAAACGATATAGACAATTCAAATATAGCTCAGGCTTTTCACTGTGATATTGAAGATTTGACTAAACACGTACAAGTACAAAAGAATGACTGCAAAATATTCTGTCAAAATATACGAAGCGTTTATAGTAACCTAAATGATCTCCAACTTACTCTGTCTTGTCTCAAATTCGAGCCGGATATCCTGATTCTAACAGAAAGTCAACTCAATACTTTTAAACCTATACCCACTATTCCGAACTTCTCAGCTTTTCAAACAACAAATCACATAAATAAAAACGACGGAATAGTTGTGTACGTCACTAATAATATTGCAGCAAATGTAAGGGAAATTAAATTAACCCAAGCCTCTGCTTTGGAAATTAAAATTAATAATAACAATATTATATTAGGGGTTTATCGATCCCCTTCAAATGCCAATGCCGACATGTTTATTAACTCGCTTGACACATATTTGAACTCCATAAAGTCCTGTAACTGTATTACCTTGGCTGGGGATATAAATATAAATCTCACACCAACTCCATCTGAGCAAGCCCAGGAACGTTACAATAGGCAAAACTATTTGGCAATGTTAACTATGCATGGACTGTTGGCAGGACACACTTTTCCTACTAGATTAAACAATTGCCTTGACCATTTTATGATAAAGCTTAATAAGGATAAATTATCTGCTCACATTGCTGTCTTAAATACTTCTGTGACTGATCATTCTTTATTATTCCTAAACCTATCTAAAGTCAAGCTAAAACATAAAGTTCATAAGACAAAAACAAGTACCGATTTCAATATGGCACTAAAATCTTTAGTAGACAAAAATCTTGGCGAACTCTTGTTTTCTAACGACCCTGATTTTGTCGTGAAATTCTTGATTGAAAGAATTTCGGATTCTTTGAAAGAAAATACTATCACGACTACTTTACCCAAAACTAAGCGAACTATAAAACCCTGGGCAACCCCCGGCATTTTAAAATGTATCAGAAATAGAAATACGTTGCAAAAGAAATTAAAAAATGATCCGCACAATGATATACTAAAAATTAGCTATAAAAGATATCGAAATTTTTGCAATCAATTGATTAAGAAACTGAAGCGCCGGCACGAGAGGGAACAATTAGCTAACTCTACCAAAAATAGTAAAAAACTTTGGTCAAATATTAAAAACATAACGCATATGAAGCAAACTGACGCAGATAACACTAAACTATTCGCAGAAAAGTCGTCGCCAATTGAAGTTGTCAATCATATAAATGATTATTTTGTGGGAATAGGTAAACGACTTGCAGAAAAAATCTTGCCGAATACTAGATCGGATGTTACGACTTACTTGGGAGCAGATAATACTCAAACAACATCACTTGTTCTCTTGGATACAGATATAGACGAAGTACATTATTTACTTATGAATTTAAAATCAAGTAGCGCTCCTGGCTGGGATAACATTCCAACCCTATTTCTCAAAATAGCTAAGCACGAAGTTCTCCCAATTATTGTTCACCTAGCGAACTTGTGCTTTAGTAAAGGTATCTTCCCTAATCTCTTAAAAAAATCTATAATTACGCCTGTGTACAAGAATGGAGCAAGAGATGATGTCAGTAATTATAGGCCTATATCAGTGTTACCTGCTTTGTCAAAAATATTAGAGAAACTTTTAAACAAACGATTATTAGACTTCCTTAATAAATATCGAATATTATCATATGCACAGTATGGATTTAGACAGGGCAAGTCGACTGAAGATGCAGTAACAGCTATAACATCTCTCATTACTAAAAACATTGATCGCGGAAAAAAATGCCTCTCAGTATTCCTCGATTTAAAAAAGGCTTTTGACACTGTCTCTGTTCCCATTCTTGTACGCAAGCTAGAATATATGGGAATAAGAGGCACACCCCTTGAATTATTCAAAAGCTATCTAACACATAGAACACAAAAGGTTAGAATTAGCCAGTATACAAGCAGTGACTCTGATATCACATTCGGTGTGCCACAGGGGAGCGTCCTTGGGCCCACCTTGTTTCTAATCTACATCAATGACCTATGTGAGTTGAAGGTAGGTGGTGCTCGGGTCTTCTCGTATGCCGACGACACAGCGCTGGTCTTTATCGGCGATAATTGGGATTCTGTGCGGAAGGAGACGGAAGTAGGATTATCTAGGGTTGCTTCCTGGTTAAGAACTAACCTACTTACGCTCAATAGCCAGAAGACTATCTACATGTGTTTCTCCCTAAGTAATAGAACTCAGACTGGTACTAATTTCAGTGTAAAGATACACCAATGTACCAATATTCAGGACACTAATTGTGCATGTCCGACTATCGAAAAGGTAGATAAGACTAAATACCTGGGTATTTTACTTGACCAGCGACTCTCTTGGCATTATCACGTAGCATTGGTCAGTGACCGTATCAGAAAACTCATTTGGATTTTTAAATTACTCAGGCATGTTGCTTCAGTGAATCTTATAAAACAAATATACACTGCTCTGGCCCAATCCATTCTAACCTATTGCATTCCTATCTGGGGGGGTGCTTCCAAAATCAAATTCCTAGATGTAGAAAGATCACAGCGTGCCCTTCTCAAAACTATTTATTTTAAATCGTATCGTTTTTCAACACAAGAACTTTACAAACTATCTGACCTTTTAACTGTGAGAAAGTTATATATTCTAATGTCTGCCTTAAAAATGTATAAAACAACGGTATTTGATCCTGGTTTTCTGAGGAAAAGAAATAAGTACGGTCGTTTGGCTGGAGTTAGGGCTCGTACTGCGTTCGCAAGGCGGCAATATGCTGCCCAAACTACTCGTATTTATAACACCATTTGCAAAAAACTTCCTATTTACCAAAAAACTCAGTACGAATGCAAGAAATCCCTGACTGCTTGGCTAAAGACCCTTACATATGAAGAAACTGAGGCACTCCTAAATCCAGTAACATAATAATCATTTATTTAACTTACGAGTGTACACTAAGAGATAATGGAAATGCGGACTAATTACATCCTTCACACGAATACGACTAATATGCTTTTGGTTTCCCTTTCTCTCTTCCTCGCTCATACACACACACATACACACACACACACACACACTTACACTCCACAAATAACTATGCTTGGTTTCGGAATCTGAGATAATTATCAAATGTAATACAACAAATTCAATGACATACGCCATAGGATTCTAATGCTATTGCAACCATTTAACTTTTTCTCTGCTTTTCTCAGTGTTGTTTGTCAGTTGGAATTAAATGCAAATTGTCTGGGATTACGAGTTCAAGTATCTAACCTATGTAATTAATTATCTGTAGATTCTATATTCTTATTTTTCGTAATGTTACTACTTTGGTATTGATTCTGTCATTAACAGGCTTTGTATGTATTCACATAGACGTATGGAAGAGGGAGGTCTTCTGGCACAGGTATTTCCATACTTAAAAGAAGGCCTCTAAAATGTATTTGCTAAAACCTGTTGATTATGAAATAAATAAATTGAAATTGAAAAAAAGTTAAATGTGTGTGTGGGTGGGTATGTGTGTGGGTGGGTATGTGTGTGTGGGTGGGTATGTGTGTGTGTGTGTGCTTGTCCATGTTCATCACCTATGTTGGAGGTACGTTTGTACAATCTTTTTGCATTTGTAATACGGTAGACCGTAGATTTGACACTCTTCGTTTATTTTGTTGTATAGGAACGGACCAATAAAATGAAAAAATCTCTTGACAAAAGTTGAGCGTACGCGCGGAAGGGTGCACATCCCATCTTTTCGACGTTTACTACGTTTTTTATTTTCTATTATTTGGTATGGGGTGCAGCGATGTTGCAGAATGACAGTCTGTAGTATGAAGTGTTGCTGAACATTTAACAGTTTGCAGTAATTGTTTATTTGATCAGTTGGAAACAGAATAGGACGAAAAGTGGCTACTTTTAATATGGCCCTATGTGCTACTTCTACCGGGCTTGAGGGTGGTTTTAGCGGCGCCGTCCCAACAAGAAATGCAATATCTTACGATGGATAGGCAAAGTGCGAAATAGACATTACGTATTATAATGGGATTGACAATATGCCGGAGAGTTTTAAAGATGAATATCTTTTGCGAACTCGTCCAGTTAGCAGACCAATATGAGACTTAAAGTTGAGATGCCTGTCCAAGACTATTCCAAGGTATCTGATGCTTTCAACAGAGGTTAAAAGAGGGCATTGACATATTGAGCCCTGTATTTGAGGAAGACCAGTGTGAGCTTTGATCGAAATTGGAGTCTTTGGCTGAGAGACCGAGCACTTAGAATAAGTCAGAAATTTAGTTTTGGAGGTGTTAAGGGTTAGAGTGTGGGAATTAAGCCAATTTAACGGCACATCAAAGCCAAGCTGAGCTTGCTGCTGTAGTTGTGACCAGGAATCCACGTTGAAGGTTATTGCTGTGTCATCTGCAAAGGATATTACCTTAGCATTAACGATATTGAGATCACACAGGTCATTAATTAAGAAATGAGTCGGGCCCAAAATGCTACCTTGTGGGACCCCGTAGTGAATTGAAAGCTCGTCGCTGTAATGACTTTTTGCGAACGATTGGAGAGATAGCTTTGAAAAAGATCTAGTTGATTCCCCCTGACGCCTATTTTCTCAAGTTTGATTAAGAGTGTAGATACGGGAACAGTGTCGAACGCTTTTGCGAGATCTAGAAAAATAGTAAGGACCTTTTTATTTAATTTATATGATCAATGACAAAGCTGGTTAGGTTAGGTTAGGTTAGGTTTGACTTATTTTTGCGGAAGCCATATTGTTGTTGCGAGATTATCTTGCAATGCTCCTGGTAACTAACCAATCTTTTGTTAATCAAGCGTTCAAGAACTTTGGATAAAGCGGTTAATACAGCTATAGGACGGTAGTTATTCGGCAAGGTTCCGTCACCCCCCTTGAAGATTGGATAGATTTTAGATTTATTATATTTTTAAAGGAAGTTGGAAAAACAGCTGTTTCAAAACAAATATTGAATATATGTCATAAAATTGGCGCCAGAGTGGTGGAAAATTTCTGTAGTATTGTAGGTGAAATCATCCCAACCAGTAGCAGTATGTGGTCGCAGTGAATTTATGATAGATATATGTTCTTCCGGGTCAGTTTTATCAAATACAAAGGATGAAGTTGGTATAGAACTGTTTTGTGGGGTAAGTGGTTGTTGTGAAGGCCTCATTTTTATAATGTCATCTGCAAGTTTCTTGCCAATATTGACAAAAAAGGTACATGACTGTGCAGGTGTGGGTGATGAGGATAGCAATTGAGTGGACGAGCGTGTAGTTTTTGTGGTGTTTGTTATACGTTTTATGGTTTCCCAGAGTAATTTTGGGTTATTGCTTGCTTTGCTGAGTTCTTCCGCATAGAAGAGCCTCTTCGCCTGTTTAAGAATTTTGTTACAAAAGTTTCGGTATCGTTTGTAGGTTATATATAACGTTTCGGTAACTGGTATATGTCCATATGCCTAGCAATTCTTACATTGACGAATAAGTTTCAGATTTTTGAGAGGGTGTATTTCAATTTTACACCCTAAATAGTGCTTTACGCCATAGATTGTGTTGACATCTTCGTCATTATTAAATTATAGGACGAACATATTGAGTGGTTCCTTATTCTTCCAGCTCAACTTATTTGTCAACTTTTTCTATTTTTAGACCTTGTGTTATTCAATCGCCTTTGATTCGATCTGGCTGGCAAGAACAATGTAATTTTATCACTACAACTCCTATTGGTCAAGCCTGTTTGTTTTCATTTAATGCCATTGACATTCTTATTGTGTCAAAAGCCTAGCAATCGCTATATAGGAGTCCTCAGTTTTAGCGTTGACCTTAACACAATGTACATTCATAATTTTTGCGGTGAATGATTGAGTTGATTGGGTTTCAGTTAATGAGTCGTAGAACATTTGACAGTTCTTTACTCCGTCTATTGTGATTGGCGGTGGTGGAGGCACTTTTAGCTTCCTTTTCTTCTTACTTTTGTCCCTGATCCATTCACTCCCTTTAACGAGTTTGCCTCGTCTGTGCAGTACTTGACATTTTCTTTTTCTGATTAAGAAAATATTATGTTGCTCATAGCTTCCAACTGCTTAGGGTCAATATTTCCTTGACTCTGGAAGATGTGATTTTCTTCACGGCGGCTTTGAAGATATCACTGAAGGCCTTCTATTTGGATCTTCAGATCATTAACGCCAGCTTTTCTCTCTCTGCTTTTTCTTGAAACTACCCGTAGCGCGTTGAACCTGTTAGTTTATTTTCTAGAAACTTAAAAAAAAGGTTTCGCTGGTGGCTTCGCCCGCGCGAAAAATATTCCACGGGAACGTACTACCAGGATTAAAAGTGTTAATCCAGGTTATAAGCTATAATTGTGTAAAATTTCATCTAAATCCGTTCAGCCGTTTATAGGCAAATCCGGAACATACATCCACACTTACAGACAAACGGACAAAAATTCTTTGTTAATATTTAATGTACAGATATTGATGATGTGTGCTTGCTTGATTTATCTACAGTGCAATAAAAAAGGAAAACAAAATAAATATCCATCATTCATATTATTAAAAGATACATAATAAACCCTTGATATTTCCATCTGTTCTTCTATCAAAAGTTTACACTTATAATAAAACAGATACCAATCTCCCAAGAACAGTGTAAGGGAAAATTCGTCAGTGATCTACCTTTTTATAGCTCAATAAAGTCTCAAGTTACTGCGTATTCTTACTTAATGACGTTTTCGCTTTATTTTTATGACATAAAACGGGATGTTAAGCTAAGTTTAGCCTAATCAAACATAGTGGAATGTGAGTTTCAAAGTTGTTACTAAGCTATTCTTTGTAAACAAGGTCAAACAGGAAAACGAAGAATCCATAACCGTACCTACCTACCTACCATCTTTTCACGCCTAAACCATTGAACCGATTATTATGAAATTAGTCTGGGAACTGGAGAATGAAATAGGCTACTTAAATGATGTCGCGGACAACAGCTAGTGTTGTATAATTAAACAGTTTTTTTTTAATTTATTTTTATTTGAATCACACATACAACTATCATCACAGGGTTACCTAATACAATAGTGTAGTTATAGTTAATAAGGCTTACAAATATGAGATTTACAATAATTACATTATTATGAACATCTCAACTTATGACTAATTATAAAATGTGTGGCCCGTGTGAATGACACTATATTGAGCGTATGCAAGGCGCGTGTCAGTGGCGCGTGTTGCAGCGGTTGGTGCGAGCGGGCGGCACCCACAGCAGCGGCGGTCACCTCCGTCGCCCCACCTGCCCATCAGGTACATACAACCCCACCGTGCGTAGAACACTTGGTTTGTGTATTTTACCACGCATAATTTTAAACAAGTAAGTGGCGAGAGCTACTTGCTTCTTACTTCCAGTTTATAATTATTTTATTATTAGCTTATGTACCTATATTGGCTAGAATTGGATTCGAAAAAAGTCGAGCCGTATAAGCATGTTCACAAAATTCACTATAGATTACTAGGTAAACTTTTACTCAATTGTTTTAAGTACTTACACAGTAACATCGATCACAATAACTAACAATATTAATTGTTTCTCCCTTCTACCCCCCATTACTTGTAGTAGATCACAATCTACACATTATTTATATAGTGTTTTATGAAAGAAATAAATCACAGTGTTGCTGATATTGATTACTAGGGCGAGTAAACAATAAAGAGACTTCATCAACGTAAGAAAACACTAGGGCAACAATATCGTAAGAAAATCATCAATGAGGGTTCAATGATTATAAACGATGTTTTAAGGTTTATACAAACACTTTTACAGGTCAACAATATTTTGAACACCAGATGTTTCCTATTCGACTACTCTGAAAAGAAACCTCGAAACAAACGAGTTAAATCCTAGCTTAGTTGGGAGTCCAATCCCAGACCCACATTAGACACGATGCCTATCCACTATATCCCACAATAAATAAATCTAAAACAACCACGTAGTAGGAATACAGACTGCAAAAATATCCATCAAAATAAATTTGACCCCAAACAGATCCCATCAATTCTGCCAAAGTATATAAATTACCATTTAAACCAGCAGGAACCTTGCCAAGAAAACTCTATTCGTTCACACACCATTATTACGGAATATAAAATTCAGCTATTATGTTTGGCAAGCTTAGTTACGCACACAAATGAACAATGGCGGACTCATACCATAGGCATTCTCTACCAGTCATCCTTTGGACTATGCAGAGACAAACAGTGGTAGGTGCAAAATATAATGACCCACTGCGGTTACTATGAACCAGCTTGCACCCCAGTGCGGTCACTATAAACCACCTTACATACTCCCCACCGCGGTCACTATGGACTAACTTACACACACCCCACCCTGGTCACTATGAACCAGCTTGCACCTCACCGCGGTCACTATAAACCAACTTACATACTTCCCACCGCGGTCACCATGGACTAACTTACATACACGCCACCCCGGTCACTATGACCCAGCTTGCACCCCATCGCGGTCACTATAAACTAACTTAGATACACCCAACCACGGTCACTACATGAACCAACTTGCACTCTAACGCGGTCACTATGAACCCACTCACACCAGAGACTCAAACTGCAACAATTATAAGTGTTTTAGCACTGTTTTTTAAAACAGTTTTAAAAGAAACACATTTATAAATGTAACAGATACAATAATCTAACAGATACAGTATCAAAGTGTAACCTTTTATATGTGTTAATATGTGTAACAGAAATAAGCAGTTTTAGGTGAAATTTCACGGTACCGCAAAAACACGCGGCGGAGAGACAGCCGCGGAGATGCCAAAATAGCCTCAACCCAGTCGGGATTGCGGCAATTTTGGCAACGACACGTTTACCGGATGCACTTATTACAACTGTTAATACTTTTTATCGGTTACAGATATACCTATTACTGTTACACTTTTGTCAGTTTTTTGGGTTAACACATTGAAAAACACATTTTTATGTGATTTTTGATTATGTTACCAATTGAAAATGTAACAATTATAATTCTGTAACATTTATGAAGATGTTTATTAGTCCCTTACTCCAATGTCACCGCCTACCCGTGCTCACTGTGACACCAACCTAAGCTTGTCTTTAAACTCTGCTACGTGAGCGTCGGGGGTGGCACACCCCGCTTATGACGTCACCCCAAGATCAAGGGCAAACAACTACGCCTCACCATTTTTTGTCTCAACTTAATTGCAGGAGCAAAGGAAAGTTTCGAAGTTTCTTAATTACGCTTTTAGGGTCAAGTGGGTCTTTGTGAGTAAGCTGTGTGTTTAACCGTTAAACTGCTCATTATGAAAGAATTATATAAAAGAGGCGAAAGAGTATTATTTGTACGCCCGTCGTACATTTAAGTAAAAGCACTGATGTATATATGTAATCTGTCAAGAAAGTACCGGGAAAAGATCAATAATATACAGAGTGTTAGTTACTTACTTTACAATACTTTAAAGGCGATAAAATAAAGGAGAATGGCGAGCTTGCATGTAACATAACATAATATCACGCCTTGTTTCCCCGAAGGGTTAGGGTAAGGCTTGACCAGAGCGAGGCAAAACTTCCATCTCCACGTCTCGACCGCTTTTGAACGCTTTGTACCACTCATAAGTACTTGTTTTGATAAAGTCGATTCAGCGTAATTATTTTGTAACATTTTCTTTTAACTCCGAACACGAAATTCCATAGGCGATGCAAAATTTAAGACAAACTCTTTGTTTGATGTTTTTGTCCATTGTGAAATTCGCAATACATATATCTAACTAAAAACAGCACTGTATTTAATCTAAATAACAAATGCAACTCAAACTCCGCGCCAAAATGGAAAGCAGTTGTGCCAATCTAAGAAACAAAAAAAATGGAATCGTAAACAAATCATCCATCCCCCATACTTTTTTGACAGAATGTACGTCGACAATGAATCATTTAAATGGCCAAAACCTTTGTTTCGTAATATTTTAACAAAGTGCAGCCGAAAAAAATATTACGTGTCTGTTATTTAAGGGTGGTTTTCAACAATGAAACTGAACGCGATTAGCACATAAACTTCGTTTAAGAGCTGTCAGTGTCATTATTTTCTATGGAATATTGACACTGACAGCTCTTGAACGCGTTTTAGATGTGCTGAACGCGTTCAGTAACATTGGTGAAATCGGCACTAAGTGTAGCTACACATTGATACAGTGGTATGAAACACAAACTATTGTAGACAATTAAATGAGCTTTTGTCGATGTATACAACTTTTTAAGGCTGACTGTACTTGGAAGTTTTCTCTGACCAAACACTACAGTCCGGCCGACAAAGGAATGCGTTATTGACACCTGTCAGTTTCATACAAACGAATACGTGTTTTGCGAATTTGATCTTTATTAGTTATTAGAGTGTTTGCATCGACAGGTATCAGGAGCGCATTCTCTAGACGGCCGTACTGTAGATAAGCACTTCGGTTTCTTGACGTTGTAGTTCCTTCTTTTGTCGATCTTCACGAGTTGTATGAGAATAGGTCAGTTCAGACATTAGTCAGTCAGTTACGTTGACTGCTAGGGCGCGGCGTACGCGCGCGCATCCATTAATATTGTCATTCGTGGAGGCACTTTTATTGAACCCTGTTGGGCGATTGTTATTGTACTTAATAGGACAAAGACCTCGTACCGATTGCGTGTATTTCGGGAATTGAGTTTGGGTTGGGCTTTTATCCATAATGTCGTTGTAACGTGTTTACGCAATTCATTACCGACTATAATGTCTATTGTGGTAACATTGTATTTTTGTACGCGTCTTAAAATATCTTTTATTGTTTTTAGGGTTCCGTGCGTCCTCATGAAAAAGCGGAACTTTTATAGCACCACTTGTATGTATTACTGTCTGTCCGTCCGTCACAGGCAATGTGCTCCGAATCTACTGGACAGATTAAGTTGAAATTTGTTACCCATAAGAATTTTTGTGACCCTAACACGGATGTGTAACGTTTATAAATGAATTTTGAATATGTGGGTCAATTTTGGGGGGCAAACTAGAAAGTTGAAAACAAAAACCGTATCGTGTGATACATGTATATCTTTCATATCAAATGAATGAGGTTGTTTTCAGAATGTCATATACATTTTATGTATAATTTTAAAGTAAACAGTTTTGAAGTTTTCTATGAAAATATATGTCTATTAACCTTTCCCCCCCCTCCCTTATCTTCGAAACTACTGTGCCAATTTAGTTTTTTACTTACAGATTACAGGGAAACGTATAACAAGTCTATTGTCTTAAAATAACATAGTAAAATCGCTCAATATAGTGCCTGCAAACTTACAATTGCAGCTGGAATGAATGAGAGAACATGTTTTTCAACTACAATGTCAAGTTTTTTCATGTCGGGGGCACGGTAGTAAGAAAGAAAAGAAAGAAAGAAAACTATTTTATTTGGGACACGCACAGGGAATATAAATAGTAAAAGAAATAAAATGAAGGTATAAATAAAATATTTTAATAATTAATAAATAATAATAAATATTAATAATAATAATAATATTTTTTGTTAATTTTCATTTTTAAATAAAATGAAAATTAACAAAAAATGTATAAACTTACAGAAAAACAACAAAAACCAGTAAAAAGACCTGAGCGAGGCCAAATGAAAAAAAGGCTTCTATCTCAGCATAATGCTGCGATATTTAAAAAATAAATAACGCAGCGCTGATATTCTGACAGGGGCCGTTATGATGCCATGGACACATACGGACATCAATAAATCCTAATAGGGGATTAAAAAAAAAAAAAAAGTTATTTTATACGGCAACAAAAATAAATATATACCGTAATAAATTGTGTACAATTAAAAAAAAGAAAAAAGTACATCACACATAGCTTCGGCCTGAAGGACAAAGTGCGGGAACCAAACCCTCTAACTTGGAATACAGCGTGAGTCTTCATAATGAGCACATATTGAAACTAAGTTTAATTTATAGACGAAAATATTTAATAAAAATCTTTAAAAAAAACATTTATTCAATTCCTGTTCGCTGCTGTGACCCCTAAGTAAAGAAATGAGAATAACTGTTAAAATAAATGATCTATCACGATGAAATAAACTCAGTAATGACTGCAAACAACAGGGCGTCCTCATAAAATAGTAACAAAAGAAAAAATTGGCCGTCAATTGAGAAAAAGGTGTTTAAAGTAAAAATAAAACACTGATATTTTTCACAAATTTTGAAAGCCCCGATTACGTATTCTTTTTTATTACTCTAAATTATTTTCCATTATAACATCTTTCTAAAATTAAAAATACCATGTTTATAACTCAATACCAACATTTCCTATTAACTGTTAAAGAAAGACCCTGCACTCGTGCGTCTTTCCACAACGTGCACGTCTTTCTACAACGTGCACGTCTTTCTACATCTTTCTCACATATATCATTTCAACATGACTGATGTAACAATATTATTTAAAAGAGTGCCATGGAGTTTCTTACCCTTTCTTCTCCATAGGTACCTACTACGCTTTGGAATGGGCAACTAGCTTCATCTTTCTGATTGACCGATCCCTTGACAATTCAAAAGTCCCTGTAATTGGTTTATTTGAAATAAATGATTTGAGTTTGAGTTTGAACTCAGCTACGTACCATACTTTAGCAGGTAGATACATTTATTTTATTTTAAACATTCACGTCTTTTTTTCATAAAGCTTAGTTTCCCTCATTTCATTATGTGTACATTGTGACTCCACACTAAATAGCTTCGGCTTGGAAAATGGTAGAGAGCTCAAATTCTCTGGATAAAATGTAGTTGGCAGACTTACAAAACACACTTAGTTTCATGTGTCTATCTCTTATATTTTGTATTTTTTGTTAAAATGAATTCTTGCATGACACAACATTAAGTCACTAGGATTTAATTTCTTATCAAAGCTCAAGGAGTGTCTGTGCGACGGCCGCCGCGAAACGCCCAAGCCGCACATTTTGACCAAAATGTAAGGTTTTAAGAGTTAATAAGCCTTGGGGGCTTGGCTCTACATTCGATCTGAAAACAATTTTGTAACAGTTATAAAGTTATTATGCAACCTATTTTTTTTTATAGGTAACATATTCATCGTACGGAACCCTCTTCTCGCTAATTCAACTCGCACTTGCCTGGTTTTTGAGTATTCAAAATTCATTTCTAATCTTCATCGAGGTCTGAAAATAAATTATTATGAATCTGTAATATATATAAGTGATTCAAGAATAACAATTAAAAGAAAAATAGACCCGCGAAACGAAACGAAACGACTTTGCCGTCGCGCAGTCAGGTAAAAAGGATGTTAAGTAAGTGATGTTTTCTGATTAACGTCTGTTTTTTGCTCAGGTAATTAACATTCGTAGTACGCATCTAAAATACAATCTTTAGACACGTCAATTGTAAGTTATTTCAATTACCTAACCATCCAGTCTCCAGTTACGAAAACAGTTTCCAAAACCTTAAGTCTTTAATGAAACTATTATCAAACTCCTATTTTAAATCAGTTCAAACTAAAACACGTGAATCGGGGCCTAATGGCAACTGGAAGCATATAATCAGTGAACTGTTGGTGCAGTGTTGCAAACTGTGGACGAAATAAATTGTGTGTTTACTCTGTCGGGACGTTATTTTCCTATAGAATCTCTAATTTATATAAACATACGCATTATAAATTAATCGCTTTTCAAAATCCAATACGTTGTTCCTCTAAACTACGTAACGGATTTTCAACATCATCTAGAAAATTCATTCCGGAAGTTTTTTATTGTGTAAAATTAATTCATTCTTTCACAATATCTGATGTTTTGTCAAAATGTAAACCAAGCGAAACAAGAGCGGGTGGCTAGTAATAAGAATAAAATAAAGATGATGATGATGGTTATAACGTAAATGAAAGAACATAAATAAACGAACCATTATTTAAAGATACTAGATCAAAATATTTCATTGCTTATTCGGTTACAAATTCAATAAATTTAACACACTTAATTTTTTGGACAAGTAGTTAATATTATTAATGTAAGTATGTTAATATAATTATAAATAAAACAAAGTCGGGTCAGATACACCATTCAAAAACCGTTGGACTGAGTTTTATGAACTTTGATTTTTTTGATTTGTCTCCGACCCAAAGAGCAGGACAACTTTGGACAACATAGGAAAAATTCACGGTTTTTTTGTTTTATCGAAAATATTTTGTGGAGTTACGAAGTTCGCCGATTCAATTCAATTATGAAGTACCGATTACTACCACATCAGCATACCAACTTTTTGTAAAAAAATTGGTAATAGTAGGTCTGTTAAAACTCAAAGATGATGCTTCTGCCTACTCTTATTACATTTTAGCTCTCCGCACTTAAAAAATACTTTTTCGTTTCTCCAACGTATGTGGTTTCTGCCCACACCTGCCGAACACAAATTGGTAATTACAAACACACAATCTAATTAAAATCCAGCTTTAACTCAAACAAAGTAGGTACCTGAATGTTTTTCAGGGGTCCAACAAACGTTTGGATACCGAATTAGCTTATTACATACTTAAACAGCGCGGTTCGTTCCCAAAGAGAACAGGGAAAAAGGGCAAAGGGATTTATAGGGACAAACTTTTTAATGGATTTCAAAAACGAGATCATTGATATTCTGTGGTGACAGTAGCATTGGATTTCATTTTGACAGTTCAACAACATTCATTAAGTAATTACGTTTTTAGGCAGACAAATTTTTCGAACATATGAAGCAATAGGTTAGCAAAATCCTTCAAAATGATTCGGATTGTGATTGAAAGCGTGTTACGCAATTGGGATGATGACTACTATTAAAAATGTTCGTAAAATAACGTAATTTCAAAGAAGGCATAGTAAAAATGAGATGACCGAACAAACTGTTAAATCGATGGAAAAATGAAGAAGCTACACGCTTTAAAAGTTTTTGGAGGGGATTATTCCTGTCCTTGTCGTGCGGTACGGACAATGTACGGCGCTAGTATGAAGTTACGTAGTCGTGACGTCACTTCTACGATAGTGCTGTCCTAGCCTAACACTTATTTTAAAACGTTTATAACTTGGCAGTTTTTTTATGCTTTTAACTTTTTGAAATACTATTTGCACTATTTAGAAATAAACATTTCTTTGAGTTAAAAAAAATTGTCATCATCCCCATTAGGGTGCCGGCTCTACTTTAAAGAAATATGTTTATGATTCCTTTTTTTTCGAAGAAAATATCTTAGAACACTTAGATTAGGTACAGTCCGCGAGGCCTAACCTGAGCTTTGCGTTTGTGTGAGTGATTACCAATCGCACCAATGTGATCGCGTGATCGCACAGCGCCTCAGGCCGACTGTCCGATTGGCCGATTGCCAATCAAAAAAGTGTAAGATGTTTGTCTGTTTGATGAAACAAACCCGGTGAAAAAAAAAACCAAAGTTATTTTTATCAACTGTAATAGTTATCTTTTACCATGGCGCCATAATACAAAAGGCAACATAATACAGCAGACTCCAACAGTGTTAGTGCCTACTGTATCAGCCGTAATTTTTCTTAACAACTGGCAACACTGCAGTGTGATAAACTTAATTTATAACTTATCAACTGGCAGTGTTACCAGTTGTAAAGAGCTCTTGCGACCAACGAGTCAGAAGTTCAATAATTATTCCTAGAAGACGGTTCTACGTTTAAACATTTATATTATTTGTTTCTTGTTTCTTGTTGCATACTAAAACCATGTCAGGTTACAGCCTCTACCACATAGACATTCCTTAAATCTCATCGCATCAAACTTTTCTTCATTCCTTGAGATTGATAAAGACGGCAACATAGATTACGAAGTAAGTTTATAGCTGAGAGGAATATAACCTTACATTTAAACTCGTGTCTCGTTATTTACGATTTTAATACAGCGTCGTAAAATAACCTATTTGTAGCCCTTATTTACAGCTCTATTAATAGTTAGCACGCTCCCTCGAAAAGGTTAGGTTTTCTTTTGACTATTGATCAGATATAGGAGATACTTTGTCGACGACAGAAAAGTTAGAGGATCAGACGAATAGCATAAATGATGAAAATCCTGGGGGAAAGATTGAATTTGGGAACATTCCAGAACTTAATTACAGAATTGACAGGTGACGAAATTGAGTTTTCATTTATTTTATCATGTCAATAACTACATTTAACGATCTACTACTGGCTCAAATATCAGTAAGCATAAACTACCAAAATACAAGAGCGACATCCGACAAATTTCAACAGAGCCATTCTTACTTATATGCTAGCGAGATCCGACACGATTTTTTCCGGGCATGGAGGCAAGAAATGTCGTGCAAAACACCCGACATTTCTTGTCGGCGCCTACACAAAATCAGTTTGGAACTGGAACCTCCAATTAATATACGGATAAGACACTCGACAAATGGTAACGAGCTCTTACCCGTGATAGGTAAGGTTTATTTGACTATTCGTATATACCTATAAATAGTAGTTACTTTGTCGACTTAGCAGAGAAGTCAAAAAATAAAAAAAAGAATGTAAGTTGCGAAAATGTTAGCACCCTACGTTTATTTAGCATGCGTACCCACAACTCCAAACTGCCTTTTACTTACTGCACATATTTTGGTCTTATTTGAATTTAAATAAAAATCATTTATCAACTTTTAGGCCCCTCCAGAGCCTGGAGCGAAATGCACCTGCCACCCTCCATTGTCCGCCAGTGGTATGACATGGTTTATCCAAGCCTAAAAAATCGTTAGAACATAGAAGTGAATCAATCCATTTCGGCCATGTTTTACTTTTCTGCGCACTTCATTTAATCAAGATTAGTCTGTTTTGCAGATATTGCAAAACTGTAACAATATTTACTATGACTTAAATGTAAAAAAATAAAGTATTAGCATTTATTTCAAATGAACCAAACGCACTTTTGAATTGTCAAGGTGTCGGTCAGTCAGAAATATGAAGCTAATTGCCCATTCGAAAGCGTAGTAGGTACCTATGGACAAGAAAATGCAAGAAACTCTATGGACACTCTTTTGAATAATATTGTTACATAAAATTAGTTACGTTGAAATTATACATGTGAGAACGATGTAGAAAGACGTGCACGTTAAAGGCGTCCGTAATGAAAAGCATACAAAACAATTCAGAAATTAAAAAAAACTTTTAGGTACTAAAGAACTTAAGGAAATAGGTACATTTTGTTGGTCAAAAATAATATGAATAGCTAATAACACCGCAAAGCTTTGCATTGTAATTGTTTTTTTATTTTCGAACAAAAAACTTTTTATTTTATTTCAGATGTTGATTTTTCTCTCCGTGTGAATCTTTTTGGGTAACCTAACAACATGAAGCAAAATAACATACAACTCTCTTGAACAAAAACAGACAACACGTACTCTTAAATACTACGTTCACTTATCAAGATCTCCATTAATTTTTCCTCCCTTTTTCCAAATAGATAGCAAAACAAGAAGTCTTTCACGCGAAGTCAAGGTCACAATAACAACTTATTGTACCATCCGAAAATATTTTTCTTGTAGCACTAACTAATTTTATTTAACCTATGACTGTTTCTTTACCTCTTGGCAGGTAAAGATACAGTCGTAGGTTTTCGTACAATGTATGTGAGACAATGAGTAATCAGTCATGACATATCATGAGTATTTATACCTAGCAATAGACACCAAACTCCATCCAACTGTGATGGGAAACGAAGTCTGGCACTCTGGCAAAGATGGCATATCAGGAGAGTCCAACCTTAGACAGAGTATTGATGTATGTGGGTGATCGTTTACCCATCTCGTAGTCAGCGTACACAACGTATAAATAAATACAAAAGAGCCACGTGTGAGTAAATATATCAGTCAATTTACAGACAAGACTCCCCG
This sequence comes from Dasypolia templi, assembly GCA_963555695.1. Classification (NCBI taxonomy): domain Eukaryota; kingdom Metazoa; phylum Arthropoda; class Insecta; order Lepidoptera; family Noctuidae; genus Dasypolia; species Dasypolia templi. The sequence continues at coordinate 6,460,913 of OY743148.1, read as the reverse complement.
TAGAAACTTTGAGAAAGAATCTGTTATTCAAACTTTTAAAAGTTATAACTTTTTGTACGACTAAAGTTTATTGATGTTCATCAACAACGATGTGCCTTTTCTTACAAACTATTGTCTGCTTTTGTTGTCAGAGTTGTAGAAATCTATTTTACATAAACATAGTAACTTAAGGATCTCTTTTTTGAAGTATAGGATTTACTTTCTTCTTATCGTGTCGATGGCAATCTAAATGGACCCAGAATTCAGCTACGTGTTTGACGCCATTACTAGCGTCCATCAGTTTCTGTAAGATGCAGCTACCAAGACACCGTTTACTTTGATATTCTATATTTGATGTCGATGTCCTAAGCTTACCTCTACCTACCTACCCTGGAACCATATCCGACGAATAAATATATTTGTCTTTTTTTGCATTTGATGAATAGCTTAATAGACTTTTACTGGAGCTCCTAAAGCTTTTTCCTTTAAAATGACTCATCCAAGGGTACCTTTATGCTACGTTATGAACGAAAATATACGCAACCGGCATAAAAAACAACTTATCATGACCTTGTAGTTTCGCCGACGCCGTAAAAATACTATAAATAAACTAAGATATTAAAAATGTTATGGGATGTTACTCGAATGTATTTTCCAGCCACACCCAGTACCAATAAAAGTTTTCATATCTATTCCTGAAAATACGTAGCATTAAATCAAACTGTCGTAGTATTTTTAGCTAAAACTGATGGTTTTCGCTGATTTGTAACATTCGTATATCGAAATTTGTTTCAATAGAAATGTAGGTACTTCAAGCATGTTATGTCTAATTTGAACACCCGGACGGTTGTGTCAGTATAACGTCATCAAAAACATCAAGCGTGAAGAGATATGAGGAACAGGGTGTAAAGTTCTTTCATACTTTTGGAAAAGGGAGGATCCTCCGACCAGACGGATGTCGTATCTGGTGGGCAACTGCCCGATGATTGTTGTCGGGAAGTTGTATATATGTTAGCTGCGCGGTAAACTCTGATTGCGCGATGCAGGATTTGTGTGACGTCAGTGTGATGCGTTGTTCGCATGTGGCGGTGTAGATGCCGCCACAAGCGTTCAATACTTTGGTTATTATTTTAATAAAATACGGCAACCTCAATATGAGGTTCCTTCTAAAAAAGGGTATATAACACTTCAAACTTTTTGCTCGAAAGTCCCAAATTCCTCAGAGACCGTAACTACCTGTAATAAAAATATGATATTACTAGGAGAGTCAGAAAAAAATTGGCTATAAAAATCCAGTCATGTCCCTGGATACTAATAAGGGACTTCTCCAAGCTTAACTTTAACTATGCAGAAAAAAAATCTTTTTCTCAGAAACCCCGAATATTGCAGTCTGAAATACGTCATTTATATCTAAGGGTAATTAACATTCATCTAGGCGAAGCTTGGTTATAACCTAACTCAACCGCATCTGGCGAAACGAGATATAGACGCATTTAAAAGGATAGACGATTAGACGCAGATCCACTTAGGCTTCTTACTTTTACTCGTAACAATACTAGATTTTATATAGCTGTTCATTCAATTAACTTAAATAAAAATAGAGTTGGTACCTATATATGTACCAACTATTGAAAATAATTGTAAAGACTGTCAGTGATTAAATGGTTATAACTCCTTTTTAAAAAGACCAAAGTTACGATGGATGGAGTGTGTGAAATATAATATTATTTCTCATATTAAGCTTAGCTTACGAGCCATGACATTTAGGCTTCCCTATTGTGGTAAATTATTTTTATTCTTGGTGCATCGCATCGTCTTCACTTAAAAATATAATTAATGTGTACAAAATATTGTTAAACATTTTAAAAGAGTAACGGTGGAGTTTCTAGCCCCTTCTTCTCCATACGAAACTACCTTTTGGAAGCGGTGCCTAGAATCAATTCTATTTAAATGTAAATGTTGACGTTCAAAAGTGCCTTATTAGGCATCGTCCTAATAGAACGCGAATGCGCGATCATCGCCTGTACGCGCAAAAATTTGTGTCCTATTGATCATCGCGCGAATTGCCGACGCGAGCAAGCGACCGTGGATTAGGGCGCGGTGCCCCACTGCGCCGACGCGATTCGCCAAAATTTCAATTAGGACACCTATTCGAATTCAATATTTTTGATCGCGCGTTCGTACGAACTAAGATCGCCCAAATAGATTTACAAACATATTGAGTCGCGCGATAGCGTCGTGCGATTGTCAGTTAGGACACCTATTCGAGTTCAATATATTTGATCGCGCGTTCGTACGAGTAAAATTCGCGCGAACCTACGATGCTCGCGCATTCGCGTTCTATTAGGACGATGCCTTATGCGCCTATTTGAAATAAATGCTTTGACATTGAATTAAGTCAGGTATGTTTTTCAACTTTAAAGCTCCCAATATATGTTTAATTCTTATTTAATTTATTTATTTATTTAACGGATAATGTACACACAAATAAACAGAAATGAAAAAAAAAGGAACAGTAAAATTCATCTTCTATCGACCAAAAACTTATGCCTACAAAGTAATTTACTCTCCCAAAAAATCCAGCCTTCCACGTCACATTGTATAGTAATGTGCAAGTAACAAAACGTCTAGTGTGTGCTATCGATCGCGCCCTTCAACTTGGCGCCGCTGTGGATCAACAAAAACGAGCCTATTACGCAGTACCATTTCTTGTATCGATGAAACTGTACCGGCAAGTGTAGCATGACCTGGTTATAATATACAAAATTACAGATAGAATTGACAGAATGACAGATTTAGTTTATTAATCTGTAATTTTGGCTATTCTTTTGGCGACTCGGTTCTATGATGCTGGCGTTCTAGGATTCAATGAGATGTAACATAACGTCAGGCCTTGTTTCCCCAAATGTGTGTGTGGTGTCAGTATACTACACCCACATTTCGCCAGTTATGTTTAAGTCCCATGTAATAGGGGGCGAGCCTATTGCCATCAACCGGGCACAAATCCAGACTCCAGGCTGCTACTGAGATACCAGATAGAAAAACCCAATGACACGTTGCCCGACCTGGGAATCGAACCCAGGAACTCATGCTCAGCAGTGGCGGTTGCGACCACTAGACCAACGAGGCAGTCAATGAGACGTATGGAAGAAATGTTCAGAGATGGGGTTTCATTAACATTATTAGTTTGAGACTGAAATAACCATTATTTTTGAGAATGTCTAAATTGTCAAATAAGTTTTATTTGAAGCAGAGTGTTATGTTGCCCACACTATGATGTTTATAAAATAAGTTAATAGGACAATTTATTACATCAGTAATAAATTTTCATATAAACTTATTTTATGTATTTTTTAAACTTCATTTAAACTCAGAGATATTAATTGTTAATCAAATTGACTTATAGACTTAATTGTCTGTATATTTAAATCACAATCGCCTATAAAACAGCAAACTTTTCTAGCTGTACAATAGTGTCACAAAATCGGACATAATGCCACAAAGGCAGTCCATAAACTGCTGATTTGTACTTGAGACGTGATTTTATGTCAATTATTTACATTACTTATAAGTGAAATAAGAATGCCCACCACACATTTTCCACCAGTTCACCAAGTTCTCACCACGGTGAACAAAACCCGTTCAATTGTGATCGCAACGAAACCCAAATTCACGGCACATACATTATTCGTGGAAAATGCGTATTTAGTAACTTCGCACCGCCCTCTCAATTACTAAGAAAGTACTACTACGCAATATTTTACAACTGAACTTGCGAAACTCGAAACGAAACCTGCGTGGGGTTCGGTAATATTAAATATGATTATAATAAACTGGCAGCCCGCCCCTGCTTCGCGCGGTTTATACAAATTGACAAAACGCGCAACCTGGATTTATGTCTATGTTTATAATATACGTGTAATATGTGTGTGTATGTATGTGTACACATACACCTGTGGTGGCATCTACACCGCCACATGCGAACAACGCCGTCACACAAAATCAAATCCTGCATCGCGCAAGCAGAGTTTACCGCGCAACTAGCATATATACCACGTCCCGACATCAATCGTCGGGCAGTTGCTCACCAGACACAACACCCGTCTGGTCGAAGGATCCTCGCTTTCCCAAAGAGTATGAGTGAACTTTACACCTTGTTCCTCATATGTCTATATGGCTTGTGGTTAAACACAGGCACACGGGTTGATCGATCAGGTAAAGCGACGCTTGCAGCCACGTACGTGCCAACGCCCGTGGATGAAGTACCATCTTTCCATACCAAAAACCCTCCGTGTCTCGCAAAGCTGTTTGTCTACGGCCGGCTGTTATTCGTGGATCTTTGACAGTCATTACGGGTCGTCAGAAGCCCGAAAGTCTGACAACCAGTCATACCAAGGGGTATCGTGTTACCAGATAGGAAGTCACTCCATGTAAAATACTGGTATCCGCATCCGGTGTGACTAGAAGCTGACCTCTACATAGTTGGAAAAGGCAGATGATGAAACATATAAACTTTCTGGTATAAATTCTCTAAATGATGGTGAAAACCGCATCACAATCCGTTGAATGATTAAGAAGTACAACGCTGCCACACAGACAGATTAGTAAAGCGTTATAGTTTATAATAATTATGTATACATAAAGTTCTGATCATGCTACCTACGTAGTTTGCTACGTGGCCACGAGAGCCCTACGAGCTACGCAAGTTGCTACGAAAAAGTTGCAGGTAATTTTTCATTACTTTGCATACCGATCGGTGATCAAACATTTGTAACATCAGCAGAATTTTAATAATTAATACAAACCTACGATGATTTTTACGAGGCTACAAAAAGAGGCAACCAATGTCGAAAAGCTTGTGGTGATTTCTAATTTCTTTACATACCGATTCGTGGTCAAACATTTTTGTGAACATTTTTTTTTTATGAAACAAAACTTCGCCTTAGAAGGACATATTATTATATTAAGTGACTTTATTGGTGATGTTCTTCAGAAAGTTCAGATGCGTAGTACCCGCAACCGGTGTGCGTGTATGGACAGATATATGCACGTACACGAAGCAAAAGAAGTACGCAACCATCGCAGCAGGAAGCGTTCTGTAGTTTCTGCCAACTCCCATGGGAAGAAGGTGTGAGTTCATGTATATATAACAAAGCTAGATTGCTACGCTACAAAGGCTCTACGAGATACGGGCTACGAAAGTCGAAAATGCTTTTATATATGCGTAATGGTGATTGCGCATTAACACCGATGTGTTTAAGTTTTTTTTTACAAGTTACTGTTTAACGAAAACGCAAACTGCCAATATAGCTGGACTGGTTTGCGATTGAGATTTTTATAAATGTATCAACCGCCTTTTGTATTGATCTGGACCCACTCCGAACATTAGCATATTTAACATATGTAAGTAGGTCGACACGTATTCAGTACCTATTTGTAATAGTATTTCTATAACAGTAACACTACCGAGCTGTACCTACAGCATAATCATCCCTAATTGTTTCATCTTTGACAAGGATATTTTCTTTTGTCTCTACAGACATAGCTGTAATCATGGATAGGTCTTCTTCTTCGTAACACTTGTCAGACGGGCGTGGTCTTAATGTAGTTTCTTGTGTAGGGGCTGATGTAATTCGCCTCATGATTTCTCGCCATCTACTCCGACTTTTGGTGTTTTTTGTGCACTCATGCAATGGACCTCTTTACTTGAAAAAGGGAATCGTGTTACCCAGTTACTGGGTTGTGATGTTCAGATAGGCAGTCGCTCCTTGTAAAATACTGGTATTAAGCTTCATCCGGTTAGACTAGAAGCTGACCTCAACATAGTTGGGAAGAGGCTAGGATTCAGCTTCATCCGGTTAGACTAGAAGCTGACCTCAACAGAGTTGGGAAGAGGCTAGGATTCAGCTTCATCCGGTTAGACTAGAAGCTGACCTCAACAGAGTTGGGAAGAGGCTAGGATTCAGCTTCATCCGGTTAGACTAGAAGCTGACCTCAACAGAGTTGGGAAGAGGCTAGGATTCAGCTTCATCCGGTTAGACTAGAAGCTGACCTCAACAGAGTTGGGAAGAGGCTAGGATTCAGCTTCATCCGGTTAGACTAGAAGCTGACCTCAACATAGTTGGGACGAGGCTAGGATTCAGCTTCATCCGGTTAGACTAGAAGCTGACCTCAACATAGTTGGGACGAGGCTAGGATTCAGCTTCATCCGGTTAGACTAGAAGCTGACCTCAACATAGTTGGGAAGAGGCTAGGATTCAGCTTCATCCGGTTAGACTAGAAGCTGACCTCAACAGAGTTGGGAAGAGGCTAGGATTCAGCTTCATCCGGTTAGACTAGAAGCTGACCTCAACAGAGTTGGGAAGAGGCTAGGATTCAGCTTCATCCGGTTAGACTAGAAGCTGACCTCAACAGAGTTGGGAAGAGGCTAGGATTCAGCTTCATCCGGTTAGACTAGAAGCTGACCTCAACAGAGTTGGGAAGAGGCTAGGATTCAGCTTCATCCGGTTAGACTAGAAGCTGACCTCAACATAGTTGGGAAGAGGCTAGGATTCAGCTTCATCCGGTTAGACTAGAAGCTGACCTCAACATAGTTGGGAAGAGGCTAGGATTCAGCTTCATCCGGTTAGACTAGAAGCTGACCTCAACAGAGTTGGGAAGAGGCTAGGATTCAGCTTCATCCGGTTAGACTAGAAGCTGACCTCAACAGAGTTGGGAAGAGGCTAGGATTCAGCTTCATCCGGTTAGACTAGAAGCTGACCTCAACAGAGTTGGGAAGAGGCTAGGATTCAGCTTCATCCGGTTAGACTAGAAGCTGACCTCAACATAGTTGGGAAGAGGCTAGGATTCAGCTTCATCCGGTTAGACTAGAAGCTGACCTCAACAGAGTTGGGACGAGGCTAGGATTCAGCTTCATCCGGTTAGACTAGAAGCTGACCTCAACAGAGTTGGGAAGAGGCTAGGATTCAGCTTCATCCGGTTAGACTAGAAGCTGACCTCAACAGAGTTGGGAAGAGGCTAGGATTCAGCTTCATCCGGTTAGACTAGAAGCTGACCTCAACAGAGTTGGGAAGAGGCTAGGATTCAGCTTCATCCGGTTAGACTAGAAGCTGACCTCAACATAGTTGGGACGAGGCTAGGCAGATGACTACTTAATTATTTTTGTCACATTTCCCAAAAGATAAAACGTATACGAAAAGGAATTTCGTTTAAAAATAACTGTGGGAAACAAGAGGAAATCCTTTTTTTTTTTTCTAGATGTTTGCTTCGCTTTTAAATTAGCTCCCTGGTTTAATAAATCTGCCTCGTTGTTCTAGTGGTCGTAAGAGTTAGTGCTGAGCATGAGATCCTGGGTTCGATTCCCAGGTCAGGCAATGTTATTGGGTTTTTTTATCTCGAATTTCTCGGTAGCAGCACGGAGTCTGATTTGATTTGTGCCCGGTTGATGGCAATAGGCTCGCACCTATTATATAAGACTTAAACATAAGTGGCGAAATGTGGGTGTACTATAGGTACACTTCTGCCTAAGCATTCTGTGATTACAGGCTCGATGTTATCCTAATAATATTATAAACGCGAAAGTTTGTGAGTATGGATGGATGTTTGTTACTCTTTCACGAAAAAACTACTGAACGGATTTGGATGAAATTTGGCACACAGATAGTTTATAACCTGGATCAATAACACATAGAGTTTTTATCCCGATACTCCCACGGAATCAAGTTTTATGCGGGTGAAATCACGGGGAGCAGCTAGTGTTTAATAAATTTACGTTAATTATTTAACAATAATAATAAATTTATTCATTGCCGTGCTACGGCAGCTGACAGAAGAAGGGCTAGATAGATAGATAGAGTACTCTTTATTAAATACACCTTATAAATTACAGATATAAATGTAAAAATTAACTGCCACGGTTTATTTTTAATGCTAAATTTTGAATTGTTTCTTCATTTGTTGTTTTAACATTGTTCTCACGTATCGAAGCAACAAGAACAATGGACCCAGGATTTTGTAATACCTTAATATTAATTTCAAAGAGTGTCCCTGAAATTTCTCGCCCGTTTTTTTTTTCCATAGAGTTCTACGTTTTGGAATGGGCAATTAGCTTCAACTTTCTGACTAACTGACACTTTGACAATTCAAAAGTGCTTGTAAATGGTTTAATTGAAATAATTTATTTGAGTTTGAGTTTCATAATGATGAGAACAATGAGCCTTGTAGAGGTTTTCAGTTATCTATTTACCTTGGATAGGACCGAACCCTTCAGTCGTTAGTACTTACAAAAAAGGTATATTTTCTGATACTCAAAATATGATGGAAACATCTTACAGGAATAAGGATTAAATAACCAAGCTTGACAACTAGATTGATATCATCAGCATGTCTATTCTGTAAAAATCTCACCGTGAAGACTTGCGTGGAGTGAGCTGTCAGTGTCATTCCGTCTTGGTCAATCCCTAGCATCAGTGGCACTGACAGCTGACTCCACGCTCACTTCACCTAAGTTTTCGCGGTGAAATAGTTACAGAATAGCACTACACGACACCTTATCTCCTAGACCTGCGGAGTATAATTGCGTAACACACTAACAGTAGAAATCGCTTTCATTTTGACAGTTCAACAACATTCATTGTTTTATTTACGTTGTACAACACACAAATTTTTCAAACAAAGTTATTCTGCTTTTGATTAATAGTGTGTTCCCTGTGTCTTTCATTTGATTGCAATATATCACAAGGTATTTTGTTGTAACATTTAACACAGTACCCCATAAAAGATATATGTACAATCTGTATTATCTGAAAATCTATTTTATCTTTATTTCTATTGTTTTCTAACATACAAAATATGTTCATAAATGAACTGGCAAGGTACCGTCATTATGTTAATCTTCTTAAATAGTTCCCTAAGAGATTCGCGGCGACGCGGCGACGTAGATTGTAAATGGCTCTGACAGCTTTCTTATGCAAAATAAAAATAAATTCAATGTCAGCAGCCCGACCCTACAGTAAAATTCCTTATGACATAATGCTGTGAAATTACCTAAAATAAACCAAACGCGCGGTTTCTACATCTGTTAACTATCTTAACTTTCTAACAGCATAAGCGGCCTAGCTTAGTCACCCCGCAAGAGGTGTTTATATGAGGTCTGTGATAACTAAGAAAACTGTCTGATTAATAAATTCTAATTTTTCTCCATTCAATAAGATGTCCCATTCTCAACTTCTAACATTAGGTAATTTAAATATAATGCATTTGGTTTTTATCTCATATAACACAAAGTTATATACCGTAAACCAATCTTGGACCTGAAGATTAGTTTTACACGTCGTCAAGATTTTCTGACCCTCGGTCTATTTCAAAGATCAATGAAGTGTCACCATCTTCGGTTGATTTTGAAGTGCCCCATATAGTCGGACCCCATGGCCCTAGAGTTCCAACCCCATAGGGCTCGAACATATATATTTCAATAAGATTGGAATGTTTACTCGGTGTATTATTAATAAATTAATACAGCCTAAGCGAAAACATAAAAAACTCACACATATTCTATCACATAAACAGTAAGGAAAACTCCATGAAATAATTTTCGTACGAACCTCCGACACTGTTGGCGCTTATTCAGCATTGAAATCTAATTATCTTGTAAGGGAAAATGTGCCTACGATACATACCTACATATAATAGATTTATGTAGGTATGTATATAAATGGAGGCCGCAATGTTTAGAAATTATTTAGAAGTTTTGAAATACAGGAAATGAGTAGTTACGAGTATTATTAAACATTTACATTTAATCTTTGCAGTAAAAATTTTTTTGGCACAGAAAATGCAAACTTTCTTTGTCAATCACATTACTTATTAACATAGTCACTAAAAATATTCATTGAAAAGGCAATAATTGACAAAATATTAATGTTAAGGTAACTTCTGTGTGTCGTTTTCGCGACGAAGGTACAAGACTGATGATTTCCACCAAAGAAGTAACATGGGGATATAAGATAAGACCGGATAAAGTGGGCCATCAACACCTTTCAGCCCTATAAGTCCGCCGGGCTGGATGGTATCTTCCCAGCCCTCCTACAATGGGGGGTTGATATAATGACACCATGCCTGGTGGAGACCTTTCGGGCCTGTATAGCACTCAGACACATACCCCTAGCTTGGCGCGAAGTGAAAGTCATTTTCATACCCAAACCAGGCAAATCCAACTACACACAACCCAAGGCCTATAGGCCCATAAGCCTCACATCTTTCCTACTAAAAACCCTCGAGAGACTCTGTGATAGATACATTCGAGACGGACCTCTTCAGGTAAAACCACTTCACAAACAACAACATGCGTACTCCACAGGCAGATCAACGGAATCTGCGTTACATAGCGTGGTTTCCAAGATTGAATGCGCGGTGGACCATAAATGCTCAGCACTAGCCGTCTTCATTGATATCGAGAGCGCCTTTGACAAAACCACGTTTGGTAGCATCAACATGGCCCTCTACAGACACAATATAGACCCGACCCTGAGCGGGTGGATCACTAATTTGGTCAAACTGAGAGCTGTACAGGTAACAATGAACGACACCACAAGGGCCATTGTGGCGAAGGGCTGCCCGCAGGGGGGCGTTCTCTCGCCACTTCTGTGGAACTTGGTTGTAGACAGCCTCATCAGAACACTCAATGACAAAGGCTACTTTACTGTAGGCTATGCCGATGATATAACCATAATAATAAATGGCACCCACGAAAATACTCTATGCAACCTTATGCGCCAAGCCTTGGAAATAGTAGAGGACTGGTGCAACAGACACCAGCTATCCGCCAACCCCACAAAGACCGAACTGATTGTAAAGACAAAAAAGAGGAAACTGACGACACTACAACTACCACGATTCTTCGGAACTACCCTAAGCCTATCAACCGAAACCAAATACCTAGGCATCTATTTGGACAAACAGCTGAATTGGGCAAAACATACCAACTACATCACTACAAAAGCCAGCATATCTCTGTGGCAGTGCAAGCGAATGCTTGGCAGAAACTGGGGGATTAACCCCAAGGTAACCTACTGGCTATACACTACTGTCATTCGACCAATTATCACGTACGGCTCGTTGGTCTGGTGGCCTAGGACAGACCTGAGCACAGCCCAAAGAGATCTCGAGAAACTGCAGCGGTTTGCTTGTGTAGCAATCACTAGCTGCATGAGAACTACACCCACTGCTGCCCTACAGGCAATGCTAGGGTTGCCACCCCTACACTTCATCGTGCGGGAGGAGGCGACCCTTTAGGCTCCATATATCGGGAACCCTAAGCAAAGATTCTAGGGTCAGGCACACACGCATAAAGGAGGATGCGGTCAAACGACAGTCAATGTTGGCATCACCCTGCGACAAAACCCCGAAGCAACACTACTACCAAAAGCACAACAACATTGTTCTCTCAGAAGAACAGTGTGACTACTCAAGCCCGAATGAGGTGAGAGGTGAGAGTGCCGACGCGCGACGGCTCGAAGACCGGATCTGGGACCGGAGGTGGAGTCTTTTCACGTGACCTCGACATAAACATTTCAAGTCTGCTGGGAATGTTCAACACCGTCTATAAGGCGGAGTGTGTGGGCATTATACAAGCGGCGTATGCCATAGAAACCAGGAAAGTTACGGACACCCATATACGTATACTCTCCGACAGCGCCTCAGTCCTCCAATCATTGGGGAAAAAATATATTACCTCAAGTATTATACTAGAATGTCACAAGGCTCTAGAACGAGTATCAAACCGCAACACAGTGACACTGCAATGGATAAAAGGACACAGTGGATCGCTAGGCAACGACGCAGCTGACGAACTAGCCAGAAGAGCATCCAGCACGATGGCATGCGGGCCTGAACCCATCATACCCATCCCCTTCAACCAGATACGAAGGTTGGAGGAGAGTCCACCCACACACAAGCCGAGAGGTGGTGGACCTCGACACCAGGCTGCAGGCAGTCCAAGGAAGCTTTGCCATCCTTAGGTGGCAGGCTAACCAGACGTTTATTGACGTTTATTGACGCCTGGTGACGGGGACCATCACAGGACACTGCTCGCTAAATAAACACTTTTACACAACGGACAGCCCTCTGTGCAGAGCTTGCATGGAGTCGGACGAGACCGTCGCGCACGTGCTCGTTGAGTGCACAGGCGTTACCCAGATTAGGACAGAGACCCTCGGGACACTCGGATCTTACACAGAGGTTCTCAACAGACCAGAAGCTTTGATCGGCTTCTGGAGGGAGGTGGGCTGGCTGGAATAATAACCACCGACGGCCGCCATGGCCCACGCACAATGGTCCACATGTAGGACTAAGTGCGGAAACCAAACCCTCTAACATAGAACATAGTAACTTGGTCCCAAGCGAAGAACATGTATTTCGACACACTTTTAATTACTTTCAGCCGAGCGGAGCCGTGAACAAAGCCACTACTGTAAAAAGGACAGAATCAGACAAAATCGTATTGTAATGTAATTCTTTAGGCGAAATTTTCGCAGTCCTGGGAGTATCAGCGTTTTGTTTGTCCTATTAGAGGTTGGTCTCATAATGGACAAAGTTTTTTTTTTTTACATTCACATTGTTATCAGTTGTTTGTATATCATCTCTGGATCGTTTTACTTTCAGTATGGGCACAATTCCAGTCGGTGAATGCTGAAAGCGATACGTGTCATTGATATTAAGGTCACTGTGAGTTATTAGTTGGCTATGGCTTGGTTTAAATATTGTTATATTACCAACAGTAAGTTCCTTTTGAGTGCCAACATCTTAAAAGAAAATAAAATATTAGTGTGTGGACAATGGGAAGTGAAACCGATCAAGTTTCAAGACTCTACGAGTAGAGGTCATTATTTTCAGCGTTTTTATTTTTTTTATTCTGAAAAGTTAAATTAAAAAGCAGAAATATGGGAAGTTTTTGTCTACTTTTTTGGTATTTCTGCAACGAAACTATGTTTCTTTAAAAGTTGCTATTGTAGGTAGTAACAATAAGAAAGGGGAGGATAGACGATCCTGTAAATTCACCTAGATTTTGTGGTTTTAAAATAAGTCGTACAATTATAAATGAACTTCAAGTGAAATACCACGCTATGTTTTTATTTTTACTTCACATTGATTAAATAGTTGGGCATGAAAACCATGTAGGTACCCACCGAAAAATAATAACCCAAGTAACTTTAACAACTATGCTATGTAGTTTCATGTAGGCGTTAACTCCATACTAATTGTACTATTTTTATAGAACCCTCTGAAACGAAAACATTGGTTTGGTCCCTATCGCCTACGCTCGCAGCAGGATCTTTCTCTTAATAAAAATGCAGGAATTATATTAATATAGCCGTTGCTCGCGGTTAAGAAACTTCATTTCATACTCGTAAATTCATTTCGTAGATTTCTTTTTGTGGTTGAGCAGTCAAGAAGTTAGCCACAAAAAAACTGTTGTTTGCAAATGTTTGCTAGAGTCTTTGCAAAGCGTGGTGCACAGTTTTAAAATTAATTTCACATTAATTTCTTCACATGTTGAGTGTGTGTGTGAATATTGCAGAAGGGTAAATAATTTATTAGGGACACATGCTCAGTCTATTTATCCTTTTTCTATGATCTTTGACCTTGACTTTTTAAAGTGGATAATAATTGGGCCCTTAATTTTTTGTCTACTTTCTTCTAAGCAAAAATCTATAAACCTCCAATCCTTCTTCGTTTTAGTCAAAACAGATCAATTAGTTTCCCGTTCCTAAAGTAACACCCATCGCAAACAACGTGGGAACACTGAGGTCTTATTATGTCCCGCTCCAAATTACCGGGAATATCTTGGACACCGCGGTGTTAGGACCAGGGACTAAGGTCTCGACTGATTTGTGAACTACTTCTATGAGCTACACGAGAATTCTAATAAGAAACGCGAGCTAATATGTTTCTACTTTACAAAAAAGCCGTGTTCTGCCGGCCACTTCCATCTGCGTGGATGGCAACTATACCGTTCTCAATCACGGCACTTGGTAATATTGTAGCTTTGTATCAGTGAAATATTTTTTGCTATCGGATCAGCCATTATAGATATATATATATACTATAGAATAGATTGTAGGATACGAGTTAGCGTAGTGGCGGCTAGCTGTTTTCAAGAAGACGTGATCAACACAACCTTCTATTTCCATAGTACCAAATCTTCGTTTTGCCAATAGCACCATGGCTACCGAACTCATCTAGCTTTAAAACATAATTTAATTCAAGTAAAAGTGATTTATTTAACCAATTTACTTAAATAAAAATCTTTTTTATCAGTGACTTTCGTTCTCTAAGAACAGAGAGATTCTAACACAAAAAAAAGAGATTATGATTAAATGAACCAAAAGAATATAATGATCCAAAAGAATATGTTTCGTGAAACAAGAATTCGTGTTAGTTCTCAGATTCTTTTTCAGGAAGGACCTAGCTCTCGCCACGAATATTCAATAGTTTAAGTACAGAACACAGTGCTAAAACTATACTCGGCTATATTCCATTATTACCTACCCAATAGGACAGCTCCTTGGAATCCTAGGATAGTGAAAAAAAAAGTTTATTCTGTGAAAAGGATATTGGAATAACTTTTACGAGCCACTTATAAAAGTAAGCTTGAGTAGCCTTTTGCATCTGACTACCCCTGAGAAGAAATGGCGAAACAAACTCACGGTGTCAAATTCCCTTTTAAAGTCCTGACTTTTCTTCGATAGGTCATGTGAGGACCATGTAAATTAGTGTCTGAAATAGTGTTTTTAGGAAAGATCTACACATATTCGAGTGAACCTGTACTGCAAGCATTTGTCTGTCATCGTGTAGCTCAACTCAGAACTGAAGAAGCTCAACAACTCGAAGAACAATACCAAAGAAAGGCCATTTGGGTAGGCCGCAAAAAGTACTCAAACTGCCAAACCACGATTAAAAGTAACAAGAGTTTATTTTATTTATTCATTTATTTTATTTGGGGGAGGCCTTTGCCCACCAGTGGAACAGTATAACGGTAGAAAAAAAACAAAAACTTTATATAGTAAATATTCATAATATTGTGTATTAATATATTCATCACTCTTCTATTACTAATTTGTTACCTATCAGTATGAATACGTTTTAGGAATGTTATAAGTAGGTACAGCCTGCTACCTCATTTGCCCTCAAAAATAACAGTTATCATCATAACAATAATTTAATTTCATCCCCCTTACTCCTATAACTCGAGTAGGCTCCAAAGGGCTCAAGGAATGTCTTCTGCACAGCTGCGTAAGGAAAATGTTAAGTATGAACAGAAGGTTCACGCCCGAATATACGTGTACCTACTCAGTATTGCAAAAAAAAAATTTTAACTGACCGCTACAGTCAATAGAACAAGCCTACCACTCTATTTCCAACCATTGCAACTTCACACACACACACACACAATGAATGGAAGAATGATTGAATTGATTCTATGGCATAATATTGTCGCAAAGACTACAAATGACAGATAAAAGAATGATCGAAGGTTGTTCAAAATCTATGAACCCTGAAGCTTAACGATACTTCTTCAACTTCAGTGTGAAAGTATCAGGAAGCATCGCAATAATTGAATAATTATTGTAACATTTACGCTTTTCCACATTTGCAAACAATTGAGACTCCTAATATCGAAGCGGATTATTTGAAAGTCAGCTAAGCAGTCGGTCCTTGTAAAATACTGGTATAGAGGCATGAGGAACAGGGTGTAAAGTCCACTCATCCTCTATAGGAAAGGGAGGAAACACCGACTAGACGGTTGTTGTGTCTGGTGGGCAACTGCGCGACGGTTGTATTTTTTTTGTATGGCATCTCGAAGTTGAGCTTGAGAGGTCGTGACTACTTAACCTGTGGCTGCCTTAAGTGAACTCAAAGCCTGGGGCGAAGAACTTACGTTACTAAGCGACTGCTCGCTAAGGGCGCCCCCTGTGGGGTACGGACCTCGGCTTAGGGCGTCGCTGGAGGGAGGACAGCAAGATGGGACAGGCTGGCAAAGTTTGATGATTATTATTGTTAGGGGAATTAATAGCTGATCTTCCTATCCTCTTGCCAACTATATTGGGGTCGCTAGAGAATAATAATAATAAATGTTTTGAAAAAGAAGGTGTTACATTTTCAATTGAAGCCCTGACTCTGAGCTAGGTGGTGCCTGTGTTTACAAGAGTGAGAGTCTAAAATAATAGAATTTAGGTGATGCACGCTCTTTTGTGTATGTCGTGTGTGTGTGTGTGTGTGTGTGTGTGTGTGTGTGTGTGTGAGTGTATTTTATTTTGTGTGTATGCGTGAGTATGTTGCATTGTATGTATATGTATGTGTGGGTGATTGTGCTTGGTAGTTGTACTTTGGGTTATAATAGAGACTTTTGTTTGCCTATATTATTCTTTAATTATTACGAGTATTGCTCTAGAACAAAGTTGTCCGTCTGTAGGTAATCTAGTGTTTTAAGCAATGTGTTTAGTTTCACGTTAGTTCTATTTTTTGTTAGTGGGTTGAAGTTGAGAGTTTTGTTAATAATATTAATAGACAGGTATAGAAGGGCAGATGATGATTCTTCTGGAAGTCAGACTCTACTGCTTCTCAATAGCCTGGCTCCTTTATTGTGACACCAACTCAACAATTCGCACGTCCTGATCTGACTTTTCTCATTACCGTAGAAAACTCTTTAGACGTGACTGCACTGTCTAAATTAACAATAGCCGATGTTTTGCCTCATTTTATTATATTATGACGGTATAACCTAGATTGGTACCCGCTGATATTCTTTGCGGAGGAGTTTAGTAGGATTAGAAAGGCTACAAGTATTGAAGCCGAGGGATTGTGAGTTTGGTTGATTGTTAAAGTCGTCGGGTCGTTTTAGATAGTTGTTTTGTATTGATATTGTTCGTTAAGAGGCTGACAAGAGCTAAAGTGCGGTCACTGTCAGACTGCATAGATAAATGATAAATGATTTTATTTTCTGTAAATAGGTTTGTACAAACACTTTTACACGTCAATCATATTTTAAAAACTAGGTGAGATCGGAAATTTTCGATATAAATAAAGAGAAGCGCTATCACACAATGCTGGTAATTTATTTCAAAATATTTAGCAATTATCCATTTACAAAAAAATCTACTGATTGGAATATATATTAAATAAAACACTATTACGTTAATATGTTGCTTTTAGAATAATCTGTAAAAAATCAGAATGATTGCACGTATATTAGTATGGTTTTTAATCGTAATAATATTTTTTGAGGTTTCTTCGTGTTTTTTTTTTCTACGGTTTCAAATTAGTTGTATTATGCTTTCAACACACTATCTAAACATAATGAATCCTGAAGAATATCTTTTTCTTTTACATTATAAAACTTGTGTTTAGGTCCTCTTGTTCCTTTAATAAGCAGAAGGTGAGCTGGAAAGAGTGTACAGCATAGTTAAAGTATTGGTAGATTTCAAATTGAGAAGTTACGAGGATGGGCAAGTGTGTGTGTCCCAGTTTTCCTCAACTATGCGATCAGATCAAAATTTGCAATTTTGCCAAATGAATTGATTTTGACAACTCGTTGTAGAGTAGTATGTATTGTTTGTTTGATTTTTAGGGTACCGTACCCAAAGTGTTCCCACGAGACCCTATTTAGTACTATGACTCCGCTGTCCGTCCGTCCGTCACAGGGATTTGAGGGCTTGTATCTTTTGAACCGTTATAGGTTAGACACTTACAATTTTCACAGAATGTGTACACTCTCTCTGTTTTCTCGCAATTAGCCGCTTCATGTAATATTATAAAAACTTAAAAATTAGGCTTAAAAAGTAACACCCATCGTTCAACTAAAGTAAAGTAGTAAAACTTGCTGCCTTTCATATCGTTTGAATATTTCAACGATGTTTTCTAAGTTATTTCGAAAGTCTATAATAAATGTAGGAACTGGCTAACTTCTAAATAGGTACTAAAAGGCTTTTAACTAAAGTGATTACTCCAAACTTCGACATTTTAGTAAGGAAATCAGCTCTAAGCCTAATCGTCAAGCTTAGAGCTAGTACCAGGGAGCCAGGCAGCCGAGGAGGCAGGCGCAAAGTTGAAGAAGTTCCCCGCCCTATTCCCACTCTTGTGCCGAATGACGTCATTACTGAACGTGGCTGTAGGAGACTAGAAGCGTCACGTGTGCCTAAGACGAGGCGAACATTTCTTTATAGAATTATTCAAGAATTTATTGGTCAATAATTTTATTGGATTAACTACCTACATAAGTCTTATATTCCATTTTGATAACGTTTATATATTCTACTACAGACCATAGATCTCATTTACATGTCAGCCAGATAAACAACCATTTTCTACACTTAACATGTGTTTTTTTCTGAATAAGATTTATTGTAAACTTCTATGTAGGTATCTACCATCTTAGACCATTGAACCTCATTGATTTGAAACTGCCTTATGTATTATTCAGAAGGCGTGTCACTATGTAAACCTTCATCAGATTGTTTGTGTCCGCACTACACACAGTACAACTATTTTCTTGATGTCCCTCGGCAAACTTCGTGTTTGGTCAATCGTCGGATTTCTATCAGTTGCCGACAGACCTACCTACCTACGTCACTTCGTTAGTGTTGTAGGTCCAGTAGGTCCAAAGGCCAACGTCCAATCAGCAGTTTAGTTTCTATGTCGACGTGCCGTCTATTAATGAGCAACCTTACGTAAAAATATTGAAACGTAGAAATATTGTAATAGAGCATAGTTTACTTCTGAAACTGTAACTGACTTACTTTAGCAAGAAGTGAAAATATGTGATAAGATGTTATTTTAAAATCTCGATAATTAAGTAAGACTGGAACAAAAACCTTACATGCATCACAATGTATCAGTGAGAATTTATTCAAATGAAGATGATTTTAAAATTTACGTCTTTCAAAATAAGGAGGTTCATTCCGTGACAAAAGTTATATTTTACATAATATTTAGACCGTTTTGAATCATTAAAACTGAAGGTTAGATATTCAATACAAGTTTCCTGGTACGCACGATAATGGTTCCGTGAACGTTAGCATTTATAATAAGAGCCAAATTCCAAGGACTGAGATATGAAATATTGTATTCTGTATTTCATAAAATTAAATTAATATTAGAATGGAACATATATCTAGCGCGCACTGAGTGGATTATTTACTTGCAGCAGCATATTTTAACCACATTCCATTGTATTTTTATCGGCAAGTGAACGAGTAGGTAATTTCAAAACGTAGAGGCAATTTCAGTCCTTGATCATAGACCGAATAAAGATAGATAGAACATTTTAAGACATCACAACATACAAAAGAGCAATTAAATGGTAACATATTACATTAAATATAAAACCAAGGTGCCAATATACAAAACAATTCAACAATAAGCATTGCGTTATTTACATTGTCGAGCAGACGTTTTTTTCTAAGATGTGAAGCAACGGAGCAAGCAGTTTTAGTAGAATTTTGAATGTCTACCTATGAGACTGTTGCAAGCTTGCTCAAAGAGCAAATATCAGTCTAAAGATAGTCTTGACTCTAGTCTGCGCCCAGCCTTAGTAAACAATAATTCAGGACTTTCGCTGAATCACAGACTGTGTCTAATAAAGGTGGATTTCACCAATGAAACTGAACGCGATCAGCACATAAACTAGGTTTAAGGGCTGTCAGTGTCAACATTTTCTATGGAATATTGACACTGACAGCTCATAAACGCGTTTTAGATGTGCTGATCACGTTCAGTTTCGTTGGTGAAATCGGCACTTAGTCTTTTAATTGAATTATTGAAGCACTTTGTTGGATACGAAATATTTTCAGCCAATTCGTGGTTCCCACGTGGTTGTCAACGAGAGCGCGGATAGAGAGTGCCTTTTTGAGTTTTCTCGCTTTCCCATATTCATACGATTTACTTGTTCGTAATCGCGACATCATCGCTGCGAAAAGACACGTTTGTTTACAAGTATGAACGATCCATCGCCAAAAAACTCACTCAGTAGATGCTACCCATGGGTAGAAATAAAATTTTGCTTTGTAAAAAAGAATCTATCATTCTTACAGATTTGTTTGCCATAGTAAATTAAGAATAAAAAAATAAAAAAAAGATAGTATTTGTATAATTCTATATCAATCTAGCCTGTGGAGCCTCCACAAAGGCAACGCTCGTCGCGCGACACGCAATGCCTTTGTCTTGCGCTGTCGCATCGCGCTAGTGTGTACAAGCCTTAAAAGTTTTTTTTTCATCGTTTGCCAACTATGATGGAGACAGCTTCCAGTCTCTTCGGATGCAGCTAAATACTAGTCGATATTTTACATGGAGCGACGGCATATCTGCCTCTACAACCCATTAACTGGGTAATCGGTACGATAACCCTTTGTTGTCAGACTTTCGGGCTTCTTAAGGCTCGTAAAGATTGTCAAAGATCCACGAATGACAGCCGGGACCAACGACGTAACGTGCTTTTCGAAGCATGACCCTTCGTCTTGGTATGTAAAGATGTTTACCCATCCACCACCATCTGTTATAACTTACCCACGACCTACCTACTATTTACCTAAATATTTTTGTAAGAATGTTTCCATTTGCATCGTGTGTTTTTGGACACTGTATGTCACTTTATAAATAAAGCCTAAACATACAATACGAAACCACATCCAGTTTAACAAATTCCGAAACAGGACGTCCTTTCAAGGTTACCTCGCTCCCTAGGTGAGTTCCGAAACGTCACGACCGATCCCGTTACGTTTCGGTAACACGGCCGTGTTACCGAGACTAATGCCAACTTCAATAATTCGTACTAATTTGGGAAGGTTATATGAAGGCGAATACGTCAGGGTATCCCACGAAATTCAAATTTTCTTAAGTTTTTTGAGATTTTCCTTTCAGTAACAAGTTTCATGTCGATCTAAAAATGATTCGAGGCCGTCACAAAATATTTAAAATTTCATGAATTATGATTTTGCAGTTTGGCTTAACTGATATTATGTTTCTCAACAAGGCTTTATTTAGTAAGGAAATTGTTACTATTTTAAGTGATCAGAACCTTATTAATTAAGTAATGTTTACTTTTATTCTGTTTATTTTTATATTGTTCTTACTAACAACATAACATCACGCCTTGTTTTCCCCGTTGGGCAGAGGTGTACCCCACACCGTACACCTACAGTACACCCACATTTCGCCATTTATGTTTAAGTGCCATGTTATAGGGGGCGAGCCTGTTGCCATCAACAGGGTACAGACTCCGGGGTGCTAATGAGAAGTTCCAGATAGAAAAACCCAATAACACGTTGCCCGAACTGGGAATTGAACCCAGAAACTCATGCTCATCAGTAGCTCTTGCGACCACTAGATCAACGAGGCAGTACTAAGTACTAACACCAAGTAGATTTGTTTAGTAATGTGTGGATCATGTTGTGAGTAGTGTATTCGTTACCTCTATTATTAAGTCCTAACCTATGTTTACTTAATACACTGATGTCTGTAGTCCCTATGTAAATAAATAAATAAGAGGTAAATTCTATCTTAAGGAGTTGTATTGCTGATTATAATGAATATAACTCAAATTATATTTAAGCCATAATTGTTACGGTCGCGAATCATATTTTAATCGACACGGACCTTGCACGCAAATTGCTAACACAAAAGAAAATTTTAAGTACGCGGGCTATCTTGCCGCATCCCTCTTAAAATATATGTTATTTGCGTTAATATTCTAAAACAGTCACACATACAATCAAAATGAAAGTTTAGTATATGATTTATTGGATCTTTTTTCTTTCCATGTACAAGACGTAATTGTAACATTTTCGCTTGATTCATTTTTTATTCTAAACTCATGTCTTTTTTTTTAAATTAGTAAAGAAAAAACAAGATTGCTCGGCTTGTATGTCTGAAATAAATATGAACAGTAAGACAATATAGTTAACTATCCAGCTACAAGACACTTTTTCTCTAGATCAATTATTACTTTAGTTATTAACAAAAAATAAGAATTGACACCAACGCTATTTGGTTTCGTGCTCGAAAAAGAGCGCACGCGATGTTAAACTTTGATGTTCGCGATGTTCAAAATCCCAGCCAACCTGATTAAGCCAGTCAGCAAACAAGGTGGAAGCGAGCACTGTCCAGTATTGCCACTTGTGATGGCTATTGTATAGCACCCCAAGGGTTTTGCTAATGCAGAGGTCACCAATCCTTTTGTCCAAAAATGGCTTTCATAGTGCTGCCGATTCAAAGAAACTTGTGGTTTTTTAAGCAGCAGGTGTAGTGGAAAAAAATAATTACATAGGTACCTACCACGCAATCTCGCGCTGTTTGTGTTCGTCATTTTAAAATATTAATAGCAAGATAATAATATAACAATGAACATAGTTACCTACTAAAATTATCAGTACACTCGGTGGTTTTCCTATAACCGACGATCGGAAGGCCATTCCATAAATTCAAGGTCGTTCAATGAAGTATGAGGGTTCACATTGAACTCTATGGGTTACGATACTTTTTATACAATAGGGCTAAATAACAAATTCACAAACATAGATAAAACTGTCCAATATAGGTAATTGAGTCTGTCTGTTTCATGAATTTTAATGTAACAAAAGATGACATCACTGATAGTGTCACCAAACTACTAAAGTTAAATTGCAAGAAAGTAATTTTGTGTGCTTTCCCATACTTTGAGCAATTGTCAAATAGGCAAAACAACTACATTCACATGCTAAATAATTACATGCATTTCTTAGTTAGTCACCATAGTGACAAGTTTGTATTTTTTGACACCAACATTTTTGTTGAAAAGCTAAAGTCGACTAGAGATACTGTGTATCTGCCGATTAGTTTTAGACGTCAAATAGCTAGACTATTAGCTTTTATTATTAACCCAGACATAAGTAGTATGTCGAAGTCACCTTTAGTTAGCACCACTATTAGTAATAGTACTAATGTTGAGGTGGTTAGCTCAGATAATTTAAACTAGTTTGTAAGACAACAGAAGGTACCAATAATACTACAGTTCCACTTAAAAACAAAAAGGTATTTTCTAGCACTACAATAGTTAACTGTAGAAAAGGGGCTAAGCAGAAATCCTTGAAATTATTTCATCAAAATATTCAAGGATTTAACTCC
Source organism: Dasypolia templi (assembly GCA_963555695.1). NCBI lineage: Eukaryota > Metazoa > Arthropoda > Insecta > Lepidoptera > Noctuidae > Dasypolia > Dasypolia templi. The sequence continues at coordinate 6,437,780 of OY743148.1, read as the reverse complement.
AAACAATTGGAAATTGAATTGTTTTTAGAAAAAACAATGTTTGACATTATTTGCATAACTGAGCATTGGTTAAAAGATTCTGAAATGTTAATTAATTACGAGAATTATAATGTGGCCAGTTGTTTTAACCGAAAATCAATGCTGCGTGGTGGTTCACTAATCCTAATTAAACGTTGTATAAAATCAAAAGCTCGTAAAGACATAGTTGAACTATCGGTTGAACATAGCGTTGAACTGTCTTGTGTTGAGCTAGATAAGCATGTTATAGTGTGCGTTTACAGACCCCCAAATTATCAAAACTTCTCTATATTTGAGTCAGTAATGGAAGATGTTTTGGCTAAACTTGCAACTGGTAATAAATCAGTTATTATCTGTGGAGACTTTAACATTAATATTTTAGAAAATAATTCAAATACCAGTAGATTATTGAATTTGTTTAAATCATTCAATTTGTCAAATGTGTTTTTGGAACCAACCCGAACAACTACAACTTCTGTTTCATGTATTGATAATGTATTTTGTTGCTGCGACTATTTAGATAAAGCTATCGTTAATTATCTCCCTTCAGATCACAGCGGTCAAACCGTAACTTTTGAGTCCAACATAGCGATACAAAAAGTGCAGATACAATCCAGACCAATAACATTTGTCAATTTAAATAAATTTAAAAGCACTTTAATTTGTAAGTTAAGTAATCAGGACCTTACAATGAATAATGTTAATAGTTTGTATAAAGAATTCTTTTCGGTAGTTCAAACCGAGTTTAATAATATTTTTAAGAAGAAGTCTAAAAGTATCAGCCCTAAGTTTTTATTTAGTGACTGGGCAACTAAAGGACTTAGGAAAAGTAGGGAAAAACTTTTCGAGCTGTATGGCCTTAAGCCTTATATTAACACGGAAACTTTTAATAAGTATGTTGCTTCTTACTCAAAAATTTTTAAGAACACTTGTAAGGCTGCTAAAGCCTTATACATTAGCAACAAGGTAAAATCAGCAGACAATAAAATAAAGACGGTTTGGAAAATTATCAATAATGAAACGAACAGGATCAAAAAGCAAAATTCTGATTACACACTGGAGACGTCACGTGGTCTCATTTGCGATAACAAAAAAGTTGCTCAGGAATTTGTGAATTTCTTTACCAGTGTCCCACTAAAAACCACTGAAATCTTAAATTCTTCGCCCTCGCGTGCTTTTGATTTAATGAGGGCGAATATTTCTGCCTGCCCGATTGAATTTAACTTTAAGCATATTAACCCCTTAACAGTAATAAAATCTTTTAAGCAAATCAAGATCAAATTGACCGAAGATCTTTGGGGAATGTCTATTAAAGTCTGTACCTCCATAATTGAAACTATAGCACCTTACTTAGCCTTAATATTTAATTTGTGTGTGGATCAAGGAGTCTTCCCGGATCTAATGAAATACAGTAAGGTAATACCACTTTTCAAATCCGGGGACAGTAAAGACACTAATAATTATAGACCTGTGTCCGTGTTGCCGGTTTTCAGCAAGGTTTTTGAAAAGATAATGCTTAGTCAGATGCTCAATCATTTTAATACTAATAAAATCCTTCACGAGCAACAGTATGGTTTCACCAAAGGGCGTTGTACGACCGACGCTGGTGTTACCTTATTAAAACATATTTTTAACGCGTGGGAAGATGCTCAAGACGCCATAGGAATCTTTTGTGACCTCTCCAAGGCATTTGATTGCGTCGATCACGAAACCCTGCTTTTGAAACTTGAGCATTACGGACTTGGAAAACTTGCGCTTAGTTTAATAAAATCTTATTTAAATGATAGACAACAGCAAGTTCAAATAAATGGTGTCAATTCACTTGGTTTAAAGGTAAAAATGGGTGTTCCACAAGGCTCGATATTGGGTCCTTTCCTCTTTTTAGTATATATTAATGACCTACTCCATTTATTAATAAATCAACCACAAATGGTGTTATTTGCTGACGATACTTCCTTAATTTTTAAGGTAGATAGACGTGCTTCAAATTTTGACGACGTAAATAACGCCCTACTGCTGGTGCAAAATTGGTTCACGGCTAATAATTTAGTACTAAATGGAAATAAAACTAAGTGTATAAGATTTTCTTTACCAAACGTCAAGAGTAGTGATTGTGAGATAGTATTGAATCAAGAGAAGCTAGAATTCGTCGACAAAACGGTTTTCTTGGGGATCACGCTCGACTCAAGGCTACAATGGGGTCCTCATTTAACATCTCTAGCAGGACGGCTAAGTTCAGCAGCTTACGCTGTCAGAAAAATCCGTCAATTTACTGATGTAGATACCGCGAGGCTGGTCTATTTTAGTTACTTTCATAGTATCATGTCTTACGGTATTTTGCTTTGGGGACGGGCTGCAGACATCGAGTCTATTTTTATTCTGCAGAAAAGAGCCATCAGAGCCATATATAATCTCCGCAGGCGCGATTCTCTAAGGGAATTGTTTAAGGATATTAACATCATGACTGTACCTTGTCAATACATCTATGAAAACATCATGTACGTAAGAAAAAATTTACATCTTTACAGTAAAAGAGGTGAAAGACATAATTATAGTACTAGAAATCGGGACCTATTAGTTCAACCAGGTTTCAGACTGGCTAAAGTAGACTCATCTTTCATGGGGTACTGTCTAAAATGTTATAATAAAATACCTCCCCACATACTTCAACTGAATGAGACAAAATTCAAATCCTTTGTTAAACGCACACTATTCAGGCAGGCATATTATAGGTTGGAGGACTACATAACTGATAAAAATGCCTGGCTTAATGCCGGTCCTGCTCCACACCACAACTAATTAATTGACATTCGAATCACTGTTGAAGCTGCTGAAGATAGTAAGAATTTATTTGCATTATATAAACTCAATCTCCTTTTTATTATATAGATGCATTGCACAGATGTGAGTACTTTGTACTATAGAGCTACCATTTACCGGGTAATGTCATAGATTGACTTGAATGTGCCTTGGCGGCTGATAGTATGTCATGCTCACTCAAATGTCTCGCTGACGGTGGCGCGTGTGTCGGATCATTTAGCTCCCTTCAAAATGGTTGAGCTGAATGGTGCTGATCCATGCGTCATGTTCGTGAACGGGCGCCGTCAGTTGGGACTGGTCATCTCTTAGCTGCCAGGGCTTATTTTAATAAATTATTAGCTGGATTGTTTTTAATTATGTTTTGATGCACTCTGGACGCTTTTAACGTGTACGGTTTTTTGTACATCGTTCTCACTTATAGTGAACAACATTAATCGATGTAACTAAGATATATGTAAAAACATTATTATTTAAAAGAGTGTCCATGGAGTTTCTTGCCCGTTCTTCTCCATAGGTACCTACTACGCTTTGGAATGGGCAACTAGCTTCATATTTCTGACTGACCGACTCCTTGACAATTCAAAAGTGCCTGTAAATGGTTTAATTGAAATAAATGATTTGAGTTTGAGTTTGAGTTGAGTTTGAATATTATGCACACCTACAAGAGATGATATTTCAGTGCATAACTATTTTTAAGATACATTTTGTCAAAAATGTATCGGGAACGGATGATTTGTCTAAGGTTCAATTTTTTTTTCATTGGCACAACTGTTTTCCATTTTGGCGCGGAGTTTGAGTTGAATCTGATATTTAGATTAAATAGAGTGCTGTTTTTAGTAAGATCATATCTAGTGTGTAGTGCGAATTTTAAAATCGACACATCGAACAAAGATCGATTCACTGAAAATGTTACAGAAGGCTTACAATGAATCGACATTATCAAAAACACGTACTTATTTGTGGTACAAAGCGCTCAAAAGCGAGATGTGATGGAAGATTTGCCTCGCTCTGGTAGGCCATCAACGTCTTAAACTAAAGTTAACATCGCAAAAGTGAAGGAAATAGTGACTGAAAATCCTCATCAAGCTAAGAGAGATAGCCGCTGAATTTTCTATATCTCACGAGTCGCTCCGTACCATTTTAAATAATCACTTGGGTATGAAACAAATTGCCGCTCGGCTAATCTCAAAAGACTTGAATTTTCTCCAAAAACTCAATCACATTATTATGCGATTGAGTCGCTGGGAACCAGCTACAACGAGTCAATTCCGACCCAACATTCATGAAACACATTGTTACTGGTGACGAGACGTGAGTTTACGACTTTGACATGCAAACTAGTCAACAAGCTCCGGAGTGGCGTGGCGCCTCCCAACTGAACGAAAAACCACGCCTAAGTCGATCAAAAGTCAAAGTCATCATGACAGTTTTCTTTGACTATCGCGGTGCTGTGCACTCAGAATTCGTGCCGGAAGGTAAAACGGTAAATAAAGAATATTATTTGAGCGTTATGCGGCGTTTAAGAGAGCAAATTCGACGAAAAAGGCCAGATTTGTGGAAAGAAAATTCTTGGATTTTGCATCACTAAATATGCGCCTTCGCATAAGGCAATCTGAACGAGTTTTTGACCAAAAACTCAACAAACACAAACGAGCCAACACCTTATTCACCACATATGTATCTAGCCGACTTCTTTCTTTTTCCTAAACTCAAATTATCACTTCGTGGCACCCGTTTTAATTCGGTAGAAGACGTAAAGGAGAATTCGCGACGAGATCTGAACTCAATTCCGGAAAAAGGGTTTAAAAATGTTTTGATGATTGGATTATTCGTTGGCGCAAGTGTATCGTTTCTGAAGGAGCATACTTTGTAGGCAATTAAATAAATTTGGATGGATAAGTAACATTTTGTGTATTATTGATCTTTTCCCGATACTTTACGTCTTACTTACGAACTACAAAAGTAATAAAAAGAAAATGTATTTTATCCACTTTAAATAGTATAAAAATATGTTACCGTACCAAAAAAAAATAAAAAAATTATACAATTTAATTTTTTAATTTTGATTGATACATGCATGAATGAAGTTGCTTACAAAAAGGGTATTTTTAAAACAATTCAAAAAATTTATTCAAGCATATTCTTATGACAATTTGGACGTATGGCATCTAACTTTAGAGTTGTACTAAATTACACAATTCCAAAATTTAGTACTCAAGGACGCTGTTAATGCACCATGGTACATTAGAAATGACGACCTCCACCGAGACCTTAAACTTGAACTCGTCACCACCATCATTAAAAAAAATGCTGAGGCCTACGAACACAGATTTCACCGACATGTGAGTGTCGAGGCAATTCAGCTGCTAGACAACACGGACACAGTGCTTAGGCTGAAGAGAAACATCATTTGAGTTTGTAAATTGTGAATAAGTAATACATAGAACCAATGCTGTGCTATACGTGTTAGTAGTACAAAGGGTTTTATTTATTAACAGACTAAGGAACTGCTACGGAATTCTAGGCACTGTTATTAGTTATAACGTAATCTAACGTTAAATAATATGTTAGAGTTAAGTTGCATATTAGTCTATTGGGCCGTATTGTAATCGCCATGGGATCTGGAGGCATAAGCACTCGCGCACGTATGGGAGCGGCGCGAGGAGGCAAAAATGAGGGTGTAACTCCGCTACCGCGAGAAATCACGGTACAGCGGACAGAGCTCCGGCGGGATCCCATGGCGACATGGCGGGTGCGATTGTCGCAACCCAGTGCTGGGCACGCCACAACAGCGGCGGTAAGTCTCCTCTTTGAGGAGTGGTTGGAGAGGCGCCACGGCGTCCTCACCTTCCGCCTGATACAGGTCCTCACCGGACATGGTTGTTTCAGGAGGTTCCTGTTTCGCATAAGGCGGGAGGAAATGCCCGGGTATCACCATTGTGTGGATCGCCCGGAGTACACGGTGGAGCATACGCTGGAGGTCTGCCCAGCTTGGGCGGAGCACCGCAGTGTCCTTGCGGAGGCGATCGGCGGCGGCGATCTCTCGCGCCCGGCCCTGGTCCAGGCCATGGTACGGAGCGAGAGAGAATGGAAAGCCATCACCTACTTCTGCGAAGCAGTAATGCTTGCGAAGGAGGAGGCAGATCGCGTGACGGAGAGAGCCATGCGCCCTCACACCCCACTAGTCGCCGCAGGAGACGCCCTGGGCGTCGGGAGTCGCCTGCAGATTCACGGCCACCGTAGGCGCGGGCTTGCGGACGGCGAGCAATGGATAGCTCGCCGTCCGGTAAGGACCAGGCCCGGGTCGACGGCGCATCTTGTATCACGCGCGCCTCAAAGAGATGTCCGACGCCTCAGGGTCGCGGGAAATTCTAAAGAGATAATCGTGGCCCTGGTACAGGCAACTGAAGGAACACGGGTGGGTTTTAGTCAGTAAATGTCTGACACTCCCTTCCGCTCCACCCAGAGCGGGAGAAGTCATTTGATGATTTCCCAACCAAAAAAAGAAATTAATGGCCGTATTTTAATAAATTATTAAGAACTTACTCGAAAAAAACAACATCACTAAACGTGTCGTTAAGCGTAACTCGAATTTAAAACATCGTTATTTTAAAAGAATAATTTCTTCTTCTTTTTCTTCAAAGATATCTTTTATCCGTGCAATCAAATTGACGTCTGGCAGTTCTAGTATGGAAAAACTGTCAAAAATGAAACATTTATTCTCTGGATAAGACTCCTTCTAGAAAAAAAAGTTTGGTAAAATTCACCCTGTCATGTCGTAGTCCAGTGTCAGAAACCTAAGGTCCATAATTATTCCGTTTATTTCATTTTCTTACATATTAAATTCATGTTTAAATTTATTTGCAAAAACATACAAAAAATATAAAAGTAGTGGCCCATCGGCATCAGGATCAGGGTCCAAGGTGCCGGTGGTCAGAACCTCCTCACCATGCCGTTCCGCAGCACTACCCGACTTATGACACAGGTCGGTAACACGCTCGTTGGTCTAATGGTCGCAATCGCTACTGCTGAACGTGAGGTCCTGGGTTCGATTCCCAGGACGGGTAACGTGTTATTGGGTTTTTCTGTCTGGAAATTTTTCAGTAGCAGTCCGAAGTCTGGATTTGTGCCCGGTAGAGGGCAATAGGCTCGCCCCCTATTACATTGGACTAAAACATAACTGGCGAAATGTGGGTGTAGGTACTATAGGTGCACCACCGCCCAACCCTTCGAGGATACAAGCCGTGATGTTAAGTGTATGTTATGTGTCGGTAACTCCTGTCGTAAAGAACAGTGGTAGCGACCCAATCTCGAAAGATGAATGGAATTGTGAAGCTAAGCAGGCGCGAGACCTTATTATTATTATCTCCTTTATTTCATTTCAAACTAATCTTTTACACATTTATATATATTTCATTAAAAATAATAAATAGTAGCCCAGCGATATCGGGAACAGGGTCCAAAGTACCGGTGGTCAGGGCTCCAGAGAGAGGACATCGGAGCCTCATTACAATGCGAGCCGTGTCCAGTAGTACCGCTTTCTGCAACAAGTCCTTGATCCAGCTGCCCAACGAGAGCCTCTTCAGCCATTGGCTGTCACGACTATCGGCACAATTATTGCGGAGTCCACATCCGACTTGTCGACAACCTAGGGAGCTTGATTTGTTTATCTTTCTCGGCTTTCACGAGGTTACCGTCATGCGGGACCGTTATGTCAACAATCATCATGCGCCGCTCTACTCGATCCACCACCACTATATCAGGCTTATTGGCAACAACAGCTCTGTCAGTGCTGATGGATCAATCCCAGTACAATGTGATATTTCCATTTTCGAGAACTGGGTTGGGCACACACCTGAAGTACGGCACTTCTGATTCCACAAGGTTGTATTTTATAGCAAGTTGCTGATGGATAATCCTAGCTACAAGGTTGTGTCTATGCAGGTACTAATCGTTAGTCACGTAACTTTAAGTAGAGCACGCTGTGCTCTTTCTAATTTAATTATTAAGGTCTAGATCGCACCTCTCCAAGCTAATAAGCAGTTTGAAGATGAAAGAGATAGAATGATGTTTTAATTAATGTCAAGTGCTAAAACGCATTTTATTATTTGTAGGCCGATTTATGCGTTTTTATTACACGTAAAAATAATGGGTATCAGAAAATTACTCCTGAAAATGATAAATGATAAATGTTTTTTATTTCTGTAAGTGGGTTTGTACAAATACTTTTAAACGTCAAACATTTTTTTTAAACTAGATGAGGTCGGCGTTTCCTATCTGACTACTCTGAGAAGAAAATCCGAAACAAACTCAGAGGTCACAGTCTCTTTTAAAGTCCATACATAATCTTGGTCAGATCATGTTAATACCATGTGGATTGATGTCAGAAATGGTCTTTTGAGGAAAGAACCACACAGATTGAGTGGGCCTGTCCAGTCAGTGCACGCATTTGTCAGTAATCGTACAGCTCAACTCAAAACATAAGGAGCTCAACGATTCGACGAACAATACCAAAGAAAGGACATTGGGTAGGCCGCATAATTACTCAAACCGCCAGACCAAGATTACGAATAAAACTAACTGAGATAATGAAATTAAAAAAAAATGTAAAAAAAAAAAAAAACAGGTATCCCTGATACGGATAGTATCCAATTACGATTTTTAGTAGCTTTACCTTCCTTTCTTTTTCCTTTTTCTTTCCTTCCTCAAATATTTCCTTTGCTTCTTCAATTTTTTTTTTTCGAATCAAGGAAAAATTATAACCTTACTCGATATCGGAAGGAATACTATCAATTAATATGAATGTGACTTCCCTGTGGCTTCTTATAGAGTTACAGATAAAAATAAATATAACATAAGTACATAATATAATATGAGTGAAACATTTTTATTTTTACTTCTCCGAAGCGTGATTTAGGACGAAAATAATTTCTCATGTTTGTATTTGAAGAAATTCCGTATATTTTTAGATTTACCTTAAGCCACATTTTCTTTACCAACATTTGTTCACTGCGATATAATAATTGATTTCACACAACGAAAGTTAGGAAGAAAATGCACACCTCTGTACAAAATTTCTATTTTTGGGTATCAGTCCATCTTGCAGTCTTCTTCAAGACAGACATTTAAGTCTGCAATGCAGGTGCCGTCGCGTCGGTACAAAAAATTCTCGTTTCAAATATTTTTTTCGACAAATTCTAAATATCTGGTTTTCTGAAAATCTTTTTCATGATTTTGTATTCTGTTTTCGGTACCGATCATGAGGGTACGTGATCTCATGACACTTTTGTCTCACTTTTCTTCTTCGTCGTTCCCTCAATACTGAGGGGTCGCGACCATGTGGTCGACGCGTCTCCATGTTATGCGCTCTTCTGCACTGTGTTCAACCGCCTTCTTGATCACGGCTGACTATCTTGCCTATGCTCTGCCTTGAGCATGCTTTCATTCCAACTGGCCCAGTATCATGAGACTTATAGAGATATGAGGACCGGGGTGGAAAACTGCCCGACGATTGATGTCGATCGGGACTTTGTATATATGCTAGTTGCGCGGTAAACTCTGCTTGCGCGATGCAGGATTTTGCGTGACGTCAGTGTGATGCGTTGTTTGCATGTGGCGGTGTAGATGCCGCCACATACTTCTGTAGATACCTACCTATCTTATATACCTTTAAGTACCTTTGTAGGTACCACTCAAGTAAATGAAAGGCTTACGTCTTGCGTCACAACACAAAAATTGTGGCGATTACAAGTCCGTTCCCGATCTATTTACTTGCTAAATCACCGGCTGGATGTTACTAAACATTGGACATTATTTTCCACTCGATTTGGTCTTAGATAAATTGTTTAAAACGTAAGTAAGTGTTATAATTGAGCCATTTAGGCAACACTGGCTTACATAAGTATGTTTTACCCCCGACGGAAACAGAGGGGTGTTATAAGTTTAACGTGTGTGTGTATAAGTCTGTGTTAATAAAAATTTGATGGCATGAAACTAGATGCTATTACGGAAACTGCATTTTGCACTTTAGATTCAAAATTGCAATGAGGCGCCCACAGTAGAGCTCTTGCAGGTAAATTAAGTTCAGCTGCATATGCAGTAAGAAAAATAAAGCAGTTGACAGAAAAATATAGCCTCAGCTATGATAGTATACTCGGCTTATTTCCACAGTATTATGTCTTATGGCGTTCTGCTGTGGGGATCAGCAGCTGACGTAGATTAGATTTTCATTTTACAAAAGAGGGCAATCCTCGCGATCTATGAAATGGGTCCTCGCTAGTCTCTCAGAAATAAATTCAAAGAAATTGATAAACTCTGCCTTCTCTTTATATCTTAGAAAGTATTTTGTGTGTTCGTAAAAACTTAATACTTTTCAAAATAAGAAGCGATATTCATAGTGTAAATATACGTAGAAAATTGAAAATGTGGTACGCAAATTCAATATCCACAACATTTTAAAAATGAAAGCTAGACGTTAGCTTCAATTGGCGAGCCTACTTTTTGGTGTTATTAAGTCTCACTCCCCTTCTTACTTATATATGACAGACTATCGTGAACGTCAGAGTATCGTGGACACAGAATCGGAGGGGGACGAAAATGTTCTCAACAGCTTTCCATCCCACAGCACAAGACGGCGACATTTTACAGGCAGTTTCCGCTACGCAGCTTCTAAATGCTGGAAGAATATCCCTCCTCCCATAAAGTATAGTAAAAGTTGCTCGACCTTCAAATTACAATTTTTACTACACCATCAGAATTATTTTGAATGTGTTCGAGCCGACATTATCTGCCATAAAAAGCAATCAATGTATCAATTTTCAGTTTTATCAATTTCACCATTTTAATTTTATCATTTTTAAAAAAATATTAGTTATTGTCAGTGATAATTAGAACCGCACACGATTTTGTCTAAAACGTCGTTGAGTTGTTTTTACTTTTATTTATTTATAGATTTATTATTATAATGTATGTACAGAAACTGGGCATTTATTTTAGTATTTCATTTATCTTAACACAAACTCAACACAAACACACACACATGTATGTCATTAAAACGGACACACACTTCTCTGTGTTTTAGTATTCTGGCGTATGGCACTCGTGGGTTGCAGCTGAAAACCAGCGTCAGATGTCCCTTGTGTTGTCATTTGACATTATGCTGAGCTGAGGCCCTTTTGGCATTACTATATTTATTTTCTAGTTTTTTTTTATAGTTTGAAGGTGTCGTTTTTTTGTTTTGTAATGCCAGTAAACGCATTATTCTTTCTTTCGTTCTTATAACAAGTTGCCAAAGTCGGTAACAGACGTAGCGATGTAAAGTTCAAAACCAACATCAAACGTGTCCTAATCAAAACAACGGACAAGTGCGAGTTGAACTCGCGAGGAGAGGGTTCCGTACGGTGATGTTACCCACCAAAAACATTTCATGTAAAGTAACTTCACAGTTAAAAAGTTATCAGATCTAATGAAGAGTATTTCCTCTAATTCGACGAGGCTGAACTCTACAAACCTCACATCTTGGTAAAAATTTACGGCTTGGCCGTTTCGCGGTCGTCGAACAGACATTTCTATGGTAGTAATAAACTAAGTCACTGTTGTCTTTAATGTTGTATCATGTAATAGTTAAATGGAACGGCCAAGCCATACATTTTGACAAAGATTTATTCTTCATTTAGTTGATGTCTAAAGTCAACGAAGTTATGGCATGAGCGGTTTACTAGGAGCAACTGAAGAGTTCCACTATCACCTTTTGGCTCCATCATCATATCCTCGTTACCAAACCTAATCTATTGTACTCGTCAAAATGATTCATATGAGCCCAAATTCAAGCGGTTCACTAGTAACCACTGAAGAGTTCCACTATCCACCTCCTGGTGCCATCATCAGATCAACTCCAATGTATCAAATGATAGTTTTGTCATCTTAACTACACATGCATACAAATTTTAATTTCGATACAACCATTAGAAGTAGGTTAAAATTGACTACTATGATTTTTATACATTGTTAGTTACAAGATATGCTAATAAGGGGGTTGGAGGGTGAAAGTTACAAAGGAGGATGGCCAAATCGTACCTGACGATGAGTCTGTGGCGTCCCGTTATGCCATATATATAAAAAAATCCGTTATTTTTCAAATACTCATAAAACATAAGAAATATCTCATTATGAAGCCAGAAAAAAAAGATATACATTTTTTCTTGTTTAAGTAATTTCGTTGAATTTTTTAGAATGGCATGTTCAAAACGCACCCTATTGACGATTCGTATGGCTTATGAAATGACCTAGTACTCAAAGATTATTACTATTCACGTTTTTATTAAAAGTTATTCATGTAATTAAATTCTAAAAATAAAAATGAATCAAAACAACAAGTTTTCATTATGAATTGGATTCTTGTCATAAAAAATAAAAGTTCATAGAAACCAAGTTTTGTTCAATTGCGTACAACGGAGCACATACATTAAATGTCATCGACGCGCGATAATGATTAATTGTTTGACACCCGGCGATCGAAGAGAGGATGATGAATAAAAATTATTTTATGAAAACCCTTTTTTCATTCGTTTACCCAGTGACAATGCAGACTAAAGACTGTATCTGCGACTAAATCTCTGTTCAGTCAGAATTGAAATCAGTCATGGTGGGCAAAGCTTTAAAAAGCCCTTTTTTTCTCTGTAGGTATTAGTTCGTTTTGATTGATCTGAACGAAATCGAAATAAATAAACAAGTACGAAATGAGATCGCTAATTACACTCTTCGCTTATCGCTAAAATACTGAAACTGTATGTCGTCTGCCTAGCATTAAATCGACTTATTTAGTGATTCTAACCTCAAATATATTTTTTCCATTATTAAAATATCTTGGCCATTTAGATTATATTTTCGAACAGTATGGTGATAACTACATAAAAACAATCCAATCTCACTATAATTGGTTTCTGGACACTCAAAATAAAAGTCAGGTCCAGCGTCTATACAAATTTGGCCGATGTTCTTTCCTTTTTTGATGTTTGTGTGCAAATTCTACCCCGCATACCAAATATTAGCTTTATAGGACTTCGAGAAGTACCCTAGAGGTTTTATTGTATATACAGACCTACACGCCCCATTTCGAGGGTTGGAGGTTGAAAGTTACTAATTTCTTTTTTTATTGTTGTTTGTGTGTGCAGCTTTCTAGGACTTCTGAAAATACGATAGAGGTTTTATTTTATATAAACTTGTACTCTTTGATGGAATGGGACGGTGAAAGTTACTTTAATTTTTTGTTTATTTGCAAATCCTAGTATCATACCAAATTTCAGCGTTCTAGGACTTCAGGAAGTGCCCTAGAGGTTTTTATGAGCGAGTGAGTGAGTCAGCAGTGTAAAGGCTAGACACATGAAACTTAGTGTATTTTAAAAGTCTGCTAACTACATTTTATCTAGAGAATTTGAGCTCTGTAGCATTATCCAGGCCGAAACTATGAGGGTATAAAAATATGTTTGAGACTCTCACAGCAAGCCCTTTCATTCGATATGTCACACGGAAAACTTTTGCAAAACTTTTCTTTTACATTTCTACGGGAGGATGAAAAATAGGATTTTTAAAATTCGTTTATACAATACGTTACACGACCGTGTTTGGGTCACAGAAATTCATATGTGTACCAATTCTCAACTTTATGTCAGTCCAGTAGATTTGGAGCAAATTAGCTATGACAGACGGACAAACAGACAAACTCACGAGTGATCCTATAAGGGTGCCGTTTTTCGTTAGGACGTACGGAACCCTACATAGCATATTGTAAGATAGACTTCGTTGAAGACAAGACAACGAAGAAGAGACTTCGTTGAAGACAAGGAAATTTGGCAATAATTCCTTCTGCACATGTGGCTTCCCTGGTACCTCATAAACGGCATCAGTGGGTACTGCTCCCAGATTACGTTATTTTTTATATAAATCTTTGACATAATCTTCTCATCATTTGACATTATATAACTACAATTCTACAAGTCTAATTTCAAGTCTTTATTATTGACTTTTGTGAACAGGATATTAATTCAGATTTGTTGCAGATGAAATGGCAATCTTGTAATTTTTATTATTTTATTTTTCTTTTTTTAAATTATTTTATGTTTTGTGAATAAGAGAACGTTGTAGGCCTTGTAGATTCGTAGAACATTGATTATTCGTTAAGCAAGATTATAATACTTGTTGACAGACTTACACTGTCCTCCCATACCTATTAACACTGTAATTTGAAAACATAAAAGTCAATTATTTTGAAGAGTAATCGTGGAGTTTCTTTCCGGCTTTTCTCCATAGGAAACGACCAATTGGAACCGTGCACCTAGCTTCTGAAGTTTTTTATGTGCCCATGTAGGTTTATGTGAAATAAAAGATTTTGTTTAGCTGTCGTATCTGTCTATGCGTAGCTCCGGAACAGCTGAACAGTTTTTTTTAAACGCCTTTTAAACGAGGCCTAGCAATAATGGTTGTGACATAATAATGTAGAAAGGAAAACTGTTGTTAACTATCTATTTACATTAACCGTCCCCCGACACGACGATGCTTTTACTAACATAAAAGGACATTTCATATTTTTTTATTTTTTTGAGGTTTTTGTGGTGTGTTTTTTTTTCTTTTTCTTTTGTAGTCTAAGACACCGCCTATGAAAAGAGAAATATCGGGAGGAAAATTGGACTTTGAGGACTGACGTGGAAGCCTATGCTCAACAGTGGGACCATTCATACTAGGTGAGTCTTGGCCTGTTTTATTATTTGCTATTTTCTACTGCGATAAGTCTATCGTCAAGTGACGAGAGGTGGCATGGACTCTCTACGCAGAAAGTCTATCACGGCTCACCTGCGTACAAAAGACTAAAGACATCAAAACAAAAGCTCGGAAAACATAACAAGAATTACCTAATCACAGTAAAAATGAAAGGCCACACAATTTGTGTTAAGCCACTTTTACACCAACTGCTTCAAATATAAGTTGGTTTACGCAGCGTTTAATGCCATTTTGCCGTAATTTATTAAGACCGCTTAAGGAGTTTAATTACATTCCCCCTTCGCCTAAATGAAGAAAATTGATAGAACACAAAACAATTTCTTTTGTTATATTTATTAAACAGAAGTTATATGGGCCACCGGTGTTTCCTTTTTATAGAAACTTATTGTGTTTCCTCCTTTTTTATAAATGTTTATATTTTCTTCAAATAATTTCATTTTAAAAACCTAGAGACATGTGCTAGTTCGTTTTCTCACTTCTTTTGTAGGTCACCTTTAACCTACAAAAAAGCTATATCGATCAAAGAGGGATCACCGATTTAGGGTCGGCGAAACAATGTCTTATTCTTCCAAATAAGTCCATCCATCCACCGTTTATTTGGTCTTCCCCTACTCTGCTTCGCGTGCCCAAAGAAAATTACAGAATTCCCATACGACGCACGGTGGGCTGAAAATCGAAAATCATAGTGGGATTTAAACACTTAAGTGACTTTTTTTTCTTTGAAATGGCTTTTGTTTACCATTACTATGCTCAAATATTCACACAGGGTTAATTTAGCACATAAACGGGTGATTTTATAACAATCATTTTGTATGACGCACGTGTGTAAATTCCGCTTACCTTTGGAACCACAATTTAATTAAGCTCTATATGCTAAATAAACCGTATGCCAATATTTAAGCATAGTAGTGGTAAAGAAAAGCTATATCCAAGTAAAAAACGACACTTTAATATAAAACTTAAATCCCTATCTTTATGAAAGTCGATTTTCAGCCAACCGTGTGACGTCAGCTTTGACGTATTTATCGTGCTTACAGTCATCATATTATTACAAACAGTTTCGCATTTAATTAAAAAAAAAAACAAAACACCTGCTAAAAATAAATGCAAACGAGTACAATTGAATATTTAAATTGAAAAACAAGAACCCAGTAATCGACTTGAGCCAAACAAAAGGCGGCTTTATTCGTATTTAATCACCTGACTCCATCAGTCTGCGAACAAATGAGATTAGTTCATTGAATTTATATTAATTCCCTTTCAAATGCGCTTCACATAATGTGTTTCAGGAGGTACATATTGTGTGCTGAATTGACTTGTAATCAAGAAACCTTCAGGCTTCTTTTGGGTTGTAAGATAAGAAGTACAAACGTACGCGGTGCTATAAGATGGCTGGTGATATGCGTATTGGTCAAATAATTCCTGGCTGGAGGCCTTAATTTATTAGGGCAACCACAGGCAAGTCCGTTTAAGCAGAAGACAACCTCATAGGTTGACCTGCGAGATGCCATTCCCAAAAAAAAAAAACATATTAGTCAAATGTGATTTAAAATATGTAACCTCTATCGTTAAGCATGGTTGAGGTTTGTGTTTTGTTAGAAAAAGATTTGATCGTCAAAATAAACTTACCCTGTTACAATAACCGAAAATTTAATAAAAAGGTCTTAATTCAAATAAAACCTTTCATTTTCAGGTTAGTGTCGTATCTGGAAGCAAAAGCACTTTTATTTTTATTAAATTAAAAAAAATTGGTGTAATCTTGCCCAGCACAATACACTTTAATGAAAATTGTTATGCACTAAATAACGAACCCGCTTCTTCGTTCATGAAATTATATTTTCTTGATCAGTGTATTTTTTTATCACAGATCACAGATATTCCAAAACAAAAATTTCTTGAGGTTTTTCTTATCTTTCGGTTTATAAGGAGCCTCACTTTGTCCAGCCACAAACAATCATATAAAAACTTTTTAAAGACCAATAGGTACCTATAGGGCTACAAGTTTCTTTTGGCGCGTGGCCAAATTCGGAACTAATGCCGCCATTTTGTTTTTCAATACATTTCACAAAACAATTGCACACATTTTTAACAACTGCGCCTCCCTGCCAATGTAATTTAAGCGCCCAAAAGGATCTTGTGACCAGTGTACCTGTGTACTTTTTATCAGAAAAGTTCATACAGCAACAACCATAAACATCCCAATCAAGGCGCTGCCTACACTTAGAACAACGTAAAACGCTCAGTTCTTTGTCGCACAAGTTAGGCCTCTTTGTACCTATTACAAGCCATATAAATTGAGTGTGTTGTCAAATGTTCAAAAAAACACTTAGACAAAAACATACATAAAAATAAAATAGTATCATGATATAAAAAACCTAAAACAGAGCTCAAAAATAAATATTTCGTTGCAAAATTCTCAACATTTTGTATTTAATGTAATAATAAAAGGATTCCACTGAGCCAAGCATATTTTTTTTTTAAACTGCAAAATTACTTTTATTTTTGTGGTCATTCGATCCAACTAACATTAAACGCATCTCTGGTTCGAGCCTTTATTTGTTGACGCGATGCGCTATTGTCAATAACCTAAAAATTTGCTTCTTACCGCGCTTTAATACCAAAACTCAATCCCCAACAAATCCTAAACTTCATAATGAAAGATTCTTCAACTTGTCTTTTCATTATGATCGTCTTTGTAACAGCAAGGAGATGCTCCTTTATTTTCATCAGCAGTATTGGCCCCGGGCTACAGGTATAATAAAAGAAATTCTGTAACTTCCTCAGAACAAAAGGAACATGTAGTATAGAGACTAATTAAAAACCGTGGGCTAGGGTGTGCCTGCGTTTTGCTGGTTTAAAGTTGGAACTAGTTTCATCTTTATTTATTTATTTATTCATTGTTAAGGCACTTCAACGACCTACTCACTAAAACATACACAAACAAAAATCACATACAGTTTTAGGTATAGTGAATACGTCACTTACAGAAGTGCACAGCACTATCTTTTATTACATCTTTATCAATGTACTAGTGGTTCCTGCGGATTTGCTAGCGTTTTTGACGTGTTTTTACTATTCTTTGTATTTTAACTAGTGTCAAGCTACTTGTTTCCCCGAATAGGCATGCAATAGCACGCTTTACAAATTAAATAGTGTATTTCCCAGTATTTCTTCTCGACTCTTGTTTTTAGGGTTCCGTACCCAACGGATGCCAACGGGACCTTATTGGGTATTAAGGCTCCGTTGTCAGTCCATCCGTCCGTCTGTTACAGCCCGGGCGGGCTATATCATTTGAACCGTAATAGGTAGACACTTAAAAATTTCACAGAGTAAAAATTTCAAGTAGTATAGTGGATGTAACCACAAATAATAAAAATTAAATAAAGTTAAACATAAAAGGGGGTCAAAAACACGTTTCTTTGTATCCTACAAAGAAACGTATTTTTTTCGGTGTGTTTGCTCTTTTTTTTAATACAGTATTAAAAAAATATTGTATTCAATATTGTACGGAATCCTTTGTGTGTGAGTCCCACTGGCACTTGGCCGCTTGTCTTTTTATGGTTCCGTATCCATAGTTTTTAAAGTTACAAATCAATAAACGTCGTGAAGGGTGGGCGTTCATGTTGTTTCATTTTATCTCCGAGAGATAAGACTATATGTCGCTGTCTCTTGTACACCTTCATTTCATTCGTGTCCACCGTAATAAAACAGAGGCAATTAAGTCGAATGATAATAAAAAGTACAATTTGCGAGAAAGGGCGTGTTTAAAGGCTCCTTCAGACAGGCGCGGCGCGACTTAAGTATCACCAGAATCGCACACCGACAACGATAAAGGAGCCGAGTGTGTAATGTATGATCAATGTACACGCCTTTCTTACGACGTTTTTCCACGCTTGCTGGAAAAAAACAGACTTGAATTGTTATTAACTTTTCGTCATTATGAACGTTTCGTAGGCCTCTAGGGTAGGGTTTAACTCTCTAGGTTGGCAACAGGCTACACGCTTGATTAGAATTTCCGGCAGGGTCAAGTCTGTTTAGTTTTTATGTATTTTTAATAGGTTTTTGGGGTTTTATTAGTAGACGACATTAGTTTAAATAAAATACTTCATGTTTGACACAAGAGAGAAGACATCTGGTAGTTTTTTTTTAAATAACGCGGCAAGTTTTTTTTACATAAAATATTCGTGTAGCCCGCGCTACACGAATATTTTATTTGAAAAAACGTCTGCCTTTTCAGAGCGCTGTCTCTATAATTCAGTGTGACGGTCTCTTTCTAAAGCTTAGTATATAATATTTCATAAATGAAGTCCAAGTTCGCACGGACGTAAAAATATTGCGAGAGTTGAAAATCCAACAGTGTGATTTACGCCGTGCTAGGATACACTGTTAGATTCGCAATGCTCGGTTCAACACCGAGAGTTCAAAATTCAGCGATGAAATCCCGCCGAGGTCTAACGCCAAGTAGTTTGCACTCCCACAGCCCCAATTTCATGATCAAATCAATTCTCAAACATTAGGGTAAAATAATACCACACCAAACAAATAAAAGGAAATAAACGTCAACACCACTCATAATGAAAACATCAAACACATTCTACATTACCAAGTAAATATTCAAAAACATAGCTGTTCTATTAACTTTGAACATAACTGACAGTCTGCCATTCGCATTGAAGTGGACAGGTTTCCAAAACGTAGCGTTGAGTGAGAAATTGAAATGGTTGTATGGAACAGAGCTTGGAAATGCGAAATATAAATGAAACGCTTCAATTCGTTCGTTTAAAGGGAGAAGCTACGAATGAATTACTAAGTATTCTGAAAAACTGCCACTTGTAACCACGAGATCAACGGGGTTAGAAGCGCGACTGCTGAGTGTGGGGTCCTGGGTTTGATTTGATTGAGAGGTCGGTCAAAGTGTTATTGGGGTTTTCCAATTCCAATAGGAATTTCATATAAACAGCTCGGATTTTGGAAGTTGGCGGTGTGATACCGCCGTCCCTCAGAAAGCTCGTTGGTCTTGCGCTTGATCTCTTTCAGGTCGTGGCGGATTGCCGACCCATCGGACTATGAGAGTGAGGAAAGAGTGAGTGCACCTGTGTCTGCACACACACTTGTGCACTATAATATCTCCCGCGCCTAAAGCTCGTCTCCGTTGATATTGGCCGCCATGACCGAAATACGGTCTGGAGAGACTATATACATGTATTCTTAAAACAACGAGAAATGCAGGACTGTAAACTGAATGGACATGGTGCTGCTTGTGCGATTCACCATCTATATTCTACTTAGTAAAATCTTAAATTCACTGACACGTACAGCCTCAATTTGGTCTAGAAACATGAAATTTTGCACAATAGTACATTACGTAGCGAAGGTGAGATCTAAGAACGGTAAATTCATCCCCTAAGTGGGGTTAACATGGGAATGACAAATTTGAATATGGAAATTCGTGATTTTTGCCAGTTGGAAATAACATCGGATACAAGGCTTGTATTGTAACAAGGCCCAAACACGAAGCAACATTATTACTTCGTGGACTCAATGATTACTGCCGATTTGTCAACAAAAAAATATGTAATGCAGAGCAAGAGAACGACGGCAATACAATAACATGTACAGCTATAGCTCAAGTTTTAAAGAAAGAAAGAGAGAAAGAAAATACATTTATTTATCACAGACTAAAAGTTACACAATACAACCAACAGATAAAAAAAAGTGTATGATGTAATAAATTAGAAGGGAATTGTGACTCAAGGCTGCGCCAAAAAGGCCCAGTTCACCAAAAAGGCCGCAGACAACGACGCTGGTTTTCAAGTGGACCTGCCTGTTTTTGTAAAGTTGATACACATAATCAAAGCACACAAGGACCCGATCTGAATTTAAAACGACCTTTCACCCACGCACTCACACAACTCAAGAAAAACCCGGGAATATCATCTCAGGGGAAATTTTATTTCATTTAAACGCCAGCGGTGGAACTGGCATTCTTATATTGTTGCTTTCTTGAGGTACCTACAGGAATTCTCGACGAGTAGGGTAAATATTTCAGTATGGAATTATAATAACTTAGTCTTATGCTCTGTGTACACTTAAGAGTTCAGTTTCGTACATGATACATATTTCGTACATGGTACAGATTTGCAGAATAGTAAAATTTAAAGGGTTTATTTATAAAAGTCGCATTTTCAACAACAAAAAAAAACATAAGGTTTAGTAGACGTTGACCATTACTTAACTTTAGGCATCGATTATTAATAAACCTCTTAGAGTAACCTATAAGGTGCTTTTAAGTGAGCAAATGCCTCTCTTCGGTTAAAAACACAAAAACACAACAACGATACACTTGCTCAATGTAGTTCGCACATACTTGCTAACGAAAATGAGTAGTATAGCGGCTACATGAATGCGTCTTTTTATAACCGTAAGTTACATAGAAAAGTTTTAATTGTAAGATTCAATGACGTGTATGTTTCATGTTTCGTAATTAAAATTAGACTAAAACACAAAGCTCTGCTAATATAATTTTGGATAAAAACAGGCATCAAATTTATAAAATTTTGTATAGGTGCACCAAGTTCATTCGAAAATCCACTAAACGAGTCTAACGTGGGATTAAAGTGTGTTTAAGGAAGAAAAAGTAATTCAGAATCTCAACCAACTCCTGAGGTAGTCTAACGTAGAATTGAAGTTTTGTATGCCAGAGTCGCGATCAACAACCGGTCCAAATAAATTCAATCAGCCCTAAGACTCTTAACAAACTGGAAATACAAATTGGATTCTAAATACAACTTAAATAACTTCTAACATTGCAGTAATACACCGTCGCACTGCAATTCGGTAAGCTGCATGAACCTCTGAATGAAATACAGTTTCAAAGCATAACAGGTAATGAATTTCAAGCAGGTCTGAAAATTAAAAGGAAACTTGCCGTAGATTTTTTTCTCTGCGTGCGGGAAGAAAAAATATTTGTTTGTCTTGCAAATCTCATTACTAATTATCTCGTTTTGTAAACAGTTTTCATGAGCTTTCTTTTAGGCATTGAGTAATGGATTATGGGTAACTATAAAAATAATTAATGGGAGCCTTTTCGTTGACGGCAGAAAGAGACAGAGCACAATGACGATTTTATTTTCGTATTTTCTAAGTATAAAGTTGTAGTATAATCTCTTTGGCTGTAATTTTTGTATCTGGCTAGTTTACCATTAATATATATGGCATTTAAAAAAGTTAAATTATATAGTAAAAACGACTTTCCACCATTTTTCAATTATTTTCCTGTCCGCCAAAAATCTAACCAGTAAATTCGATACATTTTAAAGTTTTATTACCAAAAAAAGGGAAATGCAACATAAGCCGCTAAAAAGAGATGTGACGTTTACGGACTTAACGCAGTGTCAGCCAGAGTAGTACAAAGTTGGTTCAAGCGTTTTCAGTCCGGGAATTTTCGCCCTGTTACGGATAAAGTCGACGAGATTTGTGAAAAAAATACTAATAAACTATGAAATAATAAATAAACTATGAAAAAACACGGAAAACCTTTTAGACCGATCTATTATTTACGATTAAAGAGGAATATAGAAAATATTACAAAAATGTACACGATCTTACTGATGAAGTGCTAATATTTTAAAAGTTACTTGACGCGTTTTAGAAATCACAAGAAGGAAAAAAGGCTTAAAATATACAGATGAGTTAATCACTCAATACTACAAACACACTTACAAGAACGCCTCCTTAATAAAACATATCAGATTTAAGATTACTACTATTAATCATGATTACTATTACCATATTTCAAACATCCAACCTCTCAATTCCTTATACAAACTACAATTTAATCACACTCTTTCCCGCGACGTCGCCTGCTATCCAGGTTAAAAGTGGCAAATGTCCTTACCCAGGTCGTGGTCCATTTTTGTATCAAGTTTTATCCAAATCCGTTCAGCCGTTTTGGCGTGAAAGCGTAAAAAAAACGTACGTACCGGGTAAAACGGGGTGAATAGGGATGCAGGGGTGAATCGAAACGAAACTTTAAAAAGGATTTTAACATTGAAATAATATCGTTTATTGTCAACAGGGGCACCTAATCGTTAACTATAACACAGTATATAACATAACAGACATTTTTGGCAACCAACATTATTAATTCAATGTTAAAATCCCTTTTAAAGTTTCGTTTCGATTCACGGTAGTTAGAATTTTCTCTCTCAATCGCCAACACAATTCCTAGTTCAAGGAAAACAGTTAATATATAAACTTCATACTTCATACAGATATAAAAATCATTATGCTCTTTACAAAAGGCGACTATTCTATAAAGTATAAGCTATTCATTTTCATAGACAGCCAAGTAAGGAGAGCCTCCCCCCTTTACTCCTCCCTCACACTTTTCAGCACGGCGGCGCTCCCAGTGCCATTACTGGTTTTTTATGAGACCTATCGATCCATCTAAGAAGTGAGGTGAATCTTTTCAAATAGCTTTTAGTTTCAAGATGAAGGATTATTTCAAAATGCAGGAATTACGAACTGCCGTTTAAGTGTTGAGCAACACATAAACTCAAAATACATTAGCTACATTTATACTTCTTACTACTCTTAAAACGGTGAAGGAAAACATCGTGAGCAAACTGGCATGTCCTAGAACCATAAAATCACCTACCCGCGCTGGGCTTGCGTGGTGGATTATGGCCACTCCGTCTCACAGAGAGGAGGCCTGTGTCCCAGCAGAGGGAACATTATAGGCTAATTATGATTATGATCTATACTTGTAAATGCTAGACACGCTTTAATATATTGCATTGTTTGTAGTTTTAAAGTGTAAGTCATGTCGTTACAAACATGAGTTTCTCATAAGCATTTCTGTGTGACTAACAATTATATGTTTTTTTTTTTAATCTGAAATAAATGAATGTAATAATAATTGAGATTTACATGGCTATCACATGTTGCAAATATAATTATTTATAAAAATAAACCCACATTTTAAAAGGTAGTCGCAAAAGACATTTGTTATTTTATTTTGATCCCATTAAAATTAACACCTTAATTTTAATGGTGTGTGATTCAACTAACATTATAAAAAAATGCGGGAACTGGTTGTTAAATACAGGGTGACTTACAATTTGACGTATTCCTTCCCGTGTGTGACCCATTTGCAACAAATCCCTACTAATATTATGAAGAAGTATTTGTGAGTTTGTATGTAGGTCAAAAGCATCGGACCTTCTGATACATAACATAACATCACGCCTGTACTCCCAGAAGGGTTAGGCAGAGGTGTACGTATATAGCACACCCACATTTCGCCAGTTATGCTTAAGTCCCATGTAATAGGAGGGGCGAGCCTATTGCCATCAACCGGCTACAAATCCAGACTCCGGGCTGCTACTGAGAAATTCTAGATATAAATTCCCAATAACACTTTACCCGACCTGGGAAACGAATCCAGGACCTCATGCCCAGCAGTGGCTCTTGCGACCAGTAGTCCAACGAGGCAGTCCCAGACAGACATTCTGATACGATTCCAAAAATTCTTTTACCATTGGTAAGCTACAGTATTTCCGAGTGTCATAGGATATATTTTACATTAAAACAAGTTTCACGCGGACAAAGTCACGGGCAAAAGCTAGGTCACTATTATATTATTATGATGTACTCAAGGAACACTTTAAAACACGAGCAATAACAATCAACTTTATGGAAACCGCTTAAAGTTTTACCAACCCTTTGGGAAAAATATACGACGCTAAAGTCTTGTAGACCTGCTCCTTATTTAATTACTACTTTGACATTAAATTGAATCGAAAAAATATGCTTGTTGAATAATTGTAATGATACCTACTTAACTTTTATGAATAATGATGATTTAATAAGTACCTACATAATGTCATTTTGATGAATTTTGTCACGGTGTATGCACCTTCTCTTCCTACCAATTTGTACGCCACTTTAAGCGGCTGAACATGTTAGACCTTTTCTGTACCTCATTATTATCTTGCATGCAATGTATCAAGTACACAAATAAAATCATTACTTACTTAGATTGTTGTTATTAATGCTATTTTTTATTAGCAAAAATAACCTTTCGTTGCAGACAAGCTGTATTAATATCACTTGGAGTGGTTTTAACTTCATGAATATTTACGCCACTAGTCGGCGCCACTTTGACACGAGGTATTGAAGTACAACAATGAATACAAAATATATGATGACGTTCATCATTTGTTTCATTCATTCGGTCAAGACTAAAGAAAATATAGGCGTTTTGACACTTTTGACAGGTGCCCGAGCCTACCTAGTGAACGTCATTTCAGGAAACCCTCATTCAATCTGAGGGCTTTTATAAATGGTAATCGCTTTTAAGCGTTTCGTACTGCTAAACGTTTTGTAGCAGGATTGACATTAGCTTTTCGGTAGTTTATGTCAATGGAAAACATTTTTGAGAGAACGTCACTTTGTCTGGGTCCTCTCAACTTACCCAAATGTGATTTATTTATTTATATATAAGGTGTTAAAAAGGTGTAGGTGTACCCAATATTAAGTTACGCGCTTGACTACTATGGTCTCACAAACTAACTTAGAAAGATTAGAAGCGCAACAAATTAGATTTTTAAAGCTATTAGTGAGTAAGAAAACTAAAAATAAATGTAAAGATGATTATAATAAGTTATTTAAAATTTGTAAAATACTTCCGATTAGCTTAAAACATAAATACCTACTTCTTATTAACAGTCATGGCAGCTGGGAGCGTTACTCGCTAGTTACCCATAACCACGCAACTAGAATGGTATCAGCAGGTAAATTTGATGTACCTAGAATAACAAATTATTTTGGCGGCCGAACGCTTGATAAAAGAGTACCATACCTTCTCAACCAATTGCTTGCTGATATAAGGAGTCAGGAAATAAATAGTAAAGAACATTGGCAAGCTCCCAAACAAATTCTTGTTGACATTTTTTTTTTGCGTCTACCGATGATTTTTTTTTTAAAATACAGAGATTCCTGAACAGTTTTGTCTTTAGTTATAATTCTATAGGAGGTCAGGAATAAAAGGCATTCAAGTTCGAAGTTCAAGAGGTTATGTTTTGTCAACAACAGACCCTAACCTAAAAATAAATATACAAATACCTACCTAACACTTTTAATATCATTGATAGATGTATTTGTAGAGTAAAATAAACTACGGACAACGTATAAGTATAAGCCTAGCTGACCGCGACGTGCGTAGGTCTGCGTCCCAAATGCGACGTAGGTTCCCGTATTGATGAGGGGGGGGGGGGGGAGGGGGCTCAGTAACCGTGGCTTGACCCTTTATCTGACTCGTCGCAAGGGATTGGTCCCCTTGGGTGCCCAGATGCGGAGCTGCAGAATAAAGCAGTGGCTCTCGTGTCAAGTGCCAATGCTGGGTATCGGCGCAATGTATTGACACATATGTTGCAGTTGACACACATGTTGCGTGTAGGACACGGCTTCCCATCGTTTTAACAAATGGATACACACCCAACAAAATCCAAGGTATCATGCAGAATCGTAATCCATTGTCAGAAAAATGTCGCCGTGAAAGAAGATAATCAGAATCCTTAGGCAAGCACTAGTCACACAGAAAACAGTAAATCTCAGAGTCAATCTCAGAGCAGAAGCAGTTGTAAAGCAGAAAATCAAGGATAATCGATGGAATGGAACACCAAATACGAGATAAACGCGCAAGCAACGAACGACAAGTTGTATTATGTTGTCGATAGGTTGACTGATGAATTGTCATGTTTTTATTTTTTTGGTAACGTAGTTGCCATACTGGAATTGTACTGCGATTTCATTTATGAATGAATGAATGATGACCGCTATATGCTTACCACAAACAATTATTTTTAATTTCACATTTATATTCTGACGCAGAAATGTATTTCCTAAATATATTTTTGCAATACGAAAAGCAAAGCTTTTTATGTTACATGCCCAAAATTCCAGTCAAGCGAGAAAAAGAAAAATAGCCATGAGTTTTTTTTGTCATCAATAAAATAGTCAATTGAATTTTCATTGATGACGATTTTTTGCCCGGCCTCGATAGGCCATAATCTTGATTTCATAAAACTTAGTAAATTATTTCGTCAGTTTCTATCACGGTGCCATAAGTAGACGCTTACTAATTCCATTAACAATTTTAGTCGCCATTGTTCTTTGCCAAATTACTAAAGCAGTTCTTTTACAGGAGTCTGTAAGCGATGATCTTGGGAAAGTGGTATATTGTTGAGAGATAACAAGTTATTAAGTAGTTTTGTTACATAATAAGTCATTTGATATGAGTAAAACTTTTATAGTATTTTTTTTCAGTATGCACTATTCATACTTACATATAAGTTTACATATTATTGTTTTTAAACTTTATAAGTGTAATAAGTGGGAATAATAATAATAACAAAACATTCCTGAATTTATTGCTACAGGCTTAACTTATATGTTGCCAAAAACTCAATACTCACCACAACCTTCACAATACAGACCGATCACATGCCTGCCCACTATATACAAGATCCTAACGTCAGCAATCACTACAAAAATCAATAAACACATAGAAAAAAATAACATAATAGCAGAAGAACAAAAGGGATGCAGAAGGGGCCACATGGGATGTAAAGAGCAACTTGTTATAGATTCAATAATCCACAAACATGCCGCCACAAAAAATAGAAACCTACATTGCACATACATAGATTATAAAAAAGCATTCGATAGCATTCCACACTCCTGGCTAGTTCAAATATTACAGATATATAAAATAAACCCAAAAATAATAGATTTCTTACAGAATATCATGTTCCGTTGGAAAACTACACTCCAGTTAAATTATCGACACAACACTATCACTACGCGACAAATATCCATAAGAAAGGGTATTTATCAGGGAGATTGTCATAGTCCTTTATGGTTTTGTCTCGCTCTGAACCCTCTGTCCCACCTACTTCATCGTTGCAAAGTCGGATATTCCCTTAAATATACCACAGAAGAAACAGTCATCTCTCGGCTTATTTATATGGATGACATAAAACTATACGCAAAGTCTGAAAAAGATATGAAAGAATTAATATATACCACGACAGAATTCAGTACAGACATAAACATGCACTTTGGTTTAGATAATAGCAAAACAGTCCATATAGTAAGAGGTAAAATAAAACCGGGAGACTATCTTGTTAATAATACAGACACAATCACAGCTATGGAACCAGCGGATATATATAAATATTTAGGATACAAACAACTCAAAGGAATAGATCACACAGCAATAAAACACACCTTAATCACTGAATATAAAAGAAGGGTGATCGCAGTATGTAAAACTCAGCTCTCCGGAAAACATTTAACAAAGGCATTGAACACCTATGCGATTCCAATATTAACATACTCGTTTGGAGTGATTAAATGGTCAAAAACTGACATCCAGCAAATAGAGAGAACAACACGCACCACACTCACTAAACACAATAACCTTCACCCCAAATCTGCAATAGAAAGACTGACCCTCAAACGGCAGTACGGTGGGAGAGGCCTTAAAGACGTTCATCATCTTTGGCACAAGCAGATAGCTAGACTCAGAATATTCTTTCAGTCTAAATCACATACAAGCAATATTCATAAAGCCGTAGTTATGAACGATATCAGTTACACCACACTTAACTTACACGAACAGATAGATACACAACATACTAGCATTGAAAACCCACATAAGCAAAACTTAAAAGACTGGAAAAAGAAAGTGCTGCATGGACGGCACCCCCATGATCTAGAACAACCTCATATAGACACAATAGCATCAGATAAATGGCTTAAAATAGGTAACTTATTTCCGGAAACCGAGGGATTTATAACCGCAATACAGGATCAAATCATAAATACTAAAAACTACAGGAAATTCATCATAAAAGACCCCACAATAACAAACGACAAATGCCGCAAATGTCACAGCCAAGCAGAGACCATACAACACATAACAGGGGCATGCACAACACTCACACAAACAGACTATACACACAGACACAATCAGGTAGCAAACGTCATCCATCAAAAGCTAGCACTCAAGTATAAACTCGTAGAAGATACAAACACTCCTTATTATAAGTACGTACCACAAACAGTTTTAGAAAGTACTACACACAAACTCTACTACGATCGCGCCATACTAACGGACAGGACCGTACACTATAATAGACCAGATATAACCCTTTTAGATAAAGCTAATAAAGTCACATACCTCATAGATGTTGCAGTCCCTAATACACATAATTTACAAAAAACAATAGGCGAGAAAATCAGTAAATATGCTGAACTGAAAGATGAAGTGATTCGAATTTGGAGGCAAGAAAAAGTCTACGTGGTACCCATAGTTGTCTCCACGACGGGTGTTATACCCAATCACCTCCACCACAGCCTTAAACTAATAGACCTGAAAGACACAATTTACATAACACTCCAAAAAGCAGCAATTTTAAACACCTGCAGAATAGTTAGGAAGTTCATGCAAATTGAGGAAAATGAAATTAGTCCTCATAACATTAATCCTATGCAAATAACACAAGAATCACCACACACGCTACATTGACTTGGCTTGGGCCCGTTAATGTAGCTTAAACTAGCCAAAGAGCCTCCAATGCAACCTCGAAACAAAATTTGTTTACCGAAATAATAATAATAATAATAAATCGTTTATTTATATAAAAGAGTCACATTTGCAATCGATACAATAACAATTAAAAAGAACACAGTTGCTAATATGCCTGAACTAGGTTGAACCTGTGTTTCAGGCTAGAAAGTCCAAAACTAATTAATATAATAAATTAACAATGAGTACAAACTAAAAACTAAATTAAAACTTAGGTAAACAACAGTAAAATTGCATGTTAGTGGATCTATTTGCAGATAACAAGTAGATCTTCTGTGTGTGCATAATCAATGGTTAGTAAATATTTAAATATAATTTGTTTACAGCTATAATTATTTAATTTATAGATACTTAGTTTTCTATTTAATTTATTGTACAGAAATGGGCCTAGGAATGTAAAAAATCTTTCTACAAAGACATGTTTCGAGGTTGCATTGGATAAGCATACTATGTCATTCCGTCTCTTCTTAGTATTGGTAGCATTGTAGGTAAGCATAGTGTGCTGTGTTAAGCAGACTAAAAATAAAAAGGTTATGAACATGATTGTAACATCATACTCAAAACAAATACAGTTTCCCATGAATACACACGTGGTGACTAAATCCATGCTAAACATTACCAAGGAAGAAGTAATAGACTTGTGAATTAAGTGTCCCCACTAATAAACCTTTTGTTCCGTTCCCGCAGACATACCGTGAAAACGGTTTTGCGGGGTATTTTTCTTAAGTTATGACTGTTACAAACTTAGTTAATGATCAATAAATAAATACACGAAATATTTGAAGAGGGACATCTATAGGTCGAACAGAAGCTATAGAAACGAAAAAAGATTTTTTTATCTAATTGTTTTTTTTTTTTTACGTAATTTTCATAATTTAAAACTGCTTGAGATATTTTGCATAAAACCTTTACGGCCTACTCTATGAACGAAAGACGTAGCAAGGCAGAAGCGCGGGCGCGGTGCCAGTCCGTCTGTAGCCGCGTGGCGCGTGCCACCTCTCTCAGTTTAACATATCACTGGTGAACTGTAATGAACATTCGACAATGTATACCTCTCCCTATCTCTACCGGGAATGCAGGCGTGACGATGTTAACAATAAACCAACGTAGGTAGACTTCGTAACTCGATATCGTCTTATTTTGATAACATAATTATCGCTTACAATAAAAATAAATGTGAATTTAATATCCAAATGGACCTAAATCTAAGCAGGTACACTGTTGAATACCCTCCTCGAAGTTTTACAAAAACATTACCTACACAATATCTGTATTGTAAATCTAAATAAGCAGCTTAAGACCTCTGTGAGATCATGACTTTTACGAGCGAGTATCGAGACGTTTCAATTTTTTTTTTTTTACGAAAAGGAACCTAGATGCGATTAAAACATATTCATATTCTACAGTGTTACACATCTATTAGATAAATGTAAAACTAGGTAAGTACTAATCAACAGCTGACGCAACGCGAATTCGCATAAGTTAATAACTTCTGTTAGGTTACGAACTGTGCGTCGAGTCGTATCTGTCAGCTGATTGATAAGTTGTGTACCTACCCATTTGTACAGATGTAAGTAAACTGTAAGAAGTGCATAGCGCGAATTTATTTTATCAAAAATCGTACCAGATTGGCAGATGTGGACTGGACTGTTATAGGTACACGCTTCTGCTTGCTGCAGGGTAAATAGCTTGCTATGTATTTCGTAAAATAACCACAAAGACCTTTGTAACTATAAAATAACTGCATTACGGTTAGATTATACGTTTTATTGACCAATCTTTTTATAGGTAAACAACATTGTTAGCAGAAACATGACTATTTTACGCGAAAATCAGTTATCACAATGCATACGGTATGCAAAGAATTATTGTAACATTAATTAGGCAAGCGTGTTTAAATTTTATCTATATACAATATGTAACAAAAACCCTGTCCGATCCAAAAAAGGCGTATTCCTGGTTTAACATACGTACTAGATAAAATAGTAAAAAAATATCTAACTCATAAAAACCAAAAGCTATTGATTTTTTTATTTTTAGTTACCAAGCGAAATGTAACACTAAATATGGTAATTTTTTATAATTTGACAACACTCCACCGGCCGGCGAAATCTTTTAATTTTTGCCTATTTTATTTCAAAGGACACCGCCCTGCATTAGCCGCGCTGTAGGTACTCATAACGAGTCATCAATCCTTTGATGTAGCCGACTGGTCGCTACTTGTTTGGACACTTCGCCAGTCTCACGTGGAGATAGCTTGCGATCGGATGTCCGTACGTATCACGTGCCGCTATCGTATCGCGAACAATGTCGTAAACCAATCAGGAATATTTGAATATGTTAATTTTTATTTGTGAGTGAATGTGTGATTCGGAAATCGAAGTAACAGCTCGGATTGTGGAAGCTTTCGAGTCACTCAAATCGTACACATGTGCGCTGCGAAGAGTACGAGTATTTGAAAAGATTCACCTCACTTCTTAGATTGATGGATAGGTCTCATAAAAAACCAGTAATGGCACTGGGAGCGCCGCCGTGCTGAAAAGTGTGAGGGAGGAGTAAAGGGGGGAGGTGTCTCTCCTTACTTGGCTGTCTATGAAAATGAATAGCTTATACTTTATAGAATAGTCGCCTTTTGTGAAGAGCATAATGATTTTTATATCTGTATGAAGTATGAAGTTTATATATTAACTGTTTTGCTTGAACTAGGAATTGTGTTGGCGATTGAGAGAGAAAATTCTAACTACCGTGAATCGAAATGAAACTTTAAAAGGGATTTTAACATTGAATTAATAATGTTGGTTGCCAAAAATGTATGTTATGTTATATACTGTGTTATAGTTAACGATTAGGTGCCCCTGTTGACAATAAACGATATTATTTCAATGTTAAAATCCTTTTTAAAGTTTCGTTTCGATTCACCCCTGCATCCCTATTCACCCCGTTTTACCCGGTACGTACGTTTTTTTACGCTTTCACGCCAAAACGGCTGAACGGATTTGAATAAAACTTGATACACAAATGGACCACGACCTGGGTAAGGACATTTGCCACTTTTAACCTGGATAGCAGGCGACGTCGCGGGAAAGAGCTAGTCTGTGATTAAATTGTAGTTTGTATAAGGAATTGAGAGGTTGGATGTTTGAAATATGGTAATCATGATTAATAGTAGTAATCTTAAATCTGATATGTTTTATTAAGGAGGCGTTCTTGTAAGTGTGTTTGTAGTATTGAGTGATTAACTCATCTGTATATTTTAAGCCTTTTTTCCTTCTTGTGATTTCTAAAACGCGTCAAGTAACTTTTAAAATATTAGCACTTCATCAGTAGGATCGTGTACATTTTTGTAATATTTTCTATATTCCTCTTTAATCGTAAATAATAGATCGGTCTAAAAGGTTTTCAGTGTTTTTTCATCGTTTATTTACTTTTTCATAGTTTATTAGTATTTTTTTCACAAATGTCGTCGACTTTATCCGTAACAGGGCGAAAATTCCCGGACTGAAAACGCTTGAACCAACTTTGTACTACTCTGGCTGACACTGCGTTAAGTCCGTAAACGTCACATCTCTTTTTAGCGGCTAATGTTGCATTTCCCTTTTTTTGGTAATAAAACTTTAAAATGTATCGAATTTACTGGTTAGATTTTTGGCGGACAGGAAAATAATTGAAAAATGATGGAAAGTCGTTTTTACTATATAATTTAACTTGTTTAAATGCCTTATATATTAATGGTAAACTAGCCAGATACAAAAATTACAGCCAAAGAGATTATACTACAACTTTATACCTATAAAATACGAAAATAAAATCGTCATTGTGCTCTGTCTCTTTCTGCCGTCAACGAAAAGGCTCCCATTAATTATTTTTATAGTTACCTATAATCCATTACTCAATGCCTAAAAGAAAGCTCATGAAAACTGTTTAAAAAGGAGATAATTAGTAATGAGATTTGCAAGACAAACAAATATTTTTTCTGCCCGCACGCAGAGAAAAAAATCTACGGCAAGTTTCCTTTTAATTTTCAGACCTGCTTGAAATTCATTACCTGTTATGCTTTGAAACTGTATTTCATTCAGAGGTTCAT
This sequence comes from Dasypolia templi, assembly GCA_963555695.1. Taxonomy (NCBI): domain Eukaryota; kingdom Metazoa; phylum Arthropoda; class Insecta; order Lepidoptera; family Noctuidae; genus Dasypolia; species Dasypolia templi. The sequence continues at coordinate 6,404,427 of OY743148.1, read as the reverse complement.
GCAGCTTACCGAAATGCAGTGCGACGGTGTATTACTGCAATGTTAGAAGTTATTTAAGTTGTATTTGAGAATCCAATTTGTATTTCCAGTTTGTTAAGAGTCTTAGGACTGATTGAATTTATTTGGACCGGTTGTTGATCGCGACTCTGGCATACAAAACTTCAATTCTACGTTAGACTACCTCAGGAGTTGGTTGAGATTCTGAATTACTTTTTCTTCCTTAAACAAACTTTAATCCCACGTTAGATAGACTCGTTTAGTGGATTTTCGAATGAACTTGGTGCACCTATACAAAATTTTATAAATTTGATGCCTGTTTTTATCCAAAATTATATTAGCAGAGCTTTGTGTTTTAGTCTAATTTTAATTACGAAACATGAAACATACACTTCATTGAATCTTACAATTAAAACTTTTCTATGTAACTTACGGTTATAAAAAGACGCATTCATGTAGCCGCTATACTACTCATTTTCATTAGCAAGTATGTGCGAACTACATTGAGCAAGTGTATCGTTGTTGTGTTTTTGTGTTTTTAACCGAAGAGAGGCATTTGCTCACTTAAAAGCACCTTATAGGTTACTCTAAGAGGTTTATTAATAATCGATGCCTAAAGTTAAGTAATGATCAACGTCTACTAAACCTTATGTTTTTTTTGTTGTTGAAAGTGCGACTTTTATAAATAAACCCTTTAAATTTTACTATTCTGCAAATCTGTACCATGTACGAAATATGTATCATGTACGAAACTGAACTCTTAAGTGTACACAGAGCATAAGACTAAGTTATTATAATTCCATACTGAAATATTTACCCTACTCGTCGAGAACTCCTGTAGGTACCCCAAGAAAGCAACAATATAAGAATGCCAGTTCCACCGCTGGCGTTTAAATGAAATAAAATTTCCCCTGAGATGATATTCCCGGGTTTTTCTTGAGTTGTGTGAGTGCGTGGGTGAAGGGTCGTTTTAAATTCAGATCGGTTCCTTGTGTGCTTTGATTATGTGTATCAACTTTACAAAACCAGGCAGATCCACTTGAAAACCAGCGTCGTTGTCTGCGGCCTTTTTGGTGAACTGGGCCTTTTTGGCGCAGCCTTGAGTCACAATTCCCTTCTAATTTATTACATCGTACACTTTTTTTTTATCTGTTGGTTGTATTGTGTAACTTTTAGTCTGTGATAAATAAATGTATTTTCTTTCTCTCTTTCTTTCTTTAAAACTTGAGCTATAGCTGTACATGTTATTGTATTGCCGTCGTTCTCTTGCTCTGCATTACATATTTTTTGTTGACAAATCGGCAGTAATCATTGAGTCCACGAAGTAATAATGTTGCTTCGTGATTGGGCCTTATTACAATACAAGCCTTGTACCCGATGTTATTTCCAACTGGCAAAAATCACGAATTTCCATATTCCAATTTGTCATACCCGTATTAACCCCATTTAGGGGATGAATTTACCGTTCTTAGAGCTCACCTTCGCTACGTAACGTACTATTGTGCAAAATTTCATGTTTCTAGACCAAATTGAGGCTGTACGTGTCAGTGAATTTAAGATTTTACTAAGTAGAATATAGATGGTGAATCGCACAAGCAGCACCATGTCCATTCAGTTTACAGTCCTGCATTTCTCGTTGTTTTAAGAATACATGTATATAGTCTCTCCAGACCGTATTTCGGTGCGGGAGATATTATAGTGCACAAGTGTGTGTGCAGACACAGGTGCACTCACTCTTTCCTCACTCTCATAGTCCGATGGGTCGGCAATCCGCCTCGACCTGAAAGAGATCAAGCGCAAGACCAACGAGCTTTCTGAGGGACGGCGGTATCACACTGCCAACTTCCAAACTTCGAGCTGTTTCTATGAAATTACTATTGAAATTGGAAAACCGACCTCTCAATCAAATCAAACCCAGGACCCCACACTCAGCAGTCAAGTGGCAGTTTTTCAGTATACTTAGTAATTCATTCGTAGCTTCTCCCTTTAAACGGACGAATTGAAGCGTTTCATTTATATTTCGCATTTCCAAGCTCCGTTCCATACAACCTTTTCAATTTCTCACTCAACGCTACGTTTTGGGAACCTGTCCACTTCAATGCGAATGGCAGACTGTCAGTTATGTTCAAAGTTAATAGAACAGCTATATTTTTGAATATTTACTTGGTAATGTAGAATGTGTTTGATGTTTTCATTATGAGTGGTGGAAAAGTTTATTTCCTTTTATTTGTTTGGTGTGGTATTAATTTACCCTAATGTTTGAGTATTGATTTGATCATGAAATTGGGGCTGTGGGAGTGCAAACTGCTTGGCGTTAGACCTCGGTGGGATTTTATCGCTGAATTTTGAACTCTTGGTGTTGAACAGAGCATTGCGAATCCAACAGTGCATTCTAGCACGGCGTAAATCACACTGTTAGATTTTCAACTCTCGCAATATTTTTACGTCCGTGCGAACTTGGACTTCATTTATGAAATATTATATACTAAGCTTTAGAAAGAGACCGTCACACTGAATTATAGAGACAGCGCTCTGAAAAGGCAGACGTTTTTTCAAATAAAATATTCGTGTAGCGCGGGCGTATTTTATTTAAACTAATGTCGTCTACTAATAAAACCCCAAAAACCTATTAAAAATACATAAACACTAAACAGACTTGACCCTGCCGGAAATTCTAATCAAGGCACGAAAAGCGTGTAGCCTGTTGCCAACCTAGAGAGTTAAACCCTACCCTAGAGGCCTACGAAACGTTCATAATGACGAAAAGTTAATAACAATTCAAGTCTTTTTTTTTCCAGCAAGCGTGGAAAAACGTCGTAAGAAAGGCGTGTACATTGATCATACATTACACACTCGGCTCCTTTATCGTTGTCGGTGTGCGATTCTGGTGATACTTAAGTCGCGCCGCGCCTGTCTGAAGGAGCCTTCAAACACGCCCTTTCTCGCAAATTGTACTTTTTATTATCATTCGACTTAATTGCCTCTGTTTTATTACGGTGGACACGAATGAAATGAAGGTGTACAAGAGACAGCGACATATAGTCTTATCTCTCGGAGATATAATGAAACAACATGAACGCCAACCCTTCACGACGTTTATTGATTTGTAACTTTAAAAACTATGGATACGGAACCATAAAAAGACAAGCGGCCAAGTGCCAGTGGGACTCACACACAAAGGATTCCGTACAATATTGAATACAATATTTTTTTAATACTGTTTTAAAAAAAGAGCAAACACACCGAAAAAAATACGTTTCTTTGTAGGATACAAAGAAACGTGTTTTTGACCCCCTTTTATGTTTAACTTTATTTAATTTTTATTATTTGTGGTTACATCCACTATACTACTTGAAATTTTTACTCTGTGAAATTTTTAAGTGTCTACCTATTACGGTTCAAATGATATAGCCCGCCCGGGCTGTAACAGACGGACGGATGGACTGACAACGGAGCCTTAATACCCAATAAGGTCCCGTTGGCATCCGTTGGGTACGGAACCCTAAAAACAAGAGTCGAGAAGAAATACTGGGAAATACACTATTTAATTTGTAAAGCGTGCTATTGCATGCCTATTCGGGGAAACAAGTAGCTTGACACTAGTTAAAATACAAAGAATAGTAAAAACACGTCAAGAACGCTAGCAAATCTGCAGGAACCACTAGTACATTGATAAAGATGAAACTAGTTCCAACTTTAAACCAGCAAAACGCAGGCACACCCTAGCCCGCGGTTTTTAATTAGTCTCTATACTACATGTTCCTTTTGTTCTGAGGAAGTTACAGAATTTCTTTTATTATACCTGTAGCCCGGGGCCAATACTGCTGATGAAAATAAAGGAGCATCTCCTTGCTGTTACAAAGACGATCATAATGAAAAGACAAGTTGAAGAATCTTTCATTATGAAGTTTAGGATTTGTTGGGGATTGAGTTTTTGTATTAAAGCGCGGTAAGAAGCAAATTTTTAGGTTATTGACAATAGCGCATCGCGTCAACAAATAAAGGCTCGAACCAGAGATGCGTTTAATGTTAGTTGGATCGAATGACCACAAAAATAAAAGTAATCCTTTTATTATTACATTAAATACAAAATGTTGAGAATTTTGCAACGAAATATTTATTTTTGAGCTCTGTTTTAGGTTTTTTATATCATGATACTATTTTTTTTTATGTATGTTTTTGTCTAAGTGTTTTCTATGAACATTTGACAACACACTCAATTTATATGGCTTGTAATAGGTACAAAGAGGCCTAACTTGTGCGACAAAGAACTGAGCGTTTTACGTTGTTCTAAGTGTAGGCAGCGCCTTGATGGGGATGCTTATGGTTGTTGCTGTATGAACTTTTCTGATAAAAAGTACACAGGTACACTGGTCACAAGATCCGTTTGGGCGCTTAAATTACATTGGCAGGGAGGCGCAGTTGGTAAAAAATTGTGCAATTGTTTTGTGAAATGTATTGAAAAACAAAATGGCGGCATTAGTTCCGATTTTGGCCACGCGCCAAAAGAAACTTGTAGCCCTATAGGTACTTATTGGTCTTTAAAAAGTTTTTATATGATTGTTTGTGGCTGGACAAAGTGAGGCTCCTTATAAACCGAAAGATAAGAAAAACCTCAAGAAATTTTTGTTTTGTTATATCTGTGATCTGTGATAAAAAAATACACTGATCAAGAAAATATAATTTCATGAACGAAGAAGCGGGTTCGTTATTTAGTGCATAACAATTTTCATTTAAGTGTATTGTGCTGGGCAAGATTACACCAATTTTTTTTTAATTTAATAAAAATAAAAGTGCTTTTGCGTCCAGATACGACACTAACCTGAAAATGAAAGGTTTTATTTGAATTAAGACCTTTTTATTAAATTTTTGGTTATTGTAACAGGGTAAGTTTATTTTGACGATCAAATCTTTTTCTAACAAAACACAAACCTCAACCATGCTTAACGATAGAGGTTACATATTTTAAATCACATTTGACTAATATGTTTTTTTTTTGGGAATGGCATCTCGCAGGTCAACCTATGAGGTTGTCTTCTGCTTAAACGGACTTGCCTGTGGTTGCTCTAATAAATTAAGGCCTCCAGCCAGGACTTATTTGACCATTACGCATATCACTAGCCATCTTATAGCACCGCGTACGTTTGTACTTCTTATCTTACAACCCAAAAGAAGCCTGAAGCTTTCTTGACTACAAGTCAATTCAGCATACAATATGTACCTCCTGAAACAGATTATGTGAAGCGCACTTGAAAGGGAATTAATATAACTTCAATGAACTAATCTCATTTGTTCGCAGACTGATGGAGTCAGGTGATTAAATACGAATAAAGCCGCCTTTTGTTTGGCTCAAGTCGATTACTGGGTTCTTGTTTTTCAATTTTAATATTCAATTGTGCTCGTTTGCATTTATTTTTAGCAGGTGTTTTGATTTTTTTTTAACTAAATTCGAAACGGTTTGTAATAAGCACGATAAATACGTCAAAGCTGACGTCACACGGTTGGCTGAAAATCGACTTTTATAGACATAGGGATTTAAATGTTATATGAAAGTGTCGTTTTTTACTTGGATATAGCTTTTCTTTACCACTACTATGCTTAAATGCATACGGTTTATTTAGCATATAGGGCTTAATTAACTTGTGGTTCTAAAGGTAAGCGGAATTTACACACGTACGTCATACAAAATGATTGTTATAAAATCACCCTTTTATGTGCTAAATTAACCCTGTGTGAATATTTGAGCATAGTAATGGTAAACAAAAGCCATTTCAAAGAAAAAAAAGTCACTTAAGTGTATAAAACCCACTATGATTTTCGATTTTCAGCCCACCGTGCGTCGTATGGGAATTCTGTAATTTTCTTTGGCACGCGAAGCAGAGTAGGGGAAGACCAAATTAACGGTGGATGGATGGACTTATTTGGAAGAATGAGACATTCACTCTTTGATCGATATGGCTTTTTTGTAGGTTAAAGGTGACATACAAAAGAAGTCAGAAAACGAACTAGCACATGTCTCTAGGTTTTTAAATATAAACATTTATAAAAAAGAAGGAAACACAATAAGTTGCTATAAAAAGGAAACACCGGTGGCCCATATAACTTCTGTTTAATAAATATAACAAAAGAAATTGTTTTGTGTTCTAACAATTTTCTTCATTTAGGCGAAGGGGGAATGTAATTAAACTCCGTAAGCGGTCTTAATAAATTACGGCAAAAATGGCATTAAACGCTGCGTAAACCAACTTATATTTGAAGCAGTTGGTGTAAAAGTGGCTTAACACAAATTGTGTGGCCTTTCTTTTTTACTGTGATTAGGTAATTCTTGTTATGTTTTCCGAGCTTTTGTTTTGAAGTCTTTAGTCGTTTGTACGCAGGTGAGCCGTGATAGCCTGTCTGCGTAGAGATCCCATGCCACATCTCGTCACTTGACGATAAACTTATCGCAGTAGAAAATGGCAAATAATAAAACAGGCCAAGACTCACCTAGTATGAATGGTCCCACTGTTGATCATAGGTTTCCACGTCAGTCCTCAAAGTACAATTTTCCTCCCGATGTTTCTCTTTTCATAGGCGGTGTCTTAGACTACAAAAGAAAAAGAAAAAAAAAACACACCACAAAAACCTCTAAAAAGTAAAAAAAATATGAATTGGCCTTTTATGTTAGTATAAGCATCGTCGTGTCGGGGGACGGTTAAAGTCATATTTCTCTATTTTCGTCTCATTTATTTATCAGTATGTTTTTTTTTGTTTGTTTTTTTTTGTTTTGCATTTTACTCTATTTATGTACTTAATCATCACTATTATTATTTGAAACAATTTTATTTTTATATGTATGCATACACACGTCACGTCGCAGTATACAACTGATTTACATCCGTTACCTCACAATTCAGGTCCAGTTGAAAACCAGCGTCAGGCACTAGTCTGGCATTTTTTTGCTGAACTGGGCCTTTTTGGCGCAGCCGTGAGGCACACTACCCTGCTAGCTTCATACTTCGCACTGTACACCTTATTTTTATTTTTATCTTTATTTTGATTGTTTTTCTAATAATTTTTACCTGTTTTGTGTGCCTTTTAGTCTTTGCTAAATAAACGTTTTTTCTTTCTTTCTTTCTAAAGTAAATAGACAGTTAACAACAGTTTTCCTTTCTACATTATTATGTAACATCCATTATTGCTAGGCTTCGTTTAAAAGGAGTTTAAAAAAAACTGTTCAGCTGTTCCGGAGCTACGCATAGAAAGATACGACAGCTAAACAAAATCTTTTATTTCACATAAACCTACATGGGCACATAAAAACTTCAGAAGCTAGGTGCACGGTTCCAATTGGTCGTTTCCTATGGCGAAAAGCCGGAAAGAAAGTCCACGATTACTCTTTTCAAAATAATTGACTTTTATGTTTTCAAATTACAGTGTTAATAGGTATGGGAGGACAGTGTTAGCCTTTCAACAAGTATTATAATATTGCTTAACGAATAATCAATGTTCTACGAATCTTAAAATTCACAAAACATAAAAGAATTTAAAAAAAGAAAAATTAAATAATAAAAATGACAAGTTTGCCATTCCAACTGAATTAATATCCTGTTCACAAAAGTCAATAATAAAGACTTGAAATTAGAATTGTAGAATTGTAGGTATAAAAGTCAAATGATGAGAAGATTATGTCAAAGAGGTATATAAAAAAAATAACGTAATCTGGGAGCAGTTTATAGAAATTTACCCACTGATGCCGTTTATGAGGTACCAGGGAAGCCACATGTGCAGAAGGAATTATTGCCAAATTTCCTTGTCTTCAACGAAGTCTTTAATCTTACAATGTGCTATGTTGGGTTCCGTACGTCATAACGAAAAACGGAACCCTTATAGGATCACTCGTGAGTTTGTCTGTCTGTCCGTCTGTCACAGCTAATTTGCTCCAAATCTACTGGACTGATAAAGTTGAGGTACATATACAAATTTCTGTGACCCAAACACGCTCGTCTAACGTATTATATAAACGCATTTTAAAAAATCCTATTTTTCCTACTTCCATAGAAATTTAAAAGAAAAGTTTTGCAAAACTTTCCGTGTAACATATCGAATGAAAGGGCTTGCTGTGAGAGTCTCAAACATATTTTTATATCCTCATAGTTTCGGCCTGGATAATGCTACAGAGCTCAAATTCTCTAGATAAAATATAGTTAGCAGACTTTTAAAATACACTAAGTTTCATGTGTCTAGCCTTTACACTACTGACTCACTCACTCGCTCATATAAACCTCTAGGGCACTTCCTGAAGTCCTAGAACGCTGAAATTTGGTATGATACTAGGATTTGCAAATAAACAATAAATAAAAGTAACTTTCCCGTCCCATTCCATCAAAGAGTACAAGTTTATATAAAATAAAACCTCTATCGTATTTTCAGAAGTCCTAGAAAGCTGCACACACAAACAACAACAAAAAAAGAAATTAGTAACTTTCAACCTCCAACCCTCGAAATGGGGCGTGTAGGTCTGTATATACAATAAAACCTCTAGGGTACTTCTCGAAGTCCTATAAAGCTAAAATTTGGTATGCGGGGTAGAATTTGCACACAAACATCAAAAAAGGAAATTTGTAACTTTCACCCTCCAACCCCCTTATTAACATATATTGTAACTCGTGCCCGGTCGATGGCAATAGGCTCGCCCCCTATTACATGGGACTTAAAACATAACTGGCGAAATGTGGGTGTACTATAGGTACACCTCTGCCCAACCCTTCGGGGAAACAAGGCGTGATGTTATGTTATGTAACTAACCATGTATAAAATCTTAGTAGTCAATTTTAACCTACTTCTAATGGTTGTATCGAAATTAAAATTTGTATGTATGTGTAGTTAAGGTGACAAAACTATCATTTGATACATTGGAGTTGATCTGATGATGGAACCAGGAGGTAGATAGTGGAACTCTTCAGTGGTTACTAGTGAACCGCTTGAATTTGGGCTCATATGAATCGTTTTGACGAGTCCAATAGATTAGGTTTGGTAACGAGGATCTGATGATGGAGCCAAAAGGTGATAGTGGAACTCTTCAGTTGCTCCTAGAAAACCGCTCATGCCATAACTTCGTTGACTTTAGACATCAACTAAATGAAGAATCAACCTTTGTCAAAATGTATGGCTTGGCCGTTCCATTGAACTATTACATGATACAACATTAAAGACAACAGTGACTTAGTTTATTACTACCATAGAAATGTCTGTTCGACGACCGCGAAACGGCCAAGCCGTACATTTTTACCGAGATGTGAGGATTGTAGAGTTAAGCCTCGTCGAATTAGGGGAAATACTCTTCACTAGATCTGATAACTTTTTAACTGTGAAAGTGTTATATAAGTCTTGGCAAGTTACTTTACATGAAATGTTTTTGGTGGGTAACATCATCGTACGGAACCCTCTCCACGCGAGTTCAACTCGCACTTGTCCGTTGTTTTGATAAGGACACGTTTGATGATGGTTTTGAACTATACATCGCTACGTCTGTAACCGACTTTGGCAACTTGTATAAGAACGAAAGAAATAAAAATGCGTTTATTGGCATTACAACACAAAAAAACGACACCTTCAAACTATAAAAAAAAAACTAGAAAACAAATATAGTAATGCCAAAAGGGCGTCAGCTCAGCATAATGTCAAATGACAACACAAGGTGACATCTGACGCTGGATTTCAGCTGCAACCCACGAGTGCCACACGCCAGAATACTAAAACACAGAGAAGTGTGTGTCCGTTTTAATGACATACATGTGTGTGTTTGTGTTGAGTTTGTGTTAAGATAAAAGAAATACTAAAATAAATGCCCGGTTTCTGTACATACATTATAATAATAAATCTATAAATAAATAAAAGTAAAAAGTACTCAACGACGTTTTAGACAAAATCGTGTGCGGTTTTAATTATCACTGACAATAACTAATATTTAAAAGAAAATTGATAAAATTAAAATGGTGAAATTGATAAAACTGAAAATTGATACATTGATTGCTTTTAATGGCAGATAATGTCGGCTCGAACATTTTCAAAATACTTCTGATGGTGTAGTAAAAATTCTTTTAATTGTAATTTGAAGGTCGAGCAACTTTTACTATACTTTATGGGAGGAGGGATATTGATCCAGCATTTAGAAGCTGCGTAGCGGAAACTGCCTGTAAGAAGTCGCCGTCTTGTGCTGTGGGATGGAAAGCTGCTGAGAACATTTTCGTCCCCCTCCGATTCTGTGTCCACGATACTCTGACGTTCACGGTAGTCTGTCATATAAGTAAGAAGGGTAGTAAGACTTAATAACACCAAAAAGTAAGCTCGCCTAGTGAAGTTTACGTCTAGCTTAATTTTTCAAATTTGGTGGTTATTGAAAAAAGGTGTAACATGTCCTCTAAAGGTAACTTTAAAACATATGAGTGCACAAGCGTTTTGAAGTCTTTAGATCATTATTTCAGTTTTTGACAGTAGTCGTAGGCCGTACACCGTGTCCGCATAATTTAACTTTGATAAACCAAAGATTCCACAAGCAAGACTCGCAATACGATAGGGACGGGCTTTGTATAAAACCTAAAGTCTACAATAGCAGTTACGGAAAGACTCAGACACGTGTTTGTGAAAACGAAGTTCCGCGTCCATGATAAGACCTAGATTACGTGCTTCGTAGACCCGTTCGATGGGCTCTCTCTTATCAGTCACACAGCCGGCACAGGGTTTAATTTTACTTAACTGGTTTTCGGTTCCAAAAAGCATATACTTGGTATTTGTAGGGTTCAGGGCAAGCGTGTTGACTTTGGACCATTGCACTATGTTTTCAAGATCTGTATTAAGATCATTTAATGCTTGTTTAGTAGCTTTCCGCTCAAATGATATATATACTTGTGTATCATAGGCATAAATATGGTATTTACATTTATTTATATGTTTAATTATGTCGGCACAGTACAAAATAAAACAATACTGGCCCTAGAATCGAGCGCTGCGGAACCGCCCTTCCTACTGAGCGATACCCAGAGACAACTGTTGAGCCGTTCGCTCGACGTATTTCAACAAATTGCGTACGATCGCCAAGATAGCTACCAAACCATTTTATTGTGTCCTCATCAAATCCATGAAAAGCCTTCTTTGACAATAATAAAGGAAGGTTAATACAGTCAAACGCGCGTGAAAAATCAAGCAACACTAAAAGACTGCACATCCGTTCTTACGCAGACAAGATATTGTCTGTCATATCCAATAGAGCCGTGGCAGTACTACGACCTTTCTTCTTAAACCCTGATTGAACATCTGCGAGGATCATATTAGCCTCTAAAATTTTTACCAATTGCGCACATACTACTTTCTCTAAAACTTTAGAAAGTAGCGGCAGTATACTAATAGGTCTAAGATCCTTCATCTCCAATGCATTAGGAATCTTCGGCAGTTTTCCATAACTCAGGGAATGATGAGGATGTGACAGATGTATTTACTAAAGCAGTCACGGAGTCCAAAGTCTCAGGTAGTGTCAGTAACATCATATTTGTGTTAAAGCCATCGTAACCTACAGTCTTCGATTTAATAGTAGTGAGTATATAAAAGCGGTAATCTGAATTTGCGTACCACATTTTCATTTTTCTACGTATATTTACACTATGAATATCGCTTCTTATTTTGAAAAGTATTAAGTTTTTACGAACACACAAAATACTTTCTAAGATATAAAGAGAAGGCAGAGTTAGTTTATCAATTTCTTTGAACTTATTTCTGAGAGACTAGCGAGGACCCATTTCATAGATCGCGAGGATTGCCCTCTTTTGTAAAATAAAAATCTAATCTACGTCAGCTGGTGATCCCCACAGCAGAACGCCATAAGACATAATACTGTGGAAATAAGACGAGTATACTATCCTAGCTGAGGCTATATTTTTCTGTCAACTGCTTTATTTTTCTTACTGCGCAGCTGAACTTAATTTTCCTGCAAGAGCTCTACTGTGGGCGCCTCATTGCAATTTTGAATCTAAAGTGCAAAATGCAGTTTCCGTAATAGCATCTAGTTTCATGCCATCAAATTTTTATTAACACAGACTTATACACACACACGTTAAACTTATAACACCCCTCTGTTTCCGTCGGGGGTAAAACATACTTATGTAAGCCAGTGTTGCCTAAATGGCTCAATTATAACACTTACTTACGTTTTAAACAATTTATCTATGACCAAATCGAGTGGTAAATAATGTCCAATGTTTAGTAACATCCAGCCGGTGATTTAGCAAGTAAATAGATCGGGAACGGACTTGTAATCGCCACAATTTTTGTGTTGTGACGCAAGACGTAAGCCTTTCATTTACTTGAGTGGTACCTACAAAGGTACTTAAAGGTATATAAGATAGGTAGGTATCTACAGACGTATGTGGCGGCATCTATACCGCCACATGCGAACAACGCATCACACTGACGTCACGCAAAATCCTGCATCGCGCAAGCAGAGTTTACCGCGCAACTAGCATATATACAAAGTCCCGACCGACATCAATCGTCGGGCAGTTGCCCACCAGATACAACACCCGTCTGATCGGAAGATCCTCCCTATTCCAAGAGTATTTGTGAACTTTCCACCCCGGTCCTCATATCTCTATAAGTCTCATGATACTGGGCCAGTTGGAATGAAAGCATGCTCAAGGCAGAGCATAGGCAAGATAGTCAGCCGTGATCAAGAAGGCGGTTAAACACACTGCAGAAGAGCGCATAACTTGGAGACGCGTCGACCACATGGTCGCGATCCCTCAGCATTGAGGAAACGACGAAGAAGAAACGTGAGACAAAAGTGTCATGAGATCACGTACTCTCATGATCGGTACCGAAAACAGAATACAAAATCATGAAAAAGAATTTGTCGATAAAAATATTTGAAACGAGAATTTTTTGTACCGACGGCACCTGCATTGCAGACTTGAATGTCTGTCTTGAAGAAGACTGCAAGATGAACTGATACCCAAAAATAGAAATTTTGTACAGAGGTGTGCATTTTCTTCCTAACTTTCGTTGTGTGAAATCAATTATTATATCGCAGTGAACAAATGTCGGTAAAGAAAATGTGGCTTAAGGTAAATCTAAAAATATACGGAATTTCTTCAAATACAAACATGAGATATTATTTTCGTCCTAAATCACGCTTCGGATAAGTAAAAATAAAAATGTTTCACTCATATTATATTATGTACTTATGTTATATTTATTTTTATCTGTAACTCTATAAGAAGCTACAGGGAAGTCACATTCATATTAATTGATAGAATTCCCTCCGATATCGAGTTAGGTTCAAAATTTTCCTTGATTCTAAAAAAAAATTTAAGAAGCAAAGGAAATATTTGAGGAAGGAAAGAAAAAGGAAAAACAAAGGAAGATAAAGCTAGTAAAAATCGTAATTGGATACTATGCGTATCAGGGATACCTGTTTATTGTTTTCAGGAGTAATTTTCTGATAAAAACGCATAAATCGGCCCACAAATAATAAAATGCGTTTAGCACTTGACATTATTCAAAACATCATTCTATCTCTTTCATCTTCAAACTGCTTATTAGCTTGGAGAGGTGCGATCAAGACATAAATAATTAAATTAGAAAGAGCACAGCGTGCTCTACTAAAAGTTACGTGTAGACGACCGTTCTGGTACCAGCGAATAAACCCTATGCTGAAGTGCATGTTCATAGGGTAAGACAGCTTTATTCGCTGTCTGTCACTCTAAGATTTCATAAAACTGCCTTGAGCACTTGTGTCATGCTACCGTCTGGGTGAATCAATAAGACACATTATCTCTGGGTGTTTTCGTCTAGCTAACGATTAGTACCTGCATATACACAACCTTGTAGCTAGGATAATCAATCAGCAACTTGCTCTAAAATACAACCTTGTGGAGTCAGAAGTGCCGTACTTCAGGTGTGTGCCCGACCCAGTTCTCGAAAATGGAAATATCACATTGTACTGGGATTGATCCATCATCTTGGGATGACAGAGCTGCTGTTGCCAATAAGCCTGATATAGTGGTGGTGGATCGAGTAGAGCGGCGCATAATGATTGTTGACATAACGGTCCCGCATGACGGTAACCTCGGGACAGCCGAGAAAGATAAACAAATCAAGTATCTTGACTTGGCTCCCTAGACTTTGCTCACTCACACATAAATACCAAAGTTACGTTATTTTGTTGTAGGAAGCGTGTAAGAGACTAACCTTCTATGCGTTATTATTCTTAGGTACGGAAACCCTAACTTTAATAAAGTGCACTCAGTTGGATAACCTATGCGGGATCGTGTTTACAGATTTTTTGTATCCTTATGTTATTAGCTTATCCTTGGGTGTGTGAACGCTTATGGGAATATAACTACCTTTTTTTTTTTTTTTTGCTGAACTGGGCCTTTTTGGCGCAGCCGTGAGACACACTACCCTGCTAGTTTCATACTTCGCACTGTACACCTTATTTTTATTTTTATCTTTATTTTGATTGTTTTTCTCATAATTTTTACCTGTTTTGTGTGCCTTTTAGTCTGTGCTAAATAAACGTATCTCAAATCATAGGACACTAGTAGTTATTTTAAAAAAAACATTATAAGATATAATGGTTACTTATTATGGTTAAACTATTATTTCCTTTATTTATTAAAAAACTCATCTTTTTCATTTTTTAATATTTTCATAAAAATACATTTACAAAAAACAGAAAAAAAGTACTACCGGTATCGGGAACAGGGTCCAAGCTACGCCGGCGGTCAGAGCTCCAGAGAGAGGAACCTCCTGACAATGCAAGCCGTGTCCAGAAGTACCGCTTTCTGAATCAAACCCTTGATCCATCTGCCCAACGAGAGCCTCTTCAGGTGTAGGTCGAGGCTCTTGGCTAATAAACCATTGGCTGTCACGACTATCGGTACAATGATTGCAGAGTCCACGCTCCACATGTCGATAACCTCTTGTGCTAAGTCAAGATACTTGTTTTTTTATCTTTTTCAGCTTTCACGAGATTCTCGTCATGAGGGACAGTGATATCAACAATCATTGCACGGCGCTCTTGTCGATCTATCACCAAATATCAGGTTTATTGGCTACAATAGTCCTGTCAGTGATAATAGATCGATCCCAGTACAATGTGACATGTTCATTCTCGAGAACTGGGTCGGGCACATACCTGTAGTACGGCACTTCCGATTCCACAAGGCTGTACTGCAAGGCGAGTTGCTGGTGGATAATCCTAGCCACTAGATTGTGTCTGTGCAAGTACTCGCCGTTAGCAAGACGAGAACAACCGGAAACAATATGTGGGATAGATTCACCGGGACGGTGGCATGCCCGACAGATGTTAACCGTACCGTCCTTGACAATGTATTTCCGATAATTATTCGCCATGATAACTTCATCCATAATCGCACAGACAAAACCTTCGGTTTTACCAAATAGGTCGTCGAAACGGAACTCTTTGCCTTGCCATACTTCCTTACGTTAGTATCTAGTACTGCAGGTTTGCGCCAGTTCTATTTTCGGGAAAGGCCCTTGTCCACTGCGACCTCATCTCGATGCATCCCCACGTCGGTTTCTAGGAAATATTCCCTGAGACTGCATATCTCGCGATTATGGAGGGTCTTTGCGTTTAAAAAGCCTCGACCCCCACACTTTCGCGGGATATACAGTCTCATTGCCGATGACCGTGGGTGATGCATTCGGTTTGCAGTCAGCAGTGTACGGACCCTCCTATCCAGGGCGTCAATTTCTCAAATTATTATTATTATTATTAGGATGAATGTAAGGAGACTAACCAAAAGTATTTATAAGGCAGATTTGAGTGGAAACGCCGGGAGGGGACGCCCTAGGAGGATATATAGTGACCTTATTGATGATCTTCTTCAGAAAGGTTGCGTAGTACTCGCAACCGGAACGCTTGTACTCGTATGACCAGAAATATGAACGTAAACGAGGCAAAGGGAGTATGTAAGGATCGTAGCCGAATTAATAACCGCCGCAATATTTTCTCAATTTTCGATTCTGTGTCTGACATCATAACGTTACATTCTGTGTCTGACGTCATAACATTACATTCTGTGTCTGACGTCATAACATTATATTTCTTCCCTCATCATCATCTACCAAAGCTTTTTCCAACTAAGTTGGGGTTAGCTTCCTGTCTAACCGGATGCAGCTGAATGATTGCTGCTGATTTTACATGGAGCGACTGCCGATCTGACCTCCACAACTCAGTTACTTTGTAATACGATACCCCTTTGCAAGACAGGTTGTCAGAATTTCGGGTAAACAATAAATTCCTCTCATAGGGAGTATTAACACGATATATTCCATATTTAATCCACACCTATAAATAAACCTTGACACTAAATCTAGATTACATCGAGCTGCAAATAGCATGATGATAATAAATCTGTTCCTAGATTTATCCGTACCTACAAGAAATTGTGTAAGCATCCACCGCATGGCCCATTTCTGATGTTAGTAACTATTGTTTTTGTATTTTGTACAACCGCTTGCTGTTAGTTCTACGGATATTACGTTTTATTTTGCACGTTAAAGTCAACCCACACACCGTGACAAGAGTTATGTCACGGATTTTGGTGGATTTGTGTAGCCATTGTTCCATTCAAAAATGAAATGTTATTCCAAGGATAAGAATAAGAGCTTTTTTATACAGAGGAGTAATTAGCACTGCGTGCGAAAGTCAGTACCGGAATCTATAGGGTGGCTGGTAATTAGTTTTGTACTCATCTTAACAACTAAGTTTCCCAAAGAAACTTTTTTTTTTACTTTACCAAACGCATGGTGGCTATGGTGGTAACGGACCCGACGAGTTGTCATTCGTAGATTCGAACTCAGACAGGCGCTTTACGTTTTGTAAATTATTCCATCACCTTTGCTCACGAAATGGTACCTAAAAGAAAACATCGTGAGGAAACCTGCACTAAAAAGATTAAAAAATTGAAGACATGTGACATCTACCAAACTGCACTGGGTTCGCGTGGTAGATTATGGCCTACTCCCACTCACAGAGAGGTGGCCTGTGTCCCAGCAATGGGGACATTACAGGCTGATTATGTAAACGCATTGCACAAATCAAAGCAAAGTCGGAGCAGTGGTGGTCATAATTTCGAACCCAGACAGGCACTTTTCTTTCTGTATTTAATTTCATCACCGTTGCTCTAAAAACGGTGAAGGAAAAACATCGTGAAGAAACCGGCTTGTCTTGGACATGCAGATTTCTCCACGACCAAAATATTCAGAGACATGTGACATCTACCAACCCGCACTGGCCCGCGTGGTGGATTACGGCCTACCCCCTCTCACAGAGAGGAGGCCTGTCCCAGCAGTGGGATTAATAAAGTCTGATTATGAGTGTTATGAGTGACCCAAATCACCTACCTACCAAGAATAATACTGCTTTTATTTAATTTTACTAATCCCTGTTCACAAAAACAAAAAACACTTTAACCATGCATTATTCCTTTTTCATTCATGTAACATGAGACAGAAAGTGGTCAAGGAACTAACAGCTGATAGCGCGCTCGGAATCCGTACGGTTGTTGAATGAATAAAAAAAAAATGCATGGTAAAAGTGGAATAGTTATGTTTATAAAAAAACTCGCGTGGGGAGGGTTCTGTATGATGATTTTACATACCAAAAACATTTCAGGTGAAGTAGTTTGCCAAAACTTACATAATGTTTTCTCCGTTATACCAGGCCACTCAAAAAGTTTTGTGAAAAAAGTTTTATGTATGAGAGCCTGGCCAGATAAAGTCTATTTTGAACATAAGATTATTTGTAAGTAAAAGTAGGTACGTTCCAATTTCAAAATTTCACTCCACATTGTTTGCGAGCTAATTTAAATTATGTGTCTCTTTAAAAAATGGATCTGCATCGGGTACATTTTCGAGCTATGGTTTTTTGCGATCTAGAATCGAGGAAATATTTTTCAAAATTTTAAACTCTGTAGTTTCGGAGATAAGGTGGGTTTTTTTTTTTTCAAAACTGTTTACTTTAAAATTTTTAAAAATAAAAATAAAATTGAGACCCTCACAACAGCCCTTTCATTTGATGTGTCACGCGGTACGGTTTGCAAAACTTTTGTTTTAAATTTTCTAGTTTGCTCGCCAAAAGTACCTCCTATATTCCAAATTTATTTATTTACGTTACACGTCCGTGCGTTGCGTCAAAGAAATTCATGTGCGTACCAAATTTCAACTTAATCAATCGAGTAGATTCGGAGCAAAACGGCTGTGATCGACAGACAGACACACGAGTGATCCTGTAAGGGCTCCGTTTTTCATTAAGACGTACGGAACCCTTAAATTGCCAACTGTGTGTCGAACTATGTACAATAAAGGGTGGATGAATTTATCTGAAACACAAACTTAACATTGTAGTTGAAAAACATGGTTTCCATACATTCCAACAGCAAATATTAGTTGGTCGACTATTACTACTTATAAAGCCTACTAAGCTTTCCTTTTAACTTCTATATTATGGTGATTTTTTCACATTTCCAAAAACAACCATTTAGCTGGCAGGGGGGGGCACCTTAATCGTTATTTTTTACATGCCGCAATATTTTTAAAATACCTATCCAACGATACTACACACATTGGGGTACACGAGAAAAACAAACATCTCCACTTTACGTGTAGAGGAGGTACATTTTTTTTTTTCAATTTTTTATTTTACCACTTAGTCAGTATGACTAATATGTATATCTATGCCTAAATACAACTTGCTAGTACTTAGATGCTCTGAGCTAAGCTGCGGACAGACGGATGGACGGATATGGTGAAACTCTAAAGGTTGGCTACGGAACCCTAGAAATAAGTACGAATTACCAGAGAAAGGCCTAGTGTAAATTCAGTAATAAGATAAATTTGAGTACCATGTTGGGCGCCAAAATCAGGCTACGTAACTATGGCAGAAAATGGTAGTTGTACTCTTTTCTTTTTTATGCGTAAATTTATATTTTTGTTGTGTAACTGATTTTATTAGGTAAAAGTCTTTCATTTAAATCATGTTTGGAATTCAGTAGCCGTAAATAAAAAACTTTTGAATGAGTCTTTTTTATGTGGATAATGTGTTAGTATGACAAGAACACAAAACTTTTTGTTACAACTGGCTGGAATTTTTTAAACTACATAATACGATTTATAGGTCTCTTTTGTTGTGTTCCACGCGCGCCTCGAAGAGATGTCAGCACTTAGTGACGGGGTCCGATAGGGCTGATGCCTCAGGATCGCGGATTGTTCGTAAGAGATAACCGTGGCCCTGGCACAGGCAACTGAAGGAACACGGGTAGGTTTTAGTAAGTAAAAGTCTGACACGCCCTCCCGCTTGAGACCCAGAGCAGGAGAAGTGATTTGATGATTTTCTTAAGCCTTCATCCTTTTAAGCTCATTTTAATTAATGTATACAAAATATTGTAAAACATTTTAAAAGAGGTGGAGTTTCTTGCTACTTCTTCTCCATACGAAACTACTTTTTGAAAGTGGCGCCTAGAATCAGTTATATTTTTAAGTAAGTTTGACGTTCAAAAGTGCCTTTTTATGGGCCTATTTGAAATAAATGCTTTGACTTTGACTTTAAGGAAACATGCAAAATACCCGTTAGAACTGATAAATAAATAGATGGATAAATACGTGATTGCACTGAAAATACGAATAATGGAACACAACATAACATGGAACACAATCTCCATAAAAGATAATAAAAAAAAGACAGTACATATGGGTACCTACCTGATTGGTCATGCATAACGATCTTATTATGTGCATGTGCAATGACGTCTACACCTCCAATACTTTCCTTAATCAAGTCACTACACCCAATAAAAAGTTTCCATCACTGTATTACGAGAACTATCAGCAGTATGAACCAATAAAGTCAATTGGCAGTATCAGTTTCGTGAACTCAGACACATTTGTCATTTTGCGGTGACACGCCTAATCGGAATACTTCGGTTCGGTGACGGTTGTCATTTTATTAATGACTAGCACTTTGCCCGCGACTTCGTCCGCGTGGATTTCGAAAGAAAAAAAAAAGTTGCCATGTTCATCTGCCATTATTTTGGCTTCTAATGGTAAAACAATTTTTCAAATCGGTCCAGTAGTTTCGGAGCCTATTCAATACAAACAAACAATCAAATATTTCCTCTTTATAATATTAGTATAGATGTTTTGATAAGCTTTCGAGATACATAGTAGTAAAATTTGCTGTAGCAGCCAAGAGTTTACCAGCTATAATAATGGTGGTAGATGTGTGATCCTTTGGGCACGCCACAACAGCGGCGGTAAGTCCCCTCTTTGAGGAGTGGTTGGAGAGGCGCCACGGCGTCCTGTGGTATATTGTTACACCAACATCACATCTTATAATCTATTTATCTATTTAACACCTGAGGAGCTGGTGTGCACAGCAATTCTTTCTATGATTCAGTAGGTACTAAAGTCTTTATGAAAATTGCATGACACTCATTTAACTTACATTTGTTTATCTGAAAATTGTTGTACTGCTGAAAAGCAAACCTTTAGTTACCTCTTTCCATTTTCCACATCGATTTATCTCATTTCATGTGATCTCTTATTATTTTCCTTTCATTGAATGTTGTGACATTTTGTATCTAACATTGTCATCTGTCAGTTTTTCTTTTTCTATGGTATAGAGCTAAGAGGTCGCCAGGTTCTCACTGTAAGCCATCTTTATTGTTCCTGACCGATAACCAATTAAGAAGTATTTGGATTTGAAACTAAAAAAGTCACTTCTAGAAGATCTGCCAGGGACTATAAAAGGCAACTGTTACTTTTCACCAGGTTCTTTTGGCTCCGTCTTTTGACTCGTTCTTTTGACTCCTTCTTATGACACGCCCATTTGGCTCGCTCTGTTGGCTTATTTCGTTTCGTACTTTTTCTTACTCACCAGTCTATGTTTTTAAAAGCTACTTAAATATAAAGCTTCCTAAAACAGAATCTCATTGAATTTATAATTAACATCTCGTGTGCGTGAAGGTGTTCGACTCACTTGATCACCTCCGACCCTCCCACTTGCGTCTTCTAGAGGAATTCGAGACGCCACGATATTTGATAATTTCCCAACCAACAAAAAAAAAGCTATTTGATCCTTATTTTTGTTCAAATACTTACCTAGTTACTATCATCAAAGAAAGTTCTGCGTGCGTACCTACACCAATTTTAATTTAATAGCCTCTTTGCTGAAAATTACGTCATTTTAAAAAAATATGGTCAAACGTTAGCCAGTTTGAATTCCAAATACAAAATGGAATTAATTTGATCTATTATTTCATCAAATTATTTAAATAAAAATTCCAGAATCAATGACGAAAACGATAACTTTTCTCGCGCATATGTTCATTTGTTTCTTATTCACACTTTATTACACGACAGATATAAGTATTCACAGGAAATTATTCGGACGTTATACACGAAAGATATGGATTGTCATGCTATCATTGCCGGCCGCTGCTCGCATGTGTGCCAGTACAGCATTTTCGATTTATGCTGAAGAAGGTTGTCAAAATAATTTCCGAATTTCCAAGCATGTTTAAGAAATAAAATAATATCTCCCTATCTTTTCGTGTCATCAAACTGCCCCATATTTGGAATTTGTACTAAAAGTCGCACGCCAACGGGCGGTTTTTATTAGGCAACTGAATTACCTAATAAAAACCGCCCTCCGATTTACTGAAAACCCTACAAAAAAAAAACAAAGGGTACCACCCCGTTCTTAGCCTGCCCCCTCTGCGACATCAGTCTGACACACTCTTTGTCGTCTCTGAGGCTGGCTTTCCACCAGAGATGCTAAGCTGCGAAGCAATGGATGTGTATGATATCGAACAACGTATCGTTGGATTTTCGAGAGAAAAAAAAAACAATTAAAAATAATTTTACTTAGCTCAAATGGAAATAGACACATACTTAGTGACAGTTTCATGGGTGAAATTGGCACTAAGTATGTGTCTATTACACATACTTAGTGCCAATTTCACCCATGAAACTGAATGCGATCATCACATCTAAAACGCGTTCAAGAGCTGTCAGCGTCAATATTCCATTGAAAATAATGACACTGACAGATCTTAAACATAGTATAAGTGCTGATCGCGTTCAGTTTCATTGGGGAAAATCGCACTTAATTTCGTGGCATCGCTTCACCGCTTAGTTACCTCGCATATCTAAGGTGGAAAAGCAGCCTTACCGTCCCCGACTCTAGGGATGCTATACCCATATCAAAGAGATCCGGGGTATTTAAATGTATTCATGCTTAGTTCACAAACACCAGTAAATGTAACGTAAAATAAACTCTTTATTTGTATGAAGTCTGAAACAACAGGGTCTGTAAAAATGCCGGATGTATAGACTCATCTCTTTTCGTTTCTATTTACAACAGTTTTGTTGTTGGCGTTTTAAGGTTACTGCGGGGGATTAAGTAAAGTAAAGTAAAATAAAATTAAGTTTTATTATAAATATACTATACAAGATAAAGGTAACAAAGTCGTTTGTAAGTAATACTGTTATCTATTTTATTTGATAATCAAAAGTTTTCAGTAGTACTTAAAACTATGCCCCACACTCCACATTTTATATGATTCATAATTAGAAAAAACAACAAAAAAAACTTAATAACAATTGGTGCTCACAATAAAAAGTTAACCTCAAACGTACACATACTTTTAATTTTAGACCACGAAAGGATAATTATATAATTACTGTAAAAAAAACTTTGCATTTTTTTTTAGTTTTATATTTTCTTACTAACAACTAAAAAGAAAGGGCATAAAAACATCACATCGCAAAAGGTTGCTTTCCAGCGACCTTAATAAACAAACTTGCCGAAACATTTTCACAGAAATACTAAAGCTTCCAAAAGCTAAAAGGAACCCCAACAATTGTTACAAAAATATGGACTCATAACCCGTTCATTTCATAACTCTGAAACATTCAGTAGGTAGTAACTTTTCGTTTCAATTGCTCCAGTTTTATTTCCAACGTTACGTTCCCCTGAGCACTCTAATACCGACTCCATTATTTTCTGAGCTTTAGCAAGACCCAAGTCTTATCGTGAACTGAAATCCACAAATTATAACTCTCATAAGTATTGATATTCGTATCTTATAGCTATAAGAATATATACTTTCAAATATATTCGAAGGGATGATTTCGTACGAAGTAAGTACCTCAGAAAAATACAATAAAGCATGCAAAACTACACCTTGCTCTGTTCATTCACGCTCACATGCACACATTTACAACCAAACCACTTTTATTCATGTGACCTAACTCAGCGTTTTTTTTTTCGCGATATTGGCGAAAAATTTGATATTTCGGTAGAGTTTGGGGGAAAGTAATCTTTGGGGAAATTTCGGAAAAAAAAACTGTAGGGAAAATTTTGGGTTGACTAAGAATGAAATATCTACCAAGAAATAATACTCCCTCTTGAAGAGAGAGTATTCTCCGTGGAGTAAAACTGAATCGGCTCATGAATTTTGGGCTGAAGTTCTATAATATAAATATCCTGCTGGGGAAATAGCGTTTCCTCACTTTGTGAAATAAGCCACTACGTCCATCGTACGTCCAGCCCTGACCAAACAACACCTCACTGAGTACACACATGTTTACAAAACCAGCCTCACGTCACTGATGACGGCGCTCTATCATGATTTTTAATTTGGTCTGACATACCTATTACAATTTGTCTTGTTTACGACTTTCGCGTGAATAAATCTAAGACATAACAGCATCGGAAAATTTTGCGTAACATTTCTTTGTGGGATTAATTTACATCACATGGCATTTCACACAAACTCCTCCAAACATCAACAACGTTGAAGTTATCTCGACTAAGTTTTTAAGTGATAATGTTGAGGTAACTCGGTATACGTATCTACTGATAGCATTGCCTTCGATTATTCTTTCTTGAAGTTATATTTAATAACCATAATAACATCACGCTGTATTCCCCGAAGGGTTGGCCTGACTGTACCTATAGTAATATTGCTATCATATATACACATACATAAACTCACGCCTTCTTACCATGGGGGTAGGCAGAAACCACAAAACACCACCTCAGAACGCCACCTGCTACGATCCTTACATTCTCGTTTTGCTTCGTTTACGTTCATACATCTGGTAATACACGTGCGCCGCTTGCGAGTACTACGCAACTGAGCTTTCTGAAGAACATCAAAGTCAAAAGTATTTATTTCAAAAAGGCACTTTCGAACGTCAACATTTACATTTAAATAGAACTGATTCTAGGCGACCCTTCCAAAAGTTATGGAGAAGAAGGGGCAAGAAACTCCACCGTTACTCTTTTAAAATATTTTGTATATATTTATTACATTTTTATATGTAAAGACGATGCACCCAGAATAGAAATACTACACCACAATTAGGTAAAAATAATTCAAAATAAACAAAGACAGACATTGGTCTGTCTTTGTTTATTTTAAATTATTTTTAGGTCACTATATGTCATCCTAGGCGTCCACTCCCGGCGTTTCCACTCACATCTGCCTTGTAAATACCTTCTGTTAGTCTCCTTTCAAACATCCTCTCACCATGACCAAACCATCTAAGCATACTCTTTTCAATTTTTGT
This sequence comes from Dasypolia templi, assembly GCA_963555695.1. Classification (NCBI taxonomy): domain Eukaryota; kingdom Metazoa; phylum Arthropoda; class Insecta; order Lepidoptera; family Noctuidae; genus Dasypolia; species Dasypolia templi. Next base: position 6,379,797 of record OY743148.1, on the reverse strand, counting down.
CACAACATCTTCTTTTAAACCGCACCGTTGCCTTATCACATCATTCTTCAGCCTATCATTCATAGTCACACCACACATGCTCCGCAAGGAACGCGTTTTCACAGCATTTATTCTACTTTCATGCTTCTTTTGCCACACCCAACATTCACTTGCATACGAGTACACAAGCGTAGGCACCAGTACACCCTTCTGAACAGCCAGTCGTGCCTTTTTGGACATCAACTTGACAGGTAACTCATCGTCAAACCACATTCATCCTCTTTCAAATCTGCCAGACAACTATCCATGTAAGGGTTGAACTGCAACGGTGAGGCTACACAACCCTGTCTAACGAGATGCAGAACCAGTTCGTGTATGCCCCATTTATCCTAACGCAAGCACTGGAATCCTTGTATAAAGCTCTCAGTGCCCGTGCCAAGCGTCCGTACAAGGATAGTGTCGACCACAGTTCTTCCCTCCACACACTGTCAAAGGCCTTCTCCAAGTCAACGAAAGCACAGTAGACTTTATTATGCTTTGCTAGATGTTTTTCGGCAATACATCTCAAGGAGAAGATTTGGTCTAAATCCTGCCTGCACATCCCATATTTTCTCATCTGTCACTCTTATCACTCTGTTTATTTAAATCGTATACAGTTTGCCGACAACACTGACACTGAAAGTAAGTATGTTTGACTGTTACGCTTTCACGATGAAACGGCTGAACGGATTCGGATGAAATTTAGCACACAGATAGACCATGTCCTAAGGCTACTTTTTCTCCTGGATCGCAGAAGAAGACGCGTGCATCAGCTAGCATATTATAGAGGTATATGTTGCAATTACATTGTACATTGAATTTCAAAAGACGTACAGCATTGAAAGTATTTCTTTCAAAGACACCAATACGTCATAATTTCTGAATGGACGGCATAAATATGATGCTATAGCAGTAAATTCTTTACGCAAATATTATTTTGCAAACGCCTATTAATCATGCCTAAGATGACTAGCTTTATCTATCTCCAATCTTTAAGCAAACACATTAGACCGGTACAACAAACGATAAATTACATATACTCGTACGTAGCTAAAAATAACTTGCTTAGTATACTTCTTCTGCATGTTGCAGTAGGTGTGGTCATATTTAAGAGGCTTACAAGAGCTAAGGCGTGGTCGCGGACCGACCTTGGTAAGCGTTATTCAACCTTGAACCTTCTGTACCTTATTCACCCAAATAGATGACATGTTTTTTTTAAAGGTCGTCCCTTACGGCTGTTTTTATTTAGCGACGTGCCCCGATTACAGAATATGTCTGAAAGATAACACAATTTACTTACACTCGAAATTATAGTCATAAACCTCTCTTGTGAATTCCATTTACACAATTGCGCTTTCATTTCTATAAATTACTTTTATGAAAATGTTGAAAATCCCCTCAATTGTTCGAGAATCCGCTTATATCTTCAAATTGCACAGTAATACCAGGGGTTGGGATAAACGATTTGATAAGTCAAAACCTTTGGTTCAGTTTTTGAGAATATTCTTATTTAGGAGGATTTTGCTTTGGTTATGTACGTATTTTATAACCTACGGTCTCAGGTCGTTTGTCCACCGATACGTCAACGGGACGTCAACGAGAAACGACATTACTCGAACTGAGGCCCTAGTGTGAGTTTCATTTAACGCATCGTTTTATCATCGTTTTTTACGCATCGTTTCGGCGCTCCGATTGGCCGAACGCTACTTTCTAGTGGTGAAGGGCCAATCGGAGCGCCGAACGCGGTCGATGCGTAAAGTCGAGATGGTTAAATGAAACTCACACTAGGGCCACTGAACTTAACGCTCCGGTGACGGCGATCGTTTGTCCACCGCGACCGAACTCGGTGTTTGAGTATGGTATGAATTTATAGTGGCGATGGAGGTGCGACGGAAGTGTGTGGACAAGATCAAACGTGTTTTGTATTGCCGGCACATAATAAAATAAAGTTTATTGCAGCTTCAAAATCAACTTAAAGAAACAGATTAACAATAAAATAGGCCGAAAGGTAGTTACATCATTTTAAATGTTAGAGTTGCATCTAATACCTTTTTTTTTTTTTTTTTTGTTCCCGGGGTGGAAAATCCTCATGGATGTCTTCCGCCCTGGGGCGGGCGGAGGGGTCTGTCAGACTCTTACTGACTAAAAACCACCCCGTTGTTCCATCTCAAACCTACGCCGGGGTCGTGGGAACACATAATTCTTCCGCAAACCCGGCTGGTGCCGGCCCGCTTGCGCGGGCTCCGTCTCGGACGGGGGGAGTGAGGTGTTAGACTCCCCCCGCAACGTCTAAGAGGGGCGCGCGTGGAACACTACGCGCCGCCACCTCGGGTCCTGATGTATGGGGGGCGGTGGACGTCCCCGAGTCCGCCGTCCCTGGACCCATTTAGAGGGGCTGGAAGACGGCGTTGTTCGCCCTCAGCCTACGACCAACCCGTTGCCCCTTGCGACGGGTCTGATGAATGGCCCCGTCGCCTACCATTTTTCGGTCGCAGAGGATAGGGAGAGCGGCCAACGACATACCGTCACTCCTCTTCCCCTGCGGCCCCACCACGTCCGCCATCGTACGGTGGCGACCCCGTTAAGGCCGCAGAAGGTAGGGAGAGCGGCGCACCGCAATACCGGCACTCCTCTCCCGCCGCGGCCCCACCACAGTTACGATGTCGCCCAACAACACCGCAACCTTGGCCGCTACGTCGTCGGCTTGTCTGCAAAAACCCTGACGAGCGGCCCCTCCTCGGGTTCCTCTTAGCTTCACCGTGGGGGTCCAAACCACGGCTACTGAGCCCCCCCGCCTCGTCAATGCGGGAACTCATTGGGGGGGTGCATCTAATACCTTTTTTTTTTTTTTTTTTTTTTCGAGTTGGAAAATCCTCATGGATGTCCCCCGCCCCGGGGAGGGCGGAGGGGTCTGTCGGACTCTTACCGACTAAAAACCAACCCGGTGTTCCATCTCACACCTACGCCGGTGTCGTGGGAACACATAATTCTTCCGCAAACCCGGCTGGTGCCGGCCCGCTTGCGCGGGCCCCGTCTCGGACGGGGGGAGTGAGGTGTTAGACTCCCCCCGCAACGTCTAAGAGGGGCGCGCGTGGAACACTACTCGCCGCCACCTCGGGTCCTGATGTATGGGGGCGGTGGACGTCCCCGAGTCCGCCGGCCCCGGACCCATTTAGAGGGACTGGAAGAGGGCGTTGTTCGCCCTCAGCCTACGACCAACCCCTTGCCCCTTGCGACGGGTCTGATGAATGGCCCCGTCGCCTACCATTTTTCGGCCGCAGAGGATAGGGAGAGCGGCCAACGACATACCGTCACTCCTCTTCCCCTGCGGCCCCACCGCGTCAGCCATCGTACGGTGGCGACCCCGTTAAGGCCGCGGAAGGTAGGGAGAGCGGCGCACCGCAATACCGGCACTCCTCTCCCGCCGCGGCCCCACCACAGTTGCGATGTCGCCCAACAACACCGCAACCTTGGCCGCTACGTCGTCGGCTTGTCTACTAAAGCCCTGATGAGCGGCCCCTCCTCGGGTTCCTCTTAGCTTCACCGTGGGGTCCAAACCACGGCTACTGAGCCCCCGCGCCTCGTCAATGCGGGAACCAATTGGGGGGGATGCGGGAACCCATTGGGGGGGGTGCATCTAATACCTAAGCTAACTTAATATCTTGTAATATAGGTTTCAGCGACAACCTTCATATTTGTGATCTATCCTCCTTAATACTAATAATATAAACGCGAATGTTTGTGAGGATGGATGGATATTTGTTACTCTTTCACTCAAAAATTACTAAACGGATTTTGATGAAACTTTACAGTCATATAGCTTAAAGGTGCTACCTTTTAGGTGGAAGCTATTATAGCCAAAATAGTGAGCCTTAAGTACATTTAAATTGGAGTTTTTTTTTACAATGCACGTTTAGGAGTATTTAGTTAATGCTTATCAAAATTAATACCTTTATCGCTTTCCGTATTTAATGTATAAGTACCGAATTCACCAATGAAAGTGAACACGGTCAGCACTTTTAAATCAAGTTCAAGAGCTGTTAGTGTCAATATTCCGTAACAATTTTGAAAGTGACAGCTCTTAAACGCGTTCAGTTTCATCGGTGAAATTCACCCTAAGTAGATTGGACGGATGATTCAAAAGTTACCGCAGTAAGAACGGCAGCCGGACAGCGGTGGCGCGCAGAGCGAGGCTGTGATTCATCAAACACCAAGCGGTCGCAGGGGTCGGGGGCAGGGATCTCGGCAATCGGCTGACGCCGGCCATAGTAAATGTATGTATCGCCACTTTGGCACCGTCATCTCGTTTTAGTTGACGACCCGTTGACCTTAGACTTCTACAGAAAAATACGTGAAATAATGAGGGTTATTAAAATTACTTTAGAGAAAGAAAAGAAAGAAAAAACGTTTATTTAGCACACACCAAAAGGCACACAAAGCAGGTAAACATTATAAGAGTTACAATCAAAATAAAGATGAAAAATAAAAAATCAAAGTGTACAGTGCGAAGTATGAAACTAGCAGGATTATTCTGCCCTCCTTTGTCCGCGTGAAATTTCGGCGCTTGACCCACCGCGCACCGTGTCGCTAGGCATCGCGCGCCCGCGCACGAGTATTCCGTCGTTTTGGGTTAGCGTACTTTCTGGCTGTTTTTTCTTTATGGTCAACTGCTAAGGGTCAATAGCCTTCCTCAAGAATTGAGTTATTAAATACATTTTTTTTTTAAATCAGACTGGTAGTTCCAGAAATTAACGCTATCAAACAAAAAAACCGGCTAAGTGCGTGTCAGACCGCAAACAAGGGTTACCGTAGATAGGATATATTAATTGTTCCAGGAATAAATTAACGATTTACGGGCTTTCTCTTCTCCTTTACTTGCGGTGTAAGAACTTGCTTCTGGGCAAATTTCATGATTCTATGTCAACTGGAATACAGGTTTTGATTTATTTGCGAGTATCAAAACAATATTTCGCATAATTGGTCGTATTTTTTATTGCGTTGAAGTAGAAGCTTGTTTTTTTTTATCTAAGGGATCGTAGATCTCCGTATTTGATATTACTTTCAACTTGATACCTCCATGCGTTAGTTTAGGTTTCCCTATATGGAAAACATTAAAATAAACAATCTTAACATCTGGATTTGAAAAAAAACCTAGGTATTCGTTTTTATGACCCATTAACTAATTTTCCTTACTTCATCATCATCATCATCATCATCATCAGCCTATATCAGTCCACTGCTGGACATAGGCCTCCCCTAATGAGCGCCATAGCGCCGTCTTCAGCTTGACGCATCCAGCATCTGCCTGCAGTCTTTCCTTACTTCTGTACCCATACAATAAACTACTTAAAATTGCTACTAAGAACCCAACATCAATTTTATGGCCACGAAGCATTATCCTCAGAGGAATAAATGAATAAACATATTTTTGTTTTCAGTTTCTGTAAAACATGAACTCGAACCAATAAATGATATCATCCCTCTGGAAATACTCTATGTAAAAGACGGTACAAAAAATAAAAGAAAAACGGAAATATATGCAAACTTAGTAGTAATTACAATCTGTCACAAGCTAAATAAGAACAAAACAGCACAGATTAATTATGGCAATTAAAGTTATCTCCTTTCAAGAATCTCTGTTAACACCTCAGGCGTAATTAATGATCGTTTATGGTACCTTCCTGTAGTTAACCCTCGTAGCTTTATTTTAGGTAGGAACGATTGGTTCCTAGAATAGCTGGGGGTAGAAGCTGGGGTGGAGCTTTATCTTCTTATAGTATTGGTCCAGAATTTGCCAACGAGTTGGACATCCTCAGTGGCATCTATCAGTTCCTGTAATGTGCAGACAACAGGACATATTATGCGTCTTTGATTGTAGCACAGCACCACATTTACAATCCAGGGCGGAGTGCCCGTTGTGTTCCACGTGCGCCTCAAAGAGATGTCAGCACTAATTGATGGGGTCCATTAGGGCCGGTGCCTATACGGGACGCGGGTTGTTCGAAAGAGATACCGTGGACCCTGGCATCCGCAGCTGAAGAAACACGGGTGGGTTTTAGTCAGTAAAAGACGACGCTCCCCCAGAGCGTGAGAAGTCATTTCATGATTTCCCTAATTAAACAATTAAGGGCGGAGTCATCTGTGAATCTCCACCTAAGCAGGTTTTCCGTGCTTCGGCCAATCTGGGTCCAATATTGGACATAGCAAGGAAATCCCCCAGGGGTCTACTCTCTAAGCACTAATTTAGATAGAATTAAGGGTTCTGTTTCGTATAAGTGTCGTCCGTAGAAGTTAATGTTATTGTCAACTTGCGTTATCACACTGATGGGCAAATTCATCTTCCCATGATATCCGGAGAAGTACCTCTCCGAAAACAATTATTATCTAGATCACCAAGATGCTGCCTGGAACAGATCGCAGATAACGACTAGATATTTGTAGTGTTTGATTTATTTTGTGACATGTATTTTTGTGGTGAACAATAAAGCTCCTGTTCTAAAGTGAGGGAAATTAATTCTTAGGCAAACTGATTACCAAATTAAATTGTCAATATTTTCAAATCACAACCAACAATCAATTCTTTGAAATAATTAGTATGAAATGGCTTCTACAAAAAGGCAAATTGACGTTCCTAGTGTGTCAATTTGACACAACAAAAATTTTAATTTGACGAAACAATTCACTTCTCTGGCTTTACCTAGTTCTATTATGATACTCGTCATTTCTGAGAAGATTCACCAGTTTATTTAATCGACCTCGAATCCGTACATTTAAGTATACTTCAACTTTTTTTTACAGGATACAAAAAAAAATCCAAATATTGCTCTCTAGAATTCTCGAGAGAGCAATCTATTTCAGTATTCTGTAGGTAACCTAAAATTCATATTAAGCCTGTCTCCGACAAAAATTAATTCAGTATTTTTATATACATAAAGAATGATAATACATTTTTTTCCGTAGAAAAGAAGGTGGGACGTAAAATATATGAACCCACACAAGACAGCAATAATAACGTAACTCCAAAAATAACTTTGCTTTGTGGTGATATTTTTTTCACATTTTACCTACGGTATCTCGTTTACGTTTTCGGTAGGTAACTTATAATTAGAAAACGTGTAAGAAAAAATCTGAAAAGAGAAGTCATAGTTTTAGTATTTTTTTTTGGTTTAAACAGGAATGATATCACTTCAATTCACTGCTTACTTCTGGAGGTGGAAGCCAACTAAACCACAAAATGATATGCAACAATGTAGCGTTCTAAGTGAAATAATTTTTGCAATCAGAGTAGTTTCGGAGATAACATTTTACTACAAACTTTACCTCTTTATAAATTAGAAAGTAGATCTAGATAACCGAGTTTATTAAAAAATATAATTAGTGTGCCTAGTATTTTTTTGACGTTATGTACCCAAAGGAGGCATGCAATTAGCTTAACAAGATACTACGCCGTTGAAAAGCCCGATGGGGATTGCCCTTGAATAGTTAATCTCATTTGAACTGATGTGATTAACTGGCAAAAATAACAACAGTCATTGAAATCACTTGACCCTAGATTGGACTACAAAACATTAATTTGTATGGGCTTTCAGAAAACGGGGTTAGGTCCTACGTCAACATGATAAAATTATATTGTTTTAGGTGGACAAATAAACACCCCGAAATTTTAGTAGTTGTTTTCCCGCAGTGAAATGATTTTGACTTGGTAGTACAATCGAGTTATAAAAAAAAAGGAAAAAGAAAATGGCAGACTCATGATTGTGAAAACAAAGCTTATTTTGCTCTGAACGTTTACGGATCGGCAGCGCGCGGCGGCGCGCGGCGGCGCGTAATTTTCAAGTAGCAACTACGTTACATCTATTGGATTAATATTACTTCGCACGCTTTAGAGTTGGTAAATATTTATAATTAAAAAAAAAAACATTAACAAAATGTGATTTTCCCAGCTAAAGCACTAGGGAGTGGAGAAGGGCGGGCGATTTGGGGGACTGTCTTATGTAATGTTGACGTTAAAAACGTGCTGATGCTCAGCCTATTTTAAACAAATGAGTTTTGATTTCGATTTTATATGATCAAAGTCACTCTGAAAACTCAATTAGTAAGCTTGCCAATATTCTGTTTAAACCCTAGCTTTGTTCGAAAGTTTTATTATCCTAACTTACGCACGTTTAAATTTCAATGGCATACTTGGAAAATCAAATTTTAAGCAAACGCTATTTTAATATATTGTTGTAGATTGATCTGTTTGTTTAATACGGCTAGACGAAACAGATATATGTTAATTAAATTGTAATAGGGTTTTCTCTGAAAATAAGATTGTTATTAGACCTGAGTTTATTGATTATATTCATGAAATTGTGAGTTGCTTTCTACTTCTAGAAAAAGTTCTCTGCATGAATTTTCCAAACAAAATGATTTTTTGATGGGAAAATTCATGAAGAGATTCGATTGATTGAAATTAAAACAATATTCAGACATGTAGACTAAACTAAATTCTGTCTTCAGATTGCATTCTCATCCCTCATTCGCACAAAGGTCTGCTGTGCGAAAACCATTCGTGAACTTTGTGTTTTTCGTATGAAACTGAACGATGTTCTTTTCACCTCACTGCAATTGAATATTGTATAATCTTGCGATTGAGCGTTATTTTAATTTTACAACCGTGTTTCACAGCTACTCCACCGCTTAATCAAACGACGTCGCGTACTTTCCGTTCGCACACCGAAAAACCTCGTCCACCAGTCAACTACTGTTCCAAAATTTTTGAAATGTCACTTTATGATACGAAACTTAAAGCTTATATTTCAATGCTGTCATTCCAGTTGGTAATGAGTTGTTTCAGTGTAAGTGTTACTTTATGCTTCAAAATATAAAGCTCATATTTCAATGCTGTTTAATCAAATGTTGTTTCGAAGTGTGACGGCCATTCAGCTTCCAAGAGTTCCTGCTCTCAATGAAGTTTATCGACATTCACTATATTGTTCCATAATCCTTTGATCAAGCCGCATATTCAGAAATGACGTTTATTTGGGATGGTGTTTCAACAGCTTGAATTAATAGGTATGTGTACTTTTTCGGTAGTATATGACTTTAGTTGTTGTTATTAAATTCGGTGTTTTTAGACTGTAACATCAACATCAACCTACATCAGTCCACTGCGTGGAAGAATCCGGTTACGGGCGTACTTGAAGGCATAGGCCTCGCCAATAGCACGCCATTCAACTTGATTCTCGGCAACTCTCATCCAGCTGTTACCAGTCACCCTGCAAAGATCGTCGCTCCACCTAGCCTGAGGGCACCCTTTCATTCAATTTCGCTAAATCTTTACTTGTCATTTCGCTAAATCTTTACATGTAATTCGCCTAAACCTTATTTGAGTTTTTGGTAAAGGCGTGTATGAACAAAATATTATTGTTTGTTCACTGTGATCAGATGGCAACTTAGTTACTATTTCGTATGTGTAAGTAATCACAATTACAAAAAATATTATCTATACAAGTAGCAGAAGAAGCTATCACTCGGGTTGGTTCAATAAAAACATTTGACAAATCAAATGACATGAAAAGACTTAATAATCTGACTGTATTAGAGTTATTTTCTTATAAATTAATTTTGAAGTCTCCACACATTATTATTGACTTACTACTAGCACTAAGTTTCTTTAACACATCTTCCATTACAGAATCAAACTCAGGTAGATTCTGGTAACTTGGAGGTATGTAGACGCATACTATGCTGACCAAGCTCAACACAGGACAATTCAATGGCGTGCTCAACAGAAAGTCCGATGATGTGTTTTCGTTCTTTCGATTTAATTGAAATTTTAACGAATATTAATGACCCACCATGACATATCATACGTTTTCGGCTGAAATGGCTAACTACACAATAATTTGCATAAATAATTGACATTATTTGATGATATTTTAACCATTGATCTGTTAAAAAATTACATCAAACTTATTACTTTCTAGAAACAATTCTATTTCCAATAATTTGGAAGCGCAACCTTAATTTAATCAAATAATTTTAAAGTATGTTGCACTCCCTTCGGTTTTTTATTACTATCAGTTATATTGCGAGAAGATACCTTATAATTATTCTCTAATAATAATTGGTTATTTGAAGGGGTAACTTCTGTTGTCTTACTGACTGACTACTGACTTACTGTCCTGCACAACTACAACTGAAGAGTCTATAACGCCGGAATGGGTTCCAGCAGGAAAAGTATAACCTATCTGACTGGTAGTACCCTCCAAGGATGTTGGTATTATGGTTGGATCCTCCTTCGTACAACATGATGAATCATAATTAATCGCTATGTTGTTTGTACAACTAGACAACACAGACTCGTCACTAATACTACAATTTGGTATGTTATCTATAACCTCATTAATATTATAAGCTGTCAACATAGCTATCCGATGTCTATTATACCAAGACAGAGATAAGGTTCTCTGAGTTAACTTAAAACCAATAACAAACTTGTTAGTGTCAAAATACTAATTTGTCACTATGACAACATGTCAGCTTGTGAATATTACTATTCAACTTTTAAATATAATTATTATCGTCACCTGATAAAGTATGTATAAGAAAATCACACAACATCAGCTTTCCTATATTTAACTTAATTAAGGTGTTCACATCTTCTACTATGTCCTTTCTGGTAATACCAGTACTATTACCTAATAGCAAAACAATAGTAGAATAATTTTCTAGATTTGTATTAACAATTTTTTTAATCATTTGTTTAAAACTTATGTTATTAAAACTGTGGTTAGTAAAACTATGACTAAGGTAATTGAGTAATTTTTTTCCAAAGCCTGAACCTAATTCATCACCAAATTTTTTTGACTTGTTTGTCTGTGTGTTACACACGTCTCTGCTGGAAGAGCCAACACTGGAGGGGGCAAGTTAGGCTGAGGCTGAAGAGGTGGTGATTGGTGGACACAGCTGCTTGAGAGGTTATTAGTTACTGACTCGTATCTCTCTGCATTGCACTTCACCAAATCCAGTGGTTCCCCAGCCTCAAACAAGCGGTCACTTAGTTACCGTTGTGAAGTCTCAAATTTTTCAAAAATATCCTTTAGCAAGTGCTCCTTCTGTAATATATCATAAGACAGGAACTAGATATCAGTGTCATACTTTTCCCTACATTTATCTAACTCAATAGTACAAATATTTTAACTTTTCTATAGTACAACACGTTCCTTTCTAAGCGCAAGATTTTGTTTTTTTAATTGCTCTCTGTGACCCTTTAATTAATTTCTTGATTTTAATATATTTCTTTAATTTCTTGTGACTCACCTCACCAAAATCGATCGTTATTTGTCGGTACTAGAAGAGGCATTGCAGTGAAAATTTACAGGCGTTTCAAATACTACAAAAATCATTCTAAACTAAATACTTGTACATAATAGGTACATATGACGGCGCAGTAAATGGCATCGTCCAGTTTTGTAAATCTATCATTTTCACCAATATTTGACATTACTGCCGCATGTGGCCACACTTCTAGGAAACCTGGAATCAACGATAATTTCCGATAAGAGAGACACTGACTGGTGACAGTCACTCTAGCAGAGCGTCGCATCGATGGTTGCGTGGCGGCTGTCTTCTGTCTCGTCCACGGCGAACTGCTATATTCCGGCACAACCCTGATGATATTGAAGCTGCTGAACACGCGCCGTTGTATGCTGGGTGACAGGGAAATTCGAACTGTTCCTTGAAAGGGGTTATGCTAGAGGTACAACCAAGTAGGACAACAAATTAAGTCGTCTAGTCTAGTTAACTAGGGGTCTTAACTGGATGAAAAAGTATAAATAAAATGATAAAATTTACTTGTAACCAATAAAAAATAATTATGAAAAGCTACTCCACTTTTTATTTGATAAACATTTAATTGAAACTTTTCTGGAAGCTTCATAAAAAATATGCTTGTACAAAACTTACATAATCTCAGAAATAAAAGGTTTTTAGTAAAAAAAAAAAAACGAAGAACCGGCTCGGCTCGGTTACCATCCAGTTTTGATCCATAGTTAACTGGACTTAGTTTTTTGCTAATGACTACTAGTATACCCCCTTTCATGGAATAGGTCGAGTTTCTCTGTCACACTGTATATTTTAGTGTAAGCTTGTGAGTATGTGACGCAATGGAGTTTACAATCATTCAGACAACATCATAGACTTAAATTAAACACAGCCTGTATTACGATCTGCTTGCTGCTGCTGCAAATTGCACAGTGAAGGTCACAAAATGGAGTCAACGCCTTAATGAAACTGAGAACTACTAAGAAGGATTCTCATTAAAGATAGAACGTGTGTTATTTAGACAAATTAAATACATTGTACGTTTTCACTACCACACAGAAAATTAATTTAACAAATGGAACGTAAACAAAATGAACGCGAATTGAAAACTTTTGCAGACACGAAATTTCTCGTCGACATTTCCCTCGGCGGAATCGCGAATGACGAAACTTTAATGTAATTCGATCAATCAATACATTTGCGTTCGAAATCAATTAAAACAGTTTTGCGTTGATGACGGCGAGCAGGAGTTGGGAATGGTTTCCAAAATTCATTAACCGTTAAGGAATTCTGTAGTAATCTTTGATCAGTTGGTAATTTGGTTTCGGGCAAACTTATTTGAGGTTTTGTTTTAATTATGCAAGTGTTTGGGTGAGTTTCGGTCATTAGTTCGTTTGCAAACCTGGCATCCTTGATTCTAAATAAAGCATAGCTTTCTCTATCTTGGTTGTACCTAACCTCCGCATCAAAGTTGATAATAAACTTTATTTTTCTAATGCTGTTTTGTTTTTGCCTCGTAAAATTATTACAAAAGAGGCTACAAAAACAAAAATTTCTGGTCTGTGGAGATAAAGGAAAAAGCATTCTAGAAAATGATGATAATGATTTATGGAATAAGATAGTTATTAATAGGAAAGCAGTGGTGGCATAGTGGTAACGGCCGCGACTTACGAGTTGTAGGTCGTAGGTTCGAATCCAGGAGCGTAACTTTGTGAGAATTATTCCATCACCACTGCTCTCAAAACGGTGAGGGAAAACTCGTGAGGATACCTGCATGTCTTAGAACCGAAAATTCGAAGACATGTGACATCTACCAACCCGCACTGGGCCCGCGCGGTGGATCACAGCCCACTCCCTCTCACAGAGAGGATGCCTGTGTCCTAGTAGTGGGAACAAAACAGGCTGATTATGTTTTGCATGCTTATAGTTATTTTCACATTCCTTTGCAACACATTTCAATATTCATTTCATCATCAGCCTACAGAAATCCACAGCTGGTTATAGGCCTCTCCTATAGCACGCCAGTCAACTCATCCAGCTACCACCAGCCACCCTGCGAAGATCGCTGCTCCTCCTAGCCTGAGGGCGATGGTAGATCTGTAAACGCAACATGTCAATGTGTCAAAACACACGTCAAGTTTTACTTTAGTCGACCTCTCTCTCTCGCATAACTATGGCTGTTGTACTAAGAACGTTGTGTGCTATCGTCATATTATACCACTGTTAATCCTGCTTATTTCTTTCATTTACACCACTAATCCTTCAGGTTTTGGACCCAGAGCGTCGCAGAAATATAAATATTAATGTATTTTAAGCGAAATTAAAGTAAAATGATGAAGATGATGTTAATACGAAATAGCTAGGGAGTGTGTGGAAAACGAAGCACATGATAGAAAAAACAATTAAAGGCCTTATCACGAATCGATTTAGCTGTTAAATCATCAGTTATTCCACACATGCGCAACGCAAAAACGGCACATGAAGCTTGGAGCAACCTATCAAAAGCCTATGAAGACAAGGGATTATGTCGTGGGCTGGGGCTTCCCAAAACATTATTTGCAACTAAGCTGAATGAGAGCGAAAATATGGAGAGCTATGTCAACAAAATCTTAGTCTTTGTAAATCTTAGTGAAATAGGATCACCACTATAGGATGACTTTATAACTGTTATAATGTTAAGCGGGTTGACATTATATTGTGATCCGCTTGTAATGGCACGGCACGGTTGGCGCAGTGGTTGAGCGATCGGCTGCTGCGCTGCGTGTCGCGGGTTCGATTCCCGCACGGAACAAATATTTGTATGACCTTCAATTAGTTGTTCCGGGTCTGGGTGTCTTGTGTATGTGAGTTTTCATGTTTGTGAACGCACCCACGATACAGGTGTAATTCGTAGTGTGGGGCAACGTTTTTAAAAAACGAAGAAGAAAGAAAAGATAGAAAATGGCAATAGAGAATTCAAATGTAAAATTTTCCAGTTTAATAGTAAAAGGAAAGTTGTTACAGGAAAACATCCGCAGAAGTTGCAAAAGTGAAGCTGGCTCAGCCTTGCTTGTTCGGAAACAACCAAGATATTACAGGTGCAAGAAAGTGGGACATTTTATTAAATATTGTCTTAAGTCCGAGCAAAAGACAAATCGAAAGCCCTACTAATTACGCTGCCAGCAAAAATGAAGCATGGTTCGTGGTACATAGATAGCAGTGCTACAGAACATATTTGAGGGGCATAGGTGTCATGAGTGATTTTGTGACTGATAAAAAGCCAATAGAGGTATTTATAGCTAACGGTGACAAGTTATACACTCCTGCAAGGTTCTGTCAGTGTTAATATGAGAAATGGTGACATAAAGACAATAAGTAATGTTTATTATGAACCTAACTTAACTGTTAACTTATTATCTGTACGTGCTATGGGTAGAAAAGGTTATAACGTATTGTTTAGTCCTAGCATGTGTAAAATTTTTGACGATGAGATTATGTTAGCTACAGGAATGCTGTGTGATGGCATCTATCGTCTAAACACAGTAGAATCAACTACTTTAAATTGTAAGTTTACTATGAAATGCGATGCCTCCCAAAAATGAACTATTGGAGAGAGAAAAACCATTTCAACCATTTCAATTTGATGAAACACCGCCAATAGTAACAACACTAATAATAATAATAAAAGACGAAGAAGTGATGTTGTATACTCGTTTATACAGAAACCATCAACGGGTCATCGTAGTGAAATAATACGAATACAATTTTTTGACGCTGAAGAATTCACAAATTTACCATGCGATTGTAGTACCAATATATGTGCCCAACATGTTGTGGGGAATGTATTTAATATTTACAGATGTGTTAAGGATATTTTAAGCAAGTTGCATAAAAATATGAATAAACTATCAATTACATTTCAGTTGTTTTATTTTTATCACTCATGAGTTGAAATATAGAGTATTCAGATCAGTAATCAGATCTGAGAACCCTATATTTCACAGTTGAACCATTCAAATATCCCTATGACTATTCAACATTCAGAAGCCTCTATTCATGAAGAATGTCAATTGTGAGAGAATCATCTATTCGAAATGACTGTTGCATTGAGATCGAAATGAGACATCTATTCAAGATCGTCACCTACATCGTTTAAAAAATCATATTCAGAATTCTTCTAAATGTCCATTTCAGTTTATGACTTGTAACCATTATTTCTTCATCAAGTCATAAAATGGCATACTAACAATATTCTAGAGCTGTCTATTCATTAGCATTTTTTTCAGAATAAATCCTGTATACTGTAGCATACTCAATAGCATCGTTCATGTATAAATAAACCGAGCAGTTCAATATGAACTGCTCATTATAACAAGCTGTTCAGTATGAACTTTCGATGGTGGTTAGCTGTAATATTAGTATTACTTATAACTACGAGTACATTTTACTAGAATAGTGTCCAATATAATAATTGTATAATAATGTAGAAATAAATATTTAAAAATTATCCTACTTATCTGTTTTATTTCTTAAATACTAGCAATACTAATATAACAGCTAACCACCATCGAAAGTTCATCAAATAGTCCGGTTAAGTAGTCACGACCTCTCAAGGTCAACTACAAGATGCCATACAAAAAAAAAAAAAAAAACGAAAGTTCATACTGAACAGCTTGTTATAATGAGCAGTTCATATTGAACTGCTCGGTTTATTTACACACATGAACGATGCTGTTGAGTATGCTACACATACTACTAAATAGGATTTTACTGAAAAAAACTAATATGATAATAACCATAAACTGAAATGAACATTTTGAATAATTATGAATACGATTTTTTATATTTACGATCTTGAATAGATGTCTCATTTCGATCTGAATGCAACAATCACTTCGAATAGATGATTCTGATTACAATTAACATTCGTCATGAATAGAGGATTCTGAATGTTGAATAGTCATAGGGATACTTGAATGGTTCAACAATGAAATATAGGGTATTCAGATCTGATTACTGATCTATATTTCAATTACTCTGGCACACCTCAATCATCGAAGCATGGAGTACTCAGTAACAGAGTTTTCCAGAAATGTGTATATGCATTGAGGGAAAACAGACTCGTAAATCTTTCCTAAGAATTCTTTTAACAGAGCTAAATAAATTCTAGAGTTGGTTCACTCTGACTTGTGTGACGATGCCTTCTACTTCATTTAGTGGAGCAAAATATTTTATTACATATATAGATGAATACTCTAGAAAGACTTTTGTTTATTTTTTTAAAGGAAAGATGAAGTGTTTGTTACATTTCAAGCTTGCAAAGTTCTAGTAGAAAATCAGTCGAATAAGAATTTAAAAATTATACGGAGTTATAATGGAACTGAGTATTGTAATTAAAAATTTCAGAATCTGTTGAAGGACTCGGGTGTTGTACATCAGACAACAGTACCATACTCTCCACAACAGATTTTGATGCCATTCCTTCCATTTCACATTTACGTACTTTTGGTGGGAGTGCTTAACATGTACACCGTCAAACTAAACTAGAACCCAAAGCTGTGAAGTATATTTTAGTAGGATATTGCGAAAATACTAAGGGCTATTGATTATAAGACCCTTTAGGAGTATGAGGAACAGGGTATAAAGTTCACTCATACTCTTCGGAAAAGGGAGGATCCTCCGACCAGATGGATGTCGTATCTGGTGGGCAACTGCCCGATGATTGTTGTCGGGAAGTTGTATATATGCTAGCTGCGCGGTAAACTTTGATTGCGCGATGCAGGATTTGTGTGATGCGTTGTTCGCATGTGGCAGTGTAGATGCCGCCACAACCCTGAAAATCCGAAAGATTGTATAAAGGCTCGGGATGTTACATTTTTAGAATATTAATTTATTAAAGAGAATATTGTGTCTAATAATGACAATCACTGTGAAGAGCCACAATACTGAGAATATACACAAGTTATGTTGGATGTAAAGAATAACACAGAATTATCTACTGGGGAAAATATCTCTAATGAGGTCCATTCTGATGACACAATTTCAAGTCAGCCTGAACCAAGATAAAGTGTGATAATGGCAAATGATTCTGATAGTGAAGAAAGCTTTTACTCATATCATTCTTCAGATGAAACTTATATTCCTGATATAGATGCAGAAGAGTCGTCTTCGACTTCGCGTTCAGATGGCTCCATGATAGCTCATCTCGTCAAAGAAATATCCCGTACCAGCGATACCGATGAACCACAGAGAGTACAGGAGGCGCTGGGCAGTCCAGAAGCATGAAATACTGGGCGCATTGCGTAAAGTTACAATTTTCAATGACAATTAGTCCGCTCAAAACTTATGCATAAATACTATGTTCCATACTAAGAACGTTGTGTGCTATCGTCATATTATAACACTGTTAATCCTGCCTGTTTCTTTTATTTATACCACTATTCCTTCAAAGGGCGTCCTACCTTACGTTCGTCGACTCGCGGTCTCCACTCAAGAACACGTCTACCAGGTCATTACATGTCGTTTACTTTAGATGAATATGGCCGGACTACCGGGCTTGGCACTTCAGCTTGCTTATTCTGTTAGATATATCGGCCACTTCGGTTCGGACGGAACACCTCGTTCCGGATTCGATCCCTTAGAGAGACTTCAAGCATAGCCCGTTCTATAGCACGCTGAGCGACCTTGAATTTATAGACCAGCTGGGCTTATTAGTCGATTCGCACGAACTGACTTAAATAATTAAATAATATTGCTTTTCTTTAGGAGATTCGCACAAAGATAATTTATTTGTGAGCGAATTGACAATTCCAGAAATATGTCCAACCAGCAAGTCGCCAACAGAACAGTTTCGACTCCGCAAGTCTTTAGGCTCTGCATGTGGAGTACGCGACGAGAAGACTCGACGAAGCTTCCCGAACGATGCCCTGTCCAGCTGAATTCTTCTGTTACCTTCCCTCTCAGGTTGTTACCAAACTGCAGAGCATTTCATTCAAAGAATCCCAAAGGCACAGTAGAAATCAATATTGCTCAGATAGTGGAAGGTATACGATGAATCAATACAAGTCCATGAATAATAAATAAGCGATATTGTAGACGTTCAACTACTAACATTTGTTACTATGGCGTGTGTACATGGGACAAAGATTACAAAATCAATGGAGTGCTAATAAGTACGCACAATAATATTTCCTAGATGCCCGCTTTTGCGGAGTGACAGTGCTTGGCCGTCATCGCAGGATCGATATCTGTAAGATACTTATTTTACAGGTATGTTTAACTGCTTTTGCTCTAAGATATTCATTTAGGAGGTGCGTAATAACAGTAGTTTTTGGCCGTGGCTAGGATTTTGAACGCGATCTGGAGTCTCCGCTTGTCTAAGGTAGGTAAGACATTCTTCGATCATGGCGTAAAATCATTATTAAGTCACTGCACTGTAACTCTTTTCTCATTCTAATTAATACCTTACACTACCGAGACAAGAATTATATTGCAATGACTAACGATTTTTACGTCGATCTTGTGTGTTACTTTATCACTCCATTTGATAACTATTCCGTGAGACGGAAGGATCTGCCGAGGAAAAGAACTCTCTATAAGCCTTTTTCTACTAAATAGTGTCATGAGGAAAATACGCCCTCCTTAATAACACGTTTTTATGAAAGAGTTTCCTCTTCTTCTCTCAGAAAGAGTTTTTTATCATTTATAATTAAAGTTGTTTTTACCAGTTATACGTCTTTGGATACGGTTTTAACATTTTTAAACTGTCTAAGACGGATATCTATAAGAAAATTTTATTGAATATGACGACGAAAGCCACGAAAAAACCTGTCCAAAGTTTGGGTGTTTCAAAACAAATTCACGCCTACCAAAGTGAAGCGATCTAGAAGCGGGGGGTAGATTTTGATCGCGAGTTTTTTCAATTTGACTGGCTACTTTGTGTCAATTCCTCTACGGAACCAAAGAAGCATCAATGCTGAATGGTTTACTACCAAATGCTTGGCAGAAGTTTTCTCTGTTGTGAGCAACAAACAACCAAACACAGGGCTTCGCGGGCTACTGCTCCACCACGACAACGCACCTTCGCACACTGCGCTCAAAACAAGGAGCTTCCTGGACAGCACGCCGGTCAAACTCCTGGGTCACCCTCCTTACAGCCCTGACCTAGCACCGTGTGACTTCTTTTAATTCCCGAAAATAAAAAAATCTGCTCAAAGGGATACAATTTTCGTCGCCGGAAGATGCGCTGTCAGCGTTTGAGCAGGCTGTAAACGAGGTGTCTACGGCGGACTGGAAAAAGTGTTTCGAAAACTGGTTCAGACGCATGAAACTTTGTATAGAGGCTAGTGGAGAGTACTTTGAAAAGATTAAATAAAAAAATATTTACCAATAGAACATTTATTTTTATTTTCGCAAAATTTTCTTTGATTTGATTGTCCCATGTAATAATAGCGGGGAATAGATTATAATATAATTAATGGTATATAAGATACATGGACGACATTAGGTATTGAAGCGTAGGAGTTTATATATAAATGGTGGGCGTAATGATAATGGGCACGAACAAGCGTTCATTCCGTTCTTCATTCATTTTTCATGGCTGGTTGCAATTCTGATGTAATACCTTGCTCTATTATTTCTGTAATATTTTAATAAAAACTCAACAATGTCACAAAACTTTCTGTGGAAACATTTTAATAATCACTCGACAATGGCACAAAAATCTCAGTGTGAAAAACAGTCAAAGATACGATCACAAAAATATATCATTTCGAAACGTAATATTTTAGTCTTAACGTAAAGTCAAGCACCGATTGTGAACAGGCTCACAAATAGCGCAGGTCATAATAATAGCTTATTGTCGGGTCACTGTAACAAAAATGATCTAACTAACTTTTCTTTACATTATCATATACTATTACACAGGTACTTATGGAAAATCTGCGTAGGAACAGTAAAAGCAATAATCACAACAACAAAAAAACATTTCACGACGTAACATTTCACACCAAACTTATACGGTAGCCGCCGATTCTGAGTAGTAGTGATTAATGTCATTCATTAAGTTTATTAATTAATTAAACGCTCGTTACAGCGTAAATTATCGGCTTGGTGTGAACGAAGAGTAGGTATGCTTAGATAGTTTGGTCTTGTTGAGAGGATTAATGAAAGGCGACTA
Organism: Dasypolia templi; assembly: GCA_963555695.1. Taxonomy (NCBI): domain Eukaryota; kingdom Metazoa; phylum Arthropoda; class Insecta; order Lepidoptera; family Noctuidae; genus Dasypolia; species Dasypolia templi. The sequence continues at coordinate 6,359,312 of OY743148.1, read as the reverse complement.
ACAAAATGTACAAGGCACATGTGAGTGAAACGGCCGGGAAGGGACGCCCTAGCATGACATATAGTGATCTTATTGGTGATGTTCTTCTGAAAAGTCAGGTGCGTAGTACTCGCAACCCCCGCGCGTGTATGACCAGATGTATGAACGTAAACGAGGCTAGGAGTAAGTAAGGATTGAAAAGGTGGCGTTCTGTAGTTTCTGCCTAACCCCATTGAAATCAGGCGTGAGTTTATGTATAAAAAGTTGAATATAAATGGACAAGCAGTACGTAAACCCTCCCAGTCGGCGCCTGGCCGTGTGCGTGTGTGTGTGTGAATTTGGCCATTCGGGCATCAGGCCAGAACGATTCCCTAGCTACAGTATAGTCTTAAGCCTGCACCCTAATTGCGTAATACACAATCAATCGGAATCTGAATCGTTTTGAAACAGATTCCTAATCCATTGCTTCTTAAGTTCGATAAAAATTCTGCTCAACAATATATAGAACGCAATTAATGTTCTTGAACCGTCAAAATCAAACAGATTAGTCGTAATCGTTTACGAAAATGTGTTACGCAATTAGGGTGCTGATTTACACGCTGCCATTGAATTGCCTATGTCATACTGGAAGTTGAAGCATCAATAAAGATGAAAGTAATTTGTTGCTTCAGAATGCAAGAAACATGTATCGTGTACATGTACAGTTTTATTGGACCAAACATCCATATCAAAGTATGTAGTTTCATTGCAAGAGATTAATGTCAAATACTTTCGGACTCTTCTCATAATCGTAACCAACATACTGCCATTCCAGCTTCATCCTTCAAGTAAGTAAAAAAACATGAACAAACAAACTGAAAACTAAACATTTTAGTCCGTTTTCATTTTCTCGAAAACGCGGGAACTCTAATCTATTTCGTAGTTAAGAAACTGCACTATACGTCATTTCAGCTATCGCATAGTTGCAAGTAAATGGAAGTTCTCAATTAACTATTTTAAGAGATAACTGCAATGTATGCTTATCTCTGCATACATTTAGTTTGAGACCATGTTCAACTCAAATATCTATACATTTAAACATGTAAATAAAAATCAATTGCCGGGTAAACCTCAAACGGAAAACATATTCCGATCTGATTGGGAGTTATGTGTTTGAGCCGTTTGGGGTTGAAACATGGGTCGGGGTGCCCACTTGGTTTTTCAAAACATTGCTAAGCGGTTGGTCGACTCGTCACGTGACCAGAGGGTTGCCCTTTTTTTGGCCAAAGAATTAGCATCGCCATATAACGTGGCAATGCTGCCAGCCTTTTGGGCAATTTTTCTGGTGACAGCAATGTAGACGAATCTTTTCCTTCTTTTTTTTAATTCATATTCATATTATTCATTAATTTCAGGATGTTAGGTTGTAAATTACGTACCTAAATATAATTATTATCCTACGAATAACCGATACATTGCCGCATGTATGAAAGATCATCCCTTGAGAACGGCTCGACCGTTGTGTTCGTAATTTTTAAGACAAGGTATGTATGACAGATATTTTGTTGAAAATCTACCGATAATATACATCAAAGACATGAAATTCACCCAGGCGACAACCCGGCCACGGACAGCTTGTTTAAAATGAAATACGACACCATAAGTAAGTATGGAAGAAAATTACATTTTGCGCCGTCCCAAAATAAATTGAGATTAAAGACAGGATAATGATGACGACATTTAAGGCGAGGTTGGAGCTTTTTTTAACTTTCTAATCTATCTAACCAAATGTAAATATTTATTATGAAAATTAAATTTATAAATTATGTTTAATAAGCAGTTTTTATGGTTGTTTAAGGTGATTAAGGAATTATTTAAGGAAAATGGGTTTTAGCCTAAATTTCTTACATTTTTTCTTTGTCCGTTACTCATAACTTCTGAAAAAAAAAAACACTTCTTCTTCCCATGGCTTAAACAATAGGAAGAAGACATTGTGAGTGTTTTCGGGGTTGTCTTTTGAAACTTTTTCACCTAACTTTGGGTCGTTTCCGGGATAATCATAAGTTTTTAAGGTTACTGTTTCCCACATTATGAGTAAGCAAATAAGGCGTAGGTACTTAATGTATTACATAATATTATGATATGTCACTGCTATCACATAATAATATGACTTTGACCGTCGAAATCTACGCCTAATTCATTTGTCCTTGTGTTCAATTTGGCCTAATTCTCGTTTTGCATGCCGGGCTCGCTCATAACTCTCTGCTAGTTTAAATTTGGTACCCTATTGTTTTGTACGCATCACGTTTCATAATTCGTAAGTTTATTTTTTCATAACCTTATGAAAATTCAGCCTGTAAGGTGTACCAGACCAGAAGCACAGCAGCAGCAGCTGTTGTACCAGAAGAAATAAGTGAACACTAACGACTGGAGCCGAATATACACGATTCAGCGCCGATTATATACGCGATTCAGCGTAGCCGACCGACTAGAGCTGATTATTTATTACCCGATTCAGCGTCACCGAACCGAATGTGACGGTTCAGCTTCGTTCACCGCTCGAAAAGAGCGCAAAGTGCGCCTAAAGAACTTATCACTTAAAAGCCAAATTTACCAAGTATTGGTCGCACCTCCCAATTCCTACTAAAACATAAAACATAACATAACATCACGCCTTGTTTCCCCGAAGGGTTGGGCAGAGGTGTACCTATAGTACACCCACATTTCGCCAGTTATGTTTTTAAGTCCCATGTAATAGGGGGCGAGCCTATTGCCATCAACCGGGCACAAATCCAGACTCCGGGCTGCTACTGAGAAATTCCAGATAGAAAAACCCCAATAACACTTTGCCCGACCTGGGAATCGAACCCAGGACCTCATGTTCAGCAGTAACGATTCGCGACCACTAGACCAACGAGAAAATTCCTACTAAAAGTATCATGAAAAATAGTTTTCAACACATTTGCTCATCTTTATGAGCAAATGTGTTGAAAACTATTTTGGCTCTTATTACACCTCTTTTAGGTTCATAATGCAGTGTGTTAAACACGCGTGCTTTTTACTTTACATTACCGCACTCGTGTTCAATCGTGTTTTATACTTAACTTTTTTTTTCTTTCATCTCCGTAAAGAGTTTTTAAGTCTAATTATAATGAATATTTATATCATCTCCGACATATACCCAAGAAAATGAAAACAACGAAATTAATTACCATAACACAAACTGTAAAAATGCCAAGAAAAACTGTTCGGTATCATTTTGAAAATTGTTCTTTCACTAATTGGTTCAATAATTAAAGATAATAATATGTTTTTTTCCTCGCCAGTGTATTGAAAAACGTCGTGTGACACGTGTGTGCGTTGATCATTACCCACTCGGCTCCCTTATCGCGCTCGCCGGCTCGGCGAATAAAACCTCCTCGGGGGTGGTGACCAAAAGAGCACACTCGTATCACAATGTACTATTAGAATTACACACAAGAACACAAGTGCTAAAAGAATTAACAACTAACTAGAAGAAAATGTTCAAAGAAGCGCTCGGACGTGAAGCTACCCTCAGTTTATTAACACCTTCAAAAGCTTCTTATTGAAATCGGCTTAAAAGTGGAAAACCGCAGACAGTGTACCCGTAAAATGGGGTAAAAAGGGAACTCCTAAGAAAACCTCACCACAGCGAAAATGAAACCTTAAGTTTTATAAGTAACGGTGGAAGTTCCAGTGTGTGTCGTTTTAATACTATTGGACAACAACGACATTTCTGGGCAGGTTTTCCAATTCCACTAAAAGGACGTTTTGTCGTAGAAAAGGTGCACTGGGAAGTTTCATTGAAAGTTGATTTGACGACTTGTGTGTTGTAGGTGGATTCCTGAGAGCACTTATGTGGGTTTCCTTGGAATTCTTTGAAGTAGGTATAGCGTTTTGTACCTATTGTTAAGATAAAACCTATTTGTGGTTTATACGTATTAGATCGATTTTAGGAATCAGGGTTTATACATAAGATATGTGTAGCTTATCGATAAAGCGCTTTGTGATTAGTTAACTATAACTGGCATTGATTTAAATTCTTTGAAAGTAACCATTGTTAACTGAAGTAAACTAGTTAAGCTGTACTAATATAGTTCTTTTTTTAGTATTTTTGTTACACGTAAAGTGGGGATGAATATTTTTTTTCTCGTCTATCCCATGATGTGGGGCGTCGTTGGAAAGGTTTTAAAAAACTTGCATGTCTATCAAACTCATTTTTCGATTCAGGAACCCGTTTGCGAAGTATTAAGCTTTAAAGTGCAATTTTTTGTTAGTGTCAACTGTCCCCCGCCACCAATTACCTGGCAAACTGGCAGTAAATTTTTAGACATGCGAAAAAAATCACAGCAGTAGTATTTATAACGAAGTTAAAAGGAAAACCATCACGGTTAATTAAGCTTTACAAGTTAACGAGTAATAGTCGACCAACTTACATTTGCAGATGGAATGTTAATTTATTTATTTTCATAGGCGAATCGAGAACTCCAGAAATAGTGCATTTGCATTTTGAATTACCTTTATACAAAAAGAAACACTTACAAAATTAATGAGTATATGTAGTTTCTAGTGTATTTTTTGATATTCTATTTTTTGATATATCTAAGTACAGTCCGCACATCAGTGGTAACAAATTGATATTGAAAATGCCTTTGTGTCGATGCGGTAAGGGCGATTCGTTGTTCAAGTGATACCACTGATGTGCGAGTGTTTGTGCACCTATGTGTACAAACACTCGCACATCAGTGGTATATTACACATCAGCAGAAAGCAGCTATCTGCTTTCTCGCTCACGAGAGGTTCTTGATGAAAGGCGGTACGGACCTCACTATACGAAGCGCACATTTTTCTGCGTACCTAAGATATTACGGGTTTTTAACAATAATTAATAGGTACATACAAATAAATTATATTCTTAGTTTCTATTATTGTGTGTGTTTGCACAGAAAATTTCAAAGAAAACTTACAAGACACAAAATTCACTTAGATGTTATATTTGTTTACAAGCTAAGGTACTTAGAATGCTAGTTAGTTATACAGTTAAAGTTGCTTTAAAACTAAAACAAACATAACAATTTCTAGTCGTAGATAAATGCAGTAATAAAAGAAGAAAGCTTTGTTAGGCCCTTTGTACAAGGTACGATTTCTTAACGGTACGGCGTGCAAAACCGCGCCGTAGAAAAAAACGTGTCTGTCAACAAGCTTCCGTAGCGATCCATACAAAAATGACGACCGTGCCTACACATGACTTATAAACCGTAGTTTATTACGGCAAGAAAAACGTGTGTGTACAAAGGGCCTTTGAATCTGTGAAGTATCTATGGCAGACCATTATATCTATCATACATTAATATGGTAGCTAGGATACGGTTGTTTACAATTTGATGTTGTCACTTAAAATAAAACACTGTGTACTTTCAGTTACCGAAATATTGTACTTCTTTATTTAATATTCAACAATACGCTCACTTATTCAAAAAAAGAAATAACACAAAATTTACTTATTTCGAGTTTTTACCATAAAGTGAATTAACTCCGCAGGGAGAATACGTCCAGTCCAACAGCCGCCTAGCCGGCTCGATACGATGAAAATGACAGAGATGAAAGACTGTAGTTCTGTTTTTGACTAACGCGCGCGCACCAGTTGGTAGGTACCGGTAAAGTGATCAAAGTCAGTGATGCGCCGACTATGCTGAATGTAAGATCTTAGAAGAAAGTTAAAAAAACGCAGTAAAACGAAATAAAATCGGTGTTATACTATCAGGTGATAATTTGACAAGCTTTTATATAATAAAAAGTGCAAGTGTTTGACTTATTCACTATAATAGACAAGTAGCCGTAATTAATTTGGATACTATTGTGACTTATTTCTGTTTTTTGTAAATTGTTTCGTATCATATTACGAAATCATTAAAAGTTGATTCAGTTTTATAATAAAATGCATGAGCAAATCTAAAGGGAATACGTTTTATTTCAATATTGTACTATAATGTATAAGGATCGTAGTATTTTTTTTGGTTTGTTCCTGTTTAATTTTTCAGTTATTACTTCGTTTTATTTACAGGTTTCTCTTCTTACTTCTTTTAGTAAAATAAAGAAAGCGTATTTTAAATCCCACATGCACCTCCGCGGAGCAACGCAGTGTCCTCGCGGAAGGCGATCGGCGGCGGCGATCTCTCACGTCCGACCCTGGTCCAGGCCATGGTATGGAGCATGAATGCTCGCGAAGGAGGAGGCGGAGCGCGTGAGGGCTCGCGTGAGCCTTGCGCCCTCGCGCCCCTGGTCGCCGCAGGAGACGCCCTGGCCGTCGGGAGTCGCTTACAGATTCCCAGCCTGATGGATGCTTGCAATGAGTAGCTCCCCGTCCGGTAGGGACCAGGCCCGGGTCGACGGCGCGTCGTGTTCCAGGCGCGCCTCAAAGAGATGTCAGCACAAAATAGCGGGGTCCGATAGGGCCGACGCCTCAGGGTCGCGGGTAATTCGAAAGAGTAACCGTGGCCCTGGCACAGGCAACTGAAGGAACACGGGTGGGTTTTAGTCAGTAAAAGTCTGACACGCCCTTCTGCTCCACCCAGAGCGGGAGAAGTCATTTAATGATTTCCCACCCAAATAAAAAAAGGGTCGATTCACCAATGAAACTGAAAGCGATCAGCGCATAAACTAGGTTTAAGGGCTGTCAGTGTCAATATTTTCTATGGAATATTGATACTGACAGCTCTTAAACGCGTTTTAGATGTGCTGATCGCTTTCAAAGCATTACATTTTATAGTCGGCAACACTTTGAATGGAGTTTGCAAAACTTTTTATAAGGCCGCGTTAAACATTTAGGACTGTATGATATTTACGGTACAAAATAATTTAAACGTAAATGATTTGGGAGGAAAACATCACAATCATAGAAAAAAATACACCAAATTACGAGCTGCGATCATGGAGCACATAATTCAATTCCTAAGATTGAATCTCACTACTTAAGAGCAACAAAGTAATATACTATAGAAGGCAGAAAAACTATTTAAGATTTATACAACAATTTTAAAGAAAAGCAATGGAAGAGTAATAACGACGCAGGTTCATATATAAAATATACACACAACATACTATATGGAAACTGAATTTAACCTTGCATTTTTCCACCCTAGAATCACCATAAAGAGTATAACTCATAAATTTATGGTACGGGGATACACGCAGAACGAGGCTGATAGCGTAACATAGCTTCATCGAGAGGAAGGTGGAGAAAAACTAAAAATCTGGCCCAATATATACACACGCACGCAGCACGGAGCACGTTCAATCCGTATTGACGGATTGTTCACGGGAAGTTCCGGTGATGGAGGACCATCGCTGGAAACTACCTACAGACGTACGTAACTTGATAACCGAGAAGAACGCGGCTATTCGTGCCTACGACTCCTTCCCTTGTGATGCGAACAAAGCCCACATGCGCCATTTACAGCGTGCTAAAACGAAAACATACGGGAGGTTCGCTCTGAGGGCTGAAACAAGATGTCAGTGGCCAGAAGATGACAGAAGGCCTGATGTGTGGGTTCGAGACCAACACATCAGGCCTTCTGGCACTTTCAGAGGAAATTGCGTTCCTCCGAAAAGGTATTTATGCCTCCTCTCATCCGCCCCGACAAGAGCGTCACTTTCGACAGTCCCTATACGGCCGAATGTCTTGTTGAAAGCCTAGAGTCCCAATGTTCTCCCAGTTCAGAGATTCTTCATTCCAATTCAAGCATTTTTTGATAATGAATACGGATAAAACCAAGAAACACGTCTTTTTTATGAAGAAATGGTTTTAAAAATATTCATTTCTTCATAAAAAAGACGTGTTTCTTGGTGCAACAATGCAACAAAATTAAATATTTCGTCTACTTACTTGATGATTTTATTATAAAACTGCAACATTTACAATAACTCCGTCCGTATCTAAATTATTTGTTTACATATTTTATTGAAAAGTGAAATAATAACAAACTTTTTTTAATATTATTTATTTAAGCGTCTTTCTGATAAAAAATATGATATTTTTACAATAATCAACTAGTTACACTACGCTACCTATTCCTACTTTTGGAATTAACCTAACCTATTTATTAATTTTCTTGTGATAAATTGAAGCCACAAAGCTTGAAGCCACAAAACCTTGAATGCGTATTCCCACAAACCAGACATTTTGAGTTTTATTTTTATTTTTATATACTCGTAGGTGCGAATATTTAACATGGTAGCAGAGCGTGTTCGAAATAAAAACTTTTGAGTATCCGAAATGCCGAGCACTAAAATTGACCCTCTAACTAGAGAGAACTACGACACTTGGGTGATACAGGCTGAAGCTGTTTTCGTACGACAGAAATTAGGGAAATACAACGAGACTGATGCTGCAGTGGCTTATAAAGATGGCGATAGACAGGCGAGATATGAACTCATATTTATAATAGCACCTACTGAGCTTAAACAAATTTTAAAATGAACTACTGCTAAAGCAATATGGGAAAAATTAAATGTCACGTACGCCAGTAAGGGACTTGTGCGAAAGGCATCCAATATCCATATTAAAGCAACAGATCCTAACAAAATTAGAAGGACATGATGTAAGATCTCATCTAAACAACTAGTTACTAGACTTGGTTATTTATTTGACTGCGGAAACAATTTTTGATTGAATATTGTGACTGATTGTACATCATTTATGATTATTAATTTTATTGTTTTAGTTTAAGTTGATAGCATGCAACCATATTTGTACGCCTCTTGGCATAACATAGCGACCTATGATCTTTAATTTATTTATTTATTATCCAACTTACATCTATCATTACAGGGTAACCTATTGCGATAGTGTACATATCCTAACTTATTATAATAATTACATTTTGTAAGTTATAACATACAATGCGTTCTTTGTGAACTCACTCAGAGAACAATAGAAAAGGTCCGTGTCACTACGTGTAGTGTAGCTATGAGGTTGAGAGTGCGGAGTGCACGCGTCAGTGGCGCCTCACTTAGAAGATTGGTCCGAGCGCGAGGCTCTTCCAGCAGGTTATAATTTAAGAACTGTATTCACTACCTATGTTACACAAATAAAATATGATTATAATTATTATGGATATGGTTGAACAATTGGCAGACATGGACGTAGCTATTATAAATTAGCTACATGAGGACTTGTTAACAATCATGATGTCGTACAGTTTCTCAAATGAATTTGAGAACATCAAAGTCGCTATAGAATCGCGAGACACTCTTCCGAAGCCAGAGGCACTTCAAACTAAAATAATAGAAGAATGTAAAGCACGTCATAACCAAAACGTGACTAATAACGACGAACCTGAATCCTCTTTTCAAGAAGAAGCCCTTTACACGTCCTGTAAAATTTTCCTACGTAGTGGAAACTCTGAGCACAAAACTTGTACGAATCGCTGGAAGAAAAACGGTGAGAAGCCTATTAAACAAACCGGTTCTCATAAGAACAACTTTGCTATGCAGTGCCTCCTTACACAAAACGAAAAATCTGAAAAAATAGTTTGGGTTCTGGATAGCGGTTGTACATCTAACATGACTTATCAACGAGACTTATTTAACACTATAAAGAGAACATCCGGAAAACTGAACTTTGCAACTAAAAAACAAACTGCAGATATTAAAGGAAGAGGTACAGTCTCCTTACCGCATTTAAACATGGAGATGGTCTTTATTACATTAAACCAAATAAGAGCGCATCAATCTGGCCAATCATAATGATGAAACTGTTTCGATTCCAATTGCTAAAAAGAAAGGGAACTCATCAAACATCTACTACTGGCGCAGAAATTTTGGTCACATGAACGCCAAAAATTTGAAACATGCACTCAAAAAACAGAATTTGCTTGGCTTGGACTTTGATGTTTCTGCAACCTTGGCAGACTGTGAAATCTGTATCCAAGCAAAACTTCATCGAGTTCCTGCTCCCCGTGAGAAAACAACTCAACGAACAACAGAACGCTTAGAAATCGTTCATAGCGATGTATGTGGACCTATCAGAACGCCCACAGTAAGCGGAAACAAGTACTTCGTTACTTTCATAGATGACTATAGCCGATACAGTCGAGTATATATGATTAAAAGCAAGAACGAACTCTTAGAAAAGTTTAAAAAGTTCCAGGAGTTAGCGGAAACGTACACCGGGAACAAAACCAAATTCTTACAATCAGAAAATGGTACAGAGTATGTGAACAAAGAGTTCAACGCTTATCTGAAACGTAGCCGGATAGAGAGACGTCTCACCGCACCTTACACCCCGAACCAAAACGGAGTTCCTGAACGATAGAATCGTACCCTTGTGGAGAAAGCGAGATCAATGGTGATTGACGCACAGGCACCATTAACATTCTGGGGCGAAGCAGTATTCACTGCAAACTACCTACATCAACAGGAGTATAAACACCGCCGTTCAGAACCAAACGCCATTCGAGCGACGGGTTGGGAGAAAGCCCTGTATTAATCATATACGTGTTCGGTTGCAAGACTTACGTTCTAATGAAAGGCACCAATGGTCGCAAATTTGCAGTTTGCGTGATACTCTGAAACATCTAAAGCTTTCAGGATCTTCATACCCTCGAAGAACAGAATTACAACTTCAAAAGATGTTAGGGTATTGAAGACTATGTTCTACGATGAATCGAATAAAAATACAATTTCAACGATTTAGAGTTTTCATACGAACCTAATGAAACGTCATCGCAACAAACAAAACGCAAGCGACTGGATATTAAGCTTGACATTCATGAAGGAGATGATCAGCAACATGATGATGATATTGATACAGATGATCAAGATGGACCGCTGCAACAAAGTTCGGTCGATAGCACTGATGACGTTCGACAACTGGACCAGCGAATAATAAAAGTGAATACGAATCTTTTTCCGGGTCTTTTACCGATGTCAATGATGATGAACCTGATGCTGATGCTGAAGAAAATTCGACCGTTCAAACGAGGTCTTTGAGAGACAGGTAAAAAAACAGCACAGCTCCTAAGCGCTACGATGATTTTATTTTGGCAGCAGCTGAAGAAATTGAAAATCTTCACGAGCCTAAAGAGCCTGAGACCTTCAAAGAAGCGATGGATTCTCCTTACAAAGTTGCCATGCACAGTGAAATAACTTCACTGCATGACAACCAAACCTGGGATCTCGTTGATTTACCCAAAGGACGAAAAGCAGTCTCATGCAAATGGATGTATAAAGTAAAAATGATGTCGGTTCTTCGCAAGATATGGCCGGCCCACTGCCACTTCAGCTTGCTAATTCTTTGAGCTATGTCGCTTTGGTTCTTTGTCGGATGTATTCGTTGCGAATTCTATCCTTCAGAGAGACTCCGAGCATAGCTCTTTCCATTGCTCGCTAAGCAACTTTAAACTGGTGGACCAGCCCTATCGTGAGTGTCCACGTCTCAGCTCCGTAGGTCATGACGGGTAGGACGCACTGACTGAAAACTTTAGTTTTCAAGCATTGCGGTATGGATGACGAGAAGACTCGGCGTAGTTTCCCAAACGCTGCCCAGCCTAGCTGGATCCTCCTCTTGGCCTCCCTCTCAAAATTGTTTTTACCTAACTGCAGAATTTGCCCAAGGTAAGTGTACTCGGAAACAATTTTGAGAGGGTGGCCATGTACGACGACCGGTCCCGGATCAATGAGACCATTGATTTTACCACTTTGGTTTTATCCAAATTCAGGCCGAGACCGATGCGTCACGAGGCTGAAGCTAGGCCGTCCAGCATCTGGTTCAGCTCCTCCAACGACTCCGCCTATGAGATAAGACTATGTCATCAGCAAGTGGCAGGTGTGAGATATAATCGGCGTTTATGTTAATGCCCTTACCTTTCCAGTCCAGCGTCTTAAACATATCTTCCAACGCACTCGTGAACAGTTTCGGGGTATTATAACATCCCCATGTCCACTTTCTTTGAGGCTGTTCCTTAAAGACGGAGTTTATTAAGAACAGCCCCTCCTTCTCAAGGAAGTTGACAAGCGTTTGCCCTCTGTGATTCCTAACTCCATAACCATGCGGGCCTATTCGGGATTCGTTGCCAGTCCGGGTTCCCACCTTGCCGTTAAAGTCCCCCATAACAACGTTGAAGTGAGCCTTAGTGGTGTTGTGTAAGGCTTTGGATATGTCTTCATATTCCAGTTCAGTTAGGTGTTCCTCAAGGCTCAATACTAGGTCCATTCTTGTTCTTGGTGTATATCAATGACTTACCATTCTTTTTAAATAAAATCTGTGACGTTGTACTGTTTGCAGATGATACCTCTCTTATTTTTAAAGTAGACAGGAATAGACAAGATTTTGACGACGTAAACAGTGCACTCTCAATGGTTACGGATTGGTTTACGTCAAATAACCTAGATCTCAATGCCAAGAAAACTAAATGTGTAAAGTTCGTCTTACCGAATGTTAGAAATCTAGGACCCAACATCGTCTTAGATAAAGAGCTGCTTGAAACAGTAGACTCGACAGTTTTTCTGGGCATAACAGTAGATGCCAAACTTCAGTGGGGCCCACATATATCAAGCCTAGCGGGGAGGCTCAGTTCAGCCGCCTACGCCGTCAGGAAAGTAAGACAATACACTGACGTTGATACAGCACGGTTAGTCTATTTTAGTTATTTCCACAGCGTTATGTCCTACGGTATTCTGCTGTGGGGCAAAGCTGCTGATATTCAAAATATTTTCGTCCTTCAAAAACGAGCTGTCCGAGCAATTTATCAGCTAGGAGCCAGAGTTTCTCTTAGAGATTTTTTTAAAGATATTGGTATTCTTACGGTAGCATCACAATACATCTTCGCCAACATCTTATACATTAGGCAAAATATACACTTATATACTAAAAACAGTGATTTTCACAATGTTAATACAAGAAATAAGAACAAACTACGTGCTCCCTTTCACCGGCTTCATAAGGTTCATAAATCATTTCTTGGGCTTGGTATAAACATTTATAACAAGCTACCCTCTTCTTTGCTAGATTTGCCTTTTAATGCATTTAAAGCTCAAGTAAAATCCAACCTTTGTTCAAAGGCATATTATTCAATTAACGACTACTTAAACGATAAGAATAGTTGGTCGCTGTAATTAACTCAAGACAATGTTTGTGTTCTTTCTCCAGAATCAGCTTACCTACTGACAGGGTATACGAGTTCGTATATTTATTTTAATTTTATTTGACTGTATAAGTCAATTATTTTTAAGTATCTTCATTTATTATTGACATGATCTACTCATTACAATGTTTTTTTTAACGAGTTGTATTGCAATAAGTGGTTAGCTAGCGACCTCGACAATTGATCATAAATTATTATTGCCTGAGCAACCGGCAGCGAGTTCGTCATGCTCCCGTAGATGTCACTGCTTGCGGTAGCGTCGGGGATCGGGTTGCCTCCTTCCCTCAAATATGGCGAGGGGGGCAATGGCTGATCTTTGCGTTATGCTCGTGAACGGGTGCTGCTTGTGGTGACTGGTCGTCTTGCTGTCTATGGTTTTGTTATTGTTAAAGTAATTGTTCTGTTAATTTATTTTACTTCGATGGTCCTTAAAAATAATCCAATAATGCATATGTAAGGTGTCACGCCCCTTATGCCTGGAGTCTTTTATTTGTGTAGTTGTTTTTTTTCATTGAATTTTATTGGTTTATGTTTTGGGTATATTGGCGTGGCTAGCTTACATATGGCAGATAATTTAATATGATTTTTTGTGTTTCGGTTTTTCTTCTTTGATTACCTTATAATTGTATAGTACAATGGTTTTTCTAACTAAACAGACAGCTGTGCTGCTGGGGAGTTTGTTGCGCTACTTCTTCTTCCCAGCTAAAGCACTAGGAAGTGGTGAAGGGCGGGCGTTTTGGGGGACTGTCTTATGTAATTTTGATGTTCGAAAAGTGCTGACTCTCAGCCTAGTTTGAATAAATGACTTTTGATTTTGATTTTATCCTCCACTTCATCATCCGAGTGTGCTGAGGTCGGTGCGTAGACCTGAATTACCTTCATGCTATACCGCTTGGATAGCCGAAGGATCAGGTACGCTCGAGATTTCTTGAACGTTGTTAGTGAGGGCCTTATTAACGGGAAAATCTACGCCACCCTGAGATGTTTATCGCCCTCGCGAAAGTAGAGGAGATCACCCGAGTCTAGGGTAACGGTGTCCTCCCCCTCTCTACGGACTTCACATAACCCCAGAACATGATATTTAATGTTCTCTAACTCCACTTCCAACGGCGCTAGATGATGGTCGAGCCTCAGAGTTCGTCCATTATACGTCGTCAGGGTCAATTCTTTCAGTAATAAATGGTGGCCTACCGTAGTCCAGGGATTCCTAGCACTCCCTGCCCCGCCGTTACCATGGCCAGGAATAGCGAGGCGGCCGGGAACTGGGGGCCATTTTTTGGCTTGAAAATTCATTATGGGGTTATGCCCATAATCCCCACGCTGGGCACGCGGGTTGGGGATCGCAGTTTGGTGATGGAATTGTTCTACTGCCCGCCCCCCGGTGTATATCCCTTAGTCGCCTCTTACGACACCCACGGGAAGAGTTGGGGTGGTGCAATTCTAGGCCGGCACCACACGGCACAAGGCGGCCCCAGGCTGCATAATTTAAGTTCAGCATTGGGATTAATGAAAATATTACCGTAATATTCTTACAAAAAGTTCCGAGGATGTGAAGTATCTATGGCAGACCATATATCTATGATACATTAGCAGGGTAGCTAGGATACGTTTTGTTACAATTTGATGTTGTCACTTAAATAAAACACTGTACTTTCAATCGCCGAAATAATGTATTTCTTTATTTAATATTCAACAATATTTAGCATAGTTTATTACGGCAAGAAAAACGTGTGTGTACAAAGGGCCTTAGAACCACAACATATACGACTCCAAAAGAAGGTACTTAAGCAAGTACCTAAATATACTTTTAAAAGTAAAATGGGAACCTACTTACGTACTTAGTTTTTATTTAATTCAATACATCTATCGACGTTCAGTGCGTTTCGTTTCGTATGTTGTTTTATGGCAATGTGTTCATCATTTGACTACACTCCGGAAATGTATTATAAATAAAAATTGTAATTGAATTAAAATGATAATATTTTGATGAATTTTGTATGGGTATTTGCCCATAAATAACATAACATAACTTAACGCCTGTAATCCCAAAAGGGTTAGGCAGAGTTGTACCTATAGTACACCCACATTTAGCCATTTTATTATTAAGTTCCATGTAATGAGGCTAGCCTATTATCATCAACAACATGCCCATACAACTTTGCCAAAACATGCACTGGTACACGTGCACCAAATCGTAGAAAAAAGTCGGGATGACATTATTTCGTAAATGTCATTCACATGTCATTCCGTTCGTTCGTAAAACAACAGTGGCTGAATCCGACAGTGGTTGGTGACATCCGTTGGATGAGAAAGCAGCACTTTTTGAAATTCAAAATTACAAAATGCAGTTTCCCAAAACTAAAGGTTTAACTGGGAAGAAGTAGCACAGCGCAACCAAATCTCTTAATCTCATGTTTAACTATGAAAATATGATGACTTAAAGTGCTCTTACTCACAAATAAGTAAAATACAATTTTATTTCTTATAAGGACTTACATAATAGTTCACTTAAAATGAGATACAAAGTGCTTACATCTAAATGATAATATTATAGTTGCCTCTGGAGTGTTCGGAAAATTATCCGGTAAATCAATAAACAGTTGTATGAAGGTATAATTCTTCAACACGTGTGACCTCGGCCAAAAGGTGCTTAAGCCTATTTTTTTTTTACTTTTTACTTAACAGTATTATAATATGACTGGCTGACCCCGCAAACGTTGTTTTGCTTCTATTTGAAAAATAGATGTTGGCCGATTCTCAGGCCTACCCGATATGCACACAAAATTTCATAAAAATCGGTGCAGCCGTTTCGGAGGAGTTTAGTAACAAACATTGCGACACGAGAATTTTATATATTAGAGTCACTAGGATTTTTAGAGTTAGATTCTATATTGGTAACTAGCTTTCACCCGCGGGTTTGCGTGAATATCTCGTTCCTCCGACACTCCCCGTCGCATCTGCATCGCATCGCCTGGCCGCGACATTACTTCATTTTCACTTAGCATTTTTTGCTTGACATTTTCTTCTTGCTCGGCTCTTAAGGGCCTAGCGTGATGTTATTTAGCCTATAGCCTTCCTCAAGAATTGGGCAAAAAAATGCAAAAAGGTTTTTTTTTATCCGATCAGCAGTTTCAGAGATTACCCCTACAACTTACAACCAAACAAAGTTTGCATCTTTATAATATTAATAGATATTATGATTATATGTTTTATTTTGTTTGTTCTTTTTTTTTCGTGAGCAGTGCTGTGTTGTTCACTGTTCTGGGTTTTTATGTGAAGACTTGTAATTGCCTGTTAGTTACACGAACTATTTCTAATTCTACTCTGTTTTGATTACCTGTAAGTCTTACAAAGAGCTTAAATGAATAAATTAAATAAAGAATTAAAAGCAGCCCTGCTTAATAAGCTATTGTAGACATCATGAAGATAATACCTATCATTACACTCTGAACTTGCGAAGAACTTAAAAACATGAATAAACTTAGAAACCCGTTGAGACAAGGTTATAAAAACTTGAAAAATTTCATAAAATTTGAAGACACAAAAGAACTGTCATTCTTCGTTATAGTGCTTTCTTTATAAAGTTTTCTCATTAATTTGCCCGTTGAGTAACCAACTTTTTATTGCATTCATTGGTTAAGTATTAAAAAGTTCGTACTTTAACGAAGGCTTGGGATTCATTTTTGAGTTTGAATGTGGGGGGTTATCTTCGGAACTAATTCAAATTCAAATTCTTTATTCCGAAATAAGTGTACAACATTTTGAAGGTGTTAACAACAGGAAAGTTATTAGAAATTGGTTGACTGGTAGAGCATTGCAATGTAGATGGTTTTAAATGTTAAACCAAAAACTAAAAATGCATACTCAAATTTACAGTTTACATAATATTAAATAAGTTATCTATATTCATACATTTTATATTACATCATACTATTCTTATAATTTACATCAATTTATGTTAAGTATCACAATCACTTTAATATTACTTACTACTATTAATATTTTTAACCACTGATCCAATTCCGAAAATGTTTTCTCAGGACGTATTTTTTATTAAAACAAGAAATTTCACTCGGACGTAGTCGGGGACAGAAGCTAGTGTCGTAACCTATAAGCAGACTGAAGGATTCTGCTGCCCATCTTTTTAATATGGCCCTATGGAACGCTCTTTTTAAAATCCTACATTTAAACACGACTGCCTTGTTGGTCTAGTGGTCGCAAGAGCTACTGCTGAGCATGAGGTCCTGGGTTCGATTCCCAGGTCGGACAAAGTGTTATTTTGTTTTTCTATCAAGAATTTCTCAGTGGCATCCCGGAGTCTGGATTTGTGCCCGGTTGATGGCAATAGGCTCGCCCCCTATTGTATATGGGACTAATGCATAACTGGTGAAATGTAGGTGTACTACAGCATGTAACGAAAACCCTGTCCGATCCTGAAGGGTATTATTTGGTATCGTAGTGCGTACACAAATACGTAATCATTTAATGGATACGAGATAATTATTTTTCCCCAATGAAAACAATTAATTTAAAAAATTCAAAATAATCATACCACAGGCAACACTGATTGCTCGACAGGGTTCACCAGAGTTCACCTACAGTTTCGTGTCAAAGAAGCCGCCTGAGCGCGGCGGTCTAAAGAAATCTACGTTTTGCCTACGCGCAGGTATCAGCTGATATTTTATTGTAGGCTTACGCACAATGACCCCGATTTCTGACCTTCTGTTTATCAAGAGACAATTATTATTGAGTTAATGTGATGTGCTTTTGGCAATGTACCCACTGTAGGTATCAGTTTAGTAAAACATTTACTTGTTACATACCTCTATCTATCTAGAACATTAGTACTCATTCGACACCTTTTTATTAAATTTGCACGTACTCTTCGCAGCGCACATGTGTACGATTTGAGTGACTCGAAAGCTTCCACAATCCGAGCTGTTACTTCGATTTCCGAATCACACATTCACTCACAAATAAAAATTAACATATTCAAATATTCCTGATTGGTATACGACATTGTTCGCGATACGATAGCGGCACGTGATACGTACGGACATCCGATCGCAAGCTATCTCCACGTGAGACTGGCGAAGTGTCCAAACAAGTAGCGACCAGTCGGCTACATCAAAGGATCGAGGACTCGTTATGAGTACCTACAGCGCGGCTAGTGCAGGGCGGTGTCCTTTGAAATAAAATAGGCAAAAAATTAAAGATTTCGCCGGCCGGTGGAGTGTTGTCAACTTATGAAAATTTACCATATTTATTGTTACATTTCGCATGGTAACTAAAAATAAAAAAATCAATAGCTTTTGGTTTTTATGAGTTAGATTTTTTTTACTATTTTTTATAGTACGTATGTTAAACCAGGAATACGCCTTTTTTGGATCGGACAGGGTTTTTGTTACATATTGTATAGATACACCTTTGCCTTATCCTTCTGGGATTACAGGCGTGATGTTATGGATCTTCTTTTGTGGAAATCTAAAAATATTACCTACCTACTAAGTGCCGATTTCACCAATGAAAGTGAACGCGTTCAGCACATCTTAAACGAGTTCAAGAGCTGTCAGTGTCAATATTCCATAGAGAATAATGAAACTGATAGCCCTTATACCTAGTTTATGTGTTGATCGTGTTCATTGGTGTAATCCACCATTAAGAATAAAGGCTCCTTCAAACAGGCGTAAAACAAAGGCACCGCTCACCGCGCTATTGTCAATGTTCGGTAAACTGGAAGATGCCTACTGCGACACGACGACGCGTTCGGGTTCGCCGAACAAAATGAACGTGACGATCGCGTACTCACGCCACGACCATGTCAAAATCATCACGACTACAACACGGGGTATTGCAACACTAAAACATCACTACAAACTTAAGCTACCAACAAAAGAACAATTCCCGTAATTAAAAAAAACGTTCAAAATCTACTCGCAATCTCGCTGTCAAAACTTGTCAAAAATTTAGGGAAATTAGAGGTATTTTCAGACAAATTGAGACTGAAATCAGACTGTGAACATTCATATAATTACAGAAATTGCCCCTTTGAAAACCTAATACGCAGAAGGTACAGCGATAATTAATTGTCACACACGATAATTCAATTCTGTACCACAATATCGTCAAATCTGTGACATATGTCACAGTTGGCGATATACGCACGACTTACGCAACTCTATCTCCTGCCAACATGGACAAAGGTAGGTAATCATTCACAGATTAGAATATTCAAAATAATAGCACACGTTCCTCCAAGTTCAAGAATTACGACAAAGAACAATTCATGAACGAACATAAAGTATTACAACTGATTACGAGTGATAAGATATGTTGGAGAATGCCTAACATTAAGATTGCAAATGTATGAAAACATTGATGTCGAAATTGCAAATAGGCAGAATATTATCTTCCTTTGGGCATTATTATAATCCACTGAAATAAATCGATTTAACAAACTAATTGCCGATCTATCAATCTTTTGAAAACTTTGATCTGATTTATAATAATAGCGGTTTGACAGATTTTGCATATTATATTTAATAATTAAATCGCCATGTTTATGCTTCAGGTAAAAGTTATCTGACGATTGTATCGGCCCTAAGTCATTCACAGAAGGCAGATACTCCAGTCAACTAAATGTAAAAATCCCGTCTATTTCTCCTGTCCAATCTGACTGAAACAAATTCAGAAAACTAAAGCTGATAATGACACCCTTAGAAAAAGGACTTTATTGGCTGCGAAATGAGCAGTTTACAAAATCAAAAGTCATTTATTCAAATTTAGCTGAGAAACAGCACTTATTGAACGTCAAAATTTCGTAAGACAGTCCCCCAAAACGCTCACCCTTCACCACATCCTAGTGCTTTAACTGGAAAGAAGAAGTGGCGCAACAAACTGCCCAGTAGCACAGCTGTCTGTTAAGCTAGACTTGATTTTATACCACAGAATTCAAAGTTATTAACATAACGAAACAAAGTACCACAAATAATTAAATTAAATTAATTTCCAAATTGCAATACAACTTATTAATAAAACATTGGAATGAGTAAGTGACTAATAAGTGAAAATAATGTAAAATAAATAGAACACATACAAATACATAATTGAATACATACACAGACTTAGAGCTACTTAGTTAGACATTAACTGTAATATTCCATTTTCTTATAAAGCGGATTTGCAGGAAATTGATTTCTTCACCCGGTGATGAGACTCGACCTGTTTTTTTTTAAACCCAGTATCAATCAACTGTGGGATCTTTAATATTGTCATTTAAACTTAGGGCAAGTTTTAGGACAATGTAGAAGAGGTGGATAGCTAGCACCTCTTGATGGTGCCAAATAAAATCAAAATATTTTATTTCACCTATACCTACACGGGCACTTACGAGTTGTGGTATTTTGTTACACCAAAATCATATCTTTTATTCTATTTAACATTTAGGGAGCTGTTGTGCACAGCAATTCTTTCTATGATTCAGTAGGTACCAAAATCTTTATGAAAATTGTATGACACTCATTTAACACATTTTTATTTAACTGATATTTGATGTAGCTAATGCAGAAAAGCAAACCTTAAATCCCCGTGTCTATTTTTCACATCCAATTATCTAATTTCATGTGATCTCTTATTATTTTACATAATTATACTGAATGTTTTGATATTTTTATCTTACATTGTCATCAGATCTGTCAGTTTTTCTTTTTGTATGATAGAGCCAAGTTCTCAATGTAAGGCAATTTTATTGTTTCACCAAATATGAAGTGTTGTTTGGATGGTGCACTACTCGATTGGCTCTTCTCCTTCCTATCCTAAGGGCACGTCTTCCCTACCATTACAGTGCCCCCCGGTCTATTCCTTGATATGCAATGGTCTTTGTAGCACCATGAAGCATGAGGCTTCAGGGGCTAGTGCAAATCTTGGGGTTCATTCGATTAATCGAGTCTGGTCAAACCACGCTGGGGTCGATGCATTTCATTCATTCATTCATTCACCAAATATGAAGTGTTTGGATTTATATTTTGAAAAATGAAAAAAGTCACTTCTAGAAGGTCGGCCAAAATAAAAGGCAGCAGCAAGTTTTAACCAGGTTTTTATGACTCGTTCTTTTGACTCGCTCTTTTGGTTCGCTCTTTTGGCTTCTTTCCTTCGTTCTTCTTCTTCTCTGACCTGTCTTTCTGATACTGTTAAAACATGTGATCTTGTTACAAAGTTTAATAGATTCACTAAATTTGACTAAAAATGAGTTCAATTCATCCTTGAACCTTGAATTTGTTTGCGTGAAGGATTGAGAACCTCGCGGGTTCCTCCGCGACGATCCACAACCGAGATGCGAGCTCCCTCGCGACGGGCCGCGGGCCGGTGGAGCGGCTGACGCAAGCTGGTTCGCGACAGGCTGTGGGCCGGTGGAGCGGCCGACACGAGCTGCTTCGACCACCGAAACCGACTTTAATTCTTAATTTCTCTTTCTAAATACTTATTGTATTTATTATTTTAAAATTATTTTAACATTCGTCGTGTAGCCAGCCGGCTAATCGTTACGGTGCAGAAGCTAGGTGCAATGTTCTAATTGGTCGATTCCGACAAGAAACTCCACGTATAAAAAAATGTTGTCTTTTACATTCCCAAATTACAGTGTTAATTGGTATGAGAGGACAGTGTTAATCTCTTAATCTCTCTTACGTTGCAGTTGCATTTTACAACATTTTCGGGGAAAAACTTTTCAAAACACAATACAATAAAAAAAACAGAATTACGACGCATTTTGAGATAGGCAGTGGATTTGCACTTTTAATATTCAAGATTACTCTATTTTTGTACCGATACAGGTAAGTATCGAAAACACTCGATATTTTTTAACGATTACATTTCATCGATGAGTCGTCGTTGCTATCCAATCAGTTGAAAGTGCAATCTTCGCAAAACAGCCTTGACACCTCGACAGGAGCCAAACGGCGTAACCTGTCGTGCAAGTATGTAGAATTTGCAATATATCTGTCCTTTTCATACACGGTAACGTTTAATATGTGAAAATAGGACGGAGAGATATCCTTCATTTGATTGTGTAAGTAGTTACTGTATAGGTAATTATAAGTGATGTCCCAAAACGGTGTTAAATTTAATTATATTTCATATGATCTACATTTTTAAGCTTGTATGTTTGTAAGTAATAGAAAATGTGCGATAGTTAATCTTAACGACACAATCACTTCTTCACTACCATTATTAACTGGATAGAAGTTAATACCAAATGTGGATTACGTTAAACGTAAATGCTATGTCAGCCTATGTTATCATGGTTCTAGGTTAATCGGCAGATAACAATTTTCCTATAAAATAATAACTTAGGTCCTATGCGCAAGCTAGTTCCTACAATTTTCATAAGCACGACTATTTTAGTATAATGACAATACGGGCATATAAATATCTTTGGTATTTTAAATAATCACCGCATGATTAAGAATACAAGCAAGTTAATCAAAAAACCATGAAAATTATTCATAACTTAAAAACCTACTGAAATGAAAATCTTTCTGTAAGCAGTTTTATACGTCATTATTTTGTTGGTCAATATTGTAAAACTAGATGGCGCTGGCATTTCGTAGCTGTCTGATCTGAGAAATGCCGAAACAAACTGATACGTCATCGTCTCTTTTAAAGTCTAAATTTTATATTATTAGGATATATGTGAGTCTAACCATGCAGGGCCATGTCTGGAATGTCATTTTGAAAAAAAGACCCATTGCAGCTTTGAGTTGACCTGTTCCATCAGACGGCATGCATGCATCAGTCATCGTGCACCTCAACCCTATTTTAAGGAGGTCAATGATCCCTCACACTACGTTACCAGATCTGCAGGACATTTGCGTAGGTTATATGCAAAATACTCAGAACTGCCAGACAGTTATAAAGTCATGTATTTAATCTAGCCTGCACTCACCTTTACAGTCAGTATTATCTTTAGTTACTAGGCAAACCTCACCTCAATCCCAACGTTTTATCAACTATGTTGGGGTAGGTTTTCAGTATCCCCATCCCCGGTGGGTTCCCGCATTGACGAGGCGGGGGCGGGGATCAGTAACCATGGCTTGGACCCCCACGGTGAAGCTAAGAGGAACCCGAGGAGGGGCCACTCGTCAGGGCTTTTGCCGAAAAGCCGACGACTCAGCGGCCAAGCGGCCGCTTGGACACCTCAGCTTTGCGGCCGAAAAATGGTAGGCTTCTGTCTTCTTCTGAGAGTAAATCCGACTCGTAGCAAGGGGTTGGTCGTAGGCGGAGGGCGGCCAGCGCCCTCTTCCAGTCCCTCTAAATGGTCCAGGGACGGCGGACTCGGGGACGTCCGCCACCTCCAATACATCAGGACCCGAGGTGGCGGCGCGTAGTGACCCACGCGCGCCCTCTTAGACGTCGCGGGGGTAGTCAAACAGCTCACTCCCCCTCCTAAAACGAGGAGACCCGCAGAGGCGGGCCGGCACCAGTCTGGGTTGCGGAGGAATCATAGATAGAGAATTTATTATTTATTTATACTTCACGCACATTTTGTACAGCGGCGGACTTAATGCCATAGGCATTTTCTACCAGTCAACCTTTGGGTGATGCAGAGACAAGCAGTGGTAGGTGCAATTTATAAAAAAACAAGGAATAAATATTTAATCTAAGACATAGATATACATATATACCTAATTATATATAAATATAAGCACAAATAAATATACATAAATATATAATTATACTAAAACAAATAAAACAGCCAATGAGAAAACATTACCCTTAAGATGATACTGCCAGCTTCTTGCGAATGTGCTCACAAACTTTAACTTTAAAGGATAATCGGTTGGTTGCACCCTGATTTCTTGGGGGAGACACGTTTGTATTTTTTGACACCAACATTTTTGTTGAAAAGCTAAAGTCGACTAGAGATACTGTGTATCTGCCGATTAGTTTTAGACGTCAAATAGCTAGACTATTAGCTTTTATTATTAACCCAGACATAAGTAGTATGTCGAAGTCACCTTTAGTTAGCACCACTATTAGTAATAGTACTAATGTTGAGGTGGTTAGCTCAGATAATTTAAACTAGTTTGTAAGACAACAGAAGGTACCAATAATACTACAGTTCCACTTAAAAACAAAAAGGTATTTTCTAGCACTACAATAGTTAACTGTAGAAAAGGGGCTAAGCAGAAATCCTTGAAATTATTTCATCAAAATATTCAAGGATTTAACTCCAAACAATTGGAAATTGAATTGTTTTTAGAAAAAACAATGTTTGACATTATTTGCATAACTGAGCATTGGTTAAAAGATTCTGAAATGTTAATTAATTACGAGAATTATAATGTGGCCAGTTGTTTTAACCGAAAATCAATGCTGCGTGGTGGTTCACTAATCCTAATTAAACGTTCATCTTTCATGGGGTACTGTCTAAAATGTTATAATAAAATACCTCCCCACATACTTCAACTGAATGAGACAAAATTCAAATCCTTTGTCAAACGCACACTATTCAGGCAGGCATATTATAGGTTGGAGGACTACATAACTGATAAAAATGCCTGGCTTAATGCCGGTCCTGCTCCACACCACAACTAATTAATTGACATTCGAATCACTGTTGAAGCTGCTGAAGATAGTAAGAATTTATTTGCATTATATAAACTCAATCTCCTTTTTATTATATAGATGCATTGCACAGATGTGAGTACTTTGTACTATAGAGCTACCATTTACCGGGTAATGTCATAGATTGACTTGAATGTGCCTTGGCGGCTGATAGTATGTCATGCTCACTCAAATGTCTCGCTGACGGTGGCGCGTGTGTCGGATCATTTAGCTCCCTTCAAAATGGTTGAGCTGAATGGTGCTGATCCATGCGTCATGTTCGTGAACGGGCGCCGTCAGTTGGGACTGGTCATCTCTTAGCTGCCAGGGCTTATTTTAATAAATTATTAGCTGGATTGTTTTTAATTATGTTTTGATGCACTCTGGACGCTTTTAACGTGTACGGTTTTTTGTACATCGTTCTCACTTATAGTGAACAACATTAATCGATGTAACTAAGATATATGTAAAAACATTATTATTTAAAAGAGTGTCCATGGAGTTTCTTGCCCGTTCTTCTCCATAGGTACCTACTACGCTTTGGAATGGGCAACTAGCTTCATATTTCTGACTGACCGACTCCTTGACAATTCAAAAGTGCCTGTAAATGGTTTAATTGAAATAAATGATTTGAGTTTGAGTTTGAGTTTGAGTTTGGAGTGCATTCCACAGAGAGAATTCCCCACCCCGGAACAAAAAAAAAGGCTTCCAGTAGAAACAAATGCAGCTGAGTATCAGTATTTTAGATGGAGCGACTGCCTATCTGACCTCCATAACCCAGGTATAACACGATACCCCTTGGTAAGACTGGTTGTCAGACTTTTTGGCATCTGTCTACCCGTAACGATTTTCAAAGATCTACAAATGACCTGAATGTCCAACAGCAACAGGTTATCGTGCTTTTCGAGGCGCGAAGGAGTCTTGATAACTGATAGATGGTCTAACATCCACGAACCGACCGCTGTTATCATTAAGCGACGATCCCACAATTAATTAAAAATGACTCTGTACAAAACGTCATACTTATTATGAAAGCCTCACCTGCAACGACGAATTCGGATATTGACAATATAATAGAAAAATGTAAGAGGTTGGTACGCTGATGACGATTCATTTGAATGAAACATCGTTACACTTCACCACTATTAATAGTAAACGTTTACGTAAGTCATAATTAATTTGTCTGCCTGCCACACAATTACTAATTAGTCACCCCATTCAATAAAAGTAAAGACTTTAACTCTAATGTTGAAAATTGTATCAGCTTTTCTACGATATTTTTTCTATAAAACGCCTGCTGCCTATAGTTTCCTAGAAGGACGGTGGCAGCCACATAACGATCGCAGTAAAGGCTGTCATGAAAATGACGACAGCGGGGTTTTACTTGACGTTGTCAAAAGACGCTCTCTACGAAAACACACAAACTTACTTCCTTATTCAACGTTTCAGTGACGTCATACGCCAATAGTTTTACGCCGGTATCGGGAGCAGGGTCCAGGCTACCGATGATTAGCGCTCCAGAGACAGGAACTTTCTCACGACGCGAGGCGTATCGAGAAGTACTGCCTTAAAATCAAGTCCTTGATCCAACCGCCTAACGAAAGCCTCGACAGATGTTGATCGATACTTTCGGCCATCAAGCCATTGGCCGATACGACAATTGGCAAAATAACAGCCGAGCTCACATTCCACATGTCAACACCCTCGTGTGCTAAGTCATGGGGTCTCAACTCGAACAAATTATAATTTGTCTTGAAAAAAAACATAGATGGCAGCATAGGTAACCATTATGAAATTAACAATCATTATAAAGCGATATACGGCAGAATTTTGGCTGAATTGTGATTGGTAAAAGACACAACTTCCTTGTTTAGTGCTGATTTATTTATTTCCACTCATGCACGTATTTTAAAAATAAAATAAAAATGAAGCCTTTAACTTAAATTCGAACACTATTAATGATAAAAGTAGCCATCTGTTCATCATTTTGTTTAGCGCTTTTTGCAATAGATGGCGTTTTACTCAATTGTTCCTAACATCACAGTTTCCAATATTGCTACTTATTTCAATCAAACAACTTTGCTTTTTATAATTTTTTACATAGAAATATAAAAGAAATCTAATAACATGTTTTTCTGAACCCGGAACTATAAAAACGTTTATAAAAAGGATTGCACTAAACGGTTTAAAAGTAGGTCGACTCCTAGAAACTACAGACTCTGGCAATTAGTGAGTCGCTGATGCTGCCATCTGTTGCAAAATTGGACGAAAATTGCCAGGTGCCAATAGCCAGACTTAGGACTTAGGACTTAGGGAGGTTTCATTTCTTTGTATGGGATTGGGTTTCTGTACGTAGTATTATATTATCGTTCTCGTCATGTGGACGCAATGTGGTGGCCAACGCTCTTCAAGGGAACCGTAGCTCTAACTACCACTTTTAGCGGCCAGCGCTTTTTGCTTCTATGTTTAAGCAGCTTGAAAATGTGCTATTTTAAACTGAGTCATCGTGATTTTGACATAGCAACTTCAATAGTAATACAGCAAGGGTTTACTCACATTTTAATTATGTTTGTGGTTTTCCGTCTCATAGAAAAACAATAGCACGTGCTAATAAAGTGGTGCCATTATTAGATAGCTTTTGAGTGGCGAACCCACAGAAATGGCTACGTACGCGAGGATGTAATAAAATCGCGGCGGGATTTTTGGCGCGCAATAGCTCTTCAACGCATGATTTAGCGCCGAGAATTGCAAAACCATCGTCTTTATTTTATTTACCTCGATTTTATTTTGTTTTATTTGATTTATTTTTGACATGATTTTATTTGATGTGATAAGTACTAGTGTACGTAATTATGCATGTTTAAAAAAGAGACATCATGATATTGTTAAAGAGATAAGCTAAATTTTGTAACGCTTCCTCTCTCCAACTATTTTTGCTGTGCCCGACAGGGTCCATTATGATCACATTAAATTTTAAGAAGTGCACATTGTTGAAAGAAAATAAATGATTTAGTACCGGTATTGAGTATTGAGTCTGGTTGATACCAAAATACAAAAAAGGCATCTACTTAATCGAACCTCAACTAATTATCTATATTATATAATTATTATCATTTTGCTGTCCGAAAAATATTATTGAACACTCTAATACAATATAAAGTTTTATTTTTCACTTTTGTTGTGGTACCTACCCCACACACAAATTTGTTTATCTTCACTTGCTAAGTAAATAACAGGTACAGGAAGTTATTATAACATCATTAACATACACTAAGAGGAAAAAAAAATACGTATTAGTGAAGCTATACCAGCAGCCTAATTGCGTAACACATTTCCGTAAACGATTACGATTAATCTGTTTGATTTTGACAGTTCAACAACATTCATTGCGTTATTTACATTGTTGAGCAGAATTTTTATCGAACTTATGAAGCAATGGATTAGCAACCTGTTTCAAAACGATTCAGATTCCGATTGATTGTGTATTACGCAATTAGGGTACAGAACAGCATATCAGAACTTGACCAAATTTATAAAGGACCACTCGATAAGTATTGGTACCGTTTCAAACGAATGAAGAATCTAAAAATCGGTTTATAAATGAAGGAGTTACACCGAATGAGACCCACCTCCTTTTTTTGAAGTACCTATGTAAAAAAGTGTACATCATACTTTCGTATTTAGAATGATAGTTTGGATCTGGTGGATTACTCTGTGTCTAATTACACTCCGTATTTATATTTATCGCGTGTCAGACGTTATGTCATACAATTATTCCAATCATCGTGGTTGCGTATCAGTGGCTAATTATAGAGTAAATGATGCCTTATTACAGTGCTCATAATATGTTTGTTTGTACGCTTAATACTAGGATAACATTCACTAATAAATTACTACATCAGTTTCATCCACGTTTCATCACAGAGATACGCACACCTACTAAGTAGGTATTCTTTTCATGCCGACGGTACTTAGATTGAATATTATGATACTCTTTGAGCACAGTTGGCAAGCACCCAAATTGCGTAACACTCATGATCAATCACGATATGAATGATTTTGATGGATATTTTCAAAAAAATTGTCGGCTCGACAACGTAACTAACGCATTGTTGTACTGTCAAAATGAAAGCCATCTACGAGTACGTTTTATTTTTGCTGGCCCCTGGAGTGCGCGATACCTTCGCAGTACCGTTAGCAACTTCGTTGGCAGCGCACATATTCTTTGGTTTTCTATTTTTTTCATTTTACGCAATTACCCTGCTAGTTGTTTGCAGCATCAGTGGCACTGATTAGGTCATCAATCATGTCGGACACTTCAGCAAGTGGGACATGGTCAGATCAGAAGCACCGCACACGCACTGAATGTGGATGGGTAAGTAATTCCCTAACTCTTCAAATTGTGTTTGCAGCGGCCTACTAGTATGTAAAGATTAAATAGCATAATCAGCCTATACTCTTCCCACTGCTGGGACACAGGCCTCCACTCGATGAGAGGGCGTGGGCTGTAATCCACAACGCGGGCCCATTTTGGGTTAGCAAATGTCAGATGAAATCGAATTTTTGGTTCAAGGACATGCCCGTTTTTCTCACGATGCTTTCCTTCTCCGTTTTGAGAGCAGTGGTGATGATATAATTTACGCAAAACGCCTGTCAGGGTTCAAAACCTATGTACGACTTACAACTCGTAAGTCGCAGCCGTTACCACGGGGCCACCACTGCCCAAAGGCCGAATAAGTAATAGATCAGGCACGCTAGTAGGTTAAATTCCACTGATAATACTCGGCCAATTCTCGTACGTTCAAATTCAAGGCGCAATATCATCTTAGCGACGGTAGTAAGTAGCTTTGCGGTAAATGTATGATATAACTTTATCGCCGCGCTAAAAAAGTGAAAATGATTGCTATACAACTTAAATGACGCATTGGGTTATATCCTGTAACGGTAGATGTAAGTAAATAAATGAAATAAATTAACATCTGTTGTTCCATACATTATGACCGCGTAGGTATTGCACTTTTCTATGAAACAGAAGATTTTTCCGGCGAAATAGCGTTCGAGGTACCTGTCCCCCTGTATTCAATAACAGTGTTTCTCGGGTTAAGCATTTTATGGTTAAAAGCTTTTACGATTATTAGTTTGTATAACGGCCAAACCCAATAACCTAAGACAGATCGCTACTGATAGACAGTAGGTACAATTCTATCTGTCTATGTCAAACAAATGACTGTCAACACGTAAGAGGGTCGCATACTAAGCTTGTTGTCGCAGGTTTTTCTCTCTCCAGTACGCCATAATTGCAGATAGACACTTTATTGGGTTCGGCCGCTTGCGACACAAAGGCACCACGTTTCGCGCGACGGGCGGTGCCTTTAGTCGATCGTGTACTATTTATTTCTTAATTTAGCTGACAGGTATTTGGAACCCTTTATCGTTATAGTGTTTATCAGTTAAAACTTGAAAACGGCCTTAACTTTCATATTTTTTTAGAATATTATATACTGACCTAAGTTGTAAGTAGCTGTAAATTTGACGAATAGAATTTGAAAAAAAATGGTGTGATCAAAATAACGAAAGATCACGTTGTAAATCCTGAAAACCTGTAAGAAACTTTGAGCGAAAGTCATGTAATGAATGTTTCCAAGAATAAATAACGTAAACAAGCTATTTTTAGAAGCAAAGGAAGGGTGAGTCCCCTTATTTCATCGGAATGGCGGAACAAAATGCCATGGGGTGGGACGTACACAATTGGTACCTACTCGGGAACCTTTACTTAGATTACATAATCAATCATAAAGAAATTTATACGTGCGTAAAAAAAAAAGTGAAAATGATTGCTATACAACTTAAATGACAAGAGAAACCTAAAGATGATTTCAAAGACCTATTCAATGATACCCCACTTGACAGAGTACGTTGACTCTTTTTTTTTTTTTTTCAAAATATGGCGCCTTGTGGTCGCCATAATGAATTTTCATTACAGTCATGTTTATAGTGGCACTCGCAAGATTAAGACAAATCGATTGACATAAGAATCATCAAAATCGGCCCATACGTTTGATCTCTAGAGTGCCACAAAAGAACGAACATACATACATAGGCTGATAAACACATTACCCTCCTTGCGTCGCGCATTCGGGTAAAAAGTAACCAACAGTCAGAGGATGTATGCAACACACTTTGTTCAGAAAGGTGATAAGTTCATAATAATAATTCATAATGAAGACATCTGCCAGTCTCTGTCTCAGTAGTATAAATGCTTATTTAATTATAGTATCTCTTAGGGATGAAATTTATTTTTCTTTTCTTGTTCTTTAAAAATGTATAAGCTTTTTCCAAAATCATCATGTTTGACATATGTACTTTGTTAGCGTAGTTGTTAACTTGATTGTGCATGCTGTGGTCTCTTCTATGTGAAGGTACACCTACATAATACCTGATGTTGACCACTATTTATGTGTTATGAATGTACTGTGTGTATCTTTTGATGGAGATCCTTAATAAATACGCTGGTTCTGCTCCACAAGGGCGAGTCAACTAATTGATTGGCATTCGAAAATATTGTTGGAGCTGCTGAAGATTATAAGAATTATCTTTGCTCTGTATATATTCAATATTTTAGTATTGTAAAATTGCAAAGCACATGTGTGAGCACATGCAATTATCTCGCGGTGGTAGTGTGTGTGTTGGATCATTAGGTTCCCTTCAAAATGGTTGAGCTGTATGATGCTGATCCATACGTCATGTTCGTGAACGGACGCCGTCAGTGGGGACTGGTCATCTCTTGACTGCCACGGCTTATTTTAATTCCGAATTGTTTTTTTTTTGTTTTAAATTTTTTTCCATATCGTTCTCACATGTATAATTTAAACATGACTGTTGTAACTAACTTTCTGTAACAATATTATTTAAAAGAGTATCCATGGAGGTTTTTGCACTTTATTCTCCATAGGTAGGTTACCTATGTAGTATTACCTACTACGCTTTGGAATGGGCAACTACCTTCACATTTCAGACTGACCGACACCTTGACAATACAAAACTGCCTGTAATTGGTCTAATTGAAATAAATGATTTGAGTTTGAATAAATAAATAATAGTTCTCCCTGAATTTCAATGAACTTATGAACTTTTACGTATTATACAATACTAGTCACTACTCCATGCGACCATGCAAAGTCGAAGTCATAGTAAAAGTCAAAGCATTTATTTCAAATAGGCACTAAAAGGCACTTTGGAACGTCAACATTTAAATAGAATTGATTCTAGGCGCCACTTCCAGGCATAAAGGTAGTTTCGTATGGAGAAGAAGGGGCAAGAAACTCCACCGTCACTCTTTTAAAATGTTTAACAATATTTTGTATACATTAATTATATTTTTAAATGTGAAGACGCATCACCCAGAATAAAAAATACTATACCACACAAAGGTTTAAATAATTTAAAACAAGCAAAGAAAAATAAATCACGTGATATGTACATGGTGCTCACATATTTACAAACATTGCGAAAGTATTAAGTATCTGATTTTCCTAAAATATAAACTAGGAATGAGTCAGTGTATGAGTAAAGTAAAAATAACAAATTATACTATTCAATTAGCAACTAGTATGATTTTGTCTAGCCTCTAGATTGTCATACGGAGCAGGACCAGCATGTTTCCAAGCATTCTTATCTAGGATATAATCCTATAATTTGTATTAGGCTTGTTTACAAAGTGTACTTTTAACATGAGTGCATCATTGCACACAACATTTGACAAATTACATGTCGTAATACCGGTTTCAATTATGCCGCTTGTTTTTTATATACTTGGTGACCTTCTTTATCTATTAGTTTAGGTACTTCGTGCTCATGATATTAGTAAAACACCTTTTACCAATGACTATGCTGAGGTACTACGATTGTATTCGTTAGGGCCGTAAGATCAAAAGCAGTTTAAACTATGAATATCGGAATCTACGATAAAATATATTCGATGGTTTATACTTCGGTCCTAAGATCTAATGGAAAATATGAACAGATTAGTTAAACTTCCATTAATCCTTTACACATGGCAACATTGACCAGTTTATTCGAAGTTCGTTCATCCGTTCATTAAAATAATGGCAACAAATGGATCTTTCAATAGGTATGTGAGTCTGTGATGTTTTATTATTACAAACAGTCAAAAACACGTTGCTATAGAAACGACAGTTCGTTTCTATAGCCACGTGTTCGATGTTTATCTGTGATGTATCATTATTAAAATATTCATGTGGTATTTAATTTCTTCTAAAATCGAATATTATATTTCTTGTATGTCGAGTTTTTTGTTTTTTGTGATTAATCGAATTAAAATGAGTAATACTGCGCAAAAAAGGGTGCCAAACTTTGCGTCTGCACAGACAGAACTCTTAACAATATTAGTGAAAAGATACGCTAATTTCTTGAAAAATAAAAAAAACAGACGTCGTTAACAAACAGATAAATGACGATACTTGGTCTAAATTAGCCCAAGATTTCAACAGTGCTTCTGGCATATACCGGAGAAACGCGAAGACGTTGCGCGCGAAATATGAAAAAAACGTTAAAATGCAAGTACGGCGATCACCGCAGAAGTTTATATCGCACAGGAGGTGGACCGCCTCAAGATATTTTAAACCTTACTCAGGAAGAGGAAATAATAATGGAGCTAGCAGGCCCTAGTGTTGAGGGGTTACCTGCTCGCTTTGATTCTGATACAGTAAATATCAAGTATTCAATTAACTGTTGTTATACATACTATACATAATTAATTTTCACCACAAATGATTTAGATTTCTTTCATTGTTGTAGATACCTGAATGTAAACCACCATTACCAGTGGTGGCCGAGGCTAGCACCTCTGAGTGCCCCATACTAACAGAAGATATTCATATTATTGATGAATGCAATATTGAGGTGGGTTTTCTTTTTTTGTTACTAAAATTACTAATATCTTGTATTTGACTCTGTTGTTAAGCGTTAACATAGCTTGGCTAGTTTTGTGTGAATTTTTTTTAATGTTAATATTTGAATTGCTTTAGATGGAGGTGAAATCAAAGCAGCTTTTAGTGAAAGGTGTTGTTGCTACACCTGAGCGTAAGGTGTATGCAGGCAGTACACCAAATCGTTTCTTATTAAAACAAAAACATGCCAAACCTCTTATACATCGCAATCCAGAGTCCTTCATGAACACTATGGAAAGTTATAGTGAGTTGTCAAAAAAGAAGCAAGAATTAGTTCATGCACAAATAAGAAATGTAGAGGAAAAGTGTAAACAAGAAAAGATAGAGCACTGATGAACTAAGATGTGCTCATTTACGAGGAAAAATCAAAAACGACTCAAGGGAACATTAACTAAGATGTGAACTAATGATGTTGGGCATAATATTAAAAAAAAACACGAAATAAATAAACTTAATGAACTTTATAAATTTGTTTTACTTATAATTACATGACCCTACAAGCAGATAGGTAATGAAAGAAATAAAATGAAATGAATATTTTTATTTCTCTTCCACAAAGGCGCCATATACAATATGAAGATTAGAGCATCAGAAATCCTTTGTGAGAGACTGGTATCTGCACTAGGAAAAACCTGTCACACAGATTACCAGGCCCCCCTTCAAAAAAACAGTGCTTAAGTAAAAAATCTTAAAGATAATATTAACAAATTATGTGAACCTTTGATAGGAGAAAACCGGGGTTAGGGTATTTTGTAAACAAAAAAAAAAAAATATATATATATATATTACAAAGATTCAAAATTAACAGTTATTCAAATTTTGAGTAGTGTGGTGTGGTGTGGTGTGGTGTGGTGAGGCGTAGTGTGGTGTAGCGCGGTGTGGTGTGATGTGGTGCGGTGTGGTGTGGTGTGGTGTGGTGTGGTGTGGTGTGGCGTGGTGAAGTGTGGTGTGGTGTGACGTAGTGTAGTTGGGTATCGTGTAGTGTGGTGTGATGTGATGGCAGGCTGTAAACCAGTCATCTATCTCAGAACATTTAGGAGGCTTTCAGTGGTATCGTAATTAAGGTTCAGTAGATACGTGGTCAGAACTTGTTTACACTTTGTTTTAGTAAGAGGGTATATTTTTAAGATTGAGTTTATTTTATTGTATAAATAGCTGCCAAGGAAACAAAAGTTGCGGTGCGAAAGACTACTTTTACACAGTTGGGTAGAACAGACATTTGTCTTAATGCGTTTATGAGCGTGCAAGGATGAGTTATTATTTCAAAGAAGAATGTTTAAACAAGACTGTTTGAACGATAAACAGTTGTCGAACAGTAAGAACCTTGCAATTGTCGTAGAGTTCAGAGGTAGGGTGAAAAAACGGTAAAGCATGGGTCACCTTGAGCACTGCTCTTTGTGCTCGCTCGATTTTAATCATGTACGACTTAGGGGCTCCACCCCAAACAGTGATGCAATAGTTTAGTACAGATTGACAAAGTGCAAAGTATACTGTTTTAAGAACCTTCGCATCTGCAACCCGTCGTAGGCTTTTAAAAATGAAGATAAGCTTCCTAATTCTCTTGGACAACAGATCAATGTGGGAATTAAAGTTAAGGTTTTTGTCTATAGTTACACCGAGGTACTTGTGAGAGTCTACTTTTTCGAGTTTTGGGCATGAGCACAAGTAGGAAGAGCTGTCATTACATGAGTGGGCCTTGATGGTTAATAAGGGGTT
The DNA here is from genome assembly GCA_963555695.1 of Dasypolia templi. Classification (NCBI taxonomy): domain Eukaryota; kingdom Metazoa; phylum Arthropoda; class Insecta; order Lepidoptera; family Noctuidae; genus Dasypolia; species Dasypolia templi. The sequence goes on along the minus strand of OY743148.1, from coordinate 6,323,899 downwards.
TTGAGTGAGGTTAGTGTTTGTTAGTGAAAAAGTTATGTATTTAGTCTTTTCTGTATTAAGCGAGAGTAAGTTGTTGTTTAGCCAGGTCAAAACTAGCGACAAACCCATTTGAGCATGTTGATACACTTCCTCCCAAGTATCTCCATAGAAAAGAAGAGCCGTGTCATCCGCGAAAGTAATAATCTTGCCGTTAGTAAGTTGGCAGAGGTCATTGATAAAAATTAAAAAGAGGGTAGGCCCTAAAATACTCCCCTGAGGAATACTGATATCGACTTCGCAGTCATCACTCAACCACTCATCAACAACAACACGTTGAGCTCTCCCATTCAGGTAACTTTCAAATAATTTTAGCTGTTCGCCACGATTTCCGAGGTGTTCAAGCTTCTTCAGTAAGAGTGGCGCAGAGACGGTGTCAAAAGCCTTCGCCAAGTCTAGGAAAATCATAAGAACCTTTTTCTTGTCATCCAACCTAGAAACTATGGTATCAGTAAGGTTATGTACGGCATCCCTTGTTGATCTGCCTTTACGAAAACCATACTGATTGTCAGATAAAAGTTTGTTTGTTTCTAAATAGTTTGTTAATTGCTTGTTAATAACATTCTCAAGAATTTTGGATAGCGTAGGCAAAATGGATATTGGACGGTAGTTATTGACACAGTCTCTGCTACCAGACTTGTGAATTGGGTGAACTAGGGATTTCTTGAGATCCGAGGGAAATTCACCCGTGGAAAGGCAGATGTTGCAAATAAACGTGATAGGATCAGATAATAGGTTACAGTATCTTTTAATTAATTCACTGGGAACGTCACCACACTTTACAGCACAAGTTTTTTTAAGAGATGCTAGATAGAAAGAAAAAAGAAAACAAGAAAGAATAAAATAAAGAAGCAATAGATAGGTATTCTTTTAATTTAAGGTATTGTAGTAACTGTTTATTCACATTTGCCTTCATAAATGGTTATTATTAGTATTTACAACACTTTCGTTATTAGTCTTGATGGAATAACTTGAAAGATCTATCAAATCATCAATATGGGCTTCTAAATTTGGAATTTAATCTCCATTGTTTATGCATTTATATTATGTAAAATTGAACAAGCAACAATTATATCTTGGACCAGCTCTATATTTACTCTCATGCCTATAGACAGTACCGGAAAGCGTCTTTTCCATATTCCAAAGCACCTTTCAATACAATTTCTTGTACGAATATGAGACTCGTTGTAGAGTCTTTCTGCTGAAGTCACAGGGTTCTGTAGCGGTGTTAATAAATAGTTATTCAGTGGATATCCAGCATCACCAAGAATGACATTTTGTCCCATTTGGCCTGACTCAAAAACATCACACAAACTACTGTTCCGAAATATTGTACTGTCATGACTGGCGCCAGGCCATCTAGCCACAACATCCAAAAACTTTAAGTTGGCCCCACACATTGCTTGGATATTTAAAGAAAAATAGCCCTTTCTATTTCTAAAATGTTCTGCATTATGCCCACCTGGAGACTGTATGCGGACATGAGTACAGTCAAGACCATAAACACGAGGAAATATTGCAATGGTGTAGAAGCCAATTTGGTTTGATTGTTGTTCTACAGTTGAAAGGTGAAGTTTTATGTAGTTACTTCTTACGGCTGCAATCGCTTTTGTTACTCGTTTCATCGCTTTGCCTGCCGTAGTTTGATGCACTCCACTAAAGTCGCCTACAGTCATTTGCATGCATCCAGTGGCATAGAATCGCAAGGTAAGCAGGAGTTGGTCCATTGAAGACAGCGCTTTGTTTCTGAAATTAGTTTGTAAGTAGTAATATTTATTGCAGAAAAACTTAAAAAATTACTTATGAACAAAAAATTATACATATTTGTAGAACGTATCTGTAGAAAAAACTGTAGGGTTTATTTACTGTAATTTTTACCTATTTATAATTTAAATAAAATTTACCTTACGGTAGGATGACATATTTCGCTTCCGATTTCGCTTAAAATAGCTCTTGCTGAAGCTTTGGAGACACGAAAACGACGTATGAATTCTATATCATCCCATTGATTCCAATGATTATATCATGATCTAACGACATACGGTCTACTATAATAACTATTTATATCGTTCAACTCCTGTATTAATTCAATATATGAATCCTTATCACTGTTATAATTTTCCATGTTAATAACCGCAAAACCAAGCTTCAATGAATAGATACGTAGAAATGTTTGAAGCAGGGGCATGTCTGAAGCTATTTTGAAAGATCGTCACGTTAAATTATGCGCCATCCGTTATTTCCTTTTGAGGTACAGAACCCAAAAAAATATCTAAAAACCACAAAGCCATCAAGATAAAGTTAAAAATACCAGCTGCTTGCGCTCTACTAACCCAGATGTGGCGAAAACTTCGCATGAAATTCCTTCAACATTATAGGTACCTACATGATTACTTAGGCGTACCCACCGAGTTCACCATAACGTGACGATAAGCACTTTGTACTTTCTTTGTTTTTAATTTGATTTTTTTGTTTACTGCTCTACTTAGTCTAAAAATAGCAATGTGTACTAACCCAGCCCGAATATGGTGAACTCTAAATGTCGCGACGATAAAATAGTTTGTAATTTTCTACCCTTTTGAATGAAAAATGTTAACGGGATATTAAGAGTAGCGAGAGTTTCACCATGCGCGCATCCATGATTAAGTGTCTTAATCAGGCGTTAAGTTTAATTACTGCCCTAGCGGTCCGTTAACTTACTAACCACCGACATAGTCAGCTGTCAAAATGATCGAAACGGAAGCAGCTTATAACTTTATTTTCGAAGATCAAAATGTTTTGGAAATTTCGGACCCCTTTGAAATTAGTGCCACCTTAACGCGTTTTCTTACAGTTGGAAATGAATACGCTTACAATAGAAAAACACCACGAACACCACAAAACCATGACAAACAAAATTGGATAATTACAAAATGTCTCAAATTAATTTGACTTTGACACGAATGCACCGCCAAAATTCAATTTAATTAGAGTCTTTATTAGTAGGCTAGTTAAAATGATGCATTGTCAGTGAACATTAACTTCTGACATTGCGACTTTTCATTTTGGTTGCTTTGACAACTGATCGATATAAGAGTGAATGTTAGTTTGAGCGGAGCAACGTAAAATATTGACACAACGTTTAATCACGCCAACAAGAACGCTGTATTTTTTTTCACTACGTATATAGACCATGGCATAAGCCAATTACTTCAAGCTATGTCACCGTGACTTTTAAATTACTAGCGCCACTACACGTCAGTTTTATCGTCACACGCATACATTCACACAAAGGACCCCCCCACATATATTTATGTTTATTATTGTAATTTGTTATCATTTTAGTTTTTGTGGGTTGTGCTATGTATTTTGTGTGCACAGAATAAATGTTTTATCTATATATCTATCTATCTACATACATATCTAAAATAGTACGCCGCTCAACGAATATTTACTTAAGTGTAAATGTGGTGTTATTTTTTCTGGTGGAACGTAATGTTTATTTTAATGACTGATTTTCTAATGTCAGATTACGAACGGTTCGGTGAAATTAAAACGAATAAGTCAGTTATTTTAACGTTTTCAATGTCATTTTTATTTCTATTAAGCTGTGTGTTTGTCAATAACTTAGGCCCGAAACAAAAAAGGTTTTAAGGTTATGTTCCCCGAGATCGTACCCGTCGACCAAGCGTTGACCGTAGGTAATCCTAAAATATTATTATTTTTGAAAATAAGTTACTTTGTTTCGCTTTCACGCGGCTGAACGGATTTGGATGAAATTTTGCACACAGATAGCTACATTTCATCCTAGGTCGCAGACGAAGTCGCGCGCGTAGATTGAATAAAACCAAAAGTTGTTAGGTACATATTGGCAAAAACCAACATACATAACAGTTTATTTATAAACGCTTATGATACGAGGGCTGTACTAAAAGTATCGGGAATGGAATATTTCCACTGTTCCTGTCATATTAAAATCTTTTTAATTATATTTATATCTTCTTGGTTTTAAAAATCGAATATCATTTATTTATTTAAAAAAAGATTCTCGGTCTTGTCACAAGGTTTTGTCAAACTTGTTTAGTCGTTGAGAAAATGGAATTGACTCGAGAAAATTCAAGAGCGATGATTTATTATGACTTTCGAAGTGGTTTAACACAAAAGCAGTGTGTTGACCGGATGATTTCTGCATTTTGTGATGAAGCCCCATCCAAAACCAAAATTTATCGCTGGTTTGCTGAATTTCAACGTGGACGTGTCAAGCTCAGTGATGATCCCCGTCAAGGTCGTCCAAAAACTGCAGTCACCCAAGAAAACGTTGATGCTGTGCGTAAGCAGATTGAGGAAGTGACAAGTGACAAGACATGTGACATACCGCGAAATTCAGGCAACTTTAGACATTGGCATGAGTCAAATACAAATAATCTTGCATGAACAATTAGGTGTAAAAAAGTTGTTTTCTCGATTGATACCACATTCGCTCTGTGAAGAGCAAAAAGCGGCTCGCGTTACTTGGTGCATCAGAATTCTCGAAAGATTCCACGCAGGATCCTCAAATCCTGTATACAAGATCGTATCAGGTGACGAATCCTGGATATACGCGTACGAACCCGAAACAAAAAACCAGTCTTGAGTTTGGGTGTTCGAAAATGAGTTAAAGCCAACAAAAATTGTTCGTTCACGGAGTGTTGCAAAAAAAATGGTGGCCACGTTTGTCTCCAAAACCGGCCATGTTACGACTATTCCTCTTGAGGGACAAAGAACGGTTAATGCAGAATGGTATGCTAGCATTTGTTTGCCACAGGTCGCTTCTGAACTCCGTAAAGAGAACTGCAACCGCTGCATCATCCTCCATCACGACAATGCGAGTTCTCACACCGCACACAGAACAAAAGAGTTTTTAGAGCAAGAAAACATAGAATTATTAGACCATCCGCCGTACAGCCCCGACCTAAGCCCTAATGATTTCTATACTTTCCCTAAAATAAATTGCGTGGACAGAGATTTTCATCACCTGAAGAAGCTGTGGACGCCTACAAAACGGCCATTTTGGAGACCCCAACTTCCGAATGGAATGGTTGCGTCAATGATTGGTTCCATCATATGGAAAAATGTGTCAAATTTCGCGGAGAATACTTCGAAAAGCAATAAATACATTTTTAAATAGTAATGTTGTGTCACTTCCTTGATTCCCGAAATTTTCAGTGCCGCCCTCGTAGTACCTATACACGGTACTTATAACAAAAGAACAATGTTTTCATTTTTTGTCTGTCCGTCAGATTTTTTGTCCCTGCTAATCTCCGAAACGGCGCGCGGCGGGACCAATTCTGACGGGACTTTCACAGCCAGATAGCTGATGTTAAAGTGATGTTATAAGAGGTAACATAGGTTGTTGTTGTATCTATAATTGATTGATTGATTCTTTGATGATTGATTGAATCTTGGACACATCTTGGATCGTATATACCTATAATATGCGGTTTAAATGTAAGAAGTTATCTCATCCACAATTATGTAGGACTTGTATTCATTTATTTATTTAACCATTTATGTACACATAATATAAACAGACAATAAGAAAGGAAGAGAAAACACGTACGAAGGTGATGTTTATTTCTAAAGAAATCTCTTCCAGCATACCTGCGGTAGAAGAGTATATAATAGATGTAGACAAAGTGTGAAAGAGAAAACAAATACATGAACAAAAAATAAAAACTCAAACAATTCTGTAATTCAAATATACATTATAAAAACATACTTACATACTTCTAAAATGAATATCACAAGTAGTAGTTGTTTGTAGTGAGATAACGTTAGAGAAACATTTACCTTTCTTGAAAAAGTCATGTTGCAGTGCGTCTAATAATAAAACGGAAAAAAACCGGACACTGAAAACTCGAAACAGCAAACCTTATCAATTTCTCACAAGGATAACCAAACCGGGTTCCTACTACGTTGGCAAACATGGGAACCTTTGCCTTTTAAATTCAATTACACAAAAATAAAAACCGGTATCGAACCCAAGACCTCATGATGAGCAGTAGCACTTGCTACCACTAGACCAAGAGAGAAACCTAAAGATAAGTCCTGGGGATTAAAACTGGCCAAGTGTGTGTCGGACCACGCGCAATGAAGAGTTCCGTAGTTGCGATGAACGTATCCCAAGAACAAACTTTACATTGGATTTGAAAAATATGTTCTCTACATCGATATACGTCACGGTCAATTCAAATGTAAGTTTGTAATCGCAGAAATATGTTTTTTTATGTGATAAAACTACAAATTAACTTTTCCTTAACTTGTGCTGTGAGAACTTGCTTCTTGAAAAATTTCATGATTCTAGGTCAACGGATTTTGATTTATTAACGAGTATCCAAATATGTCGCATAAATCGCCGTAATGTTTTATTGCGTTGACTTAGAAGCATGATTTTTTGAGCTTCAAGAGACCGTAGACCTGCACCCTAATTGCGTAACACATTTTCGTAAATGATTACGACTAATCTGTTTGATTTTGACAGTTCAACAACATTCATTGCGTTATTTACATTGTTGAGCAGAGTTTTTATCGAACTTAAAAAGCAATGGATTAGCAATCTGTTTCAAAACAATTCAGATTCCGATTTATTGTGTGTTACGCAATTAGGGTGCTGATTCAACTTAAAACGTTCACGCGTTCCTGAGAAAAAGGCTATTGCCAGACTGTCAGACACACAGACGGACAACGAAGCGACCCTTTAAGGTTTCGTTTTTAATTTTTAGGTACGGAACTCTAAAAAGGGACATAAATGTTTTTATATTCAAAAAATCAACTTATAATTTATATTTGCCCATTGTATATTTTGTAGTGTTTGTTTATTTTTTGTTATGTATTTTTGTGATGTACAATAAAGTATATTTAAATAAATAAATAATTATAATGGATAGGAAACATAAAACCAGCCTAGTGCGTGTGGGATGAATTTATCCCAAGAACAAACTTAACATTTATAGTTGAAACATAAGTTCTCTCATACATTCCAACCGCAAATATAAGTTTGTCGACTTTTACTCGTTAACCTGTAAAGAATACTTATATAGTTTTCCTTTGAACTTCGATATTTTGACTACTGCCGTGATTTTTTATATAAATAGGTACCTATATTTACCTACTTACTGTCCCGTCTCAAAAATCCACCCTGCAGACCTCAGGGAATTTCTGATTCTTAGTCAACGAATACATACAATAGATCCTTGAGCTTCCGTTCCATTCCTTCACTATTTCACAATGTTTTTCTCCGGTAAACACACGGTATTAATATAAAACCAACGCAATTATAATGTAGACTCATAACTTGCTATTATAAACACAATAAATACCGCTTACATCATTTCAACCGAAAAAAATCAGGGCACGAGAATCATATGTGTTGAACTAGTACTGCTGTAATTCTAACGTACATAATGTACATACAACCCCGACAAGCTAAACAGAATCTTAACAACATTGTGCTAGAGTTTAAACTCAATTAGCAGTGAAAACACTTAATGTTTCACCAAGTTTGCCAAAGTGTAAACCGCTTAAATTAAGAAGTTCTCGCTTGAGTTGCTAACGCCTATTACGATTGCTTGTTTTTACTTTACTACAAATCAATGTATGAACAATCAGTGGCGTTTCAGAGACAAATACCTATATGTTGAACGAGTAAGCTTGTCAAAACAAATGACAAATAACGTCAAATTGCATTTTAAAATTTAATTCATATTTTGGCCGTCTGTCAAGATACATATACTGGTTGTGTATCCATGGGGAATGCGAGGTGCTGATTGAAGCTCAAGTTATAAGTTATGTATGTACTTACGTGCGTATGTGTGTGTTTGCGGGTGTATTACGTATTCGCAAGTCACTGTGTTTTATTTGGGTCATGTGTGCAAGTGTGTGTGTGTTCATAGGGGTCGTAACTTTTTCCCTTTTGAAGAGTGTTTGGGCTTTTTGTTATAAAAGAGTTGGGTTGGTTCTGTGTTGTAATGATTTGTTTTCTTCTTTTTGGTATTTGTTGATTTAGGAACGAGACTTTAATCTGTAACTAAGTTGGACTAGATAAAAGGGTTAATCCCCTGTGAACAATGTGGCCGTTGCAAGTAGAAGTAGGTATATTAAAAAGATATGTAAATAGTGAATCTACAAATACCTATCATAATTTTGAAAATATACAATAATTTTCTTTCTGCCGCTGTCGGTAAGTATGTTTTAATATAAACCGCATTAGACATCAGCATAAAACGCTGAAGAGCAACCAAACTAACATAAACAAAGTAATACCAACTGCCAAGTATCTATTTATTAGTTATGTAAACACTCATAAACATCTGTAATGAGGTAGCTGTCACTTATGTCAACAGGAATAGCGGGAGAATTTTGACTGAGACCAAGCAACGCCTGCTCGAGGAGGCTTTGTGCGATGATTAGCAACTGTACATAAAGGCTCACCTACATATAAAAAAACAAGTACAGTATTGATACATGCTATTCCATCGTTTGTTCATTTATTTCACCAAAACTATCAATATTTATGATAATAGCCGCCTTTACACATACGCTCTTTAAAACACGTGAATCTGCTTTCGCGCAGGAAAGAGCGCGCATGTAATGATAGAAAAGGAGAACGAGAATGCACGCGCGTGGCGCCCGCTCGCGGATCGCCTCATACCTCAGTCATGAGTTCAAGTCTGTACGCTTCAAACGATTGTCGTCGTAAAATGGCGATTAGATTTAGATTAGGTATAGAGCAAAGTCATATTACAGAGTTCTCCGAATAAAAATACAGGAGTTATGGCGCTCGAAATATACAACGCACATAAAAATAGGAGAGAACAATCATTCACGATTGCGCGTGCGAGCTTTCCCGAGTTCATTCCCGTATACTCCGTTCGCGAGTGAAAGCACGTGTCGTCTAAATGCGACTATTAGCAAAAACGTGACGTTAGCACATCATAATTCAGGTAATCACCTGCCAACATGTCCTAGGTCACTAAAACTTCAAGAAACACTTTCTACGTCCATCATTACATATTCTTGACACTTGTTCCTACCTTGATGAATACAAATTTGAGTTCTTTTTCATACGACAAATGTGTTTGGCAGGTTTTCGGACTTTACTGGGTCAGACTGATAAATTGGGTGTCTTGTGATGCTTCCAAAATAATAAAGGTAGGTACTATAGATACCCAGTTTTTTACCAGTTCGATTAATGTGTCTTAAACAAGAACTATGAAACACAAGGAGTAGTAAGCTCTCGAAGTCGGTGTGACCAATACAGACTTGTGCTGTATGTACTGTCTCGATCAGCGAAATATAATAAAAACTCTCTGGCTATGTGTGTACGTCTCTATAATAAATTACCAAAAATGTTTAAAACATTAAATTGTAAATTATTTAAAATCCAATTATATAAATGGCTCAATAATAACAATTTCTATAGCATTAATGATTTTTTGTTTTTAATACGAATTCTTTGTAATATATTTCAATGGCATTATGTATCTTTAGTAAGTAAAGAAAGTTAAACACCTTGTATAACATGTTTAAAGCAAATAAAAAATCTTATATTATCTTATTTATATTTTATAATACTTACTAAGTATTACGCAAATGTCTTCATGATGGGAACAATCACAACCATCCTCAATTATCTGAATCATCCTTCCATTTCATTAGATTTTCCGTCTATAACCGCAGCTTTCTTTGAGCAGTCTTTCTCGCATACAACGCAAATAAATCACTCTAGAAAAGCCCATCACGACAGTCTGTTTTATGTAGTCTACGCTTATTAAAACCCAAGAACCATGGACAAGGCGCGTACCCACGCAGCTGCTCTATTACAAAACACTTCATTTTTAACCTTGCAAGTCAATTACTTAAAGCGATGATCGTCATAGAATATTAAGCGATTGCGAATTATTCGCATAATCTGTATTACCAACAGCGAATTTAAATTCGCGTGTCGATTCAACGACAAGTTGTTTACAAATTGATATAATGCATGTTTCATGTTTGGCTTTATTTCATGTTGTTATTTGAATATGTAGTATGTTACGAGGGAAGTATATTAATAAGTAACAAAATAACATAACATCACGCCCTGTATTCCCAAAAGGGTTAGACAGAGGTTAACCTATAAAAGTAACCCACATTTCGAGAGTTATGTTTAAGTCCTGTAACGTAATAGTGGTTCCTATATACAAAAAAGGATGAAAGTCGACTTGGAACAGATAGTTTAATTGATGAAATATAAAATACAGGTGGGACACTAAAAACACGGTTTATACGACACTGAAGTTAATATAGAAGGCTTGAATTGAAGTCCGGAGGAGGAGGATGAAGAATTTTCGTAGATTGGCTTCGTGAAGGAAAGAAGAGGAGGAGGTGGAGAAAAAGGGTTTTCAGGTGTCGAAGGGACACTTTATAGTGCCAGTATCCTTCGACAAAGCTCGAAAAGTCTCCAGGCAGAAGGTTATATAGCAGAGTGCAGACGTAGAATTGATACACTGAGACTGATAGCAGATAGTTTGTTGACGAAGCCCAGACGCCGAATCCTAGGCAGATGGTTAGTGAAACAGGCCCGGACGCCCAATCCTCATCAGATCCTTCAGCCTTTTCTTTTAAAGGCAAAATATTCCTTTTCCTGAACTTTAGACGATTTTTTAAGTTTTCAAAATTGTTTTTCTTCATTCTGACATCTCATCTGCCAGTCATAAAACCAGCCTGTGTGTTCGACCAAGATGTATTAAAACCTCCACGATCGAGTCTGAGCGTGTCCTTATTAATTATTTTAGACGTCGAAATTCAGTTAATAATCGGTAAAATACAATATTTCAGCTAAACCTATTGATAAAAATAATTCAAGTTAAATAAACCAAAAAGTAATCTTCATAGACTAAAAGAGAAAAATGAATGACAGTTTGACAATTGACTTGTGTCACAACAATGGAAAATGTAAACAATGATTGATTTTTTAAAGATATTAATAAAAGAAATCGTTTTAGAACGATTCGTAACATGCTAACAAATAAAAGGATATGATACGGGACATGAATGGATGTATGAATGATGACTAATGATGTAAGTATAAGTAGCTTATACTATAGTCCCAAGAAATAGGGGGCGAGCATATTGCCGTCAACAAGGACAAATCCAGACTCTGATGGAAAAACCATATAAGTAACACTTTGCCCGACCTAGGAATCGCGTATTTAATCGTCTGAGCCGGTTACCTAATTCCTACTTTAAATTGACAGTCTAAACTAGTGAGCGAAGCTTCGTTTTTGTTTTCGGCCATTTTCGGTCAACAAATATGATTTAGCCATATCTTCGTTTTCGGCCATAAACACGCCGCTGAAAATTGTCGCGTGTCATTCGACCTACTTCGTAAAGCTCGGCAATATCAGGTGACGTTCGGCTTTTAATGCCTATGTTTTTGCTCTTTCTCTCTCAAACGTGTGAAACAAAACAAACATGATTTCAGTGTACAGCGGTTATTTTTTGTGAAATGTTACACACGTTGAAACAAAGTCGCCTAGCTACAGTATTTAATTATGTTGTCCTTGTCATAGTTGCTAATTTGTGCGACTTGAAACCTTTCACTAAACTTACCCGTAATTATAAAATCTACATATAATTAAGGGTGAATGGTGTTCTATTCTAAGCAAAGAAGATTGCGCTTCAACATATACACAATATTCGCCATTACGGAATAAGAAAACTGAAAAACTCTAGGATAATCTACGCTTGAAACTGGTTGATAAGGTCATCGTAATGACTGTTTAGAGCATGGTACAAATTTGAGGAGATCTATACTCAGTCGTGGGTGGAACAAAGCTGCTGATGATGATCATTTATATCTTTATAAAATACTAGCTGCTCCCCGCGGTTTCACCCGCATAAATCTTGATCCCGTGGGAGTATTGGGATAAAAAGTACTCCATGTGTTAATCCAGGTTATAAACTATATGTGTGCCAAATGTCATCCAAATCCGTTCAGTAGTTTTTGCGTTAAAGAGTAACAAACATCCATCCATCCTCACAAACTTTCGCATTTTTAATATTAGTTTGATACATCATTTACTACCTTTTATATACTACCATATTAATACAATAAACTATATTTAACTTTATTTATTTATTGATTTATTTGGTACACCAACAGTAGTACATACAAAAAATTAAAACAATAACATAATAAAAGGACTGGTATGTATGCCTATTATAGGTATACACAGCATACATCACAAAACAACAACGTAATTAACTATTAAAATAATAAAATAAAAACTTATGAAGACATGAAATACAGAGAACAAAATTCAAAATAAGTGGATGTTTGCATTGTACTTAATTTAAAATGGCCTTAAATGTTACCAAGAGAGGTGGAATGTGAAAGGGTGTGAGTGAGAGTGATACCTATGATTCAATATGAACATGAGTTCACAGAACATAATTATTTGTTGATACCTTCGCATACCTAGTCGTTTCCAACGTATTCGTGATACTTACACTCATAGTTTATTCGCTCGGTAGCGGTGCAGAACCAAAGCAGGAGAACGAGCCTTTCTACGTCGACTAATGAAAAGTTACAAAGATAACTTTGTTGATATTGACACACTTGCATTGTCACTCGTACAGTGTAAAAATTGTATTTATAAAAATCCTTTTTCAATACCACATAGTTTCAGTTATTGTATTCTTATATCTAGTTTGTAACACGTTATTTCACAATACTCAATAGTTAATCCATAATAGACAATTGTTTGCTAAGTGTGCTTGTACCTTGCTCAAACTATTTTCACTATGGGATTAATTTGTGGATATCGATCGGTTGCGTGACGACTTAAGTGTTTTGTTTTCTGTACCTAAATATTAACCAGACACTATTATATTACGTTATAAAATTAAGATTAAAAAAGACAAAAATTCAGTACTAGATTCCTGCGTTGAAAAAATTTCGTCGGTTATAATAAAAATCTTCAGTTTTATTGAAAACTGCAATCAAATCAAATCAAATAATTTAATTGAAGTAACATGTCATATACACTCATAATAGGATTAACAAGAACAGACACTGTCGCATTAATTGAAATTACATACAATTACAATTCAATTCAAATTTGACAAATTTTAAAAATTAAAATAAAATAAGAATACATTAAAATATCATAAATAATAAAACCTTAATACCCACGCGGTCAAAATGTATGAAAATTTTCTGCACTACGAGGATCTAGAATCGTGTGCTGAATTCATGGTTATCTATTACCTATAAATAAATATTTAGATTGTTTTACTCTTTATAAAAATCAACGAAGACAAACACAAAAAAAAACAACATTACTGTTCAAAACGTTGTCAAAGAAAACACGTGCAATACCATCAAACGACCTCTAAGGTCACAGACCGGTTATTTCGACATCGTTTATGATTTCAAATTGTTTATGCAATTCCGTGGAGGACTTGTGAGACCCTTAATTATAATGTTTGGCGAAGCTCGGGAGCGAGAGAAGGCACATAGATGCACGTGTATGTATGTAGGTCGGTGTAGCGACGCGGCACGTGTAAACCCTTCTGTATTAACCTACTTATGTAAGTGTTTGTTTTTAAAGTTAGCTTTTCTTCAAAGTGTAGATTTCAATCTAATATATGCATGAGCCGTGGTGTGTGTGTGTTATGTTTCGATTGCCAAAAACCTAAACGCCAATTCGTGTAATTAATAACGTTAGAAAATGTAGTTGCAATCTCATCTCAACGACAAAAAATATCAATATGACAACAATTTATGACAGATCGAGACAGACAAAAACCTAAACGCCAATTCGTGTAATTAATAACGTTAGAAAATGTAGTTGCAATCTCATCTCAACGACAAAAAATATCAATTTGACAACAATTTATGACAGATCGAGACAGATTATATTGCGAACGTTCTGAAAAATACGGGTTTTGGCATTGGTTCTGGCAACGGCAAGCGAGTTTTGTTTTTATTTTGTCTGTTTAACCATGTAACGTTGAAATTCATTTATAAAACTAGTTTATTTCGTTTGTCGATGAACGTTCGTACAAAGTCATAGGTCTGCCTGTCTGCCTGTATAGTTACAAAACTAGAGTGCGTGACTGCGTGCGCCCGACTGTCGCCTAGGCTCGACAAATTAACAATTCTATTGCACTCAGACCTTGTCGTTAGTGATGTGCAATTGCCTGCAACGGAGTTAAATTGATACCGATACCCAGAACTGTTGGCATTGTGTTGACTTACACTCTGTGAACAATTTAACTCACACACTGACTTATTTTTTATTTATCTGTCATTGCTTCATTTTTAGTTCTGTATACCAATTGTGGTATAGTAATTTTATTCTAGGTGCATCATCTTCACATATGAAATGTATACAAAATATTGTTAAACAATTTAAAAGAGTAACTGTGCCCATTTTTCTCCATACGAAACAACCTTTTAGAAGGGGCGACTAGAATCAATCATATTTTACTGAAAAAAGTGTATTTGATGTGCCTATTTGAAAAAAAATACATTGACTTTGACTTTGTTCGTTCTTTTTAGTTTTAGGGGTTTTATATGAATAAATACCTAAATTAAGAAAGGAATTGTGAAATTAGTTAAAGATTGTAATACCTAATATGCACACTATTATGCAACTTTGCTAATATATGTAACTGTAAACTTTTTACTTTTCCTAGCGTTATCTTAAACTACAAAAGTCAGCATCTGCTTCCCGCCACTTCAACGCCACAGCGCGACACAAAGGCACCGCGTGTCGCGTGACGAGCGGTGCCTTTGTGTCGCGCTGTGGCGTCGCGCCTGTGTGTAGGCCTTTAATCTCCACTTCTCCTAATCTATGAAACATTTTGCAAGGAATTTGTGCTCACCAAAAACAAACATTGCATCACAAGTTCACAACATAAAATGTATTCGGTGTTACACAAGTTCTAATAATACGTTGTAATAATATAAACAACCATCGCTTTGCTGGTATTTATAAATTAACAAATCATCAGTCCTTTCTTGCTTGCAAATTAGATTTATAATGATGAAACGTAAAATTTTGGCGCCGATACCAAAAACAGAATAAGGTTTTTTTCAAGGCATACAACATTGATGAGATTTTTTTAAATATTGATATCAAAATTGCTTATTTTCGTTAAGATACCCATAAAAAAGCCAGGCCTGTATTCAACACATGAAATTAGAGTTGGTAAAAAAAAAATAGAACGTCAACGACTAAGACCAAAAAAGTAATGTGATTTTTTTAGTATTGGTACGCAGTAAATTGTTAAAAGTAAATTGCTAACACAGGTGAATTCTGTTGCCCATTCTTCCTTTTGTGACATTCTTGGAGATCGATTGGCTGGTCTCATATTTTGTGGTCTAAGAAAACTTTGGTTAAAAAAGGCCCTTGATAAGTTTTTAGAAACAGTTATAAACAGTGAGGTAACTATCCCCGCTTCGCACGGTTTTTATTAGACAGTATAAATAAGCAAAAACCAAATAATAAATAAGTTTTAACATGTAAATTTTTAGCCAACCTTTCCACCTTCATTAATTAATAGACATAATTCTTACGGTTTGCAATTCACATTAAATAATTCAAAAACCATTTTAGTCAATAACTTGGTCATTAAGAAATTCGTTAATTGAATATATAATCATAGGTTTTACATTATTAGAAATTCTTGTAGCTTTAATTTAAAAATGTTTAGTGATGAGATAGTTTGGGAGTTTGTTATAGATTTTAACTCCAATACGAAATACACTCGATTTTAATTTTATTGGAAGCACCTACATGACAAAAGTTCATGTGCTGTTGATAATTTCGGTCCTAATTCACTTCCTTCCTAATTTATTTCAGTGTTTGCCTACACTGGCTAATTATAAAACTAACTAATAAGCATGGCATAAAAAAATGCTTTATTTATCGTATTAATACTTCTTTAATTAGTAAGCAATCTACACAATAGACATTCTATTACAAAACAAACAAACTACTTTGTATAACACACACTTATTAGCTAATTACAAATACAAAAGTAAGTAATTAAATATTTTTTGTTCAATTTTAAGCAACTGTGCTTATCTAGATGCATAATTAAAACTAAGGCATATAACACCTTGTTTCATAATAAAATATATCATATAAAATATATGCTCAATTTAATTGTTTTTTTAGCGTATTAAATAATCATTCCCATATTGTTTCTTATGCTGGGACTCAGGCAGCCTTTCTGTAAGATAGAATACGCGGGTTCCACCCAGTTGACGTTTTTTTTTTTGCCTCTAAGTCGTATCGGTTTCCACACAGTTTTTTCTTCCCCAGTTGAAGATATTCATTTGGATAATAATCATCATCAAACATAATAGACCATTGTAAAAAATCGATTTCCCGTCACGTCTTGGGAAGTTAACGTATTAAATCGATTGAGGTACCAACAATGCGGATCGGTTTAAGAAAACCCATCTCATTGTGCTTCTACTTTTGTAGGAAAATTTGTCATTGCGATCGTTAAATATCGGTCCCTTTTATACAGAAATACATGATTTATCGGCCCAGTGATCTTCATAATCGAACCTCGTAATTTTTTATTTGCAAAAGAAGCTTAAAACATCGGTTTTTTGGAAGAAAAGCAGTCAAACAAGTCCCATTCGACTTTTTAAGAGTTATTTCGGTAGGCAATAAATACTTTCTCCGCTCAAGTGTATCGATAAATCGTAAAGTTATTTTTGGTACGTACGAAAACAGGACTTGTTACAATGACTTAAGGTCAAAAGTAATAGTTTGGGATGCCCTTGCTAGTGAAATACGCCTCGTTGGAAGGTCACTCGGAACTAATGGAAAATGGTGAACAACCTTGACATCAAATAACTTTGGTCTTGTTAATTAATAACGTATTTCATATGCCACGTGCGTTTAGTATTAAATTTGGGGAAATGTTGAAATTAATTGCTTTGTTCGGGACAATGACTGATTTGTGATAAGGTTTCCTCATTTATATGTTATGGAACATTTTATAGGAAACCACAATAACGAAATTTTTGTGACTTCGACAAATAGGATACCCGTAATATCAATACAAGCAGCCCCATCACTAAGTTTTAATAAACGAAAACTATCCTAATAATAACTTAATAACTTGTTTCATTATAGTTTCTTTTGGAACGTCTTCCAAAGCGTAAAGCGTCAGTTTCATAAGATAACCGTATCTATGTATTTGAGTCTCTTCACTCCATAATATCATGTTGCCTTCATGTTGATCGAGACACGAAAACCTAATAGAATATTTCAATATTTCAAATCGTAACGTACAAAAAAACGTTGAATGAAGCCAAGTGAATTACTTCTAGGCACGTATGTGGTAACTAAAGCTTAGCAACAGAACATAAATAACTTGTTAAAAGCGCCCAAGTGCAACTCGGACACGCACACAAAGGGTGCCGTACCACCCGTATTTAACACTAGATACATATCTCGTTTAAAAACTGTATTAAAAAAAGACAACGAAAAAGCATGTTTCTGCTATGGTGACCCCCTTTAATTATGACTTGATTTTATTTGAATTTTTTACTGCTATAGCGGCCATAGTAGTACACACTATGTAAAAATTTCATGTGTCTACCTATTACGGTTCAAAAAATACTGCCTTGTGACAGACTGTAGGACAGCGGAGCGTTAGTAATAGGATCACGTTGGCACCCTTTTGGGTACGAACCCTAAAAATGTGTATTTTAACCAAACCTTTTTTTAGAAAATTATATTAAACTGACACTTCCATAAAGATAAAATAGGTAAACGATTCAAATATCACTTTTATGTAAGTATATTTTTTTCTAAATAATATATTATATCCACTGTTTATAAGCATTTATGAAACATCAAGACTTTTTTTTCACGGTAAAAAACCAACCTTTTGGAAACTCATTCTGAATGACAATATTGTGTATTACGAGTATCTTCTATAAAAACAAAACAAAACGAAAACGCGTGCTTTTTTTAATAGTTTATTTTCGTGTCTGTTCAAATGTATTAAGAATTTTGTAACACTAGATTTAATTCGGAAACGAAAACTTATTGTGATTGTATTTCGTTTTAAATTTCACTCATTTAGTACCAACGTATCTGGTATCATTTCAATCACGTGTCCCATCCCTACGGAATATGACAAACACACGTTTATTTAAATAGTTTACATCAATCTCATATCTACTGCTATAAACTTTATGTCACAGCATAAATTATTTTAACGATTACCATTAAGTGAAGATGTTCCTACTGGACGTAAACCGTATTTATTGTTGGACTGTGAATATAAGTCGGACACACGTTTGGGTTAATCACGCACTTATCTTCACAGTACCCGAGAATAAATAAACGGGTTTTGTAGGTACTAACGACACAAAATACGCCATAATTATTGCCAGCTAAGATTATAAATTGAACTGACCTGGTAATCAAGATAGTACCCAGACTCACCTGAGGATATAATAGTCAATTTAGATACAATAGACCTTTAGTATAGCCAACTAAGATATAAGATAAATTACATTTTTTCATAAAATCGTTTAATTTCAATGCTTAATATTATTACTTTTGAATACCTACCAAATAAGTAATCTAATTAAAGCATTCTTCCTCTCTCCTACTCACCTAATTTTATCCTTCTGCTGTGCCCTTACAGGGTCCATATATTTGTACCTAGCTTTAAGCACTTTGTAACATCTTTTTACTACATGGAATGCAATAAATATACTAAATATATATATAATAATTATACGAGAATTGACCTAGTCACTTAAAAAGTAGATAAACCCTAATATTGACTTAAATAAAGACAATATTAGGTACAAGACCCAGAAATAAGTTACCTAAAGGTACGGTCATGTTCGAGCCAATAACAGCACCATTACCCGCTAATCTAATAACAAAATATGGCGGATTAGATCACCTTAAATACGTCTCAAAACTTCCAATAGATTGGTTCCCAAAAATATATTAACAGTATCTTTTTAAATCTCAACAGCTCAATCTACCTAAGTTTCTACCATGAAACCCAGCTGACACCCGTTGAAAACTATGGCAGGAGACTTTTCCCCTCCTACTTACTATCTACCACCTAAAGAGCATCTCCCTGCAGGGTGTAATCTTCCGTGGTCCACCTGGAAGTGCCTGAACCGTCTCCGGATGCAAGTGGGAAGATGCTCCACCTTCTATCCTGCCGTCTGTGACCCAAAACTTGCGGTCAAACTGACCTATGCGCTGCCACCAACGACGCCGTGGAAGTAGCAAAGTTTTTGGCCAACAAGATCGGAGGAAAGTCTTGCCAGTGACACGAAGAAGTAGAACCTACCCACTTACTGTTGACTTCTACTAGCCAGCGCTGTAATATTCCACGGCTTCCATGGTTCGCAAACCCGCGCGTACTTCTTTCAGTTTTGGCGGAATCTGTCAAGTTCATCCCGCTTCCTCTTTCGTGGCTTGCCGCGACTGTCCCAGGCCACCATTTCCTCATTTGCAAGCACAGTTTATCCGGCTGCGGCAGACATGTCTTCTTTTCTATCTACAAAAAAATTAAGTCCTTTTAACACACACTTCTGTTTTCTTCTTAATGCGGGCCTTCCGATAGGAGTCAAGTGCATCCTGCCATCTTTGCCTTGGTTTGGTGCAATGAAATAAATCCTTGAAAGAAAGACTACTAGACTAGATGATAATTATATGTTTACTTCTCTTATCCTTCTCTCTCTCATCTTATCTCTCCCATTTGAGAGATGAGAGATGTAGGCAAAAATACTTAGCAACTGTTACAGTTTATAAGATAATGTGTGATCTTTACACTTACACGCCAATAACGACAGGCGTGTTCAACACATGAAGTATTGACACACTTGTGTGTTAGTGATTATTTGTTAAGAAAATATAGTTAAGCATTTATGCATTGATAATTATTTAAAAACCTTGCCGTGCAGATTGTGAGTCATTCTGTTACTGCAGCCGTGGCTTAAGAGGTTTAAGGCAAAAATAACAGACAATCGTCATTCCCTACGTCATGTGGTTGTAATGGACGACCTACAGAAGATCGCGGTGAAGACCTTGATGAGACTCGCACAGACCAGGGAAGCATGGCACGAAAGGGAGGAGTCCCATACCAGTAGTGAGTGGAACAAGGCTGCCGATGATGTTAATGATGATGATAATCATGGTAGTCATAGATCAATCCAATACCATATAGGTACTTTTGTTTTGACTTAAACTGTGCGTTGTGCAATAATATAAGCCATTTTTTTAGGGAAATGATGATTTCTCTCCCTTCTGGGTCTTCTCCCGCTCTGGGCGGAGCGGGAGGGCGTGACAGACTTTTACTGACTTTAACCCACCCATGTTTCTTCAGTTGCCTGTGCCAGGGGCCACGGTATCACTTTTAAACAACCCGCGACCCTAGCAGGCATCGGCCTTAACGGACCAAGTCAATAAGTGCTGACATATCTTTGAGGCGCTCGTGGAACACAACGCGTCGTCGAACCGGGCCTGATCCTGACCGACGGCGAGCTACCCATTTCTCGCTATCCGCAAGCTCCCGCCTACACGGTGGCCAGAAATCTGCTGGCGAACGCCCAGTGCGTCTAATGCGGCAAATAGGGGCGTGAGCCTCACGCGACCCGCCTCCTCCTTCGCGGGCATTACTGCTTCGCAGAAGTAGGTGACGGCTTTCATTCACTCTCGCTCCGTACTGGAACAGGGCCGGACGCGAGATATTGCAGCCGACGATCGCCTCCGCGAGGACACGGTGGTGCTCCGCCCAAGTCGGTCAGACCTCTACCATATGCTCCACCGAGTCCTCCGGGTGATCTTTATGCGAAACAAGAACCTTCCGAAACAACCGTGTCCGGTGAGGACCTGTGTCAAGCGGAAGGTGAGGACGCCGTGGCACCTCTCCAACCACTCCTCAAAGAGGGGACTTATCGCCGCAATTGTGGTGGTGGTGGGCTGGCTGCCCAGGGTGTGATGTACGATCATTTTTTTATCGAAACCATAGAGATACATTAAGTAGATAGCATAACGTAACATTACGACTGTATTGCTCGAAGGGCCCGGCAGAGGTGTTACTATAGTACATCCTCATTTCGCCAGTTATGTTTAAGTTCCTTTATTAGATGTTATGAATATTAAACCCTATTTGTTTTGTAAAACAGCTGCGTTTTGTAAAAACAAATGAACAACGTTCAGCTGGATTGCCAATGCATTACGTTTAACAAAACTGCTACCGACTTTTAGAGGTAGTGCAGAATGACTTATCTGTGTTTGGTGTGGCTTCTAATACCGAATTGGATGCAGTAACTAAGCAAGGACACCCTGACCTTTTATTGGTTTTTTTTTTTTTTTTTTTTGAATTGGTTTAGGTTAGGTTATGTTAGAACTGTAACCAAAATTGCTACTTCCATGTTGGTCGCAGTTACTTGCCTATTTAGTATTTTGAGGACTGACTTCCATAAAACTCTAATAACTTTATATTCAAATTGTCTTTAAAATCACTGTTTTCACTTGACTTAGGGTCATTTTCACTCATATTATTCGTTTTATTTATTTCTGTTTCGGTCAAAATTTAGAACAAAAATCGACAAACTCACGTTTCATTTCACGTTGTTTTATAAAACACATTGATAAACAGAAAACGTTGAAGCAATATTTAAGCAAAGTCCCGTAATTATCACTAATTATGTAAAACCGCTAAACGTCGTCAGTTGTTTCACATAACAGAGCTGTTATGTAAAACAACGAGCGGTTTTCTAAAACAGCGGATTCGACAACCCATCTGCTACAAGATGTGTAGCACAACGAACTGTTGTAAATATAGGATGTATCTTATAGGATAGTATGGTATCTAGTACTTACCTACGTTAACGTCTAAAGCATCTTCTTTCATTTATTTTCTTTCTACAACATCAAAGATAAATCACATACTTTAACAAAGAAATAATTCTTAGATGGCTTCCAGAATAAATCAACGAGGATTTATTAAATTACAGTCTGAGTCGATAGTCTAGACTAGCTTGTGCTGCAGATGAACTGAGATCTCAACATCGATCGATACCTCGACTACGAGATTGAACTATTTATTCTAGTCTTAACTGCATTAGAGGAATTCTTGTGAAATCTCTTTTGTAAAAAATCTTTTTGTTTTTGGATTATTAATTTATTTAAGATCAGAAGGCCAATTCCTGTAATTGAAAATGTTTCAAAATCTAGTCGCAATTTTATCTAATATCTAATATTATCATCAAGCTGGAGTCGAGTTTGATTCACCTTCCGGAACTCCCCTCACTGTGGCCAAGACACTGTTACCGTAGGTCTCATTGTAACAGATTTCCCGCACGTGAAACCAACGTTTGGTATGATTTGTATGGTAGGTAGGGCATTAGGAGAATTAGGGTGCTAGCTTATTGCTAGACGGCAAGGTTTGTAGTCAGTAGGGTCGTAGGTAAATCCATAGGTACCAGGCTCAATTGATGAGACATAGCCAACTGTACGCATTTTGGAATAACGGCCGTACTAAGCTGTGAATACCGGTGCATACATCCAATGTCGAAAATTTGTCAAATATTTAGTGAAATTAGAAGTAGTTTTGACATAATGAGACTAAGAATAGAATGTGAATCATTTTTTTTAATTACGAGAATTGCCCCTCTGAAGGCCAATACTCATAATAAATTAAAAACGTTTGAAAAAATAATGTAAATAGATGATTCTTTTACAGATTGGGAATGAGATTCGTTTTTTTTTACGTTTCTTAAAAAATTGGGAATTGCCCCTCTGTGAGCTTGCAGGACTTTTTTAATATAAAAACCAGCACCCTAATCGTGTGCACACTGTCAATCACAATGTGAATAATTTTGAAGGATATTGCTAATTCATTGCTTCATAAGTTCGAAAAAATTGTCTGCTCAACGCCGTAAATAACGCAATGAATGTGTTCTAAATAAAAGCCAGTGCCTACTATTAGCGTATTACGCAATTGCCCCGCAGGTCTCATCTGTCAGTCTGTTGGGTACCTGCCATTGACAAGTCTGTAAAATTCACAATGAGTTTTAGTAACGTTACAATAAGGTTGATATTGGGTTGCTGCTGTCAGAGGTTTTTTTATGTATGTATATTTAACTAACAAGTAGCATGATCTCAAATATGTTAGTAACCACATTACACTGCCATAATAACGATAACGTTCCACGTGTTATGTTTTTAATTTGTAAATCTACTATGGCATGGATGGATAATAATATCTTGTAAATATTTTTTTACGAATGGTGAACTAACTACACTACCGAATTGGGAGACTGTAATGGTGTGGAAAGCTTGCAGCATAAATTCACCCAAAAGCAGTCCAGTCTGCTCGCGATACACCGCAGTATAATGTTGGGGCTACCCCGCACCCGGCGCACTAGGGACGCTATTTGACTTTTCATCGCAAAACCAATCAACACTAGCTTAAGCAATCATCCCTGATGCTACAGAAGAGGAACAGCCCCATCAACAACCGGAACGCATTATTATATTGAAAGTAAGGGCGCTGTATAATTTGTCCGTGTAACCTTGGGTAAGTGTGTTAAATGAGGTGCATTATGCACCCGACCGTAGTGAGTTCGATGGTCGGCGGCGTCGAGTCCTGGGACGCGGTGGTTTCCTTCTGCGAAACAGTAATCTCGCAGAAGGAGGCTGCGGAAAGGGAAAGAGAGACCTCGTCCAATCTCTCGATCCGCAGCAGGCGCACCGGGCGTAGGCGGAGGGCGGACAACACCGTCTACCAGCCCCCCGAAATGGTTCCAGGACGGACGGTGGGATGTCCGCCGCCCCCCATACATCAGGACTTGTGGTGGTGGCGCGTAGTCGGGGTTGCGGAAGAATCGTATGTTCCCGCGACCCCGACGTAGGTGTGAGACGGAACACCGGGTTGGTTTTTTTTAGTCAGTAAGAGTCTGACAGACCCCTCCGCCCGCCCCAGGGCGGAGGACAACCATGAGGATTTTCACCCCGGAAAAAAAAATTAGTGCATTGTGCACGAAACAATTATTTCTTCGCTCTTCTAGAACAACATGCAAACCTGCGAGCGATCATATTAACTCTCACCAACAGCGCCCTTCTTTCTCTTTCAATATCATCATTATCTTTGATGTAGTAGCTAGCTGGCACTTCGTCAACCATGGGTCGAGGGGTCAAAAGATTTCCCAAGTATTTCATCTTATATACCCTCACAAGCGAATTGCAACAATAAAAATCGTGGCACTGGATATTTAGTTTTGGATGAAAAAAAGCATTTGTAAAGTTTACAAATGATTGGTTTACACTTTACACTTATAACTGTTAGAACACCTAATTGAGTGTCATTATTGCAACAGTCATAGTTTAGTCTAGTTATAGTGCGATATTTCACAATTTCATGCATACTTATTAAGAGGCTGACAAAAGCTAAAGCGCGGTAACTTTCAAATTGAATAGAAAAAAAGAGAAGCGCGATCACACTTCGCTCGTAACTTATTGCAAAAATTGAAGCAATTATCTATTTCCAAAAAAAAACTATTGATCGGGCAAAAAATAAAACACAATTACGTTAATATGTTGTTTGTAGAATAATCTGCCCAAAAACACAGAATGATTGCATTTATCAAAGTATGGTTTATAAACGTTAAAAGAAAAAAATTGAGGCAACTTCTATCGTATTAAATTAGTTGTATTACGTTTCAACACACTATCTAAATATATGCATATATCATGAAGAATATCACAATTTTTTTTTGAATATTGTTTACTGCAGTGGATCATTTACTTTTGGGCATTATAAAACTTGCATTTTGGTCCGGTAGTCCCTTCAGCTTGCCCCCTATTACATGGGACTTAAACATAAATTGCGAAATTTGGTTGTACTATAGGTACACATCTGCCACACCCATCAAGGGAATCTAGGCGTGATGTTATGTTATTGTTGTTTTAACAAACTAATCAAAACAGCGAAATATTTGACAGCAATTTTCGACGTTGCCTACTTTAAGAATGCACCTTCTTATGTTTTAACCATCAAATATGTGTTATATTTGATAACACATATTTGATGAATATCACAAGTGTATTGGAAGCGACTGCCATTCAATTTTGACCTTCACAATTTATTAAATAAGAGAATATCGATACCATGATGTCAGTGTCAGATCGTCTGTCAGAATTTTCGATCACATGACTTCCTACGACGAAGGTTGGTTGCTATCATTGTGTGGAGAATATTTTAGATTCCATTTCAGCAGGTTAGCCTTAAATTAAAGATGATTAAATTGTGAATAAAATGACATCTGTTCAACTAAAAATCTATTGCCAAAAATGTTTGTCCGCGCATCACTTCAAAGCGGCTGCACCTATTTGGCTAATAAAAAAATACTTCATACAAACCTTGTCCTGACAATTACAAATCTAACAAAAAAAAGTTTGTGTATTTGTAATTGTCAGGACAATGTTTGTTTGATTTTTTTTTATTTTTTTTTAATCCACCGGGAATGTCGGAATTTGATGCTATTTTGTGTGAAATTCACCTTACATATAAATCTTTGCCATCGTGCAATTCGAGAGGCCTATGTCTAGCAATGGACTGTTGTAGGCTGAAGATGGTAATGAAACCTATGCTGAAAATAGGCCACTCCCAAGTTGAGCCATAGCATTCGATTCATCAGCATAGCATTCGAGCATTTGATCTTTGGCATTCCGTCAGCTAGTTTACTTCTACATATCAAAATTCGCCAAGCCATTGCCATTCCATTTGAAGGCTTACTGGATACAGCTGAAAACCAGTATTTGACCAGAAGCGACTGTCTGACATCTACTTCCCAGTTAATGGGTAACACAATACACCGAGGTAAGACTGGTTGCCAAATTCTCTATATTATCTCGAGTCTGTCGGTCTGTGCCGCATGTCTCTAGGAACTCTAGAAACTACGTAAACGTCGTAAACTTGCTGAAAATGTTTTTGGAAGTGGCGCCTAGAATCAGTTCTATTTTTAATGTAAACTGTGTGACTATGACTTTGAAAACTATCTGTAGTTGATGCCAGGTAGGTAACCTAATAGTTCAATTAAAAATGCTTCGTTAATTAAAACATAACAAAGACATTTCGATAATGCGTCAATTAAAAGAAAACGAGATTAAATATAAACATTTAGTACATTAACATTAACAAGATACTGATAACAACCAGTCAAGGGCACGTTATCAAGACGCCATATCTATTTTAGTAAAGTTGTTAGCAAATAAATTACATTTTAACGTGAAATATTCACTTTGTTGTCTACGTTTGTGTCAGTGAAATTTATTTCAATATATCTAATACCTACATACCTGGTTAAAATGTCTCGCTGACGGTGGCGCGTGAGTTGGATCATTTAGCTCCCTTCAAAATGGTTGAGCTGAATGGTGCTGATGTATGCGCCATGTTCGTGAACGGGCGCCGTCAGTCGGTGCTGGTTATTTCTTAGCTGCCACGACTTATTTTCATTACTTTATTTTTGGATTGTTTGTTTGCTCTGGACGCCTTCAACGTGTACATCTTTTTATATCGTTCTCACATATGTATATTATAATTCAACATTAATGATGTTCAAAAGAGTTGTTTATAAATCCATGGAGTTTCTTGCCCATTTTCTCCATAGGTACCTACAACCGAAGTATTCCCGTTTGAGCACTTATATTTGGGGCACATATGAATTGAGCACCAAAGGTATTCCCAATTTCATTATCAATGCATAGGTGCACCAAAAATAGGTGCTCAGCGGGAATACTTCGACTGACCGACTCCTTGACAATTCAAAAGTGCCGGTTAATGGTTTTTTTAAATTGAAATAATTGTTTAAAGTTTTTTTTTTCATTTATTGTAGCGGGCCTCAATGATGTAGTTCCTCCTGGGTTCGATTCCTAAGTTTTTCAATCAGGAATTTCTCAGTAGCAGCCCGTAGTCTGGATTTATGGCCGGTGGATGGCAATTGGCTCGCCCCCTATTAATGGGACTTAAACGTACCTAACTGACGAAATGTGTTCTACAGGTACGCTGCTGCCCTACCCTTCGAGGATTTCAGGCGTGATGGTATGTTATGTTATGTAACACTTACCGAGGGTTGGGTTTAGAATCAAGTCGCCTAAATTTGAGGAGACTGACACTGTGTGGGCAGGGGTCGAAGGTGTTTATCTCAATCACCCCCATGAAAGTTTAACTGCCGGAGATACTTCGAAATCTATAAAATTATTTTCTTAAACTCTTCTTTCTTTTCTTTTTTTAAAAACGTTACCCCACACTAGGAATTACTCCTGTATCGTGGGTGCGTTCACAAACATGAAAACTCACATACACAAGACACCAGGACCCGGAACAACTATTTGTAGGTCATACAAATATTTGTTCCGTGCGGGAATCGAACCCGCGACACGCAGCTCAGCAGCTGATCGCTCAACCACTGCGCCAACCGTGCCGTTCAAACTATAAGTAGTAAAAACTAAAAATTTTGTGACAGTGACATATATACGCGTATTCACGTCATTCCGTTGCTTCCAAGTTATATTATAGTAGAAATGATTTAATGGAAAAATCTGTTAAATCGATTTTAATATGAAGAAGTTAGAAGAAGTTGTGTTTATGCAGAAGTTTTTGGAGGGGATTATTCACGTCCTTGTCGCGCGGTACGGACAATGTGTGACGCTAGTATGAAGTAACATAGTCGTGACGTCTTTTCTACGATAGTGCTGTCCGTGTCTAACACTTATTTTAAAACGTTTATAACTTAGCAATTTTTTTAAGCTTTATACACTTTTTGTAATATTTTATGCGCTATTTGAAAACAAATATTTTTTTTCGTGTTAAAAATTAAAGAAAAAATATCCCTGCTACAATACACAATATGCCATATTTGTTGTAATCAAAATGTTGTCTAGCCTATTTGCTAATTTTTTTTATTTGCCTATTTGCTGCTCTCAAAACGGTGAAAATAACATCATGAGGAAACCGGCATGTCTTAGAACCAAAAATTTGAAGATATGTGACATCTACCAACCCGCACTGAGCCCTCGTGGTGGATAACGGGCCACTCCTTCTCACAGAGCGGAGGCCTGTGTACCAGCAGTGGAAACACAATAGACTGATTATGTATGTACATTACACATATAACTTTATAAATAATCTGGTGATCAAAACAATCACGTTTCTCAATACAAAACTTTACTGTGGAATACATAACTTAAGTACCCGCAGTACCTACTTGCATAATTTTACTCCGCGCATAGCACTTTGTCACAACACCAATTTATCTCATTTGCTTGACGTCCGCATGTCACTGCAGGGATCCAGCAGAATGTCAGCGTCAGGTGTGTTTGCCTGGCACATGCTGAGCTGGACTCCTGTTTGGTGCAACCTTGAGACGCACACCGCACCCTGTATATTCTTTATTTGATTTGAAGTATTTTATAGTGTCACTATATTTATTTAAGTCTGTTTTTCATATTGGCACCTTGTTTGTATATTTACATTTACGTAAGTTTGTGCCTTTGTGTGTCACGCTATGTCTTTTGAGAGCACTGAATAAATGTTTTATCCATCTATCTTTTAATATTTTTCATTCCTTTTTCCTTGTAAGGCACGTGCCATACCGGAAACTTATGCCTACCACTTTGCTGTAACTAAATGTACGAGTATAGAGGTGTCATAAGCATACCTACTTTTTTGTTATGTAGCTTTGCTGAATGCCAACACCGTGGCTTGCATAATCTTTACATAAACCTGTTTGCATGAATAATATGAGTGTATTGATATTTATTCAAAATAACCTAATTGTATAGCAATGTATGGTATGATAGCCTACTTATAAAAGGTCACATTCAATAAATAAATTGAATAAAAAAGCCTTTTATTTCTTAAATAACCTTTTTCCACACAAAACATCGCACCGAAAGGACCAAGTTTCAGAAGAGAGAATGGTCTAAGGGGGCGAGACACATGTCAACAACTGCCAGCGAAGTGTGGCTTGTCTGTCAGTGCCTTAATGAGAAAAGACAGGGAGGCCGCAAAGAAACAATTGTCGCAAAATAACTTCAGACTTGTCTCACTGAAGCAAGCGAAAATGGATTGAGGAAGAAAAGTTATCATCAATTTCTTATATTTGATATTTTCAAAGTAGTCGTTTAGGAAGGTACTGATTTATTTCAGAACTGTAAAGCTACGGTTTTCTACGACAGCGGTGGCCGCCATATAACGGCCGCAGTGCAATGGCAGCGGGGTTTGAGTTAACGTTCTCAAAAAACGCTCTGTAACAGCTGTGTCCAGCTATCGACGCACATTTAAAACTTACCTAGATAAAATACATAATTAGCAAATACGCTTGCTGAAACTGGTAGTACCAAACTATGTAGAAGGTAAATACCAAGACAATTACATAGCGTTATTTAAACATTGCAAAGTATTACCTGTTCTAGCGCGCGCTGAGTATCTGTTCCTGATAGAACATTTTGATAACAGTGATATTCAAATTCCCGTAAAACATGTCGTGAATACACGACAAGCCAAATCAAAATTATTTCAAGTTCCACGCAAAAATAACTTTTATGGCGGGCGTACCGCTTGTTTCGCAATACCCAATTTACTTAACCAAATACCTGTAGACATTAGAGACTCAATGAATAATACAAACATAAATCATAAGCTTAAAGAACATTACATCAACTCGATTCTAACTTAACTGTTAATAGCGCGTTGATCAAATCTCAGGCCATGGCATGATAAGATAGACTAGAGGTCTGATTGTGTGCCTTGTTAAACTTGAAACAAATAATAAATAATTATCGTAACTAATATCACTACAAGTTACCAGATACGAAAGTAAGTTTGTTTGTTACAGTTTCACGCCAACGGCTGAACGAATTTGGATGAAATTTGGCACACAGGTAGACCATGACCAGGGTAAGGATATAGGCTTCTTTTTATCCTGGATCTTACACGAAGTCACTGGTAACAGCAATAAACATAATTCTATTTCTGTCATTCGGTGTACAGAGATATCATATCGATGTTTTGCGATAATTATATTTAGCCAGATGGTGTAAAAGCAGGTCTAAATCTTGTTATAATATTTTTGATGAATATTAATTGTGTCTAAGTCCAGGTTATGACTACGACTCATCACATTTTTATCTTTGATTTCATCAATTTGAGATCAATTGCGCTACTTCTACAGCGCAATTAACGTAGACGATTAAGTAAACTAACTCATCTTAATAAGTAAGAATTTTTTTCATCTCATAAAAATATGTTATAGCCAGATTCTTCATAAAGTCTAAGAAAATAAATGACAGCTTTCAGTTCCTGTCATTACCTACATATCTGCAGCATTCTTCAAGTAATTATTTATCTCTGAGATTTCTCTTTTCTCTGTTATTACTAGGATTTTTCTTTTAAAAAATGAAAGAAAAAAGAGATTCCAATAGAATAACAAAAGCACGGGACACGTAACAAGCACACAAAAGCTTTGCACCATCTCACTTATGTAGGGTGACCAAATGTGTTGTCTTATTTAAAATTAAATAATTACTTTTTTTAAATAAAGTGTCAATAGGATTTCGTTAAGAAAGGAAAGAAATAGTATTGTCAACTTTTTAAAGTACAAACTATCAAATACTGCGAGATGTAGTTCTCACGTTAAAAACCACATGTGCTGAATAAGAATTATCTGTTCCTGGAATTAAATAACCGGTCCGAGCCACAAGAGTGACAGACCACTAAACGCCATAATTACTGTGGCACTGTACCTCGCCTTATAATGGAAGATATCACATTAATGGATCCAATAATTACCGTATCAATCGTGGCTTGCATCGACACGGTCAATCAAGTTTAGATTGCGAAGTGTATTCAATCATTAAAAGTAAGAATTGTCACCCAAATCAACCAAAGACCCAGTTATTGGAGAATTAGGGTGGACGCTTTAAAGTGTTTGCGATCATGACTTCTAAGGTGTTTTGAAAAAAAAATGAAAATATTTACATCAACAAGTTTGGCAGCGGCGAACTCCTATCTGCAATCACTACATAATATTGTGATCATCCGTTCGATATTCAACTGCCGATTTTATCTTTCCTGGTTATTGAAAAGATCAGCAGTGGACAATTATTATAGGCTGACGATGATAATTAAATGATAAATGATTTTATTTATTTAGGTACAATCGATTTTACACGTCAATCCTATTTTAAAAACTAGATGAGGTCGGCGTTTCCTAGCTGACCACTCTGAGAAGAAAGGCCGAAATAAACTCAGTCATAGTCTCTTTTAAAGTCCAGACATAATCTATGTCAGATCATGTAAAGACCATGTGGATTGATGTCTGAAATCGTCTTTTGAGGATGGTAGATGGATGGTCTTTACCTGACTACTCGGAGAAGAAAGGCCGAAACAAACTGAGAGGTCACACTCGTTTTTAAAAACCAGACATAATCTTCAGAGCATGTGAAGACCATGTAAATCGGTGTCTGAAATGGTCTTTTTAGGAAAGAAGCACACAGATTGAGAGGACTTGTCCAGTCAGTGCACGCATTTGTCAGTTATCATGCAGCTCAACTCAAAACATAAGGAGCTTAACTGAACTCAATAAGGAGCTCAACGAACTGCGTGTTGCATTATTACTGATACCGTTCCTACTGTCTACGAGTTTCTTTAGCAGTGCAAAACTATGGGTTAATCTGATACTGGTTAAATTTCTTCATGTTGATTTAAAGTATTATTCGTACCTATGTTTGAGCATTCAAACAAAAAGTGAAGTGGTTGACCTATACACCACATTGCGTGTTGCAGTTGCGGGTCAAGGTTGAAAAGATTTTCAATGTAAACGCTCGATCTGCCGAGAAGGCTTGTGGGGAGATGAAACACATGAGTAAATAACATTTATTTTAAAATGTGCAACTTACAATCTTTCTTTATAATATTTTTTCACGGTTTTCTCATATTTGTTAAGTAATTATTACATAAAATTAAATTACCATTTTAGCAGCATAGATTTCTTTAATCATCAAGTCATCATAAAATAAATCAACATGAAAGTGAAAGCATTTATTTCAAAACAACCATTTACTCGCACTTTTGAATTGACAAGGAAAAAAAGTTGAAGCTAGTTGCATAGTAGGTTCCTATGAAGAAGTACGGGTCAAAAACTCCATTGAAACATTCTCTTTTAAATATAAAAAAATCCTTAAAGGAACCCCTTATTAACAGATATTATTAAGATGCAATACTTCTTTTTATCTGGAAAATTCCCATTATTACCTTATGCCAGGGTCTCACTACCGATCTCCGCCCACACCTCGGGCGAGATGTGTCCCATATACCGGCCGCGTCGTGCTATTTTAGCGAGAACACTCCTTTTAAGCACCAGTGGAGATACAAAGTGTAGGCTCTAGTGTTTGGAGAGAACAATCCACGGAGTTTAAGTTTGTTTTAAATAGTGTTAGGTACTTACTTTGCTGAACACTCATCCGCCCCGACAATAGTGTCGCTTTCGACAGTCCCGATAAGGCTGAATGTCTTGCCGACAGCCTAGAGTCCCAATGTTCTCCCAGCTCCCAACCAGTAGACCAAGCTCACCTGAACAAGGTCGACGCTGAAGTCGAACGAAGAGCCTCCCTCCCTCCCGTCGAAGACCCTGATGATCCTCTGCCTCCCGTCACTCCAGACGAAGTGCACGACATCATTAAAGGGCTCCACGCTCGTAAGGCCCCCGGTTCGGATGGTATTACCAATAAGGTATACAAACTCCTTCCTGCCCCGCTAATAATGCTTATGACCGCCATCTTCAATGGCGCCTTGAGCAACAACATCTTCCCACAAGCATGGAAAGAAGCCACCGTCATCGGTATCCCAAAGCCAGGCAAGCCAAAGTCTGAGCCCTCCAGCTACCGCCCTATTAGCTTACTCAATGTCCTCGGCAAAATCTACGAGAGGCTTATTTATAAGCGTCTCAAAGACTACGCCGAAGCAAAGAGCCTCATACCCAACGAGCAGTTTGGATTCCGTAGCCAACACTCGGGCACCCAACAGGTCCACCGTATCGTAGAGCACTTATGCGCTGGTCTGCAGCGTAACGCGACGACGGGTGTGCTATTCTTCGACATAGCGAAAGCCTTCGACAAAGTCTGGCACAACGGCTTGATATACAAGCTCTACCAACTAGGAGTGCCAGATCGTCTCGTGCTCATCTTACGAGACTTTTTGTCGAACCGGACCTTTCGCTATCGCGTCGAGGGAGCACTCTCGTCCCCTCATCCTATTCGCGCCGGTGTCCCTCAGGGTTCCGTACTATCTCCTCTCGCCTTCACGCTGTTCACTAGCGATATCCCAAAAAGTAAAAAGGCTCAGTTGGCTCTCTTCGCCGACGACACTGCCGTTTACTATACCGGTCACTGTCCCAACGCTATAGCTCGTACTCTCCAAACCTCCGCAAACGTCTTAGGCGCTTGGTTCCGGAAATGGAGAATCGAGGTCAACCCCGATAAGAGTCAGGCGGTTCTCTTCTCGAGACGTCGTCGACTCCCTCCCCCACTTCCCAGCCCGATCACTATGTACGGCAAGCCAATCCCTTGGGAGAAGCAAGCCAAATACCTAGGCGTGATCCTCGATGAGAACCTTACCTTTAAGGCTCATATTAAGGCGGTTCGCGCGCGCGCCTCCTTCGCTCTTAGCAGGCTGCAATTCGTACTGACAGCCCGTAGTAAACTGTCCCTCAAATGCAAGCTCCGCATCTATACCGCAGTCATCCGTCCCATCATGACCTATGCCTGCGTTGTATTTGCGCACGCTCACCCACGTCATCTCCATAAGATGCAGACCCTCCAAAACCGTTTCCTCAGAAGGGTCACGGGTGCCCCCTTCTATGTCCGTAATATAGATCTTCACGTCGACCTCAAAATGCCAACCATAAAACAGTTCATGAAACGCTTATCAAAGCGTTTCTTCGACTGCGGCATCAAACATTCTAACCCCCTGATTACAGCGGCCGCCCGCTACACTCCCTCTCGCATTAGCAGTATTCGCCGACCAAGGCATACTTTAATCGACCCCGACGACGCCACTACCCTCCTCCAGGAGAGTAGTAAGGCCACTAGCACGCTACATAAGCCTAAAACCCGATCGCCGTCCTACCGCCCTCGCCGCCGAGGCCCGCCGCGACGCCCAAATCGACGCCCCTCCCGACCCTTGCTCGAGCCAGCCCGCGCCGCTGAGCCTGTAGCTTTAAATTCGTCCCTAATTAATACCAATCCTGATCCAGCTAGTCATTTGCTGCCCTCTTCCAGCGACGCCCTAAGCCGAGGTTCGTACCCCACAGGGGGTGCCCTTAGCGTTGTCGCTTAGTTTTAGTTAGTATATAAGTTTAAGTCCTGGCTGGAGGCCTTAATTTATTAGGGAATCCACAGGCAAGTCCGCTTAAGCAGACGACAACCGCATAGGTTGACCTGCGAGATGCCAAACAAACAAACAAAACTTTGCTGAACAAATGTTACTCGGCTTATAATTAGCAATGCCAAAATACGTTACTACCACCCTAGACTACCTAGGGTGGTAGTAACGTATTTTGGCATTTCTACATTACAAACAAAGCTTTCAGATGTTATCCGATATGCAAAATGCGGTATGTCAAATCAACTTAAGATACTTGTACATTTTATTAAAATCTCTTACAAGAGATAAAATAAATAATAAAATTAAAAAAGGGTCGTTCACAAAGCTTCCCCAATGTTTACAATTGATTACAATGATAAATTATTCAGTAAAAAATGACTTCACAAAAATTAGGAGGTTACATATGCGCTGTCCTTCTTCTATCTTCGAAGCTCATATTTTTCAGACTGGCTTATGAAGTAAGTTGTGAAAGAAACCAAAGCGCGATTCAGGAAACGGGCATCACGAGACACCGCCATCTATCGAGCGTGGTGGTACTAAAAGGTGTGTAATACGTTCAGACCCCAGCATCTTATAAATGTGTTTTATATTTTTTATACATACTACTCTGTCAAGAATGTTCCGGGACAAGATCAATAATACACAAAATGTTAGTTATTCATCTTAATTTATTTATCACCATCAAAGTATGCTCCTTTAGAAACGATAGACTTACGCCAACGAATAATCCAATCATCAAAACATTTTTTAAACGCTTTATCCGGTATTGAGTTCAGTTCTCGTCGCGAATTCTCCTTTATGTCTTCTACTGAATGAAAACGGGTGCCACGAAGTGGTAATTTGAGTTAAGTAAAAAAAGAAGTCTGCCTGAGACATATCTGGTGAATAAGGTTGCTCGATACTTAGTTAATGTTGAGTTTTAGGTCAAACGTTCATCGCGTTATCATGATGCAAAATCTAAGAATTTTCTTACCACAAATCTGGTCTTTTTCGTCGAATTTGCTTTCTTAAACGCCGCATAACGCTCAAAAAGTATTATTTATTTACCGTTTGACGTTTCCTGAAAACATTCCGGGTGCACAACACCGCGCTAATCAAAGAAAACAGTCAATATGACTTTTGATCGACTTTTGCGTGGTTTTTTCGGTTTCGGTTCAGTTGGAAGGCGCCTCTCCGAAGCTTGTTCACTAATTTGCATGTCAAACTCGTTTACCCACGTCTCGTCACCAGTGACAATGCGTTTCATGAATGTTGGTTCAGAGTTGACTCGTTCTAGCATGTCCTCAGCGACTTCTATGCGATTGAGTTTTTGAAGGAAATTCAGGTCTTTTGGGGCTAGCCGAGCGGCAACATGTTTTATACCCAAGTGATTGTTTAAAATGGTACACATCGACTCGTGAGACACAGAAAGTTCAGCGGCTATCTCTCTCAAACTTGAATGAGGATTTTCAGTCACCAATTCATATAGAGAGCGAAGGAAATCTTCGATCACAGTTGTGCCAATCTAACAACTTAAAACAATAATAATAATTTGGAACCATAATAATAATAAATATATATGGCAACACCGAGTCAACAAAACGTCTGAATTTCCAATTTTGCAAAATATTATCAGTGAAACTAATTTTGACCAAATCCTACTATAGTTTTTCAATAGAAACCAAACCTGAAACTTGAAACAAACTTTAAAACCAAAAAAAGTGACCTTAATACGAAATAAAAAAATGTAACAAATTTAATTTAAAACGACAGAATCGGAGGTGACATGACAGATGTCACCTCCGATAAAAATAACATGAACAAGAACTGACGAAATTGAAAAATGAGGAAACTATTGAACATTGATTGACGACACTAGCCGCGGTAGTTGCGTCGGGCTCGAGCGACGAGCATTTCTCCCCGCCCACGACGCCACCACCTGCTCGTCGACGAGGAGGACGCCGGCCGCCGGACGGCTTAGGACCTCGAGGCCCACCGGCCTCTGATAGGGTCCCAGCTCCCGGCGGAAGTGTGCAGCGCATGAGATGGACACGATCTCCAATGAAAACGTCATGCGCTCATACTATGGGGCTACAGAGGGGGGAAACAATCTGACCGCTTACCGTGTTCGGATGCTCTCTCTTTTTCAGGTGCTTGAGCCAGCTGTCAACGTTTCGGCACACCTGCGGCACACGGCTGATCACCTGTGAAGAGAAATGCAGAGTAGCCATGTCATCGCCCCACCGTCGCAGACTGTTGTGGTACTAACACAGTCCAACACAAATCAAGCTGACGAGGGAAGTGATGATAGGGCTACAAACGTAAGTACCCAGTGCAATGAGGAATTGAGGAGTGCATTGGAGAGTGCGATTCGGGAATATCGGTTCATGTCGCCCAAACTTAGACCACGCTTACCTCGTTTGCCCATGCATAACAAAAATAGGGCGCTGGTGGCTGGCTTCCAGAGCGATGAAAGATGGGAGCAAAGATGCAAGGTTGGGAGCGACCGAACCAAGGTGTGGCTGGCACGTGCCTGCCAGATGATGATGCCAGGCTCAGTATCTGGTCGGTGCCTGTCAGCCACACCGAAGGTGATCGGGCTCGGGAAGTCGAGCGAGCCTGCAATCCAATACAAGATGTAGCTCGTGCAGAACTTTTGGATTAAATGGTTTACAAGATCGCACGCTCGCTTGTCGGCCCAGTACCAGACGGCTTTGGATATTGGTTCGCTACCCCAGTTCCTAACAACAGGAGTTACCCACCTGCTCCATAAATCAGGTAGCACCGCGGAACCCAATAATTATAGGCCGATCACGTGTTTACCGACGGTCTATAAAGTGCTTACATCCATTTTGAGAGCTAAAATTAACAAACATATAGACATCAATTCCATCATGTCTGCCTCTCAAAATGGATGTAAGAACGGGTCCCGCGGTACTAAGGAGCTATTCCTCATTGATATGGCCATTAGCCAACAGATTCGTCGTTCCAAAAAGGATCTGTCGACATGTTGGATAGATTACAAGAAGGCCTATGACTCGGTGTCACATACGTGGCTCATGAGGGTGCTGGAGTTGTATAAAGTAGATGCAACTCTGCGCACCTTCTTGATGTCATGTATGGGGCGACGGAGGACGGTCCTTCGCTATTCAGGATGTCGGAATATCCTGAGTAATAGCGAGCCGATAAGGATCGAGTGAGGCATATTTCAGGGCGATAGTTTGAGCCCGCTTTGGTTCTGCTTAGCCTTGAATCCTCTAAGCACACTGCTGGAGGATTCAGGTCTAGGCTATCGGCTGAGGAGAGGTGGTCAGGTTATATCTCACCTTCTTTACATGGATGATCAAAAACTCTTTGCCCCCAACAATTTGCAACTAATGGAACTACTGAAAGTAACTGAAACTTTCAGTAGCGCCATCAGGATGGAATTTGGTGTGGACAAATGTGCGGTCATGCATGTAAAGCGAGGGGAGATTGTGGAATCCGTGGGAACCCAACTCTCGGATTCCATAAACATCAGAGCCCTCTCCGCATCCGAAACCTATAAGTATTTGGGTATGTCGGAAGCGTTGGGCATCAATGGTACTGAAATAAAGCAATCGTTGAAGGAGCGCTTCTTTGGCCGCCTGAAGAAAGTGATAAATAGTCTTCTGTCAGGCGGAAACAAGGTGCGCGCCTTTAACGGTTGGGTCATGCCAGTTTTAATGTACTCTTTCGGCATACTCAAATGGACTCAGACTGAACTCGACGCCCTGGATAGGAGGATCCGTACACTGCTGACTGCAAACCGAATGCATCACCCACGGTCATCGGTAATGAGACTGTATATCCCGCGAAAGTGTGGTGGTCGAGGCTTTTTAAACGCTAAGACCCTACACAATCGCGAGATATGCAGTCTCAGGGAATATTTCCTAGAAGCCGACGTGGGGATGCATCGTGATGTGGTCGCGGTGGACAAGGGCCTTACCCCGCTCTCCTTGGCTAAAGAGAACTGGCGAAAACCTGTAGTGCTTGACACTAATGATCGCATAGAAGTATGGCAGAGTAAGCAGCTTCACGGACGCTTTTTCCGGGCCCTACATGGACCCGATGTAGATCTTCTAGCGTCCGTAATCTGGTTGCGTTTCGGTAACCTCTTTGGAGAAACCGAAGGTTTTGTCTGTGCAAATATGGACGTAGTTATGATGACGAACAATTACTGGAGATTTATTGTGAAAGACGGCACGGTTGACATCTGTCGGGCATGTCACCGTCCGGGGAAATCAATAAGACACATTATCTCCGGTTGTTCTCGTCTAGCTAACGCAAGTACTCTAGCAAGTACTCTTTACTTGCATAGACACAACCTTGTAGCCAGGATTATCCAGTGCCCGACCCAGTTCTCGAAAATGGAAATATCACATTGTACTGGGATCGATACATCATCACTGACAGGACTATTGTTGCCAATAAGCCTGAAATAGTGGTGGTGGATCGAGTAGAGCGGCGCACAATGATTGTTGACATAACGGTCCCGCATGACGGTAACCTCGTGAAAGCCGAGAAAGATAAAGAAATCAAGTATCTTGATTTGGCTCGCGAGGTTGTCGACATGTGGCATGTGGACTCAGCAATCATTGTGCCGATAGTCGTGACAGCCAATGGCTTAATAGCCAAGAGCCTCGACAAACACCTGAGGAGGCTCTCGTTGGGCAGCTGGATCAAGGGCTTGATACAGAAAGCGGTACTTCTGGACACGGCTCGCATTGTCAGGAGGTTCCTCTCTCTGGAGCCCTGACCGCCGGTAGCTTGGACCCTGTTCCCGATACCGGTGGGATACTATTTTTTATATTTTTAAATGTTTTTTTCAGATTTTTTTTAAAAATATTTACAAATTTAACTTATAACTTTGTAAAATGTAATAAAAGAGATAATAATAATAGCCTTTATTAACAATCATACGAGTTACATTTCATATTATTTCTACTAACGTGAATGTTAGATTATAATGTATCTTTTTAATCGACACCGGTTCCTTGACTGTCTTACTTTCCAGGAAAGGTCTCCCCAAGCGTTCTCCACAAGCCTCGATCTCTTGTTTTCCTCATCCAAGTCGTCCCTGCCGCCTTCTTGATGTCATCTTCCCATCTACGATACTGTCTGCCTCTTCTTCTTGTTTTAAAGTTTGGACACCATTCTGTTACTTTTTTGTCCCATTTCTCTGCCTTACTTCTTATTAAATGGCCTGCCCATTTCCACTTCAATTGATTAATTTGTTGTTTTACTTCTTTAATTTTGGTTTGTGTCCTTATTGTTGTTAATCGTACTTTATCTTTTAATTTTATGTTGAGTAAACTTCTTTTCATTCTATGTTGGCAGGCTTCTAAAACTGTAATATCCTTGTTAGTGCAACCATAAATAAACCATAAACGTCCATTCCCGATACTTTTTTGACAGAATGTACACCTACGTAACATTGGTAAATTTAAATTTAAAAAAATTACAAAACTTAAAAAAAATTAATCATTTACATCTATGATAGAATCTGTTTCGATACGGATGGTCTTTTTTTGTGGTCAATCTGTATCAGAATAGTTTTATTTAATTCAATTTCAAACACCGTTCCAAGTTTTTAAATGACTTACGCTTATTTCATGTATGTAATTTTAAATGATAATATACAATTTATAACTCAACTAACGATTTACACTAGTACTAAATTAATTGACTAACTAAACAAATAAACAAAAAAAAAGGACATAGGCGTCGAAGTACCCCTCCGCATGTTAGTCTTGGCAAGCTACTTTACATGAAATGTTTTTGGTGAGTTACATTATCATACGGAACCCTCTCCACGCGAGTTCCACTCGCACTTGTCCGGGTTTCTATTAAAAGAAGGACTAATTATAACCATCTCAGGCAGCACCGTACATCGTTTACGCACTCGCTGACGCGTAATGACGTCTGCGCATCGATTACAATGCGCATTGACATAAGACGTCCGCAATGTTTTCGCTTGATCACAGTTAATTATCATGACTGTAACCTAATTGCTGTATATTATGATGTTTTCGTTATTCTCAATAATAATGGCATTGGACCATTTGTTTCGATTCCGTCTTGTATTTTTTTTTACTAGCCTTCGCTGTCCCACTCCTGGGCAAAGGCCTCCCTCTACTCCTTCCATCTTCACCTCCTCTTTCCAGTTCTCACGGAACCTGTCCAGCTCTTCCCGCCATCTCCTACGTGGTGTGCGACCCCGCCTCACTGTCTCAGGGCACCAGTTCTGTGTTATTTGGGCCCACATTTTGGTCGGCATGCGGCAAACATGTCCTGCCGTCTCATTTAAGTTTGGCAGCCCTTTAAGCCACGTCAGCTATCTTTGTTTTGGAGCGCTGTATTGTGTTTCGAACACGATCCATTCATTTAACGCATTGTATACTGTGCTCCATTGCTTGTTGGCAAACCTCGAGTTTGGACTTCTGGATGTTAGTCAAAGACCAAGTCTATGCACCATAGTTTAACATGTCATTATTACGGAGCAAACAATTAAACTTGTGTAATGTAATTTCAATTGTTTGCTTTTGACCTTTACTGGTTAATTTACATCGGAATGCTTCGGAGTTTTTAAATATTGATTACTAATCCAATAGAGAGGACATATCTGATACCAATTCTTGATTTTTATTTTATCGGCCTTATTTTTACACTCCGACAAAACACAGCATCAGGGATGTTCTCAAACAAATATAGTGCGAAGACTAAAATGAACAAACCTTTTGAGTTAGTGTAGTGTACAATTTAGAAATAATAGTGACAATGACACACATAAGAACACATGAACAAAGTTTTTAAATCATTATATAAAAATGGACTTGTGTCAAGTACAATCAACAATATTCTTAGTTTTAAAATAACCATCATGTTAGAAATTAAGTTACATTTAAATTGCTTATTAGTCCTACAGGCTAATTATGAAGTACCAGAGGAGCAATTCTCGTATTTTAAGATCGTTCGCATCCTAATCTTAATCTGTCAAAAGTACAATCAATTCACATACATTTTTGACAACTTTTTGAGGTTGATTGTCGCTGAGATGAGAGACAAGAATGTGTAGGTTTTTTAAGTATAAGAATTGGCATTCTGGTTATTTTTAATAAAACTAAAAAATATGGAAGCTCTATCAGAAACTAGAATAAAAACAAAACATACACGATCTATTACATCATCTTCAATTTGTAGCTACCAGAAAAACAAATGAATGACATAAGACTACTCCTTTCATTCACATTCAATGATGAGAGTTGACTGAATAAAACTTCTTGCTCTCCGTTCATTCAACTTTGTCAGTAATTTGGCACACGAATAGCCTTTACGGGTAGACTATCATAACAAAGTCTGGAATTGGTGGTTGTTTATGGTATTACTATTGGGCCCACAAAGGAATGATAAATATGCTTCATTGGACAGTGGAGGGAATTTATGCCGAAATTAAGGGAATGGCAATAAGATTTTATTTTTTGCAAAGGGTTGCCCATCAGATAGATCGAATCATTCATTCGTCATGAAAATTCTCAATACGTATGCTTTGATAATGAATGTGCTTTACAAATTAAAATTTGTGTTAACTTCACAGACGTGACTCTTAATTCAAGTAATATCACTGCAAGTGGCAGTTGACTCCAAAAAAATCGTTAAAAGGCAAGAATTCGTTTGATTGTCTTTAATCTTTGCTTCATGCAACAAAACAAATACTTAAGACATTTGGTTCTTTTATTGTAGCTACACATTGAAAATTTTAGACGCCCAAATTAATTCTTAAATTCGTCTTTTTGAGGCTGGCTGTAAATACGTACCGTACGTACATGGCACTTTCACCTATGACTAAATTCGAATTTCACCGATGAAACTGAATGTGATCAGCACATCTTAACCCCGTTCAAGAGCCGCCAGTGTCAAAATTCCACAGAAAATAATGACACTGCAATTAAACGTGGTATATGTACTGAACGCGTATCATCACCATTTCTATCTCTACTCTACGAAGAGAAGGCAAATCACTTTCATTACAAAAAGTCATTCTTTTCTTGAATTTTGACATCGCGCCGTAGAACCCTCTGTAATTTTGTCTCACGTTTCTTGCGTTTCTATAGTTACCATGCTGATATGGAAATGAGTTGTGATATCAAATATTTTAGTCGGTAAGACAGATACATCGAATACTCACCTTGCATAACTAAATAAAGGTCATAAGGGTGAGGTACGTATTTAAAATACATACATATCAAATAAATATGTAAATAGACAATAGTGCCTACTTATTGGTTGACAACAGTGATGGTAAATTCCGACCTTATATCATATTGATCAAAACTCAAAATCGATCTATCTGCCTAGCCATTTCCCAAACAAGTTTTGGTCAGCTTCTAGTCTAACTGAATGCCTATTTGACCTTCACATCCCAGTTGCTAGGTACTCCTTAGTGAAACTGGTTGTCAGTCTTTCGGGCTTCTTCTTCATAGCTCATGCTTTCCGAGGTACGGAGGGGTAACAACATGTAATGGATAGTCAGCCATCCACCAACCAACAACCGGCAAGTCTAACCTTCAATCGACCCTCGCGGCTATTATTATTTATCCTCGAACAAACTAAAAACAAAAACGACCAAAGAGAACAATCGCAAGATTCATCGTCAAATAAAAAGACCCCTTCACATATAGGGGACAAATTTTACGTGGTTGGTAATTGGTTTAAACCGATTCTGCATAGGAAATGTTGCAAGTTCATTGGCTTGGGCGACCTCAGTGAATGTCCGACCTTAGTCGCAGTGAGTCGAGTCGTGAATGGGTAACTGACTTTGATACGGTATCTTAGAAACTCGTTTTATTAGTGTGGGGTATAAATAGTCAAGATGCATTTTGTGTGTCTACTTATAAAACGTTGTAGAGGGTCAAATTAAATTATCTAGCGAAACTCGATACACGTGATGGGTTTCGATAAAAACATTTTTTTTTTTTGTGGTCAACAACCGCTGGTATTGTGTATTTACTTGAAGCAGTAGTTGAGAAAATGTTTGATAATCATAATCATAGGTAACCATTTTTGTTTTTGTTTTATCATGTTTAAATATCGACACCCATCAGGTCACCGGAGTTTAGCTAGTTAATTTAATTTAAACCTGTAAACACGTTCAAAAATTTTAACTGCAACCGTGATCTGATTCTGATTACTATGAGTACCTTCGCTTATTCATAAGTTCTGCGCTTCTGGTGATATTCAACATGGTGGTTGAATATCAACAGATATTCAACCACCATGTTGTTATGGCAGGTAGATACTTTTTCATTCGAAACTCAATGAACAAATCGTAAATCCTATAAAGTTGGTTTAATTTCTATTTTTTTTTTAAGGTACTTTATTTTACTCTAGTTCATATCACTGGTCGTCAAGTTTTTGCTCTTAATTTTTCGAATTTTGATGTAAACCAACAACTCATTAGATTATTGGAAAAATTTCAATCAAGTTTTATAGCAGAATTCTGTACAAATGTTATTCTTCGAATCTGGTATATATTTTACCTTATTTGCTCTCTCAGCAGTTTTAGCCGTTTATCTGGTGTAATACCCTATTTTATTTGTCGTAGGTGTTCAACCAGTCAAAAAGAGTTTCTTTTGGCCCTATTCCCGGATATAGGACTATTCACCAGACTTGCGAGCTCTTGGGTCGCTTTTACCAGCCGCATAGAATCCTTGGAGTTCGAGACTAGCAAGTCTGTTCTGACTCGGGACACATGATCGTCGTATCTCCTGCGATTCCGTCGAGGCGTGCTACGCTTTGAAGCTGCGGTTCATCAGGATCGACTTGTTACTGCATCGGCCGACGTCACAACGTCAGCGCCGGCTGTCGCTGAAAACCAGCACTGGGGCTCTGTCTTGCATAGGGTCGCATCATTATGCTGATGGCCGTTTTGTGTGGATGTGACGCATGTTTCCCACCACCTTTTCTTTGTTTTGAGTATTTGTTCTTTTTGCGTCATGTTTACCGCAAATAAACTTTTTTTTTCCTTTCTTTCTT
Organism: Dasypolia templi; assembly: GCA_963555695.1. Lineage (NCBI taxonomy): Eukaryota > Metazoa > Arthropoda > Insecta > Lepidoptera > Noctuidae > Dasypolia > Dasypolia templi. The sequence goes on along the minus strand of OY743148.1, from coordinate 6,279,364 downwards.
ACTTTAAACCATTACGTTTAACTATTGTAGTAGTATGAGTACTTCTAGGGTTAAAATATTAATACCAGTGGATTTTTAACCAGGACTATTTCTAATTTAGTGATCACTAACCGGTTGCAATCGATTCCCCATTTCGGAAAACAAATACACGTACGTCACAAAGATTTATCTGTCATCTAGTTTACCCTAAGTCTTCTCGTATTCTCTTTTCAAGTTTTCGTAAACATTTTGAATAATATTTAACTTAAACATTTTTTTATTTTGTTGCAATGAAAAAAAACAAACAAATTATTTTGCGTGTTAAAACTAAAAATTCTAAAATTATTTCACTACATTATGTATACCATGTTGTTTATACGTGAGCTGTATTCATCATACCCGTGACACACTACACGTTATTGCGTCACTGCTGTTGCCTGAAGATTGATGGTAAAGTAATTGAATGCGCTGGAAACATCGTATGACATGTTGTTAACTGTTGCAGCATTTATTAATGAAGCTCTATGCAGAAATCTTTCGAGCACAGCACTAAGGTTACTTATTCAGTAACTTGTGCAGTGCTGCAGTGGCAAAAAATGTGACGCAAACTTCGTAGAATTGTTATTGAGAAATTTGTGACATCGATTCGTAACAAGAACAATTTACTTATTTACACAGTGTTCGGTTTAACGAGTGACATAGTTCAAAGACGGGTTGTAGATACTCATGAAAATGGACAACTTTTGTTGAGGTACCAAATCTGAAATATTAAAAATAAACAGCTGTTCCAATCGAACCGCGCTGGTTTTGCTCTTTGTTGTTTTTGGGTTAGTTTCATAGTAAAAGTTTTTAATTATTTTTCTTTCAAAACACATAGCGTTGGTTGAAGATGCGTTCTAAATAATCTTAACATGAATTTGAAAACGTACCTTGTATTTGTCATAAGTTACCTGTGTTCTTTCACACTTAGCAGAAGCTCGTGGTGTTCTATGGTTTCAACGTGATGATCTGTCACTTGTCAAGTGTCATTCATAGCGGCTAAAAAATTTGCCGCCAACGTACATTTTTTTTTTTCTCTTTAACCTTCTTAGAAAATTAGTTAACTGTAAGGTAAAACTTGATAGAAAGTTAATAATCGTGGTTTTGGTAAGTGATATATGTGGCTCCGCTGAATGTTAGTCAGCAAAATGCCGAAATGGTAATGGAAAGTTGACATTATATACGTGGTCCGCGTGCTCGCCCGGTGCCCGGTACCAACCGTTTGTAGCGGATCTGAGCGGCGATCCTAACCGTATCCGTTTGTTTGGCTGTTTTTGATTTCCCCTACTTCACCATGATAACACAGATGCAGCCTGGTGCCTTGTTTTTTAAGATTCTCAAAAATCAAGGTGACACTTAGTCGCATTGACATTGCAAACCCTGAAGAAATTATATATTAAAAAGGACTGGGAAAGAACCCCAGGTAGCGCTTTCCACCGGGCAAGATCGGAAGACTCATCCTTTTCAATTAAGGAGTGGTGCATAAAGCTTCTGTAAGGAAAATCATTTTTGTTTTCCGACATGCACGCGAAGGAAGTCGCGGTCACAGCTAGTCACAAATATATCACAAGTAGGAATGTCCCTCGTTTAAACTCTAACACCCTGTATAGGAAACTTAACAGAGGCCCTAGTGTAAGTTTCTTTTAACCATTTCGACTTTGCGCATCGACCGCGTTCGGCGCTCCGATTGGCCCTTCACCATTCGATCGTTGCCAAGGGCCAATCGGAGCGCCGAACGCCGTCGATGCGTAAAATCGTGTCGGTTAAAATAAACTCACACTAGGCCCACGGTAATATTAACTGTAGGTGATCGTATGTAATGCCTCGTAAACCTTTTATTTTGTGTACTGACAACTCAAAAGCCTCTTTGGTTTTTTGTTATATTTTTGTCAATAAGAATCTGATACAACATTTGGCCTTCCTCTAGCAAGAAGTAGAGTGTGAGGATAACAGCAAGATTTTAGTGTCTAAACTTGCACTAGACAAACGATAACACTCTGTCACCCACCCAGGTCAAACTGAAAAGTACTGAAAAGTGCAAACTCGTCCACAATTGGGATGATGACTACTTATAAAAATGTTCGTAAAATTAAATTATTTCAAAGAAGTAAAAAAGAGAAAATCGAAAAATTCTGTTAAATTGATGTAAATATGAGGAAAATACACGCTTTAAAAGTTTTTGGAGGGGATAATTCCTGTCCTTGTCGCGCGGTGCGGACAGTGTACAGCGCTTGTATGAAGTTACGTAGTCGTGACGTCACTTCTACGATAGTGCTGTCTTAGTGTAATACTTACTTATAACTTGGCAGTTTTTTAAGCTTTTACACTTTTTGTAATACTATTTGCACTATTTGGAAATAAACATTTTTTGAGATAAAAATAAAAAAATTGTCATCATCCCCATTATCAAGAGACTATGAAAATAGAAGAAACTATTTTGCAAAGTATTCCATACATTTTCGTCCGTGGGTGTTACTGCCCACATTGCTTAACCGGTACTCCAGCGCAGCCAATAACAGCTATGTCATAATATGAAAGACAGTGGCCTGATAACCTAAGCCCTACTATTATTTACAGTCTCGGGGTGTTTTCGCTTTTGAACTTCGATAAATGTTATGTTCGATCGACATAATTTTTAAATGTTTTCCACAACGTTTATCTCGAACTGAGCTGTCAGTTGCTCGTTAATTGGTCTATATCTTGGTGTTTATTAGTGCTATTTCTTTTTTGCGCAAGGTGCGTTCCTTCGCATGCAAGTTTGATACAAGTTCACAGTTTTTCGGTTTGCCATGGATAGATTATAATGCGTTAAATTGTTAATGGTTTGTTGCAGTTCACAATTTATCGATAGTTTATAATTTCGTGATAAACTAACAGTGTTTTTAAAATCAGAAATCGAGAAGTAAAAAAAAACATAAAGCGAAAAGGAAGTAGATAATAGCGCTAGCGGACGACGAGATGTGAAGCGGCTGGTCGGGAGCCGAGAGCTACTGTTACTTTGGGATATTGTGTTGTCTTACAACTTCCACGCTTTTGAAGTCGCGGGCAGAGGCTAGTGTTTTATAAATAGGAACCCTTACTGCTTACTCGTCACGATCGCTAGACGGCTTGTCGATTCTGTAAAATCTCACCGTGAATACTTGCGTGGAGTCATCCCGACTTGGTCAATACCTAGCACTGACAGCTCACTCCACGCTCACTTGCTGACGCACGCTTATTGTTTTATCATTATTTAAATAGGTATTGATACAGCTAATTATGCATTTTTAAAAAAGAGACAATATGATATTAGTGAAGAGATTAGAAAAAATTTGCAAAGATTCCTCTCTCCTGCTATTTTTGCTGTGCCCGACAGGGTTCATAATAATCACATATTATAATAAGTTACCACCTAAGTACATATTGTGGAATGTAAATATAAATGTTTGAGTATTGAGAATAGCACTACTGTACTGTAGTGTACCCACAGGACTAATTACTGCAAAAAAAAGGTCGGCCCATTTTCATTACCCGCGGTTCCATCATTAATTATAATTTTTGTCACGCGGCCGCTGTTTCAGGTTTCAACGAAGCTCACCGATGACACTCTTATTGACTTCCGAACGGACATGACTTTGCGTTTAAAATAGGGGCCAGGGTTCCCATAGTAGGTAAGTATGCACTTTGGTTAATTAAAATAAGTAGAAGGTAAAAATCTCTCTAAAAGGCTCTCGCAAACAGGTGCGTCGCAACAGCGCGACGCGACGCTAGTAGAACCATTTCTATGAAAACATCATGAAAATAGTTCCTGAGCCTAGAACTTACGATCGTTCACATACACACATACTTAAACTCACGCCTTCTTCCCATGGGGTAGGCAGAAACCACCGAACGCCACCTGCTACGATCCTTACTTACTCCTTTTGCCTTGTATATGTTCATACATCTGGTCATACACTCGCGCCGGTCGCGAGTACTACGCACCTGACCAACGATCGTATTTTGTTAATTTCACACCAAAGAAGTTCGGTTTTGTAAAAGCCTTTACTTATCCTGATTATAATAATGATCAGCCTGTATGTTCCCACTGCTGGGACACAGGCCTCCTCTCGGTGAGAAGGGCGTGTGCCGTAATCCACAACGCGGGCCCAGAACGGGTTAGAAGATGTCACATGTCTTCGATTTTTGGGTCTAGGACATGCCTGTTTCCTCACGATGTTTTCCTTCACCGTTTTGAGAGCAGTGGTGATGAAATAATTTACACAATGTAAAGCTCCTGTTAAGGTTCGAACCTACGACCCACAACTCGTAAGTCGCAGCCTTTACCACTGGGCCACCACTGCTCAAAGGTTGAATAAGTAATAGATTATCCTGAGATTACAATCAAGTTATCCTTACAAAAGATTGTGAACAACCTTTTCCTAATCATTGGTGGGTATTCCCATTTGATGATGCAATCAACTTTTCTAAATGGTCACGCTAAATGTCTGTAAGATCATATCAATAGGATTTCCTCAAAACGAACAAGAAAATTAAAAAGGAAATACAATGCCGTCATCATAATGACGTCATCGTAATGGCGTTCGTGTATTCATGGGAAACTCATTAGTAAGTAATGCGCAGTACGCGATGCACGCGATCTGTTAACTATCAAACCATGCATGTATGATAAATGATTTAATTTCTATATGTAGGTTTCTAAAGACACTTTAAACGTCAATCATATTTTAAACGAGACGAGTTTGGCGTTTCCTATCTCTGCCTCTTCAACCACTCTTCAAAGAGGGCTTATCGCCACTATTATGGCGTGCCCAGCACTGGGTTGCGACAATCGCGCCCTCCATGTCGCCATGAGATCCTGCCGGAGCTCTGTCCGCTGTATCGTGATTTCTCGCGGCAGCGGAGTTACACTCCGGCGTTTTGCCACCTCGCACCACTCCCATGCGTGCGCAAGAGCTTAAGCCTCCAGATCCCATGGCGGTAATCCGGCAAGAAGGCTCGCCGCCTCGCATGAGACCATCCGGTATCCCCCGAACCCCTTTGGGACGCGTTTAGGCGGTGGGCTGGTCGGCGCCTCAAAGAGCGCGCCCACACCGGTGCCCCGTAAAGTGCCATGGACCGCACGACCCCCGGCAGGAGGCGTTTGGTCCCCCTAGATTGGGCAGGAGCCGCGTCAGGGCAGCCAAGAAGCTCCAAGAAGTTCCACCGGCTGTCGAGGACGAGTCCCAGGTGCTTCATCGTCGACGCGACGCCGATGTGAAAACAGCTACCAACTGTTTGAAAAACCACTTAGACCGCACTTCACACATTGACAAACCTAGGATGAAATTGACCCGTATTAAGAACATAATATTTATATAATGCAACATAATTATTATAAAATGCAATACAACCCAATACAAACTTATTATTTCACAAATAGCCCGCTTAGTGCACATTAATTTTAAACAAGCTATTCTGAAAACAGATATCACGATACAATCTCTCTGAAAACTAGCTGAAACTGCTCTTGCCAAATCCTAGTACGTAACGATTGAAAACTTCAAGTATTTTGCTTAAAGTAGACAATGATAATATAAAAAGCCCTACACTTTTTGGCATCAAAATAGCTCTAAACAAAACAGCATGTCGATTCTGTGAAAAATCTCACCGTGAACACTTACGTGGAGTGAGCTGTCAGTATCATCCATCTCATCTTTGTCAATCCCTAGAATCAGTGGCACTGGCTGCCCACTCCACGCTCACTGTTTAGTTTCTGAATTGTATTTTATCTGTTCTTTTGCATTTAATTTATTTTTATTACGGACGCTTCTAACACGCACGTCTTTCTACATCGTTCTCACATGAATAATTTCAGCACGACCGATGTAACCAATTGTATGTAACAATTTAATGTATTTAAAAGAGTGGAGTTTCTTTACCTATGGAGAAGCTTTGTAATGGGCAAACTAGCTTCATCTTTCTGACTGACTGACTCGTTGACAATTCAAAGTGCCAGTGCCTGTAATTGTTTTTTTTTAAATGCTTTGAGTTTGACTTCATCTAAGTTCACCACCTCCACACAAAACCTCCATATTTTATGATAAGTGATAAAAAATACAATAGCAAGACAATGGTAGTGGTGGTCCGCCCACAACAGTAGATAGAACAAGGGGTAGGTAATCCCGAACAAACAGAGTGGAAGCCAATTACTAACGTTACTCTACTACGTCTCAATTATGTGTCGTTTACCTTTATACTACAAGTTATTATTCATTTAGAGACTGAAAGAAATTTGTTTTATTTTCTGCTCCTTTTGCCAATTTAGTTGGGTTCGCATCAAGCTTATTCATACGAGTAGATAGATAAATGGAAAACTCTTAAACTATGTACACTCAATAAATGATGTACACCATAACAATTACAAATTATATTCTTACCAGTCAGTCGTTACCTCATCATTTCTTTTATTTATTACTTGCTTCTGTCTACGTCTTCGTCCGCGTGAAATTTCTTGTTCCCCCGACCCAACACATCGCATCGCATCGCATCACCTGCTCACATTTTTTCTAAGGCTCTCGCCTCTAGGTCCCATGGCGGAAAGAGAGAAAGAGTCCCTGAGCTAAGTTGCGGAAAGATGGCCGGACGGACGGACATGGCAAAACTATAAGAGTTCCTTGTTGACTGCGGAACAATTAAAACATAAATCTATATCCCTTGATTGGTTGTTATTATGAGTTATTATGTGTACTTACAATGATAATCATTTACCAAAAGTTGTGCCAGAGTTACGCTAAGCTTAGAGCGTCAGTGTACCGGTGGCACGAGGAGATGCGGGCGCGGTTGGTGGACCGATGCAGCGAGAGATCAAACAGCGTCGGTCGCAGCTCCGCGAGGTCCTGATGGCGGAGTGGCGGGACAGGCTTCTGCGCCCTTCGTCGGGGTCGTGCGGTGATCCGACCAGTGCTCGACGCATGGCTCGAGATGCGGCACGGCTTCCTGTTGTTCCCGGCAACGCAGGTGAACTCGATGCGGAGCCACACATGCAGAGTGAATTCGATGGGCGGCAGCAAGAAGTCCTGGGACGCGGTGGTTTCCATCTGCGAATCCTTTATCTCACAGAAAGAGGCTGCGGAAAGGCTCTTCCAGCCTAATGGATCCAGGGGTGACGGAATAGGGGACGTCCGCAGGTTCCCATACATCTGGACCCAAGGTGGCGGCGCGTAGAGATCTAGCGTAGCGCCCCTCTTAGACGTTGCGGGGGAGTCAAACACCTATCTCCCCCTCTCAACCCTCAACAAATAGGTCTGAGATGGAACACCGGGGTGGTTTTTAGTCATTAAGAGTCTGACAGAGAGGGGGGCGGGGGACATCCATTAGGGTTTTCCACCCCGGAAAAAAAGGGACTCTTTCTCTTAGTACTAGAAATCTGTAATTTGGCATGGATATACATACAAATTATTCACCCCGAAAAATGCTAAAATAAAAAACTTTAAAAAAATACGTTAGGTGAGGATGTTATTTTTTTCGTGTACCGCATGGTAAAGGGTGTCGTTGGCAAAGTTGTTCCAAATATTGCGGGTGAGTGAAAACCATTTTTCGTTTAAGCAAAATACTTATATAAAATAAATATTAAATAAATATTTTTTGTTACACAACACAAGATCACCCCGCCTTGTTTCCCCGAAGGGTTGGGCAGAGGTGTACCTATGGTACACCCACATTTCGCGAGTTATGTTTAAGTCCCATGTAATAGGCGGCGAGCCTATTGCCATCAACCGGGCACAATTCCAGACTCCGGGTCGCTACTGAGAAATAGAAAAACCCAATAACACGTTGCCCGACCTGGGAGTCAAACCCAGGACGTCATGCTCAGCAGTAGCCAGCCAGCTAAATGGTTGCTTACTGGATGTATGAAAAAATCACGACAGTAGTATTTATAAGGAAGTTAAAAAGAAAACTGTCACAGCTAAGTAGACTTGACAAGTTAACGAGTAATAGTCAAAAATCCCGCACTGGGCCCGCGTGGTGGATTACGGCCCACTCGGTCACACCAAGAGGAGGCCTGTGTCCCAGCAGTGGGAACATTATAGGCTGAATATGAAGTCGAACAACTTTCAATTGCAGTTCAATGTATGCGAGCACATGTTTTTCAACAAAATTGAATTTATTCTTGGAATAAATTTATCCAACTACGGAACCCTTCATTGTGCGTGGTCGGCCGGTTTTTTTTTTATTAAGTTGCTACTGTCCATGTTTCTGACATCATCTCACAATCATATTTAGTTCACCCACGCAACGAGAGGGAGTGGTATTCTTAGCAAGAATGCACACGACACATGTCTATCCATTCGTTATTTTTACATTCATTTTTCATTGAACGTATTTCTTCTGGAAAATTACTGCGAGGAAGACATTACAGACGGTTTAGTCATAACTTGCGAACGCTATAACGTAGGAATCTAAACGTCAAAATAAAATATGGCCATTTGTTTGTTTATTGCGTTTTAAACGCCCATTCGAAGACACTCCTTAAAACAGTTGGGCACCTGGAAATAATGGTGTCATCATTTACTGCGCCATTTTGCACAATTTAAAGACGATCGGTTTTAGCACTCGAACATTAAGAAAGAAAGAAAGAAAGAAAGAAAAATATTTTATTTGGGACACGCACAGGGAATACAAATGGTAAAAAAAAATAAAAAAATAAAATAAAATAACAAACAATGTATAAACAAACAGAATAAAACAAAAAACAGTAAAAAGACCTGTGCGAGGCCAAAAAGGCTCCTATCTCAGCATAATGCTGCGATATTTAAAAAAAAAAATAACGCAGCGCTGATATTCTGACAGGGCCCGCCAACTGCCTGATATTGCTATTCATCTTCAATAGTACCTACTCGAGTTTTAATTTTTTTTTCAGTCTCACTTTTGGCATTTGGATGTTCTTAAACGAAATAGTCATTATCCATATAGTTACTTATCGTATCGAATCAGTTGTATCATCCTTAAAAATAGTTATGACCTAATATAACTAACTAACATAAAAACTTAAAAATAAACTTAATAAACTTGGACAATTCTGCCAAATTAAAAAAAAATATTTAACCTAGGTAGTTCACATTTTTGCGTCTCGTGTGATATAAATGGTCATATAAGCACAATATTTTTTATGACAGAACCCATCACACCTTAAGTACCAATACACCAACTTTGTAGTACAGACGGCTACATATCGAGCTATACATTTTCTATACAAACAAAAAATAACAAATCCTACACAAACTTGCGTTCACCGTATAAACTCATACATTTCCTTCGGCCAACAACCTTTGTCTTTTCCAAACTCGAAGAATCTGGCGAGACATAAACTTTGTCATGTTATTGTCATAAATTGTAGCGTTCACATATTTTAACAAGTGCTTGAAACATATTCGAGCTGTGGTGGCCCAGTGGTAACGGTCGCGACTTACGAGTTGTAGGTCGTAGGTTCGAACCCAGCCAGGCGCTTTACTTTGTGTAAAATTATTTCATCACCACTGCTCTCAAAACGGTGAAGGAAAACATCGTGAGGAAACCGGCATGTCTTAGAACCAAAAAAATTCGAGGACATGTGACATCTACCAACACGCACTGGGCCCGCGTGGTGGATTAGGGCCCACTCCCTCTCACAGAGAGGAGGCCTGTGTCCCAGCAGTGGGAACATAATAGGCTGATTATGGATTATGCATGCATATGCATTCTAAATATGGTAATAGTGAGTGCAGGCAGGCTAGAGAAGCACTCCCTACTATTGATGGCCGCCTTACGAAACAGGTTCTACGACTAACCTAACTACAGCTGTATATAGTCGTATCGTGGTCAGTTAATAAACACCTCTTTGTCATAGGTTCACAGACAGTCCGCTGCGCAGGGCCTGCATGGAGGAGGACGAGACTGCATGTGCTTCTAAACTGCCCAGTGGTCGCCACATACCTACAGGGCAAAGTACTTCGGTACCCTACGCGAGGCTGTCAGTAACACCAAGGCGTTGCTGGCCTTCCTCGAGAAGCTGGGGTGGATCGAATGACCGATTTTCCCACCGTACGCAAAATACGCGCATTGTAGTGGAGTTGCGGACACCAGCCCGTAGTACCTAGTAATGTTTCAACATATTGAAACTTTTCACTGTGAATATTTATCACTAGTTTCTGCCCGCATCTTCGTCTGCGTGAAATTTATTATACCCCCGACCGGGCGACCCCGTCCCACCCCGTCGTCGCATCGAACCGCCCGCCCGCAGTGATACTTCGTTTTCATTAAGAGTTTTTTTCTTTCTGCTCCGCTCCTTAGAGTCGTAGCGCGATGCTAAATACCCTCAAAACTTTCTCAAGAATTGGGCTATCAAATGCAAATCCGATGAAAGAATTTTCCAAATCCGATGGGTCTTTCCGGAGATTACCCCCAACATAAAAACAATCAATTTTTTTTTACCCTTTTTTTAATATTAGTATACATTTTCACACAAGTAGTTTGTGTCACAGACTGTCTCGCAGATTTCTCAAATTAAATTCGACTACCTGTGACTTGTCACTCTAAATGTCTTGTTACCATGTAGGTAGTCCGAATGCTCTGGAGTTTGGCCTATAGAGGTCTCAATTGACATGTCAGTGAAATTGGACTCAGTTTGACATCCGATTCGCGCTGTTTTTACGACACGTTCACTAGACGTTTGGGTTCAACAAAGTGAAGATGAGAGAGCTAATTTAAATGAAGACTTTAGTGTGTGAATATAAAAGAGTTGCGATTAAAATGCATCTTTAGACGTTAACGAAACAGAAATATATTGTGATTATTTACTATGATGCAAATTTATATGATATGAAAAGAATAACTCACGAACTTAAAAAATCTTAGATTTTTTTAAAGACGAACGCAACATACGCGCTTGGGCTTACTTTTAATAAATAATTTGATATCAGCCATCGTCAATAACAAAATTAAAACCAAATATTCCACGTAATGTCAAATAACGATTGCATGAGAAGGTCGGTGTTAAATAATATTTAATGGCAATAATTTGTGGTCTGTCACGGTTCACCTTGGCACACGCGAAACTGTCTCGTTGGAAGCAATCAATTTCATATCGACCATTATGCGGACGACTGGGTGAATCGTAATAAATCAACAAACGTTCACAATATAAAGTTTTGAAAATGTCGGTTTTGTAGCCCCCATTACGATCTTTCTGTTCTACGAGCTGTCTCTTGAGTTGTGTGTTTTTGTCATTGGTCCTCTTGACTTCAACCTCACTGTCCTCTCTTTCCAGCAGCAGCAGCTGGTGGCATTCGTAGATTTTCTAAAAAAAAAACCGGCCAAGTGCGTGTCATACCACGCACATTAAAGGGTTCCGTAGTTGGATGAATTTATCCCAAGAACAAATATAATATTGTAGTTGAAAAACATGTTAACGTAAACATACAAATGTAAGCTGGTCGACTATTACTCGTTAATTTGTAAAGCCTACTTAGCTGTGATAGTTTTCCTTTTTAATTTAGTTAAATACAGGGTGTCCCGTTAGTCGAAGTCACGGAGGGAACGGTGATAGTTCAAGTCATAATAGTTAACAAAAAAAAACCAATGTATTTAAAAAAAATACGGGCATTTATCAAGAAATCTAGAAAATGTACTGCCTGTGACGGTGTTTTAATTCATGTTGCTACAAGTTTTCACTTTTTAAAATTTTTAAAATAAAAATAATATAAAATAAATAAATCAAAATTTAAAAAAGTTAAATTTAAAAAGTAATATTTTGGACGAAAGATATTATTATGTACTAGCTGCTGCCCGAGACTTCGTCTGCGCTCCAGGATAAAAAGTAGCCTTACCCAGGTCATGGTCTATCTGTGTGCAAATTTCATCCAAATCCGTGCAGCCGTTTTGGCCTGAAAGCGTTATATACAAACTTACCTTCGCATTTATAATATTCTTAAGGATTTCTTTGGTCTTCTTCTTTATAGTAAATTATTATACAACTGTTTTCACCGTGGTGATCGCGTTCAGTTTCATTGGTGAAATCCACCCTAAGTGCAGATTACACCAATGTTACTGAACGCGTTTCAACACATCTAAAAGCGTTCAAGAGCTCTCAGTGTCAAAATTGTTATAGAATATTGACACTGGCAGCTCTTGATTTGGATTTAAAAGTGCTGAATCGCGTCCAGTTTCATTGGTGAAATCAGCACTTAGGCGTAGAAGTACTTACCCACATCACTGCCATCCGGAATCATGCCCAGGAGACTGACATCTGGTGTTGCTATCAGATCAAGCGTTGTACGCCTCTGAAATGAAATAATGATGAAGATGAAGGTTCATAAAAATCGTGGATACAGAAGAGGTAGTGAACACTGATTGTCTGGAAGTACTAAATATTTTTAAAAGCTGAAGATTGCTCTGGTAGACTGATATGTAGCACTGAAAATAATTAATTAAAAATAAACAATTATTTAAGACTCTTACGCTGAAACGTTGTTAATATAAAAGTTACAGACGAATTCCTCATAAACTAGTGTTGAATGATTTACCTAGATTAATGAATTACAATAATACCAAGGCACTTCAAACATTGAATACAAGATACTGAATCTGCTGGCGATTCCTGCATAGTCTCCTGCGGCGACTAGGGGCGTGAGAGCGTAAGGATGCCTCTTGGCAACCCTTGCGTTCTCACGCCTTCGCGAGCATTACTACTTTGCAGAAGGAGGTGACGGCTTCCCATTCGCTCTCGTTCCGTACCATGGCCTGGACCAGGGCCGGACGCGTGAGGACACGGCGGTGCTCAGCCCAAGCTGGGCAGACCTCCACCGAATGCATGCTATGCTAGCCTGTGTTCTAAAAAAGCTTGTAACAAAAACAGATTTAACCGTTGATAAACATGACCACAGAGAACCAACAAAAGAAAAGGCTTTTCAGTGTCATAATTCTCCCATTTAATTTGATGAATATGCTCCGTCTCATCGTGTCTCAGGGGAAATGTTTCTCATCTTTACGTACTTTCACATACATAATAAAGCAGTTAGTCACTCTGCTTTTATTAAGATGTTGTTGCTGAAGTCTACGGAGATTGGAATAGAAGAAATTAGTCATTGTTCCCATTTTTTTTAATAAAAAAACCGGATAGTTTAAAAGTGTCCAAAAACATAAAATAAACTCATGGGAAGAAGGTTCGATTTTATGTATGCATGTGCATTTCCATGTGCATGCATGGAATGATGACTACTATTAAACATGTTCGTAAAATAAATTTAATTTCAAATAAGGCAAACTAAAAATGTGATAATAGAAAAAATCTGTTAGAACTATGTAAATATGAAGAAGATACACGCTTTAAAAGTTTTTAGAGGGGATAATTCCTGTCCTTGTCGCGCGGTACGGACAATGTACGGCGCTCGTATGAAGTTACGTAGTCGTGACGTCACTTCGACGATAGTTCTGTCATAGTCTAACACTTATTTTAAATCGTTTATAACTTGGCAGTTTTTTAAGCTTTTACACTTTTTGTAAAAATAAAAATAAATGATCATCTCCATTGGTGAACTAAGGCGGACTCTTCTAAAAGTATAAAAATAAAGTACGTGTTGTGGGAGAAATTCTTTCGTTATAAAGTTATTTCTGCCCGCAGTTTTCTCGCGTGGATGTCTTAAATTATCCGACGGGAACGTTCTACCGGAACAAAAAGTAGCATATGTCATTTCCTGGGATACCATCCATCTCCTCGCAAAGTTTTATCGAAATGCGTTCAGTGGTATTAAGGTACTTTCTAATTTTTATAATATTATTATGGTTTAACTAGAGATTCTAGATTTACTTGCTTTGCACGGTTTATACGGTTTGACAAAACATCGAGATTTATTAAGTTGAATGTAGGTATGTGTTATGTGTGTGTATAGGTATGTTTTGTACACATAAACCTTCCGGAATAAATTCTCTAAATTATGGTGAAAAACAATACAAAATCCGTTGCGGAGTTTAGCAGACAACGCGGTCACAAGCAGACAAGAAAAGCGACATTGATCAATAGTATGGATAAATATTCTTCTTATCCTACTATCCTAATTCCCACGTCCTACTTTCTATCCTACTAATAATAATTATCAACGCGAAAGTTTTTGAGGGTAGATAGATGGATGTTTGTTACTCTTTCAAGCAAAAATTACTAAGCGGATTTGGATGAAATTCGGCACACAGATAGTTTATAACCTGGATTACCTGGATACTTTTTTTCCCGTGGATAATTTCCGACACCCACGCGGGTGAAACCGCGGGTAAAAGCTAGCACCTAGATAATTAGGTAAGTAAGTATAGCCAAAGATTCTATGCGATCTATTTTATGTAATAGTAATAGAATTCCTTGTAAAGAATCTAATCAAATGTCGGATGATACATTTTAGTGTCTCTAGGATGTCGACGCACCTGTGATGCCTCTAGGGGCAAAAGTATACTAATTGACAAAGGGTATAATGGTCTCACCATTCTGAGTTTTTGACCGATTTTCCATACAAAGCGAGAAGGCCTCCTAAAGACTTAGGCCTCCGCGAGGTAATTGGTTTAACACACTAACAGTAGCAATGGCTTTCATTTTGATAGTTCAACAACATTCATTGCGTTATTCACGTTGTTGAGCAGACAAATTTTTCGAACATACGAAGCAATGGATTAGCAATAACCTTCAAAAATTTTACGCAATTAGGGTGCTGTTATAGTTATTTCAGACGGCCAAAAGTGTCGAATTGCAATTATATATTTAAAAAAAAAGGAATTTAAACAAACCGCGCATCAGCAATGAAATCTCCGAGAATTTAATTGTAAGGCTTAGTGCTACCTTAATAGTTATTATTTTACGTTAACCATTTGGCGTAGTAAAATGCTTACCTGGCATTTGACTTAGAAATGTAGAATGTGTGAAACTGTGAAGGTGTTTTATGATTCGTTTTATTTCCAAAAAATCTGTTTTCTCTTTAAGTTTCGGGCTCAGAATTAATCGTTGTTTGTTTCGTATTTTTTTATAAAAAATCTAGTAAAGTTAATAATATTTTTAGAGCTTAAAATTTGCAAAAAGAACCCGCAATTTAATTGCTTAACACACTGTCATCACAAGCCGTAAAATGTTGAAGGACCGATAATCCGTTGCGTCTTATGTATGAAAAATTCATCTGCCCTACAAAGTAAATAACGCAATGAATTTTGTGGAACTGTCAAAATGAAAAGCATTGCTATTATAGACGTGTTACCTACCACAATTGGGGTGCAGTTCTTATCTAACAGACCCATGGATTATGCTGCTGTAACAGTGCTATGATAAATCATTTGTTAAGTGCCATTGTTTTAACAACAATAAACATGCAAAATGTCAACAAAACTGTATAACGCAAAATTGAAAGACGCTCAATATCCAACATGGCGGCGTGTTTATTTCGCGTTTGAGTCGGTTTACAGTCATCATTTCGCTATCATTAGGGGTCACGCAACGCAGGCGCATCGTTAGATGAGTGCGTCAAGCAGATCGGGTACTAACCGGCTGTGTCATACGAGTACAGCCGATCAGTCAACATTTTGATGCAGAAATGAGAATATAATGCAATTGAAATAAATATACCTTGATATACTTAGCAAGAACGTCTAGACAAGAAATATCAACATCATAACATCACGCCTTGTTTCCCCGAAGGATTGGGCAGAGGTGTACCTATAGTACACCCTTATTTCGCCAGTTATGTTTAAGTCCAATGTAATAGGGGGCGAGCCTATTGCCATCTACCGGGCACAAATCCAGACTTCGGGCTGCTACTGAGAAATTCCAGATAGAAAAACCCAATAACCCATTGCCCGACCTGGGAATCGAACTCGAAATGAAACCAATAACGAAAAAGAAGGATTTTTCCCTTTTTGTAAAAGGCACTCAATCAATGTAGACTTCATTGATTGAGTCCCCTTCATAAAAATACCATGAAGTCGTCTGTAACTGCCACCGGCTATTAAATATCAGTGCAAATACAATTCGCCCGTAAATCCTGGTGTTTTCAGAGGCGGCTTTCCTACTGAACACTTTATATTTTCTATATTTTTAAGCTATACAAAACTAAACAAATTATTAATCCGGATGTTACTGCAACAAAATGTTATTTAGTTAAAGTCAATACACAGTTTCAGGGCCAGTGCGACTCAACCATTTTTAAACTGTCCATAATAAGAAGGCGCAAGTTCTGCACGACCTATCATAATACATACGTAATTTGTCCAAACACAGAGCATCATTCACGCTTGATACCTCAGTAGGCAAGCAAGGCAGTGAGCGGTACAAATAAAGAGCGTGTTACTCAGCTGGCCTTATCGTTCACGACAATTGATAAGCGTTTGATACTGTTTGTTTGTTAACGTACCACGATCGTATCTACTTGGCAACGGATTACCAAATGCCTTCTTTTCTTTAAAGGTACAAACAACTTTCGGTGGTAAACATATGAAGCAAGTTTGCTAGATAGTAGATAGATTGTTTCGTAAACAAATATTTAGGTTCTCTGGTGTCATTCCATGGTGTAAATCGAGGAATACGTTTGATTGCTGTTTATATACGGCTACTCAAGCATGGTGCCTACACGATCACATTACTGACCTTCTGACTCATTTGTTATCTGTGTTTGTCTTGGAGTTTGTCCCCAGAGTAGTAAGATAGGATAGAACGACCTAAACAAAAAAAAACATTTATTATTTATTTATCGATGGAATGAACGTTACGCATGCCTAGAGGCTATAAATAAATTCAGCGCCAATTTTTGTCTCTCGTGTCAGTAAAATATGAAGTTCAAGTCCTAGTGAAAAGATTTTTCAACCAGCAAGTGAGGCAAATAAAGTAACATTTTACGACCAAATACCTACGTATTGCAGTTTCATGCATTTTTGTACATACATCTTTCATTAGTTTTTTACCAAGTGCAAAAAGTGTGTTTATGTATCTTTATTTGCACTTAAATTAAATTAAGTATATACATTATATTTATAGTAAATAATAGATATATGTGTATTTGCATATTTAAACAAATATTACACCTACTACTTGTTGTATGCAACAACCAAAAGTTGAGTGGTAGAAAATGCCTTTGGCATTATATCCGCCTCTGTACAATTCTGTACTTACAGTATTAAATAAATAAATTAATATGTATCGAAATAGGCCCTTATCAGCGATATTACACTTGCACTTTGTAAGTAGGCGTGGATTGTCGGGCGAAGAAAATAGTGATACTAGTTATAGTACAATCACTTTATTTCACTCACAATTTCTTATAAAATAATCACCATGTAATAGCCTGAAGGAAGAGGTCCGACATATTAAATGAAAGTATGAAATATAGCAGTAACCAACTTTTTTATTCCAACGGCTTGTTAATTAGGCGCTACAGCAGGTGCACCGGGCCGAGCCTGCCACAAGAATGATCCCCCTCCCCGCTGCGCACTAGCTTACATTAAGTTGCCTGAGAAAGGGGGAGAGTGGGGAGGCGAACGTCCCGCTTTGCACAGCGTAACTCGGCCCGTTGCACTTGTTGTTAACAATGCTGACGCCGATACGGCCATACTGACGTGCGGACGTCCTCGTACACGTAGTCTCATCAAGCATTGTTTAAAAAGACATAACGTTATTATTCATGTTCGTTCATCCTGACTAGCAATCTCGATGAGCAAATCCAGGTCATCCCTACTGACTGTGCAACCAACTCTGGATCGCTCGATATTGAGCCTTGAGGACTTATACTAGTAATCTGGTCCGGTTCAGCCCTGCAGAGTTTACTACTAATTCTGGACCGCTCGTTATTAAGCCTTCAAGACTTAAGCAATCTTCAGAGTTATAATCTTCTGGCCCGGTCTAGCGACCCTTCAGAATTATAACCGCCTGGACCGGTCTAATGACTCTTCAGAATTATAACCTCCTGGTCCGGTCTAGCGACCCTAAAAAGTTATAATCTCCTGGTCCGGTTATAACAAAACCTTCAGGATTGTTACTGCTTGGTCCGGTCATGAATGACCCTTCAAGACCACTCCAGTTTATACAGTTTTTTTTCTCTCTTTTTTTTGCTCTTTTTGGTCTCTTATTAGGTGTCTTTTTTGTCTCCTTTTTCTCTCTTTTTTGCATCTTATTTGTCTCTATTTTGTGAAACTTTTTTGTCTCTTGTTAGTCCGGACTAAAATGGTCCATGTAGATTAAATAATCAAATGTATTAAAGTACTTGTCTCAACAATCCACACATGCTATGTTAATTGGTAGTTTCACTACCACCAGAGTCATTTACTTTAGAGCCTATAATAGAAACAAACTATTTTAATCTTAAGAATAGACTCGACTTAGACACTCCACCGAATGCGTAGCACGCCTGTGCGATGCCAACCGAGTCTCATGTCATACAGCCAGCAAAATTTCACTTCAATGTGCATAAGCGTTCGGTGTTGTGTCAGAGTGTCATGTCATTGAATGTGTCGTAGCAGACACATAATTCAAGTTCATGACACTCTAAACTAACAAACGACATCAGTGAAAACTAAATAACACTAATTTAAGTATTGAAGCGCCGTCATGGCCAGACTGACATTCGCACGTCCTTGTGCGTCTCCATCCCCTTAAGTCACAGCGGGTCCATTTTTCTGTAAAGAGAATAAAACTGGTAGATACATTACTTTGTACGCTCGTCCATCAGTGATATACATTACAACGTTTTATAACCCACAAAATCAACCTTAAGGAGCTGAGCCGGACAACTTAAATAGGCGTCCCTTCAGCCAGTTATCTCTCCAGATAACATGAACCAGGCAACCAATCAGCGTCTCTCCGCACTAGTACCACACATATCTCCATTGATCTCATAGCCTCTCAGACTAGACGATCACTTTATAATATGACCCAGAACATCGGCCTGCATAAGCCAGTTCTTTAGACTACCCAATAACACACACCATAGGACGTCAACCCGCATCAGTCGGTCCCTTATTTTATCTCACAGATTAGTACCAATGTTACGTTTAATTACGTTTCTTCACTCTCCTCTCTGGCGGATAACGTACGTGAACTACAAATAGACAAAGTATCACTGAAACCACCCGACGACGCCCACTCCACTCGTCTATCGCGGACTGCCGCCAGCTCGGCCTCCTTCACTACCAGTCAAGGTGGTAGCTAAATCCACCAAGCCCTCACATCCCCCGGGCATTGCACGAAAATGCTTATGACCATATTTGCATTCTCTATTAGACACACAACAATGGGAAGTCTGTACTCCCTGCGAAGCCCAGTCGAACCCAGGGGGGGTCACATTCATTGAAGTAGGAATCACCACACACACATTTTTCCACTGTGAAGCAACAACTCTCCCAATATTCTCGTATGCTATCTTACGAATTTCAACCAAATCCAACCGAAACCCAGACTCAGAATATGAAGCCACATTTAAAAACCGCGCCCGAGTCCCAAACACAAGTTCTGTTTGTGTGTAGCCTAGACCTTGCACCATCCGTCGCTAGCTGCAATTCGAGAAGCTCGCCGCGCCAGGTTCCACCAGATTCACTTTCGATTATAACGAGTAAGCACCCCAATGTCCTCATGACTCTCTCTACAACTCTCTACTAACACCTGCCCTGCCAGAACCGTTAGCAACTAGGTGCAACTCTACACCATGGTCACCATAAAATTGCTCTGTCTGCGCCAATACAATACCCACCCCGATCCGAAGTGATCCGCGAAGTCGCACCGAAAAGACAGACAGCCTCCATTAGTGCTTCATCTGCACCTGCTGCATCCAACTAAGAAGTGCACTCGAGAAGGATGCATTTAGTGAAAGAGTCAACAATGACAAGAATACTCCCTACCATCGATTCCTCCACCCAACTTCTCCGCGATGTCTAAATGTACAGTATGCCATTGTGCAGAAACCCTAAGCATAGGATGGAGTCCCTGTACCCGTTGAGCCCGAACAATCCCTTGAGGCCCCGCACACAATGCAGGACTTACTTTCGCACCCACCTAGCCATCTCAGGGAACCAGAATTGCTCACAAACCCCAGCAAGGGCTTCATCCGCACCAAGGAATCCAACCTCTGTGTGAACACGACTTGTCAATGTCAATGTTAGTGACCCCGGGACTAATGGAAGCCAAAATACACACTTACCACCCTCAATTCTCCTGCACTATACTAACCCACGAACGTCGCAAGTGTAAGCCACAGCCTGACTGCTACGCTCACCGATGAGATCATGGATCTAGAGTCGCGCTAGCCCCACCAATGAAAGCCAACGCAGATGCAACTTAACAAACTGCACAATTTATCCTGATCTTATGTCTGTCCATTTGATAAGCCCTTTTAATTTGATTCAAGATTCTAAATGTAAAACACGTGAAATATGGGGCAACGCGCCAAAAACTAATCTATAGGACCTACAGATCGCTCAAAATAAAATTATTAAACTATTATTTCACTATGATTACCTTACACCTACAGTTAAAATTTACATGGAAACGAAACTCATGAATATTAAACAACTTCCCGCATATTGTACCAGAATACTTAAAAGAAAAATTCTAAGTAAGTCCATTCACACAAAAATACATCAGGTACACAATCGCAGCAATCGTAGGAAGGATCACATTTTACTACCGCGAGTGCGGACAGTCAATGGCGAGAGAACAATTATTTTTGCGGGAGTGTAACAATATAATAAGCTACATAAAGACGTAAAGAATGCAAACTAAACGTTTGGTATTTTCAAAATTAAATTTAAAAAATCACTTTCTAAATGATCAAACACTACTCCAAACCAGACTTGCCCTACTGCTGCATTGCTTTACTGTGGCACAGGGATCGCATTCCTTATCTACGGTAATTATTTCTTTTGCGGGTGGATCGAAAAGTTTTAAGTTTTGTGTTAGTTAATAATGTTATTTGCGTACGAAAAGAAATGGTATCACAACTTAGATGATTTAATATAAATTAAAACAATAGCTGCTTAGTTTGTGTGTCCAAGTTTTATTTTAAGTTTAAAAACGTTCTCAAGTAAGTGAATTTTTTTGTAATTTCTTATCGAGAAATCAATTTCTTTAAGGGTAAGACGAAGATCATCTCTCAGCCACTTTATCAATATATGGCAGCACAGTTGCAAATTAGCACATTTTCAATTTTTACGCCTACCTTATAAATAATTGAGAGACAACTTTGTTAAAAGCGGGAACTAACGTATTAACGTAATTCTTTTAGTTATTATCTTTGCTTGTTAACTCGTCTCATACAAAGATTTGTTCCAAGAAACATTTAGCAGTCTTCACTTTATTCTATACACACACATGAACGGTAAATAGTTTTACTTTTAATATCACTAGATGGAGTTTGTTTTCAAATACTTGGTTGGGAATTTAAATATTCAGATGGCGTTAATTTAAAAAAAGGTCTAATGAACAAATAATCCAATTAGGACTTTACTATCGTAAACTGTAATTGGCTTTATTGTGTGTATATTTTACTGACAAAATAAATTTGGTTCCGACCTAAGGTGTCCTAGAAAAGCGGTGACTGCCACACGCTGCCGTAATAGCCAAATACAGAGCATTTTTGGACACCTTAGTGTCATATACTGATGAAAATGTCAGAATTCGTGACTTCCACTATGAATGTAACGGGTACGGTCTTCTAGGAAACCGTAGCTTTAAACTAAATAAATAATCGACAATTCAAATCAAATCAAAATATTTTATTTCACATAAACCTACATGGACACTTAAGCAACGTCAGAAGCTAGGTGCACGGTTCCAATTGGTCGTTTCCTATGGCGAAGAGCCGGCAAGAAACTTCACGGTTACTCTTTTGAAAGTATTTGGCTTTAACAATGTTTTAAAATTAGTGTTAATAATTATGGGAGGCCCATGTAGGCCGGTGAACAAGTACCAGGTTATTAACAAAATAGAAAATGATTTAGAACTCTAAAAGCCTATAACGTGCTCACATTCACAAAATATAAAATCTCTATAGAATATATAATTAAAATAATCTACTAAACCTATTTGCATACATAAATATAAAAACCAAAAAATATATACTTATGTATAAGATGGAAAATAAGCAAGAAATACATTCCGCGCATCATTACAGAAAAACCATACAAACAGTTTTAGGAGGGTTTGTCAAAAACATATGTGTCAGCAAATTTTTAAATAGCCTTTCAGTTTTTAGTAATACAAATATATTATAACTTAACATTGCCAAAATAATGACATCATTTTCACAGAATGATGGCTTCTCATAAAATAATAGACTGGAAATTACATTGAGACCTACTATTTCAAATATTTTTAATTTCCAATTATTATTCTGAATTATGTAGGTAGATAAGAAAATAATTATCGACACACGTAAGTATCTTACACAATAATACAAAAGTAGGTTGCTAACCTAACATAGTTTCAAGAATTACCTAGGCACACAATTTTGAACTTCAATAAATAATTTCATACAACTGTTAGGCTCTTACATACAGTGAAAAATATCTACTAACAAAAATCTTATGAACTAACAAATAACACAATTAAACTATACATCGCTACATACAAAGATACATAAATTTAAAATGAATAGAATAAAAATATCTTCTCTTCTACGCGCTGCTTTTTTTGCCGCCGGATCAATCTTCTGCTTGTCACTGTTTACTTTTATCGTATATTATATCCTTTCCGTTCGCATCTCCTTCAGTAAAATCAACTGCTGGAAGCCGCAGTTTTCTCCACAACAAATTAATTAAATAAACTTTTTTGTTAGACTGTACTATACTGAATCCAAACCTCAGAGACCCGAGAAATAATTTGGTCTATTAGTAAATGGGTGAGAGTAATATTTTTCATACCTTTTAAGTCAAAATACGTTTAGTAGTTTTTGCGTGAAAGAGTAACAAGTCTCGTTCAGCGCGTGGTTAATTACGATCCACTCCCTCTCACAGAGAAAAGGCCTGTGTCCCAGCAGTGGGAACATTATGGGCTGGATTTGGTTTATTGCTTAGTAACAATTTTTAAGTTTAGTGAAAGGAATAAGTAAAAACTAAGGCTTGTGTACATAAATAAGACAGAAGAAGCTTTAGTTTTTTTAAAGAGAGACCAAGGTAATAAATAATCTTATACAGGCTTTAAAATGAATAAAGACAATAAAAACAAATTTTTATATCTACACGTCGTCGCGTCCGTCGGGTCCGTCGGCCAGTTCCCCACAAAGACCGAGCGCGATGACGATGTATAGGTACCATATGTAATTTAATCAAGAATACGTTCAACTTTGGTTTACAAAATTATTTAGGAAAGGTATGTATGACTTATCTGCTAGATTTTCTCTACAAGGCCTAGATCTTGAAATATTCTTATAATATGTTGAAATACCGGCATTGTAATTTTTTTTTCCAAAAAACGCATTACTAGTCTGTAGATTTACAAACGATTCCCCAAAGTAGTCAACAAAAATAAAGCAAATCATGAACTTATCTAATTACTTATAGATACAAAATCTTCCGAGTCGTTGTGAATGAATGTTAGGTACATTGTACAGTACAGCGAATAATAGACACACACACGAAAGTGCACCGCGACCCTCGCACGGCATCTGTTGTCAAACAGAGATAGCAATATTCCGGACGAATTTTGTAGATAAAGTATAGTTTTGTGATTATTACATTGCTTGTCCAGTCACTTAGCGACCGACATACTTAGGTAGTGGTTAAGAAGCAATGTATTTACTGCAAAAATAGTAGTCGCTGTGATATATGACGACAAAAATAAAGTAGTGCAGTGTAGTGATACTTGTATTTATAGTTATAACTTTCTATGCTAATGCTAAGTAGTTCAATGAAAAAAAAAACGGTTTTTTATATACAGTGTAATTTACAGTTAGTTTTTGTTACCTAAGTATAGTTATAATATTGTAAAACAAAATGAAAAAAAAAACATCGCTGGCTCTATGGATGCTTTGACAATATTATTGTTTACCTACATGATATTATATTTTATTTATTTATTTATACGTGGTGGTACCTACCTATGTAGGAAATGCATCAGTTGAGCACACGTCACGCGACTGTGGTAAGTGATAACGCCTGTGACCTTCAGCTAGCCCATCGTAATACGAAGTTTCAATAGTATAAGAGACCAGCTTATACTATTTTTGTTTGACGGACGTGCGGACACGCAGTAAGGAAATAAGTACCTACACACGGCTACACATCAAGCTATAAATTTCCAGTATTAGCTGATCTCTCATTGTACGGAAATCCTATACAATGCCAGATCTGCGTATACTGGAAATGTATAGATTAGCTTTAGTGCCTTCGTAATATTTCAAGAAAGCATCAACGCTTATGGATTTTATTCAACCCGAGACCATAGATTACTTAGTAACCGTTTAAGCAAATGTACAATTATCAGTAGCATCAGTAGGTACTTACCTACCTAATGCAGAAATATTTTTATTTCAATGACCATGAAATACGTTCTGTGTTTTTAAGGAAAGTAATGTGATAGAGGAAAATTATTATGAAAAATAAAATCGTTTGTTTGTTTATTCACCTACCTTTTTTCTATTTAAATCTAGTTTCACAAGAATTAAATATAATTCAATCCATCGCTTAGGTACGCCAAGATGAAGCGTAGCTTGGTAAGTACCTAAATAGTTTAATAGTAAGTACCGCCTGATTTATAGTTACATAAAAATCTAGCTAGTAATATTTATTCCACCTGAGACCATAGATTACCTATTTAGTCGACATTCACAAGGACGTAATGAAATCTTACTGTGTTAGAAAATGTATAATTATTAGTACGTACTTTTACCTACATATAATCAGAAATATTTTTAATTCAGGAAGTTTCGAAGAATGTTCAAGTATAAGTTAGTACTTATGTAGGTACTTAATTTAGATAATCCATTCATTAAAATAATATTGTTTAAAATGTACAGTATGACTAAAGATTTTTTTCTCACTTCATAATGATCAAATATAAAACCCGCGGGCAGAGCCGGCGCGCAAGCATACGATGCGCAACTTGTCAATTTATTGAATCACGCATACTATAAAATTCGCAACAGCGCACAGCGCCAGAATTCGGAGGTTCAAGGTTGTAGGAACCGCAGCTAAGCGCCTTCACGTCGCTTCAATACAACATACAACGCCATCTTACGATAAACTGATACCGAAGCGATAACTAGTACCCGTATCTTCTTGATACTCAGCAACTGTTTCTCGATGGTTTGTAGTATGTCTGGTAGAGGGTGTGATTCTGCTCACTCACACAAATAAACATTTTTCGTTTTTGGTCAGCTCTGTTTATCCTACAAATACTGTTTTTTTATAAGTTTTTGTCAATACGCGGGAATGATTAATCATAGAGAATTCATATTCTTGCATAAATTCAGCAAACATCGTTTATATATCGATATTTGTTACCCGAAATTATGTATGAGGAAGAGCCACTACGCAATCACCTTAACCGTAAACACCAATTCTCCAATAAAGATTCAATTATCCTTTCACACTGAACTAATGCGAGTTTATCTTCACCATGTAGGTCAGTGTTGATGTTGTGGTATATGATAATGAAACTCTTCAGTAACGTTAACTTCTTACCCCAAATAGAATGTAATTTTGTCTATCTGTACGTACGTGGATACCACTATCTAATAGATCCCTACCTATAATAACTGGTTCAGTAATTGAGTTAACAGGCACAACATGAAACAAAAAGGACACAGACGTGTTGAATTTCACCACGGCTCAGTATTCTGCGATTCATATTTAACGTTTTCTTTACCTGTACCAGTAAGGTAAACTAAATCACAGCGCATAGTGCCCGGGATTTTTTGACTAAGCTAAAAGCTGAAAACAAACTAACAGATTATATATTAAAAAGAATAGGAACGAGCTCATCGGATGATGTGGTTGTCCTTACACGTAGCAGGTGAGACGGTTCGTATCACGACTCTTCGGTGTTGGTGCTCGATTAGAATTCTTCACTTCGGTCAAAGGTTTGTACTGCCACTTGCTTCAATCACTTGATTTTTGGACTGTTGTGCTTCAACGATGACATGTGCCATTGAAGCGATTGTCATTATCAGGATCAAACCGTATCAGTCGCGCAGTTGCGGTGAAATTTGACGTTTGCGGTTAAGTGGTTTCCGGAAGCCGTGATAGCAAAAACTCCATATTTTGAATAGTTTAGACGTTGGCCCCGCTTCACTGTCGTCATTATTTTCTTCAGGTTTTTGCCCTTCGAATCCCACTTCTGATATCGGGATCGGCCCTTATCAGCGATATTACACTTGCACTTTGTAAGTAGGCGTGATTTGACGGGCGAAGAAAATAGAGATACTAGTTATAGCACAATCACTTTATTTCACTCACAATTTCTTAAAAAATAATCACCATGAAGTAACCTGAAGGCAGAGGTCCGACATATTAAATTAAAGTATGAAATATACCAGTAAACAACTTTTTTATTCCAACAGCTTGTTAATTAGACGCTACAGCAAGTGCACCGGTCCGAGCCTGCCACAAGAATGATCCCCCTCCACGCTGCGCACTAGCTTACATTAAGTTGCTGATAAGTGGGGAGAGTGGGGAGGCGAACGTCCCGCTTTGCACAGCGTAACTCGGCCCGTTGCACCTGTTGTTAACAATGGTGACGCCGAAATATTTTATACTTGGCAAGCATATCGAAATATTTTAATGAAACTATGTGATAATAGCTATTTAGGATCTGTCGTCCATCAGTGATAAAGATAAGTTAGGTACCCACCTACATATCTTAGTTAGAGCATTTCTGCATTTCATTTCAGATTTCGTAATTATGGTGCAATTTATTAGTAGTAGGCGACAACATGAGTCTCTCGTATTTATCAGATAACCCAACCTTTACCGTCTTGAAATAGTGGGTTATCTAAAAAAATATTCCAATAATACAATGTCATTATAATTTTTTCTGTGACTATTTCATGGCCAATATTGGTAAGAACGATGTTTACTCGGTTCTCTTTAACTTCTTCTATTGCACGTAATTCAACACGATTTTTGGCAACTCTCAACCAGCCACCTTGCGACGAACATCGCTTCAACTAGCCTAACGGCGTTCTACATTACGTTTGCCGATTCGGGGTCTCCACTCAAGTAGTAGGTACCTACGCCGCCGCCGGCTGAACCGCCAAAATGTAATAGGTTCGCTTATGGATGCCCATCCTACATATAGAAACCCCTCAGTGCCTCGGAAAGCACATTAAAAGCCGTTGGTCCCGGCTGTCATTTGTAGATCTTTCAAAGGCATACGGTACCCCTTCAGAAGTCCAAGGTCTCACAACCAGTCTTACCAAGGGGTGTCGTGTTACCCACTGGGTTGTGTAGGTCAGATGAGCAATCGCTCCATGTACAATACTGGTGATGTATTCGATTAGACTAGAAGCTGACTACAACAAAAAAAAAATTGCAATCAAAAGACTATAAACTGTGTTTTCTATTAATTCAAATCTTGCGTTAATTTTGGGACACCTTTATAAGAAATAGCCAAAAACATTCAAAGGAATCTCGGGACTAATATTGATAAAAACTAACATTGCTTGTGTTTTTTTATTGGTACTTGATACAGTATTGAAAAAAAAAAAGAAAAATTGTTTATTCTGCATAAACAAAACGCAATTACAAAAAATTACATAAATTACACACATAGAAACTAGCCAAAGGCCTCGTTATTCAGCATTTTTACAAGTTTTGTAATTTTGTCCATTGCTTGATGTCACTCAGCAACAAAAACAATACACATTGCTCTGTGTGTGTTGCGACACTGGAAAATGACAATAAACCAACAATAATTGTACAAAAATAAGCTGCCGATTGCAAAATGGAAGGATGACTACTTTTTTAACAAAAAGAACAACAATAATAAGAACAATAAATAAGCAGTGCGTCGCATCTGTGCAAGAACAGGTCGTTGCTCAGCTAAATGCTGTGACTTCGGACGAACCTATCGTCAACAGCGCTGATTTTCAGCAACTACCTCTCGATTGACGTAATAATGTCCCGTGGTGTGACATAATAAATCAGGTAAGTTTAATTATAATTTTCTACAGAAATAAGTGATATTGAAAATAGAAACGACGAGTCCTTTGCTTGCTTTAAACCGGTTTATACAATTGGCCTGAGGCACTGTACGTCCCTCGCGCGACCACATTGGTGCGTTTGGTAATCACTCACACAAATGCAAAGCTCAGCTTAGGCCTCGCGGACTGTATACAAAATGAAATGTCATGTGTGGCTTAAACATTTACCTAAATTGAAGTTACATTAGTGAGCCCCAAACTAGACAGTTATGGTGCCGATTCTCTTGTACACCGAACTAAACTATCACTAAAATTCCTTACTTTTGACTGAATCTTAAAGCTATTCTGCATAAAAAAAACCTTTAAGTTTAACCTTTTTTTTATGTTGACACAACAGATTTTGGTTGTGGTTCTTTTTTCATTTTGGCTTCGCAATGTATTTGCCCCACATCGTGAATTTTTGTTATAGCCGTAACTCCGTCTCTAACAAAAATTTAACTGCCTGGGGCATCCTCTATGTGTTTTTATGGAAGTTTTTACTTTTTATACAGAAAATATATAAAATATTACCTACATGTTGAGCTTAACTTACCCCTTTAGGACACCCCTAAACCCCTAAGGGGTGTCCTAAAGGTGGTCAAAATTTTCATTATTTTTGCGATAGGACACACCGTTTTCGAGATATAAGCAAAAGAAAAGAAAAATATTCAGTACTGTTTTTGCACGTCTGAAGTCGAGGTGTTGGTGTGAATTTTAGTTGACGCCAACTAATTTTATTAAATTTTTAAAATTTGTCGGATGTTCAGATTTAGTAAGATAATCAAATTTTTTGGTGAATAACGTCAAATTCAGAATAGCGTAATTGCCATTTTCACTAAACTCAGTGCCATCTTAGTGCTGTCAATCTAAAATATAGTTAAGTTGTGCCACTTTAGTAAATTTCAGAATGGGAAATGGTCGTTTGACAGAATTCTACCAATTTTATTGATTTTGAGTATAATTTAGAGGCGTTTGTGACAACAGAATCGGCACTGGTATGTGGTTTAAAACTTCATCATTCGATTTTATTGATTTGATTGCAGACTCATGATAATTCATTTGCCATCAGTTAGCATCAACCATCACCTAACATATTAAATAAGGTAGGTCTCAACATTACCACAAAACATACGTTAACCACGACCACGGTAAATGACGAACGATCTCAAAGAGAAACATAAACGCACCGAACTTATTTGCATACTTTACAACAATTATTACAATGCTGCCAGCAAGACCGTGAAAATTGGAGAACGCATTTGTAAAGCAAAAGAGGTTTACGCACCATCGTGTATCGTGTATAATGGGAAAACATTTTGCTGGATTTGCACGACGCAAATTTCGACCGTCATGCAACCGTCGTACATTTCGGATCTAGGTACACGTTCGTGTGGAAAGCGCAAAAACAGATACTCGTATGAACTTGGCACAGAAAGTTGTTCCTGATCTACGGATGGATTTCGTAAGATTATTTATTAGACATATTGACAACAGTCACGCGTTTTGACATGTTTGCTTTATTTATTTTTAAGTATTTATTCATATCATTTTCAGTAACAACGTCTAATAGCTGTTTACCTCTATAAACATGTTTCCCACGATAGATTAGGAACTGAACAAAAAATTACGAGTTAGAAGCCCTGCCACATTCGTCATTTTGTATTTTTTTTTTGCTAGAGCGAATCACAATAATGATTAATATTTTCAAAAGGAGAGGTCCTCACGTACAATTTAATAGACCGTATTGATGTCACATCAACCGTCAAAATAATCTCAGAATTAGATATAACTCCCGAAACTTCCACGCAGAAAACCAAAACATTACAAAAATAAACAGTTGACGATATTGAATAACAGAAATATAAACGACGCATAATCTAAGCGTATATCACAGAACCTTCCCAACTTTGTAAATATTTTCACAATACATAAATTATTCCAGCCGGAATTAATTTAATAATCTAGGAGACTACTGCTTTATTTATATTTTATGTAATAACTGTTTTATTTAAATAGAAAAGATTTACCATTTCCTCAGACGGTTCCCTACTATGTATGCCTGGGGTTCCAGTCTAAAACAACCCAGCGGGGTAATTGCGTAACCGTAGGAATGGTTTTCACTTTGACGTATTATAAATATATATATACTCGTAGTATTATCAATACAAATAATTGTCGCCATAATTAAACGTTTTAAACGGATGTTGTAGAACCACGGAATCCAGTATTCTGCCAAAGTAATTACGAATGCAAATAGATCGCAACTCCAGGAGGTCGGATGGCATAAATCATAGCACAAGGCCAATAGGGGGGGGGGGCGTCTAATATTAGATTGTTTATGATATTAATTCAATGATATTGTAGGAATGATGAAAACTGTGGGCTTAGCACGCACGAGTGGAGTAAAGGCTTAAAATTTCCATGAAGTTTTCCAAAGGCTTAATCGTTTTTTCCTACGATTTTAACATTGAAAATACTCGTTTCCCACATAATTTTCAAGTAAATAGGCCTTTTTTTTTTGGGTGTCTGACTTTTTCTGACTAAAACCCACCCGTGTTCCTTCAGTTGCCTGTGCCAGGGCCGCGGTTTCTCTTTCTAATTTCCAGCGACCTTGAGGCGTCGGCCCTATCGGACCCCGTATTTTTGTTCTGACATCTCTTTGAGGCACGCGTGGAACACGACGCTCGCACTGGGTTGCGACAATCGCACACTCCATGTCGCCATGAGATCCCGCCGGAGCTCTGTCTGTTGTACCGGGATTTCTCGCAGCAGCGGAGTTACACCCCGGCATTTTGCCTCCTCGCGCCACTCCCGTACGTGCACGAGGGCCTTTGCCTCCAGATCTCATGGCGGCAATCCAGCAAGGAGGCTCGCCACCTCGCAGGAGACTGTGCGGTATCCCCGAACCAGCCGTACGGCCATAACAGATTGTAGCGGGCTGGTCGGCGCCTCACAGAACGCGCCCACACCGGTGCCCCGTAAAGGGCCATAGACCGCACGACCCCCGCGTAGAGCCACCGCCAGGAGGCGTTTGGACCTCCTAGATTGGGCAGGAGCCGCTTCAAGGCAGCCCCAGCCCGCTACAATCTGGGAGTCAAACGTCGGAAATGCTCCACGAAGCTCCACCGGCTGTCGAAGACGAGTCACAGGTTCTTCATCGTCGTCTCGACGCCGATGTGAACCCCTCCCGCCGGTATCTGGGAACCCGACTGTGGCGCGTTCCGAGGACCATGAAAACACATGGCCTCGGACTTGGGCAGGGCCACTTCGTGTCCCAACTGCCGGATCCTCTTGACGATCGAGAGACACCGCCAAGACAACCTCACCCCGAGCCACAGCATCCCCCGTCGTGAGGGCTCGCACGCGCATGATGGCGTTCACCGTAGAGCGCCCGCCACGGATACCAAACTGGCTCACCGCCAAATCCGGCCCCACCCGCACCAGCCGCCCGACGAGACGGTTTGCAATGACTCTATCAAAGAGCTTGCCCACCTCGTCAAGCAGCACAATGGGTCGGTTTGCGGACGGAGAGTCCACAGGGCGCCCCGGCTTCTTAATGAGGACCAGTTTCCCTGTCTTCCAACGAAGTGGGAACTGGCCCTCCTGCAAGCATGCGCTTAGGAGCCCCATAAGTCGAGGCCCGAGAGGCTCCAAGGCCAGAACCCAGGCTTTTCCAAGTAAGCCGTCGGGTCCTGGGGTGGTAGTTTTGGCACTGAACCCATGTACCGCCACTCTCAGCTCTACCTCGGTCACCTCTGAAGCATCGTGGTCGCCGGTGTGGTCCGCATCGGGCACCGCACTAGGCGGAGCCATCACGTACTCCACGAGCTGGGGCCGGAGACTCTGTGTCAGTGGGGAACCCATGGGCGGAGTATATCCCGCACCAGTTTTTATGGGCGTCCCCACGGGTCCCTGTTCAGAGTCTCCAGTGCCCTGGCCCGCAGGATCTCCGCTCGGAGGGCGGTCTTCACCGCTCTGTACCCCTCGTACAGCTCCGCCTGAAAGTACGTAGGCCTAATCTGAACTTTGCATTTGTGTGAGTGCACAATGAGATAGTGTAGGTGTGACGTCGGCCTGGAGCGCGATTGGTTTAAGCAATCGGCCTGAGGCACTGTGCGTCCCTCGTGCGATCACATTGGTGCGATTGGTAATCACTCACACAAATGCAAACCTCATCTTGGGCCTCGCGGACTGTACTTAGTTTTACGTGGCTTTATTTATAACAATAGGTGACAGTGTCCTTCGTTGATCTTTGACAGTCGTTCTGGTGGAAAGTCTGGCAACCAGTCTTACTAAGGGGTATCGTGTTACCTAGTAACTGGGTAGTGGTGGTCAGGCAGTCACTCCATGTATTTGGGAAAAGGCAAGGCAGATTGATTGAGGCGACATTAAAATAGTGCTTGAGGCAGAAATTTAAACCTAAATGCTTTAGGATAGTTGTATTTTCGATTCAAAAATCGTTCGAAATTACGTTTTGATAACGTCGCGCGTTCGCGTTCTCTGATTGTAGTGTTAGTCAAACATACAGTCACTAATAATGACTATTATGTCGCAGTCATTAAGCTTAATTAATCTTTTTCACTAATCGTTTGCCTATTACGTAAATGGCTACATTTAATCGTAGGCCTAACTTTATTGATTTTCACTCATCACTCAGGTTGACCAGGTTACCTAAATTTCCAATGCTGAACCTTGGGCTCCCATGACCGCTATAGGTACTAGAAGACCTAATTGGTTATTCCCATTGTAACCATGCTTGACAGAAGCCGGATTGTCCTGTGGCGGCACCTTGTCATCTCACGTCACGCAAAATCCTGCATCGCGCAAGCAGAGTTTACCGCGCAACTAGCATATATACTACATCCCGACATCAATTGTCGGGCAGTTGCCCATCAGACACGGCACCCGTCTGGTCGGAAGGTCCTCCCTTTTTCCATAGAGTATGAGTGAACTTGGGAAACCAGTATGAGTTTGGAAAACCATTCTGGTCGCTCTAATGGCCTGTAAAACATGTTCCAATCTCTATAGTGAATTGAGTACCGTATTTTGTATTAACAGTGCTGCATGTTGAGGCTTGTCCATCGTTGGCCAGTGTGTAAGTATAGCACCTAAAGCCAGCTTGAGTTCATGCCGAACCACTCTTTCTATACTGAACACATTTTGTACATGGGGCAACCAACACTCATTTTAATAAGTTACCTTCCATTATCGCGGCTCCGAATGAAAGACAAAACCAATCTGCCTAGTCTTTTTCAAACTATGTTCGGGTCGTCATATTTATTTATTCACTTAGGGACAACAAACAGCAGTGTATAAGTAAACATAGGTTAGAGCTTAATAATAGAAGTAACGAATACACTACTCACAACGTTATCCACAGATTACTAAGCAAATGTGGTAGAAAGAACAATGTAAAAATAAACAGAATAAAAGTAAACATAACATAACATCACGCCTCTAATGACAAAAGGGTTAGGCAGAGTTGTACCTATAGTACACCCACATTTCGCCAGTTATGCTTAAGTTCCATGTAATAGGGGGCGAGCCTATTGCCATCAAACGATCACAAATCCAGACTCCGGGCTGCTACTGAGAAATTCTAGATAGAAAAACCTAACAAAACTTTGCCCTACCTGGGAATCGAACCCAGGACCTCACGCTCAGCAGTAGCTCTTGCAACCACTAGACCACTTAAAATAGTAAACATTTGTCGACGGTATATCCGGATGCAGCTGGATACCTGAATGTTACATGGAGCGACTGCCTATCTCTGACCCCCATAACCCAGGTACTGGTAACACGATACCTAAAATATTAAATATTCTACGATATTAAGAACACATACTTATCTTTTTCATGGTATTAATCTATTCTTCTGCAGGTCATTAAATTCAGTGCGGTAGACAAGACAGACAGGCTCGCTAACGCCTACTAAGATTGGTAAGCGGACATCATTATCAAGAACAAAGCCTCCACCAACGTGGTATTAATTTGTTTCCATTACAAAATATAACACTGACTCATGACTTTCACAAACACCCACGAAGCCCTGATATTTTCTAAGAAATAAACAATGATAAACTTTATAGTAAAACGAACTTTCTCATCCAACTCTCTAAGACCATAGATCTTTTCCAACAAAGAAATTTCATGGCGTGAGTAAACTTTCAAGGAAGTAGGGAAACTCATTATATTGTCTGGAAGAATATTTTTGGCGTGCTGAATTTATAAAGTATTTCAGATACTTGGAAAAGTCTGAATAAGTTAAAGAAGGCGAAGTTCCAATCTTGGCATAATATATGTACTATTAAAACTACTGTCTTCCTGTAAAAGAAAACGTCGTGAAGAAA
Organism: Dasypolia templi; assembly: GCA_963555695.1. Classification (NCBI taxonomy): domain Eukaryota; kingdom Metazoa; phylum Arthropoda; class Insecta; order Lepidoptera; family Noctuidae; genus Dasypolia; species Dasypolia templi. The sequence continues at coordinate 6,244,872 of OY743148.1, read as the reverse complement.
GCTGAACTTTCAGCCTGAAATCGCCTACACGCAAACCCATATGAACCTCAACTGGGTCAATGCTGGTTCCTTCTGTTTTAAACTAACCTTTGTGTGTCTTAAGTTTAATTTTAGTTCACATTTACGTTTATTTTCGGTGTATCTTCAAGTTTAAAAGCAATGCTTGCCGAGTTTGTTTTTTTTTATTACATACCGAGACCACGCCGTGCTTCATAACCATAATCATAATATTTTATTTGCTTAGAAAGTAGATATGTCGGCGTCACCGTTAGCGGTAGGTACAGCGGGCCGAGTTTTGCTGTGCAAAGCAGGACGTTCGTCTCCCCACTCTCCCCACTTCTCAAGCAACTTAATGTAAGCTAGTGCGCAGCGAAGAGGGGGAGCATTCTTGTGGCAGGCTCGGCCCGGTGCGCCTGCCGTAGCGCCTAGAGCTATTATCGCGATCTATTTAATTAATTAACAAGCTGTTGGAATAAAAGATTTGGTTACTGCTATATCTCATACTTTCATTTAATATGTCGGACCTCTGCCTTCCGGTTATTTCATGGTGATTATTTTCTAAGAAATTGTGAGTGAAATAAAGTGATTGTGCTGTCTCTATTTTCTTCGCCCGACAATCCACGCCTACATACAAAGTGCAAGTGTATTATCGCTGATGAGGGCCTATCCCGATAGATACATAAATAAAGTGTTTACAAACTTTGTGATCCGTGTACAATCTACCTTAAATTAGGCATGTAAATATTGCCTTCAAACAATGGTTCCGGCTGTCATACGTAGATCATTGATAGTCGTAACGGGTAGTCAGAAGGACAGTTACGAAAAGGCTAAACAATTAATGAAAATGTTTTACTTTTCTTTTTAAAACATTGTGTCAATTTATGTAATTGTAATATTAAACTGAAGTTAATACACACATATGTATATTTACTCAAACTGGAACAAGGTATATTGATAACGTTTGAGGACAAACGACTATCGCGAAACCTATATAAACACAACAAAAACATTTAATTTAATTATGTACGGTAAAAGGTGATTGATAGCTGTGGTGATAGTAGCAACATTAAACAGGGTCAAATTGAATTAGCTAGCGAAACTCCGCAGACGATTACTATGGGACCAAACCCGAAATCGTGAAAAAAATATCAATCATTCGCTACATTTTGACGAGTTATTTAAACATAATCTAGGAAACGGTAGTTTTTTTTCGAGATTTTAGTTTTGGTTCCATGGTAATAGTTGTTCATAATTATGAGTATGACCCTTTGACCCCAATGACCCCTTAAATGGTAGATGGTGTTTAAAATTACATCTATATCTAAGTTTTATATTAATGTTTTATTCAGGAAAAACAGGGCTCGGAATCGTTATTTAAATTAACGTTTTTACTACGTTTCGAACAATGCTTGGAACCCTCTGAACAACATTTTTTTCGGAACGAAAACAACATGAGAACGTTTTTAAAAACCGGTTTATTCCGCAATCCGTATAAAAGTAATACTAACTGAATGAAATTCGTAATATTTGTAGCAACGGATCAAAGATCGAACAATCTACAAATTATCTACATATTTAAGACCTTTATTATTAGTGTGTAAGTAAATTATAACATAATAAAATTCATTAACTACGTCAATAATCTTAAAAATTATTTTAAATATTGTTATTAAATCAGTTGTTCTAATAGTAATTGTAAGAACTCATGCCACCTGTGATACAGGTTTATCCTAAAACAGGCAACATACTTTGTTATACCAATAATATAATATTATTTCTAAGATTTAAACTGTATTTTACCAAAATTTATTTATTTATTTAATCAAAACATGGAAAAAAGTAAACACGTTTAGTAATCGAAAACGATTGTAACTTTGTTCTTCTTCAAAAATGTTATTTATAGCGTTATAACGAAACCGAAACGAACTTGTTCTTAGGGATTTAAGACCCGCAAGAAACCGTTTCGAAAAATATAACGGTATCCAAACCCACCAAATAAACCTTCCGGAATAAATTCACTAAATGATGGTGAAACCCTCATCTTAATATATTGCGTGGTTTAGAAGAACAAAGCGTGCACACAGCGCCGTCCCCGGAGAATAAAGTGATAATTACAAAAACCCAACTTTGACAGTTTTGAAAAAAAGTTATTTTCCCTATGTTTGAAATGTTGTAGTGAAACACGCCTAATTATTAGAATAAATTGCCGAATGTTAAAAGTACTGATTGTGACATATTATTGAATCAAGAGAAACTAGAATTCGTTGATAAAACGGTTTTCTTGGGGATCACGCTCGACTCAAGGCTGCAATGGGGTCCCCATTTAACATCTCTTGCAGGACGGCTAAGTTCAGCAGCATATGCTGTCAGAAAAATCCGTCGGTGTACTAATGTAGATACCGCGAGGCTAGTCTATTTCATTTAATTTCATAGTATCATGTCTTACGGTATCTTATTATGGGGACGCGCTGCAGACATCGAGTCTATTTTTATTCTGCAAAAAAGAGCCATTAGAGCAATATATGGCCTCCGCAGGTGCGATTCTTTAAGAGAACTGTTTAAAGATATTAACATCATGACCGTACCTTGTCAATATATATATGAAAACATCATGTACGTAAGGAAAAACTTAAATCTTTTCAGTAAAAGACGTGAAAGACGCAACTATGGGACTAGAAATAGGGACCAATTGGTTCAACCGGGTTTCAGGCTGGCTAAAGTAGATTCATCCTTCATGGGGTACTGTTTAAAATGTTATAATAAAATACCTCCCCACATACTCCAACTGAATGAAACGAAGTTCAAAACTTGTATCAAACGCACACTATGCAGCCAAGCATATTATAAGTTGGAGGATTACATATCTGACAAAAATGCTTGGCTCAACGCTGGTTCTGCTCCACAAGGGCGCCTAAACAATTGATTAGCATTCGGAAATATTGTTGGAACTGCTGAAGATTGTAAAAACTATCTTTGCACTGTATAAATTCAATCTTTTAGTATTGTATAATTGCAAAGCTCACGTGTGAGCACTATGTAGTACCTACTATAAAGCTACCCTATACTGGGCACGTCTGTCATTGACTTGAAAGTGCCCTGGCGGCTGAGAGTATGTCACGCTCACTCAAATGTCTCGCTGGCGTGTGTGTTGGATCATTAAGTTCCCTTCAAAATGGTTGAGCTGAACGGTGCTGATCCATACGTCATGTTCGTGAACGGGCGCCGTCAGTGGGGACTGGTCATCTCTTGGCAGCCACGGCTTATTTTTATTTTTATTTCCGATTTTTCTAATAAATGCGGGTGCAATAAATGCTTTGAGTTTGAGTTTGAGTTTGAATAAAGATATTATTTAATACATAAGAAGTTAGTCAAAATCTATCATCGTCTAAGTTCTACAATGTAGATTATCATTTTATTCTCCATACAGCCTTTATACTACGGCTTTTTAGTGTGCTACTAATGATGAAAATACTTTAATATCGTCTTAATCTCGTAAATATTGTCAAACTTTTTTTCTGTAAAGGACTTTGAATTTAGTTTGCTAATGAAACTATGATATGGTGATCAAAATAAGTTTTAGTCAATTCAAGTGTTTCAAAATTAACTTTGGAACAAACGTCTTCAAATCAATTTATAACAAAAAGAAACTAGGTTCTCACTCCTCAAAAACAAAAACATAAGAAAAACAAATCAAAATTATAGTTTTTTAATATAATTTTGATTTGTTTTTCAACAGCACTTTTCTTGATTTACTCTATTTGTACCCATTTGGTATTCATTAAACTCAGTGTTATGATCACATTTTATATGAAGTATTATTTACTAGCTACTCCCCGCGGTTTCACCCGCATAATTTTTTATCCCGTGGGAGTATCGGGATAAAAAGTACTCTATGGGTTAATCCAGGTTATAAACAATATGTGTGCCAAATTTCATCCAAATCCGTTCAGTCGTTTTTGCGTGAAAGAGTAACAAACATCCATACATACTCACAAAATTTCGCGTTTATAATATTAGTAGGATATAAAGACATTTTATTATTATAGGAAAGAAATTTTTAATCAATCAATGACTTATTTTTTATTAATAAAACAGCCTCATAGTTAAATTTATCACATTAAATCAGTTTAGTATAATTATTAATCAACAAAAATAAAATAAAGATGGGTTATTGATGATGCATGATGATCTTCCTCATTATAGTTATTGCTACAAGAAAAACTGTCATATGTCAACGACTCGTAAAACCACGATAGTAACTTGGAATATCTCCTGCCTTACAGAGGCTCATAAAATCATCATATAAAGCCTTGCTTAATGGAATTGCCTCAGTGTATAACGTTTGTAGTTCGCGCACATAGCCAGGACTTGAGCTTGGTAGTAGTAAAAAATCATAACGATTCTTTAAAAAATAAAATAAGCCGTGTCACCTAAGAGATGACCAGTCCCTACTGACGGCGGCCGTGCACGAACGTATCGCATATGGATCAGCATATGATCAGCACCATTCAGCCCATTTTGAAGGAAACTTAATGATCCTACATACACGCCGCCACCAGCGAGGCATTTAAGTCATTTAAGTTTAGATGTCAGATGTCTCGATTGACGCGACGACGTAAGCGCACGACACGCTTCTCCGTGTTTAAAGTGGATTAATAATATAATTACCACAATATACTACATGTATCCGCGATAAAAGTGAAGTCACAAGGACAATTACGAAGTGAAAGCGTTATCCAAAATATTAGTGCCGTAATACAGGTAAAAACTTAAAATTAATATATGTTATTGTGTCCAAATACAAAACTCAAGTGCCAACAACATTTTAGTACTGATATATTGTGCTGATCGAAGACCCCTTATTATAACAGTGAATCTTAAAACTATTCGCCGTGAAAACCATCTCAGTGAACCAAAACAGTGACAAAAATAAATAGTGTTAATAATCTTTTTGCCAATATCTGTGAAATGTCAGTCGTATGAGTCAACAAGTGTAACGTCTTTTAATTTAAAAAAAAAAAAAAAAAAAAACTACGCCAGCAAGATATGACCGCTAATTTCAACGTTTAGACTATCGTTCACATAGCGAGTACCGCCACCGCTGTGGGTTATTGGGTCGAACATCGTATCGGGTGTTCGAATCCAGCCAAGCGTTTCTCTTTTTGAATATTTGTAATTTGTCATCTATCAAAATATTACGATGGCAAGTAAAAATAACAGTGCCGATAGCATGAGAACGGCCAAAAAGTCCATGTCTTTGAATAATAGTCCAACAACAAACGTTACATACACAAGTAATATAACGTTGCGAAATAAATCTAAGCAAACTCCTAAAACTTATTCAACGGAGGTAGCAGATGAAATAACAGAAAAAGATGAGTATGCATCACTTACTTCGACACCCTCAATAATGAATGACCTTAACCAAAGCTACCCTGACTTGTACTTTAGACCTAATGACGATGTGATAGAACTTAAAAATAGAATATGTCAACTCGAGCAAAAGTTGGTTGCCGCAGAAACAGAAATAGAGACATTACTGTTAGAAAATAGTTCTCAGCTTAAACAAATCACTGACTACAAGTTAAAAATTGAAAAATTGACACACATATGTACAAGCACAAAACAAAGGACATCCTCAGCTAAAATAAAGCGTAAAAATCTTATTAGAACAAGGCTAAACTTCAAAAATAATCTACAAAGTCCTGATGACGAAACCGAGAACCGAATGCCGGCTTTAGTTTTAAACATGACTGATGAAGATCCCAATGTTGTTTACTCTGAACCACCATCGCAAGTAACCACAGAGCACTACCGCACCACTGAACAAAGAGACACAAAGTCTCCTTACGATTCGAGCTCTAAAGAACATAACTCGCATAAATTATGTATAATTAGCGATAATAATGTGAATAACATATTAGGTATTGCGGAAACTTCTTTTCCGAAAGCCAAAATATGCCACTATTGTATGCCGAAGGCAGGTATTGTTGAACTTTTAGAAACACTCGAAACAAAACTTGTAAACTACAGCTTAAATGACCATTGTATAATTCTCTTAGGTGAAAAAGATTTCTTAGTCTCAAATAAGTATGATGAATTAGTAAATCACATAAAATGTAAACTAGAGATTATAATGCATACCAATGTTATTTTGTGTTGTCCTAACTTTAAACTAAAATGGAATGTTAATTTATTTAATACCAGAATAGAAGCTTTCAATCGACTTCTATATCTTAGTAACCAGACTTTTAAATATGCTTATACGTTTGATACAAATAAGCATCTGGAATACACACACGAAATGTTTTCCAAATACACAGGGAAAGTAAGGACTAAAGCCATAGTTAATGTTTTCCATGATTTAAAAAAATACATGAAGCTGTACCTGCATGCAGATAACTACTGCAATGATTTAAATGTGATACACGGTCATGAACGTAGCGAAATAAGCCACTTTAAAGCTGGTACTATACCTTATTACTTTAAAAAAAATGTTCATAAAGCTAATTCATCGCTTTCTTTAACACAGGCTGCGGACTCTGTACCAACATCGAATTTTTTTCGTGAATAGTAATGTAGTATTAAATGAACATACCAATTTAAACATATTTCATCAGAATGTTTGTGGAATTAGTAACAAGAAGACTGAACTAGAAGTTTATATACAAACCCTAGATAAAAAGCTAGACTATATATGTTTAAGCGAGCATTTCTTGAATGAAAACTCAGCAATTTTATTTAATATAGATAACTACAAACTAGTCTCATACAATACCAGAAAAAATAAAAAGAGGGGAGGTAGTTTGATCCTAGGGCATGACGATAGGCAAACAGAAATTATAGACGCAATTAATAAGTTATACAAAATAGAATGTTTTGAAATATGTGGTGTTAAAGATGTTTTCACTGGATTGTATATTTGCTGTTGTTATCGAAACCCCGTAAACAAAAATTTCGATGTGTTTTTAGAGAAATTGGAAACGTTACTCAATTATTTATTCAATAGGAAGTCTTTAATATGTGGAGATTTTAATGTTGACCTACTTGAGGACAGTAAAAAACGCATGGAATTTCTCAGTTTACTAAGGTGTTATAATTTCAGACACCTAATTGATTCTGCTACTTTCATTCGTAACAGTTGTAACTCGTGTATTGACAATATCATTACCAACTTACCCGATTCGTGTATTCTGGGATGTGCAGTAGATCACAATGGTTTGGCTGATGGCCATGGAGGTATTTTTGCTGATATTCGCCTGGATATAGTAAGCAATTTAAAGCGAAATAAGTATCCAACGATCGTCACAAATAAAAGAGTTTATAATAGTAAAAATAGTGCCCAATTTATACAGGGTATTTGTGAAAAAGATTGGAGTTGCATGGGTATAAATACATTTCTTAAAACATTTCAAAAACTATTCCAAAACAGCTATCGGAAAAAAAATTGTAAAATAAGCCTGAAAAAAAAAATACAATTACAGTGGATCACTAAAGGAATTCGCACATCAAGTAAAATGAAACGGTTCTTATGTACACGTTATGGAAACAATCTCGATTCAAGTGTCTTAATGTATAAGAATAAGTATGTTAGACTGTATAGACAGGTTGTGATGAAGGCTAAAAAACATGCAATAATGTTGCAAATCAATAATTCCAAAAATTTAAGTAGAGAAGTATGGAAAATAGTGAGAAAATGTACAAATAAGGAGAAAAAAATGCAGCCGGAAATTCGTCTTAAAGTCAATGATGAAATTGTAGTGGATCCAGAAGTAATATCTGACATTTTAGCAAACCAGTTTAACTACAACTGTAACTCTAGGGCAGTAGAAAGAGACCATAATACAGCATTTTTCCAAAAATATACTTACGGAAAATATGACGATATGACAATCGATTCTGTCACTCCAAATGAGGTTTTAATGATAGTCAAAAGTATGGAGAACAAGTATTCTTGTGGCAATGATGAGATCCCTATATCCGTAATTAAGGAACATATCTCCATACTAGCTGAGCCTCTGTGTGATTTTTATAATAAATGTATTGAGGAATCTATCTTCCCAGACCAGCTTAAAGTAGCCAAAGTAATACCTGTCTATAAAAAAGGTATTAGAACCGATCCTAAAAACTACAGGCCTATCTCCTTGCTACCAGTCCTGTCAAAAATATTTGAAAAAATCATAAAAAAACGACTTTTAGCTCACTTGCGTGTAAATTGTGTTCTAAACCGAAGACAGAACTGGTTATCAAAAAGGTGTTGGCACTTCCGACGCCATATATACTTTACTTGATGACGTAATAGGCAAGTTAAATAATAAAATGAGAGTGGCCGGAATTTTTCTTGACTTAAGTTCCGCGTTTGACACCATAGACCACGACATACTTCTTACAAAAATGGCGCATTATGGTATAAGAGGTAAGGCCGGGATGGTATAAGAGGTAAGGGGAGGGGGGGTAAGGTTGTTTTAAATGATGACAAAATTGTCCTCGTCAAGGAAGTTACATTCTTAGGCATACATATAGACGAGCAACTAAATTGGAAAACAGAATTAAATGCTATAAATGCATCAGTTTGTTCCGCATGTTATGCTTTAAGAGCACTGAGAACAGAAGTTAGAATTGAGCAATTGAAAATGGTATATTTCGCGTTGGTAGAATCAAAAATTAGATATAGTATAATGTTTTGGGGTAAAAGTTATGACTATAATATCAAAAGAGCGTTTGTGTTACAAAAACGCGCAATACGGACATTAGTCCGTATCCCGCAAAGAGAGAGTTGTCGTGAACATTTCATTAATCTGAATATTCTTACAGTGCCGAGCATTTACGCATTTGTGCTTCTTAGTAACATGGCCAAATATATATATGAATATGAGACAGCAGATGAACGACAGATTAGGGAAGGCACACGCAGACAAGATATTACACGCTACAAGGTACAACCTAGTTTGAATATTGTGAGGCATAGTCCCAGATATCAATCGGTTATATTATTTAATAAGTTGCCTCTAGATATAAAAAGCGCTATCTACTCAAGCTCTTTTAAAAAGCAACTTAAAAGTTTCCTATTGAATAAGTGCCTATATGCTGTTGAAGATTTATAATAAAATTCCTATAGGTTGTATTTATGCATTGTTGTAATTGGTTAGTGTTTATTTTTATTTTTTCTTACGTAATTTAATTTTCTTTTTTTTAAACCATGTAATTTCAGACACAATTTATTGTTAATGAATAAATGACTTATGACTTATGACTTATGACTTAAGTCAGCATGACATTCTCTCAGACGCCAGGGCACATTCAAGTCGTACCCAGTAAATGGTAGCTATAACAAAATTACAATTTTTTTTTTTTAAACATTGCCCCACACTAGGAATAATTCCTAGTGTGGGGCAACGTTTAAAAAAAAATTGTCATTTATTCGAGCTACACTGAGAATCAGCACTTTTGAACGTCGAAATTACATAAGACAGTACTTCACCACTTTTTAGTGCTTTAGCTGGGAAGAAGAAGTGGCGCAAACTCCCCAGCAGCACAGCTGTCTGTTCACTTAGAAGAACTTGATTGAAGGAATATGTTAATTACGAAATACAAAACATTAAATGAATAACCTTATTGTAATAATAAAAATATACTCAATTACTACACTTATTTGTTATATAGTGCTCACATTTCATATACAATACTAAAAGATTATTTAATTTACAATGCAAAGATAGTTTTTATAATCTTCATCAGCTCTAACAATATTTACAAATGGTTAGCAATTAGTTTCAGATTCAGAAGTAGTAGTAGACAAACAGAACCTGAAATGCCGAAATGCAGATTATTCGTGTACCTACATTAGCAGTAACACCTTTCCTAAATACTTGGGAAACCACTGTTGAAGCTGTTGGTGTTCTTGAATGAATAAATAAATACCAGTTCCATGATATATTCTAATAGCGTGATTGTGCGATAATGAACTACAAATGTTAGAATATAAGGTGTTAATGCTTGAGAGTATTTTATTCTAGTATATAATAAAAAGAGTTAATTTGGTGTAGTGGTTAATGTTTCGAGAGAAGATCGAGGATTGTGCTGTCTGTCTTTTGACTCAATGTGTGTAGCACGTCTCAATAGTAAAATACCGTAAGTCGTGGCTGATAGGGACATATGGCATCCAACTGTGGGGCTATATTAAACCGGCTAACATCAAAATGATGCAACCATTACAAAATAAGGTACTCAGGAGTACTGTTAACTCGGCTTGGAATATAAGAAATGACGACCTCCACTGTGACCTTAAAATGGAACCCGTCTCCAACGTAATCAAAACATTGCTGAGGCCCAGGAACAACGACTCTATTGCAATATATTATTAATATAAAAATAACCTCTAATAACTGCAGATCTGTTACTGGCTGCAAGTTCTGCTAAGACATCTTTCATTTTTGACACAGATATTTTCCTTCTATATACAGATGTGAACGTACACTATAACATGCAAATTTTCCCGAAGGGTTGATGACAATATGTCTTTACCATTCAAAACTGTAAAAGTCGTTTTACTAACACATCTTTATACGAAGCGAAGCGACTGGTTGGTTTTGAACGAGAATAAAATGATAACTGCATTTATATTCATCTAGTCGAATATTTTTCACGAGAACATAATTCTATGACTGTTTGTCATACTAACAAGTATGAACACATTTACATAATATTATAGTAACACTTTCTTCTCGTAATTGAAGGCCTATGAATATTATTGCAAAATTTTGTAACTTCGTAAAATAATTGTTTAAAAATTCCGAAAAAAATTGAGTAGATGATTCATCAGATCCCAAAAATGACATTACACTAACACTAAGATAATGGCAGTTATCATTTTGTTCTCCGGGGACGACGACAAACACACAACAAAAGCGACTTTAATGTATTAAAAACGAATAACAATATTCCATCTTCTTTCCCCACATTTTATGAGAAGAAAACCAGCTGACTTAGCATTTTAACACAAGATCAGTGCCAACAATAAGTTCAGTAGGTACCTATTATGCAGCAGAATCACTAATGAACGCTGGGAACTGGAGCAAGGCGAATAATTTAGAACTAAATAGCAGCGCCATCTTGTATCAAGGTATATAATGTAGATACTTAGTGCTGTATTACACGCGAAGGATTTCTTGGAATCAGAAATAATCTTATACTCGTACGTATAGGACCTAAGCTGCTGAGTCTGAGAATGGCTTTTTTCGGTGAAGGGTTTATATTCGATAGATTTCATGCCTCTAGGTTGATAATTTAGGTCCATAGGCGCATCAAAGTACCGGAAGACATATTTTATTTAGAAACTTCTATCCTGGACTTCTGGTTCACTGGCTAAGAGAGCTAGGAAAGACTTGATAAGCCCATTCCATGAAAATATTTTTGGATTCCTCTGCTTCAAACTTTTATAAATAAAATAATTAGTCACTACATATTTTTTTCAAAATATAATTCATAATTCAGGTCATTTCACATGTTGCTCCAACAAACATAAACTCGCAAAACCCATTTTTAAAGATAAAATAACGTTTATTTTGACAGTTTAAGAAAGAGAAAAAAAAAAAGTGAAAAAAACAACTATTTTACGTGTTGTGTGTGTCTGACCGCTGCACGCTGCGCCAAAAAGGTTCATTTCAGCATTAAGTCCAGACAGATATTTTATTTTTTATTTTTATTAAAAGGATTTTCGCAGGTCGTCCTAGGAGGTTGTCAGCTGCTTAACCGGACTTGTCTGTGGAAGCCAAGACTTAGAACTTAAAAAAAAACTAAGTAACTACATGCTAAGGGCACCCCCTGTGGGTTACGGACCTTGGCTTAGGGTGTCGCTGGAAGAGGGCAGCAAGGGACAGGCTGGATCGGAATTATAATTATTTAGGGACGATTTTAAAGCTACTTCAGGCTCGGCAGCAGTGCGGGCTCGAGCAAGGGACGGGGGCCAGAAACAGTCTTACGCTGTTTTAAAATGAATCTTTAGGGAAAAGTGACAAGGAAAACAAACAGTTCCAACAAACCCAATATATATCAATTCTTTTTTACTTATAAATAAATAAATAAACCCGCAATCAAAACAAAAAAAAAACGGTCAAATGGAAGTTCAACTCGCGTGAAGAGGATCCCGTACGAGGATGTTACCCACCAATATCATTTCATGTTAAGAAGGTTGCCAAGACTTACATAACGCTTTAATTGTTAAAAATAAATCGGATCTAATGAATAGCCAAGCCCATAATTCTACTAGGCTTAACTCTACAAAACTTAGGTACATCTTGGTCAAAATGTACGGCTTAGCCGTTTCGCGGCTACACTCTCGCACAGACACTCTTATAGGCTTATGGTAAGAAATTAAGTGCCGATTTCACCAATGTTACTGTCAGTGTCAATATTCCATAGAAAATTATAACACTGACAGCTCTTAAACGTAGTTTATGTCCTGATAGCAAAACTGAACGTGTCATTGGTGAAATTTTAGGTTATTAGAGTTAAGCCTTGTACAATTAAGGGGATTGGCTGTACATTAAACCTGATACCTTTTGAATAGAAGTCTTGACGACCAACTTTACATGAAATGTTTTTGGTAGGATTTCATTTCTTTATGTAAGGTGCTCTATTTCTTTTTATTTTGGCGGTGATACCAGGCCACTCAGAAAGTATTGTGAAAAAAGTTTGTATGTATGAGAGACTGGCCAGTTACAGTCTATTTTGAAAACATGATTATTTGTTAGTAAAAATAGGTACGTTCCAATTTCAAAATTTCCCTTCACATTGTTTGAGACCTAATTTAAATTAACGTGTATAAAAAAAAAATGGATATGCGCCGGGAATATTTTCGCGCTATGTTTTTTTTTATGACACCAGTCTACATAGTCCTCATATGATATGACCAAGATTATTTTCATATTTTATTTACACTTTGACATTGATGCACTTTATATATGCAATGACATTTACTTTGTAAAGGATTATACTATTTTAATTATTGTGAATGTGAAGACATTGTGGATTTGTTGTTTTTTTTAATGCATTTTTTTTAAATTATTAGTTTTAATCATGGTCTGGCAGTTTGAGTAATTTATGCGGCCTACCCAAAATGTCCTTTCTTTGGTAATGTTCGTCGAATCGTTTAGCTCCTTTAGTTCTGAATTGAGCTGCATGACAACTGACAAATGCGTGCACTGACTGGACAGGTCCACTCATTCTGTGTGGTTCTTTCCTCGAAAGACCATTTCAGATATCAATCCACATGGTCTTCACATGACCTGACCAAGATTATGTCTGGACTTTAAAAGAGACTGTGACCTCTGAGTTTGTTTCGGCGTTTCTTCTCAGAGTAGTCAGATAGGAAATGCCGATCTCACCTAGTTTTTAAAATATGATTGACGTGTAAAAGTGTTTGTATAAACCTATTTACAGAAATAAAATCATTTATCATTTATCATATGATTTCATGTGTCGCCTGAAACATGACGAATCGTACGATAGACTTCAAATGGTATTCATGGACGAAGGCCCTTCTGAAAACGTGTTCGTTGGTATAACGAATTCAAGCACGGTCGACTAACTTTGGGGGTTGAAGAAAGAAGTGGTGTACAGTAAATTGGGTTTCGTTTTTCATTGGGACGTCCGGAACCCTAAAAAACGATAACAACAATAACAGTCTCAGTTAAACCTGTTCTTAGTGAGTAAGATATTGTAATATTTGTATGCATTCACGACAAAACATAGCGCCCAAATATGGTAACCTAACATATTTATGGAAATACCTATGTTTTACAAATAAATGTTCTGATTCTGATTCTGATAACTTCTTGCCCAGACCAGTACTCCCCTCAGAAACATAGTCATACTAGGCTACGGGAAAAAAAGTGTTTGTAATCAGCTAACCATTATCATAAGATCTTTATGAGTCAGCTGAAACAATAGATATTGTAGCAATGAACCTAAATCTAGCAGATATTAATACTACTATGTTAAGTTGATGGATGTATAAATGCCAATGCTAAATATGGGCTAGCAGTGTGTTTTTGTAAAAATTCAAAAAAAAAAAAAACAAATACAAAATATATTTATTACATAAACATTGCATACTTTTAGTTGGTGCCGGCGCCACCTTTTAAGCATATAATGCCTGTGTTAGAAGACGCCGCTCTTTCTTATGTAGCCTAAGGGGTGACAAAATTATAATAATAATAAAAAGAGAGAGAAAATATTATATATAAATATTTAAAGAGGGGTGTGAGAGTGGTGTGATGTGATGTGATATGAGTGATGTCAAGCAATGTGATGCGAATGTTAAGATGTGATGTGAAAGTGACTGACATCGAGAGTGGCGTGGCTGTGTGTGGTATGTGTGTGTGTGGGGAGGTGTGGGTGTGTGTGTATATATTAGGTTCATGTGTGAAGGAGTGACTCAGTATATATGTATGTAAATGGTTTTATCCAGTCTGTTAGTTAAGGTGAAGTTTAAACTGAGCGGTCAATCCCTTCTTTTTTTTTTTTGGGCGGGTAATCATCAAATGACTTCTCCCGCTCGGGTGTTAGACTTTTACTGCGGTCAATCCCTGGCGTCAGCTGAGAAGACAGTTTACTTGAAGCTCACTTCACAAACATTTTTACTGTGAGATTTTAACAGAATAGACCGGCAGATTAATTTCTAAACAAGATAACAAATAACTTATTATTTTGGGGACGATTTCACTCATCACAGACGCACGGGCAGTGATCGTGCCTGCACTACCAAAAATAACATAAGGAAAATTCTTCTGTATTATTTGTTTACGCATTGACTCACGTGTATGTTTCCAAAACTGAGGTCAAGAGGTCAAGCTTGTCAATTCGAATCATGACTTCTCCGGGTTATCAGCCCATGATAAGATGGCTTCTTTTGAAGCCACAACTTGTCATAGAGTGAGTGCGTGCTTAAAATTTAAAATAGGTTAGGTTAGAACAGGTAATAGGGAATTCGGCCTGGTGTTCGCAACTCCACGTTAAAGGCACCCAAACTGGCGCGACAACCCAGCGCGACACAAATGCACCGCGTGTCGCGCGACGTGTGCACGAGACTCAAAGCAAGTATTTTAAGTAGGTACCCACGGCTACATATCAAGCTATATATTTTCAGTATTAGTTGATCTCGCATTGTATAGGATATCCGTAGAATGAGAGGTTAGCTAATACTGAAAATGTAAAGCTAGATATGTAGCCGTGTGTACTGCGAGAGTGAATAAAACTGTAAACAATAAAGGAATTTCACGACTCCCGAATCTAGTCTATACAATATATTATGTGTATCCTGTTTCTTTACACTCTAGGCCCATGCATTCGATTTATATCGAATCCTACCTCTTGTGATATTCGAGACAAAGCGACCTTTTTATCTCTTAGATATTTTCTCTCATAATCAGGAAACAGTCCGGAAAAGTGCAAACCTGCAACAGCAACCAGCTTAAAACCTAACGAAGTTCGCGCATCAAGAAAACTGTTTACCCAAAGAAACGCAAACGATAAATACGAAACCGCTCCAGAGAAGCGAACTAACGAGTGTAACCCGAGAATAGTAACAGCACTTCACAAAGACACGAAAAAGCGGTTCGATCCAGCTGAAACCGGTACTGTTTTGAGTTTAAAATGAGCTCTGCGGCCGCAAACAGATTCCTTTTACGTACATAAGTCGTAAGTCGTAACGTATGTCAAATGCGACGGATATGGTGGCTCTTGTTAAAATTTCATACGCTGAGTAATCCTTAAGGGAGGTTCAGACTGATGAATACGTGTCGCTGCGAAGCGCTGGAAGTGCTAGATAAGACGGGGTTGCTCTTTGTTTCCGAAATGCTTTGTTTTAATGGGTTATGTGTTTTCGAAGACGTGTTAGATATATAACGTCTCTCGCATGGAATTTGATTACCAATTTACAGAACGATTTAACATCATGTAGTAGGCTATTGTTTTATTATGTGTGTTAAATTATACAAGTACAGTCGATAATAAAAGATGATTTGTAGAATTTGAGATTAAACCAGTGACTGATACTGAAATATTATTTGACTAGGTACATACTTATATTTATCGTAACAATCAAAAGGGTTAATTAACGCTTCAAGATTAAAAACGATACAGATTTAGGGAAAAATAAGTTTGCTGTGTCCCAGAAAACTAGTAAAAGCCATCGACAGCTAACTCGAAATACTGGAACTGTATTACAGCGTCTCTTTGAGTCTGTGCGGTAACAAGAATATCAAAGCAGTCTAGACAGGATACGAAGTAAACGACTGACATGAAAGTTCTTTTGATTTTACAACAGAAAGAGTTTATAAAAGTGTTATTTAATGGTCAGAATAATGTTTCCTGAAGCAGATGAAGGTAGTTATTTAGACCAAGGACTAGTTGTAGAAATAGGACAATGGAGTAATATGGTAGAGGAATAGAGGGAGAGGATCTTACTGGTATGTAAGTAAGGTAAGCAAAAGTAGTATTTTGATTCATCGAGGTCTTGGTATGGTGACCATGGATGAGAAGGAGAATTGACATGAAAGACCGATGATCAAATTGAGGTTCTAGAGAGCAAGTAAATTTTAATTGAAAGTTTAGCATCCAGCTGCTGCCGAAAAGTTTTGAAATGACGTCGGCGAAAATTTCGTATTCCGAAAAAGGCGCGTGTTACCTCCACCCAAAATACGATGAGTCAACCGAACATCGGTACCCAAACAAATACGTGAGTAAAAACGTACCTGAAATACTTTTTACTATCTTGAACGTTGATTTGTGGATTATATAGATATCGGAGTGAATCATAAGCTTTACGGTTGTGACGTCACGTATCGGTCAGCGTTCTTTAGGTTGCGAATATATCTCCCATTGTTTTCATTCCTATTAACCGTGACAGACAAACAGTAACCATACACCTAGCTGTATTTCAAAGAGTGGTACGTCGACCAACATAGTGCTACGTTTTACGGTGAATTCGATTTCCAGTATAATTTCAATTTAATTTATTTATACCAGCTTTTGCTCGCGGCCTCGCCCGCGTGGAGGTCGGAAATTATTCCACGAGAACGTACTACCGGGATAAAAAGTATCCTATAAGTATCCAGATTATAAACTATATGAGTGCCAAATTTCATCCAAATCCGTTCAGTACTTTTTGCGAGAAAGAGGAACAAACATCCATGCATCCATCCTCTCAAATGTTCGCGTTCAAAATAATATTATATTATATTCTATATTATAAGTATAAGATAATAGGATTAGATGGCCATTTACAGACAGCACGGCTAAATATTATCGAATATATAAAATTCTCGTTTCACAGTTTTCGTTGCCATACTCCTCCGAAACGGCTTGACCGATTTTGATGAAATTTTGTGTGCATATCGGGTAGGTCTGAGAATCGGCCAACATCTATTTTTCAAAAAAAAAAAAAAAAACAACGTTTGCGGGTTCAGCTAGTATTATATATAATTATATTATATTCTATATTATAAGTATAAGATAATAGGATTAGATGGCCATTTACAGCAATTATTTATAACAATACGCATGTTTTTCCCAAATGAGGAAGCATATTTCACAGTTATCCTATTTCATTTCAAACTCAAATCATTTATTTAATTAAACCATTTACAGGCACTTTTGAATTGACAAGGAGTCGGTCAGTCAGAAATATGAAGCTAGTTGCCCAATCCAAAGCGCAGGAGGTACCCATGGAGAAGAACGGGCAAGAAACTCCGTGGACACTCTTCTAAACAATATTGTTGTTACAAATATATTAGTTACATCGATTAATGTTGACACTATAAGTGAGAACGATGTACAAAAACCGTACACGTTATAAGCGTCCAGAGTGCAGTAAAACATAATTAAAGACAATCCAAAAAAATAATTATTAAAATATGCCGTGGCAGCTAAGAGATGACAAGTCCCAACTGACGGCGCCCGTTCACGAACATGACGCATGGATCAGCACCATTCAGCTCAACCATTTTGAAGGGAGCTAAGTTTAACTGTATATACTTTACTAGAGGTTACTGCTGTGAAACAAATCTGCGTTGTGAAAAAACCCATGCTTGACCAGACCCTCCAGATGAGATCTCGCTTTGCAATCGCATTTTCGATCATAAGACCAACGAAGCATTCTTCATCGTCAGTCAGTAGGTGCAAGGACACACTTACACAAATCGGTTATACCATAAGTGTCAAACATTGAAAAACAAAATCGCATCGGCAGCCATCTTGCCTGTACAACGGTTACTAATCGCATAAGTAAGCAGAATATGATTCAGCAGAGTTTATTAATGAAACGTCTGCGCACAAGCAAGGTTCCGTAGCGTGGGTTTTATATGCACCCATTCAAGTGCTCACTGGGGTTTTATGTAAGGACTGGAGACACGCTACTTCGTTTGAGATTACCATGTCGTTTAGACCAGTGAATGGTATGTGAGGCTTAATTGTTTTGTTGCCTAAACATTGAAAACAAAACACAAAATATCAAGCATGTTATCCCTGAAAGGTTATGCAGAGCATGAGATATACCTATGGTACTACACCCATATTTTACCAGCCAGACTCCGGGCTGCTACTGAAAAAACCTCATGGTAAAACCCAGTAACTCTTTGCTCTGCCTGGACTATGAGATAACATGAATTGAACATATTCTGATAATCAGATACTGATATCTTCTTTCTTATATCATTCATGTATAAAAATCAATTGCTGTTCGCTAGTCTTGCCAAAACTGAAACATTGCTTAATCGATTTGAGATTTTTTTGTAGTTGTTGTTTTGTTCGCTCTAATACAGACGTAGTTTGAAAACAAATGAAAAAAGGCGTTATAGCTAGTCTTTCACTGTTTTGTAGTTAGACGATCACATTATCAGAAACCCCGTAAAATGAGATTGTAAGGTGAAGGAAAACATCGTGAGGAAACCGGCGGCATGTCTTAGGACAAAAAATTCGAAGACATGTGACATCTACCAACCCGCACTGGATTACGGCCCACTCCCTCTCACGGAGAGGAGGCCTGTGTCCCAGCACTGGGAACATAATAGGCTGATTACGTTACGATTACGAGCAATTAAGGGCCCACAATTGTTTTAATTACCAAATCAGGAACTCGGACCTGCAGACATCAAACAACTATAATAGTGAAAATCACTTTGTGACTCCTATTTTAACAGACCTTACGAATACGCTTCCAATACGCAAACTGTTTTATTAATTCTACACTATAATTCACTCAATCACGTTAACTCAGTAATGTAATTAACACCACTATCAGAAACAGCTGATATCTTTACGACTATGGAAACAGGATATATGTATACAAAATTTTAATGTTGTAACAACGCATCAGAGCATTTGTTTGATAACGTCTTTAAATGTTTGCTTAACTCGTGATCTTCTTGCGATTTACTTTGTTGTATTATAAAACAGTCGAGTAACAGACTAGGTCGTTTAGGACAAGTTTTTTTCTTGTTCTATCGTGATTTATGGCCATTGCTCATATTATAATAAAGATGTTTATTTCTCTATTCGAATTGTGAAGCTAAATGTCCATCAAGTGCTAACATCTGGTTAAAATGGCGTATTTATTACAACAGATGGCGATTGTCTGAGTTCTATTCTTAGTAACATAGTTATGTATAAAACAGTAGCACGACAAATGAATTAACCGACGGATGAAGATAGAAATTACCAAATTAGAACAGAGCTGACTATTGACTTTGGACATGGTGGAAGCTGGTAGACTTAATGAAGTGTTAATGTGAAAAAAGTCGAAGAAAAGATAGGTTGGATTTGTGTTAATGTACTACGTAATACGAACAATGTTGATACAATGCAATTATTGGACAATCTTTGGATGGATTTGCAGAAACTTTATTCATCTAAAAAGCATAAAACTGAAACCAAGTAAAATGATTCATTGGAAAAATATGAATATAAAAGCTTCAACGTGAACCTTAATTCTTTTCATTTTATTATTGTTTCATTTTGATTGAACAGTGAAAGCAAACGCTTCGAACAAAATCGGTTTGTCGTATTGAGTAAGCAAAAACTCAGTAATTGGCGAGCTATGGAAGTAATTGTGTTATTCCAGTAACAATAGCCTTCAAATGACGTCGGGGATCAACAGTTTTTTGTTTCACAAATTTGCCTTTTCAGCAAGTATTGGCTGAACAAATGAACGTGTCTGCTTTTATATTTTTTTACGTGAGGTTATCATCGTGGACATCCACGTACACGCCAATAAAATGTGTGGTAAATGTATGTAAGCGTCTTCATATACTTTACCCTGATGCCGTAACGTGGACGTGGACATCCACGATATAAAAGTGTGTGCATGTGTGTGTGTGTGTGTGTGTGTAAGTGTGTGTGTGTAAGTGTGTGTGTGTAAGTGTGTGTGTGTGTGTGTGTGTAGTTAAGTTACGAGGTGAATTGCTGAGCTGTTTACATGACAAAACAGGTAAAGAAAACGAGTTTTTCTAATCAATAGTCTAGATTTTTTTGGTAAAAAAATGTTAACATTAAGCCATCATAGAATATTATAAAACAGTCTGTCCGTCCATCCATTAAGGCGCTTATAACTTGAGAACCCCTAATCCAATTTACGTGATTTTTGTTTTAATTTATAGAGGTTACGTTTTAATACCAGCCGACGCAGCTAGTCATTAATATTAGGTATTCATGAGGCTCAAGTTCAACGTTATCTGACAAGAACGGTCGTACCGTTCTTGTCAGAAAAAGGTTTAATATCACAGCATTTTTCAATGTATACTAGTATTTAGGTTACTTTTCAAGCTATACATTTCCAGTATAAGCTAACTTCTCATTTTACGAAAAGCGGTCAGCTAAAGCTGTAAATGTATAGCTTGATGTGTAGCCGTGTGTAAGTGACACTAAGGTTGTTTATTCTATTGTACACAAACATTACACAGCGCTTTTCATTTTTGTTAGTTACTGATAATGTTTTTAAGACATAATTGGAAACCTTCTCTACTTTGGATTTGCGATTTTAGCCACTAGCGGCCTAGTGGAATTGAAAAAGCCAGCATATGGTAGGTACGTGGCAAACTTTTCTCTCATAAAATGGCAATTGATCGCAATGCCTTTCATTGTGACAATTCATCCACATTCATTGCGTTATTTAAGTTACTGAGCAGACAAAACCTATAAAGCAATGGATTAGGAATTTCCTTCAAACCCTCGGCTTATAATTTAAAGTGGTCCTGCTTCCAATAAACCACTTGATATTACGCGTCACATTAAAAAGTATACGAAAAACAATTTAGGTACACCATTATTTTTCTGCCTACATTTATATCTGCTCTTGGAGTAATACTGTCAATGTCCAAAAAGCAATAAGATTGATATCTTGGCCAACAACCAAATGTACGTAATGTTATTCTGATCCCGTTTACAACTATACAATATTTTTAATGGATGTCGAATATTTATTGCTTGTTCTAGACGAGTATTGATAGGGCAGTAAATATCTGCTCTATGTCAGTAAATATCTGATTTGGCAGAAAATACTTTGTAGTTAGAGTATTTGGAGGCTAGATTTATAAAAACATTTTAAACAGGGTAAAAGAAAAACAAGAAAACCACGCAAACAGAATGTAGACAGAACGGGCCATCGACAATATTTGGCAGGAGACAAATAAAAAGATCGTGAAGTTTCAATAAAGAAAAACTGGTTCAGTCAGAAAAAAAAACCGTCAAAAAAGAGTAACGCCGCTTGTCCACCGGCACCGTCAACACTACATTTACTATGGCGCGTGTCCACCGCGTACCTACACACGTCACGTTCGTTTCGAATAATATCTTTTCTCGTTGACGTCACGTTGACAGTGGGAATGGGCAAACAGTGCGAGTGCTTTTAGACACGCAAACGAGAGAAAAAAGGTGTAATAAAACAAGAGCTATCTGTTGTAAAATACGTTGCAATATTGATGATGACTTATATTACAAATTTCAAAGAAGGCATAGTAAAAATGAGATTTTTGAAAAATCTGTTTAATCGATGTAAATGTGAAGCAGCTACACGCAACTTTTAATGTTGGAGGGGACTATTCCCGTCCTTGTCGCGCGGTACGGACAGTGTATGGCGCATGTTTGAAGATACGTAGTCGTGACGTTATTTCTACGATAGTGCTGGCCTTGTCTTACACTTACTTTAAAACGTTTTTATCTTGGCATTTTTAAGGGCAATATTTTTTAGAGTTAGAAATAAAATACGTAATTGGCATCATCCCTATTAGGTACATAAGTATGTTGCCATCCATCTTTTTTAACGAGGATTTTTTAGATTTTGAATTCTTACTAAAATTTTCCACTTAAAACAATTGCCTTCTTGTAACCAGCCTGCTTTAAAAATCTCTCACTCAACTAGTCAATCATACCAAGTTACTTGTTGATACAGTTGTTACATTCCAGTATGAAAAAAACAGCGAACCAATAAACTAGACCAGTTTGTACTGGTATTTACCGGTTACCATGCGTTGTGGTGACGTATAGTCTGTGAATAAACGTGACCACACGACTTTTTGGAAGTGAGACAATCTTGTGTTAGTAATTAGCACTGAAAATATAATTTGAGGCTGTTTTGATTTTATTTTTCATATCATAACTACAGAACATTCTAAAATTCATTAAATGTTAAGAAACTTTTTTGCTTCTGTGCATGCCTGTCTAATTTGCTTTTCTAAGATTAACCAACTCATGACTTTTCTATTTGATAAAATAAAATACCAAACAAATCTTCTCAGCAATAGCCCCCCAATTTATAAAACGAAGTTCCGAATTGTTTGATTTAAGCAAATTCATGACGTCGAACTTTACTGAGTCCAAAATTTGTAAGTAAGAAAACTTGCATTCACTTTTACTTTATTTTCGTGATATCAAAATTATGGTAAGAAAGTGCATAAACGAATACAGTTGTTTGCATACCAGCTTATAATTCATTATGCATTCAGCGCCTCCACAGAACTGCATATTTTTCGTACCCACAAAGGAATGCTTCGCTGGAGGAACGAGATACCGACGGAAATTAGAAAACCCGAGAGAGCCATTAAATTCTCTTGTTAGCAGAATCAATATTTTATATATTTCTGTAAGTCGTCTCAACACTGCTGAATAACACGGATTACCTAAGTTACTTAGGAATAAGAACTTTGAAGTTAGCCTCTTTTAAGTTGATAAAAACGCTCTAAAACAGAAGCATCTACATGGTTGCCGATACATAAGTTTTTTTTAAACACAATTTAACTAGTTGTTGATCCGGGATGAAAAGTATGTGACTATGTCATTACCTAGGTCGTAGTCAATCTGTGTGCAAAATTTAATGTTAATTCGTTAAGCCGTTTTGACGTAAAAGCGTAACAAACAATAACTTATAATATATGGATAGGATATTTCCAAAATAAGACAGGTATTTTTGAAATATGAAATTCAATAAACAAGAAACTGTAGTCCATTTCTTTGAGTCGAAAAGAATGGACCTACTCAAGCTGTCAGTCAACAAGATTTATCAATAAGTCCTTATAATCTGATCGAAAGTTGTAGGTTATCATGGTCACCTGAACATTAAGTGCCAATAATGGCCAGTAGCATGTTCAACCGAGGGCCAACTACACGTAATTAGCTGTTTACGCCTCTTAGAAACAGACTGAACCACACTGGAAAACTCTCTAATTATATCTCTTTAAGCTTGTTTTTAATTTTTGGAAACCAAAATGGCGGAGCTATCGTTCCCCGCCTTTGTTTCAAATTCGCATCGCTTGGGGCCGTTTTTGGTTATTATCTCCTTTATATTTCTTAGCTACTTTGTTTTATTGAGATCAAAAACATCGTTTTTGCTAATGATATGGATAAAAAGAAAATTTTGCACAAGGGTTATTTCAGAATTGTTTAAGAAAATTAAATTGAAACACATGACAAACGCATTCATAATCAGCCTATAATGTTTCCACTGCTGGAGCACAGGCCTCCTCTCTTTGTGAGGAAGTTGGCTGTAATCTACCACGCCGCGGCCCCACTGCGGGTTGATAAAGGTCACGTCTTCGAATTTTTGGTTCTAGGACATTGCTGGTTTTCTCACGATGTTTCCCTTTACCGTTTTGAAAGTAGTGGTGATGAAATTATTGACACTTATTAAAGCACCCAGGCAGGGTTCCAACCCACTCGACCACTGTTCTCCGATGACAAACGCAATCGATCTTTTTTTTTAAAGTGGTTTGAAAAAAGAACGAAACAATGTGGAATTCATGAATTTATGGGTTGTCTAGAATAAGCAAGAAATGGAGAGGCCAGCAGTGCACGGCTGGATATCTGTAGGTATCCAGCCGTGCACTGATGATGATGATGATAACCTCACGGATTTTATCGCACACTAGATTTTCAACGCTCTGCTTTAGCGTCGAGAGTTGAAAAAAACAACAGTATGTTTTTTCGACGCACTGGCATGCACTCTGTTACATTCTCAAAGAGTTGAAAATTACGACGAGATATTTTGACGTCCGTTCGAAAGTAACTAAGAAGAATCCACCACTCCGCGTTGAAAATCTTCGCCTGGCCACTAACACCAACAAATTAAGTAACATAATGAACACCTATTTACAAGTATTTCCCTAGACCTTGGTATCGTAGTTTATGTTATAACACAGTAACCTACTTCCTTATTCAATATTAAACGCTTGGAAAACTTAGCACCTGCAGAATGTTATTTTCTTTTATTTCCTATGTATTTGGTTACACGTGGCAGACTCAAAGCCATGACACTCTTTGCCTGTCGTATCGACCTATGGTGGGTTTGGAGGTGAACTAAAACAACATAACTTCGATGAACAGAGCTTACAAAATAAACATCAGTAAGATTTATAATTTGAAATTATGAATTAAAAAGTATAATTGACGAATTATGGCTTGTGAAATGACATCTATCAGCGATAACGATGACGAAAAATTCAAAAATGTACGTGTGTGTGATGGTGCGTGTACCTGTGTTTGAGTGTGGGTGTGGGTGAGTTACGTCGTAATATGTTTCCCTGTTTTATTATTATTTGATGTTAATAATTTTTAAATATTTTTTTGAATAATTTATGTATCTAGCTACCGATGAGCTTAGGTCAATCCTGTTGACATTCGTTGTCTGCAGGCCCAGGTACGCAAAGCGTTACGGGGTTTGTTGACGGAAGAATAGAAAAACAAATTGTCTAAAGAAATCTGACATATTGTCTATTCTATCTTCATTTTGTCTATTCCTCTGTCGAAAAACCCGTTTCTATTGTGGTCATGCTATGCGCGCTGGTCAAATTGGCGCAGAACTGTTGGCAAAAAGCAAAGGTAAATCGTGTAACATGAAGCCGGCCTTTGACAAACAGTGGAATGAAAAATGTTGTGGATGATGAGGGTGTAAAAGAACAATGCCCACTTCCCATACATTTCAAAACCTGATAATGAAAGTTTATGTATAGTTAAAAGGTATAGTAGAAACACTACCTGTAAGTTTAGAAAATAATGTCATATGGTCATTTTCACAATTGAAACGCCACGTAGTCCAAAAAATATTAATGATACTTTTTAGGTTAGGATTTGTCGTTATAAAGAAATAAATGTGCTAGAACGAATTATTTAAAACTCGAAGTTTGGTCTAAAATAGTAATACTTACTTATTATTACATATCTATGTTCTAAAACGTCTTTTTTACTTTGTGAATTCCTTAAAACCAGCTGCCCTTTTGTCACTGCTTAGGCTCTCTATGATTGTCACTATAAATTGTGTCGAGCATTAAATGTCAAACTTCAAAAAATACGTTTCAATCGTCCTAACTGAATTACATATTACATGATTCATTAATTTAATTATTCATTTATTTTTAATTCATCTGTATTATATCATACATTGACTAATAAAGAAATACTTACTGAGTAAATAAAACGCAAAATAATGTATGAAACTCGGAAACAGATTTGAATAAAGTCAAGTAGCAGTGTGTAAAATGGAACGTTGTAAAAAAGGGTAGTTGAGATGCGTTCAAAACATGCTAATATGTTTACTCCTGAAGTAGAATGAGCATAAAGAAAAATTAAATTTAAAAAAATCGTGCGTTTCTTTTAACATTGTGATAAGCGTAATTAATATACAATTTAATTAGCTGTATTTTAAGATTTATTTCATTTCTATACATAGTCAGGTGAAAAATGGGCATTCCGCTTTATGTCACTCAAGGGAATACTACCACAAGGATTTTGCTTGGAAAAGATTTTACGTGCAAAAGTATTGTTAGATTAATCAAACCAAGTGCAAAGGACAATGCCAGAAACTCTATAGAACTTTGCCCCACTCAAATCAAAAAGTCATTTACAAGCCTGCAATATGCATCATCTTACAGCTTATTTATTACTGTTTACTAAACATTTGTCCTAATGTATGTAGAACTTGCGGTTTCTGTTAAAATCTTAAAACAATTATGACACTTTTATTAAATTTCGTTTTTCCTCGTTAGTCAAGTGGTTGCAAGCGCTGCTGCTGACCATTAAAGCCTTGGGTTCGATTCCCAGGTTGGGCAAAAAGTGGTTGGGATTTTCCGTCAGGGATTTCTCAATAGTAGCCTGGCGTCTGGATTAGTTTTTCAGTGATTACAGGCGTAGCATAAGAATGAGCAGCCTATAATGTTCCTACTTCTGGGTTTACAGGCCTCCTCTCTGTGAGAGGGAGTGGGCCGTAACTCACCACGAGGGCCCACCACGAGGGCCCAGTGCGGGTTGATAGATATTAAATTTCTTCGAATTTTTGTTGTACATGTTCTAGAAAATTTTTCTTCGGTTTTCTAAAAAACGTATTTTACACGCTTTTGTTAGCTTGACCTGTTTGTATGTAACGATATCTTTTAACTTCATTTTCACCTACTTCTAGGAGTCAGATTAACTTGAATATTTGCACAGGGGTCAAGGGCCGATGACAATACAATAATCTCATAACTTTATATATTTTTTTTAAATCGCCTTGAGACAAAAAAATCAGAATAAAAATTACGCTTTTTTACTTTTAACTTTTTTTTTTTCAACTTTTAGTTCGTTTGCTATAAAAGCGTGTTTTTTTTTTTTTTTTGTAACCGTCTAAGAACCCACCTTTGTCTAGACTCATATGCTGAATTCATGTTTTTTTTTTCTTTTTGTAGTCTACAACAATTCTCTGTGGATCTACAGGACTTCATAATGAGGGGACCACCTGGAGTTCCAGACCAGCAACAGCTCAGCAGCACATACTTCGCCCAGACGTGATTATTAATCATTGAATACTAATTAATACATGCTGGCAATATTTCAGGAAATTGGATCAATGGCGTCTGATGCTGACACTTTCACTGTTTCAAGTGCTATTGTGTTCTGCAGACGTATCAAGTAGCAACCAAGAGCCATTTCACGATTCGTGGAAAAAACAGAACACATTCTCGGTAAATTATCATCAGTTAATATTTCAATGGAGTTGTTATTGAAGTGAAAACTTCTTTAGCGGCGTTGTAATTTTTTTTTGTAATGGGTAAAAAAAAAACTCTCGTCAGGACACGTGACCTGATCTAAAATTCGTAAGACGGATGATTGTTGATTTTTATTGATTGATTTTTCTGAGAGATAAACTTTATAATGTAATATAAATTATCATGTTTGTGTACGATAGCGCAATAAATAAATATTGTATTCTACCACATAAATCATAGTACTTTTATACTGATAATTAAAGCAATTCGTGCAAAATGATTCCCTAACCATTCCAAAATATCAAAAATGCACAACTTTAATGTACAAAATGCACAAATATCAAATTAACTGGCACTCCCGGAGTGCATCCCGTCGTTTTTTTAACATTTACCAATTTCCTAATATTACAGTAACAGGTAAATCGGTACACAAAATTATATATTTCACTAACAGTATTTGAACATAATTATATACATATTTCCATAATATTTGCGCATACGCATGGGTTGTGGTTGACCACGCCTATTTTTGACAACAGAACTTATTAATATGTGTGTGTAAAATTACCCATGCTATTGATATGCACGTCCGTTTCCGTCTAATGATGAACGTGACATTTAAAGATATTTAGTGATTTGAGGAAGAACACCATTTTTATTCTACACTAGCTGTTCGTGTTCGGGGCGAATTTCGTACAAAAATGTCTTTAATTTTTTTCTTTCCCGGTGGTTTCTAAAGAGAAAAATACATAAATTCAAACAAAAAGTTGGTAATTCCGAGACAAGATACCATTAGTGAAAGTGTCTATCTAGGAAGTGTAGATCTATGAGTGCACCGTGCCGTTCGTTACCTGGTTCTTGAGTTCGTCTACTTGGGAGAGGACAATGTCGATGATGCTTATGAAGTCGAAGGTGTTCCAGGCGTCTCCGAAGTAGTTCTGGACAGAAACGATGATACAGATCCATTAGGTGCGATAAAAATAAGTATCACTTTTACTACATAGAAAGTTAACAAAACTACTGACAAAGCAAATAGCTCAAGTTTTGAAAATGTAGTCTGTTAAGGTTTGTTTTTTAGAATCCAATACAACCAAGAACAGTTGAAATTTTACATTCTCTAATCTCTGAGGTACAAGCAGATGAAATAATAAGGTGGAAAGTTATAATAAATATACGACATACGAAGATAAAACGTACTTTAAATCTAAAAGCAGCAACTTCAAAAATAAACTCCAAAGCGATGACAGCAGTAAACAGCATGTTCAACAAATCCAACGCCTTGCTGTACTCTTTTTCTAAATCTCTTACAGGTGCAACCCATGTCCTAACAATTACAAACACAACAAAAAAAGAATTAGCCAAATAGCATAGCATAGCCGCTTTGATGTGATGCGAGGACAAACATTTGTGAGAATTGTTTTTTACTTATATAGATAGATAGACCAGCTACTGCCTGCATGCAATGCAATGTCTTTTTTCCAACCCTGTATTGTATTATAGCGAACGAAATAAAATTAAAAAAATATTGGTTAAGCCGGTTTTGAGTTTTAGCGAGACTAACTGCAATTATTTTTTTATAAATAATATACATAACGCCTATGGTTCCCCGAAGAGTTAGGCAGAGGTGTACCTGAATAGTACAATCACAACCGCCAGTTAAGTCCCATGTAAGACGGGGCGAGCCTATTGCCATTAACCGGGCACAAGTCCAGACTCCGAGCTGATACTTTAAATGAAAATGTTGACGTTCAAAAATGCCTTTTAGTGCCTATTTGAAATAAATGCTCTGACTTTACTAAACATTCTTTATGGAAGAACCCAATAACACTTTGCCCGACCTGGGAATCGAATCCAACACCTCATGGTAGACCACCGAAGCAGTCAGTTTAAGGAATAATAAAACATTGAATCGTTTCTGGAAAAAAATAGGTCATATATATTCAAGGATCCTTTTTTTTCGCATACTGTTATTTTTCCTAATATTCTTTAGCATAACTATTTTGGTATAATAATACTTTGCCATAATTCTTTTTGGCATATAATTAATGTTAAATGTTCTTTTAGGCTGATCTGTTTTGGTATAATTTTAATTCGCATAATATTACTAGGCGTGATGACTATTAGCATTAATTATGTGTATATTCAATAATCTAGTCACTAGGGTATTGAAAATTGATGTCCCATACCGGTTCTTCTATGTGATCTTATGACAGAAAGATAGACTTTAAAGTACATTAATATGTTGTCCCATAAAAGTAGACAGTTTCAGAACGGCACACATACAACGACCACGATCTGGCAACTTGTTTAAAGAATAGGTCATTATAATACAGGATAAGATTTTGAATAAAAAGCTTATCCCGTTCAGCGCATGATTCTAGCGAAAAATGTCTATGATACTAGCATATACATTTTTCGTCGGTTATAGAAAAAACATTATTTCTGTATATGTTCAGTACATTTTGACCGCGTAGGTATTGCATTTTTCTATGAAACTGCTGTTTTTTTTTAAACTAATAATCTACGAAAATATAGTTTGCTGGACTCATGGTTACAGTAAGCGCACTGGTTAAAAATGTATTCCGTATAATAGTGGTTTACCATTCAAAAATATTTTTGTATATGCATTCTTTGTCGCCTCTCACAACAAAAGACCATAATAACGGGTATAGTTGCCTGCAAAGCAAAAAACTATTGGAATGCTCGCTAAAACCTCCATTATGCACAACGGAGCCATTGAACTCAAAAAGTTTTGTGAATGGACATTTGTACGTGAAAGAGAAAATTTTAAGAAGGTTCATTTTGGAAAGTAAAGACAGCAAACGCTCGCGAATAAAGACTGCTGTTGCTTGTCTTCTAATTTCAATACATTCTACTCGCCCTATGTGAGAGAGAAAGTAGAAGACTCGGTGAAACACAACAACGACAGAAACTACAAATAGTAAAAAGATATAGACAAGACAAGACATAACAGGCGACAAATAATGATGTCTTGTTCATGTAAGTGATGGTAGTTGGATTTTAGTTTTTGAACTCACTTTTTTTTTAATTATTTTGGGGCTAAACATTTATATTAAATTTTGAAAATTTTGAAATGTGCTAATTACCCTTTCATTTGATACCCAACGCGGCATCATATTTTTTTGTAGTTCATGAGTTTATGTCCTCTAGAGGGCGCCATATTCAATTTAATGTGACGTTACCGCCTATAACCATCTGACGACTCAGACGCTTCTAACGATACCTCATTTGTCAAACTATGATAAGTAGTTTAGAAGTTATGAGGGACAAGATGAACATACATACATACATAACTTTTGCTGTGCCCTACAGGGTCCATAATGATCTCTATTATATAGTTACCACCTAAGTACACATTATGGTAAAGCAATAAAGATATTGAGTATTGAGTATTGATACATAGCATAATCAGCCTATAACGTTCCCACTGCTGGGACACTGGCCTCCTCTCTATGAGAGGTAGTGAGCCGTGATCCACCACGCGGGCTCAGTGCGGGTTGGTAGATGTCACATGTCTTCGAATTGTTGGTTCTAGGACATGCCGGTTTCCTCACGATGTTTTCCTTCACCGTTTTGAGAGCAGTGGTGATTAAATTATTTACACAAAGTAAAGCGCCTGCTTGGGTTCGAACTCACGACCTACAACTCGTAAGTCGGGCCCGTTACCACTGGGACACCACTACCCTCCATTATTACATTTTACATCCATTATTACTCCATTATTACATTATTATTGATACATACCAGTCAAAATTATAACCCTCCTTTTTGCTTCGCCGTAGTCGGGTAAAAATTGTATTCTACCCGGCCTTTGGGGATAAGCTCGGGGAGTGTGAGATTTTTACCTCAATAAAACCACCCCGGTGGTCACCATCTGCACAGGGACGGGGTTCCCTTAACGCCTGTTAGGGCACATCTCTGGGGAGACTGTAAAGGGGTCTCCACGAAACCTAACTGTGTAAGTATGCAAGGCAGCACGTGACCACTGAGGTGACTTCCCTGAGGTCAGTCAATAGGCGGGCAGAGTCCCCACTTTAAGCACCGCGACCCGCAAATTCCCGCCTACGTTAAATGATGCAGGCGAAGATTCGGCGTTTAGGCGTCGAGGCGGGTGCCTCCCCGACGCCTTATTCTCGTAGTGGGATCAGCCGCTCGGAAGCCTCCTTCTGGACCATCACAGTCACACAGATGTCCTCCAGTTCTCCGACTTTGCCAGCATAGACGCAGCTACTACTGGAAGAGACAAATTGATTATTCGCCTAATCCTGGCGATTAATCAATCAATCAAGCATTTATTTTGTTAAAAATAGGTATGGTTACAGATAATAAGATGTTTAAAATATGTACACTATGTATTGCCAACGTATGGCGTACAAAAATAACATAAACAATCAATTATAATTAAGGTAGTCAATAGATAACATTAAAAAAGTGACTCAATTTAAAATATGTCAGTTAGGCGAACAGGTCATTACAAATACATATATTTAAAAAACACATTCAAACTTAATCAATAAAATTAAATCGTAAGTAACTAGCAAATCTGGAGGCAAAAGCCCTCGCGCACGTATGGGAGTGGCGCGAGGAGGCAAAACGCCGGGGTGTAACTCCGCTGCCGCGACAAATCACGGTACAGCGGACAGAGCTCCGGCGGGATCTCATGGCGACATGGAGGGTGCGATTGTCGCAACCCAGTGCTGGGCACGCCACAATAGCGGCGGTAAGTCCCCTCTTTGAGGAGTGGTTGGAGAGGCGCCACGGCGTCCTCACCTTCCGCCTGACGCAGGTCCTCACCGGACACGGTTGTTTCGGGAGGTTCCTGTTTCGCATAAGGCGGGAGGAAACGCCCGGGTGTCACCATTGTGTGGATCGCCCGGAGGACACTGTGGAGCATACGGTGGAGGTATGCCCAGCTTGGGCGGAGCACCGCAGTGTCCTCGCGGAGGCGATTGGCGGCGGCGATCTCTCGCGTCCGGCCCTGGTCCAGGCCATGGTACGGAGCGAGAGGGAATGGCAAGCCGTCACCTCCTTCTGCGAAGCAGTAATGCTCGCAAAGGAGGAGGCGGAGCGGGTGAGGGAGAGAGCCTTGCGCCCTCACGCCCCCACTAACCGCCGCAGGAGACGCCCTGGGCGTCGGGAATCGCAAGCAGATTCCCGGCCACCGTAGGCGCGGGCTTGCGGACGGCGAGCAATGGGTAGCTCGCCGTCCGGTAAGGACCAGGCCCGGGTCGACGGCGCGTTGTGTTCCACGCGCGCCTCAAAGAGATGTCAGCACAAAATGACGGGGTCCGATAGGGCCGACGCCTCAGGGTCGCGGGTTATTCCACAGAGAAAACCGTGGCCCTGGCACAGGCAACTGAAGGAACACGGTGGGTTTTAGTCAGTAAAAGTCTGACACGCCCTCCCGCTCCACCCAGATCGGGAGAAGTCATTTGATGATTTCCCACCCAAAAAAAAAAAAAACAAAAGTAACTAGCAAGTCGGAATCGTCGGAGTAGTAAAATCGAAGAATTTAAACAAGGACCTCTTAAAGGACCCCAGACCCTTTTTATTTCTAATAGGACCTGTCTTTCAGAAGCCCACGAAGGGCACTCCTCGAGCGTGTGCTGTGCAGAATCCAAGCCACCTCCACAATGGTGGCAATTTGCCGTGGCCTCTCGCCCAATCTGGCTCAGTTACTCACCGAAGCAACCGTGCCCGGTCAGCACCTGAGTGAGCCTATAAGTGATCAGTGCCAGGCTTCGAAGTGCGGTAGGACGGCTTGGACAACAAGCTTACACGAATATTTCGGATGTTGCAGCTGCTTACGTCACCGATCGAGCGCGTGTTGCCGTTCCTGCCGCCTCAGTCGAACAACAGCGATTCCTGGCACGCTTTTGCTACTTTGACAGATGATAGATAGATAGATAGATTTCCGCCTAGATATCCATCGGTGGAAAGCATGCAAGAAGTGTTTCCACCTCAAAGGATACAGTTCGGTATCCTCGTGCGTTAAATGCGGATTGCAGCGGAAAATGGCTATCCATTTCCGCTGCAGGCTGTTGATTTTTGTCGGACGCCTGACAGTCTATTTGACCAAACAGGTGCCCCATAAAGGACTATCGATCTCACGACACCCGCGTAGAGGCGGCGAACTTCTTTTCGAGATCAATCGAGATTGGGCAACAGTCTGTGCAAAGCACCCACTGCGTTCCCGACGCGGGGAACAAGGCGCTCCAAGTGCTCTTCGAAGCCCCACCGACCGTCTAGGGTTAGGCCGAGACACTTAATGTATCGACCCACCTGGACTTGCGCATTTCCCACTCTGACCAACGATCAGGGTGGCTCTATACTCCTCGGCAGTATGTTGAACCAAAGCGCCTCAGTTATATGAGGTGCTCTAAACCCAGCCAGCGGATCGGCGCCGCGACTTATGCCACTCCGAGCTCGGTTTGCTGGATAGTTTCTTCGAATGTGTCTCCGCCGGCCAACACCAGGGTGTCATCCGCGTACCAAACGTCATTAACACCAACGGGTAGGTCAACATGCAGGACCACATCGTAAACGAGGTTCCACAAGAAAGGTCCAGGGGTCAGTTTTAGGTAAACTGACCCCTGGACCCCTGTGGTTCCTGAGGGATACAATAGAAGTAAAGAACTATCGTTAATTTTATGACGATTATGGTTATTTTTCGAATACGGCAATTGATAACCTATTTCTTAGTGTGCTGCGTAGTGCTGTGCCAGTCGCAGAACCTTGTCGACACTTTCGTCGTATTTATTTTGTTGAATTCACACAATGTATCAGTGGTCATAATAATAAAATATAATGGTGCAAAGTGAATCTTCGGAAAATGTATGTAATGTAACGCAAATTAGCGAGGTTTACAGAATGGAGGTATTTTCGCAATAAATAACAATAAATGTAGCGTTAGAGCCAACAAAATTTTGGCACTCATCAATGTAAAAACTCTAAACTTGCTAAGAAATATATTTGATTTTATTGGTTTTGGCTCCTTTCTCGATAAACTTTGAATTGAATGTTTGTAAATGAGGCGCCCAAATTGTCCATACAGTTGTGTTATACCTTACCTACAAATGTGAAAACCTACCACACATAACCAAAACCCAAGCAGCGTGTTATTTTTTCTTAAGAGTGTGTTTTCCAACGCAAGATATCTTTTATCCGAGGAATAAAGCTGACGTCTGACAGTTTTCCAAAAAATTAAAATCAGCCCTAAACCTTTGGTACTATAAGAAAGCGGTATCGACATATTAAAACGGCCGTCGTAAATAACTGTTGACCGCTTTTTTAGAAAACCAAGCTTTGATCATAGGTTCTCAACGCGGACAATGACGCCCCTCGTGGGCGTTTTAGACTTTCAGGGGGTAGTAGAAGACCTAGAGAAAATTAGGCAGTTGAAATGCGTGATGGAATATGGGTGATTATTTTACGACTATATAATAATACAAGTGTACATTTAATCGTGGCAATAGCTGTTTCAAATTCAGGACAGATGGTAAGCAAAGAAAATTGAAGGGCAAAATAAGGTTGAGAACGTATGCTTTAGACAAATAAGCTGTAACTATAATATAACCTATATATATCACTTATCGATTAAATTTAACTTGATTGTGAGCATGGTTCTAACATTATAATAAATCTTTGAAATACCAATAAATGTGTGATGTGTCAATTTTATATTTAAAGTGAATAAATAATCTGCATAAACCATAGATTCGTCTAAAAAATCACACGTAGAACGTAACCATAATGTTTTTCATCGACTTTTCCCATCTCTACCTGAAAAGCGGATGAAGGAATCCACTTTCCTTGCTTCAACATAAAAGGCGGATAAGGATTAACTTTATGTCTCTGTGTGCGATAACGACGACAAATCCATGTGAACGGGTATATCTATAACTATAAACTACATTATCAATAAGCTATGTTGTCATATACCTAGCTTTTTCCCAACTATTTTGGGTATATCTTACAGACCTGGATGCAGCTGAATACCAATATTTTACATGAAACAACTGCCAATCTGAGCTCTACAACCCAGATACTGGATTGGTATCAGTAAGCTTTCAATAAGCCTTGTAAAGTACATAAAAGCGATATCAAATATTAATAGGAACTTTACGGAAATCGATAGTGCGGTCTAAGACACAAACCGAAGACGTCATCTAAAAAGGAGGCAAGCTCAAAAAGGACTGGGCCGGAGATGTTTGCCGCATGTCGGATGCATAGCCTCAAGGACGATGACGATATTTAAAGAGAGGGGAGGGCGCGGTCGGTGAGAGCAAATATGATTGCCCACAGGTTAAAGCGTGCCTCTACTGAGGCTAAAAAACACCTTCTGTTCCTCCATTTACACCTGTAGCCTGTGAGTACATTTTACACAGAGATCATACAGTGCCCTTCGCGTGCATTCAGGGTGTTGATGGGGCTGCCACGCTTCTGTAGCGCGATAGAGATGTTTGCGTATTGATTGTTTTTATGCATTAATGCGTAAAAGATGTGCGTCCTCGGTACGCAGGGTGCGAGCCAGCTCCAACAGCATCCTGCGAATTATTGCCGACAGGCTGGACTGCTTTATTGTGAGTCGTTGCTCCAGTATCTCAGCTGGCATGCTGAAGCAAAGATTATTTTGTTGTGTTTCTGTCTTTATTTTATTGTTACTAACACTGTATTATATGTACTATAATTATTTTAGGCTAAAACCACCACAGCGTTAGTCCAACGTTCAACGGCATCGCGATAGACCCAGGCGTAGATGGCAGGGCTAACCTGAGCCTTATTGGATAGAGGCCTTTTCCCTGCAGTAGGACAACACTGGCTAATTATACTATATCACTGGCTGACCCCGCAAACGTTGTTTTGCTTATTTAATTTTTTGAAAAATAGATATTGGCCGATTCTCAGACCTACCCGATATGCACACAAAATTTCATACAAATCGGTCCAGCCGTTTCGGAGGAGTTTGGTAACAAACATCTTCCGAACGTCATAACAGTTTACAGTATTTTTTTTTTAAGATAACGGCATTTATAAAAAATCGAGAAAATCTGGGGGCGGTCTTTGAGCTCCTGTTGCTATTTTTTTTCTCTAAACCATTATGACCCGACCGAGTGCGACTTGACGTCGACTTACGGGTCGAATTTTCAAAACAAGCTACAAAGTCGAACTTTATGTCGAACTCTGGCTCTTTACTAAAACAACCTGTAAAAAAGTGTTTAACAGGACGTAAATTACATGGTACGAGTACATTCAATAAGAAACTACCAACAATGTAAAAG
This sequence comes from Dasypolia templi, assembly GCA_963555695.1. NCBI lineage: Eukaryota > Metazoa > Arthropoda > Insecta > Lepidoptera > Noctuidae > Dasypolia > Dasypolia templi. The sequence goes on along the minus strand of OY743148.1, from coordinate 6,208,067 downwards.
CTGCCTACGCATTTAAATATTTTACGAACAAAATACATAAAAAATTATAGTTCAAAAATTATTCTGAAAAACCAATAGATTATTTTAGTAGGCAAAGGAGTTACAACAGTCTGCCAGCAATCTGATGTGTTGTGGGCGAAGTTCGTAACCTTTATGTTTTTTGCCAAATGTCCCTTAAGAGCACAAGCGATCATAAAGAAACAGGATACTTAGGTATACAAAAGTTATATTTCTGCGAATGATTTCTTAGAATGGCATAACTTGTAATTAAAGATAATAAACAAGTCTTGTGTGTCTAGCCTTAATAGAACTGTGACAGTTAATAGGTACATTATTGTTAATTAGGGTTCATCAAACAACTATATTGTCCTCTAGGTGATAATGTCAAACTTTATTGATTTGTTGTTTAAAATACCTGTCTTGTATTTGCGTTAAACTAAAATTCGTCGCTTAACTAAAGTTCAAACAGTGGTCCTTTTCAGGCTGTCCGAGCCTGAAAAGGACCACTGTTTGAACTTTCCAGCTAACTATTGTCTCGGCGGAGTGCAAAGGCCTCTTCTAGCTTGTTGGGTTCTTTTCTTAAGGCGTCGTGCGGAACGTAGGTCGTGCGGAACCCTAAAAAGTACTGAAAAGACTCCGACAAGCTAGTAGCATACCATTGTGAAGATTACCTACAAGGTGAAATTGGAAAAGACTGACTTAAGGATTTTCTATTTTCTTGCATTATATTTATAACTTAGCAGATACCTTTGCACTCCTCCGAAACAACTATTAGCTGGAAAGTTCAAACAGTGGTCCTTTTCAGGGTGACCGCACCTGGGCACGCCACAATAGCGGCGGTAAGTCCCCTCTTTCAGGAGTGGTTGGAGAGGCGCCACGGCATCCTCACCTTCCGCCTGACACAGGTCCTCACCGGACACGGTTGTTTCGGGAGGTTCCTGTTTCGCATAAAGCGGGAGGAAACGCCCGGGTGTCACCATTGTGTGGATCGCCCGGAGGACACGGTGGAGCATACGGTGGAGGTATGCCCAGCTTGGGCGGAGCACCGCAGTGTCCTCGCGGAGGCGATTGGCGGCGGCGATCTCTCGCGTCCGGCCCTGGTCCAGGCCATGGTACGGAGCAAGAGGGAATGGAAAGCCGTCACCTCCTTCTGCGAAGCAGTAATGCTCGCAAAGGAGGAGGCGGAGCGCGTGAGGGAGAGAGCCTTGCGCCCTCACGCCCCTAGTCGCCGCAGGAGACGCCCTGGGCGTCGGGAATCGCAAGCAGATTCCCGGCCACCATAGGCGCGGGCTTGCGGGCACCGTAGACCGGACGGCGAGCTACCCATGGCTCGCCGTCCGGTAAGGACCAGGCCCGGGTCGATGGCGCGTTGTGTTCCACGCGCGCCTGAAAGAGATGGCAGCACAAAATGACGGGGTCCGATAGGGCCGACGCCTCAGGGTCACGGGTTATTCTAAAGAGAAAACCGTGGCCCTGGCACAGGCAACTGAAGGAACACGGTTGGGTTTTAGTCAGTAAAAGTCTGACACGCCCTCCACTCCAAAGTCATTAGATAATTTCCCACCCAAAAAAAAAAAAAAAAAAAAAGGGTGCACAAACCGTTTTACGATCCGAGGCTTATGCCGATCCGAGGAAATATGTAGTAGCTCTGCTGAGGATGCGTTCGGGCCACATCCGATCGAATAAATTTAAATATTTAATGGGCAAAAGTACCTCCCCAAACTGCGAAGTTTGTGGGGTGATTGAAGATATTTACCACGTGCTGATGGAATGTGACCGGAATATAAACGATAGGCACTATTCGCTTGAGGTGAGATTTGAAGTGAGGGCATGTAACAGCATTCTAGCGTCCCCTTTGTCGGAGGAGGCTAGGATGTTGAGTCGACTTTTGATGATTATTTACCAAAACGAATAGGGACAACACTATTCAAGTAGGACATATCACCTGTCACACATTATCTGTTTATTACCCATTGTTTAGTTTTAAGTTGTTGAATATTTTCTGTTACGGGGGTGACATTATCACTAAGTGATAAAACCCTATCAAATAAATAAAGATTAAAAAAAACGATCCGAGGCTCACGGCTACAGTTTTCAGAATGCTGTTTTGACTTCTCCTCACTCTCCTCAGTAGCGACGCAGTTCTTTTGCGTATAATTAATTGCATAGAAGCCGTCGGTTCGGGCTTGCGCAAACATTTCCGACGCGCTAAAGTAACGAGGCAGCCTCAACAACATCCTGAAAGCATTGTTATATTGGACGCGCAGGGCATCAAGCGATCTCTTAGTATAATCGACCCATAGACTGCCCGTGTACAAACTTTGGCAATAAGCCTTAAAAAGTGTTACTTATACTTGGTCTGTACACCGCGCAAATCTACGGGACAACACATTGCTCCGGACCGCTAGAGCTCTGCGCTCCCTCTCAACGTCCACATCGTCCCTGTCAGCATCAAGACAACGCCCTAGGTATTTAAAAGATGACACCCTTTTAATTGGTGACCCGTTTATAAGCAACTCGGGTCCTTCTCCCCGTCGTTTGCCGCTGACCTCAAAGACCAAGTGTGAGTAGGTCACACTTATTTACATTATATTTTAACCCATGTGCGGCAGCGTAGGTCTCACACGTTTTAAGCATCTCTCTGATTGCTCCCGCCGACGGACCCAGCAGCAACATGTCATCTGCATAGCTGATGTTGTTAACTCTAACCCCATCAACACTGCATCCGACACGCATGCTGCTGAGTGCTACTATCAGGCCATCCACGTAGAGGTTGAATGGGCGGTCACAAAAATTAACGCAAAGACAAGACAGGTATAAGCAACAAATCAATAAAGTTTGACATTATCACCTAGAGGACAATATGGTTGTTTGATGAACTCTAATTAACAATAATGTACCTATTAACTGTCACAATTTTATTAAGGCTAGACACACAAGAATTGTGTAATATATTTAATTACAAGTTATACCTTTCTAAGAAATCATTCGCAGAAATATAACTTTTGTATACATAAGTATCCTGTTTCCTTATGATTCGCTTGTGCTCTTAAGGGGCATTTGGCAAAAAACATAAAGGTTACGAACTTCGCCCACAACTCATTAGATTGTTGGCAGACTGTTGTAACTCCTTTGCCTACTAACATTATATGTTGGTTTCTCTGACTCCTTTTTGAACTATCTTATTTATTTTGTAATTTGTTCGTAAAATATTGAAATGCGTAGGCAGCTTTTACATTGTTCGTAGTTTACTTAATGTATGTACTCGTACCATGTAATTTACGTCATGTTGAACAGTTTGTAACAGTCTTATTCTCTACTAAAGAGCCAGAGGTCGACAACATTTTAAATGACTTTGAAGCTTGTTTTGACATTTCATTATATAGTTTAATCAGCATGTATTGGCCCACTGCAGGGCAAAGGTTTCTGTTTGTAAAATGTTTTTAGTGGTTAACATATTCATCATACGGAACCCTCTCCACGCGAGTTCAACTCGCACTTGTCTGGTTTTAACTTTCTTAAACCTCTGTAAATCTAGCCAAATGTAAATGTTGCGCAAAAAAATATTATAGGCAAATAATTTAGAAAAATTGTACATGCGGTCAAGCGCTGTGTATTGTGATATATATTTTTCATAAACATGACACTAAATCGCTATTTAAAACGTGTACCTTAAAGCGATTCCATCTTGAAACCATATAAGATTTATATCATAATGCTTATTATAGAACACATTTTATTAATTATTTTCACATTGAATTTTGTTCGCTCTGCAAGACACACCGCAATTCAAGAGGGCCTTAATAGTATTCTTCACTTAGATGCAGATTATGATAAGTTCACTGTCCAGTCAATACTAGTTTTAACTTTATTACAATGTAAAATAACCGACTTTGTAGGTAACCCGCAGAGGCAGTTAGTGGTTGCTCGCAGAACGGATGGCCGATGGAGTCAAGATAATTTAAAGCGGCGAGCGCGCACTGAAAGGCGCGGCGTTTTAAGGCCTCTCACAGCGTGGACCGATGACCAGGTGAAGGTCGCAGGAGTCCGCTGGGAGCGAGAAACACAGGGGAGTTCTACTCTCCGAGTCCGTTAACGAAGATGCTTGTCCGTATTTGTCACATCGTTCTTAATTCGGGGCCCGAACTAATCATATATCCGGCGATATGGTGTAGACCCCAGGACCGGACAAGGCTTTGCGGAGGCCTATGTCCTTTGGCTGAAAAGATGATGAAAAAAGCATGACATAGGTAATTAAGAAAATCTTATATTCATTTAGTATAGATGCCTCCATTGTGATGTTCGCTAAACCGTAAAATATGTTTCTTCAAATATTTGTGCACATTATAATGATATTACATGTAGGCAAATGCCGAGACAGTTTGCTTGGGGCGAACATGCGTTATCAGCGATCTGAGTTGACGAGATAACCTTGAACATGCCTGAAAGTGCCGCTTGCTGAATAAGGCGACGTAATACTGCTAAGTAGATCTCCTTTAGATGTGATTATGAAACTATGAGATTCCTAACTTTCTTGTGATGAAAATTTTAAATTCTTTTAATAAAATATTATTGTCATGCCCGGAAACTGCTTTTAATTAAAAAGAAGATCATCATCACATCGTCTCCCTTTTAAAACCAGACATTACGGCGAGTACCGACCGCATTTGGTTAATATCCCGACCAGTCGTACTCAGTACTTCTCCTCCACATTTATTATGCGCACAGCCAAAGTGTAGAACCCTGCCAGGGTCTCTGTTCCCTTCCACATAAAACCCGTCAACCTTCAAAGCAAAAGTGAGACACATGCATCTTCTTCTCCCGCTCGTTCCATCGTAGACATCAACGCACTCGGCCTGGTGCATTACGGCCCAGTCCCTCGCACCAAGAGGAGGCCTGTGTCCGAGCAGCGAGAACTTTATAAGCAGATTATGTAGGTGTGTTGTGGTAACTCCCCGCCTCTTGAATGAATTAGTAATTTTTTTGTTTGTTGGTGCGTATTTTTGAAAGTAGACCTAGAAATATCCATTACCACCGTTGCTGTTAGTACTTTTATGAGGAATTAAGTGCGTAACACAGATTTATCTTCCCTCGAAACGATAGGTTCGAACTGTTATGAGAACAGTCATGTCATATAAATATATTACGAAACAAAAACACGATAGTGTCCAGTGTGCACTGGAATAATAGAAGGAGAGTCAAGAAAATAGATTGTTGACACCCTATGTCAACTTGCCGTGTTAAAGCTATTTGATTAACATCGTCATTTTCCTGCCTTGGAGTCGGCACAGAACGTCTTTTACTTATAATTTCTTTATAAGTTGTCATCTCGGTAGTAATTGGTCGTTTCCTATGAAACGACCAATTACTACCGAGACGTATTAGCTTCCCCAATTTTGTAAAATAGTCATAGCGAACGAATGAATGAGCACTGTAACACAGGATTTTCCTAGCATCGGGGTCATTATTCACAAAATTTAGTAAAAATGTAACATATGAACGTAACATGCATTGTATTTCTTCTTTTGCTAAATAAATTATTATTTTTTCTTTATTATTTATTCTTACTCTTTGGATGAAAACAAAATTCGAAAACACCATGAAATGATTTCGAGAAAAACTGTAACTGAAATACACACGCCTATTTACTAGCAAACTGACTTGCTACGATTTTATCAATACCCTACATTATGTGTAACGCGAGTAAAACATTGCGGTAATCGTAGATTAGTCGATAGCACCGATAACGCGTGATCAAATCTTAACTGACGTTAACAGACTACGTGATACTCGAATGAATCGTACCAAAGTGTTAATAACCTAGATGACGTCATAATGTCATAGTACACATGTGAGATAATGTAGGTACCAGTGAGGTTTGCAGATAGGAATTATATTTTGATAGGTACGTTATGCCGCACGTCAGTGGTGTTATAACTAGCACTCTAATTGCGAAACATACTTTCAAACTTTTAATTACAATCCGAAAGTTTTGAAGGATATTGAAAATCCAGTGTTTCTTAAGTTTTGAAATTCGTCTGCTCAACATCGTCAATAACGCAATGAACGAGGGTGAGCTGTCAAAATGAAACCTATTGCGATCAATTGTTAATTTATCTATGATTACCCGGTATAACACCGAGTTTTCGTATCCTAAGTATGGACGGCCATTTTAACCGCATCGTATCATTATCTTATTGCCCGCCGATTGGGCGAAAAACCACTGCCATACTTGTCAAGATCGTGTAGCGGCATTGCCTTTCATGGTCAGAAATGGCCGCTTCGAGATGGAACGCAGGGTATCGTGTATCAAAATGGCATAGTCGTATCGTGACACAGCACCACCTGTCAAAATGCGTCCATACTGCCAATCACGATACATATGTATCGGATACTCAGTTACACACGGATCGGGTGCATCAGCTCCAGAGTCAGTTTATGACAAGTCTTAAACAGTTCAAGCAGTACGGTTATGGAATGCCTTGCCCATGTCGATAAGGCGTGCTCAATCACTGTCCACGTTTAAAATTCTGGTAAAAAACACTTCTTTTCTCCTTAAACATTATTAAATATAGTTTCCTTAGACTTGTTTCGTATTTATTATTGTACATATATGTGTAGATAAATATACAGGGTGGAAGGGACATCGACGCACAGCCGGTTACCATGGACTCAGTACATGATTCTGAAAACCCCTGCATTATTTTTTTTTGTCGGTTATTTAAAAAAAAAATCTCTGCCATAGATTTTGACCGCGTAGGTATTGCACTTTTCTATGAAACAGCAGTTTTTTTTTTTTTACCGACAATAAATTTCAACGCAGGGGTTTTCAGAATCATGTACTGAGTCCATAAGGGAACCGGTTGTGCGACAATGTCCCTTCGACCCTGTATGTTTTATGTATGCATATTAATTAATAATAGTCAGTGGTGGACTACCTGCAGTATTGTCTCTCCTATCCTCTATCTTTAAAGCATCCAAAGGTTGTCTGCAAAAGATCGCTTTTAGCGATAAGACCGCCGACCGACCATTGTGTCACTGTAATTTATAAGGTGTACGTAATAAAGAGTATTCTATCTATCTAACTATCATGATCTCGTATAATTTTGCGTCAAAACTAGCGACAATGATGCACGTCGAGATCTGAGGGGCGATTGCGTAACACACTAACAGTAGGAATGGCTGTCATTTTGACAGTTCAACAACTTGACAACAACAACAACTATTGAACAGACAAATATTTTGACCGTATGAAGCAATGGATTAGCAATATCCTTCAAAATCATTCAGATGGTGATTGATAGTGTGGTGTGCAATTTAGGGGCTGATTCACAAAATTTACACAAGTTTGGACTTATCTTAAGCTGGCAGCTTATTCGATTGAAACCCCGTAATGCGCTAGGCCAGCTTGAGATACGTACCACTAACGTGTTGCCTTTTTTTGGGAGGTAACCTGCAGCAGGCGCCCGGGCTTTGAGGATAAACCCGAGGAGGGTGGGATTTTACCACAAAACTGCTACTACTTTTACTTCACTAAGCTTAGACATGGAAGGGGGCACCGTTTCCTCGCAAAAGACCGATCCGAAATCCCCTCTGTGCAACGCATGTTAGAGCACATACCTGTAAAGGGGCCTGCTTTACCTTTTACAATGTGGAAATCCTCAGTATTCTACGAGATATTCTGTGTGTTCTTGAGTGGAAACGTAAAGTATGACGCATTCAGGTGAGGATGAGCGAAGATTTTTGCAGGGTGGCTGGTAACAGCTGGATAGCCAGCGTGCGATTAAACAATCTATACTAATATTATGGAGACGAAAGTCTAAAGAGGAAAGATTTGATTGTTTCTTTGTATTGAATAGGCTCCGAAACTACTGGTCCGATTTGAAAAATTGTTTTACCATTAGAAGCCGAAATTATGTCTGATGAACATAGGCTACTTATTATTATTTTTTCGAAATCCACGCGGACTTAGTCGCGGGCGAAGTGCTAGTCCTAAATACAGCACTATAGTTTTTTTTATTACTGACACAGACCTTGTTGTTTTCTTTTAAAATGGTTTGATTGTTAGTTTGTTTGATTGTTGGTATACGAATTATATATTAGGTATGTTGAAACTGTTTGTAGTCCCTGTCACTTGTCCCTAAAGGTTCATTAGAAAACCAGCGTCAGACAGCACCTGTCTGGCTATACTACTGAAATGCACCTTTTTGGCGCAGCCGTGATTCACACACTATTGTTGTTGTAATTTTCACTTTTTTTAATTTGTTATTTGTATTCTTTTCTTCTTTCTTTTATAGGCTGATGACGCGTGACGGTGATAGATACGAGTACGCGTACAGACAGAATTCGTTTCTAATCCGGGCGAGCGGATTTTTTTATAAACTGTCCGGTGAACATGATTTGGGTATATTCAATACCAGTGTAACTCGGCTTAAGCATTTGTTAGTTGACGTTGTCTAAATGATTTTAATTTGTATTTGTTGATCGTGGAATATTTTTATTTTGTATTTCTTGATTAATGTTGTATTTTGTACCTATTTAAAATCCGGTCAAAATTTCGTGTGTTCAATAGTGCTCAACAACGTAAATAACGCAATTAATGTTGTTGAACTGTCAAAATGACAGCCATTCCTACTGTTAGTCTGTTACGCAATCGCCCCTCAGATCTCGACGTGCATCGTTGTCGCTAGTTTGGACGCAAAATTATACGAGATCATGATAGATAGATAGAATACTCTTTATTACGTACACCTTATAAATTTATTACAGTGACACAATGGTCGGTCGGCGGTCTTATCGCTAAAAGCGATCTTTTACAGACAACCTTTGGATGCATTAAAGATAGAAGGAGAGACAATACTGCAGGTGGTCCACCACTGACTATTATTATGAAATAAAAGTCGTGCAAGATGCTCCTGGGCAAAATTGAATGCTTCTAGACTCAGCGGCTGCTGTGTCAGTAAATGTATGAAAGATTTTTATTAAGTAGAAAGTTAAAGAACAATGGGATTAAAACGACACCTTATTGTCCTCACCACATAGGAAATTCGTCCCCCTCCTCCATCTCTAGTGGAACATCCCATTGCTCGTCCTTTTTTTTTTTTTTTTTGGGTGGGAAATCATCAAATGACTTCTCCCGCTCTGGGTGGAGCGGGAGGGCGTGTCAGACTTTTACTGACTAAAACCCACCCGTGTTCCTTCAGTTGCCTGTGCCAGGGCCACGGTTTTCTCTGTGGAATAACCCGCGACCCTGAGGCGTCGGCCCTATCGGACCCCGTCATTTTGTGCTGACATCTCTTTGAGGCGTGCGTGGAACACAACGCGCCGTCGACCCGGGCCTGGTCCTTACCGGACGGCGAGCTACCCATGGCTCGCCGTCCGCAAGCCCGCGCCTACGGTGGCCGGGAATCTGCTTGCGATTCCCGACGCCCAGGGCGTCTCCTGCGGCGACTAGGGGCGTGAGGGCGCAAGGCTCTCTCCCTCACGCGCTCCGCCTCCTCCTTTGCGAGCATTACTGCTTCGCAGAAGGAGGTGACGGCTTTCCATTCCCTCTCGCTCCGTACCGTGGCCTGGACCAGGGCCGGACGCGAGAGATCGCCGCCGCCAATCACCTCCGCGAGGACACTGCGGTGCTCCGCCCAAGCTGGGCATACCTCTACCGTTTGCTCCACCGTGTCCTCCGGGCGATCCACACAATGGTGACACCCGGGCGTTTCCTCCCGCCTTATGCGAAACAGGAACCTCCCGAAACAACCGTGTTCGGTGAGGACCTGTGTCAGGCGAAAGGTGAGGACGCCGTGGCGCCTCTCCAACCACTCCTCAAAGAGGGGACTTACCGCCGCTATTGTGGCGTGCCCAGCACTGGGTTGCGACAATCGCACCCTCCATGTCGCCATGAGATCCCGCCGGAGCTCTGTCCGCTGTACCGTGATTTGTCGAGGCAGCGGAGTTACACCCCGGCGTTTTGCCTCCTCGCGCCACTCCCAAACGTGCGCGAGGGCTTTTGCCTCCAGATCCCATGGCGCCATTGCTCGTCCTAAGATATGCTTTTACCAAGCCGAAAACAAAAACATTCTGAATATTCAAGATATTTCTGAAACGAAATCGTTATTTTTGTGTCGACTTTAACCTCAACCTTAACTTACAAAACGTTATGTAGGTCAATCATTTAGTTCTAGAAATAAAGCAGTCACTATTACGTAGATTATAATACTTGGGCGAAGTAAACTCATTCCCGTTGTCTGATTTACGTCATATGCATGTTTAGCGGCTGTTGTTTTCATATCAACATCAGTGACGCACTCTTTTCTCCTAGTACCTACTCGTACCACACAACTAGAAACTTTCGTGTTCTATTGCTTGTCAGTTCAGACATTGTACGCTTTTATGATTTCTAAAGTGACAATATTATCGTGCACGTCCATGGCAGAGAAGTAATGTATGGAAATAAACATAAACGTAAGAAATACGTGAACGTTATAACGTTATAGTGGACGGCAAAGCGTCTCAATGTTAGGTCTTTACCTATGTAGTTCCGCTTTACAATACTGTCCATTTGAAACGTAATTACGTTTTACTAAAAAAACATGGAACTCTATTTTCAAATTCAGTCATTTGTTTATTGATTGGTGTTTTGGTTTCACTACATTATTAGTAAAAATACGAGTAACTGTGGAAATAAGAGTTCCGTCGCGGTAGTAATGCCGCACAAACGGCTCGCAACATTAATTACGTATACAAGTGTGTGAGTGAACACTACAGACGAACGCACGACTCGTTATTGGTTAATTGCACGTCCCCGCTGCTCCTACACGACAACGCTCGACCTCATACGGCACAACAGACGGTCTCTAAGCTACAAGAGCAGAGACGACGACTACTAGGGTTGGAAGTTTTGCATCATCCACCGTACTTACTATACCTTGCACCGGCAGACTTCTACTTTTTCCAAAATTTGGACACTTTCTTGGTAGGGGAAAAATTTAATACCCGAGAGCCAGTACAAAATGCCTTTGAATAGCTTGTTGGCTCCCGTACACCTGACTACTCAAGAATGGCTTTGAAAAATTACCACTACGTTGGCAGAGATGCGTCGAGCATATTTTGATCAATAGAAATAAAAAATATTTATATAACAATGGCAATTTCATAGATACTACCTATTATTTCCATAAATTTTACTCCTCTGTGTTATTGTGAAGCCGTGACGTGAACGTGGATGTCCGATAATAATTCGTATTCGTATACCGTAATAAAAACAAAATGACGAATTACTCGAAAATGGTTGACATTTGCATACAGGTCTTAAGGGGTCATTTGGTTGCAAATGACCTCCCCTAAACCTCCTTACTGGATTGCCAGCATATGACCAATAACCCTGTATAAGTAGTAGTATTGCTCGAATGTCATTCGGAGATCTTTGACAGAAGTTTAGGCTAGTCTGTCAACCAGTCTTCCCAAAGGTTTTCGTAAGGTAGGCAGTCGCTCCATGTAAGATACTGGTATTATAAATAAATGAAACAAAAATATGAAAAGTTCAAATTTCTAATTAATGTTCATTTTAATTTAATGCGTAATTAATGGGAATAAAACGATACTCAATAAACGTTATTTATCAATATTTAATCACAAGCATCATTATTCATTTATTTCATTTTAGTTAGTTACTATTCGATAAGATAGCAATTCTATAAAAGTAGTAATTAAATTCAAATTAAAAGGTTGTTGTGGTAACTGTACCGAGGCCGTATCCGTATTTGATTTCGTTTTCTGTAATTAGTTCATTCGCTCACTCAATCGTTCGTAATTCACTCAATTGTTTCCGTTCATGAGTTTATTTACGATTGAATAAGTTTACTCGCTCATAAAATCATAATACATCCTATCTTCATAGTTATGAAGCTGGATGTTTTATGACTATGTACGAGTATACTACGTTAGGACAGTTATCTTAACTTATTTTAGAAATGTACATCTAATTATAACAGGGTTTTTTGTTTGTTTGTTTGTTACGCTTTTACGCCGAAACGGCTGAGCGGATTAGGATGAAATTTGGTCAATGGGTAGACCATGACCTGGGTTATGACATAGAATACTTTTCATCTCGATATTCCCACGAGCTTGAGACTTATGCAGGTGAAACCGCGGGGCGTATATCATAAGAATATAGCGACGAAGAGTTGTTGTCCGTTTGTATGGATCTGGATGTATGTTCCGGATTGGCGCAAAAATGGCTGAACGGATTTGGAATGAAATTTTGCACACAGATAGTTCAAAACCTGGTACTTTTAATCTCGGTAGAACGTTCGCGTGGGACATCCACGTGGGCGCACCGCGGGCAAAACCTAGTTCGTAATATGACTAATTGAAGATCTTAGCAGAAACGAGAAAACTTAACAACAGTCAGAAAAAAATGTACCTACAGCTAATGATACACTATTATATTTACAAACAATGGAATAATTTTGAGTTTAAATGAGTCTAGATTGAGGCAGATACTTTTTACCAGCCAGACGTATTAGTATAATTAGTTTTTTTATGGAATAACAACAACAGAATTATAATGCAAGAAGATGTAAAGACTACATGTATTTTTTATCATTTTCAAAACTAAGTACAAAGAAATATTGAGAGGCCATAAGTAAACAAATCAAAACGAATATTTAGGTTTCGTTTTATTCACAACAAAAACATCGCTTGTATTTTTTATTGATAAAATCAATATGAATATGAAACTTGAATACTCCATTCTCATGCAATGGAGTCTATCATGATCCCGATACGGAATCGCGATATTATTCGAAAACAGATTGGTGTTTCGAATGAGAATGAATAAAAGCGGTTTAAAAATAGAACGTGAACGTTATTTTTTTATGATTCTATGGAACTTTTGTTCCACGCGAAAACTGTAATTCGGAAAAGTACCTAATAAAAAGATGCTTTGAATCTTAGAAAGTGACCTCTAATGTTTAAGCTGTACCCTAATTGCGCAATACACAATCAATCGGAATCTGAATCGTTTTGAAAAAAAATGATAACACATTGCTTCATAAGTTCGATAAAAATCTACTCAACAATGTAAATAGCGCAATGAATGTTGTTGAACTGTCAAAATACAACAGACTAGTCGTAATGGTTTACGAAAAGTGTTATTTATTTTACGTTTAAAAGTTATTGGAAATAATATCCAAAAAAATTTGCAGCTTATTTGGAAATGGTTAGGTAAATGTAAAAGACTTTCTAAGTACAGTTAATCCTAACTTCCTAACTATTTAATATTATAAGTATGAAAGTAAGTTTCTTTGTTTTTACGCACTCACGCCAAAACGGCTAAATGGATTTGGATAAATTTTGGCACACATATAGACTATGACCTGGGTAAGGACCTAGGCTGCTTTTTATCCTGGATCGCATAAGAAGTCGCGGGCAACAGCTAGTGTTATATATGCGAATGTAAGTTTGTTTGTCTGTCACTCTTTTACGCTAAAGGCTCCCACAAACAGGCGCGATGCTACACAAAGGCACCGCTCGTCGAGCGACACGCGGTGTCTTTGTGTCGAGCTGTAGCGTCGTGCCAGTGTTACAAGCCTTAAAACGGTTGATCAGATTTAGATGAAATTTGGCACATGGGTAGACCATGACCTAGAACTTGTATTCCCGTTGTCCCCGTACGCTGTCCCCGTTTAAGGGGACAAAGGGATTTCATTAAAATAATTAAAATTACTTCGCGGTGTCCCCGTACGCTGCCCCCGTTAATCAAAACACCTTAAAAAAACTGTAAGACTACATAACCGAAGCGCCAAAAACCAACAGCGAGAGAAACTTCTGGTGAAACACTGAACACGGTGCACTCAGAAACGCACTACGGAAGCAATTCAACAGAGCCAAAAACACTTGACTCACAGATTACTGGGAGCAATACAAAGAGAACCAACACACATACAAAAAGCAAAACAGAACTGCCAGAACGACAGCGTGGCGGAAATTCTGCGAATCTATTGAGACCTAACAATGAAACCGCCATCGCCAGGGTAAGGAAAATCCTATCAAGTGATCGGGAAAAAACCCGACAACTCATACACATTAACCGATCACGAAACCAGTAAGGTCTTTCTTGAGACTCACTTGTCAGACTTTCAAGCTTCTGGAGAACAGGACGTGGAAGGCTGAACCAGAATGGACCCCAACGTATCAGAGCCTACAGCATAGTAACAGTAGACTGCATGAAGTGGGCTATTAATACCTTTCAGCCCTACAAGTCTGCAGGACTGGAGGGCAAAAGATCAATTGATCTTGACTGATCTTTTGACAACATGCCTGGTGGAGGGAGATCTATCGGGTCTGAATTACACCCCGGACATTGAATATTTATAATATTCTATTTTAAAGTTTAGCCTCGGTTTATAATTAGTTTTTCAACTCTTAATGATTTAAATAACCGTTATACAAGTGTTTTTGCATGTTTTATATTTCACAGTTTTTTTTCCTATTATGTATGTAATAAATTACGAAAATATTATATACGTGAATAAATTATATCTCAGTGCAGCCGAAAAAATTCGAGCGCGGTCCTCTCGTCTCAACAGAGCGATGGCGACTGATTTCAGATTTGTGAAACAAAAATATGCTTAAAGTTCTCGCAACATGCGACGGAAGATGGCTTCTTCCATGAACTAAATACGTCGTAAGCTTGTAATCGTAATAAAACCAAAAATAAAGGGAATTTAAAAAAATGCTTCCACATTTTTTTCGTTTTAATAAAAATAATTACCAATTTTTTATTCTATTAGTCATTAGCACATTATGTAATAATCTAAAAAACTTGAAAATTAGGGGTAACTTCGTGATGTTTTATCGACCAAATTTTAGTATTTTGTGAAGTTCCACAAAAAGTTTGGAAATATCATGTAGTTATAACATCATAAGTCATATAATTTTTATCTTATACCTAAGTTTTATACATTTTATGAAAAATATAACTGAAGATGGGCATTTTTGGTTAATACCCCATGTACGTGGGACATTCACAAAGTTTTACGAAAATAAAAACTAAATGTTCTTGTAAATATTTTTTTATAAAATTTTTGTAGGACTCTCTACTAACATCTATACAAACTGTCATGCATCTGAACCAGTTTTCGAAACACTTTTTCCGGTCCGCCGTAGACACCTCGTTTACAGCCTGCTCGAACGCTGACAGCGCATCTTCCTGCGACGAAAATTGTGTCCCTTTGAGCCGAAATTTTTATTTTGTGTGTGAGTGACCGGCATACTGTCCAGGAAGTCCCTCGTTTTGAGCTCAGAGTGCAAAGGCGCTTGGTTACACGACAGAGAAAATTTCAGCCAATCATTTGGTAGTAAACCATTCAGTGTTGATGCTTTCCTGATTCTGTACAGGAATTTACACCAAGTAACCAGACAAATTGAAAAAAACTCCATCAGTTTGGTAGGCGTTGATTCGTTTTGAAACACCCGAACCGTCGACTGGCGCTTCGTTTCTGGATCGTATAGATAAATCCAAGACTCATCACCTGTAATGATGTCGTAAACACGCCGAGACGAGCCTGCTTCAAACTTTTTTATCATATCAAGGCACCATTCCATCCGAGCCTGCTTCTGAACATCGGTGAGGTTGGCTCACGCGAAGATGCACGTGTAGAATTTCGTGTAGGCTTCCCGATCCAACCTGCACTATGTACTGAAGCTGAATCTCTTGATACGTAACTCACCTATTGTCTTGGATAAAACTTTTCACTGCTAGAATGTTTTCTTCCGAATCAGCCGTCAAAGGGCGACCACTTCTTTCTTCACCCCCCATAGTTAGTCGACCGCGCTTGAATTCGTTATAACAGCGATACACGGTTGCCTTAGAAGGGCCTTCATCTATGAATTCCATGAGTTCAAGTCTATCTTACGATTCGTCCGGTTTCAGGCGACACTTGAAATTGTAAAAAATCACAGCGCGAAAATGTTCCAGGCGCGGTTGCTTTTTGTAGTACTCGTAAGACACGACAATTATTATTAGCTTGCAAACAATGTGGAGGGAAATTTTGAAATTGGTACGTACTTATTTTTACTTACAAATAAGTCATAAGTCATAAGTCATTTATTCATTAACAATAAATTGTGTCTGAAATTACATGGTTTAAAAAAAAGAAAATTAAATTACGTAAGAAAAACAAAAAATAAAAATAAACACTAACCAATTACAACAATGCATAAATACAACCTATAGGAATTTTATTATAAATCTTCAACAGCATATAGGCACTTATTCAATAGGAAACTTTTAAGTTGCTTTTTAAAAGAGCTTGAGTAGATAGCGCTTTTTATATCTAGAGGCAACTTATTAAATAATATAACCGATTGATATCTGGGACTATGCCTCACAATATTCAAACTAGGTTGTACCTTGTAGCGTGTAATATCTTGTCTGCGTGTGCCTTCCCTAATATGTCGTTCATCTGCTGTCTCATATTCATATATATATTTGGCCATGTTACTAAGAAGCACAAATACGTAAATGCTCGGCACTGTAAGAATATTCAGATTAATGAAATGTTCACGACAACTCTCTCTTTGCGGGATACGGACTAATGTCCGTATTGCGCGTTTTTGTAACACAAACGCTCTTTTGATATTACAGTCATAACTTTTACCCCAAAACATTATACTATATCTAATTTTTGATTCTACCAACGCGAAATATACCATTTTCAATTGCTCAATTCTAACTTCTGTTCTCAGTGCTCTTAAAGCATAACATGCGGAACAAACTGATGCATTTATAGCATTTAATTCTGTTTTCCAATTTAGTTGCTCGTCTATATGTATGCCTAAGAATGTAACTTCCTTGACGAGGACAATTTTGTCATCATTTAAAACAACCTCTATATCGTCCTTATTTCGGGCTGTCGTTCTAAACAATAGTAATTTGGTCTTTGCGGTGTTGATTAACAATTTGTTCATAGTGAACCACACGTGAAATGCTTGTAATGCTGCATTTACAGTCTCTGCTAATTTATCTATGTCATTTGCGGCTACTATGGCATTAGTGTCATCTGCAAAAATTACTATATCTATGTCAGGTGAAATTGTATTCATGTAATTAATTAAGTCATTAATAAATAAGATAAATAAAACAGGCCCCAATATAGATCCTTGCGGGACACCCGTAGTCATCATTACTGTTGCTGATTTAAAAACTTTTTTGGTGCCATCTTGTACTTTGTCAATTTCTACGAACATTTTTCTGTTTTTGAGATAAGAAGAGAATAATTCCAGGGCCTTACCTCTTATACCATAATGCGCCATTTTTGTAAGAAGTATGTCGTGGTCTATAGTGTCAAACGCGGAACTTAAGTCAAGAAAAATTCCGGCCACTCTCATTTTATTATTTAACTTGCCTATTACGTCATCAAGTAAAGTATATATGGCGTCGGAAGTGCCAACACCTTTTTGATAACCGAACTGTCTTCGGTTTAGAACACAATTTACACGCAAGTGAGCTAAAAGTCGTTTTTTTATGATTTTTTCAAATATTTTTGACAGGACTGGTAGCAAGGAGAAAGGCCTGTAGTTTTTAGGATCGGTTCTAATACCTTTTTTATAGACAGGTATTACTTTGGCTACTTTAAGCTGGTCTGGGAAGATAGATTCCTCAATACATTTATTATAAAAATTACACAGAGGCTCAGCTAGTATGGAGATATGTTCCTTAATTACGGATATAGGGATCTCATCATTGCCACAAGAATACTTGTTCTCCATACTTTTGACTATCATTAAAACCTCATTTGGAGTGACAGAATCGATTGTCATATCGTCATATTTTCCGTAAGTATATTTTTGGAAAAATGCTGTATTATGGTCTCTTTCTACTGCCCTAGAGTTACAGTTGTAGTTAAACTGGTTTGCTAAAATGTCAGATATTACTTCTGGATCCACTACAATTTCATCATTGACTTTAAGACGAATTTCCGGCTGCATTTTTTTCTCCTTATTTGTACATTTTCTCACTATTTTCCACACTTCTCTACTTAAATTTTTGGAATTATTGATTTGCAACATTATTGCATGTTTTTTAGCCTTCATCACAACCTGTCTATACAGTCTAACATACTTATTCTTATACATTAAGACACTTGAATCGAGATTGTTTCCATAACGTGTACATAAGAACCGTTTCATTTTACTTGATGTGCGAATTCCTTTAGTGATCCACTGTAATTGTATTTTTTTTTCAGGCTTATTTTACATTTTTTTTCCGATAGCTGTTTTGGAATAGTTTTTGAAATGTTTTAAGAAATGTATTTATACCCATGCAACTCCAATCTTTTTCACAAATACCCTGTATAAATTGGGCACTATTTTTACTATTATAAACTCTTTTATTTGTGACGATCATTGGATACTTATTTCGCTTTAAATTGCTTACTATATCCAGGCGAATATCAGCAAAAATACCTCCATGGCCATCAGCCAAACCATTGTGATCTACTGCACATCCCAGAATACACGAATCGGGTAAGTTGGTAATGATATTGTCAATACACGAGTTACAACTGTTACGAATGAAAGTAGCAGAATCAATTAGGTGTCTGAAATTATAACACCTTAGTAAACTGAGAAATTCCATGCGTTTTTTACTGTCCTCAAGTAGGTCAACATTAAAATCTCCACATATTAAAGACTTCCTATTGAATAAATAATTGAGTAACGTTTCCAATTTCTCTAAAAACACATCGAAATTTTTGTTTACGGGGTTTCGATAACAACAGCAAATATACAATCCAGTGAAAACATCTTTAACACCACATATTTCAAAACATTCTATTTTGTATAACTTATTAATTGCGTCGATAATTTCTGTTTGCCTATCGTCATGTCCTAGGATCAAACTACCTCCCCTCTTTTTATTTTTTCTGGTATTGTATGAGACTAGTTTGTAGTTATCTATATTAAATAAAATTGCTGAGTTTTCATTCAAGAAATGCTCGCTTAAACATATATAGTCTAGCTTTTTATCTAGGGTTTGTATATAAACTTCTAGTTCAGTCTTCTTGTTACTAATTCCACAAACATTCTGATGAAATATGTTTAAATTGGTATGTTCATTTAATACTACATTACTATTCACGAAAAAAATTCGATGTTGGTACAGGTTCCGCAGCCTGTGTTAAAGAAAGCGATGAATTAGCTTTATGAACATTTTTTTAAAAGTAATAAGGTATAGTACCAGCTTTAAAGTGGCTTATTTCGCTACGTTCATGACCGTGTATCACATTTAAATCATTGCAGTAGTTATCTGCATGCAGGTACAGCTTCATGTATTTTTTTAAATCATGGAAAACATTAACTATGGCTTTAGTCCTTACTTTCCCTGTGTATTTGGAAAACATTTCGTGTGTGTATTCCAGATGCTTATTTGTATCAAACGTATAAGCATATTTAAAAGTCTGGTTACTAAGATATAGAAGTCGATTGAAAGCTTCTATTCTGGTATTAAATAAATTAACATTCCATTTTAATTTAAAGTTATGACAACACAAAATAACATTGGTATGCATTATAATCTCTAGTTTACATTTTATGTGATTTACTAATTCATCATACTTATTTGAGACTAAGAAATCTTTTTCACCTAAGAGAATTATACAATGGTCATTTAAGCTGTAGTTTACAAGTTTTGTTTCGAGTGTTTCTAAAAGTTCAACAATACCTGCCTTCGGCATACAATAGTGGCATATTTTGGCTTTCGGAAAAGAAGTTTCCGCAATACCTAATATGTTATTCACATTATTATCGCTAATTATACATAATTTATGCGAGTTATGTTCCCTATAGCTCGAATCGTAAGGAGACTTTGTGTCTCTTTGTTCAGTGGTGCGGTAGTGCTCTGTGGTTACTTGCGATGGTGGTTCAGAGTAAACAACATTGGGATCTTCATCAGTCATGTTTAAAACTAAAGCCGGCATTCGGTTCTCGGTTTCGTCATCAGGACTTTGTAGATTATTTTTGAAGTTTAGCCTTGTTCTAATAAGATTTTTACGCTTTATTTTAGCTGAGGATGTCCTTTGTTTTGTGCTTGTACATATGTGTGTCAATTTTTCAATTTTTAACTTGTAGTCAGTGATTTGTTTAAGCTGAGAACTATTTTCTAACAGTAATGTCTCTATTTCTGTTTCTGCGGCAACCAACTTTTGCTCGAGTTGACATATTCTATTTTTAAGTTCTATCACATCGTCATTAGGTCTAAAGTACAAGTCAGGGTAGCTTTGGTTAAGGTCATTCATTATTGAGGGTGTCGAAGTAAGTGATGCATACTCATCTTTTTCTGTTATTTCATCTGCTACCTCCAGTAGCAGGTCCAGTGTTGAATAAGTTTTAGGAGTTTGCTTAGATTTATTTCGCAACGTTATATTACTTGTGTATGTAACGTTTGTTGTTGGACTATTATTCAAAGACTTGGACTTTTTGGCCGTTCTCATGCTATCGGCACTGTTATTTTTACTTGCCATCGTAATATTTTGATAGATGACAAATTACAAATATTCAAAAAGAGAAACGCTTGGCTGGATT
Source organism: Dasypolia templi (assembly GCA_963555695.1). Classification (NCBI taxonomy): domain Eukaryota; kingdom Metazoa; phylum Arthropoda; class Insecta; order Lepidoptera; family Noctuidae; genus Dasypolia; species Dasypolia templi. Next base: position 6,187,487 of record OY743148.1, on the reverse strand, counting down.
CGAAAATAATCGTATTTTCAAAATATACTATAACTGGTGAATCTCTCATACGTAAAACATTTTTTTTCGCAATACTTTTTGTGTGGCCTGGTACTTACGGAGATCGCGGTCTATATGTGTGACAAATTTCATCCAAATCCGTTCAGCAACAGACAAGAAGAAAAATACAAAGGCGATGCTTATTTCTAAAGATCTTTTCAGATTTCTTGTGGTGCATTTTTTTTCAGGATTTTGGCCACTTAGTTCTAATTAACCTTTTCTATAAAATACTTTGATCCATCCGATAATCATTCGTTCATAAAATCCGTCCATGATTTCGTTCATTCCACACGCACACACTTTCCCGTGCGACTATTTTGACAATTAGAACAATTGTCGCGTGTCGCGTCCATCAATTAGATTTTCCTACATATATCATTGTCACAATGAATCCGCATTGCTTGGAATGTAGACGATGTATTTTTGTTCTATGAAACAAAAAACAATTTGTTAGATTATCTCGAATAAGATTGCAACTAACAGAAATCAGTTTAGAGGGTCGCGGATTTAAGATGTCCACTGTCACCCAAAGTCACAGTAATTGTTAAAATATTAAATGATCTGTCAATCTAACGGAGGAGGTCAGATTCAATTAATTATTTATTTAAATGTACTATATTGTACACCACAAAAATACATAACAAAAAAAAACTAATAACCAGACTAATAATCAGACTTAGATAGGCTTAGTGACTATTATATTTTAAACAATATAAATGTAAATATTAAGAAATGCCAAATTAAAACTTTCTCTAAAAAACGCAGCAATATTAACTATAGTTACCGTCTCAGTAAGGACATTATACCGCGAGCATCACAAGTTAGGGATTTGGGTGTGATTCTAGACGAAAAGTTCACGTTCGAGGCACACATTGATCAAATTACGAGTAAAGCATTCAAGTCCCTCGGATTCGTAATACGTAACAGCCAACTATTCAATAGCCGACTTTGCTTAAAAACTTTATACTACTGTTATGTAAGGAGCATACTGGAATCCGCTAGTGTAATATGGCGACCTTTTTATAAGAAATATATTGATAAAATTGAATCAATCCAACGCAAATTTATCAAGTATCTAAATTACAAAACTAAAGTTGATATTCCAAATTACCCGGACTCCTGTCGACACCACGGATTTAATACTCTGGAAGATCGACGACAGTTGAATGATATGATGTTATTGTACGACATACTTAACAATAAATTTGACTGTCCACAACTGCTCAGCAGAATACACTTTAACGTTCCACTCAGACGTACCAGACATACCTCTATGCTATCTGTACCATCGGCCTCTACTAATTATTTAAAGATGTCACCATTTTTGCGTCTACCTGCATTATATAATGATAAATTCTCATCTTTGGACCCCTTTTCTACCACACGTAACAAACTTAAAAAGGAGATTATCCAAATCCTCCATCTAACGCCGGTTATTCAGCTTACCAAGTAGTGCCAATTTAGTCATACTTCTATAGTCATACACATATCATATCACACATTTACAGCACCTACACCGCACAGATACACGCACTCACATAATAATATTATAAATAGTCACTCTCTATATTTCATATTTTTCTGTGTACTTCGTAATTGGCGTAATGTTTTAAATAATACATTATGTTATATTTACTGTCAGCTATGAAGTTACCTTATATAAATAAATAAATAAAATATACAATGGGCGGCCTTATATATATATATATGCGATCTCTTCCAGGCATCCTTGGAATGGACAGTGATTTGCCTGGACATAAAATGGGGCTATCGTTGATACAAATATTAAAGTATACATTATACTCAAATTGATACACAGATATATACATACCCTAAACAATAAATACATACAAACCAAATATATAAGCAACAAAAGTAAATGAAGACTATAAATAGTTACAGTTTTACGAGAGCAAGATCACAACTACAAGTAATGTTCTTTCACAAGTCTTTTAAATACATGTAATGACTACGCGCTTAGGCAGATAGGTGGTCTTTCCATGTCAAATACTAATTGGTATGTATTCAACTGCATTCGGTTAGACTAAAAGCTGACCTCAATAATATTAGGAATTTTAATAGGCTAGGCAGATCTCTTCTTCTTCGTGTCTATGGCAGGACACCAGTATTGCTATTCTGTAACCAATGCACCGTAAAAACTTGGGTGAGGTGAGCCTGGAATGAGCTTTCAGTGCCACTGATGCTAGGGATTGACCAAGACGGGATGACACTGACAGCTCATTACACGCATGTCTTCACGGTAAGATTTTTACAGAATCGACTTGCTGTTCAAATTCTGTTGGCCCAAAATGCGCCATTTCTACGGCGTTCTCAGTGGCAGCGCAGAGGTCATGCTGCATGTTTTGGGGCACAGAGGGCAGGATAGAAGGTGGAGCATAGTTTGTGATTCAGCTCCACATCCACACCCTGCTGCTAGTAGCCCCACTTTACGAGGTTCGACTAACACCTTCCCACTTGGGTTTGGAGACGGTCCATGGACCACCAAATGGACTGCGGGAGGTTGCACCCTGGCTATGATAATGTTATACTGACGATAATTTGCACAATAGGAAGTGCCGAATACAACTACAGACACATGGGACTTTTATCTGCGTGTTGGGAGCAATGTCAAGAAGGGACTTATTTCTATCCTCAGTGGAAGTGACCTAAGTACCTTCGAATTGTAATGCAGAGGTTTCCGCTTTACATTTGATAGGCTAGCTCACATCGTCACACAATAGTTATCCTGACTAACCTTTTTCAAAACCTTTTTGAGTCTAAAAAGGTTAGGTTCATTAATTTCCAGTAGGTAGTAGCTGACCGCTCATTGTACTGACATACTATACAATGCGACATCACTTTAAACTGGAAATGGGTAGCTTGATAAAGTATTTAGCCGTCCGTATGTCTCTACTAGGCCTAAAAGCATTTTACAACGCGAACCTGGAGAGCGAGATTTGGAGAAAATACTCTTTTCACGGTCTGTGTATATCAATTCAACCTTAAATAACAAATCATTATAGCTTAAAACTCTATGAACTATTATATCAGCTTATTATTCACGCAAATTATTAAGACTAATTGGCCCGAACTGTGAATTATTTCACCACGAATACTATTTGAATTATTTCACCGTATGTTTAACGACCTATTATTTTCGGAGAGTTGAGTAAAGGCCACGCGTTGTTTCTGGTTATAAATCTTAGAAATAATAACAATGGTTGCTCAATTTCTTACAAACTTGCGTTTACCTAACGGCTTAGTTGATAATTATATAGTTTTCGAAAACAGTTGCGGAACATTTAAGCCTGGTACCATAACTTGTTTGCAAGTTTATTGTTTACTTATCACGGGTGAGAAACTTAACATCCCTTGACATAAATCCTATTTACCATGATATAACTGCAATCTCTGCTTCACATTAAATTAAAATATTGTTAATTGTGCCGATTCTCTTGTCACAAATGCCTCTAAACTAGACAAAAAATCACTAAAATTTGATTTAATCCTGTCAAATGATGATTTTCCATTCTGAAATTGACTAAAGTGACACAACATATTTTAGTTTGACAGCACTAAGATTGCACTGAGTTATTAGTTTAGTGAAAATGGCAATTTTGATTTAGTTGGCGTGAACTAAAATTCACACCAACACCTCGACTTCAGACGATCTTTTTTTTTACTTTTTTTTTGCTCATATCTCAAAAACGGTGTGTCCTATCACAAAAATAATGAAAATTTCGGCCGCCTTTGAAACCCCGAAACCGCCAAACCTCTACATGTAGATATTTTTATTTAATATTTTCCATAAAAAAGTCAAAACTTCCATACAAAACATGTCGAGGCTGCCCCAGGCTGCCTCCGGCTCTAACAAAGATGTTGCGAAACCAAAAGAAAAAAAAAACACGTGGACTCGCGATTGTCAAATTCGATTAAATTTGTGTCAAATTTATTTTTAAATTTAAAGATTTTTTTTCGCAGAATAGCTTCAAGATTCTCACAGTAAAAAGTAAGGAATTTTAGTGATAGTTTAGTTAGTTTAGTTCGGTGCACAAGAGAATCAGCACCAATGTTAATCTACACTTGTATTGGTAGATCAATACGCGTTCATTCTTATAAAGACTACTTAATGAACTGTTTGGCCAAACACCGTCTCTTAAGATACAGGTCTCCTAGTTTAAGAGACAGGGTTTATAATTTTTGTTTATATAGATTTCGTCAATTTTTATCTTTGTAAGACCTACCACCTTATGTCTAATCTGTATATTACTTTTGGATGAATAAACATTTTATTTATTTATTTATTAACAATTTTTCCCCGAATGGTTAGGTTGTATTCAGGTGGTAACCGGCGCCGACAAGCGCAGCCCTCTTGTACTGCGTCTCTTCGGGCACTGGCCTGCCGGTGCAAGCGCTTGAAGTGCTAGATTTTAGTATAATATTTAAAAAAATATAACGAAATTATAATGTGTGTTCTCCACATGCCCTATAGACCATAAGCCTTAAGTCTCGTACACACTTGCGTGCACCGCATGTCGTGCGACGAGTGAACGTGCTGGAATCTTTTGATAAAACTTTTTACGTGGTTTCACGAATCTCTTCAAGATACACGTTTCAAAAAGGGATTTATTGTCATCAGCCGTCAAAGGGCGACCACTTCTTTCTTCATCCCCCATAGTTAGTCGACCGCGCTTGAATTCGTTATAACAGCGATACACGGTTGCCTTAGAAGGGCCTTCATCTATGAATTCCATGATTTGAAGTCTATCTTACGATTCGCCCGGTTTCAGGCGACACTTGAAAATGTAAAAAATCATAGCGCGAAAAACTTCCAGGCGCGGTTACTTTTTGTAATAAGACGCGACAATTATTATTAGCTTGCAAACAATGTGGAGGGAAATTTTGAAATTGGAACGTACCTATTTTTACTTACAAATAATCGTATTTTCAAAATATACTTTATCTGGTGAGTCTCTCATACATAAAACAATTTTTTTCGCAATACTTTTTGAGTGGCCTGGTACTTACGGAGATCGCGGTCTATATGTGTGACAAATTTCATCCAAATCCGTTCAGTTATTTTAACGTGAAAGCGTAACAAACAAACTCACTTTCGCATTTATAATACTTATTAGTTAAGATTAAATCATTAATTTACACACACATAAACAGACAAGAAGAAAAATACAAAGGTGATGCTTATTTCTAAAGATCTTTTCAGATTTCTTGTGGTGCTTTTTTTTTTCAGGATTTTGGCCACTTAGTTCTAATAAACTTTTCCATAAAATACTTTGATCCATCCGATACTCGTAATCATTCGTTCATAAAATCCGTCTATGATTTCGTTCATTCCACACGCACACACTTTCCCGTGCGACTATTTTGACAATTAGAACAATTGTCGCGTGTCGCGTCCATCAATTAGATTTTCCTACATATATCATTGTCACAATGAATCCGCATTGCTTGGAATGTAGACGATGTATTTTTGTTCTATGAAACAAAAAACAATTTGTTAGATTATCTCGAATAAGATTGCAAATAACAGAAATCAGTTTAGACGGTCGCGGATTTAAGATGTCCACTGTCACCCAAAGTCACAGCAATTGTTAAAATATTAAATGATCTGTCAATCTAACGGAGGAGGTCAGATTTAATTAATTATTTATTTAAATGTACTATATTGTACACCACAAAAATACATAACAAAAAAAAACTAATAATCAGACTTAGATAGGCTTAGTGACTATTATATTTTAAACAATATAAATGTAAATATTAAGAAATGCCAAATTACAACTTTCTCTAAAAAACCCAGCAATATTAACTATAGTTACCGTCTCAGTAAGGACATTATACCGCGAGCATCACAGGTTAGGGATTTGGGTGTGATTCTAGACGAAAAGTTCACGTTCGAGGCACACATTGATCAAATTACGAGTAAAGCATTCAAGTCCCTCGGATTCGTAATACGTAACAGCCAACTATTCAATAGCCCACTTTGCTTAAAAACTTTATACTACTGTTATGTAAGGAGCATACTGGAATCCGCTAGTGTTATATGGCTACCTTTTTATAAGAAATATATTGATAAAATTGAATCAATCCAACGCAAATTTATCAAGTGTCTAAATTACAAAACTAAAGTTGATATTCCAAATTACCCGGACTCCTGTCGACACCACGGATTTAATACTCTGGAAGATCGACGACAGTTGAATGATATGATGTTATTGTACGACATACTTAACAATAAATTTGACTGTCCACAACTGCTCAGCAGAATACACTTTAACGTTCCACTCAGACGTACCAGACATACCTCTATGCTATCTGTACCATCGGCCTCTACTAATTATTTAAAGATGTCACCATTTTTGCGTCTACCTGCATTATATAATGATAAATTCTCATCTTTGGACCCCTTTTCTACCACACGTAACAAACTTAAAAAGGAGATTATCCAAATCCTCCATCTAACGCCGGTTATTCAGCTTACCAAGTAGTGCCAATTTAGTCATACTTCTATAGTCATACACATATCATATCACACATTTACAGCACCTACACCGCACAGATACACGCACTCACATAATAATATTATAAATAGTCACTCTCTATATTTCATATTTTTCTGTGTACTTCGTAATTGGCGTAATGTTTTAAATAATACGTTATGTTATATTTACTGTCAGCTATGAAGTTACCTTATATAAATAAATAAATAAAATATACAATGGGCGGCCTTATATATATATATATGCGATCTCTTCCAGGCATCCTTGGAATGGACAGTGATTTGCCTGGACATAAAATGGGGCTATCGTTGATACAAATATTAAAGTATACATTATACTCAAATTGATACACAGATATATACATACCCTAAACAATAAATACATACAAACCAAATATATAAGCAACAAAAGTAAATGAAGACTATAAATAGTTACAGTTTTACGAGAGCAAGATCACAACTGCAAGTAATGTTCTTTCACAAGTCTTTTAATTACATGTAATGACTACGCGCTTAGGCAGATAGGTGGTCTTTCCATGTCAAATACTAATTGGTATGTATTCAACTGCATTCGGTTACACTAAAAGCTGACCTCAATAATATTAGGAATTTTAATAGGCTAGGCAGATCTCTTCTTCTTCGTGTCTATGGCAGGACACCAGTATTGCTATTCTGTAACCAATGCACCGTAAAAACTTGGGTGAGGTGAGCCTGGAATGAGCTTTCAGTGCCACTGATGCAAGGGATTGACCAAGACGGGATGACACTGACAGCTCATTACACGCATGTCTTCACGGTAAGATTTTTACAGAATCGACTTGCTGTTCAAATTCTGTTGGCCCAAAATGCGCCATTTCTACGGCGTTCTCGGTGGCAGCGCAGAGATCATGCTGCATGTTTTGGGGCACAGAGGGCAGGATAGAAGGTGGAGCACAGTTTGTGATTCAGCTCCACATCCACACCCTGCTGCTAGTAGCCCCACTTTACGAGGTTCGACTAACACCTTCCCACTTGGGTTTGGAGACGGTCCATGGACCACCAAATGGACTGCGGGAGGTTGCACACTGGCTATGATAATGTTATACTGACGATAATTTGCACAATAGAAAGTGCCGAATACAACTACAGACACATGGGACTTTTATCTGCGTGTTGGGAGCTGTACAATGTCAAGAAGGGACTTATTTCTATCCTCAGTGGAAGTGACCTAAGTACCTTCGAATTGTAATGCAGAGGTTTCCGCTTTACATTTGATAGGCTGGCTAGCTCACATCGTCACACAATAGTGATCCTGACTAACCTTTTTCAAAACCTTTTTGGGTCAAAAAAGGTTAGGTTCATTAATTTCCAGTAGGTAGTAGCTGACCGCTCATTGTACTGACATACTATACAATGCGACATCAGTTTAAACTGGAAATGGGTAGCTTGATAAAGTATTTAGCCGTCCGTGTGTCTCTACTAGGCCTAAAAGCATTTTAGAACGCGAACCTAGATGCGAGATTTGGAGAAAATACTCTTTTCACGGTCTGTGAATATCAATTCAACCTTAAATAACAAATCATTATAGCTTAAAACTCTATGAACTATTATATCAGCTTATTATTCACGCAAATTATTAAGACTAATTGGCCCGAACTGTGAATTATTTCACCACGAATACTATTTGAATTATTTCACCGTATGTTTAACGACCTATTATTTTCGGAGAGTTGAGTAAAGGCCACGCGTTGTTTCTGGTTATAAATCTTAGAAATAATAACAATGGTTGCTCAATTTCTTACAAACTTGCGTTTACCTAACGGCTTAGTTGATAATTATATAGTTTTCGAAAACAGTTGCGGAACATTTAAGCCTGATTTACACGATACGCTTTAATTGCCTGTGACATAGGTACCATAACTTGTTTGCAAGTTTATTGTTTACTTATCACGGGTGAGAAACTTAACATCCGTTGACATAAATCGTATTTACCATGATATAACTGCAATCTCTGCTTCACATTAAATTAAAATATTGTTAATTGTGCCGATTCTCTTGTCACAAATGCCTCTAAACTAGACAAAAAATCACTAAAATTTGATTTAATCCTGTCAAATGATGATTTTCCATTCTGAAATTGACTAAAGTGACACAACATTACTATATTTTAGTTTGACAGCACTAAGATTGCACTGAGTTATTAGTTTAGTGAAAATGGCAATTTTGATTTAGTTGGCGTGAACTAAAATTCACACCAACACCTCGACTTCAGACGATTTTTTTTTTTCTTTTTTTTTGCTCATATCTCGAAAACGGTGTGTCCTATCACAAAAATAATGAAAATTTCGGCCGCCTTTGAAACCCCGAAACCGCCAAACCTCTACATGTAGATATTTTTATTTAATGTTTTCCATACAAAAAGTCAAAACTTCCATACAAAACATGTCGAGGCTTCCCTAGGCTGCCTCCGGCTCTAACAAAGATGTTGCGAAACCAAAAGAAAAAAAAACACGTGGACTCGCGATTGTCAAATTCGATTAAATTTGTGTCAAATTTATTTTTAAATTTAAAGATTTTTTTTCGCAGAATAGCTTCAAGATTCTCACAGTAAAAAGTAAGGAATTTTAGTGATAGTTTAGTTAGTTTAGTTCGGTGCACAAGAGATGCAGCACCAATGTTAATCTACACTTGTATTGGTAGATCAATACGCGTTCATTCTTATAAAGACTACTTAATGAACTGTTTGGCCAAACACCGTCTCTTAAGATACAGGTCTCCTAGTTTAAGAGACAGTGTTTATAATTTTTGTTTATATAGATTTCGTCAATTTTTATCTTTGTAAGACCTACCACCTTATGTCTAATCTGTATATTACTTTTGGATGAATAAACATTTTATTTATTTATTTATTAACAATTTTTCCCCGAATGGTTAGGTTGTATTCAGGTGGTAACCGGCGCCGACAAGCGCAGCCCTCTTGTACTGCGTCTCTTCGGGCACTGGCCTGCCGGTGCAAGCGCTTGAAGTGCTAGATTTTAGTATAATATTTAAAAAAATATAACGAAATTATAATGTGTGTTCTCCACATGCCCTATAAACCATAAGCCTTAAGTCTCGTACACACTTGCGTGCACCGCGTGTCGTGCGACGAGTGAACGTGCTGGAATCTTTTGATAAAACTTTTTACGTGGTTTCACGAATCTCTTCAAGATACACGTTTCAAAAAGGGGTTTATTGTCATCTTTGTTTTCTTTAGACCTAGCCAAGTATTATAATTCACGTTTCTGGTTTCACACAGCTAGAACGCATGTTCAATTTTCAATAATTTTTTCGCTGCTTTTACTTTCGGTCAGATTTACAGAGGTTTAAGAAAGTAAAAATGATAAGTGATAAATGTTAAATGGTGTTATTTCTATAAGTAGGTTTATACAAACACTTTTACACGTCAATCATATTTTAAAGATGAGGTCGGCTATTGCTAACTGACAACTCTGAGAAGAAAGGCCGAAACTAAACTCAGAGGTCACAGTCTCTTTTAAAGTCCCGACATAATCTTATTCAGCTCATGTGTAGATCATGCGCATTGATATCTGAAATGGTCTTTTGAGGAAAAAACCACACAGATTGAGTGGACCTGTCCAGTCATTTGTCAGTAATCGTGCAGCTCTCCTCAGTCCTGTCTGTGCCGATGAAAGTACATCTTGAGGAGCCTGACATACCATTCCTCGTTCTCCAGACGCAGACTGGCCACAGGATAAAATGGCACTGTATTTTTGTTCCGGAATAAACGAAAAGATTATTCCACGGGACTAGATTAGTACCCATTATCATTTTGTAGTCCCATATAATCTTGGCTAGTTGAAAACCTCGAATATATGTAATCGACCTCCAAGTCGTTTGAGAGCGTCCGGTCTGTACCAAGTGCAAAGGGCAACTGATAGAAATCCGAAGACTGACGAAACACGAAGTTTGCCCTAGGGAATTGAAGAAAAAAGTTGTACTGTACACAATGTATATGGATGAAAACAGTAACACTTCTGGCTATCCTGCGTCGTTTTAAACGTAAGTACAATGTTTTTTTTCATATATAAAGCACACTTTTCAATCGCACCCTCTTAAAGAAAGAAAGAAAATAAATACATTTGTTTAGCACAGACTAAAAGGCCCACATTTTGATAAACACAGATAAAAATCATTAAAAGTGCGATGAAAGAAATTAGCAGTGAAGTGTGCCTCTACTATAACCTACCTTCTGTTTTAAAAGGTTCGCCACCTCTGTCTTCCCCTTTGATAAGACACACAAGACGACTATTTCTCGGTACAGGTCTACTGTTAGACCTTCGTAGTCCCATAATAATGTCAGTTGGATATTAGTTGACTACTAACTTTAGAATGTTTTATTTTTATTTTATGACTATCGACCAGCCACTGCTTTGCAAGGGTGAAATGTATCTAAAGAGATATGAGGAACAGGGTGTAAAGTTCACTATGAGTGAACTTTACACCCTGTTCCTCATATCTCTTTAGAATAGGGAGGATCCTCCGACCAGATGGGTGTTGTATCTGGTGGGTAACTGCCCAACGATTTTTTTTTTTGTATGGCATCTCGCAGGTCAACCTGTAAGGTTGTCGTCTGCTTAAGCGGACTTGCCCGACGATTGATGTCGGGACGTTATATATATGCTAGTTGCGCGGTAAACTCTGCTTGCGCGATGCAGGATTTTACGTGATGTCAGTGTGATTCGTTGTTCGCGTGTGGCGGTGTAGATGCCGCAACTCATGTACCCCAGCATTGGGATCATTATAGGCTGATTATGCTATACATAAACTTGCTGAAGTAAATTCTCTAAATAGTAATAGTAATTTATTTTCAGTGAGGTCCCTTGAACTAGGACATCCTGTATGACAAGGGTCGATGATTCTCCAGTTACATGGAACAGCAGGAGCAGGATAAATAAAAAGAACTGTGTAGTTTAGAAGAACTTACCGGTCAGGAATCCGCTGGATGCGGGAAACACAGAACCGGTCGAAGTGGCGGTGCTTGGGGGAGGCCTAAGTCCAGCAGTCGACGTCTTTCGGCTAAAATGATGAAGCAGTCTCACATGCCGACATAGTTACACATACTGTGTTACCCGTCTACGACGAAACAAAATGCCCTCCATTTTGTTTCGTGAATTTGAATCGGTATGTTTGCACGTATCTTCATCTGTTCCCTCATAACTTTCAAACTAATTATCATTATTGGAAAAACGAGGAATTGTTGGAAACGTCTTGATCGTCCGCTGGGTGAATATGGCGCCCTCTAGAGGACGTAAAGCCATGAACAAAAAAAAAACATGCCGTATTGGGTATCAAACGAAAGGACTTAATAAACACATTTCAATATAACGTAACATCACGCCTTGTTTCCCCGAAGGGTTGGGCAGAGGTGTACCTATAGTACACCCACATTTCGCCAGTTATGTTTAGGTCCCATGTAATAGGGGGCGAGCCTATTGTCATCAACCGGGCACCAGACCAGAGACCAATTCCAGACAGAAAAACCCAATAACCCGTTGCCCGACCTGGGAATCGAACGCAGGACCTCATGCTCAGCAGTAGCGATTGCGACCACTAGACCAATGAGAAAATAAATATCAAATATCTATATATTGTTTTATAACCCCAAAATACTGTATTTTATAGTTTATATAATACTGAATAAATAAGATAAAGCAGCTGTTTCTACCGTATCCTTCTATTTTAAGATTCGCCACCGGTCTATCCCTTCAATAAGTTACAGGTTTCACAGTTTTATCGTGTCTCGTCGATCTTAAAATACCTCGACAATCCGGATACATAGTCCAGATATCATGTGTCTAAATGTGTCCATCTCAAAGGTTATTTACGGACACACATACGGACAGATGTCATGTTAGATAAATGTAGATTAATTAAGTGATAGTAGGAAGCGGTTTAGTTGAGTCAGAAGATGCTATTAAAAGATGATCTGAGGACAAATGTTAGTTAGATCTGTGTGAGCAGTGGTGGCCCAGTGGGAGAGGGCTGTGATCTAGGCCCAACAATCCAGGCCTGGATTACAGCCCTCTCCCTCTCACAGAGAGGAGGCCAGTGTCCCAGCTGTGAAGCTGAACCTGATGGCTGATCATGCTTGTGCTGTGTCAACTGTTATAGGTTCTAGGGACTGTGGAAAATAGGTTCTGAGATCCTCAATGTGATAAGAACTCCCTAAGAACAAAGTCCGTAGTTTTGGGCATTTCATCCTCCGTATCCCTTGCAGACATAAGATTAGTCTAGCCCCGAACCAAAAAAAACTTGTAATGAAATTTCAACACGATTTGAAATTAAATTTAATTAAATTTATTCGCAAGTATTGTAGAACATTACAGATGGTCGAGTTTTTTTTACAATTGAAGAATTTACAGATGAAGAAAATTCGTACATTAATCCTAGTTTTTAAATTTGTATTGTCAACTATTTGTCAAATTATAATAGGTAGATGTCAGTGTGAATCTTTAAAGTTTAAATACTTATTCATAGAATAAAACGATATTTATTTTAGCCATTTGAATAACGCTGTCATAAATCGATTGATTGCCAGTATCTTAAACGATTTAAGTAGTTTATTGAATATCCAGAAAACCGTTGGAAAGTTTTTGCCCTTTCTAAAATTACAATTTTATTGTAATCGGTTCACTCCGAAGTCCCGGACTGCATTCATACGGGCCCTTATCTTCGTTGCCGGAGTTATTCGTTTACAACGATTAACCTGGAACCCAGTTAGACGATTAGTTAGACCAGAACCTAATTTCGAAGCACACTTTTACTGGCAATGCGTTTAATTTTGACAATTCATTCAACACATTCATTGCTGGATTTACATTATCGAGCAGACGACTTTTACAAACATATGAAGCAATGGTTTAGCAATTTTTGTTAAGTTCTTCGGATTGTTGTTGCGATTGTGTTGCGCATTTGAAGTGCTCTACCTACATGGAAAAAACCTACATGGTAGGGACCTAGGGACCTTGAATATTTTTTTATTTCCTGCCCAGCATGGTCGATTCTGTAAAAATCTCACCGTGAAGACTTGCGTGGAGTGAGCTGTCAGTGTCATCGCATCTTGGTCAAAAACTAACATCAGTGGCTCCACGCTCACTTCACCTAAGTTTTCACAGTGAGGTGGCAGAAAAGCACTAGTACTGGTATCATGATGCCTTATTAACCAGTGAATAGTTTAGCCAATTCTGGTAACGGAGGTTAATCTTATAATAATCTCTTTCTGTTGGATATTTTCTTAATTTTTCTCCTACAAACTACATGAAATATAAAAATGATTTAAAATAACTACAGTAAATAAAACGTCAGTATTCACAACCGCATAAATTTTATAAAATTTACAACACATCACGCTACGGAAAACATCAATCTATCCATCACTATATGCCAAAATATGCGATAACTTACGTTTTTATGCGTCATTGTTTTCGAGGGGCTCGTTTCTAAATAATAATCGACCGCTCTGCAAGGTTAAGCTAACCTTGCCGAGATCAGTCTTTGAATGGGTGACATATTGAGGCGTAAAGTTCTTTTTTCTTGTTTTGAAAAGCAAGTCAGTAGTTTCGTCGTCGGTCAAGGTAATCAGAAGATTGCCCATACTATTATAGTATTTAATAGTAGGTGACTACCTACTAATAAATACTATAAAGAGAAACTCCAAGTCTAGCCCTCTCCATTGCCCTTTGGGTGACTTTTAGCCTTATAATAATGTCCATTGTGAGCGATCACGTTTCAGTGCCATATGTCCTCACTGGCAACACACACTCGTCTTGAGACAATGCGGTATATGGGACGAGAAGACATTTCGTAGCTTCCCGAAAGCTGACCTCTTTCCCGATTGGCTATGCTTGGAGTTTCCCCACGTGATCAAAGAAAAAGGAAGAGATCCGCAGGAGAACCGAGGTAGGCCCGAAGAATTGCCAAACTTAAGTGGCAGTGGGCAGGGCACATTGCTCGCAGAACAGATGGCCGATGGGGCGGAAATTTTCTGGAGTGGCGACCGCATAGCGTTGAAAGGCCTCCCACATGGTGGACCGATGACCTTGTGAAGGCCGCAGGAATTCGCTGAATGCTCCCGCATTCCGCACAGAACCGGTCGAAGTGGCGATGCTTGGGGGAAGCCACGTCAGGCAGTCGACATCATTCTGCTGGAATGATGATGATGATGAGTCTAAAATTGGACACCCGATTTTAATCATAAGACATCATTATATATGTATTACATTTTTAATGTTTACATTTTAACTTTTTGCTTGAATTTATTATCATTGCATTTCTTGGTATATTGGCGTGGCTAGCTGACATTTGGCAAATAATTTTATTTAATGTTCTATGTCTCGTAATGTTTATTACTGTGCATATCTACTATTACAAAGATTCAAGATTTTTTTCTAACTGACCAGACCAGCTTTGGTGTTGGGGAGTTTGTTAAGCCACTTCTTCTTCCCAGATAAAGCACTAGGATGTCGTGAAGGGCGGGTGTTTTGAGGGACTGTCTTATGTTATTATAACGTTCGAATAGTTCTGATTCTCAGCCTAATTTTAATAATTTACTTTTTTTTGTTTTCTTTACTGTTTTGCCTAGTACCTGCACTACGGAAGTGTTAAAATGTCTACTATTCCTTAGGTCGCCTCTCAAAAGACCCGCGGTAAAATCTAGCAATTTGTCTAAAACAATATTGAACGCTTACAACACACGTTCAATATTGTATTAGACTTATCTTTTGTTTTTATTCGTTTACATTTAGAAACTGTTCATTAATTAAGTGATTGTAGGCTCAGAGCTACATCGTCAATAAAGCGGGATGGTTGTTGGCTATTCGCTAAAGCCGAAAGCAGGCACCTGGGCTTCATTCCTAGTTACTCGTAGATACAAATTGCTGTAAAAAAGGCTTCTTAATTCATGTACTATCTTCTGCCCGCGACTTTATTCTTCTGTTCGCGAAGAAGTCGTAAAACACCGCAATATACTAAAATAAATGCCACATTTTATAAAACATTCCTGAATACTACGATTGTAGTTTTGGTCTCCGCACTAAAATATGAAGGGAGTCAGGACTGGTATCGCGGGAGCAAGCGAGTTACAGTTGTCCGTGTGAGAAGCAGCTTGTCCTGAAGTCGGCTCCCGCAGCCTTCAGTAGTAATTTTCCATTGCTTATGTAGTAGCAAGCTTTTTGTAAGTGTTAAAAAACGATTGTATCAACCATCAAAGATATGATTTCCACAGTTCCCAGCCTTTAACAGACAATCAACCACTAGACCAGGTATTCAGTAAATCTGTTGAAACCATTAATTAATTAAGTGTAAGAGGATTGTATGTTCAGAGCTACATCAGGATAGATTGCTGCCAGGCACCTGGGCTGGTTAATTAATTACTATGTACTAGTACAATTTGCAGTGAAAAAGGCTTGCTAATTTTATGCCAGCTTTTAAGTAATAGAGACCTTTTTGGTTTTGTTAGAAACAATCTTGTGAGTTACTGGTAGCTTACAAATGACTTGCTTCAGTTATTTTTTATTAAATCTATTTAGATAAAACACAGCAGTGGAGCAATTGGGAGCAGTGGTGCTTCCACTACTGCCACTGCTCCACTACTGTGTTTTTGGTGACCCAGTGTTAACGGCCGCAACTTATGAGTTGTAGGTCGTAGTTTCAAGCCCTAACATGCGCTTTACTTTGTAAAAAATATTTCATCACCACTGCTTTCAACCCGGTGAAGGAAAACATCGTGAGGAAACCGGCATGGCTTAGAACCAAAAATTCGAAAACATGTGACATCTACCAATTCGCACTAGGCCTGTGTGGAGGATGACGGCCCACTCTCTCACCGAGAGGAGGCCTGGGTCTTAGCAATGGGAACATTTTAGGCTGATTATGCTTTTATGCAAAATAAAACATAGTCGTAAAAGTCGGGTTAGTTAGAGTATTTATAACTCAAGAACGGTCCAGCCGTTCGATTTTTATGATCTTTGATTTGTTGGATTTATCTCGGCCTCGAATCAGCAGCCAATAACAATAACAGCCTATTACTGTCCCACTGCAGGGCAAATGCCTCTTTTCGTACAGAGAAGGCACGAGCATTGATCGCCATGCTTGCTCAATGCGGATTGGCGATTTCAGACTGATATTAACCGTAAGTCCAGGTTTCTTCAGGATGTTCTTCCTTCGCCGGTGTCAGTAATGAGCAAGATAAACCGAAAGTGCGGAAATCTTTAACCATTTGGCCATCACGGCATTAAAGTCGAACCAATAAAAATATGATATGATTTTCGCAAAAAAACTTTTCCTAGCACAATACCAAAATATCAGATCGCAGTAAACTTAGATGACATAGAAGAAAAGCTATCAAACTAAACAATACGTAGATACCGAATGGCACAAACTTGAAAAGAAGTGAAATGAAGGAAGAAGGAATAAAAAATAATAGTCGATTCGTATCCAGGAAGAATTTAATGCTCGGACAAGCAATTGATCTTGGAGAAGTTTTTCAATTATGAATAATGCAAATTGCTATTGCATTTCGTTCTGCTCCATTATAAACTTTGATGTTTGTTTTGAGAGGAAACTCTTTGCAAGTATGTACTCGTATGAGCTGATTTGTGTTTAATGATATTTTGCAATGTTCTTCATAACTCCAAGATAATAAATATAAATCCAAGAAGGGTTAGACGGAGGTGTACATGTGGCGGCATCTACACCGCCACATGCGAACAACGTATCACACTGACGTCACGCAAAATCCTGCATCGCGCAACTAGCATATATACAACTTCCCGACATCAATCGTTGGGCAGTTGCCCACCAGATACAACACCCATCTATGAGTGAACTTTACACCCTGTTCCTCATATCTCTATATACCTATAGTACCTTCACCAACATTTCATCATTTAATAGGGCTGGCTAGCCTATTGCCATCAACCGGGCACAAATCCAAACTCCGAGCTGCTAAGAAATTCCTTAACCCAGGACCGAATCAGCCAGTTATCTTCCCCATAATAAATAATATTAAGTATCATTTTCATTTTCATCCACTTTCCCGATCTATCACATAAAATGATTTGGGAAAAATGGGTACAGCTAGCTAAGTTTTCTCCAATAATTTGACAGAAGAATCATACGTGCAAAGTCACAAGGACGAGCAACTATGTTTTGCTCAAAAATAACACTCCGCATCGCAGTCACGGAAACCATTAATTGATTAAACAACATTTATCTCCATTCCGCTCATTACTGCCAAAGAAAACAGCACGAGATAATCCAGAAATAAATTCAAACAATACGTCAGCGACAACAGGACCCGACCAGAATCTGGAGCGAACAAATTAGATTATATTAGATTAGATGTTACTGTCAGACGATGCTGACAGGAACGTTACAGCATCCTGAAGGAATCTAGGTCGCACGTAGACTCTGCAAATATTGTTTTGGTGTTATGAGAACGGGAAAGAGAAATCATACGTGCTTTGTGGGGTAGAAAAGCAATATTTGGAGTACATCGTGCGAAACAAATTGAATTGTGACGAGTAAAAGATAGAGAACAACCAACCCGTTGCGGCGAAATGCCAACGTATTGAAGTTTAGTTTTTTTTTGTTGCCACAAACAGAACACCACTACAGGTGTATGTATGCCATGGATTTGATAGATTGGAGTATATACAGGGTCAAATTAAAATAGCTAGCGAAACTCTGCAGGCGTGACGGTAACGTTATCTATTTTTGGGGGTCTACGACCGCTGGTAGTTTTGTTACTTGAAAGTTGAGTTTATTTATCGCGTTTAGAACTTCAGATATCGAAACCAGTAGTTACGTATGTAAAGTTTACACAAAAAAAACGGATTTTTCAAGTGACTATACTAACTGCGGTCGATGACCCCACAAAAGAAAACATCAAATTAATTCATTTTTGGGTTTATCATAAACATGATAAAACCAAAATGAATTGATTTGATGTTCACACAATACCGATCACGTCAGCGGAGCTCCAATGGTTCATTTAATTTGACCCTCCACGCGTAGCAATATTTCAGTATATTTAGTGAACCCTGTGCAATCAGCGCCGCCACTAACCACTATTTTATTCATGGATCGTAGTTTACGTCACTTAATAGCTGAAAACTGTGTGCAATATTATATTTTATCTGTATATGATATGCCTACAATTTAAACACTATAATTTGGTACTTTTCGACAAACTACACAATAATTAATGTTATTATTTTAAACACCTTTGTTTTCATTTTTGATTTCGAACACTATTTCCGAGTTTACGCTTACATGAGCTAGGCTACTCATGTTTTAACTGATACAAATACGGGATTGTTATATTAACCAATTACAAGCTAATTTAATTTGATCCATATGATATTTCGCCCGTGATGTCGTTTCAGAGCTAAGTACTTTTAAACCCACTTCAAGACCTGTCAGAGTCAATATGACATAACAATTTTGATACTGACAGCTCTTGAGCGCGTTTTAGGTGTGCTGAACGCGGTCAGTTTCATTTTTAAAATCGTCACGAAATAGGTTCTCTTCAATTTACAAAAATAATAAGTATACAGAAGGCCAATTCACTTGTTTAAAAAACGTTTAAATTCAAGTCGCAATCTCATCTCAGCGACAATCAATGTCAAAAAGTTGACAAAAAAGTATGTCAATTGATTCTATTTTTGACAGATTGTTACTGAGAATAGAATGCGTAAATACGGGAATTGCATCGGGTTTTTAGGTGATTAAGATCTGAGAATCGCTTTTTTATTTTATGCACCTATAAGATTACACAAGCAGTTTCCTGAGCCCATTCATAACCTTCAACTTTAAAAGTTCGCATTAACTCACGCGTTCTTCCCGTGGCATCAAACATTCTAATCCCCTGATTACAGCGGCCGCCCGCTATTCTCCCTCTCGCATTAGCAGTATTCGCCGACCAAGGCATACTTTAATCGACCCCGACGACGCCACTAACCTCCTCCAGGAGAGTAGTAAGGCCACTAGCACGCTACATAAGCCCAAAACCCGATCGCCGTCCTACCGTCCTCGCCGCCGAGGCCCGCCGCCGAGGCCCGCCGCGACGCCCAAATCCACGCCCCTCCCGACCCTTGCTCGAGCCAGCCCGCGCCGCTGAGCCTGTAGCTTTAAATTCGTCCCTAAATAATACCAATCCTGATCCAGCTAGTCATTTGCTGCCCTCTTCCAGCGACGCCCTAAGCCGAGGTTCGTACCCCACAGGGGGTGCCCTTAGCGTTGTCGCTTAGTTTTAGTTAGTATTAAAGTTTAAATCCTGGCTGGAGGCCTTAATTTATTAGGGCAACCACAGGCAAGTCCGCTTAAGCAGACGACAACCGCATAGGTTGACCTGCGAGATGCCAAACAAACAAACAAAAACGCGTTCTTCCCAACGCCAATAGCGGGAAACCGAGCTAATGCATCTAGTATTGATTCTGTTTCAGATCTCGAGGGCTCGCGAGACACTGCGATCACTGACGTGTGTGAGAGCAGAAACCACTCGCTGGGAAACTGCAAGCGTGAATAAAAAATGTTAAACTTTCAAACTCCCCTAAGTAGGTACTTTGCCGATAGATGTAGTTAGCGTATTTTGCTTTAAGTTTTCCACACCAAAGTGCAACTAGAATGGAATACTTTTTACACAGATATAAAAGTAGACATTTCACGTAGGCTGGCACAATGGGCGATCTTAAATCGCTAAAGTGAACTTTTAAAGACAACCTTTGGCTGGTCTTCGAGGGAGAAGGAGAGACCATTTAAACTGCTAGTAGTCTGAGGTGTTCTACTATAAAGGGCATGGCAAAGAACATTAAGTTCTTTCAATGTGGAGTAGTGTCATTTTATAACCTACAAGTTGTTGCCCGCGACTTTGTCTGCGATCCAGGAGAAAAAGGTCAACTATGCCCTTACCCAGATCGTGGTCTATCTGTATGCCAAATTTCAAATCCGTTCAGCCGTTTTGGCGTGAAAGAGTCACAAACAAACAAATTTACCATCGCATTTATGATAATAAGTTAGGATTCGATGCGCAATAACGACATCTTTACAAAACAAAATACGAGTAGATATAATATCAAAGTGTTTAAAGATTTACATGATAACACGAACGCGCATTGATTTCTTCAAACTCTATATTGATTCACCAGTAAAAATAATCGGGAATGGATGATTTGTTTAGGATCAAATTTTTTTTTTTTTTGTTGTTTGGCAGAACTGTTTTCCATTTTGGCGTGGAGTTTGATTTGGATCTGTTATTTAGATTAAATACAGTGTTGTTTTTAGTTAGATCATAACTAGTGTGTTTTGCGAATTTCATAATGGACAAAACATCGAACAAAGAGTTTGTCTTAAAGGGGAATGCCCACCGTCCATAGACACTTCGGCCATGAGTGCACACATTTTAAAGTATATGGATAGGATAATATGCAATTTCAACAATAAACTGGCCAAGAAAATGGTTTAAAAAAAGTTAGGAATTTTAAGATAAAATAGTTTATAATCTTGACTAACGTAATTGTTTTACAATCATTGAATGTACAAGTCAGGGTTAAAATAATCGTCGGAACCCATTAAATAAGCTTGTTCAATAGTTAGAATAATTAATCCGCAAGAATATAAACTTAGTAAGGCAAATGCAAACAATGAAAGTAGATTCTGTAGGTTTTTGTGATTTGACACTTAACTGTGTCTTGACTTGACAGCCGGCCAGCGTAACTTTGCCGTCGTTTTAATGTCTTCAACTGAAGTTAACATCGCAAAAGTGACTGAAAATCCTCATTCAAGTTTGAGAGAGATAGCCGCTGAACTTTCTGTGTCTCACGAGTCGACCCGTAATATTTTAATCAAACACACAGATTTGTGGAAAGAATGTTGACCAAAAACTCAATGTTCAGATATGTCTCCAGATATGTCTCCAGCCGCCTTCTTTCTTTTTCCTTAACTCAAATTACCTCTTCGTGGCACCCGTTATCATTCGATAAAAGACAAAAACGACAATTCGCGACGAGAACTGAACTCAATTCCGGAAAAAGCGTTTAAAAATTATTTAGATATACTTTTGATGGTTGGATTATTCGTTGGCGTAAGTGTATCGATTCTGAAGGAGTATACTTTGAAGGCGATAAAATAAATTTGGATGAATAACTAGCATTTTGTGTATTTGATCTTTTATCGGTACTTTCTTGACACAGTATTACGAGTAGTTAAAAGAAAAATCTAATTCGGTTACTTCCAGAAATCCCATGAATAGTTAATTGGCTTGTAAAGACGATTGTGGAAAGTGGCCATAGCTGACAGGATAAGCAAGCTTCAGTCGCAATGGCCGGCCATATTAGCCGTAGAACCGATGAATTTTGGGGTAGAGATGTGCTTGAGTGGAGACCGCGAATCAGCTAACGTGAGGTCGTCCTAACCCTCAGGCTAGGTGGAGCGACGATCTTTGCAGGGTGGCTAGGGTAGCAGCTGGATGAGAGTTGCCCAGAATTGAGCTGCAGAATCAGCCTAAAACGCTGGGTCACAGGTCTCCAATATCTGAGAAGGAGTGGGCTGTTATCCACCACGCGGGTCCAGTCCTGTTGTCACAGATATCACATGTCTTCGAATTGTTGGTTCTAGGACATGCCGGTTTCCTCACGATGTTTTCCTTCACCGTTTTGAGAGCATTGGTGTTTGGGATTGAACCCGCGACCTACAACTTGTAATTCGCGGCCGTTACCACTGAGCTACCACTGCTTTTCGAACCTAGTTGAATGGGATGCAATTGGAGCTGGCCTAATGATGATGATGAAAGACGATTAAAAATTTGTCGGTAAGTCTGACGAGTAAAAACGTGTGTGACGAGAAAAATCTTGGTAACCGTCTATTTACTTACACGAGTTACACATAAACACATAATCATTAGGTACAGTAAAATAACGTATCACAGTCCATTGTTGCCTATTTCCATCAATTGACTTTTACGACTTACCACGAGACTATAAACAATACGTCTATATTGTGAGCAGATAAGGAGAGAAAAATTAAGATGTATTTATCTTGTACCTAAAAAGAGATTTTTAAAAGGCTTATAGCTAGAATAGACGATCAGCTAGGGCTAATGGTCCGTATACGGCGGAATACTTAAACGCAATTCATTTGTTTCAATCAATCTTGTTTTCCATTGGCACCTTTCTATCACACATTTCTGGCTTTATCCAATTATTCTTTAGATTCTGAGAATCCTACTTAATTAAATAAATTAATCGTAGACATGCAGTAATACTAGTGGTAGCTAGTAGGTATGCTGGGTTTTGAAACTACATTCTGGATCTTCAAAGCGTTCACGTAATGTCAACTCACGGAAATAAATTGTTAAGAATTTGCCGCGATATTCAAATTTTCTTTAGTTTTTTTGCAAAATGCTAGTCAATATTAGGGAGTAGTCCTAAAAATCTAGATATTTGAGAATTATGCAAACGTAACAAAGGCACCGCTCGTCGCGCGACACGCGGTGCCTTTGTTTCGCGCTGTCGCGTTGCAGCAATGTGAACGAGCCTTTACTGATTTTAATGATTATAATTCTGGAAATACATATTCTATAATAATAACTTTATTTATACTAAATCCTTTGTTACAATAAGTAGTTAATGTAGGTTACATAAACAATTGGTTGTAAAAAGGTGTCTGGAATGAAAACCCTGCCTCCTAAACTAGGGGAAACCTGTGCCTTAAGAGACAGTGTTCTACTGTTACTTCGTGCACTAATAGACCATTTCATCGCACTTTGTTCGTGGTGAACCTAATTCAATACATGAACGTTACAATAAGAGATATAATAGTAAAAATAAAATTAAACAAAATAATTTAAGTGAGGAAAAGAATATGAATTTATTGTTACTTTGACTGCGTGTGTAAGTATGGATGTGAGTGTGAGTGACTGCGTGTGTTAATGTATGTGTGTGTGTGAGTAAGTGTTGTGTAAATCATACTTTAAAATCTTACTTCAAAATTGCAAAAAAACGTACAAAAATTGTGCGTGTTTTTAAAACCATTCATAGCTATGCCACTAAAACAAATTAATGAATTGTAATAAACTATTAATTTTCCTTCTTTCAAGAATAAGTCATATTTTTCAGTCTTTTGTACCTACATACAGCCGTGTCACATAATTTACACCTGCTTAATTATAATTACTTAATGTTCAATCTCATTATAATAGTCACTTAGATAGCATGGTGCTACTGTGCAAGTAGTGCGAAGAACTATGCAATCTATGGCCACGATTTTACAATTTTTTGCGACGGAGAGGAGAGAGCGTCATCTTACGTGTCATAGGTCGTTGGTTCGAACTCAGAAAGACACGTTATTCTGTGTAATTTATATCATCACCACAGCTCTCAAAACGGTGAAGGAAAACCATCGTGACATTCACCAACCCGCAATGGACTCGCATGATGGAATTTGGGACATTCCACTAGAAAGGAGGTCTGTGTGTGTCCCAGCACTGGGATCGTTATAGGCTGATTGTGCTTATGGATAGGGAATAAATACTTATATACGAAGTATTTAGCTATTTTCTAAGAAAAACATAAGAACTTTTCGCTTTCCATTTTATATACAGAATGTTCAGAAAAGTGTGGTCAAACTTAAAGTTGAGGGTGGTACAGACCATCAAACTGAACAGCATCCTTCACCTCGTCACAGTCATGACGTGCAACTGTCGACTATTTCTGTTATATGTTCGTAATTTAAGGTCTATTTTGATTTTATTATTCGCGTTTATTATATTTTGTATGCACGTCTTTCTTTTACAAATAAACCTACTTTGATTTCTTTCTTAGAAGAAAGAAAGAAAATAAGAAAGAAAAGAAATAGATTTCTCCATGTGACCAACATCGTAATAGCGAAAAAAAAAATCAGTCATCCCTATTAAGATAAGTGCGTAGGTTTTGGGTTTGAAGAGATAATGTTTATCACGTCGGGGTCACCAGTTGAGGGATATGAGGAACAGGGTGTAAAGTTCACTCATACTCTCAGAAAAGGGAGGATCCTCCGACCAGATGGATGTCGTATCTGGTGGGCAACTGCCCGATGATTGTTGTCGGGAAGTTGTATATATGCTATCTGCGCGGTAAACTCTGCTTGCGCGATGCAGGATTGATGCGTTTGTTCGCATGTGGTGGTGTAGCTGCGGCCACATCACTCCCCTCCGAAAACCGGAGGTCGATAGTGGACTAGGTCTTGTATCTTGCGATGCTTGCCAATGCCAGTTGGGTTCCAGTGGGTTGGAACCGGGTGTCGCATAGTTCGCGGTGAGTCGGAACTGTCTGCGAAGATGCCCCAGTGAGTCGGGGTGGCTGACTGCTGATGTCGACCAGGAGAGGGATTAAGCACTCTACTTGTGGACCGGCCGAATGTGCAGTGTGCTGTGTTAAGGTTGCTGATGAGGCTGAAGGTGATGACCAGGTATGCGCTTGCGCTGCATGCTCCTCCGACCAGATGGATGTCGTATCTGGTGGGCAACTGCCCGATGATTGTTGTCGGGAAGTTGTATATATGCTATCTGCGCGTTAAACTCTGCTTGCGCGATGCAGGATTGATGCGTTTGTTCGCATGTGGCGGTGTAGCTGCCGCCACAGGTTGTAGTACTTAGTTTTATATTAAGATGACGAGACTCTTTACGATATGTGTATTCAGCCATAACGGACGGATGTTAACAGCAACAGGAAATGGACCAAGACACAGATAATTTATGTATATTTATCACAATTTAGAGACTCCTTTTGATAAGAAAAGTAAACTAGTAAACATACTCTAGTAAGTATACCCTTTACAATACTTCAATACATACTCGACCCAAATGTGAGGGCCGACTGTTTTTTTTTTTCGCGATTACTATTTTGGTTCCGAGGAGAAGAAGAAGAAAGAAAATTGGGTTTATGTGTTAGTTTAAAGGTACGTGGATCATACTAGACGCATATTGCTAACCCATGCTGCATATGTTCGAAAAATTTGTCTGCTCAGTGACGTAAATAACGCAATGAACGTTGTTGAACTGTCAAAATGAAAGCGATTACTACTGATAGTGTGTTACCTACGCAATTACCCCGCAGATGTATGAACGTAAACGAGGTAAAAAAGAGTATGCAAGGATCGTAGCAGGTGGCGTTGTGTGTTTCTGCCTACCCTCATGGGAAGAAGGTTTGAGTTTATGTGTGTATTTTTGTATGTTTTCAGTTTGATAGTCTGTACCACACCCTTCATTTTGACCACACTTTTCTACACATAACATAACATCACGCCATGTTTCCCCGAAGGGTTGGACAGAGGTGTACCTGTACACCCATACTTCGCCAAATATGTTTAAGTCCCATGTAATAGGGGGCGAGCCTATTGCCATCAACCGGGCACAAATCCATACTCCGGGCTGCTACTGAAAAATTCCAGATAGAAAAACCCAATAACAAGTTGCCCGACCTTGGAATCGAACCCAGGACCTCATGCTCAGCAGTAGCGATTGCAACTACTAGACCAACGAGGCGACTTTTCTAGTACAGCCTGTATAGCCTGTAAACTGATGCTCGTGTTTTCACTCCATCACATCACTCTGAATGTCTCCGGGGATAAGAAACGAGAGTAAGTACAGTTACTTACGTGAAAATTCTTTTGCGTGTACATAAAGAAACTAGCTATTGCCCCCGACTTCGTGTGCGTTTATTTTTACTGCCTGTGGCCCGCGAGTTCGTCTGCGTTTATTTTTACTGCTTGTGGCCCGCGAGTTCGTCTGCGTTTATTTAACTGCCTGTGGCCCGCGAGTTCGTCTGCGTTTATTTTTACTGCTTGTGGCCCGCGAGTTCGTCTGCGTTTATTTAACTGCCTGTGGCCCGCGAGTTCGTCTGCGTTTATTTTTACTGCTTGTGGCCCGCGAGTTCGTCTGCGTTTATTTAACTGCCTGTGGCCCGCGAGTTCGTCTGGGATTCAGCATGGAAAACGCGTATGTTCTTACCTAGGTCATGGTCTATCTGTGTGCCGAATTCCTTCAAAAACCGTTCAGCCGTGTTGGCGTGAAAACGTAAAAACACAAACAAACTTACTTTCGCGTTTATATATTATAGTTAGGAAGTTAGGATTACGATGAGGCTATTGCACCTAGATAACAATAGCCTCCTGAGAAGACGGTTCAAACAGAATAATGAAGTTATTTTCCTTTGTGGCCCTGAATGGTTAAGGAAACGGTCTCAAATACCGAAAAAAAAACACAATTATTCAAATGTTTGCCGTCTACACGATCCTTGTCACGTTTGCCTGACGCTGACTAACAAAACTTTGTCCCATAATTTTATTACCCATGCTGATTCACATAAGGATAGTTTAAAATGAACTTGAGGACATTGTGGTTATTGTGGAAATTATAAGTGCTGTTACTATTGTCATTGAATTTATTAAAAAGTTTGGTCAGGAATTGTGCAAATCACGTTGGGGCAAACTGGCCTGATCAAGGACCACTAAGTGCTCATATACACGAGCGGCACGTTGCCAACGGCAGAGGAAACGTACCACTCGTGTGTATTAGTGCTATCAGTAATCAATTCCAATTTTCGTTTTCCAGATTAGTTTTAAAGTTGTTTGCTTTTTAATTTTGCAGGAACAGCAAGCAGATGACCCGTGCTTATTTCTTGGAATTTATCCTGTGAAGACCCTAATCTCATCCTTGATTTAAGTCCGGCGGCCTACGTTAGCCAATAGTAATTAAGTATTTATAACTGTAACCTATTTTTATTCAAATAATCATGACAAGTGGAAGATGGAGGTTCCTAAGGACTGGCGATAAACAGCAGTACATAGGGATAAGTGGAAGGAGGAAAGGGACGCATTTACCCTGCCGTGGCACACAAATGGCTGATAACACTAATAACCAGCACACTAATTGCGTAGCAGACTATCAAACACAATCTGAATAATTTTGAAGGATCCATCCAAAAACCATAACAAATAAATTACCCCAACAAAAAATTTGCTTGATTGGTTCTAATCCATTGCTTCATCATCGTCATCACTATTTCAGCCGACAGACGTCCACGGCTGGGCATAGGCCTCCCCAAGCAACGCCACTTCAACCGGTTCTGTGGTTCCCGCATCCAGCGGATTCCTGCGGCCTTCACAAGGTCATCGGCCCACCTTGTGCGAAGCCTTCCAACGCTACGGCTTCCGGTACGCGGCCGCCACTTCAGAAACTTTTGGCCCCATCAGCCATCTGTTCCGCCCATCCATCATGTCCTACCCATCGCTTCATATGTTGGAAACATTTGTCTGCTCAACAACATATGTAACGCAATGAACGTTGTTGACATTCAAAATGAAAGCCGTTCCTGCTGTTAGTGTGTAACGCAATTACTCCGCTGCTCACAACAAGTTCACGGTGACCTCTAAACACAGTTTCAAATAAGCTCAGCCCAACTTAACAAATTGAAAGCAAAACGAACAGTTATGCAGCAATTTACTTCCAAGATCAACCACGACCCTCGTCACTAGTTCCCTTTCACTATATGTCCCTTACCCAATTTCATTCGTCGCTTTCCTTAGAGGATAGTCCCTATTATTGAGTATAAAGTTATTTACTTTCCTGTGAATGTAAGAATGCATAGTCAGGGACTTAGGAACTGGTCCTTTTATGAGTTACAAAGGACCAGGATGTTTTGTGGTTAACTCGTATCCCTCGCCACGTTAAAAAAAGTTCGTATTTTTTTTTATCATTTTTAACTTATTATCTAAATATTAAGTTAAAAAGGATAAAAACTTTTAATACTTTTAAAGTTTTTTTCCACGTGGGGCTGAAATGGAGTGAAGGTAAGCTGGAATAAAATATCGTCTTTTGAACAACAGAAATGTCTAAACTAATTAACCAGTCTTTCTCAAAGAAAAGTAAATTGGAACAGGATATTTTAGCTATGTTTAGGTATCGTTGCAAAAGTTAACTATTTTTAAAAGACTAACCATGGAGTTTCTTGCCGGCTCTTCTCTATGGGAAACGACCAATTGGTGCCATGTAGGTTTATGTAAAATATAATGTTTTTATTGTTTATTTACATGAGTGATTGGTCTTCTTCAATTTAAGAGATACCTTAATATTCATTAATCTTCAATTTAAGAGATACCTTCGCCCTTTTCGATGCAGCACTTTTACAATTACTGTTCCTTGACATTATCCTCGGCATTTTACGATTACCTTCTAGTCCCTAAGTAAACGAGGTATACAGGTTGGCATCGACGAGCAAAACTGCAACCATAAATTCAGCAAACGATTCTAGATACCCCTCTAACTTAGAAATGTCTCGGCGGTTATCAAAATAAATATCTGCTGTTTCATAGACAAGTACAATACCTACGCTGTCAAAATGTGAACAGCGTTTTTTTTTTTTTAATAACTGACGAATAATTTCAACGCAGGGTGGTTTAGAATTATGTACTAAACCCATGGTACCAGGTGGCGCGTCGGTTTCTCTGCCACCATGTATACAAATCCTTACTGTCATTCTTTGACAGTTTTATGAAATAGTTAGAGCACGGCCAACAGACTTATAAACTACGTTTAAGAGAAAGAAAGAAAGAAAAATGATATATTCTGCACAAACAAACGCACATTACAAAAAAAAAAACATAAATTAAACACATAAAAAGTAGCCAAAAGCCTCGTATACAAGAAATAAAAGTTTTACAATTTTGACATTTGCTGATTGGCTGATTTACAGCCCAAGAGCTGTCAGTGTCATTCTTTTCTGTGGAAGATTGACACTGACAGCTCTTAAAGTCGTTTTTTATGCACTAATAACGTTCAGTTTCATTGATGAAATGGGCACTTAGAGTGTTCATTTGCATGAAATGCCCTGAATGAACGTCCTTAAGAGCGGCCAACCAGTCATAATTCCCACACGTAAACGATTGTATAAAGGGCGTTATAACAAATTTTCCTCCAGATATTTTGAACACACAGATCTCGTGTTGTTTCTAACTAGGTTTCCATTCAATAAAAATAAAAACTTTTTTGAGAAATAAATTCAGTGACATCCGCTTTTTTAAACAAATGTTATCTGAGCTTTGGCCGTTCATAATGTTAAGATGCCTTGGAAAAGTAAAAAAAACATCTTCATAGAAACTACGCACATGAAAATTCTAAATGACAAACATTGTTTTCCAAAAACTTGTAAGCCATTCTCAAACACAACACGTATTTCTTGGAACAAGTTTAGTAAATCTCGATCTCGGTTCGATGCTATCGCGTTCTCACTCTATTCTCGCTTCTTATTGCCAACAATGCAGCAATGCGTTGGATGAAACAACAAGCTTTTCAATTATGCTCGCGTTGACGATAGACGGACCGGGAAGAGCCCTCTTAATATTATCATCATGTCTGACTTAACCAGTTAGTGATCTTTATCTGCTGCAAACAATACCAACTCACCTCTTTACTTTTTCTAGAGTTTCTAGAATATTTTCCTTATAAGGGAAAATTAATGAGACAATAAGTCATTAACAAGATGCAAATGACCTTTCAAAAGTATCAACAGTTAGAAAACTGGATAATTTTATGTCCCTTCATCCTGGTTCAAGAGAGCAGTCGTGGCCCAGTGGTAACGGCCGCGACTTACGAGTTGTAGGTCGTAGGTTAAAACCCAGACAGGCGCTTTACTTTGTGTAAGTTATTTCATCACCGCCGCTCTCAAAACGGTGAAGGAAAACATCGTGATGAAACCGGCATGTCCTAGAAACAAACAATCGAAGACATGTGGCATCTACCAACCCGCACTGGGCCCGCGTCGTGGATTACGGCCCACTCCCTCTCACAGAGAGGAGGCCTATATCCCAGCAGTGGGATCATTATAGGCTGATAACCAGCCACGAATGTGAAGTTTCACCAGCTAACTTAATTTGACCCTGTAGTTACACAAAATACATATTATAAGTAAATCTAGGATGAAATACGATAAGCACTTTTTCAATTTCAACACCAAGGCTGAATAAATGATTTAATAATATATGATAAGGCCGGCCTTCCAACAGTTCCAACAAATCGTCGAAAGTAGTGCAACGCGGAAGAGTCCCCTCTCGGCATTGTTCCAGCACTTGGTCTGAGATATTTAGTTATTTACGAACAGACAACTGTCCGTAGTAAATGCTTTGTTGGATTTATGGGGAATTAGAAATAGTTATCACGTTGTTATAATTTAAATAATGAAATGGAAAGATACTGTGTGCGAACGTTCACACGACGTTGTCCTGTGGGAGTAGCACGACCGCGCCGAGTAAACGTTACGTAAATTCGAACGATTTAACGAGCAAAAGTTACATTTATCATACTATTTAGTTACCATTATACCATCATATTTTACGGTAAAAAGTTGGGATACAATGTGAACATCTCATTGTCCATACGGTTCAAACAAATGCAGTACGAAACTGCCATGAGAAGAAAATTGAAATATTTTATTCACCTAAACCTACATGGGCACTTATGAAACGTCAGAAGGGTACACGGTTCCAATCGGTTTTAAAAATAATTGACTTTTACAATGTTTTCAAATAACAGTATAGGTATGGGAGGACAGTGTAGGCCTGTGAACAAGTACCATATGCTTAACAAATAGACAATTGTCTTTGTAGACCTACAGTCTACAAGGCCTACAACGTTCTCACATTCACAATTTTTTTTTTTAGACCTATTTAAAAAGATCCCAAAATAATACAGTTAAATATCGTAGGTCATCAACGCCGTGTGATGCCTCTATTTAGTAGTCTTTGAGCAGTTCTAATGTCAAATGTCGGGTAAGCTATTGTGATTGGTTGTCTAAAATAACAACAGCCAATCAAATCAAATCAAACTTAATTACCCGTGTGACTGGAGTACCTGTGACATTGTACTATTTATTTATTTATTTGAGGATTACCAACGAGATATACATTACATTACAATCTTTTACAACTAAATCTTGTATGAGAACTTATCCCGCAATGCAAACTCAATTACAGGTAACCACAGCTTACACATTAGCGAGTAGGTACACATGCTCTGAATACATTTTTAATTAAAAATACATTAAAAAAGAGAGAAAAAAAACGATTTATATGTTAAAAAATAAATGCCATCAATACAATAAAATACAATACAATAAATAAATAGTATTATTTCTAAATTAAATTAATTAATTAAAATTAATAAATATCAAATAAAAATGGAATACAATAGTTTAAAATTTAATTAAATTCGAACGATAAAAATTAAAAGTGATAAATATTATTAATAAACGACTGGAATGATAAGTCAAATGTCCTCTAACTGAAAGTGCTTATACAATTTTCGTTTTATAGTGTTAAGACTGTCATGGTTGATATCAATTTCAGCTTTGCGACATAAAGCATTATACAATTTGGTAGCCCTCGTAAGGGGAGCGTTTTCACCTAAGTTGGTTTTGTACAAAGGTTGTCTGAACAGATTGTAGGTATGTGACCGTGGTAACCTGCAAGGAACATTAATACTTATTTTTGATAGAAGGTCAGTATTTAGTTTGGATGTCACCAATTTGTGAAGAAAACAAAGATCTAGTACTTTTCTACGATTGGTGAGGCTTTGGAGTTTATAGTGATGGACACGGTCTTTATAAGATTTTAACTGTTTCGCGGTTTTGTTTTGCATGGTAAAATGATATAAAAACCTTCTTTGGATTCGCTCAATACGTTGCTTATGTACGTTATAACGGGGTGACCATACCTGGGAACAGTATTCCAGATTGCTGCGAACCAACGTCTCATAAAGAATAATTTTGGTCTTAGAATTGTTGAATGGTTTTGAAGTCCTTAATACAAAACCTAGCATTTTGTTTGCATTTGATATTATCTTATCTATATGGTTATTGTATGTTAATTTGCTATCCATCAAGATACCCAGATCCCGAATAGTGTCAACTTCGTTGAGTGTCTTGCCTGAAATTGAGTATTTTGTATTTAAAATATTTTTATTGCGACAAAATTTGATATGAAAACATTTATGTAAATTTAGGCTCATCCTATTTTCTTTGCACCACTGAACTAATCTATGCAAGTCAGCTTGCAGCAAATAAGAATCTTCCAGAGATTTTATAGGTAGGGTCAACTTGAGATCATCTGCAAATAAATAAGATTCTGCGTGATGGAAACAGTGGATAATGGTATTAATGAAAATATTGAAAAGTAAAGGTCCCAAGTGGGAACCCTGTGGTACCGCAGACGTCACATGAAAATCCTCAGATCGGACCCCATTCAAAACAACGAACGACCAACGATCACCAAGGTATGACTGAAACCACTTCAATAGTGGACCGTAGATTCCACAGCTCTCGAGTCTTTCTACTAAAATTAGGTGGTCTACATTGTCAAACGCTTTACTGAAATCAGTGTATACTGCGTCAACCTGAATCCGTTGGTCCACAAACTCTATGACATTCTGTGAAAAAGTTACAAGATTGGAGTGAGTTGATTTGCCCTGAAAGAAACCATGTTGATTGCCTATTATGTGATTTTTCAAGTGGCTATACACATAAGGATACAGTAATAACTCGAAAACCTTAGGGATAATTGAGATAATCGATATAGGTCTATAATTTTTTATATCGTTTTTGCGACCATCTTTAAAAATAGGGACTATTTTAGCTTTCTTCCAAACGGATGGGAAAAAACCTGTTTCAAGTGAGCGGTTAAAAATAAAAGTTAAAGGCGTAGATAATGACTTCGCGCACTTAGCGAGGAGAATTGGGGGAAGCTCATCAGGACCTGGTCCTTTGCGTACGTCCAGACATCTCAGTTTGCTAGCGACCATATCCTCTGTAAGCGTTATGTGACTTAATACATCAAGGCTTCCACCACTCAATAAACTGTTTGATGTATTAGTTAGCGGTGTGGCGGGGTGGTTCTGATTATACACAGATGAAAAGTTTTTTGCGTATAGTTGACAGATATCGATACTGTTGTCAGCTACAAGATCATTCTTTCCGGGATTGTCCTTTTATTTTTACGCTTATGTTTAATATATGTCCAAAAGTATTTAGAGTTGTTTCCTATTCTGGCTTCTATTTTTTTAACGTAGATAGTATAAGATGATTTGTTTAATAACCGGCATCTCTCCTTAAGTGATGCTAATCTAATCTTGATAAGATTAGATTAGCGTTGTTATATTTGTTACTTTTATTCTAAGGTTGTACGTTTGCTTCAGTAATATTGTGTGATCTTTCGTGAACCAAGGTTGTTTATTGTTGTTTACTTTATATGAGAAAGGAACGTTGTCACTAATAGCACTCCTTACCCTTTCATAAAATATTTCAACCATTTCATCAATGGTCCCACAATTTTTTAACGTCGTAGTCCAGTACTATATAAACTCATGCACATTTAAGGGAGGTTCTGAAAAGTGATGTGTCTATGTCACTAAGTTGTACAGTCATTTGCAGTAAGTCTATTATTAATGACGTATGCTTGTGGTTGTTTCTGTAGTAAAAAGAAAACGTTTCTGTAGATAACCTCCTCCCAATGAATATTTAAAAAAACATTTACTCAAATAAGGCTGAGTATCAGCACTTTTTGAGCGTGAAAATTACATCTGAATATATCAGGGCGGATTTAACCAGTTAGGATCAATTCCTTGTAATACATTTAAATTTTGAAGATTGTGACTTTGTGTGTGTCATATTTTTAATGTACATATTTCTTTTAGTGAAAAATAAACGTTTATATTATTTATTGTAATTACCAATAAAACTGAACACACTCAGCAGATTTAAAACGCGTTCAAAAGTTTTCAGTGTCAAAATTGCTATGGAATATTGACACTGACAGCTCTTGAACTGGATTTAAAAGTGCTGATCGCGTGCAGTTTTATTGGTGATGTCGGCAGTTAATGCATGAGACAGTTCCCCAAAATGTCCGCTGCTCTATGTAGGTATGTATCATTGACCGTGGAGTACACAAGGCACGATCATAAGCTTCAATCAACTCGTTATAAATCCAGATGTTTCCGTCTGAGCTATATATAAATTGCGAGGCGTTAAAAATAACAAGACTTTCGTTAGACGCGTATCATATCGCAATAGTAAATTAGATAAAACCTTCCTATCAAGTTTTAAAAGCTGAAATGTCACAAAATAAAGAAATATGATGGTTTTAAACGCAGACTGGGTGTTGCCTGTTGGTCCACGAAGATTTATTAGTTTATCTATGCTTTGAAGTTCATGGGTGTTGTTGTTAAATCTTGTGATAATTTAAAAGATGACTTAATTTATAAATTGTTTTGTAAGCAAGAATCATTTCATTATTTTTATAGTGTACATGATATCTGAAACTACTATTTTGTTGTCTGAACCTGCCATTTGCCACCGTTCGTTCACTCTTTGGCAACCACAAAGTAATGAGGCCAGTAGAAAGTATCGATACGTTCCGAAAAGGTCATTTTTATTTACACCTGTAACAACCAGAAAAACGATAATTAAGTTTTAGAATACTAGCTGTTGCCCGTGACTTCGTCTGCGATCCAGGATAAAAAGTAACTTATGTCCTTACTCAGGTTCTGGCCTATCTGTGTGCCAAATTTCATCCAAATCTGTTAAGCTATTTTGCCATGAAAGCGCAACAAACAAACGAACTTACTACTACTACTACTTAATATTAGTTAAGAAGTTAGGATATCGATTTTCTCATCTCATCTTTAAAAAGCAACCACAAGGATTGTAAACATTTCATGACCATGTTATTTTTCTTCGTCCCTCACTAAAGCTTTTATTTCCCACATCAAATCCAATTATGAACCCCCTTTTCTCTAAATAAATCTGAGCCGTCTTTGATCTACTATTTGCTTCAAATAAATCACATTTCCATACGAGACTGGACCAAAAATGGCGCCGGCTACGCTTGCTAAGTCAAATTATTTGGCATGACTTGCATAACATGATAATAACGTGTCGAGACAGCGAAGGCGATTGACGGGGGAATGAAAACTTGGAGAGACAAGATAGAGTTAGGATGTTCATTGACAGGAATAATAAGGTAGGCAGGCAAATGGAGTTAGTTAGGTACGGGAAAATTAACATAGAGACATAATGTAGTAAAGGCAAGAAGCAAGATCCCACAGCAAAAGTAAAGGAAAAAGGTCCAAAAATCTTTATTTGTAGATTTTTTCGATTTTTGCGAATACAAACAGAGACATAGAAAAAACTTACATTAATTTGCAGTTGGAGAATTGACCGTGACGTATATCGATGTATGAGAGAACATATTTTTCAACTACAATGTTATGTTTGTTCTTGGGATAAATTCATCCCAACTAAGGACGGAACCCTTCATTGTGCGAGGTCCTACACGCCGGTTTTTTTTTTTCATGTCACTATCAGGCGCAGGCGGGTCAGCTAATCGCGTAAGTTGTCAGTCAGTCACCGTCGTCGCCACCTGTGGACGTCTGCTGGTATCTGGTACCAGCAGACGTCCACAGGTGGCGGGACCGCGGACTGCGTTTTTAATGCTTTTTCACGATTCTAGGTCAACGGGAAACACCCGGTTTTTTATTTATTTGCGAGTATCAAAATTTGTCGCATAAATCTGCTGTATTTTTATTGCGTTGACTTAGAAGCTTGATTTTGTTTTAGCGCGTGGAGGTATCAGCTTCAAATGATTTTAAGTTGATACCTCCACGCGCTCCTGAGCACAAGGGTCTTGACAGACTCACAGCCAGACAGATGGACAACGAAGTGATTAGTCCTATAAGGGTTCCATTTTTTCCTTTTGAGGTATGGAACCATAAAAACAAGTAGAAAAGGGAGACAAGACAAGATCGAGGGAGGTAGAAGGAAAGGCCTGCCCCTTTGTCCAGAAGTAAAAAAAGTAACTGAAGACAGATGATTTGGCAGATGGAAAATGCATAAAAAAATGCTGATAGAAGCTTCGATGCTCACACGTTTCTCTCATTTAACATTTCCATTTACGTATAGGTATGATGCACCGTTAGGGTACCTACCTACGCCTAGCCTTTTATAGGGCATAATTAGGTATTATATTTACCACTAATAAGGTCAGTGTGTGTCTTTGACCCCTCATTGGTCTAGTATATTCGCAAACACAGCAGTATTATTTGTTTTAGTTTTAAGATAGCTACAATAATCAGTTTAAATAATTAAAAATAAAATATTTTATTTTCAGACAAAAAATGCCCACAGTAGGTACAGAAATAAAAATTGAAAAATAATGTCGATTCACCAACCAGCACCTCTCACATGCAGATTGATGAATCGATTGAACACAGGTCGACGTACAACCTATCTGCTATCATTTTCAGGATGCTATTTCTACTCCCCCGCACACTTTTCACGACAGAAGTGGTTTTCTTCCGCATAATTGCGTAAAAACCATCTATATTATGAGCGTATGTAAAAGGTAAAAAAAAGTAATATTATTAAACAATGGAATTTTGGTGGCCCTCAAACCAGCCTAGCTCTTGAAAAATTATATGCTTGATAGTTAAAATAATTATGTTTTAGTAGATACAGAACCAATCATTTGCTTTAAAAACAAAGCAACGGACACCATAGGTCGGGAAAACACTCAAGAATAATTGCCAACTTGTTCAAAACATCTACATAATCATAACATAGCATAAAACGATGAAATTACGTAATAATTGCTGTCTCACCTCGCGTTACTTTTCTTATCTATACAATATAGCATATGTACATGCTGATAACAACATCAAACTCTAAATATTGATACTTGGCCTTTCCAAACACCTGTATGATACGTTCAATGAAGACAAACGATGGAAACACCACTGGTTCCTAATTATCGATTAATGTGAGCATCGGCGTCACTACATCACTAGGGTTGACGAAGACAATCGAAGGTAAGGACTTGTCGCAAAATGTATATTGACTTTTTTTTTATTACTTATGGATTTGACATTCTATAATAAGTTACCTGTGAGATTCCATTCATAAATCGCATTGTATTATTAAATTAGTTAGCTCGTTGGTCTAGTGGTCGCAATCGCTACTGCTGAGCATGAGGTCCTGGGTTCGATTCCTAGGTCGGGCAACGTGTTATTGGGTTTTTCTATCTGGAATTTCTCAGTAGCAGCCCGAAGTCTGGATTTGTGCCCGGTAGATGGCAATAGGCTCGCCCCCTATTACATGGGACTTAAACATAACTGGCGAAATGTGGGTGTACTATAGGTACACCTCTGCCCAACCCTTCGGGGAAACAAGGCGTGATGTTATGTTATGTTAATAAAATACCCATTTTCATTTCAAAAATTTTTTTTTGTTGGGGATATTAATTGCTTTAATTTTAATTTTAGTATTTCTACAATGGCAACGATAGTGAGGAGATTTATTCATTTTGTGTTCATAGTGAAACATTATACAGATTTTATAAACAAAAAAATATGGCTCCATACTATGTCGCGCCAAAGGGCATACAAAATAGGTAATCGAATGTCAATTCACAAAATAGAAACAAAACAAATTGGTGTATAAATGTCACAATTTCATGCCAAACACTAATACTTAATAATATATCAATAAATTAAGACGGCACATAAACAAGTGGGTAGTTATTATTAAGTCACAATTTCGTATACAACAAAAAATCTGAACAAAAAATATCATCGACATAAGGCAGCAACATTTCAAATATAGACAGATATAAATTTATATAAATGTAATTTTTATTTAACATTAAGATATTCAATAAATGTATAGTAAAATAGCCAAATCAATTTCAAAGTAAATAGCAACAAAAATTAGGATATTTCCCACAAGTCAGAAATTCGTCAGTGCTGTAATAAGCCTTCTCAAGCAGAAGGCTTCTTCATATTTCTTTGGTATATTCCCTCCAATCTAAATTCCCAAAGATCTCAATGCACCATACCATATACTCAGAAATAAATTAATTATATATGAAAAAATGCCAAAGAATAGTGCTCATATTTTTAAGAATAAAGTGTAACTGTGGAGGTGCACTTCGGGAAAATATTTTGTACACACGTTTTTCCCAGTAGAAAAATCATGACCAATGTTTGATGGAAACATCGCCACAGGGCCGCAGGGCTATGTCAACAGATTCTTGAAACTGGACGACAGCCTTTTTATAGCAATTTCCGCGAATAGGGAGGCAGACTACCTTGTACAACTGCCTAGCCTATTCAGCAGATGCAGCTGAATACTAGGATTTTACATGAAGCACCTGCGTATCTGACCTTCACAAATCAGTTACGGCGATACCCGTGGTAAGACTGGCTGTAAGACTACTAAAAACGACTGATCTTTGAGATCTGCGAATGACAACCTTGTAGAACACCCACCTTGAAATAACCATGAGAACAAAACACGCACTAACGGGGCTGGAATTGAAGATTGTAATACTGCACCAATTATGACCGACTGTAAGGGCCCGATTACACGGACCACAACGACACCACGTGTACAGGCGCTAATTTGTATGAAAATTAAAAGTCTAAGCGACCGATACTACACGAACCACGTTTGGCCGTCAAAATCAACCGTGTAGGCGATTCTGACCACATAGAAACAAAGAAAACAAAATGTGTTTATTGCCATTACAGCACAAACTGACACCTTAAAAGTATAAAAAACTGAAAACAAAGATAGTAATGTGATAAGGGCCTCATCTCAGCATAATGTCAGATGACAACAAATAGTGTACCATCTGACGCAGATTTTCAGCTACAACCCACATCAAGGCGCCACAACGCAACCACAATGCGAGGACACTGTCACAGCTGGAGTCGATCTGTCTGCAAACACTAGCCTTGTGGCTAATGTTTGCAGACGTAACCACATTCCAACTACCAGCAATAACGCAGCTGCAAGAAGTTGCTGCGAGACTAAGTCAAAGTCAAAGCATTTATTTCAAATAGCCACATAAAAGGCACTTCTGAACGTCATCATTTACATTGAAATAGAATTGATTCTAGTCGCCCCTTCTAAAAGGTAGTTTCGTATAGAGAAGAATGGGCAAGAAACCCACCGATTTTTTTTTGTATACATTAATTATAAAGGACAATGCCAGAAACTCTATAGAACTTTGCCCCACTTAAATCAAAAAGTCATTTACAAGCCTGCAAAATGCAGCATCTTAAAGCTTATTTATTACTTTTATCAAAAAAATTGTCCTAATGCCTGTAGAACTTGCGGTTTCTGTTAAAATCTTAAAACAATATTGACATTGATTATAGGTTAGGTGCAGTTTTTAAATGTTAAAAAGCGATTTAAACTACATATGCGTTAGGCATTATCATAATTATTATAATCGTAATATGAGTTTTTGTTTTACAGGTATTTTAAACTTTTTTTTGTTGTGGATCATGCGCAATAAGTAACGCAATAGGAAATTCAGGACTTGAATTCCTTTTATCATTGATTTATAATCGGCAAGTTCTACTGAAAAACAATGTATTATGAAAAGGTCCGTTATTCATTACAATTATTTTCATTAATTGAAATTTCTTGTAAATAGCTGGGGCAGGATCTGGCATTGTCATTTATATGTAAAGATGATGAACCAAGTATAAAATTACTATACCACAATAGTTAAAAAGAATTAAAAATTAAGCAAAGACAAACTAATTATTTGATATATACATGGTACTCACATTTATGCATTTACAAACATTGTAAAAATATACGATTTTCCTAAAATATTAACAAGGAATAAGTCAGTGTATGAGTTAAGTAATCAAGGAATGTAAATCAATGTCATAAAAATAACAAAATATTTACAATTAAATTAGCAACCAGTTTGATTTTGTCTAGACACACTATTCACGCGTAACTACTGCTTGCCGACATTTTGTCGCTACGATGTGGTGTGGTTGATGTACGTGTGAATGGGCCCTTAGTCCGACTCCGATGCCTACGAGAGCTGAATTCACGCGACGATTTGTTGCATCTTGATTCGATTGAGCAGACATTCAATTGATCGATTGTTTTTTTTTTGAGCAAAGCCAAGTACGGAAAAGATTGTTCGAAAATTTCTAATGGAGTAAACTATCTCATAAATGAGTTAGCATGTATCAATCAGAAAGGCGTGGTCATATTTAAGGGTCTTGAACAGACCATGAAACTGAACCACTTTTTCCATGGGACCAACTTCGTTATCGCGAAAAATTATCCACTGTCCATAACAAAACTTTAGGGCTGGATTAAGTGCTCGACCGACGGACTCGACTTAACGTCAAAATGTATGGCAAAGTCATTACCTGTGGAAAGGACGCGATCAGCACATAAACTACGTTTAATGGCTGTCAGTGTCAGCGTTCAGTTTCATTTGTGAAATTGTCACTTTATTCGTAGACAATTAAAAACTTGTAACGAAACGCCAATCTAACGTCGCGTTACGTTAGCGTGGCGTCTCTCATACAGCGCTGACATCGATCGCATACCGATATGGACTCACGCTCTCTGACCGTTCGGTGCTACAATATACTCGTCCATTTATCGTCAGCGCAGCGTCTTGATACGCGCGACCGACGTCAGCGTAAGCCCACGTTCCCACAAACACGAACGACGTCTGCCGAGAGTTGAAAATTCAACAGTGTGTTTATTCGACGCGCTAGGATGCACTCTGTTAGATTCTGAACGCTCGGCTCAACACCGACAGTTGGAAATCCTGTGCGCGATAAAATCCCGCCGCCATATTTTGACGTCCGTTCGAACGTGGTCTAAAACAAAATCCAGCCTTAAACCTACTCGACCCAAATGATGTATGGATAGGCAGTTTTTTTCTACACCTTTTTATTACCAACATGCTATGTGCATATTGATGTTAGTTTGAAATGGCACTTCTAAATAGGACTCTCAAGATTGGGTGCAAAATCTCAATTATCCAATTTAACGTCGGCTTCTGGTGTCACTAAATCGTTTGTTATGTTTATCTGCACGATCAACAGTTGTCTTGGTAAATTCTAATTGTGGAACAATTCGGTTCGAGCGTTTACCGACGGATTCATCGACAAATTGTGCTCTCTTAAAATCTATAACGAGACGTGGTCGTCCACGGCTTCACGATAACACAAGCAAGTAAAATGAGAAGACTCTTTTAAAGGAGATATTCCAAACTGTATGGAACCTGGGCCAGGTCTTAGTACACTATACCTAAACATAGGATTGCTTATTTAATACAGTTCTCAACCGTCCAATTACTGGCTTCGTTTGGTTTGCTGGTAAAACACAAGAAATTGCTCTTGAAATTGCAACACACAACAAAAAACCTGTCATGGCGGTAAGTTGTCATTTTGATTGATTATTGACGTTTGACATGACGAAAGTAACTGAAGTGATCCTGTTGTGACAGCTGATAGTTCTATGTTCAATGGTCGATATACGGTTTGTTGTCATTGTTTTTAAGCACAGAGTAACTAAATCCGTCATGACACCATGTTGAAAGTCGAGAAAAATAATTGATGAATATCAATTAACTGCCATAACAGTATACATTTAAATGAAGTTGCTGTATTTTTCCCGAGTTTTACGGATTTTTCCCTTTTTTTGAGGCAGTGTACATAGTCCACAATAACGTTATAACGTTATCGACTCCTGTTCTTTCTTCTCATCTCCCGAAAAATTAAAAACGTAATACATAGTTGAAAATACGTAAGGTAAATAAACAGAAATCCTAAAACGTCTTTTTTTAGCATTACGTCACTGTACCAGACAGAAGTTTTAAATCATCGTGTTTCAAATACCTACTTATACACTAGCTATGCACCCCGCTTCGAACAGTTTTTACGCATTGACAATTTATTAGATATTGTAGATAGTTAGAATAATAACGATCGATTTACGTAAAAATAATGGATTGAATGTAACTTAACTGTAAAACGTATATTTATCGGATGTGCTATAACATCTTACTGTTATTTTGCAATATTTTTGCGAGCTGTGTTCAACAGAGCGTGACCTTGAGCACTGACGGATCGCTGCGCTAGCTAAGCTATGTCGTATTAGGTATAGTTTGAGTTGCTTCACTTTTGTTGCTCGTTTTAGGTTTATATGCGTTTTTATTCTATGTGGCGGTATACATTGAATTTTTACTATTTATAAATAGGTTATTTAGTGTACACCACAAAAAATACATAAAAAAGGAAATTGAACTCTATAAAATGCACAATGGGCGACCTTATCGCTTTCTGCGATCTCTTGGAGGCAACCTTGGAATGGACAGTGATTTGCCTGGAGATAAAATGGGGTTGTCGTTGGTGCAAATATTAAGTATACAATATAGTCAAATTGATACACAGATATATACATATTATCCTAAATTATAGATACATAAATACATACATACATACTAAACATAAGCAACAAAAATAAATGAGGACTATAAATAATTACAGTTACAAGAACAAGATCACAACGACTAGTAATGTTCCTTCACAAGTCTTATATAAGTGCATTATGCTCATAAACCTTCCGGA
The DNA here is from genome assembly GCA_963555695.1 of Dasypolia templi. Taxonomy (NCBI): domain Eukaryota; kingdom Metazoa; phylum Arthropoda; class Insecta; order Lepidoptera; family Noctuidae; genus Dasypolia; species Dasypolia templi. The sequence goes on along the minus strand of OY743148.1, from coordinate 6,144,414 downwards.
ATCATGATGAAAACCGCATCAGAATCCGTGGCGTAGTATAGAAGAACAACGCGGTCACACGTACAGAAACGTAAAGAGACTTTAATTAATAATTTTAATACAGAGAACCCCTGCTACGCACGGTTTTTACGGCTTGATCAAATATGGAGATTTCTTTATTATGTGTTATTTGTTGTGTGTAATAAACCATGCGGAATAATTTGTCTAAATAATATTGAAAACCGCATAAAAATCCGTTGCATAGTTTAAAAGAACAAAACGATCACACGGGCAAACAAGAAAAACGACTTTAATTTACAGTATGTAGGTATTAAAAGTAGATATAGAAGAGCACGGCCATGCTGTCCTTGTGATGGCTTAACATCAAGAGCAATGTCATACAGGAATAGACAGCCAGAAGTCATTGAGGCACCGTTGAATTGCTGCCAAGCACCCGACGAAGACGAACCGGATAAAAATACACCAACAATGTCAGACCACCGTAACGCCAGTTTGTGAAAAAAATGATGATTCGCTTATGTAAAACTTGGCAACACTGCACGCTTCTACGTTTGGGTTTTTGTATGTATTGATGTTGTTTTTTTTGTTTACTGTCCGTCGTTTATGTAAGTGTCATATGACGGTAGATTTGAGTATTGATATGTATACAACAGATTAATTATTAATAGATAATGTAGTTTTGTGAATAAAAAATCGGACTACTCCGTAAAAAAATACGCGCCGACTTGCGAATTTTCTCATTTTTTTGTTGATTATAAGAAAATGTAAGTAATCAAAGGGAAATTCGTAATTCCGTTTTCTACACAATTAATTGCACTTAACACTTCCTTGGAAAAGGAGAGATATCAATAAACGCAACCACCAATACCTCAGTCTCAGTAGTAACTTATTTCATATATCTGAAAACCGATTTTTTGCTGCTGCTTTTTTTTCTGAGAGCCTAATTGGTCTAGTGGTTAAAATCCCAGGTAGTTGGTTTTTCCATCGCGAAGTTCTCAGCCGCAGCCCAGTGTCTGAATTTGTGACCGGTTGATGGCAATAGGCGCGCCCCTATTACATGGACTTAAACACAACTGTCGAAGGTGTACTATCACACCTCTGCCTAATCTTTCTAATACAGACGTGATATATTTATTATGTTATTTTATAATACCTACCTCTGTACTCGTATGAGACATCTACTAGGGTTACTTCATTGTATGAAGCAAGTATGTAGGTAATAGGTTATCAACCAACAACCTGCTGATATTGATACTACTCGGTTATATTCCGTCCATAAAGGAAGCTGTACATTACACACACACCAGTAGTGCTATTCTGTAACCATCTCACCGTGAAACCTTAGGTGAAGTGAGAGTGGAGTCAGTGCCACTGATGCTAGACATTGACCAAGACGGGATGACATTGACAGCTCACTCCACGCAAGTCTTCATGGTGAGATTTTTACAGAATCGACGTGTCTAATACCTATTTAGGTACATCCATTCAATGTTTATTAGGCACGTCAACCACGATGTTTACAAAAGGCGACTAACAAATTATCCAGGCGTGCCAATACTGGCTATATTTTGACCCCTCTATATCGGTAATTTATTCCAGAAACCCCATGTTCATGGTGTGAAACGGTATATTAATATCCTCTGACGTCATCCCACTATATCCGCACCTACGCCAATTCTAATTATCAAATGATGGATAGATAACAACTACCTAACAACAATTTCCGTTTCCACACTGTCATTTTTTTATTAATAAAATAGTTTTAGTAGTTTTTCTTAATTGGGAAACGAGTTTCATTTCATTGAAAGACTGTTCCTGTCTCTTTTACTCGCTCACACGACACGAAAGGCAATGTGTGCCAAGTTAATTGAGTTTATCGCGTCACATTACACCCGGCGCTAATAAAAAGCGTGCCACACAAGTCCCTTCAAGTCATACATTTTAAAAATGGAAGCATTTACATACCTACGTAATTAGTATGCCAGCAATTTGGACGTGACCTTTTATTTCGTGAATCATAACACAAAATTAGGGGTTAAGTGTAAACATTACTTGGGTTTAATTTACACAGCCATGTTTTGAAAAAACTTGAAATTAGTAAGTACATCATTTTTGTTTGCACGCTTAAATTAATAAAGAGGTGACTGTGTGTTACTAAATGTAAATTAAATTTTACTGATTACACGCAATAATTAACTTATTTCGTTATGAAATCAATCATTAGGAGCTATTTACTTCGCTTCGATCATTGGTCACTGACAAAGTAACCATAGAAGACCTTTGCTACCAGCCCAACCTTTAGTAAAAACGAACTCACAATATTTTATTTCGATATTATTTTGGCAGACTCAAAATGTATTTATGACTTAATAATTATAAATCCAATTAAGATCCGTAGTCTCATTAAGGTTGCCAAAAATATCAATACCGTTTTGGCATGAGTAAAACATCACTACTTTAGCGAATGACTCGTTTTGTTTGCCATTTAGGGCACAAGAACAGCGGGTGGTACTTTTAAAGGAAATATTTTAAATTACCATAGGCCTTTATTAAAAGGAAAGTAAGATTCGAAAAAGGAAAGACATTTTGCATAACGAGAAAACAAAGGAGAGAGAAAAAATAAAATGACATTTTACATAAAAGGCAAAAAGTTAAACTCTGTGATAAGTCTAGGTATGATAATGATATCGGTGACATTTGCACGACAAGTGCAAACTCCTCGGTAACCCATATCTCTAGTAGCTAGTTGATAAGACCAGAAGCATTCATTTGTAGACTGATTCGGACATGTTAGTATCTTTATACCTATCCAGGCTCTACCTGACACATTAACTACAGACCCACTCCTCACCTTCAGTGCCACACGGTTAGGGCGTGCAAAAACAACTTCACTGTTTTCAAAAGGACTCAAAACAATGTTATCACAACACCGAAGTGTTTAATTCATTCAAATCGAGGCAAACGGTGACTTTATCGCGTTTATCAACAAACAAAATTCACATGTTTTATTTGATAAATAACTTTGCTTGCTTTCAAATGTTTGTACGTTTGATTCGATTTAGGAATACAAGAACTGCCTCAACTCGAAGATAGATGTACCTTAAACACGTCCAGTAATAGATCGGCGTTATTTTTCGCGCGCATGACGCCACTCCAGCCGGTCCCGCCATCCGCCACACCCCGCCTGCAATTGATGGATCTGGCAGTCCTCCTGAGTTTACACTTTCTCATAATAATTAGAGTGGGTTGAAGAAAAATGTTAGGCAGAACCACGCGAAATGACATCATCGCAACAGTAGAAGAGTATCCTCCATGTCCAATTATATTGCTTTCAAAATCTGCATTCTTTAATTTAATGTTTTTTCCTTGTTTGATTTCATAGATCAATTCTTAACAGATTCATTCTCGAGATTTTCATTATCAAGTATTTATTACCTAAATTATTCAATAAGTTAAGTACTTTTTTTCGGCATGATTGATTTGTAATTTTAGGAGGGTAGACTCATAAAACAAGCAGAGTCACGCCCACGTCCTGTACCTTCCGAAAGCGACCGTTTAGCATTTTATCATCAACGATAAGATACGCAGTTTTTAGACAAGGAGCCAAAGATAATTCTTAGAGTTTCGTACGCTTATCTAACGTTCGTACGTTCAACTTGAATCTTCAGTAATTTACATAGCTGCGAAGCAAGGACAAAACGAAGGTCCATTCCTACGATGAGTAATGTTTGTAGAACATAAAATCATTGGTGAAAATAAAAAATGCGTATTCCATTTCTGAAGGAAAGAAAACCAATGTGTTTTACTTTTCCGCCGTTCCATTTCTATGTTCGAACATCAACATGATATATTCATCGAATCATCCGTATGCGCGAACCACTTTGAACTCTATTTACTCGTTGCTATGGAAATGTCACCGTTATTTTTCCACTGTTTATCTATCATTCGCTTCCCATATAATTAGTTCACAAATAAATACTATTCGTTCCAATTCAAACTGGTTTTTTAAATAGTTTCAATCGTACACCATTGCTTTCCACTGCGTGGTAATTATTTGTGTATTCTGAACGTTTTCCGCTCATTGTTTATAATTTATCCGTTTCAGCATTTATTTACTTTGTTAATACATAATTGTAATACATAGTTAAAATACGTGAATAGAACAAGAAAACCAATTCCTGATAAGTAATTAAATATTTCTTGATACCTCAGGTACTCGCTAATTGATTGGATTTGTAAATGTTGAAAGATATAATATCATGCGAAACAAAATTAAAGAACAAAGCACAATGGTAAACCGACACTAATAATATTTATGTATGTAAAAACTTACCTTCCTGATTATACTTTCAAGGGAAAATTACTTGGTCGTTTCCAATTCCATTAGTGTGATCCATAGTCTTACTCATTTATTTACGGTAAGTGATGAAAGAAATAGCCACAGTATCTTCTCCCTTTCAGTCATCACTGAGGAAAATGTAGAAGGGATTAGAAACTTATTTTTCACCTCACAGCCTGATTCTGTATATCAATCGAAATCTGAGTGCAAAAGTGCAATTTTATTCGCTAGCGTGGAAAGTTTTTTTTTTTTTAATTCAAACTTTTCTATTCAAAATATTCCGTCCGCTGAAAATGCATTAATATTTATTTTATGTCAGTGCGCCAACCTTATTTTTAGAATAATCGCACTGGCCATCACGACTGCATGTAATAAAAACTTATTCAATAATTATATTATCTAGCCTGTTTTTCTTGTACCTAGCACTTTCCTCGCTGTAGTGAGGCAAAAGTTGTGTGTTTCGCTCGGCAGCAAAGTGCGTCCTCGTACCTTTGAAACCCTAGAACAACTTTGCTGCCTTGCATAACAAATTTATTTGTTATGGATAGCACTTGATTGAACTAAATTAATCGGGCATAGAAGCAGTGGCGTAGCTAGTCATTTAAAGCTTAATCAGCCTATAACGTTCCCACTGCTGGGACACAGGCATCCTCTCTATGAGAGGTAGTGAGCCGTAATCCACCACGCGGGCTCAGTGCAGGTTGGTAGATGTCACATGTCTTCGAATTTTTGGTTCTAGGACATGCCGGTTTCCGCACGATGTTTTCCTTCACCGTTTTGAGAGCAGTGGTGATTAAATTATTTACACAAAGTAAAGCGCCTGCTTGGGTTCGAACTCACGACCTACAACTCGTAAGTCGGGACCGTTACCACTGGGCCACCACTGCTCCTCATTCGGTCATTTAAAGGCCCTGTATCAACATATGTTGAGGCCCTTTTTACCCGAATGCGGTGAAGCTACAGAAAAGTGTAGTTTCTTGCCCCTTCTTCTCCATACGAAACTACCTTTTGGAAGTGGCGCCTAGAATCAGTTCTATTTTTAATGTAAAAGTTGACGATCAAAAGTGCGTTTATAAGGGCCTATTTGAAATAAATGATTTGACTTTGACTACATTTTCAGGAGGTATTTACTAATTGCGGGCCTCAAATCAGTCAGAATTTGAGGTTTTGGATAATATTTCACGATTTTTGACGCTTCGGCGGGGCCTTGTAGCTTGGGACACTAGCAAGTGCGATATAGTGTACTTACTTAGTAAAGCTGATCTACGGTCACTTGCACTTGAGAGTGAGGAACAGTACAGAACAGTATATATAATCTTACTAGAAAATCAATTATAATAAGGAAATGACAGCGCTATGAGCTTGAAAGACGACAGATATTAAATCTTCCAAACGTTGGGGATCGTTTCGTTGATTTAATGTATTCTGTCGTCTTTAACTAGCGCAAGTTTGGCGCCATACTCTCACAATTCGCAACTAAAGATGAATTGAACCAATAAAGCTAGACGACCAATCATGGCAATCATCATAACTTTAATTTGTCTCATATTATTCGTCGCCAATAGTAACGATTTTATTGCATACGACCTCACTATATGTATATCAATAGATATTATCGGAATCAAAAGTATCATTAAATTAATACAAGTATTTTATGAGTAGGAAGTCGTCTTATCGAATCGAGATAGACTGATTTATCACGAGAATTTCAAGTCCTAAGATCCTGGATTAAATACCCAAGACATAATAACTTCCAGTTTCTCTCTGTTAAGGTTCAATCAAGATCGATCACTTGTAAAAAACAGTTCCAGAATGTAAAGGAAATCCAATATCAAGTTAAGTATTTCAGAAGAAATTCAAAGACTGCTATAGCATAACCCAGTGTGCGCTTAGAATCTACTTATTTTAATGATGCTTCTGAAAAAGGTAAGCTTTCTTCTGTACCATTTAGAATAATAGTTAAATGAACAGTCCCGGGAATACTTTGAAATGTCTTCTCATAACAAAGCAAAGAGTTCCATTCAACTTGATGAGAGCTCTTAAGGGAAAGGACGATGTGGAGTGAAGACTCATAAAAGATGAGGTAAATGAAAGTGGCTGATGTACCATTTGGATAACCAAACAGGCTTGCGAAAGCAAAAATAACTCCATATCATCAATAGCTGAATTATTCTACTCCTAGATTAAGAAAGATAATCTACCAGATAATGATACTGATTCCTGAAAAAGAATCTTAAATAAATATTTACACTTGCATTTTATAGTGGCCCATAAAAAGATTCAAAGGCAGGAATGATTCAACCGGAAACTGCGCAATATCTGTCCCATCAGAGGGAAAGCAAATTTCAAAGGTGGTCCCACATTTAAACAATCTGAATTATAAAGAGAACGCTGACACAAAACGTTCTTAGACCGTTTCCTATAAACCTTGAACAGGTCTGCCGACCTTACCGTCATAAAACAGGCGCTTTGTGAGTACTCCACTTTACGGCCATGAATATTATGAAAAACACATTCGAGACGTCTCTTTATGCAACATTGCCAAACAAAAAGTGGTTACCTATCTCCCAAACTCGTTTTTATCTTGACTGGAATTTAATATACATTTTATAAGTGTAACAAGTAACTAAAAGACAAGTTGTTATTTCATGAATAATTCAAGTATGTGCACACTATAATATGTTATTATTTTATGTCTTGCGCAGTTAAAAGGATAAATTGTTATTGAAAGATGTTTTCGAACTTTTCGAAAACATTGTGCACAACAGTGGGGGCAAAAAGGTGTTAATTAGGTACCCGAAAATTCGCTATCAAAGATGAATAAAAACAAACAACATGGGAAAACGTGACTACCGTATCTATCTATTCTAGCGACAAGAGCGAGATGAAAATATAACGCCTCAAACCTTGGATGATATTGCCGTGTTTGAATGTGAAAATTAGCATGTGTAGTGTAGTACCGCTGCGATGACGTTACAAACTTTGTCGAGTGGAAAACGGACATCTGGCGAACAAATACAAAAGGATGTGTTTGATCCCTAGCTTTTACTTTGTCGAGCAAAGGGATAACTACGACCCCGACTGTAAATAAGTTGCAATCACAAAGTGGGCAATGGACCGTCCCACTCTGCCTACCAAACGTCCCCTATTAGAAAACACAAGCTGTTCACGACGTTTATCAAGTCAAATCAATTCGTAACAGCGTAAGAGTCCGTGTTGACTGATAATAACATACCTATTTAAATTCAAGGATATTTTTCGTCGACATGTCGCGGTTCCAAACTGGTTTTAAATATAGAAAAGTTGACATTTACCTCAAACTAACGCGCTCGTTTGTTATTGAAATTAAAGAGGATGTTGTAATTGTGAGCGACGCCTGTTCATAAGCAAAGATTATTCCGCAACATCGAGTGGCGTCGGGCCGCGTATACACTGGTGGGTATACGTAACATGTGCTTTCTCAGCCCTCAAGGTTGCCACAGTCGGTTGCGAGAACGAACCAGCCTTCTTATAGGTAAGACACCTACCTACATATTCGCAAGCGCAAAATGCTACATGAGCGCCGACAATGTCGTCAGGTCTAATATGTGTGTTCCACTTAGGAACCGATCAATATTAGACACATTAAAGCAACTTTAGCAAAGCAACTCCACTTGCTAGTGTTGAAAGTACCAAATGGAGACTGAATTATTGATACCTAGCATTACGAAACATCAACAGTAGCTACTTGTACTGAAAGGCAATATTGTGTGAAGAAGAAATCAATTCAAACACAGTTTGAATTTTAAGAAAACGCTAGGTATCTATGTGAAATCTTTAATATCCTACGGAAATTGCGGTTCGCTGAAGTTTTACTTATCAGGCAACTATTAAAAATTCCATTTCAATTTCGGTGGAGCATTGCAAGCAAGAACGTTGAAACCGCACACACGTCAACAGAACACGTCCTGCACCAAAGACAATGCATATTCAACTTAAAACGGCAAAGATAATACGGGGACGGTCCATTTGCAAGTAGAAAATTAATCGTTTCTGGCCCAGAGCTCGTTTGGCACGTGGTACTAAACCCATTTTTCCATCTAAACATCTATTGTGAGGATTGATAATAATCATCCTTCCCACAACGCGATTCGCGTGTCAAATCAGAACATATAGCTACGTTGTTAGGTAGATGATTTACTAAATATCTTTGCTTATACTGGTACTTAGTGCGGATTTACAGTACATTCATAGAAAACTTTTAATAATTCGAACTGCAGACTATTCCACCACGCGGCCCCAGTGTGATGTCACGTCTTCGATTTTTTGGTTCTGGGACATGCCGGTTTCTTTCAGAGCTGGGTAACTGGTAAATATGAAGCTCTAAATCGGCAACTTTGAAATGATTCGTTCACAAAGCGACGAAAACAACGACACTCCAGGAGTCTCGCACAACCCTAGAATTTTAAGGCCCATGCATTTTTGTGATGCATGGAGGGTGTGTACTGTTGCATGGATAATAAATTTATAATTACATACCATGCCATACCCATGTGGGAATGGGACGAAAAAGGCAAAGATTCTACTATTTCACACTATGACGAACTAAGAATAAGTTTTGTGTGTTCATGCCAAATTGGTAATGTAGTCAAAGGTTATCGAACGCAACATACATTGATATGGCCGGAAGATAACACATTTTAACAAACATCCCAATAATGTAGTTGGTACAATAAATAAGATGGTTTATTAAAACTTAGTACAGCGTTCTACCACATAATTTTGTGACGTTTTTTTTTGAAATTATCAGGTCAGTATGTTGAACAAAGTATGATTCGCGACCGTTAGAATTATTTATTTACAGAATTTCAAAAATTAAAATAATTCTATGTTCTATCTTATTTCATATTATATCTAACCCTATTTATTGAAATTTCGCAGGCTACTCTGGCGCTTCCCCCAAAAAGCACTAGTTCTTCTGTGTTTTGCCTCAATGTCAGCTAGCTAATACGCGTGATTCAAAACTACCTACTTATTCGTATGAATCAGTAAGCATTCCACCTACGCACACATGCCTAATGAGAGAATTTCATGAAGTTACCTTACTACAGGCAAAAGGTTTGTAATATCGTCACATCACATCAACATTCGCAACAGAATTCAAACACTCGTAAAATGCGAATTTTTAGCGCATTTTGTTTAGACTGAATGTTCGTGCTAGAAAACAAGAGCGTGGGCGAAAAATGTGAAATTTGTTTCAGTCGAACGAGATAATGTGTTACTTTTCAAAGGTTGTCCGTAGACTCCCTACCTAAAGAATCTAGATACAGATCAGTTGTTTTACGTGGCACTTAAAAATGTACGTTTTTAATGTCCAATTGCATTAAAAACATACATTTTTAAGTGCCACGTGCCCATTCAGCGATCTAATCGTGAATAATTAAAAACATTAGCAAATCAGACTTAAAAATTAGACAATTTTACTAATATCAATTAAGATTGATAACAGACGAAAAAATCTGCGAGGCGTCAGTTTACTAAGTGAGAAATTGATGTTGATGTTACAAAAAATAACTGTGAATGTTTGCATCCAATATAGACACAGTAAGCGAAACAAACAAATCTTTATGTCTGGCAATGATGAAGAGCGTACGGGCGGCGGAGCATTCCGCTTTATTAGGAAGCCACGTATTAAACCGGCTCGTTCGCCCCACGTGCTACAGCCTTGTTGCTCCAAACTTGCGAACAACGTCAAACAATACAACAACATACGTATACCCAGGCGGATATTTTATCTTCGACGTACCAGCTACAAAGCCCACGGACATACGTCAAAAGGCAGATGTGCCAAATACACGTATCGTGTAGTCAACACTGGAATAGAACACCTTTATGACATATTAAATCAAACCATTGTTTACTGTTACATCGATATTTTAATTTCATCGTAATTTTATGGAAGATCAATACATGGTGACAAATAATTACTGAAATTAACTGACTTTTTACACTTGAACTTTCAATGCTATAGGCACTCGATATAATAGATCTAGATGTGAACATTTGAATATTTAATACGCACAGATATAAAAAGACGACGGCTCGCAAATACACATACGGTCACACTAATGTTTATAATATCCAAAATGGCTTAAAATGTTCACATTAGAACGTTCATATTGTGTCGATGAGCAAGTTGTGAAGCTAAATGGAATGAAAGACCGCGGATATCTAAGCTGATTCCGAATCTCCTAATTACTGGGGATACGATCACTCTAGTTATATACAATGACTGTAACGAAGGGTACACATCAGATACTCTTTTATAGTCGATAAATATTAAAAAAAATTAAACGCTGTATTGAGACTGCGATCTGCAGGAGTTATATTACGCGAATTTTTGAAATAACGTTAAACAATGTCTAATTGGTGAATGTCTCTTTCTTACAAAGTAGCAAATAATTAGTCCACAGGCAAAGTGCTCAGACAATAGAAAATAGATAGAACATCTCGAGCTAAGAAATAACTGTCACTCAGAACAATGTTTCGAAAGCAAGAATTATACATGATTAGTTTGCCTTCGACTCAATGGCGCCAGATGGAACGTAGCGTGCGACTTGGTTTACTCTCTTTTGAAATTAACTATTCTATAATTCACTAGCTAACTATTAATAAATATGTATGTAAGTGTTTGGACACCAAGCTTTCAACATTCCCACCTCAGAAACAGGCGTTTAGTTTACAAAATTAACAAGTATGAAGTGACTAGCTACTTAAGTATTGTTATACTGTTTACTGATACTTCGAGACTTTCTATAGGACTTACATATAAGGTGCAAAGTTTAATACTGACATAATATGCGATTAAAGTACCAATTTAGCACAGCAATATACATATTATTGTTGTAAAGAAGTAGGCAATTAACTAAATTATTAAGAGAATAAAACATTGACAATTTAAATCTAATTATTTACACAGCAGGACCATTTCCAAAATAATAATTATGGCACCAAATAAAATATTAGGTCTTGATTTTAAAACTAAATTATTAGAATAAAGGAAATAAATATATTATTTCATGGTCTAGAGATTTGTCAATGGACATTTCACCAAAAGACATTGTTTATAAAGCACAGTGGTTGGTAAAAAAAAGTATCAGCAATTTGAATACAAATTCATAGTTGAAGTTTGACATTGAATGATTATAGAAAAGATTGAGAATGCATCATTTACAATATACATTGACTCAAAAGGATTAATTTAGTGTAAAATTTGATATGATTCAACAAGTAGTTATTATCATTACTTGACCAGTTCCAATGTAAGAACGAGGACAGTACTAACTCAAAGACGACAATCATATGTATGCATAGCTCAAGTCACATCAGTAACATTTTATAATAAATATGAATGTGCACAGAGCGGTTAAGTAACCTTCCCATGATTTCAACCTAATAACTATTACCACAGACCTCACAATGTAAAATGCACTACGAATTACTAGATATTTATTTGTACAGCCTGGATTCAAAGTCCTACATCTAATAGCTAACAAACTTTATAGTAAACTTTGCCAATTAATCATTACTGTATCACGCACTCCAAAGAATGGTGGGACCAAAATTAATAGCTGAACCTGATTATAATGATATCATTCTCATTATACACATGCTTATTGATAACATCAGTCTCAATGACAAGATATCAACGCGACTCGACGCCGCGCTTCAATGATCTAACACTAGGTACCTTTAAACATATTCCTATTCTTAATGAAAACAATATCTCATTTATAAAAATTCTCTCATGTCTTATTTTGTGCTGAATACCAAGGTGTAATGTATAAAACTATAAACATTTTACAGGACAGAAATATTGTTGCAAATTGGAATATGTTTAAATGAACAATATTTATTGCTTTTAATATTAACTGATGCTAGCAATAAGGCCAGGTCACACTTACATAGCACAGTTTGCTGAGAAGCTGACTTTAAAATATATAGATGTATTCATGCATATTCTGAATGATTGACTCCACAATTAACATAACTACACTTAAAACTACAAAATAAGGAACTAATACAAATTACACTTAAATTCAAATGAAACCGCACATCAGATCACAAACACAGGTCAAATTGCACATGTGAACACAACTACAATGAATACATTTACAATAAATTAATCTCTTCAATAGTTTGATGTAGTTATCCTTAGTTAAAAATATCAACTGATACAACAATATTAACACTATTAATAAAACCAATAACGAAATGTCAATTAATTAGAACCTATACATAATTAATTATAACATTCCATCAAGATAAGTAATATACATAGTTTTAGGAAATTCAGTAATCTACTAAAGTATTAGTGATGGTCGTCGAAATTGTTCTAAGTTGATGGTTTAGTGATGTAATTAGATAAAATCGAAATTGAGAAGTTTGACCGTGAATTCTTAAAAGCAACAAGAAAATTTGATCATTATTAGGTACATATATTACAAAATTGTATTCTTGATTTGTAAAAACAATAAAAAATATTATATAATAATAAAGCTCACCACATCCCAATGCTACCAACAGCGAACTACCACATATCATATGACCAACCAGGTAGCAAGACATTGAGTGCTGCGCGAGACGCTGCGGGTACAGGGTGTCAGTGGTAACACTCAGGATATCACTAGAACAAGGATCACTTCAGCTCGTCTACCTGCTCTATGTTATGTCAACTTGAAAGGGCACTAAGCAAATGAACGCCACCGAAATATCGGAAATCAGTTCTACTATCATCTTGCCTACACTCCAAATTTGATCCACATGGTGTGCCAGCCAGGGGCCGCCTCAGCGTCTATAATAACCCAAAGCTGTGGCAAAGAGACGCACTCGTCACCGTTCCACGACCACAATGTCACGGAAGATTCACTAAAAACACCTACTCACGGGAGTGTCCGCTCGCAGGCACCAACTACGCGCTCAGAACTCGGCAAACTCCTTCGCACACTTCTCAGTCGATGAGATACGTAAAGCCTCCTCCTCGTAGTCGTCGAAGTTGCTGGTGTCGCCCGGGCCCTTGCAGCGCGGGATGAACGGGGCCTCGATCTTCTTCTGGAAGACGGCGATCCAGTCGGTACTCGCGAACCACTTGTGGCCCTTTATGTCGTTCACACCGGCCTTCAGGTTACCGTAACGCTTAGTCAGATCGACTTGCAATAAATTACGTAGCAGATCCTTCAGATCAGAGCCGAAGTGTGAGGGGAAGCGGACCTTACCCGAAACGATTTTTTCGTAAATCTGGATGGGCTGGTCGGCGAAGAACGGCGGGTAACCAGCCGCCATTTCGTATACTAGGACGCCGAGCGCCCACCAATCGACGGCTTTGTTATATCCTTTGGAGAGGATGATTTCCGGCGCAAGGTACTCGGGCGTGCCGCACAGCGTCCACGTACGGCCCTTGACGCGCTTCGCGAAACCAAAATCAGTGACTTTAAGGTAGCCTTGCGAGTCGATGAGGAGGTTCTCGGGCTTGAGATCCCGATAGATGAGGTCCAGGTAGTGAAGGTACTCGAAGGCAAGCACAATCTGCGCCGCATAGAACCGCGAATGTGGCTCAGAGAAGCGCCCCACCTTGCGCAGATGCGAGAACATCTCACCGCCAGGCACATACTCCAATACCATGTACAAGTTCGAGTTGTCCTTGAAATGAAACTTGAGGCTCACCAGGAAAGGGAAGTTGATAGCTTGAAGAATTCGCTTTTCATTTAATGTATGCTCAACCTGCTTCAATTTTACCACTTTCTGTTTATCTAATATTTTCATAGCATAATATTCTTTCGTAGGTTTATGTTGAACTATCATGACTCGACCAAAGGAGCCGGTACCTAATGTTTTAATTCGCTCGAAATCGTTCAGTCCGGCGGTGTTGGTAGGATTCTTTTTCCATTTCTCCTCGAAATCCTCTTTGGCCTGATCGAGGAACTCCTTGACGCTTTCGGCGGCGTCCACCTTCTTATTAGCGCTGGGAGCATTGTTGCCCATGGCGCACCCCACAAACTGGTCCTACACCCTCGATTCGCCGTTATTAGAGGCCGCTTTACTGCACTAATCGATGACTGCTGTGCGACCGCCTAAGAAACGGGGCAGGTCAACACAAACCAATTTGAAACACGTACATTCTCAATTTTTATATCACGATCACACGTCACGAAATACACTCAATGAAGGTACACATTGACACGATTCCTTGTACGGAAAATCACAAAAATACTTTGTCACATTCACAAGAATAAAATGGCTTCCACAACCGGACTCGATCGACAGAGCGAGATCGAGCGACGATTCGCTCACGGGTGGCGGTCAATTAAAATAATGTTGCCAACTCACAACAAAAAAAATCCTAACGTGTTGGAAAAGCTACTATTGTTAAAACCTACCATTATTTAATTTCAGTTTGTACTAACTGTTTAAGCCCATCACAGAGGTAGCTGTTATGTATGGATATTTATAAATCATAGCTAAGCATATTACGATATATTTTCAATTTGAGTGACCAAAATAATAATAAAATCAACACAGCTATAACACACAAATATTTATCTATGACGTCACAAAACTATACCGTAACCTTTATCATGGCATATTAATATTTTAATATGGTATGACCGAACTTAAATAGGGATTCAAGTAACAGGAATATTAGGAATAACCACATCACATGCATACTAATCTTGGGCACCGTGAACTATCCGACCGAAATCCGTTTCGGTTTTCAGTCCTCGGAAAATTTCGGCTGAAATATAAATTTTCGGCCTTTTTCGTTTTTAGCCGAAAACAATGATGTACGGGCAAATCAATAATAATAGTACTTTCCGTTTATTTATTCAGGGAAAAACAATAGTTACAACAATTAAAACAACAATAACAGTGAAAATGCAGAAAATTGCTTTTTCTCGTATAATTAGATCAAATTGTTTGCTATCTAGATCATATTATGTAAAGCGTGTGATGTAAGTTTAACCGGTTAAAATATAATGAATTTAATATGTGAAAGATAAACACTGCGTTTCTTTAACCTAATAAAAACAAACAAAAAATATTTTTTCGTTTTCGACCGAAAATGCAAATCAAGTCGAATTTCATGTCCGTTATAAGCCAAAAAAATACTCTTTCGGTCGGACTCTACTTGACGGTAATGGTATACCGGATCACGGGTGGATGTTTTGGACGAAGGGAAAGTGCATTAACCGTTGCAGCTTCGAGGAAACGTTCTTTGAACTTAACTCTTTGAAATATTGTAACCTGCATTGTTAGCAAGAAAATTTGCTGCGCGGTGTGCTGTCATGGCGCTAGGATTTCGCTCTAACGGATAAATCGTGTGATTTCAAATGGCATGAGGCGGTGAATTACGGCGGGCATGGATAGAATTCTTGAAAATATGAGAAGTTTGAGAAATACCGACATGATGATGCATCAACTAAGATTCAAAAAGAGCAACAACTGGATAATAGAAATTTACATTTAAAGCCACGGTAGCGACAGTAAGATTAGTTAAGAAATCATTCGATATATTTTTTTGTTCAAACATTTACGAACAAGAACAAAAAACGCATGCAAAATAACATAAAAAAATAGGTTCATAATGTTTGTTAGATACTATGGCGTGCCAATATTATGAATAATTATTGTTGTTAATAATTAATTTCAATTAATTTAACGTAAATTTAGCATACAAAAATCAAATAACATAATCAATCTATAACAAAATTAATATTAAAATGATTTGTTAAAGTGCACGCCAAATAAGCTGAAATCAGAAATAATCGTTTGCCGCCATCTCTACTCTAGAAGTTACTTACGACTTATGACTAGCGGTGCGGTACTTACGTAAGTCCAGTGCACCCTGGGCAGTAGTCCACAATAGCTCATGATGAAGCGAAAAGAAAAATAAGCAAAATTTGATTCCACATTATTGTATTTTTCTTAGTTGGCAAGTAAATGAATCACCTTTAGCCAAAATACTTACACATTTACTTATTTTGAAATAGCCATATCAAAACATCTATTCGGGTAGTGCGTTTTACGAATCTCTAATTTCTACCATTTAGTAAAAAAATATGTTTATGTGGCAACATAGTACGAATTTTCTCACGTTGCTCATAGGTGGCAGCACGCTCTTTGCGCTATACAATTTCTGTAGCTGTAGTATTTCAAGATCGTGCTGCCAAAGTCTGCCACAGCGGCACGTTGCGTAACTAATTTAAATCGATATTTTTTTCTCTTTGCCACTCTTTGGATATTTTTGTGGTTTACAAACTGTACTGCTTCACCATATCGAGAGTACCTTATTTTTTTGTTGTGAAAATGAATGAGCTTTCCCACTCTCAAGACTGTAATTTGCAAATCATTTCAATGGAAAAGAAGTGCGTGAATGTGTAGGTTTAAGGGTTAAATTCGATACCTACTAAGATTAACATTCAAAAGAATGAAACGACAGTATTGTGTTCATAAACAATAGGCAATGATTATTATTTTCTTTCTAGGTACTCTACCTAGTTATTTGACTGTAAACCGTACATCTGCATCAGTGGCATGACTAACACCGTGTACGAATATCGCCCTCCCTGCTACGACATACAGTCGCTGTCAACGTAAAACTGTTACCACTGTTGTGGGGTTGACAGTACCTGAAGTCACGGTTCCAGTGGTGCCAACTTAGGGTAATTTACCCTAGATTTAGAGTAAAGTAAAATAAACAGGGTATTTTTTAGGGTAGAAACTCGGTGAGGGTAATTTTAGAGTAATTTTCTTGTCAAGGGTTAAGTTGAATAAATATTCATGCAAACATTTTTGTACCTCAAGTCATGATTGAGTGAGCTATTCGTTTTTAAATTTCTGTGATTGCACCTAATTATCATCGATTCGAGATTTCATTAACACACTCATTTAATTTGTTTGTTACGACTCCCTCTCCGCCTGTCTTGTTCTGTTCCTTCCTACTACATATTTTTCTGTGCCCGCTGACCGCTAGCAAAGTACTTTTTATCCCACTCGCTCGACGAGTACCTACTAAAACTTCTTTCTCGTTACGCCTACCATAGACTCAATAAAGTATTCAAGTACTTGGGACAAATAGGATCTTTGGAAAACACCAGTTTTATTCATGGTTTCAAATATCCGTACAACTTGTCCATAATTAAGTATATTATAAGTAGATTGAATTGTCTCGTCTTGTTTATGATCTTGCATGAAATGTATCAAATATGGATAGTACCGTGCAGGAAAGCAATTTAAAAAACTTAGGGTATTTTTTTCATTTAACTTAAAATCTAGGGTAAATTGAGATCAGACTTGGGGTAAAACAAAACCAAGACATGGAAACACTGCACGGTTCATAAATACTAAACTACAAAATAAAAGTCCAGTTACTTACTAGCCAAACCAAATAATTTTACATATCTAATAACGAGATTCGATTCGGTAACCTTACGTTATTTTCCTTGAAATCCACATAGAATCGGTATAACGAGTCTGCACACAGCTCAGTTGCAAAATTAATTTTATTATTATTACAGCCACGAGAGCAGACAACCTTGACGAAGCGACATAGCAACTGGATTATACATGAAATCATATCATTAGTGTTTCATAACGGAATTAACTAAAGTTTTTATTACTAAAAAAGAAGTACAACAGTGTGGTTGTTTTTTTATCATGCACTCGACTAGTACGGCTACAAATATCTTTTGGCGCTCGAATGACGTATAATAGGTGGCGCTGTTGGTAAACATTTGTGTACGCATCTGTGCAATACGGTTTCGTGAAATTCAAAAAAACAAGATGGCGGCATTAGTTCCAGTATTACTAAATCTTGTTTTTTTTTTTCATAAAACATTTCGGACCGCTTGACGTTTGCTTGTATAGCTCTAATTTGTGAGGTGTTCTAGCCCTGAAGCGGTCTTGAAGTTTTACTTTCACCAACGCGATTTTGTTTTAGACTAAAGTAATTACCTACGCAAGTGATCAGTCAGTAATTTGCTTGTAAGTTAAACCAATAAAGATCTGAAACCAGTCTGCTGACTTTAAGACCTAGTCAACGAAAAGCTACTTGCTTTTACTTAAAACAAAAAAACGTAAATCACACACACGAGCGAGACCGTAGAGTTCGTTACGATGACGTCCTCATACACATCCCTTCAGCGTACAACCGTTTATTGGACAGACTGAATCCAATATTCATCGAAGTATCAATGCACCTCTTTCAATCTTTAATTCGTATTGCAGCATTGTATTTTGAAGTTTGCACTATAGAAAGATTCGCTACTACCCATAGTGATACGACACGAACTGTAGAAAAGACGGTATCCATTCTGTTCACAAATTCACACAATTGAATACTCGCCATAGGAACACAGAAAAAAGAGGGTGCTTCGGCTTACTGGTTGATTCGCACGAATTAACGCTACGTTCATACGGAGACACGTTTTACCGGATTGGATTGTTACCGTTTACGGCAGAACCGAATACTCTGTTCACACGGCGTTCGGTTTTGTTTTTCTGTAAAAAACCGAGTGGTGTGTCATCGTGTGAATATGCCATTTGGTTTATGCAGGAAAGCGCTCAGTAGTCGTCGTCCTTCCCCACCCGCGGCCCCACCGCGTGCGCGCCCATCGCCCGACTTGCCGTACCTGTATTTTTGCGGCATTCGGTAAAATACCGAATCTGCGCTGGTGTGAACGCATGTAATAAAATGCTATTGTCACTGAATCGTATTCGGTATTTTGCCGTGTGACCGAATCTGATTGCAGTCGCAAAATCGGATGTTTAGTTTTGCCCGTTTCGGTTCTTTGCCGGATCTTCAAACCGAATACTCGTATAAACTCATACATATCAATTATATTGTGACTAAACCGTATCCTGCAAAAATCGGGACGGGCGAATCGACAGTTGTTTTTTTCTGTAGGCGATTCGCACGAACTTAATTTATTTGTGGGCGAATTCGCACATTTTGAATTGTATGCAATAAAGTTATGAAAAAAGTACACTAGTGAACAGAAGTGATAAGAGTACAATATTTTGATGAATGTGTAAGTACCAACAGTGAATCAATTATTCTTTAGATTATATAGGTAGGAAAAATCCAGTAATATTTTTGAGCATTTAGCTATT
The DNA here is from genome assembly GCA_963555695.1 of Dasypolia templi. Taxonomy (NCBI): domain Eukaryota; kingdom Metazoa; phylum Arthropoda; class Insecta; order Lepidoptera; family Noctuidae; genus Dasypolia; species Dasypolia templi. The sequence goes on along the minus strand of OY743148.1, from coordinate 6,124,928 downwards.
TCTAAATCTGAAACATTAAGAATAAGTAGCTGCTTCGTCTACGTCTTTATGATGTGCTACCACATCTATCTCTATTTTCTTTTTATTCGGACATTCTGATGCCTTGTCTTTCCTCGTAACATTTAAAGCATTTATTTTTTCATTTTTCGCTGGTAATTGGGTTAATTTTATTTCAAACTTTAACGCTTTTATTCTATTTTTTTTTCATTTTTTCCACAAATGAATGCAACGCCTTTATTCTGAGGATTCGTGCTCTTCTAATATTTATTCTTCAGTGCCTCTGGTTTTGGCAACTTGTTTATTCGACTCAATGGCACTACTAAAGTTTTAAATTTTTCCAGATAAACTATAAAGACAGCAAATCATCGTTGATATGTACACTAATGTCTGCTAATTTATTAACAGCGTCGATAAAACTATTCAAAATAATAATCTCGTACATCACCTGTTTCCGATATTTTGTGCATCATCAATCGCTTTAGAAGTGTAGCCTTTTTAGCAGGTCCATTCGAAATCAAAGTCAAATCTAATCTAAATCCTTTTTAGTTTTATTTCAAGTAAGCATCTAAATGGCGTTTGTGAACGTCAAAATTACAGAAAAAATTGAATTGACTCTAGTTGCCCCTTCCAATAGGTAGTTTCGTATGGAGAAGAATCGGCAAGAAAATCCACCGTTACTCTTTTATAATGTTCTACAATATTTAGTACATGTCCATTATAAATGTGAAGATACACAATATGGTAAAATAATTAATTAAAAATCAATGTCGGGTAAATTAATTATGTGATAGAAACATGGTGCTCACATATTTACAAATATTGTAAAAGTAGATGATTTCGTGTGTGAAATGATATATTAGAGTCCAATTTCAGCCAAACCTCTTTCAAAGTGTTACACACTTCGATAGAATTAGATCCGTTTCGGCTTTTTTATCGTCTGCTTCACAATTCATAGCTTCTCCTATTTCAGATGGTTTCCGTACCTTTCCACTTCCATCCATTTTTTTTATTAGGAATTCCAGTATCATGATTCTCTTTGTTCAGGGGCTTGATCCTAAACATAACCGCTCATCGTCGCTCCTTTGCACTACCAATAATTTCGCTGCATGAAAAATAAATCTCCAGACTTCGTACTGGATCCACGCTCACCTATGCACCCTGGGTCTCGTACTTTGGGTGTCTGGGTGTTTGGGCCCATAACCATTCTAAACTAGCATTACAAAGAGATAAATTTGTTTGTTTGTTTGTAGGTTTGTATATACGGGTAAATGTCTAATCTTTGAAACTACCGGTCCGTTTTCGATAGCCTTATTCTTGAGGAATGCTATAGGCTATGTAAAATCTCGCTATGACCAGTAAGAGTCGAGCAAAATGAAAAAATGTCGAAAAGTACACTAAGCGAAAACGAAGTGAAATCGTCAGCAGGCAATGCGATGGGGTGAGTCGGGGGAACAAGAAATTTCACGCGGACGACTTAGTGCAAGATACAAAATACGACTGGGAGAAACAGATTGTAGGAAAATATATTCGTAAAATTTATTACACTTGACTAAAGTACCTACATCAGAACATATTTATTTTAAGCACTTCAACACATAAAGTTTGTATATTCAACACTTATCACTTCGGTGTGCTAGTACTATAATGCATAATATAAAAAAGGGTCAATTGCCTAGTGCGTATTTCTGGTGTGGTCGATTCGTACACAAATAAATTACAGTGGAATCTGAACACGAACCTCGTTAAGTCGAAATCCTCAGTAAGTCGGAAAAAATTGCCATTCCCTTCCGCTGAACACCTAAACGCGGTATCTCGAATTATTTAGACTTTGTAACTCGAACAAAATGTTATTTCCCTACGAAGTATTGATTATTTATACTCTATAACTCGAATTTCAAATAGGAAACTCCGTAAGTCGTGGTGGGCCTATACATATATTTTTTTATAAAATTGTACACAAAATAATACGGTATATATTTATTTTTGTTGCCGTATATAATAACTTATGTATTTATTTACTTATCATATTTTTTATTTTTTTTAATCCCTTATTAGGATTTATTGATGTCCGTATATGTGTCCGTGGCATCATAAAGGGCCCTGTCAGAATATCAGCGCTGCGTTATTTATTTTTTTAAATATCGCAGCATTATGCTGAGATAGGAGCCTTTTTGGCCTCGCACAGGCCTTTTTACTGTTTTTTGTTGTTATTCTGTTAGTTTATACATTGTTATTTTTTATTTTTTTTACTATTTGTATTCCCTGTGCGTGTCCCAAATAAAATATTTTTCTTTCTTTCTTTTCTTTCTTTTTCTAGTTAGTAAAATATAATGACGTTTTACTTGGAATTCTCCGAAATAATAGCAATAAAATCCAAAATGAATGTTCGGGTTCGGGGTTTCTAATCTATTGTTTTTGTCTTGTACACGTGCAATGAATGAATACATTCATGAAACTTTCTAAGTACACACCTGTGAACGTGATGTTTGTTCCTTGTCGATACAGGACACGATTGCTTATAGCGGAGCTTGTCCGTCAGTATTATTTTGGCTGTTAACTAACAACAACATGAGTACAAAGCGGAAACTAAAGACTTTGACTTTACGTGAAAAAAGTGATGTAATCAATGTGGTAAAAAAAAGGCATGAAAAAAAAAAGACGTCGCAGCTCAATACGGATTGCCAGCAAGCACTTTGTCTACAATAATTAAGAATGAAGCCGAAATATTGCGAAGATATGAATCAAGTAGCAATTTATCTAGCAAAAGACGGCGTCTAGCTGAGTTTCCTGATTTAGAAGAATGCTTACTCACCCTGGTTCAAACAGTGTCGGGACAAAAATATAAGCGTATCTGGGCCTATCTTACGCGAAAAGGCAGAAGAATATGTAATTTGTTTTAACATGTAAAAAATATTAAAAACGTAAGTTGAATTATTATTCAAATTCGACTCCACAAATCGAAATATACACTTACGAATCGCGCCTCTGTAAGTCGAAATTTCAGCAGTTAAGTCATATGTATCTCGAAGTTCTTGTTAAGTAGAAAACTCGTTAACTCGTTTTTTTTTTTGCATTTCTCTTGACATTCGAGTTACACAGATTTAACTGAACTTAATTAAAAAATATTAATTTAAAGTGTCACTTCGCCCGTTACCCGTCGCCCGGCGAGTAAATTCGTGCATCAACCAATAAGCCGCCCCGTTTCGACGTCTACACGCCTTGTTACTAAGCTAAAGTCAAAACAGTTTTTTTTGTAAGCATCTACTTATCAAACAAAAAGTGAGGAAGTAATAGAGCACACAATGCCTTAAAAAAAGACGGCACGGAGCGGCGCCTAGACAGGTTTTCGTTACATTTAAGTTTTTTTGCAGTTCTATTACAAACAGCGATTAGTGGGCCATGCAGCATGTCATTGATGCCTGTTGCAGCGACTCTGATGTTTTGTATCCGCGAAATACTGCTTTCGACTTTTTATAGTTTATTAAACACTGAAGGTTTAAAAAACTTTAGACTTTCGAAATAAACGTGGCGGCGGCGTCCAACCGGGCCGCAGATCCTCGCTCAATGACTGTACAGTGCTCCCAGAATATCTTGGCAGGCGGTGAATTATGGAACTACATTTTAATGCACTGAGTTTGACAATCGGCTTTTGCTATCAGAGCAGCCATGGACTTCCAAGATTTAATACTGGGGCACATACCGGAAATTTTGGAGAGGTGAGGGTGATCAACTAAACGATTTGTGGTTTACCTACCAACTAACACTACAGGTACAATAGCGGCTTAGAATATTCGTTGAAAAAACAACCAGTAGGTATTGTACCCGTGTTGCGTTCTCTAACATTAAAAAACATTACCGACCGACAACAGTGAGACATGGCTTCTTTCCGTATTATTCTAATCCTTATTATTTTCATAAATGCGAAAATTATATTATTCAGCTTTAAGTTTTTATTATTTCAATCAGCACAATCATTACTAAAGATAGACAAGGTAGCCGCCCTTTGCGAGCGTGAGAGTATTTACCTCCACGTGATAATCAATCTTATACGATACCAATTAAGACTTGTAACGTTCTGCATCGTTCTCACATCGTTCAACATGAATGACGTAACCAATATATTGTAACCATAATTTTATTGATTTAAAAGAGTGTCCGTGGAGTTTCTTGCTCGTTCTTCTCCACAGGTACCTATTACGCTTTGGAATTGGCAACTAGCTTCGTTTTTAATTCGAAAGTGCCTGTAACTGGTATATTTAATAAATGATTTGAGTTTCAGTTTTACTGATATTCTCGTAAGGCTAACAGTTTGTATTGGCTATTATTTTGCAAGCACGAGAGACTACCCCCACGTAATAATCAACCTTATTTCTAGAGGTTTAAAGTTGAAATTCTCGTAAAGCTAACAAGCGTAATAGAAATGCTAGAATGATTGAAATTGTAAACGCGATAACGGTATGTTAGATAGGTCGATATGTATGTATTCGCTATGTAGTTGTCATAGTCGTGAAACAATGTAATGGGAGATTAATAATGTAATTAGCTAACTAGGTGTATTTTTCATCAGCATCACGCAGGGGTTTTGTGACAAATAACCCGTATTTTTATTGAATTCCCCCATACAAGCGTGTATGTTTCAGTGGATGACTTCAATTTATTTGGGCCAATGCGCAATGCACAGAAAATGCAAAATCTACTAAAAATAGTTGTAAACGCTAACTGGCCACCAACACGCGGGAAATAACGTAAATTTTAAACAGCTGGAGTTCCTGGTACTTAGCATGGTTTAAAAATATAACTAGGCTGTTACAAATGGAATCGTTCTACTAATGGGCAGTGGGTGTTACACTGATACAATAAGTGCCTAGTTAAAAATGTTAAAATTGATGAAAAACATTTTAAAGAATCGGCCAAGTGCATGTCGGACAACGAAAACTGAAAAGTTTCGTAGTCGGTATGAATATTTGCGCGTGTTTTATTTTAAGACCACTAGGTACATACCTACCTAAATTCCCAATCCCAATTTAACTTGTCAAGAAAATATGTAACCACGTATGTAACCACTCAGCCTAGCCCTTTGCCTCTAAGGGGAATTTCACCAAACTTTTATACCTAGAGTAAGTCGTAACCTGAAAATAAATTTTGTATTTTTGACAGTTTTTCTTTATTTAGAACTGTCAGACATCAATTTTATTCCACGACTTTGGTAAAATCAGCCGTAAGAATGCAACAAATTAAAAATGACGTAAGAAGGGCAAAAACCTAATTAGGTACCAATTAGGGTACTTATTATACTAAAGGGTTTCCCAAAATTAAAGCAACATTTAAATTTACCGCCATTTATGCAGTAAAGTGTTGACAGCCCTAAAAAAAAACAAATCGACAGCTGACAGTTTAGGGTTAGTAAAATAAAAATGGAGCATTACACGATAGAACAACGTGATTTATTAGGGAACCCACAGGCAAGTCCGCTTAAGCAGACGACAACCGCATAGGTTGACCTGCGAGATGCCAAACAAACAAACGATAGAACAACGTGTCTTCAGAACGCGAGTTTTCGATTTTTTTATATAGTCCACATGAAGACATTATTGTTTCTAAATTATGTTGCCATCATGTGATAGGCCATCAGCTTATTAGCACTTACGCACTATTTCCACTTATGTTATATTTATCAATGATGTAGGTAGATAAATGTACACACGACTACAACAAGCTATACATTTCCAGTATAAGATAACCTCTCATTGTACGGACATCCTATTCAAGGCGAGTTCAGCTTATACTGGAAATGTATAGATTGATAGAAATGTAGCCGTGTGTACTATTGTTATTTGCGTTACCATGTCACACGCGCACCGCGCAGGTGTCAAGGCGCACCATATTGGTTTAAATTACGCTTATCCTGTACGAATAACTATTTGTCGCGTTGATTGGATGGAGGTAAAATATCGTGACGGGATTTTTTCGTCCACTATCTTCAACGAATTGGAATTTCTACGAAAATCCAACAATGTGGTTGTGACGCGACGCGATGCACTCTGTGGGATTCTCAAAGCATTTACCCAGATATGCGCAACTTAAACTCAAAGCATTTAGGTATTTCAAATACAAATTACAGGCACTTTGAATTGTCTGAACGATGTTGCTAGTTGCCCATTCCAAAGCGTTGTAGGTACGGAGAAGAGCAGGTAAGAAACTCCACCGGACAGGTGGAGTTTTCCTCTTAAAAAAAAAATTATGATATAACCATAAAAATGGTTAAGTACATCATTTATGTTGATACATGTGAAAACGATGTAGAAAGACGTGCCCGTTAAAAGCGTCCGTAATAAAAATACACAATACAACAAAAATAAAATAGAATTTAAAATAAAGTAAGACCTACTGGGTAACGCGCTATGCGTTGGTCAGACTTTCAGGCATGCGTCTCGGCATGTAAAGATGGTCACCCATCCACAGACTGACCGCGTCAAGTTACTTGATCGATCGACAGTTGCGGCTGTTATTACTTAGCCCCTACACCTACCCACATTACGATCCACGAGTAAAGGCTCCTACTAACAGGCACGACGCCGCCGCGCGACACAAAGGCACCGCATGTCGCGCTGTGGCGTCGCGCCAGTGTGTACCGAGACTATTTCGTCCACAGACAAAAAAAAAACGATACTGTATCTATAAACAGCACGCGAAGCATAACCACCAAAGAAAAGAGTTTTGTCGACAGAAGAATTGACAAAATGGCAGGTTTCTATTCATGTCATTTTGACCATTCTTCCGTCGATAAAACCGTCATGCTACGTGTGCAGGCATTTAAAATTAAAACGACAATCTGCCGCCTGTATCAAATCTTAATAGGTTGGTAGGGTGGGGAATGAAGGTACCGATAGGACAAGCGTGGTCACAGTCACTGCCACTGCAGCCCATTTTTTTTGTGACTCATTCATTACCGTCAACTAATGCGAAATATGGCCTTATTTAGTGAATAAGCAGGCACTTAACTGCTGACAATAATATAGAGAGATCAGTACTACAAAAAAACACAATATTTAATGGTGTTTTTATGAAGTACTGATCTCGCTTATTTGGGTGGGTGTGTGCATGACCACCCACATCACCTTAGAAATAAAATTTTACGACTGGAAGTGGAACCAATTATCCGCCATTTAGCGCCGAGTTGACGCGATGTAGGTAGCGTCACCGACCGACCGACTGGGGCCGAGTATACCCGATTCAGCAACACCGAAGTGACCGACCCGAGCGTTCACTGACGTTCAGAAAGAGCGCAAAGTGCGCTTAAAGAAGTTTTCACTTCATAAAACAAAGTGCCACAGAAAAACATTATTACAAACAACTTCCAGAAAGCTCTAAACTTCTGACTAATTTAAAGCGGTTTTGTCGCTTCGAAATCGTAGGTGCAAAACCGCTACATTCTACAAATAAACATTTAGCGGTTTTGTACTCAGTAAATCACTGAGTGATGTGCGCTACGGCGAAAACGGTCATGAGCATACTAGGTATTGCGTCACCAACGTGGTGTAGGTAGGGTACTCACCTTTTTTATTAGTCTATTTTAATTAGTCTATACGATTAATTGACAACGAGTCAATGATTGCCAACGCCTCCGCTTCCTCGAGCACGTTCAACGGCACGTCAGTAATAAAGTAACACTAAAACTTCGAAAATCACAAACGAAATAATATTTTTTAGGGTTCCGTACGGCCTAGTGAAAAACGGAACCCTTATAGGATCGCTCGTGTGTCTGTCCGTCTGTCACAGCCAATTTGCTCCGAATCTACTGGACTGATTAAGTTGACATTTGGTACACATTTGAATGTTTGTGACCCAAACACGTAACGGGCATGTAACGTAAACAAATGAATTTTGCCAATTTTAGAAATTATTAAAACAAAAGGTTTGCAAACTTCCGTGTGACATATCAAATGAAAGGGCTTATATTTGTGCTTTTTGTGTTGTTGTTCAAACGGGTTGATGTTTTTCTGAAATATTTTTCTTGTGTTTTAGAACAAACGGTTTTGAAGTTATTTATGAAAATAAATGAAAATTGACCATTATCTCCGTAACCACTGAGCCTAAATTTTTGAAAAATTAGAAGTGAGTTCTTTATACAACCTGTTTTATTATATCCCATAACTCTAGGGCTATATTCTGCAGGTAAAAATAATACTATAACTCCTAGCTGGTCCAAAAATGAATAGTTTCGGAGATATCATCAATCATATGTGTGGAGGTGTCTAAGTTTCATTGATAAATACAAGTCATTTATTTTTATTCAAGCCAATAATTAAAATTTTAAGCTAAGAAAATGCGACGTTATATTATTTCACGTAAGGGTGTTTGTTTTACATTAATAACCGTAACTTTGTCGAATTATTTTGTATAAAAATTAAAAATAAAAGGATGATTGAAACATAATTCATATGCCAGTTGATTCTTTGATATGGTCTCAATCATACCCTAGAGTTATGGGACATGAAAAAAAAACAGGTTGTCCACAGATTACAGAAAACCTATCAGTCTATGGTCTTAAAATAACATACTTAATAAATCTTTCAATATCGTGCGTTCCAACTTTCAATTGCAGTTGGAATTTAGGGGTGAACATGGTTTTCAACTACACTGTTAAGTTTGTTCTTGGGATCTGTGGGCACGGTAGTAACGAGCCAAAACAAAAAACAGGGACAGCACTTACCTACTTCTCGAAGCTTTTCGTCGTATTTTTGTCCAGGATAATGCTAGAGAGTTAAAATTTTCAGGATTGAATTTAATTAGAAGGCTTATGAAACACACTAAGTTTCATGTGGTTAGCTGTTATGCTTTGGATTGGAAATTATGTCGATTTCGTCACTGACTGGCTCACTCATTCACTCATTAAAACCTCAAGGTCACTTCCCGAAGACCTAGAAAGCTGAAATTTGGTATACAGGCTAGGATTTGCACACAACCAACAACAACATTAAAAAATCGGTTGCTTTCAGCGTCCATCCCCCTTAAAAGGAAGTACAAGTCTGTATTTGTTATTTTTGAAACCTAGTAAATACGCACGGGTACATATCAAGTTATACATTTCCAATAAAAGCTGACTTAGCATTGTACGAAAAGCCTGTAAAACGTGGTCGGCTAAAACTGGAAAAGTATAACTTGACGTGTAGCCACCCGTGTACATAAAAAAAACAAAGCAAAAATCTATTTTTCGTTGGATATAAAGAAAGTAACTGCTGGTGTTAAAGAAATACCTTTTTTACCAGACTGTGCTAGAAGTAAGTGTTATTATTTTAACATGTCTGTGTAATATTAGTACAATACCACCGCTAAAATAAAAACAAAAAGAGCACCCTACAAAAATAAATTATATCCCACCAAAAACATTCCATGTGAAGTAGGCCAAGACTTGCATAAAGCTTTCGTACATTTTGACCAAGATGTAAAGTTTGTAGAGTCAAGGCTCTCTCTTTGTGTTTGCGGCTGCCTTTAAGCCTTGTTGCGTTAGGGGCTTGGCTCTACATTAGATTTAATAACTTTTTATCAGTGAAAGCGTCATGTAAGTCTGGCCCTACCTAGCGTAAAAACATTTCATGTAAACTGAACATGTAACATGAACTGTTTTAGGTGGTTCATCACATTTCATCGTACGGAACCCTCTCCACGCGAGTTCAACTCGCACTTTTCCGGTATTTTTATACGTACTTAAAACCGTTATGCACATAAGTCATTGTAATATATAACTCTTATTTCATTGTAATAAAGAATAAATTAGAATAATGCCGTGATTTTTTTACAACTATCGGCGATCATTCTAATTTATAATATTATAACAATGACAAGGTTTTAAGTACGTTATAAAAATTACATTCGGAATGTCCTACGTAAGTACCTACTTTAATGATGCGGAATAAAGGTGCCGTCAAAATCTGTAGGTACCTACCGGGAAACTCACTCTACCTACTATGACGTCACGCACGAGTTCGTAACGCAACACTACTGCTTTTCATATCTAAGGTAGGTAGGTAAGTATTTACGCACGCTACCTCTACGCATTCGCCTGCTTTCGCACTCCAAATATGTTCGTTCATAATTCTATTCTATCTTTACAATTACCTAACGTAAGTACCTATTAGATTGAGTTCTTGTGTACCTACTTTTGTCATTACCAGTCCATACAAGCAAAGGCCAATGATAGAATGGATGTCTTCGACTCGTTTCACGCCAGGAAACTCAATCACTGAATTTTCAATCAAAACATTTAAAAGTTCGTGCGTACTGGCTGCTACTTATAATAATTAATATTCCTGGGTATAAAAATAAGGTAGAAGGTACGAAACAATGTATATGTACCAAATTCTACCCACACACATATTGTGTGTGGGTAGAATTAGGCAGATACATAAGCATAGGTACATACATGTTACATAGGGACGAACCTTCATACTTTTTTGTTTCATACGTTCTGAACGTATCCTAAATATAATTTATTCAATTTTCAACTTTATTCCGTTGCGGTAAGGTCGAAAATATTAAAAATTACTTCTAGATCGATAAATCCTATCGACTTTCCAAAACAGCTAATCGTACAAAGTCTCCCAAATGAATGTGTTCTTTATGGCGACCAAATAAAGGATAAAATAGTACTGTCAACCCAACCCTTGAACTCAACAGAACAAAGCTTGTTTATAAAATGTAAAAATTCGAAAATGCCTATTTTTTCTTACATTATTATGTTACATTTAGGTGCATTGTTGAATTTTCAACGCAATAATTAGAATTTATTTCATAATGTCAATTGGTCATTAACAAAAACACCAATGTCGAACAAGTAACTGTAAGAACCGATGTTTATTAAATAAAATAATTAAGTCAGAAAACAGTATTTTCGTGTTTCATTGGTATCACCCAAATGTTTTCAAACTCTTTTCACCCACCTTTCTCATTGATAATGGAATGATGTAGACGATGGGCCATGCCAAGCCATGGCAACTTAGCAACGCGATTTATAGGTACGTAAACTACTGTAAAAACCAAAAAAAAACGACCTAGGTATAACGAAGGCACGTGGATACATCGGATCACGAACTGTTCTGCTTGACGAATTCATATTCTGACGAAATCACCAAGGTAGTGCCAAGATTTCTTTCGACCATCGACCTATCACGGGACTACGTTATATTTTGCGTCCGGTGTTAATCAATATGATCCTTATGTACTCGACATAAGGAATAAACTTTCGCGGCATGATATTTTGTATCATCATTTTGATGTTGGCTCTAGAAGTCATTCGGACGATTCCGACACCGACGGACTTATGCTTTTCTGGCACAAGCAAACTGTGGAACATTGGCGGGAAATAAACGCGTTCTCATTGCAACGTGGTGAATTGATCACGTAATAATTAGAAGATTCTATAATTAAATTGCGAGTAAAGTTGACATAACACTTAGGTAGGTAGGTATTTACCTATTAAGTCTCGTTTACACTGGCGCGACGCCACAGCGCGTCACAAAGGCACCGCGTGTCGCGCGACAAGCGGTGCCTTTGTGTCGCGCTGTGGCGTCGCGCCGTTTTGCAGGAGCCTTTATTTTTCGTATAAATCCTATTTACTACCCCACCTACATTCATACAGGTTGACGAGACAATCGGACATTGAACTCTCGAAATCCACACGTTCAATTTGTTTTTCAAGTCACTTACCTAATTAAAGGCTCGTATACACTGGCGTGACTCGACAGCGCGACACAAAGGCATGTTTGTGCGGCGCTGTCGCGTCGCGCTTGTTTGTGATAGCCTTTACGGTTACACCTACCTCTTCTTACTTAGATACATAACACAAATACATACATAAATTGAATATGTAACCGTATGCCATCGAAAGGAAGCCACCTTGCGATGACATACGGTACCACTATCACTACCTGAATAATTATTATATTAATAGCAACAAGAACATTATGGAAGGCTATTTGTACTTAGTTGTGTATTTGTAGTAGTAGGTATGTACAAACTTATAAAGTAAAGTAGGACCTTACGCGCTACTAAATTACTACACACATGAATGAAAAATGCCAATTCCTTTCATAGATAAGCGTAGGTAGGTACAGTCACAGTCATAAATTACCATGGTCCCTACATTCAATCGACCAGTAGGAACGCATTTATAAAATACGTAAGGTACGCGGTGGTAACGACTGAAACAATGAAGTTACTTTTTACATAATTTGAGTGGAAAACTACGTATCGTACCAAGTTCAAGATAGGTGGTAAGTACATTCTTAGCTTTCTTAAATATGTCGGTAGGCACCACTTGTAGCTTGAGTTTGTAGCCTAAGTTTTAAATACTGTGTGTTATGAATAAATAATTAGTGTCTGCTAATTGTTCACGGTCTAAACTAAAATCGCCTATTGTTGTATTAATTTTTCCAGAAGAATACTCATTTCATTTAATATTTTGTCTTGTTGGAACATAACGATTGTATTTTTTTAAACAGGCAAGAAAGAGAAAGGTATACTGTTGCTTGCCTGTGTTGTTTCTAGTGTGCCTGTGTAGTATTTCAAGGTTGTCTGCAGATGAATGTAGAATCTATAACTATCTCTCTCTAGCATACGTAAATCGTGGTTGGTTGTTTCACCGTCTTGAAGTAGACGCAGCTAGCTTCACATCGAGTACGCTGTACCGCTGTACGAGTCCCCCGCGCATTATATTTTTTCCTTCTTCCTCCTTCCATTTGGTCGTCGGTGTTTGTGCGGTGAACATTGTTGTACGTTGTGCGTAACACGTGCTTAAAATTATTTCTTTATAATTTAAAAGTATTTCATAAAACTAAAAAACATAATGGCAGACGCAGCCGTCGAAAAGAAGTAAGTTTTTTCGTTAAATTCATTCAGTTATAATAAGTTTTGCGGTACAATATTTTTGGCGGCTTCGAAAATGTGATCAAAATGGCTTCCTATTTAAGTTAAAATTCGTGTTTTCTGTGAATTTACAGTGTTTGAATAGTGTTTTAACATTCATATCGGTTCGATTTATTTGTGCGATAGTTACAAAATATTGTTTTGAAATGTATTGATAGTTTGGTGATTCTTATTTTGTAAACGCCGCCAATGATAAGACACGCGGGAAAATATGATTTTACTGATTTAAACGATTAAAGTGGATTTCTGAGCCTCAGAAGGGATGCTTCTCGACTCATTATGTGTTGGAGAATGCGAAGTGTCGATTAGATTTGATTGTTTTTCCTGGTATAGCGTATTATAATTAACTGAAAAAGTTAAAAGCACTGAGCACGCCGGTTGGCGGGCGCGGGGCCGCTTGTTTTATCCAAGATGGCGCTGCATGCGCGGCGTGCCGGCGCGTAGCGTCGCCGGACGCCGGCGCGCGCTCGTTTGAATTCGCCGTCACCGAGACCTCGAGTTTTGCAACTCAGGCAGGTTGCTGTGCGGTTACGTTATCGCGGGCGACGCGTGTTGTCATTAGTTATTTTTAACGCTTTACGACTCACCGTGGAGTGTATGTAGCCCACTGGAGCGAGTAACGTATTCATTCAGAAAAGGTGATCACGGTTACGTTCAGTTGCCTATGTTGCAACTTTCCCACACGCAGTCTTGCGCAACAGCTACTTGTTTTTGTACCGACAGACTTTTCCTTTTACGCCGCCCCGCTTAACCGCTGAGCATTGCCCGGGTGTGGAACTGTTGCATTGTTATGTTGCGTTACTGACTCGCTCACTTCGCATTAGCCACGGTGCTTAGGTATTTAGTCCAAAGATTTTACGACGTTCAGCGCCGTTAATACGACACATTTCTATTTAGTAAAAACTGTCAAACAGCCTACTTAGTTTACATACCATTAAAGATTATGGAAATGTAATGAATGCCAATAACACTAAATCTTTGATGCTTTCAGGGACGTCGTAGCTGAGGAGGTCACCTCAACTGAGGTGAAGGAGTCTCCAGTGAAGAAGTCTCCCGCCAAAAAAGTTGCGGAAGTGCCCGAGAGCAACGGCAACGGCAAGGAGGAGAACGGCAGCGAAGCGGCGGCCGAGGACGCGCCCGCTGAGAACGGCGACGCCGAGGAGAGCAATGACGCCACCGAGAATGGTGATGCCGCAGGTAAACACTTCACTTCCCACACATTCATTTACTGTACAACTAACATGTTAAAATACTACATCGATAGCATTAAGTAAGTTCCTCAATGGTTTCTTTAACAGTAGAACTTTGTTTTACAGAAAAGAAGGAAACTGGCGTGAAGAGGAAATCTGTACCCGCCGACAATGGTGAGGCGGAGAAGACCACGCCAGAGAAGAAGTCGAAAGTAGCGGAAGACGCGCCCCCCGCAGAAGCAGACGAGGTGGCTGCTTAAAACTTCTTACCAAACTACCTCGCTTGGTTTACTGCAATGCAACCATGTTCATTAGGGCTCAACTCTACCCAGATACATATCTACATTTATAACACAAAACTTAACTACTAGGACTTCCTAACATGCCAAAATTTACAGACAATAGAACTTACCCAGACACACTTAAAGGTATTTTGTTATGTGTACAAAGTTACAAACTTTTAGATATCCTGACACTTAGGAAGTCTTGGTAGTTCCTATTTACAGTTTTATATCCTGCGATACAATACAGAGTTGAGCTCTTTTGTGACCGCACTTATGTTTAGGTTTATAATACATTGTGTATTAAATCTTACCTGTGAAGAAGTACCTGTAAATTGTAAATTTAATGTTACTGTCAATGGCGACCAGTGTGCATCGCAGTGAACTGAACATTATTGCATGAGTCGGTTTAGGTGTTGTATGCTGTTTTTGAGTATTGGTGTCCATCTCAACGGACTAGTAGCAATGGATTATTGAATTGATGAAGGTAACGTGTATCGTTTTACATATTACGCCAGTTATGTACTGCCAAAGTAATTCACAAAGTGTGAAATCAATTCACAATCCGTTCTGTGAACGACGCGTTTTATACAACAGCTTCCGAAAAACAAGGATTTTAGATTAAGATTAATTAAAAGATTAGATAATTAATTCAGTTGTAAATTTAAGTTAGCAGATAAACGCACATTTTTGTATTTCATAGGCATTATTACTTAACCATTTGAACATTCCTTTGACATTTTGGTTACGGTTTGCAGTGTGAACTAGTAACTTCCTCACGAGTTGGATGGAGTTTGCGTTGACCCTACAAATAACTGATTAATGTAACTGTATCGTTTTACGCTTGTGAATTCCAACCGGCGCGCTTGGGAGGCCCGTTATTTAAAATAATTGTTCACATTGTAACACTAATTTTAAGAATTTGGAATTTAATTAAAGTTCAAAGTTGACAAATAAGGTGATAGTTCATATTGACATAACTAACTTTTGTGTGCTATTTTTTTTGTTTGTAATTCTATGGACAACTTTATTTTTCTTATATCCTGTTTTTCTAATTTATTTTCTTATATTGTGATAGTAACAGACCTCGAATGTTAGATAACCCTTGTGGAAACGAATCTTCAAAATATTGTCGAGTAAGTTAACACTTGTGTGTTCTTGCTATGATTTATTATTGTAATAAAGTTGTGACCAACTCTTTCAGATTGTATCCTACAATTTAAATAATTTTTGATTCAAAGTACATTAAGTATTAGATTTAAAGTTGTGTGTACAGTTTACACTTTACTTCTCACAACCGTGGAGTTAGTGTTTGTAAAACATTTCTGGCAATAAAATAGTCCAATTAAAATAATACTGTTTTGTTTTCGCTACGTCATATACCTACCCCTAATGTAAATATACCGAAATTTCATTTATCAACGTATGAATAATAACTTTAAGACAAGATTATGAATGTGAAATATTGCCTTTCTCTTGCACAGTTTATTATTTATCTACTTTTTTATCAGTCTGTTTTTATTCAACTGATGCATCCATGTTTTCGAAGTATAAGTTATTAATCTTTTACAACATCAACAGAAATCTAGCTAGTAGAGATATGTATACAGAAAGTGTACCTATGTGTAGTAATTTTGGAATAATCATTGAACTTGCCATTATAATCAGTTAAATAATATTTGAAGAACTGGCTGCAGTTACGGCGCTATTTTCTCAATCATTGTTTCATGTGACTAGGTAGGTACAGTCGAGTTTTTGAATATCTGAGTATGTAAGGCAATGGTAAATTTCATAACTCGTAAACAGCTTTGCCTTACAATAAATTGCAATCTGTGACTACATTTTATCAATAATATTGGTAGCTTGTCTGTAGAGACAAGACAAAAAATTGTGCGCTATCCCATGTTCATATTATTTAGCACAAAGTAAGGTTCACAAATATTATCTATGCAATTTTTCTATGAAAAAAATCTTGACAATTTGAGATGTCTCAAAAATGTCTTTTGGGTGGGAAATAATCATATGACTTATCGCTCTGGGTGGAGCGGGAGGACTAAAACCCACCCATGTTCCTTCAGTTGCCTGTGCCAGGGCCACGGTATCTATTTCGAACAACTGGCGACCCTGGCAGGCATCGGCCATATCGGACCCCAACATTTAGTGCTGACATCTCTGAGGCGCGCGTGGAACACGACGCGCCGTCGACCCGGGCCTGGTCCTTACCGGACAGCGATCTACCCATTGCTCGCCGTCCTAAAGTCCGCACCTACCGGTGGCCGAGAAATTGCTGGCGATTACCGACGCCCAGCGCATCTCCTGCGGCGACTAGGGGCGTGAGGGCTTAAGGTTCTCTCCCTCACGCGCTCCGCCTCATCTTTCGCAAGCATTACTACTTCAGAGGTGACGGCTTCCTATTCGCTCTCGCTCCGAACCATGACCGAGGACTCGGCGGTGCTTAGCCTAAGCTGAGCAGACCACCGTATGCTCCGCCGTGTCCTCCGGGCGATCCACATAATGGTGATACCCGGGTGTTTCCTCCCACCATAAACGGAACAAGAACCTACCGAAACAACCATTATTGATATTTACGAATCCTAGCTTGCATTAAATTTAATGAAATCTAGAGTATTTAAATATTTATGTTCCGAAGAGTAGTCAGATTTTTTTGACTGCACTACCTTATCATACCGAACAGTTCATATGAAAACATTTTATTGATGTCCAAGTTTGTATAGAACTTTATGATAATTTTAACGCTTACAATATTTTGAAACTACATACCAACATATTAGTGAACTCGACTGTACCTACCTATAGTTAGTGCTGAATGCTGATTAGTATTTATAGCCTTCCTACTCTGCTATCAAGGATAATTTTATAAAAGGGCATGTCATACAACGGAATACAACCTAATGACTAGGTCTACCCACCTCTTTATTAAAGAAACCTGTATAACTTAGTACCTATAAAAGTAACTAGATAGGTGCGAGTACCCTATTTAAGTAATATTGAGTATAAGTTCTTGAACAAACATTTGTATTGATGACCAATACATCAATAGGACAAGCCGATTCAAGGTCGGGCATTGCCGTGGAAACTATACGGTACACAGAGTTAGTGGGTGAACCACCCTCAGTCGATGATCAGATAGCTCGGCGATTAGTCAGTGGGATATTGGGAGGGAGCAGTGACGATGTGCGGTACGAAACCGTGATGGGAACAAACATGTCAGCATTTATTATTTTAATTTTTTTCTCCTTGGTTCGCATCGCATTTGGGCAAACTACGCAAAATATCAATGTTTGTAAGTAATGTGAATCTAAATATTTTCCTTGTGGCACTGACACGATTTCATTTACGTTGGCAGAAGGCTGAAAACAACGCAAAGAACGATTTTTCAAACTTGTGTACGATTTATAAGTAGGTACGATTTTTCAAACTTGTGCGGTGTGAATGTTGTATGAATCATACTACTTTATACAAACAAATTGGTGCAGGAATTCGTTTCAGAGAGACGTTTGAAAAGAAATGGTTTTTAAAATAGACATCTTATTCATACACAAATTCCCGGTTGCGTTTCCAGTACTGATTAACGAGGAGAGTAATGCTTTGGCCGAAAAGGCTTTTGAAGTAGCGAAGGAGTATGTGAGACGTAACCCGAGCTTGGGTCTGGCTGTGGATCCCGTTATTGTTGTCGGTAACAGGACAGATGCGAAGGATTTTTTGGAGAATGGTAAGAAAATACTGGGTTGCCTTTCTAGATTTCTACAATCCCTGTAGGTACCTAGATGTATTTTAATTTTGCTTTGTAGACGTTTTTTTTTGTTGCGATAGTTGCAGTTTTAAAGCATTCATGGAGTGGCAGTTGCCGTGATAAATACATGCAAATCTTTATGCATCACAAATAAATTTATCTCGCCAGTTATGATATACGCATTGACTAAAATAGCCGATATACATTCTAGATTAAGGAGATTATGTTTGATTCAACCATTCTTAGTTTGCAGAAAGTACAATGACATGCTCTTGGCGAAAAAGACTCCTCACGTTGTTCTCGACTTCACAATGACTGGCGTGGGTTCGGAAACCATTAAATCGTTCACAGAAGCTTTGGGCTTGCCAACCATATCAGGGTCGTTTGGTCAAGTTGGCGACCTGAGGCAATGGAGGACTCTGAATGCTAATCAAACAAGATTCCTACTGCAAGTCATGCCCCCTGCTGACATTCTACCGGAAGCTATCAGAGCGGTCGTCACCAAACAAGACATTACAAACGCTGCTATTATATTCGACGAATTATTTGGTGGGTTTGAAACTAAAGTATTTAGAAACGCTCTGGTTTATCGTATCAATCAATAATGACATGTTTTCAATGTCAAGCGTGAAATTCGAGCTAATTTATCGTAGGTACCCTATATGTCAAGGTTTTCAAGGCCCCAGTTCAAAACCGTTTAGATGATAGCTCCCGCATAACTTCATCCGTTAATTCAATTTATTGTCGGTTACCAAGTCATTTTGTCTGTTCTTGATAATAAAATCTGTTTGTTTACAGTTATGGACCACAAATACAAGTCTCTGCTACAAAATATACCGACGAGGCACGTGATCACGCCCGTGAAGAGTTTTGAGGCAAACGAAATTAAAACTCAACTGGAAAGTCTACGGAACTTAGATATCGTGAATTTCTTTATCGTTGGAAGTCTAAGAACGATAAAGAATGTTCTAGATGCAGCTGATAAAAATCAATATTTTGGTAGGAAAACTGCATGGTTCGCTTTATCATTAGAGAAGGGCGATATTAGTTGCGGTTGTAAAAATGCTACAATCGTGCACATGCGGCCGACACCCGACGCCAATAGCAGAGACCGATTAGGAAAGATTAAAACCACATACAGCATGAACGGCGAGCCAGAGATCACATCCGCCTTCTACTTCGACCTGTCTTTGAGAACGTTTTTAACTATCAAGTAATGACCTTTATTAAGTATTCCTGTTCTAGTGTACCAGTTTCTGCTTTAGTACACCACATGCAATGTATTTGGCTAAATATATCCTGGCTTATTCCATGAGAGTTCACGCTTATGAATTTCCAGATCACTACTGGACTCTGGCAAGTGGCCAAACGACATGAAATATATTACATGCGACGACTATGACGGCAAGAATACACCTAACAGGACCTTGGATCTTAAAACGGCGTTCCAAGAGGTGCGTTGACATAGTTAGGCTGAAACAATTGTTTTCATGTAATCGCCCGCTGTCACTGGTTTTATTTTACAGATAAAAGAGACGCCTACATATGCTCCGTTTTTTATCCCACAAGATGACCCCATGAACGGAAGAAGCTACATGGAATTTAGCACCGATCTGCTAGCGATCACGGTCAAAGACGGGGCTTCTATAAGTAGCCACTCGCTGGGTTCCTGGAAAGCTGGCCTCTCCTCAAACCTAACCTTGACTGACCCCAATAACATGGGTAATTACTCCGCGCAGCTTGTGTACAGAATCGTCACAGTCGAGGTAGGTAAATGAACTCCGCTATTGTTTAAAATTCTGTTGGCAACTTGATAAAAATTTATCAGTTTACTTAACAACAAACTGTTCAAACAACAATGTCAGTCTCGTCTTTGGTTCGTCTGGAGTTTTGATAAGAAACACACGATTTTGATAGCCATACTTATGAAACCCGTTTTTTTCTAGCAAAGGCCGTTTATCATACGCGACGAAGAATCACCTAAAGGCTACAAAGGCTATTGTATCGATCTCATCGAGGAGATTCGGCAAATCGTTAAATTCGATTATGAAATAACTTTGGCACCGGACGGTAACTTTGGCATAATGGACGAGAATGGAAACTGGAACGGGATTATAAAAGAGCTCGTTGATAAGAAAGCAGATATAGGGCTGTCTTCGCTGTCAGTCATGGCTGAAAGAGAAAACGTCGTTGACTTTACTGTACCGTACTACGATTTGGTCGGGATTACAATTATGATGAAACTGCCTAGAACTCCGACATCCCTGTTCAAATTCCTAACTGTTCTGGAGAATGACGTTTGGCTATCGATACTGGCTGCATATTTCTTTACCAGGTAATCCAATGACATCATCCGGTCAGCTTTAGCGTTGCAGAAACCAGTTTCCAGCACAACTGTGCTCCACAATATTTTACAATTTCCGAATTCTTTGCAGGTGACCTCATTTTTTATCCTTGTCCTTTTTGCATGAAAGAGAGAGATGTGCGAATTGAGTTTGAAACCAGTACTATTTTATAATAGCGGTGTTAAACCGTTGTGGCGTACATCATTTGAAAACGGGCGGTCATCCGTGTCATTTTGACATTTATTACGATACATAGACGATCGATGGGCCACTGCCCACCTGCTTCAATTATTTCTTATCTGATTTTATGGAACGAGGTCAAACGATGGACCTCATGTATACATGTTACTATTTATTTATGAACATGGGCTACTATTGCACGTGCTAAGGGAATCCTAATGAATTAGACCTTTGGTCTTGTAACATTTGGGATGTACGTAGTTGGTATAAGATTTCTAGAATGTTCTTTTGATTGTGAAGTTTTTGTAGGTTTATGTTAGGTATTTATGTTATAAACAATAAAAATGAATCGATAAATTAGTTTTAAGTCGACTGCTTAGGTACCCAAGTCATTTACAATGTTGCAAGCACTTTTACTTATTTATTAGGTTGAGTAGCATTTTTCAACTACCGTGCCTGGTGGTGGTAGTGGTGTTGTTTACAAATTATAGTTGAATAATATCTACTATTAGGAACCTCCTGATAAAAAACAAATATTGGCGAAAGCTCTATGCACGCTAAATATGCCTACACCTACTTTGGTTCACACTACAAAAGTCTTCGAAACAAAACAAAGATCTTTTGAAACTAAATGTCGAGCCGAGCGCTCTTACAGAAAAATAAATAAATTTCAATGATAATTGAATTTCTGAAGCGCAACGATCTTTTTTGCTTTGGTCGTTATGCGTCCAAAAATTAGTCACAGTTTCAAAGAAAAGACTAAAGTGAAATGAAGACGCATAGCAACAAGTATTTCCTAAAATCCAGCATTACAATTTTCAACCTTAGCTCTGTAGACTTAGGAATGAAAATTAGTGTTTCATATCGAACTTACCAGCTATAATGTATGTAGGTATAGTACAGCTATAAGTATCTACGTATCGCTGAAACATTTTGTGAATATGTACGCTATTCGTACATAATGAGGAACATTACAGAGATATGCTGAATTTAAATTTAATCCGACAATAAAAAAAGGCATAATGGTGACAAACATTTAATGAAAAGCAGTAATAGAAAAAAAAAGCTCTTTATGGATTGTTTGCAGTACAACATTGTTTTTCTTTCGAACAACTGCATCATTAAATTAGAAAAGAGAACGGAAAATTTAAAAATGTTAATTATTCGACTACAAAAAATTGCTATAAGGTTTAAAAAAATAACAGCAGCAAAAAGGTTATATCAATCCATAGCAGTAACTGTAACTGGCCAGTACTCACGCACTGCATATTACGAGGACCGTGCCATAACGACTGATTAGGTGGGTAATCTGTGCTAGTTCAACGCGGAAAATTTGACCTACATCTTTGCTATTTTTGTCCCCACACATGATTTCATGCGAACTTAATTAACGGGACTGAAAACTATATACACTGTTATATTATACGACTACCTATATTTGAATCTAACACAAATATATTTAACTTTGCCGGCTAGCGGATAATAAACTTTAATAATGATTAGGGATTACGTGGAGTTACGTTTTTAAAACGCATATATTTTTCTGTTCATGAAGCCATTAGAATTTGAATTATTCAATTCCTAATAGGAATTGTTTAATCTGACAACATTTTGTAAGTTAAGTGAGTGTTTTTTTTTTTGTGTTGCATAAGCATAATCAGCCTATAACGTTCCCACTGCTGGGACACAGGCCTCCTCTCTATGAGAGGTAGTTTTTGTGTTGAGTCGGATTAAATTCTGATCGTTCTAGTTACCTATTTCCTAATTTACACAACACAAACATTCTCGGCTATGTTAACATTGCTTATGCAAATATTAAAAAAGTAATGTAATACTTCCTTCTAGTTTTTTAATGTGGGTGTTCGACAAATGGAGTCCATACAGCTATCAGAATAACAGAGAGAAGTACAAAGAGGACGAGGAGAAGAGGGAGTTTACTTTGAAGGAGTGTCTATGGTTCTGCATGACGTCACTGACTCCCCAAGGAGGTGGTGAGGCGCCAAAGAACTTGTCTGGACGACTGTTGGCTGCAACTTGGTGGCTTTTTGGGTAAGACCTGACCTATTAGAACATTTACTAGTGGAACACATTAGTTTCTTTTTGACTTCCTTGAGAGTAGTTGAGTCGATAAGATTATTTTGAAGATTTGGTTTTGGAGTCTGAATATTTAACGCAAGACCTTTGCTTCGAATTCTAAAGAGCTTTTAAAAGAGCTCATTTGTGTTCCGAGCAGAAATTAACCTAGAATAATCGCCTTAAATCTGGTTATAAGCATGTTTTGTAAATGTGTAGGTGCCTATTTTCTATCTGAAAAATAACCATACAATTAGTTTTACAACTTTTCCCACAGTTTCATCATAATCGCGTCGTACACCGCGAACTTAGCTGCTTTTCTCACAGTTTCCCGCCTGGACACGCCCATTGAATCCCTGGATGACTTGTCGAAACAATACAAGATACAATATGCTCCTCTAAATGGGTCTGCGGCCATGACTTACTTCCAGAGGATGGCTAACATCGAGGAGAAGTTTTATGAGTGAGTTTATTTCTTGAATTTTGACGAGGAAAATTCCGCAACTTGCTAGTTGTATATCGTAGGTTTGATCGAACCCAGGCAGACTATTACTTTCTGTAAATTATTTTTTCACCACTGCTCCCAAAATGATGAAGGAAAACATCGTGAGGAAAACAACATGTTCTAAAACCAAAAATTCGAAGACATGTGACGTGACATCTACCAACCCACACTGGGCCCACGTGGTGGATTACAGCCCATTCCCTCTCGAAGAGAGGAGGCCTGTGTCCCAGCAGTGGGAACATAATAGGCTGATTAGCTTATGCTATTCTGCTCTCAAAACGGTGAAGGAAAACATCGTGAGACACCAAAAATTCGAAGGCAATATGTGACATCTACCAACACGCACTGGGCCCGCGTAGTAGCCGTGCCATTCCTGCCTGTGTCCCAACAGTTGGAAAATTATGAAGTACTGAAAAATGGTCTTGAAATGTGCACAGTTTACCTAACATTACTACTTACTATTGGTATTAGATTGGTATTATTGTGGTAGATAGCGATAGTACAGAAGGTTAAAATTGAAAACAAATATTTTGATTCAAATTACTGCTATCAGTAATTCGTAATGTGGGAAATGGGTAATACCTATTTGATAACATTATTCAATTTTCCATTAGGTACACGAACACTGGCGCTCTTTCTTTGAACATTCTTTCCTTGGTTTAATTAATGTACGAGGAAAAAGGGGAAAAAGAATCATGCGTGTTTTGCTTTTTTTCCAAAAGAGTGTTAAGCACATACGATAAATTGTTATTTTTTTATCACATGACACCGGCCTACTGCCCAAATTACATTTTAGGTTACCTTTCGTGTCTGAATGAGGATACTAGGTTTACAGTAATTCACTATTGAGTACACTATTTGAACTTTAGATGTGAAACAAACAAAATTTTCAAATAGTGACCATATTAAATCAGAAAAGGAAATGTTTTTTTTTCGCTTGATGCATGGAATTAGTATGTTATCTTGGCTTGATGTTCTGTACTATAGCTTGTCTAAATAGATCTGTTTTCTTCTGAGATAGGTAGGTATTTCAAAAAGGGGAAAAATAAACATCTGGTAGAGAGCTAGTGAAAGAGCAATGCGGGGTTATTTTATGGAGTTAATCAACGGAACGGTATAGGTTGGCAGATATTACTGTGTTGTTGGGGAGGATAACGTTTAGTACGTTTCTTGGCTTGATGTTCCTACCCCACCTCTTACCCGGAAGCACATCATTTCTCAGCAGTTTACACAAAAGCAAAATATTGGCATAATGAAAATTTGCCCCTAGAATGCCCTACATGAAAAATAGTATCCCGTTTGGAAAACCTCACAATCTTTTATTTGTCCAATATTAGTAAAACCAATATATAAATAAAAGACTATTAAACTTATTATTGAAATCCTTAGAACGGCCTAGTTGTATGCACGTTATCATTTCTTATCGGTCAAACGGCACAGGCACTTTCATTAAATGTGACTCTGTGATAAGGAGCGTCTTTTTATTATCATTGTTATTCGGATCTCAATCTGCGATCAAACATTAAAGTGTCATTCACCTCGATTGTTAAAATTAGCAACTTTATTATTTGGAGGCGAGGCAACTGAATTATTCGGAAAATTAACGTGTGGGACTTTGGGACTGCCGAGTCTTTGATGTTAATGTACCGTACAATGTTGATTTACATGTTCAGGGGAACGTAATTAGCTAATTAATTGTATTTTCCACATAGAAATCGGGCATTATGCAATTTTGTTTCGATAAGCACACTCAAAATGATCGATAGCGATTTCTTCCATAATACGTCAGAGAATATGAAGTTATGAAATTTTTGTTTGAACTGCTAGAATACAATAAGACCGTTCTTATTGTGTCTTATTTCCCAGACCTGTAGACATATAATTTTGTATGAAAAATAACAGCCTACGTCTGTCAAATTTGTACAAATTAACACCTCCAAGGCTTCAAGGTGGACTTGACTTAAGAGTAGACAGACGTGAGCACGTCAAAATGCCGTATAAGGCGAATTTAAATACCTATTTTAACATGACTGATTTTTGTTAAACGATGGATGCTGAAAACATCGAATGGTAAATTTAAATGATTCTGCTAAACGCACCAAGTTTTTTTTATACGGATACCCGCCATCTTGATCGGTTAGCGTTCCCGCGCTTTTGAATGTGTTAAATGTGTAGATAAACGGTAGATAGAAAAATCCTCTAATTATTACGGGTTTATGTAGCTAGAATCTATGACAATTTTGCTAGCTGGGTACCCTGTGAACCAAGTTTTCGCAATGCAAACTGCTGCATTTTCCGCATAGTACTACACTCGAATGCTGGTTGCACTAGGTGTCACGAAGGTCAAGCAGCACTCGCTGTGCGTAATACCAAAAAAGATAGTCAGGTCACGGCTAAAGGAACAGGTCATGCGCTCATTAGCAACCGGATGTTATCAATAAACGAAGAACAGGATAGAATGTTGGTAGTGTAATCAAGAGCAGCTTGTTATTACTACTAAGGTTAGGAAGCTATATTAAAAAAATCCATGAGGTTTGAATCTGGAAGTTTTGCTCCTGAAGGATAGATCTTGCCTGAATCATTGTAAAAGTAAAGAAAATTATGAGAAAATGTTTTGGACTTTCAAAATTCGGTATCTGCTGGGTAATGGCGTAAGACATTGATAAATTGCACACAATTTATCGCAATGTGAATCATTCTTTTTTACGCAATTAGGGTGCGTCTCTCGATCCTGTCTTCACATTGTGTCACTTCTTTAAGTATGTTTGCTTAATAATATCCACAGGTATTTCACATCCACTGGTGTTACAGCCATCCCTAACGAGTACTGTTACTAAAACAATGATGTAATACATTCACTGATTACGATAGACCACAACTAGTGATATGGGCTATATAGTTTATCGCACACGTAGGTATGTAGGCATAGTACATTACTAGTGACCTACTTCTCTTGTTCTTACGGCTCGCGAGATAGATAAGCGACTGAGTCGGTTTCTATTATTCTATTACGAGACAAAGTTCCCTATGGTAAATGAAGAAAATACTCTTACTGGCCTTTGTGAATGATGGACTAAATAATCTACTGTAGGATTCTTCAGAATTTAGCTCTACAGAACCAACAATATTGTTGTTTGCTTTCTTTGACAAAGTGACAGATACAGTAGAAAAAATCACAGATTTCTTTTATTCATCTATCATTTTTTCTTTTCTTCCGCCGACAAAACCCGTTTCTATGGTGGTCATGCCTCAGTCGGCACTAAGGGTGGTTTCACCAATGAAACTGACCGCGATCAGCACAAACTAGGTTTAAGGGCTGTTAGTGTCATTATTTTGTGTGGAATATTGACACAGACAGCTCTTGAATGCGTTTTAGATGTGCTGATCGCGTTTAGTTTCATTGGTATCATCGGCACTTATTGTGTTTTGTCGACGCGCTTTTGACGCAAAGTGATGCACGCTGTTGGATTCTCAATGCTCGGCTCAACATCAAGAGTTAAAAATCCAGAACGCTAAAAAATTCCGCCGCGATATTTTTACGTCCGTGCGAACGTGGTCTAACGCTTTGGGAAACACACGTGATGTTATGTCGAGTCGCTTTATATTCTTATTAGGGAGTCATCGATCAATGCTTGCTTGACAGGCTTTAAATGACCCACTTCAGCCACCTTTGACAACCAATATGGACGTTGAACTCTGGCTTACCTTGGCCTTTGTTTACAAAAGCCTCAAGACATCAACTTTGGATACAACCAAGGCAATATTAATTCAACAATCGTGCAATATTAAAATATGAATGAAAAAATCGTTCCGACAAACACTTGTATTACTAAATGTAATATCGTAGAATTAAATAATTGCTGCTAACGCGTTCCAATCGCAATTTCTAACTACACTACACGCCAAACTTCACTTGTTTCAAAAAGAGATCAATACAAAAAATGCGAGATCTTTCGTCAATTTGTGAATTTTTAGCTGTCAGAGTCACTACTGAATTCTGGTGAATTGTCTGTGAAGACTATTTTAGAACGTGCATCTCATCCAAGTGAAGTTCGTCAGTTCCCGGTCAAGGTCCCCCCTATTACTGTTCATATCTTGAATGCATACGAATTCCTAAACATAGGTAGTGCACGAATCAATCCCACGTCGACACCTCATGTCACTGCGTTTTCAGACAACATTAGATATATATAGAATAAAGAGTTTCTTTTCATCGTATCTTTGCTCTCCTGAGGGGTAATTGCGTAACACACTTGCTGCAGAAGATTTTTTGACAGTTCTACAACATTCATTGCGCTAGTTACGTTGTTGACCAGACAAGTTTTTCATACATATGGATGGATTGTGAATGGATTAGCAAAATTATTCAGATTCTGATTTATAGTGTGTTACGCAATTAGACCCCACCCAACTTATTTGGGCTTGGCGCAGGTTCACAAAATCTTCATTACATAGCTCTAAATAATTTAGAAAACTGCTTTTTTCAGTCCCAAATTAAAGAGCCCTTTAGATGTAGCTTAAAAATTACCAAACATTGAGATTTATTAAATTAACACAAATGACGTAGTTGTCGTCACGAGGTTATAACCTGCATCTTTTTTTACTTGGAAATGTTCATTGTGTGTTTTTTTTCAAAATCTTGAACTTTTTGAGATAATCATAATTGTGAAACCATGCTCCCGCGTTACTATGAAAAGAAAAGCAACTCCATTTTGACTCCCATTGTAAGATTATTTAGTTCTTTTATTTTTATTCCTTAGACAAATGGTGCAATGATCACTAATGTGGACTGACGTGGTATTGTCTCATACCTTGCCAGTTCATTTATGAAAATATTATGTATGTTAGAAAAAATCTGCATCTATTTAATTAAATAAGTGATAGACATAATATTAACACTAGAATTAAAAATAAAATAGATCAACCATTTTTCAGACTATCTAAAGTACATACATCTTATAAGGGGTTCTGTGCTAAATGTTACAACAAAATACCTTGTGAAATATTGCAATTAAATGAACGGAAGTTTAAAACTCATGTTAAAAAACACTTTGTAAACAAGCAACATTAGAGGATTATATCCTAGGTAAGAATGCTTGGAAACATGCTGGTCCTGCTCCACAGGACAATCTAAAGGCTAGACAAAATCATACTAGTTGCTTATTGTATTGTATAATTTGTTATTTTTACTTTACTAACACACTGACTTATTCCTAGTTAATATTCTAGGAAAATCATATATTTTTACAATGTTTGTAAATATGTGAGTACAATGTACCTATCACATGATTAATTTATCGGCCTTTGCTTTATTTTTAATTCTTTTTACCAATTGTGGTATAGTATTATTATTCTTGGTGCATCGTCTTCACATATTAGAAATATAATTAATGTAAGTATACAAAATATTGTAAAACATTTTAAAAGAGTGACGGTGGAGTTTCTTGCCACTTCTTCACTATACGAAACTACTTTTTGGAAGTGGCGCCTAGAATCAGTTCTATTTTTAATGTAAATGTTGACGTTCAAAAGTGCCTTTTTTATGGGCCTATTTGAAATCAATGCTTTGACTTTGATTTAGCGCAGCGCAATTTTGAGCTCAGACGTTTTCGATCGTGTAACGAACTACACAGTTACGTATAATGACAATGAGTCTAATAAATTACTATGCACTTGGTCGTTTAATCATAAACGTCACTATTGCAAGTGGCTTCAAACAGAGCACATACCGTGTAGTGATAATAATATCGTAGTAACTGCCCATCACAACGACGAAATTTAAAACATAAAAAAATCTGTCTACCTATTTGCAAGTTGCCGAAGTACCTACATGTTTTTGGTGCTGGACAGCAGAATTGGGCTATATCTTTTAAAGTGAACATATTATAATTACAGAATATGGAAGGAAATGAGCCTAAACGACAGCCTAAAGGAGGTGGAGCGCGCAAAACTAGCAGTATGGGACTACCCAGTCAGCGACAAATACTCCAAAATGTGGCAAGCAATGGAAGAGGCAGTTCTGCCCAACACCATTGAAGAAGCTTTACAGAGAGTGAGGGATTCCAAGAGTTCTAGTGAAGGTTTCGCCTGGTTGGGAGACGCTACTGATGTGAAGTACCATGTGTTGACCAGCTGTGACCTTCAGTCTGTTGGAGACGAGTTCTCCAGGAAGCCGTATGCGATTGCCGTGCAGCAGGGTTCCCCATTGAAAGACCAGTTCAATAATGCGTGAGTACCACCATAACTGTGTTTTGCTAGGTCTTTTTAGTCGTGTGTAGGAAGTCAGATTAATGAGCTAATTGAGTTCTTAAAGTAGGTAGATAAACACCTAGAAGTCTAGGTTTCTAGGTTAGGCTGGACCTAAGCTGTTTTTAACATTAGGTGTGGTATAACTTAAGTAGGTATTTTTTTTCAGTTCATGTACGAATTGATTTTAATTGGGAAAATAGGTTTAGGCAATTAATATTGTGATTCGTTTCGTTCAATTGTAATGGAAATTACTTAAATCATTATCTATTACCATTTACTGTGCAATATTTGCACACATTTTATCTTAGGTAGTTACACGTTTCTTCTTTGTTCATTGAACCATATTTCGACTAAATAAACAGACTTCAGTATCTTTCTTTGTAGAACGTATGTGAATTCAGTTTACATAGCTTCATGCTTTAAACACTGTACCTAACACGTTAAATTATTGTCGGTCAATGAACTTTTATTTCACGACTTCCCATCTTTTTTTCGTGCAACGTTTTCATAGACAATATTTATGTGAACTCGCGGCTTCCTTACGATCGTAGTCTCAGAAGCGTGACTGAAATACTGTTAATAAAAATTATTTCTCAAAATATGCGTAGTTGAGAAATTTTCCGTAATTCTGTAGGTACGCAATGTTATTTTTTTACGCGGGAACTAAAATATGGCGCGCCATTCACAAAAGTAAACTCTGTGAACAAAATTGTTACCAAGGTAGGTAGTTATTCGAATAAGAATAAGTAGTTATTGATTACAGGGTTTTTCCATTCTATATAATTATGTCAAAGCAGGCCTGTGATGATATGGGTCACCATGTTTTTGGTAAAACCTACATTATAAATTGGGTCATCGCTGACGAAAGCCAATAGGCGATATCGCGAAAGTCAATAGGTACTTATATGAGACATGATCTGCATGTCAATTCTGTAAAAATCTCACCGTGAAGACTTGCGTGGAGTGAGCTGTCAGTGTTATCGTGTCTTGGTCAATCCCTAGGCACTGACAGCTCACTCCACGCTCACTTCATCTAAGTTTTCACGGTGACATGGTTACAGAATAGCAGTACCTACTGGTCAAAAAAGATACTTTGCAATGATTCCTTATTTTGGTTTTAATCAAAGAAATTACCTATACTGATGTTCCTCCATCTTTCCCGCCAATTTTAAGTGTTGCCATCATGTATTTTTGTGTGAAAATCCCCGTGTGTGTCCTGTAAGTGTTTGTTTTCTCCAGCTCGTCCAGCCATCTTCTAAGGGGTCTGCCGCGACGCCTTGTAAAAGACATAACCCGGTCCTAATCCAACTCGAATAATTCCTATTTTAGTTTCCTAGTAAGATTTATTAGCAAAGTAACTGCGACCAACTTGGATGTAGCGTTCGCCGTGACAGTTCCAACCTAATATAACCTATTTGTTTGAAGGGGTCCCACTAGCGTGAAATGCAACTTGGTACTTTGCGATATAACCAGTGCAAGTGGTCAGCTTGAAATATCGATAAATAGGTTACTTTCGACGATCCTACCAAATCATGAGATGGCAGCGTATCGTGAAATGGCCAGGCAGATCACGATATGGCTATTTCTACGATCGGACCACGCCATACTTTTTGCGAATTGTATCGGTCAAACACATTTTTTTTAAATAATATGCAGCCCACACTTAGTAGCGGTAGCTCGGGTCTGAGTTCAATTTGTTTAGGAACAGCTATTTCTTTAAACATATTGAAACAATATAACATGGAAGGTGACTTTTGCGCCTCACACGATACGTACCGTCTTATTCATGATTCTAATTTTCATGAACAAATTACACAATTTTTCATAAGTTCAAAGAATGTATACTTATTTTGTTTTGTCTACATTTTTATTTCCCAACATAGCATGCCTTTTCATGTTAACGTTAGACATTATTCTATTTACTAGAACTTGTGAAGTTCGATCGCCATGTTATATTGACCAAAGAAAAGTAGGTAACATGAAAGATTAATGACATGAAAGCTCTTTCAAGTTCCAATCGATAAAAGGTACTGTATATACATATGATTAGTTATATTACGTAGTCAGATACTTAAGCACAAAATTAATAGATACACACATGTCAGGGAAAACGGTTGAAAACATTGCGTATGCCTTAATGTACCCTTGGCCTTAAGATTATAAATGACTACCAAGTGGTTTATTCCGGTTTTAACTGATAGTAATTTATAATAGAATCGTAGTTCTCACTCATGATTTTAGCTAAAACTACTTATGGCCAATCTAGCTTTCTAAGGCTACGTCCATCTAGCTGCGAAATATCATACAAGCGCCACTAGACTTGGTAATACATACATACTTACATAAACTCACACCTTCTTCCAATGGGGGTAGGCAGAAACCACAGAACATTACGTCACGTTCATACATCTGTACCCTAATTGCGTAACACGCTATAAATCAGATAATTAATCATTTTAAAGGATATTGCTTATTACTTCATGTGTTCGAAAAATTTGTCTGCTCCATTTAGTAAATAACGCAATGAATGTTGTTGAATTGTCAAAATTAAAGTAATTCGTTCTTTAAGTGTGTTACGCCCCGCACCTGCGAACGTCTCTGAAGAACATCACCAATAAGGTCACTATCCTCCCAGGGAGACCCCTCCCGCTTCCACTCACATCTGCCTTGTAAATACCTTTTGTTAGTCGCCTTTCATTCATCCTCCCAGCATGACCAAACCGTCTAAGCATACCTACTCTTTGAAATTTTTGTCACTAGGTATATCTTCTTTGAATACAAAAAGGAGCATAATAGCCTATTGGGTTATTTTACAATTTAATAGTCTGTTCAATAGGTACCTACACCTACCAAGTTTTTGAAGTGGTTTAATTGAGGTTTATAACAATCACAATGTCTGCGTTTAAGATAGAACGAATCGAATTTGTATTTGTATGAAGTTGATTGAATGATGAGACGGTTCAAATAAACATCTTACATTTTTACTTCACGTTACAGAATCCTGCAACTCTTAAACAAACGCAAACTGGAGAAGCTAAAGGAGATCTGGTGGAACAACAATCCAGAATCAATGAAATGCGAGAAACAGGACGACCAATCTGACGGGATCTCGATCCAGAACATTGGAGGGGTGTTCATCGTCATCTTCATGGGCATCGGACTGGCTTGCGTCACCCTGGGGGTGGAGTACTGGTGGTATAAATGGAGGAAGAGGCCCGTTGTTGGAGATATGGTTCATGTTACTCAGGTATGGAAAAAAATAGCGTCCTGTTTTGTTTTAATTCGTATCGGCAGGAGTTATATAAGCTATGTTGCTTTTGCTGAGGTAAAAGTGTAGAACAAGACGCGCCGTCGACCCGGGCCTGGGTCCTTATCAGACGGTGAGCTACCCACTGCTTGCCGTCCGCAAGCCCGCGCCTACGGTGGCCGGGAATCTGCAGGCGACACCCGACGCCCAGGGCGTCTCATGCGGCGACTAGGGGCGTGAGGAGGCAAGGCTCTTTCCCTCACGAGCTCCGCCCCTCCTTCGCGAGCATTACTGCTTCGCAGAAGGAGGTGAAGGCATTCCATTCCCTGTCACTCCGTGCTATGGCCTGGACCAGGGTCGGACGCGAGAGATCGCCACCGCCGATCGCCTCCACGAGGACACTGCGGTGCTCCGCCCAAGCCGGGCAGACCTCCACCGTATGCTCCACCGTGTCTTCTGGGCGATCCACGCAATGGTGACACCCAGGCGTTTCCTCCCGCCTTATGCGAAACAGGAACCTCCCGAACCAACCATGTCCGGTGAGGACCGGTGGCAGGCGGAAGGTGAGGACGCCGTGGCGCCTCTCCAAACACTCCTCAAAGAGGGACTTATCTCCGCTAGTGTGGCGCGCCCAGCACTGGGTTGCGACAATCGCACCCTCCATGTCGCCATGAGATCCCGCCGGAGCGTTCGAAAGGCCTTTCGCCTTCAAAATGTATGCAGCTAAACATTTTTATCAACTCAAAAAAATTAATTCGATTCCTCGGATTCGGTGCTAAAATTATTAAGCTCGCTTCGCTCGCTCTTGCAGGCAGGGGCGGTCCGCCCCGGGCCCGTGGTTGGTAAAAGCGGTCAAAATATGTTCAGTAGGAAGCACTTTGGAGTCTGAGACCCCGAACCTAACTACGCAAAATTTGAATGTAGGGTGCAAAAAATTTCTAGCTTGCTTTTACATTCTCATAATTTTTTCTAGACTCCTATTCCAGTGTGAATGGTCGAAAGTACTCGAAAAAAACTAGTCTGTACTTTTAAGGCGGGGCTTACATTTTCGAGCTCGCGTCGCTCGCTCT
Source organism: Dasypolia templi (assembly GCA_963555695.1). Taxonomy (NCBI): domain Eukaryota; kingdom Metazoa; phylum Arthropoda; class Insecta; order Lepidoptera; family Noctuidae; genus Dasypolia; species Dasypolia templi. The sequence goes on along the minus strand of OY743148.1, from coordinate 6,091,110 downwards.
TGTCAACATTCTCTTAATTCTCAAACATTTCTACATAAAGTCCCTAAGTGTAAGTAAGTGGAGCAGAGCAGCAGTAGAGTAGTAGTTTGTGTAGTAGTGTGTAGTGTAAATTCCTATTTCAGTATGAACAGTCGAAAGAAAACCCATACCTACGAGGTGGGATGGGAAATAAAATATGCTATTATACATTTTGATTGCGTCCTATACTATCCTATACCTATCGCACTTTACTATGAAACAGCAGTTTCTTTTTTGAAAACCGATGAAAATTTAACGCTATCTATTGTTTGCTTTTTTAGTAACTGTTAATTAAAGACTAATTCGTTTTTTTATGTTGAAGCTTGCTGTTATGATTACTTACATATTTTACATGTGTTGATAAGTCAACCATTTATGACGGGGATCGAAACTGTTCCTCCCAAACTCTGGTTATTTTGTAACCTACCTCGGCGAACAGTACGGCACCAACTAAAAGAAAAGTGTATGCTTGTGCTTTATGTTATGCTGCCTTGCCATGTTATCTATTAATATCTGAACAATAAATCTATATATTACTATTAATCTTTTCAACACGTGTGAGCTCACACGGAGACAAGCATCATCTTTCTAAGTTTATAATCGGGTACATGATCAGCATTGTATAAGTTTTTTTTTTACAATAGCTAGGTAGTTATAATGGGTGTAAAAAAACTTTACGAATTCGAATCACTTAAACTAACCGTCATTGTTAGCTTTTTTTTTGTACTGGACCATATTTTTTACACCTTGTGGTTACGGAGATATTGAAGGTCGAAATTCTAACTTTTACTGACGTTTTTATTTTGAAAATAAGTTATCAATTAATACTAATTTAAAAATACCCCCACGAACCCTGTACCGTTACATGCACCCATAAGCACAACATTTTGCGTGTGTTACATTGCGCACAATCGCGAACAGAAAATGTTCACACCAAAAACAAGTTTTCTCCGAGCAATTACTTTTGAGCAATGGTACTTAGTTTGATGTACAGATTTCGTAGTTGACGGCTGTGTATACATAATCTAATAAAAATGACTGACTTCTCAACCTTTGCTTCAGGTGGAGCCAGCGAAATCATCTAGAAACAACGTTAACAAAGAAGGCGAAGGTTTTAACTTTAGAGGAAGAAACTTAGGTCTTAACTTTAAACCCAAATTTTAAAATAATAATGTTCATCTTCATAAATTTATTATCTTAAGGTATTTTCCATGTGTCTATGATCTCATTTATTAATAAGAGTTTTGTATTGTTCTGCCTCAATGTATGCAAGTGTGTTTGCAATAAACACGTGGCACTTATTTGTGTTTTTTTTTTTAAATTGAAAACTATAGCTTCTGTCTGCGACTTTGACCGCGTAAGATTTCTTGTTTTAACATAAAATATATCTTATGACACTGCAATATTGTAGCTTCTCATTAGTGAAAGAATTTTCGGAATCGTATCAGTAGTTCTGAAGAATACCACACTACATAAAAACTCACAAAAGTAGGGTGATTACACGCAACCGGTGTCTTGATTTGAACCTAGAAATGCGCGACAGATAAGTGGTACACGAAGTATTTCCATGAACACACACATGAAGGGATTTCAATCTGCATGACAAATGACAATAAAACTTCTAGAAAATATCAAGGTAAAACGTTGTTCGGAAAAATCCGATAGATGGCGTTGCCAGTAGCGTTTAATTTGCGGAACGTGAAAATTCATATTAATTGAATAGAATTGGCTACACTACATTTGATATATTCTTTAAAAAAAAAACGTCTGCCCTCAAAACAAGAATGAATATGTATCTTCTGGGCGCTCGTTCCACCATAGACCTCATCCATCGCTTGCCATCAGCAATAAAAAATAAAAATAAATCATGGCTCAAATTTTGTCAGACTGCAATGCAGTGGCGGTCAATACCTAGTTATATCTCAAAAATTGGTGACACCACGAAAAAACTGACTTGTAGGTACGGGGGCAATATGGGCGTTGTGATGTGCACAAAATAATTGTCGATCTTGAAGACATCAGCGGGTAACTGCGTAACACACTTACAAAAGCAATGCATTTTGAAGGTTCAACATTATTCATTGCGTAATTAACGTTGCCGAGCAGACGAATTTTTCAAACATATGAAGCAATGGATCATTTAAAATTCTTTTGATTGTGTTTTCAGGTTATTTTTTCGCAATACGCGATCTGGGTGCAGGATTATTTCTACGAAAATATTGATACACTACTCCTTTACTATTTATCATACAAACCAAACAAAAGAAAAATCATATTATTTCAAAGAAGTTTATTACAATAACTTAACGCGCTACGTTACAAAAGTACGATCAACATTACTTTAATACAATGTACAATAGACGTTGGAGTGTGAACCAGTTGTCTACAATACTATTTAATTAAATAAATACTAATATGTCAGTGACGCACATGACAAAGGCTATGATGACGAGGTTATTCCGATTAGGTGATAATTGTTAGGAGAGTTTAATCAAATCAGCGACATCTGTTGAATGTTTGCGGAAATTAAATTCATCATTTGTGACCGTATTGTGAGTTTTAGTAACATCAGGAAATTTTCATTTATTTTGGGGTAATGCAATGCAAAAGAAAACATTTGTCGTAGGGCTCGGTTGCTGTCTTAGAAGAGATCGTCGCGCGGTATCAATTATTGCAAGATAAACTTCTCCTGCAAATATATTGGATCGCGGAAGTTGGTTAGATGATAAGTCTGTAGCGATTTTACTTGATATTTGCTTGGTAGGTATGACGTTTATCCTCCAAGCAATTTAAAAAAAAACATCATCGGTATCTTGAAATAGTTTTTCAATATAACCACTTAGCTTGTAGCATTCTAGAGCTTGCGTATATTTGTCAACAATTGGCTCGCACAATCGTCTACTTCCTTATTCTACTAGTTGAGTATTATGACGGAAATAATCTAACATAACTTTGATAAACTCAACTACAGTATCATTTTGTCAACATTAAGGCAAGAAATCGTCATAGTTTACTTTTCTCAAACCACGATATGCCACACTTTGATCCTCTTCGATCATTCTCTCTTCAGCACTAGTCTTTGTGACTTCGTTATTATTAGTATCTAACAAGCCATCTCGCCTTTCCTCTTAATTTATATTTACATTAGAAAAATAGCCATTTAAATATAAATATTAAGTTATTGAATTTGGTAATGTTTATAGCTCGATGGTCTTGCCATGTTTGTTCAGGTTTTTCATATTCTTGTTGCATAATTCTAGTTCTAATCTGAGGCCGTCTACCTCTGCTTCTAAAGTACGAGATCGCTTGAACATTTGGACGTAGTTCAGTTGTAACTGCTTCTGGTATCGGAGTACTTTGTCCTTTTCTTCGGACCATTTTCTCCTCTCGGTGTTGAACTGGGTTTCCTTAGCTTCGAGCTCGCATTTGAGTCTATCGACGATGGCAGTGGCAGCACAAGGGTCGTGGCAAGAGTCTGGGAGCTCTCCATTCAGTCTTTGAACTTCAGCATCTTCTAGGGCGCTGTCACTGGAGTTCCAGTGGTATTCGTTTGTTTTGCAGACGTCGTAGATGCCTCTCATAGTCCTCCCGCACTCGATGCCTTCGTACCCACTGAGGGAGATATCCGAGAGTTCTTGTCGTAACTCCTTCAGTTCAGTTTTTAGTCTTTCGATTTCATTTTTGCTGGTCTCCTTGGTCTTGGTGAGGTCTGAGACGCTCGCCATGAGGTCGTTGGTGAGCCTGTCGACTTCCGCTTGCAGTCGGTTGATGGATTTTTGTTTTTCGTCCGTTTCTGCTCGGAGCCTCATGATTTCTTTTTCTTTCTTGTCGAGGACTTCTCTCAGTTGGCGGCAGTCAGCCTTCAGTGTCAGGTATTCGTGCCCCTTCGCTGTTTGTTCATTCTGGAATCATAGTTAAGAACACTTTAGTGATAGGTTCAATAAACAGTTGTCAGGGTTAGAAAGATTGTGACATGTTAAGCCCCTTGAGGCTTAACATGTCACAATCTTTCGGCGCAGGTGCTGATCTTTCAAGTTTGTGTTAAGTTTAATAATAACCTAATAATAAATAGTAAGTTTCTTGTTCAATAATCTAAGACCGACAACTCGGTTCTATAATACAAGTCAAGCATAATCACCGACTAACAGCACATAATGTAATGTGACCATAATAGCGTTTTCAATCTAAATAGATCACCTATTCAGCCTTTGGAATGTACATACAAATTATATAGTTTTTTGTTGTTCTCTCTGACGCAATTATTATCCTGAAGTTCTCTACCAACCTGAGCATCTTTAAGTTGCGTCTTTAACAGCGCGATCTCGCCGGCTCTCTGGCACAGATTCCACTCCGTATCCTCCAGCCTCTGTCGTAACAACGCGCGGTCTCGCCTCACACGCGCCAGCTCTGCATCCCGCTCGTCTCGGGAGCGCCCGAAGCTCTGCATCATGAGACCTCGGGCAGCACGAACGCGTACCTCGTGACTGCGGACTCTTTCTGTAGTGCTGGAATGTGCAAAGAGGTTTGAATTAGATAACTTTTACGATTATGCATCCAAAAGTCATCAATGATCTGTTTCTAAATGGAGTTTTGACGAACAGGACCATTCATTTATGATGTTGAATGAGATTTTAATTGCATATGATGATGTATGCTGAATTCAATCTACTGATAAGTCGGCATCATAGGCACACTTTCCGATATTACATCTGAATGATAATTAGTTTTCATATCGAGTTCCTAAATTTTATAATAAAGAAATGCTTGAAACATATGGCTATAAAAACATTGTGAATCCACAACTAGCTTTAGACATATAAACCTAGTGATAGTATTAGAAAGTATAATATATATATTCCTTTCTCAGATGTACGGGTCTGTACAATTTTATAGCGATCCACCGGAAAACCTCCTAACCCAACCTACTAAAATAGTCGAGAGTTGAATATTTATAGCCACAAGATTTCTGTTATATGAAGAATAGGCAAATCAGTGATAGGTTGGCTATTTATTGCCTTTTGTTTTAACCATTCAGATGCTTAGCTTTGTCGCCGAAATTATTGAAAAGAAAGTATTGAAAATATCTGGAAATATTTGTCGTTCTTCCGTAATATTTTAGAGACTTGTTAGAAATTACACTTTTGAAAAAAATCGTCTTATGCATTCGTGAAACTGTGAAATCCTATTGTAGCTCTTCGGATGTAAGGTAGTATAAAATGGGAGGGACCTCACAGCCCAGTGCACAGTTTGGTTGATGTGTGTGACGACATTCATACGGTTGTTGCTACTAGATACGGCTTGTTGAGCCTAACTGTGCAAAATCTTAAAACGTTTGCCCTACAGAGAGCCGCAACCTATGAAAACCAGCTTCTTGTGGTTAGATATTTTAGACGCTCAGACCACGAATGGACGCTTCTGAAACTTTGTTAGGCATAACTACTTATGACGTCTTTGTTATGAACGTTTCACTTATTTCTTTCATTCTTCTAGAGTAAGACGATGAGATATCAATAGACAAATTGACGAAGATATAAGCTTTACGAATCAGGGCAATCCATTTAATCTAGGTACGCATTACGGGACCAGTTTTTATAGTCAATCTGATCAATTTATTGATAAATGGATGATGAAACCTTCACCTTACAGTTGTTCTCTGATGGGAAAACATCACTTTGGATCTACACTATTCCCTTCGTATTTGTCTACGAAGCATGAAGTATGTAAACAACCGATCAATGCTTACCTATAGTCATGCTGATCTCTCTCCAGCTCGGCAACTCCGGAGTCTGCGGGTGAGGGCGCTGGCACCGGCTCCTTGTCCGCGCCACTGAGGACTGAACTCGACTTTGTGCTGGAAAGAGAAACGTAATACATTGTAGACAGGTGTACAATAGTAATTGGGATGATGACTACTATTAAAAATGTTCATAAAAATAATGTAATTTCAAAGAAGGCATAGTAAAAATGAGATAATCGAAAAAATCTGTTAAATCGGTGTAAATTTGAAGAAGATATACGCTTTAAAAGTTTTTGGAGGGGTTTATTGCCGTCCTTGTCGCGCGGTAATGACAATATACGGCGCTAGTTAGCTATGTAACCTACTACTAGCGCCGACTATTCGTGACGTCACTTCTACTATAGTGCTGTCCTTGTCTAACAATCATCTTAAAACGTTTATAACTTGGCAATTTTTTAAGCTTTTACACTTTTTGTAATATCGTAAATTATTTCATCACCACTGCTCTCAAAATGATGAAGGAAAACATCGTGAAGAAAACGGCATGTCCTAGAGCTAAAAAAACTAAGAAATGTGACATCAGCCAACCCGCACTGGGTCCGCGTGGTGGAATATGCCCCAACACTTTTTGTAATATAGTTTGCGCTATTTAGAAACAACTGTTTTTTGAGATAAAAGTTAAAAAAATGTCACCATCCCAATTAGTACGAGACATGAAATTGTTGATCGAGAGACTTCGAGCTGTAACCTAACTTTCCAACAGATTTCCGCCCATAATCATAAATATTTTGTAAAGGTCAAATTTGTTTGTTGGTTTGTAAGTTTGTATGTAGGGGTAATCTCTGGAACTATTGGACGGAAAAAAAAAGGATTTGATAGCCTAATTCTTGAGGAATGCTATAGGCTATGTACCATCACGCTATGGACCCCTAAGAGCCGAGCAAAAATAAAAAAGAAAGAACGTTAAGTGATAGCTCGGACAGGTGGTTCTATGCGACGGGGTGGGTCGGGGGAAAAAGAAATTTCATGCGGACGAAGTCGCGGGCAGGAGTTAGTACTTAATAATATGACCGGTCTTGCTGCTATAAGTATGAACTGGATCATGCCCGACATTTTGGAACAAGGCATTGCCAGATATTGAAATGCACCAAAACAATGATTCTTTCGAAGAGTGATACTTGAGTCATTGTGTCGCTTTGTGTTCCTCACATATTTACTTTTAAAACGTAGTTTTATTATGATTTCTACTGAACAAGGGACAGAATGTTAATAACGACATCAATTACAAATTCAAATCGCAAATCGGCATCATTAGGCCCTAGATTTTATAGACTGCATCATAATTTAACACATTTGCTCTGCATTTATGATTTTATGTGGTATGTTATTATCTCGGACTTGTTCCACAAATGGCATAATAACTTCTCAATTACTACAATTTGACTTTTAAGTGCAAACGGCATTTAGTATTAAACTGCGTACAATATGACACAATTTAGAGGTTCCGTCGATGTTTGTAATCAACAAATAACTAAACGAGAATGAACGCCTCGGTCAGTTACGTTGAAGTCAAGTCGCATTAGTTGAGAAGAATTTTTGACGAATTTTGCCGATGCGACTGCCTCTAAACCGCCACATGCGTAATACGCATTTCCAGGTCCAGTTGAAAACCAGCGTCAGGCACTAGTCGTCTGGGATTTTTTTTGGCGCAGCCGTGAGGCACACTAGCCTGCTAGTTTCATACTTCGCACTGTACACTTTTTTATTTTTATCTTTATTTTGATTGTTTTTCTTATAATTTTTACCTGCTTTGTGTGCCTTTTAGTCTGTGCTAAATAAATTTGTTTTCTTTCTTTTTTTTCTTTTAATTACGCATTACACTGATGTCACGCAAAATCCTGCATCGCGCAAGCAGAGTTTACCGCGCAACTTGCATATATACAACGTCGTGATCATTATTTGGGCAGTTGCCCACCAGACACGACACCCGTCTTGTCGGAGGATCCTCCCTTTTCTTTAGAGGATGATTAACTTAAGGTTGTTGTTCCTCATATACAACCTTTCGTCGTGCTGTATCTTCGATTCTGCGCAAATACAGCAATTGGCATCGAACGGTAAAGCCGTGGAGGCGTTTGATATTTTACAAGACAATGTTTACAACCTGTTCGATCGTCGTCGTTGCCTGAATACCTAGTTATGTAATCTGGTCAATTAGGACCGGATTGCCTATCATCACCTTTCAAAGTAAACGCTGCTACGTTTAATGTAACAGTCATTTGTTATTACGATTGTATCAATGAAGTTGTACTAACGAAGATCGATGCATTTCGATTATTACTCTTGTTGACTTTCTATGGTTATTTGAGTTATGTATCTGTAAGTCTTTGATTGATATTATGTTGTTCACTATAGAGATAAAAGTTTGGACAATAACAAACTATAACTTTCATTTATGTGTGATTTCCCTTTTTACATTTAGACATTATGACGTTGAGCAAGCAGGTTGATGACAGACTAGAGTTCATTCAAGACATCTTTGGCGTCCTGGTGTTTGTTTTTCTTCATCAACTCACCGTATCACACCTAAGTGGGAAATACCAGCCATATAAAGAACGCCTCCATGTTTCTATCTGGCCATAGGTACATAAAGTTTGAACTTGACCCAGCGATTTCACTCTATGTCAGGAGTACTTATCAACGACAGCCTATAAGCCCCTAAACAGATAAGTATTCTCGAAGGGCGATTTATTTTAATCATAACACCTTGCCTTCACCACTTTACTGCAGAACAAGTGCACTACGATATTCATAATATGAAAGGCACGTCGCGCTCCGTGGCGCGTCTTGCATCACTGCCCGAGCGTTACTATGAGTGCGTCTGTGCAGCTTATGGATCTATTATGCCTCTGTTAATTATGGATGTAACGTGCCAATGTCAGGAGTGATGCGGTTATGATGGGGGTATATGGAGATCGTGGTCTAAGGTTGTCTGCAAGCGTGGCTAAGGAATGATGTCGAAGCATAGGTAGCTACAACTACTTATATCTGCATATCAAAATAGCCCACTAAGTGCAGAAACGAAATCATCATAGTTTTTTTTTGTAATGTCGAAAATGGAACTGGCACTAAGGACAGTCAAGAGGATGCGCAGCAGACCAGCAGATGCCATGTATTATTCATTCAAGAGGCGAATCATTATGTGAGGTTGTCATAAAAATTTCAGGAAACGAGTAAGGGGCAGGCCCAGAAGATGGTGGAAAGAACTAAACCATTTTCTAAGAGCGCCCGGTAGCACTAGATAGATATAAAGTGGAGGAAAGTAATAAAAGAAATGATGAGGTAACGACTGACGGGTCAGAATATAATTTAAAGGAGAATGGCGAGCTTGCATGTAATTCGGTACCCATTAACAGGGGTTGCGTATATTATGGAAACCTATTAATAGTTAAAGAACGTCATAAGACTAACAAAAAGGCAAATGGTAAGTAGCTTAGAGAAGTTGGGAGAGAAAAGATATGAAAGGTAGAAGATTATAACCTAAAATAATCTAAAAGTAGTTTGGGCATGGAGTTATTGCTTATTATTTAGTAGCAGAATGGCTTATTTATACATATTGTTTAAACTCACACATATACTCCCTCTCATAGAGAGGTCGCCTGTGTCCCAGCAGTGAGAACATAATAGGCTGATTATGTGTATATCCCGTCCACGTTTGTACATCCGAGTCATAAACGCACATTGCAGTACTATATATAATACTATAGCCAATAAAAATCATGCTGAATCTCAATAAAAATCTCGATCAATATGTAGGAATCTAGGGTTCTTCTAAAACTGGTGTTTAAGAAGTACCAAGGTTCCTTTTGCATAATGTAGTGGAAGAGTTGCATCGCTAGTATTTTCGGCCTTATCTAGGTAATTGATGATTCATAAAACTGCAAACATACGTCTGCAGGGATTAGGGAACTCTATGTACTCTAATTACGGTGGTCGGATTAAACCACGCTGAAAAAAGCAGGTATCAGATAGTTTCAACAGCATCATCCTCCTGTCCGTCCTTTCATATAAACTAGGGGTTTGTTAAATAAAATAAATAAAAAATCTCTTTTATTTACTTTATAATATTACTTATAAAATATTCAAGACATGCAATCATTGTACATAATTATTTTCCTTATATTATCTTATTCATTCATAGGTAACCTTTTATTAAAAATAATGTATTTATCTAATCAACGAAAGAAGCTGGTGCAGAGACAAAGCAATAGTTTCTGGCATCGTCCATGTACCACAATTTGCTTATAATATGTTTGCATTGGCCCACTGTGACTGCCTCGTTGGTCTAGTGGTCGCAATCGCTACTGCTGAGCATGAGGTCCTGGGTTCGATTCCCAGATCGGGCAACGTGTTATTGGGTTTTTCTATCTGGAATTTCTCAGTAGCAGCCCGAAGTCTGGATTTGTGCCCGGTAGATGGCAATAGGCCCCCTATTACATGGGACTTAAACCTAACTGGCGAAATGTTGGTGTACTATAGGTACACCTCTGCCCAACCCTTCGGGGAAACAAGGCGTGATGTTATGTTATGTTATGTTAGCCCACTGTCCGTGTTCCCACGGGGCAATTAAAATAATATTCTATTATGTCATTTCGACCCTCCAGCCTCTTATCTACTGCGATGTACGTATAATAAGACTTGCTACCTATTTGCGTAGACTGAATTCAGGCACATAGAATAAATGGGTGGTTGCCAACAAATATCCCTTCTAGAGGAGTCTTATCTCGGAAAACTTCTATTGCATACACTCCGTAGGCTCTTATTTGCAAAGGTAAATGCCGTGGTCAAGTTGGTGTGCAGAATAGTCCGTACAAAAGTAAGCCAAGTCGATAAGAATCCACAAAATGGAAAAATAGCTTATAAATCCCTCGTTAGCCGTTGTACACAAACAATGCAATGACAAATGACAAATATGATATTTGACATGACAATTTGACACTGACGTTCCATTTTCCGTTTCATATTTTCAATACCGTTATATCACAAAATAATTTATATATTTTTATGTACGGTATGTTTACATTGAAGGTACTTTACTTGTTTCGTTTTATATACTCCGGGCTGCTACTGAGAAATTCTAGATAGAAAAACCCAATAACACTTTGCCCGACCTGGTAATCGAACCCAGGACCTCATGCTCAGCAGTAGCTCTTGCGACCACTAGACCAACAAGGCAGTTACTACAATGACAATGATGACAATTATGTCTCATTTACTATTACAGAAAATTCTTGAAAGTAGAGTGTTTCGGTCAACAAATGTATTTCGTAAACAGTAAATTAGTACTTCCTGAAGTAAAACAGATGGAAATAACAAGATGCATTATATACACAGAGAAAATACACAATTCCTCATAACATTCCGGTTTTAATGAAACATGCTACGTCATTAATAATTTTCTCCTATTATTTTATTATTTTTTGTTCGTACTTTCATTCATAGGAATACGCGTAGATATAGCGCAGCAAATCCGTAATAACAATGTATTATATCAACTGAATACCACTTGTCTTGGCAGACAAGCGGAAGACTAGAAAGTGGATGATGAAAGCTGTGGGCTATAGTTTATGTTGCGACTTAAATACGGGAAAGCGAATTATGGGTAGAAAGCTAAGTATATAGAAACATACATCGGAAATTTGAAATACGCCATAGACCACAAATCTTAGTGTCGATTTCACCAATGTTACAGAACGCGTTCAGCACATCCAAAACGCGTTCAAGAGCTGCCAGTATCAATATTCCACAGAAAATAATGACACTGATAGCTCTTAAAAGTAGCTTATGTGCAGATCGCGTCCAGTTTCACTGGTGAAATTCGCCCTAAGTAATGCTGTGACTTTTAGCTACTCATTGGTGTTTTGAGTTTGTAACACGTTACTTTTGAGCAGCGTCGTGGACGATAGGCCTAAAATGGAAAATGGACGCAGAAGAGCGACGATGTCGCTCATGTGACTATGTGACGCGAATTTTCGGCGTATAATTGAAAAAGGTCTTCGAGCTTACAGTTACCTACTAAGAGGTACTTGCTCGTGCGTCTATCGCCCACTTTACACCGGAAACTGTAGTATAACTAACAACTAATGTGTGGATATTATTGTTGGAACAATAAATAACAAAAAGTGGAAGCGGTGCGTCAAATTTCGCAGTTACTGCAAACATTTCGTAACACCGACCAGAATAATTAAGTCACTACTACGTACATTATTTCGAAAGGTTTAAATATATTTTTAATACCTAAGGCCTGCCAATGAAGCAATTGAAGGATTAAACATTACACACAATATGAACGTACAATTTATCAAAGCAACCAAAACGTATACGTAAATAAATGGAATTATAGAATTCAGCATTTTGTTAGACTAGGAAAGAAAAAGAACGACAAATTCTGGAAACTTAGGGGAGATGCCAAACTTATCACCGAAGGCAGCTGCATTTATCGTGAAAGCTATAGAAGTTTAAGAGACCATCTAGGTCTCTGGTCACGGAGACCAGAGGTATAGGAGTTAGGGAATCAAACAGTTTAGGCAATGAAATTTGTTTTCAAGGTGACATATCTTATCCCTTCAGAATTGCTGGATAGTGTTGCCTATCCTCAATTCTTACAGAAAGGGAAGAAAACCTAACCCGAAATCAGCTTAAACCCGCTCCCAAAAAGGCTATAATAGTTGGTATATATATTTATATCAACTACTATTTCCAACTGCAACCGACCCTTCCTCTTACTGGTGAATATGAGGAAGTTTCCGTACTACGTAGAAAACGTTAGTTTTTGCGAAATACGTATAGCTATCACGCACACCTATACCGCACAATTGAATGGCTATATACCTCATAAAGCGACTCAATTATGTAAAGTAAAAGAAATTTATTGTTACATCCCCAATGCGCTAAGGTAGCCCGCGAAATTTAAATTGACTTACGTTTTTTGCAATTTGCAGGTGTCAGGTTGTATATCTATTGATTAAAATATGTTAACAAGTATGAGTCTACAGAATTATTATTAGAATCAGCAATAGAACTCCTTAAGTTTAGAATATTTGGCCTCAAATGTCATGATTTCATGAACAATTCATTAAATGGGATTATATGTATGAACTTATAGAGACAGAAATTAATCCCGGATCCGCCCTTGAATGCAAACCATTCAAAGGCGGATCCAGGATTTATTTCTGTTTGGGGGGCACACGGGCCAGACGGATTTGAAAATATTTTTTTTTGATCATACATAAAAAAAAATGCAAGAGCGAGCGAAAAGAGCTCAAAAAAAAATTGCATTCCGCCGTAGGTCTAGGTTAGGTTTTCTTTCGACTGTTCATACTGAAAAAGGAGTTACTTAGTCGACGAATGTAGACACGTATGAAAATTAAGAGAATCTTGACAGGCGACCGCAGCGAGTTTAAAATTTAAGCCCCGCCTTGAAGGTATAGGTTGAGATTTTTCGAGTCGGTTATTTCGATCATTATGCGGAAAAAAAAGAGCGAGCAAGAAAAATTTTGCACCCTACATTTATATTTTGCATACGTACGTGGATTCCAACTCCAAACTGCTGTTTGTTTGTATGTTTGGCATCTCGCAGGTCAACCTATGCGGTTGTCGTCTGCTTAAGCGGACTTGCCTGTGGATTCCCTAATAAATTAAGGCCTCCAGCCAGGACTTAAACTTATATACTAACTAAAACTAAGCGACAACGCTAAGGGCACCCCCTGTGGGGTACGAACCTCGGCTTAGGGCGTCGCTGGAAGAGGGCAGCAAATGACTAGCTGGATCAGGATTGGTATTAATTAGGGACGAATTTAAAGCTACAGGCTCAGCGGCGCGGGCTGGCTCGAGCAAGGGTCGGGAGGGGCGTCGATTTGGGCGTCGCGGCGCGCCTCGGCGGCGAGGGCGGTAGGACGGCGATCGGGTTTTGGGCTTATGTAGCGTGCTAGTGGCCTTACTACTCTCCTGGAGGAGGGTAGTGGCGTCGTCGGGGTCGATTAAAGTATGCCTTGGTCGGCGAATACTGCTAATGCGAGAGGGAGTGTAGCGGGCGGCCGCTGTAATCAGGGGGTTAGAATGTTTAATGCCGCAGTCGAAGAAACGCTTTGATAAGCGTTTCATGAACTGTTTTATGGTTGGCATTTTGAGGTCGACGTGAAGATCTATATTACGGACATAGAAGGGGGCACCCGTGACCCTTCTGAGGAAACGGTTTTGGAGGGTCTGCATCTTATGGAGATGACGTGGGTGAGCGTGCGCAAATACAACGCAGGCATAGGTCATGATGGGACGGATGACTGCGGTATAGATGCGGAGCTTGCATTTTAGGGACAGTTTGCTACGGGCTGTCAGTACGAATTGGAGCCTGCTAAGAGCGAAGGAGGCGCGCGCGCGAACCGCCTTAATATGAGCCTTAAAGGTAAGGTTCTCATCGAGGATCACGCCTAGGTATTTGGCTTGCTTCTCCCAAGGGATTGGCTTGCCGTACATAGTGATCGGGCTGGGAAGTGGGGGAGGGAGTCGACGACGTCTCGAGAAGAGAACCGCCTGACTCTTATCGGGGTTGACCTCGATTCTCCATTTCCGGAACCAAGCGCCTAAGACGTTTGCGGAGGTTTGGAGAGTACGAGCTATAGCGTTGGGACAGTGACCGGTATAGTAAACGGCAGTGTCGTCGGCGAAGAGAGCCAACTGAGCCTTTTTACTTTTTGGGATATCGCTAGTGAACAGCGTGAAGGCGAGAGGAGATAGTACGGAACCCTGAGGGACACCGGCGCGAATAGGATGAGGGGACGAGAGTGCTCCCTCGACGCGATAGCGAAAGGTCCGGTTCGACAAAAAGTCTCGTAAGATGAGCACGAGACGATCTGGCACTCCTAGTTGGTAGAGCTTGTATATCAAGCCGTTGTGCCAGACTTTGTCGTAGGCTTTCGCTATGTCGAAGAATAGCACACCCGTCGTCGCGTTACGCTGCAGACCAGCGCATAAGTGCTCTACGATACGGTGGACCTGTTGGGTGCCCGAGTGTTGGCTACGGAATCCAAACTGCTCGTTGGGTATGAGGCTCTTAGCTTCGGCGTAGTCTTTGAGACGCTTATAAATAAGCCTCTCGTAGATTTTGCCGAGGACATTGAGTAAGCTAATAGGGCGGTAGCTGGAGGGCTCAGACTTTGGCTTGCCTGGCTTTGGGATACCGATGACGGTGGCTTCTTTCCATGCTTGTGGGAAGATGTTGTTGCTCAAGGCGCCATTGAAGATGGCGGTCATAAGCATTATTAGCGGGGCAGGAAGGAGTTTGTATACCTTATTGGTAATACCATCCGAACCGGGGGCCTTACGAGCGTGGAGCCCTTTAATGATGTCGTGCACTTCGTCTGGAGTGACGGGAGGCAGAGGATCATCAGGGTCTTCGACGGGAGGGAGGGAGGCTCTTCGTTCGACTTCAGCGTCGACCTTGTTCAGGTGAGCTTGGTCTACTGGTTGGGAGCTGGGAGAACATTGGGACTCTAGGCTGTCGGCAAGACATTCAGCCTTATCGGGACTGTCGAAAGCGACACTATTGTCGGGGCGGATGAGCTCCAAACTGCTTCTTACTGAATATATTTTGACTATTTTTGACCTTGTTTTAGCAGTACATTGAAAACCAGACAAAAAAAAAGCTGATGATCTCATACGAATTCAATAGTAAAGAAAAAAAAGACGTAAAGACGTCGAAATCGATTTCATGAAATAAAAAGAAGTTCTGTTGATTTTTTGTTTAGCGTTCCTTGTTTTACTTGAACCGTCAACATCTAAATAAATCAAATACCTGTTACGGTAGCGAATCATATTTTAATTTATATACAACCAACCTGGTACAGATCTTAAAAAGGCAAAAAAAAAACACGAGTTACCCTTGCGTTTTCCCCTTTATGCTCCAACTTCTGCTTTAAAATGGTTATAAAACTGTAGTTTGATATAGGGTGTCGATTTTCTTAACTGTACATTTTCCTGACTGTAGGTACTGTAGTACATACCCACCTAACTACATGCAAATGAGATGGATGCGAACGCAACGGTCCGTAGTTCCTGGTTTCATCTCCGCAAGCCTATTGTTAAGGATTTATGAAGGTTTTAGTTATGTGAGTGAGGAAATTTTTCAAACATTTTTTTAGTTAACATAATATAACATCACGCCTTGTTTCCCCGAAGGGTTGGGCAGAGGTGTACTTTATAGTACACCCACATTTCGCCAGTTATGTTTAGGTCCCATGTAATAGGGGGCAAGCCTATTGTCATCATCCGGGCACAAATCCAGACTCTGGGCTGCTACTGAGAAATTCCAGATAGAAAAACCGAATAACACGTTACCCGACCTGGGAATCGAACCCAGGACCTCATGCTCAGCAGTTGCGATTGCGACCACTAGACCAAGGAGGCAGATTTTGTAAAGTTATTTATGATGAATTTTTGAACTGCAGCGTCTAAGAAAAAAAAATCATGGTTTTAGATTAAATTATTCGTTTCATTAAGAATGATTCTCACTCAAAAGAACATATATTAATTATTGAAGAAGTGCGCCAAGACTTTTAAAAATAATATGATATTTCGATTTCAATTTAATATCGTCATCATCATTTCAGCCGAAAGACGTACCTACATTATTGGACACAGGCTACCTCCGGTACTGTGCTTCTCGGAAACTATTAACTTGCTTAAATTTAAATAAACTAAACCACCCAAAAGGTTAACTGACAACTAAAGCTTTAACGAAAAAATAAGTAAGGTCAGCGTTCCGTAAAAAAATCCTATTCAGGTCAATGACGACTCAGCGTCGATTATGGGGCTTCATCTAAATCGGTTCAGTCGTTACAGAGGTTATGCTAACACATACAAACCAACTTAACAAGGTCGTTTTTATTAACAAAACTCTTAAATCAGTGAAGCGATGTTTTAATAGCATCTATTGTGAATGGGAGTCGAATGAATCGTTTAATGCAGGCAAGCTAATGGTTACGACCTGTAATGTTGTTTTTCACTCGGTCATGTATGAATGAAATAACTTGACTTTTGAAAATGTTATTTTGTTTTGCTTCTCTACTGACACTTTTCGAGAACGAAAAAAGATTGAAAATTAATATTTTAGATTTTCCACAATCATCAACGACCTCTTTTTTATCGCGTTTTACAACAGCTAGTAGATGGTACAGCAATAGATATCATCCAGTTTGATCGGAGACAGGAAGAAACATTTTTCAACCCACTATACATCAGCACGGTATATTACGCAAAGTCATAATACCAAGACAACACCTGAAGGTTGAAACAATCATACCTACTAACAATGGGCTAGCCATTCTTAATTGGAAAAAATAATAACACGTGTATGTACAACAAATAACGTTTCATAACGGCTCTCCATCTTTATTATCAGGAAAATCTCGGGTCGTTTATTTCTAGAGTAACCGCAGAAACTCGTCATAAAGGAAAACTTAGTTATACTGCTACACACGTAGTCGTTACTGCAGGCTTGGTTATGCATGACTACATGTTTGTTATATGCCTGTTCGCATTTTCATCTACTGCTAGAATTAATGGTAACGGTAATGCTGCTAATGGTAACTGTGGTAGCAGATGCAACCAACCAGATACTAGTGAGTGGTTATAAAGTGGATTAGAAGAAGACTGCCTGGCCTTCATTAACAAAGAATAGAAATTGTGTAAAAGGGAAATGCAGTGCTTGCAGTGGAAATGTGAAATAGGCACAGACAAGATAATAATATGACAATCAGAGACGAAAATCCAGCAACAAATTCAGAATATTACACCTAGGCTAATTAACACCGTTCAACTACATGCTGGAGACTATTATTCTTGTCAAACACACGTCGTTCGTTCGTACCGTTTCAAACCGAACATAATTGCAACGAAAGTAATTAGCAAGTGTAAGAGATTAACTAACAGTTGCGAGGGTAGTTACGACAGGTTATTTGTCACGGATCTTGCTAGATGACTGAAATGCGGTTGCCAAACGTAACAAGCAAAGTAACTGTAACAACTAAAGCTGAAGTAAGGAGTGTGGTTGATATGAAAAAAGGTATACGAGAAGTACGAAATATAAAATTGTGTATGATGAAGTTCATGAGGAAGATTTTTAGGATCTAAGAAATATACTTAAGTTTCCGTTGCCATATTGTACTGGAAATCGTAGTGTGGTTGATTTCTAGTCAATGCCCATGCAGGGTAATAGATGATACATGGAAATAGCCCATTAGACTAGAAGAGTAGGTATTGGCAATGTGCTATTTTCAAATCATCAAAATGTTAGCTCAAAATAAAAATAAACCTGCCAAGTGCGAGTCGGACGATGAATATAAGACCTTAGTATTTCATATCAATGTAATACCTCTACCGTATTTTTTTCCTTTATCTGTGCTATAAGACGTTGCTTTGTACCAAGTTTCAAGATTCTGAATTCACGGGAAGTACACTGTAGGTTTTGATTCTCTTGTGAGTGTCGAAAATTTGCGGCATAAACGGCTGTACCTTTTGATTGCGTTGGCTTAGAAGTTTGATTTGTCCACAGCTCCAAGGGACAGTAGACCTGAGTATTTGATATAAATTCCAGCTTGATACCTCCATTCGTTCCTGGGAAAAATGGTCTTGACAGACAGACAGACAGACGGACGGACAACAAAGTGATCCTATAAGGGTTCAGTTTTTTTTCCTTTCTAGGTACGGAACCCTAAAAATACATAACAATGTTTCTACTAAGATAGTAGTAACATATGGTTAGGCGTTTAAATTAGTTAGTACTGTCAGTTCCTAATCTATTTTAGTATTTAAATCATGATAACAATTACCAACGTAAAATATGACAAACAATAGACCATTATTTATTAAACGCCACTTCTGTTATCAAGAAGCCGATGACTGTAAAGGAAGTTCAATCATCAATAGAGCTGATAGTATTCGTAGGAAATAGCGAACTGATTGCGAATATGTTGATAAAGCAATATTTCGTAATCAAATAAAATGAGTAATGAGATTCTTCTCCACCATTTTTCAGATTATCTAAAGTACGTAATCTTTTATGGGTTTTTTGTTAAATGTTACAAAAAAATTCTTGTGATATTTTGCAACTAAATGAAAGATGTTAAAAGTACACTTTGTAAACAAGCATATTACAAATTAGATTATTATATCCTAGATAAGAATGCTTGGAATCATGCTGGTCCTGCTCCATAGGACAATCTAGAGGCTAGACAAAATCAAACTGGTTGCTTTTTGAATAGCATAATTTTTTAAGACTTTGATTCTGCAATTACTTTAACTCATATACAAAATCATTACTTTAACTCATATGCGCATCGTCTTCACATAGAATTACCTAATGTACAAGTACAAAATATTGTTTAACATTTTAAAAGAGTAACGGTGAAGTTTCTTGCCCATTCTTCTCCATATGTATTGGAAGGGGCAACTAGAATAAATTCTATTTTTTTTTTGTAAATGTTGACTTTCAAAAGTGCCATTTATGTGCCTATTTGAAATAAATGATTTGACTTTGACTTTTGTTGCTCATTAGTGTGTATTGTTTTTGTAATGATTGCTAAACGAAATAGGGTAATCCCTTTTGTCTCTTGTTTATTGAAATTAAGTGACAAGAATTTTCTTATAATTGAGCGCTCAAGGTAGGCTCAATAATCTGCATATTATTTTCAATACAATATGTCGAACTAGATGCAGCTTTACACCAGTATTTTATATGTTGCGACTGATCTCCACTACTCCATATAAATCTAATCTTTAGATATATTTAAGAAATTGAATGTTAAGATTTTGTGTGGTAACTATAGTTGAAAGGCAAATCAAGGTACACTGAACACAAATAATTTACCTCTATCCAAATGCAAATCACCTTTTAGCCAGAAAGAGCAAAGTACACACATGACCCTGTTCGGATCTTCAACAGAACAAAATGTCCCTTGTGACCTTAATAATAAAACTAGTTTTCCCTGTACGACTCTCATTCTAAAGACTTCGAGGTTCTTAGTAACAATACCTACATTTTAAAACACAACGCAGCTTCTCCTAAACCCACTTAATACTTAATAACAAAACTTTCGCTTTTTATTGATTGGATTGGTGCATACTGTGTAGAGTGCATTGTACAATAGGCACTACACCATGGCCCATTCTCCCATTCAGTCATTAGTAGATGCCGTGGGTTTTGCAGCTGTAGGTAACCCACTTCTGTCGGTAGTTTGCGTGAAGGGAAGCTGCCAATACAATGTTGTTTAGGTCAACGGATTTTGTTATTAAAAGAGCTATATAGGGTGAAAAAATAATACGGGGTATAAAATACTGTTAATATTTTAAGGGTGGTCTTGATTACGTACTATATATTTATATATTTTGCAAATGCTTTTGGATTACTTACGTGTTTGTTTCAAGGTTGTTTGACTGGTTTAGTTTCAGGTCGTACATAAAATTGTTAGATCTATATTTAGGTAACTTTAGTAGTAAAGTTATCGCTTTCTTTACAGCACCACCGGTTGAGACGAAGACCACATCGGTTTTTTATTCATGTGCGAACACCACCCGTGTTTGTAACACGCCATTCCAATGATGATTAGGTCAATGGATTTTGTTATAAATGGGCTAGCTATACTGGGTAAAAACATACTCAGGGGTTTCAATAAAATGCTGTTCATATTTTAAGGGGTGATTCCTGATTGTGATTACGTTTATTTTTATCAATGCTTGTGGATTACTCACGTGTTTGTTTCGAGACTGTTTGACTGGTTAAAACTGACATAAGAATTGCTAGATCTGAATGTAGGTACCGTTTTTTTTGTTATCGTTTTCTTTACAGTCAGTACCAACACTTTAGACGAAGACCACCTGTGTTTGTACCTAGTATCGTAGAGCCGAGTAAACAAAACATCAGCTGAATGAATATCTACTCCCTTTATCCGATACTAATGACATCATTAAGTATTTAATTGTCAATCTGCTGACCTCTGACCACTGTGACCAGTGACGATTATTTAAAAAGGACTGTTAATTCTGATAACAAAGAGATAATGATGATGGTATTATTGTCATTTTATATCCTTGAGTAAACACCGATTCGCTTTGGTAAGTATGGAAGACTAAAAACCAAAACAGTTCAGTGCAATTTTTTTTTTTTTTTTAATGGCATCTCGCATGTCAACCTATGAGGTTGTCGTCTGCTTAAACGGACTTGCCTGTGGTTGCCCTAATAAATTAAGGCCTCCAGCCAGGACTTAAACTTAAATACTAACTAAAACTAAGCGACAACGCCAAGGGCACCCCCTGTGGGGTACGGACCTCGGCTTAGGGCGTCGCTGGAAGAGGGCAGCAAGGGACTAGCTGGATCAGGATTGATATTATTTAGGGACGAATTTAAAGCTACAGGCTCAGCGGCGCGGGCTGGCTCGAGCAAGGGTCGGGAGGGGAGTTCAGTGCAAAAAAAATACCTAACTTATATCGCTTGTTGATGGACTGTGTTTGACATGAGTTTGAGAGAAATGATGTGTTTGGGGTCTTAAAAAATCGATGAATACGCTTTCCTAACTTGAATCTTTCATTAAGTAAAGCATACGATGATTGGCAATGCCGGGTTTTTTTCTACTTTCATTGCACTAACACTAATAATAACCGAAGCAATTGGAAGACCAATTAATATGTTCATCGAATTATTTACAGCCAGACGGTAAAGAAATCGTCTGTTTTACTATTCTGTAAGCATGTTCTTACATCTAGCTAGAAAATATTCCAAATATAGTCGTTGTTGAGTTCTTTTTGTGGCAAATTGGGTACCTCTTTTTAGTTCAGTCATTGAGAAACAGTCTACCGTGACTATGAAAAGGCAAAAAATATAAATACCTAGAGACGAAAGATATACAAGAACTTGTTTCAATGAAAGCTACTGGGATACTCGTAATAGACAATTAGGTTCTAACGCGAAGTGCTTACTGACCGAGAAAATAATGACTATTTTTTATATTATAAATGCATTGTCTGATTACTCAAGATATGGATTTAGAAACCTCATTATAACATCCAACTGTTTATTTAACTTTATCTAATTTAAATCATTGCTTATGTACTTCATTTGCATAGCAAACACCAAGGTCACGACAGGACTTTAATTAAAGCTCCATTTGCCGATCCATCAACCTAAAAAATAATAACCATATTTCTTCCCTCAAAACTCACCTATACATGTCACAAAACTCTCACTTTTCAGTAAATTACACCATTTTATTCACTGGAACACGTATACACATAAAATCACCATTTGATAAATAAACACTGAATATTGCGTACGCGCACCGGCTAGCCGCTACTCTGTTCAACGCACGAATGTCTGCGCGCGTGCCGGCCGCGCGCGGCTAAGTTGCTGCTTCAATAATAATTGCTGATTAAACCTCGCAAATGAGTAAATTTTTATACTGTAATTACGGTGATGCTTTTGCTTTATAAATGAATGCTAAACGAGATGGTTTAAAAGAAAGGTGAATATGAATGCAACTAAGTGTAATGTTGGTATGTCAGTTTTTGCGCGGCGATTTTATCAGAAAGAAAAAGTTTCGCGCAATTTTGCAACTTTCTTTGAAATTGGTCTGTTACTTTTTCCTTGATTATTTGCATTTGGTCAAGTATGCGGATGTTTTTTATATAGGAAACTTCATAATGAAATAAATATTAACACAAAACATAACACCACGCCTGTAATCCCAGAAAGGTTAGGCAGAGGTGTACGTATAGTACACCCACATTTCGCTAGTTATGCTTAAGTCCCATGTAATAGGAGGCGAGCCTATTGCCATCAACTGGACACTAATCCAGACTGAGAAATTCTATTTAGAACAACCCAATAACACTTTGCAGTCACTTGGACCTCATGCTCAGCAGTAGCTCTTGCGACCACTAGACCAACGAGGCAGGCAACTATTAACTACCTACTTAAAACATAGTGGACAAGTAGGTACCTACTTCAGGTAAAGCATGTGTAAAAGGAGGAACCTAAAACCCACACCGAGTTTTATTTTCTAAACACAAACTGTATTTAACTTTTACGCTCTGATACAAAAAACTTTCTTAAAAAACCCGGTCGCGTAACGTGTATTTATTTACTGTTTATTAAATTATACGTTTTTCTTTCTAGTGAATGAACACGCCACGGAATGATTCAGTAACATTTTACGGCTCCTGAACTCTTAACTCATTCACTAGCATAAAGCATGTCCATGTAGCAGTTACGTATAGTTACCGGTGTTATTGCTGCCAGTTCGTCAAACTCCTATTTTTTAAAGAATAAGTTATCGAAACGGCATTATGTGCCTTGTTATTATTTTATGTCTGCCTGGGAAAACATGCATTATGTGATGTTATCATTTATTTATTGGATCTCCAACAGAGGCAGCACAATAACGTGCAAATACAAGGACAAATACTAGTGCGCTTCCAATTATAGAAGAGCACATCATGTGGCTTATTAGTCGATTCACACGAATTTACTCGCTCGACACATGCGAATCGACACTTTTAAATAATACTATTGTTTCTGTAGGCGACTCGCAAGAAGGTAATTTATTTGTGGGCGAATCTACAACTCCAGAAATATCCATATGTACTAGGCAATTGACACATTTTGCATTTTCGGCAATAAAGTCAAGAAAAAAGTAAACTAGGAACTACATTTACGAATTATTATTGTGTACTTTTTTCTTTTTCTTCAGAAACAAATTTATTTATTTATTCATTTATTTATAGAACATGGAGGATTTACAGCTAATAAAAAACAAACAAAAAAGGAGACCATAGCCACCAGAAAGCCAATTACAAATGCTAAAAATCAAATAATTTAAAAGTTTCGATTCGCATGTTTCGAGCGAGTAAATTTGTGCGAATCGCATGTATGTTTCATCTTATTTTACAATAATATACAGTATTTACATAGTTCTAGATATTTTCCATAAACTTGAGACCGACTATCTTCACCTTATTTGAATTGTATATTTTAATTTTATTTAAGGTCATTATATCATCAGAAATACTGATGTGGTTTTGAATCCTATAAAACCTTGCTTTACATTCATAACTTATGACTAGACAACGAACTGTGAACTTAATAAAAAGTAAAAACTTAAAAAGTTTTCGTACCGCTACGCGGCGTAGTCGCATATTTATAATGGTCGTAGACAGTTTATGTAATTCCTATTTCATCTATCTTCCAACAACATACACATAACATCACAATAATTATGATAAGTTTAAATTATTCAGTTTAATGAACAGATGCATCGTCTTGAGTGTCATCATGTACCCCTCAATTGACACGTTAGTCAATTAAGGGGTACATCATAGAAAGTATGTGAGTACTTCATACTTGTGATCTGTTTTCGTACGAGTTCATTCTTTACTATGTGGTTGCATGGAGTGAAGTCATGGTCTTTATTGGTACTTATTGAGTCTATTTCTGGCCAGCGCGCTGCTGGGAAAAGTGTGAGTGATTAGGAGGGCCATGTTGTGAATGTTGTATGCTGGTGGAGACATGCATGTTTGGCTAAATACACCTATGTTTCAGCTTTTAGTGAAAGTGATTAAATTGCATTATTAGCCTATAATGTATTATTTGATGGGACACAGACATCCTCTCTTCGAGAGGGAGTGGGCTGTAATCTACCCAGTGCGGGTTGGTAGATGTCACATGTCTTCGATTTTTTGTATCTAGGACATGCCGGTTTCCTCACGATGTTTTCCTACACCGTTTTGAGAGCAGTGGTGATGAAATAATATACACCAAGTAAAGCTTAGTAAGGTTAGAACCCAGACGCTAGTGTGTGTTCGAACCTACAACCTACAACTCGTGAGTCTATACGTTCTATTTTTATTGGTTCTTGGTGCAAAAAGAAATTCTCGTTCCTTCTATCATGAAATGACGTGGTGGCTAATGAATTCAACATAAAAAGACTAGCATGTGCCAAGGGACATTTCCAATAATCCTGAGTTCGATTCCCAGGTCGGGCAACGTGTTATTGGGTTTTTCTATCTGGAATTTCTCAGTAGCAGCCCGAAGTATGGATTTGTGCCCGGTAGATGGCAATAGGCTCGCCCCCTATTACATGGGACTTAAACATAACTGGCGAAATGTGGGTGTACTATAGGTACACCTCTGCCCAACCCTTCGGGGAAACAAGGCGTGATGTTATGTTAAATTGCCTGGCTGGGTTCGAACCCGTTACCTACGACTTGTAAGTCGAGGGGCTCTTACCATTGAACTAGTTTTCTTTTTTTGTGTTAAACTTTTTTTAAATCAATACTGATAAATACTGGGTGCATGGGTGACTAAGTAAGTATATTATTATTTTTGTAATCATTGGCTTCTTTTCAAGTGGTGAAAGTACTACCTTCCCTTGAAGTCTATATACCTATACCTACTGTACCTACCATAATTTAAGAAACAGGTTATTAAGTGACAGGATTGAATAACTCAAGTACAAAAAATATACCTAGGTAATTATAAGCGACTACGGTCGACTCAAGTCATCATTAAATCGTAATTTTGCTACAACAACAAAGTAAACAAACTCACTTTTACTGGAATGTCAATGAATTAAAACAGATGTCATTTTACGAAAACTAATGTCTACACGAAAATGCGTGATCATAGAACTTTCTGTCCGAGAAGTGAAATTAACTTCCAATCTCATCTGTTTATTACGAACATTTAATAATAGAAAAATAAAACTAAATGTTATCTAGGTATTTTCTCAAATGCAATTGCGTTGGTAATCGCTTTGCTTATGTATTCATCGCTGCAGATAACAAACATTGAATTTTGTGTGGCCAAGAACTTAGAAGCCTCACGTTGAACCGAAGCAGTCATTGCGTCACTCTACCAATCAGAATCTGTTTTTTTTTTAAATTATATTGCTAATCCATTGCCTCATTACATATGTTCGAAAAATTAATTCACTCAATAGTGCTCAACAACGTACATATCGCAATGGATGTTGTTGAACTGTCAAAATGACAGCCACCTCCTGTTAGTGTGTTACGCAATCATCCCGCAGTTTTTTTTTGTGGAAAAAAGGCGGTAATCATTGCTAACATTTATTAATAAAATAATAAATTTTTATTTCCAGTTTTGCAATTTAACATTTACCACTTGGTGTAACAAGATAAATTTGTCATCTATATTGTAGGTTTATAAAGAGTTATAAACCTCTGACACCCAAGCTAAGATTAAACTTGTGTTATGGGTGACAGGCCTCTCAAGTTAACAGTCAGACAAAAAACAGACGTTCGGAAGTTCACAATGTAGGTACTATAGACAGAAAATAAAGATTTTATACACAAATAATAAAATAAATAAACATTTGAATAGTGTGTTGTTTGCGTGTTGTGTGTGTGTGTGTGTGTTGTGTGCGTGTGTGGTAAATCACACATTATTTGTGAATCCTGTTTGTATTATGGTTTTAAACAACAGTTCGTGAATTAATCGTATTATTAAAGTATTAACGGTAATGTCAAAATGTGTCAATAACAACAATCCTTCCGTAATGACAATGATGGTAATCTGTACCTACTATAGAGTACTTACTGATTCCATGGGTTATGCATAATAGGCCAAAGCAAATGCATAAGTAACATTAGGAATTAGGATCGGGGACCCAATCTTTGGCAATTATACTGTTGGCAAAAACACAACGTTCCGGTGTGCGGTTTAGGAACACAATGTATTGTCACACAATGGAACATATATTATGTAGTAAATAGGTAATGTAACAGCGGCAGTTACAATCGAATCAAATACGATCAGAATATATCTAATCTAGCGACCAGCCCTTGCTTCGCTCGGTTTTTACGACTTGGCAAAACATCGAAATTTATTTATAATATGTAAATTACTTATTAAGAGGCTTACAAGAGCTAAGAGCGGTTACTGTCAGACATCATAGAAAATAAAGAGAAGCGCGATGACCCACAGCTGGTAACTCATTGCAAAAAATAAAGCAATTATCTATTCACAAAACATATATTGAATGGACTATAAAAATAAAACACTATTATGTTAATATGTTGCTTGTAGAATATTGTGACAAACAATCAGAATGATTGCAAGTATAATAATATGGTTTTTAATAATTAAAATATTTTTTTAGAGGTATCTTCGTGATTTTTTTCTATAGTTTCAAATTAGTTGTATTATGTTTTCAACGCACTATCTAACTAGCATAAATCCTAGAAGAATATCGTATTTTTTTCTGATTTTGTTTACTGCAGTGGATCATATACTTTTAGGCATTATAAAAGTTGTGTTTAGTTTCTGTAGTCCCCTTAATAAATTCCAGAATAAATTCTCCAAAAGATGCTAAAAACCGCATACAAATCCGTTGTGTAGTGTAGAAGAACGACGCGGTCACACAGACTGCGCCGACATAATAAAGCAACTGTATTTTATTATATGTGTAGGTATAGATATAAATAAAATATTACGCACTTCTAGTGTCTAAACCTAGTACATATGTTACAATTGGGACCTAGTTCTAACAATTGAACTTACAATGGAGTGATGTCATTGGTTTAGCGGAGCGGAGAGCTTAGCGGAAACGATAGATACAATCCGATTTCGGTGGTCCATTATGTGATAATGATGAGATTATAGCATAGGAAGTGCTAAAAATACTTTCCTCTTGAGTTTCAAGCTCAAATAGGTACAGTAAGCGATCAAAAAGTGCATAGGCACGTTAAGAGTCGTATTACTGTGAACTCACGGTACGACTGTATGTGTTTCAACGACACACACCACAAAGATCGCAGTTTTGCACGGCACACACTGTCGTACTCGCGTCGCTCTGCACGAAACAAAAATATATTTCCGTCGCTTTTGTTAGACACGCATCATGCCCGTGACCTGGCTGGTTGATGGCATTGCTAAAATTCGTGTTAATCTAATATGAGCTGGTAGCAGTAGGCGCCAAGCGTTGGACTGAGAAGTCGCCGGCTTAGGTTCTGATCTCATAAGAGGCAGCGCAGTTTTATTGCCAATTTTTTATTTTGGTTTGAAATAATATATTTAAATTAAATGTTGTTTTTATATTTTTGTTGCTATTGCAAAAAAGGGTTAAAAAATAACAAAAAAATGCGTTAGAAGTGATAACAAAAATTCAAACATTTTTATTTGTTATAATATTTTACATAAAGATAACCGCTACGATTATTAATAATAACTTCTTCAGCCAAATAGGATGTGCAATAGGACGTCAAGGAACTTAGAAGCAATTTGTTTTATTTAAACATTGAGTGAAAAATTGATAAGTAGATTTATTTCACCATAAACAACTATAAGCTTCGATCATGAATTTTTAAAATAAGTGATTTTATAAGTGGTTTTGTATGGCAGTTTGTTTACATTAAGTATTTCACATTTTATTTGGCTTTAGTGAATATAGGTAACATATTGAGGATAGCTTAAGTTTTCATTTTCGTTCTGTGAAAAGATGATTGAAACTAAACCTAATTTTTATTATTAAGTATACAGGATAAACTATTCCGGAACTTAAAAGTTCTTGTTTATTACGTTATTGTTTGCAGGGCTTCGGTGATGCAACCTTTTTAGCGCGGAGTACACGGCGAACAGTTTTTAATTATGCTTTTAATTAATTCGGCAAAATGTCCGGTTGGTATGAAACCATTTGTTGCATATTCATTCAGCTTGTGTGGGCTTATTTAAATAAGTATCCACTTCATAAATAAGCGCTCCAACTATCTAGAATTCCTTCTTCCTCACATCTCTTAACCCACAGACTCACAGTATTTGTCTAGAAGAAAGAATGTGATACTATTAGACATCTATAAGCTTTATATTTATAACATTTTACTCGTCATTCACTAATTTAAACAAATAACAATTTAAATTTAGTAAAATACGAAATATTTAAATGATAACACTCACACTTAGTCCGGTTTCAATATATATTTGTGTGATCACATCATTTACATCCTCTTTTACGCAGCGCAACAATATTTGCCAATGCTTTAATATTTGCACAACACCGCTAATTAACAGATTTAAACATTCGTCACTAACCAACAACGTTAAATTAGGTGAATAGTCGTAACGAATTGCATCCACCTCACAGAAATCGAAATAATTAACTCAGTTTTCTGTGGCCTACCTACAAAAAAATATTATTTATGGAAACAAGATGAACGAGACAAGTATCGAATGATTATCGAACCACTTTAAGTAAATTCATTAACACAAATTTATCATTTTAGGTATTATTAATAACAGATCAAAAACTTGAAATAGATATTATTTGAAAATAACATCACGCAGGCGCAGATGAGATTCGAACTCAGGGCTCGGTATAATCGCTGCGCTGCCTGCTACACGGTAACGACTAAGCTAGCATGCCATAATTATGTTAAGTTAGTTGAAATTATGAACTACAGACCAAGTGAGTGTGTGAACAACTTATAGAAGAAGGTCGTAAGTGAAACCGCGAAAGCGTCAATCTATTGCTTTGTGTTATAGAAGAAGGTCGTAAGTGAAACCGCGAAAGCGTCAATCTATTGCTTTGTGAGATTATGGACTTTTGAGCGCTACTGTACCTACGTAAGAGTATAAAGGCTCCCGCAGGTAGGCGCGACGGGACTCTTGTAGAACAATTTCTATACTAAATTCATGGAAATTGTTCTTCCAGAATCGCGTCGAGCCGTCGCGTCACGCCAGTTTATTATCTACAAGTTAATAATTGTCATCACCTTATTAGCTCGTATCATGGGGTCTCAACTCGAACAAAATATAATTTGTCTTGAAAAAAAATCATAGATGGCGGCCTAAGTAACCATGATGAAATTAACAATCATTAGAAAGCGTTAAACGGCAGAATTTTTGCTGAAATATTATTGGTAAAAGTCAAAACTTCCTTGTTTAATGCTGATTTATCTATTTCCATTCATAATGCACGTATTTTAAAATCAAAAATTAAGCCTTTAACTTCAATTCGAACCCTTTAATTAAATGATAAAAGTAGCCATCTGTTAATCATTTTGTTGAGAGCTTTTTGCAACAGATGGCGTTTTACTCAATTGGTCCCGTCTTCACAGTTTCCAATATTGTTACTTATTTAAATCAAACAACTTTACTTCTCTTTTAACAAAGAAAAATAAAATAAATCTAAAACATGTTTTTCTGAGCCCGGAACTATAAAACTCTATATAAAAGGCAATGCACGAAACGTTTTAAAAGTAGGTCGACTCCTATATGGCGTTGTAAAACTAAAGTCTCTGGCAATTAGTGAGTCGCGGATGCTGCCATCTGTTGAAAAATTGGACGAAGAAAATTTGCCAGCTCAATTGCCAGACTTAGGGAGGTTTAATTTCTTTGTATGGGATTGGGTATCTGTACGTAGTATTATATTATCTGTGCCCGTATCGAAACCCTATTAGGATTCGATTCAGGGCTTCTACATACGTAATGGTAATCCTCTTCTTCCTCGTGTGTTCGTGTCTATCTTTTCAGCATTTCACGTACCAAATTTGAATGCCCAGAAGCATAAACCACCACGTTATAATGACTGATGTGACTCAACGATCGTAATCAAAAGGCCCAGAAACACCTACCACCACGATACAATTACTGACGATTGATATTATATCGACAATACCCATGTTGGTACTTTTGTTGATCATCTGGAATATAATGGCATAGTAAACTCACACAATAGCGGAGTGATGCCTCTGGTGTAGCGGAGCGGATGGCGTGGCGGGCGGCAGGGCGGACAACGAGGCTGGCTGAGGAGAGCCGCACCACCGGCCCTCGCGCACGTCTGATGAGCCTGCCAATAAGACAGAGGTGGTAAGTTAATGGCCTGTGTTTTGGGGAAGAAGGCCACCATCTTTTCGAGTTAATGGTTTAAAAGTTGAAACCGAAAGCGACTGTAGCGCGAGCACGCGATCGTCGCGCTCGTTTAAATGAATACTACTTCCACGGCGACTTCGACCCGTGGATTTCAAATAATCAACCTTTACCCCCTTAAAGGATGATTTTCTTAAAAGAAACCAGTTATTAGTGCTCCCTTACATTCAAGGAAATGAACGTGAAATTTTGCACTCAGCTTGTGCAAAATTTCACGTTCCTAGTCCCAGTAGTTTCTGTTGTGCGTTGATATGTCAGTCAGTCAGTCAGTTTCTCCTTTTATATATAGATGACAAAGGTTATTCAGGTATCGTAACGATGGGGCTACCGCAAATACGCGGGACTGCCGCTTTCGGTTCGGACGCAGGGTCTGACGGCCGACATTTCTGCTGTCCTTAAAAATCTCTCTAATATTAAAACGTTATCATCATCGAAAGCGTATTCCACTACCTTTCACTGTACCAGTCAACATAAGTCATATCAAAAATTGGTGCTAAACACCACATTTCGGCCTTTGATACTGTTGATGATGATGGATATACTCACTGCCATAGAGCGTCAGGTGGGATGGTGGTCTGCTGGCCAGCACCGGAGTGGAGCCATACCTCTCCCCTCCCGCAGAAAGGCGCCCCCCGAGCGGCTTGAACGCTATCGGGCGGATCACTGATTTGCCCTAAAACAAGCAGAGAATTAACGTTAGATATAGAAAAATATAGTTTGGCAAAGAATGATAATTACTGTAGTGTGTAAGAACAATCTGGCATTATCAAACTGACAAAGAAAATGTGGAAAACTATACACCAAACAATTGACGACTTAGCAATCGAAAAATAACGTGAAATCCATAATTATTTAAACACACCTGACAGAAAAGTCAAGTTTTACGAGAGCCTGATACTCATAATTTCAACACTTGGGACGACATTGAATTTTGGAGAAGATTTCGCTTGAAAAAAGATACCTTAGCCTACTTACCCTAGCAAGGATGGTCCTCTAGTGGTAACAGAAACAGCACAACCTAACGGACATAACGGACTATCAGCAAAAATGCAACGAAACCAGCACTAAAATTAACTTAATTTTGCGTAACAAATACGAGAGTACCGTACTGCCAAATAACCATGCGTGTCTTATTCGAAATTCGAAAGGAGACACAAAATATCCGTTTGTTGGAGTAGATCAACAATAGATTACCGATAAAACAGCACATTGACATTTCCTAGGACCAATTGCTTTGTCTACCTATTTACCGACCATTATCTCAAGGAGCCAAACAAATTGTTTTTAAACGCGTTCGTTAGTTAATAAGTCCGTGCGCATTTATCTGAGCACGGATTTGACATTTCGTACGCAATAACGCATCTAAATGCCATGACGAAAAGGTCAAACTTGGAATATTCGGTGCATCAACGTGTGTTACCGTTACAATGATGTATGGGGAAATATATGGATTTCGTGACGACATTAATCAGAGCTTTGCGTTTAATAAATTAGGCCAGAGCATTATTAAAGTCGTGTAGCGGGCACTTAAGGAATTCCATTAGTTGTGTAATATATTTCTATATCTGTGTTTGTTTTAATATGTTCTTGTGTATTTCACTGTAGGTACTCACTGTAACTTTACGAATAAACTATTTTGTAAAAATTTCGTCACTAGGTATATTATTACAATTGTTTGTTTCATCAACAATCTCTTGATTTTGCAAATTGTAGTGCTGTCATATTGCAATCCTTGCTACTTATCACATCAATGCTTCCATTACAACAAGTATATCTTATCTTACTTTACGAACAATGGAAATTAATTTATGCAATTCTAATTAGTAGATATTGCTTAAGCATTATTTGGTTCATAATTAAGTTGTTTTTGTTAGTTATTCATCTTGAGGATGTGAAATTCATAATTTTCGCGAAGACTATTACCGTGGAAATTAAAGTGGAAACTTCATTGAAGTGAACTTGTAACGACTGTAATCGTTGATTCCACTTATTGTTAGAAATTGACACTAATTTCAAGCCCACATTACTTAAGCTTACACTAATAAATTGGCTGATGTAAAAGTAACAAAAGTGAATACAAAATTGGTTACTACATAACTTTAAGTACCTCTTGTAGGGTGTTCAATTCTTTTAAACCAGCAACTGGAATAATAAGCTCCGCCTAAAATACACGAGTGGTTTTTTAACGAAGTAATTAAACAAAATAAATATACACTAAACTGGTTATCGTGCCAACGAATCAATCAGATGGAACGACGCGAATTGGTAATAAAAAACGCGTGCCTTACGAGTATGGATGTCGAACGAGTACGGGCAGAGACGAAGGAATGTCCAGTATGTCTGTGACAAAAACTTGAATACTTGGCATCACTTGGCATACGGCACTGTTTGCTTAAAGTTTCCTTTGAAGAGCATGAATATAATATGAACTTGCATGTGATACAGAGTAAAAAATGCAATGGGATCATGATGGTATTGCAACTTTGTTTAATTTGAGTATTTTTACGCTTCAACTGGAATGATGAGCCACGGTTTCATCCGCCATTCTTATTCATATTCGTTTTGCTGGCACGACAGTTATTCAAAACTGCCATTCTAAACCAAATATTTAAAATATAATTAATTACTTTTTCATAAAACCTGTCAATAAAAAACAATACCCTTTGTTTAAAAAAAAAGTTATGACAGCTATGACAGGGTTCTTGCGTTGTGATTCTGATCTAACCAGGATCTGATCAAGCTTACTTATAAGGCCTCTTTATCTTATGAAGATCTTTGTAACGACTCAGCCATAGATGACACGTCTTACTCCTAGGTCTTCCTGCAGCTATAATATGTATAATTAATTCAAATACTTGATATTAATTGAATGTTTTAATAGATTACCGTATCTACGTAGGTTTCAGATACTACTATAATGTCTTCCGCGTCAATCTCCGCTGAGATTGACCGCCATGGCCAAATTGCGCATGCCAAGCCTCAATTTTCTTTTTAGGATTTACGAGTACGTCAAGTTTATTGGCTTGCTGTATGAGAAGCGAAATTTGTGAGGAGACAATAAACAATGTTATATGTAGTTGACTACATAGCAAACCTAAAACTAAGCAAATTGACCCCAGAAATAAATATCGTCATACCCTAATACACCATATAAAAAACATAAATTGCGTTCACGTCAAACAGTAGTGCTATTCTGTGACTATTTCACCGTGAAAACTTAGATGAAGTGAGGGTGAGCATGGAGCGGGCTGTCAGTGCCACTGATGCTAGGGATTGACTAAGACGGGATAACACGGACAGCTCACTCCACGCAAGTCTTCACGGTGAGATTTTTACAGAAACGACATGCAGTTGTTACAGCCGACTGGCCAAACGTGGTTACACAGTTCAAAATAATGTTAACAGAACACAAGATAATATTACAATTCCCACCCCTTTACTGCTATTTTATTACTGAGGTTATTATTGAATAAATTACCGTAAAATATAAAAAATACTAAAATCGGGGATATATTATGCTAGCTTCTGCCCGCGACTTCCGCGTGAAGTTTCTTGTTTTAACATAAAACATCCTATGACACTCTGCAATACTGTAGCTTCATATTAGTGAAAGAACTTCCGGAATATGATCAGTTGTTCCGAAGATTAACCGCCTACTTATCAACTCACAAATGAGGCCAACAAAAGCCCTTAAAACCCATTGCCCAAACATGTACCTCGACGTACACGTGCACCAAATCGTAGAGAAAAAATAGAGGATTTCGAAAATTGAGTAAGTATTTTTATCCTTAAAATAATTTAAAAAGACTGTATAATTTTTTTTTATGCATGTACAGTGCATTACATTTGGTTGATACTCGGGTTGACATTATTTCGTAAAGGCTCCCACAAAAAAGCGCGACGCGACAGCGAGACACGAAGCGTTGCGCCAGTGTGAACGAGCCTTAAATGTCACGCACATGTCATTCCGTTCGTTCGTTAAACAACAGTGGCTGAAGCCTACAGTAGACAGCTGTCAAGTTGACATGGATAACAAAAACACAGTTATGGCGATGTTTATGGACATGACTAGGGTGTTTGACTTTGTAGACTTTAATTAAGCTCGAAAGATATGGTATCAGAGGTGCTTAATTTGATAAAATCTTATTTGGAGAATAATCAAATTAATAGAGTAAATATGAGGACCAAGGAGAAATAGAAGAGCATGTAAACAATAGCCTTACTCCAATTATCGACTGGTTAAATATTAATAATCTTAAAATAAATCTAACCAACACTAAAGTGAAGAATTTTAAAATTAGACACCAGGAACAATCACAGTTTCGAATAAACTACAGAGGGAATAAAATACTTGAAGCTTGTTACAAAATTTCTTGGACCATACATATATTGACAATGACATGACATGGAGGACTCAAATTGAAAGTGTTTGTGTAAACCTTAATACATTTTCATATGCTCTTTATAAGTTTTAAAATTTAAAATTGCGAATAAGACCGCCTTACTCGCAGTTTATCATGGTTATGTCGCCTCGGCTCTGCACTGTGGCTTCATATTCTGGGGAAATGCCCCTAAGATTAAAGAAGTTTAATCTGTCTAAGTCTTCTGTTAGAGCGAATGTCATACCATGCTACTTGTATATTTAAGAACTTGTATAAACTAATTAAATAAACACATATAAAAAATTACAAAAAAAAAAAACCGAGCGATTTGTAAAATAAAACAGAGATAATCATGCAAGCCACATTTTCATAAGCTTCCAAATATTAACTTTACCGTCACTCTATATTTAAGAAGCCTGTATTTTTATAGAACACAATATGAATTTGTATAGATTTGTGGAAAAACGGCGCTCAAAAAAGTTGCAGGTGTTAGCAACAAAAACAAAATTTCATAGCAACAGCATTTATGCAATGGCTCAAAAACTATATTATAAGTTACCAGGACAAGTTATCTCAAGTAGTAACATTAACAACATAACAAGTTGTATTATTCTGTTGACGAATATTTAAATGACAAATTGTAATTATAATATCTGTTAAAGCTTAATCCAATCTGTTCTTATGATTTGACATACTATATAATTTTGCAATTTTGTATAATATAACGTTTGTTATTTTCTATGCCTTTTGGCGGAGCACAGTTCGGATCTAATGTATTATAACACCTTCTGTATGTACCCTGTGTTCACGAAATAAATTAATTTGAATTTGACCGTTTTTTATTAATTATGTTAGGTAGTTGTGCTTGTGCCGATGATAGACAATCGCGAGTTTGTTATTACGTTAAAAGTTATTTTATTCTCGTCCCCGGATAACCATAACAAAAATGAGCAAATGGAATTTGTGCGATTTAGTGTAAGTACCTCGGTGCTTTGTTTGGGGAGATTTTGGTGACATCATTTACGTCTTTAAAATACTTGTTAGATAATGCGAATATAAGATCAACATTAATGATGAAACTAATACATTTGTAACAATATTATTTCAAAGAGTGTCCGTGGAGTTTCTTGCCCTTTCTTCTCTAAGGTACCTACTACGCTTTGGGATGGGCAACTAGCTTCATATTTCTGACTGACCGACTCCTTGACAATTCAAAAGTGCCTGCGAATGGGTTAATTGAGTTTAAGTTTGAATAACGGGTTATGTTATAAGTAGCGGATAGTGACGTGATATAAACATACCTAGTACAGTAATAAACCAGTTACTTTCGGTGTGAAAATGTGAAACTGGATTGTAACTACATTAGCATTGCAAAATACTTTCCCAGGAAGTTTTCACGTCATAATTGTTCCATGTCGTTGTTACTGGTATATTTTATGAGTTTTCTTCAGTTTATGTACATTAAATTACGATTGTTATGGGTGCTGGCTTTTAATTATGACTTCGTGCTGAAGCAGTACTTGATGGCTCATTTGTTTTGATTAATCGTGTTTTGTTTTTTTATCATAAAATCTTAGGTCCAGTAAGTGTAAATCGTATTGAATAGAATAGAATAGAATAATATTTATTTGCTTGGTATAAAAAGATGGTAAAATACAAAATAATAAGAGCATACATGTGATACTAGTGGCTCTTTCTGTATTGAAATATGTTGTCTAAGTAATATATAGCTAACTCGACAAACGTTGTCCTGTAGAGATAAACTACGATAACACGGCGCGCCCCTCTATACTAATAATGCTAAGCGATTAATGACGCGGCTAGTCTAGCAACAAATCTTTGGATTTATTTTTGTTTGAATTCCGTCTCAGTACGCACACATGAGTTGTGAGTCTTGGTGGCGCTTTGTAAATACGTTCAGAAATACTTTCAAACGTTTTTGAATTTTGGAGGGGCGCGCCATGTTATCGTAGTTTATCTATACCAATTTCAATAAGCCTTGAGTTCATACAAAATTGTAACGATCAAAAAAGGTCGAATTTTTTACTGAAACTTTAAAAATTGTTCATTCCATAAATGCCTAATTCGGACTAGGGCTTACTAACAAACAGCATTCCATTTTCATTGGGATGACATCATTCTTGAATGAAACTAGAGTTCTAAATGTACTCGAAATTGCATTTAGGAAGACCTGACAACCTTCGAGAAAAAGACCAGAACATATACTTGATGACGAAATCGCGATTAAAAAGGCAAAGAAAACAACTTCAAAAAATGATTTGAAGAACAAAATGCAGTTTACAGATAACAGTGCCAGTCGGCCAAATACCCAGACACAGGTATGTGCAACACAAACTAACGCCTATTTGTACAGGAAGACATCTTTGTGGGTTAAGAGACAAGGCAACTTCGAGGAAACATTCTAAACGACACATTATTGTCGCATAAAGTAAGATAATAACAATATTATACGTACGTGATGGGCTTTTGGTCGTAAATTTTGCGACAAACAAACACGGTAACATGGCAGTGGATACTTAGATACCGCTTTGATGGGTTAATCGTGATACGACAGCCGTTGCTGCGTTGAAGGGTTAGATCGTAAACAGTCTATAAACCAGAATATTTTGACATAGCACAGCATAGCTGCTTCCGATGAAAATTGCCACGTGGTCAACTGTCAAATTAAGTAAATTTTAAATTAGATCCTCTTGAGAAAGAGAAGCGTAAGGAAACCATGGAACGATTATGGCATGTGTGAATGATGATGTGGCTAGGCAGGCAGAGAACACCATGATGACGGTTAAAAGAGAAGTTAAAATGTGCCATTAAAAATAAGTTTAAAAAAAAGTAGAAACCTAAATAAACGACCATTTAACTCTGAAAAGATATAACTGGAAAGAGGTGAGTGAATACTGAGATGAAGACTGAAAGAGAGGTATGGAAGAAATCATGCCGTCAGTGACGACCCCAAATTAATTGAGTTGAGAGCAGCGGGATGAAGAGCTACATATTCCTCTACGTATCAAGATATACTGGACTATAAAATATTGAAGACAGACAAACAAAAAGCTTCATGATGTTTAATGTTTTGGACTACAAAAAACAGGTATACGTTCAAGAAGATAGTTTCAAACGTTCAGTGGCGTCTGGGTTTGTGGGCTAACTGTGACGAGGCCAGGCAGACGACCAGTCTGTGGCTTAGTGTGGCACGTGTCAAGGGAGATAGCGACTTATATACGAAACACGAATTTTGCAGTAGTGTGATCAAAGTTATTAGAGTTACGAGTTCGACACATTAACCAATCTATATAAAAAAAATCGGGTTATTTACACCATTTATAACTCAAGAACGGCTGGAACGGTTTTTACGATCTTTAATTTGTTCGAATTGTCTTTGCACCGAATAGCAGAATAACTATTAAAACACGGAAAACTTTGGCGAAACGACTTTAAAAATATTTATGAGTGACAGGTCTGTTTTTTTTAAGAAATTACACTTTTTCTTTGGATTGAAAAATCATGGGAATTTCCATGGCTTTTGGTTGAGTAAAATTAAAATATAATTTCTGACAAACGATGAGCGGCTAGCTCGAATGAAGCGTAACTCGAAATCTAAATGGATTTTGAAATCAGGCTTCATTCGAATGTAGATAGGTATCATTGTGTGTCTTTCAAGAATATAAAGGGACCTTAGGTCGCTCCATGTAAAATACTGGCATTCTGCTGCATCCAGTTATACTGGAAGCCAACCCAACCTAGTTTGGAAAAGGCTAGGCAGATGATGATGATGCCCTTAACTTGAATGAGGAGCTAATGCAAATGCTATGATATACAGGATGTTCCGTTCAGTCGACGTCAAGACGGAATCAGGTAATACAAAAAGTCCTATTAGTTTTTTAAAAATTACGGGCATTTATAAAAAAAAAACCAGAAAATCTACTACCTGTGACGGTCTTTTAGCTCCTGTTGCTACGTTCAACTATTTTTTTAAGTTTTGTAATTAACACTTTGGCTTTGTAATTAAAACTAGCCTTTGTTGTCAGATTTTTTAATTTTATTTTTATCACCCGACTCTGGCTTGACGTAGACTTAAGGGACACCCTGTATACATATACTGTTAATGGAAAACGTGTCACCTTCGACGTATCGTAGGCCATGAATTAGCGACATTTCTTGTTTACTCATACAATTCGCATCATCTTCTCACTTACACCACCTCCTAACTGTTTGTCTCGTTGCCACGCGGAACAGCTTCCAAGAGATTTGTCTCCCGTTTGACCGGACAAGATCGGATAGATTAAAGACCACTCGTTTAAGAATCGATATCGATAATGCTGTCGTTAATTTTACGATTATGTGCCCTCTTTCCTATACGTTCTATAAATTTTATTGCACCGAGTGAACGGCTTGATTGACACAGTTATATAAATACATTGTAATTTCTAGACTAGATCCGTCTGAGCCCAGAAAGTGGTCCACTTATAGATTTTTACGTTTACGATGGGATTTAACAAGTACTGGAGAAATGTGGAATCGTTTTAAGGCAAGTGATCGAGTTCGTTTTGAGGTGTTAACTATTCTGTCACTATAGAATCTGTTTTTTTTTTTAATATCCCATAACTAGGGCTATATTCTGTAGGTAAAAATAATACTAAAACTCCTAGAATAGGTGGTCCAAAAATTAATAGTTTCGGAGATATCATCAATCATAATATGTGTCTAGGTATCTAAGTTTCATTGATAAATACGAGTAATTCATTTTTATTCAAACCAATCGTCATTCATATTTGAAGCTAAGAAAATGCGACGTTGTCATATTTCACGAAAGGGTGTTTGTTTAACATTAATAATCGTGACTTTGTCGAATTATTTTGTATGAAAAATTAAGAAAAAAAGTATGATTGAAACATAATTCATATGCCAGTTGATTCTTTGATATGGTCTCAATCATACCCTTGAGTTATGGGATATAAAAAAAACATATCGTATATTATGATTTGAATATCAGATAAAATTCTGAGCTTTACAACCATTTGACATTTTTCCCTTGATTTCTCCTTCATTTGTGTCCCTTGTAATAATCAAATAAGTGACATTGCAAGTGACACAAAAATAAATGAGGTTTTCGCCTACCTCATTATTTTATGTTAAGTCGAAACCAGAAAGGGTACGTCGTCGGTTCCTTGCAAAATAAAGTTTAGTCAAATACCTGTTCTATCCCTATCTCCTGAAGTCAAACAAAAACCAATGTATACTTACATCCGCATCAATATAACCAATCATGTTCACACTTGTAGCTACTTCCTTACAAAGTTCCGTTGCTACTTGCTTGTATATTAGGCTACTGCATTATATATTACATAAAGTTTCCTCCACAGCCGGGGGTTACAACATAACCAGTTAATCTAGTATCCGACGGAAGATTGCGCATGCGCATTATAGTGCCGCATTGGATAGGACAGATAATTTCCGCCATCGTTAGCTTGACAGACCATTTCCAATTACTAGAAAATGTGGGTAAAAAATAGGAACTGTTAAATCGGATTCTGAACTGTTATTTGGTTTTGTGGTGAAGAATCTATTGGTATAATCTGGTGAGGATTATGGTAGTTAGAGATTTGGATCAGCATGTTAAGACGCGAAAGCAAGAAAATATGTTTAGTTGCGGTAAAACATGACGCTTTTTTAGACCCTTTAAATTAACATAATGGATGAGTTGTTGTATAAACTAAATACGGAAAAGCTGATAGGAATGTCTGAAAGAACCATAAAATCCCAAATATTTTAAATAAGTGCCGGAATATATGTATGAAAATGATTGATTTACCACTTCAATCCAAACACTTAACTTAAAAATCCGTTGCATCAACCATAATATTATTACACACAATATAACAGTAATTGCTAATAAAGTAATAAATAGCTTTGTTTATACGCCAGTAACAAGTACTGGCGTGTAGTCGGCGGGTGCCTCTCTATAAATTATGGACGCCACCCAGAGAGTGGATGTGGGACGCCAAGTCCGTCCAGTCCGAGGCTAAGGATGCATTTATATAGGATTTTTTTCTGTGACACAGCGATATGGGGCAATTTTGCTCCGAATTGTAGTACAATGTAGCTATTGTTTTTACAGATACCTCCACCATATGGAGCTATTGAGAAGACGAATGAATGTCAAGGCAGATGTGAGTGGAAACGCCGGGAGAGGACGCCCTAGAAGGACATATCCTGACCTTATATTATACAGTAACGTCAGGCACGTAGTAATTGCAACCGGCGTGCTTTAGTCATATGACCAAATATATAAACGTAAACTAAGCAAAAGTAGTGACATGTAAGGATCGTAGCAGGTGTTCTTCTATGTATGAATGTGGAGGAATATATAGTAACACGGACCAATACGTGGCAACATGGATCTAAACTACACACACCTATTGGAAATTCATTATGGCGACATTTAACAATAAGTACCTACAGAATATTCATATCCAACACAAAAAAAAAAAAAAAACTGCTGAAAATAAGTGCAGCTTTATTAAATCAGACTTCGGAACAAGTCCAGTCCAGTGAAGTAAAGTTACTTCACTAGTGCGTCAAGCAGTAGCTACGGATTTGTCACCAGTCGATTTAATATTTATACTTAATATCTATCAAGACCTTTTGGTCTTGATAGATATTAAGTATAAATATTAACCATTAACACCTAACCACCACCTAAAATAACCATTAACATTAATGGCACTTCCGTTGGCTTCAACCAATGGGCTACTCCAGGTATTTATAAAAGTAGAGCGAGACTATACGAATTGTATGGTTTGAAAAAATACAGGTTTGATGCTCCTTTCCTAGAGTATGTAAAAAAATATTCAAAATTATTTAAAAAGATTTGTGCTATTGCTAAATCAAAATTCTTAAGTGATTCAATTAAAAGTTCCAATAATAAAGTAAAAACCACTTGGAAAATTATTAACAATGAAACGGGTAAGTCGGTTAAACAAGAAAATCAACTTGAGATTATGGTCGATAACAAATTAGTTAGTAAGGCAGCTGACGTAGCTGAGGCATTTAATGATTTTTTTGCCAACATACCTATAACTACGACTTGCTCCTTAAATTCGTCCCCGTCTAAAGCTGAGAACCTTTTGAATAGTAGTGTGCAAAAATGTACTCGCTTATTTAGCTTCGAACATGTAACGCCTAGTGATGTAATTAACGTCTTTAACACTCTTAAGTCTAAAAACACTGGTGATTACTGGGGCATCTCCATTAAACTTTTAAGTAATATAATAGACATTGTAGCCCCCTATCTAGCTTTTACTTTTAATAAATGTGTTGATCTAGGAACTTTTCCTGACCTCATGAAGAGTAGTAAAGTCATACCATTATTTAAATCTGGTAATAAAAATATCATTAGCAACTTTAGGCCTATTTCTATCTTACCAGCATTTAGCAAAATATTTGAAAGTTAATACTTAATCAGTTGCTAAGACATTTTAACTTAAATAGCCTACTTCATAATGAACAATATGGCTTTACAAAAGGACGTTCGACTACAGATGCGGGTGTTGCTCTGCTGAAACACATATTTAATGCATGGGAGAAATCGCAAAATGCTATTGGAGTTTTCTGTGATCTCTCTAAAGCCTTTGATTGCGTGCGCCATGACACGCTTTTGCGTAAACTACGTCATTACGGTGTCCAAAACGAAGCTCTCAACGTAATAAATTCTTATTTACATAATAGGTTCCAATGTGTAGATGTCGATGGTGTGAAATCTTCCGAGCTACCAGTTCAGTTAGGTGTACCTCAAGGCTCAATACTGGGTCCATTCTTGTTTTTAGTGTATATCAATGACTTACCATTCTATTTAAATGATATCTGTGACATTGTACTGTTTGCAGATGATACCTCTCTTATTTTTAAAGTAGACAGGAATAGACAAGATTTTGACGACGTAAACCGTGCACTCTCAATGGTTACGGATTGGTTTACGTCAAATAATCTAGTTCTCAATGCCAAGAAAACGAAATGTGTGAAGTTCGCCTTACCGAATGTTAGAAATCTAGGACCCAACATCGTCTTAGATAAAGAGCTGCTTGAAACTGTAGACTCGGCGGTTTTTCTGGGCATAACGGTAGATGCCAAACTTCAGTGGGGCCCACATATCTCAAGCTTAGCGGGGAGGCTCAGTTCAGCCGCCTACGCCGTCAGGAAAGTAAGACAATACACTGACGTTGATACAGCTCGGTTAGTCTATTTTAGTTATTTCCACAGCGTTATGTCCTACGGTATTCTGCTGTGGGGCAAAGCCGCTGATATTCAAAATATATTCGTCCTTCAAAAACGAGCTGTCCGAGCAATTTATCAGCTAGGAGCCAGAGTTTCTCTTAGAGATTTTTTTAAAGATATTGGTATTCTCACGGTGGCATCTCAATTCATCTTCGCCAACATCTTATATATTAGGCAAAATATACACTTATACACTAAAAACAGTGATTTTCACAATGTTAACACCAGAAATAATAACAAACTACGTGCTCCCTTTCACCGGCTTCATAAGGTCCATAACTCATTTGTTGGGCTTGGTATAACCTTTTATAACAAGTTGCCCTCTTCTTTACTAGATTTACCTTTTAATGCGTTTAAGGCCCAAGTAAAATCCAACCTTTGTTCAAAGGCATATTATTCCATTAACGACTACTTAAACGATAAGAACTGTTGGTCGCTGTGATTAACTCAAGACAATGTTCGTGTTCTTTCTCCAGAATCAGCTTACTAACTGACAGGGTATATGAATTCATATATTTTTTTTATTTTTTATTTGACGGTATAAGTCAATTATTTTGTTGTCTTCATTTATTATTGA
Organism: Dasypolia templi; assembly: GCA_963555695.1. Lineage (NCBI taxonomy): Eukaryota > Metazoa > Arthropoda > Insecta > Lepidoptera > Noctuidae > Dasypolia > Dasypolia templi. The sequence goes on along the minus strand of OY743148.1, from coordinate 6,047,119 downwards.
CATGATCTACTCATTACAATGTTTTTAATGAGCTGTATTGCAATATATGGTTAGCTAGCGACCTCGACAATTGATAATATTATTCTTGCCTGAGCAACCAACAGCAGGTTCGTCATGCTCCCTTAGATGTCACTGCTTGCGGTAGCGTCGGGGGTCGGGTTTCCTCCTTCCCTCAAATATGGCGAGGGGGGTAATGGCTGACCTTTGCGTTATGCTCGTGAACGGGTGCTGCTTGTGGTGACTGGTCGTCTTGCTGTCTTTGGTTTTATCATTGTTACAGTAATTGTTCTGTTGATTTATTTTACTTTGATGGTCCTAGTTTATCATTTATTTATTTTATTTTTTTGTATAATAATTCCAGTATTGCATATATAAGCTGCCATGCCCTTTAGGCCCGAAGGCTTTATTTATGTATTTGTGTTATTTACATGCAATTTTTTTTCTTTTTTTTTGTCATTGGCGTTTCGGTAATTACTTGCAATTGTTTAGAATCAAGTTCTTCTAACCGAACAGACAGCTGTGCTGCTGGGGAGTTTGTTGCGCCACTTCTTCTTCCCAGCTAAAGCACTAGGAAGTGGTGAAGGGCGGGCTTTTTGGGGGACTGTCTTATGTAATTTTGACGTTCGAAAAGTGCTGATTCTCAGCCTAATTTGAATAAATGACTTTTGATTTTGATTTTATTGTATGAGTGATGAAAGATTCAGATTACATTATCTTCGGTTATTTGTAGATTATCTTCATCTAAGTAATCTGATGTTCAAATGAAGTTATTGAGACAAATAATGTTTTAAATATTAAATTATCAATCTATATTTTTATTATCACTTCATCTAAATAATAAATTATTGGACATATAAAATATTAATAACCAAAGTTTTTTAAAAACATATAAAGGCGACTAGTTCACATAATTTGGGTTTTCAAACCTCGACTATCTTTTTCTCACCATTTATTTAACCATTTATGCACACATATATAAACAGACAAAAATAAAAGAGCATTAAAAACGTACAAAGGTGAAGGCATATTTCAAAAGAAATCCCTTCGATCTTTTTTAGCACACAAAAAAAAAGAGATCTACTTACACAATGTGTGTAACACACAATATGGAGGTTTTCAACATTTTGCTGAATAATAACCATGATACTGTTACAGCGCCTTCTGCTATAGTTAAAGCTAATTAATTTCTAATGCGACTACTCGTATATAGCAATACTGTAGGCGATTCTAACAATGTTTAATAACTTGGAAGACGTTAACAAATCGATGTTATAACTAATAGTGTTGCCGCTAATCTTAGTACCTACTAATAACGGTAAAATATGTTATTATGGATAGCAAATAACGTTGATGATAGGATAAATGATGACGAAAACCATCAGATTCTTTAATCAACAGAGCTGAACTATGAATCACAATAATTCTAGGATAATATATATACAACACAGGGACATAATTAGGAATGGAATGCCGATCATAATAAAATCTTCATTGAATAGGTACAGAAAAAAATAAAAGTTTCAAAGTTTATAAAATAAGACATTTTTTATATCTGACCTCCAGATCAAAAAGTCTTAAGATCTTATAAAACAAAAAATTGTTCCGTGACATAAGAATGGTCCCAGTTTGAAAAATGGATATAACATTATTATAATACCAAAGATTCACGCCATAAATTGGCTACTGAATAAAAAACTACTTTTTCTACTATAATAGAATTTCTATAATAGGCGTATGAAATGATAATGTATGGAGGTATGCGTTCGTTAGATTAACACATACATTAATTCTTACATCATTCTGTGTAAGAAAAGAATACCTGTGCCATTAAATCACGCCTACGCCTAATCAGCCGGGTTGCAAAAATCAAAATTTGCATGACACTAAACAATAACGTATAGCAATTTGCTATAACAAATATGGCGGGACCAGTACCACGGTGCGTCTACAAACTCGCAATGACTACGAACTAAGACCTAAAGTCATTCCATGTTGTCTTGATACAACATAACTTGAACAAAGGTAAAGGAGTGGGCAATATTTTCTTGCGTTGCACAATGGTAATGAAACCCTTAACAGAATCAGATACAGTAAAAAATATTCCCACCATTAGCAACATTTTACAAATCGCACAACTCAAAATTTCCTTAAACGTGATTAAATTCAAATTATTGGTCCATACCAAAATGATAATGACATGGAAGGTTTTGAAGCGAGTAACAGAAGTATTCGCGAAATATTTGCGAAACTCAGGCGTTCTCCCACGTTCGGGCACGCGAGTTAGAAACACGTGTATACCGCAAACCGGTCATTCCTTTCGTTTCTAACATCATAATAAGCGTAAGCGACAGGCTGAAACTGCCCCCAGCAAAATCCCAGGCTGTCTGCCAGTTCCATTAACAACAAATTTTGGAATTCCTCCTTTTTAGTTGGTTATGTAATTGTTTGCTCCCTGAGGGCAGCTCCGAAAGCGTAAAAGGTCCAGTTTTGACTCTAAGTAGCGTCCCACGCTTTAATGGTAATAATGTTTTAATAGCTCCTTTAAACGCTAAATGCCACCGTCATAATAAAACAGAATTGGGGCAGTACACGCGATTTAAATAATCTGGGAATGTGCAAACTGCTTTACTACCATGTAAACGTTTTCAAGAATTCAGTTCAGAAATTGAATTTGAAAATCCATGTCATATTCTGCATTGGTAATATCTGTCAGCAATCTGAATGAGAAGCAATACCAACAGATTTTATTTCACAATAAATTCAAAACCAAGTATTGCTTACTGGGACATATGAGCACAATACGATTTCTACATGTATAAAAATTTGATGGCGGTATAAACAGTATCGTAAAGGACAAGATCGGATTGTCGGCGTTTGATTGTGGCATTACGAACATGATCATAAATTAGGCGATAGTGATCTTTACAGGACACATTACATCGACATACGGACCGCCGAGGAGCCTAGAGACATGTAAAGAAGTACAACCGTCGCAAATATTGGAACAGTGCCAATGGGATGTAAAATAAATGCAGTTCTTAGTATTATTTAGAGAATAATAGTGAATAGCAATGTGTAATACATTTACAATTTGCCAAGTGCATTCACCTCAGACCTTATTTGTTGTTTGACCGTAATACTATATTATAATTTGCTGGTATATTTACAGCAAGGGGAAACTAAAATGATTTATTCTAAAATTCTGTTCGTCATTGTTATAATCCTTTACAAAGTAGAAATATAAAGCGATTTATATCTGATCATGTTAATGAAGACCGGAATTCGATATTCCGATCAAACTTACAATTATTTACGACAATAAAACTACCGTTACAGGTGTTGATTCCGAGGTGTCAGATTAAGTTTCAATGGTATTACGAAGGCTGTTACACGATAGTAGGCTCCTTTTATTACCAGTAGAATAACATGTTAATAAAGAACGAATGACAATCACTTGCACTAACGGGCACATTATATTCATTTTGATTGATGTCTTGTTAGACTGGACCTAGTTTTATTAATTTAATAGCTATCATCAAGGCGTCATCAAGCCATTCTTTATCAAGCGTGTTGGGGTCAGATGGCAGTTGGACCAGCTGCGTTTGGAACCGCTTTTTAGCAAGGATAATTAAGTTTACACAAATCAAACTTTAAATAGACACAGAATCATGAATACCGCTATTTTTTTATTTCATTCTTAAAGTATTTGTGATGGTTTCCATACAACGGCACACACACGTGCCAAGCAGATGTTTGGAAGCAATCCATCTGCTATTTATGCACCCTCGGGGAATGTCTATGCAATTTACTGAAGTGTTTCAAAATGCGGGGACAGCTAAAGGGGATGGTTTAGAATTTATGATAAAGGTATTATTGTTGGATAAAAAAAGTACGGATGAATTTGAATTATTTTTAAAAGTGAATGCATTTTTGATGAAATTGAATGAATAGTGGACCAGATTAAAAATGTTATATTGTTAATACTGCCTGCCTATTTTTTTTGGGTGAAACGTTTCGATAAGCTTTATAATAAAATTCTGAACAGATGAGATGATTTATAATGAAATTCTATACAGTGCAAAGCATTTTTCAAATGGAAACCTTATCCAAGTTATTTATTTTGAACGATTGAATTTTTTTTGATAATATTCTATCTGTACGAAACAAGGTATTTGTCAACATCATTAAGATAAAATTGCATTCAAGCAAGTCACTGCAGCTTACAACTTACAAACGATAGGACACAAACATGCAGAAAGCAGCCGACGCGCGACGCTGCGACAGTAGCAAAGAGATAACTCAAAAAGGAATTTAATTTGATACTTAAACTGAATTCAAAAGCGTGTCCTTGCAAAGTAAGCACAAAGCGTTTGCCATTTTATTGCACATTCATCCATATAAAGAATGCGGTGGTGATGTAGAATAAGGTAATGCGGGGTGCGGCAGCTATGAAGAATTGTGACAAACAAACTTTACGACTGCTAATAGGTGTTATTCATCAACAATGACATCGAATTTACATAATTAGCAATAATATGTTTAAAAAAACCGAAGTTATTGTTGATAAATTTTCCAACATACTGAATATTACTGATATCATTGTAGTCTCTTCGGAAGTGTCTACTACGCTTATAAAATTATCATTATCTAGCTTTAAAATACGGGAGTTGATTATGACATTTATTAACACAAGTATTTCCACCTCATAAATCTTTCGGTATCTCTTTACCCATCAAAATAGCTATCTTCAGTTGCTTTTCACCATCGCCGTAACTGATGCAATCTTTAGGTAGGTGTACATGTCAGTCTACTTCACTTTCTTCCCCCGTACTTTCGGATCGCATATCTTTACTGTCAATCTTAGCACTGTACACTAAATGTCTTTTAATTTCAATATTCCCAACAAAAGAAATTTCACTTATACGACTACACTTTATCTTTAGACCTTTGTTACTCCTTTCTCTCAATTACTTGATTGATGTTATGCCGTTCAATCAATAGACGAATTATTTCAAGACGATAATGTTGATGAACCCTTTGATAGACGGCTTGACAGTGAAACAACATCCGGTTGTAAAACTTTCATACCTACCTAAGATTCGCACAAAAAACTATACACACAACTGCGAAGCTGTTTAACTTGCGAAATATTACATGTACACAATTTAAAACTTTATTTCTTTTACAGTAAAAGTTTATTCAAAAGTTGTTCTCGTATCGTGAACGGAGTGGTTCAAAAACACTTTTGCTGCATTTACAATCGATATTAATATCGAGAGCCATAATAATATAATACCAATTAATATTCGACAGAGGTTTGATAGCTATCATAATTACCCGCAGACTTTGTTGGAAGTCTGTCGTTTTAAGATACAGATTTTCGTTCGCATAATTAATATTATCAGTATCCGAATTACAGGTTTGCAAAATAATCTGTTGTTTAACTTAATAGTAGGTTATTATCGTCTTTGGATATTGAAGAATCAGCAAAAAGCTATAAGATTAGTCTGGGGCGTCTATTGTGAAAATAATCGAGATTTGATTCATCGATAAAACCAGGAACAAATCAATGCAACATTGCCGGTACAGATTGGTGCGTAATGCGAGCCGTGTAGAGGTGTAAATAATTTTACAAGCAGCACAATAACAATAAATAGATGGGCAGAACAGGTCCCACACTTGCGTATCAACTTTTTTTTGTAGGCTGGAGAAAGCGAGTCGCCGAAACGAGCCAGCGAGACGCCAACGTATCGGAAAGATTATCGATTAAGATTTATGTCGAATAACGATATCGGAAAAGTCACGATTGGAAATGGGACGACATGAAAGGCGTGTTCGAAAGATGATTTCTGTTGCAATTGTTATCGTGGAGTTAGATTTGATGGCCACGATATAGGTCAACAACCGCCATTTTTTTGTCAAATAAAGTCGTGTCTGGTTGCTGGAGTATATACATAGATATGTGGAGGTGCAATTAGCGATGCATTTGGCAATCCTCACGCACGTTTACCTAGTCCACAAAATCCTAAACAAGCAGGAATTGCAAGTATTGGCACTGCAAGCACAGGCACATTACGTCGTTCAGAGATAGTCATAGTCCACATTAGAGAAACACTTAAGACCTTGGCACGAATGTGGTGCAGCTCGTGACGGGAGCACGAATTAATTCGATCAAAGTAACTCACGATGTACTTACGTTATGTTATGCCTACCGCAAATCGGTAAAAGCCCAAATTTTATGCCGTCAAAGTAAGCAGCCTAAATATGAGCCTTTTGAAATGAAGTGGCTATGAGGCAAATGGTGGCAATGCGTGAAATGTTCTGGTGAATGAACAGAATAATAATAACCAAATAAAATTAGAGGGTGATAAAGATGCAAATCACATGAGCATTTCCACTCCAAGTACACCAACTCTTAGAGTTGGTTTAAATATCGCGAGCACTCACCAAAACGATAGACTGTCAGATACCTAGACTGTTGTAATACCACAGCCATTTAACAATTAATTGGAAACTGAACTGCACGCGTAGCGCAACCGGGTTTTGTCGACGAAAGAATAGACAAAATTACAGATATATTTGATTCATGTCATCGTACAAAACCCGTTTCTAAGGTCGTCATGCTACGCGTTCTACTGGATAAAAAACAGTAAGAGAAGAGATAAAGAGATCGTACTCATCATGTGAAGCTTTTCTTAAAAGTTGACATTAGAGAGACTTGAACAACAAGACAATAAAGAGACTGCCCTTGACCTTCATGTTATGCTAACTTGGCAAATTATTAGTTAAGTGGACATAAACACAGACTACTCAATCAAGAGCTCATTACCAATGTCACTATCACTAATTACTGTCATATGACCAGTAGGTGAAGGTTACTAGTTAATAACATAACGAGATGTAATTATCACACTAGTTTCTATTTCTAATTGAACATTGGAGCCCTGTTTGGCCTCTAACACTACAATTTGGCGAATATGCAAATACTAGTGACGCTTTGGTTAATTATATAAATGTGTTCTTATAGTGAAAAGGATTTTATTTTAGTCATTTCATTCCATTTGGGTTTTGCGTCTGGAGTTCTGGGAAAAGATATAAATGATCCAAGAGTGTTAGCATCTGGACAACGCATTTGATGACTGACATGTGATCCTAGTCTGTGGAAAAACGTTAGTAAGTCCAACACATGTTGCTTCAAATTCAGGGTGTTTGTTCACATGTATCACTTTTGTGTGCGTTACTGTTAATAAAATAATTAATAATAACGAAGCTGTCACTTGTACTTTCATACCATTTATTTGCTATGATCTATTTATGTTGTTAGAACACGTTCATGAAAAAGTGGCTAATTTCATAACCGATTTAAAAAACTGGTAAAGGTTACCTGAGAAGCTTGCCATTAAAGTTACACTACAGTGTTACTTCGATGTCGCTAAAGATATCGAAAGTAATAAACAACAAACAAATTAGACAAAATAATTAACTCAAAAAGAAAACCATCTCCACTACTTATTATCATTACGATATCAACCACGAAATCTACATAGCATCAGCCATTAAAAGACTAATATGTATGTGTCTTTGTTGTCTAATTGCCTAAATTAGACAACAAAGACACATACATATTAGTCCTTAATGCAAAGACAGCCATATTTTAAAGCTAGCGAAAACGCATACGGGTAAAGATTGTCATAAAAAGGTTATCGACAACCTTTAAGATTTCCAACCCATGAGATAGGGGGATTGTGACGTAGGAGGCCTTCCGGGCCCCAGGCTACAAGGCCAAGATAGCCATCTATTTGATAGCGTACAGTATCTTTTATTTTCTTTCTTTGCTGTAAGGTTTAATGGCATCAAGGAATTCCCATTCAGTATTATTATTATTGTTTCCAACAGGCTTTTTACCTTGACCTTTTCAATGTCAATTACGTGATCCGATCAGCTTTAAGTGAATAATTAATTAATTGTCGATACTATCTCTTGCGTATCATAATGAAAAAGAGTTTCTTGAGTAGAGACTCCTAGTAGTAGTTATTGGAATTGACTGTTCATTTAAACCGCAACTTAAAAAAAAAAAACTTATTTCTAAATTTACAAAAATACATGAAATGATTCTCAACCTATAAGATGCATTATGATGAAGTCTTATAAAATATCATCCAAATCGAAGGATGGATCTTTGGCTACTGGGAAGTATTCTACCTCGAATCTCGCAATACAGTGCCAATCACTATAATTGAATAACTGTCCGTTGAAATTGATTTTATAAACTGCATAGTACTGAAAATGGCTTGTGATTACCGCTTAGCGATCAACTAGCGGTTAGGTGATAATCATTTTTTGCAATAGGCACCTCAGTCAGATAGATAAATAAGTATAGTATTAGCACTAGAAGATCTTACCACATTGTGAAACTGATTCTAAAAACATATACAATATTGTAGTGGACTATGGAGATGGTGTCTTGAGGTCAATATTTATTAAGGAAATTATGAGAATTGATATTAAAAGTTTTTTAAATATAAATTGGAGCCCGGATATTCATACTCATCAAGAAGAAAAAGTAAACCAATTTGACCAAAGATGAACAAGAATTTGACCGAATAGAGATCCTAATGTACTTAAGATTTGTTTTTTTTATAGAAGTGAGATCAATCGTTGAAATCGAAGAAGCATTAAGGAGGCACCATTATTGCACAAACTGACATTTAACCGCACACAGTAAATAAGCTCATACTAAACAATCAAAAACTAATTCAACAATAGCTCGATTCGAAGCTAATGATGGTAACGCAAGCGCAACGTTTTGCACAACGGAACATCATCGATCACATATTGTTTAGAAATTGTAGGCGGTTAGCTGATAGATATCGCATCTTCAGTCAAGGAATCGTGTGGCAGACTCCCACGAGATATGGGAAAGTAAAGTGGAGATGAATTCAAGTTATGAGAGGATACATTATTTGCAATCAGAATAAATTAGTATTTGAACTATTGTTACAACATTGAACTCTCTAAATGATGATAAGAGTATAATCGACCGCACGTCGAACATAACACTTTGACTTAGAGCTAGCCTAGCATAGGACGGAGTTTCAATAGAATACGACGTCAGCTGACCCTACATTGATTGTGTCAATAATTTTTCAAAAGTATCTGTTTTTATACCAATTTAATTTGAATAAATTTCTGTTTTTTGTTGATTTCTTTTAGTACTCCAGGTTGCTCGCGAAAATCAAATTTTCTTACTTTTTTTGCAAATAGCAGTTCAGTGTCACATTATATGTTAAACAAATTATGATTCGCGAACATAACAAGTATGTATTTACAGAAATATTACTTTTAAATATAATCGTCATTGTCGAATCCATTGAATTTCGCGGGCAAACTGGCGCTTTTTCCTTATCTTAAGTTAGATTGGTACTTTCCGATGTTAAAAGCTTATAAAATTTTATTCATGTAGGTACGTACTGTTTATAATTTATCAACTTTTTCAATTTTGATATTAAATAATTCTTATAGATTTGAACAAAGTTATCAATTTCAAAGAATAAACAATTCTGCCTTTACCAATTTCATAATTTTTAATCAGCATTTCATCAATTTTTATTTATTTTTAATGTACCTTTTTATCCATGTTACCAATTTTTCAATATTTGCGCTTAATACTAAGTTAACTTATTTGTCTAATTCACTGAATTATGCATGTGATGTTTACCTTTAAGTAAGTAACACACTGGGACACACTTGCACTGTTATTTTACTTTTTTAAATAATTATGTGTTGTGTTGGAAAACTGAATAATAAAAAAACCGACTGTTTAGTTGCAAGTGCCGTGTGGCCTATCGCAGAAGAATATGGAACAATCATATAAAATACCTACAGACCTAACAATTCAAAGAGTAGGATGCAATATCTTAATACACAATTCAGAGTGGGTTAATGATGTTTTCCTTTTTCATTGTCAATGTTGACCTCAAAATACCATAATTTAAAAATCGCTGCCACCCAGTACCTCAATTGGTCTGTGTTGCAACACCAATGACATCTTTGTAAAAACGACATATATATTTCCATGAAACCTCATATTCAAGGCTCAATCCCTTTTACAGATTTCTTGACAGAACTTCGAACATTATTGTCATTCAGTTGCACTACCCGCTTGTAACTTTAGCCGTATCTTACATTTTAACAGCTTACGAAGTTAGTTGCATTTCGTTTAAAACAATAATGCAACAGCAGCAGCAACACACAGTTTGATTTAAAAACAACAAAACGATGAGTGATGATGACATTCAAAACAATGATCTACGTTATACCTAGGTACTTTGAACTATAATTGCGTGGGATGTCTTCTCTTGTGAATCTTGATATATAATAATGATTAACAATGGATTTAAATTTATATACCTAATCGAAACAATAATTGATTACAAACAATAAAGCAAGTTAATTAGAAACGTTGAAACGACTGTGATTTAACGAGGGAAGGCGAAGCTTCAAATGAATGATTCATAACAGAATAATTATAGAGTTATCGCACAATTTCAAATCTTCCAAATAAAAAAAATGTACAGCATTCGGAAAGCCAACAAATCAAGAAAAAGTGGAGCATCGCGTGGATGTTCAAAGTTTCAATTAAGATCCAAGCTCGTTAAGCACATACAAAAAATGGTTCGAAAATTTCCAATTCGTGATGGTACCAATCAATTCCGAGCCGACGCATTTAATTTGCAATACCATACAAGAAAAATTGAATTGTCAACACGACTTGCGCTCAGACCGCGTTCAAACACCACCAATCAAGCTATACTGCATTATAATCACAAAACGGCTGACAGAATTTTAGTGACACAGCCACACTGCACACAGCCTACGTGAAAGAAAGTGAGAGTGATGTACGAACCAATGATAAATAAACATTTTTATAAATGGACTAACTTAGAATGCCAACGTAGAAAACGAAACCTAAGACATGATCATATACATTTTAACTTTTAAGTCGTGACCAAATTATGTTTCAAATGTTAATCCCACGCAATAAATGAACCCACTTTCTAGCTATTGATAGAGCATTTGTAATATCAAGTATGAAATTGAGAGCAAAATCGATCACGCTCAAACAACATTTCTAATTTTCAATGTAAAGAATGTAATGTAACCAAAGAGTAGACAAACAATGTACTTTAATCTTAAATGTGCAATGAACTAAACATTAAAGCGAATGATATAGTTAGAGACCGTGCTAAAATAATTAACAATGCACTATGCAATCCAGATACGAAGAAACTTACTGATACGTCAGTGTTACAGGAATAGCCCAGTTCATTTCTAGTTAATCATACGAACAACGCAGCGTCAGTCAAACAAATTGACTTGCCAGCAGATAGTTTCTTAATCTAGGAGGCGTAGGCGATGCTGTCTTAGTACGGCCATCAACGGCCTACCATCAGACAGGCGTGAATAATCCACCACGTTACACATGTTAGCAGACATTCGTTCCTACAGGCTACCAGACAACCAGTATTCCTCTAAACACAACATTTAAAACAGATTTAATCTATTCATAAATGTAATACCATTATGAAGTAAGTAATCCTACCGCTTTATACTCGTTTAATGGGATAAAAGGATAAGTAACGTCGCTCAAGACAATCCGCAAGAGTTTTGAAACGTTAACGTATCACAAACGTCTAGATTATTGTTGCTAATGTATAATGTCTTACACAAAGTAACTTACGGTCATTTGTCGTGCTGAATGTTGATAAATGTTTGAGCCTAGATATGAAGTTTTCATCTTATTTTTCAAAGATGAGTTACGTAAACATGTAAGTATGGCCGTTTTTGCAATTAAGAAAAATCAATGCATTAAGAAAATAACCATAAATATACTTTTGAATAGCCTCATGTAACGGAAGAGGAAACTATTACTGATATCAACTAACACAAGCAAGTTAAGGATATGTTCAGAATGGAATTCGCAAAGGCGTCATGAAAACGGAATGTGTGTGAGCAATCACCAATTACTACAGTAGTAGGTATTGTTTTATTAACTAGAAGTTAATCTGAATCAGAACTTTGAAATCAAAACTCAATAGCCATTCCTCGACGATGCATTGACCGATACAGAAGAACGAGACTAGAATAATGACGAGAGATATTATCTTGAACATGAAGATAGGTAATAATGTTATAGTTGCATGTGGTTAAGCTTACGGTGTATCTTCGAGATAATAGGAAAGAGAAACATGGATAGTGATTTATGTACCAACTGTACACGTTCTCAAGCAAATCAGGTTGGCTGGAGAAAATTATGTTTTGACGAGAAATAACCATTGAAATCATACCACGCTTTGAAATAATAAGAATTTTTGCAGGAACAGACAGTTACTGTAGCTACTAGTTTTATTGGATTTCCTGTAAAGGAACGGTAGCTTATGAAGTTGTGTCGTAAAGATCTTGTTAAAAGGATTCACAACCGAAAGCGGCAAAGTAATGAGTTATGTTAAAAGTAAGTCCTACGATTGTTAATAATGACTAACTACTCCCAATGACCATATAGCCCCTTCAAACCTAGCAATTTAAGCTAGAATGGTCAAAATTGAAGAACAAGAAAACAATATACAAACTAAAACACACATTAGCGAAACAAATTCTAAATCCAGTCAAGACATTAGAGCCACTAAACAAAAAGCCAGTCGAGGAAAAAAGGACGTGGTAACGGTTAATTAACATAGATACTAGTACGCAGTGTGCAACAGGTTTGCGATGAAGCGAGAGCCGATATGCAAATGTTCTTACCCGGTGGTCCTAGATGCACCGCGCTAGATATTACACAGCCTTATTCTTATTTAGACTTTTTATTCTATAGTGTTCACAACCATTGGAGTAACTACACTGTTGGGAGAAATAATTTTAAATGACGTTAATAATTTTGACAATGAAAAAGTTATTAAATTGCTAAAAAGTTTAATCAAATTCACTTTGTGACATCGGTCGGTACTCACATTTGTATGGTGGTGGGTAATTAGTTTACTTTGTGAATGTATCAGTCTGTCGTTGACCCACGTGTTTAATTGACGTTACACACTTGATTAACAATAAGCAATGATGACATCAAAAGGAGGGTTGCGGGCACTGACAAGTGTTCAAACTCAAAAAAAAAAAATAACTTCCAGAAATGTCCTAGTCACCAAAAAATATTTTATCAGCATTCAGCACTGTAGCAGTCTTGTATCCAGTTAAGATTAAGATTAAAATATTTATTTAACAATAGAACAGAATTTATTTTCCCTGACATTCACAATTTCCTTTTAAATAACACCAGTGTTTAAACGGATACAGCTACTCGAGTACAGTTATCTACACAACTGTTATTAGAACTTCCTGCAGAGAAAGAAATGGGAAGACAAAAAGTGCAGGAACTATAACCGCGAACAATAATTACATAAATGCACCAATGAAGCGAACGAGTCATAAAGCCATATACACTCGTACTATACATATAGGCTTCTGCGAAACGTCACAAGAATAATTCGACTATCTTTTTTTCATGAATAGTCAAGTGAGCTGCTGCAAAAGGCTTTACAAAGCAGAGTCAACACAATGGGGTTGATTAATAAAACATTTGTACGATGCCTATCTCGGATTCACTATCGTGTACGATTGGGTCGGCGCGTGCGCTTTCAGCCCGCCAAGCTACAGACCCAACCCGTTTGTGGGTCACACGAACAGCTTTCAGATATTTGCATATTATACACTTGTATATTGATATCCCATCACGGGCGTACCCGTAAAAAGACAGCACATCTACGCTTAAAAGGAGAGATATTATAAACACTCTACGATGAAACCAATTGGAGTCTGTACATGGAAATATGTTGGTAAAGGCTACACGATATATGCAACAGTGACGCTAGTTCAAATTGAGCATCTTGTAAATACCGTAACGAAACATCATTTCCAATGTTATGGGAGAGTTGTCAAAGAACAGTACGTAAAATATTTGCAACGAAAAGAGACAAGAGATTGACTCACACTATGCAATTCCATAAAATCGAAATTAGTTACGGTGAACGGCCGATCGTACGGACGGACGCTGCGTTCGTGACCGTGGACCACTCAATCGCTCAGAAAACGAAATATTCTTAAAATTTCAACCAGTTGAATTGTGAAAAAAATTTAAGAAATGTCATGAGCCGAACTAATTTTGTGTTGAAATATAATTTACAAGATAGCCTGCTAAACGTTTTTCCTCTTTTATTGTTGACAGTTTTTTTCTATTACACCTTTAAATCTACCGTTAATCGAATAAATGCAACAATAGGTTATGATATTTTAGACGAAATATTTGGTCATACCGGTGAGTTTAATGGCAGAACCAATGTTTCAACGCCACTTTATGCTGCTGTAAACCACATCACTAAGCTTCGGTTTAACGAGACTAACAATACACGGATTTTAATACTCAATATCAATTTTATCACGAGCCTTTTGTGGGGTTGCAGGACAGCAATTATCAAAGATTTAAGTACGCCTCGAGTGAGTCGTGACCACCGGATCTCAAATACGTTACCGGTGGCTAACCTTGGACTATTTCCACACACCTTTGTATCTAACTGCAAAAAAGGTCAATTGGAAAGTCTGCGGTAAGCTATTGTTGCTTATGTTGATAATAATATATCGGCTGATTTAGTTTTACTAGTAAAGCAACTCTGATGGATTTGCAAGGTGTTAATTCTTCTTCTTAGCTTGTCGATGTCAATCTAAATGGGCTCTGCCCAGAATTCGGCTACGTGTTTGGCGTCATCATTAGCGTCCATCGGTTCCTTTAACGTACAGCTGACAGGACACGCAGGACATGATATCATGTGCCCCATCGTTTGTGGGACAATACCACATTTACACTGCAAGACTGAGTCGTTTATGAATCTCCACCTGAACAGGTTTTCCTTGCTTCGGCAAACCTGGGTCCGGTTATTTATTAATTGTAGTGCATAAGACAAAGCTATATCTACCATTGGAAACGAAGTTGTGACCAGATTTTATGCAACGTTGACATTCCACGCAGGAACATATGCGTGTGATGTAACAAGTCAATGGCGTACAAGGTCAAGTGCAAAACCAAAGCCATGGCATCGATTTTGCATGACATATCAAATGACCGACGAACGTAACAGTCTACCAGACGAATTCTCAGCATCCGTAATAAGCTATTGTTCAATTTATATTGATATTTAGAGATATCAGATAATTCATGCATAAATTAAGGTGTAACCGATCTTATTTGAATGGATACGCGGCTACGGCGACGGACCGCGGCAGAACAAGCCGTTGGCTATCTCAATCGCCTCGCCTCGACCGGCTCCGTTTATGCTAATCAGCTGGAATTTCTAAGATCAGAACCGCGCAACATGTTTTCGGTATCACACAACTGTGATTTGTGGGCGTCGCGTCGGTCGTCCGGAAGAACGATGAGCCCAAAATTTAGTTTTTTAATCAGCGGAGGTGAGGTCAATCGGTCTCGGTTGCCTATAAAATTTCTCGCCTATCAAATGCGGTGACCGAGATTAGTTTGTGGGCGAAATAGGTGCGAAGATGCTCATTGATAATTCATAAAGGTAAACAAATAGAACTACCTACAAGTTTTTATCTCCTTTTGTCACGTCGACGACCCACCGTACTTTCATAGGGCCTTCCGCGCATAACCCAGCGGCCTGTTTCATTCGGTTCCCACCCAAACTTCCTCTCGATTAGGCAAATGATGTTCCATTGTTTGCAGCTTGGTTTTTTTAAAAGCCGATTGCGTCACGGTAAACAATTCATTAATTTGTTTGTAATCGGTAACATCACTCAACCGTGATGAGGGACGCACTCCCACGGTCGATCTTCACGCAGATGACACCGTTCGTTCCCAGAAAGGTAAACTTACGTTACTCAATAATCATCTACCTATTCTTTTCCTGAGTACCAGTATTGTACATGGAGCGACTTCCTATCTGAATTTCGGGCTTCTGACGGCGAGTAACGACTGTCAAAGATCCACGAATGACTTAACTTACACAACATCTATTATTAAAAAGTCAGGGACGTAGAGAAGCTTTGCAACAATGTTTTCAATTGGCATTGCGCCAGGGAGGCATCTAGTTAAGGATCGATTTAATGCAAAGTCTTCTGATTTCGGTTCAATAGAGATAAGATAAGTATGTATCCGAATCAGATCGATAACTTCTGCAACAATACTATCATTATCTAGCCTTTAATGACTCACAGAGTGATCTGCTCAAATTATTGCGCTCTATACTTTTTGTGTTCTGTTTTTGCTAGGATAATCGCAGCAATCATTGAGCACTAGTTTTGTAAGACATCAAAATAATTGCTTCAAGAAAAATAATGCGGAAGTCAATACCGAAATTACAAAAAGTTGCTAGTCATACTTTTCCATTTTGATTGTATGAAATAAGAATAATATTATGAAGATAGATGATGCGATTCTGGGGCCTCTCGACCTCGTGGACGCGAATGGCGTGACGAAAGGACTTACAAAGAGGCAAAAAAACAAGAGAACGTTATGAATTGAAGAATAGGTACTTACTTGGGAGTAGTTGAGAGACTCGTATGTATGAATGGGGAGACAGTTTTGCTTTTGTTCTGTGACATTATTACGGTACAGAGTCACGGCCAGCGGAAATAAGTGCGAAACTGCGAGCGTGGCTGAGAGGTGAATCACTAATTGCATAGCAACCAAAATAAAGGAGTCGTACGCAAATTTTTCAGTTGCGTCTTTATGGAATGTTAAGTTTTTGGCATAATTGCATGATGACGGTTTATTCCGGTTATTTTTATTTTTATTTAATTTATGTGTTCAATTTAATTATTGTGTCACATTTTATAGTAATTTTTATGTATATATATTTTCAAATAGGTGCGATGAGACTTAAGTCGATCACCATAAAATATAATAAACTTATTTTAAAATATGGTGCAAATTATGTTTTTATGTCCCTGTCATGTTTGGATTATTTCTGGTTGCCTCAATATATGATCAAGAGATCAAGTTTTTATTGGTTAACACAGCATAGCTTAATCAGCATATAATGTTTCCACTGCTAGGACACAGGCCTCGTCTCGGTGAGAGGGGGTGGGCCGTAATCCATCACGTTATACCATGTCACATGTCTTCGAATTTTTGGTTCTAGGATATGCCGGTTTCCTCACGACGTTTTCCTTCACCGTTTTGAGAGCAGTGGTGATGAAATAATATACACCAAGTAAAGCTTAGTAAGGTTAGAACCTACAACTCGTAAGTCGCAGCCATTAGGAACCACTGGGCCACCACTACTATATTTTTATTGGTTCTTGGTGCAAAAAGAAATTCTAGTTCCTTCTATCATGAAATGATGGTAGGTAATGGATTCAACATAAAAAAGATAAGCATGTGCCAGGGGACATTTAATTTACAAATCCATGTAAGAAGATACCTTCCTAATGAAAGAAAGACACTACTAATGGCTTTGAAAACGTTCAAAGGAAACCTGGATTTGGACAGGACAGGACAGAAATTGTCAACACTTAGTGAACAAACGTGATGATCGCGTTCCAACAAGGAGAACAGATTTTCTGCTCGAAATGCTATCCAACTGCAAGCCATTCAGCTCGTTTCTCGGCATATCTTAACCAGCTGTTAGCAGCCACAGCAATCAGCAGGATGATCATACGTTAGCCGATTCGCGGTCTCCAATCAAGAACAAGTCTACCACAATGGCTAACATGGCCGGCCCCCGGCTCTAGAAAGGGAAAATTACGGGCAGAAATATAGTAGTGACTCATACCAACGCCCCTATCAAACTTAATTAACGCCAAGAAGGGGAAAGTTTAGTTTAAATTAATATATAGAACATACATTGGATGAGTCATTGCCGTTGGCAATTGGGCCCAATTTTCATTTGTAACTAAATCCCACTGACCCCGGCTTAATACGTTATAATCAACGTTACAAAACCGGCTGTGCGATGCGCTTCCAAAATTGAGGTTTGTAACACAAACATTATAAAACATTTTAATGTTGTCGAAAGGCATTCTCGTGTAGTTTAAGTGTCATAACAAAACTAATGGTTTCCTCTTTAGAGGGGTCTGTTGGCGCGTGTTAATTTTAATGAAACTTTCATACAATCAATCAGGGTCACCCAAAAATAAACATGTTTTCTAACAAAAGTAGACAATAACTAAAAGCTTCTCGTCGTTATTTCTGAAGCCCTATTAAGTATCTACCTTGATTTGAAAATATAATAACACTGAAACTTGGTGTAATTATGTAGCTGTAGAAAAAAAACCATTTGTAATCTTAGAGATACCTACCTACGTTTATAGCTGATGAAAAAGTCTGAACACGCATACAGTACAAAACAATTACCATGGAGTGTAACTAAGCTGCCTAGATTAGCCAATTTAAAATAAAAAAAGAACATGACGCCATTTTGTAATCCGTATTGCTTTTGTCTAATAGCAAACTGAAAAAAATATGAGTGTCCGATTTTTTACAAAAAAAAAATGGTCTACAAGATAGGTGATCATAATTTAGCAGAAAATTAAGATATCAAGAAACCTGCCATATCCCAAAAAGTATACGAAAATTAATCACTAATCGAGTTTGATCCAAATCTGCTATAACTAATCTTAAGTAAGGAGTTTGTGAATGGGAGGCAGACATGGCTGGTCGCAATGACTCACCGATGCAGTGACGTCATTTCAACGGCCAACAACACCATAGTCCTCTGAGGCTTTGAACGACATGTTAATATGCACACGCGGGGAATTCTAAACGTCGGTTAAGATTTACGGATTAAAATCTAAATAAACAGTGAGAGGTCGTAGGTACTTAAACGACAATAAAAGTTATATGGCGATTTTAAAGTTTTAATAAAACTTTGTGGTTAGACCTTTTGGGAAAATTATATAGTGAAATAAATAGTATAGTGGATTCTTTGTTGTGAACAAATAAGAACCTGATACTTAGTATTATTTTAACAATTCAATTTTCATTTATGTTTACCTAAACAAATTGTCACCGACAGTATTTGACAGCAAATTAACCACAGATTAACTTATCAGAAATTGTGGGTTAGTTAACGGTAAGTTCGGCATGGCAGCTTTATTGTATTATCATGCGCACATACATATTATATACCGAAGTAATTCTAATATAGTAAATTCGTTATGCTATCGTAACATAACATAACGTCACGCCTTGTTTCCCCGAAGAGCTGGACAGAGGTGTACGTATAGTACACCCACATTTCGCCAGTTTTGTTTTTAAATCCCATGTAATAGGGGGCGAGCTTATTCCTATCATAAATACAATCATACCTTCTTATCGGTTTACTAACACCGCTGTGTAAAGATAACTAATTAATGTTGTATTTGCCTATATTTTAACAGCTGATGTATCAAGCATAGCAAATCTAATTTTAAAAAATTGCAGCAATTAAATATTTTAATAAATAAATGTATAATGTGCGTAACGTTACAAAAACCTAGTAAAGCAAATAAAATAATTCATAATGAACGTTAAGAAGACTTGCGATTGCATATCTAATTAAAATATGCACATTATTATTCGTCAGTTCCTTATTGCAAATGAAGAAATATTTAGTACTGCACGCATATTAAACCATTTAATAACATTATTTATATGTAAATAGCTGTCGACTATTTGAGAACAAAAACCCGGTAATGGACTTAAAAAAAACAAAGTAATTACCTATTCCCATTTGAGGTTAAAATAGGTGTTTCTTTAAAAGGTAGAAAACGTTTAGAGTGCTGTCCATTATATAAATGGTGCATGCAGTCCGTTGTAAAATATTGCGTCACCAAATCGATTTTGTTTAAAAAGTTATCAATACCTCTTATTATTAGTACACTTTTGACACTTATTACCCCCTTTTCTTATTACTAGCTGTTGCCCGCGATTTCGTCTGCGATGCAGGATGAAAAGTAGCCATGTCATGTACCCAGGTCATGGTCTAGCTGTATGCCAAATTTCATCCGAATCCGTTCATCCGTTTTGGCGTAAAAGCACAACAAACAAACAAACTTACTCTTGCATCTACAATATAAGTTAGGATTCCATCATAAAACCAATATGGTTTCTAAAACATGACTTAGAAGTCATGTTATAAAAACCATATTGTTTGTCATGATTTTTTATGTTTAAAAAAAAAATAATCGTATGAAACCATTAACACGTTATTAGATGGTCTTTTAACGATATTAATAAAAAAACAAATAAAAGTCCCCAATCTAATCCTAATATATAATTGAGTTGGAATTGCGGTCTATCCGAATTTAATTTAGTTAGACTGGGATCACAGTTCAAATCGTTATTATAAAATATTTAATATAATATTTTAAAAAAGATATTTCTCTTTGGTCGCAAAAGCTACTGCTGAGCATGAGGTCCTGGGTTCGATTCCCAGGTCGGGCAAAGTGTTATTAGGTTTTTCTATCTGGAATTTCTCAGTAGCAGCCCGCAGTCTGGATTTGTGCCCGGTTGATGGCAATAGGCTCGCCCCCTATTATATGGGTCTTAAGCATAACTGGCGAAACGTGGGTGTACTATACGTACACCTCTGCCTAATCCTTCGGGGAATACACACGAGTGGCATGACTTGGTTTTGTCGACGGAAGAATAGACAAAAACCAGATTTATTTTATTAATTTGTCATTTTGTCTATTCTCCCGTCGTCAATACTCATTTCTACGGTGGTCATGTTAGCTACGCGTGCAAGCGTGGTGTTAAGATAGTTTACATAGTATCGATATTATCACTGAAGAGAAACTGATGAAAGATGGTGGGATCTTTTTGCTGTCGAGGCTTCTGATACGAAAATAATGGTCAAAACAATGATGATAGCAGTGAAAGCGAGATGAACTATGTAATGACGGGTATCGCACACATTATCACTGTTTTGAAAGCGGTCATTCGGTGAAAGTTATCTAAACACAGTTATTCGGTGGTAAAGTTCGTTGATTATATCACCAAATATGGCTCTGTTAAAGTTTGGTTAAGTTTATTGCAACTTTTTTTTACGGAAACATTTTTTAAAGGGTCAGCACACAGGATCATGGCAAATAATAATATTTATAAAGCTTATCCGTTAGTGTGGTTTATGAATAACGCAAAACGTAGTCGATAAGCAAAGCTAATATTTTATTAGTAACGATCGCCAGATTGCCTACTGATAAAATAACGAAAACAAACCACAAAAAATCATATTACATCAAGATATAAAAATATTTAAAAGTAAAGTACAACTTTAAGTAGGCGATTATTGATATAAATTACCGACGTTGCAATAGGAACTTACCTTCCTACTACATAATTTTGATAAGTTTCTAATATAGATACTATAATGAAAAAAAAAACCTGTTTAAGTATAGAATCTTTGTAACAGAACTTCACAGATTTTTAACGAATCTTCTCATGTTTACCCGAGACCCCAAAAGGGTTATGTTATAGGTTGATATCTATGAAGTATTTAATTTCACTGCTTTACCTGAATACCATTGCCGCACTGTCTGAAATCCACACGTTTTAAGATTAAAAAGAAACTATAACCAAATGAGGTAATAAAAACATTCTGACATAATTATGAAATGCATGACAAAAAACGGCGAAAACAAAAACCAACCACACACTAATTGGCTTGGCAGCTGCCAAAGAAAACTTAGCAGTCTCAAAAAAGACTCCAGACCATAAATGGAAATCTCAACAGTTTCGGGCGATTGTAAACAAACAGCATAAGGTAAACATTAAACAAGCTAGGCGATAGCACGTTGCGTTGCTTGCGTTTCGTTGCTAAGCAAACAGATCAGCATCGATAATGAGCTGTATGAACAAACGACATGGTAATTATGTTAGAAATGGAACAACATGACTGTTAAGCAGAGGGTCCTGGTTTGGTTGGATGAAGGTCATTCGTAGGGATTTTTCGACAGCAAATTACTTCATCAGTAGTTAGGTATGGTACTCGAAATCTGGATTTGTTTACACCGTGTATCGCAATAAGCTCGCTGTAAGATATACTCAGAAGCCTGCTATTACATAGGGCTTAGTGCGAATTTCACCAATGAAACTAAGCGCGATCAAGAGCTGTGTCAAAATTGTTATGGGATATTGACACTGACAGCTCTTAAACGTGGTTTTAAAGTGCTGATCGCGTTTGGCTTCATTAGTGAAATTTGCCCTTAGGCTCGCCTTGGAAGTAGGTATAAGTACTACATCAAATACACGCTTCAGTCTATCCCTTCGGTAAACACAAACGTGATATTATGTTAAGGTTAAAAAAGTACCCGTACCGTAAAAGTAACATGTTTCACAGCAGGCCTGTTTCAAGTTTAAATTGGATAAACAAACTGCGTTTATGAACCTTTCCGCTTCCCAATTAGATCCTCATGCTTTTGGAAGTTGTAAGATATGCTTGTATGCACCAGGAACTGTTTACGTGTAGGATGGTTTAATGGCCGTGTAATACAACCTTCTGAATGTGATAAGACGTGATATACGTATATAATAAACGTTCCAGTTTAAAGTCGTGTTACAAAAGGTTGAAGACGTGTTTAGTGTTCTGCAAATGTCATCGCATGCAAGTGTTTCGTTGCTCTTTTAAGAATGGTTAAGAATGGGGGTCAGAATGTTGTGGGAATTCCGGTGCGACCATTTTTTATGTTTTTGTTTATCTGGCTTTGATAGAATTTATTTGATCGGTTATCTGGGCTGAAAATTCAATACATTCGATACGTCACAGGTAGGACTTATCTTACGTAAACTATTCATGTTTATGCAGTGCTCAAATTCTATCAGAGTTCTAACGATTTAAAAAAATTATTTACGCCTGTCATGTGTACATATGTTAAATAATTTTGAACTTGTCGCCAGCCGTGGGTGCAGTGTCTAAACCAATATTTACTCTGTCACATCCACTCTGTGACAACGCATACGAGACGACATAATTTGTCACAAAAAAACATACATATTTGAATAATGCCACATGTGTTCAAAAATATTGATTGAATAATCCTAAGCTATTATACGACGAACTATAATATATATATGAATGTTTAATTAGGTCTGAATATTAACGACTTTAGCCTATTTAAATTATGCTTGGCCATGAACTTGAACTTGCGTGTTAAATAAAACACTAAAGAAAAACAGAAAAATTCTTGCTTTTACAATTTCATATAAACTGCCTTGCAATTTGGGCTCATAGCGTGTATCTAAATTTAAGAAAAAAAATTAAAGGTTAACATCGTTGGAGTCCAGTTTGCGAAGACAATTACTCAAGAAAAACAACTAAATGCCAAATGCCCCGCACTCACCTCATGGTACACAGACGTCATCATCTTGAAACACTTTGTTTTGTTTTGCAAAATTATAGCTTCACAGTCAAACACTCATTTCACTATTAAATAATTCGTACAATATGGCTGGCACTTTTTATAAGTTCAATAAAAAAACCTATCTGTCAAACTTCCCGCCAAGCGCGCGCAAAAAAAATAAAAGGCAAAGCCACACTGTTACGCAGCCTGCGTTGCTGGCGCGTGTGACGCGTTCCGTGTTTAGGATCGGCACTGAGCGACGGGCGATAGCGGCAGCTGAATGGATGACGATGCCGCTCAGCTGCTATACTCAATGAACCATTCGAGTTCGGAGGTCATCGATCAACGCGACTCCATCGTTTCTGCTCAAAGTTTCTCTATTACCCTATAAACCCCAAATTCTGTATGGGATTCAGTGTCTTTTTAACGCAGCAAGTTTAACGTTCGGTTATTTACATAACAAATAATGACCTACATTTTATTGTATCCTATAGTTTGTGGTTGGAATTGTTGCAATAATAGATAGTGTATTTTTTATTAAGGACATGTCGCGTAAATTGAAGTTCGAATAAGTTTTAACTTGTGCATCGTTGCCAAGTTTCGTAGCAAAAAGTCGGAGGTATCGACCCGTTACTATCTTGTTTGGCTTGGCCAGGTGAAATGTTTTTACCGATGACAGGCTGCCATTGGAGTTCGTCGACAGTGATCATTCAGATTATTTTGGCATTGATCTTGATGGAACCGGTATTATCGCCTAAGTCTAAAGCTAATGCGGTGTAAAACACGAACACTTAGGTCATCAACAATCCATTACGTTAGTTCTTCATACTCAATTTGCCAATTTGCAGGAAAAATAAAAAATAATCTGTGTCAAAAATGCGGTCTTTGTCCAGTTTTGTACACTATTAATGGATTTTCTAGACAATTTCTTTCGGTTCTTTGCGGTACTGGTTGCTCACAATAAAATCGATTCCCAAAATGATAGACTATGTGTAAATTGCCAATAGATCTACGAACGGGATTTTGATGGGAATTAAATTCGCTTTCGGAAGTTTCGGTTGACGGGTGACCGTACCTTCGATACGAAATAATGTTTACTATTTCAAAAGCTCGTATGCCATCAAAAATACAATATTCTTCCAATAAGAAGTTAAATAAACGTACAAAACGTTTTAACGCCCCAATATAAGTAATATACCCAGAAAAAGATATGAATAAAAAGGGTCACCAAGTTATCCATAATTTTCTATAGAAACCGGTTCCACTTCCTACTTAACGCATCGTGAATCAAGCAATGAGTTTCAAAGCTTCAAATCAGACAAAGACACTAAGAAACATTATGCTACTCAATGACGTATTATAAATAGACGCGTCATACACGAACACTAGTGCACTCGAAAACAGTGTTAGCCATGAATGTAGCTACGTACTAGTACACACAATCATACAGAGCGCGAAGAAAAGGAAAACCCATTCCAAATAAAAAAATAGAAAATATTTGTCTTCTTTTTTAGAAAGAGATGAAGATATATAATTAGCTACCTATGTAACTGCAGCTGCATGTTCATTGGAGCAATCAACATGCAGCAGCAAAACAGTTTCAAGTCAGGCAATTGCCTTTCTTTTATCTTGCCAATATTGAGCGCAGGTAATGCATCTAGCATCATTGATTCTACTCAGGAAAAGAAGGTTTACCTAGGTTATCATTTCGTCAAAAACAATGTAGCTGTCATACATTGCATATACACCGCTAACTGTGTTCCCATTGTAACAGTTGCAGTAACGTTTAACGAGTCTACGTTACGTGTGGGTTACCACCATTGTTTAAAGCAAAAACATAATGTCAGCGGTTTGTTTATGTTTTATAAACTGTAACATAACAACCGTTAAGGAAAAAGTAAGTGAGAGATGCTTTAAAAATGTTTTTGCAAAGTAGGTCTCGTTCACAGATTAGCAGAACTGTGAAACAGCAGGCAAGAAATTACTCAAGTTTGAACTTACTTTGGTAAATATGGTACTGTCTAAACGTTAGATAGAAATAGTGCGCCGATGACAAAATTTGTTTTCAAGAAAGTAGTAACTTCTTATTATACTAATAACTTGAGACCACTGAAAAATCATGCACGATAGCGAGAAGCCTAAGGAAAGCAAGGCAAGCTTTCATGAATCCAATATCCCTAGAATAAACGTGAGAAAGCCTCAGATCCATACGACAAACTAAAAAGTTTTTGGTTCATAGAGCTAGGGCGAAAACAAAAGATCATATACATACATTAAGACTAGGTAATCCAGAAGCAACACTGCTTCTTGAAGTAGCCTTAAACGGAATAAAACCCTAAATAAACAAACAAGTAAGAACAAAGTTAAATCGATTCTTATATCCCAGATATGGGAACCAAGTACAAAGACGACCGCTAGTTTATAGCCGATGTCCTCGAGTATGTATATAAATTATACGGGGAAATTCAACGGCCATCTGAATCTGATAGCCATCTTGATGGATAGATTATAATGGCGCTCGCGCTTAGACTTGTGGCTGAATCGAACGAACAATCGATGTGAACGAATTGTTTGTTTGAGGGTAACTAATTGAATCTGCGAATTTCTTTTGCAACGTCGATAGACAGAAATGGGGTCTGCTTATGGAGAGTGAAAATAAATTCGAGTAGGTATCCATAAATTTTAATATCCCCCTGAAAGTAATTAACAAGAACCTGAGTAAGACATAAATAATAGTTAATGTTGCCTTAAACCCAAACATCCATAGTTTGGGTTTAAGGCAACATGGTTTAAGGAAATCTGGCAAAAGTCAACTTGCAAAAAAACAAAACGATCTTGCCTTGCTAACACAGAAATTAGTCGGCATCTTTTGACCAAGAACAAATGTCACGAAAGAATTACAAAATTGTACTCTCAAAGGTTCTAACATCGGAGAACAACAAAAGCTCCGCCGGCCGCCGCGTGCGCGACTATCTTCGATCTCTGAGCAATATGGCGCCACGGCGCCGATTCTAAATCACTGTTTTAGACAAAAAACAACTCATTATCTATAGCAATTCATTATTCAGAATCGATCGGGTTCGGAAACTTGTTAAGAGACCGGGATGATGTATTTCATTAGACGTCCATTTGAGGACAAAAATGTTTTAATCAATATGACAAGATTCAGGTATGTCATAAATAATTTTTGACAGTTTTTTGCAGATTTTTATACTATGCGGTAGTATTTATTGTAGTTCGGCTGTTTAAAATAAGATGTTTGTATGTTTGACGAAGTGTTTATTTTACCAAGGCGGACGAGAAGATTTTACAGCAACAATCAATCAACTCTGCCAACTACAACCACCGAAAAGCCGTTAAACAGCGTACAAGTAATAATAAGTGCCCAATAATATAATATACATTAGCACTTCTAAGGGTACTTAACGCGGTGGGAATCTTTAGAAAGTTGTCACGAAAACCGGCTTAAACCAGAGTCGAATTTGCGAGAGAAACCCCGCAGGCCCGCACGTGTGCAAGCGTCCTTAATTATAGGTATGTGCGTCAAATATATTATGTAGGTACAGGTATTACCGTCACGCAAGGAATCCCAGGAGCAGGCCGATGTGGCTTACTTGAAGTACTAGAATTTGGCTTGAACGGTGAAAATTTTGGACCAGACGACATGGAAGTACTAGAAGTCGTCTCCTGACTATTAAGATGGTGAGTAGAAAAAGACTCAATGACAGTCTGAAGATTGTTTTCACACATGAAGAAATTTTTAAATTTCGAAGACAACCACTAAAACAAAATCACTGTTACCGTGAACAGATCAAGATAGAAACTAAATTATAATAAGATTGCCAAAATCGTTTAAGCCTTATAATTTACCTTTCCTAATGAGATGGTGCCGGAGTAGCCAATGATTAGTCATCTGTAGTATACACAAAAGGTGGACTAAAGAAGACAATAGTTAATTGTTCGTCGAATTTAAACAACTGTTGATGGATTATAAACCGTTGATGACCTTCTGTGTTACGAATGATAGAACTGACGTCAGCCATCCACTATATATACCATTATGTAAGATATCAAAGGCATTAACTTTATATCGACATCCAATCTACAATTCGGTGAGGTAAAAGTTGATAGTTCAACAAAGATTTATAATGACCTTTATGTACGTTATGTAATTCCTTCAAAAACAAATACAAAAGAAACCATTGTACATAGATAATAATGAGAACATTCTCTAGCAGTAATTTCAAATACCACGATCTGTGAGCTTATCGCTGTAAACCCATCAGGTAATAAGGGACTGTAATGTCCTACTATTTTGTAAGTATTTTGATGCTATTTTACAAGACGTAGCAAAGACTGTTTCTCTTAGCAAAGTGCTTGGTTGCATAGTTTGCCAGTGTTTTGTTGCATAGCTTGCCATAGTGTTTTGTTGCATAGTTTGCCATAGTGTTTTGCACGAAGTACAATTATAAATAACTAGCTTTTGCCCGCAGCTTCACGTGGAGGTCGGAAACTATCCCATGGAAACGTACTACCGGGATTAAAAGTACCCTATGTTCTAATCCAGGTAATGGTTTACCCATGTGCCAGTTTACCACCTTTGTGAGAAACATAATGCTGTCTTTATTTCAGTCTTCTTGAATGTTATGGAAAATGAAACTCGAGTGAATCTTTAAATAGAGATGATATGAAGATTCATCACAAACTAGGCAAAACGTAGATTGATGACCAACGCCTGTCACATTAGCCATTGTTTTATTTTTCAACTCGTAAATTTCCGAAGAATATTGGCTCAATGATCCGGATGTGTATATATGTCTACACCAGTTTGGTTTTCCCCGGCAATATAGGTGTAAGATACCCACGCAGTCTTGAATAGGACACAAATGGAAGATCTGATGTAGGTTGATGTCGTTTGTCATACGATTGGACAAGCCTATTGTTATGTGATCATTCCTCTTTAATGGCTGTAAAGTCTGTTTTCAGAATGTTATTACAATTATATTGATTGATACTGTGGTTTCTATTGGACGTGGTAAGTTGAACTGCAGAAGTGCTGGCTTTTTTTATAATCTCTTTGGCATTTGTCCATTGACAAATACTGTTTTCTTGACGTAGTCTTTTCTAACCACTTTAATATATATCATAATTTCATTTCAGCTTTTCCTCAATTCAATTTAACTTTGATTTCACTAATTCACTTATGCTTCTGTTGCGAAAAGATCAGTAGCTGATACCTATTCCTTAATGTTGTATGTAATATCTTTCTTCTTTTTCTGAATTGCATGTACGTTCATTACGGCGATATTTTGATCAATATCTTCTTATTTTCTTCTTTGTATGCGTTCCAAGTTATCTGTTTTTTTTTTTATTATTACAATGCTAATGTTTAGTCGGTACCTAACTGAACTCTGCTATTGACCAAGTCTGCATGACTCCTACGCATTTAAGAAAAGTAATTTCATTCAGTTACTACCATTTTATGTAAAGAAACCAGATCCACGTCCAAATTAATCTCAATAAACAGCCTCGCATGCTGGCTGTCTAATAAATAACGTCAGTGGGCCACTCGGGCCATACATCGTTTAAGTGGGCCACCAACAATCGCCCAATTTTGGCCAAAGTGTCACACAACAGCTGATCACAACACGCCGTGAGCTTGCGCTAAAAATTCGTGACTCCACCTCACGATGTGAACGGAACCTGTCAACTGACATGTATTGTTCGTTCACCCTTACATTGTCGTCATTGATCTGCGAATGTCGATCTTATAGTTTAACAATCGAAGGCAAATTAAGACCAGATTTGTGTAAATCTGCGTAGTCTTGACTCTTGCATCGTGTCGTGGTTTCAACTTATAAGGTAAGCTCTGACAGTACATATGTAGGTACTAATTTGCAGTTGGTCGGCGGTAAGAAGCTTTGTTCGCTTTTAAGTCCAAAATGGTAAGTACTTGTAAATTGTAACTGTTAGGCCATAGAACTATAAACTGTGGTTTATCCTTCTATAGCACTGCTTTGTAAAGCTCCTATACTAAACAGGATTTATGCGCTTTGAAACATTGTCTTTATATATTTTCCAGGAATACTTCTAATCGTACGTATAGTAAAGACAAGTATTTCATAATAAATTCATACAGTCTTTTAAAACATTTTGCTTTAAGAACCACTATACTATAAGAAGTAATTAATCCGAAGTTTTCATGATCTTCTGAGGCCATTAATAGGAACAACAGTTTAATGATAATCCTTCCATCTATTACCCGTTACAAGATATCAAAGAAACGTTAACCAAATGGTCTGATTGCGCATAGGCACATTTATTTCTAAGATAATGGCTTTTATACAAATTGATCGAGATATCGCTTTGCTAGCCTCGCTACACACCCTCCTTTTAGTTACAAGATGTAATCTTACAAACAAATTGCATTTGTGCATGCCATCATCAATTATTTTATCATTTCGCTCACGATTAATTGCGGTTATTGGATATTCTTATCGAGAAATTTTTCTCCCACAATCTTAGCCTTGGACACCCTTGAAGATCCGAAAAGTAAAAATCTTAGATCTGAAGGCTCCATATGCAGAATTCAATATTTATTTGCTCTATCAGTTGCTAACGATTCCCGTTGAATCTAGTGTTGTAAGAAACTGGATCCCTGGGTCTTTCAATAATAAAACTTGAGTTCTCTTTGAAGACTCAGTTGTTTTTGAAGACTTGATAGACAGTCTGATAAAAATATTCAGAATTAAAGTCCTTTTGAATTTTAAGTATTTTATAGGAAGACCCGAGTCTTGTCTAAAAGAACTCGAGATTGAATATTTTAAAAAGAACTCCGGGACTCAAATGATTGATAGTGAAGAATAATGTAATATGTGAATGAAGTAGAAAAAAAAATTAAATAAGTAGAAGTGCCTATGTATAATTATAATCCATACTTTAATATAAACTTTTAAACTATATAATATCTTAACTGATATTATAAATGCAAAGTAAGAAAACGAAAACGCCGGAACGGATTTAGATGAAATTTGGCACAAAGATGAACCATTACTTGGATAAGGATATGGACTACTTTTCATCCTGAATTGCAGACGCAGTCGCGGGCAATGGCTAGTAATATTATAAATTCGAAAGTAACTCTTTTTGTATATTACCTTTTCACAATTAAACGAACAAACGGAATGGCAAGGAGCTAGATGGCATTCTCATCAAGGACATAAGCTATACTTTTTGCCCCAGTAGCACGTTCCCGAGGCATAATTTCTGATATACACGCGGACGAAACCGCGGGCAGACGCTTGTATTGTACAGGATGTCTCATTAGTCGACATCAAGCTGGAATCGGGTGATAGGTCATTCATAACAGTATTTTTTTTCTGTTAACCATTATGACCCGACCTATCCCCGACTCCGGCTCCGGCTTAACATCGACTTACGGTACACCCTGTATATATAGGGCAAAGGCTTCAAACATCTCGAAATGAAGATTCGAAAGGCTTAAGTCTTTTACAACACTAGTTGAATCTATGGTTAAAAAAACAAAATAGCAATTTCACAACATCTGTCAATTCGTTACACAATGTTTTAGCATTGTCGATAAATTCATTTTTTGACACAAAAAATGCAAACCCGTGAAATATAATTTGCCGGATCGAATTTCGCTGTTGTATGGCAAAAAGACAAGTTATTACATTTGTCGTTTTTATTTAATTTTATAAACGGCTATAAACGTTTTAGTTTTTTTTTTTCGGAATTGAAAATTGCCGAGATGTATGCAATTATTTTTTCTTGTCATGAAGTAATTTAGAAATTGATGGGCAGTTTATCCAATTTCTTTTTTTATTATGTATCAATGTTGTAAAAGATATAGTCTAAATAAATTCTGAGGAAATAAAAATTTCCTACGATAAATAGACCGCTATTTCTGTCTATTCTGGTGTTGCCATGATCTAAAGAAAATACAATGTAAAATGATGTTCCTACAGTAGTATAAAAGTCCAGAAACATAAAATCTTTTTAATGAGACAAATTCGTTCCTAATTTAATATTATCTTACAGTTGTTTAAATAAACGTTCACCTAACCAGTGGGTGGCCTAGCCTGAATATATTTAAAGCGATTTAAATTTAAATAAGACCATTATTTCTATTTGTGATTTTAAGCATCCATAAAAATTAGACACAACGTCTCCAAAAATCGAAATCCACACGAAGATTTTTATTTAAACACGCAATCTTTTAATTTGTTAATTCCATCAATTAGTTTTTATTGTGTCAACTGGTATAGTAAACACACACGCTTTTTCCAATGGTTTTGTTGATTTGGCTCATAAGACAATGGGTTCTAATAAAACTTAGATATTATTATTCTCTTAAGGCTAGGTAAATTTTAATTTCCCAGACGACCCTGATTTTTTGCTGTAGTGTGTGTTGTAGGTATGTTGATCTAAATATGATTCGCGGCCACACCAAATATTTATTGGACTTTTATTTGATTTGTATGACTACTGCATCTAGTGCTACTATTTCATGAAATCATGATATTTGCGGCATATTCTAACTTAAGGAGTTGTATCACTAATTCTCATGGTTATAATTCTGTAAAGCCATATTTGTTACGGTCGTGAAATTTTAAACAACATTCAACCTGACACTGACCTGCAAATTGAAAAATATTGAATTTCGCGTGCTGCACTGACGCTTCCCCTTTAACGGAAAAAAGCATCATTAGGGATGATGACATTTTATTTTATATTAACTCAAAATAATATTTGTTACCAAATAGTGCAAATAATAATATAAAGAGAGTAAAAGCTTAAAAAATTGACAAGTTGTAAACGATTTAAAATAAGAGTTAGACAAGGACAGCACCATCGTAGAAGTGACTTCACGACTTCGTATTAGCGCACATTTCACATTTTCCGTACTACGCGACAAGGATGGGAATTATCCCATCCTTGTCGCGTATTTAGTTACATACAGGTATGTAAGTATTGTTATAATTGGATTTAGTTGTTCAATTATTATTATAACGGTTCATAGGACTCACTTTCAAAGCTCTGCAATCATCATTTGCTTTTATAGCGCGCCCTTTTGACCTGGCTTTCCTAGTAAATAATTATTTCAACCTTCGCTACTGGTTCCAATATTATTTAATACCATAATTGACACTACTTTTAGAACATGATTTATTTCTTTAGAAACGGTCAAGTACCTACATTATGATTTTACGCCGCACCTGAGACATGAAGTTGGCGCTAAGTAATAGCTTAGCACCGGCATTAGGCTTATTCAATTGTTTCCCGCTTACTGTGATTATAGCTTGTATAACTAAAGAATTTTGTTTTTGCTTTGTTGGTTTTACCTTAGTATTAAATCATGTATAATTTTGGACAACACTGTTCACCGTACTATTAGATTGTTCGCTAAGGTCCTAGTATTCGCTACCATAGATTAATATTTGTTTGAAATAAAGTGCCCAGCCAGCGGCACAGAATAATTGGACAAGTCATGACAACCTCTAAACAAGAGAACTCAAGAAATCGAAAACGATCAAACTAAATAATTTGAATATAAAAATTTATTATTATATTGTCAGCGCCTTCTCGAAAGCTGACACTTGACATGCGATCCCATCGCATCTCGATGATACGCAAACGATCAGTGATAGGAATAATACAAGTGTCTGTCGGAATATTATCGATGTCAGTAGCATGGAACTACACTCATAAATGTAGGTTTAAGAACAGAACATAAAAAAAGATATAAAGTTAACGAGAATAACCCAGATTCTCGTTAACTTTATATCTTTAAAAGCGCTAGCAATTTGCACGCGCTACGATTTAACAACCACTAAACGATCTGATTTCGCCAATCAATTGGTTTTATTACTTCAAACTACATTCTTTATTAAAGAATAATCCAATTGGAACTTCTTTTAACGTGTGGTTTAAGTGTTTTCATTATGAAAATTACGGAAGTGTGTTATGTAAAAAATACTTAAGTTTGTGCATTACGCTTCGAAAATTATGTGTGTCATGTTAAATGAGGTTTGAATTTAGGACGCTTTATGATTCTGTTGAGTGCCAGTATTCTTTAGAGTAAAAATTTAACAACATCAATATCATAACCTAAAAATGCCAACCCAACAACAATACACAATTTAGACGAAACCATGGAATTGTTGAGTACTTTTATACAGTTAATACCATCATCAAAAAGACTGACAGACTTGAGAATGACAACCTCACAATGACAACAAACCGTATCTAACCTCGTCAAGATAATGCCGTGAAGAAGGGTTTCTCAAGTAGGTCCCAATCACGGAGATTGCGCCCCACAGGCCGTTCCCATGACCCATGGTGTTCTACTGATTGGACCAAAAGCTCTTGTTTATGGGAAACCACCATGCATGGCTTCGTGTCTTAGTATTTTAAGAACTGGGATAAACACAAATTAATGCGGTCTTGTTTTAAAGGTCGAGGTGGAATATTGCGAAATTGTCAAATCCATAATAGGTATATTAGAATGTCATCTAAGGAGTCTTAAATATACACATAATATATCCGAGGTAAATAATTCCCAAATACGATCTGCTATTTTCACGGTCTGTCTATTTGCTGAAGGCATTTTAAATTACCCACATCTTTTTTTAAGACAGCTTTTCACGCACTGCTATGAAAAGACAAGCTATACATATATGTAGACTCAATTAGCTTACTTTTTATCTAAGTTTCTTTTAAGTAGTTATAGGTACCTACACATGTTTTTTCATGCCTGCTAAGCATCCTTCGCATAAAGACTCATACACTGGCGCGACGCGATACCGCGACGCAAAGGCACCGCGTGTCGCGCGACGAGCGGTGCCTTTGTGCGCGGTATCGTGTCGCGCCTGTTCCTGGAGAGCCTTAACTTAGCGTCTCTCCCCACAGTTCTTATCACGTCAATACCTATAACCAATCACAGTTGTAATCCAAATTACATTCTCGATTAATCGAAACTGTTAGAAACTAATTTAATTAACGGTTCATTAATTACTTTTTTTTTTTTTATTTTTTTTTTTTTTTTATAAATGGCATCTCGCAGGTCAACCTATGAGGTTGTCGTCTGCTTAGACGGACTTGCCTGTGGATTCCCTAATAAATTAAGGCCTCCAGCCAGGACTTAAACTTAAATACTAACTAAAAACTAAGCGACTACACGCTAAGGGCACCCCCTGTGGGGTACGAACCTCGGCTTAGGGCGTCGCTGGAAGAGGGCAGCAAATGACTAGCTGGATCAGGAATGATATTATTTAGGGACGAATTTAAAGCTACAGGCTCAGCGGCGCGGGCTGGCTCGAGCAAGGGTCGGGAGGGGCGTAGATTTGGGCGTCGCGGCGGGCCTCGGCGGCGAGGACGGTAGGACGGCGATCGGGTTTTGGGATTATGAAGCGTGCTGGTTGCCTTACTACTCTCCTGGAGGAGGGTAGTGGCGTCGTCGGGGGCGATTAAGGTATGCCTTGGTCGGCGAATACTACTAATACGGGAAGGAGTGTAGCGGGCGGCCGCTGAGATCAAGGGGTTGGGGTGTTTTATGCCACAGTCAAAGAAACGCTTCGATAAGCGTTTCATGAACTGGTTTATGGTAGGCATTTTAAGATCGATGTGGAGATTTATATTACGGACATAGAAGGGGGCACCCGTGACCTTTCTGAGGAAACGGTTCTGGAGGGTCTGCATCTTATGGAGATGACGTGGGTGAGCGTGCGCGAATACAACGCAGGCATAGGTCATGATGGGACGGATGACTGCGGTGTAGATGCGCAGCTTGCATTTAAGTGACAGTTTGCAACGGGCTGTCAGAATAAAGTGGAGTCTACCAAGAGCGAAAGCGGCGCGCGCGCGAACAGCCTTAATGTGCTCTTTGAACGTTAAGTTTTGATCAAGGATCACGCCTAGGTATTTGGCTTGCTTCTCCCAAGGGATTGGCTTGCCGTACATAGTGATCGGGCTGGGAAGGGGGGGGTGGGACTCGACGACGTCTCGAGAAGAGAACCGCCTGACTCTTATCGGGGTTGACCTCGATTCTCCATTTCCGGAACCAAGCGCCTAAGACGTTTGCGGAGGTTTGGAGAGTACGAGCTATAGCATTGGGACAATGACCGGTATAGTAAACGGCAGTGTCGTCGGCGAAGAGAGCCAACTGAGCCTTTTTACTCTGTGGGATATCGCTGGTGAACAGCGTGAAAACTAGAGGAGATATGACGGAACCCTGAGGGACACCGGCGCGAATAGGATGAGGGGACGAGAGTGCACCCTCGATGCGATAGCGGAAGGTGCGATTCGACAAAAAGTCTCGTAAGATGAGTACGAGACGATCTGGCACTCCTAGTTGGTAAAGCTTGTATAACAAGCCGTTGTGCCAGACTTTGTCGAAGGCTTTCGCTATGTCGAAGAATAGCACACCCGTCGTCGCGTTACGCTGCATACCGGCGCACAAGTGCTCTACGATACGGTGGACCTGGTGGATACTCGAGTGTTGTGGACGGAAACCAAACTGCTCGTTGGGAATGAGGCTCTTTGCTTCGGCGTAGTCTTTGAGACGCTTATAAATAAACCTCTCGTAGATTTTGCCGAGAACGTTGAGTAAGCTAATGGGACGGTAGCTGGAGGGCTCAGACTTTGGCTTGCCTGGCTTTGGGATACCGATGACTGTTGCTTCTTTCCACGCTTGTGGGAAGATGTTGTTGCTCATGGCGCCATTGAAGATGGCGGTCATAAGCATTATTAGCGGGGCAGGAAGGAGTTTGTATACCTTATTGGTAATACCATCCGAACCGGGGGCCTTACGAGCGTGGAGCCCTTTAATGATGTCGTGCACTTCGTCTGGAGTGACGGGAGGCAGAGGATCATCAGGGTCTTCGACGGGAGGGAGGGAGGCTCTTCGTTCGACTTCAGCGTCGACCTTGTTCAGGTGAGCTTGGTCTACTGGTTGGGAGCTGGGAGAACATTGGGACTCTAGGCTGTCGGCAAGACATTCAGCCTTATCGGGACTGTCGAAAGCGACACTATTGTCGGGGCGGATGAGAGGAGGCATAGAGACCTCTTCTGAGGAACGCAATTTCCTCTGTAATTGCCAGAAGGCTTGATGAGTGGGCTCGAGTTCGCTGAGCATCTTGTTCCAGCCCTCAGAGCGAACCTCCCCTATGCGTTTCTTTACAGCACGCTGTAAATGGCGCATGTGGGCTTTGTTCGCGTCACAAGGGAAGGAGTCGTAGGCACGGATGGCCGCGTTCTTCTCGGTTATCAGGTCACGTACGTCAGCAGGTAGTTTCCAGCGATGGTCTTCCATCACCGGAACTTCCCGTGAACAATCCGTCAATACGGATTGTACGTGCTCTGTAAACGAGTCGATTGCGGCCGTCGTGTCAGCGACTGACACTAAGTGATCGGGGATGGTGTCTAAGTGAGGCGACGTGGTGGATTTCAGTCTTTCGCTTACTTTCCTCCAGTCGGTTATCGTCTGGGTCTGAGGGGGGCGGTTGGGGTCGATCGGGCCCGAGTAGGGTGCAAGATGCATGACTACAGGGCGGTGGTCAGAATTTAGCTCGTGGAACGTCTCAATCGATTGCAAACGGAGGTTCACATTCTTGAGCAGCGCTACATCGAGAACATCGGGAAGGTGATTTGGATTACCTGGGAAGTGAGTCGGGCTCATTGGAGCGATGACGTCAAAGTTAAGGGATTCGCCTAACTTGAAAACTAACCTACCTCTGGTTGAGGTTGTGCTACTATTCCACGCCGGGTGCTTGGCATTAAGATCCCCCGCCAAGATGACGGAGTCACTCATACCGAAGAGGGCAGTGAAGTCCTTTTGGAGCGAGATGGGATCCTCCGGACCATTGTCGGGTGGGATATAAGCGGAGATGATGGTGATCGGTTGGTGGCCGGTCATGCCTAGCCGACAGATAGAGGTCTCCAGATGGGAGAAGAGAGGAGGTGGGTCTATAGGGATACAATACAAAGATTTCCTAAAGTATATGAGTGTGCCACCCTTGTGACATCGAGACCTGTCATTGCGAACTAGTTTAAAGTTGGCAATATTCGGGTTTCGGTGATGTGGTTTTAAAAAGGTTTCCTGTATGAGGAGGATGTCAAGCTGATGGTCGCGGAGGAAAGTGGCGATCTCATCGCGTTGACCTGAAACGCCATTTGCGTTGAAAAAGCCTAATTTAAGGGATCGGGGTTTGTTACTATTTACTCTCGTATTATCCATTGAGAATTAATATTTGAGTGAGTGTAGAACTTGCGCGATCTCGGGATACGCGCTGAGAATTTCCATGAGGCGGATTGCGTTGCCGTTTGCAGCAACGATTTCTTCCGCCATTTTATCCGCGGCGGTGGTGAAGAGAGCCGCGTATGTACTTAATATGATTTGGGCGCTGTTTCGGCCCTGGGTTCCCTGAGGTGCCGCTGGAGCGGCCGTAGGGGCCGCGGGGGCTACCAAAGGCGCTGGGATGGCGGAAGCCATCAGCGCTGGAAGTTGAGCGGGTTGCGCTGGTTGCGCGGGGATAGAGGGCACCGAGGCTGCGGGAGCCTTCAGGTGATTTAGGTTAGCCCAGGGAGACGGCCTCTGCGGACTGAGCCGCTCCGGCATCAGCGCGGAAGGAGGCTTTCCCCAGGGGCTTTCCCTGTGCTGGCGGTCGCTCGCGCGTTTCGCGAGTTTAGGAGAGGAGGACTTCGGGGCCTTAGGACAGCCCCGGTAATTTGCCGGGTGTCCCGATTGGCCGCAGAGTACACAGCTGGGAGGCTCTAAACATAATTCCCTATCTTTAGGGCGGGTACAGTCGGCGGTGCCATGCTCTCCTAGACACTTGACGCATCTAGGGGTGGCATAGCAGTTGGACTGCGAGTGACCATATAATTGGCAGCGATGACACTGTCCAATTAGTTGAGCTCTGTAAGGCTTCTCTATTGAGATGCCTGAGAGCGAACACACCGACTTAACTTTAAAAATCGGGTGGTGACCGTCTGTGGGGTCACAGATGACCAGGACCATGTCGTAGACTAGGCCCTGTCTCGCTTTATGTAAGCGATGGACGGCGGAAACTGGGATTCCTTGAGCGATGAGGTCGCTCTTAATCTCCTCGGTGGAGATTTCTTGAGGGACGCGCCTTATTACGACGCGAGTAGGGGTTTCCTCCGGAAGGGAGTAAGTGTGAAAGGAGTAGTTCCTTTCACGTAGGGCGCGGGAGAGATCCCTAAAGTCCGTAGACGTGGGGACGGTAACTTTGATCCCCTGGAGGGTGGATCGGGCGTTGGTGTAGTTGATCTTGCGATCAACACACATCTTGGAAATTTCAGTCCATTTGGACTTTTCCTGGACATATATCGGGGGAGGGGGCTTCTGCTTCCTCGCGGTAGGAGCGGGTGGGCAAGCCATAGGGCTGGCGGGGCGACTGGCCCGCGGACTAGGGGCGGAAGTGGAGCTGGACGGTATGTCGTCCTGTTTTTTCTGGGCCTTGGTGACCGGGCCAGCGGGGGCGGAGGATTTAGCCGCCTTCCTCTTGCCTCCTTTGACCACGACTTGGAAGTCGTCATCGCTGGAGGAGGAGGTGCGGGCTTCTTCCTCGGAGAGTGGGACTGACGTGTCCATGCTCTCCGGGCGAGTCGTGTTTATTGCTGCGGCGCGCAGCTGCGTTGTCTCTGAGACAATGGCGGCCGGAACAATGGCGGCCGTGACAATGGCGGCCGGAACAAAGGCGGGCGAGACAATAGGGGCCGGATTAGCGGCTGGAGTATTATCTGCCGGTACAATAGAGGGTGAGACAATGGGGGCAGAGATATTAGCCGGAACATTGTTGTGCGGAACAAAGGGCGGAATGCCTTGTTCGTATGCAGGTGGCGATAGCGGGCTCTCAAGCGCGTCGCTGAAGTTAGCGAGTGCGCCTTGAGACGGAGCGGGACTAGAAACTTGGCTTATTTTGGCGCCATATTTCGCCAAAAACTCGGGGTCCTTTAATAGGACCTCTTTGAGGAACGCCAAGAGGACGGCGTCCTCCATGATCGGAGCGGGAACTATATTAGGGAAGGAATGGTGGAAAGAGAAAATTCCCTACGTAGCCTAAACCCTATACCTAACTCCCCGGGTGGATTGGCCCGGGGATGAGTTCCCTCCCTGTCGGGTGTAGACAGGGAGGTGTGTACCTATTGGTGAGCCCTAAGCTTGTAACCCGTCGCCAGTCTTATTGTGCGAACGGGGCCCTGACCAGTCTAGCGCGAAGGGTGTAGACACACCCTAAAGACACTAGGTGAGTAGCTGGAAAGCAAAACTGTCACCAGAGCCGACTAGGAGATCCCCCAAGGCCGGTTATCTGGGACCCGTCCAACTAACTGCCTCGCCCTGAAGGGGTTCGGCGGGTGTGAATTGGGTCAACACCCCACTCGGCTTCGTTGACACCGTAAGGTTTCAACCGAGGACCACGAAACTGTGGTTTTACCCAGAAGGGGCCTAGTGA
Organism: Dasypolia templi; assembly: GCA_963555695.1. NCBI lineage: Eukaryota > Metazoa > Arthropoda > Insecta > Lepidoptera > Noctuidae > Dasypolia > Dasypolia templi. The sequence goes on along the minus strand of OY743148.1, from coordinate 6,007,241 downwards.
AGCTACTCACAAAACGTCTGTTAGAGAAACGAGATATGCCTTGAAAAAGGCAGTTTTTTGAGTTATTAAAATCAAATCAATTTCTTGATTTGATTTTAAATCGGAGTAGTCGGGGCGACTACGATGACGTCACGTGGTAGCGACGAGTAGAAAACACGAAACACAACACTGGAGCGGGAGAGCGCACAAACACGTCCGTCCGCGGCGAGAGTCGAGCGTCGAGACGACATTAATTACTTGCGTCCATACAGTTTAAATAGTTGTATTGCCTTTAGAAACAAATGGCTATACCAAATTGGCATTCGTTTTAATATAACACTTATTCAATATACATCGTTTTTTGCTTCCCATCGTTTGTTGATCCTCAAAATTATGAAAAATACGTTTCTGCACCTCTAAACAATCATTATTATGGTTTATTTTTGTAGTAATATTTGTAAAGGGTACGGGATCATCGATCAATGTCTCGTTTAGCTCATTAATTATAGGGAAAAGTTGTTTTTAACTCATTTCTATCGTTATCTTCGCTTGCCATAATTATAGTTGAGTCATAACAACATAATTACTGCAAAGTTTAATGTGTAACTACCATTAAATTAGAAAATTACAGCTGAGGATCGAAGATTGATGACTTGAGGAGTGGATTTATGAAGTGGTTGTTAGAAGTTCTAGTCGCTACGTGAGTTCTCTATCTCTACTAACGAGGTAAGCTGGTATCTTAAAGCCTCATTTACACGAGTTTTTTGCCTTTCACATATAATTAAATTGAGGTAACAAATGACTTCCACCGACAACATTTAGACTTGTTGATTTTGTTGCTTCAACTTCAGTAAGATTAACTTCGTACCGTATACATTTCGTAGCTCGTAGCTTTATCAATTGAGGCTCTAACATTGCCTTTACATATTTTTGCTTGGATTGTTAAGACTTTAGAGAAATTGGTCAGTCTACACGCTCCACGTCAGATTTATGATCTGAGTTAGAATTGTCAGTTTTGCGATCTGAATATGTCAAAAAGATTTGATTTAAAATAGTGTCGATTGAGTTTCTTGCCCGTTTTTCTCCATAGGAAACTACTACGCTTTGGAATGGGCAACTACCTTAATCTTTCTGGCTGATCGACTCCTTGACAAGTGACAAAAAGTGCCTATAAATAGTTAAGTTATCTGTGAAAAGTTGCCAAAATGGTCTTGTGTATGTGTCTTCAAAATTTTATCTTGTTTTCTTGAGTATCTTACTTAGTCTTAATTAGTTAAGCAAGTTAGACCACCACAGTCTAATATAACGGCAGTGTAACAAGTGTGGCACAGCTGTGGCTCCTTAGTACTTTACTCTCTTATTTTATTGATATTACTAAGTGTCCCGTTACTGTGGTGGCTTCAGTAATTTTAAGTTGGGTAAATACGTAATACCTGAAGTTTTGCTTAAATGGTTTTTGTGGTAATCGAAATATCTTCGATTGTAAGTTAGCCAGTTCATGAGTTTTATCTTTGCAAAAATGAAGGATTTTGAATACCTAAAGTGTTGATTGTATTGACATAAATTTGGAGATCCATGCAAGCTATTCTGTAACCATCTCACCGTGAGAACATAGGTGAAGTGAGCGTGGAGTGAGCTGTCATCGCCACTGATGCTGGGGATTAAACAAGACGGGATGACACTGACAGCTCACTCCTACACGGTGAGATTTTTACAGAATCGACGTCTAGAAAAATAAATGAAGACTGATGTAGCGATTCTCTTTGAATCTTATGACTCCTACTCACATCGAGAACAATGAATGAATGCAATTAACCTTACTCATTAGAAAATTTCGAAAAAAAAAAACAATGACAAAATAACCTTGAATTAAAATACAAAATTAATTACGTCTATTTTTTCTTGTCAAATGTTTTAGACAGGAAATATGGTTTCCGTTAATCAACACAAAAACATACGCTTAACTTTAAGGAAATGCTGTTTCATAGACAGATAATTGGGTAAACTGTAGTCATTCTTTGAACAAAAAGAAACAATACCTTGGCTCACGGATTGGACAAATTGATTTTCACACGAAAACAATGTGTCTATGGGATGTATAGATAACATCACAATTATTTGTAACGGATAGTACGAACTGCTAAATGTAGTTTGAGATCAAAATCTCATATTCGGCCTATTGTTATATGAAACACAATTTTTACATCATATCAATTAACATAGAAATACGTCCATACAAAAAGATAAGATCACTCGAATAGAAAACTCTAAGTCGAGTATAACGGCAGAACCTAATAACGTGTCTATCTCCAATTTTGGCGTACTGGAAATAGAAAAACCCGTCAATCTTAGGTTTCAACGTCCCAATAAAGTTTACGACACTATAGCGTGTTGACAGCTATTTGTTTGACAGGGACTTAAAGAATTGTACTGTCTATCATCAGTAGCTATCTGTCTTAGGATATTGGGTTTGGCCGTCAGTCGAGTGCGGGTTGGAAGAGTGTACTCTGGATCACATATTTTTTTAACTCAAACTCAAACTCAAATCATTTATTTCAATTAAACCATTTACAGGCACTTTTGAATTGTCAAGGAGTCGGTCAGTCAGAAATATGAAGCTAGTTGCCCATTCCAAAGCGTAGTAGGTACCTATGGAGAAGAACGGGCAAGAAACTCCATGGACACTCTTTTAAATAATAATGTTTTTACATATATCTTAGTTACATCGATTAATGTTGACACTATAAGTGAGAACGATGTACAAAAAACCGTACACGTTAAAAGCGTCCAGAGTGCATCAAAACATAATTAAAAACAATCCAGCTAATTAATTATTAAAATAAGCCGTGGCAGCTAAGAGATGACCAGTCCCAACTGACGGCGCCCGTTCACGAACATGACGCATGGATCAGCACCATTCAGCTCAACCATTTTGAAGGGAGCTAAATGATCCGACACACGCGCCACCGTCAACGAGACATTTGAGTGAGCATGACATACTATCAGCCGGCAAGGCACATTCAAGTCAATCTATGACATTACCCGGTAAATGGTAGCTCTATAGTACAAAGTACTCACATCTGTGCAATGCATCTATATAATAAAAAGGAGATTGAGTTTATATAATGCAAATAAATTCTTACTATCTTCAGCAGCTTCAACAGTGTTTCAAATGTCAATTAATTAGTTGTGGTGTGGAGCAGGACCGGCATTAAGCCAGGCATTTTTATCAGTTATGTAATCCTCCAACCTATAATATGCCTGCCTGAATAGTGTGCGTTTGACAAAGGATTTGAATTTTGTCTCATTCAGTTGAAGTATGTGGGGAGGTATTTTATTATAACATTTTAGACAGTACCCCATGAAAGATGAGTCTACTTTAGCCAGTCTGAAACCTGGTTGAACTAATAGGTCCCGATTTCTAGTACTATAATTATGTCTTTCACCTCTTTTACTGTAAAGATGTAACGTTCAAACGACACCTCCAGATCTATAAAGCCAACTCCCTAAATTTAAAATTTTCCCCTCCTTGATAACATTTTCCTCTCCTGAACTGCTTGTGGCGCTGATGGCGTTCATCCGTCACAATAACATAAACTTATAAATTATTGTGCCTGAGTAGGTGTGGGTGCATATTTTATGTCTTAACCATTAATGAGAAACAGTACGGCTTTAAAAAAAATAAAAAAAACCTCACAATTAGTTTCTAAGTTTAGTGATGACGTCAACGGGTACCTGAATAATCGTGAACACGTAGGTACTTGTTGTCCTCATTGACTTTAGCAAAGCTTTTGATTGTTTAGAATATAAGACGTTATTTAATAAATTACAGCAGAATGGTATACGGGGTCCATTCTTGGAATGGTTTAAAAAATACAACACAGAAATCGCATTACGTCGGTGAGAATGTCTCAGGTTCACTAAGTAGCATTATTCTCCGTGTCTGGCCATACCGCTGTTAAACCCGCGTTGGTTTGTGTGGTATGTTTGCATGATAACAAATGTAAACTATTTCTTTTGATCAATAAAAAAATGAATAAATAGTCGTTGTTTCTTTCAGTACCTTAGTAACCCAACAAGATCTACATTATATTAAACTGTATTAATCGAAGAATTTTCCTTGTCTTCAGTTGTCGTTATTTGTTGTTGTTGTTATTCCTCCTTTTTTTTCAATTCAGTTTAGACATCGGCAGAATAGTCGGCCTTGGCTTTGCTTCCAATTTAATAAAAAAAATTAGAATAGAAAACATCACTCTCTCATGGACGTCCCATAGACACACAATCTTTTAACATCAGCCGATAGAATTATGTCCGCAGATAGATACAGGCCCCGACCTACAAATCAATCAAGTCTGTATTGTCACATTGCCAGAAGATATGAACCATAGCATTATATATAGTTACATATTACATTTTGAATATAAATAAAACTCATAGGATAGAAATCTTGAATTGGCTATAGGAAAGAATATAGGAAGACCACATAAACGACGGATAGATTATGTAAAAGATCGAGAAGATACTTATGGCTTGAAAGTGAGTGAATACTGTAACAACTGAAGAGAATTATTTAAAAAGAAAACACGCTGCGCCGACCGCATATACTATGTGATGTTTATTTACAGCATCGAATAAGAACACTATCAAACGTAAGGACCAATCCTTTCCCCAGACAAAGACAAATGTAATCTGGAATCGCTCTATTTCTAGCGCACGCATCACGGAAATGCGGTCGTCCTCTTAAGGATACAAAACGATACTATCTCCGCAGTAAACGGAACAGTTTAATGTTCTCAAAACCGTTAGTTCAAGTGTCTATAAAGAAGAGCCTATGTTCACGTCTAGGAGAGAACGTGTGGCCGTGCGTTGTGGTAAATTAGCGCCAATTTATATTGAGGTGACGATTTGGAATTGTTGATGGTGGGAAAATTCAATTGGGGCGAGGATTTTAACAGATGAGAAGTCGGCTTTAGTGCAAGAGGGGTCAAATAGTTTGAGCGGGTAAATCTTGCCTTGATAATTGTGTACCCTAATTGCGTAATACACAATCTATTGCTTCATAAGTTCTTTAAAATAATCTGCTCAACAATGTAAATAACGCAATGAATGTTGTTGAACTGTCAAAGTCACACAGATTAGTCGTAATCGTTTATGAAAATGTGTTACGCAATTAGGCTGCTGGTGAGGTACACCTCACATTTGTCGTAAAACATTTTTTAACTTTTAACACTGGTTCGGTACATACTTAGGTAAGGCTACGAAAGCCCTTTTCAACAACACCAAGAGTTTTTAAAGGTAATATTCTACTTTTAAAGGGGGGAGCAGACAGACCCTACACCATAATTGCGTAGCACACTATCAATTACAATCTGCATAATTTTGAAGGAAATTTCTTAACCATTGCTTCATATGTTTGGCAAACTTTGTCTGCTCTACAACGTTATTAACGCAATGAATTTTGTTGAACTGTCAAAATGAAATCCATAGCTAATGATAGTAACGTAATTACCCCGCTGTTCAGTATTGTAAGGGCCTTTTTCTTCTTTTTCGATCAAGGGAACTTCGCCAAATATTTTATTCAGCCTGTTTTTTTTTATATCCCATAACTCTAGGGTATATTCTATATGTGAAAATAATACAAAAAGTCCTAAAATATGTAAACCAAAGATGCATAGTTTCGAAGATATCATCAATTATGTTATGTGTGTAGGTTTCATTGATAAATACGAGTAACTAATTAATTTTCATTCAAAGCAATCATTCATATTTAAAGCTAAGAAAATGCGACATTGTCATATTTCACGTACCTAAGTGTTTTCTACATTATTGTGAAAAATTAAGTATGAAAAATGAAAACAAAAAATAAAAGATAATTGAAAAATAATTCATATGCCAGTTGATTTTTGATATGGTCTCATCCATACCCTAGAGTAATAAGATTAAAAAAAACACCTTGTATAAATTCTTCTGGATTTCAACTAGTGATGCTACAGGTTTGCACTAAATATTTTTTTACATATATTCATACAATACACTGGCTAGTGAAGTCTTACATTCAAGATAATTTAATCTCCACGAATTGATACTGCAATATGAATTGCATACAACTTCATTATACTATTTATGCACGTGAGATTTTAAAAATTGATCTGCTGTTAAATAAATTCACCCTGGATGTCTTGTAATCTTTATTTCACGACACTATCTCTTTTAATTAATATTAATTGCTTCTACATACATAATTATTAATTGCAAACGACTTTGTATAACTGACTACTGTTTTTAGCGCAACATTGTAAGCATAGAATAATTAAATTACATAACATACAGTAGCATACATACAGTAATTTAAATTACATTACACGCGGGATCTTCTACACAATGCTTTTTTACACTTTTGTGAACAATGACAGTACGCTAAGTGCAACAAAACATTGCATAATGTTAAAGTATCGTAAGATTTTTGCAAGAATTCTTGTTTTTCTTTTAAATGTTAGATTCTCGTCACGCCCTCAAATGTGTTGTCGTGCGGAAGGCGGAAGACACACGTTCAAGATCGCATCCTTGACTGGCAGGGATGTGGGAAAGCTGGATGTGATATGCTGAAGGAATTGAATTTAACAGAACTTTTTTTAAATGTTGTTTGTCTGTTTCTCATCGATTAAAATTATTTCCCAACCAAACCCGGGCTAAGTACACCACAACTGTGAAAGAAAGATTTACGTCAGTCGTCTGTCCGAATGAATGAAATACATCGACTAATCGAATTAACCCGAATATTTGCACTAGCCCCTGAAACCTTATACATTTTGCATAATGCTACAAAGTCCACTGCACAACAAGGAGTAGACCGGGGAACGCCACCGTGTGCATCCTAGAGCAGGCATTTTTACGTCAGTTGCCTGAACGACCCCTAAAATGAAGTTACATGAAATCGAATCAAACCACATGTTTTTTACCTTCGTATTAATCTCAATCTCCGTGATTGTGCTTATAAACTGACTGATGGCCCATCCAGCAAGTCTACCTCTACACAGTCTAGACAATGCACATTGTTATTTTATGCATCTGTGCAAGTTATACACTGTTGTTTACACGTATCAAGCTGTAAAGTCGTGGGACTTTGTCTAAATATATTATATATCTCCGGTACTACACAATAAGGTAATGAACAGATAAACATGTTTGTTTATGTAAGTTAGTGCCGTAACTTTATTGTTTTGTTAAAGTTCTTAAGGTCACGGGTACTTGCAATGGAGTGCTTGCTTCTCTTCGCTTTGCCTGTTAGTGGATTTTGTATTGCTACTTTTAAATACTACGACCACGTTCGCACGGACGTAATATTATCGTCGCGGGATTTTATCGCACACTGGATTTTCAAGGCTCTGCTTAGCGCCGAGAGTTGAAAATCCAACAGCGTGGTTTCTGGACTCGCTGAGATGCACTCTCGTTAGATTCTCAACGCTCGGCTGAACACTGAGAGTTGAAATCCAGTGCGCGATAAAATCCCGCCGCGAAATTTTTACGTCCTTGCGAACGTGGGCTTAGAGTTAAAGATGCCAACCTCGAGATGAATATAATGTAGATAGACCCAAACATGAAACACCTGCCATCTGTTCTGTAAAATCCTCACCGTGACAACTTAGGTGAAGTGAGCTTAAAGTGAGCTATTCGTAGAGATTATTTGACTTAGAGGTAATGTCGCAAATATTTTAAACGAAATAGTGAACTAACCAAACTCATGAATGAACACGAAATGGAATGAATGAACGAAATGTCAAATTCATTGTAGGCCGTAGGGACCTAGCTATGATCACGCCATCTACATCCCATTAGACCGGGAAGGCTCGGCTAATTTCGATATGTTTGCAAATCTAGCCTCCACGGTACTCAGTCATAGGTAAACCCTTCTAAACTTTTTACTATACGACCTGAGGGGCAATTCCTGTATTTTTAAGAAAGTTCGCTTTTAATCTGTCTCAAATCAAAATACAATCAGTTTACATTTATTTTGGACAAGTTTTTCACATTGCTTGTCGCTCAGGTGAGATTGCGACTTGAATTTGAACGTTTTTTTAAGTACGAGAATTGTCTTCTGAGATTTGCTAGTAAAGCTGCACCCACACGACAAAATAGGAAAATGGATGCCTTTCCACAATATTTTTCTCTCTATGTACATATTTTTATACTCATTATTATATTGCCTCGTTGGTCTAGTGTCTAGTCGTAAGCGCTATCGCTGAGCATGAGGTTCAATTTCCAGGTCGGGCTATTTCTACCAGGAATTTCTCAGTAGCAGCCCAGAGTTTGGATTTGTACCCGGTTGAAAGCAACAGGCTCGCCTCCTATTATATGGGACTTAAACATAATGGGCGTAATGTTGGTGTACAATAGTGGACATATCTGTTTAACCCCTATGGGGATTACAGGCGTATTGTTATGTCAGAAGTGGTATATTCTCAACCGGGAACCAATCTGTTTATTATGCCACAAGTGGTCTATTCTCAACCGGGAACCAATCTGTTTGTTATGTCACAGATGGTCTATTCTCAACCGGGAACCAATCTGTTTGTTATGACACAAGTGGTCTATTCTCAACCGGGAGCCAATCTTTTTGTTATGCCACAAGTGGTCTATTCTCAACCGGGAACCAAGCTGTTTGTTATGCCACAAGTGGTCTATTCTCAAGCGGGTACCAATATGTTTGTCAATGTGTACACTCTTTCAAAGTTATTCGTCAACAATCCATGCCAAATGCGTCATAGAAGGAAACCTTTGTCTCTCTGTCATCAATATTTATCATCGCTCCTAGTTCAATTGGTCGATGTTGTCATAATAGAACAACAATGTGCATTTAGAACTTCGTCTGTGTACAAAGCGGAAACTTGTCAGGGTCATCATAATTCAAAAGACAAGACCATTCAAAAACATGGGTCTTAAATTGATCGCCAAACTGCCCTACAGTCCGCGAGGCCTAAGCTGAGCTTTGCATTTGTGTGAGTGCACATAGCGACGCGTCCTTTGTTTGGCAATCGGCCAATCAGACAATCGGCCTGAGGCGCTGTGCGCCCCTCGCGCGACCACGATACGATTGTTAATCACTCACACAAATGCAAAGCTCAGCAGTTACAACATTTACATTTGAAAAAAAAAACCCACGACACAAACAAAAACCTCAAAAAACGCCTGAACAAATTTTTTGATTGGTGGCTTTGAGATTATTTTGCCACGTCAATGGATTTTATCTGTGGAATAAAATTGACGTTTTACATAAAAAGGTCAAAAACAAAAAAAAACTCATCGGCGTCGTTGTCGTTTGAAAAACTGTATAAAGTCAAAATAATTCCTAGGCAAAGAAATTAGGCCTTGGCCCAATACAAAATTAATATTGTTCCATAATAACTATAGATAATTGGAGACAAGAGAAGTGTCTATGTAAACATCAAATTAAAAGAGTTGGCTGTTAAAACTTCAAACACGCATGGTAAGTACATCCAACTTGATACTTGATGCCATACAAAACCTCGTAAACAAAGCCTATAGTTATAAACAACAATACAGAAACCAGTAAAGTGTAAATCACGGAGGACGGTTCCAATTAAACCAATTAAATTGAATTATACAATTAAGGGAATCGTCTACGGGCAGCTCACTGAAGTAAAAATGACAAAGGAAAGCTGATGGAGGTGACAACCTTGATTCGGACTTAGGGATGTCACTTGATGTCACTTTTAATAAATAATAGATTTTGGAATGGGTAAGGTTAACACTTGAAGTCACATCAGTGTTAGCTTTGTAACACCGTCTGTGATGCATCAATACTTAATAACATTATATTGACTTGACAGGTCTATGTGTGCATAGAAGTTTGTGCTAGTTAAATACCTGCTAAAAATATTATTTAAAAAACGTGTAGCTATTGAGATAAGTAAAAGCTATAATACTTTATAGCCTAGTTTAGATGCACTTCGAAAAATCCGTGGTTTAAAACCCGTTTTAAATTTGTTTAAAACGGTTTAAAACCACAACCACGTGGGCCGTACATTGATTACGTATTAGTTTAAAAAATTAAGTAAAAAAAGGCTAATTGAAATCATTCACCATTTTTATTAATTTAGGTCAAGTCATTTGACCTAAGTACATAAACGACTTTTTTAGCATTGACAGACTGAAAACTATCTTGAAATGCATATTTATTAAAAGATCCTACATTTAAAAAAGAATCGGGAGGAGCCTCAGTGCATTGTATTTACAAAAATCATTTTAAACCATTACTACGCCGCTAAGTGTGGTTTAATAATGGTTTTATACTTAATCGTTTTAAGGCTCCCCGCAAACTGGCGCGACGCCAGAGCGCGAAACGTGAGTGCACGAGCCGATAAACCAAAAAGACGAAAATCAAATAGTTTGAAATGTTTAATATCCGTTTTGCATCTGTAGACGCACTACATCATCATTCATTATCAAAGAACTTTTGGGCAAAATCAAAACTTTTACCCAAACTACTGTTTAAAATATTCGAAATAAAATTATGAATGTTATTGGAATCGAGCTATCACCTTTCAGTGCTCCTGAAAGGCTTCTTTTCTGTGCCCACAACATTGACCGAGAGACTGAAGACTTAGTATTCACCAAGGTTGACAAGCAGGATTGAATGTCATACCTATACAATTAACAACTTGCCACTTCTTATCTAATCCTTGGCAAAATAGCTCGTCACTGAATAACTTAATTTTATGGTTTGTAGTGGCCCAGTGGTAACGGCCCCGACTTACTAGATGTAACTCATGGGTTCGAATCCAGACAGTCGCTTTACTTTGTGTAATGAAATTCACCACCACTGCTCTCAAAACAGTGAAGGATAACATCGTGAGGAAAGCGGCCTGTTTCAGAACCAAAAATTCGAAGACATGTGACATGTGTGCCTGTGTGCCTACTCCCTCACGAAAAGAGGGGGCCCACCCAGCAGTGGGAACATTATAGGCTGATTATGCTAAGGTATGTGATGTAAGCCATCACGATGGGATTTCACATTTGTGCACATCGTGAAGAAATAAATGTTTTATTATTTTAAAATTTTCTGCTCCTCGTCTTCCTAACATAAATTGTAGCAGAAATATCAAAACAGCCAGCCCTCGTGGAGCGTTTCTTTGAATGCATTGTAAACATCTCAGGGGACGCTCGTGAAAGCTCGGCACACAAAAAACTGTAGTTGTATCTAGGAGAATGTGTCGTTTCACTTGTACATATTTGTTTACTAAAGCCGTGTACATACACTAGATAACGTATTACTGGCCAGCAACATAGCGCTATGTCACCAGACAGCGCGCGATGTGAAGATATTTAAAAGAAACAAATGCCGATGCAGCTGACTGGCAAAAATGGCCAGTGATATAACGTTAGCTAGGGATAATGTAGTGTCATAGTTTCTATACTTGTTTTGCGAATATATTTGAATAGTTCTATAACTAACTTTTTTGAATTACGATAATGGACGCAAATCATAGTGTCGCTGTATAAGTCAAAGGTGAAATAGTAAGCAGCTTTTGACGCTTGATAAGAAGTAATTAATAGTACCAAAGCTCAGCGTTGGTACTATTACTTGCTCTTTGTAAGAAATAAATTATCGGCATCAATTTGTTGGCCGATCTGAGAAGTAAATACAGATAAAGTTAGTCTTATCTAAGTAAGAGTTAGTCTAATGGAAATTAATTGCTCTGGCCTTGTAGCTTGTTACTGCAAGTGATTGCGAACTTCTCAGATTTAAATTTATTGCTATAGATTTTAAACTGCAGTGGAGTAAAAGTTAATTGATGAAACATAAGTTAAATCCGGGAAAACTTGAACCTAAAGTAATTCGTGAAATATTTCGCATTAAAAAAGAACTCGCTCTTTCTTTTTATAAGTCGGTAAAACAACACCAATTCTAGGCTTTAGAGGGAGTTTAATACGAGAACTAGCAAACAAAATAACTGCAATACTACCTAAACAATTTAGGTTCCCAGATATCACACATATTTCAAAAATTTAAAGTAGTATTATTAATACGATTCCTAGTAAATACAGGCTCAAAAACTTGTAGGAGCAAATAAATTAAGATGCCAACTATCTCGGATTCCCATTCTCTTGAGCTAAGATTATAACTTTGGGACTGTAGTGCAAACTTCTAAGGCCTGTTTATACGCCCACTGTAAAAACGTTTTAAGAATGTGTTAATCTTGAAAAAATTTTTGTTCGATATTTAGTTCCCAATTTGTAGTTTGACGTGTCAAATTCGATAAATCAAATTGATTTGATTGGTTTTGGAGTTCGAGAATGAGTTCGTTTTGTTTTTATGGGTTTTTGTGTGCGTAGGCATGGTTCTAGTTTATTTATGGTACTTTTAACTATTTTTTTGCAATCTGTTTTACTACAGGCATCGTTTGCACGGAATATAAGTACATTTTTCTCTCTTTCATAAAGCAATATCTTACCACCACACTACCTATTATCTGCAATTTTTACTCATCGATTTCCGAGGGTAAAAGCCTTTTTTGTTATCTAGATTGTAAAATTGTTTTAAAATTCGAAGGCTTCCGATTCAACATTTACTCGAAATTTTAAATAAAACCAAAGAGTTAGGAACAAAAACGTTTTTAAGACAAAAGTTAGGAACGTTCAAAACCTGTCAACCGAAAATACCTGGTTATTCAGAACCGAAAATATCCGCTTTTTAATTTATTTTAATAAACAGATTATATACGTATTTTACTGGTTTTCTTTCTTTTTTGCAAGTTCCTCGTAGAGTGGTGAAATTTGTTGTGTTTCACTTATGGGTAAAAGTTTTTAGCGTTTCGTGATTTGAACCCTTCGCTAGCTCAGGTTTCAATCCAAGCAGTCACGGCAAAAAACACTTTTACCCATACGTAAAACAAATAACTATTTCACCTTACAACCTCGGAAATATTACGTTTATCAATCGAAACCTGAGTGCAAAAGTACATTTAATCCGATAGCGTGGAAATATTTTTTAAAATTCGAACCTTCATAGTCAATAATTTTTTACACCGCATATTGAAAATGTCTACTTAAAATGCATTAAAAACATACGTCATATCAGTGTGCCAACCTTATTTTTAGAAAAATCGCACTGGCCATCACGACGACTGCATGAAAAAAAAAATTCTTCTCTATAAATTCACTTTCCATCATTTTGGTTTTTTTTTTTGATAGAATCGAAAGAAATCATAATTTTAGCATTTTCCTCGCTGTAGTGAGGTGAAAAGTTGTGTTTCGCTCAGCAGCTATGTTATTCTGTGTCTCGTACCTTTGAAACTCTCAGCGCTAAGCAGTGCGTACCAACGTGGACTAAGGCTTCTGACCACAACGGTAAAGAAAAAAACTTAACAGAATCAGCAAAAGCCCATTCAATTGTTTAATGCCATAGATACATTACAGATCATGAGCAAACCGATAAAGCTCAAAGCTCGTGCATACTTTCCTTGCACTTGACACGCACTTGACCGTCTCAACAATTATACCATAAACTTTCGCTGGTAGCGAGGTATGCAACTGACCTTCATCGGCCCAGTGTGCCACAGCCCGCGGCTGCGACTTTCACGACCAATCCGACGATCGATCGCGAGACAAATCGATACATCGATTGTAGAATATCGATACCGCCACATGCTGCACTAACTATTGGTTTACAAATTTACTAGAGAATTTTACAGCTGGTGGAACTGTAACAAATTCGTATTAGTATTGATTTGTTCAAATAAATCTATTTAGTTGTTTGGTACTTCCGTGTGAGAATTTTATGTTTACCTTTTTTCTGGATTTGATACAGTGAACATTTATTAATGTTTGTTTATGGATATATTCTTCCGTCTTACTATTCTTAGGTCTAATGGTCGCAAGCGGCTTCGGTTCCCAGGTCGTGCAAGGTGTTATTCAGTTTTTCTATCTGGAATTTCATTTTCAAATTTTCAGTAGTAGCCCGAAGTAACTTCTAACAGAAGAATTCAACTGGGCTGGGCAGCGTTTGGGAACCTTCGTCGAGTCTTCTCGTCGCGTATTCCGCAGAGCCTACAGACTCTTAGAGTCTTTAATCAGTGCGACCTGCCTGTTATGACCTACGGAGCCGAAACGCGGCCACTCATGATACGGCTGGTCCATAAATTCAAGGTCGCTCAGCGATGCGGTGCAATGCGCTTGCTGTGACTTCTATGAATTACATTTGACAAGTGACAGATCCAACTCGCTGAAACCATAGATCGCCACGAGGTTCTGCTAGTCAGGGAAAGCACATAGGTTACGAATGGCGAATTCTAGGTGCGTTCAACATTTACGGTGAAATTACTTAAGACTGCATCTTCAACCAATGATATGTGTTTTTCATAACATAATAACTATTTAAAAAAATGCAAAACAGCTCTTACTCGATTCGACAACCTTTGGAATAGTAGTAATAGCTAAGCTGAAGAGCATTTTCAGCAAAGTTTCGTTCTTAGAGAGTTTGCATGAGAGTTTTATATTACTCCTGCCTGAAGCCTATACACCATTTACATCACCAGTTTCTACGACAATTAACTTGTTGCTATCCGCAATACACTCTCACTGATCAACAACAAACCTAGTCAGGTGTAAACCCAAATGCTGGTAACTCGACCACTTTCATTGGCACAATGGACTCGCCCACTGCTTTCACTGCTCGATTGATTGCCATGTCGATACCTGGCTATCTTGTAGACGACACATTACATTAACATTTTAGGCGCATGCGTGGGTTCCAAGTTCAAACTTGACCGGTGGTGAATGGGTCACCTCATTTTCTTGGCTCGAGATGGCAGTGTAGCACATTCTTGTCTAGTAGGGAGGTATGTACAAACTTCGTGTTTCGTTTGTCGTCGGATTTCTATCAGTTGCCCTACCGGACGCTCTCAATCAACTTCGAAATATATAGAGTTGTTAAGACTCTTTAAACTTAATTTAATTTATTTTAATAATGGGAGGAAAGCTACTAAAGTCGCAGGCAAGATAGATTGCCGAAGGACTTTAAGAAAATAGTTGTACTGTACCTATGTTTTAATTTTATTACATGGAACTTAAACAAAACTGGCCAAAATTTGGGCTCATGTGATGGGTGTACTAATAGGTGCACCTCTGCCTAACCCTTCGAGGATAACAGTCGTGTTTTGTGTGTGTGTTATGTAATTAATCGAACCCTTAATTCCCATTTTACGCTCCTAAAAATCTTAATATTTACAATTTTTTTTTTGTTTGGGGTGGTAAATCCTCATGCAGGTCCTCCGCCGCGGGGCGGGCGAAGGGATCTGTCAGACTCTTACTGACTAACAACTACCCCGGTGTTCCATCTCACACCTATGTCGGGGTCGCAGGAACATACGATTCTTCCGCAACCTCGACTGCTGCCGGCCCGCCTCGGCGGGCCTCCTCGTGTTGGAGGGGGGGGGGGGGGGGAAGGAGGTGTAACTTAACCCAACCGCCGGGGTACCCTAGCTTAGTTACGACCAACAGTGAGTAAGCCAGAAAACTAAAAAGAAGCTCAATTTTTTTTAACTTTCCACCATTAGAAGCGCAAAAAGTTTGTAGAGGTTCATTAAGTGTCTATCATTAAATAAGGTTTTAGAGTAAGTTAAATATTGCCCTTTTTTAACCCCCAACGGAAACAGAGGGGTGTTACAGATACACAGATAAACATGTTAGTGTATCTGTGTGCCCGTCTGTTGCATCGTAGCTCCTAAACGGCTGAAGCGATTTTGTTTTTTTTATAAAACTAATGCGAATATGACACTGTTAGTGGTAACAGTTCGCATTGAAAAGAAGAAATTTTATTTTTGGGGCCTACCCTACCTAAACGCCTGACTCCATTTTGACGCTAAAGACTGATCTACATTTCTTAGAACAAACCTTTTATTAGGCATGAAAAAATAGAAGATTAAGACCATAGCTATGGATTTGTCCGAATATTCGTGTAAAAGAACATTTACCAAATCAGTTTCAGAAATGTGGGCTAAGTTTATTTCTCAAAATATTACACAATTTTAAGGATCCATAACTTTAAGTTAGTATGGTGCTTGTAGGCGATGCTTAAGTAAGTTGTCACTGCTTATGGAATACAGCCTATTCAAGTTACTTTACATAAAGCCTACCCAATATCGGTTAACATTATAGATTTGGAGTCGATTGATCAATAGTTTGAACAACCAAGAGAATGTGTTGGCTGCTGTATTCAAATACTTCTAAGTTCTTTTTTTTTCTGCAATAGGTACCTACCTACTCTCACACCACAATATTACAAAAAAATTATTATTATAGTTACCTATTCACATTATAAATCCATTTTCCTATAAAAACAAAAGAAATATTAAAAGTTAAAAGTAGCTGAAAAATTAAAAGTTTGCAACAAAATTAAGTCCGGCAAAAAACAACATCATTCATTTGGCTTGTCCACAGCACAGTTCATATTTTATTCGAACATGACGTTTTAATTTTTTTAAACCATTTTTCAAATGACAAAGGAAAGCGAAAGTGTTGCTCCACAATAGAGCTTTTTGAAGCAAAGGTCATAAGTTTAAATGTCTCTTCGTAAACGATTTTTCATTTGGGGATATCGCATTCAATTTGTGAAACCAACCGTGGTCCATTATTAATATCGTTTTGCAGCCAAAGAGTTATGTAAGTGATCTTGTTAGAGATATTGTCCGTTTACATTTCAACTTTTTTGTGGGATGATTTTTATACGTTTTGACAGTTGGTGAAGTTGTCATCGCCTAAATTTATTAACTGTTGACAATCGCTTTTTATAGGTAAAACTGGATACTTTTTAACATCGCCTGATTTCCTTGAAAGTTGACGATAGGACTACATTTATCTTTACCAGCTGATGATGACGACTATCTACAGTTCATCGAGGAACTGGGGACAATGAAAATAAATTGATTTTACTTAAAAGAAAACATCATTTTCGCAACCGAAAAAAATTATTGGATATTTTTTGCCGCTGAGTGCGCATTGTATGAAGAACAAATACCTATAGAGTAGAGAAGGTCAGCGTGTTGATAACACTGTTATGTGGAAAATGGACGGCTGCAGTGCTACAACCTTCACCCACGTACGGATTTGATGCACCTAGGGTTATCAGATTCTCCTTCAATAACTTAAAAAATGCAGGTGTCATTAGCAGTTTGCGGACTAGTACTACGAAAAGACAGTTTAAGTCCGTCAGCAGCCAGTAATTCGGTACAAACTAACCGTTATGAGAATTTCGGATACCTTCTTTCTAGTGACAAAAATATATGATGATTCGGGAAATACCTAGTTATAAAATAAGTTACTTATTTATTTATAAGACATTCTCAACTTCATATTTACCAGTTATCACTATTTACGCAGCAATAAAAGTTCTATTAGACAATTTATATGACTGCTCTAAAGTGTATAAACTTGAAGCTGATCCGGGACTGTTAGCAATGTGGCAACCCTATCAAGAAGTGTGCCAACAGGTTCGAACGGACGGTCGACCTACTTCGAAAGAAGCTATCTTACACCAAACCTACATACATA
This sequence comes from Dasypolia templi, assembly GCA_963555695.1. Taxonomy (NCBI): domain Eukaryota; kingdom Metazoa; phylum Arthropoda; class Insecta; order Lepidoptera; family Noctuidae; genus Dasypolia; species Dasypolia templi. The sequence goes on along the minus strand of OY743148.1, from coordinate 5,989,694 downwards.
ATATACAGCCTTTATATCACCAGCTATACATTTGCATTTCGTTTCTGGGCCGGCGGCAAGTTGCCCTGAAACCGATTAAATGCAGTTTTGTGTGGCGAGGAGATAAGAACGCGATGTTTCATTAAGAAGTTTTGATGGTAGATATGGAAGAAACTGGCCAGTGCGCGCTGGAACTATCGGAATCACCTGCGATTCCAAGAAAAAAATAATGTCTGTGGCTAGTTCAGCTGCGCCATTTTGATATCAGTGTTTTGATTTTGGAATTAAAATACTTAATGAGACTTGAGTTGTGGCTTTTCTTGCTCGCATGATTTTTTGGTTGTTGGCGAAATGATTCACTGTTTGTTTATCTTAAAATATAAAAGCTTTAAGCATAGGTAGTTATTGCATGACATTATTTCCCGATGCCTGTTTATTTTAATGGTTTGTTCAAGCAAACCATTAAAATAAACATTAAAAGCTCTCCACAAAAAAAAACAACAATAAATAAATCAAGTCGAAGAGCGCTTATTCTTACATTGTATTGTAAGCATTCTACTTACAAATAAAAAAAAATACAAATGGTATTGACCCCACTGCCAATTAAAGTTGCAAAACATCACATTGATGCGCACACAGTAATAAAAAGTAAAAACGTATGGGACCCGTCCACAGTCCGCACAATGAGTTGCAAACGTTGGAAATCAACGCTTTAATGACGTCACGTGGACACGGGATTGACAAGTGGTGGCAGACGATAGGCGTATGCGCATCTCACAGGGTTGAACGGTTATGTTTAAAAATGTTTAATTTTTGTTTCAGTGTTTCCAGATAACATTTCTACCATTTTAGAGCTCTTACAATTTAGATTGATAGGCTGAAAGCTCTTGTGGGCTGCTGAAAATAGCATTGGTTAGCGACAATTTTTAAAAAATCATGGAAATACTTTTGCAGCATAATAATGAGTATTCGCGCTATTAAAGAAAAAACAGCGCTTAGCAACCGGAACCACACGTTAGGATAACGTGTGGTTCCGGTTGCTAAGCTACACGCCCATAAAGGCCAATATCTTCAGGCATGAGTATGTATCGCTCCCCGTAAGTTGTTTTGTTTTATATCCAATCTTTAATTAATTAATATTTTCATGAACATTATTTATTGAACATTTTATTTAATTACAGAATGGAAAAGTTCAAAGACTTCTCCAGAAAGATTCATAGACTTACACTAGACGACAAAAAAACAAAAATCGACAACCATAACCTACTTCAGAAAAGCAACAAATGAGCGACATTGATGGATGGATGGCCGCTCTGGTGGATAGGTACTAATTGGAGATTTGCATATACCTCCCTCTCTCCTCCCCACAACTCCTCGACCCTCCCGGCTCCGCTTAATTAATACCTGCATGGAATCATTTCCTATTGAAGAGTTACTGTTAGATCTCATGTGTGTGGTCCTATGTTGAGATAGAGGCTGCGATAGTAACGGACCCTACATGTACTATGTAGGTATGGTAGTTGTAAATGGAGTAGTACATACAACTATTTTCTTAATGACCCTCGGCAAACGCTCTCAATCGACTTGGAAGTCGATTCAGAGCGTCCGGTCTGCAACAAGTGCAAAGGGCAACTGATAGAAATCTTCTCCATTTCAAAAATGGGCCAGCACCCAGCACCCTAGTTACGAAACACGCAATCACAATTTTAATAATTTTGAAGGATATTGCGAATCCATAGGTTTATAAGTTCGAACAATGTATCTGCTCTACAACGTAAATAACGCAATGAATGTTGTTGAACTGTCAAAATAAAAGCCATACCTACTGTTTGTGTGTTAACGCAATTACCCCACAGGTGGCTTAGCTTCAAACTTCAAGCGAGATCTCTTGGTTCCTGAGACCCAAAGTCAAGTTTTTCCTCCGCATTTCTACGACACAAATTTAAACGGTGACTGGTTTAAGGCACATAGGTGCAAGTGCAAACACCAACTATTTGGGAGCAGCTTGACAACTTCGAACAAAATAATTTGAGATATGTCATTGAGCCGCATATCTACAGACACGACTCTACTAGAGAAACGCTCAGCATTTATTCAGATTTTTTTTCTAAATCTAAGTCTATTTCAAAGCTGAAATCGTGATTGAGATCTAGTTAGTTCTGTCAAATTGGTCAATTTAATAGTTTTATTGTGGCGTATTTCAAAGTGCCAATATTCAATTCAATGAAAAACTGCGTTCAAGAGCTGTCATTGTCACTATTCCACGAAAATGATGACACTGACAACACTTGAACGCGTTTAAGATGTGCTGATAACGTTCAGTTTCATTGGAGAAATCCGCCATTAGTTTCTTAGTTTTAAGTAGATACCTTCTCTAGCCCGCATGTCAGCGTTAACAAAACCAGTAGAAGCTGGTCTCTTATTATTTGATACTCCGAACAACGCAAGTTCAAAGTGACCACAGACCTGCGGCTCATCCATCCATCCATTAACTCATCCTATCGCAGTCTACTGCTGGACAAAGGCCTCTCCCCTGTCCTCCGCCTTTCGCATTCAGTCTGTCCCACCCACCTTTTGGTGGACAACGGACCATCTAGCTGGAGGCGTCCCACACTACGATTGCTGATATGAAGTCTTAAATCCGGGACTCGTCTGCTCCACCGGCCATCGGTCCTTCGACAAACATGGCCAGGCCACTGTCACTTCAGCTTCAGATGTCAGTAACCTCCACCTGTCGCCTCTTCATTAGCCCGTTAATAACTTAGCCTTCCACAATTATATTGAACTTTTTCTACCTTACTGTGCATAGTGTCATCAGCAGTCACGTTTGTATACCCTCTGTGTCTTACTTCATGGCTGACAGACCACAAAGTGGCGACCGTCACTACCCACGCGCATGTCGCATCGTGAATTATTGCCACCCCCCGCGCACCCCGCTCCACATTCGAACAAAGTGGAACGAAAGCTTTCCTGAACTACAGATACAGTTTAACGGTTCAATATTGCATACAAACAACTTGATTTACTGCTGACACGCTGAGAAAAGCAAATAGAGTGAGGTTTAAGGTGTTGTGAGACTTGTATTCGAAAGTTCTAGATTTATTTTTAAACAAACGGGGGAATATTGTCTTTAAGACGACGACGAGACAAACTTGAAGTAAGACAACCCAGAACTAAATATATAAGAAAAAATATACCTACTGTATGAGGGAGCAAAACTGTTTAATGAACTACCTGATGATGTAACCAATAGTGACACCATAATATACAATTAAAAAAGCCTTAGAAGAACACGATAGAAAACAACACTAACAATACCGATTGTCACCTTTTACTCTTTATTGTGAACTCGAATCGCACTTACTAGGCTGCATTCCGAAATCCGAATTGCGCTGTTATCGATTTGAGCGGGCTTACACCCGTTCCGAATTAGCGTGAACGCTATAACGATTTCCAGTGAATCGTCATAGATGACGTCATGATATGCGCCTTGTTGCGATAACGCCGACCATGCCCTAATAACACAGCCGTACGGGTTGACAGTTCTCAGCTGTCGAACCGTGCGGCTGTTATTACTTAGCAACAATATTAGTAAGTGCCGATTTCACCAATGAAAGTGAACGCGATCAGCACATCTAAAACATGTTCAAGAGTTGTCAGTGTCATATTTTTTTGTGAAATATTGACACTGACAGCTCTTGAACGTAGTTCATGTGCTGATTGCGTTCAGTTTCATTGGTGAAATCCACCCTAAGTATCTATGGATAAAAGAAAAAATCAAAACTCCATTGCAAAACGTGTGAATTTTAAACTTAACAGCCCCTGCACAGGCTCCTATGGGTTTAAATTGCACAGATATGCCATCATAAAAAGAGCTAATATTAATAGGTACATCCGGCCGATTTGCGCAAAAAGGCACAACGTGTCTAGATACTCGCATATTTCTTGTTGCCCCAACATCCTGGCTCTCGAGCCGTTTTCTATAAAATAAAAGGCAAATAAGTATAATCTTGCTTGTGGAGAGGTCAGCCGTGCAATGCCCTTCATTGTCTTCCTATATTACAGCCCATAATGCCTTTTCATAGCCTTTAACATTGAGGAGGAACAAAGCCGAGGGGAGGCACACTAAAATTGACAATATGAGAGTAACAACATATACCAAGCTATTGTATGCAACCTTGTATGGAAGATGGCGGGCGGTGCAGGATAAATAAATTTAAGGTTATTTTTGTTGGGAATTACCTTTTTTTACAAGGAACTCAGATACTGAAAAATGCTGTAAAGGGGGATGCCCGTTTTCTGACCTAAAGGCACAATAACTTACGTATAAGTAAAAAAAAAGTCGTAATTTCTATTTATTTAACAACTTATTCATTTATCCGAACAAGTTTGCAATATTTTTGCAATAATAAAAAGTACTGACACGATAAATGACATTCATGGTTGTGGATAAAGCAGCAGTGTTGCCAATACTTATTAATTTCGTTCACGAAATAATCGATCATGTTTTCATGGATAAAAAAAAACACACATCCGTAATGCTTGTTATACGATCTGTTATAACATATACGGTGTTATGTTTTTACTTTTGATATTAAATGGACAAACTATTTAATAGTTGATATTATAATAATTAATACATAGGATTATAACAAAAACGCTACCACACATTTTAATAATAATTCAATTCATGTTTAGCACAATAAAGATCAAATATGACAAAAACGTACAGTGGATATCATTTATTACGACCTTGGTTGTAGCGACCATTTACCTATAGCGACGTTAAATCTAAGTCCCTTGAATTTAAAGCATACTTTAGTACAAAATTCATGTGGCTATAGCGACTTTGGATGTAACGCCGAGTTCGGGTGTAGCGACTGTTTTTAATGAATCATTTGTAACAAATTCCTAGAAATCCCATGCAGATATTGCGACCGGAGTCGGCCGCCAAAGACAAAGATTTTTTTCTTTCACAAACATTTCTTATCTTTTGTTTACATCCATTGCACACAGATGGTCAGCAAGTGTGGAGACCTTTACATTTTGTTTATAGATATCAACTAAGTAGATAGGGAAGCGTATACGTTTCGGAGCTTTTATGGTTCAGTTACAAAGTGATATTCTGAGTAGCAACTGGGTTTAGTAAACTTTTGAATGAATATAAACTACACATGTGTACGTGTCTGTATCTCTTTACCTTTGCCTGTAACGACTTCCGGATATAACGACAAAAATATAGTGGTCCTTTCATTGTCGTTATACCCGAAATCCACTGTACTTATATTCAGAGGGGGTTTAGTAGTGATTATAATTTTGTATTAAATTATGATTCGATTAAAAGTCGATATCGATTTTTTTGTTTTGCTAAGGTGGCAACATTGAGTTACGCTTGCCGGCTGTCAAGTCAAGACACAGTCAAGTGTCAAATCACAAAAATCTACAGAATCTACTTTCATTGTTTGCGGTTGCCTTACTGAGTTTAATTCTTGCGGATTTGTTATTTAATCCATCAAATAAGCATATTTATTGGATTCCGACAATTATTTTAACCCTAACTTAAATATCCAATGATAGTAAAGCAATTACGTTAGTCAAGGTTAAAAACTATTTTATCTTAAAAACCCTAACATTTTTGTAAACCAATTCCTTGTCCAGTTAATTGTTTAAATTGCATATTATCCTATCCATATACTTTAAAATGTGTGCACTCGAGGCCGAAGTGTCTATGGACGGTGGGAATTCCCCTTTGTCGATGCATATAATCATAAATCGTTTTTGCTGTATTTCGAAAGGATACCGATTTGTGATCATCTCCTACAGTATTATTGTTTCTAGTTTTAGAAGAACGGGGTATGCTAGCACAGGTAATTTTATACTTAAAAGGAGGTCTTTAGGTATGATTTAATATTGTAGAAGTTTGTAAAGTTAAAAAAAACGTATTTTCATTTTTTTTTATTTTATCCCTCGCGATTCATCTGTCTTTAGGGTTGACAACAGCGCGAGCGCGGTAATTGCGTAAAGGCTCCCGGAAACAGGCGCGACGCCACAGCGCGACACAAAGGCACCACTCGTCGCGCGACACGCGTTGCCTTTGTGTCGCGCCGTGGCGCCGCGCCAGTGTGTACGTGACTTAAAACACATACAATGGCAATCGATCGTAACGCATTTTGACATTCATCTGCTCAACCAACAACGTAATCAAGGCTGCGTAACTGGCAAATAAAAGACATGGCGATCAATTTCCATTATACTTAATGTGTGTTACGCAGTTGCCCCGCAGATTATTTAAAGATTTTATTGCACCATGAAGAAATAAACCGTCGATTTGTTTACATTTAAAACTGATAAAAGTCGCCACATGTAGAAAGTTAAGGAAGTTAATGGCTGCAAAAATAAACATTTAGGCGTTTTGGATGTCGGTCACGCCGGGTGCATCGCGAATGGACGCAAGAGTCGAGTAACGGTGGTATAGTGGCCAATTAGCGGCGCAGACGCAATGCCTCCTTATGTGCAACCACGATTAAGTAATGTGGTTAAGAGAAACACAATGGTATGGTAGGTGGTATAATGTATAACAATAGAATGGGGTATTCGAAGGATTAGTTCATATGTTTTTAGGTTGTAACATCATTATAAGGTACTTTGGTATTACAGCTCTGGAAATAGGCAGGTAAGTAGACCGAAACTTTAAATAGAAGCTTGGCGTTTAATGTGCAAGCATGCTGTGTTTACCACCTCCTAAAATTATAATAATTGCGATGCAATCTATACCAACTCTCAAATGTTTAATGAAATATTAAAAGTCATATGTATTTAAGATGCAACCAACATAACATAGTATTACATCACGCCTTATTTCCTCGAAGGGTTGGGCAGAGGCAACCAATCATACAGATAATTTGGGGGCAGTGGTGGCCCAGACACCACTGCTCTCAAAACGTTGAAGGAAAACATCGTGCGGACACCGGCATTTCTTAGAACTAAAATTAGAAGACATGTGACATCTACCAATTCGCACTGGGCCCGCGTGGTGGATAACGGCCCAATACCTCTCACCGAGAGGAGGCCTGTATCCGTGGGAACATATAGGCTGATTGTACAGATACTTTGACATTCCGTTATTTATTTATTTGAGGATTACCAACGAGATATACATTACATTACAATCTTTTACAACTAAATCTTGTATGAGAACTTATCCCGCAATGCAAACTCAATTACAGGTAACCACAGCTTACACATTAGCGAGTAGGTACACATGCTCTGAATACATTTTTAATTAAAAATACATTTAAAAAGAGAGAAAAAAAAAAACGATTTACATGTTAAAAAATAAATGCCATCAATACAATAAAATACAATACAATAAACAAATTGTATTATTTCTGAATTAAATGAATTAATTAACATTAATAAATATCAAATAAAAAATGGAATACAATAGTTTAAAATTTAATGAAATTCGAACGATAAAAATTAAAAGTGATAAATATTATTAATAAACGACTGGAACGATAAGTCAAATGTCCTCTAACTGAAAGTGCTTATACAATTTTCGTTTTAAAGTGTTAAGACTGTCATGGTTGATATCAATTTCAGCTTTGCGACATAAAGCATTATACAATTTGGTAGCCCTCGTAAGGGGAGCGTTTTCACCTAAGTTGGTTTTGTACAAAGGTTGTCTGAACAGATTGTAGGTATGTGACCGTGGTAACCTGCAAGGAACATTAATACTTATTATGGATAGAAGGTCAGTATTTAGTTTGGATGTCACCAATTTGTGAAGAAAACAAAGATCTAGTACTTTTCTACGATTGGTGAGGCTTTGAAGTTTATAGTGATGGACACGGTCTTTATAAGATTTTAACTGTTTCGCGGTTTTGTTTTGCATGGATAAATTATACAAAGTTATTATTAGACTAATTTATTTTCATTAGTGCAAATTTTATATATTTTGGTACTAATTGGTGCTTAATAAAAATATTCCACGTCAAATCGGTTTATGCAATTAACATTTACCTATAATTAAGCGTCTACTATATGGACTTTATATATAAGCGGAAGCAATAAATTTTTATTTTCTTTTTATGTAGTAACATCAAGATATCAAAGCATTATAATCGTATTTCTTTCAATAGCTTGAGGCAAACCAGGCAGTGTAATGCAAGGGGAGTGAAGTTAATAACGTAGAGAGCGAACCATGCATCCGTGCAAGTAGTAAAACCTCATTAGAGACCTGCAGTGCGTTTATCAGTTGCCGGATTGTGAGATAAATCAATGTTTTTTTTAACCAGAAGAAAGGAACAGAAAAATACGTACAAAGGTGATGCTTATTTCTAAAGAAATCTCTTCCAGCATACCTGATAGAGAAGAGTATTTAAAAGGTGTAGACAATGTGTGCATAAAAACAAAACAATTCTCTCATTTATATACTTCCATACATACATACGTCTATAGTAAATATCAATTTAATATATACAAATATAGAGTAATAAAAAAATACAAATGCAACTATGACACAGTGGAAAGATCATTCTTTCACTCAAGATTTTATAAAGACGATCTACAAAAGCAGAAGACACAATTTAGGAGAAACCTATACTTACAGTGTGAGTCTTCATAATGTGCACATATCGAAATGAGGGAAACTAAGCTTAATTTTATCGTCGGAATAAATATTTTACAACATCAAAAAAAAAAAAAGGGAAACCATTTTTTCAATTTTTGTTCTCTGCTGTGACCCCGGTGTAAACCAATCGCTATAACTTTTTAACTATACGTTGGCTCAATAAGTAGTGGTAATGAAGTTTTTTTTACATCCAAATCACAAATAACACTCATATACAGGGTGGAAGGGACATCGACGCACAACCTGATACCATGGATTCAGTCCATGATTCTGGACCCCCTGGCGGTGAAAATTTTCATCGGTTAAAAAAAAACTGCTGCTTCATAGAAAAGTGCAATATCTACGCGGTCAAAATGTATGGCAGAGCATTTATTTTTTTAAATAACCGACAAAAAAATTCAACGCATTGGGGTTCAAAATCGTGTACTGAGTCCATGGTATCAGGTTGTGCGTCGATGTCTCTTCCACCCTGTATGTAGATGCGATTTAAGTTAGGTTAGCGCTTTATTTCAAACGCATCGGTAACATACAAACTTTACCCCGAAATTAGATAAAACAGAACACAAGCAACAGAGGGGCAATTCAAGTAATTTTTAGAGTGTTTAGTCTGATTTCGGTCTTAATTTGTCAACAATACCTCCAATTTACCTACATTTTTAACAAGATTTTGACATTGATTGTCGCTCTATGAGATTGCGGCTTGAATTTGAACGTTTTTAATTACGAGAATTGGTCTTCGTGTCTTCACACTAGCACTGCTTCTGAGCATTGTACGTCTAAGCTGCTATACTAGTATTACTGTATGGTTCCCTAGATACCTACCCGCCACTCACTCTTTGTTTATGTGCGCATGCCCTACGGTTACTGTCAAGAGCAAGGTGGCTAGGAAAACTGGTACAGTTGGACATTTTGCTTGTAATTTGTATGTGCATAAATAAATGGTAAATTAGTATGTCCCTAGATAGTCTTCAGGCACCAATATTACGTGTTGGATGCTTTTAATGAAAGGGCTTAACATCATTGATCACTAATAAATGCTAACATTCGTCATCAAGTAGATCTAGTGGCCTATCAAGATATTGAAAAAAAATACGACAAGATAATCTAATTACAAGGTTTACCGACAACCTACGGGATAATAGGGATGAAGCCATTTTTTTTTTACATAACATAACATAACATCACGCCTGTAATCCCAGAAGGGTTAGTCAGAGGTGTGCCTATTCACCCACATTTAACTTTAAATAAACATTTGTTTCCAAATGGCGCAAACAATATTATAAAAAGTGTAAAAGCTTCAAAAATTGCCAAGTTCTAAACTTTTTAAAATAAGTGTTAGACGAGGACAGCACTATAGTAAAAGTGACGACACGACTATGTAACTTCTTATTAGCGCCGTACATTGTCCGTACCGCGCGACAAGCAGCCTAATTGCGTACCGGTAACACATTTTCGTAAAAGACTACGACTAATCCGTTTGATTTTGACAGTTCAACCACATTCATTGCGTTATTTACATTGTTGAGCAGATTTTTATCGAACTTATGAAGCAATGGATTAGCAATCTGTTTCAAAACGATTCAGATTCCGATTGATCGTGTATTACGCAATTAGGGTACAGGACGGGAATAATACCATCCTAAAACTTTTGATGCGTGTTTGTAGCTTCTTCATATTTACATCAATTGAACAGATACATATTTTCGATTATCTCATTTTTACTATGCCTTCTTTGAAATAACATTATTACTTGATAAATAACATGATAATTAGTGTGTTGACGCAATTAGGGTCCCAGTTGCGGGAATCCGCAAGATGCAAGAAGCACGGAACCGGTCGATGTGGCGTCGGTTGAACAAAAAAAAATATATGTCGTATCTAGGACTAGGTCAGCTGTCAAAAGCTTTTTCTACTGAAATGAAAACCAAACCCATCTCGCTCATAAAATGACCAACAATTTCCCTTCAATACCGTTCAACATGGCGAACTTACTTACCGTTCCTAATAAGAGCTATTAGCTCATTGAAGGTAAGCCAAGCAATTTATGCCTGGAGGAGATTGCTTTGTATAATCTGTTACATAGAGGCCTGGGGCTCTCGTCATTATAAATAGGGACTTGTAAGAACCACGGGGGCTTATCCGATGCTTAAAGCCTTATAGAGTGATGCCCTATTATGAGTTTATGAGCAAAGTTCTGTATGAGATGGTGTTTTGTTTCTTAAACTTTACGTCAGATGATTTTAAGGGCGAACTTCACCAATGTGATTGAACGCGATCAGAACATAAACTACGTTTAAGAGCTGTCAGTGTCATTACTTTCTATGGTAGGTATATTGACACTGACAGCCCTTGAGCGCGTTCAGCTTCATTGGTGAAATTGCCACTAAGAAATGTGAACTTGAACGTCCTTGTTTCTTCAATTTCTTTCTAATGTACCAAGACATCATAAGCTCACCCGATCTTTCCTGTAAAATGTTACCATGAAAATTTTGGTGAAGTGAGCTGTCAAACCGAACCTCGGTTTGACAGCTCACTTCCCTAAGTTTTCACGATGAGATTTTTACAGAATAGCCGGGTTTATCTCACTTTTTAAGACAAGCTTTAGTTAAAGTCATCATAATTACTAATAATTCGTAACTTTAATAATCCTACAAATATTATAAACGCGAATTTTTGTGAGGATGGATGGATTGATGGATGGGTCTTAGTTACTCTTTCACGCAAAAACGAATGAAATTTGGCACACAGATAGTTTATGACCTGGATTAACACATATGGTACTTTTTATCCCGGTAGTATGTCACTGTGGGATAATTTCCGAAGCCGCGGACAAAAGCTACCTTTTCACACTTAAACCAGTGAACCGATCATCATGAAATTTTGCATATACGTTGTCAGGGGTACAGAAAAGGACATAGGCCTACCTTTCATCCAGAACAAAGTATTGTTCCTAAGGGAAAGAACAATAACTTTCGCACACAATTGCTTTAGGACGCTAGATGGCGCTCCGTGTTTTTAGAATCATGATTTATTAGAAACTTTAATAGTGTTCTGGATTAACACATAGGACACTTTTAATACCGGTAGTATGTGTCCGTGGGATAATTCCCCACATGCACGCGGGCGAAGCCGCTGGCTAGATTTTTATGCACATTAAAATAGAATGCATTTTCTTGATAGAGCCGAAAACACGAATTTTAAACCGAATATCTGAAAGTAAACCAACAGTACTCAGTTCCCAAGAAAAAAAAGTACCCTACACTTAACACCAATAAATCATCAGACAACTAGTTCAATTTCCACATAATTTCCAGCTCTGCACGATAAATTGTCACCGACCATCTATCATGCGCTTACGCACACTGAAAGCGACAAGGCCGAGTAGCTACGTTTTGATTTACGCATCACTTTCATCCCGATACCGTTAAAGCTTTTAAACCGGCTGATATCGAGGAAAGTCGGTAAAGCAAGACGGATGGTCTGCTCTTGCTTAATTTTATGCTAATGGGCGCAAAGGCAAGCGCGTGTGAAACGGAACGACGCGGCGGCGCGGGTGCATTGTCGCTACGGATTTGTAGCGTAGCGCTTTCGTAACAATTGGTGTTATGATAAATGGTAAGGAAATGCGTACGTTTTGGTTTATTTAATTCAAACGCTAAGTGGGTACTTAAGTTGGTTCATTTATTGTAATCAGTACAATAGAGCGTTCTGAGAGCTTAGCGGTTTTACCTGAGTAGGTATATTGTTATGAACAGTTTATGTTTCACGATTATATTTCGACATTAAAAGCCCTAAAGTTTGTCACTTTTTATAAAAAATCCTGAAAGGTCAAATCCAAATAACTCCTGAATGGTAAACATTGGCAAATCAAAATCTCCAATAATGTTATAGCTTTTCCAAAATTTTCAGGAGCCAATCACAAGGGGTCACAAAGGGGTGCCGGTCGATGTTTCAGGTCGGGCGCCAAAATAGATAGTATTGTATTTTGACGCCTGAATGTGCCGAATCATGTCGACCAAAACAAGTGTGTAGCACGCCTAACATAAAGGCTAGTACTCACGTTGCCGAGGAAAACGCTGCAGGGCTGTATCTGCGGCGGCAGCGGATGCAGGTCCGGCGAGCGACGCGCCCGCGGGCTCGCTTGTGCGTTCCGCGCCTGCTCCGACTGACCCATGACTTAGTTTTTGTGCATCGCTGGAAGGAAAGAAGAACTTTATTAAAGAGAGTTAAGCGGACGCCCGCGCGATTCCATACAAAAGTGCTCCGTCGCGGGGAACCGGAACCCGCACGTGCGTACGTCGTCCGCCGTGAGACGGACGCCCGCGAGGCTGTCCGTCGCGGGCGCCCGCTTAAGGCCTCGTTTATGAAGAAGCGGGGCGTCGCACATGTCGTGCGGCGTGGCATCTCGCGTCGCTCTCGGTCTCATAAAACGATACATGCTTATTTGAATTTAGTGCGGGCCGCGTCTTCGTAAACGAGGCCTTACGCAGTTTCAGCCCTAAGGCCCAATTACACCACAAACCTCTTCAAGTTTCAACAACAATGCTATACTACTCGTACAATACGTACTCACCAATGTCTCTATCATCTACAAACGAGCACACCTGGTGGGGCACTCTGGCAAGCGAGACATTGCAGACCATGTCCCGCTTGATAAGGTGCGGTGTGGTTATGATTTCTACTTCGAATTTCTACAAGTCTTGGCAAAAAGCCGGACATTTGCAAAAAATATATTTTACTGTTTAATCTCTCTATTTTCAGTGCTTATCTAATCAATCATAAAGTTATGTTTATTTTCTAAACTATCGGACGGGGGCCCCAAAAGCCGGACATGTCCGGATGGATGACCTTAGGTGTGATGCTCCTAAACAGAGTCAGCGCAAGCGCACTGGGTGATGGTGGTGGGGTTTTGACACATTCATGATTACTCAGTTCGCCAAATGGGTGTAATTTTTCAGCTACCTACTTGAATGCAATCGATTGAGCGCTTTCCATTTAGGTAATTGCAGTACCTATACGTCTGGTGGAGACTAGATAAACTACGTTTGTCTACGTCAGTGTCATTATTTTCTATTGAATTTTGACACTGACAGCTCTTGAACCCGTTTTAGATGTGTTGAACGCGTTTAATTTCGTCGGTGAAATCAGCCCTAAATGAATACAAGATTATTAGTGATTTTCACCGAATTTTATTTCGCTAATAAAATTTATATTCCCCATTAGGTTAAAACAAAAGGTCGTCTATTAGGTTGATATAGGTGATATTAACCTTCGCGGTCGTAAATCATATCACCTCATTTACGATAAAATAAAATAAACTTTAAAATGTCAGTACTACAATAGTCACCTATCTCATAAAAACTGCCAGCAAGATTTTTTTGGGCATTAATAAAACTTTTATATTAACTAAGAATAACTTGTATATTTTAATTACAGTTTTTTTTACGGCGTAGGATAGCCTTCGCCAGAAGTGTTCATCGTTTAAGGGCGGATTTCACCTATGAAACTGAACGCGATCAGCACATAAACTACTGTCAGGGTATTTATTTTCAGTGGAATATTGACACTGACTCTTGAAAGCGGTTTAGATGTGGTGATCGCGTTCACTTTAATTGGTGGTTCAGCAGCTTCAATATCATCAGGATTATGTCGGAATATAGCAGTCCGTCGTGGACGTGGTATGACAGCAGCTCCCCTGACATCATCACTGTCTTCAGAAGACAGCCGCCACGCCACCATCGATGCGGCGCTCTGCTAGAGTGGGTGTCACCAGCCAGTGTCAGTCTTTATCCGACCTTTTCGGTAATTCCAGTAACTTCGTTTCAAAACTAGACAGAGCAATATTTTTTTTAAATAATGTAAACTGTTTTTTTTTTAATAAAAATACTTTCACAAAGTTCTAAAAAAATTAATTGACTTTTAAAATGTTTTTAAATTACAGTGTTATTGTTATTATAGTGTAAGTACCTATAGGAGGACAGTGTAGGCCTGTCAACAATCTAGATACGCTTAACAAATAGACAATGTTCTACAAATCTACAATCAACAAGGCCTGCTACGTTTAGTTCAGTATAGGCTGATTATGCTAAACCATGCGAAAATATTATATTGTGATGATATGATGGTATATTCAACTACTCAACTTGCCAGATCCCCATACATATCGTGATTTTTAACTTCAATTTATACGAAATTTTCATTTATTTCACATCCAATTCAATTTTTAAAACTCAATTATAACATGATTTTGTGTCAAATCGGTTCTATATCTAGCGTAGAACAGGGAGGTCATCTAGAGAAAGTGACAACCCAATGAATTAAGAACTTTAAGTTTTGTAGAATAAAGTACATAATCCTTTGTTGTTTTTATAGGTTTTAGAATGAACGTTCTTGATAATCTAACGTTATTTTTGTTTGAAAACAAGAAAAACATGATTTTGTTAATAGGATTGCGGATGTCTCTCGGGTATTGTGGTGATTGGGAACCAGCGGTTGCTGTTCGAGGTCGTTTGTTCACCTCTGATTATATGCTACTATAACTTATTAACTCCATCGATACTCGATCATAAGTTCGAGTATCAATCGAGCACTTCAGGCTTTAAAAGGTGACTAAGAGCCTTTATTAAAAACATCTAATAATACAAACTGAACAAAACTTTTCGGTTAATTAAAATCACAATGGTTTAATAAATGCTGACCATTGTTTTAAGCATAATAAAATTCAGAACTTCTTTAACAAAACCGTCTAGGATGGGCTTTGTCCAAGAACTGAATTTGAAAGCTATTGAGCTAAGTAAATCTGTATATCATAAAGCACAAGTTTCACTAAGGCCTACTTGCACCAATTTTGTTATTTTTTACGCGGGAGGGCGCGTCAGCCTTAGACTGACTAAAGGCTCCCGAAAAAAGGCGCGACGCGACAGCCCGACACAAAGGCACCGCTCGTCACGATTTAAAACCCACCCGTGTTCCTTCAGTTGCCTGTGCCACGGTATCTCTTTCGAACAACCCGCGACCCCGGCAGACACTTGCATCACTAATCACTAAACGCTCGCATTTTACGCTAAACCTATTTAAAACATCTCTCCCTCTCTCTGTGTCATCTTCAATCGATCGATAGAAACAGAAATACGTTTTAAATCAGTTTAGGTGGTTAAGATGCTTAATCAGAATCAGGAACGCATAATGGAATCTACAACGCGGGCCCAGTGCGGGTTGGTAGAGGTCTCATCAAATTTTTGGTCATGCCGGTTTCGTCACGATGTTTTCCATCACCGTTTTCAGAGCAGTGCACAGTGGTACCGCCGCCGAACAAAGGCGGTCATAAATACTGAAAATCTCATTAAATGCTTTTTTTCGTGGGAAGTGGTTCAGGTAGCAATAAAAACTCATATTATATTAGTGTATACGTAAATTAATACATAATGATATATATTTGATAATTTGTTAACACGTAAAGAATAATAAAATAAATATCAAAATATTAAGTGTGCTTGTCCCCCGTGCTGAAGCGTTTTTGACAATAAATCAAAACTCTTCATGTTGGGGTGTATTCTCTATGTGTGAAAAAGACAACTAAATAGATAAATGAAAAAATGAAAATGGAAATCAATAGATATTTTACATGAAATCGACTTAAAATTAGAACTTACATAACAAATTATCTAGACTTGCAATAAATCTAAAATTTGATTTGACAGTGCGCTCTTTTTCTTACGGGGAAGTTTCCGAAGGCCAGTAATATAAGGATCTGAGCTAAGTAAAAGTCTGTTAAGTAAATCTGAGTTTGTAAGTTCTCTCGACATTTTTCGAGTGTGATCTCATCTGAAAGCTTTAAAATACAAAATCAATCGTTTCCTGACAGTGTTAAAGTGTAATAAGAATCGAAATCCTAATCACGCCACCATGTTTTTTTACAATTTCGAAGAATAAAACTTGTATTATAATTTTATAAACAGTGGTCTGTGTGGTAAATATGTCTAGCAGTCTTCACATTATGCGTAATTCCACTTACAATTTCATCCGATTACATGAGTAACGAACCCAAACCAACGATTTCTTTTATTCATAAGCTGATACAGACTAGTTGTTATTACTTTTGTTTTTTTATCTGTGGAAAATGGGGTATAAGTAGAGGCATTAAGCCTACACAAGTGCCGACACTGTGACTATGTCCGTCCGGTGCACTTTTGACAAGTTGGCCGATTATATCATCTTTAAGTCTAGGGTTTTGTTACGAAAAAAAGAAGGAAGGTGTGTTGGTACCTTTTTTTTGGGGAAATCCTCATACCTATATACCATTCGAAAGGAATGTTATGATGGACTCCCACTGTTCCTTCTGCAAGGTACTTGTGCATTCACCGCACCCTAATCTGAACCTACATTAGCTACCTCAAGCCACACGCTAGCATTGTCAATTTGGACTAAGGAAGAAATAAAAGAGACTAGTAGACTAGGTTTGAACGAGTTTTCAGGAGGCATGTCTACGGAAAGACAGAACAAATCCCCAATAGAAAAGTTTGTAACGAGCCATCAAAAAACAAAAAACTACCCACCCACCTACAATTTCAACTATTCGAACCCAACCTCATCTACACATTAGTGACATCTCAGAACAACAAGTCGACCTTAGAATAATAACACATAGGTAGAAACCTAGAACGAGCACCAAATGTGAAGCAACTCAAACTATACCTAATACGACTGAAGACTCGTACACACAGGCGCGACGAGACAGCGCAACGCAAAGGCACCGTGTGTCGCGCGACAAGAGGTGCCATTGTGTTGCGCTGTCGCGTCGCGCCTGTTTGAAGGAGTCTATTGGTAGCACCGCGAGCCGTCAGTACTCAAGGTCACGCTTTGTTGAACACAGCGTAATTGCGTGCCGCACACTCACACATAAATTTAATAGGCAGCCTGTATGAGACTAACCTTCTATGCGTTATGTGAAATCATCAAATGACTTCTTCCGCTCTGGGCGGAAGGGCGTGTCTTTCTTCTTCTTTCAGACTTTTACTGACTAAAACCCACCCGTGTTCCTTCAGTCCCTGTGCCAGGGCCACGGTATCTCTTTCGAACAATCCGCGACGCTGGCAGGCATGGGCCCGTCACGTCATTGAGTGCTGATATCTCTTTGAGGCGCGCATTACTGCTTCGCAGAGGGAGGTGACGGCTTCCCATTCGCTCTCGCTCCGAACCATGGCCTGGACCAGGGCCGGACGCAAAAGCGCTGTACTTTGCCCAAGCTGCGTTGCGTTATTATTCTCAAAATTCGACCTAATTACCTTCTAAACAAGAAAGATGCCTTATCTTTAAAGTTCTAACACCTATACTTAATTCAATCAATCTGCTTAGCCTTGACCCAAATAATTATGTGGGGTGGGCTTCCATTGTAACCGGATGCAGCTGGATACCAGTATTTTATAAGGAGCGAAAGAGTTATCTAAAAACAAAGTATAAAAGGTGAGTAGGTGTAAGAGCTTCAGCTTCGGGTCGGTCGGAGTCAAAAACAGGATCAGCGAGTTGGTCCTGGTGTGTAAAGATGAATGATATAATAGGACCCGACGGGGAAGCCCGTAGTGTTACACGCGCGCCCCTGGACGTCACGGGAGGAGTCTTATACATCACTCCCCCGCAGACTTAAGGAGGCCCGCCTGCACTAGCCGGGGATCGTCCAAGACGCACAAGTTCCCATGATCCCCGGTGCAAGTGTGTGAAGGGAACATTGGGGTGGTTTTTAGACGGTAAGAGTCTGGCAGACCCATGAGGATTTCCCACCATGGAACAAAAAAATGGTATGTAAAGATGGTCACCCATCCACGGAACAACCGCGGCAATTGTAGCTTAACGTGATCGGTCGACCCGTGCGACTGTTATTTAAAAAAAAAGTTTTATATCAGGCCACTCGGAAAGTCATTCGAAAAAAGGTTTTTATGTATGAGAGACTGGCCAGTTATAGTCTATTTTGAAAATATGATTACATATTTTTAAGGAAAAATAAGGACGTTCCAATTTTAAAATTTCCCTCCACATTATTTGCGAGCAAATTTAAATTATCGTGTCTCATTACTGCCTCGTTGGTGTAGTGGTCGCCGGACCTACTACTGAGCACGTGGTCCTGGGTTCGATTCCTAGGTCGGGCAACGGATTATTAGGTTTTTCTATCTGGAATATCTCGCTAGCAGCACTGAGTCTGGATTTGTGCCCGGTTGATGGCAAGAGGCTCGGCCCCCTATTACATGGGGCCTATACATAACTGGCGTACTAATGGCGTAATATACGTACACCTCTGCCCAACCCTTCGTGGAAAACAAGGCGTGATGTTATGTTATGTGTCTCATAAAAAAATCTTAAAAGGATCTGCGCCGGAAAAATTTTCGATCTATGAATTTTTACGATTACAAGTGTCGCCTGAAACCGGACGAATCGTACGATAGACTTCAAATGGCATTCATGGATGAAGGCACTTCTAAAGGCTCCCACAAACAGGCGCGACGCTACACCGCGGCGCAAAGGCACCGCTCGTCGCGCGACAAGAGGTGTCTTTGTGTCGCGCTGTAGCGTCGCGCCAGTGTGTACGAGCCTTTAGGCAGACGTGTGTCGTTGGTATAACGAATGCGATCAACTAACTTTAGGGGATGAAGAAAGAAGTCGTCGCCCTTTGACGGCTATTACCGAAGAAAACGAGCTAGGAGTGAAAATTTTTATCCAATACAATAGGCGAGTTACGTATCAAGAGATTCAGTACATGTATACTGCAGGATGGATCGGGAGCCTTCACGAAATTCTACACGTGCATCTTCGCGTGAGGAGGATAGTTTCACGCTGGGTGCCGCACAACCTCACCGATACTCAGAAGCAGGCCCGTGTGGATTGGTGCCGTGATATGATAAACGAATTTGAAGCAGGCAGGTCTCGGCGTGTTTACGACATCATTACAGGTGATGAGTCTTGGATTTATCAATAAGATCCAGAAACGAAGCGCCAGTCGACGGTTTGGGTTTTTGAAAACGAATCAACGCCCACCAAAGAGAAGCGATCTAGAAGCGGGGGGAAGATTTTGATCGCGAGCTCTTTCAATTTGACTGGTCAAATTAAAAGAGCTCACGATCAAAATCTACTTGGTGTTAATTAATTTACGGAACCAAAGAAGCATTGATTCCGTAAATTAATTATGCTGAATGGTATACTACCAAATGCTTGGCAGTAGTTTTCTCTGTTGTGAGCAACAAGCGACCAAACACAGGGCTCCGCGAGCTACTATTCAAAACGAGGGACTTTCTGGACAGCACGCCGGTCAAACTCCTGGGTCACCCTCCTTACAGCCCTGATCTAGCACCGTGTGACTTCTTTTTATTCTGTCAATTTTCGTCGCCGGAAGATGAGCTGTCAGCGTTCGAGCAGGCTGTAAACGAGGTGTCTACGACGGACTGTTTCGAAAACTGGTTCAGACGCTTGAAACTTAGCATAGAGGCTAGTGGAGAGTACTTTGAAAAGAGTTAATAAAAAAATATTCACCTGTAGAACATTTATTTTTATTTTCGCAAAACTTTCAGAGTGTCCCACGTATGTAGGGGGAAATCTTCGGAACTTCGGACAGATCCGATTACGAAAATTCTTTCAGTTAGGAATCTACGCTATTGTCGAGTGTCATCATCTATACTTAATATTATATTTAAAATTGTTTGCAAGTTTGTATGTAGTAATCCCTGGATCTACTGGACGGATTTGAAAAAAAATATTTGCTATTGATAGCCCAATTCTTTAGGAAGGCTATAGCCTATTTAACGTCACGCTAGAATCCTGAGGAGCCAAGCAAATGCGATCAGGGACTCAAACTGTAACCATAATAAGTTTTTAACGCTGTTTTTTTAAACTGTTTTAAAAGAAACACATTTAAAAGTGTTTTTGAATTTATAACATTTTGAATTTAAAACAGAATCAATAAGGTATAATTGATTCTGTTATAAATTCAAAATGTAACACTTATACTTCTACTTTTAAGGTGTTTTTAAGTCCCTGAATGCGATGCGACGGGGTCGCGGCTCGCGGGGGAACAGAAGCTAGTTGGATAAATTTCCATGTTTTAAACAAACAAAAACACGCAAACGAAGTCGCCGCGAAGGCAGAAGATACTATTGAATATCACCGTGGGCCATTTGTGGTTCAAGTGAAACTTGTCTGTTTCTATTCTACCTAGTTTCTGCGTTTAATATCTAATTATTAGTTCGTTTACATGATAAGTATCTTGTTCGTCAGTATTGCAAAACGTCGGAATGAAGACTCGATGGTTCTGAATAATTATGCGAGGTTACCTATTTACTAGCATTTACATATTCTCTACAAACTTGAATTGTGCAAGGGAAGGTCTTTGCATTCAGTTTTCTTTGTTGGTGTTCGTATTTACAATTCTAGCTTATATCGGGATATTTTTTTATTGTTTCCAGTAGGAATCTGAACCTTCCCCAGAAATAACATTTTCTTTTTTTTTATCTAGAATTTTCTGTATCATGCTTGCGTTGACAAGCGCCGGCAAACTATAATTGAATTACAACCTTCTGACGACAAAAGATATTGGTTGTTTGTTACACGTGTAAGATGCAGGGCAGTTTTATTGCCATTTTTTTATTTTGGTTTTAAACTATATTTATGTAGTTCTAGAAGAAGCAAAAAAAACCGTCATGAAATCAGAAGTGCTAAAATATGCAAATAATGACGGTTTGCTGATATTTTCAACATTCTTGAAGTATCTCAAGCCCTACTGAAATTAAGATCCGAAACTAAGTGTTTGTATTTACGTTGGTGCAGTTTCTTCTCCGACCGATCTAATATTATTTACCAAAAAACGTAATTCCCAAACCATATTTTATATAACAAAATGCCTAAAACTGCTTAATATATTAAATATACCTACATAAACGAACGAAAAATATGACCTTGTATCGTTAGCGTGATGGGTACCCATCGGTTGATTAGGTTTCCTTTAATTCTATACCGGTCTAACGGCCGTCCGTCAATCAACATCTTTCCGACCATTATGTGGAAAACAGTCCAATCAATTGAATTTCAAAGTAGACCTTTGATTCTAAAAGAGGCCAACTCATCAGTGCACCATTTCTTATGTAAGCAGGCTTTGTTAGGTTCAATTAAATATGATACACCCACCACCCATCTCTCAAAACATTGAAGGAAAACATCGTGAAGAAACCGGCATGTCCTAGATAGAACCAAACATTCGAAGACATGTGGTTTCTACCAACCCGCACTGGGACCGCGTGAAATCATCACGGCCCACTGCCTCTCACTGAAGGGAGGCGTGTTTCCTCTAGCAGTAGGAACGCTATTGGATTTTTGCAGATTTTTGCTTAGGCTTATGCATCACACAGTGCGAGTACGGTGCTCCTGATCAGACCATGCCCCATCTGATGGAGTGTCCCAAATGTCCGTTAACCTGCACTCTTTACGATCAGATCAACGCATGACACCGCAATAAACGTGGCCACACTGGCCACACTACCGCCACCTACCGGGCCCAAACAGTTTAATATCAAAATGAAAAAAAGAATGAAACACGAAGGTACATCATTATTGACTTGCTTTTAAAATAAATGAATTTACAAAGAAACGCTTGTAACGTTTACATCTCAATCGAATTATTCTGTAAATAAATGTAGTGCCTAGAAACGCCGACACCGAATTCCAATCCAATCCTTTATTTATAAAAGGCCCGTTGCGCTAGCGCATCGGCTTAAATTATAGAGGGTGAATCGTCTGCAGTTAAACGAACCACGACTCATGAAGTTGTTGGAGCTTTTTGTACTTTTTACTGGCAGGCATTAGATCGCAACGTCTCGTCGGCCATTATTAATGCGCCGATAAAGACTGAACGGCTTCGGCTGCGCTCGGTCAACTGCGCGGGCGTCGATCCATAGACAGACAGCGGCTCTCGCCATTATAAATTTATTGATTTATATCCTCTACACAGGTTGTCTCCAATATCTATTTTTATTAGATGACAAAATTATCAACGTTCTGCATATCATCGCCCCCGCAGCCGGAAATGGTTTTGTCAAAATTAATTTACACGATCCGATTGTTGTCCAAATAGCCTTTGTGGGATAACTAGTTCCATTTCTAATTGCTTATTTAAAATTCTGACTGTCGAATATTTATTCGCTGGTCATTCGTTTAACCGTGCCATCTGTTCGTCCATAAAAAGTTGTATAGGTATTTCAATGGTCGTTTTACGAGTGACTCCTGCAAGTCACAGCGGCTCGCCTATAAAGAGACGTAATGTAGCAGGAACTTCAGTACTTAGTGGGAGCCCAGATGTTCATGGAGCGTCATTACCTACCTCGGTGGTCGCGCCGTCGTATAGGTGATAAATAAAGGGTTATCTGACCGGATCGACGCATGCGCCGCCCGCCGCGTGGGAACTACGGCTTGGTTTCAAAACAACACGGCGCACTTATGTTACAAGTCGTATAATTGTTACAAGTGATACTAACTTTCTAAAAAGTTGTATAGAGTTACTTGTTTTATGATAAAACTTATAGGTTTCTCCTGTCGATACTCGTATGTGAACCGAGTTGGAAGCATTAGAGATCGAATAAAGGTACCTATGTACTCAGCGTGGATGGTTATTGGAAAGTTGATACTGACCACGACAAATGTAGTGCAAGGAAAAAGCTCTATAAATTCTCCGAGGTTCCATTAAATCCTGAACTCGAAGCAAATCCTTAACGAATATCGAGAATTCGCGTCATGGCATTGACATTTGACGCAGGCCATTTTATGATCCAAATATAGACGCTGAACTATTCTAACAACATTCTCAAGTTCATTTCTCAGAAAACTCGCGCACGAGTTGTTTTTAAAGTTTTTGTTATATTTCGCAAGAGAACGCCGTGAAATGCTTCGGATTCTGTACCGCACGAGTTTTGACGGCGCCCGCATCGCTAAGACGGATAAAGCTTTTGCCGGTTGACCGACCACCAACCACTGCAAGCTTCTTTCGACTGCCATAACCCTTATTTATTGAGACTTAAGTTTGAAAATCGGAAGGATTAATGGGCATTTGTGTTGATAGAGATCAGGTTAGAGTGGTACCGTAAGCCAGCGGTTTGACAAAGGGAGTCAATTCGAACGTAGATATCTGAGGATCGTTCGTGACTCATCTGTCTATGGTGATTATCTCGAAACAATATGGCCGCGAACTCGTGAGGTTTGCTGTTCTGTCGTGGAAAGAAAATTGGGCATAACTAGATGAAGTTTTTGATCTTTATTGATATGCTTATCAAGTTAGTTATATTGTCAGCTCGAGACTTTGCCGCGCGTTTGGATTTTCTTCTTGATTTCTCAAAAAGGCGGTGCTTAAGCATTGTGAAAGCTGGGGAGCTGGGGATAAAGAAGGTGGATACTGTAATAATATAACTTTATTTCTGAATTCCAGCGCTGTGACACTTATTTTAAAGTGTAGCAGCATTATGCTGAGATAGCCTTTTGGCCTCGTACAGGACATTGTTTTTATTTTAAATTTGTTTTTGTTTTTTATGTTTTTAAGAGAGTGTTTAATTTAGTTTGTGATACTGCGTATCTCACTACGTACTGAGTATTCCTATGCGAATCACAATAAAAACATTTTCTTTCTTTCTTTCTCATCAGAATCGATGAATGCAAGATTCTGGATTCTGGATTTTTATTTTTATTAGGGTTAGATATTTACTTTGTAATCCTAACCTAATTAGGGTTACCTACATTATCTACTAGATAAGTAGAAATTTTCTTCGTCAGTAATAGAATAAACATGAAAAAATATGAACATACAAGACATCTTTTCTATGGCTGGCTAGCGCATGGGAACGTTTGCGACACATTCAATCAAGATACCTGATACCTGCTGGAAATATTATACCAGTGTCAGATGATGATTTCTAGTGAAACTGTATCAGATAAAATACCTTGTGGGTAGGCATTAATCTAAGAATATCTAAATGATTGAGTAAACAGTAAGTGAAGTAATTTCGGTGCCCAAATTCAAATAGACCACATTATCGAAGATATTGGCCGAATGGGATTTGAAATAAGTAATATAGGTAGGTACAGTCAGCCGCACGTCAGTGTTAACACCACCGAGAGGCCAGCACGTCGATTCTGTAAAAATCTCACCGGGAAGTCTTGCGTGGAGTGAGCTGTCAGTGTCATCCCGTCTTGGTCAATCCCTAGCATCAGTGGCACTGGCAGTGAGCTGCCAGTGCCACTGATGCTAGGGATTGACCTACGCTCACTTCACATAGTTTTTCATGGTGAGATGGTTAGAGAATAGTACTACTGCTTATACATACTGGGGTTTGTTACCAGTTACGTGAGGCCATTTTTTTTTTACCACACCTACAAAATGTCTAGTAATGTTTCATAGGTAGCCGCTGGCAACTCGTTCATAATGAAATTCACGGAGAGACAACGTTTGGACAATTGGACAACAGTTGTCTAATCTGTATAAGGAAAAAACTGTCCTAGCAGCTGATCTCACCACTATGTATTTAACTGTTTCTGCTGCTTCCATAATTTGATGATGATCCATAATAATCAGGTAGGAATTTAAGCTAAACCAAAATCGTGTTATCTATAGTATTTTTCGCGATTTCTTCATATCACAATTGATATTCTCCATCCGTTTGAAAATAATCAACTCCAATTAAGTAAACACACTAGGCGGATTTGGAAAACGTTTAAATGGTAGGTAGGTTCCTTCCTACAACTCAGTATTTCTATTTAGTGAGGCGTCCTGTGCCACCAGCTACATCTACCTATAATTAATTACTTACAATAAATGTGTTTATGTGCATTATCTACTCGTATGGCATTAACACAAATGTAACATAACGATTGTTGCCGATTCCCTTGCACACCGAACTAAACTTTAAACTAACTTTTATGAACTTTTGGCTATGAGAATCGTAAACCTATTCTCAAGCTATTATTTAAAAAAAAAACAAAAAGTATATTTTTGACACAACTAAAATCGAATTTGATAATAGCGACTCCACGTGGTTTCTTTGTTTTATTTTCTTTTAGCTTTGCAACGTGGTACTTGTTTACCCTACCCCGTGAACTATTTTCGTGCCGTAGGGCTGCCCCAGCTGCCGGAGGCGCGCATGGGGGGCAGCCTCGACTTGTTATACATGGAAGTTTTTATTTTTTGTATGGAAAATGTAAAATATAGAGACCTACATGTAGAGCTTCAGGGGTTGTACGTGGTTCCTAAAGGGAGCCGAAATTTTCATTATTTTTGCGATTTAAATTTATTAAGATATGAAATATTTAATTGATAACACTCACACTTAGTCCGGTTTCTATATATAATTGTTATCACATAATTTACATCCACTTTTACGCTGCGCAATAATATTTGCCAATGCTTCACAATATTTAGATACATTTCACTGCATTTTGGAAAATATCTATGATTGTTATGCATGTGTTGCATTAGTAGATTGGTGGTGTAAGTACTTACCTAACTCCTCTCCTCATCTTTTAAAAATGTTAAACAAAAGGTGGTAATTATTGGTTATTTAAAGGCAGGTATTTACGTATGTGCCAAAAAAATTGATGATCCAGTAAACCACAAAATTACCACAAAATGTTCGTCAAAACATCGTAGAACAACAACACAGATCAGAAACATTAAACAAATTTTTTACCGCAAGTTGGGTGCACTCACATCGCTAATCCGACACTTAGCTTAAGTACTGTTTTTAGACAAAGAGCTTACGAAATAAGCAGAACATCGTGAAATACAAGACGTCAATATTTATTGGTCCATAACAGCTGGACTGGTACCCAAGTACTACCGTTGACTTTAAAGTGGCGCTCGTCGTTCGTGTGTATGAGCACAAATAATCTATTTAACACTGACCGAGTCTTTACAAAGACCCAATTACCTACACCTCATAAGGAGTGTTAGTACCGTGAAACATGATCATAAATCTGCCCCTCAAGTGACGTAACCGGCTAATCCCAGACTACAGTAGTGAAAGGATACCTTGGAGGTCGAGAAGAACGCATAATGCCCAAAACACGATCGTCTTGCACAAGTAGATCTTTTGTTCCACCAGATATGTTTAGATAAGCATCTAAATAAAGAAGTTTCGCTACAAAGTTGATAGCATATAGTTACATTGACAGGAAAATGGATCGCGGTTACGAAATTACTGTTTGTATGCAAAATTGTTTTGCTTATGATTGCAGCAAGCTGCAGTTATGCAAAAGTAATAGTAAAATTTCACGCATATATTAATATTGTTGACGTAATTTCAGACGAGTTGCGTTTATTAAATAAACTCATAAACGGGGCGGTAATGCGATACACCTCGGAAAGAAAAGCAACTCAGCTAATAACAAAACTTAGGTAAGTACCTAAGTTCTTACCAAAGTTTTGTTAAGTACCTAAGTACCAACATAGACAAAATTACGTAGGTAAGTGTCTATGTCTACTTAAACATAATTACGGGTTTTTTTAAAAGGATGGTAGGTAAGGCTTCAGTTTTTTCATTTAGATACCTACATAATTTCAAGAAATAGACCGGTATTGTTATCAATTTATACTAGGGTTGTTTGTATTTCAAATATAGTATTTTCAAAGCCAGTCTTTAAAAAAGAGTAGATACCTACTTAAAATGGCGCAAAACAAAGGTGTTTTTTCTGCATATTTGTTGATTTTTGAGCCTAGAGGATTTTTTTATGATTCAATTATTCTTTCACTACAAAAACCATTAATTAAGGTTTTATGAGATTAATTGCGCTATTGCGCTTTTTTCGCCATCTTGTATTCAAGTGAAAATATAGTAAGTAGTTTCGCCTACACCTATATTTTTTAAAGTGTTTAGGCTCTTAATACTATATAGTAGGATACTATAATAATAATTCTTTATTGATACAAAATACAGGTGTAACATACAAATTGAAACCCTGGCTCCTGAGCTAGGTAGCAACCTGTGTTACAGGAGCCAGTGTCTATATTATGTGTGTCAGGAGTCAGTGTACTATATTATGTAGTAGGGTTGGCAGACCTAATTTACAAATAGATACATTATTTCCAAAGGCTGGTCGTTCTCGAATCGGTTTGCCTATCGACAATCGAAAGAAAAAAAAACATCGAAATCATATCTCTGATCTTAAATAACATGTGGGGAGGTTATACAGCTGTTTATGGTATAGCGTGGACAATGGGCTCGGTGGCCCGGTAATTACCGGCACAGGGCGTGGGCAGACGATAGCGCCTTCAGGACTATTGTGGCTATCTCTCGATCTCACTCTACTAATAAGACTAGCTGATTTGTGCCTCTCCTCAAGCGTGCATACAGCTTTGTTTGTTCATAAATAGCGTGACCAATGAATATTTTGATAAGCACTTTCAGTTAGAAGACATTTGACTTATCATTCCAGTAGTTTATTAATTTATCACTTTTAATTTTTATCGTTCGAATTTAATTTAATTTTTAATTCAATTTTAAACTATTGTTTTCCATTTTTTATTTGATTTTTAATAATGTTAATTAATTAATTTAATTCAGACATAATACTATTTATTTATTGTATTTAATTGTATTGATGCCATTTAATTTTTAACATGTAAATCTTTTTTTTTCCTCTATTTAAACGTATTTTTAATTAATAATGTATTCAGAGCATGTGTGTTCACTCGCTAATGTGTAAGCTGTGGTTAACTGTAATTGAGTATGCATTGCAGGATAAGTTCTCATTCAAGATTTAGTTGTAAAAGACTGTAATGTAATGTATATCTCGTTGGTAATCCTCAAATAAATAAATTTGTTAGGACAGGAGGTACCTAATAACTGTTGGTCTAAGACAGAAGCTTTTTTCTACATGGTAAATAAGACAGGGGATATTTCCGAGCTTTTAGTAAATGATATTTGATAAAAGAGAAGAAACAGGATGTCGGAAATAACAAACAAATCTAAGTGTGACATTTTATGTGCAAGAGTAGAAGATTCCGTCTTGCGAATGCAGAGGACAGAGGATGGCTACTCTTAAAAGTGGAGGAATGCAAAAACAAGAAAAGGTAAGTTTAACTAGGTTTCAAGAGGTTTTTGTAGCAGAAGTACTCATTGTTGTTTTGGTAGGTGCATAGATGCCTACTTTTACTGCGCACCACCAACCCGCATACATTTTGCATTTTCAGATATAATTAATTTTTGGTACTTATCTATATTTGGATTTTATAACAATGAAACGTATTTTATTCAATCCCAACTTGGTTAGTAGGTATAAAATAATATGTGAGGTAGGGGGTAAACCACGTTATTGGCTTAATTAAATGCATCAGAGATGTAGGTCTGTGAATGACACTGACTGTCTGCCTGTAACCCTCGACAAACGCCGGGTTAAGAAAAAAAAAACAAAAGGACTATTCAATGATTTAACCATCTTATGCTGTGATTAAAAAAGTCATCCAATTTTCCTGCCACTAATATTATAGATGAGTCTCGCTCAAGTGAAACGGTCTCCTTAGTTTACGAGGTTGCGTCTCAAAGACAAATATTTTATATAAGGTAAATAGAGAGTGCTAATTTTCAAGGCTTTGAAACATACATAAACGCTTCCGAGGAGATTTACTCCGTTGGTTTAGCGACACCCAAAATGCATCTTGGATGGATTTTACTTTTTAGCACTGTTTTTGCCACTTCATTTTTGTTTTAATTTGTGCTATAAATTCAAACTGTTTAGCATCGTTTCGTTTGGAACTGCAATTTTAAGTTTAGGATTCCTTATTTGGAATATGAGGACGTCAGAGTTGTTCCTAGATATGTAAGCTCGTCAGCTCTGCCGTAAATAGTGTTTCATGACCAGACTTAATTGTTTTCTATGTTGCAAAAAACAGTCATCACGGACACCTAACGGTCTGGTACAGATTTGTTTTATTAATTTTATAAATCTTTTGCATACCCATAAAAACCAATGTCCAAAATAAAAAAAAATACGTACTGACTTTATGGTTTTATCGTCAGTTTAAGTTGATTAAAAACTTGTCATGTATGGGGAGCTCTTCAAAAGCTTGGTGTCAGATTTTAGGTAGATGTAATTTATATCAAACAAATGTTTTTCAAACATTTCTAAGAAAGTTCTCCATAGAACAACGTGTGTACGTGAACGAGAAGCTAGTGATCCATTCAAGTTTACTGGAAAAATAGTTAAAGAACTTACCTTTCTCCGAAAAAAAAAAATACAGACGTAGATTACAACAGTTTAATCACTAACAGCGTCCAAAACACAATATCACACGTGAAATCAGTTCGTATCACTGCAACGTCCGTTTACTTGAGTTATTATTTTAGTTCGATAAGACCGGACGGTTCACTGTTATTTTGAACCGGCGTCTCGCTTGCAACGAAGCACCGCGTGCATTTCAATGGATGAAAGTGTAAACCGTGGTTTTTGTATAGCGCCCTCTCGTTTGCGCTCGTGAGCGCGAAAAAGACAAGAGAAGCATACTCAAGTTTGGCTTTTTGAGTGGAGCGACAACTTCGCCCACTATTTTATTGTTATTCTAATTTTTACATCTCGAGACTTCTTACCGGCTGCGAACATGTTTACCGAACTCCCAAAAAGTTGAGTTTCGACTTATAATGTTTTAAATCTAGGGTTAAAGGAACAAATAAAAAAACTCAAATGTGGATCGATCGTTTATTTTTATCTTCTTCCCACAAGTGGCAAGAACCAGAGTAGCGAGCACAACCTAACGTAAATATGAAAATGGTAACTATTTTCAGGGATAACCACTTCTAAATGAATTGTCAATTTTCAAATAGGAATAATTTGGTACAATGTAATTCAAAAGCTCATACATGTATTGCTATCGCCATTTATTTTTGCTACGCTTAATTGCAAAAGAAAAGTGCCAATTTTCGCATTATGTGACATTAGTTATATTGAATATCCTTAAACGTGAGAAAAAACTGTTAAGTGTTATTAAGTTTTCGAGTTAGGTACCTATTCGGTATGCTGTGCAGTTAAGTTTGGGGCCTAAAATATAAGATGTGAAATCCCTTGTGTACTGCTCCTACCCCGGCCTTTATGATATATTTTTTAAATCTCTAATGATTTTACGAAACTTCAAAATAAAATAAAATGACGTACATTGATATGAAGTGTTAACAAATATGCATGTAACCAAGGCCGCTTACTAGCTTTCGGTTACAAGCCGACTTGTCCCTGGTGAGAGAGCATTGTAAGATTTGGAATTTTTTGTCTACATTGCGAAATTGTTAGTTTTTTTTTTCAATGTGCTACGTGGCCAAAATACATTTACACAGAAAAAGATCTCAACAAGAAACAGTATTGCGTAGAACAAATATTGGTTTTTTGCTGACAGTAAAAAAATTTAAAAACCAATACAGTTACATATTATTCGCCACTTACAAACGTGGCGCGTTTATAGAGTTGTGATTTTCGGGGACCGGTTACCACCATGGTCCACTTGCGCCAGCTTCTCATAGACACAGCAACTAAATAACGTGAACAGTTTCCACTTAAGCTGACGCAAGTAACTAAGGGCTCTGTAATAAAATAGGACGTTGATAAACCCATCAGACGATGGAGCAACGGACAGGTGTCACATAATGATTGTGGTCTCGATAGTTTTATTCACGTCCCATTCAATATATAAGGAGTTTGCGTAGGTCTGGCGTATATATTTTGATCGTATAAGTCCCCGAAACCAAATACCGTAGCAAACTCCTTTCGTTTTCCAACAAATGTTCAAACATTCCTTCAACATTTGTTGAATAACATTATTATCCACTGCTGTTCAGGATATAATTAGAAGATCAAGTGCATAGACACATTACATTAGATTATGAACTAATCAAACATAATATTGTATGCGGACTTGAACCTAGTATTTTTTTTTTTAGCTTTTTCAAATATTTTTTATCGAGGTATCCTTTAGCGAATATCGTTAATGGAATAAGTACAATATAATATGAACTTATGACAGAAAAAATGAAATACATTACGTGACACGAGAAAATGAATGTGAATTAATTAGTTGAATGAGTTTAAAAATACCCAACCGCTCTAATAACGTAGCTTTAGACGTACGTGAACATTTCAATATCTGAAACATTTCGGAGTCGTAAACTGATGTACTTGTCTACCCGCATGAACATAAACATCAAATATTTCAGATAAGGAAATTTCCAAAAGAATAGCGAACATTTAATGAAACATCATTTAAAGAACTGAAAATGACTATACATTAAATTCACAATATACTAAATATATACAAGGGTAGCCTTCCTGATGTAAATTTTGCAATGACATTTTTTTTTACATTTTCCGTTTTCAGTTATTACAAACAGAAGTAAATCACACTACATAAAAATAAATATATAAAACACGACACATAAAATATAAAAGTATGCACGAATATTAAAGTTTTCTATGAAATTGTAACTAGGCAAGGCTTTCAAATGAAATAAATATAAGTTGTGGGGCAGTGTACAGGGCGAG
The DNA here is from genome assembly GCA_963555695.1 of Dasypolia templi. NCBI lineage: Eukaryota > Metazoa > Arthropoda > Insecta > Lepidoptera > Noctuidae > Dasypolia > Dasypolia templi. The sequence goes on along the minus strand of OY743148.1, from coordinate 5,957,551 downwards.
CGTGGAAGTCGACGCTAGATGACGCTGCGACCGTCCGCGTCCCACTGCGCTGTGCACGCGACGCGACGTCTAGCACGCCGGCGCCAACACCCCGTGTAAAATGAAAACATACGAAAATATAACATATACAATTCTTATGTTTATGAACTATAATAACAGTTACGCCTACATGAACTGTTACAATCCATACTTGGAGCTGTAAATTATGTTACAATTGATGGTCATCGCTGCTCACCGTTTCCTCGTGCCGCCATCATGTAACGCAAGGCATGCCGCCATCATGTAACGCAAGGCATGCCGCCGATACATCTTTTAAAAAGTTAACCAACCATTTTCCGAACGAAAACGTGCGTCCGTAAACGGTGAACAGCGTCGGCCGGGCACATATCAAAGAAGAGCACGACACAAAGTTCATCGTAGCCGACGACACTAGGGGGCTTCGGCCCCCCACTAACATAGTCCAGCTTCATACAAAACTGCTAACACCTCGAATAACCACTATCCGGCAGAACGCAGCGGGCCATCGCGGTATCAAGAATGAACACTAACCCGCGACGCGTTCGCCACCCTACATTATATAATGCGGCAAATCAATAAAATCGCCGCGTGTAAAACTTTTTCAACATGGACAAACCATAATGCCCGCTTCCGATATCGTTCGAACCTCGGGACATATAGCCGCATATCGGCATGTTCGCCTTGAGAACAGTTTCAACTGTGGCTACATCTTTCGAGAACAACGGCCGAAAGGCGTACCCACAGCTGGACAATGAGAGATGCGTCTAATCATCTCCTTACATTAATGTTCGCGTTCAAATATGTTGCAAAAAAACAGAACAATTTATTACGATATAAAATTTTGAATGAATTTAGATCGCCTGGAAACGTAAACGAAAAATACTAACAAAAATAAAATACCTGTTCTACCTATATTTTATATTAACAAATTATTAAACAAGTCGGGACGATATTATTGTAAGAATTATATTAGAATCGTCCATCATGTTTGCTATGGAATGCTGTCGTCTCGTTTTGCGTTATTATGTAATTTTTGAACTAAAACAAATAAAATATATATTTTCCAACAAAACATTTTAAAATAAATAAGTATATAACGATGCAGAAATGCTGCTTTTTAATTCAAGGCAATTATTTAACAATAACGCACAATACCGAACACTTTCGCACATTAATCAATTTTCGTCAAGTATCGACTATGAAGCGAGAGCATTCCATCAAACATTTCTACATCAATATGAAATCTCTACAAAGAAAACATTGAACTAAAATTAACGTTACATTATAACTTCTCCCTTCCCGTCAATATCTACAATCATAAGATATGTTAGCACTTCTAGCCTTCCACTTTTGTACCTCGACAACCCTACACACTCGGAGAAAGTAACGTTTTAAGGCTTCGCTAATTAATCCTATAATTATTGCTAACTTTTTCATTCTAATGCCACTTGAAAGAGCAATCGAGCCACAAAGGACTTCTTCTCGATACTGATCACGGCGGCACGTCGTTTTCGAATTAGAAAAGCTGCGATTTCTCACTTTCGACATACAAACAATATTACGCTCGAAGAAAAAAGGGGGCGATATATACAGATCGGGCGATGGATCAGGAAAGGAAACGATCGACACTGAGACCTCCCGCCGCTGGGGCCGCGAGGTGTGAGCTGCGGTAGTAGTCGCTCTCTAGTGCCGAGTGCAGGCCGAGCTGTGCTAGCTGACGACACGGCCGGCGCTCCAGTCGGTCTGCTCCCGGCACTGTGCGGGTGAGCCGCGGCCACGGCGGCGGGCTGGCGCGGGCGCTAGCGCGTGAGCGGGCGGTCGAGCGCGAGCGTGCAGCACGGCAGGAAGCGTGCGTGCGGGTGCGTGCACTGTGCCGCGCAGCGCAGGGCCGCGCTGTGCCGCCGCTTGCGGTCGCCGCGGCCCTCGTCCGGCGCCTCGCCGCCCGCGTACTGCGCATGCGCCGCGCTGATGTCCGACAGCAGCTCCTCCCACTCGCGCGACAGCTCGTCGGGCGGCAGCGCTGCGGCGGCGGGCGCGCTCGGCTCGGGCGCGCAGGCGCGGCAGGCCGTCTCGCTCCAGATGGAGCGCGCCGCACTAGGCCGCATCTTCTTGGCTGCGTGGCCGCACTCCTCGCACGGCGCCCAGGCGGCCGCGGCGGCCGCGGCGGCGTTGGCGGGCGGCGCGTCCGTCTGCGCACCCGCGTCGCACTGGCGCAGCGGAAAGTGCAGGCGCAGGCCCAGCTCGTCGAGGTCGGGGCAGCGCTGCGCCGGGGTGAGATTGAGACGCCCGTAGTCGATGCTGCCGACCGAGCGGTACTCGAAGTACTGCTCGGTCCCCGCGCCCAGGTACAGCCCGCCCGAGTCACTGCGGCGAAACTCGACGATGTCGTGGTCACCGCAGATGTCGAAGGTGTCGCCGTCTGCGTAGCGCGGCGGTTCGGCGTCGGTGTCGCGTCGGATGGGGCGGAAGTGCGTGCGCGCGGAGGTGAGGAGGTCCTCGCGTGGGCGGGAGGACGGTGGGCGCGAGAGCGGGTCGCAGGCGGGCGCAGGCTTGGCCACGAGGGAGCGACCGCGGCGCGGAAGCACCTCGGCGAAGCCGCTGCGGTCGCGGCTGTGATTGATAGCCGTGAAGGAGCGCATCGAGTTGGCGACTGTGGTCAGAGCGTCGTAGATCTCGTCGCCTTCGTACAGAGCGAACGACTCGAGCTCGCGCGGCTCTGGCTCGACCACGTCGGCCAGGTTGAGCGGCCGGAAGCGGTCATGCAGAGCATCAGCGATGCGCGAGGGCGAGTCTCCGCGGTCGAGTGGAGGCGGCGGAAAGTCTGCAGCTTCGGTGGACCATATGCTCTCAGTGAGCGATATAAGACTGCACTTCTCGGCGGACGGATCGGCGAACAGACGGTCGGAGGGAGATGACAGCAGATCTTGGAAGTCTATCGGAAGGTCTTGGTACTCGTCGTCAGGTGTGTTCTGGTCTTTAGACCACAGAGCTTCGATGCTGCGATCAAACTTTGCCTCGAACTTAGCATACAGTTCTTCTTCAGTGGGCGTGCGCACGCGCGGGTTGAGGTCCTCTGTGATGACCCACCCGGCGTCGAGGTCGAGGCTATCGTCCCAGTCAGGCACCATGTTTTGGTTCATTCCAATATTCCCCTCAGTTATTTGTTTGATTTCGTCTGTGACGGTGTTCTCGCACGTGCCGTAACCCTCGTCTAATGCTATGGCTCTGATGAACTCCTTCACTGGGTCTTGTGTTTCCATGTCCCAGACACCCTCGTGTGTTACCCACTCAGGCAAAATCTCTTTGCTGTCAAATGATTTACTGTAGCTATTGCAACGTTTCTTGTTATTCTTCTTCTGACCGTGGTATGAATTACGTCGCTCTTTCCCTGAAGTTAGTTTCTTGTTTTTAGTATTCCAATCTTTAGACACTGATAATTCGCATTGCATCTTGGTATCTGGCGCTGATTTGCGACACCACGCCGGCGGTGGGAGATAATACGGTAGCGGCGACTCTCGACCTGTCTTTAAAGCCGGAAACGCAGCGTAATATCGACGAACAGCCTCAGTTTCTTCTATAGAACACGTGGGCATGCCTATTCGGGACGCACCGTCTTGATCTTTGATGTCCTGGAGTCGTGTGCACAGCTCATCAACAATGTTGTCAAGATTAGGTTCCTGAAAAGAAGCAATAATACATTGTCACAAAAACATCCAAATAATAATGTACTCATTTTTACTACTACCAGATAATGATGATAATAGTATCTAGTGTACAATACCAGTGTAGCTGCTTCACATGCATTTAGGTGGTCTTTTATCTAGTCTGTCTAAGCCCTGCTATTTATTTAAGAAATAGCTGTAGATAGTCAGTTCTTCTACTGCTATTTAGACAGTATGGTGCTTGGATAGTGCTTATGATAATAATGTCACATGTTCATAAGCACTATTTTCTTACAAGATTTGGTAATTTCTGAAGTAACTTTGTTTTAGAAGCCTATGTCCAACGGTGGAACAGTGGTAGGCTGAACACATTATTATTACAATTCGCCTCATTTCAATGAATGGATGTATGCATGTGTAGCAGCTACAGTAACACAAGTATTGGGTACATCTAAAGAATGAAAGTAACAGCAACTTTACTACAGAATGAAAAAATAAACAACTGAAAAAAAAAATGGATGAGTACAAAAATTTAAAACAAATAATATAAAATGTATACAAACAAATCACAAACAGGTAATGTAGCATGGTAAAAATTCAATTAAATGTTCTTATTCCTGCAAATGCACTCAAAAAGTAGATGTTCCGTAAATAAAATATGTGCATACATGAAAATGCAAATAATTTTTACAAGTAGCTTTTAACAATGGAACAAAGGAAGAATGCAGCAATGCTCCTAAACTAGAGTGCAAACCAAGGGGACATCAAAATACAGTGGTGCGGTGCTTTCATAGGCAACAATCATTAATGAGGAAACTTCCCATAGGATCAGGCAACAGTAAATAACAACAAAACAGTCAATCACTCCCACAAGGAAAATAGTAAAAAATACTTTTGGGTTACACACATAACCAGACAAAAAACTTAAATAGTATCATGTTGCCTATAAAAATAATGTATAACATTGGAATAGATGCAAAACCGACCTTTGTGTAAGGATTCTTATAATTGTTAATTGTCTTCATTTTTACATTCCCACTGTTATGGTCACTTTCCAGTGTTACTGAGCACTGCATTTCCTCTTGACATTCGAAAAAACAATAATTAGTCCTTACTGATTATTATTTGATCACTAGCAAGTTGGCAAATCACTATTCCATAATTACTTAACTTAGGTACTTGTAATGGTGTTTAATAGCCTTCTTATCATTTATTTACTAAACAGATCATGCCAAGATACTAAATGATGCTGAAGCTAATTGATTCGAAAATTCTTATAATCTGTATCTAGTTGGTTTTTGTGATAATAATAGAGCCATTATGTGAAGTTTATTGTCTTATTTTTATTTTGATGTAAAAGTTGTGTTGCCTTTATGTGATCAAAACATGATAGTGACTTTACAAAATATATTTACATAGAATTGCAATTATTTAAATGAAGGTAAGAATAAACAGTCTGAGTGACTTACCTGTACCAAGTGTGTGGGTATCAGATGATTGAGTGTGGAGTTTGATGAAGTTCTCTCGACGTAGCAGGCCAGCAGGCAAACGCCTGGCTCTCTCTCTTATGCTTACGCATCCTGTCCTTGATAGTGTCTGCCGTTATCAAACACCATCATCTTGTATAATAATCGTGAGTCCATTTTACAATCGCCGTGGGCCGTGTGATATAAATCGATCCTTTAATTCCTCCGTTACTAATACATCCTTAATATCTTTGGCCTATTCTTTGCTAGTGGGTCAGTTTTTTTTCCTAATGCAGCGCTTGCTTCAATTTTTTTGCAATCGCATTGTCACCAGCTAATAACAAATGACGCACTATGTGCACCCCTTAATTCTGCAAAATAAAACGGGAAATTTTACTATCTTTCAATGTTTTGATACAAAGGTCATTGAGATTTAGCAAGCACAAAGAATTTTGTGTGTGCCGTGACTACCATGCCCGCCCCGCCGTGCTAAAGCTAAATGGGTCGATGGCGCCAAAACGTCACCCGAGCGAGGGTGAGCGCGGGCGAAGCCTCCTCGCATTCGCAACGTCACCCACACAACACTTTTTGCTACACATCAACAAAGAGTAGTTTCACGCGCGGTACATCAAATCTTTAATCGTCGTTTTGATCTGAATCATACTCATTCTACTCATTTCATCTACGATACGATGCAATTTCACAAGAAGGGGACAGTGTTACATGATGCACTTTCACTGAGGACTCGCCCGTGAACCTACTTCCGCATTGACACGTGAAAACAATCAAATATAACAGAAATTACTCACCTGTAACAGTATAAACGGGGTTAAACTATCATGTTATATCAATACACACACACCCCACATGAAAAAAAACATGGCAGCCGCAATGAGTGAGTGAGAGTCACACAAAATTATTTTATTTTGCGCAACTCCGTCAAAAGATTGGAATGACGTCTTGTTATTGACCAATGGCATGGCTTAGCTTTTCAAAATAATTTAAAATGGCGGCCTGGCAGCCAGTGATACATTTCATACACCTTGTGATTCGTCGAGAAATTACTATTGGCTAATCTAGGACGTGGTTTTATATTCCGTCCAATGAGCATACAGCATTTAAAAGCGGATGTTGGACTTTCACGCCACCTAGAGGCGGCAAATTGAAAAATGTTTTTACCTACTTCTCGTTTGTGTATGTGTAAATGTGTAGTTTAAATCTGCACAAAGTCAAGGTCGAGAGTACAAAGATAAATTTATTATAATATTACACTTGATGAATAAATTTCGTACGTAGGATCTTACCCTTCGGGGATTACAGGTGTTATTATGTTTTGTATGTCTTCTTACCCATTCATTGGACGATCAAGCAACTGGTTGGTAACTAATCCGCAGCATAAAATATTTCTCGTCGCGGTCGCGCGAAAGCAACATTGCAGAAAATAAAACGTAAATCATTTTTATCGATCTCTTTATTCTCTTACTCTTTAAAACTTTACTTCTCAGTGTCAGTACATCGAATTACAGTAACTGACTCGTTGAATAAAAATGTTACCAACAATGTTGATAATGCAATTAAAAAGGATAAACAATGCATAAAGAAAGATTATCTTCGGAAGGAATAGGTATTTAAACTGGTGCTTCATCATCTGCTTTAAAGTAGACACCGCTGGAAACTGAATTTATACAATAACAAATTATACTCATTTACTTAATATGTGCTTTCAATGTTAAGAACGTAATTAGATTCAACACTTGTTATTAAACATAAATAAATGAACATATTGCTGTAAGTTAAACCAAACATACTTTTGAAGGTCAACTGTTGTAAACAGTACTCTGAATTAACCGTTAACACACATAATATACACATCCAATTTTATAGTAATCAGGTATCTAGAAAATTATTTAGCAGTATTAATAATATAATATCCGTTCATTCCAATTCACAATTGAAAAGAAGTAACAGTGCATCGCTCCACAATTTGTGCGCAACATAATATTTTTGATATAACCACTTTTAATAAACTAAAATAAAACTTAAACTGAATAGTGATCACAGAAATGCATCAACGTAATACATATAAAACAAAAAGAACCAGGAATAAATAAAAACATGCGAACAAACAAACAACTTTGTACGGCATGGAAAGTTTGGTTATAAATCATTAATGACATTTAATTTAAATTAAAACGTTATTTACATATTCATGTGTGATTGATTACATGTTACAAAATGCTTATTGTCATAAGGGTAACACATTCTTTACATAAATAATATTTTATTTCTTCTACATAAATATGTATGTCGTAACTCTATTACAACAGTTATGCTATATATATGCGGATATATAAGACGCATTCGGACGTTGCAACTCTGCTCTGTAATCAAGACGTGACTGTGAGCCACGACCAATTATTAATCACGATAAATTGATGTGCGTGCTGCTCGTACCGAACACATCTTATTTAAATACAAACGCCGAGGGCCACCTTTGCTAATTTATCGTTACCTAAACCAGCATGAAGGCGTAAACATGAGTAAGAATAGTCCACTAGTATTTATTTACACCTTGAGTATAGCTATGATACTCAGTGGCTCTGGGGCCGTTTACTGCTCTCCTCGGCTTTGGTGACGATACCTTCTCCTTTAGCGATTGCTGCTTGTTCAGCGGCTCTCTTAATTTCCCGCCTCTTCTGAGCTTCTCGTATTATGTCGAATAAACTCTGTAACAATAAACTTATGTAAAAATAAGTAAGTAGCCGTTGAGATAGATCACGGCGAAGGTGGTGTGACGATCTGATAATGTTTGCAGGGCCACCAGGATCAGAGATCGCACAAGACTGGACGCTTTGGAAGAGGAGATCTTTGCCTAGCAGTGGGACACAGAACAAGCCAACAGAAAAAAAGAGTTTTCAAAAAAAAAACTTATTTTTCGAATTTTATATGACAGACTATTGGCCTTTCCTTATTATTATATTTATATATTAACATTGATAGTGCCTTTGAAAGAATACGTTCCAGATACCTGTCAGTGCGACAATTCTAATCCTAACTAATATCGTAAATGCGAAAGTAAGTTTGTTTGTTACGCTTTCACGCTAAGACGGCTGAAGGAATTTGGATGAAATTTGGCACACAGATAGCCCATGAGCATGGTCTCGGCTTCTTTTCAAACTGAATCGCAGACGAAGTCGCGGCTAGTAACGAATAAAGATCAAATTCGCAAAACAAGTATTCAATCGTATGAAACTGACAGGTATTAGGAACGTATTCTCTCGACGGCCGGGCTGTGGGGCGATTTTCTTAGTTGAGGTGTTACTCCAGTAGTAACCTAAGTGTGTGCTTGACCTTGCCAAGATAAATACTACGACTTCAAGACATTACCTTCCCCTCGGAGACGCTCGGCTTGTCCTGCTCTTTGGCCGCGAGGGCCGCCTTATCAAGCGCCTTCTGTATCTTGCTTTCAACCTCGAGGATTTCTTCCTTATCCAGTAACTCGATCAGCTCGGACATCTGTTTCTCCGACAGGTTCACGTTTTCGTTTCCTATAATTTCGAGCATCTGAAATGTGGGAGAGTGGAGGTTATTTTTGCGTAAGTTTGCAATCCAAGTTCATCTTAACCTATCTCGCAGACACTGGACACAGGCATTTTTTTTTTGTTTTCTGAGCGGTGGTGGCGCAGGGGTAACAGCCGCCACTTACCGAGTTGGAGGTCGTAGGTTCGAACCTAGACAAGCGCTTTACTTTGAGTAAATTATTTCATCACCGCTGCTCTCAAAACGGTGATAGAGAACATCATCAGAACCAAAAACTCGAAGACAAGTGACATCCACCAACCCGCACTGGGCTCGCGTGGTGGATTACGGCCCACTCCCTCTCACAGAGAAGAGGCCTGTGTCCCAGCGGTGCCGAACATTATAGGCTGATTATGTTATGTTATGTTTTGTTTCGGGTTGGAAAAACCTTATGGATGTCCTCCACACGTGTCGGACTCCTACGCGAATGTTTCCGTCCCAGCATACAACATTTAACACAAACGTTTCTTGTATGGGAACCCCTTCAACTTTTGACTGTATTTCGTTGTTATAGCGGCAATAGAAAAACACACTCTGAAAATTTAACTGTCTACCTATTACGGTTCATGAGGTATAGCCTGCTGACTGACTGACAGACGGACGGACGGACGGACGGACAGCGGAGCCTTCAGGCTCCGCTTAAAAAAAAACTCCAAAAGGGAAACAGGGCGCATCTAGTGCCAAGTGCCAAAGAGCAGCTTCAGGGTTACAGTTGATAATATGCATATTATAATAAAATTAATTAATAATTATAAATGCAGAATTTTCGCTTATTTACATACTTAATTACTTTTAGAAAAATCATATTGACTTTAACTAAGTTTCAGTGTTATAATCTCGGAATTCGTAATCTAGCTAGAGTCATGTGAATTCACAAACTTAGGTACTTCACATTTTTATTTATTAGCCAACTCAATGCCACTTGATTGTCTTTGTAAAATTACTGCAAATGGCGATGAATGACAAACAGGTGATATGCGATTCTATTGACACATAAACAATAGTACCCATTATTATAATAATAACGCCATTGAGACAGACAAGAAGTCCTTCATATAGAAAATATCTAAACTAAAACGATTAGCTGTTACGTCATAAGGTCAATGACCGTTACAGACGTTCTGACCTTTCCACATTTTCTAGAAGTCAATAACATTGCTTGTTTACATAAACACAAACATATAGCTGCTTTGTATAACCCACCTCAATCCTAGGAATAAAGTTGATAGTATAATTTTAAACTAAACAAAACACTCAGACTTAAAAAGATAACCCGGAACTTTCGAGAACTCAAATAATCATACACAAATAATCAACATTAATATTCTACCTTTTCATTTATAAATTAACGAAAACATTACATATCTACAAAGTCTACAAACATTTTTTTTTTGTAGGCAAAGATAAGCACAATATCGAGCCTTAAATGCCAAGTTTTTATCAAGGAACTAACCTAATGTATATTTTTTACGTTGACCGTGAAGATTATTATTAAAGTAGTGATAACACGAAAGTCTAGCGTTCTGTGCAGAAAGAGGTCATACTGAGTTATCGCGTTATCACTTGCGGGGTATTTTTTACGGCTGGTCACTTGTTTGACATCGTAGTCGAAAGTTGACATTGACCTTGAGACCTTGACGACACTGTATAGTTCATTTCTGCACCTTTTACACATGGTGATTAGGAATCAAAATATATTGGAACATAGAAACGATACTGGCTAATATGCAATATGCACTAACATACCATTAGCATTTTTTGTAACATTTCTTTGCTATGAATGGAATGTTAGACCAAAAATCCTAACTAATATTATAAATGCGAAAGTAAGTTAGTATGTTTGTTTGTGACGCTTTCACGCTAAAACGACTGAACAAATTTTGATGAAATTTGGCACATGGTTAGACCATGACATGACCTGTAGAAGGACAAGGCTCGACTTTTCATTACGGATCGCAGACGAAGTCGCGGGCAACAGCTAGCATTCCATAATTTACAAATTTAAATACATTACATATTACCACAAGCAAATATTCGATCCAATTTCAGAGCATGTTCTACATGACTTTTTGCTCTGAGTAAAATACCTACATAACCTTGTTTTGATTAAGATTATACCGACTAATATCTTACGAACATCAAAGTGCCAAGTATGAATGTACGATGCTACAATCGGGGGCCGTATTTTAACGATTGCATTATGACGATCGACTAGTTAATAATGGCGTTATTGGGTTCCCTAATAGTTTTTACTGCTATTAGTATACAAGAAAAAAGAAACTAAAGTAAGGCAACACTAACCTTCAAAACATCATCAATCTTCAACTGCCCGTCGAAGTCATCATCCAGCCTGCCAAGTACATCTTGAATGAGCTTCAATTTAGCCTCATCGGGCACCTTTTGTAGGCTCTTAATGGAATGCATCAGTTCATCAATTTGGATCAGGTGTTCCTTTGCCTTTTGCGGTTCGGACTTGGTTTGCTCCAATGTGGTCTTCAGGGCTTTTTCCTTGGTTTCTAGCATGACTAATGCGGCATCCAGTTTGCCTATCATGTTGTTGACGGCCTTATATAATCTGTAAAAGAGTGCATGAAGAATGTGAGTGTCATTCTGATACAATTAAGTCAAGGCTACTAAACCTATGTTTTATGGGCAGAACCCAAACAAAGATGGCGTCTTTTTAAAAGTCATTGCGCATTTACAAGATGATGAAGATCGGTACATTATTCGCGGTAGTAACAGTTTAGTTAGAGCTTGGGTGTTTTTAATGTTATTCTATCTATTGAAATGTAGTGGTCTAATTAGTCATCATCATCATCAGTCAATTGCTATCCACTGCTGAACGTAAGCCTCCCCGGCATCCCGGTCCTGAGCAGTCTGCATCCATCCGCTGCCAGCCACCTTCTTCAAATCATCGATCCATCGTGCCGCAGAGCATCCCACACACTACGTTTGCCCAAACGCGGGCTCCACTCTAGCACATGTCTGCTCCATCGACCGTCTGTCCGTCTACAGACATGGCCGGCCCACATCCACTTCAGCATGCTGATACTACGCGCAATGTCGGTAACTTTAGTTCTCTGGCGAATGACTTCGTTGCGAATTCTATACACCAGAGAAACCCCGAGCAGTGCTCTCTCCATTGCACGCTGAGCAACCTTGAATTTGTGGATCAGCCCTATGGCGAGTGTCCACGTTTCGGCTCCGTACGTCATTACGGGAAGAATCACTGGTTATAGACCCTGGTCAAAAAAGCCCGGGTAGTGGATCATGGCCCAGTCCCTCTCACAAAGAGGAGGCTTGTGTCCCAGCGTCCCAGCAGTGGGAAAGTTATAGGCTGATTTCACTATTACTAGATGGCATAATAAACTTTGGCAGTTAACTCAGTATATTTTAGGCTTGTGTCCCAGCGTCCCAGCAGTGGGAAAGTTATGGGCTGATTTTACTATTACTAGATGGCCTAATAAACTTTGGCAGTAAACTCAGTATATTTTTAGAAATAATAACTAATCCATAAACCAAACAATGTTGCAATGCAATGGATTATAAATATGATGACAAACACGATTATAGCATGTAGTACTGATTGCCCAAATTGTGCTCTTCTCAGTCACGGATTTTTTAAATCTTAGTTTTGAAGACATACCGTAGTATGTTTGCATTTCCATTTGTTTCGGATCCGAATCCTATTTATTTACTAAATTTCATCCAGTTGTTAGTATATTGGGAATGTTGGGATATCCTTTCGACCATTAACGTTAATTGGAACAGTGAAAGACATGAGACCAAACGATGTCGAAAACACCCTACGTTATTCAAGATAAGTCAAGATGCTTGAAGAAATGGGTCAATTATCAACGCAGTTCGTCCTTGCAGCTGGTTCTAATCAACAAGTCATGTACGTGGGACACTCAGAAAGTTTTTGCGGAAAAAAAAATTGTTCTCTACGTAAATATGTTTTTAATCAATCTTTTCAAAGTACTCTCCACTAGCCTCTATACAAAGTTTCATGCGTCTAAACTAGTTTTAGAAACACTTTCCAGTCCCCCGTAGACACCTAGTGTACAGCCTGCTCGAACGCTGACAATTGTATCCCTTTGAGCAATTTTTTAATTTCGGGAATGAAAAGAAGTCGCACGGTGCTAGGTCAGGGCTGTAAGGAGGGTGACCCAGGAGTTTGACCGTGCGAAGGCGCGTTGTCGTGGTGGAGCAGTAAGTAGCCCGCGGAGCCCTGTTTGGTCGCTTGTTGCTCACAACAGAGAAAAATTCTGCCAAGTATTCACCGTTACTGCTTCTAAGGTTCCGTAAAGGAATGGACACCAAGTGGACAGTCAAATTTAAAAAACTCGCGATCAAAATTATTTACCCGCTTCTAGATCGCTTCACTTTGGTAGGCGTTGATTCGTTTTGAAACACCCAAACCGTCGCCTGGCGCTTCGTTTCTGGATCGTATTGATAAATCCAAAACTCATCACCTGTAATGATGTCGTAAACACCAGACGAGCCTGCTTCAAATTTGTTTATCATATCACGGCACCATACCACCTGGGCCTGCTTCTGAGCATCGGTGAGGTTGTGCGGGCACCCAGCGTGAAATTATCCTCACGCGAAGATGCAAGTGTAGATTTTTGTGAAGGCTTCCCGATCCAACCTGCATTATGTGCTGAATCTCTTGATACGTAACTCGCCTATTAATTTTTTCACGTGCTAGCACGTTTTCTTCCGTAACAGCCGTCAAAGGGCGAGCACTTCTTTCTTCATCCCCCAAAGTTAGTCGACCGCGCTTGAATTCTTTATGCCAACGATTCACGGTTGCCTTAGAAGGACCTTTATCCATAAATGCCATTTGAAGTCTATCGTACGATTCGTCGGGTTTCAGGCGACACTTGAAATCGTAAACATCATAGCGCGAAAATGTTCACGGCGCAGACCCATTTTATAATGAGACACGATAATTTTAATTAGCTCGCATTCGCAAACAATGTGGAGGGAAATTTTGAAATTGGAACATACCTATTATTACTTACAAATAATCATATTTCCAAAAGAAGAAAAAAAAAAACATATTTTCAAAATATACTATGTCTGGCCAGTCTCTCAAACATAAAGTTTTTCCGTAATACTTTTTTATTATTACTGTATTAGGGTAAAATCTAGAGTCCGAACAAATTTAGTTTTCGGCAATTTTCGGCTGATATAAATCTAACTAATTTAGTTCTACCAATGCAATACTTTCAATTCACTTATTCAGAGAAATGCCATACTTACAACATCTAGAAAACAAGTAGAAAAACAAGATTTTTCTCTCATATAACAAGATTTTTTCAAAGAAAAACATGTCGGCAAACAAAAATGCATACAAATCAGGCCGAATTTCGTTTTAGTTTCTCGCCGAAAATAAAAATCGGTCGGACTCTAGTGAAATCAGTCACTCGCAGGATCATTATACCCCTTTCTGTCAAGTAGCGACAGCGTCCGAGAAGTCCGTTCACACGTAATTATAAGTGCTGACGATGCTGACAAATACGTATGATTGCTACTGGACTTCTGACTGACAATTAGGAGGTCGCGAAGAATTTATGGGTAATAATAATAATATTATAATAACAGCCTATTTGACGATAATAGGCTGCCAGACAGAGGCCTCTTCTCTTACAGGGAATGTGCGATCACCACGCACGCTTGCTCAAGCCAGTTGGCGATTTATGTTTTTTTTTCTATCTATTTAAAAAGAAGTTACACAATACCTGCGAGCACCCTTCGAAAGCTTGAGGTCAGCTTGCTTAGTTTTGACAATTTCATCCATCTCTTTGACATCTTCTTTGTAGTCTAGGAGCTGTGCCTTCAATTCTTGAATGCTCTCTTTCTCAAGAAGCAATGATTTCTTCTGTTCAGCTGTGGAGAAAATAAGTTAAAATTGTTAATCAATCTCATTATTGGAAACTATTAAGTATGTTTATTGTGGTCCATTTTCAGTACTAATATTCTAAAGGCAAAATAAACTCAAGAGCAGTGGTGGCCCTGTGGTGACAGCACACGACTTTTATGTTATTTTTTACAATTATACGTGTGCGACTGTGTGCGTGCGTAGATTTGTAATGTGACCACAATGTTCACCCACAATCAGTATAACTTATTTAATAAATAAACAATGATTATAACATAATATTCTAATTGGGGCGTTTGAATTCCGAACATGACTTGTTGTACGGCTGATGATGGTGAATGAAAAGTTTGCAGTAAATTTATCGAAAATATTTGAATGGCGTTCGCGAATGTAGCTATATTTCATGCATTTTGTAAAACCGTACCGAGAAAAGTTGGCACAGAAAACCTCTTCTCAGTAATCCCGAGATCGTACGATAGTAACTTCGCAAAATCTCGGCCAAATCAAAGGTTAATGCTCGATCCTAACAGCAAAACGGACCTTGGCATTAGTCCAAGACAATAAATACAATAATACATATAAGGGAAAACGCTTGAAGGTAAATGAAAAGTAACGGTCTTTCCGTTGATATTATTAACGGGCCATCATCTTTGAAACTGTTTCTGCTTCTGTCCTTCATGTCGTACCGTACATAGGGATGATTTTTTTATTTTTACTAAAAATAATGTTTGTTTACAAAATGGTGCAAACAATTGCCCAGTTATAAACGTTTAAAAAAAAAGCGTTAACAAGGACAGCGCTATCGTAAAAGTGACGTCACGACTATGTTACTTCATACTAGCGCCGATGGTCCGTACCGCGCGACAAAGACGTGAAAAATCCACTCCAAAAACTTTGAAAGCGTCTATCTTCTTCATAGTTACATCGTTTTTTTTTTTCGGTTATAAAATGTTTACTTTGCCTTATTTGAAATTACATTCTTTTTCCAACATTTTTAATATGAGTCATCATCCCTATTATCACACGGGAACGTGCTACCGGGACAAACAGTATGTTTTGTAATGTAAGTAGTACCCACGTGTACATTACACAACTTACTAAACTTGCGATGTTGTGGTAAGGCGCGAATCTAGGATTTCACTTAGTGGATTCTCAAGCCTTGAAAGCCTTAAAAAAACTTTCGGCACATATTTTCCTTAAACCCGAGAATGTCTAACCACCTTCCGCCCGCGTCAGATACAGTTCAGCGGATTAGCCGTTACACGTACACACAGGTAGACTGACGGACAGACACCAAGGAACATATTTACTCTAGGCGAGGGAGGACAGACACTCGGAAATGGCGCGTCATTGTCTGAATAGTCTCTCCACCCCCGCTCTGCGCACCGCCCGCGCCACCGTTCTTATCGTGGATTCGTGGTAACTTTTATACTGTTCGTCCATAACTAAGTGTACAAGGCAAAGTTTATCTTTATTAAATACCGAAAGCTGTACAGGTTGATTCAATTTGATAAAAACGGACATTTATTCAGAGTACTTTAAGACAAACAATCCCAACATAGATTATCATCTTCGTGTAAGTCTAAAGGTTTAGGCAGCGAAAGCCCAGATTGCTTTCAGGGAGCAGGATTTTTTCCAAATTACATGATACATAACGTTATATTATGGCCAAATCTGTTATTTCCCTATACATTTAATTATAATAATAGTTTTATCTCTATATAACATCCGAGAAGTCTTTTTCTAAAAACAGTATGATTCATTGGTCTGCATATGCAGTGCACTCGCTGAGTTTTCCTGTGTACTGAAATATCTACCGCATGTTGCCAAAGTAATAACCACTAGCAATATTTTAAAAATAACTCCGTTTGGGTCGGGCGGCAAAATCGAAAAGCCGCTCGGCTTAGCTCGAATTGTACCGAGCCGAACCGAAGATGCCTCAGCAAGGGTAGTGACTCCTTCGGGTCGGCTTTGTTGTTCAACAAATACTGCCGAACCGCATGTGTTTTTATAAGTAAGTTACGAGAATGTTTTTTCAACAGAGATGAGGCACTTAATGTGTGGTCATCTAACACTTAATGTGTGGCATTCTATGCGAATAAATGATTTGATTTGATTTTGATTTGACACCTACTAGACATATTTTGTTGTATGGAAAGATTCCAAGTAGCAAACTAAGGTAGTGAGAAATAGATATCGAATCATGATAATAAATAATCAGATGAAACTCCGCGCAAAATATGGCACAGACATGTTCACTGTAAAACTGCAAGTTATGTAAAGACTAGCTTTTTCCCACGGCTTCGCCCACTTTGAGGTAGGAAATTATCCCGTGGTAACAGACCAGCATGACCACGAGCAGTGGACAACGGAAGGTTGCATCTCTCTGCAGGGTGCAACCTTCCGTGGTCCACTTGGAAGTCCCTGAACCGTCTCCGAACCCAAGTGGGAAGATGTAAGTCGAACCTCATAAAGTGGGGCTAGTCCGACGGAACGGCAGCAGGGTGAGGATGTGAAGCTAAGTCACAAACTATGCTCCACCTCCTATCCTGCCTTCTGTGTTCAGAAACATGCAGCCAAAGTGACCTGTGCGCTGCCACCGATAACGACGTGAAAGTGGCAAAGTTTTGGGCCAACAGTATTTAAACAAGTGTCGCGCCATTGACACGGAGAAGAAGAATACCAGCATGACCACCACAGAAACATGTTTTACCGATGAAAGAAAACACAAAATTACAGATAAAAGAAATCTGTCTTTATGTCTACTGTAGCCTTAATTTTGTCTATTCTTCTCTCGACAAAATCCGGTATTGATGTGCATGCAAGATAAAAACGTATCCAATGTCGTACAGACGGATGGATACATTGCACATTGGTTTTATAGGAATATTAAATGACAACAACAGATGAGGAGATGTTATTTTACAGAATATGATGCCAAGTATTGCGTTATCAATGATAATTGGACCAATACCGTCGCTATTATCTGATTATTTACCTTCAAAATATAAGACGCCCGATTTTTATCAGTTATCTATCATGCACCAATTCATTTTAACATAGCAACCATAACTATTTTAAAATTAGCTAACTATCATGTTGACTTATGTTAAAATATGTAGTGCATGATTAATTGATAATGTTTGAAGAAAACTAGTTTTAACCGGAAACACGTTGCAGCCTAAGTATCCGGCGCTGATCACTGAAGGGAGATAAGTAAACCGCAGTGAAAGAAAATAGATCAACATCACGGCAATGCCGCTTGTAACGTCAAAGACACGTCATAAATAAAAGTTCCATATATTACATATATGTCCTATGACATTCGAGTTCAAACACGTTTTGAGCACATGTCATACATAATCTATTTATACAAATGACAAAACGTGAAGAATACGTAATTATGAAGGAAACAAAACCGAACTTGAACTTCTGTACATATTTTTAAATAAAATGGAATATTGCCAATATGAACTTACCTAATTGCTCTAAAGCGTCCTCAATAACTTCAATGTCTTTGCCTGAGAGACCTTCTTCAGATTTCGCTTTAGGTGTGTCAACAATGATGACTGGAGCCGGATCCGTCATAGGGGCAGCACTTTCAGGGTCAATAATTGGTGCTTTGTCCTTGAGCTCTTCCTTCTCCTTCTTCTTGGCTTCAAGGATCTGTTTCTCTCGCTCTGCTTCCTGGTGCTCTTTCTGTTCTTCCTTGATCTTCTGCACTTCTAATTTGATAGCGTCAGCTTTAGCCTGGAATAAAACAAGATCACTTTAGGATGACTTCCAATTCAAGGTACAATCCCGATGGCGACGGCAGATGGCAGACCGAAAGCTGCAGCGGCAGTGCCGCCCGCAGCGACACAACTGGGTTCTATTTATTTCGATGAAAACGCTTCCGTAGGTGTCAACTGCGGCGGTCGAGACTCAAGCGGCAACTGCAGACGGCATCATACGAGTAGTGCTGTTAGTGACTGTCACCAACAGAACGATAAATCGTATTCAGTTGTTTATCAAATAACCATTATATTTACAAAGGTTCTTCTTCTTCTTCTTCTTTTTGATTGTGGCAAGCTGCCTTAGCCATTGTTGCCAGTGTCGAGTTTTACAAAGGTTGCTTAAAGTTTTTTTTTTTTTTTCTTGTTTGGCAACTGAGCCGATGTCGACTGTTCTGCCAGCGTCATGTGGTGATTGCTTAAAGTTAAGTAATGATTAGCGATTGTTTAACCATACATTTTTGACGTTTAAACATCTCTTAGCTTTAATCATTGTTTATGAATAAACCCCTTCTAAGAGTCGCAATCAAAATCAAAATTGCAGTGGTACTGTCGCCTGCGTTTCGTGTCAACCGCAACGCCGCTGACTTCTACAATCTACCGTCGTTCGTGTTCAGAATTGAACCTGTATTATTGAAGTTCGTATATCAAATCAGTTTCGCCATGTAAGAATGAGTACCTAATTAAATTATAACATCCCTTTGTTTACTTAGGCAGAATGCACAAGAATGATATTAGTAATTGAAAGTGATAGCAAATGGAATAAAAAAAACTGATTTTTAGCTGTGGATTCATCTTATTGTCTAATAAGATGAATCCTCAGCTGTAGCCCGCCAAATTCAAGTTTTATTTTGTTTTTAGCACTTTACAGCTCTTTTTTACGTCGTATGTTAATCAAAATGCGATTCGCGACTGTTGGAATGATACATTTACTGAATAGCATGTAGCATATGCTGCATATTCAGCCTATAATGTTCCCACTGCTGGGACACAGGCCTCCTCTCTATGAGAGGGAGTGAGCCGTAATCCACCACGCGGGCTCAGTATGGATTGGTAGATGTCACATGTCTTCAAACTTTTTTGGTTCTAGGACATGCCGGTTTCCTAACAATGTTTTCCTTCACCGTTTTGAGAGCAGTGGTGATGAAATTATTTACACAAAGTAAAGTGCCTGCCTGGGTTCGAACTCACGACCTACAACTCGGTAAGTAGGGGCTGTTACCACTGGGCCACCACTGCTCTTCTTTCATTCTTCATTTACTGTATGAAAATTCTTAGGTGGAATAATTATGATGAAAGTTTGAATTAGTCAGACTACAGCTGAGGATTCAAATTTTAAGAAACTTTATAACGAAATTAGAAGTATTACCTTGAAGTCCAGTTTGCCTTCTTTCTCTCCAATAGCAGCCTTTGTCTGAGTAGCAACTTGTTCTGGCAAAGCAGATATGGTCGCCTTCAGTTTGTATGTGGTAGGGACATGATCTGGTACCATCAGGGCTCTCGACAACAGCAGCAAAGATGGTGGCACCTTCTCATTTAAAGACAAGTCAAGCCAATTCCTCAATTCCTTTTTTAAACGCTCTTCAGATACACCATAAGCCCTCATGCCTCTCGCTCTGCAAGCCTGCTGTAACTCACTGAAGTTTAAAGCCTCCACACCCTCCTTAGCAATCACCTTATCATCAGCTGCCAATGACCTCAGCTTCATCTTAAGATTAAACCGTAACATGGCACTGGTACCAATTGTTGTTGCATTCACCACTTTACACAAAGCAACTAAATGCGGTCTCTGTAATGAATCTAATGTGATCTCATCCTCAAATAACTTAGAAAACTTCATGATCTCCTCACTTGTTGCAACATCTCCTGAAGTTCTGATTCTACTGAAGAAATTGGAGAACTCTCTGGCCAGCTCTGAATGCCTATTACTGGCCTGAGGAGCCATCTCATCTAAAGTCTCTTGGAAAAATTTTGCTATTTCCAACTTCACTTTTAAATGTTTCTTTAACTTAGCTTCTTTCTGACTGCTACTCTCAAATGTAGAAGGCAAAGCATTTGGAAACAGTTTAATATAAACAGGAAGAAATAATTCCAAAAATGGAACAACTAAAAATACGACAAATGGAACCATTCTAAACAGATCACCTATGGTTGTGACCAGCAGTCTATGTTCCCTTCGTGTCAATGTTTCACCTCTTAAAATTTTAAAGAATAAGGATATTGAGATCCTTATTTCAATGAAAAGTAATCTAAAGCCATGATAGTAATGTTTGAGCTCATTTATAAAGCGTTCTTTGAAAGGCTTCTTTGGAGGTGCCCCTACTGGTGGACCCTTTAATTTTTCTTCTATGGTTGTCTTTATGGATTCAACAGCAGCTTCAATTTTCGAGGATGGTTTCAGAGGTACTTTGTCAAAGTAATATCTGCTGGTTGAGAAAGGCCTGATGAACTGTGGGTGGCCGTAAACTCCTGCATTGAGCGGTTTTTGTGTAATATCATAATGCAGACTGCTAGGCTGGATTGTATAATATGACAATGACCTTGAAAATGTCATATAAGGCAGGTTCT
This sequence comes from Dasypolia templi, assembly GCA_963555695.1. Taxonomy (NCBI): domain Eukaryota; kingdom Metazoa; phylum Arthropoda; class Insecta; order Lepidoptera; family Noctuidae; genus Dasypolia; species Dasypolia templi. The sequence continues at coordinate 5,936,598 of OY743148.1, read as the reverse complement.
GATACTGTTTCTTTTCCCATTGTATTGCTAGAAAAATAATACAAAACAAACAGTTAAAACACAGGGCAATAATTGGCAAGATGTTTTGTATGATTATTCAATAATAAAATAAGTTTTCTCAGGGTAGAAATAAAGTAAGCAATTGATTCTACTTTATATAAATTTCCTATGATTTATTTTGCTACTATTTTCAAATAGAACAGCACTAGCCATGTGATGGTCATGATGAAACAAAAATAATAATTAAATAATATTGTAGTCTGTTGTTGTTGATCAATTATGTTCGCACACTTACTAGCCATGGCCTGTTTTTCCAAATAATTAAACATGCTATTTATGTAAAAATAACAGTTTCCACGATGAAGTCATACATAGGTAGGAATACATAATAATCAATCAAATTCCGCTTTAGGTTAAGGTTTAGTGATGACATTTTCTGCAAAATAATTTACTTACTCGGTTTCTTGACGCAACGACATTGGTTAATTACTAGCCTGATCATATTGGTCGCTATTCGCAGGGCTTTTTCTACAGGAAATATTGAAAATATAACAAAAACAAAATCAACCCCTTAGTACACCATGACAATCGTACAGAATCACAGTCCACAAAGCACAGATAAGAAAGAAATATAAACTAGACGTGTAAAATTGCTTATGGTTTAAATGTCAACTATGGCCTACGCTTTATTTATCGTTTCCGCGTTTTGTCGCTACTTTCGCGTTTCATAATTATGCTATCTGTGGTACTTTTGACATCATCTTTTCTTTTAGGCTGCTTTCCGAATTGGGATGTAATCGATTTGAGCGCGCTTACACCCGTTCCGAGTTAGCGTGAGCGCGATAACGATGTCCTTTGAATCGTCATAGATGACGTCATGACATGCGCCGTCTTGCGATAACGCCGACCATGCCCTTTAAAAATATCACTGTGAGCGAATGGGGAAGGCAACTGTCAAAATGGCGCTGTCATAGCTAGTTCCCAACACAAGCTAATAATACAAGGCGTTATGAGGTTTTCTTTTAGTTTAGCGAAAATTTACGCGTTAATACTCCGAAATTGGAGTCTACAATTTCCCGAAAGCCCCTAAAATTAGAAGATTGTGGTTTAAAGCTATTCGTAGAGATTTTTTTGAGTTCGAGTTTATGTCGAAAACATATTGAAGAAAATGATTACGAGGAATTATTAAGGTTTAAAATTCTGATACTTTCCATTTTAAGTACTTGATTTAAAGTACTGAAATCACCAAAAATAACGAAATAGTGAAATAAAATCAAACTCATGAATGAACATAAAATTAAATGAATGAACGAAATGTCAAATGTTTTGTAGGCCATAGGGACCTAGCTATGGTCACGCCATCTACAATTAGCTTTGCCCGACCTTCCCCATTGTCGGCTGTCATAATCGTGATATCTAAATCGGAACGCTAATTATCGATGTGAGCGCTGTCAGCGATTATGGTCTAACTCGGAATGCGACCTTAACTACTTTGTGTAAAAGGCTTTTTCTTTCAACAATGCTCAAAAATGTATGAACACTGTGGGCACCACAAAAGGGTGGGGCTTGTAGCACTTAAAATCAAAAGACCTCAATGTTATCGTTTTATTGTATGACAGCGAAACTGAAATGTCCGTATACTCGTATATTTGTGTTCCAACTATGTCACAGCCTACAAATTATCACTGCCAGCAGGGCGAGCATGGCCTACTGTGATATGTCATGAGTCACGCTATTTATCACATTTTGGGGGATAAAAACGATATCGTCTTAAATGCTAGCACGGTGTCGATAATATAATAACGTATGTCGATGATAATTCTCTCGACATGTGACATAACTTCTTGACGTTTAATTGGGACTCTTATTTGCTAATACGGGGGCAGCCATTTTGTCACAAAGGTCACACTTTGATGAAAAATTTATCACTTCATTCGGTCACAGGTGGTGATAAAAAAATAATATTAATAAAATAATATGTTTCTGCTAATTACTGCACCAAATGGCAGTAAATTATTATAATTATGTTCTTGCTAGAAGGCAAGAGGCCCAAATTAGTAAAATCTTCAGTTTTTTTAATTGACCATCGTGCTTCTGGTTCTGTGAAGAGTTACAAAAATGTAAATTGACAAGACAATGGATTCGTCAATAGCGTCGTTTATAAGTACCGCAAAGATTTTTCGAAATGTATTAAGGTTTGCTTCCATTATTAATATTGCAACCGGCACTGAATTTTCAAACAAGAACAACGGAACAACAAATACCTATATAACATTACTCTTTGACAAAGACGGTTAGAAAAATATTTATATTCTTTGGAAAGACGTGACGTGCGTGTGTCAAAAATGAATTAGATCCCAACAAAATTAAAAAGTTGTTTAACTGTATGAACTGCACTCATACATACACCTATTCAGATGGCCATAGACATTCTAAGTTTTTTAATTTACTGTGTCACATTATGAAGTCAGCAACAAGAAAGGCATGTCGCGCCTCTTGAATAAGTCACATAGTTGACCCGTGCTAGCATTAAAGACAAATTGTAAGACATGACTTATGTAAAAGTATATGATTTTCCAAAAAGTCAGTGTGTGGTTAGTTATTCACAGAATTTATATAAATGTCATAAAAATTATAAAAAGTAAAAAATTCCAAGCAGTTTGATTTTTTCTAGACTCTACGATTGTCTGGAGCTGGAACGTTTTCAAGCATTCATATCATGGATTTAATAATCTTATATAAAATAGTTAGGCTTGTTTACAAAGTGCTAAATGAGTTTTAAATTTTCTTTCATTTAATTACAGGTTCTTAGTACCAAGATAGACAGAAAGAAGAACTTGGCGAAACTATAAATTGCTGTTGTTCCTGTTCTTTATCATTACTACAGAACCCTAAAAACATTAAAACCGCAAATTGTTCATAAACAATGGACATACAGACAGATCAAATAAGTGGTGAATGGTGGCATAATCGTCGCTAACCAACCGAAAGCGAGTTATCCAAGTTATTGAGATCTTTGTTGCAGATTAGCTCTAGGAAAATCATCTCTAGGATAACCCGTTTTACATGTTTACGCTGCTGTAAGACCATAGATTCTGTGCAGCCTTTTTTTTTTTTGGGAATGTCATCACGCAGGTCAACCTATGAGGTTGTCGTCTGCTTAAACGGACTTGCCTGTGGTTGCCCTAATAAATTAAGGGCTCCAGCCAGGACTTAAACTCAAATACTAACTAACAGGCTCAGCGGCGCGGGCTGGCTCGAGCAAGGGTCGGGAGGGGTTCTGTGCAGCCAACCTTCACAGAGTAGATAAACTGCTCGTACTTTAGTTTAGGGATGTCGGAATTGGAAAAATATATCGAAAATCGAAATTTATTAAAATATCAAAATCGACTATTCGGTATTTCGGTCAACTTTTCAGGTTTTGGTTTTGGAATAATAACGTATTTAGTTCAGTCTGGTTCAATAAGGGTAAGGGGTAATATATTTTTTTATATAAAATGCACATTATTATAATGTATGGGAATCATAATAAAACGGAGGTAATTATATATATTCTTTTTAATAGTAGGCAAAATTTGAAAATATGAAAAGTTAAATATCAATATTCAAATATTTTTAAGATCAATTTATTATTTCATACAAACCAGCATACTGGTTGTGAAAGTAAAAAAACTCTTCATTTCACATGCTCCGCTGTCATGTGGCTTTGAATTTCAGCTAATATATTCTGTTATTAAATTAAATTTGAAAAAAATGTCGCTTTTGATATTTTCTAAATTGAATATACCAATTTACGATATATCGGTTCAAAATATTTCGGCTAAAAATTTCGATAAATCGAACCAAAATATCGATACATCGATGTATCGCTATTTTTCAACAAGCTTATTTATTGATTGTCAAATGTCAGATTAGGTTGTACGTGAGTTAGATAACCTAATTTTTTGAACCATTGAGAAAATTGTAGTTTCTGTATAAAATACACATCACCACAGCAATAATAAATGAATATTGTACGCTGCTACTTAAGATCTAGTTTTGTTAATTTAACAAAACCTCCTATTAGGTTTGTTACAATCGGTAAGTACGTCCCATGTTGGACCGTAATTTCTTTATGCACGCAATAAAACGTTTGATTAATAACATATGATCACGAATATTTTCAGGAACCAAATTGTCCACCTCCATGGCTTTATCGGCAGTCAAGAATGCAGCCAAAAGAATAGTCTGGTTGGACCTTGAGATGACTGGCTTGGACATTGAAAAGGACCATATCTTGGAAATTGCTTGTGTGGTGACTGATGCGGACTTGAATGTTGTTGCTCAAGGGCCGAACATAGTTATCAATCAGCCAGATAGTGTCCTAAACGAAATGAATGACTGGTGTGTTGCTCAGCATGGTGAGGTATTGATTTCTTCTACTTCATAAATAATAATTATAAACTAAATTTGAAATGTTTCATATTTCCTTTTTTATCTAAATCACAGTGTACTGTTGAAATATGCATAGCTAAATAGAATAATAAATAGATGCAATAAATTCAGGAAACAACAAAAACACAGATCTAATAATATTAAACTAAGAAAAGAATGTGTTGTTCTTATAAATAAATTTATAAACATTGATGAAATTGACACTCAACAATCACAATCTGGAAGTGAGTTAAGTATGTGAGCTCTCAAAGAGCACCACTCAATGTCTTTGTCAAAGGGAACCCAACCTGAGCCAACGGAGAATCTGTCCAAGTCAGGTAGTGCTCAGGTCTCTAATCCCGATCAAGATACACCAGATTTTTAACAAGGTCCATTGCAAGTAGTTCAGACAGAAGCTAGTTCTGTCCCTTGTATTAATAATGTTTTTGACTTGTATTAGTAATGCCAGATATTGTACGCAAAATATGCGCATTGTCATTGAGTTGCGGACACCAGCCCGTATTACCTATTACTTAATGTTAGTTACTGCTCACAGAAAAAAGAAAAGAATATGAAAAGAAACAGCAAAATAAAATTTATTTTATTGAACTTAATAATGTAGAATAATTTAGTTCTTTGCATGTAAGCTCCTGAACAAAATTAGGTCAGGAACTATTTATTTTAAGTAAAACCATATGATGATATTTTTACAACTGCTCAAAGATATTATGTTGTGTGATTTACAATGTTTTTGTTATTGTTACAGAGCGGACTGACGGAGGCTAGTCGCAAATCAAATGTTTCGCTGAAAGATGCTGAACAAAAAGTTCTGCAATTTGTCAAATCCTATGCGCCTGAGAAGAAATGTCCATTGGGTGGTAACAGTGTTTACATGGACCGCTTATTTATAAGAAAATATATGCCAATACTAGACAATTATTTACATTATAGAGTAATAGATGTCAGTACAATAAAGGAGCTGGCGAAGCGTTGGTATCAAAAAGAGTTCTCGCTTATGCCTCAGAAGAAGTTTAGACACCGATCTGTGGACGATATTCTTGAAAGCATAGAGGAATTGAAGTACTTCAAACAGCATATATTTAAGTCATCAATAAAACTGCAAACTGAAGTTTGAAGTATTAAAGAACTAAATATTGTACGGGTATTTTAAATTTAAATAATTTATTGAATTATGTCATGCATGCTAATATTATGTTCAACTCCAAAGTGATGGCTGTTTGGTTAGCACAGAATTCCACAATCTATTAAGTACAATGTAGGTATTAATGAGTACCTAGATGAAAATAAAAAGCAAAAGTAAAAAAAATGGCTTTATTTTCCTTTTACATATTACACACCCCAATAATTTTGCGTATTTATCTCTGCACCTTTATTGCTACGGAATAAATGGCGGTATCTTTCCCGATACGTGGATTGCAAAATCCGAAAATATACACCATTTGAGTTTTAATTATATTTATAAAAACCTTTTTACAGTCCATTCAACCTATTTTGACTTCTATTCCGTTGGCTGTAAATAGTTGGTATTGTAACCACGTTATTGCTTTTAATTTCATCCTTATGCAAACTTAGTAGAAGTCGAAATCGGTTGAACGGACTGTAAAAAAAAGGTTTAAATGTCTAATCTTATTTCAAATGGAGTTTTTAAGTGAAATAGCGTAAAGTACTCAAAAGCACTGCCTCGTTTTCGGCAATTGGCCCGCCCCATAAACGCGTAGCATGACCACGAAATGGCAGATACAATAGACAAAAGGGCAGATTTCTTTTATTAATCTCAGGGGCGTAGCTACCGCCATATCTGCCCCCACGGGGGCACGGGGGCCCCCGACATGAACGCCTGTCAGACCTGTCATTATTGTCCATAATGTCCATAGAGGCAGAAACTTTAGTAAAAACTAAACTCATCATCAGCTATAAATGATTAATAAATCAGTTTGCCGAAAAAAAGGCTAGGAGAGTGTATATTTAATTTGAATTGTTTGTAAAGTATTTGGAACAAGTGACAGATAGATAATTATGATGAATAAATATTTATTTTAAATAAATGCATTTTTTTTTCTTTTGTTAGGAAATCTTTACCCTTATAAGGGCCCCCAAACAAATTTTTATACGGGGCCCCGCCAAGGCACGCTACGCCCCTGATTCATCTGCCATTTTGTCTATTCTTACGTCGACAAAACTCGTTACTGGCGAAATGTTGGTGTACTATAAGTACACCTATGCCTAACCCTAAAAGGAATACCGGCGTGATCTTACGTTATGTACACAGTCCGCAGTCCTAGGCTGAGCTTTGAATTTGAGTGAGTGATTATCAATCGCACCAATGCGATCGCGCGAAGGACGCACAGCGCCTCAGGCCGATTGTATAAACCGGTTTAACCCAAGTAAAGGACGCCTCGCCATGTGCACTCACACAAATCTAAAGCTCAGCTTAGGCCTCGTAGACTGTACTTGTCCGATACCGTTGATTTAAAAAAAAAAACGTAATTTTTGCACCATCGGTCGGTAGTCGGTAATGAGGATCAAATTCTGGGTAGCAACCGCAAACCAAAGAAGAGTGCTGTTTTTTTTTTGCCAGTTGTTTTGGTTTGATTTCCCGTTGAGGTAAGCGGCTTTTCAAAATCGATGAATTGTAGTTTTTTTTTAATTGGTCACATTAATGTTTAGGTTCTTCCCCTCTGGGCCCGCTTTCAATACCATATCTTGCTTTATTTTTATATATATAAACTGTCTCACTGCTTTGCAAAGGCCTATCCCAAGTCCTTCGTGGAACTCTTTTCCTGCTTATTTACTCAAACTATGAAATTAAATCTTTACCTATAGCTTAAGCGAACTTCACCGACAAAACTGAACGGGTTCAGCTCATGTAGAACGCGTTTAAGAGCTGTCACGAGTCAAAATTGTTATAGAATATTGACACTGACAGCTCTTGAACTGGATCGCGTTGAGTTTCATCGGTGAAATCGGCACTAAGTAAGCTTAATATTTAGTCACACTTACAATTTGTGCCTACTTACGTGTATTATAGCAAAAGCATGAAACACACAACCTTTATTTAATTTCCATAGAACTTTAAAAAGTATCAATTCTCGTACCTACCAGTCACCGTCAATTGAATACAGTTACTAACGTAGGAAATGTTCATCTCATTTGAATTCAGCTCAGTCTGGAATTCTGGATGCAAATGCAGGCTAGCAACAGGGAAATGGATTTGCCTTTTAGACGGGCAATTAAGCACCTCCGAGTAAATTAGATGTCGGCCAGCTGTTTCATTTGCATGCAAGATAGAAAATCTGCCGTAGGTAGGATTTCGACAGTGGACGCCCCTCTCCGTGAGGAACGATCTCATCCAGCGGGACCTCTGCATCGAGAACCTGAGAGTGCCGACGCATCGGATTTGACGCACCCCCTTACCCCGCGATCTGATAGCGGATCACGACCCCATCGCACCGGACTGACGCCCGGATAAGCTGTAATACAGGTTACACGCGGCTTATCTGTGACAATTAGACTCCACACACACAATGCACATCCGTTGCGTAACGTGTACTAGGTTAATTTAGACACGTTACGTAAACTAAAACAGACATTCGCCACTATACAGGCACCTAAGCCGCGATCCGCGTGGACACACGACGGCCCCTTAGCACGGACAGTGAACGGCTAGCTCTGCGATCTGGACAGGCGGTGACCAATCACCTAGGTACTCTGTAGGCGCGTCGAGTCGGCATCTCCGTCGCAGGTCGTCGCCGCCAGGCCTCCCCTAGGTAACTAGGGGTCTCACCTAGCGGTGACAGACCGCCGAGATATCTTGAAGAAAACGACGCTTTACTATTAACGTCGTGGCGCTCCTACAGAAATAAAATAAAATAGCAATCACTCGCATGAGAGCGCAGCTCGCGTGCTAAAACATTTTATTGGTCACAGGCCCGTTTCTACGGGCCACCGTATGGCCCCCGCGCCTAGCCCCGGTACCGCTCGCCACGACCCCTTACGGAGACGTAGCGACTTTCAACGCAATGTCAAATGTGATTGTCGGTCATTCGCTATCCAACATTTGAAGTGAACAGCAAGCAAAATACCCTTGAAGATGGATACCACTGCAGATGAAGCAGCTCAAGTCATTGCAATACTGCATCGACATCATTGTTTCGACGTCTTTACGTAATCGGTTCTCCAATGCTGTTGAGCTGCAACAACAACTCTGATCAGCGCGCAGAACTTCTGTAAGCGTCTTCACGATTTTAAGAAGATTGAGATTGATTAACTGTTGGAGCAGACTTGCCAACACGCGGTCTCCACTCCATGAGGAGTGGAGACCGCGTGTTGCCAAGTGTGGTGTGGGACGCCACCCAGCTAGATGGACCGACGACCTCAAGAATGTGGCTGGGACTCACTGGATGCGGAAGGCGTAGGACAGTGTTGTGGCGCAGCCTGGGAGAGGTCTATGTCCAGCAGTGGACTGCGACAGGCTGAGTTGATTGATTGAGTGCAAGGAACATATTGACTCTAGGGAACTGAGTGAATCCTGAATAGGTACCTACTTACCATTTAACTAAGTGCTTTTTAAGAAAAAAGCCAGATAAGTAGGTAGATACATCACCTCAACATGGTATACTCATGTTTGGTGGGTGGGGTGGGAGCTTATAGGTGGAGGTACCAATTAGTCACATTTTCAAGCATTAAAAACGCCCAACTTAGGTCAGTATTTACCCTTTCAGACAAAAGAAGAATTTTTCAAATGACGTAGGTAATTCTGAGGTAACAATTTTTTAAAATAAAATGACACGGATCACAATCGAACGGAGAACCTCCTCCAGAAAAAAAAAGCGACCTTTCTTTAATAAAATGAAGTCATTAATGCTCCGACCCTATATTGGTTAAGGAGCATTCATGACTTCATTTGAATGACTAAAACAAAAGAGAACAACATTACTCTTGATGAACAAATTACGGCGTCCACAAACTAACATTGCTCAAATGTTCTGACTCCAGGGATAACAAAATTGCCTTGGTACACGCGACGAATTTAATTATGATTATGATAAAATATGAAGCGCTGTAAGGACCTCTGGTGGTGACAATTTGGACCTCGTTAAGTGGCCAGTGGGTTGTTTGCAACCTTTGGGTTGACGTTTTTGACCTTTAGGTTCAGTGTTTGTCCTATGTATTTTTATACTAGTATATTGTAAAGGTTTTTGCTAACTGAATGAATTCGTATTTTTTTCTCCTTTGAGATTAGACCGCTTCTGTTGCTCGATACGTCGTGACTCTAAAAGCTGATTTAGGAGAACTACCTATTAGAAGCATCAATTAATATTTGTAATATTGTGTTGTGATAATAAGTCAGATTTGGGTACCTGCGTTTTTAGATTGGGTTTTGGCTGTATAAATCCGACAGCAATACACCTGCGGGGTAATTGTGTAACACACTATAGCAAACGCTTTAATTTTGACAGTTCAACAACATTCATTGCGTTATTTACGTTGTTGAACAGGCAAATTTTCGAACACATGAAGCAATGGATTAGCAATATCTTTCAAAATGATTCTGATCGTGGTTGATAGTGTGTTACACAACTAGGATGCTGTATTATTTTGGAGTCCAAACTTGTTTCAGATTAAGATCTGATACAACAAGTGCACAAGACCATAGGTGGAATGGGTAGAAAGTGTAGGAACACAGTCACTGACCTGGAATTATATGGTCCTCTTCCTCATCTCCTTCCCCTGTGACATGGAAACGATTTGGATCCGTTCTACATTACCTACATTACTTCCAAGACTTCTCGTAAAGTCCACTTCTAAAAATGGTAGGTACCTACACACCCTTCGGCGTTGCTGCACTTACTGACACTTACTGGCACTTAGCTCCCGTTAATGGATTACAACGATTACTTTAGTTATAAATGGCAACTGTAATGCCACCAGAAGTACATCATGGCAGGCTGTGAAATAAGAACAAAAATGTACCGTATTACTTGCCGTTTTTGAGATCATATTTCAGTTCTGTTCGAAAAGAATTATGGTTCAATAAATGTTAATCTATCTACATCAGCTTTTTCGCAGGAAACCACACGTTTACAACTTACAAGGTACGATGGACTATTATCAGTCAAGGCCAACACGCAAAGAACTTTATCCAAGTGTCTACGGCCAATAAATAATTTTCAACTCATAAAAAATGGTTTATTTTGACCTAAACTTTATGATGGATCGTCAAAACTTGGAAGCACTCACAGCTTGCATACTAAAATTCCGGAAGATAGTCGGAAGTTTCTTGATGTTGACTATTCCTCCATTTTATTGTCACTTGAAGTCGTAAACGGATACGGACAGAGTGTTATTTTGAAACTAAGCGACTTGTAGGAAACTGTTTTATTTTGTTTGATAATGCATAGAAGATGTAAGTCAGACCTCCATAAAGTAATGGTTAGGTTAGCCACGGAACACGGAATACCGCTGATAGCGTCTAGAGACGGCAGTAGATACCTTAAAAAATTCATGGCGCAGAAAGTGCACAATTTCATACGTCAGTTTCAATACGCCAGTAATACACATGCCTTTAACACAAAAATAAGCAAATAACTTGCATGTCATCGTGATTCACCAATCAGAAGTTGTAATGGGTCAATGGCATGCAAGTTACTTGCATACTTCTGTGCAAGTGCAAGTAAACGGTGACACTCTTGGTTTGTACGCGGAAAGTGTCAATGCCGCTTCTAGCGGCGGCTGCCCAGTCATCACCAGGCTCGGTGAGGTAATCCATTAGACAGCACACAAAATTTACAGTAGGAATTTTCACTCGTAATGGCAATGGCCTTAACACACGTATTTTATGCCTTTTTCGGGCACCAGCCTCTTACATATATTGAGCCTATTTTTAAGCCTAAACACTTTTTGTCCACAACAGCATTTGAGATAAAAAATAAATAAACAAATTGAAATACACTCGTGGACAAAGAATACGATTTAGCTCGAAAAACTAAAATTACTCTTAAAATAATAGAGCTAGCGGCAGTAACGAAACTGAATGTTGTAATGTAATTTACCAGTTAATAAAGAAACCCCAATTTTGGAAACATTATCAGTTTAATTATTGAAATTATATAGAAAAAACAAAATACCAATAATTTTTACGTTGATAAATAAATTGGTGGTACATACCCTACTTTCACACAAATACTAACTATAAAACAAAATTAATACGTTGTTTTGCCCCCACGGGTTCTTCTCACAGGTGCTAGGTGATTGGGCATGCTGTTTATTAAGTTTCTTGGGCGATGTTGCGGGTACCGGTCCATTCTTCCACTAACGCATTGTTCAGGTCTCGAACTGTAGCTGCAAATCTCGCAAGCTCGTCCCAAGCGTGTTCAATTGGATTCAGGTCCTGGCTTTTCGCGGGCCAGTCCATGCGATTGATGCCAACCTCCTGTAAATACTCATTTACAAATCGAGCTATATGTGGCCTGGCGTTCTCATGCATAAATATTGATTTTCACCCATATTAATTATATCTAGGCTTACATGTTCATTAAGAATTTCTTCCACATATCTCGCAATAGTTAGCCTAACATTTTCTTTCAGCAGTAACTCCGTGGGACTCTCTGAAGAAATACCAGCCCAAACAGATCCACCGCCGAACGGCACCTTTTTCTCAAAGCCAGCTCGAATAAAACGTTTGCATGGCCGTCAGTAGACTCTTCGCGGAATCGTCGGTAGAATCTGGATGCGTTAGAAAACATTACTTTTGCCCATACTTCGTCTCCCCATTGTGCGTGTTATCGGGCGTAACGTAATCTGGCTCCTGATGCTCCCTTTCAAGTTTAGGACCATTTGCATGAATGCTTGAAGCATATTTGACCATGTGGGTTCAAATATGCTTCAAGTTCACAGTCCGCTAGCTAGCATCGTAGGGATCTCCCGAAGTTGATTTGTAACATCAACTGCCTGGGGTACAATTTTCGGAGCATGGTCGTAAGGATAAAGGCTCGTGCACACTGGCGCGACGCCACTGCGCGACACAAAGGTGCCGCGTGTCGCGCTACGAGCGGTGCCTTTGTGTCGCGCTGTGGCGTCGCGCCGGTTTGTGGGAGCCTTAAATCGATCCTCTCGAGCCGTAGTACATCTCGGTCAAACTCAAATTCAAGCATATTTAAAATAAACCAATTACACTGCACTTTTGAATTGTCAAGTTCGGTCGGTCAATAAGCTGAAGCTAGTTGCCCGTTCCAAAGCGTAGTACGTACATAATTTATGGAGAAGAACGGGCCAAAAACTCCACAGACAATCTTTTAAATCAAAATTTGGTTACAAAATATTGGTTACATCATGCATGTTGAAATTATGCATGTGAGAAGAGAGAAGAAGTACCCAGTAAATGTTAGCTTTATAGTATGTACGTAGTTTATACAGGTCTGCCGGTTCCTGGTCTTCATGGACTCGTTGCACTGTAGAAAGTGACACGCCTATTTTTCTTCTTGTAAGTACTTCACTGACTTCTTCTAACATAGTGACGAAATGCACAAAATGCCTCGGATTGGTTTGGTTAGTTTTTCTTTTTACCATTCAAAGTAGGTATCTACCTGGTTATTAGCGAAATATTTGTTTATGAGTTGAGGGAAGCTGCATAAACTTTGACGGCGACAGGCCATGCCTTTCGAACCGCGCTATCTTTTGAGCCTGAGTACGAATTGCGAAGGAAGTGCCGTAAACAGTTAACCAGTTAAAATAACTTGATGATCTCATACGAATCGAATAGTTACGAAGCTACTAAAACGTCGAAGTCGATTTCGTGAAATTAAAAAAGAAGTTCTGTTGATTATTAGTTTAGCATGGGGCTTGGGCCTTCCCCTTGGATCCGCACTTGTGTAGGTACCTAGAACAAGCCCTCATTCTTCTAAAATTCTCTAGTAATGTTCTGTCAAGCATAGGTCAGGCTAATGAGCATCATAAAAGTTTTTATAACACATTTGCTCGTAAAGGGTCTCTTATTTCACCAATTTCAATAACGTAATGTATCTCATTACTTACTAGTGCGTTATTGTAATGTAAAACGCACGGTTTATCAAGATGCTCCGTCTAAAACGAACGGTACTTTTTTTAAATCTTAACAACGAGACTTTATGTAAGAAAAGTGGTCAACATTTTATGAATAAAATTAACTTTGGGAGATTAAATATAATAAATAAACATTTAATTCTTTAATTTAATTAATTTTGACAATAGATTACAACCATTTATCTTTAACAAAAACACAAACGTATTAATTTACTTTATTAGTAATACTGGCTGTTTTTGTGCCCAAGCCTTAAAAAAAGCGCTGATGCGCGCGCATCGCTAATTTGTGAACAAGTGAAAATTATTCCGCGCGCTTTTTCTTTTCGCTGTATTGTTTTTATTTGAGAATGTCGTCAAGTAATGATGAATTTATTAATTCGACACCGCCAGAAGTCTCTGAGGCAGCGAGTCTCTAAGCCTCTTTCCCGAAAAATCGACCGAAAGATACTTACAAGCGTATCAAGATTTCATCCTATGGAAAACAAGCAAAGATGCAAATTAATTTTCAGAAAGCGTGTTTTTAGCCTATTTCATGGAACTTTCTCAAAAATATAGTGTCCGTATGGACTGAGGAGCCATGTCTCATATTTAAAAGCGGGTTCTACCAATATTTAGTAGTAATTTTCCGATTTTGTAGGCCCGATCCCGGAATTTGTAGTAAAACCCTTTAAGTTTAAAAGTTTTATTTTTTTGGATTTTATGAAAAATCAAAGCATTGCAGCTATCTCAAATTCAACCGTACAAAACCCTTTTCTTTTGTACAGATTAAGCATAAATACTACTAAATCCTACCAAATTTTCAAGAATATCGGTCGGCTAGTTTTCGAATTCTAAGGTGGCTCCTCAGTTCAGATGTCTGAATTGAGGAGCCACCTTAAACGTCCTGTAACTTTTAAAGGGTTGTACTACAAATTCCGGGATCGGGCCTACAAAATCGGAAAAAGTACTACTAAATATTGGTAGAACCCGCTTTTAAATATGAGACATGGCTCCTCAGTCCATACGGACACTATATTTTTGAGAAAGTTCCATGAAATAGGCTAAAAACACGCTTTCTGAAAATGAATTTGCGTCTTTGCTTGTTTTCCATAGGATGAAATTTTGATACGCTTGTAAGTATCTTTCGGTCGGTTTTTCGGGAAAGAGGCTTAGAGTAGCCTTTTTCGCTGCCTCAGAGACTTCTGGCGGTGTCGAATTAATAAATTCATCATTACTTGACGACATTCTCAAATAAAAACAATACAGCGAAAAGAAAAAGCGCGCGGAATAATTTTCACTTGTTCACAAATTAGCGATGCGCGCGCATCAGCGCTTTTTTTAAGGCTTGAGCGAGCACAGAAACAGCCAGTATTACTAATAAAGTAAATTAATACGTTTGTGTTTTTAACTCTATTCAGGGTGTATTAATATTCGGCATAAATGGTGCATGTAGACGTCAAGAGTTGGCAAACATCACAACTAATGATGTCGAGAACCATGGGCGAGTTCTTCTTGTCCTGGACAAAAACACAAAAAATAAAATTCCAAGATCGTGCACAATACAGGGGCCTTTACACGACATAGTGAAAAAATACGAAGCGCTTCGTTCAACAAAAGCGATGTCTAACAGATTTTTACAAAATTAACAAAATGGACTAGCCAACCCCATTGGCATAAATAAAATTGGAGCAATGCCGAAACAAATTGCCACTTTCTTAAATTTGGTTGATCCACATAATTACACAGGGCACAGTTTCAGAAGGTCTTCGTCTACATTGCTCGGCGATTCAGGTGCGAACTTATTGACACTAAAACGCCACGGGGGGTGGCGGTCGAACAGTGTAGCCGAGGGCTACATAGATAACCCGGTGAGAAATAAAGAAGAAATTAGCTCCCGCATTACAAGGAATATAAATTTGGAGCCAAGTGTTGACTCTCGACCAGCTACGAGCACAGACGCGTTCATTCCACCATCGTCGCCGCCGCCGCCACAGCCGCCTCCGTCGCTGCCACCGACTGCAGAACTCTGTGGTCTCGTTTCTACTACTTTCACTCAATAGAGTGAGAGAGAGAGACTGGTGAAATTGTAACTAATAATAATAACTTGACAACATTAAAAATGCCAACTGGCAACGTAATAATCAATTTTACAAATTGTTCAAATTTTTCTAACTGCTTTAACAAGTGATTAAAGATTTACCTACTCGTTTATGAAAGCCCAAGTTTTATTTATTTCCTCGAAAATACGTTATAAAACGTCGTATGGCATACGTGCGCTTTGATAATTGCAGCCTCTGCTTTCATGTAGAATTGCTGTAATTTTTTGACTTACCGCACTTATATCATTATGTACTATTAATTTCCTTATTACCTATATTCACATCGATACCTTAACGTTTCTTTTGGTTATAATTTCATTCCATTTCTAGACTAATTAATTAGGTAGGTAAATTGGTGATGTTATGCTGCGGTGGTGTCTCGGCGTGTACACCTATACGGGCGCGTTTCTTTTTGCTTTGTTGATTAAATGTTGACCACTGAATAAAACCATAGCGGCTGCACATGCAGCCATGCACTATTCCAACATGCCAAGTGATATGGATCACTTGACATGTTGGTAGCGTCCAACACATGCCATGGGAATGCTCGGCACAGGCCGCAACAGGCCTCGACAGGCGCAGCTACGCCTCGGGATCTACTCACTAAGCAGCAAATTCGTTGTTTTGTCCGAAGTGACGGGCGTTTTCTACTCCGTATCTACTTTGGACATAAGATTAGTTCCAGGTTCAAATTAAGAACGAATGATAACACGTTTTGACGGCTGTCCTTACTCCTGATGTGTTTTTGGCCGTCCGAAAAAGTTAATTAATTGGGAGTAGAGTTCATTCCGAAGTATCAAACTACTTTTAGACAGCCCGTAAAAAAGCCCGTTTAAACTCCGCCGTGATATTTTTACGTCCGTGCCTACGTGGTCTAACAGTTTATATTATAATTTTTGGCATAGCAATAAAGGTCTGGTCTTATAGGAATTAAAATAAAAAATAACACAAACTTCATGAAATGCTGAAAAGCATCATTAAAAGCTTCAGGTTCATAACAGTCAAGGGAAATAAGCAAATTCACACCTTACGTCAAATTGTCCTGATATAGCCATTTCATATAAAAACTGTCAAAGATTAAAAATAAATACGGTAGTTAAATTTCCCTGTATTTACACTATATTTACTTGAAGCTAACAGTGTAATCGACTATCGTTGGTAATCGTGCCTCACAGCGCGAATATAGATCACGTAAATACAAATTCAAGGAAAATCTATCACTCCAATTTTCAACTTCCGTCCCTGTTAGTTTAAGATTAAACTTCGAGTCTTTTAAAACGAAAAAGCAGCTTATAAACTCTATTTCAAGGAGCTGCGATTCAATATCGGCTATTTGCATAGACTTTACGAGCTCTGCCGTTTCGCAATAAAATTAAGTCATAAAAACAGTACCTACCGACCGACTTTTGCATTGAGAATAAAACATTTCTTGTTGATTAAAGACATTAAACGTAAAGATCTCCACTGAGTTAGCGCAGTAACTGTCGTCTCTCATCCCGCTTTGTCGTGATGGCTGTTCTGTATGGAAACACAAAGGAGAGGGGCAATTTCCATAAAATTAAGAAAGTTCACAACCTAACCTCAGTCACAATCTGTTAAAAAAACGTAATTAACATTAATGTTTGACAATGATTGACGCTGAGATGAGATTGGTAATTGAATTTGAATGAGTTGATTTTGAATTTAATGTACGAGAATTAAATTCAGCTAAGGGGACTACAGCATCTAATTGCGAATACGCTATTATACGAAAATAAATAAAAATTGAAGGATATTGCTAATCTATTGATTAATATGTTAGAAAAAGTTGTCTGCTCAACAACGTAGGTAGCGCATTGAATGTTGTAGAACTATCAAAATAAAAGCCATTCCTACTGTTAGGATGTATTTTACCAAACCATCGCTGGGGCTCTGTCTCGGATAGGGTAGTAGCATTAAGCTGGGCGATGGCCGTTTTGCGTGGATGTGACGCATATTTTCCCCTAACTTGTTATTTTTGGTGTTTGTGTTCAATCACTGCGTCACGTTTACCGCAAATAAACGTTTTTTCTTTCTTTTCTTTCAGCTGTCAGTGTCATTATTTTCTATGGAATATTGACATTGACAGCTCTTGAACGCGTTTTAGATGTCCTGAACGCGTTATGTGTCATTTGTGAAAGCGGCAATTAGTTTGTTACGCAACTATTTACCAGTAGTGCTATTCTATAACCATCACACCGTGAAAACTTAGGTGAAGTGAGCGTGGAGTGAGCTGTCAGTACCACTGATGCTAGGGATTGACCAAGACGGGATGACACTGACAGCACACTCCACGCATGTCTTCACGGTGAGACTTTTACAGAATTGACATGCAGGTCGGCAGATCGGCCATTTCAGGTTATTTACTGCATAGGAACGTACCAAATGAAGGCTTTTATTTCGTCTGCGGAATTATATTAGGTCCGGTCATTAACAAGCAGTGGATAAGTAGATCCTACTGATTGTTATTGAC
Source organism: Dasypolia templi (assembly GCA_963555695.1). Classification (NCBI taxonomy): domain Eukaryota; kingdom Metazoa; phylum Arthropoda; class Insecta; order Lepidoptera; family Noctuidae; genus Dasypolia; species Dasypolia templi. The sequence continues at coordinate 5,918,535 of OY743148.1, read as the reverse complement.
CGCTAAATTGTCTTTGAAAATTTAAGGCAACCTGTTTTGAACCTCCTCACATTATGAGGAGGTTCTACTCCTTACCAGTTTTCTTATCGTGGTTTTTGGTCTGCATTCTTCCACAGCCCGACAAGGGCTTCGAATATTTCCTTTTCGACTCAGTTTGTAGGCGCCAACAAGGTCGTCCCGCCATTTTCGACATTAACATTCTTACCCATTGAAACTGCCCTCGACGTCCAGGATGACCAATAGTGCCTACCACTTCTAGCGATGCAGTAAGTACTTCCGAGATGGAACTGAAAAACTGAAACATAAGGCTTCACCTCCATTACAAAGTCCAGTCTAATTTCTGACTGAAAAACAGCCTATAAAGAACAGCCGGTACCACCCACATCAAGCCGTCCTAAGCATGCAATATTACCGAGAATCGAGACTATAACGACGTTAGCATTTTAGGCATTGGCGTATCTCGGGCATTTTTCCAGGGGGCCTTCGCTGTTACGTAACTACATGAACTATGAATCGCTACATTAATTTAAAACGCCCCCCCAATGCATATACGTCTTCAAAAAAAAAAAAACAGTATGTAGGTACTTAAAACTGTAGATAAGTATAAAAATACTCAGGAGGCTGCCACATGAATTAGGATCTCATTTAACCAGTAAAAAATCCAGACTCAAGGCTGCTACTAACTGACAAATCCAAAATTTTAAAAAAACCTCGATACAAATCAAACAAAAAGCCTATTTTAAGTTGTGGATAATATTTTAATCAAAGCATCGTCGCTTCGGGGAACGGCTAATGAAAATACATATACATTCGTTATTGCTGGACCCTGTCTGTTTGACGTTTTCATTAGCCGTCCGATGCTTTGATCAAAATATTACTTAAACAACTTTTAATAAGCTTAAAGGGCTAATAAACATAACTTTTTTTTACTTTTTTGTTTGTATCGGGTTTTTTAGTTATTTAACTTTTATTTTCTGCTTTTTAAACTTAATATTTATACTAATACCCCCACCGCCGTATCTCCACGTTGACGTTGTGGTGGGGCTTGCGCGCTCTGAACTCTAGTTATGTCAGTGTCGGTAGAGATTTTACTGTGCCGAAACAGTTCCAGGATGAGGAGCCAGACCAAGAGAGATACAGAAACTCGCAGTGCAGCATGTGGCGAGCTGTTGGCCAGTAGCCACCTCACGGACCCTATCTCCCGGGAGAAGTCTTGATCCTCATCTCTGGCTTGCCTTAATTTACCTTCCAGAGTGAACACTGACGAGGAGCAGAGCTCCGACCTCATTCTTGCCTTTATTGGCCGGCTTGAGTGGAGATTCGCAAGAGCAAACGTGCTTGGAGGAAGGAAGGATTCAAGTAAGATGCTGGTACTGATCTTGACCGTCTCCACCGCCGACACTCCACTCGTCATAAGCACCTCAGGACATGTTGCCCCCTTGTCGCTAAGACACTTTGTGCTAGCAGCCGTTTCCGGGAGCTTTTCTGATGTGAGCTGCACGATGATTGGCAAATGCGTGCACTGACTGGACAGGTCCACTCTAATCTGTGTGGTTCTTTACTCAAAATACCATTTCAGACACCAGTCTACATGGTTCTTTCCTCAAAAGACCATTTCAGACACCGGATTTTTATATACATTTTGACATTGATGGACAATTTATGTAAACAACGACATGAAAATTAACTTTGCTAAGTGTTATAATATTTTAATTATTGTGACAAATAAATGCGTGCACTGACTGGACAGGTCCTCTCATCCTGATTTCCGACTCGAATCTACATGGTCTTCACATGACCAGACCAAGATTATGTCTGGACTTTAAAAGAGACTGTGACCTCTGAGTTTGTTTCGGCCTTTCTTCTCAGAGTAGTCAGATAGGAAACGCCGATCTCATCTAGTTTTTAAAATATGATTGCATTGATAGTTATTGATAGTTTTTAAAATATGATTGATAGAAGTGTATAAGTGTTTGTACAAACCTACTTACAGAAATAAAATCAATTATCTAGTATATTATATAAAGTGTGGCGAAAAAAGTTTTATGCATGAGAGACTGCCCAGTTATAGTCTATTTTGAAAATATGATTATTTATAAGAAAAAGTAGGTACGTTCCAATTTCAAAATTTTTTCCACACTAACTTTGGGGGATGAAGAAAGAAGTGGTTGCCCTTTGACGGCTGTTACGGAAGAAAACGTGCTAGCAGTGAAAAGTTAAATCTAAGACAATAGGCGAGTTACGTATCAAGAGATTCAGCACATACGGCAGGTTGGATCGGGAAGCCTTCACGAAATTCTACACGTGCATCTTCGCGTGAGGAGGATAGTTTCACGCTGGGTGCCGCACAACCTCACCGATGCTCAGCAGCACGCCCGGGTGGAATGGTGCCGTGATATGATAAACAAAGAACAATGCCCACTTCCCATACATTTCAAAACCCGATAATGAAAGTTTATGTATAGTTATAAGGTATAGTAGAAACACTACCTGTAAGTTTAGAAAATAATGTCTTATGGTCATTTTCACAATTGAAACGCCACGAAGTCCAATAAATATTAATGTTTCTTTTTAGGTTAGGATTTGTCGTTATAAATAAATAAATGTGCTAGAAAGAATTATGTAAAACTCGAAGTTTAGTCTAAAATAGTAATACTTACTTAATAATACATATCTATGTTCTAAAACATCTTTTTTACTTTGTGAATTCCTTAAAACCAGCTGCCCTTATGTCACTGCTTAGACTCTCGATGATTGTCACTGTAAATTGAGTGTCGAGCATTAAGGCCGCATTCCGAGTAAGACTATAATCGCTGACAGCGCTCACATCGATAATTAGCGTTCCGATTTAGATATCACGATTATGACAGCTGACAATTCGCTCACAGTGATATTTCTATAAGGCATGGTCGGCGTTATCGCAAGATGGCGCATGTCATGTCGTCATCTATGACGATTCACATGACATCGTTATCGCGCTCACGCTAATTCGGTACGAACGAAAGCCCGCTCAAATCGATTACATCCTAATTCGGAAAGCAGCCTAAATGTCAAACGTCAAAAAATACGTTTCAATCGTCGTAACTCCATAACATATTGAATGATTCATTCATTTAATTATTTTTAATTAATCTGTATTATACATTGACTAAAAAAGAAATACTTACTGAGTAAATAAAACGTAAAATAATGTATGAAACTCAGAAACAGAGTTGAATAAAGTCAAGTAGCAGTGTGTAAAATGGAACGTTGTAAAAAAGGGTAGTTGAGATCCGTTCAAAACATGCTAATATGTTTACCCTTGAAGTAGAATAAGCGTAAAGAAAAATTAAAATTAAAAAAAATCCTGCGTTTCTTTTAACATTGTGATAAGCGTAATTAATATACAATTTAATTAGCTGTATTTTAAGATTTATTTCATTTCTATACATTTTCAGGTGAAAAATGGGCATTCCTCTTTGAAGCAGGCGTGTTTAAGACATCATTTCTCATTATTTGCAAGGCGGTAAAAAAAGTGTTGTTATGCCTCGCCTGTATCAAATATTCGAAAGGCTTACGTAGGTATAGGTATATTGGTAACACTGAATATTAATCAAAATTGATATCTTTATACATGATAAAGATATCAATTTTGAGGGACTTGTACTCGTATATGTCAGAAATTGCTTACTGAGGTAAACTCAAATCGGCTGAAACGGCCAGTACGTAATAATTTTTGGAAAATATTCCCCCAGCTAGAGTAGAAGATCAAAGGGGTATTAGTCCGATGAACCCTGCAGGCTACTGGGTTATATATAAGTATACACCTCGGATATAAGTGGATTTGCTGAAATAAGAAGTTTATAAATACATTAATAAAGCCCCCTTTTTACGGTGCAATAAGTTTCTTACCTGTTGTATACAATACAATTAAAGCCACACATGCCTTGCATCGTTTGAACATTGCTTCAAATTATGGTGTGCGTGTGCCACATGCAATTAAATCGCACCGTGTATATAAATCAGAGTTTTAGCACGGTAATAATATCATACAGTATTCCAACTTCATACAAACGGACGAAGAGCGAGCTATGCCTACGCGCCTCGCTCAAGGCACGCGCGCGGCATGCAGATAGTCTCGACTGTGCCGTAGTGACGAACGGGCGGTGTGTTGTTTTTTTAACAATAACCGCGCGATTTTTTCACTAAAACTAAGTTCAAGTACATATTTAATCTGACGAGTATGATATATTGCGCTGTTTACGGTTACATGAATCCGTCAATAACGCATCCAGAGATAACTTTTTTTAGATTACTGTAAATTCTGAAAGGTAAGACTATAATAGTTATTTGTTTTACATGTGGGTAAAAGTGTTTTTTGCCGTGAGTGCTTCGATTGAAACCTGAGCTAGCAAAGGGTTCTAGAATTAAACCACAAGCGAAGCGAGTGGTTTAAAAGAAGAACCCTGAGCGTCGCGAAGGTTTCAAATCACGAAACGCTAAAAACTTTTACCCATAAGTGAAACACAACAATTTTCACCACACTACGAGGAACTTGCACAAAAGAAAGAAAACCAGTAAAATACGTATAGAATAGGAAGGTAACACAATTCTTCATTTTCCGTCGCTTCAACTAATTCAGACGGAGTCAAATTTTCATCGCTTTCACTCATTTTGAGAAATTTGTAAAAACTTGTTGTTGTAAATATTTTGAATGTTAGCGCGGGACACAGGCAGGCCACAACGGGATTCTTTCAAAGGCTTCTGACAAGTGCCTGTTGTTTTTTAATTCGCTCATATAAGCAGGCAAAGGAAGTGAGCCATACAGCCTTGTCTTTTTTGTCATTTCTTAGTGAGAAGGTACGTTCAAAACAAATGCTTTATACACTTTATTCATTTATTTCGATACACTAAGTTTAATTAACCATTACTTTTATTACCTTTTACTGTATATTACGATTAGAACTATTCAAATTAACATTAAAAATTACATAATTTTATAGTGTTAGCAATAAAAATAAATTAAAAAGCGGATATTTTCGGTTCTGAATAACCAGGTATTTTCGGTTGACAGGTTTTGAACGTTTCTAACTTTTGTCTTAAAAACTTTTTTGTTTCTAACTCTTTGGTTTTATTTAAAACTTCGAGTAAATGTTGAATCGGAAGCCTTCGAATTTTAAAACACTTTTACACTCTAGATAACAAAAAAGGCTTTTACCCACGGAAATCGATGGGTAAAAATTGCAAATAATAGGTAGTGTGGTGAAAAATAATTTTACTTACTAGTGGGTAGGTACATAAAGTGTGTCTTTTTAATGGATAAGTATTGCCTTTTATCTCCCGAAAATAAAGATGTCTGGATTAATAAATAAGTGAATAGAGTAAAGGAAAGTGATTGACCCGAGTGAAATAGGTAGTTTTAGGCGGTTCATGAATCAGGAAACGGTAGGTACGCTTGTGTTAAAACCTCAGGCATGTGTGTTTTGTTTTGTTAGTTTGTATTATTCAAAGTAAAGACAAAGACAAAGTAAAGACTTTATTATTAATAATAGTTGTTTATTGTACTGTGTGTACGAATAATACTAGAAAAAATAATTTGACCGTCTGCCTCACACTAGTCAGTTGAAATTTTCTCAGATTAAGTATTTCTGCTGCTGCTATATCAACATACACTACTAGAAACCGTTCTTTTCTCGGTATTAATAACAACAACAATAGCTACACTCATGAAATATTCACGGGATATTTTGATGTTTGAGAGGGTTGTGATTAAAAAAAATTCGTAGCCAGCTGTTCAGCTTGGCATTGGTGACCAAAGAATTTTTGTTTTGAGTTGTTGCGAGTTGTAGGTACCTAATTTATAGAGACGTTAATAAGCTGAGATAAAAAGTTATTAAAATTATTCGTCAGCTGTTTTTTGCATTTTAGTTTAGTAGGTAGGTGTTGTTGTTTGTAAGGATTGGAGTCCATATTTCCCAAAACAATTTTTAATTAAGCTTTAAGAATGCGGATTTTTTATACTTTAAAATTTAATAATAAAGCATTTCCTACGTCTCAGTCGAGGCGCAAATCTTTTTCGGTCGCAAATTTATAAGACCGATTTGTTATTCAAACATAAACATGGTTTTTTAATTAAATCTAACAATCAAAAACATCACGCATTTTTATTGAACACTTCCTATTAAATTCACAAAGTATTTTATTTGATTAAATACAAAAGTATATTTACAATCACAAAACTAAATTGAAACACAAAGTAGGCAAATGTAATTAAAATGCTTTTTTTATGTACCGCGCGGCTGTAGGCATTTATTTTAAAGCTACGGCCGAGTTACAATACTGTAATACTATTACCGTGGTTTTAGGCTCGTGCATACTGGTGCAGGACATGACGAGATTCAAACGCGACACACAGACACCGCGTTTCGAGATACCTACTAGCGGTTCTTTTGTGTCGCGCCTGTTTGTAGGAGCCTTTACGTAGGCAGGGTTCTGGACTTTACCCTCTGCCTATCCCTTGTGGAATACAGGCGTGATTTTATGTTGAAGCTTGCTTCTGTTACCAATTAAAAGAGTAGGTACACTAGAACTAGTATTTCTATTTAAGTATAATTTTTTATTTAGCCGTGAGTCACACACTATTGTTGTTATTTTCACTTTTTATTTCGAGATTTGTATTTTGTGTTTCACGAACTATGTCCAAATAAACATTGTTCTTTCTTACTGTCTATTTTAAAAAAGTAGTTTTAAAAATAGAATGGTAATGTCCCACCTAAGTCAATCTATCATTTATATTTCTATATTTTTGTATAGTTGTAAAATCGGACAGATTAGTCGTAATCGTTTACGAAAATGTATTACGCAATTAGGCTGCTGGCCTACCTCTTCGGAAGCGCCTTTCAAACAATTTCAATGTTAGTTTAAGGTTTAATAATATGTACTTACCAACCTAATTGTTTCTTTGCCTGTCTCCTCAACACCTTTTTTCTCAGCAGAACTCCACTGTGTCTGTTCTTGACAAAAGCTGCTTTATATATAGGAAGGTTGGCATCGTTTTTGCATCGTTTTGTCAGTTTTCATGTTAATATATTTTTTATTGCCATATGCTACGGTTTCCAACAAGAGCGGTGCCTGCATGCGGTGGTAATGACCAAATAGAGAGCGTTTTTTGACAACTTATCGTCAGATACTGATAAAAATGACAGATTTTCATGACATCCGTTATAAAAGTGACGGAAACCGTCTTTGGGCAACCATAGCCTAATTCGTTCAGGCTCAGAATGTCCCTTTCCCAAATGTCACATAGCCAATTTACTTGGAGGATTATTGTTTTGTGAATGGGTAATCGTACGGAAGATGAAACACAGTAGGTAGCTGTTTAAGTACCTAACAGTGGACAACTGATCGTGGACTGCGAAGAAACCCTACTGTCACAGAACTCCTTAATGACGAACAGTATACCTACCTATTCAGACTGGGTTAGTACGGTATATAAAAAAAATGCAATGGTATCAATATATAGTGTTACACTAATTTTTGTTTGGCAGGTTCCACAATAAAATTTAAAAAAACCGTCTTTCAAATATATATTGATAACGACTTTCCAAATTAAAGTTATTTGCACTTTGTAGTGTTTTTTTATAGTAAGTTGTTTGTATTGTTTTTATAATAAGTTTTATTTAAATATTCCCAGTTTAAATGCGTAGCTGTCGTAGGCAATCCCACGTTTTGAGAAAGTGTAATTTCGGCAAAGGGACATTTTGAGAAAGGGACATATCGGGAAGGGGTAATTTTGAGAAATGGACGTTCCTTCTCATATTGTCCATTTCACAGAGTATCCCTTATTCTGTGAAATGGAAAATATGAACATTTCGGGAAAGGGACTATTTGATAACAAGGGAAATTTTGGGAAAGGGCCATTCTGAGCTTGAACGACTTAAGACCTGCCGGCTATTCTGTAAAATGTCACCTTGTAAACTTTGGTGAAGTGAATCCCTAGCATCAGAAGGATAGCTCTCTTCACCTAATGCTAGGCATTCACTTCACCTATGTTTTCAAGGTGAGATTTTACAGAATGACCATTGACCTCAATCTCGCTTAATGGAAAGCGTTAATGTAAACTGACATCTACCATCTGTAAGTAGGACAAAACACTAGCATTAATAAAAAAATTAAAACAACTACTACAAAGCCAAAAATTACCCAATAGTAAGAAACATAAAGCTAGCAAAACGAAAACAATAATGTTTAAAACAGACACGTACCGCCATTTTTTCCCGAAATACTTTTCTCAAATACTACGTGCATTCACCTTCCTTCCTCGTTTCACGAAATTACAGTAGGTAGTATTTTATTGTATAGCGCACAGGCACTACGTTTTATTCAGGCAGGTATTATTGGACAACACACGAATAAATCAGCCTTGTGCCCTAAAGAGGGCTGACAAGGGTCACCGGTCCTTTGTCTTTTCCTCACTTAATTGTCGCGATGATCGACTTAGGGCGCGTAGATTTACAATGTACCTATTAAGCCCCATTAATGTCCCTGTGGTTCCGTAAAGGAACAGGCTGCGGGTGTTTTAAACCAAAGGAACACTGTGACCATCCTCTTCGGAATTCCCAGATTATGGTAGAATTAAATACCGTGATATCCAGCCACGTGGTTGCAATCCCTAATAGTCTACCGCGGATTACTGCCCAACGTAAACCCTTCTGGCCGTATCTGATGCTTTAACATATTTCCCCAAACTTCTGCAGCCAGACATAACCAGAATATTTAAGTTGCCCCATAATTATTGTTTTTCCTTCCACCTGAATGACATGAAGACTGTTCTCACAAAATAAAAGTGGTGAAAGTGAAGCGATCTAGAAGCGGGGGGAAGATTTTGATCGCGATCTCTTTCAGTTTGAGTGGCTACTTGGTGTCAATGCCTTTACGGAAACAAAGAAGCATCAACGCTGATTGGTTTACTACCAAATGCTTCGCAAAAGCTTTCTCTGTTGTGAGCGCAAGCGACGAAACACAGGGCTCCGCACCTCGACAACGCGCCTTCGCACACCGCGCTCGAAACGAGGGACTTCCTGGACAGCACGCCGGTCAAACTCCTGGGTCACCCTCCTTACAGCCCTGACCTAGGTCAGGGCACCGTGTGACTTCTTTTTATTCCCGAAAATAAAAATCTGCTCGAAGGGATACAATTTTAATCGCCGGAAGATGCGCTTTTCCAGTCCGCCGTAGACAACTCGTTTACAGCCTGCTCGAACGGTGGTTCAGGCGCATGAAACTTTGGTTAGAGGCTGGTGGAGAGTACTTTGAAAAATTTATTAATAATTATACTTTTTTAATTCTTCCGCCTTTTTTGGTGGCTTGCTGTGTCAAAATACAAGTACATACCTTAATTACTAAAGTAAAATCTGCGTGGTAATTGCGTAACACACTAACAGCATGTATGGTTTTCATTTTGACAGTTCAACAACATTCATTGCGTTATTTACGTTGTTGACCAGACACATTTTTCGAACAAATAAATCAATGGTAGATAATCCATTGATTTATAAGTTAATGTGGTCATCAGAAGAATGATTTTGAAAAATATTGCTAATGCAATAAATTTTCTTCATAATGTTTCATGTTCTGATTAATAGTGTGTGTAGCGATTTGCCTCTAGAAATATCCTGAAACAACGACCAACGGTCGATGAAAATGTAAGCCATTGTGTTAGTTACAATAAATATGGGCCAGCAGTCCGCAATACTCTGCATTCTGTGTAGATACAGCCTGCTCGCTGGGGCTTTGATTGAAACTCTTTATATTCCAACGTCCATACAATGAACTGTGATTGCAGAACGTTTTACTATGACATGTAAAATATTGGCAGTTTTATGCATGCATGATGCAAAAGGAGTATGTAATGGAGGAGATGGCGTTGTTACTGCCTACGCCAATGGGAAGAAAGTGAGAGTTCATGTAAGTATGTAATATAAATTCCTGTGACGTATACCGTAGGCCTATAAAAGCCTAATCAAAACATTGAATGATATTAAGCGAAGCTAATAGCCCCAACCTAACTTAATAATATAATGCGAAAGTAAGTTTGTTTGTTTGTTACGCTTTCACGCCAAAACGGCTTGATGGATTTGTATGAAATCTGGCACACAGATAGACGGTGACCTAGGTAAGGGTAAACACTACTTTTAATCATGGATCGCAGATAAAGTCGCGGGAAATAGATAGTTATTATTAAAACACGGTATTAAGTTACGCCAGACGTGCTAAGTTTTAGTCAGAAGCTCAACTGATCGTTATTCTGCGTTTAATCAGAGGGCGGAAACAGCTTTGCTTTATATCCTCGGCTTATCTAGATTTTGTGGTGGGTAACCACTAATCAGTCTGAATAACTTCGCTTGTTAATAAAACATGTCCCACTCACTCATTCATCATACACCCACCCCACACGTATACAATCTTCAATCTTTCTTCAAACCTCACAAATCTTACCGACTGATGCTATGTATGAAAGAGCACTAATCGACTACCTTTTTAATCTTTTTAAAATTGTAGCTAGCTCACTAAGGTAAATGTTCTGTAATTTATTTAAAACTCATGAAATATGAAACTTTTTGAGCTCTTCGTAAAGAAAGTTTTTCAGTCTCATCTGGCTTAAAGCAACAGGCTTACATAATTGTCTAATAAATAAGTTTCCGCAACGAGTATTTTCCCAGAACATTATTTTTAATACTACATAACTCTGTTTAGAAGATTGTATAATAACGGTATAACAGTTTGCAAGAGTTAGTAGATATCTATTATTTTGGGACTGTAATTAACTTAAATTGGGACTGTAATTAACTGTTTGTAGAGCAGTTTTTTTTAATAATCAAAATTGTGGCACTCTCTGCCATTCTTATTTTCTGTGTACATCGTTATTGGCGCAATGTGAAGCTACCTTTTATAAAAAATAATTGTAAAAAAGCTCTCTCACGCTCACTTCACCTAAATTTTCACGGTGAGAAGGTTACAGAATAGCAGTACAGGTTGATTTGCAGCAAACGTGTCAGCGAAGTTACAGATATAAATACGAAGACAGAATTATGGCGTTAAATAATAGCATTTAATTTGCGTTCCTATAAAATGATGAAAAATGTGCCGCGACCGACTGAACTAAGGAGATCATGTTAATGTACCTTTTTTTAAAATATACTTTTTAAGTTATTTTGCAATCGTTCACATAAAGGGCACGCTGTGAAAAAGAATAAAAGATATATTTTTTAACTAAATTTATTCTCAAAACTATTCTTTTAGAAATCCTACAATAGTTATCGAGTCCAGGTCCAACACTGTTTTTTTCTCCACACAGACAAATAATAATAATTATAATAACAACCCCAACGGATCCTCAAAGAATCCATTAGATAATTAAATAAATAATAGTTATTATAATTTTCTAACATTAACCAATTGTTCTTAACACAATACATATTCGTCTATAACATAATTTGGTACATTACACTACTTATATTGATTTCGGTTACATTTATGAAAAATATAAGTTTACTTAATTATTCATGAATTTTAGTAGTACATCTTGTAGTAAAAATTTTGAAATATATTTATACGTAATTAATACATTAATAATAATGGCAGTTTAATATTGTGCCACACAAAATAATTCCTGAAGGAATTATACCCATTAACTTGTTATCAACAATTTTTTAATGTGTAAATAATATTTCCATTGAATCAGACGTAAAAACCTCTCCACGAGGCCGAAATAAATCCGTTTTACCCACAATCAGCTGATTATAATAATGGCATCTACTTATCTATCATTATTAAGCGCATAATCAACGACTTACATTATGTTGACACTTTTCACTACATATTACAAATATTTGACTCTATACATCAGAATTCAGCACACGGGAATCGCAAACATATCTTTTGTATTGGTTTTAAACCAAAACTCCACACTGAGGTATTTGGCTACGGAAATGGCTACCTACAAATTTAAGATAATTATGGAACTTCAGCTTAAAATATCTAGGTAATCTAATGATATGGCTGCGATCGCTTAAATTCGACATGGCAACGTTAGAAAACCGAGGACTGCAAGAAATTTTTAAAATTGAAACGATAATAGGGTAGTTAAATAAATTCGTATGCTAACGATCAAAGTTCGCCAGTGCGGGACAATATTTTCTAAGTTTTACTCTGAACTGCTCTAATGCTCAACTCATAATTGAGTTTTTAACTTGTTACATAAAAGTTTCATGTTCCTATGCTCTCGCTATCTTAATTCTCTTGAGATGTAATTTATTTTCAACTATTATACTATTTTTTCAAGGTACATTTCACACGCGCTCATTTGCATTATTACTACACTTTTGAAATCCAAGATTCTTAAAACTACACGACGAGGAAGGGAAAATGTATTCATCACAACACACTTGGTACAGAAGTACCTTGTAAATAAAAAATAAATTCAACAAAATATGATGTAGTAACTCAGAGCTACTTTATCAAATTCGTTATACATAACGGTCATATCGTAATTTGGCTTATTTTTATCAAAGTCGATGGCCAATGTATTCTCAAAATACATGATTAAACATTGATTTATAAATAAATTATAATATAATTAAACAATATATAATTCAAATAGGTACACAGTACACGAAATGAGGCATTAAGGAGGTTATTAACTACTATTTAATATTTTTACATTAACACTACCTATTTGTTACATGATTACAATTTAAGTTTCATTATCTACATAATAATTAAACATTTATTTACTTGAACTTTTGCATGTTACTTAACGGCAAATTGCCGATATCTATCATCGTCATTTCTTTGCCGATCATCTAAAATGATCGACCCATGAAAGTCATTTCAAAACGACTAGAAAAGTTTATTTTAAGCTTTACCCGGGTACGCAAATATTGCGAACGACTTACGAGAACTTCAAAGTTATATTACTTCTAACTCCGGATACAAGAGAGATGCATTATGAAAATAATGCTCTTAAACATTCTTCTAACGACTGAAATATTAGTAAGCTTCACTCCGATCAACAGCAGATGATTATCACATTCTGAGACAACGCACAATTTACTCGCGCGTGAATACAAATTCGTTGTAGTGGTTCCAACGATTTTCTTCTGAATCCACTCCCGGTTTGAGCTCGGCAGCCCCCCCAGCGGTGCCGCTGCCACAGCTCGCAGCCAGCTTGAAACCGTTCTCTTGCAACATGTCAAAAGCTTGTTCAATGAACGAGTGCTTTAAAAAGAAACGAGACGTGTACCTGTCAGCAAGTCCGTGGTCTGGATCTCGAGACTCGTTCAGGGTTTCTCCAAACACGTCACGGCAAAGGTTCACCTTTCCACAGACGAGGATACGTGATAACTTGCGGAACTTAACATCGGCGAGTCCGTCACGGCCGAATGCAAAGCTTCCTCGGTAGCCGACGGTGATGCAGCCCTTCTCGCGGTTAGGTGGACGCGGGTCAGCATCCCGGACCGCTTGCTCTAGTCCGGCGAGTCTATAGTGTTTGGCTTCACGAGCTAGCCGCTTGTGTTCTCTGAAGCACTCCGGAAGAACGAGCCCGCCGTCTCGGAGATAATCCAAAACATAACGGAAGAGGACTCCGTCGCGATCGAAGAAAATGCGTCCGCGGGCGTCGCGCGGGTGGTCGGGGTCTTGCAGCGCGGAGGCGGGCAGCGAGTCCGGCTCGCGCAGCAGCGTGTCGCGCGTCGTTGCGTAGTGCACGCCGCCCACGTTGAGCTCCAGGACTTCAGGCGGCGCGTCCGCCATGGCTGAGGGTTGAGGGCGATGTGTCGGAGCGACTGCGCGTCCCTCGCTCCTCCCTGACCCACTTACCGCGCGTCTCGGCGCCGCCGCGCGAGCCCATCAATAACGCACGCCCGGGTTACTGACTCGAACGTAATTATTTCCCTCCCTTTGAGGGAAAACTCCTCCGTAAAAGCCTTCAAGGTCGACGTCTATTGTTAGCTAACAGATGGTAAATATAATTCTTTAATTCGACGGAATGCTATATTTGCTTTGCTCCTTTTATGGACTTAATTAATTGGATTATTGTTATACGACTTGGTGCGAATGACTACTTCGCGTTACTGCCCGCGTATTCGTCATCTTTGTAAAGATTCAACATGTCGTTAAAACATATTGGCAGCCATCACTCATATCTAAATGGAAGCAGTTCATATAAAATCCAACAGAGCATAAACCTTGAAAGTCTTTCAGGCGTTAATGGGATGCCTCCCAAGGCACATATTTCGGGAGAAACTTTTTCATTCAACCAGCGACCCTAGCACATTATTTTTAATGCTTTCTCGCACGTTTTTCGCATAACGCAAAATTATAAGCTTATCTCCCCGTGTGACATAATGTTTTTATAACACAAAGTTACCTGTAGTTTGGCTGAAAATAAGTCAATCAACAAATTAATCATACTTGAAACTATGAAACAGAACCACCTGTAGGTTCCCGAGTTATTTTCGTAAGTCGATAATAACTTAGTGACTGACAAATTGCGTATTCAAGAGGTTAGACGCATTGTTTACTTTGCGAATTCATCACTTTCCACGTGTTTCACCTTTCCCAAATTTTGTTTACTTGGGCAACAATATTTTCACATTTGACCTTCGTCCCTCCGCGTAATTTATGAGATTAGATTTACTCGGAGTGGCATCAGCATTTGATAAAATCGAATTTACAGCGAGCTACTACAGAGTTTTTACTAATTACCGGAGTAATGAGTGAGTGGAGGCCTTTTATTACGGTCTCGGGAGATAGCTTGTGTTTTCTGCACATTTACGAGATAGAGGTTGACGCGAGAGCTAAATGTAATTAAAAATTCCCGTCGAGATTTTGATCCATTAAGCACGGCATAATTAATATACTTAACATTTAATACTTATATGTGAATGTAAGGGTTTAAATTGAAACATTTTTTGTTGCGGACGTCCCGAGTGTATTTAAACTAAACGAAATAAATTACTAATACCACATTACAGTCATGGGCGTAACACTCCCAATTATCACATTGTAAGGAAATACATCATTGCTTATGAGATTACAAGGCTATTTTATTTTATTTACGTATTTTATTTTGACGTTAATCTTTACGGATGTTAAAATCCACAAACGTAAATTCCTCGATGTTCGCCTGATTTCTGAACTCGCATTTTTCAATTTTGCTACTTGGACTCCCTGTGGTCTTCAGCCATTGCATCCTGCAAAGACAGTGGATATTTCTATAAATTACGGCGAAAAACTAATTTTAAAGTCGGTGAGACTTTAATTTGCTCGCAGGTCTCACTGTGTAATGAATCATGTTTCGTATTCATTATGAGTTGCTAGGTTTCCCTCTGACGCGACGCCACGGTGGATCGAAAATCGGCTGTAGAAGACATAAGTAGGATCTCGATTTCTTAAATGTTATATTTTTTTGCTGGAAATGACTTCTGCTGATCATTACTGTTCTATAAAATGTCATATGAAGTAAATGTGTGCACAAATGGAAGAGTTATAATTTCTATAAGAAAAAAATGTATGGAGCTAGTATGAAAAATCGAATTATCTCCTAAACGGCATATTTAACCGTAATATCCTTGGAGGTGGTCATAGTGCTAATTATTTATAATTTTTTGGTTGCGGATTTAACGAAAAATTTCATGCCGTTTTTTTTTTTAAAATCGTCAAAATATTTTCATTTGTTTTTTCATATGAAACGATTCCTTTTTGTGTCCAAGTTAAAAAGTTCGATATGTTATTAACCCAAATATTAAGAACACACAAAACAAGAAAAATTAAATAAAAAGATTGCTGTTTTTTGACACATTTTTATTAATTTAAATAAAAAAAGATTATCAAACTCTTATTTAAGTAACATATAAAGTTATATTATATACAAAATAATTTAATTTAAGGAATTAATACTAAGCATTTGTAAAATAAAGTAAAATAAATAAAAAAAAGACAAAATATCATTAAATATTACAAAAAAAAACCCAAACAGACTCAAATACAAATTTACAAATAAGTACATATATATTTTTTTTACAAATTTTCCTTATCACTCTCATTGTCACACTCCAATTCTGAGTCAGCATCCAGATTGGATGTATCCAAAAACTCGAACTCAGTTTCCTGAAATTGAATTAAGTCGAGAGTTTCAGCAAAAAAGCTCCGCTTTTTCTTGGCATCTAACTTAGGCCTTTGTGCACTTAGCAAGGGATCCGAAGAAACAACAAGCATATTTAAAATGTCTTGATTGGAATCCTGCCTGCTTCTGTTCCGCGAATGATGTTCTCGAAACCTCCTAAAATCTTTGTTTCGAGACTCTGAGGCTTCTTCCGAGAGAGTCCCAATCGGCACAATATTATTTTCCTCAATTATGTCAGCCCCATGGATTAATAATTTATGAACGGTTGACGACATGTAGTACCAGTCGTATAA
Source organism: Dasypolia templi (assembly GCA_963555695.1). Lineage (NCBI taxonomy): Eukaryota > Metazoa > Arthropoda > Insecta > Lepidoptera > Noctuidae > Dasypolia > Dasypolia templi. Next base: position 5,902,077 of record OY743148.1, on the reverse strand, counting down.
TAATACGTACTTTTCTGCTGTTTTGCGGGCATAATCTCTAAATTTTATTATATCGACCTGCTCTCCAGATGTAATTGCTTGTAAAATTACAGCAAATCTTTTGATGAGGTCTTCATCCAAACCGGTTATAGCTGCGGTTTTATTAGGAAACTCAAAGAATTTTCTTGCAGTATTCCCGCATCTAACTTAGGCCTTTGTGCACTTACAAAGGCCTAAGTTAGATGCCAAGAAAAAGCAGAGCTTTTTTGCTGAAACTCTCGACTTAATTCAATTTCAGGAAACTGAGTTCGAGTTTTTGGATATATCCAATCTGGATGCTGACTCAGAATTGGAGTCTGACAACGAGAGTGATAAGGAAAATTTGTAAAAAAATTATATATGTACTTATTTGTAAATTTGTATTTGAGTCTGTTTGGGTTTTTTTTTTGTCATATTTAATGATATTTTGTCTTTTTTTTATTTATTTTACTTTATTTTACAAATGCTTAGTATTAATTCCTTAAATTAAATTATTTTGCATATAATATAACTTTATATGTTACTTAAATAAGAGTTTGATAATCTTTTTTTATTTAAATTAATAAAAATGTGTCAAAAAACAGCAATTTTTTTATTTAATTTTTCTTGTTTTTTGTGTTCTTAATATTTGGGTTAATAACATATCGAACTTTTTTACTTGGACACTAAAAGGGATCGTTTTACATGTAAAAATAAATAAAAATATTTTGACGATTTTATGTGGAAAGTCATCACTTGCTAGCCTTTTCCTAACTGCGTTTCCAATGCTGAATACCAGTATTTGCTTATCTGACCTCGAAAACCCAGTTACTGGGTATGCTGGGTATATGCTGCTACATTATGTAATCATTGGTAAGACTTGTCGTCAGCCTTTCGGGTTTCTGATTAGATACCCGTAACCGTATTGTCAACTGCTGAACATGGTAGCATTCACCGGTCGAGCTAAAAAAACCTCGGTCCAAAGAGCTGTAAAAAAGGAAGAAGCCTATGGGAAATAAGGAGGCATTCCTTTCAAAATTAGGAATGTCTCCTAATTTTGAAAGGAATGCCTCCTTATTTCCTCATCAAAATAAGTAGGCATTCCTCTTCAAAATAAGGAAGCATTCTTCTTCAAAATAAGGAGGCATCCAACTTCAAGATAAGGAGGCATTCCTCGTCAAAATAAGGAGGCATGCCTCTTCAAGAAAAGGAGGCATTCCTCGTCAAAATCAGGAGGCATCCCCCTTCAAGATAAGGAGGCATCACTCTTGAAAATGAGGTATCCCTCATCAAGATAAGGAGGCATCCCTCTTCAAAATAAGAAGGCGCCCCTCTTCGAAGATCGTCAGTGCCCTATTATAGTGGTTATAAAACTTACATCGACTCTACTTTGTCAGTCGGTCCCTGCATTTGACCGAGCACGGTTCCCTGCGCCGTGTTTTTGCACCAGCCTCGAAGACCCAGCTTTTCCGCTTGCTGCTTAGTATGCTGCAGGAAAGAAAACAATAAATTTATTTTCTATCTTTCAAAAATATATTAGAATAACAACATATGGCCTGTATTCTTCAAGTGGGTAGGCAGAGCCGAGGACAAATATCTACTTTGCTTTTTGCACGAGTCGAACCCATGAATAGACGTAGCGCAGAATGAAACTCCTCAGCGACTGTATCAATCGTGTCGTGTAGTGTTCAAAAGGTTTCCGGCAAAGAACAGTAAAGATAAGACCCTCGACAGTTCTACATCATGGGGTATGCGTATGTCAAAACGAAAAGGTCGAATTCTTAAAAACCCATTCTTAGAGCTAACCTACATTAAACAGAAGGACTGTTTAATGTAGGTTAGCTCTAAGAATGGGTTTTTAAGAATTCGACCTTTTCGTTTTGACGTTTTGATTTAATAAAGTTTGTCATGGTTTTCAAAACTACTCTCAAAGGAATTTTTTAGGGTGCTAAAATATGTACGGCAAATCTTAACGCGCTGTCCGCTTACCTCGAATAACGGTATTAAACCTCGAATAACGGTGCAGGGGTGATACATTTTGAAGGACGGGGAAGGAAGTCACGGGCGAAGTGCTAGTTATAAATATGAGAAACATCTTGCAAAATACAGTTATTTGTGCCCGCCACTACGTCCGCGTGAAATTTCTTGTCTCGGGGACAAGATATTTCACGCGGACGGACACCCACCCTGTCGCATCGCGTCACCCGCCGCGGTATCACTTCGTTTTCGCTTGGCGTCCTTCCTGTCTTTTCCCTTTGCTCGGCTCTTCCTTAGGCCCTCGCAAATGCACGATGAGATGCAACGTAGCATGATGTTAAATCGTACCATAAAACCTTCATCGGAGCTTCGGAGAATCGGGCTTTCAAATGCAAGTTATTTTTGTAATTAAATATTTATTTTTTACATACCTCTTTGACGTAATCTTCTCAATAATTGACATTATAGGACCTACAATTCTAATTTCAACTCGATAATAATAGCTTTTGTGAACAGAACATTATTTGAGATTTGTTACAGTTGAAATGGCAATCATGTCATTTGGTTTTTAATTTTCTTTTTAGATTATTTTATGTTTTGTGAATTTAAGAACGTTGAAGGCCTTGTAGATTATAGATTTATAGTCCATTGTCTGTTTGTTAAGCGTAAATGGTAGTTGCTAACAGGCCTAAACTGTCTCCCATACCTATTAACACTGTAATTTGAAAACATTTTAAAGGTCAATTATTTTTAAACGTGGAGTTTCTTGCCGGCTCTTCTCCATAGGAAACAACCAATTGGAACACCTAGCTTTTGATGTTTCATAAGTGCCCATGTAGGTTTATGTGAAATAAAACACTTAGATTTAGATTTTTTGATAATCCAAATGTTTCATTTGTTCGAAAAAATTGTCTGCTCAACAACGCGAATAACGCAATGACTGTTGTTGAAGATTTTTCAAATAAACAGTGTCCTTCCTTGTCACCACGACAGGGCTTGTTTTGAAAAAAGCGTTTGTAAGTTTCCAATATACCATTTAACATTATTTATACCCATTTTCAAGTTAATTAAAGCAAGTAGTAAAAGCCGAACTTGAATACCGAGTTTCGAGTTAATCCGAGAGCGCCTTTACTTACTTACTTTGACACCCTCTTTGGAATCCTCTGTAAGGTGTGGTCTAAAAGTGGAGTAGCATGCCTTGGCGGGGCCCCGTATAAAAATTTGTTTGCGGGCCCTTATGAAGATTTCTCACAAAAGAAAAAAACAATGTTTGCATAAAATTAAAATAAATATTTATTCATTATAATTATCATCCGTCACTTTTTTCCAAAGAAATGACATACAATTCAAATTAAATATACACTCTCCTTGCCTTTTTTTCGGCAAACTGCTTTGTTAAATCATTTCTAGCTGATGATGACTTTAGTTTTTCTAAAGGTTCTGCCTCTTTGGACAATAATGACAGGTCTGACAGGCGTTCATGTCGGGGGTCTTTCTGGGTGTTCCCATACCTTAAACTAAAGATTTTTGGTACCAATTCTTGAGTTAATCAAGCCACGCAGTATAATTCTCCCTTTAAAAATGTAACCCAAAAAAACTCTGATGCACGTTATTCTTTATTTTTGATCTTAATTAAAAGTACTGTTTATAATGATTTCGAGTCAATCGGACCTTAAAATTCATCCCTACATACTTTGACAAATTCCAAACCCCTTTAGGTCGAAGTTTAGAAAAAAAAAACCTTTACTTATTTTCTCGCTGGTCTAGTGGTCGCAAGAGCTACTTCTGAGCATGAGGTCCTGGGTTCGATTCCCAGGTCGGGCAAAGTGTTTTGCGTTTTTCTATCTTGAATTTCTCAGTAGCAGCCGGAAGTCTGGATTTGTGCCCGGTTGATGACAATAGGCTCGCCCCCTATTACATGGGTCTTAAACATAACTGGCGAAATGTGGGTGTTCTTATAGGTACACCTCTGCCTAACCCTTCTGGGATTACAGGCGTGATGTTATGTTTATGTGTATGTACTCCATTTACTAGCATTATACAGAAGTTAAAAAAGGCTCTTTTAGGGGCATACTTTATAGTAAAAGGTTAGTAGATTGATGTGGAGTTAATTATAATCAATTTAAAAAACGGCTGTCACACTTAATTATACCTTTCGAAATTATAAGGCTTTCATTTAATATTATTTAGTTTTTACATAAAATATTGTCGTGTCTCCCACGTTTTGACTTTGATGACTTTTGTTACCACCAATGTCAATTAATTATTATCATTTGTGATGACTGATGGTAGCAGTGACTAAATTGTTAAGTGGTGTTTTGTGTCATATTTATTTTGTTTGTAGAAAACATAATATGAACATGCCATTGTGATAAAGTTATTTTTTATAAACTGATTGTTTTTAAAAATGATTTCATTTCATGTACCTATCAAGCATCGTGACGAGTAGATACGAGGGCTGCACTAAAAGTATCGGGAATGGAATATTTCCACTGTTCCTGTCATATTAAAATCTTTTTAATTGAAAACTCCTTGGTTAAAAAAATCGAATATCATTTATTTATTTTTAAAAAGATTCTCGGTCTTGTCACAAGGTTTTGTCAAACTTGTTTAGTCGTTGAGAAAATGGAATTGACTCGAGAAAATTCAAGAGCGAGGATTTATTATGACTTTCGAAGTGGTTTAACACAAAAGCAGTGTGTTGACCGGATGATTTCTGCATTTGGTGATGAAGCCCCATCCAAAACCACAATTTATCGCTGGTTTGCTGAATTTCAACGTGGACGTGTCTTGCTCAGTGATGATGATCCCCGTCAAGGTCGTCCAAAAACTGCAGTCACCCAAGAAAACGTTGATGCTGTGCGTAAGCTGATTGAGGAAGATCGACATGTGACATACCGCAAAATTCAGGCAACTTTAGACATTGGCATGAGTCAAATACAAATAATCTTGCATGAACAATTAGGTGTAAAAAAGTTGTTTTCCCGATCGATACCGCATTCGCTCTGTGAAGAGCAAAAACCGGCTCGCGTTACTTGGTGCATCAGAACTCTCGAAAGATTCCACGCAGGATCCTCAAATGCGGTATACAACATCGTATCAGGTGACGAATCCTGGATATACGCGTACGAACCCGAAACAAAAAACCAGTCACGAGTTTGGGTGTTCGAAAATGAGTTAAAGCCAACAAAAATTGTTCGTTCACGGAGTGTTGCAAAAAAAAAATGGTGGCCGTTTGTCTCCAAAACCGGCCATGTTACGACTATTCCTCTTGAGGGACAAAGAACGGTTAATGCAGAATGGTATGCTAGCATTTGTTTGCCACAGGTCGCTTCTGAACTCCGTAAAGAGAACTGCAACCGCCGCATCATCCTCCATCACGACAATGCGAGTTCTCACACCGCACACAGAACAAAAGAGTTTTTAGAGCATGAAAAAATAGAATTATTAGACCATCCGCCGTACAGCCCCGACCTAAGCCCTAATGATTTCTATACTTTCCCTAAAATAAAGAATAAATTGCGCCATTTTGGAGACCCCAACTTCCGAATGGAATGGTTGCTTCAATGATTGGTTCCATCGTATGGAAAAATGTGTCAAATTTCGCGGAGAATACTTCGAAAAGCAATAAATACATTTTTAAATAGTAATGTTGTGTCACTTCCTTGATTCCCGAAATTTTCAGTGCCGCCCTCGTAGATAGAATGTGCTATAGTGTATGCTATACATCGATCACTAGCTCTACCATAATACTAAAAAAAAATCATATCTATCGAACTTAACTTGAAAGTAAAAGGTTTCGTACTCCTGCTTCTGCGAGTCTCTTTTCTTATGTGAAAAATAAATGGATATGTTCGTGCCAAGTTTAAAGTTTAGTAACTCAAGGAATAAGATTTTTCATTCGAACAAAATCCCTCCTTTTCACCCCCTTAAAAGTTCTTATCAGTGGATGCCTCCGAACTAATAATAACTATAATGTGAGCCAATTTTCAGGCCAATCCGTTCATTGGCTTGAGCTATGCGTTGATAGATCATCCGATTTGTCACGATTTCCTTTTATAATAATATGGATTAATACGATAATGTAAGATTTTCATTTTTCAGATCGGAAAACGAGTTATGCAACTCAAATGGAGTTGACTGGAACACGAAATGTCGGTCGGCGAGATGGGCGGACGATATTGTTGCGTTCGCGGGTCGAACCTGAATGAGGCTGGCACGGGAGCGTAGAGATTGGCACAAGAAAAGAGAGGCTTATGCTCAGCGTTGGAAATCGGGCTGATGATATTAATACGTCTTACATAATCAAATCACATACATGCGGACCTGGAATGACCGCCAGATTCCAACCTCTGTTTATGAGAGACTGGCTATGGCAGGAAAGAGCATCCCTATCAGAACACCATGGGTGTCACACTTATTTTTAAGTGTCGCAGCATTATGCTGAGATAGGGGCCTTTTAGCCTCGTACAAGACTTTGTTTTTACTTACAATTAACTTTTTATTTTCTATGAGTGTGTTTAGTTTAGTTTGTGATACTGCGTATCACACTACGTACTGCATAATGCGTATTCCTGTGCGAGTCATAATAAATACTTTTTCTTTCTTTCACAGGCTCATACGGGCCGATGGCGACTGTTCGACGTCAGTAGGTACAGGTATCAGGGACTTCATATGGGAACTATCGAAGTTTTACCACAGAGCATGGAGACGTCTCAACGCGCGACGGCCGCTACTGGAGACTATACGGTATTGTTAAAGGAAACAGGACTGTGACAATTCTAATTGCGCTCAGTTGCGCCAAATTCGGGTACGAATAATATTAGTAAAGGGCGTGTCTATTCGCTGCACGTGATTCCATGCTCTGTGGGATTTCCGGACAGTCTTAATGTCGATAGTTGTTGTAGCCAATATTCTATTAGACCAGGTGCGTCAAGAGAAGAGCAATTGGTTAAAGAAATACAGAAAACAAAGGTCGTCGATACAACGCATAATAGGAGTTTCTGTTATGGGGCCATGCCTTATTTTTTTTATTTGTTTGTGAGTATATAATCATTTTGGACATAAAATAGATGTATCCCCCCCGACCCTTGCTTCCCCCCCGACCCTTGCTTCCCCCCGACCCTTGCTCGACGAAGTGCCAGCCCGCGCCGTAGCTGAGCCTGTAGCTTTAAATTCCCCGAATAATAATAATATAATCCAGATCCAGCCTGTCCCATCTTGCTGTCCTCCCGTCAGCGACGCCCTAAGCCGAGGTCCGTACCCCACAGGGGGTGCCCTTAGCGAGCGTTCGCTTAGTAATGTAAGTAGTTTTACGCCCCTGGCTGGAGGCTTTGAGCCCGCTTAAGGCAGCCACAGGATAGTCCGGTTAAGTAGTCACGACCTCTCAAGGTCAACTACGAGATGCCATACACAAAAAAAAAAAAAAAAAATGATGTAAGGAAATTAATAAATCACTAAAATGTAATCAAAATCATATAACAGCTCCTTATGTTTTTTCTTAAACACTATAAAACTTTAATTGTCAATTTCTCTATTGATTTGTTTAAGGTATTTTTATGTATTTTAAATTAACAATTGGTAACACTAATACTACCCAAATTATAAAAAACTATGTATTTTTTTATAGATGAGTTATTATGCAATAAAAAAAAATTGCTATCATTGTTTGTTATCCTTTAAGTGGGTTTTAAATGTTTCCAAATCAACATTGTTTGATCTGCTAATTTCCAATTTAACTGGTGAGCCAATCCAAGTTAAGATATGATTATAGGTATAGATCGCGCCAAACTTCTAGACGCCTCTGATACAAACACAACAAGCAAGAGGTAGATTATTTGAAAATCTGGGTTTTTCAATAGAAAGAACCTTTTATTAAGTCCATTTTTGATCTCTTACGCAATTATAGGGTCAGGTAGGACCTCATAGGTATGGCGCAAGAGTATTTCAGTAATTTATAATTAACAAAACAAGTTTAGTGAATTTACATAATTACTAGCCAGTTTCATTGACCCTCTTTGTTTTAACAGCGGCTATCTGAACGCTGCTAAATAGTCTGCTAATTCAACTCTGTAGAATAGGGAATACACCCTTAGTAGTTTACCATTCGAAAAAAGACACCCTGAACAGTTCCAAAGACGTCAACATCCATAGATTGTAGAGCCATGGTACTTCTTGCAGTGGTTCTCGCACAACTTTTAGTGCAACCCGTTATTTTCCAGAATGAGTATATTTATTGAATGACATTCATAGGCAAATGAGAGCCACTTAAATGAAAATGTCATAATCATGTTGATTGTTGAGGGTTCTATAAAAGGTTACTATTTGAACAAAACAGATTAAATATAATAATAATTAAAAAGAACAAACATTTATAACCAAGATTGAAACGCAGCTATACCTACATAATTATCAGCCAATTTTCAGGCAATCTGATAGTACAGCAGGCAATTTAAAACTCTTTGCTAGTTTTCTTAGTGTCACAGTTTCTGAGTCACTCAGATTTACCAAATAAGTTAAAAAAACGAAACCAAATTTGGACGAAATTAACTGCCAAGTAGTTAAATGGCTTTTAAAGTCATAAAGGAGTTAGGTCCAGGAATTACTAAGAGCCCAGCCCAAGGATGATTAAAGTTTTCTTAAAAGAAATTTGTTAGTAGCATTTCCTTAATTTATAACGCGGTACACCTTTTTAACTAATTATAAACTATGCTGTTAGATTATTTTACCAAGGACCGACTCACTAGTTCGAAGGCCAGATTAATAACTTGCTATAAATAAAATTGTAAATTAATGTATATTGTTAATTTGATATTACCTTTCGGAAAAATACTCCTTGGACCCGGCCAAATACTTCGAAGTCAACAGATTTAGTAGACATTGCAGATAAAGTTGCGAAGCTGCTTCTAAAAGCAGCAGACACCGCTGTTAATACTAATAAACGTAACATCTATTTGTTAATAAAATAACATACTCAGACGTGCTGTATTTTAAATTTTACGTTTACAATGAAAATTTTGAAACTGCTAGGAAAACCTACACTTTTCTGCTGGAGTCAGTGTTGCCATGTCTCGGTTTGGTTTTACCCCAAGTCTGATGTCAATTTACCCTAGATTTTAAGTAAAATGAAAAAGTTACCCTAAGTTTTTTAAATTGCTTTCCTGCACGGTACTATCCATATTTGATACATTTCATGTAAGATCATAAACAAGACTAGACATTTCAATCTACTTATAATGAATAAATCTGGTGTTTTCCAAAGATCCTATTTGTCCCAAGTACTTGAATACTTAATTGAGTCTATGATGGGCGTTACGAGAAAGAAGTTTTAGTAGGTACGCGTCGAGCGAGAGGGGGGGACAAAGTACTTTGCGTTTGCTAGCGCTTAGTGGGCACAGAAAAATATGTAGTAGGAAGGAACAAGACAGGCGGAGAGGGAGTCGTAACAAACAAATTAAATGAGTGCGTTCATGAAATCTCCAATCGATGATAATTAGGTGCATTCACAGAAATTTAAAAACGAATAGCTCACTCATTCATAACTTGAGGTACATAAATGTTTGCATGAATATTTATTCAACTTAACCCTTGACAAAAAAAATACTCTAAAATTACCCTCACCGAGTTTCTACCCTAACAATTACCCTGTTGATTTCACTTTACTCTAAATCTAGGGTAAATTACCCTAAGTTGGCACCACTGGCTGGAGTTAACATTTACGTTTCTTTTGACGCAACACAATGTTTTTATATACGTTTTCTATTTTTGTTTTTATTAAATTTAATACAATCATAAATTGATTTTATACTATAAAAATAATCATTCAGGAGAAGTAAAATAATTTGTCATGGGAAATATTATTTTCATAACTCATCTGATTGATTTCATAATGAAACGTAATTTGAAAGCGCAATGCGCAACAGGGCTGAACAGGGTGAACATGGTGAACTCGTTTTGACTACTTTGACAAGAGACAAAAAGAAAGTTTATTAAAACTTTAAAATATAATTTTTACACAAGGACTAAATTAAATGACCAATTATCTAACTTTATAAATGACTATGAAAACAAAATGAACTTAAATAAAAAAATGAAAAGAAAAAGCGTCGAAGGAATCACCCGCGTCGCTGTCGTCAAAAAAAAAAGAACAACTTTAGAACAGCTGTCAACAGTGTCTATGCTGTCAATGTCAATTCACTCAAATCGTCAGACTCAGTGGTGAGCCCAATTTTCTTGTGTTTTAGTTTATTTCTGTGAAATTTGTGTTTTTGTAATAATCTTTAAAAACATCTTTTGCAGAAGCCTACGACAGATTCAAATAATTAGTTACGAATAAATTATGGCACTCTTCAGTTGTGGCAGGTATGTTAACAAATTATGTAACATGTGATGTTTGTGTAAGTTGGCAGTGTTTTCTAAGATGTATGTATTATTGAAATATATATTTTACAGATTGGGCAGTCGGTCAGTGCTAGCAAGTTTAAATAAGATCCCTAGTGTGCTAGGCTCCGTAAATTACGCTCAAGCTGCAGCGGGAGTGCCAAAAATCGTGTATAAGAAGTTTGAAGAGCCTAAATTGGAGCCCTATGATGATAGGAACGCTCGTCTCAATCGACCAATGTCGCCACATCTTACCATCTACCAGCCGCAGCTGACCAGCATTCTGTCTATCACCCATAGAACGTCAGGTACTTAATTTTTTTACTTGTTAGGCTTGTTACAATAAGTCCATTGGCCTATTAATGTGACATTATTATTTAGATAAAACTATTTAAAGGAGAAAACGCACATGACTATTCTATTAGTCTTGTTTGTTTTAATGGGAAAACTGGTTTTACCAACAGGTTTAGTTAAGTTGCTATTCATATAAAATGTTAATAAATAGGTATTTCAATGTCTTGTAGTTTGATGCTTTACATTGAGTTATTGTTCTAGGTATTATCCTATCTGGTTACTTTGGAGTGCTGGGCATTGGAGCTCTGGTATTGCCACATGACATCTCCCATTATATTGCCATAGTTGAAAACCTCAATTTGTCTGCGACTACAATATTTTTGGCAAAGTTTGTGCTGGCTGCTCCACTTGGCTACCATTTTGCTAATGGTATCAGGCATCTCATCTGGGATATGGCTAAAGGACTCACTATCAAGGAAGTTTACTCTTCAGGCTATGCTATGCTAGGTCTCTCCGTTGTCCTCACATTGATATTAGCAGCATTATAAATTACATTTTGTATCGGGACCGGAAAAAAATAATTAAATATTGTTGGGTATTATTTATTTATAGTCAATGTAAGTAATGAAATAAATGTTAATCAATCAGACTTGTTTTTGAGACCTCCTTTTACTTTATGTTAGTACCTATTTTTCCCCAATTACTGCTATTGGGCTACACTGAGAACCTATCCAAAACAAGTAATACATGTTTCTTACAGTAGTGTTTCTTATAACCCTCAATAAAGGGAATAAAAAGCATCTTATAATAATATTTTAGGCTACACCACAGGTAGAAATAACATCATGAATCTGTTTGAATTTATCAAAGTCCAATTTCTCAGTAGTCGCCAATCCAGTTGCAGCATTCTGAAAAAAAAACAAACCTATTTAATCAGTGGACGGACACCGAAGAAGACACAATAGAACTTTTATTATAATGCCAGTAGGTGTTTGGTGTCCCTCAAAGTGTTATGGTTCAATGCAACACCAAATTAAATGTTTATCTTCTAACTATTGTGAAAAGTGAACTCACGCTGAAAATGACGTTATTGTTCTTGAGGAATTCTCCATAGATGTTGAAAAGGTCTTTTCTGGTGTCTAGTAGCTCGGCCAGACTGAGTGGTGTGTGTGCGATAGAGACGTCCGATAGGAAGTCTTTAGCGGCCAGCCAAGTGCGAGAGGGAGCCATAGCGATGTTGCAAGTCGTGTAGCTTGCGAGTGTGTCGCGTCCACCCGCCTCACGGTTCAGGCAGAGTAGCTCGTACTGCGATGCGTCGAAGTTTGGTAGATCCGCACCTGGTGATTGGATAGATTATAAATGTGGCTTCATGTTGTATGACTGAAGCGCAATAGGTAGTATGTATGTCCATTAAATCTACATGGGTAATTATACTTATTAGGTAGGTATTACAAATGTTCGACCAGCAAAAAAACTATTCCTTGAAAGGCACGGGATGTAGGTACCGAAGAAGGACCACTTATTCTTGTTTGTTTTATCTATTAGAAAGCGTGTCTGATAAAGTGAAGACATAATAAGGTAAGTGTTAATCAATTGACCCCTGATATGGAAACAAAAAACCGACTTTATCTATGTTGAAACCCTCGTTTTCTATATAAGCACTTTCAGTTTCGAACTTTAGATTATGTTCCTGGTGACGTCACGTAATACACCCAGGCTGGTCACAAGACCGACCTCTAAAGTCCCAGTGGTTCCATATGGAATCAGAAATTCGTTAATTAGCGAAGTAACATTCCATATTTCTGTTAATCGTTAATTAAGTAAGTAAGTGATGGTAGTAGTTAAACACGTTCAGAACTCGTATTTTGATTTGAATTTGATCTCTAAATAATTATTACCTACAATCTATATTGATACACTCTTCTTTTAAAAAGTCATGTCCTGCCTAAACTTCCATAGCCGATAACAACATTTTTAATCAGTAAATAGGTAGGTTAATTCAATCACTAACGCGCAACCACATGTTAACTCAACTTCTTTAATCTTAAACGTTAATCTTTCGAAAAACTAAGTTAACTTAGATAATTACGGATTAGCGATTAACGAAGTTAACTGTTTGATTAACGGTGCCCGGCGAATATACCTTATATCAACTCAAGGAAAAGTACCTAGATTACCTTGGACATTTAAAACAGCCCAGATTCTTAAAACTTTGTGGTAAATTGACCTATCAAACAACTTTGTACCTCCTACACTAATCTTTTGCTTTGAAAACGTTCGGGTGTAAACTTACTTGAAACAAAAGCCACGTCACCGCGGTTTCCCTGAAGGCATTTCAAGGGGCTGCTGTCACCGGAACACTGCTGGCGAAGTTTTGACACGTCGTCGCCTGAAACAAAACTTTTTTGTTGAGTACATAAATACGCAAAAAACTGAGCATCAACATCTTTAGTTTCGTCGAGTCACTTTGAGTCGCGTAAGTTTCACCTTGTGAATACCTAAATGATCTACCCTCATCATAACAATCTCCCTTTTAGGTAACAATTTAATTATTTTTTACATGCAGCTTGGGAATATCTGTGGATTGCTAAATGACTGCTGGGACACAGACCTCTTCTTTGTGAGAGGGAGTGGGCCTTAATCTACCACGTGGACCCAGTGCGGGTTGGTAGATATCATATCACACATGTCTTAGATTTTTTTGTTTTAGGCCATGGGGGTTTGGTTTCCTCACGATGTTTTCCGTCCTTCACCGTTTTGAGAACAGTGGTTATGATATAATTTAAACAAAGTAAAGCGCTTGTCTGGGTTTGAACCTGGTCGTAGGTTACAACTCGTAATTCGCGGCCGTTACCACAGGGCCACCACTGCTCCGTAGGCGTACTTGCAAGTAATAAATTGATAGCCAATTAGTAAACACGGCTCCTTCTTTTTATCAAAACAATAGGCTGTAGTGTTTTTCTGGCTTAGGGCCAGAAAAACACTACCGTAAATATCGTGCTATAGTTCTTGAACTACCGATATGTAAGTACTCCATTTATTATAGCATTCTGAAAGTAACGGCTAAATATCGACAGATACATGAATATTGCTGAAATACGCTGCATTTTAGAGTTATTTAAAATGTAAATAGTAAGTAGATTTCATTACTTTAGGTATATTTATCGTGAAATAACGGAGCCTATAAGTTTATATTGAAATAACGAAAGAGTGATAGGTAACCTTTAAATTTCTAATGTTAATGGATTACAAAAATAACATTGGATATTTCGTACCTCTTGGATTGTTCTCAGGCTTGTCGACTCCCGGTAAACACGAGCCTCCCGCGAAGAAATCGCCAAAGTGTTTAATGCACTGTAAAAAATAGTAAAACTTGTGAGGCTTAGAAAAATAGGTCACCGAGTAACACTATTGTACTCGTACCTATATTGTGGAAGTGGCAATTTATGAAAGATTAAAATAACGGACCACGCTCTTGTACTAATATTTTGTAGTGTTTTGCGATTTTTGCAAATGGTTTTTCAGAGATTAACACAACAGGCTTTTGACATTAAATGTATGTAACTTGAAAGGTGATTCTTTTTAATTAAATTACCTGATTAACTTACCTGACCATTCGTTATAATGTTCTTGTTAATGAGGTAGTATAGAGGAGCATCTAAGCCGCTGAAGCTGCCATAACTATTGTGGCAAGATCTAAAAATAACACAAATTTTAGTAGCATTGCAATAAAAGCGCGAAATTCCTTTTTATTTTTACTTTACGCAATTGTAGACTAGGTCATTGCCTCGTTGAAGTATGTTGAACAAAACATGATTCGCGAATGTAACAACTACCTAATGTACTGACATAATTACAATCATCAATACAACCCTCTAAGTTGGGATAGAAATAGGCATTAAATGGGATTAAATGAACTTAGAGGGTTGCATGTATTAAATAAATACATACTTGTTACGGTCGCGAATCATATTTTGTTCAACATAAAACCTGACACTGACCTACAACTTGCAAAAAAAAAAAATCGCGGCCAACCCTTGCGCTTCCCCCGAAAAGAGCGAAAAAGGTCGATGAAGTATCTAAATAAGACTGCACTGGACTAACATGTCCAGAATATTGAGGCGCACCCTACCTACCTGTACACATGATTAGGTTACTGTTTAATAGACTAAAGGCTCGTACACAATGGTGCGAGGCGACAGCGCGCTTGTCGCGCGACGAGCGCGGTGCCTTTGTGTCGCGCTGTCGTGTCGCGCATTTTTGCATACATCTATTAGATATTTGCACGCCATCACTGCATGGCGGAATTTTAATATGTAATAATTTTTGTACCTGGTCTACCAAATTATAAATTAACGATATAAATTTTAAAATTGATTAGAAATTATAAACACGGCAAACGAGCTAGGTACGGTAATTTCAAGCTAACCTAGGTGATCCAGAAAACTAGTTAAAACTTACATAAAAAAGAGACGTTCATTACAACTTGCTTCGTAAAGTCCCGAAGGAACTAACTTAGATCAAATTCATTGGTCCTAAAATAAACGGAACCCGGGAAATTCGATAGGAATGGTATATATGTGATTTGGCCAGATAGACCTGTCGGCGCCAAGGACCGGATATTTTGTTGAAGCAAGTACAATAAGCACGAATTACTTTGTTTAGTGGACCGGATATAAGTAATCCAGGCGGATTTTTAAGAACATTTCCTTTAGGAGGATAGTCGTTACGCGAGATTGTAGGACGAAGATTGAGTTAGTTTACATTTCTTATGATTGGTTTCTTCACTTGTTGAGTATATTGATTACATGACAGATGAATAAAATAAATCAGTAATTTTATCTATTCTTCAGTCGACAAAACCCGGTCAAGTCTCGTGCATAAAGGCACCGCTCGACGCACAATACGCGGTGCCTTTGTGTCGCGCTGTGGCGTCGCGCCTGTTTGCGGGAGCCTTCATACGACGCGTGCACGGTGTATCAGAAAGGTGAAAGGGAAAAATTATCAGCCGTCCCATACATTTGGGTCGAGGAGGTAGGAATTTAAGTGTTGTATGGCACAGCTGTTAATTTATCCTCGATTACGATGATCGGATGTTGGTCCCATGGTGACAGTTGTTCTGTTTGATGGTCTGGACCACACCCAGAAATTTGACCACACTTTTCTGAAACAGCCTGTGTACATACTTACCTCAAGAACCTACTTATTTAGTATAGGTTTATAACGATTCCAATGACATAAGTTCTGAACAGCTCCCATATAATTATAGCTAAGGAGATATCGTCGTTTTAATCACACGCGCCGTTTTCACGCCAGACCACCCAGAATTAGCGTGACGGATGCGCATAGATCGCCAAAATGGCCGCGATTGTCGAGTCTAATATATATAATTCTTAATCTGTTCCTACGTGTGTATGTCACTGAACTCCTCCTCGACGACTGGACCGATTTTGTTGTTATTTTTTTTTTGTGTGGTTTGAGTGGGTCCCCCCGGATGAAGTAAGGAATCATAAAACATACCTAACCATTGCATTCTCTAGATTTTGGGAAAAACTATACCTACTACATTTTTATTACACGTTTAGTTTTTTGAAAAAGCTTCCAGTTAAGAAGCTTACAAGGGCTAAAGCGCGGTCACTGTCAGACTGCGTATAACGAAAGAGAAGCGCGATGACACAGACATATTTTTGAACATTATAGAGCAATGGATTAGCAATACCCTTCAAAATGATTCATACGAGTAGTACCTATGATGTTTCACGAGGTAAACTGTACAGTGTACCTACCTCGTGAAACAACAAAATATTGCGTTATATTTACAATGATTAGATTATAAAACATACGAGATGAATACCTAACCATTGCATTGGCTAGATTTTGGGAAAAATTATACTAAATTCCAATGACACGTGAAGAGATATGACGCACAGGGTGTAAAGTACACTCATACTCTTCGAAAAGGGAGGATCCTCCGACCAGATGGATGTCGTATCTGGTGGGCAACTGCCCGATGATTGTTGACGAGAAGTTGTATATATGCTAGCTAAGCGGTAAACTCTGATTGCGCGTTGCAGGATTTGTGTGAGGTCAGTGTCATGCGTTGTTCGCATGTGGCGGTGTAGATGCATCACTCCCCTCCGGAGACCGGAGGTCGATAGTGGACTAAGTTTTGTATCTTGCGATGCTTGCCAATGCCAGTTGGGTTCCAGTGGGTTGGAACCGCGTGTCGCATAGTTCGCGGTGAGTCGGAACTGTCTGCGAAGATGCCCCAGTGAGTCGAGGTGGCTGACTGCTGGTGTCGACCAGGTGAGGGATTAAGCGCTCTGCTTGTGGACCGGCCGAATGTGCAGTGTGCTGTGCCAAGGTTGCTGATGAGGCTGAAGGTGATGACCAGGTATGCGCTTGCGCTGCATGCTGATGGTCAGGACAACCGTTCACGCCGAGGCTTCTGGATGGCTGTGTGACTTGCGGGAGTGATGATGGTGACGTCACGCTGAAGTAGTTGGACGAAGGCTGCGCTGACGTTCATTCTCGGGGTCACCAGTGAAGAGATATAACGTTCAGGGTGTAAAGTTCACTCATACTTTTGGAAAACGGAGGATCCTCCGACCAGATGGATGTCGTATCTGGTGGGCAACTGCCCGATGATTGTTGTCGGGAAGTTGTATATATGCTAGCTGCGCGATAAACTCTGATTGCGGGATGAAGGATTTGTGTGAAGTCAGTAACGCATGACGCGTTGTTCGGATGTGGCGGTGTAGATGCCGCCACACACGTTTAGTTTTTTGTTACAATAGTTAAAGCGCGGTCACTGTGAGACTGCATAGATAAGAAAGAGAAACGCGATGAAACATCGCCGGGAATTTATTGCAAAAAATTAAGCAATTATATCTATTTACAAAAATCAATTGATTGGACTAAAAAATAAAACACTACTACGTTAATACGTTCCTTGTAGAATAATGAAAACGACTTTATGAGTTGTATGATGAACGGACTTGTATAAACACTTCTGAATTTAATTTATATGTTAGGAATTATTCAAAATTATTTAAAAAAGTTTGTTGTATGGCCAAGTCACGTTACTTGAGTTCAAAAATTAAAAATAGTAGTAATGTAATTAAAACGACATGGAATATCATTAATAGCGAAACGGGAAGGTCATGCAACCGAAGTAGTGACTTCAGCCTTGATATTGATGGCAACATAATTAAATCAGATTCTCAAGTCGCCGCGGCCTTTGAAAATTTCTTTGCAGAGATTCCCGTATCGACTACTAAATCTCTGAACTCATCGCCCACTACTGCAGAGTCTTTGCTTAAAGAAAACGTTCCAGTTTGTGATTCTGAGTTTAATTTCCAATATGTCACCTGTAGAGATATAATTAAAACCTTTCACACATTAAATGTTAAAAAGACCACAGATCTATGGGGTAATTCTGTGGACGTTGCTAAGTCAATTATAGATATTGTAGCACCTACTTTAGCTGTTATTTTTAATAATTGTATTGACCGTGGTGAGTTTCCTGATCTTATGAAAAACAGTAAAATAATACCATTGTTTAAATCGGGTAGCACATCTGACCCTACTAATTATAGACCTATTTCAGTGCTACCTACCTTTAGTAAAATTTTTGAAAAACTTATTTTAGATCAAATGCAAAGATTTTTTAATAAACACAAATTACTGCATAACAAACAGTTTGGTTTTACAAAGGGTCGTTCGACTACTGATGCCGGAGTTGAACTTTTAGGACATGTTTATAATGCATGGGAGGACAAGTGCGATGCTTTGGGCATCTTTTGCGATCTGTCCAAGGCATTTGATTGTGTTCTTCATGAAACATTAATCAGGAAACTGCACCACTACGGAATACGGAACGCCTCTCTGGATCTTCTTACTTCTTACTTAAGTGATAGGATTCAAAGAGTAGATGTTAACGGAAAAAGATCACCTGGATCTGTAGTTAGAATGGGGGTCCCCCAGGGCTCAATTCTTGGCCCATTTTTGTTTCTTATTTATATTAATGACTTGCCATACCTCATAAAGGATAATCATGATATAGTATTGTTTGCAGACGACACTTCACTTTTATTTAAACTGAAACGTCAGCAGCTGGTTACTGACATTGTAAATAGCGCCCTCGCTAAGGTAGTTAACTGGTTTAATGTTAATAACCTACTTCTTAACGAGAAAAAAACTAAATGTATTAAGTTTACGATACCTCATGTTAGACAAGTAGAAACTAGTGTTCTTTTAAAGGGTGAAGAGTTGAAACCCGAAAACTCCACAGTGTTCTTAGGCATAACTTTGGATGCCAAGCTTCAATGGGGCCCCCATATAGATAAATTGTCAAAAAAACTAAGCTCTGCAGCATACGCCGTTAGAAAAATTCGTAATTTAACTGATTTAGAGACAGCGCGTTTAGTTTACTTTAGTTATTTTCATAGTGTGATGTCGTACGGTATTCTTTTGTGGGGAAATGCCGCCGACATTCAAACAGTTTTTGTTTTACAAAAAAGGGCAATTCGTTCAATTTATAAATTAAGTCCCAGACACTCCCTCAGAGACAAATTTAAAGAGATTAATATAATGACTGTGCCTTCTCAGTACATTTATGAAAATCTTTTATATGCACATAAAAATATTAATCTGTTTAAAAAATACAGTGATATCCATGACAAAAATACTAGGAATAAACACAAATTTGTTGTTCCCACTACCAGGCTCAGGAAAATAGGTGGCTCGTTTAAATGTCAATGTATACGTTTTTATAATAAACTTCCTAGCCACATTCAAGAACTAAGCCTTAATAAATTTAAAACTTTTATAAAGCGGAAATTATGCCAGAAAGCCTACTATACTGTCAAGGACTATATTGAGGACAAGAAGGCTTGGGATTGAGCTGCTCCAATAAGTTTACACAGACATAATTGATGTGTAATTTGCTATTTTTACTTTTTTTTCTTTTTCTTTTACCTTTTATCTACACAATGACATGTATATATTTACTGTATAAAGTATAATATTGTTTTGATTTTTGTGAATGTGCGGACTGTGTGGGTCTTTGCGTTTTTTTTTTTTTCTCTCTTCTTTTAGTGATGATGGTCTGGCTGTTTGAGTACTTTACGCGGCCTCCCCAAGTGTCCTTTCTTTTGTATTGTTCGTCGAGTCGTTGAGCTCCTTAGTTCTGAGTTGAGCTGCACGATGATTGACAAATGCGTGCACTGACTGGACAGGTCCACTCAAATCCGTGTGGTTCTTTCCTCAAAAGACCATTTCAGACACCAGTCTACATAGTCCTCATATGATATGACCAAGATTATTTTAATATTTTATTTACACTTTGACATTGATGCACTTTATATATGCAATGCCATTTACTTTGTAAAGGATTATACTATTTTAATTATTGTGAATGTGAAGACATTGTGGATTTGTTGTTTTTTTTTAATGCATTTTTTTTTTTTAATTATTAGTTTTAATCATGGTCTGGCAGTTTGAGTAATTTATGCGGCCTACCCAAATGTCCTTTCTTTGGTAATGTTCGTCGAATCGTTTAGCTCCTTTAGTTCTGTGTTGAGCTGCATGACAACTGACAAATGCGTGCACTGACTGGACAGGTCCACTCATTCTGTGTGGTTCTTTCCTCGAAAGACCATTTCAGATATCAATCCACATGGTCTTCACATGACCTGACCAAGATTATGTCTGGACTTTAAAAGAGACTGTGACCTCTGAGTTTGTTTCGGCGTTTCTTCTCAGAGTAGTCAGATAGGAAATGCCGATCTCACCTAGTTTTTAAAATATTATTGACGTGTAAAAGTGTTTGTACAAACCTATTTACAGAAATAAAATCATTTATCATTTATCATTTATCATTTAATGTGACAAAAAATCTGATTGATTGCATACTAGTATGGTTTTTAATAGTAAAAAAAAGAGGAATCTTCGTTAGTTTTTTCAATCGGGTAAAATTTGTTGTATTATGTTTTCAACACTCTAACTAGCCTAAATCCTGAAAAATAAAAAATAAAACTGATTTTTGCTGCCGGGAATCGAAACCGAACCACTTTTTACCCCACGCAGCATGGTTTTCGCTCTGGACATCCATAAAGTTCGGGGTATATACATATACATCCTGAGGGGTAATTGCGAAACACTTAACAGTAGCTTTCATTTTGACGGTTCAACATCATTCATTGCGTTATTTGCTCGTTACCTACGTTGAGCAGACATATTTTTCGAACATTTTAAGGCAATTGATTAGCAATATCCTTCAAAATGATTCAGATTGCGATTGATAGTACGTTACGCAATCTTTTTGATGCTGTGAAACATCGAAAAGATCGCACTCTGGTCTCTGTCACTCTACCACTTCCTTACCGTTTACCCCTCAAGTCCTCCATATTTTTGTAACTGCTATCCTTCTTCACGACAGCTACAGCGTAGTTGGGAGTCTTGGCAGCTCCATACACCTCATGGAATACTGGATGCAAATTGTATTTGTTGGCAGCGGACGCTACACGCATATCGTCGACACTTGCCAAGTCTGAGCCGTTGTCTTGTACCTGAGTATTATAGAAGTACTTTGTACTATGGGAAACTGAAAATAACTTTTCTTTTACCTACTGAATAATATAATTATCAACACTTATGACTGAAGATTCTTAAGCTCGAATGTGTACCTAAGGGCGAATTTCACCGATGAAACTGAACGCGTTCAGCACATCTAACACGCGTTCAAGAGCTGTCAGTGTAAAAATTGTTATGGAATATTGACACTGACAGCTCTTGAACTGGGTTTAATAGTTCTGATCGCGTTCAGTTTCATTGGTGAAATCGACACTTTGTTAATATTTTTACCTATGTCGCAATAACATCTTCGGAGATTCTGATTTCTTTAGGTATTTGTAGAATCATATAAAACTTGCTGTTGCCGACAAAAACATGTCATACCTATCTATATAAGGCTTGTCTGTTTGTGTATTAAAGAGTTGATGCAAAAGTTGTGTCAAAACAGATCCATCTTTCCCATATTTTTAATATTTCTGTATGTTTCTGCAAAAGTTTTCTACCCGTAAGTAAACCCTTACAAAACAATTTGTAAAACACTTCCTTAACTTCTGACTATAAATACAATGTTTGAAGTTAAAGATACGATTCAAAGATCCTATGCAGATAATTTCAGTGATTCCACGGAAAATTTGAACATAACCAAACGAAGTATTCAAGCAAGCGGAAATTAAAATCAATGAAGCCCAAATATTTTGAAACACAACAATCGTTCCTATAAAAGTTTCCGGGAAAAGATCCAATCAAAAATAGCTATGAGTATGAATAAAACAAGCTCTTTGCGCGTATCCAGTCCGGATAACCGAATCACCTATACGGTACCTATGCCAGGTGCAAGCAATTAAATTCCCCCTTTTCAGCAACTAACTAAGTAATGAAGATGAAACATAATTATATAGGTTCTTCGCGGAGGGCGATATTGCCGTTGGGTAAATATATCTACGCTTATTGGAGTGGGTTGAAGACTTGTTTCATATGCATAAAAAACTATGTACCTAGTTCTTGAAATCGGCAAGTAACTACTAAGAACTTTCATTTATGCTCGTATCTATTGATACTCATATTGCTGCCTCATATTTCTGGCTTTCAAGAAGATTACAGAAATTGCGATCGCCAAAACATAACTGAAGTAGGTGAATGTTCTCCAAAGCTCAGTAATGATGGTCCTTACATAAGCCAAAAATACTTACGCTCTTCAGGCAGTCGGCTTCAGAAGCCTCTTGAACGCAGTCGAGGCGCGGCCGAATGTCGCGACTGAACGCGAACACCGCCATCTGGTGACACTTCGCGAGAGCTACGTTTGACGTGACGCACAGCCTGTGGGTTGGTTAGAATGTTCGTGTCAAATATCTGTGTAAATTCATGTTATGCTCAACACGACAAAACATAATTTTCATGCTTGTATTTATTCAGAAGGGATACGGACCGATCTACCATTTCGTCAATCATTTTTTAAGTCCCACCGAAGAGGAAGGGACCCTATAGCCATTATCCGAGCAGAAATCTGTACTCTGGGCTGCTACAGCCGAGTATATTTTCTAATTGGAAAACCGAAAATCACTTTGCGAATATGACCTCTAGACGAAGAAGTCAGTATTTTTGCGCGTGGTTCATATCAGCTGTGCGGATTAATACTTAGAAGAGTGCACATTCATTCAGGTTTGTAAGAATAACTGTAGGTACCCATCTATTGACACATTAATCCCACCTACAATGTGGCGGCTTTCAAAGTATGTGAACGAAATTAAAAAATGGCTTGACGGTGGTTTCGCTTTTTCTCACAAAGTCAACGCAGTCAAGGCTTTGAAGCTTTATGACCGACTTTAAAAGCCGTTCGAGTTATACAATCTTGGTAGTTATGGAAGATTTCTTGGTTCGGAATATTGAAGTATTGTATAGTACTCGTAGAAGTTTATTTTTGTGAATGCGGTTCTATTTTTTCTAGCAAAAGAAATGGACGTATCGAAATAAATGAGCGTGAAAATGGCCATAGCGGAAACTTTCATAGATCGTTTTAGGGCTCGTAAAACCCATAGGACAGTGCCGATGTTTTTTTAAGTTCCATCTATTGTTTGGTCTACAAAAAAACATAATCTAAATGTAGAAGCTCTGTGAACATGAAAGCAGTTTTTGTGCGTACTTGGGTACTTAATACATTTGATAGGAAAACTAGAAAATCTAGTACCTAAATAATTACATCTCTTCTTCATAATTACGTAGTTTGCGGGACTCCCGGGAGCTAAAGGTCACGCATTACCTTTAGGTCAGTGTGTCAAATGTCTTCACAGATGTAGGCCGCGCTTTCAGCTCATGAGGGGAGATTAAATGGAGGGTTGCAGTGTGCTGTAGGCGGGTGTTCTTGTTTAATGTTGCTGTGTTTTTAGGTTTTTTCTATGGTACCTATTCATTTGTGTAGGTAGGTGTTAGTATTGTTGACTGCGTAGATATTATGTCTCTCACTGAATTTTGGTACCAGTAAGCAGGAAAGTACCTAAGTATATGGTAGTAAAAGTACATAGTTTTAATGTCACAAACGTACCAACCCCCGATAAAAATCAAGGTTTGGGACATGAAATAAGTGGGTATAAACTTATAGTACTTAATAACACTGACGACAGACACCAACATAAGTAGTTCGTTCGGTACAGCAACAAAAGTCGATTAACACATAACAGTTTTTTTTTCTTTATGTATACACGGTTCAATAACAAGCTAAATAGCAAAATCAAATACGAGAAAATTCAACGATGGCGTTTAGAACTAGCTCCGTTTAATACGATATTGTTTACCGTCCAGGTAAAGAGAATAATGTTGCTGAGACGTTGTCGCGTGTATGCGCTGTTATAGAATCTCGATCAACAAAACTTGTTTCGCTGCATGAGATCCTTTGTCACCCCGGCGTAACAAGGATGGTGCATTGGACGAGATCAAAAAATCTACCATATTCTGTTGAAGAAATCAGAAATATGACAAACTCTTGTCGTATTTGCTCGGAATTGAAGCCAAGATACTACAAATCAACAGAGCCCGGCCCCAATCTAATTAAGGCGACATCTCCATTCGAAAGACTAAGTATTGACTATAACGGTCCCGATACCTAGTAATACAAAGAATAAATACATCCTGACAGTGATTGATGAATACTTTCGGTTTCCCTTTGCATTTCCATGTTCAGACATGAGCTCGACAACGGTCATCAAGAATCTCAATGAATTGTTTATGCTATTCGAAATGCCTGCATTCCTACATTCTGATCGTGGGACATCATTCTTATCATCTGAAGTCAAGCAGTTTTTACACTCTCGCGGTACTGCATCAAGCCGAATAACGCCATATAATCCCCATGGGAACGGACAAGTAGAACGCCTTAACTCCACTCTTTGGAAAACTATCCAATTGGCCTTCCATCCAGATCCAGAAACCTGCCTATAGAGAATTGGGAAAGGGCTTTGAACCAGGCTCTACACTATATTCGCTCCCTTCTCTGCACAGCCACTAACTGTACGCCGCACGAGAGGATGTTTACACACACGAGGAGGTCACCGAATGGCCACTCTATACCTACTTGGTTAACAAACTGATGCGGAGATTCGATCGCACTAATAAATATCAACCAATAGTAGAAGAAGTTGATCTAATTCAAGTTAATCCAGATTATTCATACGTACGCTTACCGAATGGTCGCGAAACGACCGTATCTAATCATAATTTAGCACCATTAGGTCAAGACGGAGAAATAATCGAAAGCGAAACAGCTATGGTGAGTTAACTGATTCCATTCCACAAAATGAGCTTCCTGTTCAAGATATCGAGGTGCCACCCATAACTGTAGTGCCATCCCAACAACAAGATAATATGCAAGACGATACACAGGGTAAGCTATTCTCAGAGCCCCGGCGTTCAACAAGAGAACGCAGACTGCCGTTCGTTTTGGAGATCACGTGGTTTCACAATAAGGTCGGTAGAATGTGGTATACCAACCAAACTCTTTAGTGATGTTATCATAATCTGGCATCTTTGTATTGTAATGTCACTTATGTCATAGCTTACTTTATCAAATTATGTATCGTTTATTCTAATCGTATTAAAACCGTTATTCTAAAGGTTTATCTTATTACAATTACGTATCAATTTTGATGATAGTATACAGGGTGACACGGATATGGACGAGCAAATTTTAACCATGAATTCATGTTCGTATGCTAGGGGTCATATGCTAAATCAGCATATAATTCTACACCCCTATAGCGTGGAAATATTTCGGCGGTTATCAAAAAAAAACGCTGTTTTGCTGTCAAAATGTATGGAAAAACAATTTCATCGGTTCAAAATCATGTTCTGAATCCATGTCAGGAATTCAAGTTCTGAATCATTCTCAGGTTGCGCGTCAATCTCCCTGCCACTGTATGTAAAAGTTAAAATTTGAATCGACTTCTGTTGCTGAGCTGACCTTGAGGCATTTATCTATCAAAGAACCCAACAATTTGCAATTCCCGATCCTATTCACAAATATGCACAAACACGATAAAACATGGCTTAACTGACCTGACAAGATAATCCGCAACAACGTGCAAAACCGTCCAACGTAAATATCGATATACAATTGTACAGCCAATCGCACTTCAGAACACTTTAAACTTGAGCTGACCTAGCGTAGCATGGAGTTTCAATAGAATTAGAGGCCAGCTAATATGATATTTTGGGGTTATTTCGGCCCTGGGTTTAGATCGTACGAAAAGAAATTCTGCGCAATTTTATAAAAAAATACGTTCTGGAATTAGATTCGATCGGTTTTATCCTTGGACCAAATTTACACCAAATTGATAATAAATCTAGTGGAGTATCCACTAGATTTATTATCACTGATGTGCGTAGGTAAAACGAGTAAATTCTATGCCATTCAACATAAATATGTACGCAAATACCAGTTCAACAATGTTTACCTGACGATCAGTTCCGGCGGTCCGTGGCCCCTCTCGATGACCTCGGTGTAGTTTGCCTTGTCCAAGTAAACTGATGGTGATATGGGAATGTTGTCGGCGACGTGGTAGATCTTGTCGGATAGTCCTAGCACTTGTGTGAACCATGACGGTTTGTCTTTCGCGCCTAAGTTAGGACACAGGAGAATTTGTATTATTTTAACTAGACACAAAACACTCAGGGCCATTTCACCAATGAAACTGAACTGTTGAAACTGACAGCTCTTGAATTGGGTTTAAAAGTGCTGATCGCGGTCAGTTTCGTTGGTGTAATCAGCACTTAAACGTAAAAATATGAAGAGATAGTCGAGCAAACAGTTCAAATTTACACATCGGGCACACATAGAGTTATAAAAAACTTTCACGGTGAGATTTTTACAGAATAGATTGGTAGTTATCAAATCTGATGTGTGACAGACTCGTTTTATCTGTCATAAACAACGTGTTCTAAACCCTAGGGTATTGTTGAGACCCGTGGTTGAGACCATGTCAAAGAATCAACTAGTATATGTTTTATTTGTCATATATAATTTACACGATTATTTATGTAAAACACCCTTAAGTGAAATATGACAACGTCGTATTTTTTAAGAATGATTGGTTTGAATGAAAATGATTTACTCTTACTTATCAATGAAACTTAGATACACGCATCGAGAGTCTAGTGTTAGTATTTTGTGATAGCAAGTTAAAAAAACCAACAAAAAAGTAACATGTTTTCTTGTATAGTCTATTCCATTATATGGTCTCATGCCCTAGAGTTTTGGGATATCAAAAGGAACACGTTTTATAACGCCCGGGTACTTGTCAGTAGTGTTTATTTCATCAGAAATATTATCCAGGATACCTGCGACAGGAGAGTTGAAGTTGAATTCGATTTTGATTTTTGTCAAGGTGTCATCGTAAATTCCAACAAGAGATATAGCTGTACCATAATAATCAGGAAACGGCAGAAAGCAAGAAATAACTTTTTGCGTGCTAATCCGATTAGAATTTTTCTCTTTTTTCGTTTTTATGAAAAAGTTTTTCCCTCTTGTCAGTTTAACAACTTCATAATTTTGCGTTTTGGGGAAATAAAAAGTGCCAAATTTTTCCTCAAATTTTAAAAGATAAACACCTGTTGTCTCAGAGTTCCGTACCTCAAAAAGAAAAAACTGAACCCTATAGGATCACTTTGTTGTCCGTCATTCTGTCTGTGTGTGTGTCAGTCTGCTAAGTCCCTTGTTTACAGGAACGCGTAGAGGTATAAAGTTGAAATTAATATCATATACGTTGTACGGTCCCTTGGAGCTTTAAAAAAATCAAGCTTCTAAGCCAACGCAATAAATCTTCCCCTTCCCAACCTTAAATCAAGATCGAGAAGCAAGATCTCACAGCACAAGTAAAGGAAAAGGTCCGAAAATCGATAATTTTTTGTTTTATCACAAAAAAAAATGCTATCACAAACTTATTTTTGCAGTTGTAGAATTGACCATGACGTATATCGATGTATGGGAGAACATGTTTTTCAGCTATAATGTTAAGTTTGTTCTTGAGATAAATTCATCTCAACTGCAGAACCCTTCATTGTGCGCACACGCACTTGTCCGGTTTTTTCTTTTCGGGGGGAACCCTTAGTAAAATATTTAAAACTTACCAATCACAGACAGCTGCCTAATCTTCTCTCTCAAAGGAGACAGCTGGGCTAGAACATCGTTGTGTCCTATCAGTCCTTGCCAGGGTCTGGCTGCCCAAGAACAGGCCTTGTCCTTGACAGACACCTTGGATCCATCCACACAGAGGTAGCTGTATCCATCGGGGTTTTGTTCTGCAGTTCCAGCCGGTGTTCTACCTACCGGGAGCTAGAGGAAAGTGATAAGAGGTATTAGGGAAAGTTATGGACTTGGTCCTTGGGTACAATCAATGTCATAAATGAACTGTTCAAAATTGTCAGAACAGGTAAGGAAATTGAACTTTCTTTCAATTTGAAAAAAAATCAAGCCAGAATGACAGGGCTGTATCAGAATCACCCCTTGTCAATACAAGGTACAATTACTTATGGACCACTAGAAGAAGATATTAGGAAAATCAAAATACTTTGTTTCACACAAAACTATATGAGAAGCTAGGTGCACGGTACCAATAGGTAAGTCACTAACGACAAGCCGACGAGCCTAAAGCTTCATTATAGAACATAACTTATTGCTGAATATAAACACCAATCCATCACAAACCAGGATAAGTCAACATACTTTTCCGAATATCAATCATATTTTGTTAAAGTATATTGGCATTCTTCGCAATGTTTAGCGCAGCGTATAGAATGTTACGTCATAAAAAATTATGAACTTCATTGCTACAAAAATAATACACGATTTAAACGTACTGGGAGTCAAGACCCGCACACATAGCCCTCAATTACGCATTTTGTACATTCAACTTAATATAACATAACTTAATGTCACGCCTGTAATCCCAGAAGGGTTAGACAGAGGTGTACCTATAGTACACCCACATTTCGCCAGTTACGTTTAAGTCCCATGTAATAGGGGGCGAGCCTATTACCATCAATCGGAGACAAATCCAGACTCCGGGCTGCTACTGAGAAATTCTAGATAGGAAAACCCAATAACACTTTGCTCTACCTGGGAATCGAACCCAAGACCTCATGCTCAGCAGTAGATCACTAGACCAACGAGTCAGTCACAGTAAACTTAACATAACATATCACAGAAATGATTGCTGGGAAACGAATTTTATGTTTGGTGTGAATAATCGCTGTTCACGCTAGTGCATGGGGCAGTATTCGTGGTGTTATTTGAAGTTGTATTTTTGCAGGTTTTCGAAAAAAACTTCACTACAGTTGGAATTTTATCTTAAATTTCTCCGTAACCAGAAGGTTCCCAGGTATGGGACAGTGATTACTATGACGGGGAGTAGGTACAAGTGACTCTCGGCTTCGTTAAGTGTTTTTTTTAAACCCGATATATGTAGATAGATAAACCGTTTTATGTAGGTGGTCAATTAAAGAATCAAAATAATTAAAAATGCAACCCCAATCAACAATAAATAACAAACAGACCTAATCATATAGAATGAACCAACATTAATTTTGACTCGGTGTAGAAATGTTCTGTTAAAGCTCACTCTTGTTTCATATTCCATTTCGAGTTTCGATGCAGACGTGATTTCCCTCGAGTAAGACGGACGGTAGGCCGCACGTCAGTGGTAAAAAAAACCAGCCCCACCGACCGAATTTCGGCCACGACTACGAATCTCAACGGAGATTTGATAGATCACCCGGCGTCCTTGTTAACTATACAGGCACACTTTTTAAGTGCCTAATTATTCCAAAGTGCCAGATTTAAAGTTCCTTTCCTATTAATAATATTGGATAAATGTGCTCCAATATTAATAATTTGTCATTCATTAAGTACGAGTACATCTATCTTTATTATTTAATTTATGAAAGTACATAAACAAATGAGTTTTATTTTAGTAGGCACTGGCCAAATGTCTAACACTTCTGACGAGCGCAAGTTCAAAATAAAGTTCACCGTACTGATGAGAAGGACCAGACAAAATTGAATACAAACTGCGTACTGCTAGCAGGACTTACGGCAGTCTTCCGGTAGGACGCAAAGCCCTCCTTCCGCAAGATCTTCCAGCGGACTCGTCATCGGGCGATCTATCAATAACCAAGTACGCAGGAGATATTTTATTACACAAGTGTGTGCGCAGGACACAGGTACACGGGTTTCTTCTCTCACTCATAGTCCAATGAGACGACAATCCGACACGACTGGGGAGAGATCATGAGATCAACGGCTTTACGTGCTTTTCTATTGAAACTCCGTCCTACGATGGGTGAGCTAAAAGTCCAAGTGTTACTACGGACGTGCGGTATACTGTACCTAGCCAGTGCGCAGACGACCCTCAATAAAGCAAAAAATGGCAGTAGCAATTTTATGTAGACAAAAGCTGGAATGTATGAAGCCTTTTGTTTGATGGCAACGACGCAACATGGACTTTGCGGCTTTATTTGTCTTATTAAATATTTCCAAAAATGCTGCATTGGATATAGCTTCACGTGTTACGTATTCGCTTCATGTAATGACAATAACGAATACATTAAAACATTTACTTATTTTTTTGAACGTCGTCCAGGACCAAATTTGATTTGTACCTCAAATCTATCACACCTCGCGAAATGCGAAAAGACGATATTATCGCAACCTGCCGTACGATTTTTATTATAAGCATCAACAGTAAGTAAATGTCTATAAATTCTATTAAAAAACCTATTTCCTTTCTTCACTTCACAGCCGAGCAAAAATCTACTCTAGCCTGAAAGCTATTTGCATTTATAGAATTAGATAATCCAATCTAAGAGGTTTACAGGTGACTGGGTCGCTCCGACATTTGAAAGTCAGTGTACATTGAATGGGGCAAAGTGATTTCAGAGAATCCGATTCTCGGATTTGTTCAGGAGTATATTTGGGATGCGTTCTGAAAACAAGTTTAGCTTTTACGTACTAAAACCCAAGGGCGGATCCAGGATTTATTTCATGCAGACGGATTGGATAGATTATCTTTTGATAACACATACTGTTATAGGAGTTAGGTTGTCACGGTATGAAGAAAAGTTTAAGAACTAAAAAAAACATAAGAGCCAGCGAAGCGAGCTCAAAAAGTTTTAGCATCCCGCCTTGTAGGTATAGGTTAGGTTTTCTTTCGACTTTAAGTTATGAGGCTACTTAGACGTCGATTTCGTGTAACTAAAAGAAGTTCTAATGATTTTCAGTACGGCGCACAGTGGGTCGAAACTATGATTTTAGTGACTTAGGGCTCAACTTTGCTTTTTCACTTTTTTTTTATGCGGATGGGTAGAGCTCATTAACCTCAATAATAATTGTTCTGATGTATTATTTCCTAAACTTTATACTTTGGGTAGAAAAATGTGTTTTGTTATTTTTTTGTATGGAGCGGCTCAAATAAACTTAAATTCCTGCTAAGTAGCGTGTGATCCCGCGTTGAAACTTTATTTTTCATATACCTTGTCTGGTCTATTATCATTTGATGCTATAAACAAATGCATAAAGTTGCAACTCTGCCAAATAAATGGATCGAAAAAAATGAAAAAATACATAGAATAAAAAGCTTCATTTTTTACTTTCGTAAGTTATTTTAAGTTAAATTTGATATGGAATAGTAAGTAAAAGCACGTAATAATACACATAATTACTTAGCAACTAACAACAATACATTTAAAAGGTCCCTAATTAGCTTAAATTTACTAATACTACATATATTAGTAAATTTAAGCTAATTAGGGACCTTTATTTAAAAATGTGGATATGAAATCAATTAATTTCTATTTGTGTGTTTAATTACTGTAATTAGCTTAACCTTTTACCTTATAAAATAACAATGTTTTTCACTTTTAGTCATTACTGTAATATTAATTAGGATAATTAGTTAATGAGGGTAGTAGAAAAATTAGTAAACATTGTTTGTCACTGGATTCTGGAAGTATAAAATGACCATAATTTATTATATACTAACTAGTGTTCGTTTATTCGTACTACTACTAACATCTCGTGATTCTGATCGTCCCTTTTTCGTTATAATGGATAATTTAGTTAACAATTTAGATTTATTTATGATTTTAAGAGAGCAGGTCAAGTCACTGTCGGATAGTCAAAAATTCTTTCAATTCCTACAACATAAAATAAACGTGACCGAAGAGAACAGTGTTGAGCTCCAAAAATTCTGTACGCGCTTTTGTTCAAATATAAGTGCAAGGTGGGAACGAAGTAGTCGCACGTTAGCACAGTTTGTAAGAAAAAATGGTGATTGGTTGGAACGTGCAATAAACTGGCCCGAAGGAATGATACCTGAAGCTGTGAACACTGAACAGGAAAGGCTCGAGATTTGTAATACTGAAGATGTCGAAAATCTACCACCATCTACTACAGAAGCTTCGACATCTACATTTACACCTCGAAAACCTTTCGAGGAATTGGGCTCCAGGCAAAAACGACGACGCGTTGATCAAATTAACCAATCGCTTTCGTTATCCCCGGATGAACTTAAAGCTACTACAATTGCTAGTTTAAGAAACACCGGAAATGAGGATGTAGGAAAAATTATGAACCATTTACTAAATCACCCCGAAGATCTAGAAAAAGTTAAAGAGTGTTTAAGTACAAGTAAACCGAAAAGTAGTACATATTCACCCGATAAGGCACTGTCTTTATTAGTTTCACTTAAATTAAGTAAGTGGCAGTATATAAGCCTAAGAGAAGCAGCAAGTGAAAATAGGTCTGATTTATACCCTTCTTATTATAAAATAAAACAAGCGAAGGCAAAATGTTATCCAGGGAAAGAAGACATAATTATAACTGAAGAAGGAGCTGCTATTAAACTGCAAGCTTTACTCAACTTGACGGTATCTAGGCTTTTAGAAGTGATTACTTTAGATTTGGATTCGCCAACTGAGTTACTGCTAATAAGCAAATGGGGTTTTGATGGAGCCTCAGGTCAAAGTAATTATAAACAAAAGACTGAAGCAGAGTTTGATGACTCAACTATCTTCATGGCCAGTCTAGTTCCTATAAGGCTTCAACAATGTGATGGAACAATTGTTTGGGAAAACGATCGACCCTCATCAACTTTCTATTGCCGTCCGATAATGTTCAAATTTACCAAAGAAACGCAGTCAACAGTGGTAACTATAAAAGCTAGCATAACCGAAGAAATAGAAACACTTCAGCCAATCAAGTTCAATCAAGTTGAAGTTAAGCATCAATTGCACTTGACGATGATAGACGGCAAAATATCGTCATATTTGTCAGACACATCTTCAGCTGTCTGTGATATCTGCAAAGCAAAACCGTCAGAGATGAACAATTTAGAGTCACTTGCTCAAAAAGAGAACAACGAAGAAGTGTTCCAGTATGGAATGTCATCTTTACATGCCTGGATAAGAAGCATGGAGTGCTTACTTCATATCGGTAAATATAATTTTATTAGTTCATAATTTTTTTCACGTTATATAGTTACTTGTGAGATTTTTATTTAAGTGATATTTCTTTTTGTTTGCAGCTTATCGTTTGGACTTCAAAAAATGGAGTTGCAGGGGCGATGACAAAGAAAAAATGTCACTCAGAAAGAGCGCTATACAGCAAGCGTTTAAGAAAGAATGCGGTTTACTTATTGACGTAGTCAAGCAAGGAGTAGGCACAACCAATGATGGCAATACTGCCAGAAGATTTTTTAGGGATGCAGAAACAACAGCTCGCATAACAGGAATAGATAAAGATTTAATAGAAAGGTTTCATGTGATTCTTCAGACGGTTGCATCTGGAGAGAGCGTGGATCTTTCTAAGTTTTCCGAATTTTGTAGAGATACTGCACAATTGTACGTTCACTTATATCCCTGGTATTATATGCCTTCCAGTATACATAAATTGTTAGTACATGGGAGTGATATAATTAAGCACTTTGGTGCCATACCTATAGGTAAACTGTCGGAAGAGGCAGCGGAAGCTCGTAATAAAGATTTCCGGAAATATAGAGAGAGTCATTCTAGAAAGGTAAGTAGAACGGCGACAAATGAGGATATTATACACAATCTTCTTTTGTCTTCTGATCCAAAGATCACAAGTCTAAGACCTCGAATGGTGAAACAAAATATAATGGTTCTCTCTCCAAAAGTCAAAGAGCTTCTGCAGATTTTTCCCACAGAATCCGATATAGATTTTATTGATGTAGATAATTTACAAGATAGTCATAGCGATAGTGAATAAGATTTTTTGGTAGTTTGTAAGTTTCTTGTTTTTTTTATTAGTTTATAAATGTCAAACTCATAATTGAAAGGAAATAGTAATGTTTGATGTTGTTTATAGTTAGTTTTTAGTTTGCTTGTGTTAGTTGTAGTAATGTTAGTTTACCTTTACTAATTTGTATTATTATGTACCTATCTTTACTCACTATTCAGTATTAAATCTAACTTAAAATAACATTTCATAAACATGTTAAAGTCATTAAAACAAAGAAATTGAAATTCATAGATCCCTAATTAGCTTAAATTTACTACTACTACATATATTAGTAAATTTAAGCTAATTAGGGACCTTTTAAATGTATTATGATTAGTGTGATTAGCTTTAAATTTACTAATATTACATATATTAGTAAATTTAAGCTAATTAGGGACCTTTTAAATGTATTGTTGTTAGTTGTTAAGTAACTATGTGTATTATTACGTGCTTTTACTTACTATTCCATATCAAATTTAACTTAAAAGAACTTACGAAAGTAAAAAATGTAGCTTTTTATTCTATATATTTTTTCATTTTTTTCGATCCATTTATTTGGCAGAGTTGCAACTTTATGCACACGTTAATAGCATCAAATGATAATAGACTAGACAAGGTATATGAAAAATAAAGTTTCAACGCGGGATCACACGCTACTTAGCAGGAATTTAAGGTTATTTGATCCGCTCCATACAAAAAAATAACAAAACACATTTTTCTACCCAAAGTATAAAGTTTAGGAAAAAATACATCAGAACAATTATTGTTGAGGTTAATGAGCTCTATCCATCCACATGAGGAAAAAAGTAAAAAAGCAAAGTTGAGCCCTAAGTCACTAAAATCATAGTTTCGACCCACTGTGCGGCGTTCTGTTTTACTTGAACCGCCTGGGGGGGGGGGGGGGGGCATCCGCCCATGCTGAAACTGTTTGTAGGTTAGTTAATTTGAAAGCTAAGTTAGAACACATTGGGTAGCTAATGAATTTAAAACAGTTCGCGAAAGGGAGAAAAATAAAATTAATAATCTCGCAAAAGGTCCACAGAAAAGTACACAAGAGAGGCCGAGACCGACCCTACTGATGAAATTACTTCAAGTCATAATCCCTTACGAGTACATTGTGGATTACAGAAAAACCCTCGAATTCTTGCCAACATTCCCAGCTTTGATAACGATCAAGACCGTCCAAAATAAACGCTGTTTTATTCTATTTTACTTACCCCAAAGAATTTCCGGACGTAAATGACCTTAGTAAAGGCGACTTGGCCGCCATTGCTCGCCAAGCACCTCAACGCACCTTCGTACCCGCTGTAGTTGTCCGGATAGTCACATTTCTCGGGATGCTCGCACATAGAGCATAACTGACTGTACTGGCTCTCTGAAAATATATCCCTTATCAAAAACATCCTTTTAGAACCATTTCGGAGGAAACAAAAGTTGGAAGTTCGAACTCTCTGTGGGAGAAAATGATTTCGACAAGAAAAATGGTTCGTAGAAAACTAACAAAGGTTTTGGCTTGTATAACTTATTCTTTTTCTTGTAAATAACTTGAACATGAGATTTATTGTTTAGCAAAAATAACAGCTTAGAGCTTTTCAGCTTATAGGGGCTTGAATATCATTAAGAATGTTTGCAGAACGCGTTGAGGGTAAAATGCTTTTATTAACTTGACGTCAACTCAACATTTTTCCTGCCACAAAAAAGGCAAGAACCTGACCAAATCTTGTTTCGATTGTGGCCATTTATTTTCTGCAAATTTAACATTGAAAACATTAATATTCCTTTAGCGAAGTCAATATGGTAATTTCATTATTTTGTATTACGCAATGTCAATAAACATTACCGCACGACCAAAGTTGGTGTAATCGAAACAAGTTCTTTGGTAAGCCTTGATGGACCAACCTGTACCTAAAAAACCTCTTAATATAATTGGCCGACAAACAAAAAAAGGACTTTACGGAGAACTATATTTAATAAGTAGTTATACTTATTAGTAGGTCTACGTACTCCAAAACGAATTGGTCTTAGGATCCGGTGACCATTTCCCCACAATGCAAGACTTTGAGAAGAATGTTGACAGAGCTTTTAGCTCGTTCTCCTTCGGTGATATGCTGTGGTCGTTCATCTTTGGGAACACGGAACGCTTCTGCAGCATCGTTAGAGGTATCTGTTGAGGAAAATAACATTATGACACTTGTATTTTGCAACTTTTGGCATTGGTCTTTTTGAACATCAATTTACATTGCATTTAAAAACTCTATATCTTAATGGTTTCTGCATCCTACTTGCGTAACAAACTTTCAACGCAATGAACGTGGCTAAACTGTTAACATGAAAGACTTAGCGATCGATTGTCATTTTATATGTTACTACTAACTAGCCTTTGCCGGCGATTTCGTCTGCGATCCGGGATGAAATGTAACCTATGTTCTTATCCAGGTCATCATGGTCTATGTGTGCGCCAAATTTTATTCAAATCCATTCAGCCGTTTTGGTATGAAAGCGTTACAAACAAACAAACAAACTTACTTTCGCATTCATAATATTAGTTAGGATTAGGATTGCAGTTGACCCGCTTGGTAGGAATATTAATATCCTACGAAAAATAAAGTTCTCAAAATAAAATACTAAGTAGCCCCTCGAACGTAAAAAGTCAGACCTAGATTTAAAGTATTTACGTCATCTAAGAAAACATTAGTCATATTTGAACAAATTAGGAACGTGATTCTTTAGTGAAGACAGACTGTCCAATTACCGTGTACTTAGGTCGGACCAGAAGATTCTAGACACAAAACCTGGTCGACATTAATATCTACGTCCATTATATTACCTATGAGAATATTCTTTTGGGTTTTTCTGCTCGGAATTAGTAGAACAGCCACGTATACTAGTGACGAATAACGTTTAAGGGCCGCAATAGCGAACTCCATAAAAACGTATTTCTCACAGCTGACACTTGCTATTTGAGCTGAATTACAAGTAGTTGTTACTCTGTGAATTCTTTTGTTTTGGGCATGTAGTTGTTTTCTTTAGCAGTATTAACGTAGGTATCAGGGTTACTATACGTGAAAAGCCAAACAGATGAATCCAATATTTTATCTAAATATACTAAAGCAGAGACACGTGTTGTGAGAGATCTGTTTGAAGCAATGAAAAAGAATAGAGAGAAGAAAGAGATGATAGAGACAATAAAGTAGTGAAAAATAGGCATCGATTCGTTGTTCTTGCCATCGTCAAGTTGAACATCATGTCTACATCTATAAAAATATTGTAATCGAAAACCAATTTTTTTACGAGAAGTTCGGCGTTTGCCTTAATTACGTAAAAGTTTCATTACCATCAAACTTGTTTCACTTTATATTCTAATTTAAACATAACCTGTCTCTTTGTGATACTAAAGTGTTCTGCCAGACATTCGCCGACTCGACATAATTCATGTAAATACACGACTGAAAGGTTCTATTAGCATATTTTTTCGTTTTGTACAAATATTTGATTTGCAATTTGTGTGCCAGTTCGTTTTTACGACGAACTGGCACACAAATTGCAAGTCAAATATTTATTACAAATAATTATTTAAGTTTTATTATTTGCATAACGAAGTTTATTTTTGTATATAAAAATAAGTGCTGACATCATCATACAGAGCATACTTTAATACCTAAAATAAGCACATTTTTACAAACCGACAATATTTAGCTAAATATCGTGTTGTGGTTACCCAAAGGATTCGGGCTCGCTTTTCAAGCATGAGCAACGCGGGTTCAAACTTAGGTCCTTGCCAACCTAAGTTAAGCCACGGACAAATTACTGTCAGGTCTCGGAAACGTTATTTAAAATAACGTTTTCATAACGTCAGTTCTTTGAACCCTTAGAACAACATTTTGTTCGGAACGAAAACGAAATGAGAATGTTTTTAAAAAGCGGTTTATTTCGTAATCCGTATAAATAATACCAACTAAATGGAATTTGTAATATTCATCGTTTCAGATCGAAGATCGAACAATAAATTAAAAAAAAAAAAACGGTTAAAAACGTTTTATTAATCGAAAACTATTTAAATTAGTTCTTCAAAAAAAATATTTATAACGTTCCGTTCAAACGTGGCCGAAACAAATAGTTTCTTAGGTATTTAAGACGAAACGAGAAGAAGACGAAAAGAGAATCCGAGCATTGATTACTGTGCGGTGTTGTGTCGAGACGCGCGATGCACCAATCAAACTAATTTGTTCAGGACTACGTCAAATCACAACGAGTTTTAATTGGCTGCAACACTGCTACAGAAGGCGTGTCACGCACGACACGACACGACACGTCGCAACACAGTAAAGAAAGGCTCTTTACCGTGGGGTGCTGTTTGTGGGAGCCTTAATGGAAATCCGGCTTTACTTGTTCACCCACGGTAAAGAGCTTTTCTTTACTGTAAGATGCCTTGGTTTGACACGACACGACACGACGCAACACGGTAAAGAAAGTCTCGACTTATCAAAAACATTAGATGGTAATGATAAATGATTAATGCTTGTACCTTCTCTGACTGAGAAAATATCCGAAGCCTTTATGTAGTGGGAAAAAATCCGACGTTTTATGTAGTGGGAAAATTAAAGACTGGTATTATATATTTTTCTTCCAATATTGGTAGGTTTCTTTTCAATTTAGGTGTTCACGTCTCGTTTGAAAGGCGAACCCTTCTATATTCCTTTGTAGTCTATTGTTCGACGAACGTTTTTTTAAAAATCTCCGTTGCTGAGTCGAGTTCATTTCGTATTGTGTTGCGGATTGAATAACAAGTAGCTATTGAGAGGCACGAATAAGATATACGAGACTGTTAAGACTACATACCTACAACAGAATATGTAGGTGTGCTTAATAGCTGCTCGATGAATGGGTATATTGGAATTGGTAGTCGCAAATACGTGCCTTTAATTATCTATGTGTATGATAATTGATTTGAATAGGTACCTATTCTTTTTAGTTGGCAAAACTTATAGACCAGCCACCTTAGACACAAAACATTGCACAGTATTGATTT
Source organism: Dasypolia templi (assembly GCA_963555695.1). NCBI lineage: Eukaryota > Metazoa > Arthropoda > Insecta > Lepidoptera > Noctuidae > Dasypolia > Dasypolia templi. Next base: position 5,863,045 of record OY743148.1, on the reverse strand, counting down.
TTTTGGGATTTTGACGATATTAGTGTCAAACCAAGTTTACAGCCTCGAAATTATCGGACTTCTTTTAGTTTTTGACTTATAACTTCTAAAAGCTGCATCCTTTATAAAAAGTCACCTTGCTATTACTTAGGGCGAATTTCACCACACTTTTATAACTAGAATAAGTGTAATCCTGAGAATAAAAGTTGTATTTATGACAGTTTTTCCACAGGTACTAGAACTGTCAGACGTCACTTTTATTTCACGGTTAAAAGATATCTTTTCTGACTTTGTTAAAATCAGCCCTTAGGTAACTTAACCTAGATCCTACTTATAATTACAGTGTAACATTTCGCTAGCAAACATAATTGTGTTTTAGAGCCGTGTTCAAATGGAGTAACTGTACGTGTCTAGGCGCTAAGTAACTCTTTTGTAGGAACTCTTCAAGTAATTGGGATGATGACAATTATTTTTTTAAATCTCAAAAAAATATTTGTTTCCTAATAGTGCAAACAATGTAAAAGCATAAAGAACTGCCAAGGTATAAACGTTTTAAAGTAAGTGTTGGACAAGAACAGCACTATCGTAGAAGTGACGTCACAACTATGTAACTCAAAGTCAAAGTTTATTGCGAACTAAGTGTACATTGTCCGTACCGCGCGACAAGGACGGCAATAATCCCCTCCAAAAACTTTTAAAGCATGTATCTTCTTCATATTTACATCGATTTAAGAGATTTTTTCGATTATCTCATGTTTACTGTGCCTTCTTTGAAATGTAATTATTATTACGAACAATTTTAGTTTTATTCATCATCCCTATTATACTTTTGTGACATACTTAAGGCCTAGCAGGCTCACTTTTAGGATCAGCAATCGGCGATTTTACAAAATTGCTGATTATCGATGTTAAGAGTAGCTTGTCTGCTAAGGTCCTTAGTTCCTTACACAAACCCATACAACAGAAAGGGTTTATAAGGAAAATTTATTTATATACCTGCTAGGTAATTACTTACCCCCTGTGACGTCACTAATGTATTCGTTTCATGCCCTCATTTCAAGTGTGGTTTTGGGAAACAGAAGCTCTGTTTGCGTTATAGTACCTAAGGGTTAAAATTATTTATTCTATCTGTAAGGTTTACGCAAGAAGTAACTGGGGAATTTGAGTTTTAGATTTCAATAACGTTTTGTATAATCTGTTCACGTTGTTCGACGATTTAGATTTATTCATTCAGTAACCTTGAATCACCGCTTAGTAAGTCTGGTCTAGAATATCAAGTCGTACTTATTATTTTATGACCACTTAACTCTGATATTATATTCTGCGTGAAGATTTTCGTTTGGACTTATTTAATCAACGTTTCTTTCGTTTATGATTCTAATAAAAGAGAGGGTTTACTCTCACAAGGAGCTGAGAACCAGATTCGTGCTCTATGCATTAATAACAGCTCAGAGCGATTTATACGCAGTGAGGGTGGAACTTATTTTCTGTAAACAGGGTTCCACGTGTGTGCCCCATTCCTCGGCCGCTGTGCCTATTAGTATGTGTGTCAATGAGAGCTTTTATTTAAGTAGAAGATGCTTAAACTTGACTGATATAGGTACTATATTTAAGTCTGGCCAAATAAGGAAACTGATGGAAATTTTACGATTGTTGTTTTACCTTCAGATTCAGAAACCATTCACTATTCGAGTATTTATGTACACCTACATTAAAGCCACGCCTTGAATAATTAAGGCTTTCGAGCACAAAGAGCGAAACTGGTTAATTACAAGTAGGAATACTAGTTACACCTTAAAGATGGGACTCGTTTTCGCCTTGAACCCATAATGGCATTATCTGCATTCTGCAGGTGAACTCCTACCGGTTCTTGCATAAAAAAGTAGACATGCATGATTGATATGTGCATAATAAGCATATAATGAGCCGAACAAAGACGTTCAGACACAGATAAATATGTTTATTATGTTAATCGGATTTTCCTGGTGCTTTTCAGGGCAGCAGGATCCAAAAATAGATTGACATATATAGTATCTGATGGGAAGTTCAGACTTTTGATTTAGGTAGGTACCTACTTGTTTGTTGAATAAACAATGCCGATTACACCAATGAAACTGAACGCGATCAGCACATTTAAGCCCAGTTCAAGAGCTGTCAGTGTCAATATTCCTTAGACAATTTTGATAGGTACTGACAGTTCGCAGTGAACGCGATTTAGAAGTGCTAAACGCGTTCAGTTTTATTGGCGAAATTCGCTCTGAGTATTTAGGGTAGATACGCTTAAAATAACAATATTTATTTGTTCCTACAGAGTATTAGTTTAAATGACTGTAACCGAAATTGCTCATTTTGGGAAACCGTGTAGTTTTAATTTAACTTCGGAATAACGAAAGACTGTTATTAAAAATGAAGTAATATTTTGACAATTTCGTTTTCGAAATGTTGGTCTCCTCATGGAATTCTTTGACTGTCGGTCGGTCTTCATCTATTATCACGGAATACTGTAAGCATTTATTACCTGAACCAAATAGTCACTTACTTTATATCCAACGTTCCTGTTGACTCCAGTATGGCATGACTTGAGTCCCTTCAGTTGATCCAGGTTGTTGACTGGCAGATCATTGTGGACTACGATGACGGCTTCATATCTGAATGGCGCTAAAATTATAAATAATTGTTTAGAATTACAATCGAAGAATTTATTAAATATAAATTTTTGTGGTCCCATAACTCTAGGATATGAATGAGACCTTAACAAAGAATCAACTGGCGTATGAAATATTATTCAATTATCAATGTCTTTTTTGTTTTAATTTTTCATTCAAAATATTTCGACCAAAGTCATGATTATTAATGTAAAACACCCTTACGTGGAATGTGACAACGTCGCATTTTCTCAGCTTTATATATGAATATTGGTTAGTATGAAAATGAACAAACCCGTATTTATCAATTAAACTTAGATACCCACACACATTATGATTGATAATATCTTCGAAACAAAAAAAAAAACATTTTTGGACCACATATTCTGAGACTTAATGTATTCTTTTACTTAAAGAATATAACCCAACACAATGTTGAGAATGGTGGAGAATGTTAGTGGTAGGTAAATAACGTGGCATGATCAAAATGTTGTGGTATGCATGATTTTCAAACACCTAAAGGCACGGCTCGTAGCGTGACAAGCGGTGCCTTTGTGTCGCACTGTCGCGTTTCGCCAATGTGTACGAGCCTAATATATTGGAATGAGTAAAATACAAATTATAGCTTGGATGGGAATTCTTGGGATATGCCTTTACCTACGTCTAGCAGCGTCGAGCGTACGGCTTTAGGCTAGGACTATGTTTGCAGTTCAGGTATATCTCTTCAAATTAATGGTTGATTCTTTTTCTTAAAGCGAAAGCGTGGTAGCCCGTGAAATTCGCGATTTCCAGAAATCATACCATTTAGTGGCTTTTCTTAGTATTATTTATTTATCTATACTAATATTATAAAGAGGAAAGATTTGATTGTTTGTTTGAATTGAATAGGCTCCGAAACGACTGGACCGGTTTGAAAAATTGTTTTACCAATAGAAGCCGAAATTATTTCTGATGAACATCGTTGAACATTCGAAATCCACGCGGACGAAGTCGCGGGCGAAGTGCTAGTTAAAATTATATGCACAAGTAAAACAATACTGTACAAAGGCGGACTTCATGCCTCAGGCATTTTCTACCAGTCAACCTTAGGACGATGCAGAGACAAAACATGGCATGTGAACATTCGAGATAGATGGCTTGGAATTCCTAACTTAGACAAGTTAGACACCCATATTCTAAGTCGTAAACTCGAAAGCTTCTCGACTCACAACGCTGTCTAGGAGCCTAGTGCCTTGGAAGACCCACAAGATAAAGGAAATTATGAGGTCCCTCAAACTCAAAGGAGTGTGTGAGTCGAGGTGAGACGACACGAATACGTCAAAATTCAATAAACTCTTCAAACGTTATAAAAGTCAGATAAAGTACACTTGTTTTGATTAAAAGTGCCTTGTGGACTACCTCAAGGAAGCCTCAGGGTATACGTACCTTTAATTTGACAGTTGGTTCCTCAACTCAAACTCACCTCGACTGAGGAAACTGTTTGAGATGAGGAGTAAAATTGCAACTATGAATTTCAAACCACCTAAGAGAGGTTGAGTGAAGTCGAGGAAATCATAAGGTTTTGACTTAGAATTGGGTAAGATTTATTTTAGAGATATTCAGAGTTCTAATGATAATATTTATGTAAATACACAATTTACGGTCGCGAATCATATTTTGTTCAACATACAACCTCTTTGAAGGATATTGCTAATCCATTGCTTCAAATGTTCGAGAAAAATGTATGCTCAACAACGTAAATAGCGCAATGAATGTTGTTGAACTTTCAAATTGCAAAAAAACGTAATAAGATCGGAACTTCGCGGGGTGCTCTGGCTTTTCCTTTTTATGATTAACTAAGTCCGAGTGTATTCGTGTGTTAATATTATGCGTGTAAAGGCAAGTAATTAATAACTTCGGTCTGATTGCTGTCACGTTATCGCGCTCACCTTTCCCTAAGTTACGCAATTTACGGGCAAGGTGACCTGTGACCATCTTTCATCTAACGTGTAGTAACGACTTCCAAACTTCTGTAGCGTTTGTTTTGTTTTAGTTGGTCATTTATTTTGAGTTAGAAATTATAATTTACTCGACTCGGGGCTAATTGATAATCGATTGAAGTTTAAGTTACATTTGCCGCGATGGATGTACGACGCGTGGATGGGTGGACATTCATTACATCGAGACCCCTCTGTGCATCGGAAAGCTCTTTAAGCAAATGGTCTCGGCCGTCAGTCGTAGATCTTTGACAGATTTCGTGTTACCCAGTAACAAAGTTTTGATGGCCAGGTAGGGAGTCGCTCCATGTCAAATACTGGCATTCAACTGCATACAGATAGACTTCAGTCGCCCCAAAATAGTTGAGGCAGATTGTATACCTATTGTATAAAGCCTTAGATAACGTCTCATCAAGACTATTATATTTAACAGATTACTTAAATAATAAATTATATGAACATGAATATAAAAATAAGAAGGAAAAAAGTCATAGGGCATCGAAAAATTAGTCCATATCGCTGTCAAAAAGTGCCCAAAAGGCTAGCAGCATTGCCACGTTGTATGGCGATGCTAATTCTTTGGCCAAAAATAGGTCACGTGACGAGTCGACCAACCGCTTAGCAATGTCTCAAAAAACATAAAAAAACAAACTCAATAGTTGAGTTCAAAAGAAACTATTTTGGTATAAAAGTCTTCAATAGAATAATATATCGATTAAAATGTTTCTACTATCTAAACTGTTATTACAATGGAGGCAGTAAAACAGCTTCGATAGCCTAGGGACATATCATTTACAACTTTCTCTCGATCAAAGTTACGCAACCAGAAACAATGTTTAAGTAAGTACCGATACCATTGAAAGCGTTTGATAACATTTTATCCGTTTGAATAAATTGTACCTCATTAATTTAAAATTTTTCATTTTGATAAATGTTTTGTGCTATTGGAGAGACGGCTCTGCAAGTATCTACACATTTTTTTACGGTATTAATACGAGTACGAATATTGTTTTTGCTTGTTTCGTTATTTATTTTATTCGCTTCAGTCTTCGTATTTGCAAAATAAACATTTTTGTATTTTAATACTTTTTTATATTTGAAATGCACACCTGGGGTATGATGTTATTTTTGCAGATGTCGTCGCTTAAACACAGTTTTATTTAGTGTCTGTCTGACAAATCAGCAAAATAAGTTTGACGCATGGACATTTTATATCGTACTTTTATTTTGATCTATTTATCCGTATAGGTAGGTAACGTACAGTAACGCGTTGTTCAGAACTGCCTGGTGGAAAATAGTGAAGCTATTTTTATCTGATCTTCGATTCACTACTATTTTCTGTTATATATTTTCATGTAGGTTCCCTTTTCAGTGCAAACGTTTACGCCATATAGATATGTTAGCCTTTGTTTGTCCCTTTATACCGAGGCGGGGTAGGGTTCATACATATTTCATGACATAAGACTGAGGGTACGTAAGTGCCCTAACACAGAGATAGGAAAACAATCCTCAATGTGTATTTCAGCACTGTGTGATGGCATAGATTCCATACGAGAGTAATCTCAATCTTTTCTTCTTTTTCAGAGGCCTTTCGTTAGTTTTATGGTGTTAGGTTAGGACTTTACTTTATATTAATGGGCCCGTATCCGAGCTACAGGTATTTTAATAAAATATGCCACGAAAAGGTCACTCGCTGCCTTGAAACTGAGAGAGTTTCAAAGATAAGATAGAGTAACTTCTTAAAAGACAACTTTAATAGAAGATTAGGTACCCTTGCATTGACCTTTCTTGACTTTCTCCGAGGGACAGTTAAAGTAAATCCACATCTTTAGTTCACGAACTTTAATTTAAATTCAGTTTCTATACTTCTCCGAGACATGGACACGAAACAGTTTCAAAGTTAACAAATTATAAAGATCCTCACTGAGAAGTCTTTGTGATACTCGACAAAAGCTGAAATAAGCGGGAAACGAGAGTACGAAAGATTTCGCCTAAATCAGCTTAATTAGAGAATTGATCCTTCAGAAGTAAATCTACTTAATTAACTCAATTTAAAATACGGTTGTGAAGCGTCAGAAGTTTTTAAACGAACGACCAATAAATTTTGGCATTTTACGGTGGCGCTAGTTACAAAGACAAGTGTCAACAATATCGTTAAACTGAGAACATTTAAATGTAGTTCTCTGTTTCGCCGTGTTTTCGTTCTCTGTTTTCTGTTTAACTTGGCTTTTCATAGTTCGCAAAGCTGTTAGCTGAGACTACTTTTTGGCTTCGGCGTTTCAAAAGCAAATAAGTTTGGAGTGAACACAAACAGTACTTTGGTACTCAACCGAGCAGAATTTTGTGGTTTTCATTAAAGTTAACTGTAGCGATCTTTTCAAGAGGGCTGTAATGAAAGGGCACTTGGGAATTCGTTTTTCGTGTCAGTATTTGATGAAAAGGATTTAAATCATGAAAATAAAATATGAAGGAACTCCAAATTCTGAGTAGAGTAGACCCTTAAACAAGTGAAACTTAATCAAAGCCTTAAATAAGTATGCAATAAAGGGAAGAAGACGGCGGATAACATTACTTTCCAAGAGTTTAAACGAAAGGTGGCCACGGTAGACAAGTGGTTATTGTTTCAATAGGATCTACATGAGCATACTCCTGCATTTCGCAAATAGATCAGTGATTGTCACCAGTCTGATGATGGTTGGTCTCATTGTAATAACAATTAGACAATAACCAATCTATTCGCCAAGTGTGGTGATTACAGCGGTTATACGAAATATGTAGGTAGGTACTGGATTATGGTGAGACGATATTGAGAAGTGAAAGATTTACTGATGATAGTGAAAATAAAACCTTCATAGCATGGACTTACCATCAGGTTCCTCTTCGGTTCTGTACTCCTGCACGACCACGAAGTCCTGGTTTTGTATTTTGGTGGCACAGTACATATCTTCAGGGTCGACAGGGACGATGTCTGCTTGCCGTTGCTGAACCAGGTTCAAGCAGTCCACTCTGGAAGCAGGTAAAGTTTTCAATGATAAATGATTTTATTTCTGAAGTAGGTTTGTACAAACACTTTTACACGTGAATAATATTTTAAAAACTAGATGAGGTCGGCGTTTTCCGAAACAAACTCAGAGGTCACAGTCACCTTTAAAGTCCAGACATAATCTTGGTCAGATCATATGAAGACCATGTGGATTGATGTCTGAAATGGTATTTTGAGGCAAGAACCACACATATTGAGTGACCCTGTCCAAAAGTGCTCGCCCACTGCCAAACGTCAGTAATCGTGCAGCTCAACTCAAAACTTAAGGAGCTCAAGGATCGACGAACAATACCAAAGATAGGACATTTGGGTATGCACATAAATTACACAAACCGATAAATATAATCTTCCCTGTACTTTTGGTCTTCCATACAATGGAAAGGTTTTATTATTATACGCAACTGATCACATCAATGGTTGTAATAAAAGAGCCTTATAATAAAGTAGATTCTATCCTCGACTTCGTCCACGTAAAGTTTCTTGTTTTAACAGTATATCTATCCTATGACACTCGACAATACTGTAGCTTCTCATTAGTGAAAGAATTTTCGGAATCGTATCAGTAGTTCCGAAGATTACCCCATACAAACAAACTCACATACACATACCTTTTTAGAATACTAATATAGATGATGATAATGATCTAAGGTATATTCGACGGTTCCTAAGCAGCCAAAAACATTAACATCAAGACAACAAGGCTCGTCTATTCTGAGAAGAAAAGAAGAATTCTTTGATTAATATAACGTTCCACGGTTTCACCAACAGCTCAAATAATTTTTGGTTTCGTCCTACTGAAAGTTACTATACAATTGCCTTATCCCGAACGAATTTATTTAATCATTGATCTATAAAGACCATTGAGGGGACTACAGGACCTAAACGCAAGTTTTATACTGCCTAAAAGTATATGAACCAAATCAGAAAAATATATGATGTTCTTGAGGATATATGCTAGTTGTATAGTGTGTTGAAAACATAATACGACTAATTTGATACGATAGAATAAAATCACTAAGATACCTGTAAACATTCATTTTAACGATCAAAAACCATGCTAAATATACATGAAACCATTCAGATGTTTGTCAGATTATTTCTACAAGCAACATAATGTGTTTAATTTTGTTAGTCCAAACAATTTTTTTTTGGCAAATAGATATTTGCTTTATTTTTTGCAATAAATTACCAGCGTTGTGTCATCGTGTTTCTCATTCTTTTATATGCCGTTTGACAGTGACCGCGTGTTAGATCTTGTCAGCCTTTTAAAAATACATAATAAATTGCCAGACGTATGTATTCGTACCTAGTAGATTCAAGATCTCGTAGCAAACAAGAAATGAGTATATACAAACGTGCAATGTTAAAACAATGAAACCGAGGCATTACGTGAATGCTGAAGTACAATATGACATCTGCATTGTTTTGATATTCCGTTAGTTTTTATTTCAGTGTTGCAAAGTCGGTATTGTTTGGACATTCGTGTTATTTTAGCGGTGGAAAATATCGGTAGTGTGAACAATTTCGCACACAATTATGCATTGAAGTTTTAAATACAAAACAAGTACATTTGTAATACAGTAATAATTTTTTAACCTACTGTAAGTAATTCTTCAAGACAAAATGTTATTGTTCATTGGATACCTTTTGAATTATTGCTAGGGGGATCTCTGGAACTACTGGTCGTATTTGAAAAGTTCTTTTTGCAGTTGATAGAACCAACTCTTGAGGAATGCGAGAAGAAAAGCGAAAAGAAAATAAGTCAGAAAGACCGCTAAGCGAAAACAATGTGATAGCGCGGGCAGGTGATGCGATGCGACGGGGTGGGTCGAGGGAACAAGAAAGTTTATGCGGACGAAGTCGTGAGCGGAACTTAAAGGAGAACCCTTTTTTTTCTGTTCCTGGGTGGAAAATCCTCATGGAGGGGTATGTCAGACTATTACTGACTAAAAACCACCCCGGTGTTCCATCTCACACCTACGTCGGGGTCGCGGGAACATACGATTCTTCCGCAACCCCGACTGGTGCCGGCCCGCCTCTGCAGGCCCCCGGAACGTCTAAGAGGGGCGTGCGTGGAACACTACGCGCTGCCACCTCGGGTCCTGATGTATAGGGGGCGGAGAACGTCCTCGAGTCCGTCGCCCCTGGACCCATTTAGGGGGGCTGGAATAGCGCGTTGTCCGCCCTCCGCCTACGCCGCGTGCACCTGCTGCGGATCGAGAGAGTGGACGAGATCTCTCTTTACCTTTCCGCAGCCTCCTTCTGCGAGATAACTGTTTCGCAGAAGGAAACCACCGCGTCAAAGGAGAACCCTACCCTAACCTACCTTAGTGTATGTTTGAATAGATTGTGAATAGATTTGTTCTACACTGACGAGTCATACAATCTGCCGACGTACCTAAGAGATCTCGTAGGCATACGAAATTGATGTTTATTTTTTTTAACTATACAGTACCACACATTCAATTCAAATGAGTACCTTCCTATCATTCAATTGAGTACCTACATTAAGTAGCAGACCTTACCTAGCTGCAAACAATGGAGTTAATTGAGGTGGGTTAGTTCTAAATTGTATGTTGTTCTAAATATTGCCGTAATTGGCTAAATTGGCCGACTTGGCACGTGACATCCCTTGTTTTTTGAGAGGCAATCTAGAGACACTGGGCTACGTCAGTACCTTAAAAGTAAGAGTTTTTATTGAAAACACCTGGATGAGGGACGCAAGGAAACTGGAAGTATGGCAGAAGAACAGGGGGGCTTTTACCCAGCAGTGGGTGATCCCGGGCTGAAATAGTGATGATTATGAAGAGGTAGGCACAATCAATAAAAAGATGCAAGAAATAAGACTAACCCCTAGTATCAAAGAATTATAAAATGGGTTGGTATTACGGAAAATCAATCACAACAGCAAAAAATCCAGATTTCACAGAAGATAATAGTTTATATAAACGTCATTATGAACGTATGAATCCTTTTGTTAGTTCTTACTTCGTTATTAAAACAGTTGGGAGGTGTCATGGGACACCAGAATGCAACGAAGTTCCTTTCGATGTATAAAAACAGAGCAGGTGTATTGAAAAACAAAAAAAGGTGCATGGAGATACAAACTTCTTGTTACGTGATGATTTCTAAATCATTCTACAATTTAAATATAACATAGATAAAGAACGTCGTTCCAAAAAGGTGAAAGGTAAACATGTTTGTTACTCAAACACGCGTAAACAGATGATAGGATTTGGATAAAATTTGGAATATAAGTAGATATACCATGTCCATTGTCCATGTGTGTGTTACCGTCGAAATATAGGTGTAAGATAACCCTTTGTCTAACCTATCAGGGATGACAGGCATGATGTTATGTTATGTACCATGCCCCTAAGAGGCTGACAAGAGCTAAAGCGCAGTCACTGTCAGACTGCATAGAAACGACGGAAAAGCGCGATGACATAACGCTGGTAATTTATTGCCAAAAATTAAGTATTATCTATTTACAAAAAATCTATTGATTGGAGTGATATGTTGCTTTTAGAATAATGTGACAAAAACAGAGTGATTGCATGTATTAAATAAACTTTTAGAGGTATCTTCGTGTTTTTTTTCTATAGTATTAAATTAGTTGTATTATGTTAATCCTGAAGAATATCATATTTTCTGATTTTGTTTATTACAGTGGATCATATACTTTTAGTCATTATAAAACTTGCGTTCAGTATGTCGATTCTCAAAAAATCTCACCGTGAAGGCTTGCATGGAGTGAGCTGTCAGCGTCATCCCGTCTTGGCCAATCCCTAGCGCCAGTGGCATTGACAGCTCATTCCAGGCTTACTTAACCTAAGTTTTCACGGTGTGATGGTTATAGAATGGCACTACCGGTCCTGTAGTCCCCTTAATACTGTTATCCGGGTAGGTATATAATAAGAGCGCCTCTATACCACGCCTGTGAAATGGCAGGAAATAACTAATTTTATTCCAATGTAATCAAACTAGCATACATTATTATCCCACTGCAGCAAGCGTAGCATGACCAACTTTTGTCGACAGAAGAATAGACAAAATTAAATATTTCTTTTATTCATCTGTAATTTTGTCTATTCTTCCATCGACAGAACTCGTTTCTCTGGTGGGCATGCTACGAGTGCAAGGCAAAGGCCTCACTCTCCCTTTTCTAACCAATTCTGTCTTTTGCTAGTGTCGACCAGTCCGGTCGAGTCCTGCTCGTCCCGACTTCTTCGCCTTGGCTGACGTGATTTCGTCTTGCGTTTATTGGGAACTACGTTGGAGTCAGCATACAATCTAACCGGCTGCAGCTAAATATCAGTATTTTACATGGAGCGACTGCCTACCTGACCTCCATCCCCTCCATCCCCCTTAATAAGAGCGTTGGTCAGGTTTTTGGGCTTTATACTACCCGTAACGACTGTGAAAGATCAACAATGACAGTCGGGACCAACGGCTTTAACGTGCTTGGAGGCACGGAGGGGTCTCGATATGTAATGGACGGTCACCCATCCACAGACCGACTTCGGCAAGTTCCTTTGATCAACCGGGCGCCTGTTATTATTTAGTCATGAGCTCCGCTTTTAAACCTTTTAATATGTCTCATTATATTCTTACCTGTCTCTCGCTGGTACGCATTCAATTTGGGTCTTGGACTTCGTCGGGGCATTCGCCATGTCCTGACATGCTTTCAGGTACTGCGACGGGACGCATAGTTTAACTAAAACATAATAATTCTATTATTAAATAAGTATTCAACTCCTTCTGGGTTTGGAAGGGTCAAACATTTATGTTTGTTTGCAACTAAAGGTTTCTTGTGTTCTATGAATTGCCGGCCATTGTCGATAAGTAAGAAAATCTTAATCTGAACCTTATGAACCTTATGTACCGACATAGTATTTATGCTACTATGAGTTGAAAAGAAAAATGTAAAATTTCGGGATAATTTCTATTTATCTTCGGGAAAATTCGTGACGCAAAAATGCCGAAACTTAAAAATATCTGTATTATTCCTACAATAAGTATGTACCTACTGTATTCTATTATTGTTAAAAGTTTATTCAATGTCAACGAACTCATGTTATTGATCTGGCATTAGGTGTTTATTATGAATAATTAACTATGCTTTTTGACCTTCGCGATATTTAAAACATTACTAGCTTATTTTACGACCTTTGCCATTTTTGTTTTTTTATAATTTGCACAGATCATGCTCGAATAGGTATCCACTTATACGGTTACCTGCAACATCCAAAGAAGATTCTTAAACCAGTATTTTTACATAATCATTTCAAGAAAGACCTCTGATCTAAGTCTTACAAAACAATTCGATCCTAGACAATTTATCGAGATAATAACTTACACCCATAAATCGAACATTAATCGATTCACGAAATTCGGGATACAAATCGAATGAACACATCAAGTGAATGGCTCTCTCTATAGTTTATGGACCATTCCGTTTTAGAAATATTGAATAGGAAAATAACATTTAAAGCCAAAAGAAAAAAAACAACATTATACAATATTTTTTAAGTGTAGGTTGTTTTGTTGTTATGCTATAAAACATTACATAAACTCTGAGAACATGCTTAGTATCTATCGGATTGGAGGTTTCTCAGCAAAAAGTTACAAAACGCGCAAATATTTGCACATAGGAGTCGGGGTTAAATGTCAAAGTTTTCGCATCTTTGGCTATATGACAAAAAACTAATGGCCGGTCCGAGATTACTAAATTCGTTTAAATTAACACTATGGTCGGAACACTTTTTTAAACTAGGTATTTTTATTATTGCTTGAGAAAATACAATCTTTTGCATTTGTATGTTCATAATTATGGAGTCAATCACGAAACACGAGAAAACTTTAGTCACAACACCATAAACATCACAATTTTGCTCAAAACAAGAAAATTGTTCTGCTATGATTCGGATTTAAAAGTAGAATTCCATAAACAAAACACAATACTCTCAATTTTTAAGATTAAAATTGATATCCAAAAACAAAAATGCAAAGCACTTGAAAAAAAATGAGAACACTTTAAAAATAGAACATACATGACGATTTGCTGTGCACACAAACACATGTCAGAGCAATCAGATAAACGTATTTTAATGCCATGGTCAAGGCAAGCTCGCGTGCTATCGCCTTACTACCGCGGACCGTCCAAGCAACTTCTTTTATATTCTCACGTTATCTTTATTGTGATTGTTTCACCATGTATTAACGAACACAGAGGTGGTCACAGCATTTGCGGACGATTTACTTGTGAGGTTTGCGTGGCACTTTGTAACGTGTGTTGCTAATTGGAAAACGGTGCGCGATACAGACAGACTTAAAATGGTTTAGATAAGATCCTGAGATAATCATCGAGAAGTACCCATACAACAATTATACGTAATAAGTAATTGTACAACTTACACCCGAAGCGTTGAATGTGAGCTTTTCCTTAGGACTAAAATAAAATTGCTGCATTAACTATTACATAAACAGTTATGTACTTAGTAACACAGTAATTCCGTCAACACCCTTATAAACCGAAAAACACAATTTAGCTTACAGCTACACAGGCTTACGTTAACTAGACTGCTATTTTCGCTGAATAAACAAAATATTTTAACACTAATTACAAGATCAACATTGCCTTGGTTACTCATTCAAAATTATTAGCAGAACCAATACCATAATCTACATACCAATAGGTCTATGTAAACTTACAATGTAATTTCAATCATGTTAATTTAGTTTAACATGTATGGTTTACCTGCGGCTCTGCGCCTTTCTAGTATTTGCATCGATCTTCATTCTTCAATAGGTACCTACTCAGTTTGCAAGAGTCATCGCTTGACCATGTCTTTATCAAATAATAGAATACGCAGCCGAACTTGGCTATTTTAAGATTTGTGGTATTCCATAATAGCATGGTGGACATGCAAAATATAAATAAAGTAAAGGTTTTTAATTTTTCAATGCAAGTTTCCTACATTGAGTATTATAACAATGTCACAACTGCGTTCTTTTTTTGAAACCATAAAATTGTACGAACAGAAAAATGCATTTAAAAAAAAAAGGTCGGCTAGCCGGCCAGCATGGTATCAAAATGATTATTAGGTATTATTATTTTGTGAACAGTTTTTTTTATGATTTGCATAACGGCCGAATGTTTTTTCGTTAGTGCCCATCTGCTTTCTTAAAGGGTTTAAACGACATTAATTTGTGTCAGGTGATAGAGTACCGTAAGTGTACATTCAGAAGGATCAAAAAAAATAATGTGAACTTTTTTAAATACACACGGAAAATATTTATTTGTCGATTATTGACGAAATTGATACTGTTGTCTTTTTTTTCGGTTATTGAGAATAACATAATTTATGTGAAGGCATCTTTTTTAGATTACCATTTTTAAATTTATTAAAAAAAATTGTCGTATGATTTAGTCCGTATATGAGACGTAACATTGCACAGTAATTCTACGAATTAAAAAAAAAATCTTGGTATGTCAAAATATTGAAATTATGATCGTGCGTCAATCCTTTTGTTTTAATTTTAAGTTATTTAACGATTATTTAAGTATGGACTGGATTCATTGCAACAATTGTTATACTCAGTTAGAACCTGGAACTACTCTGCATTTAACATCATGTGGTCACATGTTTTGTAACAATTGCTTAGAGAAAGGTAAGATTATCTTCTTTCAAATAAAATAATTGATATCGGTACGTGGCAAAATATTAATAATTGTGTAAATTTCTTGTAGGCGGTAAAGACAGTACATGTTTAATATGCCGAGCTCCGTGTTCCATCATGAAACTTGTTCCAGACGTATGTAATTTAGCAAAATATCACTTTCTTAAATTCTTCTGACAATACCTTAAATATAATTTACTCATTTACGATTTTAATTTAAGATGAAACAAGAGATTCAAGATTACTTTACCGATCCAGAGGAATTAATTAAAAAGTCCTGTGAGGTGTTACAGTTTCAGAGGCAACACAGACGGCGGTTGTTATCATATTTATTGCAATCAGTAAGTATTTTTTCTTGCTCTCTACATAATTAAATTCTGCAGATAACATTAAAAGACTTGGTTGGACGGTTGGACCTACCTACCTAGTAGGTAAAAATGTGTAGGATAAGAAGGCAAAAAAAAACGCCAATGATTTTTTAGGATTTAAGTAAGTATACAAATATTACTGAAAGAAAAAAACGCTTTTTTTACTGTGGCTGTTTGTAACGTTTTGGGTCATCATTATTAGGAATATGAATACATACTATTATAAGCCTGTTAACGTCCACCGATAGACATAAGAACTCCATAAAAAGCATAACCATTAATAGCATACCACGCTTCGCAAACGGATTGGTGATTAACTGTCAAGTTTGTTGTTTTTGTAAGTACTATATACCTACATATCTTAGACTAAAACTACGTTTTCCTAGAAGAGCGGTGACCACAAACGTCCATAATGTCAAAATACAGAGTATTTTTGGACACTTTACTGTCAAAAACTGGTGAAACTTTATAACTTTGTTATAACTTGACGGAAATGCTCTAAGAGGAAACCGTAGCTAGTTATAGAGCTTTGGGTAGCGTGGTCACATGAGACAAAGTATTATGTACAGACTTTCGGGGTTATGATAAAACATAATAAACTAATTTGAATCGCGATTTTAACTCTTAAAACCACTTACACAATACTATATCCCATTCTTGTAGGGAGAAATAGAGCTTCCCGCAGTCTATACTTTTCTTTGTCTAAGTCCTGTATAGTTTTTTTTTATATAGAGGTTTATGTGAATTATATGGCCCCTATTTACGTTTTATTTTATTTCCTTCCTACGAGAGTGGCTTATGTTCTATATTAAAGGAAATAGAACATGACATTTGTACACTTTCCTGATTTTCACATTTTCGGAAACACATTTTACTTGTTCCAGACGAAGAAATTCTATACGGCACGTACCGAGTTAAAACGCATGACCGAGTTATGTCAGAAGCAGCACAACCAACTAAAGGAATATCACAGAACTATTCGGAGTTTAGAAGCTCAGTTGGCGAACCAATCCAGTAACAGATATCTTACTTTAGCTTTATAGTTGACGCTTTTTCGGAAAAAAAATAACTAGTAAAAATTACAAATGTCGAAATTATATTTTATAAAAACTATCCCATGTTTGTCGAATAGTTAGCAAACGAACAGACACTCTTTATAATTTTGTATGGATTCGATTATAGACATATGATATCCATGGATCACCAAGTTTGATATAACATTGATTAGTGTCACAGTCTTATCTCATAGCTTGGGCCATATCACCAGAAGCGGTGACGATGACGTTAAAAAATACAACAATCACGCAACGTTTATTAAAAACTTGTTATTTAGACTCCTGTGTAAAGTTACCAAAAACAGATATAAAAAATTAAATATTCCAATGAGAACCAAAAACACATACACAATATTTTATCGTAAAAAAGTTAAACTGAAACGTATTTTGATACCGCAAGGTGATACATTTTCAGAGCAAGTATCGCCGTTCAACATCCCCATATCGCCTGGGAGCAACATATCACCGAGCTTCGTGCAAACCACCCCTACTTATAAGCGCAATGCAAAAAGTACGCCGTTTTCGGTAAGTCACTTTAATTGTATGATACGAAAAACATGCAGAACATTACAGATATAGATCCAAGTTATTGCACAGTTAAATTTCAATAAAAACAGACACGATTGCAATATGAAAGACATAACGTATACAAAATAAGTAAAAGTAACAAATAACAGTCAAACAATATTGTCACACAAAAGTCACATGACAATGATCAACAACAAATCATGCCTCATATTCCTTGGGTCTCCGGATCGAAACTTGTAGAAATTGTCGGTAATGGATGTTGGAATGTTCCATGGTATTTTAGCTTAGCCTACTTCTGAAACAGCAAAAATTTTATAAACTTGTGTTATTATTTATTAAAAAGATTAGTTTCTTTCGTTTAGGAGTAAGTTCATCATCATCATCATTTATTTATTGCATTCCATAACTTGTTATTTGTTAAAGCACGATGGGATTGACATCGTCGCTTATGTGTACAAAAATCCCTTAATAACAAAACAAAAAAGAAAGAATCTAAAACATACGACTATCCATCTCGTGGCAAACAAATCACCCTACTGTGTCGATGTCATTAGAGTATTCGGCAAAGCAAGCGCGCGAACCAAGTGCGATTGTTGTTTTTAGGACTTATTATTTTGTGTGAAAAGTTCCTTTTAGGAAAACAGGCAGATGACATTTTCCATTAATACTCCAATACAGAAAATTGCTAGATAAATGTTTCTGTATCTTTCGATGAGAATTTGTTGGGCACAATGACTAGGAAAGTTTGAAATAAACGGCATGGCACATTGGTACAATCTTGCAACCTAAATTAGATGTTAGGGAAGACGATGGAACAGCTTAAGGAAAGGAAACAATCATTTAAGACAAGAAGACCATGTCTAGACTTATAAGAAATCATTGGGAGCATGGATTGTAGGTAGCTACCTAAGCATTTAACCTAAGGGAGATTGCCTCGTTGTCAATACGAGGCCATCTTACACACGAATAATATTCTCTGTAATATTTGCTAAAGCATGTCGCACGTGCCCGTTTATTTTCATTTAGTTACCATTTGTTTTGTTTTAGCTAAACAGTTCATAGAACACGTAGGGTTTTCCCGGGACTTATCACATACATAATATTATGTTAGTAGATATAATAAGGAAAATGTATAAGTATTACTAAGATAATGTTATTAATGGTATGTTAATTTTAAATGCCTTTCGGTTTCGAATCAAGAGCAAGAAACAAAAGGAATTTAGCTGAAAGAAACTGAGAAGTTTGAAATAGGAAAATTGTACTGTATATTGTAGGTATTATCATACTTTCTACTTTGTATTATAAGCGGACTGTATGTTCTTAATGCCAGAAACTCTATAGAACTTTGCCCCACTCAAATCAAAAAGTCATTTACAAGCCTTCAGTATGCAGCATCTTACAGCTGTAGAACTTGCGGTTTCTGTTAAAAACTTAAAACAATAAAGACATTGATTATAGGTTAGGTGCAGTTTATAATTGAAAGAGCGATTTAAACAACATATACGTTACTCATTATCTTAATACATCATTATAAACGTAATATGAGTTTTTGTTTTACAGGTTTATAAAACTTTTTTTTGTGTTGTTCATTAATTGGGATGATGTTCATTAATTGACTACTGTTAAAATTGTTGCTAAAATTAATGTAATTTCAAAGTCGAAGTAAAAATGCGAAAATCGAAAAAATCTGTTAAATCGATGTAAATATGAAGAAGATACACGCTTGTAGTATGAAGTTACGTAGTCGTGAGGACATTTCTACGATAGTGCTGTCCTAGTCTAACAATTACTTTAAAACGTTTATAACTTGGCAACTTTTTAAGCTTTTACACTTTGTGTAATACTATTTGCACTATTTGAAAATATTTTTTTTTGAGATAAAAATTAAAAAGATTGTCATCATCCCCATTGACATTTCCTGTAAATAGCTGGGACAGGATCTGGCATTGTCCTTTCTTTAAACCGAAAATGCTGGTAGGTCATCTATTGGTACAAAGAAACAAGAAGAAGCTCTTCGCATCACACATCTTGGTATTTTTTGGTGTATATTTCTACAATCAATTTGCCTAGCCTTTGTTGGAGTCAGCTTCCAGTCCAGCAGGTGAATAGCAGTAATTTACATGGAGCGACTGCCTTCACAACCCAATAACTGGGTAACACGATAGCCCTTGGTAAGACTGGTTGGTTGTCAGTCGTTTGGGCTTCTGACAGATCTACTAATGTATATTTCATCTAGGTTTTTTTTTTGTTTATTAGTGTTGCTATCCATAAAAATTGACTTATGTTGTCATTGCCTGATGAAATCTCTTTGAGGTTATCATGAAACCAGAGCATTGCCTACTTTTAGATTTGCGTTGCTGTGTATGTATACTTCCCTAATTAATAAGAATTACGATGATGTATGAAGTATGTACTTACATACATAGGTACATACACAAACTCACGCCTTCTTCCCATGGGGGTAGGCAGAAACCACAGAACGCCACCTGCTATGATCCTTACATACTCCTTTTGCCTCGTTTACGTTCATACATCTGGTCATACACGCGCGCCGGTTACGACTACTAAGCACCTGACCTTTTTGAAGAACAGTACCAATGAGGTCACTAAATATCCTACTAGGCCGTACCCTCCCGGCATTTCCACTCACGTCTGCCTTGTAAATACCTTTTGTTAGTCTCCGTTAATTCATCCTCTCAACATGACCAAACCATCTAAGCATAATTTTGGTCACTACATCTTCTTTTAAACCGCACCAAACAGTTTATATTATCATAAAATGCTCTTCTTTCGTCAGAGTTGGTAGGTACATTTAACTTGTAAAGATAAAACAAGGGAGTACCCTGTCCCAAGACTGTCAATTAATCTGCACTGTCAGGGTAAGTACTCCCGTGGCCCCGTTTACTAAAAATACAATAAAGATAACATTTTGACCTTAGGTACAACAGTATCAGTCAAACCTCGTCACTCCGACGCGGATAAGCAAGCAGAGGTCTGCGAACATGAGTGCTCATAGTCAGGTGATTATCGTATTTTTTGCTTCATGTTAGACTAAACACGTCTGGTACAATGAACAGTCAAAGGAGAAATGCCAGAAATTGTCAGAATTATTTACTCGGGCATTTTCTTGATTATAAGCCAAAAAGTGATAGGTTTTACTCCTAAGTGTGCTAAATGTACCTATTCCCGAACAGTAGGTTACATTTATATCTAGACAGGAAAAATAATGTACAACTCTGAAGGAAGATTTCTAATTGGAAACAGTAGCTGTGTAATACCTGTCACTGGTAATTAACTTTTCCAATACTTTTTGCATTTTCTGTTCCCTAGTTACCCCTATTCAAGTTAACAGTCATCATTCGTGCAGTGGACCGAAATATTCTTGTTGCGTTCATAAATTTCTACTCTCCTTTAGGTATATGCTTGAACCCTTGGGACTTTTAGTAGATGAAGAGCAACAACGCTCGAACTCAGCCGAGTCAGCGATCAAAAGCGCTTTATGTGAACCTGCATGTACAAAGCGCCTTTTACTTTGTACCGCCTGTTGCTAAGACGATATTTCTTGCTATTAACACCAACTGCAAACTGAGTTGCAAGTGAATTACGTTATCTTAAACATTATATTTCCTTTTCAGCGTTCGAATACGTCCAACAAGATTTCATCGACTGTCTTCACTCCGCCTACACCCGAGTCCGCTGGGTACTCGAACTTTTTAAAGAGTCTCTAATGGTATTCTGAACACATCCAAACATTCGTTTGTGTGTGCCAGTGCGAATTTCCAAATAATACACATTTATTTTTTATTACCAGTGGCGGCATTAGAAAACCGAATTATTCAGCCTATTTTCTTAAGGCTTGTGTTACATTGCGTGACAGCGCGTTGTGTATGACCCGAATATTGTATTATTTTACGTCAAGACTCGAGCTATGGGGATGAAATGGTTTGGGAAAATACATGTGGTTAATGTTAATGTTCTGTCATAGTGTAGGCAAATTATTTTGCTCCCTAAATAATGTGTCTCATCTAAGCCTGTTTGTTTAGTTATCCAATATTGTGTTTACACAATACCTTGTTCAGGAAGTAGATTTATTTTAGAAGTTATTATGTTATGATTTGAGACGCCGTGGTCGTCACTGCGTAGTTTCCACTTTGAAGAGGTTTGAAAAGTCGTAGGTTGTTTTGCATGTACTTATGTTTTGTACATAGATAAAATGATGTTCTGGAACCCATAATTACATTACATTAACCTCAAATTGAATTAATATAATGCACCGTTTAAATTGTATTCCAGGGACATACATATTTTGTTTTTGTTTTTTATCACTTTTCGTTTATAATTTTGCTGCATTTTCAATGAGTCAATGATGTTGTGTCACTTTAATGAAATTTTAATGTTTAATTGATATTATGACTACAACTAAATCAAACCTTCATGGTCAATAAACCAAATCAACTTTTTCTAACACACAATTGTCTTTGCTAAATGGTCATAACAAATCAATTTTACTGTTTTAATTACTATTTCGTAAAAAAACTTTATCGGGTGATTTGTTTTCTAGGTCTTTTAATAGCAGTAGTGAATCGGGCTAAATGTCAAACAGTCCATTGCGATCGCCCGGTGTTTATTGCAATGGCTACAGATAATGCCCATTCAATAAAAGAACGAAGATTAAGAGGTTCAAGTTTCAACTAGAGTTTATTAGGTGCTAAGGCGAAAGCGTTAGCGTAGCCCGCGATTTTCCTTAAGTTTTTTTGCAATTTGCAGGTTTTACTTAAGTTGATCTAAATATTATTCGCGGCCGTATCAATTATTTATTTATACAATTATAACCATCAATCAATACATATCTATGTCCAAATTACATTATTTTATGACTATTTCATGAAATCGTGACATTTCAGGGCAATTTGAGTTGTATTGCGGATTCTAATGAATAAAGCCTAATGCCGGTTAATTGGTAAGGTCTCAACATACAACCTGACATTTACCTGCAAATGGCAAAAACGTAAGATAATTTGAGGTTTTGTTATCATTAGGTGTTTACGAAACCGTAGACAATATGAATTTGAATGTTTTTTTTCTTCTTCCTATGTTCGAAAAGTTTTCAAAAATTCAACATTCGTTGGGTTGAAAGAATTCCAACACCATTTCTGTTTCTATTATTAATGTAAATAATTTAGATTTTTGGTGTTATTAACACACTCTTGTTTAATTTCAATTTTCTGTATTCTGCATTCGCAATTGTATGTTAAATACAGTGAATAGGTTGCTGGCAGAAAATGGAACAAAAGCTTTTCTACAAATGGAAATGAGTACTTAGGTACCTATTACAACGAAATGGGGTCTGCATGATCTTGATAGCTTTTAGCATTTTAAATTTACATTTATGCATGTTAATTTGAAAATTTAAATACAATTTGCATGTTATTGTTTTGTTATTTAAACGAATAAAGTATTTTTGTGGATTTGAATTTTTAATATTAAACTACTCTGGAGTCAAGTTATTGAGAATTCGGGTTTCGCCTGTAATCAACTTGTATTAATTTTAAAATATTAATATGGACAAACCAGCTGGGTGTTGACAGTTACCTACTGATTTTATTATCTAGCTACGAAGGCTGTACCTCACTTATAATTAAATAGTTATAACAAAGTTAAGCGATTTATCTAACCATATGGATGATGGCTAATATGAAATATGTTGGAAACAGTAATATAATTTCAACAGAGATTGTCGAAACATCTGTTAAATCGAAGTAAATATGAAGATGATAAATGCTTTAAAAGTTTTTGGAGGGGATTATTCCCGTGTTTATCGGTAAACAACACGCTATTTAAAGGTTTTGCAACCCAATGGGATAGTGTACCTACTACTTCTAGTTCGTAAATTTTAGTTTTTGTAGATTGAAAAGGGTCCGATGAAGTCAGATCATAAAGAAACAACCTATAGGTACCGAGTCCCTACTCGGTTTTTTGGACTAGACAGTCAACCAAAAGGCTATTTGGCGTTATTGCATCCTGTACTGCACACCCGTGTTCTAGTTGTGATTAAGCCCCTTGTAAAGATAATAAAAGCTTGTAAAAATAAATAAACGTAAAGATAACTGTACTCCTTTCTTTCCTTATCTTTACACCCCTGAGTAACCTACCTATCTAAGGGCTTTTGAAAAAATCAAAGTGCCTATAAACGGAATTATATTTTAACCTTAAACAAGCGAACTAAAAACAGAAGAAAACAAAAATAAAGTGACTCTATTGAGTAGGTACAAAACCAAAATCGAACCCAGTACATTAACTTGAAATTTTAGAAATCTGTATTGAATCAAGATCACTGAAATCCACTCTAAAACTATTTCGAGTTAAAAAAACTTCATCAAATCAAATTCTGAAAAACTAGTTCAGTCTAAAACTTACCTACGTTGTGATAGGCTTCTCAAATTTCCAGACGTCCAAATATTATCCTTCTACAGTTCTATTAACATCGCTACCGCTGTATTCACAAAAGCCTGGAGTTTCATATCTCAAACTCAAACTCAAATAAGTCAAACTTAAAGCATTTATTTCAATTAAACCTTTTACAGGCAGTTTTGAATTGTCAAGGAGTCGGTCAGTCAGAAATATGAAGCTAGTTGCCCAAAGCGTAGTAGGTACCTATGGAGATAAACGGGCAAGAAACTGCATGGACATTCTTTACTAAATATTGTTCTTACAAATATATTAGTTACAACATTAATGTTGACCGAGGTGAGAACCAGTCCAGAGTGCAGCAAAAATAATTAAAAACAACCCAAAAAATAAAAATTATTAAAATAAGTCGTGGCAGGTAAGAGATGACCATTCCCAACTGACGGCGCCCGTTCACGAAATGACGCATGGATCAGCACCATTCAGCTCAACCATATTGAAGGGAGCTAAATGATCGACACACGCGCCACCGTGAGCGAGACATTTGAGTGCGCATGACATTCTATCAGCCGCCAGGGCACATTCAAGTCAATATAAGACGTTACCCAGTAAATGGTGGCTACATAGTACAAAGTACTGCGCCTGTGCAATGCATCTATATAATAAAAAGGAGATTGAGTTTATACAATGCAAATATATTCTTACAATCTTCAGCAGCTCCAACAGTATTTCAAATGTCAATTAATTCGTTGTGGTGTGGAGCAGGCCCAGCATTACTTTCATTTATTCATAAAAAGCCGGATATTATTATTAAATTGTCCATGATATTGTTTCAAGAGAAGGTAAACAATATTATAAAGGTAGTCTATACTATTTTTTCTATGTAAGTGATGATGTGTTTCATCATAATCGTCATCCACAGCCCGACTTCACCCACTGCTGGGCATAGCTTCTCTTTTCTTGTATCGCTCCTGATTCTACTCCCGATGGCAAGAATTGTAAAACAATGCATAAACTGCCATAAATTGACCTGCGATTTCACATCACCTTTTTATGTGTAGGTAGGTATAACATTACCACCCAAAGGAGTTTCAAGTAAAACACCAATTACCAAGCTTCAAAAATTCTCTTTATTATCGCCGTTTATCAAAAGGACCAGTTTTTAACGGTGAATGGGCAGGATGCCCTTGTTTTGCTGATAGCCACCGGTGGCCTCCTGGTGCCCATGCACCGAGTGCGCTCCGAGGTTGTTGAACTTCTCCAGGACTTCGGCACCACCCTTGTAGCCTTTTTGGAGGTACTCGCCCTGGGAACAGAGAAGAATATTAGTAAGTATGGTATGATTTGAGGATCAACAGAAGATGAAAGAGTTCATGGATCATAGATCAAGAAGTCATAACGTGATAATAGACAATCATGTAGAGTTGGTTTAGACTCTGTTTCAAAAGCTTGAAATGTGCACATTGATATTTATTTCTGTAAATTGGTTTAAAGAAAACCAAATACTGGAATAGTTTAAAAGTAAATGGTTCAATCAATTGTGTGATAAAAAAAAAATCATAGAAACAAAGGACGATACATCGAAATTATTATTGAAGCGATTATCAAAAGTCTGGACCATTATACTTTTTCAGAACGAACCATTTAATTTCGCTAATCCGAAGTGAGGTTAACGATAGACTTTAGTACAATTTTATTTCCACCATTTTACCCAAAAGCTCTAAAAAGTAGCTCAAACATCTGGTGGTTTTATTCAATGGCTTTTATAGCGGACCTACCCACAGGCATTTCTGTTTAACGAGCTAAAAGGCAACTGTTTTCAATTTAAACAATGTATAGACTTAAGTAACATTTTATGTGCCGTAAAAGTTGTCATTTGTTCTATAATAAATAAGTTGTGTGTTTAATTTTATGATCTGCATTTATGAACATTGTTTGAGTGGTAATAGGGTTTCTAGCGCTTGGAATTTGTTAAGTAGTTTTGGTCACGAAACAGACGTACTTAAGTGGCTTTGGTGTTCTTAGATATTAACTTCACACGGTTTAAAAGACCCGAGGCTGATAATATTTTACATATTACATTAACCGTCTTTGGAAAGCTGGAAAACCAGTTAATTAAAGAAACTAATTAATGATTTACCTGATCCAAACAACAAGTAAAAAATGTATAAAGTGTGTTTCAAAATACCTCTTCGGCTGACCCTAGTTTAATGGATGTTTCTATGTATGTAGCCCAAGATAGGCAGGGAATTAAGAATTTATTTCTAGTAACCATGTAGGATAATAAAGGCTCCAAACTGATACAGAATACTTATTCAAAAATTACAAATACCTTCTATAATAGGTATAGGTACTAATATAATCCCCTAGTTTCAAAAATTATCAATATAATTATCATGTTTAGTGGCTGTGTTAGTTGACACCAATCAACAACCAATCTTTTTCATAAGATTTGAATGCATATTAAATGGAATAAGCTTTAAAAACGTGCGTAAGAATATTGTCTTTCACCTTATTTGCCTTCGAGTCATCAATCTTCTGCTCCGACACGTGATGTCCTTCCTTGCCCTGAGCGTTAGCATCCAGAATCTTCTCCTCATGAGCGCCCTTGAACCCTTGCTGTGCGTTCTCTCCGTGGGCAACAGCATTATGACCATTAATCTTGTGATCAGCTTCATCATGAGCTTCGTCGTAGAAACTCTCAGATTTCTCCTCCTCATTCTTACTACTAGAACTCTTGAATCCCTTGCTCACGTGACCTTTCTTGTGACTTTTAGCCTTTTTCAATTGTTCTTCATTGGCACCTAGAATTATATTGCAAAATTTAGTAATGGTTATAAAAATTTGTCTGGGTAAATTTATATTAATAGGTTTCTATTTAATGTAAGTTGACTGAATATTAATTTATTATGCCGTTTTTTGCTGCGTTTTGCCGAAGTGGACGGAAAAAACTTGTTGATTGACAAGTGAGCGTGAAATTGTAACGAAATAATGAGTTTTTTGTAAAAAAAAGTGCTCTATGCGTTAGGCATTGGTTTATTTGGGGAAAAGTTAAGAATTAGTGTACGTACCGTGTTTGTCCAATTTTTGATTGCCTTCATAGAATTTCTCGTCACCGGCAGCTTTTTTTTTGGCTTCTTCGTCTTTGTAGAAGCTTGACTCGCCCTTTTCGGCTCTGGCGGCAGCAGCACCCTGCTGATAACCTTCCTGACCATGTTTAGCTTCTTCTTCAGCCTTCTTCTCGATTTTTTCTAAATTTTCTCCGGCTCCCTTTTTCTGAGCAGCATCGTAAGCATTCTTGTCGACATATCCACCACCAACTTGTTGTCCGATGAGCGGGTGGTACAGCAAGCCATTGCCAATACCGATTCCACCAACTCCTAATCCGCCGATTCCAGGGTGGATAAGACCAACTCCGTTCCCAAAACCGACGCCTCCAACGCCACCCACACCAGCACCTCCGACGCCACCAACACCAACACCAGCACCACCGATGCCCAGCTGGCCAACACCACCAACCCCTCCAAGACCGATCCCTAATCCTTGGCCAATGCCTCCTAATCCGATGCCACCGTAGCCCAGACCTTGGCCTAAGCCCTGGCCTAGGCCAAATCCACCAACACCGATACCACCCACTCCACCAACACCAGAAACAGTATTCAGAACAGCAGACGCGGCTCCTTCTATTTGTTCGGGGTAATCCTCACTTTCTTCCACTTCATAACTATTAGACAGAGGCAATCCAGATTTCGGGTCAGTACCGATAGCGTCCAACCGCGCTTTCACATAATCGTAAGGAGTCTTCTCACCAGCCAGCTCCACTTTGCTGAACTGTGCTGCAGACAACGCCACCAGAGCGAGGGTGAAAACTTGTGTCAACATCATTGTCGATGTGATCGTAACCGACGTTTCGAGACTGATGTCATTTCAGTATTGCACTGTTATTTATACTAAGGTTAAATTCGGTGGAACGGAATAGTTTTTGTATTTGTGTGATAGTTTTCACAGGGGGTCTGGGGGCCCGTGTCCGGTCGTTTCCTTCCTGTGGTATTGTTTCGACTAGTCCTAATTAGAACGACACTGCTAAAATAAAACAATGTGGTGTGGTCGAAGACCTTGCTTTCCAGTTCATTGGTGGAGTCAGTGGGGCGTTGGTTTGCGCAACCACCGGATCGCTATGGGTAACGCGTTTTCTAGACATATTACGAGTATTGTAAATTCTCCCTTATTATCTCATTTCAGTTACTTTTTTAGTATGAAATCCGGACTCCATAACACCGCATTAGAATTTCAGTATATAATCCGGCGATCATTTAAAATCTGTCAGTTGCAAAGCCTCGTCGGTTGATTAATCTGTTCGAACCATAACTTGAAAAGGTTAATTAAAAGCAAAAAATGACAACATTTAATAAACAGGTGATTAATTTACTCTGTGCATTATTAAGCATTATGGCCTTGCTTCCGATCGGACGATTTCACGTCATTGTTTTCTTATGCTCAAAATATATGTCGAGGGCTCAACCAAAGGTTAGCTGAGTATTATATTGGGTGACTATTGAGTCGCCAAAGTTGGCCTAAATAAGTCACGGTGAAACCCGCAAGGTTTTGGAAATAATTCATCAATGTAAGTAATTTTAGTTTTAAGTTGCTTTGTGTAACTTTGCCTAGTCCGTCTGACTTGATTTATAACACCCAGTTTTCGGACAACTTTGAATGTTTTCTCATGTTCCGTATGAGAGCTGCCTTTTCATTTTACCGCTGTGATGTCGTTTGAATAATGTAATATCAAACGATTTAATTTTAAATAAAAGGAAATGTCATCTGCCCTAATTCACTCTATTTGAATATTACCATTTAAAAAAAATGTGGTTTACCGTGAACGGTCACGTAGTCAAAGAAATATTCTACATGAATAAATGATGTAAAAGATCTGAAAAAAAATACACAAATGTTCCTGCCACAATATGAAGATCAATTTCGTAATTTGCATAAAGTACATATTATGTTCACAAGTAATTCATGAACATATTTAATATCTAGCCCAAAATTTAATATATAATGATCACCTTATGTTATTAGACCTTATTTAATTGACGATTTCATCAGTATTTTATATTCTAAAATAAACAAAAGAAAAACATTCAGAGGTTTGTTTATCAAGTGGGTTCTTTCCTGCTATCAGTCGATGATTTTATACTGTAAAACTGAACATAAACAATATCCAATACATTTATGTAATCGTCACAAAGTATTTATTATGAAAAAGATAACCTATTTGTGTACGAGTAGGTACACACTCGTATTATTTAAGAGTTTTCCTGTTATTTATGTTTGTTTTAATCTAAAGAGGAAGATAAGTGATGTTTATTGTTTCACCCGTAAATTAACATTAAGACATTTACTTATACCAATAGAGCATTTGACCATTAAATAAATATATATGAAATAATACTTATTTTAAAGATTTAATATGAAAAAGACATGCATGGAAAAAAGCAAAACCCACTTTTGACTTTAAAATGCATAGATATTGGGCTTAATATTTATTTATCTAGGTTCCGAAATCAAATATAAAAAACAGTAAAATATTCTATGATATCAAAGTCTCTAGATACTTTGACAAGTTTATAGAGCTAGTTCGTTTTGCTTTACCATTGCTTAGGTCTAAATCAGTAGGTCTAGTCAGTAGTAAGCGTAAGTTTAGTTTCTGTACCCATTTAATACCCAAATACTTAGAAAAATATTTGTGTAATAAAGATGTAGATGTAGATGTGTAGTGTCCAATAAAGAAACGATGGATGAACTGTGTGAGAGATGATTTTGCTGGACCGGGTCATTCCCTTTGACCAATCTTGATCACCTACTAAGATGACGAATACCTAATATAAAGTATGGAAGAAAAAGACGTGTTGCGGCCCCAAATAAATTGGGAAATGGGCAGGAGAATGAATATATTGTGTTGTATCCAATAAAAACATTTCTTGGTTACCAAAACCATTAGACATTAGATCGACAGGCTGCAGCCTGTGCTTCACGCATAGCATGGACAAATCATCTCACATTTTGTCTATTCTTCAATCGACAAAACCGGATGACTTTTTTCACCATCTTGAAAAAGATCCTACTAATATTATAAACGCGAAAGTTTGTCAGTTTTGGATGGATGTTTGTTACTCTTTCACGCAAAACCTACTAAACGGATTTGGATGTAATTTGGCGCACAGATAGTTTATAACCTGGATTGACACATAGAGTGCTTTTTATCCCGATACTCCCACAGGATCAATATTTATGCGGGTGAAACCGCAGGGTATAATAGGTGAACTGTCATAGCAAAAAAAAACTACACATTTGAAGAAATTGACATAGCAACTTAGAGAACGCGACGTCCGCGTCACTCCGTGACTAATCGCAGGTGACTGAAAGTACTGAAATTAGAGAAAAGAGCGTGCGGCACGCTAACTATTCCCGTTAGAGCACCTATGCATTTAAAACCAAAGGTATTCCCGTTTGAGCACCTATGCACTGTGCATGGTGGGTGCAGGTGCTCAAACGGGAATACTTCGGGAAAGGATGCGCGAGCGGGTCGTGTGCATTTCGATAATTTAAATTGGTATGATTTTGATTAAAATTACAGTTTTTATTGTTCTAGTATGAAAAGTTTACTTTCACTGTGTAGTATTTATTGCCAGCTAAATTTCTGAAGAAAAAAAAACCACCTATGGCATACTGCGTACTCCGTTCACCATATACTCGTACCCTATTTCTTTCAAAACGGTAAAAAAAATCATCAGGTATATTCTATGGCATGGATCAATAAATTTACGATATGCCAAGTTAACAAGAACATCCATCTTATTAAATAACTCTATAAAACAAATGATTATTATCTTGATGAAATAAATTAACAAAAGTAGTGCCAGTCGCCATTTTGTATTCCAGGCAGAATTGATGAATATGTAAATTGAAATCAGCAAGATATCGCTGAATAATGTATGTTTCGTAAATCAAAACAGCGTCAATCTGTAAATTATACAAAAACAAAATATGTACTGGTTGTAATAAATACATTATGAACACCTACCTACATAAAATGTTGCTTATTTCTCGATGGGCATGAAAACCTTTTTCCTTAGAAGACCATCACATCACACAAACAAACTGCAACATCTTATTTGGGTTTTGTTTTTGTTCTGAATTAATTTTACGATGTAGATAAGGAGGTTAAGATGTAAAAAGTAAATTTTTCAAGAGTGCTCCTGCTTAATTTATCGTAGTGTTGATACCGGCATTCAGATCCGGATACCTTTTGACTATACAAATATTTATTCAGGGTCAAACCCTTCCAGCTGAACGCTTAGGCGTCGTCCTAATTGGCTACGATCGTACGAGCAAACGATGCGATTTCGTCACACGACAAGCATATCGGTTCTGTAAAAATCTCACCGTGTAGACTTGCGAGGAGTGAGCTGTCAGTATCATCCCGTCTTGGTCAATCCCTAGTATCAGTGGCACTGACAGCTCACTTCACCTAAATTTTGAGCGTACGATCGTGCAATCAATTTAAAGCTACAGAAAAGTTCCCAGCGCTGATTTCTTGATCTATTGGTTTTTGTGAATTTTTATGTTATTCATGGGACTAAAATGACCCATTATACATACTAGGTCGTTTTTAGCGAGGGACTAAATAGAAAACGAGTTATAAGCATTGGGTTTTTAGCGTTGTTTGTTATACTCTACTTTTCACTACGATTACGATAGTAAAAAATAATCCAATCCAGTATTAAAGTGTTTGTTTTATTAAAAATTAAATGTACAATTTGTACCTACATTTCTGGATATTTAACGAGATGTTTGTTCACAGCTATTTAATTTCAGTCATAAGTCAATAAGTCGTATCTTAATTCATGATTATTCTATTTATGAATAAATACTTTTTCGTTTTTGTGGCCCGTTGGTAAAAGACAACAAATCTTCTCTTCTCTGACCTACGCTATAATAACGGACTTTCTGAGTAAGAAGAGTGAAAAGTATAAGTGGTTTACGTCTTCTTTTTTCAACGTCATTTGCAATTATCGAAGCAATTTTGCCCTACAGCGAAACTGTGCATCTATTTAAACAGCCATTGTTGAAATGGAGCCGTTGCGCAGAGGCGCGGCGGCGTCGGGCGATGGGCGTCTCGTGATCTATTAGGACACCTCCTGCATGTCGATTCTGTAAAAATCTCACCGTGAAGACTTGCGTGGAGTGAGCTGTCATCCCGTCTGAGTCAATCCCTAGCATCAGTGCCACTGACAGCTCGCTCCACGCTCACTTCACCTAAGTTTTCACGGTGAGATTGTTACAGAATAGCACTACTGTTGGGCCATCGTTTGATTATTTTCATTGCGCGATGAACTCGCATTGTTTATTCACATACAGTTAGTACGACGCCTAACGCATCAAATAGTGTAGGTAACCCGTCAAAGGGTAGCCATATTTGGCCCGTTGTGAGAATGAACGATATTAATATTCACCGAGAAAGTAACAGGCTTAAGGGAGATTTATTCCCCTACATATTTCAGTCCCGGATTCATATGTATGTAAGTATGCTGACACATTTTTCTCTATTATACAACCTCCTTGGTATCTAGATGGAAAAACATTATCTTGTTCCGTATCGCAGACTGCGATATGGTTTTGATTCAGTCCTTAACTTGATTTATCTTTGCCTTACATTTTTTGATTAAAAGTTATAAGAAATATTTTGTGGATTTTTCAGGACTTTTGTGAAACGGGTGTAAGTTTTTCGGATGTTTTGGCGATAGTAGTAGACAACAATAGGTATTTTACATAAGTAGCTTCCCTACTCGAAGGTTTCTTAAGTCCAACTCGGTAACAGTAAAATTAAAACTCAGGATTTTAAGGATTACGTTCAGTTAATGGCAGCTGCGTCCAGCTTGCATTAAACAATTTACGACCACCAATGCAATCAGTTGTCCAAGTTTGGTGATAAAAATAATATTTCTATAACTGTCATTATATCTATAAGTGTGAATCACAAGCGATCGTTAGCTGGAAAACCTACGATGAAGGCAATAAGATGGTTTTATCTATTTACTGTCCTAGATTTCATTTAATATTTTATGTATCTTGTAGCTTGTAAACAGTACATGTTTAAGACATACATTAGACCAATCTCTAGAATCTACATGATTGCTATTTACAAATGTAAGGAGGTTGGAATGAAGGATGCTTATTGCTCTCCTTAGGAAATTGGACGATTTCTTTTTTGGGTTACCTACGTCGTTTTGTAGTAGGTAATAGATATTTAATGGCCGCGTGTATCAAGCTGACGTCTGTTAATGATGCAAGTTTTGTAAGTGATATAACGACGGTAAGGATTATAAGGAACATTAACATTTTGGTACCTTAGGTCTTAGG
Organism: Dasypolia templi; assembly: GCA_963555695.1. Taxonomy (NCBI): domain Eukaryota; kingdom Metazoa; phylum Arthropoda; class Insecta; order Lepidoptera; family Noctuidae; genus Dasypolia; species Dasypolia templi. Next base: position 5,829,937 of record OY743148.1, on the reverse strand, counting down.
GTTTTATAGATGACTATAAAACGTTCATACGACGAAGGCCAGACTTTGGGTGTTTTGTGTGGTTTCAATAGTATTAGAATCAAGGATGTTATAGGTGTTTGCAAATTTGGTGCCTTATAAAATTAAATAGCAAACGTGCCGTTTCATGCGGAAATGTTTGAGAAATCAGATTAGACCGCACCGCAGGTATTGGTTCGAAGTTCATTGGAGTGTCAACCGACGACGGTAAGGATTTTATGAATAATGTTTTGTTGGTAACAATTTATGAATTAATGAATTTTAATGTCTATTTGTTTTTATGTTTATTTTAATGAGTGTATTGCATGTTAATGTTTTAATGTTTATTATATTTTAAATGATCTAATGATTTTTTTTATGTATTCCATTTGAATGATGTAATGAAATTTACGTACTTGTAATTTGTATATTGGGACTTGGTGCCTAAGTAAATAAATTAAAGATATAAAATATTCAAACAAAATAACACAACATAATGTTTTCACAATAGTGTTTAATACCATTAATGAAGTAAAATACGAAGGTAAACATAAAACACAACTTCGTGTGTTCGTCGAGCGCCTGGTAAAAGTAATATAACAACAAGTTTTAAATTCAGGTATACGTGCCGTATTACAGCAGGCGTTGATCAACTTTGTTGTAACTTGTTACAAACAATTAAGCGAGTTTGGTAAAGGATATACGTTTTTGTATGTGTAAATGTTTCAAGAATTTGTAATGGAGGTGGGCAGTAACGAAGACGTGGTGAAGACAGAAGGTGAAGCGGTTGCCAAGAAACGGTAGTGGAAAGGTATGCAAACCAACAGCTAGAAGAGAGATCTTCATTATGGGTAGCTGTTACCCACGGTCCAGGAACCACACCATCAGCATACACCGCCACCAAGACCACAGATCTGGATGAGGCTCGGAAAGACCAGGAAAGCCTAGCACAAAAGGGAGGATGCCTTCTCAGCAGTGGGTGCCACAAAACTGACGATTGTAATGATGATGTTCTCGTTAAATATAGGTAAGTACCTGCCAAATGCACGGTCTGGCAGACGAGTCAAATTCAAGGATTTCCCCGATTTCTGTTAAATTGGTTCATCCTTCTCCAAAGGGGGTTGGTGTGGCGTCACGTATTGTGCATTTGTAAAAGCACCTTAGAACACATGGAGTTGCCAGTATAGGTTAATTTAAGTATTTATAAGTTAGTCAGGAACGCACCCGTGTTAAATGGAAACACTGAGCTACAATCCGGGGCGCTACCCATAGCGTTCCTCAAGCGGCGTCTATTATTTCATGCTTGTCAACCGTCGTGGGACACGGACTTGATTTTAAGTGATAAAATTTGTTTGTCCCTGCTAGTTTTATTACCGTGATAAATGACTGTGCTAAATAGTGTAACCCTAAACTATAATACATGTGTGGCAATTATAATATTATTTACTGCAAATTGGAGTTTGACTACCGCTCTTCGATCACAACTTCACACCTCAAATACGTGTAAAAGGAGACAGGTAAAATACCCTCCTCCTATGTCTCCAAAGGTTTAAGAACCGGAAACAACTTTACCCACATACTTACCTTGTTATTTACTTATTTACATTTGCCCTTCAACCCGTAGTAAACAAAAATATCAAAGTACCCAACTGGGTCGCCTTCTAAACCCTCTTATTTTATGCCCTAAAGGTTCGTTTCTACACATAGTGTTGGCTCAGCTCAGTGGCAAACTAAAAATATATAGCTTTCCTGGTCGAATAATATTTGCATGAACAGCAAGGCCTATTCCGAGAATTATCATCGAACCTTTTTGTTGTAATTATTCATCACGTGTAGTCGAAAAATAAACTACATTGAGATAAAATCACATTGTGCAAGGGATGTGGGAAGAGTAAAAAAATATCGATACATTAAAAAATATCAATGCGATAATTTTTAAAAGTAAAAAAAAGGAATAATATAAGGGGGAAAATGCCAGGGTAGCCCGCGAAATAAAAAAATTCTCACTTTTTTTTGCAATTTGCAGGTCAGTGTCAGGTTGTATATGGAAAAAAATATGATTTGCGACCGTAATAAGTATGTATTTACAGAACTATTATCAATAAAATCATTAAATTTCAAAAGAACTTTAATGACTTTATTGATAGTTCAAAAAAAAAAAATTTTTTTTTCTTTAATTTTTTTTTTGTAAAACTATTTCATGAATTATCAATCCTATTGATTGATAATTTTCTTGTATCACAATTTCATGAATGTTCAATCCTTTTGATTGATAATTCATGAAATAGTAATAACACTATATATTTTTTTGTAATCCAAGAAAATTTCTATTTCATGGGCTACCCTGGCGCTTCGCTCATAAGGATCTTCGAGCTAGGGCATATTTTTTTATTGGTATACATATAAATATATCGTTTTTGAAACGTTTTCAATACTCGGTGTTTAATATCGATACTAAAAATATAACTAAAAATATCGATATATCGAATGAAAACCATCAACATTTTTTTGCCAAGCCTACATTGTGCCTGCTCTTGTTTGAATAAAATTCATTTTGGAATATTAAACGGAAACGCTACTTTGCGCTTTCGCGCTGTGAGGCAATCTAGATAAAATGTATGACTAGGTACATCTGTGTTTTGCAAGTATGCACCTTTCTCTTTCAATTATAAAATCACTTTTTGATCACCGCCAATTTTGCCTTTCTACGGACTTACAAAATTAACTTTGCTGTCTCCATTCCCACACTTAGGAAGTAAATCTTTGCAGCTAATTGTAAATTAAGTGAAAAATAATTTTGTGACAATTTATAAGCTATTATTTAATCATCAATCACAAGTGAACTTACTTTCTATCGATCGATGCGTACCCAAAAATACTTAATCGACGACTTTCTCTATTATATTAAGTTGCAAAATAATGGACGTTATCGAGGAGATAAGAGACAAATTGAAAAAGATTTAAGTTTGTAGAACAAATAAGATTAAGACCTAAAGAATCAAAATCAAAATATTTTATTTCGAATTTTAAGAAGCGTCGAAGCTAGATGCATGGTTCCAATTGCATGTGATTCTTATGGAGGAGAACCAATGGCAATAAATTCATGGCAACCTATAGCAAGAAACTTCCATTTTCTCTTTAAGTAAAAGATTGTCTTCATCATCAAATTGAGATAGGTAAAAGTTATTTATTCTTCTCACCGAGAGGAGGCTTGTGACACAGTGGGATTTTAGGCTGTTTTTTTTTTTTTTTTTAACTATTTCAATAATATATTACTAGGACGAAATTTTAACTCATTCGGCCGTTTTGAAGGCATAGCTTTTACGGACAAAGTTAATAAATAGTAAGTTAGATTAATAAATAATCAGCGACGAGATAATGTAATCGACATTGTTAGTTTATTGCTTATTGTTCAGTTAATAATGTCGGTTTAGTGGTTCAGACACAGTAATTAGAAAGGTCAGCCTTTCTAGTGTTTCTGTCGAACGAAAATTATAGGTTTATGTAGGTACATCACCTATATAATTATCTGCGGATATCAATTAAAATAATCATCTGAAGTTTTGATGTGTTTTGTGAGGCACAATATCCAATTCATGAATGACCATGGGTGTGACTTTTGTCACTTAAGGAGAATTCCAAATTTTGTACCTAGATTAAGTAAACAAGTTTTGGGTTTTTGCCAGTTGTTCAATAATAGAACTGTCAGACGTCAATTTTATTCCACGGATAAAAGACAGAAAATAATGAAACTGACACCCCTAAAACCTAGTTTATGTGCTGATCGGGTTCAGTTTCATTGGTGAAATCCACCTTAAGTCTTATATGGGCTGATTCTACCAAAGTCTGACTTTGGTAGAATCATTATTTTCTGTGGAATTGTGACACTGACAGATCTTGAACGCGTTTTAGATGTGCTGAACGCGTTCAGTTTCATTGATGAAGATAGCCCTATGAAGCCTTCGTTTTATGAGTTTTAAATCATACCAAGATGACATACCAAATAAATGTTGCACAATGATATCCGTAAGCAAAACAGACTGTGAAGAAAATAAGAAAAACATAACGACATGATAAATAAGACTTGTCATTCCAATATTCGATATTTTTCTTATTTATTTTTCTCCGAATTTATTCCTTATTATTTACCGAAGTGATACATCTCGATGATCATTGGATTTTATTTAGATTGCCAATTACATCTATCAGGAGGCTGTCTGTAACATGAAGATAAGCTGAACATACGAAAAGCAATTTCTCACTCAATTAGTTTCATAAATTGAGTTGTTTCTTATACCTCTTATTTGGATAATTTGATGTTCGTAACAAATATGTTCAATTTGTGATAAAACGAAGTAGATTTGCTCAATAAATTTTTGCTTTGTCATGACTGTTTTTGTTCAAGAATATGAGGGATATTCACAAACAAAAAAATACTGATGAGTTTGTGTTGTGAATTCCTTAGGAGTTAGGCTCATAGCCCTGGCAGAGTTCTCTCTGAAGCCGCACTATTGTGTGATTACGGCCCACTTACTCACACAGAGGGAAGGTCTGTGTCCCAGCAGTGGGATTGATATAGGCTGATTATACTTACCCTATGCTGCATTAGAAACATGCTGTCACAAAATCAAAATCAAATAAAAGTCATTTATTCAAAGTAGGCTGAGAATCAGCACTTCCCCCAAAACGCCCGCCCTTCACCACACAAAGTGCGTTAGCTGGGAAGCTGTCTGTTCAGTTAGAAAAAACATGAATCTATACAATAATAGGTAAGTATTATAATTATAATAGTAAATGAAAATATCGAGACACAGAACATCAACACGCAGTTAGCTATGTACGTATATGAGTAAAAGACGCGAGTCATCGAGTATTTCGGGACATCGCGGCGGTTTGACTATTTTTAGGTCAAAGAACCAGCATTGCCATCCATTCTTTTATGGCATTTTTCCCACTGACAGCGATGCGGACCAATTTTGTTGATGCATAAATGACCTTGTCCTTTTTTTTTCTTTATACACTTGTAATAGATAGATTGTAATAAATAAGATTGTGAAAGACGCGACAACGTTATACTAAGCCGAATTTCTTGTAGAACTCTATGTGCCGTATTTGACTCATGCACGCGTATCTTGGGTGTGTTTTTTCGACGGAATCCGTCAGTCCGTCATTAGGAGGGAGCACTGGTGGCCCAGTGGTAACGGCTGAGACTTACAAGTTGTAGGTCGTAGGTTCGAACCTAGACAGGCGCTTTACTTTTTGTATATTATGTCATCACCACTGTTCTAAAAACGGTGAAGGAAAACATCGCGAGGAAACCGGCATGTCTAAGAACCTAAAATTGACATCAAGACATTTGACATCTACCAATCCGCACTAGGCCCGCGTGGTGTGGCCCACAGCCTCTCACAGAGAGGAGGCCTGTGTCCCTGCGGTGGGAACAGTACCTAAGGGCTGATTATTTAACCGTCAATTTGTCTATGCCGTCGAAAAATCGTTTATATGGTAGTTTTGCTACGCGTGCACTTCATCAAAGTAAAAATAGAAATAACTCCAACTTCCTTTTAGAAACAGAGCTCAAATTCAATCACGACAATCTCACATAGCAACCGCTCCACAATAACGCGAAACCATTTTTTCTTTTATTTACTAGTTACGGAAAAACACACTCGTTGCTAAACAGTAAAAATATCTTAGAATTATAAGCGTGCAATTCTATTGGCGGGAGAATTCACGAGCGAGACATACTTTGGCGAAAATGTTAGGAAATTAAACAAAGAAAGTGAGACGGTGCCGATGAGCGAGTTTACATGAGTTGGGCTATCTAGATTTGTGGTATAAACTGACTGTGGACCGTCATGCTTCAAGTACTATGAGACGAGCAGATGGGTCCATTTGCGCGCGTATAAAATAAAAATAAAGTAGTTATAATTTTATTGACATAAAAAAAGAGACAAGAAAAAGCTAGGTTCAATTAAAAATGTCCACCTTAGTAACAGGAGTCAGTGTTTTTGAAATATTTACAATGTATGCAATGACATTAATTGAAAACAAACAATTGTTTTGTATTTTGTGTATGTGAGACTTGAGGGTGACGGTGTTTGTGTGTGGGTGCATAAGTGTGTGTATGTGTGAGTAATTGTGCTAGACTTTATGATATATCTGAGAGTTTATGAGCCTAGGTTATTACTACTTAATTATTACGAGTTTTTGGAATCCCAAACTTGGAGTACCAAATCATCTCATCGCCCTACTTCGCACCCTGTATGGCTCAAGTCAGGGAGTCGTAAAAATCGACAAATCAATGTCTAAAGCCTTTAGATTTAACCAAGGAGTACGCCAGGGGTGCATTTTATCGCCCATTCTGTTCAACGTCTATGGAGAACACATTGTGAGACGCACCTGCGAGAACTGGGAAGGAGGCATCACTGTTGGTGGCGTGAAAATCACCAACCTGCGCTACGCTAATGACACACTTCTTTTTGCAGCTAATAAGTCGGAAATGGATGCACTCATAGACCGGATGGAGCGGAGAAGCGAGGAGATGGGACTCTCTATAAACATGTCGAAGACCAAGGTCATGATGGTGGATTGATCTGGGAAGCTGGAACTCACTGGCGCTTTGGACCTAGAAATAGTGGACAACTTTATTTACCTGGGTTCCAACATCACCAACAATGGTTCTTGCGAGAAGGAGGTGCGCAGGAGAATTGGCATGGCTAAAGACGCCATGTCTCAGCTTGATATAATCTGGAGAGATCGTAACATTTCCTTAAAAACCAAAACCAAGCTGGTACGGACCCTGGTCTTCTCGATATTCTCGTATGGCGCTGAGACTTGGACGCTGAAAGCTGCTGACCGAAAACTCGTTGACGCTTTTGAGATGTGGTGCTGCAGAAATATGCTGCGTATCCCCTGGACAGCATATCGGACAAACGTCTCCATACTGCGAGAGCTCAAAATCTCCTCACGGCTGTCATCCGAATGCCTGCGCATAATCTTGGAATACTTCGGTCACATTGCTAGGAAAGACGATGGCAACCAAAAGCTAATCGTGACCGGCAAGGTAGATGGGAAAAGACCTCGTGGACGCAGCCCAATACGGTGGTCTGACCAGATCCGCACCGCCCTTGACACCACAGTCCACAGCGCCCTTCACACAGCCAGAGACAGAAACAGATGGAGAAAGATCATCCGAGAGAAGGTGATACTGAAGGGAGATCACGACCCTCACCGTTGAGGAATACGACGCAAAGAGGAGGAGGTTCTTTAAGTAATTTTACCGTCTGTGGGTAATCCAGTATTTGAAGCCATGTATGTGTTTAGTTTCAATTTAGTTTTATTTTTTGTTTCTGGGTTGAGGTTGAGAATATTGTTTACTTTATTAAAATTATTAGTAGCCATAATTCTTCACAAACACATATTTTTTTTTAAGTACAATTTTACTCCCTAAACTTTGTTGTTTGAGGGCGAGAAGCGGTTGTTGGTCCCTGATGTATGTATCCTTGCATGTAATTGTGTAGCCTCTGTTGGAGATTCAATAAATAAATAAAATCGAGTAAAAACTAACCTTTAAACCACATTTAAATCGTAATACTTTTTAATACACTACAAGGTGTGAATTCAATTCTCGGTAAAGGCTGAATCCTCGTTATACGGAAACAAGTTCCTTAATTTTGACTTCAATATACCTTTACCTATTTTAAAGTTTTGTCTTAACATACCTATTTTAGGCACTAAATATATTGTCATTTTTTCTCCAATCATTTGTATTGTTTTCAATTGAACTAGGTTTTTCTCTGTTACACTTCTTGTACTATATTTATTTTCAGCTGTTACTTTATACTCATCACTAAATAAAATTGTATTCCATGCTTTTTAACTACTTAACTTTCCTATATATTGATAGGATTTTAAAAATAGGGAATTATTTTTCATATTCTTTGTTACATTTTTCTTAACCTTTTTGATAGCTAAGGCTTCCATTAATTTTAGGTTAATTTTTTCTTGACCTCGTTGGTCCAGTGGTCGCAATCAATACTGCTGAGCATGAGGGTTTTGATTCCCAGGTCGGGCATGAATTTCTAACTAGCAACCCGGATTTGTGCCCGGTTGATGGCAATAGAGGCTAACCTATTGCCATCAACCGGGCACAAATCCCTATTACATGGGTCATCAACATAAACTGGCGAAATACGAATAACCATACAAGATAGGTCCTCTGCCTAACTCTTCGGAGATTACTGGCGTGATGTTATGTTGTGTGTATTTTCTTGGAGCAGAGAAAAGAGTGAAAATGGTTACTTCTATAATTAACATGGTTGATTGTAAGCTTGTTTTCTAGTTATATTCATACAGTACGAGAAAAAAAAACTGAAAAGAAATTCAATCTTAATTAAGAAGCAGACCACTACATTTAGGACACTTAACATCAATCAGTCTTAGTACCGTTTTCTCCCATAAATCTGAACGCGATCAACACATCTAAAACGCGTTGAAGAGCTGTCAGTGTCAATTGACCACAGACAATAATGAAATTAACGGCCCTTTAACCTAGTTTATGTGATGATCGCGTTCAACTTCAGTGGTAAAATTGTCACTTAGGGCGGATTTCACCAACTAAACTAAACTGCGTTCAAGATCTCTCAGTGTCAATGTTCCACAACAACGATGCGTTATTATTTAGTCTTTAGTGTTCTTTAGTGTGTTACTTAGTGTTCTTATTTGGTCTTCAACGCGGTTTAGATGTATCTGCTAATTGCGCTTACTTTAATTTTTTTTATTTTTATAAATGGCATCTCGCAGGTCAACCTATGAGGTTGTCGTCTGCTTAGACGGACTTGCTGGCTTACTTTAATTCGTGAAATTAGCACTTTTATACAACAAGACCAAATAAGGTTCGTCGTTAATGTCGTTATTATAACCATTTTTTAAAGCCAAACCAGGAAATGTTTCGTTTTTTTCTACCTCCATAAAATCACGGGCTATTCATACTTTTAACTGATCAGTCGAATCAAAATTGCCATTATTTACTTCAAAAGCAACACTTTATTACGTAATGGCAATCAAGTTAATAGCTTGCATTTTATACTTTTCCTTGTTATTCAGCTTTCTCCATCAAGCTTTAGCCACTCATGCCTTAATAAACCCACTAACTTTCGTATTTATTATTTTAGTATATGTAAGCTTAATATGTAGTTATCACTATTATCGCCAATATGGGAAAGTAATAAACTTGAGTAGTTCGATACAAAGTTGTGTTTGATTAACTTGTAAAATTTTAATATCATCGTGTCATTGGAAACTCTGTTGAGTCGAAGATCTTACTTTTCTTTCATGGACGTATTCTAATTTTATAACCATGACTTGTAATAGTGGCAGTGGGCAGGCCACATTGCTCGCCGAACAGACGCCCGATGGGACCGAGGATGTGGAGAGACCGCGTACTGGAAGACCGAGCGTTATAAGGTCCCCCACAAGGTGGACCGATGACTTTTTGAAGGCCGTAGGAATGCGCTGGATGTGGGAAGCACAGAACCGGTCGCAGTGGCGGTGCTTGGGGGAGGACTAAGTCCAGCAGTGGACGTCTTTCGGCTGCAATGATGACATGTTATAAACATGTGTTCTGTTTTAAGGCGCTCCTTTACCGGGACCATTCCCCTGTACTGTAATAATCCAAGATACCACTGTAAGTGGACTGCACAGAGCGGCAACTGTACGCGTAGCGAATGGACAACATTACAGATAGGATAGAAAAAAATTACTGATAGCATAGACAAATCTACAGATAGCATAGACAAATCTACAGATAGCATAGACAAATCTACAGATAGCATAGACAAATCTACAGATAGCATAGACAAATCTACAGATAGCATAGACAAATCTACAGATAGCATAGACAAATCTACAGATAGCATAGACAAATCTACAGATAGCATAGACAAATCTACAGATAGCATAGACAAAATTACAGACATAATAGATAACATTACAGATAGAATTGACAAAATTAAATATTACTTTAATGGGGAAGGTCGGTCAAAGCTAATTGTAGATGGCGTGACCATAGCTAGGCCCCTACAGCCTATTATAAATTTGACATTTCGTTCATTCATTCCGTTTCGTGTTCATTCATGAGTTTGGTTTCATTCCACCATTTCGTTATTTTAATTGATTTCAATATTTTATATCAATAATTATTCGATATCGCAAATGTCAGAATTGAAAAACTTAAATATTGCTTCATTCCTAGTCATCACTTTCTTTAAAATGTTTCCGACATAACCTCGAACTCTGTTGTAATTGAAATAATTATCTTCCAATAGCTTTAAGCCACAATCTGCTAAGTTTAGGGTATTTCGGAAAATGGTAGACTCAAATTTTCGGGCATTTAGGAACGTAACAATGAATAATTTTCGCAAAAATTAATGAGAACCGACTTACGCCTTGCATTATTGGCTTGTTTTGGGAACTAGCTACGACAGCGCCATTTTGACAGTTGCCTTCCCCATTCATCTGTAATATTGTCTATTCTTTCGTCGACAAAACTTGTTTCTTTGGTGGTAATGGTACGCGAGCTGGTAGGTAGTATAGATAATTGTATATAATTATACCGTATAGAGTATAGATAATTGAAACCAGCAGGATAGCTAGGTCAATACATATAATTCATTAGGTAGAAGTAACACAGCTGGGTCGTGGGTGAGGTTAGGCCATAGGTTCTCAACCTAGTATTTCCCACCGCCCACTTTGAGTTTTTTTTTTAGAGAGCCACTCAATTTCTTTTAACCTACCATCTGTCGCGAATCCGAAACAACTATTGCTACGATTATTTTTAGCATAATCAGGTTATAATATTCACACTGCTGGGACACAGACCTCTCTGTGGGGGGGAGTGGGTCTTAATCGTAATCCACCACGCGGGCCCAGTGCGGTTTGGTAGATGTCACATGTCTTCGAATTTTTGGTTTTTGAGGACATGCCGGTTTCTTCACCATGTTTTCCTTCACCGTTTTGAGAGCAGTGGCAATGAAATAATTTACACAAAGAAAAGCTACGACCTACATCTCGTAAATCGCCACCACTGCATATGTAGCAGTTATATTTTTATTTGTGGTTATATTTAAATGTGTATTATTATATAGCCGTACGATCTCATCTCAACGCCCCCTCATTTTCTTTAGGTGTTCTACTGCACCCCTGAAAGTCTCATACGCCCACGTACACGTTTTCGCCCACGTTGAGAACTTATGGGTTAGGCTTCACATGATCTGACCAAGATTATATCTGGACTTTAAAAGAGACTGATCTACTGATTTTTAAGTGTTGCAGCATTATGCTGAGATGAGGGCCTTTTGGCCTCGTACAGGACTTTGTATTTTTTAAAAAAAATTGTTTTATTATTATTTAAAATAATTTATAAGAGTGTCTTTAATTCAGTTTTAACTATGTGCAGTGCGAGTCCCAATAAATACTTTTTCTGTTCTTTCTCTGAGTTTGTTTCGGCCTTTCTTCTCAGAGTAGTCCGATAGGAAACGCCGATCTCATCTGGTTTTTACAATATGATTGACGTGTAAATTTTTTTGTACAAACCTACTTCCAGAAATAAAATCATTTATCATTGCTTTTAGGCTCAAAGCGTACCTCCATTTCTTTTAAGGCGACCCACAGTAAATTTAGGTAATTTAAAGTTTGTACCTACCATCCGTCTTTCCGAATCATCCAGCTTGACTTGATTTATTGCTGGGCCAAGAGTCTACGAAAGTAGGTATAAATAAGTTTTCAGATTACAATATCCACCTCTTTTACGTTACCTAGGACTGTCTACACCTAATTTCAGGCAATGTGAAGTGCCTAAAGGGTCGATCCCTTCTTTTATAGACGGAATAAACACACAAATCCCGGGTTTTATTTCTTAAGGTGATTGTCAAGGTCAATTTGGTTGACAATAACTTACAATTGAAATAGCAGTATTTTCGTAGTGTCATATTTTATAAAATTTTGGAGCTGAAAGAGTTTTGGTAAGCCTTAAAAGTTTTAGAAATAATTTAAGGATAGATTTTTCAAAGTGATTAGAATTGTGCTAAAAATATTTAATGATCTACGTTATTGTTCTGACAAGTAAGGACTATATTTGATGTTATTGAATTTGAAGAGAGTCTTGGTTTTGGTTTTTTGAAATGAACGTTGTTAAAGGCTCCTTCAAACACGCGCGTTACGAAACGCGAATTGCGGGCGACACACGCTGCCATTGTGTCGCGTGTCGCGTCAGCCTGTACGCCCTTAACCAGTAAAATTCTAAATATTCAAATAATAAAATGTTGTTATGGCCCTGCTCTCCATTAGTATGATTCACAAATTCTTTGAAAAATATACTTCGTATTTACTTAAGTCTCGCGTAGACAGGCGCGAAGCCGCAGCGGGCACCACAGCGGACATACAAAGGCACCACGTGTCGCGCGACGAGCGGTGCCTTTGTGTCGCGCTGTGGTGTCTGCCGTTTTGCGCGAGACTTCACCCCACGTGCCGATAATTAAAAAAACTCTGAACATGATGTACATTACCATTTCATCGTAGAAATTGCGGGCATTCCTACTTTATTGTTATCGTTCAATATTGTACTCGTATTTAATTCGTATTCTTTATGATATTAATTTTCGACGAAAATGATTAAATAATTATCAATTTGACCCAATCTCTCACACACAGGCACCTATAAATCACAAATAATGACTATTTACAGCAAAAAAAAAACCCTTAATTTTGAAAGCCTGTTTCGCCCAGATTGTAATGGGAAACCATATCGATTTCCAACTGGTTTCAGAAACGTATATGGGTATAATTGGAATCTCCATTACAAGGCTTGGACGGGTATTGCCAAGAGCTGGCAGACATCCATCATAGTCGTTGTGAGTTGACACATCGTCGCATTAAGTGATTACATGGAAATTGGGTCAATAAGACTGCCTCGTTGGTCTGGTGGGCGCAATCGCTACTGCTGAGCATGAGGTCCTGGGTTCGATTCCCAGGTCGGGCAAAGTGTTACTGGGTTTTTCCATCTGGAATTTCTCAGTAGCAGCCCGGAGTCTGGAGTTGTGTCCGGTTGATGGCAATAGCCTCTCCCCCTATTACATGGGACTTAAAAACATAACTGGCGAAATGTGGGTGTACTATAGGTACACCTCTGCCTAACCCTTCGGGGAAACAAGGCGTGATGTTATATTTGTTGTGGGTCAATAAGGTAAATGCGTGTTTCGCTAATTAAATTATTAGAGGAAGACCATAACACAAAGAGAGAGAGAGGGTGATTATTTTTATTAAATCAACAATGAACATAGGCTCAATTTGTTAGTTACAATATTTCTTAACAACTGTACTAATAAATCTAATATTCACACACCAGCAGTCCAGACTGCTCGCATAGTAGAGGCCTTGGATTTTTAGATTCGTTTAAAATGATAATTGTTTTGGCAAATATTAGTGGTATTTTTGACGGAGAAGTTGAAAGGAACCGAAACGGCTCAGGGCAGACTTGATGAATACAGGCAGAATGAAGAAAAACCTACAATGCGCTCACATTCACAAAATATAAAATAATCTGTTAAAGATAAATAAATAAATAAAAACCTATTTAAACCAAATTACATTTTCAACTGTAACAAATCTGAATATCTTGTCCACAAAAGCCACAAAAAAAGGGTTGAAATTTGTTAAATAATAAGAAGATTGTAAAAAAAAACATACAATTTGGGAGCAGCTCATAGACATTTACATAGTGATGCCGTTAATGAGGTACCGGGGAAGCCACATGTGTAGAAGAGAATTTTCCAACTTCCTAGACTTCGACGTTATGTTCAAAACTTCGATGGTGTCAGTGATAGGCGAGAATATCTACTACGTTTCAAGTCGATTAATAAGTGAGTGTTTTTCATTTAAATACAAGCAATTAAATCTCAATCGTGAGGACAGTTTTGAGTATGAAGGTTAGGAAGGCCTGTAAGAGTTGGGGAAGACCAAAGAAACGATGTATGGACTGTGTGAAAGATGGTATGCTTAGAAAGGGGATGACAACCGATAAGACGACAAATACAAAAGCATGGACATGGGTCTCAACTCGAAAATTATAATTTGTCTTGAAAAAAAATCATAGATGGCAGCATAGGTAACCATTATGAAATAAACAATCATTAAAAAGCGATATACGGCAGAATTTTGGATGAATTATCATTGGTAAAAGTCTAAACTTCCCAGTTTCGTGCAGATTTATCTATTTCCACTCATTATGCACGTATTTAAAAATAAAATAAAAAGGAACCCTTTTAATGATAAAAGTGGCCATCTGTTAATCGTTTTGTTTAGAGGTTTTTGCAATAGATGGGGTTTTACTCAATTGGTGCTGCCTCATCACAGTTTCGAATATTGTTACTTATTTAAATCAAACAACTTTTATTATTATTATTTTTTACATAGAAAGTTAAAAGAAGTCTAATAATAACTTTTTATTAACCCGGAACTATAAAACTTAATGTAAAAAGGATTGCATGAAACGTTTTAAAAGTAGGTCGACTCCTAGATGGCGTTGTAAAACTACACTCTCTGGCAATTAGTGAGTCGCTTATGCTGCCATCTGTTGAAATATTCGACGAATAAAAATTGCCAGCTCAATTGCCAGACTTAGGGAGGTTTCATTTCATTGTATGGGATTGGGCATCTGTACGTAGTATTACATTATCTGTGGCATGGATAAAGATGACTTCACGTCGCGCCTACCCCAAATAAATTGTGATAGTTGAGGACAGATGAATGATGAATGATGTGCTTATAGTTGTCTCAATGTAGACGACCTTTTAAAAGGGGCGATTAGAATCAATTCTTTAATAATGTAAATGTTGACTTCAAAAATGCCTTTTATGTGTCTATGTAAAATTAAATGACTTTGACTATGAACACAGTCGATTAAATAAAAACGATTATCTATATGCCTACCTGAATGATACTGTGGTAATCATACATAACATGGGCGAACGACAGTCTTTTTATATTTTTCTGGCGGACCTTCCACCTATATGCGGATGGCTTTTGCTGGTTCACTGGACACTGGCGCGAGAGAATGGCTTTAAAAAATATGCAACCCTCATCGGTGGAGTTATTTGTACCGCCTTAGAAAGTATGAAACAATCTCTAAAATTAGTACCTGCTACCTGTTATCGGTAAAGGAAAGATATCGTACGGAAACCTGAAATATAAGTCTGAAATAGCCAACCCGTCTTGAGCAAGCGTGGTGATCAATGCTCGTGCCTTCTCTGTATGAAAAACGGCCTTTGCCTATAATTTACTTTTGACTATAATAGGCTGGTAATATTATATTATATTAGGTACAATGTCATCTGTAGTTTTCACTACCTGCACGCGTTGCAGGACCGAGTTTCATAGACTTGTTGTTGTCCGAATACGGAATCAGCGATCATAATTTGGAATAATTGTCATGATTTAGATCGCAGAATTTTGTTCATAGATTTTCGTAATATACTCTGTACTGACATCGGCTGTCAGTTGATCTAGTTGAAGTTCATTATCAGTAACTCACACAATATTGTACTCGTATTTAATTCGTATCCTTTATGATATTTATTTTCGACGAAAATTATTAAATAATTATCAATTTGGCCCAATCTCTCACACACATGCACCTATAAATCACAAATAATGACTAATTACAGCAAAAAAACCTCTCTTAATTTTGAAAGCCCGCTTCACCCAGATGGTAATGGGAAGCCATATCGATTTCCAACTGGTTTCAGAAACGTATATGGGTATTATTGAAATCTCCATTACATGGCTTGGACGGGTATTGCCAAGAGCTGGCAGACATCAGTCATAGTCGTTGTGAGTTGACACATCGTCGCATTAAGTGATTACACGGAAATTGGGTCAATAATACTGCCTCGTTGGTCTGGTGGTCGCAATCGCTACTGCTGAGCATGAGGTCCTGGGTTCGATTCCCAGGTCGGGAAAAGTGTTACTGGGTTTTTCGTAGTTTCGTAGACTTGTTGTTATCCAAATACGGAATCAGCGATCATAATTTGGAATAATTGTCATGATTTAGATCGCAGAATTTTGTTCATAGATTTTCGTAATATACTCTGTACTGACATCGGCTGCCAGTTGATCTAGTTGAAGTTCATTATCAGTAACTCACATGTAAGTGAAATGCCATCAGGTAAATTTAATAGTAGACCGGTTGTCACACTTCCAGGCATGAGGCTACTGACTATCCGTAACTACTATAACAGGTATTTGAATAACAACCCAACTGCCTGTTTTAAACCTTCAACACGACCCATCCCCATGCTTTAAATGTCTAACCCGCGGTTTAATCGCGTAATATTAAACTTAAACAGGTCACTAATCTTACTATCATTCTACATAGTATTCACATAACTAGCGTCAGGCCCCGTACCGAGCCGCATTCCTCGTGAGTACCGCATTCCATTATAATATCATCCCTAAATTATACACATGTTCTGTGACAAATGTTAAGGTAAAACACATCTTGTTCGTTAACGTTAGACACAGAATAAATAGCAGATGGAGTAATAAGTTACTATGTATAAGTCAACGGTTGTTTTAATGACGTGTATGTGAAGTGTAAAGCTATTGATAAACGAGACATACACATGCAGACTTAATCACAAATTTCTTTTAAAATGTTGTGGTCAGATTCCGGTGTGAACCTCATTCACATGAAATGGCTGTCATCGGACTGGGTTAATTAAATGATGATGGAAGATGGCCAATCCTAAGGAGCATTAAGTTCATAATGAGAGTCCCCAATTAGAAATACGTCATAATTATTATGACACGAGGTCTTAATGTAAACTCCTTACCTTCAATTTTTCATTAAAGACGCAAAATTATAATTTTGATGAATCTTAGTAGATATTAGTAATCTATTCGCTATTTCGAAACAAAACCTATTATATATAGCTCTGGCGAGTTTTCACATTATCTACAGTCATAGTCCCTTCATGTCTCCTCAATTTGTTGAGCTAGATTCTGTGGTCGAGATAAGTGTGTTAATAGCACTTCATTTACTTCCAAATCTGTGACATTAGTCGCAGAACGAGGATAAGGCACCTAACGACCGCCATATTAATATGCCTGTCCTGCCTTTATTATTGCATTAAATGTTAAGTTAGTTAATGTAAGGAGCGGTTGTTCGCGCTTTCGGCTTTAAATATGTCTGATTTTCAAGCTTGTGTACTTAAATTAAATCATGTATTTAGGAATTTAATCTGTTGCTTCTGAGATAATTTATAAGTTGGAGCCCTCTATCGAGATTTGCAAACATTTCGAAGAATGATTTAGTTTATAAGCATACAATTATCGAAAGTTGATAGGTTTATTGAATCCATACGTTTTCTGATTAGAACTGGTTGCTTTGCTAAAACATCTGCACCCTAATTGCGTATAGTAAAACGGGGTGAATAGGGATGCAGGGGTGAATCGAAACGAAACTTAAAAAAGGATTTTAACATTGAAATAATATAGTTTGTTGCCAACAGGAGCACTTAATCGTTAATTATAATACAGTCAATACTTAGGAGACATTTTTTGCAACAAACATAATTGGTTTAATATTAACATCCCTTTAAAATTTTCGTTTCGATTCACCCCTGCATCCCTATTCACCCCATTTTACGGTAACACGCTTTCCATCACAATCTAAATAATTTTAAAAGGATATTCCTATCCCATTGCCTCATATGTTTGAAAACATTTTCTTCTCGATAACGTAAATTACGCAATGAATGTTGTTGAACTGTCAAAATGATAGATAGATAAAACATTTATTCAGTGCACACAAAAGACGCAGCACAACACACAAGAGCATAATTAAATGATAAAAAGTAAAATTATAAATATATAAACAAGGTGAAAACACACATACAGAATAAAAATATAAATAAAAAAAACAAAAGAAATAAAGTGACAGTGAAATGTAAGTCATTGATTGTTAGTGTGTACATTAAAATTAATGACGTAGTTGCTGCCAAAAGCACTATTTTACTAAATACACTGACACCTTTCCACAAAACCCCAACAGAATTTACCCATTATTTTTCATTATTTCTCTGCCTCATTAACCCTAAAAAATAAAAAAAATATACAATACGTACAATCTGTTACCAACGTCGAAAAAGCACTATTTTACTAAATACACTTAAGGTAAACCGAAAAACCTAAAAAAAAACAAGATTACCTTACCACAAAAACCCAACAGAATTAACCCATTAGTTTTCATTATTTCTTTGCCTCATTAGCCCTAAAAAAATATACAATACGTACAATCTGTTACCAACGTCGAAAAAGCACTATTTTACTAAATACACTTAAGGTAAACCGAAAAACCTAAACAAAACAAGATTACCTTTCCACAAAAACCCAACAGAATTTACCCATTATTTTTCAGTATTTCTCTGCCTCCTTAGGCGTAAAAAATTATACAATACGTAACAATCTGTTACCAACGTCGAAAAATCACTATTTTACTAAATACACTTAAGGTAAACCGAAAAACCTAAAAAAAACAAGATTACCTTTCCACAAAAACCCAACAGAATTTACCTATTATTTTTCATTATTTCTCTGCCTCATTATAAGGCATATATATATACATATATGTTTTTTAAGGCATATTGCCAGAGCTTTTACACGGGGAATCTTTGGGTCAACTATACCAAAAGAGCGCTGGATGACCTACGCGTGCAATATAATAATATTTTTAGGATGCTGTTGGGACTGCCAAGGTGGTGCAGCGCGTCTAATATGTTTGCGCTAAACCGAACTGACGGATTCCACGCCGTCATTCGCAAGAAAACCGCATCGCTGTTGTCAAGGTTGCGGGCGAGTGGCAACAGCATTCTAAAAACTATGGCGGAGAGTGTCGACTCTCCGATTATTAAAAGTTTTGTGAGAAGGACAATCACTAAACTTTAATGTGGGGATGTTCTTTTCACAATACTAGTTGTTTCTGTCTTTTTGTCTTGTAATGTAACTACTAACACTAGTATTAAGTTATATTATTGTCACTAACACGCTGGATCAATGTTGTCCGTAAATAAAGAATAAAATAATAATAATAATAATTAGCCCTAAAAAAATATACAATACGTACAATCTGTTACCAACGTCGAAAAAGGTTGATATTTCCCTTACCAGCGGATCAGCCGACACATGTCATTAGCAGACTTTAGGCCGACTGCTTGTCACTCCTCCGTGAGAGTCGGGGACTGACGGAAACCGTAATAAACGGGTAAACTGGGCCGAGTTTGATATTGAAACAAAAACAAATATTTGAGGCTTTATGTGTGTATTTAAATGAGCTTTATGAACATACAACATTCATTCAGCTGCTTTTGTGCCAATCCGGAACTAACATCTGAACAAACGAAGAATAAAACTTTGTTGGGTACTATTTCACTATAAGTAGGTATACTATTTGCAAATATTAAAATTAATATATTTATTTTGAAAGCACTTTTCAAATGTTGTTAATTTTGGTTTCTTATTACCTTGATATTGAATGGGAGATTCTAGTATCAATAGAACTACTTGTAAATCTTTATGAATATTTTTAACACCGTCCTATCACTAGCTTGATAGAAGGTACCTAATAGGAAACAATCTAGATAAATTCATATCAAACCGCGGGGTAATTGCGCAGTGGCTTTAATTTTGACAGTTTAACAAAATTCATTGCGCTATTTACTTAAAAGAAGCAATGGATTAGTAATATCCTTCAAAATGATATAGATTCTGATTGATGGTGTTTTACGCAAATAGGGTGCAGGGAAAACTAAAACCAAAGCAAAGCTTTGACCAACATTAGCAATTGCATAAAATAACCAGAGCCTGGTTTTGTGCCCAGTTGATGGCACTAGACTAGCCCCCTATTGGCTAAACGAGATGTTCCAAAATGCATGGAGCCTGGGCCAGGTAATTTTACACTATACAAAAAAAATTGAGAAACACATTTAAAACAGTTCTCAACTGACCAATTACTTTAAAACGGCTTTTTTTGCTAGCAAAACACAAGAAAGTACAATTGAAATTGCAACACACAACCAAAACACGTCATGGCGGTAAGCTGTCAACTTTTAATTGATTAATTACGTTTGACATGACGAAACGGACTGAAGTGACACTGTTGTGACAGCTGACAGTTCGCTCTCTATGTTCAATGGTCGATCGATGGTTAAGTGTCATTGTTCAACAGAACATACGAGTATTACCTAACTAAATCCGCTATGACGCCATGTTGAAAGTCGTTCAAAGTAATTGCTAAATAACTACCACAAAAGTATACAATTTAATGAATTATCCTGTATTTTTCACGAATTCTACGGATTTTTTCTCTTTTTTGAGATTGTTGCCTGGCCCATTTTGAAACATCTTTACGTGTACTATAGGTACACCTCTGCCTTACCATTCAGAGATTAGAGGCGTGATTATGATGTAACCTTAACATCATTTCACGAAATCTTCACGCACGGCCCTAAAACAATGTCCCATTATTGATTACGTCACTCTTACTTCAACACCGTTCAAAGGATGTAGTGAAAACCGTTTCAAAAGAACATCAAACCTCTATCTTTCACCCCGATCGCATAAATACAAGTTCTAACTACAAATAACATAATATCACGCCTGTAATCACCTATAGTACACCCACATTTCGCCAGTTATGTTTAAGTCCCATGTAATAGGGGGCGAGCCCATTGCCATCAACTGGGCACAAATCCAGACTCCGGGTTGCTAATGAGAAAATCCCAATTTTGCACAACTTGGGAATGAAACGAACCTCATGCTGACCAGTAGCTGTTGCGACCGCTAGACCAGCGAGACAGACGTTCTAAATAAGAGAAACAAATAGAAGACTTTCGTGACATCTAAATCTTAACTTCCTTAAATCTCAATTGAATCTTTATCTCACCTACAATTTATTTTCCACCCTAACTATGGAGAACTAAGGCTTATATTTGAATAGATGGGGATTGTCTTAGAGAAAGCATTGCTGTTATGAATAGTGTTGCGGATGCTTTAATTAGTTGATGGAAATGGCGTGTACACGCGCACTCATGCGCAGGGCTGGCACTGAGTTGCACACTATAGTTAGATTTTTTATTAATGTTTCAAATTGAGGATTCTTTAAAAATAATATATTAAACTCCATAATTTAATTTATAAAACATCTGACAATTGCTTTGCTTTCGTCTATGGTTCATGATTCCTACTTGGTTCTTTTTATATCGTAGCTAAACGTATCCCAAGCACAAGCTGACTGAAATAAATAATCAAAATCGATTCCGAACATTTCACTAAATTCGTATATATAAGGTGTATCTATTCATACACGAAATATTTGAAGAGGGGCATCTATAGGTCGAACAGAAGCTATAGAAATGAAAAAGATTTTTTTATCTAAGCATCTAATTTCAAAAATTTAATAATTTAATATAACTTAACACACATAAAAATACTGGCTCATTCATATTTTGTAACATCGATTACGCTAGTTTCTACGAAAATACTACGTAGAAACTACTTTCATTGAACCGGGCGAGGTCATGGCGGCGCGCTTAGATGTCGCGTGGCTTTTATGAATGATCAAAAGAGACCCGAGCCGCGGCGCCGGCGTTGTGTTCGCACTTGTGTTGCTTCAGTTGCCTCGCCCCCCCGACGCCGCGCCGCCCGCCGCCGTGGTCAGTCCCGCGCGAACCGCTTGTTGCACTGCACGCGGCTTAACTAACGTGGAACGCATCGCGCTTCGAGCAACAAACGCAACGATGCCGAAATATTCCAACCAGGACTACCAGAACATGGTGGACTGCTACAATGAGGTTGTACTTATTTTGCTCACAGCACACGCCCCCTTCATGGGGAGCCTAGGAGCTCTACAGCGGCAACGGGACTACGGGGTCTACATGCCCCAGCTGCAGACGGAGGCAGGCCTGATCTTACGCCGTTGGACTTCCATGTGTGGGGTAGGAATAGACCTGATTTATGGTAATGACGGCCAGACCATTTGTAGTGCGGAACAACAAACCGTGAATTCTGAACGCTTGTGTAAGCAGTGATGGCTAGAGATAGAGACATTATTAAAAGTGCAACGACACATTATTTAACGTGCAACTGCAGGGTGAATAAGTACAGCAATTTTGGTGTAAATAGTGTAAATAAAAACTACGTCGTAATGAGGTATGTACATTTTAAATTGTTGTAAATAAGTTGATTCTGATTTTTAAACACGCTTGCCTAATTATTGTTACAATAATTCGTTGCATACCGTATGCAGTGGGATAACTGATTTTCGAGTAAAATAGTCATGTTACTAACAATGGTGTTTACCTACAAAAAGATTGGTCAATAAAACGTATAATCTAACCGTAATGCAGTTATTTTATAATTAGAAAGGTCTTTGCGATTATTTCGTAGCTAAGCTATTTATCCCGTTAACCACTGGGAGGAGAAACAGCGTGCACCTACAAAGGCTACAACAGTCCAGTCCACATCTACCAATCTGCTACGATTTTTGATAAAATAAATTCGCGCTATGCACTTCTTACAGTTTACATCTGTACAAATAGGTAGGTACACAACCTATCAATCAGCTGACAGATACGACTCGACGCACAGTTCGTAACCTAACAGAAGTCATTAACTTATGCGAATTCGCTTTGCGTCAGCTGTTTATTTTTCTATTATTATTATCTAAAAGATGTGTCACACGATAGAATATGAATGTTTTAATCGCATCTATGATCCTTTTCGTAAAAAAAATAAGAAAATGATTGAAACGTCACTCGCTCGTAAAAGTCGTGACCTCACAGAGGTCATTAGCTGCTTACTCAGATTTAAGTATCTGTTTACAGAAGGTACTGTTTTTGTAAAACTTCGAGGAGGGTACCTATTCAATGTTGTACCTACTTAGATTAAGGTAGTTTTGTATTATAAATTCACATTTATTTTTATTGTAAGCGATAACTCTGTTATCAAAATAAGACGAGATCGAGTTACGAAGTCTACCTACGTTGGTTTATTGTTAACATCGTCACGCCTGCATTCCCCGTAGAGATAGGCAGAGGTGTATTGTCGAATGTTCATTACAGTTCACCAGTGATATGTTAAACTGAGAGAGGCGGCACGCGCCACACGGCTACAGAAGGACGGGCACCGCGCCCGCGCCTCTGCCCCGCCGCGTCTATCGTTCATAGAGTAGGCTGTAAAGGTTTTATGCAAAATATCTCAAGCAGTTTTAAATTATGATAATTACGTAAAATAAAAATAAAACATTTATATAAAAAAATCTTTTTCGTTTCTATAGCTTCTGTTCGACCTATAGATGTCCGTCCCCCTATAAATATTTCGTGTATGAATAAATACACCTTATATATTCTACCACCAGCAGTAAGCCGCGGTTTTACACGGTTCCTGTGGCATTTACAGCTTCTTAGTTCATTACAATTATTATATAATAATTGTACCCGAGTATAATTAAACCGTAGGAATTTATGCATTTTTGTGGTAGGTACCTACACACATCAAAAGTGTCTAGGGACCAATGTACAAAACAAAATCCTATGTATATTGATTACATAAAATGTTTTCGTTTCTGTAGATCGACTAAGTACTCTCTGCTTTTGTATGAATAAAGACTGAATGAAAAGTCAAATTGGTATGGTTTGCATATTTCCAATAACAAAACCAGCATGTAGCAACCCTAGAACGCTTCGATGCTCTTGACATTGACTCGATTGCAATTCGATGATGGTAATCACTAGTTTGTGAGACTGCTTGTCCCCGATGACGCTCGAAAGCCATTCAGATTTTATTCATTATGTTCATTTGTGAATAAAAGAAAAAAAAATGTAGTTATGGTAACGAGTGCAATTGTTGAATCGTCTTTTCCAATAACGGTTAATTTCAGTGTCTTATTTTGGTAATTTGGTATAGAGCAATTAATTTACTCGAATAATTAATCTGCTTCGTTGGTCTAGTGGTCGCAAGAGCTACTGCTGAGCATGAGGTCCTGGTTTCGATTCCCAGGTCGGGCAAAGTGTTATTGGGTTTTTCTACCTAGAACTTCTTAGTAGCAGCCCGGAGTCTGGATTCGTGCCCGGTTGATGACGATAGGCTTGCCCCCTATTACATGGGACTTAAGCATAACTGGCGAAATGTGGCTATACTATAGTTCACCTCTGTCTAACCCTTCTCGGATTACAGGCGTGTTGAAAGAAATAAAGAAAAAACGTTTATTTGCGGTAAACATGACGCAAAAAAGAGCAAATACTCAAAACAAAGGTTGTGGGAAACATGCGTCACATCCACGCAAAACGGCTGTTATGTTAAGTTAATTAATTAACTAATCTGATCAAAGTTTTACAATTGTGTTATTTTATTTTGGTTTAAAAACCTCTATTATATACTAAAAGAAGTGTCGA
This sequence comes from Dasypolia templi, assembly GCA_963555695.1. Classification (NCBI taxonomy): domain Eukaryota; kingdom Metazoa; phylum Arthropoda; class Insecta; order Lepidoptera; family Noctuidae; genus Dasypolia; species Dasypolia templi. The sequence goes on along the minus strand of OY743148.1, from coordinate 5,805,434 downwards.
CATAGTGCCTATTTCAACAACGAAACTGAACGCGTTCAGCACATCTAAAATGCGTACAAGAGCTGTCAGTTTCAGTATTCCATAGAAAATAAAAACACTGACAGCTTTTGAACGTAGTTTATGTGCTGATCGCGTTCAGTTTGATTGGTGAAATCAGCCCTTAGTAGATCAGGAAGTGTTCGGATTTGTCAGCATAGTATCTTTGTCCATCCCCCACTCATATCTAATAAAGTGAAAACAGTCAAACTCAATTCATGTCCTACAAATTTTTGTTTTGCCTTTCTCTTTCCTTAAACCTTTTCCTCCACAAGCATCATTTTTTTTACTAGCCCGTAATGTTCTTCTGGTGGGCGTAAGCCTCCCTACTCTTCTTCCACTTCTCTCTGTACAGAGTTCTCAAGGACTAATTTTTGTTGAGGGAGTCCAGCTCATCCCTCCAAGAATCTTTCTTATACTCCCTAAACCCCTAAATCTCTCCAACATGCTCTCATCTCCACAACAGCGGCAACACATGAGCCTCAATGTATCAAGTTACGAGCGAGCTCCGCTTTCTGCGCTGCGCCGGCGCCGATGTGCCGATAGCGAGCACGCGCCGCTTACTAGCAGACGCTGAACACGATAACTGAGGAGCAGATGTAGAGGTACTGGAAATGGTAAGAGGTAGGCACTACCGAGTAAAAAAAGTACCATTTTCTAGTTGAAAGTTGGTTCTAGTGACTTATTAGTAAATGTACCGTCAAATCTCACGTAAAAATGTAATCGTATTATGTTGACATTAACTGTCAACTTTCATATTTTTTTACATTTTACTGTGTCATAATTATGTTCGTATCTATTTCTATGTCACCCATGTCTACTGTCAAACTTCATTTTAACTTAAAGAAGAATAAAGCGAATGGATTAATTATGAATAAGACGGTTATATTTCCATATTTTCCTTGAGGAAGTCTGCTCTAAAAAATCCCGCCGTGATATTTTAACGTCCGTGCGAACGTGGTCTAACCGACCGGACCTGTAGTGCTATTCTGTAACCATCTCACTACGCTTTCTTAGGTGTAGTGAGCGTGGAATGAGCTGTCAGTGCCACTGATGCGGGAGGGAGGGATTGACTAAGACGGGATCACACTGACAGCTCACACGCAAGTCTTCACGGTGAGATTTTTACAGAATCGACATGCTGAAATACTTAAGACACTGTTATTGTATTTGGCCATACTTAGAGGATGCGTTGAAAAGTCAAATGTGCCTCCTTCTGCAAGCGACGAAGATATTATATAACATCGCGTGAAATGTTTCCTTTGCAAACACTTTTCTCTTTAGCTTTCCGCAAAAAGGAAAATATAAAAGTCCAAACTATTGTTATTCCTTATGGCAAGAACCAGCCTTTCACGAACGGCCACTAAAATCATTACCCTAAAACATCTTTCAGTAGCTGTTCAAGAGATTTAGCTACATTTCAGTGCAGAATAACTTGGCAACGATACAAGTGTTGATTGCAGGCTCTAAGTGATTCTGCAACTTTGAACAGTTTGTGTGCTCCCAGTGTATATAGTTACACCCACTCATGAGAACAAATATACACTGCATGCAGCTGAAATTGGGTAACAAGGGAGCTACGTGCGAACACTGTTTGCCTACTGCCGACTAAAGTTAGGTAAGTACTTGTATGACAATTGTGTAAATATTTCAAGGCGGGCTAGCTTCATGAATAAGTGCCATAATTCAAAATGGCAGCTTATCTAATTTGAAAATAGAAAATGAATGCCGCATGAAGTTCAAATGCTTTTTGACTCATGAATGTCATAGTTCGGTAGTTCGGAATTAATTAAATTGCAGTAGGTATCATGACATGATAACCTAATGACATTAGCATCGTTAAAAAGAAGTTTTCTTCAAGATTGTCTGCAGGAAGGACCCAGATTAATTGTAATTAGGCGGGTTTCAAAGAAAGTCCAGCAGTGTGTCCAATTATAATGTAAAAATGCAATAACCAGACTGATACATAAAAGGGAGTTCGTTTAAAGAGCAAAATAATATGGTTTAGAGCTCTAGAAGACGTACAAGCAGGATGTCTTATTACGAACAAGACGTAGAAAAAAACATTTATTGCGTGTCGTTGTTTGACTTCGAAACTTTCGTCTTTAGTCACTTATTTATTACACAAGTGTACACAATACAACTGGTTGAATTAGTGACATAAATTAAGTGCTTGGTGGGATTTTATTTATTTTACATGCCCCGCTTAATTACACGTAAGTTTAGTATAAATGTATTATTCACTTACCTACCATTGCTCGCCGTCCGCAAACCCGCGCCTACGGTGGCTGTGAATCTGCTGACATTTCCCGACGCCCAGGGCGTCTCCGGCGAAGACTAGGGGTGCAAAGTTTCCCTCTCCCTCACTCGCTCCGCTTCCTCCTTCGCGAGCCTCCAATCGCCTCCGCGGGGACACTGCGGTGCTCCGCCCAAGTTGGGCAGACCTCCACCGTATGCTCCACCGTTTCCTCTGGGCGATCTACACAATTGTGACACCCGGTCGTATCCCCCCGCCGTATGCGGAACAGGAACCTCCCGAAACAACCGTGTCCGGTGAGGACGCCGTGGTGCCTCTCCATCCACTCCTCAAAGAGGGGACTTATCGCTACTATTGTGGCGTGCCCGGCATGAACTCTTATAGTATCCTAATATGTGTCCATAATTAATATTATAAATTCAATAGTAACTTCGTCTGTATGTTACTTTTTGACGCCTATACCACCGAAGGGGTTTCGGTTAAATATGGCAAGGAGATATGTAGAAGGCATCCGAAAGTAAGTTTATTTGTTGTGCTTTCACACCAAAACGACTGAACGGATTTAGATGAATTTTGGCACACAGGTAGACCATGCTCTGGATTACGACATAGTCTACTTTTTATCCTGGATCGCAGATGAAGTCACGGGAAACAGCTACTTAGCTAAACTACATTTTGATTGATTTTCTTTTTACGCCGTTGAGCCGTTTTAGCGTGAAAGCGTAACAAAGAAACAAACACACAAACTAACTTACTTTCGGATTTATAAAATAGTAAGGATAATGCTTCCATCATTCACCAGCCCTCATCTCAATTTATTTTTCTTCCATACTTGTCTTTATTCGTAAATACATAACCCGAATCTTCTACATAACACTAATATAATAGTAAATCTAAAAGGTTTGTTAATTTGTTTGAACGCGCTAATCTTTGGAACTGCCAATGCCGGTCGGAATTTAAAAAAGTTATTTTTGTATTTGATAGCCCATTTCTTGAGGAAGGCGACAGGCTATTTAACATCACGACTTAGACTCTTAGGAGCCGGGCAAAAAGAAAAAAAAGTAACTAAGAAAGAAACGGCGAGCAGCTGATGCGATGCGATCGGGGAAATAAGAAATTTCACCTATAGTCATTAATAAATGATATATCTATAGATACTAAAATATTTATGTAGAGTCACATCCAGTCCTCCTAACTCTTCGCACATAATCACGGCCAATTAGCAATTCTCCTGAACTTTCATTGTTTCGCTAGATGTTAGATTGTAATTAAATATGTAATTTGTACTGTACCTACGAATAATTGCGCCGCCGTTTCTATTGGATACCACGGTCACCACGGGCCATGGTGTAGTCACTTAATGAAAGTTTTACGGAACTGTCCAATGTAACCTTATTTTATTGCTGATTCTAATTTATGATTGCATGTGGTTCTGGCCTTTATTGGTGAAAGGTTTTGAGAATATATTATGGAAATGGTTATTGCTACTCAACTATTATGATGCTAGATTTCTGACCTAAATCTAAAGAAGGAGAGAAAGAAAAAGTATTAATTATGACACGCACAGGAATACGTAGTACGTAGTGTGATACGCAATGTCACAAACGAACCTAAATAAACTCAAAAAAAAAAAAGTGTCACAGCGTTGGTGTTCTGATAGGTCCCGCTGTGATGTCACGGACAGATACAGAAATAATCACTAATACATTAAAATAAAATGAGTTATATGTTAATTGGCTTTTAAAAAGTCTCTGTTCTAGTGACGTGAAGGCCGTGTCTTCTGCCAGATGTATTTAGCAAGGTGTCCATCAAAACGAGTGCGTCAGAACACGCACAAGGAAGAGCTCCGTGGTTGAGATGAGTTCTCGTAAGAACAAACTTAACATTGTAGTTGAAAAACATGTTCTCGCACACACACGATATAATATGTACGTTACGGTCAATTCTCCAAACTTCTACAAATTAATGCTTTTTCCTTTGACATGTGTTCTGAGACCAAATTTCATGATTCTAGGTAAACGGGAAGAACCCTAAAAGTTTTGATTTATTTGCGAGTATCAAAATATGTCGCATAAATCGCAATCTTTTTTTTGCGTGGACTTAGCCTAGAGCTAGTTTTTTTTTAGATCTCCAAGGGGCCTTCACGCGTTCCTGGGAAAAAGGGTGGCGGACTGACTACAGACAGATGGACAATGAAGTGATTCTATAAGGTAAGGGTTCAGTTTTTTTTCCTTTTGTGGTACGGAACCATAAAACCAATCAGTATGATACCGAAAGCTTCTTAATTGTTCCTTCTGAATAAGGCCCGTTTTTCACCAAAGCGGAAATGAGCGGAGAGGAGAGGAGACATCTCCTCTCCTCTTCGCTCTTCTGCGCTTTAACGGAAACTAGGCCGCCCGTCCCTCAAAGAAAATAAATGAACTAAAAACAATCAATAGAGAAACTATGTTATTACAACAAAAACTAACACAAAGAACACAGCAGATTTCTAACCGCCTCTCCAAACTCGCTTAAAAATACTTCCAAGATTTAGTAAAAACTGTATTGCAAACTATTTGCGTATAAGTACTGTAATGGCTGAAAAGAAAAAAAGTTAATTGTACAACTTTCGTCTAATGCTGCGTGCACACCGGCCCAACGAACACCTTCGAAGCATTTTCAGCGTTAGCTACCACACGTACGTTGGCCTTCGAAGGTGCGTCAAAATACACGTAGTTGTCGAGCAAACGAACGGTCGATTGCCTTCTACCTCTTTGATGTTACCGCTACGCTGCGGATAGCCGGCACACGCCAAACGAAACCCATTCGTTGGCGTTCGTTGGGCCGGTGTGTACGCACCATAATGTTCCACATTTAAAATCTCATAACACCATAGACAACACTTCCGCAACCTCATTCATATATTCATTATCATTCATTAGTCTATTGTCTGAACTGAAGAGGTCATAATACGAAAGAAAAAGACAAATAATGTGTGTTTACAATGATACGGGATACCTACGGGCCGTCGGCGTCGGTTCAATAATGTTCTAATAAAAAAGTTTTGTGAGCACAAACAGTAATTTAGTTCAGTGTTCCGTACATGCTAATTACGAAAATGATGCTGTGCAAAAACAGGGTAACGTGTTTAACAATAGTATACTCACACAGCTTGATAATTTTATCGAATTGTCATTACAACTCCGTGTGTTTACTTTGTTTATATACTATGAATAATAATGATTTTTAAAGATTATTTGCAAGTCAAAATAATATGTTACGTGAATTAGCAAACACTAATAAATTATAAATATCAAAAGTAAAAATATCTATAAAAATTAGAATGCAAAAATGAATAAATTTATGTCATAATAAATGCTTCTGTCAGAATTTCATGAATACACTTTGCTTTATAACTTCACTTAAGTAATCAAATTGACTATGAGCTCAATGATGTTAGGGAGGTAAATATTTCAAATAATAATAATTATTATGACTCATTATAATGATAACTCATTCTAAACATATTTTTACATCGTTTTTTCATTAGACAGATTCGTAGCTAGTAGCCTAAATTCCTTACAGATATCCAGTAATGCCGTTTAAATTACCTACCATTTAAAACAAAAGACCGGATAGCCTAAATGCCATTGAATTTAGAGCAAAGTTACATTTAATATTAAAGCCTCATGCTAATATTATAGGTACCTCTAAATTGTGGCGGTTCCGGTAAGCTATTATATGGAGAGTTCTTTAAATAAATGGGATTCTAATTCCATGAAATACGGGTCGAAGACAGTGTGAACACGGAGTATGAAGAAATGAAGCACGTATAGTGTTTTCTTAATTTGCAGGCCAGTGTGGCCTAGAATATTTAACTCCAGCATTGGATGAAATAGGTTAATAATTATGTCAGTGTGTGATTTGTATGTTTACACAACTACGAGTATCTATTCTCTAGACTCATTACACAGTTTGAAAATAATGAATTTTGACTATTAATTTAAAGTCCAAATAACATGTAACATGAACAGGCAAACACTATTGAGTTATAAATCTTAATAGTTAAAAAATCTATGAAAAATAATAAGGATGCAAAAATGCATAAAAGCCATGTCAAAATAAATGCTTCTGTCAGAAATTCATGAATACTATAGGAAGCTTTGTTAATTTACCATCACTAAGAAAATTAATTCCGAAGGATTTATGTGTTTAATAAATAATTAATATTAAACTTACACAACAATGAAGAAAACTCGATGTTTTGTCAAGTCGAAAGGTTGCTAGTTTAGTAGTATTTAAATTTATGTCACTCGGCTCGCTTCTTCAAGAGGCAGGATACGACGTCGGTTATTTACGGCTAAAATACGGATTAAATACGCAGACATATGAGAGAGTTTTTTTTGTTTCTTGCTACAGTCCGCGAGGTCTAAGCTGAGCTTTGCATTTTGTGTGAGTGCACATAGCGACGCGTCATTTGCTTGGCAATCGGACAATCGCCCTGAGTCCCTCGCGCGATCACATTGTTACCGTACCTTTAATGACAAGGAGTTGACTTTGGTTTTTGCAACTCGCATCTGCTTAGTACTCCATTATAGTGAGTAGACATAGAACACTCCATTCTTACTACTCCATGGTCCTTATATGAAAGAATGCCTCACATAAGCATGTAAGGATCGTTATCTATAGGTCCCTTTCTTAGATACCACAAAGAAGAAATTTATTGCTATAGCAAATATTTACCGGGAATTTTGGTGAATGTGTGCTGAATTTGGCATAAAAGAGACCTCTTTATGTTTTGATCTTGTGGTGGTTGAAGATGTATCTATGTTTGTTAACTAATTGTGAAGAAAACTGGAAGAGTACCTACAGACCCTTGTATCGAGAGAAAATGCTTCTTTAAACTAATTAATTAATAAAAATAAAATGCCACAGTTTTCATGCAAACTTATACATTTAAGGCATATGGAACATATTGTTGCAATCGCTTCATTTAAAATAATGACTTAGCAATAATACATAAGCGATACTCTGTTAGTACTTAATAAAAATTATAAAATAATAAATCGTAAACTATTTTGTAATTTCTATAATTAATCATTTCATTCTGTAATTATACCTACTGTTGATTTTGACTAATAGAACTTCATCAATAAAATGGACTATTTGCGTTGTTTGGTTTTCTTACACAAAGGTAGAACTTTCAGTGCCAAATTTCAAAGTTTCAGTTTCAACGACCGTTCCAAACTTATGTAAAATTCGATTATTTTTCTTGCTAATCTCGACAACATCCGAAACGCAAATTCATCAACAATTAGGTCCACCATTGTCCATTAGTCTACAAACTAATTTACGGAACATTAAAAATTAAAAAAAATGGCGTCAAGTCAAGGTGGTCACTTTCTCCTCGCCGTGGCCAGAAAGCGTGATCCTAAATTAACAATGTGTAACAGAGATAGGAGATACAAAAAATGGTATTAGTTTATGTCTTCCAAGATGCATCGTTCATTAAAATTGTTACCTAATTAATTTTATGCTGACTGCAAAGTTTAACTTTGTTTGTGTTACGGATAGCTGTGGTAAGTTTAACTGAGGGTGACGGATAATTAAAGTAATCTTGGTTGGCAGCACGTCGTTGTCATCTAATCAGTGAAACGTTTTTTTTTGTTATATAGTTGTTTTTGTTGTTTTGTACTGCTGAGCATGAGGTCCTGGGTTCGATTCCCAGGCCGGGCAACGTGTTATTGGGTTTTTCTATCCGGAATTTCTCAGTAGCAGCCCGCAGAATGGATTTGTGCCCGGTTGATGGCAATTGACCCGCCCTCTATTACATGGGACTTAAACATAACTGGCGAAATGTGGGTGTACTATAGGTGCACCTCTACCCAACCCTTCGTGGAAACAAGGCTATGTTATGTTATGTATGTAGTTGTCTAGTGGTTTGAGACAGTCTGTCGTTGGTAAGATGGACCGATGACGACACTAAGGACTACATACATTATTTCATCATCATAATCAGCCTGTAATGTTCCCACTGCTTGGACACGAGCGTCCTCTCTGAGAGTAGGCTGTAATCTACCACGCGGGAGTAGTGCGGGTTAGTAGATGCCTGCCATGTCTTTGAATTTTTGATTCTGGGATATGCCGATTTCCTCACGATGTTTTCTTTACCGTTTTGAGAGCAGTGGTGGTGAAATAATTTACACAAAGTAAAGCGTCTGTCTGGGTTCGAACCTACGACCTAATAAGTAAGTCCCGACCGTTACCACTGGTCCACCACTGCTCTCTACATACAAGTTCAAATTAAATTAGCTAGTGAAACTCTACAGTCGTGACGTGATGGCCATCGATATTTATACAAGATAAAATTCAAAATAAACATTTAGGTTTTTTTCGGGGGTCTACGACCGCTAGTTTTACTTGACTTTACTTATACTGAGTTGGGTTTTTTTTGTTGCGTTTTATAGTTTTTAGATATCGATACCTATCACATCTGCGGAGTTTCGCTAGCTTTCGCTTGGTTACCTTGTATGCATATGATAATAACTCTGCAGATCAAATGCCTCTGATAATTACATATTAAGAAAAATCACCGAACACTTGCTTGTTAGCTGGGTATTGTTAATTTTAGGCCCGATTTATTTATTTTACCACAACCGTGATGCTCTTTGCCTTATCTCACGTGATGGTGAGTGATGGTCAGGCCGAAGGTGGCAGCGAGCTTCAACCAGAATCCTCCATCACAGAGGAACAGGCTGTCTCACTTCTAACTGCCGAACACATCAATGCTGTTAACATTGTATTCTCGCGACAGACTTAGATAATATGGTGGTAGCTAGCTAGGCAGAGTTAGAACAAACCCAACCAAACCGAGCATAAATTTTTGACCCCGCGTGAAAAAAAAAAACATCAAAATATATTATTTCACACATAAACCTACATGGGCACTTAGGCAGCTTCAAAATCTAGGTGCACGGTTCCAATTGGTCGTTTCCTGTGGAGAAGGGCTGGCAAGAAACTCTACGGTTACTCTTTTAAAAATAATTGACTGGTACAAAGTTTTCAAATTACAGTGTTAATAGGCATGGGAGGACAGTGTAGGCTGGTCAACAAGTACCATATGCTTAGACAACGAACGAATATACAATGGTCTACAAATCTACAGTCTACAGGCCTACAACGTTCTCACATACACAAAATATGAACAAATCTAATAAAAGAAAAATAAAATAATAAAATTGAATCCTATTTAAATCAAATTATATAATTGCGATTTAAAGTGTAACAAATCTGAATTAATAACTTGTTCACAAAAGCCACTAACAAAGACTTGAAATTAGAATTGTAGATATATAATAATCGAACCCAAAACCTCTGAGACAGGCCGTTTTACCACTAAACCACAAAGACGTTTAAAATCTAGTTTTCTCACGATACATAGCGTGACATCACGCCTGTTATCTCGAAAGGGTTAGGCGGAATTGCACCTATAGTTGATCCACATTTCGTCAGTTATGTGCAAGTCCCATGTAATAGGGGGCTAGCGTATTCCGATTACACAGCCTCACGATATTTTCGTCTTAGATTAAAGGAAGTAGCCAAATCTCCGAATGAAAATACCTTCACCGTATTGCACAGTAAGTTGAGTGTAAGAGCATAAACCTTTTTATGTCAGTAAGTTTACTTAAGTAAATACTTACTTCACCTGATCGGCTTGGGTCAATCAGCCCAAACGGATTCAATCGGTTCACTGAACTGGTTCTTTTAAGGATGCGAACGTTTCCTTTGAGCTCAGCGGGAAATAGCTTGAGACATTTAGATAAAGGTAAAGGATAGATTTATTGAGTGGTTACATAACGAAACAAGACATCTAAATTCGAAGGTCCTCTAAAAACAACATAGGCACATAAGCTCCCTTAAGACGTTTTACAGGTAAACTTAATTATATTCATGCACACACAGAACTTAAAAAACTCACGCTGACCGTGTCCAGACACTCTGTTGGCAACAAGCAACACTATGCAAAGTCCACTTTACGAGGTATATAATATAATCATTTATTTCGAGCAACAAGACTCATAGCATTAGTAACAAAATACTTACAAACTATGTTAGTAAGCCAAAACCCTGCAGCAGTGGTTCACAAACGCACAATCAAGCCTGCTTGCTTCTTGCTTAGATAGGATGCTGTTGGCGCTGCCCCGCACCCTACGGACCAAGGATGCGCACCGCTTTCGCATCATCGTGTAGAAACAGTCCACGTGAGCTTCAGCGAACATCCCCGATGCGCTGCAGTATCGGGGCAACCCCATCGGCACCCTTAATTAGACGTAAGGGATTAATAAATTAATAACTAACAACAAAAATCATAATCATCCAAAATAATACTGACTTTATCAACCACTTAAGCGTTCTGCTCCAGATTCCAATTCGTTCCGGTCAAGAACATAACTCTACAAACACATTTGCATATCTGCCGACCCTTTTCCCAACTCCTGAATACCAGTATTTTGCATGGAGCTACTGCCTACCTGACCTCCACAACCCAGTTACTGGGTATTACGAAACCCCCTGATAAGACTTTCGGACTGCTGCTATAACCCGTAACGATTGTCAAATAACGGGAGTAAAAGCCACTAGGGAAGCCGAGAGTCACTTGTCCTCCTTGTCATTGTGATCTTTATTTTGTACTGGACCATACCTGGGAACCATCTCGTTACGGAGATATTGAAGGTCACAATTCCAACATTTATGAAATGATAAATGATAAACGATTTTATTTCTGTAAGTACACGTCAATCATATTTTAAAAACTAGGTGAGATTGGCGTTTCCTATCTGACTACTTAAACTCAAACTGAAATCATTTATTGCAATTAAACCATTTACAGGCACTTTTGAATTGTCAGTCAGAAATATGAAGCTAGTTGCCCATTCCAAAGCGCAGTAGGTCACTATGGAGAAGAACGGGCAAGAAACTCCATGGACACTCTTTTAAATAATATTGTTGTTACAAATATATTAGTTACATCGATTAATGTTGATACTATAAGTGAGAACGATGTACAAAAACCGTACACGTTAAAAGCGTCCAGAATGCAGCAAAACATAATTAAAAACAATCCAGCAAATTAATTATTAAAATAAGCCGTGGCAGCTAAGAGATGATCAGTCCCAACTGACGGCGCCCGTTCACGAACATGGCGCATGGATCAGCACCATTCAGCTAAACCATTTTGAAGGGAGCTAAATGATCCGACACACGCGCCACCGTCAGCGAGACATTTGAGTGAGCATGACATACTATCAGCCACCAAGGCACATTCAAGTCAATCTATGGCAATATATACATTACCCGGTAAATGATAGCTCTACAGTACAAAGTACTCACATCTGTGCAATGCATCTATATAATAAAAAGGTGATTGAGTTTATATAATGCAAATATATTCTCTGAGAAGAAAGACCGAAACAAACTCAGAGGTCGCAGTCTCTTTTAAAGTCCAGACATAATCTTGGTTAGAATCATGTGAATACCATGTAGATTAGTGTCTGAAATGGTCTTTTGAGAAAAGAACCACACAGATTTGAGTGTACCTGTCCATTCAGTGCACCCATTTGTCAATCATCGTGCAGCTCGATTCAGAACAAAGGAGCTGAACGATTCGACGAACATCACAAAAGAACGGACATTAAGGTAGGCCGCATAAATTACTCAAACTGCCATCCCATTATTACCATTATTAAAATTAAATGAAAAAAAAAAAAATGACCCACATAGTTCTCACATTCACAAAATTAAAATAATAGTATACTTTGCAGTAAACATACTTACATGTCATTGTTTATACGAAAAAGTACAAATATAGAAAAAAAAATATGTAAAATAGTTGGCAAAATAGTTATTGAAGTTTTTCTTAACGAAAACAATTTTGGAATGTTATTTATGACACAACTTTAAATACCCCACGACCCATGCATCCATAAGCACAATGTGTTTGGGTGTGGTAGACAGCGATTTTGAACACCAAAAATAAAATTCGTTTCCCAGTAATGATTTTTGTGACATGTTACTTAGTTTGATGTACAGAATCCGTAGTTTACGGCTGTGTGATGGGTCGTTTTACAGCCTGTATATTCGAATGACAGCTTGGACAAGCACGCGTAAAAATACGACAGATTTCTTTTATTCATTTGTCATTTTGTCTATTCTCCCGTCGACAAATCTCGTTTCTAAGGTGGTCATGCTTTCCGCGCTATCCGAGGCAGAACATATTTGAACTAGTACCTATTAATTAGTTTCCTTGAACTTGGTGTCAATCCTTTGTGCAGCACTACTGTTACGTAATTAAATAAATCTCGATTGTATCTCGTGTTTCAAACCAACAAGCGGAGAAAGAATTTAGATAGTTTTCTAGATTAGAGCAATTCAAGTTAAGCTTCGGCGTGCTTTATGCTCTCGTGATGAGCTCGAAAACGCATCGCTTGTGATTGTGTCCCTTACTAGTTATTTTCTTTTAAACGTTTACAGCGGCTTTTGACAGAATCGATTTAAGTCACTGGAAACTTTGAAGCACTAAAACAATGCAAGCATTTCCCTGCCCACAGATAATTGCCAGAGCTATAAAAGATTTGAATTATTAGATCAGTTGGTTTTGACGTATTATATTTCTATTGTTAATTTGAGTGTTAAGTACATTCAAATTAACAAAAGAAAGATGTCGATTTTAATTTCTTATATTGTTAAATAGTGTATGCCATAATGGGTAGTTTTTTGAGTTACCATAACCTAACTATAAGACCTACTGCATCACCAAAAGTCACACTAATAAATACTTTGACTCTCTTTATGTGTTTACTAGATGACTTAAATGGGCAGCATGACTTCCTGTAACTCGTTTTCATATTATTAATCATATTATTAATTAATCAAAACATATTTAATGTTCAACAATGGATGTCCCTAATTCATCGTTAACGTTAAATACTTTTTGCAGTTTCTGTATCGAGAACCAGTAGTTACACTACAGATAAAATCGTCGAGACAGATTGCGAGTACCGTCTCGTTACAGATAAGGCGATTAATGTACATCGTAAGGGATGCGCCGGAGTCTGTACCTATGTGGGATTTATAGTTCTCATTATAGTGGACCCTGAGATGTTGTGGGGTAACTTTATTAGAAGGGCAGGTGTTTGTCGACTGTTTGTGAAGGTTTGGTATGTATGCAAATGTATGCATAAGTTCTATGTATTAGTGGACGTGACTTCACTTAAAAGAATTCCACCGGTAGCGCCGACATCGCAAAAGTTACTTGAGCTTCATATGATACCAAATGATCACCACGAAAATACGTCGGTTTGATAAAAGTCGCCCATTAATGGTTTCTGTGTATCAATCTCAATTTATCTGCATGCGTCTACCGCTGAATATGAGTTAACTTCCCGAATCTTTCGCAAAAAGTTCAGATGACTGCGATCCGATCGTCCCTCAAATATTATAGCAGTCTTAAGGTAATTGAGCAGCAGTACAAGCTTGCAGCAGTTCTTGCAGTGGTGGCGCAGCGGTAACGACCGTGACTAACAAGTTGTACATCGTAGGTTCGAACCTAGACAGGCGTTTTACTTTGTGTAAACCATTTCATCACCACTGCTCTCAAAACGGTGAAGGAAAACATCGTGAGGAAAACAGCATGTCCTAGAAACAAAAATTCGCAGACACATTTACATTCCAACATTGAAGATACATTTAAATTCAATAACCAGAATACAAATACTTTAGTGAATCGCTCCCGCTAAAGCTAGTCCCTTACACCACGAATCCGCAAGTGATCTATTAAACCCTATTAAACTGTCCGTTAGCAAATGAGCTAGTGATTACTATCCCTAAGGTTTTACTTTGTAGTCCGTTCAAAACAAGTTCGTTTTGATTAGAAGGATATTACTTAAGATTCCTTAGTTCCTGCATTGGTATTAAGTATAATTAAGATGGTATCTTTATGCTGTGTGTGTTGGCAATCTATTTAGGAGGCAAGGGTACCTGGTGTGCTGTAGGGTTTAATGTACTCGTAGTTACGAGTGTGGACGAGTGTTAAGAGGCTGACAACAGCTAAAACGCGTAACACTCTAAATTACTATATTTCTTGTAGAATAATCTGAAAATAAGAATGATTGCATTTCTGGTTTTTAATCATTAAAATAATTTTTATTATAATTATCGTGATTTTTTTCTGTGGTATCAAAACAATTGTAATATGTTTTCAACACACTATCTAAGCTAGCAAATTTCCTGAAGAATACCATAATTATATTTTTCTGATTTTGTTTACTGCAGTGGATCATGTTCTTTTAGGCATTATACTTGCGTTTAGGTCCTGCAGTCCCCTTAAAGCACTACGAGTGTTAACTCATTAATTAAGAGTAACTACTTTTAAAAGCACATTATTAATGCTCAATTTTTCATCACGTTGCACGTTCTTAATAGTTTTTATGTTTTATAAATACATTTAATATCTCCTAGTAAAAAAGTGACCAAAATTATTGATTGCATGTATCTGGTTCTAATAATATGTGGATTGCACTAATGAATAGGTAATTTATAAATCTTAATTATCCACGTTTAATTTTATTTAAAAAAGATCAACAACAAAAAATGCGAAGTCTATGATAAAGGGGCGTCCGTAATTAGTGGGACAGAGCGAGACGTAGCGGCGGGACGGAGGACCTTCACCTACATACCAGTGACCCATTCTTGCTTCGCGTGTGTCGCACAGTTTTTTACGATTTAACAACACCTCAAGATGTCTTTACATAATATTATTGTATAACTAGCTGCTGCCAGCCTCTTGATCCGCGTGGAGGTCTGATTTTATCCCAAGAGGACCTATTAATCGGGATGAACAGTATACTTTGTTAACTCAGGTTATAAAATATCTGAGTGCCATCCAAATCCGTTCAGCCGTTTTCATAAACCGTTCACATTAACCTTCCGGAATGACCGAACACTCAAGGTCGTTTGGTCGGGGGATCGCCTTAATTCTGGTTCCGACTATAATATAAAGCGATTTTTATACATCATTTAGTGGTATCTAAAAATAGATTTTGTATATAATATATAGGAAATTTACTGTTGAGAATATTCCGAAGAGACGATTAACTGAGATTTTCCTAAGATAATTCTCTGAATGATGATGAGATTGCATAGTCTGAAAGAAAGAAAGAAAAAATACATTTAATTTGAAAGGTATTGTGAACGTAATCTTACTCATACAATTAGCAAACCCCTAGCCAGCTTATAAAAAAAAACTTTATTTTATATTTTTATTTCGAACTTACGAAAAGTACGAATGCGAAAGTTCTTTATGTAAAACTGACAATTATATTGTTAGTACTGAGTTGTCAGTTTTGTATAAAGAACTGTATTTCAATCACTGTTACGTACTTATTACAAAACTATGGTTTAAACCAGATCAAAAGAAAAATATTGTTTTAGGATGGCTTAGGGATTTCTTTGTGTCACGCTGACGAGTCGCGCAATAATGCGGGAGCCTATATTTTATATTATTAGTCATATATTAGTTAATGCGAATCAAAGCCTTTTATACCACCATGTGCTAGTGTGAGGACTGTGATAACATTGATAACAGACTCTCAATAGGTCAAGGCTTCTTAAATTTCGTGCACGCAACCAACTTGTGTGACAAGCCAGTAGCGCTCATTTTGTTACAAATCACAAACACATCGATCGGGGGCTCAGTTTTTTAAAATTATTTTTATAATTTTAATTAATATTATAATTGGAGCTTTTGGAGGATTAAATCAAACCTCTTAGCGTAAATACATAGCTTTTTCTTTAATTAATAATTTAGGATGAAAAAATATTGGATTTCGGATTTTTGAATTAAAATAGAACTATCCTCAATGTAATTTCAAAGAAGACATAGTTAAATGAGAAAATCGAAAAAATCTGTTAGTTCGATGTAATTACGAAGAAGTTACACGCTTTAAATTTAGTTGGAGGGGATTATTCCTGACCTTGTCGCGCGGTACGTACAATGTACGACGCTAGTATGAAGTTAAGTAGTCGTGACGTCACATCTACGATAGTGCTGTCCTAGTCTAACTAAGTTTACATTATGAAGAGTTGGCCTTAATTACTAATTAGAGCAGACTCACCTTTACAATGATGGTCTTGAATCGAAATTTGTTTAAGTAATTATACCTTCGGCAGAAAATATTTGTGTTTTGTGTGTTATGGTTATGAGACTTTTTTAGGTTGGAATTCAATAAATCTTCTTTCTTCAACTAAATGGATAGGCTCGCTGGATACCTGTTGTTTTAACTTATAATTATTTGTTCCCGAGATTAAAGACTCCTACAAACAGGCGCGACAAGCGACGCGCATCGCACTCTTTACGAACCGAGAGTCGCGCGACTAGCTGTACTTTTAGCCTCAAAATGAAAAATTCGTTGATAAAAACACAGCTAATTAAAACTGGGTAAATTAACTTGACGAACGTTTTTGGTGTGTTACGCTATGTAGAAATACTTTTTTTTTTCTTTTTTAAATAGATAGTATTATTATAAACGTTCTAATGACTTGTTCACTACCCCTCAGATCAAACCCTCAAACTACTCTTCTTCCACCAACTTCTCCTCTTCTATCTTGAAATTGATCTAAATTAATAATGACTTATTAATGTGACATTCCATATCAAATTCAACTACACGGAATCTGGATTATGCCCGGTTGATGGCACAAGGCTCGCCTCCTAGTACAAGGGACTTAAACATAACTGTCAACAACGCAGTCAAACGGTTTTGCCTTATAGGTCGTGGGTACTTTGTATTTATGGATTTATTATTTTAATGTATGTAGGTAACACGCAGGTACTGGGTATTTATTGTAGTGTTTCATTAATCACAACACAAAAATAACACACTGCCTCGTTGGTCTAGTGGTCGCAAACGCTACTGCTGAGCATGAGGTCCTGGGTTCGATTCCCAGGTCCGGCAACGTGTTATTGGGTTTTTCTATCTGGAATTTCTCAGTGGCAGCCCGGAGTCTGGATGTGTGCCCGGTTGATGGCAATAGGCTCGCCCCCTATTACATGGGACTTAAACATAACTGGCGAAATGTGGGTGAACTATAGTTACACCTCTGCCCAACCCTTCGGGGAAACAAGGCGTGATGTTATGTATAAAAACAACACACACAAAAATCAGTTTTATTTGATTGATTATTTAGGAGCTTTTTATATTTTAATTATTAAACGGACACACACTTCTCTGTGTTTATTATTTTAGCGTTGGCATTCATGGGTTGCAGCTGAAAATCGGAGTTAGATGCTACCGGGTAAAACGGGGTGAATAGGGATGCAGGGGTGAATCGAAACGAAACTTTAAAAAGGATTTTATAATTGAATTAATACAGTTTTTTGCCAACAGTGGCAGTTAATCGTTAATTATAATACAGTAAATACATAAGAGAATTTTTTGGCAACAAACATTATTATTTCAATGTTAAAATCCCTTTTAAAGTTTCGTTTCGATTCACCCCTGCATCTTTATTCACCCCGTTTTACGGTACACCATTTTTTTTTTGGTGCGACATCATCAAATGACTTCCCCTGCTCTGGGTGGAGCGGGAGGGCGTGTCAGACTTTTACTGACTAAAAACCACCCGTGTTCCTTCAGTTGCCTGTGCCAGGGCCACGGTATCTCTTTCGAACAACCCGCGACCCTGGCAGACATCGACCCTATCGTCCCCCCTCACTTAACGAAAACGACGCGCCGTCGACCCCGGCCTGGTCCTGGCGCCTACGGTGGCCGGATATCTGCTGGCGATTCCCGACGCCCAGGGCGTGTCCTGCGGCGACTACGGGCGTGAGGGCGCAAGGTTCTCTCAAGGAGGTGACGGCTTCCCATTCGCTCCTTACCACGGCCTGGACCAGGGCCGGACTCGAGAGATCGCCATCCTTGTGTTGTCATCTGATATAATGCTGAGCTTAGGCCCTTTTGGAATTACAATCTTTGCTTTCTGTTTCTTATGGTTTTAAGGTGTTTTCTTTCTTTTTTTTACTTTGTAATTGGCGAAATATGGGTACACCTATTAAATTGTCAACCGTAGTCAATAAAACAATTATAACCTTGCCTGTCATGCCTCTACTAGTTAAGGGACTACAGGACCTAACTGCAAGTTTTATAATGCCTAGAAGTATATGATCTACTGCAGTAAACCAACTCAGAAACATATGTGATATTCTTCAGGATATATGCTTGTTAGATAGTGTGTTAAAATACATAATACAACTAATTTGATACGATGGAAAAATAACAGATAATTGCTTCATTGTTTGCAATAAATTACCAGCGTTGTGTCATCGCGCTTCTCTTTCTTTTCTGAAGTCTGACAGTGACCGCGCTTTAGCTCTTGTCAGCCTCTTAAAAAAATACCTTCACACCTCCATAATCCTTCCAATCCATTTACCTTTATCGAAGTAACAATTATGCGATGCGTATATGTCTGGTGTTCTGTGAGAGAAAGCATGCAAGGGATTCCACTGTTTCACGTTAGTTTTGAATTAAATTATATACAACATAGTTATGGTCAACGTAATCATTTTTTCTATGTCAATTAAAGTAATTGGTGTTCTACCGTTTTAATTAGCTGTAAATAAATAAAGGACCAGTGGTTGCCCAATGGTATTGGCCCCGAATTACGAGTTACAGGTAGGCACTTTATTAACTTCATCACCACTGCTCTCAAAATGGTGAAGGAAAACATCGTGAGGAAACCGACAACAAACAGAACACAGGCTCACAATGATTCCTGACTCCATTAATAATTTACATGTAATTCCCGCGTTCCAAATCTAAGTCGAATCATGGTATTATCGTGTTGATATGCCAGGTGTGAATGTTAGCGGGTTTTGACAGGAGGCAGCGATAGCGGGAAACTAACATATAATAACATGTACATATCTACCTACCTAAACCTTCAAAGAAAGAGGCGTGATATTATGTTGAAAATAGAAAAAGTGACATTCTTTACTGCATTTCAGTAAACGCATTTTGTAAAATAAAATAAAACTGATTTTAATGCATAAAGGCTGAATCGGGAAACTCCACATTCAAATGATCAAAGTGGCTCATTCTGCTGTAAGGCAATAAATTTACAGCACGTTCCCTCGAAAGTTATCGCGTTTTTACGATACAGTAATTAACTGTTGATTTAATAGTTTCGTAATAAAGGCTGGACAGAGTTGGGAGAGGCGCACATTACAATGATCAAAGAGTTGATATTACATTATGTTGTAAGCAATACCTTATTGGAAAGGTACTACCACTTAAATTTATTTAACCGTCCAAAAGCATTGCTTTGTATGGTCAGCTACACATCCGTATTTTGTCAAAGGTTTAGTGTACGTTGCCTAGCACGAACCCGGGACGTGAACGTGACTTTTGAATCGAAAATATAACTATCCGGTAGCATTTTGGTTTCAGTTCTTGCTTGAAGGACAACAACCATCAATCGTTGAGCTCCTTAACGTTTGAGTTGAGCTGCACGATTACTGAGAAATTCGTGCACTGGACAGGTCTACTCAATCTGTGTGATTCTTTGCTCAAAATACCATTTCAGACATCAATCCATATGGTGATTACATGATCTGACCAAGATTATTTCTGGACTTTATCCGAGAAGGGTTAGGCAGAGGCGTACCTATAGTATACCCACATTTCGGCAGTTATGCTTAAGTCCCATGTGATAGGGGGCGAGCGTATTGCCATCAACCGGGCACAAATCCAGACCCCGGGCTGCTACTGTGAAATTCTAGAGGTAAAAACCCAGTAACACTTTTCCCGACCTGGAAATCGAACCCAGGACCTCATGCTCAGCTGTAGCTCTTGCGATACTAGACCAACGAGGCAGCAAGGCTTAAAATATGATTGACGTGTAAAACTTTTTGTAAATACCTACTTACAGAAATAATTTTTACTAGTTACATGCAAGGCAGACAGCAGTATGTGGACTACAACGGATGTGAATCAGACTTATATTACACTTGGTCTGGAGAAAGTCAGGTTACCAACTTGGGGCCACTAGAATTCATTATAATGATAAACAATTTGCCCGAAGTCGTAAGACATGGCTTTTGCTTGTTATTTGCAGATGACCTCAAGTTGCTGCTTGAGATTAGGTCCGAATCTGATTGCAGGCGCCTTCAGGAAGACATCGATCGAATAGTACAATTGAGTCATGAAAACAAACTGTACTTCAACGTATCCAAGTGCTCGTTAATGAGTTTCACCCGTGCTCGTGCACCTCTGCTCTATGAGTACGTGGTGGATGCGGCACCAATGCAAAGAGTCGCGAATGTGCGAGACTTGGGTGTTTTCATGACTCCCGATCTGTCATTCCGTGAGCATGTAACCAAGATCTGTAAGAAGGCGTACAGAAACTTAGGATTTGTTCTGAGACAGACACAAAGCTTCAAAAACATCACAGCAGTTAGGGTCCTGTATGATGCACTAGTCAGGAGTCATCTGGAACATAGTGCGGTAATATGGGCTCCACATGAAGCTAAGTACTCTGTCATGCTGGAGCGCATTCAGAACAATTTCACGCGCAATTTGTACATGAAATTATATGGAGTATATCCGTTTTACCCACTGATGTATCCCAGTCTGTTTGTCCTGGGCATGGTTGGTTATAATCAACTGCAGGTCCGACGGGAGTTTACGCTGGTCGCCTACTGGGTGAGGGTGCTTCGTGGAGTGGAGAGTAACCCGGGAGCATTGCAGCGCTTGAACCTGTGTGTACTGGACCGCTACGTGTGGAGGCGGTGTAGCCCGCCACTGCTATGGGTGCCTACAGCCAGAACTAACCTGCTTGCCAAGGCACCCCTTACCAGAGCTATCCGTACCATCAACGACCTTTAAACACAGATTGATGTGTTTACTTGTTGTTTGAGTGAATTCGCAAAGGTATTACTATTTATACTATGCTACAAGCAAAATAATTAGGCTAGTATATTATGCTGATTATGCTGTATGTATGTTATGCTGTTTTGTGTTTTTTGTATTTGTGTAATAGTTTAATAATGGTGTTAGTTTTAATATTTATAATCTTCATGTTTTAAGTACATAGTTTAGATTAAAAGTTTAAGTTCTTAACTGTCGCATTAGGGTAACCCTGTAAGGATAGCTAAGTTGTTATAAATAAATAAATAAAATCATTTATCATTTACCGATAGATATGAATATCTAAAGTCTTAAAACTCATGAATATTATGTGCGAAACAAGTTTTTTTTAATTGACTATTCAACTATTCCCAAATTTTATACCTACTACTACCATAATACTTATTTTAAAGATTTAAAATTTATTTCAAATAAACCAATTACAGGCACTTTTGAATTGTCAAGGGATCCGTCGGTCAGAAAGATGAAGCTAGTTGCCCATTCTAAAGCGTAGTAGGTACCTTTGGTGAAGAGCGGGCAAGAAACTCCACGAACAATCTTGTAAATCAAAATATTGTTACAAAATATTGGTTTCATGAATCATGTTGAAATTATGCATGTCAAAACGACGCGTAAGTAATAAAAATACACTTCAAATATAAAATCAAATGAAAATAAGCCGTCGCAGCTTAGAGATGACCAGTTGTTACTGACGGCGCCCGATCAATTGTTGAAGGGAGCTAAATGATCTAACACAGCGAGATATTACAGTGAGCATGATATACTCTCATCCACCAGGACACATTCAAGTCAATGAAAGACGTACCCAGTAAATCGCTCCCAGTATTACCTAAGACTTTTAAAGTATTCAGGAATCGCGCCACATGTAGGTCGCTAATACTTAACCGCTGTCTTCTGTGCCAACCGGCACCATATTTCAGTTACCGCTGAAATATTAGTTAACTCCCTAATTACCTTAATTACTTTGCTAAAATGTATATTTATATATGTGAAATGGTTTGTTCTAGGTTTGTTGGATGTTAGGTGACTTTGAGTAGAGCGAGTAGTTATAAAGTTTGGTTAGTTGTTGTGTTTTTTTATTAGGTTTTATGTACTACCCGTTCGCGCTAAGTTTGCCGCTGACGATGTGACGTCACTCAAAAATAGAGAGAAAACAGCTATCAAATATCGAGTGAACTGTACCGTGACCTACGTCATCGCAAACGCGTGTGATTATTACTCATTTGGAATCTTAATATTATTAAGATTTCTCGATATTTGTTAGTTTTTCTACCTCTTAAGTGACGTCGCATCATCAATTTCAAACTTAGAGTTAACGGGTAGTAAGCAAAGTTACCTTCAATCTCTAATGAACCAGGTTACCTATTATTGACGTCTCAATTTTTTTTTTTCATTCAACGTTAATTCGCCAGTCACTTTTTATGGTACTTTTTCGTTAGAAAACTATGAAACACTGAGTAGATACTCGTCTCATTCTGTGACGTAGTTTGAAACGGATGGGTTATAGACAAAATACCATTCTATCAGCGATAACGGTAGGAAAACTCAAAATGTATTGGATTGGCATAAGCTATCGAAAAGCATATAATATCCGGTTGACGGCCTTGTCATTGCAGAAATACGAAACGCTTTGACAGCGTTCCTTACTTGTCTAGGCCCTCTTACAATAACGTATGTAGAAGTGTGATGAGCCTACAAGGATAACTATCTCGGAATATTTCAATCGAAAATGCTTTGAGGTTTCGCTCCTAATCAAACCAAAACTATAAGAATTCGCCATTTCCCTCCCTTTTAGTAAATAAAGCATCATGTACAGTGAGCATTGGCCAACGTTGCGGCAAATACGACAGGAATGCGTCATCCGGCGCAACGCAACGGGAAAACTCAGCGGTTTTGTGGCCAGCTCTAATTAAACCACTGCATAATTAGGTTGCGTGCCCGGCCGTGGTAAGAGCAATGGACATGTAGGGGCAACTTGTATGTAGGTATGTGGCCAATGCATTGTGTAAGATATTTCCTTAACGAAGTGACGGTTCCACACTATTTTGGTTTTGATTATGTCAGAAAGAAAAAGGATTTTGTTGACAGGTAATTTAATTGTAATTTGACAAGTGACTTGATCACAGCAGGATGCTATCTTAATCTTTATCTTTACATTTATATACTGATAATAAAGCTCAAGAGTTTGATGGTTTGTTTGAAGGCGCTAATTTCCTGAACTGTCAGTCAAATTTATGTGAATAAGCCACAAACTTTATCAGCCCTAAAAACCAATATGCGTCAGGAAATTTATTTATTTATGAAAAAATATATATAAATAAATGCAGAACTTAACACCGGAATTTTCGAGAAGCGTTATGGAAAATGCTTTAAAAAGAGCTCAAATTTGCATTGACGCTGGAGGCCATCATTTAAAGAACATCATATGAATTCCAATAACTTTTATGCCACCTAGTACTCAACGGTTTAAATTGTAGGGTCTAATATGTACCTCAGTAATTAATCATTATCAGGCAAAAGCAGTCCACTGCTGAGCATTGTCTCTCTGCTTGCTCGCCACTGAGTTTAATACACACTGCTTTTGCCATCTGCATCCTCACTGTGTTTTGTTACGTCAGTGAATATACAGCCACAAACTACTGTCTATTCTGTGAACGCGTTAGTTTTCATTGGTGTTAATTGCCCTAAATCTCACCGTGAAAACTTGGGTGATGTGAAATTGAAGTGTTCTGCCATTAATTGGATTGTCATCATCAGATGTTAGGGATTGACACTTCTCTTCACTTCATCTCTGTTCTTCAATTGTTCTTCAATGAGATTTATAGAGAAAACACCGTCTGGTCTTACCTTGAGTATACCTCTTCTATCAGAGCTTCCATACTGAGAAAGTCGAGAAACTGATATTTTTACCCTGAAAGAAAATCAGGATATTTGAAATTTAAAAAAAAGAGTGATGGTGGAAAAGGCCACTCACACATACACCAACACATGACAAGGTAAAATTACATCAGTACAATTTGCTATGCCTAATTAACTAATCAAAACTACGGTGTGATTAGCAGCCTGTCAATTTTAATAACACGATGATTGCATACCAATCCCTATGTGTTCGGTCAGACTCATATTTACAGTATAGTTGATGCATTTTAACATGGCAATAACGGTCATTGCCCTTTCCCTAATGTCTCTCCGTAGGAACCCCAACAATTAACTATATTTTTGGGTAACTACAGTTTTGAGCCGTTTGGGGTCGAAACGCTCGGGTCATGGGGCCCGAGTGCGCATCTAATTTTTAAACAAATTTCTCACCGACTAGTCGACACTTCACGTGACCAGAGGGCTGGGTTGTTCTTTGGACAAAGAATTAGCATTGCCATTCAGCGTGGCAATGCTGCCAGTCTTCTGGGCACTTTTCCAGATGACAGCGATGCGGACGAGTACTTCGACGCCTGAGTATTTTTTATATTAATTTGTATAGGTAGTTAGTTAGTTATTTTGTAATTTAATTTAGTTATAAATATGTTGTTATGTTTGAAATAAAAAGTTTCACTAAACAAGAAGCTGAGGAGGAAGGAGGAAAGAAAACATGAATTCAGCACATGATGCTTACATTAGAAATTTTTTGTCGATCTAAAGACGGATATGAAGACTGCCTCGTTGGTCTAGTGGTCGCAAGAGCTGCTCTTACTGCTGAGCATGAGGTCCGGGGTTCGATTCCCAGGTCGGGCAACGTGTGATTGGGTTTTTCTATTTAGAATTTCTCAGTGGCAGCCCAGAGTCTGGATTTGTGCCCGGTTGATGGCAATAGGCTCGCCCCCCATTACATGAGACTTAAGCATAACTGGCGAAATGTGGGTGTACTATAGGTACCTACACCTGCCTAACCCTTCGGGGATTACAGGTATATGTTATGTTATATAAAAGAAACTGCTGTTTCAAAGAAAAGTGCAATATCGTCGCGGTCATAATAACCTTAAAAAATACGCGGGGGGTTCAGAATCATGTACAGAATGTGTTTTAGTTGATGTCTCTGCCACCCTGTATGTATGACTTTTCGTTAATATTGAAACATGTTGAAGACTACGACAGATTTTGATTTAGAAAGTTAACGGTTTTTTTAATGCTAGAAAATGTATGTGGGTCAATGACCGCGATTGCCATGTGAAAACGCGACGACTATAATGTTAGTTAGTTAGCTAGTTTGTGATTAGCAAACAACAGCAACTGATAAATTAACTCGGTTTGTTAGTTTTAGATTGATTGGCATAAAGCTAATATTGCTTGCGGCAAATATTTGGATGTTTAAACAAGGTGTTGTGTTATAAAATTTATGTTTCAGGAGTTAATTAATATTGGTCCGGGTTTTAATTAATTGTAAATTGATTTTTGAGATCAAACGACAGCATAATATTCTCTTTAGGTTATGATTATTATCGCCGTAGTGAGACTGTTTGGCGTCATATACATATAATCGTTATCCACGCACTTTAGGGGCGGGCTTTAGGGTCGAAAATTTCTGGTCATGGGCCCGAGTGCTCGTCCATTTTTAAGGAAATTTCTCACTGACTAGTCGACTCTTCACGTGACCAGAGGGCTGGATTGTTCTTTAGCCAATGAATTAGCATTGCCATTCAACGTGGCAATGTTGCCAGTATTCTGGCCACTTTTCCCGTTGACAACGATACAGACGAGTACTTCGACACCTAGGTGTCTCATTTTTTGCCATTTTTTTTTTTTTTTTGTTCAACGACTTCCTGAATGAAAGTTATATTTCACTTTGTAGTGTTTTTTTTGGCTGTCAGTTGTTTACTTTTTATTTTTCACTTTTTAGTTGTGGTGCCTACCCCACACAAAATCGTTTTATCACTATATGCAATGTAAATAACAGTGACATGAAGTTATTACATCATCAATATACACTTAGTGGAAAAAATACGTAATATTGAAACTAACGTAGACACGACATGCAAAGTTAATAAAATTGCCGGAAATATCACGTAACTAAAATACAAAAAAAAAACATACGGACGAATTGAGAAGCCTTTTGGAAGTCGGTTACAAATAGATGGAGGAGCAATTCAATTTAAGTCTCATCCGCCCCGACAAGAGCGTCGCGTTCGACAGCACCGACAAGGCCGAATGCCTTGCTGACAGCCTAGAGTCCCAGTGTTCTCCCAGCTCTCAACCAGTAGACCAAGCTCACCTGAACAAGGTCGACGCTGAAGTCGAACGGAGAGCCTCCCTTCCACCCGTCGAAGACCCTGATGATCCTCTGCCTCCCGTCACTCCAGACGAAGTGCACGACATCATAAAAGGGCTCCAAGCTCGTAAAGCCCCCGGTTCGGACGGTATTACCAACAAGGTATACAAACTCCTACCTGCCCTTCTAATAATGCTTATGACCGCCATCTTCAATGGCGCCTTGAGCAACAACATCTTCCCACAAGCGTGGAAAGAAGCAACAGTCATCGGTATCCCAAAGCCAGGCAAGCCAAAGTCTGAGCCCTCCAGCTACCGTCCCATTAGCTTACTCAACGTTCTCGGCAAAATCTACGAGAAGCTTATTTATAAGCGTCTCAAAGACTACGCCGAAGCAAAGAGCCTCATTCCCAACGAGCAGTTTGATTTCCGTCCCCAACACTCGAGTATCCACCAGGTCCAACGTATCGTAGAACACTTGTGCGCTGGTATGCAGCGTAACGCGACGACGGGTGTGCTATTCTTCGACATAGCGAAAGCCTTCGACAAAGTCTGGCACAACGGCTTGTTATACAAGCTTTACCAACTAGGAGTGCCAGATCGTCTCGTGCTCATCTGACGAGACTTTTTGTCGAATCGCACCTTCCGCTATCGCATCGAGGGTGCACTCTCGTCCCCTCACCCTATTCGCGCCGGTGTCCCTCAGGGTTCCGTCATATCTCCTCTAGTTTTCACGCTGTTCACCAGCGATATCCCACAGAGTAAAAAGGCTCAGTTGGCTCTCTTCGCCGACGACACTGCCGTTTACTATACCGGTCACTGTCCCAATGATATAGCTCGTACTCTCCAAACCTCCGCAAACGTCTTAGGCGCTTGGTTCCGGAAATGGAGAATCGAGGTCAACCCCGATAAGAGTCAGGCGGTTCTCTTCTCGAGACGTCGTCGACTACCTCCCCCACTTCCCAGCCCGATCACTATGTACGGTAAGCCGATCCCCTGGGAGAAGCAAGCCAAATACCTAGGCGAGATCCTCGATGAAAACCTTACCTTTAAGGCTCATATTAAGGCGGTTCGCGCGGGCGCCTCCTTCGCTCTTAGCAGGCTCCACTTTGTACTGACAGCCCGTAGTAAACTGTCACTTAAATGCAAGCTGCGCATCTACACCGCAGTCATCCGTCCCATCATGACCTATGCCTGCGTTGTATTTGCGCACGCTCACCCACGTCATCTCCATAAGATGCAGACCCTCCAGAACCGTTTCCTCAGAAAGGTCACGGGTGCCCCCTTCTATGTCCGTAATATAAATCTCCACATCGACCTTAAAATGCCTACCATAAACCAGTTCATGAAACGCTTATCGAAGCGCTTCTTTGACTGTGGCATTAAACACTCCAACCCCTTGATCTCAGCAGCCGCCCGCTACACTCCCTCCCGCATTAGCAGTATTCGCCGACCAAGGCATACTTTAATCGCCCCCGACGACGCCACTACCCTCCTCCAGGAGAGTAGTAAGGCCACCAGCACACTACATAAGCCCAAAACCCGATCGCCGTCCTACCGCCCTCGCCGCCGAGGCCCTCCGCGACGCCCAAATCCACGCCCCTCCCGACCCTTGCTCGAGCCAGCCCGCGCCGCTGAGCCTGTAGCTTTAAATTCGTCCCTAAATCACTCAAATCCTGATCCAGCTAGTCCCTTGCTGCCCTCTTCCAGCCACGCCCTAAGCCGAGGTTCGTACCCCACAAGGGGTGCCCTTAGCGTTGTCGCTTAGTTTTTAAGTTAGTACATAAGTTTAAGTCCTGGCTGGAGGCCTTAATTTATTAGGGCAACCACAGGCAAGTCCGTTTAAGCAGACGACAACCTCATAGGTTGACACATGTCCCCTAAGGCGTAGGATACCCTATTCTTGGTCTGGGCTACCCAACACGGACAGTCAAACTAAACTTACGAGTACCTAAAACTAGTTAAACATCGGAGTTCCCACTGTAAAACTAGGTAAACCCCAGCAAAAAAGGGCCCACATACACATGCAATAATTTCACTTGACACCTGTTCTTGCCAACACTTTGTTAATACATCAACACGCTATAAAGGGTAGGCAGAGGTTGTGGACATAAAAGTAGACGGATTTACGATTGACGGTGTCGCCAATTACAGTTTTTATTGAGTACGGTAAAATGGCTGTCTGTTACACCGCCGTGTAATGTTTTCAGCAGCATCGTCTGGCACTTGAGGGGTATTTTTTTTTAATTTTTATTCTCTTAAATAGCTGATAAAAATGAAGAGGTCTTTAATGTAATTTGTACGATTAACGTCTAAGTAAAATGTTGATATAACTGGTGTCAAAGATCATGTGCGTGGATGATTTTTGAAAATGTTTAATGAACTTCTTACATTAACTTAAAACTGTTGGATGTTAAAGAAAATTTGGTTACGTCTAAAGGTTTGTTAAAGTCTAGGTTTGTTAAGTTAGGTCGTACCCAATGGAATAGCTATAAAGGCCAGTCAATTTCAGAGTTTCCAGAAAAGTGATATTTTGTGACGTATTCTGGAAACTTTCTGGATCTTCCTTTCTTGTCTGGATCTGTGCCCGGTGATGGCAATAGGCTCACCCCCTATAACATGGGACTTAAGCATAACTGGCGAAATGTGGGTGTACTATCGGTACGCGTCTGCCTAGCCCTTCTGGGATTACAGACGTGATGTTATGTGTTATGTGTCTGGAAACTTTAAAAAATACATAAAATTTAGATGTTTTCGAATCACATTAGCACGCAATCACTAAATAAATATAACCACTATACGTCAAATTACAAGTCACCCTGTTCAGTGCAGGGAATGGAAAAGTAAAACAATATTTTCTTGACACTGCTGGTTTTCCACCGTTTTGAACTTAAACATACTCAAATACATTAAGGTGACGACTGACAAGTGTCCACTTAATTATTGAGAAGGCACACTAACAACTTAATCACATCGAGACCACGCTTACTAGTATTTTAAACCCTTGGGAAAAAAAAAAACTGAGTAATGGATCTGGCAGTCATGCAATGGCATTTTATAACACGATAATATTAACTTTTCTGAATAGAAGAAAAACAAAGTTACTCGTTTTCATAATGTTTAATCAATCTCATAACTGCGAAACAAAACGTATTTTTCTTATTGTCTGTATAAATGAAACGGTAGTAAAATTGTTAAGCGCTATTCACTGAGTTATAATTCAATGGTTAAATACCTATAAAAGACGCGAGCGCAACCACTCGCCAGCCTTCTTTAGTAGGCATCAGCTCGATCATAGTGCCTTAATCAATGAATGCAAGCTTATCACTTAGTCATTACTTGCCTACAGCTAAATTTACATGTATTGCGCTATAGCGCCGGGTGACACATGCTCCCACATTAGGATTCCCCGTAATACAACATCGTGTATAAACTAATTGTTAGGACAAGTGTTGAATAGGAACTGTGTAGATTAGGATGAAATAGGCTCTCGAGCTCATATAATTATAAAAAGACGGAAAGGAATCTCTAATTATAATATACGCATATATTGGCATTATTGTGCACTTGTAACAATTTCAACTTAGGGACGTCATTACGTCTCAAGAGGTAGTTTCTGAAAATTCTGTTGACGATAGTTTCGTACAAAGACAGCATTTTGCTGAGCAACGACCTGTTCTTGCACAGTTGCTGCGCACGGCCATTTACAATTGTTCTTGTTATTGTTATTTTCCACTCTGCAATAGGCATTTTGTTTTTGTTGTCATTTGCCAGTGTCTCTCGTGTAACATTAACAATAACGCAATGCAAGCTAAAACATTGCGTAACATTTACGCAATGTTTTAGCTTTTGGCTACTTTGTACGTGCATTTTCGTAATGTGCGTTTTGTTCAATTACGTGATATCGATTAAATACAGGACAATAAAAACGACCCTGTATCAAAGCCCCCCGAGCATGAACATAAAACGTTGCACTGTATAAGGTAATGCAGATAATTTCAAAAAGTTTTCTCCCACAACTAAAGATACACAGTAACACTTCATTCACGTCCCATACATTACGTTTGCAACACTTCTGTGTAACAACTCTTGACAAGTAAATTTGACAGTCGCCTGCTTTCCCGAAGCCACAAAATATATTGACACAGAAGGCCATCTCATTACAACGAGAGAAAACGGTAGCATGCACACACAGACGCCTAGGTAAAGTCTGTTCCAAACGTATCTGATGGAAACGTAAACAAATGGATCATAAAACGTAGCTGAGAATTCCACTTTGTAGTGCCCCTTACAAATGCAGTGTTTTGATTTATCTATTTGAATATTTAAACCCGAAATTCTAATTTTAAATTACTATAAAAATGTTTTTCATTTGTCAATTGAGTGTAGTTTTGGTAAATTCAATTTTGGTCGATGATTGTTCAATTACAATTTAATCATGTTATTAAAATATTTTACTTCGGAACTTAAGGAAATGCTTCAAGATCTGAGCAGG
This sequence comes from Dasypolia templi, assembly GCA_963555695.1. Taxonomy (NCBI): domain Eukaryota; kingdom Metazoa; phylum Arthropoda; class Insecta; order Lepidoptera; family Noctuidae; genus Dasypolia; species Dasypolia templi. The sequence continues at coordinate 5,774,488 of OY743148.1, read as the reverse complement.
GTAAGTCTTGAGGTTGGACTTTCAATGAACAGATCCAAGATAAGTCATGATCAATAGCACGAAACGTACGATCGAGTTAAACGGACATGTGTTGCAATATGTCGATGAGTACACACTTGGGCCAGATGGTCTCTTTCAAGAACAGACCTGACAAGGAAGTCGAAAGTCGAGTCCAATATGCTTGAAAGACAAACCGGTAATTTTCCTATATCACTGAAAAGAAATGCTGATGATGCATCTTGTCCGTCCTAAACAAAGTTGATCACGGGAGGATTTGGCAACGGGCAATGGAGCGCAGCATAAAAGGTGTCAAGCTCACAGATCGAGTTAGAAACACCACCCTGCGCTCCATAACTCAAATTGCCAATGTTGGAGAAAAAACAAACAAAGAAACAAAAAGGCTAAAGTGGGAGTGGGCCGGATACGTCTCACGAATGCATCCGGAGAGATGGGCAAAGTTCGTCACTCACCGGACGCCTGAGGGGGACATCGCCGTCAAAGTAGACCACGGCGAAGGTGGTGTGACGGTCTGATAACGTTTGCAAGACCAACATGGCCGGAGATCGTACAAGACAATTTTTGACAAGTTTGGTCGGGAGTTTTGGAAGGAAAAAGGGGAAGCCTTTGCCCCGCTTTGGAAGACAATTTAGGATAATGTAGATTTAAAGTTAAAACGATTTAAATATTCATCAATCTGTTACTAATTCCCTTTAGTGCGATATTGGGTAAGAATTTAACCAGAACAAGGTTTGTTTACACTTTTCTAAGAAACTTTTGGAACATACCATAAGTACGGCGATTTCAAACGGCCTCAGACGAATGTCTATGTGTGCGTGCGTTTTCGCTCGTTGTAATGAGCCGACCTTCTGTACCTATATATTTTGTGCCGCAGCGGCGCGGGCGCAGAAGAGATGCGGCTAATCGTTATAGCGTTGCCATCACTTTCACTCATCTCTAGGGTTGTCATGGAAACGGGTATGGGGAAGTCTAGTTAAGGTTTAATAAGTTTGTAAAAGAATTTAAGAGTGGTTTAGTAGGAAACATGTCGAGGGTGGTTTAGGAATAATTGATGAAACATAGGATTGCTTTAATTCGATATTTGGTAGCCCTTTTCCTTTCTCGAATTTGATTCAAATACAATTATTTTTAATTTCGGCCTTTTTCTTTCAGTATTGGATATTTCTTCATTTTTATACAAATTTTCTGAAATATATTTTGATCTAAAAGCTACAAGTGTACAATAAAAAAGGGGGAAATAGCTCATAGGACATCAAAAAATTCGACAGCATCGCTGTTAACGGGACGAGCGCCTAAAGGCTGGCAGCATTGCCATACTGATTCTTTGGGCAAAAAACAGGCCAGCCCTCTCTTCACAAGAGTCGATCAACCGCTTGGCGATGTCTCGAAATAGCCGATGAGCTCATCATATTTTGGACTTAAACATAATTGGCGAAATGTGCGTGTGCACCTTGTAGAACTCTCCGGACAAAACAATGTTTTGGTATTTTTAATTTTGTTGATTTTTTCACTGTTATATTTTTCTCTAAATGCTACTATAATTCTATCAAATTAACAAAACCATTTACTGTTTAACCAGAAATAATAAAAACAAAAGAAAACAACCAAAAAAAACTAACTATCATCTAAATTCTCTAACTAGTATCACTTTGGTAGCCAAGGAAGCAATAAAATTGTACTTTGTTTATAAATACCAATAAAAATCCGAATGCCTGGCAACCCTGCACATCTAACCGGCAAGTCCTCGTCGCTCGTGATTTGTGACTTACGATCTAAGAAAGTTACGGGATTGATTTATTGTTTTAAAACTACACCACATTCGAAATCTTAAACTGGTTCACTATAATTTACTGGCTTTGTCGACTAGAATGATCACTGAAGTTTACTTTCCTAACAAATTTTTAAGTCGGAAGAGACCTCACATCTTCACTAAAGGCGGACTGATTCACCTACTCCGAATCCATCGTTTCAATGCAGTTTGAAACCCAGTTCCAGTGGATTGACATTAAACACTTCCAATGCAGTCTAACATCCATTATGCAGCGCTAAATTTGAATAGAGCGGCCGCTAATTGGTCTATGGCTAATCCAGTTCCACTGTATTCAAACATTGGATTGAATTACCCACTATTATTCTGGCGTTCTTTACATCGATCAATTATATTAATTATCGAAGGTTCTTTATCATCCACACAGCGCCAAAGCGTTCTATTACTAGTATTTATAATACTGTATATGATATTGGAAAGTAAACAAGCGGGTGGGCACCTGATAGTTAGTGGTCAGCGCCGCCTATGCACATTTGCAGTACCAGAAGCACCGTAGATGCGTCGCCTTTTCAGAGACAAAACTGTAATTCTTGGCGGCAACTTTCCCTGATAAGCTTCTTCACAAATAAGCCTACATAATCATAACTATTATCACTTATTTGCCATTATGCTATGGGCATTATATTATGGTCTTAAGATTAGTCGATGGTATCAGCACATTCAAGTTGAAGTGGAAATAGGACATAGCCGTAGAACCGACGACCATTGGTGTAGAGGTGTTATTAAGTGGAGACCTTGAATCGGCAATTGTAAGGTAGGACGCTCTCACTCTGGGTGGGGCGACGATCTCCGCAGGGTGGCTGACAGCAGCTGGATGAAAGTTGCCGAAAATCGAGCTGAATGGCGTGCAATTGGAGAGGCCTATATCCAGCAGTAGAGATGAGAAAAATTACCAAATTAAAGGATGCTACCTTTAATACAAAAATGCTAAAATGGAGATGGGCTGATCATATGCTCCGCGATAGGAAGATATGGATCCAAAAGATTCAGAGGAAGACAATGTAAACGCTAGGACGGCGACATAGTTGAGACAGCTGGTGCCCTGTGGGCTAGAGATGCACGGGACCGTGACAAATGGAGGAGCTTGGGCGAGGCGTATGCATCAAAGGACGTGCAATAGCCATGTTTTGCTTTATTTATTTATATTGTAATTATTTTCAGTTTATCAGTAATAACGGCTTTATTATTATATCCAGCAGTGTTGCACTCTGACGATGATGATCATCACATTCTAACAAGTGTGGCATACAAATTTTAATTCTGTTATATACAGGACAGAGACCTACTTCTACTTATTCTTTCAGCTTAGCTAAGCACACTTATGCTGGTTCAGGTTAAAAGTTTAACGACTAGGAGTCGAGCTCACGATATCTCTCCGAGAACAAGATATGCTTTATTCAATGTAAAACGTTAGTTACGTTCTTATTTAGAAGGTATATGGTTTTCAGGTAATGTTTTGTTTTAAATGTTCTTCTTATGATCGATCTATTCGCCAATGATTGTATCAACTGCAGTGAATCCATAATAAAATAAAATAAAAAGAATACTGCCATTTGACGACAACATAACATACTACGCTTTTAACAATAATACAGTGAATGGAGCGTAATGCCTAAGTACTGAACAGACTGTTAATCTACCGGCGAATACTATTGGAACTGTTTAACGAGTCGCAATCCAATAGAGAGTATTGAAAGCAGTTCATTTGTATGATTGTGTGGGACAATTGTTGCTGAAATCGATTTGTACATGAAATTATTCGTGTTAATATTGTATGAGTTTTCACACAAGATGTTTGTAAAGGTTCAAATTCAAATTCCTTTACTAATTTTGTTAACATTATATCGTAAAATGATACAGATGTTTTATTAAAAAAAGGCAAACAAAGGTGATTTATATATTTAAAGCTCTTATTAAAAATAAGGTTCTCTAAATCTTTACATATTTTATATTATAACATCACATAACATAACATCACGCCTTGTTTCCCCGAAGGGTTGGGCAGAGGTGTACCTATAGCACACCCACATTTCGCCAGTTATGTTTAAGTCCCATGTAATAGGGGGCGAGCCTATTGCCATCAACCGGGCACAAATCCAGACTCCGGGCTGCTACTGAAAAATTCTAGATAGAAAAAACCCAATGACACGTTGCCCGACCTGGGAATCGAACCCGGGACCTCATGCTCAGCAGTAGCGATTGCGACCACTAGACCAACGAGGCATTTTATATTATTTATGACTTTATTACTATTTTCAGCTGCGAGATTTTTAATAGTATTGAAAAGTAAATTATTTGACTGTTTTTCAATACAGAGGGCAATAGAAGAAAAAAAAACTACAGTTTTTTTCTTTTTAACCGACTTCTTAAAAAGGTCTCTCAATTCGTCAGTAAAATGTCTACCTTGAATAACATAAGTGTTTTCTTTCTATTATTGTTTAATGCTTAGAACAAGATTCCTTTACTCTTCACCACATCAAGACCTATCGGTTCTTTTCTAAATATAGATTTAAAAACTGAAAAAAGATGCTGAGATAGATTAGACTTTCAATGCGAGTGAGGTAAGTAAACTCGTTGTGTGGCTTTTGTTTGTGGGTCACTCGATGTGAAAATCTAGCGTGATTTAATGGTAACAGAATGTATTTTTCATCAATCTAGCATCGGAATTGAATCTCTTTCGCCTAATTTGTAACTTTTCGTAACTGTTCTTAAGCGAGAAATTTGTCAAAATACAACAGGAGCATTTTTTGGATATGACGAATCAAACGTTCAGAAGTACCTATAAGAATGCGACGAAGCATAAAGTCATCTCTTTGTGGCTTCCTCATTCTTAGGATTTAGCGTAAGAATTATAAAATTTGCTGCGAACTTAATTCAATAAAGCAGATTTTTTAAGTTATGTCACCCTTCTTGAAAACACGCGATACGGCAAAAAAAATAAAGCAATACATCAGTTTTATTTTGAAATATTGTTTAAGTAAACGTAACATACTCTTAAAAAGAGATACAAAATAAAAGTATGTGACCTAGTACATACCAAAATCACAAATTGAAATGGCTTTGCGTACGCGCCGATGTTTTTTTATTTTATTTTATTTTATTTAAATGGCATCTCGTAGTTGACCTTCAGAGGTCGTGACTACTTAACCGGACTATTCTGTTGCTGCCTTAAGCGGACTCAAACCCTCCAGCCAGGGGCGTAAAACTACTTACATTACTAAGCGAACGCTCGCTAAGGGCACCCCCTGTGAGGTACGGACCTCGGCTTAGGGCGTCGCTGACGGGAGGACAGCAAGATGGGACAGGCTGGATCAGATTTTGTTGATTATTATTATTCGGGGAATTTAAAGCTACATGCTCAGCTACGGCGCGGGCTGGCACTTCATCGAGCAAGGGTCGGGGGGGACAATTACGTCGGGATCTTCGCGAGGAACCTCGGCGGCGAGGTCGGAAAGTCGGTCTGTGTTTGTGCACTGTACTGGTGGCCCTACTGCTCTCCTGAATGAGAGTTATGTGGTAATCGGGATCGGTGAGGACATGATTGGGACGGCGGACATGACTAATGGAGGAAGGAATGTAACTAGCGGCTTTCACAACCAGAGGGTTGCGGTGATTCGTGGCGGTCTCGAAGAAACGCTTTGCAATGCGTTTCATGAACTGACGGATAGTGGGAATCCTGAGGTCTACGTGGAGGATTTCGTTGCGAACGTACCATGGGGAGCCTGTTATCCTACGGAGGAACTTGTTCTGGAGGGTCTGCATTCTATTGAAGCGAACGGGCTTGGCGTGTGCGAAGACTGCACTGGCATAGGTCATGATCGGGCGAATGCACGCTGTGTAGATACGCAATTTGCACTTTAGTGACAATTTGCTACGTGCATTGAGGACGAAGTGAAGTCTACCTAGAGCGAAGGTGGCGCGCGAACGAGCCGCCTTAATGTGCTCTGAAAACGAGAGGTGTTCGTCGAGAACTACACCGAGATATTTGGCTCGCTTCTCCCAAGGGATCGGCTTGCCGAACATGGTGATCGGTCGGGGGGGTGGGCAGGGGGTATGACGCGGCTTCGAGAATAGAACCGCTTGACTTTTGTCGGGATTTACTTCAATTCTCCATTTCCTAAACCAGGCGCCAAGCTTGTTGACTTGGGTTTGGAGAATGCGAGATATCGAGTCCGATGCGCGCGTTGATGTCTTTTATACGTGTATGAAACAAACGACATTTTTTTAAAAGCTTAATTTTAAATTCATAGCCCTGTTTATTATGTAGTAACATTTTAGAATAGGTCATAATAGCCACTTATGTAAGTCATAACCATAAAAGGATAACTGTTCCTGCACAAGATTGAGTTAAAGATATAAACATACTACTTTCTGCGTCGTAATCTTTTTATAAATGCTAATTATGAACCATTTCTGTGTAAGCTTTTGCTGACAATATTTATTTAAATATTCAACTAAGTATAGTAGAGTCGTAAGCGTGTTTTTGCAAAATGTTTAATTAATGGGAACTTGTGATTAATGGTTTAACCATTATAATAATGACTTAGCTTCGGTGTTGGCTATTTATTTTATTTATCTTACTTATCTCAGCTGGGAGATTTAATAGATGAATATCTATTCTATTTTATTGAATTATTCACCAGAATTAATAACAGCAATCAATTCAGAAAACACAGCGAGGTTCTGAAATTTTACGATATGTATTGAGGCTAACCGTATCTCATACCAATTACTTTTTGAAAAATCCTTATTTATTACTTAAGCCGCTGACTTAACAAGACCAACTAGAATACCGTGCGATTTATTACGTCGCTCCGCATAATCCGTGCGGTGTAATTATTTACACACGATTAGTACCACTTTTACGTTTACAACAACCTGTCCTTAATAAAACTGCAACAATTTTACTTATGCGATTTCGAGGCGCGTCTGATCATTTCACCGGCAACGCACGAAGGCACGATCGCTCAGTCGCGCCCGCGCAGCCGCATCGCACGCCCGCGTCATCACGCTCCCGCGCAACATATCGCGAACACTCGTCGCGCATCAAGTGCTAGCGTAAACTAAATACATCTGTGACAGTGACATGGTTTTGTGCTTTAATTGGATTCTGTGACGGTGTCATTAGAACCGTAAGTTTCTCATTCAACTTTTACTTAATATTATAAGATGTTGATCGATTCCACTGAGGCCGTGCAGCACACGTCATAAATAAAACTAAGCAACGAATTAGCACGCGACTCCGTACACACAAACCCAATTCATTGAATAGCAATTAATACGCGATCTGCGTTAGTGCGCTTCTGTCTTCGTGCACGTATTTAAATTATTTAGAAATCCAAGTAGTCACTTGCAAAAAAATGCACGAAATCGACGGAGCGGTGCGCCGGCGCCGGCGACGAACACGATATGTGTCCGAGCCGACACACTGCTCTGGTCCGTATTTAAAGATACTGCGGGCATTTCTCAGTTATTTATCCATTAAAAAAGTAAATTCTGTGGACAATTTTAAGATGGGAAAAGTGCAGTTATATCGCTATACTTATCGGGCGCGATTTATGCGCCGACTTTAATCAGCTGTCAAATAATTTTTGATCTTGCGCTGACTTCTTTTTAAAATAAATCGCAAGGCTGTAATCACATGCTGGACCCAATTTTAAAAAATACGACAGTATTCCAATAGTTTTCTCCATAAATTAGTTATAATGTTATGAAAATCCTCAAAACTGTGACGGATGCAAATATGAACGTTTCTCTTAGTACACATTTCTAAAATGCAACCTTAAAAAGTAGGTCTGTTTTAGTAACAAGGTTCTAATTAAATTTTACAAGTCCCTAATGTCTGTTAAATATTTTAGCTTAAACTGTTTTTAGATGTTTTTTGATCACAGAAAGAAATTGTTCCCAAAGCTTAAATTGGTTTTCTTAAATTTTTCGATTTTCGCCTTAATTTCCTTTTTTGTTCTCCGGCGAATTTGTGATGTCTGAAGTAGTTAGTTATAGAATAAAATAATGCTAACATTCCATAATGGTTCAACTTTATTGGAACACTAGCGACCCGCTTGCTTAGCACGGTTTGTACGACTTGATCGACTCCGTCAAAACTTCGAGATTTTATTACATGTAAAGAACATTGGCAAGATCCCGAACAAATTTTTGTTGACATTTTTTTTTTTCGTCTACTGATGAAAATTTTTTTAAAATACAGAGTTTGTATTCCTGAACAGTTTTGTCTTCAGTTATACTTTTATAGGAGGTCGGGAATTAAAGGTATTGTTTGTTAATATTGTTTGTTCTTTAATATTCACATAAACCTTCCTTAATAAATTTTCGAAATTATGGTAAAAACCGCATCAAAATCCGGTGACATGAAAAGCGGCTTTAATTTATAATTATAATATATACATATTATAAATGAAAGTAGATAATAAAGAAAATACATAAACATTACACAGCGAATTTGTAGTGACAAAAGTGAGGAATGCCGATTTGTCCGTGGAAAAATCACTGCACTCACCGAATACATGTTTTTGGTGAAAACGTGAGTCATGCCTTTTACATGAGCGATTGAAACCGAGCTTCAAGTGGCTGCAACTCTCACATACTTCATCCAACCGAACTAGATTTATTTCCAAGAATCGACGTGTGACTAAAGTTCCGATACACTGACATATATTTCTAATTTATTTCTTTATTGAAAATGCAATTCTATCGGACAGTACATGAATTCATATTCGCGTTTTACGGAAAATGCGAAAGATTCCAATACGTACGTGTTGTTACTTCGCGCGTGATTTTATTCATTGGAATATTCATTCGGCTGTCAAATTGTGTTTTTCTTTTAAAATAAAACCTGCGTTATATGGGTATCTGTGGCACGCGTAATTCGTAGGTATTTACAAATACTCCGTTTCTGATTATTTAAGTGCTAATTCTTGTTAATAGGCTTTTTATTTATTTTAAACATAAATATGTCAAAAATCGCTTCATTTTTATGACGTTGAATTTAAAAAAAACGGGTAAACGTCTAGCCGAAAGCCGAAATTTAGATAACTTGATTCCCACTGACGACAAATAAACGTGCCAAATTTCGAACAAGTGATAACTTGAAAACTTGCTAGTTTGCAATATCGGAAATAGCAGATACGGTAGCTATATCGTTGGTAACGAGGCAATTCAGTTTGACCTATTTGATGTATTCTATCTATTTACTTTATGGTGGAGCTAGAACGCTCGATAAAATATTGTAATAGGATTTGGGCGCGAAATATCGATTGAAGTTATGGGGTCTGTAGCTACCAGGCCACTCAGAAGGTATTGCGAAAAAAAGGTTTTTATGTATGAGAGACTGGCCAGTTATAGTCTATTTTGAAATGATGAATGATTATTATGATTATTTGGAAATAAAAATAGGTACGGTAAAACGGGGTGAATAGGGATGCAGGGGTGAATAGAAACGAAACTTTAAAAAGGATTTTAACATTGAAATAATAGAGTTTGTTGCCCGCAAGGGCACTTAATCGTTAATTATAATACAGTCAATACTTAAGCGACATTTTTGGCAACAAACATAATTATTTCAATGTCACCCCTGCATTCCTATTCACCCCGTTTTACGGTACGTACGTTCCAATTTATTTGCTCTTTATTTATCGTGTCTCATTAAAGATTGGCGTGTTTACGACATCATTTAAGGTGATGAGTCTTGGATTTATCAATACGATCAAGAAACGAAGCACCAGTCGACGGTTTGAGTGTTTCTGAACGAATCAACTCGACTTCGCACATTGCTCAAAACGAGGGACTTCCTTGACCGCACGCCGTTCAAACTCCTGGGTCACCTTCCTTACAGCCCTGACCCAGCACCGAGTGACAACTTTTTATTCCCGAAAATAAAAAATTCTGCTCAAAGGGGTACAACTTCCATCGCCGGAAGATGCGCTGTCAGCGTTCGAACAGACTGTAAACGAGATGTCTACGGCGGCCTGGAAAGTGTTTCGGAAACTGGTTCAGACGCATGAAACTTTGTATACAGGCTAGTGGAGAGTACTTTGAAAAGATTTAATAAAAAAATATTTACTAAATAAAACATTTATTTTTATTTTCGCAAAAGTTTCTGAGTGTCCCACGTATGTTGGTTTTATTCGGAAGGATTTAGATAATGAAAAAGTGCTGAGTTATTATTTTGTATCTTATTTCTGTGGAAAATGGGGTGGGTTGATACCCACCCCATTTTTGTTATGTTACGTCATGTTAAGAAATTACTGTTTATTTTTTAAATATCTCTATTTGTTTTGCCTAAGAAATAAAATATAATTTTGCATCAGTTTATTAACCATAAGCAGTAAGCATTCTTTATCCTAAATTGTGTGCTCGATTTGGTCTTATAGTAGATTGCGTATAGTAATCTTAAGCAATGTTACTTTTAACAACATTTTTCCACAATTCGTAAAACATAATCCATTTTGGCTGCCTCATCACTTCTTTCCAGTAATTCAATTAACACAAAATTGTTGTCTCGGAAACACAAAGAAAAGGTCATTGACCCGCAATCACTACACCTAGATGCCGCTTAAATAGATTTATACTGAATGATCGTATTATATGGTCGTGAGAACGTAGGATTCGTTGAACCCGGTCTTATTCATGCTAACAGTTAGGACATCGAGTTCTGTTGTAAGTGCATTTATTTGTTTTTGACGAAAACTTTTTAGAAGAACAGGATATGTGGCTCTTTGAGTTAACATTACATAAGTGATTTCATTGGATCAATGTGGTTTTCCTAATCGATGTGCATGATTTCGTAAAATTATAAGATATTATGGAGAAATTAAGGAAAATTCAAATGACATCATGGAGTTTTTCACTTACCTTAAGTAGGTAAGTCAAAAACTCCTTTCTCTTCATATTATCCTCGTTTGATTAGGACTTGACTCATTTTGGGTATCACGATTGACGCATAAGTGCGTGTCCGTTCACTCTTCTGTAAGTAGGTGTTTCATTTGGTTTTTGCATTTGAATCGACCTTCGTTATATCCTCGTCCATTGGTGAGTGTCCATCCTGAGTTGATCCCCCATTTTTTTCCTTGAAATTTCTTTCATTTAAAAATAAAATATAAAATCGTTCTTCGTCTTTTTATGATCGTGCCCATTTATTCAAACTGTTGAAAAACAGAAACACAAACAATAACGTTTAATCTATTTGAGTTTTTTCTTCAAGATAAACTTGAGACAGTTTTATCCGCTAAAGTCACTATGACGTAACTTAATTAGGAAATTAGATGCCGTAAAAATATATTATTTCGTTCAGGAAATTATGAGGAAATCGCATTCATCCTACAATATATTGTTTCCTTAAATAAATCTACTTTTTCATTTCATGTTATGTGCATATTGGGCAGCTATGTTCTGCCCCCTGATTATATTTTATAAGTTTTAATTCGTCCAGTCTTGTATATCAGTTACGATTTTGGACCGCCGTAAGCCGGTATATTTTGTAAAAATCTCACCGTGAAAACACATAATATTCTCATATTTATATATTCTCAATATTCTCAATAATATTTAAATATCCTGTTTTATTTCAAAAACGGTGGTATTACAGTAACATTAACTGTTGAAGGATATTTTGTAGAAATTCACACGGTTATCATAAAAACTACTTAGTGTTCAATCCTGCATAAAATAGTGTTAACATCACTCATGATGTGATGTTTAAATGATTATTACTTGCCATTAAGCAAAAGCTTTAATTACTTATTCGGATGAGTTATACATCACTTTTAAGATAACAGTCTCTAAAGGTTTTAGATGTTTGTCTACGAAGGAATTCAGTAGCCTTGTTGTCCTTGCTTGAAAAACGACGTAACTGCTCAAGATTGGGCCGGTTTTCCGAAAATGTGATTATGATTGTGATTACTTACTTACAAAAAATTAAAGGAGAAAAAATGTTTCATATGGACGAGCAAAAGGTCTTTCGAAAAAAAAACGCAATCCAAAATTATTAATCGATAAATCTTATTTCTGAATGGGGCGATCTGAATTTACAGTTACGTTGTTTCATATATTTGTGTACATTGTACTTCGACCACAAAGATGTGATAATTTGGGCACCGTTACAAATGCTTCGCAAACTTTTTGGCATGAATACATTGGCGTGGAAATGTATTTCTATTTTATTTTATGTATTCGTCACTTTCTGACGTTTTGAATTCCGTGTGTATTGAATACGTTCATTACAGTTATTTGATAAGAAATTTTATACTTATTAAGAAAATTACTTCAAATTATTTTGCTTACAATGCTGCTCTGTCACTCATCATAAATAGTGTTCGTTTCATAACATGAGTGGAGATACTCACGTTAATGTAAGTACCTAAGTAAAGCGAAGGAAATTAGTTGTTTACCAAATTTACTACCAAATTAAATTGCCCGTATATTTCAATCATAATTTGTGAGTTTGGCTTTACACGGAAAATTGATGCAGAATGTCAATGTAGTAAATAATTAATTTTCGTGGTTGTACGACTGACACACACCCAGAAGGCCAATTATCGTTCAAATTTAATCCGAAATCATCTCAGCGACAATCAATTTCAAAAATTTGTTAAAATTGTTTTTAAATTGTATTTTTTACAAATCGAGACTGAGATAAGAATTCGCTCAACTAGCCCTAGTGCTTTGCACGGACAAAACATCTTTTTTTATTAGGTATAAGTAAGTCTAATATGTAATGTATTATAACCTTCCGGAATAAATACACAAAATGGTGGTGACAACCGCATCAAAATCTGTCAACGTGGTCACATATACATTAACAAAAAGCGACTTTAATTTATAATAGGTACCTGTTTATAGGTGGATACATCGTTCGTTCCGATATCGATAAAAGAAAAAAATAAAATACTTCTGTATTGTAGATGATAAATATTTTCACTCATATTTATCTTCCATTCTTCATAAGCGACCATTAAATCGTACCGTAAAACTTCGTGTTTATGTGCAAGATCATATTAGCGATTACCTTTACTTGATATAATAATTATATCTTCATAAATGAGAAAGTTGCTTAGTTTATTATTTAATAAATCTTTGCATGGTATTATAAGTTCGATAATTCCAATTTAGGTACGTTTAGGCAATGTGACAAATTCATTATAATGAACTAAGTGTGACTAAGTGTTGTGTTCTTTTATTTTGCCGTCTTTCACTTATTATTTACAAATTGACTCGCTAATATTTTCACATCGAAAGCTTTACTTTGGTTACCCATTATGTTTTTTTTTTGCGTGGTTCAAGTTTCGGTATCCTAAAACTTTATTTGACCACTCTAGAATCAATTCTATTTTCTTGTGAATGTTGACTTTTAAAAGTGCCTTTTAATGGCCTACTTTGAATAACTGACATAACTTTAAAAAAAATTAGGCACTTACTTAATTTAAAATTAAACTAAAGTTTATTTGACAAAGCTTACAAAATTCTCCAACACTAAAACTATATCACAGATCATAACTCAGGAAAGTGTTGCGCTTCGGTATTTGCCTCTATACATTAATTACTAGATTTTCACGCATAGTAATGCGCTCATGCAAATCTCTGGTCATATCTAGGCAGGCGGCGCATGCGACTAGGGTTACCAGTTCGAAATTTGAAAAGTTGCTACTGGAGATGGGCCGGTAATGACTTTGGGTGACGATGCCTTCGGCCAAATAGTCGCTTGTGAAAAAACCGACTTGTCAGCGAAGCCGATGATTGCTTTTGGAGGAGTTCGTGTGTACATAACTTAAGGTCCCAAATTAATTACCAAAAGATTTATTTTTCCCAGATTAGGTATGTTATTACAAACTGTAAGACTGATTATAAAATTAAAAATAATAGCAATGCCGTCACGATTCCATTTCAATCATTCTATTTTTATACATAGAAATGTAAACTGAAATGCTTTCCTAACTAACCAGTTAATTTCCAGTCCCAAGTAAAAGGGGACATTTGCAAAAAATAAATTTTTGCTCACCTACGACCTTACGAACTTCGAACCCAGACAAAAGCTTCACTTTGTCTAAATTTATTCATCACTACTGCCTCAAAAGAACCAAATGTGACATCTCCCAACCCGCACTGGGCCCGCGTGGTGAATTACGGCCCACTCCCACTCACAGAGAGGAGTCCTGTGTCCCAGCAGTGGGATATAGGCAGATAATGCTGTTATGCTACTTCGAACATTTTGCTTTTTTTTTTTAAGTACTCATCATAATTTTGCAAACGAAATTTTTTAAAATCGCCTTCTGTCGAAGAGTCCAGGCATCTGGTAAGGCCGGACATAGACATCCGGACGGTAGACCAACAAGCCGGACATTCCGGACAAATCCGGACGGATTGTATAGCGGTAACCCTGCATGCGACTGTGTTAGTAGCCCGCTCAGTGAGAGTTAGAATGTGTAGCGACGACCCAGTGTGCTGTGTGCTGCCGGAGGAAATAAAATGCATTTTTTTTAATAAGAGAGAACTGTATGATGCTCTGATTTGAGGCAATGCGCTTTGCGATTATTCTGTGTGGGTGGTAATTTTGCACTTTCCTAGTTCGTTCTTTTAACACATAAAGTACAGGAAATTGTTAATCAAATTTACTACAAACTTATATTGTCCGTATATTGAAATCGTGTAAGTTTTAAATGATGAAAAAGTGTAAATTATAAATAATGTTAGTATAAATGTTTAAGAAAAAGGAGCTATGTCTGTCAACGAACCGCTTCGCAGTTTGCCAGAGGTATTTTGTAATAAAATATTTCTGTTTTTTTTTACAGTTTAATGAAACGTCATTAATATAGCAAATTGATGTAGAGTGTCAATTGATATCCCTGACTGTACCTATGTTAAAAAAAATGTTGGTCTGTCCTAACTTTGTGTCTGAGTATTTTACACCACTATCGCCTGCGGACCGTTTTTCCGGGTATGGGGTATTTATTGTGCAATATAGTTATCAGTGAATGCAACCACGCAAACATACCTGCATAGATAATTCTGTCATGAAGCAATGTTTAAATGTAACGCATGCAGAAATAAATAGCACATGCCATTCCATACATTTAAATACTTGGTAGTTAATTATCGATGAAGGTATCTGTACCTACCTAACTCATGACTGCCTCATAGGTCTAGTGGTCACAAGAGCTACTACTGAGCATGAGGTCCTGGGTTCAATTCCCAAGCCGGGTAAAGTGTTATTGGGTTTTTCTATCTACAATTTCTCAGTAGCAGTCCGGAGTCTGTATTTGTGCCCGGTTGATGGC
The DNA here is from genome assembly GCA_963555695.1 of Dasypolia templi. NCBI lineage: Eukaryota > Metazoa > Arthropoda > Insecta > Lepidoptera > Noctuidae > Dasypolia > Dasypolia templi. Next base: position 5,759,353 of record OY743148.1, on the reverse strand, counting down.
AATAGGCTCGCCCCCTATTACATGGGACTTAAACGTAACTGGCGAAATGTGGGTGTACTATAGGTACACCTATGCCTAACCCTTCTGGGATTGCAGGCGTGATTTATGTTGTTTTTATGTTATGCTAACTCAAGCCACAAGACTTTTGGAAAATTAAACAAGGTTTTATTTCATCACCACTGCTCCCATAATAGTGAAGGAAAACATCGTGAGGAAACTGGCATGTCTTAGAACAAAAAATTGACTGAAAATTAATTTGAAAAATTGAGTGGCATCCCCAACCCGTACTGGACCCACTCCCTCTCACAGAGAGGAGGCCTGTGTCCCAGCAGTGGGAACGTTATGGGCTGATTATGTACAATGTGTAATCGAAATAACTGAAAACCTGAAAAAAAAAACATCCTGCACGCGTAGCATGACCGAGTTTCGTCGATGGAAGAATAGACAAAATGACAGACATAATAGACAAAATGACACATGGAAGAAATGATAGATAATTTTCCTATTCTTCCATCGATAAAACTTGTTGCTATGGTGGTGATGCATCATCATACAATTATGTACGTATTACTCAAAAAAAAAAGAAAGGAACAGCTGATTAGTTTTAGCGATTTCATTGTTGGTCCGATATTAAAAGTAATTCATAATCACCCTTTTCAGTTTATCAGTTAAGTCAATTAATTTTTTTATAACATTACTCAAAAATTCTCACTTATTTGAATAGTTCTAGTTTACGTTAACCTATTTCACGCAAAACATGTAAGACAATTAGCAAAATAACAGTATTACTAACATACCATCGCAAATATACCTGCACCTGTATCAACCCCCGTTTTGGCGCAGCCGTGAGGGACAAACTATTGCTGTTGTTATTTTCACATATACTTTTTTTGTATTTTTATTTCACGGACTGTGTCCAAACAACCATATTTCTATCTTTCTTTCATTCTAACCCGAAGGGTTAGGCAGTGCTGTTTCTATAGTATACCTCCATTTTGCGAGTTATGCCACAAATCCAGACTCTGGGCTGCTACTGTGATATTACAAATAAAAAATTCCATGAAATTAAAATTCTTTGAAATCGTGCATTCGTCGGTACCAAAGGTCCAAAGCTAACATCGTCTCACATAACTTTTATAATAGTTAACGTGAAATCGTCTACCTCAATCTTTATGTAATTAATTTAATCTTTCATTATCTAAACGTTTATAGACTCTTCTAAGTATTGGAATACCAGCTATATGCTAAATAATCAATTTATATAATTCGCACGTTCGTTATATGCAAATTGTTAATGTTTGCAAACATTCTTTGATAAAGGAGTAAAACTGTAAAAAAAAACTGTAATGGCAATGTTTTGATGTTTTATTTTATAAAATAAAACATCAAAACCTTGCATTTTTTTTATGACATCGATTTATAAATATTGAGATCTCGACGGGAGGCGACATATTTGGCATTTTTATAACGATAATCTATCAAAGTAAATAAAACCTACTTACATCTGTTTGAATCTGGCCGCAACATGCTAGACTGGAAACCGACTCCTATAAAGAAAAAAAAGAATTCTATATTTAAATAAATCCTACGCCAGCACCAATCAATTATGTATAACTTATAATCAACTTTCTTGCCATTATTAAGGTGTAGTAAACGTTTAAGTAAAAGCAAAAGTAACTACAGAAGAACGTTTCGATAATTTATTTCCAAATTATCAGGTTTAAACAAGAGAAAAATGCTACAGATTAATGGTTCCAACGAGTCTTTTATTTCTTCTAGAAATTTATTGTGTAAGCCTTTCATAATTTTTCCTTGTTAATTTTATTAGGGTGCTTAATTTCCATTAAAATTAATTAAGAAAATTCTGTAAAAAGTAAAAAAGTGTTTTGTTAAAATTCGGGTTAATTAAATTTTGCGACGGTAATTAAAATGCGTGAAAAACGCGAAAAGTGACAGTTAACATTCTTTTAAGAGTACTTTTTTGGAAGTAGGTATTCTAATTATCTTATAACTTCTGCTTCGTACGTTGCAAATTTTTTAGAAAAGGTATTTTTGGGTAGCATTCTTTGAAAAAAATCTAACTGCAGAATACAAACGAAAATTAAATTAAATTAAAAAATTACGCAGTTGTGGTGTATAAAATTTAATATACCCATCGCGACTGCGTAATTTTTAAATTAAACCTAAAATAATAAGTAAAATTATTTAAAATTAACATAAACATATGACCATTCACTGAATAATATGGAGCACGCAATCCAAACTGTCGTTAAAACTGGTTGATGGAATAAACTCGTAACCATGGGTAAGTAATGAAGTTATGATAATTGAAAGTTGAATTACTTTCACTACGGAACACCGAGCCAGTTCATTGACAAATGACTAATTAAATTGATTTAAATGAGCAAGTTCCTTATAAAGAGCAATTATTACCAAAAACTTACAGAAAAAAAAAAGAATTCTGTATATGCTTTTTGTTTTTCTTTCGTTATGACGTAATTAACGAATTCGTTTATGTTTACGAGTATTAAACGTTTCTCTTTTATTATTCGTCTTAAAAGATAACACCATTTCATATTCGCAACAGGCGTGCGTGTAATAACCACATAGTTTATGAACGTAAACGAAGCAGAAGGAGTATGTAAGGATCGTATCAGGTGGCTTTCTGTAGTTTCTGCCTACCCCAATTGTGTATGTATGTATGTAGATAACACGAGTTTCCCAACATGGTTTCCTAGCTACCAAAGCAATATGTAACGATAAGCTACGTTAACTTAATAAATTACGTCTTAGTTAAATTAAAAGTTTAATTAAGTACGGGGAAACCCGTTTTCAACACAAAGCTTCACAGGATGAAACTTGAAATATTCTCTTTTACATTAGATTAGCATAGAAACAATTCAGAGAACTTCTAAAAACAATTTGACCACACAATAGTTGTCCAGTATCTGATTATCTCATAGAATGCATAATATGTTAATTAAAGAGTTCATCGAACCGATTGAATGAAGTTCAAGGGTCATGCATTAATTCGGTCTTTTTACTGTCATTCTTTTTTTTTGCCAACTTAATGATGAAGCAAAAAGGTTAGCTGTATCTGTATTGTGTTTTTTGTTATGTTTTGCGGATTCATTATAATCTATGACGTGTTCAAATGCCCGGTCGGTAGTGGGTAGTCGTTTCGACTTTCGACTGCTTAAAATTTTTGTTGTTGAGATGAAAGTAAATAACAGTAACGTTATCAAATTTGTTTCTAGGCGTTCGTTGATCTAATTTTGGGTGATTGTTTTAGATTTTCATTTGATTGTTTTTTTTTGTGTTATTTATTAATACGCTGATAATAATTGATTATAATTATGCTTGGCATAGGTATGTTATTACAACGGATTTGTCTTTATTTTCTGTTAAGATCGAAAGGTTACGCGAAGACTTGGCTTTAATAACATTCGAAGCAAGGTTATTATTTACTCAAGGGCTTCTTCTCATTAATTACGCCTGTATTTTAATAATGTCATCCAATTATTTTCTGAATTCGTAATAACAAGAGTACTTTATAAATCAGTCTTCATAAATCAATTACGACATTTCACAATATAATTTTTTACCCAGAAATCGTATTCTAAATAAATTCGATATTCCATTCGTATGAATTTTAAATGACGACATAATTAAGGATCGGAATAAAGTCTGTCTGTGTCTTTTTTTTTGTTGTCATGTATCAGTTTAAAGCTTACTAAATGATGGGAACATGAACTACATGCCAGAATGTTTAACTATTCTCTTACCAATATTAATAATATCCTCCCGACCGATTTCGGTCACGGTGGCCAATCTTAAAACGGAGATTTGTCAGGTACACAGCAGATAACATAGTGCACAAGTGTGTGCGAAAACGTAGGTGAAGGAAAGAAAGAAAGTAAATATATCTCGCACACTCGACTCACTGCAATCTGACACGACCAGGGAAAGATCAGGCGCAGGACCAACGCTTTTGCATGCTTTCCGAGCACACCAACACAACACAACACAACAACACCACCGACTCCCAAACTCCAGGCTGTGAAAAAAAAACCAACAACCGTCTTTTTCCCTAATAAATCATTTCATCGAATAAATATTTTATTTACATATGAATTAATATCAGAACGTGGGTGTGGCGGAAATGCGGCTACACGTGTCAAAACAACTTTGAATGATTGGTGATAACTTTAGCTAAGACCAAGAACTTCCGTTTGAAAATAACTTTAATACACGTAGGTAAAGTTTCACTAAGTTACTTGAGAAGAGAACAATTGGAATGATGACTACTATGAAAAATGTTCGTAAAAATAATGTAATTTCAAAGAAGGTATAGTAAAAATTAGATAATCGTATTTTTTTGTTAAATCGATGTCAAAATGAAGAAGATATACACTTTAAAAGTTTTTGGAGGGGATTATTCCTGTCCTTGTCGCGCGGTACGGACAATGTACGGCGCTAGTATGAAGTTACGTAGTCGTGGCGTCACTTCTACGATAGTGCTGTCCTAGTCTAACACTTACTTTAAAACGTTTATAACTTGGCAGTTTGCACTATTTGGTTTTTTTTTTTTTGAGATTAAAATTAAAAATAGTCATCATGCCCATTACACGTAGTCCTAGGAAAAACTAAACAAGTCGACAAGAAAAGAAAAAGAAAATCGTCTCACATTTCTTGACCCTTTTCTTGAACTTGTTTTGGTTTTGTTACGTTTGAGTAAATAAAAATAATTTACCTATTTCCATTTATTTTCCTTTGTAATTCACATTCATACGAGTATAAGCGTCCGGCTAGGTAATTTATCAAGACTTCCAAATATAGTGCCAAACAATGCCTACCGTTAACTAAATCCAATAAAATTACATATCCTCCTCTATATTTTTTAGTCTAAAGTCCAAGCTAGAAATTGATTAAAATAATATTTATTCAGACCTGCCAGGTCCTGCGTTAAATATACAGGAAAGATTTCTAGGCACAGATAAAACTGCGAAACCTACTCATCTTTTTTGCATAAACTTAGCAGTTATAGACACTCGAGGAACGAAAAAGCTAGCCAGTTTTCAAATAAATTTCTTGCTCGCATGACGTGCCTTCGCGCCTGACACTTTTATGTTATTTTCATTCATTATGTTGGTACTTAGGTTGGCAGATATGTGATGAGGGAAAAGTGAATATCGTTTGCAAATGAAAATTGCCAGAACTAACTCTGCTTCACCTTTCTCTTCAGCTGCTGTGAGTATTAAAGCCTTAGCGACGTTCATCCTTTAAACGAAGTAAATCTCTGTTACAATTTAATGGTCTACGTGCAATAAAACATATTCTACTAATCCAAGTAATCATACCGGGCCTACTCAATATATAGGGTGGCACTGCTGGGACAGACCTCCTCTCCGTAAGAGGGAGTGAGCCATAATCCACCTCGCGGGCCCAGTGCAGGTTGGTAAATGTCACAAATGTCTTTGAATTTTTGGTTGTAGGACATGCAGATTTCCTCACGATGTTTTCCTTCAACGTTTTGGGCGACCTGCGAATCGTAAGTCGGGGCCGTTACCACTTGGCCACCACTGCATCATGGATTCAATTTTTATTTCTGAGAAAAAAACTAGCTGTTCTATACATTTTGACCGCGTAGGTATTGTACTTTTCTATGAAACAGCAGTTTTTTTATGATAACCGATGAAAAATGCCGGTGGTCTAGAATCATAAATGCTGTATTCTTGCCCTCCCCTGCCACCCTGTATGAGGAGAATGCGATCGAAAAGCAAAAAAAAAAATACTTATAGGTGCTTAACTCTTTCATGCCGCGACTGTACATCTAAGCCTTAGCAAAGTAGATCCTTTATTCCCACGCTATCCGCACCCGTTAAGCAGTCTTATTAAGAGGCTTCTTAAGCTGCGCAGACGTTGCGTGTTCGAATGATTTATATCTTAATGTCTCGTTGGAGAGTTGGACGCGTATTTGCGTTTTCTGTATCAAGTATTTGATTGGCGTTTAAATGTAGTGGCTTTTATTGAATGTTTTATATTTATCGGAGGTAATGGTGTTGTTAGGAGCCGTGCGTGTTGAGAGGATTATTTTTTATTGGAAGCTTAGTTCAAGTCTCGAAAAGTATTGATTGTGGACCACCTATAACAGTTCGCACAAATCTATATGAGCCCTCTGAACGTAAACCGCGCATGAAACAGTTTAATACACGGTTATTGGCACCAACTGCATTGATTTGTTCATCAAAAAATAATAAGCTTTTAGACGTGGCGTTTCTAAAATAGCCTCAATCCAGACTGGATTGAGGCTATTTTGGCTACGCCCTGTTTACCTGTTACACTTATTTACTGTAACACTTTAGTGTCGGTCACAGATATATTACTGTAACAGTTTTGTTAGTGGTTTGGGGTAACATATTGGAAAACACTTTTATAAGTGTTACATATTTGATTCTGTTATCAAATCGAAATGTAAAACTTACAATTATATTACTAAAACCTTTATTATGATGTTTTTAAGTCCCAGGCTTTATGTATGCTGTTCTTCCACTTCGTTCGGTTTTCGGCTTCGCTCAGGCAGTCGAATTATTTATACATATTGGGTGAATTTGATGTGTACCCAACACAAATATTAATGGTGGACATTGATTGATAGGCCGATATAGAATCGTTATTTGGCGCGTGTTTTGGCTGTTTGTCAGTTGTGCGACAGTGAAAAGAATCTCGCTTAGCTAAAGTTCGCGCTGAGTACCTAACGTTTATATATCTCGGCTAAAGCTTGGCTTTTTAATAGTTCTTTGGTTAGCCTCTTCATCAAAATGAAAACTTTTACAGTCTAATTCCTAAAGTGCGCGCAAGATAAGTCTGCACGTATGTTGGAACTTCAAGACTATGTGTATCCCTGCCAGCATTTTTAATCACTTTCGACATAATGATGGCGATTATTTTTTACTCTGGATAACACGGAACACAGCACACTCTCTTGACACCTGATATTAAACGGAGATGGCGGTAAACGATTATTTCACAATTTTAGCCTCGCACAGACTTAGTTTGCGCGCACTCTACAAGCCCAAACCAAAATCATATATTTTATAACAGTTACTTTATGCCAACCGAAAGTGGTTACTTCATTAGACCGTAAGTGTCAGTCACATATTGCGGTAATGCCCAAACAATGGTTTACGGGCACCATAAAATGCTCGATTTCTTAGTAACAGAACAATAATCAAGAAATATTGAAACCGTCAAATAGACTGGTAATAAATATGGGCGGTGATTAATGGCTTATAGTTCTTGGGTGGCCCAGTGGTATCGGCATCGACTTACGAGTTGTAGGTCGTCAGTCCGAACCCAAGCAGGCACTTTTCTTGGTGTATTTAATTTCATCACCACTGCTCTCAAAGCGGCGAAGAAAAACATCGTGTGGAAATCGGCATGTCCTTAGACGAAAAATAAAAAGACGTGACATCCGCCAACTGCTTCTCACAGAGAGCCCTGAGTCCCAGCAGTGGGAACCATATAGGCTGATTGTGCTAGTTCTTGGGTTTGAATCTTCGTGGATTCTGATAACAAGGTGAGCAGAGTTTATGATAATATGATAATCGAAGGTCTAAGAAATTCGTCTGATTTCTGAAAGACCACTCATGTACATCCATCTTCTCTTTGCAAGAAGCGTTAAAATATAATTGGTTGATAATATACGACTTAATATGACACAGCAGTTGGATACGAGACTGTACAGCAGATTTTCCAAATAATAATAATAATATATATTTCACACATTTTTGTGTAGATTCAACTTGTCAATTTCCTTGCATAATAATATGGATACCAATACTCTAATTAGCGTTTAGTTTTTCCTTACAATCAGTCTTAGAAAAGTAAAACTTTTAGAAACCAAACGTTGGTATAAAACTAATGAAATAATCGATATGAAACGTTCAAAGCTTCATTTCTATCTCCGATATTCGTTTGGAACCAGATTTTTATGCTTCCAACCGTGAGATTGATCGCTAAGTCTGCCGCTTGAACTGCGGTATCATTTCACAGTATTCGGATGCCAATTTATTTCACGATTGCTATAATATTTACCAATAGATTCTTTATAATTACGATGGAAGGGGTAATCCCTTGGCCACGAGCTACACGCTCAAGCGACAAGCGACTACAGAGATAAAAAAAGAGGATGTGTTCTTATAACCATACGAAAGAAGTCAACACAAATGACTGCAGCCGAGTATACGCGATTTAGCGTCACCGACCGACTGGAGCCGAGTTTATGCGATTTAGCGTCACCTACCGACTGGAGCCGAGTTTACACGATTTAGCTAGCGTCACTGGGGCTGAGTATACGCGATTCAACGCCTAGTTTACGCAATTCAGCGAACTAAACGTGACGGTTAAGTTTCTTTCACTGTTCAGAAAGAGCCTAAAGTGCGCTTAAAGAGATTTCCTAGACGCGACTAGCGGAGCGAGACGGACGGACACAAGACGCTCTACCCGCGCGCGTGTCGCTTGACGAAAGTCGCATCGCTCGCGGCTGTGTGGACCTTAGGGTTCATGTTATCTGAGCCTTATACTATTATAACTATTTATCTTGTAATATCTGGGATGGTTTTGCCCCTAGGGATGACTGGTGACTCACCAATGTAATGCAATCAATCAATCATAAACATCAGCTGCGGATGCCTACTGGGACATATGAATCACATTAAGGGTTGCGATGGATCTAGATAAGCAGCGTCAACGTCTGCCAAAACAATGACAAGCCACAATGAACGGTCGAAGGGGTTGTGGCGGCATCTACACCGCCACATGCGAACAAACGCATCAATCCTGCATCGCGCAAGCAGACTTTACCGCGCAGATAGCATATATACAACTTCCTGACAACAATCATCGGGCAGTTGCCCACCAGATACGACATCCATCTGGTCGGAGGATCCTCCCTTTTCTGAGAGTATGAGAACTTTAAACCCTGTTCCTCATATCTCTTCAGGGTTTTGTTATGAAGGAACTTTATAAAACGCTTGCTCATGGCCGATTCCTATAATTTACGGACCGTTATTGGTTAAAATTAACTCTTATTGTATCTTTACCAATAATGAAGCGAAGAAGTCATAGCTTCGCATAGTAGACCCTCCCATATGGAAGTAGCTATCATTGGTAAAATACACTTACAAGTCTCTTAAAATGCTTAGTTTGGCAAAAAAATGCCACCATTGGTAAGCAAAACGATTCGTTTTTGTTTGTAGGAACTGAGCATTAGAAAACGCATTCGTGTTAGCAAATTGTTGATGGGATCAAACTGTAACCGTATTAAGTGTTTTAACACTGTTTTAAAAGAAACGCATTTATAAATGTAACAGCTACAATAATGTTAGAGTATCTAAGTGTAACCTTTTAAATGTGTTAATAATATGCAGTTTAAGGTATTATTGCAGGTACCGCAACAACGCGCGGTGGTCAGTCGGGATTGATGCTATTTTGGCAACGCTGCGTTTGCCTGTTACACTTACTAGCACAGATATATTACTGTTACACTTTTGTAAGTGTTTTGGGTTAACACATTAAAAAAAACATTTATAAGTGTTACATATTTGATTCTGTTGTAACTACTTGATTCTATTATGTAACACATAAAATACTGAAAGATATATGAAGGGATTTTAAGTCCCTGATTGTGGTCATTTGCAGACAAAAGTGAGTTGCTGGTGACGTTTTTGACGTACGAAACGGACCAAGCAACAGACCAGCAAACGTAACATGACCGCTTCTGTCTCTACAAAGAAAAGACAAATCATTAAAAAAAAAAAGTCATCATTCTTTACTTGAATTTAGACATCGTGCCGTAGAAACCTTTCCAGAAACTGTAATTTTGTCTTCTGTTTCTTCCATTTCTTCCGTTTCTATAATGGCCATGCGATGCTGCATTCATATTAATACTAAATACTAGTTAAGTTTTATGCAAGCGCTGTGTACTTTTGTAAGTGTCGAATCCCTAAAACTGCATGTATTTTTTTTGTGTCGCTGGAGTGCCATATTAATTGATATTTATATTATTGTAGTAGTTACAATAATGTATTTTTTTTTCTTATAGGAAAAGACGACTATTGGTTTGCCCTACGATATAATATGTATGTATATACATACTTGCGGTCAGCGAGGATAGTAACTGTTGTGTGACCTACCTATACCTAATAAGCAATGTCAACCTTAGAGCCTAATTAATGGGCGCCTGCAAGAATTTGTCACATAAAAATCACGTGAACTATTGACCATTACTGAATTGTATAAGATCGAGTTTTGCTGAGAAAATACACGAGAATTTAGCTTCAAATGTGGATACATTTTCCGCTCGCCTCACACGGTGATCCGTTCACCGGCAATATTAGCGCAAACATACGTTTTTAATGGGGGGAGCTATTCTGAACATACTAGCACTAGAATATAGCACTGACGTCATTAGAGGTAGAACTGTTGTTTTAATTACTTAATTGTCTTATTATCTGCGCATAATTTAGCGCATGCTGTGCTTTTCTATATGTTATGAGGCGCTTGGACTTAAGTTTGATATTGAGGAGCCTAATAAATGAATTACAATAATAAAAAACTGAATCGTTCGGGGAATCAAAAATGGTGGGCGAGGACGTGACTTTTCGGGTTTCATGAAAGGCATAGGTGAGAATTTGTCGTTGCTTTTCCTTTTGCTTTTTTGGAAATGAGTACCTTTTTCATTATTAATTTGAATCCTAAGGTAAGGTTGGTAGGTACTGAAATTGAGTAACGGAAACAATAACCTAATTGAAAGCATTTTGAGTTCGACTCGATAATCTAAGTCATAAAGGCCATTATTTTAGCCTAATTTAACTATATCAGAATAATTTATTCCATTCTCTTTACAAAACTCCAGCTAAAATCAAAGTAAACACTATCTTTAGAAACCACAGCAGTAAATTATTCCTCCTAGACATATTTCCAGTAAATTTGTCAGACGTCCGAAACGAACCGTGAAGAAGAAAAATTACATTACACCTAATCATTTATCGTAACGACTGAAAATTATCATAAGATTTGAAATTCAAATTCCGAATCTGAAATCAGCGAAATAACCGTTACATTCATTTGATTATTCGACTACGAATATTATCAGAACTATTAGGAGTTTCACGTGTTTGTGTGTGTAGATGTTCTCTTAAACTTTATGTTATCAGATTTCAATATTATGATGTCTGTGTGTTTGGGCTTGTGGTTGCTTAGGCTTAGGTTATTCTGAGTGTTGCATAGTAGAATACAAATGTCGATCATTTCATCTGAACGTATGACATGCATGATTGCTGATAATTTGAAGAAGTTAATTAATAAATATTTTAAATTTATAGAGATTAAAACAATTTAATCTTGTGAATTAAAAAGACTCGGTTGAATGTTACCTACTTGAATTTAAGTGCACTGGTTTGTTTAAAAATAATAATGCTTCATATAAATCAAAATAATATTTGCAGAAATTCCTGATTGTTCTATATTGCTGTTTGTAATAAATCAGAATAGTGTATCTGGCCGAGAGCGGGAGCAAGAATCCAGCTAATGGTTGCACTGATGCGTTATTGATACACGACGCGACTCGCAACGGTACCGGCAGAGCGCATCACGCCGCGCATGCCGTATTCAGGGCTTGCGCATTATCAACGATTAATGTTTTATGTAAATTGTACAGCAGATGTATTCTGTAAATATCTCACTATAAAAACTTATGTGAAGTAAGCTGTCAATAGTGTCAAACCCTAGCTTCGGGTGGAATGAGAGCTCACTTCAAGCCATTTCGCAAAAGTCTTCACAGCGACATTTTACAGAATAGGATGATTTGTCTAGATTTTATTCTGACACGACACTTTACAAGTAAAAAAAATATGTCTATGAAATATAATTTAAGGTATGGTGTATTAAAGGATACGGTTATTTTTATCGTTTCAGATGTAGATCATTAGCGAAACTGTAGTAGTAGTAAAAGTGTAGTTCTGCCACTAAATTAATATCCCAGGACAAAATGAAAGGAAAACTACAGAAAGCCACATTATAATAATGTTAACATATAATTACATATTAAAATGTTTTCGTTTAATTCCACTTCACCCACAGTGGAAGAGAGCACCTAACGCTAATTTATTAAATACTCGTTTTAAATTAAAACGAAACGAAATAAAATTTTCCATCATTAAAAATTGTTGTAACGAAGTTTTAAATTAACCTTGTTTCCTTTTAGCGGGAGTTAAAAATAAAATTTTCTAAACGTTCATTAACATAACAATTTTTCGCCCCCACACGAGTTCTGAAAGTCTAGACACTATCTAAAAGAAATCTAGCACGATAAACGGCTAGATAGCATTTCCAAGCATTTCTTTAATACATCTATTCATTAAGTCTCTAGATACCAATCTACATTTGCTTAATTAATAATCGTCTAAACGAGTTTATGTAAAACCATTAAAAAGTGCAAGTTTAAATTAGTCCAAATTTAATAATAATTGAAGAATTCGCAATATGTTGTAAAGTCAACTTTATTTTGTGTCGTCAGTAGGTACCACAGGTTTTTAAGTGTGTATGAGAGTTTCAAGTAACTACTGTTGGTATTGCTATAAACTTATATAAACAAAGAAATAGAAATACATTGTTATAAACACTGCCTCGTGGGTCTAGTGGTCGCAAGAGCTACTGCTGAGCATGAGGTCCTGGGGTCGATTCCCAGGTCGGGCAAAGTGTTATTGGGTTTTTCTATCTAGAATTTCTCAGTAGCAGCCCGGAGTCTGGATTTGTGTCCGGCTGATAGCAATAGGCTCGGTTGATGGCATAACTGGCGAAATGTGTGTATGTATTAACACATTTTTTTGAGTATTATTAAAATTTACATAATATTCATCTGTAATTAGCACTTGACAGCCCTAAGCGTATCAAAAGCTATTCGTAACCGGCATATTATTTCACTGCGCATATTCATCACTGCATTTTGCAGATACAGCGTTATGATCGATTGTAATGGCGAATTTTTGTTGGTTTTCCTTTTACCGTTATCTCAATGACTTGCTGATTTTATTTCGATAGTTATAAGTACTTTTTGCTATTATCTAGCATTTAATATTGCTGAGACGGATGCAAGCAGACTGTATTCTGAGAACAATGGCACTTAATTTTAGAATTAGAGCGACTCAATTATTGAGCCAAATTCTGATAAAATGTAGGTGAAAGATGAGAAATACTTAGTAAATTAAAAGTTTTGGAATGGCATGGACTTAGATACTTTACCTACATCGAGAGATTTTTTAGAGAAGTTTCAGTGATAAGGTAGCACGATTTCCAAATATATTCGAGGTAAATTCAAAATATATAGTATAATATGTTCAGGAGTTGAGTTGTCATTATTCTCGGCAGTTGAGGCAAAAAAGAATTGGTTCTAGTTAGAACCTCTTTTTCTTTTATTTTTTAATAATTATTATTTATTAAAAATCTGTATACATTACGTTACATAAATTCTGTCAAACTGCATAACACTTCGTCTAAATTACAAATTTCGTATAGATTACAAATTTTGAATTTTAAAGTAAATGTGTTTGTGTAAATAACTCAATTACGCTAAGTGAATAAACTATACCCAATAAATATACAGTCGAAAAAAACAATAAATTGTGATGTGCCTTTTTTGTGCCTATTGATATTAATAATTAGACTTTGACTTTGAAGTTTGAAGTTTTAAAATGACGCTTTAAAATGTATCACCGTAACAAGATATTTTCGAAAGTGTTGTACTTTCATATTCAATACAAACTCTCTGCAATAAGAACAACAATGTTTGTGTGTCAGTAATAAAGTATGCTGTTGTGATGCACCGGACAAAATTGTCCGGTGATAGCCTACATTCACAAATCGAGAGATCGATTATACTGCGAAAGCATGATGTATTTTGAACACACGAGAGGCTTAATTCAAGTTAGTATAATTCATAGATTTATTAAAGAAGATTTAACTGGTGTTATAAGATTTTTTCAAAGCGAATTTTACAATTGCTTTAATTTTAACATAACACAACAAAATTTAACAACACGCTTGTGTCTTCGTTGGGTTAACCTATTAGTACACTCTCATTTCGCCAGTTATGTTCTTAAGTTGCATTTATAATAGGTAATATGTATTATACAATTGGCAGCTTTTGAATGTTATGCAATAAAGATAAGAAAAAAGTACACTAGAAACTACATTTACAAATTATTATTTTGTACTTTTTCTTAAGTGTTACTGCATAAAATTTTAAAGGTGCCAATTGCGAAATACACATTTAATTTTCTGAAACTGGCAATTCGCCCACGAATAAATTGACTTCTTGCGCGTCACCTACAGATTTTTTTTTAAGTGTTGATTCGCCCAGTAAATAAGTACGAATCGAATAATAAGCCGTTTATCAGCAGCAAGCTTATTGCCGTTAACAAAACCGGGCACAAATCTGAAACACACAGATTAACAGACAACGCAGAGCCTGGTCTTTTGAAGATAGAAACAATCGGAAGAATGGTAAAAATATGTTAAGTTACCCACCCTTATTTAAAAGGGCGTTGAATTAAGTAAATTCATATACCTTTCCGAACTGTCATTTTCATTAGAAATTGGCGTACTCGTAAAAATAACAAGGAGCCAGTAAGAATATTTTATACTAAGACCTTCGCGTGAAAAGGGTTCCTGGAAAGACTTGGGGGAGACCTTTCCCCAGCTGAGCTGTGAGACAGAATAGGCTTAGCAAAAAACGTATGTGGATTCCCGTCCTTTTTCATCAACTCGAAATTTTCACAGCCACCATTTTGGATTTTGTGTGTGTGCTTCAGCACCCTCGAAAACCATGAAAACTCTCTATATTATATTGAATAAAATGTCGCATGTATAACGCTTTACGTTCGTGCCGATTAAAAAAAAAAAAACCATGTTACAAAAAAAAAACGATGCTTAGGCTTATTCCCTGAATGTACATACTACGTCCACACCGCATTAGTGATGAAGTGTAAAACACTCTTACATGATTGGCGATGACTTGACCAAAAACACAAGACTTTTTCACGTAGTTTTTATACATATTTTATAACTTAAAGTCGCTTTTTCTTGTGTGACCGCGTTGTTCTTCTAAACTATGAAAGCAACGGATTTGGGTGCGGTTTCAACATCATCTAGTTTTTTTTTTCTAAAAGGTTTATATAATTATAAAAACATAACATAACATCACGCCTTGTTTCCCCGAAGGGTTGGGCAGAGGTGTACCTATAGTACACCCACATTTCGCCAGTTATGTTTAAGTCCCATGTAATAGGGGGCGAGCCTATTGCCATCTACCGGGCATAAATCCAGACTTCGGGCTGCTACTGAGAAATTCCTGATAGGAAAACCCAATAACACGTTGCCCGACCTGGGAATCGAACCCAGGACCTCATGCTCAGCAGTAGCGATTGCGACCACTAGACCAACGAAACGAATTATGTACTTACTTTATACATTTATTAAACAAATCTTGATGTTTTATCAAGTCACAAAAACCGTGCGAAGCAGGGCCAAGTCGCTAGTGTATTCATAAATCTAGATGGATACATCAGTCTGTACGTCGTGGGTCTAAACTGAGAGTACTTTGCACACCGCAGGCTCATTACAGCTAAGTGGTACCACGTATTGTCTTGCGAAACTGTCATGGACGAACTTTTTCCCGCCAACAATTTGGCCGTTTTGTTCGCAAATTGACTAGTACCGTGTTGTCATCGGTAATGCGTCTTTCAGATGTTTTTTTTTTGCACGTTTGGCTACTTTCTATTGAGTCAGTAACTCTGGTCTGCGTAGATAGTGAATTATTTTAGAAAATTAGTAACATGGGATAACTGAAGGCTTTAAATAGAAAAAGGGCGTAAATTATAGTATGGAGTTTGGGTTCAGGACTTCAGGAGTGAACTAATAGGCTCTTAAACGAGCAAGAGAGCGAGCAAGAGAAAATATGAGAATAATAAAAGTTTTTTTTTTGTAGAACTGAATAATAAGAACGTTATGAAAGTACTACTTTTTGAGCACAAATCAGTCTCAGAGCAATATAATACTTTGTCCACCGGTTTGTACATGAGTAGTGCTGACCTAGTGGTAACGGCCCCGACTCACGAGTCGTAGGTACGAACCTAGACAGGCGCATAACTTTGGAAATATAATTTCTTCACCAATAACATTGTGAGGAAACTGGTATGTCCTAGAACCAAAAAATCTAATACATGTGACATCTACCAACACGCACTGGACCGGCGCGGTAGATAACAGCCCACTCCCTCTCACAGAGAGAAGTCCTGTCCCAGCAGTGGGAACATTGTAGGCTGATTATGAGGTTGCTGCTGGACGGAAGCCTCCAAATCCCAAAGGTAAAAGTCCTCAAGCTAACATAGACAACACAGGGTAGTCCCTGAATCAGGAATCACGGGGCGAGACACCAGCCTTACGGATTCCCGTGACCTTAACCAGACAAGTTCCTTCAAAAGCATTGTCATGCAATTTTATTTTACAAATGGTTTCATTACCAATTATTTGGACTGTTAACAATTCAACAAAAGCCGTGAGAATTTAGAATATCCACCTATTTTACCTTGTTTTCTTGCTAACAACGGTAGCGTTTAATTTAATGCTGATTTGAGAATGCCAGACAATCCTTACTAATACTATAAAAGCGAAAATAAGTTCGATGTTTTTTTTGTTAAGCTTTCATTCTAAAATGGCTGAACGGATTTTGATAAAATTTAGCACATGGGTAAACCACGACCTAGGTTAGGGGATATGATACTTTTTAACCCGATATTCTCACGGAATCACGATTTATGGGGGTGAAACCGCGGGGCGCAGCTAGTTATTTTAAGAACGGATTGTTGTTTTTCATAACAATGTCATATAATAGTCAACAATGAAAAAATGGTGATGTGATTTTATTTCTTAGTAACCAATCTGCGGTGAAAGAACCAAAACTTGTTTATTTAATCGGACAGGTCCTGAATGTTACCCAGTTCACTACGTTCTTGCATAGACTGCCTGCATTGTGCAGACTGTGCCAATCTGTTCAGTATTGAATTATGTGCCGATATGAAAATAAATGAGTAGTCATTTTAAGCCTTGTGAAGTCAATTAATAATGTGTGTTACTATGTAATAATCACATATTAAATTGACATAGTATGTACTTTGCAAGACAGTCAAAGTTTTTACGTTCAGTAATAAACTACCTTCGCTGAACTAACGGAATAACAACGATCCTCATTAAGTATGATCACTTAAAACTTCTATCTGGTTTGGATATTTTTTTGTTGAAGTGTTTAAGCTTGCAGCGTAGATATAGGTGTTGTCAGGTGATGAGCATAGACTCCTGTGCAATTATTAAGGGTGATGTCAGTCAATAAAACTAGCAGATATGACTGTCCGGGGGACACAGCATAGTCCTCTTCTAAAACTCATTCCTCAACAAAACTCAGAGGAATGGAGACATGAAATCGAGGAACAATTAATTCAATAGTCTCTCTTTCTCTGTCTCTTTGACTTATAGGCCAGAAAATATGTGAAGAGCTCATTCATGTATCCTAATATTTTTTATGCAGACTCTACGTTATTTGTGTAATTGCCAGGAAACCACTTATATTATACATGAGGCGACTGCCTCAGACCACAATGTGCAAAGCGACGTAATCTACTTGCGTAACGGTTTCGAATCTACAAATCTTGAAAAGTTCTCCGTTCTGAAAAGCGCACAAAAAATGAATACTAGAAGAGCCTCTTTTCAATCCAATCACACTACACTCTTACTACCGTAACCAACAGCCGATCAACCTACAAACAGCTGATTCATTCCGTTTTTTATCCGAAGCAAATATTTTCAAATGTTTATCGTCCGATTATATCGCGGTGTAATCGCTGCGTGTGACCGCTAGCCTAATGAGTGGCACGTACAGTTAGGCGCACGCGCCACTGTTTGAGAAAAAATGCCTTGAGAGGAGGTAAGCAGATAGCTTGGTAATGTGGACTTACACTACATTTTCTCGTGTGTAATTACATATACTATGAAGAACACAAGGTTGGTTTTTTTTTGTTGAGAACTTCTAAGAATACGAGAGAGGATAGGTTTCTTGGAATTTTAGCCTAACACGCGCGTCATGACGTCAACGCCGGCTGTCGCTGAAAACCAGCGCTGGGGCTCTGTCTCGCATAGGGTAGTAGCATTATGCTGAGATGCGATGGCCGTTTTGCGTGGATGTGACGCATATTTTCCCCAACTTGTTCTTTTTTGTTTTTTCTTTCTTCTTTGCATGGCGACATAAACGCTTTGTATCTTTTAATTAATAAGTTTACGCTGAGCACGTCAAAATCTCCTATAGATAAGTCCTTACAGTTGTACGTCTGCCTTATTTATGTGATCTTACCAAAAAAACTTACCATTTTCTGGTTCAGTGTTACACATATAGGTACCTATGTCCTATCGTAATTCATTTGGAGGCTTCCGGTATATTTACCGATACGTGGCTTTTGGTTACTTTGTGCGTGTGTTTTCTTTATTTATGCAGTTCTAGCTATTGCTAGAACTACATAAATAAAGCCCGCGACAGCCCGCGACTTAATCTCCAAGCGAGGATGAAAAGCAGCCTAAGTTATAGGTTATAGTCTATCTGTGTGACAAAATTCATGCAAATCCGTTCAGCCGTTCTGACGTGAAAACGTAACAAACAAATTTACTTTCGCATTTAAAATATAAGTTACGATTGCTTTTACAATAAGCTGTAGTCGGGTAGGTGCTTCATCATATTTATATTATTCTAATTTCAACTTAAAGTTTCTGCGACATTAGTTACTCACAAGCTTATTGCATAGAAACAACAACCATTACGATGTTTAACATCATTAGCCAATTGCCGTCTACTGCTGAACGTAAGCCTCCCCGAAAGAGCGCCAACCATCCCGGTCCAGCAGATCTTTATCTGGGTTACCATACTTATCATGGACAACCATGGGCTACTTACTCCCTTTTTGTTGAAAACTTTTTTTTTTCAAATCTTCGACACTTGTGCTTTGTTACTAAGTTAAATGTTTAGAGTGAGCGAAAGATACCGGAAGGTCGTCTACACATAAATGGTACCGTGTGGTACCTATTTATTGAAATAATAATTTTAAATCCTAGAGTGTTATTGCTTCCGCGGTTCCTCAAATAGTTACCCTGATTCATGATTTACACTCCGCTAAACGAAAATATTAAACAGAAAATACCATATTCAAACTGAAGTACCTATTTCCTCAACTAAGCTGCATGAAATGAGAAAAACCAAGACTTTACTGCTCCATAATTATGAATTGCTTGCTCAAAATTGTTTGAAGCGTAAAAAGACCATTAAAACTTCGTGAGGTACAGTTTACCGCACTTCGGTGATACGTTTTGAACTTGAGCTGGCATAGAGTAGTACTGGTTCAATTCAACGCCAGGCCAGCTTATAATGGTTTGGCTACCACCAATGTGTGGCCTACTGTACTAAGCACTACTTTCGAGCAAATGCAGAACATAAAACTTTAATAACGAACACTTAGCCCAGCGTTGGGCTTTCATTAACGTTCATATAGCATAATTTATCTTTGACGGTTCAGTTCAGCTAAATATGTACTTATTTCAGGGTTGAGCATAAACGAGGTTATTTCCTTGGCGTTACCAAAGAAAATGTTAACGGAAGCCTGTTTATTCGTTATAACTAATTAGCCATTTTGCGAAACGTTTTCATTTGTGAAGTTTCTTTGAGATTTATATGTGTTTAGGGTTCCGTAGTCAACAAGGAACCCTTACAGTTTTGCCAGCTTAGCTCAGAGACTCTTAGTACTTGAAAGCTGTAATTTGGCATGGATACAATATGTTAGTCACGTCCACAAAGTGGATAAAAAAAAAATGAAAATAAAGTGACATTCTTTTACACGTTAAGTCGGGATGAACTTTTTTTTTCTCGTCTATCCCATGATGACGGGTGTCGTTAGAAAGGTCGTTCAAAAATATTAAGGGGCAGTGAAAACCATTTTTCGATTCAATTATCGGTTTGCGAAGTATTAAAATTCATTTGACTCCAACAAAATTTACCATGACCAGTTCCTGCCAGCTAAATGGTTGCTTTTGAATTTTGTGAAAAAAATCACAGCAGTAGTGTATGAAACGTTTAAAAACATGTCCCGTCGGCGTCATCAAAGAATTGAGGTTTTCTCGTTTTTATCTGCAACTCGTCTAATTGCCAGTGTTTGTAGGACTAGGAATTAGAATTTGTGGAGCTTCTAAAGGCTCCTTCAAACAGGCGCGAGGCGACTGCGCGACACAAAGGCACCGCTCGTCGCGCGACACGCGGTGCCTTTATGTCGCGCTGTCGCATCGCGCCAGTGTGTACGACCTTTAATAATAATGATAATAAATCGTATAATTAACCAAATAGTGTTCTTATATTACCTTATAACTAAAGTAAAATGTAAATTACTCCTAAAATTATAGTAACAATCGACTTTTGTTTTAATTAAAGATTTTTAGACTGAAAGTTCAGCTGTTCAGCTCCACTGTACATAGACCGCCACAAATCCATCCAATAACTCTTTTCCTACGCCACCTCAAACCTGCCCTCTCGGCATCTCTTTCTGACAGAAAGAGATAATAAACAAAATAATAAAATAACAGAGATAGCAGATGTAAATAGATTATCTCTTTCTAATCTGACACTTCCCTTGTGAACCTAGAAAGTTAGTTATCCAATGTATTAATATAGATACTTTATTTGTTTCCAGGGTGTGTGTGAGTGCAGCAGCTGCAGGTGCGGTGATGCGCCGCGAGCGCCGGCGATCGACACATGCATGCCGCCCGCGCACCCGGTGAGAACTCATTCTTTTTACTTCACAAATAGTTTGTGAACATACCGTAGATAGGTGTTTTGTTATTAGTTATAAAGGGTGGGAAGTAGCATAATCTAATCAGCCTATTATGTGTTCATTGCTGGAACACAGACCTCCTCTCAGTGTGAGGATGGGGGCCGTAATCCACCACACGGGCTCATTGCGGTTTCCTCACGATGTTTTCCTTCACCGTTTTGAGAGCAGTGGTGATAAAATAATTTACGCAAAGTAAAGTCTGTCTGGGTTCAAAACTGAGACTTACAATTAGTTAGTCGCGGTCGTATCCACTGCTCCGAACCTCAAAGGACTGGGAATGCTTGCCTCGCTTGAATGGTGGAAGTATTAAATGCAGAAGCGAGTTAATTTCTACCACAAAGGAAACTGATTTTTATGATTTTTTGAACAAGGGTCAACGTCTACGTTGCGTTTTGTGGTGAAATGAAGTATATGGTATGTACATGAAAATATTGGAATTACGAGAATAAATCTGCCGCGCGAATGAGAAACGCAGTAAGAAAGGATTTTTGAAAAATTGAGTTACTATAGTCTTGTCTATTCAATAAAACAAATCACACCCCAATTAATGAAATCACTAATTACCAAATAAAAACAAAATTAATCTTGCCACTTTGATAATATAATATTATAATAACGATGTGTTGTAATTATTACTCTAACAGTTGTTTGAATTTACTCTCGAGCTCCAATTGGACGGGGAACTGGGTTAGATACATAGTGTGTGGTGACAATCATTTCGTGTTTGCACGGGCATTCAGTGTAAATGTGATTTATATTTCGATTTTATTGTGGTTTTTGGATTGAATACATTTATTGAGGACTATTTATAGCAGATACGACTGTTAAATTACCAATAATATCAACGATTTACAAAATGTCGGTGTTCTTTCTTAGTTTTGAAGAGATATGAGGATCAGGGTGTAAAGTTCACTCATACTCTTGGAAAAGGGAGGATCCTCCGACCCGATGGATGCCGTATCTGGTGGGCAACTGCCCGATGATTGTTGACGGGAAGTTGTATATATGCTAGTTGCGCGGTAAACTCTGATTGCGCGATGCAGGATTTGTGTGACGTCGGTGTGATGCGTTGTTCGCATGTGGCCGTGTAGATGCCGCCACATCACTCCCCTCCAGAGACCGGAGGTCGATAGTGGACTAAGTCTTGTATCTTGCGATGCTTGCCAATGCCCGACGATTGATGTCGGGAAGTTGTATATCTAGGCGCGGTAAACTCTGATTCCGCGATGCAGGATTTGTGTGACGTCAGTGTGATGCGTTGTTCGCATGTAGCAGTGTAGATGCCACCACTGTTTTGTGTAAGAATTTAATAGTGTAAGAAAAAACATAATT
The DNA here is from genome assembly GCA_963555695.1 of Dasypolia templi. Lineage (NCBI taxonomy): Eukaryota > Metazoa > Arthropoda > Insecta > Lepidoptera > Noctuidae > Dasypolia > Dasypolia templi. The sequence continues at coordinate 5,737,043 of OY743148.1, read as the reverse complement.
CTGCTACATATTCAAACAAAGTTTTAAATTGGATATTTGAGACGGGGCAGCAAGGGAAACCTAAAACCTAAGGTACCTTAATCGTTGTAGCTATAGAGAAACAGTCTGAGGAAACTATCCATAACTTTTTGAGTCATTTAGATCGACATTCGCAGATTAAAAAAAAATGTGGTCAGCATGAAAATTGGCAATTTTTACAAAAACTTTTTTTGATGCCAATCGATCCTCTTTCTTATAAATGATTAAAAACACTATGGGTCCAACTGAGGTTTGAGTACTAAAAAGATGAAAAATTGTAAAAAACTTTTCCAATAGGTACATTTGTAGGAAATGAGAATCCAACTTAATTTTCTTTGATGGGATAGAACAGCACAACACAGACATCACCAAAAACTTTTCCTGTACAATTCTAAATAATTTGAGGTATTTTTTTTCAGAACGACAGAAATCACAAGAAACAAACTATTAAAATTTTGTTCTGAAAGCATAATAAAATAATAACACGTATTCATTTGAAATTCGAAGTAAGATTACTTTTGTTCATTTTCGGCCAGTCCTAATTGTGGTGGTGCGTCTATCCATCAAAAAAAAAGAAGTTTGGAGCATAATTTCCTACGATACGTACCTACCTATAAGAAATGTTTTTCACGATTTCTGTCTTTTTAGTTCTCAAACCTCAGTTGGCCTGTACAGTTCTTTTATCCTTATGAGAAGAGAAACAGGATCGAATGGCTTCAAAAAAAGTTTTTGTGAAAATTTCCCATTTTCTTTCTGACTGTAAATGTTTAAATTTCTCAAAAAGTTATGGATAGTCTTAAAATACCGTTTTCCCGTAGCTACAACGATTAAGTACCTACCTATGTGTGAGTGAGTAAATTACTTTATAAAAATAACATAACATAACGCCTTGTTTCCCCGAAGGGATAGGCAGAGGTGTACTTATAGAACACCCCCATTTCGCCAGTTATTTTTAAGTCCCATGTAATAGGGGGCGAGCCTATTGCCATCAACCGACATCACACAACCACAAATCCAGACTCCGGGCTGCTACTGAGAAATTCCAGATAGAAAACTAACACTTTGCCCGACCTGGGAATCGAACCCAGGACCTCGTGCTAAGCAGTAGCTCTTGCGACCACTAGACCGAGCTTTAACAAAATATTCTTACTATTTTTATTTCTTCTTAGTTCTTACCTTATTGTTTCCTGGTCATTGACATCATCCACAACCTTGTAACACATATATAAATAAAAAATACGAAAGTCCGTTACGTAACAAAGCAGGACCTAAGATGTAAACACAGTCTGATTCACTCGGACTCACTCGACAAACCACATGCGTGACTAAAGAGCGAATAACGTAAACAGAATCCGGCATTTTGCAACGAGCCCAGTCATGTTATACAATGTCTGTAAAAAGTTTGCAATGTCTCGATTAATATAGGTTGACTTTATTTACTCTGACTAATCCTCAGTTTTTGTTGCATTGAAATCATAACTATCCTATTCTAATTCTAGTTAATAAGTTAGTTCGTTTGTTTGTTACGCTTTCACGCTAAAACGGCTGAACGGATTTAGATGATATTTGGCACATGAGTAGACCATGACCTGGAAAAAGACACAGGATACTTTTTAACCTGGATCTCAGACAAAGACGCGGGCAACATCTAGTTTAATAATAAATAAGAACCCGTGACTTACCATCAGTGTGGTACGAAATTCATGAAAATTATAGGGGCCTCCATATTTATAATGTCTATTAACTACTTGTGTCGATTGTTGAATCCGTTACACGTTCTACTTTGTTAGAATCTACATTTTCAATGTACCTAAGACAATTTCAAAGAGTCTATATCTGTACCTAGACAAAGGAAGTTTCTGTTTTTTTTTAAATTTAGTCTTAAACTTTATAAAACCTAGTAATTCCCTTAATAAATTAAATATCATTTAAATTAAAATGTCGTATTTACTTACAAAAACTAAAATATACGCAAGACTAAAAAATAAATCCATAAAAAGTCAAAATACGTGGTGTTACCATGAATAAATGAATACCTAGATGAAAACTGTATATAGTGGCTCCACGACAGAGTAGGGCGTTGGATTGAAATCCAATATCAACACATTCAACACTGAACAGGCACACGCTGTAGCTAGTTCCACATTTCACGTATTTATTGACACTTGGTACAACTTGTGCTCGAACCTCGTGTAAATTGTGTTACAAGTCAAACTTGAGTTTAACTAAGTAACTTGAGGTGTATGAGTTCACGTTCTTTTGTTTAGCAGCATCAGAAATGAAGATTGGACATGGCGTCAGAAATATTATACACTTGGGAGCAAATAAATCGAGCCACTACCTTTTTTCACGTAAAATGGTAAATATTTTTGGGAATATGGAACGTATCAATTCGAACTATATATCGCCTAAAAGTTAAGTTAATAACCTTAACAATGAGGGTAAATTATTGAATAATAACCTTATTGAATGATAAATTATTGGCTCTGCAAGAAAAATGGTAATTTTGATAGAAAATTTAGTAGGGCTAAAACAGTCCATAAAAACAATAAAAAACAAAATTATTGCAAAAAAAATATTCTTAATAACTGGTATTACCCCCCCGTGCCCTGATGCATTCTTGTAGCCTATTAGTCATCGATCTGATCAGAGTTACGATGACATATTGTGGTATGTTCTCCCACTCTTCAAGCACAGCGACTTTAAGCTCGGGAATGGATGAAACAGCGGGAACCCTGGCTCGGACTCTCCGTTTTAGCTCGTCCCATAGGTGTTCGATCGGGTTCAAATCGGGACTTCGTGCTGGCCATACCATTTGTTGAATCCCGATCGCAGACAAGTATTCCGTAACGATCTGCGCGGTATGAGGTCTCGCATTGTCATGCATAAACAAGAAATTTTCTCCGACATAACCAGCATACGGCATTACGTGGTCTTCAAGAATGTCAGTTATGTATCGGTCAGCTGTTAATCCACGTATACCACTGCCATCGTTGGCGGGGTCGACGAAGACAAGTTCCGTTTTTCCGTCTAGAGAAAGTCCTCCCCACACCATACAAGAACCACCAAAACTCACAGTTTCTCGAATGCAACATTGGGCAAATCTTTCACCAGGACGTCTATACACTCGGTTTCTCCCGTCATTGCTAAAAACACAGATTCTTGACTCGTCAGAAAACAAAACTGACCTCCAGTCTTCTAACGTCCAATTAATGTGTTCTCGAGCAAACTCCAAGCGAGATCGGCGATGAGCTACAGTCAATTTTGGGCCAGTTGCTGGTTTGTGTGATGTTAAATTTCGTTCCTTTAGTCTTCGTCTCACTGTCCACCTACTGATTGCGACACCTCGAACGTCACGTAACGCTTGCTGTAGCTGAACAGCATTAAGTCCACGGTAGCGCAACGAATTGGTTGCAATAAAGCGGTCGTCACGTTCTGTTGTTGCCCGTGGTCGGCCAGTTCCAGGTCGCCGAACAAAAGCACCAGTCTCCAGATACCTGCGGTATACCCGCTGTACCTTTGAACGACTCAAATGAAGTCTGCGTGCCACTTCACGTTGTCCGTGTCCAACCTCAAGTAAAGCTACAACTTGGGCAGCTTCCGTCGGTGTAGTATCTATTTTATCAGGTTATTTTGATTACACAGACACAGATAAAGACAACAATAACAAGTAATATGGGTATGATTAACAAAAACCTCAAATTTAATCTTTTCTTAACAGAGTACAATAAAAATGTCATAAGCAAATTAAATGCGATAATTTTATTCTACCCTTTAAACTTTAATTAAAATGAAATTTTGACAACTAACTACCCTCATTGTAAAGGTTATTAAATACCCTTTTAGGCGATATATGTTTCGAATCGATGCGTTCCATAATACCAAAAATAATAACCATAATGCGTGAAAAAGGAAGTGGCTCGATTTATTTGCTCCCAGGTGTAGATGGTATATTTGACATTATATACCTAAATTTTTTATTAGTTTTTGATTTTAATTTATTAGATTATTTTATTATTTGTAAATGTGGGAACGTCGTAGGCCTTGTGGATTGTAAATTTATAGACAATAATTGTCTATTTGTTTAACATATGGTACTTGTTGACAGGCCTACACTGTCCTCCCATACCTATTAACACTGTAATTAAAAAACATTGTAAAAGACAAATATTTTTGAAAGAGTAACCATGGAGTTTCTTCACCTAGAATCTGACGTTTCATAAGTGCCCATGTAGGTTTATGTGAAATAAAATATTTCGATTTTGATTTTGAAGTAATAAGGAAAGGAAGTAAATAAAGAAAGGAAAGAAAAGAAGGGAAAGAAAAAAAAACATTTATTTAGCACAGACTAAAAGGCATACAGTATAATATAAAGCAGAAAAAAAATATTGAAGTGTGTCTTACGGCTGCGCCAAAAAGGCCCAGTTCAGCAAAAATGCCGTTTTTCAACTGGACCTGAAGTGTGAGGTGAAGAGAGGTTTTCTTGGGTTGGTTTGGTTAGGTAATATATTATCTTGTGAAATAGTAAGTGCCTTCCCCCTTTCGCTTCCCTTCCTTCTTAATCCATCCAAAGCTTTTAGCGTTAAGACCGCCCATTGAGTGTGTTAAATTTCTACATTTATATATGTAATTTGTATGGTGTATGTATACATACAAATTTAAGAGTAAGTATTCTATTCTCAGAGTATCTTGTAACCTAGACAGTAACATAATACCATAATCAGCCTATAATGTTCCCACTGCTGGGACACACGCCTCCTCTCGATGTGAGGGAGTGGGCCGTAATCCAACACGCTGGCCCCTGGGGGGTTTTTGGTTCTAGGATATGCCGGTTTCCTCACAATGTTTCCCTTCAACTGCTTCAGAGCAGTGTGGTGATCAAAGGAAAGCTTCTGTCTGGGTTACACGACCGACGACCTATAATACGTAAGTCGCGGCCGTTACCATTGGGCCATCACTGCTCTGTAACAGAATATTATTTGTAATAGCATTCATTGCGTTACTACTTCGTACAACTGATTATCTAAAAACCTTCACTACCAAAACGCTTTTTCGGTTTAATAACATCCCGCCAGATCTTAACATCGTACACTTTTACAAGCATATAGTTATAAATGAAAGAAAAATGGGGTGCATTCGTCACAGGAACACGTGCATACAAAAAGATAACATAATCAAATAAAAAAAAAAAACAAAACACATCAAACTCACAAACACAGAAACATACATAGTCATCAGCTGCTCGCCGAACCTGTGAAAAGAAAGCTTCCACTCCACAGCCTGCCAGATAGCTCCTATTTGAGCTGGTTGAGAGGCTGACAAGAACTAAAGGTCACTGTCAAACTGCATAGAAAAGAAAGAGAAGCGCGATGACTCAACGCGTGTAATTTATTGCAAAAAGTTAAGCAGTTATCTATTTAAAAAAAGTCTTTTGATTGAAATAATAAATACACACTATTACGTTAATATGTTGATTGTAGAATAATCTGACAAAATTTTTAATGATTGCATTGAATGTGTATATTAGTACCTATGGTTTTTAATCGAAAGAGTAGCGCGATGACTCAACGCGTGTAATTTATTGCAAAAAATTAAGCAGTTTTCTATTAAAAAAAAGTCTTTTGATTGAAATAACAAATACACACTATTACGTTAATATGTTGATTGTAGAATAATCTGACAAAGTTTTTAATTATTGCATTGAATGTGTATATTAGTACCTATGGTTTTTAATCGAAAGAGTAGCGCGATGACTCAACGCGTGTAATTTATTGCAAAAAATTAAGCAGTTTTCTATTAAAAAAAAGTCTTTTGATTGAAATAACAAATACACACTATTACGTTAATATGTTGATTGTAGAATAATCTGACAAAGTTTTTAATTATTGCATTGAATGTGTATATTAGTACCTATGGTTTTTAATCGTTAAACGATTTTTTGGAGGTAACTTCGTGATGTTTTTCTATCGTATCAAATTTGTTGTATTTGTTTTCAACACACTGTCTAACTAGCATATATGTTGAAGAATATGTATTTTTTTACTGCAGTGGATCATATACTTGTAGGCATTATAATACTTGCGTTTAGGTCCTGTAGACAAAGTAGTCCCCTTAAACAAAACACAAATTAAAACTGAAAACATTATTAAAATGAAAAACCCGTGGAAAGCGAATATCATAGCCACAACACGATGAAATGAATGTCCAAGGAATAACGAGTCATTGGATGCACACAGCGCTCGATTGGAATCCAATACCGCCATTAATTGGCGAGGCGTGTCGGAAAGATATCATTTTCGGCACACTGTGTAAAGAAAACTGCAAAAGGTCAACTCCATACAATACACATAGACACAGCAGCTACGGTAACATCAACCTGAAAGCTATATCAGATAGGTGGGACATTGGATACGCCTACATACCACTTTGGCGTATGCGTTGTTTATTTATTTAAGCTTTATGAACAAGTAAAAAAAATACTGTTCAAAGGCGGACTTAATGCCTGAGGTATACTCTAATAGTCAACATTACGATGATGCAGAGACAAAATACGGCAGGTTCAACATAAACGTAACTTCCTGATTAGTATTACAAATGCGAAAGTGACTTTGTTTGTTTGTGACGCTTTTACGCTAAAGCGGCTGAACGGATTTGGATGAATTTGGCACACAGTTAGACCATGATCTGAGTCATGATCTCACTGTGTGACATAGGCTACCTTTACGCCGGTAACAGTCAGTTGATAGATACCTAGAAAAATATAGCGTTGTGTTTTTGTGGTAGATGTAAGTGCTTACACTTGTTTCTAAGTTGTGTGTACAACCAAACAGACGTTATAGATTTGAAATAAAAGTTTATTTTTTCGTGACTTTACGCGTACGTACTCGTAAGACGATGTCAAACGAATGCCAGTCGTGAGTTCGCTTGCACTCGCTGTACGTGAAGCTTGTATAAGTGTGCGTGCGTTTTCGTTCGTTGTAGGGAGTCGACCTTCTGTACCTATCTGTTATGTGTACTGTACTAGCTCTTCCCTGAATTGTTTCTATTTTCATGGAAAATAAAGCGTAACCTAGCGTAGGGGTAAATAGATGAACACGTTATATCAATTCTGCGAAATTGTAGGAGAGTTTGAGTGCTTTCACGCATGTTTTAATTATTGACGTAATTTTAATAGGCGTTATTAACATTACATCACACCTGCTTTCCCCGTAGGGTAAGGCAGTATGCCTATCGTACACCCGCATTTCGCCAGTTTAAGTCCCATGGAATAGCGGGCGAACCGCCTATTGCCATAAACCGGGCACAAATAAGGACTCTGGGCGAAATTCCAGAAGGAAAAAAAGAAGTACAAAATGTGAATTGCAGTTATATAAATGCCTTACACACATGAGTTGGAGATGCTTATGTTAGGTGACTCCGCTCTTCTATTTAATACTACAACGAGTATACCAATTGAAAAACAACGTTTGATGTCGGGAAGTTGTATCTATGCTATCTGCGCAGTAAACTCTGCTTGCCCCGATCGACCCCAACCGCCCCCCTCAGACCCAGACGATAACCGACTGGAGGAAAGTAAGCGAAAGACTGAAATCCACCACGTCGCCTCACTTAGACACCATCCCCGATCACTTAGTGTCAGTCGCTGACACGACGGCCGCAATCGACTCGTTTACAGAGCACGTACAATCCGTATTGACGGATTGTTCACGGGAAGTTCCGGTGATGGAAGACCATCGCTGGAAACTACCTACTGACGTACGTGACCTGATAACCGAGAAGAACGCGGCCATCCGTGCCTACGACTCCTTCCCTTGTGACGCGAACAAAGCCCACATGCGCCATTTACAGCGTGCTGTAAAGAAACGCATAGGGGAGGTTCGCTCTGAGGGCTGGAACAAGATGCTCAGCGAACTCGAGCCCACTCATCAAGCCTTCTGGCAATTACAGAGGAAATTGCGTTCCTCAGAAGAGGTCTCTATGCCTCCTCTCATCCGCCCCGACAATAGTGTCGCTTTCGACAGTCCCGATAAGGCTGAATGTCTTGCCGACAGCCTAGAGTCCCAATGTTCTCCCAGCTCCCAACCAGTAGACCAAGCTCACCTGAACAAGGTCGACGCTGAAGTCGAACGAAGAGCCTCCCTCCCTCCCGTCGAAGACCCTGATGATCCTCTGCCTCCCGTCACTCCAGACGAAGTGCACGACATCATTAAAGGGCTCCACGCTCGTAAGGCCCCCGGTTCGGATGGTATTACCAATAAGGTATACAAACTCCTTCCTGCCCCGCTAATAATGCTTATGACCGCCATCTTCAATGGCGCCTTGAGCAACAACATCTTCCCACAAGCATGGAAAGAAGCCACCGTCATCGGTATCCCAAAGCCAGGCAAGCCAAAGTCTGAGCCCTCCAGCTACCGCCCTATTAGCTTACTCAATGTCCTCGGCAAAATCTACGAGAGGCTTATTTATAAGCGTCTCAAAGACTACGCCGAAGCAAAGAGCCTCATACCCAACGAGCAGTTTGGATTCCGTAGCCAACACTCGGGCACCCAACATGTCCACCGTATCGTAGAGCACTTATGCGCTGGTCTGCAGCGTAACGCGACGACGGGTGTGCTATTCTTCGACATAGCGAAAGCCTTCGACAAAGTCTGGCACAACGGCTTGATATACAAGCTCTACCAACTAGGAGTGCCAGATCGTCTCGTGCTCATCTTACGAGACTTTTTGTCGAACCGGACCTTTCGCTATCGCGTCGAGGGAGCACGATCGTCCCCTCATCCTATTCGCGCCGGTGTCCCTCAGGGTTCCGTACTATCTCCTCTCGCCTTCACGCTGTTCACTAGCGATATCCCAAAAAGTAAAAAGGCTCAGTTGGCTCTCTTCGCCGACGACACTGCCGTTTACTATACCGGTCACTGTCCCAACGCTATAGCTCGTACTCTCCAAACCTCCGCAAACGTCTTAGGCGCTTGGTTCCGGAAATGGAGAATCGAGGTCAACCCCGATAAGAGTCAGGCGGTTCTCTTCTCGAGACGTCGTCGACTCCCTCCCCCACTTCCCAGCCCGATCACTATGTACGGCAAGCCAATCCCTTGGGAGAAGCAAGCCAAATACCTAGGCGTGATCCTCGATGAGAACCTTACCTTTAAGGCTCATATTAAGGCGGTTCGCGCGCGCGCCTCCTTCGCTCTTAGCAGGCTCCAATTCGTACTGACAGCCCGTAGCAAACTGTCCCTCAAATGCAAGCTCCGCATCTATACCGCAGTCATCCGTCCCATCATGACCTATGCCTGCGTTGTATTTGCGCACGCTCACCCACGTCATCTCCATAAGATGCAGACCCTCCAAAACCGTTTCCTCAGAAGGGTCACGGGTGCCCCCTTCTATGTCCGTAATATAGATCTTCACGTCGACCTCAAAATGCCAACCATAAAACAGTTCATGAAACGCTTATCAAAGCGTTTCTTCGACTGCGGCATTAAACATTCTAACCCCCTGATTACAGCGGCCGCCCGCTACACTCCCTCTCGCATTAGCAGTATTCGCCGACCAAGGCATACTTTAATCGACCCCGACGACGCCACTACCCTCCTCCAGGAGAGTAGTAAGGCCACTAGCACGCTACAGAAGCCCAAAACCCGATCGCCGTCCTACCGCCCTCGCCGCCGAGGCCCGCCGCGACGCCCAAATCGACGCCCCTCCCGACCCTTGCTCGAGCCAGCCCGCGCCGCTGAGCCTGTAGCTTTAAATTCGTCCCTAATTAATACCAATCCTGATCCAGCTAGTCATTTGCTGCCCTCTTCCAGCGACGCCCTAAGCCGAGGTTCGTACCCCACAGGGGGTGCCCTTAGCGTTGTCGCTTAGTTTTAGTTAGTATATAAGTTTAAGTCCTGGCTGGAGGCCTTAATTTATTAGGGAATCCACAGGCGAGTCCGCTTAAGCAGACGACAACCGCATAGGTTGACCTGCGAGATGCCAAACATACAAACAAACAAAAAAAACTCTGCTTGCGCGATGCAGGATTCTCTAGTCTGACGACAGTGTGATGCGTTTGTTCGCATGTGGCGGTGTAGATGCCGCCACATCACTATGCGCTCGCGCTGTTCGTCATATCTCTTCAGTGACAGCTAAGAGATGACCAGTCCCTACTGACGGTGCCTGTTCACGAACATGACGCATGGATCAGCACCTTTCAACTCCATTTTGAAGGGAGCTAAATGATCGTTGCACACGTGCCACCATCATCGAAACATGTCACTGAGCATGACATACTCTCAGACGCAGGTCACATTTAAGTCAATGAAAGACGTACCCAGTAAATGGTAGCTTTATAGTATGTACATAGTACTCACATATGGCTTATGCAGTTATACAGTATTAAAAGATTGAGTTCATACAATGCAAAGATAGTCCCTATTTCTAGTGATATATTTGAGTATATCATAATATAAATTCTCGTGTCAAAATGTTAGTTAACATACTCCCCCGAAACGGCTGGACCGATTCTTATGAAATTTTGTGTGTATATTCTGTCTGAGAATCGACCAACATCGATTTTTCAAAAAAAAAAGAAGCGTTTTAAAAAAAGGAGTTTAGAAGTTATGAGGGAACAGATAAACATACATACCTAAATATGTACATACATTCAAACATGCATCAAAACCCTCCTTTTTGCATAAGCGGGTAAAAACAAACTGCAATGCAAGATTTGGTGAATTACAACTTCCTCTGTATTGTTCTTCGGGAAACTAATTACTGTGTAGTCGAGAATAATAATAAATGGTGTAGTAAGCAAATTAACGGCTTTTGAAATCTAAAAAGTAAGATCTTTTATTTAAAGTTCGAAGAAAATATTTCCATTATTATTCAGATTTTCCTGAGGGCTACAATTGTGTCCAATTAATTACGGTGTGCAACAGCTGGGACACTAATGTGAATCCCAGAACTGTGGTGTTGTGTTTTAGCAGTTTTATTTTGTGAAACGTCCATTTTGCCTCGTGTAAACAAGATAACGAATGCAAGCAGCTTGCAGGCAGCTTAATATAAATAGGAGTTTAATTTACATAAAGTGGGAAACTTTCTAATTATAATTATTAGGAACAGGTTTAGTTTAAGCATTATACAATTTGCTGTAGGTACGTTGTAATTTATCCTTATGCATGAGACACAAAATGTCTAATATTGCGAGAGCAGTGGTGGCCAAGTGAGAGCAGTGGTGGCCCAGTGAGAGAAGTGGTGGCCCAATGAGAGAAGTGGTGGCCCAATGAGAGTAGTGGTGGCCCAGTGAGAGCAGTGGTGGCCCAATGAGAGAAGTGGTGGCCCAGTGAGAGTAGTGGTGGCCCAGTGAGAGAAGTGGTGGCCCAATGAGAGAAGTGGTGGCCCAATGAGAGTAGTGGTGGCCCAGTGAGAGCAGTGGTGGCCCAGTGAGAGCAGTGGTGGCCCAATGAGAGAAGTGGTGGCCCAGTGAGAGCAGTGGTGGCCCAGTGAGAGAAGTGGTGGCCCAGTGAGAGAAGTGGTGGCCCAGTGAGAGCAGTGGTGGCCCAATGAGAGAAGTGGTGGCCAAGTGAGAGCAGTGGTGGCCCAGTGAGAGCAGTGGTGGCTCAGTGAGAGCAGTGGTGGCCCAGTGAGAGCAGTGGTGGCCCAATGAGAGCAGTGGTGGCCCAATGAGAGAAGTGGTGGCCCAATGAGAGAAGTGGTGGCCAAGTGAGAGCAGTGGTGGCCCAGTGAGAGCAGTGGTGGCCCAGTGAGAGCAGTGGTGGCCCAGTGAGAGAAGTGGTGGCCCAATGAGAGAAGTGGTGGCCCAATGAGAGAAGTGGTGGCCCAATGAGAGAAGTGGTGGCCCAATGAGAGTAGTGATTGCCCAGTGAGAGCAGTGGTGGCCTAGTGAGAGAAGTGGTGGCCAAGTGAGAGCAGTGGTGGCCCAGTGAGAGCAGTGGTGGCCCAGTGAGAGCAGTGGTGGCCCAATGAGAGAAGTGGTGGCCAAGTGAGAGCAGTGGTGGCCCAGTGAGAGCAGTGGTGGCCCAGTGAGAGCAGTGGTGGCCCAGTGAGAGCAGTGGTGGCCCAGTGAGAGCAGTGGTGGCCCAATGAGAGAAGTGGTGGCCAAGTGAGAGAAGTGGTGGCCCAGTGAGAGCAGTGGTGGCCCAGTGAGAGCAGTGGTGGCCCAGTGAGAGCAGTGGTGGCCCAGTGAGAGCAGTGGTGGCCCAATGAGAGAAGTGGTGGCCAAGTGAGAGCAGTGGTGGCCCAGTGAGAGCAGTGGTGGCCCAGTGAGAGCAGTGGTGGCCCAGTGAGAGCAGTGGTGGCCCAGTGAGAGTAGTGGTGGCCCAGTGAGAGAAGTGGTGGCCAAGTGAGAGCAGTGGTGGCCAAGTGAGAGCAGTGGTGGCCCAGTGAGAGCAGTGGTGGCCCAGTGAGAGCAGTGGTGGCCCAGTGAGAGCAGTGGTGGCCCAGTGAGAGCAGTGGTGGCCCAATGAGAGAAGTGGTGGCCAAGTGAGAGCAGTGGTGGCCCAGTGAGAGCAGTGGTGGCCCAGTGAGAGCAGTGGTGGCCCAGTGAGAGCAGTGGTGGCCCAGTGAGAGCAGTGGTGGCCCAGTGAGAGCAGTGGTGGCCCAGTGAGAGCAGTGGTGGCCCAGTGAGAGCAGTGGTGGCCCAGTGAGAGCAGTGGTGGCCCAGTGAGAGCAATGGTGGCCCAATGAGAGAAGTGGTGGCCAAGTGAGAGCAGTGGTGGCCCAGTAAGAGCAGTGGCAGCCCAGTGGTAACGGCCGCGACTTACGAGTTGTAGGTCGTACCCCAGGCAGGCGCTTTATTTTTTGTAAATTATTTCATCACCACTGCTCTCGAAACGGTGAAGGAAAACACCGTGAGGAAACCGCCATGTCTTAGAACCGAAAATTCCAAGACTTGTGACATCTACCAACCCGCACTGGGCCCGCGTGGTGGAATACGTCCCACACCCTCTCACAGAGAGGAGGCCTAGAATTTTACTTAGAACAAAATAAAATAAGGCTACACATTGTAACGAACAACTCGACCCTAACTACCAAAAAAGATGAAATTATACTTGGTACATATAGTTTAATAAATGGAATATAAAATACAGGTCGGAATATAAAAATAACACAATACGGTTCACGCGACACTGAAGTTAATAGGCTTGAATTGAAGTCCGGAGGAGGAGGTGGAGAAAAAAGGTCTTCAGGCGTCGAAGGGACACTTCAGAGTGCCAGTCTCCTTCGACAAAGCTCGACGTAAAATCTCCAGGCAGATGGTTACTCAGCAGAGTGCAGACGTAGAATTGATAGGTGTTTGTTGATAAAACCCGGACGCCGTATTATCCTCAGGCAGATGGTTAGTGAAACGGGTCCAGACGCAGAATCCGAGGCAGATGGTTAGTGAAATAGGTCCAGACGCGGAATCCTGAAGCAGATGGTTAGTGAAATAGGTCCAGACGTGGAATCCCCATCAGGTGCTTCAGACTTTTCTTTTATAGGAAAATATTCCTTTTCCAGAATTTTTGATGATTTTTGAAGTTTCTAAATTGTTTTTCTTATTCTGACATCTCATCTGCCAGTCATAAAACCAGCCTGTGTGTTCAGCCAAGACGTATTAAAACCTCCACGATCGAGAATGGGCGTGTCCTTATTAATTATTGTAGATGTCGAAATTCAGTTAGTAATCGGTAATTATATAGAAAATACAATATTTCAGCTAAACCTATTGATAAAAATAATTCAAGTTATATAAACCAAAAAGTAATCTTCATAGACTAAAAGAGAAAATTTAATGACAGTTTGACAATTGACTTGTGTCACAACAATGGAAAATGTAAACAATGAACGATTTTTTAAAGATATTATAAAAGAAATCGTTTTAGAACGATTCGTAAAATGCTAGCAAATACAAGGATATGATACGGGACATGAATGAATGAATGATGAACAATGTTGTAAGTATAAGTAGCATATACTATAACATCAAACAGCTGACATACTCCACTTTTCATTTAATTCTCATAATAACCTGGGAACTGAAACATCAATCGGTTTGCCAAAACTCAAGTATTACTGACAAAAGTACATAAACGCTGTGTTCTCAAGGCGATGATGAATTAAAAATACATGGGAACGAAATAATTCTGAGCAGCCATTAGTGGTCTCAGAGAATAATACAGTCATAAAAGTTGCAATAAAAATGTAAGTTTTTAGGAGTCCACGGACGGGGAGCCAGGAACTCCATTTTATTGTCACAGAACTCTCTAAGATTCCTCAAAGCTCAAATGATACGACAGTTTTGAAATTGAAAAAAAATACAGTCTTAACATACATGTGCACACCGGGCTATTTAATTAGCAAGTTTTTCAAGCTATGATCTGACCACCTTAACAACAACTTAAAGCGAAAACTGTAAGTGAGCAATTTTAGTCCATGTTTCACCACGGACGTAAAAATATAGAGACGGGGTTATTTCGCGCACTGGACCTTTAACGCACTGCTTAGAGTTGAAAATCCAACAGTGTGTATTTTCGAAACACTTGGTTGTTGGATATTCAATACACGAGAACGAAACACCGAGAGTTGAAAATTCAGTGCGCGATAAAATCCGGCCACGATATTTTTACGTCCATGCAAACGTATTTTCATGCTTGCCTGCAATTAATAGTTTTATAAACACATAAATGGGTCAGTTCTTTACTGTTTACACATTTTGATTAAGTGTATTTGAGTTTATCAGATAACTACTAGTCGTATGATAATGCGAACGTGTTTTAATTTCACAATCGAGCGTCCTCATAAAATAAACCGCAGTTGATATATCTGAAATTCATTTCTGCTTTTTAATAAGCCATTATGATTGCTGCGGAACCTTTTGACGCGATATCTGAAACAAACTGTATACTTTAAAGTTATTACCCTAATTGCCTGAACAAAAACACTTTCTCTTTATTAATATTAATGTTGAAGTTATTATACAAATATTTTAATGCCTGGCTTTGTTATTTAAATAGGCAACAAAGTGACGGTCAGGGGAATTCTCTTGTGTACTTGTTTTTTTGTTAATTATTTTATTTGAAAGGTAGACGTTAATATTTGGACACCCTAATGGTTTTCAGTGTTTTTAAAATGGACTACAGGGAGTCAATTCTGTGTAAAAAAGTAATTGTTGGTAAATTAGAAAAGTCAACTTTCACCAATATGTCAACGTAGGCAAGTGCCGTAAAAAGATTGAGACTGACGTGGATTTGGATACGAATATTTTCATTTATAAGTAACCAGATGTATCCAGACGATGATTATTGAGGGGCTTGGTCCTCATTAGCAGTATTCGCCGACCAAGGCATTCCAGAGTCACCCCCGACGACGCCATTACCCTCCTCCAGCCACACGCCCTCCACGACTCTTGCTCGAGCCAGGCCCGCGTTGCTGAGCCTGTAGCTTTAAATTCGTCCCTAAATAACACCAATCCTGATCCAGCTAGTCCCTTGCTGCCCTCTTCCAGCGACGCCATGCCGAGGTCCGTACCCCACAGGGTACCCTTAGCGTGTAGTCGCTTAGTTTTTAAGTTATTTAAGTCCTGACTGGAGGTCTTAATTTATTAGGGCAAGCGCAGGCAAGTCCGCTTAAGCAGACGACAACCTCATAGGTTGACCTGCGACATGCCATTCCCAAACAAAAAAACTACGCATCACACTGCCGTCACGCAAAATCCTACATCGCGAATCCAGAGTTTACCGCGCAACTATCATATACAAAACGTTCGACATCAATCAACGGGCAGTAGCCCACTAGAAACAAACTCCCTTTTCAGTGGAGAATGAGGAACTTTCCTCCCTGTTCATACTTTATTAATTTGCCAGTTCAGTCATTTGCTAGAACGTCATGCAGATCACGTCGGGGTCACCAGTGAAGAGATATAATGAACAAAGTGTAAAGTTCACTCATGCTCTTGGAAAAGGGAGGATCCTCCGGCCAGATGGATGTCGTATCTGATGATTGTTGTCGGGAAGTTGTATATATGCTATCTGCGCGGTAAACTCTGCTTGCGCGATGCAGGATTGATGCGTTTGTTCGCATGTGGCGGTGTAGATGCCGCCACACATCTAATGTAACTAGCCTGTACAGTCCCACTGCAGCACGCGCAACATGATCGTGTGTTTTGACGAACTTATAGATAAAATGACAGGTAGAATAGACCATATGACAAACGAATAAAACAAATCTGTACTATACGCGTATTGGGCAAAGGCCTCCCTCTCCCTTTTACACACAATACTGTCTTTTGTCCTTTCGTTAGGAGTCAAGATCGACCCGCCATGTTCGTCTCGGCACATACATTCTATTCAAATTCACAGTTTAGTGCCTATTTCTAACAGTCAAACATACTCAACGCACATAAGTTCTATCTTCCCACGTCTTCTCCTTCATACGTCATTCGACAGGTCACTAAGCTAGCAGTAAACTATATTGCTACTTGTTGGTAATTAATAATCATGCCCAATTGGGATTTATGCGTTCCCATGGCCGTAGCCACCTGTAACTGAAGATGATGTGTTTATGATATGTCGTTGTATGTATTTAGATTCATGCATTGAATATTGAAATATAAATTGATGACGAATGGTTTGTAGAGATACATGGTTGAATTACCTCCTATCTTAGGTGAATGACTACGTCTTGATGAAATTGAACGTGAGAATCCAAGTCAGGATGTCTCTTCTTCAACAGCTGTGTTTCTGATTCTGACTATTCCAGGACTGGACACAAAAATGGAGTTATCGTGGTATCAGATACATTAATAATGGCTTTTCATCTTCAGCAATAAAATATGTTCCTTAAGTTTTTTTTACTAAACAAGACGAGAAAGACGCAAGGTGTCCTGAAACGGCTCTAAGTTTAAGACTGGGATTTGTTTTAAGTTGTTAAGTAACAAAACCAAACAACAAAACCCTGGCCATATAAAGTTTGAACAGAACGAATTGCAGCGGTAGAAGACCGCTAGATGTCGTAAGAATGGCATTTTTAGGGAGTAAACAGTAATGTAACGTTTGTATGGAATGAACGCCGACCGCGTTTCCTATTAGTGGTGGTCTTTAACACCTAAGGCCCACCTCACACCGTCATGAATCAAGTCATGGAAACTTGAAAGTTTACGCAGAATGACTTTCTGCGAAAACGTTCAAGTTTCGCAACGTTCAAATGTAAAACAGTATAGTAAAATTATTAATGGAAACACAAATTGCGGCGCACAGTAATGAAACTGACCGTTTAATTAACAACTCGAATGATTAATTGTTGTGGTGTGTCAGCGAACGGCGGTTGGACGGTAGTTTGTTAATGTGGAGGACATAATTGATCAATTTATTCTGGTCGGGTAATAATTGATCAATTTATTCATTCAAAGTTCGATTTATAAAGTTGTTATGTTAAAATTGAATATTATGGCAATAAGGTTATGATTCGTAAATTATATTTGTAACTGCAAGTAGGTTTATACGTTTTCGTCAATCACATTTTTAAAATTAGATGCGACATAGCTAGCAGGTAGGTATTTCAACAATGAAAAAGAAGTCGCGTTGTTATCATTTGTCACAATATCAGTTTTTATCTTTCTTGATGGTCAGATAAACCCACTGCTTGCTTCGTTTATTGACGATGTTTTTTCGACATTTACTTACTCGTACTTTCGTCTCTCGATAACTCAAACATAAAAATGTGAAATAAGTGGTTCGTTTCATACTTTACCAAATTTTCTGTAATGAAAGTTGTGCAAATATTAACTTCCAGCAGCTCCGCCTTTCCTGATTTCTCTCGGGAAAATCAATTTGCAAGATTCTATTTGAGAACCTACTTTTAGTTTTTTAATAAAAATCATGCCTAATTTTTTCCAGCACAACCATCTCCCAGTAATTAGATGTCACAGGTAAGGATAGATGTACCAATTGTCGAGGAAATAAGTACCTACTTACAGCAATTACTTTACGTAGAATTATATACTCAGTTTGATCAGTAAAAATAAATCTAGTTCGTACAACTTGATTACAGATTATTCTTTACCCTAGATTACCTATACCACAGATACCCATTCCCATACAAAGAAATGAAACCTCCCTGAGTCTGGCAATTGAACTGGCAATTTTGCTTCGTCCAAATTTTCAACAGATGACAGCTTAAGCGACTCAATAATTGCCAGAGACTGTAGTTTTACAACGCCATCTGGGAGTCGACCTACTTTTAAAACGTTTCATGCAATTCTTTTTATAAAGTTTTATAGTTCTGGGTTCAGAAAAACATGTTATTAGATTTATTTTATATTTCTATGTAAAAAATAAGATTATAAAGGTTGTTGATTTAAATAAGTAACAAAATTGGAAACTGTCATGAGGCAGGACCAATTAAGTAAAACGCCATCTATTGCAAAAAGCTCTAAACAAAATGATTAACAGATGTAAAATATTCGAATTGAAGATTTGAAGATTTAGAAATTATGAGCACTAAACAAGGATACTTAGACTTTTACCAATCATAATTCAGCAAAATTCTGCCGTATATTGCTTTTTAATGATTGTTAATTTCATAATGGTTACGTATGCTGCCATCTATGATTTTATTTCAAGACAAATTATAATTTGTTCGAGTTGAGACCCCATGCCTATATCTAGAATCGAAGCTACAAATAAAAATAAACACAAAATACATAAATCAACTATCATGTCAAAATACCATCATAAAATAAAACACCACTATTGCCTACATTTATCAACTTTTCACAGTCAAAAACATAATTAGTCACACACCAAAACAAAATAAAATAATCTTCTATCTCACGACCCCCATTTTGTTATAATAATACTAAATAAACTAGTGCAAAAGTAATTAGGTAGTCATTAGAAAATGCTAAATAAAAGCGGACGGCTATAATTATTTTACTAGCGAATTCGTGTGACCTTGTTCGTGTCGTTAAATTTGAGTATTAAGTGCTAAACTATAGATTTTAGGTATGTAGGTTTAGTCACGAATTGTCTGGCTTGACAAGACTGAAGATTCTACCTAAAGTCTAGTTTAAAATATTTTTTCATTGATACGATGACCAATGCTTTTATTATTTTTTGGCAATGAGAATAGGTACTGTCTTGAACCATGAATGCTCTTGGTTTGAATGCCGGTCGTGATGCAAAAATAAAACATTAGGAAAAAATAAGTTGTCATAACGCCCTGACATTGAATGGCGACAGAAAGAAAGAGGAAGATGCATAGTTTCGCAAGAAGCTAAAAAGAATTTACAAAACTGATGACCAGCCTTGAGTACCTAGAGACAAGAAGAAAAATAATGTTAAATAGCACCAGTAAATTTTGTCGATTATTAGTTCAGAAAGCCAATACCCATAATTATTAAAGTTCAAAATCTAGTCCCAATCTCATCTCAGGGACAAACAATGTGAAAGCCATGTAAAAATTTTAGGTACATTAGAGGTTTTTTTGTCAGGTTGAAACTGAGATTAGAATGCAAACGTAAAAGTACTGGAATTGCCCCTCAGAGTACGTTCCTCCACAAAAGATTGAACATAACTAATTCATCATAACATAATCTAACAAGGTTTTTTCCAACCCACACTTTTAACAAAAAGCGCGTATCTCACTAAATAATACACATTGAAGTTTCCCACATGGAGGCCACTTAGTGCACTCATGAATTATGCATCGAATCCGGACGGACACAGCGGCGCGTGGAAAGCGCGCGTCGAACCGGCTTGATTGTTTTACTTATAGTTGAAAAGTACTACTGGTCGCCTGTTATATAAATTCTCTCTTTTCATATTTTTTCCCGGATACTACAACTTTATTTCAGCTTTTACAGTGGCCGATTTCTGTCAATGAAATAATCAGTTTTTACTTCGCGAAGCATACCGTTTCATTCTTTTGCTGATAAACGAAGTGATATTATGTAGCTATTGGGTACTTTTCAAGTTTCCATAACAGAGCGGTAATTCCCGTATTTTAAGAAAAGTACTGCCAATTGACATACATTTTTGACATGATTGTCGCTGAGACGAGATTGCGCCTTGAATTTGAACGTTTTTTTAAGAATGAGAATTAGCCTTCAGATCTCTGCCTCCACTTATACTATGTATTAGGTATTATTCTGGTGTTTTTCAATTCTCTTATGGCATCCGTCACGTTTCCCCACGCAATTAATTAAGTTTTATGTTTAATATAATTTTTCATAAATAAGTAGATTTTACGATTGTTTTTGCCATTTTGACCTCAAAAGTCCTTTTTGAAACCCTAGGAACCCCTAAAAACGTCAAGAAATCCAACAAACATTTTCTTACTTCAAATCCAAATGAATGAGTGGGTGATCCATCCAATTGCCTAGGCGCACAATTGAATTAAAGATCCTAATGGTAGATAATGGCGGGGAACAAGTTCACAGGACCACTTCAAACAAGGGGTAATTAGGCAAAATCTCCGAGTGGAAATTCTGTCTTTGAACCCTTTGAAACTTTACTAATTAGACTAATTTCACACATACTAGGTTTGCTTGAAGGAAACACTAATTGAGCGTCGCTGGTTTTCTCGTTTTCTCTGGCTTAGTTTTCACCATATGTTACCTTTGAAACTTGTGTGTAGTTATTTTGAATGTTGACTTCGAATCGAGGTAAGGGTCGAATCTTCCTCAATGCTTTAAAAAAAAAAATATAAATCAGACTGAATCCTCAGAAGCTTGCTCATCTTGCTCGCTTTTCTCGTAAATTAATCTCATTTAATATGCCATGTAAGTAAGTAATATAATCTTTATCTTTTAAAAACCTAGAAGACGTATCTTAGACGATTAAGAAACTAAAATGGAAGTGGGCATGTCATTAGAGTTGAAACCGGAAAATGGGTCAGAGAAGTAACAGAGTGATATCCCAGAGAAGGAAAGAGGAAAAGCGGAAGACCATTTCAAAGATAGGAAGACGACTGGAAAACTACAGCGAGAGGGACTGACAATGCTAAAGAGAATCTGAAGATTTCTGAAATCTATACCTTAAAAAATTTATAAATCTTACAACAAGTTTTAAGATTACTAATAAAGGCTATTTGATTTGATTTGAATATGTTCTTGTGGTTCCTATACTTCCTGAACACATAGACAGTTTACTGATATCCGCTAGAAATTGTTTCGCAAAATATTTCGGTAGACTTGAAAATGTATTTTACTAACTTCCAGCCTACGCGACGGACCTTTTTTCAGAGAAAAACTTTCCAAATTAAAGATATAACGGAGACAGGCTTATGTTAAAACTTTACGGGCGAAAAGTTAACGAGAAAAAATTTCAACTTTAATTAAGTTTCAAACCTAATGACACAAGTAAGTTTGTAATTTACTTTCGAATTTTATTTTTGAGTAAACAACGCGCACCTACCTACTTCATAGGCCATGACTAAGTAGTCATACAAATACTATTTGATTTGATACCGTGACACCTTCGTTTTCAATAATGGCCTCAAATAATATTGGTATGTTTAGCACACAGATTAGCACCGCTAATAGCTTTGTCAATATTGCCATATGAGTCAAAACGCAATCGTCATCTTGTTTTATAATTTATATATGTTCGCAAAAAGTAACAACACTCTTTTACATTAATTCCTTTTACGAACGAATCTTATTACTCGTCACAATCCTAAGCTCATTCAAAAATCTTCTCTGTTGCTTATATCAGCATATCCAAAGTATTTCGTAAAAAAACCCGTGGAAACATAGGTGAAATGGGATGCTAATACTGTTATTACACGGAACTTACAGATCACTTCAACTAAGTTGTCACGGTGATATTTTTACAGAATAAACCGACAGGTATTTTTTTACCATGACAACCTATGACCAAATTAATACTACGCTACCCAAACGAAGGATGAAAAAACTGAGCGGGGGTAAATATAAAACAGATCAAAAAATAATAATTTTATCAATATTTCGTCGCATAATTAAAAAAACCTGTAATGGCTACCTGTAATGACACCTTTATTATCATTACATATAATTTCATACACTAAAGAAATGCAAAAAAAAAAACAGTAAACCGAGCATTTATTATTAAATTTAATTAAAACTCACAAATTTGGTAGTCATTCGATTCAGCTAACATTAAACGCATCACTGTTTTGAGCCTGATTTGTTGCCGCGATGCGCTAGTAGCGCCCTAGTAATGGAAATAATCCCAGCCGTATATTTAACAAATTGCCTTTATTAACACAAATTCACGTCGATAAACAATAACGTCTATCAGCGAAGAGTTCGCTCGTAATGAGTAATCTAACCGGTTCCAATCTAAGGACCTATACATATACATAGCTATAAATTGTGGTTTGTGATAGATTAGTTAGATATCGATTTCTAGTCTTCTCCGATACCTAGCTATGTGTTCTTTATTTTGTTCTTTTATCATTTTATTTAGTATTTGAGTGTTTTGTATTTCTTCTTTTGCTTTAAGTTTTATCTCTTTCTTGTTATGTTACGTAGAGTTTTATTTTTTGTGGTACCACTGTTTCATTGTTAATCCTGCTGGTATAATTAAGTCTCCTTTCTTTTCAAACTCTTAAACCAATCTTGCTGTTACCTTAAACTTTTTGATACCTGTTTTTTCTGCTTTATTTTCTATATTTCTAGTAGTGTGATTTCCTTTTATATGTCAAATGAAAAGGAATTTCTTCTTCAATATTTCAAGCCTTTTCCCAATTATGTTAGAAATGGCCTCCAGTGTCACCGGATGCAGTTAAAACCAATATTTAAATTATATTATAAAAAATACACTCAATATATAATTCAACTGGGTAGTATTATTACTGCTACCATCAATGAAATATCGGAATAGCCAGCAGCCGATACGGCAATAAACTTAACGTTTATGAATATTGATAGCATATTCCATTCCGTCACTAAATCAAATATCCCCATCAACCGACGTTAAATCTTTCAGTATTCAGTAGGAAGTCCATCAGTTATTCATACTTCTATTCCGTTTAGTTATTGACCAAAGTTAACTAGACTTTTAGATAAATGTATTTGGAATTCTCAATGACTAGGCGTTTGCTCTAAATCTAGATTTAAATATGAATAGCTTATAATGTTGGGAATGGGATATATCATAATAGTATGTAACACAGGTTGTTAAATCTTTTAGGTTCTGTTTCTAGTAAAAGTAAATGTAATATATCGAACATATTGCATACATATTGCAAACAAATAAAACTTATAGAAGAAGTTAAGCATGAAAGTTTAAATAGAATTCTTAAATTTGCTTCTTGGGGTTTATTTATAAACGTCGCTTGCAGTTAAGAGACGTTTAAACGTCAAAAATATGTGAATAGATAGTCGCTCGTCATTAACTTTATGCAACTTTTACAAATAAAGGAGACGGTGTTTAATTTTAAGAAGAGAGTTTATACATTACTATTATTCACGCAATTAAGTAGCTCGAATTATTTTCGTCTCAATTATATTGTATATCACTAGATTTAGACTAGTATTCTAACAATCGTGAAACAGAAGTCTCACCCACACTTAAACCCACGCAAATCAAGACTACATGTATATATATATAAAACTGCTCCAATTCAATTTTATATAACCCTCCACTCATCCACACACACACAATGTCGTAACGAATATCTAAAAAGCCATACAATACACGTCCCGCATACTAAAACAACGACGCATACATTACTACAGTTTTTGAGCTGCCTCCATACATTTTAAAGTGAAAGTGTTTGTGCTTGTTAGGTGGGCTGTAATAAATTTGAATATGACATCTGTTATATTCCGGTTGTAAGGCTGGATGTACATGTACGTATGATTTGTCTAATATTGCTTACGGGTTTGGAATAATAAAAAGTTGGGTTTAGTAGTAAGAAGTAAGTGAAGAAGGTTTATTGGATGACGCTTTTTGCTGTTTTTGCTTTACCAGTCATAAATTATGAAGAAAGCAAGCACAGTGTCTTATGCTCACTTCTTTGACTACAGTTTGCACTGTAGTGGGTTGATGTTGGTATAATTTCAGTTTTTTCTGTCGCTGCATTATGATAAAAGTCTATCTGTGTCATAGGAACAGCGCCCATTCCAAATATTTCCAAAAATCTATGGTTCTAGAAATGAAGGTACCATTTTAGCACTAATAAGCTACCATTGGTCGACAACTCCAATATAAAGATAGAAGCTAGCAGCTGAAAAACAATATGGCACTGGATCAGGGGCGTACCTGTCATTGACTTAAAGTGTATGCGAGTGTAAATTGCCCCACCGAAATCAATAAGTTGGACACAGTGGACGACAAAATTATGAACATTGTCAAACCCTCTGGTGGATTATTGATAGGGCAAAGTGGAATAATCGAAGAAATCTGGCACTAACAATATAGCTTTAATTTCCTGTGGAAACTTTTGAAAACTTTATGATAATGGAGTGGATTTTCTGTTACATAGAATCTTATAGGGAGTTAATAGTCACTCAACATGATTTATGAAGTCCACCATTTTAAATCCAAAGATTGTGTGATTAAAATACCATCGATATATGTTCTACTAGTTGTTTATCTTCGCAATTAAACTAGGTAAGTCCTTTTATATTTGAGACGAATTTAAAGCTACGGGTTTTTTTTTTTTTGGGAATGGCATCTCGCAGGTCAACCTATGAGGTTGTCGTCTGCTTAGACGGACTTGCCTGTGGTTGCCCTAATAAATTAAGGCCTCCAGCCAGGACTTAAACTTATGTACTAACTTAAAAACTAAGCGACAACACTAAGGGCACCCCCTGTGGGGTACGAACCTCGGCTTAGGGCGTCGCTGGAAGAGGGCAGCAAGGGACTAGCTGGATCAGGATTTGAGTGATTTTGGGACGAATTTAAAGCTACAGGCTCAGCGGCGCGGGCTGGCTCGAGCAAGGGTCGGGAGGGGCGTGGATTTGGGCGTCGCGGCGGGCCTCGGCGGCGAGGACGGTAGGACGGCGATCGGGTTTTGGGCTTATGTAGTGTGCTGGTGGCCTTACTACTCTCCTGGAGGAGGGTAGTGGCGTCGTCGGGGGCGATTAAAGTATGCCTTGGTCGGCGAATACTGCTAATGCGGGAGGGAGTGTAGCGGGCGGCCGCTGAGATCAAGGGTTTGGAGTGTTTAATGCCACAGTCAAAGAAGCGCTTCGATAAGCGTTTCATGAACTGGTTTATGGTAGGCATTTTAAGACCGATGTGGAGATTTATATTACGGACATACCGACGATTGAAGTCGAGACGTTGTATATATATACTAGTTGAGCGGTAAACCCTACTTGCGCGATGCAGGATTTTGTGTGACGCCATTTTGATGCGTAGTTCTCATGTGGCGGTTTAGATCCCTCCACAGGATCTGACCGTAACTGGTGAAATTTGGGTGTTCTTTAGGTGGACCTCTGCCTAACTCTTCGAGAAATACAGGCATTATAGTGTGTTAAATTCAAATGTTATACCAAATACTGAAATTGCGTCATGTGTATCAATCCTAACAAGATCTTGTCACAGCTTCCACTTTAGAAATAGAAAGGACATTTAGATGTAATGCATGAAGCATGTCGGGTCGGAGAAATTTTAGCATCTTCAGTACATTTGAATCTATCATCGAGTTTGAAAGTTAAGACACTTGAAAGGAAATTATATTATTAATAACAATAAATTCAGAGAGACTGGCATATTTTTTGTGCTGTTGCTAACTGATGTGTTTTGTGGACTGTTTATTGGTGTTTTTATCGTTTCTCTAATCATATAAAACTTGTTAAGCAATTAGTTAGTGGGTAGTATTTGTAACTAGTATGTTGTTTGTTTTTCGAGCGTGGAGATTGGCACAAGAAAAGATAGGCCTATGCTCATCAGTGGGTGAAGTCAGGCTGTGGGTGATGATGATGATGAATGGTGACGGTTTCCACGTTTTGCATCAGTTTTTTTTTTTTGGGCCAATAAGATTTGAAATGCTGTCCTCAGTATTTTAGATCTTGTTGGCCTAAAATTACGCTACTTCCAGGGTGTCGTCTTTGGAAGCGCTAGCTAAAGATTTATATGCCATGTTCTCTAATAAACTAGAGCCCGAGTTATTCGTTTTTTTAAGCTTAGATAATTAAATTTTCGGATGTATAAAAAATAACTAAAACACGAATAGATTGAACCTATTGGAAATTTGACCTAACGAAAACTAAAGACATGAGAATTTGCGAAATATCGCTGTCTACGTTATAAATATTCCAATCTGAAAATATATCATATTATTAATGAAGATAATAATATTCTACGGAGAATGTCGTGTATAGAATGCGTATAAATCAGAATATCTGCCGTTCATTGTCCCACATTATTTGAATTTCTGAAGGCCTAGCATGGTTGCTGTGTTTTGTACAAGCATCGTATCTTCCATCGAATACTTGAAATACTGATATAAGAAGATTACATAATTTTAGGACACTTTGTTGCTTAAATACCACTATGGGAAAATATTTAGGACATCTAAGTTTCTTAAGAATTTGTTTTCTAATAATAATGGTAGTTACCATGCGAAATATTGACATTTATTTTATGAGATTTATTTTTATTTTCTATAAGTACTGTACCTTCTTATATATACAATGACATGAAAATTTACTGTGTGAGGTATTATATTGTTTTGGTTGAATGTGAGGAATGTGCGTGTCATTGTTTCAGTTTTAATCATGGTCTGGCAGTTAGAGTAGTTTATGCAGCCTAACCAAATGTCCTTTCTTTGGTGTTATTCTTCGATTCGTTGAACTCCTTAAGTTCTGAGTTGAGCACACGTACTGACAAATATGTGCTACACGAGACCACTCAATCTGTGAGCTTATTTCCTCAAAAGACCATTCCAGACACCGATCTATATAGTCTGACCAAGATTATGCCTACTTTAAAAGAGACTGCGGCCTTTCTTTTCAGAGTAGTCAGGTAGGAAACGCCGATCTCATTTAGTTTAAAAAAATATGATTGACGTGTTAAGGTGTTTGTACAAACCTACGTATTATTTATCATATAAATGCTCTTCAGGAAAAAATGCTCAACTAAAAAGTACCTAAAAACGGGTAGTTACCTATTGGATATTTAATCTAACGAATAACTTAAGACATGGGAATTTGCGAAATACTGCAAATTAAATCGCACCGATTACGTGTTATTCGTATTGATTATGACATTTGACATTTCATTAATCAAAATTGGATGAGTAGTTTAGGCGCTACGGTGGAACACACGTAAATACAAATATGGATACATAGGCTGCTTAAAACATAACACATTCTTTTGGATTCATCGTAGTCGCATAGGCTTAGAAATATAAACCTTGAACGGCTTATGTCCAACCCCACTGAGCCTTTTCATCTTTTTTCAATAACATTACGGCTAAATGCAGTTTGCAGGAACCATTTATAATTAGATGCTATGTGTCTGAGTTCCGTGGACACGCTGAAAAAATTTAAAAAGTTCCCATTTCCGGGCGATTAAAAGTTAGATTTCATCAATGTCACTAACCGTTAAACTTAACGGTTAGTACGGATTTCTTTGAAATAATGTTAACACGATTCACCTTATTATTTCTCAAAAGTGCCGTCCGATCAATTTTGCTGAGATTAACAATCTTCACATCTTTCAATTCCTTTTCGCGGAATAAGATTCTAACTATTACTGCCCACTCGGTTTTAGCCAACGCGACTTAGCTAGGCAGTCTTCTTTTCTGCGAATTTTTAGATTTCCTTCCCAGGTTTTCCTTGCAACAACGTCTTTTCAATTAGTTTTTGAGTACATTCAGAGAAGTTTACACCCTTTTAAGGGCAATAGGTTACATGTGACGGGAAGTGCCGATTTTATTACTCCGACTAAACCGATAGATCTTGATTAACTCCAACAAAACTTGAGTAAATCTTATTTTACCAATTGTTGTAACATGACCCGTAACATTTATATCTAATATATAAAATTCTCGTGTCACATTTTTCGTTGCCATACTCCTCCGAAACGGCTTGACCGATTTTGATGAAATTTTGTGTGCATATCGGGTAGGTCTGAGAATCGGCCAACATCTATTTTTCAAAAAAAAAAAAAAAGGATGCAAAACAACGTTTGCGGGTTCAGCTAGTTTATTTTATGATATTTCATGCATGCTTGTATTCCATTTTCATCTGCAACAAACCATATCTTGCAACCATTTCTGAATTTTAAATGCTTATACCACTGCAACATGGGTATAATAAAATTTGAAATAAGCTGTTACGACTGAATCATGCCATGTAATGAGTCAGCGAATTATGAAATTTACTGACATGTCACTTGATTGTGGGTCACGTACGCCATCTTGGATGTCCGTGAATTGACACCGGGAATTCCGTAAGATCCGTATGACGTTATGTTGGTACATTTGGGTCAGTAAGCCTGTGTACTTTGAATAATTTGTCGTATCAGAGGGCAGTAGAACTTCTTTCATTGTATTTTCTGTGACTAAAGTTTTTTCTTAATCCAAAAAACGACCGTTCAAAGTAGTAGCTCTTTAATTTACTAAACTAGCATGGGCTGTTAAGAAACTGGGAGAAGGAAGAAAGTTTCGGTTTCCGGTTCCGGAAAAGATGACGGAAACCGAAAATGCGCGTGGAATTTTCATGGCTTTAAACGTGTTTGTGCAAATTAGGCACAGGGGTGGTACACATTTTAAAGTGAGTAAAAAGTTTTTAACACACAAAACATTATCTGAATAAATCATCAGGAACAACCGAAAAGAACGAAACATTCCTGTCATCTCAAACCAACATCTCACTTCACTAAACACAGCTTATCATTAAATATAATTTAACATTAATATGGCGGCTCAGTTTAAAATTTTACTATAATAAGCCCTATTCTAACGAGAATTGTGATTTAAACCTATGTGTAATTACTGTACGTAATGTAATCAAGGCTATTTTTGGCTAAACGAGTAATTCAATGAATTTAAATAATTATGTTACGGGTTTATTTTAAACAAATGAAAGTGTTTTAATGAAAATGGTTTGTTAATTTAGGAAACATATCGTATTATATGGGTGTCTCAAGATTTGTGATAAAATGGACCATTTTGAAAGTCTTTGAACGATTTGAACAAATCGAGATTTTGGAGACTAGTACCTACAGATATAAGAATTTTTCTGGGAATTCGTTATTGAAAAAGTGCAGTAGGTAATATTTATGTTATCAGCGACAATTTAAAAAAATGTATTGTTAAAAATAATAATGTTGATAATTTATCACTAAAAACAATATTATTTATTGTTCACTTAACGAAAGCATATGTTCATTGTTTTAGAAACGGCAAGTTATGTCTTTTGTCAAGTTCATTTAACAGCTTATTTTAATATTTCTTTGCAGGTAATGTTTCGCAATTCAGTTTAATTTCCCCAGAATTGATGCGATAATTCCATCTTAGAAGATGCTCACTTCCTTCATTGTACTCCAAAAGACGAAATACGTACCAACATCCGTATAAAATACACATCCCACATTTAAAAAAAAAAAACACACGCCAATTCACATACCGGAATAACAGTAGTCGAAAAACACACGCAGCATCGCGTGCCATCTCAGTGTACCGTTAGGAATATCATGAAACGTAAATTATGTACGTAAATATAAACTATGTTCTATAAAGTGTCCCATTGAGTTTACAACGATAGTCTGCCCGCGTTCGCAGCGGTTATTATAGTTGACTACCCCTACTATGAATGACAAGTTTGATGTCTTGATGACATTTAATTTGAAGAGTGGACCAAAATTACTTCGTTTTGTTGCGTGGTGTTAAAATGTCAAGCAACTGGTTTTCAACGTTTCAGTTTTGTACAAGACACTTTCTTAACAATGGTAAGAGATATCGAGCTGAATTTATCACAGATTGTGTCTTGTCAATCTTGTTATAAACCTATGATAATAGATTTACTACTGCCTCGTTGGTCTAGTGGTTGCAAGAGCTGCTGCTGAGCATGAGGTCCTGGGTTCGATTCCCAGGTCGGGCAAATAGTTATTGAGTTTTTATATCTAGAACTTCTCAGTAGCAGCCCGGAGTCTGGATTTGTGCCCGGTTGATGGCAATAGACTCGCCCCCTATTATATGGGATTTAAAACATAACTGGCGAAATGTGGGTGTACTATAGGTACACCTCTGCCTAACCCTTCTGGGATTACAGGCGTGATGTTATGTTATGTAAAATAGATTTAGGCCAAATAATCAGCATTGCCATCCTACGTGGCAAGTTGGCAATGCTGTCAGCCTTTGAGACACTTTTACCATTGACATCGATGGGGATGATTTTCTTATTGCTCAATGAGGTCTTCTCCATATTTTATAATCATCATCATTTCAGCCGAAAGACGTCCACTGCTGGACATAGGCCTCCCCCAAGCACCGCCACTTCGACCGGTTCTGTGCTACCCGCATCCAGCGGACTCCTGCGGCCTTCACAACGTCATCCGTCCACCTTGTGGGAGGCCTTCCAAAGCTACGTCTTCCGCCGTACGCTGTCGCCCCTCCAGAACCTTTCGGTCCCATCGGTCTTATGTTCTTCGGGCAATGTCAGTTACCTTGGTTCTCCTGCGGATCTCATAATTTCTGATTCGATCTCGTAGGGAAACTCCAAGTATAGCCCACTCCATTTAAAAAAAAAAAATTGTTCAAAAATAATTATGTATCTTAAATCAAAATTAATTGTATGAGAAATATAATTGTCATGCAATTTATTTAATAGTTTGTCTGACAGTTTTTTTTTTCCATTTTAATAATTATAGTTCAGCCATTGTATTATAACCATTTGTTTGCTTTCATCACCCCATAGACAGGCACAAATAGTAACGCTACTCGTCTACCCTTAACACAGGACCCATGACCCACATTCTATACATTTTAGAACGCGCACAAAACCGCGTTAGCGTTCCGCTGTCGCTTAATTAACTCGGCACAATGCGTTGCAGAAATATGCCCTATTAATAATGTTCCCTATTAATATTGTACCCTATTAATAACGTTCCCGATTAATAACGTGTATCGTTCATTGTTTATCTTTTGTTTTGAAGGGAAGGGTTAGCTTTTGTGTTCGAAACAAATGGTTTTGTGGTATTAATTTAGAATGGCCATTTATTTTGTGGGTTATGTGTTTCAATATGTGTTGGGTAAAGCCAATAAAAGATTGTGTTGATTGTTGTTATTGATCACCACGCTTGCAAACTGCGAATTGTGATTGGCCATTTCATTCTATTAATCTAAAAGGCTGCCTGTCCATTGGAGGCAGCCTTAGTTAATGTTATATAGCCATAAGAATGTGGAAGAAACTTCATAAGTATCTTAAAGTTTTTATTAACTTGTAGTACAAAATTGTATGCAAGCTTCTTGAAAACGCCAATATAAAAAAGAAGATATCGAATTACATGAATAATTTCAATAAATTATTAATCAGAAACGTCATATGAACAATAAAACATTATAAAGTCAGTGCCAGCTTGTACCAAATTGAATAAAATAACGACTAACAGTGTCAAAGGGGAATTATTTGATCAATAAAGATACTTAACCTATTCTTGTTGAGTTGGTCTATCAATAAAATATGTATATATATTTGTACAAAACTGCTTGTTTGTTATTTATGAATGGGACGACGACCAAAATGTTCTTTCATCTATTAAATTAAATAAATCAAATGGCGTGCGTTGTGCCTCTCTAGAAATATTGTCATCTGTCTCTGCCGCCAAGTAGCATTGGCTTCGGTGAGAAACCACGTGCGAACGAAACTATCTTTCGGAAGGGGCAACAAGAATCGATCGATTCTATTTAAAATTTGGAGGTTTTGAAATTCAAAGTGCTTTCTATTATTTTTGAAATAAGTGAATGACTTTGAATTTGAATGAGACTTGAAAATTCCCATTCGCGTACATCAACACATCCTGCGTGGAAAGTACCTATTTATATTAATGATAGGCAGAAGTAATAGCTTACACAATCTAATCTTAGAATAAAATCAATCTAATAATAGAGTAGATTAGGTAAAATTTTACAAAAAAATACGTAGTTTTTTTACAATCCCACAATGTCTCCATAATGATCGAAATAAAAGTATTTTCCCATGATCACAATCAATTCTAAAAACCATCTCTATCAATACCTATACTGAGAAGTGATTTATCGATAACATTCAATTAATAAATCGGACAAAGGCTCTATAGATAATGAAATTCTATTGTCACTGCTTTTTCTTTTGTATTGACGGCGTGGAGTAACTACGAAGTATGTACGAAAGTTCAAAAGTTTTATGTTTTGTCTGGTATCCGCCAAAAAATCGATCATAAAAAAAAACGAAAACCGACTTCCGAAAAAAATATTAAGTGTAAAATAACTTTAATTTCGGAAGTCATTGTCTTCGGTTTTGTATTTTTACTTTGAAGTGTTTTTTTTGGAAGTCGGTTGTTTTTTTTTTTTGAAAAAAACTTTGTATTGTTAATTTTTTGTAGTAGTATCTACCCCACACAAATTCGTATACTAAACTAGTTGCTGTGCAAATGACAGTGTCAGGAATTTATTAAAATATCATCAATAAACACTAAGTGGAAAAAATACTTATTATTGATGCTAACTAAAACACTACCCAAGCAAATTAATATGGGAACACCCCTAAAGCATATCCATTAAAAAAAGAATTTTGAAATCGATCTTCAAATTGCCGGTGATATTGCACCACAACAACACATGGTGGTGTGTAACATCTGATTTCTAATACCTACGTTCTTTGCAAATAAATTTACTCTATTATATTCTACTCTATTCTTTTCTATTCTATTCTAAACCTACACAAAAAAAACATACAGGCATATTGAGAACCCACCTTTTGGAAGTCGATTAAGTAATCGAGTAAGTTCGTTCCCATAGTTATGATTACTATGGGGTCTAAAGGATAGGCCTTTTGATCTGTTTTATAACACTGATATACAGGGTTTATGGGATATCGACGATAAACTGTTAACATGAACTCAGACCAATGAAACATGTTAACATGTAATGTTGAAACGAAACCCATAGTAGAAACGCTAGCGTTTCAACATTACTACTCTGGGGTCTAGTTATAGCTTTCGGAAACTACCTGACTTCTGTATGTGTGTATAAATTACCAATAAAAATCACCAATCCGGTGGACAAGCGCGGGTCTTGGACACCGGATTGGTGATTTTTGGCGTAACTAGCTGTTACCCGCGACTTCGTCTGCGATCCGGGATGAAAAGTAGCCTATGTCCTTACCCAGGTCATGGTCTATCTGTGTACAAAGTTTCATCCAAATTCGTTAAGCCGTTTTGGCGTGAAAGCCTAACAAACAAGCAAACAAGGAAACTTACTTTCGCATTAATATATAATTGGTGTGTCAGTAACTAGCTTGGTTTTCGTTAGTCCCCAAATTCTATAAGCCATTACACTCACGACACTAATAAGAATGGTTTAAGATTTAATAGGGATACATGTATTTTGAATTCAGGTTCACGTATACTTAATCAATATTTTCACTTTGTCACCTCTTACGGCTTCTAACTTAAGGAAAACTGTGGTGTAACTTAACCCCAGCCGACCATGCGGCGAAAAGTACCGTGAAGCTACTTATTTACTTGCTATTAAGAAATAAAAAGGCTATTATCATTGGTACATTTAAGGGCAATTCAAATATTAAAAAAACAATACTCAATTTACTACGGCCGTTTTGTGGGACACGGTACAATCGATGACAGATCCGATTCAGCTTTTAATTCATACTATCCCTCTTAACAGATAATAATTATAGGTGTAGAATGTAATTAGTATTAATATACAACAATTAGAACATGAATTTTAGATTGTTGGTAATTTTACACATGCTATTAAAAATAAATGGTCGAGTTGATTATCTTTAATTGCGATCTGTTACTGACTGCCTTGGAACATTTTTATTAATGTGTAGAAGGCAAGCAGATGTGAGCTTAACATTTTTAGATAGCCTTTATTAGCGGTCTGAAAACTAGTTTTACAATTTATTTAAATGAAAGGTTAAGACATCAGAAATCTCAAGATTGCTTTGCAAGCTTTTATACGGCCTACGGTCATGAGTTTTTCGCCTTCATGTTCTTCCCGAAGTCGTTTTCAAGTCGTCCTTCCATTTTTGAATTGGACTTTTTTTTCTTCTTTCCTTCTTATGTATTCTGATGTGAGCTTTATTAACCAACTTGTGTAGCCCGCGACATCGTCTGCAATTAAGGATGATAAGTAAGCCTTTGTCCTTCTCCAGGTCATGTTCTACTCATGTGACAAATTTCATCCACATCCGTTCCGCCGTTTTACTGTGTGAAAGCGTACCAAACAAATATACAACAAAAAAAACTTTCCACCTAAGAATATTAGTTTAATTAAAAGTTTTCAAGGAATACCCTACATAATATGGTATATAGTTATTTTTCAGCGAAAATTTTCACATCAGTCACTTTACTTAACACGTTTTCGTTTCAACTTAAAACAAACATTCGACGAAAAATAAAAAAGGCGTATTTATTTGTTTTCACTCCAAAAATTTGCATATGGTACAAAAACACGATACAAAACCCTTCTGCGAGGCAGAGTGCGAGCATTAATAAAATATACACAATCCCAAAAAAAACTGGAACGAAATCCTCGTGACTCGCAGGTATCCAGCACATTTAAATTGTAAATACTTGTGTGCCCGATGACACTCGCCCGCAGTACGGAAGAAAGTGAAAATGACCTTAAAACGTGAACAAACAGACGTAGGTACCGTCTGGTTTCAGTTGACTAAAACAAACAATATCCCGACACAATAAGACTATAGAAAGTGGACTGACAGTGTAAAAAAACACTTTTTTCATACCATTCTTTCTTTCTTAATTTCGTTGCGGGAAAATTGACTGATAATGGGTAAGCCGCAATAGAGAATGGGTTAAATCGGCCGCGACGTATTTATTTATTGCTTGAGTAGTCCGGATCGCTGACACAGTGGGAATATAAAACAGTTTCTCGACACTACATATACTAAGCCTATTTTGTGCCAATTACCTTGACTCCACAATTTATAAAAAGATCGGGAATGGGCGGTTACATACTTACGACCGAAAAAAAAACACCCGCCTCGCTGCAAACCTGAGCCACAGGCAAACCTGCATAGCTGAATTCACTTGCCAGTCGTGCAATTACGCTTGTCTGTAAGTGCATCGATTCGTTTGTAAATTCGTAGTTGTGCTACTGTTTACTTTCGCAATGTGTCGCCGCTATGCATTAATATTCAGAAGACGTGACGATTTTTTTTTCTAGCGGAAAAAAGCACCTGGTCAGATTGAATTTTCGTACTAGCACGTTTTGTTGGACAGGTTGAGGTGTTGTAAAGATTACGCCGTGACTGATATCCCTTGCTGATTGCGAACACGTCTGCGTACTTAGTGTCTGTAGTTGCGGCTAAAATGATGTTTTCTTGTTTCTTGCGTATTTCTTTATTTTTATGATCGTTTGTAAACGATCTGTTCACGTAAACGTGAATTGTGGCTAAGTGTTGCGTTGAACACAGGATTCATTACCGTTTAGTACGGTTGCTTGGGACAATTGGAACGGACAGAAGAAAAAGGCAGGGTTTGGATTAAAGCTTCACGATCTAGGTTCCAAACCCACATAAACCTGGACTGACGGCAAAAAAAATAATATCAAAATCTACTTCAAGTTTAAAAATCAATTCACAAAGTTGATTTGATTAATTTGTTGAACAAAGAACTTATAATACTGTCAACAATATCATTTTCGTATTTTTCAAAATCTTATAAATGTGTTCTATAACTAAAAAGTCTCGTAAATCAGTCTTATAGTTCAAAAAAGAGACGTTTCAGACTTGATGTATGTTGATTAAAATTATTATTAATTACGGAAATGTAGATCACGTATCCTCTAACTGCCTCGTGGTCTTGTGGTCGCAAGAGCTACTGCTGAGCTTGAGCTCCTGGGTTCGATTCCCAGGTCGGGCAAAGTGTTATTGGGTTTTTCTAACTAGAATTTCTCAGTAGCAGCCTGCAGTCTGGATTGGTGCCCGGTTAATGGCAATAGGCTCGCCCCCTATTACGTGGGACTTAAGCATAACTGCCGAAATGTGGGTACACCCTTAACGTGGAAACTAACAAACAAGTGTCCCTCACATTCAAGTTAACACTGTTCCAAAAATAAGTTACCGTAACTTCTTATTTTAGTAACGGAAAGTATCACGATAAACTCGTTACCATAAAAAAAAACGATCGTAATCGGATTGCGAGAAAACAATCGACATGAGGACGTACCCTAACCGATTCAAATCGAGTCGAATCGATTTTTTATTGCGATCATCTCCGCTGTAACCGGTTGTAACAATCGTACCTTTTGGAAGTTATACAATGATTGTTAGCAATTACATTTCAGTGCTGACATTGCCTTGTATGGGACCGCTATGTCTGCGTTTCTTAAACTTATACATGACGGCCCAGCCAGTGCACAGTGGCGCCGTCTAGTTTTGTTATGAAGGGACTAGAAACCACTGAAAAGGTCTGATAAGAGCGTCGATCGATGGTTGCGTGTGCCTGTCTTATGGTGACAGAGGATGTCAGGGGAGCCGCTGTCGTACCACGTCAACGACAAACTGCTATATTTCGGCACGATCCTGATGATATTGAAGCTGCTGAACCGATACGATTACCACGATCGCTTACTATAATACTTCTGTTAAAGACTATCCATGTTTCTTAATTTTTCGCGACGTTTATTTGTAGCTCAAACACTAGGCATACAGCATGTCGATTCTGTAAAAATCTCACCGTGAAGACTTGCGTGGAGTGAGCTGTCAAGGTCATCCCGTCTTGGTCAATCACTAGCATCAGTGGCACTGACAGCTTACTCGACCTTAGTTTTCACAGTAAGCTGGTTACAGAATAGCAATGCTGGTCTGTTGGGATTAGCGCAGTGCTTAGTCACACCAAGTTTTGGAAAACAGTTTCAGAGGTACTTAAATGCAAAATATATGTTGAGGTAAATGCATGTTGCATGGTCAGTCAAGTGTATGGTCTTGCAGTGGTTGTAATTTCCTATGATTTGACGTCTGGTGATATCGTAAAATCACGCGATCAACTGAAAAACAGTTTACATAACTTCACCAGAAAAAAAGTCCCTGAAGTTCTCAATTACGTAAACACGAAACTCTCTTTCGATGTTCAAATTTACATAAAAATAACGACGAAACAGAATTAACACTTTTAATTTCACTAAGCGGCGAGTCACGTAGATTCAAAAGTCAGCTCCATTAACCATTTTAGTCACGGGCGAAAAGCATTAGAGATTCTGCAAGCGGCTTGTTTACATAATAAGGACGTAACAACGTGTCTATCTGTTAGTTTGACAACCATTGCTGTTGCTGTGTTAAAAATATTGATAAGATTAAGAAGTGAAATGTCAATGGACATGAAACAGTGGAAGTAATTCGTAAAGCTTTTTTGCTGTATCTTCCATTGCTTTATTTGTGAAAAACTCTCCAAGAAAGTTACCTTTTACATTGTCAATGGACGTAAAAAATCGTCATCTTTGCCATAATTTTTTGAGATGCTTTTTCTAAAAGCCACAGACATTTATCACTTTCACTCGTTTTTAGATAATTGTTCTCCGTAATTACTGGTTACGCATCAGTGGGTTCGACGATCGAAGCAGATCGCTTTTTGTTTTTATTTTGTTCTACGTACCTACATCTTTACGTGCGTGTCTGTGTAGATAGTTTAAGCGTCTTACTCAAGTACAAACCCAAGAAACCTCCATCATGACCTATGCCTGCGTTGTATTTGCGCACGCTCACCCACGTCATCTCCATAAGATGCAGACCCTCCAGAACCGTTTCCTCAGAAAGGTCACGGGTGCCCCCTTCTATGTCCGTAATATAAATCTCCACGTCGACCTTAAAATGCCTACCATAAACCAGTTCATGAAACGCTTATCGAAGCGTTTCTTTGACTGTGGCATCAAACACCCAAACCCCTTGATCTCAGCGGCCGCCCGCTACACTCCCTCCCGCATTAGTAGTATTCGCCGACCAAGGCATACCTTAATCGCCCCCGACGACGCCACTACCCTCCTCCAGGAGAGTAGTAAGGCCACCAGCACGCTACGTAAGCCCAAAACCCGATCGCCGTCCTACCGCCCTCGCCGCCGAGGCCCGCCGCGACGCCCAAATCCACACCCCTCCCGACCCTTGCTCGAGCCAGCCCGCGCCGCTGAGCCTGTAGCTTTAAATTCGTCCCAAAATCACTCAAATCCTGATCCAGCTGATCCCTTGCTGCCCTCTTCCAGCGACGCCCTAAGCCGAGGTCCGTACCCCACAGGGGGTGCCCTTAGCGTGTAGTCGCTTAGTTTTTAGTTAGTATTTAAGTTTAAGTCCTGGCTGGAGGCCTTAATTTATTAGGGCAACCACAGGCAAGTCCGTTTAAGCAGACAACAACCTCATAGGTTGACCTGCGAGATGGGATTCCCAAAAAAAAAAAAAGTACAAAATAAAAAAGATCTTTTTGGACAACGGCAAAAAATAAAGACGAGTGAAATCAGAAGTGAATTTATTCGTTGAACAATTTTGTTAAAATCACGTTACGAGTACTATCCTTGATTGGCAGATAATCAATGTAAAAAGTTAAACCGTCTTATTCATTATTAAGACATTCAGAATCAGAATCAGAATCAGAATCAAAATTTTATTTGCTATGAATGTAGGTACAGATATAAGATGTTGTATAATAATGAGATCGGCTACAGTCTACCTTACGGCGTGCAAATTGTTACATTAAATATTATTAAAACAAAATGAATGTCAACAAAACAGGGCCCAGGGTCGCTCCTTAAATCTATTTTAGCTTTCGAACTGTTTTGTCTCTTTCTGTCAAGTTAAAATGAAGTTTGACAGAAAGCTATACATACTTTTTTTGAGTAGCTGTTGTCCTCGACTTCATTCGCGTGCTTATTGTAACAAAAAAGCATAACCAATGACACTTGGCAATAGTGGGTCTTAATTAAGAAGAAAATATTCCCGAGATTACATTTGACAAACATGTAAACAAACAATTTTACTGCTTTATAATATTTGTTGAGTTAAGATAGAATTGCAGGTACAGAAATAAATACATCATTAGATAATTAGACTCGAACCTAATCGGGTCCAAATCTAGTCAAGCAACTAAACTTGTTAAGCAGGTTGTCAACCTCATTTACATTACAACTGCCTTATCATACACACAAACTTGTAGTGCGACAATCTGATAACGCGTAGTTTCGTTCCCAAAACGCGTTCGATCTATAAACAAATCGACTAGTCGCCCACGTGTACCACGCTTAAAGCCCTGTCCACGGCTTTAAGCGTCGACCTGCATTAAGCAACACGCGCGCGTCCGGCCAAAGAAACATTCGTATCATTCGATTAGCAATGATACTCGTGGGAAAGTCAAAATATGTATGTAGTTGACTTAGGTTATCGAAAAGACCGGTGATTATAGGTCAGTGTGAAGCGATAGCGATTGTAGAAACAGAATCGCTCCGAAGCGAATGCCATTCGTCTAGGCCTTCTGTTTGCGTCCGTCGCGACGACGCGGTGACTCGTGGCATGGTCTAACCAACTTCTTTAATTTGTTTTACCCGCAGCTGTCGCCAGAGGCGTGTCGCTTGAGCGTGTAGCGTGGCCACGGGGTAAGATCGATCAGTGTTGCGACTTATCAATTCGATTTGAGCATTGAATTATCAGTGTCTCGATGTTTTAAATTGCCCGTGATTACTGTAAGTGCAGTTAACAATGGTATACGATTTGTTATTGTTTTGTTTGTCTGACAATTGTTAATTGATTTGTTCTGCTTTGTCTTTCGATTTAAAGATTTTGAAGCAATGTCACACGAGTCTTTCCACCTTTGCATTGGCTGGAAGCTATCCTAAACGTAGTTTAAGGGCAAAATTAGATAGTTTTTGGGAAATGCCTGTCGCACTATTATATACGCTAACAACCAGAAAGTCGTGGAAATAATAAAAAACCGGCCAAGTTCGAGTCGAACTCGCACACGTGGGTTCCGTACCACTAGGTTATAAACCCAGAAAAAAACACGTGTATTATATGGAGGCCCCATTGATTTCTAATTTTATTTTATTTTTATTTTTAATTTGTTGTTATAGCGGCAACAGAAATACACACTGTGTATTTCTGTTGCCGCAATTACAACCGCCTACCTAGTAGGTGTAGGGTAGTAGGTGTGTGTGTAGGTGACAGACAGACGGACGGACAGTGGAGGAGTAATAGGGCTTTGGGTATGGAACCCTAAAAATCTTACCCTAAAAACAATTAATGGATAAGACGCAATCTCTTTAAACCGAACATGATTTTGCGGATGCCAAGACCTTACAAAAATAATATATAATATAATCATAATATATAAAGTATATTAAGATAATTTTATTAAAATATATAAAGATTTTTTTTTCGTGTTTTTCGTAAGAAAATTGTGTCAAATTCTTTATTATTCTTCTCG
The DNA here is from genome assembly GCA_963555695.1 of Dasypolia templi. Taxonomy (NCBI): domain Eukaryota; kingdom Metazoa; phylum Arthropoda; class Insecta; order Lepidoptera; family Noctuidae; genus Dasypolia; species Dasypolia templi. The sequence continues at coordinate 5,696,454 of OY743148.1, read as the reverse complement.
AAGACACCAATAAACGTACAATCCATCAAACAGAATTGCTGGCAATAACATTAAAGTAGATAGCGACCTTTGGGATAATTGAGGCTCTTATCTATCACGTTGGGAAAGATCGATCGGTGCGAGGGAGATAAATGAAGTGCCCCTTATTACCTACTTACTATTGGTACTTATAATTAGAGAGGTACTGAAATATGCTCCTCGTTGGTCTGCTGAGCATGAAGTCATGGGTTCGATTCCCGGGTCGGGCAAAGTATTATTCGGTTTTTCATCTGAAATACATCAACGGAAGCCTAGAGACTGGATTTGTACCCTGTTGATGGCAACAGGCTTGCCCCCTATTACATGGGAATTTGAGTGTACTATAGGTGCACCTCTGCCTCTGCCGAATGTATCACAAGAATTTTCTCTATTACCTATGGTTTCATTCACTAACCAAAATATTCGTTCATTTTGCGCAAATACAGCATGTCGATTCTGTAAAAATGTCACAGGGAAGTTTTGCGAAGTGAGCGTGGAGTGAGCGGTCAGTGTTATCCCGTCTTGGTCAATCCCTAGCATCAGTGGCACTGACAGCTCACTCCACGCTCACATCACCTAAGTTTTCACGGTAAGGTGGTTACAGAATAGCACTACTGTTCTTCCATAGCTGGCAGACATCACAGATTGTGGCCAGACCTCATGGTTCCACCCTTTTGTTAATTATTTAATTTATGCTGCGGAATAAAGATAACTTTATCTATGGCCATTTTAATTTCTACTTACTCATTTTAACTTTTCACCAAAAACTACAAAACAACGTAACATAACAAACCATAACTAAGGTAAGACCAAATCATGCCGTGAATAATCGCGCCGACAAGTCGCCCACGTGCATGAAGCCTAAACATCGGGGCGTGCTCACCAAACACGTGTCGAGACGCGTTTTCACTTTTTATTAGGGCTATTCTCGACTGAACGCCTAAGGCCCGGTTTCCATCAAAGCAGAGAGGAGCGGAGACGAGAGGAATGTGTTTTGAATCTATCACTCAGGTTTAGTTATTTCCACATCTCCTAGCCTCGGTGGAAATGGATCAAGCGGAGAGGAGAAGAGATGTCTCATCTTTCTATAGAATATTGTACTCTTTGGAAAAGGGAGGATACTCCGACTAGATGGATGTCGTATCTGGTGGGCAACTGCCCGATGATTGTTGTCGGGAAGTTGTGTATATAAGTATGCTAGCTGCGCGGTAAACGCTGATTTCGCGATTTGTGTGACGTCAGTGTGATGCGTTGTTCGCATGTGGCGGTGTAGATGCCGCCACATCACTCTCCTCCGGTGCCCGGAGGTCGATAGTGGACTAAGTGTTGTATCAAGATACATCGCAAGATAGCATCGCAAGCGATGCCTACCAATGCCAGGATTTTTCCAGTGGGTTGGAACCGGGTGTCGCATAGTTCGCGGTGACTCGGAACTGTCTGCGAAAATGCCCCAGTGAGTCGGGGTGGGTGACTACTGGTGTCGACCAGGAGAGGGATTAAGCGCTCTGCTTGTAGATCGGCCGTATGTGCAGTGTGCTGTGCCAAGGTTGCTGATGAGACTGAAGGTGATGACCAGGTATGCGCTTGCGCTGCATACTGATGGTCAGGACAACCGTTCAAGCCGTGGTTGCTGGCTGGCTGTATGACTTGCGGAAGTGATGATGATGACGTTACGCTGAAGTAGTTGCACCAAGGCTGCGCTGACGTTCATACTCGGGGTCACCAGTGAAGAGATATGAGGAACAGGGTGTAAAGTTCACTCATTCTCTTCGGAAAAGGGAGGATCCTCTGACCAGATGGAAGTCGTATCTGGTGGGCAACTGCCCGATGATTGTTGTCGGGAGGTTGTATATATGCTAGCTGCGTAGTAAACTCCGCTTTGGTGGAAATAACCTACCACATCTCCTCTCGTCTTCGCTCCTCTCCGCTTTTGTGGAAACCAGGCCTAAGACGCTGCTCCACAGCAGTCCACGGCTAGGCTAGGCACGTCTACTAAAATTTACACGGCTATGCTACGTACGGATGCATGTACAAAGCACGGAGGCCGCTTCTAGAGACAGCATTGTCCAAACATTCCATAAAAACCAAGCGTGTCACCGTTTACTCGTATTACGACACTAATGACGTAGAAAACTGACGGCTTTGAAGGCGGTTAGTGAAGAAGTTGTACACTCAACGCATTTTTGGCGTCACGGATTTTAATAGTGGAGTCTTTTAAACACTGTTGGGTACTAAAGGCTTTCATGCCATCATTCGCAAAATCATGGAATCCCTGATTTGCAGAATGCGTGGAGGCCGCAATGAAATCTTGAAGACTGTGCCATCTCCACTTAGGAGGTCCTTTGGTAAAACAGTCACTCATTCATTTTTAATTTAAATCTTTGTAACTTGATATAGTGTAAATGTACCTTTGAATTACATCTGAATTTGAACGCTGTTATCAAATGAACCGTGCAGCTGAATTCCAATTTCACCAATGAAAGTAAACGCAATCAGCACATCTGTTGTGGAATTTTGAACTGATCGCCACACTCTCCGAGCGCATCCTACGTAGCAGTGGACGGCTGACTTTACGGCACATAATTGCTTATACATATTATTATTTATAGGTATTCATTACCAAGATTGGGAGGTGTATTATGAAAGTGAAATGGAACCTTATCTTCTGTAAGTAAGAGCGATTTACTTAATGGGTATGAACGCAAGATTGTTTATCCGAGGAAGATAATATAGGTTGTTATTTACCTCAGTGTTGTGAAAGAAAAATCTTGGGATAATGTGTCGATATTTTTTGTGTGGTGTTTGAAGGTATGTTTATTTTAATAAGGTATTTAGATTGTTTTAGGTGCGTTATTACCATATAATCATTTAAAATAAAATGAGATGTAATTTTCGACCGTAACTTTTTAGGCAGTTTTTTTTTTAAAGTTAGGGAGATAAATATGATCATGCTGTTGCCAATATTCAAACTTAGGGCGAACTTCACCTATGTAACTGAACGCAATCAGCACATAAACTACTTTTAAGAGCTGTCAGTGTCAATATTTACTGTGGAATACTGACGACAGCTCTTGATCGCTTTTAGTAGGCTGATGGCGTTCAGTTTCATTTGTGAAATTGGCACTTAGTGATGTGAGGCTTTTAATAGCATACCGCACTGGCGATTTGTTAGTGTAAAACAAGCAACAATTTAATGTAAATTCAAGTCCTAATAAGCCTTGACAGGCGTTTCACTTTAAAAGTTGCAAAATGTCCAGCTTCTATGTTCTTTCCAGTCTAACTCCTCTGACTAGCAAATATTACGCCTCTTACTCCATTTTCCAAGTATAAATAGGTACCCATATAATTTCCTACTAAAAAGCTTTTATCTCTTTATTATAACACAAACACGGAAGGTTATTGTAATACCCAGCCTGGTTATAATGCTTTCTATAAACAGGCCCATTTTACCTCACTTTTGCAACGTATGAGCTAACCCTTTATTACGTACTAGCACCAAGCTTCTAAAACTTTATGGGGTAAACAGAGTTACTTAGTTAGAAGCCTGGGTTTCTATATGTTAAGAGGTAATAAGGTTGCACTGAGCGTAGAAATTGTTAGTAAGTTTACTGTTGTTTTAAGTACATTTTCTATATTTTGATGTGCTTTGACATAACACAAATAATGCGTATTTTATTGAGGATCTGATTGTTCATAAAATATCTTAAAATTGTGAAGTTTAATGTTCACATGACGTTTTAATGGTCTATGTCAAGATTATAAATAAAAAAGGTTTTTGATAATGATTTTGAGAATAATACACCTAGTTTGTACATATTATTATTTGCTTCTTCGTCGTGCCAAATGGTATTTATACAGAATGTAAAATAACCCATCACACAGTGATCCACTACACCTTCTGAAGATCAAACTTAGAAACATTGCACAAAAATTATTGCCGGGAAACGGCTTTTAGTTTTGGTGTGAAAATTTGCGAAGTGCGGTAGTGCGCAATGTAACACACGCGAAACATTGTGCAACGGTACAGGGTTCGTGGGGTCGTATTTAAAATTGTGTTATAACATTTAAAACTAGTTTTCGTGAAAAAAAAACGTCTGTAAAAGTTGGAATTTTGAGCTTCAATATCTCCGTAACTAGAAGGTTCCCAGGTATGGTCCTGTACAAAAATAAATACAATGACAAGTGACTTTCGGTTTCGTTAAGTGCCTTTTCTCAAGTGGCGCCGTCCTGTTTTATCACGAAGTTACTGAATCACTGAAGAGGTGTCTCAAATGAAATTTTTCGGACGGGGATGTACATTTCGGGAGTAGGGACATCTGTCAAATAGCGATGTCGTTAATTTATTGTTCGGGACTCGGACTAATCGTAATTATGTCTGTAAGTGATACGGATTGGGAAAAGCCCGTAACTTCGGCCTAAGCTACGGATTTCGTGATCACGGAGTAGACCCCTTGGTTTAGAGATGGACAAAGCACTTGCTCATGAATCTTGTAAGGTGTTCCCAAGCAAGCTTACTGACAATAACCGTTGTTGACTATCCTTTACCTATAAAATATAAGATTTATATTACAAATGTGTAAATTTCACTTTCTCAGTTAAGAACAGTGATAAATGTATACAAATTTAATAATATATTTGTGAGAAATAACCTCGAGTAGTTGTAAACGGAAACTTCATATTGTGGAGTCATTACAACATGGGTTTCTGTCCGATGCATCTGTGGTCATGACCTTGTAATTAAACAAATAAATACTTGTTCACAGTTTAGTATATAGACACCAAGTAATTGCTTTGACTACAGCTATTTATTGAATTATTAACAACATTCTAATATCAAATTGTATTCGTGATGGTAAAACTGTTGATGAACTGAAAATTGAGGAGTTAGGTAAGGCTCATACATTTTCTTAAATAGTGGGTAAGAAATGTTAAACCCATAGAACCTACTTTGGAAACCTTTTTAAAGAAAACTTAAGTCCCGGTCTACCTTAATGCCTATTAGGGTAGACCAGGGCTCAAGTTTTCTTGATCTATGATGAACGATGAACATAATATGCATTTAAATATCTTTGCATATGAAAATCTAATGAGCTTACATGCATTAAATGCCCTGAGTTACTGTGCATTTAAAAAGCGTGTGAGAATGAAGAAAATCAAGAATCTTTAAATCGCAATTGCGATCATTAATATCAATAATGGTAAAGAACTTTTAAACAAAACTGCAAGTTTCATTCGACACTTGAATACAAACGCTAATAAAACAAAAGAAAGAAATATAGAAAAAGAAATCGTATCGTTAAGATGACAGAGAAGACTGAACACAATGTGATATTAACGTCACAAAAAGTACAGATGTGCTCAGTTAAGTACATCCACCGAGTAATCACACGCCGCAGGCAATAAAGCCCATCTGAAAAATGAATAGACACATTAAATATATACGAAATATTTTTCATATGCAAAAATATCTGGAACACGAACCAGAATTTATTAAAATCGAGAAATGCCCTGAATACTAGATGCTATCATAACACGAATGAATGTAACCATCCATTTATTAAGACGCACGACTGAACGTCATGTTTTAGCAATATAGAATAATTTTTTGATTAAATCGATTCGTGACATACCATTGCAATACTTTCTCTGTATAATTTGAAAGTGTCAAAGTATTGACAATTAAAACAGATGAGAAAACGACCCGAATGGTAGACAATGATAATAATCAGCACAGCCATGAAACAGCTTTTACCAAACAATAGATAAATAAACAAATAAGATCAGTCAGCCGTCACGGTCTGCGCGAAGTAGATAGAAGATTCGGCGTTAATGAATATGAACGAGATGGGTGCTAGAAAAAAGTCGCGAGATCGCCGATGGTGGCGGAAACAATATTTTCACTTAATTTCAATAATATTTCTTGGTGTGGTCGTTACATATCGGGAGCGCGGTTTAATGTCTGATTTCTCTGTTTGCTAGTCACATTTCTAATACGTGTGATTAAGGTCAATAGATCGCAATGGCGATGTGTTATAAACATTGTAATAGTTTTTATGTAGACGGAGATCAGATAAACGATGTTCAATAGCGAAGGAAAGGATTGTCATTGCTATGCAAATCATTAAATACTTTGTAAGCCTTGATGTTGGTACTCGTATTAAGTGAGATGAGCAGACTCGTAATCTGGCGTCAATCTGCGCGGTGACGACTTTTTGATGTTAACATGAAGAGTTTGTATACTTCACACTTAATGAACGGGTCTTTTATATGAGTATTGGAAGATCATAAAATGCTTTGGAACTTTGTCTTACTTTCTATGCATGGAACTGTTACATTTAGAAGTTCAAATAGGTGTAACTTCTAGACGGACTGTAGTAAGGGCACCTCATTCAAGATACATTGCAGAAGCCCGATATATATTCGTTGCAAATAATGTGCTTATGATTTACGGATGATGAATGTGGCCTAAAGAATTCGAGTACTAACTAATACTTTTTAAAAGGATGATAAACAGACAACCCAAAAAAAAGAACCCGTGCACTTAAAAAACAACTCTTCAATCCTCAAATTACAGTGAAAGTAACGCAAACAAGCAGACCCAACCTGTTTCAACGCACCCCAAAAGCACAATAGTTGTATATACTAGAAATCCCCGATCAAATAGAACCATCTACTTTCTAAGCAGAGAATCTTGCTAGACGGTAAGTCTACTGATGAAGATAGCTGTCGTTATTCATTTTGCATGTGAATGTCATGAAGTGTCGCGATTGTGATCTATGACGGCTTAGAAGATGGTGCTATTTGATTTGCGTTCGTCAGCTGTTCCGGATGAGTGCGGCTGATAATTGTGTAAAGGCTGGACAATAAGTTGGGGGTTGGGGCCGACTTGTTGGTGTTAGGAGAATGAGGAAAGTTGTTCAATTAAAGCTGTTGCGATATGGTCAGCACTTTCAATATGTTTCAGGCATAGATGATGGATTAATAGCTAGGATATATTACGGATAAAAATTGCTTGTAATATATGCTGCGAGAACTAACAGTATTGTATTGTCCATTGACATATATTTTTCTAAGTGGTTTCCCTTGTTGTTCTTTAGTTGTTGTTGTAACTTCTAGGCATATAGATCCAATATACCACCAACGCGTTTTACTTCCCACGGATCAAAATCGTTATCTCATTTTAATCATGTGCTCATTATTAAGAGCGTTGTTGTCCATCCTCCTCGCCCGTGTGTCAAATACACGTTGGCAATAAGGTGCGCCGCGTCGGCACATTTGCTTACTTACAGCGCAAGCGCACACTGCGACAGATTACCACCGCACTATATAAACTAGCTACTGGAATTATTACTAACGTTTCTTTCTCTTATTTTGTTATTGCAAAGTTGGAACTTAGGTTACAAAGTTTATGGACGAGATAAATGTCAAATAAACTTACTACACATTGTACGAGTAGTTAATGTTTTAAAGCCTGTGCATAAGCTATTTAAGGAATTAATCAGGTGTGAAGCCATAAATGAAACTTTATTGTTAAATTTATTGGAATCTTCCATGTAAAATAATTAATCAATTAAACTGATTTTCAATGGCACGCCTTTCTCTCTCACATAAATGTATAATAGGTACTTACATAAAAGCTCTTTGAAGTAATTGTATCTTGCAAAACCCAGAACACTAAATGCTGGGGAGATTATTTTATCTAAGTGGAAGTGGAAGGTAAATGCAATGGCATAGGGAATGTGAAAGATGATTTTGGCAGGGATGGGATAAAAACTATGATGATTGCTGAAAAAGATGAGAAACCCAAAAATTTTGGGACAACAGTAGTGCTATTCTGTAAGCATCTCACCGAGAATACTTAGGTGAAGGGAGCGTGGAGTAAGCTATCAGTGCCACTGACGCTAGGGAATCCCTAGCGGGATGACACTGACAGCTCACTCCACGAAAGTCTTCACGGTGAGTTTTTTTACAGAATCTACGTGCTGAAAGAAAACTGCTGAGACCGAGGTTATAAAAATGCAAAACAAATTGGTTTTAGATCAGCAGTGCTAATCTATAGGTTGTATCCTGATGATGGTTAAGTAGTTGATAATCAAATAACACATTCAAAAAAAGATAGACCCCGACGACGCCACAACCCTCCTCCAGGAGAGTAGTAAGGCCACCAGCACGCTTCATAAGCCCAAAACCCGATCGCCGTCCTACCGTCCTCGCCGCCGAGGCCCGCCGCAACGCCCAAATCTACGCCCCTCCCGACCCTTGCTCGAGCCAGCCCGCGCCGCTGAGCCTGTAGCTTTAAATTCGTCCCTAATTAATATCAATCCTGATCCAGCTAGTCCCTTGCTGCCCTCTTCCAGCGACGCCCTAAGCCGAGGTCCGTACCCCACAGGGGGTGCCCTTAGCGTTGTCGCTTAGTTTTAGTTAGTATTTAAGTTTAAGTCCTGGCTGGAGGCCTTAATTTATTAGGGCAACCACAGGCAAGTCCGTCTAAGCAGACGACAACCTCATAGGTTGACCTGCGAGATGCCATTTATAAAAAATAAAAAAAATAACACATTCAATTCGCCCCATTGCTCCAAATCATTCTCAGAATTATTTGCAGTAACAATATTTAATGTTGACCTTCCATTCTCAAACTTACACCAATTTCCTTTTCAGAACGCAAACAGGAAAATAAATTCTCACAAATCTTGGAAAATTTTGATTTTGTCTTTCGCGGTTTCCAATAATCTTGTATATACATACCCTTTGGCGTCTCACCAAGAGCATGTTTATTGTAGAATGCAGCGCTACTTGCGCCTTCTGCCAAGTTTTCAGATTTAATAACAGGATGAGTATTCTATTAACTTGTCTTACCGAGTTTTAAGTCATTTGTTTTATAAACTGTAACGTAACGTTTAGCCGACTGGCTAAACGTGGTTACAAGTTATTATAATTTTTAGATTATAAAATACATAGGTATGTAGAAGAAGATATTAAATTAAGAGTTAGTCGAAGCTCGCGTAGGACGATCCTCTGGTCCGCAGTCTAACACGAGGGAGCTCACGGTCATGCAGCAGCTCGAGGCGTCGGCCGCTCCTCCGAAAGAGTTGTGGCATAATCGAAAATTTTAAACTGTTTCAATGATGTGGATGGTGCTGCTCTATCTCTTTATTGAATAAAATATGGGCGATAGGTTATTCACGAGATCGTTTCTTCATCATAAATCTTGAATTTAATACAAATTATCCTTGGATTACAAATTGCAGAACCCAGAAACAACAAGTCCAAGTTTTAGCCAAATGTGGATGATTTGTGACCCATAATAGAATATTTCAACCGTCTACTTTGGCTAGATTTTGGTTTCATTGTTACTACTTCCTAAGCTCAATGTTTCCCACACGAATACCATCATAATAATATCGTAAGGCAATCAGGGTTATCGACATAATAATTGGATTAGCCTCATTCATAGTTCATTATAACTGTATGGTAGTAGACCATCTCGACGATAAGTATTAAATGTCAAATGTGGGAGACCGGAGACGCTTTGATATTTTAAAGGTGGCGTACACACTTGATGGCTAGTCATTTTACAACGTTATAGAAAGGTATAAATCTATGTAAATAAAAATCAATTGCCAAACACGTTTGTCCGCGCATCACTTCAAAGCGGCTGCACCTATTTGGCAAATTCTTTTTTGTTGTGTGTGTTATTGTCAGGACAAGGTATGTATGTTTTTTATTTTTGGTAAAGCCACCGGGTAAGTCTTAAATGGATGCTAATTCACTCCGGGCGACATCTGGCACGAACAGCTAGTATTTTAAAAAGTCCTAATGGATACTTGTTTTGTAGAATGTTAGGAACGATTCTTAGCGAAAGAACGCCGTCGTGTAATTCAGATTATTCCTAGGCAAAGGCGAACTGTGGAAACCACGGACGGGCTCCGGAATGTCCTGTGGTAAGGCCTAGCGGTCGTGTAAACCTATGCTTAGATTAATTAGTACAAGCTGTTACTAACTCAGCTGGAAGGCATGTTTGAGACCAACAACCAAGCTTGTTTATTTTGTAATATCTGTCGTAGTTTCGGATATCAAGCCAGAAGCGGGCGATGCTGTAGTAATGCTTTTGGGTCAAAATCTACTAGCAAATATGAAAATAACGTTTTATGTAGGCCTAGCATTTCGCACATATTATAAGTGTAGTATTAATTATTCAAATATTATCTAATTTGGCTTAACGCAAAAATATTCCCTAACCAATATTTACTTCGTTTTAAGACTTTACTTATATCTTTTGGTGGTAGATACCTATTAATTGGGCTTGTCGCAAAATTTACACCAAAATGCTATGAGGTAGTTGTATTTTAACCGACTTCAAAAAAAAGGAAGAGTATCTCAATTTGTAGGAATCTTTATTTTTATGTTTGTTCTCCGATTACTCGAAGACGGCTGGACCGATTTGAATTTTTTTTTTTTCGTCAGAAAGGGTACACTTTCCAGTTGGTCCCCTATAACTTTGCTGGGGTAATTTTTAACTAAGCTTAAAAATACGTACTTCTCCTACGTAATATACGTGGATGATATATAAGTTCAGTAAAAAAAAAAGGTTCTTGAAAAAATTAAAACAACCGACTTTAAAAAGCTAAATAAATACAAAATGAAAAATAACTTGTAAGATCGGAAGTCAGTGCCAAATAAACAAAAATATAAAACCAAAGACACCGGTTTCCGAAATTAAATTTATTTTTCACCTACCGTTTTTGCTGAAAGTCAATGGATTTTTTTGCTTTTAAACAATCTGTCAAAGAACATTCCGTTTTACGTTACGGCTACGTCACGTGCCTCTGGTTGTTGTAGTTTCGATTACCAAAGCCGATATTCCAGTTACTAGCAAGGAAGGTAAAATACGATTCTATAATAAAGCTCGGGCTCGGGCTTTTTGACGTAAACTCACGTACATATACTGCGTTCGCCCTAACATTATAACCTAATCCTCAATAATTGTTACTATGGAGTAATCTCATAATCAAACTACATAGTTAAAGTAAACCCCGTATCACAAGTCAATCAAGTTTTATGGATAATTAATAGCTAATCAAAGCAAGCGGTGAAACCTCCATTAATATTACGAGGTTAATATTATTTTCATTACTGAGAAGGAAATGACGATTTAGTTTAACACTTTCTTGTGATTTTGTATGATTTATCTTATTTCACCATCCTCTTCTCCTTTTTCCTATTAATTGGGGATGAACGCAGCACAGCTTTTTCTATCATGTCATGACGTCGTCAAATATTCTGTCCCTTTCTGGCCGTATCTCTATTAGGCGTGGTCTCCATATTCTTGCCCTTTCTGGCCGTATCTCTGTTAGGTGTCGTCTCCATATTATCTCCCTTTCTGGCCGTATCTCTATTAGGCGTGGTCTCCATATTCTTTCCCTTTCTGACCGTATCTCTGTTAGGTGTCGTCTCCATATTATCTCCCTTTCTGGCCGTATCTCTATTAGGCGTGGTCTCCATATTCTTTCCCTTCCTGGCCGTATCTCTGTTAGGTGTCGTCTCCATATTATCTCCCTTTCTGGCCGTATCTCTATTAGGCGTGGTCTCCATATTCTTTCCCTTTCTGGCCGTATCTCTGTTAGGCGTCGTCTCCATATTATCTCCCTTTCTGGCCGTATCTCTATTAGGCGTCGTCTCCATATTCTCTCCCTTTCTGGCCGTATCTCTGTTAGGTGTCGTCTCCATATTATCTCCCTTTCTGGCCGTATCTCTATTAGGCGTGGTCTCCATATTCTCTCCCTTTCTGGCCGTATCTCTGTTAGGTGTCGTCTCCATATTATCTCCCTTTCTGGCCGTTTCTCTCTTAGGCGTCGTCTCCATATTCATTCCCTTTCTGGCATCCTAACCATCGTATACCTAACTAATATTATGAGTGCGAAAGTAAATTTGTTTGTTTGTAACGCTTTCGTGTTAAAACGGCTAATCGGATTTGGATGAAATTTGGCACATGGGTAGCCCGTGACCTGCAGGGCTAACATGCCAGACGCGACAATTATTCACTCTCGTATTTTCTCGTCGCGTCTATACCGTCACTTTACTCGTTTTCTGACAGCACTGCCATACAAAATACTTGACTTGTTCTGTCAAACTTGATGTTTTCTCGTTAAACCCTAACATGACCACCTAATTTATCTCGCATTTTGACAATTCAACATGACAATTCAAAATCGTAATTTTCTCTAATTTAGTCGTCCTCGATTTTGACGACGAGAAGAGAAGACAAAATTACGATGCAAAAAAAAATAGAATATCCAAAATAACATGGCAAATTCATAATTATACTTATTTTTGTTCTAGTTCTATTAGACAACATGAAAAAACTTAATTGAAATACTGAATTGACATAATTGATTTGATTGAATTGAATGAAAATATGTACTTAGTTTTAAAGCACCTCTATACACATTGGAATGAAGTTCCTTTCGGCGGCCGCGAGAGAAAGTTTGGCGCAGGGAAGCACTATTACGTAGATGAGCATCAAGTGCAGTAATAATCAGTCTAGAGTACCAATCATGGTGATTATCGAAATCTAGGGAGTTACGGCTGTACCTGCCTACGCAACATAATTACGAAAATCGCCAGCTAAGTCCGCAAAGTTGGCGAGTAAAAGCAATATCATGTGTTTTATGGTGATTGTTACAATATCAACCTTCGCTTTGTCGAATAGTGACCTTCGGCCGATTTATCATTTGTGGTGGATTATCTAGTGAGCATAAGTTATTAATTATCTAATGTAGCATGTTATTAATTATCTAATAAGTGCCACTAATTATATATTTTAATTTTAGCATGCCAAAGAAAATCAGTAAAAAAGTCGGTTTTATGGAACTAAACAAAAATTAAAAGAGGTGGACGTTAAATCAATACAGAACATACTTATTCCATGCGTAAAATCGACCGATGTTGCAGTGATAAAAATGATTTGTTTTTAATAACATGCTACATCGGATTCTCGTCGCGAGATACAGAAGTCAAAGTGCCTTTTTCGAGTTTACTCGAGCTTGGCGGTCATGTTAGGTGTAAGGATGACGTCAAAATCGTAGACAAATTTCGAGAAATCGAGATATCGAGCATTCTCGCGCTTGTCATGTTAGCCCTGCTGGATTAGAACATAGGATACTTTTTTATGCCGATATTCTCAAGTGATCGAGACTTATGTGGGTGAAACTGCAGGGCGCAGCTAGTATCACCATATAATAATTTTAAACTAGCTTCTGCTCGTGGCCTCGCCCGCCCGAATGTCGGAAATCATCACACGGGAACGTGTTAACGGGACAAAAAGTTGCCTATGTCCTTTCTCAGGATACCATCTACCTCCTTGAAAAATTTAATCGAAATACGTTCAGCGGTTTGGGCGTAAAAAAACTCATGCTAACTGTGGTTGGTTAACTAAAATAAAAATAGTCAATAAAATGATATAATTGAAATGAGATTTGACAAAAGTAAATTAAGCTTTCAATGTTTTTTTAAATAATTAACAGACCAATTAAAATTATGCGCTATTTAAAAACATTAACGTTTGTCAAAGCATGCATCAACAAACCACAAGAAAGACTTCGTTCAAACAGTGTAAAAGCCTCTTAACTTAAGTAATATAGTAAGTGACTGATCCAAAGAGATTGATAACATGCAAGACTCAAGATTCGGATCACGTCGACACTGGAATCGCTATGGCGTCTACTCTATAACAAGATTATAATGCCCGGCTTGCAATGGCTTGACTTCAGAAATAAAGCGTCGATTTAAATTAAAGAGTATTATGTACTGTCGTATAACTGATGTTTGTCTTATATCAGTTCGTCTTCACCTCATAATTGCTTTATAACGTTAAGGTTGAATGTCACTTGCACGTCATAAAACGACAAGGTCTATTTGTCTATGTGGGTATGTGCGTTGTAGATAATTTCAACCTCATTGAAGTTTCAATTCACTGGGAATTATTGCCAAAAAGTGGTAAACAATTTACGAAGTCGACTCTCCTTACTTGCCCAAAAATAATCATAAATTGGGTACAAATCCTCATGAATTCGTCTAAAAAATAAAACGTACAATATGACGTAACACCGCAGTTGTCTACGACCGCTGTGGTATTTTGTTACACCAAAAACACATCTTATTATCTATTTATGTATTTAACAGCTGAGGAGCTGTTGTGCACAGCAATTCTTTCTTTGATTCAGTAGGTACTAAAGTCTTTATGAAAATCTTATGACACTCATTTAACTTACATTTGTTTATCTGATAATTTTTGTACTGCTGAAAAGCAAACCTTTAGCTACCTCTGTCTATTTTCCACATCCATTTATCTAATTTCATGTGAACTCATATTATTTTCCTTTTATTGAATGTTGTGACATTTTGTATCTAACATTGTCATCTGTCAGTTTTTCTTTTTCTATGGTATAGAGCTAAGAGGTCGTCTATTTTATTGTAAAGGTATCGTAAAACTAGTGTTAAGCCAGGTTCTCAATGTAAGCAATCTTAATTGTTCCTGGCCGATAACCAATTAAGAAGTATTTGGATTGAAAACTAAAAAAGTGACGTCTAGAACGATCGGCCAGGGGCTATATAAGTCAACCGATACTTTTCACCAGGTTCTTTTTGATTCCGTCTTTTGACTCGTTCTTTTGACACATCCTTCTGGCTCGCTCTGTTGGCTTCTTTCTTTTCGTACTTTTTCTTACTCTATGTTTTTCTAAAAGCTATTTAAATATAAACCTTCATAAAAGTTATTCTCAGTGAATTTATTACAAACATCTTGTGTGTGTAAATGTGTTCGAGCTCTCCCGATCACCTCCGACCCTCCCACCTGAGTCTGCCAGTTCGAGACGTCTTTGAGAAAAATACAAGGTCCTCACGTCAAATAACGTGATCGAGCCTCTCGCGGGTTCCTCCTCGACGAACCAGAACCGACGCAAGCTCCCTTACTACGGACTGCGGGACGGAGGAGCGGCCGACGCGAGCTGATTCAACCGTGAGCTGCTTCGCGACTGTGAGCACGGAGAGGCTACTGCGAGCTTCAACTCGACAGACTGCGGGCCGGAGGAGCGGCCGACGCCTCGAGCTGCTGCACGACCGTGAGCTCCCTCGTGTTAGACTGCGGGCAAGAGGATCGTCCTTGCTACTACTAATCGATTCCTATTCCTTAATATCTTTTTCTACGTAATTTTGTATTTCATATTTTAAAAATTACATTAACTTGTAACCACGCTTAGCCAGTCGGCTAAACGTTACGTTACACCGCCTACAAGGGATCTGCATCAATATTGACGGCAATCAATAGTCTTTAAATACCTACATATGTTCTCAGAGAATTAACACATTCTTATTATCAAAAGAACAATACGTTAGGTAAATATCTTACAAAATTCCTTCTTCTTTAACCATAAATCTCAATTCCCCGGAGATAAGACCAATAAATTCCAGAGGAAACATCATTGACTTCACACAACTTATCGTAATTAACCGGATTTTCTTTACATATATTTTTATTTTGTTTCTGTTACGAAGAATCGTATATTCTCATGTTAGAGCGCTGGTAATTTATTTATGTACTCTATATCCTGGTATTTACGTCCTGTTTTATAACTTCTAAGCCTGACCCTGGCTGCTTCCGTGGAGTATCAATATTTATGTGACCATCTTTTATAAGACAACTTTTATATCAGAAGATGTAAGGTGGTCCGCGTCTAAATTATCTGTTTTCATTTTTGAAACGTACACAAGTTAGTAGTAAGATAAGTAATAAGACAGTAATGTGAATTATATATTTGGTTTTACTTATTATTATGTTTTGCTATTGTTCACAGGTATGTTCCTAGTTCCACGAAGTCATGGACCACAGATTTTCAATAAGTTGAAAAAGTAGGTAGTGCCATTGAGTATAAACGTATCGCATTGTTACAACTGGGATATAAACTTGACTTCATGGTATATTGAACGGAGTGAAAGTAAAATGATTTAAATAACTTTACAAAGATGGAACGAAGTACATTTTGACAGGCACCAAACACGAATGTGATTCTTTAAAACCAATATCGAACAACGCGCAAGTCGATCCGACGCGTCTAAACACCGAAAAGAAAAAAGAAAATAAATAAAAACTTAAACATTAATAAAAGAACATTGTTGAACCTATCCAAGTCGCGGAGAACACAAAAACCTTTACAAACAGAACCCTGTCCTCTCAACCATGTTATCCGTAACACACGCGTAACAGCAAAATTACCGCAATCTCGGTAATTAAACAGGAAAAAGCGGTGGATTGTAAAAGAAAACTGATTTGTAAACGTCTTCGAAACTTTATGGCCCGTGTGAAAGCGAGCTGGGACATAAGTAGCGAAACCACTACCATGAAACCACGCAAAGTGATCAAGTTCGCTTCGACAAATCTACGTAAAACGATATAACTACAATAGAGTATGTGTATGTGACTTTAATCAGCGTTCATAGTTTCGTTTTCGCACATGAAAACAAACATACAGATATGAAATCTGATTTATTTACACTTGTATAAGTGTCACAGGAAAAAACATCAATTGGAAACAAGGATTTGCATTAAGACTAATACAATAAAGCTGAAAAGTTTGTTTGATTGAACGCGCTTATCTCTGGTACTACCAGTCGTACTTCTTGCAAAAAATATTTTTGCATTCGATAGCCCAATTCTTGTGGTAGGTTTCTTCGAGCTATTTAACATCATGCTACGACCCTTAGGAAGCGAGCAAAAAGAAGTAATTAACGGGGCACAGCTATAGGATATATTTTACATTAAAACAAGAAATCTTACGCGGACGAAGTCGCGAGCAGAGGCTTATTTTGAATAAGTGCTGAAGTTTACGAAGATTGGAATATTGACGAATAGGTGGAGGAGAATATGGAAAGTAAAATTAAAGTAGGAATTATGGCTCTGGGTTAGGTTAGTTAGGGTTTGGGTGGGTGAAATTATTTAGCTAGATTGATTCTGTTTCTGCAAACAGTATTTTAGTAGTCTAAGAAGAAACCCTTTTGAACTGTGATGTTAAGTTCGGAGAGAGATATTTTTATTACTTTTTCTCGAAAGTTGCTTTTAGATTTATATTATGGAGATGAATTTAAAAGCTTCAGTTACAAAATATAGTATGTAGTACACAGAACTATAAGTGTAACTTTTTAATGACATTATTACATAATCCTAAAATATCTAGATGGGTGTCTAACTAAAGCGTTGGGTGACTTAATTAATCAATCAAAATCAAAGTATCCCATCCAGCAGGTTCATTGTGTAAAAATCTCACCATGAAAACTTAGGTGAAGAGAACCTTCTACCTAATGCTAGAGATTTTCACTATTGATACCTCTCTTCACTTTAGTTTTCACGGAGATAAATAAATAATTAATGTATAAGAACAAAATATTGTAGAACATTTTAAAATAGTAAGGGTGGAGTTTCTTGCCCTTTCTTCTCCACACGAAACTACCTTTTGGAAGGAGCAACTAGAACCAATTCTACTGTTTTGTAAATGTTGACATTCAAAAGTGCCATTTATTTGAAATAAATGATTTGACTTTTTTTACTTTAATATTTTTACAGAAAAGATTGGCTGGTACGAGTATCAAAGTAATCAGTCTTATTGTCTGTTGTTTATTGAAATTACCGTTAGTTTTGGTTACTTAGTTAACATCGGTTCGATATCAGCATCGTAGTGATAGTGTGGCGGCATCTACACCGCCACATGCGAACAACGCATCACACTGACGTCACACAAATCCTGCATCGTGCAATCAGAGTTTAGATACGACATCCATCTGGTCGGAGGATCCTCCCTTTTTCAAGAGTATGAGTGAACTTTACACCCTGTTCCTCATATCCCTATAATAGTAAGGGTGAATATCAGGATGGCACAGCACCTCAGGCTGATTGTCTGATTGGCCGATTGTCAAGCAAATGACGCGTCGCTATGTGCACTCACACAAACGCAAAGTCCTCGTGGACTGTACCGTTTTGAAAAAAAACAACATCAAATCATTTATTCAAAGTGGGCTGAGAATGCAGTTCTCAAACGTCAAAATTACATAAGAAACTTTCCCAAAATGCCTGTTCTTCACCACTTCCTAATGCTTTAGCTGGGAAGAACAAACGTGGCGCAACAAACTGTGCTGCTTGGGAATTTGATTATAAAAGCGAATTTAACAGAATAACACTACTGCTGCGAATATAAGTTACTTACGGATGACTCGTGGTAGGACCCCCAAGGTAGTTATAAAGAGATCTCGATTTACGACAGAAAGTAGCTGTTTTCAGAAATTCGGTAATAAAATGGGCTTCGCGGAACCATCTCCGGATTACGACTTACGGTCGAACGCTCGTAACATAAAAGTTCGGACACTGATGTCCCGAAAATGGCCGAGCTCGGCCGAAGTTTGGATATGACATTCTCACAAAGGAAGCCGGGAAATGTCTGTGTCGGAATTTTTAATTAAAATGTGTTAGAGTGTGTTTCGGTCACTTTTTGGTGAGGCTGAAGCTTGGTGGGTTCTTTTGAATTTTATTTTATGTTTATTCATAATACTGGTGACAAAATATGTTTTATATTAAGTACTGTGTGGAAATTGGTATGAATACTTTCCAGATACAATCTACCGTTGTCTTACTCATACGTCCTATGTGGATTTATGTGATTCTTACATACGTTAATCGGGTGCCTTAGGGGGCTACCTAAATTGAAGTTATTAGGTTTCTTGCAGTGTAATCAAATCAAAATATTTTATTTCACATAAACCTACATGGGCACTAATGAAACGTCAGATTCTGGGAGCACGGTTCCAATTGGTCCTTTCCATGGAGAAGAGCCAAGAAGAAACAACGTGGTGACTCTCTTTTTAAAATATTTGACTTTTACAATGTTTTCAAATTACAGTGTTAATAGCCATGGGAGGACAGAGTAGGCCTACATGTTATGCTTAACAAATAGACAATGGTCTATAAATCTACAATCTACAAGGCCTAAAACGTTCATACAATCACAAAACATAAACTATATTTTATTTTTTTATTTTTTTATAATAAAATTTTTAACCAATTTAAACCAAATGACATGATTGCCATTTCATTTCATTTTTAAATGATTATAACTTCTGACATTGGCAGTTAAACCGCATATTTCCTTACAAACCATATACTTTCTTACAGCCTAGACTACGGTAACTGCTTTCAGTGACAATAAATACAGATTTTATTGAAACATCTAATAGTTTTATGTTCGTCACCCGTTTACTTGGTTTTGATTTCCTTTGGGGGAACTGGACGGTACGTTTAATACAGAATCTAATATATATTTTATGGCTTTATATCCGCCTAACGCGAAACGCTATTGTTTTTACGGCCACGTTTAATAAAATAAAACGACGTCTTGTCTTCCGTATCATATATGAATATGGCCATCTAATATTATTTGTCAGTTTATATTGATAAATATTTATTAAATATTTACTTTCTTCAATTCTGATCGCGGAACAAAAAGACACGACTTCAAACGTTGTAAAAGCAGATAAATAAAGTCCACCAAGCCATTGGTACGAGTATACAAGCTATTTTGCAACTTCTTTTAAACAATGTTGCGTGGTTGTGAGTGAGTTGAGTAGTCAATTATTTTACATTACTCTCATAAGCATGCCTTATGTCTAAAAAGTTATGTACTGGTACTCACCAGAAATATGAATATTGGCTGAATAGTAAAAAGATGATGATTTTTGCTTGAAGCCCCAGCAGGAGCGAGCGACGAAAACGTAACGTGAATTCAATCCATTTTTATTAATACAAAATACATTTTTACCAATATTTTATGCATTTTATTTTGAGTTTTTCGACAAAAGCAATTATAAGTTTCAACCGTAGACATGAATAAAGTTTTAAACCAAAGTACGTAAATATTACGTGAAGTCGATATTTTCAATGTTAAAATCATTGGAATTAATACTGCATACCAAATAGCTTTTTCAAATATACCTTCTGTTGCACTAGTATTCACAGGGAAACGCAATTTGGTTCTAAGTAATTTCATATAAGATTATGGCTCTAATTGTAGCTCTATTTAACCCGTTAGGGATCATAAATCCATTCCTGAGTCAGCTTTTATAGGTTTACCGAGATGACATACAGTAGATAGATATGTACGTTTTATGGGTCTACTTACCTACTAGATTTACTTACCGGTAAGCGTGAAGGGGAGAACATAAAGTGGTTGCTGCGTTGTTGGAAAGCGAATGTCTCGTTTATGGTGACGCACTGCAACGAAGGTAAAGTGTATTTTTCTTAAATTGTCTGATCTAGTAACCAAATAGGATGTAGGTCCTGAAATTTCGATTAAATGATGTGTTCTATTATTAATTTATTACGTTATTATTACATATTTTATAAATTACTAGTTGCGCCCCGTGGTTTCACACGCATGTCTCAATGCCGTAAAAATATCAGGATAAAAAGTATCGTATGTCCTAACCCAGGTCATGATCAACCTGTATGCGAAATTTAATCCAAATCCGCTTAGGTATTTTAACGTCAAAGCGTAACAAACAAACATACAAAAAATCAAATCAATCAATCAATCTCTTTATAATAACCAACATAATTTAGGTGTAAACAGGGAAACTTTTGCCTGCAGTCATTCGCAGATCGTCATCCCACCTGGCCGGAGGGCGTCCTACACTACGTTTGCCGAGTCGCGGTCTCCACTCAAGAACTCGTTTACCTCAGCGGTTGTCGCTTTTTCGCGAGATATGGCCGGCCCACTGCCACTTCAGCTTGCTAATTCTTAGAGCTATGTTGATAATTATTATTATATTCGTTGCGAATCCCATACTTCAGAGAGACTCCGAGCATAGCTCTTTCCATTGCTCGCTGAGCGACTTTGAACTGGTGAATTTTAATATCGCCACCTTAAAATTTTAAAAGCTCACAATTACTAAATTAATGCGGTTTTTCTATTCATACCTTATATTTTTCTTACAAAGTCAAGACGCTTATTCATGCCTAGCGTAAGGTGGGTGACTAATGCGAAAGCTCGTGAGTTTTGTATCGTGTATGTTTACCAAATAAGACATGAGGGAAAATACACTGTAAATGAACGAATCGAACGCTGAATTTGCCTCATTTGTTGTATAAACAAAACATCACAGGCTTCAAAATTTTATTTGTATTCATAATGAGGAATGCTGCTTTTTTGAACAAATATGAATCTTTTCTACAATGCTATATTCGGTATTTTGGAATCAGGATTTGTGCCCGGTTGATGGCGATAGGTTCGCACATAACTGGCGAAATGTGGGGTACTATCGGTGCACCTCTGCCTAACCCTTTGAACAATACAAGCATGATGTTATGTTATGAATCGAATCTTCTCGCACTTCTCTCTCTTCTCTTGGTGTTTAAACAAATACTACATAACATAATATCTCGCCTTGTTTCCCCGAAGGGTTGGGCAGAGGTGTACCTATAGTACACCCACATTTCGCCCGTTATGTTTTTAAGTCCCATGTAATAGGGGGCGAGCCATAAGGCTATCATAGTACAAAAGCTAACAAATACTGATCAAATCAAATCAAATAAAAATTCATTTATGCAAGTTAGGCTGAGAATCAGCACTTTTCGAACGTCATAATCACATAAGACAGTCCCCCAAAACGCAAGCCCTTCACCACACCTAGTGCTTTAGCTGGGTAGAAGAATTGGCGAAACAAACTCCGCAGCAGCACAGCTGTCTGTTCAGTTGGGCACGCCACAATAGCGGCGGTAAGTCCCCTCTTTGAGGAGTGGTTGGAGAGGCGCCACGGCGTCCTCACCTTCCGCCTGACACAGGTCCTCACCGGACACGGTTGTTTCGGGAGGTTCCTGTTTCGCATAAGGCGGGAGGAAACGCCCGGGTGTCACCATTGTGTGGATCGCCCGGAGGACACGGTGGACCATACGGTGGAGGTATGCCCAGCTTGGGCGGAGCACCGCAGTGTCCTCAGGGAGGCGATTGGCGGCGGCGATCTCTCGCGTCCGGCCCTGGTCCAGGCCATGGTACGGAGCGAGAGGGAATGGAAAGCCGTCACCTCCTTCTGCGAAGCAGTAATGCTCGCGAAGGATGAGGCGGAGCGGGTGAGGGAGAGAGCCTTGCGCCCTCACGCCCCCACTAGCCGCCGCAGGAGACGCCCTGGGCGTCGGGAGTCGCCTGCAGATTCCCGGCCACCGTAGGCGCGGGCTTGCGGTAGGCGAGCAATGGGTAGCTCGCCGTCCGGTAAGGACCAGGGCCGGGTCGACGGCGCGTTGTGTTCCATTCGCGCCTCAAAGAGATGTCAGCACAAAGTGACGGGGTCCGATAGGGCCGACGCCTCAGGGTCGCGGGTTATTCTACAGAGAAAACCGTGGCCCTGGCACAGGCAACTGAAGGAACACGGGTGGGTTTTAGTCAGTAAAAGTCTGACACGCCCTCCCGCTCCACCCTGAGCGGGAGAAGTCATTTGATGATTTCCCAACCAAAAAAAAAAAAAAAAGCTGTCTGTTCAGTTAGAAAAAACTTGATTCTAATACAATAGTTGTTCGATGTTCTGTGTCTCGTAATATTTATTGTATTACCAGACACAGAACATCAATTTTAATTATCTGCCATATCTCAGCTAGTCACGCCAATATACCAATACAATTACAACAAACAAGCAAAAAAAAAGTGAACAAAACTTAATACATAAATAAAAGCCACCAGGTTTAAAGGGCGTTACAGCTTTTACATATGCAATGCTGAAAAAAAATGATAAACTAGGACTATCGAAGTAAAATAAACTGAAAATTAAATAAGTGATACTCGTAAAACGTAACGAACCAATAGAAAATGCTGCAAGTAAACTAACTTCTGAAAAATATAAATATTTCCTACACAAACTTATTCAAATGCGATTTTCTCCGAGATCTCTCTCTGTATGTAAATAACAAATAATATGAAATGAAAGCAATAACAACTGCGATGATAGAGTTTAATGTTAAACGTTTTATTTCATTTTATTATTATTATCGTGTTTTATAAGAGTGTTATTGCTTGAGGCCGTAGTCTGGAAGACGGCGTGAAGGAAGTTTAAGATCTATCTAGATATTAGTCTTTTATTTATTTATTTTTTGCGTAGTGTACCTAGTGTATCCTCATTTTGTTACAATCAATAAGCTTAAATTGTTCAATATTCTATTCGACAATCAAAAGTTTTAAGGCAACATTTACAGACTGCATAATATACCATCACGGATGTGTTTCTCGAACGAATAGACAGAGATGTAAACCCAAATTTTACATGTGTAGTTTTCAGGACTATTACAACTTAGGGGACTACAGGACCTAACGCAAGTTTGTTATGTAACTCAAGTTTGCTATGTAACGCAAGTTTGCTATGTAACGCAAGTTTGCTATGTAACGCAAGTTTGCTATGTTACGCAAGTTTGTTATGTAACGCAAGTTTGCTATGTAACGCAAGTTTGCTATGTAAAGCAAATTTGCTATGTAACGCAAGTTTGCTATGTAACGTAAGTTTGCTATGTAACGCAAGTTTGCTATGTAACGCAAGTTTGCTATGTAACGCAAGTTTGCTATGTAACGTAAGTTTGCTATGTAACGTAAGTTTGCTATGTAACGCAAGTTTGCTATGTAACGCAAGTTTGCTATGTAACGCAAGTTTGCTATGTAACGCAAGTTTGCTATGTAACGCAAGTTTGCTATGTAACGTAAGTTTGCTATGTAACGCAAGTTTGCTATGTAACGCAAGTTTGCTATGTAACGCAAGTTTGCTATGTAACGTAAGTTTGCTATGTAACGTAAGTTTGCTATGTAACGCAAGTTTGCTATGTTACGCAAGTTTGCTATGTAACGCAATGCGTGATCCACTGCAGTAAACAAAATCAGAAAAATATATGATATCCTTCAGGATATATGCTAGTTGGGGCTGATTTTTCGGTAGTCAGATAACTTTTACCTGAAGAATAAATATAGTGGTTTGACAGCTTTTGTATAGAAAAAATGTCAAACTGTCAGATTTATTCTTCAGATAAAGGTTATCAGACTATTGAAATATCAGCCCTAAGCGTTGAAAATAATACAACCGATTTGATACAATAGAAAAAAAAAACATGAATATCACATGCAATCATTTTAACTTTTTTGTCAGATTATTCTACAAGCATTTATAATAACGTAATAAAGTTTTTTGACCAATTAACAGATTTTTCGAGGTTCAAATTTTGCAATAAATTACCAGCGTTGTGTCGTCGCCCTTCTCTTTCTTTTATATGCAGTCCGACAATGACCGCAGTTTTAGCAGTTGTCAGCCTCCTAATGCGTTGTTTTAACTGTTACACAAGACAGTAATTACGATTTACAGAATTTGTTGTATATTTGTTTGTTGTTGAATTACATACCTATTTGTTACTCAGGAATACTTTTCAACACCGTTGCTTTCTTATTTTGAATCCCTTTTGCTTTCATTCGAGGCCAAAACTTGGCGACAGCCCGCTCCCGCTATCCCTGGAGCCAAAGCTTTCCAGGCTAACGCCACACATTCATGGCCCTTATTCGATTTATATGTTAATTTATTTAAGGTTTCCGTGTTTAGAATTATATGAAACCATATAAGTACGTATTAAGATAGGCGTTATGGGTAATCGATTCAAATTGCTGTAACGATCGCGAGTCATGAATGTTTGATTTCGATTTTATGTGTATTCGGGAAATTATTTCGCTTTCCGTGAGACGGGTATACATTTTTGATAGGCATGTTGATCTAGTTATGTGCTTTTATGTGAATTCTATCAGCCAGCTGCATAATCTTGCATAACAGGGTAACCTATTGGGATCGTGTTCTTATTTTACGTATCTGTTATAACGATTATCGTGTTGAAAATTTGTGTCAATATAAGTTTTGTCATTTTCGATGGTCAATAATGAACAGAATTTTTTTCGGGCACGCTCGTACCATCTTAGACCTTATCCATCGATTGAGGTGAAGAGCAGCGAAACCTGGCAATAAATAAAAAAACGTTAAGAAAACAATTTAAGAAAACCCTAAATAAATACAACTTTGATCAGCGCAACACCATGATGATACTATCCACTTAAGCGAACTTAAAGCTCGCAATTTAAGCGTCGCTCTCGAAAATTCGAGCTCCGTATAAATCTTATAAGTCAGGTTTTAAAGTTACCAAAACGTCTTAGCCATATTTTACAGTACCAAAACACGAAACTCTGAACACAAAATTGGAAACTGCACCCAAGACGTTCTCATATCGGGTCTCATCACTCAACAAATAGCTGCTCCAGCTAAAGTTCACACACAGTGCTCTAGGGTTCAATATTACGTAATATAAATACGTGTTTAGTCTCAATATTTTTGTTCAACGGGTGTCTAGGTCCAGTTAGAGTAAGACGTCTTGGGATTTGAGTTGGTATATTTTTAAATTGAAGGTTATGTGTAACGTGGCTTTGAGCTTACACAAGGTAACCGCGAATTTGTGACAGGTACTCGTATAAAATCATTATTATGTATGGAATCGTTATTCAATCATCAAAGAAATCAATCGATTTCATAATATAGGCTTAATTAAGTCTCAAAGCTGAAGCTGAAACAAAGACCAGACAAACGTTACCTACTGGATGTTTTCACGACTTCTCACCTTGTTAAGGCAGAAAGCATTAAGTTAAAAAGGTATTCTCTATACTTCGCGGAGTAAACTGGTAACTACTTCCATAATAAAGTGTTTTTTTATCTCACAATGATAATATCTTTATAGAATCGCGTATGAATGTGTGCTGATGATGCAATATATGAATGCAAAAGCTACCCGCTTGTGCCTTAAACCTTGCAACCCGTAAAACCGAAAAGAGCGTGAACATAAAAGATAAAGTTCATTACTTGGCAACATTGTACACTGACATTAAAGCGTAGAGCTTTAATGTCAGTGTTGCCATTAAATTTCATGAGCTACTAGACCAGATTAAACCACTAAACCTTATCGGCAATGATCTAGAATTATTTTATTATGGTGTATTTAGCTAATGGGTGTATACGGTAATAGCCGTAACGACAATAGCTTTTTAAGTAATTATATTAAACCAAGCATTTTTGCTTGTAAAATATTAGTTCGTAAGTGGAAAGATCAGAGTATCCGTAGAGTAGTACAATAGTAGGGAAGACTCTGAAACCTATTTATATTATATTGCTTTTGTTTGTTACAAAAAAAAGCTTAAGAAATGACAACCAGGCCGATTCTGAAGACCATCCTGAAAGTAGGTTTTAATACAACGTCAAACACCAGCTAAACCAGAGAGTTCGCCGAAAACTATTATTAGTTAATTGCCATTCCACCAATTCGCACTAATTGCTTCCAAACATCCTTCATAATGCGCATGGCAAAAGAGTGGAACTCAATACCTGCGTCTGTGTTCCCGAACGCATTCAACCCTAATCTCTTCAAAGTTAGAGTGAACAGGCTTCTTCTGGGTAAGCTCACTCCATCGTAGACTTTGACAGATCTCTGTCACCTCTGACCTAGACAAGAGTCAACAGCAAACCCATCTCAAATTATAAAAAAAATAATTAAAACATGATCTGAAATACATTTGTGTTTTAAACATCAACGGCATCCATACCTTTATAATCAAAAGAATTCTACTAAGCGTTAGAAGGTAGTAATATGACTCCATCAAAATCCTTCAAAAGAGATCGATTTCTAAGTTAAGAAGTTCCCGATGCATATTAAAATATTATAGTCAGTGTGTGACTATCACTTTTACCGCCAACAAAACTATCCACTTAAACAATATTTACCACTATCTTCTCAAAACCGTTTGAATGGGAAAGCCAGTGATGGTCACACTGCGTCTTCGCTATAATAAGCAACATCAAGATGCGTTCACATTGTTCAAGTATGCAGCCTCATCTAGATGCAAAAATAGTTACTTTTGTTATAAGTGCGTTAAGTAAGTGATTTTCGACGAGTATATAAGTCGAACGAGTTGGAAATAATCTTACGCACGTGTATTATACAAAGTTTTACTATGCATTGTGCGAGGACATTTTTTTATTATTATGCCTTTTATTTATTTTTATCCTTATTTTGCTATATTTTTAAATATTTTTATAAAACAACTTAAAAAAAAACATTTAAAAATATAAAAAATAGTGGTCCGCCGGTAGCGGGAGCAGGGTCCAAGCTACTGGTGGTTAGGGCTCCAGAGACAGGAACCTCCTCACAATGCGGGCCGTATCAAGGAGTACTGCCTTCTGAATCAGGCCCTTGATCCAACCGCCTAACGAAAGCCTCGAGAGATGTTGGTCGAGGCTTTTTGCCATCAGGCCATTGGCCGATACGACAATCGGCACAATGACAGCCGAGCTCACATTCCACATGTCAACAACCTCGTGTGCTAAGTCGAGATATTTAATTTGTTTCTCTTTCTCAGCTTTCACGAGGTTCCCGTCATGTGGAATGGTAACATCGATAATCATTGTGCGGCGCGCTAATCGATCTATCACTACTATGTCAGGCTTATTAGCGATAATAGTCCTGTCAGTAATGATAGACCGATCCCAATACAACGTGACAAGGTCATTTTCGAGAACTGGGTCGGGCACATACTTGTAATATGGTACCTCAGAATCCACAAGTTTATATTTCAAAGCAAGTTGCTGGTGAATAATCCTGGCTACTTGGTTATGCCTGTGCAAGTACTCGCCGTTAGCCAGACGAGAACAACCAGAGATAATATGTCTGATGGACTCACCTGGACGGTGGCATGCCCGACACACGTCAACCGTCCCGTCCTTCATAATATGTCTCCGGTAGTTATTCGTCAAGATAACTTCGTCCATAATTGCGCAGACGAAACCTTCAGTTTCCCCGAAAAGGTCACCAAAACGTAGCCAGGATACGGACGCTAGGAAATCTACATCAGGCTCATGAAGAGCCCGATAGAAGCGCCCGTGAAGCTCCTTGCTTTGCCATACCGCCTTGCGGTCATCGGAAGTAAGTACTACAGGTTTGTGCCAGTTCTCTTTAGCCATGGAGAGCGGGGTGAGCCCCTTGTCCACTGCGACCACATCACGGTGCATACCCATTTCGGTTTTTAAAAAATATTCCCTGAGACTGCACACCTCGCGATTGTGGAGGGTCTTCGCATTTAAAAAGCCTCGACCCCCGCACTTTCGCGGGATGTACAATCTCATCACCGATGATCGTGGGTGATGCATCCGATTTGCGGTCAGAAGTGTACGGACCCGCCTATCCAGGGCGTCGAGTTCGGTTTGGGTCCATTTGAGTACGCCGAAAGAGTACAGCAAAATCGGCATGACCCAACCGTTGAAGGCGCGCACCTTGTTTCCGCCCGAAAGAAGACTAATTAATACCTTCTTCAGGCGGCCAAAGAAGCGCTCCTTCAACGATTGCTTCATGTTAATAACGTTGATGCCTAACGCTTCCGACATACCCAAATACTTGTAGCTTTCGGATGAAGAGAGGGATCTGAGGTGTATGGAATCCGAAAGTTGAATACCTTCGGATTCCATAATCTCACCTCGCTTAACATGCATGATTGCACATTTGTCCACACCAAATTCCATCCTGATGGCGCTACTGAATGTTTCAGTTACCTTCAGTAGCTCCATCAGTTGCAATTTGTTGGGGGCAAAGATTTTCAAGTCATCCATGAACAGAAGGTGAGATATGACCTCACCACCTCTCTTCAACCGATAGCCTAGACCTGAATCCTCCAGCAGTGTGCTTAGAGGATTCAGAGCCAAGCAGAACCAAAGTGGACTCAAACTGTCGCCCTGAAATATTCCCCGTTTAATCCAGACAGGCTCGTCATTCCCCTGGATCTGTTGACACCCCGGATAGCGAAGGACTGTCCTCCATTGCCCCATACAGGAACTAAGGAAGGTGCGTAGAGTTGCATCTATCTTGTACAACTCCAGCACCCTCACAAGCCATGTATGTGGCACCGAGTCGTAGGCCTTCGTATAATCTATCCAGCATGTCGACAGATCCTTGCGGGAGCGACGAACCTGTTGGCTAATGGCCATGTCGATGAGGAGTAGCTCCTTAGTACCCCGGGACCCGTTCCTACATCCATTTTGAGAGGCAGACATAATAGAGTTACTGTCAATGTGTGTATTAATTTTTACTCTCAAAATGGATGTAAGAAGTTTATAGATCGTCGACAAACACGTGATCGGTCTATAATTCTTGGGTTCCGTGGGACTACCTGACTTATGGAGCAGGTGGGTAACGCCTGTTAATAGAAACTGCGGTAGCGACCCAGACTCTAAGGCTGACTGGAACTGAGATGCCAGGCTAGTGTGCGAACTAATTAGCCATTTCAACCAAAAGTTGTGCAATCCATCCGGCCCTGGCGATTTCCAGTTCGGTAAGGGACGGACTGCTCTGGCAACGTCTGATGGCGTAATTAGGACTTTTTCCATTTCTGGTATAGTTTCACACACTCGCTCGACATCCTGCATCCAGTCAGCCTCAATGTGACAGACGGGTACTGTCCAGATGCTGCGCCAGAATGCACTTGTGGCGGCATCATCTGGGCGGCACACGTCTGTCAAATTTTGTTCAGGTCGCTCCCAAGCTCTATATACCCACCTTTCATCGCTCTGGAACATGCGATTCTGCGTGTATCGATCAACCCGCCGCTTATACCGCCGAATACGGCTCGCCCATGCACAAACTTTCTGTTTCAGGAAGTCGATGCGCTCTGTGACACGGGACATGTATTCTCGAGGGCTTACTTCAGTCCCCGAAAATGCCCGCCTCACAAAGCGCATCACTCGTGGTCTTGTATTGCCCTCCCTGAAACAGTATAGTTTGCCTATGAGTACCCTGGCCTCATCGATACGACGCTCGATCCTGTATTGCCAGGCTGGTACGGATGGTTTTGGTCGAGCAGCTCCGTCACAGTTTGGAAACTTGACGTTAGCTAAACGACATGCCGCAACAGCCGCACAATACAGGATCGAGTGTGTATCAACGAGATCCTCGCTGCTCTCGAACACATTCTTAAGTTGCGAGTCCAGGGCACACACCAGCGCCCTATTTTTTTTGTGCATAGGTAGGCGTGGTAATCGTGGTCTAAGTTCGGTCGGAGTGGATCTATATTCGCGAAACGCATCCTCCAGTGCGCTCCTCAATCGGTCGTTGTATTGGCTACTTACTGTGGTAACCCTATCATCTTCCTCTTCAACACCATGATTGGACCGCGGTAGATCAATCGTTGACGCTTGTACCGCGGTTTGTGCCGGAGTCGAGACGATAAGGTTGCTCAGTATCTCTGAGCGCAGCCTATCAAGTGCGGCAGCGTCCAACCTATGATTGCGTTGGATGACCCGCACCTGATCCGACAGTCGTTGGGCCGAGACGCTGACGGTTGGTTCTAGTTCCTGAAAAAGAGACAGCATCCTATCACGGTACGCAGTGAGGTGAGTTCCCCCCTCTGTAGACCCATAATATGCGCGCATGACGTTCTCGTTCATAGACTGAGTCCATCTCATGCGCTGCACTCAACCACCGGCAGCGGGGACCCGGCTCGGGGCCGGATGGCCCCTAAGTCCCAAGCTCCTCGGTGGCCGGCCTCTCCCCTGCCGACGAACAGGTGTTGGTGACGTCGGCGGGGAAAAATACTCGTCGCTCGAGCTCGACGCAACTACCGCGGCCGGTGTCGTCACAGCACTCACGGTGGGGCTGGATACCGGCGGCGGCGAGGCGGAGCTGGGCGAAGAGTCCGGAGGTGGTGGGCGTGCTTGACGTGCGGCTGATCTCGTCAACATTTGTTCATTTTCATACTTATTAATTATTTAAATGTTCCGAGGTGACATGACAGATGTCACCTCCGATTCGGCAGTTTATGGCGTGAAATTCTGTTTTATTCTGGTTCATTATATTTTTTATATTGTTTTTTATATTTTTTTATTATTATTATTTATTAAGAGTAATTAATAAAGCGTTTAAAGAAGTATTCGTTTTATTGTACCTTTATGAATGATAATCTGTACTTACCTAATTTGAAATAAACTTAAAACTTTTGTCAAAAAAACTGTAAAGTTATTGGCACTAGTGTGAAAAAGTGCCAATAACTGCACCACTTGGCTGCTTGTAAAACGCTCTTTTCGAGCACATGCATTGTAAAAGAAATTAACTGAAGTGAGCAGCAGTGCCCTAATAACGAACTTTTTTTATGCTTTCCTTCTGCGTGGTGATTATGGCAATGCCGCTATGGCAGTTCATTGCAATGGTTTTAATAATATATTATACACGTATAACCGCGTATCGCCCATGAATAAGACACCCTTATGGGAGGCCCAGGATGCAGATTTCTGGGCTGCTGGGTTGATTGGAAGAGACATTGTGTTTCTAGTGGTCTACTGCATACTAGACTTATCTGATTAAACTTTCGCAAAGATTTTCTTTTAGCGAGTTGCGGTATGTAGAAAATGTGTGAACTTTACTGTCGCACAAACGCATCGCCACTAGACCAAATGTAAACGCGCCTTCACAAGCCCAGTAGGGCTTCCTAACTGGGACACAGGCCGATGAAAGATTTTAATCTAGTGCGCAATCTTAGACTTAAACGCCAATTTATGCCGCTCTGGACATAAACAAGTTTATGACGCGAAATGTACCGATTTTCTGGTCATTCTGCGGTTTATTAGAAAACCTGGTGATAGCTGGATTTAATGTAATGAAAATCCTAAGTATTATATTAGTTCGTATTTGTACTTTCATATAAGTTCGACCTGTACGAATAACATGACCACCATTGAAACGAGATTTGTCGACGAAAGAATAGACAAAATGACAGCACAAACGCCATCGGCCATTTTGTATATTCTTCAGTCAACGAAAACTCAAACTCAAAGCATTTATTTCAAATAAACCAATTACAGGCACTTTTGAATTGTCAAGGTCGGTCGGTCAGAAAAATGAAGCTAGTTGCCCATTCCAAAGCGTAGACGGACACTTTTAAATTATGTTTACAATAGATTGGTTACATCATACATGTTGAAATTATGCATGTCAGAACGATGCAGAACGTTAAATGCGTCCGTTATATAAATATGAAAACAATTCAAAAATAAAATTTAATTAAAATACGCCATGGCAGCTAAGAGAAATGATCCAACACACCCGCCACAATCAGCGAAACATTAGTGTGCAAACCCGGTCAAACCACGCGTGCAGACATGGTTTGAGCACGAAGTTTATGGTTACTGACGTCTGCTTTTCCGGAGTATCGGTAGGTAAACGGAGGCATCATGAACAGATTTTTAGTAAGACAGAAAAATCGAATATGCAATCGAACACGAGCCCAGCCAAACACCATGTCCTTTATCGGAATTACAATTATTACTTTCTTGACACGGGAATCGAGAAAGAACCCCACTTGTGATCTTTAATATTCCTTTGAAAAGTGACAGGGGTCGTAAACATGAAATAATGCGACCAGTGGTAACGGTCCCGACTTACGATCACCACTGCTCTCAAAACGGTGAAGGAAAACATCGTGAGGAAACCGGCATGTCCTAGAACCAAAAGTTCGAAGACATGTGACATCTACCAACCCGCACTGAGCCCGCGTGGTGGATTACGGCTCACTACCTCTCATAGAGAGGAGGCCTGTGTCCCAGCAGTGGGAACGTTATAGGCTGATTATGCTATGCTATGCTATGCCTGACATGTCCTCACCGATTCAGGCCTTAGAAAAGCTCAGGATAACTGAAAAAAACGACTTGGGAACAGTCTGTGATGATGATGCAGATGTAAATGACGG
This sequence comes from Dasypolia templi, assembly GCA_963555695.1. Classification (NCBI taxonomy): domain Eukaryota; kingdom Metazoa; phylum Arthropoda; class Insecta; order Lepidoptera; family Noctuidae; genus Dasypolia; species Dasypolia templi. The sequence continues at coordinate 5,663,569 of OY743148.1, read as the reverse complement.
TGATTACCCTTAACACTGTTGTACACACCAGTTTTTAGAACTAGAAAAACTACGATTGATTCACCGTTTGTAGGCACGGTCGTAGTGTTGTATGGATCACTATGGAAGCTTTTTGACCGACACGGTGGTACTACGGCACGGCGGCATTGCCGTATGCTCATATACAAAGTCACACTTTTACACGATTATTCTACGTGCGGTTAGCGCGCCGTACCGTAAGAATGGTTAGAACTTAGGTTGACTGCCTGCTAATTTGCTACCAACTAACATCAAAATGTAATTCCCTAGAAAAAATTGCCAAATATCGGTTCTTCTCAAATTTTTTGAAATAAAATGACTAGACATACATTTTCAATTCCCCCCGCTAGTCGCTTATGAATTCCATACTCAATACGACCGCGAACCCATTTTTAACGATCTTTTAATGATTTTGTCTTAACTTTCCGTTTTCACTATTTATCGTATAATAATAAATATTATTAATTATACTGTCTGACACTATAGTTTTATCTATAAAGTTCGCAGTGTTTTATTGTTAAGATTTTATGGGATTTGTGTTTTTTTTTTCATTCCCTGTTTATAGTGCGTTTCATCACTGTGAATAATTATAATGACTATGAGTAATAAAGCGTCACTTTGTTCCCTGTTTTATAATAATTAAAAGTAAAGTTGAGATATATAATACGAGTATTGGATTAAAAGATTTTCGCATGGTCTATTTGTAAACCGCGACGCGAAAAGAAGGGTGTTCTAATTTCAACGTGTGTAACCGATTTTGTTTTTGTGTTGTTTGAAAGGAGACTTGATCGAGATAGTAATGAGCTAAAAAAAAAACTTTTCAGCTGTTTTAACGGTTTTTGTTTGTGTCGAAGAATTTTTTATTCTAAATATGCTAATGCCTATGGCTATAGTTGTCACGTTTTAGCATAGCAACGGCGCTAATTGACCCACATATATTTTCTAGTTGTTTTTTCCATTAAAGAAACAAAAATAAAGACCGTTAACTTCTTAGATTAACAGAAATGAAAAAAAAATACCTATCGTGACCTTCAACTTGTTCCCAATAATGAAAAACCAGACACAGTTTATTTTTTGGGTTCCTACGGAGAGGTATTAGAAATAGGGCAATGACCATTATTGCCATGTTAAAACGCAACAACTATAAGTACTATTGACGCATGGAGTTTCACACAAACATTCGCAATAACTTCATAGTAATTACACCGACTAACAACTAGGTAGGTAGTTAGTACCGAAACATAAACCCTAGACCGCCTTGATTCATAAGAACCATAACCGTTCACGGTGAGTCGTCGACCGGACTAGAGAATTCATGTACCAATTACGTTGATCAAATGAGATGCCGTATGAACCACTAATTTAGCTCTACATACATACATGTTGCGGTCGCTTTAGTATTTAGTTTTGTATTTTGATTGGTTACCGACCATCCTATCGTACCGAACCTGGGCGTGGTCAGAGATAAAATATCGGAAGAGATACTCGCAATTTATAACATTCATAACTTAAACGAATGTTGTATGATTCATTGGTTACAGTGTAGAGGAAATGTTATCTTTTATGGGAGTGATTATACTCGTCGGGGTTACATTTCCTTCAGTGTAGTTGGAAACGTACACTGCTACAAGTAGACAGTTAAACAGGGAACAGGGTGCTGTTGGTAAAAAAAATTGCAAGTATTTTGTGAAATGTATTGAAAAAAAACTGTATTACAAAAAAAATACAACGTACTTCCTAAAAAAAATACAAAGTGAACAATTACTATAATTTAATTTCGTAAGTTGGTGACAAAAAACGAAGAAGATTTAGATTGTTATTTTTTTTCACTTTTTAGTTGTGGAAAGTATTCCACGTAAATTCGTATTCCACACACACAGTAATATTAGCCCCTTAGTTATTACGATATCGATCGACAACTGGCGGAGAAATTGCTGAACATACAATAAAAAAGATACATACAGTCAAACATAGAGCCACCTCCTTTTTCTGAAGTCGGTTAAAAATAAAATGGCGGCGATAGTTGTGTTTTAAGCCGCACGTCTAATATCTTTGTAGGTATAGCTACAGTTAGAATGATACCTTTCGATCAGCAACTAAGTTCTAGACTAATATATAATACATCCTAGTCGCATGTCTCTTACCCATAAAATAATTAAAATTGTGATTGGTTAGCAACAAAAAATCAAATTGACATGAGATTCGATAGTTCCAAAAAGTAATACATACATAACATCACGCCTTGTTTCCCCGAAGGGTTGGGCAGAGGTGTACCTATAGTACACCCACATTTCGCCAGTTATGTTTAAGTCCCATGTAATAGGGGGTGAGCCTATTGCCATCAACCGGGCAGAAATCCAGACTCCAGGCTGCTACTGAGACATTTCAGATAGAAAAACCCAATAACGCGTTGCCTGACCTGGGAATCGAACACAGGACATCATGGTCAGCAGTAGCGGTTGCGTCCACTAGACCAACGAGGCAGTCCAAAAAAAGTAATAGATTACAAATAAAGAACTCGAAAGTCTATCAAGCGATTCTTCCTGCAAGTTTGTTATACGAATATTGTTGCTGTTTCAAATACCTAATAATGAAAATGTGAGGTTATAGGAAGGACAATTGAAGCTCTTTCAAAGTAACCACTATCTTTCAACCCTGAAGTTTACCTCCCAAGTAACCACAGATTCGACCTAAATAAACATTATTTCCAATAGATCCAAAGTAATTGTTTTATTAGGACAATTTAAACTAAAGGATAAGAAACAGTCCGAGTTTAGAGCTGCGAGTAGTTCCCAATACCTAACAGCTGCGCACGGCAAGAAAGTTACACAGGTTGTTAAAAAGTTTTACAATACGAAGGAAGAGTCTTTTATTGAGTTCTTGTTAAGGAGTTGTGTTTATTTTACTCATTTCAAATTAAAATCTTCGTATTACATACAATATTGATTTTCAAATGTGGGTATAATTATAAGCCTATGTAAAAGCCACTATTGTTGTAATGATAATTTTTCCAAATGGTCGCCATTTTCGAGAGGCCCGAGAAACGAGTTATTGGCTTCTTATCCAGCTGATTGTAGTGAAGCATACTGTAAATTGTTAATATAACTGAATTAGTGTTAGAACGTTTGGTAACCCGTAAAGTTATCCTTGCTTTATTAATGAACGAATGCATAAATTGAAAGAATAAGCGCGCCACATCAAAACTACTGGAAATGAAGAGGGCGATGGCCCTCCAGGGAATCAACCAAAAATGATCGAGATTAAACTTGACGAATATAATTTTTAAGTCACGATAGCATCCCCTTACGTAAAAGAAGGAAATTTATAAGAGCTCCTTTTGATAGCGATTTTGAAAAGTACAATAAAAACAAAATTTGTAACTTAATTTTGCTTCAGAGAAGTTTGTTGGCATCACTCTGTGATGCGAATCTATAATCCGGCTCTTGTAAAAAGTTTTGACAAAAAGTTAAAACTTTTTCTGCGTGTTTGAGATTAGTCGAAAGCTTTTAAATTGGTCACGTAAATTGAATGATGCTTCGTTAGATTGTGAAGCATTGGTAAAATAAAAACGGTTAATATTATCGGTTTGGATAAAATAAAGTACCTGAATATGTAGTAAAGTGGCTCGTACACAATGGCGCGACGTGACAGGGCACCGCGGGTCGCGCGACGAGCGGTACCTTTGTCTCGTGCTGTCGCGTTGGGCCTGTTTGTGGGAGCCTTTAAGAATTAGATTGTAGTATGTATGGACAAGTAGGTATCTTTTTCTTCTCAACTTGAATAAATGATTAGTTCATTTAATCAAGTTGAGAAGAAAAAGTTAAAGTTCACTTTCATAATATGGACCCCCACGATAATATGGTCCACCCATGGACACCCACGAGACCGGCTCGACCTAGTGTGGAATTATTTGTTATTTGTATCTTATTGTTATTATTTTTATTGTAAACCTAGCTAGTAATGTAGACTATAAGGAAAGCTTAAAGCACTGTTTTAAGACAAATACAAATTATCTTATTTTATCTTATCACATTTTGGTAAATTGACAATATCCAGTTCACCCTTTTAATCTTGATCTTTCCACAGTAACAATATAAGCGTCAGATTTTCTTAACAAAAATTCAACCACAAATCCAAACCACATTCCAACAATAATTCTTTACAAGATTTCCAACGAGCGCTGAGCGTATACCCACAACGTTTTCACTTAACAAGGCGACCGGTAACTCACATACATACGTTGGAAATACGCTACCAGTGAATCTAACACACTGACCTATAAGGAACACCCGTCTGAATAAGGAAATATAGGGATAGTAAAAAGATTCGATACTTGAGTGGTACATCTTGCAGAAGTATCGACTTGTGCTACGATTAATTTGTATTACTCGAAATTGTTAAGCAAGACTCGGGCAATTATCGATACTTTATTCGATAACCGACATTATTAATGTCTCTGGCATGCGATACAGAAGGCTGTTGTATAAATTTGGGACCATCTTAACGGAATTTTGTCGTGATTTTTTCAAATGTTACAAAACGTACTTGATATCTGCTGATCAATTACAGAATAGATCGGCAGATACCTAACAAGTACGTTTTGATCTTCGTTTCGTTTTGAGATTTCTTCAGAGGACGCTCACCGTTAAAACTTTTTTTAAATAAGGCGACCGGTAATTAACAAACATCTGTTGGAAATACGCTTCCAATGGATCTTACACACTGACTTATCAGGTGGTATTGTAGCACCCAGTAGGAATAAGGAAAACTAGGGATCGGAAAAAAAACGATACCTGTGTTGTGTGTGATTCGATTATTTGAGACAGTCATTTCACTTTTGTATTAGATTCTTATCTGGGGATTATCGAATAAGCATCGATTCTATTTACAGTTATCGATACTAGGTGAGTATTATTGTACGTAGGTATTAAATGCTAAGAATGTTGTTTGAAGCTGAGGCCATTACGACGGTAATAAAGTCGTCGTTAAATGTGACAAAAATTACTAGATGCCCAGTTATCGATAGTTATTTCGTACAGATTGTTTTGTTTCGAGATAAGGTATCTCTCTAGGTAAGACCTGAGTTGGCAGATATTCGTTTCTTCACCCATTTGGAAAGTAATCAATGTAAATTATGGCATTAAAACATTTCTTCGCCAATTGCTGAACACCGACAAGTAATTATTTTGTAGTCTATGGTTTATGGTAAGTCCAGTTTGTAGAAGGAAGCAGAGAGATAAAGGTGGCTGTAATTGCATCGTTAGGCTGTGGCTGCAGATACTTGCTATGGGATAATGGCTTTTAATGAATAGTTTTATTATTAAATGTTTCCAAGATTACAGTTTCAAGAAGAAACCTTTTTGTTATCCTATCTACTACAAAGCAATATTGTGTTGATTTCGGCCAACCATTCGCTACGTATTTATCTATGGAGAATGTGCCAGATCCAAGGGTTTGTCTCGGTTGAATAGCCAACACCTGTCACCAATCCACTGATAACTCAAAACCTACATTTCCCTAGAAGTCACCCAGGTCAGACGGACAGCCTTATTTGCACATTAACGAGAGCGAGCCAACCTGCTTTACTTATAAAAGATAAGCCAAAAGTAGAAAAACAATGTGGAGACACTCGATCCCTCATTCAATTTTGACGGCTTCGAGACGATATGACAAATGGGCCAAACTTCTGTTAGCTTATCTGCCCTGAAAGACAAAAGTGTAAATGTTTTTACCGATGTAGGTCAGGTCATCCCAAACGATTTGATTGTCTGTTTACATTTTCTCTCGCACGGAGCCAATGGTTCAGGGGATGGTCGCATATTCGGTTTTTATTTGTTTTATGTGGATTTGGGACCCTATTTTCGGTCGGGTCGTGTTGTTGAAATATTCGGACAAAGTTATAGTGTCGTTGCGGTTGGTTCTAAGATATGTGTGCCCAACACATAACTTCGACGCTATGAAGGAAAATGTATGAGATGCCGTTACGGTTATCACCGTCATCCAAAACCATTGTTTATGCAAGTTTGAGTCGCCGTTCAGTCTGTCAGTTTACCATGCGGTAAAAATTGTTACCAACAATTATTTACAATAGGTATGCAGCGAAATTGTTATGGGAAAATATCAAGATTATTCATCTTCGGAAAATCTATTTCCTGCATAGTACGTTTTCTGCCAAAATAGAGTCGAAAAAAGAAGTAGTAATTTTGTTATCGGCTTAAATTCAAGGCAAAACCACCCATTTTCGTCTCTTGGGGCTCTGAAGCTACTTTTCTCGACTCTTTACGGTTTTTATACGCTCTACTGCCGATAAGTTACCCGGAATATGTGTGGAGCTATCTTTACGAATAAAATGTATAAGGTACAGTCAGTGCCCCACATTAAAGGACCCTGACTAATGTAGGGCACTGACTGTGCATGGGTACAAATTTCTGGAATGTGCAACTGGGTTCTACTGGCTCCGTTGCCATCAATCTCCTCAAGCCCTCAGCTTTCCCTTTTTTTCATCCGTTTCCCTTATTGTTTTGTCTTTGTTTAATTACTTGGAGGGACCCCGTTTTTGTTTGCGACTGGGAGTTACGGCCTTTTATGTGGGTGGTTTCGGAAGCTAGACTAAGTATGACATGTGTTTACGTCATCTGCATGTTTTGCCTCCATTGATGTTTTGGAGGTAAACAGATAGTATAGTTACAGTAGAAGTATTATTTCTGTTCTTTAGCGGAAAATGTAAAAGCTAGTTCAAATGGACAGTTTTAGTTTTATTGAAAGAGCTGATCTTTTTCAAAAAAAATTAGAAAATTGATTCAAATTACAAATGATCTACAATGAAGTAAGAATTTAAATTTTTTTTTAGTTTAAACCATGTTAAAAAGAACACCTGCCTCGTTGGTCTAGTGGTCGCAATCGCTAATGCTGAGCATGAGGTCCTGGGTTCGATTCCTAGGTCGGGCAACGTGCTATTGGGTTTTTCTACCTGGAATTTCTCAGTAGCAGCCCGAAGTCTGGATTTGTGCCCGGTAGATGGCAATAGGCTCGCCCCCTATTGCATGGGACTTAAACATAACTGGCGAAATATGGGTGTACTATAGGTACACCTCTGCCCAACCCTTCTGGGAAACAAGGCGTGATGTTATGTTTAAAAAGAACAATTGAATTAAAACACCTTTTGATTTACACAATGTTAAAAAAATACACCTTTTCACTGTTTCATAATACCGAGTAGAAAAGTTGTATGATTTCTAAGTACAACACATTCTGATTACTTTAAACGAAATAATTTAATAACTGCAACATAATTTTAATAATATATGTAGGACGTAAAGCTTTGCTACTTAAGTTTAGAGAGTGAATTTCAATGTTATATGCAAATTGAATAATAGTCTGTAATAACAGGTTAAAAGCCCTATCTGGGAGCGTCATTAAATAATCTTGTTTCCTAAGGGGAACAAGAGTCAGAATCGTGCGTGGCGTGGTGAACAGTAGGTCAACTAACTATAGCATGGAATAAAAATTAACTTTACATATAGAATGGTCAGATATGTTAACCCTTGGTAAGCTGAGATTTTCTGGTCTGTGGTAGTGTTGTGGCTATGTTTTTCGAAAGGCTGTTTTTTTCAACGTCAGATGTTTTTTATTATTTATTTAACAATTTCTGTACACATATTTACAAACAGACAAGAACAAAAAGAGTTACAAAGGTGATGTTTATTTCAAAAGAAAAAAAAAACTTACTTGCGATAGAAAAAGTAGATATTGGTGAAGGCAGCGCGACATATTTGGAATGATTTCGAATTTTTGACAGATTTATTTAGATACCATGTAAAAACTGCAAAACGTACATTTAATTCCACGCAAAATATTTGGAAACATAACCCTTCAATGTAGAATGTATGTTGTAGTAAAAAAGCTAGCCATTGACAGTTTCATTAGTCGCTATTTCACGGACTCGTGAATATGCACTACGAATATTTTAATACTGCCAATTAAGTTATTTCGACTAAAGTATTACAAAAAATGCAGCATTTATAACGTACTGACAAAATATCTATTGACACAGTTTTGCCTGTCTAATTTTCTATGTATGGGACATTGAAAATTAGACAGGCTCGCTTCAGAGTGCTTTTGCATTCACAAATAATTTCCCTTTCAAATTCAATTACCCACCAAACCACTAACAAAAACATGAAGATACACATCAAATAAACTTCAATAACACAACAAAAGGAATCAATTAAAGCGAATAAAATTAATTTAATTTTGACGCGACATAAGCTGTCAGTCTGTACATCAGTCCGTCAAGCGAAAGTGACAGTCGTGAGCCATTGATACATTTTCTGTCAATCATATGAGAAAGCTTGGTTAAGTACTATAGCCAATTTACTTGTCAAAACATTATAACGAATTTGAAGAAAGTTAGTGCGGTGTTGTGTGCCCTTGGGTCACTCGTGACTTGGCGATTTTTGTTGAATGGCTTGATGCGTGGGTGAGAGATAATGTTCACTATTGTTAAGATTGCAGTAGCTTTGTTTAAGTGTTTTCGATTAGATTTCGCTAAATGGGTTGCTTTAGGAATTGATATAAAAAAATGTGCCAATTGTTATTAAAAATTGGTGTCAGTGTAGGTGGTGGGGTCGCGCTTCAAAGTCCTTGAAAACAGTAGGGTTAAGAATATGAATCTTGTATTTGCTCATGATACGTGGGGATTTCACCAATGAAACTGAAAGCTATCAGCACGTCTAAAACGCGTTTAAGAGCTTTCAGTATCAATATTGATAAAGAAAATAATGACACTGCCCGCCCTTTCCTTTTTTTTCTGGGTGGGAAATCATCAAATGACTTCTCCCGCTCTGGGTGGAGCGGGAGGGCGTGTCAGACTTTTACTGACTAAAACCCACTCGTGTTCCTTCAGTTGCCTGTGCCAGGGCCACGGTTATCTCTTTCGAATTACCCGCGACCCTGAGGCGACACTGGCAGCCCACTGGCACACCTAGTTTATGTTATGATCGCGTTCAGTTTGATCGGGGAAATCAACCCTTAGTGCCGATTTCACCAATGAAACTGAACGCGTTTAACATAACTAAAAGGCGTTCAGTTTGATTGGTGCAATCGGCACTTAGTTGATCTTGTTTTCACCATAATTTAGTTTATGTTATCCAAATTCACCAAAGACAACTTGTATTTTTTTTTTTATAATTTCCGTTTTCACGACTATTTTTTTTTTTAAATTGGGAATAATTAGATACGTGTGTAGGTTTAGCTTCTTTGTGGTTATTACGATGTATTGTTTCACAATGACCGAATTGTCATTCATCAATAAACATTAAAAGGCTAAATCGTCTCTGAAAATAAGCTCTTCTTCAGCCTCTGAAACAGATACTCGAAAGCTTCTCACCAAAAGAGCGACCGTAAGACATGAATATTTAAGTATTCAAATGTGAGCATTCGAATTTTAAATTCAGCATCTGCATGGAACATCTTAAAATGACGCCGCCATTTTCATCTGTGCTAGACTTTCTATTAAAGATATTGGTCCGATTCTGTTTTGCACATGAACTGATGGTTTTTTTGTTGCTATCTTTTCACTCAGAAAAGTATGATGGAAAGAAACGTCCCCACCATCCAACAGATTTGAAATAAGTGCACTGCACTTGCCTTACCGGCAATCGCACTGTGGGAAGTTGTGCGCACATAATATCTTTTAGTTAGGGCATCATTTTGATTTAATGCACCAGCAGCATGCTTGATAATATTTTCATAGACGACTAAATGTAATTATTAGTACAGTCAAGAGCACGTCAAGCTTGACTCTTTGGCTAGTCCAAAGAGAGAGGGGACGGGGTTCATACAAAATCCCCAATGGTCCTTTGAAAACAAAATTGAAAAATGTCGATTGTCAGTTAGAAAATTTGAATCAGACACCAGACTATTTCAAGGAGACACTTCAGAATAATGCATAAACTTTTTTTTTAAACTGCCTTTTTCACAGAATACTTAGTTACAGAACAATATATGTGTTTATACAATGCTATAAAAATAATAATAGTGAAGTTTAATAAATAGTCCTGGTAATGATCGCTGAGCGACTTGACTGACCCGACCTACATACGACAATCCTATATCAGACATGTATAGTCAGGGTACTTAAGCTAATTGACACTGACCAGTATTTATAATGAGTTGTTTTTTAACGTAAATATTATTAAATGTTTTTTTTTTAAATTCAATGGCCCCGCCGTTGTGGTCCAGTGGTACGAATGTAGGTCGTAGGTTCGAACCCAGACAGGCGATTTACTTTATGTAAATTATTTCATCAGCATTGCTCTCATAACGTTGAAAACATCTTGAAGAAACCGGCATGTTCTAGAACCAAAAAATCGAAGACATCTACCAACCCACCAACCCGCACTGGGCCTGTGTGGATCCAACACACAGGCCCAGTGATTTTGATTTTGATTTTGAATATTAATTCTGTGTACCGACTTTTTCATTTATTTTAATTTTCATAGACATTTCATTCGTTTATTGTATTCTGGTCTATTGTTCTATTGCGGGATTGTGAAATGTAATTTTAATTTTATATATTATTGGTTTTGCCTGAATTAAACGTTTATTTTATATTAAAAAAACACAGTTCTATAACTGTCGCCGTCTTTTTCAATAAGAAAAATAAAATAACAGAACAGAATAAGCACACACAGATTATGTAGGATTTAAATTGATTGTTGTGTCTCTTTGAAGCTCGATATACGCCATTCAATCCATCTCACGATATCGTGACTATTTCGAAATCGTCGGATAAGTTTCTTCGTATATGTTAATAGAAATAGGAAAGTATGCAATTTGGATCGAAGATTTTTCTTTACCGCTATCTCGCTATGTCATTCGATAGATTGGAATTACTTATATTGCTTCAATAAAATGGTTTATTAGTTAATCATATATATTAATTTTAGCTTGAAGTTGTAACACGGTCAAGTAGGTAATGGATTATTTTGATATTATTTTTAAAGATATCTAGTTATGAGCTCGAGATAGGTACGGGAATGAGTACCTACTTACTAATAAAGTGCCACAGACCCTTTTTACTGTTCTCTAGTGTGGGTCTAAGAAACTTTGTTTGTTTTTCTGTAAGTGGCATAAGCACCACTTTAGGCTTAAATCTACTTTACATAATTATACCTAATTATACAAGTAAGCACAAATATTATAAAAAGTGATGATGACTAATAATAAAAATATTCGAAAACATTTGTTAAACACTGTCATTTCAAAGTAGGCATTGAAAAAATGAGATCATCGTCAACTTCTATATTTACATCGATTTAACAGATTTTTTATCTGTTAAATCGATGTAAATATGAAGAAGTTTAACGCTTTTAAAGTTTTTGGAGGGGATTATTCCCGTCCTTGTCGCGGGGTACGGACAATGAATGGCGCTAGTATGAAGATACATAGTCGTGACGTCACTTCTAAGTTAGTGCTGTCCTTGTCTAACACTTATTTTAAAACGTTTATAACTTGATTTTTTTTATAAGCTATTAGAATTTTCGTAATATTGTTTGCACTAATTGGAAACAATTTTTTTTTATATAAGAAAAAAATAATTGTCATCATCCCTGTTATAGTCGTTTTTTGTATCTGTTTTGTGCGATCGCGTTGTTCTTTTAAACTACGACTACTGATTTTGAAGCGGTTTTCACCATAATTTAAGTAATTTATTCCAAAAAGTGTATGTGTATACATACCACATCAATGGGCTTACACTTAAAAGAATGAGGAGCGCGATGAAACAACGCTGGTAATGCAAAAAATGAAACAATTATCTATTTAGAAAAAATATATTTTTTGATTGGACTGAAAAAAAAACACTATAAAGTTAATAAATGCTCCTTGTAATATAATCTGACAAAAAAAACAGAGTGATTGCATTAGTATGGTTTTTAATTATTAAAATAGTTTTTTAGAGGTATCTTCGTGTTTTTATTCTGTGGTATCAAATTATGTAGTTGTATTATGTTTTCAACACACTATGTAACTAGCATATATCCTAAAGAACATCATAAATGTATCTGATTTTGTTTAATGCAGTGGATCATATACTTTTAGGCATTAGAAAACTTAAGTTTAGGTCCTGTAGTCCCCCTAATAAAGAAATCTCGATGTTTTGCCAAGTCGTAAATACCGTGCAAAGCTGGGGCGGATTACTTGTGCTAAGTAATTCTAAGTGATCACATCGAACATGTGATTCGTTGTGGTGTAGTCGATAAGACTCATATCAAACTGATCCAAGTCTCCCATTTATTCTTAAATTAAAATCTGCTCACAAAACCACAAAGAAACTTTTTCGTTACCCTCAAGCTGGCACAAAAGACAAAAGCGAACACATTCTTTTTTCAAAAAACAAAATTGAACGTTGCCTGAGCGTCGGAGAACGTGTCGTAAAATATGTCTGACCCCCTAAAGTTGTATGACACATGTATGTGGGTTGCGAAAGATATTAAGGTAATGGATGTCTGGGCACATGTAAAGTTGAGGAAAGGTGTTGTATGACATTTGTAGCGAGTGAGAGGGTGGGCAAAGATGTCGTAAACGTGAATTTTGAGGAGTGTTGGGTAAGTTTGCTTAATTATTGAAACAGACTATCTATTTATGCACCGTGCGGTGGCAACAGATTTTTAGTAATTGAGATATATGCAGGATACATTTTTAACAAGTGCGAAAACTGTAACCATGAATAAGGAAGTGATGAAAATGAAAAGTAATGAATCATAGAATTTTTCCGTTGGTTATGAAAAAATAAATACTGAACAGCATTTTTTTTTACCGTATAGTGTAATATGCTACTTATACTTACATCATTAGTCATCATTCATACATCCATTCATGTCCCGTATCATATCCTTTTATTTGTTAGCATGTTACGAATCGTTCTTAAACGATTTCTTTAAAAATCATTCATTGTTTACATTTTCCATTGTTGTGACACAAGTCAATTGTCAAACTGTCATTAATTTTTCTCTTTTAGTCTATGAAGATTACTTTTTGGTTTATATAACTTGAATTATTTTTATCAATTGGTTTAGCTAAAATATTGTATTTTCTATATAATTACCGATTATTAACTGAATTTCGACATCTTAAATAATTAATAAGGACACGACAATAACAGACTCGATCGTGGAGGTTTTAATACATCTTGGCCGAACACACAGGCTGGTTTTATTACTGGCAGATGAGATGTCAGAATGAAGGAAAACATAATTTTGAAAACTTCAAAAATCGTCCACAATAAATTCTGGAAAAGGAATATTTTGCCTTTTCTTTTATGAAAAGGCTGAAGTATCTGTCGGGGATTCGGCGTCCGGGTTTTGTCAACAAACCATCTGTTCATCCATCAATTCTCCGTCTGCAATCTGCTATATAAACCTTCTGCCTGGAGACTCGTCGAGCTTTGTAGAAGGATACTGGCACTCTAAAGTGTCCCTTCGACACCTGAAGACCCTCTTTCTCCACCTCCTCCTCTTCTTTCCTTCACGAAGCCAATCTTCGAAGATCCTTCATCCTCCTCCTCCGGACTTCAATTCACGCCTTCTATATTAACTTCAATGTCGCGTGAACCGTTTTTAGTGTTTTTATAGTGCCACCTGTATTTTCTATTTCATTCATTAAACTATCTGTACCAAGTCTATTTGCATCCTTTATGTTGTTAGAATCCATTAGTTGTTACAACCGACGAAAAATGTCTACAGCACTCATGGAAAAAGTCGCTCATGGAAAGTACCTAACGGTAACCTATACTTGCTTCGAAACGAAAGTATAGTTATTCACTATTCATATGCATGGCCAATATCAAGTCTGGATCTTCTGAAGGGTTCGGTAGAGGTGGAGACCCAGATTTCACTAGTTATGTTTAAGTCTCATGTAAAAGGGGGCGAGCTTATTACCATCCTCCAGTTCTCAATCCTTTAGTTCTGAGTTGAGCTGCATGACTACTGATAAATGCGTGCACTGACGGACAGGTCCACTCACTCTGTGTGGTTCTTACCTCAAAATACCATTTCAGACACCAATCTACAGTGTCTTCACTTCTGACCAAGATTATGTCTGGACTTTAAAGTAGACTGTGACTTCTGCGTTTGTTTCGGCCTTTCTTCTCAGAGTAGTCAGATAGGAAGCGCCGATCTCATCTAGTTTTTAATGTATGATTGACGTGTAAAAGTGTTTGTACTAACATACTTCCAGAAATAAAATATTTAATCATTTATCGTTTATCAACCGGGCACAAATCGGGCTTCTTTGGTGCTACTGGCTAAAAATTATATAATAAATTGCTATATAGTGCCATTTCAACGTGTCTAGTGAAATAACTTTTCAAAGCATTCAATTAACTATTTCTTTACATAAAACTGCAGCTCTCAGATTCGTGTCTAAATAAATGTTTAGTTTCAATATTTTCTTGAAAACTTACATATTTGTTCAAAGCTTTCACGTTTCTGTTCTATACGAACTCTAAATTACTTTAAAGACTTGCTAGACGAAACTGAAAGACAAACTTCCATAAAACTCCGGACTAACTCCCTAAACTAAGCACTAACAGGACCACTATTACTTAAGTAATATGCTCTTAAGTACTGCTAATCCCTTCAACTGAGTTACAACGTAGTGCTCAGTACAAGTTGATAGAATAATAACTTCAACTTAATCGTGCACGTTAAAGTAAGTTTAAATTTACTTTCGATTAAAATTATTGGACCGAGGTTTGCAGAGAGAAAATCCAATGTCACACATTTTTGAAACAAGGACATAATTTTGACTCCTAAATACTTGATTGTTCTCTTCTCTTCCAAAAGTCTGGAGTAGCACCAAATAGCGATCATTTCATCATAGGCCCGATCCACACTGCGACTATCAGTACAATAATTTACTGAAATTTCGTTTTTTTTTCGGTACTGGCCGTTCACAGTGGTGTACTAACAAAAGTAGCATGAAAGTAGAATAAATGATGTGAGGACATCTGGTGACGTTGTTGGTGATGTTCTTCAGAAAGGTCAGGTGCGTAGTACCCGCAACCGGCGTGCGCGTATGACCAGATGTGTGAACGTGAACAAGGCAAAAGGAGTATGTAAGGATCGTAGCAGATGGCGTCCTGTGTGCTCTGTATAAATATACATACATACATGCATAAACTCACGCCTTCTGTATTTTCAGGATAACTTAGTACTTACATACTACATTTGTTTATAAACGTATGAACAGTGGGATGTTGAGGTTCTATCCCATGCTTTTACCGTAATTGATCGTACAGGACCGTGCTGTATGAACGGCCAAAGGCTACATATACAATTCTAGGTATTTTTCCTACTTAAAACCAAAAATTTATGTTAGTAATGGAACAAAATTCAAAGTCAGTCGCATTTGCTCAAAATCTATCGGCTTAAATATACTCCAAATGGATATAGTCTCATATTTAAATTAAACGTTCATAAAGACATTTACATTCATTTCTCACAGTCACAGTAGTGAATTATGGAAACAAAAGTACAAATCGACCTAATACTCACAATAAACTAAGTTGTCATAAAACGAATTAAAACGTAGAAAGTTGGGAGCGTAGCGAAACTAAACGAGTTAAGATAATTCAATTTAATTGAGCCGCAGTGTTCCGTAGAAATTGCAAATCAGGTCCCTTGTAGTATTAGATCTCCATGATACTAAGAAATGCAGAAAAACGTATTGTGTTAATGGCTTCCTGACGTCGGTAAACGTGTGTCGGCGAGCATCAGATAACTGGCCATGTTTGTCGAAGGAATCAGTCTGACCAGATTTTCGATAAAGGTGAATTACATATAATATTTTAATGACATGATCTACTGATTACAACGTTTTTTTAATGATTTGTATTGCAATATGTGGTTAGCTAGCGACCTCGACAATTAATCATATTATTCATGCCTGAACAACCGGCAGCCAGTTCGTCATGCTTCCTTAGATGTCACTGCTTGCGGTAGAATTGAGGGTCGGGATGTCTCCTTTCCTGAAATATGGCGAGGGGGACAATGGCTGATCTTTGCGTTACGCTCGTGATCGGGTGCTGCTTCTGGGGACTGGTCGTCTTGCTGACCATGGTTTTGTTATTGTTTAGTAATTGTTCTGTTTATTTTACTTCGATGGTCCGAGTTTCTTATTTGTGTGTACATAATCCAGCATTACATATGTAAACTGTCACGCTCTTTATGCCTGGAAGCTTTTATTTATGTATTAAGTTTTGTTTTATTTTTTTGCTTGAGCCTATTGTCATTGTATTTGTTGGTATATTGGCATGGCTAGCTGACATAATTAAATTTTATGTTCTGTGTCTCGGAATGTTTAATACTTTGAAAACCTACTATTAAATATAGAATCAGGTTTTTTCTAACTGAACAGACAGCTGTGCTGCTGGGGAGTTTATTACGACACTTCTTCTTCCCAGCTAAAGCACTAGGAAGTGGTGAAGAGCGGGCGTTTTGGGAGACTGTCTTGTAATTTTGACTTTCGAAAAGGGCTGTTTCTCAGCCTTATTTGAACAAGATTTTTTATTTAGATTTTTGACATGGGACTTAAATATAACTAACGAAATGTGAGTTTACTATAGGCGCAACTCTGCCCTACCCCTAGAGGAATACAGGCGTGTTGTTATACATATACGAGTCCTTGATTGCCCACCACATATTAGGTACTGCTTAAGCAACCAATGGCTCGGCGTGCTATGCTGGCACTGCTGCTGCGGCTGCGAACAACCTCAATCGGCGTAAGTATAACAACCTTATTGGTAATTATACTTTCGAGCCGTTTGGGGTTTGTAACCCTCGGGCCTTGGAGTCCGAGTGCTCATGGTCGCAAAATTTCAAAAAGCCGGTTGACACTTCCCGTGACCCAAGGGCTGGCTTCTACTTTGGCCAAAGGCTAAGCATTGCCATACAACGTGGCAATGCTGCCAGTCTCTTGGTGACGTTACCAGTCGACAGCGATGCTGATGAATTTTATTATGCTATTTTTTAAATTGTGAATAGTTTATGTTAAGTTAGGATATTATTAGGTACGTTATTATTTACGTAGTACATATTACTTTAATTATGTATAAATTCCTATAATTAAAGCAACCAATTGAAAGACATTACTGATCTAGGTCCAAAAGTTGGATCGCGATTCTTGCACTTCATTTGAAAGGAGACATGACATAATTATGTCTAAAAGCTGACTGCAACATGCAATTGAATTACGTCACGGTTGCATCCGCTATTCTGCAGTTCGCAGGCATACTTATTTGAAACACAATTCAGCTATCCGAGGCATTACTGAAAATATACAGGTCAAATTAAATTAGGAAGCGAAACTCCGTAGACGTGAAGGATATCGGTATATAAACATGATAAAACAAAAAAAATGTAATTTTATTGTGGGGTCATCGTTCGAAGTTAGTGTATTCACTAGAAAAATCTGTTTCAAATCAGTTTTCTTGTGTAGACTTCACAGACCTGATCGATGATCGATATCTAAACACGATAAAAGAAAGGAAAACAGATTCCCACTTAATACTTCAAATAATAACACTTTCAGCGGTCGTTGAACAAAAAAAAAAACATTTAATTTTAATGATATTATGTTAAGATATCATACCCTCGACTGCAGAGACCCTGTATAGTCTCATACAAATGTACATGCATAATTATAATGCGGCTCCTGCTTTTTTATGAAGCTACCACCAGCAATCACGCCATTTCCCAATTAATAATATGCCATCTAACTTAATTGCTACCTGTCAAACTTAGAGCGCTTAATATTTTTGCCTTTGCTAAGCCGATTGTGTAGGAAACCCGTAATGACGGTTAAGTATGGACAATTTAGCCATGAAACGGTTTATGCATGACATCTTCCTATGTAATTGTGTGATACGCTTCCTATTTTCCATTTTGTTTTCCAATGAAAGTACAATTTCTCTTGATTACTGGCCTGTTTTGTTATAATGATATGGTTCGAATTGGTCTGTGGGTTCGTGTTTGTGTTAAGTTAAAATACTATTTCAAATGTTGTGTAGCAAGTGGCACATTATACCACTGCTCGCCGCAAATTCTCAACACATAACAGTAATTGTTCGCTTTATTTCTAGAGCTAAGTTCATATTTTATGCTCCTTAATTTAGCTCTTAATTTAATCTTCATTACTCCATCATTAATAGCTCCAAAACGCGAAATGATATGATAATAATAGACTCGAAATACTACTAGTATCAATAAACCACGTTTCAGTGCCATAGACCATCACTGGCTTATGGCACTGAAACGAGGTCGCTCACAAAGGGCCTTTTTAGAAGGGTAAAAGTCGCCCAAAGAGCAATGGAGAGGGCCACGTTTGGAGTTCCCCTTCATGATCGCATCAGAAATGAAGAGATCCGCAGGAGAACCAAGGTAACCGAAATAGCGCGAAGAATTGCGATACTTAAGTGGCAGTGGGCAGGGCAAATTGCTCGCAGAATAGATGGCCGATGGGGCCGAAAAGTTTTGGAGTGGCGACTGCGTACCGGAAGACGTAGGGTTGGAAGGCCGCAGGAATCTGCTGGATGTGGGAAGCTCAGAACCGGTCAAAGTGGCGGCGTTTGGGGTAGGCCTATGTCCAGCAGCGGACGTTTTTCGGCTGAAATGATGATGTTGATGTTCAATGTAAACTTCAATTCATTGTGCAAGTATATCGCTAAACATACCTCATAAACATGAGTTTTCAGACAACAGCCAATAAAAAAACACCCTAGCTTTACAATATTTTACAGTACACACTACATGCTATGGCAGAATGCACACGAGACAAAGTGTCAAACGCCAGACAGCAACAACATCAATACTAAACTACAATTGTGAACAATAAAAACGATATTGGCATCAGTAAATACAAAGTACTCCGTAGCTCAGTCCGTGATTAGTTTGCACGCCTGTCTACACGCGTCTAGTTGATGAAAGAACCAGGAAATAGATTTACTAAAAGAGATGACTTACATTATTCTGGTGTTTAGTTGTTTGTGTTTGTAGGTAAAAACATGGGGTATCTAAACTCGAACAAATTATTAATTTGTCTTGATAAAAAAAATCATAAATAGCATAGGTAACCATTATGAAATTAACAATCATTAAAAAGCGATATAAGGCAGAATTTTGGCTTTATTTTGATTGGTAAAAGTCAAAATTTCCTTGTTTAGTGCTGATTTATCTATTTCCACTCATAATGCTCGTATTTTAAGGCTTCATCTTCAATTCGATCCCTTTTAATGATAAAAGTAGCCATCTGTTAATAATTTTGATAAGAGCTTTTTGCAAAAGATGGCGTTTTGATCAATTGGTCCTGTCAGGACAGTTCCCAACATTGTTACTTAATTAAATTAAACAATTTATTTTTTACATAGAAATATAAAAGAAATCCAATAACATGTTTTTCTGAACCCGCAACTATAAAAATGTTAATAAAAGGATTGGACGAAATGTTTTAAAATTTGGTCGACTCCTAGATGGCGTTGTAAAACTACAGTCTCTGGCAATTAGTGAGTCACTGATGCTGCCATCTGTTGAAAAATTGGACAAAGAAAAATTGCCAGCTCATTAGACAGACGTAAGGAGGTTTCATTTATTTGTATGGGATTGGGTATCTGCACGTAGTATTATATTATCTGTGTTAAAAAGTTTTATTGTGATGATTACAGTCCGATCACAGCTCCCATTGCCAGTTTTCAGTGCCTCTGATAGCAGCAACGCCAATTATAAAAGTACTAAAGATGATAATGATTTTGACAGACTAGTCAGAGGTAGCAACCAAACAGCAACCTTATTTTAATCAGAATAAAGATCACTGTGATTTGGACAGTGATCACAGTGATGTTCAGAAAATTAGGAAATGTTTTTGATTTTCCTATGTTTTTCCATACAGGTCTTCTTAAATTCATGATTTATGATGAGTAATACCTGTGATGAACAAATTCGATAAATAGATAAATTTGTTTAATAAACGATTTTGTCTGATAAGGCATGATCCATACATTATTTATTTTAATTTCATGGGGCTCAGCAGGGTGCACCCTCAGCCCAGTTCAATTGAATCAGCCAACAAATTAAAAAAACAAAAATTTATTTTTATCTCTTTCAGTACAGTAGTCTTTACATCTTTGTAACTAGATATAGACTTGCGTTTATAGAACTGTACTATCAGCTTTTTACCGGAGCGCTTCTGTTTAAGAGCTTCAAGGTATATTAACTCAGGTGGCCCCAGATAATGACGGTGCAAGACAGGTTGATACAACCCAGTTTTCTCCGACGATCCAATTTTTTTAGAAAATCCAAGAAAATTGTGTAGGTTCTGAGCTTGACCAGATATTTTCATGTGGAAGAAAATATTTTAGGGACATTTTGCATTCAAACTCAGAATATGATTCCACAATATGGTATAGAAACAAAAAATGGGAATATTTCAAGACTATTTCGTAGTGATCACTCCGTAACCAAGACAATTTAAACGGCAACATAGTGTAGAACGAAAAAGAAAAACTCCGAATTTTTTGTCGTGGATTATTTTCATAACCCCAAATAAATTCTCGTTACCACCATAAACACCCACATCATTTAAAAGTAGGACTGATAGGAACCTTCCTCAACAATAACTCAAAAATAATGTTTTACATAAGACGCCTATCTAACTAAAATAAAAAAAAACGTCCATGAACGTACAATATTTATGTAATTGACGCAAATTGGAGGAGGGGTTCCTTCTTCCGAATCGTTCAACTCTCTCTTCTAATTGAAGACTTATTGACAGATTAATCAGTATACATGATATGTTGGAACGTTATGCCTTGAGAAACGGGTTGTCCTAGCGAATGATTTTAAAGAGTAATTTCTGGATTTACTAATCGGAATACAAAAAATCTTTTACTGATATTAGATTACCGATTTCTGCAGAATATTTTTGTATGGTGTAGTTGACTTTTACGAGACGAGACTAGAAGAGACTAAGACGAGTTGTAGGATACGAGTATAGCACACTTCTTCTGGCTTGCTGGCCGAGAGGTCTGGAGAGCAAGCCCCGAGGTCTGGAGGAGAGGCTTATGCCCTCTCCACGAGCATGCCATTTGACATAAGGCGCTGAAAAGAGGCAATTGTTTTAAAAGAGACTAATAAATAAAATGCCAATTCAATCCATGTTTGTGGTAGCGGAAAAAATATAGTTATGTTAATCTTGAACATTCTAAGAGCCCTGTTGTATTGTAAAAAACGTTTTAGAAAACTTTTCTCGATACAATTTTTATTTTTAAACCAACCTCTTGAAATGATCTTGAAACAAAAATATCCGTGTTACAGATATTTAGTAAAACTAATAACAATAACGTGTCAGATTTAAATACAGAACTTGGTTGTTGTTATTTTCGATTGCTCAACTCATTTTGCAGTGAATAGATAATTGCTTCATATTTTGCAAGAAAGTACCCTTCATAATAGCGTTGTGTCTTCTATATCTTTTCTGTGCAGTTCGACAGTGGCCGCGTTTTACATCTTGAAAGCGTTTTAACCTTTGGCTATTCCTGTGAAGATCGTTAATCTGCTTCCTAGCCTGAGAGTTGATCTCACTGAACCAAAACTATGTGAAGAAGAAAATTTTAACCACAAGAGAATAAATCTGAATGACAACGTCAAAAGATTGCGGCATGTATGGCAGCATCCGATACAAGCAAAGACAATAACCGAAGAATTCAAAGCGTTGCGATTATTTATTGTAGGTAGGTGTTATTTATACAGAGCATAAACTAACTGATTTGAGCTTTAAATAACCCAAAACAACATTTCAAATATTTTTTGTCGAAGTTACACAACAATTAAATCAAACTTCCCAAACTGTAATTCTTTTACCAACAAAAGTATTTTCATTAGTAAAAGCCTCAAAGAACTCAGCTCACCGGTTAAATTTACAGGCAAAAGCTTTCAATTTCAATAATTAATTTATTTCTCGGTTCCAATTCGGAACACAAGCCATAAAAATGGAAAGATTTACAGCATCGCTTTTACTTTCCATTTTTAATGGTCGCCGTTGTTTTTATGGCTCGATACTTATAAAGTGCTGAGGTCTAGTTACGTCAGAAGTTAACGTTTTGTAGTAATCTAACATTCGATCTATTCGGTAAAATTTGATTATTTCTTTACTTTCACTGTTATCCTTCTTTCTTTTTAGAAGATGTTCCTTCTATCTTAAGGAAAGTAGTAATGATTAATGTTAAATGTCTATGTTTTGAATTGTCTTTGGTACCAACATTTCTTTTGGATTTTGTAATGTTTCTGGAATGTGTTGCTGTACCCTACATCTGTCTTCGTACCGAGTGTTTCTAATAATAGTAAGTAATTAATAATAAGGTTTAACGTGAATAGTCAGCAGTAGCCCGCTCACTACTTTAATCATTCATTTCGTTTACCTACAAGTTGACCCCAAAAAAATTGGGATAAATAAAGATAAGAGAAATCAACATATTTTATTTTCCATTTGCAATTCCCAGGCCAAGATTAAAAATTTATATAATTAAAAGAAAATGAAATTTTCCTTAAATCAACATCCCATACAACTGCAACGTGGTAATGCCGCCATTTTGTCCCTATATTTTAGATCGTAAATTGTTAGTTATGTTACTATTAATAAAGTATACGTATTTTTATGAATTAATTAGGTATTAGTTGTTATTTACGTAAACATTATTTTGATTTCGAAAAACAAGTCAATTCAAGTGAATGTTCGATAAATAAACGTCTTATTGTATCTAGAAATTAATTTAATAATATAAATATGTCAGAATTCTGACAGCAATTAATCGAACTACATCATAAATCCACTAGATGTCTTCGACAGGAAACCCATATTTACTTGTACTTGTACCACCTAGTCTGTGATAAACCAGAACACTTTATCGCAAATATTTTAACGACAGCTAAACGAATTAGTACCTACAGACAGGTATGATAAGAACTCTTAAATGGTATTTTGATGATCATGTCTGGAAGTTTGGAACGTGGAAATGGGCTGTGAAGTTTCTAATGATCTGTTGATTTATCGATTTTATCTATAGAGGCCATCTTTGAGGACATGATTAATCAGTTTGAGTACCATGTTTATAAGTGATTCGGATTCGGATAGTGATGTTTATTGTGTTTGGAGTTTTCATTATTATCTGCTGTTTTGCCACTGCAGGGCAAACGCATCCACTTCCCTTCTCACACTTATCCATATGTTTTGCTGTATGCGGCCAATCTTTTAGAAAAAAGTTGAGTTCGACCTGCCATCTCCTTCTGGGCCTGCTGCGTTGCCGTTTACTGCTGTTTGGGACCCACTGAGTGGTTTTGAAGTGGTGTTCAAATTTTCTTACGATTTTTGCAATCCCATTGAATGAATGTGAAGCATCCATTCAACGGGCTCATGTTTGTTTAAGGGTTGTATTGATGATTTTAATGATTATAATTTTGTAAATACAGACTTGTTACGGTCGCGAATCATATTTTGTTCCAAGTTCAACCTGCAAGAATAATTTAAAAAAAAAAAAAACAGGAAGCGTATTAGAACGTGGTGGTTCGAATAATTAGAAATTGCTATTGAAATAAGTTTGAAAACATTGCTTAGATTGCTGGGATGAGAATTTAGTCTGTATATTTTAAGTCTTGTAGACACTTTGTCAGGTCATCAGCAAATTTCCGTCCACTGCTGAACGTAAGCCTCCCCCTAAAAGCGCCAACCGGGTCCTGAGCAGTCCACATCCATCTGCTGCCAGTCACCTTCTTCAAATCATCGATCCATCGTGCCGCAGGGCGTCCCACACTACGTTTGCCCAAACGCGGTCTCCACTCTAGCACATGTCTGCTCCATCGACCGTATGTCCGTCTACAGACATGGCCGGCCCACTTCCACTTCAGCATTCTGATTCTACGCGCATTGTCAGCGACTTCGTTCTTAGTTCTCTGGATAGAATTCGCTATCCACCAGAGAAACCAACCCCATGCGTTGCTGTCTCCATTGCACGCTGAGCAACCTGTCTGATATATGATCACCTTAATGTAATATTCGAAAGATTGAACTACTAAGGGCTGATTACACCAAACAAATTGAACACGATCAGCACATAAACTACGTTCAAGATGGGCTGATCACGTTCAGTAACATTGGTGAAATCGGCACTAAGGGTGGAATTCACCAATGAAACTTAACCATTACCTACCTACATCAACGCTACACAAAATCACCGTTCCACCGCTACACAAAGCAAGTTGTTTGTGAAATAACAAAAGATTTCATGTAAATTTTCGACCACGCTACTCAAAATAGTTCGTGCATCACAGTCTTTGAACTCTCCTCGTGACACGGGCAAAAATGGACGAAAAAGACGTTAGGAGATTTAGAACTCATTTTTGAAGTTTGACATCAGTCGCCCTGCCGTGTTCCAAAAGATGTATTATTGGAATTTGTTCAGGAATTTCTGTGGGGTATCCGATGAAAAGGCGGGATTGAGTTTTGTGTTTGTGATCCTTTTCGTGAGGTGAAAATATTCTTTGATATTTAGGTCTGGCGTAGATATTATATTGAAATTAATTACGTGCGGCCATGCCGTTAAATCAATGATTGTTTTGGTTGGCAGCTGTAAATATCCTCGAGGTACTACCTACTGAACTTTGGCCTCCCTTTGTAAGGCCTTAAGAAGAAATGGCTTAAAAATTGACATTAGGCCTTAAGCCCAAAAGGGAAGGGTAAAGTTTTTTTTCCCTTTTTGCATCTGTACAGATTACATTATAAAGTGGTGAGAACTTATTACCTTATTCCCTCTAAGCCTGAAAAAAAAACAAAGCTAAACTTTTATTGTTACAGTCCGCCATAAATATTAAAGACGTCCCAAGTTATCGCACTGACTTTTACAGTCGACCATATCAAAAGTGGGCTAGCTAAAATATGTACCACTGAGCAAGTAGGCTTGAATACTTTGTGCCGTTATTATGATAACAAAATATGGGACTAAGTGATTTTCTTTTGTTTTATGAACAGTTTTTTACGAGAGAAAAGAAAAGTGTCGATTTTGACAGACCTTAATAGCTCACGTTAGTGATGTAACCCTTTTTATGTTGTGTGCTAAATGTTTACAGACACAGAATTATATTTCCTATTTTTCAGTTTCATGGTCTGTTCAAGGATTTACCTAATTAATCTGCAGTTAGTAGTATAGTTGTGATTCGTGTATGTAGACTTATGTAAAAAAACCGCCCAAGCGCGTGTCGGATCAAGAAAAAGGGTTCCGTAGTTGGAATGAATTTATCCCAAGAACAATGTTAAAGTCATTGTAGTTGAAAACATATTCTTTCATACATTGAAACACGTCACGGTAAATTCTACAACTGTAAATGTAAGTTTGTACTCGCAAAGTAAGTATTTTTATGTGATATAACTACAAATTGACGATTTTTGGACTTTTTTCTTTACTTGAGCTGTGAGACCTAGCTTCTTGTCAAACTTCATGGTTGTATGTCAACCAGAAGTACCCTATAGGTTTTGATTTATCTGCGAGTGTCAAAATATGTCGCATATATCGCCGTATTTTTTTATTACGTTGACTTAGATGTTTGTATTTTTTTGAGCTCCAAGGGACTGTAGACCTACGTATTTGATATAAATTTCAACTAGAGACCTCCGTATGTTCCTGAGCAGAAGGGTATTGACAGACTCACGACCAACGAAGTGATCATAAGGGTTTCGTTTTTTCCTGTTTAGTTACGGAACCCTAAAAATAATCGATTTAATGCTTTCGAATGTTGTAATCTTAAGTATCGATATTCATTTATCCCTAGACATGATTAATACTTCTTGTTTCTTAGCTTTATTCAACAATCATTAACAGCCATTGTTTTCGTTTTAACTCTAAATTGCTGTTAAATTATTCATTTTCAGTTTGGGTTGTCCGAAATAAATGTGTTTTCAATTTATTTAGCGGAGAGCAGCTGTTTTCGAGTTGAATTTAATTTTCATCCTAGCTTACTTACTAATATGTATAATTTTATTCTACTGCCAAATTGTGATTAAATTTAGGCAAGTTTTGGACTCCAAAAAGTATTGTTGTTGAAAATTATTTGTCAACAAGTCATAATACAGTGCAGAGCAGTGGTGGCCCAGTGGTAACGGTCCCGACTTACGAGTTGTAGGTCGTGAGTTCGAACCCAAGCAGGCGCTTTACTTTGTGTAAATAATTTAATCACCACTGCTCTCAAAACGGTGAAGGAAAACATCGTGAGGAAACCGGCATGTCCTAGAACCAAAAATTCGAAGACATGTGACATCTACCAACCCGCACTGAGCCCGCGTGGTGGATTACGGCTCACTACCTCTCATAGAGAGGAGGCCTGTGTCCCAGCAGTGGGAACGTTATAGGCTGATTATGATTATGCATAATACAATAAACAATATAATAATAATAGCCTTTTAGTGTTTGACATTTTTCTACGTAGTTTAAAATATTTTAATTAGCATGCAACTAACATAACATCACTACTTGTTTCCCCGAAGGCTTGGGCAGAGGTGTACCTATAGTACACCCACATTTCGCCTGCTATGTTTAACCCCCACGTAATAGGGGGCGAGCCTATTGCCATCTACCGGGCACAAATCCAGACATCGGGCTGCTACTGAGAAATTCCAGATAGAAAAACCCAATAACACGTTGCCCGACCTGGGGATCGAATCCAGGACCTCATGCTCAGCAGTAGCGATTGCGACCACTAGACCAACGAGGCAGTCCATAGTCATGCAACAAAGCTATTTCGTAATTGAATTCATTAAGTAATGTGTTTTTATATACAATAAAAAAAATCGAATAGAGTATTGTTTTTGTTACAATATGTAACAAAAACCCTGTCCGATCCAAAAAAGGCGTATTCCCGGTTTAACATACGTACTAGAAAAAATAGTAAAAAAAATGTAACTCATAAAAACCAAAAGTTATTGATTTTTTAATTTTTAGTTACCATGCGAAATGTAACACTAAATATGGTAAATTTTCATAAGTTGACAACACTCCACCGGCCGGCGAAATCTTTTATTTTTTGCCTATTTTTATTTCAAAGGACAGTCCTCGACCCTTTGATGTAGCCTACTGGTTGCCTACTGGCACGCTACTTGTTTGGCCACTTCGCCAGTCTCACGTGGAGATAGCTTGCGATCGGATGTCCGTACGTATCACGTGCCGCTATCGTATCGCGAACAATGTCGTATACTAATCAGGAATATTTGAATATGTTAATTTTTATTTGTGAGTGAGTGTGATTCGGAAATCGAAGTAAGAACTCGGATTATGGAAGCTTTCGACTCACTGAAATCGTACACAAGTACGCTGCGAAGAGTACGTGCAAATTTAATAAAAAAGTGTCGAATGTGTCCGAGATACCAGTAGACTGGAACGCAAAATGTGGAAAACAATCTCCGAGGTATGCAACAAGTAAATGTTTTAATAAACTGATACCTACAGTCGGTACATTGCCAAAAGCACATCACAATAACTCAATAATAATTGTTTCTTGATAAACAGAAGGTCAGAAATCGGGGTCACTATGCGTCTATGCCTACAATAAAATATCAGCTGATACCTACGCGTTGGCAAAACGTAGGTTTCTTTAGTCCTAAGTTTGTTTGGCGGCATGCGACAAAGCACCGTAAGTGATCCCTGTCGAGCGATTAGTGTTGCCTGTGGTATGATTATTTTTATTTTTTAAATTAATTATTTTCATTGGGGAAAAATAATTATCTCGTATCCATTAAATGATTACGTATTTGTGTACGCAGTACGATACCAAATAATACCCTTCAGGATCGGACAGGGTTTCCGTTACATGCTGTATATCTTATTCTAATTTTTAATTTATTTGATTTCCAATTTTATTAATTAAATTAAAAATAACATTTGATTTAATTTAAATGAGAACCCCAATGAAACAAAATTTCAATTTGCCTTAGATAAGGGCAAGGATACACGGTTGGGTTGAATCTATCAAACTAAGGGCCTAGACATAAAGTGACAATCTAATCAGCGATAAACATGATGGAAAAGTTAAAAATGTATTGCTACCACAAAGCTTATGTCAATCCTGTTGAGAGTCGTTGTAGAAATACGAAACGCGAAAGCGAAGCCACTTGCCCTATGGCCCCTGTTTTGCAGCTACTACGACTTCGATATTCATAACATCATGTGGTCATCCGATACCAGCACGTCGATTCTGTAAAAATTTCACCGTGGAGACTTTCGTGGAGTGAGCTGTCAGTGTCATCCCATCTTGATCAATCCCTAGCATCAGTGGCACTGCCAGCTCACTCCACTTCACTTAAGTTTTCACGGTAAGATGGTTACAGAATAGCACTACAGATGATGATCAAACTAACGTTATCATATTCTCATACTCTTTTTCTCTTCTTTCCAGGTGTGGTTGTGATGACATGGTGGTGGGCGCTGGCGCTGCTAGCGCTGTCGGCGCCCGCCCGCCCCGCGCCCCGGGCGGGCAACGGTGAGCAATTTTACAGTAAGCATCACTTTGTGCACTACTTCCCGTGTGATTGCGCTCCTGCTGGCAACCGATAGTGTCGCGGGTCAAGTTTATGTCATCGGTCTTCTGATGACCTTGAGAATTATGATCTTCATTGTAGAACTCTCCATGGATCTTTCGAAATCACGGCTATGAAAACATCAGTGACAGTGTTATTGAATGAATTTCTACCCAGAATCTAGTTCAAATTGATTCTTGGGGTTAACTTTTGCATGTAAACTATTTCAGTGCAATTAAGCTCCTGTCTTTAAAATTATTGTCATTACATCATAGAATACGAAATAGCTTATTTTTCACCTCTGAAGATTTAATACAGCGACGCTATCGGTTGCTCCAGTTAAGGAGTAGACGCACAAACGCAGTGACGTAGTAATCACAGTGTTTGTTCGGTGCGTGTGCGCAATCAGGCGACTGTTCACTACTTATCAGCAAAGTGACGTCAGTAAGCGCTAACTTACTTTCGATCTTCTTTGGTATATTGTACTTCTTGTATTAAGATGAATTTGAACCTTTACTTGATTTATGTTTTTTTACT
Organism: Dasypolia templi; assembly: GCA_963555695.1. Taxonomy (NCBI): domain Eukaryota; kingdom Metazoa; phylum Arthropoda; class Insecta; order Lepidoptera; family Noctuidae; genus Dasypolia; species Dasypolia templi. Next base: position 5,634,406 of record OY743148.1, on the reverse strand, counting down.
TAAAAAGTTCTGTCTTTATTAAAATAGGAAAAAGACTATTCCTGTTTCAACCATTTCGAAAGGACTTTTCTTTATTATTTATTATCTAATTTGTTTAGCTTGAATGTTTCGTTTTGAATGTTATATTCACACGATATATGGATAGCCTTACAGACTTAAAACTATAATTATTATTATGTATATAAAAAACGAGAAGAAAGAATCACAGGACATTAAATAACTCTTCCGCATTGCATACATCAGGAAAAGTGCCCAAAAGGCTGGCAGCATTGCCAGGTCGTGTGTCGAAGCTGATTCTTTGGCCAATAAATAGGACACCCAGGTGAAGACTCTAAAAACCGCTTGGTAATATCTAAAAAAATCAACAAGGTACGCGAACCTCATGGCCCTAGTGTTTCAACCCCAAAAGGCTCGAACATATAAACTGTGACCAAGATTTTTTCTGGACTTCAAAAGAGACTGACTTCTGAGTTTGTTTGGCCCTTCCTTGTCAGAGTAGTCAGATACGAAGCACCGCTCTCATTTAGTTTTAAAATATGATTAACATGTAAAAGTGTTTCTACAAACCTACTTACTCGTACATAAATGAAATCATTTATCATATATGAACTTAATAATGATAATTATTTTACTCCATAACTTAAAGTTATCTTTAATATTTAAAGCTTCAAATTGATTTAACTTTTCTTTGTAGTTTACTCGACAACATTTTTAAACTACTGATTTATGTCCACAATATCTTTCCACCTTACCAAACGAAGTGCAAAGTTACTTGATTTTTATCCGTTGCCATGTTTACCTCTTGACCTCTTGCTTGCGAATGAACCAAATTCCAGCATCTGCCAAATTAGAAAAATCTATTACATCGCACAACTTGTATTAAAATATTCTTCAAAAACTTCGATTCGATAATGAAAACTTCGATAAAGAAATTTCAGGAGTTCTAAACCGTTGGAACGAACGTGAAATTACAGCGCCGATATTTCAACGCATACCAAAAGTTTTTTTTTCTTTTCTCCTCAACTTACAAAAGGGACTTAAGACGCTTTGATAACTCGCAGATAATAGGACTTTTATCTTTAATTAAAGATTGTCTTTTACAAGATCTTTTTATTTGTGCTAGGATATTATATATCTGGTTTTGTTCAGTAATGAAAGACGGAACGAACCGATTTGCTTTTGAAAAAGAATACTACTATATAGGTATTTTACTTTATTGTCCAAAAGAACGGAAGCGAAATACGGTTCCTTTTTTATAGAAATATATCATGTATTTACATGTTTCTTGTTACGAAAAAGATCGTTTGCCTCAAAGAGTACTTTTATCCTCTACAAAAAAATATGGCAACTGAAATGTTACGATTACTTCCTAAGTTAGTTTGTTAGTTTGTTTAAGGTAGTTTGATTATCTATTCGATGCTTTTAATATTATCAAGTAAACTAACAACTGTTTTTGGTACTTAACTTATTCTTATTTCTGAATTAAATAAGTTTTGTATTCAACAAAAGTAATAAGTCCACTTGACCCAATAATTCAGAAGCAGGAAGCCTAAACGGCGCAAATATTGCAACCTTAATGGGAGCTATATGTTTGAGCCGTTTGGGATTGAAACGGTACTAGAGGGACCGCGGGGTCCACGTGCTTATCAAGTATTTCGGAACATCGCCAAGCGGTTGGTGGTCTCTTCATGTGACCAAAGGGCTGACGTATTTTTAGGTCAAAGAATCAGCATTGCCATCCTACGTGGTAAAGCTGCCAGCCTTTTGTGCACTCAGCGGTGCGGAGGAATTTATCTAATGATTTTTTTGTAATTCCAATGACAAACATTCATATATATTCGGTATCAATAGAATTTTTTGAATTACTTGCATGCCCATGAGACGGTAGATTATGGAGGACTATATTCTAAGAAAATATATAAGTACCAATTACCCATGTGTGCAAAAATAAATGATTTGATTTGATTGGAGCTTGTCCCATTTTATATATTTTAGAGTTAGATTCTTATAAAGTAGCTTGTGAATTTCACAAACAAAATTAAATAATTCAGTAACTTTAGGAGTCCATTAAAATACCAAATTCATTGTTCAGCATCATAATATTTGACTGACCCGATATTTTGGCTACACAACAGTCTCAGTTTGGCTACTTTGTAGCTTGAAACATTGTTTTAGTTTCTTGGGTCACCAACAAAGTCTGTGGTTTACAATACGCTGTGTGTCGTAAAATTTGAATATTATCTTTAGATTTTATGTATTGTACCAAAATGTAATACTCAAATACAGAACATAAATTAGGCAGAGTTAGTATATGTATAGTAGTTAGTTTATGTGTTGAGCTGCATGACTACTGACAAATGCGTGCACTGACTGGACAGGTCCACTCATTCTGTGTGGTTCTTTCCTCAAAAGACCATTTCAGACATCAATCTACATGGTCTTCACATGACCAGACCAAGATTATGTCTGGACTTTAAAAGAGACTGTGACCTCTGAGTTTGTTTCGGCGTTTCTTCTCAGAGTAGTCAGATAGGAAACGCCGATCTCATCTACTTTTAAAATATGATTTACGTGTAAAAGTGTTTGTAAAAATCTACTTACAGAAATAAAATCATGTATCATTCGTCATTTAGTACAGAATAGACACACATTTCGCAAGTTATGATTAATTTCCATGTATTAGGGGGCGAGCCGAGGGTATAAACTACGCTGGGCTGCTAATTATAAATTCCAGATGGAAAACCGGACTGGAAATCGAACCCATGGTCCGATGTAGCGCTTGCGATCACAAGGCCAACAAGGCAGTCACAGAAAATACAAAACTGTTTTTCTGGTTTAAATTAAAGTGTTTTTTTTTTTTAATTCTGCTGAAAGCTTTGTTTTTTTTTCATAAATGATAAATGCCCGCGCGCGTTCGCACAGCGCCTCAGGCCGATTGTTCGATTGGCCGATTGCCGAGCAAACGGCGCGTCGCTATGTGCACTCTCACAATGCAAAGCAATGCATAGGCCTCGCGGAATGTACCTAGGCTTATAAACACGAAATAATTCTGCCTCCTTCTTCTACCTCCTGTAACCTTTTTATTAAATATGTATTAGAAGTTGAACTCGTTATCAGTAAACCATAAAAAAACTGAGTAAACATTGCCATACCTTCATTATTTTCTAAAAAAACACTTCACCGTCTTCTATCTCCTCCTTACAAACATTAATTTATTCCAATAAGTCTATAAACCATATCCTTGAAGCAACCTTATAATTTCCATATAAATGCTATCATAACATTGAAGCCTCATTATTTGCTAGCATTAACGCTTAGTTCTGTGTACGGACATATTTATGTTCCTAGACCCTATTCAAATATTCACACAAATCTTGGTCACTGCGCATTATTTTAAAAGTTATTAGGTTGTATTATTGTATGGAGGAACTTTAATGGTCTAAAACTTCTTGATAACGGGTTGGGTGTCGTTTTATGTGGGGGCCAGATTCACCGCAGACTTGGTCAATGATATTGCATACTTCTCTGTAAATTTTCATAAAAACTACTACATATAAGAGAAAACTGACTCATATAATAAGTAAGTTTTATTGCCTGCTTGTAACGCTCCATCATTTCAGCCGAAAGACGTCCGCTGCTGGACAAGGCCTCCCCCAAGCACCGCCACTTCCACCGGTTCCACAAGGTCATCAGTCAATCTTGTGTTGGTCTTCCAACGCAACGTCTTCCGGTACACGGCCATCTGTTCTGCTAACAATGTGCCCTGCCAACTGCCACTTAAGTTTGGCAATTCTTTGGGCTATGTCGGTTACGATCACGTAGGGTAACTCCAAGCATGCCCTCTCCATTGCCCTTTGGGTGACTTTTAGCCTACTCATAAGGCCCACTGTGAGCGACCTCGTTTCAGTGCCATAGGTCATCACAGGCAACACACTGGTCAAAGACTTTAGTCTTGAGACACTGTGGTGTGTGGGACGAGAAGATATTATGTAGCTTCCCGAATGCTGCCCGGAGTGGGGTTCGACGATTGACCTCTTCCTCGAAGTTGGGCCTACCCAACTGGACAGTTTGTCCTAGGTAAGCATACTCAACCACAACTTCGAGTATAGCGTCGTCTATCGAAATTAGAGTGGGTGCCACATGGGCATTTGACATGACCTTGCTCAATGTTAATTTAAGATCCACTCATTCGGAAGCTGTACTGCGGTCATCGAGCATTGCACTGAAGTCCTCCATAGTCTCAGCCATGACTACTATGTCGTGCGGCAAACCAAAGGTGAGTGATATAATCTCCATTGACATTGACGCCAACCTCTTGCCAGTCCAGAAACTTAACGACATCCGCCAGTGCGTGCAACGGTGAACAGTTTCGGAGAGATTACGTTTCGCTGTCTCACACCTCGCTGCAGAAGTACCTATAGGTTTCGAGGTCTAGTCTTGGACTCGACTGACATAGTTGCGTTTTCATACAGAGACTTCAGAACCTCGATGTACAGATAGTCGATCTGGCACCTTTGAAGAGACTGCAATACACAGACTGCAGTTACGCTTCAAAATGCTAAACTTGAATCCATACGACACTTTTGATGTGTGTACTGTTGTTGAAAATTCAATGTAATTCTCTTTCATATTTTAACACATTATTTCTCATCTTGGCAACTGCAGAATGTTTGTATGTAGACGAAAGAGTTTGTGTTATTTGCGAAAAATTTCAATATTTTAAACTATAAATTACGGAGCAGCGTCAGAGCGGTTATTTGATTTACGGATGTTTTTGCCAAAATTTGAATATAATGGAGAGATATTGTTGCTTTCAAATCTGGCTTGCAACCGGATACATATTTTTGAGAATTTTCTATAACTGAAGAGAACTGCAATCCCAAACTGGAAAATTGTTTGTAAGACATAAGTTTAGGAAATGAACAGACTGATGATATGCAGAGCAAAGCCTCTGTGATTTAAAGTTCGCCTTGACATTATTTGAGACGACTGTCATTGAATTTTAGTGATAAACCGTCAATTTGCATTTGAAATAACGGCTTGCTTATTTATGCAAGCTGACAGTTTGCCTGGCCACTGACGCCACACCACTCGGGCGGAGAAGTGACAGTGGTCATCAGGCTTTAAAAAATCGGGTTTTCAAAACTACTAATAAAGTTGTCGTGTACCCATCTATTAAACAACTTAATATATTATGTAAATATTCACATCTATGTATAGTAGCCTCAAGTCATGCAACTTATTCCCAGACAAGTTAACAACAGAATCAGCTGATAGATTTCAGTTCTCATTCTCACTTTTATCTTTTCTTTCTAAGGCAAACAGTCTTATGGCACGTGTATTGTTATTGTACCCATTCTTGCTTCGCGTGCGTCGCACGGTTTTTACGATTTAACAACACTCGAGATGTCTTGCAATCAAATCAAAGGGCTATGCTTGGAGTTTCGAATCAGAAACGAAGAGATCCACAGGAGAACCAAAGTAACCGACATAGCCCGAAGAATTGCCAAACTTAATTGGCAGTGGGCAGGGCACATTGCTCGCAGAACAGAGATGGTCGATGGGGCCGAAAGTTTCTGGAGTGGCGACCGCGTACCGGAAGACGTAGCGTTGGAAGGCCTCCCACAAGGTGGACCGATGACCTTGTGAAGGCCGCAGGAATCCGCTGGATGCGGGAAGCACAGAACCGCTCAAAATGTCGATGCTTGGGGGAGGCCTATGACCAGCAGTGGACGTCTTTCAGCTGAAATGATGATGATGATGATGAAGATGAGATGTCTTTAAGTTTATTATTTATTCAAGTTGAATATTATTGTATAACTAGCTTATGCACGCCTCTTCGCCCGCGTGGAGGTCTGAAGTAATCCCAAGAGGACCTACTAATCGGAATGAAAACTATACTTAGTTAATTCAGGTTATCAAATATCTGTGTGACAATTTCATCCAAATCGGTTCAGTCGTTTTCATAAACCGTTCACATAAACCTTCCGGAATAAATTCTCTTATTAATGGTGAGAACCGCATCGAAATCCGTCGCGGAGTTTAGAAGAACAAGACAGTTACGCAGACCGACACGAACAGTTACTTTAATTTATAACATGTTTATGAAACAGCTTATCGCAAAGTAAATGCTTATACAGGCCATTTAATCCGTCTGGTATAGTCCGTAAAATATGACCGTTTGTGTTTTACGCTTCATCGCCTCTGCGAGCGAAAAAGAATATTCTTTTACAAAAATATATTTCCATATCTTTGTGAGCTTTAACTGTGGTAATTGCGCGACCATTAATACTAATGAAATCTAAATTGTGCAATCTACATCTATTAATTAATGAGATAACGCGCTGTAATTGCACATTGCGAACTTGTTTTTATGTCTTGACAAAAGCATTAAAGCTGAAATGTTTTGATGTCTGTCTAAGTTACATTGAAGATAAAAATAATAAGTAGGCTTGTGACACAAAGATACACATTACTACATTCAAAGGTATTTTATTTTTATAAAAGAGACTTGTACATAACGGCATGCCTTTATATTTTGAAATTCTGGCTCTATTCTATCTTTACCAATATTTTATAAACTAATTAGTTAACATACATTTCACATAAGGATTTTCTTTTCATACAAAAATATGGACACATTCATAAACTCACTTCTTTTTTCAATATACGACGCAGGTAGGGGGGGGGGGGGGGGGCAGAAACTACAGAAACACACAGAAACAATTTGTTGCTATTTTAAGGTATTACCAACGAAAACGTGTGAAATTCTTTCTACTTTTCCGGAAACGTTTATGTTGATTATTTCCGTGCCCCAAACTCTAGGTCGTGTAAAGAAAGCGAAGTGGTTTCACTTTCATACAAATTATGGTGTGATGGGATCTAACACACACCTTTATTTGTCTCACGTGGCCCTTATGTGGGGACGCCATACTGTCAGTGAGATTTGGAGATAGAGCAAAGGTTTTTTACGGAATTGTTTGTAAATTTTAACCTTTAATAAAAAATGTGTTTGCTGCACAATGTAGTTTTGATAATCTGTTGTATGTATTGTATTATCTTTAGTGGAATTTAGTATTTAGATTTGAATAATTAATAATAGTTTAGTTGTATATTTTTCCAATGGAACAGATGGCATTCTAAAGCCAAGGAAACTCGTAAGTGGGAAGGAGCCCAAATACTACTAATATTATAAACGCCGAAAGTTTGTGAGTATGGATGGATGTTTGTTACGCTTTCACGCAAAAACTACTGAACGGATTTGGATGAAATTTGGCACACAGATAGTTTATAACCTGGATTAACACATAGAGTTCTTTTTATCTCGATACTTCCACGGGATCAAGATTTATGCGGGTGAAACTGCGGGGAGCAGCTAGTATTTTATGAAATGTAATTTATAATTAAAGTAGCAATTTTATTCATCTTAGGTGACTTTCTGAATCATTATTACAGTAAATACCCTAACTATCCAAGTTACTTACACGCGCCTACAACCAACCTACCCTAAAATAATATCTACAAGGTTTTACCCAAGAACATCAAAAAACTTCGTGTAAAGAAAAGTCTGACATTTCCACGATAAGTGCTCTCTCTACTGCTATAGTAAAAGCTTTTAAGTTGTTTAGTGAGTACACTTCACTTTCGATCGCTGCCTTCCACTTTACTACCCGACTGTACCGATTTTGCACAAACACTTGACGACTCGACGGTACTGATAATGTTGGGCTAGTATCAAAATTTTCAGGATTTGTAAAGGGAGGGACGGATATCTATTTTTGGAATACTAAAATTACAAATGGTATTTTATTAAAATACTTGCTGTTGAAAAGCAGCAGCTGTCCCCAGCCCGATCACTATGTACGGTAAGCCGATCCCCTGGGAGAAGCAAGTCAAATACCTAGGCGTGATCCTCGATGAAAACCTTACCTTTAAGGCTCATATTAAGGCGGTTCGCGCGCGCGCCTCCTTCGATCTTAGCAGGCTCCACTTTGTACTGACAGCCCGTAGTAAACTGTCACTTAAATGCAAGCTGCGCATCTACACCGCAGTCATCCGTCCCATCATGACCTATGCCTTGTATGCTGCGTTGTATTTGCGCCAGCTCACCCACGTCATCTCCATAAGATGCAGACCCTCCAGAACCGTTTCCTCAGAAAGGTCACGGGTGCCCCCTTCTATGTCCGTAATATAAATCTCCACATCGACCTTAAAATGCCTACCATAAACCAGTTCATGAAACGCTTATCGAAGCGCTTCTTTCCGTCCTACCGTCCTCGCCGCCGAGGCCCGCCGCGACGCCCAAATACACGCCCCTCCCGACCCTTGCTCGAGCCAGCCCGCGCCGCTGAGCCTGTAGCTTTAAAGTCGTCCCTAAATCACTCAAATCCTGATCCAGCTAGTCCCTTGCTGCCCTCTTCCAGCGACGCCCTAAGCCGAGGTTCGTACCCCACAGGGGGTGCCCTTAGCGTGTAGTCGCTTAGTTTTTAAGATAGTATATAAGTTTAAGTCCTGGCTGGAGGCCTTAATTTATTAGGGCAACCACAGGCAAGTCCGTCTAAGTAGACGACAACCTCAAAGGTTGACCTGCGAGATGCCACTCCCAAAAAAAAAAAAAGCAGCAGCTGTCCTTACCCAGCAGCCTAATAGCGTAACACATTTTCGTAAACGATTACGACTAATCTGTTGTATTTCGACAGTTCAACAACATTCATTGTGTTATTTACATTGTTGAGCAGATTTTTTTATCGAACATAAGAAGCAATGGATAAGCAATCTGTTTCAAAACGATTCAGATTCCTATTGATTGTGTAATTACGCAATTAGGGTACAGGTCATTGTCCCGATCTTCTGTCGTGTGGAAATGAAAATCATTCTGTCAGTATTTTTTAATACCATAAAACCTACTTTCTTCACTCATCTTTTTCTACAAAGACGTTTTTAAATAATTTTTACTTTCTTCCGGAGTCTGGATTTGTGCCTGGTTGATGGCAATAGGCTCGCCCCCTATTACATGGGACCTAAGCAAAACTGGCGAAATGTGGGTGTACTATAGGTACACCTCTGCCTAACCCTTCGGGGATTACAGGCGTGATGTTATGAATGTTTTCTTTCTTTTTTCTGTACGATTTATCAAATGTTTTCTGTCATACAAAGTTTAACTGGAAAATTACAAATACAGTAAAAAAATAATTAACCAAATAGTTGCAACCGTTTTGAGTGATGCGCAGACCTAACTTTACGCGTGCTCTCTATTAGTATTTACATTTCAAAGAAAGAACAATCGTGTGAAAGATGATAAGAGAAACATCAGTATACGATGGTTGGACTGGATCGCGAGAGAAATTCGACTGGACAGGTGTCATATAGAAGTTATATACGAATTTCGGAACGTTTTATTAGCGAGAAAAATATTGGAAAAGCCCTGGCCAGTTAGGTACTTAAAAGGTCACGACAAAAACGATCAGTAATGAAAACCCAATTTCCAAAAGTTTTCTCATAAGAGCCTTATTCTACTGAATAAGGATGTTATGGGACCTGCGCTGATTCTTAATAATAGGATTAAATACGCCCAATTTCATAGTCCGATAGGTAAGCTTTTTTTCTGACGTTAAAGCTAGTGATTTATCAACAGAAAACAAGTTAAATTAAGTTACAAAACACATCGTGCCGCTCGTTGATACTTGAAAAGCCACAAGATATACACAGTTTCACTATTCTGTTTGAAATACCCAAAGCTTTAGAAATAGTTGCGTTATTGTTCACATATATGCTTACGAACACTAAAATAACTATGAAACTACTTAAACTAGATAGCTTCAGAGGATTACGTTGTCGCAAATACTTATTAGCATTTCAACAAAATTCTGTATCTCGGAGACAATAGAATTTTCACCAAATTTGGTTCAACGATGTTGTGTTCAAGATCGAAGACTATGTTTTTAAGTCTTTGATTGAGAATATTTTCAGAATATTAGACGATCGAATATTTACATAAATGCCTTTTTACTTGATGTAGGTAGGTAATACTTACATTGACTGTCTAAACTGCAAGTAAATTAGTGAATGCTTGCGACTTCGGCAGCAATTAAAAGGTTGAAGAGTAAACTATGTCTGTGTATGTGTACCAAATTTCATCCAAATCTTTTCAGCCGTTTTGGCGTGAAAGCGTAACAAACAAACAAACTTAATTTCGCACTTATAATATTAGTTAGGATTAGCATAACATCACGTTTTAAAGATCTCCGCAAACCTCTTGCTGCCGTCGGCTGCTCGGCTGCTCTGCTTAGTCTAAGCTTTTGTTTTCTATGCAGTGCTATTTGAACGCAAGAGATACAAATTCTAAGATATCAATGAGCAATTAAAACATTCAACCTATCAGTCTACTGCTAAGCGTTAACTCCTCTCTGCCTTGCGTATCGCATCTAAGGCATAGTAATCAAAACAAAAGCACATCGCCAGACCCGCACTTTACCACACCGTCATCGGTGTGTGTAAGACTGTGAAGCCCCACAGCCCCTAACAGTCACTTATCCGTGCCACACCTTTATGGCATGTTATGATTAAGAAGATAAACTCTGCCGTAGTACCTTGCTACCATCAGTGATAAGTCCGAGATAGTAGGCGCAACTGTAGGATTTCCGTGAGATGCGTAAACATTTCACCGCGTGTGGAAAGTGGCGACAACTGAGTCGTGTACCAAAGCTTATGGGAACATAGAAAAAGTGTGGGTATAGAGAGGTTTATTACTTCAAACATAATGAAGATTTCTGCTGATAACTTAAGAGCTTAGAGATTAATTTAACACTGGTTCAAGCTACACAGGTACACAGGTACAAGGATAATTTGACTCCGAATGACGTAGACAGCGCAGTGCAGCTAGTAAACATTTGTGCATTTGTTTTGTGAAATGTATTGGCAAAACAAGATGGAGGCGTTGGTTCCGATTATGACCACACACCAAAAAAACCTTGTAGCGCTATAAGTAGGAGCTGCCCCAACTATTTGATCTACGTAAAATTAATATCTCGAGGACGATTAATAGGTCCAACCTGTTTGCGCACTTTGTACCTATTTTGGACGTCCACTTTTGATATTTTGCTCAAGGCCCTTTTGCATCCATTACTTAGTTCTGTCAACACGAAGTAAGAAGGGTTGGCTTATATTGTCAGGGTTGGTTTACATAATTTATGTGGGATACATATTTTGAAAGGTCAAAATAATATTAGTGATGATGCTTTCGGTATTGGCATCAGCATTCGAAACCAGATATAAATAATGAGGGTTTTCTGAAATGATCTCCGATAGATGGCAGGGCTGTAGCGGCAGGTCCAATGGACTGTCAAAATACTTACGCGAATTGTAATTTTCTATATATTTTTTGGTTTATTTATTCTTAAAATCATTCCTTTCGGAATATCGTTGTTTAAAATGCCACAATGTTGTGCAGGTCCTATGTGTGAAAATAAAACAGGAGGACATAAGTTCCCTACGAGAGATAAAACCCGATTAAAACAGTGGCTTTTAGCCATTCGCAGAGATAAATTTACTCCAACGAAAAATAATCCATAATAAAATCAATAACACTTCCAAATACAATAGAATTTCAATAATTTATGTTCAGTACCTACGACTCTGTACTATTTGACAGCTGTTTGGACCTGACGCCTACGAAGCGCCGCCTAGTGGCAGAAAAAGTTTCGAAAACCCTCATTAAGCAAACTAGTTAATCAGACTTTAATAATAACACTAAGCCACTAATGTAATGTTAAGTATACAACATTTATCACAAAGGTGTCGTCATATTTAAGGGTATAGATACAGTAATACAGGTGAAATTGAAAACTTGCTCCGACTCGTAATAGGAGGTAGAGTAACTATTACATAATTATTATAAATTGTACGAAATCCTGCAATTATCGTCTTAAACTCAAACTCAAAGCATTTATTTCAAATAAACCCATTACAGGCACTTTTGAATTGTCAAGGGGTCGCTCAGTTAGTAAGATGAAGCTAGTTGCCTATTCCAATGCGTAGTAGACGTAGTAGATACCTGTGGAGAAGAAAGGGCAAGATACTCCATGGACACTATTTTAAATAATATTGTTACGTAAAAGTAGTTACATCAGTCATGTTGAAATTATACATGTGAGAACGATGTAGAAAGACGTGCACGTTAAAGGCGTCCGTAATGAAAAACATACAAAACAAAAAATAAAAAACGGATATTAAAATGCCGTGGCAGCCAAGAGATGACCAGTCCCCACTGACGGTGAAAGCGGTCATTTACCATGTCCTACGAAACAAAGGGCGCGCCACGACGTTGCCAAATCCGTATCCCATTCCTTTCTCTCATCCGAATGACATGTTGTAAATTTTCTTTATATCACGTTGAATTATATATTTTAATTTGCATCCCCGATCACTTAGTGTCAGTCGCCGACACGACGGCCGCAATCGACTCGTTTACAGAGCACGTACAATCCGTATTGACGGATTGTTCACGGGAAGTTCCGGTGATGGAAGACCATCGCTGGAAACTACCTGCTGACGTACGTGACCTGATAACCGAGAAGAACGCGGCCATCCGTGCCTACGACTCCTTCCCTTGTGACGCGAACAAAGCCCACATGCGCCATTTACAGCGTGCTGTAAAGAAACGCATAGGGGAGGTTCGCTCTGAGGGCTGGAACAAGATGCTCAGCGAACTCGAGCCCACTCATCAAGCCTTCTGGCAATTACAGAGGAAATTGCGTTCCTCAGAAGAGGTCTCTATGCCTCCTCTCATCCGCCCCGACAATAGTGTCGCTTTCGACAGTCCCGATAAGGCTGAATGTCTTGCCGACAGCCTAGAGTCCCAATGTTCTCCCAGCTCCCAACCAGTAGACCAAGCTCACCTGAACAAGGTCGACGCTGAAGTCGAACGAAGAGCCTCCCTCCCTCCCGTCGAAGACCCTGATGATCCTCTGCCTCCCGTCACTCCAGACGAAGTGCACGACATCATTAAAGGGCTCCACGCTCGTAAGGCCCCCGGTTCGGATGGTATTACCAATAAGGTATACAAACTCCTTCCTGCCCCGCTAATAATGCTTATGACCACCATCTTCAATGGCGCCTTGAGCAACAACATCTTCCCACAAGCATGGAAAGAAGCCACCGTCATCGGTATCCCAAAGCCAGGCAAGCCAAAGTCTGAGCCCTCCAGCTACCGCCCTATTAGTTTACTCAATGTTCTCGGCAAAATCTACGAGAGGCTTATTTATAAGCGTCTCAAAGACTACGCCGAAGCAAAGAGCCTCATTCCCAACGAGCAGTTTGGTTTCCGTAGCCAACACTCGGGCACCCAACAGGTCCACCGTATCGTAGAGCATTTATGCGCTGGTCTGCAGCGTAACGCGACGACGGGTGTGCTATTCTTCGACATAGCGAAAGCATTCGACAAAGTCTGGCACAACGGCTTGATATACAAGCTCTACCAACTTGGAGTGCCAGATCGTCTCGTGCTCATCTTACGAGACTTTTTGTCGAACCGGACCTTTCGCTATCGCGTCGAGGGAGCACTCTCGTCCCCTCATCCTATTCGCGCCGGTGTCCCTCAGGGTTCCGTACTATCTCCTCTCGCCTTCACGCTGTTCACTAGCGATATCCCAAAAAGTAAAAAGGCTCAGTTGGCTCTCTTCGCCGACGACACTGCCGTTTACTATACCGGTCACTGTCCCAACGCTATAGCTCGTACTCTCCAAACCTCCGCAAACGTCTTAGGCGCTTGGTTCCGGAAATGGAGAATCGAGGTCAACCCCGATAAGAGTCAGGCGGTTCTCTTCTCGAGACGTCGTCGACTCCCTCCCCCACTTCCCAGCCCGATCACTATGTACGGCAAGCCAATCCCTTGGGAGAAGCAAGCCAAATACCTAGGCGTGATCCTCGATGAGAACCTTACCTTTAAGGCTCATATTAAGGCGGTTCGCGCGCGCGCCTCCTTCGCTCTTAGCAGGCTCCAATTCGTACTGACAGCCCGTAGCAAACTGTCCCTCAAATGCAAGCTCCGCATCTATTCCGCAGTCATCCGTCCCATCATGACCTATGCCTGCGTTGTATTTGCGCACGCTCACCCACGTCATCTCCATAAGATGCAGACCCTCCAAAACCGTTTCCTCAGAAGGGTCACGGGTGCCCCCTTCTATGTCCGTAATATAGATCTTCACGTCGACCTCAAAATGCCAACCATAAAACAGTTCATGAAACGCTTATCAAAGCGTTTCTTCGACTGCGGCATCAAACATTCTAACCCCCTGATTACAGCGGCCGCCCGCTACACTCCCTCTCGCATTAGCAGTATTCGCCGACCAAGGCATACTTTAATCGACCCCGACGACGCCACTACCCTCCTCCAGGAGAGTAGTAAGGCCACTAGCACGCTACATAAGCCCAAAACCCGATCGCCGTCCTACCGCCCTCGCCGCCGAGGCCCGCCGCGACGCCCAAATCGACGCCCCTCCCGACCCTTGCTCGAGCCAGCCCGCGCCGCTGAGCCTGTAGCTTTAAATTCGTCCGTTAATAATACCAATCCTGAACCAGCTAGTCATTTGCTGCCCTCTTCCAGCGACGCCCTAAGCCGAGGTTCGTACCCCACAGGGGGTGCCCTTAGCGTTGTCGCTTAGTTTTAGTTAGTATATAAGTTTAAGTCCTGGCTGGAGGCCTTAATTTATTAGGGAATCCACAGGCAAGTCCGCTTAAGCAGACGACAACCGCATAGGTTGACCTGCGAGATGCCAAACAAAAAAAAAAAAAAAAAAAATTTTTATTTGGCGCAACTATTCAATTCTATCTAATATATACAGGATGTACCGTGAGTTGATGTCAAGCCAAAATCGGGTGATAGGTCATATTAGATAACAGAAAAATTTCAAAATATAAAAGAAATTGAGAAAATACACTGCCTGTGGTGGTCTTTTGCCTTATTCTACAATTTTTTTTTTTTTTACTGTTTACTATTATGATCCGACCTATCATCAAACTGAACAACTTTATCAATTCGACCAACATCGTAATCACGAAAAAATATTAACAAACTGTCCCATACACAACTTCAAAACACCTCGACCTAAATGTAACAAAGTACTTTAAACCACACCAAACTGTTGAACCAAAAACCTAATATCTTAAATAAATAGCCCTTAAAACAAACAGTAGATCTCTCGCGTGTCAGTCGGTCATTTCGTTCACGCCGTCGACTTTCAACGTGCTGGAGAAACTATTTGCACATCGCGCGGAAATCCTACAATTACGCCCTACAATGAAGCTAATAGTCCGTGAGCCATACGACAAGAAATGTTCAGTCGGACAGTCGGTCTAGTTTGATTCCGGTCGTGTGTCTTAGTTTTGTTGCTGTAGATAAGAGTACTTGACGGTAAAGGTAGGTTATGAAGACATCTTAACTAATATTATAAATGCAAAAGTAAGTATGTTTGTTTGTTACCTTTTACGTCTCAACCATTGAACCGATCATCATGAAATTTTGCATATAGGTGGTCAGGAGAACAGAAAAGGGTACCTTTCATCCGGAAAAAAAATACTTTTCCTGAGGGAAAGAACAACTTTCGAAGGTCACAAAAGGGATGATGACGTATATTAAAAATGTTCCGAAAAATAATGTAATTTCAAAGAAGGCGTAGTAAAAAAGAGATCATGAAAATAATCTGTTAAATCGATGTAAATATTATGAAGAAGTTAAACACTTTAAAAGTTTCTGGAGGGGTTCATTTCCGTCCTTGTGCGTCCCGCGCGTATTCTGACTTAATTTTGTATGAACAACAAATTCAACTTTGACGAAAAGCTTATTTGTTGTTCATACAAAATTAATTCAGTTGTTATTCAAAGTTGTTATTCATTTACATATTTTTGCGCATAATTATGACACACGCGGGTTAACTGACGGGCATTTCCACTTGTTTTTTCTATTCCGTGGTCGCAACATTAGTATATTTTATAACTTACTGGGGTTATCTCGAAGCCCACGTTCGCGCGGGTGTGCAAATAACGCGTCGGGATTTTATTGCACACTGGATTTTCAACGCTCTGATTAGCACCAAGACTTGAAAATCCAACATTGTGAATTCAAATGATAATAAGCGAAAACTGCTTGAGCCTTGTTCCTAACCAGAAATCGATGTCTAGCTGCAGAATTATTAAAGACTTTTTCCGTTAGAAATCTTTTCAATTTTGGAATAATATTTAAAAATTACCTTCCAAATAGGTTCGAAAAGGAACTCAAGCCCTGCATAAATAAATACCTGTAACTTTAATAAAACTTCACTTAATAAATCTCTCCAATGTCGCGTTCGAGAAAGCGACCGTGAAAACTCACATGAAAATTCGCAACCTTATTTCCAAGTTAGTTTACTTATTCAAGTTCGCGTTAAGTTTTTCCTATACAAAGTGTCAGTTCGCGATAGTTCAAACGTTTTCACTCTTTTGTAGCGATACAAAGTATTGACTGGACTGAATAATGGAGTTGTCTTACTAGACGCACAAGTCTCAACTGTCGGGCAGCATACGAGTTTAAGAAAAGCTGTTAGAAATTTTCTAACTTTTTCTTGGAGCTTATGTTCAAGATTTGTTTATATTGGTACTGTCATTTGTGGGGCACATGTCTTGTTAAAGAAATAGGACGTGTGACCGGATTTTGACAATAGGTACTACTCTGTCATTGGACGTCAAAGTGTTATATAAAAGTACTACAAAATATGAGATTGTTGGTGAACTTGGCGATAAATCTACAGGGTGAAATTAAATTAGAGAGCGAAACTACGCATACGTGATGGATATCTAAACATGATACAGGTACGGTTTTAAGAGCATCGGTGGAGTTTTTATAAATATTTCTTCTCCATAGGAAACTACCTTTTTTGAGGGGGCAACTAGAAACAATTCATTTTTTTTTCGTAAATATTGACGTTCAGAAGTGCCTTATAAGTGCCTATTTGAAATAAATGATTTGACTTTGCCTTGTGACGTTTGCACGTTTTTATTAATTGCCGTTGATATTTTCTGCTACGAGGGCGACACTGAAAGTTTTTAGAACTGGCCATTTGTAAACGATGTACCAACAAGTTAAAATTTTGAAAATGGAACCCTGTCCCAATATTTTTGTTTATTTATTATAATTCATTTGTCATTTGTTTACGATTTGGAGGCAAATAGAAAATTGGCTGTGTCACATCAGCATGAATTTAACGCAAGCAAATTTTCATACAATGTTTTTTTTACTTTTGATGTCATTTAAGACAACAAGAAAGTTATGATAGACTTCGATTAGCCTTTCACGATGAAGCCCCATCTCGTGCAACTCTTTATAACTGGTTTAATGAGTTTCAACGTGGTCTAACTAATCTCACCGATGATCTGCGTGAGGGACGGTCTTCTACGGGACGACTAAAGATAGCATCAGTGTTGTGTGGCGTATGATAGAGCCTGACAAAAGAGTGACTTATCAGCAGATTCGGACAAGCTTAGGCATTGGTATGAGTCAAGTGCACAAAATCCTCTATGAACATTTAGCGGTCAGGAAGCTTTGTGCTCGGTGGATACCTAATTATTTGACAGAGGCCCAAAAACTCCGTTGTGTTGATTGGTTTCGTGAAATGGTTCAAGATTTAACGGAGGGGACTCAAATGTTGTGTTCGACATAGTTACGGTTGACGAAAGCTGGATTTATTGTTATGATCCTGAAACTAAGAGACAGTCTGCTGTCTGGGTGTTTCCTTCCAAGGAGTTGCCAACTTAAGTGAAGAGAGGTCGAAGCGTGGGAAAAAAGATGGTGGCATCGTTCTTCGGAAGGACACGTCATTACGCAACAATTGTTTTAGAGGATCGAAAAACAGTTACTGCGGAGTGGTACACTAACAATTGTTTGTAACTTGTCTTGGAAAAAGTTCGGGAGAAACGACCTCGCAGTAGGATTCATCGTCACCACGACAACGCCTCGTCGCACAACGCCAAGCAAGCAATCGACTACATGGAGACGTCAGACGTGGAATTACTGGGTCCCGCGCCCTATAGCGAGAGGTCGAGACCTCGCACCTTGCGATTTTATTTGACGACGAAGAAGCAGTGACTGCGTTTCAAAATGCCGTCGAAGAGACCCCTAAGGACGAGTGGGCAAAGTGCTTTTCTCAGTGGTTCCATCGGATGCAGTGATGTTTTGATGTAAATGGACACTATTTTGAAAAGATATATTAAAACTAACTACTCGCCAGCTTGTTCAGTTTTTTGAAGAACTTGCAATGTCACCCTCGTATAAATATTTGAGGTCACTAACAAATGCCATACTACACTGCTGTACGTGCCACTTTAACTATACGCAATGAATCAAATAAATAAGTTATATTTTTATGATTTGTAAGCTGTCACAGCGATTATAATAATATTAAGCTATTCTAGAATTCAAATGCAATTAAAAACATACGTTTAAATAAAACAGGGAAAGGTAATTCAGATGTGATCATTTGTATTAAAAGCTTAACGGTTTTAAGTTTTAAGGTTGAACCGATCTAAACAAATTAGACTTATCTGGCTTACAAAAAGATTTAATGCCACCATTTGTTCGGTATAAATTTACATATTTAATGTGAATGTGGGTGTTAAATCCAATTAGTTCTTTGAGATTGATTGGTTTATTGGATTAGTAAAAGTCTGATCTAGTTTCTGTACCTGCCTGCCAGGAGGTTATCTAGGTATGTATTTAATTATTTGAATTAGTTTTGTATATATTATCTAAGTTATTTTTTTGTGGGTAAGTCTTTAGCGTCATGAACAAAGTTATCACCTTAAATTTTTAGCTTAGTTATCTATACAAATAAATTAAATGTAAGTGTCTGTTTGTGATGTCAAAATAGCAGCTTTTTGCATAACAAATTATCGGTACTTCTAACTTTTTTTTTCCTGTTGTCTGTTTGTTCAGGCTAATCTCCAAAACGGCTGTACCGATTTTGATAAAATTTTGTACGGAGATACTATGAACTCTAGGGCCTTCCCTAAGGTTCAAAGTAACCTCTGTCCTTACAGAGGCTACTTTTTATAGACATACCAAGCGGGCGAAGCCAGGGCGGAAGCTAGTAAAGTTAATTAAATTAAGAGATTATGCGGCAAAAAAAAAATGTGTAGCACAAATTAACGAATAAACAAAAAACTAAGAAACTGAATTCCTTAAAATGATATCTCTGCTCATCCCATAATCAAAAATCACTGTCATTTCGGCGAACTACATAAAATTTACGATATTAAGTTACCTCACTCACATCAAAGCGTGTCAGATGTCGCTTTCGTTTGCTCAGTACATAAACACAATATACAGACAGCAAAACAGATCAGTATGCAGGCAGCAAAATACAGCTCCGTTTTGGAACTTTTACATATGTGCGAGTAGTCAAATCAATGACGTCGTTCGACAAAGTGTCACTTCGATGATTTTATGTTTCGAATTAAAACGTATGAAAACAGTGATGATGATTTTTCCAATGTGCATGGTGCAAATATCGACTACTCTCTCTGTGCAAACTAATAATTCAGCTGGGTGATTGCGTGAGACGTTAACCGAAGTAATCGATTTCATTTTGACAGTTCAACAACACTCATTGCGTTATTTACGTTGTTGAGCAGACAAATTTTTCTAACATTAGAAGCAATGGATTGGCAATATGTTTCAACATGATTAGGATTGTGATTGATCGTGTGTTACGCAATTAGGGTGCTGGTGAGTAATTCAATAGTAATTTCTGGCATAATTGGTTGCAGACTTGTAATTATGCATGTTCACCACGGAAGAGCACTGATTTCCAAGATACAGGTTTTTACCTGGTTTGGAATTCAGTAGTTCCTATAGTTTGAGCCGTCTACTCACTTACATTATTTGTGTCCTAGTTCTTAGTAATATTTTATTGAGTCCAAATAAACGTTAAAGGCTTGAAATGTTTGAATTCGGAACAGATAGACAAATAGAAACAAGAAAAATTGATTATTCTGCACAAATAAGGCACTCATTATAAATACACATAAAATACTTGCTATATTACAAAGTTGCCAAAAGCCTAGTTGATATTAATATGTAATGACATACTTAACTATTTATTGACTGTACTTTATGTACCTGGGTCAGTCGTGCAGGTGTTGGCACACTTTACTCTGGGTGCGTTCTTGTCGATATTTATTGAGATTTTTATGTTTCTGTGAAGATGTGTTAATAACGATGTATCTTCGAGTAGCTAAGAAATATGGATTTATTATCAAGTATCAACTTTTTTTACTAATTTTTCCAGAAAATCTGGGTTTTATCAGTCTTTTATAAAGTTGTCGGTATATATATTAAAGAAGAAAATAGTAGTTTTAACTTGTTATATACTATTCTTTCAGAAAACACACTGTTGGAAGCAAACAGAACACCACATAAACCATAAATTCGTACACGAACACTTGAATACATAGATATCTCAGATTAAATAAAAGTTCCTAAACCTATTATTTAATCTGAGATAGATATATAGAAAATAACATAACATCACGCCTGTAATCCCAGAAGGGTTAGGCAGAGGTGTACCTATAGTACACCCACATTTCACGAGTTATGTTTAAGTCCCATGTAATAGGGGGCGAGCCTATTCCCATAAACCAGGCACAAATACGGACTCCGGCTGCTACTGAGAAATTCTAGATAGAAAAACCTAATAACATTTTGCCCGACCTGCGAATCGAACCCAGGACCTCATGCTCGGCAGTAGCTCTTGCGACCACTAGACCAACGAGGCAGTCATATAGATAAAGAGTCACACATAACTATAGTAATAGGTAGGTGAAGTAATTCATTAATTCATTTTGCCAACTCATTAGTTTCATTCTAGCCACAATGGTTCACTTCATTTTAAGGAGAAAAGGAGAAAATTGCTGCGTTGAAATGGACGCGCGACTATACACACTGCCCGCTATACGAGCTAATAATAAAATTATGCAGAATGCTTACATTATTGTCTACTTACAAACTCATGCTACTTGAAGCTAGGAAATTTATTGTCGAACAGATAACGCTCACAATTTCAAGTAAAACATCAGCATTTAGAAAGAGAAATTGATAGTGTTGATAATAACCGGGTAGTTGGAAATCTTGACTGGTTTGTTTACGAATTTATCTCGGGTTTCTCTTGTCGATTTGTGAAATGGTGTGGAAAGTCGATTTAGGAGTGTCCTAAGGTTTACTATTGATGACACGTACTTGAGAGTTACAAGTGTTTGTTAAATTTCACGGTTATTATAAATAATGACTCTTATCCATGCTTATTTGAGTGAAGATTGTTTATTTTTTAATTTGACAATTATGTAAATTTTTCGAAAGCTCTTCCAGCTGAAGAGCTTTTGAGATAATGTGTGAGTTGGCCAATTAACACCTCATCATTAAAGCTGTGTTAGAAAGTGACTGCAAATGTTTATAAATATTTATGTAGTCTTTTGTCGGTATCAATAAAGGCAAACCTTTTAATAAATTGGTTATCAGGTTCGCAACATATGGCCCTGCGTTGTTAGACTCAAATAAAATCCTATTAATATAATGTTTAGCTTTTAAAGGGACCATGACCTCTGAGTTAGTTTCGGTATTTCTTCTCAGGGATCAGGCAGTTAGGAAATGCTAGCGACACCTAGTTTAAAATATTGACCAACTAAATATTAACGTGTAAAAGTGTCATAAAAGATCTACTTACAGAAATAAAACATTTAATTTCTGGTAGGTATATCAATAGGCTGTCATCATTTTTACCTATAGTTTCTAAGAGACTCCGACAATAAGAAGCAGCGTTTTCTTTTCATAGTAAATGAGACCTTATTACTTAACTCAACAGAGAACTGCTGCTGCAGAGTTTGTTGCGCCACTTCTTCTTCCCAGTTAAAGCACTAGAAAGTGGTGAACGGCAGGCGTTTTTGGGGGAAGTCGCCTTATGTACTTTTGAAGTTTTAAAAGGTACCGGTTCTCAGCCTAATTCGTATAAATTACTTTTTTTATTTTATTTTATGGCAATCGCAGTACCTACGTCTATGTACGTATCCAAATAGTGCAAATAGTATTACAAAAAGAGTAAAAGCTTAAAAAACTGCCAAGTTATAAACGTTTTAAAGTAAGTGTTAGACTAGGACAGCACTATCGTAGAAGTGACGTCACGACTACGTAACTTCATACTAGCGCCGTAAATTGTCCATACAGCACGTCAAGGACAGGAATAATCCCCTCCAAAAACTTTTGAAGCGTCTAAATATTCTTCATATTTACATGGATTTAACTGATTTTTTCGATTATCTCATTTTTACTATGCCTTCTTTGAAATTACATTATTTTTTACGAACATTTTTAATGGTAGTCATCATCCCAATTCAACCCGCGGTTTTCACATAAGACGAGAAATTACCAAGTGAAAAGCATAGCGTACTTTTGTCCCCCTATTAAAGAAAATACCATCTTCCATCCTTGACACTTATTTCAACAATAACCATTGTATAGCTTATTGCAAATCCCACATTCAACAGCGGACGTTAACTGACAGAAACGAATCATGATGATGTCTTATTACTAGCCAATAGAAACACGTATCTCTCACATTTATGGAGGACTCGCCCCTGCTTCGCGCGTTTCTTGAATCAGAATCAGAATTTTATTTGCTTTGAATGTAGGTACAGGTTTAAGATGTTGTATATGAGTTTATGAGATCGGCTACAGTCTATTACCGCGTGCAAATTATTACATTAATAAAAAATTATACAAACAAAATAATGTCAACAAAACAAAACAGAAGTTATAGTAAAGTATTATACACAACACCACGCCTTGTTTCCCCGAAGGGTTGGGCAGAGACCCACATTTCGCCAGTTATGTTTAGGTCCCATGTAATAGGGGGCGAGTATTATTAAGTAAGTATTATTACTAAGTATTATAGTCAGGTACATAAGTCTTACATGGTCAAAATTGCAATTCATTAAAACAGAAACAATATGAAAAAACTCGTATCATTTAGAAAGTCTTTCACAGAGTAATAACATTTGCCTGAAAGTAGAACAGTTACCTTAGATTTGACCTTTGATTTGTGACTTGTCAAAACATCGCGATTTCTATATGATATGTAACTAAGTTTAATATTAATCTATACCTTTAATAAAACAGTAAGATCGATGTTTTTTCAAGCCATTTGAGTGATTTCGCAAAAATACTGTTCTTTGTTTTATGTTATAGTGTAAGTTAGTTAATTTAGTACAAGTTTTTTTTTTTAGTTTTTCATAGTCTTTAAATTGTAATTGTAGGATTATTTAAGACCTCGCTATCGCATTAGGTATGCACCTGTAATTATAGTTGTAAGGGAGATTCTGAATAAATAAATAAATGTAAATTTAACTAAGAACTTTTGTCCGTTTGTCTATTTGTCTGGATGTACCTATATTCTGGATAGGAGCAAAAACGGCTAAACGGATTTGGATGAAATTTAGCACAAATATAGTTTCTAACCTGAATTAACACCAAGGGTACTTTTAATCCCGGTAGTACGTTCCCGTGGGATATTTTCCGAAATCGACGTGGACAAAACCGCGGGCAAGAAATTCTCAAAACAATGTTGAAAACCGCATCAAAATCCGTTGCGTAGTTTAGAAGCTCAACGCGGTCACATAAACAGACACGAAATGCGACTTCAGTTTATATAACATATATAGAATAATATGTATAGAAATACTTACAAATAGAAGTTATCAACGAGTTCATTGCCATGAAGTCTTAACAAGCCTCATTCCGTGGCGACTGAGCATCGAATCGATCGCTTTCCACTATAACTGTCATTTTTGGCGAAGTTTTTTGCGTGGGTATGTTTGCGTAAATTGTTATTATTTCTCGTTTAGGGCGCGATCTCCAGTTGCTACCCGACTTACGGTCAAACTCAATAACCTATCGCCACTGATGATAGACTTAAGAGATTGATAGGTTTTTCAGTACGCCAAAATTGGAGATAGATACTTTATTGGGTTCGGCCGTTCTGTGATAACATTATGTAGAAGGTGACTTGTAATTGGACGTTTTCCTTGCTGAATTGTTGCAAATGGATCTCATTGTCACATAGTTAAAGTTAGCTACACAATAATCAAACAAAAATCTTTGCATTGTATAAACTCAATATTTTAGTACTGTATAATTGCTATAAGCCATATGTGAGTACTATGTACATGCTATAAAGCTACCATTTACTGGGTACGTCTTTCATTGACTGAATGCACCCTGGCGGCTGAGAGAATGCTCACTCTAATGTTTCGCTGATGGTGGCGCGTGTGTTGGATCGTTTTGCTCCCTTCAAAATGGTTGAGTTGAATGGTGCCAATCCATGCGTCATATTCGGGGACTGGTCATCTGTTAGCTGCCACGGCGTATTTTAATTAAATTTAATTGTTTGAATTGTTTTATATTTATATAACGGACGCTTTTAACATTCTGCATCGTTCTCACATGCATAATTTCAACATGAATGATGCAACTAATTTATTGTAAAGATAATTTGATTTAAAAGAGAGTCCGTGGAGTTTCTTGCCCGTTCTTCTCCATAGGTACCTACTACGCTTTGGAATGGGCAACTAGCTTCATTTTTCTGACCGACCGACCTTGACAATTCAAAAGTGCCTGTAATTGGTTTATTTGAAATAAATGCTTTGAGTTTGAGTACCTACTTGAGTGTGACCATAAAACATTATTTTTTAGGGTCCCGTACCGGACTCAAAGGAAAAATCGGAACCCTTATAGGATCACTTCGTTGTAGCGTCAGTCAAGACCCTTTTATTCAGGAACGCGTAGAGGTATCCAGTTGAAATTCATGTCAAATAAGTAGGAATAAGGTACCTCGTAGTTCAAAAAAACATGGTTCTCAATCAAGACAAAAAAACAATACGGCGGCTTATGCGACACATTCTCGAAAATAAATCAGAACATATAGGGTACCTACTTCCCGTTGAACTAGAATCATGAAATTTGGCAATAATCAAGTTCTCACAGCACAAGTAAAGGAAAAAGTCCGAATTCTTTATTTTGCAGTTTTATCACATGTAAAACAATATTAATGCGATACAATTACATTTGCAATTCGATACAATTGCAGTTGCAGCGTTGACCGTGACATGATATACGTCACGGTCAATTCAAATTCAAAGATGTATGGCAGAACATGTTCTTCAACTACAATGTTAAGTTTGTGATTGGGATAAATTCATCCCACCTACGGAACCCTTCAGTGTGCGTAGTACGACACCCACTTGGTCAGTTTTTTAAACCATAGCCATTCTCACAGGTTTCTCTGGATGGATATATGTACAAATATACATGCATTTTATACCTTTTACTTACATAGTAAAACCCAGACCCAAAACTGCTAACTATCACTAGGCCTAACAAAATTAAATATTCAATCCATGATTTAATATTAATCTTGTAAAAATTTGCACATCTTATTACCTAGAGTTTAAAACGAATTCAATTCCCACAGCAAATTCATTAATTAAAATATTTAATTATGTCCAAATGACAATCTCCTTTTAGTAATGTTCATATACCGTATAAACGCGTTTTTGGTAGGATATAACAAGTTGATAATGTAGAACATTAAGTTAGTAAATTATGAGTTAAGTCTAAGTAAGTCACCGATGTAGGTATAGATATCAATTAGAGAGGTACGACTCAATTATAAAATTAATAAAATGATAATGATATCGTTAGATTCCAATCTTTAGTTGTAAACTTATGGTATTTTAAAATAAACCTGTAAATATTTTGACGTTTAGCAAATTTATTTTACTATAATATACCGTTTACTGGTTAATAGAGCTTGCGATTAAGAAAACAGCCGCCTTTACACAACATTCTCGAAAATCTATTAAACTTTCGAGACTGTTGAAAAAGTTGGCTTCAGAATACTTTTCACAATTTTTAAATCACGGGCAACCATGACCAGCGGGTTATTTCGTAACACCCTAACTGTAGTAATGGTTTTCATTTTGACAGTTCAACACTTCGCAATTCATTGCGTTATTTAAGTTGTTTAGCAGACGAATTTTTCAAAATGATTTTGATTGAGAGCACCTCTCTCTCAAGTCTCTCGATTATAGTGTTACTACTAATGTTTCAAAAATCCCAGTGTAGTAACGTATTTGGGATGCCCCTATAAGAAATCCTGCCTATTTCAAAAAGGGAACAACTGCACACGAGTAAGTGATGGTGGCTATGTTTTAGGTCCAAAAAAAAAGCGTATTAAGAGTGTTCAATACAAAACAACAGAAGAAGTACGTTGTTTTTGCTGCTTAACACACTTCTATTATGTTGATTTGTATCGAAAACTAAGCAATAAGCCATTTTAATCACCACAATTGCAAACATTACTTCAAGCTCGATTAGAATACATCAAAGTGCCACTTAAACATGTAACTTAACTGACAGTAGCCGATTTACCAAACTAATCTCATTGTAGGGGGCTGCCATCAATCACTTTAGGTGGCTACTGTGATCAATCACACAGTTTATCAGAATGACATGGCTTTTGGGCCTAGTATATTATATTTTGAGGATAAAGTTACGGTCATATGTTTTTCAAGCTTGGGTATTTTGTCACTGTAAAATAATTGATAGATAGAAAACATGAGTCATGTTTTCTGTCTTTTTTTGGTCTCGATTTCGCTCAATTTTTTTTGTATTGTTGGTCTAAGATTGCAGGATTTTAGGATTTCAAATCTGACATGTCTAGGTTAGTGTTGAAAAATCCTTTCCTAGTTCATATCTATGTTAGTTTTCAGTTGGCTGTGCATTGTCTGTATGCCAGTCGGTCTATTATTCAAAAGTGACCTGGAAGCCTTCAAAAGCCTGTCTTACATTTCTGGGTTACATTCAGCCAGACTTACGAGTTATGAAAGCTATACAAAGGAAAACTATCCACCATATACCCCATATTAGGTATCTTGTGTGCTATGGTATCCTGGTACCACCTCTGAGCATCTGATTTTATTATGCACTAACCTAATCCTATATAACTATAACCTAATCCTAGCGAATAGTAAAAATTCGAAATAAGTTCGTTTGTTTGTTACGCTTTCACGCCAAAACGGCTTCACGGATTTTGATGAAATTTGGCACACGAATATACCATGACCTGGGTAATTACATAGGCTACTTTTTATCCTGGATCGCATACGAATTCGAGGGGAACAGCTAGTTAGGCTTAATCGCATATTTGCATTAATGAATGCGTATATATCGTTGGCTCTTTGTAATAAGTTTAGTTTAGAAGGCAGTACGTACACTATGGCCATACAATAGGCTTTATTAGAAGGCTCACAGTCACCCAAAGGGATTGCCCTTTGCATTGAAAGGGTTATGCTTGGAGTTTCCTTACGTGATCGAACCAGAAATGAAGAGATCCGCAGGAGAATCATGATAACCGACATAGCCCGAAGAATTGCCAAACATAAGTGGCAGCGGGCAGGGCACATTGCTCACAGAACCACCGCGACTGCTTAGCGTTGAAAGGCCTCCCACAAGGTGGACCGATGACCTTGTGAAGGCCGCAGGAATCCGCTGAATGCGGGAAGCACAGAACCAGTCGAAGTGGCGATGCTTAGGGGAGGCCTACGTCCAGCAGTGGACGTCTTTTGTCTGAAATGATGATAATGATGATGACGTAAATTTTTCGGGTATACTCGACTCGTTATGTTTCGGATAAACTCTGAAGACCACTGCCACCACAAGTCAATATATAAAGGACAATGTCAGGTTTCGGCCTACAAACATTTTAAAACTAAATTCACACGGACACAAATATTTTAGTTACAATAATTTAAATTTAAAATTACAACTTATTAAAAAATATTAATTTCTTTTCGAGAACTTTTCGAAAAGAAAATTATTTAAATAAGTAATCATTTTAAATATTCATGTTTTTGAATGTCCTGTCATTCAAAAACACTTACTTTTTATTTACCACCTCACAATTGTCTTATAATATTGATTTTATGTATTTATTATAAATAAATTTCGATTTTTTTAAAGAATATAAAAACTAAATTCAAGAAATCGTTTTCCTGATCTGTGTTCGATAACTTAATCGCCATCGGTAACCATGTTAGGTTACGTCTTCTACACTTCTGTCAAGATCGCGCGCGCTTAAACTGAAAGTGAGTGAACGATGACAAGATGTCAAACATCTTGTGTTGTCGGTGTTTTTCTATGTGTACGTTTGTTTCCTGCTCGAATTCCTCGGTGTTTGCGATATAGACTTACTGTGTTCTTTCCATAACACACATTTTGTGACAATGTGCCATCAACTGCGTTGTAATAATTGTGGTATAAATGTGTTCCGGATGAAACGGCATTTTACTCTCAGTAAAAATACATAACCTCCAATTTAAAATGTCTAAATAACTTCTTTTTTAAAAGTTCAGTATAAAAGTGGAAATCACAGAAAAGCTTTTGACATTAAACTACACAAGAAAACGTAAGAATTTTCACTGTCCATGACAAACTTATATTGAGCATATGACATTGTTCTTTAGCGTTAAACAAATTCAAAACATCGTTATAATATAACATAACATCACGGCTGTATTCCTCAAACGGTAAGCAGAGTTATGCCTAACTATAATAAGTCCAATTTAACAGGGGCAATAAGCCTATTTTCATAGACAAGGAACAAATCCAGAATCCGGGCTGCTACTCAGTAATTCCAGATGGAAAAACACTTCCCGAGAATCAAACCCAAGACCTCGTGCTCAGCAGTAGCGCTTGCGACCACAATTTCTGTCAATTGTTTAAAGACAGAGATCGAATATTGTTTTTAATGTTTAAAGCACTTAATGTTTTAAGTCATAAATGGTGCAAGTTAATCTGAGTCTAAGGGCGAATTTCACCAATTAACCTGAACGCGATCAGCAAATAAACTTTAAATTTTGATAGCTGTCAGTGTCATTATTTTCTGTGGTATATTGAGACCGACAGCTCTTGAAAAGCGGTTTAGATGTGCTGAACGCGTTCAGTTTCATTGGTGAAATTGGCATTTGTACCTACTGACAAATTGTTTTTTAGTCTCACGAAATTTCCAATTTGCACGATAAGGTTTCCACAGACAGGCGCGACGCGACTCTAGAATAACAGTTTCTATAAAACTTCATGAAAATTGTCCACTAGAATCGCATCCCACGTCTGTGGGAGCCTTTAACCGCAAACTTCAATAAATGTGAATGGCACTCACAAAGCTTTTATGACTAATAACTAAGTCACGCTATGCTTAATCAGGTGATCGAATTCAAGGCTCGTCTACACAATCGCACTTCCAATATGACTGGCAAAAAATTATAGTAAGAACATGACACCGGTCAAAATGTAGGTTAGTAGAAAATCAATCACCTTCCGAATACCTACTCTTTATTTTATATCACCCAATTTTTTATCATTCAATAAGCTAGAGGGTTTCGATCTAGTGCCAGCCTAAATTGAATTTCCTAGTGTTCGGGGCACAAAATTGATTTTGCCTGTACGAGTATGAGTACTTCAAATTCAATAAGATGGAGATAATTTATGTGGAATGGAACTGATCTGCTTAATACAGCCAAAAGTAATTTGGAAATAAATCGCTTTTATTACGTGTATAACTCTGTTTGTGTGCTAAGGGTTGCCAGCCCTACTATATTAAATAAAGTATCCTACTATGTTGGAGGCTTAAATAGTATTAAAAAAAAACTGCTATATTTTCATTTAATTCAAAACGGCGAAACGAGCGCAGTAGGGCCAGTATTAATCATCTTATAAAAGCTGAATTAATGATATTTTTAATAAGTTAAGTTAGAGTGTGAATAGTCGTTAAAAATATTTTTAACTGTCAATAAAAAAGCCATATAAGCAAACATTTTTTTACACACCTACAAAAATTTTTGTTCACACACTAATTCGCGTTGTAGTAAACGCGTTCGTTGGCCAAATACATACTGCGAAGCGATGAGTTTGTCAAAATTCAAACATTCCAGTTAGTATTTTGACAAACTCATCGCTTCGCCGTGGTTAGTTCGTGCTGCATCGTTGATCATACTTTACCTTTGTCAGTATTACGAGTAGCGATTACCTCGTCAGTATAACTTGTAGCAATCAGCCTAAAAGTGTCCAAATATGTCTTATTCCATTCAACCGAAACACGTCTTCTGCTGGACATAGGTCTCCCTCTAGCATCGCCACATCGTCCAGTTCTGAACTTCTCGCATCCTGCTAATCCCTGTTTGACCACACCATCCTACCGTAAATTAATTAACTAATTAGCAGTGTTGGGCTCTACCACTAAAATTTTCAATCGATTGAGTAGTCAAACTAAAAATGTCTTGTTTTTGATTGAATTCGTTTTAACTAATTCAATCACGATCGTAAATTTCCAACAAAGGTTTCAAGTATCAATTATAGTTTTTAGTTAAACCGAAAACTTATCTTCCTTTTAATAGGAACCATTTAAGTGCACGCCAAACAATTTTTCTTTAATTCACCACGATTAGGAACTTTTCAAATAATTGAGCTTCTCTTTAATTTTTGGTATTTTAGAAAATATCTGCGCTTTTAAAGTTGGTAAGCGGAAAATTTCCATTGTAGTCTTTTTATAACGCGGTGCTATTAATGTTATTGATCTTTCTAACTTTCAGTTGTTGTTCTATTAGACTGTACGTTTCTTTTTAACTGTTTTTACCACTTTATTAATCTGCCTTCTTAAATATATCTGCTAATAATTTCCAAATGGTACACGGTCTTGTGCGGTTTATAAAATTATTTAGTAACTACAATGTCTTGTTTTACCACATTTCAATGACAATCCGAGATCCGGATTTTTCGTCATGAGTGTCGTTTTATTTATTTATTTATTAAAACTTTATTCACAAGAAAAAAAATACTGTACAAAGGCGGACTTAATGCCTGAGGCATTTTCTACCAGTCAACCTTAGGGTGATGCAGAGACAAAACATGGCAGGTGCAACAAAGGGGATAGATAACTCGAACAAGAATAAACTACTAAAACATAAATACTTAATTACATACTTATAAACAGATTAAACTTTGTCAGGAGAAATAACGATAGGTAGATGAGAAAACGAATTCAGCAAATCAGCGTTGAGATGATTTAACAAACTTCTCACGAATATGTTCACGAGCCTTCACTTTGAAAGATAACCGACTGGTTGCCATCCTGATGTTCAGAGGGAGCGCATTTCAAAGAAAGACCGCCTGGACAAAGAAAGAAGAGTGATTAAAACCAGAGCGGTGAGAAGGACATCGTAGAAGACGATTGTTGGTGGAACGAAGATTTTCACTATGAGCAGAGCATAAGTATTGAACATGGGGGGTCAGATAAGAAGGAGAAGTAGGTTTGTCGAGTATAGAATATAACATAGACAGAGCCCTCAACTCTCTACGCTGACGTATGGGTAACCATTTTACAAGCAATCGGTGCGCAGACACATGATCATACTTACGTAGATTGAAGACAAATCGAATGCAGTTATTTAGAAGGCTGTCAAGTTTATTGAGGAGATCTGCATTCAGGTCATAGTAACACACATTACCATAGTATATTATGGGAAAGATTAGGGACTGTTCAAGCATACTCTTTATGTGTGATGGGAGGAGGTTTTTCAACCGGCCCACATCGTTCCGGTGACTTTTTTACTAACAGTCGTGACCTGCTTTCGCCAACCAAGACATGTGTCGACATGCAGACCAAGATCCTTAACATCGGAGCTAAACGGGATGACGGAGTTATCAAACATTACAGGTGGTACAGTAACGCCTTTCACTTTCCTCATACTGTAGGGGCTCCCTACAATGATAGCCTGACACTTCGTAGGGTTTACTGCCACCCCAAATCTATCAGACCGGTTTTTATTTATACCTAAATCCCGGTTAAGCTGCTCAATCGCATCGGATATGTTGTCCACACTTGCCTGGTAGTAAAGCTGCAAATCGTCAACACAAAGATGATACGCAACCCGTCGTTTTCATTGTTTTCCAGGGTTATAAATCTGATAGTGAGATCAAAATGGAAATCCAAGATGGCGGCCACGGTTTTTTTCAGATTTTTCGTCATGGGTGTTGTTTTCATGGTTCTCGAGGGTGTTAAAGACGATAGTGATCTCAAAGTTCTTCTTATTTTGATATCGCGGTGTTATTTTAATCTATTTGATATTAAAATAGTACCGCGTAATCAAAATATCACAATGGGAATTTTCCGCTGACCAAAGTTAAAAGTTCAGATAATTAAAGAAAAGAGTAAATGAATAATAATAAAAAATTAAACCATATAAAATGCGTTTGTGTACAGAGAATATCACCCTGCATCCTAATCATCATTTTGAAGGATATTGCTCATCCATTGGTTCATATGTTCGAAAAATTTGTCTGCTCAGCATCGTAAATAACGCAAAGAACGTTGTTGAACGTTTGTTTCTTCGACCTCACGAAGGCATTCGACCTGGTTAACTATGACATCTTATGGCAAAAATTAAATAACATCTCAATGCCCCTCGAACTAATAGACATTTTCAAATACTGGTATCTTAACAAGGTCAACGTCGTTCGATGGTCGTGTACTATGTCGGAGCCGTACAGGTTGGAGTGCGGGGTGAGGCAGGGAGGGCTGACCTCGCCGAAGCTCTTCAACCTGTACGTGAACGCACTGAGAGAGGAGCTCAGCAGCACTCGTGTCGGCTGTCATATTGACGGGGTTTGTGTCAACAATATTAGTTATGCGGACGACATGGCGCTGCTGAGCGCCTCGGTGTGCGGTTTGTCCAAGTTGCTGGGCATCTGCGAGCGTTACGCACAGGATCACGGTTTGCTATATAACGCAAAAAAGAGTGAATGCATGGTCTTTCGGGCCAGGGGTCGGAGCTGCCCGGATGCTGTTCCACCTATTAGGTTAAACGGTGTCAACCCAAACAGAGTTAATCAGTTTAAATACCTCGTGCATTTCGTGACCTCTGACCTGAGGGACGATGCAGACATCGATAGGGAGCGGAGGGCGTTATCTGTGAGGGCCAATATGATCGCCCGCAGGTTCGTTCGTTGCTCGGGGGCCGTCAAAATAACTCTTTTCAGAGCGTTTTGAACGTCCCTGTACACAGCCAGCCTGTGGGGGTCATATACCCAGAAGCAGTACAACGCACTCCGTGTTCAGTACAACAATGCGTTCAGGGTTTTGTTGGGGCTGCCCCGGCACTGCAGCACCTCAGGGATGTTCGCCGATGCCCGTGTCGACTGTTTCTACACGACGATGCGAAAGCGGTGCACATCTCTGGGGCGCAGGCTCCGGACCACCTCCAACACCATCCACGTATTTGCGAACAGGTTTGATTGTCATTACATTAACCACTGTTATATGATTAATGTAATGACAAACAAACAAATGACTCAGAGGCAGGCGTAATAAGTAATGGTATTTTTAATTTAATTTAATTTATTTTGAAATTTTATTTTAGTTATTTTTATATTAATTGCAATTTAGATTTTTATAATGTGTCCAATTTATGATCCAAATGGATTGAAATAAATGATTTTTGAATTCGAATTTGAACTGTCAAAATGAATGCGATGATTAATGATGGTGCGTTACACAATTACCCCGCTATTTGATTTTATTCTACTAGTAAACGAATGACAGACAAAAAGAAAAGTTCCTCCAACGGATACAACATAAGATTGATTAATACTCCTCGTTGGTCTAGTGATCGCAATCGCTACTGCTGAGCATGAGGTTCTGGGTTCGATTCCCAGGTCGGGCAACGTGTTATTGGGTTTTTCTATCTGGAACTTCTCAGTAGCAGCCCGGAGTCTGGATTCGTGCCCGGTAGATGGCAATAGGCTCGCCCCCTATTACATGGGACTTAAACATAACTGGCGAAATGTGGGTGTATTATAGGTACACCTCTGCCCAACCCTTCGGGGAAACAAGGCGTGATGTTATGTTATGTAATACCTATTTACGTGCATGTTTTCACACTATGCATGACATAAACAATTTGTATGGTTAATAATCTATTTTCCTTGACAATACTATTTCAATCAAAAGGTTTAATCAACTAATTCAATCGCCAATCAATAATGGTTTAAACTTGTTGCGTTAGGTTTCAATCGTCAATAAAACAAAATGTTTGCCAACACTGTTATTTAGCAACCAATTTATATTTACAGTTTGCATACGAGTTATTGATCAATACTAAATGATTATGTGCCAATTTCACCAATGAATCTGAATGCGATCAGCACATTCAAACCACGTTCAAGAGCTGTCAGTGTCAATATTCCACAGAAAATAATGACGCTGACAGCTCTTATAGGTAGTTTATGTGCTGATCTCGTTTAGTTTCATTGTTGAAATTCGCCCTAAAACACTTCTGCGGTACAATAAAAGCAGTTGCATCTGTGAGACCATAAGTTGATATGATAAGGTCATCATTGTTGGGAAAACGCAGGGTAAATAATGAGAATCGCACGGCTGCTGGACCAAATGCAAGAATAGATTTTGTCTTGATATTATAGTTATCAGCTGTTAGTGTCTCACTGCGAGGCCTCCCCTCCCTCCTTCCACATATCCTTATCTTCTCCTGTTTGTGGCCAATCCTTATGAAAAAAGCCGAAATTGTCTTCTTGACCAGTCTGCCTCCATATCTCAAAAAAATATGCAAAAAACGACAAATAAGACCCAACTTTAAGCTTATTATCCAGTTCATCTTCTCGTGTATATTAAGCAAAGAAACTTGCAAGCAAAGCCACTTGCAAAACACTAGCTAGAACCTATGCCTAAACCTATAAAACGATATCTGCTTTGCTCCACTTTTCTCGGCGCAATAGTACGAGCGATAAGCAACACGAAATTGTTTATAAGTCCTTAGCACAATTCTTATGGGAGTAAGGCTTGTTACCCACTGGTGATTATCACACACATAAATGAATATGAATTTGAGAATTAAAAGTTATTTGAAAGAAAAAGTTGAATAGTCAAAAAGTCTTTTGAACGAGGAATAATAAACTCTTCGGCTTTATTCTAATATTTGTATTTTAGAATACTATAAAAAAAAATGCCCGTTGTTGTTCTTATTTCCCCTGCTTGTTTTCTGCTATTTACTAAGTTCTGGCCCAGCACAATTTTAATTTGTCTGCTGTTGGAAAAGGCCTGAAGTTCTAAACCAGATTGGCCTAAGAACAACAGATTTAACAACAACAAAAAACTTGTCCTGTCGACTATTAGAGGTATAAATAGGCGCATATTTATTCTAATAGTGTTTCATAAAACAGCGAGATAATTGAAGAAGTGAATGTAATTTAAACTTGTGCTAACGAAGCGTTGGTACCTCCATCTGTAGGCAAGGTGCGGAAATAATTCATTGAGATTAAATAATGCAGATGTAAATGAAGAACAGCTTGTTAGCTTGCCGCAATGAGCAACCCGGCAACCTGTTTCCTTAAGATCTTCTTCATTATTTAATTAGCTGGAATGAAACTCCTCAGACAATTAACTTGTCTGAGAAGTTTCATACAAAGTATTTGTAGCATGTTAAAATTTTAAAACGGACCACTAAATTGAGGTGCACAAAATGAATATCATGCAAAAAAAGCTGACTGAATAAAAAAAATTGCTTGGAGTCATCCAAGAAAAATTTGCTTATAAAATGTCAATTTTATGAGCGTAAAAGTTGCCAAATAACTTTGGCTAATATAATAAAAATAATAAAAATAACTAACGTTAAGAATATTTTTCACCTGTGAACTAGATACCAAGTTGTGATTCAGTATTTTCTGATTTAAAAATTAGGTCTCAGACCGGACAAGACAGTCCGATCATTAAAAAAAAACGAAAGAAAAACATGGTTGCCAACTAGCAACCTAACCGCATATCTGCGACTTGGTCATGGTTGCGCGCCCGCTAATGAGACCTAAGCCTTAGATACACTTTTCACCTATATTAAGCTGAATTTGCATTCCAAAGCCTATCTCCCTGATTAAGAGATTTGTCCTCTAATTTATTTAAATCTTCCGTGACATTGCGAATCCAGAATGACTTGAATTTCTCATGAATATCCAGGTACACATTTTATAAAATGTTATTTTTTACTGGATTGGTAAAAACTTGTTGCTTGCCTTATTTCTCCAGCCAAACTTTTAGCCACTTAAGCTTGTAAAAAGTTTTTTTTTGCACTGAAAAGGGAAGTAATTTCATCCCAAATTTTGTATTTAGTGCTTGAATAAACTCGTGGTTGAAATTGTTAGTACTGAACGATTTCCAGAATGTTTAGTGTTTCAGGAGCTTCCAATTTATCAATGTCTAAATGTTCAAGTTGAGTGATAAACGGCTAAAACGTACTAAAACTGAGACTATTTCAAACTGTTTCACCATTGTTTCATATAAAATCATCTATTCTATGTTATGAATTTTTACTAACATGCTTAAATGCAAAATGATGATATATAATACACATAACTCACTAAAGATTTAAAAAAAAAAACATTTCCAATGAAATTCTTTTCTAATATATTGCCCCCCCCCCCTAAATAGGGGTAAAAGGAAAAGAGAGTACCAATGCTTATTGGGACTCTAAACGTCTAATTGTTTATTATACAACTATGGATGATCCGATGACAGATCTATTCGAATGCCTTTCCGAAATCCATCATGATTGACACCTGAGCAACATTTGCACCCACTACCCATTTAACATTAGCAACTAAATAATCAACTCAGTAGCTCAGTGTGTAAGCCGCCTTAGACGTCGTTGGCTCGGCTGAGGATCCAACTAACTGTATTCTTACGAACGATAGTGAAAACGCGAGCCGTCTACACGTAAGTCCAGCCGTATTCTGCTACTGAACAAGATAAGAAAGAATATATTTAATATCGTTTTTGGACCATGACGTTGCACTGTATTTTAGGGTTTTAGTTTTAGTTAATAGTACCTATTTATTATGATAGCGTCTTTTATATTAATGATGAATGAAACTCAAGACAATTCAATTTCAAATAATAAACATTTCACAGTTTGTCCTGGATGCATAAATGTTAAAAGTTGACTTTAATTTACCATTTAATCGCTTCTGTTAATGAAACCGAAACTTTAACATAAAAAATAAGCAACAAGTAATAATCCTACACAATTTAAATGACTTCTCGCTTATCAAAGATCGGTAACATATAATCGCGGTGTGTGAAGCCTGCCTAACCTGATCGTCTGGTCGCTGGCTCAGCCGGCTTCAAGCTAACTGTACTGGCCAAACGATAGTGAAAACATCGGTCGTTCGCTTACTCCACTTTGCGGCTCACTCAGATGCGGTATAATTCAACGGGGTTACTGTTTTCATTGTTGTTCGGTACGGTTTTACGAGTTATAAAAAGGATACAAATTTTACTTGTTCAGCGGGTTTAGCATGATATCATTTGTTTTGTTAGTCTGGATTTGTGTCTGATTGATGGCATTAGACTCGCCTCGTATTCCATAGGACTTAAATGTTACTCTCGAAATCATATATAACATCGCGTTTATACGCGAGTATAAACGCGATGTTATATAGGAATGATTATTTAATATAGTTTGAAGATGTTTTCTAAATTTTAGACGATTCTGTCGCACTTGATGAACTTTCTCCATTATAGTGTTGTTTGCAGAACTGGTTGGACCTTCCTAATATATAGCGGACAAAGATCATCTCGATCCATTTCTCTCCATTTCCACATGTTAAACTGAAACCGCCATACCAGCCACATCTCCACCGTCATCGCACCCACCAACAATTTTCTACAAAATTCAAACTTTCCCACAATGCAAACCCAATATTGCACCAACCATGGACACGCCCAATCCCCCGTGAGTAGCGTAAAATTAAACGATGCTATTCACTGAGATCC
This sequence comes from Dasypolia templi, assembly GCA_963555695.1. Classification (NCBI taxonomy): domain Eukaryota; kingdom Metazoa; phylum Arthropoda; class Insecta; order Lepidoptera; family Noctuidae; genus Dasypolia; species Dasypolia templi. The sequence continues at coordinate 5,596,442 of OY743148.1, read as the reverse complement.
CCTCAGATACGTAAACTAGCTTGACTCTATTTACTAGTGTATTTATGCTAGTTAGCGCTATAATAGCTCGCTCATTACACCTGCACTTTGCCGATATGCTAATTCCAAGACTGTTGTGTAAACTGTAGTGGAATAATGTGCCATTGTGTTTTGTTTTATCATCGTTTTCTTTCGTTTGCGCACCATTATCTTCGCTTGTTTGATGCTGGTTTTTTCGTGGTTCTATATCTGAGATTGTGTGACTAGATTTTTGGGGAGAAATTACCTTGGCAGCACGCTTGGCATGACCACCATAAAAACGGGTTTTGTCGATGGAAGTATAGACAAAATGACAGATAGAATAGACAATCATGGTCAGTGGTCAGTGGTAATGATAAGAATGGTGATCTAGTGTAGTTGTATGTGGCATAGGGTCCAATATATTTTTAAAAATTTGCCCTCCATGTATTTTAATTATTCAATATATATGCTAGAGGGAATAGATGTTCAGTTTTCTTTTCGCTAATCCTTATAGGCGTACATTTTATAATTTATTATAAGAATTTCTTTAGATTTCACTGTTTCTCATACACTATTTTATATCCATGGCTACTTTCACCCTGTATGTGTTCTAACCTGAAATCTTTACAGCTGTTCGTTTCGCATTAAGGCCGTGACGAACGACCTGATTCTGTATGAATGATTGTTGGGAACGACGCGTTGTGGCCAGCGCCCGCCACTTTTGGTATGGCCGGCGGCATCATCGAATATGGCTTGCTTGTGAAGTATTTTATTACTTCTTGTTGGACTGATGAATGTTTGGCTATCAGTGAGCTTGATTTTATTTATGAGGTGGGCACATGCCGTCGAATTAGCTCCGATGAATTGTTGGTTAACTTTCATTTTGATTTTCTTTATGACTTCCGTCATTTCCTTTTCTTCTGTGTCAGATGGCTCTGCAGTATATTTGTCAATTGTTAAATTTATTATCTTTGCTACATTTGCGAAAATGTTAATAATTCCATTAAAAGACAATAGACCCTTTTTTTCTCTTTATTTACTTTTAGGCACTTTTATACAGGTGTACATGCCAGTCCCATTGGACCTTATCATGTGAAACGTAACAAAACAAACTTAATTAAATTATAAGCAGCTCCGGAGCCAGGTGTTGACAAAATATGATGGAACATAGAAACATCGTACATGTTTATCTCCAGCTCTCTAACTAGATCCTCTCTTGCAGACTGAAATCTGACACACTCCGTCAATAACAATTGAATCTTGAACAAGGAAAAGATATTACACAATCAAATTAATTACTGATATTACTGACAAATGCGTGCACTGGCTGGACAGGTCCACTCAATCTGTGTGGTTATTTCCTCAAAAGACCATTTCAGACATCAATCCACAGGTCTTTACATGATCTGACCAAGATTATGTCTGTACTTTAATTGTAAACCTCTGAGTTTGTTTCGGCCTTTCTTCTCAGAGTAGTCAGATAGGAAACGCCGCTGTCATTTAATTTATTAATTGTTTGACGTGTAAAAGTGTTAGTACAAACATACTTACAGAAATAAAATCATTTATTATTTAAATTCAAATTTCACTTCAGACGGTAGTCAAACGTTTCCACTCGAAATCAAATGCCCATTTTATAGTGCCATTTCAGCGCTGCCTATTAAGTTGTCCCAAGACTAAAGCTCATAATCCCGGCTTCCAAATCAAACGTCTGAAAGGATCGAAGTCTGAATGGATTAATTTAATAGCAGGCAAAGTTATAATGGAATTCGGTTGAATCTTATGTACCGTGAAAAGACCTCCGAGTGTCATTGGATGTTATACTGGTAAATTATTTTTGGATTGGATTCTTCAATTGTCTTCATTTCATTTCAACATAAATATTTCAAATTTATATGATGCTAACTTAAAAATGAAATAAATTGGTTTTATTAATTCACATTTTAGATGTTATTATTGTTTCTGCGATAACGACGTAGATTATTTGATAATTTTGAAGCGAATAAAGATATTAAACACATTTGGTGTAAACGGTTTGAGCCTATTCGAAATCTTCGACCATGACTATCCTATGAGAATCGTAATCAAATACCTAATGCATATTATGATATAACAATGCTATATTATCACGACAATGTGAGCCAAGAGAACATAGAGGGCACGTACTCGCACAAGTTGCTATTAACTCTATCCATCAGTAGTGCTGAAAGTCACGTTTAGCAATTACGTATGAGATTAAAGTTCAGAGTACGGTTAAACTGTGTGGTCTAACTCTAGAGTCTACTCAATTCCTCGTAGGAATATATTAAGAGGTTATGTTCTGTAGGTGGGCGGCAGATGTGATATCAGAGTATTATTAACCGTTTATTCACGAGGCGTGAACTGGGATACGAGTGGAGTTTGATTGAAAAAGATTCTCACATCTAAATGTGTTCAATTCCTTACATTCCAAATACATTTTTTTTTACAAAAAAAAAAACACAAAACATTAAAAAAATAATGGCCCATTGGCATCAAGAACAGGGTCCAAGCTTCCGGTGGTCAGTGTTTTGGAGAGAGGAACCTCCTCAATATGCGTGCCGTGTCCAGGAGTACTGCTTTCTGAATCAAGCCCTTGACCCAGCCGCGCAATGAGAGCCTCCTGAGGTGTTGGTTGAGGCCTGATAAGGCCATTAACGATTATTGTTACAATGATTGCAGAGTCGACGCTCCACAAAAATAAAAATAAAAAAACAATTTAAACCAAATGACATGATTGCCATTTCAACTGTAACAAATCTGAATTATTCTGTCTACAAAAGCCACTTTAATCTCATACGTAATTTACATAACATAAAATTCATTCATTCAATCATTCATTCATCATTCACTAATGAAGTAAGAATTGTAGGTTTATAATGTCAAATAGTAATAATATTTTGTCAAAGAGTTACGTAAAAATTTATATCTAATGTTAAAAAATTAAAATCAAACACCGTTATTTGGGACCAGTTATTAGAAATTTACTTAGTGATGCCGTTTATGAGGTACTAGGAAGCCACATGTGCAGAAGAAATGATAGCCAAACTTCCTTGTCTCATGTCGACAACCTCGTGCGCTAAGTCAAGATTCAGAGTATTTATTCTTATAACAATTGTAGACTGTAACTATCCAGTATTGGTGACGAAAAACCAAGCATTTTTGTCACCAATACATTTTAGGTACCGTCAACGCCACAAGAGCGTTTAGGAGTATGAGGAACAGGGTGTAGAGTTCACTCATACTCTTTAGAAAAGGGAGGATCCCGATCCGACCAGATGGATGTCGTATCTGGTGGGCAACTGCCCTTTGATTGTTGTCGGGAAGTTGTATATATGCTATCTGCGCGGTAAACTCTGCTTGCGCGATGCAGGATTGATGCGTTTGTTCGCATGTGGCGGTGTAGATGCCGCCACATCACTCCCCTCCGAAGACCGGAGGTCGATAGTGGACTAAGTCTTGTATCTTGCGATGCTTGCCAATGCCAGTTGGGTGCCAGTGGATTGGAACCGGGTGTCGCATAGTCCGCGGTGAGTCGGAACTGTCTGCGAAGATGCCCCAGTGAGTCGGGGTGGCTGACTGCTGATGTCGACCAGGAGAGGGATTAAGCACTCTGCTTGTGTACCGGCCGAATGTGCAGTGTGCTGTGCCAAGGTTGCTGATGAGGCTGAAGGTGATGACCAGGTATGCGCTTGCGCTGCATGCTGATGGTCAGGACAACCGTTCAAGCCGTTGTTGCTGGCTGGCTGTGTGACTTGCGGGAGTGATGATGATGATGTCACGCTGAAGTAGTTGCACGAAGGCTGCGCTGACGTTCATACTCGGGGTCAGAAGTGAAGAGGTGATGTTCATCACGTCGGGGTCACCAGTGAAGGGATATGAGGATCACGTCGAGGTCACCAGTTTAGAGATATGAGGAACAGGGTGTAAAGTTCACTCATACTCTTCGGAAAAGGGAGGATCCTCCGACCAGATGGATGTCGTATTTGGTGGGCAACTGCCCTTTGATAGTTGTCGGGAAGTTGTATATATGCTATCTGCGCGGTAAACTCTGCTTGCGCGATGCAGGATTGATGCGTTTGTTCGCATGTGGCGGTGTAGATGCCGCCACAAGCGCATAAACTAACTAATAAGCATTCAGAAATATTGTTGGAGCTGCGAAAGATTTTAAAAACTATATTTACATTGTATACATTCAATTTATTAGTATTGTATAATTGCATAGCACATGTGTAAGCACTACGTACCTACTATAAACTGCTACTACCATTTACTGGGTACGCTTTTCATTGACTCGAATGTGCCTTGGCGGCTGAGCGTATGTTATGCTCACTCAAATGTCTCGCTGGTGGTGGCGTGTGTGTTGGATCATTAAGTTCCCTTCAAAATGTTTGAGCTGAATGGTGCTGATCCATACGTTACTTATTCGTGTTCGTGAACGGGCGCCGTCAGTAGGGACTGGTCATCTCTTAGTTGCCACAGCTTAATATAATTTTATAAATTGTTTTTTGTTTTTATTTTATTTACTGCAGACACTTTTAAAGTGCACTTCTTTCTACATCGTTCTTACATGTATAATTTCATAACGAATAATGTAAACAAGTTTTTGTAACAACATTCTGATTTAAAAGAGTGTTCGTGGAGTTTCATGCCCGTTTTTCTCCATAGGTTCCTACTTACTACGCTTTGGAATGTGCTACTAGCTTCATCTTTCTGACTGACCGACCCCTTGACTATTTAAAAGTGCTTGATGGTTTATTTGAAATAAATGCTTTAAGTTTGAGATTGAAAGGAGTTACCTAAAAATAGTTATACGCTAGAAATATTATATGAATCTGAAATTAACAGACAGTTTTAGAGCTTACAATCAAATTGAATTTCTCGACATGGTTAAGTTTTGATGTCATTCAACAGAAAACCTTCCCAATTAATTCTTCGAATCCTTTTCTCCAAAGATGAATTTCATTAAGAAAGTGAACCGTTATGGTCTTACGAATGGTTAACATTGAAGGCATCGTCGTTTACCTGGATGACTGCATAATTGCCTTAAAAAAACGGCTGCCTCAACTTTCGACCCTTTTCAAGTATTATGTTCGAATTAAATTCCGAAACGTGATATCATATACCGTTCACGCAAGCGAATTGTGGAAAGGACTGTGTACATTGGTCGATTGGTTTTTGATGCCCAATTGAGTAGCAGCATTTTTGCTGTTGTATCGGTAGTAATTTATATGTACAATTCAGAGCTCTGCGTAAGGTTAATTTCGATTGGGAGTTTGCTAGGCTATATCAATGTTTGTTTTATGCTCGGATGTTGGTTGATTTGATTTTATGATTAAAAGCAAATATGTAAGGTTATCTCGCGTGTCGGGTCATATTTTGTGGCCTTCGGGGAAACCAGGTTGATGAATTTGGCGATTCCATAAACAAACTCTTTTATATTGCGGGTGTTTTTAACTAGAGCACGTCCTTTGAATTCTATTACCTACAGTAATTTATTTAAAACGAATTAGTCGTTGGAATTATATTCAGAACTTACTTAAAAGCTTACTGGAAGCCGCTTAAGAAATATTTTATGGGTAAGCCGATCATTACTTTAAAACGTTAAGCTTTTAAAGACTAAAATAAGAATTAACTGGAGTATTCTATAGTATTTATGTCGAAGTTATCTTATTCGCGGAACGGCCGTTGTCAATAATAGTATGTTTTTTATTATTCGGAACTAATCTATAAATTAAAAATAGTTGCAACGGTCTTAAGCTCGATATATACTTTCCAATCTATTGATAGTAACAAGGTCGTGAGATCGACGACGAAAAATCTGACAATCCGAACTGCTCACAAAAAATATATATGGTCTGAAATCCTTTTGGAGAAGTGAAGATTGATTTTATTTGAACACTTTCAAAATTGAATCTTCAAAAGTTGATTGAAATATTGTGCTGAGATTTATCAGAATAGAGAACTTAGGTCGGAGAAGCAAAATTCCGACTATAAACCTGAACGCGGACACTGAAAATACAGTCAAAATGTACCGATTGTGCGTACGAGTATCTCAGAATTTATATTGCACATTGAATATTCGTCACTGACAAATGACGTTAACGAATACTAGTCAATAGCTTCTCTATAAATTTCGTCGGTTCGGAGTGCTGAGATTGTTGATAGGAGTACCAACGTGTCAAATTTTGCATAATCTACCCACACGTCTGAATGTTCGGGAATTTCAGACAAGACTGACACTAAGGAACTATTATGCGAATGCTATGCAATTCTTGCTTCCATATGGTTGACTCATGTAACATTTTGATTTATGTCAATCATCAGTTGTGTTGCTAAAATACCCTTGGAATCTTGAAGTTAAGTTGCGTTTGGTCATCCCAAACCTCTAATTTATTACTTATGCCTGTATTATTATCAATTTTAATCATTAATTCGTCTTACGTCATTTCGAATAAAATATTAATAAAATCTTAGCTACAACGCACCTTATACAACCCCTCCCGACCCTTGCTCGAGCCAGCCCGCGCCGCTGAGCCTGTAGCTTTAAATTCGTCCCTAAATAATACCAATCCTGATCCAGCTAGTCATTTGCTGCCCTCTTCCAGCGACGCCCTAAGCCGAGGTCCGTACCCCACAGGGGGTGCCCTTAGCGTTGTCGCTTAGTTTTTAGTTAGTATTTAAGTTTAAGTCCTGGCTGGAGGCCTTAATTTATTAGGGCAACCACAGGCAAGTCCGCTTAAGCAGACGACAACCGCATAGGTTGACCTGCGAGATGCCAAACAAACAAACAAAACACCATAAACAAAGAACAATGCAAAAACAAAAATAAAATTTGCGCTTTGGGCCAGTGTGTATCCCCTTTATCGCACTATAAGTGTCGATAAAGTTTTATTTTATCTCTCCATTGGTCATAAGCCCTGCTTTTTACGACACTTAAATTAAACTTGTTGAAATGTTTAATGTTTTGTGTGTGCTTATTCGGTTCGACTTGAGCGAGTAAAACGTTTACCAGCTCAACTCAATACGTGTTTATTTTATGAATCCGTTCCATTCAGTTTTATTGTCAACGATTTAATTCTTCTTTCTCAGTATTTTGTGTAAAGGTTAGCATAGGTTAGGCTTTAGAGATATTTATGTTCTTGTCTTTCTTTAAGTATCCTGTATGTGTTTCTACAAGGTGGAGCAAAATTATGTGAATTGGCTGCCTTTTTCTTATAAATTATTAAAATTGGGCTCTGTTTTCACGGACAATTTACTATTGTCTTTAAAAAAAGGAACTGTTACGCGTTATCTCCGGCAATTTATTGTGGATCGATTTAAAAAGGATATGGCTCAGGGATGGGCCCACATAAATTTAATTAGATTTGCTTGGGTAGTTTTTCAGTTAGCTTCAATAATACGTATTTTACCACTTAGTTTACATTAAATTGATGATGTTATTAATAACTTCTTGACACTGTTATTTACATTGCAAGTAATGGGAAAATTTGGGCAATGGAGAGGGCTATGCTTGGAGTTTCCCTACGTGATCGAATCAGAAATGAAGAGATCCGGAGGAGTATTGCCGTATTGTGGCCGTGGGCAGGGCCTATTGCTCGCAGAACAGATGGCCGATGGGGCCGATAGGTTCTGGAGTGGCGACCGCGTACCGGAAGGCGTGGTGTTGGAAGGCCTCCCACAAGGTGGACCGATGACCTTGTGAAGGCCGCAGGAATCCGCTGGATGAGGGAAGCACAGAACCGTCCAAAATGGCGATGCTTGGGGGAGGCCTATGTCCAGCAGTGGACTTCTTTCGGCTGAAATGGTAAAATAAAAATTTATTACACTTTAAAATAGAACGTTTACCCAAGGACTAAATTAAATGACCAACTAAGTATACAAATTAAAATAAAATAAAAGGAACACTCGGCGTCGAAGTACTCGTCCGGCATCTTTGCCACGTTGAATGGCAATGATGATGCTTTGGCCAAAGAACAATCCAGCCCTCTGGTCACGTGAAGTGTCGACTAGTCGTTGAGAAATTTGCTTAAAAAGGAGACTCGCACTTGGTCCCGACCCTGTCCGGGTCGGGACCAAGTGCGGACCCAAGCGTTTCGACCCCAAACGGCTCAACACTGTAGTTACTCATAAGGTTACAGTGTTTGCGCCGCTTGAGGGTCTCAGCAGCCACAACAGCAGCGCCAGCACAGCCTGACGTATTAGGAACATGAGATGGCGCAAGGGTGATAGCATAGGCATTCAGAGGCATACACACCTTCCAAGGCAACAACGTCATACCATCTGGTCTCTTCCCATCGTTACGTACCAAGCCGTTTGGTTCTAAAACCACAGGTACGCCGGCGGTGACAAGGGCTCGACGAATAATATCTTGTTCATGCTGGTGTGCCGTGCTATGCGATCTGCGATCTTGTAGCAGAACAGGCCATGGTGCCCGAGATTGTCGACAGCTTCACCGCACTGACACCGTTGCGGAGCAACACAAGATGCGCCCAAACCGAAACACGTAGCGAGCCGAAACGATGAGTCGTCCATCGTAGTGCCTATGGGGGATACGGGAGTGCCTGAAGCCACAAGCCTGACTCCCATTCTTCCACAGTCAACAGAGAGATAGAGCACGCGCAACAGTATTAAGTGACGAATTTACTAACACTGCAGAGCGGCACCTCCCACCGTCTCTGGGAGGACGGGTTGTCGGGGGCAAATCCATATTGGGAAAAGCCATTTTTCAAGCGTTTAATGCATCGGTCAAACTCAGTACCTCAAAATCGACCAGTGAGGAAGATAAAAGGTTCCGAGATAGTTTATCAGTACTGTGGAAGATTAGATGAGCTTAGCTTAAATAGACAGTTCCCCAAAAAAGTCGCATTTGCTGAAGAAGTCCCAAAAGCACTTCGCTTAAGAAACTTTGAAGTGTTTGTTTAAAAAAGAATAAAAACGTGTTGAAATCGTCGCTGCAGAGGTGCACCACTACCGATTCTACCTGTATTATGATATAATTGCACTTTTATCCGTCATCATACCATGATGTCATCAGCTATTTCAATCCTAACGATTTGATCACCGTTACTGTAATTTTAAACTGACAGTACAATGTACCTTGTTATACTTTTGTTGTGATTATCCTGCTGAAAAAAGATGTCCATAATTCTTCATTAAATGTGAGTTTGGAAAAGGGTGTTTTGAATTTGCCACTATTATAGGCACATTTTTGCAGTTTTTGCTTCGCAAGTCATCTTAATTTATTTAATTGATATCTTTATACAAGTTGAAGTAATAATGATGGTTGAATAATGAAAATTTTAATCTTCTTCGTTTACTATGAATACTACTGAATTTCCAATTTTTTTCTTCTTCTAAAGTAACATTGCAAGTAGTTTGAATAAGACGCTCCTTAGTAGATATCAGTATCATTTTGTGTATAAAAATTATAATAATTTTATCTTAGGAACGACGGATCTTAATACCCTGACAAAACCATTTTCTAAACTATTTTCGTTTCCAAAATTGGCTATAAGTTTAAAAATTCTTCGATGGAATCTATTAAGTTAATTAAGAATTCATAAAAATTAAATAGGTGTCATTATCATATTAATGCTATGTTGTATTATTAAATGAGACTCGTTTTGTGTCTGATATTTGATACGAATTAGTATATTTGCATGAAAAATACGAAGTTAATTAACAGTTTATTAAATTTTTGAAATATTGGAAGAAACGGGGTTATGATCAACAATTTTATGTCAATCGACTGCCTTGTTGGTTAAGCGCTACTGCAGTGTTAATGGTTTTGTCCATCTGGAATTTCTCAGTAGCAGCCCGAGGTCTAGACTTGTGCCCGGTTGATGGCAATAGGCTCACCCCCTATTACATGTGACTTAAGACCAGGCACTCTAAAATCATATTTATGCAAGCTCCCCAAAACCGCGTCGAAAAGTAATAATAATTAATCTAGAGAAAAAGCATATTGTGGTTGGATAATAAACTGTATTGTTTTACGGTTAGTATTTATTTTAGACAAACAAGCCGAGCAATTTTGTTTTTTTTTTTATAATCTTTAGAAAGGCCACGATTTTCGAATAGAATATGAATCGAGCAAAAATTTTACAACTACGTCACTGTCTTGTACATGGAAAGAAAAAGATCCAATAAATCATATACTAAAGGTTCATTTTGATTGATTAATGCTTATAGCATACATTTTAGGAAGACTTAAGGGGACTACAGGCCCTAAACGAAAGTTTTATAATGCCTAAAAGTATATGGTCCACTGCAGTATATAAAATCAGAAAAATATATGATACCCTTCAGGATATACACTAGTTAGATAGTGTGTTGAAAACATAATACAACTTAATTCATACAATAGAATAAAATCACGAAGATACCTCTAAAAATATATTTAAACGATTAAAAACTAATATAATCATTCTGGTAATCATATAATCATTTTGTCAGATTAATCTACAAGCAACATATTAACGTAATGGAGTTTTTTTTTTTAGTTTAGACAGATTTTTTGTCAAAAGAAATTTGCAGTTTTGTGTCATCGCGATTCCCTTTCTTTTCTATGCAGTATGACAGTAACTGCGTTTTTGCTGTTGTCAGCCTCTTAAATGATTAATGATTTTATTTCTGTAAGTAGGTTTGCACAAACACTTTTACAAGTCACAAATTTTTTTTAACTACATGAGGCGCAGCGCAATGGTGACTCTTGGTTGTATCCACCTGGAAGGTAATAAGCCAGTGATCGCTGATGCTGGATCCATCCTGATACTTATCAATAATCACTAGATAAGTTTAAGTTTTTAGTTTTAAGTTTTTTGACGAGACAGCCACATTACATGTTGACATGACAACCTTGACTCCCGTTAAGTTGGACGTGGATTTTTTTATAGATTTTAGCATAATTTACTCTAACCGCGTCAAATCACTAACTGAAGGAGTTGTCAAAACTATCCGTACACTTTTTACAACCAATTGTGTCGTTTGCATATACCTTTTTTAAGTGTATAGTCTCTCCCAGTCAAAGACAAAAGGTCCATTAAGGATCTAAGACGTAAAACTCATCATTGCTTACAAAATCGAAAAAAACGGTAACCGTATCGCATCCCATTGTTTGCCAAAACTAACAATAGAAATGTACTGATCATTTATTTCCGACTCCATTCGAAGTACTATTATTCACGGCACCGCCAGCGAACTAATGTTAACACAATTACGGTGAAAGCTCCACGCGAAAATATACCTTATTGCTGGAAAGGTACAGGTGAAAGTACTGCGTGAGTTTTCAGCTATTGATCGTGTAACATTGCGAGGGTGTTTCATTTAATTGATATGCCTTGTTTTTTGTCGTAGAAGTTGATCTTCTTTTTCTGAAGAAAATTAATCGATGCTCAAATATAAGATCAGATACGTTCCGTTAGCCATTCTATTCCGATTTACGGTATCGATACAATTGTTTCTGTTTTTAAACGTTATAGTGAGGTTGCAGATGTGAAATGTTAATTAAATTGAAGATTAGACTGAAATCATTTATCATAGTGATAACCGTTAACGAATGTATAAAAGTGCGAAAAGCTTTTTGTAAAGATTAGGAACCATTTTTTTCTTATCTAAGACATCTTTATTGATAGCTCCTATGTAGCTCCCTGAGTTGTTTATTACGAAATTTTGTTGGCTTTTTAATAGCCTGTTCCAGGGATTACTAAAACATCCGCGATGCATGACTCTACCTACGTTTTACTGTTGTTCTCAGAGTAATATATTTACAGAAGTCTTGAGCCCCTAATCTTGAGCATCCTTTAACCCTTTCAAAACAAACAAATCCAATTTCACGTCCTCAGATTACCGAGAAACAACAAAACAAAACACTGAACTCCTCTTCATCACGTGGCACAAATTACGAAAATAAAAATAAATTTGAATTTGAGGAATGTGTGTGAATGAAGGAAAAAGGTAGGTAAATTAAATAAACCAGTAAAACCCTCAACCTCGAACTCGAAATTGGATCATCGATGAGAAGAAGTCCCTCCATCTGCAATTACAGAAATCCAACAAAGGGAGCCTCATTACGTTTTAAAGGAAATTCGCCTTTAAAGTAGGTCAAGGATTTTATTTGAAGATTTGGAAAGAAAATAACGCCTTCATTGAATTTTTGATTTGAATGCAAATGCCGGGGAATTTAATGTGGATGGGTCCTGTTTGATCCATTAATCTTGATTTTTGGGTGTCTTTTCAGATTGGTTCCTTATTTGGTGTTTTTTTTCGTAAGGAGTTCTTTTGTTGTTTCGGTGTACCAAGAACCAACGTTGGATGAGCCATTGTCTTCCTCCCATGAAAAGAAAACATTTTATGTTCTGATCATGAGGAAGACAATGGCTCATCCAACGTTGGTTCTTGGTACACCGAAACAACAAAATAAAATAAATAAGGTTAAAGATTTTACATATTGCCGGCTTGTTAATGATTTTTTGAGTGGGGCAAAGGTCGCGAATCATATCTTGTTCAACATACTAAAAAATTGCAAAAACTTCAGTTTTTTCCAGTACATTCGCAAGCTCCCTAGAGTAGATACAATCTATTTTACCCCGATGATCACCTGTGGTATTTTGTTACAACAAAATCACATCTTATAATCTATTTATCTATTTAACACCTGGGGAGCTGTTGTGCACAGTAATTCTTTCTGATTCAATAAGTACCAAAGTTTTTATGAAAATTGTATGAAACACATTTTACTTACGTTTCTTTATCTGATAATTATTGTACTGCTGAAAAGCAAACCTTTAGATACATCTGTCTATTTTTCCACATCCTTTTATATCATCTCATATTATTTTCCTTCTATTGAATGTTGACATTTTGTATCTAACATTGTCATTTGTCAGTTTTTCTTTTTCTATGGTATAGAGCTAAGAGGTCGTCTATTTTATTGTAAAGGTGTCGTAAAACTACTGTTAAGCCAGGTTCTCACTGTAAGCCATCTTTATAGTTCCTGGCCGATAACCAATTAAAAGTCACTTCTAGAACGATCGGCCAGAGGCTATATAAACCATCCGATACTTTTCACCAGGTTCTGTTCTTTTGATTCCGTCTTTTGACTCGGTCTTTTGGCTTCTTTCATTTTGCAATTTTTCTTACTCATCAGTTTATGTTTTTCTAAAAAGCTATTTAAATATAAACCTTTTCTAGAAGTTATTCTCAGTAAATTTATTATAAACATCTAGTGTGTGTAAATGTGTTGGACTCACTTGATCACCTCCGACCCTCCCACTTGCGTCCACGAGAGGAGTTCGAGACGGTTTGCATAGAAATAATAAACGTGGCGTGAGACACCGCCGCCGGAGCAAACACCAACCGACGCGAGCTCCCTCGCAACGGGCTGCGGACTGATGGAGAGGCTGCTGCGAGCTCCCACTCGACGGACTGCGGGACGGAGGAGCGGCCGACGCGAGCTTATTTTATTCGTGAGCTGCTTCGCGACTGTGAGCACGGAGAGGCTGCTGCGAGCTTCAACCACAGACTGCGGGCCAGAGGAGCGGCCGACGCCTCGAGCTACTACCGACTAATCATTTCTAATCCTTAATATCTTTTTACTTACTTTTGTATTTTATAATCTAAAAATAATCATTTTAACTTGTAACCACGTTTAGCCAGTCGGCTAAACGTTACGTTACAGTTTGGCGCCCTTCTTTCTTGAACCTCACACCCTCTATTATAATACACTCTATCTCATGCACTCTATAGGCGAAAACGTCTTTAAACCCTCCTCAAACATACACTCACACTATCTTGAAACATTTTTTACTCTTACGCCCTCACGCGCGATATCACTATTTTCATAGCGTGGGCTCGATTCTTCTTCAAAATTCTAAAAACTACTACCACTAGTATAGACAATTCTGGAATAACCTTTTTGATTTCATAACTTCAACATTATTTATTACTAGACCTTTTATTTTTTTAAACCTTTTACTTTTAATAACTTGTACTTTAAAAACCTAGTTACTCATAGGAGTACTTTTCTCTTAAAGGGATCCCAAAACGATCAATCCCCTTTAACTTAAAAAAATCTACTACTAATGTTAGAACCCTCCGAAACTCTCTTAGTACCTCTCTAAACCTCTCTAAACCTCTCTTAGTACCTCTCTAAACCTCTCTTAGTACCTCTCTAACCCTCTCTTAGTACCTCTCTAAACCTCTCTTAGTACCTCTCTAACCCTCTCTTAGTACCTCTCTAAACCTCTCTTAGTACCTCTCTAAACCTCTCTTAGTACCTCTCTAAACCTCTCTTAGTACCTCTCTGACCCTCTCTTAATACCTCTCTAACCCTCTCTTAGTACCTCTCTAATCCTCTCTTAGTACCTCTCTAACCCTCTATTAGTACCTCTCTAACCCTCTCTTAGTACCTCTTTGGCCCTCTTAGACACTGAGTATATCGCTCTATACCTTATTAGTACCTCTTATACACTCTTAGTATAACCCTCTTAGTACCTCTTATAACCCGCTAAGACTCTCATAAGCACTTAACCTATTAGGGTAACTTTGTAATACCATTATTTATTTATTTTATTCTTATGATTGTATATAGGTTCTTTAGCCATACTCTTTCGAGCGGTTGGCAACTCTATAAAAAAGCCCCTAATGCCATTTAGTTTTAACGTTCTTCTAAACTTGGTTTTTCTTAAACTTGGTTTTTCTTAATCTTAACTTGGGTGTCTCTTAAACTTGGGTTTTCTCTTAAACTCTTAAAACCGGGTTTTATCTCAAACTTGGTTTTCTTAATGCCTTGTACATATTGTAAATAATTTAAATATGGGTTTTCAAACAGGTGCGGGTAACGACACCTAATTAAAAAAATAAGCCTTCGTAATTTAATTAAATATTTCCTTGTGGAGTATGCGTCATCGAATGTGAACCATATCCCCTCCGTATGTATGATTGAATGAGAGAGTTTGCTGAAAGAATGAAAGAGATTGTATGTTAGGTCAAGGAATTATTTTAACCATCAAAATTTTCAATGAGTTGAAAATTTTCCGGGGTTCTTGGGGAAATGTGGTATTTTGTTACAACAAAATCACATCTTATAATCTATTTATCTATTTAACACCTGGGGAGCTGTTGTGCACAGTAATTCTTTCTGATTCAATAAGTACCAAAGTTTTTATGAAAATTGTATGAAACACATTTTACTTACGTTTCTTTATCTGATAATTATTGTACTGCTGAAAAGCAAACCTTTAGATACACCTGTCTATTTTTCCACATCCTTTTATATCATCTCATATTATTTTCCTTCTATTGAATGTTGACATTTTGTATCTAACATTGTCATTTGTCAGTTTTTCTTTTTCTATGGTATAGAGCTAAGAGGTCGTCTATTTTATTGTAAAGGTGTCGTAAAACTACTGTTAAGCCAGGTTCTCACTGTAAGCCATCTTTATAGTTCCTGGCCGATAACCAATTAAAAGTCACTTCTAGAACGATCGGCCAGAGGCTATATAAACCATCCGATACTTTTCACCAGGTTCTGTTCTTTTGATTCCGTCTTTTGACTCGGTCTTTTGGCTTCTTTCATTTTGCAATTTTTCTTACTCATCAGTTTATGTTTTTCTAAAAAGCTATTTAAATATAAACCTTTTCTAGAAGTTATTCTCAGTAAATTTATTATAAACATCTAGTGTGTGTAAATGTGTTGGACTCACTTGATCACCTCCGACCCTCCCACTTGCGTCCACGAGAGGAGTTCGAGACGGTTTGCATAGAAATAATAAACGTGGCGTGAGACACCGCCGCCGGAGCAAACGCCAACCGACGCGAGCTCCCTCGCAACGGGCTGCGGACTGATGGAGAGGCTGCTGCGAGCTCCCACTCGACGGACTGCGGGACGGAGGAGCGGCCGACGCGAGCTTATTTTATTCGTGAGCTGCTTCGCGACTGTGAGCACGGAGAGGCTGCTGCGAGCTTCAACCACAGACTGCGGGCCAGAGGAGCGGCCGACGCCTCGAGCTACTACCGACTAATCATTTCTAATCCTTAATATCTTTTTACTTACTTTTGTATTTTATAATCTAAAAATAATCATTTTAACTTGTAACCACGTTTAGCCAGTCGGCTAAACGTTACGTTACACACCATGGCAACGCAATAAATAAACCGAGCTCGTAGTCTTTAGAGGTTATTTATGCTGTCTACCCCACGCCTCCCTTGGACCTGAATAATTGTTATCCCTAGGGCTATTTAATGCCTAGCCTTGGTGAATCACATTGATTAAGAATACAGATGCTGTACTGTCCTACAAGCCGTTTATTAAGCTTTAGTTTCCGCAAACCGTTGGCCGTACCAAGGTGATGAGGTTGCTAGAAGTTTTGATGTCTAGTCAGGAATAGAAGATCTTACGAGTATCAGATGCTTTATTGTTGTTTGTCGAAATTAACGAATAACTGGAAGATTAGGCTGAAATCATAGATTTATGGATGGAATCGTTTCACGTTACACCAGAATTGAGTACTTAAGACACGAAATAGCATAATTACGTCTAGGTTAATAATAAGATGATTACGAAAACTTTTTGACTCTTGGCCACGAAAATCTTAAATTGCACTCCATACTCGTACAAGTTGCAATACGTACATTTAAAGTTCCTTGGGTTCAAGCACCGTTATCCTTTTTATTTCTGTATCTTTATTTGTACATTAGTCCGTCATCGATTATTGCATGGTATCAATATTAGGATCTCGAATATAAATCACTCGAGTTCTAAATCGATATCTCATAGTATGAACCTGTAAGATTATGCCGCGCGTCCTTGGTATTCAACGGTATCCAGGATCTTAATAGCTACTGGTTTTGACGCATTAAAATTATGAGCACGGCCAGCTAAGAAATAGCTGGAGCAGTTCACTGGTCATGTTACCTTCAGGGTTACTACTCGTAATTATGACCGAAGTCTGTTATATTGTTAGAAAAACATGGGATTTTTTTACCACTTTTGTCTTTTGTATAGTCACTGTAGGAATAGGGGTAGATCGAAGAAACAGTGGATAAACACGTGAAAGTTGATACGGTTAGAAAAAAAATTACTACTGAAATAAAAATAATACCAAGAAAGAAAGAAAAGTGTTTTATTTAGGACACGCTTATGTAAAACTAACTAAAAAAACCATGTGCGAGTCGGACTCGCGCACCGAGGGTTCCGTACAAACCTGTAGGTATATAAGTAAAAGTTCACACGCGTTCATGAGGAAAGGGGGTGTTAAATATAAAATTATTAAAAAATAAAAAATAAAAGTTGTAACATAAAATTTACAGTTTTCGCTTTTTTCCTTTATCTGTGCTATAAGACGTTGCTTCGTACCAAATTTCAACATTCTGAGTTCACGGGAAGTAGGTTGTTTTGATTCCCTTGCGAGTGTCGTAAATTTGAGTAAATTTGCGGCATATACGTCTGTATCTTTTGATTGCGTTGGCTAAGAATTCCAGCTTGATACCTCCACGCGTTCCTGAGAGAAAGGGTCTTGACAGACAGACAGACGGACGGACGGACGGACGGACAACATAGTGATCCTATAAGGGTTCCGTTTTTTCCTTTCGAGGTACGGAACCCTAACAAAAACTGAGCGATGCCAAAACGGCTCCAATCTCAGCTGCCTTATTTAAAATATAAATACTTAATTGCCGGTATTCTGATAGAGCCCGCTATGATGCCACGAAAATACCTACAAATCTTGGACATCTATAAATAAAAAATTAACAATTAAAAATAGTTAAGAAAAATACGAAAAAAATAAAATGTGTACTGAATTACACATTGAGTGTGATATGATAGAGTTAAGATTGACACATACTGGACGACTAGTAGATTAGTATGGAAGAAGATGACATTCTGGGTAGACCCCAAAAATATGGAATAAAGGCTGATGTCATCCGGTCTTTCGCCAGGAGAGAAGGCAAAATTTCGACTCATTTTATCCTATGCGGATTTGTATACTCATATCAGGTCAATTGCGATAGATACATAGATGTATGGATGATAGATTTTCTTTTCGATTATTTTAAGGTACAAATTGTTTGTGTAAAGAAACTCCAGGCTAATCAGAGTTTATTGGTTAATTTTCTACACTGACAAACAGGTGAGCTAAATGAGATTCACTGCCGAGTCTGCGGATTAACTGGTCGTCTAACAAATTCAATAACATTTTACTTAAAGACTCATTAACGCTACTTATGGAAATTTATTAGATACAGAAACTCTTCTTCTCTCTAAACTTGAATGAAATTGAATGTTTATTTCTTAATATTATCATTATCTCTTACTTTCCCATGGGTGCTTCATGTTTTAGCCAAAGAATTTTGGGTCAATAATGCTTTTAGGTCAATAAAACGTCACCTTCGCCTGTTTATTCAGTATTAAAATCTTTCATGTGCACATCAACCCTAATCCTGCGCGCTTGCAAGGCGTCGTCGTAAACAGTTACTTTAAGTGTTATTATAACAATTAGCCATTTTATTGGCAGTCCACGTATTTTGATAATCACCAGGCTTCAGTTACTTCCACAATTAGGCATGTTGAATAGCAAAATGGATGAATATGCTTCTAATTATAATGAGGCAAGGTATTATGATGGTTGAACACATGTAACAGAATTTTGATTGAATTATTTTTTGAATTGTTGGGTTATCGTTTTTTTTTTCTTTCGAAAATGTATATTTTGCTATTTTCTTTCTTTTTGCAAGCAGTAAATTCTAATTTCAAGAAATCACGGTTAGCGTCATGTACAGTAAGCGTTCAAAAGTGGATAGGCACATTAAGAGTAGTATTTCTGTGGACGACATTCAATATGTTTAAACGACACACACCACAAAGATCGCAGTTTTGCACGGCACACACTGACGTATCGTCGCGTACTCGCGTCGCTCTGCAAGAAACAAAAATATATTTCGTCGCTTTAGTTAGACAAGATTCATCCGCGTGACCTGGCCAGTTTATGGCATTGCTAAAATTCGAGTTAATCTTATATGAGCTGGTAGCAGTAGGCGCCAAGCGTTGGACTGAGAAGCGCTTAGGTTCTGAACTCATAAGATACAGTGCAGTTTTATTGCCAATTTGTTAATTTGGTTTGAAAAAATAATAATATTCAAAAACATTGCTGCTTTTTTATTTTTGTTGTTATTGCAATAAAAGGTTAAGAATAAAAAAATGCGTTACAAGTGATAATAAAACTGAATATATTTATTTGTTTTAATATTTTACATAAAAATAACTCAGAACTCATGGCTTGCCATAATCGCTCTTACCCAAGCACGGTAACGACTAAGCTAGCATGCCATATGTTAAGTTAGTTGAAATTATGAACTACTATCAATTACAGACAAAGTGAGTGTATGTGCGTGTCTATAGTATATAAACAACTTATAGAAGAAGGTCGCAAGTGAAACTGAAGCGTCAATCTATTGCTTTGTCAGATTGCTTATGGACTTATGAGCGCTACTGTATATAGTTGGTAGTGTAATACATACATATAGATAATCAGCCTATTATGTTCCCCCTGCTGGGACACAGGCCTACTCTCTGTGAGAAGGAGTGGGCCGTAATCAACCACGCGGGCCCAGTGCGGGTTGGTAGATGTCACATGTATTCGAATTTTACGTTCTAAGACATGCCGGTTTAATCACGATGTTTTCCTTTACCGTTTTGAGAGCAGTTGTGATAATATCATTTACACAAAGTAAAGCTCCTGTCTGTCCTAAGTCGCGGTCGTTACCACTGGGCCACCACTGCTCTCGGTAGTGGTACGCAACACAGCAAATTCGGAAGTTTTTCTAAGACTGTGACCTCTGAGTTTGTTTCGGCCTTTCTTCTCAGAGTATTCAGGTAGGAAACGCCGACCTCATCTAGTTTAAAACATATGATTGACGTGTTAAAGTGTTTGTACAAACCTACTTACTGAAATAAAATCGTTTACCATTTAATGAACTCTTTTCTGATCCATTTTGGCAAGTATCTATGAGTATTTTCGTAAGAAATCGAACCTATTCTTGCTGCATAAAATTTTAATTCTCTTTATTTATGTACATGGCGAATTGCCAGTAAAACAATAACAGTAACTAAAGTCGTTACTATAATTCTTCGGCACCAAAGTTTTTGGCTCGTAATGTTACGATCCATTACATTTGGCCATTTAATTTGGTTTTATTTCCTTCAGTAATTAATTATCGCTCTTAAAGAAGTAGTAACTTAGCCGTTAATGTATTGGATGGAATCGTAATATATTTGATCGTAAATGTAAGGCCGTTTTGATTTTCGATGCCACCAATACTGTATACAGCGTCTGAAGTCATATATATATACGTGCTGGAAAATTAAATAAAACGTCCTTCTCAGAAGAGAAAATATTATTATTATTATTATTTGAAAGTAATCTTGATTTCTCCGTAGTAAATTTGGTGGTGGTTTGGCGCTGTTGAAGGCGATTATATGATTAACTATTTACAAATGGAACACAAGAACGACCTGTCTATTAAGAACCCCATTAAAAACACCCCAAAGCAGTTTTGAGTTTACAATCACCTATATTATGCGTAGGTTCGAAATATCGAAATTACGTATAAATAATATGATGTACAGTGATCAGGTATATTCCGGCAACCCCAACCTAGAAGGAAGAGAGAGAGAGAACACATAGCTATGAAAAACACCAAGACATTGCTTTGTATTTTTTTTTGTGGATTAAAGTTCAACCACAATTGACTTACCTATACAAATGTAGATAATTTGCTTCATTGTTGTTAATAAATTCTAAAACTTCAACCCCTTCACAGGCTGATTATACTCCTTAAAACTTTCGTAACAAGCTCCATTCACTCAGTTACATAAGTTACAAGAAGTTAACTCATTTGTTCAAACAATAGGGAGAAATCATACAGTTCCTTGTCAACAACAATGTAGGGAAGCTATTCACTTTGTTCCGATGATACGTAAGAACATAAGTGGGCCAGGATTGGTCAGCTGATGATTCTGTTACAAGGATTGAGTTGTGTTGTGTGTGACGTAACTTGTACGGACAATGGTCGCCATGTTCTGTGAAGCCTTTACTTCTTGTGACATAATGTGACGAATCAATACTTTGATCACTTTATGGCGTTTGTAGATAGTACATGGAATATCACTCGAGTTTTATACTTTCGGTACGGTTTAACGGTTATCTTAAAGGGATTAAGGACCTACCGGTCTTTTGTTGATAACTTCGTCGTTAATATTGATAGTTGATGCATATTGATTGGTAATGGAGAATAAACAGCTGAATTTGTTGTTTTTTTTAATCCAGGTGCTGTGTGAGAATTTGTATTATAACATAATCAATATAATTATACATACATCCTTAAAACAAATATCTAATTACACATGTATATACAATAGTAAACACGAAACAAGGTCAAGGAAACTATATGTAAAGATGATGTTTAAGGAGAGAGGAAGTGTTTTTCCAGAATTTTTAAAGTGGACAAGTGGATGAGTTATTTTTTAATTTTTATTCACAAGCCTACATTAATTTTTGTTCTTACAAATTTACTTGCCAAACTTTCTAGTTTGATGGCGAGAAGTGCTTGAAAAATCTAAGTAAAACCCTAACCTCAAAACTATTGTGTTAATACGAGTACTACATCATGTTTCCGGTGTGAATTTATTTCTAGGTAAAGGCTGAGTCCTCGTTATCGAGAAATAAACTCTTTAATTTTGATTTTAACATACCTTAACTGAAATAAGGGGTTCGTCTTAATAAACCAATTTTATCAACTACGTACTTTTTGCACAAAATATCTTGAAATTCTTTCCCCATAACAATTTTGGGAGACTGATGTGGTCAGTTCCTGAAACAATTGATGAAAATGTGAATAACCCCTGTTCATGCAATCACTCACTAATAGTATATTATTGCATCGAGCACAAAGTAATTTATCATTGCTCCGAGTGCCTGATTTGCTGTGCTCTAATCAAACAGGCACGAGGGCAATATAAATTACTTAAGGCGAGGTGCATAATCTGCTTTTCTTTCCACTATTACCTATAGGAATAGTAGATAAAATAAACTCATATCAAACAGTTAAAATAGAAGTTTAATTATTGAAATTAAAAGTTATAATTGAGCAATTATTAAACTTAAGGTCAAGAGTTTTGTTGGGCAAATTTATAGGTATTTAAATTTGGAACAAGTAGGATAGAAACGAATAGTAAACAAAAAGTATTGATATCGTCTGGCTGAATAGAGCTAATCCATTGAGATTGGCACCTTTCGGTGCAATTAAAAAAAAAACTTTGCAATAATGAAATTTCATAAATTTTTATTGCTCTAGACCATTAAAGACTCGCTTTGTACTGAGTTTTTAGTGTGATTGTGATGAAATTAAAGCATAGTTGGAAGAAAAGGTTTTAATTGAAAAATCCTCGGCGAAAATTGAGGTTATAATTAACCTCGTAAAGTAAAGGCATCAATATACTGATTTAAAATTAGAATTTCGGGCTTAAGTATTCATATTTATAGTCGAATTAAAGCTCAATTTGTAAGTGACACTACAAATTGGCATCCACAGGGAAGTTTCTAATCCATTTGTTTACATTTCATCAGATTATTTATTATTTTAGCACTTTAGTTTTAAGGCCAACAAAATATAAGCTTATTGCCGTTACTGGGCACAGATCCATGCACAATGCTGGAAGTGATAATTTCCCAATAGGTAGTAATTAATAAACCCGGATGACACCTCGACCTCTAGACCGGAAAGGCAGAATTCTATGAACCAGATATTCAATATCTTGTTAATGGTCGTTCCTTTTATGAAGATCTTATTGTCTGCGTTAATGCTATCAGGCTGTGTAAATTGCGAAGACAAAAAGGAGTACTAGGTACCTCCGTGTGAAAGCAAAATCTGTACATACATCGTAGATGAAGGATGAGTCAAGTTTTATGTTAAGAAATTCATCACATAAATGGCATTCAGAGTTTGGCGGTAATGGAGCGACGATTAACAATGAACCCTTTACGTCAAAAATTTTCTTTATAAACATCGGAAACACTGACAAATAAGGCTCTAAAACACAAAAGAAAAATGTTAAAGACCACGAACAAAACCCTAAAGATAAACAAAACAACACACAACTTTAAAATACCACAGCAGCCATTAACAAAAAATATAGGGCAGACGGATACAGATGTATTTTCCGACATATTATATGACAAAATACCCTGTGAAGGTAACAAAAACCTCTCTCCATTGTCCCAGCTTTTTACCTTCATAATGATACATAAATAAATGAACACAGAAAAGATTACAAAAGGTTTACATCACACCCTATTGTTGGTAAAAACAAAAGAGGGCTATGAAAATAAAATTCATGCCATTAGGGTCAACGTAAACGTTTCACGGTCTAGTTTTTCACAAAATTTCGAAATTTGTAACACGAACAACAAAATATTACGAAATTTTAGGATTCTCGTTGTAATATTACGAAACTTTAGGATTCGGTAAGAGTTGGTTTCGGAAATATATGTATATGAAATAATGTCTTTTGATTGTGATGAGTTGATGACAGACGTTCGTCTGATGTAGAAATAAACGGAGGCACACAATGAAAAGAAAATTACTTACATGTATTGTAGTCTTTTATTACGTTAACGAAGTACTTTATTTTGCTTTGTGGTTTATCCTTGGGTGTTAAAAGATCAGGTTTATTATATTAAGTGAATGGATAGCTAAGATAGCCCGTAGTTTTTTCAACTAGTAGATTCCCTGCTGCCTAAACTCTTTCAGCGTTACACTCGGTCGATTTTCGCCTTGCGGCTGGTCGCTTACCAAATCGCCACCATATTTACACAAGTCGATAAAAATCCCAGGTTCGCACTCATTTTGCATCAAGAGGTCGACCTTCTTGCGTCGGGCGATCGTCTGCTACTGCGCATTTCAATCAATTTTAGTCACCTGCCGCGCGACCTGTCGTCGCATGACAAAAGTCGAAGCTACTGTACTTTGGAACCTGCGATTTAAGTTACCTGCGGCCTAGCCGAATTGCCATTAGAGAGTCGTGTGGCATTGAGACTGAGATCATTCTATTCACGAGAAAAGTAATTACTATGAGAAATCTCCATTCAGAGAAACGTTAAGCACTAAATGCACTATATAAAGTACACTAGTTTTCTTCTAATTAAATGCGCAAATAGGACAGTAATTTAACTAACATGTTTAATTAACAACTGGTTCCACTTAGTTCTAATGGTGTAATTGCTGCCCTACAGCGCAGATCGCCTAGATTAAGGGATCTTAAGATGTATGTGCATGTATTACCTTATTATGTACTCTTAATAAGGTATAATTAGAAAATTGGTCATGGAAACTTGTCAAAGACTTTCGGATTATAATCGGCAGTTTTCTAAAGAAAATGCTTTTTCTTTTTTATCTGTTGGTAAATCGGGATGCGACTCCATCTTGCAACGCGATTGAAGATGATAATTATCGTGTTTTCGAATTAGATATTACGTTACGTTTTTCTTTCATGTATATAAATGAGTAATGGAATCAAAACCCATTTTGTAAATAAGCGTTTGCTTTTAAATTAAATCAGGCCCAAAATTAATTGGTCGTATCCATCTTGTAACACATTTGAAGTGGATAATTGCCTCGTTGTCTAAATAGGTATACGTTTTTCTTTCACATTTTTAAAGGAGTAATTTAAAGTAGTCGAAACCCATATTTTAAATAAGCTGTCTGCTTACTAATTAAATCAGGCCCAACATCAGTAATAGAAGCAATAACAAAAGCAAAACCTGTTTTATAGCATCCATTCTAAACTTATCGGCTCATTAGCCCACTGTTGTTACTTCAAATTAAATGGAAAAGTAATCCTGCTTTCCCACATTACTATTCATGTACAACCAAAAAACGTTGTCCCTTGAGCACCAACTCAACCTTCACCCTACATTATTCAGGTCCATTCATGTTACCTCATGACTATTCAACAGACAGCGTCCCAAGACAATCGACTTTTCCGAATCATTCGAAATTCATTGCCGTCAACCTTCTATGATGTAACTCGACATTGATTTATTTGCCTCAATGGACGCACTAGTTCGATACAAGTCACGTAACCATTTGAAAGGGAAAGTTCCAGTCTAAAGGGAATTAACGGTTATTCCTCTCGTGTTCATTCATAAATCAAGCGCGACAGGGGACGAGACTTGCCTTAATTGACAGCCTACATTTCAAACGCATTTTGAACTTTAAATTGGTGTAGTAAAGTCTCTTTTCATAATGAATTTTTGCAGGATTTGATAAGTTTACTAAAACTTCCAACGGTTTCGGAAAGGTAGACGCTTATTGAAGCTGTCAGTGAAATGAGATATTTAATATTTCATCGTATTTTTAGGCCGCTCTGAGATAAAAACGTATTTTGCCATTCCCTCTGAAGCCTTTGTAAAAGTTATATGGACATGACAAGGCCATTTTCTTGGTGTTTTCCTTACGATTAAGTTAACGATAAGAGCTCTTCGGACCCAACGTTTTACGTGACCTTTCGATTTATCTTTTTAGAAGATGTTACTTGGGTTTTTTTGTGGTTGATATTTTTTTCCAGGATTTTTTTTAATAAGGTTGTGTTGTAGTGTGAAGGTATCTCTATAGATTAATAGGTACCAATATCTAAATAAAAAAGTCGTAAAAGTAAATACTCAAACTCAAAGCATTTTACAATAAATCCATTTACAGGCACTTTTGAATTATGAAGCTAGTTGTCCATTCCAAATATATCAACATCACGATTGTGTGAAATAAACAAAACTCATCATTCGGTTTCACAAAACATGATGTTTAGAAAAGTTTCGTATCAGATAGGAAAATCAAAGCAAGGAAGTAAACAAAGGATAAATTGTCGTTGCAAAGAAAATGAACGCATCCTCTGAATCAGTAATGCTCAAACTTTTGTATTGGACCTACTTGTAGACCCCGTAGAAAATGGTGGAACGAGCTGGAGAAAAGAGACGGCTAGTAGTCCATATTAGTCTTTGATCAAACGAGCTGGAAGTCATGGGAAGAGGTATTTGCGTAGCAGGTATGATGGGATGAGAGATAACGCAGGCTAACAATAACAGAAACTTGTAGATAAACATGCTTACATAGACCACAAAAGATTAAAACGTCTTTAAAACTGGAGAAGTTATTGCGATGCTGAAGTAAATGATCAGCTACGTTAGTTAGTATATTTGCATCAATTTGTTGCTGAGAAGATTTTGCAGATAATTATTTAGATCGAGTACGCAGAGGATACTTATTAGTTCTGAAAATAAAAAAATCATCGGGTTATTCCAATTCATTTTGTAATACTTTTAAGATAAGATAAGATTTGGATGAAATTTGCTACACAGATTGACCATGACCTAGGTAAGCAAATAGGTTACTTTTCATCCTGAATCGCATACGTAGTCGCTGGTAATATTTGATGATAATGTTTCAATCCGTAACGATTTCAGTGAACTCTTGTCTTATATTTGTGTCTTGTAGTTGTCTTTTATGTGTGTGTGGCATAAATAACAAACGTCTCCATTAAGGGTTGAATTATCAGAAACTCTTCCTTTGTGCTCATGTTCGTTATATAATAAACTCTTGCGCATAGCTTCTATGTGCTGTTTAACAGTGAGTGAATTGAAGATTATACGTGTAATAATTAGATTTACCTTTGTCTATATATTTTTATATCCTTTTACCTAAAACAATTAATAATATATTCATAAAACGTATATGCTAAAATACCCTGAAGTATTACGCCACCAGCTTAATTTATTATATTAACTCAAATGACATTCAATTTAAGGCGAGTAACATGCACTTAATCGTTGTGTGAAAACAAACACGAGAATTAAAATAATTGACTCGACAATAAAAACACGGGAATTAAAATAATTGGCTCGGTATAAAAAAAACATAAAGATTACACTAGAGGGCGCGCTGTGGCGCATGTTTGTGGGAGCCTTAAATCGCTATTTAAAACATGTACCTTAAAGAGATTCCATCATGAAACCATCTTTAGTAATATCAAAAGGTAAGACCTTTGAGAACACATGCATTATATAATTTCGAAATTATTATTTATAAAATTGCCCTCGCGTACCGGCCGGCCGCCCCATCGAGACGCACTACAAGACGCACTGCAACAGGGCTTTAACTAATGGCATTTTTTTCTTTTATTTACGTTCTAGCTTATTGGACTTATAATCAATTAAACTCTAACTTATTCTTTTACGTGATTGATTGTGTGTTACTGAGAATAGTGTATATTTGCACTTTGACAAAAGTCTGTAGCACTCTTTAAATAATGGCAATTGGGAAGTCGCAGAAATG
Source organism: Dasypolia templi (assembly GCA_963555695.1). Classification (NCBI taxonomy): domain Eukaryota; kingdom Metazoa; phylum Arthropoda; class Insecta; order Lepidoptera; family Noctuidae; genus Dasypolia; species Dasypolia templi. The sequence goes on along the minus strand of OY743148.1, from coordinate 5,569,037 downwards.
CTGCGCTTCCCGCACCGAACAATATTGCTGCTAGTATGCCTCTCTTTGAGCAACACTGGCCCGTACGCAATCTCGGCGTCGAATGGTCTTCCGCAGGGGAATATACTACAGGAGAGTACTGCAGGGTCTGACATCCTACAGGAAAAGGCTTGTGAGGAACGGAATCGGAGCAATTGTACAACGGAATAACATGGAAATCGCGACAATTGTACTTTTAATGGAGGAAGGCCAGACAAAAGTAGATTTTGATGTTATTGTTGGGAAATGGCATGAAATTATGTGTTTGCATTCAGGCAAGGAAATAACTTAGTGATAAGTAATTTTGTTTTAACGTAACATAACAATAGTTATCATCTTTTTGGATAAACTGGTTGATCTATAAGTTTATTACATCACCTAAGTAGGTATTTAATTCTCTATGGTACTTTTTCTTCTGATTTTTAGGACATCAAGTAATTATTAGTTTAACTAATAAATATTAATTCTATGTCACTTTTTTTACCACTGTTTTTCACCGAAAATTGTCAGAAAGCTAGATTAATTTTCCCTCTATTAATGATAAATGATTTTATTTCTGTAAGTAGGTTTGATCGAAAGGCAAGTTAGCATCAAATCTTATTTCAGATCAAACCTTTCTTGATTAGTTTACCTACGTGTAATGAGCAGATCTCAACATAAATAAATTGGAGTTGGCTGTCGGCACAGTTTCCATTGCCTTAATTAGTGATGAGATAAGCAACACCTGTGTTTGTCGCGGTCAGGTTTGTTTGTAGTTGTGTTTGTCTGTTTGTTTGTGTGGTTTTTCCAAGCCGGTTCCTGTAGTATATTTATTAAAGTTTTTAACCGAACTTCAAAAAGACACCGTTTTTTTTTCTCTCTATTGTTTTTTTTTGGAATTGATTTCTTTTTTTTGAATTTAAGTTTTTTCCTATTTGGTGAAATGCTGCTTTGTTCTTCATAGCAGCATAATGGAAGCCACTTTCAAAGTCCAAAAAAACTTTGTTTATCACGTCTTTCTACATTATTTCCTAAAACTGTAACGATTTTCTGATATTTCTGTCTCTTCCTTATCATATTCTACCCACATCTTCAAGTTATCTTCCGTTTACAGTAAAATCGAGTAGCAATTTCATTATTCAAACCATATTTGTGTTGCATTCAAATTCGAATATTGACTCATAAAGTTAAATCTCGGCTCCTGTCCACTCACAGGAGAGAAAATCACCGTGAGGATAAGTAAATATGATTGTAAGCTGAGCACACACTTTCGCCGGGCGTCGCGTGCGCCGATCGCATCGCTGTTCTACAGTACAAGCTTGTTGATACGGAACGAGTTAGTGGCGATTAGCGGTGTTTTAGATGAAGACAGAATTGACAATTTCTGGTTGAATGTAAACACATTACATAATATAGAAAGAAAATAAAGAAAGATTTTTTTTATTCTGCACAAAAAGAACGCACATTACAAAAAATGTACATACATTTCACACATACATAGTAGCCAAAGGCCTCGTATTCAGAATATAAAAGTTTTGCAATTTTGTCCATTGCTTGATGTCACTCAGCACCAAAGACAATACACATTGCTCTGTGTGTGTTGCGACACTGGCAAATGACAATAAAACAAATAATGTAAACAAAAAAAAAAGACGCCGATTGCAAAGTGGAAGAATGAAGAAGATTATCACAACAAATATATGAAAATATGTTTTTTTTTTAAACCAACCACATACGTAATTACTTTTATAATGGTGGCACAGTGACTCCCAAGTCACAGTTATAAACTTATAATTCATCTGTCATCTTGTCTATTCTTCTGTGCTACGCGTGCATGTAACCTATGTTAAAATACTACTTCTGAATTATTTTAATGTTACAAACTTGTCACTTTTGTTTATAAAGAAAATCTGACTACTCTCAGAAGAAACACCGGTACAAACTCAGACTTTCTTCTTTATGTAAAGCCAATTTTATTTAAAACATATGGACATGATTTTGATAACATTTTTCAGGAACGTCATGCGTTATCAATTTGGGGAACGATTTCGACCAAAAGCATTCTGTATATTTATCTGATTTGATGTGAATGTTGTTGGCACCTTTAAAGATCATTCATCATTAGTAAATCATTTTCTCAACTCGTTTTATTTTCATCCCTTAAACCATACAGACAAACCGGTAGCTTACACTGTGCACTACCTCACAATATATTACTTGCAATTTATCGCCACTGGAAAATTATTTCTCGATGAAAATCCAGGGACTTACAAAATACGACTTGAGGTCTTTGTACTAAACCACGTACTGAAGGTATACCTCCAGTACCTGTTCCACTGACATGTTTATCGTTATTGGTACATAATGCTGAGGAGAATCTGATACTGAAGACACCTAAGTTTATTGGTCAGGATTTATTGATCTAAACGCGTCGATTGTAGAATTTGAGTTACAAGACAAGATGTCTTGTGATACAAGGCATAAGGTAGTGTTTTTGTTCTGTTCTTGTGACGTCACTAAGCTATAGCTTTGAATTCTGCGTTGGACCGTATCGAGTGTACCAGTTGACACAAATATCTAAGACTGTTCGCATACTTGAGTCACGACGTAATCATAGTTTTGCTATGTGATAAAACATGATGGAGCGCACACTCGCTACAAAAATATCTGTGCGTTTTGACTTGGGTATGCATGCAGTCTTACATTGTCTTAGCTACTTACTGGACTCGTTAAAATGTGGAAGAATAAGGGGGGTAATCTTCACTTGAAAGACGGACTTATCAAATCATGCACTCTAAGTTAAAATTAAGTATGAAAAACTGTTATATTAAAACCTTAACATCTCATCAGTTGAGATTCACACAATAAAACTATTTTTATACCTGTCTTGCTTCAGAACTACAAAGTAATTTCAGTTTCCACATAGAATAGCGTTCTCTCGAGCCAGCGTTCATTTTTCATGAGCTCTTCATTTTGCAGCGAGCGAGCGGCCTTGCACTTCAAAGATACTACTTTTTAAATGGGAACGGCTGAAAATAGAATCTTTATTGTTAAGATGTAGCTTACTGTTCTAATTTCTTGGTTTTGATGACAATATCCAAACACATAAGTACAGTACAGTTGTTTTCTTAATGTCTAATAGGCAATCATCGCATTTCCGAATTCAAACGAATGCAAATTTCCTTGTCCATCAATGATTCGATTTATCGTGTATTATAATTTGAAATAAGAACTCTACAAATCGATTATGAAAATAGTTGTACTGTACACACACACACACACACACACACACACACACACGTTACATACGTTAGGGACAATTATATATACATTTTCTGTCTGATTTTTCCTCAAAAGAAACCTTAGGTTAACTCAAAAGATTTATATTCGTTGTGATGGAAGTTTAGAGGATTTTACCGGATTTCACACCAACAAAGTGCTCAGAACTTCTGCTGTGAATGTGCACTGCATTCAATCTGGATTTCGATTTACGTTAGTATTCTCGGACGGTATATTTACTTGCACACAGGATTCAACGCTTGCAAGCGCTCCGATGGTAAATAGCTGAGAATTTTCCCATCACAATGTACTCGTATTACATTTTCTACGTAGAAGATGGCACTATTGAAAAAAAAAAAAAGTAATGGTCTACTCTGGACTGTAATAAGTAATTATGCAACTGTTTGCCTAGATAGAATACGATACTTTTGTTAACTAACCCGTATTGTCCCACCCCAAAGGCCTATACTTTCCTTCAGCCTCTTTAAAATACTTATGGATTTAAATTAACATAAGGCCTCTACGTCGACTAATGAAAAGTTACAGCGAAAATCTTGCTGATATTGACATACTTGCATTGTCACTTACACAGTTTAAAAACAGTATTTAAGGGGCAATTTGCTGAGATTGCTCATTACCGGCTCTTATCACTTATCTATTATACCGTCTACTTAGCTGCCATCGGATTCCTGTCCTTCATCAGGTCGTAATCTACCGTATATATTAACTGTAAATATCATACAGTGGTAGACACGTAGTCGTTTTAGTTATTGTCACATGGTAGTTCAGTTTGTTACGTACCCTTATTTATACTATTTTAACTCTGGGATTAATTTGTGGATAACGATGCTGGATGCGTGATTACTTAAGTGTTGGGCAGAGGTGTACCTATAGTACACCCACATTTCGCCAATTATGTTGAAGTCCCGTGTAATAGGGGGCGAGCCTATTGCCATCAACCGGGCACAAATCCAGACTCCATGCTGCTACTGAGAAATTCCAGATAGAAAAACCCAATAACACGTTGCCCGACCTGGGAGTCGAACCCAGGATCAGCAGTAGCGATTGCGTAGTAGGTAAAATATTTGTACCAAAATATTAAGCATTATTGCGCAATTGTTAGTCATCCTGAAGAAATCATAATAAAATAAAATAAAACGCATGTTTTCCCCGAAGCCATTTCGCCAGCTATGTTAAAGCCTCATGTTATAGGAAACGAGCCTAAGCTATGGCTGCAACTAAGAAAAATCCGATGGAAAACACTTTAGCCGCTCTGGGAAACGACCTCAGGACTAGGTTTTTCATAATTCCTTCATTATTTAACTGAGAACGACGTCTACATTCGTAGCCCCCCTTGGTAGGTCACTAGACCACTGGAGTGGATGAATAGCATTCTGAGTAGGCGTTCGTTTCATGAGCTCTTCATTCCGCCCGGAGCGCCCGACCTTATATTTCAATGGCAGTTTTTAAATGGGATCCCTAAGAATAGAAATAGTGTTATTTAAAGCCCTAGTTTAACCTGCAGATACGGTTATGTTAAGGTGTGGTGTGAATATGACTTGATAATATGAGCATAGTAATAGATGAAATCAGATTTCAGTTACTAAAGAAGATGTATTGAAAATAAACTAGATCATAAAACACTTGGCTTTTAACACGTATTTAACTCTATATACTTTTAATCCATATTTTCAGACATTCAGAGCACCGGTGCCAGTTCGTAGGTATATTAAACCTACGCCCTAGCTATTTTTTACAAAAAGTACCCCGTAAACCATATCATTATTAGCAGATGGCAGTATATGAAGCTACATAAATATCCTGTAAAACTGAGATAGGTAAATGTAGTCTACAAATTATTTAAGTTCCGGAAAGTAAAAACAATATCAATTGAATGAATACAACTGTAACAAATTGAATTACACGACCAGACGTAACAAGCGCTGTACTTAGTAGTTCTAAGCTAACTATAAATTATCTGGTCGCAGCTCGAGTAGCGACAAGCTGTTAGACCATTACAAATGAACATTATAACGTCTATGCCAGCTGGAAGATAATCAGGTGATAATCTGTTTAATTGAGTGAATCACTGATTCGCAGAAATGAATGCTGTGTTACGATGATTATCTACTGTCATACCATGATTGAGGTAAAAAGTTGCAATGTCTCATGCGAGGCAAGAGACATATAGTAGACGCTGCTACGTTATTGTCTCTTAACCACCTGTCATTATGAGAGGGGTTCCATATGAGTAATTGTAAAAGGCCAATTCAAAAGGTCCTTAAGGTAGTCAAGGGTCGGGTCAAAGGTCATAGACATTTTCGAAGTTTATAAGAAGGTAGTCATTTTCACGATATGAATTAATCCCGTACGAGAACTTAAATGTATCTTCGAATTTAAGCTTTATGTCAACCAAAACATCAAAAAAATGTTATGAAATTCTACCACGATCGCTGCAATGCTGTTGTTTTCTATTTTCTGTGTATGAAATTGCATAAGTTTTCAATACTTGTGATATTACAACAAAATCACGAGTAACACGTACGCGAGCCTGTTATTTCTTCTTGAAACTAACTTCCTTTAACAATGTTAGGTTGCCATTGTAAAAGTAATGCAGTAGTTCAATGATGTGTTTTTACATTGTTATGTTGGGTGAATATAAAAGCAACTATTTGATATCGGTCAATTCTTATATTTTTTTCTCCTTTTTTTATTATACACAAAACAATGTGTACAACCGTGAAATTATTTATGTTATATTTGAGATTATTATATTTTTAGATTGTGAACAATTGATTTAATTTTTGATTGTATTATTCATTATCAGGATGGAAAAAAATAAGCCAATCGATAAATTTTGCTACAGTCAATAAGTAATCCAGACTGGATTGGACCATTTACAATAACGGATTATTAAAACCCCTTTCGTACTTTAGATTTTATACTGATTGGTCAGGTGTTTATTTTTGTGCTAAATTCTAAATACTTGTCCACAACCGTCACCTGCATTTTATTATTTTCACAGCCGACGCTAAAATACTTCATCTAAAACAGAATCATAACAATAAATACCATTTCCTCATACGTTTCGTTTCTTTATGGCGGGAACACAGAAGCTTGTTGATTTAGGAAAGAAAGAAAACAGAGCAATCATGCGGGATGTTTGTTATTCCGGGAGAGTTTTCCTTGTGACTTGTGAAGCGGAATTATTACTGGAAGACGGCAAGCTAACGTTCTGTTAATTCGTTCTTATTCACTCTGTAAAGGCAAAAAATGTTGGAAATCCTGAAGCTGTCGCATATGCTTTGCATGATGTTCCTTTTTTGAATTTATGAAGTTACTTTGTAAGCTCGGCAATAACCGAACCGCTTTTACGGCGCTGTTATTGGCACCAAACTTTTTGAAACTTTTATCAGTTGACTTTGCATTGTAATGTAATGGGCAAAATAATAGTTGTAATAGATAGCACTACGAAGTCATATTTCTAAGGTCCTGCCGTCCTTAGGTAAACAGGAATAAAAATGAAAATCTATAACTTATAAAAAAATGTGTACCCATTCCAAAGACACACACAACTTGCCATACTGCAAATCTACCTATACAATATAGCTACATAGATGGATCAAATTCCGCCTTCGGCGAGCGGTTTGTAGACCACCACTTGTTAATTTATTGGCATTACCCCCCTCCCCCCTCTGTATATGATTTACAACAATGGGTGTAACAGAAACGTGCCAGCAACTTGCAGATTAGATTGTCCATACTTCAGCACGCAATAAATAGAATCTTTCGAGAAATGGAAAATAGACAATGCATTTAGTTGGGCGATTTTAACGGTAAGCGAGGTAAGTGTTATGTTTAGCGAGTATTTAGTTTCTGACGGGTATTGTTCTTTGGTGTTTTTAGCAGAGTTTAGAATAACTGTTTGTATTTCGATGCTGCAGGGCTAGAATGGTCTACTGTGACATGTCACGAGTCACGCTATTTATCACATTTTGGGCGATAAAAACGTCTTAAATGCTAGCACTGTGGCGTGAGATAATTCTCTCGACATGTGACATAACTTCTTGACGTTTAATTGGGACTCTTTATGTCTTATTTGCTAATACGAGCGCAGCCATTTTGTCACAAAGGTCACACTTTGACATATGGTTATGAAAAGTTTATCACGTTCGGTAAGAGGTGGTGATAAAAAATGTATGTTACTAAAAATATTATTTTCTTGCTAATTACTGCACCAAATGGCAGTAAATTATTTTAATTGTGTTCTTGCCAGAAGGCAAGATGCCCAAAGCAGGAAAATCTTCCGAAACATTCGGGACTCCTGTATCCCGTTCGAGTTGCCAGACTGGGAGTTCCAACGGATTTTCCGTCGGAACCCAAAGGCCCGGTGAACTCGCCATTTGCAAATGCCGGGTTAAGGCTCATATAGTCTGCGAGTTTTTTTTTTTAAATTAAGAATTCGGCTTCTGGTTCTGTGAAGAGAATGACCTAATACAAAATTAAATGCACTCAAATATACATATTATTTTGTTTGGTCGCATATTCAGATGACCATAGACTTTTTTAATTTACTGTGTCAGATTATGAAGTCAGCAACAAGAAAGACATATCACGCATATTATTATGTCACATAGTTGACCCATGCTAGCATTTAAGACAAATTATAAGAAATGACATAATTTATCTCATCTTGTCACAAACATCTTGGGTACGAACATGCTCGCCCCGCTGATGTAAGGTCTTGCAAACGTGTTGGTATTTTAATAGGGATGATACATTGATGCTTATCTTTAAGAGTTTGCGAAGAGATGCGAAGTATTAATTTTTGGCCCAGTTCAAGCGAGATTATATAGAGCTTTTTATCCTGTTAGTTTTTGTACATTTTACTTCTAATGCGTGCCCGTACCTAAGTGTTATTTTGGACCCAAACCCAATTTGCCTTAATTGAAAGGAGGTCCTTTTTGTGTCAAAATAAAAAGGGCGAACGTTAAAGTTGGGTCCACTTTAACGCTCGCCCTTTTTATTTTGACACACTTTTTATTTTGGTCGTTGAACATTGTTTTTCCCGGTAATTAATCTTCAGTTGTCGAGATAATTGCTGAAACGTGTTTTTTCCCCCTGAAATTCACGCAGCTGTTGTTTTTTATTATCATGAAAACTTTGGTTGGGGATCCATTAGAGAATTATGGTGAATTTTGAATAATGGAATTATTAATCATGCTTATGTATTTAGATTTAGGTACAACGTAAGAATATAAAAAGTTACTTTGTTTCGTGGCCTATTTCACCACCTCCTAACTCATGGATTAGTTGCGCTTGTCTTATCTAGAAGATAACTTTATAAAGATCTGTTCTATTTTTGGTTTAGAAAAGGTCTTACGTAACTACGGAATTCTTCTTTAAAATGTTTATACTAATTATCTTTCATCTTAATTTTTTCATGGTTTATGGTATTTTCTAGCATGACGTAAGTCCACCGCACCTTCGACTTCATTTCTATCTTCACAATTACTAAGACCATAATTTTTTTCCCCCCAGGTTACCAAATGTCGCGCAAATCTTGCGTGGCGGGCGGAGCACGCGGCGCTTGCATGTGGGTGCAGGAGTGCAACCGAGTGGGGGGCACGCATGCTGGAGTGTGCGTCGACGGTTTCATGTTCGGATCCTGCTGCCGGTTGCCCGAAAAGCCTGTGGTTGTGGAAGGTAAGCTGCTTCTTTGTTAACTGTAGAATGCAGAAAAGACGATGGATGAAACGGGATGTCTTCGAAGATAAAACCTATTTAACAGAGATTTATGGAAGAGGTGGTGGTTTTTATTTATTTATAGAGGAAGACCTTTATAAATAAATAAATAATAATAATTAATTGGGTAGGGCAGGGGTGATGACGATATTCTTCATATGACACCCTGACTTATTTTGTAAGATGCGATAAGGTTCATCCTGGGCTTATAGTAACAGGATGTTAGCAAAACTTACCGCAAGGGTTGCGCTAAACTTAACTAATTTATTAACGCCCTTCATTGATAGAAAGAAAAGAAAGAAAACTTTGACTTTACTTTTATTTGCGGTAAACATGACGCAGAGAAATAACACAAACGCAAAAAGAACAAGTTGGGGTAAAAAATTATAATAATACATCCATGCAAAATGGCCATCGGTCAGCATAATGCTCCGACTGTAGGTTTGCGACACAGAGCTCTCGCACTGGTTTTCAGCGACAGCCGGCGTTGACGTGTTGACGTCAACCGGTGCGGTGTACCAAAGATAAAATAACAAAATAAGAAATAAAACAAATACACAATGGTTTGATTCTCTTTTACACCGAAAGCAGAAGGGGCAGTCTCGACGTGTTTTTTATGGATTTTTTCACTTTTTGTTTAAAAATATAAAAATGATTACCTACATGTTGAGTTTTAGGGGTATATGGGTTTTATAAACGGGGTCGAAATTTTCATTATTTTTGCGATAAGACATACCATTTTCGAGATATGCAAAAGAAAAAAAATACAGTACTATTTTAGCACCTGAAGTCGAGGTGTTATTGTGAATTTTAGTTCACGACAACTAATTTTATTCCACACGTTTTTATTAGATTAATATTCAGATTTAGTTAGATTACTTTTTGTTGAAAACCATCAAATTCAGAATAGCAAAATTGCCATTTTCACTATTAAACAGTGCTATCTTAGTGCTGTCAAATTTAAACATAGTTAAGTTGTGTCACATAGGTAAATTTCAGAATGGGAAGTCGACGTTTGACAGGATTAAACCAAATTTTAGTAATTTTTAGTCTAGTATAGAGGCATCTCTGGCAAGAGAATCGGCACCAATAAATAGTTCTAAATTCATATAAAAACATAATATTCATCAAAAGCTAATATTTACAAATTCATCCATGCTGTTTAATTTGATCCAAGTAAAGTCATCTAGTGTCTACAGTAAGAACCAAAATTAACCTTTCCATCATTGATTTTTCAGAACCCGCACCACCAGTCACAGTCACTGAGAAGACGTACACAACGCCATCTAGTACAGTTCGCACTACAACTCAACCGCCCGAGACATCGACACAAACCATCTCGCGGCCGAACTGGCAAACACAGCGGCCGTCGTTCATGACCAAACCAATAGATGGCGCCCCGACGTCATACAGCTACCGGCCGCCAGAAATAAACTTACCTTCATTAGGAAATTTAGATTCAAGTAGCGAACAAAATAGTGATATAGTTAATAAAATACCTTATAACAGTGTAAATAAATACCAAAATGTAAATAGGCCGAACAGTGAAGCGGAAACTAGTCCCCACAATAAGATTTCGTCTAGTCTTAGCATATTATCTGGAGCCCGGCCTATGGCTGTGTCGGAGCAGCATTCGGAGAACAGCATCAACTCAGGTGGGTCTTTGTTTTGAAACTTACTGTAGTTTGTTTTTAGGAATGGAGATGCTGCCATCTATCCTATAATTCTGAAACTGTGTGATTCGTATGCCTTGGTCGCGTTTGTACAGACTACTGAACAGCTTAAAAGTGAACAGGAAGATGGCAGTATTCTTAATAAACATAAAGATAAGGTTGGCCAGAGGTGTTGTGGGCCCTAATAAAACTAATAAATAATTGTTTTCTATAATTCGACTTCAAATTTAATTACACTTATTGCAATTCCTCTATCAATAGTAACAAAAACCATAAGCATACATAGCTTCAAAATCAAAAACGAAATATATTATTTCACCTATACCTACATCCAATTGGTCGTTTCTTAAGGAGCTGTTCTCCTTGATATTCAAATTATTTGCGGGGTAATCATGCCCAGCGGTAGACTGCAATAAGCTGCGTTTATTTGATTGAAAATTGATTGATGGTCAATTGTTTATTCAAGTTACTTGAATCTAAAAATTTGACAACTCTGGGACCTCATTTTTTAACTTTTTAACCATTATTTCCAGGCCAATTCATATCAAGGCCGAGCAACCTGAATACGATCCACTGGCAGGCCACGACGGAGCCATCCTTCATCACGAAGCCTCGACCTTCATGGGAAAAGCCTGCAGGAAAGCCCAAACCAACGAAGAAGTTCACGACCACCACCAGCAAGCCACACAAGAACTACATCAAGCCTAAGGATCCGGCGCTGAATATGATAAACAAGACTGAGGAGTCAACTTCTGCGCCGACTACGGCTGCTACCAATACTGTTGGTACGTATTTTGATCCAAAGGAAAATAGGATAGGAAATAAGAAAAGGAATAAGAGGAAGAACGAATGGGTGTAGAACTCTTAATTAAATCAGATATATATCCAGTAGGGCAAGCATTAGCTTAGAGCCAATTTCACCATATACTCTGTTATTAAATTTTATTCGAAGTGTCTGATTTTTTTCGGATTGTTTTGGATAGTGAGACTGGACTTCAAAATGCTCAAAGCCAAATCCTGGCTAAGCCTGTGGTCAGTTTAATACATATTAATACAAATAAATAAGCATGGTTAAAATATGAGTACAAGTCAAACTTTATTCCCATTCGTCAAAATGAGTTTGAAAAAAAAATGTTTCGATTTAAGACATTTATTCCTCAAAAAAATACAATTAAAATATCATGAGAAATACAAATTAATCTTTATACTTAAAGCACGAGCTTATGAAGAAAGGTACTCACAAATAAACTAGTAAGTAATAGGTACACACATATATATTTTCTAACTGTTCTGTGGGTACAAGAAAAAGTGTGTATTGTTTCTTGATTGCAAGTCAACAGCAACCACAAACAGTAAGCTGTCCATATTTTTAAGTTAGGTATTCCTTTTTTTAATAGGCATCACTAATGGATTACAACTTAAGCCCTGATAAAATCACCACAATGAATTCCCATCATAGAATTTAAATCCGTTTAATCTCTTCCACAGAATTAAAATCACCGAATGCAAATTACATAGACTCGACCCAAATAGACTTCCAGCTCACAAATCTTCGTGGCCCAACCCTTACATTAAATGCATTATTATAAGTGCCATTAACTGGAGTTGAAACTTTTTACGGTTTTCCACAGTTTCCCCTGTAATTTACGTTTGCGATGGGCACCATTTTGTAATGCATTTGGATGATTCTATCTGGTATTCTGGAGTAATCTCGACCTCGTTGCTGCATTCAGAGTGCAGACCCAATGTGTGGAGTAACAGCAGTTTGCATTTAAATGGGAATCATAATTTATAGCTTATCTCGTGAAAGTTAAATTTATTTTTTGGAATGAGCATTGGGTTTTGGAACTTTTTAATGAATAGTGATTACATACTTTTATTTTCAACGTTCAAACTGTGCTCATATAGCAAGGCTCGTTGAAAATGTATTTCTGTGTTTAATTATGAAAGTATCAACGAGTTCAACGATTCGGTATTTCACATCAGCTAGTAACTATCAATAAGCTGATAGAAGCTGAAGTCTGGGTATGCGATTTCATTTATTGTCTAAAACCATAGAATTATTAAGTCGTTTGCTATTTTACATGTCAGTCAAACTATCAAATCATAACGCACAGCTAGAATATGAAGAGACAAGCGAGATAGCACCAACATACCTCAAAAGTTATTATGACGATGTTATTGATGATGTCGAGTTTTTTGTTCCTGTTTTAACTGACGCTGATACCTCAAGCATAAATTAAAAGCAGAAATCACGTTTTATAACCAATACGCACGGTAAATAATACCTTCCCTTGTTATTTCAGCATGTGGCCTCACAGCAATGTGGCCACGTCCAGAGTCGAGGATCATGGGCGGAAAAGATTCCAGCTTTGGCCGGTGGCCGTGGCAGGTGTCGGTCCGGAGAACCTCTTACTTCGGCTTCTCATCAACGCATAGGTGTGGCGGAGCGATCATCAATGAGGGCTGGATTGCAACAGCTGGACACTGTGTTGATGAGTAAGTAATTTGGGGTAATTACCTTAACCGAGTGTAAGGATGCTTTCATAACGAACCGGGTTTAGGCCCGACTCCCGGTACAGATCGCTACAGGTTGATCTTTAGAAACGGGCATGATGGTATAAGTTAACACGGGACTAATTTACCCGCACCTATCGGTACCGACTTGTCTTTACCTTTACTGTCTCTTTGCTAAGGTATCAAGAAGTAGAACCGAAGGTCTGTATGACAGGCATAATTTTCAGTGAAAAGTGTAACATCATAGAAACCTCATATACCGGCCGATGTAAGCCCTTGCCAAACTAAGTTTCAAAGTCAACCTTCAAAGTCTACATTGCATCTCATCACCATCCCAAATTTAAAGATTTGTGATTGCAGTATTGACTGTATACAGTCCGCAAGGCCTAAGCTGAGCTTTGCACTTGTGTGAGTGATTACTAATCGCACCAATGGAGGGACGCACAGCGCCTCACGCCGATTGTATAAACCGGTTTAAAGTATTCGCGCTCTAGGCTGACGTCACACCTACACTATCTGTATGTGCACTTACACAAATACAAAGCTCAGCTTAGGCCTCACGGACTGTACCTACTTAGTAAATACTCAGATGATGTTATGACTGAGGTAGAGTGGTGGTCCAGTGCTAACGGCCCCGATTCACGGAGTTTTAGTCAGTGATTTTGAACCCAGACAGGCACTTTACTTTCTGTATTTAAGTTCATCAGCACTGCTCTCCTAGAACCGAAAATTCAAAGACATGTGGACATCCGCCAACCCGCATTGGGTACGCGTGGTGGATTATGTCCCACTCCCTCTCACATAGAGGAGGCATGTTTTCAAAAAATCAAATTGAAATGTTATTGATCAACACAACACATAATATTAATACATTTCCAGGTGTCAATCGAATGCGCAGTCTACTAAATAAGCTTGAATAAGCTATCTTATGAAAAGAAAAAGACATCAAAACATAATATGAAATTGTCATATTAACTACATAAACGGCATAAACCCAAATGTAAATGAATAAAATTCACTACATTTGCAAACATATTTTTAAGCAGACTTGATCCTACGTATTAACTATTTTGCATACAACTGGAACTGTAATCCCAAAACAGTGTTAAAAAATATTTCCGCTCGTGCTCTGGGAACAAACACTTTCATTATTTTGATATGCACTGATTCTGTGTTTTGATAAAACAGTCGCCGTATGAAAATTGGACTGGCATTACTCCAGCTTTTACATAATATTGTGGTTCCAGAATATGGACATATAAACATTGTTGTGATAAAATATATGAACGTGAAACAATACTTTTATGTCTTCCATTGAAAAATATTTTCTTGTCGTTCAACTCGTGTCCACCCAGTGCTGGGTATAGGTCTCGCCCAATACACCTTTCTGGCCACTTTACATGGTAATAATAATGTTTATAAATTAAAGTCGCTTTTCGTGTCTACGAAACGGATTTTGATGTAGTTTTTACCAAAATTTACAGAATTTATTCCAGATGGTTTATGTCGGAATGTTTTTATATATTTCGTAGTCCGATCATAGAAATTGCCATATCGTGATCTGCCTGTCATTTCATACAAATTGTAAAAACCGTGCGGAGCATGGGCGAGTTGCTAGTTGAGTAATAAATAAGTACTGCCGCTGCGAGTAATTATTGAAATTAAATTAAATGAACTTCTAAACCTCAGCGTTAATACTTCACAAAACTGCCGACTCACTGGCTTGAAACAAACCGCCCACAATTTCGCAATTCGCATTCCACCCTCTTTTTTATCACGAAAAAGTCTTAAACATCTCAAGTCTTCCTGAGAAATGTTTTATCAGAATCCATCTAGTAATCCCGAGATTAACGCATTCATACGGACAGACGGACGGCGCTTTTTCATTTATTTTTTATACGAGTATTTCCCATCTCTTAGTCGTCTCTAAGTAGATTACTGAAAAAACAAAGTAAAGGGAACGGCCCAAACACCGTTAAAAGGAAATTAAAACGAAGTATATTTAATGGCGGCTGTCTTATACAGAATAAGGTTTTATAAAATTTAAGGACTGTAATTTTACGTTCCGCAACATAGATACAGTTTTTTTTTACGACAGCGATAAAAGTAGGTATCGCTGTTCTTTATTTATGTAAAGAATAAACGGATTCAACAAGAGATAAGACTATTTAGATTAGACGATAACTAGACGTCTGTCTGTCATCTGACATTGAAATGCCATAATATGTAACAACAAGTAATAAATAATAAAATAAAGTTGAAAAATAAAGGGGGTCCCCATACAAGATGCTTGCTTTTTACTGAATAGATCAGCAGAGGCTGAAATATTTTCAGGAACCGTCGCGTAACCACTTTTCCCAGTTTTGCTATCAAAACAAAACGTCGTAAAACGTGAGCATGTGTTGGTTTTGCGGGAATTGAGGCGAAGCGTCTGTCGGGCTGAGCGAGTTTTAATGGCTCCTACACACAATGGACGGTTGAAGCCTTACTGCAACAATCACGTTTAGAAACTTTTCTGGTACTTTGTGCTAAGTACAATTATTGGTTTCAGAAATATATATATATATAGTTCATTGGTCTAGTGGTCGCAATCGCTACTGCTAAGCATGAGGTCCTGGGTTCGATTCCCAGGTCGGGTGACGTGTTGTTGGGTTTTTGTGTCTGGAATTTCTCAGTAGCAGCCCGAAGTCTGGATTTGTGCCCGGTTGATGGCAATAGGCTCGCCCCCTATTACATGGGACTTAAACATAACTGGCGAAATGTGGGTGTACTATAGGTACGCCTCTGCCCAACCCTTCAGGGAAACACGGCGTGATGTTATGTTATATAGTAAGAAGCGACAAAGTATATCATCAATAGGAATAAGAGCGGTGTCCTTCTGCATGCTAAAATCAAAATTGGTGCAAGCTCTGATTTGTCTGAAAGATTGATTTCATTTAAACTTTTACTGCATGATTTAATGCATCGGAAATATAGCGAACAATTCATGATTTACGTACATAACCCACTTTACAAAGTCATTATCAACGAATACGAGTATGTAACAAATAAATAATTATCTACCCCATCGCTGGTGACATAAGCTCTGTTTACATCACTAATGGCATCAATTTCTTTATTCCAGTCTTCTAACATCACAAATAAGGATACGAGTCGGCGAATATGACTTCTCATCCGTATCAGAAGAATTTCCTTTCGTAGAGAGTGGAGTAGCTAGGAAGGCAGTTCATCCAAAATATAACTACTATACTTATGAATATGACTTGGCGTTGGTTAAATTGGAAGCTCCTGTGCAGTTTGCTCCTCATATTTCGCCAATATGTTTACCGGCGACTGATGACCTGTTGGTAGGGGAAAATGCTACGGTGACTGGGTGGGGTAGGCTGTCTGAAGGTGGTGTGCTACCGTCGGTTCTGCAAGAGGTAATTATTTAAGGTTATAATTAGGTTTCTAGCTTTTAAGTATTAAATGATTGTTGATCAGTGATTGGGCGATGCTTGGGGGTGGCATATGTCTGGCAATAACGTCCTTTGCCGAAAGTTTTGGCATATGACGAATGCATTTTTTCTTTTTTTTCTTTCAGTGTGCTCAGTGATTGCCGTTAATTATAATATTGTCGTTGATTTTCCAACAGTATTCTGATTTTGATTAAACGTTTTGAGATGGACGTTTTCTTTCCTTAACCGGTTGAACATTCATTTTTGGATCTCAATCTGCCATTTTATTTAAATACATCTTGTTGCAAAAGAGAAATGCAGTAAGTAATAATTGATTGTTATCATCTTATCTTCAGGTGCAAGTACCAATAGTATCGAACGATCGATGCAAGTCTATGTTCCTGAGGGCTGGGAGGCACGAGTTCATTCCGGACATCTTCTTGTGCGCTGGACATGAGAGGGGAGGTCACGACTCTTGTCAGGGAGACTCCGGAGGACCTTTGCAGGTAAAAACTTAATATATCCATAGAAAACAAGAATTTTCCGTTTCGTCCAGAGTAAGGAACCGAGAAGATCAATTAAATTTTATTCACGAATGCGCATTGATATTTTATTTCGCAATCAGAATTAAATATGGACGTGTTTACCATTGAAAGAATGTATTTTTTTTTTGGTTTTTTTTACCTCTTGGAAAAGAAACGCTTACGTTTTTTTAACAAGTCGTCAAAAAAGCGTAAGAGCTGCTTGTGACTCATACCATTCCGTCAAAAGTTTTCGGCAGTCACAATAACCCATAGGGACCCCATTGTAAAGCAGTACTAAAACAATTCCACACCCGCAAAGTAATAATTAAATGTTGATTAACCCTTCCAAGTTTCCCCATATCGCTTTATTTCACCTACAAAGGATACTATCGAGTGAACTAAGGTTGTGAAAATTCCAACAATGTTAGTTACCAAAGCTATCTAAGTACTAACAAATCTTGGGCGCTCAAAACTTTCATGAATAACCTTACAGGTTCCAAGAAAATAGTTTTATAGGAGTTTCGGAAACTCATTATACAAAATCTTCAGCGAACTTTACTTTGGTCTTTTGGAATCTTCGCTAAACATGTACAGGCTTAGAAACAACTAAATAATTAACGCATTCTCATCAACAAAATTGTAAGAATTTTGCTTTCAAGAAAAGGCTTGCTGACAAAGAGCTCCTATAGAAACTTTTGTTTCTGGAATAAGTTAGTCTGATATCTAGAATAGTTTTCCTAAACTTTGACTAAGTTGGGAAACGTCTTTGACAAATCTTGTAGTAAATGGATGAACAGGTATAGTTATAATAATTTTAATGTTCCCTATTTAAATCCAGGTCAGAGGAAAAGACTCAAAGTATTTCCTAGCTGGAATCATCAGCTGGGGCATCGGATGCGGCGAAGCGAACCTACCAGGTGTTTGCACCAGAATATCAAAGTTCGTTCCTTGGATTCTGCAAACAGTCAACTCCTAAACCGAAGCATCTGATAAGTGCTGATCAAAACCGAAGAAAAAGCGGCAGGTGATTGAATTAAGTGACAAAGTGATGAACAGTGAAACAAAGACACGAAACGAATTGGTGACAAGTGCAGCATGAGTTACCTTCAAAAATGTTGATTGGATTCAACGTTTTCTGAGGCGTTTTATTAGGAAATCTCGCCAGGAGCTTGCAGAACTCGTGAAAGCGAGATTCTGCATCAACAACCGTTACCGGAGCTTCAAAATGGTGATATTTTTAAGCTTCACAATAAACGCCCTGATGACTGCTTTGAGGCTGTAGAACTAAAGCATGAGTACATGACGACAGTGGTCTTATTATATTCAGATTCATGGAGTCGGTGCTATTTTGTGAATTTCGAAGTAGTTGACTCAGATAGACGGTCCACGTAAAATATTGGTATTCACCTGCAAAACCTGTTTGAAGCCGACCCCAAAATACTTGGGCTGCTTTGGGGTTTGTTTCCATTTTAACCGGTTGGGCAGATGTTTTTGTTTAATGGTGTACTGCAAACAGCAAAGAGTAATATATCTATCTATGATGATGATGTTGCAGTAAGTGATTTTGTTTGGAAAGAAAAGCTCTCCAATGAGATCTTTACTAAAATCGAATACACTTAAGCAGCTAACGTAGCTAATTCGACGTACCGTGATGTGCCGCAGGCAAATTGGATTGGTAAACGTAGTCAACTTGCAGTCGAAATTGCGAACGTACTTGGTTGCTTATTTACCTGAAAAGGCAGCAGCTTGGATACATGATTATTATTCGTAGCAAAATGTTTAAAAGACATTTTTGAATTATTGTCACTGATATATTCACAATAATATGATTATATCAATTTGTCCTATCTCATGAATTTGAAAGATAGTAAGACCAAAGGAAAAAATCTCTATGTACGACTACCTTGCCTTATGCACTTGAAACAATTCTTTGTAAATACAAACTATTTTAAGATCATTTTTATCTTTACTAGTTTAATTTAATAAATCCTAGGGTTAATTTTGTATGCTCAAACGTATTGTAAATATTTTTGCGTATGTATCTTGCCGTTTTTAGTTAAGGTTGTACTAATAATACAGTATTATTTACTTGTTTCCGGCATTTAGCAAAGGAATCGAAAATTTTGTAAATATTAACCGAATTTATTTTAATTCCTCGTTAGGAAATCGAAGTATTTTACAGTGAGATGAGGAAATAAAAGGTCTACTAAAGGTGTTTTAAGTGAAAACTGAACTCAATTCTCATTCAGAACCATTTATGAAGGAACTCATACATATTTGCTAAGAAATCTATTTTCTTCAATCAACCTGTTATATATGAATACAACATAGATGAATTAAGATTAAATGTGTACATACTAACCTACTTTTCATCTTTAGTAAGTATTTTACTTCACTATCTGATTGTAGAACACTTTCGAATTTAACACTTTTATACGTATAATAGTAATGATTAATATATTTTTGTAAATTGATACCAATTAACTTGTTATATACAAAGGGGATGAATGTGAATATTACCAAATCGCGCATTGTTACTGCATTTAGTAAAATATCGACGTTCTTCAGTGCTGTTTGTTTCATTTAGTTAACTATTGCGATTTTATTAAATGATAGTTTATGATGACGTTGATTGTTTCACAATAATATTATTGTTAATTAAAATATTGAGATATTTTTTTATATTTTTGGTTTCATTTCTTTATTTCAGGATAGTTACTTTTGAGGTACATCTACATCATTTACTGAGACATTGTTTTCCATGATTAATTTATTGTAAATCACTTTATAGTTTCCAAATGGTGTACTTATCATAACAACGTAACGAATGCCATAATATTATTCATCACCGTGCCGTGCCATTCGTAGTCAAACATCTAATAAGTTTTAAACACTTAAACAAAATACCCTATAACCTGCCTTTCTAAAATCCAGTTGATTACCTAAGAGAATCCACAAACTAAGTCAACGTCGATAAATAAAGGGCAGCGTGAATTGAATCCCCAGAGTGGTAGGTCCACAGAAAATAAGGATACAGAAGGTTGTCTCCATAACACAAGCGAAAACATTCAAAATATTCTGTAAAAATGTCACCGTGAAAACTTGAAGTGAGATTGAAGGGAGCTGTAGTGCTATTCTGTAACAATCTCACCGTGAATACTTAAGTGAAGCGAGCGTGGAGTGACCTGTCAGTGACAATGATGCTAGGGATTACCAAGACGGGATAACACTGACAGCTGAATCCACGCAAGTCTTCAGGGTGAATTTTTTACAGAATCGACAAACCTGACTTTATTTCCCTACGTCATTTTTGGCGAAAATCAGCGCTGTGCGGCGGGTCCCCTATAGCACAGCATCATTCTGAGTGGAAGCTTTCTTGTCACAGCCACGGCGTGCAGCTGCCGACTATTTATGTTCTGTGTTCGTTATAATAAATCGTCTTTGTTTTTTTAGTTTTGTAATCGATTTATTTTGTATGCATGTGTTTCGGTGACAAATAAATAAATTTATCTTTCTTTATTTCTAATTCCACCTGCATATTAGTTAGAATCATATGCTGAATATATGATTACAGTTTGCGCACTGTTAATTGTTTTTTCCTGTATAAATATATAAGCGGACATATGGCGATTTTAAACCAATGCCAGTCGAGAGTGCGTTTGCACTCGCTGTACTAGAAGCTTGTCTATCTGCGCGTGACATTTCACTCGTCAATGGAGCCTACCTTCTGTACCTGTCTATTTTGTGCACGGAGCGGTTGCCCTACAAATTTCCACAGGGTCATTAGGAATCTTAAATTTGGGTCAGATTTTGATGAGGGAATGCGGTTGGGACATCGTACAATCAACTGTGGAAGTCAGAAGGTAAAATGAGATAGCTCTGGCTTTAAATTAAAATCTTTGCACCGTAACATTTTACGTTGATTCAGGGATTAATGCTTCTGGTCTGATTCTTGTAGGTAAGGGAAAAACGTGGATAGTTGCCATTTCAAA
This sequence comes from Dasypolia templi, assembly GCA_963555695.1. Taxonomy (NCBI): domain Eukaryota; kingdom Metazoa; phylum Arthropoda; class Insecta; order Lepidoptera; family Noctuidae; genus Dasypolia; species Dasypolia templi. The sequence continues at coordinate 5,547,873 of OY743148.1, read as the reverse complement.
GATAGATAATAATTTTGAAAAAACGATAATCATTTACCAATCTTAAATCATTGCAAGCATTGACATTGACAATATCTTGTTAGTGTTTGAGACTAATAAAATAAAATCAAATACCTAAGATATTAAAAATGTATTAAAACGAATAAAACATTGATGTAATAAAAAATATTTCATAAAAATTCTTTGGAGAACATGCAACATGCTTTAGGGCCAGCACATCCCTAGAACCTGCATTGGCAGAAGCAACCATGTCTGGAAGTTCTCAACCGATCTATCACTAGTTATTATCATATAACCTCTGTACCATGCAGAAACTAAACAGTCGTAATAGAACAGTAATGCCCTTTTAAAATCTGGAGTGCAGCTCTCGAAAGCCGGATGTATGGCATCTGGAGTATTCTTACAGTGAATGCTGTTAAACTTGACATTATAAAAAGGTATCGGACGAGTTATAAGAGTCTTCGGGATGCCAAACTCCAGGTCTAAAATCCATGGGGCATGACGCTGCAAATTCGGCATTTTACAAAACTCATCTATGATCGCATTCGGATCAAGTGTCAGCATCCTTGCTGTTGGAAACAATTCTTTTGGTAAAGTCAGATACACTTCAAGAGGATCACTTTGAGCGTCTACAGTGGCAATATTTATTGTTTCCGTATTTTCATAATTCAAAACATTCGTTTGTTCCATCTCTGAAGCACTTTCTTCTTGCATATAATATGTATCCTTAACATTAGCTACCTCTGTGACGCCATCTATTAGTTTCGATGAAAAATTAAAATTGTTTATGTAATTAGATACATTTGTACTATTATCTTGTACAAATGATTGTGGAATTATTGGAGTTAAAACAGGTTGTAATACAGTTCCACCAAATGGATAAATATGTGTGGCAAATATTGTGCTAGGACTAGGTATAATAACTGGTAAAGGTTGTGTAGTGAAAAGGGGTGAATTCATTGGATGCCAGTCGTTCAAAGCTAGAGGACAACTCAATTCTAGTGGGTAGGGGTACGGTGTTCTGATCAACGGAGTTGCAGGCATCGCTAAAGGAGTCGGTAGCACTTTTTTGCTGCAAAGACCATAGCAAGGTGTCGTCAAACCCTGACTCATCACTTTCCTCCTTAGCTTGAGAATGATATGAGCTTGAAGAAGCTTTTTCTTCGCTATGTTTTTAGCTTCTCTCATGCAACACAGATTTCTTGGTTGCAGTACAGTTGTCGGGTTTAAAAGCGTTTCATAGTTTGTATATGAAGTTATATCTGCCGATGTGAGTGCCATTATGATACAAACCTGAAAATTTAAATGGCATTAATTAGTTGATTATCCCAGTGGATTTTGATAACAATCATGCTGAAATGTTCATTAGTAATGCAATTGAATATTCATTCACAATTCAGAATTTTATTGGATTGAACATTTATAAAACAACATTTATCACAGTAATTTTAACCCTTGTCTATGACTTTTTTCTTGTGATATTTCATAATGTTATCTGTTACGTTGTTGTTGTTGTTGTATTAATACAATATAACTTTAGTATCACACTGTTTTCAAGTATAATTTCTAATATCGTTTCAAGTATTAAATACATATGTACTAAGATAAATATGATTCTTACCTTTCTGGTGTGCTTTAATTTAATATCTGTTACTGGTACAACTGCAGGTTTCAATTAATTAAAAAGAAAACATTAAAATCTTATCAAGTAAAGGTTACTTTCGTCATGACATTTTTTTAATTACATGAAAGTAGGATTGCTAGGATTGTGTGACTGACAATATTCCGAATGTGGGTACTTCATAAAAAGTTTGAAGTTTCAAACAAAACGTCCACAGATAATTATTAACACACACACACAGAAAGTTATTAATAGTGTAGTTTAGCGTTTAGAAAAACTATAAAAATTTGAAACAATACCAAATTAATTCGGATTTTAGGTGAACTTCGTTAATTGAAAAATTTTAATTAGCGAAAAAAGAACAAATGAAAATGTGTTTTGATCAAACAAAAACAAATTGCCCTATTTACAAATATATTCCAACTGGAAATTATATTTTAGGTACATTTTGTGAAATATACACAATATGTTGCTATGGGTTACATAAATAATACTTCGATAAACGTAAATTTTGGTAAAATTGTTTTCTGAATATGAATTTAATGTAGGTTGAATTCAGATCACCTGTATTTACAGTAATGCAGACATTTGAAAAATGCGATGGGGTGACGGAGCGAGTGCTGTCGAATTCGAGATTCGTATGTAGGCTCCCGGAAACAGGCGCGACACAAAGAACCGCGTGTCGCGCGACGAGCGGCGCCATTGTGTGGTCGCGCTGTGGCGTCGCGCCTGTTTGTCGGAGCCTTTTCTCTCTCCGGAGTATGCGACCATGCGAAACAACGCGACGGTTCGCGTCACTTACTCATTCCGACGCCGCCGCCGCGCGTACGGTGTTCTTATGATACTGACAACAGCTAAAGCGCGGTTACTGTAAGACTGCATTGAAAAGAACCAAAAGCGCGAGACACAAAGCTGCTAATTTGTTGCAAAAAATTAAGCAATTATTTACTAATATCTATGAATCAAACTGAACAAATAAAACACTATTACGTTTATATGTTGCTCTACAGTAATCTGACAAAAATCAGAAAGGTTGCATGTCTAGTATGGTTTTTAATCATTATAATACATTTTTAAAGGTATCTTTGTTTTTTTTTATATTTCGTATCAAAATAGTTTTCAACACACTACTCGTATCTAACTAAAATATTTTCTGAAGAATATCATATATTTTCAGATATTACACTTTTAGGCTTTATAAAACTTGCATTTAGACTGGTGACTATAGCCGCACCAACCGTAAACCGTAAAACGTATTGCCATTTATGGCAATTCGTCTAGGCAGCTGACGAAAATCGCAAGTTCCAAAGTAGAGTAGGTAGGTTCCGACTTTTGCCGTGCTGCGACAGGTCGCATGCGGCGGCGGGTGACTAAAATCAACCTCGAAAATGCTCAGTCGCAAACGATAGCCCGCCGCATCTCCATGCGATGCCCTTCATGTGACCTTCGTCAACATTTTGATGCAGAATGAACTAGTGCAAATCCCCCAATAGGGTAACATTACTTTTATTGAAGTGTTTTTTTAATAGATATTAAAGTGAACTTGTGTTTAGCCACTGTAGTATTGTCCCAGACACCTTTTTAAGGCCGTCGGTCCATCTCGGTCGGGGGCGTCCCTCACTAAGCTTGCCGGGACGCGGTCACCACTCCAGGACTAGTCGGCTCCATCGGCCATCGATCCTTAGACAAACATGGCCAGGCCTCTGCCACTTCAACTTGCTTACTGTGCAAGTTATGTCGGTAGGTAACTCAAGTTATTTTGTGGTGGTTTCATTTCTGATTTTATCCTTCGAAAAACTTCAAGCATAGCCCGCTCCATAGCGCGCTGAGCGAGGCGGACGACAGGGTGTTGTGGCGCATACTGAACGCGTATCATGACACCCATAAGACGAACAAAATAAAATTATCATTTTGTCTATTCTAACTGTCATTTTGTCTATTCTACCCTTCATTTTATCCATAATATCTGTCATTTTTTTCTATTCTATCTGACATTTTGACTATTATATCTGTAATTTTGTCTAGTCTTTCTTCGACAACACCCGGTCAAACTACGCGGGCTGGCAGACGCCTATGTCCAGCAGTGGTATATGGATGTGATAACCATCTACACTCTGAAGTATGGGTATTCGTATTCCTATGGTAGAGACCAACGAAAACCATACCCATTCTTAGTAACATTGTAATTATAGATGGCCAAACAACCACAAATGGTGTTATTTGCTGACGATACAACCTTGACGACGCAAATGACGCCCTACTGCAGCTACAAAATTGGTTTTCTGTTAATAATAAAATATTAAATGTTAGAAAAAAAACTAAATGCATAAGGTTTGCTTTGCTGAATGTTAAAAGAGGTGATTGTGACATAATACTGAATAAAGAGAAACTAGAATTCGTTAATAAAACTGTTTTCTTGGCGATCACGCTCGACTTAAGGCTACCATGGAGTCCTCATTTAACATCTCTTGCAGGACGGCTAAGTTCAGCAGCAGCTGTAAGATAAATCCATCAATTTAAAAATGTAGATGAGGCTAGTCTATTTCAGTAACTTTCTTATTATCGTGTCTTACGGTATTTTATTATGGGGACACGCTGCAGTCGCATCGAGTCTATTTTTATTCTGCAAAAAAGAGCCATCAGGGCATATATATTGCCTACGCAGGCACGATACGTTCCTTAAAGAACTGTTCAAAGATATTAACATCATGACCGTACCTTGTCAATACATCATGTGCGTAAGCAAAAATTTAAATCTTTTCAGTAAAAGAGGTGAAAGACACAACCATAGGACTAGAAATAGGGACCAATTAGTTCAACTAAGTTTCAGACTGGCTAAAGTAGATTCATCCTTCATAGGGTACTGTTAAAATGTTACAATGAAATACCTCCCCTCGTACTCCAACTGAATGAAACGAAGTTTAAAACTTGTATCAAACTCATACTATGCAGCCATGCATAATATTATAAGTTGGGGAATTATATCGCTGACAAAAATGTTTGGCTCAAGTATACGCTCCACAAGGGCGCCCTTGTGGAGCAGAAACGTTGTATACTAATAATAATTGATTAGCATTCGAAAATGTTGTTGGAGCTGCTGAAGATTATAAAAACTATCGTTTCACTGTATTAATTTAATCTTTTAGTATTGTATAATTGCAAAGCACATGTGTGAGCACTATGTACCTACTATAAAGCTACCTTTTACTGGGTACGTCTTTCATTGACTTGAATGTGCCCTGGTGGCTGAGAGTATGTCACGCTCACTCAAATGTCTCGCTGGTGGAGGCGTGTGTGTTTAAGTTCCCTTCAAAATGGTTGAGCTGAATGGTGCTGATCCATACGTCCTATTCGTGATCGGGCCTCGTCAGTGGGGACTGGTTATCTCTTGGCTGGGCGGCTTGTTTTAATTTCCGTTTTTTTTGTATTTTTCATTACGGACGCCTTTAACGTGCACATCTTTCCACATCGTTCTCACATGTACCATTTCAACATGACTGATATAACTAATTTTATGTAACAATATTATTTAAAACACTGTCCATGGAGTTTCTTACCCTTTCTTCTCCATAGGTACCTACTACACTTTGGAATGGGCAACTAGCTTCATCTTTCTGACCGACCGACTCCTTATCAATTCAAAAGTGCCTGTGTTTTGAATTTGAGTTTGAAAATGATGCCGTCAACTACAAAAATGTGAATAACGTTTTTGTAAGGTGATTTTACCTATAGCATGAATACACAAACAACAATTATAAAAATTACAACAATTTGGTAGGCATGTTACTCATTCGTCGCTGTAATAACTTTACCTACTACATAACTACACAAACCTACCTACTATATTTTTGACATAAACCTCGAAACCGAATTAAAGCTCGAAAGGACTGTGTACGTAGGTACTTTTATTCCGGAATCAAATAGTGTGCCCCGTAAACCCCGAGGGATAGCCCTGAGACATTTCTCACTGACCGACCGAATTTTCTTTTCAGAAATTATTTATACCATAACGGTTAACCATTTTCATGAGTGGCTGAGATTAAATCCCGACTTTTATAGAGTGGAAAAGTGTTATTGGGTTTTCTATTAGAAAATCCTCAGTAGCAACCGCAGTGGGGTACGAGTAATTGCGTCACACATCGCACGGACATATAAATATCGCTTTTCGGTGTTAAGCCGAACGTTGAAAATCCAGTGCGCAATAAAATCCTGCCGTTATATTTTTACGTCCGTGCATACGTGGGCTTACAATGACAATGTCTTTCATTTGAAGTTCAACAACAGATTACGAATTTTCTTCAAATCCTTTTGATCGTTATTGTAATCAAATCAAAATATTTTATTTCGCATTAAGCGAAATGGGCACTCATTAATCGTCAGAATAGAAAGAAGAAAAGAAAGAAAGAAAATACGTTTATTTGCGGTAAACATGACGCAAAAAAAGAGCAAATACTCAAAACAAAGAAAAGGTTGCGGGAAACATGCGTCACATCCAAGCAAAACGGCTATCGCTCAGAATAATGCTGCGACCATACACAAGACAGAGCCCCAACGCTCGCAGAATCTAGGTGCATGGTTCACTAGGTCGTAACTCTTTTAAAAATAATTAGCTTGAACAACGTTTTCAAATTACAGTGTTAATAGGTATGGGAGAGTGGTGTTACATTAAAATGATTAAAAGAGCTACACAATCAGGTGCTGAATTCTGAACTTGTTTAATGGGACTCGTCCCTTTTGGATGTGCAATACCTGTCTGGACTATCCTATAAATTTGCCATCCTGGTGAAAGGATTAGCCAATCAGATCCAGAAGTAAATTACAGTGAAGATTGCAAAATACGTCGCTCGAGGAGGCTCCTTTCATGCACTGATCATTTTATCGAGCTATCTGAAAGCCTACCGCCTGGGCATGCGTTTCCATGGCCAACTTGGTAAGCTCTTAATAGACTTCGAACCCAATTCGGCCGGAGCAAAGACAATCTCCACAGATGGGGGTTTACGGACGGCTCATATGTCAAGTGTTTATGTGGCACCTCCCCACAAACAATGCCCCAGCTTACATCTTGCGCCGCATGCCCTGTCACCTGTGCACTTGATGATCTTATGACTGCGTCAATGAGTGGAGTTCGAGCAGTTGAATTTCGGTCCAAAAAAGTTTGAACTTTTTGCCATCGACACGCTAAGAAGAAGTATACCCTTTCAGGATGAACAGGTGTGCTATGTATGTAATATTCAGGCACATCTGAACTTTAGACTGAGCCCTTAGGCATACAGTTTATTGCTAACATTTCAAAGTTAAAGCCAATAGGTAGGTACTCTAAAAGGAAATCGTATTTTCCCCTAGCACATACATATATTTTTCTCTAATGTGACAAAGCTTCTAAAGTTCTCTTCAAAAGTAACGTTGTTATCGTAAACTAGAAGGTTTCACTTTAAGCCTTTTGGAGTAAACTGCTACATGTATACGAGTATGAAGCAAGGTTGTAAGTACAGTTTCCTGCATGTTATGTAAATTGGGTTGTTATTAAATTGAAATTGGTTATTGAAATAATTGTTTTACATAAATATTTACAAAATCAGTATTTCGCCATAAAATCATGCCTCGATACTTTTAAGTCCGTGTGAACGTCGACTAAAGATAGTACACATGATGATGAAATAGGCAGTTAAATTACGTCATCAAGGATGTAGAAAAAAATTTAAGTAAATGAAAGTTTTCGATATCGGAAATGAGTAAAAGTTAACATCTGGGCAGTGCATGTGGCAAAGCTCAGTGATGCAAGGTGTAGTAATGCAGTGACCGGTAGTCGTCCAAGGACTGGAAGACGAAGCGTCGGTTGTCCGGCGGCGAGATGGGCTGACGAAATTATTACTGTCACGAGTAGAACCTGGATGAGGCTGACATAGGAGCGAGAGGATTGTCATAGGAAAAGAGAGGCCATTGCTCTGCAGTGGGTGAAGTCGGGCTGTGGATGATGATAATGACACCGTTAAGGATGGCTGATTAAATAGGAAGAGGAACAGTAGAATAGCATTAATCATTCTATTACACTATTATTATTTTAATTCACGTTTCAACGTCTTTTATCACACACCTCTATCACTAAACTATTTTATAAGAAAAATACTTGCTCGAAGAACCGTTTTATTTCACGCGAACAACTGCTATCTGGACCTTGCCAATCCATGGAGAATAGAAGTTCACAAACTACTACATTATCAGTTGACAAGTAAATGTACTCAATATTTAAAATCTCAGTTGAACAAAATAACAGCTCCCTGCAGACAAACTCCTTCAGAATTTAATTTTAAATCCTCGTTGTATTTCAATACAACACAGAATAAGGAAACATGTATAGAGGCGAAACTCATAAAGGAGATGGCCGATCCATCCTGAATCGTCGGTATTTGTTCGGAGGGCCTAGATAAAGTGACATTCTATCAACTTTTGGAAATATCAAAAATGTATTGGATTGACATCAGCTACCAAGGATCTCAGGGGAAATTCCCGTAATTTTAAGAACGTCTGATCTAAGTCTTAATCTGTCAGAGACACCTCAAATTTACCAACATTTTTGGAAAAAAATTGTTACCAACATTTTTGGAAAAAAATTGTCATTTATTATCGCTGAGATGAGATTGGGACTAGATTTTGAACGTTTTTATTACCGGGAATTGGTCTTCTGATGTAAATCCTATTGAAAGGCGTTGTAGAAATACTAATCACTTTGAAAGCGCTAGCCTCTGGTCTAGGCCCTCTGGAGTGTCGCTTCTACGCCATATTATTCTATGACAGGCGTCTGTTAAAAGAATCCGCTTTGGCGCAAATTGCTGGCGTACCGGCGACTCCTAACGATCGTCCATTGTACGAAATACGTCACCTGGACCTGTTGTTACAATATCCTGGATTTTTTGTAAAGGATTTTAAATTCTGATGTGATGAAATGTCGTTTCGAATTGCGGTTCTTTTATCTTGCCATTGTTAGGGTTTTTTTTAAATGGCGTTATCTTGTTGTGGGAATTAAAATGACGAAAACACGAATTTCGTGAACCTCCAAAGTAAGACCGATCAATTTCTTTTTTTTTTCTAGATCGTTTAATAAAATTATAAAAACTGAATTCAAGGATAAGGACGAGGTAATTGAACTTTAAAATTAAAGGCATTGCCATTGTAAGACCACGTTCGCTCGGCCAGACGCGGTCTCAGGGGGCCATGGGGGCCATGACCCCCCCAAAATCATTCAAGCTGTCGAGAGCCTTAATGATGTAACTACGTCTTTCTAAGTTAAAACTATACCGTCATTGGGACTACCGAACGAAGTGAAAACTCAAAACCATGAAATAACTATAGTATCAAATTACAATTACATAATGTGTAAATTAAATGTATTAAATAAATTCGGGATTTTACATCTATCTGCACTCCGAGCAACAAGTATTAAGTGACGTGAACCCAAAAAAAAATCCCCTACCAAAAAACGCTCAACGCGCTTATAGAAGTTTCTTACTTCAAACAGCCTGATAAAAATATTGAATCTAGGAAACAAGAGCGAGCGAAGCAAACAAAAAAGATGCAGATTTTTACTTACACACATGATATTTTCATAAATGAACTGGCAAGGTATTGTCATTATAGTAATCTTCTTAAATAGTTCCCTAGAGATTCGCGGTGACGTAGATTGTCAATGGCTCTGACAGCTCTCTTTTGCAAGATAAAAGTGGATCCAATGTCAGCAGCCCGACCACACAGTAAAATGCCGTATGACATAATGCTGTGGAAGTAGCTAAAATAAACCAAACGCGCGGATTCTACGTCTGTTAACTGTATTTTCTTTCTAACAGCATACGCGGCCGAGCGTAGTCGCCCCGCGAGAGATGTTATATGAGGTCCCCATTGTAACTTATCGTCTAGCGTGATTCCTAGGAAAACAGTCTGATTAATAAATTCCAGTTTTTCTCCGTTCAATATGATGTCACATTCGCTACTTCTAACATTAGGTAATTTAAATCGAATGCATTTGGTTTTTTTCTCATTTAGTACCAAATTATTTACCGTAAACCAATCTTGGACCTGAAGAATAGGGTTATTAACGTCGTCAAGATTTTGTGACCTTCGGTCTATTTAAAAGATCAATGAAGTGTCATCTGCAAATAACACCATTTTCGGTTGATTTTGAAGTAACTGGGGTAAATCATTAATGTAAACTAAAACGAGGAATGGACCCAATATCGAACCTTGAGGAACGCCCATTGTCCTTTCAGACCCTAATGAGTTTATGCCGTTTATTTGTACTTTAACCTTTATATCTTTCAGGTATGATCTAGTTTCAGCAGAAGTGTCTCATGGTTTACGCAATCGAACGCCTTAGAGAGGTCACAAAAGCTTCCAATGGCATCTTGTGATTCCTCCCAGGCGTTAAAAATGTTCTTTATTAGGGTGACACCGGCGTCAGTGGTACAACGTCCTTTAGTGACACCGTACTGATGTTCATGAAAGATGGAGTTTTTACTAAAGTGACGTAACATTTTATTGAGCATCAACTTTTCAAACACCTTATTGAGAACTGGCAGAATTGACACGGGCCTATAACTATTGAGCTCTTTACTATCACCGGATTTGAACAATGGGATCACTTTACTATGTTTCATAAGACCCGGAAAGACTCCTTGGTCTACACTGGTGTTAAATATGAAAGCTAAATAGGGCGTAAGGGTTTCGATGAGACATCTACATACTTTGACAGACATTCCCCAGAGATCTTTTGTTGAATTAATTTAGATCTTTAAAAGCTTTTATAACAGCTTGGGGGTTTGTATGCTGAACCTAAACTCCAAAGGGAATGATTTTACATTATTTTTAAATAAGACAGCAGAAAGCGCGGGTGAGGAATTTAAAGCTTCAGTAGTTTTAAGTGGAATATTAATCAAATAGATTTCAAATTCCTGAGCTATAACTACATTTGAGTTGATGGGGCCACAAGCAGTCTCTAAATTAAATTCAAAATTACGCTGTTTTTTTCCTACCTGTTTCATTATTTATTATAAGGTAGTTTTTATTTTATCATCAGCTGATTTTATTTTATTGCTAATATAAAAGGCTTTAGCTATTTTGCACACAATTTTAAATAATTTTAAAAATCTTGCAACATACTGATGAAAGCTTGTATGAGTCACACACCCTAATTGCGTAACACATTTTCGTAAACGATTACGACTTATCTGTTTGATTTTGACAGTTCACCAACATTCATTGCGTTATTTAAATTGTTGAGCATATTTTTTTTCGTACTTATGAAGCAATGGATTAGCAATCTGTTTCAAAACGATTCAGATTACGATTGAATGTGTATTACGCAATTAGAGTAATGTTGCTTTAAGCCATAAAGTTCAAATAGATTTTCTCTCTTTTTACGAATGCCAGGAGTGGCCCAATTACTAAATAAAAAACTTTATATTAATACTTTTGGTCTTTAGTGGAAAAGTGTCATTAAATTGCGTGTTTAATAGTGAAAAGAACTCGGCGTAGAACTCATTTGGGTCACCTATATTATTAAAGTTCTGCATACATAATTGCCTGGCCAAAGAATAAATTAATTTATAAAAATCTTACATTTAATTTGCCTAAACCTTATTTGAGTTTTTTTGTAAAGGCGTATATAGCAAATTGTTATTGTTTGTCCACTGTGATCAGATGACAACTTATTTACTATTTGTTTGTGTAAGTAATCACAATTACAAAAAATATTATCTATACAAGTAGCAGAAGAAGCTGTCACTCGGGTTGGTTCAATAAAAACATTTGACAGATCAAATGACATAAAAGACTTAATAATCTGACTGTACTAGAGTTATTTTCTAATAAATTAATATTAAATTCTCCGCAGATTACCATTGACTTACTACTAGCATTAAGTTTCTTTAACACATCTTCCATTACAGAATCAAACACAGGGAGGTCTGTATACGTATACTATGACATGCTGATCAAGCTCAACACAGGACATTTCAATGGCGCGCTCAACAGGCAGTCCGATGATGTCTTTTCGTTCTTTCGATTTAATTGAATTTTTAACTAATATTAATGACCCGCCATGTATCATATGTTTTCGGCTGAAATGGCTAGCTACACAATAATTTGCATAATAAATTGACATTACTTGATGATCTTTTAACCAATGTTCTGTTAAACAAATGACATTAAACTTAGTACTTTCTAGAAACAATTCTATTTCCAATAATTTGGAAGCGCAACCTTGGATATTTTGATTAAATAATTTTAAAGTATGTTGCACTCCCTGTGTTTTTATACTATGAGTTATATTGCCAGAAGATACTTTATTATTATTCTCTAATAATAATTGGTTATTTAAAGGGGTAACTTCTGTTGTCTTACTGACTAGTTTAAATAATTATCCGGCGGGACCTCCACAACTACAACTGAAGAGTCTTAAACGGCGGTTTGGGTTCCAGCAGGAAAAGTATAACCTATCTAACTGGTAGTGCCCTCCAAGGATGTTGGTATTATGGTTGGATCCTCCTTCGTACAACATGATGAATCATAATTAATAGCTATGTTGCTTGTATAACTAGGCAACACAGACTCGTCACTAATACTACAATTATTATATTATCTATAACCTCATTAGTATTATAAGCTACTAACATAGCTATCAGATGTCAATTATGCCGAGACAGAGATAAGGTTCTCTGAGTTAACTTAAAATCACTAACAAACTTGTTAGTGTCAAAATACAATAATTTGTCACTATGACAACATGTCAGCTTGTGAATAGTATTATTCAACTTATAAATATAATGATTTTCGTAACCTGATAAAGAATCAGAATAAGGAAAAGCACACAACATCAGCTTTCCTATATTTAACTTAATTAAGGTGTTCACACCATGCACTACGTCCTTTCTGGTAATACTCGTACCAGTACTATTTCCTAATAGCAAAACCATAGTAGAATAATTTTCTAGTTTAAAACTTATGTTATGATAACTATAGTTAGTAAAACTATGGCTAAGGGAATTGAGTAAACATTTTCCGAAGCCTGAACCTAATTCATCACCAAAAAATTTTGTTTTGTTTTTCTGTATATTATCATAGGTCTCTGCTGGAAGAGCCAACACTGGAGGGGGCAAGTTAGGCTGAGGCTCTTCAGCCTCACAGCTGCTGGAGAGATTATTAGTTAGAGACTCGTATCTCTCAGCATTGCACTCCACCAAATACAGTAGTTCCCCAGCCAGACAGCAAGCGGTCACTTAGCTGCCGTTGTGAAGTCTCATATTTTGTTCAAAAATATCCTTCAGCAAGTGCTCCTTCTGTAATATATCATTATACAGGAGCTGGATATCAGTATCATACTTTTCCCAACATTTATTGAAATAATCCCGCCGCGATATTTTTACGTCCTCGCAAACGTGGTCTTACCGCAAGCGTTGCATGACCACCATAGAAACGAGTTTTGTGGACAGAAGAAGAGACAAAATGACAGATGAATAAAAGAAATCTGTCATTTTGTCTAATCTATCTGTCATTTTGACCATTCTTCCGTCGGCAAAACCCGGTCATGGTAAACGAGGAGATATGTTCCCAGATCTGTCATATCTAATTCTTTTCTTTAGTTTCTACAGTCACGAGCATGAATACCTTACAATTACGGAACAATGAAAGCGTTTTAACTATAAGTACTGTATTTCTATCAAAACTTTGGTATAAATTCGTTACTGTAAGATAAAGTGCTCGTACCTACCCTTAAAATTCTCATCAAATGGTTCCTCCATTTGATGAGAATTTAAGCAATAACTCCATCAAGCTATAACAAAGCCTATTTTCCTATCTAATCTAAAAAAAAACTAGAGATCAATCACCGGTCGGACTACATCAGTTCATCACCCGTATTGGCTATCCGTTAGCCTAGAGCTGTCAGTTGTGATTGAAGGCCTGTACAACGGTTGTGCTTCAATATTTCGCTACAAATCACTCTGACATTTTCTTGAGATGTTGGTGACTTTATTTGACCAGCTTTCATAATATTATTTAAGGGTTTCATAATACTAGTTTTAATAACCATTAATCCTATTCGTATGCCACGTGGAACGACGCAAGAAATAATGGCTTTTTAATTGTTTTTGTAATTACGGCACTCAAACGGTTAAAACTATAATGTTCAAATTAAATAATATCATCTGTAGGTACACTTGACTCTGACTTCATTATTCTGAAAAACTCGCTTTAAAAATGTTTTGACCCAGTCAAAGTAAGGACTGAGTGTTAATGACTTTTAAACTAGCTCACTAACGATCTTCAAATGACTTTAATTAAAGTAAAATAATTGATTTTGAAGAATTTGAAAGTGTGTTCAGATGTACTTTTAAATTAGTTGCTTAAACTATTTATTTGACTTTCAGTTGTTGTCAAATAAAAAATAAAACACATAACATAACATCACGCCTAATGCCAGAAGGGTTAGGCAGAGGTGTACCTATAGTACACCCACATTTCGCCAGTTATGATTAAGTCCCATGTAATAAGGGGCGAGCCTATTGCCATCAACCGGGCATGAAACCAGACTCCGGGCTGCTACTGAGTAATTCTAGATAGAAAAACCCATTAACACTATGCCCGACCTGGGAATCGAACACAGGACCTCATGCTCAGCAGTAGCTCTTGCGACCATGAATGCAAATGTACGAATATTCATATTTTTTGTTAATGAACTCTTTTTTTGGTCAGGCTTCCTTCCTTCCCTTCTGTAATAATGCACCTTTCTCAACTGGTCAAAATACATCATCATCCACAGCCCGACTTCACCCACTGCTGAGCATAGGCCTCTCTTTTCTTGTGCCAATCTCCACGCTCCCGTGCCAGCCTCATCCAGGTTCTACCCGTGATGGCAACAATATCGTCCGCCCATCTCGCCGCCGAACGTCCGACATTTCGTCTTCCAGTCCTTGCAAAATACATCAAAATACATAAGTACCAAAATAACAAACATATTTGTATTTTAGGTTGGTGATTGCAATTATTAAAATTCACCATGATCACATTGATCACTGTCACTCAGTTTTTGTTGTAATAATCTGACAAAAAATCTAAATTATTGCATGTATATTAATAGGGCTTTTAATCATATTTTTTTTTTTTGTGAATGTGAAGACTATGTGGGTCATTGTAATTTTTTTCAGTTACTTTTAATGAAGGGTGTAAAGTTCACTCATACTCTTTAGAAAAGGGAGGACCCTCCGACCAGATGGATGTCATATCTGGTGGGCAACTGCCCGATGGTTGTTGTCGGGAAGTTGTATATATGCTATCTGCGCGGTAAACTCTGTTTGCGCGATGCAGAATTGATGCGTTTGTTCGCATGTGGCGGTGTAGATGCCGCCACACATGATTACTGATCAATGAAAATACTGGCTGGGCAGGTCCACTCATTCTGTGTGGTTCTTTCCTAAAAAAAATACATTTCAGACACCAATCTACATGGTCTTCAACACACTATATAACTAGCATATATCCTGAAGAATATCACATATTTGTCTGATCTTGTTTTCTGCCGTGGCTCATATACTTTTAGGCAATATAAATTTTGCGTTTAGGTCCTGTAGTCTTCCTGCCCTTTGTGAGTTTTCACATCATCTTAGAGTTAACGTGAATTAACACTTACGTAGACACAGCTATAAGCCTATAGAGGTATGAGGAACTGGGTGTAAATTTCCCTCATCCTCGGCGTGTGTCCAGTGCGCAACTGCCCGATTGATGTCCGGATTATGCTGCTAAGTAACTTTAATATAAGAAAATCGTCCAATAACGTCTTTCTTGCCCCTCCCGACCCTTGCTCGAGCCAGCCCGCGCCGCTGAGCCTGTAGCTTTAAATTCGTCCCTAAATAATATCATTCCTGATCCAGCTAGTCATTTGCTGCCCTCTTCCAGCGACGCCCTAAGCCGAGGTTCGTACCCCACAGGGGGTGCCCTTAGCGTGTAGTCGCTTAGTTTTTAGTTAGTATTTAAGTTTAAGTCCTGGCTGGAGGCCTTAATTTATTAGGGAATCCACAGGCAAGTCCGTCTAAGCAGACGACAACCTCATAGGTTGACCTGCGAGATGCCATTTATAAAAAAAAAAAAAAAAAAAAACGTCTTTCTTGTTCATTTTATATTAAGGGGACACTGGATTCACGTGTTCTTCAAAATTGATGCAAATCATCAAACAACACCATATTTCGATAACCCCTTTCAAATAAAAAACAAAAATCGTTTCATCTATTCTTAGATCCCTCGTTTCCATCAAAAAGTATAGATAATATTATATCCGCATGTTGTCTACATTTTTATTATATCCCTGTTTTCGTGCAAGGATAAGACAAGTCCATAATGTAAAGGACAGCCATGTCCCCTGAGGCGACCCTTGTCTCTCAGATTTTTTTATTTGTCTCTTCCGTAGCGTTGTTCCTCTAGCGTTGTCATATTAAATATGTCTCCTTAATATCTGTCGTGTTGGTCCTGCTTCTATTTTTGATGACGTACAAGGTCATTGGTGTTGTAACTGTTGCTTCAAACAGACTGTTTACTTATAGAAACTACATTAATTCATACATTGTGTGATTGAATATTTTATACCCTCCCCAACTGTGTTTATGTACAAATTACTGTAGGTACCTCTAATAGTACCTATAGCAAAGTCACATAATGAATCTCTAAGGAAAAAGGGTCTTTCTTTTCATACCTACAAGTATGATAAGCAAACTAAGCAGTAATTTAACCAATTTGTATCAGCACAAGGCGATTTATTATTTCACTCAATATATTACAATTTTATTTATCCATGATACGCACAATAATCAAAACAAATTGTTGTTGTTGTGTGGTTGCACAAAAAATGGCGCACGTGGATTGGAAGACAATACAAACTAATATATCAATGATTAAAGTAATGAAATTCTCTCCTCTAGTCCACGTCCCGCTCTTTCAATTACCCATCTCTGTCTTTTCGCACACTAACAAAATTACGAAGCATTATTCTAACATTCACACTCGGTCAGTAAGCATGCCTGTTAACTTGTTTCCTCATTTGTGTGTCGTTTTCATGGTCTTAAAGTCCATGGCCTATCTTTTTATTATTGTTTGTGTACACACATGTTTGAGCAAAGAAATGTATTTTCCTATCTTACTTAAACCACATATATACTAAAACATAATGCGTGCCGATTCACTTGTCACAAATGCCTCTAAACTAGACATAAATCAACACTATTTAGATTTTTCCTGTCAAACGACGTTTTGAAATTGACTAAAGTGACACAATTAACTATATTTTAGTTTGAAAGCACTAAGATGGCACTGAGTTATTAAAAATAGCAATTTTGTTATTCTCAATTTGACGTTTTTCACCTAAAATTTTGATTAACTAAATCTGACTATTTTAAATCGCGATTAAAAAGGTGTGGATTAAAATTAGTTGTCATCAACTAAAAGTCACACCAACACCTCGAGTTCTGGTGTAAAAACTACTGTAAGTATCTTTTTTTTCTTTTCTTTTGCTTATATCTAAAAAAATGGTCCTATCGCCAAAATAATGAAATTTTCAACCTCCTTTTCATCATGATGCAAAAACAACAACAACAATGTTGTATCAACATATAGGTAATATTTTTTCATATTCTTTATACAAAAAGTGAAAAATTTCATACAAAACACGTCGAGGCTGAACTTCTCCTGCGCGGCTCAAAATAAAATCTCGGTGTAGTGAAAATAAGTACCACGTTTAGAAGCCATTTAAAAAAAAATACCACGTGGAGTCGCGATTGTTAAATTGGCAGAATAGCTATAAGCAAAGTTAAGGTTGTGATAGTTTGGTTAGTTTAGTTCGGTGTACAAGAGAATCGGCACCATTGTCCATCTACCTAAACAAATATCGGCCCAAGATCCATCATTACCTTCTGGAGTCGTTGGTAAAAATGGCAGACCTACGTGCGCACCTCTGCGCCCATGCATATTCTTTGGTCGTCTTTTTGGTGTAGCGCGCCATGACCGCGGGGGTCATCGAAGCCTCTATACGTCTTAACAAAAAAAAAACAATAAGTTAGGTAATTATTATGAAAAACAGATTTAAAAGAGTGACATTGTTTAATGCACATTTCATATTTTCGGTGGACCAATAAAGACTGAGTTAACGTTGACAAACTCAAAATCTTTCTCAAGTCTTAAGGATCATTCTAAAACCCAGTAAATATGAATTCTCTTTCATAGTTTCGATTGCTTGGTTTGCCTTGCCATTTTTATTTATTCACACAATAGTGTATGTAAATTGCTACAATGGAAATAAAAAAAGGCAGAAAGATGAGCACGAGAGCACTGTGTAGTGGTGGCCCAGTGATAACGGCCTTGACTTACTAATTGTAGGTCGTGCGTTAGAACCCAGGCAGGCGCTTTACTTTAAATAAATAATAACATTACCACTGTTCTCAAAACGGTGAAGGAAAACATCGTGACGAAACCGCCATGTCCTACAACCAAAAAATCGAAGACGTGTGACAACTACCAACACGCACTGGGCCTGCATGGTAGATGCAACCAACAAATAAGTACTGACTATACATTATTTAAATTAGTTTTATTTTATTTTCATTCCGGTTAGGGGTCATGCCGGTTTTGATGTACTCTTTCGGTATACTCAAATGGACTCAGACCGAACTTGACGCCCTGGATAGGAGGTTCCGTGCACTACTGACTGTAAACCGAATGCATCACCCACGGTCATCGGTAATGAGACTGTATATCCCGTGAAAGTGTGGAGGTCGAGGCTTTTTAATCGCCAAGACCCTCCACAATCGCGAGATATGCAGTCTCAGGGAATATTTCCTTGAAGCCGACGTGGGGATGCATCGAGATGTGGTCGTAGTGGACAAGGGCCTCACCCCGCTCTCCTTGGCGAAAGAGAACTAGCGCAACCCTGCAGTACTAGATACTAACGCATACTAGAAGCATGCAGTACTAAAAGTATGGCAAGGCAAAGAGCTTCACGGACGCTTTTCCTGGTCCTCCATGGCCCTGATGTAGACTTTTTGGCGTCTGTATCCTGGTTACATTTCGGCGACCTATTTGGGGAAACCGAAGGTTTTGTCTGTGCGATTATGGATGAAGTTATCATGACGAATAATTATCGGAAATACATTGTCAAGGACGGTACGGTTGACATCTGTCGGGTATGCCACCGTCCCCGTGAATCTATTCGACATATTGTTTCCGGTTGTTCTCGTCTTGCTAACGGCGAGTACTTGCACAAACAGAATCTAGTGGCTAGGATTATCCACCAGCAACTCACCTTGCAGTACAGCCTTGTGGAATCGGAAGTGCCGTACTACAGGTATGTGCCCGCCCGACCCAGTTCTCGAGAATGATCATGTCACATTTTACTGGGATCGATCTATCATCACTGACAGGACTATTGTAGCCAATAAGCCTGACATCGTGGTGATAGATCTACGAGAGCTCCGTGCAATGATTGTTGACATCACTGTCCGTCATGACGAGAATCTAGTGAAAGCTGAAAAAAATATAAAAAAACAAGTATCTTGACTTAGCACACGAGGTTGTTGACATGGGGAGCGTGGACTCTGCAATCATTGTACCGATAGTCGTGACAGCCAATGGTTTAATAGCTAAGAGCCTCGACCAACACCTGAGGAGGCTCTCGTGGGGCAGCTGGATCAAGGGTTTGATTCAGAAAGCGGTACTTCTGGACACGGCTCGCATTGTCAGGAGGTTCTTCTCTCTGGAGCCCTGACCCCCGGTAGCTTGGACCCTGTTCCCGATACCGGGGCTACTATTTTTGATATATTTTATAGGTTTTTCTTAAACGTTTTTTTTATGGATAATTTAAAAATGCAAAAAAGGTAAGTTTAAAAATGAATAAACGATAATAATAATAAAACCATAACTAATAAACAATTTACATACTTAATAAATGAGGTTTGTTAGTCGCATCAGCCAGCCACATGTCGCTAACAACAGTGGGAGATGATGTCGCAATCAAGCCTTCCGCGAGTGCGGACAGCATTATGACAAATTAAAAAATTTATAACATTTAATAGCATTTGGAGTCTTTGCTCCTTTTTAAGCAAACAATGCCTGTATTGGAAGGCTAGTAAAATATATTTTTTGCTTTCTCTCATGATACGAGTATAGTTCACGTCGTTATGAAAAGTTTGTCGGGTCAGAAAGGACGGTAGCAAGGTGACTGTGACGTACTAAAGAACCTTCATTCAAGCATGTTCTTTTAAAACATCTTGGTCTAAGAATAGAGAAAAAATATTTACAGTGTCGCTATTTATAAATGCTACATAATACTGACTGTCTAGTAGACAGTATTCTGTAGCATTGACAAAGAAAATAATATTTTCTCAAGAAAAAAAAAAAGAAAATCCTAATCTAGTAAGTGGAAGATACTAGCCTGTTCTTTAACAGAGAAGACATGAGCATTGATTACTATGCTTGCTCAAGGCGGATTGGCGATTTTAGACTTTTATTAATTTTACGTTCGTCCAGGTTTCCTCACGATGTTTTCCTTCACCATTGGCTGTGAAGAGATAAACTTTGGTAAAAAAGAAGATATATGCAAACTATTTATCATTATTAGCGACGTTCAATTGTTATTATTAAACTTACACAAATAAAGTTTCTCTCTAAAACAAAGCGTACGAGTAGGTTTTTGTTGGTAATGTTAATAAGGATTTTGATGTTATTAGCAAGATGCTTTTATATTTATTTAGAGTTCCTTTTAAGCTCTATACATATAAGCCAATTCCCGAATCGTATAGTATTTATAGTCGTGATCTACCAGCATACAATGAAAATACGGAGTAACCCGCCCAGAAAGTACGGATAACCTTTATTTCCTGAGAAAATATTAAGAAGCGTCCCCAGTAGCAGTCTCCTTTGACCGGCGAGGGCGTGGGCGGTTGGATTCACGTACAATTGAATTGTGGCGCGCGGTTTGAGCGGGAGCGTTTTGCAAGTCCATTGTTCTCTCCCAACATTCCTCTGTAAACATTCATGACTTGATTGGCGCTTATATTTAACCTGGCTCATCATACCGGAAAGTAGTGACGCCTACTGATACATGCGGTGCTTATGTGATTGTCGATGTGTTGCTGGTTCTAAAAATAAATTCGGAGGCCAACATGTGTCTTCATTTAATGCGGACCTACATTCAACTGTAGTTGGGTGCAGGCGCTAGGTTTCACGGTTATAAAGGTTTGTAGATTATAGATCTGGATTACGGATGAGTAAAATACTCTAACCTGTAGTTTACCGCGCCTAAGATACGTGCGCAGTGAGACTGGGCAGCAGATTTGTATAATAAGAAGTCTGTTTCGTGATAACTAAAACATCGTAATATACTTGTAATCGCAATCAAAATGATTATGAAGGGACTTAACAATCCATTGCTTTATATGTTTAAAAAAATCGTTTCGTTGGTTAATAAGTCGTTGAACTTACAAAATAAAAGGCATTTAAATTGTTAGTGTTACGTAATCAGGCTGCTGGTTACAATTGAGCAAATTGAACCCGCTCTGATTCTACGCCTTGCACCATCTAGGTTGGTTGGAGAGCAATTGCTCGTGGTCCTTTGTCTCCAGTAGGTACGTTGCAGTTTACACGTCGAGCTCGAGACGTGATCATCATCAGAACTCACACTCACTCGGTGTGTGAGTTAATTGTAGTACTGTAGTGGTGACTTAATTGTTTTACTAGCTTTTTTAAATTATCCCACGGAAACATACCTGGATAAAAGTATTCTATGCGTTAATCCAGGTTATAAGCTCACATAATGTATTACTTATATTATAAAAATTATAATTCAATCATGCCGTATCATCCGCGTACCGGAAGACGTAGCGTGGGAAGGCCACCCACAAGGTGGGCCGATGACCTTGTGAAGGCCGCAGTAATCCGCTGGATGAGGGAAGCACAGAACCGTTTAAAGTGGCGATGCTTGGGGGAAGCCTATGTCCAGCAGTGGACGACTTTCGGCTGAAATGAAGTCAATCATGATTCGAACGACACATAGCGCCATCTAGCGTCTAAAAGCAATTGTGACCGTCGAAAGTTAGTGTTCTTTCCCTCAGGAACAGTACTTTGTTTCTGGACATCCTTTTCCTATATATCATATACCACTGACAACGTACGTGTACATGCAAAATTACATGATGATCGGTTCAGAGGTGTATGCGCTAACTAATAATAATTAGTTAAGATTAGGATTTCTTTCAATTTAAAAGGTATATTTAGTCAGGTATGCACCATCAAAGAGCAATGGTGGCCCAGAGGTATCGGCCCTGACTTACGAGCTGTTAGGTCAGGAGTTTCAAATCCGGGCGAAAATTATATACACAAAGTATACTTTGTGTATATAATTTTGTCACCGCTGCTCTCAAAACGGTGAAGGAAGACATCGTAAGGAAACCGGCATGTCCTAGTACCAAAAATTCGAAGACATGTGACATCCTACAACCCGCGTGGTGGATTATGGCCTACTCCCTCTCACAGAGAGGAGGCCTGTGTTCCAGCAGTGGCAACGTTATAGGCTAATTTTGCTATATGCACCATCGTTGACTGCACCAGACAGGTGCACAAAAAGAGGCCCATCAAACAAAGTCAAAGTCAAATAGTTTATTTCAAATAGGCACATAAATGCCACTTTTGAACGTCAACATATACAAACAAACAAAAACTAACATCGGCATAGATGTTGTGTTATGAGATGCAATTTTTGTTGATTTGTCATTATTAGATACATATTTGCATTATAATTTCTAGCATCTTACTCAAGTTCCACGTCTACTCCATCAGCAATAACTATAAAAGTAATATAGGTATCAAGTTTTCTTGTATACCTAGATACAAGAAAACTAACCACTTACTACCAAGACTCGCAATATCCATTACAGTAAAACTTGATGTTTTATCTTAGACCTGTTGAGAAAACAGAACGGTTTAGATTAGATTTTAAGTACTCTCCTCTGGACTATCATTGCGTTATACCGACCTTATGCTAGTCATTTAATTGTCTGCTTTGTCTAGAGGTCTGTTCTCAAATTGAAGGTATGAAAATTAAAGTGATACTGTTTAGATGAGGAGGTTGTGAGGATCTTATGAATGCCACAGACGCTGCTATTAACTTGGCCACCATGGGCACAACTAATTTTAATAGTGTAATATTTTTCGGCCTTTGCGGCCAAATCTCAAAGGAGACTAGCAACACAGGTGTACTCTCTCTTCCCTCACTCTCATAGTCCATTGTAACGGCAATTCGACACGACCGGAGAGAGA
Source organism: Dasypolia templi (assembly GCA_963555695.1). NCBI lineage: Eukaryota > Metazoa > Arthropoda > Insecta > Lepidoptera > Noctuidae > Dasypolia > Dasypolia templi. The sequence goes on along the minus strand of OY743148.1, from coordinate 5,524,913 downwards.
TCTGGCGCAGGTCAAACGGTTTAACGTGCTTTCCGAGGCACGGCAGTATCACACCACCAACTCCCAAACTCCGGGCTGTAAGATTGAGTTTTTCCATTAGGAATTTCATTAAGAAGAAGACGCATATCGAATACTAAAATAATAGTTTTACTTACTATAAGAACAGCTTTATGAGTGAACACATGAGGTTAGATATTCTAGAAACTAAAGACTTCTGTGACTATGCTGTTATAATTTTGCAAGTAATTTCTGATTCTGAATGTTGAAATTAGAAGAAATATGAAAAGGTGTTCAGGTAGGTAAACCAGTATCTTTATTTAAGTTTTTTTTCGCTTTTTATCAAAACATTTTTGCTTTCATTGAAATATTGTAAACTTTTTTAGGTAACTTTCCTAGTTTTACATATTTTTCGATAATCCTCTAATATATAAATTTCTCGTGTGCACGGTGTTTGTCACCTAACTCCTCCGAAACGGCTGGACCGATTTGTATGAAATTTTTGTGCATATCGGGAAGGTCTGAGAATCGGCCAACATTATTAAAAAAAAAAGAAGCTAAACAACGTTTGCAGGGTCAGCTAGTCTACTAATATGAATATACAAGGTACCGTTTTGCATCCTCGTCTAATTCAAGGAGGTTACTATGCTAATGATTCTCGACACGAATCAATAATAAAATAAGTTTATTTTTGTTTTTCTAATATTCGAAGATCTACTTGTGTGGAACGTGCATGTTAAAACGCGGCCCGTGTGATACGGCACTGTAACTGACCTTGTATGCGATATAAATGTGCGACATTGCCTACCGCATACACAGCGGGGCGATTCTGTTCTTTGAAAGTGGTTTATTTTGAAAAACTGTCAAACTTAAATAACAAAAAAAAAAACAAGTATATACTAATTATTAAGCAAGTATCGTAATTTTATTTGATTATTTATGTCTTTCATAACAGCCTCCTGAAATTTGACGAGGATGCAAAACGACACGTTGTAAAAAATTCTTGTGTCGCAATATTTGTTACCAAACTTCTCCGAAACGGCTGGACCGATTTGTATGAAATTTTGTGTGCATATCGGGTAGGTCTGAGAATAGGCCAGCATCTATTATTCAAAAATAAAAAAAGAAGCAAAACAACTTTTGCGGGGTCAGCTAGTAAAAGTATGTAATAGCGCTATGATTAACAGAATGATTAACCTAACCATAACCAAGTTCATAATACATTTTAAACATGTGTGTATTTGCTGCAAGGTGCTTTAGTAAACTACTCTGTTCACCGGTAATTATTAATTAAAGCCGTGCAATGTTTTCTGCAGTAATAATCCTGTGGTGTGCCGTAATTATACATAGTTATCTAGGTATATGTATTCATAATAACCGCAAAGCTTTTGTGTTGTTGTGGCAACAATTTGGCTTAATTTAGAGAATTATCAAACAGATCAGAACAGAGGCTAGACAAAATCATACTATTTGCTTATTGTATTGTATATTTGGTTATTTTTACTTTACTCACACACTGACTTATTCCTAGTTAATATTTTAGGAAAATCATATATTTTTACAATTGTTTGTAAATATGTGAGCACAATGTACGTATCACGTGATTAATTTATATGCCTTTGCATTTTTTTTTTTGTATTATTTATTTATTGTGGTATAGTATTTTTATTCTTGGTGCATCGGCTTCACATATAGAAATATAATTAATGTATACAAAATATTGTAAAACATTTTAAAAGAGTAACGGTGGAGTTTCTTGCCACTTCTTCTCCATACGAAACTACTTGTTGGAAGTGGCGCCTAGAATCAGTTCTATTTTTAATGTAAAGGTTGACGTTCAAAAGTGCCTTTTTATGGGCCTATTTGAAATAAATGCTTTGACTTTGACTTTGATCCGTACCGACTTCTCCATGTATTCGAGATTTTATGTACTTATTACTATTTGGAGGTTCGTGTAATTTAAGTATAAACATATTTTATTTCTCCTTAATGGCTTTCGGCTTCCTCAGAACACTTTTGTGGACACCATTGCGCTGCTTTATTTTGTCCTTCAGCGAATGCGACTCTGTCTTAGTTTTGGCTTCGGCCCCCCTAAAAGTCCCGCTTACGTGCGTGCGGCCTATCGTAAACTGTAGGGGCTGCAAAGACTACATCTTGTGAAGAATTCTACAGGAAGAGTTAAAGTTCTACAGCCATTCTACTTGTTCATAAATCTATTGCTCTTCCAATAGCAGGAAATGGAATTGATTCACAGCTTCTATCTCAAATTGATTCTGCTTCCCTTTCAAGAAACATTACAGTATTTGTATCAAGGATCACTTCTTGTGTAAGCTGGATCACCGTAAGTTATAGACACGATTCATATCACTTGAAGATATCTGTGTCATAGCTTTGGGAGGTAAACTTGTATCCATGCTCGTATCAAGCGAGTCTCAACTAACAATTCAGACGATATTCCCGTGTATCTGAATATCTGGGATGCGACACTGCGTTGGTACTGCAGGTTAAACTTGTATGCAAGTAGCGTTGGCAAAATAATTTATGATGTAAGTATTTTAACAAAACGTGGACTTCAACATCGTGATTTTGGAAATTTTAAAGTGGCCCAAAAAAATATCTTCGTAAATGGTTGATTTCAAATTAGCCTCAAATTGAAGAAAGCTGCTGTCAGTTATCTCAAAATATATCTTACTGATAAGTTAAACAAGCTGGTCCGGAACATTCAAATGGGTTCTGCAACGCAGTCTTAAGAAGCAGAGCGAACATCACAACCGCGGTTCAAATCATCGATGGTTCTGATCATGTGGTTCATAAACACGAGCGGCACGCATCAACGGCAACAGCACAAACTGCATCCGCACGAGACGACGGCTGCGTTGACAACGTGCCGCTCGTGTATAAAAGCATCTGTCAGCATTATACCAAAATGTAAATATTTAGGGTCTGTGTGAAAAATACGCAACGTGACATTTTTTCTGGCGATATATCCCAGCTATTACTGGAAATCTGACTCTGTCATAACTTGCCACCATGTTGGCAATGGAATGCAAACAACACGTTTATCCATAAAAATATGATCCATGAAAAAATATTACACTCAAAACATTTACAAGTGTTTTTTGCGAAATAAATTTTACACGGGTGAAATGAGCCAAATTGTGACAACATATGTTTTTAAAACAAGTAGTTGTTTTTTTATTATTCGGGTTTACAGTAAACATAACATCACGCCTGTATTTCTGTGAAGGGTAAGGCAGAGGTGTATCTTTAGTACACCCACATTTCGCCACTTATGGTCCCATGTAATAGGGGGCGAGCCTATTGCCATCAACCGGGTACAAATCCAGACTCCGAGCTTCTACTGAGAAATTCCTGATGAAAGTACGCAATAACACGACGACCACTACACTGGTTTAGTCTGCTAGCCTAACAATATTTCATAGTTTAGATATAAAGATAATTAGAGTAGACAAAATCAAACTGGTGCTTATTGAATTGTATAATATTTCATTTCACATTAATTCATTTTTTTTTCATTTCACATAAATGGTATTAAAATGAATACATTTTTAAATGTAACAGATATAAAAATATTACAGTAGCAAATTGAATTGTACCTTTTATTTGTGTTATTGAGTGTTAATATGTGCAACAGAAATAAATAGTTTTAGGTATAATCCAGGCACGGATTCGCAACAACGCGCTGCGGACAGACGCGGAAATGCCAAAATAGCCTCAATCCAGTCGGGATTGAGGCTATTTTGGCAACGCCGCGTTTATCTGTTACACTTATTAACACTGGTAACACTTTTATGTCGGTTACAGATGTATTACTGTTACACTTTTGTAAGTGTTTAGGGGTGCACACATTGAAAGACACATTTGTGAGGCCCCCCACGCACTAGGCAGCCTGGCTGCGGCGGACGAAATATATGGGCAGCCACTTTTAAACAGCCAATTGCCGGCCAGTTGTGACCCAATCTTCGAGCGATATGGACCTGGAAAAACTTTGTGCGTATCTCGTAACAAAACACAACAAGCTAAAAGGCATTGGATTCATCCTCTTTAGTCTCTCCAGAAGGGCACTCAAAAGGCTTATTTCAATATTATTACAAAGATGTTCGTAAATACCCAGACCGGTTTTTTAACTACACGAGAATGTCAGTGCAATCGTTTGATAACAACATATAACATCACGCCTGTAACCCCAGAAGGGTTAGGCAGAGGTGTACCTACAGTACACCCACATTTCGCCAGTTATGCTTAAGTCCCATGTAAAAGGGGGCGAGCCTATTGCCATCATCCGGGCACAAATCCAGACTTCGGGCTGCCACTGAGAAATTCTAGATAGAAAAACCCAATAACACTTTGCCCGACCTGGGAATCGGACCCAGGACCTCATGTTCAGCAGTAGCTCTTGCGACCACTAGACTAACGAGGTAGTTTTTTAACACATTTACTTATTGTACAATAAAAAGGATTACAATATGGCGATCTTATTAATGTTTCCATTAAGGGTACCGGTTTTTTAAAGATACCGATTGTTTTGTTTTTTTTTTTTCGTTTCAGTCGCGACATGTCTGTTCACGAATTTATTATAGTTATATTTTAATAGACCGGGATTTGGCTGGCTGACATGCTATTAATTTGCAAATTGGTACTGCACTTGACTTACCGGCAATCACACTGTGGGAAGTTGTGCGCACATAATATCAATTGTATGGTATACGGGGTAAGGGCGTTATATTGACTTTAATGCACCAGCACAAATAATTGATAATATTTTCATATACGACTAAATCGTACCGTCAAGAGCACGTTAAGCTTGACTCTTTGGACCAGCTCTGTTTTGTATGGCACGCAGTATAAATCAGAGGTTAACTGAATCTAGTAGTGTGTCGTTTGACATGCTTTTTTCTGTACTAATGAGTTAATAGATATATTAATTAACTTAAAGTTATTACACTGAATGATTTTTAGTCTGAGAATCAAGTATTTTATAAAATAGAATCGTCATTTGCTTACGTGAAATATGTTTTTTTTTGTTTGTGGGAAAATGATTTTTGTTTAAAAATAAATACATTTTTGCCTAAAAGGTATTTAAGGTATTTTTGGGTCTCAATGAAATAAATTGTCACGTATCCCATGACTGTTGTAGGTTGGGGACGGGGTTCATACAAAATCCCACATGGCCCTTTACTTTTTTCAAGAATTCGTGGCTGCCTAGTGCGCGGGCTCCCATACGCCATCTTATGTTCGACTGGCTGCCGCAGCCTGGCTGCCATAGCCTGGCCGCAGCAGCCAGGCTGCCTAGAGCGCGAGGGGCCTAAGGGTTACATATTTCATTCTGTTATCAATTCAAAATGTAACTATTATAATTCTGTAACCTTTATGACGGTGTTTTAAGTCCATGATATTTGGAAAAGGCATCGATCCCAAATTTTACAAAAGAACAAAAGCAATAAATAAATAAATAGAAATTGAGTCTAACATGCTATCCGTACCACATAAGGGAATCAGCATACATCCAAGTGAAAAGTTTGGTATCGCGAGGTTGGGTCCAACTTTGGCGCCTTGTCGCCTCCTACATTACACGGACTATTGGCACTCTCCACCACTGCGAAATTTCAAGATATTATAGTTACGTAATGGTTTTTAGTTGTAGTAGGAAGTGCTTTCGGCGGAGACCGAGGATGGCACTATAGTGTCACAACACGAAGGCACATGAGTTCCCAACCAAGACCAGTTTTCTACCAATTACGCTGTGATAAGTTTACTTTGCATAGCACGACTGAGCCTGACATCACTCCTTCACCGCGATTAATCAAGCGGCTGTGGATACACATTTAGACAGAGAGATACATCCTAAAATAACATAACATAACAACAGGCCTTGTTTCCCCGAAGGGTTGGGCAGAGGTGTACCTCTATAGGTAAACATAACTGCGAAATGCGCCACATTTTTAAGTCCCATGTAATAGGGGGCGAGCCTATTGCCATCAACCGGGAGCAACTCTCGACTCTCGACTCCGGACTGCTACTGATAAATTCTAGATAGTTATTACAGCATGCGACCACTTGACCAACGAGGCAGTCAGATACATCCTAACTATATAATATATCCTAACTAATGTTGTAAGTAAGAAAGCATGTTTGTTTGTTTGTTACGCTTTCACGCCAAAACGGCTGATCCGATTTTGATGATATTTGGTAAGGGGATTTTTGAATCCTGACGAAAGACATAGGCTACTTTTTAGAAACGGAAGCTATTTTTCATACAAACTGTTCGATCGTTACTGTTTTTTCTGAATAAGTAAAAATTTTTTGCGTTTATCCTCTCTTTTAGCTAAAACAAGCAATGGCCATGAACAGCAATCTCTGTTTTGTTTCAAGCGGTAATCGAAACAGCACCATTCAGCTCATAACGCGAATACTTCATTGCAATATAGTGTCAAATGACAGACATTGTACAGTCCCGTTTTCACACTTGACTGGGTTTTAGACCACCCATTCGGTAACTTTCATGATTGAGGAGACAAAGAGATTGTATACAGCGTGGCTGGATCTGGAAATACGCATATAGAGGAGGTCATTTGCTAATTATTAGACCTTACTTTCCCTAGGTAAACTTGTATAGTTTAGGAGATATGTAAATTTTTATACTTAATTGATGTTTTTAGATTTTTCCAAAATTTTTCATTCAAGTACTAAAATACTAAAAAGTACAAAAAAGTACTAAAATAGTGAAAAAACTGAAGTTATGAATGCATAACTTCAGTTTTTTCACTATTTTAGTACTTTTTTTATTTTTTGTAGGTCATAAACATTTGTGATTAAAATACGTCGGAACATCCCTCAAATAAGAGTTAAAAAATAAGATATTATTCTAAAAAATACTTTGAAAAAATCTTTAAAAATAAGGTTCAATAATAAGATATTACGCTAAAAAATACTTTTAAAAAATCTTTAAAAATACGGTGTTTCAATAATACATTTTGTAATAATTATATATAGCTAGGGAAAGTACGCTTCAATAATTAGTAAATGACCTCTTCTATATGCGAATTTGCTATGGCGGGTCCAGATGCAGTCACCCTGTATATGGATTAAAACATTTGCTTTAACCTTTGCCAGATATGAGAAAAATTAACTTTTGGCAGTTATGTATGTGAGTGATCAGCTTCATATTTAGTTAGCACAGTTGTTTTAGATCAAAGGGCGACTTACACACGAGGCGACGACTTATAAGAGGATTGACATACAGTAGAATCCATTTATTATGACTCCGCCTTAATGACAAACCGCATATTATGAAGTATTTTCACAGCGAAGTTTGGTTTTCTTATACAAATTTATAACAAAGTCGGAAACGACTTCGCCTATAGTGACAGCTCGCTAATTGTGACCCATTTCTTAAAAATTGTGACCGATAAAGTGACCAACATGAGTCCTAACACCTTCGGCAGTGTTCGGGAGAGTCACGTGATACGCGACGACGTTCGGCGCGTGAATGATTTTTTTTTCTAACCTGGTCACTCAATGTTTGATAATGATTTGTGAAATATGAAATGTTGCAATATTCAATTTGACTCTGGCGATGTCTTCTTTACACAATAGTATTAGATACTGTTATTAGAATATAAGGAAACAACCAAAGCAACCAATCATTACTGATTTCTTATGAAAAACATAAAATAAATACATATACATCATGTACTACGTACAATTTTAATTTCAATTTATCTCTATTTTGTTTCTCTGTATTAAAATAAATAAATACTAACAAAAACGGGAGATTGTTTATTTTCTACAAATTGCTTTTAATGACGTCCGCTTAGTATGACGTATTTGTTATTTCCCTTCGATGTCACCATAAACGGATTCCACTGTATTTAACTTTTCGGTAGTTTATTGTCTGCCTAGCCTCCCAAAGCCTGCTCCCAACTATGTTGCTTCTAGACTAACCAGACGCAGCTGTATACCAGTATTTTACGTAGAGTGACTGCCTATCTGACTTGTCCAACCCAGTGGGTACTACGACACCTTGGTAAGACTGGATACTTTTGGGCTGCCAACGACCCGTACCTAACGACTGTCAAAGTGCTTTCCGAGGCACGGAGGGGTCTTGGTATGTAAAGATGGTCACCCATCCATGGACCAACCGCGGCAAGCATTGCTTAACTGATCAATCGACCCGTTCATCTGTCTTTACTTAACCAAAACCCCGTTTGCCTGTTCGGTAACTTATGTTACTCCCATGATAATTTATCTAAGCCCTCTGTAATCATCCTATTCTATAACCATCTCACCCTTAAAACTTGATGGTAAAGTGAGCTGTCAGTGCCACTCATGCTGTGCATTGGCTAAGACGGGAAATTACTGACAGCTCACTCCACGCAAGTCTTACCGGTGAGATTTTACAGAAACGACTTGCTGGTGATACTATTGTTGTTGTCTTCTATATCAGCATACAGTAATCCAGCAGCATCTTCGGCCAAATAAACAAAGCAGAATCGAAAAGGAAGGTTATATCGAACAAAAGACCATTTTTTGAAAATTTTATTATTTGAGATGGGTTTGCTCTTGACTGTATTCTAGGTCAGAGGTGATGGAGACAAAGTCTACGATGGAGTGAGCTTACCCAGAAGAAGCCTGTTTTTTCACACTAACTTTGACGAGATTCGGGTTGAATGCGTTCGGGAACACAGACGCAGGTATTGAGTTCAACTCTTTTGCCGTGCGCATTATGAAGGATGTTTGGAAGCGCTTAGTGCGAATAATCCAATTATTTATTTTATTAATTTATTTATATTTCCACAATCACTGCTATCATTACAGGAAAAATCCTAATGCGGTAGCGTGGTCCTTATTATACTATATTAAATAACATAAAACATACAATATTAATTTTGTGAATTCGTTCGGAGAGCAGGGAAATAAATCGATCCTGTCAGCAGTGTCATTGAGTGCGTGCAAGGCGCGCGTCAGTGGCGCTTTGCTGAGTAAGTTGGTTCGTGCGTGTGGCACTGCTAGTAACCGTGGCTTCCTGCGCCGCAATGCGTAATTGTCAGGTGCATTCTGACGAATCTCCTTCAAAACACCGGGGTTATAAGTCTTACCGCGTAATAATTGGAATACATATGTGGTTATAGCTAAGTTCCTCCTTGTCTCAAGTTTGTTGTATGCAACCATACCAATAACGAATAGGGTTGGGTACATTAACGGATAGAAGGGATTCACACCGTAAAGCTTCATGTACAAAAATCTGGTGAATTTGTTTTGTATACGCTCCAACATGAGGCTATATTTAGTCTCATGCGGGGCCCATATGACAGCATTAAATTGTAACTGAGTTCTTATAAGCGCATTATACAATGCTACAACTGCTTTCATATTAGTATAACTCGATGCCCGTCGAAGAACAAAACCCAGACTTCTGTACGATTTTTTACAAACTTTTACAATATGGTCACGAAAAGTTACCTCAGTGTTCAGGCGTACACCCAGGTCACGCACCTCTTCCACCCGCTCAATTGATGTGCCCTCAAGCTTGTAATCGTGATGATGTGGTTTTCTCATCCTGCCAAAAGTTATTACTGAGCATTTGCTTACATTAAACTGTAGTTTATTTTCCCTACTCCACTCAGCTACATTGTCTATATATTGCTGCAATAGTGCACAATCACTTTTATCTTTAATGGCTATGATCAACTTAAGGTCATCCGCGAATAACAGACAAGTGGCAACGCTGAGAGCCTCAGGCAGGTCATTGATCATAATAATAAAACTCAATGTGGGTACATTACTGCCCTGACTTAATCCTGATCTTGTATAATATGACTCAGATTTACAACCAGCATATTCTACAAACTGCCGTCGATCTATAGATAGGTATGCTTCAATTACTTTTCTTTCGTCTACTTCGCTGCCCAATATCCATTCAAACGATAAGAAATTCACAGGAGACGCATTTCTTAAACAAGATGTTTGGACGAATAATGTCGTAGGATTAAGGACACCTAAGGGAAGGTTATAAATAAAGTTCTGCTTTTAGTACCTTTTAACTTCGTAGGGAATTACTTTGAATTGCCAACTGAATCTTGTTTACGCTGAGATTGTATTTTTTCTTGGAAACTTATATTGCTTGCGTAGACTACGAGCCTTTAGGAAAGCAAAACTTTTGACAAATTAATTATGAAAACCGTTTTGTGAAAAAGCTTGAAGGCAGTTATAGATAAAAAACGTTTTTTTTTTGTAATTGGTCTTTGTTACTCTAACCATGTTTTTAGATTTTGTAGTAACAACGTTCATTAAACATTGTGTTTTTAATTAATTAAACTGTGTTCGAAATTTGTTTTAGTATCCCGAGACTTGGTCTAGCAAAGCTTATTTATGTAACATTTTTTTTAAATATTATTTTTAAGTAATTTTCCGTTACTACTAAAAACTAAAAATAAACCTTATTTTTCTTATCAGTGCTAAGTCAAACTTCAACTTTCTAAGAAGGTCCAACACGCCTATGAAATTAACGTCAGCTCAATCTTATTGAGACACAGACATAAACATTAAATCGCCACTTACAAAATAGTTACAGGAACATAACTGTAGCCGTATTTACTAACAATTTAACTTTGTCGGTTTATCTAGTTTTACAGCAGTAGTTTCATGTTGATAACTTTATTATGTCCAGTTCTTAAACTTATCTTTGTGTAAGAGTGATGTTAAGTTGAGAGTCTGTTGATGACTCTTATGGAGCTTGTTTTATAGACATTCTAATGCAGTAAATCCATAATATAGTTTAGTCAATGCTCGAGATTTGTGAGAAAGCCCTTTAAAGGTGACAAAATGAAATAGTCAAAAGGGCTGGCACCGCAGTTTATATCCAAAGTCCGTAGGACGTATATCGATTTCACATAAAATGAAATGACTCCGGGCTGCTACCGAGAAATTCTTTGAGAAAAAATTCTTAAAAACTCTGCCCTACCTAGGAATCGAGCCCAGGACTCCATTCTCAGCGGTCGTACTTGGCCACGAGACCAACGAGGTGGTCAAAGCGGTCGGCGCAGTCGAAGTGAGCTGCGGTGTGCTAGTGATTTTGTGCTATAATGGTACTCATTTTCTGCTTTGAACATAGAATTTTAGGAAGAACTTGACCTCTAATTCAAGTAAATAAACACAAGATACAACTTAACACAAACATGTTAAGTTACATGTACGCAGGTTTACCTTTCACAAATCAAGAAATGTCTGAAATAGACATACATTTGAGTATTCGAATAATACATATAGTGTAGGTTCTGCCATTCAATTTATTCGCCAGCGACTCAATCGAGTATTATTTATTTCACTGCCCACGCTTCGACCTTTACCGGGGTTTATATTCGGTATGTTTGTGTGCACTCGTCCAACAAGTCCAGTTTATGTCGATCAGAAATGTGAGGGATGATGCTAATTTTGAATTTAAATTAATGAATAATAAATTCTTTATTGCCATAAAAACAGGTTACAGAAAAATGTCAGACCCTGGCTCCAGAGCTAGGTAGGGTACCTGTATTTCAGGAATTGTCCTGACCATTTCCTGTTTTGACTTCTTTGATCGTATAAAATTTAGAAATTGTAGGCTGTGCTCTGTGCTGTAATGTATGATGGCCAAAACTAAAGATTTCATAAAAACGAAAGTTTCATGACACGGGTTTTGGAAAAAGGGGAATAAAAAACTAATTCAGTTAAAAACAACATTTATTCATTTTAAAATAAATGGTGAACATTTCAATCAACAATGTTTACTTTTACATGTTCCAAAAGTTTTGATTTAGTCCTATTTATTTTCTTGTATTTGGGATTCGCTTTAACAGACCTTCTTATGCTGCTTCTGGTCATAACTCTATCGAAGATTTCTTCACTGGTATCTTCACTCCCATCATCAGAGAAGTGATTGTTCATACTATCGTTCACTTTGTTTGGCCGTAGTATCACAGGCTCAACATTAGCATCGAAGAAAATTGAGTCATCAGTCATGGTTCTCTCATCTTCACTATGAGACTTATCATTACTCGTTTGACGATTAAAGATCCTGTTATTTGTAGTCGGAACTTGTAATTTATTCTTTTTATTATCATCTTTCTTAATAGCACCTTCTCGGTTAGATGGTTTATATTTTATTGGAGAAAAGTCAACCCTGCGGAGAAAACTTATTGTATCACCAAATCTCCGACTACATTTTCTGGTAGTTTTTGCTTCAGGTTTGGTCTCTTCAGCTTTGCAGTCTTCGTTCTCTAGTGCTACTCCGGAGTCAGAATTGGAATCGACCATTATATTAATTTCAGGTACACTAGCTGTTAATTCTTTTACTTTCAACTGATTAGTTAATTCTTCTATCTTCTCAGCTTGTCTCTGTATTATTAAATCCTTCTGTGCGAGTTGTTCTGTTACCGATTCTGTTCTTAAAGCTAAATTTACTTCGTATTTTCTCAATTCACCCGATAAGAATTCCAATTCCCTTTTCCTGTTAGATTCCAATTTCTTTATAAAATCAACTTGTTTCGTGTATGCTTCTTTCAGCTTAGCAACTTCTTGTTTATGTGTCATGTTGAGGAATTTAATAATGTTTATTGCCTCTTGAAGTGTCGCCGGCTGCATTGTATTTTCTTTTGTAGAATTCCCTGACATTTTAGCTTCCATTTTGGATCTGTAACGAAAAAATGATTACATTAATGGATGTTTTGTGACAAGAATTGCTCAATGTAATTTATGTTTTTGGGCTGATTATATACAATTATTTTTCAATTAGTTTCTAGTCTTGCTATTAGTATATTATGATTTCATGACAAAAGATTTGTAATGAAAACGACATGGCAATTCATCGTTAAGTGTTGAGTAATTATTACTAATTAGAATTGCATTTTGTGCCGTTCGTTTTACTTTAATGACGTTAAGAATTACTAGAATCATTTCGTTTGTTACAGTATTTTCTTTGATATTGTCTCGTTCAGACGAGATTTTTAAAAACGCTTAGAAAAGCTGACTTATATAGTCGTAGTCATTCAGCAGATTTACTTTACTTTCATTACAAAACAGTCATGTGACATTCCTAGTACAGTTATGGTTTTTTGCAATTGTTATGATATAACAATTGCAAAACTATTCATAGAAAAATCAACACGTGGTGGACAATGATCTCACTGTTATCATACCGCGGTACAGTTTATATTTCTAGTAATAACACTACATTGCTGTAATAACAAGTTATTGATCGCACACATGTTCTTTTTGTTACAAAAACAGGTAACTAACTGTTTGACTTACTAGGGCGATTGTTTTAAAAAGAAATGGTCGAGAGGTCATGTAGGATGCATATTACAATCGTAGATTCCGGGTGTCAGTAGAAAAGTACCAAATACACACTAAAGCTGACACTAAAGCTTAATTTACATTACCTCGAAATGGAGTGAAAGTGAATTTTTGTAACAATGTCGTGTATAGCATTGTGAACTTTATGTTAATTTTACTGTGTAACGTACGAACTAGATATGAGCTATAAAAAAGCTCGCGTTTTTTGCGGAGAATTGTCGCACATTATGGGGAATTCTCGCAGCTCATATCTAGTTTGTACGTTACACAATGAACGTACAGTTCATTATGCTTTGTACAAATTCGTTCCAAAAAAAATCTTCGATTAATTTGCACACCAATGTAAATAATTGAGCCCTACAAGTAACGGTACTTGTTCTTTTAATGTATACTTTATTGTATCTGAAGCATCAAGCAACAGGCGTGTAACCCGTAATTACCAAGTAAGCTAAACATAATGTTCCAAATATTTTTTAATATTGTAAATTACTTTATTCGTATAACAATATTTATGGACATGCTTTTACACCTGCCGCTTTGAATAAATAGTTAAAAAAGCGCTTTGGTCTTCAAAATAAATAGGTACACAAATCTTCGTAACACAAAATTCGTATAGTAACGACTGTCTTGATATCTAATGTTATAACTGTAAGATCCCTGAACCGTCTCCGAACCCAAGTGGGAAGGTGTAAGTCGAATCTCGTAAAGTGGGGTACTCCGGCGGAACGGCAGCAGGGTGTGGATGTGGAACTTAGTCACAAACTACGGTCCACCTCCTATCCTGCCATATGTGCCCAGAAACATGCAGCCAAAGTGACCTCTGCGCTGCCCGATAACGCCGTGGAAGTGACAAAGTTTTGGCCCAGCAGTATGTAAACAAGTGTCGTGCCATTGACACGAAGAAGAACAAGACGATAAAATAAATAGTAATACCAGCCTATTATTGTCCCACTGCTTCACTGCAGCGCAAAGGCCTCTTCTAATACAGAGAAGGCACGAGCATTGATCACCACGCTTGCTCAAGACGGGTTTTTCGATTTATGAAGTTCAGGTTTCTTCACGATGTTTTCCTACACCGATGTCTAGTAATGACCAAGATAAACTGAGAAAGTACTTATGAATTGAAACAGTCACAGTACTTGCCCGGATAGAAACCCTTGTCCCTGTCATGACTCACACACAACTACCGTGACGAAACTATTCTCTTCTAGATACGAGTATGTATTGATGATTTTGGTCACGCAATTTTGTATTGGTCATAGTGTTGAAAGCAGTTTAAAAAAAAAGACGAAACAAAACGACTACACTAAGACATTGACATGATCCCAAATCCTTTAAAAGACTCAAAAAAACTCAAACCTTTCATATCATACATTACCCATGAAAGACAAAGGATAACCACAGAGCACGATCAAAACATAAAACCTTATAGAACTATTTCCCATACAATTTTACTTTTCCTTTTGCCACCCTTTATCGGTTAGCAATTTGTTATACTACGGAATCTGCGACAAGCCAACGAAATTTATGACTGAGAAAACTCGCTTTTGAACCCTTTCAATTGTCTTTGAGATAAGACAAATACGAGCATTTTTCTTCAGTTTAAGTTACTAGCTTTGGTACAGTCGACCTTAAAATTGCTTTATCATTTTTACCTACTAGGTACAGACAGCACCTGTCCTATCTCTAACGAGGAAGCGACTAGCTAACGACTATGTTCTCGCTCTCAGTAAGGAGCAGTGGTGGTCCAGTGGTAACTTTTGCGACTTACGAGTTCGCGCTCTCAAAACGGTGAAGGAAACATAGTGAGGAAACTGACATCTACCAAACCGCACTGGGCCCGTGTGGTGGATCACGGCCCACTCCTTCTCACAGAGGAGGCCTGTGTCCCAGCAGTGGGAACATTATAGGCTGATTATGCTTATGCCGTGTCCGTAAAAGGGATACTTATATTAACAGAATAGAAGAATGACCGCTGTATATTCACACTGCCGACTCTCTCTCTCTTAGCTTGTGGCAGCGACACAAGCTTTCGAACAAAACACTCACTGATAGTTGCGGGCTTTATTCGCTTTTCGCTAATCGTGGTGGGACAGCCAACACGATTGGCGAAAAGCGAGTAGTGTGTGTGCCTAAATTGAAACTTCAGTAAAATTGAAACTATCTAACTGTCACTAACGTTTCACCAATGAAACCGGACAATATCAGCTTATGAACTAAGTTAAAGAGCTGTCAGTGTCATTATTTCCTATGGAAAATTGACATTGACAGCTCTTGAAAGCGTTGTAGACGTGCTGAACGCGTTAAGTCACATTGGAGAAATCGCACTTACGAGTAGAACTTTGGGCCCTGTCCTTTTGACGCGTATGTGCCATTCGAATTATGAGGTCGAACAAAACTAGTAAAGGCCTGACATTACAATCTGCCTAGTTTTTCCCAACTATGTGAAGCTGGCTTCAAGTCTAACCATTTTAAAACATTTTCAAAGAGTAACGGTGGAGTTTCTTTCCTATTCTTCTCCATACGAAACTACCTTTGGAAGGGGCCACTAGAATCAATTCTATTTTAACGATGTTCAAAAGTGCCTTTTATGTTCCGATTTGAAATAAATACTTTGACTTTGGCTTTGAACCAGATGCTGCTGAATACTAGTATTTAACATGGAGCGACTGACTTCCACAACCCAAATACTGGGTAACACGATATCCCTTGGTAAGACTGGTTGTCTGTCTTTTGAGATTCTGACTACCCGTAACGACTGTGAAAGATCTACAAATGACAAGCGGAACCAAGCGGGACCAAACGGCTTAACGTTCTCTAAGAAGTACCGTGTTCTTTTTATGTACCCATCTACAAACCGACCGCTGCTTAAAAACGTGTAGCTAACCCTTCGACCCGTGTGGCTATTATTATTTAGCCACAAACCCAACTGCCATATAATCTCGCTAGATCAACTCAAGGTCAGCGCGTTACCACCGACGTGCAGTCCACTCTACCTACCATTTTAGTGTCAAAGGGAGATTAGGGTAATCCGAAATAGGGACACACAGTAGTGCTAATGAGATTGTCTTAATCCAATAAGATCCAATAAATACCTATACCAGGTATTGATTGAGCGAATTCGTGGCAAATCTGTTGTGATAGCTAACAAGGCTTTAGTGATTATAAACTAAAGCGTTTTGAATTAGTTAACAGGAAATTGGCGTAATATTCAGCGTTTTGTATGAGATAACAGGAAATTGCCCTAATACTAAGCTTTATAATATAACATCACGCCTGTAATCCCAGAAGGGTTAGGCACCGGTCTACCTATAGTACATCCACATTTCGCCAGTTAAGCTTAAGTCCCATGTAATAGAGGGCGAGCCTATTGCCATCAAACGCGCACAAATCCAGACTCCGGTCTGCTACTGAGAAATTCTACATAGAAAAACCCAAACCCAAAACACTTTGCCCGACCTGGGAATCGAACCCAAAATCATGCTCAGCAGTAGCTCTTGCGACTACTAGACCAACGAGGCATTTTGTGTGCTTTTTATTGCCTACAAAATATCATTACATTGTTCCATAATAATAGGAAACTGAAAGATAACTGGTGAGGTGTATGTTTACTGTACTATCCCTACCTACCTATTCGCGCAGTTTAAGCGTGATGTCGTAGATTGAAAACGATTTTTATTCACGACTAGCTGCGCCCCGCGGTTTTACCCGCATAATTCTCGATCCCGTGGGAATATTGGGATAAAAAGTATCCTTTGTCCTAATCCCGGTCATGGTTGAGCCATGTGCCAAGTTTTATCCAAATCCGTTCAGCCATTTTAGCGTGAGACGAACATAAAAGTAAAATTAAACTTTCCTGAACATGTTTCTGTGAAAAGTTACTATTTTAAAGTGAATATTTTTGAAACCCGTAGAATATTGTTTTTTATTATTATTTAAATTTAGCATGACTAAGTTATTGTTTCTTTTTAAACTATTTATAAATCTGTAGCCTTTAGAGCAGTATTTTTTAAATGGGGTAAAAAATAATGTTCAAAATTGGACCTTATGGAGGAGACTTACAACAGCCACAAGAACAAGAAGGTTAATAACGTGAAGAAAAAAAAAAGAAAAAAAAATGAACTATTGAGGTGTAACATCTGCTTGTAAAAAAGCCTTAGGCAGGATGTCATACCATCTGTTTCGAAAATACGCATTGTCATCTACAGGTAGGCAAGGTTTCTTTGTGTGGCGCAAATGCATTTGGAATTACTATTATTGTACATTTCGACCAACTTATCTGTGCAATGGTTATGGAAGTTTTTCATACTAACATTTTGAATGGGACATACGATCAGCTTTTGTTTACTTTTTGAATTTCGTATACAACCAGCGCCACCAATATTTGCAAATATATGTTGGTCGTACTAAATTTAAATAATTTCTATATAAGAAGGTTCTGTGTGTGACAGTTATAATTTCTGATAATACATATGAACGTATACCCAGTTCTAATAGGTTAGTGTAACTAGATGTAAGGCTATTATTTTTGCGAACGTTTTATTTTAAAAGCTTTATTAATAGTTTTACCCTGTGTCGCGTCCTATACCTATTTCTCGTTAGCGTTACTAAGTCATTTTCATATCTTATAACTAATCTAAAAATCTCTCGAAAGTTTCATAGTTTCATATCATAAGGTTTTCGGCCTGTATCCGTAAAAATAACTTAAAAGGGGCAAATAAAACTAGCTAAAGTCTACGTTTTTTTTAAATAAACTTCTCAGACGGGATATCGATATCTCAACACGATAAAAAAAATTAAATTTCTAATCTCATACTTCAAGTAACAGCACTAACAGCGGTCATTGACCCAAAAACATTTTGCGTAGATCTTTTATTAATTTTTTCATGATAAGATATCCACACCAATTACGTCTACAGAGTTTTGCTAGCTAATTTATCTTGACCTTTTTTTATTCAGCACCATGACACATAATAAACGACACTCAATCAAGTCTCATAATCTTGCGTCAAGTATAAAGTTACACACACGTGTTATTATTTTATTATGCAAGTCATTGCAAGTGCAAGCGCTTCACTTATCGCACTTATGCGCAAGCGCATATCTATGAAAATCGTAGAAAAACTTGCCTTTGCTTAGATTATTGATTATGGTGCATTTCTGAATAGTCTAAGTTCAATTTTGAAAGTAAAATATTTCAGTTTTCACGTATTTAATGTATAGTCAGACAAATAATTTGGTGTACAGGCACCAAACAAGCAAATTCTTTATAAAATGTTGTGTGTGCTGAGTAGGTATTTGTTTACATCTCGCTCTTATGTATTTTAATTGAGTTTTTTTCTCAAATAATAAAGATGAATATTGGCAGTGAAGTGGATATATTAATATTCTAACATGTATAATAAAAAGCTTGTTTGACTGTCTCTAAATAATAAATAGGACCTAATGCAGTTTATAAAACGTACGATTATTGCTTTCAAAACTCAACAATACCTATAACTATTTCTCAATATATTACTCGTACATTATTACAACTAGTTAAAACAAAACACCAACCTGTTACAAAAGATCCCAGGTCGGTCACAATGGCTATAAATCCAATAACACTTGCACTTCAGTACTTGAATGCACTTTACTTCTTAACTTGAGACACAACTTATTCGTTCGGCGTTCAAACACTGACTGAATGTACCACTGGCGTCCACTGGACTCCTGTCAGGTGTTATGTAATAATAATACACTAATAAACTAATCACCTGTCACCCTGCTAATCGATTTTGAATCTTATGTCAAGAATGCAAGGTTGATGTTAAACAATGGCGTAAAGAACAAAGGGGATTATAAAGTTTGACAGGTATAGAAAATACGATCGTTTTCTAGAAAAACGCGGTTTCGGGGATTACTTAATGTTATCTTTGAAGTCTGTGTTATTGTTGTGTGAGGTGTAAAAGGTTGTAAAGTGCTTACCAGGTAACAAAGTAAAGCAGTTGCTTTACAGCGAAATGGGTAGTTAGTTTTATTGCAAGCTGTTCGGTAGTTTGTGGGTTTTGCAGGTTGTGAGAAAAGGTTTGACGGGCTGTTAGATCCCTTAAATTTTTTAATAGTTCTTCATAAAAGTTTTGTAACAAGGAACCGTTTTGGACAATATAACTTTCGTCGAATTAACCAATGAGTAGTTTCTTGGGTGAGTCTGGGGTGAGTCACTTGTGGTTTAACTTGGCATATAATCAGCCGACGGGACCATCTATTGACAAGTGGTTACCGCGACCTATTGGATTTTCAACCTACAAAGTTCTCACGGTTGGGACACGGGCCTTCTTTTTGTGTGGTGTGGGCCAATCCACCACGCGGGCCTAGTACGGGTTGTTGGAAAGTAACTTAAGGCGAAGTCTAGTAGAACAATTTTTATGAAAACTTTTTCGAATCGAGCCGCATCGTCGCGTCGCACCTGTCTTTTATAAACACCTGCTATACCAATAGGATTTGTTGTCAACCAAACACCTGGTTAGCTGTATTTAGTTCCTATCAAAGGCATCTGCTCTCAAAATGTCAGCTGCAGTTGTGGTTTGTTGAGCGAAATGATCTTACGTAGTCCATTCTCTTGGCTTGGCTTTATTATTTGTTTAGGCTACATACAAACTGACAAGTTATTTATTTATTTGGGATCTCCAACCAAGGATACACATAATACACATATAAATATACATTCATACTTAACATATATTTAATAGTAACTAATATGTTAAATTCGAAAGTAACTCTGTCTGTATGTTACCTTTTTAAGCCTAAACCACTGAACGGTTTTCGATAAATAGATTTGCCAAGGAGACATATGCGTCCTGGGGCGGGACTTAGACTACCTACTTTTTGTAACGATAGGTAGCACGTTTCCGTAGCTTAATTTTGATATCCACGTGGGAGAAGCCGCGGTTAGAAGCTAATAATAAATACACCAAAGACGGGTTAGTGACACAATTTATAAATCAAGAACAGCTCGACCGATTTTTATGATCTAAAGAGAAGTCTCCGCCCTGAAAAGCTATTAAAACATGGAATAAATTAACAAGAAAAATCAATATCAATCATAACAATAAAAAAGGTTCTTTTACATGTGCTCCGTCAGTTACATGTGACCACAGCATGCACGTATTATTATAACTAGTTGAAAACACGATATAAATAGAAAAATAAATGATGAATGATGAAAATAGATTGAATGATGAAAAAGGCCAAGATTTGAGCATTCATTTTACAACGGTGTTAACAGGATAAAAGTGTAAATAGAGAAAAAAATATTTAATTTAAGGAAAGAAAACCACTGTTTATTAAATAATCATTTTCATTTTTACACATTACTTTGTTGACTATTGGAGATAAGTAACATAGTTATATAGTCTAATTTAAGGTACAAGCATTTTAAATAAGTTTAAGTGTTGAACATATTTACATACTTGGTTATTTATTTTGTGGTGGTTACTTTTCATTGCCGAAGATGACCGGTAATGAATCATCCTTTGGTTCATCCTAGACAAAGTAAAATTCTATCAGCGGTATCGGAGATAAGTAAAACATGCATTGGAATAACAAAAACTGCCGAAAACCATAATAAATGTCCATCAGTTGAAAATCGTTGTGGAAATACGAAACGTTTTGTTTTGCCGTTTGTTCGGATTACCAGTTGTCTTGGCTCACAAGACATAATTTATTAAATTATTGTTTCCCGGGAGAGAGTGTCGTTTTCTAAAAATATGTTCGAATTTTCTAAGAAATCCATCGGGATTTGTAAGGCTACCTGGAATTTGAGACGGTCTAGTAAAAAAAGAACAACCCGGGTGTACTCGGCGAAAAAATGTTAATCCCTCACAAAAATAGAGCTGTTAATCCCGCACAATGAACAGATCCCTATTAATACGAAACACTTCGACTTGTTCCTGTATAAGTAGGCTATGCATTTAACAAATAAATGTTGTATACTTATCCTAGTCTGTACTAGGAACCTATTATTATCGCCATACAATACTTTAACACACACACCCACACACATATACTCTGTAACTTACTGTACCAGGTGGCAGGCGCATGGAGCCTCAAACTGAAACAATGGATGATTTTAGACCGAATAAATTTTTAATCGGACTTCAACAAAAAAAAACTGCTGTTTCATAGATAGAGAAAAGTGCAAAACCTACGCAGTCAAAATGTGAGGAGAACTTTTTTTTAAACAACCGGCGAAAAATTTAAAAATTCAAAACACAAAATCATTTTTTCAAATAAACCATTAACAGGATACAACTTTTGAACTGTCGAGTTCGGTCGGTCAGAAAGATGAAGCCAGTTGCCGATTCAAGAGCAAGGCAGTAGGGAAGTAAAAAAATTATAATAATAGCACAACCACGCTCTGCTAACAATTTGTTGTTTTTAAGATTTGATTCGGTGGGTGATCACAATGAAAAACTAATAATTTGTTTTATACGGAACAAGATATTTGATTTTAAAGAGAACACTTATTTATAATTTAGGGATACTCATTAGTCTCTTACTCTGGTATATATGAAGAAAAACGGGCAAGAAACTCCACAGACACTCTTTTATATCAAATTATGGTTACAAAATATTGGTTACATAAACGCCAAGGGGTTCAGAATCATGTAATGAGTAACAGGTTGTACGTCGGTGTCTCTGCCACACTGTATGTATCGCTTTTGGTTGCCTACATAAAGGAAATAACAATAAAGAATAAAAACACCTAAAAGTTTTCTAACCCTATTAATGCAGCGCTTGTTAAAAAATAAGTAACCATTCGAAAAACTTTACCCACAAAAGTTTTTATGCGGTATAAAATATAATCCAGCAAGTTTCTTCCACATTACATTTCTAATATAACGAATCTGAGCTTTTATTGTTACTTAATACCTCACCGCACATTGAACTTGTTAAAGTTAGCCAATTATAACTTTGCATGACTTATACAATGTTACGAATGGAATATTTGAAAATTTATTCGTTCACGAGTTATGCGATCGTGGTTTTAATTCAACAATATGTGTAGAAAGTAGATTTGCATAAACTTAAGGACATTTAACCACAATTACCTTCTGAAAAGCTATTCTATTTTATCCCTGCAAACCGCATGCCTTTGGAAAATCATCACAAAAACTACATGAAGATAACATCTCAACAACCTCGGCCTCGTCCTCGTATGCCCCGTTGGTCTGCGCTACTGCTGATTATAAGGGACTGGGTTCTATTCCAGGGTCGAGCTAAGTGTTGTTGTTTTTTTTTTTCAATTATAATTTCTCAGTAGCAGCCCGGAGTCTTGAATTAGTGGTTGAAGGGAATAAGCTCGCCCCTTATTAAGGGGGCTAGACGCAAGTTTTATAATGACTTAAAGTATATAAGATTTATTCTTCAGGATAAATGCTAGTTAGATATTGTGTTAAAAACATAAAACAACTAACTCTAAAATTTTCTTATAAGTATTAAAACAATACTAAATATACATGCAACCATTCTTATTTTCTGACAGATTATTCTACAAGCAACATATTAACGTAAGGGTTTATTTTTTTTCAATCTTAAGATTTTTTATAAATAGATAATTGCTTCATGTTTTGCAATAAATTACCATGCGTTGTGTTATCGCTAAGAAGTGTTACAGAAAAGAAAGCGAAGCGCGAAGCGTAGAGCTGAAGCGCGGTCACTGTCAGACTGCATATACATAACTGGCAAAATTTACGAGTACCTACTATAAGTAAACCTCTGTCTAACCCTTAGAGGAACACAGGTGTAATGTTATGTTATGTTGTGTGGCGTCAACGATGAAAATTGTCATTGCTTACTATCAGATGCCATAAATGTTCCAAAACAAATAAAACTATACCTACCACGCCATTAAATCAAGATCCTTTAACTACAATTTTTTTTATTAAAAACAGCTTGTTTCACGGAAGAACTACAAATTCCACCCTCAAGGGACAAATGTGCAGATTTCTGTTTTCCGAGAAACGGTTGCGGAAACTATTTAGTATTATTTTAGCAACTATAATTTTAACTGCTGCTGTTTTAGGTAATTTTATTGCTTTTCATTTTTATTTGAGTTTGTTTTAAGCAGTTTTAGGCAATAAAATGTATTTCCCATTGTTTTATGGCATTTCATTTTGCACCTTTTGTAACTGGCAAACCTATTGTAAGTGTAATTTTTACAGTCAGCTTGTGATGAAAGCTCGACCTTTCTTTGTATGAGAGAAATATACTAACATACAATGGAAATATTACTTCCATTGCAAAGCACATGCGTTTTGCATATGCATTGCCTAGCAGTGAAAGCAAGAAAGAAAGAAAAAGTATTTATTGTGTCGTAAAAACGGACGAAAAGTACGATAGACTTCAAATAGCATTCATGGATGAAAGCCCTTCGAAGGCAGCCGTGTAAGTTGGTATAACGAATTCAAGCGCGATCGGCTTACTTTGGGGGATGAATAAAGAAGCCCTATGACGGCTGTTACGGAAGAAAACGTGCTAGCAGTGAAAAATATAATCCAAGACAATAGACGAGTTACGTATCAAGAGATTCAGAACACATACTGAAGTTTGGATCGGGAAGCCTTCACGAAATTCTACACGTGCATCTTCGCGTGAGGAGGATAGTTTCACGCTGGGTGCCACACAACCTCACTGATGCTCAGAAGCAGGCCCGGGTGGAATGGTGCCGTGATATGATAAACTTTGAAGCAGTCTCGGCGTGTTTACGACCTCATTACAGGTGATGAGTCTTGGATTTATCAATACCATCCGAAAACGAAGCGCCAGTAGAAGGTTTGGATATTTCAAAACGAATCAACGCCTACCAAAGTCAAGCGATCTAGAAAAGCGGGGAAGATTTTTTCAATTTGACTGGCTTTGGAATTTACTGGACTTACTGGTTGAATTTACTGGTCGCCTGAAAACGGGCGAATCGTACGATAGACTTCAAATAGCATTCATGGATGAAGGCCCTTCGAAGGCAACCGTGTATCGTTGGTATAATTAATTCAAGCGTGATCGACATACTTTGGGGGATGAAGAAAGAAGCCCTTTGACGGCTGTTACGGAAGAAAACGTACTAACAGTGAAAAATAGAATCCAAGACAATAGCCGAGTTACGTATCAAGAGATTCAGAACACATCATCACGAAATTCTACACGTGGATCTTCGCGTGAGGAGGATAGTTTCACGCTGGGTGCCGCCAACCTCACCGATGCTAAAATTTTCAAGATCGAAGTCCAATCTATTGCACTTGGTGTCGACGGTCTGATAATGGAGCCAGAAAGTGGATAGTGGAACTCTTCAGTGGCTACTTGTAAACGTCTCTAGTTTGGGTTCGTATTATTCGTTTTGACGGGTTCAATAGATTGGGGAGAGTCTGATGGTGGAGCCAGCAGGTGGATAGTGGAACTCTTCAGTGGCTACTAATAATTACTTCGTCTTTTGCGTCATACGATGAGTCCAATAGATTATACTTGGTGTTGACGGTCTGATGATGGAGTCAGGAGGTAGATAGTGGAAATCTTCACTCATAACTTCGTTGTCATTGGCCTTATCAACTAAATAAAGAATATACTCGACTAAAACGTAAAAAGAAACCGACTATGATCGGAGCTATGATTTTAACATGTCTGTGTAATATCACTACATTATCATCGCTACACTAAAAACATATAGAGCTACTTTACATTAAATCTTTTTCAAAAATTTAATGGAAAAAGGTGGTCAAGACTTACATATCGGTCTCACTGTTAAAAAGTTTCCCATACGTAGTAGGGATTTTCATAAGATTCCCATGAGATTTAAAATGCAATTACTACATCGAACTGCATTCCTAATTCCAATCACGAAGTAAGTACATAAAATTTTACTGCTATCGTTTCTATGTCTAGTTTCTATGTTCCGCAAACTAATTATCATCCCTTAGGAATAGACTTAATCAGCTCCACTGTCATACAAAATAGATAAAGTTACCTTTTACTAATTACATTTTCGATCAAATTAGTTTTCAATAAATGTATGCAAATTATTTAATAGAAGTTCCAAACTCTCGGGAATTGATAACTTCGCCTGTTACTCGTACACCGACATTGACGTGAAGTAATGTCATTTTAACATTTGGAGGGTGAACAAAGAAAAATGAAATTAGAAAAGCGTAGGTATTTTGGAGAAGCCATTTGAAATAAGGTTGGAAAAGTGTGATCAAGAATCTAAAATAGTTTTAGATATAAAAAAAGAATTCGAAGTTAGAATTTGGAATTTGAATGGCATCGTTTGACAATATATATTTTGCTTATCTGAGATTCTGGAAAAATACTGCAGGCTCTTAAGTTTAACGTCTTTTAACATTGAACTGTTTTTATAATAAATATTTAATCGACTCAAACAAAAATTAGCACTTTAAAGCTTAATACATCGCAAACGGATCCCTGAATCGAAAAATTATTTTCACTCACCCGTAATATTTTTTAATTACCTTTCGAATGACACGCTACTCCATGTTATAAACAAGACAGTTTACAAGTTAGGAATAAGATTTTATCATACCACTTTCTTCGCATGGCTAATATACAGGATGCCCCTTAAGTCGACGTTAAGCCGGAATCGGATAATATAATATATAATATAATATAATATAATATAATATAATATAATATAATATAATATAATATAATATAATATAATATAATATAATATAATATAATATAATATAATATAATATAATATAATATAATATAATATAATATAATATAATATAATATAATATAATATAATATAATATAATATAATATAATATAATATAATATAAAAAAAGCTTGGGACTGACCTGCGCCAATTTTTGCAAACTGTTTTTTTTTTGTTTTGCACCTAACTTTTGTTTTATTTTATATACACTTTGACATTTCATGATTATTAAATACACAATGACATGAATATTTACTTTGTAAAATATTATTTTATTATTTTAATTTCGTGGGAGGTCGTAGTGGGTAATATTTTTATATATTTTGTCTATCTCAGTTATTCCTTTATTTTTTTATATCTGGCAGTTTGAGTACTTAAAGCGGCCTACCCAAATGTCCTTTCTTTGGTATTGTTCGTCGAATCTCTGAGCTCCTTACGTTTTGAGTTGATTTGCACGATTAATGATAAATGCGTGCACTGACTGGACAGGCCCACTCAAATCTGTATGGTTCTTTCCTCGAAAGACCATTTCAGATATCTACCTACTTGGTCCTCGTATGATCTGTAAAATAAACAATTACATGAATACTTACCTAGGTATTATTTTATTGTTATTATTGTGAATGTTAAGACTATGTGGGTAATTTTTTTTACTTTTGTTTTTTTTATTTTATTATCTCAGTTAGTTTTAATCGTAATCTTGGTCTGGCGGTTTGAGTAATTATGCGGCCTACCCAATGTCCTTTCTTTGGTATTGTTCGTCGAATCGTTGAGCTCCTTATGTTTTGAGTTGAGCTGTATGATTACTGACAAATGCGTGCACTGACTGGACAGGCCCACTCAATCTGTGTGGTTCTTTCCTCAAAAGACCATTTCAGACATCAATCCACATGGTCTTAACATGATCTGACCAAGATTATGTCTGGACTTTAAAAGAGACTGTGACCTCTGAGTTTGTTTCGGATTTTCTTCTTAGAGTAGTCAGATAGGAAACGCCGACCTCATCTAGTTTTAAAAAAAATGTTTGACGTGTAAAAGTGTTTGTACAAACCCACTTACAGAAATAAAAATCATTTATCACCCGACACCGGCATGATGTCGACTTACAGCACACCCTGTAAAATATACTCATGCCGAATTACAGCTTTCTAGTAGGTACTAAGAGTCTCTGAGTTAAGCTGCAGACAGTCGGACGGACGGACATGGCGAAACTATAAGAGTTCCTTGTTGACTACGGTACCCTAAAAAAGATAGGACATTTTTATAATACGTTCAGTTTATCACAAAAAAAAAACAAACAAAGAAAACAAACATCAAAAATCACTACGCAAAAGAAATAATTTAGGTGATCAAGAAATTCGCAGTTCACCAATAATTGACAAATATATCAAAATTGTGAGCTTACATACTTTTGCCTAACCCTTTTCGGATTACAGGCGTGATGATATGATGTGTTATCCCAAAAAAAAAACAATCAAAATTTTATTCCGAAAGCAAAAAGTACCAAAAACCTATAGCCATCTGAATCCTTTAAACTCTCAAATGACTGGCCATACAAACCAGAAATAACCCAACGAAAACCCACAGAAAGTATCAAAATACTCTATTCACGTCGAAATTACGTAGACTACCTCTGTAAATTTCAGTAAATACATTTGCCAACGTTTCGACATCCGAACCTACCCTCGTCTACACTCCACAATAGATGAAAACATTACTCACAAGCGTTACTTATTTGTACCTGTCACAATATTATGGATGTACGTACGCTTCTGAGTCTGCCTGGGTTTGGTGTGGGCGGTAATTATGAATTGCTCAGTTGAATTTCTGCCTATAAGGATTTGTTAGCATACATTATTATACATACTTCCCTTCAGTCTTAATGAGGGGTATCGTATTACCCTTGATCCTTTTTTTTGTATATTGGCATGGCTAGCTAATATATGGCAGATTATTTAATGTTATGTTTTGTGTCTCGAAACTTTGCATAGGTACCTATAATAAAAAAAAAAATCTAACTGAACAGACAGCTGTGCTGCTGGGGAGTTTGTAGCACTACTTATTCCCAGCTAAAGCACTAGGAAGTGGTGATGGGCGGGCATTTTGGGGACTGTTCTTGTAACTTTGACGTTTGAAAAGTGCTGATGATTTTGACCCAGTAACTGGGTTGTGGCGGTCAGCTAGGCGGTTGCTTCATGTAAAGTGATGATGACCCTAATTTGGTTGAGAACAGTTTAGGCAGTTGATGGCAACCTGGATCAAGAAGAAGTTGCAAAGTCTTCATCCAAGAATTCAGCATCATTCCTGCCAAGATTTCATCACCACTGCTGCTCAAAACGGTAAAGGAAAACATAGTGAGGAAACCGGCATGTCCTAGAACCTCCTACCCTACCCTGCCCTTCCCTCTCTGTCCTACCGTTTTGCTGTGGCCTACAGGGTCCATAATGATCTAAATTATATAGTCACCACCTAAATAGTATTATCCAATATAAAGTTAAGACCCAATATTTACTTTGTGAAGTATTATTTTATAATTATTTTAATTATTGTGTGAGGAGTTAGTGGTTTATACTTTTATATATATTGTCTATCTTAGTTTTTTAATCTGTCCTTTCTTTGGTATTGTTTGTTGATTCGTTGAGCTCCTTAAGTTCTGAGCTACACGATTAAAATAAAATGCGTGCACTGACTGGACAGGTCCACTCAATCTATGTGGTTCTTTACTCAAAAGACCATTTCAGACACCAATCTACATGGTCTTCACATGATCTGACCAAGATTATACCTTTGAGTTTGTAGTCAGATAGGAAAGGCCGACCTCATCCCATTGTACAAACCTACTTACAGAAACAAAATCATTTATCATTTACACATTATGGTACAGCCACCCGCACTTGGCCCGCGTGGTGAGAGAAGAGGAGGCATATGTCCCAGCAGTTGGTAACATATGTTCAGCAGCAGCCATTATAGAAGTTTGAGTTTCAAATTGTGTATAGTAGTGATCAAACCATGCTTTGTTGATATGGGTCCCAAAATTGCAAGTGCATAACTAATATTCCTTCAACGATGCTGTGGTGAGCTTGTTGTTTTGCTTCGAGTAGTTGTTTCGTGACATTTTGCGGTGTTATAGGCCAGTAGCCTTTCAATACGATTATAATTAGTTAATTATTATCTGCCCTTCGCTTTTCTCCATCTTCATAATTGTTTAACTTTTTTCCAAGTCATCAATGGCTAAAACAGTAATATTCTGCGAAGGTAAAACTTCCCGTATTCAAAAATATGTCTTACTCCAAGAGAAGCAATCCTTTTTCAAGTGTTGGCAGGTCAAAATTTGTTAACAACTTCCTTCAATACTCCTTCAATAAAAACTAATAACAAAACTCCAGATTTATTCCCCAATGTTATGTATGCGCACACTCATCCTTAATAGAAAAAGGTGGGGGCATAAATCCCTAAAATATGCGATACGCCACACAATAAAAATATTTGGTTACATTCAACGTAACCGCACATAAAAATGACGTATAACTTTTACGCGAAACCCGGACCATAGAATAAGAATGTTTAGAAGCGAAACTCCCGCTTTTAATGTCTACAGTTTCTAGGCGTAAAAAACGTTCAACGTAGTCAGGATTGTGTTTCTCTTGCGGTCACGTACGATGAACTGCACTTCAGTGGCTATCACTCGAATTACGAAAACCACTCTAGATAACTATTTAAAAATAAAGGCGCTGTCAGTGTCTAATTGACGTTCGTCTACCGCATGTCGATGGAAACGCCGCTCTGCACTCGATCGACAAATTGACGATTTAATGGGCAGGTCTTCGGAAGCGGTACATGATAAATGAATTTACACGTCAGTAATTTAGTAAGTAATTTAAAAAAACTAGATGGTTGGTCGGCGATCGCTATGTGACTACTCTGCGGAGAAAGGCTGAATCAGACTCGGGGGTCAAAGTCTGTTTTAAAGTCAAGATTTAGTCTTGGTCAGATCATGTGAGATCCATGTAGATTCGAGTCTGAAAGGGTCTTTTGAGGAAAGAACTACCAGAATCGAGTGTACCTTGTCCAGTCTAGTCAGTGCACGCATTTGTCAGTAATAAAGCAGCTCAACTCAGAAATAAAGGAGCTCAACGACTCGACGTACAATACGAAAGAAAGGTCATTTGTGTAGGCTGCACAAAGTACTCAAACTGCTAGACCAACACAAATCGCAAATTCCTCAAACTACTTAGGTAGGTAGGTTATACGGTTCGAGTTTCACTTCTATTCGGTTTTCGAATTCTATATCCTCACCCGCTTGGGGATTGGGCAATTCTTCCTAAATTTAATTTCCACAGCTAACTTATGTGAGTTGGCGTTGGTGTTCCGTGTTCGTTACGTTTGATGGTAGCGTGATTTTTTTTTTTTTTTTGAATGGCATCTCGCAGGTCAACCTATGAGGTTGTCGTCTGCTTAAACGGGCTTGCCTGTGGTTGCCCTAATAAATTAAGGCCTCCAGCCAGGACTTAAACTTAAATACTAACTAAAACTAAGCGAAAACGCTAAGGGCACCCCCTGTGGGGTACGGACCTCGGCTTAGGGCGTCGCTGGAAGAGGGCAGCAAGGGACTAGCTGGATCAGGATTGATATTAATTAGGGAAGAATTTAAAGCTACAGGCTCAGCGGTGCGGGCTGGCTCGATCAAGGGTCGGGAGGGGCGTGTATTTGGGCGTCGCGGCGGGCCGCGGCGGCGAGGACGGTAGGACGGCGATCGGGTTTTGGGCTTATGTAGTGTGCTGGTGGCCTTAATACTCCCCTGGAGGAGGGTAGTGGCGTCGTCGGGGGCGATTAAAGTATGCCTTGGTCGGCGAATACTGCTAATGCGGGAGGGAGTGTAGCGGGCGGCCGCTGAGATCAAGGGGTTGGAGTGTTTAATGCCACAGTCAAAGAAGCGCTTCGATAAGCGTTTCATGAACTGGTTTATGGTAGGCATTTTAAGATCGATGTGGAGATTTATATTACGGACATAGAAGGGGGCACCCGTGACCTTTCTGAGGAAACGGTTCTGGAGGGTCTGCATCTTATGGAGATGACGTGGGTGAGATGGTAGCGTGAAGATGTGATGGGGATTTTATTGTAACTTGTCTGGCCTTTGTGGCTTTTTATTGATGTTTTAATAACCCCTGGACTGTTCTGGTTAGGATTGCTAGATTCAACATCTGACTTGGCGTTTTCACATGATTATGATTAACCAACAGATTGGTGATCACAGTCATATGCTGCCTATCCTTGAATCTATTAGTACATAGATAGACTTCCTTCAATGTGTATTGGGTTGGATATTGAATTTATAACATTACAATTTATTATTTTTACAGGTGCGTGTAACTGTTCAAACACCCTCATTGTTCTTTTCTTATTATTCTGTCTATTTCCGGTCATTTACGAACGTTTATATGGCTAGGTTCTGAAGTATGTGTATGTTTGTTTGTGAAGTGTGTGTGTATGGTTAGATTTTTATCAAGTGCTGCAGCTGTTTTCCGATTTCCTTAGTGACCCTAGCCATTGCAATGTACCTACCGCCCCCTCCTAATCTTGTTCGATGCTAAGTCTGCTACTGCCAGGTATTCACGTTGAATATTTGTGAGTTAGAAAACGAAATAGCTAATTTTTTACCCGGTTCCTGTAGTTTACACATATTTTTGAAACAAGATGCTGATGGTTTCAATATAG
The DNA here is from genome assembly GCA_963555695.1 of Dasypolia templi. Taxonomy (NCBI): domain Eukaryota; kingdom Metazoa; phylum Arthropoda; class Insecta; order Lepidoptera; family Noctuidae; genus Dasypolia; species Dasypolia templi. Next base: position 5,493,142 of record OY743148.1, on the reverse strand, counting down.
CATAATATTACTTACCACCGTGCTAAAGTAAATTTATAGGGTTTAAGCTGTAAGGGAAAGTTTCAATTAAACCAGTACCTTCTTAAAAAAATACAAAGTTTATTGTAAATACACATGAATGAAAGTACAAAACATCAATTGTAGCAAGCCACCAACCAAACCCTTCCCACAAACTTATATGTTCACTCCAACAAAACTAGTTATCCGTTCCCAGTTATATCGGTGTTTACACCAGCAATGAGACTAAAACAATAACTCGCTTTTGCAAGTCCGTGAGATGAACTGCTTAATAACTTCTAGCTCATCGAATCAGTATCGGCCTAGTATGGTTGGGCTCATAAAGGGATCATAACGTTTATGCAAAGCAGCCCGAGACACAATAATCTATAACAACTGGTCTTCCTACCTAGTTCTTATAAAAGGACTAACTCTCTCATATGTCAAATCATGACAAAACTGTTGAACTCAGTGATCTCTCAGTATATTCCTTTCAAATGTCTCGTGTCAATACTCACAACTGAGACCTAAGTTATATAACAAGAACATAGAAAATGGTTGAATACTCACAAGGTTCAGGATTGATCGGACTCACAGGAAACCCCCCCAGGTTATTTGGAAACATTCTGGTCATTCCAGAGTGGTCCCTCTCCCAAAACGTGTTCCTAGTTGTCACGCCTTGAAGGGAAGAACCAAAGAGTACTATAATAAGACGGGAAGAACCTTAACCATTTTGACAGCTACATAACCTATCGATCCTTCGAGAATTCTCTTCCACAGACTCAATAGAATTCTAATTTATCTGTGCTTACGCAGACCCACGAAAGGTGTCGCTACTAGTTGCTTTAATTATGTATTTTTGCAACGTCACACATTGTAAGTAATCCTGGATGAGACTTGCCAAACCAAGGCAGCACGGCACGAAAGGGAGGAGGTCTATAATCAGAAGTTCTTGGAACAAAGATGGCGATGATGCTGATGATAATGATGAAGAAGCCATCCTCTTGATTTACATGCTAAATTTATGCAACTGGAATGATTATGGTGGATGCACTATTATTTACTTTTGAATCTGCGGCTGAACTTCTTCCCCCCTTAACAAGCCAAATCCTACCAAAACAGAGACCAATACCCACATTATACCGAACAAAAACATTCATATATTGCTTCGACCGTTACAAGTCTCGCTCAATGGGGCAACGGATTTACGGAAGAAAGTTTTATTGGGATCCGGATAAACGGACCGGGAGCGAATATTTTCATCTGCTCCTAACGTAAGTCTGTTGATTTGCATACTACCCCATTTATTGGAGTTATTTAAAGGAGTTTTCTGTATGAGGAAGGAATTATGGATATCATTAAAAAAAAACATATGTATATCTGAGTCGGTGGTCTAAGGACGTTGAAAGATTTACAAAATGGGGGAAATATAATTTGTATGGATTTAGGATAGCCAAGACCAACTTTTAAATTTCGACCATTGAAGTGTGTGGCACACTGGAAGATGTTATGCATTTATTGATGGAGTGTGTCAGATTTCAGTTTGCAAGAGAGGATCTAGTTAGAGAGCTGGATATAAATATGTACGATGTTTCCATGTTCCATCATATTTTGTCAACACTTAGCTCTGGAGCTGCTTATAATTTAATTAAGTTTGTTATGTTACGTTTCACATTATAAGGTCCGATGGAACAGGCATGAGCACCTGTAAAAATTCGCCAAAAATAAATGCGACATGTTGGTTAGAGAGATGATTGTATATACTCGTAATTATAGCAAGGAAACTTCAAAACAGTATGTACTTCCACTCCAAAACTAACCTAATCTAACCTAACCATTTTCCAAAAAAAAATCCTTATAAATCGAAACTCCCATGACCAATTCACAAAGATATACTGCACTTCAATACTTAGAAACTTGACGGCTGTCGGAAACTACTTAACGGCAATGTGCTACCAAATTTGAGGGCTAAGCTCGTAAAACATAAAATATGACGTCATATTACATGACGGGGATATCAGGATGTATGAAATGAATGTTTTTACGTCACTAAAATGTAACGATGCAATTTTCACAGTGATTCATGGGCTGATAGAATGGGAAGTATAAAGTTTAGTTGTCTCTCATTTGTTTTTGTGTAATAATGATTGACTGACTGACTTTAATGTTTATTGGTAATAGAAGATTAAGGAAGATTGGATCTCAACTTAATGATCAAAAATTAGTGAACTGTGATATATTCTTTTTGTTTTACTGCCTGTTTGTTAAATTGCAGTTCTCAGTAATATAGTTTAAAATCGTAAAGCCTTTATTGTACCTACAAGTAAATTTCTTACTTCCCGATGTTTGTCTTAACTAAACTCATCATAATTTTAGAGATACTAGTCATTCTCTAAATTATCATTCCAACTGGCGATGTCCTTTCCGTCTCTTAAGCTAGTCAAATTAAGTCACCGTGTGTACTATAACCAAGATTATAGAATAGTCTACTTTACGACCACGAAGAATCTATTTGGAGTGAGGCCAGCCTGGCAACTCCAGATAAGCAATTCGTAAGACCGAGTGTTCCAAGACAATTGGTTTCTTATATATTTTACAGAAATGAAATGGTTACAACAGAACTATTTTGAAATAAAGAACTGAGCTATTTCTGCGTTGTGTGCAATGTTAGTGTGAATTGTATTTGAAATAATAGTGGATTAAAGCATCTTGGAAGAAAGGACAAATTAAGCCTGAAACATAACATCACGCCTTGTTTCCCCGAAGGGTTAGGCAGAGGTGTACCTATAGTACACCCACATTTCGCCAGTTATGTTTAGGCCCCATGTAATAGGGGGCGAGCCTATTGCCATCTACCGGGCACAAATCCAGACTTCGGGCTGCTACTGGAATAGGGATCGAACCCAGGACCTCATGCTCAGCAGTAGCGATTGCGACCACTAGACCAACGAGGAACGAGGCCTGTAACAGCGGGGCCAATATGGAAGAGGGAAACCCATGACCGGGAACTATGGATAAATATGGGGGAGGCCAATGCTAAAGCAAAACCGTCTTCGGGAACCGATGTCTGAATAAGTTATTAAAGGATATAGGCTATTATTATTACTAAAGCATCTTGGTATGTTCTTAGGTTCAAAAGAGTTAATGAGAAAACGAAACCAAATGCTGACTGACCTGATTTCGTAAAGTTTCCTGACCTGCCTCCAATTTAATTACATTTGAAGAGATATGAGGAACAGGGTGTAAAGTTCACTCATGCTCTTGGAAAAGGGAGGATCCGCCGACCAGATGGATGTCGTATCTGGTGGGCAACTGCCCGATGATTGTTGTCGGGAAGTTGTATATATGCTAACTGCGCGGTAAACTTTGATTGCGCGATGCAGGATTTGTGTGATGCGTTGTTCGCATGTGGCGGTATAGATGCCGCCACACATTCTTGCCGTACCCGGGAAATAAAAAAAAAAATCTGTGGAAGTCGAAGTTATAAAGAAATGTTTTAACCCCTTTTTTTTTTTTTTTTTTGTTCCCGGGGTGGAAAATCCTCATGGATGTCCTCCGCCCTGGGGCGGGCGGAGGGGTCGGTCAGACTCTTACTGACTAAAAACCACCCCGGTGTTCCATCTCACACCTACGCCGAGGTCGCGGGAACACATTATTCTTCCACAACCCCGGCTGGTGCCGGCCCGCTTGCGCGGGCCCCGTCTCGGGCGGGGGGAGTGAGGTGTACTCCCCCCGCAACGTCTGTGAGCGGCGCACGCGGAACACTACGCGCGCCGCCTTCTCGGGTCCTGATGTTGGGGAGCGACGGATGTCCCCGAATCTGTCGCCCCTGGACCCATTTAGGGGGGCCGGAAGAGGGCGTTGTCCGCCCTCCTCCGACGCCCGGTGCGTCTGCTGCGGGCCGGGTCGAGAGTCGAGATCTCTCTCTCCCTTTCCGCAGCCTCCTTCTGCGAGATGTGCTCATTTCACCTGGTTTGACGTTTGAAACGCAGAGGTTTGACTCCAATTGTGAAAGAAACATACGAATCGTTTCAGTAATGTTTACACACCTCCTTTTCAATAATACACCGGTCTTGTTTCTTGAAGTTTATAATTATAAAAAGGCAACCTAGTTATAAGTCTATGTTTGAAATTTTAGTTCTCGTTCAGCCTCCAACATTTTTAGTAAATTTTTGACAAACACGACAAATCTATACATAGTTCATACTTCATTAGTTCCAACTGATTTACTATCTCACTGATTTACATTTGATTATTAGGTCAGTTTGTTAGTGGAATTCCGTAGATTATTATCCATACCGCAAATCAATTTGCAATTCCATCTGGATTCACTCCAAATGTTTGGTAATTGGGATGCTCTAATTGTATCTGTTTGTTTATTCTGTCAACTGGTGTGGTTGTGTCTGCATTTGTGCGTTGTTGGGCTAATTCATGTGACGTCAGCTGTTGGTGGTGGTTGGTAATTATGTCATGAGAGTGATCTTTTGTCAATGAGCTACATTGCTAAATCTGAAGGCTATTGAACTTAAAACCGGGTTTGATTACATGCTCAATAGTAATCTTAGCATAAGTCTACATTTACTTAATTCTGACTATTGCTGTCCACTGCAAACGTATTTACTGCCTACCGCATTCAGTATATCGTTACCGTATTTTCAAGGTTACCGTCTAAGTGGGAGGTGACGTTTGTTAGCCTTGCAAGCCTCTTGCATTAAGTAAACTTGTCCAAAATTTGAATTTGGTTGGCATAGTGACTGATCAGTTGTTAAAACCACCTCAATGGACGTGTATATTACAAATTCCTTGCCAAACTTTTATAGAAATATGAAGTCTCGTATTTCATCAAAAGTAACGAAAAACGTGGCAAAATGGATTGTCATAAGACCTCCAATCTTTTTTTTGAGTCCAAACCCGTTGTGGGGTGGGTATACTCGACAGAAAACCAGAACAATATCGCACACAAACGCGAACAAAGCCGTGTCGCTCTTGGGGGCACCAATAAAGGTTTATCACAATTTTGTTTTAGAATATTCAGGTGGAATAAAAGTGGGTGAGGATCATACCAAAATGTAACACTGTAACGTTTTATTTGATTAATCTTTTCGGCGTTCATGTATGTATGTGTGTGAGTTTCTTTATTCCACCATAACTTTCAATACACATTTTTTGTGGTGATTGAATTAAATAAGTATAAATTTTGTATGTGGTAAGTGGCAACCAGTAACAAATATTCTTAACCAGAAACTTGTAAAAGAAATCTTGAGTTGTAACTTTCTGCTGCCTCTATCCTAATATATTTAGTTTAAGAGTTCTCTAATGTTATGTAACCGTCTTGTCTCCGTGCTTAGAAAGGTTGGTCCGCGCGGCTAAAAATAAATAATCGGTCGCCATATTATTATTTATCACGAAGTCTTTTAATTATATTTGACTTTCTTTTTACACCTTACCAAGAAATTTACAACGTTTCACTTCTATGTAATAAGCAGCTCTCTGGTGAGAGTCCCTATTGTTCGGGTACGATTCACAAACAGGCCATGACGAAAAGGGCACCGATTTGATGGAAAAACTCTCTGCAATAAGAAGATGAGAGCGCTCTCCTGAGACACTGGCTTTATCTAAGGTGTCACTGTTAGCGAGAAACAAAACAAAAAAAACAAAATCAGTCTGTAACTAAACTTCAATTGCATGGTAAAAGCTGTCTGCGCACGAAGAAGGAACGCATCAACCACCAGAATTACTGATATGGTGCTATTGGAACGAGGTTCCTTAACGCGGCTTGCGATAGGAGAGGAGTTGACTGGTATTAATAGTCTCGTAAGGAAAAAGTGTTATGTCCCCTACATGCGACTGTCTCTCTCTCTGTCTCAGTTTATTATATACGTGTGCGTGTGTGCGTCCGAGTATCGCGTAAGGAAGTTCGTTCCTGATGGGGGTCTCCCAACGTTATCATTTCTCACGTAGCAATTAAGCGTAGGATCTTGCAAAGAATAGCGTTAACTAAGAAAAAAGCAGTGGTGGCCCACTGATCGGTTCCGATTAATGAGTAAGTAGAGTGGAGTAGCGGGTTTTTTTTTGGCTGATTATGTATATTAGCTGAGCCCTAGAACATTCTGTATTTTTTTATTTGTCAGGCAATTCACGTGAAACTTGGCACATAGGTGTGCCAAATTCCGTTTAATTTCTTTAAGCCGTTTTGGCGTGAAAGCAATACAAACAAATACCTTGTAGGTATTATTTTTTTTTGCTTTACCTTAAAAAAAACAAATATTTTACATTATAATATTGGTATAGATTTATTCAACATTGTGCACTACAAATGCAGACTTCCAAGTCGAGCGCGAAGCAAACACTGCCGTACCATCCTTTACTGGAACCATTTCGCCGCATTTTCAGGCCCCTATTTGAGAACCTCTGGATAAGACCAGAACGCAGAAATTTTCGTCATCCAGTAAGCTATAATCACATACTTAAAATCCAAAATTTCAAGTCTGTAGGTCATTTAGGTCCGAAGTTAAGCGAAAGCAAAGTTTCGCATTTATGACACTCACTCACTCACTCATGATCATCAGAATAGAACTAGTACTTTCCATAAACTCAGCTGAAATTTGGTACAGAGTTAGGGTTTAATGACCACATAAAGGGAAAACTATAAAAACTAGGATAATCGAAGATCTGGAGTACCTGGTGACCCTGATTAGAAAACACAAGAGCCCAACCAAACTATTAGAGATCGACATACCGCCTTTACAAAAAATATTCAACTTGGTGGGCCGCTTCATTTGATGTCAAAAATCGAAGGTCTGAAGTATCTGATGAAGAACCCTCAGCTGGTCTCAGCTGTATTAGAGATATGGACTGTCATTGCAAAAACACAGCGTAGTGGGACACATCTTCTAATTTAATCTAGCCTATAGCGTCCCACTGCTGGGCGAATGCCTCCCCTTCTGCTTTACCCACGTTTCTACAAAAAGAAGTGAAATCCCACCAAAAACATTCTGTAAAAAACTGGCCAAGTCCCTTGTGTACCCTTCAACGGCCAAGTCACACAACATTAACTATAATAATAAAGAAATCGCAGTAAGGAACCTTAGATTTGGCACGACTTTGTCTAGGTTTCATTACTTTTTAGAGCTAAACAAGCAGCTCCATCGAGACTTGGCTAGTTTTTTACATTATGTTTTTGGTGGGATAATTATGACTGTAATACTTTACAAAAAAACCGGCCAAGTGCAAGTCGGACTCGCGCACCGAGGGTTCCGTACAAACCTGTAGGTATAGTAAAAGTTCACACGCGTGTATGAGGAAAGGGTAAGTTTGAAATAGTTAAAAATATTTTTATTATATTATGTAACAAAAAATTTACGGTTTTCGCAATTTTTACTTTATCTGTGCTATAAGACGTTTCTTCGTACCAAATTTCATGATTCTGAGTTCATGGGAAGTACCCTGTAGGTTTTGATTCCCTCGCGAGTGTCGAAAATTTGCGGCATAAACGGCTGAATCTTCTGATTGCGTTGGCTTATAAGTTTGATTTTTTCACAGCTCTAAGGGACAGTAGATTTGAGTATTTGATATAAATTCCAGCTTGATATCTCCACACGTTCCTGAGAAAAAGGGTCTTGACAGACAGACAGACGGACGGACAACAGAGTGATCCTATAAGGGTTCCGTTCCTTTCGAGGAACCCTAAAACCATACAAAAAATCAAATCTCTTTTCTTGTATGTTTGTTTGTTACGGTTTCACGCTAAAGCTTCTTAACGGATTTGAATGAAATTTCGCACATGGGTAGGCTATGACCTGGATTAGGAGATAGTATCCTTTTATTCCGATATTCCTAGACTTATGAGATCGGAAAAACTGCGGGGAGCAACTAGCAAAATATTTAAATATTAAGAAAACTCGTATACACCGTGCGGAGCACAGTCTAGTTAAATTCTTTCATAAAAATATAAACAACGTCCAATGTATTTTTCGCTGTTACGAGAACCACAACCCAAACCTACCTTGATTCATGCGGTATCCAAGTGAGCATTTCACCGGTCTCCCAAATAGGTACAGACAGAGCGACAACCCTATTTTTAAGATTCCTTATTATAGTCTTTATATTAGCGGGACATGGAACGTTTGGGATTTTATATGTTTTCCTGTTTACCTGTGTTTTTCCCATAAACTACGCAGCCGTGACACTTGGATTATTATAAATATGTCATGATATTGTTTTGTTTGTGTGTTTTTGGCTTTAAAATATGGAGGAAGATTGTTGATAAGAGAAAATACGTTGCGGTCGCTCTATCCGTTAAAAAACCTCCTCCCATCACACATAAAGGCTATGCTTGTACAGTCCCTAATCTTTCCCATAATAGACTATGGTGATGTGTGTTACTATGACCTGAATGCAGATCTCCTCAATAAACTTGACCGCTTTCTAAATAACTGCATTCGATTTGTCTTCAATCTACGTAAGTATGTGGCTGCGCACCGATTGCTTTTAAAATGGTTACCCATACGTCAGCGTAGACAGTTGAGGGCTCTGTCTATGTTATATTCTATACTCGACAAACCTACTTCTCCTTCTTATCTGACCCCCCATGTTCAATACTTATGCTCTGCTCATAGTCGAAATCTTCGTTCCACCAAATATCGTCTTCTACGATGTCCTTCTCACCGGTCTGGTTTTATTCACTCTTCTTTCTTTGTCCAGGCGGTCTTTCTTTGGAATGCGCTCCCGCTGAACATCAGGATGGCAACCAGTCGGTTATCTTTCAAAGTGAAGGCTCGTGAACATATTCGTGAGAAGTTTGTTAAATCATCTCAACGCTGATTTGCTGGATTCGTTTTCTCATCTACCTATCGTTATTTCTCCTGACAAAGTTTAATCTGTTTATATGTATGTATTTAAGTATTTATGTTTTTGTAGGGTATTCTTTTTCGAGTTATCTATCCTTTTTGTTGCACCTGCCATGTTTTGTCTCTGCATCACCCTAAGGTTGACTGGTAGAAAATGCCTAAGGCATTAAGTCCGCTTTGTACAGTATTTTTTTTCTTGTGCATAAAGTTATAATCAATAATAAATAAAATACGGTAAGCCTGAGGTGGATTTAGCGCACTTTAACGACAATAGGAGGATAGGATAACTGAGTACATTTCAGCCCGGAGACTGGATGGGTGACAGATTGGTAGTAATAGGCTCACCACGCATTACATGGGACTTAAACATAACTGGCGAATGTGGGTGTACGAGTAATATAGGCACACCTCTGTCTATCCCTTCATTGCGGAATAAAGGCGTGATATTATGTCTTTCGAGTTGAGTGAGAGTTCTATTGAGTGGCGTCCAAGGACTGAAAGACGAAATGTCGGTCGTCCGGCGGCGAGATGGGCGGACGATATTGTTACCATCGCGGGTCGAACCTGGATGAGGCTGGCACGGGAGATGATTATATCTTTCTCTAAACATAACAGAAGCGTCTGCTTTTTCATTTGAGAGTATTTTTATAGGCTATCAAAGGTCTTATGGCAAGAGGGTAGGTAGCTAACAACGCAGGTAGCAAACTGAGATCAGCCAATATCTTTGCACTTCACTGACATAGAAAAGAGCCGAGAAAGCAGTTAAACTGCGCCAAAAGATTCCGGTGATTGTCGACCTGAACCACTCTGGCGACAACGTCATTAAAAGATTCCGTAGACAAAGATAAATGCCCATTTTTCAACTGACTATGTATAGAAATGAAATAAATCTTAAAATACAGCTAATTAAATTGTATATTAATTACTCTTATCACAATGTTAAAAGAAACGCAGGGTTTTTTTTTAATTTTAATTTTTCTTTATGCTTATTCTTCTTCAACGGTAAACATATTAGCATGTTTTGAACGTATCTCAACTACCCTTTGTTACAACGTTTCATTTTACACACTGCTACTTGACTTTATTCAACTCTGTTTCTGACTTTCATACATTATTTTACGTTTTATTTACTCAGTAAGTATTTCTTTTTTAGTCAATGTATAATACAGATGAATTAAAAATAAATTAATAATTAAATTAATGAATCATGCAATACGTAATTGAGTTAGGAGGATTGAAACGTATTTTTGACGTTTGACATTTAATGCTCGACACTCAATTTAAAGTGACAATCATCGAGAGTCTAAGCAGTGACATAAGGGTTTTAAGGAATTCAAAAAGTAAAAAGACGTTTTGGAACATAGATATGTTCTAAAACGTACGTATTACTATTTTAGACTAAACTTCGAGTGTTAAATAATTCGTTCTAGAACATTTATTTCTTTATAACGGCAAATCCTAACCTAAAAAGTAACATTAATATTTTTGGGACTTCGTCGCGTTTCAATTGTGAAAATTACCATATGACATTATCTTCTAAACTTACAGGTAGTGTTTCTACTATACCTTATAACTATACATAAACTTTAATTATCAGGTTTTAAAATGTATGGGAAGTGGGCATTGTTCTTTCACACATCTCTCCACTAGTCCAATTATTACTCTAGGATGCATATTCGGTCAGCTCATAAATCCTTTCCTATCCCGAGGGCACGTCTTCCCTACCATTACAGAGCCCCCTGGTCTACTGCTTGAAATGCAATCGGTGCATTTCATTCATTCATTCCTTGATTTAACTGAGATCAGCCCATGTCTTTGCACTTCATATTGGTTCGACTTAATATTGGACGATGGAACTCAGGCCTCTCAATGAGACGGGAGTGAAAACAAGTCATTGCGGGTTGATAATCAAACTTGGCATCTATATCAATATCTTTTTGACAGTTTGTTGTTTCGTGCAGCCACAAACGAGGGACACTTAGAAAGTTTGAGAAAATAAAAATAAATGTTCTATAGGTAAATATTTTTCAATTTTTTTATTATTAAGCGATCTTCAAAGATCGCTTCACTTTGGTAGGCGTTGATTCGTTTTGAAACACTCAAACCGTCGACTGGCGCTCGCAATAAATCAAAAACTCATCACCTGTAATGATGTCGTAAACACGCCGAGACGAGCCTGCTTCAAATTTGTTCATCATATCACGGCACCATTCCACCCGGGCCTTCTGAGCATCGGTGAGGTTGTGCGGCACCCAACGTGTCCTCCTCACGCAAAGATGCACTTGTAGAATTTCGTGAAGGCTTCCCGAAGAAGGGCCTTCATCCATGAATGCCATTTGAAGTATATCGTACGAATCGTCCGGTTTCAGGCGACACTTGAAATCGTACAAAATCATAGAGCGAAAATGTTTCCGACGCAGATCCATTTTTTTATGAGACACGATAATTTAGCTCACAAACAATGTGAGGGAAATTTTGAAATTGGCATGTGCCTATTTTATCTTACAAATAATCATATTTACACAATAGACTATAACTGGCCAGTCTCTCATAAATAAAAACTTTTTTTCGAAATAATTTCTAAGTGGCCTGGTATTTACAGCTGTTTAGCAGTTAATTTTACAGGTGAGCGTAATCAGCTTACACTGTTCTTATTGCTGGGACACAAGCCTCTTCTCGGTGAGAGGGAGTGGGCCTTAATTCCCGACGCGGACCCAGTGAGGATTGGTAGATGTAACATGTTTTCTAAGCCTTGGTTTTAAGACATGCCGGTTTCCTCACTATGTTTTCTTTCACCGTTTTGAGAGCAGTGGTGATGAAATAATTTACAACTCGCAATTCGCGGCCACCACTGATCTCTTTTTACAGGTTGACACATGAATATTATTATGATACATCATTTAAAACCTACTCATTTATTTGCAGCTCAATTACTAGCAGTCTCTGCAGTGATATGAGTCCAACCACAAGGGAATCATCATTTAGTTAGGATGAACTAATTACTGCTTGCGTATAATTTTGCGGTCAGAACTGACCGAATGTAGATTGATTATTATTAATTAGTTGCATATTGGATGCGGAGGTTACCAGGTGTTGGTGCAATTTAGTAGCGACCGTTATCAATCTGTAATTAGCAATGATTTTGGAGCATAAAAAAGTATCTTTATTTCATGCAACAATGTTGCAAACATGAATTAGAATTTTGAACAATTTGTTTCGAAATTTATTTATTTTATTTTTATTTATTTATATTTCTACAATCACTGCTATCATTACAGGAATATTCCTAATGCGGTAGCGTGGTCCTTATTATACTATCTTAAATAACATAAAACATACAATATTATTTTTGTGAATTCATTCAGAGAGCAGGAAAATAAATCGATTATGTCAGCAGTGTCATTAAGTGCGTGCAAGGCGCGCGTCAGTGGCGCTTCTTTATCCTCGAACAACTTTAGAAATGAAACGTTTAAAACTCTGCATTTAAAATAACGCAAACAATAACAATCGAAACATACTACTCGGTCAAGAAAGTACCGGGAAAAGAAAAATAATACACAAAGTTAGTTATTCATCCAAATTTATTTTATAGCCTTCAAAGTATGCTCATTCAGAGACGATACACATACGCCAACGAATAATCCAACCATCAAAGCATTCTTTAAACGCTTTTTCCGGAATTGAGTTCAGTTCTCGCCTCGAATTCTCCTTTATGTCTTCTACCGAATGAAAACGGGTGCCACGAAGTGCTCTCTCTCTGAACATCAGGATGGCAACCAGTCGGTTATCTTTCAAAGTGAAGGCTAGTGAACATATTCGTGAGAAGTTTGTAAAATCATCTCAGTGCTGATTTGCTGGATTCAGATGCCAAGGGTAGGCAGAAACTACAGAATGAAATCTGCTACAATCCTAACATGCTCCTTATAATCGAAACACTGTCCATACAAACGTAATACCTTAATCATTTGCATTCCAAACATATTTTCACCATAATACGCGTAAATTCGGATTTAGACGGTGTAAATCTAGGTTCTTATTGAAAAAGAAATTGTTTTATACTATTATTTTTTTGGTAATATTTGGTAGTTTAGTCGTTTGTTCGACGGACCCTTCCTTTGCCTCGAAATCTACCATTGACAAAATGTAAACTTGTTTATATGTTTCAAGTATCAGTACATAACATGTACGATTGTACATCTAAACTAAAAAACAGTATTTATAAACTAAAATGTGTTTTTTTACTTTATCCAAGTCTTACCTACAAGATATTTTGTAGAGTAGCTAGACTATTTGATAATTTCTGTCCCAATTATCTTGTCTAAATTGAATTGAGTAGGTGGTATAAAAAATGATAATGGCTATGGCTATGTATAATTATTCATTTTGATAAATTGTCTCTAGCACGTACATAAACATATTGTTGTTTGCTTGCTGGTTTTTTTATATAAGTGAAATTTGTTGTATTATTTAAAAAACTTCTTGCCGCTTGATTTAGACAAAGAAAATCCAACATGGCGGCTTTGTTATCATGGGCGTCATTTTCAAATCATTTCATCATCAATCGGCATTTTCATGGTTTTCGAGGTTGCTGAAGCCAACACTGAGGTCAAAATGATAATCCAAGATAGCGGCTGGAAAAGTTTTAAAAACTTTCGTCATTTATGTCGTTTTGATGGTTTTCGATGGTGCTAAATTCGATAGTGAGGTCAAAATAAATCAATCCAAAATGGCGACAACAACAATTTTCTAATTTTTCGTCATGGGTGTCGTTTTTATAATTTTCGAGGGTGCTGGTGTGATTAACATGAGAACTGAAAAGGGCGGTTGCGAAAAAGTAGACATTTTTCGAGTTGAAGGCAAGGCGTAAAAAACTCCGTTCAAGACGTAGGTCCCTCGAGCCCATACGTCTTTTTTTAATATTTTTATTGTAACAAACATCCATCTATCCATCCTCACAGACTTGCGTTTATAATAGTAGGAAGTAGGACAGTAGAAAGAAGGATAGTAGGAATTAGGTTATTAGAAGGATTCAAGAACACCAACAGCATATGCATATATTCAACATTGGATTACAAAATTATTTAGGAAAGGTATGTTTGACTTATCTGCTATATTTTCTCTACCAGGCCTAGATCTCGAGATACCCTAATGTGAGATACCGGCATTGTTAAAAAAAATCCAAAAAATCGCTTTACTAGTCAGTTCATATTTACTAACGATTCCCCAAAGTAGTCAACAAAAATGAAGCAAATAATGAACATACCTAATAAATATAAATATAATTGAATTCGAGTCGCTATGAGTCAATGGTAGGTACAGTACAGTACAGCTAATAGTAGCTATCTAATGTAGCCGGCACGTACCTTGGCAAGGTTATGGCGTAGTCGGAGTAAGTTCACGCATGTGCATTGAGTGCAACATTTTTTTTTTACTTATATTGCTTGTCACTATTTTTTTTTTTACGTGTGTTTAGAAGAGAGCTAAACTAGAAGAGACAATACAGATACTCGTAATATTGTAGAAATGATTTTTATATTTAATAGTAAGGTATGTCTTCTAGAAATCGTATGACAGAGAAAATTCTTTGTACTGTACTTACCTCTAAAAGCTATCTATCAGATCAGCACCCCCAATTTCGTTACACACTTTCTTACATTCCTAATCCATTGCTGTATTTGTTTAAAAAACTCGTCTGCTCGAGAACGTGAATAACGCAATGAGTTTTGTCGATTTGTCAAAATGAAAGCCATTGCAATTGTCAGTGTTACGAATTTGCCTACCCCGCCGGTTGTCTATAAAAATTAAGTGCTGGTTTTATTAAAATAGGTCCACTGTCCTCCCATACCTATTAACACTGTAATTTGAAAACATTGTAAAAGCCAATTATTTTTAAAGTTTCTTACCGAGTCTTCTACATAGGAAACGACAAGACAAATTGGAGCTTCTGACGTTTCATAAGTGCACATGCACCTAGGTTTATGTGAGTTTTTTTTTCCGATTGGTACTGAATTTAGTTGCACTAACGTAGATTGAAAGCTAATTACAAAATTGATGCGAATTGTGATATACTGGTATTCAGCTGCGTTCAGTAATACTGGAATCCACCCTAATATACTTGAAAAAAGCATGATGACTATAATGACAAAAAAAAAATAGTATTGGATGCTTTCCTCATCATTCTCATGTTATCTCAATTTATTTTGGGTCGGTGCTTTCGGTATTTTCTGCCATACTTCTTTCTCTATGAGTCGCCATCTCGGAAGTCATCCCTTTTCCAGTATTAAATAGATACTTTGTAATGTAAACTTTTGAGGCCATAACAGACTTGATACACCCTATCTTATTTTAATGGCAGCACTGAGTCAGAAGTTCCGTTGGCTGAGTGGGGATTAGTCTACGCCCAGGTAGCAACGAGTCTTTTAACAAGATGATATTTATTCTTGAGCTCATGGCCACAGACTACTTAGAGATACAACGTATCAGACGACCCACTCCCAGAGAAAATGGCTAATATAGATTGTCAAAAGTTGGAAGTTTAGAACATGACGTTTTCGTCGTTTGACGAGTTAGTTTTTTTTAAATTTGGCTGTGTTGTATTTTAGGCAAAGGCTCACACAGGAAGCCTCAATTATCCGGTTGTACTGTATTCGGATCTCAATTTTTTTGCTGTTAGCAGCAAAATGTCAAATCCAATGGGCTTTATAGGAGCTCATCGGTAACTAATAATTACTGAACAATATTTAAATGAAACAAAAAATATTTATTAAAGTTTTTATTTTCTCATTTGGTTTAAAATTTATTATAAATTTGTAACATTTCGGGCTCTGTTTTAAAATTGAGAGACCAATTAACTTTTCCTCGTCAGTAAATCGACGACCATTTGAGCCCTTGGTGCACTGCTTCAGTGCATCCACATTATCTGTTTCGCCAAAGGATTCATATGTTGAGTCTGCTTTTCAAAAGAATTCTCTTTTGAAAATTTGGGAGCACTCATGGCCTTCTGACTAAAATTAAGTTGTCTCTTTGACCGTACCTTGTAGAGTTTCGTACATTTATGAGTAAGATTATTTGCTGTTCTCAGAAGCCTTCCTTTGCTCAACTTTTTGGGAGTCATTAGTTTTGACTCAGCTATAGAACCTGTGTAATAAAACAAAATTTCAATTAAATAGATGTTTTAAACTTCATAGCAAGTTATCACCTATTTATTGACATTCTATTTTCCAAAGTAAAATGTTAACATGAGTAAAATAATGATGTAATTTGTACTGTGTAGTAGTTCTCAAGACAGGACGCACAAAAGGCATATAAATATTTGAATTTGATACATACCAATATTACCCAATTCATTTTCTTCATTTGCTATACCAAAAACACAAGATATAACATCATCATTATGACATCTTTAATGTTGAAGGCATTGTTAATGACTGATCTGTAAATATTTTACATAAACAATTTAAAAACTATAGAACTATACACAAATGTCTATATGGTATTTATAATCTAGTACAGTCAGTACATACCTGTTACATTCCCATTTTTTTCTGTGTCGGAAATTGAGGACAGTCCATCAATGTAAGGAAATACATGAATACACTGTTCAATTTCCATCCACGATAATGTTGTAACTTGCACAAAATCATATAAAAATGTTTTATGGATATGGAAATAGATGTCCACAAATTTATTTTCACATTAGAAATTATGAAAGCGTACATTAGTTTTGTAGGTTGCAGTCAGCCTAATTAAATTTGTAAATAGTATCTCCAACTAGTAAAGTTGGACGGCTTGTTAGAAGCTCGTATAAAAAGCAATGCTGGCCACGAAAACTGGAGTGAGTTGTAATGGAAGATACTAATTTTACAAGATTAGCAGATATTTATTTATTAATTGTACGAACCTTCGTCAACTTTTGTGGGTATTCCAGAGGTCATTTCATCGGCCGAAAACAATGATGGATAAGTACCAAGTTTGAGCCGATACTTCACACTGTTGAACCTTTTTTCAAAGTATTTCTGTCACACAGACAGTTTTTCAGTTCTATCTCATTAACTGGAAATGAATGCATTTTAACGTCCTTTCATTTAGTACCACAATGTTCGATATAACACTTGTTGTACATCGTGTACTACCTATGGAAAATATTACAGTTTAATCACTGAGAGGATAAGACTACGAAAATTAATCAACGAAGAGTTCACTCGATCAACATTGTTAATCAACAACAAAATTGTAATGGCGGGTGAAAATTTAGTCAAAAAATGCCTAAATTTGACAGCGACATTTGTAAATTGTCTATGGTTTTGGCACCGGGCGGAAGAAGGGTGAAGAATGATAAAAGGGGGCGAGGAAACCTGTCATGTTCGTTTCTTCCAACCATAGAGTATACGGTTGAAATTTTTGTTCTAAGTTTGCCTGCCGTGCTCATGGCGAGCAGTCACTCCTTAAAAGGTCGACACGTTATTATTTGCTAGACTAGATTTTTCTAGAAATAAGCATTTATTTAGCTATATTATAAAATCAAATTACGATCAGTCTATATTATAAAACGCTTAAATAACGATCCTGCTGTTTCAATTCTGGTTGATTCCACAGCAAATGGATTATTTTTTGGACAGCGTCGTAAGTAACATTTCACTAAGAACTTTATTTCTAACGTTTTTCAATAGCGGACTGGCTGGAAGCAAATCTTCGCAATCCATCAACGAATTGACAACGGATTTCGTTTTGTTTAGCCTTCATTATTCTGATGTAGTCCGGACTTAAAGCTCTAAGACTCTTTTGTGATAATAAAGATCTTTTGTGGAATTTCCGAGTAAATCTTAATTAAGCCAGTGGTAGGTGATTTAATTTTAATGATTGATGTTTTAATAAGTGAAATTTTATGCTTGTATTTTCTGCCGAAGAACGCGCAGATTTACGTCACGGTTTTAAGCATCCTCGCTATTAATTTTGTTATTCCTTTGTATATATATAAGAAAGATTTATGTTTAATGAAACATTGGTTGCTTCAGCAAGGGCACGAGATACAGAATCTAAAGTTTACGATTTAAGTTTAGTAAGATGAAAAAGATTGCTTTTGTCGTTTTATCCGAAATTAATAATAGAAATATTCTCAATTGAATATTGTCAAATATTGAATGGCAATGCATTCTATCTCACAATTTGGTTTATTTCACTACTAAGAAATGCCAAAGTCATCAGATGAACCAAAGTACGCAGTTTTCAGTTTACCCTCAAATAAATGTTATTGATAAACCATTCAGTTTATATAGGGGCCCTAAGAAGGTACATATTTGCACTGAAATCCAAATCCAGCAACTAATACCGAACAAGTTTTTTAAACTCAAATATTTGATTTCAGAACTTGAGAAAAAGATGACGTAGCTAAATGAGAAAGAGATACTCAGAAATTGGTGCTTCGTAGTCTTTCGATATTCACTCTAGCACTTTTCTTTGAGTGTCTGTTGAGAATTTCTTAATTGGTTCATTGGAAAAGTTTCAACGAGGTGAACGGTGATATTTTATTCGTAAATTGCTGAACACTTTTGTAATGAAGTGCTTGTGAAATTAATAATGGTTTCGGCTGTTTTATTTTTAAACTCTGATAAATTTATTAGTTGAATTGCCATTTTGGTGTAGGTATGTTCGGTTGACCGGTTGATAGCATAGGGTTTGCCCCCTATTACATGGGACTTACGGGGCCTACAGGACCTAAACGCAAGTTTTATATCCACTGCAGTAAGCAGAATCAGAATAATACATATATAAGGGTGTCGGCCACAGGTGCATCGACCACTGGGGCCTAAGCCACGGACCCAAAAAAAAAACACGAAAATACGTCTAAAGATTTCTTATAACGATTAAACTTACTACCTACAGGCAGTCATTCTGATTTTTTGTCAGATTATTCTTCCAGCAACATATTAACGTAACAGTGTTTTGTTTTTTTAGTCCAATAAATAGGCTTTTTGATAATAGTTTTTTTTTATTTTATTCAAAAAATTACCAGCGTTGTTTCACCGCGCTTCTCTTCCTTATCAATGCAGTCTGACAGTGAACGCGTTTTAGGTCTTGTAACTGGTGAAATGTGGGTGTACTATTGGTATAAACCTGTCTGCCTAACCCTTGGGGGATAACAGGCGTAATGTTATGTATGTCTGCTTCAACTGAAGCTTGCTACCGATGATGAAATAACTCAAAGAAAGAGACAACGTTTTTTACAAATTACTCTGGTGTTTTTATAAGGTCCCACAGATCCCTCGTAATACTTTGAAAGCTCTTTTGATTTAGTTCTTTAGTCACCATTTACAACAAGAGCATTGGCAGAAACAGCTATAACTACCTATTCATGTAATTTTCGTAACAATTTTTTTTTTTAAGACACTGTTTACGTATTTTACCACATATTGTTAAATACTTACGGCCAAACCCAATAACCTAAGACAGATCGCTATAACTGATGATCGACAGTACAATTCTATCTGTCCTTGTCAAACAAATAGCTGTCAACACGATATAGGGTAATTTAGCTCAATTTGGTCACATAACTGGCGAAATTTGTGTGTACAGGTACACCTCTGCCCAACCCTTCGGGGAAACAAGGCGTGGCGATGTTATGTTATGTAATTTGGCTTTATTGGGACGTTGAAACCAGAGATTGTTAGGGTTTACTATCTCCAGTACGCCTAAATTGGGGATTGATACGTTATTGGGTTTGGCCGTTATTCAACGCGTATCTAATAAAAGTCTAAGGTCAAACTCAATACATACTGAGGCCCTAATACGAATGCGCGAAGTAAACGTTACTCACATTCACACGATTTTTCAATCGACAACGCAACTATCTTATAGCATTTTAGATAAAAGGTTTGCAACTAACTCAAATAGTCGCCTTTAAATACTAACAAAGTCTTCAAACTAAAGAAATATAAGGTGCGAAACGAGTGTTTTTAATTTGATAATTTGAGTGTGAGTTCATGTTTCGCAAAACCGTGTTTAACACCCATATTCTAAGTCAAAACCTCGAAAGCTACTCGACTCACAACTCTGTCGAGGAGACCTCAAGGCAGGCCTCGGAAGACACTCAAAATGGTTTTCAAAGTCGTCAGATTAAGAAAATTACGAGGTCCCTCGAATGAGTGTGAGTAAAGGTGATACATCGCGAATACGTCAATATTCAATTAACTCTTCTAAAGATATTATGAAAATCGGATAAAATACGCGTGTTTTGGTTAAAACTTCCTTATTGACTACGTCAAGAAAGCCTCAAGGTAGATGCCGACGTTCCTTATATTTGACAATTGGTTCCTCAACTCAAACTCACCTCGACTGAGGAAACAGTTTGAGATGTTGAGACAAGTCGAGAAAATCATGAGGTTTTGACTTTGAATAGGGGTGTTTAAGTTCTAAATGATAAATAATATCGCCAAAATAACTTATAATTACGGTTCTGTGGTAATAGTAGAAACTG
Organism: Dasypolia templi; assembly: GCA_963555695.1. NCBI lineage: Eukaryota > Metazoa > Arthropoda > Insecta > Lepidoptera > Noctuidae > Dasypolia > Dasypolia templi. The sequence continues at coordinate 5,472,823 of OY743148.1, read as the reverse complement.
TCTTATACTTAGCTGACTACATGATCATACTCTCCTATATCTTCCCATACAAAAGAATATTTACTCACCCCACATACATAGGTACTACAAATCTACCAGTACTTCACTTTCCAGTGTGAGTTACATGATGAGGTTCCATTGTCGCAATCTCCGCAATTTGACGCATACCTTTGTTACCGTGAGACTCAACAATGGGTATCTCTAAAACGGTTCGTGTGGAGTATTTGTCTATTTGGGACCCGATTACTGGAACTGAATTGTTGTATTTGCAAAGGCAGCCTTAATACATGTACCTGTCTTAATCATATGGGATAATGATTTTCACTGAACTGCCTTTGACTGCTTCGTTGGTCAAATGAGGTCGGGAAAAGTGTTATTGAGTTATGCTATCAAAAATTTCTCAGTAGTAGCTCGGAGTCTGGATTTGTTTAAAAAAAAGAAAGAAAAATTGTTTATTCTGGACAAACAAAACGAACCGAACATTAAAACCACAAGGTACTTATGGAGCAGAACGGGCAAGAAACTCCATGGAAACTCTTTTAAATTATATTTTATTTATTTATATAATTATGGCACTCCAACGACTTATTTACAAAAACATTAATAGCGAGCTTATCTTATTATAACTTATATACTACAGCGAACTTATCACTTAAAGGTGTGCACTTACATAGTTCCTCTTTGATTTAACTATGTATTTACAGATAAAAAGATAATCATAAAATCAAATAAGTTAATAATTAGAATCGTAAAACTAAAAATAATATGATTGATGATTCATTAATAAAACAATCAAATTAATCAAATAAAATCTCCCAATATATTAAATTCTCGTGTCGCAATATTTGTTACCAAATTCCTCCGAAACGTCTTGGCCGATTTGTATAAAATGTTGTGTGCTTATCGGGTAGGTCTGAGAATCGGCCAACATTAATTTTTCAAATTAAAAAAGAAGCAAAACAACGATTGTGGGGTCAGACAACCAAATTAATTTAAAAAGTATAAGTTGTAAAAATATAAAACAGAACATCAAATGAATGATGGAATTCAAACAAGAAATTGACGTAAGCGATGACTGCGAAATTGAGATAGGGTGTTCGAGAACACGTCAATGCTCTCGGTGCGAGCGTGGCTTTCATTATTCTGACCTCATGAAACGATTCAATGGCGTTGATCGTCCGAGATTGGTTCGACCTGTAGTTGTTGCGAACACATCCAATTTACGATCGGGCCGGGGTTGACTACAACGGCGGACAGATACATTTATATCTTCCCGAAGCTTTGGAACCTGGATCAATCCATTGACAATTATCTCAATACCCCTTCGTCCGAGCAGTCACCCTGAGCAGACGTGTTACCAGTTTTAATCAATTTTTAAACCAAATAATATTGCTCAATTTATCCCAAGTTATCCTAAACTATAACATAAAGTAATAGCAATAAATTTTAAATTGTAACCATTGCGTAAAAAGTGAAAGGCGGCTGCGCAGTGTCTGTGCGAGTAGTGCAATCGCCATAATTGTCGTCTCTGTCACCCCACGCTCGGTAACTACCGCTACGACGACGAAGCCTACGTAAGCGCTGTGCTACGCGGGTGACGTGACTGGCTGTCAGCTACGAAGATACAGCTACGAACAGCCGCGGTCGCTAATAGTGCTACGCGCCTTCTACATTATCTCAATAGTCTGCTCAAGGAACAGTGAGTCTTAAACCTACTCATTATGAATCCAACCATTTTTCAGACTATCTAAAGTACATACATCTTTTATGGGGTACTGTGTTAAATGTTACAACAAAACAACAATGTTGTAACAAGCATATTACAAATTAGAAGGTTATATCCTAGATAAGAATGCTTGGAAACAAATGCTGGTCCTGCTCCATAGGACAATCTAGAGGCTAGACAAAGTCATACTATTTGCTTATTGTATTGCATAATTTGTTATTTTTACTTTACTCACACACTGACTTATTCCTAGTTAATATTTTAGGAATACCATATATTTTTACAATTGTTTGTAAATATGTGAGCACAATGTAACTATCACGTGATTAATTTATATGCCTCTGCTTTTTTTTTTTTTTTTCTACCAATAGTGGTATAGTATTTTTATTCTTGGTGCATCGTCTTCACATATAGAAATATAATGATTGTATACAAAATATTGTAAAACATTTTAAAAGAGTAACGGTGGAGTTTCTTGCCACTTCTTCTCCATACGAAACTACTTTTTGGAAGTGGCGCCTAGAATCAGTTCTATTTTTAATGTAACTAAATTTTGACGTTCAAAAGTGCCTTTTTATGGGCCTATTTGAAATAAATGCTTTGACTTTGACTTTGACCAACTCGTACTACACCGCAAGGACTGTCTGCTTTAGACTCTAACATAAATAGATCTGTTATGAGCAGCTCGTCGACACCTGCGACCAACTTACAATGACAGTTAATTCCAAACGTATTCGACTAGATGAGGACGATTGCAATATATTCGATATGTTTAAAGACGAAATTAAGGATATGCTCTCAAACTTGATGAAACAGCAAGATGAAAAACTGGAAAAACTCGATAAGGGTCTCTCGAAACTAGGAAATCTTGAAAAAGGTTTCTCCGAAATAAAGACTGCATTAAAAGTATCAAACGATGAAATTGAAAAATCGTTAGGAGAACTGTCAGCACAAATATGACCTAGATAAAAAGATCGATATCCTAGATCATGAACGGATTAATACACGTGCAAAAAATTTGGAGCTGGAAGAAAAAAGTGAGGGGTTAGAGAGAATCATTAGAAAGACATGAATTGCAATAAGAGGCGTTCCGAAGAAGAAAAAGGAGAAAAAGGAAGACTTACTTAACATGGTCACCAGCTTGATGAAAAATATTGGGAGTGATTGCTCTAATAAGGATATTAAGGACATATACAGATTACCTTCTAAAGCTAACGCAACAACATAAGCCGTGGTCACTGAATTTACCAACACCTTAGCCAAGGACAACTTCCTAAGAGTAGCAAAACAATATAATATCTCGCAACTTGGTAGACAAATTAACACAAATTAACTTGGTCTAGAAGGGCCTGAAATGTTGCTGTTCGTGTCGGACCATTTGACTCCAAAAGCGAAAAGACTCCTTTTTCTTGCTCGTGACTTCGCCAGGTCGGAAAACTTCCAATACTGCTGGATTGCGAATGGCCTAATTCCCCTGCGTAAAAAGGAAGGCGATAAATATACTGTTGTCAAAAGCGAAAACACCTTTCAGCAACTGCGGGAAACCTACAAAGTTAGCAATTAATGTCAAGTATAGTATAGCTGTTCTTATAATTATAATAATGTTACTACTCTGTAAAATGTTACTACACGGGTTTGCCCTTACGGTTAAGTTCAACACGATTTCTCACAAACCATTTTCTTACACACAACACTTTAACTCACTTAATAAGACACACTACACATATGCTTCTCTCACACAATACACAAGAATGAATATTTTCTAAATTTATATATTATTACTTTTTACGATATTTGAGCCATTCGGTATAAATCCATGCTATGGTACAACCCAACCTTTTAATAATTATCAATGGCTTCCATAAATCTCATTAACAATGAACTTGATGATATTCAATTAGGTCATTCTTATAGTTGTGAAGATTGCCTCAAGTATATCAACAAATCCGATACCAGCATAAACTTATTACAAATTAATATACGTAGTGTAAACAAAAACTTTTGTCAACTCCAAGTTCTGTTAAGTATGACGAAAATCAATTTCGACATTGTTGTTCTGACGGAATGCTGGCTTAGTAAATTCAATAACCTACCTGCTTTAGACGGATTTGAGACTCATTCGACTTGTAGGAATACTAACCAAAACGATGGTGTAATAATTTACACGAAACAAGGTTTGCAAGGTTCTGTGCGGGAACCGATTTTTGAGGGTGGGAATTTTCTTGTTTGTCAGATCGATAAAAGGTTAGCTGTTCTTGCCGTTTATCGCTCTCCATCACTTAATTAAAAAGAAAATTTTGATAAATTCACACAGAGTCTTGTTAAAACATATCATAAAATATCCTCCTGTACTAGTGTTGTTCTTGTAGGCGATCTAAATATCGAAATAAGCCCACGTAATAGGAATGACCGAAGCTTATAATATCTTATGATAAATGCCTCCTATGGGCTTATGCGAACTCACCTATTTCCTACCCGATTGTAGCACTGCATTGATCACTTACTTCTTAAGTCAAACCTACGTGCAACCACACTAGTTCTGGAATCACATGTTACAGACCACAAACCTATCCTCCTATAGCTAATGTTGCTCCGCCACGGAAAATTTGCCAAGTCACCACCCGTCTTGATTATGAAGCCATTATACTTGAACTAGAAGATACGAACTTCACAGTTATATACCAAATTGAAGATGTAAACGAATGTATGACCAAATTTATAAGTATTATCAAATCAGTTATTTCAAAACATACAAAATTAGTTAAAATATCTAGACAAAAAATAACCATAAAACCATGGATGACTCCTGGGCTTTTAAAAATGTATTAGAAATAGGGATAAAATGCATCTGAAAACAAAAAAGAAACCAAACAATCAAATTCTAAAGACCACATATACACGCTATAGGAATTTTTGCAACAACTTGTTTAGGAAATTAAAAATAGCTTACGAAAAAAGGGAGTTAGAAAAAGCTAAAAATAATCCCAAAAGCATGTGGAACACAATAAAAAAAGCAGTGTCAATAATTACAGGCCAATATCAGTCCTGCCAGCCCTCTCTAAAATTTTTGAAAAGATTTTAAACAAACGTCTGAAGAGCTTTCTGGACAAACATAAATAATTGCAGACAATCAGTACGGATTTCGGCAAGAAGGGTCGACAGAAGATGCCGTATTAGATCTGACGCAACAGGTTGCTAGAAGGTTAGATGGCAAATCAAAATGTCTGGCTATCTTACTTGATCTTGTCAAAGCATTTGACACCGTTTCTGTTCCTAAACTTATCGCTAAACTGGAACTCGTCTATGGCATCCCTCAGGGAAGCATACTTGGACCTACACTTTTCTGAATTTATGTAAACGACCTGTGCAGGATGTGCCTTACCAACTGTAACATCTATGCGTACGCTAATGATACCGCGATACTCGTTTACGGACCTACATGGGATATGGTCAAAGCTACCGCAGAAGATGCCTTGAGCAAAATAATGAAATGGCTTAGTTTAAACCTCCTGACACTCAACTTAAACAAAACTACATACGTACCTTTCGCAATCCGACGTAACACTGCACCTTCTCATACTTTCTCTGTAATTGCTCACTCATGCCCCAATTTAAATGAACCCTGTGTCTGTCCAGCACTCACCAGAGCTGACAGTGCAAGGTACCTTGGAGTGCAGATTGATAGCGGCCTAAGATGGGACAAACAAATTGATACCGTAATTACGAGAACAATGCGCCTTATCCACATCTTTAAGTCCCTTAGAGATTCGGCTAATCTTGACACACTGAAGATGGTTTATTATGCTCTGTGTCAGTCAGTTCTTGGTTACTACATAACTGCACTGGGGTGGTGCAACCAAAACTAGTGTTTTGAGAGTGGAAAGAGCACAACGAGCCATTCTCAAAATCATGACTAAAAACCTTACAGGTACCCGACCACAGAATTGTCCTCTGACTGTAAAGTTCTGACTGTACGACAACTCTATGAGATCACTTCTTAGAATACATGTCGGTCTGCCTCCGCCAAATCCAAATAAGCGAGTAAATCTTCTTCCTAGAACCCAGCACAATACGACCTTCGCAACACATCAATTCTACACACTAAGTACACACATATACCAAAAAATTAACTCACAAATAAATATTATAAAATTAAACGTACACAAACTTAAACCCACACTAACAGAGTGGCTATGTGTGGCAAAAGGACTATGCCAACACAGAGTCTTTACTCACATACATCACATAATAACACAAGTACTCACTGTCTAACACACACTTAGAATAAAAGGACACACACTCCTATATTCCCCAACCATAAACTCGTACTCACACTAGACTTCATCTATCAGACCCCCACCTCGCTTTTTGGACGCGTTCGACTCGATCCATTTGGGTCTGATAGGTGGGATTCTACACCTTTTTTTTTTTTTTTTGGGTGGGAAATCATCAAATGACTTCTCCCGCTCTGGGTGGAGCGGGAGGGCGTGTCAGACTTTTACTGACTAAAAACCACCCGTGTTCCTTCAGTTGCCTGTGCCAGGGCCACGGTTTTCTCTGTGGAATGACCCGCGACCCTGAGGCGTCGGCCCTAACGGACCCCGTCACTTTGTGCTGACATCTCTTTGAGGCGCGCGTGGAACACAACGCGCCGTCGACCCGGGCCTGGTCCTTACCGGACGGCAAGCTACCCATTGCTCGCCGTCCGCAAGCCCGCGCCTACGGTGGCCGGGAATCTGCAGGCGACTCCCGACGCCCAGGGCGTCTCCTGCGGCGGCTAGTGGGGGCGTGAGGGCGCAAGGCTCTCTCCCTCACCCGCTCCGCCTCCTCCTTCGCGAGCATTACTGCTTCGCAGAAGGAGGTGACGGCTTGCCATTCCCTCTCGCTCCGTACCATGGCCTGGACCAGGGCCGGACGCGAGAGATCGCCGCCGCCAATCGCCTCCGCGAGGACACTGCGGTGCTCCGCCCAAGCTGGGCATACCTCCACCGTATGCTCCACCGTGTCCTCCGGGCGATCCACACAATGGTGACACCCGGGCGTTTCCTCCCGCCTTATGCGAAACAGGAACCTCCCGAAACAACCGTGTCCGGTGAGGACCTGTGTCAGGCGGAAGGTGAGGACGCCGTGGCGCCTCTCCAACCACTCCTCAAAGAGGGGACTTACCGCCGCTATTGTGGCGTGCCCAGCACTAGGTTGCGACAATCGCACCCTCCATGTCGCCATGAGATCCCGCCGGAGCTCTGTCCGCTGTACCGTGATTTCTCGCGGCAGCGGAGTTACACCCCGGCGTTTTGCCTCCTCGCGCCACTCCCATACGTGCGCGAGGGCTTTTGCCTCCAGATCCCATGGCGGCAATCCGGCAAGGAGGCTCGCCGCCTCGCATGAGACCGTGCGGTATCCCCGGACCAGCCGGATGGCCATGACCCTTTGGGACGCGTTCAACCTGCGGGCCGGTCTGAGCCTCAAAGAACGCGCCCACACCGGTGCCCCGTAAAGGGCCATGGACCGCACGACTCCCGCGTAGAGCCTCCGGCAGGAGGCGTTTGGACCCCCTAGATTGGGCAGGAGCCGCCTCAAGGCAGCCCCAGCCCGCTCCAGTCTGGGAGCCAAACGTCGGAAATGCTCCACGAAGTTCCACCGGCTGTCGAGGACGAGTCCCAGGGGGATTCCACACTTGCGATGCATAGTCCAGTAAACTAATGCTGATAACTTATATTGTTACAAAAATATTATTTACCTACTTATGGCAGAAAGAAGCCACCGAAAATTCATGTCCATCCTGTTGAAAAGTCCTGTGGAAATACGAAACGATTATAAAGCTATTTCGACTTGTCTGCCTGGCTGTGACAGTTTCATTACATTTTCTATCACGCTATCATCGTATCATCTTCCCATGATTTCCAACTCTTTCAATTCAGGGTTTCTGTTTTCACACGCCACATCTTCTGCCAACCTACTATAAAAAAATACTACCTAATATTTTCCTTCCAGTACAGTATACAAAGAAAATACACGCCATTTCGCGTCCTTGTTATCTCAAGAACCAAGTAATCTTTAGGGAACCATCGAGCCTCGACACGATGAGAAAAGTTTTGCTATTGATTCCCTATATCGTACCTCTTAAGCAGTTACTGAGACAGAATATTGATAAAGCCCATTGTTGTATCTGACTTAAGGTACTGAGTTTTCTTGTATGTATGTAAATAAAGAAAATAATAACAAAATGTGTTTCATTGTCTTTTATATTTATTATCTAAAAAAATTAATTTCCCTAATAAGGACTCATTTGTATAACCATGCCTATTATGTTCCCACTGCTGGGACACAGGCCTCCTCTCTGTGAGAGGGAGTGGGCCGAAATCCACCACGCGGGCCCGGTGCTGGTTGGTAGATGTCACATGTCTTCGAATTGAAATTTTGGTTCTAAGACATGCCGGTTTCCTCACGATGTTTGTTATGAAATAATTTACACAAAGTAAAGCGTCTGTCTGGGTTCGAACCTACGACCTACAAGTCGTAAGTCGGCCGTTACCATTGGGCCCCCACTCATGACACTGAGACTCATTTGCAAAGACAAAACCCAAGACTATGCAAAGATCTCTTTTCTCCATCCACACTAATATTAAAAATGTCAAAAATTCAAAGATTCAAAATGTTAGTATAGAGTAGAAAACGCATTATCATGTAAGTAGGTACATCATATAAGTTACAGTTATATGTAAAAATCTTTTCTACCGTAAATCAGCACAAGACAAGATAAAACTGAGCTGCATAGCTCAGTTCAGCTAAGCTTTGGTTTTCTATCCTTAAAAGCAATCGCCGCTAAACGGTTTCCAACTCCGTCGACGGGTATAGACAAACAAATGGAAGAAAAGAACCCTTATCGATTTCGCAATATTGTGTAATTAAGGTTAAATGGCTGCTAAGTGTTAGAATTAATTAAATTCTTGTTAAGAAGTAACGATGGGCCGTTTGGGCAATCTGATTGCAGTCAGTGTCGTAAGCTAATCGTTTTTGGTGCTAATGTGTTTTTCAACAAGTAGGAGACTAGTGTGGTTTCGGTTTCGGGCAATGTAAGTTATAGGTACACCTCTGCCCAACCCTTCGAGGAAACAAGGCGTGATGTTATGTTATGTAACTTTAAATCAGGGACCTATAAACTCCTTCATACATAATTGTAAGTGTTACATTTTGAATTGGTAATAGAATCAAATAATTATGTAACAATTTTAGATGTTTTAATGTGTTAACCCAGAACACTTTCAGACGCGTTACAGTGTGAATGTCAATTTCATAATAGTACATTGTGATACAAGTATGCTCTTTTGATCACTACCCCCGAGGAGGTTTAATTCGCGCGAGCCGTAGGCGAGCGCGATAAGGGAGCCGAGTGGGTAATGATCAATGCAGACGCGTGTCACACGACGTTTTTCAGCACACTTGCGAGGAAAAAGCAGACTCTTATTGTTATTATCTTTAATTATTGAAACAATTAGTGAACGTACAAGTCTCAAAATGATACCGAACAGTTTTTGTTGGCATTTTTATAGTTTGTGCTACGATATTGGTATAATTAATAATTTCCTTGTTTTCATTTTCTTAGGTATAGGTCGGAGATGATAAAATATTCATTGTATTTAGACATAAAACTCTTTACGGATATGAAAGAAAAAAAAGTTAAATATAAAACACGAGAGCGGTAATGTAAAGTAAAAAGCACGCGTGTTTAATACACTGCATTATGAACCTAAAAGCGGTGTAATAAGAGCCACTTTATGAGCAACTGTGTTGAAAAATATTAATCAATACTATTATATGAACTTAGAGAGTTGTATTGATGCATAAACAAAAACGTTCCCACTGCTGGGACACAGGCCTCCTCTCAGTGAGTGGGAGTGGGCCGTAATACACCACGCGGGCCCATTGCGGGTTGGTAGATGACACATGTCTTCTAATTTTTGTTTCTAGGGCATGCCGGTTTCCCCTCGACGTTTTCCTTTACCGTTTTGAGAGCAGCGGTGATGAATTACTTCATCACCACTGCTCAAAATAAAGGGCCTGTCTGTCCTGTCTGGTTCGAACTCAAGACTCGTAAGTCGGTGCCAATACCAATGGGCCACCACTGCTCTCTGTATTGATGGTTTTAATGTATATTATTCTGTTAATACATACTTGTTACGGTTGCGAGTTATTTTGTTCAACATACCTCTTGACATTGACCTGCAAGTTGCAAGTAACGTAAGAAAATTTAAATTTCGCTGGCAACTATTCGCATTCCCCTTAACACTAGACGTCTAATCACGCCTGCGACACGTACTAGATAACGAAAATTCTCTATCTCTTTCTAATGGTTGAAGTTAGCGCTTCGTGCTCTTTAGCCAACTCAGTAGCCTACGGGGGCTTTCCGATGGTGCCTATGTTGCTAAGGTAAGTCCCGCAATTTTTTACTTATTGACGTACAGTACCTAGTATTACTTTCAGTAATATTAACATTAACAGTTGTATGATTTTTAAAATGAAACACCAAATTAGTGCAGTGCAACTTCTGCTGTTGCAAACATAGGTCCCGAAATTTATTAAATAATAAAATCGTGTCCAAATTATTTTGTAACGTGCCACAAATAGCACGCGTGCCATTGGTTCGCCATCCCTGTCCAAGATATTAGATGCGTAGATAAAAATACGCAAGTAAAAATATTGATATGCTTAAATTATTTTCTGCCGAATGTAAATTCTAATGGAGTTAATCAAATGCACAGGCAATGAGAGAAAAACTTTAATGATCCTAGTTAGGTATACCTAACCTTTAAAACAAGCACTAAACGTGAATACGTTTTTCTCCTAAAATGCTTTTACGTCTACTAAATTAAATTCTTCCTCTAATTTATAATTAACTATAAAACTCATTAATTTAATTAGGTATAGAGAAGAGAACCCAGAAATACTGCAGGTAATAAAAACATTTTATACGCAGTTAGGGTTGTACGGCATCCTATTTAAACCCGGCATAATCTACTGCATATTCGTTTGCATAAGCTTGTTTTTTTCCAGATATTAGGAAACATTCTTTAGGGTGCACTTAACGCGTGCACGTTTGTATTACAGTTTTTTTTTCTCACGAAGCGACGCGCACTTTGCTTGTGGTTACCAAGTGTACACCACCACCAACGCTAACCACACTGTGAATGCGTGCATGAAGACTTGTAGCGTGAGAGCATGACACACACACGCACATAAACACACACTTCCGACTTTGTCTCGGACGGAACCGAGAGCGCTTACACACCCATGCACAGCAAGTTTAAACGTGGGACACTCGGAAAGTTTTGCGAAAATAAAAATTGATGTTCAATATATAAATATTTTTATATTAAATCTTTTCAATGGACTCTTCACTAGCCTCTATACAAAGTTTCATGCGTCAGGACCAGTTTTCGAAACACTTTTTCCAGTCCGCTGTAGAGACCTCGTTTCCAGCCTGCTCGAACGCTGACAACACATCTTGCGGCGAAAAATTTTTTATCCCTTTGAGCAGATTTTTTGTTTTCGGGAATAAAAAAAAGTCACACGGTGCTAGATCAGGGTTGAAAGGAGGGCGACCCAGGAGTTTGACCAGCTTGCTGCCCAGGAAGTCCGTTGTTTTGAGCGCGATGTTTGAAAGCGCGTTGTCGTTGTAGTATACCATTCAGCCTTGATGCTTCTTTGGTTCCGTAAAGGAATTGACATCAAGTAGCCAGTAAAATTGACAAAATCTTCCCCCCGTTTCTAGATCTCCCTCGTTTTGAGCTCGGTGTGCGAAGCAGTAGCCCGCGGAGCCCTGTGTTTGGTCGCTTGTTGCTCACAACAGAGAAATCTTCTGCCAAGCATTTGGTAGTATACTATTCAGCGTTGATGCTTCTTTGGTTCCATAGGAATTGACACCAAGTAGCCAGTCAAATTGAAAAAGATCGCTATCAAAATTTCGCCCCCGCTTCTAGATCGCTTCACTTTGGTAGGCGTTGATTCGTTTTGAAACACCGAACCGTCGACTGAAACTAAGTTTCTGGATCGTATTTTATCAATACGATCCAGAAACTAAGCGTTAGTCCAAGATTCATCACCTGTAATGATGTCGTAAAAACGCCGAGACGGGCCTGCTTCAAATTTGTTTATCATATCACGGCACCATTCCACCCGGGCCTGCTTCTGAACATCGGTGAGGTTTTATGCCTATAAGAAAAGCTTTCTTAAATACTGTAAATTAATGGACTTTCCTGGAAGATAATCATTAACTTAGGATCTATACCTAAAAGCAAAGCAAATGTGGATTTTTCATCAACTCGTAACAGCCCTAGTACGGGTATGTTAGAAACACCAACTTTATGCGCCGGTTTTTTTTTTAAAGTTTTTATCAGTATTGAAATTGCCAGGGTTTAGCCTTTCACATGGTTGAATACGGATGGAAGCGCAGTTTACTCCACAGTTTAAAGCTCGTCCTGTGTGAATCACTGGGCTGTGCGGTACTTGGGGAAAGATTTTACCTTTCACTTATGTTTTATTTGCTATGTAAAGAGTATTAAAGTAGGTTTGAAGTGAAAAAATCCTTAGAATTAAGCATAGTCTGCATGGGCTGTATGGAAAATCTCATTCCACGGTTTGGTGACGAGCTTTTTACCTAATCTTATTTCTATATAAAAAAAATCAATTACCACAAATGTTTGTCCGCGCATCAACTTCAAAGCGGCTGCACCTATTTGGCTAATTCTTTTAGTTTTATTTGTAATTATCAGGACAAGGTTTATATATGAAAGAAAATATTTGAAATGTTATTTTCAGGTGTGTCTGTGTCGTTTGGTAACCGAGGTCGCATTGAAGTCTGTAACATCCGTTAGGGTAGGTAATTTATTTTATATTTAATGGTCGGTCAGTCAGAAATATAAAGCTAGTTGCCCATTCCAAAGTGGAGTAGGGAACAATGGAGAAAAAAAGGCCAGAAACTCCATGGAAACTCTTTTAAATAATATTGTTATTACAAATAAATTTGTTACATCATTAATTTTGATCCTTTATGTGAGAACGATGTACAAAAACCGTACACGTAAAAAGAGTCCAGAGTGCAGCAAAAGAAAAATAAAATCAATTAAAAAAAAAATATTATTAAAATAAGCCGTGGCAGCTAAGAGATGACCTGTCCCAACTGACGGCGTCCGTTCACGAACATGACGTATGGATCAGCACCATTCAGCTCAACCATTTTGAAGGGAGCTAAATGATCCTACACACGCACCACCGTCAGCGAGACATTTAAGTGAGCATGACATACTATCAGCCGCCAGGGCACATTCAAGTCAATATAAGACGTTACCCGGTAAAAAGTAACTTCATAGTACAAAGTACTCACACCTGTGCTATGCATTTATATAATACAAACGAGATTGAGTTTATATAATGCTAATATATTCTAACAATCTTCAGAAGCTCCAACAGTATTTCAAATGTTAATTAGTTAGCTGTGGTGTGGAGCAGGACCTGCATTGAGCCAGGCATTTCTTTCAGTCATGTAATCCCCTAACTCATAATATGCCTGCCTGCATAGTGTACGTAATATAGATCAGATCGATTTGCATACCAAAGAATGTAATTCTAAATTAAGAAAAAATGATTTTCCTGGTAAATTAAGTCAATGTTTAGATAGTATGTGTAATGAATTAGAACATAGGGAAGTAAAAGATAATTTACATCAAACGAAAAATATTTTAGCGATACGGGAATCTGCGCAGTGCACTTATGGAAAAAGTCGATCTGCCCTGGGTTGAAACAAGCATGTGACGGACGGTCACTGGAATTTTAGGAAAATATTTATTATGCTCGGGATATATTTATAAAGGAATGGAGTCCCGAAAGATTTGGAAATAAAAACTTAAGAGCATGGCGAGGAAGTTTAAGCATTTCGCACTTTTTTACTTCGTAAATGACATGTATTCTTATCGTTTTTTCTGTAATCTGTAATGTTGTTATATTAGAAACATAACCTATATTATCTAGTTGCATGTAGACCAAAAGAAAAAAGTTTAAGTTTTCACTCATTATTTTTGGTATAACGGAACACATCACAATCTTTCAGTAGGTAGTAGTGCTATTGCGTCAAGCAAATGTCAATATTTGCGTGGTCGTACTGCTAAGGGTAGTAGGTGTGTATCGCTCGGATAAGCACACACATTACCGCAACGTTAAACGATTACTTTATTGTTCTGGGCGTGCGTATTTATTTACTTTCTAAATTGTATTGTTAAATTTTTGACACTATTGACTTATAAATGCTGTGAACCTGGATTTAGATTTGCCTCATATTTGGTATCGAGTAACCTAACCATTCTTACGAACTTTAGCTTTGCTTGCGGACTTATAATAAGTCCGTAGAACTTATAATTTACGTTTTTTTTTCGATTTGGTTTGGTTGCCGATATGGACTCCGAACGTTGGGATGTATTTAACAGTTAGTATTACCCAATAACATATTATAAGTTACCTACCTTCTACGAGTACCTTCTTAGTTACTAAGTGTTTTGCATAGACGGGGTGTCTAAGCAATAAGTCGGTAATCTAATTTTTTTTAATATGTATCTTTTCAAGGAGTCGAAGTATTGCGTTAATTGATACATCCACTGAAAGCATTTTCTTTGTGTAATTCAATTACGATGTCCACATTAATTTATGTGCTATAAAAACTTTGCAATTTAAGAAAATAATATTACAGAAATAAAACAAGTAAATTGTTTTAGTAATTTTACACATGCGTATGCAGTAAATTTGATAAAAAAAGTTGATACGTAACATTACAATACGCACTTTTCTAACGTTATTTCTTACTAGCTTCCGCCCGCGGCTTCACCCATGTGGAGTGTTGATGAAAAGTAGCCTATGTACTTCCACAGGCTTCAAACACAGTTCAGCGGATTAGCCGTGAAACATCACAGCCCCGCTCTGCGCGCGGTGTCTGCCGTTCGGAGAGTGGTACCTTTTGAACAATCGGTCCAAATTAAAAAGTGTAATCACACAATCTTTATAAATTATAGTCTACTAGCGGCCCGGTACGTGCTTCGCTACGTATAAAGTGAAAAAAAAATTCGAACATCAAATTCAGTTATTCAAACAAAAAAAAAATTATTAATTGCTAGCTATTTTTCTGTACATGTAGACCTGAAAATACGAGAAATGTGACTTTAGAAAATTATACAAATGAAATGTCAATACACTGAAAATAGGTAAATTATTAACCTGTTCGTTGATCAATCATTGGTATATTGATATGGTAGCCATCGACACCTTTCCAATGCAATATTTGGTATCGTAATGCATCGTAACTACGATGAAGTTCCGAAACACGTTGCAATTGCTCATTTCTGCGATGAAGTACAATATCACGGGATTTAAACTGATCACCAAGAATTACAATTGCAACCTCATCAATTGTCGGTGCATGCTCTCCAAAAGGTGTTCTATCAGCCCTTATTACGATTTTGTGATTATCAGATGGCATACGATCGAGAGCAATTTTGAACAATTGAACTAATGCTTTATGCTGATGGAAAAACTTTTGTAGCTCACGAATAATTTCTCGTCTTGTATTCGAAACAATTGCACAACGTTGATCCAATTCACGATTCTCATAACCAATAAAATAAATTTGCAAAAATTTATGATCAGCGTCGGTGTATGGCAATAACGAACCAGCTTGATGATAAATCTGGCCCTGAATCTGTAACATGTATGAAATTTTAGGTAGATGTTGGATCATAATTTTTAAAACTATCGAATACTTTATGATTCAGATTGATATAAACATGGGACAATCCTCTGGAAGTATTTACCTTAAACGTCGGCATAAAATTATCTCTAATAATTTTAGTAGCACCAAAAGAATTCATTTGAAATGTCGAATGGTATTGTTGAATATGACTCAAAAACAGCTTCGACGTTTGAGATGTCCCAAAAATAAATGAATACAATGGTTCAGGTGGAGTTTCTAATGCTGGCAATCTCACTTTGCCATTATCACAACTCATCCCGGGCGTTTCACCTGGAAAGTTAGCCGCATCACAATGTGGACATATTGCGTCCATCATTCCAATGTATCCGTACATACTATAATCAATCTGACTGTTGTAATTAAAAGAAGCACGCATGATTTCAGCCAAAACAGCACGACGTATTCTTGATCGCCGTGCAAGATTCAGTACAGGTACAGGGTCAACAGATCTATTTCGTGCATTACGTTCACGCTGCGATGCATTAGCTTGTGCGCGTTCACCTGCAGTCTGTGATCGTCTTAGTAATGCCACATCATTTGCATTACGCGTTCGCCGACCTATATTTGCTCGTCTGGCTCGTGGCATTTTCCCCTCATATTAAAAGTATAAGTCAAATGAAAAACAAATTGCTACATTAATAGTGGTGTATCAGTATTTATACATGTGCGCATGTGCTTTTGTGTAAATGCGTTTGACAATTTAATTCAAATAAAGCCTGTAAACGATATGAAACACCGACGGCTCGCAAAAAAAACTTAGAAAAGTACACGCACACATAAAAATAGTACATATGAACAATTCAAGACTAACCTTTTGTATGAATGCATGCACTCAACAATATTTAAAAAAATATGAACTCAAAGCAATAATTATCTCTGACAATTTGCTTTAATCGAAGCACGTCCAAAATGAAATGACTGCATGAATGACATAACAACATTTTTTTATTTCAAAATGAAAAAAAATATTGCATTCATTTGTTACAAAAAATGTGATAAATGAAGAACCGCTCTACCGATTTTGTGCAAACTTCACATAAACCATCTACTAAATAGTCCGAAGAAAGCCTAAATATTTGGTTTGGATAGATGAGCCCGTTATTGAGTTATAAAATTACAACGAAAAGTGTCATTGATTTTTATATATATAGATGTGTTATTCTGATGAAGCTATGATATTGTAAAGTTTCTTGGTTTGAGTTTCACACTACTAGGGACCTAAGTATATTTTGTATAAATTAATATTTACCTACCTTTCTACCTACCTATGGAGCTTTATTAGTTGCGTTTCTTTAGACCATGTTCGCACGGACGTAAATATCCCGAGGCGGGATTTTGCTCCAAATCTAAGAGTGTGCAGCACTCTTGCTGCACACTGTTGGATTTTCAACTCTCGGCACTAAGCAGTGCGTTAAAGATCCAGTGCGCGAAAAAAATATCTCAAGGACAGTTCTCTTTATTGGTACTTTGTTTGCCCGACTTTATTACGTTTCGTTTGTTTTTTAAAGACGAATCAATAATATCAATGGTAATAGCAATATTTATGAAGAACATTACAAATTAATTTTTGGTTCAAAAGTCTTTATTTTTATTGTGTCATATCGCGAAAATAGGTATAAATTATTGGAATACTTTTTATTTGACACTTTTATTATTTGACTTGTATTCATTATTTATACATTTAGTAACAATTTTTAAGTTTAGTAAAAGCAATGAGTACATAAATAAGACAGAACAAGCCTTAGTTTTTTTTAAAGAGGAGACCAAGGGAATAAATTACTTATACAGGCTTAAAATTAACAAAGACAATATCGCTATATTTTACTCGACGTACAGCGTCGGCCGGTTCCCCCAAACACCGCGCGCGATGACGATGTATAAGTACCATAAGTAGTACCTTATATAATTTATTTAAGAACACAAACAGCATATACGAGTAGGTACTTTTCTTGATTTTCTCTACAAGGCCTAGATGTCGAACTATTCTTATATGTTGTAAAGACATTTCCAAAAAACGCATTATCGTCTGATAGATTTACAAACGATTCCCCAAAGTCATCAACAAAAACAAAGCAAATCATGAAAGAAAGAAAGAAAGAAAGAAGAAAAATTGTTTATTCTTCACAAACACAACGCACATAATAAAAATAAAATAAAAAACACAAGATACATCCAAATAAAGTAGCCAAAGTCCTCGTATTCAGAATGTCACATAAAAATGACGTTTTTAATTTTTGTCCATTGCCTGATGTCACTCAGCACCAAAGACAATACACATTGCTCTGTGTGTGTGTGTTGCGACACTGGCAAGGCAAATGACAATAACGTATTACGTAACACCAACAATACAAACAAAAACACGATTGCGAAGTGAAAAATGACTACTTTTCTTAACAACTATACAAGAACTATAATTAAATCTGTGCGTCACATCTGTGCAAGAACAGGTCGTTGCTCAGCAAAATGCTGTGACTTCGGACCAACCTATTGTCAACAGCGCTGATTTTCAGCAACTACCTCTCGAATGACGTAATGACTTCGTGCGGTGTGACATAATATATCGGGTAAGTATAATCATAACATAATTTTCCACAAAAATACGTGTGATTCTTGCTGAACATATTATTAAGTAAATAGATGTATAAACATATATATCTGTAAAACTAAGTAACTTAATTAATTACAAAGAGAATACTTTAAACACAGTACAATGAAAACAAAAATGCCTTCCATTAATTAACTCTGTATTATCTATAATTTCGATACTATCAATATTCAATTATTAAAAATAAAAGTGAAGTGAATTCATTGATACAACATTGCGACAGCGGCCATCTGCATAAAGACATGCTTCGAGGCATGGCGTTGGCAAACGACCACCACGCTCTTTAGATCAAAGCGATAGGTTAGCCAAGTGGTACAACTTGATAGTGTTCTCTTGATCTTCATGGTAAGCATGACTACAGTCATTAGTATTCACAAGGTATTAGTAGGTGTTGCATTACTTAACTAAATTGAGACAGAAACCCAGCCCAACATAAAACAAAATTGGTAAGTACCTAAAGTGATACTTTATGAAATTTTATACCTACCTATGAACATACCTAATTACTAATAGATAGAAATATCTTCCGAGTCGTAATGAATGAATGGTAGGTGGTAAAGTACAGTACAGCTAATAATAGCTATCTATCTACTCACAAAGACACCCACACACGGCTCCGCACCGCTTCCCTTGCTCCCTTCTTTTGTCAAACAGAGATAGCAATATTCCGAACGAATTTTGTACTGGCCTCGAATTCCTATTACGTGCGTTGTTCGTCGGCCCCTTAAGTTTAGTCAAAATAAATGAAGCTCAAATTAAAAAGTTGTTTTTAAGACTTTCGCGGGTATTGGAAACACACCAAAAATTAAACCCTCAAGCCTAGCATTCCGGTATCTGTTGATTCCGGTTATTTTATTAATGTCCTTGCTGGGGCTGTTGTGTTAGAGATTTGTTTTATAATTAAAAAGATGAGACGAGGCAAATCGCCGGGACATGACAGCCTTATTATAGAACATTATGTATCTACAGACTGCATCTCCCACGACTGCTAGCGTTATTGTTTATTGTTTTTTACCTACCAATACTGAAGATAAAACTGGTGATGACGTCAGTAACAAGGGAAATTATGACAGACCGATCTTATTTTGTGACTATTACTACTAAAGTACTTGACGGTATGCCATCTTAAAATACACGATGATCAGTTCGGCTTTAGGCCACAGTTATCGACTGAGTGTGCTATTTTGTCCTTCAAACATACTGCCAGTGTCAGGTATATAGTACTTACGGAGAAAACGGCATTTAACCTGGTTAGGTATTATAAGTTGTGATTTAAGATTCGCGAAGTGGCAGTGCCTGACGCCATAACAAAAATGTTTCACTATTGGTATGGCCACCAAAACAATGTTAGATGAGCCAACGATTTTGGCCTGCAGGTTTGTGCGTTGTACACAGGAAGTGAAAGTTAATCTTTGGCTTTTAATACACGTGCCCTCTGTGGGTTCGATACTCACAAAGGGCATTCAACGCCCCATGAGTTCAGTATAATAATGCCTGCAGATGTTGTTTTGGCTTCCACGTTACTGCAGTGCAACAGGAATGTTTGCCGAAGCAAATACGGATGGTTTCAATACCCTGATGCGCAGTGTGCGTGGGAGCATCAATGACTTTCCGAAGGTCATCAGTGATAAGCCATCTTGCGCCACTATGGCGCATTAAGTACATGACGCGGCAAGTACGCGGCGCGTCAGGTGAGTCCAATAGTTTTAAGAACAAAACAATTTTTTGTGTTACCTACATTATTGTTAATAACATAGCAGTAGTGAGTATTACTAACATCACAAGGATCGAGGTTGGAATTAAAGTTTTTTTTTAAATTTTTTGTAATAATTTGAATTTTACTGATTTAATTTAAACAAAAATTGTGATATATCAAAAAATTTAATTCATAAAATCTACTCCATCACTTCCATAGCTCGAAAAAATTTACATCACCGAAGGGAATTTATGAGAAAAATAAAACTTCACAAAACAGTGTTGTCGGGACATTTCAAAACTTTTATACTGTTGTGCCTCAAAATGAGGAAAATTTATGAAAAAGTCGGCGAAACTCGTAAAACGCTGAGACGTGTTAGTCCGGCCGTAAAGAACGCGTAAATTTTGGCGTCGCTGCCTAAATTCTTTGGTCTGTGTACACGATGTTATTAAGGTCAAGGTTGCCTCACTCCTAAGTTTACTAGCCATAGTATGCAAGGGCTTATTGTAACGCTCGTAATTGCCTTGGACGCTTGGACCCCTTAGCTTAGAGTTGAAGCAAACTGAAAATGGATGGCAGATTTTTAAATTTTTGTCACATGGTATGACTGGCTGAGAATGCCATTTTGGTAATGTGCCTACAGTATGACATGGCAAATAAACCTAAATAAGTTACTACTGGTTTTTGTGGTGTAGGTACTTCCTGGAATTCTGAATTTAGTGACTAGCTGTGCACGCGACTTCGTTCTCGTGCATGTCGGAAAACAATAATGTGTCGCTTAGAGAAGGTGTATGTACCACTCCTCCATTCAAAAGGAAGAGTCTTCCAATCTTGCCTGGTGGGAACCATGACCTGGGGTACTCTACCACAGTCTTTTTGAATGCAGTTACTGTGTCTTCAAGGTGTAAAATGTCAATGCGACAAAGTATCATTTAGATTTTTGAATTCTCAAAAATCAAAGTGACACTTCGTTGGCTGGTTCAAACCTGGCGCCTTGAATATTATTTTTTCAAATAAAAATCAAGGCGCCAGGCTACACCAGCCGTTGGGCACGCCACAATAGCGGCGGTAAGTCCCCTCTTTGAGGAGTGGTTGGAGAGGCGCCACGGCGTCCTCACCTTCCGCCTGACGCAGGTCCTCACCGGACACGGTTGTTTCGGGAGGTTCCTGTTTCGCATAAGGCGGGAGGAAACGCCCGGGTGTCACCATTGTGTGGATCGCCCGGAGGACACTGTGGAGCATACGGTGGAGGTATGCCCAGCTTGGGCGGAGCACCGCAGTGTCCTCGCGGAGGCGATTGGCGGCGGCGATCTCTCGCGTCCGGCCCTGGTCCAGGCCATGGTACGGAGCGAGAGGGAATGGCAAGCCGTCACCTCCTTCTGCGAAGCAGTAATGCTCGCAAAGGAGGAGGCGGAGCGGGTGAGGGAGAGAGCCTTGCGCCCTCACGCCCCCACTAACCGCCGCAGGAGACGCCCTGGGCGTCGGGAATCGCAAGCAGATTCCCGGCCACCGTAGGCGCGGGCTTGCGGACGGCGAGCAATGGGTAGCTCGCCGTCCGGTAAGGACCAGGCCCGGGTCGACGGCGCGTTGTGTTCCACGCGCGCCTCAAAGAGATGTCAGCACAAAATGACGGGGTCCGATAGGGCCGACGCCTCAGGGTCGCGGGTTATTCCACAGAGAAAACCGTGGCCCTGGCACAGGCAACTGAAGGAACACGGTGGGTTTTAGTCAGTAAAAGTCTGACACGCCCTCCCGCTCCACCCAGATCGGGAGAAGTCATTTGATGATTTCCCACCCAAAAAAAAAAAAAAAAAAAAGGCTACACCAGCCGTACTAATTAAATTGACTGCTCGTCTGGCGGAGTGTGCTGAAGCGTTATCATGATAAAGAAGGATCACGCTTTAAGACCGCAGTTGAAAAATAATAATCAAAAACAGGTGAAAAAAAGACTACAAAAAATTAAAAATATTGTTTCCTCTTTATATTGTGATTTGTATTGTATCTGTGTATTCTTTCCCGGACTTGTTTTAATTAAGAAAGTGCTTCTCTATAAACGATGTTAGATCCTCTCTTATACCTGATTGCCCTCGAAAGACCTCCTTCGTACAGTTGGCTGTGTGAATAGATACCCATTTAATAAGATCCACCTCTGGTTATGGCTGCCATTTTGGATTTTTATTTCTGATTTTCGGCACCGGCCTCAAAAACGATGAAGATGACACCCATAACGAAAATTTTTCCTCATTTTACTCCCGAAAAACACAAAAACTACACGCCTTGTGTTTAATCTGTCCATGGGTTAGATAAAACTTATTATAACAATACAACCGCCTTCTATAAAAAACACTACAAAGTGCAATAACTTTGATTTGGAAAGTCGTTAGCAAGGAAATATAATGATATACAGGGTGGAAGGGACATCGACGCACAACCTGATACCATGGACTCAGTACATGATTTTGAACCCCCCTGCGTATAAATTGTTTGCAGGTTATTTTTAATAAAAATTGCTCTGCCATACATTTGACCTTGTACGTATTGCACTTTTTATGAAACAACAGTATTTTTTTGATAACCGATGAAAAAATTCAACTCCAGGGGGTACAGAATCATGGGCACACCACAATAGCGGCGGTAAGTCCCCTCTTTGAGGAGTGGTTGGAGAGGCGCCACGGCGTCCTCACCTTCCGCCTGACACAGGTCCTCACCGGACACGGTTGTTTCGGGAGGTTCCTGTTTCGAATAAGGCGGGAGGAAACGCCCGGGTGTCACCATTGTGTGCGGCGATCTCTCGCGTCCGGCCCTGGTCCAGACCATGGTACGGAGCGAGAGGGAATGGAAAGTCACCTCCTTCTGCGAAGCAGTAATGCTTGCGAAGGAGGAGGTAGAGCGCGTGAGGCTCGCTGCCTTGCGCCCTCACGCCCCCAGTCGCCGCAGGAGACGCCCTGGTCGTTGGGAGTCGCCTGCAGATTCCCGGCCACCGTAGGCGCAGGCTTGCGGACGGCGAGCAATGGGTAGCTTGCCGTCCGGTAGGGACCAGGCCCGGGTCGACGGCGCGTCGTGTTCCAGGCGCGCCTCAAAGAGATGTCAGCACTAAATGACGGGGTCCGATAGGGCCGACGCCTCAGGGTCGCGGGTAATTCGAAAGAGTAACCGTGGCCCTGGCACAGGCAACTGACGGAACACGGTTGGGTTTTAGTCAGTAAAACTCTGACACGCCCTCTCGCTCCACCCAGAGCGGGAGAAGTCATTTGATGATTTCGCACCCAAAAAAAACTTGTACTGAATCCATGGTATCAGGTTGTGCGTCGATTTCCCTACCACCCTGTATATGAAAGTCGGTAAAAAAGTTTTTAATTTGTTAAGTGTGGACCTACCAAACAAAAATTCTGTAATACTTCATATCGATACATAGTATACAATAACCCAGTCAGAATAGGTAGGTATACTGTTTGTCATTGATGAGTTTCGTGACAGTAGGGTTTATTCGCAGTACGATTACCCATTCAAAAAATAATATCCTCCGAACAAATTGGCTGTGTGACATACGGACGGACAAACGGACAGGAAAACGTTATAAAAGTTCCGTTTATATGTGCCATTCGGCTACGGAACCCTTAAAAAGACGAATTTAGAAATTCTTCCTATTTAAAGTCGATGTTAAAGCAGCCTCAAAGAATCTTCAGTTTTTCTTCAAAAGATTCCGGAGAGGACTGAGTGAGAACTTAATGAGATGAGACCTCTAGAGAGAAATCCAGAACCAAATATTTCGAGACCTAGGTCCCCAGACTACTAAACCCCAGAATACATCTCGGGTTCAGTAGTCAGCATCTACATACGAAGCTATTTTATGTACGAAAACGTTAATACACCTGCCTCTTTGGTCTAGTGGTCGCAATCGCTACTGCTGAGCAAGAGGTCCTGGGTTCGATTCCCAGGTCGGGCAAAGTGTTATTGGGTTTTTCTGGAATTTCTCAGTAGCAGCCCGAAGTCTGGAATTGTGCCCGGTAGATGGCAATAGGCTCGCCTCCTATTACATGGGACTTAAGTATAACTGGCGAAATGTGGGTGTACAAAGTACACCTCTGCCCAACCCTTCGGGGAAACAAGGCGTGATGTTATGTTAATACAAAAATTTCAATTTATTTCAAAATTTTAGTAATAATAAAAAAGGGTGACTTTTCTGCGGAAAACAAAAGTAGTTATGATTTAAACTAATAAATAATTATCTTACATTGCATTCTGTGATCAAACACTCAGAAGTTCACAATACAACATCAATCATTATTATCTTACATTATCACCACTTTTTATTTGAAATTATTTTAGCGCCACTAATGAACCATCAATGTAAACCGATTTTATAACATTACTTTTTTTATTAACACAGTTTGTTATCACATATATTCGTTAGTACCATTTGGCGTCAATAGATGGCATTAGGTGTATGTGTAATGAAAAGTTCTTCACTTTTTTGATAGACCGAAGCGATTGTGATGTAACAAAAACTAATAATTACTCCGAGTTATATTTGAGTATAAAAGTTAGCCATATGGGTTTCGTACTTTTAATGAGATACTTGATCTACTTAATTAATTTCTCACATCTAAACAGAAAAATTGAATAAAACTCAACAAATGAGTGAAAGGGCATCTGTTGGTAATCATTTAACACCCCAACTTTTTTTTTAATATTTTCAATGTACAGGAACAGATTAAGCTAAAATTATTAATCATCTAAAGAGAAAACGCAGAGAATTATTGCATCGTCCTCATGAAATGAAATAAAATGTTTATTTTGTGACACTTTTACACGCCAATATTTTGTGAATCAATATTTTAAAACAAGGTGTCGCCGGGATTTCCTAGCTGACTGATCCCTGAGAAAAAATACCTAAACAAACTCAGAAGTCATGGTATGTTTAAAAATGTCCAAACATTTTATTAATAGGATTTTATGTGAGTCTAACAATGCAGGATCATGTCTGGAAGTGCCTTTTTCAGAACGAGTCATAGCAGCTTTGAGTTAACCTGTCCCAACAGACGGCATGCATGCATCAGTCATCGTGTAGCTCAACCCTATTTCAAGGAGCTCAATGACCCGTCGCACGATGCTACTTGATCTGCCGGACATTTGCGTAGGCCATATACAAAACTCTGAAACCGCCAGACAGTTATTTATTTATTTATTTATTCACTCTAAACATACAAATATCCTTACAGGCTAGACCCAATACGATATTGTAGTACACTGAAAATTTAAATAGTTCCACTGTTTTAACCGTAGCTAATTCTAAAGGTAGCAGTTCTTGTAAATTCACCCAATGTGCAACAGAATATGTCCAAGTCAACAGCAATGAGGTTGAGAGTGCGGAGTGCACTCGTGAGCGGCGCCTCGCACAGTAAGTTAGTTCGCGCGCGCGGTTCGGCCAGCAACCGCGGCTGATGACGACGACTCACATACCCGTCTGGCACTACTAGCTCCACCCTTCGCAATATATCCGCATTGTGTATCTTCCCTCTAATTACTTTAAAAATATAAGTCACTAGTGTGAGTTGCCTCCTGACCCTCAGTTCATTATATCCGACCATACCCAAGACAAATAGAGTTGGATACATCAATGGATAAAATGGATAACCCCGTATTCCTTCATGTATTTGAACCTAATAAATTTATTTTGTACTCGCTCCAACATGAGACTATACTTAGTTTCATGTGGAGCCCAGATACCTGCATTACATTCTAGTTGGCTTCTTATAAGGTTATAAGGTCATGTATTCAATCTAGCCTGCATGGTACTCATATTCACAGTCAGTTTTCTCTTTTAGTATCATCAAAAATATTTTAAATTATGCCACGGAAATCAATAAGAATAAAAATTACAATATTAATTTTAAAATATTTAGTATAAAATAGTTTGTTGCTTGGGGTCAACGTCTGTAACATGTACCTACTTTATGTGACAAACATTTTTGTCAACTAAGTAATCTTTAACTTTATAGAAAACTATTTGACAGAGTTTCATTTTAATAAATTATTTAAGTTTATTAATGCTAAGTTCTTTAATAGAGGAGATTGATCTAAAACGTATACTTTGGCACCGAAATGAATTACAACTTTTTTGGAGCCAAGTCGTAGGTAAATCTTTGTTTCTAACATAACATAACATGACATAACATAACATCACGCCTTGTTTCCCCGAAGGGTTGTACACCCACATTTCGCCAGTTATGTTTAAGTCCCATGTAATAGGGGGCGAGCCTATTGCTATCAACCGGGCACAAATCCAGACTCCGGGCTGCTATTGAGAAATTCCAGATAGAAAAACCCAATAACACTTTGCCCGACCTGGGAATCGAACCCAGGACCTCATGCTCAGCAGTAGCGATTGCGACCCTAGACCAACGAGGCAGTTCTTTGTTTCTAATATTTATGATATGAATGTCGCTGTGCTTAGAATATTCTTCTTCTTCTTAGTGTCGCTCTTGACAGAGCGGTCGTGGTCACGATGGACTGTGTCCAATCGCAGGCATCTGGTTCTGTTAGCTGACAGTCTGGCGCATTCGGTCCAATTCATTGCCCCGAGACGCTATTTGCAGTCATTATTCCGCCTGGATAAATGACAAAAAACTTCAGTGTTTGAGACTGTACCAGTGCTGATAGACGCCGTTTTGATGCCGAGTTCTTGGAGTATGGAAACGTTTGTGCGGAATTCTGTCCTTGATACCCCAAGCATTCTTCTCCAGCACCACATTTCTAAAGCATCTACTTTTTTCTTTTCCAGTTCTCGTAATGTGCTCGTCTCACCTGAATACAGAAATATGGGAAACACAAGTGTTCGGACGAGCCTGATCTTGGTGGCCTTGGTTATGTTACGATTCCTCCATATTTTTTAAGCTTGTCCATTGCCCCTCTAGCCATAGCCATACGCCGTTTCACATAATCCACGCAGCTGCCATAGTTTGCAATCATAGCACCAAGATACACGTACGATTGAATCATGTCGCAGTTCGCAATCTGTGTCATGTCTGGCGAGTTGTTGTTGCTGCGGTCTACAATCATCATCTTGGTCTTACTTAATCGCAGTAATCCTCAATTCAAACATAAGACTGACGCCCTCCATCTTAAGGTTGTGTCATCAGAGTTACGTAGGGTCGCAATTTTGTAGCCACCAATCGCAAGACGATGGTCTTGCGATTGGTGGCTACAAAATTCAGTCCAGTCGACGAGGGTGATGCACATTATAAGCTCCATGAAGATGTTGATAGGCGATACAATACATCCCTGGCGGACACCTGTACTTGGATGGAAGCTATCCGAATTGTGGTCGTCTGTTCGTACAGATGCTGTTCCTCTTTCGTAGAGTTCTCCAAGAAGGTGGACAAGGTGTTTTGGTGTGCCCATTTCCAAAAGCGTCTTCCACAAGGTTGGCCATTTCACGGAGTCAAATGCCTTTGAGAAGTCAACAAAGCATTTGCAAGTCGCCTTGTTGAATTCTCGTGCCTTTTCGATTATTTATTTATTTATTAAGATTAAGCACACCAACAGCACAGTCACTTACAATTCAATTAAACAACACAAAAAATTTGCATTTCAGTAACCATGCAAGTAACAGGTATGCATGACATTGACATTATGAATAATATTAGAGACAAAAGTTAAAAATAAAGTGTGTCTAGAAGACCTAATTCTAGAACACTACCGAAACAAACCATTTTGCGCTACAAAGACGTGCACTGTTCGCACTGTTTAAATAGGGAGCGTCTGTATGATACAAAACTCATGCAGAAAATATCAATCGGGTAATCCGTCAAGTTGGATCTTTCATTATATTGCCTTGCCATACGTGTTAACGGGCTATTAAATGTGGTATTTAAGGTGGATGTGGGCAATTCAAAAATACGATGATGACGCTTACTACGTTGGCTGGGCCTAAAGTTAAAAATAGTTTACCAATTGAGCATCTATGGAGCCATTTATTATTTTATGGAGTATTAGTAAGTCAGACTGGTTACGTCTTTCTTTTAAACTAATCATTTTAAAGTGCTTTAACCTGTCATTGTAATCAGGTATAGCTTTTCGAATCCCATTCTTCATACATAAATACCTAACAAAACGGGCCTGAACAGATTCAACATTATTTGTATAAGTTGAATAATAGGGAGACCAAATAGTGGAACAGTACTCCAAGGAGCTCCTTACTAGTGCGTTGTAAAGTAAAATAATGCTACTACAATTACGAAACGGTTTCGACATACGGATTATGAAACCAAGCATTCTTTTAGCTTTGCTTACAATACTATCTACATGGTCGCGGAAAGATAGGGATGTATCGAAGAGGACCCCTAGGTCACGGATGACCGATACTCTGCTCAGTACCGAACCATCAATTTGATAATCAAATTTAATGTAGTTATTTTTTTTGGTGAATGTAATAGTCTGGCATTTTTTAACATTGAGCGTCATTCTGTTGTTCCAGCACCATTGTTGAAGGACATCAAGATCTCTCTGAAGCTTCATACAATCACTTAGGTCCGATATTCTACAGTATATTTTTAAATCATCAGCGTACGCTAAACAATCGCAATTTATTAAATCTAAAAGATCATTCAAAAATACCAAAAAAAGCAAAGGGCCCAACTTAGAGCCTTGCGGAACACCAGAGCCAGGAGAAAAAGGTACAGATTCATAACCGGCCAAGGCAACTATTTGAGAACGATTAATTAAGTAACTCTCGAACCACCGCAACAGAGAGCCATGAATACCAGCGTAATGCAATTTCATAGAAAGAATTGAATGATCAACGTGATCGAAGGCTTTTGCAAAATCCGTGTAAACAGCGTCAACTTGTCCCCTAGCTTCAAAGGTGTTACTAATGAAAGTAGTGTAGATAAGTAAGTTAGACATAGTAGAACGGTTAGACACAAAACCATGTTGCTTCCAACTCACTATATGACGGAGGTGGGAATAAACTACATTGTATATAAGACCCTCAAATATCTTTGCAAATTGTGATATAATAGAGATGGGTCTATAATTAGTTACGTCATTCACACTACCAGATTTATGTATTGGGATAATGTGTGAGATTTTCCATAAATCAGGAAATGTACCTTCCTTAAGGGATTTATTGTATATTATCTGCAGTGGTATAATAAGAGCATCAATACAGAGACGAATAAAAATAGGAGGAAGTCCATCCGGACCAGCACCTTTATTGAGATCTAACTTTTTGATGCTATCTCTAACGTCATTTTCAGTAATGCCAATGGAAGACATACTGTAATTAGACGAGGAGTAACCTGGAGACAATTTACTATTCTGTTGATTAGCACAGTACACAGATGCAAAATAGTCTGCAAATAGATCAGCCACACCACTACCACCCACACCAACACGATCACCCCACGAAACTTGGTTAGGGACACCTCGGAAAGATTTTTTAGACTTAGTGTAACGCCAAAAAGCTTTTACATTTGTTTTTAATTCACTCTCAATTCTATTTATATAATCTTTAAAACAGACATCCATAACTCTCCCAGCTCGCATACGTAGGCAAACAAACGTATCATAGTCCCGAGGGTTTTTGAACCGTTTGAACCGAGTCCTATATTTATGCTTTTCTTTAAGAAGTTTAATCATCGAAGCTGAGAACCAAAGTGGATAACAATTATTCTTAGGTTTACCTTTAGGAGTGTATTTATCTATATTATCCCATAGTATATTGTAAAATGTCAGAACATAATCGTTACAACTCAAATGACAATAGTCCTCCCAGTTTACTTTACGTAGATCACGAACACATGCCTCATAGTCTGTTTTATTGAAAAAATATTTAGACTGTAAACTATTATAATTTAAATTAGAAATTGAAATTTTTGTAAGGACTAATTCTAGCGGCGGATGATGTATATCTGGTTTACTAATGGGGGGTGCGGAAGAAACAGAAAGAATGGAGTTCTCATCCACCAAGATGAGGTCTAGGATATTATTATTTGCATTACAGACGTTATTCATTTGAACATAGCCGGTGATGTTTAAGAAGTCCCTCAACGCTAAAGACTTTGGCTCACTAATCCCTAGAAAGGGATCATTAGACTGATGCCATTTCACATTAGGAATATTAAAATCACCAATAATTAAAGTGGTGCAATCCATATAACGAAAGCAAATTTCTTCAACCCTGGCCAAGAATTGAACAAATATATGGCAAGGTATATAAGACGGTAAATAAACAACACAAATATTCATACAGACGCCACCAGCACTTATACATAACCACATATCCTCAACGGAGGTCTGCCACTCAGTTTTATTAACAAAATTAAACTTATTACTAATAGCTACCAATATCCCACCACCATAACTTTTAGAGTACAAATCTTTAAACTGTGCACTACGATCACGGCGTACAACAGTATATCTCAGATCAAAGTATTCTGAGGATGAAAACGAGTCATCTAACCAAGTTTCTGTCAGACATATTATGTCGTAGTTAGAATTTAGAATTGACATTAGAATTTCATGTGACTTCGTTTTCATGCCCCTCACATTCTGATAAAAAATCGAAACACCAGCCATTTGAAAAAAAAAAAGTAAACTCGACAACTAGGAACTAAAGTTAATAACTCAAATGATTAAACAATTTTTTCCAAACATTGCTCATCCTTAATTAGAATAGTACCCGAATTTTCTGTTTTGCATACAAAAATTTTACCATAGCGAACCCAGACAAACTTATAGGATTTTTCTTTGGCCTTAATACGTGCAGCAGCATGTAAAGATTTATATGTCGGAGAAAGATGCTCGGATACATAAACTGGCTCCTTGGTACCGCCATAACCCAAAAGACTGGTGTTCAACTTATCATCAGCGTGAGATTTATTGTATCTCGTTATTGCAGAATACAATTCATCGCGACATCTAGGACTACGCAGCTTCACTATTACAGAGCGCGGGCGAGACTTGCTATTGTTCATACTGGCCACTCTAACGCTCTTCATAATATCACAGTCTTTTAACTCATATGACACAACACTAGCTAATTGTGTAACGATGGTCGGTAACACTTCATTCTTGTTTTCAGGTAAGCCGTGAATTTCCAGATTCGTCTCACGCATATTCTGATCAAGGGTGTTTATTTGCGTTTTCAACTGAGCCATAGTCTTTTGCATGTCAGAGTTCTGTGAACGAAGTTCAGTGTTCTCACGTTGAACACTCTTGAGTTCAGCTTTTATGTCATTAACTTGAGAGATGTCAAAAGATCCGGATAACTTCAACTCATCAATCTGTTTCTTTAAATCATCCATTTCAAACCTAAGCTCGCTAATCATATTCTTTACCTCAATACGCAATGTATTCCGAATTTCCTCCCGTATAACAATTCGTATATCGCTGATCTTATCATCCTCGCTTTCGGAGCTATTCTCAATTGTCTCAGACGTCGATTTATCAGGTTCATGGTGAGATAAACAACTCGGACAATTCCACTTGGAACGTGCAATTTTACTGAGCCTTTTAAACGCAGTAGCACTCAGGTTAACGCACAGGTGATGATAGAATTTTTCGCAATTAGTACATGTTATTTTTTCATTTTGTTTAACTGGTAATCCACAAGTATCACAGTTAGACATTTTCTATGTATACAATCAATCACCCAAACAGTACAACGACTCCAAAAAGACAAAGTGCGATTTGCCGGACTTGAACTCACGACACCCTATTAATGCATGGCAAACGTTAGCTCTCGGAGCCACGAGGACTCTAGATTGCAGCTCGAAATTAAGGATTGCTTACTAATTATCGACAAAACGAAGCTAACACAACATTATCTCACGGACAATGAGAATCTGCTCACGTGTTCCCTTTTCCTTCACAAAGCCAGCTTGTTCTTGCGCAATCTCTTGCTTTTGTATTCTATATTATTTTATACATTTATCAGGTTCTCATATAGATATTGAGGTGCGATTGTCATTATGTTTATTTCCTTAAATTTATCCCTCAGTGAATGTCTATAACTTAGGTTATAATTTCCTCGAATGGCTCATTTCTGAAGCACAATTATAGAGCCTGAATGTTGGCTGCATTTTCCCAAAGCAAAATGCCGTAAGACATTACACTGTGGAAATAACTAAAATATACTAATCGAGCTGTTTCTACAAGTCAAGTCAGATGACGGATTTTATGGATCGCTTAGGCTGCAGAGCTAAGCCGCTTCGACAATTTGGTTATATGCGGGCCCACTGTAGCTTCGATTCTAATGTAATTCCTCCCTATTTACTAGTTTGTTTCACCCGCTTAACGTTAGGTGTCAGAAATCGAATACATTTCGTTTCATTTTCAAGTTTAAAAGTAAATTATTAACACTAAACCAATGTACTATTCTAGCGAGAACTTTATTTACATCGTCTGTAACTGTCATGTGTCATGGCATGGTCTGATTAAAGTCAGGTCTTTTCCGCGAACTACTTGATATCTAAGAAGGCAGAGACTTGCATCCATGCATATTGAAATTATGAGCCAGGCTTATTACTTCCTATGGAGAATATACCTACAGAGCCTTATTACGTAACACACTAGTAATGGCAATACCTTGCATTTTTACAGTTCATGATAAAATTCATGTATAAAATTCGTTTGCTTGACAACGTTTAGATACGTTGTCGATCAAACGAATTTTAGACATAACTATGAAGAATCAGATTATGAATTTCCTTCCAAAATCCTTCAGATTGTGATAGTAAGTGTACTTCGCTAATTAAATTGAAATTATGATAACATGCACTCGCCATTTTTCTTTATTATATATCCTTCCATATAGGTACCACATAACGTACAAAGTTTGAAATAAAACGCGCGCAGTTGTTACTTGTGTTTAAAAGACGCGTCAAGTATCATTACTTGTCGTTATTCTATTTCGTTGCTTATATATATCGTATGTTTGTATTTATGTCTCTATTAGTTAGGATGTGAATATATCTGAGTATCTATTTGAGTGTATTGTTTACTTAATATATTCACCAACGACAGCCCCACATAATCTCCAGACAAATCACTGTCCATTCCAAGGTCGCCTGAAAGAGATCAAAGAAAGCGATAAATAAGGCCGCCCATTGTATATTTTGTATTTTTTTTTTTGTTTAAAATCAAAGTACAAAAAAGTATATATAAGGTGTATCTATTCATACACGAAATATTTATAGAGGGACCTCTATAGGTAGTTTAGAAGCTATAGAAACGAAAAAGAGTTTTTTATCTAAATGTTTTTTTTATTTTACGTAATTATCATAATTTAAAACTGCTTGAGATGTTTTGCATAAAACCTTTACGGCCTGCTCTATGAATCAAAGACGCGGCGGGGAGAGGCGCGGGCGCGGTGCCCGTCCGTCTGTAGCCGCGGGGCACGTGCCGTCTCTCTCAGTTTAACATAAATCACTGGTGAACTGTAATGAACATTCGACAATACATCTCTGCCTATCTCTACGGGGAAAACAGTCGTGATGATGTTAACAATAAACCAACGTAGGTAGGTAACGTAGGACTTCGTAACTCGATCTCGTCTTATTTTGATAACAGAGTTATCGCTTACAATAAAAATAAATGTGAATTTAAAACACAAAACGACCTAAATCTAAGTAGGTACAATATTGAATTCCCTCCTCGAAGTTTTACATAAACAGCACCTTCTGTAAACTAGGTACTTACATCTAAATAAGCAGCTATGACCTCTGTGGGGTCACGACTTTTACGAGCGAGCATCGAAACGTTTCAATCATTTTCTTATTTTTTTACGAAAAGGATCCTAGATTCGATTAAAACATTCATATTCTACAGTGTTACACATCTTTTAGATAATAATAATAGAAAAATAAACAGCTGACGCAACGCGAATTCGCATAAGGTAATGACTTCTGTTAGGTTACGAACTGTGCGTCGAGTCGTATCTGTCAGCTGATTGATAGGTTGTATACCTACCTTTTTGTATAGATGTAAACTGTAAGAAGTGCATAGCGCGAACAATTTAAAATGTGTCATACCTCACAACGACGTAGTTTTTATTTACACCAAAATTGCTGTACATATTCACCCTGCAGTTGCACGTTAAATAATGTGTCGTTGCACTTTTAGCAAGGTCTCTATCTCTAGCCATCACTGCGTAAACAAGCGTTCACAATTCACGTTTTGTTGTCCGGACTAGAAATGGTCTGGCTGTCATTACCATAAATCAGGTCTAGCCCTACCCCACACATGGAAATCCAACGGCATAAGATCAGGCCTGCCTCCGTCTGCAGCTGGGGGCATGTAGACCCCGTAGTCCCGTTGCCGCTGTCGAGCTTCTAGGATCTCTAGGAACGGGGCTTGTGCTGTGAGCAAAATAAGTCCACCCTCATTGTAGCAGTGCACCATGTTCTGGTACTCTTGGTTGGAATATTTCGGTATTGTTGCGTTTGTTGCGCGAAGCGCGATGCGTTCCACGTTAGTTAAGCCGCGTGCAGTGCAACATGCAGTTTGCGCGAGACTGAACACGGCGGCGGACGGCGCGGCGGGCGCGGGGCGAGGCAACTGAAGCAACATAGTGCGCGGCGCCGGCGGTGGCGCCGCGGGTCGGGTCTCTTTTGATCATTCATAAAAGCCACGCGACATCTAAGTAAAGTAGTTTCTACGTAGTATTTTCGTAGAAACTAGCGTAATGGATGTTACAAAATATGAAAGAGCCAGTATTTTTATGTGTGTTAAGTAATATTAAATTATTTAATTTTAAAATTAGATGGTAAGATAGTAAACTCTTTTTCATTTCTATAGCCCATGTTCGACCTATAGATGCACCTCTTCAAATATTTCGTGTATGAATAGATACACCTTATATAAATATAAATAAATATGCCTCACCCAAGCGTCGCTACATCGACCAGTCGCCTCGTATCTATATCGCGGCGCCCCCGCAAGGGGGCGTTGCGTGCGGTGCCAGGGCTATGCCCCACGACCGCGGATGCCATACGGCGACCCGTAAATACGGGCCTCTCATTGAGGCTGCTCATGGCAAATGGAATTTCAATGGTTGGCATTTATTGGGCAGACGCGAGTTACGCGCGCCCATGTTAGTGGTTGCTATGTGTGTTTCTGTAGGCACGCCGAGACGCTATTGATACAATGGGTCGCTTGCTTCACGGCATCTCGACGAGAAGATCTCGAGAGAAGATGCCGACTCGACGTTCCTACAGAGTAGGTGATTGGTCCCCGCCCGTCCAGATCACAGAGCTAGCCGTTCACTGTCCGGGCTAAGGGGCCGTCATGAGGGTGTGAGCGGTATTGTGATTGAGTAACACCGTTCAATGTTTGCGTGACTCGCAGCCCGCGCCACGCGTACAGGCGTGAATTTGGGTGCCTGTTTAGACATGTATGTCTGTATACAATAACGTAACTTGCCTTTATTAACCGGTGCCTATATTAAGTGGCCGGCTCCTTTTTTTTTTTGGTTTCCTCCGACGCCCGGTGTGTCTGCTGCGGGCCGGGTCGTGAGTCGAAATCTCTCTCTCCCTTTCCGCAGCCTCCTTCTGCGAGATGACTGTTTCGCAAAAGGAAACCACCGCGTCCCAGGACTCGGCGCTGCCGACAATCGAACTCACTGCGGTCGGCAGCGACAGGTCACTGCCTACTTCTGAGATGAGGGCACGGCGCGGCTCCTCCCAAGCGGCACACTCTGCCAGCGTATGCCACGCCGTGTCCTCCCGGCAGTCGACACAGTGTTGACACCGGGCGTCCGGCTCCCTGTTTATGCGACACAGGTACTTCCCGAAGCAACCATGCCCCGGGAGCACCTGCGTCGCCCGAAACGTCAGGGAGCCGTGCCTTCTCCCGAGCCAGCGATCCGGCCAGTGCTCGAGCACTGGCCGGATCGCCTCGATGGTGCCGAGGCCGGCGGTTGGGCGTGACAGCCGCACCTGCCATTCCGCCACCAGGACCTCGCGGAGCTGCAACCGACGCTGCTCAATATGTTGCTGCTTCGGTCGCTCGCCCCGCTCCCGCTGTGTCGCGCCACCGGTACAGTGACGCGAGCACCTTCGCCTCCAGGTCCCAGGGCGGGGATCCGGCCAGCGCACAACCCGCCTCGAAGGAGATCGTGCGATACCCCGAATGACACTGACGGCCATCGCCCGCAGCGGTTTGCGCAGCACAGCTATGCTGCCGGCCGTCAGGTCAGACGCCCAGATCGGCGCTCCGTAGAGCGCCATGGATCGCACGATCCCCATATAGAGCCGCCCACAGGCGGCGCTCGGGCCCCCCAGATTGGGAAGCAGTGTTGCCAGCGCCCCGGCCGCGCCCAACAACTTGGGCGCCAGCCGCCGGAAGTGGGGTCCGAAGTCCCACCGGCTGTCGAGCACCAATCCCCCCCCGACCACAATGTGTGATACGGCCGGCGGCGCCCACCGGGGGCCATGAAACACCATGGCCTCCGACTTGTTGAGGGCCACCTCCAGGCCGTGACCAGCATGTCATCCGCGTAACACGTCAGGTCTGCGCCCGGCGGGAGCTCGCCCCTCAGCACCCAGTCGTACCCGATGTTCCACAGAAGCAGTCCCACGACCGATCCCTGTGGAACACCGCACGACACCTGACACTGGTTTCCGCCATCGCGTCCCATGTAGGTGACACACCTTTCGGCTAAGTAAGCCCCCACGATGCGGCGGAGGTAGAGAGGCACGCGGTGGTACCGCAGTGCCTCCCGTATGCAGCTCCAGGGCAGGGTGTTGAAGGCGTTAGAGATGTCCAAGGACACCGCCACCACCACCCCGCCCCGGGACACTGTTTCCTCCGCCAGGACTCTCACCCTCGACACAGCGTGGATGGTAGAGCGCCCATACCGAAAGCCGAACTGGCTCTCGTCCAGGTCCGGCCCCTCTCTGCATAAGTGGCCGACGAGGCGGGCTGCGAGTATGCGCTCGAACAGCTTGCCCACCTCGTCGAGCAGCACTATGGGCCGGTACGCAGACGGCGAGTCGGCAGGGCGCCACACAGACTGGGAAACTGGCCGCGCTCAAGGCACGCTGTGTAGAGTCCTCTCAGTTGGGGCCCAAACTCCTTCAGAGCGAGGGCCAAAGCAAGGCCGTGAATTCCGTCGGGCCCTGGAGCCACGTTCTTGGCCCGGAGCCGCATCACGGCCGCCCTCATCTCTGCCTGTGTCACCTCTGGGACGCTGATGGCGTTCTCGTCCTCCTCTGCAGATCCTGCGGCTGCGGGCAAAGCCATCGGCGGCGGAACATGCTCCGCTCTCACCGGGAAGCTACCACCTCCTCCAGCAGCTCGGGTTGGAGACTCTCCGTAAGTGGGGGCGCCACGGCTCGAAGTTGCCCTCGAACCGCTTTATACGGGCGCCCCCACGGATCCCCGTCCAGAGTCTCCAACATCCTCTCCCGGGATCGCGTCCTCGCCTCGTCGATGGCCAGCCACAGAGTCTGCTTTGCCGCGCGGTTCACCTCGTACAGCGCGGCCTCCTCATCGGGTACCCGACGACGTCTCCTCCGGTAACGGGTGTACCGGCGTCTCACCACCACGCATGCGACGCGCAGCTGCGCGATCTCGGCGGACCACCAGTACACCTGGCGCCTTGCACCCTGTGCGTGGGCGCGGGGCATGGATGCGTCGCATATTTGCGTCATTGCCCCGCGGAACCACAGCGCCTCCAGCTCGACGTCATCGGGTCCGGTCGTTGCCGACCCCCGGAACCAGGCCTGAGCAATGGCTGCCTCCTCGAGAAGCTCCCTGTCGATGCGCTTACGCGCCCAGCGCGGGCCGTCCGAACGCGGGACTGATGTTCTGCGGCCGCCAGCGGTCTGGGCGGAGACGTCGAATCGGATATATCGGTGATCCGACAACGTCTCCACCTCCGCGGCGACACGCCAGTCGCGGACACGGCTCGCGACAGCAGGGCTTGCGAACGACACGTCCACTATCCGCTGCCGCACGCACGTGAAGACCGAGCCCCGGTTCAGGACGACCAGGCCAGTCGTGATCGCCCACTCCTCCAATGCCTCACCCTTAGCATCTGTCACCGGGGATCCCCACACCGCAGACTTGGCGTTGAGATCCATCCTCGCCCGGTGCTGTTGCTCGGGACAGCACCGGGCGAGGATGGAGCTGGCCCACGACGGCACCTAACTCGACAAGGAACCTCTCGAAGTCGGCGAGACTATAGTTGGGCGAAAAATACGCCCCGAGGACGCCAACGCCATCTGCGAGGGCGGCTACCCAGCCGGGCCCTCGAGACGGCCTGACGAGAGCCCCGTCAATGATGGCCACCAAACCGTCCAGGTCTCCCACCCAGTTATCCCTGGGCGGGACCCAGTACGGCTCGGCGACCACGGCCACGTGAATCGACCACTCTGCCATGCTCTGGAGCATGAGATACTGAGCTGAACAGCGCCATTTATGCGCAGTCCATCTCCCCTCTGCAGCATTCTCAGGCCGGGAGTCATCCGAAGAGGAGCCCATATGGCCCCTTCCCCTCCTTCTTTTGGCGGGCACGCCACAGGCTTTCGCCCCCCATCTGTGCCCGGCGGGCCTCCCTGCAGCTGTGCAGAGGCTGCAGTTTGGCGCCGCGGAGCTCTGGGCCGCCTTGTGGCCGGGCTGGCCGCAGCGATAACATTCATCGCTGCGGTCCGTTTCGGCGGTGCACCGGCACCTGACATGCCCGACGTCCAGGCACCGGTAGCACCGCATGGCCCTGGGCTGCAGGCGTTTGACTCTCGCTGCAACCCATCCCACCAACAGTAGCCCAGCGTCGGCCCCTTGTTCGCCGCCGTCACCGGGCACCTCACCCAAATCGAGCCAAGCCCGGAGGCGTCGGCGCTGCTCTTCTGCTGCGCCCTCTTGGTAGCGTTTGCCTCCGCCCTGTTGGAGCATAGGCCTAAGCCTATGGTCGTGAGGTCCTCCCTCCCCAGCTCGGCATCGCTCCCGGCGCTCTCCGACGGAGCTGGCGAAGACCCGACGACGGAGCCGGCGATGAAGCCGGCGTTGGGACCGGCGTAGCAGGGCGCGTGAAGCGGCCCAGCTGGTCACGCCCCGGCTTTGCAGCCGCACGACCCCGACCACTCGTCACCTTGGGCGCCTTTGGCGCCGGCAGGATTTCTTCCTCCGTCTTTCTCTTAAGCAGCGCCTTGCCGCACCTGCTCAGGTCCGGATCCGACCTACTGTGGTCCCCGGAGTGACTGGAGCCTCCTCGCCATCATGGGTGGCAAGCGGTTCAATCACCACGCGCGGGAGCTTAAAAAGAAGCTCCGTTTCTCGCTGGTGACCGGCGGCATCTACTCGAGGGCCCGCCAAACTATCGTTTAGCAGGTCCCCGAATGACTGCGACCGGGTTCCTCCTCTCCCGAGACAGTTGTTGCCCCCCCCCAGAATACGAGGGGCATGACGCATCCGAAACCGGATTCGTGGCGGATTCTCCGACTGCTTAAAGCAGTCGGTGCCTCCCTGCGGTAAAATATTCTCAACTGACTTTTCCATAACTCACCCTCTGAAAGCAACTCTGCTTTCAGAGGGTGGTGGGCGTACGACCTACTCCAACGACGGACTAGCCGTCGCTTCCCTAGCCCGGCTCCCTTCCACGACCATCAAAGATGATTTACAAATGCGTGCACTGACTGGACAGGTCCACTCAAATCAGTGTGGTTCTTTCCTCAAAAGACCATTTCAGACACCAATCTACAGGGTCCTCATATGATCTGACCAAGTTTATTCTCGGATTTTTATACACTTTGACATACTATACAATGACATGAAAATTTACTTTGTAAAGTATTATAATATTTTAATTATTGTGAATGTGAAGGCAGTGTGGATTTGTTGGTTTTTTTTTATATCTCAGTTTATTTTTAATTTTTTAAAGTAGTTTTAATCATGGTCTGGCAGTTTGAGTAATTTATGCGGCCTACCCAAATGTCCTATCTTTGCTAATGTTCGTCGAATCGTTGAGCTCCTTAAGTTTTGTGTTGAGCTGCATGATTATTGACAAATGCGTGCACTGACTGGACAGGTCCACTCATTCTGTGTGGTTCTTTCCTTAAAAGACCATTTCAGACATCAATCTACATGGTCTTCACATGACCTGACCAAGATTATGTCTGGACTTTAAAACAGACCGTGACCTCTGAGTTTGTTTCGGCATTTCTTCTCAGAGTAGTCAGATAGGAAACGCCGATCTCATGTAGTTTTTAAAATATGTATAATATGTGTATGATCCCTTGCTAGATCGTACATTACTTTTAGATGAGGGATGAATGGAATGAAAGAAGGTAAAGTATTAAAAACACTACTGTATTGTTCCAATGGTACTTAAAGTAAAATGAGCTTAATGGACTGATGGTGTGGAAATGAATTGAGTGACGCGGCCCTTGTTGGCTGTAACGAGAACGCCTGGCTGACTTGATAGCCCAACGCGAACTGAACTAATTGTTATGAGTTGAAATGAATGTGTGGCGTAAACTGCTGAATTGCAGAATGTGCGGTTGCACCGTACAATATGTTTCTATATTATATTGCAATAACAAACTAAATTGTGTTGCTCTGAAAAGAGTGGACATTTATTAATTGCAATATTTTACATTAACATTGTGTAAAATAGAACAAAACCAAACATAAACCTTACCTGAAAAGAGAAACAACATTTAAAGCTATTATTTACAATTATTAAATTATTTCTATATTTTACACGGTTGTCATTTTGACTGTCATCTTCATAATAACAGTTCTATTCTTTAGTCCATAGAGTTATGTACTAAACATAGTTTGTATATCTCATAGACTATGCGAATGAAGTAAACCTTCATTTACATCTCCCACCCCAATATATAAGGTGTATCTATTCATACACGAAATATTTGAAGAGGTGCATCTATAGGTCGAACTTGGGCTATAGAAATGAAAAAGAGTTTTTTATCTAAGCATCTAATTTAAAAAAAAAATATATTACTTAAACACACATAAAAATACTGGCTCTTTCATATTTTGTAACATCTATTACGCTAGTTTCTACGAAAATACTACGTAGAAACTACTTTCATTGAAGCGGGCGAGGTCATGGCGGCGCCCTTAGATGTCGCGTGGCTTTTATGAATGATCAAAAGAGACCCGACTGCCGGCGGCGCACCGGCTTCAGTTACCTCGCCCCGCGCCTGCCGCGCCGTCCGCCGCCGTGTTCAGTCTCGCGCGAACTGCATGTTGCACTGCACGCAGCTTAACTAACGTGGAACGCTTCGCACAACAAACGCAACAATGCCGAAATATTCCAACTAGGAGTACCATACATGGTGGACTGCTACAATGAGGGTGGTCTTATTTTTCTCACAGCACAAGCCCCCTTCCTAGAGATCCTAGAAGCTCGACAGTGGCAACGGGACTACGGGGTCTACATGCCCCCAGCTGCAGACGGAGGCAGGCCTGTTCTTACGCCGTTGGATTTCCATGTGTGGGGTAGGGATAGACCTGATTTATGGTAATGACGGCCAGACCATTTCTAGTGCGGAACAACAAAACGTGAATCGTGAACGCTTGTTTATGCAGTGATAGCTAGAGAGACATTGTTAAAAGTACAACGACACATTATTTAACGTGCAACTGCAAGGTAGTAGTAAATAGTGTAAATAAAAACTACGTCGTTATGAGGTATGTACATTTTAAATTGTTCGCGCTATGCACTTCTTACAGTTAACATCTGTACAAATAGGTAGGTACACAACCTATCAATCAGCTGACAGATACGACTCGACGCACAGTTCGTAACCTAACAGAAGTCATTACCTTACGCGAATTCGCGTTGCGTCAGCTGTTTATTTTTCTATTATTATTATGTAAAAGATGTGTAACACTGTGAAATATGAAGGTTTTAATCGAATCTAGGATCCTTTTCGTAAAAAAAATAAGTAAATGATTGAAACGTTTCGATGCTCGCTCGTAAAAGTCGTAACCCCACAGAGGTCATTAGCTGCTTATTTAGATGTAAGTACCTGGTTTACAGAAGGTACTGTTTTTGTAAAACTGCGAGGAGGGAATTCAAAATTGTACCTACTTATATTTAGGTCGTTTTGTATTTTAAATTCACATTTATTTTTATTGTAAGCGATAACTCTGTTATCAAAATAAGACGAGGTCGAGTTACGAAGTCTACCTAAGTTGGTTTATTGTGAAGATCATCACGCCTGCATTCCCCGTAGAGATAGGCAGAGGTGTATTGTCGAATGTTCATTACAGTTCACCAGTGTTATGTTAAACAGAGAGACGGCACGCGCCCCGCGGCTACAGACGGAAAGGCACCGCACCCGCGCCTCTCCCCGCCGCCGCGTCTTTGATTCATAGAGTAGTCCGGTTTTATGCAAATCATCTCAAGCAGTTTTAAATTATGATAATTACGTAAAATAAAAAAAACATTTACATAAAAAATTCTTTTTCGTTAGTACCTATAGAGGTCCCTCTTAAAATATTTCGTGTATGAATAGATACACCTTATATATAAATATATATTTAAAAAAAAGTATTCAAATAAGTAAATGTTAAGTATATATCGGGATAGGCCCTCATCAGCGATATTACACTTGCACTTTGTAAGTAGGCGTGGATTGTCGGGCGAAGAAAATAGAGATACTAGTTACAGCACAATCACTTTATTTCACTCACAATTTCTTATAAAATAATCACCATGAAATAACCTGAAGGCAGAGGTCCGACATATTACATGAAAGTATGAAATATAGCAGTAACCAACTTATTTATTCCAACCGCTTGTTAATTAATTAAATAGATCGCTATAATAGCTCTAGGCGCTACAGCAGGCGCACCGGGCCGAGCCTGCCACAAGAATGCTCCCCCTCTTCGCTGCGCACTAGCTTACATTAAGTTGCTTGAGATGTGGGGAGAGTGAGGAGGCGAACGTCCCGCTTTGCACAGCGAAACTCGGCCCGCTGTACCTACCGCTAACGCTGACGCCGACACGGCCATACTGACGTGCGGACGTCCTCGTACGCGTAGACTCATCAAGCATTGTCTAACATAACGAGCAACGAGAAGACATAACGTTATTATTAATGTTCGTTCATCCTGAATAGCAATCTCGATGAGCAAAAAATGCAGGTCATCCCTACAGACTGTGCATCCAACTCTGGACCGCTCAATATTGAGCCTTCAGAACTTATACTAGTAATCTGGTCCGGTTCAGCCCTGCAGAGTTTACTACTAATTCTGGACCGCTCGTTATTGAGCCTTCAGAACTTTAGCAATCTGGTCCGGTTTACCCCTTCAGAGTTAATATATATATATTATAATAATCTTCTGGCCCGGTCCAGCGACCCTTCAGAATTATAACCGCCTGGTCCGGTCAAATGACCCTTCAGAATCATAACCTCCTGGTCCGGTCTTACGACCCTACAGAGTTATAATCTCCTGGTCCGGTTATAACAAACCCTTCAGGATTGTTACTGCTTGGTCCGGTCATGAATGACCCTTCAAGATCATTCCAGTTTATACAGTTTTTTTTTCTCTCTTTTTTTTGCTCTTTTTTGGTCTCTTTTTGTCTCTCTTTTGTCTCTCTTTTATCTCCTTTTTAGTCTCTTTTTAGTCTATTTTTTTGTCTTTTTTTTTGTTTTTTTTTGTCTCTTTTTTTTTGTCTCTTTTTATTCTCTTTTTTAGTCCGGACTAAAATGGTCCCTGTAGATTATATAATCAAATGTATTAAAGTACTTGTCTCAACAATCCACACATGCTATGTTCCTTGGTAGTTTCACTACCACCAAAGTCATTTACTTTAGAGCCTATAACAGAAACAAACTATTTTAATCTTAAGAATAGACTTGACTTAGACACTCCACCGAATGCGTAGCACGCCTGTGCGATGCCGACCGAGTCTCATGTCATACAGCCAGCAAAATGTCACTGAGTGTCATGTCATTGAATGTGTCGTAGCAGACACATAATTCATGTTCACACACAAATAACACTCTAAACTAACAAACGACATCTATGAAAACTAAATAACACTAATTTAAGTATTGAAGCGCCGTCACGGCCAGACTGACATTCACACGTCCTTGTGCGTCTCCATCCCCTTAAAGTCACTGCGGGCCCATTTTTCTGTAACAAGAATAAAACTGGTAGATACATTACTTTGTACGCTCGTCCATCGGTGACATACATTACAACGTTTTATAACCCACAAAATCAACATTTAGGAGCTGAGCCGGACAACTTAAATAGGCCTCCCTTGAGCTAGTTATCTCTCCAGATAACATGGACCAGGCAGCTAATCAGCGTCTCTCCGATCACTCACTAGTACCACACATATCTCCATTGATCTCATAGCCTCTCAGACTAGACGATCACTTTATAATATGACCCAGAACATCGGCCTGCATAAGCCAGTTCTTTAGACTACCCAATAACACACACCATAGGACGTCAACCCGCATGAGTCGGACCCTTACTTTATCTCACAGATTAGTACCAATTTTACGTTTAATTACGTTTCTTCACTCTCAGAGGCCGAAAGGTTTTCAGAGCTGGCGGATAACGTACGTGAACTACAAATAGACAAAGCATCACTAAAACCACCCGATGACGCCCACTCCATTCGTCAATCGCGCCTGCCGGACTGCCGCCACCTCGGCCTCCTTCAAGCTACCAGTCAAAGTGGTAGCTAAATGCACCAAGCCCTCACTTCCCCCGGGCATTGCGCGAAAATGCTTACGACCATATTTGCATTCTCTGTTAGACACACAACAAAGGGAAGTC
Organism: Dasypolia templi; assembly: GCA_963555695.1. Taxonomy (NCBI): domain Eukaryota; kingdom Metazoa; phylum Arthropoda; class Insecta; order Lepidoptera; family Noctuidae; genus Dasypolia; species Dasypolia templi. The sequence continues at coordinate 5,428,230 of OY743148.1, read as the reverse complement.
TGTACTCCCTGCGAAGCCCAATCGAACCCCCCCCTGTCACATTCAATGAAGTAGGAATAACAACTGTAGAACGGTCTCATTTTTCCCACTGTGACGCAGCAACTCTCCCAATATTCTCCGATGCTATCTTACGAATTTCACCCAAATCTAACCGAAACCCAGACTCAGAATATGAAGCCACACTTAAAAACCGCGCCCGAGTCCCAAACACAAGTTCTGTTTGTGTTACCCTAGACCTTGCACCATCCGTCGCTAGCTGTACTTCGAGAAGCTCGCCGCGCCAGGTCCCACCAGATTCACTTTCGATTATAACAAGTAAGCACCTCAATGTCCTCATGACTCTCTCTACCCGAACACATACCCTGCCAGAACCGTTAGCAACAAGGTGCAACTCTATAACATGTTCACCATAAAATTGCTCTGTCTGCGCCAATACAATACCCACCCCGATCCGAAATGATCCGCGAAGTCGCACTGAAAATTCAGAGCCTCCTTTAGTGCTTCATCTGCACCTGCTGCATCCAACTAAGAAGTGCACTCGAGAAGGACTCTTTTAGTGAAAGAGTCAACAATGACAAGAATACTCCCTACCATCGATTTCTCCACACAACTTCTCCGCGATGTCTAAATGTACAGTATAACATTGTGCAGAAACCCTATGCATAGGATGGAGTGAGCCCCGAACAATCCCTTGAGGCCCAGCACACAAGTGTGAAGTTCAATCGGTGCGTTCCAGTCAAATAATTTTAGTCAGAACCGGTTCAGATGTTAGTATTTCGATCACTTTCTTGTAAATATCTTGTCTATCCATTTGATAGGCCCTTTTAATTTGATTCAAGATTCTTAACGTAAAACACCTGAAATATGGGGCAAACCGCCAAAAACTAATCTAAAGGACCTACAGATCGCTCAAAATAAAATTATTAAACTATTATTTCACTATGATTACCTTACACCTACAGTTTAAATTTACAGGGAAACGAAACTCATGAATATTAAACAACTTCCTGCATCTTGCACCAGAATACTTAAAAATTCTAAGTAAGTTCATTCACACAAAAATACATCAGGTACACAATCGCAGCAATAGTAGGAAGGATCACATTTTACTACCGCGAGTGTGGACAGTAAATGGCGAGAGAACAATTATTTTTTTTCGGGAGTGCAACAATGTAATGAGCTACCTGTAGAAGTAAAGAATGCAAACTAAACGTTTGGTATTTTTTTTTTTTTAAATCACTTTCTAAGTGATCAAACACTACTCCATTAAACAGACATGCCCTACTACTGCATTGCTTTATTGTGGCACCGGGATCGCATTCCTTATCTACGGTAATTATTTCTTTTGCGGGTGGATCGAAAAGTTTTAAGTTTTGTGTTAGTTAATAATGTTATTTGCGTACGAAAAGAAATGGTATTACAACTTAGATGATTTAATATAAATTCAAACAATAGCTGCTTAGTTTGTGTGTCCAAGTTATATTTTAAGTTTAAAAACGTTCTCAAGTAAGTGAAATCTTTGTAATTTCTTATAGAAAAATAAATTTCTTTAACCATAAACACCATACCACTAATAAAGAATCAATTATCCTTTCGCACTGAACTAATGCGAGTTTATCTTCACCATGTAGGTCACTTTTGATGTTGTGGTATCTGATAATGAAACTCTTTAGTAACGTTAACTTTCTTTCCCCAAATATAATGTAGTTTTGCAATATCCGTACGTACATGGTGTAACGAAACGTTTAGCCGACTGGCTAAACGTGGTTACAAGTTAAAATGATTTTTAGATTATAAAATACAAAAGTAAGTAGAAAAAGATATTAAGAATGAAGTAACTCGCGTTTGTCGTTCCTCCGGCTCAAAGCCTGTAGAGTGGAGCTCGCGGCAGCTGCTCAACCAGCCGGAGCTCGCCTCAGCTACTCCACCAGCCTTCAGCCCGTTGAAGTAGCTCGCCCAGGCCGCTCCACCGTCCTACAGCTCGTCGTAAGGGAGCTTGCGTCGATGTAGATTCGAGGAGGAACCCGCGAGAGGCTTGATCTTAGAAATAAAATGTTAATATAAGTGCGTACGTCAGGACCTCTCGTTCCTGTGTACTAGGGGCGTCACACGCCTCGTTATTCGATTTATATTTTTTTACTCAAAGACGTCTCGAACTGGCCGACTCAGGTGGAAGGGTCGGAGGTGATTGAGCGAGTCGAACACCTTCACGCACACAAGACGTTTGTAATAAATAAATTCACTCAGATGCAAACTGTTTATATTTCAGAAGCTTTTAGTTAGTTACATTTGACTAGTGACTATCGCTCAAAGGAAAGGAAAAGAAAGAACCTGGTAAAAACTAACGGTTGCCTTTTATAGACTCTGGCCGATCGTTCTAGAAGTGACTTTTTAAATCAAATACTTCTTAATTAATTATCGGCCAGGAACTATAAAGATGACTTACAGTGAGAACCTGGCTTAACACTAGTTTACGATACCTTTATAATAAAATAGACGACCTCTTAGCTCTATACCATAGAAAAAGAAAAACTGACAGATGACATGTTAGATACAAAATGTCACAACATTCAATAGAAGGAAAATAATATGAGATCACATGAAATGAGATAAAAGGATGTGGAAAAATAGACAGATGTATCTAAAGGTTTGCTTTTCGGCAGTACAATAATTATCAGAAATGTAAGTAAAATGAGTTTCATACAATTTTCATAAAAACTTTGGTACTTATTGAATCATAGAAAGAATTACTGTGCACAACAGCTCCTCAGGTGTTAAATAGATAAATAGATTATAAGATGTGATTTTGTTGTAACAAAATACCACAATGGATACCACTATCTAATAGATCTCTACCTATAATAACTGGTTCTGTAATTGAGTTAACAGGTACAACATGAAACAAAAAAAGACAATGACGTGTTAAACTTCACCACGGCTCAGTATTCTGCGATTCATATTTAACGTTTTCTTTACGTTTTAATCACAGCGCATAGTGCCCGGGAACTTTTTGAAAAAGCTAAAAGCTACAAACGAACCAGCACATTATCTATTAAAAAGAAAAGGAACGAGCTCACCGGATTATGTGGTTGTCCATACACGTAACAGGTGAGACGGTTCGTATCACGACTCTCCGGTGCTGGTACTCGATTCGAATTCTTCACTTCGTTCAAAGGTTCGTACTGCCACTTGCTTCAATCAATTGATTTTTGGTCCGTTGTGCTTAAACGATGAGATGTGCCATTGAAGCTATTGTCATTATCACGATCAAACCGTATCAGTCGCGCAGTTGCGGTGAAATTTGAAGTTTGCGGTTAAGCGGTTGCCGGAAGTCGTGATAGCAAAAACTCCATATTTTGAATAGATTAGACGTTGGTCCACACTTCACTGTCGTCACTATTTTCTTCAGGTTTTTGCCCTTCGAATCCCAATTCTGATATCGGGATAGGCCCTCATCAGCGATATTACACTTGCACTTTGTAAGTAGGCGTGGATTGTCGGGCGAAGAAAATAGAGATACTAGTTACAGCACAATCACTTTATTTCACTCACAATTTCTTATAAAATAATCACCATGAAATAACCTGAAGGCAGAGGTCCGACATATTAAATGAAAGTATGAAATATAGCAGTAACCAACTTATTTATTCCAACCGCATGTTAATTAATTAAATAGATCGCTATAATAGCTCTAGGCGCTACAGCAGGCGCACCGGGCCGAGCCTGCCACAAGAATGCTCCCCCTCTTCGCTACGCACTAGCTTACATTAAGTTGCTTGAGATGTGGGGAGAGTGGGGAGGCGAACGTCCCGCTTTGCACAGCGAAACTCGGCCCGCTGTACCTACCGCTAACGGTGACGCCGACATATATATACATTCTGTGTACTAAGTATCGGGAATTTGTCAATAAATCAAAAAATACAAATTATTCATCTAAATTTATTGTATCGCCTTCAAAGTAGGCCCCATCGCTTGCAATACAACATCTTCACCGCTTCACCCAGTCTTCCATACATTTTTCATAGGCTATTTGCGGTATGGCCTCTAGCTCATTCAGCGAATTTTCTTTTATGGCTTCTATCGACTCAAAACGTTTTCCTCGAAGTGGTAATTTTAACTTGGGAAATAAAAAAAAGTCAGACGGAGCCATATCAGGTGAATACGGTGCTTGGTCGAGAACTTTTGTTGAATTTTTCGCTAAAAACTCTTTCACTATAATGGCTGTGTGTGATGGTGCATTATCATGGTGCAGCATCCATGAGTTGTGTTGCCACAAATCTGGACGTTTTCGGCGGATACTCTCACGCAAACGCTTAATGACGCCTAAATAATATTCTTTATTCACTGTTTCTCCCTCTGGAAGGAATTCGGAGTGAACCACACCACGGTAGTCAAAAAAAACTGTCAACATCACCTTGATTTTGGAGCGACTTTGCCGCGGTTTTTTGGGTTTCGGCTCGTTTTCGAGACGCCATTTTGAAGACTGTTGGCTTGTTTGCATGTCGTACTCATAAACCCATGTCTCGTCGCCAGTTATTATACGTTTCATAAAGGTCGGGTCCGTAGAAGCTCGGGAAACCATGTCTTCAGCGACATGCTTTCGCTGCGCTTTTTGAACAAAATTGAGCTCTTTTGGAACTAGTCGAGCGGCGACGCGTTTCATGCCTAAAATGTCAATGAGAATGTTAGTATATAATATATGTCTGGAACAGGAGCAAGTTTTGTTATGTGGAAAAGATTTGATTCAAGTTTCTTATGACCTGTGTTTATTTTGTAAATTGATTTAGATAATTTCTCTATAACTTCATAGGGACCAATTTTTAACTCATCTAATTTTTTTCTGTTTAATCTATTTCCGTTTTCAACATACACTAAGTCACCTAATTTTAGTTCCCATTCTTTTCTGATTTTGTCAAATTGTTGCTTATTATAATTGTGTGATTTTATAGTATTTTATAATGCAAATTTTTCTATTATTAATAATAATTTTATATTTAGCTCTAGATTTGTTTTTTATACAGATTTCACAGGTGTCACAGATTTTTCTAATATTATATGTTAAATTTTTCGCTAAATGTTGTTAAACGGTTTAATTTTATTTTACATTTGATGTATTCCTATATATAGGCTTATGATCTGAGAAAACCGTAAACTTTTTCCCATGAGCCAATGTTGCCAAAATTTTACGGCCTCTTTTATTGCTAAACACTCCAGATATATAGCTTTTTTTTGTTTTTTGGCTATCATTTAGTTTTTTCGAAAAATATGCACAAGGTTTTTCTTCTCCATTATGTTGTACCTATTTCAAGACAGCACCTATGCCCTGTATACTAGCATCCGTATAAATATGTATCGGAAGATCTGGTTCAAAGATAGTTAAAATAGGTTATGAACAAAGCAACTTATTTATTGTATCAAAAGATTCTTGACATTTTTCTGACCAAATAAATTTTTGACCTTTTCTTAACAAATTATGTAACGAATCTAATATAATTGATATGTTTGGCACATTTTTGCCATAAAAATTATTTTTACCCAGAAACTGTAGGACATTTTTTTTGTGTTTTCGGAACAGGAAAATCTTTCATTGCAACTAAATTATCCTTCAGAGGAGTAATTGTATTATTTTTTATTATATGTCCCAAGTATTTTACTGAATCCTGTGCAAAGTTATACTTTGAGAACTTTAATCTAAATCCTTCCTTTGAAATTGCTTCCAATAATAATGATAAATGATTAACATGTCTTTCGAGCGTTTCAGAAAATATCATTAAGTGATCTATGTAATTCACAGTGAAATCGGATAGTCCGTGTTTCCTTATAATGCTACTTAATACTCGCTGAAAAATCGCTGGAGAAGTCTTTAAACCAAACGGTAAACAGGTCCATTGAAAGTGCCCCTCTTGAGTAACAAATGCAATTTTTTTCCTATCTTCTATTTTCATAGGGATCGACCAGAATGCAGAATTTATATCCAGTGTTGAGTAAAATTTACATTTTCTTGTTTTGGCCATTAAATCCTTGATTAATGGAAAAGGTTGTGATTGAGGAACCACAATTTTATTAAGATCGCGAAAATCTATACACAATCTTAATCTTTTGCCGTCTTCTTTTTTAAACGCCAATGTTACCAAAGGACTATAAGACTCTTCAATTAATTATTTTTCTAATAATTTAGATATTTGTTTTTCTAATTCTTTTTTATCATCAATAGTGCACCTAAAAGGCCTTTTGCTACAGTATTTATCCATTAGTAAGTCAATATGTGCTTCATAGCCATTAACAGTACCTATATCATATTTATCTTTGGCAAAAACTGATCTATATTTACAAATGAATTTATCTATCTCCGACTGATTCTGAAGGTCTAGATGATTAATCGCAATATTAAAATTTGACACTTCTATGTGTTTATTAAAGTTTATTTTATATTCATCATTTTCCTCCAAGACATCGATACTGGAAATATGAAATAACGTAAGGGACATTTTGTCGAAAATGAGTTATATATATCGTTGGATTCGGAATTTCTTGCTCTATCGATTGGTGTATTTAAAATCTCGATATCTCAAAGAAAATGTCCCTTACAGCACATATTTTCTGCAGGCCTAGGCCATTTCTTTTGCAGAAACTGGCTGTATATGACATTTTAATTTAATATTTCTGTAAAAACTAATGTAAGTCTCCTAACTCACAGTATTTGGTATTTACATTTAAACAAAATCGAGAACAGTTTACAACAGGTCACATAAGTTATTCCATAATTTGAGATGTTTTAGTATTGTCTTATACATCAGTGTTCCCTGAACAGGTACAAATACAATGTCCCTTACATTAAATTGCGACTGAAATTGTCATAATCATATTGTCCTTTACGTTAATTTGTCAGAAACGAAAATAATGGACCTGTCCTCTACGACACACTGGACAGCGTGATCCGTACAATTCCTCAAAACGAATATTATTATGCGTCTCTGTCACAACGCAAAATGGTGCAACTTGTCTGAGCTAGATAGCAATACGGATTTTATGTGTGATTTTGCCTGCGCAGTCGTGACCTTTACTTCGTATTTCGCCGGCAATCTTGCGCCACGTGCGTCGATAACATTGTCGGTTTGTGAAACTAAAAATACTCATTTAATCATCGTTTTAATTGATCTAACTGCAATTAGTGAAAGCTTTATCTGGATTTTAAACATGAGTGATGAAAAGTTATCTTCACTTCTAACCCGCAGGCAAAAATTGATGAACATTAGGAATCACATAAACAGGTAATTATTTCTTACTAATTTGGTACTTTATTGTTGTTTAGCCATGAATGGAGTTCAGTAATTAAAATATTGGTCTACTTAGATAGTTTATTTCGAATCCTATTAAAAACGTACCTTCCATTAGGTAAAATATTTTAAAGTATTATGTATTATTGTGTGTAGAAAGTAGGTCATGTAAAATTACAACTTATTAAGCGGTGAATTACAGTCTTTTTATGATCGATCAAGATTAAGTGACGCTTGGCACGGTTGGTTCGTGGATTGGTTGGACCAACCATTTAATACCAAGACCCATCCGTGCCTCGAAAATCACGAAAAAGTCGTCGGTTCTAGATCTAATTCGTAATTCGTAGATCTTCGATAGTCGTAGCCACAAACACATTACATTGTTTTTATTTTGTAAGAGACAATACGTACTGGCTCACGTTGCCTACGTCCCTTACGTTATTTTTTGAATTAAAAACACATAATTTTGTTATTTTTCTGCCTAGAATTGTTAAAGGAAATGCAAATATGTGGCTACAAAATAATAATATTTAACATCATTCATTTAGTAACGACAAAATGTGCTGTATTTTGTCGAAGTTAGTTTTTATAGTTTGAAACTCACAATAATGAGGTCCCTTACGTTAAAATGTTAACCCTAGTTTAATTCACCGCTGTCCTTTACGTTTTAAATTACGTTTTTAGACGATGGTATTCAATCATTTAATTATTTGTTAACAGGTGTAATTCTTCTGCAAACCATGAAAAACGTGCAATAAATTCATTGGAAAGAGTATCGCGATACAGAAATGGAGACTCAACCAACAAAAGCAAACGTCGTTATCCCGAATAGTAGTAATGAGATGAGTATAGAAAATGAAATGGGATATGAAATGATAAACACGTCAACTCTTTCTCTATCTCGATCACACTCATTTTTCAAAGAACCTCGTGACAGTTTTGGATCTTTTTCTTCTGATGGAAACAGCTATGTTTCAAATAGTTCTACGTGTGTTGCTGAAGAACTCTATTCATACAAATCCAATATTAATACCATTATTGAAAAGGAACCTTTTAATGATAAAATAATATTAGTAACAGACATCACTGCCGATAATTTTTCAAATCCAATAATTACAAGCGATGTCCATCAACAGGATAAGGACGCGGCTCCTGACAAAGCGTTGACACTGATATCGCTTGAGAATTATATTCCATCTACACTACCACACAATACACAAAATTCTGCAGTATCATTTCAATGCAATGTTAATGAAACATATCATAGCGTTACTTCAGAAGCAGGGGTCCTTACTTCACCAGCCAACATGCATATTTTTGAACCAGTTGCATCATCTTCTCATTTCATTCAGGAAGATGATTTTTTAGGAACTGAAGATCTAGATGTTAGACCAAAGAAAAAACGTCGTGAGACATCAAAATTTACAAAAGCTTGTATGGATTTTAAATATAACTCAGACCTTTGGTCAGAAAAAGAAGAATCTTCAGACGGCTCAGTCGATAATAAGAAAAATAAATCAAGAAAGAGGAAAAAGAACGCTATGAAAACAAATAATAACAATAGTGAAGAAGACGTAGTAGCGAAGAAGAAGAAAAAAAAAACAGAAAACAGGCGTAAATCACAAAAAAAAAAGATAGAAAAGGGTCTTTCTTATGTAACACATAGTGGAAAACAAATAGAAGGTCGGAAGTTACAGGATAATCCATGTGTACACACTAAATGTCTAAGAGAATGTTATGAAATATCTGATGAAAGAAGGCAGTCCATATTTGATTATTACTGGTCGTTAAGTAATGAAAAGAAACGAGATTGGATATTGCAATCCTCTAAACCTGCAAATGTAAAACGTAAAAAAACTAAAAATACAGAAAGTAGAAGATCAGTCACTTATGAATACTTTATAAATGAGGGTGAAGGCCGGCGGCAGGTATGCCAACAATTTCTAATGAAAACATTAGATATAAGTCAAACCTTCATTTTGTACACAATAAAAATGCCTACGAAGGTTTATCTCGTCCAGATGGTCGCAAACGGTCAGCCCCAGACAAATATGACGAAGCCACCAAACTTGCTGCAGAAAAGTACATTGAAATGTTACCTGCTTTACCATCCCATTATAGTAGAAAAAAGTCGACAAAATTATATCTTCCAGAAGAATTTAGAAATACATCAAATTTATACAGAATATACGTTAAAAATTGTAACGAGAAATCCGAGGCATTCTTAAGCGAAAAGCTTTTCATAAACCTATTTCGAGAGTACAACATAGCCTTTCATGTCCCTAAAAAGAACAAATGTTCCTTGTGTACCAAGAATGAAAACAACCCTGATCAGACGACTGTTGAAGAATTACAAACACATAAGGAATAAAAAGAGGCAACATATAAACGTTTTCATATCCACCAGAATTTAAAACCTAATAATCCATTAGTCGTAGCCAGCTTTGATCTTCAGAAAGTTTTGGGAACACCTCACGGTGAAAGTATGATGTTATACTACTCGAGAAAGTATGCTGTTTATAATTTTACTATTTATGAAAGCAGAACACAGAACGGTTATTGCTACACATGGGGAGAAGCAGATGGCAAACGTGGAAGCTGTGAAATTGCAACATGTCTAATTCACTACCTTAAGGAACTTGATTCCAGGGGGGTTACGACTGTGTTATTCTATTGTGATAACTGTACGGGGCAGAATAAAAACAAAGTGATTTTCTCAATGTTTAAATACTTTTTGGAACGGTCTGCGAATATACAAACGATTCAGATAAATTACTTATTAGCTGGCCATACATACATGCCAGTAGATAGCATGCATGCTATCATGGAAAGGGAGATAAAAAAACTGATTGTTTGGGGACCTTCCCAGTGGCCATCATTTATGGAATCAGCCAGAAAAAGACCTCATGCTTATCGAGTGAATGTTAGGGCATCAAGATTTCCTTGATTTCAATGATTTAGCTGAATCAGTTTTTACTCCTGCTACTCTCAAAAATACAGACCTGCATTTCAAGAAAATTCGAGTATGTACATTTCAAAAATCGAACTTAAAGATAGTGGATGTAAAATATACGATGTTAGGGGATGGCACAACTCACAAAATAGAACTTTGCAAAGAAATGCAAACTGGAAGAAGAACAGTGAAGGGTAAAGGGAAGGGCAAGGGCATTTTAAAGAATGTTCAACCCGAATTAGAAAGTACCAGTAATCTAGCTGTGCCCAGTGGCATAGACAGCTTACCATGTTTTATATAAGGAAAGACTGCCAATTTCAGTTCCAAAGTTTAAAGATCTCAAAAAGTTATGTGACAATGGCATAATTCCAAATAGGTTTCACAATGAATATTTGGGTCTACCGACGATGAAACTGATAAAGATAATGACTAATTTTTGCGACTTTTTCAATTTAAGTGTTTCTAATGAGGAAGAAGTTAATTTGTTTTTTTGTTTGATGATTATTATTCACATAAGAAGACTGATTTGTTGATATTGTTTATTTTAATGTGAATTTTATTGTTTGTTTGGACAATAAGCATATTTTTTGTAGGCCAACACAGCTATTTTAAATGTTTTCGATTTTAAACAGAATTTAATTATGTTTTACTTAACATAATTTATGAGAGTTCATTGCGTTTATAAAAGAGGATAAATGAGTACAAATAAAAGTATTGATCTATTTTATTCGCTTATTTTTTATCCTTTTATGTCGGCAACTAGTTTGAAACAATATTGCATAGGCATAGTAAGTCTTGAATTTATTATAATATTTTATTTTATTTTTATTTTATTTGTTAACGGCATAATCAGCAAATAGGGTACACCATTACGAGACCTTTACTTTAAAAAACTCTAAATGGTTATTTCCTATAATGTCCCTTACATCAATGCTGTTCATTAACATCTCAAATTTTGCTAACGTATGTCACCTGTATTCATAATTATTTAACGTAAGGGACATGCTATCTTTAAAACTATAGGCTTTATTGAATTTTTGGTATTTTAGCTTAAAAGAATAAAGAAATCTAAGAAAGTTTGCTCTAGAAACTTTTTACTTAAAACATATAGTTAAAAAATTATAGTCAGTTTTGTAAAAAATATATCTTATTTTTGCTCTCCTGAAAACCTTAGTTTTGTCCCTTACGTTATTTCATATTTCCAGTATCGACATCCAACGTATTTTTAATCTATAAATCTTCTTCTACATTTCTACCTGAAAAGCCAGGAATTATTTTTGTATTATTGGTAGTTATTTCCTCTTTATTATCATTCTTTTTTATATCGTGGATGTTTTGTGAAATGTCTAAATTTTCATTTTGAATTAGTTGAAATTTTTCTATACAATCTAATCCAATTAAGAAATCGTAATCGAAATTCTCTTCATCTATCACAAAAACATTAACATTCTTCTCGATTTTAAATATCTTTATCTTTAATGTTACGGTTCCAATAGATTTATTTACACCATTAATCGTTCTTAATTTTGCATTATTCTTATAATTTTTTATTGGGTTATTTTTCAAAGTCAATAATCTCGAATTTATCAAAGACACGTTTGAACCTGAATCATAAATTCCCATAATTTCTAAGGTATCATTTATTAATAATTTAATGTTGATTAATGGTGTAAGTATTAAATTTTTTATCTACTTCATTTAATTCTATTTCTAATTGAGAATTATTTGCACTCCTAATTTGGTCTCTTTGGTCCATCATTATTTTTACTCTTGAACCAACATAAATCTTCAGGATGATATAGGTTTCCTTTATTTTCTTTTACACAGATTCGACACGGTAATCGGTCTTTTTTGTCTTTAACTTTTTTTTCAAAACCTACCATATTTTTTTCAAAATTCTTTTTATTCACTAAATGTTCTCAGACCTCTGATGTTATTAAATAAATCATCAGTTTCCTTTAAATTATTCCTATCAATTCTATCCACTATGAAATATGGTAGATCTGTAGCAATCAGGTCTATTACAGTGTTTTTGTCAATAGATTTATTTATCTCCAATAACAGTCTTTCTTTTTTAAAGCATATTCTAACAATGAGCCCTGTATATATTTGAATAAAATTGCATACCTGACTGGCGACCATCCTTTGTCCGCATATGTTTCACAAAAGTTATTCTTCCATACTGACCATTCTGAATTTATTGTGTGTTTTATAAGCATGGAACTACGAGTATACCAGTCAAGACATGAATCCTCCAAGAACAACCTAAAAACTTCAATCTTACTAAGATCATTATATATTCCTAATCTAGTACATTCTGCTTCAAAAATTGTCATCCATTGGGATATATTTGATGTTTTTTTTTGTGAATTTGTCTAAAACAAACTTCTCTGACAAACTCCTTATATTATAAGATTTAGACATATCCTTCTTCATTTCAGCAAAATTCTCCATAAGCCTGTTGAAAACCTCTTCTGAAATTTCATTAGTAGCAGCCTGTTGGCGTGTTTCTGGTATCATCTCCTCTAGCAAATATCCCTTAAACTGCATATTTCCATCTTTATCTTCATAAACCTTTTAATTTCTGGTGTCACGGAAATCCATACTCGTCTTTTCTCGTGTTTCCTTTGCAGTGTTGCTTTTACTTTTTGAAAAACTTGAGTTTTTATAACTATATCGTGCAATCTTACAGGTTGAAGTTGTTCCGGGATTGAAAAGGTATGTTTATCGGCATCAGTATTCGAAGTTATGCATATTATGTGTTTTTGGATCGTCACTGGGTTTCACAACAATCTCGAATTGAAATTTTTCCATTGTGTTTAAAAACAGCTGTTGAAATGTTGTTTTATAATATGTTTCTATTTTATATTGCAATAATAAACTAAATTGTGTTGCTCTGAAAAGAGTGGACATTTATTAATTACAATATTTTACATTAACATTGTGTAAAATTGAACAAAACCAAACATAAACCTTACCTGAAAAGAGAAACAACATTTAAAGCTATTATTTACAATTATTAAATTATTTCTATATTTTACACGGTTGTCATTTTAACTGCCATCTTCTTAATAACAGTTCTAATGTTTAGTCCATAGAGTTTTGTACTAAACATAGTTTGTATATCTCATAGACAATGCAAATGAAGTAAACCTCCATTTACATATGTTTGACGTGTAAAAGTGTTTTTAAAACCTACTTACAGAAATAAAATCATTTATCATTGATAGGATTTATTTACAAAACGACACTTTAAATTCATGCTTGCTGTATTTTGAAAAAGATAAAAAGTAGTTTTGCATTGTAAGATAGAATCAAACTAATCAAAATCAAATCAAAATATTTCATTTAAAATAACATTGGCTTATGAAACGTAAGAAGCTAGGTGCACGATTCCAATTGTAAATAATTGTCTTTACAATGTTTTCAAATTACAGTGATAATAGGTATGGGAAGACAGTGTAGGCCTGTCAACAATTACCATATGGTTAACAAATAGACAATGTTCTACAAATCTACAGTCTACAAGGCCTACAAGGATTTCACATTCACAGGATATTAAATAATCTAAAATAGAAATATTAAATATTCAAATTAAAAATCTTATAAACCAAATGACGTGATTGCCATTTCAACTGTAATAAATCTAAAATAATTTCCTGTTCACAAAAGCCACTTACAAAGAGTTGCAATTGGAATTGTAGGTATATAATGTCAAATAATGAGAAGATTATGTCAAAGAGTGTGTAAAAAATAAATATTTAATAAAAATAATAAAAAACACCGTAATTTTGGAGCCGTTAATAGAAATTTACATAGTGATACCGTTTATGAGGTATCAGGGAAGCCACATGTTCAGAAGGAATTGTTGCCAAACTTCCTTGTCTTTGACGTAGTCATTAATCAAAAAATATGCTGTTTTGATAAGGACACGTTTGATGTGGATTTTGAACTTTCCACCGCTAAGTCCTATTTAAACCGACTTTGGGAACTTGTTATAAAAGCGGATGCTGTTTATAACTGACTTGCTTGTTTTTGTTTCAAGATCATGCCACAGAGCACCGAAGACAGAGTGAATATCATTAGTTTGACAAACAAGTTAGTGTGCGACATGTAATTAAATCGACAGGTCGCTAATGCGACAAGCAATCTATGTTGACTTCTGGGTAATACGGAGCTCGGGACCGATGGGGCAGATTCTAGAAACTAATAAAATTGGTGAAGTCAAAAGTGCGCAACTACGACCACTGTCACGAACCACCTTGAAAGCATTCAGTTATGTAATTTCTGTCGTAGGGCGAGTAAACGGTGACACGCTTGGCATAAATAGAAAGTGTTGACAACTCACGTCTCCGTGTTCCATGGCTCATGCAGTCCGTGTTATTTATTTATTTATATATACTTTATTGCATACTAAAAAATACGTACAAAACAAACACTACAAAATATATGTCGGCGTCACCGTTAGCGGTAGGTACAGCGGGCCGAGTAACGCTGTGCAAAGCGGGTCGTTCACCTCCCCACTCTCCCCAATTCTCAAGCAACTTAATGTAAGCTAGTGCGCAGCGAAGAGGGGGATCATGCTTGTGGCAGGCTCGGCCCGGTGCGCCTGCCGTAGCGCCTAGAGCTATTATCGCGATCTATTTAATTAATTAACAAGCTGTTGGAATAAAAGAGTTGGTTACTGCTATATCTCATACTTTCATTTAATATGTCGGACTTCTGCCTTCCGGTTATTTCATGGTGATTATTTTATTAGACATTGTGAGTGAAATAAAGTGATTGTGCTGTAACTAGTATCTCTATTTTCTTCGCCCGACAATCCACGCCTACTTACAAAGTGCAAGTGTAATATCGCTGATGAGGGCCTATCCCGATATATACAATGGGCGGCCTTATCGCTTTCTGTGATATCTTCCAGGCAACTCGTAATGGACAGTGATTTGCCTGTATATAAAACGGGGTTATCGTTGGTGCAAATAAAAAGTATAATAATATAATATAATATACTAAAATTGATACACAAATATATACATGATGCGATGTTTATGGACCTAGTGCAGTGTCTGTGAGAGTAGCACAAATTTGGTTTAAGCGTTTTCAATCCGGAAATTTTGATATCAAAGATGCACGTTGTGGTATTTTGTTACACCAAAAACACATCTTATTATCTATTTATGTATTTAACACCTGAGGAGCTCTTGTGCACAGCAATTCTTTCTATTATTCAGTAGGTACTAAAGTCTTTATGAAAATTGTATGACACTCATTTAACTTACATTTGTTTATCTGATATTGTTGTACTGCTGAAAAGCAAACCTTTAGCTACCTCTGTCTATTTTCCACATCCATTTATCTCATTTCATGTGATTTCATATTATTTTCCTTTTGCTGAATGTTGTGACATTTTGTATGTAACATTGTCATCTGTCAGTTTTTCTTTTTCTATGGTATAGAGCTAAGAGGTCGTCTATTTTATTGTAAAGGTATCGTAAAACTAGTGTTAAGCCAGGTTCTCACTGTAAGCCATCTTTATTGTTCCTGGCCAATAACCAATTAAGAAGTATTTGATTTAAAACTAAAAAAAGTGACTTCTAGAACGCTCGAACGCTTAGCCATGGACTATAAAAGGCCACCGTTAGTTTTAATCCGGTTCCTTCTTTTTCCTCCTATCGTTTTACTCTGACCATTCTTTGTTGCTTAAATATAAATAATTTTATCTCCGAGTTCTGATTTATTTATAGTTTTCGGTGAATTAAAAGAAAATTTATATTGTATGCGTGAAGGTGTTCGAGCTATCCCGATCACCTCCGACCCTCCCACCTGAGTCTGCCAGTTCGAGACGTCTTTGAGTAATACAAGGTCCTCACGTCAAATAACGTGGCATGTGACGCCGCCGCCAATACACTGGGACCAGAAATCCTGACGTCAAATAACGAAGCGTGTGACGCCGCCGCCGCTAATTCACAGGTACGAGAGGTCCTCACGTACTCACTCATACTTTAATTTCTTTCTAAGATCGAGCCTCTCGCGGGTTCCTCCTCGACGAACCAGAACCGACGCAAGCTCGCTTACTACGGACTGCGGGACGGAGGAGCGGCCGACGCCTCGAGCTGCTGCACGACCGTGAGCTCCCTCGTGTTAGACTGCGGGCCAGAGGATCGTCCTACGCGAGCTACTTCTAATCGATTTCTAATTCTTGATATCTTTTTATACATACTTTTGTATTTCATATTCAAAAATTTCATTTTAACTGGTAACCACGTTTAGCCAGTCGGCTAAACGTTTCGTTACAGTTTGGCGCCCCTCTTTATAGAACCTCACACCCTCTATTATAATACACTCTTTCTCGTGCACTCTAGAGGCGAAAACGTCTTTAAACCCTCCTCAAACATACACTCACACTATCTCGAAACATTTTTACTCTTACGCCCTCACGCGCGATATCTAACAATTTTCATAGCGTGGGCTCGATTATTTTTATCCATCAAAATTCTAAAAAACTGCTACCACTAGTATAGACAATTCTGGAATAAGCTTTTTGATTTCATAACTTGGTCATTATTTATTACTAGACCTTTTACTTTTAAAACTTTTTAACTTTTAACAACTTGAACTTTAAAAACCTAGTTACTCATAGGAGTACCTTTCTCTTAAAGGGATCCCTAGACGATCAATGCCGTTTAACTTAAAAATATTCTACTACTAATGTTAGAACCCTCCGAAACCCTCTTACTACCTGTCTAACCCTCTCTTACTACCTCTCTAAGTACCTCTTTAACCCTATCTTAGTACCTCTCTAAACATCTCTAACCCTCTCTTAGTACCTCTCTAATCCTCTCTTAGTACCTCTCTAACCCTCTCTTAGTATCTATCTAACCCTCTCTTAGTCTAACCCTCATAGATCCTCTTAGATCCTCTTAACCGTCTTATACCTACTTGGTACCGCTTAAATCCTCTTAAGGACTAATACAATTAGAAAATATATTTTACAATTTAATCATGGCCAGACCAATTAAATACAACTTATTAAACAAACCTGAACCTGAATATGAAGTAACTATAAGTGGCCAGAAACCATCAGATTATTTACTTTCTTTAAAATACCAAATAATTAAAATTTGTAACATACCCTCGGAGAGTATCTCATCCTCTCCAATTCCTTTGAAGGATGACCTTGACCAAGCTGAAATAACATTAAACTATCTTGAAAATAAAATTTGTGATATAGAAACTTCTGACTCTAATGGACTTAAAAGAATTGAAGCATTTGTTAACCATTTACACTACAGACTAGAACGCTTAACCGTAACATCTCCATTCATAGAAGCATGTTCTAATATAAGATCTAGATTTCACATGATAAATTTAAAATTTGAAAATTTTAGGAGCACTCAAGTAGAGACTTTTGAACCAACTCCTTTGTCAGTCCCTCGGACACCCACAATAGCTCAAATTGCAGTTCCTAATACAAATGTTTTTGATCAAACAATGTTGTTTTCCCAAGAATCGAATACTCAGACTTTTGTTATTACGATTCAACAACCTCTTTCTATTCCTCAAACGATGCCTATATCTCAAGACTCTCCAATTACCTACAATCTAATTAGAGAATTAAAAACATTCTCATTTTAATGGCAATACCTGTCCTAGATCATTCTCACAAAAAATAGAAGAATTCAGACTATCTCGAAATATTTTAGAAGAAAAGCTTTGCAAACACGCTTTTGAGATCTTCTCTGGAGATGCTCTTCATTGGTTCCGATTCCAGTATAATAGAAACCCTAACTTAACTTGGAAAAACATTAATGACTTACTTATCAAAGACTTTGGAACTTATGACTACGACTATAAACTACTTGAGGCTATAAGAAATAGAACCCAAGGTGCGACAGAAACAATAATTGTTTATATCTCAATCATGTTCGGAATGTTTGCCCGTCTATCTAAGAAACTCAATGAAAATGAACAACTCGAAATATTACTTCATAATGTAAGACCTTGCTACTCAGTTTTTATTGCCCTTAAAGATGTAAAAACGATAGACGACTTAATAACAACATGTCAAACTTACGAACGGTTTTCTGAAAAAGACCGAGACTTTCATGAACCTCAACGTGAAACTAATTCCTATGCTAATGAATTTGCTTATAAACCCTCAACCTCTAAAAATTCTCAAAACATAAAGAAATAAATAGAAGCAGTAGAAGAAGCCGAAAGGTTTATTCTGAGACTGGACCTCTCCAGAATCGTACCACGTGATCGCCTTGAGAACACTCATTGAAGAACCATGATCCATACTAATATTATAAGGAGGTATTTTTTTGTTTTTAAGTTTGTATGTAGGGTTTAATCTCTGGAACTATCAATCGTTTTTTTTTTTGAGATGGGATTGCTCTTGACTCTAGTCTAGGTCAGAGGTGACAGAGACAAAGTCTACGTTGGAGTGAGCTTACCCAGAAAAACCCTGTTCACTCAAACTTTGAAGAGATTCGGGTTGAATGCAATATCCACTATGTATGTATGTATGGATATTGTATAGAGAAATACAATATCCACTGACAAACAATCGAGTTTTTTAACAAAGATAATTTTTGCTTTAGATGTCGCATTACGGGTCATACTTAAATATTCTGCACTAAACCTAGATACTTGATATGTTTTAAATGTGGTCAGAAAGGTGTAAAAATTACTAACTGTCCTAAATGTTCTCCATCTGACCATCAAAGAAACTAACAAACGACTTGAATAACCCTATAAAAAACAAAAAAGACTATTTTGACCTATGCGATTGGAAGAAATGGTTGTTAACTATTACAAATTTTGTGAATTGTTATAAAACAACTTCCGTGTTATATGACGAAGAGAGAGATTACAACCGACCTTTTATTAAGGTATCAGTAAACAACTTAAATCTTTCTGGATTATTAGACAGTGGTAGTTGTATTACTATCCTAGGAAACAATTCACACCAAGTCTTCCAAAAGCTAGGGTTTTAAGTTATTCAAGTCTTCTAATCAAATTATGGTCGCTAATAAACATAAATCAATATCTTCTGGTTACTTTCATTTACCAATGAGATTCAATAACCAAACTCATATTGTCAAAGCTCATGTCTTCCCTGAAATAATTCCTTCACTAATACTTGGGTGGGATTTTTGGAAATTGTTTAAAATATGCCCTAAAATACTCGCTCTTGAGCTAAAACTCGATTCCAACGATCACGCAATCTGTGCCGTGGAAAATAAAGTTCAATCACTCGAACATTTTTCCGTAAACCAAAAAAATATTGCACAAGATTTAATTCAACGTTTTAAGAAAATTTCTTTTGAGGACAGGGGTGTACTTGGTCGTACTAATTTAGTAAGTCACCGAATCTATACTGGCGATTCGCTTCCTATAAAACAACGTTGCTATCGACTGTCCCCAATAAAACAAAAAGCTCTTGTTGACGAAGTCGACAAAATGTTAAAGCTAGACGTAATAGAGAAATGCGAAAGTCCTTGGTTATCACCTGTACTCATATAAAAAACGGTGAATGGCGTTTCTGTGTAGATAGTAGAAAGCTCAACGCAGTTACCCGTAAAGACGCTTATAGTCTTCCTTTTGTATCTGAAATTTTAGACAATCTTAAAAATGCTAAATATTTATCAAGCATTGATATTGCTAAAGCCTTTTGGGAAATTCCTTTGAATCCTGATGACAGAGATAAGACAGCATTTTATGTCCCAAGCAGAGGAATGTATAGATTCTAGGTTATGCCTTTTGGTCTTACTAATGCACCGGCAACTCAGCAAAGGTTGATGGATACCTTATTTACCCCTAAGCATGTCGACCGAAACCAAATACCTAGGCATTTATTTGGACAAACAGCTTAATTGGGGAAACACACCAAATATATCACTACAAAAGCCAGCATATCTCTGTGGCAGTGCAAGCGAATGCTTGAAAGAAATTGGGGGATTAGCCCCAAAGTCACCTATTGGCTATACACTACTGTTATTCGACCAATTATCACGTACGGCTCGTTGGTCTGGTGGCCTCGGACAGACCTGAGCACAGCCCAAAGAGACCTCGAAAAACTGCAGCGGTTTGCCTGCGTAGCAATCACTAGCTGCATGAGAACCACACCCACTGCTGCCCTACAGGCGATGCTTGGGCTACCACCCCTACACCTCATCGTGAGGGAGGAAGCGACCCTAGCTGCCTTCAGGCTCCACATATCGGGAACCCTAAGCAAAGACTCTAGGGTCAAGCACAGACGCATAAAGGAAGATGCGGTCAACCGACAACCAATAATGGCATCACCCTGCGACAAAATCCCGAAACGACATTACTTTCAAAAGCACTACAATATCACACTCTCAGAAGAACAGTGTGACTACTCAGGCATGAATGAACTGAGAGTATACACCGACGGCTCAAAGACCGGATCCGGTACAAGAGCCGGAGTTTTCTCAAATGACCTCAACATAACCATATCAAGTCCGCTGGGAATGTTCAACACCGTCTATCAAGCGGAGTGTGTGGGCATCATACAAGCGGTGTATGCCATAGAAGCCAGAAAAGTTACGGACACCCACATACGTATACTGTCCGACAGCGCCTCAGTCCTCAAATCATTAGGGAAAGAAAATATTACCTCGAGTCTAACACTAGAATGTCACAATGCCCTAGAACGAGTTACGGTATCTAACCGCAACAAGGTGACACTCCAATGGATAAAAGGACACAACGGATCACTAGGCAACGACGCAGCTGACGAATTAGCCAGGAGAGCATCCAGCACATCGGCTTGCGGGCCTGAACCCGTCATACCCATCCCCTTCAACCAGATACGCAGGTGGCTGCGGGAATCCACCCACACACTAGCCGAGAGGTGGTGGACCTCGACACCAGGCTGCAGGCAGTCCAAGGAAGCTTTGCCATCCTTAAATGGCAGGCTAACCAGACGGTTATTACGCCTAGACAGAAATGGCCTGCGCCTGGTGACGGGGACCATCACAGGACACTGCTCGCTAAACAAACACCTTCACACAATAGGCATCACGGATAGTCCACTGTGCAGAGCTTGCATGGAGTCGGACGAAACCGTTGCGCATGTGCTCTTTGAGTGCACAGACGTTACCCAGATAAGAACAGAAACCCTCGGGACACCCGGATCTTTCACAGATGTTCTCGACAGACCAGAAGCTTTGATCGGCTTCTGGAGGGAGGTGGGCTGGTTGGAATATTAACCACCGACGGCCGCCATGGCCCACGCACAATGGTCCACATGAAGGACTAAGTGCGGAAACCAAACCCTCTAACATAGAACATAGAACTTTATTTACCCCAGAATTCGATAACAAAGTATTTTGTTACTTAGATGACATCGTCATAATTAGCGAAACTTTTGATGAACATATCTCACTGCTCCTTAAAGTCCTTCAAAAATTGTCTTACGCGGCTCTTACTATAAACTTTGAAAAATGTCAATTCTTTCGTAAAGAACTTAAATACCTCGGTTACATAGTTGATGAGCAAGGCTTACGAACTGATCCTAATAAAATACAAGCTATATTAGAATACCCCACTCCAACTTCAAAAAAAGAAGTTAGGAAATTCCTAGGTACTTGCAGTTGGTTCCGTCGCTTTATACCAAATTTTAGCTCTATTGCTTCCCCTCTCAGTAAATTAACCTCTATGGGGGAAAATTGTCCAAAATTTTTATGGAATAAAGATGCTGAATCCGCTTTCGCAAAATTAAAAGAATGTTTAATTTCAACTCCAATTCTGGCGTGTCCTGACTATAATCTTCCTTTTTCGGTTCACTGCGATGCCTCAAATTTTGGCATTGGTGCCATGCTTACTCAGGATCAGAATGATAAAGAAGTAGTGATTGCTTACATGAGTAAATCCCTTAATAAACATGAACAAAATTATTCTACTACTGAACGCGAAACTTTGGCAGTCATTTCTGCTCTTGAACACTGGCGTTGTTATCTTGATAATGGTAAACAATTCACAGTTTACACTGATCATGCAGCTTTGAAGTGGTTTCAAAATCTTTCAAACCCTTCGGGGAGACTTGCAAGATGGACTTTACGATTATCTTGTTTTAATCTTATCCTGAAACATAAAAAGGGTAAAGACAATGTTGTCCCAGACTTACTCTCACGTAATAAAACTTCAGATATTGCTGTAATAGGCATGTCAGAACCTATCACTAGGAATAACGAGTCACAGTTGGAACTTTATAACAGACTATTTACCAATTGCAATGATAATCCAGATGACTATCCAAATTATAGAATTCTCAATTCTAAATTATATCGCTACACTAACTCTTCTGATTACCTTAATGAGGATTTCATTTGGAAAGAAGTCCCTTCTCCATCTAGGAGACAGGACTTAATAGAATCTTGCCATGGGGGTACAGATAATCCTCACTTAGGAATTTTCAAAACCTATAAGAAACTGTCTCTTAGTTATTATTGTTCTGGCATGTTTAAAGATGTATCAAAGGTTTGCTCTTTATGTGACACTTGTCTCGCCTCGCTATCAAACACTCGAACCACTCCCCTTATGCTCCTATGGGTAAACCTAAAATATGCTCAAGACCTTTTCAGACAATTTCATTAGATTTAATGGGTCCTCTCCCAATAACAAGACAGCGTAACCAATACATTCTTGTGGTTCCTGCTGCTTTACTAAATATTGTTTAATCTTCCCAATAAAACGCGCTTCAACCGCTAATATTATACAACACGTGGAGAATTCGGTATTCTTGTCGCATGGTGTTCCCCAATGTATTATAATGGATAATGGATCCCAATTTCAAGCAAATGAATTCAAAGCATTTCTTGAAAAATATAAAGTCCCGTTTGTGGCCTATTCACCTAAATATTGCCCTTAAGTTAACCCTACAGAACGATATAATAGAACAATAATCACAGCACTAGCACAACTAGTTGGGGAAGATCACAGATCATGGGATTCATACTTATTTAAGAGAAGCCCAATTTTAAGAAAAACCAAGTTTAAGAAAAACCACTTTAAGAAAAAAACAAGTTTAAGAAGAATGTTACATACAAAATGTCACAACATTCAATAAAAGGAAAATAATATGAGATCACATGAAATGAGGTAAATGGATGTGGAAAATAGACAGAGGTAGCTAAAGGTTTGCTTTTCAGCAGTACAACAATATCAGATAAACAAATGTAAGTTAAATGAGTGTCATACAATTTTCATAAAGACTTTAGTACCTACTGAATCATAGAAAGAATTGCTGTGCACAACAGCTCCTCAGGTGTTAAATACATAAATAGATAATAAGATGTGTTTTTGATGTAACAAAATACCACATTTCCCGACTGGCTTAACGTGGTTACAACGTCGCTCTGGTCGCCCTAGTACGGATAAAATGGATGCCATTTTTGAAAAAGTGGAGCAAGATCGGCATATCAGTAGTTACGACGTAGCTGAAGAACTGGGAATTGACCACAAAACAGTTTTGGCGCTTTTGAAAAAAATCGGGTTCACAAAAAAGCTCGATATTTGGGTACCTCACCAGCTCACTGAAAGAAACCTAATGAACCGTGTACTCATTTGTGATTCTTTATTACGACGTAATGAACCCAAACTATTTTTGAAGAAGATGATAACTGGTGACGAAAAGTGGATCACGTACGACAAGAACGTGCGAAAAAGGTCGTGGTCAAAGGCCGGTCAGGCTTCACAGACTGTGGCGAAACCCGGGTTAACTCGCAACAAGGTGCTGTGTGTGTGGTGGGATTGGAAGGGCATTATTCATTATGAGCTGTTACCACCAGGCAGGACCATCGATTCTGAACTCTACTGCGAACAACTGTGAGATTAAAGTAGGAAGTTGAGAGAAAGCGGCCGGAATTAATCAACAGAAGGGGTGTGGTTTTTCATCATGATAACGCTGGATCTCACACATCTTTAGCCACTCAGCAAAAATTAAGAGAGTTTGGCTGGGAAGTGTTAATGCATCCGCCATATAGTCCTGACCTTGCACTTTCAGATTTCCACCTGTTTCGGTCTCTTCAGAATTCTTTAGGCAGTGTCAGGTTAACATCGCAAGAGGACTGCCAAAACCACTTGTCGCCGTATTTTGATCAGAAGTCCCAAAATTTCTATAGCAACGGAATCGTGTCCCTACCTACAAGACGGCAAAAAGTTATCGAACAAAATGGTACCTACATACTTTAGTTAAATGTAAATAAACAATGTTAAAAAATGCGAAGAAACTTTTTCCCCAACCTATTATACATGTTTACAAAACTACAAAAGACCTGTATTAGGATATGTCATATTAACCCATTTTCTGAACTTCATAAACCCTAATATTTCATGTTTGATAAGGCATATAATATACCTACATCAAATAATTCTGTTTACATGCGAACTGTAATATCAATGAGCCGCTTAATGATGCGTTGCGATTAGAAACTGATACTGGAAACGTCATTGGGTAGGCCGCATAATTACTCAAACCGCCAGATTAAGATTACGATTAAAACTAACTGAGATAATAAAATAAAAAACCAAAGTAAAAAAAAATGATCCAACAACAATAAAATAATACCTAGGTAAGTACATTTTCATGTCATTGGTTATTTTACAGATCATATGAGGACCATGTAGGTAGGTGTCTGAAATGGTCTTTTGAGGAAAGAACCATAAAGATTTGAGTGGGCCTGTCCAGTCAGTGCACGCATTTGTCATTAATCGTGCAGCTCAACTCACTTTAAGTACTCAAACTGCCAGATATAAAAAGTTAAAGAAATAACTGAGATAGACAAAATATATAAAAATATAACAACTAAGTCCTCACACGAAATTAAAATAATAATAATATTATACAAAGTAAATATTCATGTCATTGTGTATTTAATAATCATGAAATGTCAAAGTGTATATAAAATAAAACAAAAGTTAGGTACCAAACAAAAAAACCATATTCAGTATGCAAAAATTGGAGCAGGTCAGTCCCAAGACTTTTTGTCCTCAATACTCGTATAGTCTTTGACGGTATAAAAAGCTTTCTGGCACAACTTACGTTTAATAAATTATTTGAATTTATTAAGGCTTAGATCTTGAACGTGGCTTGGAAGTTTATTATAAAAGCGCTCTTTAGCCTTGTTGTAGGTAATACAAATTTGTGTTTGTTCCTAGTATTTATATTATGGATATCACTGTATTTTTTTAACAATTTTATGTTTTTGTGGGCATATAAAAGATTTTCATAATATACGGAGAAGGCACAGTCATTACATTAATTTCCTTAAATTTCTCTCTGAGAGAGTGTCTCGGACTTAAATTATAAATTGATCTAACAGCTCTTTTCTGCAAAACAAATATAGTCTGAATGTCGGCGTCATTTCCCCACAAAAGAATACCGTACGACATCACACTATGAAAATAACTTAAGTATACTAAACGGGCTGTCTCTAAATCAGTTAACATACGAGTTTTTCTAACAGCGTATGCTGCGGTGCTTAGCTTTTTTGACAATTTATCAATATGTGTATGTGAAAAAGTTCAAGACCATCAGTAGTTGAACAGTTACTCACTAACATTGGGGAATTATTAACTGGCGTTTTTCGTAATGATAATGCGTAGGCTTGATGTTGCCATACAGCCTCCATATAACTCCCTAGATTTAACCATAATTCGCAAAGAGACTGGTTATTACTGCGTGTGATGCATATCTACGTAATAGTGCTTCCCTGCGCCATACTTTCTCTCGCGGCCGCCGAAAGGAACTTCATTCCAATGTATGTAGTAGGTAGTTTAAAACAAAGCATTTTCATTATTATAATGATGTGTAATAAAATAAGTGCAAAAATAAGTATTATTATGAATCTGCCGTGTTATTTTAATTTTATTGTATCATAATTTTGTCTACTCTTTTCGTCGTCAAAATCGAGGACGACAAAATTAGAGAATTTCACGATTTTCTCATGTTGAATTGTCAAAATGCGAGATAAATTAGCTGGTCATGTTAGGGTTTAACGAGAAAACATCAAGTTTGACAGAACGAGTCGAGTATTTTGTACGGCATCGCTGTCAGAAAACGAGAAAAGTGTCAGATATGGGCTCGACGAGAAAACGCGAGAATGAGTAAGTGTCGCATGTGCCATGTTAGCTGTGCAGGTCTCGATAGAGTCAAACGCCTTCTCATAGTCCACAAACGCAAGTCACAGGGGCCGATTATACTCTTCGGACTTCTGTATTATCTGCCGCAAAGTGTGGATGTAGTCTATGGTGCTATATCGGTCGTAATCCGATTCTAACCAGGGGCCTTTCCATTTTCAAGCAGTTTAAGAGCCGCCTAGATTTCGGCTTGGCTGAGTTCTGGCAGGTCTTCCGTGAAATGGCGGGTTAAGGTGGCAATGGAATCCTCATTTTCAGGATCAGTTCCAGATGCATGCGATGCGTATAATTGGCCGTAGAAGTTTTCGACTTCCGAAAGGATCTCCGGCTTCGAAACGACGATATCCCCAGTTAATTTGGTCAACTTCGGTGGTGTGAAGTGATTCGTCGAACTCTTTCGACTCCCGATTTTGCTCAATCATTTCCTCTATAGAGCGTGTATTTGAGCGTCGGAGGTCGCGTCTCACCAATTTCCTAATAGTCTTGTTGAGTGCCCGTTGTTCAGACGAAGTGATATGTGGGTTTTCACGTCGTTCCGCCATAAGCTCCAGAGTATTTTTTTTCCATTTTGCTAGCAGTTCGTTTATCTTTTTACTGTAGAAATCTGCCGGACGGGAGGCGGTGAAGTCAGCGAAAGTGTTTTATTCTGCCTCTTCGCGTGTTGACTTTTTTCCCACTTAAAATATTGAAAAAAAAAAAAAAAACTTTTGGGGCAAGGTCCGAGTACGGTGGGTGACAAAGAGCTTCCAGCTGTCACTCTTGTAGGCTGTCGTGAAGTGTGAGTTCGCGCGTTGTCATGAAGCAATGGGAAAGAGCGATTGACCACTCTTGGTTGTTGAATTCTCCATCATTGTTTGCAATTCTTGGCAATAGACATCTGCCATCACTGTTGTGCCATTTGGTAAGAACCTGTTATGTATACGTCTGTACTCACCAGACAGTCACCATCATCTTCTTATGAATAATCTTTTTTTTTTTGCGCACTGTATAGGTGCTGTACCCGGGTCCTCCCATTGAAACGAACGCTTATGGTTGTCTTACATAATTCACTTCTCATCGCATGTAACAGGACGGCGAGTAATGGGTAGCTCGCCATCCGGTAAGAACCACCCCGGGTCGATGGTGCATCGTGTTCCACGCGCGCCTCAAAGAGATGTCAGCACATAATGACGGGGTCCGATAGGGCCGATGCCTCAGGGTAGCGGGAAAATTCGAAGGAGATACCATGGCCCTGGCACAGGTAACTGATGAAACACGGGTGGATGTTAGTCAGTAAAAGTCTGACACGCCCTCCCGCTCCACCCAGAGCGGGAGAAGTCATTTGATGATTTCCCGTTTTTTTTTAGACTTATGTCTTTCTTAGGACTTAGGTATTTCTTTGAACTTAGGGCTGTAGACCATGCCAATGTTTATGTCACTAGATGTAAGCCAATCGCTGTTCTATTTATTTACTTCACCATGTATCTAGTCTTAGTTTAATAATTAACTTTTTTATTTATGTTTGAAGCAGTCGCCAATTATTTGGCAAATGCTTTTATCTGTGTGCGCACCAAACCTCCTGCAGTGACACTGTTTGTCATATGTTTTTATGTTTATTGGCAGTAAATAAGTTTGGACATTTTGGTGGCCAAATATTTTATTTTTCGTTATTAGAGATGCTACTTTCACATTAAAAGGAAAACTCTTGTTTATAATTTACAAGCGGCGCCCCACGGTTTCACCCGCATTAGTCTCGATGCGTGGGAAAATTGGGATAAAAAGCATACTACTATGTCTCAAACCAGGTCTCCCCATGCGCCAAACTTCATCCAAATCCGTTAAGCCGGTTTGGCGTGAAAGTGTTACAAATGAACATACAAAAAAAAACTCTTTATGATATCATCATCATCTGCCAAGCCTTTTCCCAAATACGTTGGGATCGGCTTCCAGTCTAACCGGATGCAGCTAAATACCAGTATTTTTATAGAGTGACTGCCTATCTGACCTCCACTACCCAGTTACTGGGTAATACGATACCCCTTGAAGAAGAATAAGACTGGTTGTCAGATTTTATTTAATACTCGTACTACATCTACAGTTTCAATTCATAATAATTATGTCAATGTTTATAATATATAGTGTTTATAGTATAAGTGGCAAGGACATCGAAGCACAACCTGGTACTATTGTCACAGTGTCATATTGGTGACGTGTTTAGCAGAGATAGGTTAGTTGAGAATAAGTAGTCAACCAAGGCGTTAACCCTCTCATTTTGCGTGTCCATACCCCAAAGTTGGTGGTGAGCATTGGCATCGACCCCGACGACGGCCTCAAATCCGCTTCTCTCGCAATGGCACAAGAGGCGGGCGAGGTCATGCGTAGGCGGCGACTTAGTCTCGGGCTTGTAAGACGAGGCGAAAACGATCACCAATTCCTCGGCTTCACCACGCTGTTTTTGCAGCTGTACTGCAGAGACATCTGTGCAATACAAGGCATTTAAAAGCTGTGGCATAGATGCACGTTCTAGGGTGAACGTGTTCTTTGGTGACCAGAAGCTCACCGCCAAGATTGGAGAGTCCTTGTATGCGGCCAGCCCTAACCCACGGCTCCTTTTTTTTTTTTTGTTCCCGGGGTGGAAAATCCTCATTGATGTCCTCCACCCTGAGGCGGGCGGAGGGGTCTGTCAGACTCTTACTGACTAAAAACCACCCCGGTGTTCCATCTCACACCTATGCCGGGGTCGCGGGAACACATAATTCTTCCGCATCCCCGGCTGGTGCCGGCCCCGTCTCGGGCGGAGGGAGTGAGGTGTACTCCCTCCGCAACGTCTGTGAACGGCGCGCGCGGAACACTACGCGCGCCACCTTCTCGGGTCCTGATGTTGGGGGGCGACGGATGTCCCCGAATCCTTCGCCCCTGGACCCATTTAGGGGGGCCGGAAGAGGGCGTTGTCCGCCCTCCTCCGACGCCTGGTGCGTCTGCTGCGGGCCGGGTCGAGAGTCGAGATCTCTCTCTACCTTTCCGCAGCCTCCTTCTGCGAGACGGTCATCTCGCAGAAGGAGGCTGCGGCAACCACCGCGTCCCAGGACTCGACGCTGCCGACCATCGAACTCACTACGGTCGACAGCGACAGGTCACTGCCTACTTCTGAGATGAGGGCACGGCACGGCTCCTTCCAAGCTGCACACTCTGCCAGCGTGTGCCACGCCGTGTCCTCCCGGCAGTCGACGCAGTGGTGACACCGGGCGACCGGCTCCCTGTTTATGCGACACAGATACTTCCCGAAGCAACCATGCCCCGAGAGCACATGTGTCGCCCGAAACGTCAGGGAGCCGTGCCTTCTCCCGAGCCAGCGGTCGAGCACTGGCTGGCTGGCTGAGGCTGGTAGGGCGTGTCAGCCTCACCCGCCATTCCGCCACCAGGACCTCGCGGAGCTGCAACCGACGCTGCTCGATATGTTGCTGCATCGGTCGCTCGCCCCGCTCCCGCGCTGCCTCGCGCCACAGGTACAGTGACGCGAGCACCTTCGCCTACAGGTCCCAGGGCGGTGATCCAGCCAGTGCACAATCCGCCTCGAAGGAGATCGTGCGATACCCCCGAATGACTCTGACGGCCATCGCCCGCTGCGGCGTCAGGTCAGACGCCCAGATCAGCGCTCCGTAGAGCGCCATGGATCGCACGATCCCCATATAGAGCCGCCTACAGGCGGCGCTCGGGCCCCCCAGATTGGGAAGCAGCGTTGCCAGCGCCCCGGCCGCGCCCAACAACTTGGGCGCCAGCCGCCGGAAGTGGGGTCCGAAGTCCCACCGGCTGTCGAGCACCAATCCCAGATATTTCATGGTGGGCTCGACAGCGATCCGGACCCCCCCGACCACAATGTGTGATCCGGCCGGCGGCGCCCGCCGGGGGCCATGAAACACCATGGCCTCCGACTTGTTGAGGGCCACCTCCAGGCCGAGGCGCCGTATGCGGCTCACCGTGAGTGAGACCGCCGCCGTCGCGAGCACCGCTGCCTCCCTGTGCGAACTCCCCCGGGCCGTGACCAGCGTGTCGTCCGCGTAACACGTCAGGTCCGCGCACGGCGGGAGCTCGCCCCTCAGCACCCAGTCGTACCCGATGTTCCAAAGGAGCGGTCCCACATCCGATCTCTGTGGAACAGCGCACGACACCTGGCGCTGGTTTCCGCCATCACGTCCCATGTAGGTGACACACCTCCCGGCTAAGTAAGCCCCCACGATGAGGCGGAGGTTGTAACGTAACGTTTAGCCGACTGGCCAAACGTGGTTACAAGTTAATGTAATTTTAAGATTATAAAATACATAGGTATGTAGAAGAAGATATTAAATTAAGAGTTAGTCGAAGCTCGTGTTGGACGATCCTCTGGTCCGCAGTCTAACACGAGGGAGCTCACGGTCATGCAGCAGCTCGAGGCGTCGGCCGCTCCTCTGGCCCACAGTCTGGCCCGCAGTCTGTTGAGTTGAAGCTCGCAGCAGCCTCTCCGTACTCACAGTCGCGAAGCAGGTCGCGAAGCAGCTCACGAATAAAATAAGCTCGCGTCGGCCGCTCCTCCGTCCCGCAGTCCGTCGAGTGGGAGCTCGCAGCAGCCTCTCCATCAGCCCGCAGCCCGTTGCGAGGGAGCTCGCGTCGGTTGGTATTTCTTCCGGCGGCGGTGTCTCACGCTACGTTTATTAGTTCTATGCAAACAGTCTCGAACTCCTCCCGTAGACGCAAGTGGGAGGGTCGGAGGTGATCGAGTGAGTCCAACACATTTACACACACAAGATATTTGTAATAAATTCACTGAGAATAACTTCTAGAAAGGTTTATATTTAAATAGCTTTTTAGAAAAACATAAACTGATGAGTAAGAAAAATTGCAAAACGAAAGAAGCCAAAAGACCGAGTCAAAAGACGGAATCAAAAGAACAGAACCTGGTGAAAAGTATCGGATGGTTTATATAGCCTCTGGCCGATCGTTCTAGAAGTGACTTTGTTAGTTTTCAATCCAAATACTTCTTAATTGGTTATCGGCCAGGAACTATAAATATGGCTTACAGTGAGAACCCGGCTTAACACTAGTTTTACGATACCTTTACAATAAAATAGACGACCTCTTAGCTCTATACCATAGAAAAATAAAAACTGACAGATGACAATGTTAGATACAAAATGTCACAACATTCAATGAAAGGAAAATAATATGAGATCACATGAAATGAGATAAATGGATGTGGAAAATAGACAGAGGTAGCTAAAGGTTTGCTTTTCAGCAGTACAACAATATCAAATAAACAAATGTAAGTTAAATGAGTGTCATACAATTTTCATAAAGACTTTAGTACCTACTGAATCATAGAAAGAATTGCTGTGCACAACAGCTCCTCAGGTGTTAAATAGATAAATAGATTATAAGATGTGATTTTGTTGTAACAAATTACCACATTTCCCCAACAACCCCGGAAAATTTTCAACTCATTGAAAATTTTGATGGTTAAAATAATTCCTTGACCTAACATACAATCTCTTTCATTCTTTCAGCAAACTCTCTCATTCAATCATACGGAGGGGATATGGTTCACATTCGATGACGCATATTCCACAAGGAAATATTTAATTAAATTACGAAGGCTTATTTTTTTAATTAGGTGTCGTAACCCGCACCTGTTTGAAAACCCATGTTTAAATTATTTACAATATGTACAAGGCATTAGAGGCTTTATTAGTCTGTTTAGAGGTTAAGAAAACCAAGTTTTTGATAAAACTGGGTTTAAGAGTTTAAGAGAAACTAAGTTTAAGAAAAACCAAGTTTAAGAAGGATACTTACCTGGCACATAGACGGTGCAATTTATTTCAAAGTAAAACATATTAACGAGAAAAATGGCAGAGCAAGTGGTATCATCCAAAATGCAAGTTTATTTCAAAGTAAAACATATTAACGAGAAAAATGGCAGAGCAAGTGGTATCATCCAAAATGCAAGAGGCCCTAGCCCTCAGGCCAGCTCAGATTACTCAGCTCATGAATAATATGGGCATAGCAGTCGATGATCACAAGATCTTTGACTTGACCATGTCAGATGCCCAATGGTCCAACTGCAAGTTTGTGAGAGAAGCAGTTAAATATTTAGGATTTGATGCAAAGCAAATCATTGAGCAGTTCATCAAGAAAGCCAAAGAAGCACCTGCCCTAGAGACTGATGTTCCCACTATATCCTGCGGGAAAGCCCTCCTGTATGAGAAGAATCACCTGCAGAGTGATTTGCTCTTCTTCATCAATGTCTTCTTGGAGCGGGAAAATAATATGAGATCACATGAAATGAGATAAATGGATGTGGAAAATAGACAGAGGTAGCTAAAGGTTTGCTTTTCAGCAATACAACAATATCGGATAAACAAATGTAAGTTAAATGAGTGTCATACAATTTTCATAAATACTTTAGTACCTACTGAATCATAGAAAGAATTGCTGTGCACAACAGCTCCTCA
Source organism: Dasypolia templi (assembly GCA_963555695.1). Lineage (NCBI taxonomy): Eukaryota > Metazoa > Arthropoda > Insecta > Lepidoptera > Noctuidae > Dasypolia > Dasypolia templi. Next base: position 5,395,372 of record OY743148.1, on the reverse strand, counting down.
TGTGTTAAATACATAAATAGATAAGATGTGTTTTTGGTGTAACAAAATACCACATTTTGTTTAATTTAATTAAATATTTCCTTGTGGAGTATGCGTCATCGAATGTGAACCATATCCCCTCCGTATGTATGATTGAATGAGAGAGTTTGCTGAAAGAATGAAAGAGATTGTATGTTAGGTCAAGGAAATATTTTAACCATCAAAATTTTCAATGAGTTGAAAATTTTCCGGGGTTGTTGGGGAAATGTGGTATTTTGTTACACCAAAAACACATCTTATCTATTTATGTATTTAACACCTGAGGAGCTGTTGTGCACAGCAATTCTTTCTATGATTCAGTAGGTACTAAAGTATTTATGAAAATTGTATGACACTCATTTAACTTACATTTGTTTATCCGATATTGTTGTATTGCTGAAAAGCAAACCTTTAGCTACCTCTGTCTATTTTCCACATCCATTTATCTCATTTCATGTGATCTCATATTATTTTCCCGCTCCAAGAATACATTGATGAAGAAGAGCAAATCACTCTGCAGGTGATTCTTCTCATACAGGAGGGCTTTCCCGCAGGATATAGTGGGAACATCAGTCTCTAGGGCAGGTGCTTCTTTGGCTTTCTTGATGAACTGCTCAATGATTTGCTTTGCATCAAATCCTAAATATTTAACTGCTTCTCTCACAAACTTGCAGTTGGACCATTGGGCATCTGACATGGTCAAGTCAAAGATCTTGTGATCATCGACTGCTATGCCCATATTATTCATGAGCTGAGTAATCTGAGCTGGCCTGAGGGCTAGGGCCTCTTGCATTTTGGATGATACCACTTGCTCTGCCATTTTTCTCGTTAATATGTTTTACTTTGAAATAAATTGCACCGTCTATGTGCCAGGTAAGTATCCTTCTTAAACTTGGGTTTTCTTAAACTTGGGTTTCTCTTAAACTTGGGTTTCTCTTAAACTTGGGTTTCTCTTAAACTTGGGTTTCTCTTAAACTTGGGTTTCTCTTAAACTTGGGTTTCTCTTAAACTTGGGTTTCTCTTAAACTTGGGTTTGTCTTAAACTCTTAAAACCGAGTTTTTTCTCAAACTTGGTTTTCTTAATGCCTTGTACATATTGTAAATAATTTAAATATGGGTTTTCAAACAGGTGCGGGTTACGACACCTAATTAAAAAAATAAGCCTTCGTAATTTAATTAAATATTTCCTTGTGGAGTATGCGTCATCGAATGTGAACCATATCCCCTCCGTATGTATGATTGAATGAGAGAGTTTGCTGAAAGAATGAAAGAGATTGCATGTTAGGTCAAGGAAATATTTTAACCATCAAAATTTTCAATGAGTTGAAAATTTTCCGGGGTTGTTGGGGAAATGTGGTATTTTGTTACACCAAAAACACATCTTATCTATTTATGTATTTAACACCTCTTAGAAGAATGTTAAAACTAAATGGCATTAGGGGCTTTTTTACAGAGTTGCCAACCGCTCGAAAGAGTATGGCTAAAGAACCTATATACAATCATAAGAATAAAATAAATAAATAATGGTATTACAAAGTTAGCCTAATAGGTTAAGTGCTTATGAGAGTCTTAGCGGGTTACAAGAGGTACTAAGAGGGTTATACTAAGAGTGTATAAGAGGTACTAATGAGGTATAGAGCGATATACTCAGTGTCTAAGAGGGCCAAAGAGGTACTAAGAGAGGGTTAGAGAGGTACTAAGAGAGGGTTAGAGAGGTACTAAGAGAGGGTTAGAGAGGGTTAGAGAGGTACTAAGAGAGGGTTAGAGAGGTACTAAGAGAGGATTAGAGAGGTACTAAGAGAGGGTTAGAGAGGTACTAAGAGAGGGTTAGAGAGGTACTAAGAGAGGGTTAGAGAGGTACTAAGAGAGGATTAGAGAGGTACTAAGAGAGGGTTAGAGAGGTACTAAGAGAGGATGAGAGAGGTACTATGAGAGGGTTAGAGAGGTACTAAGAGGATTAGAGGTACTATGAGAGGGTTTCGGAGGGTTCTAACATTAATAGTAGATTTTTTTTAAGTTAAAGGGGATTGATCGTCTAGGGATCCCTTTAAGAGAAAGGTACTCCTATTAGTAACTAGGAAAAGTTAAAAGTTAAAAGTAAAAGGTCTAGTGATAAACAATTACGAAGTTATGAAATCAAAAAGGTTATTCCAGAATTGTCTATACTAGTGGTAGTAGTTTTTAAGAATTTTGAAGGAAAAAAATCGAGCCCACGCTATGAAAATAGTTAGATATCGCGCGTGAGGGCGTTAGAGTCAAAAATTTTCAAGGTAGTGAGAGTATGTTTGAGGAGGGTTTATATACGTTTTCGCCTAATGAGTGCACGAGATAGAGTGTATTATAATAGAGGGTGTGAGGTTCAAGAAAGAAGGGCGCCAAACTGTAACGTAACGTTTAGCCGACTGGCCAAACGTGGTTACAAGTTAATGTAATTTTTAGATTATAAAATACATAGGTATGTAGAAGAAGATATTAAATTAAGAGTTAGTCGAAGCTCGCGTAGGACGATCCTCTGGTCCGCAGTCTAACACGAGGGAGCTCACGGTCATGCAGCAGCTCGAGGCGTCGGCCGCTCCTCTGGCCCGCAGTCTGTTGAGTTGAAGCTCGCAGCAGCCTCTCCGTACTCACAGTCGCGAAGCAGGTCACGAAGCAGCTCACGAATAAAATAAGCTCGCGTCGGCCGCTCCTCCGTCCCGCAGTCCGTCGAGTGGGAGCTCGCAGCAGCCTCTCCATCAGCCCGCAGCCCGTTGCGAGGGAGCTCGCGTCGGTTGGTATTTCTTCCGGCGGCGGTGTCTCACGCCACGTTTATTAGTTCTATGCAAACAGTCTCGAACTCCTCCCGTAGACGCAAGTGGGAGGGTCGGAGGTGATCGAGTGAGTCCAACACATTTACACACACAAGATATTTGTAATAAATTCACTGAGAATAACTTCTAGAAAGGTTTATATTTAAATAGCTTTTTAGAAAAACATAAACTGATGAGTAAGAAAAATTGCAAAACGAAAGAAGCCAAAAGACCGAGTCAAAAGACGGAATCAAAAGAACAGAACCTGGTGAAAAGTATCGGATGGTTTATATAGCCTCTGGCCGATCGTTCTAGAAGTGACTTTTTTAGTTTTCAATCCAAATACTTCTTAATTGGTTATCGGCCAGGAACTATAAATATGGCTTACAGTGAGAACCCGGCTTAACACTAGTTTTACGATACCTTTACAATAAAATAGACGACCTCTTAGCTCTATACCATAGAAAAATAAAAACTGACAGATGACAATGTTAGATACAAAATGTCACAACATTCAATGAAAGGAAAATAATATGAGATCACATGAAATGAGATAAAAGGATGTGGAAAAATAGACAGGTGTATCTAAAGGTTTGCTTTTCAGCAGTACAATAATTATCAGATAAAGAAATGTAAGTAAAATGTGTTTCATACAATTTTCATAAAAACTTTGGTACTTATTGAATCATAGAAAGAATTACTGTGCACAACAGCTCCTCAGGTGTTAAATAGATAAATAGATTATAAGATGTGATTTTGTTGTAACAAAATACCACAAGGTAGAGAGGCACGCGGTGGTACCGCAGTGCCTCCCGTATGCAGCTCCAGGGCAGGGCGGCGTTGGAGATGTCCAAGGACACCGCCACCACCACCCCGCCCCGGGACACTGTTTCCTCGGCCAGGACTCTCACCCTCCACACAGCGTGGATGGTAGAGCGTCCATGCCGAAAGCCGAACTGGCTCTCGTCCAGGTCCGGCCCCTCTCTGCACAAGTGGCCGACGTGGCGGGCTGCGAGTATGCGCTCGAACAGCTTGCCCACCTCGTCGAGCAGCACTATGGGCCGGTACGCAGACGGCGAGTCAGCAAGGCGCCCCGCCTTCGTTCGTTGTTTAATGGGGGAGTGGACTCCCCTGCTGGTGCTGGTGTCTCGCCGATGGTTGCCGTGGCAGGGTCTCAACCCTGGTGGACGTCGGTGAACCTGCCGTTCCGACCCTGGAACTGCACGTACACTGTCCCCTATCCTATTGAGAGACGGCGTCCGGCCTCCATCAGGGTCGGGATTTAGTCCACAGGGACACTGACCACCACGAACCATGCCACGGCCTGTTTGTCGGCACGCAAGAGTATCCACCTCTTGATGTCGACCCAGGGGTTCTGGTAGCTGAGAGCGCGCCCAATATTGGTCGGCTCTCCGAAGACCCCCTGCTCGTCTGGGATCACGACTCCACATCGTGCTCGCTTCAGAATCTCCGACTGACTCTTGACAACTAGCGAGATTCCAGTTGGGAGAGAATGGTCGGAGAGAGTCTTCCTTAGCCCGGTTAAGGTGTGGTCATTACCGCACAACCGTTTCAGAACAGTCCCGGCGAACAGTGGCTTGACGTTGAAGGTCGGCCCTGGAGTGTCTTGCTTGGGGAAGCAGGCTCCTCTGCTTGGCTTTTATTGAGGCAGCTGGTGGAACTGAAAGGTCAGTGCAAGGACAAAGGGCTTTTGAGTGGATTTACTCTTGCGCGTCCTTGGTGCACTTGGCTGTGAACAGAATAATATATAGCTTGCAAAGTGAGAAACGTTTTCTGCAGTAACACGTGTAGAATATGTTAACTTTGACTTCAAGTTTATACATTTGTATAGTCTTAGACATGTGCGCAGACATACTTTTTTTTTGTTTTTTTTTTTGGGTGGGAAATCATCAAATGACTTCTCCCGCTCTGGGTGGAGCGGGAGGGCGTGTCAGACTTTTACTGACTAAAACCCACCCGTGTTCCTTCAGTTGCCTGTGCCAGGGCCACGGTTTTCTCTGTGGAATAACCCGCGACCCTGAGGCGTCGGCCCTATCGGACCCCGTCATTTTGTGCTGACATCTCTTTGAGGCGCGCGTGGAACACAACGCGCCGTCGACCCGGGCCTGGTCCTTACCGGACGGCGAGCTACCATGGCTCGCCGTCCGCAAGCCCGTGCCTACGGTGGCCGGGAATCTGCTTGCGATTCCCGACGCCCAGGGCGTCTCCTGCGGCGACTAGGGGCGTGAGGGCGCAAGGCTCTCTCCCTCACGCGCTCCGCCTCCTCCTTTGCGAGCATTACTGCTTCGCAGAAGGAGGTGACGGCTTTCCATTCCCTCTCGCTCCGTACCATGGCCTGGACCAGGGCCGGACGCGAGAGATCGCCGCCGCCAATCGCCTCCGCGAGGACACTGCGGTGCTCCGCCCAAGCTGGGCATACCTCTACCGTATGCTCCACCGTGTCCTCCGGGCGATCCACACAATTGTGACACCCGGGCGTTTCCTCCCGCCTTATGCGAAACAGGAACCTCCCGAAACAACCGTGTCCGGTGAGGACCTGTGTCAGGCGGAAGGTGAGGACGCCGTGGCGCCTCTCCAACCACTCCTCAAAGAGGGGACTTACCGCCGCTATTGTGGCGTGCCCAGCACTGGGTTGCGACAATCGCACCCTCCATGTCGCCATGAGATCCCGCCGGAGCTCTGTCCGCTGTACCGTGATTTGTCGCGGCAGCGGAGTTACACCCCGGCGTTTTGCCTCCTCGCGCCACTCCCATACGTGCGCGGGGGCCTTTGCCTCCAGATCCCATGGCGGCAATCCGGCAAGGAGGCTCGCCGCCTCGCATGAGACCGTGCGGTATCCCCGGACCAGCCGGAGGGCCATGACCCTTTGGGACGCGTTCAACCTGCGGGCCGGTCGGCGCCTCAAAGAACGCGCCCACACCGGTGCCCCGTAAAGGGCCATGGACCGCACGACTCCCGCGTAGAGCCTCCGGCAGGAGGCGTTTGGACCCCCTAGATTGGGCAGGAGCCGCCTCAAGGCAGCACCAGCCCGTTCCAGTCTGGGAGCCAAACGTCGGAAATGCTCCACGAAGTTCCACCGGCTGTCGAGGACGAGTCCCAGGTACTTCATCGTCGACTCGACACCGATGTGAACCCCTCCCGCCGTTATCTGGGAACCCCACAGTGGCGCGTTCCGAGGACCATGAAAACACATGGCCTCGGACTTGTGCAGGGCCACTTCGAGTCCCAACTGCCGGATCCTATCGACGATTGTCGCAACCCCGGGTGTCGCTTGTTCGGCCGCCTCCTGCGACCTCCCCTGTGCCAGGACCAGCGTGTCGTCAGCGTAGCACACCACGCTGACGCCATTCGGGAGGTCGGCGCGCAGCACCCAGTCGTAACCGATATCCCACAGAAGCGGCCCCAGGACCGATTCCTGTGGGACACCGCACGACATCTCTCGCCGGTTCCACTCTCCCCGGTGACCGGGGTAGATGACGGCCCTGTCCGTCAAATAGGCCTCGACCACACGACAGAGGTAGGTCGGCATCCGGTGATACCGCAATGCCTCCCTGATGCAACTCCAGGGCAGGGTGTTGAAGGCATTGGCGATGTCTAGAGACACCGCCAAGACGACCCCACCCCGGGCAACAGCATCCCCCGTCGTGAGGGCTCGCACGCGCATGATTGCGTCTACCGTAGAGCGCCCCCTGCGGAAACCAAACTGGCTCTCCGCCAAATCCGGCCCCACCCGCACCAGCCGCCCGACGAGGCGGTTTGCAATTACTCTTTCAAAGAGCTTGCCCACCTCGTCGAGCAGCACGATGGGCCGGTAAGCGGACGGAGAGTCCGCAGGGCGCCCCGGCTTCTTAATGAGGACCAGTTTCCCCGTCTTCCAGCGAAGTGGGAACTGGCCCTCCTCCAAGCATGCGCTTAGGAGCCCCATAAGTCGAGGCCCGAGAGCCTCCATGGCCAGAACCCAGGCTCTTCGAGGTAAGCCCTCGGGTCCTGGGGTGGTATTTTTGGCACTAAGCCGATGTACCGCCACTCTCAGCTCTACCTCGGTCACCTCCGAAGCATCGTCGTCGTCGTCGGCAGTGTGGTCCGCATCCGGCACCGCAGTAGGCGGAGTCATGGGCGGGGGAGTATGCTCCCCCCGCGAAGGGAACAAAGTGCTCACCACCTCCTCCATGAGCTGGGGCCGGAGACTCTGCGTCAGTGGGGGAGCCCATGGGCGGAGTTTATCCCGCACCATTCTGTAGGGGCGTCCCCACGGGTCCCTGTTCAGAATCTCCAGCGACTCCTCGCGGGCCAGGGCTCTGGCCCGCAGGATCTCCGCTTGGAGGGCGGTCTTCGCCGCTCTGTACCCCTCGTACAGCTCCGCCTGAATGGCTTCCGTATTCGGAGGGCGAATACGTAGCCTGCGGTGCCTGGTGAACAGGTGTCGCGCAGCCACGCACGACTTGCGCAAAGCCGTCAGCTCCGGCGACCACCAGCACACCTGGCGCCAAGCACGTCCGGGCTGGACCCGGGGCATTGCCACGTCACATATTTCGGACATGGCCTCCCGGAACCACTCCGCCTCGTCGTTGATGTCAGCAGGCCTGTCCGGTGGTGACACCCAGGCCTGCACGATCGAGGCTTCCAGGAGGAGCTCCCGGTCCAGCTGCTTTAGCGCCCACCGCGGACCACTCGGGGCCTGTCGGACCGGCGCGCTCGAGGTCTGGGCGGAGACGTCGAACCGGATGTACCGGTGGTCGGAATAGGTCTCCACCCCCTCCATGACGCGCCAGTCAATGACGTGCGGCGACAGAGCGGGGCTGGCGAACGAAATGTCCACCACTGATTCACCCCGCATACGCACACACGTTGGGACAGAACCCCGGTTTAGGACGACCAGGCCTGTCTCCAGAGCCCAGTCTTCCACCATCCTGCCCCGCGTGTCCGTGAGCCGGGAACCCCAAGCCAAGTTCTTGGCATTGAAGTCCCCGAGGACGAGCACGGGGAGGGAACGAAATCCGACGACGACGACTCTCAACTCCGCTAGGGAGTTGTGGAACTCGGCGAGAGTTCGGTTCGGAGAGAAGTACACCCCTACCACGACTATCTCCCCGAACCGTGCCGCCACGCAACCCCGTCCCCTCTTGACGGCGGCGGCGGCCGACGAAATTAGGGCCACTGAGCCGCTCAGGTCCTCCACCCAGTCATCCCTGGGCGGGACAAAGTACGGTTCAGCGACCACGGCGATGTTAATCGACCATTGCGCCATGCTCTGGAGCAACAGATCCTGAGCAGAGGCGCAGTGGTTGATGTTCGCCTGGAGGAGGCGTAATGGGGCCATTACTGACACTCCATATCAGCCCCCTCCCGAGCCTCCTGTGGAGGCCCTGCCACTATGGTTGCGGCGGCGACGACGGTGGAGGCGGCAACGGTGGCGGCAGTAGCGGCGGATGCAGCCTTGACGGCGGCGGCAGTAGCGGCGGATGCAGCCTTGACGGCGGTGGCAGTGGGCTTACCCCTGCCCCTGCCCCTGGCTTTGGCGGGTGGAGCGCAGACCTTACTCCCAACCCGGTGATCGGCCGGCTTGCCAGCTGCCGCACATATAAAGCAGTGCGGCGCGGCATTGCACGAGCCGGCCTTGTGACCGGGCTGACCACAGCGGAAGCAGTGACCGCTGCGGTCCACCTCCGAGGCGCATTGCACTCCCACGTGGTTGCCCACTTGGCAGCGGAAGCACCTCAGAGGTCTGGGTTCCAGCAGTTTGACCTGCGCGGAGACCCAGCCCACCAGGAGCCTTCGGCCCTCCCCGGCAATTTTTTGGGCCGCCGTTACGGGGCAGCTCACCGTAATGGATTGCATCCCCGTGAAGTCAGGACGAATGGTGCCCGCCCTTACCTGCTGGGCAGAGCACCCCCCCCGTCACGGAGTCGTCCAGGCCCAGTATACGCATGTCAGCGCACTTGGTGGGCCTGGATACTCGGACCTCGTCCGCATTCAGGGACGCCCTAAGCTTTTCAGCTAGAGCGTCTGCGGTCGGGCCGCTGGCCGCACCGGGGACCTCCAGCATCCGGGCCCCAGTCGCAGTGACCCTCAACCGAAGGCCATTGGTGACGCCGATCTCCTGGAGGTTCACCGCCGTCCTCGCCTTGCCGAGCACCTCGCGGTAGGTCATGCCCTTCTTTTCCGCTTCCGGCTGTAGTGTGATAACTACAGCTGCGGACTTCGGGGCACGGAGCCTAGCCGCGACGTTTCGCTCCTTGCGCCGCTGCCGCCTCTGCCTTCTTCTGGCCGCCCTTGCTGCCTTACCCACCTTCCCCGTCTCCCCGACAATTTGCCATTCGGCGTCGGCCGGAGGAGATTTAGAAGGCGGTTTAGAAGGCGGGGGTGGCCGTCTCTCCGTCACGGCTGGGGCCTTCGCCGTCTGTGCAGTCACCTTTCCTGGTCTGGGGCGACGCAGGTTTCGCCAGGGGCGGGCCCGCCACGGCCCCACCATGGGTCCGCCCCGAGGATCCTGGTTTGGCCGCGGTGGTGGCATACGACGCCGCCTTTCGCTGGCCCGAGGCCGAATGGCTCGCCGCCAGCGGAGGGCGCAGGACAATAGCCTCCAGAGTGGAGACCCGACTCTGAAAGGCAGCCAGCTCATGCCGCACCAGGGTCAAAACCCGGTCCTCGGCAGACACGGGCTGACCTTGCCCATGCTGCGCCCTTCCTGTTACCGCCTCCCGGTGGCCAGCTCCTTGAACCTTTGCCAGGTCTGCTCGGAGCTCCACATTCTCTTTTCGGAGACGCTCCATGGCGGCTGTCAAGCGGGCGACCTCCGCCCGCATCTCGGACATGCCGTCCGGCGAAGGCCCGCAATGAATGGCCTCCGCTGCCTCTATAATGGAGGCCGTGGCTGCAGATATGGCCTTGTCTTTTGAGGACTGAGTCCTCTTCAAGGCCACACCCTTTATCGCGGCAACCACGACCTCCGCAAACCTGGCCGCTTGCTCAGTCTTTGAGCCGCCAGCAGCATCCCGTCCACCACCTGACGACTCCGACAGGGCCACCCTACGGCCGTCCACTTCAGTGTGGCGCCCCTCCGTGGCGAGACTCACGGCTCGCTGGGCTGGCTCGGCCGGACTGGCCTCCCTGCCCTCCTGGGTGGTGAGCTCTCCGCCTCTTTTTTTCGGCCCACAGCGTCGACCGATTTTTCGGGCCGAGGCCATCCCGCCATCCGAGTGTGACCCCTGGCCATCCCTCGGTTTGGGCCGCTTCAGGAAGAACCGTTTGTTCTTCCCAACAGCGCCCACCACTACGCGCTCCGGGCTCTTAAATGAGCCCTCCGCGCCAGATGCCGCGTCAGACTCTGACCGCGCATCACTCGACGAGCCTCCTCGGCTCGGAAGACATTTGTTGCCCCCCCCAGAATACGAATGGGGACTTGACGTTCCCGAAGGGAACGTGGCGGATTCTCCGGCTGCTGCGCAGCCGGTACCGCCCTGGGGTAGTTTTTCTACATCTGTCTTATTCATTTTTTGTGTTCCTTTGAAGGGTGTGGTCCCTATTTCCCCTGATAACCCTCCCCAGCGCTAGTGACCGGATTCCCTCCGGCCATTCATCCCCTCGGCACGCTCGACCTTGGGATTGAGGTAATTTTTTAAAGAGGTTGTCTTCCTCTCCCCTCCCCACTCGACGCCCACAAAACTCACCCTCTGCAAACAGAGGGGGTGTGGACGGAGATGGCCACCAGACCTGTCGCGAAGACGGACTGGCCGCCCCAACCCTAGCCCGGTTCCCTTCATCGACCATTATAAATGATCGATGATTGGAACCATGACCCTTCCCCGTTTGTTGAAGATTGGCCGCCAACCCCAACTGTCCACCAAAAGCAGGTGGACAGTTGGAGCTGACGTTGCCCAGGGTGCGCCGCGTGGAGGCTCCTCAACATGCGACCCCGCGCAGACATACTTAAGGACTATTAAGTAATAAGACACGTGCCTTTGTTCCATTGCATCATGGGCTGATTTATAATTTTCTGTCTGTATTCATATAAACAAGGATTAAACAAAACAGGATTATCAACAAAAAGTCCTAACTGGAGCACATTTTGTTTAATTTTTTATTATTTTTCCGATCATTAGTCTACGTCTTGTCGTCTGAACCTTGAGTTAAGTATCTGCTGTAGAGATTAATTTAAAACTGCACGCCCCTCTACTAATATCCGCTCCACTAATATTTCTATACAAACGTTTGAAATGTGTATGGAACAAGCAGTAGAGAGGTGTGCAATTTTAAATTCGACGATCTCCTACTCAAAATTTTATCGCTGTTTCAAATGAGGATAATTCAATTACGATATTTAAACCCTGTCCAACGTTAAACCACACGGGACTACAATATGATCTCACTAAAAGTACCAAATAAATAATTCGGGCTAATTCACCCTACGCCCATTTGAATTTATTCAGATTAGGTCCATTCGACCCTTGGTTGACCTTAGTTAATACAGTAATCATTTTATTGCAAATCTAATACCTTTCTGTACGTTAATGACCTCGAAATAGGTTGGACTAATGTTATTGCGCTATTAAGTTGTAATGGGCTTACAATGTTGAACTAATTAGCTTTTATTATTGAAACATAATATGACATAACATCACGCCTGTAATCCCAAAAGGGTTAGGCAGAGGTTTGCCTATAATACCGACACATTTCGCCAGTTATGTTTAAGTCCCATGTAATAGGGGGCGAGCCTATTGCCAGGAACCGGGCACAAATCCAGATTTAGGGCTGCTACTTAGAAATTCTATATAGAAGAACCCAATGACACTTTGCCCGACCTGGGAATCGAACCCAGGACCTTCTGCTCAGCAGTAGCTCTTGCGACAACTAGACCAACGAGGCAGATTTATTTATTTATCTTTTATTATTAGTGCTTTGATAATACAATTTTAGGCTCCCCCAAGCATCAACAGTGTGACCAGTTGTGTGCTTCTTTCATCCAGCGGATTTCTGCTGTCTTCATAATTTCATCGGTTCACGAAGTACTACCAACATCTTTTACTACCATCAGCTATATTTCGCAGGTATATACTTACAGGGATAAACCTGTATATACTGGATCTTGGACAGTAGTTACGGGTTGACTACCCGTAACTACGGTCCAAGATCCAGTCTCAAGAACGCCGGAAAGCCTGACTACCAGTATCACCAAGGGGTATCGTGTTACCCACTAACTGGGTTGTGGAGGTTAGACTGGAAGCCGATCTAGACAAAAAAGCCGACCTAGACAAAAAAGCCAAGCTAGACAAAATGAAACTGGTTGCATATAATATTGTATAATTTTTAATTTTCAAGACGTTGATTTTACATTCTGTAATTACTTTATTTATTTGCATATGGTAATTACACAGCTGACAGTTAATATAACATATTTATTATTTTAAATAATACACCAATTACGAAGTACACAGAAAAATAATAAATATAGAGAGTGACTATTTATAATTATGCTGTAAATGTGTTGGTGATATATGTATGTCTATGTATGTATGACTAAATTGGCACTATAAGCTGAGTGTACGGCGTTTGATGGAGGATTTAGATAATCTCCTTTTTAAGTCTGTTGCGTGTGAGAGAGGGGTCCAACGGTGAGAATTTGTCATAATATAATGCAGGTAGACGCAAAAATTGTGACATCTTTAGACAATAAGTAGAGACAGATGGGACAGATAGCATGGTATGTCTGGTACGTCTGAGTGGAACGTTAAAGTGTATTCTGCTGAGCAGTTGTGGACAGTCAAATTTATTGTTAAGTATGTCGTACAATAACATCATATCATTTAACTGTCGTCGATCTTCCAGAGTATTAAATTCGTGGTGTTGACAGGAGTCCGTGTACTATAACTCACATACAAATTTACTTCTTCTTAAAAATTTAGGGATATCATCTAATTTTACAACGTTTGTAAATATTTGAGCACCATCTTTAATATAATAAATGTAGATTTTTACCAGCCATTGCATTAAATTTAATTCTTTTTACCTATTGTGGCATACTCATTTTATTCTAGGTGCATCGTCTTCACATATTATTAAATAATTAATGTATAAGTGCAAAGTACTGTCAAAAACATTTAAAAGGGTAACCCTAGAGTTTCTTGCCCATTCTTCTCTTTACGAAACTACCTTTTGCAAGGGGCAACTAGAATTAATTCCATTTTTGTGCCATTTATGTGCTTATTTGAAATAAATGATTTGACTGGAAAAGGCTAGGCAGATGATGATGTCGATAGTAGGGATAAAACGAGCATTTTTTGGGAGACGTGTCCTTGAGGGGACTGGTAACCGCAAATTGACGCACGCACTTAGGCTAGGAAGAGCGAAGACCATCGCAGGATGGCTGATGGTAGCAGCTATAAATGCATGTGTATAAATTTCAAAACTTGTAAAAAATACTATAACGCTAACGGTCCAGGGTTGTAAATGGCTTGCCGAGAATCACCTCAATATTACTTTTGTTTTCTGAGCTGCACGAGTAGCATGGCCACAATTGAAACGAGTCTTGTCGAAGGACGAAACGACAATTGACAGATGAATAAAAGAAATCTGTCATTTGTCAATTCTTCCGTCGATAAAAGTTGGTCATATTACGCTAGCTGTAAGTTATCCAAACACAATAAAATGTGGTCATTGTGGTGTGTGTATAGCCTGGACTGCACCGCGCCGCATACACGCCACACAATGCGAAAATAATGCGCCATACTTTACGTTTTATGACCGCTGCGCGCAAAGATTATTAAAGGCTGGCGGCGCGGGCGCTTGACTCGTTGCCGGGCATGTTCATGCTCCTACCATCCAGCCTACAGCAGTCCACTTCTGGCCTCTCCAATTGCACACTATTCAGCTCGATTTTCGGCTTATCCAGCTGCTACCCGCCACCCTCCGAAGATCGTCACTCCACCTATCCTGAGGGCGTTCTACCTTACGTTTGCCGATTTGCGGTCTCCACGCAAGAACGCTTCTACACCAACGATCATCGGTTCTACGGCTAATATGGCTGGCCCATTGCTACTTAGGCTTGCTTAATCCGTAAGCTATGTCGACAACTTTGGTTCTCAGCCGGATCACCCCATTCCGGATTATATCCCTCAGAGAGACTCCAATCATGGCTCGTTCTATAGCTCACTGAGCCCTTAAATTTATGGACCAGTCGTACCGTGAGTGTCATAATAGGCAATTATATGGTTATGCATTATATGGTTAGGCAATATTATGGTTAAACACACATTTATAAGAAGGTATTGTGTATTTATTTTGTTTCTTATTTTGTAATTTCTATCTTATCCTATGCTGCACCGGACCACATCACGTCAACGCCGGCTGTCACCGGAAACCAGCGCTAGAGCTCTGTCTCGCTAAGTTTCGTGGCATTATGCTATGTTTTGTGTGGATGTGACGGATATTTTCCCCCAACTTGTTATTTTAGTATTTTTGTTCTTTCCCTGCGTCATTTTTATCGCAAGTAAACATTGTTTCCTTCTTTATTTTTTTTCTATCTTAAATAAAGTAACATAAAAGTAGAAGAAGAGTGAGAAACAGTGTGTCATTAAAAAATCCTAAGTATTAATATCTACCAGTTAGTTAACTAATGATGATAAAGATGATTTCATTCTGAGTGAGTCAGTTGGATGAATAAAAGTCACGCGGACAGAGTCGCTGTCAACAGCTAATATTCTAATATATGTTTAATAATGTCTTGTATAATTTTATTATGCCCTTCAGTAGGACGGGACGTACTTATGCGTCGAAACTGAAAAGTTAACATTCATTAAACTTGTTCTAACGCTCGTAAATACGAGCTCTCCCAAGTAATAAACGAACTTAATAATATTATTTTCAGAATAATTAAACTACTCGTGTTTAATTAAACAAGTTATTAACATAAAGAAAATAATTACTCGCGTATAAATAAACTTTGCCTTTTACTTTTAATTGAAAACTTCTCTATTTCTTCTCTGGAATTGGCACGAGTAAAACATATGGCGGGCTTACAAGGCGATTCGCACGAAATAACTCGGCCTGGAATTTGATGTTATTGTGGGCGAATCCAGAAATATGTATTAGATCATTGGCACCTTTTTAAATGTTATGCTGTCCAGTTGAGAAAAACAAAAAAAAGCACACTTGAAAAAAATAAAATAATTTTTTTGAAATGTTAATCAAAGTAAAAGCATTTGTTTCAAATAGGCACATAAAAAGGCACTTTTGAACGTCAAAATTTACACTAAAAATAGAATTGATTCTAGGCGCACCTTCCAAAAGGTAGTTTCGTATGGAGAAGAAGGGGAATAAACTCTACCGTTACTATTTTAAAATGTTTTACAATATTTTGGATACATTAATTATATTGTTATACGTGAAGACTATGCTCCTAGGATAAAAATTCTATACCACAATTGGTAATAGAATTTAAAATAAAGTAAAGAAAGATAAATCAATCACGTGATAGGTACATGATCCAATTTATAAACATTGTAAATGTATATGATTTTGCAAAACAATTAACTAGGATTAAGTCAGTGTATGAGTTGAGTAAAAATAACAAATAACACAATTAAATTAGCAAACAGTATGATTTTGTCTAGACTGGATTGTCCTATGGAGCTGGACCATCATGTTTCCAAGCATTGCTATCTTGTATATTTTATAATCGTCTAATTTGTAATATACTTGTTTACAAAAAGTACTTTTTTAAATGAATTTGAAATATTCTTTCATTTAATTGTAATATATCACAAGGTATTTTGTTATAACATTTAACACAGTATCCCATAAATGATGTATGGTGCTTTAGGTAATCCGAAAAATGGTTGATCTATTTTATCTTTATTTCTAGTATTCAAATTATGTCTATCACTTATTTTATTAAAAATATGTAGATTTTATCTTACATTCATAAAATTTTCAAAAATGAATTGGCAAGGTACTGTCATAATATTAATCCCTTTAATTTTAAACAGTTCCCTGTGAGATTCACGACGAGCCCGTACATGGCTCTGACAGCTCTCTTTCACAAAATAAATGGATTCAATGTCAGCAGCCCGACCCCGCAGTTAAATGACATACAACATAAGCTGTGGAAGTAGCTAAAATAGACCAAACGTGTGGTTTCTAGATTTGTTAACTGTCTTATCATTCTAACAGCAAAAGCGGCCGAGCTTAGCCGCCCCGCAAGAGATGAAAATCTTTTGTATGCCCACAAAAACATAAAGTTATTTAAAAAATACAGTGATATCTGTAATATAAATTAATTGTACCTACAACAAGGCTCAAGAAAATAGGTGGCTCGTTCAGATGTCAATGTATACGCTTTTATAATAAACTTCCAAGCCACGTTCAAGATCTAAGCCTTAATAAATTCAAATAATTTATTAAACGTAAGTTGTGCCAGAAAGTTTTTTATACAGTCAAAAACTATGTTGAGGACAAAAAGGCTTGGGACTGACCTGCTCCAGTTTTTGCATACTGAGTATGGTTTTTTGTTTGGTACCTAACTTTTGTTTTATTTTAGATACACTTTGACATTTGATGATTATTATATACACAATGACATGAATATTTAGTTTGTATAATCTTATTATTATTTAAATTTCGTGTGAGGACTTAGGGGGTAATATTTTAATATATTTTGTCTATCTCAGTTATTGATATTAATTTTTTATATCTTGAGCTCCTTATGTTTTGAGTTGAGCTGTACGATTACTGACAAATGCGTGCACTGACTGGACAGGTCCACTCAATCTGTGTGGTTCTTTTCTTAAAAGACCATTTCAGACATCAATCCACATGGTCTTAACAAGATCTGACCAAGATTATGTCTAGACTTTAAAAGAGACTGTGACCTCTGAGTTTGTTTCGGCCTTTCTTCTCAGAGTAGTCAGATAGGAAACGCCGACCTCATCTAGTTAAATAAAAAATGTTTAACGTGTAAAAGTGTTTGTACAAACCCACTTACAGAAATAAAAATCATTAATTATGTTTTATGTGATCCCCATTGTAATTTCTCGTCCAGCGTAATTCCTAGGAAAACCGTATAATTTCCAGTTTTTCTCTATTCAATATGACGTCACATTCGCTACTTCTATCATTAGGGAATTTAAATCGATCGCATTTGTTTTTTTTTTTTTTATGTAGTACTAAATAATTTATTTTTAACCAATCTTGGCTTTTAAGAATCGAGTTATTCACGTTGTCTAGATTTTGTGACTGCCGCTCTATTTTAAAGGTTAGTCATGAGTCATCTGCAAAAAACACCATCTTCGGTTCAATTTGAAGTAATTGTTGTAAATCATTAATGTAAACTAAGAATAGTCATGGACCTACTATCGAACCTTGAGGAACGCCCATTGCTATTTCATTTCCTAATGAGTTTACTCCGTTTACTTAAACTTTAACTTTTCTGTCTTTCAGGTATGATCTTAGTAGATCAAGAGCTGTATTCCTAACCTCCTAGTACTCCAGTTTCAGGAGAAGGGTCTCATGGTTTACGCAAAAAAACGCTTTAGGGAGGTCGCAAAAGATTCCAATGGCATCTTGTGCTTCTTCCCAGGCGATAAAAACGTTCTTTATTAGAGTGACACCAGCGTCGGTGGTACAACGCCCTTTGGTGAAAGCGTACTGTTGTTAATGAAAAATTGAGTTTTTATTAAAGTGACGTAACCTTTGATTTAGCATCTACTTTTCAAACACCTTACTGAGAACTGGTAGAATTGATACAGGTCTATAATTGTTGAGTTCTTTACTATCATCGGATTTCAACAAAGGAACTACTTTACTCTGTTTCATGAGATCCGGAAAGACACCTTGGTCTACACTGGTGTTAAATATGACAGATAAATAGGGCGAAATGGTTTCGATCATAGTTCTACAGACTTTTACAGACATTCCCCAGAGATCTTTTGTTGATTTAATTTTAAGATCTTTTATTAAGAAGCTTTTATAACAGCCTGGGGGTTTGTATGGTGAAACCTTAACTCCAAAGAGCATGTATATACATTTTTTCTAAGTAAGGCAGCAGAAAACTCCGGTGACGAATTTAAAGCTTCAGTCGTTTTTAGGGGTTTTAATTCCATTAAATTTACCAATTATAATTGTGTACATTTTTCTTAACTTTATTAATAATTTAACTTGGTGCGAAGCCCCTACAGAAAAATAATCAAATCAAATCAAATCAAAATATTTTATTTCACATAGACCTACATGGGCACTTATGAAACGTCAGATTCTAGGTGCACGGTTCCAATTGGTCGTTTCCCATGGAGAAGAGCCGGCAAGAAACTCCATGGTTAATATTATCCATAAGTGTCGATTTGCTCGTTACGGGCGAGTAAATTCGTGCGAACCGACTTATAAGCCAGCTTTGGCGTAGTAAATAGAAAGAATCAATGAAAAAGTATTTATTGAGACACGCACAGGATGATACAAATTAAAAGGTACTGCCCAACAAAGTCCAGGTAGGGTAGGGTGTACACGTAAAACATTTAACACATTTTATGTAACATATTTTATATCAATCGAAGCGTAATTTCTTACTGATTTTAACAGAATATTGTGAATAATATGATAAAATATTATGATTATCTAAAACGGTACCAACACCAAAACACTTTTGTAGATTAAAAAAAATACCAACACCTAGATTACATAAAATAAAATAAAAAAACATTCCCAAAACCTTTTTAATAATCCTTTGGACCTCCCAAGGCGTTAGCGACGGCTCTTCATCGTCGTGGCATGCTGAGTTTCAGGTTGTATATTGTGAACTGTGCAGCATAGCTCCACGGCATAACTGTTGTGAAAGATGAAAATGAAATGTATTAAGTTTTAGATCCTTTTGTGAACATCTCCTTTCAGATATTCATTCAGAGAACCGACCCGATAAAATAGTACCATTTATTACGATTGTTAATATTCTTGCATTTAATTTTTATGGATGAGTGTCGGTAAAATTACCGACACTAAAGACCTTATCTTCAATGCGTTGGTGAAACTTTTAAAGGAGTTTTAGAGGTAGGTATGAGGATTATTAGAATGAAGAACATAGTGAAATTATCATCCTCCATAGAAAAGGGAAGAATCTCCGACCAGGCGGTAGCTTTGTCTGGTGGGCTTCTGACCGACGGTTGTTCTCGCGAAGATTATTCTGATTGTGTGATGTAAGATTTAGATTTGGAGATGTAGTGGCATTATGTATGGTGCAGTGCAGTAAAAAAGTTAAAAAATGGGACACGCATAAGAAATATCGAAAATCGGTTTCTTTCACCAACATAAAAGAGAAATAACTTCACAATCTCTCGCATAAAACAAAATTAACACTGATGCACCTCAAAATTATAGTAAAGCTACCTAAAGTTAAAGCAACCTCATCAACCTTAATGTGAGTGCATGCTTTTTATATTTTACACAAATAAGACAAGTAGGTCCTTAAAGCCAGCGCACCTGGGTTTATATGGTAATGAATATTGCACCGTTATGCTGAACATATACCGTACATATTTCCCGAGGATAGCCGAATTTTTACGAAACGAGCTGTATTGAAAAACGGTAGTGAAAAATCTTGTAGAAACTTTAATGGTAGGACTATTTATTTAGTGATTCTATACAAGTAAATATTTTAGTGTTTTTTATTATAGTCACCATGCTAGACCTTATAAGTTCTCTAAGTTGAAAGAGTATATACTGGCAGGATGAAATAAAAAAATATAGGTAGGTGCAGCCAACCGCTCATCAGTAGTAACAATTGACAGCACCTTATTATCGTAGCGGTAAAAGCAATTTTCGAAGTGCTAGTTTTAATTACTAATGCTGACTGTTAAAGTTCAAAATAAATTAACTGACGAAACATCACAGACGTGATGAGTAACGATATAATTATTGTATTGCATTGTCTAACGTAAGCTTATGGTCACGTCATATTAATAAAGTGATAAAAAAACTGCTGACTACGCTACGCGGTCAAAGGCTGCTGATGATGAAGTTACTTTAAATAATGAGCTTTTTTTTTAAACTAAGTACATTCAGCAGAAATAAATAATGCAAAAATATTATTCCTTGTATGCAGTCCTGCATAAGCAATATACTGTTGAAGTCATCTTCATACCTCAACATTAATCATAATAAAACAGTTGCATACTCCAAAACGTTACAAAGTTCTATTATTTCAATTCACTTTCTAGAGTAAAGTTCACTTTCAATTCGGTCGGGTAATAGCGAACTTGTCAAAGGACTTTTATATCGAGTGGCTATTCGGTGGAGCTAGCACCTGAGTTTTACGATAATGAATATTACGGGTTCGCTTAGGGCGAGGTTATCCAGAGAGTAATACTTAGTAGCGATACAAGATGGTTTTTTTAAATGTAAAAGTGGGTTATATCGGGCTGCTTATATTTTTTTACAGATAGCTTTGTAGTCATAGAGCAGTTGTGGCCCAGTGGTAACGGCCGTGACTAACGAGTTGTAGGTCGAAGGTTCGAACCCAGATCGGCACTTTACTTTGTGTAAATTATTTAATCAACACTACTCTCAAAACGGTGAAGGATAACATCGCTCCGAAAAAATTCGAAGACATTTCTATTTCATTACCAACCCACACTGGGCCCGCGTGGTGTATTACGGCCCTCTCCCTCTCACAGAGAGGAGGCCTGTCCCAGCAGTGGGAACATAACAGGCTGATTATGTTGTAGTTATACCTGGTGCTTGCCCTTATTAAAAGATGTGTGGTGTACAATAAAGCATATATAAATAAATAAAATAATACTAGTCAACTTATCGTCCAATTCTTTTTCCACATGCCACATCTCCTCATTGCTGAGTAACATCATCACGTCCGTAGATAGTTTTATCCCCAATTTTCATGCGTAATTTGTATGCGGCGTCTTTATGTTTTGCAAAAGTTACTCAACGATCGTGACGATAATCACTGCTATAACTCTCCCCAAAAATGCTTGACAACGTATTGCTTTTAGCAAAAAATAAACGTGTGGGTCAGATTCGACGTTCTTTACGCTTATTTTTTAAATCAATTTTTATCATTATTTTCGTAGGCGCAATTTTGAATTTGCATTTTGGCCTCACTATCGGTTTTAGCATCCTCAAAAACCATAAAAACGACACACATGATGTTTTTTTTTAATGTTACCAGACACCAATTTAGATTTTCGTTTTGACCTCTATATTCTATTGACTTCAGCACCCTCGGAAATCATGAATTGTTTTCAGTTCGCATGCAACCATATTTTAACGCCTCTAGGCATAACATAGCGACCTATGAACTTTACTTAAAGGACTGTATTCACTACCTATGTTACACAAATAAAATATAATTATAATTATGATTATGCATAACACTAGGCATAACATAGCGACATATGAACTTTAATTAAAGAACTGCATTCACTACCTATGTTACAGAAATAAAATATAATTATAATTATGATTATGTGGCATTCTATTATATTTAATAAAAATCCGTATGTAGTGGAGGGTGTTGTTGCGATATCCGCAGCATTGCTGCGTCCCATTCGCAGTTGTGAGACCTGTAGAATATGAGACAACACATTAAAATAAACGATTATTTACAATTTTATGCATTGCTATTCCACGTTTTACGTACCCAATGTGTCTGGCCTACTTGCACGCACTCATGTCCCGTTTATCCTCGGCCCGGAGGGTGTTGTTGCGATATCCGCAGCATTGCTGCGTCCCATTCGCAGTTGTGAGACCTGTAGAATATGAGACAACACATTAAAATAAACGTTTATTTACAATTTTATGCATTGCTATTCCACGTTTTACGTACCCAATGTGTCTGGCCTACTTGCACGCAACTGAAATGTATGATGTCAGGATGGCGCCAGTTGTCCCATCCTTCACCAAGTCCTAACAGCGGGCGACCCTCTGTGCAGTTTGTGATTTGTCATTCCCATAGATGAGCATAAGACTGTAGAAATACACCGAGAAATTAGAAATTGAAAATTAAAAATTAGAAATTGGTATGTGGGTAGGTTACCTACCTGTCACCTTATAAAGAATTAATGAAACTGTTTATTTATTTATTTACTTCCAATTTCACTTTCACAAATGTATTCATGTTGATAACCATCGTATTTGGGCAATCTAGATGCCAACCATAGCTAAGAGTTAAAAAAAAAGGTTTGAGGTTGCAAAGTGTCCGTAAATAGTCCGCCGCGCTCGGCTGTTTGCAGCGTATTGTGCGTTGCATCAATGTAGTGCACGGATTAATTAATTATACAATGCGTTGGAGCGTGGAAGTCTGGCATCGTTTAAAACAGGTTTTGGTTTGTTCCGGCTCGTTTTCGTTGTTTTTTTTTGTTTTGCATTTTACTCTATTTATGTACTTAATCATGACTATTATTATTTGAAACAATTTTATTTTTATATGTATGCATACACACGTCACTTTGCAGTATAAAACTGATTTACATCCGTTACCTCACAATTCAGGTCCAGTTGAAAACCAGCGTCGGGCACTAGTTGTCTGGCATTTTTTGCTGAAATGGACCTTTTTGGCGCAGCCGTGAGGCACACTACCCTGCAAGTTTCATATTTCGCGCTGTACACTTTTTTATTATTATTTGTATGTTTTTTTTATTGTTTTTCTTATAATTTTTACCTGCTTTGTGTGCCTTTTAGTCTGTGCTAAATAAACGTTTTTTTCTTTTCTTTTTTTCTTTTCTTAGTCGCATAACGCTTTTTCGTTATTTCTACAAATTTCTCCTACCGCAAGCTGCGCTAAAGTAGAACTTCGTTCCAATAAAATTATTTTTATAATGAAGTTCAGAACGAACTATCATCTTACTTAAATTTGGAGTTATTGGCTGCAACAAAGAAACAAATGTATAAACACGATAAAAAATCGCCCCAAATTCAACGTTCTAAACACACCCTTATCACACCTATTTACCTAGTGGACCAAAGGAATTTATAACGTTAAGCTGAACGTTGGAAAATATGCAACTGCTACTCACATTACCCATATAGGTCGTGAGGTAACGAGGATAAAACACTTTCTATAAAAAGCTTTCGTACAAGCGAAAGCTTTTCATTTCATAAATAATGTGTACTTACTTTGTGGATAAAGGATACTGGTTTTAGTCAATTTATCTGCATTTATAATGTAAAGTGTACCATTTTAGATAAATATACTGTAAGACATGAAAACTGTGTTTGAAAACGGTAAAAAAATTCAAACTACCGTCACCCAGCCACAGACTGACCAGGGCAGCTTAACCTAGCAGAGCCATCCGTACACGTTGATATGAAGAAATCACGATCACATTGTAATTGGTAGTACTTCCTCCGCTACTGTTATTAGTAGTACTTAACATTAATTGTATGTTCTTAGATTTGATTACAATATTTCAGTGCCCTTCGTTCCACAATAACCAAGGCGCCAACCAGCCTTTTATCTTAATTTCCATGTCCAAAATTAGGTTCTACCAAAATACCTTATTTTTACCTAACCAAATGATCCAGTCATAAGAAACGACTGCGACAAAACTACCAAAACAGCTGACCAAAGAGAAAACGGCAACCATATTGAAATCAACAAAGCATTCGACCTTGACCTGCTGAATAACATGTTTGCCGATCTTGCCTAACATACCATAAAACCGAAAGCAATTCACGGTAGGCTTGGTCCACCCTGTCCTACCCTGTTGTACCCTGTTCAACCCTAATAAATCTACCTATGTCCCATGTAGTATTTTTGTTTACATTGCCATTACGTGTTTCGAATACCTTCACTTGTTTGAAAATCGAACGTGTTTTTGCAAGCGTGATGGGCTTTTGTTTTTGTGTATTGCTAATCTATCGGTGTGAATGGGTTTATTAACCAGATGCTAAGTGCCAATTTCACCAATGTTACTGAACGCGTTCAGCACATCTAACTACTACTCGTTCAAGAGCTGTCAATATTCCATAGAATACAATGACACTTACAGCTCTTAAACGTAGTTTATGTGCTGATTGCGTTCAGTTTCTTTGGTGAGATCCACCCTAAGTGTACAGGATGTGCAAAATAAAAGCGACAAAGAAGATGCTATAGATAGAAGATGCCCAAAGTTGAAAGCAGCTTGAGTTAATGTTGAAGATTACTTTAAGTATACAGAAAAACCGTGATTATAAATATGTAAAAAATCTTTATTTCACCAAAAGCCATCACATTACAATATCCAAAGACTAAAAGCTTACATCGCTTAAAACTAGGTCACAATAATTTTAATACTCTGTCTCCTAAACAAGGTGTGAATGTAGTGTTCATTTTAAAAGGAAAGTATTAAAGAGGAATGCCCATTGTTCACCTGACTATGTATAGAAATGAAATAAATATTAAAATACAGCTAATTAAATTGTATATTAATTACGCTTATCACAATGTTAAAAGAAACGCACGATTTTTTTAAATTTAATTTTTCTCAATGTTTATTTTACTTCAGGAGTAAACATATTAGCATGTTTTGAACGCATCTCAACTACCCTTTTTTACAACGTTCCATTTTACACACTGCTACTTGACTTTATTCAACTCGGTTTCTGAGTTTCATACATTATTTTACGTTTTATTTACTCAGTAAGTATTTATT
The DNA here is from genome assembly GCA_963555695.1 of Dasypolia templi. Taxonomy (NCBI): domain Eukaryota; kingdom Metazoa; phylum Arthropoda; class Insecta; order Lepidoptera; family Noctuidae; genus Dasypolia; species Dasypolia templi. The sequence goes on along the minus strand of OY743148.1, from coordinate 5,370,921 downwards.
TTTTAGTCAATGTATAATATAATACAGATTAATTAAAAATAAATTAATAATTAAATATAATGAATCATGCAATATGTAATTGAGTTAGGACGATTGAAACGTTTTTTTGACGTTTGACATTTAATGCTCGACACTCAATTTATAGTGACAATCATCGAGAGCCTAAGCAGTGACATAAGGGCAGCTGGTTTTAAGGAATTCACAAAGTAAAAAAGACGTTTTAGCACATAGATATGTAATAATAAGTAAGTATTACTATTTTAGACTAAACTTCGAATTTTAAATAATTCGTTCTAGCACATTTATTTCTTTATAACGGCAAATCCTAACCTAAAAAGTATCATTAATATTTTTTGGACTTCGTGGCGTTTAAATTGTGAAAATAACCATATGACATTATTTTCTAAACTTACAGGTAGTGTTTCTACTATACCTTATAACTATACATACACTTTCATTATCAGGTTTTGAAATGTATGGGAAGTGGGCATTGTTCTTTTAAAGGTTGTGTTTTAATTTTAAAATCGCTTTACTTAAAAAGTAAAACTCAAACAAGCAGGAATGTAAATAAATTATACCTATTAAGGCACGTATTTTGTTTTCATCGATATATAAACTAGTTTTTTAGATTTGTGATATTTGAAGCACTTTTCAGTGTTCAAAGTCAAAACGTTTATTGCGAACAAAGTGTACAATGTTGGTGTTATATTATGTTATTGCTTACTACTTTTTACAAATATTGCAATTTTCATTCGCCTGCTTTTATCATCCTAAATTAGCATGCATTATACATTGTTACTACTTAATTATTTTCTTTTCTATTATTACAATTAAATTGAGAAATTAATTATGAATTTAATACAATTATTGAGACATATTAATAGCATCCTTGTCTTTTTTTTTTTTTTTTTTGGGTGGGAAATCATCAAATGACTTCTCCCGCTCTGGGTGGAGCGGGAGGGCATGTCAGACTTTTACTGACTAAAACCCACCGTGTTCCTTCAGTTGCCTGTGCCAGGGCCACGGTTTTCTCTGTGGAATAACCCGCGACCCTGAGGCGTCGGCCCTATCGGACCCCGTCATTTTGTGCTGACATCTCTTTGAGGCGCGCGTGGAACACAACGCGCCGTCGACCCGGGCCTGGTCCTTACCGGACGGCGAGCTACCCATGGCTCGCCGTCCGCAAGCCCGCGCCTACGGTGGCCGGGAATCTGCTTGCGATTCCCGACGCCCAGGGCGTCTCCTGTGGCGACTAGGGGCGTGAGGGCGCAAGGCTCTCTCCCTCACGCGCTCCGCCTCCTCCTTTGCGAGCATTACTGCTTCGCAGAAGGAGGTGACGGCTTTCCATTCCCTCTCGCTCCGTACCATGGCCTGGACCAGGGCCGGACGCGAGAGATCGCCGCCGCCAATCGCCTCCGCGAGGACACTGCGGTGCTCCGCCCAAGCTGGGCATACCTCTACCGTATGCTCCACCGTGTCCTCCGGGCGATCCACACAATGGTGACACCCGGGCGTTTCCTCCCGCCTTATGCGAAACAGGAACCTCCCGAAACAACCGTGTCCGGTGAGGACCTGTGTCAGGCGGAAGGTGAGGACGCCGTGGCGCCTCTCCAACCACTCCTCAAAGAGGGGACTTACCGCCGCTATTGTGGCGTGCCCAGCACTGGGTTGCGACAATCGCACCCTCCATGTCGCCATGAGATCCCGCCGGAGCTCTGTACGCTGTACCGTGATTTGTCGCGGCAGCGGAGTTACACCCCGGCGTTTTGCCTCCTCGCGCCACTCCCATACGTGCGCGAGGGCTTTTGCCTCCAGATCCCATGGCGGCAATCCGGCAAGGAGGCTCGCTGCCTCGCATGAGACCGTGCGGTATCCGCGGACCAGCCGGATGGCCATGACCCTTTGGAACGCGTTCAACCTGCGGGCCGGTCGGCGCCTCAAAGAACGCGCCCACACCGGTGTCCCGTAAAGGGCCATGGACCGCACGACTCCCGCGTAGAGCCTCCGGCAGGAGGCGTTTGGACCCCCTAGATTGGGCAGGAGCCGCCTCAAGGCAGCCCCAGCCCGCTCCAGTCTGGGAGCCAAACGTCGGAAATGCTCCACGAAGTTCCACCGGCTGTCGAGGACGAGTCCCAGATACTTCATCGTCGACTCGACACCGATGTGAACCCCTCCCGCCCTTATCTGGGAACCCGACAGTGGCGCGTTCCGAGGACCATGAAAACACATGGCCTCGAACTTGTGCAGGGCCACTTCGAGTCCCAACTGCTGGATCCTATCGACGATTGTCGCAACCCCGGGTGTCCCTTGTTCGGCCGCCTCCTGGTGCGACCTCCCCTGTGCCAGGACCAGGGTGTCGTCAGCGTAGCACACCACGCTGACGCGATTCGGGAGGTCGGCGCGCAGCACCCAGTCGTAACCGATATCCCACAGAAGCGGCCCCAGGACCGATCCCTGTGGGACACCGCACGACATCTGTCGCCGGTTCCACTCTCCCCGGTGACCGGGGTAGATGACGGCCCTGTCCGTCAAATAGGCCTCGACCACACGACAGAGGTAGGTCGGCATCCGGTGATACCGCAATGCCTCCCTGATGCAACTCCAGGGCAGGGTGTTGAAGGCATTGGCGATGTCTAGAGACACCGCCAAGACGACCCCACCCCGGGCAACAGCATCCCCCGCCGTGAGGGCTCGCACGCGCATGATGGCGTCAACCGTAGAGCGCCCCCTGCGGAAACCAAACTGGCTCTCCGCCAAATCCGGCCGTACCCGCACCAGCCGCCCGACGAGGCGGTTTGCAATAACTCTTTCAAAGAGCTTGCCCACCTCGTCGAGCAGCACGATGGGCCGGTAAGCGGACGGAGAGTCCGCAGGGCGCCCCAGCTTCTTAATGAGGACCAGTTTCCCCGTCTTCCAGCGAAGTGGGAACTGGCCCTCCTCCAAGCATGCGCTTAGGAGCCCCATAAGTCGAGGCCCGAGAGCCTCCATGGCCAGAACCCAGGCTCTTCCAGGTAAGCCGTCGGGTCCTGGGGCGGTATTTTTGGCACTAAGCCTATGTACCGCCACTCTCAGCTCTACCTCGGTCACCTCCGAAGCATCGTCGTCGTCGTCGGCAGTGTGGTCCGCATCCGGCACCGCAGTAGGCGGAGTCATGGGCGGGGGAGTATGCTCCCCCCGCGAAGGGAACAAAGTGCTCACCACCTCCTCCATGAGCTGGGGCCGGAGACTCTGCGTCAGTGGGGGAGCCCATGGGCGGAGTTTATCCCGCACCATTCTGTAGGGGCGTCCCCACGGGTCCCTGTTCAGAGTCTCCAGCGACTCCTCGCGAGCCAGGGCCCTGGCCCGCAGGATCTCCGCTTGGAGGGCGGTCTTCGTCGCTCTGTACCCCTCGTACAGCTCCGCCTGAATGGCTTCCGTATTCGGAGGGCGAATACGTAGCCTGCGGTGCCTGGTGGACAGGTGTCGCGCAGCCACGCACGCCTTGCGCAAAGCCGTCAGCTCCGGCGACCACCAGCACACCTGGCGCCAAGCACGTCCGGGCTGGACCCGGGGCATTGCCACGTCACATATTTCGGACATGGCCTCCCGGAACCACTCCGCCTCGTCGTTGATGTCAGCAGGCCTGTCCGGTGGTGACACCCAGGCCTGCACGATCGAGGCTTCCAGGAGGAGTTCCCGGTCCAGCTGCTTTAGCGCCCACCGCGGACCACTCGGGGCCTGTCGGACCGGCGCGCTCGAGGTCTGGGCGGAGATGTCGAACCGGATGTACCGGTGGTCGGAATAGGTCTCCACCCCCTCCATGACGCGCCAGTCAATGACGTGCGGCGACAGAGCGGGGCTGGCGAACGAAATGTCCACCACTGATTCACCCCGCATACGCACACACGTTGGGACAGAACCCCGGTTTAGGACGACCAGGCCTGTCTCCAGAGCCCAGTCTTCCACCATCCTGCCCCGCGTGTCCGTGAGCCGGGAACCCCAAACCAAGTTCTTGGCATTGAAGTCCCCGAGGACGAGCACGGGGAGGGAACGAAATCCGACGACGACGACTCTCAACTCCGCTCGGGAGTTGTGGAACTCGGCGAGAGTTCGGTTCGGAGAGAAGTACACCCCTACCACGACTTTCTCCCCGAACCGTGCTGCCACGCAACCCCGTCCCCTCTTGACGGCCTCGAGGGACAGGGTACCGGCGGCGGCCGACGAAATTAGGGCCACTGAGCCGCTCAGGTCCTCCACCCAGTCATCCCTGGGCGGGACAAAGTACGGCTCAGCGACCACGGCTATGTTAATCGACCACTGCGCCATGCTCTGGAGCAACAGATCCTGAGCAGAGGCGCAGTGGTTGATGTTCGCCTGGAGGAGGCGTAATGGGGCCATTACTGACACTCCATATCAGCCCCCTCCCGAGCTCCCGAGCGGCGGCGACGACGGTGGAGGCGGCAACGGCGGCGGCAGTAGTGGCGGATGCAGCCTTGACGGCGGTGGCAGTGGGCTTACCCCTGCCCCTGCCCCTGGCTTTGGCGGGTGGAGCGCAGACCTTACTCCCAACCCGGTGATCGGCCGGCTTGCCAGCTGCCGCATATATAAAGCAGTGCGGCGCGGCATTGCACGAGCCGGCCTTGTGACCGGGCTGACCACAGTGGAAGCAGTGACCGCTGCGGTCCACCTCCGATGCGCATTGCACGCCCACTTGGCAGCGGAAGCACCTCAGAGGTCTGGGTTCCAGCAGTTTGACTTGCGCGGAGACCCAGCCCACCAGGAGCCTTCGGCCCTCCCCGGCAATTTTTTGGGCCGCCGTTACGGGGCAGCTCACCGTAATGGATTGCATCCCCGTGAAGTCAGGACGACTGGTGCCTGCCCTTACCTGCTGGGCAGAGCACCCCCCCGTCCTAACAACGGCAGCCACGACCTCTTCCTCCGTCACGGAGTCGTCCAGGCCCAGTATACGCATGTCAGCGCACTTGGTGGGCCTGGATACTCGGACCTCGTCCGCATTCAGGGACGCCCTAAGCTTTTCAGCTAGAGCGTCTGCGGTCGGGCCGCTGGCCGCACCGGGGACCTCCAGCATCCGGGCCCCAGTCGCAGTGACCCTTAACCGAAGGCCATTGGTGACGCCGATCTCCTGGAGGTTCACCGCCGTCCTCGCCTTGCCGAGCACCTCGCGGTAGGTCATGCCCTTCTTTTCCGCTTCCGGCTGTAGTGTGATAACTACAGCTGCGGACTTCGGGGCACGGAGCCTAGCCGCGGCGTTTCGCTCCTTGCGCCGCTGCCGCCTCTGCCTTCTTCTGGCCGCCCTTGCTGCCTTACCCACCTTCCCCTTCTCCCCGACAATTTACCATTCGGCGTCGGCCGGAGGAGATTTAGAAGGCGGTTTAGAAGGCGGGGGTGGCCGTCTCTCCGTCACGGCTGGGGCCTTCGCCATCTGTGCAGTCACTCCACCTTTCCTGGTCTGGGGCGACGCAGGTTTCGCCAGGGGCGGGCCCGCCACGGCCCCACTATGGGTCCGCCCCGAGGATCCTGGTTTGGCCGCGGTGGCGGCATACGACGCCGCCTTTCGCTGGTCCGAGGCCGAATGGCTCGTCGCCAGCGGAGGGCGCAGGACAATAGCCTCCAGAGTGAAGAACCGACTCTGAAAGGCAGCCAGCTCATGCCGCACCAGGGTCAAAACCCGGTCCTCGGCAGACACGGGCTGACCTTGCCCATGCTGCGCCCTTCCTGTTACCGCCTCCCGGTGGCCAGCTCCTTGAACCTTTGCCAGGTCTGCTCGGAGCTCCACATTCTCTTTTCGGAGACGCTCCATGGCGGCTGTCAAGCGGGCGACCTCCGCCCGCATCTCGGACATGCCGTCCGGCGAAGGCCCGAAATGAATGGCCTCCGCTGCCTCTATAATGGAGGCCGTGGCTGCAGATATGGCCTTGTCTTTTGAGGACTGAGTCCTCTTCAAGGCCACACCCTTTATCGCGGCAGCCACGACCTCCGCAAACCTGTCTTTGAGCCGCCAGCAGCATCCCGTCCACCACCTGATGACTCCGACAGGGCCACCCTACGGCCTTCCACTTCAGTGTGGCGCCCCTCCGTGGCGAGACTCACGGCTCGCTGGGCTGGCTCGGCCGGACTGGCCTCCCTGCCCTCCTGGGTGGTGAGCTCTCCGCCTCTTTTTTTCGGCCCACAGCGTCGACCGATTTTTCGGGCCGAGGCCATCCCGCCATCCGAGTGTGACCCCTGGCCATCCCTCGGTTTGGGCCGCTTCAGGAAGAACCGTTTGTTCTTCCCAACAGCGCCCACCACTACGCGCTCCGGGCTCTTAAATGAGCCCTCCGCGCCAGATGCCGCGTCAGACTCTGACCGCGCATCACTAGACGAGCCTCCTCGGCTCGGAAGACATTTGTTGCCCCCCCCAGAATACGAATGGGGACTTGACGTTCCCGAAGGGAACGTGGCGGATTCTCCGGCTGCTGCGCAGCCGGTACCGCCCTGGGGTAGTTTTTCTACATCTGTCTTATTCATTTTTTGTGTTCCTTTGAAGGGTGTGGTCCCTATTTCCCCTGATAACCCTCCCCAGCGCTAGTGACCGGATTCCCTCCGGCCATTCATCCCCTCGGCACGCTCGACCTTGGGATTGAGGTAATTTTTTAAAGAGGTTGTCTTCCTCTCCCCTCCCCACTCGACGCCCACAAAACTCACCCTCTGCAAACAGAGGGGGTGTGGACGGAGATGGCCACCAGACCTGTCCCGAAGACGGACTGGCCGCCGAAACCCTAGCCCGGTTCCCTTCATTGACCATTATAAACGATCGATGATTGGAACCATGACCCTTCCCCGTTTGTTGAACATTGGCCACCAACCCCAACTGTCCACCAAAAGCAGGTGGACAGTTGGAGCTGACGTTGCCCAGGGTGCGCCGCGTGGAGGCTCTTCAACATGCGACCCCAAGCATCCTTGTCTGGCAGTAGAATATTAATTTCATTTGAAGTTGAATACGAAAGCCTAAATCTTATTGTTTATACAGTATAGATTGCCACTTTTGTACATGAGAGAAAATCGTTATTTTAAGCTAGACTAAATATTATTTTATTGAGTCGTAACATTTTTGGATTGACGTAAGCAATGTGAGCGTAGCATTCCATTTTGCAATAGTTCTAACTGAATGATTTACTAGCTTAAAATGTGGTTTCCAATGTTCAGGCATCCTGCTTTAAAAGAGTAGTAGGTGTAAAGGCGATTGGCTTTACCGTTAACTTTTCATTAGTAGGCCATGATGACGGATTACCATAGAATTTGAAATATTTAGTACCTAGTTGTAGTATGTTGGGCTACAAACCCATGCCCAAGCGCATATTTTGCGTAAGTACTTTATTTTAAGTCTTAAGGCTTTTACTTACGTGGTGAGTGTATACTACACTACATTAGGGTCGAATAGCAAATGTGCTGGATTCATTGCGACATTTTATTAATCTTATTTTAACAGTCAAGCACAAACCAACATAACCCGAAGAATTTGCAAACTTAAGTGGCAGTGGGCAGGTCTCATTGCTCGCAGAACAGATGGCCGATAGGGTCGAATGGTTCTGGAATTGCGATAGCGTACCGGAAGACGTAGCACGTAAGGCTTGTGTGCACTGATGACCTAGTGAAGACCGCAGGAATCCACTGGATGCGAGAAGCATAGAACCGGTTAAAACCGGTTTACCCAATAACGATATCGACTCTTCCTCTACTGGAAGAAATTGACAATTCGAGAAGAATCCTATTGTGAGACAAAATCATTTTCCTGCATTGCTCTTCGCCATAAAGTCTAACGACAACCTAGGATTAAAACAAAATTGCTACAAAACAAAACAAAACCGAAACTCAAACCAATTTTTCAAAGCCCACTTATACAAACGACTACTTAAAACAAATTTTCCACATTTCCACCTTCCCATCCTTGGGTTTGAAACGTAAAACAAACGCTAATTGGGTTCCGTCGGATGATTGCGTTCATCAAAACTTCGGGGTAAGCGTGTTGCGGATTCCGTAGGTACCAGGCGGTCGATAGTGCTGCAATTAAGTATGTTGATCACGTTCACGGACGTGTCAGCAATTAGGAATTGTTAAGCGATGTCGGAGGTGCGAACGTGAATCGAGGTATTTACTGCTGGTATTAAGAGGAAATGAATATAGGGAGCTTTTCAATATAAATTGTTTAATTAATGGCACATGTCAAAATATTATGAGCAGTGGTGGCCCAGTGGTAAAGGCCTTGACATACGAGTTGTAGGTCGTGGGTTCGAACCGAGACGTGCGGTTTACTTATTATTTTTTATTATTATTTCATCACCACTGCTCTCAAAACGTTGAAAGAAAACATCGTGAGGAAACCGGAATGTCATAGAGACTCGCGTGGTGGATTACGACCCACTCTCTTTCACCGAGAGGAGGCCTGTGTCCCAGCAGTGGCAACATTATAGGCTGATTATTGATTATGGTGATGAATGTTACATACATTTTAACGTATAAGTAGTAAAACTTTTTGTGATTGAGCTCGTCCTGGAAATTACATCTTAGGTTCTACCACACCATTTTTTTCCGCCGAGTGTCAGTGATCCGATTAAGACCGCGTTCGAAGGGACGTTAAAATATCACGGTGGGGTTTACAGCTTTCGTTGTTGAACCGAGCCTGAATCCAATAGAGTCACATCCCAAGTCGTCGAAAAACACACTGTTGGATTTTCAACTCTCTGCCCTAGCGCCGACATTTGAACATCCAACAACTGCGTTGAAAATTTCCCGCCGCGATATTTTTTGTCGGTGTGAACGTGGACACAAGGTAGCTCAGCAAATAAACTAGGTTTAAGGGAGGTCAGTGTCATTATTTCCGTGGAATATGCGATGAACGTGTTCAGGTTGCGAGCAGTCGCGACTTTTTAGGTTTCTCTCTTTGATAGAAACGCATTTGCGTTACTTCTATTGTGTCTATTCAATGCTCAGTAGTATATCGCACCTTCAGTAAGACGAGGTCTTAATTGTCAAAAATCATAAAATTACTTAAGCTCTCCCTTTCATCTGGAGGTATTCAAATACAATATTAACTTTAGCTAGAGGAGAAAGCACCAGGTAGGCCGCGACATTCAAATTTACTCACGTTTTATTAAATTTGCAGATCTGTGTATTTAACAAAAAATAAAAAGTGACAATTGTCAGTAAATTCATTGTTATGAATTGTCAGTTTTTCTGTAGACAAATATTTGCTTAGCGTTGCTTTTAGCTCTAGTTTTAGATTTTATGTAAGCATTACTATTTTTTAGCATTTTTGCAAATTGAAATTATTTTTAGTCCAAAATCATCCACAAAAAACGTGTTAAATTGGTCAAAATTATTTAAATTTTGATGCAGCAAAGACATGAATAAAGCCATTCAATAAAATAAAAATGTTCATGTATAAAACGCTCCAATTCTCAAAAGTAGGTATAAATAAGGCTTATTTTATGTATTGAAGAATGTCTTTGACAAACTAATTCTTCAATGCAAATATAAATCAATACAACATTGAATACAAAAAGGGGGTGCGACTGTGCCGTGGACACGGCCGTGTGTTTTACGTGAACGTAATAAGTCATATTTTCTAAGGTGGGTAGAGGCCGTCGCAGGCCTGACTCGACGTCGCCACAATAGCGGCGGTAAGTCCCCTCTTTGAGGAGTGGCTGGAGAGGCGCCACGTCGTCCTCACCTTCCGCCTGACACATGTCCTCACCGGACACGGTTGTTTCGGGAGGTTCCTGTTTCGCATAAGGCGGGAGGAAACGCCCGGGTGTCACCATTGTGTGGATCGCCCGGAGGACACGGTGGAGCATACGGTGGAGGTATGCCCAGCTTGGGCGGAGCACCGCAGTGTCGTCACGGAGGTGATTGGCGGCGGCGATCTCTCGCGTCCGGCCCTGGTCCAGGCCATGGTACGGAGCGTGAGGGAATGGAAAGCCGTCACCTCCTTTTGCGAAGCAGTAATTCTCGCAAAGGAGGAGGCGGAGCGCGTGAGGGAGAGAGCCTTGCGCCCTCACGCCCCCATTAGCCACCGTAGGAGACGCCCTGGGCGTCGGAAGTCGCCTGCAGATTCCCGGCCACCGTAGGCGCGGGCTTGCGGACGGCGAGCTACCCGTTGCTCGCCGTCCGGTAAGGACCAGGCCCGGGTCGACGGCGCGTCGTGTTCCACGCGCGCCTCAAAGAGATGTCATCACAATGTGACGGGGTCCGATAGGGCCGACGCCTCAGGGTCGCGGGTAATTCTAAAGAGAAAATCGTGGCCCTGGCACAGGCAACTGAAGGAACACGGGTGGGTTTTAGTCAGTAAAAGTCTGACACACCCTCCCGCTCCACCCAGAGCGGGAGAAGTCATTTGATGATTTCCCATTCAAAAAAGAAAAAAAAAAATAGGCCTGACTCGACGTAACAAATTGTTTAACTATAGAGTGGTGTTATTATATTGTGGATATAGATGATAGATATGTAGCAGCAACCCCAAACTGTATCCTCCAATTTTATTTTTATTAAATAGTCTCTTACTATGATTGCAAATTTAAAGACGTATTTACGTCAAAATCAGAATCAGAACTTTATTTGCTATGATTGTAGGCAGTTATTACATGTTGTATATCAATTAATGAGATCGGCTACTAAAATATTAATATATTACCAAAATAACGTCAACAAAACAAAACAGAAATTGTAGTGAAATATTGTAGTCAGGTACCTACATAATTCTTACTTGGTCAAAATTGCAATTAATTATAACAGTCAAAATCTGGAAAAACTCTTAACATTTAGAAAGTCTGTCACTGAGTAATAACATTTGCCTAAAAGTAGTGCTGTTACCTTAGATTTAGAAATGTTTAAAGAATAATCCGTATAACCATGAAGTATTTTATTATAAATGACAGGTCCCATCGTGCATGTTCATAATACTTTTCCTTAACAGTGCTGTTTTGTAATTACTGGGATATCAAGGGGCTATTACGTGTTCTTATATTCGCCAGTGACGTCAAAAAATCTTTAAATGTAAATCCTGTAAAATCACAAAAAGTGCAGTTGTGCCCTTGTCTTACCGAAGGGGCGATATGGCATTCCACAATGTGTGCTTATGTGGTACCTTAAAATTGTATGTGATTATATTTTTCTGTGCCCGTCAGGATGATTTGAAAATTCAACTTATCACTTCTCTAGGTCTTCGGAACTAATTCTAATGTTATATGATTGGGGTTTTTGAAAACAAAGTTCAGTTTACTGTAACCAATAATTATTAGATATTGTATGTATTGCATTAAGTCCATAGCTGGTTTTGATCATGAGGTAAGTCATCAGCAGTGGGGTAATTGGGTAAAACACTCAGAGTAGGAACAGCTTTCGTTTTGACAGTTCAAAACATCATTCATTTACGTTGTTGAGCATTTTTTTTTGATCTTAAGAAGCAATGGGTTATCAAAAAATGAAAAAGATTGTAATTGACGCACTGGTTTGCTACCCAAATTATGTTGATGGCTAGTGATATGGCCCCATATCAAAAGACAATAGTTTGGGACCTATGGCAGTTAACATGGTTTTATTATCAAATCTTTTATAATAAATAAAAAAAGTATTTTAGGTGCATTTAATTCCAGGAACAAAGTTCTAATAAACTTTAACCAGTTAAATGTCAATTCACACTTCAAAAAACGAAATATCACGAACAGCACCGTAGCACGCCGATTCTAACGCTCGCATTTGAATGTGTAAACACAGGAACGTACCCGAAACGCTGGAAACTGTGGCAATGTATGCAAAAAAGTTAAATGACACCGCAAAGCAATAAAACCAACCACCAACATTTTACAGTCACGTACCTACTGGATGAAAAAATATACGGTCGAGTGTATTTTACTCTTAATGTACTGGGTTCTGTATTTTACTACCTAGAGAAGATTAAAACATTATGATACTGTTTTTGCTAATGAGGGTAACTCCATTGTATTATCTATAATGCCTTTTTTGAGTTGGTACGACGACACAAGACCCATTCTGAAGCATCTTCTGCTTTCCTCGTTTCAAATAGAGATATCATATGGTGAAAACAACTCATGCCGTCGTAAAAATAGGTATTAGCTAATCAGCAAGGTATCAGCAGGATTGACTACCAAGGGACCATCTGACGCGTGGTAACTATTTGAATTGAAATATTTTTCTGCGACTCTTCAATCGCAGGAAAACATCTCAAGCTCGTTTTAATCGTGTAGGCGCCGTTCTGGACTCTTCCATTGTGGTCAATTTTTACACGAACAGAGTGCGAACCATTTACACGCAACAGGAATTCTGATCCACGCACCCACGTAACCTACAATTCCGGGCAAACCACAGAGGCCTGAATATTCAAGGAATCCTAAAAAAACAGAATACTTGCGGTATTTTGGTATTTCCCACTTTTTATTCGGAACCAATACAAATACCGAACACCGAACATTGCATCGCATTGGTAACATTCGGCTGCTAGAATTTATATCGAAAAAAAAAGAAGACCAATAAATAAAAATGCTTTTTCGATGCCGTAATCAATTCAACCTTTTTGCGGCCCACTGGACTTAATTTGAAGACATAATGGAGACTTTTCAACTAGAAAATAGGGTACAATTGTATTGATTTTAATCCTTTATTGTCAACACAAAATATGGATGCTTTGTTGCAAATAAATGTTCGGACAGAGGTAGCCTTTTGTTTTCAAATTGGTTTTGATTTGTTCATTGCTTTGGAAAGTTTCAATTTGATCATTTCAAACCAATTTCGTGGTACCTAATTTGCGTTTTGTTTCTAATAAATCAGTCATTTAATTTATAAGTTCGTTCATTATTATAAGTTAGTAATTTTATAAGTTAGTAATTTTATAAGTTAGTTATTAACTGCGGTAAATCGATTTGTATTTATTTTACTACGCTACGGGTGGCGTGATAGATTGAACCAATCATAATTTACGTGAACTTATTTATGACATACAGATTTTTAAAGGTTGTCTGAGCCTATTTCACACGAATCAAAGTCAAAAGTAAAAGTCGGGAATATACTTGAAAAAAAGAATGCAGAAGTAGCTTGAGTTTTATTGTACCATTACTACTTCTGATTGGCGATGGTCACAATGCAATAGCTTACAAGTTGTTTGCTTACTTTTGTTCGAGTTACTGGCGCAAGTACCTTCCTATTAAGGCAAAAACGCCTAGGTGATCCGCGAAATTATTTTTCCTCCTTCCGACAAACCCAAATGCATAAAGGTGTCGGATGAAGAGAGGGCTCAAAGGTTTATGGAATCCGAGAGTTGAGTTCCCACGGATTCCACAATCTCCCCTTGCTTTACATGCGTAACCGCACATTTGTCTACACCAAATTCCATCCTGATGGCGCTACTGAAACTTTCAGTAGCGCCAAACAATTTGAAACTGAGGGAGCTACTGCTCCATCAGTTTCAAATTGTTTGGAGCAAAGATTTTTAGGTCATCCATGTAGAGGATGTATGATGATGTATGCCTCGCTCGATCCTGTATAGCGAAATACCCTCCTCCATTGCCTCATACATGAAATCAGTAAGGTGCGTCAAGTTGTATCTATTATATACCAAACCATTTGATCCGGAAGATGCGTAGCCCGTCCGGCCCTGGAGACTTCCAGTTGTTCAGGCTCGCTCGACTTCCCGAGCCCAATCAAATTCGGTGTGTCTGACAAGCACCGACCAGATACTGCGCCAGAATGAACACAATGGCATCGAAGGGCTCTGTGACACAGGACATATGATCCTGACATATAGGACATATAGTCCCTGAGAACGCCCGTCTAAAAAAGCGCATCACTCTAGGTCGAGTATTGCCCTCTCTGAAGCAGATTAGTTTGCCTATGAGCGCTCTGGTTCCACCAGTACGGAGCTCATTTCTTCACTGCCAAGCTGGCATGGCTGGTTTCGGCCGTGTAGCTCTTGAGTCATTGGCAAATTTGACGTGAGTTACCCGACATGCCGCTACATCCGCGCAGTACAGAATTGAATGAGTATCGATGAGGTCTTCGCAGTCATCAAAATAGTTAACGCCCTATTTTTATTATGCATGGGCAAACGAGGTAAACGTGGTCTAAGTTTGGGCGACATGAACCGATATTCCCGAATCGCACTCTCCACTAATTCCTCATTGCACTGGGTACTCACGTTTGTAGCCCTGTCATCACTCTCCTCGTCAGCATGACTTAAGTTGGAATGTGGTTGTATTAGAATAGACGGAGGGGCGATGACATGGCTACTCTGTATTTCATTTCGCTGGCTCAAGCACCTGAAAAAGAGAGAGCATCCGAACACGGTACTGGGTTAGATTGTTTCCCCCATCTGTAGCCCTATAGTATGAGCGCATGACCTACTCATTGATGGATCGTGTCCATGTCATGCGCTGCACATTTCCGCCGGGAGCTGGGACCCTATCAGCGACCGATGGGCCTCAAGGTCCTAAGCCGTCCGGTGGCCGGCGTCCTCCCCGTCGACGATGCACCTCACGCTTTTTCACTTTAATATTTTTTTTTCTACTTTTTAGTTCGTTTGCTATGAAAGCGTGTTTTTGTAGTTTTTTTTAACTATAATTTATTTTCAGAATTTTTAGTCTCAAGAAGACAGTTTTTTTTTTTTTTTTTAAATAAAGTTATGAGATTATTGTCATCGGCCCTTGACCCCTGTGCAAATTATCAAGTTAATCAGACTCCTAGGTGAAAAGAAGTAGGTGATCATGAAGTTTAAAAAATTCGTTGTATACATACAGGTCAAGCTAATAAAAGCGTGTTAATAAAAACGCTTGTGAAACTGGGTACAACTCAAATTCACTGTTTTAAAAATTATAACAAATTTGAAAACGAGACGTTATGTTGACACGGTGTTGCAATTATTATTTTTACTTTTACCCTGTTCCTTGTACCTCAATATAATAATCAAGGCCACATTTTTTTTCTTTAAATAGGTTTGTACAACCACTTTTACACGTCAATCATATTTTCAAAACTAGATGAGATCGGCGTTTCCTATCTGACTCAGAGGTCACAGTCTAATTTAAATTCCAGACATAATCTTGGTCAGATCATGTCAAGATCATGTAGATTGGTGTCTGAAATGGTCTATTGAGGAAAGAACCACACATAATGAGTGGACCTGTCCAGTCAGTGCACTCATTTGTAATTCTGTGTTTAGCTGCAATCATGCAGCTCAACACAGAACTTAAGGAGCTCAATGAATCGACGAACATTACCAATGAAAGAACATTTAGATAGACAATTAGAATTTCGCGGGCTGCCTAACGCATCCACCTTAAATGAAATTTATTTGTACTTAATTAATCAGTATAATAGAGAATTAAACTCTTTTAGAATCTTATCATATTTGTTTATTTTATCCTATAATAGCAGGTCGTAAAGACGACGGTATGAACACGTCTCATACAAATTCAAAATAAAATAAATACCATATAAATAGTTATATAAATAGTAAGTTTTACTTATATTTCGTCAATAATTTTTATATTTTAACGACATTGAGGCCGTAAAAACGTTTCGTTGATTTAAGCTTAATTAACAAAATGGAAGAAAATATTGTTTTTTTTTTGCTTAGAATCGTAAACTTTTATTTTTTGAAAGTAGACTAATACTTTAAGTTAAGTGTAACTGTAGTAACTTATTAATCGTGCAGTTTCTTGTAAGGCGAGGTTGCAGTACTCTTTAACTTTCTTAAACCTTTGTAAATCGAGCCAAATGTATCAAAGCGCTGGTTGATGATAGAAACGTGAATTGTAATAATTGGCTTGATAAAAAAAAAGTCATAAAGATGACACTAAATCGCTATTCAACCTGTATGTAACCTTGAAGAGATTCCAACATGAAACCATGTTAATGGTTTATCACAAGATAAGGCTTATCGTTTTTAGGACATGTTGTGAACACATGTTTATTTATTTTTTGTATTTTACATACATACATAATCTAGCAGTTCAAGCGCTCGCACCGACCGGGCGACCAGCCAGTGGCCGTCGAGACTCACTACAAGACGGCCTTAAAATAAACTTTGAATTTAACAAAACCACCATGACGAAAATACGTAATAAAAAATTCCAAAACCAACTTTAAACGTTGTATCTCTTCGTTTCACGTTGAGTTATCAAACTTTTCCTAAATATTATTTAATTGTGGTTAAAATAAAATGTTGATATTTATTGATAAAATACCTATACGATATATTTAATTTGCATTCATATTCATCATAACTAGGACCGTATCCTAGTTTAAATAGTGCTTAGATACAAGTATATCTTGATACCATACTCGAATCATAGACAATGTAAGTATATTTTCAAGGCGGCAGGTAAAGTTATAGTAATTCAGACGGATAATAACAATTTTATTTAAATATTTACCACCCTTCGATTTTACATAATCATAATTATCTTTAAAATTTACTTAAGTAATAAAAAAAACATAATAATAGATGATCACATACATACGTCCAAAATAAAAATTAAGTACACTGGTCTGTGTGTATATATAATTGATAATTGTTACAAAATAATGTTCCTGTAAATTATATATGCCCTCTTATTCTATACTAGCTGTTGCCCGCAAATTTGTCTGCAATACAGGATAAAAAGTAGCCTATGTCCTTACCTAGGTCATGGTCTATCTGTGTGCCAAATTTCATCAAAATTCGGAGAACCGTTTTGGCGTAAAAGCGTAACAAAAAAAAACTTATTTTCGCATTTATAATATTAGTTAGTACGAGTAAGTCAGGATTTTTTATAAAAACATTATGGACATTGATGCTACCAGGGGTTCATTAAATGAGATTGTATTCAATACCTCCTATTTTTGTATACTTCTCCTTAGTTATTATGGAGTTGGTTACTCTTAAACAAATTAATTTTAAAATAATACCTCATTTCTTGGTAGACTTTGTAGACGACATTCAAAAATATTGAGCGTGAAAGCTACTTATACCACAAATTTTCCTGAATTCTATAATAATTAGTAGAATTATTTTTCTAATAAAGGCACAATACTGCCGAGTGAATCGGCATAGAAGTCAGGTCTAATAGTCTTATGTGCTAGCATTGTATCTTTTGATAAGTTTGTCAGTACTAGCAACGTTTTGAAGCCTGTAGCTCTGCCTAGCCCAATGTCCTGCTCAATCCTGAAAGAAAAAAAAAGTTGAATAAAAAACGGTCACAGGGACTTTTCACTGTTTTAACATTTTCTCTGTAACAACATTTTCTTCGACATTTTTTAACTACTTACTAGTTAAAATAAACCCCAAGTAACAGGCTTGTCTTAAAACAATTACTTTCACATTTAATTACTAATCATTATATTTAGGATAGTAGGATATATCACACAATCCATTCACCCTTTCTTTGATCTGTCTATTTTCTAATAGTCATCCACATTCATACAAAAGTAGTTTACAATAATTTAAAACTCACATGTCTCCAATAAACAGGACTCTGCTAGGGTCGGTGGCTCCAGCCCTCTTCATCGCCAACTCTCCCAACGGTTTGCCTGGTTTGCCCAGAGTGACAGGGTCACGATTTGTTTCTGCAGCTACTAATTCCGTGAATAGTCCAGTAGCTAAAATTGTAATGACAAATGACAATGGAAAACTATAATAAACGTAACTAACGTAACGTAACTAATAACGTAACTATAAAAGTAACAAAATAAAGTTCTTATTAAATATAATTGTGATATCAATATAAGTTTGTAGAATCTTATCATTGGTAGGTTGCAATGCCGTTTTGAGCAGTGGTGCTCCAGTGATAACGGTCCCGACTTAGAGTTGTGGGTTTAAACTTAGGCGGGCGCTCTTTTTTTCTCTAGTCACTATAGCGTGGGGTGCAGCATGTCATGTGGAGTGAGCTGTCAGTGTCATCCCGTCTTAGTCAATCCCTAGCATTAGTGGCACTGACAGCTCACTTCACCTATGTTTTCACTGTGAGATGGTTACAGAATAGCACTACTGGTCATTGAAAAAAAAATGCTTTATCATCCGCCATGCAGTCATCAAGGTTTGTAGAGGGACAAATTAAGTAGTTATTATTATCCGTATTTAACGTGTAGATCGACCAGGTTAAACTACGATTGCCGCGTTTGGCCCGAGGATGGGTGACCAACTTTACATACCAAGACCCCTCCGTGCCTCGGAAAGCAAGTTAAGCCGTTGGCCCCGGCTGTCATTCGAGAATCTTTGAAAGTCGCTACGAGTCGTCAGAAGCCCGAAAGTCTGACAACCAGTCTTATCAGGGGGTATCGTATTACCCAGTAGCTGGGTTGTGGAGGTCAGTTAAGCAGTCGCTCCATGTAAAATACTGGTAATCAGCTGCATCTAGTTATACTGGAAGCCGACCCCAACATTTTTGGGAAAGGGATAGGCACATGATGATATTATCAGTAGATAGTAATTATTATCATCACACAAATGATGGTTCTTTTAAAACACTGTAGAATTAAGTAATAATATTATTAATATATTATAATATAATATAATTAATAAATTAATAATATTATATTATAATACGTTATATTTTAAATATAATAATTTTAATATTATTTACCTATTAACTTGACACCAGGCTTAAAGTAAACGTGTCTGTCCGTAGCACCACAGAGGAACAGTACTTCAGGCCTGCGTAAGTATGTGACGGCTTTGTTTATTTTTGCCAGGTTCACTTTGAAGTCACCGTCCATGACCACGGCTCCTATTTCAGGGTCATCTCGCACATACTGGATATAGTCTTCATAGTCATCTAATCCTACATCTGGCTACAAAGTAAAAAGATAAGTTTAATATTCGCTCACGTGGTGTGGCTCTCTGATGTCCAGCAGTTTTTAATGAATGATTTCTGGGAAGTAAAAAACGAATTGTATATCAGAATATTATGTGTGGTTTATACACAATGAAGCTTTATTATTTTGCATTTAGTATTTTGCAAAATATGAGTATATTTTGCAAAATACCCTTATGAGTCTTACAAGAGTAAAAGAGCGGACACTGCCAGACTGCAAAGAAAAGAAAGCGCGATGACACAACGCTAGTAAATTATTGCAAAAAATGTAGGAATCATCTATTTAAAAAAATCTATTGATTGACAAAAAAATAAAACACTATTACGTTAATATATTGCTTTTTGAATAATCTAACAATCAGAATGATTACCAGATTATTATTGCATGTGTGGTATTAGTATGGTTTTTAATCATTAAAAAAAATTCTTTGTCGTATCTTCGTAATTTTTTTTATCGTTTCTTTGTTGTAATATGTATTCACCACACTATCAAATTATTATATTATATCCTTTAGAATATCATATATTTTACTGATTTTGTTTACTGGGCTTTACTTATGCATTATAAATCATACGTGTAGGTTCTGTGGTACCCTTATTTTTTAACAAGAAGACATTGATGTAGAATAAAAATTGTTTCTTATTTATTAGGTTAACTGGTCTAGAAAAAAATGTAAAAAAACATGCTAACCCCTTCTTTAATTTCAATACCGTAGGCTTTCAATACATTGTTGGCCTCCGGACAGCTTATACTATAAATTTTCTTGTTAAAGTTGACTGATTTTAAATACTCTGCTATGGCAATGGACGGTATGGTTAGGTTATCCTGAAAAGAAAAACTGAATTAGACTAACCTGGAAGCCGTGAATTTAAATAAAAAATGTCATAGTTCAGGCGCTTAGGGAGCCATTTCATAATCGGTTCTCATTGTTAAAACCCATAATACTATATATTTATTCTATTATCAACGATGTTTTTCCATGTAATATCCATAAATACTGTAGTATGGCAGACTCATTAGAGCAAAATTTTGTAAGTATGCTTCTGCGCAAACCGGATCAACATCCGGTTTGCGCAGAAGCATACTTACAATATTCTCGGAACTAGCAAAAACTACCATACGCAAGAAGATAATTACTTTTTGGTTACATACTTATAAATCTCATGAGATAAATCTACGAGTAAAGACGCTCTTAAATATGTCTTCAAACAAAGAAGACAATGTAAAAATCCATTCTTATTATAAACAAAATACTATTATTACTAATAGGCTAAACACTAATCAGCACTTTAAATAACAATAAAATCAGCATATTTTTATCCCACTGCAGACCACGCTTGCTCAACACGGGTTGACGATTTAAGACATACTACAATACGTCCAGACTACGAGTACATAGTTTGTTTTTCGTCACAATTTTATAAGTTTCCATGTCAATAGACTGTCACGGTTTTATAACATACAGAATGTGATATTTTAATGTTAAAATGGTTTTGCATAATTATGATTAGGCTTTCTCCCTATTGTTCAGCTACCAAGATTTTTATTGATGATAATTAATGCGATTTCGCATAAATTTCGTGTGCATGCGAATTTGTAAGTCTTAGCACGCTAATTGCTATTATTATGCTATATGCTAATATGACGATAATTTATAATAATGAAGTATGTGAATTTTGAATGAGTTCATTTTTCACACCACCTGCTAATAAGTTCACTCGCAAATGTCACGTGGTCACGTGAAACAGATAGATTTAGTATTCCCGACTTCCCGTGGGTGCGACGGAGAGCGCACGCTGCCGCTGCGTCGACGCGCTGACGTATGATAATAAGTAGTACGAAGCGATGAATTAATATTTTAGATTTTCGCAACTACATTTAATTCGCTAGTTGCTAAATGAACATTGAGATGCCAACAATGAATGTGAATGCTATTTAATCCATCACTAATGCTTTTACTACTTCTATGTAACCGTGAGGCATAGCCCATACCCAAGTTTGTTTTATAAATCCTTTATCAGAAAGGTATGGTCAAATTGAATTGTGTGGTACAGACCATCAAACCGAACAATTCTTTTTCATGGGACCAGTAAAAAAATATTTTGACGTTCCATACTTACTACTACATTTGGGTTGAGATGGTATTGCAGTATGGAGCAGTTGCAGGAGCAGTAGGCAGAAAACGATTTTGGTCCCATGGAGAAAATTGTTCAGTTTGATGGTCTGTACCACACAATTCAATTTGACCATACCTCTCTGATAGACGCGATGTCTCTTTTCTGAATCATATAGATTCAGAATCGAGACATCGCATATATTCCACTTTGTATTCCTCATATTAATTTTGCATTACAATATCTAAACATTTGTTTGTCCTAGAGTTACTAATACCAAGTCCGAGTTCTATATATACAGTACCATTTAGTCAAGAGCTTGACTTCTAGGTACCTCATATTAGTTTACAAACATGACAGTATGATTTGTTACTTACGAAACCGTTCTCAATTTCAGCAGCTTTAAATCGATCTTCATAATTTTTTCTGCTTCTTAAACTATTGTTTGAAACAAAGTGGACAGTCTTTCCAAGTTTCTTCATCAGGCTGATGAACTTACCTGCACCAGGTATAGGATCTTTGTTCCATATTACTCCTGAAAAGAAAAATAATATAAGTGAAATAATAAAGCTCCCCCTCCTCGGTCCAAGCAAGTCTGTTGTCTTCAGATGAATTAATCTACAACAATACCTACTTCTCTAGTGGTCGCAATCGCTACTGCTGAGCATGAGGTCCTGGGTTCGATTCCCAGGTCGGGCAACTTGTTATTGGGTTTTTCTATATGGAATTTCTCAGTAGCAGCCCGGAGTCTGGATTTGTGCCCGGTTGATGGCAATAGGCTCGCCCCCTATTCCATGGGACTTAAAAACATAACTGGCGAAATGTGGGTGTACTATAGGTACACCTCTGCCCAACCCTTCGGGGATACAAGGCGTGATGTTATGTTATGTTTCAATACCTACTTCAAGATGACTAATGGAAAGCCACCTGTACCCTACACTAGGTTGGTTGCATCTGATACCTAATTTAATTTCCGTATTTTTTTACATCGTAGAAGACCAGAGCAAGCTCACACAATTATACTTATAATGTGGTTTCCGTGACACTCAAGGGAAGTCTCAGCGAAATAGTGTGTCGAAGTGTCAAAAGAAATGACATCCTTAACGCGAATCTACGATATAAATATTTGCAAATATTCCATTAAAAAAAAGGAGAACGTTATAGTTTCGTCCGTATGTGTTTTTGGGGTCTAGGACATGCCGGTTTTCTCGCGATGTTGAAAACGGCAATGGCAATGTCTTTTGACAATAAAACAACGTTCATTGAGTCATTTACGCTGTGAAAGAAATGAAATTTTTCAAACTATGAAGCAATGGATTAGTAATTTCCTTCAAAATCCTTAGGATTGTGAGTGAGAAAGATAGTGTGCCGTGCAATTCTTAGCAGATAAGTGCTTATTTAGTTATGATGATTAGATAACACAAACCCTACTAAGAAAAGTCGCTTTCTAAAGTCTGTTCAAAATTAAATTCAACTCTAGAGTAACGGAAAATGTTGTTGGGCAACTATTTATATAAAGGGTGGTAGAGACATCGACACCAAAAGTGTAACCATGAATTCAGCAAGTAATTCTGGCGTAGAAAATTTTTCGTCAGTTATCAAAAACGTAATGTGCTGTTTCATAGAAAAGTGCAATACAACGCAGTGGTTTTTGACTTCATAGAGAAGTCATTTGATAATCTCCTACCCAAAAAAAAAAATTGTAACAATTTGTTCCGCTTCGATGTGCCTGCGGTTCTGCCACCCTATATAATGATATGACTCAAAAAATACAATGACATATTGAAGTAATCCGTCTGTGATATCATTCAAGGTTACTTTATCTGAAAATTTCAACGTTAGTCATGTGAGTAGGGATGCAAAGGTTCTATATTTTTATAATTTATTTAAATAATACGTAGGTAACTATGGCATTGACCAACTGGGTTGGTCTTGTCTATTTACATTAATTTATCAGACACGGTGTTATCAGTTTCTATCAGCTGTTCGTACGTAATAAGGTAGATCAAATACCTACGCTATGCTAGTTATGCAATTCATAACTAAGTGTACATCACAAAAAGGGCATCCTGTTCTTTTGTATTCTATGAATAGTCTAACCTACGGAGTATCTATACTATAAAAGTTCAATAAATTATCCTTAAATTCACATACAAAACTACTATGTTGAACAAGGGCTCAGCAAAATATAGAATCGATACCGGTTGTATATTTACACTAGGCACGCAACGTAATGGTGATATATCATCACTGTATATACTTCAATACGACACGTTATTGCACTAATTAGTAGTAGCATAGCAACAACACTTCTAAAAACAAAAGAAGCAACATCTCCTAACACATAATACAAATCAACGTACCATCACAATCCGAGAACACATGATCAAAAGAATCGAGAAATGCTTTAAAACCCTCGGGTTTCAACTCCTGTAAGTTCACTGGTATCGAATCCATGTCGAGAATTGATTGTTCTGTTATCTATACACTGTTTATAAGTGGTATTTATCGGTGTTTTATTAACACACGTGCGAACATAACCTCGCTGCGTGAGCCACTGCGCTTGCGTCAGGCGGCGCGTGAATATAAGCTGACGGGTTGGCGTGTGTGTTTCCATGTGTAGAGACTGTACGGTATTTTAATTACGTTGTTGTTGAGCATTATGGAGTTTGTCTGATTAGAGGAGGTTTGCAACTTTTTATTTTAGATTGAAAACAATATGATAGCCCTTCTTGGGCCCGATATTGATATCGATGATGACGACGACGTCTGTAGGAAAATTGAGTAGATATTTTGCGTTACTAGCGGCTTATTACGTTATCAAAACGTGACCGTGGGTGTTCTAATTAATTATGATTGCTTTCGCTCATTCGCTCGTTTGTATTTCATACATAATTATACCTAGACCCATGATAATATTTCGTATTGTTTCAGATCAACTTTTTTATTATTATTTTATTTATGTGGTCCTATAATTAATATTTAAACGCCTGAAATTTCATACAGATTATGTACCTTTAGGATAATTATGTAAATTTTATAAAGACCGTTCTTAATTTAAAATCTAAGTAAATGTATTACTTAGATTTTAAATTAAGAACGGTCTATCTAAAAGTTATTAAAATACAATTAAAAATATAAGTGACATTTCCAATTGTCCCCATTGCAAAATGGGAACGCATCATCATAACATCACGCCTTTAATCCTCGAAAGGCTAGGCAGAGGGCACACCCACATTTTGCCAGTTAGGTTTAACGGACTCTAATAAACTTAAAAACACAAAAACCCCAAGAGAACCTCACTAGTTTCGTAATAAACTAATAGGATCTTCAAATTGGTAAGTTTATTTTCCCTTACGGGTTAATTCCGATACATTCTACAGAACCAGATAAATTTCCTAGGCTAGCTCGCTGCCTCACAAGGTCTCCCTAGGGTGCCATTAAAGTTTATCGGATAATAAATCTAGTCGGCTTGTTTAAAGGGTTGCTCACCCCTGGAAGACCTGAGTCCCGATTGATTGGTCGATGATAAGGAGTTTAGGGAGATTTCGTGTCATAAACATTTTTGCATATGGAAGATAACACTTTTTTCTGTTTAATACTGTTATGTATGTGTGCAAGGCG
Source organism: Dasypolia templi (assembly GCA_963555695.1). NCBI lineage: Eukaryota > Metazoa > Arthropoda > Insecta > Lepidoptera > Noctuidae > Dasypolia > Dasypolia templi. The sequence goes on along the minus strand of OY743148.1, from coordinate 5,346,343 downwards.
CGCGCCTCCCGCGCGCCATCTAGTGTAACGACGAGTCCAACTCTCGAATAAAGCAGTGCGTTGCTAGCCAGCGGTCGTTTCAGTTGTTTACCCATTTCCCCGCACCCGCGTACTTAACATTGGCGACGAGAATTATACCAACCACGTGTTGAAAATGTCTAGTTCGGTGCAATTTGGCATTCTACATACGTTCGACCATAACACACAGACATGGAAAACGTACAAAGGGCGTATAGCGCAATATTTCGTGGCAAATGGCATCAACGAGAAGACTGATGCCGCGGGTGAAAAACGAAAGGCCATTTTACTCAGCGCACTCACTGAGGGTACCTACAAACTAACAACAGATTTAGTTTTACCTAAAGCTGTTGAAGACGTGCCCTACGAAGACCTTCTATCACTACTGGACAACCATTTTACCCCCAAATGTGTCGGATTTGGTGAGCGTCACAACTTCTACGCGGCATCTCAACAAGCAGGGGAATCTCATTCTCAATGGGCAGCGAGATTGCGAGGGCTGACAGAAAAATGCGCCTTTCTCAACGTTGAGGAGGCACTCCGCGACAAGTTCATTATGGGGATGCAGCCAGGACGTGAGAAGGAGAAGCTGTACTCGAAAGACCTGGCCGACCTCACGCTGGCCAAGGTCGTGGAGATGGCAGAAAACCTCCGATGTTCGCGAGCTGCCGCCGCGGCCAGTGCGGTTGCGCTGGCACAGGCGTCGGTGGCAGACCAGCAGCTTTTCAAGATAGCGGATAAAGGAAAAAGTGGTAGTAGTGTAGTGAAGGTGAAATGTAGTGTATGTGGTTATACGAATCATAAATCGGCGTACTGTAGATTCGCAAATTATGTTTGTAAAAAGTGTCACGTAAAAGGCCACTTGCGTAAAATGTGTCCAAAAGTGAATTACGTACAGGTGGATGGCGGTGACAAGGGTGAGGATGACGATGACGGTAAGCTTTATTATATCCGTTCATTCAGGGGAGAACCCATGGTAGAAACTGTTTGGATTGATAACGTGCCATTCAAATTCGAAATTGATAGCGGGTCCGCGGTTACCGTAGTTTCGGAAGGGTTTTACAAAAATAATTTCAAACAGGTGCCATTATCAAGTACAAATAAACAGCTCATAACGTATAACGGCGGAAAAATAGTGTGCCTAGGTACGTTGCGTCTACCGATACGCTACGCGGATCAAACGAATATTATTTACTTGTATGTGGTCCGCGACGGCGGGCCGCCCATTCTTGGTCGAGATTTCTTATCATTGTTTCGCTTACAGTTAATACCGGTAAATTTTTGTGAAACTACTGATTTGCAACTACAATACCCGAAGTTATTTTCTGATGAATTGGGAAAATTTAATAAGTACAAAATAAAACTATCGTTGAAGGAAGGAGCAAAACCGGTTTTTTGTAAAGCGCGCCCCGTAGCGTTTGCGTTGCGTGCAATGGTGGATAAAGAAATCGACAGATTAGTCGGTTTAGGTATTCTTGAATCCGTAGAATATTCGGAATACGCTTCACCGATTGTTCCAGTTCTAAAGCGAAACGGGACAGTCAGATTGTGTGCCGACTATTCAGTTAGTATAAATAAACAATTATTAGTAGAACAGTATCCGCTACCCACGACTAACGAACTATTTTCAAAGATCCATGGGGGTCAACAATTTAGCAAACTGGATCTATCTATGGCCTATAACCAATTAATTTTGGACAATGACTCAAGAAACCTAACTTGCATAAATACAAGTCGCGGGCTATATAGATTTACACGTTTAGTGTTTGGGTTAGCCAGTGCGCCGTCTATTTTCCAGCGCGCTATCGAGGGTTTGTTATCCGGTATAGACGGAGTGTTGTGCCTACTAGACGATATTCTAATAACGGGAAAGGATAGACAAGAGCATTTACAAAAACTGAATCTCGTTTTGATGCGCTTAGAGGAAGCAGGTTTAACATTGCAAAAAGGAAAATGTAGTTTTTTTCAAGACGAAATCAGTTATCTAGGTTATATTATCACTAAGGAGGGCCTAAAAAAAGCGCCGGAAAAAATTAAAGCAATGTTGGAATCACCGGTTCCCACAAATGTTCATCAGCTTCAATCGTTTTTGGGGCTAATTAACTATTACAGGAATTTCGTACCTAACGCATCCTCTATCCTCAGTCCGTTGTACGATCTCTTAAAAAAGGGTTGTGAGTGGACATGGACTGGTATTCATGACACGGCTTTTAGGTCAATAAAAGAGTTTATGACATCCGAACAGGTTCTTGCACATTTTGACCCAAACGCGACGATAATATTAACGGTAGACGCTTCCCCAAATGGGTTGGGAGCAGTCCTCTCACAAGTAGGTTCAGACGGTATGGAAAAACCTATTTCATTTGTTTCGCGTACCTTAAACTCTGCTGAAAAGCGATATGCTCAAATCCAAAAGGAAGCCACCGCCATTATATACGGTGTGCGTCGGTTTCATCAATATTTGTATGGCAGATCGAAACCGTTTATTCTTCGAACGGATCACAAGCCACTATTAGCAATTTTTGGGCCCCATAAGGGCATACCAGAAATGTCAGCAAATAGACTACAGCGGTACGCCTTGTTCTTAAGTAGCTATAACTATAAAATAGAGTATGTTCGCAGCGCTGATAACAGCGCGGATTATTTCTCCCGCGCGAGCTTGCCGCGCGCTGTTCACGAGTGCGCGTGCACTGAACAGTGTAAGTGTTGTGATTGCGAAGTATCATACGATCGAGCGACTTACGTTTGTTTTGTTGTAGACGGAAGCATGCCCGTGACATTAGATAAACTACGCGAAGAGACAAGTAGCGACGTAGTTTTAAGAATAGTAAAAGACTTCATTTTGAATGGTTGGCCACCGAAGATTAACGATATAAGGGTAAAACCGTACTACTTATGTCGATCACAATTATCCTATGAGAATGGTTGTGTCATGAGAGGCCACAAGGTGGTTGTTCCTTCGAGCTTATACAAATTCATTCTAAAAGAATTACATACTTCCCATTTAGGTATAGTAAAAACTAAGGCCGAAGCGCGATCAAGATTTTGGTTCCCGGGAATTGACCAGGCTATAGAAACAATGATAGGTTCATGCGATGTGTGTATTCAGTTGCGCCCCTCGCCGCCGCGCGCGCCGCCGGCTCACTGGGAATTCCCATCTTGTCCCTTCTACAGAATACACATAGACTTCCTAGGTCCCATCAAAGGATGCGTTTATTTGGTAGCGGTAGATGCACATACCAAATGGGTAGAAGTTTATAACATGAACACGGCTACTTCTTCGACCTCGGTAATTGAAAAGCTATGTGATTTTATGTCAAGGTTCGGAGTTCCGAAAACGATAGTAAGTGATAATGGCACAGCTTTTTGTTCGCGGGAATTTGAACAATTTTGCGCGGCTAACGGGATTTCGCATATGACTTCACCGGTCTATCACCCACCTAGTAACGGCCAGGCCGAAAGTTTAGTTAAGGTTATTAAAAAGGGAATAAAATCAAGTATTATGTCGACTCATAGTGCGAAACAAACATCTGTGAAATTACTAAAATATCTAATGGATTATCGTAATTCAGTTCACTCTGCTACTGGTTTGTCCCCTGCGCAATTGGTGTTTGGACACAAGTTAAGGTCGCGATTAGACCTGATGGATCCAAAGTCATCGGCACGCTTGTCACCGTCTGTATCTAACGTTGTGAAAAATCAACAGTGCATGCAAACTAAACAACAAGGGAAAAATAAAAGGAAACATTTAGAGAAAAACGATGTTGTATTATACAAACAGTTTGTTAATAAAGCATGTTATACATGGTGTAAGGGCATCATACTTAAAAGAATAGGAAAAGTATTATATTTAGTAAAAGACAGTCATAGTTCAGAAAGGTACAAAAGGCATATAAATCAGCTGATGCTTTTTAAAGGAACAAGTAACAAAAATGAGGATAATGTACAAAATTCGAATGTGAACTTACCTGGGTCATCTTGTCCTCCGGCACCACATCCATCACCGCCACGCTCCCCAACGTCGTCGCCTCGCTCATCACCGTCGCCAGCTGCTCCTGAAACGCACATACTCCAGCCGGAGCTTTACTTACCAGATTCCTTGCCAGATAGTTCGGCCAGAGGGAGGAGAGCAGAAATGTGCGCACGAAGTGCTTCTTCGCCGTCGAGCGAGGACGAGTCTGAGAAGGACACACAACAGGCCCATGATGATGAACAACAAGCTGGTACGAACGACGTAGATGTTGAAGGAACAGAGAGACATTCGAACTCCGAGGATGTTGTTCACAAAGCAGGGAGTGAACTCGATACCCAGACAACACAACACGATGAGTCAATGATTGTTACTCCAAAGAGATCATTACGTAATCGCCCCGTTATTTGTTTAAAAAAATACTTCTAGCGTAGGATGTAATGTAGTACTAGAGTATACTATGTGTATGGATAACTATAATTATGGATGTTAACTTATGTTCGGTTGTATTTGGACTTGAGGGAGGAATTGTTATGTATGTGTGCAAGGCGCGCGCCTCCCGCGCGCCATCTAGTGTAACGACGAGTCCAACTCTCGAATAAAGCAGTGCGTTGCTAGCCAGCGGTCGTTTCAGTTGTTTACCCATTTCCCCGCACCCGCGTACTTAACAAATACTTATACTGAATGGTAATATTTCATTTAAATTGTTGAAAGGCGAACCTATTTCGTTTATGTTTCAGTTTTACAATTTTTAAACTGATTTGAGATACTCGTGGCGGTATATAAAATTGTGTTGTCATTTGTGCATTAAGTTTCTAGGAAAAGGTACAATCTGATCATTGACAATTATGTGCAAAGGTGAATTGTGTGTATGACAAATATTTCAAAATACAACATTTTAGAAATTCTTACGCCTTGTGATCTTGTGCCACTTTTTCTGTTTTACTTTCATGGTTATTTAGTAGTTAACTCGCACCCTACTCCGGACTTATATTTGGCGAAATGTCGGTAGCGAGGTGTAGATACACCTAACGTGATGTGATGTTGTATTTATAAGTTAGCAAAATATGGTCAAACTGTTGCAGTTCATAATCACAACAAGAAAAAAACAAAATAATTTCATCAAAATCACTCGAGAATTAACTAAGAAACTAAAATAAAATATGCAATGGAGACGCTCACCACACCGGTCGATCGGACGTTAATGACGCGATCCCGACCTTGATTATACTTTTTTCCAAACTCTTGGTATAATTGCTGTTTTAATCGATATCATTATAATGTTGATTAATAAGTTCGTGATACAATTTATATGTATGTAATTTTTTTATGACATTTTGTTAGTACAATTATGGTAAGCTGAAGTGGAAGGGTTAACAGTGTGAATTTTTCATCACACAGGTCAACATCAATATCAAGCTTGTTGAAAGAAATTGAGAGAACAGTTTATTCCGACATAAATGATAAAAGAAGATCATTAATTTGTACAAGAAAGAAAGAGAGAATAACATTTTCAGTTTGTAAAATTCATTCAGGAGCATAAGCTAAAAATGGGTTACCGTGAAAATGCTTTATTTTCTACTTTCAGATTTAAAAGACGGTGCTCATGGATCTTCTACAAAATTCTTACAAATATTTCCTTATTTTGCTATGACACATTGCTTCCTTAACTGACATTGTATTGAATCAATTATTTTCCTTTTAATATTTTGAAGTTACCACTTGTTATTAATGACGTGTTTTAAAAACAATAGTGTGAACTGTGAATCACAGATAGTGTCATTTGCGGGTAACCAAAAGGTTAATACCTAGCAACAATTAGTTTGTTAGTCTGTACAGACTAACGCTTTATCCCCTTGTTTACACCCTTAGAAAAGTTGTGAGGCTAGTTTTCGACAAGTCTTGTAATAGTATATTTCATTACAAGTGCGGAAGGGCTGTCATTGCAAAGAGTTCCGACAAATGTCTACCCGAGCCGAGGCGCAGCCGAAGGCGAGGGTTGACAGTCGGAACAAGTTGCAATGACGGTTCCGCAGGTGTACTGAACGCCAATTTTAATACAGTTGCGAAAATATGAAGCAATTTAAAAAAAAAAAAAAAACACAATAAACTCAACTAACTAATCATTTATTTCTTATAAAAGTTATAGTACACATAGACATTGAAATTGGTACAGTTTTTTATACTAACTGGGGATGTTTTAGGTTGCATATTTACTGTTTGAGACTATTATTAATTTCGTATGATTGTTCATGTATATTTGTCATACAATGGCGTTTGCTAGTTGATGTATCATTATCAACGAAGGTAGATGGACGAACGTTCTCTTCAACATGTGAAGGAGACGGACTGGACCTTAAATTAATGGATTGTGTGATTTTTTTCCCAGTGTCTAGTTTGTTGTTTAATGAATCACCAATATAGCTTTCTGCAACTTTGTCTGATTTCCAAGCTCCTAGTCGCTTTAAGGACGTCAAATTGGCTACTGAATCTGCCAATAATGTAGCAGAGGTCCTCCTGAAGCTGTGAAACGTAGCTATTTCTTTTGGCATATTACCAAATTTGTTTATCCCGATTGCTTGAGCTGTACACTTCCCTTATTGGTAATTTTGAAAAAAACGGTCGGTTTTCCTTTTTGGAACCGCTGATTCATATATTTTTGCACTATTCTAAGAAAATCTCCTTCAACAACAAAGCTTCTCGGTATCTTATTTTTTGTTTGGCTTCAATTACTTTTAAAGTAATATTGGCTAACTCCTCTCTGCGGCAAGCTCCAACAACGCCAAAAATCAGATCAATTTTTTTAAATACACTGTATTTTGCGATTTCGTAAACTGAATACTAAAGAAAAATTTAAGTACTTATTAATAAATTACCTTTGTGGCTAAATAACGATCATCGGGAGCTTCGTTCAAAAACATTTCCACTTCATTAGATGTTAATATTTTCGACTTTTTACTTGTAAAACCGTCTGATTGTCGTTTTAAGAAAGCATTTAATTTTGGGTATTCACTATATCCACGTCGTTCCTTATTTTAAGCATACTTTTATCATCGAAAAACTCGACCATAACGTAGACAGTTTTAATTTTGCTGAGAGTTCGGAGAAGTATGCCAACATAACATTTTCTGAAAAACTATTTGTTTTTTTCTCTTCTCTCCACGCAATAAATTCGTCGTCGACTTTTTGACTTTTCCGGTTAAATGTTCTCCGTTCTACAAATTGCATTTTGTGCAATTATACTGAGTTCCGGTGGTGTTAATTAAAAAAAATAGGGTCGAAATTACTCATTTTGTGCAACAAACAACTAAACTCGCTAAGAAAACTTCTGGAAAATGGCGCCAACCGTAGAATATAAGCAGAGTATTTTTTTCTTCACCCATTTTGGTAGGCAAAGGGAACTATACTTAGTCTTCATTAGTTTTTTTTAAATTGATATGAAGTTTAATGAGATGAAATGAAATGAAACCTAACCTAACTCATTCAATTAAATCATTAAATCTGATATTGGAATAAATTAGTCGCTTCTTTTTAGAAATATACGTATTTGTATGAATCACAAAAACTCTTTAGTAAAACTTCATGGTTGGTTTTTCTTTTTAATAGACATTATTTTGACCGTTGGGAAAGAGAACGCACGAGTTCGGGAAAGGTAAAAAAAAACACTAGTATGTAATAGCCCACATCCCGAACGCTATACGTCCCTGCAATACGCCACTTTTTGAGCAACTGTATTAAAAAAGACTTTTCAAAAACATTCATACATGAATGCCTCCTGCTACGATCCCTGAACATTCCTTTTTAGGGTTCCGTAGCCAAATAGCAAAAAACGGAACCCTTATGGAATCGCCATGTCTGTATGTCTGTCCGTCCGTATGTATGTCACAGCCACTTTTTACCGAAACTATAAGAACTATATACTGTTAAAACTTGGTAAGTATATGTATTCTATGAACCGCATTAAGATTTTCACACAAAAATATAAAAAGAAAAATTTATTTTGGGGGTACCCCATCACTGAAACTGATTTTTTTTTCTCATCAAACCTATCGTGTATACTCAATATCATTTTTAGACCTATCCATAGAAACCTGTACGGTATCTATGGATAGGTCTAAAAATGATATTGAGGTTTCTAATTTCATTTTTTTCTAAACTGAATAGTTTGGGCGAGAAACGCTTCCAAAGTGGTGAAATGTGTGTCCCCCCCCCCCCCCTGTAACTTCTAAAATAAGAGAATCATAAAACTAAAAAAAATAGATGATGGACATTACTATGCAAATTTCCACCAAAAAATGGTTTGAATAAGATCTAGTAAGTAGTTTTTTAATACATCATAAATCGTAAACCGCAATAAAAAAAAAACACTATTAATAAAACATCGATCAAAGTTACAACGAAATACAAGAACTTTTATATTATGTTACTTGCTGCTACGGAACTCTTCATGGGCGAGTACGACACGTACTTGGCCGCTTTTTTATTTTCGTTTAAGTTCATACGTCTGTGGCGTAATTGCGATACAGATAAAATGACAAAAGATGTCAATTTAATTTATGTCAAAAGTTTAGCCACGTTCATTGCGATTTTTACGTTGTTGAGAAGAATAATTTTTCAAACCTTTGAAGCAATGGTTTAGAAATTTTGTTTCAAAACTCTTTGACTTTAGTTTGAATTGTGTGACGCAGTTAGAGTGCTAGACATACAAGAACGTCGGTTGTGAGTATAATAAAACAAGTATCATACATATATTGACGTTGTTTCAGACATATATTAATTACCAACTATTTTGTTCAAATAGTGTTATAAATTTCATACACAATGACACACACAAAACCTTTTTTGATAAGTTTTATACACAATGGTTTCAATGTACTTGTGTCTATAGGTACCTATTACCTACTTATATATCTATTCTATTGGCTACATAATATTTTGTCCCTGCACATAGACTCTTCGATGAGTGATAGCATATTCACTTAGCTTTTGTGTTGTGGAGCAGCGGTGTCCTGACTTACGTGTCATATTTTTTATTTGTCGCGACGGGTGGTGAGTGCTCAGTGTTGAGTCGTTAGTTCGAAACCGTGCTGTAAGTCTACCATGAGTTGTTATCGAAAACATCCTCGCTAGCGTTAAACTCGCTAGCGTAATAACGTGGATCGAATAGATTGCGACCATGAGTTTTACGGAGTCTTACACACCCCTCGTAAAGTGGGGCTAGTCCGACGGAACGGCAGCAGGGTGTCGATGTGGAGCTAAGTCACAAACTACGGTCCACCTCCTATCGTGCCGTCTGTGCCCAGAAACATGCAGCCAAAGTGACCTCTGCTCTGCCACCGATAACGCCGTGGAAGTGACAAAGTTATGGGCCAACAGTATGTAAACAAGTGTCGTGCCATTGACACGAAGAAGAAGAAGACGCACTTGATTAGGTTAACTCGATAGATAGTGTCGTTTAGCAGTTAGCTAGACGACACGATCACTCCTTTGTTTTATATACAGTCGTTATCACGAAATAACCCGACTAAATAGAAACTATAACTTAACCTATGGTATTTAGAGGTTGTTGAATTTTTATTACTTGTAATATGTCTTTGTCGAGTGTCATTATAATTTGTAATTTTGTTCGCAGCGTTTTTGACATAAATTAAATGAAATATGTTAATGAAAGCCAGTTTGTCACAATTTCAATTGTAGGTGGAATTTCAAAAATTCGCTTGTTTCACGTCGTTGGTCTTCAAATTCAGCGGCCACTGACATATTCCATGTTAAATATCTCTTGCATACATTATTTTGGCTATATAATACTCAAAAACGTATATATTTTAACTGTAAACATGTGTTTCACACCTCAAAATGCTAGTGAGCTATATAACTACTATCGCAAGAGTATTTTTCGATAGCGTCCTTCAAAGTGGTGAGTCATGTTGCCGTTTTGTTTGGCGAAAGCTGTAAAACGTTAGTGGCTATCGAATAGATTACGTTAGGTAAGATTATCTATCGAAATCTATAGTGCTCATGGTACGAAATTGAAATCTATGTGTGACCACTAGGGGCGCTGTAAAATATTTCATACATTTCATTTACGGAGCCGCTAGCAAGTTTTGGCTGTGTAAACTCATGGTAGAGCTACACGTTTACTTTGTATCAAGCATCACCACTGCTCTCATAACAGTGAAAAAAAAACATCATGAGGAAACCGGCAAGCCGTAGTGTCTGTCATGCCTTGTGTGGTGGTTAATTCACGTCTCAATATTCATGAGAGTACCAAGAGTCGTTCATGAATTTAGGACTAGGAAATAATTGGGGACCCTGAAGATAAGCCGTTCCTGATTTGTACCTGTAACTCTCAAGGTTAATAAGGTTAACCCTGATGTTCCCGTGGGCGTCGTTATAGGCATTCTCTATCAGTCAACCAAGGGTGGTGAAGAGAATAGATGGCAGGTGCATTGGTTGAAGGGAACAATAATGGAAACTTTAAAAATATACATAAATTGTGTTGTGTGACGTAAAATAGACATCGAGTACATAACAAGGTAACAAAGTTATAAAACACATTCACAAACACATTCACACACACGCATTGAAAATACATATACTTACAATATATATCTATATATATATACGAATCTATGTGTTGAGAAGACTCTACTCTATTTGTTGTAAAAATAACTCTGCAATTTCCGCTTAAATGCATACCGACTGGTGGCCGTCCTGATTTCAAGAGCAAGCGCATTCCAAAGAAGAATGGACTGAATAGGAAAGGAAGAATGAACACAGTCAGAAGTATGAGAAGGACAGAGCAGGAGAAAACTGCTGGAAGAACGCAGTTTCTTAGCGTGAGATGAACATAGATATTGGAAGCGAGACAACAAAAAAGAAGGAGGAGTGGGAGAGTTGAGAAGGGAGAAAAGTGTGGTCAAAGCGCACAAACATCTTCTTTGGCGAAAGGACATCCATTTGAGCTCAGTCATTTAGCTCGACACATGATCATATTTTCTGAAGTTGAATATGAACCGGATGCAATTGTTGAGTAATCTGTCGAGCAATCTGTCGAGCTTATCCAAAAAAGCCGCATCCAAGTCAAAGTAGCACAAGTCACCATAGTCGATGATAGGGAAAATCAAAGTCTACACAAGCATTGTTTTCGTCTTAACGGGCAAAAAGTTTCTCAGACGATACAGGGATCGCAGAGTACCGTTGCCCCTTTGGCTAACACATGAGACCTGGCGTTGCCAGCTTAGTGTCGAGTCAAGATGCAAACCGAGATCTTTCACAGTAGGGGTAATGGGAATGGCGATACCATTGAAAATAAGAGGAGGAACAGAACTAAGCGCCACCATACCAATCATGTGAGAGCTTCCAATTAGAATGGCCTGAAACTTTGAGAGATTTACTAACACCCTTAAACGATCAGACCACTTTTTGACACTTTTATCATTGAGGTATTCCACTCTGAGCACTTCCACTAAGCGCACTGAAACAAAATTTTGTAACGTGCGGTTTAGTGGAACAGTTTAATAATATCACTTTGAGTCTCCGAACGGCACCTGCATACAGTAAGTAGTGATGGGACGTATGTATTCTTTGTTCAGGACATTACCAACATATCGATACGGCAAGTGCGTCGAACCATGTACAGTAAGTAGAGGGCTCCGTTGTCTTAATGAATGCGGTTAAATGTGTACGTATGCAGTCTCTTGGACGTTGGATTCGAAACAATTAAATGTCGCCTGGGTGAATGGGGAAGACGACAGTCAAGATGGCGCTGTCGTAGCTAGTTCCCAAAACAAGCTAATGATACAGGTATGAGGTGTTTTATTTTTGCGAACATTACTGGTGGGTATGTTCGTGAATACTACGAAATTGGAGTCCACTATTTTGGCTTAAAGCTATTAGTTTTTTTTTCTTTCATTTCATAGTTCGAGGTTCCGTCGGAAACATTTTTATGTGGTTGTTACGAGCAAATAAGCAATGTTTAAGAATTTAAGACAATACACAAATACGTAATTGATTTAAAATGACCGAAAATAACGAAATAAAACCTCAATCATGAATGAGCACGAAATGAAATGAATGGACCTGAATGTGCCTTGGCGGCTGAGAGTATGTCACGCTCAATCAAATGTCTCGCTGGTGGTGGCGTGTGTGTTGGATCATTAGGTTCCCTTCAAAATCGTACGTCATGTTCGTGAACGGGCGCCGTCAGTGGGGACTGGTCATCTCTTAACTGCCACGGCTTATTTTAATTTCCGAATTGTTGTTTTGTATGCCTTTAACTTGCACGTCTTCAAACTCAAACTCAAACTCAAAGCATTTATTTCAAATAAACCCATTACAGGCACTTTTGAATTGTCAAGGGGTCGGTCAGTCAGAAATATGAAGCTAGTTGCTAGTTGCCCATTCCAAAGCGAAGTAGGTACCTATGGAGAAGAACGGGCAAGAAACTCCATGGACACTCTTTTAAATAATATGGTTACAGAAAATTTGTTACATCAGTCTTGTTGAAATTAAACATGTGAGAACGATGTAGAAAGACCCGTAATAAAAAACATAAAAATCGGAAAAGAAAAATTAAAAAAAAATACAAAAAGGCGTGGCAGCCAAGAGATGACCAGTCCCCACTGACGGCGCCCGTTCACGAACATGACGTATGGATCAGCACCATTCAGCTCAACCATTTTGAAGGGAACTGAATGATCCAACACACACGCCACCACCAGCGAGACATTAGAGTGAGCGTGACATACTCTCAGCCACCAGGGCACATTCAAGTCAATGACAGACGTGCCCAGTATAGGGTAGCTTTATAGTAGGTACCACATAGTGCTCACACGTGTGCTTTGCAATTATACAATACTAAAAGATTGAATTTATACAGTGCAAAGACAGTTTTTACAATCTTCAGCAGCTCCAACAATATTTCCGAATGCTAATCAATTGTTTAGGCGCCCTTGTGGAGCAGAACCAGCGTTGAGCCAAGCATTTTTGTCAGAGATGTAATCCTCCAACTTATAATATGCTTGGCTGCATAGTGTGCGTTTGATACAGGTTTTGAACTTCGTTTCGTTCAGTTGGAGTATGTGGGGAGGTATTTTATTATAACATTTTAAACAGTACCCCATGAAGGATGAATCTACTTTAGGCAGCCTGAAACCCGGTTGAACCAATTGGTCCCTATTTCTAGTCCCATAGTTGTGTCTCTCACCTCTTTTACTGAAAAGATTTAAGTTTTTCCTTACGTACATGATGTTTTCATATATATATTGACAAGGTACGGTCATGATGTTAATATCTTTAAACAGTTCCCTTAAAGAAACGCGCCTGCGGAGGCCATATATTGCTCTAATAGCTCTTTTTGCAGAATAAAAATAGACTCGATGTCTGCAGCGCGTCCCCATAATAAGATACCGTAAGACATGATACTATGAAAGTAACTGAAATAGACCAGCCTCGCGGTATCTACATTAGTAAACTGACGGATTTTTCTTACAGCATATACTGCTGAACTTAGCCGTCCTGCAAGAGATGTTAAATGGGGACCCCATTGCAGCCTCGAGTCGAGCGTGATCCCCAAGAAAACCGTTTTATCAACGAACTTCTACATCGTTCTCATATATATAATTCAACATGACTGATATAACCAATTTTATGTAACAATATTATTTTAAAGAGTGTCCATGGGGTTTCTTGCCCTTTCTTCTCCATAGGTACCTACTACGCTTTGCAATGGGCAACTAGTTTCATCTCTCTGACTGACCGACCCTTTGACAATTCAAAAGCAGTAAGTAATTGGTTTTTTTGAAATAAATGATTTCAGTTTGAGTTTGGACGAAATATCAAATACATTGTCGGCCGTAGAAACCTAGCCATGGTCACCCACTCTACAATTAGGTTTACCGACCATCCCCATTAAAAGGGGTATTATTTGTAAAGCAACCTCTGTAGTAGAAACTATTTCAATGGCATTAAAATATTTGTCGCCGTTAGCACACCGACACTGAGGTACGAAGAAAGGGTTTTTAATTCGCAGGTGCATTTAATCAAGCGGAGGTTTCCACGTTACCTCGTTTAGTTTTGTTGTTCTTAGTCTCATGGACTGAATTGTCTGGTGCTACGTCGAAGTATTGAGATGTTTGTATGATGCTGCCACGATGACTGCCTACATCCAGGACACGAAAACCAGCCCCAACTGCTCAGAGAGGCGAGAAAGGGGATGTGATATCCCCGAAACTGTTCACCAATGCGTTGAAGTACGTGTTTTTATATGACTGGGCAGGTTTTCAACGTGAACGGCGAGTACATTTTTGTACCTTCGCTTTACCGATGATATCGTCATAAAAGCAGAGAGGCTGAAATATTTAGACCAGATGCTGCACAGCCTACATGGAGGCTTTCGAGACCAATTTGCATTGAAGGTTCATTTCTCGTCCAATCTCTTCATCGCCGATCCCGCAATGTTTGAAGAACAAGGACTTCAACCACTGCATCTTGTCTTTGTTGACCAGAGGTGGGAATCTGCTAGTCATGTGATTGTGTAAGAAGTATTAATATTGTATTATGTGTATTTTGAAAGAAGTTATATATTAAATAAATGGCATCTGTTGGTTATACTTTAACATTTCAATTTTTTTATTTTTTTATTTCCAATGTACAGAAACGTTTGGTCTACAGATTTATTATATGTTTAGGGATATGAGGAACAGGGTGTAAAGTTCACTCATACTCTCAGAAAAGGGAGGATCCTCCGACCAGATGGATGTTGTATCTGGTGGGCAACTGCCCGATGATTGTATATATGCTAGCTGCGCGGTAAACTTTGATTGCGCGATGCAGGATTTGTGTGATGCGTTGTTTGCATGTGGCGGTGTAGATGCCGCCACATATGTATAGATAGAAGATAATGTAGTTGTATAGAGTTGTAAAGCTGTGAGCACCTATATTTGTCTCTAATTGTCACACAATTAATTTCCCAGTCATTGCTTTATATTTAATTATTATTATGTATTCTGTTATAGTAATCTAATTCTAGGTGCGAAGACATTGCACAATTTATATAATTAAATAATTAATGTAGATACAGGCATTTTTTTTTTGTAAAACATTCAATCAATTGTTATTTTTTTGTGTAAGTTTCGACGTTCAAAAAGTGCCATCTTAGTGCCTATTTGAAATAAATGTTTTGACTTTGACTAACTGTAACAAATTGAGACCTCACGGCCCATCAAAAGCACTTCGACCGGTTCTGTGCTTCTCGAATCCAGCGGAATCAAGTTGTGGGCCAATAGTGACATCAGAATTTACGGAAGCAATGTACTTTATCTAAAATCACGATATAAAAAACATGGAAGGTTTCTAATCACAATGAATCGATTGTTTAAGTGCCATTCATTAATATTGTTCAGAAGCGAACGGTTACCATTAAAAACATTACTACCTATGTATACCTACTTTATGTTATGACTCAAGGGCCAGCCCTTTGAACGAATGACTTTGAAAGACTGGTGGCAATGCTTAGACTCTGGTCTAGGTGACAGCCAGCTGTCACCTTTTTGTCACATTACCTTACCGGTCGACAGCGATGTGGAGGAATTATATTGTTTTTATTTAATGTTAATAGTGAGTTAGTTAATCAAGTATAACTAGAAATTGAGACTTTAAATGATTAATTGTGAAGATACACCAAAAGAAAGTATAACCGCTTTATGTTTACATTTTATAAAGTCTGTCTTCATTTTACTTTTAAGACAGTGAGTGTCAGTTTCAAATTGTGTTATGCAAAATCCTTATAGTAATGTTGAAATGTTGAGGTTGTAAGATTAAAACATCACAGGCACCTGCTCCATTTTAACATTTTCTGATGAGTTACTGTTTTTTAATTGGAAGACAATGTGTAAGTGTTAGTAGGTACATTTTCTGTACTACTTACCTTTTCAAAATGTTTGTTGAAATTATAAATACCCTGGCTCCAAACATTACTTCACGCCTATATTCCCTGAAGGGTTAGGCAGAGCCAGCAGAGAACTTTTAGCACATCCACATTATGCTTAAGTCCCATGTAATAGATTGCAAGCCCATTGCCATCAACCGGGCACAAATTCAGACTGCGGGCTGCTACTGAGAAATTCCTGATAGAAAAACCCAAACGTCAAATCCGCTACTTTAAATGAACTTTTCTGTTTGCCAGTGCCCTTCTTTCGAAATAATTCATGTTGGTGAAAGTGCGTACTGCAGATAATCATTGCTCAAGAATGATTTCTCCGATCCTCCTCATATTACTTCCGATCTTGACACACATTTTTTTTTCTCCTTGTTTTCTTGTCCTGTTCCTGAGGCCTGGAAACAAGCCCATATCATCCCCTTTCCCAAAATTCCCAACCCGGCCTCACCGACCGATTTCCGACCTATTTCTATCCTTCCATATATCTCCAAAGTGCTTGAGCACATTGCTCATCAGCAACTTTCTGCCTTTCTATCTTCGAATGACCTTATGGACAACAAATCTCTCACCTTAACTGTACTTCTGGACTTCAGCAGTAGCCCTAACTTTGTCGATTTCGATATCCTTCTAGGGATCTATAAATCTTTCAATTTCGCTTCTTCTACTATTGGTTGATGCGACTTTAAGGCCTCTATCAGCGGGTTCGTCTCGAAGAGTCTTCTTCTGAATGGTGCTCTCTTACCGCTGGTGTGCCTCAGGGAGGCGTTTTCTCTCCTCTTCTCCTTTCTATTTTCATTATCTCTATCACCAGAGTCATCTCATCCTAGTTCCATCTCTATGCCGACGATCTGCAGCTTGCGATCACAGCATTCTTGACGTAAGATGCGGAAACCTGTACCTGGACCTGTATTTAATTAGCGAGTGCCCGCAGTCTTTTGGATTGCAGATCAACCCTAAGAAATCTCAGGCCATAATTATCGGCGGCAGGTTTATGCGAAATAGGCTCGATGTTGCGTCGCTGTCCCCACTCTGAATGGAGTTTTTATAGAATACGCAAAAACGATTAAAAATCTGACCATGGATCTGGAGATCTATTATTACTTATATACTTCTCGTGGACTGCTCATGTTGCTCAAGTTAGTCGCAAGGTGCACTTCACGTTCCATTCATTAAAATGCCTCCAGAGCTTCTAGCCCTTGAACACAAAATCTCAATTGTATTTTATATATTTTAGTTGTATTTATTTTAGAAGTATGTTTGTATGTAAATATATTTTCATATTGTATGTATATTTTTAAATTAGAGTATTGCTTTGTTTTTATGTATTTTTTTCTCTTCTACTCTGACACACGTTGACTACATCTATTATATATCTCCTATCACAAGTATGCTGGAAGAGATTTGTTTAGAAATAAGCATCACCACAGTACGTATTTTTCTGTTCCTTTCTTCTTGTCTGATTATAAGTGTGTTAGTAAATAGTTAAATAAATAAAGAATAAAAATTAATCATTTTGCCGGAAGTGGGAATCGAGTCCAGGACCTCGTGCTCGTGCTCAAACTAAAACATGAATAAATTTATTAATCAAGCCCATTCCAAAGCGTAGTAGGTACCTATGGAGACGAAGGAGCAAGAAACTCCACGAAGACTCTTTTGAATAAATCATAAATTGTTACCTGAAATTAGTAACAGCTGCGAGATGACCGGACCACTGACGGCGCCCGTTCACGAACATGACGTATGGATCAGCACCATTCAGTTCAACCATTTTGAAGGGAACTTAATGATCCAACACTCACGCCACCACCAGCGAGACATTTGAGTGAGCGTGACATACTCTCAGCCGCCAGGGCACATTCAAGTCAATGAAAGATGTACCCAGTTTAGGGCAGCTTTATAGTAGGTACATAGTGCTTTGCAATTATACAATACTAAAAGATTGAATTTATACAGTGCAAAGATAGTTCTCACAGTGTTCAGCAATTCCAACAATATTTTCGAATGCTAATCAATTAGTATATGTGCTCTTGTGGAGCAGAACCAGCGTTGAGCCAAGCACTTTTATGTCAGCGATGTATTCCCCCAACTTATAATATGCTGGGCTGCATATTGTGCGGTTGATACAAGTTTTAAACTTCGTTTCATGAGGAGTACGTGGGGAGGTATTTTATTGTAACATTCTTGTACAGTACCCCATGAAGGATGAACTAGCCAGTCTGAAACCTGGTTGAACTAATTGGTCCCTTTTTCTAGTCCTATAGTTGTGTCTATAAGCTCTTTTACTCAAAAGATTTAATTTTTTCCTTACGTTTATGACCACAAGGAGGCAGCTTATATTGTCCATTGATAATTTGATATCTTACAAAGGCTTCATAGAACAATATATTATGCTCGAGGAATCTCTTTACTTGAGGGAAGGTCTGTATATCCCACAGTGTTATTTTTTTTTACACCGTGGTCGCATAATGGACTCGACAATCTTGTCGGTGAGAATTGTCACCCTGTGTGGCGTATGAGCTTACCAAAGCTAATATAACTGGTGTAAAAAGACACTTAACGAAGCCGTGAGTCACTTGTACTGCACGTCATTGTAATCTTTTTTTTTGTACTGGACCTTACCTGGGAGCCTTCTGGTTACGGATACATTGAAGGTCAAAAAACTTTTACTGACGTTTTTTTTTTTAAAGAAAACAAGTTTTTAATGTTAACCTAACATAACATCGCGCCTTTAATCCCAGAACGGTTAGGCAGAGGTGTAACTATAGTACACCCACATTTCGCCAGTTATGCTTATGTCCAATGTAATAGGGGGCGAGTCTATTGTCATCAACCGGGCACAAATCCAGACTCCGGACTGCTACTGAGAAATTCTACAATTATTATATTCTTTAGTATTATTCTTAATGTGATACAACTTCAAATTCAACTCAAAAACTTCAACTCCCCCACGACCTCTGTACAGTTGCATCCACCCGTAAGCGCAAACAGCAAATGACAATGCGAGATTCTGCCCCAGCTATTTCCAGGAAATATCAATTAGTAAAAAAAGTTGTTACGATTATAGGACCTTTTCATAATACATTGTTTTTCAGTAGAACTTGCCGATTACAAATCAATGATAAAAGGAATTCAACCCCTGAATTTTATAAATCCGTTACTTATTGCGCATGAAACACAACAAAAATAAGTTTTAAATACTTGTGAAACAAAAACTCATATTACGATTATATTAATTATGATCATGCGTAACGTATGTGTTGTTTAATTAGCTTTTTAACAATTATAAACTGCACCTAACGTATAATCAATGACATTATTGTTTTAAGATTTTAACAGAAAACGCAAGTTCTACAGACATTAGGACAAATGTTTAGTTAACAGTAAATAATAAGCTGTAAGATGCTGCATGTTGCAGGCTCGTAAATGACTTTTTGATTTGAGTGGGGCAAAGTTCTATAGAGTTTCTGGCATTGTCCTTTTCACACTAAACATAAAAATCGTTTGATGTAAAGAATGCGTAGTTGACGGTTGGACAATTCTTGAGTCTTTTTACACAATGGTAGTAGTTTCTTACACTGTCTCAAATCGCAGTTGCCTTCCGTTTGACATGCCAGTTGCCCTAAGAAAGATCTCACATTATGGTTTAAGAAATCTATTATTCCTCATTAAGAATTAACAATAAGTCACTTACTGAGAAAACAAATTTACATAAAAATTTTATAAGCGTACAAAACGACGTGAAAAGTAAAATAGGAAGGAAGTGATAAAAAAAGTAAACATTGACTCATCACGAACTGAATTAACACGGATCTAAAGTTAAAGTAGATTAGCATAAAGGGCAGCGTACTGACTGACTATGAGGATCTTTTATTTTGATTTTATTTGTTGGCATGGCCCCCCGCTAAAGCTAGTATTTTTTGTATTATTATTATTTTCGACAAATTTTGTAGGATTTAAGGTGTTTTTGATTATTAATACATACTTTTCGCTTCTTTTATTTCCATGGGTATTTCATTTTACATGTTCACCTTCAAATTCAATATTTCGTTTCCCGTAATTAACTGTTCTGGGATGACGTGTTACCAAGTAGATGGAGTTTCGTAGTTTTTTTATTATTTGTTGTTGTTTTTTTTTTTTTGTAAAATTTAATGTTGTATGAATATCTTTATGTGATATTTCTATCTTGAGATTGAGATTTGTATCTTCATATTATATTCTAAATTGACGTTCGAGATTTGAAATTAAATTATACTTTAATTAATTTATGTGCTGTTGTTTGTAATATTTCTAGATTTGCTATTTTATTATTATTATTATTATATTCTTTATTTACGGACAACATTGATCCAGCGTGTTAGTGACAATAATATTTTATTTTATTTATTAGGAAAAACAAACAGTGACACATTACATATTGTAGGAAGAAATACAAAAATATACGTTTAAATGTGTAACCAATAACGTTTTCCACAGAATACAAAAAAAAAAAAAACATTGTTTACAAACTATGCCATTTTAGTTAAGACCAACAAACTACAATAATAAGATAACTCATCAGGGCTACAAATATTAATTAAAATTACTGGTAACAAGTGTTGTGAACAGATTTTTTTTGAATCTACTAGCAGAAAGAGCAAACATATCGATATTGACAAATTGCTTGTTGTAATTATTAGTAAGTCGACGCAGAGGTGCCCGCATACCTGCGTTACTGCGACAAGAGGTAACTGCAAACAACGGCCGTGCGCGCACCCCGCGGCATACTGTAGTTCTAGGAACTATGTAACTTATTTTATTACGGATATCAATACAGTCATATACATTGCTACACAAATCAAACAAAAATACCGTCTCAAGGAGAGTACGTCTAGATTTTAAACCAAGTAATTTATACTTCTTTAGCAAATCATCATATGATAAAACTGTGTGAAAGCAACGGTAATGCATGGCTTTTAAGAATTTTCTTTGAACCATTTCAATACGTTCTGAATACTTATTGTAAAAGGGATTCCACACTGGCACTGCGTATTCGAGCTGTGATCTGATCAGACACTTATACAAATATAAATAGGTAGAGGGGCGCACAAACTCCTTGGCAGATCTCATCACAAAACCGTACATCCGATAGGCATTATTAACAACTTTGTTAATATGGGCATCAAGGTGAAGCTTTTCGTCTAATAAAATACCAAGATCACGTATAAGGGACACCCTTGAAAGTGTAGTATTATCCAAAGAATAGGGGTGCCTAAGAACATTCTTATTCTTCGTGAAACTGATACAACAGCATTTAGACAGACTCAGTCAGTCTGTGTAAATGGCATCCACTTGAACACGAGAATCCATATTGTTAAACAAATAATCCGTAAATGCCACCAAATTCGTGGTTGTTGATCTTTTCTTCACAAAACCGTGTTGTTGTTGAAATATACTGTGATGAAGAACAGGGTATACCTTATTGTGGACTAGTCTCTCAAAAAGCTTCGGCAGGGCTGACATAATGGATATAGGACGATAGTTCTCAACATCCTGCTTAGAGCCCGATTTATATATTGGTGTGATGTTCGCACTCTTCCATATTTCAGGGAAAATTCCTTGTGCTAGTGATTTATTAAACAATATATGTATAGGAGTACAAATGTATTTAGCGGTGGCTTTTAGAAACAAGACCGGGAGACCGTCGGGGCCAGGACTTTTAGTTGAGTCTAAAGAATTGAGTGCCCTCAATATTTCATTCGAGCTTAGCTCTATCTTACTTATTAGGGAATTTACCTTTTAATGCGTTTAAGGCCCAAGTAAAATCCAACCTTTGTTCAAAGGCATATTATTCCATTAACGACTACTTAAACGATAAGAACTGTTGGTCGCTGTGATTAACTCAAGACAATGTTCGTGTTCTTTCTCCAGAATCAGCTTACTAACTGACAGGGTATATGAGTTCATATATTTTTTTAATTTTTTATTTGACGGTATAAGTCAATTATTTTGTTGTCTTCATTTATTATTGACATGATCTACTCATTACAATGTTTTTAATGAGCTGTATTGCAATATATGGTTAGCTAGCGACCTCGACAATTGATAATATTATTCTTGCCTGAGCAACCAACAGCAGGTTCGTCATGCTCCCTTAGATGTCACTGCTTGCGGTAGCGTCGGGGGTCGGGTTTCCTCCTTCCCTCAAATATGGCGAGGGGGGTAATGGCTGACCTTTGCGTTATGCTCGTGAACGGGTGCTGCTTGTGGTGACTGGTCGTCTTGCTGTCTTTGGTTTTATCATTGTTACAGTAATTGTTCTGTTGATTTATTTTACTTTGATGGTCCTAGTTTATCATTTATTTATTTTATTTGTTGTATAATAATTTCAGTATTGCATATGTAAGCTGCCATGCACTTTAGGCCTGAAGGCTTTATTTATGTATTTGTGTTATTTACATGCAATTTTTTTCTTTTTTTTTTGTCATTGGCGTTTCGGTAATTACTTGCAATTGTTTAGAATCAAGTTCTTCTAACTAAACAGACAGCTGTGCTGCTGGGGAGTTTGTTGCGCCACTTCTTCTTCCCAGCTAAAGCACTAGGAAGTGGTGAAGGGCGGGCTTTTTGGGGGACTGTCTTATGTAATTTTGACGTTCGAAAAGTGCTGATTCTCAGCCTAATTTGAATAAATGACTTTTGATTTTGATTTTGATTTTGATTGCGCTCAGAATCCTCGAAGAAACACCCTTCATGGAAGATTGTTCATAAACTGAATTAAAGAAATCAGAAAAGAAGTTACAAATTTCTTCTGGGTCATTGGTACTTTGGTCTTTATATTTCATGTCAGAAGGTATGCCAGAAGAAGACTTCCGATTAGCAATGTACGTCCAGAAGGATTTAACATTGCTGCGAATACCGTCTTCAACAGATTGCATGTATTTTGTGTAGCAGGAATTGCATTCAATATGGAATCTAGATCTGTATAGTGAGAACTGTTCATAATCAGAGATATTGTGATACACCTTCCATCTAACCCACTCCTTTGCTTTGTTTTTGTAGATATGTATCAGCGATGGTGAAAACCAAATCGGAAATTTCGAAGATTTAGAATTGACGAGTGGAACGTAAGATTTAATTATCCTAAATACTGTATTATAAAATTTATTTACTGCTGCATCTATAGAGCTTTCCAACCCAATGTGTTCATTCCAATCAATTTTATTAAATTCCTCATTTATCTTCTCGAAATTAGCTTTATGATAGTTGAACTTTTTCAAAGACTTTCGAATCATGTTTGTATTAGGGGTTTTAAATGGTATTAATAAACAGAATGGCGGGTGGTGTTTGTCAAGTTGCAGTAAATAGTCAGTGGGGGAGAAAACAGAGCATTCATTGTTACTGATGGCCAAGTCTAAAAATTTCCCGCTCGGATTCATGACAGTGTTGTACTGATGAGCATCAAGGAAAGACATAAATACACATTAATACAACTTAATACTAGTGTTAGTAGTTACATTACAAGACAAAAAGACAGAAACAACTAGTATTGTGAAAAGAACATCCCCACATTAAAGTTTAGTGATTGTCCTTCTCACAAAACTTTTAATAATCGGAGAGTCGACACTCTCCGCCATAGTTTTTAGAATGCTGTTGCCACTCGCCCGCAACCTTGACAACAGCGATGCGGTTTTCTTGCGAATGACGGCGTGGAATCCGTCAGTTCGGTTTAGCGCAAACATATTAGACGCGCTACACCACCTTGGCAGTCCCAACAGCATCCTAAAAATATTATTATATTGCACGCGTAGGTCATCCAGCGCTCTTTTGGTATAGTTGACCCAAAGATTCCCCGTGTAAAAGCTCTGGCAATATGCCTTAAAAAGCGTAATTTTCACTAGCTTGCTACACCGATGGAATCTTCGGGCCAACATATTACCGCGGACCGCCAAGGCCCTACGCTCCCTTTCAATATCAACATTGTCCTTAAGGTCGTCAGTGAGAAAATGCCCTAAATATTTAAATTTTGTCACTCTTCTGACGCTCAAGCCGTTTAGGGTAATATCAGGTATATTATCTGGGCATTCACCGCCGGCCTTAAAGACAATGTATTCGCACTTTTTTACATTATACACAAGTCCGTGTGAGGCAGCATACGCCTGACAGACCCTCAGCATTTCATTCACGGCACCTACCGTCGGTGCCAACAATGCCATGTCATCAGCGTAGCTGATACTATTTATTTTCACACCGTGAACGCTACATCCGACCCGCATATTGCTAAGGTCCACAATTAGGCCATCGACATATGTGCTAAATAGCCTAGGAGATGTCAGACCACCCTGCCTCACACCGCATTCTAACCTATATGATTTGGAAAGTGCATTGGACCACTTCACAACATTTTCTTGGTTCCCATACCAATATTGCAGGATCCTGAGGATTCCCGTCGGTACACCCCTATCCCCAAGCTCTCTCCAGAGTACATCATAATTTACCATATCGAAGGCTCTGGAGAGATCCAGAAAACAGGCATATACCGGCGTTTTACGATCGGTGTAATACTGGACCGTATGTTTGAGACTTACTACGGCGCTTTCCGTTGACAGTCCTGGTTGAAACCCGAACTGTGAGTCATGCACGGATAGATATTCTTTCAAGTAAGAATCAATCATACCGTCCAGCACTTTTGCCATTGTGGTTGCGAGAGATATAGGTCGATAGTTTGACTTATCCGAAATGTCTCCGGTCCTATTCTTAATTATGGGAACCACCAATGTTTTCATTAGCTCTGCCGGCAAGTAAGAATGACTGAGGCACATGGTATAAAACAACGACAAAACCCTTGGTAGATGAACTCCAGCAAATTTTAAATGCTCAATACTTAGCCCGTCATGTCCGGGAGATTTACCTCTATTCATATTTTTTATTACAGCTGCAACTTGCTTGGCCGAAAAGAACATTAGTGGCTTCCCTCCCTGACTTTCAGGCTCAGCATTGATCATATCAACTGAGGGGCCCAAAGGAGATTGTACTGTAAAATGTTCCTTGAACAAATTTGCCACCTCCTCTGGAACACTCTTCCCGCCGACATTCACAGAGAGACCAGGCTTAATATCAAGCTTACTCGTGGACTTCCAAAACTTAGCGAAATTATTTGTTGCTCTTGCTTTTGCTATCATATCCATCTTAATTTGCTCCTGGTTTTTTTGGCACCATTTTACCCGAGCCTTGAAGATGTTACGAGCCACCCGCATTTGTCAAAAATAACCCCAGAGGTTGGCCGACTGTGTAAAACCCACATTTCGAATTTAAGCCTGGCCTCCCTGTGTGCATCTATTACATGGTAATTCCACCCGCACAACGTCTTGTTGTTCCTACACCTACCTACAGTCCTTACCTTTTCATGTGTTTGCTCGGCGGCATCACATAACGCACATGATATTTCACTATATAATATATCTAAAATAGCTTGGTGCTCGCTTAAATTACAAAAACTATGGCTACACTTTTGAAACTCAGGAGGGAAATCAATTTCTCGCAGCTTGCTGTTACATAACTCACGGTACCTGTCAACTTGCGAGTCCTTTCGTTCCCCCCAAATAACCTTATTGCAAGGAGTAGAAATTGTAACTCGCTTAGGTCTAACTATACTCAAGTCGCACTCAATGCAAAGTGGTAGATGGTCTGACGTATACACGTCCTCATTTATAGCTACCTTGATCACTGCAGCCCAGGCTGACAGAGAGACTATACAGTGATCAAGCCACCTCCTACATCCATGTGCCTCACTAACAAAAGTATAGCTATTAGAATTTACTCCCAGTTTTTCAACATCAGCACAGATAAACGATTGATCTGCATAGAAACTAGTAAGTTCCCTAAAAAATAATTCGCCTGGATGTGCATTAAAATCACCCAGTATAAATAAACTCTCAACCCCATCACTTGCAACAACTGCACTGATCTCACCTAACACTTCCGTAAACATAGGCAAGTTATCAGGCGAATTAGTCGGCATATACACACAAGCCACAATAATCGAGCGCCCGCCAATACTAGCTTTAACGGCCGCCAAGTATAGTAAGGGTCCCCCTGTATCGATAGATCTCTCCTTTCATGGAAGGAACTCATGAGTATTTCTGTTCTAATTATAATTTCCTCGGTAAAGGTTTTCGTGAACGGACAGGGCCCTTTTTAAAATAACTGACATTGCGACATAACATAACAAAGATAATATCATTTTCCTCGAAGGGTGAGGCAGAGATTTGGGTGTACGTACACCCACATTTTCAGAGTTATTTTGAAGTCCCATGTAAAAGGAATATGATGTATTTGTCAATAAATGACATAATGTACATATTATCACAACAGTAACTGTTTAATAAACCAAAAAACTATGATAGAAACTTGTAAAATTGTGAGTATGTCGTCTCTCAAATGTCGGTTTTATTAAATAGGCCCCGGGTAAAAAGAAAACAAGCAAGCAAGCCGACCGCAATTATTCGGGTTATCGTAACAGATCGATAATCTCGCCCCGCGATCGCGGCTGGTGTAGTAATTTATGTATCTCAATGTTGTTTCCAACTGCTGTTAGATTGTTTTCAAAACTGTGGTCTTATCCTTGTATCGGTTATGTGGGTCAATGTATGTTAAATAGTTTAATTTCATAAACCAACAGGCCAATCGCTTTCAAAGCTTTCCGTCTGTCATTGCGCGTATGCGTAATACACTAACAGTAGCAATGGCTTTCATTTTGACAGTTAAACAACATTCATTGTGTTATTTACGTTATTGAGCGGACAATTTTTTCGAACGTGTAAAGCAATGTAGTAGCAATATCCTTCAAAATTATTGAGTGATTGATGGTTTGTTACGTAATAAGATTGCAGGTTGACATAAGCTTTGCGGTAGCATATATGTAAATAGAATACTTTTTTTTTACTTTTACACTCGGTTCCAAAAATAACGGGTCAGTCACATAAGTTCGAATATCTACAAAACTAAGAGTTAGATCAATGAAATGAAAAACAGAATAAAGACTATTTAGTTGCGCTTCTCATTACATGCTTTTTATACTGGCTAATTTCCATTTTTTTTTTTTGTTTT
This sequence comes from Dasypolia templi, assembly GCA_963555695.1. Taxonomy (NCBI): domain Eukaryota; kingdom Metazoa; phylum Arthropoda; class Insecta; order Lepidoptera; family Noctuidae; genus Dasypolia; species Dasypolia templi. The sequence goes on along the minus strand of OY743148.1, from coordinate 5,319,332 downwards.
TTTGTAAAAAGTTTCATTCATCAGAATGAAACTTTTTTACAAAAAAAATATGAAAAATTTTTTTTTGCTTTATGTCATTATGGTTTCTTTCCATTTCTATTCTGTCACAAAAAAAAAATATTGTGAACGACTTCAACGTGCATAATCAGTATTCTGTGAGGTGGAGCATGGCAGTCACGTTAGATGAATGTACCCAAATCCTGACTTTCTTGGAACATGGGCGGAGCCAGCGTGAAACAGCAAGAAACATTGGTGTATCTTTGCCGACTGTTCAGAGGGTAATCCAGCGGTACCGAGAGACCGGAACGCACCTTCGGAGACCAGGAAATGGCAGGCCAAGATGCACAACGGCCAGAGATGACAGATACCTGGTGGCTACAATGCTCCGAAATCGAATCGTCAAACTGCAGTTGGTCTAAAAAATCACTTTATTCGCTTTGGTGGTAGCAATTTAAGCGCACAAACAGTGAGGAGACGTCTTGCTGAGGCAATCTTGAAACCCTTAAGGCCCGCAAATGGCCCCAAACTGGAACGGCATCATCGAATTGCAAGACAGAGATACGTGCGCGAGCACCAACACTGGACACTGGACGATTGGCCTAGGGTAATGTTCACGGACGAATCGAAATTCATGCTTTACAAGCATGATGGTAGGCAGTTGGTGTACAGAACACTTCCATCAAGACTGTGTGGAGGAAAAACGGGCACACGGCGGAGGCTCAGTACTTGTTTGGGCTGGAATTTCTGCCGAGGCCCGCACCAAGCTCGTGCTAATTCAAAATGGCACTCTGAATACAGAGAGGTACGTGGAGGAGATCCTGAATTAGCATGTGGGACCTTTCATGGCGAGGATGGACCGGGATGGCATATTAATGCATGATAATGTGCGTCCCCATACCGCCGGAATTGTAAATGATTACCTTGGAGAGGTCGGTATCGAACTGATGCAGTGGCAACCACGAAGCCCTGATTTAAACCCCATGCATGGGACGAGCTTGAGCGTTGCGTAAAACGTCGTAATTCCTCACCAACCACGCTACCCGAGCTCAGACAAGCACTGGTGGAGGAATGGGAAGCCATACCTCATAACCGGCTCCGAAATTTGGTGTTCAGCACGCCGAATCGCCTGGAAGCTGCAAGAAGAGCTTGGATAGGCAATACGAAGTGTTGAAATTATGCATGTAATGAAAAAAAGCAAAAAAAAATATCTTACAAAAATGTCTAACTTTAGCTTTTTATTATTTTGAGAATAAGAATGAAGGTACACATGAGTTTCAATTTATTCATTTTTTGTATAATTAAATGCCCAATCGAACAGTATTCGTTTCATTATGATAACGTACACGTAGTTCGGGAGATATTCGGACTTTTGTGACTGACCCGTTATTTTTGGGACCGAGTGTACATCTTCATCATAGTTATCATTCAAAGAATGTCATTTAGTCTAGGCTGAGTACGTCGTATTTTGAATAGACTACTGACTTTTATAAATCATAATAAAAAAACATAAACAATGTTTTCTCAATACAACATTAAAGCGCCAGTGTTTATGTTCTTGGGGTTATTTTTTATATGAGAAAAAGTAGACAGTTAAAAATATTCTGATTTAATCATAAATATAATAACCAGCATTCATTATACGATTTATACGTAACAACAAGACACGATTATTTCAATGAACAGACAATAAAAACCTTAATTTGTATAAAACAGTGTTAATTATGCTATAATAAAATCATTCGCACGTTATAATACTCTCTAATAGATTATCATTATTATAATTTACATGCTATATATCATTAACTAGACTACATATTGTATAAAATTAAAATTAATCTGTCAAGATAACAATATCTCCGCAGATTATAAAGTTTGCACAATTTATGCATGTTACTGCAACTCGAGCTGGACAGACTCCATCTAAACTGGAAAGAGGAAGCGCGGGCTTGCGAAAGATAATTTATTATTATGGTAAAAAATACACTTTTATACGTCACACTGTTGTCTGTCTTGTGTTCGTTCTAGGAACTAGTTCTATATGTGTTACTTAACTATACTGTATCAAATACGCATTTCTTTATTTCTTTAATGACGTCATCTGACATTCATGCAACATCCGTCGTCTAAACGATTGATTCGTACTTATTTTATTTATTGATCGATATGGCACTTCAACGACTTACTCACTAAAACATACACAATCAAAATTCACATGCACTTTTAGGTATTATGAATTAGCACTTGAATAGAAATTAATGTTTAAAGTACGTGTAAGATACCGTTAGTTGAACTATGGTCACAAATAGTTACGATGGGAAGAAGGTACATTTTAGAAGTTAACAAAAGAGGCTGAAAAAAAAAATGGAAGTGGATAGAAATATTAATCTTGCTACTCTATGCTGGTTAAAAGTCTCACACGGAATTGGCGGAAAGGCCTAAAGAGTCGATGTCGATGCCATTGGCATGTGTATCGATTTTATTATATTTTCCCATTACGCGGTCCATGGGTGCGGTGCTACCAAGGTTAAAAAGACTTGCAGTTGTGGCAAAGGTAATGGTTTCGCGACTGGTTCTCTGTCGAGGTACAGCTATACTTAATTCTTTACAAATATATAAACAAGCTACCCTTTCTGATTTGAATTAATAGCAAAAGATCAGGAACATTTAGTAAACCGTTAACGATTTCATAAAGTAAGATTTGTTCTGTCACGTCTCTTCGATGTTCAAGTAAACACATTTTAAAATGACTGAAAAAAATCAGGTGGACAGCTAGGGCAATCTGTTGAAGCTTCTTTGGATACTGTCATTGTTGTATCCTGTTAACGTAAACACGGTAAGTAAGGTTCAAAACTGGAGATGCATAGTCCAGAAGAATTCTCACGAGAGTGTTGCAGAGTACCTTTAGGGTAAAATGGGCTTTTTTTTTTGGGTGGGAATTCATCAAATGACTTCTCCCGCTCTGGGTGGAGCCGGAGGGCGTGTCAGACTTTTACTTACTAAAACTCAACCGTGTTCCGTCAGTTGCCTGTGGCAGGGCAACGATTATCTCTCTCGAATTACCCGCGACCCTGAGGCGTCGGCCCTACCGGACCCCGTCACTTAGTGTTGACATCTCCTTGAGGCGCGCGTGGAACACAAAGCGCCGTCGTCCCGGGACCTAGTCCTTACCGAACGGCGAGCTACCCATTTCTCGCCGTCCGCAAGCCCGGGCCTACGGTGGCCGGAAATCTGTTGGTGATTCCCGACGCCCAGGGCGTCCCCGGCGACGACTAGCAGCGTGAGGGCGCAAGGATTGCATTTCCCTCATGCGCTCCGCCTCCTTCGAAGATGATGATGGTGATATTTCAAATAGTTGTCACGTCATTACAGGCCTATAAAGCTGCCTATTCAATAACCTGTATAATTCCGAACCGGATGCAGCTAACTACCAATTTTATATTTATTTATTTATTTTACTTGAAGCGACTGCCTATCTAATTATAACTAATTATTTTTTCCAATCTAAAACAAATCGATTTGTTCCAACATTGACATTGGAAGGGAACACGGAAATCGAATAATTTTCTCTACCGTGAACGATTCCGATAACTAGCATAATTGCTAGAGAGACAATTGTTTTACGTTGATTAAGTTTTTTTTATAGAATTCTCGATTTGCTGGCTGGGCATGGGGAAAATCCGATTGGAAATATACATTAAGCTACCTAGGTATTCGTTTACTTGTGTAATTTTGTTCTCAAACTCAAACTCAAAGCATTAGTTAAATTAAACCAGTTACAGGCACTTTTGAATAGTCAAGGAGTCAATCAGAGGAGATAGGTACCTATGGATAAATAAGACCGGGCAAGAAACTCCATGGACACTCTTTTCAAAATATTGTTACAAAATGTTGGTCAAGTCATTCAAGTTGAAATTAAACATGTGACAAAGATGTTGAAAGACGTGCACGTTAAAAGCGTCCATAGAAAAAAATTAAAATAAATTTTTAAAAGCGTCTAAGAAATTATTAATCCCATCTGACGACGCTCATTCACGAACACGACATTCTTTAAGGATCTAATGTTGAAATGTTCAATTAGGTAAAGAATGTCTTTCATTTATTTCAATAAACAAAGAAATTTTGTTTATTTAAGTGAATTTAGAAACCTCTAATTTTTTTTAAAAAACTTTGTGGACAACGGTCAAATAGCCTTCCCTCGTGGAGGTAAGACTCGTTATCATATTTCCTTTCTTTTTACCTCGTATAATTATGATACCCTACAAAACTTTGATCGTTCATTACAAGCCCATCTTTATGAAACCTACCCTTCTGTCTCAACTCGACCCGTAAAGTGAAACAAAGTTAATCAACATCGAAAATCATCAAAGTCCGTTGAACCCCTTTAAAATCATGCCTTCTACAAAATTTAACTTGAACTCAACGCCAATTAGTTTGGCGACCTCCTTTGATGCCAGAGATATAATGGAAGGCTTCGCATAATCCTGTAAAGGATAAAGGATACCAACTTCCGAAGACAAAAAAAATTCCTTGACAAAAGTTTCTCTACAATATTTTCATGTAGTTACCAAGTTTAAACTGAGTTGGAAGATATTCTCATACTTTTGTTATTACATGACGCTAAGATACCCATATTTGCATGTTAGATGTTTCTTTTAATTTTCGAGTTTCTGTCTAAAACAATTTTGTCTTTATAAAGTTCAGTTACAATTTTGAAGAAGGGCCATATTATTGGAAAAGTTTACTCGAGTTTGAATTAGTCAGAGTTTCGTGGAAACGAATTTGGTGTTATATAAAAACGCTTGAGTGCCGCGCTAACTACCACTCGACTTCTACCTTACGCAGTTTGATTTAGTACGCCATTATTTATGTTTACGAGTTTTTACGCGTCTATTCACAACTTTCATAATTCATGAAATGAAAACCTTTGTAAAATTATTATATTCTGATCATAGCCTACTCGACAGCATTTCGCTATCACTTAAACTCAAATACAATTTGGATACCACACGACTTATCTAAGTCCACGTTTCTGTAGCAGATGCATCACCATTTTTTTACAATAACAAAACTACTGGAAGCAGAATTCATTTTAAAATCAAGCGCTACTATTTAAACTGAACTGCTAAGTGTTTATTCTACAGGTTCAAATTAAATTATCTAGCGAAACTACGCAGACGTGGTGTGTATATCTTAACGACATAAAACAAATAGTAATAAAAAAAATTGATGGCTTTTTTTTCGATCGCAGTGAGTGTTTTCACTTAAAATATCAGATTTAAAATTATGTTTTTTTTTTTTGTGTTAACTTCACTCATACTCAATGTAACAACACTACCTAACCGACCTGAAAAAAAGCCTTAGTCGTCGTACGTCTGCCGAGTTTTGCTGCCTAATTTAATTTGACCCAGTAGGTATATACACTCTAAACCAAAACTACACTAAAATAAGAATAATCAAATCGTTTATTTATAAAAGAGACACATATACAATGAATACCATAACAATTAAAAAGAGCACAGTTGCTAATTTGCCTGAACTAGGTTGAAACTGTGCTTCAGGCTAGAAAGTGCATAATATTAAATATAATAAATTAACAATGAGTATAAAGTAAACACTTATTTAAAACTTAGGTAAATAAAAGTGAAATAGCATGATAGTGGTTCTATTTGCAGACAGCAAGTAGATCTTCTGTATGCACATACAGAAGATCTATATTTACTAATCGATGGTTAGTAAATATTTGAGTATAATTTGTTTACAGTTATAGTAATTTAGTTTATAGATACTTTGTTTTCTATTTAATTTACTGTACAGAAATGGGCCTAAGAATGTAAAAAATCTTTCTACAAAGACATGTTTTGACGTTGCATTAGATATGCATACTATATAATTCCGTCTCTTGTTAGTATTGTCAGCGTTATACGAGTAGATACGCAGAGTGTGCTGTTTTAATACTAAGTGCATAATGAAAAACTGGCGATTTATAGATCAGATCTGTGGGCAATAAAAAGGAATGGAAGTTTGTTACCTTTAAAATCGCTCCCTGAGCTCTTTCAAGAGGAAGCAAATTAGAATTGTGGATAGCCATGGGGCCCAATAAACTTGTATGATTAATTTTCAATCTGATAAAGGTCGCAATAAAAAAAATTGTTTGCGTGTTTTAACTAGGCTTTCAATGTGTTTTTTAAAAGAGAGTGTTTTATTATTAAGTATTTTAATTATTAATTATTATTATGTTATTTTTAAAGGACAATTACAAATGTTGACTGTTTCATAATTATGTTCTCCAATTTGTTAACAAGGAGAGAAACAGACACCGGTTCGAAGGCCTTGGCTACTTCTAGAAAGACTCCCGTCTGGTTTCCTTTGCCGAGTTCTGCTGAAATATAATCAGTCAGGCTATGCACCGCATAGGATGTCGATAGTTTGGCTCTAAAACCAAATTGCGCAGGGCATAAGATGCTGTTCTTTTCTAGGTAATTAACTAGTCTACTGTTTATAATTTTCTCATGTATTTTTGAAACTCAAGGGAATAAGGACTTATTGGTTTATTACTGTTAACTACATCTTTATTTCCAGGTTTAAAAAAAGGGATTACTACTGTCTTTCGATTCGAAATATATGTGTTAACTAAATATGCTTAACTAGTTTAAGGATCTTATTGCTTGTAATATTCCATCTAACTGCACAGTCATCTTTTATTCCAGAAATGATTCCGGTTATTTCATCTTCATCAGTGTCGATCATAGCAGAAGATTTCAGGTTAGAGCTATTGCTTGATTTTTGGAAAGATAGTTAGTCGCAATATTTCAGAATCTGGTCGGCATGAGTTTTCCCAACGTTTACAAAAAAAGTTATTTACATTGTTAGCTGATAAGAGTGGTGAAGGATTAGCTAGCAGTAAACTCGAATTTGATTCACGCTAGGTACACATATTCGTGACGTTTTAATATGTTTCCCAAAGTTGCTTGCTATTTTTACCTGCTGTTTTTAATTTGTTTTACCGTAATCATTTATTAAATTTATTTAGGAGATTGTTACTATAAATTTCTTATCTCGCATCATGACCCAACAATGTCATCAAACAAAATCTGAGCATGATATATGCGCCACAGCCCCACAATCCCCTTATAACGTTACACGCGGCAGTTTTTCATCTCAGTAGCCGGGCGATACGTAGTGATTTATATTCCATGTTGCGTAGCCCTTGCCACTCTCACCTGGCTTCAGACTGTCTTCAAGATGTATGTTTTGGCCTTGGAAAGGTTTTTCCTGTTATGATTTGTGGGCCACTAATGAAGAATTAACTTGAAGGGTTGTATATCTTTGTAATTAATGGCAACGCTGCTGGCTGTGTCTAATTCAGGTTAGTCAAAATTAATATCGAATTTAGGTGGGTACTAAAGTTCCATATTTTTCCGCATGGCAACATTGGATCTACCAGAATAGAATAGAATATTTAATTACTAAAGATGTGGGTATGGACATTAAAATGGAGACGTAGCATTTAAGAATCCTGGTTCTTTCTGCAATTTAGGCAGCGTAGTGAAATTGTATTTTTTTTTTTCTCTATTTCTGTTCAATAATTCCAATCCAAGTAGTGGATGCCCAGTGCTGGATCGGTGCCGACTTACGAGTTGTAAAGATAAAGATAATTTTATTTGTCAGAACATGCGTATACATGCAAATTAAGCATACAGGATGTCACAATATAAATCTTTCGTACGTACATGTTTCCTCAACATTTAAATGTTATTGTTGGTCGTGAGTTCGAACCCAGACTGGCACTTTACTTTGTGTAAGGAATTCAGCATCATTTCTGCCAAGATATCATCACCACTGCTCTAAAAACGGTGAAGGAAAACGTCGTGAGGAAACTGGCATATCCTAGAACCAACACTTCCTCACACAGAGAGGAGGCCTATGTCCCAGCAGTGGGAACATTATAGGCTGATTATGATTATGATTTTTCCAACTCAGAACGTAGGTTAAACCTTATTGTAGATTTAACCTTAGTTTTGTCCTATTTCACCTAACCCACCAGGACGATATCTTCCTGGCGAGTTAGAAAAGACGCAAGCTACCCAATTCTTTACATTCAAATAGATTTGAATAACCCTAAAAATATTGCCTGGCAATTTTCAATCGTCACTACTCCGCTGGCCCCAAGAAAGCCTCGCACCTATGCACAATGACTTATTCTGTTATTTCCCTTTTTACAAGCAACCCGCTTAAAGGGTACAAAAATACCCTAAAATCAGTATGCCAAAAATCTTTCGTTCATAAATATCAGTCATACAACCCTATACTATATATTTCCTCCTATTACTCCGCTTTTCTCCGGTTTTCACCGCTTTTCTCTGGTTTTTACCGTCGTCACATTTCAAAGTCACAGCCCGTGACTTTGCATTCGGTTAAAGTAACAACATACAAAGCGAACCTTTTCCGAACCCTTTATTATCAACTCCCGATGCCAATTTTATATGCGTTTGTTATTGCGATATTTTAAATGATGCGGATTTTTTAACATCGTTGTTTTTTTCGCTGATTCATGACGGTACAGTCGATCACGCGAGGTAACACTTTTTAATTGACCTGCACAAGGTGTATTGTCATCACAATCATTACAGAAAAATTCACTTCTGAATGTCGTATTTCTTATAGATAGCAACAATCCCTACAAATCTGGGTACATAGTATCCTACTCCTACTTTTATAAACGTTTGGATTTCATGAAAAATATATTTGACGCCAAATACACGACGCCACTACACTGCTAATTGAGCCTTCGTATTCCATTTTAAATTGAAAAGACTCTCGACACATGAAAATAAGATCACATTCACTGTCACTTTTGTCATACTCCTAAATATTATTTTATGTGAGGCAGTGTAACAATGTAACTGTTTCTGTTAAATTATGTAATATTTTTATGCAAATCATAACAATCTTAATATCATTGGGTTTCCTATTTTATTGAAAAATCATCGTAAATTAAAGTTGATTGCATCGTTGGTCTAGCGGTAGCAAGTGCTGCTGGTGAGTATGGAATCCCGGGTTTGATTCCCGGGTCGGGCAGTGTTATTGGGTTATATCAAATGAAATTTGTTAGTGGTAGCTCGGAGTCTGGATTTGTGCCCGGTTGATAGTATTTTTTTTTTTTTTTTTGGGAATGGCATCTCGCAGGTCAACCTATGAGGTTGTCGTCTGCTTAAACGGACTTGCCTGTGGTTGCCCTAATAAATTAAGGCCTCCAGCCAGGACTGAAACTTAAATACTAACTAAAAACTAAGCGACTACACGCTAAGGGCACCCCCTGTGGGGTACGAACCTCGGCTTAGGGCGTCGCTGGAAGAGGGCAGCAAATGACTAGCTGGATCAGGAATGATATTATTTAGGGACGAATTAAAAGCTACAGGCTCAGCGGCGCGGGCTGGCTCGAGCAAGGGTCGGGAGGGGCGTAGATTTGGGCGTCGCGGCGGGCCTCGGCGGCGAGGACGGTAGGACGGCGATCGGGTTTTGGGCTTATGAAGCGAGCTGGTGGCCTTACTACTCTCCTGGAGGATAGTAGTGGCGTCGTCGGGGGCGATTAAGGTATGCCTTGGTCGGCGAATACTACTAATACGGGAGGGAGTGTAGAGGGCGGCCGCTGAGATCAAGGGGTTGGGGTGTTTTATGCCACAGTCAAAGAAACGCTTCGATAAGCGTTTCATGAACTGGTTTATGGTAGGCATTTTTTGGTCTACGTGGAGATCTATATTTCGGACATAGTAGGGGGCACCCGTGACCTTTCTAAGGAAACGATTCTGGAGGGTCTGCATCATCATTTATTATATAGATGCATTGCACAGATGTGAGTACTTTGTACTATAGAGCTACCATTTACCGGGTAATGTCATAGATTGACTTGAATGTGCCTTGGCGGCTGATAGTATGTCATGCTCACTCAAATGTCTCGCTGACGGTGGCGCGTGTGTCGGATCATTTAGCTCCCTTCAAAATGGTTGAGCTGAATGGTGCTGATCCATGCGTCATGTTCGTGAACGGGCGCTGTCAGTTGCGACTGGTCATCTCTTAGCTGCCACGGCTTATTTTAATAATTAATTAGCTGGATTGTTTTTAATTATGTTTTGATGCACTCTGGACGCTTTTAACGTGTACGGTTTTTTGTACATCGTTCTCACTTATAGTGTCAACATTAATCGATGTAACTAAGATATATGTAAAAACATTATTATTTAAAAGAGTGTCCATGGAGTTTCTTGCCCGTTCTTCTCCATAGGTACCTACTACGCTTTGGAATGGGCAACTAGCTTCATATTTCTGACTGACCGACTCCTTGACAATTCAAAAGTGCCTGTAAATGGTTTAATTGAAATAAATGATTTGAGTTTGAGTTTGAGCTTATGGAGATGACGTGGGTGAGCGTGCGCGAATACAACGCAGGCATAGGTCATGATGGGATGGATGACTGCGGTGTAGATGCGCAGCTTGCATTTAAGTGACAGTTTGCAACGGGCTGTCAGAATAAAGTCGAGTCTACCAAGAGCGAAAGCGGCGCGCGCGCGAACAGCCTTAATGTGCTGTTTAAACGTTAAGTTTTGATCAAGGATCACGCCTAGGTATTTGGCTTGCTTCTCCCAAGGGATTGGCTTGCCGTACATAGTGATCGGGCTGGGAAGGGGGGGTGGGACTCGACGACGTCTCGAGAAGAGAACCGCCTGACTCTTATCGGGGTTGACCTCGATTTTCCATTTCCGGAACCAAGCGCCGAAGACGTTTGCGGAGGTTTGGAGAGTACGAGCTATAGCGTTGGGACAATGACCGGTATAGTAAACGGCAGTGTCGTCGGCGAAGAGAGCCAACTGAGCCTTTTTACTCTGTGGGATATCGCTAGTAAACAGCGTGAAGACTAGAGGAGATATAACGGAACCCTGAGGGACACCGGCGCGAATAGGGTGAGGGGACGAGAGTGCATCCTCGATGCGATAGCGGAAGGTGCGATTCGACAAAAAGTCTCGTAAGATGAGCACGAGATGATCTGGCACTCCTAGTTGGTAAAGCTTGTATATCAAGCCGTTGTGCCAGACTTTGTCGAAGGCTTTCGCTGTGTCGAAGAATAGCACACCCGTCGTCGCGTTACGCTTCAGACCAGCGCATAAGTGCTGTACTATACGGTGGACCTGGTGGATACTCGAGTGTTGGGGACGGAAACCGAACTGCTCGTTGGGAATGAGGCTCTTTGCTTCGGCGTAGTCTTTGAGACGCTTATAAATAAGTCTCTCGTAGATTTTGCCGAGAACATTGAGTAAGCTAATAGGGCGGTAGCTGGAGGGCTCAGACTTTGGCTTGCCTGGCTTTGGGATACCGATGACGGTGGCTTCTTTCCATGCTTGTGGGAAGATGTTGTTGCTCAAGGCGCCATTGAAGATGGCGGTCATAAGCATTATTAGCGGGGCAGGAAGGAGTTTATATACCTTATTGGTAATACCATCCGAACCGGGGGGTTGATGGTAATAGGCTCGCCCCCTAATAAATAGGACTTGAACATAACTTGCGAAATATGAGTGTACTGTAAATACTTCAAACTGGTTGAGCTGAATGGTGCTCATCCATACGTCATGTTCCTGAACGGGCGCCGCCAGTGGGGACTGGTCATCTCTTGGCTGTCACGTTTTTTTTAGAAATTTTCGTTTTTTTTTTTTTGTATGTTATTCATAACGGACGCCTTTAACGTGCACGTCTTTCTACAACGTTTTTACATGTATAATTTCACAAGACTGATGTAACCAATTTTCTGTAACAATATTATTTAAAAGAGTGCCCACGGAGTTTCTTGCCCGTTCTTCTCTATAGGTACCTACTTCGCTTTGGAATGGGCAACTAGCTTCATATTTTGTGACTGACCGACTCCTTGACATTTCTAAATTACCTGTAAATGGTTTAATTGACATAAATGCTTTGAGTTTTGAGTTTTTAATAAAAATAAAAGATGCTATAAACAAAAACAAAACGACTTCTTCTTTGACAAAACTTACAACTAGAATAAAACAACATGCAATTACATGTGCTTTAGGATAGTGCTATTTAATTGCGGGCTTTACGGAAGTATTCAATCATTACAGTTTTTCTTAATGTGCTTGGACTTTTTCTGACTGACCGACCCCTTGTCAATTCAAAATAACAATTGGGAAATCAAAATAATACAAAATTAAAATTAATGTCAAATCATTTGAATTGTAGTAAAAATGTCATATATATGTAGGATCAGGAGTGCCGAGAGGTATTTCGTCAGGGTTTGGAGTTCCCATTTTATTGGGATAAACAATACTGTATAAACAATTACAGGGTTTTAATTAATTACACTATTACAATTGAAACAATACAATTAACCGAACAGACTTTTTCAGGTCTCAGTTCGTATAGTGGCCAAGCCACCCAACGACAAAGTGTATCGCTCGCTATCAGCAAGCCAATACAGCTATGTCAATATACAGCAGTGCTGTACCAGGTAAACCGACAGTTTTGTCGGGAGCAGGGGAGCTCTGTATTGAGTCGAATCCGAAGATCGACCCACTCGCACGTTTGTTTGTTTGTTTGTTTGTTTGTTTGGCATCTCGCAGGTCAACCTATGCGGTTGTCGTCTGCTTAAGCGGACTTGCCTGTGGATTCCCTAATAAATTAAGGCCTCCAGCCAGGACTTAAACTTAAATACTAACTAAAACTAAGCGACAACGCTAAGGGCACCCCCTGTGGGGTACGAACCTCGGCTTAGGGCGTCGCTGGAAGAGGGCAGCAAATGACTAGCTGGATCAGGATTGGTATTATTAATGGACGAATTTAAAGCTACAGGCTCAGCGGCGCGGGCTGGCTCGAGCAAGGGTCGGGAGGGGGACCCACTCGCACACAGAGGGCACGCTATTTTATAAGACGATGCCCCCACCTTGCTATCCCTCCACAACAACTCTGTCCGATGACGCACGGAAGTACGTCACGTGTTTACTTGATACAAAACACTAAAATGTGCTAAACCTAATAAGACTTACATTAAAAAGTAATGAAATAATACAAGAATAATTGTCGTAAACAAACACTGGTAAATTCACAAAGTAAATGACTATAAAATTAAAGTAACATTGTCATAATTTGTTTTGAATAAAACCATCGGTTACAATTATTGAAATAAGTTGCCAAGAATCAATTAGTGCGTACATAGAGCACTTCATAAACTATGTGTCGATTTATTAGACAATAGTTAATAATAAAAATCACTTGTAATTATTATCCATCTCCGACATATACAATAGTACAAAAATGTCAACAAGGTTACAGTAATAAAATGTATTTAAAAAATTCAAGGTTATAGGAATAAAAATAGGAATAAATGTCGACTCAGTTTACAGTTACAAGTTACAATCTTATATCCAGATATCCAGGTAAATAATGTACAATTAGCGGTTGCGATTGCCGTTTTCAAGCTTACACAAATTAAAAGATTATGTTCATAGAGTTAAAAGAAATGAAGATACATACAAAAAATAAAATAGAATCTTCGTTCCGTGAGTTAAAAAAAAATACATACATAAATAAAAACGAGAAAATATAATCTTCATTAACGAGAAAAAATTGAATCTTCTTAAACGAATTTAAATGTCTCGCTGACGGTGGCGCGTGTCATGGATCATTTAGCTCCCTACAAAATGGTTGAGTTGAATGGTGCTGATCCATGAGTCATGTTCGTGAACGGGCTCCGTCAGTTGGGACTGGTCATCTCTTAGCTGCCACGGCTTATTTTAATAATACATTGTTTGGATTATTTTTATTTAGTTTTTGCTGCACTTCGTTTTTTTTTGTTTTTTAGGATCAACATTAATGATGTAACTAATATATTTGCAAGAACAATATTATTTAAAAGTGTCCAAGGAATTTCTTGCCCTTTCTTCTCCTTAGGTACCTACTACGCTTTGGAATGGGCAACTAGCTTCATATTTCTGACGGACCGACTCCTTGACAATTCTAAAGTGCCTGTAAATGGTTTAATTGACATAAATGCTTTGAATTTTGAGTTTTTAATAAAACAAAAAAGTCAAACTTTCTATAAACAAAAACCAAACGACTTCTTCTTTGACAAAACTTACAACTAGAATAAATGAAAATGCAATTACATGTGCTTTAGGAGTAGTGCTATTTAATTGCGGGCTTTACGGAAGTTTTCAATAATTACAGTTTTTCTTAATGTTAAAATTACTCCTCGATCAAGGGCGCCACATAATAACGATTATGTTACACATCGGTGTAATTGAGACCACTTTCGCCAAAAGTGGAAATTGCGTCCGTTGAGTGGTTTCATTCCAAAAACGTCAAACGGCTCTTAGATAAATATTTTTTACAATACTGGTACATTTTGTATTGAAAATGGACATTTCCATACTCCGAATTCATTCAATAATAGTTTTGATTTACATATTTTATTTGGATACTACAAAAACCTTTAACTGAGCTTAAGCGGTTCTGGAAAGAAATTGATACCTGGCTTTTCCGATATGCTTTTCAAACGGAAATTGGGTTAAAATGTAAAGCGATTATCGTATTATTAAGTTCTTTGTTTATACAACCATTCACCTTAAAAGCAGTAAAAGCTACAAACAGTTTTGTATTAAAAAACCAGCACTTAACTTAATATGTGTATTTTTATGTGATATATAATGTGCTGGTGTACAATACAGTATACATAAAAAAATAAATAAAATTGCAAAGCGTCTATTTACACGAAAGCTCAATCGCATACACCCTTTTCGAACCTAAAACCAGGATCAAAAGAGATACCACAGCACACTTGGCTGCGCACGGACACTCACAAATTTAACTACTAGTTCCAACCAAAGAGAATACCTGCTTTGGCACTGACAACCTCGTAATTCATGACTACTAGTGTAAGTGACATCATCAGATCATTAAGCCGTTTGACGGGACGGTTGACGACAAAGGACGGGATTAGACGGCATTAGATCTTGGAGGTTCGATTCTGGGATTCTGGTATGGAATTTATGCAGAAGGTATGTTGGATTGGTCTATGGTCAAATTATAATGGAGTTGTGCAGAGGTGTCTATGAGATAAATAATAATTATGAATAACCTTTGCTACTGTGTGATAATTGAAATAAATAATTATATTCTTTTTATTATTACGTGGTAACTCACTTGTTTGTTACATGCATTTTACTGTATGGTTTGAGCTAAAAGTTAATCAACAACAAACAAATGAAGATCATTAAGATATCTTGAATGCTATCATCTCGAAATGTTATAGTATAAGCTAGTTGCCGATAACGAGCTGACTGGTAATAGTGTAAATTGTAATGAACCAATGACCTATATGCGTCTTAAGAGTCACGGACCATAACATTAAACTAAAAAAAACTATTTGCCCTAACTATTATAGTAACACATTTTCCTCCTAAGTTACATCCAGTGCCACGGAACAAAAAAGTACCCTTTCCCTGAAAGTACACAAAACTCCTTTGAGTTACGTGAACTGTTCCAGATATTATCGCCGGGACTAAGACAAAGTTATGACCACCAACCGTTTCGAGTTTACGATAAAGACCTTCGAGATAATTTTGGGAACCCGCAGCGACTGTAGATCATAATAAAGCAGGACAAGACAAATTTAATGGACACAGAAATCTCACTACATCAAAAATTAAGCAAAAACATACAAAACTGCTGAAAGGATGTGCTTAAAAAATTGCTTAAAGACTGCCTTCGGCTAGTTTTTCTTACAAAAGCTTTGGATCTCACCCTAGGATTCCCTGTCGTGGAGTCCAGTCTCAAGGCAAACAAATTAATTTATTTAGGTGAAGGTTATCAATTTGAAAAAAAAATTTACCTAATTAAAATCTTAAGTATAATGGAATAAAAAAGTTGACTTACTAAAATTATTATGTTGTAGAAAGACGGTCTGATGACAAGAGATTTAGGTGGTTTTCTCTCACCCCAATTCCATGAGATTACTATAGGTACACTTCTGCCTAACCCTTTCAGATTACAGGTGTGATGTGTTGTATGTGCCTACTGCAAAAAAACATTTGTATCCTTGATATTCAACTCTTGTTTTTTGGCTCTTGTTGTGTTTTAGTTTCAACAAAGCTGCATCTGCATTTTAAAAACGTCCAATGCTAGACAAACTCCAACCCCATAGAATTCTACGCATAAGCAAATCAGCCTATAATGTTCCCACTGCTGACACAGGCCTCTCTATGAGAGGGAGTTATCGAAGGCTATTGCAGAATGTTTCTATCCAAAAGGATTTCTACCCTGCACACCATTTCCGGACTTCCTGATGCAACATTCAATAGCTTTTAAGTTAAAAAAAAATATTTAACAACAAAAACTTGTCAATATGTAGAAAATTAATAAATGTCGCAGCTGTCATCGCTCGTCTAAACATCAAGAACACCAGAATTCCATAAAAAGTATACAGTTTAACCAACATTAGCATAATATTAATCCTTATCTACGAGTAATTCGAAAGGCACTAGGTGTCAATAAAAATCGATTGCTTGGAAAATATTTTAAGTCATAAAAATTTACTGTTTTCTCATTTATTCCTATCTACACACACAATTACCCAGCTCGACGCCAAATTTCAATTTTTTAGGTCATCTGGAAGTGGGTTATGTTCTTAATCTATTATGGGTCAGTCAGTCAGTGATAAAAATAGGATTTTTAGACGTTAATATCTCAAATACCGTTTGAGCTGTATTTGTGAAAGGACAATGCCAGATGCTGCCGCTGCTATTTACAGGAAATGAAAATTATTGGAAATAATAGTAATGATTAAGGGACCTTTTCATAATACAATGTTTTTAGTAGAACTTGCCGACTACAAATCAATGATAAAAGGAATTCAACCCCTCATTGACCTATTGCGTTACTTATTGCGCATGATACACAACAATTTTTTTTTTTTAAATAAAATCACATACCTATTACGATAATTATAATAATTATGATGATGAACGTATATGTTGTTTAAATCGCTTTGTAACAATTATAAACTGCACGTAACCTATAATCAATATCATGATTGTTTTAAGATTTTAACAGAAACCGCAAGTTCTACAGAAATTAGGAGAAATGTTTATTTAACTGTTGACTTTTTGATTTGAGTGGGGCAAAGTTCTATAGAGTTTCTCGTATTGTCCTTTGGGGTTCTAGTTGATCTAAGGGGTTTATCAAATAAACAAAATTCATGTGTTTATGTTAATGTTGTGTTGTGTGTGTAATTTGAGTTATTAAGGAGTCGAAAGTGTCTCCAAATGGTTCCGTGCACACACACAACCATTTCTGCTGCGTCGCTAGAACTCTTTTCTTTCAACTTGGCTTTGCCACAAGTTTAGAACATACGGCTGATGCGATGTGGGTGGAGTGGTAGTGTGAGTGTGTGTGTGTGTGAGGGCTTGTTAGGTGTTAAGTTTCCTCAATTTTTCTGCTAACGGAAATATTTTTCTTTGATTGGGCATTCTACACTTTCATAGGTTGTGGTCAAAGAGAACTTTTTTCATCAAGACTGGGCGGAGGGACGTCAGGAGAAAGATGTCAAAAATGAACACTCACAAAAGGGCTGCAATGTTTGCATTAGCATCAATTTTTATTAGCTACGAATACTTAAGCAAGTAAAAAGTTGTTTCGTAAAAGTAACTTTAAACAAAACTGTCTTAAATACTATTAGTAGGTGGAATTTTGAAGCAGGCAACTAAAGTCGACACTGCATGAAATTAACTCACATTCTCTTAGGTACTTATTGACCGAATGAGGAATTTTAAACTACTCGTCGTTTGCATATTTGCGCGACTGACCGCTTTGGTTAGGACACGTGGTAAATGTAAAATTGTGTTTTGTGCATTATGCGATGTGATTAAAAATGAGCAATCGTTAACGACAGTGTTAAGTGTGTTTAATTAAAAGCTTAGTAGTAGTTAGTAAATTATTTGAATAATTACATGAATATTCACGGAAATGCATGATGTCTTGGATACAATACAATTACATTATCAATAATTTTAAACGCTTTATGATTCGAAAAGCATAACGAAAAATTAATATAAAATTGGTTAAATGAATAGTAATCTACATGACAGGGTTGTCGAGGTCAGGTCGTCGCTCTATGTCAAATACTGGTATTTAGCTCCATTTGGTTGGACTAGAAGCTGACCCCTGATATAGTTTGGAAAAGGCTTAGCATATTGAATAGTTATCCACATACACCTATTCTAACGCAGTCGGGTAAAAAGCTACTTTATCAAAACAAACATTAATCAAGACCCTGAAAATGTCCCGGGAAATCATTACAAGTTGAAAGTACTTACGTACTTGTTGAAAAACATAAATTGACTCCCGCGCCTAAATACCCCTCGGTTGTCATTAGTAAAATGTAAAAATGTGGAATATAAATGCAAATATGGACATTAACAGCCCTTTGTGTCGCGTCAAAAGTTTTGTCAGCGAATATATTCCGTGTTTGAGAGGTGATTCCATCTGGCATTTGAATAAAGTTTATTTTGGTAGGTAGCATACTTGCAAACAAAAAAATGGCGTTAGAGTAACTGAGGAAGCTTGTGACAAGGTAATTTGTCTACTGAAAAGAACTTGCTGGGTGTAAAAAAAGTAGTAAAACAGGTAATGACACAGGTGCTGGAGTCTTCTCGGAGAACCTCAACATACGCATAGCCACACCATTGGGGTCCGTAGCACAGTGTTCCAGGCCAAATGCATGGGTATTTCTCTGGCTGCTTCGGCCATCATGGCCAGGGAAGTTAAGGACCACTCGATCCGTATACTCTCAGACAGTTGGGCTGTTCTGCAAGCGCTGAACAGCCACATAGTTGAATCTGGGTTAATATACGAGTGTCACCAGCGCCTTGATGAGGTGGGTAGCCTCAATAACATAACCATTCAATGGATCAAAGCAACGATGCAGCCGACGAACTTGCCAGAAGGGGGTCGAGTGAGGCACCAGTGGGACCTGAACCCATCTTGCCACTACCTTTCAGGTACTTACGCTCTCTGGTAAGGAAACGCACCAGGGAACAACATCATAGACTATGGTTGGAACAAGGTAAGTGCAGGCAGGCTAGGGAAGCACTACCTACTATTGATAGCCGCCTCACGTAACAGGTTCTCCGACTACCCAAACAACAGCTGCGCATAGTTACGACAGCTTTAACTGGCCTCTGGTCATGTTATAGACACCTCTTAGTCATAGGAGTCACAGACAGTCCGCTGTGCAGGGCCTGCATGGAGGTGGACGAGACAGCAGCTCATGTGCTTCTAAACTGCCCGGTGGTCGCCACATACAGGGCAAAGTACTTCGGTAACCCAGGTACCCTACGCGAGGCTGTCAGTAACACCCAGGCGTTGCTGGCCTAACTCGAGGAGCTGGGGTGGATCGAATGATCGATTTTTCCACCGTACGCAAAATACACGCATTGTCGTAGAGTTGCGGACACCGGCTCGTAATACCTATTATTATGTTGTGCTATGTTACATATTTATTTCATTGTTTTTCAACATTGCCTTAATTATATTATATGTTTAGGTCTCCTACTGTTTCGAACCACTTCGTTACAATATTTTTATTCTCTGTATTTTTGCCTCTATTGACAAGGTTTTTTTTTTTGTTTGCTATTTTCTCTAATTAGTTAGTTAACCAATAAGTTTCTTAGTAATATGAAACGTATAGCAATTAGGCATGTTCCAATATATCACGTATTTACTGACATAAAGCCCAATTAGTTTAGAGCTAAGTGGAGCTTGGGTATCGAGTTACAAACCTATCGAGTTAACTTGGTTCTAAGGCCAATAATGAGGTATTTTCGGAGTAATGATAACGAGTATGGGCTTTTCTATAGTCTGAAATTTAATATAACATAACCTCACGCCTGTGTTCCTCGAAGCGTGAGGCAGATGGTTCGCCAGTTATATTTAAGTCCCGTGTAATAGGCAGACGAGCCTATTGCCATCAACCGGGCACAAATCCAGACTCCGGGCTGCTAATGTGAAATCCCATATGGAAAAACCCATAAACACTTTGCACGACCCAGGAATCGAACACAGGACCTCATGCTCAGCAGTAGCGCTTTACCACTAGATCAATGAAGCAGGCATGAAAATTTAACATTTCCTGTTATCTACGTTAGAGTTCGCTTTTAATCTTATTAGGTGCTGAATAATAGTATTTTATGAAGAGCCTGCCGTTTTATCGGAGCAACTAAACCACTGAGAAAAACTAATATGATTAAATTACATCTTGAAGAAAGACTGCATTTCAGGCGTTTTGCCTTTAAACTAACTTGAACGACTGTGATTGGCTTTTCGACCGACAGTTTCAGATGCTGTCTGAGACAGAATGTCTTCTTTGGTAAAATAAAATGGCCAACTATCTACGAACTAACCGTGGTAAGTTTTTAATTTCAATCTTATTTATAATTATATTAATGGTCATTTATATTGGACTGTAACCTTAATTTGCTGATAAGGAATCTATGTCCTTACCTGGGTCATGTTTTGTTGGTGTGCCAAACTTCATACAATACATTTTTATTTTTATTATTTTAATTTGAGATGGGTTCACTCTTGACTCTAGTCTAGGTCAGAAGTGACAGAGACAACGTCTACGATGGAGTGAGCTTACCCAGAAGAAGCCATTATACATTTCAGCCGTTTTGGTGTGAGAGCGTAACAATCAAACAAACTTTCTTACGTCGCATTTATACTGATGAGTTAGAATTTCGGTTTAATATTTAAGAGCAGCTTTACTCAATACAAACGTCGAACATAATTAATTTCACGCAAATGTAAATAAATATTCTAAAATAAAGTCCAAAATGTAACTCAATCAATGCAGGGCTCGTTCCGGTGACAGACAACAAAGTGAAAGTAAATATTTACTGTAATCAGAGGCGAAATTTTACCAACTGAGGTACACCGAACAAATAAATACAGGGGATGTAAATTTAAAAGTTTTTTAATTTGTAAACTGGCTAACGAATTTAAACTATAAGTTGAGTTAAGGTTGTGATAAGGATGAGGTTTGTTTTTGGTTATCTCCCCAAGATTTTGTACAATGATTTTGTTATAATTCCAGAGTCAAAAGAATTCAGTATTTCCTTGACTCGATCCCGATTCATAAATGTTTTTTTTTTTTTTTTTCATAACCGATACGTAATTTCTACACAAGGGGGCTGAGAAGTATATGCTGAATTAATGGGTACAGTTTGCGCACTGGTTAAAATCTCAACCTTTTTTTTCTCGGTCTCTTTGTCGATGGCCTAAAATTTTGCATCCAAGCATATTCGATTTTTGG
This sequence comes from Dasypolia templi, assembly GCA_963555695.1. Classification (NCBI taxonomy): domain Eukaryota; kingdom Metazoa; phylum Arthropoda; class Insecta; order Lepidoptera; family Noctuidae; genus Dasypolia; species Dasypolia templi. The sequence goes on along the minus strand of OY743148.1, from coordinate 5,297,965 downwards.
TTCGAATGAAGGGCAAAAATGTTTTTAATGGCTAGTTACCCAATCATTTAAATCAGTCATTAATTTATGAACCTAATTCTAGTCACGTTAATGGGCCTCTAGCATACGAATGGGCCGATACGAACGTATTTTTTGCTTAAAAGGGCCATTGTTTTGTGGAATATTATTAGCATTGGAAATTACATTTAAATGAGAACGATTGATGTGTAATTTTTCTTATTGTTACTCCCAAGGCAAACCTGAAAATTCATTAAAGAATTTTAGATTGTATCATAAGGGAGCAAAATAATGTTTTACGGCGAGGGCGCTTTTTTAATCCAGAGTGAAGTGAGGGGTTCTAGAGTAGAATCCCCAGCGTAGCGCAGCGAGGGATTCTTTAGTAAAATCCTGAACGTAGCGAGGGATTCAAAGTACGTCGCCCGAATCAAAAATATTTTTTGCGCCCGAGTATCACCCACTATGAGAAAATAAAAGGCACCTCATATTTTATTGTAATATTTTTGATTTAATATAAACGAGTAAAAACTATATTGAAATTAAATATTATTTAATAATAAAATAACTAAAAACTTATATTATCATTTGAGACATTTTCGCAATTATGTTTTATTGTCACAGTTTTATTAGGAATAGAGATTGTTGTAGATTTTATATTCTGCGTGTTTGAAGATTATCCATGACATTTCTTGCGTCAGTTCTAATACTTTCAGGAGTTAATTCTATAATTTCACTGTCACTTGAAAACTCATTTTTCAAAACAAAACCATGCATCTCCAACAATCCGTTTTATTCAGCCGGCGGCGCGACTATGGGCCGTCGTACCAGCCTTTATTCAAACAACACTTGCGTTCGATTTCTTCGGCGCTGAACACTAAGATGTTTCAAATTCAAAAAGTGCACTGCAAAGATAATTGCGGCGCACTTATAAAGAAGAAAACACTACCTTTGGGTGCACTTAAAGACGAACCAAGTCGTCCTTTTCGAATAGATGGGATGAAAAATACAATACCTACCTGTCGTTTCTAAATTTGCCAAACATGTAAACAACAATGGCCGCTTGTTTTTTTTTTTTAAGGTTTTTGAAGTGGTAATCGATGTTAATGTAGTTTTATTGATACATAACTCAGTGTGTAAAAAAATATTATATAATAAGAAAATTTTAAAATTTCTACTCCAAAGGCATCTGCGCTCTTCAAAATATTACGCGGATACGTGAATAGTCGGTAACGATAGAGGTATCGTGTTACCCAGTAACTGTAGGTTGCAGATATACTGGTAACACTTGAAGTCGACACCAACAAAATTGGGAAGAGTAGATGGCGAACACGAGAATGGCTAAATTGGAATGAGTGGTTTACTCCGGCGAATTAGAATCCTTTAACATATAAGAAACTTTAACAAAACCTAACATCCATAGGACGGATCCTAATCCATACTGATATTAAAAATGCGAAAGTAGCTCTGTCGGTCTGTATGTCTGTCCATCTGTCTGTTGCCTTTGCCAGGTAATGTAGGACGAAGGATAATTCTTATCCCGGTGATGCGTTCCCGTGAGATAATTTCCGATTTTCACGCTCGCCCGCGTGACAGCCGCAGACAAAAGTTAGTTTTCTACTTCTATTTTTCGTTCTAAAAGAGACCCACAAATACTCAGTCCTATACCCTTATTACAATGGATTTAACACACTTTCACTCAAACGTGTAATATCAACAAATAATTTTTCAAACATGTGTGAGCTTGTCTCAATTACGGGTAATGGTTTATTATGATAAAATGTGGTTTTTAACCACAATTATGTTGTTTTTGAGTAAAAAGTTTTCTGTTTCAAAGACTCAGTAATTTGTTACTTTAACAAGAAAATTACGGTAAAATCCACTATTGTATTTTGATGACTGAAGTCTCACTTACTACTAAAAGGGAATTAGGCTCGTTTGTGAGGTTTATTTGCAATTCACATAATTATTATTTGAACAACCTAGACATAAATAATGTCGAAGACTTAGTAGTTATCGGTAAAAGTGCCCATTGATTGTTTCTGGTTTTGGAATAGGCTATTTTAGAGTTCATGTTCATAATACTGTTTGATGAATGAGCCTTTTTAATTCATACGTACTTTCTGAGTTTATCTTGGACATTACAGACATCGGTAAAGGAAAACATCGTGAGAAAACCTGGACTTTATAATTCTGACATCGCCAACCCGTCTTGAGCAAGCGTGGTGATCAATGCTCATGCCTTCTCTGTTTGAGAAGAGATCTTTGCCCTGCAGTGGGACAATAATATGCTGCTATTATTATTATCTCATTTATTCATTTGAAAACTTATAAATTAAATTTTTAAATATTAGAATAACAAAATATAAAACAATCATAATATTATTATTAATGTTGTTGGGGCTGCCACGTAACTGCATTGCATCAGGAATGTTTGCTGAAGCACTTACCTACTGATGGTTTCAATACCATCCTGCGAAAAAGGATTGTCCCCATGATGCGCGGAGTGCGTGGGAGCGTCTACGTCATTCTCGTCATCAGTGGTGAGCCATGTTGCGTCATTATGACGCTTTTCTTGCATATAACCGGTGCGTCAGGTGAGTGCAACCGATATATGAACATGTAAAATCCATTAAGTAGTGCGTATTACTAACATCGCATTAAAGTCTGAATAAAGTATTATTATTTTTATTTTTAAGAAGTATCGAACATCTTTAAGGTAGGTGAAGCGAGGATTTTTGCTGGATGAAAGTTGCCGATGAGATAAGATAAGATAAGTCTTTATTGGCCGTAAACATGCTATAAAGTTGTTACAGTCTGGTTTTGATATAATGTCCACACGTTTAGCTATACAGAATATTGTATCAATTGCATGCAAAATAATTAATGCACAAGTTAAAGGTGAACACTACAATGTCACAGATTAATTGGTAATACAATAATAGTCATTTTCAATAATACCTATACATTTTACAAATTTTACATTTTCATGTTAAAGAAATCTTTAATGTCATTAAAGTTATGTTCATTCAATCAGTAACATAGTTTTTTTTTTAAAGGAGTTAGTATTATTTAATAATTTTAGTTCTTTTGGTATTATTATACCAACATCTATCGACTTTATGTCTACGTCATTTATCGAACGATCATTCATTTTTCAAAAGTTTGAACACGTAACCGACAGTGCATCACTTCACTTCAAACTGTTCAAAAAGAAACATTCCATTCTCCCATCCTTGAAAGCCACTTTGACACTTCAAGTATTCTCCAAACTGAGATTTGTCAAAATATAATTCGGCGAGATGACGGTATATATCATAGTAAATGAGAAAACTTTGATTGGAGTAAACCTTCAGAAATTCATTACAGGCCTCAAACGAAATTACCATTCGTAAAAACTTGGCACCGTTTGGAATATGGTACGTACGGTTCGGTTGCTAGAATGGAATTTAGGTGGCCTTAGTATTGGCTAAATTGGATTTAATAATATTATCTTCTTTTAATGCTTTTACAAACTTCATTTATGTAAGAAACCTGTATTGATGCTCTTTGAACGACGTCATAATGAAAATCCATAGAAATTTTCATAGCTATTATGGGTTGCTGCTGTTTTAGGCAACCAATTACAATGGCTTTAGTGTATCAGTGATATGACAACAGACTACCGGCGAATTGGACCAATGAAACTGAACGTATTCAGCACATATTCCACGTTTGAGAGCTGTCAGTGTCATTATTTTCTGTGAAATATTGAAACTGACAGCTCTTGAACACAGTTTAGTTTATATGTTGATCGCTTTCCATTTCATTGGTGAAATTGGCACTAAATAAGTAAATAAATTTATGTAAGTACTGTTATTCCTTTAAGAAACGCTTATGAAGATTATTTTCAACATCTCAACAAAACAAACGTTCCATTTCAAAATACAACAAATTCAAAGAACACTACTTTAATTCCAATGAATTTTTAACCGCTTTCCTCTTGGCCTGTTAAGCCAACAGAATAATGTCCGGACTTAGTAATTACAAACGTACGTAGAAACTATACCACCCTAATTACTGGGAATAGATAAGTGGCTTTAATAAAGGGTAAGTTAAGTACAAATTGTTAGGGGTTGTGGCTTGTTTTATAAAGGATTTTGGAGTTTATTCTGAGAACGAAACGATGCCTTTTACTTTGAACTCATATCAACTGCCTAGCCTTTTTGCAACTATATTGGGATAGCCTTCCAGTCTAACCAGATGCATCTGAATACCAGTATTTACAAAAAAAAAAAAAATCATTTCACTCGTAAATCTACATGGGTACTAATGATACGTCAGAAGCTAGGTGCACGGTTCCAATTGGTCGTTTTCTATGGAGAAGAGGCGGCAAGAAACTCCTCGGTTACTCTTAAAAAAATATTTGACTTTTACAATGTTTTCAAATAACAGTGTTAATAGGTATGGGAGGACAGTGTAGGCCTGTCAACCAGTATCATATACTTAACAAAGAAACAATGGTCTATATATCTACATTCTGCAAGCCCTACAACGTTCTCACATTCACAAAATACAGGGTGGAAGGGACATCGACGCACAACCTGATACCATGGATTCAGTACATGATTCTGCGCCCCCCCTGCGTTGAATTTTTTGTCGGTTATTTAAAAAAAAATTGCTCTGCCATACATTTTCACCGCGTATGTATTGCACTTTTCTATGAAACAGCAGTTTTATTTAAAAAACCGACCGATTCGAGACTGTAAAAATATCACCGTGAAGACTTGCGTGGAGTGAGCTGTCAGTGTCACCCCGGCTTGGTAAAATCCCTAGCGTCAGTGGCACTGACAGCTCACTCCAGGCTCACTTCACCTAAGCTTTCACGGTGAGATGGTTACGGAGTAGCAATACTGGTCGATCGACCCATGCGGCCGGTGGCTTGGATGCTTGAAAACTAAAGTTTTCAATCAGTGCGTCCTACCTGTCATGACCGACGGAGCTGAGACGTGGACACTCACGATAGGGCTGGTCCAACAGTTCAAAGTCGCTCAGCGAGCTATGGAAAGAGCTATGCTCGGAGTCTCTCTGAAGGATAGAATTCGCAACGAATACATCCGACAGAGAACCAAAGTTATCGACATAGCTCTAAGAATTAGCAAGCTGAAGTGGCAGTGGGCCGGCCATATCTCACGAAGAACCGACAACCGCTGGGGTAAACGACTTCTTGAGTGGAGACCGCGACTCGGCAAACGTAGTGTAGGACGCCCTCCGGCCAGGTGGGATGACGATCTGCGAAAGACTGCAGGCAGATGCTGGATGCGTCAAGCTGAAGACAGGGCGCTATGGTGCTCATTAGGGGAGGCCTACGTCCAGCAGTGGACTAAAATAGGCTGATGATGATGATGATGACCCATGCGGCTGTTATTACTTAGCGACGAGCCCCCCTTTTAAATGTAAACAATGCATGTCTTATAAATCAGTTGGGTTGCGGGCAGCGAAGGACCTGTAGTTTTGTCTGTATTTGTTTTGTTGATATATTTGTTTACAGAGTTCTGCAGTTTCTACCTGCTCCATTGGGAAGAAGGCGTGAGTTTATATTTATGTATGTATTTTGTAGAAACTCCGAAATATGGCAACGCGAAGTGGTAAGATTAGTGTTCTATGTTTGTTCCTTTGAAAAAGAAGAGACATTTGCCCCGTTATGATACAACACGGGACTAGCTTAACTTACCAGCTGTCTACTTTTCCATAAAACAGAGCTGTCTAGAATTTCTAGACAAGACAGCTTCAGTCAGTTCTCAGACTGGCCAGATTTACAGACTAAGGTCTCAGGACGAGCAATGCTTTGATAATAGTGTTTATTTCATCATTTCACCTAACATTATTCGATAGCTGAACAAGTAAGCGGTTAATTCAGTGATATAGCATCTAAATATAGTATTCACAGATTGTTACAATTATATTATTATCACTAATAGAACCCAAAATAATCTGCTGAAGAGAACTTTACGAAAAAAAACTGAAAGTCGTTTTGAGTTACTGACGCTTCCTTTGATTATCTCAAAGAGGGTAGTCTATACTATTATTATAAAGAAGCAAACATTTGTTTGTTTGTCTGTAAGGTTGTATGTAGGGTATAATCTCTGGAAGTATGGGCGGATTTGTTTTTTTGCATTTGATAGCCCAATTTTTGAGGAAGGCTATATCACATCGCGCTAGGAGCCAAGGAAAAAGACAAAAACCTGAAATAATGCTAAGCGAAAACGAAGTGATAGCGCAGGCGCAGGCGACATGGTGGGGCGGGGGAATAAGAAATTTCACGCGAAACAGAAGCTAGTAGTTTAATATAAGTAAAAACGACTAAAACATGTATAACCTGGGATATAAGCCGTTCTTTCAAATTTTGTTTGGAGTTTTCTGTAGAAATATCAAAGACTTTTTACAGAAAGCCGAGGTTTGTAATTTTATATTTCCTTAATTGCGCCATAATCACACCGGCCCTGACAGGCGCTGTACTTTGTTTAAATTATTTCATCACTTCAGCTCTCACAATGGTAGCGGAAAACATACTCACCATCATCAACATGTCCTAGAATTATAAAATCTAAGAAATGTGGTATCTACCAACCCGTACCGGAAGGTCTATGAAACAGAAGTGGTAACATTAAAGGTTGATTATTATGCAAAATCAAAATCAAAAGTCATTTATTCAAATTAGGCTGAAAATCAGCACTTTTCGAACGTCAAAATTACATAAGACAGTCCCCCAAAACGCCCGCCCTTCACCACTTCCTAGTGCTTTAGCTGGGAAGAAGAAGTGGCGCAACACGAAATCCCCAGCAGCACAGCTGTATGTTCGGTTAGAAGAACTGGATTCTAAACAATTGTAAGTAATTACCGAATCATTAAATTAATTGCCATACGACAGCTAGCCACGCCAATGCCAGAAAAAAAGAAGAAAAAAATTGAATTTAAATAACACTTAATACATAAATAAAAGCCTCCAGGGCATGGCAGCTTACATATGCAATACTGGAATTATTATACAAACAAATAAAATAAATAAATGATAAATTAGGTCCATCAAAGTAAAATAAATTAACAGAACAATTACTGTAACAATAAGAAAACCAAAGACAGCAAGACGACCAGTCACCACAAGCAGCACCCGTTCACGAGCGAAACGCACAGAAGTGGGAAGGAGGAAACCCGACCCCCGACGCTACCGCAAGCAGTGACATCTAAGGGAGCATGACGAACTTGCTGCCGGTTGCTCAGGCAAGAATAATATTATCAATTGTCGAGGTCGCTAGCTAACCACATATTGCAAAAACATGCAATAATACAAAATATATAATAAAAATATATAATTTATAATAATATATAAAAACATTTTAATTATTAGATCATGTCAATAATAAAAAATAAAAAAATAACAAATATATGAACTCATATACCCTGTCAGTACGTAAGCTGATTCTGGAGAAAGAACACGAACATTGTCTTGAGTTAATCACACCGACCAACAGTTCTTATCGTTTAAGTAGTCGTTAATGGAATAATATGCCTTTGAACAAAGGTTGGATTTTACTTGAGCCTTAAACGCATTAAAAGGTAAATCTAGTAAAGAAGAGGGCAACTTGTTATAAAAGGTTATACCAAGCCCAACAAATGAGTTATGGACCTTATGAAGCCGGTGAAAGGCAGCACGTAGTTTGTTCTTATTTCTAGTGTTAACATTGTGAAATTCACTGTTTTTAGTGTATAAGTGTATATTTTGCCTAATATATAAGATGTTGGCGAAGATGAATTGAGATGCCACCGTGAGAATACCAATATCTTTAAAAAAATCTCTAAGAGAAACTCTGGCTCCTAGCTGATAAATTGCTCGGACAGCTCGTTTTTTAAGGACGAATATATTTTGAATATCAGCGGCTTTGCCCCACAGCAGAATACCGTAAGACATAACGCTGTGGAAATAACTAAAATAGACTAACTGAGCTGTATCAACGTCAGTGTATTGTCTTACTTTCCTGACGGCGTAGGCGGCTGAACTGAGCCTCCCCGCTAGTCTTGATATATGTGGGCCCCACTGAAGTTTGGCATCTACCGTTACGCCCAGAAAAACCGCCGAGTCTACAGTTTCAAGCAGCTCTTTATCTAAGACGATGTTGGGTGCTAGATTTCTAACATTCGGTAAGGCGAACTTCACACATTTTGTTTTCTTGGCATTGAGAACTAGGTTATTTGACGTAAACCAATCCGTAACCATTGAAAGTGCACTTGCACTTGAGAATGCACCTTACTAACCTCTTTTTTTTGGGTGGGCAATCATCAAATGACTTCTCCCGCTCTGGGTGGAGCGGGAGGGCGTGTCAGACTTTTACTGACTAAAACCCACCCGTGTTCCTTCAGTTGCCTGTGCCAGGGTCACGGCCACGTCACTTTCTGCTGACATCTCTTTGAGGCGCGCGTGGAATACGACGCGCTGTCGACCCGGGCCTGGTCCTTACCGGACGGCGAGCTACCCGTTGCTCGCCGTCCGCAAGCCCGCACCTACTGTGGCCGGGAATCTGCAGGCGACTCCCGACGCCCAGGGCATCTTCTGCGGCGGCTGGTGGGGGCGTGAGGGCGCAAGGCTCACGCCCTCTGTTGGCTCTGTTGCCCTCACGCGCTCCGCCTCCTCCTTCGCGAGCATTACTGCTGCCGGTCGCGAGAGATCGCCGTCGCCGATCGCCTCCGCGAGGACACTACGGTGCTCCGCCCAAGCTGGGCAGACCTCCACCGTATGTTCCACCGTGTCCTCCGGGCGATCCACATAATGGTGACACCCGGGCGTTTCCTCCCGCCTTATGTGAAACAGGAACCTCCCAAAACAACCGTGTCCGGTGAGGACCTGTATCAGGCGGAAGGTGAGGACGCCGTGGCAATTGTACCCTCAATGATGCCATGAGATCCAGCCGGAGCTCTGTCCGCTGTACCGTGATTTCTCGCGGCACCTTACTCACCTCAACGTTGTCATTCTCTCCGTTCATCCTTTCTGAAATAAGATTTATGTATGTACCAATGCAAAATTATTTATCATCTCTCTCGAGTTTCATTACTAAATCAAGACACCGTGACATAAAAATATGACGATCGATTTACACATATATGATAAATGGCATGTCCAAAAACTCCGTAACATTTTCCCGTGAAAATTGTAGCATGAATCCAAAGTAGAGTTTCGGATGACAACATTAATTTTCCGGTTCAACTATTACTTTTACTCCATTCACACATTCGTACAAGTATGATCTCTATGCTTCTGAAATTATTAATCAAAATCGTGTGGATGAAATTGCATGGGCTGCAGATAAAATTTTGTTGGGAGCTGACGGTTGCGCTCCGTAAGTCCTTGTGAGAAATGTTAAGAATTGGTGTCGACATGTGAACATCTGGCTAGAATCAAAGTATTCACGTTTTCGTGCTTCGGTGTCACTAAAGAGCAACCCAGGAACTTTGTTTGAGGACGCCTTCATACAGACCTATAATGAGGAGTATTTCGATCTTTCTTAGCCAAGAAATGTATTAAACTTGGAGTATTTGAGGTAAAGCTTATAATGCGAAGTTTTTGTTGTTTGTCAATGTTTTCTAAACGGTTCTATTTTGTTTCTCTTTTGCCTGGAATGTTTGATGCTGTAATAAAAATATATCTAGACACTTTTGACATCTTATTAGTAAGCAGTTTTATTTGATTTATTTAAGCTAAAAATAATGATGTAATAATTAATATAATTATTTACAACGAAGTTTTTATCGAAGTCGATGTACTTAATGTGTACTTTGACATTTAAAGCATCATTATAAAATTGTAAAGCAGCTTACTTTACGTCTGACATAACTTTGAGTTAGTTATATTCTCATAATACATAACATAACATCACGCCTGTAATGCCAGAAGGGTTAGGCAGAGGTGTACCTATAGAACATCCATATTTCGCACGTTATGCTTAAGTCCCATTTAATAGGGGGCGAGCCTATTACCATCAACCGGGCACAAATCCAGACTCCGGGCTGCTACTGAGAAATTCTAGACAAAAAAAAAACAAATACACTTTGCCCGACCTGGGAATCGAACCCAAGACCTCATGCTCAGCAATAGCTTACCACTAGTCGAAAGAGGCAGTCAATATTATAATTATTTATAATATTCTTAAACGACAAAGTGCGAAAGTACGCAAAAAGTTATTTTTTTTAAAATCAAAACTAAATATAACAACTTAGCATAAATAACTGTCGTCCTGTAGCCCGCGGAATTCAAATGTTCTTGTGTTTTTTTGCAATTCTTTTGTCCAGCGGCCTAATTGTGTAACATATTTTCGTAAACGATTTCGACAGATCTTTTGTATTTTCACAGTTCAACAACATTTATTGCGATAATTACATTGATGAGCAGATATTTGTATCGAACTTATGAAGCAATGGATTAGCAATCTGTTTCAAAACGATTCAGATACCGATTGATTGTGTATTACGCAATTAGGATACAGTTTCAGGTTGTATGTATTTACAGAATTAAAATCATAATAAATCAACAATATCAACCCTCCTAGTTCATAAAATCCTATTGAATAACGAAATATTCATTCAATGGGGTACTTGATACGGTTCCGAACCATATTTTGTTCAACATACAACCTGACATTATTTGCAAATTGCAAAACGTAAGATTTTCTTTTGAATTTTGCGGGCAACCCTGGCGCATCCCAGACAATCCGCTAAAAAGAGCTGTTGCCAAACTAAAAAAAAGTGAAAGGAAGCAAAAGCAAAAGGCAACATGCATACGGTACACATTTTTGTGGAATTCTATATTTTGGAACCACTTGGATGGTGGGAGTCGAGATGTAAAAATTTTGACACTTTGAAAAGCTCGTGTTCATATACGAAAAATGGCATGAACGCTTTGCAAACAAAACTTTGTTTCGGCAATTTCCATGTTTTGTCAAAACATGTTTGTCGTTGTATTATTATTTGTTGGCTTCATATAAATATGTAAGGGTGATGTTGTGTGTCTTTGTGCAAACGGAATTTACACTATGTTTAATTTATGCGATGAATGTGCGAAAGGGTTTTAAAAGCGAAATATTTTTTGTTTATATCATCACTTCTCTGTTTACGTTTTTACAGTTTTGTGCACCAATGCGGATCATCAAATGACGTTTTTTGTAAAAATTATTACTATTTTATTAGTACAGTTTTTTTAACAAGTCCTTTGTTTCTTTCGCCTTCACCCACTTCTTTCAAGACAAGAGATTTAAAAATTTTCCAGGAACTGAACTACATAATCATGTCACGTGTCACTGGCAATGTGACCCACACATTGCCAGTTTTAATGACTGCCTTTAGTCACATTTTTAAAAGAGAATATTAGTTAATAGAAAAGGTGAAAAAGTGTGAAGGTGTAGGAACTTTAGGTAGGCTTTATTTCGCGAGGTTAGGGACGCTCGGAGTCAGCAGCAGGGTCTGGATGATGTAGCAGGACCGGCAGGCAGCAGTGGAGCTGGATGAGGACGAGGCTGTGGTTTCTTACGCCGATCAGGATCATGAGGAGCCTCATGTTCCCATCGTCCCTGTTAGAGGAGACAAAGTTCTTAAAATAATTTTGAAAGACTCGGGGTACGTCGGGATTAATCGGGAATCGGCAACAACAATCAGTTTATGGGGCCAAACGGTTTTTGTGCTATCTTTCGCCTCTTGACGATGAGCCTATGACAATAAAGTTATAACTGTAATCCTTTAAACTTAAAATAATTCATCATACATCATTAAAATTCAGTCATTAAAATAACAGGTGAATTTGTGACACATTATTTTTTAACGTAGGATACGTTATAAAATGTTGTGTCACAAAAAACGAAAACGTTTAACGAAAAATAATTCGTAAACAAGAGAAAAAAAACCTAAAAGTTTGATGTTCACTGTTTTACCTCAATTTCTTTACTGGACGTTTCTCCTAAGATGCCCTGGACATAATAATGTAACAAATAATTCAGTAGGGAGCTCCTTACATCTCTAAGCGTCACTTAATCACTCAACATCTACAGTGCAGACAGAATGTGTAACTAGCATTAGTTCACCGTTGAATAATAGTCGCGAGATGAGCGGAGCTGAGTTGAGCGGTGTCAGAGCCAAAGGATTTTACATTATTCTCGTTGCATTGGTACAAAAATAGATGGGTAAAAAGTGGAATCTTGTGAAATATATAAATACGGCAGATTTAGGTTTTGATTTCACCAATAAAATTGAACGCGATCAGTACATAAACTCCGTTTAAGAGCTGTCAGTGTTATTATTTTCTATGGAATTTTGACATTTACCGCTCTTGAACGCGTTTTAGATGAGCTGAACGCGTTCAGTAACATTGGTCAAATTGGCACTTAGAGTTAGTGCTCCCCACAAACAGGTGCGACGCCACAGCGCTACAGAAAGGCACCGCTCGTTGCGCGACACGCGGTGGGCCCGAGACTTTAGAAGGTTTGATAGAGTAAACATGCCAAAACTTTGTCATTTTTGTAGCACTTAATTTCAAAATGGTTTTTAACAGGTAAAGCATGTTGGGTATATACCTAAGTATCAATATAAAAATTCCTAACTTTCAACTTCAATTTTTTTTGCTAGAGGTGTAGAAATGTCCTGACTACGCTGAGTATTTGAACTTTTGTTTAAGACTATTTTCATTAGAGTTTAAAAGTGCATTGGACGAGAAAACTTTCGAACTTTATCAAAGGCTAACTTTATAGAAGTGAGCTTTATTGATGTTTTCCAGTCCTGTAAACGTAACTTAAAAAACGATTGTAAAATAAAAATACTCCTTTCCACCTAATATTTACTTTATCAAATTGTCGCAATTTAGAAAATAAAATATAGTAGTTTATTAGGTAAAAAATTCTTTCGAATTTACAACATTAAGTTTACGCCGCCTTCGTGCTAGGTTCTTTCTTTAAGCCTCAACTGTAAAACATTAAATTCACAAAAGATTTTGAATACCTAAACGAAGTAACGTCAAGTTACGAATTTACAAAGATTTGCTTTAAAAAAAAACTACATAACTACTTATGTTTAATTTTGAATTATTTACGGTAACTTGAATAGGGTCTGAATTAGATAAGACTCTTGAATGAATAAGAAACTTGATTACTGATCCTTTTGTGCAGATTTTTTACGGGCATATAATTTATTGACTATAACCGGTAGGTTATTCAGGAGAATTAAATTGACACACGTCTATCTGTCTTGTTACAGCCATTTTATACAGCTTTTAATGATTGACAGTTTCGATTTCAATAAACGGTCAATTTACGTTGGTAGTAAATTTTCTAAACTTCAAGGAGCGGTGCGAAGCAAACAGCAAATTCAAATTTCAAAACAGCGATGCTTTCGAAGTAAGTTGAATCGACCAACAAATTTTGCAGTGTTAATTCATTTAAAAATTAATGCACCGCTCAGTGGAATTACTTTAAGGTATTTCTGTTGTTGATTTAACTCACTTTATAATCATTACATAAAATATAGTTTTTGTTCAACATTTTAAGAATTATGCGACGAAATATATTTTTTTGAGCTATTTTTTTAGATTTTAGTATCAATTTTTATTTTATTTTGAAACGATTGTTTTTTTTTTTTTTAACACTGAAAAACTGAGCGTTTTACGTAATGCCTTAATAGAACATCTATTTAGGTACATAATTCCTACCACATACATTAGCAAGCCAATACTCTGATAAAGTCATAATATACTGCAGAATTTATTATTTACACTGGATTCTCTGTCGCCACAGGCCCGTAGTCTAAGCAAATTTATGGCATACTGCCCTGCAAACTAAGACAACCGTAACTGTACACAGTATAAAATCGAGAGAATCCTGCGTAAATATATTTTTTGTTAAATTAGTGTTCAGTGTAGCAGTTTTAGAAAATATTCATCTTGAATAATTTTAATCGAAGGAAGCGATCATTCCCTCGAAGTAAGTGTTTAAAATGTGATAACCATTATACTTTACTTTCAATTTAGCAAATAATCCTTACGGCTAGTGCAACATAATTGCTTAATGAACCTACCGTAAGCCCAGTAAGTCATATAGTTGCGGTTTTTATATCTAGGAATTTTATTAAGACGGTTTGACGTCGAATAACGGGATAACCTGTATTACCAAACCATGACAGCACATTCTTTGCATCCCGATGAAAGATTAAGAATGCTTGAAAAGTTTAAATGAAATCTTCCTGCGCTTAAGTTTCCCATAGAGACAGCATTTTAATTAAATCTGCCTAGCCTTATACCAATTATGATGGAGTCAGTTTCCAGTCTGCAGCTAGTACCAGTATTTAAGATTGAGCGACTGCTTATCTAAAGAAAAAGAAAGAAGAAGAAACCTGACCTTCATAACCCAGATACTGGGAAACACGATACCCCTTTGTATGACTGGTTATCAGACTTTTGGGTTTCTGACCCCCTGTAACGACAAAGATCTACGAATGACAGCCAAGACCAATAGCTTAACGTACTTTCCAAGGCTCGGAGGGGCCTCGAAATTATTAAGTTAAGGATGGTGACCCATCGACGGACCGACCTAGACAAGCGTAGCTTACCTTTACCTTTGATCGACCCGTGCGGCTGTTATCATTTAACAATGAGCCTATGGCGTCATCTACACCGGGACATGCAAGCAACGTATTGCAATGACGTCACGCAAAATCCTGCATCTCGCAAGCAAAGTTTACCGCGTAACTAGCAATAGGTATACAAAGTCCCGACATCAATCGTCGGTCAGTTGCCCACCAGACTCAACACCCGGTTGGTTAGGGGATCCTCCCTTTTCGAAAGACTAGGATTGAACTTTACACCATGTTCCTCATATCCCTTTAAGCCCTTGTTGCGCAGCACATACCAAGCTGATTACGAATTTAACATCACAAGTTTTAGGAAATCTGCAGAATAGTAAAATGTGACTTACATCAACGTGGTATTGATACTCTATGCCGTTCCGTAGTAGTTTTAGTTTACTAGACAAGACAATGGTAAATTACGATAACTCTGTATTTAGTGGTAGGTAGCTAGATAAAAACGTATTATCAAAACTTGATCTTGGAACCGTAAGTGATAATTTAGGTACTGTTGCCATACTAAGTATTTAGTCACACATTTTTGTACACAACTAAAAAAACCGACGGTAATATCAGATACCCTTGTCATCAGTAGTAGATAAGTACAATATTAATTATCGTCAGTAATTAAAACCACAGGAAATATAAGTTACTGCTACTATGTCTAGTATTAGTTTCGCATAAAAACTAAAAATAGTTCAGGTATCCACCGTATTACCGGTATCCACCGTATCACAGGTATACACCGTACTTACGGAGTTTATTTTTGGGATACATTTTAGCTAAAGGACCGTAAGAGCTCATACGGTTTTTATAATAAGTAACGTTCAAAAAAGCAGTTAAGCAGCTTCTGACTAACACTATGTCGGTTAGAGTAGGTTTTTTCTAAAACACATTAAAGATACCATAATAGAGGATTAACTTATTTTTCATTTAAAAAAAACTAGTTACGGATGTCTATGTTAGCAGGACAGCATACATATTATCATTACGAGTGAGATACCACAGTTGCAGATCTTGAATTATAGGAGAAACAGATGGTTATATGCTTGGATAAAAGGATTGATGAGGAAATTCCTTTTTACAAAATCTCTGTGTTAATCGTCCTTGTTGTAAAGAAAAGGTTGGAAATAACGATTTAAATGCACACATTTTTATCATTCATCCCGGATTTTAATCAACAACAGTTTCAGCTCAACATCAGTTCGACCCCAAGTTGAGTCGCAAGAAAAAAGATTACAGAAATTACGTAATTATGGCGAATGTGGTGATAATGTCACCAAACAAACCATTTCGTAAATACCTTAAATGAATAGCCCTCTGAATCTGATACAAAGTTATTCAAGAACTATATTCTAGAAATAAAACATTTTGCTGCCAACACTCGTAGAATACAAAATTATTAACAACGCCCATTGTTGCTCTAAATAATTATAGTCGGTGAAAAAAGAAAACACTGCTCTGTTTACACACAAACGCACATTTTAATCACAGTAAACATTTCCCGCGTTTTAATCAACAACAGCTGCAGCTCAACATCGGTACAACCCCAAGTTGAGTCGCAAGTAATAAGCATTACTGAAATGACGTCATTATGGCGAATGTGGCGCGGCACTGAAAAGGACCGTTGCAATTAAATTTAATGCGATACTCTATTTTCACTGCATTTGCGTAGGCGGCGAGTGCGTTGCGAATATTATTAATGGAATGGACTCTTTTAGTGAGTCCTGCTTGATTTGGGGACGTTTTATTGTTTGGTCTGTTGAATTGTTTAATAGTAAAATGTATTTTGTTCAGAGTAGCTTGATTAAAGTTTTTGGTGTTTGAATCTTTGCAAATTACATTGTTTTCATCAAAGAACTTGTCATATGGAATTTTGGAAATATAATTGCGTGGGTACCAGGTGTTTAATGCTGGACTAATCTATTACTAAAATGATTGAAGAGTTTCCAGGACTTTGTTAATAAAATATACGCTGACTTACAAAACCTGAAAGGGTTAAAAATGCATTATCTGAAGACAGAGGATAATTAAAAAGTGTTTTTTTTTCTGTTAAGCCCAAGGCTATCTATGGACTTAAGCTACCCAAATCAAATAAAAGGTGTAAATTTTCTGTTTTTCAAAAACCCAGGCCTATATAATTCTTTAAGCTAGCTTGGACTAAAAAGTCTTAGTTAGAATTTCTAGGCCGAATTTCAAACCACATTCAACGCTTTTGCAAGCGCCCAAAATCTATTTGCCATCCCAAATCCATATGGGGCACAGGAAAAAGCCTTGCTCGCCCACTCACACTGATTAGGTATCGTTGAATCGTTAGCGACCATCCATCTTGGTGACACGCTGGCTCAACCCGTCTGCTATTGTCTCAAAAGTGTCCAAAACTTGGAACAGTTTAATGAGAACTGGTTGATGTATAGCTTAGCAGGGCGTGTATGTTATATGGAACGTAGTTGTGGACGGTGCGGAAAACGGCATATGAAAAATTAATAACAGTGTACAAAGTGATAAATAAATTAATAAAAGAATTATCCAACCAAGGAAGGATGAATTAATTGTAAGTAAACACGTGAGCTGTCTGCTGGTGGTCAAAGTGGAAGAAAATATAGATAGATCTATACTTCATTATAATCATCATTCATAGTCCGATTTCACCCACTGCTGAGCGTATGCCACTTAGGTAGATAGAACTAAGTACTTCACAGAATCTTAGCATTTAATTAAAATGAGTACCTTAAAAAGTCGTGTATCCATTTGCAGTTCTGACTAGGACACCAAAAATGTCTCAAAAAGTTCATGTAGTTTCGTATAATTCGTTCGTTCGTGTTTCGTGTAGTTCATGTAGTTTCCTAGCTTTAAGCTCTTTGTAACATTATTTACAATATGTAATGAAATCAATAAATGATTATGATTATATGTCCACGGTTTCGCCAAAAATTCCAGTCCTTTAGTGGTATGAGCAGTCGATATTTGAACTAGTAAACTAATGTTTCTTGTTGTTGTTTAACTCTTGTACATTACATAAGTGTTACATTTCGTGTACGAACCAAGTGTTTTGGGATGTATTAATTTTGCTGCTATACGGACAGAAGTTTCTTGTTGAATTCGCACGGCGCATAAGTACCTACGTATTTACGTGTAGTTGGTGCATTGTTTAATGCATGTGTTCGTTAATGTACTGAGATAGTTGTATGAGCTATGGCTAATCTAGCTGCCGTGCATGCACTCAAACGTTGCATACGTAACAATGTCGGATTTGTGTTCGTGTGAATCATTAATAATCTAGTGGCTTACTACAATACTAACAATTCAATCTCTACAGTGAGAATAATTAGCTGAGCTTGGTCTAGTGTATATTTCAATGTAACAGTCATCTTGAATGAAATCCGTAAAAAATTGATCATCTGTTTCAGACAAAAAAAGTGTTTAAAATGGTGTAGTGGATGATGATGAAGAATGTTATAATATTAATGTTGAAACTTCTCATGATTCGCTTTCTGATCAGACTTTTCACAACCGGGTTCGGCTTCCAGTCAAACCCAATATTTTACATTAAGCGACTGCCTATCTAACCTATTCAGCACCCCATGATTGTAATTCCATAAAATCAGTAAAACAATCACAAATCTGATTAACCAATCAAAACTAGAGTCCCAGAAACAAAATCCACTTCACAAGTCGTATAAACCAAAAGAATAACCCAAAAACGTTAACAAGAGCCTGTAAATAGAAAGTGGGTGTACAAAATGGCCTAAAGTTAGGCCATTTAGTGAAACACGAACGAATAAGGCGTCCATCGATCCTTGTACATTTATTTGTGTTGCAGAAGTCCCGTAAATATCTTCAATGGATGTTGCAAATTGATTTTGCCATTTAGTGTTCGTTTTGTTTGTTGGGTGGTTTTGGGAACTGGATGACTCAAGTTAGGCCCCATAGAAAAGTGGTTAAATTGTTTGGTGAGAATTTATATAATCGATTTCAAAAGCATTGATCAGTATCTACAAGTCTGGTTCTTAAGACTGCGTGGTATATGCATCCCAGAATTTCTGGAGTGGCATTGATAAACAAAGAAAGAAGAAATAAAATACATTTATTTAGAACAGACTTAAAGGCACACAAAAACAAATGCAAAATTGTAAATTTGTGTTGTACTACATTAGCAGGTAAGTGTGCCTCACGGCTGTGCCAAAATGACCCAGGTCAGCTAAAATGCTGGACAACTAGTGCCTGACGTTGGTTTTCAACTGGACCTGTAAAGTTTTAAATGACTTCCTATTTTATTTAGTTCCGACTCCACAAGTTACTCTCATTTATGTTTTATTTCTAGAAGACCTACTCCCGGAATCACTTACATTCATTCTTGTAAAATCTTGCCTTCCATTTCTCTCACTGTATCTTGCCGTAGCTTCGCTAAAATGAAATCTAGTTATTAAGCCACTCCATCAAACTTGAGTACACGATGTACTTTACCCTACATCACAACTCAATGATATCAATGCCTGACCATTTTATGTAGTCCCGTAGATATATTGTTTTCTTCATCAAACGGGTTCAACATAAACTGGTTCTTCACATCGTGTATTGTATTCACAACGTAGTCTTGGATAAGGGTCTTGGAAATTGTTTTACGTGTCACATTATGTAACGAACGAGACTGTTCTCTTTGAACGCGTTTTGAATTGTTAAAGTTATCGACCGATTTCTTGGTGACGAGGTTTTAATGTCACGTTTGGTTCGGAGTTTAGCGTAAGAATATAATACATTTAAATTGGGGTTTATAAAGTGTGGAGCAAAATTTTCAGCAGCTTGTTAAAGTTTAATGTTTAACAAAATTGTTTAGAAATGTCGATGATCGCAAATTAAAATATAAATCTTCCAAATCAAATATTGAATGGTAATTCTGCGGGGCGAGCATGGGCGTACCCAAGATGTTTGTAACATGATGAGATAAATTATGTCATGTCTTACAATTTGTCTTAAATGCTAGCACAGGTCAAACATTTGACATAATAATATGGCCTTTCTTGTTGCTGACTTTATAATGTGACACAGTAAATTAAAAAAGATAAAATGTCTATGGCCATCTGAATATGCGACCAAACAAAATAATATATATGTATGAGTGCAGTTCATAAAGTTAAACAACTTTTTAATTTGGTTGGGATCTAATTCATTTTTCACACACGCACGGCAAGTCTTTCCAAAGAATTGGATTTGCTGCCATCGCCAAAAAGTTATTCTTTTTTTTTCAATAGGAAAGTTAGACATAGACAGTAGATAAATAAGTTTGAAATACATAAATAGCTGAAGCTTAATCAGCCTATAACGTTCCCACTGCTGGGACACAGGCCTCCTCTCTATGAGAGGTAGTGAGCCGTAATCCACCACGCGGGCTCAGTGCGGGTTGGTAGATGTCACATGTCTTCGAATTTTTTGTTCTAGGACATGCCGGTTTCCTCAAGATATTTTCCTTCACCGTTTTGAGATTTTTTTGTTTGTTTGTTTGGCATCTCGCAGGTCAACCTATGCGGTTGTCGTCTGCTTAAGCGGACTTGCCTGTGGATTCCCTAATAAATTAAGGCCTCCAGCCAGGACTTAAACTTATATACTAAATAAAACTAAGCGACAACGCTAAGGGCACCCCCTGTGGGGTACGAACCTCAACTTAGGGCGTCGCTGGAAGAGGGCAGCAAATGACTAGCTGGATCGGGATTGGTATTATTTACGGACGAATTTAAAGCTACAGGCTCAGCGGCGCGGGCTGGCTCGAGCAAGGGTCGGGAGGGGCGTCGATTTGGGCGTCGCGGCGGGCCTCGGCGGCGAGGGCGGTAGGACGGCGATCGGGTTTTGGGCTTATGTAGCGTGCTAGTGGCCTTACTACTCTCCTGGAGGAGGGTAGTGGCGTCGTCGGGGTCGATTAAAGTATGCCTTGGTTCGCGAATACTGCTAATGCTAGAGGAAGTGTAGCGGGCGGCCGCTGTAATCAGGGGGTTAGAATGTTTGATGCCGCAGTCGAAGAAACGCTTTGATAAGCGTTTCATGAACTGTTTTATGGTTGGCATTTTGAGGTCGACGTGAAGATCGATATTACGGACATAGAAGGGGGCACCCGTGACCCTTCTGAGGAAACGGTTTTGGAGGGTCTGCATCTTATGGAGATGACGTGGGTGAGCGTGCGCAAATACAACGCAGGCATAGGTCATGATGGGACGGATGACTGCGGTATAGATGCGGAGCTTGCATTTAAGTGACAGTTTACTACGGGCTGTCAGTACGAATTGGAGCCTGCTAAGAGCGAAGGAGGCGCGCGCGCGAACCGCCTTGATATGAGCCTTAAAGGTAAGGTTCTCATCGAGGATTACGCCTAGGTATTTGGCTTGCTTCTCCCAAGGGATTGGCTTGCGTACATAGTAATCGGGCTGGGAAGTGGGGGAGGGAGTCGACGACGTCTCGAGAAGAGAACCGCCTGACTCTTATCGGGGTACCGTTTTGAGAGCAGTGGTGATTAAATTATATACACAAAGTAAAGCGCCTGCTTGGGTTCGAACTCACCACCTACAACTCGTAAGTCGGGACCGTTACCACTGGGCCACCACTGCTCTATATAAATAGTCTTTTCTAAAAACATAGGTAAGTATTATAACGTAGGTACTTACCTTTATGTGAACGGGCAAACGCCACACCGTATTTAGAGACTGCAAGTCCACGCGTTCTTCACGCAAATAAACTACCATAGGCATTGTCAGGCGGAAAATCCGTTGGACCTCCCAGTCTGGCTACTCGAACGGGATAAAGGAGTCCCGAATTTTCGCCAGAAGATTTTCCTGCTTTGGGCCTCTTGCCTTCTGGCAAGAACATAATTATAATAATTTTCTGCCATTTGGTGCAGGAATTAGCAGGAAAATATTATTTTTATTAATATAATTTTTTCTCACCACCTCTGAGCGAATGTGATAAATTTTTCATAATCGTCTGTCAAAGTGTGACCTTTATGACAAAATGGCTGCGACCGTATTAGCAAATAAGATATAAAGAGTCCCAATTAAACGTCACGAAGTTTTGTCACATGTCTAGAGAATTATCTCACGCCACCGTGCTAGCATTTAAGACGTAACGTTTTTATCGCCCAAAATGAGATAAATAGCGTAACTCATGACATGTCACAGTAGGCCATGCTCGCCCTGCTGCATATGCAAATCACTCTATTGATATAGCCAAAATGTTAGCTTAGCAAGAGTACCACCAATTTATCGTTCTAATAAGGGATTAAACATATTATAAAGTAAAAAGAGATGCCGTAAATTGAAACTAAGCCTACCAATATCCATCTCCGGACTACATTTTATAAAGAACTGTCCTCAAAACCACTGCACTATAAATCCAAAATAAAAAAACAGATCCAGTAGATGCCGTTTAATTAATTTACTATTTTGTTGTATTTCCAGTTCAGCCATAACCTTTTAATTTGATTACCAGTGGTCTGCGGTCGTACTGTTGTGGTATTACGCGCTCCGCTGAACGTTACGTGCGCCTCAGATGGGATGGTACTTTATTTTAGTTTGATATAAGTAATTATGGCATTATGAGTTCATAATGCACTTAATGAGATGAGATAAAAAAGGAGAATTGACGGAAAATAAATGAAACAACTGAGATGGCGGCTAATAGAGTTGTAAAAGAAGAAAATAGGCTGCGCTCACGCCAAAAAATATTTAAAAAAGGCAACAGTCACATGATAATAAGATGAGATCAAAGTTGGACAAAAAGCAATTAGGTACAGAAGATTCTGCCGACTTCCAATAAATTGGAATGAAGACAAGAGGAACGTGGTGAAGATGAGAAAAAAAAGGCAACAGAAAGTCATTACCGAAGACATTTCTCAAGTATACAGTTATTTTATTACATGAAGCAACTGTTTGTTTCAGTTTGCAGTTCGAATATTATTATTTAAAAAACGATAAAATTCAACCGTCAGTTTACACCGGTAGTTTTGTGATATAAACAACGAATTCAATTAATACAAATGAACCACGGATGGTACACATTTGTGTATGCACAAATGTTTACATAACACATAGCTTTTACAATAAATTGTGATCACAGGTGCTGCTTGTGTTCGAGTCTGCCCACAAAGTTCCGTAGTTCAATTTTATTTATTTTTCCGTAGGTATGCAAAAATGATAAAAAACGACACATTCATTTAAAAAAAGTAAGGACACAGAGCAGCTGTTTTGAAAGTTAGCGTTTTCATTCGTTTCACATTTAATATAACATAACTAAAAGGATCATTCTGTTTCTGTCAATTGAGAGCAACTGATATTAATATAAAATTACGAGTGAAACTTCACACACGTGATGGGTAATTGGTAAGTACGAGTACACACGACGACATATCAAGCTATACGTTTCCAGTTTTAGCTGACCTCGCATTGTATAGGTTTTACGTAAGCATTTACTGGAAATGTATTGCTTTATATTATGTCGTCGTGCGTACCTATCTAATAGCAACAAATGTTTTTTTTTTTCTTTCGAAAATTAAAATTAAATAACCAAACAGATAGTTAAGCACCTCGTGTTGCGCGAAGTAACAGAGTACGAGTATCATAATTATTATGAGAGTACTATAATTTAATAAAATCCTTATTGGTTTTGTTTATATAGATATAAGATCCCGATCGTTACCTGTGCCAATTAAGTAATTTACAAGGCCCTGTGTAATATAATGAGACGTATTGTGAAAATCGTCTTTAGCAAGTCGACATGCAACTTATGACCGATTTTAGCTCGCATTTTTAAATGTGTGTGGAATAATAATTAGCTAAGACGGAAACCATGCTTGTGCAGACTTTGATTTTCTCTTTCACTGACTAAGGTGACATGTGCTACTTTGACTTGAATGCGGTTTCTTTTTATAAGTTCGACAGATTGCTCAACAATTGTATCCGGTTTTTATTCAACCTCAGGATATATGAACATGTGTCGAGCTAGCATAGGTTAGAGCTCAAATGGATGTCCATTCGCCAAAGAAGAAGTTTGCGCACTTAGACCACGCTTTTCTTCCTTCTCAACTTCTTAT
This sequence comes from Dasypolia templi, assembly GCA_963555695.1. Classification (NCBI taxonomy): domain Eukaryota; kingdom Metazoa; phylum Arthropoda; class Insecta; order Lepidoptera; family Noctuidae; genus Dasypolia; species Dasypolia templi. The sequence continues at coordinate 5,274,270 of OY743148.1, read as the reverse complement.
CTTCTCAGTTCCAATATCTACCTTTTCACGCTAAGAAACTGAGTTCTTCTAACAATCTTCTCCTGCTCTGTCCTTCTCATACTTCTAACTTTGTTAATTCTGTCTTTCAAATTCAGTCCATTCTTCTTTCCGTTCAGCTCCATTTTTTCATTATTCCTCTTGTTATTAGAACGGCCATCAATCGGTATGCATTTAAGCGGAAATTGCTGAGTTCTCAACACCTCTCTACTCTCTTGAATTTGCATGTATATTTATTATATTAAATTTAATATGTATAATAAGCCTATTTATGTACACAATAACTATTTTATTCATAATTCATCGTGATTACTATTTTTAATAGTTTGTTTTCATAAATGTTCCTTTCAACCAAAGTACTTGGCATCTGATATCTTCACCACCCTTGGTTGACTGGTAGAGAATGCCTAAGGCATTCAAGTCCGCCTTTGTACCTTTTTGAGAGCGAACAGTCTACATAAATAAATAATCATTTAAAAATCTCAGTATAGTAATAGGTAACTGTTTGATGTATATAATTACAAAACATTTAATTAATTTAATTACCATAATCTGTATGTATGGAGCTCACGTAACTGTGATAAGATCCTATCCTTCCTTTAATATCCTCCGATCACTTGATTATCTTTGAACGTGAGTAGTAATTTGTTATCTTTTTAGGTACCTATAGTTTATTTCCGTATTGCAACAAAAAGGAAGATCGTTATCAAAATCGTTCTATTCTCTGTTTACCCGACTATGGCAAAGTCAAAGGAGGGTTATGCCAAATAATAAACACATTAAATACTATTGTATGGTATTCTTTTTCCTCACATTGGGCACTCGTGTCAACATTCTGAACGTTCATTTTTTCATTCGTATTTTTGACAGTCTAAACTAAAATAAAGATTTTCAAAACATACAGAGTGTAAAAAAAAATATACCTTTCGATTTCGTGATTGTACACCGCCTTATCTTTATGTTTGAAGAATTTTCGAGTTTCAAATTATTCTGTTAGAGAGCAGCAAACAAACGTAAGCGCGCTCTTTTCATTGCCAATTTAATCTTAGATAAAAATAAAAAAGTAATTGATTTGATTGGTTTACCGATTATTATCAGATGGTTATCTTCTGAAAATTACATATAAGGGGGAAATGCATTAGCTACTTACAGTTCGGTAGTGAAAATGGCAGTAAAAATATTGGCTTTATTTGTGGTTGCAGCAGTGGCTTTGACTAAAGGTACTAAAATATTAATATTTTCTACAGTTTAGTATGTAAAAAATAAAGTTAGAGATGCAGCCAAAAAACTTGCTAAAAGATTTTCACTTGATCAATGTAAAGGGAATATATTGTAAATTGTTTCTCTATTTTTGCATACTATTGGTGGTATTGGTATTTTTATTTTTATTAACTCTATTCAATCTAATTTAATAAAGCAAATATACTTAGCTCTCGTACAGCCCATTCTTCAATATTGTATCACCGTTTGGGGAGGTGCACATAAAACTATATTATAGCCCTTAGAAATAGCTCAGAGGGCTGTACTAAAAGTAAGTACTTTTCGCCCTTATTTGTACCCAACCCATTTTGTTTATCAGTCGTGTGGTCCTTACTTTTTTTTTTTTTTTGGGAATGGCATCTCGCAGGTCAACCTATGAGGTTGTCGTCTGCTTAGACGGACTTGCCTGTGGTTGCCCTAATAAATTAAGGCCTCCAGCCAGGACTTAAACTTATGTACTATGAGGTCCTTACAGTTCGCCAGTTGTTTATATTGCTTCTGGTTCTCAAGCAACACTCTTTAATACAATTCTCGAAAGGTGATCTAAACAGACGACGAAATATTTTTAGTAATAAGGACCGACCTTCTTTCAGACATGCTTACGTATACAAATACTTTTGCTTCTTGGGACCGTACTTATATAATAAGATAAATGATGCTTTGGACATATACCAGCTAAATAAAAAAAAATTGTAAAAGTATAATCTTTAAATATATTAGTAAACATACATATGAAGAGACAGAAAACTTATTAAAAATACTTAAATAGTAAATCTCTTTTATACTCACCGTCTCTCACTCTTACACACTCTTTCACACACTTTCACACAACTCACCGAGAGGTTAACACTCCACAGTCCATTATGATTATTTTGATTTAAACTTTTTTCTTTTGTGTTAGGATATATCATAAGGAACAGCGCTGATGTCTGAGATACAGATCAGATATCTTTATATCTACGAGTAGTTCAGACACAGATGCTTTCACTGTAAGTTTAAGAAAACTTGAATGTGTCCTGTATATCTGTTCAAATGTAACAAAGTCTGTGTCAATAAATATTATTATTATATTATATCAATCTTGCTATAAAATCAGAACGTTTCATTGTTTCATGTTTGAAGAGGTCACACACGGTTTTCACTTGCCCAAGTTCATTAAAGTGGGCGATACTGACAATTAGGTGTATATATCCATATTTGTGCTTTTATCTTCATCTTTTTTACTACAATGAAACTTAAGCATTTAATTCAATTAAATCATTTAAAGGCAGTTTTAAACTGTCACAGAGTCAGTACGCTAGCCAGAAAATTAAAGCTTATATTTACGTCTCACGCATGATTACTTTTTCGTAAACTAATGACCACTATATCTTCACAGGTCAAGCCGTCACACAAATCACACTAGCGGACCAGTATCACCAACCATTCCTGACCAACCCGCACATCGGGAAAACCGTGACCATCCCCAAGTCTTTCCTTGACACCCTTGAACAATGCCGCGTCATCTTCCCTAATGGTTTCCCGTATGAGGCTTATCCTAACAACAACCTACCACCCGGCCCCATCACCTTCTTGAGCGCCGTCCAACCATACACTAGCTGCGGTATTGGTTTCTTGAATGCTCCTGTGTCTGCCAGTGGAACCTATGAGCTGGTGTCCACAGTCCGTCATTCAGCTGACAACAGTCAGAGTGTGACCAGACAGAGGCACCATTTGACCTTTGTGGAAATCGATCCATGGAAGGCTGATGCTCCTGGTGCTGCTAGTGCTCAAGAATAATTTTCAATTTAAGATGATGCTTCTTCTAAAGAGTTATGTGTTGTATTATAATCTAAATCCAATAAAGTTTTGTTTTATGTATTTTTTTGTTTGTTTTTTTCATTTCTCTTCAATAATAATACTAACCTTAATAGATTATCTTGCAAAACATGAATATTAAAGTGAACTAAGCTAAATATAAAGTATCCTTTTAGACTTAAATATATTAACCATTTGACATTTGGCATATGCCTGCCTCCCCTAGAGCTTTCCACGATTCCAAATTAAAAACGTAACAGGTATTTGATCAGTCGTAACTCTCACGATAACTCGCATCTACACTTCGAGTACTCAGAGATAACCTTCCATAAAGTGATGCAAGCGGCTTAACTGCGGCATTACGTCGACATCATGATCTTTTGGAGTCATGGTCCCTAGCAGTTCTCACGAACTGATAAACGGGATGAAGCGGCTTTTCCTGCGGCAACCGTGCGACCGTCCTCGTCTTGCAAGTGTCATTGCGTCTGCATCATGCTCTTAAGGAGACATGGTCCCTATCAGTCCTTAGACTGGATATGAGATAGATGTGGTCACCCAAACCCCTTTTTTTTTTCTTTTTTTTTTTGGGTGGGAAATCATCAAATGACTTCTCCCGCTCTGGGTGGAGCGGGAGGGCGTGTCAGATTTTTACTGACTAAAACCCACCCGTGTTCCTTCATTTGCCTGTGCCAGGGCCACGGTTTTCTCTGTAGAATAACCCGCGACCCTGAGGCGTCGGCCCTATCGGACCCCGTCACTTTGTGCAGACATCTCTTTGAGGCGCGCGTGGAACACAACGCGCCGTCGACCCGGGCCTGGTCCTTACCGGCGGCGAGCTACCCATTGCTCGCCGTCCGCAAGCCCGCGCCTACGGTGGCCGGGAATCTGCAGGCGACTCCCGACGCCCAGGGCGTCTCCTGCGGCGGCTAGTGGGGGCGTGAGGGCGCAAGGCTCTCTCCCTCACCCGCTCCGCCTCCTCCTTCGCGAGCATTACTGCTTCGCAGAAGGAGATGACGGCTTTCCATTCCCTCTCGCTCCGTACCATGGCATGGACCAGGGCCGGACGCGAGAGATCGCCGCCGCCAATCGCCTCCCTGAGGACACTGCGGTGCTCCGCCCAAGCTGGGCATACCTCCACCGTATGCTCCACCGTGTCCTCCGGGCGATCCACACAATGGTGACACCCGGGCGTTTCCTCCCGCCTTATGCGAAACAGGAACCTCCCGAAACAACCGTGTCCGGTGAGGACCTGTGTCAGGCGGAAGGTGAGGACGCCGTGGCGCCTCTCCAACCACTCCTCAAAGAGGAGACTTACCGCCGCTATTGTGGCGTGCCCAATCACCCAAACCCCTGGAAGTTCACTCTTTGCACAACAAGCGTATTTGCAAGACACGTGTTCATATCAGTCTGACCCAGTTATTGGTCTGAGAGAAAGAGTGCAATATTCAAAAATTACTAGATAATTCGAGTTGAGAAATCAAATCTCAAGGATCATTATTAAATAGAGCTTAAAGTCCTAGTATCAGCCAAAGGCAACGAATACAACATTCAAGGATTACTATGAGATTAGAGAATCAAACTCAAGCATCAATAATAGAGTTGTGAACCAACTCACTTGAAAGTCTATAGACAGCCCCAAAGACTCACCCTTCAACACCTTCTAGTGTTTTTGCTGGGAAGAAAAAGTGGCGCAACAAACTCCCCAGCAACACGTCTGTGTCTAATAAGTTATAATGACTATCAACTCCATCAGCCTAGGATAATTATAATAACTAAAGACTCATCCAGTCTCACCAACGAACATACACACATACTACGTTAAATACTAGATTATAGACTAATAACAAACAAAATCTGTGCTTCAACACAACTTTAATTAACTTATTTAATATTAACTCGCTCTCCTACAACAGCCCACTTGGACAAGGCCTCTGGCACACAATAATTCTCTTAATTTTCTTAGCCAAGCCTTACACCGACCGGTTCCAACCGTGGTCTATCTCCCTTCTTGCTGGTATCGCTAATGAAACCTGTAATAAAATCTTCATAATGTGAAGGGGTAAAGGGATCGCTACGCTTTAATCAATCAATAATAGCTACGTTAATGTATCTGTGTACGATGTACCCATTTCAGTGCGACAAGGAACCGTTTTACAACGTTTGTCTCATTGTACGTGTTCTACTAAACCTAACGCATAAAATCTCTAAGGACAATATAAGATTTTAGTAGAACAATGATCTCTTTGGAGGGAATTAGATTACTACTGACTTACGAAATGCAGCACGTACTACCAATTTCACCTCGAACACAGCTCCTCACAGCTGACAATACTCACCAAACTCCTAACTCAACTAGCCTGCCCTCTTGAGTCTATTTCGACTGTCGTCTCTCGCGGCCTAAAACCCACTGTTTTCCTCACCACTCCCGTCAGCCTCCAAAACCGGGGCTCGGTCCTTTTCCACGCAATTTTTTTGTAAACTTCGACTTAAAATATATTTTTCTATTTCTTAATTATTTCTCAATTGCGTGCCGTGTTTTTACGATTCCCATATGTGACCATTTGTGTGCCATAAAATAGAAATGGAATTGGTTTCTAAACGGTTCAATATTGTTTTACAAGTGTAAAGAATTAAGATATTTTGTTATTAATTAGGGTAACGCGTCAAGCTGTCAGACAATAAACTTAAGATTTAATGTGTTGAAAAAAGTCTACTACTAATGTTAGAACCCTTCGAAACCCTGTCTTAGTACCTCTAATCCTCTCTTAGTACCTCTCTAACCCTCTCTTGGTACCTCTCTAACCCTCTCTAAGTACCTCTCTAACCCTCTCTAAGTACCTCTCTAACCCTCTCTAAGTACCCCTCTAACCCTTTCTTAGTACCTCTCTAACCCTCTCTTAGTACCTCTAATCCTCTCTTAGTACCTCTCTAACCCTCTCTTGGTACCTCTCTAACCCTCTCTAACCCTCTCTAAGCACCTCTCTAACCCTCTCTAAGTACCTCTCTAACCCTCTCTAAGTACCCCTCTAACCCTCTCTTAGTACCTCTCTAATCCTCTCTTAGTACCTCTCTAACTCTCTCTTGGTACCTCTCTAACCCTCTCTAACCCTATTATCTAAGCACCTCTCTAACCCTCTCTAAGTACCTCTCTAACCCTCTCTAAGTACCCCTCTAACCCTCTCTTAGTACCTCTCTAACCCTCTCTTAGTACCTCTCTAACCCTCTCTTAGTACCTCTCTAACCCTCTCTAAGTACCTCTCTAACCCTCTCTAAGTACCCCTCTAACCCTCTCTTAGTACCTCTCTAACCCTCTCTTAGTACCTCTCTAACCCTCTCTTAGTACCTCTCTAACCCTCTTAGTATCTCTTTAACTTTCTCTTAGTACCTCTCTAACCCTCTTAGTATCTCTCTAACCCTCTCTTAGTAGCTCTCTAACCCTCTCTTAGTACCTCTCTAAACCTCTCTTTAGTATCTGTCTAACCCTCTCTTAGTACCTCTCTAACCCTCTCTTAGTACCTCTCTAAACCTCTCTTAGTATCTCTCTAACCCTCTCTTAGTACCTCTCTAACCCTCTCTTAGTACCTCTCTAACCCTCTCTTAGTACCTCTCTAACCCTCTCTTAGTCTAACCCTCATAGATCCTCTTAGACCCTCCTAAGTCTAACCCTCTCAAAACGTCTTAGATCCTCTTAACCTCTTATACCTTATTAGTACCTCTTATACACTCTTAGTATAACACTCTTAGTATCTCTTATAACCCGCTAAGACTCTCATAAGCACTTAACCTATTAGGCAAACTTTGTAATACCATTATTTATTTATTTTATTCTTATGATTGTATATAGGTTCTTTAGCCATACTCTTTCGAGCGGTTGGCAACTCTATAAAAAAGCGCCTAATGCCATTTAGTTTTAACATTCTTCTTTAACTTGGTTTTTCTTAAACTTGGGTTTCTCTTAAACTCTTAAAACCGAGTTTTATCTCAAACTTGCGTTTTCTTAATCTCTAAACAGGCTAATAAAGCCTCTGTACATATTGTAAGTAATTTAAATATGGGTTTTCAAACAGGTGCAGGGTTACGACACCTAATTAAAAAAATAAGCCTTCGTAATTTAATTAAATATTTCCTTGTGGAGTATGCGTTATCGAATGTGAACCATATCCCCTCCGTATGATTGAATGAGAGAGTTTGCTGAAAGAATGAAAGAGATTGTATGTTAAGTCAAGGAATTATTTTAACCATCAAAATTTTCAATGAGTTGAAAATTTTCCGGGGTTGTTGGGGAAATGTGGTATTTTGTTACACCAAAAATACATCTTATTATCTATTTATGTATTTAACACCTGAGGAGCTGTTGTGCACAGCAATTCTTTCTATGATTCAGTAGGTACTAAAGTCTTTATGAAAATTGTATGACACTCATTTAACTTACATTTGTTTATCTGATATTGTTGTACTGCTGAAAAGCAAACCTTTAGCTACCTCTGTCTATTTTCCACATCCATTTATCTCATTTCATGTGATCTCATATTATTTTCCTTTTATTGAATGTTGTGACATTTTGTATCTAACATTGTCATCTGTCAGTTTTTATTTTTCTATGGTATAGAGCTAAGAGGTCGTCTATTTTATTGCAAAGGTATCGTAAAACTAGTGTTAAGCCAGGTTCTCACTGTAAGCCATCTTTATTGTTCTTGGCCGATAACCAATTAAGAAGTATTTGGATTGAAAACTAAAAAAGTCACTTCTAGAACGATCGGCCAGGACCTATATAAGGCAACCGTTACTTTTCACCAGGTTCTTTTTGATTCCGTCTTTTGAATCGTTATTTTGAAACGCCCTTCTGGTTCGCTCTGTTGGCTTCTTTCTTTTGGTACTTTTTCTTACTCTATGTTTTTCTAAAAGCTATTTAAATATAAACCTTTCTAAAAGTTATTCTCAGTGAATTTACACAAACATCTTGTGTGTGTAAATGTGTTCGAGCTCTCCCGATCACCTCCGACCCTCCCACTTGCGTCTACGAGAGGAGTTCGAGACGGTTTGCATAGAACTAATAAACGTGGCGTGAGACACCGCCGCCGAAAGAAACACCAACCGACGCGAGCTCCCTCGCAACGGGCTACGGGCTGATGGAGAGGCTGCTGCGAGCTCCCACTCGACGGACTGCGGGACGGAGGAGCGGCCGACGCGAGCTGATTCAACCGTGAGCTGCTTCGCGACTGTGAGCACGGAGAGGTTACTGCGAGCTTCAACTCGACAGACTGCGGGCCGGAGGAGCGACAGACTGCGGGCCGGAGGAGCGGTCGACGCCTCGAGCTGCTGCATGACCGTGAGCTCCCTCGTGTTAGACTGCGGGCAAGAGGATCGTCCTATGCTACTACTAATCGATTCGTATTCCTTAATATCTTTTTCTATGTAATTTTGTATTTCATATTCTAAAATTTCATTATAACTTGTAACGACGTTTAGCCAGTCGGCTAAACTTTACGTTACAGTTTGGCGCCAGTCAACCTGCCACATCGCTGGATACCCTAGTGAGATGCCCTCATTGTCCCCAAGTACGTTTTTTTAAAGGTGAACGAGGCTTGAAGGTACATTTGGGGAAGAAACATAAACCCCACAATGTGCCTTCATCATGCACGACAGTACATACTTCCCTAACACCTGATTCACCCGCTCAACCCTTTTGGAAAACCCTTGCAACAATTAAAACGTCAACTCCAGTTTTAAAGAGAATTCCTCGTGGCGCGAGACCATCCGTGGCTTCCTGTTTAGCGCGTAGTATCCGCCTGGCCGTCCGAGAGAACTCTATAAGTGCTTGGGAGCAATTACTCACCTTCCCGTTTAGAATTCTACATGTGCAAAAAAAATTGGGAAATAAAAAAACGTTAACAGCACAAATAAAAGAAAATTGTAACATTTCGGCCCTAAGGTAAGTTTCGACACTAAATTAACAGCGCCCCTCCCCCAAAGAGGTTTATTGCATCACGTGGAGTCTAAACTAGGCGAGGGTGATATCAAAGGTGCGGCTAGAATCATCTTTAGCAGCGATGTGGTTGCGCCGTACTCTCCAGAGACACTTACAGCTCTGGAGAGCAAACACCCCGCCCCGGCTGATGACCTCTCCTTCCCTGACCCACCCCATTCGGAATCTAACTCACTTGACATTACAGCTCAACAAGCATGCGCGGCTGTGTACTCCTTTCGAAGTGGCTCTGCCGGCGGCCTCGACGGCCTGACACCTGAACATCTCAAGGACTTAATGTGTTCAAGCGCCGGGGAGGCTGGTGAGACCCTTTTGAAGGAGCTGACGGCCCTCATTAATCTCATGCTCTCCAGCAATGTGAACGAAGCCGTCATTGATATTTTGTACGGTGCAAATCTTTGTGCCCTGCGCAAGAAGGATGGCGGCATTCGTCCCATTGCCGTAGGGTCCACTTACCGTCGTATTGCAGCCAAAATTTGCTGTGCTTTTTACAGCGAAACACTGGCCAGCAAATTCCAGCCCCTACAGCTGGGCTTTGGGTCTAAAGGGGGCTGTGAGACTGCGGTACATGCATTATCCACTTTCCTCAATAGTGCTAAAGGTGAGGTCATCCTGAAGGTTGACATTAAGAATGCTTTCAATTCCGTAAACAGGGACACCTTGTTGGCAGAAGTTCAAAAAGAAATACCCAAAATTTACAGTTTTCTATATCAATGTTACAGGTACCCCTCTAAATTACTTTATAAAGACAACCTTTTGAAATCAGCTGTTGGTTGCCAACAGGGTGATCCTCTTGGGCCAGTCATTTTTAGTTTGGCAATAAATCCAATCATTCGACAGCTAAATTCAAAATTCCACTTATGGTATTTGGATGACGGCACCCTAGGAGGTGATGTAGACACAGTCATAAAAGACTTAACTTTTTTTAAAGAAAAATTCAGTTCTATTGGCCTAGACCTTAACTTTTCAAAATGTGAAATTTATCTTCCCGAAACCACTGACAGACAGACTGCCTTAGCAAAATTTTGTACCGTAGCACCAAATATCAAAATTACGGAAAGAGACTCTCTTCACCTCCTAGGGTCCCCAATTTTTGACGAATCCTTTCCAACGTTCGTTTAAGAAAAAATAAAAAAATTCAATGATGTCTCGGAAAGACTTTTCAAAATTAACATTCATTCGGCCTTCACACTCATTCGATACTGTTGTTTTGGACCAAAATTTACATATAACCTTCGCTCCACCCATCTGTGGAAACATCCATAACTTTTAGAAAAAGTAGACCAAATTATTAGAAACACACTAACTTCGATCCTAAATGTGGCCCTGGACGACCGAGCGTGGCAGCAAGCCACACTTCCCATTCGCCTGGGAGGTCTCGGAGTCCGTAAAATTTCAAGTATTCGTTTACCGGCCTTCCTCTCCTCGGTCCACAGTACTGATAAATTAACCAGGAATATTTTATCTTCATCACTGGTCGATTTTGAAGTACCGTGTTTGACCGATGCGTTGAACGCTTGGAAAGTGACTTGTCCCAATACGGTTTTCCCCGACAACCCGTCCTCCCAGAGACAGTGTGATGTGCCGCTCTGCAGTATTATACGGAATACCCTAATAAACACGTCACCTAATACTGTTGAGTGTGCCCGTCTGCTGGCTGTGGGAGAATGGGAGTCAGGCTTGTGGCTTCAGGCGCTCCCGTCATCCACCATAGGCACAATGATGGATGACTCATCGTTTCGGCTCGCTACATGTCTCCGCTTGGGCGCAGTTTGTGTTGCTCCGCATCGGTGTCACTGCGGTGAAGCTGTCGCAAGTCTCGGGCACCATGGCCTGTCCTGCTACAGGAGCGCAGGTCGCATAGCACGGCACGCCAGCATCAACGATATTATTCGTCGAGCCCTTGTCACCGCCGGTATACCTGCGGTTTTAGAACCAAACGGTTTGGTACGTGACGATGGAAAGAGACCAGACGGTATGACGTTGTTGCCTTGGAAGATGGGTAGGCCTCTGGTGTGGGACGCAACCTGTGTCGATACCCTTGCTCCATCTCATGTTCCTAGCACGGCGAGCTGTGCTGGCGCTGCTGCTGCGGCTGCTGAAACCCTCAAGCGGCGCAAATACTGTAACCTTATGGGTAACTACAGTTTTGAGCCGTTTGGGGTCGAAACGCTCGGGTCATGGGGCCCGAGTGCGCGTCTCCTTTTTGGACAAATTTCTCACCGACTAGTCGACACTTCACGTGACCAGAGGGCTGGATTGTTCTTTGGCCAAAGAATTAGCATTTCCATTCAGCGTGGCAATGCTGCCAGTCTTCTGGGCACGTTTCCAGATGACAGCGATGCGGACGAGTACTTCGAGGCCTGAGTGTTTTATATTAATTTGTACAGGTAGTTAGTTATTTAGTAATTTCATTTAGATAAATATATGTTGTTGTTTTATATTAAAAAAAAAAAAAAAATAATAATTTGCAAGTTACAGGGATTTTCGTCATCGACTTGTATTATTTGACTGCGAGTGTATAAAGTATGTAATAATCTTAATATGGCATTAAGTCCGCCTTTGTACATTCGTGTGCGTGAAGTTTGAAAACCGGTATTGAGATTGTCTTGCGTTTCCGGAAAAGCATCCTGTAGGCAGTAACACCTGTTGTTATCTTAATTTCGCTCTCCCGTCCAAGACGCATTCCTCGTCATCACCCAATTCATGATCTTCTTTTTTTTTGCTTCTCCAATTAACGAGGGTTAGTCATCAACACTTAACATTTTTCCTAGTCCTTTTCTTTGAAATCATGGTCAAATAATCGTAAATAAGAGATAAAAACTTGGTAAATCTGAATGAAAATAAACTTTCACCCACCAATTTCATCTAAAATCAATAACTACACTCCCAAAATAGTCAATCAATGACTACCTGCCAACAGGATTGTTTTGTGCAGCGGGGGCTTACATACATACATACATAATCAGCCTATTATGTTCCCACTGCTGGGACACAGGCCTCCTCTCTGTGAGAGGGAGGGAGCGGGGGCTTGACAAATCAAATTAATAACTCGAGTTCGGATTACCCGTGACGATGCCATAATTCACAAAGTGCCTGAGAAGTCAGGCCTAGTCAGACAAATGTTTAATGAAGTTAAACAACTATGCTTCAGTTGGTAGCCTGCCTTATTCATTGATATATATTTTGATGTGGGAAAGCTAAGGGTCAGTTGGTAGTTAATAAGGGTCAATTCAATTATTTAACCTTTGAAGGTAGAACTGAATTATAGTTCTAGTTAGTTGGTTTTGTATGTGGTTTTGTTTGTTAGGATAAGTCACTTTTCTCTTGATTTCGCACGTGTCATAAAAATTACTAACGTCACGATAACACGATTAGCTAGTCTGCATGATAACTTAAATACTGTAGTTAGGCTTTGTTTATTATCCATTATTTCTTGAGAGGTTTTAACGAGAAACATTATAATAAGATACTACTTGCTTAATGATGACACGCACTGCTTGCCAGCCACTCTTGCTTATCAAAACAAAGTTCACATAAATCTTAAATTAGGAGCTATGTCCCACAAAACCGTATATAATCTCCTTTCTTGTTCATAAAGTGCACTAGATCTTTGCCAATGTATTATTGAAAAGTAGAATCGAATAAAAACAAAGCAAAATCAAGAGCGAACAAAACAGCAACAGCAACATGATTACAACATCCCTATTTAAAACAAAAACACAGAATCCAGATATATATTTCATCCAGGCAGCTCGAATTTTTCTCTTTTCCATTTTTATTCTCTTGATTAAGTTTCTGAGTGCTCCGAATTAAGAATAGTGCATCCAGTAAGTTTCTATTTTTTATGTAGATACTGTAGTTTAAAGTGGCAAGTTTCTGATGCAATCCGATGTAAATAGCTTACAGTTTTGTACTACGGCGCATTAAAGCCAAGTTATGTTAAAGGAAATGGTTTTAAGTTAAGTTTTCCGTTGCTTTTAGTAGTAAGGAAGTTTTGTCTTTGTTTTTTAAAATGAATTTTTAGTTGTTTTGTAAGTCGATGTTTGTATGTTGGATGTATGTCGGTGTCTACCGTTTTCGTCACAATTAGGGATTTTTTTGAAATGGCGTTAAAACGACAGTACTCATCGATGTCATGATTTAACAATAATTATGTTAATCCTAAAATATGGTTATACTATTTCATCATATAAACAGGATCATAATGCTCTTAAGTGTGTTTATATCTATTAGTATAATTAGTTGAAGATATCGTTAAATGATCGATTACCCATAATGAGGCAACAGTAAAAACAGCTATGCAAAATTACCCTCTAAAGCAGGAGCAGTAGTGGTCCAGTGGTAAAGGCTGCGATTTACGAGTTGTAGGTCTTAGGTTCGAAATCAGACAGGCGCTTTACCTTGTGTAAATTATTTCATCACCACTGCTCTCAAAATGGTGAAGGAAATCATCGTCAGGAAACCGGCATGTACTAGAATTAAAAATTCTAAGACATGTGGCATCTACCACCCTCACTGGGCTAGTGTAGTGGATTACGGCCCACTCCCTCTCATCGAGAGGAAGCCTGTGTCCCAGCAGTGGGACCATTATAGGGTTTTTATGCTATTATGCTATCCTCTTATTATTCCATAACTATTTCTAACTAGCAAAAAACAGTCAAAAGTTAAAGCTCTAGTACTTTTGTAGAACAACATTTTTTTGCACATACCAGACTGACCTAGACACCGTATCGCATGTGTACTAAAATTCTGGTTTGTAAACATAGTTAAAACCATCCGGTAAAACTAGCCGGACGACTTATATCCGGATTCATCCTGGAGAAAAAGGATCTAAGTTAAGAGAGATTACGGAATAAAGTCTTAATGAACGTGTATGGACCAAATGGGGTCAAACACGTCATGGACTCTTCTCTCGACTTCTTGGTCTGAAAAGATTCATGTCATTTTAGATTTATCAAGCTTTTTTAATCTTATGGAAATCTTGAAATGGAATGGTTTGACGTATGAGCCATGAAACTTACGTTGCTCTTAAAGAAGTGTAAGAAATGTAAAGAGTACGAGTAAGTACTCGTACTCTTTACATTTCACCATATAGATAGGTGATCGCAAATTCTTGTAAACGGTAGAATAAATGAATTACTGTTTCTGTAAGAAACGAATTTTTTTTTTACAAAAACAAATTTTCTTCTTGAGTTGCAAAGTTGTTTTCAGCTAATGCTAGCGCTTATCACCTAGACATGATCAGTTATATTTTTTGCTTGAACCAACAACAGCTAGCCTAAACAGCACGAATGCTCTTGACAAGTGGTTACATTACAGTGTGTTGTGTTACTTCGAGGTGTCATATGGTAGACCATACAGCATAAGTTTAAATAGTTTTTGTCAAAAATATTTTACACTTTGTGATTAAGTTTGTGTTTTTTGGTGAAGATTTACAAATACCTGGTGATGGGCTCAAGTTTTTCGTATTGAAATATTTGACAATTTCGTGATACTTTTTGGGTCCTTGACGAATATTTTAAGCACTTGAAAGGGTTTTTGAGTACTTGAAGATGATTTTTGAGTACTTTGCAACTAATGTTAAGAATTAGAGTAAATCCAGGTGGATAAATAAGGTGGTGATCATTACTTTTTTCAAACGAATTCCAAAAATAAAATAAAATCCATCTACTATATAGATACTTGCCTACCACCTAACTTAATCCAATCCACGTTCACCGCACGTATCGCATAATCCTATCACACCACACCCCATAATTATTACTTAGAATCTTAGGAACTTACTAAACATTTGACATTATCCCTTATTATCCTTAAACAATTAACTCCACAATTTGATCTCGACGTAATCCTATACAAAATATGGTCATATGTCCCAATAGTGAGGAGGGTAGGTCGTATATCGTGGGTAAGAACGGTCACAGACCACAACACCGCTGATGTTTGCCCCCTTCATTTAAATTGTAAGTTATGTGTACTGGCTTTCCTCAATTTTGGAAGGTTTGTATTATTTTACGTACGTTTTGGGACGGTAGTTTGAGGTTGTGGGTTGAAGTAATCAAAAGCGAATATATTATTGAAGTAAGGGCAGATTTTTCAATAGTCATATTGATTTTATCTCAAGAATAAATCTGACAGAGTGACATATTTTATGTAAAAAGCTGTCAAACTAAAATATTTATAAATTGAAAAATCAGCCCTATTTGGATTTTTGGACACTTTCATCATCAGCCTACAGCAGTCCACTGCTGGACATAGGCCTCTCCAATTGCACGCCATTTAGATCGACTCTCGGCAACTCTCATCCAGCTGCTACCAGCCACCCTGTGAAGATCGTCGCTCCACCTAGCCTGAGGACGTCTTACCTTAGGTTTGCTGATTTGCGGTCTCCACTCAAGAACACGTCTACCATATTAGCCGTAGAACCGATAGCCGTTGAGGGTCATCGGTTCTACGGGTAATATGGCCGGCCCATTGCTACTTGAGCTTGCTTATTCTGTGAGCTATGTCGACAACTTTGGTTCTCTGCCGGATCACCTCATTCCGGATTCTATCCCTCAGAGAGACTCCAAGCATAGCAGTTTCCACAGCTCGTTAAGCGACCTTGAATTTATGGACCAGCCGTACTGTGAGTGTCCACGTTTCGGCTCCATAGATCATAACAGGCAGGACGCACTGATAAAGACTTTAGTCTAGGATCTGTGGAACATGCGACGAAGCTTCCCGAATCCTGCCCAGCCCATCTGTATTCTTCTGTTGGCCTCCTTATGAAAGTTTGCCCGAATTAAACATATTCTCGAACAACTTCGAGAGCATCGCCTGTGAAATTTATCGGTCCCGGAGTAGCGTGATCGTTGAACAATAACTTGTGTTTTGTTCAAGTTTATCCGGAGACCAATGCGTGCAGAAAAATCAACTAGGTCATCCAGCATACGCAGGTCATGCAGCGATTCAGCCAGTATGACGATATCATGTGCAAATCTCAAGTGTGAGATGTATTCGCCGATGTTAATGCCGCGTCCTTCCCCGTCCAGCATCTTAAACATTTCCTCCAATGCGTTAGAGAACAATTTCGGGGAAATTACGTCCCCTTGTCTCACCCCCCGACGCAGGAGGATATGTTCAGTTTGCTGGTCTTGAGTTTGGACGGTCATAGTCACTTTTTCAAACAGATATCTCAGCACATAGATGTATCGCCAGTCAACTTGGCATCGCTGCAGAGACTCCAAAACAGACCAGGCCTCAATAGAGTCAAACGCAAGACACCTGGGCCGATTATACTCTTCGGACTTCTGTATAATATGTCGCACCGGGTAGATGTGGTCTATGGTGCTGTATCCCCCTCGAAATCCGGCCTGCTCCGTTGGCTGAAACTCTTTGAGTCTTCGCGCTAGAAGATTCGTTACAACTCTTGAGAACAACTTATATACGTGGCTTAGGAGCGAAATGAGTTTGTAATTCTTTAAAAGGGTCTAAACACCCTTTTTAAAGACCACCTTCCTTCACCACGCTTCTAGAGTTCTCCCAGAGAACAGGACAGAGTTAAAGAGCTTCCGAAGCTCTTTCAGTACAGAACTTCCTTCCGCTTTCAGGAGCTCGGTCGTAATCCCGCCCTCACCAGGGGCTTTTCCATTTTTAAGCTGTTTAAGAGCTGCCTCGATTTCGCCTTTGCTGACTTCTGGCAGGTCTTCCTTGAAATGGCGGGTTAAGATGGCTCTGTAATCCTCATTTTCAGGAACAGGTCGAGATGCATGCGATGCATATAGTTGGCCGTAAAAGTTATTGACTTCCAAAAGGATAACCGGCTTTAAAACGATGATATCCCCACTTGATTTGGTCAACTTCGTCAGGTGACTCCTCCTAAGTGATTGGACGAACACTTTCGATCCCCGATTTTGCGCAATCGCTTCCTCTATAGAGCATGTTTGGAACGTCGGAGGTCGCGTCGTACCAATTTCGTAATATTCTTGTTGAGTGCCCGTTGTTCTTTCTTTCTTTCTTTCTTCATATATGGGTATTCATAATTCATAAGCTCCAGAGTCTCTTCCGAAAGTTTGGACTTCCTGCCCGTACGCCGCATTTCGCAAAATCGCGTACCTTCCTCCATGAGGATTTCCACCATTTGTTCGAGCGCCTGGTTGAAGTCATTAGTGGTTTCCACGGTAGCGAATCGGTTTTCCAGGTCTGTCTGGAACGTTTCAGATCCTTGCGCAGTTTGGAGCATATTTGGTCGGAGCCTAGACTTCTTCAAAAGAGTTCGCTCGAGCTTGTAGTTGATATTTAGAGAGCCTGGAACCAGTCTGTGATCACTGCCGGCATTGAACCTGTTGATCACAGAGACAACCCTGAATACATGCTTTTTATCCGTTATGATGAAGTCTATCTCATATTTCTTCGTAGTGTCGGGACATCGCCACGTCCACTTCCTGTGGGGCTGTTTCTTACAGAAGGAATTCATCAAGAAAAGCCCCTCTTTCTCAAGGAAGTTCACAAGCATTTGCCCCCTATGATTTCTGCTGCCAAACCCGTAGGATCCTATTACCGATTCGCTGCAATTCTGTACTCCCACTCTAGCGTTAAAATCCCCCATGAGAACATTGTAGTGGGCCTAAGTGGTGGAATACAAGGCCTTGGTAATGCCCTCGTACATTTCTTCTACTTCTTTATCCGAGTGTGCCGCGGTCGGTGCGTAAACCTGAACAACCTTGAGGCTATACCTCTTGATAGCTTTACTACGAGGTACGCAACCCTGTTCGAAACAATGGAGACTTCCACAACGTTGTCACAAAGGGCTTTGTTTACCACGATCGTCGGGTTCCCGGTAAACCGTTCACCTTGGGATAGCTGGTCTCCCTAACTAAAATACAAAAGGTGTCCCGATTCAAGGGTTATTGTGTCCTCCCCCTGTCTTCGGACTTCACTCAACCCAAGAATGTGCCACAGTATTTTTCCGAGCTCTTCTTCCAATTGAATTAGATTTTCGTCGAGCCGTAACGTGTGTCCATTGTACGTCGCCAAGGTAAGTTGGGTTTGGCGGCCATTCGTAACCCGGGGATTCTTCGCACCCGCTATCTTGCCGTTACCGTGATCGCCACCAATGGTATGCGGGTTGGCGATCGCAGATCACAGCATCTCGCACTAATGACGCTGCAGCCCGTCACTAGTCTGCGCCACGAGCAGGTGAAGTTCAATTGGGGCAATGATATGGTTAGTGTCCCCCCATAGCCCCCCAAAAACACATCTTATTACGACAAAAAAAAAGAAACAAGACGAGGTCGGTGTTTCCGTACTGACTTTTCTAGGTAGATACACTGTAACAGACTCATTTGTCAAACTTTCTTTTTTTAAATCCAGACATTACATATTTAAATTCATATCAAGGGTAGATCATGTAAGGACATTGCAGATTAGTGACGAAGATGGTCCTTTGAGCAAAAGAAACACAGATTTGAATGGACTTGTCCAATCAGTGCACGCATGTATCAGTAATTCTGAACCTCATTTGTTCATACCCACCATTAGCGATGGCTCTTGGTATGGCCTAAGTCTGAGGACAATCAGCTGACTGATTATATTTAAATTCGTTCCAAAACGAGAGAAGAAATAATTGAGGCCTAGAACCTCTTCTAATACCCATATTCTAGGGGTTAACCTCGAAAGCTACTCGACTCACAACCCTGTCGAGGAGACCTGAAGGCGTGCCTCTGAAGACCCTTAAAATTGGTATCCATAGTAGTCAGATTAAGGAAATGATAGGGTCCGACGAATGAGTGTAAGTCGAGGTGCCACGTCACGAATACGTTAATATTCAATAAACTCTTCAAAAGACATTATGAAAATCGGATTAAAACGCGTGTTTTGGTTAAACTTTCTTGTTGACTAACTCAAGGAAGGCTCAAGGTAGATGCCGACGTACCTTATATTTGACAGATGTTTCCTCAACTCAAACTCACCTCGACTGAGGAAAATGTTTAACATCAAACCACCTATTTGAGGTTGAGTCAAGTCGAGGAACTCATGAGAGTAAGTATTTTCTTTAGTTAGATTTTAGAACCATAACAACGTTTTCAAATTAAATACCTAATAAACCTTAGAGACACCGCAAGAGTGTTATGCAATTAAATAATTTATCTTCAATTATTGAATGCCTAATCTGCTTTAGCTAGCAGATTAGACATCCAGCCTAATTGGTAATCAATAAAAATCATAATCGATATTACTTTAATAAATACTAATGTAACAGCAAATCTTTGATTGATATCATCACGTTCAGTCCACCATCACCTATCACGAGTAGGTATGAGATTATGATTGTCCTGTTTGCTGATATCGATTTACTGCGGTCATTAACTTGCCAACCAAGTTTATCTCAGTGATTTTATCTGGCATTAGTGGGTTAGTTTCTGAGGTGTATTATATCTACGGAGTGGCGGGAAGAAGTTACACACAATAAATCTGCCGTTCTATACAAAATTTCAATCCTTACACTATACGTACAAATTAACAGAAAAGCAGATTTTTCAGAGTAAGTCTCTTAATAAAAGTTGTTCGTCTCATTGAATACACCCTAAGATAGAGAAGGCAGAAAATGCGTTTATTGGCATGAACGTACAAAAAAAAGTTACACCTCAAAACAATAAAGAACAGAATACAAAGATAGTAATGCCAAAAGGACCTCAGCTCAGCATAATGTCATATGGGAACACAAAGTGTACAATCTGACGATGACGACAAAAAAAACGTAAAGTAAGCTTAAAGTATTTTCCTTCTTTAACCTGCAATAGTGTCCAGTGTAAGTCTGACAACCTATCTTTCAAAAAGACGAAGGTTTGGCATTTCAATGGCTGTTTTTGTAAAGGACAATGCCAGAAACTCTATGGAACTTTGCGCCACTCAAATCAAAAAGTCATTTACAAGCCTGCGATATGCAGTATCTTAAAGCTTATTTATTACTGTTAACTAAATATTTGTCCCAATGCCTGTAGAACTTGCGGTTTCTGATAAAATCTTAAATTTTTTTTATTATAAAGCGATTTAAACAACATATACGTTACGCAATATCATAATTAATATAATTGTAATATGAGTTTTTGTTTTACAGGTATTAAAAACTTTTTTTTGTTGTGTATCATGCGCAATATGTAACGCAATAGGAAATTCAGGGGTTGAATTCCTTTTATCATTGATTTGTAATCGGCAAGTTCTACTGAAAAACTATGTGTTATGAAAAAGTCCTAACATCATTACAAATATTTTCACTAATTGGTATTTCCTGTAAATAGCTGGGGCAGGATCTGGCATTGTCATTTCAAAATCTGAAAAGTGCTTACTTTCAAAGGTGTTGACAAAGATGGTTAAATGTTTGTTACCCAATCCCTGTTTGTTGTTACCCAATGGCTGAGTGGATTTCGGTGAAACTTGGTACACACAGCTAAATATCAAACTATAATTTCAAGTTTAAGCTGATCTCGCACTGTAAAGGATTTCCGTACAATGAGAGGTCATCTTATACTGGAAATTTACATAGGTAGACGGATTTGCGACATCCTGGGTTAACACACAAAGTGCTTTTTGCAATCGGGAGAAGCTAATTTGAATATAATTTAAAACTTTATGCTAATACAAATACAGAAAAAGTATAAATAATGAGAGAACCTTTATTCGAGTAAGGCCTGAAATCAATACGAGTGTCCAAAGTGCACTACGCTAAGCAAAGTTTAGAAGAATGTTTATTAGGAAGCCGCTGTCCATTCGTTTCCAGTCAACAGCTGAAACAATATACTTCCATTAGATTCAGGCGTGAACACAATGTATCGATTCACCGTATCGCTAATGCTTCTATCAGAGTTAGTTACTACCAACGGTTGACGAGCCAGTCTGCAATGCGGTATTAGCTAACGAAGCTTTTCCAACGTTTATTTTAATGATGAAATAGTGTGAGGAGACCCATTTGAATAGTATTTTGAAAAAGTTTTTAATTTGGTTTGCTTAATGTTATCGTTCGGTTTCTGACTTTTAAGAACTACAGATGTATATTTTGTACAAATGCAAGTAGAGTCCTGGCTTTAAAACTTTGGTTAGGATCTATAAACGTTACTTAGTTCGTGCTGTGTGTGTAAGATGCGAGATGGAGACAGGAACATGTCTAATTCAAAACTCAGACATTTTCCTGTCTCCATCTGCCATCTTGGCTATAGATATCAAGTTTAGTATATCAGAAAATATTACATTCGAGGTCATACTTTTCCTACTGCTGTTGTATTTAAAAAAATATTAGGATAACTCCGAAATAAGCCAATATTCAAAAAGATTAAATGTGTTGTACTTAAGCATAACTGACGAAATGTGGGTGTACTATAGGTACACCTCTGCCTAACCCTTCTGGGATTACGGGCGTGATGTTATGATGTTATGTTTATTAAATGTAAAATTTTCACGCTTTCCAAAAAAACACAACCTAAAACCGCCCTTGTTAAATAAATCGGCAGTAGTTCTGTCGAAAAGAATAAATGAAAATATATTTTTTGACGATGACCATTTCCGAAAATGTCATATTACACAATCAACATAAAGGAAAAATGAAACCGTACGCAATCATCATTGGGAGTTGGGATTGCAATTTTTTCAGGCATTAAATCGAAAGTGGGTTTTCCGAAAATTCGAATTTGATGAAATTGAACTTAACTATAGGCACTATACCGTTGTCTCATTGCAGGGGAGGCAAGGAAGGAAGGTGTATACTCGTATTAGAAAATTTCGTTTGAAAAAAATGAACAACAAAAGCCTGATGATTATATCCACCAACCCGCACAGGTCCCGCGTGGGTGATTGATTATGGCGCACTCTCTCTCACAGAAATGACGCCTGTGTCCCAGTAGTGGGAACATTATAAGCTGATTATGAGTGAGTACTTACCTTGAAGCTGCTTGACTACATTATGTTGGCAGCTCGACGTGCAATTATCCAATAAAATGCCACTTGCCGTATCACGTTTGAGTCAAAATCATCGTAGTCTTGTGCGTGTAGTGTTTTACTCAAATGTTCTGAAACCAAGTTCTCCATCTCTCTCATTCTTGTGGTATAGTGATGACAAAACTCAGAGCAAACAATAAAATACGAAACTTTTAGTTCTAACGTCAAAGCGAAAGCATAGCTGCCAAAACTCCCTTTCGTATGTCACACAATCTGTAAGACACAACATAGCTTTCAATAAATAGATTACCCTGAATTCACCTGACTAAGAGTAACTGCATAGCGAATATTAGCTTTCTACACTTAGCAGTCAGTCAGTCAATACCTTAAAGAAATAAATATTATGTAGTTTAGCCGAAGTATTTGTTCACAGAAATGCACGGACATTCGGTAACTGCCACCACAACTAAAACACAAGGGAAATTCTGTGTTCGCTAGTTCGCAAATAATAAAACAAGCTGACAACATCTAAAGGCTCGCACAGACTAACGCGACACTCGATTCGAATCGCGCGCAACAATAAGGCGTGACGCGCCTGTTTATAGGAGCATTTACACCCCTACAAATGTGATTTTTGTTGTCTTGTTCAAAAACATGTAGTACATACATGTATTGTATGACGTTGTTTCAAACATATTTTGATAACAATTTCGTTCAGCTTTTCGACTTTATTTAATAGTTTTCATCAAGTTTTGTATACAACTACTCTTTACTACTTGGTTCAGGTGTAAACGAGAAACGACAGAAAACAGTAGACTCAACACAGCATGTCGATTCTGTAAAAATCTCAACGTGAAGACTTGCGTGGAGTGAGCTGTCATCCCGTCTTGGTCAATCCCTAGCATCAGTGGCACTGAGAGCTCACTCCACGCTCACTTCAACTATGTTTTTTCAGTGAAATGGATACAGAATATCACTACAGCTACTGAATACAGTGGTTTCTACCTTGGTGTAAACGTAGGTTACGATTTTAGAACATGTTAACGTTATCTCACTAAAGCCAGAGATTTCGCTTTCGGCATCAGAATCCAGTCTACCATTAAGGCTTTTTATAAGAATTTCACTTATAATGAACTATTCAAGTACTCACATTTTTATACATGCTGCTAATGTTTTTCAAGGGGTGACATAAAATGCCTAGTTCGGGTGCACAATGGGTACTGACGAGGGCTATTAGCATATCAGTTCCCTCGTTAGTCTGGGCTTCACTGGGATTCTCTATACAAATGAAACAAGCGTTGCAAAGGAAAAGTTTCGTGCGCCATTATGAAAAATATAATTTAGAGCTCATTGAATTGAGCGGGGATTTGTTTGAGATTATTTTGGTTTTCGTGTTCGGGAGTTTTGTTCGCTCATGGTACATGATTTCTGCGTAGAGCATTTCAAACTGTGTAAAAGTTTAATATTAAGAAAAATAAGCAATGTAGGTAAAAAACCTTATTTTCTAATATTACTTTTCGGTTCTACCGGTCAAAGCGTTTTAGTTTTACTTAGTATTCAATCCATTTTTTTTACTAGCCTATACTGTCCTACTCCTGGGCAAAGACCTCCGTCCACTCCTTCCAACTTTCGCTCCAATCCATTAAAGATCCAAAAAAGCGAGAAATGTTCAAATATTCTACTAATAAATACGTATACAAGCAAATACGATAAAGTAAAGTAAAAATGATAAATGATTACCCAATTTAAATAAACAATTAAGTAGCTTTTGTAGAATATATTCGAATATCACTCGAACCATTTTTTTTAAATTGGGTACACTACAAACTTCACGTGGGAATCTGAGTTATTTAAGCAGTACATACGAGTACATACCAGTGCAAATTGCTACGTGTGCGTATAGCGCGTGGACCACTCGGGATTGACGGAATTATGCAGGAATTCTAAGGTATCACAGCGACTTTATTCAACACAGGAGTTGCTTTTTTTTGCAGTAGTCATAAAATTTCAAATAAATATAGTGGATCAGATTTCAGTATTACCTACTAATTTCGACATTCTGGAATGTCACCGCACTCAATGAACTAAAACACGGTGATTTTGACAGCCAAACACAAAGTTTGCTTCGTACAAAGTGAAAAATAAACGATCCGCACAAATTAAAATAAAGACAAAGCCAGAACTGCACAAACACCGTTTACAAAATTAATTAAATAAGACAATTTTAGTTTTGGTTTGGATTTGTGCCCGGTTGATGGCAATAGGCTCATGGGACTTAAGCATATATGACGAAATGTGGGTGTACCATAGGTACAGTGGCGACCGAAAGTCCATAGGCATTCTCACAAAGCAATCGCCTGACGTTTAGTTTGACTCACGACCTTCTATTTCCAAGAGACACACGCAAAATCATTGTCGTCAACAAGTGATTGTCGTTCATAATTTCAAGTTGTTAACATGAGTCAAGATGGCCTAGCGGTTAAGCGCGTGCAGATAGATGCGCGAATGTGAGTTCAAATCTCACGCATAAATCTATGGGTTTTTTGTAAGTTTTTGCTTGATTGGAAGTAATGGGACAGAAATATAATATTCTTTATCTTGTTCGCTTTGTCCACATACCGTAAAGTAAAAAAGGTAGATCATAGAAAACTAAACAAGGAATTTAGATTTCTGTGAGGTAGACTTGAGTTTTACAAATGTTTAAATATTAATATTGAGGCGAGGGCGACTATTATTGCGCTGCATAAAAGTGGCCTTAATAGAACACAAATATTTGATAAAACCGGACTGAATGTGAGTATTATATTTATCAATTGCCACTTAAACTTTTATTTGAAATGTATACCTAAGATTATTTGGTGACGTAAAGATTAATTATATTTATTCTTTTTTTTCTTTTTTCCATCATGAGGCCTGAAAGATAAATAATAAGTGATTATTATTGAATGAATAAATGCAGAGTTTTAATACTATATTGTTATATTAAATAAAGATATATAAAAAATATGTAAAAGTGGAGTCACTTTAAGTATTTTGTTATAGCTGCATAATATATTTATTTTTTTGTTTTAGAGGAATACTGTAAGTCTCGGGATTAAAAGACATGAGGAAGAGGGTAGCCTTGCTCATAAGTGGCGACATCTAAGTCTCTCTCTTATCAGCCATCACTCGACGCTCGACTCTCGCCGCGGACGGACGTGTTTGTGCGCTCTCCCGCTCCAGTGTTGTGTTTCGTGTTATTATTCGTCGCTGCCACGTGACGTCATCGTAGTCGCCCCGACTACTCCGATTTAAAATCAAATCAAGAAATTGATTTGATTTTAACCAATCAAAAAGTGCCTTTTTCAAGGCAATCTCTTTTCTCTATCAGTCATTCGTGAGTAGCTTCACTAGGCCCCTTCTGGGTAAAACCACAGTTTCGTGGTCCTCGGTTGAAACCTTACGGTGTCAACGTAGCCGAGTGGGGTGTTGACCCAATTCACACCCGCCGAACCCCTTCAGGGCGAGGCAGTTAGTTGGACGGGTCCCAGATAACCGGCCTTGGGGGATCTTCTAGTCGGCTCTGGTGACAGTTTTGCTTTCCAGCTACTCACCTAGTGTCTTTAGGGTGTGTCTACACCCTTCGCGCTAGACTGGTCAGGGCCCCGTTCGCACAATAAGACTGGCGACGGGTTACAAGCTTAGGGCTCACCAATAGGTACTCACCTCTCTGTCTACACCCGACAGAGAGGGTCACACATCCCCGGGCCCATCCACCCGGGGAGATAGGTATAGGGTTTAGGCCACGTAGGATTTTTTTTTTTTTTTTTTTTCCACCATTCCCTCCCTAAAATAGCTCCTCCTCCGACCATGGAGGACGCCTTTATTTTGGCGTTCTTCAGAGAGGTCCTTTTTAAGGACCCCGAGTTCTTGGCGAAATATGGCGCCAAAATACGCCAACGGTCCAACGACTTCCAAGTCGTGGTCAAAGGAGGCAAGAGGAAGGCGGCTAAATCCTCCGCCCCCGCTGGCCCGGTCACCAAGGCCCAGAAAAAACAGGACGACTTATCGTCCAGCTCCACTTCCGCCCCTAGTCCGCGGGCCAGTCGCCCCGCCAGCCCTATGGCTTGCCCACCCGCTCCTACCGCGAGAAAGCAGAAGCCCCCTCCCCCGATATACGTCCAGGAAAAGTCCAAATGGACTGAAATCTCTAAATTGTGTGTTGATCGCAAGATCAACTATACTAACGCCCGATCTACCCTCCAGGGGATCAAAGTTACGGTCCCCACGTCTACGGACTTTAGGGACCTCTCCCGCGCCCTACGTGAAAGGAACTACTCCTTTCACACTTACTCCCTTCCGGAGGAAACCCCTACAAGCGTCGTTATTAGGCGCGTTCCACAGGAAATCTCCACCGAGGAGATTAAGAGCGACCTTGTCTCACAAGGCATACCAGTTTCCGCCGTCCATCGCTTACATAAAGCGAGACAGGGCCTAGTCTACGACATGGTCCTGGTCATCTGTGACCCCACAGACGGTCACCACCCGATTTTTAAAGTTAAGTCGGTGTGTTCGCTCTCAGGCATCTCAATAGAGAGCTCAATTAATTGGACAGTGTCATCGCTGCCAATTATATGGTCACTCGCAGTCCAACTGCTATGCCACCCCTAGATGCGTCAAGTGTCTAGGAGAGCATGGCACCGCCGACTGTACCCGCCCTAAAGATAGGGTAGATGTTTAGAGCCTCCCAGCTGTGTACTCTGCGGCCAATCGGGACA
The DNA here is from genome assembly GCA_963555695.1 of Dasypolia templi. Lineage (NCBI taxonomy): Eukaryota > Metazoa > Arthropoda > Insecta > Lepidoptera > Noctuidae > Dasypolia > Dasypolia templi. The sequence continues at coordinate 5,247,537 of OY743148.1, read as the reverse complement.
CCCGGCAAATTACCGGGGCTGTCCTAAGGCCCCGAAGTCCTCCTCTCCCAAACTCGCGAAACGCGCGAGCGACCGCCAGCACAGGGAAAGCCCCTGGGGAAAGCCTCCTTCCGCACTGATGCCGGAGCGGCTCAGTCCGCAGAGGCCGTCTCCCTGGGCTAACCTAAATCACCTGAAGGCTCCCGCAGCTTCGGTGCCCTCTATCCCCGCGCAACCAGCGCAACCCGCTCAACTTCCAGCGCTGATGGCTTCCGCCATCCCAGCGCCTTTGGTAGCCCCCGCGGCCCCTACGGCCTCTCCAGCGAAACCTCAGGGAACCCAGGGCCGAAACAGCGCCCAAATTATACTAAGTACATACGCAGCTCACTTCACCACCGCCGCGGACAAAATGGCGGAAGAAATCGTTGCTGCAAACGGCAACGCACTCCGCCTTATGGAAATCCTCAGCGCGTATCCCGAGATCGCGCAAGTTCTACACTCACTCAAATATTAATTCTCAATGGATAATACGAGAGTAAACAGTAACAAACCCCGATCCCTTAAATTAGGCTTCTTCAACGCAAATGGCGTTTCAGGTCAACGCGATGAGATCGCCGCTTTCCTCCGCGACCATCAGCTTGACATCCTCCTCATACAGGAAACCTTTTTAAAACCGCATCACCGAAACCCGAATATTGCCAACTATAAACTAGTTCGCAATGACAGGTCTCGATGCCACAAGGGTGGCACACTAATTTACTTTAGGAAATCTTTGTATTGCATCCCTATCGACCCACCTTCTCTCTTCTCCCATCTGGAGACCTCTATCTGTCGGCTCGGCATGACTGGTCATCAACCGATCACCATCATCTCTGCTTATATTCCACCAGACAATGGTCCGGAGGATCCCATCTCTCTCCAAAAGGACTTCACCGCCCTCTTCGGTATGAGTGACTCCGTCATATTGGCGGGGGATCTTAATGCCAAACACCCGGCGTGGAATAGTAGCACGACTTCTACCAGAGGTCGGATCATTTCCAAGTTAGGCGAATCCCTTAACTTTGACCGCTCCAATGAGCCCGACTCACTTCCCAGGTAATCCTAATCACCTTCCCGATGTTCTCGATGTAGCGCTGCTCAAGAATGTGAACCTCCGTTTGCAATCGATAGAGACGTTCCACGAGCTAAACTCTGACCACCGCCCTGTAGTCATGCATCTTGCACCCTACTCGGGCCCGATCGACCCCAACCGCCCCCCTCAGACCCAGACGATAACCGACTGGAGGAAAGTAAGCGAAAGACTGAAATCCACCACGTCGCCTCACTTAGACACCATCCCCGATCACTTAGTGTCAGTCGCCGACACGACGGCCGCAATCGACTCGTTTACAGAGCACGTACAATCCGTATTGACGGATTGTTCACGGGAAGTTCCGGTGATGGAAGACCATCGCTGGAAACTACCTACTGACGTACGTGACCTGATAACCGAGAAGAACGCGGCCATCCGTGCCTACGACTCCTTCCCTTGTGACGCGAACCAAGCCCACATGCGCCATTTACAGCGTGCTGTAAAGAAACGCATAGGGGAGGTTCGCTCTGAGGGCTGGAACAAGATGCTCAGCGAACTCGAGCCCACTCATCAAGCCTTCTGGCAATTACAGAGGAAATTGCGTTCCTCAGAAGAGGTCTCTATGCCTCCTCTCATCCGCCCCGACAATAGTGTCGCTTTCGACAGTCCCGATAAGGCTGAATGTCTTGCCGACAGCCTAGAGTCCCAATGTTCTCCCAGCTCCCAACCAGTAGACCAAGCTCACCTGAACAAGGTCGACGCTGAAGTCGAACAAAGAGCCTCCCTCCCTCCCGTCGAAGACCCTGATGATCCTCTGCCTCCCGTCACTCCAGACGAAGTGCACGACATCATTAAAGGGCTCCACGCTCGTAAGGCCCCCGGTTCGGATGGTTTTACCAATAAGGCATACAAACTCCTTCCTGCCCCGCTAATAATGCTTATGACCGCCATCTTCAATGGCGCCTTGAGCAACAACATCTTCCCACAAGCATGGAAAGAAGCCACCGTCATCGGTATCCCAAAGCCAGGCAAGCCAAAGTCTGAGCCCTCCAGCTACCGCCCTATTAGCTTACTCAATGTCCTCGGCAAAATCTACGAGAGGCTTATTTATAAGCGTCTCAAAGACTACGCCGAAGCAAAGAGCCTCATACCCAACGAGCAGTTTGGATTCCGTAGCCAACACTCGGGCACCCAACAGGTCCACCGTATCGTAGAGCACTTATGCGCTGGTCTGCAGCGTAACGCGACGACGGGTGTGCTATTCTTCGACATAGCGAAGGCCTTCGACAAAGTCTGGCACAACGGCTTGATATACAAGCTCTACCAACTAGGAGTGCCAGATCGTCTCGTGCTCATCTTACGAGACTTTTTGTCGAACCGGACCTTTCGCTATCGCGTCGAGGGAGCACTCTCGTCCCCTCATCTTATTCGCGCCGGTGTCCCTCAGGGTTCCGTACTATCTCCTCTCGCCTTCACGCTGTTCACTAGCGATATCCCAAAAAGTAAAAAGGCTCAGTTGGCTCTCTTCGCCGACGACACTGCCGTTTACTATACCGGTCACTGTCCCAACGCTATAGCTCGTACTCTCCAAACCTCCGCAAATGTCTTAGGCGCTTGGTTCCGGAAATGGAGAATCCAGGTCAACCCCGATAAGAGTCAGGCGGTTCTCTTCTCGAGACGTCGTCGACTCCCTCCCCCACTTCCCAGCCCGATCACTATGTACGGCAAGCCAATCCCTTGGGAGAAGCAAGCCAAATACCTAGGCGTGATCCTCGATGAGAACCTTACCTTTAAGGCTCATATTAAGGCGGTTCGCGCGCGCGCCTCCTTCGCTCTTAGCAGGCTCCAATTCGTACTGACAGCCCGTAGTAAACTGTCCCTCAAATGCAAGCTCCGCATCTACACCGCAGTCATCCGTCCCATCATGACCTATGCCTGCGTTGTATTTGCGCACGCTCACCCACGTCATCTCCATAAGATGCAGACCCTCCAAAACCGTTTCCTCAGAAGGGTCACGGGTGCCCCCTTCTATGTCCGTAATATAGATCTTCACGTCGACCTCAAAATGCCAACCATAAAACAGTTCATGAAACGCTTATCAAAGCGTTTCTTCGACTGCGGCATCAAACATTCTAACCCCCTGATTACAGCGGCCGCCCGCTACACTCCCTCTCGCATTAGCAGTATTCGCCGACCAAGGCATACTTTAATCGACCCCGACGACGCCACTACCCTCCTCCAGGAGAGTAGTAAGGCCACTAGCACGCTACATAAGCCCAAAACCCGATCGCCGTCCTACCGCCCTCGCCGCCGAGGCCCGCCGCGACGCCCAAATCGACGCCCCTCCCGACCCTTGCTCGAGCCAGCCCGCGCCGCTGAGCCTGTAGCTTTAAATTCGTCCGTAAATAATACCAATCCTGATCCAGCTAGTCATTTGCTGCCCTCTTCCAGCGACGCCCTAAGCCGAGGTTCGTACCCCACAGGGGTTGCCCTTAGCGTTGTCGCTTAGTTTTAGTTAGTATATAAGTTTAAGTCCTGGCTGGAGGCCTTAATTTATTAGGGAATCCACAGGCAAGTCCGCTTAAGCAGACGACAACCGCATAGGTTGACCTGCGAGATGCCAAACAAACAAACAAACGGTAGCCTTGCTGGTAGACAGCGAAGTGGAATGCCATCGCTTATTAGCGAGGCGCAGCGACGATATATGGTGGGCGAGTATGAAACAAATGGTTTCACACCAACTGTATATTTTGCGGAATTATTCAACACCTCATTGCAAACTGTTCGCCGTGCCCTCCATGCTGAAGGCTGGCATCACAGAAAACCAGCTCAAAAGGCATTGAAAATAAAGGGGTTATACAAAGTATTAATACCTAGATGTTTTGTTTTAATTATTAGACGGTGTAACTAAATAATTAGTCAAATTAGAATATCCGTAATTATTTAATGAACTATTGAGGTTTAGTTTCAAACTTCTTTTCGTCAAGAAAATGAACACTTAAGCTATAACCCCTATATTATAATTCACTGTGACGTTACAATAAAAAGCATTAAGTCTTAATCATTATATTAGTTTTCAATAAACTCTGCTGAATACCTATAATAAGTGGGTATCAACAATTATATTTGTGTTATTAGACTATTCTTTCCTTGTTATGTTACTATGAATTGAATATATTGGGTATGCAACAAAAAAACTTATTTTATCTAGGTAGGAATGTGACGTCACAATTGTCATAAAAGTTTGTTAATTTTATAAATATATAAAACGAATATATATTTTTATTATCTTATGCAGCACGATTTTTTTTATTCCACACGGAAGAGATAAATAAAAAATCACATAAATAGTTAAATAATAATACACTCTGTTATATTTAACTTTTATAAAAATAAATAATAAGCATAAAACAAGCATAAATAAACATAAATAAATATAAAATTCAAAATAAAATATAATTTATGGTTTCAAAGAAACAAAAACAGCCACGCATTGATACGAACTCAGATCTCATTGAACGTGAACTCGTTATTATGCCAAACGGCTACCAGCACATATTAAAATTACGTGAATTTTAGCAATGCCATAAACTGGCCAGATCACGCGCATGATGCGTGTCCAACAAAAGCGATGCAAATATATTTTTGTTTCATGCAGTGCGGTGCGAGTACGCAACGATACATCAGCGTGTGCCGTGCACAACTGCGATCTTTGTGGTGTGTGGCGTTAGAACACTTATAGTCGTACCGCGAGTTCACAGCAATATGCAAACCCCGATCCCTTAAATTTGGTTTCTTCAACGCAAATGGCGTTTCAGGTCAACGCGATGAGATCGCCGCTTTCCTCCGCGACCATCAGCTTGACATCCTCCTCATACAGGAAACCTTTTTAAAACCGCATCACCGAAACCCGAATATTGCCAACTTTAAACTAGTTCGCAATGACAGGTCTCGATGCCACAAGGGTGGCACACTAATATACTTTAGGAAATCTTTGTATTGCATCCCTATCGACCCACCTTCTCTCTTCTCCCATCTGGAGACCTCTATCTGTCGGCTCGGCATGACTGGTCATCAACCGATCACCATCATCTCTGCTTATATTCCACCAGACAATGGTCCGGAGGATCCCATCTCTCTCCAAAAGGACTTCACCGCCCTCTTCGGTATGAGTGACTCCGTCATATTGGCGGGGGATCTTAATGCCAAACACCCGGCGTGGAATAGTAGCACGACTTCTACCAGAGGTCGGATCATTTCCAAGTTAGGCGAATCCCTTAACTTTGACGTCATCGCTCCAATGAGTCCGACTCATTTCCCCGGAAATCCTAACCATCTTCCTGATATACTCGATGTAGCGCTGCTCAAGAATGTGAACCTCCATTTGCAATCGATAGAGACGTTCCACGAGCTTAACTCTGACCACCGCCCAGTAGTCATGCATCTTGCCCCCTACTTTGGCCCAAGCGATCCCGACCGCCCCCCTCAGACCCAGATGATAGCCGACTGGAGGAAAGTAAGTGTAAGACTGAAATCCACCACGTCGCCTCAATTGGACACCATCCCCGATCACATAGTGTCAGTCGCCGACACGATGGCCGCAATCGACTCGTTTACTGAGCACGTTCAATCCGTTTTGACGGATTGTTCACGGGAAGTTCCGGTGATGGAAGACCATCGCTGGAAACTACCTTCTGACGTACGTGACTTGATAACCGAGAAGAATGCGGCTATTCGTGCCTACGACTCCTTCCCTTGTGACGCGAACAAAGCCCACATGCGCCATTTACAGCGTGCTGTAAAGAAACGCATAGGGGAGGTTCGCTCAGAGGGTTGGAACAAGATGCTCAGTGAACTCGCGCCCACTCACCAAGCCTTCTGGCACCTTCAGAGGAAATTGCGCTCCTCCGAGGAGGTCTCTATGCCTCCCCTCATCCGCCCCGACAAGAGCGTCGCGTTCGACAGCACCGACAAGGCCGAATGCCTTGCTGACAGCCTAGAGTCCCAGTGTTCTCCCAGCTCTCAACCAGTAGACCAAGCTCACCTGAACAAGGTCGACGCTGAAGTCGAACGGAGAGCCTCCCTTCCACCCGTTGAAGACCCTGACGATCCTCTGCCTCCCGTCACTCCAGATGAAGTGCACGACATGATAAAAGGGCTCCAAGCTCGTAAAGCCCCCGGTTCGGACGGTATTACCAACAAGGTATACAAACTCCTACCTGCCCCTCTAATAATGCTCATGACCGCCATCTTCAATGGCGCCTTGAGCAACAACATCTTCCCACAAGCGTGGAAAGAAGCAACAGTCATCGGTATCCCAAAGCCAGGCAAGCCAAAGTCTGAGCCCTCCAGCTACCGTCCCATTAGCTTACTCAACGTTCTCGGCAAAATCTACGAGAGGCCTCACTCCCAACGAGCAGTTTGGTTTCCGTCCACAACACTCGAGTATCCACCAGGTCCACCGTATCGTAGAGCACTTGTGCGCCGGTATGCAGCGTAACGCGACGACGAGTGTGCTATTCTTCGACATAGCGAAAGCCTTCGACAAAGTCTGGCACAACGGCTTGTTATACAAGCTTTACCAACTAGGAGTGCCAGATCGTCTCGTGCTCATCTTACGAGACTTTTTGTCGAATCGCACCTTCCGCTATCGCATCGAGGGTGCACTCTCGTCCCCTCACCCTATTCGCGCCGGTGTCCCTCAGGGTTCCGTGATATCTCCTCTAGTTTTCACGCTGTTCACCAGCGATATCCCACAGAGTAAAAAGGCTCAGTTGGCTCTCTTCGCCGACGACACTGCCGTTTACTATACCGGTCATTGTCCCAATGCTATAGCTCGTACTCTCCAAACCTCCGCAAACGTCTTAGGCGCTTGGTTCCGGAAATGGATAATCGAGGTCAACCCCGATAAGAGTCGATTGACGGCGGTTCTCTTCTCGAGACGTCGTCGAGTCCCACCCCCCCTTCCCAGCCCGTTCACTATGTACGGCAAGCCAATCCCTTGGGAGAAGCAAGCCAAATACCTAGGCGTGATCCTTGATCAAAACTTAACGTTTAAACAGCACATTAAGGCTGTTCGCGCGCGCGCCGCTTTCGCTCTTGGTAGACTCCACTTTATTCTGACAGCCCGTTGCAAACTGTCACTTAAATGCAAGCTGCGCATCTACACCGCAGTCATCCGTCCCATCATGACCTATGCCTGCGTTGTATTTGCGCACGCTCACCCACGTCATCTCCATAAGATGCAGACCCTCCAGAACCGTTTCCTCAGAAAGGTCACGGGTGCCCCCTTCTATGTCCGTAATATAAATCTCCACATCGATCTTAAAATGCCTACCATAAACCAGTTCATGAAACGCTTATCGAAGCGCTTCTTTGACTGTGGCATAAAACACTCCAACCCCTTGATCTCAGCGGCCGCCCGCTACACTGCCTCCCGCATTAGCAGTATTCGCCGACCAAGGCATACTTTAATCGCCCCCGACGACGCCACTACCCTCCTCCAGGAGAGTAGTAAGGCCACCAGCACACTACATAAGCCCAAATCCCGATCGCCGTCCTACCGTGCTCGCCGCCGAGGCCCGCCGCGACGCCCAAATCCACGCCCCTCCCGACCCTTGCTCGAGCCAGCCCGCGCCGCTGAGCCTGTAGCTTTAAATTCGTCCCTAAATCACTCAAATCCTGATCCAGCTAGTCCCTTGCTGCCCTCTCCCGGCGACGCCCTAAGCCGAGGTTCGTACCCCGAAGGGGATGCCCTTAGCGTTGTCGCTTAGTTTTTAAGTTAGTACATAAGTTTAAGTCCTGGCTAGAGGCCTTAATTTATTAGGGCAACCACAGGCAAGTCCGTCTAAGCAGACGACAACCTCATAGGTTGACCTGCGAGATGCCATTTATAAAAAAAAAAAAAAAAAAACACAGCAATATGACTCTTAACGTGCCTATGCACTTTTGAGTGCTTACTATACAACCCTTCTGGGATTACAGGTGTGATGTTAATTTTAGTTTCATATTTAACAACAATATTAAGACCAGGTGGCATGGGTCATCTTTTCCCGACATGATTGATTTTCGCGCACTGGATATTCAACGCACTGCTCAGCGCTAAGAGTTGAAATTTCAACAGTGTTTTTTTGACGCGCCGGGATGCACTCTGTTGGATTTTCAATATTCGGCTCAACATAAAAATAAAGTGTGCGATAATACCCCGCCACGATATTGTTACGTCCGAGCGAACGTCGGACGTGTGGCGGCATCTACACCGCCACATGCGAACAAACGCATCACACTGACATCAGACAAATCCTGCATCGCGCAATCAAAGTTTACCTCGCAGCTAGCATATATACAACTTCCCGACAACAATCATCGGGCAGTTGCCCGTCAGATACGTCATCCATCTGGTCGGAGGATCCTCCCTTTTCCAAGAGTATGAGTGAACTTTACACCCTGTTCCTCATATCTCTAAAGACGGAAAAACAAAAACGCCATGTAACAAAGTCTATTGATATTTACGTTCACAAAAACTAGGTTTCCGGTTGAATATGAAATCTGAGCCACCGGAACACATTTAATTAAATTTTACAACAGGTTATGTATAAATAATTTAGATGTGAAATGTCACGTTTTCAATAATGATTTATATTTAATTATGTTTAGTATTTTAGTGGTTGCAATATTTTAGGGCAGTCCACCAAAGTCGACAAATGATTCGCCATTTCACGAATATAATGAAAAAGCTTTTGTTTATTTATTTAAACTCAAAGCATTTAGTTCCAACAAACCAAAAACAGGCACTTTTGAATTTTCTATGTTGATCGGTCAAAAAGATGAAAGTAGTTGCCCATTCCAAAGCGAGATCCCCACAGTTTAATTGACGTAACAATGTTGGTATTTGAACTGTAACTGCATTAATTATAACTAAGTACATATTAACATAAATGTTTGCATGTCACATTATTATGACTAAGTGTTATGGAGCTGTTTTATTATTTATGTAAAGACCGAAATTGTACCTACACTTGTGGCAAATAAGTTGATTTGGTTTGATTTGACAATTGTTACTTTTGACAATTGATTGGTAAAGAAAATCTTTTGCACTCAGTTTTTTTCCCATTTAATACTTAATTATTAGCAGTGAACAAATTTTGGATTTGCAGTAAGGCGCACTCCTATTAATTTAAAAAGTTGGGTTTTGTACCAATAGGATAGATCATAAATATATACCTAATGTGGAAAGGACCCAATATCAAGCCTTGGGTGATACCGAGCAAAATGGGTGTACTATTCTTAGTTAAATAAATGGTGTCAATCCCATCGGTTAACGATTGGATTGACACCATTTATTTGAACTTGCTGATATCTATTATTTAAATAAGAATTTACTAAACCGAGCGCAAGTTTTTCTAGTTCGTAATTCTCAAGTTTCTTGGAGGTCACAAAAGATTCCTGTGTCGTCTAAATATTTTTTTATAAGGTGACACTGGCGTCAGTCGTACAATGTCCCGTGTTTAAAATGATTGAGCATTTGATTCAACATTACCTTTTCAAACACCCTGCAGAAAACTGGTAACACGACTACGAGTCTATTTAATGGTGTCTTTACTGTCCCCGGATTTAAAAAGTGGTATTAAAAGGAACCTCACTGTATTTCATTAGATCCGGGAAGGTTCCTTGATCCACACACAAATTAAATAGTAAAGCCAAGTGCTATAGTCTCAATAAGATTAAGTTGATAGACATTCAGTTAGTGTGATCTTCATCTTCTTGAAAGCTTTAAATGTTTGCAAATAGTTTTTGTTTTCTTTCTTAAAATATTATTGAACACGGTGCGCATGAAAAAATTAATTTGAGAAATTCTATTCGGTACTCCGAATAGAATTTCTCATATAATTCATTTATATTGTTAATAATATGGTTCGGTTTAGTTAAATTATTTAATATTTTTAGTTCGCTAGGTGAGTTATACTTGCAGCAACGGTTTGACCGCTGTGTTCAGAAGGGAGATCACACACATAGAAAACAATACAAGGGAAAGAGAGAAGAAGGAAGGGGAGGGAGAGGGAAAGGGAGATTAAAATGGATTTATTTTAGTTGTCGCAGCAACAAAAAAGCATTATCAATACGTGTAGCAGAATTTGTAGTTATGCACGTTGGTTTTTAAACACATTTGACAAATTGAATGATTTAAAGAGATGACAAACTTAATTATTGACTGCTATTTGAATTATTCTCTAAGATATTCATATTTAAATCACCACAGAAATCTAGCGATTTTTTACCAGTTGCAAGTTTTGCTAGAACTCTTTAACATGCTTATCTAGCTCAGCAAAATCAAAAATCAATCAAAATATTTTATTTCACATAAACCTGCATGGGCACTTATGAAACGTCAGATTCTAGGTGCACGGTTCCAATTGGTCGTTTCCTATGGAGAAGAGCCGGCAAGAAACTCCATGGTTACTCTTTTAAAAATATTTGTCTTTTACAATGATTTTTAATTACAGTGTTAATAGGTATGAGAGGACAGTGTAGGCCCGTCAACAAGTACCATATTTATCCACAAGGCCTACGACGTTCTCACATTTACAAAATATAAGATAATCTAATAAAGTAAAATCAAAAGCTAATTAAAAATTGTTGGTATATAATGTCAAATAATGAAACACAGGACAGTTCAAAATTTTGTTCAAATAACAGATAAAAAACTATATTTTGAAGAATCTTAGATTAAATGTTAGAATTTTTTACTACGATTATACATTTTCGGTCAAAACAACTGCCGTCACTATAACTTCCATAATTAGTTAACATTTTATAATATTTCAACAAATGTGCAGTTAAACAAATAATTTTAAACATAGATTTTTATGAAAATAATTCAATTCCAAATTTTTTTGGAAGGAAATAATACACCTTTTTGTTGGTAGACAAGAATACACCTTTGTATTGTTACTGTTATCTTCTGTTGCATTACTAACTAGTTTAAATCAACATCCAGAGTAGGCTTCAAGACTCCCATGCCATCACCAGGCAGTGAGATCCAACTACTTCTGGATCCCACATTAGGACAAGAATTTGCCATATTGATACATGAGTCCTCTTTCGTAAAAATGTGTAAATAGTTATAGCATTAGTGCTACAGTTATTTCAGTGACCACCTGTACATAAGAATTATTACTAATAATTGCGGTGTTAATTTAAGAACATGACTTGGATAGGTCTGAGTTTATAATGTAAGCTTATACCTTAGCTACTTTATGAATAAACCTAGGGCAGATACACTGTATTCCTTGTCGATTACAACTTATTAACAAAAAATATAAGTTTGTCACCGTATTGACTTACCAAGAACTGATAAATGATAAATGATTTTATTAAATCAATGCTAAATGATTGTATTTCTGTAAGTAGGTTTTTACAAACACTTTTACACGTCAATCATATTTTAAAAGTAGATGATATCGGCGTTTCCTATCTAAATAATCCGAGAAGAACGGCCGAAACAAACTCAGAGGTCACAGTCTCTTTTAAAGTCCACACATAATCTTGGTCAGGTCATGTGAAGACCATGTAGATTGATGTCTGAAATGGTCTTTTAAGGAAAGAACCACACAAAATGAGTGGACCTGTCAGTAATCATGCAGCTCAACACAGAACTTAAAGAGCTCAACGATTCGACGAACATTACCAAAGGATGGACATTTGGGTAGGCCGCATAAATTACTCAAACTACCAGACCATGATTAAAAGTAACTTTAAAAAATAAAAATAAACTGAGATATAAAAAAAAAACAACAAATCCACACTGCCTTCACATTCACAATAATTAAAATATTAAACTTTACAAAGTAAATTTTCATGTCATTGTATAGTATGTTAAAGTGTATAAAGATCCGAGAATAAACTTGGCCAGATCATATGAGGACCCTGTAGACTGGTGTCTGAAAAGGTCTTTTGAGGAAAGAACCACACTAATTTGAGTGGACCTGTCCAGTCAGTGTACGCATTTGTCAATCATGGTGCAGCTCAACTCAGAACTAAGGAGCTCAACGATTCGACGAACAATACAAAAGATAGCACATTTGGGTAGGCCGCGTAAAGTACTCAAACAGCCAGACCATGATTAAGACAAATTAAAGAAAAAAATAAAATACAATGAACCACATAGTCCTCACATTCACAAAATTAAAATAATATTATACTTTATACAGTATATATATACATGTCATTGTGTATGTTATAAAGTACAAAATATGAAGAAAAAAAAATATTAAACACCAAGATTGTCTGTGTAAATTTATTGGAGCAGCTCAATTCCAAGCCTTCCTGTCCTCAATATAATCTTTGACAGTATAATAGGCTTTCTGGCATAATTTCCGCTTTACAAAAGATTTGAATTTATTAAGGCTTAGTCCTTGAATGTGTCTGGGAAGTTTATTATAAAACGTATACATTTAAATGAGCCACCTATTTTCTTGAGCCTGGTAGTAGGAACAACAAATTTGTGTTTGTTCCTAGTATTTATATAATGGATATCACTGTATTTTTTAAACAGATTAATATTTTTATGTGCATACAACAGATTTTCATAAATATACTGAGAAGGCACAGTCATTATATTAATCTCTTTTAATTTTTCTCTGAGGGAGTGTCTGGGACTTAGTTTATAAATTGAACGAATTGCCCTTTTTATAAAACAAAAATTTTCTGAATATCGGCGGCATTTCCCTATAAAAGAATACCGTACGACATCACACTATGAAAATAACTAAAGTATACTAAACGGGCTGTCTCTAAATCAGTTAAATTACGAATTTTTCTAACGGAGAGCTTAGTTCTTTTGACAATTTATCTATATGGGGGCGCCATTGAAGCTTGGCATCCAAAGTTATGCCTAAGAATACTGTGGTGTTTTCGGGTTTCAACTCTTCACCCTTTATAAGAACACTAGTTTCTACTTGTCTAACATGAGGTATCGTAAACTTTATGTATTTAGTTTTTGTCTCGTTTAGAAGTAGGTTATTAACATTAAACCAGCTGACTACTTTAGCAAGGGCGCCATTTACATTGTCAGTAACCAGCTGCTGACGTTTGAGTTTAAATAAAAGTGAAGTGTCGTCTGCAAACAACACTATATCATGATTATCCTTTATGAGGTAAGGCAAGTCATAAATATAAATAAGAAAAAAAATGGGCCAAGAATTGAACCCTGGGGGACCCCCATTCTTACTACAGGTCCAGGTGATCTGTTTCCATTAATATCAACTGTCTGAATCCTATCACTTAAGTAAGAAGTAATAAAATCCAGAGAGGCGTTCCGGATTCCGTAGTGGTGCAGTTTCGTGATCAATGTTTCATGAAGAACACAATCGAATGCCTTGGACAAATCGCAAAAGATTCCTAAAGCATCGCATTTGTCCTCCCATGCCTTATAAACATGTCCTAAAAGTTCAACTCTAGCATCAGTAGTCGAACGACCCCTTTTAAAACCGAACTGTTTGTTATGCAGCAATTTGTGTTTATTAAAAAACCATTGCATTTGATCTAAAAAAAGTTTGCACTGAAATAGGTCTATAATTAGTAGGGTCTGATGTGCTACCAGATTTAAACAATGGTATTATTTTACTGTTTTTCATTCATTACAATTATTAAAAATATCAGCTAAAGAAGGTGCTACAATATTTATAATAGACTTAGCAACATCCACAGAGTTACCCCGTTTAGAGATCTGCGGTTTTTTAAACATTTAATGGTTTTAATTATATCTCTATAAGTATTACTGTATTGGAAATTAAATTCAGAATCACAAACTGGAACGTTTTCTTTAAGTAAAGACTGCAGCAGTGGACGACGAGTTTAGAGATTTTGTAGTCGAAACGGGAATCTCTGCAAAGAAATTTTCGAAGGTCGCGGTGATGTGAGAATCCGATTGAATTAAACTGCCATCAATTGCAAGGCTGTAGTCACTTCTTCGGTTGCATGATCTTCCCGTTTCGCTATTAATGGTATTCCGTGTCATTTTAATTACATTACTGCAATTTTTAATCTTTGAACTCAAGTAACGTGACTTGGCTATGCAACAAACGTTTTTAAATAATTTCTAACATATAAATTAAATTCAGCAGTGTTTATACAAGTCCGTTCATCATACAACTCATAAAGTCGTTTTCTACTTTTATGTATACCAACAGTGGCCCAATCACTGAAGGAAGCGTTACCATTAACCGAGAATGTCTTTGGAATGAAAGTTTTATCAAATTGTGCGAATACTGTATATTAAAAAAAGCATTATATTGATGATTACAGTCATCATTAGTTGACAAAAGTGGTAAATTACTCAAAAGTTTAGTTTTAAATGTTTCCAAACGTTTAGTTGTGTTTGGATTAACAGTGATATCTTTTTTAGTAACTTTTCTGTTTATATTTGAAATAGTGATCAATTGTCCGCAATGATCTGAGTCTATTAAATTAATAATTACTTTGTAACATCTGTATAAATGTTTTCTAGGCATGTGGCACTAGTGGGAGTTATTCTAGTGGGCTCCAAAAATTGGTTAGCAAGATTGAATCTGAAAATGCTTATTAAGCATGTATAATAATAATGTTTTTTTCTACAAATACAGTAATGTTGGTATTAGAATCATATTGATTTCTTGTAATTAATATAAGTATTTCTTTGAAGGACGTCCCTGGTAAACAAAAGTTTTGAGTAGAAATACTCAGGTTGTTACTAACTAATTTCCGTAAACTTCTTGCTATCCTATCTGGAAACGTAACTGACTGATAATAAACTTGACTACCACAGGAGGAAACATTACTAGCTACCGACTGTACCACATGAGATAATTCTTGCAGATTTTTAGGTTTTTCTTGGTTGTCGGTACAGTCCAGAGCACTCACAACTTGAGACGGGTCTTTTTTGTCTCGAGCTGGATCAAGGTTGGATCTCCTCTGACAAGTACATTGAGTGTAGCTGTGAGTCAGCAAGTCACCCCTGTCTTTCAACTTGTTTGTAGCAAGGATGTGTTACTTCATTTGGTGACAAGAGCATACATATTTATTATAAAAAGACGTAAGTGACACATCATGAACTGGAATTTAACACTGTAAGCGGTGAGTGTCTATTCATACTATCTTCTAATTTACTATGATGGTTCTTAATTTTTTTGATAACAGTAGCACGTTATTTCCTGAATCGAATATTTTTGGAATAAGATTTTTGATGTTTCATGAATTTATTTCGTTTTTGAATGATTTTATTCAGTCTTGCTTATTTTATAATTTAACATTGACTAATTGTATGTCTATAGTTATTTTTCAGTAAGGAATCCTCTGTTTTTGTTGTTATGTTATGAGCACATTTTATATTTAACAATTTATAAAACAAATGTTGGTTTCTTTGACCTGAGTAAGTTCTTTATCCTTTTGTAATTTTACGTTTTTGTATTTTACTTTTAAAAAGGCTTACCTACTAAGCACATAAACAGCATTAAACTCAAAGTCATTGTCATGATATAAACCTCGCATGTATCTTAATTCTAGGAAAGCACGGCATTATCGTGCTAGAAAATTATCCAAAAAAAAACGCTTTAACATAAAACTTCCATGAACAACATCACAAATCATGACCCATAAATTAACAAACCTATTTCCTGTTGTCCTATTACATTTATTACCGGCTGAACTGCCCATCCAATTTAAAATCAAAACCATTTTACGGGATCGACTTTATTGGTCAATACGATGCGAGCTCTAATAAAATATACGATAAACAAGTTAACGTAACTGTTCAAATTATAAAATGGCGGTGCTTCGTGTTGGTGACAATTTCGAGGTATGACATCAAACAGATTTTATTTAAATTGCATTTCGAATATGGTTGTGATTGGTCTGATTTTTAAGCTCTTTTTTTTTCGTTCGACAAATTGTGTCAGCCTGTATTACTAAAAATGGAATCATAAAATTTTATTAGGTCATTCCAGTGACGTTTAAATGCGTTCTCAAATGGTTTAACTAGTGTCCTATTTGTATGGGTCTGGTTATTTTTATGTGAACCGCTCATTGGACGTAGGAATTGTATTCAAATATTAAAAGAATATGGTTAAAATGTGGCAAAAATATCTGCTCAAAATATTTCGTATCTTTTTGCACAATGAACTTTTATTTAAGCAACAAGAATATCCGGACATTGGTAACTTCCTAACCTAGATATATTCTACCTGTTTTTCTACCTTCCTCGTAAGTTCTCAAGTCGTTCCATCTTGCGTTCTTGTCACCGATCGTCGCTTTAAATTTATTATCCCATTCCGTGAAAAATCTCCACGATTTTCTTGCAGCTACGTCAGTGGAAGCCATCAGAATCGACGTATGAATTTATTGAGCAATACGTCATGTTTAAACCTTTATAAGTTAAGGAATTTTGTCTTAAATTAAGGAATGCTTTGTGAAATTCCACGATAATGTAATTTTTGTAGTAAAACTTTTATGTGTGACAGTCACTACAGGATCAGATTTTCTGAAGTTAATATTGAACATACCAGTTGACCCAAATTAGTCATAAATCTATAATTACCAGTGAAAGTAAATAAAAGCTTTTGATAAATCCGCTTTCTTCATTACGTCATGCGTCATGTGAAACATCCATTCTATTATTAAAAATGCGAAAGTACCTGTCTGTCCTGTTTACGCCTTAACTGCTGAACAGATTTCGATGAAACATTTCGTAGTTTTAACCAGAAAATTCAGAAGCTTTAAAAATCTGATTTAAGATTTTTGTGACACAGTTACAGGACTTTAAAACTCAGAAGGATGAAGTCGCATTAATGAAATAACATGATTGCGAACATGTGACGTGATTACAAGCTTCAGGGAAATGTGACTTTTCATGACAGAATTCAGCTGAATATCGCGCAGAGGCGGATGTATTTACTCAACACATACACAACGTAAGGTTTTCTAGGAAAGAGGGATGTCCAGTGATTAAATAATGTGCAGGATGTGGCTGTCAGTTTCGAGGAAAAATAGAGAAATAGGTAAGAAGTATCTAGTATTCAATCAGTGTGGGTTTTTTTTTCTAATGATATTTAGGTAATGGCTAATCAAAATCATTAAAAATATTTTATCTCACATAAACCTACACTTACTTAACTTATGAAACATCAGAATCTAGGTGCACGATTCCAATTGGTCGTTTCCTATCAAGAAGAGCCGGCAAGAAACTCCACGATTACTCTTTTAAAGATATTTGTCTTTTACAATGTTTTCAAATTACAGTGTTAATAGGTATGGGACGACAATGTAGGCCTGTCAACAAGTACCATAATTGTCCTTAAAAAATAGACAATGGTCTATAAATCTACAATCTACAAGGCCTTCAACGTTCTCACATTTACAAAATATAAAATAATCTAAAAAATAAAAACAATCTGGATTAATATGCTATCTAAAAAAGCTACTAATAAAGAGTTGAAATTAGAATTGTAGGTGTATTATGTCAAACAATGAAAATATTATGTCATAGACGTATGTAAAAATCAGGTAACGAACCATAAAACCTCAAAGGGTAGGCTAGTACCCTCTATTAGCTTCTAGGTTTTGCCCGCGGTGTCGCCCGAGTTAAGGTCGGAATAATACCAAGGAAACGGACTACCGGGATAAGAAGTATCCTATACTCTAACCTAGGTCATGGTCTACCTGTGTGCCAAACATCGAAATCCTGAAAGGGTATCAGACATACATATAGAGTTACTTTTACATTTATAATTTTTACATAAGCTTTGTCTTATTCCATGCGTTTGGGCGAACTTCATGACTAGCTTAACCAGACGTCTAAATATCTACAAAACACTTGGTGTGGTACAATTATTTGAATACTACAACATATTATGACTGCTGAAATGGCAGTTTTTTCTCGTAACTGTAATCGCATTATTGCTACATTTACAAGAAAGATTACCTATCTATTTTTTGCACCAACGAAGAATAATAAGTCATTATTACCTATGATGAATAAGAAACCCTGGGGCACATAACGTTACTAACATAAGTCCATACTTATGTTAGTAGTTGGGTAGTAGAATATTACCATTAATATTCTACTTAATGAAAAATATTAATTTATTTCATTCATTGGCAAAACCTAAACAGCCGGGCAAATTTTTGCCGATAAGAAATTCCATCCGGCGGACGGTATGTAGGTACAGTAAGTGTTCAAAAGTGGATAGGCACGTTTTAATAGTCGTATTGCTGTGAACTCTCGATACGACTGTATGTGTTTAAACGACACACACCACAAAAATCGCAGTTTTGCAAGACACACACTGACGTATCGTCACGTATTCGCATCGCACTGCACGAAACAAAAATATATTTCCGTCGCTTTTGTTAAACACGCATCATGCGCGTGACTTGGCCCGTTTATGGCATTGCTAAAATTCGAGTCAAGCTAATTTGAGCTGGTAGCAATAGGAGCCAAGTGTTGGACTAAGAACCCGTCGGCTTAGGTTCTGATCTCATAAGATGCATCGCATTTCGTAAGATTCATCGTTTTATTGTAAAAAATTTATTTTGGTTTGAAATAAGCATAATGTTTAAAAAAGCAGTGCAAGTGATAACAAAAATTCAAACCTATTTTTTTGTCATAATATTTGACATAAAGACAACAGCAACGATTATTTCAGTCAAATAGAATGTACAATACTATGTCATGGAACTTAGAAGCAATTCGTTTTATTTTAACATGTGAGATGTTGAAAAAAAATTATAAGTAGTTTTATTTCACCATAAACATTAAGCTTCGATCATGAATTTCCATAATAAGTTATTTTATTAACATAACACTAAATTAGAATAGTAAACATTAGTTAGGTAAACATAAAATATGTGATGTGATAAGTGGTTATGTAGGGCAGTTTGTTTACATTATTTCTCATTTTATTTGGCTTTAGTGAATATAGGTTACATAATATTGAGGATAGCTTAAGTATCCATTTTCATTAAGAAAAGAAGATTGAAAATAAACCTAATTTTTTATAATAATATATACAGGGTAAACTATTCCGGAACTTAAACGTTCTTGTTTATTACGTTATTGTTTGCTTGGCTTTGGTGATGCAACCTTTATAGCGTGGAGTACACGGCGAACAGTTTTTAATGACGCTTTTAATTCAGCAAAATGACCCTTTGGTATGAAACCATTTGTTTTATAGGTTTTTTATTATTTATGTAAACAAGATGAACGAGACAGTATCGAATGATAATCGAACCACTTCAAGTAATTTCATTAAAACAAACAAATATTTTTCATTTTAGGTACTATTAATAACAAATCAAAAACTATAAATATGCATTATTTGAAAATAACATCAAGCTTAATACGCAGGCGCAAGTGAGATTCAAACTCAGGACTCGCCATAATCGCTCCTACCCAGTCACGGTAACAAACACGTAGCATGCTATATGTCAAGTTAATTGAAAATATGAACTAATCTCAATTACAAACAAAATGAGTGTGTGTTTGTGTCTATAGTACAGAAACAACTTATAGAAGAAGGTCGTAAGTAAAACCGAAGCGTCAATCTATTGCTTTGTGAGATTTCCTATGGACTTATGAGCGCTACTTTACAATACAAAATCAATAAAAACAAAAGACAAACGCCATATCAAAACGGATGTTACCTAGGTAGAAGCTGACAATTTACCTGACAGACCCTTAGTTATCAACGGAAAAATGCTGAAGCGACCCCATTTATAACCGAGACCAAATCGCAGAATACGATTGACATTTAATTTAATATCAAAGGCTATTCGGCCATTTTAAACTCTTGGGTTCATATCGCGATCTTGTTATGTCTGCACAAAGAGATCTGAGCTGTCGACAATATTTTGGGTTGGTCTTATTCATGACGGAAAATGGCGCAGTTCATAATTATATAATTATTGATCATTTTGGTCAAAAGATTATTGAATTGGTGAAAAATACGAAATAAGTGGACTTGTTAAGTAAGATTTCTGTTCAAAATAAGTTATGTTCGTTGGACAGCTACTACTCAATTAGCGGCTTACAACCTGCCTGTCTTGGTTCCAACCCACGACCTACGACGTGTTGGGCCACCACTGCTCATTTTGATCAATGATGACACCAAAGTTATGCCAGTATGTCGTCTCCAAAACTGCATATAAACTTATTTTGGCTTAAAAGTATTTTGGTGTTTTAGAGGTTGATACGTACATGTATACATGGTGCCTCGATTTATGAGTGTACATTTCTTCATTGAAAGCCATTGTAACAAAAAACCGCGTACAGATGGCGATTTTGAAAAATAACTCAAGACGTATTCTTATGGTACTGAATTTACAGAATTGGTAGGGAAAGCTTTTTTAAAAGCTAATAGGTATACAAACAATGGGCACTGATTCAAAGCAGCAATTGTTTATTGTAGTTTAGGTAAGTTACAAATTACAAACGCATGTTTATTAAACAGTTATTAACAAACTGACCCGTAAACTAAATTAAAATGAGTCATAACAAATATTTCAATTGGTAATTAAATAAATAATTAAGCAGTAAAATTACTGAACGGGCAGTTTGGAAAAATCGGAATCTAACTTGGAGGTCACAGTTCTTACCTTTAGTTTTTTTGCGATCAATTTGGAAATTTTCATGGATGTCCTCCGCCCTGGGGAGGGCAGAGCAAACCATCCCGGTGTTCCCTCGTACTTTTGCGTCGGGTGCTGTGGGTACGAATGTGACTTCCGCTGTCCCGGACTGGTAGTGGCCCACAGTGGGGTGTTCAACTCCCCCATTACATCTAAGAGGCGCGCATCTATACGCCGCCAATCTCGGGTCCTGTGGAATGGGGAGCGCTGGATGTAGTAGTTCTAACCTAACCTAACCCATCTGCACGCGCGTCAGACCTACTTTTGTCGACGGAAGAATAGACAAAACCTGATAGAATAGAAAAAATGTATATGTCTCTATCTGTCATTTTGTCTATTCTTCCGACGATAAAACTCGTTTCTATGGTGGTCGGAGTGCCCTGGCTTAGTAACTACGACCAATTCGGGTAGCGCGTGGTTGGTCACAGTTCCAACCTACCCTACGAAATGCCGAACTATATCTTACTGCCCATTACAACATTTTTCCTGCCCATTCATTTATTACACCACTTGAGTATTTTTTGTACTGACATTAAAATATGAAATGACTGACGAAAATGTTTTACTGTTCCACTAATTATTCAGGTTTTTCCTAGCATTGGGTTCATTGATCATTTATTTTGTATCAGTCTACGCTTAATTAAGTGTCACTCTGTTTATGTGTACTTTTTATGTCGAATAAATTTATGTTATGTTAAAATACCAACTGCCGAAATATCAAATAATAACCTCCCTAATGCTTAAATAACAATAATTGTAAAAATGATTACCCTCAAATAATTGTGGCTTGAAGTATTTAGGTCCAATCTGTTGACTCCAAAGACCGTTAATTTAACTGAATTAGCAAAAACATATTCTCTATGTAAATTGATGTTAATATATGAGCGACAAAATATAGGTTATACAAAATTACTTTAAAAACTTTTCAAAATACGAAGAAGTTCCCTCAAGATTTTGCATGAATATTCAAAACAAACATATTTTTAATTAAATAAACTTAGCGAATATGTTAAACAAAGACCTTAGGCAAAATTGTTTTAAGATACAGAACTAAATTAACTTGTCCAAAATCACATACAAGTTTGATACAATGAGCTCTTTAAAATCATGGATATTAATTTAATATTTTTAATTTATTTCAAGACCAATGTGAAATTAACCAGTCCAAAATCTAGAATTATGCCGAAAATAAAAGCTACAGCGCCAGGTTTATGTAGCTTGGTATTTATCTTTTTACTTGAGCCCCTTTTACACGTTAATGATGCAAGTTACTGGCCTGTGGATTATAATAGAACGGATGCAATAAATGACTTGTATCGTCAGGGCTGCCTCGTTCTTTGGCCAAAGAATTTGCATTGCCATTCAACGTGGCAATGCTGCCCATATTCTGTGCACATTCCCTAATGACAGCGATACGGACGAGTACTTTTTCTCCTCAGTCATTTAATTTAGTATCTAGTGGGAATGTTATTTGTGTTAAATATTGTAAATAAGCATTTTAACGTAGGTACTCGTACCTATATATTTTTTTTAATGTCAAACAATATTAGTCATCTTCCGTTGTTAAATCATAATAATAATTGATGATAAATGATTTTATTTCTGTAAATAGGTTTGTGCAAACTACGAGTAGATGAGAACGGCGTTTCCTATCTGACTACTCTGAGAAGAAAGGCCAAAACAAACTTATAGGTCGCAGTCTCTTTCATAGTCCTGACGTAATCTTAGTCAGATCATGTGAAGACCATGTAGATTGGTATCTGAAATGGTCTTTTGAGGAAAGAACAACACAGATTGAGTGGACAGGTCCACTCAGTGCACGCATTTCTCAGAAACCATGCAGCTCAACACAGAATTTTATGAGCTCAATAATTCGACGAGCATTACCAAAGAAAGGACATTTGGGTAGGCCGCATAAATTACTAAAACCGCCAGACCATGATTAAAACTAACATGTCATTGTATATATAAAGTCAATCAGTGTCAAAGTGTATTAAAAAATTTGAAAATCATGGTCAGATCATTTGAGGACCATTTAGACTGCTGTATGAAATGGTATTTTGAGGTAAGAACCACACACAACCCACTTATGAGAGGACCTGTCCAGTCAGTGCACGCATTTGTCAATCATCTTGCAGCTCAACTCAGAACTAAGAAGCTCAACGATTCGAAGAACATTCATACAAAAGAAAGTTCATTTGGGTAGACCGAATAAAGTACTCAAACTGCCAGACTATCATTAAAATAAACTGAAAGAAAAAGAAAGAAAAAAACAATGAGCATGTGGATAGTCCTTAGATTCCAGTCCATACAGTAAATATACCTACCCCTTGCCTATACCTTTTTACATTGTTTATGTAAAAAGGTATAGGTAGAGAAAATAAAATAAAACTCTACTCAACTAAAATCATTTATTTCAATTCAACCATTTACAGGCACTTTTGAATTGTCAAGGAGTCGGTCAGTCAGAAATATGAAGCTAGTTGCCCATTCTAAAGCGTAGTAGGTACCTATGGAGAAGAATGGGCAAGAAACTCCATGGAAACTCTAGTAAATAATATTGTTCTTACAAATCTACTAGTTACATCATTAATGTTGACACTTTAGGTCAGAGCGATGTACAAAAACCGTACACGTTAAAAGCGTCCAGAGTGCAGCAAAACATAATTGAAAACAATCCAAAAAATAAATTATGAAAATAAGCCGTGGCAGCTAAGAGATGACCAGTCCCAATTGACGGCGCCCGTTCACGAACATGACGCATGGATCAGCACCATTCAGTTCAACCATTTTGAAGGGAGCTGAATGATCCAACACACGCGCCACCGTCAGCGAGACATTTGAGTGAGCATGACATACTATCAGCCGCCAGGGCTCATTCAAGTCAATCTATGACATTACTCGGTTAATGGTAGCTCTAAATTACAAAGTACTCACAGCTGTGCAATGCATGTGTTTAATAAAAAGAAGATTGAGTTTATATAATGCAATTATATTCTTACAATCCAACAGTATTTCAAATGTCAATTAATTAGTTGTGGTGTGGAGCAGGACCAGCATTTAGCCAGGCATTCTTATCAGTGATGAAATCCCCTAACTTATAATATGCCTGCCTTTATAGTGTGCGTTAAAACGTTAAATTGCTAGCAAAACAATTTGAACATCAACATTCTCCCTGTAAATTTATTGGAGCAGCTCAATCCCAATCCTTTTTGCCCTTAGTATAGTATTTGACAGCATAGTAGTCTTTCTGGCATAGTTTCCGCTTTGAAAAAGATTGAATTTGTTAAGGCAGTTCTTGAATGTGTCTAGGAAGTTTATTATAAAAACATATACATTGACATCTAAACGAGCCACCTATTTTCTTGAGCCTGATTGTAGGAACAACAAATTTGTGTTGATAACAATCCGTTCACATATAGAATTTTTTTGCGAAGCGTTAAACCCCAAAAGGTATAAGCCATTCGACGTGCTGCGCTATTACCAATATTACTTTATTGGATTGTGTTACTAGCGAACAAAACTTTTTGGAGCCAACATTAATATTTTTTTTTTTTTTTTTTACTAATTATCACAAAATCAGACTGTAATGATTTACAACTAAAATTCGCCCTAAATTGTGTGCATAGCCAAGTGACATTGACAGAACATTTTTTGAAGGAAACTTGTTTGAATAATTTATTTTTTACATCTGTTAGCTTATGTAAATTTACTAGTTTAAGTTAAGTTTAAGTTGCCAAAATTGTGTTGTATCCTATAAGCAAAGAAATAGAAGAACAAACGCATGCCATTTTAGAGTGGTCAACAGAAATGGATATTTAACGATTCTTTTTGGAAGCGTGCGCGAGCTAATAGAGATTAATCGTTTATTGAAGGTTTTCAGACCATACAATGTTAGGATGGCATATTGAAGAGCCTCCTCGTGGCTGCTTTTGGTGGACAGTTGGGGTTGACGGCTTATCTTCAACAAACGGGGAAGGGTCAAGGTTCCCAACATTGATCATGCTAATTTGTCGATGAAGGGAACCTGGCTAGGGGCGGGACGGCCAGTCCGTCGCCGGGGTAGGCCTGGTGGCCATCTAACGTCCACACCCCCTCTGTTTGCAGAGGATGAGTTTGTGGGCATAGTGGGTAGGGGAGAGGAAGACAACGTCTATCAAAAAAAACCCAAGTCCTAAGGTCAAGCGTGGCGAGGGGATGTATGGCCGGACAGAATCCGGTCGTTAGCGCTAGGTGGAGGGCGGAAACAAGGGACCACATTCTTCAAAGGAAAAACAAAACAATGGAAAAGACAAATGTAGAAAAACTACCCCAGGGCGGTACCGGCGGTACCGAGCCAAGGAAGCTCATCGTGCTCTCGGTCATTCGAGGACGAAGGGAGGAAGAGTCACGAGAAGGAAGGGAGTGATCCGCGGTCGGAGTCCGACGCTGCATCTGGCGCGGTGGGCACCTTTAAGAGTCCGGAGCGTGTTGTGATGGGGGCTGCTGGGAAGCACAAAAGGTTCTTCTTGAAGCGGCCTGAAGCAAACCAAGGAATGGCCAGAGGTCACCTTCGGATAGCGGGATGGCCTCGGCCCGAAAAATCGGTCGGTTACGTGTGGAGGAGGACAGGGGTCCAAGCAGAGCCATTCCAGCCGAGCCAGCCCAGCAAGCCCTGAGGCTCGCCACGGAGGGGCACCATCCTGAAGTAGCCAGACGTACGGTGGTCCTATCGGGGTCATCAGGTGGTGAGCTGGATTCCGCTGGCGGCTCAAAGTCAGAGCAAGCGGCCAGGTTTGCGAAGGTCGTGGTTGCCGCAATCAAGGGTGTGGCATTGAAGAGGACTCAGTCCTATGAATACAAGGCCACATCCGCAGCCACGGCCTCCATTATAGAGGCAGCGGAGGCCATTCATTTCGGGCCTCCGCTGGACGACATGTCCGAGATGCGGGCGAAGGTCACCCGCATGACATTGCCCATCTCTGAAGGAGCTGGAGCCCCAGCTAAGAGGACTCTTCACAGCGTGCCTTGAGCAGGGCCAGTTTCCTACTTTGAGGAAAACTGGTCGCTTGGTCCAGCTCAGGAAGATGGGGCGCCCTGCGGACTTGCCGTCCGCGTACCGGCCCATAGTGCTACTAGACGAGGTGGGTAAGCTGTTTGAGCGAATAATCGCAGCCCACTTCGTCGGCCACTTGTGCAGAGAGGGGCCGGACTTGGACGAGAGCCAGTTTGGCTTTCGGCAAGGGCGCTCCACCATCCACGCTATATCGCGGGTGAGAGTCCTGGCGGAGGAAACGGTGTCCCGGGGTGTGGGTGGTGGTGGCGGTGTCTTGGACATCTCCAACGCTTTCAACACCCTTCCCTGGAGTTTTATTCGGCATGCACTTCGGTATCATCGGGTGCATCTCTACCTCAACGCATTGGGCAACACGTTGGGGCTTATCTGGCGGAGAGGTGTGTCACCTTCAAGGCACGTGATGGCGGAAACCAGCGCCTCGTGTCGTGCGGTGTTCCGCGGGGCTTGGTCGTAGGGCCGCTCCTGTGAAACATCGGGTACGACTGGGTGCTAAGGGGCGAATTCCAACCGGCGTAGACCTGACGTGTTACGCAGACGATACACTGGTCACAGCCCGGGGAAATTCGCACGGGGAGGCAGCTCTGCTGGCGAAGGCTGTGGTCTCAAAGGTGGTGAGCCGCATACGGTGCCTAGGCATGGAGGTGGCCTTTAACAAGTCGGAGGCCATGGTGATTCGTGGAACTGGCGAGAAATGTCGTGCGGTGTCCCACAGGGATCGGTCCTGGGGCCGGTTCTGTGGGATATCTGATACGACTGGGTGCTGCGCGCCGACCTCCCTAGTGGAAGGCTGGTCGTGGCACAAGGGAGGTCGCACCAGGCGGCAGCTGAACAAGCGACACGCGGGGTTGTAATAATTATCAAGAGGATCCGGCAATTGGCACTCGAAGTGGCCCTGCACAAGTCTGAGGCCATGTGTTTTCATGGTCCTCGGAACGCACCACAGTCGGGTTCCCAGATGACAATCATATCGGCGTCGAGTCGATGATGAAGTACCTAGGACTCGTCCTCGACAGCCGGTGTTACTTCGTAGAGCATTTCCGACGTTTGGCTACTAGACTGGAGCGGGCTGGGTCTGCCTTAAAGCGGCTCCTGGCAAATATAGTTTGTCTAAATGCTTCCTGCCAGAGGCTCTACGGAGGGGTCATGTGGTCCATGGCCCTTAACGGGGCACCGCTGGGCTCTTTGAGGCGCCGACCAGCCAGCCGGTTGAACGCATCCGGCTGGTCCGAGGCTACCGCACTGTCTCCTGCGAGGCGGCGAGCCTCCTTGCCGGAATGCCGCCGTGGGATGTGAAGGCAAAAGCCCTCGCACGCGTATGGGAGTGGCGCGAGGAGGCAAAACGCCGGGGTGTAACTCCGCTGCTGTGAGAAATCACGGTACAGCGGACAGAGCTCCGGCGGGATCTCATGGCAACATGGAGGGTGCGTTTATCGCAAACCAGTGCTGGGTACGCCACAATAGCGCCGGGTAAGTCGCCTCTATGAGGAGTGGTTGGAAAGGCACCATGGCGTCCTCACCTTCCGCCTGAAACAGGTCCTTAGCGGACACGGTTGTTTTCGGGGGGTTTAAGTTTCGCATGAGGCGGGAGGAAACGCCCGGGTGTCACCATTGTGTGGGTCGCCCAGAGGACACGGTGGAGGTCTGTCCAGATTGGGTGGAGCACCGCTGTGTCCTCGCGGAGGCGATCGGCGGAGTGTCCGGCCCTGGTCCAGGCCATGGTACGGAGCGAGAGGGAATGGAAAGCCGTCACCTCCTTCTGTGAAGCAGTAATGATCGCGAAGAGGGAGGCGGAGCGGGTGACGCATGAGGGCCCCTAGCCTGCAGATTCCCGGCCATCGTAGGCGCGGGCTTGCGGATGGCGAACAATGCGTAGCTTGCCACCAGGCCCGGGTCGACGGCGCGTCGTGTTCCACGCGCGGAACACGACACGGCATCCTCAAGGAGATGTCAGCACATAATGATGGGATCCGATAGGGCCGATGCTTCAGGGTCGCGGGGAATTCTAAAGGGATACCGTGGCCCTGGCACAGATAATTGAAGGAACACGGGTGGGTTTTCAGTCAGTAAAAGTCTGGTGTTCGAGTAACATTTCTCTGGTATATTGATTTTTTTGTATTTAAACATTTTAACAATCTTCATCATCATCATTATTTTATAAAGGACCACTGCTGGACAGAGGCTTCTTCAAAACGTATAATTTTTATGTTGCAAACTATTCCTGGAAGAGAACAACAATTTGTTTCCAAAAATTTCATCGCTTCAGCGGCTGATCTTTTGACAACTTTAGCAGAGTAGAGATGTCAGTTTCACCATTGTTGTCGAATATTGACACTTAAAACTCTTGATCGCGGTTTTGATGTGCTGATCGCGTTCAGTCTCAATAGTGAAATTAATTCTAAGTAGGTACTATACAGCAGCTGCAGGCACGCTCTAATTCAAGTCCCATATAATTCGCCCAGCGGCATGCCGCCAGTCCCACCTAATATTTTATGCAAAGACGGGACCCGTCTACCACCGTGACAGACTTCTGTTGTTTGCACGGGAGAGATCAAAAAGGGAATTGGCTCTAAATCCTTCGTTCCGTGTTCTGAATAACAAACTAATTTATCCACCGTTCGACGTAAATTTTAATACAAATTTTGCGTGCCTCTACAACTTTGCAGATGAAATTTTGATTTTTTTTACTAGCTGTTAAAAATTCTTGGTGTTTACTTAGGTTTTTAGAGCACCTAGTTTTAGAACCTTCTTTGATGTAGGTACTGAAGTTACCTTGAGATTAAATATAAATGGAGACGCTAGGTCATATTAAAAGAAAAATATGTGGTGGTGTCTTTTTTTTCGTATGACAAACGTTTACTGAGGAAAATGGCTCGCTTTTTTGTTCGAATTAAAATATCTTATGCTGTAAGTAAAGGATCATATGAATAGGATGTAGCTTTCGTTTACGGAGGTGTTCTTTGGTCTATTTTCGAGATAGGTAGAGATTATCGTAAATAACTTAGAAGTATCTTTATGCAATGAACCAAAATACCTTCCCTTTTTATACGATAGTGTTGAAAGCAAATACATCAATAGATTGGCTGATATTTAACTAATCTCACAATAATAATTAAAATTATCCTAACAGTAATTATTAAGATTACCTCAAAAATAATTTTTAAATGATCCCAAAAATAATTCCATTAATCATCCCCAATATAACTAAATAATTATAACACTTATTCTCACAATAGTATAATTATTGAATCGTCAACCTCACCGACATGTAATTAGCCTGAAGAGAAAGATCAATATACTATTTGGCGTTGTCACACACACACAAACACGCACACCTAGACACACCTGTCCTACTTACCTATCGGTTAAACAAGCATAGCTGGAATATTTATCTAACCACTAAATGCAGTGGCTTACCACTGCCTTGCGGTACGCGGCGATTTATACACCTCTAAACTAAAACTTATAGCCGCTGCTTGCGCTTTAGAGGCTGTGAAAATATGCTTCAGTCGCTGGATGGTACCTGAATGACGGTTTTATACATATTTTAGACATATTTTTTTTCAAGTTGGTAGTTAGTAATGTCCTTTACGTTTTGATGGCAAGAAATCCCACATATGCTTAGCTTTTCTTCAATGATGAGTATTATACATGGAGCTACGGCATATCTAACCTACACAATCCAAAAACTTCTACGTCTAGGCTGAGCGCTGGACTACTCCGAGTATATGCACGCGCTGCACGCGTATCTTTACAGCACGCTGCACGCGTGGCTTAAATGTTATAGGCGTCCTACGGCGTCAGCTACCAACTCTATCTGCAGCCCTTCGAAGGCTTTACCGGGCTCTAGCTTAGCCTGGGCTGGCAGGCCTCCCGATGATGAATCAAGGAATCCTTCCTAACCAAAATGTGCTCAGAACAAGTGAACTGTGTCCTTACCCGCGACCTAGACTACTACTGCTTACCTAGTTTGAATATATTATTTTGTTCACATTCGATAAGTAAAAAAAATACTTATGTTTCTTGCGCAGTCTACCTAGCCGCTACAGTGGCAAGAATTCATTTACTTTCAGAGTTTGTATTTTTTTGCCGCTGTACATGAAGCGGGTTTTTTTCGGCGCTTTTTGCCTTTGGACACGGACCCTTCACTTGACCGGTTGTTATGGTACGATTTGAGTATTTAATTAAACAAATTTTAATGCAATCTCTAAAAAAATAAAACATACCTACTTACTACCTACACAATCTTTTTTAATGCTAAATAACTTTAAAAATTTCTTCAAAATCTCACAAAAGCTGTTATCAGACCTTCACGTTTTGTTCATTTATATCTTTCATCAAACAAAATTAATTAAAAGGGAAAATTTTAAGATGTTGAATTTCGGAATCTTCGCTCTCCGAATAATCAAAAAATAAAATTAATTTACAAATAAACATTTATTTCTATGTAATTGTAATTATATTGGAGTCGTGTGAACGTGGAATGAAATTAAAATGAACGTTCACTTGAGTAATCCATTCAGTCGAGCGAAGTGTCTGACATCAACTTAACATTATCGTATCTATACAAAAGCTTATATAAAGTATAATGTGCACAAATAATTATAATTTTAATAAAACGTGCTTTTGCGGCTCATACTAACGAGTTTGGTATGATTGGATTCCAACGTTGTTTAACAATTATGATTCGAATAACAATGTCTTCTTTTCTTTTCTCCTTTATTTTGGATATTACTGACATATTACATGGTGAGGATACCTGGACACTTATAGTTAATATAAGCCTAAAGTGGTTAACCCGTTTTGAGCAAGTGTGGTGATTTTTCTGCAGTGGTTGAATAATAGTTATAAAAATTGGTTTCATCAGCAAAATTTTTTTTTGGGTGAGAAATCATCAAATGACCTCTTCTGCTCTGGGTGGAGCGGGAAGATTTCAGCACTAAGTGACGGGGTCCGATAGGGCCGATGCCTGCTAGGGTCGCGGATTGTTCAAAAGAGATACCGGTGCCCCTGGCACAGGCAACTGAAGAAACACGGGTGGGTTTTAGTCAGTAAAAGTCTGACACTCCCTCCCGCTCCAGAGTAGGACCAAAAAAAAAAACCATTTCTTTAGAAGTAACAGTTCTCAAGAGAGAATTTAAAATTTATTTGTTTGTCTTTTACTCAGCAATTATTCTAATAGATATTAAAACAACATTTTCTTACAATTAAGAATAATTCCTGAAACAAAACGCCAAGGTAAGCGTCCCGACTACCGTCCCTTATAAATCTAGTACCCATCGGCTTTATTTGACACCGGCTAAATTTATTGGGTGCTAAATGTGGCCCGCGACCTGCGAATAAATTATTGGCTAAACATGTGACTGGGGATCAAGATAGCATTTGTTTTAGAAGCGGTGCAATTTTGATATGTCGACTGAAATTATAATATATTAACAACATCCATCGGTCGGTTTCTAGTCTTACCGGATAGTGGATGTAATTGAAATAAGAATTGAGGAGAATAAACATTTAAAAAAAGAAATAAAACAAATTATAATTGTTTATTTCTTACCATATAAAGTTACAAGTATACAATAGGTACATGATAAGTATTAAAACAATTTTTGTGGTGATCACAATACGGTGCACAACGAATTGACCCTAGCTCCTGAACTAGGCGTGAACCTGTATCTCAGGGGATAGTGATCAGCTATTGACATTCTCATATTATATTAGAACTTTTGTCACTACTATGTATAGTTCATCTTAGTTAGTACCATTAGAGAGTGCTAGGCTTTGCTGGTGAGTTTGAAGATATGCGGTATGGATGTGGGTATGTGTATAAATATGAGTGGTGCAATAGAGGAATGTGTGCGTATGATGTAGTGGTGAATTAAGTGAGGAAATGTGTCTGTTTGTGTGATAAGTAGGTTTATTCATGAAGGGTCATTAGATTTTCATGTCTTCGTAATCCAATTGAGGTAAGGTACGTTTTGATTTTTTATCCTATTTTTGGCTTCATGACTGCTAAGTTTTAAAATTTTCGTTTTTTCGGTAACCTGTTAAATATTATAATATATTTATTTCATATAATTAAATTTCTGCTTTCTATATCGAGCTTTTGGTTTTGGGGTCCAAGCCCATTCCGGTCAAACCTGGGACTCAAACTGAAACCATAATATGTGTTTTTAACACTGTTGTATTTTAAAAACCTATATTAATGCACATCCCTGGTGCGCAGGGTTCGGGCTAGCTCAAACGGCATCCTGAGGGCATTCGCGTAGAGGTTCGATTGCCAGTACCTGAACCAATGCTGTCTGGTTCACATACTGACCAATCGAGATTTGTAGTATGTTTGTTTGGGATGTTTCAGTGTATGTTATTTATGTATATGTATTTTTATTTTTGTAATTTTATGCTTATGACCCTTTGTTGGTCGAAATAAAAGTTTTTAATTTCATTTCAATGTAACAAAGTGTAACTTTTTATATGTGTTAATATGTGTAACAGAAATTAGCAGTTTTAGGTATATTCGAAGACATGTGACATCTACCAACCCGCACTGGGCCCGCGTGGTGGATTACGCCCCATTTCCTCTCACAGAGGAGGCCTTTGTCCCGGCAGTGGGAACAAATATGCTGATTATGAGAGTTATATTTGCACGGTAGGGCATCAACGCGCGGCGGACAGACGCAGCGTTGCCAAAATAGCCTCAATGCCGACTGAATTAAGGCTATTTTGGCAACCCCGCGTTTACCAGTTACACTTGTTAACATTGTTAAAAAAAGCAAAATTAAAAGTAACTTATTCAGACTAGGCTTAATCAGCAGTTTTTGAACTTCGAAATGACATATAACAGTCCCTTAAAAAGCCTGCCCTTCATCACTTCCTAATGCTTTAGTTGGGAAGAAGTGGTAAACTGCCCAGCTGCACAGCAGTCTGTTCAATTATTAGAACTTGATTCTTTACAATAGTTAGTCATTAACATTACGAAACACAGAACATTAAATTAAATTATTTGCTATAAGTCAGCTAGCACAAGCAAATATACGAACAAAAACATTGAAAACTTGTAACGTAACGTTTAGATGACTGGCTAAACGTGGTTACAAGTAAATATAATTTTAGAATATAAAATACAAAAGTATGTAGAAAAAGATATTTATAATTAGTAGAAGCTCGGGTAGGCCGCTCCTCTGGCCCGCAGTCTGCGAAATGGGAGCTCACGGTCGCGCAGCAGCTCGAGTTTGAAGCAGAATGCGTCGGCCGCTCCTCCAGCCCGCAGTCTGTCGAGTGAAAGCTCGCAGCAGTCGCTCCACCAGCCCGCTGCCCGTTGTGAGGGAGCCAACGTCGGTTGTTGTTAGACAGTGAGGCAAACCGTGTGGTGTTCTATCTTCAGGCGGCGGCGTCTTATGCCACGTTTTCAGATCTCTCTAGTACATGTCGAACTCCTCTCGAAGACGCAAGTGGGAGGGTCGCAGGTGATTGAATGAGTCAAACAATTTCACGCACACAAGATGTTAATATTAAATAAATTCACTGAGTTTCAAAACGTTTATATTAAAAAGCTTTAGAAATACATTGACTGGTGAGTATCAAGCAAAGGAACAGAAAAGAAAGAACCGGTGTCAAACGACGGAGTCAAAAGAACGAGTCAAAAGACGGAATCCAAAGAACCTGGTGAAAAGTAACGGTTGCCTTTGATAGGCCCTGGCAGATCTTCTAGAAGTGCCTTTTTTTAGTTTTAAATCTAAATACCCTAATTGGTTATCGGCCAGGAACAATAAAGAAAAACTGACAGATGACAATGTTAGATACAAAATGTCACAACATTCAATAAAAGGAAAATAATAAGAGATCACATGAAATGAGATAAATGGATGTGGAAAATAGACAGAGGTAGCTAAAGGTTTGCTTTTCAGCAGTACAACAATTATCAGATAAACAAATGTAAGATATATGAGTGTCATACAATTTTCATAAAGACTTTAGTAGGTATTGAATCATTGAAAGAATTGCTGTGCACAACAGCTCCTCATGTGTTAAATAGCATAATCAGCCTATAACGTTCCCACTGCTGGGACACAGGCCTCCTCTCTATGAGAGGTAGTGAGCCGTAATCCACCACGCGGGCTCAGTGCGGGTTGGTAGATGTCACATGTCTTCGAATTTTTGGTTCTAGGACATGCCGGTTTCCTCACGATGTTTTCCTTCACCGTTTTGAGAGCAGTGGTGATTAAATTATTTACACAAAGTAAAGCGCCTGCTTGGGTTCGAACTCACGACCTACAACTCGTAAGTCGGGACCGTTACCACTGGGCCACCACTGCTCTCTGTTAAATAGATAAATAGATAATAGGATGTGATTTTGGTGTAACAAAATACCACAAACTATACTCAAGCAGTATACAAAAGAATAACAATAAACACGTTAACAGAACTTAATACCTAAACAAAAGCCTCCAGGCATAAAGGGCGTGCCCGGTTACATATGAAATGCTGCATTTTTGAATAGCTGTAACTTGAAGTTACAAAAGATAAAATGGGACCTTTGAACTAAAATAAATAATCTGTCAAATTACTGACAATAACAAAACTATGGTCAGCAAGACGACCTGTCACCACAAGCAGCACACGTTCACGAGCATAAAGCAAAGATCTGCTATTACTCCTCTTGCCATATTTGAGGGAAGGAGACAACCTGACCCCCGACGCTACCGCAGGGAGTGACATGTAAGGGAGCATGGCAAACTTGCTGCCGGTTGTTCAGGCAACAATATTAAGTTACACTTATAATTCTGTAACCTTAATGAAGGAGTTCATGGCAAAAACAAGAAACAATTTCTCCAAGCCATCACTCAAAAGATAAATAACCAAAATGGGGCTTCTGTACTTCCCTCTTATACCAAATTATATCCTACGCTTTATTTGAATACCCAACACCATAAAAGCGAAGAATTCTATGCCAAAATTCCATTACACGAAAATTTTGCGAACCACGCTAAATGCACGCGGGCTTATGTTAAAAGGTCCTAATTGTCTCGTACATAAGTAGGTAGGGCTGCGCCTCTGTGAATGGAGTCTTGATGTAAATTCAATTTAATTATGTAGATGGCTCCCGTGCTCGGCAACCCTGTTCGACAGCGTATGCACATGTATATATGCCACCGTGTCACAGAAGGTACGTTCATTCGGGTTAATGGAGATTTTCATGTGTTATTACTTTATGAATGTGGATTTCATTCCAATGGAAATAGAAATTGTTAAACAAAAAATGTGTATCTGAAAATTGTATTGCTGTGGGATAATATTAATTCCTTTGTCTCATATTTCTCTTGATACGACCTTAACATCCATGTTATTTTGAGTTAATTTCACAATAATAATAATAACATATAGGGATACAATTTGAGAGGCGTTGTCACTGTTATTAATACCTTACATGTGTATTATAAATGTAATTAAAGCAAATGGTAAACTTTTCAAACAGTATTGATTTTAAAATGTTTAACATCTTTCAAACTAAATATACTACGTCACAGTATAAATATTTTAAGCCCAACTTCCTCAAGAAAATAAAAAAAACAAGTCTAAGAACTGTAAAACTAATCGCTTTAGCTACATACTTTAAAATGTGGAAGTTAAAAATAAAAATCAACGTTCTGGGGTGAGGACGGCACGCCTTGGGAATGGCATTGCGCCAAAGAATGCCTTTATTGCTCACCGGAATTTCCTTTGAAGGAATTCAATAACGCTAGATCGAATTAAAATATAATATTGTGTTAGTTTCCTGCTGAGAGGCTCGTGGCTAAGTAATAACTGCCACACGGGTGGATCGATCAAGTTAAGACACTCTTGACGCGGTCTGTCCGTGGATTGTTTGCTTGTTTGGCATCTCGCAGGTCAACCTATGAGTGGGTCTGTCCGTGGATGGGTAGCCATGTTTACATACCGAGACGTCTCCGTGCCTCGCAAAGCACGATAACTCGTTAGTCCCGGCTGTCATTCGTAGATCTTTGAAAATTGTTACGGGTAGCTTGCAGCCCAAGAGTCTGACAACCAAGGGGTATCCTGTTACCTATTAACTGGGTTGTGGACAGATAGGTAGTCGCTCCATGTAATACTGGTATTCACATGCATTATCTTTGAGCAACAACACAAGAACAACATAGTTGAAGGAAAAAGTTGGGTGGTTGGAAGTTGTTGTTGGGAAAGGCGACCCCAACAAAGTTTGGAAAAATCTAGGCTGATGAATTTCCTGCTGATCTCGGGGACACGAAAATTCAGAACTCACAGAAATTCACGGAGTATGTAAAGATAGAAAGATTTAATGGAAAGAAAAGTTCGGAAGGTTTTGCAGATATGCCTGAGGCTGTCTGTTTGAGGTTTTCAAGACTATATGTAGTGTTTTATTTGAACGATAAAGAGCTCGTTGAGGTCATATATTTTTGTAATAACCAAGAAACTGTCGACCTACCTTCTTTACTGCCATTAAGTCAAGTTAAAGTTCTCGCCGACCGTCTCATGCCTGATCGTAGGTACTCTTACACTATAGTGTTTAGCATTCAAACACTAACGTTGGTCACAACACTGCCGGTACGTGGCAGTGTTGACGTTTTAGCGCATTTGGCGTTAGATCTAGTGCAATTTTAGGGGCTTTAGCGCTTTTTTTTTCTCTTATATAAGCGCTAAACAATATCTAGTGGAATCTGGCGGAAAATTTTGATGCCAGATCTAGCACTATTTTCATAAATATAGCACTGAAATCTAACTATTCGAGCTAAAGAATTGGGATTTAACGATGAAAATATTGACACGGTGGCATGGAATTCAATTCTTCAGGGGGATGATGATGGTAATGATACAGTGAAGTTTTGGGCTCAAGTCTCCAGATACAAAAATGTGGCTGGGATGAATGCCTTTCAAGAATTAGTGGACTTGGCTATCACCGTGCTGTCGCTTCCACACTCAAATGCCGAAGTAGAGAGAATCTTTAGCGTTATGAACAAAGTCAAAAGTAAGCTACGTAACCAGATGTCAGCTGAAGCAATGAACTCAATTTTAATGATACGTCATCAATTGAAAATTCTTAAGCGAAGCTACCACACGTATGTTACCTGAAAATATCCTAGACAAAATTACCAAAACTGTGAAAAAGGTAACAGCAGCTGGTGTAGGCTCATCATCGGAATCTGGGAGTGATGATGACCATGAAGAAGTAGTGGAATTGTTTAATTTATTTGATTTTTAGTACTTATTGTTAGTTAAATAAACGAAAAACTTCCAGTGAAAATGAGAACAAAACTTAGCGGAATTTAGTGAATTTAAAGAAATGGGATTATCTCCAAATATAGCGCAATTTTGATTGGGATTTAGTGCATATTTTTTTCTTCATACGGCAACACTGCGTACCGACTTCGTACGTAATTTCTTTGTGTTCTTAATCGCCGATGGACAACTCTCAAGAGTGCACTTCTTTGTTTATTCTACGCTACGTGTGTCCGACGCGGCTCCTTAAATAAACCACAAATGTTATGTATAAAATAACTTTACTATTTTCTGTTACTATATATTTCAAATGACATTAATAATTACAAAATAAATATAAAAGGTTTTTTAGCTATGAAATTGCCGTTTAGTATACAGAAAGTGTAACGTAACGTTTAGCCAACTGGCTAAACCTGGTGTAAACTCCCAGCTGCCTTTTATAGACCCTGGCCGATCTTCTAGAAGTGACTTTTTATTTGGTGGGTACAAATGATAACGAACAGTTTTTGTTGGCATTTTTACAGTTTATGTTATGGTATTGATCTTAGATTAATGATTAGTCTCGCTACGCTAGACTAGATAACGCCGGCGTACTTTTCAAATGCGGCAACAAATACCACGCCCCAGTAGGCGTACCCGAGCCAGTCACACTGCAAGCTGTCTGTCACGAGAACTTGCCGAATACTTTATAAAATGTTGGGCGTAATCCGAAGTAAAATGACAGTTTGCGTAGTGAAACTGTGTAACAATTACTACAAGAAATAAGAAGATCACTGGGATCGCATACCAATAATAAGTATCGTATAAATTCGAAATTTCACATGAACCCTAAACGCCATTCAGTGTTGCCGCGTATACAAGAGTCAAGTTCCCAGGGGTTGAGATTTTTGTGAAATGTGAATTTATTGTTTTTGTATTTATTAAATATCCTATTTCGTTTATCTAATCTAGTTCTATAAATTATTCAATGTTTGTCTTAGTAAACTATACACATATGGTGTAAAAATGTTAGCTGACACTATTTCAAGGGGTAATTCTACCCATGATAATAATAGAGAAGGCCTAATCATTGAAATACATACCTTGCATTTTTCTAAAGAAGAAACCTACGCCTAACCTATACACAAATATATGTATACATTCGCTTTTAATTTATTGTTCATTTTTAAGCATTTTCTGAGCTGTATTTATAACTTTACTAATAGACCACAACATAAAATGTTTTTGCATTAACTTGGGTAACAGTTGAGCAGCTGCTAACACAATTATTCACGCACACGAGTTCTCAATGTCAACTGACAAATGTCAAGTGACGATGTCTTACACACACTACAATATTGAGTTGCCGCATTCACGGAGCTATTGTTTGTATAGACCACGGTATCTAGTCGAGCGCCGCGTGACCTATCATTTATCTATGGTATTGGTATTATTTATACTTTCGTTGTTTTCTTTTTCTTGGGAATATGTCGGAGATGATAAAAATATTCATTGTATTTAGACATAAAACTTTTTACGGAGATGAAAGAAAAAAAAAAAAAAGTTAAATTTAACACACGAGTACGGTAATGTAAAGTAACAAGCACGCGGGTCTAATATACTGCATTATGAACCTAAAAGCGGTGAAATAAGAGCCACTTTATGAGCAACTGTGTTGAAAACGTAAGTTAAATGAGTGTCATACAATTTTCATAAAGTTTTTGGTACTGAATCATAGAAAAAATTGCTGTGCCCAACAGCTCCTAAGGTATTAAATAGATTATAAGGTGTGATTTTGGTGTAACAAAATACCACAAAAGTTAGTCTTTTTCATATTTTTTTTCTCTCTCAATCAAAATATGCACCCATGCCATAAATCGATGCATCTCTGCCAGCGCAGTGTAAACCCCGACGACGCCACTACCCTCCTCCAGGAGAGTAGTAAGGCCACTAGCACGCTACAGAAGCCCAAAACCCGATCGCCGTCCTACCGCCCTCGCCGCCGAGGCCCGCCGCGACGCCCAAATCGACGCCCCTCCCGACCCTTGCTCGAGCCAGCCCGCGCCGCTGAGCCTGTAGCTTTAAATTCGTCCCTAATTAATACCAATCCTGATCCAGCTAGTCATTTGCTGCCCTCTTCCAGCGACGCCCTAAGCCGAGGTTCGTACCCCACAGGGGGTGCCCTTAGCGTTGTCGCTTAGTTTTAGTTAGTATATAAGTTTAAGTCCTGGCTGGAGGCCTTAATTTATTAGGGAATCCACAGGCAAGTCCGCTTAAGCAGACGACAACCGCATAGGTTGACCTGCGAGATGCCAAACAAACAAACAAACAGCGCAGTGTAATGATAATTTAGTGTGTAGTGGTAATTTTTCAATGCCTTTCTTGAAGCCAACAAACTCTTCAAAGGCATTTTGTACTGCCTATAAGGTAATTAAAATTTATAATTATGTACAATAAATATAGTAATTATGATAAAAATAGTAGTCTGGCGGCGCAAGGTTTGGTGGACTACAACCCTAGTTCTTGTAGCTTAGAGACTGTCTGTTGTGCCAAATGAGGTCGAGCGTTGTCGTGTAGGAGAAGCGGGTACGAGCGATTAACCAACAACGAGTCGTGCGTTCATTTGTAGTGTTCACTCCGTACACGTAATTAATGTTGCGAGCCGTTGGTGCGGCATTGCTACCGCGAGGTCGTATTCCATAATTCCTTGTATTTATATCGTGTCCGTATTCATGAAAAAGACACAAATGTGGTTCAAACAAAACACTAATCAATAAATAAACAAATGGCTGAATTTGAAAATGGAATTCCATATTTTTTAAATAATTCATTTGAATTTTAATTTGTGGCGAGCCGTACATAAATTACGTTTCAAAAGGCTAGTACTTTAAAATGGAATGACTATGTTTTATTAGTAATAATGAATGTTGTGATATTATTATCTAGTATGTATGTATGTAGGTTAATTTTAAAGCATTTAACCTAGATATAAGTTAAATGTAATAATACTTTCTAAGCCCTAACAGGGTCATGTACTCTTAAGTTTTTAGCCTAGCCTGTAATTGTCTGTACATTATGCAAATAAATAAATAGTTTAATAGTTTTCTGTGAGTAGTCTAATTTAAACAATCACTCGGATTTTAAATCAAAGTCGGCGAAACAACAGAATGGTATTGTCTTACTTAACCTAGCAATTACATGTAAAATACGTCTTTAACCTATCTCCTAATTTTAGACAAGTACACCTTTCTACGGCCTACGTCTAAAATCAAAATCAAAATACATTTTTTCACATAAACCTGCATGAGAACTTATGAAACGTCAGATGCTAGGTGCACGGTTCCAATAGGGCGTTTCATATGGAGAAAAGCCAGCAAGGAACTCCACGGTTACTCTTTTAAAAATATTTGACATTCACAATGTTTTCAAACTACAGTGTTAATAGGTATGGGAGGACAGTGTAGGCCTGTCACGAAGTACCATATGCTTAACAAATAGACAATGGTCTATAAATCTACAATATACAAGGCCTACAACGTTCTCACATTTACAAAATATGTAAGAGGCTAAGAAAGAAAAAAAAAAGAAAAAACAATTTAAACTAAATGACATGATTGCCATTTCAGTCCTGCAGTGAGACTTTCGGCTGAAATTCTCACTTTCTAATGCCATTCTAATAATAGATTCTATTAGTTTCAGGAACTAATACAAAACGGATGCTATCCAGAATTAGCGAATTATGTCACATTATCTGACAAGCAACCAGCAAAATTAACTTGATTGCCCTGACGGCAGCTGCCAAGCAATTATTTGCGTTCACTATTATTAATTTTTGCGGCCTGTTCTTATGGCCTTATTCCGACCTGTCGTAGCCGATTAATTGTTATTTACTAATACTACATATTAATACTGTATTACACGAAAGTAATACCTTACAAATTTGTCAGCCTCAATTACTTAAGGTTGGTTAGAAAACGATATCTAGGGCGATGAACAAAGAGGCAAAAACAAAGGCATTAATGTAAAACAGTAAATAATATTATATTACAATATGTACAATATATAATGAAATATTGGAAATGGTTCATTCCCTCCTCTCCCGTTTCTAGGGGTTCCTGCACAATGATCAGAATGCTAAAAACCGGCAAGTGCGAGTTGGACTCGCACACAAAGGGTTCCGTACCAAAAAGTAAAAATCGCCGAAAACAAGGCCATAAACGCCGAACAAAATGCCAAAAACACAAAAAAAACACGTTTCTTATATGGAGAATTGGAGACCCCTTGAATTTTTTACCCTATTTTTTTAATTTTTGTCTATTCTAATTTGTTGTTATAGCAGCCATAGAAATACATACTCTGTGAACATTTCTTAAATATTATTTCAGCGCTATCTAAAGAAAGCGACTTGAAGTAGTTTTAGGTCTTAGCGTAGTCATTGTCAAAGTTATAGACATGTACTGATACAGTCTTTTTGAAACGCTTACGTAGCTTTCGATATATGACATTTTCGCTGATGACAGTTCAATCCAATCTATAACATACAAAATATAACATCACGCCTTATTTCCCCGAACGGTTAGGCAGAGGTGTGACCTATAGTACACCCACATTTCGCCAGTTATGTTTAAGTCAGCCATGTAATAGGGGGCACAATAGTTCTACAAATTGACGGCACGGTTGGCGCAGTGGTTGAGCGATCGGCTGCTGCGCTGCGTGTCGCGGGTTCGATTCCCGCACGGAACAAATATTTGTATGACCTACAAATAGTTGTTCCGGGTCTGGGTGTCTGGTGTATGTGAGTTTTCATGTTTGTGAACGCACCCACGATACAGGAGTAATTCCTAGTGTGGGGCAACGTTTTAAAAAAAAAAAAAAAAAAAATTAACATATGGCTATCGATAGCGTTTAATAGAAGCCTTTAGAAGACTATAGCCTGACAAATTAAAATTAAAAGACTATTACAAAATTAAAAGACAGTGTTAATACAATAACCATATGCTTAACAAATAGACTATGGTCTATAAATCTACAATCTACAAGGCCTATAAGGTTCTCTCATTCACAAAATATAAAAGAATTTCAAATAGAAAAATAATTGTGAAGTGATGAAGAATACCAAATATCCAATTACGGTTCATGAGATGCAGCCCACTGGCGGACAAACGGACGGACAGACAGACAGCGGAGCTTAGTAATAGGTTCCCGTTGGGTACGGAACCCTAAAAACCCTAAGAATTCGAAATCGATCAAGTTCGACTTGTATAGTGATAATCGGAGTTTTCTTCGCAACAATTCAGCGATCAATATCATCTGCCTTTTTTTTTCTTTTCCTGTGGTGGAAAATCCTCATGGTTGTCCTCCGCCCGGGAGAGGTATCTGTCAGACTCTTACTGACTAAAAACCACACCGGTGTTCCATCTCACACCTTAGTCGGGGTCGCGGCAATCGCGACCCCGACGTAGGACGTACGAATACTAAATAAATAAAAGGTGCCCCTGCATTGAATCTTCGTTGATAAAAAAAAAAATGATGTTCCACAGAGATACAGGAGATTTTTTTACAGAAGCGGACTTAGTCCCTTAGGCACTTTCTAACAGTTAATCTTTGGGTGATGCAGAGACAAGCAGTGGTAGGTGTAATAAAACAAAAAAAAAACATTTTGGAATGTAAAGATACGCATAAAGCTACTAAAACTATAAATACAATAATTTCATACATCAGTTTGCCGTCGATGTGCCTGCCACCCAGTATACAATAAAATTGTAATCGTGAAAGGACGGCCGGAATTTCATGAGAGCTGTGCCCTCACAAAAAATATTCATGTACATTAGCATACAGAACGTCATATTAAAGCTAACAGGTATGTCTTTACAATAGTTTAAGTTTTCTGATCAGAGCT
Organism: Dasypolia templi; assembly: GCA_963555695.1. Lineage (NCBI taxonomy): Eukaryota > Metazoa > Arthropoda > Insecta > Lepidoptera > Noctuidae > Dasypolia > Dasypolia templi. The sequence continues at coordinate 5,204,649 of OY743148.1, read as the reverse complement.
GAAGCGCGCGATACTAGAAACAGGATACAAAAAAAGTGCCTAAACATTTTTAATAGCAATGGTCAATAATTCCGAGTTTTATAGACGAAACAATACAAGATCGTCAATGGATAATATCTATTGATGACATTGTCGTCGACAGTGTGTGTTCATTCACACCGATATCAGTTAATTTCTAATTCGATGAAAATGTATGAAATACTCTCAATGTCGGTGTTCCATACATTTGAAATAAGTCAAAAATCTACAAAATACGGACTAAAACTTATTTATCATATATGTGCGCCAAAATAAAAAATGTATTACTTTGATTTGGGAAATGACGATGTAACCGTTACTGAACCTCCTATTCCGAGGTGGCGTAAGTTTTGAATTTCATCTTGTATTAGTAATAGGCCTAGACCTTTCAAACGTCGTCATAGGCAGGCCGCGCTAGCGGAGAGCTTGTAGTCTAGATATTTATGGATATAGCGACTTTGCAAAAAAATATACAGTTGGTTAATATAAAATATCGGCAATAAAACACTAAAATAAATAGCACTTGAATTTTTATTTACTTCGGTATCTAATTAAGCAGGTAGGATATACATTTGCTTATAAAAATTATCTACTTCCACTTGTTTTAGAGACATTTTATGAAAAACATGATTGCATCCATTTATGATTAAAATCAAACGTCACTGCATCTCTTTATAGAAATCATAATCCTCTGACTGCTGAACAGTAAAATAAGATGAGATATTTTTGCCCTCAGGTTAAATGCCACTCAATAGCAAATAAATCTAATCTAATCTAGCAGATGTAACTAGGCAGAAAATTCATTTGGTCAATTCTTCGTGCTTCAGCAGGATTATCAGCTTGTGGAGGTGGTGGTGGTGGTTCATGAGCGACCGTTGGATTAGCAAGTGGTGGGAGTGGAGGTGGTTTGGGCAATATAACTTCATTTCTTCAACCTGTCTGTGTATATTTAGTACAAAGTGCCGATTATTTCGCGTCACAGGGATGTCATGCTTGCAGATTTATGTTCCGATCCTGTAACAATGTTTGACATTTTGGTTATTATAATAGTATTAATAATAACTGGTAATTATTAGGGCGCAATCTCACTCGGCGTATAGTTTACGGCTGCCTGTTTGTGTGTTAGCGTCCCTATACTATTTTAAATAGAACGGTCACACTATGCACACACGCAAACAGTTGTAGCTATATGCTAAGTGAGACTGCACCCATACTTATTAATTATGAGGAATTTGCTTCATCATGGGAACAATACAATAACAATTAACAGCAGCTAGGGCAAGATAGTTGACTAAAAATATAAGCACACACTTACCTGATTGTGGGTATTCCACGAGAAGAAAATATCGATTGATGGAATATTTTCATCAAGAGCGTGGTATCGCACTAAGTGACGCCTTCCCATAGCAGAGCATCCACAACCAATATTCACTATTAGGTGTCTCAGGACTTTGCTATGTACTTTCTTCCGAGAAACCAAAGGTTGCTGGACGACACTTACTGAGTTGTGTTATTGTTACTCTGTCGTGAGAAGATCAAAACACAAAGCGACAGGCACAGAGTACTTTTATTATATAGGTATAGAGGCCTAACTCGACCGGTTCAGAAGGAAAGCGATTTGTGGCGCCATCAGTCAGTCCAAACATACAACTTTCCTGCTTGATATCCATGTGTGTGTGTGTGTATTTTATACATGCGTGTATGTGTATTTGTATACATCCGCTACGTGTGCATATTAGTCCTGCTTCCCGCCTGTTTTTAAAGTGTTTAATTATTTGGCTGCAGAAAATAAAAACCATAAAATCAGAATCATAAAATTTATTTTTCCAAGTATTGATACAATTCTAAATTACTATTACAATGTAGGTCATCATTTCTCAATTACAAGTACAATATTATGTAGCTGATATTTTCTAAATTTCTAGCTTTTTATTAGGAAACATTACACCTCTGTGCCTTACACATATATAGAAGTTTCTCATGCACACATTTTAAAATTCTGTATGATGTATTCTCGTGGACCTACCGTTTTGGCATATCCGTAGGTTCATGAGAGTATATTTCTGTTGGTTTTACTAGACTTGGAATAAAAAACTACTTATTTTTTCTCAGTATGGCGTACATGTTTCAATTGTCGTACCTACTACTTTCATTGAAAGACAAATCAGAATATTGTATCTTATTGTTTAGTTATTTTTTCAGCATAACCTTTCATTGTTATCATACAATAATAATTATGGCCTTTTTTTTGTTATATTATAATGAATTAATTTTTATTGATTGTAGAACTAAATCTTGTGGATCTATATCTTTTCTTAATAATAGTGTAATTTCTATATACATTACGTTTTTTTATTACATCACTTTAGTAGAACCAACAGACATAACATACCCACGTGGACCTACTGATAAGACAAAAAGCAAGTTTACGAGAAAACACCCTGCTATGATTATTTTTTTCTAGTAGCCATAACTTTAATTTACTTATACCATAATGTATATTATTTAATTTTTCTTTTAAAACATCGCTTAGAATATTTTTTTGCTTTGCACTGCAGCACGTCCTCGTCGCTGTCAATATCCTTATTTCCTGTTAATATTTTATTTAAATTTTTACAATATGTAAACATAAAAAACCTACATACTAAATTTATAAAAAATTCTATCAACTTTTCTCGATATGTAGGGCATGATAAAAAATTTAAATCTAAAAAAAAAAAAACTATAGCTTTTATGCATTCTCTGAGGAATTTTCTTTCTAAATTATTAATTAATATTTTATTTATAATATCTTTGCATGTTTGATATACATGTCACAAAATCTGGGGTAGGGCTAGAAAGCCAACGACGACTGGCATATTCTCTGCTTTTTATAAAATCATTTTCAATGTCGCTGTAGAGATTACCCTTACAAATTTCGCAGGACCGAAATATCAGAGAAATATCCTGACACATACTGAAGGGGCCCCATTATTTGGGGCTGACTTTTTTCCTCTAAAGGTGTAAAGGTAATCTCATTGACGATATCTAAAGTCATATCACCAGTCGTCGCAGCTTCAAAACTCTTTGCAACGACGAGGGCATGTAGTGCATTGCATTGGTCTTCTTCACAATTAGCTCCAGGGGCATGGAACCTTATTGGACATGGGACCTTATTGGTCAATAGCCTGCTGGACAGGCTATTGACCAATAAGGTTGTTAACACCGATTCAAATCTCTCGGGCGTTGGATTTGTGTTGCGGCACCCATGGCTTCTTATGGCCCCAAATAAGTTCTCAATTGAATCTTAGTTTAGGTGCCGCATCCATAAATGATAAATGATAAATGATTTTATTTCTGTAAGTAGGTTTTTACAAACACTTTTACACGTCAATACTATTTTAAAAGTAGATGAGATCGGCGTTTCCTATCTGACTACTCTGAGAAGAAACGCCAAAACAAACTCAGAGGTCACAGTCTCTTTTAAAGTCCAGACATAATCTTGGTCAGGTCATGTGAAGACCATGTGGATTGATGTCTGAAATGGTCTTTTGAGGAAAGAATCAAACAGAATGAGTGGACCTGTCCAGTCAGTGCACGCATTTGTCAGTAATCATGCAGCTCAACACAACACATATGGAGCTCAACGATTCGACGAACATTACCAAAGAAAGGACATTTGGGTAGGCCGCATAAATTGCTCAAACTGCCAGACCATGATTAAAACTAATTTTAAAAATTAAAAATAGATTGAGATAAAAAAAAAAAACAACAAATCCACACTGCCTTCACATTCACAATAATTAAAATATTATAATACTTTACAAAGTAAATTTTCACGTCATGTCAAAGTGTAAAAATCCGAGAATAAACATGGTCAGATCATATGAGGACTCTGTAGACTGGTGTCTGAAATGGTCTTTTGAGGAAAGAACCACACTGATTTGAGTGGACCTGTCCAGTCAGTGCATGCATTTGTCAATCATGGTGCAGCTCAACTCAGAACTAAGGAGCTCAACGACTCCACGAACAATACAAAAGAAAGGACATTTGGGTAGGCCGCGTTAAGTACCCAAACAGCCAGACCGTGATTAAAACAACTGAAAGAACAAAAAAACAATGACTCACATAGTCCTCACATTCTCAAAAATTAAAATAATGTTATACTTTAAACAGTAAATATAAAGATGTCATTGTTAATCTAAAAAAATCAAAAATAAAAGTTTAACAGCAAATTAAACATAGACAATATCTGTGTAAACTTATTGGAGCAGCTCAATCCCAAGCCTTCTTGTCCTCAATATAGCCTTTGACAGTATAATAGGCATTCTGGCATAATTTCCGCTTTATAAATGATTTGAATTTATTAAGGCTTAGTTCTTGAATGTGGCCAGGAAGTTTATTATAAAAACGAATACTTTGACATTTAAACGAGCTACCTATTTTCTTGAGTCTGGTAGTAGGAACAACAAATTTGTGTTTGTTCCTAGTATTTATGTTATGGATATCACTGTATTTTTTAAACAGATTAATATTTTTATGTGCATACAAAAGATTTTCATAAATATACTGAGAAGGCACAGTCATTATATTAATCTCTTTAAATTTGTCTCTGAGGGAGTGTCTGGGACTTAGTTTATAAATTGAACGAATTGCCCTTTTTTGTAAAACAAAAATTGTCTGAATATCGGCGGCATTTCCCCACAAAAGAATACCGTACGACATCACACTATGAAAACGGGCTGTCTCTAAATCAGTTAAATTACGAATTTTTCTAACGGCGTATGCTGCAGAGCTTAGTTTTTTTGACAATTTATCTATATGGGGGCCCCATTGAAGCTTGGCATCCAAAGTTATGCCTAAGAATACTGTGGTGTTTTCGGGTTTCAACTCTTCACCCTTAATAAGAACACTAGTTTCTACTTGTCTAACATGAGGTATCGTAAACTTAATGCATTTAGTTTTTCTCTCGTTTAGAAGTAAGTTATTAACATTAAACCAGTTAACTACTTTAGCAAGGGCGCTATTTACATTGTCAGTAACCAGCTGCTGACGTTTGAGTTTAAATAAAAGTGAAGTGTCGTCTGCAAACAACACTATATCATGATTATCCTTTATGAGGTACGGCAAGTCATTAATATAAATAAGAAACAAAAATGGGCCAAGAATTGAACCCTGGGGGACCCCCATTCTTATTACAGATCCAGGTGATCTTTTTCCGTTAACATCAACTGTCTGAATCCTATCACTTAAGTAAGAAGTAAGAAGATCCAGAGAGGCATTCCGGATTCCGTAGTGGTGCAGTTTCCTGATCAATGTTTCATGAAGAACACAATCGAATGCCTTGGACAAATCGCAAAAGATCCCCAAAGCATCGCATTTGTCCTCCCATGCCTTGTAAACATGTCCTAAAAGTTCAACTCCGGCATCAGTAGTTGAACGACCCCTTGTAAAACCGAACTGTTTGTTATGCAGTAATTTGTGTTTATTAAAAAATCTTTGCATTTGATCTAAAATAAGTTTTTCAAAAATTTTACTAAAGGTAGGCAGCACTGAAATAGGTCTATAATTAGTAGGGTCTGATGTGCTACCAGATTTAAACAATGGTATTATTTTACTGTTTTTCATAAGATCAGGAAACTCACCACGGTCAATACAATTATTAAAAATAACAGCTAAAGTAGGTGCTACAATATTTATAATGGACTTAGCAACATCCACAGAGTTACCCCATAGATCTGCGGTTTTTTTAACATTTAATGTGTGAAAGGTTTTAATTATATCTCTACAAGTGACATATTGGAAATTAAATTCAGAATCACAAACTGGAACGTTTTCTTTAAGTAAAGACTCTGCAGCAGTGGGCGATGAGTTTAGAGATTTAGTAGTCGAAACGGGAATCTCCGCAAAGAAATTTTCGAAGGTCGCGGCGACTTGAGAATCCGATTGAATTAAATTGCCATCAATTGCAAGGCTGTAGTCACTACTTCGGTTGCATGATCTTCCCGTTTCGCTATTAATGATATTCCATGTCATTTTATTTACATTACTGCTACTTTTAATCTTTGAACTCAAGTAACGTGACTTGGCTATGCAACAAACTTTTTTAAATAATTTCGAATAATTTCTAACATATAAATTAAATTCAGCAGTGTTTATACAAGTCCGTTTATCATACAACTCATAAAGACGTTTTCTACTTTTATGTATACCAACAGTGGCCCAATCACTGAAGGAAGCGTTACCATTAACCGAGAATGTCTTTGGAATGAAAGTTTTATCAAATTGTGTGCAATACATATTAAAAAAAGCATTATATTGATGATTAGAGTCCTCATTAGTTGACAAAAGTAGTAAATTACTCAAAAGTTTAGTTTTAAATGTTTCCAAACGTTTCGTTGTTTTTGGATTAACAGTGATATCTTTTTTAATAACTTTTTTGTTTATATTTGAAATAGTGATCAACTGTCCGCAATGATCCGAGTCTATTAAATTAATAATTTCTTTGTAAGTTGGTTTAACATCTGTATAAATGTTATCTAGGCATGTGGCACTAGTGGGAGTTATTCTAGTGGGCTCCAAAAATTGGTTAGCAAGATTGTATGACTGAAACAAACTTATAATTTTAGTACTAATCCCAGAGTTTTCCAACAAATTAACATTAAAATCACCACAAGTGACGATAGACTTGTTTGAAGTACAGATTTTGTTTAACACTTCATCCATAACTTTTTCAAAACAATCATACAATCCTGAAGGAGGTCTGTACACACTTAATATAATGAACTGCTCCAATTCTACACAGACTATTTCAACTGTCCGTTCAACAGAGAGGCTCACAATATCCTTACGGTCTTTAAATTTAATCTGGTTATTTACTAAAATTAATGAGCCACCATGTATAGCATTAACTCTGCTGAATGAACTACCAACCTGGTGATTACTAAAATTGAACATAGAGACGTAATATGATGATCAACAGCTAATATGTTGACTAACCTTTCTATGCCTTCCAGTGTTCATATCCAATTATGAATACTAGGTACACTTGCAATTTTATTTTTGTCTGTAATAAATTTCATTGATTTTAAGAGACAGGTGACAGGTGACAGACATATTCATGGACAGACAGAACAGCGGGAGCGCGCGCAGTTCAGAAACATCAAAATAACTAGTATGCTCAGATACACACTCTTGAATATATTGTCGATTCATAATACGTAACGTGATCGGCATTATTACGCACGGTAGCTCGAAAAATGGTGACTGTGATAATCGTGAAATCTTTGACTTTTATATTTGTTTTTACCTTAGCCTTAGCCAGGTTCTGGCAGTTTTGGTGGTTTAATATTTTAAACTTACCTTCAGGCCTACAACAGATATAGTGACAAAATCAATTACCACGCATATTTTATTGGCATTTTTGTCGCCATTCTAAAGAAATGTAATTGTTGCGATTTATTTCAGTAAATTTTAAAAAGTAATTTTCATATATTAATAATTACTGTACATTTATGTATTCTGAATGGCTTCTGTGGGCAGAATCCGGCCATGTCATTTACGTGGTATATATTATTTATGATGAGAATAACTTAACTCCAACAAGTATAATATAAAGTTGTAAAGCAGAGTTCATTCACTCGTATTACTTTAACTAACCCCATCGTGCTTTAGTCACGTTCCAACTTCTTAAAGTCTCATATGATATAATACTAATGTATTTGTATTAAAGTAGCATTTACTTCTATTGCAAGAACTGAAGGAATTTCCAGAAAAATGTAACGCGATATCTTATAGTATTTGACATAAAATTGGATTAAGACTTTTTGATAGGGTTGGCATTGGCTAGATGAATATATAAACTAATATTTGCATGCCTTTGTTTAAGGCAAACTGTATTTTTAACATCTCTGCTGCATGCTGACAAATTTGTGTTGAAAGAAAGAAAAATAGATTTATTTGTCACAGAAACACGTGCATACAAAATAAATCGATTACAAAACTATAAAAAAACAATGCTAATTTATTATTACGAACACAGAACATTAATAGTCGGCAGATGAACGCCATAACTGTGACAAGAAGGCTTCCACTCAGCATGATGCTGTGCTATAAGGGGACCAACAGCACAGCGCTGATTTTCAGTGTTCACTCAAAAATGACGTACGGAAACCAAGTCAGGTTTAGGGATGCATTCTGACCTGACGGCCGGCAGCATAGCTGTCCTGCGCAAGCCGCAGCGCCGCTGGCTCGGGAGAAGGCACGGCTCCCTGACGTTTCGGGCGACGCAGGTGCTCTCGGGGCATGGTTGCTTCGGGAAGTACCTGTGTCGCATAAACAGGGAGCCGGACGCCCGGTGTCACCACTGCGTCGACTGCCGGGAGGACACGGCGTGGCACACTCTGGCAGAGTGTGCCGCTTGGGAGGAGCCGCGCCGTGCCCTCATCACCGAAGTAGGCAACGACCTGCCGGCTGCCGACGCTGCCGGCCATCGTGAACGCGATGGTCGGCGGCGCAGAGTGCTGGGACGCAGTGGTCTCCTTTTGCGAAACAGTCATCTCGCAGAAGGAGGCTGCGGAAAGGGAGAGAGAGATCTCGACTCTCGACCCGGCCCGCAGCAGACGCACCGGGCGTCGTAGGAGGGCGGACAATGCCCTCTTTCGCCCCCCTTAAATGGGTCCAGGGGCGACGGATTCGGGGACATCCGTCGCTCCCCAACATCAGGACCCGAGAAGGCGGCGCGCTTAGTGTTCCGCGTGCGCCGCTCACAGACGTTGCGGGGGGAGTACACCTCACTCCCCCCGCCCGAGATGGGGCCCGCGCAAGCGGGCCGGCACCAGCCGGGGTTGTGGAAGAATAATGTGTTCCCGCGACCCCGGCGTAGGTGTGAGATGGAACACCGGGGTGGTTTTTAGTCAGTAAGAGTCTGACAGACCCCTCCGCCCGCCCAGGGCGGAGGACATCCATGAGGATTTTCCACCCCGGGAAAAAAAAAAAAAAAGGGTTTAGGGATGCATGGGTTGCATGTATTGTACTCATGTTTGAGCAATTTTATGATTATGAACTATAAAGATGCTCACGTATTCGTGTAATTTAAAAAAGGGGTGGAGGGGAAGTAACGCTGGCATGTACCAATTATAAAAACTAATTGCCTACTTAATATTCGGATATAATATTTTTTGATTAAACTTGACACACCTGACCTGAGTAAGGACATGCTACTTTTGATCTCGCAAGCACATACATTTTAATATCTCAAACAAAAGCTTTAAAGATACCTGAAGAGATATGAGAAACAGGGTGTAAAGTTCACTCATACTCTTGGAAAAGGGAGGATCCTCCGACCAGATGGATGTCGTATCTGTTCGGGGCAACTGACGGCGATTGATGTCGGGAAGTTTTATTTATGCTAGCTGCGCGGTAAAATCTGATTGCGCGATGCAGGATTTGTGTGACGTCAGTGTGATGCATTGTTCGCATGTAGCGGTGTAGGTGCCGCCACATACATATTAATTACTGATACTGTTATCCTGCATCATCCCACTGCTTGGCAAAGACCTCTGCCCAGCAGTGTCTCTCTCCTCTCACATGACTTTCAGCTTTCTCGATCCAGTGATAATGTGAACCACTGCGCTGGTGGTGGATTTAATTACACAATAGTTTTGTTTTTATTTTGATTATTAAAAATTGTAGTTTGATATTTAACGTTCATATTTTTTCTTCAGTTTGGTATTTCTAAATAACAAATGTCCCTTACTCTCTAAGCTCCCTTCACTAAATACACACAGGGAACTAATGAAACGTACAGAATTTTAACACGGAAAGTTAAAACTTCAACTTCTTAAATAAGTTAAGAGAACTTGGTTCTACTTGTTGGAAGTTTTGAAATACGAGCAGGTAAGCATGTCTCGCAAGACAAGCAAGATAGTAATTAACATTTTTATTATTTTATTTAATTAAGGTGTGTGTGACTTCTAAAGTTTTACGCCGGAAGAGGGGAGAAGATAAATTAATTATCTTCATCATTTAACTTTATGGTTACATAACATACCTACAGATTTTAAAAGTATAATAAAAACCTAATTAATATTATAAATGTGAAAAATTGTATTTTTGGATGTTTGTTACTCAATCGCGAAAAACCGGCTGAACGGATGTTTAGTATACAGATGGTTTATAACTTGGATTAATAAAAATAATACTTTTTATCACGATTTTCCCACTGTGTGAATCGAGTCTTATGCTGGTGAAACCGCGAGGCGCTGCTCATAGAACACAATTCTTCATTCTGTATAGATGCCGGTGGATGAAAGACAGTTGGTAAAATAAAATATAAGAAAAACAAGACGTCGAAAGGATGAAAATCTTATTGTAAATCCACAAACTCAAGAAGCTGTTAAAAACTAGCAAACTCAAGATGTTTCTCAATGTTAACAAGAAATAAAAACTGAAATAAAACTAGCGAACAAGCACTAAAACTCTTAAACCGTTTACGAGCAATGACGAGATGTAGAGCTAGTATAATTGCAATAAAAGCACTTAAGTAGTTTCACTGCTACTAAAGTGTCACAATACGTAAGATCCCATTAAACTTTGCCAATTTCTAACTTTTCCTATTAGGCTTACTGCACACTTAGCGTCCTTACACGTTACGAATACTTGTGTTTGGTCGTTTATTGAAAGTTCGTGTGTAGGTTTTTTAGATTTATGATCTTGGATTTTGGGAGAAGTGTTGGGGCAGTTATGTAGGATGTTTTTTTACATTCTAACACACATTAAGTGTTTATATATATATATATACTTATATGCCTGCGGGACTTCAAACCACCTGCTCCTCAGCTCGCGGGCCGTCCCTCACCTCCGCGCCTACGCGGGTTTAAATTACACTCTGGGGGTATGGCAGACAAGACTGCATGAAGTAGGTTTTGCTGTTATTCGTTTTTGTCAAAAAAAATTGTAGCACAACATAATTGGATCCTGGGTTCGATTCCCAGGTCGAGCAAAGTGTTATTGGGTTTTACTATTTAAAATTTCTCAGTCGCAGCCCGGAGTCGGATCGGATTTGTGCCCGGTTGTTGGCAATAGGCTCGCCCCCTATTACATGGGACTTAAACAAAACTGGCCAAATGTGGGTGTACTATAGGTACACCTCTGTCTAACCCTTCTGGGATTATTGGCGTGATGTTATGCGCGGTAAAATGAAATTCAAACAAAAAAAAAAGAAAAAGTGATCGGTTCAGGTCCTAATAGCAAAACGAACATACAGCATGTAACGAAAACCCTGTCCGATCCTGAAGGGTATTATTTGGTATCGTAGTGTGTACACAAATACGTAATCATTTAATGGATACGAGATAATTATTTTTCCCCAATGAAAACAATTAATTTAAACAATTAAAAATAATCATACCAAAGGCAACACTGATCGCTCGACAGGGTTCACCAGAGTTCACCTACAGTTTCGTGTCAAAGAAGCCGCCTGAGCGCGGCGGTCCTTTGTCGCATGCGGCCAAACAAGCGTAGGACTAAAGAAATCTACGTTTTGCCTACGCGTAGGTATCAGCTGATATTTTATTGTAGGCTTACGCACAATGACCCCGATTTCTGACCTTCTGTTTATCAAGAAACAATTATTATTGAGTTAATGTAATGTGCTTTTGGCAATGTACCCACTGTAGGTATCAGTTTATTAAAACATTTACTTGTTACATACCTCTATCTATCTAGAACATTAGTACACATTCGACACCTTTTTATTAAATTTGCACGTACTCTTCGCAGCGCACATGTGTACGATTTGAGTGACTCGAAAGCTTCCACAATCCGAGCTGTTACTTCGATTTCCGAATCATACATTCACTCACAAATAAAAATTAACATATTCAAATATTCCTGGTTGGTATACGACATTGTTCGCGATACGATAGCGGCACGTGATACGTACGGACATCCGATCGCAAGCTATCTCCACGTGAGACTGGCGAAGTGTCCAAACAAGTAGCGACCAGTCGGCTTCATCAAAGGATCGAGGACTCGTTATGAGTACCTACAGCGCGGCTAGTGCAGGGCGGTGTCCTTTGAAATAAAATAGGCAAAAAATAAAAGTTTTCGCCGGCCGGTGGAGTGTTGTCAACTTATGAAAATTTACCACATTTAGTGTTACATTTCGCATGGTAACTAAAAATAAAAAAATCAATAGCTTTTGGTTTTTATGAGTTAGATTTTTTTTACTATTTTTTCTAGTACGTATGTTAAACCAGGAATACGCCTTTTTTGGATCGGACAGGGTTTTTGTTACATATTGTATAATGAAAACGACAATTTAGCAAATCGTCCCACGAGCAGCAGGTTTGCCCTATAATAGTTAGCAGAAAGTCCTATTTATGAAGTACAGTAATACATAGAAATCATTAACGGTTTTGATTATGGCTCAAGCATTTCATAATTTCAGCCAAAATATGTTTACTACTGTTTAGCATTTATTGAATAGTATTCAAACTCAAACTCAAAGCAATTGTTTCAAATAAACCAATTACAGGCACTTTTGAATTGTCAAAGGGTCGGTCAGTAAGAAATATGAAGCTAGTTGCCCATTCCAAAGCGTAGTAGGTACCTATGGAGATGAACGGACAAGAAACTCCATGGACACTCCTTTAAATAATGTTGTTATAGAAAATTTGTTACATCGGTCTTGTTGAAATTATACATGTGAGAATGATGTAGAAAGACGAGCACGTTAAAGGCGTCCGTAATGAAAAACATACAAAACAAAAAAAATACAATTCGGAAATATATAAAACTGTGGCAGCCAAGAGATGACCAGTTCCCACTGACGGCGCCCGTTCACGATCATGATGTATGGATTATTCTAATTCTTAGACTATTATTATTGAAACCCTTGAAACTAAAAAAAGAAGACTTTTAGGTTGCTAGGTTCTTTTCTTTTAGGTTGACTTGCACCTGCTTTTTAACACAGCAAAAATTTTACACTGAAATAACAACAAATCGTAAGACTAGTGCTCTTTTTAATTTATACAGCATGTCTCTATTTGTATGCGGAGCATCCGCTATCACATTTCCCTTGAGAAACCAAACATAAGACGTCAATTCATTTAATCTACCTTCTTTCAAATGAATACCGTATTAGCCTTACATGAGAATAGATGGAGCGTATGTGACTGAGAGAGTAATCAAAATAAATTTTTAGTTATGATGGGTTTAAAAGGAAACGAGGTGAATGAAAAGAGAGACAGTGGTTACGTGACAAGGAAGAATGGAAAAGAAAAAAGATTGTGCCGATCCCAAGTTCGATCCCCGACATGGGACGAGTGGGCTTAGACAAGAGGCAATTGCTTTCAAAGCGTTTCGTATTTCTACAGCAACTTTTGACAGGATTAACATATGGTTTTCTATAACTTATGCCAGTCCCATGCATTTTTGGCTTTTCTACCATCATCGTTTTCACTCATAGAATATCACTTTGGCTAGTCCCTCAGGTCAGCCAAAAGGAAAAAAAAACATTGTTTTATAGCTTTCGGGATAAACTAACTGGAATACAACTGCGTCTACCTGAACGTAGAAAGAAATCCTAGAATGTTTGATTTCTAAGAACGCACCTGCTACAGGCAAAAGTTTAGGCAATAATATGTCTTTTTCTGAACATTCCAACCCAGGCTAGAATGTTATATTGTGGTAGAAAAAAGCTTTCTTTTAGAAGTTATTTATTTAATGTTGAAGTGAAGCTAAATTAGGCGGTAAATGGCTGTGCACAACTCATATACAATTTGTTTGGGTACTTATGGAGCTTACATTGAGTTACTCAATCCTGCAAACTGCATTTACACATTCGTCTTATTACACTTACCAGAACGTCAAAATATTGTTATAATGTTGACAAATTATTAATAAGCAGTGGTGGCCCAGTGGTAACGGCCCCGACATACGAGTTATTTATTTATTTAATCGAGATTCTCTGCCAGGCGCTTTAATTTTTGTGTAAATAATTTCAGCACCACTGCTCTCAAAACGGTGAAGGAAAACATCGTGTGGAAACCGGCATGTCCTAGAACCAAAATTTCGAAGACGTCTAGACATCTACCAACCCGCCTTGGCATGGTAGATTACAGCCCTCTTCCTCTCGAATAGAGGAGGCAAGTGTCCCAGCAGTGGGAAAATTATAGGCTGATCATGAAACTATTCTACAAACAGTCTCTTAGATCGTTATATAGCTGGCTATAAGAATTAAGACTCCAGGTTTTGATATTACTACCCAAACTAACAGATCTTTCTCGAAATCCAGAAACATAGATACGTTATTCTATAGAGTCCCAAGTTTCCTGCGGCAGCAAAAGCCGGTACTTAATTCCGTAAACCTTATTATAAAGACATTTATTTAACATTCGCCTTTATCAGATCAAGCGTGGAGATAAAAGTGTCTTCTCTTTCTCTTTTGAAGTATTAAAGGGATAAATTAGCTTTTAAATATCGCTTTTAACGTTCGACAGTTCATTCTTGGGTGTTTAAATGTTGTTTTCTTGTGAAAAGATACTTGTTTAGATAAATTGAGGCAATTTGCAGATAATATGATTTTATGGAGTTATGTTGAGGAAGCCATGTTGTGTAGGTTTACACATGCGTGCAAATATTTCTGTGCTATTTCAGTTATAATATCACATCTTAAGAAGTTCCGCATGAATTTTAAACCGATTTTAGAATTCTCAAACTAAATCCAAAAAGATATAATTATACAGAGAACCTTGCGTGTAAATAGCTCAAAACAAGCGTAAAATAAACTCGTATCCAGTAGCTAACAAATAAAAATACTACAATAAAACAGAGCATAAACAGCTCCGAGAAAATTTTACTCTAAGAATTAAAACGCTGACAGGACCGAAAAAGCTTGAGGAAATTCGTGGAGACTAAGAATTTATATAGTCTTACCTGAACTGTAGGAAAACACGAAGAAACTTCGAGGTAGCATCATGAACAAAAGTTTATTATACTATCTGGATGCAAACCTTACCTACCATTTATCTTTGTCGACGGAACTTAGAGAAAACTCTGGTAAAGTATTTAGTGAAGGAAATTAAAGACAAATTCAGTGAGAACGTTTTTTATTATTATCGATTCTACTTTATTTTGTTTTTGAGATAGAGTGTGTTGGTGAAGCAGATGAGTCTTGAAAAACTCGTATGTGAATTAAAATCAATACTTAATTCTAGTATATCACAATGAAAGTAAGTACGTGTAGTCCATTCAATATACCTTAAATGGGGTAATACAACACATTGAAGTAATTTCTTAAGGTAGCTTTTACCGATATCGAAAATTATCACTATTTGTACCTACCGAGGCACAGTTTTTTGATCACCAGAGGGATCTGTTCTGAATGATGACAAACTTGAGTCTCTATGTCAAAATTTGATCCAAATCTTAGAATGTTGATTTAAAAAAAAACTGGGTTCATCAAAATCCTGCGACGCATACTACACAAAAATCGTTTCGTTAAATCGTTTATTTAAACATTCGAAAGTTACAATATGGAGGTATCGTTGGTCCCAAACTAGGCACAGCCTGTATCTTGGGCACCATTATTAAAAAGAACGGTAAATGAAACACATATAATTCAAAATCATAGCACTAACTCCAGGCTTAGTGTAAATATACAGACTGCCAAACATTCACCACGGATATTCGTTTAAATAGCTATTTCCAATACCATTACGATTTAACGCAATGCCGCCATGCATTTTAGTCGCTTTAATTTAATCTACAAGTACAATACTGTTCTGAAAAGCTGTTCAAATTTCGAATACATAACGGCTCTTGTTTTGTATAATATTACTTGATAATATATTTATGTTTTAATGAAGTATTTATTGTGAGAATAGTAAGTCAGTGCTGGGAATTCATTAATAGCTTTCTAAATGTGTGAATTTTAAATGATATTTGTAACTCTCCTCAGGCATTTAGTTCACCTCATTTTATAATGGTGGTATATAGTAGTCAGATCGTTAAGATGGGGTTTCATTACTTTGTTATTTGAAGCACGTTTTTTTCCAATTACTACCTATGTGTTAAAATTTGCAGTTTTCTATAAAAATAATACAAAAATACCACAAGGTTCCATTCTAGGCCCTCTTTGCAAGCCTAACACCATCAGTTGTAAAACGAAAATTCAGTGTAACAATGCGTTATTTCGATGTAGCTCCAAAGCGTTAAGCGATCCTTGCATAAATTTAGTGTCGGTCTTGTGGTCACATGTTCCATCCTGTCAAAACGCCCGTAGGCATGCAGTTACATGTCGCTTTAGATGGTGACGTCTTTGTAGTTACACTGAGAAAATTCAAGGTTTAGTTAAATGCGTATTGTTCATGTTTTTAGCTGAATCATTTAACCAAAAAAAAAGTTAACGGCCGAACCCAATAACATATCTATCTACAATTTTGGCGGACTGGTGATAGAAAAACCTATCAGTCTCTGGTTTTAAAGTCCCTATAAAGCCAAAGTAAACTATTTTGTTTGACAGGGACCGTAAGAATTTTACTGTCTATCATCAGTAGCGATCTATCTTAGGTTATTGGGCTTGGTTGGAGTAGACGCTTAGAGATTATTGTGGAGCGCAGGGTGTTGTGTCGCAGTCTGGGAGAGATCTATGCCCAGCAGTGGGCTACTATAGGCTGAATTGATTGATTAAGAAGTCTAGAGTACACCCACATTTGGCCATTTGTGTATTTATAAGTACCCTATAATAGAGGGCGAGCTATTTGTCGTCACCCTGGCACATATTCATAGACTAGGCTGCTACTAAGAAAAAAAAAATCGGGCCCACGAAATTAAAATTTTGTTGGAGATTCGCTTCAGGAGTCAAGATTTGTGACGAAATTCATACATCAATTCAGGCATCAAATCCATGAATTCAGGCATCATACGAATCAGTTCGTTAAAAGAAAACTGATGAACTCAAAGATTTAAATCGTATTTGCACAATGCTTCAAAAGATGGTCATGTTTCTGTTTCGTTGACAATGACATTTAAAATGGTTTTGTCTTGATCACTCATGCTGAAAATCGTGTCTGTCGTTCTATGCGGATGTGAGGGTCACTCTTCTCAGTATGTACACTTTTTTCGCGAAGCCTAAGCACGGTTAAGGGAAATCTAAAGATTGAAACTTATGGATTAACAAACGATACCTATACCTAAAGACCAGTTTCATCATTTTCATAGTCTAGGTTGCTCCAAAGAAAATCCTAATAGAGAATTAATAGGTACATACCATAAATGGCAATTCATTTTAGCAGAAAATAGCCATGATTGCAAATTGTCATGTTTCACTCATTGTTTCTACATTTGTTGCAGTTTCTGTCGCCTCGTTTTCAATAGAAAGGTAATTTGGCGTCGAGATGTACATTGTACAGAGCATCGTTGCATACATTTGGAACTTTGCGGTCAGCGCGTTACAACCTGCACCAACATGTTCTGGCTTGTTTCTGTTGGATTTGTGACGCCTTTGTGCTGAGATGTGTATGTTGAATGTTGGGGATTAAAATTGAATAGTCTAGTTCAGGAACACTTGACGATTTCATATTTAACGGAAGTTTTACCAGGCATCTTTTAATTTAATGCTGCCGTTAACAATTAAAGCTTCTAAGAAAGTAAATTTTTCATGTTTTTTTTAATGGGCCAGGTCTTAGCCGCGATCTCGACTGGTATTTTTGTTTCATACCCCGCAATAAAAACATAAAACATCTTTGAAATTTGCAGACCTTTTATGAAAATTAATTTTCTTTTTTTTCCTATTTGTTTTTCATTCGCTAATTATTTACTTGCGTTAATTTTTATTTACGAAACATTTATCAGTCTGTTGCTCCTTTATTTAATTGTAATATTCGGTTTGAAAAAAATTAAAGAGCTTTATCTTTTACTTGAAAAGGTGGAGGTTTTTTAAAAGTCGAAACGACTGAGTCTGTATTGTTACAATTTGACCTTGCGTTGTTGTCTAGCGTAGTTCAGAAATCAAATTAAATGAAATTTATTTATTTGCCAGAATATAGGTACTTACATAATAACGTGGTAGAATAATTTTAGTCTCACTGTTTTCGACTTAACAGTCGTGCAAATGTTTGTAGTACATGCATAAATAAATCATAAAATTACATCAATGACAGTAGTCGTTAGTCATACACATCATAATCATTAAAAAAACAGTTAAATAATTACATTATAAAATATATTAAATTAGTTTATTAGATTATACTATCTCGCAGTTAAGAGTCTGTTTAAAATTTAAATAATAATCAATTGAATAAAAACATCTGTCACAAAGCCATTTTTTTTAAGTTCTATTAAATTCTAAGTTATTAAGTTTTCTTATTCTTTCCGGTAATTTATTAAAAAATTTCACCGCCATGGTGTAGCAGTTTCTATCACATAACTTTTATCTGCTTTGAGGTATTACCAAAGGTTTTTGTACTATCTTCCTTTTAAACTAAAAAAGTGAGAGGTGTTTTATAACGAATTTACACATTTTAAAAACGTATAGGGATGGTAGTTTAAGTAAACGTTTATCAGTGAATATTGGTCGGCACCAATCGCTCCACTTCGGACTATAAATCGTCTGTAGAGTTTCCCCATATGATAATCCCATACCTCAATATTGAACATTGTGATGACCGGGGTTCAAGGTGACTGATTATTGAAAGAAGAACATAGGTAGTTCATACAATTTATTGAACAAAGTCTCTCACCTGCAATCTAAACGCTACACACCTTAATAACTATACATACATTTTCATTTCATACATCAAAGATTGACTATGGCCGTACACGATAACTAATCATAAAAACGAAATACAAAATAAAGCAAAACAAAATACAGAAATTATAAAACAAAGATTTCTTTAAAAAAAATGTAAAAAGAAACTCCTCAGGTCGGGATCGAACTCGAGATCAACAATTCTAAACCCGGCGCTACGCCGCGCGACCAGCCGGTTCCATATACACCGCGACGAAAATGCCGCTCGCTATTTCGCATTGAATCAATACGGAATACGCCAACACAATAGCAATCATAAATATTGTGCCAGGACGTTAAGGGCGTTTCCGCAAGCCCGTCACTTTCACTACTCGCACACAAATTCACAATTTCGGCACATGAACAATACGTATGTATCGACTAACAGTAATTTCGAAATAATTGCCTTTAATTTCCAATATTCCAGTACTTAATATCAAAATTACTACGGAGCAACCGTTAGTTTTTCAAGCTCTCAATAATTGACATCCCTCCGGTCTCCCAATTTACTGCCACCCTCACTTGTCAATCGTACACATAATATGTTACTTTAACTTTTGTGGGAAGCCAAGTAACGCCATCTAGTATTGGGCTCGAGAACTAAATCATCGATCATCACAATATCCCCTCTCCTCTTAAAATCCAACCGGATTCAAACCAAACGTTTAAGGTCAGAAGAATGCCATTTTCCTAAATCTTTGCCTCTGAAAGTCCTCAATCTGTAAACGTCGCCTGATATTTTCTCTGCTATTATTGCTTTTTCAAACTTTGGGGCTAATTTAGACATAAAAGACTTGTTAGCATTCGATAGAAATTTAGTGCGTTTCCAAACCAGATCACCAACTTTATAGTCACATATGCGACGTCTCTTGTTGTACTGTTCACTGTTGGTCTCATGTGATTGCCGTATCCTTTCACAAACTTCATCATAAATCTTACTTCTGAAGGCTATATTTCCTTCAAATTTTTGTTTGTCAAAAGTAATCGGCTCGTCTGGTTCAAAACTATATGGTTTTATGCCCTGGACCGTCGTCTCGCGTCCAAAAAACAAATAAGCTGGCGTTTTTCCCGTCACTTCATGAACCGATGTTCTGATCGCATGGCCTATATGCGGTATATACTTGTCCCATTCCTTGTGATTTTCTTCAACGTAAGAGGCTATAGCCGAGCCAATGACTTTGTTTACCCGCTCAGTGGGGTTGGCCTGAGGATGGTAGTAAGGGGTATACCATAGTTTTACACCGTATCCTAAGGCTAGATCCTTAAACTGGTTGGATACAAATTGCTTCCCATTGTCACAGACTATCACACTAGGTTTCCCAAACATTAAAAATATATGTTCCTCCAGTATTTGAACTATAGTTGATGATTTGCCATTCCTGAGTGGATACAGAAAACAGAATTTGCTGAACCAGCATGTTATGACTAGCAGCATAGTATTGCCATGCTTAGATTTCGGAAAAGGCCCCATTAGATCCATTGATATGATCTGAAAGGGTTCTGTTACCTCTCGTTGCTTTCCCATCAAGCCAGATGGCTTATTTTGTGAAGGCTTGTGTTTTGCACACACTTCACATTTCCGTACGTAGGTTTTCATGTCCTGGATCAATGTCGGCCAAAAGTAGTGCTGTCTCGCACGATTGACCGATTTTTTAACACCAAAGTGACCAGATGTGGGGTCATCATGACATTCCGTTAGGATTCCTTGACGAAGCTTTTCTGGAATCACAAGTTTCCAACTGTCATTTTCATTAGGAAACTGTTTTAGTCTCATGTATTTCCACAGTTGTCCTTGACTGACTTCCCAATCCGAGTCATTTTTCCCAGCAAGCACCATGTCCTCTTTTGATTTATACCACTCATCTTTATCTTCTGGTTTTATCTCTATTATATTTATTTCTTCTTCAATCGCTCTTGACAAGGCATCCGGTACTGTGTTATATTTACCTTTGCGATGGACTACTTCGTAATCAAATTGTTGTAAGCGCATAGCCCACCTTGCCAAACGCCCATGAGGGTCCTTATTACGGTGTAGCCACTGAAGGGCACTATGGTCCGTAATAACCTTAAAATGATTCCCTTCAACATATGGACGAAATTGTTCTACAGCATGCAGTACGCCTAATAGTTCTCGCTCAGACGCTGAGTAATTGCATTCCCTTTCCGACAGTTTTCTGCTCGTGTAAGCAATGGGAACCTCTAGACCATCGGCTATTTGAAATAGAACTCCACCAGTCCCCTTGTTAGAAGCGTCACATTGAACAGAAAAGGGTTTTGTGAAGTCTGGCACTCTTAACACGGGTGCCGAAGTTAGGGCAGTCTTTAGATTTAAGAAAGAATCTTCAGCCTCCTTATTCCAGATAATACGTTTAGTCTTCTTGCCTCCCTTAGTCAGTTCATGAAGTGGAGCTGCGACAATGGCAAAATTTTCCACAAACCGCCTGTACCAACTAGCTAGACCAATGAATCGTTTTAGCTCCGTGTAAGTTGTAGGCCTGGGGTAGTCAAGTATAGCTTTTACCTTGTCCGGATCCGTACGTAATCCTTCCTTATCTACGATATAGCCTAAGTATTTTAAAGATGATCTCGCAAATACGCATTTCTCCAAGTTGATCGTCAATTCTGCTTCCCTAAGCCGATTCTTTACATGTGATAATGACGATAAATGGTTGTTAAAGCTGTCGTCACATATAACGATGTCATCTAAGTAGGTAAAAACTCTACTCTCAAACTCCGGAGTAAACAAGCGATCCATCAAGCATTGTTGTGTTTGAGATGCATTGCTTAGTCCAAACGGCATGACTTTAAACTGATAAAGTCCTTTTCCAGCGAGTCCAAAAGCAGTCTTTTCCTTGCTTGCTTCTTCAAGAGGTATCTGCCAGAATGCTGATCGTAGATCAATAGTTGACAGGAACCGAGCGTTTTTTAGACTGTCTAAGATGGTGGTAACTCTAGGCAAAGGATAAGAGTCTTTTACTGTTACCTTATTTAACTGACGACTGTCGAGGCACAATCGATTCTTTCCCGAAGATTTCTTCACCAGTAATATAGGAGAACGCCATGAACTAAACGAAGGTTCTATTACGTCATGGTCCAGCATATTCTGGATTTCCTTCTCAAGTTCTGCCATAATTGGAGGAGCAAAGGGGTACTGTCTGTGTTTGATGGGCATGCTGTCCCCGGTGTCAATTCTATGTTTGATCAACGATGTTCTTCCTAAACCTTCACCAATCTCTGCTGCCATTTCTTCTAATAATTTGTCAAGGCGCTTTTTCTGTTCAACAGTAAGTTCATCCCACGAAATTACTGGTTGTGAGACGTTAATTTCCGTAATGTCTGCAACCGGTTTTCCCGTCCCTATAGCTAAATGTCTCAAAAAAATTCATACCTAGAATAACATCATGTTTTAAACAATCCATGATATAAAAATCTACCACGTTATATTTTCCCGTAAACTCAATAGGTAAATGAACAATGGAATCCATTGTATGGTAGGTGCCATCAGCCGTCGAGATCATTTCTTCGTTGATTTTATGTCCTGAAAACCCCAATTTCCTAATTTTCATCGCAAACCTCTGCGAAATCACCGATACAGTAGCCCCAGAATCCAACAATCCCACAAACGACCGATTTAAAAATTTTATTTCAGCATAATATCGATTGTCTTGACTATGCTTATTAATGTTGCAGATCTTTCCAGTTTCAAAAAACTTCGAGACTGTGTGTAGCCATTGCTGCCAGTCATCCGAGATAGAATGACTTACATTCTCGGAGTACGATCGGCCGGCATCGGCTCCGAATTGTCGTTTCCCTTATCGGTAGTATTGCATGAGCATTTACTTGTCGTTTTCCCAAAACGTCCACATTTGTAGCAGAATAGTCTTTGTCTTGGCAATTTACAATCCCTGAAACGATGCCCTGGAGTTCTGCAGTTCCAGCATTTTGCTTGTACAAGTACTTCCTTATTATTTATGGCTGCCAACTCAGTCGTGTTTTCGTTTCGTAAAATTTTCGAAGTACTTCCCTTATATGCTAAATCTCTTTCCAAAGAGCGTTCACTTTGAGTAGGTTCCTTGAAATTGTCACAGCTTAACTTAGTGCGCTCAATAATCCTCAGGACTGATGTTAATTTACTCACTGAATCGAACGTGTCTCGGCATATAGCCTTTTGATAATAGGGTTGTAAATTTCTTCGGAGTATCATTAGCTTTTGTGTTTCAGGAATGGAAGTCGGTAGCCGATTGAACATATTTTGCATGATAGCTATATAAACCAAAATGCTTTCCTGGTTGCTTTGGGTTCTCCGTTTAATCCCCTCCAATAGCTCCTCTTGGTAGTACGGTTGCTGAAATGTATCCAACAGTAATTCCACTAATTGAGACCAATTGGTTACTGAACCTTTATTGGCCCTGAACCATATCAAGGCTTCGTCTTCGAAGAAGTCTATGGCATATCGAAATAAGTCTTCATCGGCAGCATTTCGTGCCTCTTTAAGTTCCTCAATCCTTTCCAAGAACGCGTTCACACTTACGGTTCCCTTACCACTAAATTTGACACCCCAATCCTTAATGGGAACCAACTTCCGTTTGTGGAAGCCATTATCAAATGATGAAGACCTTAGCAAGCCTGGATGACGTGAGGAAAGACTAGGTCTCTCTAAGGTGGATCGTGGTAATTCGGTGCTGGCAATAGTCAACCGCGCGGCATGATTGTGTTGAATTTCCGTGTCACCATCCTTTGGTAAGGAAGTTTTCCCAGTGTTTCGGCACTTTCCCAATTGTTCCATGATCTGTATAGCCTCATCGCCTAGAGATTTCTGCAAAATGTCTTTATCATGTTCAGAAATGACATCCTCTTCCTCCTCTTCTTCTTGCTCGAGCTTCCTTAGCGAGGACATAGTATCCTGGATGTTCTTTAGCAGTGTTAAATGTTTCTCAACGTCTCTAGTCTCCGAAGGCATAATAAGTTTAGCGCGGTTTGATAAGTGTGTCAAACGAGAGTGTATACGTCTAAAAAACGAATGTTCAGGACTGTGCGATACTTCAGACATAAGTGTTATTATTGCCGATAATTTGTTTTCACAAATGTATATTTCATTAATCGGGTTATCGATGCAGGATTTAGGAACCTTAAAGGAAATAGTAGACTCGCCCGATAGCTCTCGAACTAAAATCTCCCGCAAGAATTTCCGCATAGTCGCCACGGTCTCACAATCCGAAACCCCTCGACAAGCCAATTCAAACTCCAGCTCATCTTTGTGCAGTGCATTAACGTCCATGATCAGACTCAACAATACAATTTCAATAACCAGTAGCGATTTTAAAAATAACACGATAAATAGTACAATACAAATTTAAAACAAAACTTTACAAAGGTGAGATAATAACGTATGTTCAGAATAAATACAAGTAGAATAACAATAACCGTTATATACTTTGTTTTTCTTTCATTCAGTTAACCCGTGGGCGCCAATGTGATGACCGGGGTTCAAGGTGACTGATTATTGAAAGAAGAACATAGGTAGTTCATACAATTTATTGAACAAAGTCTCTCATCTGCAATCTAAACGCTACACACCTTAATAACTATACATACATTTTCATTTCATACATCAAAGATTGACTATGGCCGTACACGATAACTAATCATAACAACGAAATACAAAATAAAGCAAAACAAAATACAGAAATTATAAAACAAAGATTTCTTTAAAAAAAATGTAAAAAGAAACTCCTCAGGTCGGGATCGAACTCGAGATCAACAATTCTAAACCCGGCGCTACGCCGCGCGACCAGCCGGTTCCTTATACACCGCGACGAAAATGCCGCTCGCTATTTCGCATTGAATCAATACGGAATACGCCAACACAATAGCAATCATAAATATTGTGCCAGGACGTTAAGGGCGTTTCCGCAAGCCCGTCACTTTCACTACTCGCACACAAATTCACAATTTCGGCACATGAACAATACGTATGTATCGACTAACAGTAATTTCGAAATAATTGCCTTTAATTTCCAATATTCCAGTACTTAATATCAAAATTACTACGGAGCAACCGTTAGTTTTTCAAGCTCTCAATAATTGACATCCCTCCGGTCTCCCAATTTACTGCCACCCTCACTTGTCAATCGTACACATAATATGTTACTTTAACTTTTGTGGGAAGCCAAGTAACGCCATCTAGTATTGGGCTCGAGAACTAAATCATCGATCATCACAACATACATGACTGTGGTATACCATTAATGCTGTTTCTTTATTAGTAATGTTCATAATATTATGAAATGCGTAAACGAATTTGTGAATCTTTTTACAAACAAGATCTACGTGAGATTTCCAGTTGCAATAATTATCAAAATTTAGTCCTAGAAATTTTACGGGGGGGCACGGCAGTGCCCCTGCTAAGTCGAGCACGAAGCAAACACTGCCGTACCATCCTTTACTGGAACCATTGAAGGGTACACAAGGGTACAAAACCAGGTGCTCCATGACACCATTGCACCAATCTGTCGCCAGAACCGCTACCCATTGACGATGGAAAATTGCCACTTGGAAAACGTTGATTCAATAACCAGTCAATTGTAGGCTTGATAAAGCTGCATATTTCAATAATACTTATGTATATGCGAGCCTGCAACAAACAGCATAAAAATTAATTCCAGTACAGACGGACTTCTAATCATAGAATGTTCAACGGCCAAGTCACACAACATTAACTATAAAAATAAAGAAATCGTAGTAAAGAACCTTAGACTTGGCACGACTTTGTCTAGGTTTCATTACTTTTTAGAGATAAACAAGCAACTCCATCGAGACTTGGCTAGTTTTTTACAGAATGTTTTTGGTGGGATTTCAATTACTTCTTCAATTTTGCTATTATTATATTTAATTGGCAATTTTATGTAAATTGTAGTTGCTCATAACAAAAGTACATATCTAAAAAATATATAAACATGGACTGCCTCGTTGGTCTAGTGTAGTCAGAGCTATAGGTACACTTCTGCCTAACCGTTCTGGGATTACAGGCGTGATGTTATGTTATAACATGACATTCTGGTTGTCATATACGCAGCTTCTTAAGACGCTCAGGGAGTGAAGTTTACGAATCGTCTCTATTCTTTCCTGGCGTCGATCTATTTTGTAAAAATCGCTTCGTGAAAACTTTGGTGAGCTGTTAATTTGACAATCACTATCATCAGATGGAAAAACATATACGAATACTCGCAGATTGGCTGCTATAAAGTTGAACGACAAAGCATATTACACCTATCGTGTCTACTACGTGAGAATTACCTTACGATGCCATTCGATAGAATGTAACATGTAATCTGTTAAACTTTCAAATGCAGTGTCATTTAAATTCTCGACATCTATACGAAATGACGCTTCGTGTTTCAGTACAATTCAGCTGGCTGACTATACGGCAGGACTTTCCGACTTTATATCGCCATATTAGACTGGATTCGCACTTTAGAGATGTCTATATTGAATGTCGATAGTCACGTTTTTTTTTGTTTTTTTGTAAAGAGTTTGCTACCTAGATGACCTGAAAATGTCCTTAATTATGGAATCATTTATATTTTATTCTACCTTCATGTAACCCACTTTATTTTTTAACTAATAACTCAGTATCTATGTCCCCGATAACCTTCGCACCGCACATAAGTTTTTGACTCTATAAAACCACCTTCCCACGTGAGTCTCTCAAAAGAGAAATGAAATCGCTTTTTCTTATTCTATTATCATAAGCTTCTTATAATACCTACAAAAAACCGCCAGAGACAAAAACAGAAGGAATTTTTTGTAGCATTTCAGCTAAATGTTACTAACCTGTACTGGAAAACTGAATCTTACATAATATACATATTTATTATATTGCCACTTGATCAAATATCTGCTTTAGCATTAGTTATATCTTGATTGACTGTTTATAACAAAAAAAAAAACTATGAAATCGGTGTAATGGAATTTGAACATGAACATGTCACGTGTGACGTAGTACGTTAAGTTTGTGTTAACAAAATTCGATAAATATTTGAAATTTTTAAATTCAAATATACTGTATTTATCATGTGGCGAAAAGAAAAGGAAAATCGTGCACCACTATTTCCTTCGTTCTGCTGCATTGTTTTGTATAGTAAATATACAGAGGACGGCAAACAGCTCGCACTGATTCCCAATATTAACATAATCCCGTATTTTGTTGGAATTATTCATCCGTAGTGCACTTGCAGCATATACATCTGTTTCTAGTTTTGGGTATACAGTTGTTTTGGTCTCAGATTTGACCAATACATTATGGATTATATTCGAGGTTGGCTTTTGTTCATCCAGATTTGGTTCGGAATCTTCTCAAGGTTTTTTCACTGTGATTCTTTCGAGAAACTTTGTGAGAATATCTCAGTGCTAGCTTTTGTTGGGAATTTATTCCACTAAACTATTCTGCGTGGCAAATTTCACCCAAATTCGTTTAGACGATTTTGTTTGATTGAGTAACAAACATCCAAACATAAAAACTTCAAAAAAATTATATCAGTAAGAATACCTATATACATTTCTTCTTAGTTTTTTCGCTCTTCTTTCGTACTTATCCAAAGGTTTCGCGATTAGTTACATTGTGTTGATGCCTGTCATGAATTTCTTTTTAATCCTAATATCAAACTTACATTTTATTTTACATAACAGAAAACGGTAGACATACTTAATTACCTTTTATGAAACGAGTTTTTCGTTAAACACAAACTACTGTTTCACCGCCAAAATCGTAACAGGAGTTATTACGAGTATTATCTGAGAGAATGTTCCATAAAATGAAATTAAAACCTATATTAGGTATTTTATACCTTACCCTCCTGGCTTACAAAATATAACGACTGGTAATAAAAGTAACACTAAAGATAACAAAGTTTTATAAATTTTCTAATAACAGATACATAGTTGTACTTTTAAAGTCACTGAAATGAAAGAAATTGCTTCAGAAACCAATTATCTGGAAGAGCAAATAGGAAATAACGTTATTGTTGGAATAGGACGGTTCTTAGCTCTTACGGACTCTGTAGATATAAGACGGTTTTATTATTTTATAGTTTGATTTTCTGAAGTTCTATTCCGATGAGATTGCAATGTATTTATATATCACTCTACTGGAACTCCCTATCATTTACACAAAAAAAAATGTGCTACTTTTCATCCATCCTATGCGCGGTGGACATCGGACGGGCGGCGATGTAACAAGCATGGTAACATAGCGCCAAGTCACTTCTCCATAGTTCCATTACTTCATGCATGTTGTGCACATTCTTTACGACTCGTGAAGATTTGAATGATACAATTCTGTTAATACATTCCTGTAATTGTCGCGAATCATATTCTGATCAAAATACAACCTGGAATAGGAAAAAACTATTTTTTTTTAAAACGCAAGCTATACCAGCGTTTTCACCATAGGAGATTCGCTCCAGTTGTCAACATTTGTGACACCTGGAGCGAACCTGGGAGGACAGCAAGATGGGACAGGCTGGATCAGATTATGATGAATATTTTTATCGGGGGAATTTAAAGCTACAGGCTCAGCTACTACGCGCGCTGGCACTTCGTCGAGCAATGGTCGGGGGGGGGGGGGCGACAATTACGTCGGGATCATCGCGAGGGACCTCGGTGGCGAGGTCGGAATGTCGGTTTGTGTATTTTGTGCACTGTACTGGCGGCCCTACTGCTCTCCTGGATGAGAGTTATGTGGTCATCAGGGTCACGCTCTGAGACTTGAGCGAGCCTATATATACGTTTAAACAAAAATCTACGCCACACAGCAGCGACTTCCGCCGACAATTGTTTTACAATTGACTCCTTAGACGCTAACATATATACATATCTATGTTCAAACTTTCACCAACACTTTTACATGGCTACGTACATTTACAATAAAATAAACAATGCACTGAACATAAACCCTTTAACAACTAGAAAAAGTAAAAAGAAAAAATCTCCACATGGCTTCGAACACTGGATTATCACCGGACGGAAGATCAAGTTCAACAGCAGTACTCATAAGACACACATACACAATCACACACGCTCGCACACACATTTATGCACAGTTATTGCATACCAAAAGAGCTTGCGTACATCTTTAGTTTCTTTTATTTTACTTTGTTTTAAATTAATTTATTGCACAGCTACTATTATTATTCCACAAACGGGGGAAGACACTGGCTCGTGTAACAGGAGCCAGTGTACCTAGCTCAGGCTCAGGAGCCAGGGTTTCAAATTGTTTGTTACACCTGTATTTTGTGTCAATAAAGAATTATTTATTTATTATTATATTAAAACGGTGTTGAAGTTCACTCTAGACTTACAATATATATTACTTATATAAAAAAGTAACTCTTAATAAAATAACACTACTAAAGTTTCTAATCATTTAATAATATAATTATTTCATGATTCGAAAGACACGTGGCGTCATCTAGCGTCCTAATGCAATTGTGACCGTCGAATGTTATTGTTCTTTTCCTCGAGAACAGTTTTTTTTTAATGAAAGGTACCCTTTGTCTTTTTCTGTACCCCTTACAACGTACGTTAAATTCAGTGGTTTAGGCGTGAAAAGGCCACAAACAAACAAACTTACTTTCCCATTAATAATATCAGTTAGGAGTCAGGATGACCTCCTCAGAAGGCGGTTAAGTTAGTGAAACAGATTATAATGACTTTATATTTTTAATAAAGCTTTAGGCCTCTCTAACGATCACAATCCCGGCTATTTGATAAAACAAGATTACCTTAAGGACGATTCAACTAAATGAGTCAAAGAAATCGAAATCCCAAATCGGATTCCTAAATTGAAAAGCGTTCACATCTTTGTTCTAAAGAGGATTTACTACACCCACACAAAATACCCCACGAAAGGGGCCACACAAGACAAAAAGAGTGCCTGCAAATAATGGTCTGATTTCTCGAAATAGCGAATTGCTTCTATCACAAACAGTAACTAAGATCGATCCCCTCCATCTCCCTTTAATCTTCGCAATATTTTCAGCTTCGACACATTAGTGCTGTTCCAATTAGTGTTGTGTCGTTAGCGTGTAATTTACTGTCACAATCAGACACCAGAGTACTCTGATGTAGAGGTATTACGTGTGAATAGGAACATTTTGATGGAGATTCCTCATCTTTTTTGCAATGTCTTGGCAGATTTTTAAGGCTAAGGGTCTTCTTTGAAGACAGCTAGTTCCTCATTCAGGTTAACAATTTATATGGCTCTAGCTTTGTGTTAAACTAAAATGGAAGGATGAAATTATCATATTTTTTTAGTACGACATATCGAACCTTGTAACTAAATCTCCAACTCATTGAGTTTCATCATATTGAAAGCTGGTGAAGACGCTTTGTCTCTTTGGAAAGATCTCAAGAGGAAAAGAAATAGTCACCCAAAATGAAATGAAAATAACTTTAGATAAATAGAAAAAGGAAGTGCACTATTTCAAAGCAATTCAATTTCTTCTAAAACACGTAACAAACTCCCAAGTAGTGCTAAGACTCACGACCCAGTGATTAAAGATTGTACTCTGCTTCGCTGTAACAATAAATGTGGTCTTGTTACTCGCCAACACCGCTGTATGTCTTGCACCGATGTCATGTAATAAATAGTGGGTTGACTGTACTTTTGTGACTTTTCGTTAGTAGGTAGACTGGTGGAACTTATTTTTTGTTTCTTCAAACATCATCATCTCTCTCGTCATTAAAACTAATTATAAATAAAATGTGTGCTATGCTACAGTAGCAGCCGTTTTCTTCCGAGACTCTACTTATCTCACGAAGCTTCCAAAAATAGCTTATGCTGTTATAAAAATAGTGGCCACCATACATCGTTGTGGCCAGTTGAATGCACTACGAGACCCTAAGTATACAGCATCTAACACTCATTTGACTATTGTAATGCAGAAATGCTTTTGACATGAGTTTTTTTTTAAATCTCAAACATATATTATTGATTTTCATTTCAGCACTAAACATTTTCAAAAACAAAAATCATAGCCGAAGTTTCCAGTTAAAGTAAGCTCCTTGAAGCTCCTTGTGTTAATATTTAAAGATTTATATTCATGTTAACGAAGCCAGAAAACATGTTATGCTAAGATAGGAGTGGATTTACGTTTCTGTGATATCTTAATTAAAATCAGTGAGACAGTTTACACACCCGTTTTATTAAATCTTAGCTACCTAATGTTTTAACTGAACAATTACCACTTAAGATTCACATTCTTGGTGATATCTTATATCTTGCGTTATTTATGAAGATTTACAAATACGTATATTTTATATCAAGGCTAATGTTAATAAAACTATTCGTATGGAATAAATAAAGTTTGGATAGCAAAAAACACTTACGTTAATCAAACTAGATTGACGAATAGGACAGGGCAGTAAGTGGCGTCGTCTAGTTTTGTTACAAAGTTACTGAAATCACCGAAGAGGTGTAATAAGAGTGACATTGGCTGGTGACAGTCACTATAGCAGAGCGTCGCATCGATGGTTGCGTGATGGTTGGTAGGCGTTAGATGTTCTTAGACTGTTTTTTGTTAATGAATTGTAGACCACGAACAATTTAATAAAAACGATAAATTCTATCCAGAACATAGCCGCAAATTGAAACACACTACGCTGAGCAACGAACACTCCTCGATCGGTAACGAAAGAGATTAGTACTATCGCAGTAACAACATGTAGAACAACTCTGCAAGCTTGAGTTGTAAATAGGTATACCTCAGTTGTATACAGATATACCTTAGATGTATACAGGTAGGTGTGCCTCAGTTGATTGCACAAAGAACACAAACACCTGAAACTATACTCCTTTGCATTGGAAACCTGTCTGTTAACTTGATGAATATGGGATGAAACCGGGGATTTCAGAGTTATTTGTTAGTTATATTTTTGTTTGTTTGCACTACGAGTACACTTCTGCTTTGGACAGGAAGGTTTTATAGGAGTACAGAAATAGTTAAGTATAAATTTGTTTTTGTAGTATTTTTCCTTTGTCTATTTGCTGTCATACTTAGTACGATTTTGATGGGACATAACTGTTTTTGATGCTTGGGGCAAGTAATAACAGCCAAAAAAATAATTATAAACAATACGTACGTACCTATTCCTTTTCATTTAAATTTACTTAATCGAAAATAACTCGTTTTTAATTTAGTGTTCCCATACTATGTGTGTGTTATTATGATTACCGAATGATTATGGATACAATAGCACGTCAACATCGGGAAGTGCATATAATTACGAGAAAATCAGAAGCAATTAGAATTCTGTTTATTCAGATATATAATAGTTGAAAAAACAGACCTTTAGTCTAAACAATAAATTAAATCTTAAAATAAAACATCATTTAAAAACTGTAATCCTGCACATGTTCGAAAATTCGAAGGCAGGTTCTGGTCATTTCCTCTAAAACAACATAAACACGCACTCTCTAGCCGAGCAAGGAAACTTATTCATAAAATGAAAAGACCGGGTATCTCCATACTCTGCACTTCACCATCTTGGTCTTTGCCAGTCTGTCCTTCAACATGGAATCTTTGTCCGCGGTGGTGCTAATAAAACTGCTTTAATCGTAGTCGAAAGATCCCAAATAGCCATCACAAAAGTAATGCTCAAGCAGCCATTCTTTACCCACCAACAAACTACAGTGACTTCTCGGTCCTCCATATTTGACAGCTCTTTTCTTTATTCTCAACGCAACATTTCAAATGCATAGAAAATTTAAATTTTGGACCGATTACCAAGAAATAATGCCAAAGCGCACAATCAGAATTCCCATTCCCCAAGTAAACTCCCTTAGAGGCAGACGTTCCTCGGACTAGGTACTGATATTCCTCGCAATAACATTAAAACCAAACACTTACACTCTCCTACGATGAAACAGAAAACAACCTAGTTGTAATCCTTTTTTTTTTTGCATGGGAAATCATCAAATGACTTCTCCCGCACTGAGTGGAGCGGGAGGGCGTGTAAGACTTTTACTGACTAAAACCCACCCGTGTTCCTTAAGCTGCTTGTGCCAGGGCCACGGTTTCGAATTACCCGCGACCCTGAGGCGTCGGCCCTATTGGACCCCGTCATTTTGTGCTGACATCTCTTTGAGGCGCGCGTCGACCCGGGCCTGGTCCCTACCGGATGGCGAGCTACCCATTGCTCGCCGTCCGCAAGCCCGCGCCTGGCCGGGAATCTGCAGGCGACTCCCGACGCCCAGGGCGTCTCCTGCGGCGACTAGGGGCGTGAGGGCGCAAGGCTCTCTCCCTCGCGTGCTCCGCCTCCTCCTTCGCGAGCATTACTGCTTCGCAGAAGGAGGTGACGGCTTTCCATTCCCTCTCGCTCCGTACCATGGCCTGGACCAGGGCTGGACGTGAGAGATCGCCGCCGCCGATCGCCTCCGCGAGGACACTGCGGTGCTCCGCCCAAGCTGGGCTGACCTCCTCCGTATGCTCCACCGTGTCCTCCGGGCGATCCACACAATGGTGACACCCGGGCGTTTCCTCCCGCCTCATGTGAAACAGGAACCTCTCGAAACAACCGTGTCCGGTGAGTGCCTGTGTCAGGAAGAAAGAGAGGACGCCGTGGCGCCTCTCCAACCACTCCTCGACTTACCGCCACTATTGTGGCGTGCCCAGCACTGGGTTGCGACAATGGCACCTTTCATGTCGCCATGAGATCCCGCAGGAGCTCTGTCCGCTGTACCGTGATTTCTCGCGGCAGTGGAGTTACACGTCGGCGTTTTGCCGCCACTCCCATACGTGTGCGAGGGCTTTTGCCTCCAGATCCCATGGCGGCAATCCGGCAAGGAGGCTCGCAGCCTCGCAGGAGACCGTGCGGTATCTCCGGAGCCGCCTCAAGGCAACCCCAGCCCGCTCCAGTCTGAGAGCCAAACGTCGGAAATGCTCCACGAAGTTCCACCGACTGTCGAGGAGGAGTCCCAGGTACTTCATCGTCGACTCGACGCCGATGTGAACCCTTCCTGCCGTTATCTGGGAACCCGACTATGGCGCGTTTCGTGGACCATGAAAACACATGGCCTTGGACTTGTGCAGGGCCACTTCGAGTCCCAATTGCCGGATCCTCTCGACGATTGTCGCAACCCCGAGTGTCGGTAGTTCGGCCGCCACCTGGTGCGACCTCCCCTGTACCTGTACCAGGGCCAGCGTGTCGTCAGCGTAGCAAACCACGCTGACGAGCAGCACCCAGTCTTAACCGATATCCCACAGAAGCGGCCCCAGGACAGATCCCTGTGGGACACCGCACGACATCTCTCGCCGGTTCCACTCTCCCCGGTGACCGGCGTAGATGACGGCCCTGTCCGTCAAATCCTCGACCACGCGCAGAGGTTAGGCCGTCGTTAGAGCTCGCATGCGCAGCGCATGATGGCGTCCACCACAGAGCGCCCCCTGCGGAAACCAAACTGGCTCTCGGCCAAGTCTGGCCCCACCCGCACCAGCTGCCCGACAAGGCGGTTTGCAATTACTGTTTCAAAAAGC
Source organism: Dasypolia templi (assembly GCA_963555695.1). Lineage (NCBI taxonomy): Eukaryota > Metazoa > Arthropoda > Insecta > Lepidoptera > Noctuidae > Dasypolia > Dasypolia templi. The sequence goes on along the minus strand of OY743148.1, from coordinate 5,170,326 downwards.
TTGCCCACCTCGTCGAGCAGCACGATGGGCCGGTAAGCGGACGGAGAGTCCGCAGGGCGCCCCGGCTTCTTAATGAGGACCAGTTTCCCCGTCTTCCAACGAAGTGGGAATTAGCCCTCCTCCAAGCATGCGCTTAGGAGCCCAACAAGTCAAGGCCCGAGAGCCTCCAAGGCCAGAACCCAGGCTTTTCTAGGTAAGCCGTCGGGTCCTGGGGCGGTATTTTTGGCACTAAGCCTATGTACCGCCACTCTCAGCTCTACCTCGGTGACCCCTGAAGCATCGTCGTCGTCGTCGGCGGTGTGGTCCGCATCCGGCACCGCAGTAGGCGGAGTCATGGGCGGGGGAGTGTGCTCCCCTTGCGAAGGGAATAGAGCGCTCACCACGTCCTCCACGAGCTGGGGCCGGAGACTATGTGTCAGGAGGGGAGCCCATGGGCGGAGTTTATCACATATATTGTAGGGGCGTCCCCACGGCCTGCACGATCGAGGCTTCAAGGAGGATCTCCTGGTCACGCTGCTTCAGCGCCCACCGTAGACCACTTGGGGCCTGTCGGACCGGTGCGCTCGAGTTCTGGGCGTAGACGTCGAACCGGATATACCGGTGATCGGAATAGGTCTCCACCCCCTCCATGACGCGCCAGTCAACGACGTACGGCGACAGAGCGGGGCTGGCGAACGAAACGTCCACCACTGATTCACGCCGCATTAGGACCACCAGGCCTGTTTCCAGAGCCCAGACCTCCACCATCCTGCCCCGCGTGTCCGTGTATCAGGAACCCCAAGCCACGTTCTTGGCATTGAAGTCCCGGAGGACGAGCACGGGGAGGGGACGAAACCCGACGACGACTACTCTCAACTCCGCCAGGGAGTTGTGGAACTCGGCGAGAGTTCGGTTCGGGGAGAAGTATACCCCTACCACGACCCCGAACCGTGCTGCCGCAGTGGCGGCGGATGCGGCCCTGATGAAGGAGGGCTTGCGCCTGCCCCTGGTTTTGGCTGGTGTAGCGCAGGCCATAATCCCAACCCGGTGATCGGCTGGCTTGCCAGCTGCCGCACATATGAAACAGTGCGGCGCGGCATTGCACGAGCCAGCCTTGTTACCGGGCTGACCACAACGGAAGCAGTGACCGCTGCGGTCCACCTCCGAGGTGCATTTTACTCCCACGTGGTTGCCCAACTGGCAGCGGAAGCACCTCAGAGGTCTGGGCTCCAGCAGTTTCTCCTGCGCGGAAACCCATTCCACCAGGAGCCTTCGGCCCTCCCCGGCAATTTTTTGGGGCCGCCGTCACGGGGCAGTTCACCGTAATGGATCGCATCCCCGTGAAGTCAGGACGTATGCCTGCCCTAACCTGCTCGGCAGAGCACTCCCCAGTCCTAACGACGGCAGCCACGACCTCTTCCTTCGTCACATAGTCGTCCAGGCCCAGGAAACGCATGTCAGCGCACTTGGTGGGCCTGGACACTCGGACCTCGTCCACATTCAGGGACGCCCTAAGCTTTTTAGCCAGAGCGTATGCGGTCGGGCCGCTGGCCACCCGGGACCTCCAGCATCCGGGCGCTAGTCGCAGTGACCCTTAACCGGAGGCCATTGGTGACGCCGATCTCCTGAAGGTTCACCGCCATCCTCGCCATGCCGAGCACCTCGCGGTAGGCCATGCCCTTCTTTTCCGCTTCCGGCTGTAGTGTCATCACTACAGCTGCGGACTTTGGGGCACCAATATAAATGATCGATGATTGGAACCATGACCCTTCCCCGTTTGTTGAAGTATGGCCGCCAACCCCAACTGTCCACCAAAATTGGAGCTGACGTTGCCCAGGGTGCGCCACGTGGAGGCTCTTCAACATGCCACCCCCTAATTGTACTCCTAAGTTCTCTTTCACAACACTCACATAATCTCACTCTCTAACAATCTCACTATCACTTTCTAACACTTACACTTAATTTTGTAACATTTATTTCATGATAATCAATATATAAACTTTAGTGTCTACTTTATTGCAATATAACTCTAAATTATATATAAATGAACAAGTATATAAAAAAGGGACAAGCTCATTGGGCATAAAAAAAATCATTCGTATAGCTGTCAGTGGGAAAAGTGCCCAAAAGTTTGGTAGCTTTGACTCGTTTGATGGCAATGCTGCTTCTTTGACCAAAAAATAGGCCAGCCTTCTGGTCACGTTAAGAGTCGAGACCAACTGCTTGGCGATATTCCGAAATACTCGATGAGCACTGTAATATTAGTTTATATTATCCTGTAACGCACTAACCACAATATCCTTCAAACATCGTAATTCCGAATCCCAAGATACAGGCAAATGCCTAGTTTAGGGGTCAACGTCCAATCTGTTCCTGAACAATCTGATTATTAACAAATAATTTTGAATTTGAAATTGCTGTTTTTATCTACTGTAACTTCAAAGTAAAAGGGGTTCGCAGTATGTGTAGTTTCATTTTTGTTCTTTAAACTTAATCTTGTCTGCTGTCTGATTAGTTTTAGATCAGGCCCAAAATGGTATAAAATGATTCAAAATATCTCCATTGATTTTTCCAAAGACCAAACAATGGACGAAACTAGACGGGGACTTAAGAGAACAAATAAAAGAGACGGCTAAATGAGGAACATAATCTATTTTATCGAATAGTGCCTTGAAGTGTAAACACCCATTAAAGAACTGGGAACTATGGTCCCAGTTGTAGCGATTAAAGTTTTGTTTTCAAGAATTTCCGTTGTCGTTATAACAACAGAAAAACACATTCAATTTATCTTTTAGAAGTGAAGAATAATATATTTTATGTTATAAGAAACACTGCAATTAGTACAAAGTGCCATGCACCTGTACAGTACTCGTCTATGGGAACTCAGATGGTACCTACATTTTAATTAAGTAGAGAAATGGATTTCTTTTGCCAGATTTGGCTTACATTCTTCATTCATTCATAGCTAATGCGTTGCAATGCCTCTTTTTATTGTAGCGAATATAACATTAAAAAAACTCAAATCGGTTTTTGACGGTTAGCGAGATTAACGAACAGCAATTGATTTTAATATTTTTAAAAGAAAACGACGAAAAAGACTGGCTTAGGCACGCGACTTCGTCCGCGTAAAATTTTATGTTTTAACATAAAACATAAGTTTTCACGAACACATCGTTAAAATCATCCACGGAGCTTCCTAGGCACTCGAACCGATTCTGAAGTTCGAGCTAAAAGCAATCGAGTTTTCGACTTGGATCGGTGATGGGCGGAACGTCGACTTCATCAATCGAGATCTTTCCAGCTTGATATAAAAGTTCAATGTGTCTCTTACTATGCGGTGATCACACCAGTTTTCACCTTTGATCGTCGTCTTATTGGTCTTTCGATTTTTCGTCGACATAATGAAGTCAATCTCATTTCTTGTTGCATCATCAGGGCTCTGCCAGGTCCACTTTCTGTGCTCACGTTTTCTTAAGAAGGAGTTCATCATAAACCTTCCTTCTCCATAAAACTGGCCAGTAGGTGACCCAATTTTTTTTTCTGGGTGGGATTTCATCAAATGACTTCTCCCGCTCTGGCTGGAGCGGAAGGGCGTGTAAGACTTTAACTGAGTAAAACCCACCCGTGTTCCTTCAGTTGCCTGTGCAAGGACCACGGTGTCTCTTTCGAACATCCCGCGACCCTGAACTAGGTGCCCCTGTGGTTTCGATGTCCAACTGCAAATTGCCCTAGTTTGCTACAAATTAAACAACTCCATATTGTAAAAAAATACGCGTAAACAAAACGCAAATTACAACAAAACAAAATGACACAAATAACACATACGCAGTAGCCAAAACTTCGTATTCATAAAATAAAAAGTTTGAAAATTTTGTCCATTTCAATTTTGGCTTATCGATGTCTCGGTGGCCCAGTTTCACGTAAAAGTCCCCTTAAGGCAACGGTGAATTGAGTTATGGCATGTTATGCCAAGCATGGCCTAAAAATATCCCCATACATGGTCTCCACCTCATCGTGGGAGTATGACGAGGTCGGGGCGCAACCTGTACGACCTTCAACGAATACTTTGCGGATATTCTGAGTATAAGGTACACCACCCTGGTCAACACACTCTCAATCTTCATCACGTTGCTAACAAGGGAATTATGGACGATAAAACCGACACCACCTTAGGACTGCAGGCCATCCTCCCCGAAATAAAGTACTGGATCACTCGTGAACATTTATTGAATCAAGATAAACTTGAATCCGTCGATAAAACTGTTTTCCTGGGGATAACGCTCGACTCAAGGCTCAATGGGGTCCTTATTTAACATGCCTTGCATTACGGTTATGTTAAACAGCATATGCTGTGAGAAAAATTCGTCAATTTACTGATGTAGATTGTACCGCGAGACTAGTCTATTTTAGGAACTTTGATGGTATTATGTCGTAAGGAATTGTTCCCATGAGGACGGGCTGCAGACATCGAGTCTATTTTTATTCTTATAGAACCGTTTTTGGCCTCCGCAAGCTCAGTTCTAACGGAACTGTTTAAATATATTGTAATCATGAAGGTTACTTGTTACTATATCTATGAAAACGTCATATACGGAATGAAAAATTTACATCTTCTTTGTAAAAGATGTAATAGACACGATTATACTAATAGAAATAGTGACCAATTAGTTCAACCAGTTTTCAGGCTAGCTAAAGTAGACTCATCTTTCATGGGGTACTGTTTAAAATGTTACAAGAAAATACCTCCCCGGGCGCCGTCAGAAGAGACTGGGCACCTCTTTGCTGCCACGGCTCTTTTAAGTATTTGAATTGTTTTTATAATTTTATTACGGACGCTTTAAAGTTCTGCATAGTTTCCACATGCATAATTTCAACATGAATAATGTAACCAATGATTTTTATTCATATTTTGATCAAAAAGAGTGTCTGTAGAGTTTCTTGCTCGTTATTCTTCATAGGTACCTACTTAGCTTCATCGTTCTGACTGACCGACCTTGACAATCCAAAAGTGCCCGTTATTGGTTTATTTGAATATGCTGTAATATTTTGTTTATCGACCTCATATATATATTTATATATAAGTAAGCTTCTTTAGTATTGGCACGAACTATAAGAGCTCATATCGTGTTATATAGTTAAACCATAATCAACAAGGTAGGTATGTAAGAGCGAATCTGACAACCCTCGGTCCTTCATTTACAAATCGCCTATGTATGTTCACCGCGTTTCTAAATCCAGAACAAAACCTTTCACTTTCTCAATTACAATCAAACCATTGGAAAGTTCCGAATGGAACTTCCCAATGGTTTGATCTGACGAACTGCGATCATAATAGGAGCAAATCCAATCTGACAATCGAGCTAGACAAAGATTCAATTTATCACTATATAATGATGTTATTGTCGCATATTTGTTCAGACAGACTAGACAAAGCCTACATTTAGTAATGAACTTTTACAGAACAATAAAAAATAAAATAAATAAAAAACATTTAATTCAGGCAAAACCCATATTACAAAAAAAAAACACTATTTTTTAAAGTACTGTAACAGTAAATATGAAATAGCAATGTGATGTGGTTGTCAACAAACGAATGAATAACATATTAGGTACAAATTATTAATGTTACATAAATAGAATAAAAGTACAATCACAAATTCAAACTACAACCGACTGAGTACATAATACATAATAAAATATCTGATTATAAGGGTCACGGACAATAAAATAAAAAATAATAAAATAAAATACAAAAAAAAATTGAATTAAAAAATCATAATAGTGGCATTAACTTTTGCGCCCAGGCTATAAATGTCTGTTACAGCATTTTCGTATGTAGGGGCAATCAAATCGCTCAGCAATCATTATCAGGACAGTATTGGAGCTGGCTCGCAATGAGACTATTTTGCTTGAAATAATAATACTTGAGTATTATGCTTGAAAATTCTGTACAGATATTTTTTATTAGAAGAAATTACTGAAAAACAAGACAATAATTAATCATCATCAGCTGACATGCTCGTTAGTGCAGGCCACCCAATGTTTTAAAATCATACAAAACGAAGTAAATAATAAATAAATAAACTATGAAAACTATACTGATCACCAAAATTTTTAAGAGACACCGGACACCATTGCAGCTTTGCAATAAGTAGGAACAACAAAGCACCCAACTCACTCTCAGAAATCATTTTCCCACCAGCAAATTCAAATGACTGCAGAAACAAAATTGGCGCAGAACATGTTTACAAATGCCCGACTGTCCCCGCTTTCACTCGGACCCCATTCGCCGAGCGTGTCCAAGACAAATTCTATAACGTGCCTAATTGTGCTAACATTTACTTCCGTAATCACGTAGGTACAATGAATTGATGAAGCTATAAGTAAACTAGAATCCTTCGGATCTTCGGTCCGGAGCTATGCTCCAATAAATATAGGAAAGGTTATTTTTATCGTCCGAGCAGTATTGCTAAGTAAATATTGGAAGGCACAATGAAGGGAAATAGGCGTTATGGGCCACATTATCTGATTGTGTGTTTAGGGTATATAATGGACCTCGTGAGTTAAGTGTTCTGGGTTTTGGAGATAGAGAGAATACCTGTAATAAGATTGGTTGGAGTTACATGCTGGAAGCAGTACGGTCAGTTATGTATTTGATAATAGTCACAGTGCACATTGATTTGTTATAGTTTAGATTCACTAGGTTCACTTAATACCATTTTTTTAATCTTCTTTTCGTTTAATAGAAGTGTGTATTGTGAATCGATTAGATTATTTTGATGGGCTACAATCACCGTTTTAATACAACGTTGACAATCTCAATCCAAATACAATGATTTCAGAACTACTAGTAAAACATAATCCATTATTCTGCAGTTTATTCATAAGAGACAATTCAACAAACGAATAAATCCTTAAAACATTTTAACCGTTCTCGATTCAAACAGACAATTCCAAGAATTATGAAGATATTTTCAAGCACTAGTGACACGAAATATATAGGTAGGTACAGTAGGTCAGCTGTATAAAACGTTCTAAAACAAACGCCTGCACACGTATTCAGATCATATTTGTGTGTGCATAAAAGTATCTGATTAAAATGTTCACAAAAAAATTGATGAGAAAATGTAACTGTGGCTGCAAATTTGTAGTGTCATTTAGAAATTGAGTGATTATTTTGGAACTTAAACCAGAAAAATCTAATTTTAACTCACTTTAAAGATGTTTTTCGTTTGACAAAATAATGAGGTTAATTTCATAACCTAAATGTTTGTCGATGATTTTTGAACTACAGTTTGGTTACGTTATTCGTGCTTCATTACAACAATAACTGTTGTACGGATGCATGTGTTACGAGCATTTACTTTAAGAAATTAATGTGAACAGGGCCCTTAACACTTTCATCAGATAGTTGTGGACAAACTATGTCAAACGAATGCCAGTCGCGAGTGCGCTTTACACTCGCTGTACGTAGACACGTGCATGAATTTTAGTTCTCAGTACGAAACTGACCTTCTGTACCTACCAATTTTATGCCATTGCGAAGGTATTTTCAATGTACAGTCTGCATGTTACTTATTTGCTCTTCAAAGGAAACGAGCAAAAATTGCATGTTAACATTCTACTAACAAGGCTTCATGTTCCCGTATGCAATACAACATTGAAGCCTTTTTTCTTGTAGGCAGAGAATGTTCTGAGAAAAGTGTTTAAGCGCTTGTGGCTTACTTATGAAAAGTATTCAGGTAGGTAGGTACTATGTCGAAAATAAAACAGACAGACTGGGCTGAACAGTGAACCGAACTTGACTTGATTGTCGACTAACTTTTATTTATTGTTTGTTTGTTTGGCATCTCGCAGGTCAACCTATGCGGTTGTCGTCTGCTTAAGCGGACTTGCCTGTGGATTCCCTAATAAATTAAGGCCTCCAGCCAGGACTTAAACTTATTTACTAACTAAAACTAAGCGACAACGCTAAGGGCACCCCCTGTGGGGTGCGAACCTCGGCTTAGGGCGTCGCTGGAAGAGGGCAGCAAATGACTAGCTGGATCAGGATTGGTATTAATTAGGGACGAATTTAAAGCTACAGGCTCAGCGGCGCGGGCTGGCTCGAGCAAGGGTCGGGAGGGGCGTCGATTTGGGCGTCGCGGCGGGCCTCGGCGGCGAGGGCGGTAGGACGGCGATCGGGTTTTGGGCTTTTGTAGCGTGCTAGTGGCCTTACTACTCTCCTGGAGGAGGGTAGTGGCGTCGTCGGGGTCGAACTAACTTTTATTTTTTTTTGTTTGTTTGTTTGGCATCTCGCAGGTCAACCTATGCGGTTGTCGTCTGCTTAAGCGGTCTTGCCTGTGGATTCCCTAATAAATTAAGGCCTCCAGCCAGGACTTAAACTTATATACTAACTAAAACTAAGACTAAGCGACAACGCTAAGGGCACCCCCTGTGGGGTACGAACCTCGGCTTAGGGCGTCGCTGGAAGAGGGCAGCAAATGACTAGCTGGATCAGGATTGGTATTAATTAGGGACGAATTTAAAGCTACGGGCTCAGCGGCGCGGGCTGGCTCGAGCAAGGGTCGGGAGGGGCGTCGATTTAGGCGTCGCGGCGGGCCTCGGCGGCGAGGGCGGTAGGACGGCGATCGGGTTTTGGGCTTATGTAGCGTGCTAGTGGCCTTACTACTCTCCTGGAGGAGGGTAGTGGCGTCGTCGGGGTCGATTAAAGTATGCCTTGGTCGGCGAATACTGCTAATGCGAGAGGGAGTGTAGCGGGCGGCCGCTGTAATCAGGGGGTTAGAATGTTTGATGCCGCAGTCGAAGAAACGCTTTGATAAGCGTTTCATGAACTGTTTTATGGTTGGCATTTTGAGGTCGACGTGAAGATCGATATTACGGACATAGAAGGGGGCACCCGTGACCCTTCTGAGGAAACGGTTTTGGAGGGTCTGCATCTTATGGAGATGACGTGGGTGAGCGTGCGCAAATACAACGCAGGCATAGGTCATGATGGGACGGATGACTGCGGTATAGATGCGGAGCTTGCATTTGAGGGACAGTTTACTACGGGCTGTCAGTACGAATTGCAGCCTGCTAAGAGCGAAGGAGGCGCGCTCGCGAACCGCCTTAATATGAGCCTTAAAGGTAAGGTTCTCATCGAGGATCACGCCTAGGTATTTGGCTTGCTTCTCCCAAGGGATTGGCTTGCCGTACATAGTGATCGGGCTGGGAAGTGGGGGAGGGAGTCGACGACGTCTCGAGAAGAGAACCGCCTGATTCTTATCGGGGTTGACCTCGATTCTCCATTTCCGGAACCAAGCGCCTAAGACGTTTGCGGAGGTTTGGAGAGTACGAGCTATAGCGTTGGGACAGTGACCGGTATAGTAAACGGCAGTGTCGTCGGCGAAGAGAGCCAACTGAGCCTTTTTACTTTTTGGGATATCGCTAGTGAACAGCGTGAAGGCGAGAGGAGATAGTACGGAACCCTGAGGGACACCGGCGCGAATAGGATGAGGGGACGAGAGTGCTCCCTCGACGCGATAGCGAAAGGTCCGGTTCGACAAAAACTCTCGTAAGATGAGCACGAGACGATCTGGCACTCCTAGTTGGTAGAGCTTGTATATCAAGCCGTTGTGCCAGACTTTGTCGAAGGCCTTTGCTATGTCGAAGAATAGCACACCCGTCGTCGCGTTACGCTGCAGACCAGAGCATAAGTGCTCTACGATACGGTGGACCTGTTGGGTGCCCGAGTGTTGGCTACGGAATCCAAACTGCTCATTGGGTATGAGGCTCTTTGCTTCGGCGTAGTCTTTGAGACGCTTATAAATAAGCCTCTCGTAGATTTTGCCGAGGACATTGAGTAAGCTAATAGGGCGGTAGCTGGAGGGCTCATACTTTGGCTTGCCTGGCTTTGGGATACCGATGACGGTGGCTTCTTTCCATGATTGTGGGAAGATGTTGTTGCTCAAGGCGCCATTGAAGATGGCGGTCATAAGCATTATTAGCGGGGCAGGAAGGAGTTTGTATACCTTATTGGTAATACCATCCGAACCGGGGGCCTTACGAGCGTGGAGCCCTTTAATGATGTCGTGCACTTCGTCTGGAGTGACGGGAGGCAGAGGATCATCAGGGTCTTCGACGGGAGGGAGGGAGGCTCTTCGTTCGACTTCAGCGTCGACCTTGTTCAGGTGAGCTTGGTCTACTGGTTGGGAGCTGGGAGAACATTGGGACTCTAGGCTGTCGGCAAGACATTCAGCCTTATCGGGACTGTCGAAAGCGACACTATTGTCGGGGCGGATGATAACTTTTATTTTTGCAAAACATCCTACTTATATACATTTATTATCTAGCTACCTCTAAACACTGGCCTGATGGTTTCCCATTAATCGACCAATAACGATGCGCCATAGGGCGAGCCGCGCGCGGGGCGCGGGGCGCCGTTTTGCACACGGCACGATTTGCCGCGAAAGCATAAATAGGAGTTGCGAGCTAGGCGCGATCCTTTTCGCCGCGCGCCGTCGTCGAGTGAAGACTGTCTGCCGGTCCGCGGGACGCGTGTCTCCATCTGCGTGGTCCCGAAGCGAACAATGAAGATACGGGGGTGCTGGTGCTTCTGCTTGCTTGCTTCCGCTTACAAACCGCTTCTTTCGAAGCGAACTTGTTTCTTCATGTTTGTCAATACGTGCTCGTCTTTTTCAAGATGATTGCTTCACTGTTTCTTGCAGACTGTCAAAAACGTGGTAAGGTAATTGGTTCGGTGGTATGTGGTAACTGTTTCGGTGATATGTGGTAGCTGGTTCGGTGGTATGTGGTAACTGGTTTCTGGTGACTGTGTGACGGGTACTGTGTCACTACAAGTGGTATTGAAAACTTTTTGTTTTATTTAATACCATAATCAGCCTATAATATCACCACTGCTGGGACGCCCGGCGTTCACTCTTCAAGAGGGAGTGGCCTGTAATCTACCACGCGGGCCCAGTGCGGGTTGGAGTAATTGGTACAGCCCGATTCAAACTGTATTCTGCCATAGTCACTCATACGTCATAATCATATCAATCACGTCACAAGTAGTCGGAACATGAGGCGAGTCGCTGCCCAGTAACAAATTTACGTGTCAGCGTTAAGAGGGCTGAGGTACTGCACGGCGTAAAGCGCACTTCAGAATCACCAAAAAGATTGAATCGGGCTGTGTTCGTGCAGATTTAGTGACTACCCAGGGCACGCAGGACGAACATTTAACATCATAGTGAGAGAGAAAATTTCTGCTACTTTTGTACGTGTGCGTATTTCAGCAAAGTGCGTATAAGCATAAGCATAATCAGCCTATAACGTTCCCACTGCTGGGACACAGGCCTCCTCTCTATGAGAGGTAGTGAGCCGTAATCCACCACGCGGGCTCAGTGCGGGTTGGTAGATGTCACATGTCTTCGAATTTTTGGTTCTAGGACATGCCGGTTTCCTCACGATGTTTTCCTTCACCGTTTTGAGAGCAGTGGTGATTAAATTATTTACACAAAGTAAAGCGCCTGCCTGGGTTCGATCTCACGACCTACAACTCGTAAGTCGGGACCGTTACCACTGGGAAGTGCGTATGAAATTGTGTATTAAAAATAGAAATAAGATCAGTCCATCCGTTCTTTAGAAGACTTACCTGGTACCTTAGGCATCGTTCTAATAGAACGCGAATGCGTGATTATCGCGCGAGTAAGCGATGCGACCATCGCGTGTACGCGCGATGCCAAAAACTGGTGTCCTATTGATCATTGCGCGAATTGACGACACGAGCAAGCGACAGTGGATTAGGGCGCGGTGCCCCGCTGCACCGACGCGATTCGCGCGAATTTCAATTAGGATACCTATTCGAATTCAATACGTTTGATCGCGCGTTCGTACGAACTAAGTTCGCGCGAATAGATTTACAAACATTTTGAGTCGCGCGACAGCGTCGTGCGATTGTCAGTTAGGACACCTATTCGAGTTAGACGAGTAAAATTCGCGTGAACCTACGATGATCGCACATTCGCGTTCTTTTAGGATGATGCCTTACGCGACGATGACGAAAAGGTTAAACCTATTCTTACTACGATCTCAAAGTAGCATTTATTTTGTGTGTGAAGGGTGGGCAAAGGATCATCCCTACACCCACATTTTACGCAGTTAATATTAAGATTATTTTACTAATGAGCCCCCCCCCCATGTATCAGGGAGCGTTTTATTTATTGTAACGACATAATTAGTTGTTACAAAATATCATATGGAGTACTAGTATGGAGAAGAAAGTTCAAATTAATAATAATTTATGATTCGCAGCTAGTAAAGTAAGCGTTCAAAAGTGCATAGGAACGTTAAGAGTCGTATTGCTGTGAACTCGCGGTACGACTGTATGTGTTTAAACTACACACACCTTAAAAATCGCAATTTTGCTCGGCACACACTGACGTAAAGTCGCGCATTCGCTACGCACCACACGAAACAAATATGTATTTCCGTCGCTTTCGTTAGACACGCATCATGCTCGTGACCTAGCCGCTTTTGGCATTCATAATATTCGAGTTAATTTAAAATTTTGCCGGTAGCAATAGGCGCCAAGCGTTGGACTGAGAAGCAGTCGGCTTAGGTTCTGATCTCATAAGATGCAGCACAGTTTTATGGCCATTTTTTATTTTGGTTTGCAATAAAAACAATATTCAACGCTGCTTTTTTATTACTTTTATTGCAATACAGGGTTTATAATAAAAAAAGCGTAACAATCGATAAAAAAAGTAAAAACATTATTATTTGTTATAATATTTTACATCAGTATGGATTACAAACTGATACGATTATTCATAATAACTTCTTGAGCCAAATAGGATGTGCAATAAATACTATATCAAGGAACTTAGAAGCAATTTGTTTTATTTCGACATGTGAAATGTTTAACAAATTTGATAAGTAGATTTATTTCACCATAAACATTAGGCTTCTATAATTAATTTCCAAACTATGTGATTATAGATATAGATTACATATTGAGGATAACAATAGCATAATGTATTTAAGATGGGTTTACTCTTGACTTTAGTCTAGGTCAGAGGTGACAGAGACAAAATCTACGATGGAGTGAGCTACCCAGAAGAAGCCTGTTCACTCTCGTTTAATTGAAATGTTTATTGTGAATCGATAAGATTATTTTAATGGGCTACAATCACCGTTTTAATACAACGTCGACAATCTCAATCCAAATACAATGCTTTCAGAGCTACTAGTAAAACATAATCCATTATTCTGCAGTTTATTCACAAGAGACTCTTCAACAAACGAATAAATCCGTAAAAACATTTAACCCGTTCTCGATTCAAGTCAAGTCAAGTCAAGTCAAAGCATTTATTTCAAATAGGCCCATAAAATGGCATTTTTGAACGTCAAAAATTACATTCAAACAAACAATTCCAAGAATTACGAAGATATTTTCAAGCACTATTGCCACTAAATAGATAGGTAAGGATCTGATTAAAATGTAAACAAAAATGTCGATGAGAAAGTGTAAGTGTCGGCTGCAAATTTGTTGTGCCTTTGATTTGGTTATTTTGTAACTTAAACCAGAAAAATCTAATTTTAACTCCCTTTAAAGACGTTTTTCATTTGGCAAAATAATGAGGTTAATTTCATAACTTAAATGTTCGTAATACGAGTATGCACCTAGTTTTACTAGCAAAACAAAGTCGACTTATACTGAATATTTAATTCAGAAAAGCTTAACTGAATGATGTGCGGTAAAGCGGTGAAGTTGGTTAGATTCTGCGAATCGTCTCTGCAATAACGTTCGTTTTCCAAGTATTGAAAACGTCAACTACGTTTTCAATATAATGACAGACTAGCCGATTTTTGGTATTTTAATAAAAAATTAAAAATAGAAGCAGGAGCTGTTTGTGTAGGTTTAACCAATATTAATTTACATAAATTGTCAAAGGCATCGTGTGTATTTTTGTCGCATATAAACAAATGTGTTCATGTTTGACGGGTAAAACCGAATTCAAATAAGGCTGACGTGTCGTGTTTTTACTGGCCAATTAAATGAGACTGTTCAGAAAATCATCGAATCGTAATGAGTTTTGATTATATCACTAAGTTAGAAAGCGGCACAACACGACACGTAATGTGAATTGAGTTATGAAACTCCGTGTAACTATTGCCTCTTTAGTGTTTTTATCTTGTCCGTCGAATCTACAGCAACTATCTAGAAGAAAAGTCAGGGAAATTAGTTGTTGCTGCCGCATATCGGAGGAGCCGCGCCGTGCCCTCGTATCAGAAGTCGGAGCCGACCTGTCGCTGTCTGCCGTCGCTCGTTTGATAGTCGGGAGCGTCTCCCGATCCGCAGAAGGCAGACCGGGGCATCGGCTGAGGGTTTACAACGTCCTTTTTCAGCCCCCGTAAACAGGTACTAAGTGAGGGACAGCGGACTCGAGGAAGTCCGCCACCCCCTATCCAGCAGAACTCGAGGTGATGGCGCGTAGTGTTCCACGCGTGCTTCTCTGGGACGTTACGGGGGGAATCTTACACTTCACTAACCCCGCGGACCTGAGGTGACCGACAAATGCGGGCCGGCACCAGCCATGGATCGAGGATGTCGCACAAGTTCAAATGATCAGCGGTCTACGTGTGGGAAGGGAACACCGGTGTGGTTTTTAGTCAGTAAGAGTCCGACAGACTCCTCTTCTTTGACGGACTTCCATGAGGATTTTCTACTCCGGAACAATAAACAAAAAACGGGAAATTAATAGTTAAGCAAATTATCTACTTACTCTACCAGCAACCAGCTGCCGCCGCTGTGTATCTCTCTGCCTAATCCTTCTGGGATTACAGGCGTGATGTTATGTTATAAAAATAAACTAGTGTCATTAATTGAAGTTGAATTAAAAAAAGATTTATCTCTGCTGCCTTATTTAGAAATAATGTAAAGGCATGCCCAGTGAGTTTTTTCTCCATACAAACGCCCAGGCTGTTATAAAAGCTTATAAGGATCTTAAAATTGAATCAACAGGAATGTCAGTAATAGTATGTATATCTATCATCGAAATCATTGCACCCTATTTAGCTAGCATATTTAATACCAGTGTATACCAAGGTGTCTTTCCTGATCTCATGAAACACAGTAAAGTTGTGATTCTCTTCTGTCAGTTCTCAGTAAGGTGTTTGAAAAATTGATGCCTCGTTGAGTCTGATGTTACAACAAAATACCTTGTGCTATTTTGAATTAAAAGAAAGAAACATTTAAAACGCATATAAAAAGAACGCTTTATAAATATGCAGAATCCAAGATAGGAATGCTTGTAAACATGCTGGTCCAGCTCTATAGGACAATCTAGTCTAGACAAAATCAAACTGGTTGCTAATTTGGTTGAAAGTTTCTGTTACGTACCGTTCTCTACATATTAGATATGGTGGGTTTTACCTACTGCATTGAATCTTAGGGATTTTTAGGATGGTTTATTTTCACCCCACTTTTATATGTAATGAACAAGGGTTTGATTTGATTAAGTGAGTCTACGCATAAGCACAGTAGCACCATGCTTCCGTGTGTGGTTTTCCGCGACACTAACTGTTCTTAACGTGTAGCGTGCACAGCGCACTAGCATGTTTCTAAAATAAAAAGGTCCTTCGGTGTATTCGTGATTACCACCCCCTCAAGATACACAGCGCCTATGGAATACATGTGTAGTGAAGCAGGACTCAAGACATCTGGAGGCGCCGCGAAGCCATTCATCAGCGCTAAGCAGTGTGCCGGATTCATCGGTAAGCTTTTTCGAATCCTCACCCTTTCTACTACATAGTTTGTTATTTTTATGACATTGATTTTAAATTATTTGATTTAATATCTCACAAACTGACTTATTCCTTGTTAATATTTTTAGGAAAATCGTATACTTTTGTGTGCAATGTTTGTAAATATGTGAGCACCATGTACCTATCACGTGATTGATTTATCTGTCTTTGCTTAATTTTAAATTCTTTTACATATTGTGGTATAGTATTTTTATTCTTCGTGCATCGTCTTCACATAAAAAATATAATTAATGTAGGATTTTATTACAATAAAATGTAAATGTAAAAAATATTGTAAGTAAGTGTTTCTGAACGGAATGATTGTGATGAATTTATGAACGCAGCATTGAGTGAAAGGAGAGTATAAAATAATGGAGTGAAAGGTGAAGGTTGAACAAAAAAAGGATTAACGAGGAGCGATGAGAACTACGGTGGACTAATTGTAAAAAAGGTGAAAGTTATTATTAAAAAGAAGAAGTTATTACTGAGCCAACGGTGTTTCATTTAGACCCAAATCCTACAATATCTCGTCCGGGATAAAGGGTCTAAGTGAATACGAAGTTAATCAACGTTTTGAAAAAAGAAGTCACTGCGTGGGCGCATGCACTGGTAAGTGCATAACCTCAAACGGCCAACACGAACACGAATTACGATTATAATATCGTTCCAAGACTAAGGTGGCAAACGATGGCTGACGAGAGTAAGAAGAACGACGAAGGCCTATTCAGGGCAATCGATTGCATACCTAAGTTCACAGGAGATGATATGACGTATTTTGCCATGAAATGGACTCAAGATTTAGACGACAACTCTGAGAAATTAGGGTGGAGTACGTAACAAAAACTAATAACCGCCCGGCGTAGTTTAGCCGGCACGGCGGAATTATGGCTGAAAACAGAAAAGGCATTCAGATCATACGATGACCTTAAGACAGCGGTGCTCAAGGAATTCCCTGAGACGGTAAATAGCAAACAAATGCAGGAGATAATGAGCACGCGGAAGAAACAAGCAAACGAGACGTTTTATTAATACATGCTCGTTATGAAAGAGTTGGGAAAGCGTGCGAAGTTCCCAGACTACGTATCGATTCAGTACATAATAGACGGAATTTCAGACTACGAATCAAATAAGTTGCTATTCTACGGGGTCACATCATATCCAGTGTTGAAGGAAAAACTAGTTATCTATGAAACTTTTAAACAGAAGAATAAGAATGCTGATTCCACGAGGCAGCGTGATAAACCGACGAAAGCAAAGCCGCAAGGGGAGTCCGAAGTTAAGTTAGTAGCTCATCGCTGTTACAATTGTGGTGATAAAGTGCATGTGGCGAGTTCCTGTCCAAAAGGCGTTAAATGCTTTAGATGTAATGAGTTTGGGCATATTGGTCCGGAATGCAAGGCAGCGGGCACATCGAACGACAAAGAACCTAAAAAATCATCAAGCAATCACGGCGGCGCAATAAAG
The DNA here is from genome assembly GCA_963555695.1 of Dasypolia templi. Classification (NCBI taxonomy): domain Eukaryota; kingdom Metazoa; phylum Arthropoda; class Insecta; order Lepidoptera; family Noctuidae; genus Dasypolia; species Dasypolia templi. Next base: position 5,153,094 of record OY743148.1, on the reverse strand, counting down.
TTGGATCGGCGATCGATGTTCGTTCAATATCGAACGACTGGGAGCGCTGCAAACGCGGTTGATGACGACGGTCCGGAAGTACAAATGAGTGAGCTGATAACAAACGTCGGTACGATCGGTCAGTTCGAATCACAGATCATTCACTCTGAAGGTGATAGTGACATCTGTAATGAACGTCAACGTGAAAATATAATAAATGTAAACAACGGTGATCCGATAATAAATAAAAGTGTTAATAGTGTTAAAATACGTGTCTATACGGTGAATTGTTTGATTGACACTGGTAGCGATTTAAATTTAATTACCTTTGAATTGTTTTCGAAGTTAGATCGTGTATACAAGCCTGAGAAGATGTTACTCACTGGATTGGGATCTTGTAAGGTGTTTTCAATTGGTAAGTTCGACACAGATTTGGTTATTGATAGTCATAATTATAATATTAGTTTATATATTGTACCTGCTGACGTGATACCATATGAAATAGTTTTAAGCCAGCCGTTTTTGGTAAACACTATCACAGTTATTGATAAGAGTTCAGTTGAAATAAGGCCGTGCGTTCTATGATAGTTCATATAAAAATGTTATTTGCATGTTTTCTAATTATGATGATCAAAGTCCTACAGTTCAAGAAATTTTAGATAACTACAAACCATTGAAGACTAAAGATGCACCCATCAAAGTCAAAGTCAAAGTCAAAAGTTTATTGCGAACTAAGTGTACAATGTTGATGTTATTTTATGATAGCACTTATGACTTAGCAGCCTTTTACAAGCATTGCAATTTTATCATTCGCCTGCCCTTATCATCCTAAATTGGCATGCATTAAACATTATTATATCATAATTATTTCCTTATATTAGTACAATTCGTTTGATAAATTATAGTTATGTCAAAATTAAAAGTCAATGAGTCTAATAAAAAAACAGCAATATTTATGTCATCATCTTCAGGTAGTGCTAATTAAAAATATCTTAAGAAGTTAAATAGGATAGACTTAATCTTATTGTTTGTATAGTACAGATCGCCACTTTTGTACATGAGAGAAACACGTTATTTTAAGCTAGACTCTAAATATTCTTTTACTGAGTAAAATCATTTTTGGATTAGGTATAGTTTTAGTCTTTTTTGGAATAGTATTACAGATTTTTCAGTTTTAAACATGTTGGGCAACTTATTATAAATTTTTATTGCCATATAATACGGGCTATCACTTAAAAAATTTATTCTTGTGGATGGAGCGCATAACCTCTTTTTATGGCGAGTGTTGACGTTGTGCGTATCTTCTACTCTGATGAACTTGTCAATATTTTTAAAAACAAATATGCAAATGTCAAGTATGTATATTGACGGCAGAGTTAGAATTTGAAATTTTATAAAATATGGTTTGCAGCTTTCCGTGATATCTATTTGGGCCAGAATTCTTGTACACTTCTTTTGCATTATGAATAGTTAATCTACGTTAACACTATTTCCCCATAGCATGACGCCATATTGCAGCCATGAGTTTGCGTATGCGTAGTAAGCAGCCATAGCTGTTTGTGTGTTAGTGCTTTGCTTAATTTGAAAAAGAGCGTAAGAGAATCTGGAGAGTTTTGTTTTTATATGTTCTATGTGTGACTTCCAATTAATGTGTGTGTCAATATTTATTCCAAATAGGCTAAATGTATTAACTCCTTCTCTTTGCGAGTTCCTGAATGTGGTTATTAGATTGAGAGGTGATTTTTTGTATGATCTAAATTGTATTATTTTAGTTTTACTGATATTAATTTCTAAGTTGTGGATCTGGAGCCAATTATCTACAGTTTGGAGGGTATCTTGTATTTGTAGACTAGGGTTATTTACATTTTCACACTTGATTAATATTGAAATATCGTCTGCAAATAATACTGGTAAAGCGTTTTCTTTATTTAATGTTTTGGGGAGGTCATTAATTTAAATTAAAAATAGCGGGCATCCTAACACACTTCCTTGTGTGATTGAGCTAGTAATTGTTTTTTCTTGTGATCTTATGGTTTTGATCTCATTTATATCATGGCCGTAATTTTCAATTTGCGCTATTTGTGTCCTATTATGTAAATATGATTTGAACCACGAATAAGCTGGTCCTCGTACGCCGTAGCCGTATAATTTAGTAAGTAAGATGTCATAAAGGACCTTGTCGTATGCTTTTGTCATGTCTAGTAGTAGCCCAATTACATAATGTTTGTCGTTTATATGAAGCGCTATGTTGAAGCGCTCAAATTAAGGATAATATTGAAAGATGACATACCAATTACACAGCGACCTAGAAGATTAGCTTTATCGGAGGAACAACTGGTTAAGCAACAAATTTCAGATTGGTTATCTAAGGGTATCATTCAACCAAGTTATTCCGAGTATGCTAGTCCTCCGGTTTTAGTAAAGAAAAAGGATGGGAGTACCCGAGTGTGTGGATTATAGGAAGATTAATCAAAAAATGGTAAAGGATGAATATCCACTGCCCGTGATCGAGGATCATATAGACAAACTGTGTAAGGTGAAAGTGTTCAGTACTCTTGACCTGAAGAATGGTTTTTTTCACTTGCCGATAGAAGAAGAGTCTGTAAAGTATACTGCATTTGTGACAAGTAACCCGGAAGGCCAATTTGAATTTTTAAGAGCACCCTTTAGTCTTTCCATCTGTCCGAAGTACTTTACACGATACATTAACATCATATTTGCCGATTTAATAAGAGATGGATTTGTTTTGATATTCATCGACGATATAATAATCCTCTCAGAAGATGAAGAAGATGGAATAATAAAATTTAAAAATGTGTTGAAAATGGCAGCAGAATATGGGCTTGAAATAAACTGGATAAAGTCACAGATACTTCAAAGGACTGTTGTATATTTGGGGTATATTATTTCTAATGGAACATTGAAACCTTCCACCGGGAAAACAAAGGCAGTTATGACATTTCCTAAAAATTTAAAAGAAGTACACAGTTTTATAGGACTGACTTCATACTTCCGAAAGTTCATTCAGAATCATGCATTAATTGCAAAACCGTTGTCAGACTTATTAATGAAAAATGGGTTTTGTTTTGAAGGTGTACACCTACATGCTTTTGAAGAATTAACATCAAAATTATGTTGTGAATCTGTTCCAAAGATATTTGATGTACAAATGGTAACTGAATTACACACAGATGCTTCCAAACATGACTATGCAGAGCTTTTAATGCAGAAAGATCCTAAAGATGGTAATTTGCATCCAGTCCACTAAATGAGTAGAAAAACTACAGATACACAACAAAAGTGTAGCAGTTATGAGGTTGAAGCTTTAGCTGTCATTGAAAGAAATTCCGAAGATATCTCATGGGAAAACATTTTAAGATAGTGACAGATTGTGAAGCATTACAGAAAATCTTTCATAAGAAAGATGTCCTTGCAAAAGTAGCTAGATGGATACTGTACCTGCAGGATTTTGATTATTCCATAGAGCATGGAACTGGGCATAAGATGCAACATGTTGATGCCTTAAGCAGGAATATATGCTTTGTTAATGTTGAACTACATGCCAGGATCAAGAAAGCAGATGAAGAAGATGATGGACTAAATATTATGAGAGAAATTCTTGAAGGAAGTGGATATGAAGATTATTTTTTAGAAAATGGTGTTAATTTATAAAGGCGTAAAAAAAAAAGTTAGTAATACCTGAAATTATGGATTTGGAAATGATTAAGAGAGCTCATGGTTAAGAAAAAAACTAAGGACATTCTAGAAAAGGAATATTACATCACAAAATAAGACAGTAAAATTGATAAGGTCATTTCTATGTGTGTACCATGTTTATTGGCCAGCAGGAAATGTGGAAAGCAAGAAGGCTTCTTAAATCCAATAAACAAGGGAGAGCTACCTTTAGATACTCTACAATGTGAGCACTTAAGACGTTTAGACGCTACAAAGAAATTGTATAAAAACATTCTAACCGTAATTGACCCGCGGAGAATAATCACTGACCGGGGAACAGCCTTCACTTCAGGTGAATTTCGGGAATTTTGTCAAGTGGAAGATATTGAACATATTATCAATATATGGAATACCTCAGGAGAATGGCCAAGTAGAAAGGATGAACCGCATAATTATTTCTACTTTAACAAAGATGTGCATAGTCGTCTATGCACATCTTTGTTAAAGTAGAAATAATTAAAAAATGATTTACAGCGCGGCTGTACTGAAATTTAAATTAATATCGTAGTTGATGCCGTAGCAGATCTTTGTTCACAATTAAAAGTTCAAAAACAAAATACTACGCCTGATGTACAAATTACTAGGAAAATATCCTTGTCTTATCAGCTATCCAAAAAGGTATGAAAGTTAATACAAAGTTATGGACTACATTATGTGTAATAAAACAATTTCGTGAATATTAGCATTATTTTTAATCAATATCAGTTTAAAAAACTTTAATTACACTTTCATACGTCTTGTTCGATGTGCTGCCCTCGGTTTCGAATACATGTTCTAATTCGCTTCCTCACTTCGGTTTTTGTGATTCTTGATGTGATTGTTGCCCTCACCTGGTCCGCCGCATTTGTTATTCTCACATTCAATTGAATTTACTGGGGTCACATAAACTAGGTCTTTCAGATGACCCCAGACGTAAAAGTCTAGCAGCGTAAGATCAGGGCTTCGTGCAGGCCACGGAATCGGCCCACCGCGCCCTATCCATCGGTTTGGATAGGTTTCATCCAGCAATTGTCGAATTGTGATTCGGAAGTGGGCTGGACATCCGTCATGTTGATAGATCATGTTTGCTCTTCTGTCTTCCATTACATCCGTGAACAGTGGTGTTAAATGATTTCTTAGGAAATCTTTATAAAGTTCCCCATTTAGTGTTCGGGGTAAAAAATGTGGGCCAATGAATTTGTCGTCGATAATACCCATCCAAACATTAAGCTAGAACCTACGCTAGGATGCGGTTGGTTTCAGTTTCTTAGGATTTGCTTCTGCTTTCGGTGCCCAGTAATGTAAGTTGTGGTAATTTGTGATACCATCACGGTCGAAACATGACTCATCGGTCCATAGAATGTTTTTTAAAAAGTTTTCGCCTTCGGCGTCGGCACTTAACATAAAACGACAAAATTCAAGCCGTCTCGGTGGATCTCCCTCTTCTAATGACTGGACAGGTTGATAGTGGTATGGATGTCGGCCTGATAAATTAACTACAGACCAGACTTTCCACTGTGACATACCAAGCTCACGCGCTACGATGTTTGTCGATATGTTGGGGTCGTTAATAAAACGTTGAAGAATCAGCTCCTCGTCATCAGCCGTGTATCTCCGAGAACGACCAGTGTCAATTTGCCTGCTTCTTTGGACTCTGCCAGTTTCAGATAATCGCCGATAAGTCGATCCAAAAACACTAACGTGTGGGAGTCGGCGGTTGGAAAGCGAAGTTGATATTCTCTCCGCGCCTGAGCAGCGTTACCGTCACTAAGTCCGTAACAGTACATTATATCAGCGTATTCGGGGTTAGAATATGCAGCCATAGTCAGCACTTACGAAGGCACAGCACAGCACAAGAGCAAGATACGCGGCAACAGTTAGGAAAATAGCTAGATAACAAAACACGAGCTTGCGCGACGTAGAGTTGAAACTAACTAACGCTGACGACCAGATTTTCTAAAGTCGCACCCCGCGTCATGCCGAGAGAATAATAGTGACCAATCACAAAGCTTGCCGAGTTTTTGGAGTTCAAGCGCAGGTAAAAGCTACGAATCATAGGAATACGAAACCATAGGTTGACCGTCTCACAATTTACCTGGTCGCCATAAAACTCTTCCCTTCCCTGTCACACATGCAAAAGTATTAACAGTCATATATTTCTAAATAGCTGATAAGACAAGGATATTTTCCTAGTCATTTTTACATCAGGCGTAGTATTTTTTTTTTCACTAGACAACATTTTGTATGAAGTAACAGCAAAAGTCACAAAAAAATAAATATTTGTTTAGTGATATTTGCCGAGGTTTCTGGCATTTTTGAACTTTTAATTGTGAACAAAGATCTGCTACGGCATCAACTATGATATTAATTTAAATTTCAGTACAGCCGCGCTGTAAATCATTTTTTAATTTACTCTAAATGATTTAATCTGGGATTTCATAAAAAACTGAAAATTTAACTGGCTCAAAAACTACTGAACGTCGGTAGAACATTTGGTGGCTTAATTTGTTGCATTTCAACCCTACTATGACGTCCTGCAAGGAATCGAGTCGTCGAGTTACCAGTAACCCTGTATAACTTGGAGTCTCTCTGAGGAATAGAATTCGGAATCAGGTGATACGGAAGCGAACCAAAGTTGTTGACATAGCTCACAGAATAAGCAAGCTAAAGTGGCAACGGGCCATACTAGCCGTAGAACCGATAACCGTTAGGGTAGACGTGTTCTTGCGTGGAGGCCGCTAATCGGCAAACGTTAGGTAGGACGCCCTTTAGGCTAGCTAGGTGGAGCGACGATCTTCGCAGGGTGGCTGGCAGCAGCCAGATGAGCGTTGTCGAGAATCGACCTAAATAGCGTGCAGGTGGAGAGGTCTATGTCCAGCAGTGGACTGCTGTGGGCTGATGATGATGATGATGCATAGCGCGGGTGTGTGATGAGATGCGATGGGTTGTGACGAGGGAACAAGAAATCACGCGGACGAAGTCGTGGGCACAAGTGAGTTTGAAATAAATGCTTTGAGTTTTTGAGTTTTGAATTTCTCATTTGACCATCCTTTCCACAAAATCCCTCAAAAAGTGAGAATAAAGAATCTCTGTCACCGTTTTCAGAATGTTTGCAATGAATGTTGCTATATGCCCGTGTTCTTGTTACTAATGATACGATTTTTTTTCGAATGATCGCATGAATCAGTTCGATTCTGTGCAAACATTTCTGACGCACTACAGAAATGGGGCAGTTTCAAGAGCAAAAATATAAATTAAATGCGACAGACATCTCGCGACTTATTAGTGTAGCTGATCCATAGACCCCGTGTACAAACCCTGACAATACGCCTTGAATTGTGTTATTTTGACCTGGTCAGTGCAGCGGGAGAATCTTCGTGCAAACATTATCTTTAAGGTCGTCGTATGTGCCCATGATTTATGAATAACTTAATTGTCCCTATATTCAAATCATAACGGGCATGATTTGACAGTTCCATGAAATGGCTTTAACAGGGCAAATTGACGTAATGTGTCAATTTGCTTAGCAATCAATACCTTTGACGTTGAAATTTTGCATAACAATAATTCAAGTTCAAAACCGTTATAATCCATTTCCCCAGGTATTACCCTCTAAGAAGTTATTATTGTTATGGAATCCTTAAATTAATCCGACCTAACCCCAAAAGTTACGAAATATATAGGTTCAGAAGGTCGACTTCATACAACGCACCCAAACATAGACACGCTTCACGTTCAGCGAGTGCAAGCGTACTCGCGACTGGCATTTGTTTTGAGATCGCCGTATCTAAGTACTACTTACTCTTCTTTGTGTGCGTTTATCGGTTTTCGCTCGGTGTATCAGACGGTGTAGGAAAAGATCGTGAGGATACCGAAAAGTCCTGGAACCATAAATTCGAACATATTTGAAATCTACCAACCCGCACTGTACCCGCGTGGTGGATTAAGGCACACCCCCTCTCACAGAGAGGAGGCCTGGCCCAGCATTTGCATAATTTACAGGTCGATTATACTACTTTACTAACAGAAAGGTGTGGTCATAATTTTAAGGGTTTTGTACAACATCAAACTTAACAACTTTGTCCATGGGACCAACATCATAAACGAAAAAAGATTATCAGCGGTCCCGTACAAAACTTGAATACCTTGGCAACCCAAGATTGGGATGGCTGAAAATTTTATCGCGATTTCGTTGGTCCCATGGAAAAATTGTTCAGTTTGTTGGTCTGTACCAAACACTTTAATTTGACCAGACCGTTCTGATGTAACCTGTATGGAGCCTGCCTTCTGTAACTATATTCTCTTACGTAGGTATGCGAACTTCGCCCAACTTTAGCCTTATTAGAAGTAACATGTCGCAACTGGATTTACAATTTAGAGATGTTGGAATTGAGATGTTTATTAAGATTCTGGATATATTGGTTAGATATTCCTTGTTGGGTAAATAAACTTCGGAGAAGTTTATTAATGTTGAAAAAGGGATGTTTTTAAATTTTATGTTTCTGAATGCTTAATGAACTTGATATTGACAAAACTTTTGAAAGTTTTTATTATACATCTTACACTTGTTCGGTTTGGTGCCAACATCTGAAGAGATACGGTAAAAGAGACGTCATTCATACCTTGGAAAAAAACTCTTTGCTGCTAAACTAGCTACTCTTTCATGTATGGCCCTTAACCTATCACCTTTAAAAATACTGGATGTTGACATTCGATAGCCAAACAATATCAGCATTTATTACTTTGTGCAGTATTATAATATTATTTTAATTTTTGTGAATGTGAGGACTGTGGTGGGGGTCATTGCTTGATTGTTTTTTTTTTGTGAGTTATTTTGAATTATGATCTGGCATTTTGAATAATTTATGCAGCCTACCCAAATATCCTTTCCTTGGTATTGTTAGTTGAATCGTTGGGCTCCTTAAGTTCTGAGTTGAGCTGCACGATTACTGACAAATGCGTGACTGGACAGGTCTTCTCAATCTGTGTGATTCTTTCCTCAAAAGACTATTTCAGACACCGATTAACATGGTCTTTACATGTTCTGACCAAGTTTATGTCTGGACTTTAAAAGAGACTGTGACCTCTGAGTTTGTTTCGGCCTTTCTTCTCAGAGTAGTCAGTTGAGAAACACCAACCTCGTTTAGTTTAAAATATGATTGACATGTAAAAGTGTTTGTACAAACCTACTGAAAGAAATAAAATTTTAATAACAAAATAAATTGCCTGCTCTCCTTTTTATCTCACGAATCATAGAAATGGCAATTTTCTATTTCGATTCATTTCTACTCGAGACCATCTAGGTTCAAAGATATAATATTCGCAGAAAAAGAAGTGTATTTTAAGTTATTAATATTGGATACCTAGAAAGGTTTATTTGGATACTAGGCTAGGTACCGTTATTTAATTTTCGGTATTTTATCGAGGATTCAGAGTTATGCAAGGCCGTTAAAGCCTCCCGCACTATAAATCTATCGGGCACGTCCGTCGGATGGAATCAACAGGTCGCATACTATTTCAGGAGCGGAATATCTATGTAATATTGAAATTATCTAAGATGATGGACAGAACGACCCTTTTCGTGAATTATTCCACCATCATTAATCCGGTTGTGAAGGGTTTCTGTTATAGCAATATCATCTTTATCATCATAAGTCCTAAACACTCTAGTTAGCTCGATCATCTGGCATTCTGCGAGCATCATCAGTTTAACAAGCCTGTGCCTGTGCCTGTGCGCGCATCCGTTGTCTTCAATAGGGATAATGAAATTTTTTTAATTTTTATCTCATTAAATTGATTGTTTCCAAATGGTGCAAACAAAATTACAAAAAGTGAAAAAGCTTAAAAAATTGCGAAGATATAAACGTTTTAAGATAAGTGTTAGGACAAGGACAGCACTATCGTAGAAGTGACGTCACGACTATGTAACTTCATACTAGCGCCGTACATTGTCCGCACCGTGCTACAAGGACGGGAATCGTCCCCTCCGAAAACTTTAATTAAAATCGTGTTACTTCTTCATATTTACACCGATTTAACAGATTTTATCGATTTTCTCGTTTTTACTGTGCCTACTTTGAAATTATATTATTTTTATGAACATTTCTAATATCAGTCATCATCCCTATTACATAATATCATAATTATCTTCGCTGTAACAGAAAACATCAAAAGATAAAGATAGAGTGTCTACAAGTGACGTGGAGGCTGGTGATACACTCGCAGTAACCCGCGTGCGTGTCAACACTTCGGGCTTCGTGCGAGATCACCACGTTTCGAATTTCGTACTCAAACCTTCAATGCATGTCCAACATAGCCACTATCCATAGCTCCCTAAGTTACTTTTTCTGCACCAGCTGTACCGTAGGTAAGTTTCTGTTACCTTCTTCCGAATGTGCTCAATATGGTTTCTGATGAAACTACTGTATACGTAGTATAGTGTGTTAACCATCATCACTGTCATCATTTCAGCTTAAAGACGTCCAGTGCGTGGTGGCTCTTTGGGGAAACCCATCTGGATATAGGCCTGCAGGGCTAACATGACACACGCGACAGTTACTCACTCTCGCGTTTTCTCGTCACGTCCATATCTATCACTTTTCTCGTTTTCTGCCAGCGCTGCCATACAAAATACTCTACTCGTTCTGTCAGACTTGATGTTTTCTCGTTAAACCCTAACATGACTCATGACTCTCATTTTGACAATTCAACAACGATTTTCTCTTGAATTAGTCGTCCTCGATTTTGACGACGAGAAGAGTAGACAAAATTATGATACAACAAAATATCCAAAATAGCTTGGTAAATTCATAATTATACTTATTTTTGTCTTAATTTTGTTATACAACATGATGATAATAATGAAAATACTAGTTTTAAACTACCTACTACTACGTAGATTAGCGTCACGTGCAGTAATAGCCAGTATTTTTGGCAATTGTGGTGATTACCGAAATATAGGCAGTTATGGCTGTGTGGCAATTTCAAACTTACGCAACATAATTACGAAAATCGCCAGTTGATTCCCAAAGTTGATGAGTAACAGCAATATCATGGGTTTTATGGTGATTGTTATTATATTAATCTTCGCTGTGTCGAATTGTGATCGTCGGCAGATTTATCAATTTCAGTCGTTATCAAGTGAGTACAATAAGTGCCACTAATTTTTTATATTTTAATTTTAGCATGCCAAAGAAAAACATTAAAAAAGTCGGTTAAAAAGAGTTAAATATAAATGAAAAGAGGTGGACGTAAAATCAATATGGTATAAACTAATTCCATGCGTAAAATCGACCGCTGTTTCAATTACATTTTTGTTTTTTTTTGTAACAACTTACTAAATCGGTATCTCGTCGCGAGGTACAGAAGTGTAAAAGTGCCTTTTTCGAGTTTACTGGAGCATATCGGTCATGATAAGCATTAGGATGTCGTCAAAATCGTAGACAAATTTAGAAAAATTGAGAACGCTCTCTGCGTTCTCGCGCTTGTTATGTTAGCCGTGCTGGACGTCTTTCAGCTAGTTTTATTTGATTCTTCTAAATGATTTTAACAAACTCAGACTACTTTTAAGAAACTTAAGTAGAGTAAATCTCATCTGTGCGTGTCGTAAAATAAATATAAAGATAACTGGAAAGTAGGATTTCAGTGAACGGTGATGAAATTCAAGTCGTAAAATGAATAGAGTCGAGGCTTTATAGTGCTGTTAAGCCGAGGTCCCGTGACCATTCCTTGTACAGCGATTGTGATAAGAATGTTTTCTTTTTTTATATAACAGTTTTCGTTGGAAGATTGATGAAGTCTCCTTCACAGTCATTTGTCATTTTTATAGAAGAAAATCATAACTAATGTGGTGGTTTTTGTGACCTTTAAATGTTGCATTCTATATTTTTATGCATTGTACGAAGGCTTTGCCTGGTTGAACTTTATCATAATCTGAGGATTTGTCACTCTATTCTACTATTTACCTTTTTAATAATTTATCATAAATTGTAATTATTATGAAATGCACTGTGCGACTAGTACAACCCAAAGCTAGTAACTTTTCTGCAATCTAAGTTTTTTTTTTTAAATCTTGGTTATTATTTTATTTGTGAAAATATACAGCAGTGTAGTACAATACTGATATAATTGTGGCTGCTAGCGCAAACAGTCCTACATCTCTACAAGATGTATATGCTATAGCTTATGCGATCTTTTAAAACAAAGAATCAGGTATCGTTTCGACCAGCAATAATATGTAGATTGTCGGAGAGAATTTAAATACAGAAGTATGGTCTCTATTCCGTTTCGACGTACGTAAACAAATCCAATATGCATTTATTCAGAATTCTGTGGCTCCAGCTCATTTGAATAACTTTAGAGGATTTCGGGGACTGTCTATACCCACTTTTGGTACCTAAAGTCACCGACCTATGCCCGGTAAATGTACCTTTATAAAGGAAAATCAAGGACCTCTGTTACGAATTTTCTTGTAGTGATTTTTATTGGTTGGTGTTTTTGAAGTTTTCGTTCCCTTTCAAAGCCTCGAAGGTCAAATAGAAATCGGATTTTGTTAATTGATTTCACCCGGCTCTTTCAGAATTATTGCAGTCTGAAAATGTACTTAAAACGTTTTGATTTAGTGTCTTTTATATCTACAAGAATATTTCAATTTCTTAAGTCTGTTTGTCTTAAATATGAAAGACCCTTATATTTACACAAATTTTTCTTTCAATAGATCTTAATTTTCATAGGCAGGTAGTCTAGACATTCCATTTGGCGATTAAAAATCTTAGCGTTTTAAACACCCTAGTTAAAAAAATAGTTAAAGAAATACCAGGCTACTCAGAAAGTATTGCAAAAAAGTATTTATGTATGAGAGACTGGTCAGTTATAGTCTATTTTGAAAATATGATTGTTTGTAAATAAAAATAGGTACGTTCTAATAAAAAAAAGAACCCTCCACATTGTTTGCGAGCTAATTTAAATGATCGTGTCTAATTAAAAATGGATCTGCGAAGGGAACATTTACACGGTATGATTATTAACAATTGCAAGTGTGGCGCGAAACCGGACGAATCGTACGATAGACTTCAAATGGCATTCATGGATGAAGGTTCTTCTAAGGCAACCGCGTATCGTTGGTATAACGAATTCAAGCGCGGTCGCCTAACTTTGGGGGATGAAGAAAGAAGTGGTCGCCCTATGACGACTGTTACGGAAGAAAACGTGCTAGCAGTGAAAAATTTAATCCAAGACAATTGACGAGTTACGTACCAAGAGAATCAGCACATACTGCAGGTTGGATCGGGAAGCTTTCACGAAATTCTACAAGTGCATCTTTGCGTGAGGAGGATAGTATCACGCTGGGTGCCGCACAATCTCACCGGTACTCAGAAGCAGGCCCGGGTGGAATTCTGCCGTGATATGATAAACAAATTTGAAGCCGGCTCGTCTCGGCGTGTTTACGACATCATTGAAGGTGATGAGTCTTGGATTTATCAATACGATCCAGAAACGAAGCGCCAGTTGATGGTTTGGGTGTTTCAAAACAAATCAATACTACCAACCTGAAGCCTAGCCTACGAAAGTGAAGCGATCTAGAAGCGGATGGAGTTTTGATTGCAAGTTTTTCAATTTGACTGGCTCCTTCGTGTCAATTACTTTACGAAACCAAAGAAGTATCAATGCTGAATGATATACTTCTAAATGCTTGTCAGAAATTTTATCAGTTGCCTGCAACAAGCAACCAAACACAGGGCTCTGCGGGCTACTGCTCCGCCTCGACAACGCGCCTTTGCACACCGCGCTCAAAACGAGGGACTTCCTGGACAGCACGCCGGTCGAACTCCTGGGTCATCCTCCTTACAGGCCTGACCTAGCACCGTGTGACTTCTTTTTATTCCCGAAAATAAAAATAAGCATCTCAAAGGGATACAATTTTCGTCCCCAGAAGATGCGCTGTCAGCGTTCGAGCAGCTGTAAACGAGGTGTCTGCGGCGGACTGGATGAAGAGTTTCGAAAACTGGTTCGACGCATGAAACGTTGTATAGTGGAGGCTAGTGGAGAGTACTTTGAAAAGATTTAATATAAAAAAATATCAAATAAATAAATAAATAAATACCTGTAGAACTTTTATTTTTATTTCCGCAAAACTTTCTGAGTGTCCCACGTATTACCTTTTAACATGCTCCTAACTCCAAACCTTCAATGTTAACGGTAGCTTTAAAACATTTTCCGATACCAAAAAGCCACAGAATACTCCAAAACAAAGGACTCCCAAGGGACTAATACTATGTTCAACAAGCTACTATCAGTAGCCTGCTCTGCGACGCGCCATTTCGCCATGATATCCCATGAGGCTTAAAATCAAACACAGTTTTCGTCCCCGGAAGATGCGCTGTCAGCGTTCGAGCAGCTGTAAACGAGGTGTCTGCGGCGGACTGGATGAAGAGTTTCGAAGTTCAAGTTTAGTGGTATATGAAATGGTATTTTAGAATTAGGTCAGTTAGTATCATAGTAGCGTGTATAGGTATTAAGACGTTGGTCTTGCGCCTGATCTCTCTCCGGTCGTATCAGATTGCCGTCGAGGAAGAGAAACTGCACATGTGTCTCGTGCACACTAGTGCACTATAACATCTCCCACGCCGAAGGCTGGTTTTCGACTCACTCGACGCTCGACTCTCGCCGCGGACGGACGTGTTTGTGCGCTCTCCCGCTCCAGTGTTGTGTTTCGTAATTCTACTCGTACCACGTGACGTCATCGTAGTCGCCCCGACTACTCCGATTCAAAATCAAGTCAAGAAATTGATTTGGTTTTAATCAATCAAAAAGTGCCTTTTTCAAGGCAAATCTTATTTCTTATTCGCGAGTTTTGTGAGTAGCTTCACTAGGCCCCTTCTGGGTAAAAACCACAGTTTCGTGGTCCTCGGTTGAAACCTTACGGTGTCAACGAAGCCGAGTGGGGTGTTGACTCAATTCACACCCGCCGAACCCCTTCAGGGCGAGGCAGTTAGTTGGACGGGTCCCAAATAACCGGCCTTGGGGGATCTCCTAGTCGGCTCTGGTGACAGTTTTGCTTTCCAGCTACTCACCTAGTGTCTTTAGGGTGTGTCTACACCCTTCGCGCTAGACTGGTCAGGGCCCCGTTCGCACAATAAGACTGGCGACGGGTTACAAGCTTAGGGCTCACCAAAAGGTACTCACCTCTCTGTCTACACCCGACAGAGAGGGTCACACATCCTCGGGCCCATCCATCCGGGGAGATAGGTTGTTAGGTGTAGGAAATTAGGCACAAATAAGTCAATATCTCATTTAAATAGATTTCCCGTTACCATGACGGACGCTAGCATCCTGCTAGCATTCGTCAGGAATGTCCTCCTAAAGGACCCCGACATCCTCGCCAAATATGGCAAGGAAATTGTTGGTCTACGCCAACACTCTACTCCGTCCCAAAGCGCACTCGGCGATTTCAGCGACGCGCTTGAAAGCCCGCTATCGCCACCTGCATGCGAACAAGGCATTCCGCCTTTTGTTCCGGCAGACAATGTTCCGGCCGAAAATTCGGCCCCCATTGTTTCACCGGCCTTTGTCTCGGCAGATAATACTCCGGCCGCTAATCCGGCCCCTATTGTCTCGCCCGCTACTGCCCCGGCAGTAATTAAGTCGGCCGCTAATCCAGCTCCCTTTGTCGCGCCCGCCATTGTCACGGCCGCCATTGTCTCGGAGACAATTAACCCGACGCAGCTGCGCACTGAAACTGACTCGACTCGCCCAGAGAGTATGGACACGTCAGTCCCACTCTCCGCGGACGAAGCCCGCACCTCCTCCTCCAGCGACGACGACTTCCAAGTCGTCGTCAAAGGAGGCAAGAGGAAGGCTAAATCCTCCGCCCCCGCTGGCCCGGCCTCAAAGAAACAGGTCACGACTACATCGTCCAGCACTACTTCCGCCCCTAGTCCGCGGGCCAGTCGCCCCGCCAGCCCTATAGCTTGCCCACCCGCTCCTACCGCGAGGAAGCAGAAGCCCCCTCCCCCGATATACGTCCAGGAAAAGTCCAAATGGACTGAAATCTCAAAAATGTGTGTTGATCGCAAGATCAACTATACTTACGCCCGATCCACCCTCCAGGGGATCAAAGTTACGGTCCCCAAGTCTGCGGAATTTAGGGATCTCTCCCGCGTCGTTATTAGGCGCGTTCCACAGGAAATCTCCACCGAGGAGATTAAGAGCGACCTTGTCTCACAAGGCATACCAGTTTCCGCCGTCCATCGCTTACATAAAGCGAGACAGGGCCTAGTCTACGACATGGTCCTGGTCATCTGTGACCCCACAGACGGTCACCACCCGATTTTTAAAGTTAAGTCGGTGTGTTCGCTCTCAGGCATCTCAATAGAGAAGTCTTACAGAGCTTAATTAATTGGACAGTGTCATCGCTGCCAATTATATGGTCACTCGCAGTCCAACTGCTATGCCACCCCTAGATGCGTCAAGTGTCTAGGAGAGCATGGCACCGCCGACTGTACCCGCCCTAAAGATAGGGAACTATGTTTAGAGCCTCCCAGCTGTGTACTCTGCGGCCAATCGGGACACCCGGCAAATTACCGGGGCTGTCCTAAGGCCCCGAAGTTCTCCTCTCCCAAACTCGCGAAACGCGCGAGCGACCGCCAGCACAGGGAAAGCCCCTGGGGAAAGCCTCCTTCCGCGCTGATGCCGGAGCGGCTCAGTCCGCAGAGGCCGTCTCCCTTTTTTTTTTTTTTTTTGTTCCCGGGGTGGAAAATCCTCATGGATGTCCTCCGCCCTGGGGCGGGCGGAGGGGTCTGTCAGACTCTTACTGACTAAAAACCACCCCGGTGTTCCAACTCACACCTACGCCGGGGTCGCGGGAACACATAATTCGTCCGCATCCCCGGCTGGTGCCGGCCCGCTTGCGCGGGCCCCGTCTCGGGCGGGGGGAGTGAGGTGTACTCCCCCCGCAACGTCTGTGAGCGGCGCGCACGGAACACTATGCGCGCTGCCTACTCGGGTCCTGATGTTGGGGGGCGACGGATGTCCCCGAATCCGTCGCCCCTGAACCCATTTAGGGGGGCTGGAAGAGGGCATTGTCCGCCCTCCGCCTGCGCCCGGTGCGCCTGCTGCGGATCGGGAGAGTGGACGAGATCTCTCTCTCCCTTTCCGCAGCCTCCTTCTGCGAGATGACTGTTTCGCAGAAGGAAACCACCGCGTCCCAGGACTCGGCGCTGCCGACCATCGAACTCACTACGGTCGGCAGCGACAGGTCACTGCCTACTTATGAGATGAGGGCACGGCGCGGCTCCTCCCAAGCGGCACACTCTGCCAGCGTATGCCACGCCGTGTCCTCCCGGCAGTCGACGCAGTGGTGACACCGAGCGTCCGGCTCCCTGTTTATGCGACACAGGTACTTCCCGAAGCAACCATGCCCAGAGAGCACCTGCGTCGCCCGAAACGACAGGGAGCCGTGCCTCCTCCCGAGCCAGAGGTCGAGCACTGGCCGGACCGCCTCGATGGTGACGAGGCCGGCGGTAGGGCGTGAAAGCTTGTCCCGCCATTCCGCCACCAGGACCTCGCGAAGCTGCGACCGACGCTGCTCCATATGGCGCTGCATCGGCCGCTCGCCCCGCGCCCTCGCTTCCTCGCGCCACCGATAAAGTGACGCGAGCACCTTCGCGTCTAGGTCCCATGGCGGGGATCCGGCCAGTGCACAAGCCGCCTCGTAGGAGATCGTGCGATACCCCCTTATGACTCTGACGGCCATTGCTCTCTGCGGCTTTCGCAGCACAGAGATGCTGGCGGCCGTCAGGTCAGCCGCCCAGATCGGGGCCCCGTAAAGGGCCTTCGATCGCACGATCCCCACGTAGAGCCGCTTACAAGCGGCGCTCGGGCCCCCCAAATTGGGAAGCAGCGTTGCCAGCGCCCCGGCCGCGCCCAACAACTTGGGCGCCAACCACCGGAAGTGGGGTCCGAAGTCCCACCGGCTGTCGAGCACCAATCCCAGATATTTCATGGTGGGCTCGACAGCGATCCGGACCCCCCCGACCACAATCAACTTCCAGCGCTGATGGCTTCCGCCATCCCAGCGCCTTTGGTAGCCCCCGCGGCCCCTACGGCCTCTCCAGCGAAACCTCAGGGAACCCAGGGCCGAAACAGCGCCCAAATTATACTAAGTACATACGCGGCTCTCTTCACCACCGCCGCGGACAAAATGGCGGAAGAAATCGTTGCTGCAAACGGCAACGCACTTCGCATTATGGAAATCCTCAGCGCGTATCCCGAGATCGCGCAAGTTCTACACTCACTCAAATATTAATTCTCAATGGATAATACGAGAGTAAACAGTAACAAACCCCGATCCCTTAAATTAGGCTTCTTCAACGCAAATGGCGTTTCAGGTCAACGCGATGAGATCGCCGCTTTCCTCCGCGACCATCAGCTTGACATCCTCCTCATACAGGAAACCTTTTTAAAACCGCATCACCGAAACCCGAATATTGCCAACTATAAACTAGTTCGCAATGACAGGTCTCGATGCCACAAGGGTGGCACACTAATATACTTTAGGAAATCTTTGTATTGCATCCCTATCGACCCACATTCTCTCTTCTCCCATCTGGAGACCTCTATCTGTCGGCTCGGCATGACTGGTCATCAACCGATCACCATCATCTCTGCTTATATTCCACCAGACAATGGTCCGGAGGATCCAATCTCTCTCCAAAAGGACTTCACCGCCCTCTTCGGTATGAGTGACTCCGTCATATTGGCGGGGGATCTTAATGCCAAACACCCGGCGTGGAATAGTAGCACGACTTCTACCAGAGGTCGGATCATTTCCAAGTTAGGCGAATCCCTTAACTTTGACGTCATCGCTCCAATGAGTCCGACTCATTTCCCCGGAAATCCCAACCATCTTCCAGATATACTCGATGTAGTGGTGCTCAAGAATGTGAACCTCCGTTTGCAATCAATAGAGACGTTCCACGAGCTTAACTCTGATCACCGCCCAGTAGTCATGCATCTTGCCCCCTACTCTGGCCCAAGCGATCCCAACCGCCCCCCTCAGACCCAGATAATAACCGACTGGAGGAAAGTAAGTGAAAGACTGAAATCCACCACGTCGCCTCAATTGGACACCATCCCCGATCACATAGTGTCAGTCGCCGACACGACTCGTTTACTGAGCACGTTCAATCCGTTTTGACGGATTGTTCACGGGAAGTTCCGGTGATGGAAGACCATCGCTGGAAACTACCTACTGACGTACGTGACTTGATAACCGAGAAGAATGCGGCTATTCGTGCCTACGACTCCTTCCCTTGTGACGCGAACAAAGCCCACATGCGCCATTTACAGCGTGCTGTAAAGAAACGCATAGGGGAGGTTCGCTCAGAGGGTTGGAACAAGATGCTCAGTGAACTCGAGCCCACTCACCAAGCCTTCTGGCACCTTCAGAGGAAATTGCGCTCCTCCGAGGAGGTCTCTATGCCTCCCCTCATCCGCCCCGACAAGAGCGTCGCGTTTGACAGCACCGACAAGGCCGAATGCCTTGCTGACAGCCTAGAGTCCCAGTGTTCTCCCAGCTCTCAACCAGTAGACCAAGCTCACCTGAACAAGGTCGACGCTGAAGTCGAACGGAGAGCCTCTCTTCCACCCGTCGAAGACCCTGATGAACCTCTGCCTCCCGTCCCTCCAGACGAAGTGCACGACATCATAAAAGGGCTCCAAGCTCGTAAAGCTCCCGGTTCGGACGGTATTACCAACAAGGTATACAAACTCCTACCTGCCCCTCTAATAATGCTTATGACCGCCATCTTCAATGGCGCCTTGAGCAACAACATCTTCCCACAAGCGTGGAAAGAAGCAACCGTCATCGGTATCCCAAAGCCAGGCCAGCCAAAGTCTGAGCCCTCCAGCTACCGTACCATTAGCTTACTCAACGTTCTCGGCAAAATCTACGAGAGGCTTATTTTATTTATAAGCGTCTCAAAGACTACGCCGAAGCAAAGAGCCTCATTCCCAACGAGCAGTTTGGTTTCCGTCCCCAACACTCGAGTATCCACCAGGTTCACCGTATCGTAGAGCACTTGTGCGCCGGTATGCAGCGTAACGCGACGACGGGTGTGCTATTCTTCGACATAGCGAAAGCCTTCGACAAAGTCTGGCACAACGGCTTGTTATACAAGCTTTACCAACTAGGAGTGCCAGATCGTCTCGTTCTCATCTTATGAGACTTTTTGTCGAATCGCACCTTCCGCTATCGCATCGAGGGTGCACTCTCGTCCCCTCACCCTATTCGCGCCGGTGTCCCTCAGGGTTCCGTCATATCTCCTCTAGTCTGCACGCTGTTCATCAGCGATATCCCACAGAGTAAAAAGGCT
This sequence comes from Dasypolia templi, assembly GCA_963555695.1. Taxonomy (NCBI): domain Eukaryota; kingdom Metazoa; phylum Arthropoda; class Insecta; order Lepidoptera; family Noctuidae; genus Dasypolia; species Dasypolia templi. The sequence continues at coordinate 5,133,028 of OY743148.1, read as the reverse complement.
CAGTTGGCTCTCTTCGCCGACGACACTGCCGTTTACTATACCGGTCATTGTCCCAATGCTATAGCTCGTACTCTCCAAACCTCCGCAAACGTCTTAGGCGCTTGGTTCCGGAAATGGAGAATCGAGGTCAACCCCGATAAGAGTCACGCGGTTCTCTTCTCGAGACGTCGTCGACTCCCTCCCCCACTTCCCAGCCCGATCACTATGTACGGTAAGCCGATCCCCTGGGAGAAGCAAGCCAAATACCTAGGCGTGATCCTTGATGAAAACCTTACCTTTAAGGCTCATATTAAGGCGGTACGCGCGCGCGCCTCCTTTGCTCTTAGCAGGCTCCACTTTGTACTGACAGCCCGTAGTAAACTGTCACTTAAATGCAAGCTGCGCATCTACACCGCAGTCATCCGTCCCATCATGACCTATGCCTGCGTTGTATTTGCGCACGCTCACCCACGTCATCTCCATAAGATGCAGACCCTCCAGAACCGTTTCGTCAAAAAGGTCACGGGTGCCCCCTTCTATGTCCGTAATATAAATCTCCACATCGATCTTAAAATGCCTACCATAAACCAGTTCATGAAACGCTTATCGAAGCGCTTCTTTGACTGTGGCATTAAACACTCCAACCCCTTGATCTCAGCGGCCGCCCGCTACACTCCCTCCCGCATTAGCAGTATTCGCCGACCAAGGCATACTTTAATCGCCCCCGACGACGCCACTACCCTCCTCCAGGAGAGTAGTAAGGCCACCAGCACACTACATAAGCCCAAAACCCGATCGCCGTCCTACCGTCCTCGCCGCCGAGGCCCGCCGCGACGCCCAAATAGACGCCCCTCCCGACCCTTGCTCGAGCCAGCCCGCGCAGCTGAGCCTGTAGCTTTAAATTCGTCCCTAATTAATATCAATCCTGATCCAGCTAGTCCCTTGCTGCCCTCTTCCAGCGACGCCCTAAGCCGAGGTCCGTACCCCACAGGGGGTGCCCTTAGCGTTGTCGCTTAGTTTTAGTTAGTATTTAAGTTTAAGTCCTGGCTGGAGGCCTTAATTTATTAGGGCAACCACAGGCAAGTCCGTTTAAGCAGACGACAACCTCATAGGTTGACCTGCGAGAAGCCATTCAAAAAAAAAAAAGGCTGGTTTTCGTTGAGATTGGCCATCCTGGCCGGAATACTATGACTGTAAACGTGTATAGGTATTGCATTGGTTAGATTCTTTATCTATTCAATTTTATAAATCAAAGTCGCTTTTTTTGTCTGTGTTTGCGAGTTGTTCTTGATCCGATTGATTTTGATGCGGTTTAAGCATCATTTGGAAAAATTTATTCCAGTTGGTTTATGTGTATAATACATAAATATTCAACTTAGGCATCGCTAAAAATCTCAATGTTTAACAAGTCGTCACATCAGAACAATTCACCCGTGCGAAGAAATGTTTAAAATCCAGGGGTTGTGACCAGTATTCAAATATCACCATATTTTTTCACAAAATCAAACTCAAAGCATTTATTTCAAATGAACCAATTACATGCACTTTTGAATTGTCAAGGGTTCGGTCAGTCGGAAAGATGAAGTTAGTTGCCCATTTCAAAGCCTAGTAGGTACCTATGGAAAAGAAAGGGCAAGATACTCCATGGACACTCTTTTAAATAATATTGTTACAGCAAATTAGTTACATCAGTCATGTTGCAATTATACATGTGAGAACGATGTAGAAAGACGTGCACTTAAAAGGCGTTCTTTAATGAAAAACACACAAACCGAAAAAATAACAATTCGCGAAAATATAATAAGCCGTGGCAGCCAAGAGATGACCAGTTCTCACTAACGTATGGATCAGCACCATTCAGCTTAACGATTTTGAAGGGAACTTAATGAACCAACACACACGCCACCACCAGTGAGACATTTGAGTGAGCGTGACATACTCTCAGCCGCCAGGGCACATTCAAGTCAATGAAAGAAGAACCCAGTAAATGGTAGCTTTATGGTTGGTACATAGTGCTCAAACAAGTGCTTTGCAATTATACAATACTAAAAGATTGAACTTAAACATAGATTTCACAAACCTTACAGTGTGTTTAAAATAGAAATACAAGCAGTAGAAGAAGCCGAAAGGTTTATTCTGAGATAGGACTTCTACAGAATCGTATCACGTGATCGTCTTGAGAACACTCATTGAAGAACCACGATCTATAGGTACTAATATTATAAGGAGGTATTTTTTTTTTTGGTTTAAAGTTTGCATGTAGGGGGTAATTTCTGGAACTGTCAATAGTTTTTTTTTTGAGATGGGTTTGCTCTTGACTCTAGTCTAGGTCAGAGGTGACAGAGACAAAGTCTACGTTGGAGTGAGCTTACCCAGACGAAGCCTGTTCACTCAAACTTTGAGGAGATTCGGGTTGATCGCGTTCGGGAACACATACACAGGAAGTGAGTTCCACTCTATCTCTTATTTGAAAAATCGTTTATACATTTGATAGCCCAATTGCTATTACTATACTCCCGTACCGTTTCCAACTTTTCGAAATCCTTTAGAACCCTGTTTACTCTCCGGAGAAAACAAAACAGACCCATAACATTAAATCTAGAATATCATTATCATTGATAAAGCGAACGCTTTCAGTTATTTGTATTTTATGCGCATATCATATCAAATGTGTAAAGAGATTGCGTCTGTACAATGGCAAAGAATTGAATTTATAGATCCGAAACGTCTAAAGGTCCTATTTTAATTTTTTTGTTAGTTACAGGGCCAGAGCATTCTTTAGTTTGTATATTTCAAGAGTATCTAGAAAATAATGTTCGATTTCAGATTTAATTTTCTTTTATCTGCTAACTTCGACTTCTACCTAACTCAATCATAATCAAAATCAGCATTTATTGCATTCATGTAGTTAACAAGTTGTTGCAAGTAAACTGACGTTTCATACATGAACCCTGCTAGGGCACAGTAATATAAATACATAGTTTAAAGTGAAACAGTGTCACAATAATAAACAAACCACTGTGCTTATACAAAAATACAAAATTTTACATGTTTATTTGGTGTCCATAATTTATTTAGTATAGAGTAAGAACAATTAATTGGTCATCATTTCCATTCATAAATCAAATGAGATGAAAATTGAATTGAGACAAATAGCGATAACAATAATAATCGTAAAATTAAATACCATAGGTAGTCTAAAAGCCTACAGATTCGTGGCGTAAGAAACGTTTAATCCAGACGGCTAAGTATTGTCAATATTGCGCGCATCGCAGTACGAGTTCATTTAGCGGCCATTGTGGCAAACCTATTTTAATAGAAAATTTAATATTCTACACCAACAATGCGCTTATAAAAAAAGACATCAAATACACACTCATAAAAATTAGCCAAAAACCTCTTATAAAAAAAACGAAATAAAATTTCAAGGTTTATACACACACGCGCGTACTTCATTGCTTGGTGACACTAAGCATAACTAAAATGTGCCAAAATAGGGACTGTCCATTCATATTTTGGCACATTTTGTTTTTGGCGAATGTATAGGTTGTTGAGTGGTGGCAGAGTGATAAGTCAATTTACCATGGTACATGATACAGACAACTGTCAAGGAATGACAGTTGATATTCAATTTTAAGGAAACTTTCGTATCTTTTATTTTCTCATTCTATGACAAAACACGTAAATATGTACGTGTTTTGTCATGAAGTAGTATGTATTAGAATTGTTTTAGTTAAAGCTTAGTAATTGTGATTTGCAGCCGTTGTGATGAAATTTTTAGGTCGTTTTTTCGGTAGATTTAGAAGACAGCTTTTTCTGACTAAATCTGAAGTTTTACTACGTAGTTATTCATATTATTAAAGGACTCGAAACTAAGTCACGGATTTCTAGCTAACAGGTTTCAAATCCACATTGTCTTCACATTGACAATAATTAAAATATTATAATACATTACAAAGTAAATTTTCATGCCAATGTATACTCGTATAAATATAAAGTCCATCAATGTCAAAGTGTATTTATATTCCGAAAATAATCTCTCTCAAACACAGATTTGAGTGGACCTGTCCAGTGACAAATGCGTGCAGCATATGTCAATCACCGTGCAGCTCAACTCAGAACTAAGGAGCTTAACGATTCGACGAAAAAAGTAAAAGAAAGGACATTTGGGTTGGCCGCATTAAGTATTGTTACTGCCAGACTATCATTAAAACAAACTGCAAGAAAAAAAAACAATGACCCACAAAGTCCTCAAATTCAGAAAATCATCAAACAGCTTTTTGCTAGACATTTAACCTATGACATATAAAAACAACATCGCATTGAACCAATAGTTCAGAAAATATCAAAACTTTGGAAACCGACCTTTATAAAATTGTAAAATAAACACGTACACTAAGTGTTCAAAAGTGGATAGGCACGTTAAGAGTCGTATTGCTGTGAAATCGCGGTACGACTGTATGTGTTTAAACGACACACGACAAAGGTCGCAGTTTGCACGGCACATCTTCTATAATAAGTGATTTTATTAAGTGTTTATGTAGGGCAGTTTGTTTACATTAATTATTTCACATTTTATTGGCTTTAGTGAATATAGGTAACATGTTGAGGATAGCTTAAGTATTCATTTTATTTAATAAAAGATGATTGAAACCAAACCTAATTTTTTTAAATTTTAATATACATGATAAACTTCAACAAACAGGGCTTCGGTGATGCAAACTTTTTAGCGTGCGCGATATTTATTACTGAAATCCTGACCCTTAAAGCACAACGTCCTCATTACCTGGCCAGAAACTATGCTAAGGATAACTGTTACAAGTTTTGCTGGACATCATTCGGAAAAGCTTTTCTACGAAAAATTTAAGGCGAAAAGCAAATATTGATTAAAAGCGAATCTGACATCAACAATCTTGGTCTGGGAAAATGACTAGCGATTATCTTAGGTTTTTTCAATTGTACTATATATCCTCTTGTTATACACTGAAATAACCCCCGTCTCAAATTCAATCGTGTAACTTCCACCTGACGAAGCCGAAGTTGAAGCGTTGATAATGAATCTCAGGAATAACTGCGCTATTGGTTGGGATTCTATTTCGGCCAAGTTTCTTAAATTTGCAAGACACATTATAGTCCCTCATCTGACTAAACTAATTGAGATCTGCCATACCCAGGGTGTTTTTCCGAAAGTGTTCAGAAGTCCCATATTACTCCAGTTCATAAGGGGGGAAAGAAGGACGATGTTGGAAACTATAGGCCCATCTCAGTTTTTACGACTTTTATCAAAAATATATGAAAAGGTTTTAAACAAAAAGCCTCATAAACTTTTTGCAACACAATAAGGAACTATCAGAAGCCCAGTTTGACTTTAGGTCTGGAAAAAGCATTAAATATGCCGTAAGTCAATTGGTAGATCCCGTCACACTTAAAATAGAACAAAAACAGAAATGCGTCGGCATATTTCTCGATGTGTGTTTATTCTCATAAAAGACTACAATCACTTACATGAGAAATACATTATTAGGACGCTTATTATTAGGATTTTCGTCGTGTGTTTTTTTTTTTTTTAATTTGTATAAGCAGGTACTTCTATAATGCATTCATTAGTACTTGGCGTCTATTGGATTATTAGCGATAATTTTCGACTACATGTCGAGCCAGTTGTACTTTGAATACATTATAGGAGCTTACATTTTTATGGTCGATGGTAGCTTATTATAAATATCTGCGCCTGCATAGGTAAACATTGTTTTGCCGAGCTTCGTTCTTGTCTTGGGTAGAACTAAAAAGCTCGCTCGGCGTAATCTTCGCTGTGTTTGTTGTTTCAACCGTACAAAGGTTAAGTTAGTATGGAGAGATTTATTTAATATTTTTCGGACAAGCATGCAAGTATGATAAATATATACATAGTTGTTTTATGTTCATTCGTTTGGTTTGTTCATATATTTTGTACGTAGTGTCAAAAATTGATAATGAAAAAGTATTTTTAGAATTTTATTTTGCATAATTTGAAGATCTGCTAGACTAGTTTTGGTGGCATTGCCCCAGATTTCGATTAGGTATAGCAGGTGTGGTTTCACAAGGGAGTTATATATAGAGTAGTGGACCCGACGCGGCATGCACCGGACGATGCGTCGAAGTGATCCAACAAGTGATGACAATTTTGTTTTGATGTGTTCAATCTGTGCCTTCCATGTCAGGGCGCTATCCAATCGTAAGCCAAGATACTTTTCGCAGTTTTTCTTTTGCAGGGGTACATTATTTATTTGTAATGGTTGATGGGGTGGGATGTTGTGAAATATCTTGGTGTGATTGTAGATGAAAAGCTTAGCTGGCGTCAGCACATAGACCTTACCACAACGCGTATAAGGAAACTTATTTGGGCATTTATAAAACTTAGACACGTGGCCGACTTCAAACTCCTTCGCACTGTGGTGTAGAGGTGGATGCAAGACTTTCATGATTCACCTGGAAAGGGCCCAGAGATTAGACCTAAAGTCATGACTTTCAGACCCTTTATATTTCCCACCAGAGACTTAAACGAGAAGTGTGGAGTTTTTAAAGTAAGACAGTACTATGTAATGCAAATCGTTAGAATGCAGCCCAGTGTTACACCTTACAATGCACAAATTTATAAGAAGTGCACCATAACAAACGTTTGCTTACCTCTACGCTGTCACACGGCGTCCGCCAGGCGACTGCGGATATATCTTGCCACTTTTCTTTAAAATAAGTTGAACAAAATCTTGAAAGCTAAAGATCTGACTACTGACTCAAGACAACATAAGTTTATTATAACTTATAATAACACACAAACGCGCACACGCACAAACCAGCACCCCCTATTTTAATTATATTTTGTTTCCCTGGCTTTATTGTAATTTGTTTTTGTTTTAATTTTATTTTATTGATATCTTGATTGTATTATAAATATTGTTTTTAAATGTTTTATATAATTCTGTTGCAATCCTGATTTGAATCTAATTTTGTCTGCTTGCTTTTATTCTAATTCTAATTTTGGTGCTTAAATTAAATGTTCACGATTGAACATAATTTTAAGTAATATAATTGTATCACCTTTCGCTGCATACTAATTCTAATTTAATTGTAAACTAAATGGAAGTCACTGGCTCCTGAAATACAGGTGTACCTAGCTCTGGAGCCAGGGTCTCACATTTTTCTGTAATCTGTTTTTATTGCAATAAAGAATTATTATTTATTATAGTATAGCAACAACTCATAGAAGAAGGTCGTAGGTGAAACCGAAGCGTCAATCTGTTGCTTTGTGAGATTGCTAATGGACTTATGAGCGCTACTGTACATAAAATGATCTGTTAACAAATAGTAATTTCACTCACCTTTCCGTCGCCACCATTCTGAAAATCATCGCATCGTTGTATACCAATATCAATATTTTCAGGAGTCGTCTGTCCTACTTTCTAACGTTCTGATTAAAAAGGCAAGGCTGAAGCTTTGTCTTAACACTGAGACAGACTTGTAATCTGAAAGTTGTTTCAGAAAGTGGCACAAGCAACACTGAACAGTAATTTTCAGGAGCCAATAAGATGGATCTCAGAGTACAGCAAAGTTTTTGATGTAGATAGTACAAGGAAAGAAAAAATATGAAGGAAAATTTACCAAAATTACTTTTGATGAAACAAAATTTCTGCCTCGTTGGTCTAGTGTTCGCAATCGCTACTGCTGAGCATGAGGTCCTGGGTTCGATTCCCAGGTCGGGCAACGTGTTATTGGGTTTTTCCATCTGGAATTTCTCAGTAGCAGCCCGAAGTTTGGATTTGTGCCCGGTTGATGGCAATAGGCTCGCCCCCTATTACATGGGACTTAAACATAACTGGCGAAATATGGGTGTACTATAGGTACACCTCTGCCCAACACTTCGGGAATACAAGGCCTGATGTTATGTTTATGTTTTAACAAAATGAAGTAATGAAGTAAGAATCTAAAATAAGTTACCTAAAGTAAGTGTATATTATGGCCCACTTATCTTAATAAGTTGGCCATAATATACTTATGACCTTTCATGGATTTGCGAGTGACCGCAACTTAATGCACTTGACGAAATACGTTGTTAAATGGTTTTATAGCCGTAAAGCGACCGAGTACCATAAATATAACTTTATAATAATATTACATATTAGAAAATACTATGAAAATTATTTGGAAAAATGAATATGATTTTGTATCTGCTAAGAGACATGTCATCACAGAGATTTTTTTAAATTTTACACTGAAGCTGCCTCGTTGCTAACGCGGTTGCAAGGATAGATTGGTCGGGTAAAGTGTTATCTTATCTGGTTTTTCCACCTGGATTTTCTCCGTATCAGTAGTCTGGATTTGTGTTTTTGTGATTTTATGATGAATGTAAATTCACTGAAATAACGGGCAGTAGACTTTAAAGTAAATGATTTATTTACTTGGTTAGGTGAGTTATTTAATTTGTAGCCCGTACATCGTACAGATTTAACCTCTCTGTCCTTTTATGGAAAATTCGCGAAACCCCCGTAAATAATATACCAATATTACATGTGAAACTAATATAAAAGTGACTTTCAGAAATATTGGTTTTCGATTCAGCTGGGGTTAGTTATGAAAGTTTCATTAACGTTCATATTGGCGATAATTATGTTTTAAACAATCCAATCAATCGTGAAAGTTAAATGATGTTTATAAAAGGGCCTCCCAATGGGTCCAATACAAAAGGGTTAAAAGAGAAGCCAAACGCCACGACCATTAATTCAATGATCCAAAGTGAATCCCTTAATCAGGGTCCGCAGCAGTAGAAATTTGTACTTGCCAAGTGCCAATGCACATGACACGTAATAAGTGTATGCAAAACAGAAGGTTAATGTTCAGCAATCGAATGGTTGAGATCGTAATATTGTCATCGTCGTGTGTCATTTATTCATTTGTTTATCTTAGGTATTATAATAATGGTAAAACAAATAATAAAAAGTGCGCTATGTTATGCCAGAGGGCGTGTGTTTCAAATGTTTGTAATGTAGTGATCGAGCCAGCCAGGTCTCAATGGTTTTTTTTTCAAACTGAGCCTGAAAAACAAAAATAACATTTCATAATACAAATTAACTTAACGTAACATCACGCTTGTAATCCCAGAAGGATTAGGCAGAGGTGTACCTATGGTACACCCACATTTCGCTAGTTTTGCTTAAATCTCATGTAATAGGGGGCGAGCCTATTGCCGTCAACCGTCAAATATAATATAAATTAGTGATTACTAAATAGCAATAGGAATCTGAGTCAATAAAATACAAAAACAAAAAAAAAGCAGTACATTGTAATTTAGCGCATAGACTGAAAACAAATAATAATACGTAAATATTAGGTGTATCTACTCATACACGAAATATTTGAATAGGGACATCTAAAGGTCGAATAGAAGCTATAGCAATGTAAAATATTTTTTTATCTAAGCATCTAATTTAAAAAAAAAAATACTTGACACACTTATTAAATACTGGATCTTTCTTATTTTGTAACATCCATTACGCTAGTTTCTACGTAAAAACTACTTTCATTGAAGCGGGCGATGACATGGCGGCGCGCTTGATGTCGCGCAGCTTTTATGAATGATCAAAAAAGTACCTGAACCCAAGCCGCGCCCGCGCCGCGCACTTGTCTAGCTTCAGTTGCCTCGCCCCCTGCCAGCGGCCCCACGATTTTTAGTCCCGCGCGAACCGCCTGTTGCTTTACACCTGGCTTAACTAACGTGGTACGTATCGGGCTTCGCGTAAGAAACACAACTATGCTGAACTATAGGTATTCCAACCAGGAGTACTAGAATATGGAGGACTGCTACAATGAGGGTGGACTTATTTTGCCCACAACACAAGCCCTCTTCTCGGAGCGATTTGGGAGAAGACCATCACTGCAGACCATCCTAGGAGCTATACAGTGGCAACGGGACTACGGGGTCTACATGGCACCAGCGGCAGACGGAGGCAGGCCTGATCTTAAGCCGTTGGACTTCCATGTGTGGGGTAGGGCTAAAGACCTGGTTTATGGTAATGACGGCCATCCCATTTCTAGTGGGGAACAATTAAAAATGCGAATTGTGAACGCTTTTGCAGTGATGGTTAGTGATAGAGACACATTATTAAAAGTTCAAGGAGACATAATTAAACGTGCAGCCGTCTGCGTCCAACAGCAAGGCGAATATGTACAACAATTGGTGTAAATAGTGTAAATAAAAACGACTATACTACTAACTAATAACTACAGGTTTACATTTTAAATTATTGTAAAAAGTTGATTCTAAATTTTAAACACGCCTGTGTTATTATTGTTACAATAATTCTTAGAAGGCACTTGCAAACCTTACGGTTTAGTGGGATAACTGGTTATTTTCGAATGTCCACATCTGCCAATCTGGTACGATTTTTGATAAAATAAATTCGCGCTATGCACTTCTTACAGTTTATATCTGTACAAATAGGTAGGTACACAACATATCAATCAGCTGACAATTACAACTTGAAGCACAGTTCGATAATGTCATTACCATAAGCGAATTCGAGTTGCGTCAGCTGTTTATTAGTACTTACCTAGCTTACATTATCTAGGAGATGTGTAACTGTAGACGAGGGATTTTAATAATGTGCCTGTGTGTCTGCTTGCATATCTGTACGTACATGGTAGTAAGGCAGATAACGAACAGCTGACGTCGACACGACGCACTTGTAACCTCACAGAGGTAAGTAGATTATGCGAATTCGAGTTGTTGTGTATTTACTTAGTTTACAGATGTGTAGGTACTAGATAATGATTTGTTTGTCGCATCTAGGATCCTTTTCGTAAAAAAAAAGAAATGATTGAAACGACTCGATACTCGCTCGTAAAAGTCGTAACCTCACAGAGGTCATTATCTTATGCGAATTCTAGTTTCACTGATCAGCTGCTTATTCGGATGTATGTACCTAGTTTACAGATATTGTGTAGGTCCTGATTTCTTTGGTTTATATCGTTTTGTATTTTTAAATTCACATTTATTTTTATTGTAAGCGAAAACTGTGTTATCAAAATAAGACTAGATCGAGTTACGTAGTAGACGGAGCGGCACCGCGCCCGCGCCTCCGCCCTCGCCGCATCAGGCGGGTCATTCATAGAATGGGCCGTAAAGGTTTTATGCAAAATATCTCAAGCAGTTTCAAAATTACGATAATTACCTAAAAAAAAAAACATCGAGATAAAAAATTCTTTTTCGTTTCTACAGCTTCTGTTCGTCCTCTAGATGTCACACTTCAAATATTTCGTGTATGAATAGATACACCTTATATACAATGCCAATTACAATTTGCAATACTGATGTCAACTTCATAGTAATCTTTTGCTTGATAATTTCACCAAAATTTCTATGTTTAAAATTAACGAAATATCTGAGCACACTTTTTCTTTACCCCCAGATTCCCAATCCAATAGATACATAACTACGCGAGACAACCGTGTAACATTTCAAAAAAGCCATTAAGCATAAATAAAAAGTACAAATCCCAAGCGGCCATAAGTCTGGGAGCGACACAATGCATAGAGAGTAGGCACTGTATAACTAGCCTGATATAAATTTAGCTTTTTTGACAGTCGCCAAAATGGTATTGTCACCTTTATTTTTTAGTAGATGGTTTTGTTATGGGATTATTTATTCAAGGGTGTATTTGTAATATCGTAATGTCACTTTGCTTCGGCATTTAAAATTATCTTTGGATAAGTTTGGGAAACGTTTGGTATTCTTCTTTTCAAGTCGATGGTAATCGTGGCGCCAGCGACGATTTTCAGGTCTTCATAAGTGCAGGTGTGTAGACACATAATGGCCATAGGGCATGTATTGGTCGACAGTACCGCATTCGCACTGCGTGTAGTTAAACGTTTGGTAAAGTATCGAAGGTATAGAGAAGACCTTTGCCCAACAGTGGGAACTAAATCTACTCTGGATTTTTATACACTGCTGGACTCTTTTATCGAGCAACCGTGACATTTACGTATATTTATATGTCGGATCAGGGGTGGCCGAGATGCGAAACATCGGATCTTCTTCACGATCCGACGCATTTTAGTGTGGGCACTGTAGTGGGTACTCGAACGAAAAGATAATTCGAATTAAAATAACTTTAATACACTGGCTAACGAAATAAAGACGTGCAACGGAAACAGACACGTGTGTTGGTACTGAGCGTATTCCAAGACTGTCCAAACTCGACCGTATTCTGTTGACTGTCGCAACACTCGGTCTCTCCGCCAGTCCTCACTGCGTCCCCTCCACCGACGATCGTGTCCAAGCGGTAGGGCTCGCTTGCGTTTCCGATCACATGATCATTCATTTATGAATCAAATTGTTAGATGACGCTATCCGCTATACGGTGGCGCCATCCATCATAGTGTGGCGCCATCCAACCACGACATCTATGTATAGGTCTAAAACATCAATAAGTATACATAATGAGTTAAAAAAACTATGCTTTCGGAGCCAACATACTATGCATCATTTTGGAGCCATCATTGTTCAAAATTTGAACTCATGAACTTCTAAAAAGTTGCATAACTATTATGACCAATGGACGGTTGAGTGGCTGGTCCCTCCCTAAGACACCATAGAAAGACTTCAAATATAGTCTAGAACAGTGTAATAAATATTGAAATACTGCAGGATTACCAAAATTAATTTTCATAAAAATTTTGACAGTAATCTTAAAAGCTTAGCACAAAACAAACAGCACTATTAAAATCCTGGTAAAAATGGAAGCATTAAATGGCTATCATCGTGAGTGCTGTTTTAATATTCACAATCTACATCCAATCTCGTGATTGGCTGAAAAACATTTCACCTTGTTTTTTCGAGTGATTGATTAGCTCTCGCTGGAGACAATTAAGATGACCAAAGATATTACCCCATCTATCTTGTTGGAACTCTACATGACTGATTTATATTGATAGTTGAGCTTGGTTCAGATTAGGACAGTGATTTCGTCGAGTAATCTAGTCGAGTAGTTATAACATCATTATCATCATGGTCGTCTTGCAAAGATAGTGTGTGTATGAAATAAATAACGGGTGGTTAGATTATTTATATTTTTTTTAGGCAATGATGTTGTAATTAAAAATAGGTTCCCTGCGGTTGAGTGGTACGCTTTCAGTGTGCTGTTCTTGAAGATCGAATGTTGATTCGATCTTCATAAACAGCACACCAACGCTACGGTTTTCTAGAAGAGCGGTGGCCGCCACTAATGGCGGCACTAACGTCATGACGGCTGTCATGAAAATGATGGCAGTGGCAAAGATTTAAATCGTTACGTTTACCCTACCACGTCAAAAGATAGTCCATTTCTATTTCGGTGTGACCTCTCATACTCAATGTTGCAGTGATTTCACTTGATTGTCATGGAAACGCTATTTAATCATTCATGAGCTCACTCTTCTTCAATCTTCTTTTCTTGTGACTAAGTACGGTGAAGCCAAGTCCAGCGATTTAAATCTTTCATGACTTTGGTTTGACTTAATGTCATGTTCTAGTGAAAATTATAGATTTTTATGACGGCCCATGTAATACGACGGAACCGCTTGCCTAGGAAACCAAAAATTCACGCACACATAAATAACGTAAGATGGTGATATCACTATATTAGATCACACGTGGGAGTAATACAGCATGTCGTAATATTCGGGAGCATAAAAGAGACAAGCACAAGTTGCTTCCTTTGACGCCGGCGCGACACTGGGCTTAGGTATGATAACTAGCCAAGTTTTAACGTGGCACTTGCAGAGCGCTTATAACCTATCTAGATCTTTATAATTTACTAGCTTCTTCCCCCTCTGTCCGTGTTGTTCCCCCGACCCACCCCGTCGCATAACATCGCCTGCCAGCGCCATTACTTTGTTTTCGCTTATCACAACAAAACACACAACATCACGCCTTGTTTCCCCGAAGGGTTGGGCAGAGTACAAATCCAGACTCCGGGCTGCTACTGAAAAATTCCAGATATAAAAAAGCAGTAACATGCTGCCCGACCTGGGAATCGAACCCAGGACCTCATGCTCAGCAGTAGCGATAGCGACCACCAGACCAACATTACTATTACAACATTATTATTCATTTAATTATATATACTTTGTTGTACATCACACAAATATCTTCATCACGAAAATAAATATACATTTAACACTACAAAACATACAGTGGGCGGCTTTCTTCCTTGTTTTCTTTCTGCTTGGTTCCTAAGGATCCGAGCATAATGATAAATAACCTTTCTCGAGAATTGGGCTAACAAATGGAAAAAATATATTTCTTATCCGACTGATGGTTCGAGAGATTGGCGCGTTCAAACAAACAAATAACCAAACTCTATTATTATTAGTAGGTATATAGATAATGGCATTGGTTCAGGTACATTGTCCTTACTGTTGAATAAATTCTTCAGTATGTTTGCTTGTTACATTTTCACAGCTGATTATCCACACCAATTTTAATAAAAAACATCGGCTTGTAATATTAAGTGGTATAAAATATAAACGGGCAGTCTTAACAAAATTTTAATAAATTTCCAATAAACGTGATTAATAATTAAACATGGGTCCAATCATGATGGATAATAAAGACTGGACGAACTGAAAATAATTGAGCCTGTAGCTTAATCCCGACCATATCCGGAATTAATTGCGTCAGTGGGGGATAAGAAGATTATAAGTAGGTCAAAATTAAAAGCAGTTCATCATGAAAACAAGGAGCTGATCAACAGATTGTATTTTCAAGTTGTCTCGGGGTCGAATTGTCGTAGAATTCTACAGATCTGTGTAATATAGGTCTAAAATAAAATATTTTAGAATATTTTACCACGTACACACGTACCTATGAAATAATACGGAAAGAAATCAACACAGGGGTGATGGATGAACCTTTCTACAAAATATAGTATACTTGTTATTGCCCGCGACTTTGTCTGCGATCCAGGATGAAAGTAGCCTTTGTCCTTCCTCAGGTCATTATCCATATGTGTGCCAAATTCAATCTAAATCCGTTAAGCCGTTTTAGCGTGAACGCGTTAGAAACAAACTAACTTAATTTCACATTAATAATATTAGTTTGGCTTCAATGAAGCAAAAGACAAATTAATAGGTAGGTATTGGTTAATCAGACTCAATTCGAAATTTAGCATTACATTGCATCTTAACTTTCTATAAACTTAAAACTATTTCACTAGGTATATCTATATCATGCCAGGTTGCCTCAATAATGGCCAACAACTTGTGAGATTGGTTGACCATCCCTGCTCCAAGACTACAGAGGACCGAGACTAATAGCTGTTTGCGTGAGCCAGTCGTATTGCTGGTTAGATCATGATAAAGGCCTCGTGAAAGGACGACAAATGTCGAGCAATATATTGACCGAACTGTTGAACGATTCACTATGCTGAAGCAAGATGCTTGGAAGAGGTTCTCCTACATTTTGCATTGGGTAATCACTTCGCAGGCTACTTTGTGCTAAGTTGCAGCTTAGAAACATTCTGCAGAACAAATATTCTATTGTGAATGTAAAGCTTTGGTTGTTCGACGTGGAAAGGGTGATTAAGTCGGTTGACATTATTTTCTTTGAGCTAATATAAACGATGAACAATGTTCGTTGATCTTAATATATACAATTTTCAACATATCTACAGTTGTTTAACTAATGTTGACAACCATTACAAAACACAATCCCCTTTACTTATAAACCGTCTACCTTGTTATACGTTGTTTGACATTTGAACTTAATATGACAGAATTTACCCACTACGATCAACAGTTAAGAGGGAAGCATAGAAAATCAAAACATAAAATATAAAAAACCTGTGGGGTCATAAGACCCCCCGTTAGGAACGAAGTGACTTACAGTTTTCGTCAACTCCGAATGAAATTGACTTCACTATCGGCTATAGCACCCTCGAAAATTATGAAAACGACAACCATGTAAAAAAAATGCTGTCGCCATATTGGATCTTCATTTAGACCTCACTTTCGGCTTAAGCAACCTCGAAAACAATGAAAACTATATCTCTCTCTCTGTGTCTCTTTCTAATACATATATAATACAAGGTCGATTGAGGTTCTTGCATTTTCAATTTCATTTTTTCGATCCAAGGTGGCGCATAACGCTTTTTCGTAAAGTAACAATTTCTAAAATATTGCTCCTACCGTAAGCTGCGATAAAAAGCTTCGTTTCAAAAACTTTTCAGGTGTCGTGTGTTGTAAAATACACAATTTCGCAAGTGAGTTGATCGATGATCGCATTTACAAAGACGACTGCATGCTGTCCACTCATCTGGCATAATCCTCTAGTTGTCTATGATATCCGAGTGAATCCACTAGAAAGTTACTCTCACAAACTGGGAAGTGCGAACTGTGCGAAGTAATAAAAGTATCAAATAAAACTGTACCGTTAAGTTTGAGTTACCATCTTTGCGAATAAAAATCGATAGTATTAAAAATGTTATTATCAGTTTTGATATCTGCTAGTGACACTATTCTCGTAAAACGAGGTTTTCTATTATTTAAAATATTTTTGGATCTACGTATCTTGTAATCAGTTTCAAGTCTCTTCCAAACTGATCTTAAATGGCGGACAGGAATCAAGAAGAACCGCTAGCGTTTAGCATCTTAGCGTTAATCACTTAAGTGTTTACCATTTAGCGTATATAGTATTTTACCGTTTAGCTTTTTAGCGTTTACCATTTTCGCGCTTACCATTTCAGCGTTTACTACTTAGTGTTTACTACTACATCGATAGTCCATCAAATCGAGGCCACATTTCATTACTAACCAATACAGCTTTCCAACTCACTAGCATGATCTAAACCAGTCTTTAGATACAAGTCGATAGTTATTTCATTAATTACTTAGATGACATGTTAGGTACTATTTATTAGGGTTTCTTACTGTAGTAGGTCAACACTTCAGTCGTCGAGATGATCTATCGATGTTTTACTTTAAAATGTGTACTTTCTAATTGGGTTAGTCACCATTTCAGTCGGTCGGGGGAATTATCGATGCCATCTGTCTTGAACAAGTGACAGTTGGGAATTGTATAGGTCGTATACTGGAATGCAAGTGAGAAGGAGGTGCTTCTAAAAGGTGTTAAGTTTTTTTTTTCTTCTAGACTGAAGATTCGTAGACCATTTTCTATTTGTTAAGCACCTGGTACTTGTAGGCAGGCCTACCACTGTCCTCCCATACCTATTAATACTGTAATATGAAAACATTGTAAAAGCAAATTCATTTTAAAAGGCTAACCGTGGAGTTGTCTCTTTTCCATAGAAAACGACAAATTTGAACCGTGCACCTAGCTTCGAACACTTCATAAATGCCCACGTAGGTTTATGTGAATTAAAATGTTTTGATTTTGACTGCTTCAACTCTATAAAAAGAAATTAATATGAAAGTTGAAATGACATGAAATAATAGATTTCAAAACAAACCACTCAATAATGTGTTTATTTTTATGTTCATGCTGGAATCAGTTTCCTCTATCCTAGAAACATCACATTATGAATCAAATTCCAATGTAAGTTAAAGATGAAAGGCTACACAAAGTACGCTCGCTATCCTCACTTTAAGAACTCTCATTGTATTTTCAGTAATGCTATTCAGAATTCCTGCAACGTCACCGAGGTTTTCTGCTCGTGGCTTATTAAATGCACATAACCTCTTTGCGAGGATATATACGGAGTTATCAATGCAAAGGTTCCTTTTATAAATAAACTCAGGGTATCTTTGTTGTTGTTAAGTTCTACAAACATTGGGTATTTATGTGTTTTTGTCAAGATAGTTTACTTAACATCACGCATTGTTTCCCCGAAGGGTTGGGCATTCGCCAGTTATGTTTAAGTCCCACGTAATAGGGGGCGAGCCTATTGCCATCTACCGGGCACAAATCCAGACTTCGGGCTGCTACTGAGAAATTCCAGATAGAAAAACCCAATAACACGTTGCCCGACCTAGGAATCGAACCCAGGACCTCATGCTCAGCAGTAGCGATTGCGAACACTAGACCAAAATAGTCCTGCTATTCTGCATTCGACACTTCCTACGTATAATATCGTAAATTTATTTGATCAACTCATCCCCGATCACATAGTGTCAGTCGCCGACACGACGGCCGCAATCGACTCGTTTACTGTGCACGTTCAATCCGTTTTGACGGATTGTTCACGGGAAGTTCCGGTGATGGAAGACCATCGCTGGAAACTACCTACTGACGTACGTGACTTGATAACCGAGAAGAATGCGGCTATTCGTGCCTACGACTCCTTCCCTTGTGACGCGAACAAAGCCCACATGCGCCATTTACAGCGTGCTGTAAAGAAACGCATAGGGGAGGTTCGCTCAGAGGGTTAGAACAAGATGCTCAGTGAACTCGAGCCCACTCACCAAGCCTTCTGGCACCTTCAGAGGAAATTGCGCTCCTCCGAGGAGGTCTCTATGCCTCCCCTCATCCGACCCGACAAGAGCGTCGCGTTCGACAGCACCGACAAGGCCGAATGCCTTGCTGACAGCCTAGAGTCCCAGTGTTCTCCCAGCTCTCAACCAGTAGACCAAGCTCACCTGAACAAGGTCGACGCTGAAGTCGAACGGAGAGCCTCCCTTCCACCCGTCGAAGACCCTGATGATCCTCTGCCTCCCGTCACTCCAGACGAAGTGCACGACATCATAAAAGGGCTCCAAGCTCGTAAAGCCCCCGGCTCGGACGGTATTACCAACAAGGTATACAAACTCCTACCTGCCCCTCTAATAATGCTCATGACCGCCATCTTCAATGGCGCCTTGAGCAACAACATCTGCCCACAAGCGTGGAAAGAAGCAACAGTCATCGGTATCCCAAAGCCAGGCAAGCCAAAGTCTGAGCCCTCCAGCTACCGTCCCATTAGCTTACTCAACGTTCTCGGCAAAATCTACGAGAGGCTTATTTATAAGCGTCTCAAAGACTACGCCGAAGCAAAGAGCCTCATTCCCAACGAGCATTTTGGTTTCCGTCCCCAACACTCGAGTATCCACCAGGTCCACCGTATCGTCGAGCACTTGTGCGCCGGTATGCAGCGTAACGCGACGACGGGTGTGCTATTCTTCGACATAGCGAAAGCCTTCGACAAAGTCTGGCACAACGGCTTGTTATACAATCTTTACCAACTTGGAGTGCCAGATCGTCTCGTGCTCATCTTACGAGACTTTTTGTCGAATCGCACCTTCCGCTATCGCATCGAGGGCGCACTCTCGTCCCCTCACCCTATTCGCGCCGGTGTCCCTCAGGGTTCCGTCATATCTCCTCTAGTCTTCACGCTGTTCACCAGCGATATCCCACAGAGTAAAAAGGCTCAGTTGGCTCTCTTCGCCGACGACACTGCCGTTTACTATACCGGTCACTGTCCCAATGCTATAGCTCGTACTCTCCAAACCTCCACAAACGTCTTAGGCACTTGGTTCCGGAAATGGAGAATCGAGGTCAACCCCGATAAGAGTCAGGCGGTTACCTTCTCAAGACGTCGTCGACTCCCTCCCCCACTTCCCAGTCCGATCACTATGTACGGTAAGCCGATCCCCTGGGAGAAGCAAGCCAAATACCTAGGCGTGATCCTCGATGAAAACCTTACCTTTATGGCTCATATTAAGGCGGTTCGCGCGCGCGCCTCCTTCGCTCTTAGCAGGCTCCACTTTGTACTGACAGCCCGTAGTAAACTGTCACTTAAATGCAAGCTGCGAATCTACACCGCAGTCATCCGTCCCATCATGACCTATGCCTGCGTCGTATTTGCGCACGCTCACCCAAGTCATCTCCATAAGATGCAGACCCTCCAGAACCGTTTCCTCAGAAAGGTCACGGGTGCCCCCTTCTTTGTCCGTAATATAAATCTCCACATCGACCTTAAAATGCCCACCATAAGCCAGTTCATGAAACGCTTATCGAAGCGCTTCTTTGACTGTGGCATTAAACACTCCAACCCCTTGATCTCAGCGGCCGTCCGCTACACTCCCTCCCGCATTAGCAGTATTCGCCGACCAAGGCATACTTTAATCACCCCCGACGACGCCACTACCCTCCTCCAGGAGAGTAGTAAGGCCACCAGCACACTACATAAGCCCAAAACCCGATTGCCGTCCTACCGTCCTCGCCGCCGAGGCCCGCCGCGACGCCCAAATCCACGCCCCTCCCGACCCTTGCTCGAGCCAGCCCGCGCCGCTGATCCTGTAGCTTTAAATTCGTCCCTAAACCACTCAAATCCTGATCCAGCTAGTCCCTTGCTGCCCACTTCCAGCGACGCCCTAAGCCGTGGTTCGTACCCCACAGGGGGTGCCCTTAGCGTTGTCGCTTAGTTTTTAAGTTAGTACATAAGTTTAAGTCCTGGCTGGAGGCCTTAATTTATTAGGGCAACCACAGGCAAGTCCGTCTAAGCAGACGACAACCTCATAGGTTGACCTGCGAGATGCCATTCCCAAAAAAAAAAATTTGATCAACTTTACAGTATCGCAATTCAAAGGTATGCAAACAGTTTATTGATGATAGTGATGTCAAATAAGCTCACTCAAGAACCAAAATTGGCATACAGATATATTTTAGGAATGGAATATTTCCTTCAAAAAGGATTATTGCAATTGTTATTAGAATTTCTTAAAAGTCACTTACGGATTTCTACTATGGAAAATTTCAGTGGTAGTTGGTTGTATGTAGTTCTTACTATACTTTACGTCGATGTTTATGTGAAATTAAGTAGCGGATGTTACACGTACGATAACTTACTTTAGAATAGAATAGAAAAGAATACTCTTTATTATGTACACCTTAAAAATTACAGACATTGATGTAAAAACTTTACATTGGGTGACACAATGGGCGGTCTTATCGCTAAAAGCGATCTTTTACAGACAACCTTTGGATGGATTACAGGGAGAAGGAGAGACAATACTGCAGGTAGTCAGTCAGGCTTTACTTTACAGTTACCATAATATACAATAGAACATAAATGTTAATTTGTATTAAAGGGGAAAATTGAAATAAAACATCACTTCTATTATTCTGAAAGATATTGTATTTCGTAATCAAAATAGTCTAAATAAACATTCTCTGTCAGGCTAAAACAAAAACTTAATATATTTATCAACGGTATTTTCGCTAAAATTAGTATTTTATGACAGTAGCATTTAATTTACAATATGAATTAAAATCTTTATCATCCAAATGCTTATTAATCCAAAGTAAACAGGATTTTGTTAAAACAATATCCACATTATTAAAAAAAAATATGAAAACAAAATCTCTCAAAAAACTTGAAATATTACTATGAATTCTCTAATATTTCACCCATAGATTCAATATCAACTTAGTGGGTATGATTCGAGACTTGCACTGCACATATTCATGAAATCGTCTTTTTTCGCCTTAGCTATAGGTAGACTATTTGTGTACAGTACATCAATATTTGGTACACATTGTCTCCTGGTAGACGCTTCAGTACATAATATATGGTTTATAAATATTTATAAACCATATATTATGTACTTATAAATATGATCTAGCTGCCGAAGACTATTCGGCAGCTAGATCATATTTATAAATTAATTATATTAAGGGTCTTCAGGTTTTATAAACACTTCTCTTATTTTATTCCATTGCACTTTTTCTCCTTTTGTACTTTTAACCCAATTGCCCTTAAATAATGCTTTGTAAATTAAAAAAATCTGTGTGTTCTAATTCCTCAACAATATACAGCTTTCCGTTTTTTTTAGCCCAGCGTACTAAACAAAACCATTCAGATGGTGTATAAACATTGTAGTCTATTCTTGGCACTTTTTTCTATTAAGGCATGGACGCTGTCGCCCTCATTTTGGGTATGACCAACTTCTAAAAAACAGTGATGTATTGTCACTTGAAAAATAAGAGCGGCGTGCATGTACATTGCATAAACAATGCGAAATTCGCTTGTACCTTGATCCTTACATTTGGAGATGGACTTATATAAGCAACTAGCCACTTCGTTTGCCCCGCGTCTCCCTTGCCCCTCACGCTACAAGAAACAAGTTCCTTCCCGTAGCCGTAGCCATATTAAACACTGTGAAATTTAGTACCGAAAGGTTCCGTTTATAATAAAGGATACTTATATTACCGTATGGAGCATTAAGAACTTTTTGGAAGTCGAAAGTGGCGACTATTTATTTATTTATTTATTTATATTTCTACAATCACTGCTATCATTACAGGAATATTCCTAATGCGGTAGCGTGGTCCTTATTATACTATCTTAAATAACATAAAACATACAATATTATTTTTGTGAATTCATTCAGAGAGCAGGAAAATAAATCGATTATGTCAGCAGTGTCATTAAGTGCGTGCAAGGCGCGCGTCAGTGGCGCTTTGCTGAGTAAGTTGGTTCGTGCGTGTGGCACTGCTAGTAACCGTGGCTTCCTGCGTCGCAATGCGTAATTGTCAGGTGCATTGAGACAAATCTCTTTCAAAACACCGGGATTATAAGTCTTACCGCGTAATAGTTGGAATACATATGTGGTTATAGCTAAGTCCCTCCTTGTCTCGAGTTTGTTGTATCCAACCATACCAATAACGAATAAGGTTGGGTACATTAACGGATAGAAGGGATACATCGTAAACATCGTAAAGCTTCATGTACAAAAATCTGGTGAATTTGTTTTGTATACGCTCCAACATGAGGTTATATTTAGTCTCATGCGGGGCCCATATGACAGCATTAAATTCTAACTGAGTTCTTATAAGCGCATTATACAATGCTACAACTGCTTTCATATTAGTGTATAACTCGATGCCCGTCGAAGAACAAAACCCAGACTTCTGTACGATTTTTTACAAACTTTTACAATATGGTCACGAAAAGTTATCTCAGTGTTCAGGCGTACACCCAGGTCACGCACCTCTTCCGCCCGCTTAATTGATGTGCCCTCAAGCTTGTAATCGTGATGATGTGGTTTTCTCATCCTGCCAAAAGTTATTACTGAGCATATGCTTACATTAAACTGTAGTTTATTTTTCCCACTCCACTCAGCTACATTGTCTATATCTTGCTGCAATAGTGCACAATCACTTTTATCTTTGATGGCCATGATCAACTTAAGGTCATCCGCGAATAACAGACAAGTGGCAACCCTGACAGCCTTAGGCAGGTCATTTATCATAATAATAAAACTCAGCGGACCCACGTTACTGCCCTGACTTACTCCTGATCTTGTATAATATTACTCAGATTTACAACCAGCATATTCTACAAACTGCCGCCGATCTCTCATGTAGTTAGCAAAGAACTGAAGCAATTTTGGAGTACATCCGACCGCAGCCAGCTTTTCTAATAATATGTCATTATCAACCAAATCGAAAGCTTTTTTGTAGTCAAAGTAGGCAGCGTCTACTTGTACTCCAGCATCAACATTTGGAACCACGTACGTCATAAAGTTCATTAAATTACTTGTTGTGCTACACGCCGGTCGAAATCCATGCTGGGCGTCCGATAGTAAACTGGACACTTGGTCTAAAATGCACCTTTGTATGGTAGACTCAAAAACTTTTGCTGGAGTTGACAGAATTGCCACCGGCCTATAGCCACTCACGTCTGAATCCATCCCACCCTTAGGTATTGGGACAACGCGCGTGATTTTCCAACACTCAGGAAAACATGAGAACTCAATGCACAGATTATAAAGATGTAAGAGTGGCTTCGCTAATACAGCGCGGCAATCCCTAATAACAAAAGCGGGAATTCCGTCTGGCCCTGCAGACCGTTTTGGTTTAAGTCGAGTGAGTGCATCCGTTACTTGACTCAATGCTAGGCGACCTATGTGTACACGCGAGCTGTTGCTGTCGCTTGAAGCTACCGCGGCATTTACGTCGACACGCGGCTGCTGACTGTTGTAGACAGAATAAAAATATTGCGCGAACTCCTTAGCACACTCTGAATCAGATAAAATGTTTCCATCCTTGATGATATTTTTACGGTTTCCTGTCGCTTTTTTTGACCTCACATAGTCCCAAAAAGATCTAGGATCTTTTGTAAACTGTTGTTGAACCCAGTCCTGGTGCTGATTATGGGCCCGTACTATCATCGTCTTTACCGCCGCCCTACACCGAGCAAACATCTCGTAGTCACTGCTTACCCCACTTTCTTTGAACCTTTTATGCAAGATCGCCTTTTTTCTAATAAAATGAATAATTTCACCAGTATACCACTCCGGGTATCTATATCTAGAATTTATACATATTTTCCTTTTCCTTGGAACGCAACTATCAATTGTGTTATTTACGGTGGTATAAAAATATTGAACCGCAGCCTCTGGGTCATGTATGTCATACATTGGACTCCAATCGTTTGATAATAGTAACGAGTATAACGAATCATAATCCGCTTTGGAAAAACTCCAAAAAAAAAACTAGTATTTTACCGTCTGATACTTTGGCAAGTTCTTTATATGTCGACTTCTTTTTGCGAGCTACCTCTTTATTTTTAATGTGTGCTGTAATTGGGTTTCAGATTGTGTCAGACTAGATATGTTTTTATTAAAATGACCATATAACTGATAAAAAAAACTAATTTTAAAGTGTTCATTCACAATATCACGATATTGCCGTTCAGAACGAGCTTTTGAAGAGTACGAGTGTGTCGAACCACTCATAATATAAATCAAACAAGCGCGGAAAATTCAGGTCTCCATCTAGGTAAAGTTTACTACTTCTTTGGCGAGTGTAGTGAGATTCTACAGGCTTAAGGGATTTTATGTGATCACATACACTTTTAATAATATCCTCAGTTATTACTTTGCAATGATTAGAATGACGCCCTCGCAGATTCGCTTTAATCAAGCCACTTATGTTATCTTTTTTTTTCTAAAGATGTATAGACAAACTGTTCACTTAATGAAAATGTGTTTAGAAACATCTTTTTGCACACAGTTAAATAGATTTCCTGGTCTTCTACAACAGCCCTTGGCAGTCTATAAATTAAAGTAAACTTACGCCTAGATTCCATATCAGTTAAAACCCCTTCGTTTTTTTGTTTGACATGCAAGTTTGCAATAAAAGCCCACTGCTTTTCACGTTCCCTAAATCCCAAAACCTATTGAAAAGCAATATTCTTTCCTCATCACTTACTTTTGTTGTACATTTTAGCCTACAGTTCAAATGCCACATAGGACCCAAAGTTTTACCATGCCTTACAGTACCATTACGACTCATATACTCCTTGCCCAAGTTTCTAAGCATTTTCCTTTTGTTGTCTTTTCATTTGGCAACATGGCGACGTCTGATATTTCCCTTGTCCTTTCTCGGTTTGGTCTTCCGTTTTCTGGAAGCTTGTGTTGTCGCTTCTGACATCGAAGATAGAGGGGTGTTCGCTTGCGGAGTATAAACTAAATCAGTGAAGGTTGAATCAACAGAATATTGTAATGGCGGAATATCGTTTTCAACAAACCAGTGACAAAAGTGGTTTTCACAATCAAAATCCAGATGATTTATTGTTGTGCAATCCGGAGATGGATTTCGTGTTATATTCTCCACAGCTGATGGAGATTCTTCACCGGGGTCTAAAATAAAGAATAAATAGTATTATAATAATACTAAGTTCTGCTCGCAGCTTTGACCGCGTGGTATGTCACTAAAAAGTAACCTATGTCCTTCCTCAGGGTTCAAGCTATTTTTTTACAACAGACAGACACAGTGGCTTTCGCATAACTTTATAATAATAGTGACGATGAATTCAAACTCAAAGAAAAATAAAGTAAAACTTACAATTACGACTCGTACATTAATTAGGACTTAAACTTTAGGTATACACGTTAGACACAAACTATTATTGTATCAATACCCTGTCACTTACCTTGTTCCGTGAGTGAAATACTATGACGTATTTCATCTGACTCGGTTAAAAAATCCATTAATTGGTTTATCTCATCACTATCTGCGTCGAAAGGAAGCGGCGACTCTGTAAAATAAAAACAAGAATATCTTTTTATTGAGTTTTTTTTTAAAAGAATACTATAGTAAATTATGTTTCCTATCGAAAAAAAAAAAAATCCAACTAAAAATATCGTAAGTACAAATACAGACCACAATTATAATATTTTTCATTAGTAAAGTATCGTAACTTTTTACTTACGATATTTGAGAAGTATCTTAATTCGATGTATATTTTCGTAAGTTGTACTTACGATATTTTACTATGGGTATTAAACCATTTCATTTTATTAATAAATGAAATGGTTTAATAAAATGAAATGTGAATTATAATATTAAAACAATTATTTCGATTATTCGTTACTAATATTGTAAAACGTGTCACTAACCTTCTATCATTGTAGCAATCATCACTACAATTTGAATTATTAGCGTTTACCGGTATAGGCGGATCAAACGTACCATATTGTTTTATCGGTCGATTTACTGCATCAATCATTCGTTTCGACCTAGATGACATGGTTGATAGCTATATTATCTTAGACAGTCTATTAAATAACATAAATCACAACAAAATTAAATAAAATTCGACGACGACAGCGCTCATGCACTAATCCCGCGTGCTCAATACTCACTATTCGGTCGCCTGCGCAACGGCCCCCCGCCCACGCATACTGTGCATTAACTGCACTTTAGAATATTTTACTACGTTAAAGATGAACATGCGATAATATGCAGTCTCAGTATCTTTGGTTCTATTGTAAGTATTTTTTTTATATATTGGATCAAACGATAATCTATGTTATAAAGTAGTTTTAAATCTAAAAATGTAATTTTTATTAGTTTGATAGTGACGATAACATACGTTGAGAGATTTAAACAGTGCAAATACAATTTTCACAAACCTTACAGTATTTTTAAGCAAGAAATAGAAGCAGTAGAAGAAGCCGAAAGGTTTATTCTGAGGCAGGACCTCTACAGAATCGTACCACGTGCTCGTCTTGAGACCACTCATTGAATAACCTTGACCTATAGGTACTAATATTATAGAGGATTTTTTTTTGTTTTTAAGTTTGTTATAGGGGGTAATCTCTGGAACTATCTTTTTTTTTTTTTGGGATGGTTTTGCTCTTGACTCTAGTCTAGGTCAGAGGTGACAGAGGCAAAGTCTACGTTGGAGTGAGCTTAACAAGAAGAAGCCTGTTCACTCAAACTTTGAAGAGATTTACGTTGAATGCGTTCGGGAACACACACGCAGGAAGTGAGTTCCACTCTATCTCTTATTTGATTTTTTTTATACATTTGATAGCCCAATGGCTATTACTATACTCCGGTACCTTTTACAACTTTTCAAAATCCGTGAAAACCCTGTTTACTCTCCGGAGAAAACACAACAGACCCATAACATTAAATCTAGAATATCATTATCATTGATAAAGCGAACGCTTTCAGATATTTGTATTTTATGCGCATTTCAACATAAATGTGTTAAGAGATTGCGTGTGTACAATGGCAAAGAATTGAATTTATAGATCCGAAACTAAAGTTACCATTTTACTTATTTTAATTTTTTTGTTAGTTACAGGGCCAGAGCATTCTTTTGTAGGTATATTTAAGAGTATCAAGAAAATAATGTTCGAGTTCCGATTTAATTTTCTTTTTGTCTGTTAACCCCGACTTACACCTAATGCAATCTAAACGCCTAAAGATTCGGGGCGTAAGAGACGTTTAACCCAGACGGCTAAGTATTATCATTATTGCGCGCATCGCAGTACGAGTTCAATTAGCGGCCATTGTGGCAAACCTGTTTTACTCAAACAATTCGCAAATAAATAAAATACACACACTCAAACAAATTAGCCAAAAACCTCATATTCAAAAATGAAACAAAAAAAAATACAACGTTTACACACACACGCGTACTTCGTTGCTTGATGTCAGGTTCAAAATTTATCTACGCAATTAATCAACTAATGGTGACACTAAGAATAAAGTCAATCCATATTTTGGCACATTTTGGTTCCGGCGAATGTATAGGTTGTTGAGTGGTGGCAGAGTGACAAGTCAATTTGCCATAGTACATGATACATTGTCGAGGAATGACAGTTGATATTCAATTTTAATGAAAGTTTCGTATCTATTATTTTCTCATTCTATGACAAAACACATACATACGACTATTTATGAAATAGTGTGTATTAGAAATGGTTTCGTTAAAGCTTACTAATTGTGATTTTCAGCCGTTGTGATGAAATTTTTTGGTCGTATTTTCGGTAGATTTATCCGACAGCTTTTTCTGACTAAATCTGAACGTTTTACTACGTAGTTATTCATATTGTCAAAGGACTCGTAACTAAGTCACGTATTTCTAACTAAAAGGTTTATTTGGGTGTTAACAAAAGTACATAATAAAGTCTTATTTTTTAATAAAATTCTGGACTTTTGATGAAAAAATTCGAAAGAATTATAGTTTATTTGTATTTATTGTTTATTGTTTTTGTGTAATATATAACTTATCCTTATAAACCTTATTGATATTCGAAAGATGATCCCTTTTTTTAAATTAATGAACAGCAAAAATAGAACTTAATATGAAAGTTGAAATTAAATGAAATTAAAATGAAAAAGCTACCCAGGTTGGCATTTTGAGGTCGACGTGATGATCTATATTTCGAACATAGTAAGGGGCACCCGTTATCATTCTGAGGAACCGTTTCTGGAGGGTCTTCATCTTATGGAGATGACGTGGGTGAGCGTGTGCAAATACAACGCAGGCATAGGACATGATGGGACGGATGACTGCGGTGTAGATGCGCAGTTTGAATTTTAACGACAGTTTGCTTCGGTCTGTCAATATAAACTGGAGTCTGGAAACTAAGAGCGAAGTAGGAGCGAGCGCGAACCGCCTTGATATTATGTTCCTTAAAGGTAAGCATCTGATCTATGATCACGCCAAGGTACTTGGCTTGCTTTTCCCAAGGGATCGGCTTGCCGTACATAGTGATCGGGCTGGGAAGGGGGAGGGGGAATCGACGACGTCTCGAGAAGAGAACCGCCTGATTCTTATCGGGGTTGACCTCGATTCTCCATTTCCGGAACCAAGCGCCTAAAACGTTTGCGGAGGTTTGGAGAGTACGAACGAGCTTTGGGACAGTGACCGGTATAGTAAACGGCAGTATCGTCGGCGAAGAGAGCCAACTGAGCCTTTTTACAAATGGCAATAAAACTGCGTTGCATCTTATGAGATCAGAACCTAAGCCGGCGACATCACAGTACAACGCTTGGCGCCTACTGCTACCAGCTCGTATTAGATTAACTCGAATTTTAGCAATGCCATAAACTGACCAGGCCACGCGCATGTTGCGTGTCTAACAAAAGCGACGGAAATATATTTTTGTTTCGTGCATAGCGACGCGAGTACGCGACGATACGTCAGTGTGTGCCGTGCAAACTGCGATCTTTGTGGTGTGTCGTTTAAACACATACAGTCGTACCGCGAGTTCACACCAATACGACTCTTAACGTGCCTATCCCTTTGAAAGCTTACTGTACGTATTTATTTTACTATTTTATAAATGTCGGTTTCCAAAGTTTTGAAATTTTCTGAGCTATTTGTTCTATGATTCGATGTTTTTTATACGTCTCATTCCCAACATGGGACGATGATAGAAAGTTAGTATTAGGTTAAATGTCTAGCAAAAACTGTTTGTTGATTTTCTGAATTTGAGGACTTTGTGGGTCGTTGTTTTTTTTCTTTTTTTAACTTTCTGTTTGTTTTAATAGTCTGGCAGTTATAATACTTTATGCGGCCTACCCAAATGTCTTTTCTTTTATATTGTTCGTCGAATCGTTGAGCTCCTTAGTTCTGAGTTGAGCTGCACGATGATTGAAAATGCGTGCACTGACTGGACAGGTCTAATCAAATATGTGTGGTTCTTTCCTCAATGGACCATTTCAGACACCAGCGTACATGGTGCGCAAAAGATCTGCACAAGATTATTTTCGGAATGTTTATATACACTTTGACATTGATGGACTTAATATTTATGTAAATACATTGACATGAAAATATACCCCGATCGATCCCAATCGACCCACTCAGACCCAGATGATAACCGACTGGAGGAAAGTAAGCGAAAGACTGAAATCCACCACGTCGCCTCACTTGGACACCATCCCCGATAACATAGTGTCAGTCGCCGACCCGACGGCCGCAATCTACTCATTTACTGAGCACGTTCAATCCGTTTTGAAGGATTGTTCACGGGAAGTTCCGGTGATGGAAGACCATCGATGGAAACTACCTACTGATGTACGTGACTTGATAACCGAGAAGAACGCGGCCATTCGTGCCTACGACTCCTTCCCTTGTGACGCGAACAAAGCCCACATGTGCCATTTACAGCGTGCTGTAAAGAAACGCATAGGGGAGGTTCGCTCTGAGGGCTGGAACAAGATGCTCAGTGAACTTGAGCCCACTCATCAAGCCTTCTGGCAATTACTGAGGAAGTTGCGTTCCTCCGAACAAAAAATAATAATTTTAGGTATTATTCATAAAATATTAAAAACTTTAATTAGATAATATTTGAAAATACATCACGCAGGCGCAGGTGAAATTCGAACTCAGGGCTCGCCATAATCGCTGCTACCCAAGCACGGTAACGACTAAGCTATCATGCCATAATGTTAGTTGAAATTATGAACTACCCAAAGTGAGTGTGTGTGCGTGTCTATAGTACATTTGAATATTTTTAACAATTCTTTTCAATTTTAACAGTCCAGCTTTACTAATAAAACGTTGCTGTTCCTCTACTGCCCGGCATTACTTTACATATACGTAATTAATCAACATAATGCTGCTAAGACGAACACCTCCAAAGACGCCTACATGAAGTGAATCAGACGCACAATCTAGTGCATGCATGGTAATCGCACAAAAAGCTATCTCCACCCCAAATATATCCTCTAAGCGCAAACGTGATGACGATTGCACAGCCTTCATGGAGGAGATTCGTGAGCTATTAAAATCTCACACAAACCAAACAGATAGCAAGCTGAAATCGATCCAAACGGCCATGGGTGAAATCAAGGTGCAAAATGCTGGAATCAAAGATTCTGTTGACCACATCTCAAAGCAATATGATGATTTGGTGATTAAACTGCAAAGTTTAGGAACAGAACGAAAAGCTGACCGCTCTTACATTATTCAGCTTGAGGAGAGAGTGGAAAACCTCGAACGAATTATGAATTCGTCTAAAATTGAGAAAAAGAACATCCCAAGAAAGCTAGGTTCAAGCGTTCTGGAAACCCATCTGCAGCGCCAAGATTTAAAAGACGTCTACCGTCTAAATAAAAAGGATGGCGTTTCCACTATCATGGTTGATTTCACTACCACAACAACCAAGGATAGCATAATAAAAACTTACGTCAATTCAGCAAAAATAACAGCCAAAACAAACTGAATACTACCCATATGAAGAAAGAAGGTCCACCAAAACTAATATTTATTACTGAAATCCTGACCCTTAAAGCACAACGTCTTTATTACCTGGTTAAAAACTGTGTTAAGGATAACAGCTACACTTTTTGCTGATCATCATTCGGAAAAGTTTTTCTACGAAAAATTGAAGGCGTTAAGCAAATATTGATTAAAACGAATCTGAAATCAACAATTTTCGTCTGGAAAAATTACTAGCGATTATCTCAGGTTTTTTATCAATGTTGTTAGTTAATAATAATATTTTAACTACAGAACCCAAAAATACACATTTTCAGAGCACACTACAACACAATAATATAAACATTTCACATCCACACACATATCCACGTTTACCAAATAATGCATCAAACAAATATAATTGCAAATACACCAAGTGGCAAGATCTTTCCTGAACAAGTATTATTTTATCACAAATATTTATTGTATAAAACACTATTTCTATGTGACATAATTTTCAATTCTTTTTCCAATGGCTAATAATTCCAATACAATTTTATTAGATTTAGATACCATCTCTGTGGCAAAAAGTTATTTTTGTGATCCTGAAACTTGTAATTCTATGTTACATAGCTCTGCGAAGTCTTTGAAAATCAAAACATTCGTCGTATTTACAAGAACTTCGATAATTTTCAAGTAACAACTGGCCAGATTCTCCTTCGACATCAACATTATAATCCTAACTGAATGCTGTCTTAATGAACACAAACCTATTCCTACTATTGACAACTATCAATCCTTTTCTTCTAAGACCAGGCTTAATTAAAATGGTGGCATCGTTATCTATGTCAATAAAGATATAAAATGTACTGTTGATGAACATCAGTCAAATGACGCCAGTTTTCTATTGCTCCAAGTTTACCCTTGAATTAACATATTGGCTGTGTAAAGATCCCCATCTACGAGTACACACTGCACTAATAGCTTTCTCAACTCATTAGAAGCGATCTTACGTCCAATTAGCTTTAATTGTCATATTGAATAATTAACACATCATTATTAAATCGGATATTAAATCGAACAATACTGACAGAAACAGTGCATCTTACCTAAATCTAACTGCAGAGCTAGGACTACTGTCGGCACTCAACTATCCAACAAGGCTTGCAAACTGTCTAGATCATATTATGTTAAGCTCATCCTATTCTGCTGCGGCCTTTGTAATAGATTCAACCGTGACTGACCACGCTTCAGTCTTGTTAAGCCTTTGTTGGCTTAATCCTGACATTAGCAGAAACAATGTGTGCAAGAAAGTTGATTATGATGCTGCCCTTGCATACTCGCAAGCTGTTTATTTTTCCTTTGTTAACGGTGACTCTGATGCAAATGTGGTCGACGCTCTATTTGTTGATCATATGTCTTCGATTGTATCATTCAAGTGCATTGTCACAACACTCGATCATAATTTTTCGACTCTGTAGGAAAAGATTGCTTAAACCGTGGCTTACCCCTGGTTTACTGCGTTATATCCGCCATAGTGATAAGCTGCACAAATTCTTTATAAAAAACCCGCAAAATACATCTGCTGAACTGACATACAAAAGGTACAGAAACTTTTGTAACGCTGTTCTGAGAAAGTTAAAAAGGAATTACGAAAAATCGTTACTAGATACAAACTGTAATAAAGATAAATGGAATACCGTCAAATCCATTATCAGTACCTCAAAATAAAAAAACTGCTTTTGACCACCTTTTAGTCCAACATGAAAAGTGGTTCAAGTGCTGTAAATGGGATAAACACCTACTTCTATAATATTGGTAAACAGCTAGCAGATAAAATAACACCAGTTCAAAACAGTCATAAATTTGAAATGACCCCGAATCAAATTCAATCGTGTTACTTCCACCTGACGAAGCCGAAGTTGAAGCGTTGATTATGAATCTCAGGAATGACTGTGCTATTGGTTGGGATTCTATTTCGGCCAAGTTTCTTAAATTTGCGAGACACATTATAGTCCCTCATCTGACTAAACTACTTGAGATCTGCCTTACCCAGGGTGTTTTTTCCGAAAGTGTTTAAGAAGTCCCTTATTACTCCTGTTCACAAGGGGGGGAAGAAGGACGATGTTGGAAACTGTAAGTCCATCTCAGTTCTAACGACTTTATCAAAAATATTAGAAAAGGTTTGAAACAAAAGGCTCATAAACTTTTTGCAACACAATAAGATACTATCAGAATCCCAGTTTGGCTTTAGGTCTGGAAAAAGCACTGAAGATACCATAAATCAATTGGTAGATCACGTCACACTTAAAATAGAACAAAAACAGAAATGCGTCGGCATATTACTCGACCAGGCCAAAGCTTTCGACACCGTCATGATTCCTGTCCTTGTGAACAAGTTGGATAAGATCGGTGTCCGCGGGAATGTTCTCAAAATCTTTAAGGATGTTCTTTGTGACCGTACGTAAACAGTTAAGGTATACGAATATTGTGGCAAGCGGGTTTCTTGGTAGGTAGATAGAATGAAACCAAGGGGTCACTTTACACATTTAATTTTCAAGACACGAGACACAATTCAGGGTAGTGGGTTTTAAGGTCTCTGTGTACTGTTCACTGGTCACTTTCATAGAGAGAAAGGAACGTTACTGCCCTGGGCTTGGCTGCGCCGCAGCACGTGGTCCGGCGTGAGGTCACAGGGCAGGCAGCAGGGCAGAGGAGCGACTCCAGAGGTCACCAGGCGTGGGCAGCACTAGGCACAGATGCACGACCGCGTGTAGGCACGGTCCGCTCAGGCAGGGGCCTCAACACGTGGCGGGCGTGGGGTCTCGGCACCCACGAGCCACGTGGATGGAAGGACCAGGCGGCGGTAGCGGCCGCGTGTGTAGTCCGCGTGACTGGCGTCTCTCCAGCGGTAGGGCGGAGGCAGCGAGAACGTCAGTCAGCGGTAGGCAGGAGATTAGCAGCGAAGCCTAATACTGGAACCCTGGAATCAGCGCGAGGCGGGTGCTTCCGTAAGCGTTGTGCCAGGACTGCAAACCTCCGTCGATGTGTGCGTCTCCCAGCCGTAAGCCCAAAGCAAGGTAGATGGAAGAAGACTCACCCGTCGTGGCGGCTTACAATTTTAGGTTATGCCGTGCACATGCCGCGGGCATTCTCGGAGGTCCCTCGCCGCGTGGCCAGGCGATTTAAGCGAACAGCAAGGCGCAGCGCGGCGAGGCAAGCAAAGCGAAGAATGCAAGAAGCATGCGCACGCATTCACAAAGGTGCAGTAAAGGTGACAGGTGAAGTGGCAGAAGCCACTATAGGTAAATAGCTTTCTCGACAGTCATAGGGGTGCTGCCGAGAACAATTACATTAGCTTCCAGACCGCGCAGAGATAAATACATAGAGAATGCGATCTGGCAGGACACAATTAAGAATAAAGGCAATTACACTGAGCACTTACCCGTTTATCTCGGGGTTATTTAAACTTACTGCTTGAGCTGCTTGTTGCGAAGGAAAGGGAACGTTAGGCGTCAAGCAGGGATATTTATAACCCAATCCATACCACGACACCGAGTGACGTGGTAGGAATTTGAAAGATTTAGGGATGTCACTCTCGTGAACCGTAACTAGTGATGTGCATTTTAGTTGATCTGTAGGAAATCGACTACAACGCCTCTCTTGGCGTCCCACAAGGCAGTATTCTTGGACTGAGTCTCTTCTTGATTTACATAAAAAACCTGTGCCAGCTGCCACTTATAAACGGTAAGATCTTTACCTACGCTGACGATACGGCTTTAATATTTCATGGGGGGACCTGGGATGAAGTTTGACGAAGAGCCGAACTGGGACTGCATAAAGTAAGCCATTGGCTAAGAGCTAACTACCACACTTTGAACCTTTCCAAATCAACATTTCTTCAATTCTCTTTTTGTAAAATTAAACCAGTCAATTTAGATATTAGATCACATGTCTGCAACTTGGCTTCGTCAACGACATGTTCATGCACAGCTATCACTAAGTCTAAACATGTGAAATTCCTTGGTGTGATTGTAGATGAAAAGCTTAGCTGGCGTCAGCACATAGACCTTACCACAAAGCGTATAAGGAAACTTATTTGGGCATTTATAAAACTTAGACACGTGGCCGACTTCAAACTCCTTCGCACTGTGGTGTGGAGGTGGACGCAAGACTTTCATGATTCACCTGGAAAGGGCCCAGAGATTTCTACTTAAAGTCATGACTTTCAGACCCTTTAGATTTCCCACCAGAGACTTATACGAGAAGTGTGGAGTTTTTAAAGAAAGACAGAACTATGTAATGCAAATTGTTAGCAAGCAGCACAGTATTACACCTTGCAATGCACAAATTTATAAGAAGCGCACCATAATAAACGTTTACCTACCTCTACGCTGACACACGGCGTCCGCCAGGCGACAGCGGCTATATCTTGCCACTTTTTTATAATAAGTTGAACAAAATCTTGAACTATATGAAGCAAAATTGAAGCTAAAGATCTGGCTACTGACACAATACTACAACGCAACTGAAAAATTGTTGCAATCAACATAAGTTTATAAGAACTCAAATAATTGGTGTTTACACATTCATACACACACACACACACACACACACTCACACGACCAACACACAAACGCGCACACACACATACCAGCACTCCCTATTTTTGATTATGTTTATGTTTTCCTGGCTTTATTGTAATTTGTTTTTGCTTTAATTTTATTTTATTGATATCTTGATTTTAATATTAATATTTTTTTTAAATGTTTTATCAAATTTCGTTGCAATTCTGATTATAGTCTAATTTTGTCTGCTTGCTTTTATTCTAATTCTAGTTTTGGTGCTTAAATTAAATGTTCACGATTAAACATAATTTTAAGTTATATAATTGTATCACCTTTCGCTGCATAAAACTTAATTGTAAAACTAAATGGAAGAAGTCACTTGCTCCTGAAATACAGGTACTCTACCTAGCTCTGGAGCCAGGGTCTCACATTTTTCTGTAACCTGTTTTTATTGCAATAAAGAATTATTCAAACTCAAACTCAAATAATTTATTTCAATTAAACCATTTACAGGCACATTTGCAAGGAGACACATTGCACATTGTCAAGGAGTCGGTTAGTCAGAAATATGAAGCTAGTTGCCCATTCCAAAGGTACCTACTACCTATGGAGAAGAACGGGCAAAAACTCCATGGACACTCTTTTAAATAATTTTGTTGTTACAAATATATTAGTTACATTAATTGATGTTGACACTATACGTGAGAACGATGTATAAAACCGTACACGTTAAAAGCGTCCAGAGTGCAGCAAAACAAAATTAAAAACAATCCAAAAAAAATATTATTAAAATAAGCCGTGGCAGCTAAGATATGACCAGTCCCAACTAACGGCGCCCGTTCACGAACATGACGCATGGATCAGCACCATTCAGCTTAACCATTTTGAAGGGAGCTAAATGATCCGACACACGCGCCACCGTCAGCGAGACATTTGAGTGAGCATGACATACTATCAGCAGCCAGGGCACGTTCAAGTCAATCTATGACATTACCCGGTAAATGGTAGCTCTATAGAACAAAGTACTCACATCTGTGCAATGCATCTATTTAATAAAAAGGAGATTGAGTTTATATAATTCAAATATCTTCTTACAATCTTCAGTAACTTCAACAGTAATTCAAATGTCAATCAATTAGTTGTGATGTGGAGCAGGACCAGCATTAAGCCAGGCATTTTTATCAGTTATGTAATCCCCTATCCTATAATATGCCTGCCTGCATAGTGTGCGTTTGACAAAAGATTTGAATTTCTTCTCATTCAGTTGAAGAATGTGGCGAGGTATTTTATTATAACATTTTAGACAGTACCCCATGAAAGATGAGTCTACTTTAGCTAGTCTGAAACCTGATTGAATTAATAGGTCCCGATTTCTAGTACTGTAATTATGTATTTCACCTCTTTTACTGTATTTTTTTTATTACGTAGGTACATGATGTTTTCATAGATGTATTGACAACGTACCGTCATGATGATAATTATATGGCTCTGATGGTTCTTTTCTGCAGAATAAAAATAGACTCGTTGTCTGCAGCCCGTCCCCAAAGTAAAATACCGTAAGAGATGATACTATGAAAGTAACTCATAAATAGCATCAGTAAATTAACGGATTTTTCTGACAGCATAAGCGGCTGAACTTAGCAGTCATGCAAGAGATGTTAAATGAGGACCCCATAGTAGCCTTTAGTCGAGCGTGATCCCCAAGAAATATATTATTAATTATAGTATAGCAAAGCTTCATAGAAGAAGGTCGTAAGTGAAACCGAAGCGACAATCTGTTGCTTTGTGAGATTGCTTACGGACTTATGAGCGCTACTGTACATAAAATGATCTGTTAATAAATAGTAATTTCACTCAACTTTCCGTCGCCACCATTCTGAAAATATTTTAACAATCGGTAAAAAAGCATCGTTGTATACCAACATCGATATTTTCAGGAGTCGTCTGTCCTACTTTCTGACGTTCTGATTAAAAAGGCAAGTCTGAAGCTTTGTCTTAACACTGAGACAGACTTTTAATCTGAAAGTTGTTTCAGAAAGTGGCACAAGCAGCACTGAACAGTAATTTTCAGGAGCCAATAAGATGGATCTCAGAGTACAGCAAAGTTTTTGATTGATAGTACAAGGATAGAAAAAATATGAAGGAAATTTTACCAAAATAACTTTTGGCGAAACTTTTTACATAATGTCTGCCTCGTTGACCTAGTTGTCGCAATCGCTACTGCTGAGCATGAGGTCCTGGGTTCGATTCCCAGGTCGGGCAACGTGTTATTGGGTTTTTCTATCTGGAATTTCTCAGTAGCAGCCCGAAGTCTGGATTTGTGCCCGGTTGATGGCAATAGGCTCGCCCCCTATTACATGGGACTTAAACATAACTGGCGAAATGTGGGTGTACTATAGGTACACTTCTGCCCAAGGAAAACAAGGCGTGATGTTATGTTTATGTTTTTACAAAATGAAGAAACGAAGTAAGAATCTAAAATAAGATACTTAAAGATATATATATTATTATTTTCAGAAAAGAAATATATAATATCTGGCTTGTTAATGAGCCTCTTTATAAAAAACTACCAAAGGCCTTAAATTGATTCTGGAACCTTGAAAACGACTAATGAATGTACAAATATGGAATTCTTTATTGATGTGAAAAAGTAGAACAAAATATTAAAAAATCACAGCAGGAAAACCTTGGCCTTTTAATTAGGTGACAGAGCCACAATGTTAATAGGGTCTTAATGGAATATTTATCTTTCTAACTTTGCATTAAAGTAATTAAAAATATTTTGAAAGTTACATATAATGTACTTTATGCCCTCTCAAAGAGAAGAGACCTGTGTCCCAGCAGAAGGAACATAATTTTCTGATTATGTTTATGCTTTGCTAATATATTAATAGCTTTTGTTTGTGGCTTCGTTCTCGTAGTCCCTAAGTTCCCAATTAAAAATCAAAACCGAAAGTCATTTATTCAAACTAGGCTGAGAGTTAGCACTTTTTGAAAGTCAAAATTACATAACACAGTCGCCCAAAACGGCCGCCCTTCACCACAACTCCCCAGCAGTGCCTAGCCACGTCCTTACCCAGGCATTAGTATACTTGTGTGCCAAACATCGAATTTCTGGCTAAGAGGTGAAAAGGAAAACAGACAAACCGACAGAGATAAAACCCGCATGCGTAATACTAGTATGGTTGAGAAAGCAAACAACAATAATACGAAAATACATCGTGTAAAACATACAGATACAAAATGCCTCTCGATCCTTTTCCATTTATTTAGATGCAAAAACTACTAGAAGACTATCTGAGTAAGTGAAAAGTAGGTCTCCAAAGAGTTTAAATAGCTTGCCTTTATGTATTCAGAAGAAACAAGTAAATTCAGCGTTTGTTACCCATTTAGCCTTCTTCATAAAAACAAAATGTTTCTAAGCTAGTGTCCGATTTTATTTTTATTGTTACTCCAGCCATTTACGAAACTACATAAAAATGGTTTTATGGAAAGCTTTTCAAGGCATTTACGTTTTGTGATATAAGAATAGAGTTGTTAAATTCATGTTTTATTTAGTGCTGTGATGTTTAAATTCTTTTAGAGTCAGTTTACGAGTTGAAGTTTCTTATAAACATTTGATTTAGTAAAGGTTAGAGTGCGAGAAAATTTAATCAAATAATCGGTTTTACTTGTATGGTCTTCAAAAGTTGTGTTTTAAATCAATTATTGGTTTTAATATATTTTCAATATTTTATAAAATACTGTAATTTTTAGGGTTCCGAAGATCTAGGGGCATGGTAGTAACCGCACCAAGGGGAGCCAAAAAGACAGTTTTGTAGAGTTAAGCCTTGTAGAGTTAGGGGCTTGGCTCTACATTCGATCTGATAACTTTTAACTGTGAAAGCGTTACGTAAGTGTTGGTAACTTACTTTAAATTCAATGTTTTTGGTGGGTAACATATTTATCGCACAAAACCCTCTCAACGAGAGTTTCACTCGCGCTTGTCCAGTTTTTTCGTACAGATGATTGCCAAACCACTCGACGTCACGACATGTTGGAACATGCATAAGGCTTTTTTTATTATTACTGATAAAAAAAGACTGTAATAAAAGGCAACATCTAATCTTTAAATTATTTCGTTTTATATTCCGCCAGAGGGCGTTGCTAAGTTTATTTTTGTTTGTTTGTTTGGCATCTCGCAGGTCAACCTATGCGGTTGTCGTCTGCTTAAGCGGACTTGCCTGTGGATTCCCTAATAAATTAAGGCCTCCAGCCAGAACTTAAACTTATATACTAACTAAAACTAAGCGACACGCTAAGGGCACCCACTGTGGGGTACGAACCTCGGCTTAGGGCGTCGCTGGAAGAGGGCAGCAAATGACTAGCTGGATCAGGATTGGTATTATTTATGGACGAATTTAAAGCTACAGGCTCAGCGGCGCGGGCTGGCTCGAGCAAGGGTCGGGAGGGGCGTCGATTTGGGCGTCGATTTGGGCGTCGCGGCGGGCCTCGGCGGCGAGGGCGGTAGGACGGCGATCGGGTTTTGGGCTTATGTAGCGTGCTAGTGGCCTTACTACTCTCCTGGAGGAGGGTAGTGGCGTCGTCGGGGTCGCTTAAAGTATGCCTTGGTCGGCGAATACTGCTAATGCGAGAGGGAGTGTAGCGGGCGGCCGCTGTAATCAGGGGGTTAGAATGTTTAATGCCGCAGTCGAAGAAACGCTTTGATAAGCGTTTCATGAACTGTTTTATGGTTGGCATTTTGAGGTCGACGTGAAGATCTATATTACGGACATAGAAGGGGGCACCCGTGACCCTTCTGAGGAAACGGTTTTGGAGGGTCTGCATCTTATGGAGATGACGTGGGTGAGCGTGCGCAAATACAACGCAGGCATAGGTCATGATGGGACGGATGACTGCGGTATAGATGCGGAGCTTGCATTTGAGGGACAGTTTACTACGGGCTGTCAGTACGAATTGCAGCCTGCTAAGAGCGAAGGAGGCGCGAGCGCGAACCGCCTTAAAATGAGCCTTAAAGGTAAGGTTCTCATCGAGGATCACGCCTAGGTATTTGGCTTGCTTCTCCCAAGGGATTGGCTTGCCGTACATAGTGATCGGGCTGGGAAGTGGGGGAGGGAGTCGACGACGTCTCGAGAAGAGAACCGCCTGACTCTTATCGGGGTTGACCTCGATTCTCCATTTCCGGAACCAAGCGCCTAAGACGTTTGCGGAGGTTTGGAGAGTACGAGCTATAGCGTTGGGACAGTGACCGGTATAGTAAACGGCAGTGTCGTCGGCGAAGAGAGCCAACTGAGCCTTTTTACTTTTTGGGATATCGCTAGTGAACAGCGTGAAGGCGAGAGGAGATAGTACGGAACCCTGAGGGACACCGGCGCGAATAGGATGAGGGGACGAGAGTGCTCCCTCGACGCGATAGCGAAAGGTCCGGTTCGACAAAAAGTCTCGTAAGATGAGCACGAGACGATCTGGCACTCCTAGTTGGTAGAGCTTGTATATCAAGCCGTTGTGCCAGACTTTGTCGAAGGCTTTCGCTATGTCGAAGAATAGCACACCCGTCGTCGCGTTACGCTGCAGACCAGCGCATAAGTGCTCTACGATACGGTGGACCTGTTGGGTGCCCGAGTGTTGGCTACGGAATCCAAACTGCTCGTTGGGTATGAGGCTCTTTGCTTCGGCGTAGTCTTTGAGACGCTTATAAATCAGCCTCTCGTAGATTTTGCCGAGGACATTGAGTAAGCTAATAGGGCGGTAGCTGGAGGGCTCAGACTTTGGCTTGCCTGGCTTTGGGATACCGATGACGGTGGCTTCTTTCCATGCTTGTGGGAAGATGTTGTTGCTCAAGGCGCCATTGAAGATGGCGGTCATAAGCATTATTAGCGGGGCAGGAAGGAGTTTGTATACCTTATTGGTAATACCATCCGAACCGGGGGCCTTACGAGCGTGGAGCCCTTTAATGATGTCGTGCACTTCGTCTGGAGTGACGGTAGGCAGAGGATCATCAGGGTCTTCGACGGGAGGGAGGGAGGCTCTTCGTTCGACTTCAGCGTCGACCTTGTTCAGGTGAGCTTGGTCTACTGGTTGGGAGCTGGGCGAACATTGGGACTCTAGGCTGTCGGCAAGACATTCAGCCTTATCGGGACTGTCGAAAGCGACACTATTGTCGGGGCGGATGAGAGGAGGCATAGAGACCTCTTCTGAGGAACGCAATTTCCTCTGTAATTGCCAGAAGGCTTGATGAGTGGGCTCGAGTTCGCTAAGCATCTTGTTCCAGCCCTCAGAGCGAACCTCCCCTATGCGTTTCTTTACAGCACGCTGTAAATGGCGCATGTGGGCTTTGTTCGCGTCACAAGGGAAGGAGTCGTAGGCACGGATGGCCGCGTTCTTCTCGGTTATCAGGTCACGTACGTCAGCAGGTAGTTTCCAGCGATGGTCTTCCATCACCGGAACTTCCCGTGAACAATCCGTCAATACGGATTGTACGTGCTCTGTAAACGAGTCGATTGCGGCCGTCGTGTCGGCGACTGACACTAAGTGATCGGGGATGGTGTCTAAGTGAGGCGACGTGGTGGATTTCAGTCTTTCGCTTACTTTCCTCCAGTCGGTTATCGTCTGGGTCTGAGGGGGGCGGTTGGGGTCGATCGGGCCCGAGTAGGGTGCAAGATGCATGACTACAGGGCGGTGGTCAGAGTTTAGCTCGTGGAACGTCTCAATCGATTGCAAACGGAGGTTCACATTCTTGAGCAGCGCTACATCGAGAACATCGGGAAGGTGATTAGGATTACCTGGGAAGTGAGTCGGGCTCATTGGAGCGATGACGTCAAAGTTAAGGGATTCGCCTAACTTGAAAACTAACCTACCTCTGGTTGAAGTTGTGCTACTATTCCACGCCGGGTGCTTGGCATTAAGATCCCCCGCCAAGATGTCGGAGTCACTCATACCGAAGAGGGCAGTGAAGTCCTTTTGGAGCGAGATGGGATCCTCCGGACCATTGTCTGGTGGAATATAAGCAGAGATGATGGTGATCGGTTGATGACCAGTCATGCCGAGCCGACAGATAGAGGTCTCCAGATGGGAGAAGAGAGAAGGTGGGTCGATAGGGATGCAATACAAAGATTTCCTAAAGTATATTAGTGGCCG
The DNA here is from genome assembly GCA_963555695.1 of Dasypolia templi. Classification (NCBI taxonomy): domain Eukaryota; kingdom Metazoa; phylum Arthropoda; class Insecta; order Lepidoptera; family Noctuidae; genus Dasypolia; species Dasypolia templi. The sequence goes on along the minus strand of OY743148.1, from coordinate 5,089,947 downwards.
CCCTTGTGGCATCGAGACCTGTCATTGCGAACTAGTTATAGTTGGCAATATTCGGGTTTCGGTGATGCGGTTTTAAAAAGGTTTCCTGTATGAGGAGGATGTCAAGCTGATGGTCGCGGAGGAAAGCGGCGATCTCATCGCGTTGACCTGAAACGCCATTTGCGTTGAAGAAGCCTAATTTAAGGGATCGGGGTTTGTTACTGTTTACTCTCGTATTATCCATTGAGAATTAATATTTGAGTGAGTGTAGAACTTGCGCGATCTCGGGATACGCGCTGAGGATTTCCATAAGGCGGAGTGCGTTGCCGTTTGCAGCAACGATTTCTTCCGCCATTTTGTCCGCGGCGGTGGTGAAGAGAGCCGCGTATGTACTTAGTATAATTTGGGCGCTGTTTTGGCCCTGGGTTCCCTGAGGTTTCGCTGGAGAGGCCGTAGGAGCCGCGGGGGCTACCAAAGGCGCTGGGATGGCGGTAGCCATCAGCGCTGGAAGTTGCGCGGATTGCGCTGGTTGCGCGGGTTTTGATGGCACCGAAGCTGCGGGAGCCTTCAGGTGGTTAAGGTTAGCCCAGGGAGACGGCCTCTGCGGACTGAGCCGCTCCGGCATCAGCGCGGAAGGAGGCTTTCCCCAGGGGCTTTCCCTGTGCTGGCGGTCGCTCGCGCGTTTCGCGAGTTTGGGAGAGGAGGACTTCGGGGCCTTAGGACAGCCCCGGTAATTTGCCGGGTGTCCCGATTGGCCGCAGAGTACACAGCTGGGAGGCTCTAAACATAGTTCCCTATCTTTAGGGTGGGTACAGTCGGCGGTGCCATGCTCTCCTAGACACTTGACGCATCTAGGGGTGGCATAGCAGTTGGACTGCGAGTGACCATATAATTGGCAGCGATGACACTGTCCAATTAGTTGAGCTCTGTAAGGCTTCTCTATTGAGATGCCTGAGAGCGAACACACCGACTTAACTTTAAAAATCGGGTGGTGACCGTCTGTGGGGTCACAGATGACCAGGACCATGTCGTAGACTAGGCCCTGTCTCGCTTTATGTAAGCGATGGACGGCGGAAACTGGGATTTCTTGAGCGATGAGGTCGCTCTTAATCTCCTCGGTGGAGATTTCCTGTGGAACGCGCCTAATAACGACGCGTGTAGGGGTTTCCTCCGGAAGGGAGTAAGTGTGAAAGGAGTAGTTCCTTTCACGTAGGGCGCGGGAGAGGTCCCTAAAGTCCGCAGACGTGGGGACCGTAACTTTGATCCCCTGGAGGGTGGATCGGGCGTTAGTATAGTTGATCTTGCGATCAACACACATTTTGGAGATTTCAGTCCATTTGGACTTTTCCTGGACGTATATCGGGGGAGGGGGCTTCTGCTTCCTCGCGGTAGGAGCGGGTGGGCAAGCCATAGGGCTGGCGGGGCGACTGGCCCGCGGACTAGGGGCGGAAGTGGAGCTGGACGATAAGTCGTCCTGTTTTTTCTGGGCCTTGGTGACCGGGCCAGCGGGGGCGGAGGATTTAGCCGCCTTCCTCTTGCCTCCTTTGACCACGAATTGGAAGTCGTCATCGCTGGAGGAGGAGGTGCGGGGTTCTTCCTCGGAGAGTGGGACTGACGTGTCCATGCTCTCCGTCGTATTTGTTACAGCGGCGCGCAGCTGCGTTGTCTCTGAGACAATGGCGGCCGGAACAATGGAGGCCGTGACAAGGGCGGCAGGGACAAAGGCGGGCGAGACAATAGGGGCCGGATTAGCGGCCGGAGTATTGTCTACCGGAACAAAGGCGGGTGACACAATGGGGGCCGAGATAGTTGCCGGAACATTGTGGTGCGGAACAAAGGGCGGAATGCCTTGTTCACTTGCAGGTGGCGATAGCGGGCTCTCAAGCACGTCGCTGAAGTTAGCGAGTGCGCCTTGAGACGGAGTGGGACTGGAAACTTGGCTTATTTTGGCGCCATATTTCGCCAAAAACTCGGGGTCCTTTAATAGGACCTCTTTGAGGAACGCCAAGAGGGCGGCGTCCTCCATGATCGGAGCGGGAACTATATTAGGGAAGGAATGGTGGAAAGAGAAATTTCCCTACGAAGCCTAAACCCTATACCTAACTCCCCGGGTGGATTGGCCCGGGGATGAGTTCCCTCCCTGTCGGGTGTAGACAGGGAGGTATGTACCTATTGGTGAGCCCTAAGCTTGTAACCCGTCACCAGTCTTATTGTGCGAACGGGGCCCTGACCAGTCTAGCGCGAAGGGTGTAGACACACCCTAAAGACACTAGGTGAGTAGCTGGAAAGCAAAACTGTCACCAGAGCCGACTAGGAGATCCCCCAAGGCCGGTTATCTGGGACCCGTCCAACTAACTGCCTCGCCCTGAAGGGGTTCGGCGGGTGTGAATTGGGTCAACACCCCACTCGGCTTCGTTGACACCGTAAGGTTTCAACCGAGGACCACGAAACTGTGGTTTTACCCAGAAGGGGCCTACCTAGTGAAGCTACTCACAAACGTCTATTAATGAAACAGGGATGCCTTGAAAAAGGCAGTTTTTTTTTGAGTTATTAAAATCAAATCAATTTCTTGATTTGATTTTAAATCGGAGTAGTCGGGGCGACTACGATGACGTCACGTGGTCGCAACGAGTAGGAACAGGAAACACAACACTGGAGCGGGAGAGCGCACAAACACGTCCGTCCGCGGCGAGAGTCGAGCGTCGAGTCTCCGTTGCTAAGTTTAAGATAAGTGGGCCCTAATATACTTATGACCTTTCATGGATTTAGGGGTGACCGCAATATTAATGCACTTGACGAAATACGTTGTTAAATAGTTTTATGGCCGTAAAGCGACCGAGTAGCAAAAATGTAACTTTATAATAATACTAAAAACTTTTTGGAAAAAATCAAGATGATTTTGTATCTGCTAGGAAAAATGTCATCACAGAGATCTTTTGAAAATTTTACACTGAAGCTGCCTCGTTGTTTACGTGGTTGCAAGGATAGATTGGTCGGGTAAAGTGTTATCTGGTTTTTCCACCTGGATTTTCTCAGTATCAGTAGTCTGGATTTGTGTTTTTGTGATTTTAAGATGAATGTAAATTCACTGAAATAACGGGCAGTAGACTTTAAAGTAAATGATGTATTTACTTGGTTAGGTGAATTATTTAATTTGGAGTCCGTACATCGTACAGATTTAACCTCTCTGTCCTTTTATGGAAAATTCGCGAAACCCCCGTAAATAATTTACCAATATCACATGTGAAACTAATACAAAAGTGACTTTCAGAAATATTGGTTTTCGATTCAGCTGGGGTTAGTTGTGAATGTTTCAAAAACGTTCATTTTGGAAATATGTATTAATCAATCCCGTCAATAGTGAAAGTTAAATGATGATTTATAAAAGTACCTATTCTGAACGATGAGCCTATGATGAGCCTCCCAATGGGTCCAATACAAAAGGGTTAAAAGAGAACGCCAAACACCACGACCATTAATTCAATGATCCAAAGTGAAAACCCCTTAATCAGGGTCCGCAACAATAGAAATCTGTACTTGCATTGGCACATGACACGTAATAAGTGTATGCAAAAGAGATGGTTTATGTTCAGCAATGGAATGGTTGAGATCGTAATATAGTCTTCTTCGTATGTCATTTATTCATTTGTTTATCATAATTATAATAATAATGGTGCAAATAGATAATGAAAAGTGCGCTGTGTTATGCCAGAGGGCAGGTGTTTCAAATGTTTGTAATGCAGTGATCAAGGCAGCCAAGTCTCAATAGAATTTTTTTAAAGACTGAGCCTGAAAAATAAAAATAACATTTCATAATACAAATTAACATAACGTAACATCACGACTGTAATCCCAGAAGTGTAGGCAGAGATGCACCTACAGTACACCTACATTTCGCCAGTTTTGCTAAAGTCCCATGTAATAGGGCGCTAGCCTATTGCCATCAACCGGACACAAATCGCTGCTCCTGAGAAATTCTAGATAGAAAAACCCAATAACACTTTGCCCGACCTGGATAGCAGTGGGTCTGGAAGTTAATACAAATGAGTGATTATTAAATAGCAATAGAAATCATTGTCAATAAAATAGAAAAAAAAAACAGTATATTGCAATTAAACGCACAGACTAAAAACAAATAATGAGACGAAATTATACAATGCTAATGACAATTTGCAATAAGTACTGATGTCAACTTCATAGTAATCTTTTGCTTGATAACTTCACCTAATTTTTATGCTTAAAATTAACGAAATATCTGAGCACACTTTTCCTCTACCCCCAGATTCCCAATCCAATAGCTATATAACTAAGCGAGACAACCGTGTAACATTTCAAAAAGCCATTAAGCTTAAATAAAAAGCACAAAACCCAAGCGGCCATAAGTCTGGGAGCGACACAATGCATAGAGAGTAGGCACTGTATAACCAGCCTGATATAAATTTAGCTTTTTTGACAGTCGCCAAAATGGTATTGTCACCTTTATTTTTTTGTAGATGATTTTGTTATGTGATTATGTTTTAAGATTCTATTTGCGACATTGTAATGTCACTTTGGTTCGGAATTTAAAATTTTCTTTGGATATAGTAAATATTTATGATATAGTTTTATATTGTCATCGTTTCCCCAGATTGTTGTGCATCCATGCTGTCTGTGCCCTATTTGTGTAATTTTTAAAAGGGCCGTACACTCTTACGTCTAAAGGTTGCAAATTGTGGGAGCAGTGCGGGGAAACGATAACATGGTGACATTAAACGTTTTTTTCTTTTCAAGTCGATGGTTATCGTGGTGCCAGTGGCGATTTTCAGGTCTTCAGAAGTGCAGGTGTGTAGACACATATGGCCGTAGGGCATGTATTGGTCGACAATACTGCATTCGCACTGCGTGTAGTTAAAGGTTTGGTAAAGTATCGAAAGTTTTAGAGAAGAACTTTGCCCAATAGTGGGAACATGGACTCCTTTATCCAGCCACCGTGCACATTTACATATATTTATATGTATAGGTCTAAAACATGAATAAGTCAACATAATGAGTTTAAAAAAAAACTATACTTTTGGAGGCAACATACTGTCCATCATTTTGTAGCCGTCATTGATCCAAATTTGAATTCACGAATTTCTAAAAAGTCGCGGACTTTTCTGTAAGTTTTCAAGTATTTTCTTTAATTTTTATCATAACTATTATGACCAATGGACGATTGAGTGGCCAGTCCCCCCCTAAGACACCATAGAAAGACTTCAAATATAGTCTAGAACAGTGTAATAAATGTTGAAATACTGCAGGATTAAATGCAGGCTAAATTAAATATCATTAAAATTTTGACAGTAATCTTAAAAGCTCAGCACAAAACAAAACAACACTATAAAATCCTGGTAAAAATGGAAGCATTAAATGGCTATCATCGTGAATTCTGTTTTAATATTCACAATCTACATCCAATCTCGTGATTGGCTGAAAAACCTTTCACCTTGTTTTTTCGAGTGATTGATTAGCTCTCGCTGGAGACAATTAAGATGACCCAAGATATTACGCTACCTATCTTGTTGGAACTCTACATGACTGATTTATATTGATAGTAGAGCTTGGTTCAGATTAGGACAGTGATTTCGTCGAGTAATCTAGTCGAGTTATAACATCATTATCATCATGGTCATCCTGAAAAGATAGTGTGTGTAAGTTTAAATAAATAACGGGTTATTAGATTATTTATATTGGTTTTAGGCAATGATGTTACAATTAAAAATAGGTTACCTACGGTTGAGTGGTACGGTTTCGGTGTGCTGTTTTTGAAGTTCGAATGTTGATTCGATCTTCATAAACAGCACACCAACGCTACGGTTTTCTAGAACAGCGGTGGCCACCACAAATGGCGGCACTAACGTCATGACGGCTGTCATGAATATGATGGCAGTGGCAAAGATTTAAATCGTTACGTTTACCCTACCGCATCAAAAGATAGTCACATTTCTATTGCGTTGCCACCACTAACACTCAATGACGCAGTGATTTCACTTGATTGTCATGGAAACGCTATTTAATCATGCATGAGCTCACTCTTCTTCAATCTTCTTTTCTTGTGACTAAGTACGGTGAAGCCAAGTCCAGCGATTTAAATCTTTCATGACTTTGGTTTGACGTAATGTCATGTTCTGGTGAAAATTATTGATTTTTATGACTGCCCATGTAATACGACGGAACCGCTTGCCTAGGAAACCAAAGATTCACGCACACATAAATAACGTAAGATGGTGATATCACTATATTAGATCACACGTTGAAGTAACACAGCATGTCGTAATATTCGGGAGCGTAAAAGAGACAAGCACAAGTTGCTTCCTTTGACGCCGGCGCGACTCTGGGCTTAGGTATGATAACTAGCCAAGTTTTAACGTGGCACTTGCAGAGCGCTTATAACCTATCTAGATCTTTATAATTTACTAGCTTCTTCCCCCTCTGTCCGTGTTTTTCCCCCGACCCACCCCGTCGCATCACATAGCCTGCCAGCGCCATTACCTTGTTTTCGCTTAGCACAACAAAACACACAACATCACGCCATGTTTCCCCGAAGGGTTGTGCAGAAGTGTACCTATAGTACACCCACAGTCATGTTTAGGTCTCATGTAATAGGGGGCGAGTCATCAACCGGGCACAAATCCAGACTCCGGGCTGCTACCGAAAAATTCCAGATAGAAAAAACCAATAAGACGCTGCCCGACCTGGAAATCGAACCCAGGACCTCATGCTCCGCAGTAGCGATAGCGACCATCAGATCAACATTACTAATACAACATTACTATTCATCTAATAATATATACTTTGTTGTACATCATCAACAAATACCTTCTTAACGAAAATAAATGTACATTTAACACTACAAAACATACAATGCGCGGCTTACTTCCTTTTTTTTCACTCTGCTCAGCTCTTAAGGATCCTAGCGTAATGTTAAATAACCTTTCTCAAGAATTGGGCTATCAAATGGAAAAATATATTTCTTATCCGACTGATGGTTCGAGAGATTGGCGCGTTCAAACAAACAAACAACCAAACTCTATTATTATTAGTAGGTTTATAGATAATGGCATTGGTTCAGGAACATTGTCCTTACTGTTGTTGTTATGAAAATTAATTCTTCAATATGTTTGCTTGTTACATTTTCACACCAATTTTAACAAAAACAGCTTGAAACATTAAGTGATATAAAAAGCAGTCTTAACTAGATTTTAATACCAACCGACCACCATCATCTCTGCTTATATTCCACCAGACAATGGTCCGGAGGATCCCATCTCTCTCCAAAAGGACTTTACCGCCCTCTTCGGTATGAGTGACTCCGTCATATTGGGGGGGGATCTTAATGCCAAACACCCGGCGTGGAATAGTAGCACGACTTCTACCAGAGGTCGGATCATTTCCAAGTTAGGCGAATCCCTTAACTTTGACGTCATCGCTCCAATGAGTCCTACTCATTTCCCAGGTAATCCTAATCACCTTCCCGATGTTCTCGATGTAGCGCTGCTCAAGAATGTGAACCTCCGTTTGCAATTGATAGAGACGTTCCACGAGCTTAACTCTGACCACCGCCCAGTAGTCATGCATCTTGCCCCCTACTCTGGCCCAAGCGATCCCAACCGCCCCCCTCAGACCCAGATGATAACCGACTGGAGGAAAGTAAGTGAAAGACTGAAATCCACCACGTCGCCTCAATTGGACACCATCCCCGATCACATAGTGTCAGTCGCCGACACGACGGCCGCAATCGACTCGTTTACTGAGCACGTTCAATCCGTTTTGACGGATTGTTCACGGGAAGTTCCGGTGATGGAGGCCCTCGCTGGAAACTACCTACTGACGTACGTGACTGGATAATCGAGAAGAATGCGGCTATTCGTGCCTACGACTCCTTCCCTTGTGACGCGAATAAAGCCCACATGCGCCATTTACAGCGTGCTGTAAAGAAACGCATAGGGGAGGTTCGCTCAGAGGGTTGGGATACAATGCTCAGTGAACTCGAGCCCACTCACCAAGCCTTCTGGCACCTTGCGCTCCTCCGAGGAGGTCTCTATGCCTCCCCTCATCCGCCCCGACAAGAGCGTCGCGTTTGACAGCACCGAAAAGGCCGAATGCCTTGCTGACAGCCTAGAGTCCCAATGTTCTCCCAGCTCTCAACCAGTAGACCAAGCTCACCTGAACAAGGTCGACGCTGAAGTCGAACGGAGAGCCGCCCTACCACCCGTCGAAGACCCTGATGATCCTCTGCCTCCAGTCACTCGAGACGAAGTGCACGACATCATAAAAGGGCTCCACGCTCGTAAAGCCCCCGGTTCGGACGGTATTACCAACAAGGTTTACAAACTCCTACCGGCCCCTCTAATAATGCTTATGAAAGCCATCTTCAATGGCGCCTTGAGCAACAACATCTTCCCACAAGTGTGGAAAGAAGCACAGTCATCGGTATTCCAAAGCCAGGCAAGCCAAAGTCTGAGCCCTCCAGCTACCGCCCTATTAGCTTACTCAATGTCCTCGGCAAAATCTACGAGAGGCTTATTTATAAGCGTCTCAAAGACTACGCCGAAGCAAAGACCCTCATACCCAACGAGCAGTTTGGAAAGCCAACACTCGGGCACCCAACAGGTCCACCGCATCGTAGAGCACTTGTGCGCTGGTCAGCAGTGTAACGCGACGACGGGTGTGCTATTCTTCGACATTGCGAAAGCCTTCGACAAAGTCTGGCACAACGGCTTGTTATACAAGCTTTAGCAACTAGGAGTGCCAGATCGTCTCGTGCTCATCTTACGAGACTTTTTGTCGAACCGCACCTTCCGCTATCGCATCTCTCGCAAGCGAACACCCCTCTATCTTCGATGTCAGAAGCGACACCACAAGCTTCCAGAAAACGGAAGACCAAATCGAGAAAGGAGAAGGGAAATATCAGACGTCGCCATATTGCCAAATGGAAAGACAACAAAAGGAACATGCTGAGAAACTTGGGCAAGGAGTATATAAGTGTGAGGGTACGAACCTTGGCTTAGGGCGTCGCTGGAAGAGGGCAGCAAGGGACTAGCTGGATCAGGATTTATTTGATTTTGGGACGAATTTAAAGCTACAGGCTCAGCGGCGCGGGCTGGCTCGAGCAAGAGTCGGGAGGGGCGTGGATTTGGGCATCGCGGCGGGCCTCGGCGGCGAGGACGGTAGGACGGCGATCGGGTTTTGCGCTTGTGTAAGGTGCTGGTGGCCTTACTGCTCTCCTGGAGGAGGGTAGTGGCGTCGTCGGGGGCGATTAAAGTATGCCTTGGTCGGCGAATACTGCTAATGCGGGAGGGAGTGTAGCGGGCGGCCGCTGAGATCAAGGGGTTTGGGTGTTTGATGCCACAGTCGAAGAAAAGCTTCGATAAGCGTTTCACGAACTGGTTTATGGTAGGCATTTTAAGATCGACCTGGAGATTTATATTACGGACATAGAAGGGGGCACCCGTGACCTTTCTGAGGAAACGGTTCTGGAGGGTCTGCATCTTATGGAGATGACGTGGGTGAGCGTGCGCAAATACAACGCAGGCATAGGTCATGATGGGATGGATGACTGCGGTATAGATACGCAGCTTGCATTTAAGTGACAGTTTACTACGGGCTGTCAGTACAAAGTGGAGCCTGCTAAGAGCGAAGGAGGCGCGCGCGCTTACCGCCTTAATATGAGCCTTAAAGGTAAGGTTTTGATCGAGAATCACGCCTAGGTATTTGGCTTGCTTCTCCCAAGGGATTGGCTTGCTATACATAGTGATCGGGCTGGATTTCATCTGACTCGGTTAACAAATCCATTAATTGGTTTATCTCATCACTATCTGCGTCAAAAGGAAGCGACTCTGTAAAATAAAAACAAGAATATCTTTTTGATTTAGTTTTTATCAAAGAATGCCATAGTAAATTATGTTTCATATTTAAGTAAAATATCTCATGTGCAACATAGGATATAAAAGGAGAAAGAAATTCCAACGAAAAATATCGTAAATACATATACAGAACACAAATATATATTTTTTCAGTAGTAAAGTATCGTAACTATTTAGTTACGATAATAGTAAAGTATCGTAACTATTTAGTTACGATACTATACTACTGAAAAAATATCGTAAGTAAATACTTACGATATCTGAGAAGTATCTTAATTCGATTCGATTTATTATCCTAAGTTATACTTACGATATTTTGCTATGGTTAAACCACTTCATGTTATATTTACAATTATTTCATTTAATCGTTATTAAAATTGTAAAACGTGTCACTTACCTTCTATCCTTGTAGCATCTTCCACAGACGGGTTGGACGTACACAAATCATCACTACAATTTGAAAAAACCCCTCGAACATAAAAAGTAGCGTTTACCTTTATAGGCGGATCAAACGTATCATATTGTTTTATCGGTCGAATTACTGCATCAATCATTCGTTTCGACCTAGATGACATGGTTGATAGCTATATTATCTTAGACAGTCTATCAAATAACATAAATCACAACAAAATTAGAAAAAATGCGACGATGTCAGCGCTCATGCACTACCCCCGCGTACTCAATGGGTACTTATACTTACTATTCGGTCGCGCGGCGCAGCGGCCCTCGCGCCCCTCCTACAGTATATTAACTGCACTATACAATATTTTAAATACGCTAAAGATGAACATGCGATAATATGCTGTCTCAGTATCTTTGGTTCTATTGTAAACATTTTTTTTATTAGATCTAACGATAATCTATGTTATAAAGTAGTTGTAAATATAAAAATGTAATTTTCGTTACTTTGATAGTTACGACTACATACGTTGGAGGAATTTGTACAGTGCAAAGACAGTTTTCACAAACCTTACAGTATGTTTAAGCAAGAAATAGAAGCAGTAGAAGAAGCCGAAAGGTTTATTCTGAGACAGGACCTCTACAGAAGCGTACCACGTGATCGTCTTGAGACCACTCATTGAAGAACCATGATCTACGCTGGTCCTGGCACAGGTGAGGTCGCCTGGTGCGACCTCACCTGTGCCAGTAGGTACTAATATTATAAGGATGTTTTTTTTTTGTTTTTAAGTTTGTATGTAGAAGGTAATCTCTGGAAATATCAGAAGTTTTTTTTTTTTTTTGTGACGGGTTTGCTCTTGGCTCTAGTCTAGGTCAGAGTAGACAGAGACAAAGTCTACGTTTGGAGTGAGCTTACCCAGAAGAAGCCTGTTAACTCAAACTTTGAAGAGATTTACGTTGAATGCGTTCGGGAACACACACGCAGGAAGTGAGTTCCACTCTTTTTCTTATTTGATTTTTTTTTATACATTTGATAGCCCAATTGCTATTACTATACTCCGGTACCTTCTCCAACTTTTCGAAATCCGTGAAAACCCTGTTTACTCTTCGGAGAAAACAAAACAGACCCATAACATTAAATCTAGAATATCATTATCATTGATAACGCTTTCAGTTATTTGTATTTTATGCGCATATCATCATAAATGTGTAAAGAGATTGCGTCTGTACAATGGCAAAGAATTGAATGTATAGATCCGAAACGTCTAAAGGTCCCATTTTACTTTTTTTGTTAGTTACAGGGCCAGAGCATTCTTCGTTGGTTTATTTTAAGAGTATCTAGAAAATAATGTTCGAGTTCAGATTTAATGTTCTTTATGTCTGTTAACTCCGACTTTTTAAATCACTGGGTCAACCGTTTGCCTCGGGTACTGTCTAACGCAATCTAAACGCCAACAGATTCGGGGCGTTAGAGACGTTTAACCCAGACGGCTAAGTATTGTCAATATTGCGCGCATCGCAGTACGAGTTCAATTAGCGGCCATTGTGGTAAACCTATTTTAATTGAAAATTGAATATTCAACAAGAACAATTCGCAAATAAAAAAGTATATAAAATAAACACACTCAAACAAATTAGCCAAAAACCTCTTATTCAAAAACGAAACGAAAAAAAATACAACGTTAACACACACACGCGTACTTCATTGCTTGAGGTCAGGTTCACAATTTATCTACGCAATTAATTAATTAATGGTGACACTAAGAATAAAGACAATCCATATTTAGGCACATTTTCGTTTCGGCGAATGTATAGGTTGTTGAGTGGTGGCAGAGTGACAAGTCAATTTGCCATAGTACATGATACATTGTCGAGGAATGACAGTTGATATTCAATTTTTAGGAAAGTTTCGTATCTATTATTTTCTCATTCTATGACAAAACACATAAATATTTATGAAATAGTGTGTATTAGAAATGGTTTCGTTAAAGCTTAGTAATTGGGAATTGCAGCCGTTGTGATGTAATATTTTGGTCGTATTTTCGGTAGATTTAGCAGACAGCTTTTTCTGACTAAATCTTAACGTTTCACTACGTAGTTATTCATATTATCAAAGAAAACTAAGTCACGGATTTCCAGCTAACAGGTTTATTTAGGTATTAACAAAAGTACATAATAAAGTCTTATTTCATAATAGCATTTCGGACTTTTGATGAAAAAAATCTATGGAATATTGTTTATTTGTATTTACAAATGCCTGACCTATAGGGCAATATATGACTTATCCTCATAAACCTTATTGATATTCGAAAGATGTTCCCTTTAAAAAAATTAAAATTAAAAATTAAAAACTTTTTTGTTATCGAATGATGCACACTTTATTTTAAATAACCGATCTTCGTTTTAACTTTCTGGCCTTTTATCACAGTTGGTCGCCGTAACTAAGCTGGGGTACCCCGACCAAACGGGTACGAGGTTAGGTTTGAACTGTGACAAACCGCGCGCGAGCAGAGCGAGCAGCCTGCCAGCGCTACATCCAAGTTGGTCGCAGTTACTCGACTATTTAGTATTGTGAGGAACCCAAAAATATATATGAGGTCCGCAAAAAGAGGCGCAATCATTTTATTAGAGTATTCATAAATAATATTTTTAGGAAAGCATACTGGGACTTTTTTGAGGCTCGATTTGAACATGACGTTTTCAATTTATCAAATTTTTATTAAGATCGTTCGTGCTTGCGGTTTTTATTTTTCTCCCACGCTTTTATAGAAGTTACTCCACTCCATTCATTTGTGTCATTGACGTTTCATCCTAAATTTAAATTGATACATCAAAGACTCCAATATTCCAACTTCTCCTTTTACTTCAAATTTTCTTTTGTTCTGCTGACGAAAATATCTCTAAAGACACCAAAAGGAGACACATTAAACATTTTCAAGAGTCACGTATTACCTGAGCGAAATTACAGACCGAACTTGTACTTACAGTACCTACTAACATTGGTTAATATTCAATACACGAACAAAATAATTTTCTCAATACATTTCAGTAAATAGTAGACATCGAAATTAGTCTTACTAATTCGATTTATAGCTATATCACTATACAGTTTGTATCAGAAAGGTGTGGTGAAATATTTAAGGGTGTGCCTACAGACCTTCAAACTGAATAATTTTCTCCATGGGACCGTCACCGTAATCGAGAAAATATAAACGGCCAAAAAATATATCTGATATGTTTTTAATTAATTAATAAATTATTTTATTTCTGTAAGTAGGTTTGTACAACACTTTAACACGTCAATCATATTTTAAAAACTAGATGTAATAGGCGTTTCATTACTGGCTGCTCAGAGAAGAAAGGCCGATACAAACTCAGAGGTCACTGTCTCGTTTAAAGTTCAGACATAATTTTGGTCAGATCATGTGAAGACCATGTAGATTGGTGTCTGAAATGGTATTTTTTTACTAAGTTACTCAAACTGCCAGACCACGATTAAAACAAACTTTAAAAAACATCAACTCCACATTGTTTCACATTCACAATAACTTAAATATTATAATACATTACAAAGTACACTTTCATAAAGTCCATCAATGTCAAAGTGCATATAAAATTCCGAAAATAATCTTGTCCAGATCATTTGAGGACCATGTACACTGGTGTCTGAAATGGTCTATTGAGGAAAGAACCACACAGATTTGAGTGGACCTGTCCAGTCAGTGCACGCATTTGTCAATCATCGTGCAGCTCAACTCGGAACTGCGGAGCTCAACGATTCGATGAACAAAACAAAAGAAAGGACATTTGCGTAGGCCGCATACAGTATTCAAACTGCCAGACTATCATAAAAACAAACTGAAAAAAATAAAACGAAAAAAACAATGACCCACATAGTCCTCACATTAAGAAAATCATCAAACAGCTTTTTGTTAGAAATTTAACCTAAGACTAACCTTCCATCATCGTCCCATGTTGGGAATGAGACATATTAAAAAAACATCTGTGTAGTAGAAAGGGTGAAGATTCGAAAAAGCACAAAGTAGTTAGCGGCGCGTCTAGATGTCTAGAACCCTGTACACTTCACTACACATGTATTCCATAGGCTCTGAGTTCGTATCTTGAGGGAGTGGTATTCACGAGTAACACCGAAGGACCTTTTATTTTAGAAATTGTTTATAGTGCGGTGTGCACGTTAGTTCTTCGAGTTAAGAACAGTTAGTGTTGCGAAAAACCACATACGGAAGCATGGCGGTACTGTGCTCATGCGTAGACCAATCGGATTGCTAGCGAAAGAACGATGAGAATGCCGACCAATTAATCAAATCAAACCGTTATTCATTACACCTAGAAGCTTAATTACTCGATGAGGGGTGAAAATAAACTATCTTAAAACAAACCATATAGAGAACGGTACATAACAACATCGAATCTTAGTACGAATAGTTCAGAAAGTATCAAAACTTTGGAAACTGACATTTATGAGTGTAAAATAAAATGATGTGCTCCAATGAATACAAACTTAATTTTTCTTAGCGTATTTTAAGTGTATGAAAACAGACGTCAATAAATACGTATAACATTTTTACTAAAAGCTTTTAAATGCAAATCAATGAGTTAAAATCCAATAGAAATGGAACTCATTTTGCCAAAATTATATAACAAATAATAATTTCACTCACCTTTCCGTCGCTACCAGTCTGAAAATATTTTAACAATCGGTAAAAAATCATCGTTGTATACCAACATCGATATGTTCAGGAGTCGTCTGTCCTACTTGTTTGTTTGTTTGTTTGGCATCTCGCAGGTCAACCTACGCGGTTGTCGTCTGCTTAAGCGGACTTGCCTGTGGATTCCCTAATAAATTAAGGCCTCCAGCCAGGACTTAAACTTATATACTAACTAAAACTAAGCGACAACGCTAAGGGCACCCCCTGTGGGGTACGAACCTCGGCTTAGGGCGTCGCTGGAAGAGGGCAGCAAATGACTAGCTGGATCAGGATTGGTAATAATTAGGGACGAATTTAAAGCTACAGGCTCAGCGGCGCGGGCTGGCTCGAGCAAGGGTCGGGAGGGGCGTCGATTTGGGCGTCGCGGCGGGCCTCGGCCGCGAGGGCGGTAGGACGGCGATCGGGTTTTGGGCTTATGTAGCGTGCTAGTGGCCTTACTACTCTCCTGGAGGAGGGTAGTGGCGTCGTCGGGGTCGATTAAAGTATGCCTTGGTCGGCGAATACTGCTAATGCGAGAGGGAGTGTAGCGGGCGGCCGCTGTAATCAGGGGGTTAGAATGTTTGATGCCGCAGTCGAAGAAACGCTTTGATAAGCGTTTCATGAACTGTTTTATGGTTGGCATTTTGAGGTCGACGTGAAGATCGATATTACGGACATAGAAGGGGGCACCCGTGACCCTTCTGAGGAAACGGTTTTGGAGGGTCTGCATCTTATGGAGATGACGTGGGTGAGCGTGCGCAAATACAACGCAGGCATAGGTCATGATGGGACGGATGACTGCGGTATAGATGCGGAGCTTGCATTTGAGGGACAGTTTACTACGGGCTGTCAGTACGAATTGCAGCCTGCTAAGAGCGAAGGAGGCGCGCGCGCGAACCGCCTTAATATGAGCCTTAAAGGTAAGGTTCTCATCGAGGATCACGCCTAGGTATTTGGCTTGCTTCTCCCAAGGGATGGGCTTGCCGTACATAGTGATCGGGCTGGGAAGTGGGGGAGGGAGTCGACGACGTCTCGAGAAGAGAACCGCCTGACTCTTATCGGGGTTGACCTCGATTCTCCATTTCCGGAACCAAGCGCCTAAGACGTTTGCGGAGGTTTGGAGTGTACGAGCTATAGCGTTGGGACAGTGACCGGTATAGTAAACGGCAGTGTCGTCGGCGAAGAGAGCCAACTGAGCCTTTTTACTTTTTGGGATATCGCTAGTGAACAGCGTGAAGGCGAGAGGAGATAGTACGGAACCCTGAGGGACACCGGCGCGAATAGGATGAGGGGACGAGAGTGCTCCCTCGACGCGATAGCGAAAGGTCCGGTTCGACAAAAAGTCTCGTAAGATGAGCACGAGACGATCTGGCACTCCTAGTTGGTAGAGCTTGTATATCAAGCCATTGTGCCAGACTTTGTCGAATGCTTTCGCTATGTCGAAGAATAGCACACCCGTCGTCGCGTTACGCTGCAGACCAGCGCATAAGTGCTCTACTATACGGTGGACCTGTTGGGTGCCCGAGTGTTGGCTACGGAAACCAAACTGCTCGTTGGGAATGAGGCTCTTTGCTTCGGCGTAGTCTTTGAGACGCTTATAAATAAGCCTCTCGTAGATTTTGCCGAGAACATTGAGTAAACTAATAGGGTGGTAGCTAGAGGGCTCAGACTTTGGCTTGCCTGGCTTTGGGATACCGATGACGGTGGCTTCTTTCCATGCTTGTGGGAAGATGTTGTTGCTCAAGGCGCCATTGAAGATGGTGGTCATAAGCATTATTAGCGGGGCAGGAAGGAGTTTGTATACCTTATTGGTAATACAATCCGAACCGGGGGCCTTACGAGCGTGGAGCCCTTTAATGATGTCGTGCACTTCGTCTGGAGTGACGGGAGGCAGAGGATCATCAGGGTCTTCGACGGGAGGGAGGGAGGCTCTTCGTTCGAATTCAGCGTCGACCTTGTTCAGGTGAGCTTGGTCTACTGGTTGGGAGCTGGGAGAACATTGGGACTCTAGGCTGTCGGCAAGACATTCAGCCTTATCGGGACTGTCGAAAGCGACACTATTGTCGGGGCGGATGAGAGTCTGTCCTACTTTCTAACGTTCTGATTAAAAAGGCAAGGCTGAAGCTTTGTCTTTGAACACTGAGACAGACTTGTAATCTGAAAGTTGTTTCAGAAAGTGGCACAAGCAGCACTGAACAGTAATTTTCAGGAGCCAATAAGATGGATCTCAGAGTAGAGCGAAGTTTTTGATGTAGATAGTACAAGGAAAGAAAAAATATGAAGGAAAATTTACCAAAATTACTTTTGGTGAACCTTTTTACAAAATGAAGAAATGAAGTAAGAATCTAAAATAAGATACTTAATGACATATTATTATTTTTAGAGAAGAAATATAATTATGTCTGGCTTATTAATAAGCTTCTTTATAAAAGAAAGCCAAAGGCCTTAAATAGATTCTGGAAACTTGAAAGTGACTAATGAATTTACAAATATAGAATTTTTTGATGATGTAAAAAAAGTAGAACAAAATATCAAAAAGTCATAGCGTGAAAACCTTGGCCTTTTAATATGGTGACATTGTCACAATGTTAATAGGTTTTTAATGGAATTTAGAATTATAAATTTGAATTAAAGTAATTAAATATATTTTGGAAGTAATTATGTACTGTATGCCCTCTCAAAGAGAAGAGACCTGTGTTCATGTTTTATTAAGTGTTGTGATGTTTAAATTATTTTAGAGTCAGTTAACGAGTTGAAGTTTCTTATTAAAATTTAATTTAAAAAAACGATTTTACGTCTACGGTCTTCAATCAATTATTGGTTACAATATATTTTTATAAAATACTGTAATTTTTAAGGGTTCCGAAGATCAAGGGGCACGGTAGTAATCCCGCCAAGAGGTGCCAAAAAGACAGGTTTGTAGATTTAAGCCTTGTAGAGTTAGGGGCTTGGCTCTACATTAGATCTGATTACTTTTAACTGAAGAGCGTTACGTAAGTTTTGGTAACTTACTTTACCTGATCAGTCTTATTCATAAACGTAAGCATATGATTAGACAAATTCTTATTCATAAACGCTATTTATCGCTAAGAGGTCGTCAAGCAATTGATCGCCAAGCTGTCAAATTCAAACACCATCGGTAGCTTAATAAGAGGATGCTAAGAGGCATTATGGCGGTTTTTATTTGAGTCAGCTGATCGATTCAATAGGATTATTGTGTGCCTCGAGGTTATTTTGTTCCTAATATCGAGCTGTGCCTTAGTAAATATGGAACTTGGACAATCTTTTGCGACATTACAGAACTACGCAGACAAATTAAATAATTTTAAAACTCCAGCGGGAAGTAGACGGAGGAAGACCTACAAATCTCGTTTAAATCCATTACGAGAATGATTACCTATATTAAATATTCTTCATTCGAAGTACACATGATGAAAGGATTTATAGGGAAAACTCAATCAGGAGTAAGCTCAGGAGGTACCTACTTTGAAGAGTATGAGTTCGTGAGGAAGCTCATCGGAGATAGTTATTATCCAATGTGTTATCCTATGTGCCCCTAATCTTATGACACCAGTTCTAAGGCCATAAACTAAAGAATAGCCACGTGGCACACAAATAACAAGAGACATTTTGTAGAAATAATTTATTTAGATAATTATTACAGTAACATTTTTGTTATAAATTCCCTATTTTTTATTTCCAAAATTATTCTTTTCTCATGCCACTCTCATTTCTCATCAATTCCTCGTAGCCTCAGCCCTAATGGTCTCCTACCTCCCCGTCTATGCGAGGTTGAATAGTATTGGTGCTAGGTGCTAATAGTGGCTTTCATGGAAGCAGTCAGACTTGTACCTGTAAACAAGTATAATAATTGTTATTAAAATACACAGAAACCCCGTTGCAACAGCGATAGGAATTATTATTACATAATAGAC
Organism: Dasypolia templi; assembly: GCA_963555695.1. Taxonomy (NCBI): domain Eukaryota; kingdom Metazoa; phylum Arthropoda; class Insecta; order Lepidoptera; family Noctuidae; genus Dasypolia; species Dasypolia templi. Next base: position 5,071,041 of record OY743148.1, on the reverse strand, counting down.
ACAAGTACCAAATATTTGTAATTTTCAAAAGATTATATTCAAGCTAGGACATGAGAAAACATAGCTATTATCGGCTACTGCTTTTACATTCATTTGGTCAGATTATATTAATAGGTCTATATAAATTCAGGGTAATATACCTTTTCCAGTTTAGTCCAATTATTAGAGCTAATTATTTTCATTGCTACCATATCAAATACACTTAAAAAAATTTAATAAATAATTTTATTCAAATTAAATATATCCGATGTTATTTTTGACATACGTCTGTTAAAGTCACGACAGATAAAAAAAGCGTGGGTTTGGCAACTTTATTCTTAAAATTCTGTTTTGTAGTCGACTATTTTGATTTTAGTCTGTGCTGAACGCATAACTTCACCTCTATTCCGTTTTGCTACTAATCACCTGCTAACTAGCGTTTATAAACAAAGAAAAGTTAATCATTGCTTAAGAGCTAACTAATTGCTTAGCTAAGCAGTGGCTAATCAATGATTAGCGAGATTTTTATAAATAAGGCTGTAACAGTCTTATTCATAAACGTGTCTTAAATTTTAATCAATTGCTAAGCAAATGATTAGCCAAATTCTTATTCATAAACGCTATTTAGCGCTACGAGATCGCTAAGCAATTGATTAGTAGCTGTAAAATTTAAACACCAACGGAAGCTTGATAAGAGGATGCTAAGAGGCAAAATGGCGTTTATATTTCAGTCAGCTGATCGATTCATTGGGATTATTGTGTGCCTCGATGTTATTTTGTTCCTAATACCGAGCTGTGCCTTAGTAAATATGGAATTCGACAATATTTTAGTGCATTTCAGAACGACGCAGAAAAATTAAATAATTTTGAAACGCCAGCGGGAAGTAGACGGAGGAAGACCTACAAAACTCGTTTAAATTCATTAAGATTGATTATGATTTATGGCGAAAACTCAATCAAGAGAAGGTCTGAGCCTTCTTCTCCTGATTGGGTTTTCCCTTTACTCAGGTTTGAAGAGAATGAGTACGAACTCATTCTCTTCAAACCTCTTAAGTACCTACCGAGCCTTCTCATGATTGAGTTTTCCCTGTATGCGCTTCCTCACAAAAGAAAGCTCATCGGAGATACTGATTTTAAAATTTGGTATCCCATGTTACCAAAAACTAAAGAAAAGTCACGTTGTAGCAGTTACACAAAAATAATAAGAGACATTTTGTAAAAACAATTTATTTTGAAACATAATAAATTACTTAACACTTTTAAAATTCTTTTGATAAAAATTCCCTATTTCTGATTTGCAATATTTTTCTTACAAAGACATGGAGTGTGCCATTCTTTTCTCATGCCACTTTGATTTCTCAGCAATTCCACGTAGCCCTAATGCTGTCCTCACTCCCCGTCTTTGCGAAGTTGAATAGTATCGGTGCTAGGTGCTAATAGTGGCTTTCATGGAAGCAGTCAGACTTGTACCTGTAAACAAGTATAATAATTGTTATTAAAATACACTAAAACCCCGTTGCAGCAGCAATTGGAATTAGGAAGTAATATATAATTAGAGATTAAACGAACTTACCTGTGAGTGAAGTTCGATCCTAATTATATGAAGGCTTCGTCCGAAGAGATTAGCATTTTATACACATGCAGTAACGCGTAGTATACACCATTTCACACTATTTTGAGAATATCTTGATTTCTTCTGCATTTTAATCACAAAAAAAAAAACTTTTTATTGTGGGTAGATTAGTCCACTTGATTCCTGCACCCGCAATCCGTGTCATATAGTTTAGAGTTTAGCCCATTCACTTCATATTTTACGATTGATAAGGGTTGAGACAGACCGAGTGGGTGGGAGGGTTGCTAATCTCTTCGGACGAAGCCTTCATATAATTAGGATCGAACTTCACTCACAGGTAAGTTCGTTTAATCTCTAATTATACTTCAGGCTTCGTCCTCGTGATTAGCATTTTATACACATGTAGACTTTTAGAGATATGAATCGTAAAGTATAATTAAATGAAATACATTAGTTAGATTGTAATGTATTTTATAATGTTATAAAGAAAAAAGAAAAAAAATCACGTCATTTTACAATCAGATTAAACAAAAGAAACTTACAAGGGTTACTTGTTAATTGAATCTTGCAAAATAGCCATACCAAAACAATCATTAGACTCATTATTAACCGGTCTACTGTAAAAAAATTCAAATGTTTTGGAGCTAGGGCTCCAACCAGCAGCTTTCCTAATTTTATCAATATTAACACCTAATCTTTGCGCAGCAGATGTGGCAGCATGCCGAGTGCTATGCGCAGTGAACGTGAAAGTATCAATTCCGCTTTTTTTATTTTTTTTATTTTGGCATCTCGCAGGTCAACCTATGCGGTTGTCGTCTGCTTAAGCGGACTTGCCTGTGGATTCCCTAATAAATTAAGGCCTCCAGCCAGGACTTAAACTTATATACTAACTAAAACTAAGCGACAACGCTAAGGGCACCCCCTGTGGGGTACGAACCTCGGCTTAGGGCGTCGCTGGAAGAGGGCAGCAAATGACTAGCTGGATCAGGATTGATATTATTTATGGACGAATTTAAAGCTACAGGCTCAGCGGCGCGGGCTGGCTCGAGCAAGGGTCGGGAGGGGCGTCGATTTGGGCGTCGCGGCGGGCCTCGGCGGCGAGGGCGGTAGGACGGCGATCGGGTTTTGGGCTTATGTAGCGTGCTAGTGGCCTTACTACTCTCCTGGAGGAGGGTAGTGGCGTCGTCGGGGTCGAGCTCAATTCCGCTTAAACTTAGGGTATGTTTTATCCATCTAGATAAAGTTTGTGCACCTACTGACTTATGAGGCCTTTTAATTAAAACTGATAAATAAAGTATCTGTATTGATACGAAGTCCTTCAGTCATTTCGAGGTAATCTATTATAGCTTTTGCTGGACTAATCTCTGGTTTCTCATAAAAAACGGAATAACGAGTATGGGTTGTGATACACCAATTCTAGATGTTTTTATAAGGTCGGGAATTTTAATTTTGATTTCTTTGGCAAAAATTTTAATATTACATATTTTAATTTTTGAAAATGTTTGCACCCTATGAGCAGTGACGAGAGCTAATAGAGTAATATTTTTTTTTGAAATGTTTTCAAGGCTTAAATCTCTATTGAGTCCCAATAGAGATTTAAGCCTTGGTCATTTTTGACTCTTGAAAAGATTTGGACTCTCTGATCACAACACGCAATTCCCCACCCCGTTGTTGAGGCATCAGAGAAAATTTCAAGGTCATATTTATCAATTTTGATTTTACAAACAGAATGATCGATAGCATGCTTCCACCACTCAAAGTCTAATTTTAACGAATTTGGTATAATCATATTTGTTTCATAACTATTGTTTGTATTTTTTAAATTAAGGTATTTACATCTTTCAAATAGTTTGGTATAAAGCCAGCCATACTCCACAGCTGGGCAGGCAGACACCAAAAGACCAACAAAGCTAGCGAAAGCTCTGATTTTACATTGTTTTAAATCCGTCATTTTTTTTTTTTTTCTAATTTTATTTTATTTATTTTTTCTTTTGGTAATGTGACCTGAAACTTTCTTATATCTACAATATATCCTAAATATCTGCAAGTGTGTGAAGGATTGAAATTACTTTTTTCCTTATTAATAATAAAACCAAGGCTCGTAAGGAGGTCATAAGTTTCTTGCATGTTTTTATAACATGTTTGTTGATCATGACCAATTAGGCAAATGTCATCTAAATATATAGTAGAGAAGTATCCACGTGTTCTCAATGCTTTCATAACTGGTTTCATAACCTTTGTAAATACAAACGGAGCAGTATTCAAGCCGAAAGTTAAGACATTAAATTCATAAATAGAATGCTCAAACTGGAATCTGAGAAATTTTCGATCACCTTTATCAATTTTTATTAAATAATAAGCGTCTTTTAAGTCGATAGTGCACAAGTAACAATTTCGTGATATCAGTTTTAGTACTGTTCTCAAGTCTTCCAGTTTGAAGTGATTAGTGTCAATAAATTTATTTAAAGACTTTAAGTTTAAGATAAAACGCATATTTCCGTTTGGCTTGGGTATTAAAATACATTTGACAAATATTGGTCGGACCGATCTTCACATTCTGAAATAGCTCCTAATGATAACAAATTATCGATGGCTTCAATGAAATGTGCCCTTTCTGACTCAGAATATTTTCGAACGCTAGGACGTACTGATTGAATTGGTAACCGAGAAAAGGGGATTTTATAACCCTTTATATATGAAAGGATCATTGGATCATGAGTGATCATTGGCCATTCTTTATAAAATAAGGACAATCGACCAGCAGGTTTTACCGTGTTTAGCGACGTCTGTTGTTCTGTCGCTGCTGCAGATGCTGAGACTGCTTGAATTAGTTGGCTGGCCGATTGGGCGTCGAGTTCGTCGCAGGTTCCTTCATCCTTGGTGGACCCATCGGCCTGCGAGTTGGACCCGGATTCCTCCAGTTTAAATTCCTTGAAGGATTAGCTGTGCTCTGTGTGAACTTCTTATTTGGAGGTTTAGGTCCCGATGCTTTAAGATCGGTACCGGATTTATTGATGGATTTCGCAGTTTTTATGGTTTCGGCTAAGTTCTCACCGAAAATAAGCTTATCAATCCTAGTATGCTGTAGCTGCTCTCTAACTTCTTTCTTTACAGCATTCATTAGGAAGTTTCTCCGCGTCACAGAGTCAGTATGTTGACAGTCACAGATGATACGAGTAGAATCCATCAGAAGTTTGAGTAAGGCGGTGTTTTTCTCTTTAGCTGATAATAAAAGCGTGATGGCTTCTCCTAATGAAGTAATGGCTAAGGTTATTTGTTTTTGTTTACTTTGAATAGCTTTATCGCGTTTAGCAATAATATCTGAGACAGCTGCTTTTATTTCTGCATTTAATTCTGGAGGATCAATCAACTTGGCATTTTCAGGAGTTAAATAATTTTCTTGAAGCTCCTTACGCAGCTCTTTTGTTATCCCCGCCGTTGTCCAATGTTGAAATCTAATCGATAAATCTTTTTGTATATTTTTCCCTTATTTTTATCTGTTGTAGGATCAGTGCCTATTATATCCAACAGTTCATTATCAAGTTCTGAGTCTTCTGTTGCGGTTATCGTCGGGTCTGTGAGTGGAATAGGCTCCAGAACTACGGGCGGTGAAGGGTCCGCAGGATCCGGCGCAGCAATCACGACAGATTGAATCTGGACAGAGTTTTCATCGCGCGATGTGCTGGGGAGTGGGTTTGGTTCCACCTCGGGCTGCGTTTCGTCTACATCTGTTTGTAGCTCGGGAGAAGGTTGATCCAGGTCTGAGATGACCACTTGATTGTTAAATAACCCAATATATTCTCCGTCTGAAAAGAGACGTTAAGTCCCATGTAGCATGGCAATGCGAGTCAATATTATAATGTAAGTGACAGTCCCAAGTTATGATATAACACGTACTGTCCACAAACAATTTTTTCTAGCACCATTGAGGCAGTCCCCTTGTACTGCTCGGAGGGCCGAGAAACGACTGCATTATTTTTGTAACAATAAACTAGAACAAGTTGTTCAATATCGTTCGATGTTAAAAATCTTTAATGTTTTCAATCTAAAACACTTGTTATTTACATACTAGTCTAGAAGACCACTGAATTGTTAGAAATTAACAGTAAGAGACAGTCCCAATGCAAGCAAGTACTGACCGCAAACTATTTTTTCTAAATCTTGTTTTGTCTGGCTCGTATTAGTGGAAAAACAGTCCCACTGTACTGTCCGTAACACTAATTTCTCGAGTACTAGAAACTATGAAGTATGTACCTATTTTATGTTGTTGGTAGGTATACTCGTATACGATGTTGAAAAAGTGAACAAGACGTGTAATCTCGAATACTTAATAACAGATAAAGACCGTTATGTAATCAAATTGAAGAAAAATAAAATGGGAATATAAACCATACCTTGATCATCTAACGGAGAACGGCGGCACAAGCTTGTTGTTGACAATAACTGTGAGTCATCCGAATAATATGAATCACGGGATCGACGCCGTTTGCGTCTTAATTTTCTTTGTAATCTTCTAATTTTATGTTTTATACGATCACAATCATCACCTTTTCTTTTAGGCATTATAACAATAACACTAGATATTAACTTTTTATATAAGTAACTGTAATCGCGAGCGAGTGTGAAACGGCGCAGCACTAAAAAGCGAATGACACGGATTGCGGGTGCAGGAATCAAGTGGACTAATCTACCCACAATAAAAGTTTATTTTTTTTGTGATTAAAATGCAGAAGAAATCAAGATATTCTCAAAATAGTGTGAAATGGTGTATACTACGCGTTACTACATGTGTATACAATGCTAATCTCGAGGACGAAGCCTGCAGTATAATAGACACAAGTGCCTACATACCTTTCCAAAAGGGTATACACTCTTCAAGACATGACATTAATAATACATTGACCAATACTATACAATGGTTAAACAATAATAATTTAAAAATTAATTTAAGTAAGACAGTTATTATGCATTTTAGCCATCGTTTACTGACATTTTGCAATCTTGACATAACATATTATAATATAACAATTGACACGGTTAGTACAACGAAGTTTCTGGGACTAATTATTGACCGACAATTAAATTGGAAGGATCACATAGATTCTCTGAGTAAGAGAATTAGTAGTAGTGCCTATGTATTGTACTTGCTGTCACGTAATGTCAATAGGGCAGCGTTATTAACAGCTTACTATGGTCTGGCTGAATCCGTTCTCAGATATGGTGTTATTTTTTGGGGTAACTCGACTAATAGAGAAGTAGCATTTAAAGCACAGAACAATCATAAACTATTCCCGCGCATTGCAGATCGGTTTCCCAGGAACAGGCGTGAAAAAACCCAACTATGTGTACCTCCCTGTAGGTCCGCACATATGCGTAAAAGTATTTTTCGTATGGCACCAATTGTTTACAATAAGTTGCCTAAAAGTTGGAAGGAGCTTAACTCTGGTCACTTGAAAAGTAAACTGAAGACATATTTAGTAAATAAAGCATACTATAGCATTAACGAGTTCCTAGAGGAAAGATTTGTATTGACATAGTAGCTTATTTGAGTTGATTATTAATTGTTCGTGTTTGTTAATTTACAATGAAATCGTTTAATTATTTTATTTATCTTTTTTTTTTTTTTTTTTTTTCTTGACATGATTATTGTTATTTTAAATTTATTACTATTACTTTCATAATTACTTAATTTATTGTTATTTTTATTATTTATGGTTGACATATTACTATTTGTTGACATGATTATAGTTATAAATAAATTTATTACAATATTACTATTACTCTTTAATTTCTTCATTTATTTTTATTATTTGAAAGAGAATGTTTTAAATTGTAATAGTTTCTTGACATTTGCACGTCACATCACTCACATCATGTGGCAAACATGTCTGTACCCAATAATGTTGTTACCATCTTGCATGCATGTATTTTCTTGTATGTATGACACATGTTTAAGCAAATAAATGTTATGTTTTTTTCCTGCGGCAACACTACAGCTAACAGCTGATTTGAATTTGTCCCTGCAATTTTAATTTTAAATAATATAATTCCTTTTTAATAAGGCCTATTTCCAATTAATTAAATAGGTTATAGCGTAATTAAGTGGATTCTGTGTAAAATTTAAGCAATAAGTGCAAAGTATGTGATTTTTTTTTATTGTGATGCGTTGACAGTTACCTGCTCAAGTGAATGTTGCATTTTCATCTCGTTATCAGGTACATTACTATATATTTTACTTGGTAGTAGATAGTTATATTCTGCGAACCCACTTTATCGCTGTGGTAGAGCCATAAGCTCGTAGGCTGCATTTTTGCCCTTATCAGCCAGACATGGCGTGATGTGAAGGCGCCAGTGACCACCAGCTTAGTTGTACGTTCTATGTATTAATTAGGTTAGATAGAATAGTTAGTCTTACATCAAGCTCTGTAAGCTCGGGTCGTTTATTCTAATAAACTCTTAGTTAAACGAGTCCTAATATTTTTATTTTCAACCATCGCTCCGCTCCCGAAATCTAACTGGCGCAGCCGGTAGGATTGCCGTAAACTGTTGCCTTCGCGGAAAGACAAGTGTGAAAGACTTAAAAGTGAAAAAGAACACTAAGGAACTTATTCGCGAGTGGTAACGTAGAGTCGTCGTTACTTAAAATCAGTGACACGTTCTTGGCAATCCTCGAACCAAATAAATAAGTTTAGTTAACGCGTAACGATAACGTGGATGAGCAGAGATGGTGATAAGTTATAAGGCGGTTGGACTGTGAGTAACCTTCTACTTCCTTCCTGATTCCCCACACTAATTATGCTTATAAAACTGTAACTTTTGTATTATTTCATAAAATCTGGAAAATCTAGTGAAAAAACCTTTTTTTTTTTTTTTTGTAAATTATATATTGTTGCTTGTCTTTTGTCTTATCTAAACGATTCTATTTAAAATGAATCAAGGCCAGATTCCTGTATCCGCGGCAACCGGTCCAGCCCCGTCCATTCCTGAATTTAGTGGTGAAACGCATTTGATTAGTTTAAAAAGAAAAAGAAAGTGCGAATATTTTATTGAAAAGTATCAAGGGACTACCGATCGAAATGAATTTTTAATGCAGAATAATACTAGTAAATTAAAGGATAAAGCGGCAGCCCTAATAAGTGAAAGAGGTGATTTTGAAACCTATAGCGAATTAAAATCTTTATTGATCCAACATTTTGGGATCCCAGGAGCGAAGAATGCGTAGCTATTGAGCTGGAAACTTTAAAAATAAAACACAGTGAGTCATACTTACAGTTTTGCAGTCGTATTCAAGACATCCGTGCTATATTAATTTCAAAAGTGAATCAGAACAGCTCTATAACGCTAAGAGAAGCTCAAAAAATAATTTATAACAATACTTCTCTTAATATCTTTATGTATAATTTACCAGAACATATGGTGCGGCTTGTTCGAATTAAAAACCCTACTACGTTGGAAGAAGCTTTAAAATATATCCTTGAAGAGGTTAACTTTCAAGAACAATATAATTTACGTAATAAAATGTTGCAACACCGACCGCAAGGTCTTATGTTACCATCGCGCGATAAAGGATTTGTTTTTAATTCACCCAATCCGAAGTCATTTATCGCATCGCCCCCTTTACAAAATAACAATTTCAGACCTTATACAAATCAAACACAATTCAAATTTGGTATACTTAATCAAAATGGTGTACGTCCAAATATACCGAGTCAACAATTTGGTTCACGACCGCAAATGGTTCCAACTGGACCACCAGTCGTTGCTAGAAGAAATCCAAAGCTATTAGACTTCCGACCTCAAGTAGGACCATTTGGATACAGGCCCCCAAACGCACAATTTGGCTATACACCCGTTCAAGCTTTGGCGTATCGCCCAACCAATAGTTTCTACGATAATGACGTGACAATGAGAACTGCTCCAGCACCGGTTAAGCATGTTGATGCTTAACCGGTGCTAGAGCAGTTCTCATTTTTAGGTTTTCCTGTGAACGAACTTTATACGGATAACGAACAATATTACTACTGCCCCACTCACGACGATAATACGCATAATATGACACACTATGACAATGACTATACAAATATGTACACTGAAGATGGTGGCGCTGATGAGGAGCCTAGCGCAGAATTTACGGAAACTGCTGAAAACTTGCATTCAACTGAAAATAACAGTGATCCGGAAACTGTCCAAAATTTTCAAATAAATTCAATACTAACCCACCGGAAATGATAGAACTTAATTTCGATGCCAACCTAAAATAAAATAAATTTCGATGCAAGTTTATGTTGGATACAGGAAGCACACGATCTTTTATAAGTCCCAGGAAAGCTGATCAGTATTTTGCTAAATTTAAATCATATGAACCATTTACAGTTACAAGCATACATGCCACTAGTAAACATTATGAGGTAGCTGAAATTCCCCTATTCTCTATTTTTAATTATGATGGGTATCATAAATTTTATATTTACGATGTGGACAACAGATATGACGGGTTGATTGGAATGGACCTCATGACTCGACTTTATTCTGAATTATCGTTTAAGGACAAGACTTTAAAGGCAAATGGCGTCAACATTCCTATAATCTATCCCACTGACCTTGAATTTAAATTGGAACCGCGGACCGAACATCGAGTAAAATTACCTGTAAATCAAAAGGATGGCTATGCCTTAATAGATTTCCAACAGTTTCATGAAGGCATTCGAATGCCAGCTGCAATTGTTAAATGTGAAAATTACTTAGCCTCTACTGTTTACAGAATGCAACTAACCTTGAAATGACTTTAATTATAACGGCTCCGTTCAAGGTTACCTATTTTTCTAACAAGTGTATAGTAAATAATATAACTGATTCAACTGATGTAGAGATAGACTCATTACTGACAGACAACCTAAAGAAATTGCGCCTTGACCACCTCAATCAAGAAGAACGTGACCAAAAATCAAAAAAAAATCAAAAGTCATTTATTCAAATTAGGCTGAGAATCAGCACTTTTCGAACGTCAAAATTACATAAGACAGTCCCCCAAAAAGCCCGCCCTTCACCACTTCCTAGTGCTTTAGCTGGGAAGAAGAAGTGGCGCAACAAACTCCCCAGCAGCACAGCTGTCTGTTCAGTGAGAAGAACTTGATTCTAAACAATTGCAAGTAATTACCGAAACGCCAATGACAAAAAAAATAGAAAAAAAATTGCATGTAAATAACACAAATACATAAATAAAGCCTTCAGGCCTAAAGTGCATGGCAGCTTACATATGCAATACTGAAATTATTATACAACAAATAAAATAAATTAATGATAAACTAGGACCATCAAAGTAAAATAAATCAACAGAACAATTACTGTAACAATGATAAAACCAAAGACAGCAAGACGACCAGTCACCACAAGCAACACCCGTTCACGAGCATAACGCAAAGGTCAGCCATTACCCCCCTCGCCATATTTGAGGGAAGGAGGAAACCCGACCCCCGACGCTACCGCAAGCAGTGACATCTAAGGGAGCATGACGAACCTGCTGTTGGTTGCTCAGGCAAGAATAATATTATCAATTGTCGAGGTCGCTAGCTAACCATATATTGCAATACAGCTCATTAAAAACAATGTAATGAGTAGATCATGTCAATAATAAATGAAGACAACAAAATAATTGACTTATACCGTCAAATAAAAAATTAAAAAATTATATGAACTCATATACCCTGTCAGTCAGTAAGCTGATTCTGGAGAAAGAACACGAACATTGTCTTGAGTTAATCACAGCGACCAACAGTTCTTATCGTTTAAGTAGTCGTTAATGGAATAATATGCCTTTGAACAAAGGTTGGATTTTACTTGGGCCTTAAACGCATTAAAAGGTAAATCTAGTAAAGAAGAGGGCAACTTGTTATAAAAGGTTATACCAAGCCCAACAAATGAGTTATGGACCTTATGAAGCCGGTGAAAGGGAGCACGTAGTTTGTTCTTATTTCTGGTGTTAACATTGTGAAAATCACTGTTTTTAGTGTATAAGTGTATATTTTGCCTAATATATAAGATGTTGGCGAAGATGAATTGAGATGCCACTGTGAGAATACCAATATCTTTAAAAAAATCTCTAAGAGAAACTCTGGCTCCTAGCTGATAAATTGCTCGGACAGCTCGTTTTTGAAGGACGAATATATTTTGAATATCAGCGGCTTTGCCCCACAGCAGAATACCGTAGGACATAACGCTGTGGAAATAACTAAAATAGACTAAGCGAGCTGTATCAACGTCAGTGTATTGTCTTACTTTCCTGACGGCGTAGGCGGCTGAACTGAGCCTCCCCGCTAAGCTTGAGATTTGTGGGCCCCACTGAAGTTTGGCATCTACCGTTATGCCCAGAAAAACCGTCGAGTCTACAGTTTCAAGCAGCTCTTTATCTAAGACGATGTTGGGTCCTAGATTTCTAACATTCGGTAAGGCGAACTTCACACATTTCGTTTTCTTGGCATTGAGAACTAGATTATTTGACGTAAACCAATGCGTAACCATTGAGAGTGCACGGTTTACGTCGTCAAAATCTTGTCTATTCCTGTCTACTTTAAAAATAAGAGAGGTATCATCTGCAAACAGTACAATGTCACAGATATCGTTTAAATAGAATGGTAAGTCATTGATATACACTAAAAACAAGAATGGACCCAGTATTGAGCCTTGAGGTACACCTAACTGAACTGGTAGCTCGGAAGATTTCACACCATCGACATCTACACATTGGAACCTATTATGTAAATAAGAATTTATTACGTTGAGAGCTTCGTTTTGGACACCGTAATGACGTAGTTTACGCAAAAGCGTGTCATGGCGCACGCAATCAAAGGCTTTAGAGAGATCACAGAAAACTCCAATAGCATTTTGCGATTTCTCCCATGCATTAAATATGTGTTTCAGCAGAGCAACACCCGCATCTGTAGTCGAACGTCCTTTTGAAAAGCCATATTGTTCATTATGAAGTAGGCTATTTAGGTTAAAATGTCTTAGCAACTGATTAAGTATTAACTTTTCAAATATTTTGCTAAATGCTGGTAAGATAGAAATAGGCCTAAAATTGCTAATGATATTTTTATTACCAGATTTAAATAATGGTATGACTTTACTACTCTTCATGAGGTCAGGAAAAGTTCCTAGATCAACACATTTATTAAAAGTAATAGCTAGATAGGGGGCTACAATGTCTATTATATTACTTAAAAGTTTAATGGAGATGCCCCAGTAATCACCAGTGTTTTTAGACTTAAGAGTGTTAAATACGTTATATTACATCACTAGGCGTTACATGTTCGAAGCTAAATAAGCGAGTACATTTTTGCACACTACTATTCAAAAGGTTCTCAGCTTTAGACGGGGACGAATTTAAGGAGCAAGTCGTAGTTATAGGTATGTTGGCAAAAAACTCATTAAATGCCTCAGCTACGTCAGCTGCCTTACTAACTAATTTGTTATCGACCATAATCTCAAGTTGATTTTCTTGTTAAACCGACTTACCCGTTTCATTGTTAATAATTTTCCAAGTGGTTTTTACTTTATTATTGGAACTTTTAATTGAATCACTTAAGAATTTTGATTTCGCAATAGCACAAATCTTTTTAAATAATTTTGAATATTTTTTTACATACTCTAGGAAAGGAGTATCAAACCTGTATTTTTTCAAACCATATAATTCGTATAGTCTCGCTCTACTTTTATAAATACCTGGAGTAGCCCATTGGTTGAAGCCAACGGAAGTGCCATTAATGTTAATGGTTTTGGTCTTGAAAATAGACTGGTATTCTTTTTGCACAACATCAAAAAGGGCTCCGTAAATTTCGTTAGGATTCTCGTGTTCTACTAACGATGGTGTAATTCTATGAGCTATATTATCTTTAAACTTTTCACAACGACTAGCTGTATAAGGCCTGCATTCAAGTTTATACGGTTTTTTATGTAATGTCATGGGGAAGCTAGCTAATAAACCACAGTGGTCGGACGTTAAGTCACTTAACACTAATTTATTTTTGGCATCATAATTACTAAATATCAAAATCAAAATCAAAATCAAAAGTCATTTATTCAAATTAGGCTGAGAATCAGCACTTTTCGAACGTCAAAATTACATAAGACAGTCCCCCAAAAGGCCCGCCCTTCACCACTTCCTAGTGCTTTAGCTGGGAAGAAGAAGTGGCGCAACAAACTCCCCAGCAGCACAGCTGTCAGTTAGAAGAACTTGATTCTAAACAATTGCAAGTAATTACCGAAACGCCAATGACAAAAAAAAAAGAAAAAAAAATTGCATGTAAATAACACAAATACATAAATAAAGCCTTCAGGCCTAAAGTGCATGGCAGCTTACATATGCAATACTGAAATTATTATACAACAAATAAAATAAATAAATGATAAACTAGGACCATCAAAGTAAAATAAATCAACAGAACAATTACTGTAACAATGATAAAACCAAAGACAGCAAGACGACCAGTCACCACAAGCAGCACCCGTTCACGAGCATAACGCAAAGGTCAGCCATTACCCCCCTCGCCATATTTGAGGGAAGGAGGAAACCCGACCCCCGACGCTACCGCAAGCAGTGACATCTAAGGGAGCATGACGAACCTGCTGTTGGTTGCTCAGGCAAGAATAATATTATCAATTGTCGAGGTCGCTAGCTAACCATATATTGCAATACAGCTCATTAAAAACATTGTAATGAGTAGATCATGTCAATAATAAATGAAGACAACAAAATAATTGACTTATACCGTCAAATAAAAAATTAAAAAAATATATGAACTCATATACCCTGTCAGTTAGTAAGCTGATTCTGGAGAAAGAACACGAACATTGTCTTGAGTTAATCACAGCGACCAACAGTTCTTATCGTTTAAGTAGTCGTTAATGGAATAATATGCCTTTGAACAAAGGTTGGATTTTACTTGGGCCTTAAACGCATTAAAAGGTAAATCTAGTAAAGAAGAGGGCAACTTGTTATAAAAGGTTATACCAAGCCCAACAAATGAGTTATGGACCTTATGAAGCCGGTGAAAGGGAGCACGTAGTTTGTTCTTATTTCTGGTGTTAACATTGTGAAAATCACTGTTTTTAGTGTATAAGTGTATGTTTTGCCTAATATATAAGATGTTGGCGAAGATGAATTGAGATGCCACTGTGAGAATACCAATATCTTTAAAAAAATCTCTAAGAGAAACTCTGGCTCCTAGCTGATAAATTGCTCGGACAGCTCGTTTTTGAAGGACGAATATATTTTGAATATCAGCGGCTTTGCCCCACAGCAGAATACCGTAGGACATAACGCTGTGGAAATAACTAAAATAGACTAAGCGAGCTGTATCAACGTCAGTGTATTGTCTTACTTTCCTGACGGCGTAGGCGGCTGAACTGAGCCTCCCCGCTAAGCTTGAGATTTGTGGGCCCCACTGAAGTTTGGCATCTACCGTTATGCCCAGAAAAACCGTCGAGTCTACAGTTTCAAGCAGCTCTTTATCTAAGACGATGTTGGGTCCTAGATTTCTAACATTCGGTAAGGCGAACTTCACACATTTCGTTTTCTTGGCATTGAGAACTAGATTATTTGACGTAAACCAATGCGTAACCATTGAGAGTGCACGGTTTACGTCGTCAAAATCTTGTCTATTCCTGTCTACTTTAAAAATAAGAGAGGTATCATCTGCAAACAGTACAATGTCACAGATATCGTTTAAATATTATCAAGACAATATTATCAAGACAAGTTGACGAAGATGCCGTGATCCTAGTTGGTTCAAAAAACAAGTTAATCAAATTATAAGACCTAAACAGATTGAGAAGTCTAATACTTAATGGAGTAACATCTAAAATATCAATATTAAAATCTCCACATAAAATTATACTCTTATTACTTGATTTTAACCTATTCAGAGAATCCTCCATTACCGATTCAAAACTAATAAAATCACCAGAAGGGGGTCGATAAACACAGATTACAACGAATTGCTCTAGTTCAACACAAGACAACTCAATACCTTACCTTACTAGTAAATTATGACCTTATTAGTAAATTATGTCACGAGTACAAAGACATATTTTACTGTGAAGAGCTGCCCTTGACCTTTACAAATCAAGTCAAACATCATATACGAACCACTAATGAAGATCCTATTTATATCAAACCATATCGGCAAGCTCCAGCACAAGCTGCAGAAATCAAACGGCAGGTAGAAAAACTTCTCAAGGACAATGTGATCCGTGAATCACACTCACCCTGGAGTGCACCTGTGCATTTGGTTACCAAAAAGGCAGATGCTTCCGGTCAAGTGAAGTATAGAATGGTAATAGACTATCGTCGACTTAATGATATAACAATCGATGATAAATATCCACTTCCCAACATATGCGACTTATTTGACAAACTTGGCAAAAGCAATTATTTTACATCTCTCGATTTAGCTTCCGGTTATCACCAAATTGAAATTTCTGACAGCGAGAAAACAGCTTTTTCTACACAAAATGGGCAATACGAATTCCTCCGTATGCCATTTGGCCTCAAAACCGCTCCAGCAACCTTTCAAAGGACAATGGATAACGTCTTAAGAGGGTTGCAGGGTATACATTGTATGGTCTACTTAGATGATATTCTTATATACTTTAGTGGTATTTTAGAACATGTTCAGAGATTACGATCTGTTTTTGATAGGCTACGTCAGACTAACCTTAAGGCCCAAGTAGACAAGTCTGAATTTTTACGCAAGGAAGTACAGAACTTAGGACATACGCTTACTAAAGACGGACTTCGACCAAATAATGACAAAATACAGGTAGTTCTTGACTATCCCTTACCACGGACACAGACCGAAATCAAACGATTCTTAGGATTTGTGGGATATTATAGGCGGTTCATTAAAGACTTTTCCAAAATTACACAACCCTTGTCAGCTTCTTTAAAAAAGGGCAAGAAAGTTGTGACGGATCAAAAGTATACTGAGGCCTTTGAAAAATGCAAGGAACTTCTAATTAATGCACCTATATTGCAATATCCTGACATGAATAAACCGTTTGTACTAACCACAGAAGCTTCTGAGGTCGCTATTGGTGCTGTTTTATCACAGGGACCTATAGGTGGCGACAAGCCCATAGCTTATGCTAGTCGAACGTTGACAGACACTGAAAAGAGATATAGTACTATTGAACGTGAGTTGTTGGCAATTGTCTGGGCCATAAAACACTTCAGGCCCTATTTGTACGGACACAAATTCGACATCTACACTGACCACAGGCCTCTAGTCTGGTTATACCAACTTAAAGAATCAAATAGCAAATTAACACGTTGGCGTTTACGTATACAAGAATACGATTTTAACGTTATATATAAAAACGGTAAACAAAACGTGAACGCCGATGCATTATATCGCATTCGCCTAAATGCCCTAAAAGGAACCGACAATTCAGACAACAGTTCAATGATTGTAAATTTAGACGAACATAAAGACATGTCCAGACATAGTACGGACGGTTCTACAACTATTTCTATAGCTGACTCTGAAAGAACCACTACAGCTAGTCCGATAAGTATATCAGAAACTGAGGCAGGTCTTGACAAATCACCTCATTATCCCTTACCATCTGAGACTTCTTCTATACAGACAGTTCCTTCAGCCAATGATCTCAAATCCAGTGGAATACCGATCTTAAACGAAGCGATAGATACCAAGCCTAATCAAATACTTGTCTTTAGCTGGTTTCGTAATGAGATTCAAGTAAAGGACTTATCTAGAGACAAACAAAAGGTGTTAGAAGTATTTTTGCCCCTACATAACTATAATCTCATCACAGCAATTTTGAAATACTACATAAAACCAAAATTAAGTATTTCATTTATTTTGAAAATAAAGAGCTTAGAAAAGAATTCAGTAACATCATAATTTCTCTGTTTAAGAAAGACGTGGTTAATTTCTATGAATGTACCGAGCGGGCTGTTTACATCGAAGATGAGCAGGAACAAAAAGCTATAATCATTAAATTACACGAAGGCAAGACATGTCATCGTGGCATCAGTGAAACCGTTAAACGTATTCGTCGTAACCATTATTGGCCAAATTTGGTTGAAACCGTTTCCGCCATTATTAATTCATGTGAGCGTTGTAAAATGTCTAAATACGATAGAAAACCCATTAAACCCTTTTTGCAACTTACACAAACTCAGAATGCCCCTTTTCAAGAAGTATTTATAGACCTGTTTAGCATAGAATCGAAATACTATTTAACTTTAATTGATGCATTTAGCAAATTAGGTCAAGCCATAGAAATTCCATCTCGTTCAACACCAGAAGTGATTAGAGCACTGATGAAATATTTTTCTTTTTACGGCATACCACAGAAAATAAGTTCTGACCCTGGAACTGAATTCAACAATGAATTACTAAGAGAATTAACAGATTTACATAAAATAAAAATACACATAGGGACCCCCAACAATCCAAACTCTATGGGCCTCATAGAACGTTTTCATTCCACAATTATAGAAATATATAGATTGGCAAAATATGAAAAGAAAGTTACAGACGCAGCCTCTGTAATGGCCTATGCTGTTATGTCCTATAATAACACTATTCATAGCACCACGGATTTAACTCCGTTTGAAGCTGCGTTTGGTCATACTGAATTAAATTCTACATTTAATTCTGAATTTGATAAAGCTTACAAACAACAATTGATTAGGGATCATAAGAAAAGAACTCAGGCACTCTATAAGTATATTTCGGAAAAGGTAAGAGATCGCAAAGAAAGGGTTTTAACGAAACGAGGAGGTGAATTAGAACCAGCTTTAGAAATAGGAAAACCGATTTTCGCTAAAGTTGTTATAGTAATAAGAGACAAGCAAAAGATAAGCCTAGGTACCAAAAAGCCGTTGTCACAGATCAGATAGAACGCAACGTTATACCAATTAAACTTAGAAATAGGGATACCAAAGTACCTCTCAGAAACATAAAACGTCCTCCGCAGGTGGAGTTTGATCCTGGCGATATGGATAACTACCAATTGGACTCCACCAAGCCAGGCCCTAAAAGCAGTAAGGATTAGTCAAAACCCTGGTATTCTTCCTGTGAAGATGGGTCAAGCGTTTATTCAATACGATAAGTGGTCTATCATTAAAATAATCAATCTTCAGGGCATAAGCACTGACCTTTCTTTCAATATTCGAAAATATTCGGAATTCAGTCAAACATTATACCCAAACAAATCCTACGCAGATGAGTTTATGGGACTTAAAACACAAGTGGAGTATATTCAAAATCAGACCGTAGAGAAATTACAGCAATTAATTCCATCGAAAAGATATAGACGTGGTATTGTAAATCCTTTAGGCTCTATTATCAAAATTGTAACCGGTAACCTTGATCATGAAGATGCGGTTAGATACGATCATTTAATCAACAATATTCGCACTAAAGAACAGGCAATAACCAATAAAATCACTGTGATTTCTAAAATATTGGATCACTTTCTGAACTCCACTGAAATAATAAATGAAAATACAAATAAAATTAACGAGCGCATTAAATTACTTGAAGGCCTTGTAGGTAATCTTAATACAAAAGATAATCATTCAATTTATATGACCTATGTATTTGGATTATTCAATCAATTTATTGTGAACTTTAGAACTATCTATGTCAAACTTAGCGAATTAGAAACTGCTGTTGCATTTAGTAAAGCATCTGTTTTACACAAAGCCGTAATAAATCCTGACGAATTGTTAAATTTACTAAAACATATTAAGGAACATGAAAACTTAATGTATTCTGTAAATAATAGAAATTTAATGAATATAGAAGAATCATTGTCTGTAAAAGCTTACGTTAAAAATGAAGAAATAACCTTTATTATTGAAGTTCCGCTTTCGCATCTCGAATGTTACTTATAATTACTATAAATTGTATTCCCTTCCTATGGATTCCTTGAATCAAACCTTTGTCGTTATTCCTGAATTTCCTTACCTTTTGGTAGAAGGCTCGAAATATCGTCCTATTGATCAACCATGCCAAGAGATAACAGCCAAGGAATACCTCTGCTCTGAAAATAACCTCATCCACTATATGGAAGAAACCTGTATCGAACAACTAATGAAATATCACCACGATTTGTCGCGATGCCACCCTCGTCAGATAAAGTCTGAATTCCTGAAACTACAAAGAATTAGTCCAAATAGTTGGATAGTGTATACGAAACATAAACAAATTATATCGCAATCATGTGGTAATGAAGACAGCAAGAAACTCATACAAGGAACATACATTATAACCATAGAACCACACTGTGACGTTTCTATAGAAAATGTCCAACTACATGGACAGCGTTCTTACTTCCTGCAGACGGAATATAAGCCTGTTCCTGTGATAAGTTTACCTGATTTACGAGCTCTAACGCCGCGAACATGGAACCTGTAAACCTGGAAGGAGTTAACCTGGATGATATCCGCCATTTAAATTACCTTCTGAAGAATAGTGAGATTAGTGAGATCAGTGAAAACAACGGTAATAGTGTCAGTGTCGCTCTTTACTCTCTGTACGCGATCGTCTTTTTATTGTTAATAGTTATAGTTATGTATAAGTATAAAAGGAAAATTTGTAAGAAAATTTGGCAGGATCGTCGTTCGAATGGTGTTGAAGACAATCCTACTCAACAGGAGGAAAATAGAGTCATTCAGAGACCTGTGTTATTAGTGTCTTAATAACTCTATGATTCTCACTTTATGATTATTTTCTATTTTTATAATTTTGCGAAGTTCTCGGAAAATCCCTGTTTTTCCGATAGCTTCGGTCCAAAGGGGGAGGAGTTATATTCTGCGAACCCACTTTATCGCTGTGGTAGAGCCATAAGCTCGTAGGCTGCATTTTTGCCCTTATCAGCCAGACATGGCGTGATGTGAAGGCGCCAGTGACCACCAGCTTAGTTGTAAGTTCTATGTATTAATTAGGTTAGATAGAATAGTTAGTCTTACATCAAGCTCTGTAAGCTCGGGTCGTTTATTCTAATAAACTCTTAGTTAAACGAGTCCTAATATTTTTATTTTCAACCATCGCTCCGCTCCCGAAATCTAACTAGATTGTTTACGTTCTAATATTTTGCCTAATATTCATTAGATCACGTAGAAAACGGCTATAAGTTGATGCCAATGACATTAAAAACGTAAACATAACCTTATTTAGTTTGGTGACAGAACTTCTTTCATAACGATCTCAATTTCATTTTCCGTTCAACTAACCATCTGCTACTTGGTCCACTACTCTTTTTCAAATCTGTTCTCTTTTTCTCTTTAATCATGATCATGACACGCAGCGCGCGGGCTCGCCTAGAAGAGTCCAAACTCACTCAGGCTTTGAGCGAACTAAAGGCGTCTAAGGAGCACTGTGACCAACTGATTAAGGAAAGAGATGAAAGTGAAATAGATTTCCTTGGTCTCCTTCAAAGAAATAGCAAGTTGAAAGCAGAAATGGCTCAGTTATATATTCAACTCACTGATGCCTTGGCAGCCCGGGACGGGCTCCAAGTTGTTGTGGACGGGTTTAATAAGTGTGGCAATGAGTATGAACAAGCTCTCAGTCAAAACTATTCACTACAACAGCAGCTACACGAGGCACATAGTCAGATTGAACAACTTGAGACTACAAATCTTAACATCACTGCCTCGTTAAATCAAAGTATATTCAACGAATTGGTGCCTATTGTCCCATCAATGGTTTCTGCTATAAACCCCTCTTACACAATAGATTTAACAACAGGACATGAAGATTTAAAATCAAGTAATTCATTGAGGGTAGTTACTAGTAAAAATAAACTTAAAAGGTACATAAAGATTAACAAATACATTGTTAAAACAAAGAAAATGGTCAAAAAACAAAAGTTCTTCATCAAAAATGTAAAACTTAACAGAGAAAGGTTACATCTACTGAAACAATTAGATAGTTTTCATTTAACTTACAAAAAAGTGCTAGGAAATATCAAATTGACACAGAAGACTTGCAGTATGAACTTCAACAACTACAGGAGAAACTTACTTCTATGACCATTAAATATACAGCCTCTGAAAACCAAATGAGGGAATATGTATTGGCAATGAATGAGCTGGTGAGCTCACAAACAAACAAATGTGAGTATTGTCAACCACCATCTATTGAACCCACACCGGACCATTCATTGACAATATGTGATACCAACATACCGCAATCTTGTAACAGTTTGCCATTGTCCATTACTAACTGTTTCCCTAAGCATAGTGTAAATAAAGAAATTGTGTTATTTTGTGATGAAATTGGAAAGGATCTAGGCCAATTCAAACTCAAACTCAAACTCAAACTCAAATCATTTATTTCAATTAAACCATTTACAGGCACTTTTGAATTGTCAAGGAGTCGGTCAGTCAGAAATATGAAGCTAGTTGCCCATTCCAAAGCGTAGTAGGTACCTATGGAGAAGAACGGGCAAGAAACTCCATGGACACTCTTTTAAATAATAATGTTTTTACATATATCTTAGTTACATCGATTAATGTTGACACTATAAGTGAGAACGATGTACAAAAAACCGTACACGTTAAAAGCGTCCAGAGTGCATCAAAACATAATTAAAAACAATCCAGCTAATTAATTATTAAAATAAGCCGTGGCAGCTAAGAGATGACCAGTCCCAACTGACGGCGCCCGTTCACGAACATGACGCATGGATCAGCACCATTCAGCTCAACCATTTTGAAGGGAGCTAAATGATCCGACACACGCGCCACCGTCAGCGAGACATTTGAGTGAGCATGACATACTATCAGCCGCCAAGGCACATTCAAGTCAATCTATGACATTACCCGGTAAATGGTAGCTATATAGTACAAAGTACTCACATCTGTGCAATGCATCTATATAATAAAAAGGAGATTGAGTTTATATAATGCAAATAAATTCTTACTATCTTCAGCAGCTTCAACAGTGATTCGAATGTCAATTAATTAGTTGTGGTGTGGAGCAGGACCGGCATTAAGCCAGGCATTTTTATCAGTTATGTAATCCTCCAACCTATAATATGCCTGCCTGTATAGTGTGCGTTTGACAAAGGATTTGAATTTTATCTCATTCAGTTGAAGTATGTGGGGAGGTATTTTATTATAACATTTTAGACAGTACCCCATGAAAGATGAGTCTACTTTAGCCAGTCTGAAACCTGGTTGAACTAATAGGTCCCGATTTCTAGTACTATAATTATGTCTTTCACCTCTTTTACTGTAAAGATGTAAATTTTTTCTTACGTACATGATGTTTTCATAGATGTATTGACAAGGTACAGTCATGATGTTAATATCCTTAAACAATTCCCTTAGAGAATCGCGCCTGCGGAGATTATATATGGCTCTGATGGCTCTTTTCTGCAGAATAAAAATAGACTCGATGTCTGCAGCCCGTCCCCAAAGTAAAATACCGTAAGACATGATACTATGAAAGTAACTAAAATAGACCAGCCTCGCGGTATCTACATCAGTAAATTGACGTATTTTTCTGACAGCGTAAGCTGCTGAACTTAGCCGTCCTGCTAGAGATGTTAAATGAGGACCCCATTGTAGCCTTGAGTCGAGCGTGATCCCCAAGAAAACCGTTTTATCGACGAATTCTAGCTTCTCTTGATTCAATACTATCTCACAATCACTACTCTTGACGTTTGGTAAAGAAAATCTTATACACTTAGTTTTATTTCCATTTAGTACTAAATTATTAGCCGTGAACCAATTTTGGACCAGCAGTAGGGCGTTATTTACGTCGTCAAAATTTGAAGCACGTCTATCTACCTTAAAAATTAAGGAAGTATCGTCAGCAAATAACACCATTTGTGGTTGATTTATTAATAAATGGAGTAGGTCATTAATATATACTAAAAAGAGGAAAGGACCCAATATCGAGCCTTGTGGAACACCCATTTTTACCTTTAAACCAAGTGAATTGACACCATTTATTTGAACTTGCTGTTGTCTATCATTTAAATAAGATTTTATTAAACTAAGCGCAAGTTTTCCAAGTCCGTAATGCTCAAGTTTCAAAAGCAGGGTTTCGTGATCGACGCAATCAAATGCCTTGGAGAGGTCACAAAAGATTCCTATGGCGTCTTGAGGCTCTTCCCACGCGTTAAAAATATGTTTTAATAAGGTAACACCAGCGTCGGTCGTACAACGCCCTTTGGTGAAACCATACTGTTGCTCGTGAAGGATTTTATTAGTATTAAAATGATTGAGCATCTGACATAGCATTATCTTTTCAAAAACCTTGCTGAAAACCGGCAACACGGACACAGGTCTATAATTATTAGTGTCTTTACTGTCCCCGGATTTGAAAAGTGGTATTACCTTACTGTATTTCATTAGATCCGGGAAGACTCCCTGATCCACACACAAATTAAATATTAAGGCTAAGTAAGGTGCTATAGTTTCAATTATGGAGGTACAGACTTTAATAGACATTCCCCAAAGATCTTCGGTCAATTTGATCTTAATTTGCTTAAAAGATTTTATTACTGTTAAGGGGTTAATATGCTTAAAGTTAAATTCAATCGGGCAGGCAGAAACATTCGCCCTCATTAAATCAAAAGCACGCGAGGGCGAAGAATTTAAGATTTCAGTGGTTTTTAGTGGGACACTGGTAAAGAAATTAACAAATTCCTGAGCCACTTTTTTGTTATCGCAAATGAGACCACGTGACGTCTCCAGTGTGTAATCAGAATTTTGCTTTTTGATCCTGTTCGTTTCATTATTGATAATTTTCCAAACCGTCTTTATTTTATTGTCTGCTGATTTTACCTTGTTGCTAATGTATAAGGCTTTAGCAGCCTTACAAGTGTTCTTAAAAATTTTTGAGTAAGAAGCAACATACTTATTAAAAGTTTCCGTGTTAATATAAGGCTTAAGGCCATACAGCTCGAAAAGTTTTTCCCTACTTTTCTTAAGTCCTTTAGTTGCCCAGTCACTAAATAAAAACTTAGGGCTGATACTTTTAGACTTCTTCTTAAAAATATTATTAAACTCGGTTTGAACTACCGAAAAGAATTCTTTATACAAACTATTAACATTATTCATTGTAAGGTCCTGATTACTTAACTTACAAATTAAAGTGCTTTTAAATTTATTTAAATTGAAAAATGTTATTGGTCTGGATTGTATCTGCACTTTTTGTATCGCTATGTTGGACTCAAAAGTTACGGTTTGACCGCTGTGATCTGAAGGGAGATAATTAACGATAGATTTATCTAAATAGTCGCAGCAACAAAATACATTATCAATACATGAAACAGAAGTTGTTGTTGTTCGGGTTGGTTCCAAAAACACATTTGACAAATTGAATGATTTAAACAAATTCAATAATCTACTGGTATTTGAATTATTTTCTAAAATATTAATGTTAAAGTCCCCACAGATAATAACTGATTTTTTACCAGTTGCAAGTTTAGCCAAAACATCTTCCATTACCGACTCAAATATAGAGAAGTTTTGATAATTTGGGGGTCTGTAAACGCACACTATAACATGCTTATCTAGCTCAACACAAGACAGTTCAACGCTATGTTCAACCGATAGTTCAACTATGTCTTTACGAGCTTTTGATTTTATACAACGTTTAATTAGGATTAGTGAACCACCACGCAGCATTGATTTTCGGTTAAAACAACTGGCCACATTATAATTCTCATAACTAATTAACATTTCAGAATCTTTTAACCAATGCTCAGTTATGCAAATAATGTCAAACATTGTTTTTTCTAAAAACAATTCAATTTCCAATTGTTTGGAGTTAAATCCTTGAATATTTTGATGAAATAATTTCAAGGATTTCTGCTTAGCCCCTTTTCTACAGTTAACTATTGTAGTGCTAGAAAATACCTTTTTGTTTTTAAGTTAAATTGTTGACAAAAAAATATCCGGGACACTCAATAATGAACTACTGTATGCCTGGTTTTTCATTATATGATATAATGAAAAAAAATATTAAATACAATTTTAACCAGGACACTATATTATTAATATTTGTTGGTAATAGGGGTAATGTGAAGAAAGGAGAATTACTCCAATATTATAGATCCTTGTGCAACCTTAGTTTAAAAAAAATGTAATGTTCACATTCCCCTTCAGCCAAAGTTTGCCACAGGAAGAAAACATCTATAGATTTAAAATGAATATGACATTGCATAATTTGATATCTAATAATAATTTGTTCCATTTAATTGACTCTAACAATTATGTTGGTAACCATTTATATTTGACAAAAGATAGATTTTTCACAGATAAATACTCTCTTTCTAAGTATTGTAAAAGACAGATAGCTGTGTTGCTATCATATTATTTTTCTATTACAGCCAAGAATTTGGCTAAACAAATTGCTTCTATGGAGCAATGCTATGCCAGTTCAAATAATTCAGCCAATAATTTGGTATCAAATGTTGACATTCATCATAATAATTTAAATTAGAAATTCAGACAATAGAGGCAACCTCTGGCAATAATAATTCTACTAAAAGCTTAAAATCAGTTAATAGTATCAACCTGGTGCATCAAAATATTCACCGGTGTTGAACTTTTAGGACATATTTATAATGCTTGGGAAGATAAATGCGATGCCTTGGGCATCTTTTGTGATTTGTCCAAGGCATTCGATTGCGTTCTTCATGAAAGATAATCAGGAAACTCCGTCACTACGGGATTCGAAACACCGCTCTGGATCTTCTTACTTCATGCTTGAGTAAAAGGATTCAGAGCGTTGACGTTAATGGAGAAAGATCTCCCAGATCTATCTTAACAATGGGATTCCACAGGGCTCTATTCTTGGTCCTTTCTTGTTTCTTATTTATATTAATGACTTGCCTTACCTCATAAAGGATAATCATGATATAGTGTTGTTTGCGGATGATACTTCACTTTTGTTTAAAGTTAAACGTCAGCAGCTGGTTACTGACGATGTAAATAACGCGGTCTCAAAAGTAGTTCACTGGTTCAATGTTAATAATTTACTTTTTAATGAAAATAATACTAAATGAATTAAGTTTACGCTACCTCACGTTAGGCAGGTGAAAACGAATGTGTTGATAAAGAGCGAAGAATTTAAACTTGAAGACAGCACAGTATTCTTGGGCTTAACTTTGGATGCTAAGCTTCAGCGGGGACCACATATTGATAAATTGACAAAAAAGCTAAGCTCCGCAGCATACGCTGTTAGAAAAATTCATAATTTAACTGATTTAGAGACAGCCCGTTTAGTATACTATAGTTATTTTCATAGTGTGATGTCGTACGGTATTCGTTTGTGGGGAAATACCGCCGACATTCGGACTATATTTGTTTTGCAGAAAAGAGCTGTTAGATCAATTTTGATTAATTAAGTCCGAGACACTCTCTCAGAGAGAAATTTAAGGAAATTAATGTAATGACTGTGTCTTCTCAGTATATTTATGAAAATCTTTTATATGCCCACAAAAACATAAAATTGTTTAAAAATACAGTGATATCCATAATATAAATACTAGGAACAAACACAAATTTGTTGTACCTACAACAAGGCTCAAGAAAATAGGTGGCTCGTTCAGATGTCAATGTATACGCTTTTATAATAAACTTCCAAGCCACATTCAAGAACTAAGCCTTAATAAATTCAAATCATTTATTAAACGTTAGTTGTGCCAGAAAGCTTTTTATACAGTCAAAGACTATATTGAGGACAAAAAGGCTTGGGACCTGCTCCAATTTTTGCATTCTGTTTTTTTTTTGTTTTGTACCTAACTTTTGTTTTATTTTATATACACTTTGACATTTCATGATTATTAAATACACAATGACATGAATATTTACTTTGTATAATATTATTATTATTTTAATTTCGTGTGAGGACTTAGTGGGTAATATTTTTATATATTTTGTCTATCTCAGTTTTTTCTTTAATTTTTATATCTGGCAGTTTGAGTACTTAAAGCGGCCTACCCAAATGTCCTTTCTTTGGTATTGTTCGTCGAATCGTTGAGCTCCTTACGTTTTGAGTTGAGCTGCACGATTAATGACAAATGTGTGCACTGACTGGACAGGCCCACTCAAATCTGTATGGTTCTTTCCTCAAAAGACCATTTCAGACACCTACCTACATGGTCCTCATATGATCTGTAAAGTAAACAATGACATGAATACTTACCTAGGTATTATTTTATTGTTATTATTGTGAATGTTAAGACTATGTGGGTCATTCTTTTTTCTTTTGTTTTCTTATTTTATTATCTCAGTTAGTTTTAATCGTAATCCTGGTCTGGCGGTTTGAGTAATTATGCGGCCTACCCAATGTCCTTTCTTTGGTATTGTTCGTTGAATCGTTGAGCTCCTTATGTTTTGACTTGAGCTTTACTGCCAAATGCGTGCACTGACTGGACAGGTCCACTCAATCTGTGTGGTTCTTTCCTCAAAAGACCATTTCAGACATCTTAACATGATCTGACAAAGATTATGTCTGGACTTTAAAAGAGACTGTGACCTCTGAGTTTGTTTCGGCTTTTCTTCTCAGAGTAGTCAGATAGGAAATGCCGACCTCATCTAGTTTAAAAAATGTTTGAAGTGTAAAAGTGTTTTTACAAACCCACTTACAGAAATAAAATCATATATCATTTATCTTATCTTATCTAAGCTTGGACATGAAAAAACAAAGCTATTATCGGCTTCTGCTTTTACATTCATGTGGTCAGTTTCAATTAGTAATTATATTTAAATTCAGAGATAAATACCTTTTCCTGTTTACTCCAATTATCGGAGCTTATTATTTTCATTGCTACCATTGCAAACACAATGTAATAAACATATTAAATTATCTTATTCATATGTCGGCGTCACCATTTTAAACGGTACTTGCAACGGGCCGAGTTAAGTTGTGCAAAGCGGGACGTTCGGCTCCCCACTCTCCCCACTTCTCAAGGAACTTAATGTAAGCTAGTGCGCAGCGAGAGGGGGATCATTTTAGTGGCAGGCTCGGCCCGGCACACCTGCTGTAGCGCCTTGAGCTATTATATCGATCCATTTAATTAATTTACAAGCTGTTGGAATAAATAAGTTGGTGACTGCTATATTTCATACTTTCATTTAATACGTCGGACCTCTGCCTTCAGGTGATTATTATATTTAATGGTGATTATTTTATAAGAAATTGTGAGTGAAATAAAGTGGTTGTGCTATAACTAGTGTCTATTTTCTTCGCCCGACAATCCACGCATACTTACAAAGTGCAAGTGTAATATCGCTGATGAGGGCCTATCCTGATATCAGAATTGGGATTCGAAGGGCAAAAACCTGAAGAAAATAATGACGACAGTGAAGTGTGGGCCAACGTCTAATCTATTCAAAATATGGTGTTTTTGCTGTCACGACTTCCGGCAACCGCTTGACCACAAATGTCGAATTTCACCGCAACTGCGCGACTGATACGGTTTGATCCTGATAATGACAATGGCACATGTCATCGTTGTAGCACAACAGACCAAAAATCTATTGATTGAAGCAAGTGGCAGTAAGAACCGTTGACCGAAGTGAAGAATTCGAATCGATCACCAGCACCGAGGAGTCTTGATACGAACCGTCTCACCTGTTACGTGTATGGACAACCACAACATCCGCTGAGCTCGTTCCTTTTCTTTTTAATAGATAATCTGCTAGTTCGTTTGAAGCTTTTAGCTTTGTCAAAAAGTTCCCGGGCACTATGCGCTGTGATTTAGTTTACCTTACAGGTATAGGTAAAGAAAACGTTAAATACGAATCGCAGAATACTGAGCCGTGGTGAAATTCAACACGTCAGTGTCCTTTTTGATTCATGTTGTGCCTGTTAACTCAATTACAGAACCAGTTATAATATGTAGGGATCTATTAGATAGTGGTATCCATGTACGTACAGATATTGACAAAATTACGTTCTATTTGGGGAAAGAAGTTAACGTTACTGAAGAGTTTCATTATTCTTATATAACATCAATACTGACCAACGTGGTGAAGATAAACTCTTATTAGTTCAGATATTGCCAAAGGATAATTAATTCTTTATTGGTGGTATGGTGTTTCTGGTTAAAGAAATTTATTTCTCAATAAGAAATTACAAAGATTTCACTTACTTGAGAACGTTTTTAAACTTAAAACATAACTTGGGCACACAAACTAAGCAGCTATTATTTTAATTTCTATCAAATAACATTCTTAACACAAACCTTAATACTTTTCGATCTAGCAGCAAAATAAATTATTACCGTGGATAAGGAATGCGCTTCCGGTGCCACAATAAAGCAATGCAGCAGTAGGGCAAGTCTTTTTATTGGAGTAGTGTTTAATCATTTGGAAAGTGAGTTTTTAAATTTAATTTTGAAAATACCAAACATTTAGTTTCCATCCTTTACTTCTAAAGGTAGCTTATTATATTGTTGCACTCCCGCAAAAATAATTGTTTTCTCGCCATTGACTGTCCGTACTCGCGGTAGTAAAATGTGATCCTTCCTACGACTGCTGCAATTGTGTACCTATGTATTTTTGGGTGAATTAGAATTTTTCTTAAACAGTATGTTGATACAATATGCATGAAGTTGATTAATATTCATGAGTTTCGTTTCCCTGTAAATTTTAACTGTAGGTATAAGGTAATCATAGTGAAATAAAAGTTTATTAATTTAATTTTGAGCGATCTGTAGGTCCTTTACGTTAGTTTTCGGCGCGTAGCCCTATATTTCACATGTTTTACGTTTAGAATCTTGAATCAAATTCAAAGGGCCTATCAAAAGGACAGACATAAGATATTTACAAGAATGTGATCGAAATGCTAACATCAGAACCGGTTTTGACTAAAATGATTTGACTGGAACGCACTGATGGAACTTCACACCGACGCAAGCTCTGAGGCTATAGGGCAATATTGATCCAAAGAAAGTTTAACGTTTCTTATGTCTTGTCTGACTCTAGCCGACGAACAACTGATACAGAATCCCGGTATTGTTTTTGCGAGTTTTACACCCTGGCCGTCATTGAAGCTGTTAAAGATTTCCGGTGACGGGCGTATACTGTGTTTACAGATCGTAGCTCGCTCCAGGTGCCTCGCTCCAGGGGCACTTTTTCGATAGAATCCATGGGCCGTGGAGTGGCATAGGGCATGCAGATTTTCTGTCCCCGAAATCGAATTATTAAGTTGCTGCATGGTCCAGGCAAGAAAAATTGTGTAGTTTGTTAAATTGCATCTGCGTTGGCTTTCATTGGTGGGGCTGCCGAGAATCTAGATCCATGATCACATCGGTGGGCGTAGCAGCCAGGCTTTGGCTCACACTTGCGACGTTCGTGGGTTAGTATAGTGCAGGAGAATTGAGCGTGGTGTGTATTTTGGCTTCCATTAGTCCCGGGGTCACTAACATGGACTTTGATAAGTCGTGTTCACACAGAGGTTGGATTCCTTGGCGCGGATGAAGCACTTGCTGGGGTTTGTGAGCATTTCTGGTTCCCTGAGATGGCTAGGTGGGTGCGAAAGTAAGTCCTGAATTGTGCGCTGGGCCTTAAGGGATTGTTCGGGGTTCAACGGGTACGGGGACTCCATCCGATGCTTACGGTTTCTGCACAATGGCATACTGTACATATAGACTTCGCGGGGAAGTTGTTTGGAGGAATCGATGGTAGGGAGTATTCTTGTCATTGTTGACTCTTTTACTAAATGCATCCTTCTCGAGTGCACTTCTTAGTTAAATGCAGCAGGTGCAGATGAAGCACTAAAGGAGGCTGTCTGTCTTTTCGGTGCGAATTCGCGGATCATTCCGGATCGGGATGGGTGTTGGCGCAATTGGTGCAGACAGAGCAATTTTATGGTGACCGTGGTGTAGAGTTGCACCTTGTTGCTAACGGTTCTGGCAGGGCAGGTGTTCGTGTAGAGAGTCATGAGGACATTGGGGTGCTTAGTTGTTATAATCGAAAGTGAATCTGGTGGGACCTGACGTGGCGAGCTTTTCGAAGTGCAGTTAGCGACGGATGGTACACGGGTAGGGTACACACCAACAAAACTTGTGTTTGGCACTCGAGCGCGGTTTTTAAGTGTGGCTTCACATTCTGAGTCTGGGTTTCGGTTAGATTTGGGTGAAATTCGTAAGATAGCATCGGAGAATATTGGGAGAGTTGCTGCGTCACAGTGGGAAAAATGAGACCGTTCTACAGTTGTTATTCCTACTTCATTGTTTTCGGGTAGATCTTTTAATGACGTTGCCGTCAGGTTGGTTCAGGTCGAGCTTTGTCTCCTGGTGGCGGAATGGTGGGACAGGCTCTCACGCCCTACCGTCGGCCTCGTCACCATTGAGGCGGTCCGGCCAGTGCTCGACCTCTGGCTCGGGAGGAGGCACGGCTGCCTGTCGTTTCGGGCGACGCAGGTTCTCTCGGGGCATGGTTGCTTCGAGAAGTACCTGTGTCGCATAAACAGGGAGCCGGACGCCCGGTGTCACCACTGCGTCGACTGCCGGGAGGACACGGCGTAGCATACGCTGGCACAGTGTGCCGCTATGGAGGAGCCGCGCCGTGCCGTCATCTCAGAAGTAGGCAGTGACCTGTCGCTGCCGAC
The DNA here is from genome assembly GCA_963555695.1 of Dasypolia templi. Classification (NCBI taxonomy): domain Eukaryota; kingdom Metazoa; phylum Arthropoda; class Insecta; order Lepidoptera; family Noctuidae; genus Dasypolia; species Dasypolia templi. The sequence continues at coordinate 5,038,875 of OY743148.1, read as the reverse complement.
CGTAGTGAGTTCGATGGTCGGCAGCACCGAGTCCTGGGACGCGGTGGTTTCCTTCTGCGAAACAGTCATCTCGCAGGAGGCTGCGGAAAGGGAGAGAGAGAGTTTCGTCCACTCTCCCGATCCGCAGCAGGCGCACTGGGCACAGGCGGAGGGCGGACAACGCCCTCTTCCAGCCCTCACCGGGAACACCGGGGTGGTTTTAAGTCAGTATCTGTCTGACAAACCCCTCCGCCCGCCACAGGGCGGAGGACATCCATGAGGATTTTCCATCCCGGGAACAAAAAAAAAAAAAAGGGACCGACTCATGCGGGTTGACGTTCTATGGTGTGTTATTGGGTAGTCTAAAGAACTGGCTTATGCAGGCCGATGTTCTGGGTCATATTATAAAGTGATCGTCTAGTCTGAGAGGCTATGAGATCAATGGGGATATGTGCGGTACTAGTGAGTGATCGGAGAGACGCTGATTGGTTGCCTGGTCCATCTTATCTGGAGAGATAACTGGTTGAAGGGACGCCTATTTAAGTTGTCCGGCTCAGCTCGTAAAGGTTGATTTTGTGGGTTATAAAACGTTGTAATTTATGTCACTGATGGACGAGTACAAGTAATGTATCTACCAGTTTTATTCCCTTTACAGAAAAATGGACCAGCGGTGACTTAAGAGGATGGACACGCACAAGGACGTGCGAATGTCAGGCTGGCCGTGACGGCGCTTCAATACTTAAACTAGTGTTATTAAGTTTTCATAGATGTCGTTTGCTAGTTTAGAGTGTCATGAACATGAATTATGTATCTGCTACGACACATTCAATGACATGACACTCTGACACAACAACGCTTATGCACATTGAAGTGACATTTTGCTGGCTGTATGACATAAGACTCGGTTGACATCGCACAGGCGTGCTACGCTTTCGGTGGAGTGTCTAAGTCGAGTCTATTCTTAAGATTAAAATAGTTTGTTTCTGTTATAGGCTCTAAAGTAAATGGCTTTGGTGGTAGTGAAACTACCAATGAACATAGCCTGTGTGCGAACGTTGAGACAAGTACTTTAATACATTTGATTGTATAAACTACAGGGACCATTTTAGTCCGGACTTACAAAAAATAAAAAAAAACCTAAAAAGTCACAAAAAAGAGACAAATAAGAGACAAAAAAGAAAAGGAAAAAAAAAGGCAAAAAACAGACAAAAAAAGAGACAAAACAAAAATATACTATAAACTGGAGTGATCTTGAAGGGTCGTGCATAACCGGACCAAGCAGTAATAATCCTGAAGGGTTTGTTATAACCGGACCAGGAGATTATAAATCTGTAGGGTCGTTAGACTGGACCAGGAGGTTATAATTCTGAAGGGTCGTTAGACCGGTCCAGGCGGTTATAATTCTAAAGGGTCTCTAGACCGGGCCAGAAGATTATAACTCTGAAGGGGTAAACCGGACCAGATTGGTAAAGTCTTGAAGGCTCAATAACGAGCGGTCCAGAATTAGTAGTAAACTCTGTAGGACTGAACCGGACCAGATTACTAGTATAAGTCCTGAAGGCTAAATATCGAGCGGTCCAGAGTTAGTTGCACAGTCAGTAGGGATGACCCGGATCAGATTGCTAGTCAGGATGAATGAACATGAATAATAATGTTATGTCTTTTTAGACAATGCTTGATGAGACTACGCGAACGAGGACGACCGCACGTCAGTATGGCCGTGTCGGCGTCACCATTTTAAACGGCACTTGCAACGGGCCGAGTAAAGAAGTGCAAAGCGGGACGTTCGCCTCCCCACTCTCCCCACTTCTCAAGGAACTTAATGTAAGCTACTGCGCAGCGAGAGGGGGATCATTCTAGTGACAGGCTCGGCCCGGTGCATCTTCTGTAGCGCCTAGAGCAATTATATCGATCCATTTAATTAATTTACAAGCTGTTGGAATAAATAAGTTGGTGACTGCTATATTTCATACTTTCATTTAATACGTCGGACCTCTGCCTTCAGGTGATTATTATACAGCATGTAACGAAAACCCTGTCCGATCCTGAAGGGTATTATTTGGTATCGTAGTGCGTACACAAATAGTAATCATTTAATGGATACGAGATAATTATTTTTCCCCAATGAAAACAATTAATTTAAAAAATTAAAAATAATCATACCAAAGGCAACACTGATCGCTCGACAGGGTTCACCAGAGTTCACCTACAGTTTCGTGTCAAATAAGCCGCCTGAGCGCGGCGGTCCTTTGTCGCATGCCGCCAAAGAAACGTAGGACTAAAGAAATCTACGTTTTGCCTACGCGTAGGTATCAGCTGATATTTTATTGTAGGCTTACGCACAATGACCCCGATTTCTGACCTTCTGTTTATCAAGAAACAATTATTATTGAGTTAATGTGATGTGCTTTTGGCAATGTACCCACTGTAGGTATCAGTTTATTAAAACATTTACTTGTTACATACCTCTATCTATCTAGAACATTAGTACACATTCGACACCTTTTTATTAAATTTGCACGTACTCTTCGCAGCGCACATGTGTACGATTTGAGTGACTCGAAAGCTTCCACAATCCGAGCTGTTACTTCGATTTCCGAATCACACATTCACTCACAAATAAAAATTAACATATTCAAATATTCCTGATTGGTATACGACATTGTTCGCGATACGATAGTGGCACGTGATACGTACGGACATCCGACCGCAAGCTATCTCCACGTGAGTCTGGCGAAGTGTCCAAACAAGTAGCGACCAGTCGGCTACATCAAAGGAACGAGGACTCGTTATGACGCGGGCGGTGTCCTTTGAAATAAAATAGGCAAAAAATAAAAGATTTCGCCGGCCGGTGGAGTGTTGTCAACTTATGAAAATTTACCATATTTAGTGTTACATTTCGCATGGTAACTAAAAATAAAAAAATCAATAGCTTTTGGTTTTTATGAGTTAGATTTTTTTCACTATTTTTTCTAGTACGTATGTTAAACCAGGAATACGCCTTTATTGGATCGGACAGGGTTTTTGTTACATATTGTATTTCATGGTGATTATTTTATAAGAAATTGTGAGTGAAATAAAGTGATTGTGCTATAACTAGTGTCTATTTTCTTCGCCCGACAATCCACGCCTACTTACAAAGTGCAAGTGTAATATCGCTGATGAGGGCCTATCCCGATACATATTTAAATTTTCTGTTGATTATTTTGACTGATGTATACTTTTTGTCTGTCAAAGTCACAACAGATATAAAAATAGTGGGTTTGACAATTTTATTCTTAAAATTCTGTTTTGCAGTCGACTATTTTGATAATAATCTGTGCTGAATGCATAATTCCACCTCTATTCCGTTTCGCTACTAATCACCTGCTAACTAGCGTTTATAAATAAAGAAAAGTTAATCATTGTTTAGGAGCTAACTAATTGCTTAGCTAAGCAGTGGCTAATCAATGGTTAGCGAGATTTTTATGAATAACTGTGCTAATCTTTAAATTATTTCGTTTTACATTCCGCCAGAGGGCGTTGGTAAGTGGTAAGATAAGTGGGCCATAATATAGTTATGACCTTTCATGGATTTGCCGGTGACCGCAATTTAATGCACTTGACGAAATACGTTGTTAAATGGTTTTATGGCCGTAAAACGGCTGAGTTGAATAAATATATCTTTATAATAATACTACTTAATAGAAAATACAATGAAAACTATTATGAAAAAATCGGTATGATTTTGTATCTGCTAAGAGGCATGTAGACACATGTCATAGATTTTATGAAAATTTTACACTAAAGCTGCCTCGTTGTTAACGTGGTTGCAAGGATAGATTGGTCGGGTGAAGTGTCATCTGGTTTTTTCCACCTGGATTTCCTCAGTATCAGTAGTATGGCATTGTGTTTTTGTGATTTGACGATGAATGTAAATTCACTGAAATAGCGGGCAGTAGACTTTTAAAGTAAATTATGTTATTGGTTAGGTGAGTGATTTAATTTGGAGTCCGTACATCGTAAATATCTAACCTCTCTCTCCTTTTATGTAAAATTCGCGAAACCCCCTTAAGTAATTTATTTACCAATATTACATATGAAACTAATACAAAAATGGCTTTCAGATAAATATTGGTATTCGAGTCAGCTGGGGTTAGTTATGAAAGTTCCAAAAACGTTCATATTGGAGATATGTATTAATAAATCCAATCAATCGTGAAAGTTAAATGATGTTTTATAAAAGTAACAAGTCTGAACGATGAAACTATGATGATCCTTCCAATGGGTCCAAAACAAGAGGGTTTAAAGAGAAGCCAAAGGACAGGACCACTAATTCAATGATCCAAAGTGAATCCCTTAATCAGGGTCCGCAGCAGTAGAAATCTGTACTTGCCAGGTACCAATGCACATGACACGTAATAAGTGTATGCACAAGAGCTGGTTAATGTTCAGCAATGAAATGATTGAGATCGTAATATTGTCATCGTAATATTGTCATCGTCGTATGTCATTTATTCATTTGTTTATCATAGGTATTATAATAATGGTACAAACAGATTATAAAAAGTGCGCTATGTTATGCCAGAGGGCGTGTGTTTCAAATGTTTGTAATGTAGTGATCGAGCCAGCCAGGTCTCAACGTTTTTTGTTAAACTGAGCCTGAAAACAAAAATAACATTTCATAATACAAATTAACATAACGTAACATCACGCCTGTAATCCCAGAAGGGTTAGGCAGAGGTGTACCTATAGTACACCCACATTTCGCCAGTTTTGCTTAACTCTCATGTAATAGGGGCGAGTATAGTACAAATTAGTTATTATTAAATAGCAATAGAAATCAGTGTCAATAAAATATAAAAAACAGTACATTGCAATTTAACGCTTAGACTGAAAACAAATAATTAGACGTAAATATACAATGCCAATGACAATTTGCAATACTGATGTCAACTTCATAGTTATCTTTTGCTTGATAATTTCAACTAATTTCTATGCTTAAAATTAACGAAATATCTTAGCACACTTTTACTTTACCCCCAGATTCCCAATCCAATAGTATATAACTAAGCGAGACAACCGTGTAACATTTCAAAAAGCAATTAAGCTTAAATAAAAGCACAAAACCCAAGCGGCCATAAGTCTGGGAGCGACACAATGCATAGAGAGTAGGCACTGTATAACCAGCCTGATATAAATTTAGCTTTTTTGACAGTCGCCAGAATGGTATTGTCACCTTTATTTTTTGGTAGACGATTTTGTTATGTGATTATGTTTTAAGGTCCTATTTGTGATATTGTAATGTCACTTTGCTTCGCAATTAAAAAATTTCTTTGGATAAGTTTGGGAAACGTTTGGTATTCTTCTTTTCATGTCGATGGTAATCGTGGCGCCAGTGGCGATTTTCAGGTCTTCAAAAGTGCAGGTGTGTAGACACATATAGCCATATGGCATGTATTGGTCGACAGTACCGCATTCGCACTGCGTGTAGTTAATCGTTTGGTAAAGTATCGAAAGTTATAGAGAAGACCTTTGCCCAACAGTGGGAACTAAATCTACTATGGATTTTAAATACACTCCTGGACACCTTTATCGAGCCATCGTGCACATTTACGTATATTTATATGTATAGATCTAAAACATCAATAAGTAAACATCATGAGTAAAAATAAAAACTTTTGTAGCCAACATACTGTCCATCATTTTGGAGCCGTCATTGATCCAAATTTGAATTCACGAACTTTTAAAAAGTCGCAGCCTTTTCTGTAAGTTTTCAAGTATTTTCTTTAATTTTTAGCATAACTATTATGACCAATGGACGATTGAGTGGCCGGTCCCCCCCTAAGACACCATAGAAAGACTTCAAATATAGTCTAGAACAGTGTAATAAATATTGAAATACTGCAGGATTACCTAAATTAATTTTCATTAAAACAAAACAACACTATAAAAATCCTGGTAAAAATGGAAGCATTAAATGGCTATCATCGTGAATCCTGTTTTAATATTCACAATCTACATCCAATCTCGTGATTGGCTGAAAAACCTTTCACCTTGTTTTTTCGAGTGATTGATTAGCTCTCGCTGGAGACAATTAAGATGACCGAAGATATTACGCTATCTATCTTGTTGGAACTCTACATGACTGATTTATATTGATAGTAGAGCTTGGTTCAGATAAGGACAGTGATTTCGTTGAGTAATCTAGTTGAGTAGTTATAACATCATTATCATAATGGTCGTCTTGCAAAGATAGTGTGTGTATGTTTAAATAAAACACGAGTGGTTAGATTATTTATATTGGTTTTAGGCAATGATGTTGTCATTAAAAATAGGTTTCCTGCGGTTCAGTGGTACGCTTTCGGTGTGCTGTTCTTGAAGATCGAATGTTGTTTCGATCTTCATAAACAGCACTCCAACGCTACGGTTTTCTAGAAGAGTGGTGGCCGCCACCAATGGCGGCACTAACGTCATGACGGCTGTTATGAAAATGATGGCAGTGGCAAAGATTTAAATCGTTACGTTTACCCTACCGCGTCAAAAGATAGTCCATTTCTATTTCGTTGCGACCTCTGACACTCAATGTTGCAGTGATTTCACTTGATTGTCATGGAAATGCTTTTTAATCATGCATGAGCTTACTCTTCTTCACTCTTCTTTTCTTGTGACTAAGTACGGTGAGGCCCAGTCTAGCGATTTAAATATGTCATGACTTTGGTTTGACTAAATGTCAAGTTCTGGTGAAAATTATTGGTTTTTATGAAGGCTCATGTAATACGACGGAAGCTTGCATAGGAAACCAAAGATTCACGCAAACATATTTAATGTCAGATGGTCAATATCACTATATTAGATCACACGTGGAAGTAGGACGGCATGTCGTAATTTTCTGCAGCGAAAAAGAGACAAGCACAAGTTGCTTCCTTAGACGCCGGCCGCGACACTGGGTTTAGGTTTGATAACTAGTCAAGTTTTAACGTGGCACTTGCAGAGCGCTTATAACCTATCTAGATCTTTATAATTTACTAGCTTCTTCCCCCTTTGTCCGTCTTGTTCACCCCACCCAACGGGGTGGCCCGTTGCATCACATCGCCTGCCCGCGCCATTACTTTGTTTTCGCTTAGCACAACAAAACACACAACATCACGCCTTGTTTCCCCGAAGGCATGTTTAGGTCCCATGTAATAGGGGGCGAGCCTATTGCAATCAACCGGGCACAAATCCAGACTCCGGGCTGCTACTGAAAAATTCCAGATAGAAAATCCCAATAACACGCTGCCCGACCTGGGAATCGAACCCATGACCTCATGCTCAGCAGCGATAGCGACCACCAGACCAACATAACCATTACAACATTATTATTCATTTATTTATAAATACTCGTACCTTATTGTACAGACAAATACCTTCAACGAAAATAAATAAACATTTAACACTACAAAATATACAATGCGCGGATTTCTTCCTTTTTTTCTTTCTGCACGGCTCCTAAGGATCCTAGCGTAGTGTTAAATAACCTTTCTTAAGAATTGGGCTATGAAATGGAAAACATATATTTCGTAACCGACTGATGGTTCGAGAGATAAGCGCGTTCAAACAAACAAACAACTAAACTCTATTATTATTAGTAGGTAGGATATGATGTTATTGTTTCAGGAACATTGTCCTTACTGTTGTAATAATGAAAATTAATTGTTCAGTATGTTTGCTTGTTAAATTTTCACAGCACCACACCAATTTTACTATAAAACGTCGGCTTCAAATATTAAGTGGTATAAAAAACGGGCAGTATTACTGAATTTTAATAAATTTCCAATACACGTGATTAATAATTAAACCTGGGTCCAATGGGGATGGATAATAAAGACCGGACGAACTGAAAATAACTGAGCCTGTAGCTTCCCGACAATATCCGGAATTAATAGCGTCAATGTGGGATAAGAACATAATAAGTAGGTCAAAATTAAAAGCAGTTCATGATGAAAAGAAGGAACTGATCAACAGACTGTATTTTCGACTTGTCTCGGGGTCGAATGGTCGTAGAATCCTTTAGCTCTGTGTAATATATTAATTAAGGCCTAAAATAAAATATATAAAGAAAACTTTCCGTACGAATAAAACTGAAAGAAATCAACACAGGGCTGATGAACCTTTCTACAATATATAGTATACTTGTTATTGCCCGCGACTTTCCATCTTCCTGATATACTCGATGTAGCGCTGCTCAAGAATGGGAACCTCCGTTTGCAATCGATAGAGACGTTCCACGAGCTTAACTCTGACCACCGCTCAGGAGTCATGCATCTTGCCCCCTACTCTGGCCCAAGCGATCCCAACCGCCCCCCTCAGACCCAGATGATAACCGACTGGAGGAAAGTAAGCGAAAGACTGAAATCTACCACGTCGCCTCACTTGAACACCATCCCCGATCACAAAGTGTCAGTCGCCGACACGACGGACGCAATCGACCTGTTTACTGAGCACGTTCAATCCGTTTTGACGGATTGTTCACGGGAAGTTCCGGTGATGGAAGACCATCGCTGGAAACTACCTACTGACGTACGTGACTTGATAACCGAGAAGAATGCGGCTATTCGTGCCTACGACTCCATCCCTTGCGCAGCGAACAAAGCCCACATGCGCCATTTAGCGAACCTCCCCTATACGTTTCTTTACAGCACGCTGCTGTAAAGAAACGCATAGGGGAGGTTCGCTCAGAGGGTTGGAACAAGATGCTCAGTGAACTCGAGCCCACTCACCAAGCCTTCTGGCAAGTTCAGAGGAAACAGCGTTCCTCAGAGGAGGTCTCTATGCCTCCCCTCATCCGCCCCGACAAGAGCGTCGCTTTCGACAGCACCGAAAAGGCCGAATGCCTTGCTGACAGTTTAGAGTCCCCATGTTCTCCCAGCTCTCAACCAGTAGACCAAGCTCACCTGAAAAAGGTCGACGCTGAAGTCGAACGGAGAGCTTCCCTACCACCCGTCGAAGACCCTGATGATCCTCTGCCTCCCGTCACTCCAGGCGAAGTGCACGACATCATTAAAGGGCTCCACGCTCGTAAAGCCCCCGGTTCGGACGGTATTACCAATAAGGTAAACAAACTCCTTCCTGCCCCGCTAATAATGCTTATGACCACCATCTTCAATCATCGCCTTGAGCAACAAGATCTTCCCACAAGCGTGGAAAGAAGCAACCGTCATCGGTATCCCAAAGCCAGGCAAGCCAAAGTCTGAGCCCTCCAGCTACCGTCCCATTAGATTACTCAATGTACTCGGCAAAATCTACGAGAGGCTTATTTATAAGCGTCTCAAAGACTACGCCGAAGCAAAGAGCCTCATCCCAACGAGCAGTTTGGTTTCCGACCCCAACACTCGAGTATCCACCAGGTCCACCGTATCGTAGAGCACTTGTGCGCTGGTCTGCAGCGTAACGCAACGACGGGTGTGCTATTCTTCGACAATGCGAAAGCCTTTGACAAAGCCTGGCACAACGGCTTGTTATACAAGCTTTACCAACTAGGAGTGCCAGATCGTCTCGTGCTCATCTTTCGAGACTTTTTGTCGAATCGCACCTTCCACTATCGCATCGAGGGTGCACTCTCGTCCTCTCACCCTATTCGTGCCGGGGTCCCTCAGGGTTCCGTTATATCTCCTCTAGTCTTCACGCTTTTTACCAGCGATATCCCACAGAGTAAAAATGCTCAGTTGGCTCTCTTCGCCGACGACACTACCGTTTACTATACCGGTCATTGTCCCAATGCTATAGCTCGTACTCTCCAAACCTCCGCAAACGTCTTAGGCGCTTGGTTCCGGAAATGGAGAATCGAGATCAACCCCGATAAGAGTCAGGCGGTTCTCTTCTCGAGACGTCGTCGATTCCCACCCCCCCTTCCCAGCTCGATCACTATGTACGGCAAACCAATCCCTTGGGAGAAGCAAGCCAAATACCTAGGCGTGATCCTTGATCAATAGCTAACGTTTAAACAGCACATTAAGGCGGTTCACGAGCGCGCCGCTTTCGCTCTTGGTAGAATCCACTTCATTCTGACAGCCCGTTGCAAACTGTCACTTAAATGCAAGCTTCGCATCTATACTGCAGTCATCCGTCCCATCATGACCTATGCCTGCGTTGTATTTGCGCACGCTCACCTACGTCATCTCCATAAGATGCAGACTCTCCAAAACCGTTTCCTCAGAAAGGTCACGGGTGCCCCCTACTATGTCCGTTATATAGATCTCCACGTAGAACTTAAAATGCCCACCATAAAACAGTTCATGAGACGCTTATCTAAGCATTTCTTTGACTGTGGCATCAAACACCAAAACCCCTTGATATCAGTGGCCGCCCGCCACACTCCCTCCCGCATTAACAGTATTCGCCAACCAAGGCATACCTGAATTGCCCCCGACGAAGCCACTACCCTCCTCCAGGAGAGTAGTACGGCCACCAGCACTCTAAGTAAGCCCAAAACCCGATCGCCGTCCTACCGCCCTCGCCGCCGAGGCCCGCCGCAACGCCCAAATCCACACCCCTCCCGACCCTTGCTCGAGCCTGTCCGCGCCGCTGAGCCTGTAGCTTAAAATTCGTCCAAAAATCCAATAAATCCTGATCCAGCTAGTCCCTTGCTGCCCTCTTCCAGCGACGCCCTAAGCCGAGGTCCGTACCCCACAAGGGGTGCCCTTAGCGTAGTCGCTTAGTTTTTGTTAGTATTAAAGTTTAAGTCCTGGCTGGAGGCCTTAATTTATTAGGGCACCACAGGCAAGTCCGCTTAATCAGACGACAACCTTACATGTTGCAATACAAAAAAAAAAAACTGCGATCCAGGATGAAAGTAGGCTTTGTCCTTACTCAGGTCATGGTATATATGTGTGCCAAATTGAATCTAAATCCGTTAAGCCGTTTTAGCGTGAAAGCGTTACAACCAAAGTAACTTAATTTCACATTTATAATATTGGTTTGGATTGGTTAATCAGACACAATTCGAAATTCTGCATTACATTGCATCTTAACTTTCTAAAAACTTAAAACTATTTCACTAGGTATATCAATATCATGCCAGGTTGCCTCAATTATGGCCAACAACTTGTGAGATTGGTTGACCATCCCTGCTCCAAGACTACAGAGGACCGAGACTAATAGCTGTTTGCGTGAGACAGTCGTATAGCTGGTTGGATCATGATAAAGGCCTCGTGAAAGGACGACAAATGTCGAGCAATATATTGACCGCACTGTTGAACGATTCACAATGCTGAAGCAAGTTGCTTGGAAGAGGTTCTCCTACATTTTTCATTGGGTAGACACTTTGCAGGCGACTTTGTGCTAAGTTGCAGCTTGGAAACATGCTGCAGAACAAATATTCTATTGTGAATGTGAAGCTTTGGTTGTAAGACGTGAAAAGGGTGATTAAGTCGGTTGACATTATTTTCTATATGCTAAAATAAAGGATGAATGGAATGTTCTTTGATCTTAATATCAACAAGTTTCAACATTTCTACAGTTGTTAAGCTAATGTTGAAAACCAGTACAAAATACAATCCCCTTTACCTATAAACCGTCTAGGTACCTAAGTATACGTTGTTTGTCGTTTAAACTTAATATGACAGAGTTTACCTACTGCGATCATCAATTAAGAGGGAAGCATAGAAAAGCAAAACAAAAAAAAATATGGGGTCAGGAACGAAGTGCCTTACGCTTTCTCGTCAACTCCGAATGTAATAATTGACTTCACTATCGGCTACAGCACCCTCGAAATCCAAGAAAACGACGACCATGATCAACAATTTGAAAAAAGTTGCAGCCGCCATCTTGGATTTTCATTTTGACCTCACCTTCGCGAATACCATGAAAACTATATATCTCTTTATAGGCATACGGTAATTGTTGTCAGGCCTACACTGTCCTCTCATACCTATTAACACTGTAATTTGAAAACATTGTAAAAGTCTAGTATTTTAAAAAGAGTAACCATGGAGTTTCTTGCCGGCTCTTCTCCATAGGAAACGACCAATTGGAACCGTGCACATAAATTCTGATGTTTCATAAGTGCCCATGTAGGTTTATGTGAAATAAAATATTTACATTTGCATTTTCATTTCTCCCTCTGTGTCTCTTTCTAATTTATAATAAACGGTCAATTGAGGATCTTGCATTTTCATTTTCATTATTTCAATCCAAGGTGGCGTTATAAAGCTTTTTCGTTACGTGAAGATTACTAAACTTTTTTAAAAAATTTGCTCCTACCGTAAGCTGCGATAAAAAGCTTTGTCCTAAAAAAAAATCAGGTGTCGCGTGTTGTAAAACACAAAATTTCACAAGTGAGTTGATTGATGATCGCATTTACACAGACGACTGCTACTGTCCACTCATCTAGCATAATCCTTTAGTTGCATTTTATGATATCCGAGTGAATCCACTTGAAAGTTACTCTCACAAACCGGGAAGTGCGAACTGTGCGAAGTAGTTAAAGTATCAAATAAAACTGTACCGTTAAGTTTGAGTTACCACCTTTGCAAATAAAATATCGAAGGTAGTGAAAAGGTCAGGTTCAGGACACTATTCTCGTAAAACGAGATTTTCATTATTTTAAATATTTTTGGATCCGCATATCCTGAAATCAGTTCAAGTCTCTTCAAAATTGATCTTAAATGGCGGACAGGAATCAAATGTACTTACTAGTTATCAAATCAAGGCCATATTTCCTTATTAAACGAAACCACTCACTAGCATGATCTAAACCAGTCTCTAGACGCAAGTCGATAGTAATTTGATTAATTACTTATATGACATGTTAGTATTATTTATAAGGGTTTCTTACTGTAATGGGTCAGGACTTCAGTCGTCGAGATGATCTATCGATGTTTTACTTTCTAATTGGGTTAGTAATCATTTTAGTTGGTGGGGGAATTATCGATGCCATCTGTCTTGAACAAGTGACAGTTGGAAATTGTATAGGTCGTATATTGGAAAGCAAGTGATAAGGAGGTGCTTCTAAAAGGTGTTAAGTTTTTTTTTCTTCTATAGGACTTCTAGACTGTGGATTCGTATACCATTTCCTATTTGTTAAGCACCTGGTACTTGTAGGCAGGCCTACCACTGTCCTCCCATACCTATTAACACTGTAATTAGAAAACATTGTAAAAGCGAATAAATTTTAAAAGAGTAACCCTGGAGTTTCATGCCGTCTCTTCTCCATAGAAAACGACAAATTGAAATCGTGCACCTAGCTTCGGACGCTTCATAAGTGCCCATGTAGGTTTATGTGAAATAAAATAATTTGATTTTGATATGATTTTGCCTGCTCGAAATGTAAAAAAAAAGTAAATTAAAATCAAAGTTGAAATGAAATTAAATGAAAATGAAAAAGCTACCCAGCTAAAAACAATACAAATATAACATATTTACCTATAGTGTTGAAAAAATAGATTTCAAAACAAACAACTCAATAATGTGTTTGTTTTTTATGTTTATGCTGGAATCACATTACACATCACATCACATTATGAATCTCATTCCAACGTAAGTTAAAGATGAAAGGCCACACAAAGTTCGCTCGCTATCTCCACTTTAAGAACTCTCATTGTATTGCCAGTAATGCTATTCAGAATTCCTGCATCGTCAGCGAGATTTTCTGCTCGAGGCCTATTAAACGCACATAACCTCTTTGCGCGGATATTTATGGAGTGATCAGTGCAAAGGTTCCTTTTATAAATAAACTCCGGGTATCTTTGTTGTTGTTAAGTTCTATAAATGTTAGGTATTTATGTTTTTTTGTCAAGATAGTTATATATGCAAAATAGTCCTGCTATTCTGCTTATATCGAGAACACTGGTTTACCCCACCAAAACAGTCACCATCATCATCATCATCATCATTATTTGTCTAGCCGTTTCCCAACTATTTAGGGGTTGGCTTCCAATTTTAATCCAACTTTAATCGGCTGCAGCTGCATAACAGTGTTTTGCATGGAGCGGCTGTATATGTCATTCGATTTATTTATTCTTAATTTTAATTACTCACTACTCGTATTTGTATAGAACCCAGGTCTTCTAATTGAACAGACAGCTGTGTAAATGGAGATTCTGTTGAGCCACTTCTTCTTCCCAGCTATAAAGCACTAGGAAGGCTTGAATGTCATATGTGACCGTTTTATGTAATTTTGACGTTCGTAAAGTGTTGATGGTCACATATGCAAACGACGTTTGTCAGCGTGGAACATTCCAGAAGTTTGCGCAACTGAGGCGCGCACTCGGTTCTTCACCTTTATCTACGATTTGACAAGAAGAATGTCACATTATTATTATTTCACAAAATTTACATAAAATTACGTTTGTATTAATTCAATATAAAGGACAATGCCAGAACCTCTATAGAACTTTGCCCCACTCAAATCAAAAAGTCATTTACAAGCCTGCAATATGCAGCATTTTAAAGCTTATTTATTACTGTTAACTAAATATTTGTCCTAATGCCTGTAGAACTTGCGGTTTCTGTTAAAATCTTAAAACAATAATGATATTGATTATAGGTTAGGTGCAATTTATAAATTGTTAAAAAGCGATTTACACAATACATACGTTAAGCATTATCACAATTGTTTGAATAGTAGTAGGAGTTTTTGTTTTACAGGTATTTAAAACTTTTTTGTTGTGTTTCATGCGCAAGAAATAACGCAATAGGAAATTCAGGGGAATGAATTGAATTGATATGAATTCCTTTTATCATTGTTTTGTAATCGGCAAGTTCTATTGAAAAACAATGTATTATGAAAAAGACCTTTAATCATTACAATTATTTTCATTAATTGAGATTTCCTGTGAACAGCGGGGACAGGATTTGGCATTGTCCTTTTATTGGGGAACCATTTTATTATTTACTTCCATTCGACGCCCCACAACACCAACATTGCCTTCACACAGTCAATCAATCTGTCAAGACTTTTCCCAACTATATTGAAGTCGTACACGGAGTGACTGCCTATCTGATATCCACAACCCAGTTACTGGGCAAAACGATACCCCTATAAAGATATGAGGAACAGGGTGTAAAGTTCACTCATACTCTTGGAAAAGGGAGGATCCTCCGACCAGATGGATGTCGTATCTGGTGGGCAACGGCCCGACGATTGATGTCGGGAAGTTGTATAGATGCTAGCTGCGCGGTAAACTCTGATTGCGCGATGCAGGATTTGTGTGACGTAATAACTCATTCCTCTCATCTAATCCTCCATTTCCACAATAAGCAGTATTCATTTACTGCACTGAGATATATTTCAAGCACTACAAATATTGCAGACGTCTTCACATTTTCCTTATTCTTTCTCTCTTTACCCTTCCTGATTTCTTAAAAAAAATATCCCTTGTATTTAAATATTCGTAACCTTTAACCGGAAGGAGGAATAAGAAGAAATTTTGACCATAAATCTGTCAAAATTTCTTCTTATTCCTCCATTTTCATTACTAACAATATCCTTGTACGGCACTAAGATACATTTTGCGCCACAAATACTGAAGCTGTCTTCACAAACACACAACAAGAGCTGACAACTAATTAGTGCTCGCCCTGATTCCTTTCAACATCTCGGTGAAGACTCCGCTGTATGTTATGTTAACAAATTATGAGCAGGATCTGTGTATCAACAACAATGGATTACTGGAGGAGTGAATATTTTAAGAGATTTAATGGGAAATTATACTGTTGGAACTTTTATGAATATATTGGCAAAAAAACAGGCCATACTGGTAATTACAACTTTAATTACTTATCATAATGAACTATTATGCCTACTAAACGAAGACAGCGATTTTTGGAAAAAATCTCACCGTTCAGTTAGTAGCTACTCTCAAATTCTCTTTTTGAATATTAAAAATACAATATTGAAAAGAACACTGAGCAAAAACCATTTCTCAAAGTGACAAGTAAAGAGCATAACTGTTCATTGACGATGTCATATCATTAAGTGTTACCTAGTAACTTTGTTGTGGAGGACGAACAGGCAGTGGGTCACATTAGAAATCGACCTCAAAAGGTGAGGAAATTCTAGGCAGATTGAAGTAAAGAAACCCTGTTCCTTGCCATATTTTTTAAATCTTAAAGTACTAGAAAATATTGCAAGGAACATTGTACGTGTCAATGATGTTTTCCTCTAACATAAATATGAACACAATCCTAAAACATACCATCGTCTTAAAAGTACACCGCTCAACATAAACAAGTCAGGTTCAACACAAATAGGAACTTGGTACGACACAACTTGCGTGGGCGGCTGTACGCTTTACAAGCAAAGAGACTCGTAGTAGGATCGAAACGAAATCGTACTTTATTGAAACTTTTATCACGTTCTATTTTGTGTTTACGCAGTGTGAAGTTGTAGTCTCAGCGTGGGTAAAGTCGCATGTAAATAATCCCGTCGAGAAATGCATACATTTTACTTACATATCTATTGGCGTGTGGAAATAGTAAATTGTTGAACAAGGGATGAAAAGGAGCTATTTAGGCACGAAATATGCAGGCGGCATAAATATCGGCCTAATATATGCAGGCCGAGTGAAATGTTTTCATTTCGAATATAAGGAAAGTGAATAAAAACCTGATTAGATAAACAAAAAATATTTTATTAAAAAATAAATTATCAATATTGTTAAGATAATATTTCTCGTAAGATTTTAGCATTATTCTTTTGATTATGGCGCTAAAAGATTTTCCACTACACATTTAGCATCTTCTCTAATGAAATCTGGCGTCGAATTATTCCCTGAATCTGATGAACTCATTAGATACAAATATCTGTAAACGTAAATATTTAACACTCGTCAAAACAACTGAAGATCGAATTGCCGCTTTTATTATGTATCTTTTTCTGTGGCATTCGCCAACCCAGTATTTATATCATTTTATTTATTTATTAGCTTTATTTTTATCCTTTACATGTAGGTGGTTCTTATGTACTGTTTTGTATTATGTGATTATTTATTTATTTGTTAGTAATGTTGGTTTTGTACTTAAATAAGGTTATTATTGTTAGGTATAAGGGCCATCTTATGCGGTGAAAGCCTCCTTCAAACAGACATTGGTGTCTCTTAATTTTTATTTGCACACGTGTAGAGGTTCTGGTAGAATTGTGTAGCTATCATAGATGATGGTAAATATTTAGCTGAAAGCTATGTAAATTCAATAATAATTTAGTGAAAAATAAATTATAAGTATAAAGTTATGTTACAAAATTGTTGATAATCTTTTTAATCATAATTTTACGCCGCGATTAAATATAGCGGCTGTGTAAAAAGATGGGACATGACATGTAGACATGCGCAAAACAGTGCGTTTTAAAGTGATGTCATATGACATTACATTTCGTACCGAGGAATGTTGCATTACACCATGACTCCAAACATGACGCGAAATGACGCGCCACACGCGATGGCTATTGTAATGAAATGCTCGCGTTGTAGAAGATATACATCATTTCATGAGATACCGCATTGAATTAAGATGTGATGTGACAACCGTCAAGCGCAATGCGCCCTCGCGTCGCCGAATTGCACATTTGCTTTTGTTATCATATTCATAAAGTCGATTTTCCTTCATACTTAACCCCTTCTACGGAATAATTAAATCAAAAGGGCATTCCAGGCTGACTGGCAATAAACATGGATTGCGATATTTATTATTGACCATGGCTATGAATATTGGGTAATATAAATCTATTTATTTAGAGTTTCTTAAAATATCATTTAACACCTTATTAATTAATAATAACACAATCATATAAGTGTCCTACAGTAGTACAGTGCGAGTCATGTCATGATTTAAAACATCACGTAGGCCTAGGCAGTCCGCGGTGTCAATTAAACGTAAACCTTAATGCAACAACAATACGGTTCTATATAATAGTTCACTTATTTCGCAGCCAGCCGACCGGCGCATGCTCCTTCTCACTTGCTCACACAGCGAAAATTACCGAGATAATACGAAGTTTACGAACGCCGAACAGCGCGCCGCGGCCCGCGCGTGTCATGTTTGAATGTCATGTGCCATGCTTAATTTGGTCGAGTCATGTGTAATGCTACATTACGCGGTCGGGATTTATGACGCGCAATGCAACAATCGCATTACTTACACAAGTCTGATGACATGTATAAAAAAACAGCAGGAAAAATCGTTTCCTAGGGACGAAAAGTGCTGTTTTCATCCCTCTGATCAGGTAACTTCAAGCATACTTTTCACGTTTGATAAACGAAAAAGCTATTATAACGTAACTGATGGTGATAGGCATTTATCGTGTTTTGACTCTTCACGAATCGTGGTCGTATTCCACAGGGAAAGACGACTTTCGCACTATTTTGATGTTCAAATCATAGAAGCCTACTTAATTTTGATAGCATGTAGTTAAAATAGACGTATTAAATGCGTTAACAGGAAACCTCAGTTCCATTCCATGTTCAAAGTTCAACACCATCTCTCGATCACAATGAAATGAACACCTAATTTATTTAGGTCGACTAATTCCAATTCATTACGTCAGTTTTTCCTCTTCCATATCATCTGTCCTCCGTAGACGTAGGTGCTGAAATCTGCTTTCTTAGCGCAGTAACAGTAACGGCAGCTTATCGGTTGCTTTAGTTGGCCTTAATACCTTTTTGTGAATATAGTGAACTTTGTAGTCTGCACTATAGTCTTACCATGACGTGATATGAAGAGAATTATATTGGTCTACTTAATATTGCGTATACTCATTTACCATTTTAATTTAACGGCTAGAAATAACTATTAAAAATGCCAACTATTATTATTATATCAAGATAAATGACGCTTCAAAAATGAGTGTCCATGGAAAACACTATTGACACACTTTTTTTAATTTCTTCTTTGGAATCTACTACGCTTACGCGATAGTGCAGTTTCATTGAAATAAATGCGTTGAGTTTGAGTTTTCAAAACATTCAAATTACAAGAAATGCAATACTATCTTTGTTCCGCAGTCTGAAATGAGTAGCAAAATTATTCGATCACTGAGGTAAACAAAAAAAACGAACGCTTTTTTTATCTTCTTCTCTTAAACCGAACGATTTCCATTTTGCAAGAATAAAACTGTGCATTTAAACTAAAATCTATCCATTATAAACTTCTACATTTATCCAAATCCAAAAGCACATTGAAGAAAAATCCACTTGACAAAATGCCCACTCTATTCCCACAAAGTCTTTGCACAAGAAGAACGGTAAATACAAAAAGCGACAACTCTATAAATATGTGGGAACATTTTAGGGGTCCGTGGCACCGTCATTATGCCATAATCACACGTTCGGTCTTCATCCGAACTTGTCGGGTGATTGATCGAACCTAGTCGGGTACTGTCGGGTTTCGTTCTTTTATTAACTTTCGGTTCGATCCCTTGGTTTTTTTAATCTTTCGACCAAATGTAGTTGGTTGAGCTTTGTTTAATTAGTACGGATTGTTTTTTATTTTGTGTATGTCCTGCTCTGTATTTTTAAGGATTAGGTGGCATATTAAGAGAGTTTGATATGTATCTGAATTTAGTAGGAGATTTTTGGAACATAATGGCTATATCGATGACGACTAAATAATTGAACTTACCTATGAACTGAAGGTTAAGTTATTGTGGGATGTTTATACAATCTTATAACTAATTCAGTTGTTTTACCATCTTTGACTTTCTTTTGTTATCCTCTTCTCATTCACTCAAATTAAAGTAATAATTTTGAGTTCATTCGCTTTCAGCTAATCGTATAAATTAACGACCTTTAATTAATTAATTAGCTTAATTAACAAATTTTCTCATCAATTTTACACTTTGATCCCAATAAATGGTTTTGAATTAATATTTCTTAAAAAGGACTTTTATATCTTTTTCGTCATAATCGAACGTCGATAAAATTTTAATTATGAAGCTTTAAGAATATTTATATATAATTAGTTTCTAGGGTTGGTACCTCATTCCCTACCCTTGCTCGAGCCAGCCCGCGCCGCTGAGCCTGTAGCTTTAAATTCGTCCCTAAATCACTCAAATCCTGATCCAGCTAGTCCCTTGCTGCCCTCTTCCAGCGACGCTCTAAGCCGAGGTTCGTACCCCACAGGGGGTGCCCTTAGCGTTGTCGCTTAGTTTTTAAGTTAGTACATAAGTTTAAGTCCTGGCTGGAGGCCTTAATTTATTAGGGCTACCACAGGCAAGTCCGTCTAAGCAGACGACAACCTCATAGGTTGACCTGCGAGATGCCATTTATAAAAATAAAAAAAAATTGGTACCTCATAAGCATAGGAAAACTGTTTTATTAATTTAATACATTGGAATCAACCTTTATTTTATAATCATATGTACAGTTTCACAATATTTACAGATCGAGAATAATGTTACTGGGTTATTCCACTAGGTTTCTTGATAGCAGCCAGAAGTCTAGATTTATGCACTATTACTGGCTAACCCCACTTGGGCCTTAAACGTTCTGTAACATGGCAGCTAAAAAAGATAGGTAGGTTCTCCTGATTCCACTATTATGTTTTAATAGTTAAGGCACCAATCAAAGTTCCAAGCGGAGCACACAGCCCCACCGGTATTGGCAATCTATCTTTAACTCGGTGATTGGCGGCCGGCGAACCGCTCAGTGGAATCTACCGGCGACAGTTTAAACGACCACACCATTGAACAATCAGTTTATGAGGTGTTTGTTATACTGGTAGATTGACTTGTGGGCGGTAAGGTATTGTAAATATGATCATATTGTTCTACCGACATGATACATATCTCAAACTGCCTGGAATCAAACAGCATAAGCCTTGGACGCGCTATCAATCGTGATAAGACAAAAATGATGGTAGTAGACAGAGCTAAAAGCAACCAACCCACCGTCAAAAGTATAGCCAACTGTGATGTTGTCCAGAGCGTTAAATACTTGGGCTTCAACATATCACCAGAAAGACTTCTTTGCTGCAAGAAAGTATCCATAAATGACACGACGATATTAGTCTTTTAAAGGCCAATTATCAATCCATACTTTTCCATACTTAATATTATAAATTCTAAAGCAACTCTGTCTGAATGTTACCTGCAAGCCAGCAAGACGTGAGATAATTTCCGGCATACACGCGGGCAAAGCCGCCTATGGTCACAAACGCCTACAAAGTGATATTTACATGCCTCCTAACTTCGCGTTAACACCTAATGTACAAGTTGGCATACCTATTTTTTTTTTCGTTTCGACTAGTTTTCAAGAAGTCTTGTTGAAAACTTGCAAAAAATATTTTGTGTATTCATTTCACGTTTATGTACTAACGTTAGTTGGGTATTTTGTCAACTATTTTGTTCACTTCATTGATCTTTAAGGCGAGTTTTCTACTAGTTTTCTAATCTAGTCTATACAACTTGTTTTATGTGTAAACGAAAAACAAAAAAAGTCGAAATAACATGTCAAATATTATATATACATGTTTTATACTTCGGTGAGATCAGTGGCGGCCCAGTGGAAACGGCCGCGTTTGACAAGTTGTAGGTCGTAGGTTCGAACTCTATCTGAGTTCGCGCTTCACATTGTGTAATTCACCACAAACTGCTTTGAAAATGGTGAAGGAAAACATCGTGAGGAATCTGGCATGTCCTAGAACACATGTGACATGACACGCAAAACTCGCAAACATTTAACATCTAGCAACCCGCACTTGGATTTTAATGATTGTTGTTATTTGTTTCACGTAATAAACTATGTAACTTCCAAAACTATGTCACTTCAGCATTATTGGGCAACTTTTGTTTATAATGCTGAAGATCCTAAATCTCTGATCCGTTAGAAGACTTTATTTTTATTTGAATGATTGAAATATTATGAACTAACACGTGGACCCTGAATGTAAACAAAGGCTACCCATTTTTAATTAAAGCACCGCATTGTAGCGTTGTAGTCGATTTCCTAAAGATCAACTAAAACGCACGTCTCTAGTTATGGTTTACGAGAGTGCCATCCCTAAATCTTTCAAATTCCCACCACGTCACTCGGTGTCGTGGTATGGATTGCGCTATAAATATCCCTGCTGGACGCCTAACGTCGTCCGCCGCGAATCACCGCAACCCTCTGGTTGTCAAGGCCGCTAGC
The DNA here is from genome assembly GCA_963555695.1 of Dasypolia templi. NCBI lineage: Eukaryota > Metazoa > Arthropoda > Insecta > Lepidoptera > Noctuidae > Dasypolia > Dasypolia templi. The sequence continues at coordinate 5,016,814 of OY743148.1, read as the reverse complement.
TATATTCCCTCCTCCATTAGTCATGTCCGCCGTCCCAAGCATGTCCTCACCGATCCCGATGACCACATAACTCTTATTCAGGAGAGCAGTAGGGCCACCAGTAGAGTGCATAAACACATTCTGACCTCACCGCCGAGGTTCCTCGCGAAGATCCCGACGTAACTGTCCCCCCCAACCCTTGCTCGACGAAGTGCCAGCCCGCGCCGTAGCTGAGCCCGTAGCTTTAAATTCCCATGATAATAATAATCAACCAAATCTGATCCAGCCTGTCCCATCTTGCTGTCCTCCCGTCAGCGACGCCCTAAGCCGAGGTCCGTACCCCACAGGGGGTGCCCTTAGCGAGCGATTGCTTAGTAATGTAAGTAGTTTTACGCCCCTGGCTGGAGGCTTTGAGTCCGCTTAAGGCAGCCACAGGATAGTCCGGTTAAGTAGTCACGACCTCTCAAGGTCAACTACGAGATGCCATACACAAAAAATAAAAAGCCTAACGTCGTCTTTCCTTCGCATCAAGCAGTAAGTTAACATAACCGCGAGATAAACGGGTAAGTGCTCAGTGTGATTGCCTATACTCTTATTTGTGTCCTGTCAGATCGCATTCTCTATGTATTTCTGTCTGCGCGGTCTGGCTACTATTGTAATTGTTCTCGGCAGCCCCACTATGACTGTCGAGAAAGCTATTTACCGATTAGTGGCTTCTGCCACATCACCTGTCACCATTACTGCACATCTCTGTGAATGCGTGCGCTTGCTTCTCGCATTCTTCGCTATGCTTGTATGGCCGGGCTGTGCCTTGCTGTTCGCTTAAATCGTCTGGCCATGCGGCGAGGGACCTTCGAGAATGCCCGCGGCATGTGCACGGCATAACCTATAATTGTGACCCGCCGCGATGGGTGAGTCTTCCTCCATCCACTTTGCTTTCGGCTTACGGCTGGGAGACGCACACATTGACGGAGGCTTGCAGTTCTGGCACAACGCTTACGGGAGCACCCGCCTTGCGCTGATTCTAAGGTTCCAGTCTTAGGCTACACATCCTGCCTACCGCTGACTGACGTCATCGCTGCCTCCGCCCTACCGCTGGAGAGACGCCAGTCACGCGGACTACCCACGCGGCCGCTACCGCCGCCTGAACCTGCCATCTACGTGGCTCGTGGGTGCCGAGACCCCACGCCCGCCACGTGTTGAGGCCCCTGCCGAGCGGACCACGTGCCTACATGCGGTCGTGCATCCCTGCGTGGTGCTGCCCACGTCGGTGCTGGGGTCGCTCCCCAACACTGCTGCTTGCCCTTTGTCCTCACGCAGGACCACGTGCTGCAGCGTAGCCAAGCCCAGGGCAGTAACGTTCTCTGCTACTAACTACAGTGACCAGTGTACCAGTACTTTAGAAACCTTAAAACCCTGTTTTCTGTGTCTTGTGAAATAAATGTGTAAAGTGACCTTTGGTTTCATTCCTTAACTACATTGAAACCCACTTGCCACAGCATTATTGAAGAGAATTAAGTTGAAGATTTTCTACAGCCGGTTAATGTCACCGGTTAAAAGGAAAATAGTTTAAACATTAACCACGGCTTGCAGGCTGTAATTTGTAATTAATTTACTTAGATTGAATTTCCGCGCATTATTTGTTAAAGTATAAAAAAACCTTGGCCGCAACCTGGCAGTGCAGCAGAGATGGACTCACGTATCCCGTATGTGTACATTTACACGGAGGCATTGATGGACATCATTGCCTCTGTTGTCGGCCGATGTATTAATGTACTAATTTACATCAACAGCCTTTAGTTACATTTATAATTTTGATTTATTACCCATCGTTCAGTGCTTTTGTTAGACGACAATTAATATTAATCACAAAGTTTTTTTTTGCGATATATGTGTTAAAACAGTTAGGTGTCAATGTAATTGTTGCGCCTACCAAAATTCAAAGACTGCGTAAATCGACAGTATTATTAAGTGTTCTTTATAACTTATACGATAAAGATACAGATTAGTGGTAATTTCGCGGCTGTGACTTTCAGTATACGTACGTAAGCAAAGTATGCATGGATGCCAACGAAAAATCGCGCAAAACGCCTTGACTGTGCATACGCAATACGCCTATGCAACGACCACAAAGTCTACCCGTGGAGGATAACGCCTACGCGGCGACGATGTAGAACACCCAGCTATTAGGCGTCAGAATCAGAATCATTTATTTATAAAACATAGGTTAAAGTTCTATGGCTTACATAATAATTATGAGTTGCTCTATGTTTTGTCATTTATGACATACAAATATCAGTGAATTTTAAACTAAAGACAGACAAAATCCATCATAGAAAACAAACAAAAAATAATAATATCAATACAAAAGAAAATACATTAGATTAGTAATAGTTACAGTGTTTTATCATTTAAAAAATCATCTAGGGCATAGTAACATTTCTCAACTAATATTTCATGAAAACGCTTCTAATTTTTACGTCGTCAGAAATACTGCAAAGCGTTCTGCGAATGGGTGCGTAAAACCCGGGACTGATATTTTACATCCAACCTCAATAAAACGCTCTCTCACGCTCTTACCACTCCATCTACTCGGCGTCTACACTGTATACGTCCGACAAACGTCCAGTACAAACACACCAGTAAACCGCAAAACTTTGTAATGCCTACTGATTTTGTGGGCGTTAAGGTGTACACACCTATGCGATGAGTCTCGCCTTTACGATTGTATCAGGTCCCTGGAGAGGTTTGTACTATACGCCCTTATCCTAAACAGCATACATCGTTGCAGTTAAGTGCGACGTGGTCGTTGTGCTTTTTATACGTCTCTTCTGCTTCGTTTTATATTATGATTGACGATGTAGAGGTATGAGGAGCAGGATGTCAAGTTCACTCATACTTTCAACTGGTGCCCCGACGTAATGAACGTCAGCGCAGCCTTCGTGCAACTGCGTCAGCGTGACGTCATCATCATCACTTCAAGAGTTAGAGCGGCGAGTCACATAGCCAGACAGCACCCACGGCTGGTTGCACGGTAAACTCTGCTTGCACGATGCAGAATTTTGCATGACGTCAGTGTGATGCGTAGTTCGCATGAGGCGGTTTTTTTGTTGTGTTTTCTCACTTTTCGGTTTGCCCGACTTATTTTAATGACTTACCGAGCTTACTCGCCGAGGTAATAAGATCAACGATATAGAATATAGGACGAAAATAAAGTTTCAATCGCAACAAAAGCACGTTGCTGACACAGCTCCGTTTGTTTTTGTTGAAATCTACATTTATCCACAAACACCTACAGTTTCCCTTATCATTTTTTTTCAGATATTTTTTTTTTACACACCTCAACATTGTGTAGCTGGAAAAATACTGATATTTGCTAAATAAGCTTGTATTCTGTAAATATTAAGTTACTGGAATATACCACAAGGTTTTGTGAGTAGGCTTTCGAGAAAATATTTCGACGGCACGTACAAAGAATTAAGTAATACTCGTAAAACATAGTATGAAAAAGTGCGTTGTTTTCGGGTCTTTACAAGGTAAAGTTAACTATTGGGAAAATTCAGTACTGTTTCTGAAACTATTTTGAAAGATTGATTAAATAAAAATATAGAAAATATATCTTATATTAATCAATCTCGTATAATGGTGTGGCAGTGGTGACCCATTTGAGTGATAATGGCCCATATTTACGAGTTTTAGGTCGTGGGTTCGAACCAAGGCAGGCACTTACCTTTGTTTGTTGTAATAAAACTGCTTTCAAAACGGTGAAGGAAAACATCCACAGGAAACCGGCATGTGCTAGAACCAAAAGTTCGAGTACATGTGACATCTATTAAACCCGCATTGGGCCCGCGTATTTTAACTCACTCCCTCTCGAAGGGAGGTGGCCTGTGTCCCAACAGTGGGAACATTATAAGCTGGCTATGCATAATCAGTAATATCGGTCTTCTGATGAAATAGACCAAATAAATTGTTGGTCCAATTAAGGAAAAAGTAAAGCATAAATGCGTACACAAGTAAAATTACTTAAAGGTTTCAAAACGTGCTGCTTTGAAATATATTATTCAAAGAATCAATCGAAAAAGGTACATTAATTCATTTACATTAAGCAAAGTTTGACTAAAGGATCTGCAGTATTGCTTTGAGGATTAGTAACAGTCTGCAAACCTAATGCCACAAACGATGAACGAGTTAATTTTTACATTTGTATACATTTCTCTAAATTCATAAAACCAATTACTCCATCCAAGCATAAAATAACTCAATTCAGTTAAATAGAACAACCTGAAATACAAAACGGTTCAGTTTAAAAAAAAAACGATACTTATCAATACGATTTTTGTTCATTAATTCAATGTGACCTGATTAAGCCTATCAACAAAATTACTTTTGCTTATGAATCGGGATGAATTGGATTTCAATTTGATTGGTTTGAGGATTATGCTTTTAAAATGGATCGTGTGTATTAATATGATGATAATTTTATGTTCATTGAATTGCGGCCGCGCTGAAACTGCCAGAATGTTTTTTTCAAGTTTAGTCATGATTGATTGGCACAAAAGAAGTTAAAATGTTAAGACGATTTAGAAAAATTACATCATTTTAAGACACAGTTTGTATAATTTTACATATGCACATAAAAGAGAAAATATAAAATCGTTTCAAAGTTTCAAAAAACGGGACGTTTTTTGAAACTTTGAAAATCATCGTAATATAATTATTTTCAATGACTGCGATCGTTTAGTAATAGTAATTCTTTGTTTGTATTGTTTTTTACTGGTACTTCGGTATTTACAATATATATAGGAAATGCAGACGGTCTATTTCGGCAAAACATAACATTCATTATCATCATTATTTCTGCGAAAAGTCGTGCTGACCATAGGTTTCCAAGCACCGCCACCAAAAAAAAAATGGAATCTAATAGGCACATTAAAAATAAATATTCTGCATCTGAAACCTTATGTTTACCAACTGAAATATAAAATAAAACACTTGTATAGATGGCAAATAATAATAACTTTAACAGTGACCCTCGTTTCTTCTACATCTAAAAACCTGACGAAGTTTAAAACATAAAAATAATACTATGCAATATTGAAGAACTGTCGAAAATTGAAACTTGTCACGTAAAAATATTACGAGCAAACAAAACAGGTGCGCTAAAAAATTAAAGTATGAATTTTACAAAACTGGTACCTGCTCCAAACTGAAGGGTTTTACGACGAAGCAGCAAGCTTCTGAAATATAAAGAATTGTTACAGCTTATTCGCCCAAGAGAAAATTCAGAAATTCTAATCTTGAACAGTCATTGAACATGCAAGTTCTAAATTCGCCCCATATTTCTTCTCAACAGGAAATATTTTACCATAAATTAACATCTACTCGAAAATCTGGAATATATCTCAATCTTAGTTTCCCACAAAATTATCGTTCTACTAACTGTAAAGTTTTAGTTAATTAACTGATCAGGGTGTCACTAATGTCCCTATAATGTAGGGGTTGATAGGACGTTACTTCACACCCTTTCGTATCTAGATTATAGTGAGGGAGCTTCAGTCGTGGCCCGAGCGTTCGGGAGGTCGCACGTCCCGAGCGATCCACCCGCCTTTTCTGTTATAACTTCAACGGGAGCGTGGCTGTGATTATAAATCGGTGATATAACTTTTTTGTGTTTGTGTTAAAAAGGGGATTCTATAAACTTGCCATAGAAGTAAGTAGCGCTGTTTGTTTTTGTGAATAATTTATTTATACGGCTAATTAATAACGCAGGTTTGTTTTAAACGTCTGTTTAACTGCGGCTGGGAAATACATGCTAATGTAACGTATATTTTGACGTGAAAATAATTTAATGCTTCATCATTTTCGGTGCAAACAGGCTTTATTTACGACCTCTAATTATTTGGATGCGGAATTTTTGCGCTAGGTGTTAGTAACGATAACGAATTATTTAATTAAATATTAGATGGTTTTATTTATTTTAAGTTTTGGATCAGTTGTACAGAACCAATTTTTTTCTTTTATGTAAGGTTGAATTGTACTTTTAAGTTATAATATTTTAAAAACATAATGTAACTTATATCTCTGCCACTCCTCTCTGCGAAACAAAGACAATGTTACTTAAAAGTTATTTGATAGTACTTTTATTCCTTAAAATTCAAACCTATTTGACTTCCACGTCAGGTGAAAATCTAATAAGGCAAGCTTTTTTTTTTGAATACCCGACCGATATACTCGACCGGGCGATACTTTGCAAATAAAACTGAATGATCTTTGTTTTTGCCAAACGTGAACAAATTTCAAATAAATTGACCCAACGTTAGCGTACCCTAATATTTTGTGCCGATATTTCAACATTTGCGTTTGGAGCACCTATTTAGATTGCCTTGCAACAGTAATTTTGATTTATCTTTATGATTTTCAAGCGGCCAAATGGTACGAAATTGGCAGCTTTTAAAATTTCTAGATGTTTATCACGATGTTTCGATACAAATAACACCGGCGTAATTTCAGATGTCTGTTCTATTTTATCGTTTTCGAAATTGCAAGTCAACTTTTTATCATGTTCTGGTGTAAAAGTCAAGCAATCACCTTATCTACTCGTAGGATGGGAGTTCATAGCAGATTTACTAAAAATATTTTCTGCAAATGGCTTGAAAATATCATCAAGTCTTATCGATGATCATCTCCGCCAACGATTTCGTCAGACTTTTAACAATTGGTCAAATACCTGCATCAAGAACTTCATAAGACTTTTAGATAGCAGGCTAGGAGGCTATCAGGCTTAGGTTATCGCAGCAAGCGTGGAGAAATCATCAGACATAGATGGACCCCAGGATGGTCACCAAGGCAAACGGGTTGGCAATTTAAAAAACTCAGAACCAAACCATGTATGAAAACAGAACCGGCTAGTAAGTTTCAACTCACCCAATTTGGAAGTTACGTAATTGGAACATGTTAACCAGGGACCGGAATTCCCATCCTGATTTGGGAATAAAGGAGGAAAGGATACTAACATCCCACGTAATTGCGAAGGTCAAAAAACAGGAAATTGCTGATTTTGAATCTCGCTAACGGTAGTTAGCAACTGGTTCCTGGAATATTTATTGTAAGCATAAAATGGGACGAGAATCATTATTATTACACCAACTGCTGGGAATTGTCATTTGTGGAATTATTACTGGCAGCATATTGCTGCCAGTAATAATTCCACAAATGACAATTCAGAATGACTGTACGTGCTTATCTTATTTTCGGTAAACTCAAATCGTCTCGATAGTTTATGAGACTATCAGGATTTGGATTTTCGGTTCGGTTTTTTGGGGATTTGTTTTTTTTTACTTCAAATTTACACCTGGTACCTACTCAATAATACTGCTTTTCAAATAACAGTATACATGAATGTTTGTGATAGTTCGTTCATCATTATCCTCATGCTCTTATTTCAATTTATTTGGGGTAGGCGCAACATGTACTTTTCTTCCATTCTTGTTTTTTTTTTGCCATAAAAATGTGTTCAAACAATGTACAGCCCTGACTCCTGCGCTAGATAAAAACACCTGAGATACAGTCACTCTCTTTCTAGCCATTTAATCTTTCACACAGTCCATCGATAGTGTCTTTGATCTTCCCCACCCACTGTAATTTAAGTTGAAAATTATAAAACATTTATAAAATAACATAACATCACGCCTGTCATCTCAGAACGGTTAGGAAGAGGTGTACCTATAGTACACCCACATGTCGCCGGTTATGCTTGAGTCACATGTAATAGGGGGCGAGCCTATTGCCATCAACCGGGCACAAATCCAGACTCCGGGCTGCTACTGAGAAATTCTAGATAGAAAAACCAAATAACACTTTGCCTGACCTGGGAATTGAACCCAGGACCTCATGCTCAGCAGTAGCTCTTGCGACCACTCTACACTGACGAGGCAGTCAACATCTTTTACACAGTAAAAAAAACGTATCCATACGTTTCACGTGAATGTATTCATGAATTTCGTCCCCCAGTGCAAGAATTATTTGCTAACAAATTTTATCATGTACAAATTAAATTTGATGGATGACCCATCCAACTGGAATTTCTGCCTAGTTGGATTGCCTTCACCAACAAAACTTTCTCATACGGATTTTCATCTCCAACTTTACACACATCAGGCCCAACTCTTTAATACAACAATTTAATTAACAAACTATGTAAATCAGATTCAGACCAGGTAGTGTTTCACTTAGCTGACTTTGAGTTCAGCTTTAATGAAGTTCAGAGTTCTGTTCTTGTTTAAGCTCCTTTTGATATTATGCATAATGAACTCTCCCACACGTTTTGTTGTACCACATATATGTTTTAGGGAAACTAGTTCATAAGACGTGAATTTGAGAGTGGTGCTTTTAGTCTGTGGTTTTACTTTGGAGTTAAGCGAAGAGTTGCTTACTTTATATCCGGGCAGTGTGTATTATGCAGGTTCTTAGTCTTTTATCTTACAATATTGGCTTCTCACTGGCTAGCGTAGTGGATTTTGAAGGAGGAATTTAAAAATTATGGTAATCGAATTCTTATATAGACTTTTATTATAATACCAGCCCATATTGGTTTCATCGTAGAGGAAACGCAAAAGGATTTTGAAATACTTTTAACCATGTCGATGGCAATAATGACAAGAAAAAAATATACAGTTTTTAAATTTGTTTGGCCCAAAAATTCAGCAACGCGAATACCGTTCGCTGACGCAGCCATTGGGTCCCTCATGTGTGCAGTTTGATGCATTTGAATTATCATCAGTTCATTGCTGGATCCTCGGCCACTCTCATCAAGTCACTCTACAAAGTTCGAAATATAAAAATATTCAGCAGAAATATTGAATAATTGGATAGGTATTGCTTTTGAATAATAAATAATTTTAATCAATATTTTCACGTAACACAGTCATTATTTTCGTGAAACATTTAATGTTACCTTCGTCAGCCAGTGAAAATTCGGGCATCCAGTATTAAACTGCAAAAATTAAAAATAAGCACGGTCATGGATCAAAAACAAGGGAGACATGAACTTTTCAACTGCAAACGAGACTGCATTTTTCACATCTGGCGTGTTTTTCATTCGAGTTCAGTATTTCAACGATGAAATTTTCGCCCTACGTTCATGCTTGGTAACAGAACAATGTGCGAGGTTCACTAAAACTTATTTATTATGTAGCTTTTCGTTTGAGGTATATAAAATATCTCAAAGACCACTAGATGAATATTTTGAAATGTTGCAAGTATAAATTTTGTGAGCATTCATTTAATTTGAATTGTGTTTGTTGATAATTTTATCATTGCATAACTTTTGAAAAATGCTCAGTTTTATTTGAATTAGTAGGTAACAACAGTTACCGATTTAAACTCTGCTATAGAAATATTGTGTGATGTGGCGACGCTTGGCACGCAACTAAATTGATTTATTTTAATTAAAAGGAAAAAACTGAGTTAGGCCGACTTTGATTAACTTTACGTTCATGCGATTCAATTGGATTTCTTCATCAAAATTGACAAGAAAAAGTAAACAGTTGGCGACAGGCTTTTAGGCATTAAAATCATAGTCAATAATGAAACGTACGGACCCAACGAAACACTTTAAATGTTTTTATACCTAATCCCAATGTCACACCCAAATCAATACCTTAATGAAAGGTTTCTAGGAATTACTTGCCATTGGCCTCGTGTCATCAGTCGCGTTGATTGGTGTACTCGTAATCAGCGTTTATTTTAAATAACTATAAGGTTTCAGTATCTAGGCTAAAACGAATTACAAAAAAATATAGAAAACACAAATACTAAAAAAAACTAATTAATACTCATTTCATTGCATTTACAAAAAAATACGGTGACAATATGAAAAATGTTAAAACTGGTAATTGTGCATAATAGCAATAATTTGAAATAATCAAAAACCTATTACTAAAGATCATTTTTTTAAACGACCTTTAAATGGTTACCAGTTAATTTTATAATGTTTCACAATATTTTGTGTATATTTATTATTCATTATTTTATAACAAGATTCAAGAGTCAAACATAACGATAATGTCAACGAATGAAGATTTCTTAGTAACTGCATAAAACTCCGACTTGTCTGCGAATATTAACAGTCAACGTAATAAAAAAAAAACACTGAATACACCACAGAAAATACCCTCTTTGGGTGGTATTGTATTTTTTTTTTTGCTGTACTCTGGTTGCTTTTAAGGTGTACGTCTTTTTTACATCGTTCTCACATATAATTATTAGTGTTCAAAATTTATGTATTATTTAAAAGAGTGGCCGTGGAGTTTCTTGCTGGTCCTTCTCCATAGATACCTATTATGCTTTGGAATGGGTAACTAGCTTCAACTTTCTGACTGAGCGACACCTTGAAAATTCAAAAGTGCCTGTAAATGGTTTACATGAATAAATGTTTTGAGTTTGAGTTATATTTTGTTTATCGACCTCTTATATGTATTTTCATAGTTAAGCTTCTTTAGTATTGGTACGAACTATAAGAGCTCATACCGTGTTATATAATTAAACCCTAATCAACAAGGTACGTAAGAGCGAAGCTGACAACCCTCGGTCCCACATTTAGAAATCGCCATAGGCGATTCACCGCGTTTTTTTAATAATTGAAATAAATGCTTTGAGCTTAAGTTAACTCAAAGGTTAGTTACATCACAAAATACAAGTTTAGTTTTTTTTTTGTATTTAACAGTAAAACGTATATATAGACCAGCACCCTATTTAATATAACTGACAATTCGACATACTTGTCAAAAACCAAATCCGTTTTTTGAAGTTGGTGTATAACGGACAAATTTGTCATTATTTTGTTGTTCAATAAAACAGAAAATGTATGTAAGAAACTTTGCGAAATTCTCGGATTGTTGCCTGCCAATCGTGTTTGTTATATGTAAAGAAGTCCAGGTACCTACATAATGCCCTCCAATATAGGGCGTTCTGTAACAAACAAAAATTCCGCTGTCACAACCAAAAGTAGTGTATTTGGAGGAGAATTCAATGCCGTTCCTATATAGCAAACTATGTTTACATTGATTTCCTAGAATTGGTATTTATTTGTCATTTTACCTACATAATATTTAGATAGATGTAGTGAAGTACCTACTTGTTGTTATATCTTTTACCACTTTATGACTAAGCACATTTATTTCTGTGTTTACATGACCATAACGTTCAATACAGAAACTTTTTCAAAACACTAATCACCTCTTTGCATGTCTAGAAAAAACTACTGAAATCGGTACCTATTAGTTGACAAAAAATGTTTTTGGAACAATAATTTCAAACCAAAACAGTAATAATCATTATGAACCTTAAGTGGTTGAAATGCCCTCGATGGTCTAGTATCTTAGCGCTACTGCTGAACATGAGATCCTGTGTTCGATTCCCAGGTCGGGCAAACTGTTATTGAGTTTTTCAATCTGGCATGTCTTAGTAGCCGCCCGGAGTAAGGATTTGTGCCTGGTTGATTGCAAGCGGCTCGCCCCCTATTACATGGGTTTTAAATATATTTATCGTATTGTTTGTGTTTTTATTTGCTTGTGTTCCTTTCCAACTATGTGATTGTAAAGTTGGAATACCTATGCGGTCCCTATATAATGAACCATTTGGTTTTGTGGAACGAAAACATGAAGCAGCTCAGAGGTCTGATATTATGAATAACGTGTCTAAATACAATGAGGTCAGTGGTTTCTTAACTGACACCTTGCTCCTGGCTAAGTAATGATGGCAGCACGTGTCGATTGATCAGGTTAAGCTACACTTACCGCGGTTGGGCCGTGGATGGTTGACCATCTTTACGTACTAACACCCCTACCTCAGAGAGCACGTTAGCCATTGGTCTCCGCTGACGCCCTAGGCGTCGGGAGTCGCCTGCAGATTCCCGGCCACCGTAGGCGCGGGCTTGCGGACGGCGTGCAATGGGTAGCTCGCCGTCCGGTAAGGACCAGGCCCGGGTCGACGGCGCGTTGTGTTCCACGCGCGCCTCAAAGAGATGTCAGCACATAGTGGGGTGGGTTTTAGTCAGTAAAAGTCTGACACGCCCTCCCGCTCCACCCAGAGCTGGAGAAGTCATTTCACCCTAAAAAAAAAAAAAAAACCATTGGTCTCCGCTGTCATTCATGGATCTTTGACAGTCGTTACGAGTCGCTAGAAACCCGAAAGTCTGACAATCAGTCTTACCAAGGGGTATCGTATTACCCAGTTACAGGGTTGTGAATGTCTTATAAGCAGTGGCTCCATGTAAAATATTGGTATTCAGCTGTATCCAGTCAGACTAAAGCTGACCTGATAGACTCGCAGGGGCAAAATGTAGATTCCTCATTTATTATGTACAGTCAAGTAGCCTATAACTTTAAGCAACTTCCAAGCAAATCCCGTTACCACATAGAAGCCGCATGCATTGTCACCTTTCGAACAGTGATTTTCATTCAAAACGTCGACGTTGACGTAGTGTGAATAACAATAAGGTGCAAGTGAAAATTAACCTTACGGTGTTCACGTTTATTCCTCAAGTGTGCATGTATGTTATATCATAGTAGAAGAAGTATTAATAGTAATCTAACATTACAGTAATTCATATTTTGACATTTAATTGTATAAAAAATATGACATAACATAACATCACGCCTTGTTTCCCCGAGGGAAGAGGCGCAGAGGTGTACCTATAGTATACTCACATTTCGCCAGTTATGGTTAAAAATATGACTGTTGAATAATTGTAATGATACCTAATCTTTAATTGATAATGATGACTTAATCAGTACCTACATAATGTCTATAATGTAATTTTGATGAATATTATCACGGTGTAAGCAACATCTCTTACTCCCAATTTGTACGCCACGATATTCGGCTGAACATGTTAGAACTTTTCTGTACCTCATTATTATCTTGCATGCAATGTCTCATGTACACTAAGTTTAAACAATTAAAATCTTAACTTACTTACGTTTTGAGTAAACGAAGCTTGCTACGCTACAAAATAAACAATGATAACTGTTATACAAATAGAATTTCTAACTTAAAATCAATTGTAAGTTTAAATATCTTTCAGAAAAACTCGATGTAATTCTTAGTGGATTCAAAAAACATAAAATCTAATAATATAATATTCGTTATTATCAGAACAAAGCTGCTTTCGCCTTCCATTCAGTTACAAATTGTACAGAATCACATTTTGAGTTCGGTTCGTAAAATAATCTCCCCGAGAATATTTGAACACATAACGGGTATTAAAATTATTTATTGGCGTTGTTCGAGTGTTTTGTTCAATTTGTATCCTTTGTAGATATAATTTTAAATACAAAACGGTTACTGCTTTATTGAGGGTATTTTTATCTTTATCGAAATGTTACATAAACTCACGCCTTCTTCCCATGGGGTAGGCAGAAACTACAGAACTCATCTGGTACGATCCTTACATACTCCCTTTGCTTCGTTAACGTTCATACATCTGGTCACACGCACGCCGCCGGTTGCGAGTACTATGCACCTGAGCTTTCTGAAGAACATTACCAATAACATTACTATATGTCTTTCTAGGGCGTCCCCTCCCAACGTTTCCACTCACACTAGCCTTGTACATGCCTTTTATTATGTCCTATTTATCATCATCATATTTGCTGAAACTCATTCTCTGTTGAATATAAACCTCGACCAAGAATCACCATAAAAACAGGTCCTTATATATTTGCAGCCCTAAGAAACAGATTAGGACACTCACCTTGCGACCTAGCGTACATGTATGACCTTGCGATCTAATCTGTAAAACTCACACTGTCAAAACTTAGGTGAAGTGAGCTTGAAATCAGTGAGAGTGGTCAATATATAGTGTAAATCCCCAGTAGCAGGTGGAACAAAACCACCAGATTTTCACTTTAAGCTCACCTCACCTAAGTTTTCACTGTGAGATTTTTCAGAATAATTCGGCAATTGTACGAACGTAAATGAAGCAGCAACTAGCTTCAACTAGCTTCGGCAACTAGCTGCGGCAACTAGCTTCATATTTCTGACTGACCGACCCCTTGACAATTCAAAAGTGCCTGTAATTGGTTTATTTGAAATAAATGCTTTGAGTTTGAGTTTGCAGAAGGGTATGTAAGGATCGTACAAGGTGGCACTCCTACCCCATGTGCCTACCCCATGGGAAAAAGCGTGAGTTATATTTGTATGTATGTAAGAAACGAATTATCTTTACCAAGTTTGATATCGAGTTATCATCATCTGGCATCAAACCTAGAGCCATATCATTGAACTCTTTTCGAAGTCCAATTTTAGCGATATTGATGTAGCATAAAGCATAAAATTCATAACATTTATTAAAACAACCCCAAGCTTCCGCAAAATTAAATCAAAGGATTTTATCAGAAAGGAAATCTATGAAATCAAAGTAGGGTGGTAGATTGTTCCACTGTGGTTGAAATCGTAGCCTGTGGCGTTCGCTACCCCATAAGGTTTCATGCGTGGCCTCGCTTTGAATACAGAACGTCATTGTGTTCGTAATATCGTATTGTACATGTAAATATAACAGATAACGATTCTTTTTATTTTTAACTCAAAAAATATTTATTTCCAAATAGCGCAAACAATATTACAAAACGTGTAAAAGCTTAAAAAATTGCCACGTTTTCAAATAAGTGATAGACAAGGACAGCACTATCGTAGAAATGACGTTACGATTATGTAACTTCATACCAGCGCCATACATTGTACGTACCGCGCAACAAGGACGGGAATAATCCCCTGCAAAGCTTTTAAAGCGTGTAGCTTCTTCATATTTACATCGATATATCAGATTTTTTCGATTATTCGATATTTTCATTGAAATTACATTAGTTTTTAATACGAGTCATCATCCCTATTATGTTTGTATTTGGCATAGGCTACCTGTTGGTCTAATTTGTTTGTATAGTTTTTTATTTACCATTATCTTGATCAAAGTGTTCAAAGACTTAATAAGACCATCAGTTCTAATAAGTTGATTGGTTTTAGTAGGACTGATTTATCCTTTTTTATAAAATTGTAATCATTTGGACTTAGGGTTTATAGTGCTTGCTTTGACGATAAATGGGTTATTTATTTTTTGCCATACGAGCGACGTGGCAATGCGGTCATTTTTGGGCCCATTTTTTTTATACCCTATGAGTATTTGCTTTCCCTTTTTATATACTTGTTCATTTCAGTATTATTTTTATAAGACTGCTAGCTTTTAAATTATGTAAAAATCATCATCTTGGAAATTAAAAAGTATGGATCAAACAATATCAGTACATTTACTGTTCATTGTAATGACATCATACAATTACAACGAAAAGTAAATGTACTGATAGTAAGGTATAAAAGGTAGGTAGGTAAGGAAAACACAAAAAAAAAATGGCCAATAGACAAAAATCGGCAATTAAAAAAAAACATTCAAAGACCAATAACTTGAAAACGGTTAAGTTTGGGGTACGGTGTTCCATAGTCAAATCAGTCAGGAATGGTGGAAACTACAACCTCTTTAAGGATCTAGGTCGACTTAACCTGTAGCCATATACACAGCTAGTATTTTAAATTCCAGAATCCTTATGAACAAAGCCAAATTATTTACATATCTCAATCAAAACCCAAATTCCAGGTAAATTTCTAATTGTAATTTACCTGCAATTTGGATTTTGATAGAATTAACATCACGCAACACAATCCGAATTGATTCCAAGTAACAAATATTAATTCTTACAAAGACGCTATGTACCTACGTACAGAAATTCAACCATTGTGCCGTTTGATTCGGTTCTCGCTACTAGAAACAATAGTTCGGAGTGCTTTGGTGTAATAAATTGTTCCTCTGAATGGTAGACGAAATAACTTTCATTGGTAATGTTAACGTGGCGCCCGCTATTGTCGCTACAGGGTTTAATTCATTAATCTTTGTTGGATTGTCTTTAGACCGGAACAATTTGATGCTTTAAGACTTGGTGGTGTTATGTTTTGACTTTTTCGTTTCTTTTACGGAACAGATGTTGTGTACAAATGTTGTTGCCCAATTTTCATTCAGAACGGTTTCAGAAGACTAATTTAAACAATGAAGGCATTTTATTTGTGAATAAGCAAGTAAATTTGCTTACGTAGAAGTTTTCAGTTTTCAAAATATTCGTAGATGTTTCATGTTTTCAAGTCTTGCCTAAAGTGACTATCTAACAAGAAAATAAAGAAAATTATTGTATCCACGAATTTTACCTGTACAAAGTAGGTAAGTGACACTTTGCTATAAAGCCACCTGTGAGCTCTATAGACGTTTTTTCCCTCCGTGCCTATGTTTCCATTCCATTTACGTCCCTTAGTTTGAGACTTTCCACCGCAGTGCACGCTTGGTATTCCAATCACAGCCACCAAAGGTAAACCAAATGACGACTTTACGACTTTTCAAAATACAACTGGATCGAGATAAAAATAAAAGTAGCGAATGAAATACTTCAGTATTTTCTTTACCTATAAACTTATTACTCGTATTTCCACAGAACCAAGTTTAGTACTGTGAACCGTAATATACCCAGTTAGCAGAAAGGGTTTTATGTTTTTTTTATTGCAGCACCTTTTCTATCAAAGTTTATATAACTTGGGTAGAACATATCGGGCGAATTTCGTAGCGCAATAACTGTAATATAAAAGTTTGCTTTAGTGTGAGGGTCGAACGTTAATGATGTACACTTGTGACTTTTTGTCGTTTCGATTTCATAGAAAATACTTATTTCATTTTGTGAAGTGTTCGTTTAAAGTTGTGTGAACGATTTAAGACAATGAACCTTAAAGACGTCAAAGTCAAGAAGATACGAGTTTAAATCTAAACAGTCACTTCGTGTCTCAAGGCAAATGATGTCTAGAATCTTTGGTTTTTACCCTACCATTTAGGTAGGGTTCATTGTCTCAATAGGTAGGTATATCTATATCTTCTATACATATTATAAAACTTACAGTCGTTTGTCGTGTCTATTTGTATGACCGCCTTGTTCTGCTAAACTACACAACGGATTTTGATGCGGCTTTCACCCTAATTTAGATAATTTATTCCGGATTCTATAAATACTGTACAATACATTAATATTAAACTTACACATAATAAATAAATGTCGATTTTTTATCAACACTGACAAACCATGAGATGCAGGGTACCTGTAGTGCTATTCTGTAACCATCTCACCGTGAAAACTTTGGTGAAGTGAGCTGTCAGTCAGTGTGAAGTGAGCTATCAGTAGCACTGATGTAAGTGATTGACCAAGACGGGATGACACTGACAGCTCACTCCACGCAAGTCTTCACGGTGAGATTTTTACAGAATCACCCTGCTTTGTGCGATTTTATAAAGCTAGTGCGCTTTTGTTTTAATAAATCTTTTTCGATGTATGAACGTCAAGGAAGCAAAGAGAGTGAGGATCGTAGGCGTTCTGTAGTTCTAACTCCACATGGGAAGAGGCTTTGAGTTTATGTGTGTATGTAAATCTACTACAACTTAAAGAAAATGCATGAAAGTTACATATCTATATATACAAAAACATTCGATTCAGGCAAAACCCATTTTTTTTTAGAATAGAATAAAATGTCAATGCAATTAAAATAAACGTATGCATAACGCTCCCCCAGCTGGGACACAGGCCTCTCTGTGAGAGGGGGTGGGTCGTAATCCACCACGCGGGCCCAGTGCGAGTGAGTATAAACAAACAATAAAGGTCTACCAAACCACCACCACCGAACTGTTGATCTGTATAAATACAACCAACAATAAAAAACATCACTCATCTTGACAAAAGCGATTATCACAGAACTAGTCGTGAAAACATCAAATTACAAAAATTGAAAGGGCATCAACAATCGCACTGTCCCTACACAATTAATTTGTATTCTCAAAATCTGTGCTCCTTTGTTCTTCAAAACGGCATTTGCAAAACAAAAACTGATTCCGAGACCGCATTATAAGCACGAACCCTATATTCGTATGCTATTTTAAAAGTAAAGGCGTATTTGATAATAATTGAAAAAGTTATTGAATACCCTCAAATGCTTTGTGTTTATTTTATTCCCGATTGTGGTACAAAATATAATTTCGATCGTATTGTGAATACGTTGCTTTGATGATTACTTTTAAAAGTTTTTTTTTGTGATATATTCTACTAACATAACATAACAACACGCCTTGTTTCCCCGAAGGCTTGGGCAGAGGTGTACCTATAGTACACCCACATTTCGCCAGTTATGTTCAAGTCCCATGTAACAGGGGGCGAGCCTATTGCCATCAACCGGGCACAAATCGAGATTCCGGGCTGCTACTGAGAAATTCCAGATA
Source organism: Dasypolia templi (assembly GCA_963555695.1). Lineage (NCBI taxonomy): Eukaryota > Metazoa > Arthropoda > Insecta > Lepidoptera > Noctuidae > Dasypolia > Dasypolia templi. The sequence goes on along the minus strand of OY743148.1, from coordinate 4,998,483 downwards.
GACAAACCCAATAACTCTCTCTCGCTCTCTTTCTACTAAATAAATACAATATACCACCTAACACTAAAATCTAAGCAAAATATAAATGAAAGGACGGAAATGAAGGAAGTAGGAATAGTGCCCCAAAGGCCACTCAGGATGGCAATGCTGATTCGACAGTGAAGTAAAAATGAAAATCTTTTTTTTTTTTGTCATGGGTGTCGTTTTCATAGTTTTCAAGCGTGCTAAAGCCGATAGTGAAGTTAAAATGTAAGTGTTTTCATTTTGACCTCTCTAGTACCCTTGGAAACTATGTAACGACATCCATGACAAATTAAAAAAATCGCAGACGCCGTCTTGTACATGTATGAACGCTTTTCGCGTGACTGTTTCTAGCAGTTAACTCCCGCCGCAAGCCGCGATACAGTACTTCGTTCCTAATAAATGTAATACTTTTAATTTTATAAACACTTTGAGTTACAACCCTAACGCTTTAATGGAGCGTATGTAATTATTTTGACAAATAGGCCTAGTTTCCATGTGTCCATATTTATACTGTGTCCTGGGTTCGATTCCCAGGTCGGACCAACTATTATTAAGTTTTTCCATCAGGAATTTCTCAGTAGCAGCCCCGAATCTACATTTGTGCCCGGTTAAAGGCAGTAGGTTCTCCCTTTATTATACGGGACTTAAAAACATAACAGGCGAAATGTGAATATACTATTGGTGTAACTCTGCCTAGCTATTCGGCGAAATAAGGCATTATTTCGCCGAATTTCGCGATTTATTGTTGAATCAAAGCTTTGAATAAAGAATTAGATACATTAGTGGAAAACGCTCTACGCAAGCAGTTCAACAGTGCCCAAAACACTAGAAACTAGACTCCCGGGAGCAACCAAAGAGACTGGTCCAGAGCCAGAACAGTACTCGTACAGTAAAAGAAGACCGCATAAAGAGGTCCATTAATACCTTTACAAATCCGCGGAGGTGTTTGATCTTTTGACACCATGCATAGTGAAGATTTACCGGTTCTGCATAGCACTCAGATAGATACCCCCTTTTTTTTGGGTAGGTACTCATCCAATGACTTCTCCCTCTCTGGGTGGAGCGGGAAGGCGTGTCAATTGCCTGTGCCAGGGCCACGGTTACTCTTTCAAATTACCCGCGACCCTGAGACGTCGGCCCTATCGGACCCCGTCATTTTGTGCTGTCATATCTTTGAGGCGCGCGTGGAACACGACGCGCCGTCCCTACCGGATGGCGAGCTACCCATTGCTCGAGCTGGGCAGACCTCTACCGTATGCTCCACCGTGTCCTCCGGGCGATCCACGAAATGGTGACACCCGGGCGTTTCCTTCCGCCTTATGCGAAACAGGAACCTCCCGAAACAACCGTGTCCGGTGAGGACCTGTGTCAGGCGGTATGTGAGGACGCCGTTGCGCCTCTCCAACCGCTCCTCCAGAGGGGACTTACCGCCGCTATTGTGGCGTGCCCAGCACTGGGTTGCGACAATCGCACCCTCCATGTCGCCATGAGATCCCACCGGAGCTCTGTCCGCGTGATTTCTCGCAGCAGCGGAGTTACACCCCGGCGTTTTGCCTCCTCGCGCCACTCCCATACGTGCGCGAGGGCTTTTGCCTCCAGATCCCATGGCGGCAGATAGATACCCCTAATGTGGCGCGAAGTGAATGTCATTTTCATACCCGAGCCTGGCAAAACTACAAGGCCATCATACAAGCGATGTATGCCATAGAAGCCCGGAGAGTTACGGACACCCATTAACGGATACTCTCCGACAGTGCCTCAGTCCTCCAATTTCTATGGAAAATATTTATTACCTCAAGTCTAACACTACAATACCCCAATGCACTAGATCAAGTAACGGTATCTAACCGCAATACATTGACATTGCAATGGATAAAAGGACGTAGCGGATCACTAGGTAATGACGCAGTTTATGAACTGGCTAGAAGAGCATCTAGCGCAGCAGATTGCGGACCTGAACCTGTCATACCCATTCCCTTCAACCAGATACGCAGGTGGCTGCAGGAGTCCACTCACACTCAAGCGGAGAGCTCGACGCCGGGCAGCAGTCCAGGGAAGCTATGATATATTGCCTTAGATGGCAAGCTAACCAGACGTTTAATATGCCTGGACAGGAATGGAATGGCCTGCGCTAAACCAACACTTCGACACAACAGGTATAACTAACAGTCTTCTATGTAGGGCTTGCACGAAGGCAGAACAAAACCATCGCGCATGTGCTCTTTGAGTGCACAGGCTTTACCCAGATTAGGACAGAAACCCTCGGGGCACTGAGATCTTACACTGATGTTCTCAACAGACCAGGAGATTTGATCAACTTCCGAAGGTAGGTGGGATCCAACCAGTGGAAAAACAGCCGCCATGGTTCACGCACAAAGGTTCTCTTGAAGGTCAGCTTTTAGTCTAACCTGTTGTAGTTGAATACATGGAACGACTGTCTATTTGACAGCAACCCTCTTACTGGGTAACACGATACCCCTCGGTTAGAAAATGATGATAGCACAAAAGATACGTAAAGCATCCAAAATGTACCGAATGGTTTCGTATAGTAGTTCATTTCAGTTCGAAATTCCATTATTACCGGCTACAAGTGGACCAAACTACTTGCCAATTCCTAGAAGAAGTTGTAACCATAACCGGCCTACTAAATACAAATCTCAATGATACAGATAATATTTCGATCTGAATCGAATAGAACTCGGGTTGCATGATGTCGAATCTCTATTCATAGGGAGGAAGTTGACCGAGGTTGTCAGAATTCAGCTTTACACATACAATTCAACACAATCGTTTATTGTCTATTACAATCGAATAAACTGTTTTGTTGTATTGTTTAGGTAGATGCCACAATTGTTAGGTGTTGGTTAGGGTACATAGCTTAGCTTTGTTGTGTAATGTTTGCTAACATTGCTAACCGATATTATGTTTTTGAAAATTATTATTATGATTAAAACTATAAGTTATTATTATTACCTTGATGATGACGTTCATTAAATAAAAATTATAACATCAACCTTTGGTGTACAATAAAAGTAAGGTCCGTCATAAGTTCATAACGTGACACAGTGACTGAGCCTTAAACTAGAAAGTGAAAAAAAGAATCCGTAACAAAATGTATACCAAGCGAGTAGATAACTAAATCTACCCTTACCTATAAATTTTATCTCTTATTTCATTTAATAAAACGAAAACAAAAATAAAAATGATTTCTTATTCTAATAAGCTAAACATAATTGTCAGTTTAATATTCCAAATGGGTACATACATAGATAGGGCCTGAAAATGATTGGCCTAAATCAAATATTATTGATACGGCTATTAAAACAAAAAAAGATCGTTATTTGATGTCATTCCAGTTTATTTATTATCAATAAAGTTGCCTCAGCGAGGTTCGCGTAAAAATTCTGAAAACGCTTATAATTCCGATGGAAATAGTAAGTAGGAATTTGTGCGACATTTATTAAGGTTGAATTTTCAGGCCTGAAATTTATTAAAGCTGAAATTCAGAACACAAAAAGTTTATAAAAGTGTAGCAAAGAAAGTGTTTCGTTCAACTTAAATCGAACCATTTATCTATCATTTTAATGGTAGGTAATTCACAAACGTACCTGTAGAATCCAGTTGAGCCCGTTTTTGAGTTGTATAAACAACCTTTTCCCGCCATTCATGCTGACTGACAGCTGACATTAGTGACAGCAGCTACCTCACTAATTGTGTGAACGAGAGAGTGTTTACATCGTCTTTCTTCTCTTCTAAATATATAAAAATAAATTGCTGTGCGTTAGTCTCGCCAAAACTCATAGTCGGCTTAACCGTTAGGGCATTGCAAAACATTACCTAGTATACAGGGTGTCCAGTAAATAGCACGACATACTGCAGGGGGTGATAGCTTAGGTCAATACCTACCAAAACAACGCTATATATGTACAGAAAATCTTACGGATTTACAATTTTACAAAAAATTCCGAAATACCGAAGAATCTCTACCTTAAAACAGATTTTTATGCATCTCGTAATGAAAAATTCCTTTTAATTTTTTTTTTTTTAAACAAATTATTCGTAAATAGTTACTTTACTCATTGATAAGTCTATTTTTTTATCAAAAACAAGAAAGTTTTCAAGATATAGTATTTTTTGTTGAAATTTCCACAGAACGAAACGATTGTTTTTTTTTTGTAAAAATTAGAATCCGATAGAATTTGCTGAACACATATTGTGTTTTTTTTTGGTAGGTATTGAGCCAAGCTGTCACCCCCTGCAGTATGTCGTGCTATTTACTGGACATCCTGTATATTCGGTTTAAAGAACTTTATTCTCTTTATATAAATACACAAAAAAATTTTTCAATAAAATCCGCCTTGTTAGATGTTGAGAGAAAGGGTTCGTGAATAAATGATAACAGCTGCACGGGTCAATTGAACGTTAAGCTACGCTCGACGCAGTCGGCTCGTGGATGTGCTCAGTGCCTCGAAAAGCACGTTAAGCCGTTAGTCCCTGCTGTCATTCGTAGAACTTTGTAATTCGTTACGAGTAGTCAGAAGCCTAAGTCTGATAGACCCAATCTTACCAATGGGCAAAAATGGCTTTTGGGCAAGCAACTTCTTTTAATTTAACGAAATCGACTTCGACGTCTGGGGGCGGGGGGAGGTCTTGCCCCACCGTAAGAAGCAGTTTGGAGTTGGGGCCTCCAACTCCAAACCGCTTCTTACTGAACATATTTAACCTTACGTATGCAAAATATAAATGTAGGGTGCTAAAATTGTCTAGCTCGCTGTTAATTATCTCATACCTTCAAATTTTCAGCATATTGAGTCGACCACGAAACTCTTATTTCAGTATGAATGGTGAAAAGAACTCGAAAAAACCTAACCTGTACCTTCAAGGCAGGGCTATTCTCGAGCTCGCATCACTCGCTCTCGACAAGATTCTCTTAATTTTCAAACTATTGGTCTAGTGGTCGCAATCGCTACTGCTGAGCACGAGGTCCTGGGTTCGATTCCTAGGTCGGGCAACGTGTTATTGGGTTTTTCTATCTGGAATTTCTCAGTAGCAGCCCGAAGTCTGGATATGTGCCCGGTAGATGGCAATAGGCTCGCCCCCTATTACATGAGACATAAACATAACTGGCGAGATGTGGGTGTACTATAGGTACACCTCTGTCCAACTCTTCGGGGAAACAAGGCGTGATGTGTTAAATTACTGCTATTTCAGTATGAACAGTCTAAAGAAAACCTAACCTATTCCTAGGATGCAAATAGTTTTTAAGCTCGCTTCACTCGCTCTTGTATTTTTTTTTAATTTTCAAACTATTCTACAAACCGTGACAACGTTACTCCGATTTCAATATGTAAAAAGAAAATCTATCCAATCCGTCTGGCCCATATGGCCCCCATACCCCCCCCCCCCCCCCAAGTAATAAATCCTTGATCTGCCCCTGCCAAGGGGTATCGTTTTAACCTTTTTTTTTTTTTTTTTGTATGGCAGCTCGCAGGTCAACCTGGAAGGTTGTCGTCTGCTTAAGCGGACTTGCCTGTGTTACCCTAATAAATTAAGGCCTCCAGCCAGAACTTAAATACTAACTAAAAACTAAGCGACAACGCTAAGGGCACCTCCTGTGGGGTACGGACCTCGGCTCAGGGCGTCGCTGGAAGAGGGCAGCAAGGGACTAGCTGGATCAGGATTTGAGTGTTTTAGGGACGAATTTAAAGCTACAGGCTCAGCGGCGCGGGCTGGCTCGAGCAAGGGTCGGGAGGGGCGTGGATTTGGGCGTCGCAGCGGGCCTCGGCGGCGAGGACGGTAGGACGGCGATCGGGTTTTGCGCTTGTGTAAGGTGCTGGTGGCCTTACTGCTCTCCTGGAGGAGGGTAGTGGCGTCATCAGGGGCGATTAAAGTATGCCTTGGTCGGCGAATACTGCTAATGCGGGAGGGAGTGTAGCGGGCGGCCGCTGAGATCAAGGGGTTGGAGTGTTTGATGCCACAGTCAAAGAAACGCTTCGATAAGCGTTTCATGAACTGGTTTATGGTAGGCATTTTAAGGTCGATGTGGAGATTTATATTACGGACATAGAAGGGGACACCCGTGACCTTTCTGAGGAAACGGTTCTGGAGGGTCTGCATCTTATGGAGATGACGTGGGTGAGCGTGCGCAAATACAACGCAGGCATAGGTCATGATGGGACGGATGACTGCGGTATAGATGCGCAGCTTGCATTTAAGTGACAGTTTACTACGGGTTGTCAGTACAAAGTGGAGCGTACTACGGGCGAAGGAGGCGCGCGCGCCAACCGCCTTAATATGAGCCTTAAAGGTAAGGTATTGATCGAGGATCACGACTAGGTATTTGGCTTGCTTTTCCCAAGGGATTGGCTTGCCGTACATAGTGATCGGGCTGGGAAGGGGGGGTGGGACTCGACGACGTCTCGAGAAGAGAACCGCCTGACTCTTATCGGGGTTGACCTCGATTCTCCATTTACGGAACCAAGCGCCTAAGACGTTTGCAGAGGTTTAGAGAGTACAAGCTATAGCATTGGGACAATGACCAGTATAGTAAACGGCAGTGTCGTCGGCGAAGAGAGCCAACTGAGCCTTTTTACTCTGTGGGATATCACTGGTGAACAGCGTGAAAACTAGAGGAGATATAACGGAACCCTGAGGGACCCCGGCACGAATAGGGTGAGGGGACGAGAGTACACCCTCGATGCGATAGCGGAAGGTGCGGTTCGACAAAAAGTCTCGTAAGATGAGCACGAGACGATCTGGCCCTCCTAGTTGGTAAAGTTTGTATAACAAGCCGTTGTGCCAGACTTTGTCGAAGGCTTTCGCTATGTCGAAGAATAGCACACCCGTCGTCGCGTTACGCTGCAGACCAGCGCACAAGTGCTCTACGATACGGTGGACCTGGTGGATACTTGAGTGTTGGGGTCGGAAACCAAACTGCTCGTTGGGAATGAGGCTATTTCCTTCGGCGTAGTCTTTGAGACGCTTATAAATAAGCCTCTCGTAGATTTTGCCGGGAACATTGAGTAAGCTAATGGGACGGTAGCTGGAGGGCTCAGACTTTGGCTTGCCTGGCTTTGGAATACCGATGACTGTTGATTCTTTCCACACTTGTGGGAAGATGTTGTTGCTCAAGGCACCATTGAAGATGGCGGTCATAAGCATTATTAGAGGGGCCGGTAGGAGTTTGTAAACCTTGCTGGTAATACCGTCTGAATTGGGGGCTTTACGAGCCCTTTTATGATGTCGTGCACTTCGTCTGGAGTGACGGGAGGCAGAGGATCATCAGGGTTTTCGACGGGTGGTAGGGAGGATTTCCGTTCGACTACAGCGTCGACCTTGTTCAGGTGAGCTTGGTCTACTGGTTGAGAGCTGGAAGAACATTGGGACTCTAGGCTGTCAGCAAGGCATTCGGCCTTTTCGGTGCTGACGAAAGCGACGCTCTTGTCGGGGCGGAGGCAAAGAGACCTCCTCGGAGGAGCGCAATTTCCTCTGAAGGTGCCAGAAGGCTTGGTGAGTGGGCTCGAGTTCACTGAGCATCTTGTCCCAACCCTCTGAGCGAACCTCCCCTATGCGTTTCTTTACAGCACGCTGTAAATGGCGCATGTGGGCTTTGTTCGCGTCACAAGGGAAGGAGCCGTAGGCACGAATAGCCGCATTCTTCTCGGTTATCAAGTCACGTACGTCAGTAGGTAGTTTCCAGCGATGGTCTTCCATCACCGGAACTTCCCGTGAACAATCCGTCAAAACGGATTGAACGTGCTCAGTAAACGAGTCGATTGCGGCCGTGGTGTCTGCGACTGACACTATGTGATCGGGGATGGTGTCCAATTGAGGCGACGTGGTAGATTTCAGTCTTTCACTTACTTTCCTCTAGTCGGTTATCATCTGGGTCTGAGGGGGGCGGTTGGGATCGCTTGGGCCAGAGTAGGGGGCAAAATGTATGACTACTGGGCGGTGGTCAGTGTTAAGCTCGTGGAACGTTTTCTATCAATTGCAAACGTAGGTTCACATTCTTGAGCAGCGCTACATCGAGAATATCGGGAATGTTACCCTGTTACTAGGTTGTGGAGGTCATATAGGGAGTCGCTTCATGTAAAAAGCTGCATTTAGTTAAACTGAAAACCGAGCTGAACAAATTTGTGAATAGGCCAGGAAGATTTATTGGTTGTCATTTAGTCGCAAGCCACAATTTACAAATCATAATGTGTCAAATGTACTGCAATTTTATTTTCGTAATCGTTTTTATGTGCACCGTGTGATGGAAACGTGTTTGGCTTTAGGCTTTTTATTTTTTTTAGGTTATCGTTTTTTCCATCAATCTTTTTTTTTTATTATTTACGATTATCGTTTTTGTTAAAATATTTGTACGCTGTAATAACATTAAAAATACATATTCATGCATGCACATAAATAAAAATTTCAGTAACAGAAATGTTAGTTTTAAAAGCAAAATTAGCACTTGTGTTGATAGAAATGTTTGTTTTATGATATATTTCAAATTGTTAATATTATTTTAAGTAAAAGGGTGTTTTTAAATTTATATTTTAAATGAACAGTTCACATGTTGATAATTTGTAAAATTCTGTGTTTACGGTGAAGCCCGAAAGGGTAATAATTGGCAGCGGAGAACATTACCTATGTTCTTCTCTGCCAACTAGTATGGTGATTTTGTCAGACTGTTTCTTTTTATATATCACAAAATCTCTTCGTATACCTTTTGTGTGTCTATTCTTCTCTATAGTTCTACATCTTCCATAGTAGATCTGTTTTACGACGTTATTCAGTCTGGCTAATCTCATGCTTTTAACAGTGACTCGTTAACATAAGTAATCAGCATTAATTTAAATACCAACACCAGTCATTAATATAGAAAGGGCTCGACGATTTGTTCTCCTTGCTTAAGAAAACAGATCCGAAGATAGAATAAGTTATAATTTGAATGCAGAATAGAAAACTGAGGGCGATTAGGTTTCGGCCTTCACTGTAGTCCTCCAAATACGGAGTCGGTTCCATGAAATGCACCAAATTGAGTATTCTGAGCTGTATTACATTTTAAGCTGTTTTGACATTTAAAAAACTTTAATATATTACAGAAAAGGATATTGGAAATTTTGTTGTACATACCTACTACACGTACATACATATTTCGGAATTAGAATTTGACATTTTGATAAATACCTAATTTTTGCTAAAGCCTGTTCCTCATATCCCTAAAAGCCCACCAATTTTTTTGTGTGGTCAAAATCGATCTACGTATTTAACGATGATAATAAAAACAAAAATAGGCCACATACAGTAGGTATTTTTTCTTTTTGACTAGAGTCAGATAACGGGATTATCTGAATTTCAGTCCGGCCATCGCGTATTATAAAACTTCTCTATTAACCACCAACCAACTTTGCTCCTTTAAACGATCCTAATCTTTCGAGCTTATACATAGCTCATCCACTAATAGACCTATAATAGGAGATGATTACTAATCCACCATCCGATACCTTAACGTAGACTAGGGAGCAATTAATGCGATAACAGAGCACTTACCGAGATTACATCAATTAGTACCAAAACACAGGGTTTGTTATAGCTAGTTTTGATTAGGGTTATAAGGTATCGAGACTGAACGCATTCGTTATGGTAAGACAGGAGCTTTATTAGCACTAAGATTATAATAAGACTTAGGTGATCTTCAAACGCTTACTAATGGAATAGTCGATGATAAATCAGACAAAGACGTGCTCATTAGTAACGATAAACACAATTAGCAAAACTTTCTGAGTGTCCCACGTAATAATAATAAACACAGATCAAACGAAGGAACTAGAAAACATTTTTCAAATATTTCCGGAAATGACGAATTTGCCATTGCAAATTCGTAATTCTGTCTGCGTAAATACCTCATTAAAATATATCACCAATTACCTGAAATGAAAGGAATCGCCTTAAGAAAAGCCTCATGCTAAAATATAAATTCTAAATATATGTAGCTCTCTGAGAACCGTCAGAGTCAACACCACCTGTCGCTGGAGCATTAACATATTCTATGCCGAGCTACGAGCTAAACCAAGGACAGTTGTTTCCTTAAGGGTTACCTATTTTACATTGTATAGAAAATCTTCTTTGTCCCTGCTGAGTTAAACTTTTGAAAGCTTGGAATAATGTTTATATGATTTTGTTGTTATCGTCGTCATTTCCATACTTCAAGTCAGCGTTTTAAGAGATGTATTTACCAGCTTTGCTTTCTCCTTAGGTTGATCCGAATGGTAACTCTTTATCATTTCATGATACCCGCCGTTGCGTCGTCATCATCAATGACATCAACTATGTTTCTCCTTTCAAATGAAATGGGCCATTTTAAAATAGTTTCCAAGATTATCAAAATGTATGGTGTCATTAGTGGAAGGACGTTGCTTTTCGTCGATTTCTTATTTTACACATTTGCGTTGTCATCTATCCTCTCTTTGTAACTTGTAACAAAAAAAACAAACCTAAAACTAATTCATTCATCCGAAGCTTCTGTACCTATATTACAGCTATCCAGACATCATAGATTATTCCTTAACTCATAAAAAACCTTTTTCTTATTACAAAGAGGTCTTGTTTCGAATCACAAGTCATGATGGTCGTGTTGAAGGGTATCTCCAGTTCTTAACACATGGAATTTGAAGCATCTTTATTTGTATTCAAATTGTATGATACATTGACTAGTACTTAGTATCAGGATTAACCTTGAAGTATTTATTTATTATGGGCCCTATCGTTTTTTCTCTATGTCAGTGAATATAGCCCCTAGTAATCTGCTGATTCTCGAAATAGGTGAACACAGGAGTGACCAATTTCGGCTGACGCTGAATGGCAAGTAGTCAGGGAGAAGGGGAAGAAGGGTAACGCAGCAAGGGCGGCCAGGATGAAAAACAGGCGGCAGCGGCGCAAGGAGTGAAGCGTCGCCGCCAGGCTGCATGCCACGAAGTGCCCTGTATTGATGACCGCGAGGTGCTCGCCAAGGCGAAGGCGGCGGTGAGCCTTAAGGAGCTCGGCGTCACCAATGGCATGAGGTTAAGGGTCACTGTGACTGGGTCCCGGATGCTAGTGGTCCCGGTTGCGGCCAGCGGCCCGACCGCGGACGCTTTGGCTGAAAAGCTGAGAGGGTTCCTGAATGAGCACGAGGCCCGAGTGTCCAGGCCAATGAAGTGCGATGACATGCGCATGCTGGGCCTGGACGACTCCGTGACGGAGAAAGAGGTGGTGGCTGCCGTCTTTAGGACTGGGGGGTGTTCTCATGTGGAATAGCACCACCGAAACAAAGGCAATCAAATTCGCTTTGCCTTCCTACTGCACCGTCTATCAAGGTGAACTTCTGGCCCTAGAAAGAGCGGCAGGGGAAGAGCTCAAGCGCAGTGCAATCTCGTTCGGCTTCTTCAACGACTCTATTGCGGCTCTTCAGTCAGTGATCAGTGTAAGTTCCCCCCACCCCCTGGCCGTGGAAACCAGAGACACCCTTCGACGCTGTAAGCTACAGAAAAAAAGTATCTCCTTGTTCTGGATCAAGAACCACGCAGGGTTGGAGGGAAACGAGAAAGTCGACCGGCTCGCGAAAGAAGCCGCCCTGGGGTTGAGGAAGAAGCCAGACTACGATCTGTGTACCCTATCATTCGTCAATTGAAGAATCCGGTCGGAAATGCTTAACGAATGGAACGGGAGATGTAAGTCAGGTGACACGGCTTCGGGCAACTAAATATTCTGCCCAGACGCGGTGGGCCACGTACGGTGTGGTGCGTAAGATGGCTCCCATAGTGTGACCCCGCAAATCCTAACGGGGCACGGTGGGTTCTCTGCAGTCCTGAAACGTTTCAAGTGTTAAGGTTGTGGGGTACATACCTACCATACCATTTATTTATTTATTACTATCATAAACTCACACAATACAAATACCATCATAATATATATTTACATTTATTTATATTATCACCTTATACATATTCACATATGGTTGATGACGGGTCAGTGGTAAACACTGGACCCGCGCGCGCCGATCTACGTCATTGTGACGTAGCGGCGAGCGCCAAGGTGGGGAGTCCTGGTAACTATCGTTCGACCACCTTGCCGTGACCTTTAGTCGATATTTGCTCACGCGACGCTAGGCTGCGCATGGTTTTACGTATCTTGAATCTCCAATAATAACTGTTGTTTATTGTGCCGTAACTATTGTGACCGTGTGTGACTGTTATACATATTATTACTGTACTCCTTCTGACTGTTTTCTGTGTTGTGTGTGTGTGTGTGTCGAACCCAATATAACCGTGAGTACCTACGTAGCAGATTGACTTTTATTTACCACTCTTCCTTACACACACCGAATAATAACACTATACTGGTGACCCCGAGTAGAACACTATTAGTAAAATGAGTGATAGTGAGTCCGAACACACCGCGTCGTCGCATCCGGCGAAACACGTTACGCATAGGACGCGCCACGCTAAGCGCGTTTCCATTGAGCACGACATTTACCGTGCGTCATTAAAGTTGCCACCATTTTGGCCGGAAGAGCCGGACATCTGGTTCGCTCAAATAGAAGCGCAGTTCGAGAATGCAGGGGTGACGAATGACGTCACCAAATATAATTATGTGGTCGGTCATCTCGACCCCCAATTTTCAAAGGAGGTGAAGGACGTCATCATGTCCCCTCCTGCCACGAACCGGTACGGGAAGCTGAAGACCGAATTGGTGAAGCGCCTCTCAGCCTCCCAGGAGAAGAAGGTGAAGCAGCTGTTGATGCATGAGGAGCTGGGAGACCGGAAGCCGTCGCAGTTTCTTCGCCATCTGCAGGGGTTAGCTGGACCAACTGTGCCCGAGGATTTTGTTCGCACTATTTGGAGTAGCCGCCTCCCCAGCAGCATCCAGCCACTTCTTGCATCGCAACCTCACAGCACCTTGGAGGCGTTGGCTGAGCTGGCAGATCGCGTGCAGGATATCGTCGCACCGCCAAGCCACGTTGCATCAACTTCGGCAGCAGGACCCAGCGTTAGTGAGATGGCAGCCGAAATCGCAGAACTGAAACGCGCGATGAAGGATTTGACGGTGCAGCTGCGAGACAGTCGATCTCGTAATCGATCACACAGCCGTGATCGCGACACGAGACGCAACTCACGCCACCGTTCTTCAACCCGCTCAAATTCCAGCTATCGGAACCACCCAGAGTGCTGGTACCACGCAACGCACGGAGATAAAGCCAAGCGTTGTATCAAACCCTGCGACTACAAAAAGGGAAACGCCGCGGGCAGTCGGTAATGGCGACAGACGATTGCCCCGCTTCTACTGGTCGCCTATTCGTTGCAGACCGAAGGACGAAAACGCAGTTTCTGGTCGACACTGTAAGCGACCTCTGCGTCTACCCTCGTCGTCTGCTCAGCGATCGTCGTACACCTACGAACTACCAACTCGTAGCCGCGAATGGGACGCCCATTCCGACGTATGGTTTCCTCGAACTCAACCTAAATCTAGGACTTCGTAGAGACTTTAAGTGGCGTTTTGTGGTAGCTGAGGTAACCAAACCGATTATCGGAGTGGATTTTTTATGTTTTTACTCTTTGACCGTTGACTGTAGAAATCAACGGTTAATAGACAGTAGCACCAACATTTTTGCAATAGCCTCGAATCACTCAGATTCGTCTTTATTTTCAGTAAAGGTTACTTCTGGGGATTCGAGGGATCACAAAATTTTAGAAAGCTTTCCCGACATCACCCGACCCGCCGGTACACTACGCACTACACCACATAACACTGTACACCATATCCGCACGACCCCAGGCCCTCCAGTATCTTCTTCATTTCGGCGATTAGCGCCGGACAAATAAAAAATTGCCCAGCAGGAGTTCCAGCTGATGTTGACCAACGGAACTGCCAGACCCTCGGAGAGTCCCTGGTCATCCCCACTTCATCTCGCACCGAAAAAGGACAACGGTTGGCGTCCTTGCGGAGATTACCGTATGCTCAACGCGCGAACCGTTCCTGACAGGTACCCAATTAGGCAATTTCACGATTTTGCACACAGTATTTCAGGCTGTCAAGTTTTCAGCACTATTGACCTCGTGAAAGCCTATAACCAAATACAGGTCAGCCCGGACGACATTCCGACGACGGCGATCACTAAACCGTTCGGCCTGTACGAATTTCCGTACATGACGTTTGGTCTACGCAATGCAGGCCAAACATTTCAACGTTTTGTCGACGAAATGACGAGAGGACTGGACTTCTGCTACTGTTATTTAGATGACTTCTTGATCTTCTCCAGAACAGAAGCAGAGCACGAGGAGCACCTTCGAAAATTTTTCAACAGGATGAAGGACTTCGGCATGTTGATAAACACGTCCAAGTGTGTTATCGGTTTCTCGGATGTAACCTTCTTAGATTACCATATCTCCGCGAAGGGGTGCCCTTCGCGGAGATATGGTAATCTAAGAAGGAAAACCACTTGACACTAAGGTCGACGCCATCAAGACGTTTCCTCAGCCCAAAGACGTACGCCAGTTGCGTCGATTTTTGTGCATGATCAATTTTTATAGGCGTTTCATGCCCCACGCAGCTCAAATACAGGCGCCGCTTCACAACCTCTTGATCGGCAACGTAAAGGGCTCGCACCCCATATGCCTTGCGGAGAATACTTTGCAGGCATTCGAGGACTGCAAGGAAAGCCTAGCTAATGCTGCTTTATTAGCTCACCCCGATTGCAATGCCAAACTCGCATTGGTCACCGATGCGTCGGATACTGCAATCGGTGCGGTGTTACAGCAGCTCAGCAACGACGGATGGCAGCCATTAGCTTTCTTTTCCCGGAAGCTCAACCCTGCGCAAGCAAAGTATTCTCCCTATGACAGGGAACTGCTGGCCATTTACGAGGCCATCAAATACTTTCGCCACATGCTGGAGGCTAGACACTTCGTCGTGTATACGGATCATAGGCCGATCAGTTTCGCATTCCACGAGAGGAAGAAAAACTGTTCGCCTCGGCAATTCCGTTACCTTGACTTCGTTGCCCAATTTACTACCGACATAAGGCACATTTCTGGCAAAGACAATGTAGTGGTCGACCCCTTATCTCGTGTGGAGGAGCTTCAAGCTCCAGTCAGTCTCGACATCCTCGCGGGATCACAAGCCTCAGATCCAGAGCTGAAAAAACTTCTTCAGGAAGGGTCTTCACTAGTGCTGGAGAAGGTGCAAGTCCCTGGGGAGCGTTCAACCGTGTACTGTGACGTCAGTACAGCGACCCCCAGGCCATTTGTACCCAAAATGCTGCGGAAACAAACCTTTGACAGCTTGCATTCTCTCAGCCATCCAGGTGTCTCAGCGACTGCCAAATTAATCGCAGAGCGCTTTGTTTGGCCAGGCGTCAGGAAGGAATGCAGGGAGTGGGCGCGAGCTTGCCTCGCATGTCAGCGGGCTAAAGTGAGCCGTCACGTTTCAGCGCCATTAGGGACGTGTCATCTCCCACGCGCCAGGTTCACCACGATCCACATTGACCTTGTGGGCCCGCTACCAATTTCACAAGGCTTTAGATATTGTCTCACGGCAATCTACCGATTTAACAGATGGCCAGAGGTCGTACCTATTGTCGACATTACTGCCGAGACAGTAGCTAAGGCATTGCTGTCCGGATGGATTGCCCGATTTGGCTGTCCTACCGACATTGTTACGGACAGAGGCCGTCAGTTTGAGTCGGCTCTGTTCGAACAGCTGTCGAAAATTGCTGGATTTCAGCACAAGCGGACAACGGCATACCACCCGGCGTGCAATGGCATGGTGGAGCGTTTCCACAGGCAACTCGAGGCGTCCATCATATGTCATGCCAATGACAAGTGGACAGAGTCATTGCCATGGGTATTGCTTGGCATAAGGAGCGCATTCAAAAAGGATGTCCAAGCGTCTTCCGCCGAATTAGTGTATGGCGAACCGCTAAGACTCCCAGGAGATTTTTTTACTCCAAGTAATGACGGTACGACCGACATCACAGAATTTACCGCGCGCATCCGTGATTTTGCTAGAAATTTACAGCCAACTCCAGCTTCTCGTCACAACAAGACGAGCATTTTTGTTTTTAAGGATCTGCAGACCACTGATCACGTGTTCCTTCGTGAAGACGCATTACGTGGTTCGCTGCAACCAGCTTACACAGGTCCTCCCAAAGTTCTGCACAAAAATGATAAACATTTAAAATTTTATTTAAGGGTAAAGAGGTCACGGTGTCAATAGACCGCCTAAAGCCAGCTTATATATTGGCCGACAAAGCTGACCCAGAAGAAGATACTCCATCTCCAGGCACAAAAGAGAATACCACTCGTTCCGGACGTCGGGTAAAATTCCCAGATTTTTATCGCCCTTGACGGTCTCTGGAGGGGGGTGGTGTGGGGTACATACCTACCATACCATTTATTTATTTATTACTATCATAAACTCACAAAATACTAATACCATCAAAATATATATTTACATTTATTTATATTATTACATTATACATATTCACATACGGTTGATGACGGGTCAGTGGTAAACACTGGACCCGCGCGCGCCGATCTACGACATTGTGACGTAGCGGCGAGCGCCAAGGTGGGGAGTCCTGGTAACTATCGTTCGACCACCTTGCCGTGACCTTTAGTCGATATTTGCTCACGCGACGCTCGGCTGCGCATGATTTTACGTATCTTGAATTTCCAATAATAACTGTTGTTTATTGTGCCGTAACTATTGTGACCGTGTGTGACTGTTATACATATTATTACTGTACTCCTTCTGACTGTTTTTGATGATTTCCCATAAAAAAAGGAGTGAATTTATTGTAATTGCTTTAAAAGACGAGTGCGTGTGCGTGTCCAACAAATAAGTAAAAATTGGATTAGGTTATCAAGAAGTATTATGGAATAAACGAAAATTCTAATTACTTAGCCTGAGAACCCTCTGAACCATGAAATCCTATTTCTATAAGTTAATTTATTATTCGCTTACCAATTATCTAAAATAGACCATAAGAACATCTAATCGACTAAAGAAGATTACTATTGAATATAATACTACCCGGTCTATTACTCTCTGTCTCACCGCACCCTATTCACTACGATATAACTTCCCTCAGAGTAATTTTCAACTAATTTCGAATATTTTTTGCTCCAAAACCATATGTAGCGCACGAAAACGGCCAACATAAAACCCTTTTCACATTTACACTGAAAAGGTCTCTTATCCAGTTAAATCACTCCATTTATAACGGTGTGTTCAGATGCGTTAAGTCAGCGTTTCGGAATTAGCGGGCTTAATTTTCCGTGTACTACTCGACGCTTCGTTTTTTAAGTAGGAAAAAGAAAAAACGGGGTTGACGAGGGATAAATCTGAGTGAGGTTTTAGTGGCTTTGTGAGAAATAGGATCTGGAATATTTTTGAATTTAATATCATTTGATAGTTCAATGTCTTTAATTAAACGGCGGTACATATTGTTTTGCCTTACCTCATAAAGGATAATCATGATGTAGTGTTGTTAGTGTTGCTAGCTTCACTTTTGTTTAAACTTTAACGCCAGCAGCTGGTTACTGACGATGTAAATAGCGCGATCTCAAAAATAGTTCACTGGTTCAATGTTATAAAACTTCTTAATGAAAAAGAGACTAAATGCATTAAGTTTACGCGTCCTCACGTTAGGCAAGAGAAAACGAAAGTGTTGATTATTGCTCTTTAGGGAAAAAATTGAAATCTGAAGACAGCACTGTATTTTTGGGCTTAACTTTGGATGCTAAGCTTCAGTGGTGCTCACATTTTGATAAATTGTCAAAAAAGCTGAGCTCCGCAGCATAAGCTGTTAAAAAAATTCGAAATTTAACTGACATAATAGACACAGCCCGTTAAGTGTACTTTAACTATTTTCATAGTGTAATGTTGTACCGTATTCAGTTGTGGGGAAATGCCGCCGACGTAAATTCTTGACTATCTTTGTTTTGCAGTAAAGAGCTGTTAGATCAATTTATACATTGAGTTCGAGACACTCTCTCAGATAGAAATTTAAGTAAATTAATATAATGACTGCGCCTTCTCAGTGTATTTTTAAAAAATCTTTTATAATATATATATAAAAACATAAAATTGTTTTAAAATACAGTGATTTCTATATTAATAAAATAGGTGTCTAAATAAATCGTTTCACCTCAAGAAAATAGGTGGCTCGTTCAGATGTCAATGCATACGCTTTTATAATAAACTTCCAAGCCACGTTCAAGATTTAAGCCTTAATAAATTCAAATCTTTCAAACGTAAGTTGTGCCAGAAAGTCTTTTATACCGTTTAAGATTAAATTGAGGACAAAAAGCTGGGGACTGACCTGCTTAAATTTTTGCAAACTGAATGTTGTTTTTGTTTGCTAACTTTTATTTTGATTGATTACCATATACACAATGCCATGAATATTTACTTTGTGTAGTAAAATATTATTATAATTTGAATTATTGTGTGAGGACTTGGTGGGTGGGTTATATTTTTATATATTTTGAGTATCTCAGTTTTTTATGAAAATCTGGCATTTTGAATACTTAATGCGGCCTTTCTAAATATCCTTTCTTTTGTATTGTTCGTCGAGTCGTTGAGCTCCTTACGTTCTGAGCTACATGATTAATGACAGTTGTGTGCACGGACTGGTCAGGTCCACTCAAATCTGTATGGTTCTTTCCTCAAAAGACAATTTCAGACACCTATTTACATGATCCTTAAATGATCTGATTATTATTATTTCCGTTTTATTTTTTTAGTATGTTTTATTACTTATTTTATTGTTATTATTGTGAATGCTAAGACTATGCGGGTCATTGTTTATTACTTTTGTGTTTTATTATTATCTTATTTTCTCAGTTAGTTTTAATCTTAATCTTGGTTTGGCGGTTTGAGTAATTATGCGGCCTACCCAATGGCCTATCTTTGGTACTGTTCGTCGAATCGCTGAGCTCCTTAAGTTTTGAGTTGATCTGCACGATTACTGACAAATGTGTAGTGCACGGACTGGACAGATCCACTCAATCTGTGTGGTTCTTTCCTCAGAAGACCATATCAGACATCAATCCACATGGTCTTCACATGATCTGACCCTTCCCAGCCTTTCTTCTCAGAGTTGTAAGATAGGAACCGTCGACCTCATCTAGTTTTTAAAAATATGATTGACATGTAAATACCTACTTACCCAAATAAAATCATTTATCATTTGAATACGTCGTAGTCAGACTGACACATTGTTCTGAAATCTAAACAACACACCCTCCTGTCATATTTTAAAACAAAGTACTGGCATCACACTGACACCCTTCTTTTTTCCACAACTGTTAACCTTATTTTGAAAAATGGTGGTTTAATTTCCTTCCATATGCCATCGTCAGACCATTTGTTTGGATATAACTCAAGTGGTTAATGTACCGAGAAATATGCTGAGCTGTGCTGTTAAGTTACCGTCGACAGGGATATCTGTCTATACAAATATTTATTGGTTCCATTTTCCTCTCTAGAAATATAACCAATTATTTTCTTTATTGTTTGTTCCGTTGCTAAATTTTTTGATAGAGCATTATTCACTGTGTTTTCAGATTTCATTCTTGTTTGTTTTTATAGCAAGCCTTCTCGGGTAATCTTGTTCGCTTAAAATGCAATCAGTGTTTGAATTATAATTTCTCCGTTAAAATGTTTACAACTTCTCAAATTTCAATCAAATCAAATAACATTCCGATTCGAACTTCGCTACGAAATCAATCATATATTTCCTGGAAATAGTAAACTTAGCATTCTTATGGTTTCTAACGTTTATTATAACGTCCAAAAAAAAACTCCCTCTTATTTTTATGGTTTCAGCATTGAGCATATGATTGCTTTCTTTTTTATTATTAAATGGGCATATTTCATTTCGCCTTCATTTTTAGCGAAAGCATAAGTAATTTGATGTGAGCAATTTTCAGATTATTTTCTGAAAAGCTTATGAGAAAATCAAAGTTAAACATGAGTTCTCATGTCGTATTATGGATCCTTGACTCTATCAAGACCTGGTCTATTTTGGAGTCTTTGCAGCGATGGCAAGTTGACTGGCGATAGATGCAAGTGCGAGATGTCTGTATGAAAACGCGACTATGACCATCCAAACTCAGGACAAGCGAACTGAACCACCTACTGTATCGAGGGGTAAGACGAGGGACGTAATTTCCCCGAAACTGTTCTCTAACGCATTGGAGGATGTGTTTAAGACGCTGAACTGGGAAGGACGCGGCATTAACATCAATGGCGAGTACATCTCACACTTGAGATTTGCAGGTGACATCGTCACACTGGCTGAATCGCTGCATAACCTGCAGCATATGCTGGACGACCTAGTTGATTGTTCTGTACGCATTGGTCTCTGGATGAACTTGAACGAAACCCAAGTTATGTTTAACGATCACGTTACTCCGGGACCGATTGCTGTCATTGGTGTTGCTCACAAAGTTGTTCAAGAATGTGTTTACCTATGACTAATTCTGCAGTTAAGTAAGAACAACTTTGAGAAAGAGGCTAATAGAAGAATTCAGCTTGGTTGGGCAGCGTTTGGGAAGCTTCGTCGAGTCTTCTTGTAGCGTATTATGCAGAGTCTAAAGACTAAAGTGGTCAATCAGTTAACGGCACGGTTGGCGCGGTGGTTGAGCGATCGGCTGTCGCACTGCGTGTCGCAGGTTCGATTCCCGCACGGAACAAATATTGGTATGACCTACAAATAGTTGTTCCGGGTCTGGGTGTCTTGTGTATGTGAGTTTTCATGTTTGTGAACGCACCCACGATACAGGAGTAATGCGTAGTGTGGGGCAAAGTTTTGACAAATAAAAATTAAAGTTGTTCAAGAATGTGTTTACCTATGACTAATTCTGCAGTTAAGTAAGAACAACTTTGAGAAAGAGGCTAATAGAAGAATTCAGCTGGGTTGGGCAGTGTTTGGGAAGCTTCGTCGAGTCTTCTCGTAGCGTATTATGCAGAGTCTAAAGACTAAAGCGGTCAATCAGTTAACGGCACGGTTGGCGCGGTGGTTGAGCGATCGGCTGTCGCGCTGCGTGTCGCGGGTTCGATTCCCGCACGGAACAAATATTTGTATGACCTACAAATAGTTGTTCCGGGTCTGGGTGTCTTGTGTATGTGAGTTTTCATGTTTGTGAACGCACCCACGATACAGGAGTAATGCGTAGTGTGGGGCAAAGTTTTGACAAAAAATAGTGCGTCCGCCAATTATGACCTACGGAGCCGAAACGTGGACACTCACGGTATGGCTGGCCCATAAATTCAAGGTCACTCAACGAGCTATGGAACGAGTTATGCTTGGAGTCTCTCTGAGGGATAGAATCCGGAATGAGGTGATCCGGCAGAGAACCAAAGCTGTTGACATAGCTGCAAGAATAAGCGCAAGCAAGGCTAGGTGAGCGACGATCTTCGTAGGGTGGCTGGTAGCAGCTGAATGGGAGTTGCCGAGAGTCGAGCTGAATGGCGTGCAATTGGAGAGATCTACATTGTCCTTCAAAAAGTTTAACAAAAAGAATTAAATATATATTTTACAATATTTTTGAAGAGGTTTTTATTTAGGTTTGTCTACCATGTCTGATTACTGAGCAAAAGCATCTCCCGAACCCTTCTAGGCAACCTTTTCCAGGTTTTTTATCGTCTTGCCACATTGATTCAATGAAGAGGTGGCGAGACGACCTAGACGCTTACCGCTGTACCGCAAGGGTTAGACTGAAGAATTATTTTAAGTAGTTTCATTAAATGATACAAAACCAAACGTAACTTAAAGCGATACTAACCACTTCATGTTGAATAATAATAATATATGTGAAAAACATTCACAGTTCACTAAAACATAACATAATCCAAACAAAAACGAAGTCATGTAAGTTATCATTTTTACTTAAAGAAAAAAACGAAGTCCTCAACCCGCTAGAGCCCCACATTATCACTTTGAGTCTTCAAAAGAAAACCTAAACACACACTTAAAAAAGAACCGTATTACTAGATACCGCAAGCCACTCTTACCGGGCAATAAATCATTTTTCCTTGGCCAGTGAAACAGAATCTGTAAATTACGTCCTCAACCTTTGTTAAAGTAATAATGCTGATATATTGAACCCTGTCTCTTGGTCCTTTGATACGACTTTGATTTAAGGCAATGGAGTATAAGGAGTAAGTGGGAATAAATGACGTGGGTCTACATTTGTGGAAATGTTTGTTATCTCTGGAGTTTCATGGTAGAATCTTTGAAGTTCATTGTGATGTTACTGAAAATTGTATCATTGTACGCCTTTATCTATCATTATATCGGTGTACCTTTTGTAAGTATTAAACTCGTAAACATTTTCAAATCAGTAGTTTTTTTAAGACAAACAATACAACAAATCATTTTTTTAACAAGCATCTTACTACATAATATCTGATCTGAGTCCGTGCGATTCTGTTTTGGTTCTGTGGTGCCAACAATGCTCAATATTCCATAGATAATCATGTTCCAAGATAATCATCGAATGGCTGCTACAACTAATGGCCAACAGGAATATTGCCATAATCCCCAGCTTCACGTTTGGGTCGTATTGGTTATTAGACAAGAGAACGTTGCTACCCATCCTCTTCACGTAATCCTTAAGTCGAGTTTATGACACACATGGATTAGGATGGCTCCTACAGTTTCCCGGAAAACATTCTATATTGATGTCTTAGACAGAAAGGATATGTATATGACCTAAAAACAGTCAGTTTTTCAAAACAAATGATCAGTCTCGCGGTGATCGACTAGATACCGCACTCTATACAAACAATAGCTCCGTGAATGCGGCAACTCATTATTGTAGCGTGTGTAACACATCGTCATTTGACATTTGTCAGTTAACATTGACAACTAGTGTGTGTGAAAAATTGTGTTACCAGCAGCTCAACTGTTACCCGAGTTAATGGAAAAACATTTTATGCTGTGGTCTATTAGTTAAGTTATAAATATAGCTCAGAAAATGCTTATAAATGAACAATCAATTAAAAGCGAATGTATGTAAATATGTATATTTGTGTATAGGCTAGGCGTTCGTTTCTTCTTTAGAAAAATGGAAGGTATGTATTTCAATGATGAGGCCTCATTTTTAATACTTTTTATTATTATTTACAAACGACGATTTTTTTAAATTTTCATTATTTTTATTTTTATTAATATTCATTAGATCATGTTCCTTGGCGAAAGTTGTTCAGTTTCATGGGTAGAATCACCCCTTGAAATAGTGTCAGCTAACATTTTTACACCTTATGTGTATAGATAACAAAGATAAACTACAAAAACTAAAAATGCACATTTTATAAAAATCTCAAACCACGGGGAACTTGACTCTTGTATACGCGGCAACACTGAATGGCGTTTGGGGTTCATGTTACTTTATGTTGAAATTATACAACACTTACTGATGTTATGTGATCCAGTGATCTTCTTATTCCTTGTAGTATTATTTTTAAACAGTTTTACTACCCAAACTTGCATTTTACTTCGGATTCAGCCCAAAATTTAATAAAAAATTCGGCACGTGCACGTGACAGACAGCTTGCAGTGTGACTGGCTCGGGTACGCCAACTTTGGCATGGTATTTGTTATTTGGTATTTGTTCCCACATTTGACAAGTACGCCAGCGGTATCTAGTCTAGCGCAGCGAGACCAATCATTTATCTGCACTGTTTCTATTAAATCTGGGTGATAATTCATTTCACAATGTTTCGAAACTATAGGTACAGATACAAATTACCGTATTTTTTTTGTGTCTCCTTTTAAGTCATCGTTTCCTTGTAGAATAAAATGATGTATATAATTCATCTCAACCCTAAAATAATGCTAATACTCATCGTCAAACACACTTAATATTATAAACATTCTTGGCATACGTACATCAGGATCTTGAAATCACAAAACCTCTAGTATATTATTAGCACAGCCGTAAGGTTTTCGTTTATCTCTGAATATGAGGAGGGGAGTGGTACTCTTTGAAGCTTAAGGGCTCATATAATAGGATATGGAACCCTAAGTAGGCCGTGTTTGAAGGATTATTCATGCTTTGCAGATTGAGTTCATCCTATTTAATGATCGAATGTAATACCTTTGTCAACAAATTTAGCTGTAGGGATTCTGATTATGTGAACAAGGATTTGAGATATATGTTGTTAGTTTCTAGTTGAAACGATTTTGTTTATAGATCTTGTATATTTTTACAAACCAATTGTTGCTTTGTGTCTGATTTGTAGTCTACAGCAATTACTGCTTGTTCATTATTACTGATGCCCTTAGGGTTTATATCATGATCAGATCGTTCGCTTGCTTCTGTTGATAATTCGTACTTTCCGTGTATGATCTGCTTGTCTATAATAGTCCCCTCTCGGCACGTTCCCATCTCGAAACCCATGAATTTATTTATCATGCCCACGAAACATTTCCATATCGGCACCCTGTCATTACTCATTGTTATCAAAAATGGATACACAGTATCACTATAGTGAGTAACTCAACTTGATTATTAAGTATCAAGATTGAGAGTCAAGAGCAAACACATCTAAAAAAAATGTATTTAATAAATCAAAAGTTACTGTTTATAAAATAAATTTTATTTTTAAAATACTGGTGTATAAAATTACAAATATTATTGAAAATCACGTTTTCTAAAACGGTTTAAGTTCGCCTCACAGGGCACAAAACCGATCTAGCTAGGTGTAATTTCTGGAAATAATCGAAGAATTGAAAAAAAAGTGTTTTCACAACTGTTGATTAGTGTTATTTAATTTGTAATTGTAACCACTTTTTTATATGAAGACTCCCTAACTTCCTGTGATTTCATTATTTCTAATATTTTTAAGTCATGTAATTTTTATATTAAGCTATCATTAAGTACTAGGATACGTATGAAAGTATGCAATTCGGATTAATGTTATAATTTAAGACTGTAAATTATTGTACAGTTAACGCGTAATCAAACGCATTATTCAGTCCCAGTATGAAAGCCCTCAATAGTACCAGTATAATCGAGACGTAGGCAAGTATGGGCAAACATACACATACATAAAAAAATAAGTAAACGTAAACATTAAATGTATCTGCACTTAGAAGAAAATTGAAGAGTTTACTAATTGAAAGAGCGTATTACAATAAAGCAGAGCTTATGAAAGAGGACAATTCTCTTCGTTTTTTTGATGAAGGTGTTGTATTTTTGACATGTTATTGTAATCTATTGTGCTTTTGTGGATATTTATTTTGTAATTTGGAATTTAAATTTTAATGACAGTAATTTTTTTTTTTTTTAACTAATTTATTGAATGACTAATTTGACATTGAATTAATGAAATATTATCACGGTTTATGCACCATCTCTTTCTATCAATTTGTACGCCACGATATGTGGCTGAACATGTTAGAACTTTTCTGTAAATCATTATTATCATGCATGCAATGTATCATGTACACCATGTTTCTTAAATAAGTCTTTACTTACTTACTTGTCTATGTCCCAATGATACTTGTACTGTTGTGCTGATTATGATGTTCATTGTACTTAGGTATAACTGTTAATGATATTATGAATTATTATTATAATAAATGATATTAGGATTAATTAATAATTGATATTAAGATTTCAAAATGATTATTTATACGAGCCGTAGATTTTTCACATATTTTAGGATTTGTCAAGTTACTGCCAAGGCAGAGAAAACGGAGGCTCTAATTAGAGCCCTTACATAATCAGCCTATAACGTTCCCACTTCTGGGAAACAGGCCTCCTCTCTATGAGAGGGAGCCGTAATCCACCACGCGGGCTCAGTGCGGATTGGTAGATGTAACATATCTTCGAATTTTTGGTTCTAGGATATGCCTGTTTCCTCACGATGTTTTCCTTCACCGTTTTGAGAGCAGTGGTGATGAAATTATTAACACAAAGTAAAGCGCCTGCCTGGGTTCGAACTCACGACCTACAACTCGTAAGTCAGGGACGTTACCACTGGACCACCACTAGAGAGAGAGTCCTGTCAACGTCCCATAAAATGTATTTTACTTTGTCCACTACAGACTAGTATTTTAAATTAAACTAATTTTATATAAGCTAAATAAAAAAATTAAAAAATTGAGTTAATAAATAATCAAGTTGATTTTACTTTACTGATGCTGCGTTTTTTTTTTAATGTTGACCTAACAATGGATAATGACAAGGTGCCGAGATATGAATGGTTCGTGGGGATGATAAATGAGAGTGACACTTAACATGGTACCGTACTCAGAGCCGTTACTTGTAAATTAATCATTCAATTTAATCGACAGGTATAAATTTGAACACTGTCAGCATAATGTGGCAGTTTAAAAACATTTCATTTTTATTGGTGGTGGTGTGTGATTGGTTTTTGGGTGACGTCTCTGAGTGTAGAAATTGTGACTACATTGTTGTATTGGGTCTCACCTGTAAAAACAAATATAAGTGATAATCTATGCATATAATAAATCTGTAGACAAGGCGTTTCTGTACATTTAAAATATTTCAATAAACATTGTTGCGGAAAAGCAACAGCCATTTCTACCATTTTTGGAATGGTCTGTGGTAGAGAACCCCAGGTAGCGCTTCTGACCAGGCAAGATTGGAAGAATATTCCATTTCAATGGAGACACCTTCTCTAAGCGACACATTATTCTTTTCCGACATACAACCGAACAAAGTAGCGGGCACAGTTAGTAGTTTATAAATAAATTCATGGATGGGTAGGTGCCGAGATGGGACTAAACCAAATATCTTTATCAATAACAGAACTACCCTCACTGTACTACTATCTGCAGCACTTCTGTTTTATAGCGATAAATAGTGATATAATTCTTATGTTGCTTAAACCATTTCCAAAATATAGTAAATGAACAACCATCTTGAATTTCCCATTTTCTTCGACAATGATGAATACCTACATAAAACAATCACCAGAACAACCTTCACCTCGCCCTGGCCCACTTTCAATTACCGCTAAACTTTTACTTTTAATTATTATGTAACAATTCCAAGTAGACCAAAAACAATGAACAATACCCTCTTCATCGTTGACAGCCGCGAATTCTACTGAACCAGTACGTACATCTTTTTTGCCGTAACCCTTTGAATTAATTTTGTTTTGAGATACGATACAAGTTGTAATTGTATGAGTGGGTGGGTAGCTGGGATTCTCATTTGAGGCCCCTTGTGTGTTACATTAGAAATAATGTTGAGTCTGTAGAGGTTTGGTAAATTCTATTCTGTAGTTATTGTTTCTGAACTAACAAATATTTTTTCACACCACCTGCTCGAAAATGTCAAATTATATGTCAAGCAACCTTAACCTAAAGTGAGTCATTAGTGGCCGGAGGCACAGCCGGTCAATAATATTGTACTGGATTTCATTATGACCCGCTGGTCAATAATGTGATTTGAATTTGGAATCTCACATGCTCAGCTAAATTGGCAGTATAGTACTAACAAACACTCTTTAGTGCCAGAAAGAGGAAAGCTATTCTCGATTTCCTACAAAATCATAACGACTGCTTCTTCATATCGTTGCCATGTTTTCGAAGACATAATATTGTAAGAATAACTAGATAACTACGAACCATTTTTTAAAATGAATGGAATAACATTAAAACTTGCATTACTTACATAATTGGCTGTAACATTAGTTAATTTTTTTTGAGTAAACTGCGCTAAGATTGCTGTGGATTTTGTGAATAAATAAATATATAAAACCTATCTAGACTACATTCGATGTATCACATTTTATAAAAATACTCTATTTTCACGAGCGTCTCCAATGACGTTCTAAATTCAAAATGCATACAGCCAATCATCCAAAACCATTTTACCAGCCCTGTATAAAGCTTAGTTTACACAAACGCCACTTCCATGAGAGTGATATCCATAGACGCACACGACAAAACCGTAGAAGAGACTTTTTTTGTTTGAAAATCGAATTGATCGTGTCTTGGCTACTTATTGGTAGGCTCAATAAAGGCGCGAACTTTTGGCATTTAAACTTTAAGTTTATCAACAAAGTATTATAAAATGTCGAGTGATGAAAGTGATTGTACTCCTGAATTCATTACAACCGAAGCTAATAATATTTCCCATGATTTACTGCCGGAAAAGTCAAAGGAAACTTATATAAAAGCCTACGACAATTTCCAAAAATGGAAAAGTACGAAAGGCGTCAAGTCCATTTCGAAACCTGTTCTATTAGTGTATTTTCAGCATTTATCTTGTACTCAGAAGTCAAGTAGCCTATGGTGTACTTATTCAATGCTTAGGTCAACAATAAGCATGAAACACAATATAGATATCAAGACATACGCTAAGCTATTAGTATTTCTAAAGAGGAAATCGGAAGGTCACCAATCAAAGAAATCGAAAGTTTTCACACCTATGAATGTTGAAACTTTTTTAAATGAAGCTCCTGATCATAGTTATCTTGCCGTAAAAGTAAGTACATCATTAAAAAAAGTATCAAGCTCTGCGGCCTCCTAACATAAACACTAACCGATTTTTTGTAGCGTTCAGTAGTGGAAAATGCACCCGTCAAGTGACTGGGAAGAACAAAATAAGTGCCATGCCAAAGGAAATTGCCAAATACTTAGGATTACCAAATATCCAGCTCTATACAGGTCATTGTTTTCGTCGAACGTCGGCTACACTGTTGGCGGATGCGGGAGCAGATATAACCCAAATAAAACGCCATGGTGGCTGGAAATCGGATACAGTAGCGGAGGGCTACATTGAAAATTCTGTACAAAACAAAAGTAAAATAAGCTGTCAAATTGGTAACAGCATCACATTAAAAACGTCATCTGATTCTTTTTCACCACAACCTTCAACATCACACCATCACA
Source organism: Dasypolia templi (assembly GCA_963555695.1). Classification (NCBI taxonomy): domain Eukaryota; kingdom Metazoa; phylum Arthropoda; class Insecta; order Lepidoptera; family Noctuidae; genus Dasypolia; species Dasypolia templi. The sequence goes on along the minus strand of OY743148.1, from coordinate 4,969,547 downwards.
TTCCATCTGTCCCTGAGCCTCATGCACCACCTTCACCAACTTTCACCACCCAAAATGCTCCTCTGCAAATACAAGATTCTGAAGCATTGACGAGCAATACTCAAATAAATTCCACATCAACATCTATAAACGTACCAAATAAAAACTTAACTTTATCTTTGCACAACTGGACTAATGTCTCAAATGTTACCATTAACTTCAATTAATATGTAAGTACATATAACTAACTAGTTCCAAATATGTTATTCTTACTGTTTGTTTATTTAATAAATACTTTGTTTTTCGTACTATGGCTATTATTTTCTCACAGTAGGTGTAAAAAGTAGAGTATCCTCCTCTGGGCTAAAGGTGTATTTGCCTTGGGCTAGCTTGAATCCCTCGCTGCATTCAGGATTCTTTTATTAACTCCCTCGCTTCGCTCGTGAGTTAAATCCCGAATCCTTCATTGCGCTCGAGATTCAATATGACGCCCGTGACATAAGACACAACTTTAGCCCCTCGGTGCATAATCTACTATTTCCGATCTATTGTGTTTTTTATATCAAGTTTAGTATTCTTGTTACAAATAGGATTTCTTTCGTTTGTGTTTGGATTTATTTAGCGTTTTTTACAGATTCTATTTCTATTAAAGTTTACTAATTTCCATTTGTGCATCACGCTATATGAGCCTTTCACGTTGCGGGAACTATAAGTATATTTTTGTTTTACAAACTAGTCGTCGTCGCTATGTTGAGACGAGATGACTGCGCTCCAATATTCGGCTGCTCTTATAAGCTGTGGATATAATTATAGTATATTTGCGTAAATTATATTTTCGTAGGTAATTTATCACATTGTATCGCCGTCGTGACATCCAAAGTGTACAATGTCCTAAATAAAAATTGGTTGCATTGGAATTTTAAATCAAAAATAATCACGTCATCATTGAGTTTCTAGTTCAAAAACATAACTATAATCTAAGATTCTGAATTCAACCTTAACGTATAGTATAGGCAAAATTAAAAGATGTTTTTACGTACTAAAGAAATTCATTAAAAATGAAGGGAAATGGGCATATTACGTTTAAGTATTGTATTTGGAAAACCATTCGAAGATTGGGGTTGCTGATTACTGCGGTCCCACAAATATTTTTCGATTATTTATGTTTTTGTTCAATTGATTTCATTTTCTCATGACATGCGATTACATGCATTACATCTGATGCGATTACATTTGCTTTCACATCGTCAAAAAAGCAAGTTTATCGAGTTTCATCATGTAGGAGTATCTGAGTATGTATTAGAATACTTTGATGGAAGTGCTTTGCTTTTTAGGGTTCCGTACTTCAAAAGTAAAATGGAAACCCTAATAGGATCACTTCGTTATCCTTATTGTAGCTATAACGAAGTGATCCTAATCACTTCGTTATCCTTCTGTCTGACCTTTTATCTTAGGAAGACGGGTATCAGGTTAAAAAAGATATCCTAAGTACTTGGATATACGGTCCCTTCAAGATGTAAAAAAATCGAGCTTCCAAGATGTTGACTTCGAATTTTTACATCCCTTTGACCTAGAAACATTGGATCATGAAATTTTACAAGAAACAAGGTCTCACAGCACAAACAGATACAGGAAAATACCCGAAAATCGTTTATTTGTAGTTATATTACATAATGTGTGGGACAATATTCTAACAACTACAACGTTATGTTTTACGAACGAAACTTTTACGAACGAAAATTTATAGGTCTTCTAAGTAACTTGATGTACCATTTAATCTTTATTTAATTAAAGTCGGTCTACTCTCCAATCTAACAATCATAAAATGATAACTTAATAATATACTTACCAGTATACAGCGATCATACTAAGGTACATTGAATAGAACCGTTTTATCTGATTATTTTGCGTATACTTGTAACAGAAGATATAAATTCTATACTTATAAAGCCGGGCGAAAAGTTTTTTCTGGCGGGAAGGGGCTGGTTTTGTTTTCGTCGTGTTTGATGAGAGGAGTAGGCAAGGAGGCGCGGGTAAAACTTGATTTGTTTCTGTCTTGCTGCGCCCTCTAATCATAAAAGTTATTAATGTAATGTAACATAATAAGTACGCTATCCTGTTTTAGGTCCGGTGTACGCAATTAAAAATGTATTACATACGGCAATACGAGGCAATAAGTACACACAAGCCAGATTGCAGTCACAAACTTAATTTCGTCATTATTCGTAATGAAAGGGCAGACTAATAGAAAATTAATTATTAAGAGTTAATTGCAGGTTTTTACGATGGCATGTCGTAAAGCCGTTTAATTTGGACGTAAACCAAAGTTTAAATTACAGTTTCCGTATCAAATAATTATAAAGTCTTCGCTTATCAATACCGAGCTTTTAAGATACCAATTCCTTTAATTTTAGTTTGGTTTTCGACGAATATTTAGGTTAACTTAAGTACGCAATTAATGTTTTTCGAATTGTTTGACATCATTCAGTGATTGTAAGAACTTTGGAACTTAGGTTGATTCAAATGCTTAGCAATTTCAAAGTTTTCTTGTTTAGTTAGCGATGATGGCTTGATTCTAGACATAAGTCAAACGCAAAAGAATAATTTTACTCAGTCTAATAATATTGAATTTTTAAAAACAATGCGGGTAGCAACACTCCTAAAGCAGCAAATGATGATCCAATATTTCCTCATACAACATTAATCTATTCATTACTCAAACTGAACAAAGTAACAGAAAATTTAATACATATTTCCTTGTTACAGATAAAAAATGCAAGCCAGGAAACGTCAGAGGAAAAGGCGGGTTAAGAGAATTAGTGTCGTGCGATGGACGTGCCATAGAAAAATGTAATTTATCGAAACGAACTTAAAGTTCAAAATGGGTTTAGCAATGTTGTGGCCAACAATGGGTAGATTCACAAACAGAGATTTGTTGGTGGTTGTTTTGTTCTTGTGCAGGACAATAGTTTGTGACAGTCAGTGTCCAAAGTTTGCGGAAAAGCCACTCGAGACGAGAGTTCAAGATGCGTCCATAGTTTTTAGGGCGGTGGTCGTACAGACACATTATCAGGTGAGTTCTTTTTATGTCAATAATAATTATGTGTTTGTGCTGTTATTACCAGTTGTAACCGTGAAACGACCAATTGGAACCGTGCACCTATATAGTTCTTACGATTCTTATGTGTCCATGTTGGTTTATGTTTTGATTTGATTTGATAATCTTGTCGTATGCCGCAATGTTTCTATTGTTCTTCGCGTGGGTCTCGTTTATGTCAATGTTCAGTTAAACTTATCAATTCAGTCTTATAAAGAAGTATCGACACAATGCTTCGATTATGTACAGTTTGTTGCAAAAATTACTTTGGAGTAATCGGACTGTTTCAAAATGGCTATTATTTGTAAACTCAAGAATGCACACCAATAATATTGTTTAAATTTATAGTCAGGAACGCAGCAGTCTCACAGAAAATTATTGGAGGAACCAACTACAACCAACTCAATCAATTAGCAAGTTCAAAGTTCCTTTAATCTTTTACCGTGAACCCACTCAGTAGAAACAAAGATGCAGCTGTAAGAATTTGCAATCTACAGCGCTACTAAACTTTAGAAGAACTGTTTATATTTTTCCTCCCCGCTTTTCCTCCTCATTCTTATCTGGAATGAAAGAACTACAAAATGCCAGCTGTTTTTTGTATGTCGCAAGCTTTAAAAAGTGCTGGTTGAATAGAATAAAAGTGTTTCTAGAACTGAAAGGTGATAGCATCTCTTAACAATGGTCTACAGATTGTATGCTATGAAATGTAACCCGTGCGTTTTATTTATAATATAGATCTTGTCGTTTTATGACATTCAACCTTAGAGGAGTAGATTAGGTACGAAGTGCACTATATATTTACAGCTTAAAAAAACTCTTTGGTAGTGTTGCAACGAGAGTATCGTATAGCTATTGTTAGCTTGTTTCAAATTCATGTTTTAATTTCATATAATTATTGTGCATTTTCTAGTTAAATTTGCATCATTCATTAAAAAATAAGTTGTGTATTTTACTAAACTTAATCGAACTAATCGATTATTACGGAAGTTGGAATTTAAATTAAACAAATGTATTATTTGAACACCCAAGTATAATATCCACTGTGGCAACACTGTCAAGGAACAAATGATTTATATTGTAACTAACTTTCAAATGTATTTTCGTTAGGCAATACTTGAAATGACGGAGATGATAATCTTATTATTTCTGGGTGGGGAAAACGTCATTTTGAAATGTATTAAAAGCAGTGGAGCCAATGTTGAGCAGTGATCATTGAGCTACGAAGCAAGTCGGTTGACATTGTAATCAGGATTCCATGTATATAATAAAGTTATTATAAACAAATAACAGTGTTTGAATTTTAGAAAGTGAAAGTTTTAACACTATAGAACATACGAATTACAGATGTAAATTAAGAAATTTTACATAGATTGACAAAATAGGCGACCTTATCGCTATTGGAAAGATTAGAATATAATTGTATTTAATTAAAAATATTTAGTAGGTACCTAATTTAAAACCACGACCGCGCATATTTTAACATTATTTTTAATTATTATTAATTATAAATAAACCTACCTTCAGGAATTTATTCTATAACATGGCGTAGGTGCCAACATAACATAGTACAGACAGTAAGTATCTGATAAATGATTTAATTTCTGTAAGTAGGTTTGTACAAACACTTTCACACATCAATCATATTTTAAAAATAAATGAGATCGGCGTTTCCGATCTGACTACTCTGAGAAGAAAGGCCGAAACAAACTCAGAGGCCTTAGTCTCTTTTAAAATCCAGACATAATCTTGGTCAGGTCATGTGAAGACCATGTAGATTGGTGTCTGAAATGGTCTTTGAGGAAAGAACCACACAGAATGAGTGGACCTGTCCGGTCAGTGCACGCATTAGTCATTAATCATGCAGCTCAACACAGAACTTAAGAAGCTCAACGATTCGACGAACATTATCAAAGAAAGAACATTTGGTTAGGCCGCATAAATTACCTGCCAGACCATGATTAAAACCAACTTTAAAAAAAAACAACAAATCCACATTGTCTTCACATTCACAATAATTAAAATATTATAATCTGCGTACTTACCCACAGCTTGTTACGTATTTTTACATTGTGATACAAGTGTGCTCTTTTGGTCACCCCCGAGGCGGTTTTATTCTATAAGGGAGCTGAGTGGGTTATGACCATTGCACACGCGTGTCACAAGACGTTTTTCAACACACTTGCGAGGAAAAAAACAGACTCGAATTTTTATTATCTCTAATTATTGAAACAATTAGTGAAAGTATAATTCTCCAAATGATTCCGAACAGTTTTTATTAGCATTTTTACAGTTTGTATCATTTAAAAGGGTATCGTATTACCCAGTAACTGGGTAGTGGAGGAAGCCGACCCAATGTACACAGTTTGGAAAAGGCTAGGCTGATCGATAGCGTTGTCGTATCCTTAAGTGTTAAGGTGTATTGCGGCTTTGGAAACAGATTTGGTTTATCTTAATTGTGATTAAAAAGCTCTGTAAAAATTGGAATGCCCTGGGTTTAGATATAATATATGTATACATGCATCTATATGTACACAATGTTTACATACATAGGTTATAAGCAAGAGAACACGCAGAACTCTGATAAATGATAAATGATTTTATTTCTGTAAGTAGGTTTTTACAAACACTTTAATAGGTCAATACTATTTTAAAAGTAGATGAGATCGGATGATAAAAGATCTTCTTGTTTTCGTTTTTAAAACGCGTAATGCACACTGGTTCGGCTCGGTATGATTCGGCACAGAGGTGCGGTGAAATCGAGTATAATTGAAATCCTTAAAAAGCCGCTTGGTTTAGGTCAAGTTGTGCCGAGCCGACCTAAACATGATTCAGCGAGGGTAGTAGCCGATTGGGATCACCTAAATGAAAACTGAATATGTGTGTAGTGTTTGCTTGGGGTCGGCTTTGTTTTAAAACATATACTGCCGAATCAAATGTGCCGACCCGAACAAGTGAGTAGCACCCCTTACTTTATTCATCATTCTCATTTGGTTCAAAATAATGTATTTTTTTAATTATTTTATTATTTATGTACACACAGTAAAATACAGAGGGACACGTCATAATTACAATTTGAGTACAAAGGTACTGCTTATTATGTATTTAGTTTATTTATAATAATTTATCACGCTTTTGAATCTATAGACTTTAAACCTAAAAATTCTTCCAACCGTCTGCCTTTTACGTCACAAAATAATGAATAATATAAATTAAACCATCAAAGGCATGGCGTAAAATTTTACTGCTTCCGACATCTATCAAAGATGAGGTCTCAAAGGATGTCTTTAGTATCATTGAGATTAAACCGAATTTACTTATCTCCGGTTCTAAGAACAATGGGCCTTTATTCGAGAAGATGTCTGATTTTATCATTGGTTTGACTTTAGACAGGTTCATTATTGTCCTATAATTGTCTGGTTTTGAATAGGATCCTTTTGATTAGTATTACGACTGATCTTGAAGGTATTGGAGATAAAGGTTGGATTCAAAAACTAGATACCTACTATACAAGGTCAAATGAAATTACTTGCCGGGAAACCTTCACAATTGTATTGGGCATCGATTTCTTATGACGATAAAAATAATCTTTATAATAATGAGAAAGTAAGTATCTTTGTTTGTTCCGCTTTCACGCCAAAACGGCTGGACGGATTTGGATAAAATTAGGCACACAGATAGACTATAACCTAGGTACATAAGCTACTTTACATCCTGGATCCCAGACGAATAAAAAACAAAGGTCATCATTTCAAGTAACTACAATCAGCAGCAGCTGGCAGCCCGCGCACGAGCCAATCTGGCTCTGGTATTGGACCAAGATAAAGATTGCATTGGGTCAAGCCCACGCGAGCTTGCCGGGGAAAGAGCGTGCTGATGGCCTTCCGTATTGTGAAACAGGTGAGGCCAACTAGCGTGATCACACAGATTTGACAGGGTACGGTGGGTTCTCGGAATACTCGAATCGCTCCGGGTACAAAGGGAACCCATCGTTCATCTGTCAGACAGACATACACAAAACTGAACAATACATTTTAAACTGACTGCTCAGTACACACAATAGTCCAAAATCTCCCAAACCACATGTTCAATAAAATGAGTAGAAAATGTTGTGGAGTATTTAATTGACGTAGCCAAGACTGTCATAAATCAAATCCTGATCCAGCTAGTCCCTTGCTGCCCTCTTTCAGCGACGCCCTAAACCGAGGTTCGTACCCCGCAGGGGGTGTCCTTAGCGTGTAGTCGCTTAGTTTTTAGTTAGTATTTAAGTTTAAGTCCTGGCTGGAGGCCTTAATTTATTAGGTTACCACAGGCAAGTCCGTTTAAGCAGACGACAATCTCATAGGTTGACCTGCGAAATGCCGTTCAAAAAAAAAACTGTCATATATAGAAATAAATAATTAGTATAATAAATATATATGCTAAACATATTTTAGTAAAATATATTCGCTAGCATATAACAGTAAATAGAATAACAAGATTGGAAGGCACAAATAAACTATCAGTGTTAGCCTAAGAAAATATACCCTGTACCCTTTTGATAAACAAATGTATGTGTATTAATATTATATTAGTATAGTAAAATATAGTGTTTAAAATAGTAATAGATAGCATAAATTGTAATCCTGTGTAAAATAGTAGTTAAAATACAAAAATGTAAACTAGTATAAGAAAACCTGTAACCCACCTAGAATAAATTTTCAAGTATAATGTAAGTAAATGTATAGTCTAAAAGAGTAGAAAAATAAGATGTATAATGAGGAAAATTCTTAATAAAGAAAGTAGTATATAAAATAAAGAAATCCCTGAAGTATGTCCCATTCCATGACAATTAAGGTCCCTAATTAAGTTAGGGTTTAGCTCACGGGCCGGGCCTTGCGCCCGGACAGGAAAAAAACAAATATAAAAACCAGCAGCCGTTGATTTATTTAAAAATTGACGTGTTAAAGTGTTTGTACAAACCTACCTACAAAAATAAAGTAATTTATCTTTTATCATATATCGTATTTGACTGTTCTCGAAAAATTCCAGGATTTTTAACGGAACGAAATAGAAACTTATTGTATCAAGAATCGCCTAGTTTATTATATGTAAGTTACCTAGTTTTCTTCGAGCTTCGAAAGCAAAAGGTTGTGTTCAAGAAGTCAATATTGATTTTATATTGAGTACATAATTAAATAGGTTGTTATATTTTGCTATTATTAGTACCAAGTTTTTATTTTGTATGTGTGCAAGAGTATTAATACAGAAATATGTATACTGAAAAAGGTGTGCTTATTTCACTACTGTGTAATGTAAAGTCTAATAAAATGAGTCAGGAAGATATTATTTTGTTGGACCAGGTGCCGTGGGAATACGATAAAAAAGTATCCGAAAAATTAACAGGTCACCTTGGGAATTGTAAAAGGGTTCTAAAATTCTAAAAAAGGGCGGTAAAAAGTTAAAATAATATCATATTTTTTGCGAATTTTCAGAAGGTTTTTGTTTTGATTCAATGCCAAACTCAAACATTTATTTCAATTAGACAATTTTCACCTTTGAATTGTCAAAGAGTCGGTCAGATTGATAAAGATAGATTTCATTGACCATTATGAACCGAAATGTGTAGGTATCAAAATCTACAAACCTATAATGACTGATTAAAATATTTTAAATTCACATGAAATTAGGCACCGACAATTGAAACAAACTTCATTATTGTACTTAATTAAATGTAGTAAATGAAATTATATGAAATCAGAGTTTGGTGGAGCCGCGTGATATATTGCCAGTTCAATAAATTAATTAAACCTACTTCAACAGCCAACGCTGTATTCAACTGGTTTAATGTTAATCATGCGAAAAATTGGTAAATGTTTCAAGTTATGCATTCAGTCGTATTGTTGTGTATCGTAGGGTAAGCGACGCTTGTCGCGTTAGGTTCGTGGATGGGTGACCATCCATTACATATCGTGTCTAGGAAAGTACGTTAGCCGGTGTCTGCCATTCCCCGGCTTGCTCGTAGACCTTTAACAGTTGTTACGGTAAGTATTATGCACAAAATTCTGAAATAGCTATATTACCCAGAGGTCAGATAGGCAGTCGTCTCATGTAAAATACTGGTACAGTACGCGAGGCCTAAGCTGAGCTTTGCATTTGTGTGAGTAATTACCAATCGCACCAATGGAGGGACGCACAGCGCGACAGGCCGATTGTATAAACCGGCTTAAACCAATCGCGCTCTAGGCCGACGTCACACCTACACTATCTCTATGTGCACTCACACAATTGCAAAGCTCAACTTAGGCCTCGCGGACTGTATTTAGCTGCAATCAGCTTCCAGTTACACTGGAAGCCGTCCCCAAAGTAGTTGGGTAAAGGCAAGATAGATTGAAAGTTTCGCAAAAGCTATGCCTCACTAGCGCAACTCAATGCGCAAGAGTTTATGTCATAGGTATTTTTTTAAAGAAGTTCTTTAGCGGAGGTTGAGGTAGCAGTAAATTTTTAAAAAATTGTAGAAATCGTCACGTAACGAAATAGTCATTTATGCAACAAGTGCGGAAAGAGAGTAGGTGATTGAATCTGTACATAACTAATTTGTTAATCTTTTCTCAAATAATAAAAATTCTTTATGTTGGGCCGACGACGGACTTACAAAAAAAAAAATGAAAGTAAAAAGTGAGAATATGTGCCACTTTTCGCACGATTTCATAAAAGGTTTTATGCAGCTTTTTGTTGTTTATTATTACAGCCATTTAGTATAAAACAAAAACTAGAACTTTTGACACTTGAAACTACAGACTATACTAAATGGCTGTTCTAATACTAAAGCGCAAGGAACTTCGTTCTAATCTCGTGTCCCATGATACCGCCCAACTTTTTTCTTCAAAATTTGACCATGTGTAACCGACTAGCTTTGATTAAACATTATTTATTCAGTTTCCTCAATGTTCTTTTTTTGTGATTGTTTCGTACGTTGTTCCCAAAGGGGTACAAAAGGTTTGGTACATTGCTTATATTGGTACATGCATCGAGTTTTTGTATTAGCGCTCTTCCAAATAGCGTTTTTTGTGTAACTAACTTAGCTAATACTTACTGTACTTAGCCAATCACATGACCATTGCATATACCTAACATCTATTCTGTTTAAAATGAATTGGCTAACGGGGATGTGAAAAATTGTTTTACTTCAAATTCAATTCAGCACAGCGACAACCTAACTCAAAAATTTAAATCAATTATAGGTTAATTTACAGACTGCGACATTAGAATGCAAAAGTCGTCAATGAATGTTTAGATGTTTTTTTTTAATTACATGTATTTTGAAATAATGACTTTAAATTACTAAAGTCATTATTTCAAAATACATGTAATTCAAATAAAGTCAAAAATTTATATCAATATTTAATATGCATATGTATTATAATATATCAATAGCATATCGAGTGTCAGGAAGATCGACGCACAACCGGTACCAGGACCCCCTTGCGTTGAACTTTTTGTTTTTGTTGAACTTGCGTTGATATTTAGATGTTTTTTTTCATTACATGTATTTTGAAATAATGACTTTAATAATGTATCGAAATATATAAATTTATAACAATATTTAATATGTCTATGTATTATAATATATCAATAGCATATGAGTGTCAGGAAGACAGACGCACAACCGGTACCAGCAGCCTAATTGCGTAACACATTTTGGTAAACGATTACGACTAATCTGTTTGATTTTGACAGTTCAACAACATTCATTGCGTTATTTACATTGTTGAGCAGAATTTTTTTATAGAACTTACGAAGCATTGTATTAGCAATCTGTTTCAAAACGATTCAGATTCCGATTGATTGTGTATTACGCAATTAGGGTACAAGACCCCCTTGCGTTGAACTTTTTGGTCGGTTATTCAAATTAAGTCTGCTGTTTCCCACAAAAGTACAATACCTCAAAACAAAATCGTCCTGCCTACCTTAAACCTGCGGTCAAAATGTATAGTTTTTTTTTTTTTTTTTAATAACCGATGGGGGTCCAGAATGATCTGGACAATAAATCACTAAATCTATTATAACTCAAACTCAAAATCAAACTCAAACTCAAATCATTTATTTCAATTAAACAATTTACAGGCACTTTTGAATTGTCAAGGAGTCGGCAGTCAGAAATATGAAGCTAGCTCATTCCAAAGCGCAGTAGGTACCTATGGAGAAGAACGGGCAAGAAACTCCATGGACAGTCCTTTAAATAATTTTGTTGTTACAAATATATTAGTTACATCGATTAATGTTGACACTACAAGTGAGAACGATGTGCAAAAACCGTACACGTTAAAAGCGTCCAGAGTGCAGCAAAACGTAATGAAAAACAATCCAAAAAATTTATTATTAAAATAAGCAGTGGCAGCTAAGAGATGACCAGTCCCAACTTACGGCGCCCGTTCACGAACATGACGCATGGAACAGCACCATTCAGCTCAACCATTTTGAAGGGAGCTAAATGATCCGACACACGCGCCACCGTCAGCGAGACATTTGAGTGAGCATGACATATTATCAGCCGCCAGGGCACATTCAAGTCAATCTATGACATTACCCGGTAAATGGTAGCTCCATAGTACAAAGTACTCACATCTGTGCAATGCATCTATATAATACTAGCTGAACCCGCAAATGTTGTTTTGCTTCTTTTTTTTGAAAAATAGATGTTGACCGATTCTCAGACCTACCCGATAAGCACACAAAATTTCACCAAAATCTGACCGATTTTGATGAAATTCTGAGCCGTTTCGGAGGAGTATGGCAACGAAAACTGTGACACGAGAATTTTATATATTAGAAAAAGAAGATTGAGTTTATATAATGCAAATATATTCTTACAATCTTCAGCAGCTTCAACAGTATTTCAAATGTCAATTAATTAGTTGTGGTGAGGAGCAGGACCAGCATTAAGCCAGGCATTTTTATCAGTTATGTAATCCCCTATCCTATAATATGCCTGCCTGCATAGTGTGCGTTTGACAAAGGATTTGAATTTCGTCTCATTCAGTTGAAGAATGTGGCGAGGTATTTTATTATAACATTTTAGACAGTACCCCATGAAAGATGAGTCTACTTTAGCCAGTCTAAAACCTGGTTGAACTAATAGGTCCCGATTTCTAGTACTATAATTAAGTCTTTCACCTCTTTTACTGTAAAGATGTAATTTTTTTCTTACGTAAATGATGTTTTCATAGATGTATTGACAAGGTACAGAATCGCGCCGGTGGAGATTCTAAATGGCTCTGATGGCTCTTTTCTGCAGAATAAAAATAGACTCGATGTCTGCAGCCCGTCCCCAAAGTAAAATACCGTAAGACATGATACTATGAAATTAACTAAAATATACCAGCCTCGCGGTATCTACATCAGTAAATTGATGGATTTTTCTGACAGCGTAAGCTGCTGAACTTAGCCGTCCTGCAGGAGATGTTAAATGAGGACCCCATTGTAGCCTTGAGTCAAGCGTGATCCCCAAAAAAACCGTTTTATCGACGACTTCTAGTTTCTCTTGATTCAATACTATCTCACAATCACTACTCTTGACGTTTGGTAAAGAAAATATTATAAACTTAGTTTTAATTCCATTTAGTACTAAATTATTAGCAGTGAACCAATTTTGGACCACCAGTAGGGCGTTATTTAGGTCGTCAAAATTTGAAGCACGTCAATCTACCTTAAAAATTAAGGAAGTGTCATCAGCAAATAACACCATTTGTGTTTGATTTATTAATAAATGGAGTATGTCATTAATATATACTAAAAAGAGGAACGGACCCAATATCGAGCCTTGTGGAACACCCATTTTTACTTTTAAACCAATTGACACCATTTATTTGAACTTGCTGTTGTCTATCACTTAAATAAAATTTTACTAAACTGAGCGCAAGTTTTCCAAGTCCGTAATGCTCAAGTTTCAAAAGCAGGGTTTCGTGATTGACGCAATCAAATGCCTTGGAGAGGTCACAAAAGATTCCTATGGCTAACAGTTTGTACGTCGATGTTTCTGCCACCCTGTATGTATAGCATAACTACTAAATAGTCTAATTAAAGCCCTCTTCCTCTCTCCTACTTTGCTAAGCGCTACAGGGTCCACAATGATCATATCTTTGTAAAACCCTCAGTTCATACGTTCGTTTTTGTATATTTCATCTCCGCAATAGAGAGGCACGTCGCAAACTTAACATCTTTTGGGTTGGGGTGTCCATCGAGCACAGCAACTCCCCTAAATATCTTAGTGTAACTCTGGACAGATCAATAAAAATTGGCAAAAACTGCAAGAACATTAAGCAGAGGGTGCACACTCGCAACAGCCTTCTTCAGCGACTAGTGTCATCGAAGTGGGTTGCTTCGCCTGATGCTATGCGGACTACTGGACTGGCTCTTTTTCTGTGGGTGAATTCGCGTGCCCCGTGTGGAATCGATCTGCCCATGCAATGTTGGTGGATACAGCTTTGAAACGTGATCATTACTAGTTGCCTAAAATCGACCCCGGTACAAATGCTGTACCCACTAGCATTAATAGCGTCACCAGTAGTTTGCAGAGCGGTGGCAAGCTCCAGCTAAAGAGCCAAAATGGCCTCCGACACACGACATCTTTTGCACGACAATATACCCTTGTGACGCAAAGGCTGAAAAGCCGAAACAGTTTTTAAAGTGTGTCGCCCCACTCACTGGAAAACATTCTAAGAAATACTGAAGCTGTGGCGAGACAGTGCTTCTTTACCCAAACGGTTCGTTCCACCCGCTGAAGATCTTCCACCTGGACATGAGTTGCCTTGGGTAACCTGGAAGTCTTTAAACAGACTCCGGACCCAGGTTGGCCGAAGCGAGGGAAACCTGTTCAGGTAGAGATTCATAAACGACTCAGTCTTTCAGTGTAAATGTGGTGTTGTTCCACAAAGGATGGGACACTTGATAGTATGTAAAAATAAAACAACGCGTTATGGCTTCGACCAACGAAAAAAATGAACTTTATTGAAAATCAAAAGTGACAACAGATTAGTTATTACATGTAGCAAAGATGGCGCTAGTAGTATCTACATTTTGATATTTACAACACTCCCACTCGAAATGTAGATATTAAGGAACAAAATAAGTATATCTAAACTTTAACAATACCTAAAGTGTTCAAATGTTTGTCATGTTTAACAGCAGTTAAGCTCTTAGTGAGCAGGTCTGCAGGCATATCTGATGTACACAAATAATCAATACTAACAATGTTTTCTTTTATCATGTCTCTACAATGGTGATACCTTACATCAACATGCTTAGTTTTATTATGAAAAACAGGATTTAGTAATAGTTTCTGTGCACTCATACTATCATTATAAATAACAATTTTATATAATTTCTGTGTTATTTCATATTGTAAGTTTCTTAAATATAGTGCCTCTTTGTAGGCTTCTGATATTGACACATATTCAGCTTCTGTACTAGAAAGCGAAATACATTTTTGTTTCCTACAACTCCAAGATATAACACACCCTGATAACATATAACAAAATCCCGAGTATGATTTTCTATCATTAATATCATTACTCCAATCTGCATCTACATAGCCTTCAATATTAATATTTTTGCCCTTACAATATTTTAAACCTAGGTTTTTTGTTTTCTTTAAATATCTTAATACTCTTTTTGCATAAAGTCATTGCTCTTCAGTACTACAATTACTGAATTGGCTTAAAAATGACACTGCATAGGCTATATCCGGTCGTGTGAGAACAACTAAATACATAAGGCTCCCAATAAGTTGCTGATAGGGATTCTGACTATTACATTTATCTTCCCTTTTAGATTTTAAATTACTTTCCATAGGAGTATTAATTGTTTTACAATCTATCATATTGAATTTTGACAAGAATTTATCAATATACTTCTCTTGACTTAAGGTTATAGTACAATTTTGCATGTCAAAACCAACTGACATCCCTAGACATTCCTTTACAATGCCCAAGTCTTTTAACTCAAAATTCTTACTTAACATACTTTTAAGATGACTCAGTTCAGTATTGTCATTTGAAAAAACAAAAAACTCATCGACATACAGAGTTACAAAGGTCTTATTGTTACCAACAATTTTTATATACAAACAAGGCTCTATTTTGGAATTGACATGGCCATCACCTAACATACAGTCATCAACCTTCTTATGCCATTCTCGCGAAGCCTGTTTGAGACCATATACAGCCTTGTTTAACTTAAGAACCTTTTTATCATCTTTACACACATAACCTACAGGTTTTTGCATGTATATAGTCTCAGCCAGATCCCCATTCAAGAAGGCTGTTTTGACATCGAGATGAGTAATTTTTAGATTCAACTGCACTGATAACGCAAATAATAATCTAAGCGTTGTATGCCGTACCACGGGAGAAAAAGTTTCACTGTAGTCCACACCATATTTCTGACTACAACCCTTAGCCACTAGTCTGGCTCGATAACGTACATTGTTTTCAGAATCACACTTTTTTTTTAGGACCCATTTACACTTTACAATATTTCCACTTACAGGAACGTCAACAATGTCCCAAGCCTTATTGTCTTCAAAACTTTTGAGCTCTTCTTTGATAGCCTGTTCCCAGTACTCTTTTTCCGGTCCCTCCAGTGCCTCTTCCAATGTCAATTCATCGCTGACCGGTTTGTTACATTCTTCTGTAACCATTAATCCGTATCTATCAGGTGACCGTCTCTGCCTATTAGGTAATGTTCTCACCATCATGTCCTCTTCAGATCTCGAGGACTCCTCATCCTCTGAAGATGGTACATAGGTTTCATCCAAGTCAGCAGCATCTTCAACTGAAGCAAATGAATCCTCTCTACTGGTGTCAGACAAATCTCCCACTGGAGATGATTGTGATTCTTTAGTTTCTTTGTCTTTTTCTTTTATTTCAATCACATTATCTTCTAATAAATTATTTTCTTTAATAAATATCACATCTCGACTTGTTGTGATAGTGCGTGTTGCAGGATTATATATTCGATATCCTTTAATATCCTCAGGATAGCCAACAAATATGCATTGTTCAGATTTTTTATCCCATTTATGTCGTTTTTCTTTAGGGATGTGTCTCATAACGGTACTGCCAAAAATTCTTAAATGACTGAGGTTTGGTTTAGATCCTGTCCATACCTCATATGGGGTGCGGTTCTTCAATCCAGCTTTCACAATTCTGTTCTGTAAATACACAGCAGTGTTAACAGCTTCCGCCCGGTATTCCTTATCAAGTTTAGCGTCAAACAAAAGACATCTGGCCTTTTCTATAATTGTTCGGTTCATCCTCTCACAGAGCCCATTTTGTTCTGGTGTATATGGGTTTGTTTTTTGATGATTAATACCAGATTTCTTTAAATAACTTTCGAATTTCTTGTTACAGAATTCAGTGCCGTTATCACTTCTAAGGGTTTTAATTCTTTTTGACAATAAATTCTCAACTCTTGCTTTATAATCTATAAAACTCTGTAAGGCCTCATCTTTACCTTTTAAAAAATAAACCTCTGTCATACGACTATGATCATCAACGAAAATAATGAAATACCTGGATCCTCCGAGTGAGACATTCTCCAATAGTCCACAGATATCACAATGTATTATATCCAAAAGCTCAATACTCCTGTTTCCTTCATGAGCAAAAGGTAAGCGACTCTGCTTGCCTTCACAGCACACGATACAGTTTGTCTTGTTGATGTTTGCCGGCTCTGAAAGCTGAACTCCTTCCACAGCACCATGCATTTTATTCATGTCGAAACTATTCACATGTCCCAATCGACGATGCCAAACAACTGGAGACTCAACTGCTGCTGCCACCAAACATGTAGATGTATTCAATTTATAAACGCCATTAACAAGTGATGCAGTAGCTACCAGAATGTCCTGTTTATTAAATACATATATCACATCCGCTGCTTGTGAAACGCACCTTGTTGCCCTGTTTCATGAGTTGGCTCACCGACAACAAGTTTGTCGCTAACTAGGGAACACACAAAACCTTTTCTATAGTTACGCTGTAACTGTCTTCTGCGGTTGATGTAATTATGTTTACATTCCCACTACATTCCACTGGAACTTTACTCCGATTGGCGATCATGATTTCCTTGGTAAAACCAGAGTAACAAACGTCCGTGATCCAATTTACGTTACTCGTTAAATGTAAACTGGCACCTGAATCCACGTACCAATCACCCTTGTCAAAGGTTCCATTAAAAAAACGGCACTAAACGCATTTGTTGTTTTAGGTTTCTTATCTGAATCTTGCAAATTCTTTGAATATTTTTTATTTGTGCATTGGTTGATGTAGTGGCCATATTGTTTACAACCATAACATTTGACGTTTGGTTTTCCCTTGACGGATGCTGTCATTTGAGAATTTTGATTCCGGCCATCTTTGCCGACCATTGACTGAGTAGATTTCACAGTTTTTGAACGATGATGCGACTTGTTGCGGAAACATGCAAATGCTTTATTGACGTCGCCACTGTCTTCCGGTTCCATGTCTATTAATTTCCTTTTAATGGCGTCCGTTATAATTATCATCCCGGAATGTTCAATGGCCATTATCATGGGCATATACTTTTCTGTTAATCCTGCCAACATGATAGAACCGATCCATTCGTCGTTAATCCCAAAACCTGTTCCTTTTAGCTTCTGACCAGCTTCAACTATTTGTGTTACATATGACGTCATCGATGAGCAATTTTCTAATCGAATTGTTATAAGATTCCTCAGCAGGCTGATTTTTCTCGTAAATCCGGAGTCATCAAACAGCATCTTCAATTTGTCCCACAATTCTTTCGATGTTCTGACGCTTTTGATGTGAACGTAAAGAGCCGGGTCGATTGTTAAGATTAACTTGGCTTTCGCCTTGGCGTCATCTGCAGCTGATGGGGGCTGACCGACCTCTGGTTTGATGCACCCAACCATTCCTTCTAATATTAGAAAGTTTTCTACTGCAAAACACCACTCACTAAAGTTCTCGCGCCCTTTTAGCTTGGGTACGCTAATCAAGTAGTTCGAACTAGACGCCATGATAGCCACTCGCACACAATTAAACCTTTTAGCTTACAGTTAGCAAAACGAAATAATGTTCACCACACGGTATTAACAATAAAAACTCACTAACTAGCCTTTTGTGATTCTGGGCCCATAACCTAAAAATAAAACAACGCGTTATGGCTTCAACCAACGAAAAAAATGAACTTTATTGAAAATCAAAAGTGACAACAGATTAGTTATTACAAGTAGCAAAGATGGCGCTAGTAGTATCTACATTTTGATATTTACAACAGTATGTCCTGCGTGTCTTATCAGCTGCACGTTACAGAATCCGATGGACGCTAGTGATGACTCCAAACACGTAGTCGAATTCTGGGCAGAGTCCATTTAGTTTGTCATCGACACCTTAAGAAGAAGAAGTTCACATTGTGAAATGCAATGTACGAGTATGTACTGAGTATTGAATAGCGTTCTCTATAATACGGAAATTGTCCCTCATATAGCAGAACCGCAGTGTGAGATGTATCGTACGTTGTGTGAGATGCAAGCAACTTATGACAAGACTTATTCCTGATTACATATTAATTTGAAAACATCCTATTACATCTATTTAATTACTCATAGATTTCTTTATGATAAACGCTTAGGATCTCAAACACAGCATTTCACGTAATATTGCCTTTGATTTAGTCAAACTTCGGATTAGAATAGGTACATAATGCCAGTGGTTGAAGTATCCTCTGATGTCTGTTAATCAAAAGGAAATGTCAATATCAGAACTTTGTCCAATTAATTACAATATGCTGCCTGATTTCACAAGGAATCGTTGAGAAGGTAGCGTTGAAATAATTAATGAGTTGCCACAAAATGTACTGTTATCTGTTATTTTATCACATAATCTGTAGATTTTCTCGTTTTTTATTTATAAATGCCTGTAATTTTAAATACATAGCAATTATTTATTTCCGGGCCGGGTCAGTTTATTTTGTTTTTACTAGTCTTTGCTGTCCTACTCCTGGGCAAAGGCCTTCCTCCACTTCTTCCAGCTTTCGCGAGCCTGCGCGTCAACCTTTCAGTTTTGACGGAACTAAACCAGGTCGTCTCGCCATTGCTACGTGTTCTGCCACGACCGCGCTTGACTGTCTTAGGGCACCAGTTCTTTAAACTATTTGTCCCACATAAGTCTGGCAGCGGCATGCGGCAGACATGTCCTGCCCAGTCCCATTTAAGTTGGGCAGCTTTTTGAACCACGTCAGCTATCTTTGGTTTGGAGCGCAGTACTGGGTCAGCTAGTATCAATTAAGATGAAGCTATGTCTGTAAAAGTAATTGACGTGTAAAAGTATTTGTACAAACCTACCTACAGATTTAAAATCATTTATCATTTATTACAGTGTCGTTTTGTTTATAAATTGATAAAAGGAACTTAGAGTGTAGGTATAACGTTTCTTATAATTAGCGAAATCTCAAAGCATTTCATGCCTACTGACTTTCTCGTTTACCTCTCTTATACAAGTTTCTTAAAAACCCTTCTCCATATCGTTTCCTTTTCGATTTTTTCGATGCTGAAACAGATCTATTACATTCGCTTCTTCGATGTTTCTTTTTACAATAGAACTATTCACTTATGAGTGTTTCACTGATAGAACTACATTTTATTTATGTATACATACATAAACTCACGCCGTCTTCCCATGGGGATGGGCAAAAAATTGAGAATGACACCTGCTACGATCATTACATAGTAATTTTCTTAGGTTCCGTTAAAACATCTGGTTAGATACGCAGGCTGGTTGCTAGTACCACACACCTTTTTTTTGTTTTTTTTTTTTTGTTCCCGGGGTGGAAAATCCTCATGGATGTCCTCCGCCCTGGGGCGGGCGGAGGGGTCTGTCAGACTCTTACTGACTAAAAACCACCCCGGTGTTCCTTCTCACACCTACGCCGGGGTCGCGGGAACACATTATTCTTCCACAACCCCGGCTGGTGCCGGCCCGCTTGCGCGGGCCCCGTCTCGGGCGGGGGGAGTGAGGTGTACTCCCCCCGCAACGTCTGTGGTCGGCGCGCGAGGAACACTACGCGCGTCGCCTTCTCGGGTCCTGATGTTGGGGGGCGACGGATGTCCCCGAATCCGTCGCCCCTGGACCCATTTAGGGGGGCCGGAAGAGGGCGTTGTCCGCCCTCCTCCGACGCCCGGTGCGTCTGCTGCGGGCCGGGTCGAGAGTCGAGATCTCTCTCTCCCTTTCCGCAGCCTCCTTCTGCGAGATGACCGTTTCGCAAAAGGAGACCACTGCATCCCAGGACTCTGCGCCGCCGACCATCGCGTTCACGACAGCCGGCAGCGACAGGTCGTTGCCTACTTCGGTGATGAGGGCACGGCGCGGCTCCTCCCAAGCGGCACACTCTGCCAGCGTGTGCCACGCCGTGTCCTCCCGGCAGTCGACGCAGTGGTGACACCGGGCGTCCGGCTCCCTGTTTATGCGACACAGGTACTTCCCGAAGCAACCATGCCCCGAGAGCACCTGCGTCGCCCGAAACGTCAGGGAGCCGTGCCTTCTCCCGAGCCAGCGGTCGAGCACTGGCCGGATCGCCTCAATGGTGCTGAGGCCGGCGGTAGGGCGTGAAAGCCTCACCCGCCATTCCGCCACCAGGACCTCGCGGAGCTGCAACCGATGCTGCTCGACATGTTGCTGCATCGGTCGCTCGCCCCGCTCCCGCGCCGCCTCGCGCCACCGGTACAGTGACGCGAGCACCTTCGCCTCCAGGTCCCAGGGCGGTGATCCGGCCAGTGCACAACCGCGAGATCGTGCGATACCCCCGAATGACTCTGACGGCCATCGCCCGCTGCGGCTTGCGCAGGACAGCAATGCTGCCGGCCGTCAGGTCAGACGCCCAGATCGGCGCTCCGTAGAGCGCCATGGATCGCACGATCCCCATATAGAGCCGCCTACAGGCGGCGCTCGGGCCCCCCAGATTGGGAAGCAGCGTTGCCAGCGCCCCGGCCGCGCCCAACAACTTGGGCGCCAGCCGCCGGAAGTGGGGTCCGAAGTCCCACCGGCTGTCGAGCACCAATCCCAGATATTTCATGGTGGGCTCGACAGCGATCCGGACCCCCCCGACCACAATGTGTGATCCGGCCGGCGGCGCCCGCCGGGGGCCATGAAACACCATGGCCTCCGACTTGTTGTAGTACCACACACGTGACCTATCTCTAGAACATTACCAATAAGGTCATTATAATTGTCCACCTGGTGTTTCCACTAAATACCTTTTGTTCGTATTTTGAACTTTTTATGTTTGAACTCCTTGATTACAGATCTTGAAACAGTCAAATTGACTGTAGAAAAATCAATCTGCCTAGCCCTTTCACAACTATGTTAGGGTCTGAACGTCTGAATATTTGACCTCCACAACCCAGGAACTGGGTAAAACCATACCCCTTAGTAGTAAAGCTGGTTGTCAGACTTTCGGGATTCTAACTAACCGTCATGAATGTACAACGAACAGCCTAAGAATCTCGATATGTTATGGATGGTCACCCATCCACGAACCCACCGCGGCAAGCTTAGCTTAACCTTCGATCAGCTGATCAGCTTTGACCGCGTACTAAAACTCAAAGCATTTTTTTCTATTAAAATTAAAAGTACTTTTGAAATGTCAAGGAGTCGGAAATATGAAGATAGTTGCTCATTCCAAAGCTTAGCAGGTTCCTATGGAGAAGAACGGACGTATCTGCATATAGTTAAATGCTTAATGTCTAGTTCAACTAATAAAAATCTTATGAGATCACCTAAGATCCCAGTAGGTATGTTAGAAAGCATTCAGCCCCGCTAATGACGTCATAAATTCAACAGACGCCAAATTAATGAGAAAAGCGTCACATATCTACCAACGAATTCTCCCAGGATCGGTCCCCTATGACGGAGAGAGGCGATAACCTAATATACGAGAAACTTGCTGCAGCTTAATTAAGTACAGTTCGGATCGTCTGATAAACTCGTTCAAGTTAAGGTCGCTTTGGTACTTTTGGTACAAACTTCGGCTTCCAGCGATATCGTGAAGTAGGTATACCTTGATGGTGAATTAATTATATCTGTCCAAATGTCCTTGCTTTGGTATTGTTCGTCGAGTCGTTGAGCTCCTTGAGTTCCAAGTTGAGCTACATGATTACCGACAATTGTGTTATTTTATCTTAGCGTTTGCTGCACCGGTTAAAGTCATCACGTCAACCGGCGTTGGGGCTCTGTATTACAGGTCTCGCGGCATTAAGCTGAGCGATGGCCCTTTTGTGTGGGTGTGTCGCAAATTTTCCCCCGGTTTTGTTCGTTCTCTGTGTCATGATTGGCGCAAATAAACGTTTTTATTTTCTTTTCTTTCTTTCTAAATTCATTGACTGAACAGGTCCGCTCAAAGCTGTGTGGTTTTTTCCTCAAAATACCATCTCAGACAACAATCTCCCTGGTCCTCATAAGAGGACCAGATCATAACATCTGACCAAGATAACGTCTGGACTTTTTTTTTTTTTTTGGGTGGGAAATCATCAAATAACTTCTCCCGCTCTGGGTGGAGCGGGAGGGCGTGTCAGACTTTTACTGACTAAAACCCACCCGTGTTCCTTCAGTTGCCTGTGCCAGGGCCACGGTTTTCTCTGTGGAATAACCCGCGACCCTGAGGCGTTGGCCCTATCGGACCCCATCACTTTGTGCTGACATCTCTTTGAGGCGCGCGTGGAACACAACGCGCAGTCGACCCGGGCCTGGTCCTTACCGGACGGCGAGCTACCCATTGCTCGCCATCCGCAAGCCCGCGCCTACGGTGGCCGGGAATCTGCAGGCGACTCCCGACGCCCAGGGCGTCTCCTGCGGCGGCTAGTGGGGGCGTGAGGGCGCAATGCTCTCTCCCTCACCCGCTCCGCCTCCTCCTTCGCGAGCATTACTGCTTCGCAGAAGGAGGTGACGGCTTTCCATTCCCTCTCGCTCCGTACCATGGCCTGGACCAGGGCCGGACGCGAGAGATCGCCGCCGCCAATCGCCTCCGCGAGGACACTGCGGTGCTCCGTCCAAGCTGGGCATACCTCCACCGTATGCTCCACCGTGTCCTCCGGGCGATCCACACAATGGTGACACCCGGGCGTTTCCTCCCGCCTTATGCGAAACAGGAACCTCCCGAAACAACCGTGTCCGGTGAGGACCTGTGTCAGGCGGAAGGTGAGGACGCCGTGGTGCCTCTCCAACCACTCCTCAAAGAGGGGACTTACCGCCGCTATTGTGGCGTGCCCAGACTGTGACCCTTGAGTTTGTTTCGGCCTTTCTTCTCAGAGTAGTCAGATGGAAAACGCATCTAGTTTTCAAAACATGACTGACGTGTAAAAGTGTTTGTACAGACATACTTCCGACCTTACTTACTTTTCGTGTGTGTACTATACTATAGGTGACCTCTGGCTATCCTTTCTGAGATTACAGGCGTGATGTTGCTGTTATGTGTACTTACGTAGCAATAAAATCTCTTAACATTTATTTAACGTTGAATCGTGGTTTTGATGAACTGCAATAATAAATCGTCGTCGGGCGATTTTTTTTTGGCCATACTATTGGTTTCAGCGCCCTCGAAAACCATGAAAACGACCAGTATTTTTTTAAATTAATAATATGTCACTTTAAAAGAGACTGTGACCTCTAAGTTTGTTTCGGTGTTTCTCCTCACAGTAGTCGTTTAGAAGACTGTCTCCTTGGCTAAGAGATCGCCACCGCCACCGACTATTATAAATAAAGCAAAAGAAAACAGGATCATCATCGTATACCTAGTCTGTTCCCGAATATGTTAGGTTCAGCTTCCCGTCTAACCGGATTGATCTGAATACCAGTATTATGCACGACCTATCTGACCACCACATCCCATTTACGGGGAAATACGATACCTCTTGGTAAGACTAGTTGTCAAACTTTCGGGCTTCTGATGACCTGTAACGGCTGGCAAAGATCCACGAATGACGGCAGGGACTTTCCGAGGCACGGATTGATGTAAACAGAGGGCCTAGACAAAGTAACATTCGTAACATTCGATTAGCGATGACGCTAGTGGAAAAGCCAAAAAAAAAAATGGGATTGACGTAAGCTATAGAAATGTCACGTGATCATAGGTCATAGCGTAGTATCATAGCGAAGCAATAGCGATTGTAGAAACAGTATCGCTCCGAAGCGAATGCCATTTGAAACGAATCTTTTGAAAAAATGGGTGGTAAATATTGTCTTTACGCAATTT
Organism: Dasypolia templi; assembly: GCA_963555695.1. Lineage (NCBI taxonomy): Eukaryota > Metazoa > Arthropoda > Insecta > Lepidoptera > Noctuidae > Dasypolia > Dasypolia templi. Next base: position 4,945,207 of record OY743148.1, on the reverse strand, counting down.
AAAATTACGAGTATTTGATCTTTCTTACCTACACACCCATTCCATGGTAGAAGACGTTGTTATTATTATAGAAAAACCTACTTTGTCGAAAGTCGAACCGTTCAATTAAAGACCATACATAGGTTCTTTGAAAGTCAAGAAACGTAATGAGAATATAAGTAATACGACGTATAAACCCAAGGACAAGCCCAGCCTCGATCCCATCCACAAGATTGATAAAGCTAGGAATAATAAGCATTATTTTGTATAAGTATTCCAAATGGATGCCGATCACAATAAGTTGTCAAGGAAACGTTAAGACGACAAGATAATTTTAGACAACAATACAATTTGAACAATAAATAATAATTATTGTACAAAATGTTGAAATGTTTTGGTAACCACCATTTTCACTAGCACTATGCGAAACCTAAATGAATGCTTAGAAAATAACAGCGTGGTGTTGGAATTCCAACGCTTGGCTTCGCGCCGAAAGTTGAAAATTCTGCAGCGTGATGTTATTTCAGCATTCAATCAGTGTTATTCAAACGGGCATAATTTTTTTTGAAGTAGATTTCTAAATATGGTTCTGAACCAATTGGAACCGAATGAAAGGCTAGCTTTGTTCTGATAAAATACCTTTTGATTTAATTATTTCTAAATCTGCATTTACAAACGTCCTGATAGAGCATTGTCTTGGAAATTGTATTTCAAGTTTCAACTTTAACACAATTATTAGTATGTGCTCTTGTGTTTCTTTGCGACCAACTTCTAACAACTTCCTTCTAACTTCTCCCGTACCACGCGTGTTGACCACACCAAAGAGGTGTGGTCAACACGCGTGGTACGGGAAGCCAAAGAGGACAGTGCTCTTTTCGCTAATAATTTCGCCAATAAAAACATGTGCCTACGTTTTTATGAGAATTATTAGTATTTGATTGTTGTTATTAGTTTATGTTTGTATTTATTATAAATACATTGATATGTGTATTTTTTTCGTAGGCCGTGTAAATCAAATAAATCAATAATATATATTTTTAAACTTTTACTTCTACGATCGACACTACGATCTTTTACATATTTCTTTGTCTAGTAGGCATTTACATCAAATTGATAGGTTTTATTTTATATTTAAAGCCAGAAACCCAATTTTGTGTATTCATTTTGTTATGTTGTTTGTTATATGTCGTGTTAGATTAGGTATATACTCGTATGTAATAATAATAAATAATTTATTAACCAAATCGTGTTCTTACATTTTCTTATAACTAAAGTACAAAATAAATTATTCCTAAAATTATAGTAACAAAGGAAACATAATTTTAATATTTTAACTTGTGGACTCCACACTAGGTCGAGCCTGTCTCGTGGAGTCCTTTAGAGTTTTAAATAATTTGACATTTCTGTGTCATTTAATTGTAAATGTATATCTTACTAATTGATTTAATTGAATTATGATATCACTTTTTATTTGTTTGATAAGTGTTGGTGTAAAGTTATCCGGGCCTAGGACACAGTCGTTTCTCAGATTTGAGATTATTTTGTCTACCTCAAAAACGTCAGTAAGATGCAGAATGAAGTTTGCATTTTGAGGCTCTCCTAGCTTTAGTTTGGTTATAACTGACTCCTGTGTTTCATTAATATCTGTCAGAATTTTACTGGCTAAGTTTTTGCCAATGGAGGAAAAGTAATCATTGCAGTTGTTAATCGAAATCTGTGCCGAAGATTCACCTTTAAGCAATTCATTAGGAGAACCTCTGTTGTTAGTCTGTTCACAATTTTTTCTGATAGCTTTCCTTAAACCTTTAACATTGTTTTTGTTATCTTCTAATGTTTTAGTGTTCGCCGGCGGCGTACGATATTTGTGAAGAAATTCCTGTAACGACTGTAAATTAGTTTTTTGGTTTGGTCTTTAGGGTGTTTATTTGAATCACGATGAAGTTTGTCCCTGTGGTTCATACATCTAATAAGTCCAGGAGAAATCCAAGGTTTTCTGATTTATTTAGAGCGGCTAGTTGTCTTTTCTATCATGTGTTTTTGTGCTGCTCTGACAAGTGCAGGTGTTGTGGAATTCATTCACACCACTCTAGACCAATCCACAACTTTTAGTTCCTCTATCAGTGCAGGGAAATCGATTTTATTTACTTTGCGATGTTGATATTTTGAACCGGTAGGCGTGAGCATGTTGTATCCCATCATAACAAACATAATATGTCCTTCTGAGAAAACCGGTGTGATGCTAATTTGTAGAGTTGTTAGTTAATTATAACAACTTAATTATTAAACGTTTCTACTGCTCTCGTCACATTGATCACCAGTCCCAACTGTTGTTTTTTGAACTGTCGACGCTTAACAGAGCTTAACAGAGCTTAGCAGAGTTGAAAATTCAGTGTGCGAATCCCGTAGCGATTTTTTACGTCCGCCCGAGATTCACGTATTTGTATAAACAACTCGCATTGATAAGGTTTAAAAAGACAATAGAACTTACACCAAACTCCCCCTTAACACCAGAGCTATCTTAACGGTCGTCCGCAGCCACAATCCCACAAATTAGGTCCACTGTCGGCTTGGCAAAGATCCGCTATTTGTGAGGCCAACGCTCGCAAGTCCGTATCACAAATGAAAAACATTAATGAGGCAATTTGACTAGCTAGGTAGTGGAGGGTTGTGGTAATTAGGACTTCATTTTAACCCTCTTGACCCTTTTTTTTTGTTTAACAATTTTAGAATTAAAGCTGGTGTTGTTTTTTGTTTTGTTTGTTTTCGGGTTTTGAAGTAGATAGTGTGAATAGCTGGGAACGATTAAGAGGCCTCAAAGATTGAGGAATTTGGTACACATTTATATTGCGTGAATGCGTAGATATATCCCAAAATTGGGAATAATAAGAAAAAACTGACTGAAAAGTTTTTGACAGTAGGCTAGGGAAATAAATGTTGGAGCATATCCTGGATAGATGAACTTAATAAACCTAAAAGGGAATTTTGCCATAATTAGGATTATATTATGGCGATTGTAAAGTTATACGCTACAAAAATTGGTATGAAATGATGGTAGAAAATGTAACTGTAGGTATAGTTTTGTCTATTGGGCTGGTGTTTGCCACTCCAACTCCAAGCAAGCAGAAAAAAGGGCGATTGCAAAACTCCTCGACTACCGCTGACATCGAGGATTTATTTTTAATATGGATGATGACTAATATTAAAAATGTTCGGAAAAATAATGTAATTTCGAAGCAGGCACAGTAAAAATGAGATCGTTGAAAAAAAATTTTCAAGCTTTTACACTTTTTTTTTTGTTTGCACTTTTTGGAACCAAACATTTTTTTGAGACAAAAAAAAAATCGTCATCATCCCCATTACTGTTGGTGTACAGGCCGTATTTTCTACTGTATACAAAACCTTTAACACTACTTACATTAAACCTTTTTTTTATAAAATACTAGCGACTCGCCCCTTTCTTTTTTTATTTGGTTGGGAAATCATCAAATGACCTCCCGCTCTGGGTGGAGCGGGAGGGCGTGTCAGACTTTTACTGACTAAAACCCACCCGTGTTCCTTCAGTTGCATGTGCCAGGGCCACGGTTTTCTCTTTAGAATTACCCGCGACCCTGAGGCGTCGGCCCTATCGGTCCCCGTCACTTTGTGCTGACATCTCTTTTTAGGCGCGCGTAGAACACGACGCGCCGTCGACCCGGGCCTGGTCCTTACCGGACGGCGAGCTACCCATTGCTCGCCGTCCGCAAGCCCGCGCCTACGGTGGCCGGGAATCTCTAGGTGACTCCCGACGCCCAGGGCGTCTCCTGCTGCGGCTAGTGGGGGCGTGAGGGCGCAATGCTCTCTCCCTCACGCGCTCCGCCTCCTCCTTCGCGAGCATTACTGCTTCGCAGAAGGAGGTGACGGCTTTCCATTCCCTCTCACTCTGTACCATGGCCTGGACCAGGGCCGGACGCGTGAGATCGCCGCCGCCAATCGCCTCCGCGAGGACACTGCGGTGCTCCGCCCAAGCTGGGCATACCTCCACCGTATGCTCCACCGTGTCCTCCGGGCGATCCACACAATGGTGACACCCGGGCGTTTCCTTCCGCCTTATGCGAAACAGGAACCTCCCGAAACAACCGTGTCCGGTGAGGACCTGTGTCAGGCGGAAGGTGAGGACGCCGTGGCGCCTCTCCAACCACTCCTCAATGAGGGGACTTACCGCTGCTATTGTGGCGTGCCCAGCACTGGGTTGCGACAATCGCACCCTCCATGTCGCCATGAGATCCCGCCGGAGCTCTGTTCACTGTACCGTGATTTCTCGCGGCAGCGGAGTTACACCCCGGCGTTTTGCCTCCTCGCGCCACTCCCATACGTGCGCGAGGGCTTTTGCCTCCAGATCCCATAGCGGCAATCCAGCAAGGAGGCTCCCCGCCTCGCAGGAGACCGTGCGGTATCCTCGGACCAGCCGGACGGCCATTACTCTTTGGGACGCGTTCAACCTGCGTCTCAAAGAACGCGCCCACACCGGTGCCCCGTAAAGGGCCATGGACCGCACGACTCTCGCGTAGAGCCTCCGGCAGGAGGCGTTTGGACCCCCTTGATTGGGCAGGAGCCGCCTCAAGGCAGCCCCAGCACGCTCCAGTCTGGTAGCCAAACGTCGGAAATGCTCCACGAAGTTCCACCGGCTGTCGCCGTCGACGCTGATGTGAACCCGACAGTGGCGCATTCCGACGACCATGAAAACACATGGCCTCGGACTTGTGCAGGGCAACTTCGAGTCCCAACTGCCGGATTCTCTCGACGATTGTCGCAACCCCGAGTGTCGCTTGTTCGGCCGCCTCCTGGTGCTACTTCCCCTGTGCCAGGACCAGCGTGTCGTCAGCGTAGCACTCCACGCTGACGCCATTCGGGAGGTCGGCGCGCAGCACCCAGTCGTTACCGATATCCCACAGAAGCGACCCCAGGACCGATCCCTGTGGGACACCGCACGACTATTACCTTTAATTCGTTGTTGTTGACTTTATTTTTCGGGCAACCACAGGGTTCATTTTTTAGATCAAAATTGCCATGTCGGAAGCGTTTAAACCAAAAACTAGTCGTGCGTTCGTAGACGTCCCGTTGACGTGGCGGTGGACAAATGGCCTTACTACCGTAATTGTACGGTGATTAGTGATCGCATTGTTTTCGGATCGAAGGATGATGTCGTCTATTGTTCTGAAAATGAATCTCAATTTACTAACGAAAGCTGTAGAACGACGGAGTTTAATATTTGCTAGTGAACATTACGGCACTTAATGTTTGGGGCGCCTGGAAAGCAGGTCAGCATTGAACCGGTTAATATAAGGCATCTGGCAAGTGGTAACCATCAAATTGAGAAATTATAGAAAGAAGAAGAAGACAAAAGATAGAAACGTGAATTAAAATAATTGGAAAACGAACAAAAAACATAAATAAGACACAAACATCGCTTTTTAAAACGTGTACCTTGAAGGGATTGCATCATGAAACCATGTTAAAGTTATATCAAAAGATAAGGCTTATTGTTTTTACAGTATATATACTATATTACATAATAATATATTACAATATCGTTATTATTTTTAAAATATATACAAAAACTTTTGTTTTATAGTCCGCGAGCTAGTGCTTGTCACCGTCTGAGGTATATTAGCGGTGGGACGGGAACAGTAGACAAAGGCCAAAGTAACTGTCTGCCAATCACGTCACCGCGCGCTCGGGACCGTCTCACCGCTCACATATCTCAGGCGATGACTAGAACTTGCATGCGGACTATAATATCTGAGAAAGTATTTAACAGAACTTATAGCACAGTTTTTGTTAAAATATCTAAGTCACAACGAGGTTGGAACAAAGCAACTACTCTTATTTAAAACATTAAAAGGCTTAACCGTACGACTAAACGTTGTACGTTGTAGGAAATGGCCGGACTTTGCCAAGTCAATGTTATTCCAGATTTGTGTGAATTACACTGTTACGATGTACAGAATTTGGCACACATAGTACAGTTTCAAGTCATACAACCATGTATGATACGAACGTGTGGGTATATAAATACATTACAAGCTTGGATTGGAGGCTTCTTGAAAAGATATTCGTCTAGGGTAATACCATGTCTGTTCTGCTTCCAGGTAACTTTGTTGTGTTTTGAGTGGTAAAGCCTTATTAATGCTTTTAGTCTAGGTAAGAATTGGCGTTGTTGATCATCAACTACACTGACGAGCAATATAAAAACCGGCCAGGGGCGTGTCGTATCAATCCCTATGAAGGGTTCTGTAGTTGGGATGAATTTATCCCAAAAACACATTTAACATTGTAGTTGAAAACTACCGTGAATTTTTTCACAAATTCAAAAACAACCATTTAGCTTAACTCTAACAAAAATTAGCACTATAAAGCATAATATTTTACAAACGGGGGATCCGTTTCTAAAATATTATGCTTTCAAAAAATTGTTTCACAAACCCGCGATATTTTTAAAACACCAATGCAACGACACCCCACACGGCACACCATGGGTTAGATGAACGGAAAAAAAACATCCCCACTTTATGTTTAGAAGAGGTACCCTAAAGACTCGTACACACAGGTGCTCCGCGACACACAAGCACCGAGTGTCGCGTGACGACGACAAGCAGTGAATTTGTGTCGCGCTGTCACGTCGCGCCTGTTTGTGGGAGCCTTAAAACAATTATTTTTTAATGATTTTATTTTACAATTTTGTCGGCGTGACTAACGATTACAGTCCGCAATGTAAAAGTAAAACCATCAATAATATAATGGTTTGCGTGTATTCAAACTCAAACTCAAACTCAAAGCATTTATTTCAAATAAACCCATTACAGGCACTTTTGAATTGTCAAGGGGTCGGTCAGTCAAAAATATGAAGCTAGTTGCCCATTCCAAAGCGAAGTAGGTACCTATGGAGAAGAACGGGCAAGAAACTCCATGGACACTCTTTTAAATAATATGGTTGCGTTGCGCCCTACCGCAAACAGCAAATTTTCACACCAAAAGTAAAAGTCGTTTGCCAGCAATTTTTTTGTGCAATGTTACTTAATTCGAAGTACAGAATGCATAATTGACGGCTATGTGATGCGTCATTTTACACCCTGTATAGTGCTGTGCTGTTTCAATTTCATGTGATGTATTTTTGGATTCACCAACATAAAGAAAAACAACCAAAAATACTGTCTTAGCTTCCACGAGTGGCGTACAGTTGTCGCGGCACGTACGTCTGCGGCACGCAAGAGTCGTTGCTTGAACTTTCTTTTAACAGACATGTTTAAAAATATATTATGGCAATTACCATAAAATAATGACAAGCAATAAAAGACATCATTTTTTTTTACATATAATCACCCTATTATGTTCCAACTGCTGGTACACAGGCTTCCTCTCTGTGAGAGGGAGTGGGCCGTAATCCACTACGCGGGCCCAGTGCGGATTGGTAGATGTCACATGTCTTCGTATTTTTTGGTTCTAAAACTTGCCGGTTTCCTCACGATGTTTTGAGAGCAGTGGTGATGAAATAATTTACACAAAGTAAATCGCCACCCAGACCCAGACGGGTTCGAACCCACGACATACAACTCGTAAGTCACGGCCTTTACCACTGGGCCACCACTGCTCTTAGCTCTTTTTTTCGTTCCAATTCCACCAATGAAACTGAATGCGATCAGCACATCTAAATCGCATTCAAGAGTTGTCAGTGTCATAGCTGTTGTGGAATATTGATACTGACAGTGCTGATCGCGTTTAGTTTCATTGATGAAATGCGCCTTAAATTAAAAGTAAATGAGATAATAATACAAGCTCCATGTTTTAGTCTGAAATAAAACTCATATCTAGCACAATTGGCGAGAGTAACTTTTATGGTTTAATTTGACTAAATTGCTTCAATCCTGTCTGGTGGCAATGTGTCTGTTTTGTATTATAGCATTTATGATGCAAGCGTATAATGTAATGTCTGGGGACTGTCTTATGATAAGTGCCTTGTATGTTTATCTTCTTTATGAAAATCAATTGCTATTCGTTGGTGTCGCTGAAACTTAACGAAGGCTTAAAAATATTTTCAAGTCGGTTAGATTTGAATACGGTTTTTTTGTTTTGCTTGCACTACATACATAACATCACGCATGTAATCCCAGAAGGGTTTGGCAGAGGTGTACCTATAGAACACCAACATTTCGCCAGTTATGCTTAAGTCCCATGTAATAGGGGGCGAACTTATTGCCATCTACCGGGCACAAATCCAAACTCCGGGCTGCTACTGAGAAATTCTAGATAGAAAAACCCAATAACACTTTGCCCAACATGGGAATCGAACCCAGGACCTGATGCTCAGCAGTAGCTAATGCTTTAAAGCTGTTTGCACTAATACTATTCAGTTAGTAATTTTATTATTTTTGAAAGTCATAAATAAAAGTGAAATGCTGTGCGTTGGTAAGCAAATCACTTGATACCGGCAAGAACAATTTGTCTATTTCTTGTTTTGAAATGTTTATAATAATCTGAATTAGGTTTTATGGAAAGATACATTTGAGAAGTTTTCCCGAAAATGTTCAAATCGCGAAAACTGAACCTCTTGTTTTCTAGGAGAATTTTGTACGACTTAGTGGGACAATGTCTATTCGTGTCGGCTAGTGAAAATTAAAAAGTTGTGGGTTTGTAGGTATGTCTAACCTCACAATTTTATTTTTTTCATACATTCGGGGCATTCATTGGGGGTATTCTTCGAAACTACTGAGCTAATTCTAAAAAATCTCTCAGTAATGGGAAGCTACAGTATTGCCGAGTATTATGATACTCGGCAATACTGTAGCTTCCCATGCTTATGTTATAACGTATCCCAGGATTATGTTATAACAAGAAATTTCAAGCGGACGAAGTCGCGGGAAGTAGCTAGTAGATGATAAAATGCAAAACATTTCTGTTACTGTTACTCCTTAACGGTTGAACAGATTTGGATGAAACGCACACAGAGAGACCATGACTTGGATTAGGACAAAGGATGCTTTTTATCCGTTATTTATATTTCTCTTATTCGTTCCTGAACAGATTAGTTTGTGGAACTATACTTAAAAAATCATTAAAACTTAGTCGAAGATACCTATCCAAGTGACTTGGAACAGACTGATGAAACAAACGTTTTTAAAGACCAAGATAAAACCCAGTCTAAAACCCAGTCAGCTATATCGATATATAGCGACCAGTCGTACTCTGTCCAGGGCGTCTCCTACAAATTTAATATGTGCCCCGCCAAAGTGTGGAACTCTCTAGCGTCTGTGTTACCTTCCACGTATAACCCGTCAGCTTTTAAAACAAGAGTGAACAGGCATCTTTTGGGCTTGCTAGTTCCATCATAGACCTCATCCGTCGCTTTTCACCAGGTGAGATCGAAGTCAATAGCTGGTCCATTTCGTAATAAAAAAACTCATTTCATGGAAAGGCACACGGATAGACCATGCCCTGGATTCTTTTATACGAAAAAGATAGACAGCGCGCGGCGGAAGCGAATCGCAGCCGAGTCTGCCGCGCGCTCTCTTTTTCTCTAAATGACAATCCTGAGCGATAGAGCATGAAATAACGCGATTCCGTGCTGATAGATATGTGTTTATCCTAATGATCCCTACCGATCAGATAAAAGCCGACCTACAGTCGCAAAACGTCCTGGTTGCCGAGGTCAACCGGATGCACCGCGCCAGAGGCAGAGAAGCATTTGACATGGTGCTTATCATTTTCCTCCCACTGAGGGTCACCACCCTATTTTTAAAGTGAAATCTATGAAAAAACCTTACAAGACTGGCATCATCGGACAGTGTCACCGCTGTTAACTCTACGGGCACTCGCAAATGCACTGGCATGCAAAACCCAGGTGCATCAAGTGCCTGGGTGTGCATGGCACTGCGGAGTGCTCACGCCCAAAAGACCGTACCTTATGCAAAGAGCCGCCAAGCTGTGTGCCATGGGGTGTAGGCCATCCGGCCAACTATCGTGGTTGCCCAAAAGCTCCCAAACTGACCAAGTGTGCAGACGCCTGTCAGCAAAGGGAAAGCCCTGGATACGCCCACGAGTTGCCATCGAAACATTTTCCGGAACGACTTATTCCTCAGACACCGTCGCCCTGGAATCACCTCCATCACCAGCAGGCTTTTCCAGCCTTAGCTCCCAAACCCGTTCCTGCACCTATCGCTCCACTGATGGACCCCCGCATCCGCGTCAACGTGTCCACAGGCATACCTGTGCCAGTAAATAAAGCCGCTTTCGCCGCTTCTGCTACGCCGCCTCTACCCTCAGCCATCCGTGTGATCGGCCCCAACCCTCTTGACCCCTTCAACGTGATCTCTAAAACGTTCACGGCCTTCCTTACCCCTCGCGCACAATGGCTACTGAAATTGGCTACTGAAATAGGTTACAGGAAAATGGCTACTGAAATTGTTGCCACCAGAAATTCCAGTAACCTTTTCATGATCCAAAACATTTACAATGCATATCCGGATATTACTCAAGCCCTTACCTCCGTCGCCAACCAACCTAATCCAAATCATGGATAAAGGAATCCTCGCGAGAACCAAACCCCGATCCCTAAAACCAGGTTATTTCAATGCCAATGGCATCCTGCGACGACGCGCTAAAAATCGGCGAGTTCCTCCGTGACCACCATATCGACATGCTCCTTGTACAGGAAACATTTCTTAAGCCCAGTTACTGAATCCCGTCAATTGCCAACTATCGTACAGTTCGTAATGACAGGACTCGTTGCCACAAGGGTACCCCTCATCTACTACAAAATTTCCAAATTTTCTCTGCCCACCTGATAATGCTATTGACCACCATCTCCAATGGTGCTCTGAACAACAACATCTTCCCACAGGCATTTAAAGAAGCTACCGTCATCGGTATCCCAAAGTTCGGCAAACCCAAGTCGTAGCCCACGAGTTACCGCCCCGTCAGTCTGCTCTAAGTCCTCGGAAAAATCTATGAGAGGCTTATCTATAAGCGTCTCAGGGACTATGCCGAGACAAAAGGCCTCATCCCTAAGAAACAGTTTGGTTTTCGAACTCAACACTCTTGCGTACCAACAGGTTCACCTTATTGTCGAACACATAAACGTTGCTTACACACTATTCACCACCGATATGCCATATGATAAGTATAGTAAGGCGCAGTTGGCTCTTTTCACAGACGACAAGGCCATTTACTACACAGGCCGCGATCAAGACTCGATATCTCGCACTCTCCAAACTCAAGTCACAGCAGTCAGCTTGGCGCTTGGTTTAGAAAGTGGAGAATCGAAGTCAATCCTAACAAGAGTCAAGCGATTCTCTTGTCGAAGCCGCGCATAGTCCCTGCCACCCTCGATCGATCACAATGTTCGGCAAGCCGATTCCTTGGGAGAAGCGAGCCAAATATCTAGGTGTGGTGCTCGAGGAACACCTCTCCTTTTCAGAGCACATTAAGGTGGCTCGTTCACGCGCCGCCTTCGCTATAGGTAGACTCCACCTTGTCCTAAATGCACGTATCAAATTGTTACTAAAGTGCAAATTGCGTAATTACACAGTGTGCATTCGCCCGATCACGACCTATGCCAGTGCAGTCTTTGCACACGGCACGCCCTATCTCTTCAATAGAATGCAGACCCTCCAGAACAAATTCCTCCTAAGGACTACAGGCTCCCCCTGGTACGTTCGCAACGAAATCCTCCACGTCGACCTCAAAATTCCCACTATCCGTCAATTTATGAAACGCAACTCAAAGCGTTTCTTCGATACCGCCGCGAATCACCGGAACCCTCTGGTTGTCAAGGCCGCAAGTTATATTCCCTCCAACATTAGTCAAGTCCGCCGTCCCAGGCCTCCTCACCGACCCCGATGACCACATAACTCTCAACCAGGAGAACAGTAGGGCCACCAGTACATTTTTTGGCACAAAAACACAAACCGACATTCCGACCTCACCGCTTAGGTCCCTCGCGAAGACCTCGACGTAACTGTCCCCCCCCGATGCTTGCTCGACGAAAGGCCAGCCCGCGCCGTAGCTGAGCCTGTAGCTTAAAATTCCCCCAGTAATAATATTCATCAAAATCTGATCCAGCCTGTCCCATCTTGCTGTCCTCCCTCCAGCGACGCTCTAAGCCGAGGTCCGTACAGGGGGTGCCCTTAGCGAGCGTTCAATGATGAGCGAATTTATACAATGCTTAATGTAAATTTCACCTTATCTTAATAATTCTTAGTTCTTACTGATTTTCTAGCTGATATATTTATAGGGGTACTTAGATTTATATAGTTGTTCAATAAATATTTAAGTTTCTTCGTCGTTATCAGAATGTATAAAGTTTATTATAAATTTTATAAAGTTTCTTTAACGACTATTTGAATGTGATTTATAGATAAGTGGTAAATGGAATAGCTTAATGTTTTATTTATTTTAAGAACTAGCAACCTGCCCTGTCTTCGCTCGGGCGATATAAATACAATGCAAGTAGGTATTCATTGTTTAACTTTTCTCGAGAAATAATTTGTATGATGGCAAAAACCCCCTGAAAATCTAACAAATAGGTTCGGAGATTTATTTGAAAACATAAACAGTGTGTACCTTAATTTTATACAATTTACAGACAAGATCTGTATAACGTTGTATTTATTTTGGCACTGGCATACAACATTTTAAAGATCTAAAAAGTAATAAGTTGCTTTAAAAAGGCTAGCTACTTTTGCTATACAAATAATACAGTTTTCAATATGCTGACACAAAATAACTTACAACGTAATAACTGAAATTACTGAATAACTCAATTAAAACTTCTCTAATAACATGAACGTGTGTTTCAATCAGATTGCACGCTTGAACTCGATAGCAGTGAACACATTTTCACCTAATTCCAAAACGTATAATAACGCATAATTGTCAATATCAGATCACGACGTTATAATGAAGGCCATAAGGTTAATACTACATTACGGAGATAACCTGCCATATAATTTTATGGGGCCCTATGTTATTATTATTCTAAGTTCAATAAAGGTTGGATTGGATCTTGGGGATATGCAGAGGGTAATCTTTGGTTATCGAGTGTATGATGTTATGGCCCATAGTTATTTGGTATGAGGTTTAGATTCCATGGTGTTTAGGAGTTGATTTTATGGGAATGACCGGAGAAAAAAAGTGTTTTAGAGACGAATGAAGCGTTTTTTCTTCGGTGCAGCAGCTTTGTTCAACATACTGTAATGTGTGAACGTTAAAAAAACTTAAAAATATTGTAGTAAATTAAAAAAATTGTAAATTCTTATTGAGAAATATATTTCTTTAACTTTACTATTTTCTTACTTAGAGAACGAATGCAGGTTTCGGTTTTTATGTTTTTTTAAAGTAGCACAGTTTTCTTCTAAAATATTTCCGTCCTGAGGGACTCCAAATTTTATGATGTCTACAATATTCATAGCCTTTTTTCACAACAATGCACCATATACGTTCATGCAGTACTTGTGTTTTTATTACTTGGTTATCTGTCTATTTGGTTATTTGTCTAGTTTTCTCACATTCTACCTACGAGCCTATCAAAGTACAAATTGCACCAATGAAACTGAACGCGATCAGCACTCCTAAACTACGTTCGAGAGCTGTCAGTGGAAATATTCCACAACAATAATGACACTGACAGCTCTTGAACGCGATTTAGACGCGCTGGTCGCGTCCATTTTCATTGTTAAAATTGGCCCTAAACCTTATAATTACAGGTTTCATCTTTTTAACTTTCTTCTTCCCTTAATAACTTAAAACAGAGCGTCGTGTAGCAAACTTGATAATAACTCAATGCCCGAAGTTTGTGCTTCACTAAGAACTACTCTGCGACTCCGACATATTATGTTTCAGCATGGGAAACTTTAATGTTGGTATTGTTTTAAATAATTACATTTAACAGCATCCTGACTTTGCTTCTTGAAGGATTGGGAAGAACGTTTTTTTTAACGTCGACATTGCCTCCTTGAAACTCAAACTCAAAGCATTTCTTTCGAATAAACCAATTACAGGGACTTTTGAATTTGTCAAAGCCGGGTGGTCAGTAATATGAAGGTAGTTGCCCATTCCAAAGCGTAGTAGGTACGAGTATATATGGAGAAGTACGGGCAAGAATCAGGTCAACCATAATAGTTTATGAAAGATAAAATAAAATGAGTCACTGAATGGAAGTGGCAGACGTAGAAACATAAATTGTGGCTGATAAGATCCTACGATCATAAAAATAATAGACCGGGTGCAAATAATGCCTGAAAAAGCTCTTAGGAAAAAATTTGGTATGAGCATATTTGGTCATTAAAAGCTAATGGGTACTAAAGGATACAAAACCACTTATCTACAAATGAACCTAAGTTAGGTAAGACAGTAGCATCAATTAAAGAGCTTTTTCCTCCGCTCCGGGGATCAATATGTTTGCCATCAAACAGCATTCTCTGAACTGGTTGCTGTTGAAATTAGAAGCACGTATGAGACTCAATATCGATGATTTCCCTTGCTGTTGTATGTAGGTTATAACCATTTTCCATCAGATGGGACTTTTCCTTTTTAAATATTGCGACATAAAACTAGTATCCCCCAACATACTCTTAAAATACTTCCTTCCTAAGTCCATAAATATGTTTTCTTAAACACATAACTTCTTGCAACTGCACCGTCCCAGACGCTACTCCTTATGTTCCGGGAGAGGAACTTTGTCTCTTTGTTCCAAGTGGCAAAGAAATATTCCAGAGACAAGCGAAAATATTAATGTTTCTCGACCAAACCCTCACACAAACGTATGAGAAAAGACAGATACCCATGTTACTTAAGCTCTTCCGTTTACCACCAATGAAAAGTGAACTCTAACAGGGTTGAGTAAGGTAGGTTTTACCACGTGTGAAGTTTTATTACTTGCCGGGCGATTATCTTCACGTTTTATGGATATGTCGCAGTCATTTTGGTAAATCCGTATTTTGTTTCTTTATCTCACAAAGACAAATAAGCGTAGGTAGGTATGTTTCTTTTTTGTACCCAGAAAGATTCCCACTTTACTTTGGTGTAAAATTATAATTTTCTGAGGAAGCACTTACAAATGTTGGCTTTGTTTAACGAGATGAAGTAATTTATTATTTGGCTGGATTTCCTTTTTTTCTACTATGCAAAGTAGGACGTCTGTTTTATATGTTTTATTTTTCCGAAGTTTGTTCTCCGGATAAGTTAAGACGGAAGAGTTTAGTTTATTATTTCTGAGATCGTGACATATTTTTGATCGTTTTCTCTAACACTAGACGACACCTAAATGTAATGACTAAATAAACAAAAAAACACTGTTGGATTTTCAAATTTTAGAGTCAGCGCAAATTGACAGTTGAAAATCCAACGTAAAATTTAAACATTACATTTTTAGGTGTCGCCTATCGTTAATGAAAACGGGTATTTATATATAATATTAGCTATTTCCCAGACGATTACTCCTTACAACAGAAAAAATTCTAATTGAAATATTCGATAGGTAATTTATTTATTACAGATAAGGCCTCCAAACCCGTAATAAATATTAGAGAGCCTCTACAGCATTTATTTTAAAACGGGGTGAATAGGGATGCAGGGGTGAATC
Source organism: Dasypolia templi (assembly GCA_963555695.1). Lineage (NCBI taxonomy): Eukaryota > Metazoa > Arthropoda > Insecta > Lepidoptera > Noctuidae > Dasypolia > Dasypolia templi. The sequence goes on along the minus strand of OY743148.1, from coordinate 4,929,615 downwards.
GAAACGAAACTTTAAAAAGGATTTTAACCTTGAAATCATATAGTTTGTTGCTAACAGGGGCACTTAATCGTTAATTATAATACATTCAATACATAAGAGACAATTTTGGCAACAATTATTATTATTTCAATGTTCAAATCCCTTTTAAAGTTTCGTTTCGATTCACCCCTGCATCCCTATTCACCCCGTTTTACGGTACCACACTAACCACAATAAAGGATTCCGGTGCCTACCGAGTACCGACATAAAAGAGTTGAATAAATAATGTTATTTCAAGAATGCACATATCAAATTTCGAAGATGCATAGATAAACATCGCTTTTATCTTTAATTTATTTTTATGCAGGAAAATTATTTGATGAAGGTTTATTATTAATTTACTATGACCTTTACATAACATTTCCAAAAGGTTTTATTCTTTTAAATAATTGTTTAAATGTAAACGAAATATTTTAAAATCAAATAAAATGATAAATGATTTTATTTCTGTAAATAGGTTTGTACAAACACTTTTACACGTCAATCATATTTTAAAACTAGGTGAGATCGACATTTCCTATCTGACTACTCTGAGAAGAAACGCCGAAACAAACTCAGTCTTATATTCGTAATAGGTCTTATATTTCCAAATAATTATTACGAACAGGTTAAAAAATGATATGTATGTATTACACAGCTCTTGTCCGCGACTTCATCCGCCAATTGAGATGAAAAGAAAGAAAAAAAAAGAAAGAGACAAAAATTTTTGAAGATGGAGTGGAGATTCGAAAAATTCGTAACTTAAAAATTCTTATGTTTCCACCTGCAGTTTTAGGCTATGTATTGTCTGTCAGTCAGTTAATTTCTATGTATACTTTAGAGATATGGGGAACAGGGTGTAAAGTTCACTCATACTCTTTAGAAAAGGGAGGATCCTCCGACCAGATGGATGTCGTATCTGGTGGGCAACTGCCCGATGATTGTTGTCGGGAAGTTGTATATATGCTATCTGCGCGGTAAACTCTGATTGCGCGATGCAGGATTGATGCGTTAGTTCGCATGTGGCGGTGTAGATGCCGCCACATCACTCCCCTCCGGAGACCGGAGGTCGATAGTGGGCTAAGTCTTGTATCTTGCGATGCTTTTTGCCAGTGTCAGCTGAGGTTCCAGTGGGTCGGAACCAGGTGTCGCGTAGTTCGCAGTGAGTCGGAACTGTCTGCGAAGATGCCCCCAGTGAGTCGGGGTGGCGCTGCTTGTGCTCCAGTGGGTCGGATGTGGTACAGCGCCGGGTTGTGGCTGGCTGCTGCTGTTCGACCAGGAGAGTGATTAAGGCTCTTCTTGTGGACCGGCCGAATGTGCAGTGTGCTGTGCCAAGGTTGCTGATGAGGCTGAGGGTGATGACCAGGTATGCGCTCGCGCTGCATGCTGATGGTCAGAATACCCGTTGAAGCCGTGGTTGCTGGCTGGCTGTGTGACTCGCCGCTCTAAAGCTTGCGGGAGTGATGATGATGACGTCACGCTGAAGTAGTTGCACGAAGGCTGCGCTGACGTTCATACTCGGGGTCACGTCGGGGTCACCAGTGAAGAGATATGATGAACAGGGTGTAAAGTTCACTCATACTCTTGGAAAAGGGAGGATCCTCCGACCAGATGGATGTCGTATCTGGTGGGCAACTGCCCGATGATTGTTGTCGGGAAGTTGTATATATGCTATCTGCGCGGTAAACTCTGATTGCGCGATGCAGGATTGATGCGTTAGTTCGCATGTGGCGGTGTAGATGCCGCCACATATACAAAATATAAAATTACATTTCAACATAACCTGTTAATAGCGTGTGAAATTAAAAGGTCTGTATTAAGTGGTTTCTTGTTTGTTTCAGAGTAAAACACTAGACTTGGCTCTAGTGTCAATATTCAGAGGGGGTGTAGAGTTGGCTTCCATCAGCCAATATGCTGGTTCACCGTACAATACTACAGATAGGTAAGAAATCTTATTTGTAAAGAAAAACCGGACAAGTGCGTGTCGGACCCCGCACAATGGAGGATTCCATAGTCGGGATAAATTTATCCCAAGTACAAACTTAACTTTGTAGATGATGAAATGTTCTCCCTTATATCGGTTTAAGTCACGGTCAATTCTCCAACTGCAAATATTGTAAATCTGTAATCGCAAAAAAATTAAAATGCAAATGAACTATTTCTATTTTAATTATTCTTTAATTGTGCTGCGAGACCTAGCTTCATGCCAAATTTCATGATTCTAGGTCCAGCAGCCTAACTGCGTAATACATTTTCGTAAACGATTACGACTAATCTGTTGTATTTTGACGGTTCAACAACATTCAGTGCGTTATTTACATTGTTGAGCAGATTTTTTTATCGAACTTATGAAGCAACATAAGCAATCTGTTTCAAAACGATTCAGATTCCGATTGATTTTGTATTACGCAATTAGGGCACAGGTCAACGGTTTAAAACAAAAATAGCTAAATCGGCCCAGCCGTTCTCAAGTGATAATCAACGAACATCATTTCATTTTATAATATAGACGACGAGACTAGAGTTACGAGTTCAAAATGCATGGAAGACTTACTGGGTCCTTAAAGAACACATGAAAGGCAGTCTTACAAAAGCACTAAAAAGAAAACTCATCTCAATGTGCATTCTGCCCGTTCTAACCTACGATGCACAAAGTTAGTCCGTTACTGAACAACAGAAGTCCAAACTCAAGATTTGCCAACAAACAATGGAGCGCAGCATAGTAGGTGTCTAGGGAATTGAACGCGTTAGAAATACCACCCCGCGCTCCATAACACAAGTAGCGGATGTTGGAGAAAAACCTGCCAGATTGACGTGGGAGTGGGCTGGTCACGTTGCACGAATGCACCCGGAGAGATTAGCAAAGGTTGTCACTCACTGGACGCCTGATGGAGAACATCGCCGTCGAGGTAGATCGCGGCAAAGTTGGTGTGATGATCTAATCATGTCTGGGGGGCCAGCATGGCCAGAGATCGTAAAAATAGAGAGGTTTGGAGGGAAAAAGGCCCTTTTCCCAGCAGTCGGAATAAAATAAGGCTATCAAATAAAATGGACTTGCGTTTGACCACCTTTTGGTAAGCGATGATGTGGTTGACGATGGAGTACGCTTGCCTAAAGTATTGGATATTATCATTACGGTAAGGCTAACGCCGATGCTGCTAAATGGAGAAAGAGTCCTTAAAGATTTAAAGAACACTTATAGTTTTTATGGAAAGTTCTGTGTAAATACCACAGCGCCAGCGGCAGCGTCTACAGATAGCAGTACTTCTCAGACTGCAAAATACTGCCCAAAAAATGTGCGTTGAGCGCACAACTTCTGTCAAAAACTACCTTCAAAGATAATGCTAAATCTAGAAATAGCCGCCGAGGCCTCCCCATGCTGTTTTGATAATTATGTCATTATTAGAACCATCATTTAATTAATTATTCTGACCTTTTGAAACGTTTTAGTTGACTGATTATTAGAAAGATATTTTTAACCTAATGCGGCAGGGATCATTATCCCTGCCGCATTAGGTCGTTCCGAAAACGTTAATCAAAGTTTTGGATAAGATCGTTGAATTGGAGGTTTCTTAATGAAAATGGGAAGTATTCACGGAAAGCCCTGATCTTGTATAAGAATAGCTATTGGAAATAGAAAAACTTTTTCTAATGTTCCTTCAGCTGCGGTTGATTTTGCTTATCCATCAAAGGCTTTTTCTAATTATTTACCTTCCAAATGTTAGAGATTCGATTTTGTTATTTATTTCTGTACACGTACATCGGTATAGATTTCTTAGGACATATGCCTAGCTTTCTGATTCTTTTACGACCAAAGAAAATAAATTATAATATAATATAAATAGATAATTATTAAAATGTAATTCAGGTATTTAATATCGTCTCTAGACAGACTGAAAAGAGTTTTTATTCTTGTCACTTTCTTTATATTTTAAACGTTTTACTATATAGTTCAGGCAACTATACCTACCAACAAATTATTTCTGTTTCTCCACTTTCATTGTAATTACCTGAATACCTTGACTTCCCGCCGTTTTTAATTACATTTCATCCATCTTCTATAACAATAGAACCCCCCGGAGGCGTGATAGTGGATTTAATTATGATTGTCTCATTAGCGTCTTACAGATTATTCGCTAATATGACTCCCCTGTCTCCAGCTACAATACATATACGCCGTTTATATTGTTATTTGTGCTATTACGTATTAAAACAGTAAGTTTACCTCGAATATAAAGATTTGACGGTTCTTTGAAACGGGAATTACTGACTAACTCATAAATGTTTTAACCATCACTAACGATAAGCGCGTTTTATAGAAAACGAGGATTGTATAAAAGTTTTTTAAGTAACCTTAAAGTTGTTCTGTAAGTGAGGATTATTCTTCTCTTTGTTGAGCTAGACGATAGCAACGATATTTTTACTGTAGGTAATCTTTTCATAGTAATATCTGACCGTTATTATATTTCCAACCAACTTGTACTCAAATCCCTTTCTCTTCTCTTCAAATGTTTGACTCAAAACTTTACCCAAATATTGCCTATCCGAACTGACATTTCACCGCAGCTCCCGTCGCAAATAATCTCGCTTACATTGATGATTTGTAGATCAGGGTGCCATGTCTGACCTCAATCTTAACGTGTAGCTGAATAAAATAGTTAACAAAACAAACTAAGTGAAAGCCACCGCGGCGGTATTGAAAGTACTGAAGTTTGCCCAAGAAGACCGGAATAAACACGCACAATTTCAACAGTATGGGTTAAATTATAAGCGTAGTGACGGATATGTTAAGTGAGAAGTTGTTGTAAATGTAGCAAGTTGTGGCCTTGAGTTACGGTTACGTGTGTCGGTCTAATTTTGGAAAGGAACGTTGCTGAAATTATTTACAGGAATAACATGTCAGTGTTATTAGTCAAATTAGAGAAACGACTTTTGTGTTCAAAATCGTCTTTTTTACATTAACCTACATCTTTTTTTTGCCAATGTCATGAAAAGCGCGTCTATTATGCAAGAGACAAAAATGTCACGTTAAACGCTTCATTTTAGTTTACGCATAAGTACCAATTACATTGTAATTACAATCCTTGCGCCATTTACATGAAATATGAAAATGGCATATTTTTGTACAGGTTGGTAAATACGTTCAGTCTCTTCCACACATACAAACTCCACACAGATACAAAAGACTTGAGAAAACCACTTCCCTCGTAATTTACAAACTTAAGAACTTAATAGTGAATCGTAAACTATCGAGCATTCTAGAAAACATCTTGAAAACTTGCAACCGATAAACGCTTACCGCTTGAGTCTTGCCACACAGGGGAAGTAAGTTAAAGATTAGTGCGGAACTCAATTAAAGCAACGAAGTTTCTGAGAGATCGCGATCCGTATAATTAAATTTTCCCAGCAAAAGTGCTGCGTGATCGGAATGTACTTCGAATGCAGGCGTCGGTGTTTATCGCTAGCAAACTCAGCTTTATTGAAATAAGGTTGAAGATACCGCGTGATGGAAATCGGTTCTTTCCGAATGCTTTGAGGAGGCTTTACGATTGAGTGAAGGGATCTGTTGTTTGCTTTCTTTTCTTATCTTTCTGCGAATGCGATTGTTTTGGGAAAGAATATATATTGTTAGTGGAATAGTACAGACTCGATGTAGCGCTGCTCAAGAATGTAAACCTCCGTTTGTAATGCGCCCCGCTCCTCACTCGGGCCCAAACGATCCCAACCGTCCTCTTCAGACTCAGGCGATAACCAACTTGAGGAAAGTGAGCAAAATATGAAATACACCACGTCACCTTACTTGAACACCATCCCCGATCACATAGTGTCGCCGACACGACGGCCGCAATCGACTTTTTAACAGAGCACGTTCAGTCCGTATTAACGCATTGATCACGGGAAGTTTCGGTGATGGAAGACTAAAAGACACTACCGACTAGCTTACGTGATCCGCGTAAGTAATATTCGCCATCCGAGGCATACTTTAACCTTTCCCGATGACGCCACTACCCTCCTCCAAAGGAGTAGTAAGGCGACCAACACAGTACACAAGCACAAAACCCTATCGCCGTCCTTCCGTCCTCGCCGCTGAGACCCGCCGTGACGCTCCAATTCACGTCCGCCCTGACTTTTGATCTAGACAGCCCGCGCCGCTAGCCTAGCGCGCCTGTAGCTTTAAATTCCGTCCCGTATAACAATTATTTTATTCCAACCTGTCCCTTGTTGCCTTCTTTCAGTGACGTCCTAAGCCGAGGTCCTTACCCTACAGGGGGTGCTCTTAGCTTATTGTCGCTTAGTTTATCAGTTTTTTAAGGCCTGGCCCGACCAAACAGCTGACAAACTCCCAAGTTGACCTGCGATGCAATTCACAAAAAAAAGGGACAATACATAAACCTTTTTAATTACTCATGTTAAAATGAGACTACACCCATTTTTAAAAGTGTGATACCTAACGAATACCACTACTGTTATACAAATATCTCTACTTACTAAAATAAAAATCTATTTTTTCATATTCAAAACAAAGCAAACACAATCAACTAAATTGTATGTTTAAACTTTTGTATGTTTGTTATTTTTCTACGAGTCCAATCATCTACGAAAAGTGACTACAGATTCAATTTACTGCGGTCTAACCTAAGTTACGTTCTGACAAGGCATTTAGTCGGATTCCCACCCAATTTAGGAAATGTTGGGCTCGTATCACGAAAAGAAGTCACGTAAGCTCGTCGTAAAAAGTTTCTGCCAACTACCTTATTTGGAGCTCCATTAAAAGTAACATAACGACTATAAGGATAGTGGTAACAAGAAGAGAAGAAAGTTACATGATATTATTGGTATTGTTGTGGAATCATCAAACTGCGTTGTTACATAAAGTTATGTTTTAAGAAGCAAGTGCGTTACGAATGTTATAATTTATATGGACGATTTTGTTATGTCATAAAAAGTCATCTAAACTAAATTACATCCTCAAAAGCTGAACCTTAGTACAGTAGTACTCTTTAATAGCGGCTTAGTAAATATGCTCACGGCGGCGGTGATATTACAACACAAGCGAACGCTTGTGCACAGTAAAATGTAATAATAAATATTGGACCTGAATAACAAAGGAAGTTAGTAGAGATAATATGTCTATAATATTAAGTCATTATTAACTTCTACGGCAAAACCATAATTATGAAAACAGAATAATGGTTTCATTTAACCAAATATTCGACATAAATGTATTCCATAAATAAATAAACTCAAAACATTTATTTCAATAAAACCATTTACAGGATCTTTTTTTTTTGGGTAGATAAACAGTTACACATTGCAATGTTGTGGTATAGAACTTAAAATTAAAACGAGAGTATAAAATATGTATAACCAACAACATTTTCCACTTAATATAAAAAGTAAAACAAACACGAATGGCGTGCGAAATAAATTAGCTACAATGAATACAGAGTATGGTTAAATATAAAAAATAACCTAAACTGAATCTTATACAGGTAAAAATAATAAAAAGAGAAAGAAGATGTAATGTAAAATTAAAAATATAAATTATGATTTTAGGATTTTATGTACTTAATTCTACTATAATTTTTAGCCCAATACTTCTACATTTTCCGGCGGAAACCGCAAAAAACTCTCTATTCCGGAAAATCTTATTGAACTGAGTAGTAAGACGTCTTAACCGTCGGCTCGCGATCCTGCGTTTGATCGACAAGAGGTTACAGCAAACAGCGGACGCGCGAGCACACCTCGTTATAACATTTTCTTAAATAACATTTCTATTTAATATTCTACATAACTTATTCTAATGCTAATGTCTATAAAATCATATGAATTGTTACATAATTCAAACAAAAACTTCAATCTCAATCAATACTCAAGGATCATTCAAGGTTGTGAAGCTTATAGTTATTCAGTAAGACGCTGTAAGATGCATCCGTACGAAAACATCGGAAATGCAGTCTTTAAATCATTAAAAGCATTAAATCATTTATTCGTTTGCAAACACTGGTAATTAGTACATAGATGGTTTCTTTTTTAATAGTGCTCCATGTTCTACCGTCATGGGCATGCAAATCGTGTTTAACGGAAACAAATTTAAAAGACATTGTAAATTTAAATAACAATTATGAAATTATAATAATACAAAATACAGAAAAAAACCTAGCAATGTCAAACCGTTTCAATTAAAGTTAAAATGTCAATGCTACAAAAATGTCAAATCGTTTGCATTACAGTATAAATGTCATAATAATACAGAAATGTCAGAATGTTAATAAGGTTGCAGTAACAAAATAAAATAAAATGTCAAATGGAATAATAGCATGTCAATCAGTCTAGTGATTCATCATTAAGGAAGTCGTCAATTGTGTAATAACATTTTTCTATTAGTATTTTGTTAAGTGCCCTTTTAAATTGGAATACAGTCATATTTTTAATAATATTAGGTAATTTATTATAAATGCGGGGGGCAATACCAAAAAAACTTTTTTGCATTTATGCGGTTTTACATTTCACTTGACACAATTGATTTACATATTGACTCCGTATAGGATAAAAATTGTCAGCAGTCGCTGACATTTTTTAAAAAACTTTTTAATAATTACATATATTATAGTAAATATTTTTTTAACAAATTGCGTTGTATTTTTTCTATCCTATGAGAACATTTTTCATAAAAGGGATTCCACAGCGGGACCGCGTACGCCAACTGAGACCTGACCAAAGATTTACGTAGGTATAAATAAGTATCAGGGTGTTTAATTTCCTGAGCCGATCTCATCACATAACCGTACATACGAAAATCATTGTTCACAATTTTAGCAACATGAGCATCAATATGGATTTTATCATCCAATAAAACACCAAGATCACGAACCACTATTTCTCTTGCCATATCTATATTCATCAATGAATATAGATATGGCAAGAGAAATCTTTAATACGTTTCTATTTTTATTAAAACCGATGCAATGGCTTTAGGATATGCTGAATGTGATATTTTTTTACCATATGCAGAAAATCTATTCAAATCTTCTTGTAAAAGAAAACAAACACGTAAATTAAAAATCGGCATTAACGTATAGTATTACTTTTGAATTTTGAAAACATGTAACTATATCATTAATTAAAATAATAAACAAAGAGGACAGTATCGGGCCGCAGAATTAAAACCCGTTTATCACAACTTTTTGAGATTTTTTAAGAACGTAAGACCATCTCAATAGGTTGCCACGTATGCCATTGCAGGCAATTTTACTCGACGGCAATCGATAGTCCAATTTGTCAAAAGCTTTTTGGAAGTCGGTGTATATAGTATCAACTGGAATACTTTTGAATTGTGAAGGAGTCGGTCAGTCAGAAATATGAAGCTAGTTGCCCATTCCAAAGCGTAGACCTAATACAGTAAAAGAGAAGAACGGAAAAGAAACTTCAGTTATATTAAGCACTAATAATAACCTCTAATGGCCATAAAATAAAGTGCAGTTTTCTATTGCGAGACCAATCCTTTGGCTTTCTGCACTAGGAAAACTCGTTAAGTTTTTATCCAGCGTTAGTGTTAAAATTAAATATAACATGTGATGTACACGTTAATGTTGTTACTACTATTTACTCTGCAGAGTTAATTACGACTTTTATCACTGAATTTAAAATGAAGTTCCCAGAAAATACATGCTCTGTTTAACCATTTTGAGTTCTTTTATGTACCGTTGAAGCATTTAAATTATCTGTGCATGAGGTTAAGTAGTTCAAATTGGGCTAGAACATGTGTCTGTTTCTGATTACGTCGTAAATGTGTACTTGAACTTTGAAACTTTAATACTAATATCTATGTAACGCTTTGCTTTTCCAACAGCCAAAAGTGATTTTCAAAATACATCATTTATGACATACCCTAGTCATTCAAGGTTCGAATTTTGTATTTTGTATCACATCGTTTTATCACGATTCGATCGATTAATTCTTTTATTTCAGTATCAGACAAATTATTATTCGAAAAGGTTCATGTTCATATAGAGCAGTCCATATAGTAAAAAGATGTAACAAAAGGCTTAAAGCTAGTTACAAAAATATAGACCCTATAAGGGCACAGCAACAAGATGAAATTAAACATTTAAAGATAATATAAAAAAATTAAAAAAATCAAGTTATTTATAATATATACAGGGTGTCTCGTAAGTCGATGTCAAGCCGCAATTCCTATGTATTTAAAAAAATACAGGCATTCATTAAAAAAAACAAGAAAATCTACTGTCTGTGACGGTATTTTAACTCTTGTTGCAACATTTTTTTTCTGTTACTATTATAACCCGACGCTGGCTTGACGTCGACTTACGGCACACAGTATAAGGCAAGGACAATAATAGTTACTCAGATTTGTTGATTGCAAATTATTATAGCGTATATGAATAATTACTGAGACCAATATTACAAAAACAAAGAACTGCTTTGTTTGTACGTTAAGCACAAGCAAATGAAGAGTCCAAAGGCACCGAGAAAGTACACTCAATATAAGCTCAACTATGTTACTACTCTCAGACTATCTTTGAGCCGTGCATGCTCGAGATTAACCTCAAACATGTGTTTTTTTTTACTTTAATTTCATTCTTAAGCGATCAGTAGAAACATTTGAACCATGACATTGTTGTTATTTATATAAAACTTGAATTTATTTAAACCAATCTTTGCTATCCCTTACAAAAATATCATACATTTTAATAACCTACATTAGAACCATCAGTCATCATAATTACCTTCCAACATTCCCATTAAAAATTCGTGGCTAAGTATATCTTCCATTTATTGTTTTATTATATTAAGTCACCCGGTAACGTCCTCAATAAATAACATAAATAACAAAAGAGCAATTTTAATAAACAAGTTATACAAACTTTTAACTCAGTTATTACCCGACAAATTAACATTAATATTGAGGATTGTGTCTCTGAATAATTTACTACGTTCACGTTTGAGCCTTAATGGGTTTTGTATGAAGGTAAAATTGTATCATTTGTTAGCATTCTCAAATGATTCGTTCCTTTTTCTAACTATGAATAAAACAATGGACCGCCAACGCGATTGTTGCGAATAAAAGTTTTGAGCTAGCTATCTTTTTGCATACTTGCGAATAACGAACAAGTAGTGAAACAGAATTTGTTATTTATTTTGTGTTAAAAGTGAAACGGAAATTTATTGCACTTTGTTACTTTATCAATTTAACAAAGCATGTCTATTTAACTTTTTTATCCATAATTTAAAGTGCTATAACTTTTTTTGTCCTTATCATCATTTGTCTGAATGATAACTTACCCGAACTTAATATCACATAATGTTACATGCCACAAAATTGAAATCCCTAATATGTCCTAAATCAGTTTGTCATAAATCGCTACTGCTGAGCATGAGGTCCTGGGTTCGATTCCTAGGTCGGGCAACGTGTTATTGGGTTTTTCTATCTGGATTTTCTCAGTGGCAGCCCGAAGTCTGGATTTGTGCCCGGTAGATGGCAATAGGCTCGCCCCCTATTACATGGGACTTAAACATAACTGGCGAAATGTGGGTGTACTATAGGTACACCTCTGCCCAACCCTTCGGGGAAACAAGGCGTGATTTTTTGTTATAATATACAAAAGACATAAAACCGTTTTCAATAAAAGTTATAAGTCCTAAATTCAAAATTATTTAATAATTATTGTATACGTTATCTGTATGATTTTAATATTTGATTTTGCATTATATTTTTTTATAATACACATAACATAATACATAAGTAAATATATCATACATGTACTCCAAAAAGTTGTGATTTGAACGTGGTTTTTTTATGCAAGCAAGCATGCAGCATGCAAGCAAGCAAGCAGCATGCAGCATGCTAGCAAGCATGCAACATGCAAGCAAGCACGCAACGTGTTCGGCGGTCCCACGCGAGTTTATCGTCGCAGATGGGTTTAACGCTCACCACCGCAGCTTCGGCTTGCGCGGCGCGTGTTACAACCACCTGCTCCTCAATTCGCGGACCACCTCGCCCCTCCGCGCCTCCGCGATTTTAAATGACACTTTATGGGTAGAGCAGACAAGACTGCGTGATTTAGGACTAAAAAATTAACATTCGGAATAATCTAAAAAGAATTTATATCTTTTAAAATTAGGAGATTGAATTATTATAGTACTCGATATTATGACAGAATACTTTTAGAACTAAAGATTATTATGTTAAACAATATTTCGGGATTTTGAACATTATGGTTACTGAAGTTTAAAGCAAACGTGTTGTGGATAATGATGTTACGACAAACAATTTTAGGAGAAGAAAGAAAGTACCAGTTTTGTACCATGAAAAAAAGCTAACATAATAACACCACAAAATTATAATATTTGCAGAGTATTTTATCAAAGCAACCTGTACGGTAAAGAAAGTGTATCGCTTTAATCTAATCCCAAGCTACGAGTAGGTAAGGAAAATTCAAAGCCCTATCTCATGCGACCTAATTAGTTTAGAGTTTATATATGATCATGTTACAATATTTATTCAGCTTACCTTAAAGGAGCATCGGAGGAGCTTATGGCTAACTAGTAACAGTCGCACAGGTCTTGCCGCAGGCAGTTTGTGGATGTGTGGTTGCATATGTCTCTGGGCGATCACAATGTGTACGGGTGGGTCAATATAAGAGTACATACCTTCCAGTCACTCACGGGGTACCGCAGGGCAGCGTGCTTGGTCCTACGCTTTTTCTCGTATACATAAACGAACTCACAAAACTAAAGCTCACCCAAGGCGAAATCATTTCCTTCGCTGATGATACAGCTCTAGTTTTTTCTGCCAGTACTAGGGATGAGGTCTTCGACGCTGCTCAGCGGGGCTTTAATATCGTTAGACGATGGCTTCAGCGTAACATTCTAACATTAAATCAAAGTCACAATAATAAAACAAGTCGAAATATATTTGCTTCAGTATAAGACATGACACTAAACTCAGCAAAAATCTCAAAATTATACCGCATGAGTGTGTTACCGAAGATAGTTGTAATTGCACATCATTAGAACGAGCGAACTCAATAAAGTACCTGGGTATTACAATAGACCATAACCTTAACTTTAAAGAACACTTAAAGCACAAGTGTGGTAGAGTTCGGAAACTTATCTACATTTTACAAACAATAAATTGTCTACCGAGGATCTGAAAATCAGCGGCCCTGCTAAACCTATATTTGTGTCCGAAAATCTTTCACCAAAGATGAAACGCTTGTTTTTCCTGGCCCGTGACTTTGCAAGCACTAATAAGTACAGGTACTGCTGGATTAAGAATGGCAGAATCTTTGTCCGGGAAAAGGATGGAGGCCAACATATCATGATCAGGGATGAATCTGACCTTCCGAAAAAATTACTAGGTATCTATAATTTTATTATTGTATGTTGTAGTATGGAAGTGGTTGTTTTGTTTACTTCTTATATTATTGCCGTTACTCACTACGTAGAATTAGTTTTTCGAAGATTTAAAGCTTTGGGATTCCTTCTGTTTATTATTATGCATGCTCTAAAATTTGTAAATACGTCACTAATGTTATATTATCATTGCAATATTAATATATACTCACGTAACTACTCACACTCACTATACTCACAACGGAAGTCTTATTCTTTTCAAATTCTTATACAAATGGAATACTTTTGGATCTCATGTACAATCTCTAATCATTTTGGATTAAGCTATGTAACGTACAATATATCAAATCACTTGTTTGTTCTTAGCCTTGATTATGAATGACAATGTTGAAATAATAGATGATATAGAACACCTTTCAGCTTCAGCATCTCATCAATGCTCCCCGGAACAAGTTGACTCATACATAAATAACGTTTATCACGGCTTAAAAATTTTTCACGTTAATATCAGAAGCATTGGCGACATTGCAAATTTTAATAACCTCTTGATATTACTGCATCGAATAAAGACTCAATTTGACGTCGTGGTCCTATCGGAATGCTGGTTACGTAAATGCCCTCATCTTCCCTGCATACCGGGATTTGTATCTAACTTCTCGGATCACACAAACCAAAACGACGGAGTTGTGGTGTATACTAAAGTAGAGTTACAGTTCCTTTTAGAAAAGCCTATACTTGCCGATGCAAATTGTATTGTTTTAAAATTTAAAAATGAGGTAGCGCTTATCGCTGTTTATAGGCCACCTTCAAATAGAAATATTCAGCACTTTATTACCAGTCTAGATGTAATCCTAAACTCACTAAATACTTTTAGAACCGTCATTTTGGTTGGTGATATTAACATTAACATAGCCCCAAATTGGGTTGATTCGAACACAGACATGTACCTAAATGTTGTTACGTCACATGCCATGTTGCCGGCTCATGTTTTCCCGACACGAAACGATAGTTGCATTGATCACGTTATGCTTAAATCAAATAAACCAGCAATTACCTTAGTTCTGAACCCTCTAATTACTGACCATGCTCCTGTTATAGTTTTTTGTGATCTTAAATTAGTATCTTAGATCCCTAAATCACCTTCCCGTAAGCATCACGTAGACATTAATGCTTGCGTGGTGGCTCTTGAGAATGTTGATTTTACTCCTGTTATGAGCTGTCAAGATGCTGAAACTGCTGCTTCCATCATTGTCAAAATTGTTTCCTCCGTTGTTGATAAAAATAGTCGTGTTTCTGTTGTCGGGAACCGGAAACGCATTATTAAGCCGTGGATCACGCCTGGGATCCTTAGATGTATTCGAAACCGAGACAACATGTATCGCAAAATGAGGAGGGACGCTGATAATAATACTCTTAAAATCACCTATAATTGATATAAATTTTTTTGCAACAATTTATTAAAGAAATTAAAACGAGAGTATGAACGACATGAATTTGAAAAACATCGCAAGAACCCTAAAGCTACCTGGAATCTCATTAGAACTGTCTCCAATCTTCAAAAGAGTAAGGCCTCGGCCAGTGAGTTGTTATCTATAACTCCTGACCCAACTCAGTCACTCGATTCTGTCAACGACTTTTTTGCAAACGTGGGAACAAAACTGGCATCTAAAATTATGAACTCCCCAAACTATAACTCTACGAACAATTCTTACTCTGGCACTTTGGATGTCCACCCAAACACGATGGCTATTTTTGGCACGGACAATAAAGAGATAGATTATCTTATCCGTGGCCTACGACTAACTAGTGCTGCGGGTTGGGATGGGATCCCCGCAACTGTAATCTACAGTGCTAGAAACACTCTTGTCCCAGTTATCTGCCATGTTTTCAACCTTGCCCTTACATCTGGATTATTCCCTAAAGTCTTTAAAAAGACTGTTGTGCACCCTATTCACAAGAGTGGAGACAGAGACAGTGTCAACAACTACAGACCCATATCGGTATTATCAATTCTGTCTAAGCTCCTCGAAAAAGTAATAAACAAACGTCTGCTGGATTACCTTAGCTCACAAAATATTCTCGCAGATAACCAATATGGATTCAGATCAGGCAAAAACACAGAGGATGCCGTATTAGAATTAATAGGTTCAGTAGCGCAAAATCTAAACAACAAGGATAAATCTATAGCTATCTTCCTTGATCTTTCTAAAGCTTTTGACACTGTCTCTGTCCCCCTTCTACTCAATAAACTAGAAAGGATTGGTGTACGAGGCCTACCGCTTAGTTTGTTTAAGAGTTACCTTAGTGATCGCTCGCAAATCATCAAGATAAACCACCACACTAGTAAGGAAGCATTCCTCACCTACGGAGTACCACAAGGTAGTGTCTTAGGACCTACCTACCCTTTTCGTGGTTTACATAAACGAGCTCTGTAAACTTGATCTTACAAACACTAAAGTAATTGCTTACGCTGATGATACTGTTGTTCTGGTTAGTGGCTGTGACTGGAACGCGCCTCGGCTTCAGGCAGAGTCAGCGTTGCAAGTTATCATGAGATGGCTCACACATAATTTGCTCACCCTCAACGTGGATAAAACCAGATTTATAACTTTTAGTCCAAGGAAAGCGTCACAACCAGCCCCAGCCTTCCGTCTGACAGCTCATGCATGTCATACAATGAGGACTGCCACCTGTGGCTGTCCTGAAGTTATGCGCACGGACTCAATAAACTATCTTGGAGTCTGGGTCGATGACACGTTGACATGGAGTGGGCAAATAAATTCACTGGTCTCTAGGGTGAGAAAATTCATTTTTGTTTTTAAAAATCTAAGGACCTCTGCCAATTTCGCTACCCTGAGAACTGTGTACTTTGCTCTTGCCCATTCTGTTTTAACGTACTGTATTTCGGCCTGGGGTGGTGCTGGTAAATGTCTTTTGCTGCGTTTGGAGAGGGCGCAGAGGGCTGTCCTTAAGGTAATGGCCTTCAAACCCTATCGCTTCCCTACCAGCGAACTGTACACGCTATGGAAGCTACCTACAATAAGGCACTCTTTTGTGCTAAGTACAGTGTTGCGGAAGCATTCAAGTTTGTCTTTTGACCCTGAGTTTAGAAGACATAAACGTAGGACTGACAGAGTTTGTTCGACATCAGGTGTTAAATTGGAAATTGTCCGCTTGCAGTTCACTTTCTGCAGTCCCGTGATTTATAACAAAATTAATAAAGTTCTTACTATTTATCCATGTACTCTCCGGGATTGCAAAAGAATTAGTGATAAATGGCTTCATACTCTCACATACGAAGAAATTGAGAATTTAGTGAAACCCTAAAGATCTTTCATCCGTAAACATGCACACCAAATACACGTAGCGTAGAGTGTGCTCGTGGGGTTCCACAAGCGCACTCAACACTTACACCCTACAGACACGCACTACACTAACATACAACACCCCCACATGCACAACGTTAAACACTTAAAATTTTATTTTTAATTCTTTGTAACTGTTCTTTTTTAAACCCTTGTATTTTATCCCTGGAATTTGGGATGCCGTAGTCTCCTTCTTGGAGGTTGGCGTTAATAGCTGCACCACAGTTTGTAACTAATGTAGCTATTTACGTACGCAATCAATTTTGTAAAATGTGTTTTTGTTCCAAATAAAGATTATTATTATTATTATTATTATATTATTTTTTAAAAGCTTAGGCACATTGCTGAACCAAAATTAATGAAGCAGATATATACCGCGTTATGTCAGCCACTGCTTACCTATTGCATTACGACTTGGGGAGGAACTGCAAAAACCTCAATGAAGTCAATTGAGGTTGCACAACGTGCTGTTCTCAAAGTCGCCACTTCAAAGCCCACCTACTTTCCAACTACTATTCTTTATCAAATCTGTGAAGTCCTGACGGTGAGGCAACTATTTATTTTAAATATCATCCTCCTACAACATAGTAGATTATCTTACAATCCACAGTTACTTAATAGACGTCGAAAATATATGGTTTGTAATACCCCGACACTCCGGCAAACTCAATTCATCTCAAGATTTGCTGACTTCATCGGACCTCATTTGTATAACAAAATTAATAAATCATTGAACATTTATCCACTTACAAAGACAGAATGTAAGGCAAAGGTAAATAAATACCTGCAAAAACTTAATTATGAAGAAACTGAATTGCTTCTTTTTAAAATTCAGTAACAGAATATTAACCTCAAATAAATGCATAACTACTCACCCGAAATCATGCATCACACTACACACATACAATCACTCACACACCCATACAAACTCTCACACATACACCTATATACACTTTTACACACAACACACTCATTGGTCAAAAACAGAGTATTTTAAATAACAAATTATTAAATTAACATTAACAGACTATTATTTGAAATATCCTACATTTATACGCTAGGCCTAAAACTCAAACTGGATCAAATTGTAAGGGATTGGGGCACTGATAGTCGAAATACAGGCAATGCCTAGTTCGGCTACAGAAGCTTAAATCATCAGCTTATGAAAACATTGTATCTAGCCTAAGTTATTATTGTACTACATACTAAGTTTATATGAAATAAAGATTATGCTATGTTATGTTATTATGTTATGTTATATCGAGACCCCTCCGTCCCTTGAAAAGCACGTTAAGCCGTTGGTGTCGGCTGCCATTCGTAGATATTTGACTGCCATTACGATTAGTCAGAAGTCCAAAACTCTTTCAACCACTCTTACCAAGAGATTTCGTGCTTCCCAATAACTGGGTTGTGTAAGTCAGATATGCAGCCGCTCCATGTAAAATATTTGTATTCAGCTGCATGCGGTTAGACTTGAAGCCTGGGGAAGCCACAATAAATGATAAGTCCCCACTTTGAGACGTGGATGGAAAGACGTCACGGCGTCCTCACCTTCCGCCTGACACATGTCCTTACCGGACACGGTTGTTTCGGGTGGTTCCTGTTTTGCGTAAGGCGAGAGGAAACGTTCTGGTGTCACCATTGTGTGAATCCCCAAGAGAACACGGTGGAGAATACGGTGGAGATCTGCCCAGATTGGGCGGAGCACCGCCGTGTCCTCGCGGATGCGATCGGCGGCGGCGATCTCTTGCTTCCGGCCCTGGTTCAGGCCATGGTTCGGAACAAGAGCGAATGGGGAGCCGTCACCTTCTGCGAAGCAGTTATGCTTGCGAAGGCTCACACCCCTAGACGCAGCAGGAGACGCCCCGGGCGTCGAGAATATGCGTGTGATTCCCGGCCACCGTAGGCGCGGGCTTGCGGATGGCGAGCATTGGATACACTAAAATATTTAAGATAACGTATTTTGTCAACAGGCAGGTGAATCTAAAGATAAGTCCACAAATTGGTGACTGTTTCAATTGGAGTATGGCACCTTCGCAAAGTGAGCTGGTGGTCTTCGCAAGGATCAGTGATCCTGCTGTAGACTTGGAGACGACGCCTCCTGATGGTCCGTGGTTAGAAGCGACAGCTGCTGCAGTACCGTGGAGCCTTGGCGTTGATATAGCTATATGGAACGCTGTTGGTAAGTCATCGTAGTCGGATTTATTGAATAAATATAGAGTTTGCAAACTCAAAGTTAAGTACATACACACACAAATACCACGTACATTTTAACTATTAAGCCAGTAAAAAGTAACACTGGGTTACTTAATCTGTTTTTTTTTTTTGGAAACACTGCAGTTCTACAGACGAAACGTAAAATTGCAATGTAGGCCCTGATATGTAAACTGATCCAAAATTAATTAACGAATATTGAACGGAAATCGTATGTATAACCACTTCTTTTACACTACATTACGTTATTTAATACTTTCTTGTCTTTGAAATTTTTTCATGACATTTTATTTTAATAATAATGCATGTGGTTTCCATGGAGATTTTATTTTATTGGCAAAATTTGTTTTAAGGTTTTCTTTTTAATAATTTGTAAGTATTTATATATGAGTTCATTAGTATGTTAGGCTTGCTGATATTACTACAATGTCGGACAATATAAAATACAAAATAAGTTCTAACAGCGGTAACTCATAACTTCAATTTACTTTGACATTTCTAACACAAATCCAGAGTTTACCGACATATCTGTCCCACATCGGTGGGTTTACTATTAAATTGTTTAAGTCTAGGATTACCTCGATCGCAAGATTAACCCTGAGTTAGCTGTTAACTAAGCTATTTATAAAAACCCTTGAAATTTCTAGTGCCCTAAAACTTTCTTGTCTTCAGTGTTATTAGTGCATAATAGAATTGTGCTGCTATACAAAAACATAATTCCTTAGCCACTAATTCAATCTCAACCGGAGACAGAATCCATTACCTGAACTTCGCAAATGAAAACTAAAATTTACCTGTTAATTATACAGCAAGTAAAAGAAATAGATGAACGAAGTTTGCAATTTACTGCTGAAGTTTGAAGAGTGAACTAAAAGAAATGAGTTTGTATTTTCAAATCTGGAATCACTGTTAATAACCAACACTATAAAATGTACGATCCTCGGATTGTTATGAGAAACTTTTAATGATTTCATATTTCTATTTTGAAGTTCTATTGCAAAAAGATGGAAATTGGATCTGAGAAACAACACCTCTTAAGTTGATTGTTGATAGAGAATTTGAATGTGTCAAGTGAATAAATCCTGAAGGGCAATTTTCGTTATTAAAAACTTACAAAATCTAATAGCAATCTCATCCTAGCGACAACTAGATGTATTTTTGTCAGGTTAAGACTGAGATTAGAATAAAAACGTTCTTTTAATACGTTGATTGTCCCTTTCTTAGTACAGCACTTGTATTTTAATCATGAACATACTCCTTTGAACTGTGTAAAGTTAGACGACGACATTCATGTCCACAATCTTGTCGCGCTCCTAAACAAGACTTAAAAGTGGAACCAACCCAACATTTCACAACTCCAAGCTACCTATCAAAAACAGAATGAACTCCATCTTACAGAGCTTACAAACGAAATTTCATAGCTCCCGGTATGAAAGTTCTCCACAAATAAAACTACTAAAAACTATTGCAATAACTCGTGGAACTCTCCGTTCATCTATCAATATTGCAGGATGGGCGGGTTGGGGGGAGTGGGGGGCTTGCAGCAGAACCTGTGGAGGGGGACGCCAGACCCGCAGGAGATACTGCTCGAAACCCACCTGTGAGGGGTACGGGGATCAAGGAAGGGCATGTAACTCTTTCGACTGTGAAGGTAAGTTGATTTCCGCCGTAATTAAGGCAACGGAATGCGAACTTACTTTGAAATGGGAGTTTACGGGTTAAATCTCGTTTATTGTTTAATCTCGCTTTATTCTGAACCCTTTTGGGTAGGCACGTTATTTAACTACTGCATAATTACTTAGAAGCTTGATTGACGGTGAAAGAATAATGCTTTTGCTCATCTGTATAAAGTTCTTCCTATATCACCAATAAATAAAAAGGTCAACATTCAAAAACTTTTAAAACCACACATGCTCTACTAAAAAGCAATTTCAATTTAAGCTCTATTCCGCAAACCTCCACACAATTCTGAAACCTTAAAAGCAAACATTTTAGTAAACGTTCCGCATCACTAGAAAACTGTTCTCCCTCTAAACGAAAACGAATTTTGGATTTTAAATTATTTCCAGACTAGCTCGTTAACTGACATCGTTACAGTATGAAATCGATAGGTCGAATGGAAATTTTCCAACTACTGCCGATCAAGCATGCAGGATGTAGGTGACATTTTGATAAAGTGATTTTAGCGTCAAAACAGCTTGTTGCAGAATTATTTTTAATTGGCTTTGACGTGTTACAAGTCTAGTAACAGTTGCAGTTGCTATAACTAAGTGCTACTGTTCTTTAACCTCGTGATTTTAAGCCGGGGAAATTAATTTATAAGCATAGTAACTACCACATTAACTTGTCCGTATATTCAAAACACAATCGTCGGGTTTTGACAGCTGTATGCTCGTGGTGTAAAGCCGGAGAAATTAATTTATAAGCATAGTAACTACCATATTAAACTATCCGTATATTCAAATCACAATCGTCGGTTTTTGACAGCTGTATGCTCGTGGTATAAAGCCGGGGAAATTAATTTATAAGCATAGTTACTACCATATTAAACTGTCTGTATATTCGAATCGCAATCGTCGGTTTTTGACTTCTGTATGCTCAACAAGGAAAATAATTTGATTGTTGAAATAACCCTCTACTTCAATTTTTGACGAACTTTAAACAATTATTTCATTGGCTGTACATTATATTATAATTTTGTCATGACAAAACACGTCCCACCTACTTCATTTTAATATACAAAAATTAATTACCAGCACAATTTTAACATCAAGCAACAAAAAATTAAAACCATATTCACCTGCAAAGCAATAACGTCAACGTACATCATAATATAACTCTTCTCAGGTACAATAAACCCGTTGGCGCCGGGAGCTAGGCGCAATTTCCATCCTACACAGGCCAGGTGGGGGCCTGTAGCTGATCGACCGCATGCTTTCAGCCTGAGGCCTAATTCCTACATCTGGATTGCGTCGTCAGAACTATTCTCAGCGGGGAAGACTTTCCCAAGAGAATTCACATTATTCATCTCACTGAGATTACGGCCGGAGGTGAGTTGAATATGAATACCAATGAATTTAATAACGAGGAATGAAAGATAGAAATGAGCTGTTATTGAATGAAAATTTTAATTATCATATTCATGTAAAATAATGGTCATGTCTGCTTTTTGAATATTAACGCACATTTGCATTAATGAATGTAATTATATTCCTTTTCGTAAATATCGAAGTTCATTGGTAAAAAGGAATTACGTAATTGAAATAAATGGGATTGCTTCTACGGAAAAAACGCTATTTCTTTTGCGAGGCAAATACCTTATTAATAAATTGCTTTGCTGCCTTCCAAGTAAATTGCTCAAAGAATTGATATGATAACTTTTTTAAAACATTTATAACGTTATCAGAAGCACGCTTGAACAGTAAAAATATCGTTGCTTCAAATTTATAGTTTTAGATTTAGCCCCCGACAGAAAAGAGTGCAATTATAAGTTTAACGTGTGAATCTATGTATCTGTGTGTCTCCGAAACGGCTAAACCGATTTTGTTTGTAAGGGGTCAATAGAGTGTTCTTAGCTATGATTCAAGAAAATCACTTCAGCCGTTTGAAGATTTTCAGAGCTTTTCTAGTTAGTGAATGGATGTGAGTATCTTCCACAGGTCTGATCGAGTCGACATTTGGTATTCTGTTACTTCAATGATATTCGAACATAGTAACCTTGAACAAATGCTGCAGCATCACCTGGAATTTTAAGGATACCCAAATCCCTCACAAACGTGTAACAGAAGTATCGTGTTCGCTCATTGGAATGATCTCAAAGAATATGTTAGAGACAGATAGTGATCAGGATCTGATGATGGAGTAGAAAAGAGAAATGAGAATAAATTAGTTACAACACTGTGGGAAAAATACGTACATAGACCTGCGCAGATTTTGGCGAGGCACGTGTCGGTCGTAGTGTGTATATTAGTAATATACGAGTATAAAGTTTCAAAAGCAGGTAATAAGACATAAATTAAGAAACAGAAGATCCCCGATAAAAATAAAAATCTCTGAAAAGTGTAATAAACAAGTGTATTGGGCTCTTTAAATTTAAAATAAGTTGTAGGTAATATTTTGATACAAGCGTCGGCAGCGTCGTTACGTCGAGGAACGGGTAATTTCACCTCACCATTGTTTAGCGGTGCACAGAATACAATTTGCATCTATGTGGTACAAAAGGTCTCCGAGTAAAAATGAATGAGTCCCATCCGGATGGGCAGACTGACGGACAAACCAACAGATGGACATGACGAAATTTTATGGGAGACGTGTTTGCCATTTCAACCCTAAAAAACCTCAACGACAAAGAAAAAACAGTTTTCTTATTTTGTACTTTTCCTCCAGAGCGGCGGCTACGGGCAGGGAACCTTGTTCTCGTTGCGGTCACGGAGACGCACAGGATCTTTCCTATCCCTGGAGCTGGCTGGCCGAGGGGCGGCCAGGCTGGTCCATGCTGGTTCAGGGACATCACGCTCCATATACTTAGCTGTACCTTTGTATGACTTCCGCTGGCATCATATTGCTATCAGGTATGTTATATGAGCCTATTACTGTATATGGTTTCTCTACCATAACGATATACTATACAGGATATAACTAAATGAGCTAGTTAAACTCCACAGACGTGATATTTATCGATATCTTAACATGATAAAACCAAAGATTTTGAATTAATTGGAAATCTTTCAAGGGGAGCAAGTTCTCGTGGATTCTGCAAGTTTAAATATACACAGGTACGAGGAACAGGTTGTAAAGTTCACTCATCTTCTATAGAAAAGTGGGATCCTCCGATAAAATGGTGTCATGTCTAGTGGGCAAATGCACGACGATTAATGTCGGGACATGGTATATAATTATGCTTGTTTCGCGGTAAACTCTGCTTGCACGATGCAGGTTTAGAGTGACATCAGTGTGATGCGTAGTTCGCATGTGGCGGTGTAGATGCCGCCACAAATAAACTACTTTAGAGATGGCACCAACTCTGACATACAGAAGACATACAGACTCTGAAGAAATATGCATTTTTTACCAAAAAACATGAGAAAAACAAAAAGAATTATTTCCATCCCAATGAAATCAAATCTGGAGTAGATACCGGTGTGCTTAAGTACCTATTGCTGTATTTTTTTTTAAGTTTCGCTTCAAATAGTTTTCTTCTAATAGTAATAAATCTGAAGCTTGATTGACTACTGGTGCAGTAGACTACGCGTCAGTTAGCCTACGTTTGCACGCACGTAAAAATATCGAGTCCGAATTTAATCGCGCACTGGGGTTTCAACTTTTGTTGTTGAACCGAGTATTGAGAATCTAACAAAGTATGAAAAAACACACTGTTGGATTTTCAACTTTCGGCACTAAGCAGTGCGTTGTTGATCCAGTGAGCGTAAAAAATTCACGTCCGTGCGAACGTGGACTTACAGAGTACATCCCAATGCGTCGAAAAAACATAAAATTGGATTTTCACCTCTCGACTCTTAGCAGAGCGTTGAAAATTTGAGGTACATTAGAATGCGAGGCCAGTTTACACCGGTTTTGTTACCTTCCCACCGCCGGCTATTTAAGAAGAGCTGGTAACTAAAAACGACTGTTCGCCTTAAAAGGTTTCCTTAATACCTAAGTGTTTTTGTTGTTCGTCTTAAATAAGCCTTCAATATCATAAAGGAAACCAAGTATTCGTAAAACAATCTTATGAAACTTGAGTTCTGTGTAAAGGAAGACAAACTAACTACAGTATCTGGTTTTATAAGGTGTTGTGTTTTATTACCATCATGAAGTTTATTGGAAATTTAAACTGTTCGTACTATGTTTTGTCCGATATGTATTTTACTATACATTAAGTTTTATTTATTTATTTATTTATTATCCAACTTACATCTATCATTACAGGGTAACCTATTGCGATAGTGTACATATCCTAACTTATTATAATAATTACATTTTGTAAGTTATAACATACAATGCGTTCTTTGTGAACTCACTCAGAGAACAATAGATAAGGTCCGTGTCACTAGCTATGAGGTTGAGAGTGCGGAGTGCACGCGTCAGTGGCTCCTTACTTAAAAGATTGGTTCGGAGTGCGCGCGCGAGAGAAAGTGATTGTAACGCACTTTGAACTGTTGAACTGTAAGATGTTATCCTTGCTCCAGGCTACCACTCTATCTATGTCTCTCTGAAGCCTGTCACAGTCCTCCACTTTTTTTTATCTCCAGCGACAGCTTGAGGTCATCAGCAAACAGCAAACATTTGGCATCTTTAACAACTTCTGGCAAATCATTTATCATAAGAATGAACTGCAAAGGCCCAAGATTACTGCCCTGACTCACCCCCGACCGGGTAAAATATGGCTTTGACTTTTGTCCCTCATATTCTACGTACTGTTGCCTACAGCTCAAGTAACTTGCAAAAAACTTTAGGAGATGTGGAGTGAAACCAAAGGCCGCTAAGTTGTTTCGTCAACGGCAAAAATATTCAGTCGGTATGCAATTCAGAATGAATATTTTTGTTAGAGAATAATAATAAACCTATGTAACCAATGTGGTAGGGAACTTGGTCCATAATTTTAATAGCGGCCCGCCCCCGCTCCGTACGGTCCTAACAACTTGACAAAACCAAGATTTTTTCTCTAAACTATAACTAGAAGCCAATCGTGGTATCACCCGCTTATCTCTCGTTCCCCTGGGAATTAAATTCATTTAGCTGTTAAATCATGAAAAGGTAACAGACAGATAATAAATGCTAATAATCTTGCTTGTTTATTTTTACTAATCTCATTTTTATGATTCTAAATGTCTAACACAAAAAAGAAAACAAAACATAATTCGTTCGAAATATTCTAGCGCCGCCATTGACCATGACGTTAATAAATAAGTTCAAATTGTAATAACCTTTAGACGGACTTGGACCAATTCATATTGAGACTTATTGCATGCCTAATTTAAGGTAGATTGTACATGGATCACATAGTTTGTAAACACCTTATTTATGTGCCTACTTTCTAAGCAAATAAAATATTATGATTATGATTACGATTATGATAATGATAATGATTATGATTATTATTATGATTATGTCCCGTCCGAGCCTCGAAAAGCATGTTAAGCCTTTGGTCCCGGCTTTCATTCATAGATCTTTGGCAATCTTTTAAATGAAATACTAAAGCAAATAACACTAAGATGTCTATATTCTTCTTTTCTTTTCTGACTATATTTCCAATTAAAGTCAAAGCCAAAGCATTTTCAAATATGCTCATAAAATTCACTTTTGAACGTCAACATTTACATTAAAATAGAATTGAATCTAGTCGCCGCTTTCCAAAAGGTAGTTTCGTATGGAGGAGAATGGGCAAGGAACTCGACCCATTTCCTTGCATCTCTAAAAGAGGCACACAATAATAATAAAGCACGTTACCGTTGGGTAATTTCCGATATACCTACTCGCATGCGAAACCGCGGGCAGAAGCTAGCTTATAACATTTATTGAATACTAAGCCTTTTTTTCGCAGCTAAAAGTCTTGCAGCTACTTATTTATTTATTTAAATATACTTTATTGTACACCACAAAAAGACAACAAAAAAAACGAAGCCTTTTACATACCAGACTAACACAGCAACATCACTGCTAAAATTCGTTTTCTAAAACAAAGTTAAAACTAACACCAAAACGCCAGAGAAACATGGCGACAAAAACATAGTTTAAATAAACAGAGAGCCGCTAGCCGGTTAGAAAATCTCGTTATTCCATTACGGAGCATTCATGACACTTATTTAATTTTGTGTACGTACGAAATGAAAACTTCAATAGAGTTTTACTGTTTTCGACGTTTTTAATTAAATATTCTAATATGTTTATTTTTTCATGAAATAGGTGCTTGTATTTAATGTTTATAAGGGCTGGGTTAATTAAAAACATTCTAGAGTTAAGAGCTTTTGTTTAAGTTTTAATACTATCAGTTACTACATTTGTAGTAACTGATAGTAACGCGTAACTATTATTGGAGTTGTTGAAGAGTTCAACATTTTTTTAAATTCATGTTAGATTATCGTAATGTTGGCAACAACGTACCTGTTCATATTTAATTTTGTTGTTTTTATAAACTACATAACCATACAAGCTTCTGCCCGCGACTTCACCCGCGTTAAATTTCACCTCGTCGAATCGCATCAAATCGTTCACCTCGACGAATCGCATCACATCGTTCACCTCGACGAATCGCACCACATCGTTTTGGCTTAGCGTTCTTTCTGATTATTTTTTCCATATGCTCGGCTCTTAAGGATAATTGCGGCATGTTAAATAGCATATATCAATTCTCAAGAATTTTAATATCAAATGCAAAAAGAAATTTTCAAATCCGATCGGTTCCAGAGATTACAAACAAACATATTTTACCTTTTCACAAAATTAGTAACTATCCCAAGTTTTTTTGTCTACAGACAAATTAATTTTAATTTGTTGTTGGCACAATATTTACATAATTGTAATAACTACTCAGGAACAGTCCTACCCACTTATTTCTCAATCCATTATCCAATTTAAATAAAATGAATACGGACTTTTATAAACACGGACAAATTGAATTCAGTACAGAAACGACAGTTCTTTAAAATTGGCTGCACTAATTGGACGTGAATTACTCGTACTTTCAATATTTGTTTTGACAATTATTTCAACCAATTATTTAATTTTCGATTGAACAGTTTGAAATTACCGTGTAATTAAGGCTTTATGTTTACTGCGGTAACCTGACTTGTGACAGGAATGATAAATTTAAAGTAATATTTTCTTTGTTTAGTCATTATAATGTAGTTTCTTGGAATGTTATAAATATACCACTTTTTCCTGACGCGACGACGCGTTCGGGTCTGATGTAATGAACACGGCGGTCGCCAGTTCCCGCGACGATCGCTTTGGTTATGCGGGCTTTACACAGTCAGTCAGTTTAAAACCGCAAGTTCCAAAGTAGAGTAGGTTTCGACTTTTGAGGTGCGGCGACAGTGCGCATGCGGCGGGTGACTTAAATGGATCGTGAAAATGCTCTAAATGTCTCTTGCGATTTTTATCGAACTGTGTAAATGGGGTGGCGATTCGGCTTGTAAGGCGATTTTGTAATGGGGGATTAACTTCTTTTTGTAGTTGCTTTCCAAATCGCCATGAGAAACCGTGATCAACTTTACCAAACAATTCGTAAAAAAACCCGTTAACGCAACACCTGTTGTAATTTATTGACAACTTAAACAATCATTTTAAAACCAAGTAACAAAATATTAAAAATAACATAAAAAATATGTGGGGTTTAATAAAAGTGGTAAAAATTTATATTACTTTACATTTCACATTTGCCTATTAAGAATTATTCAACTTTATCTAGGGGCAACAAACAAAATACTTAGTTTAAATGACAAACCATAACTACGAGTAAGTATCTAGTTCCTATAAAAAAGGCCCGAATCACACTGAGATAAAATCTCACTATAGGGACCTGAACAACGAAGCTATAACACCCCCGGGAGGTATAACCCTATCAGCTTTAACGTTGGTAACAGGAATAGTTCGATAAGGGTAGCAGAAGAATCGTTAACTTCGTTTATTACGTATTTTCCTTTACCGTAGTAAAGGAAAATACGTAATAAACGGTAAATGTTTTAGTTTTGTGGTTCAAAGAAGTTTTTTTATACGAAGGGTTCAATAAAAGTAGAAGCCCAGTGGGCACTTCTACAAGAAATTATGAATTAATGCAAAGTATTCTTTTCTCATTACTAGACGACTTTTTTAACCGTCTTGAAAAAATAGGGTATAATAAGTGAACGGAGTAGAAACTTATGGCATAGTATTTTTATTTCAGTCACAAACAAAGAAATTTTGGTCTAGCAATAAATACTACACATTTGAAGTACTAGCAACTTAAACAACGCGACAAAACGCAGGTGACTGAAAGTACTGAGGATGCGCGAGCGGCTCCTGTGCATAATTTTCGATATTTTTAATTGATTAATTAATTATTATCAAAGTTACTGTTTTTATTCTTCTAATATGAAAAGTAGAATAAACCAATTTCTGAAAAAAAAACTATACCTAACCCCCTACTTTTTTCAAGACGGTAAAATATGTCAGCCCGTATACATATGCCTTCCATGCCTTCTCTGTATGAGAAGAGGTCTTTACCCTGCAGTGGGACAATAAAAGGCTGGTATAACTAATATTACTATTATTATAGGTAAATCTTTTTTTTATTAAATCTTTTCAAAGTACTCTGCACTAGCCTCTATACAAAGTTTCATGCGTCTGAACCAGTTTTCGAAACACTTTTTCCAGTCCACCGTAGACATCTCGTTTACAGACTGCTCGAACGCTGACAGCGCATCTTCAAAAATAAATAATTCTTCTAAAATTGTATCACTTTGAGCAGTACTTTTTTTATTTTCGGAAAAAAAGTGCTAGGTCAGGGCTGGATCACATGACTCGCGCGGTGTGCGTAGGCGCGTTGTTGTGGTGGAGCCCTGTGTTTTGTCGCTTGTTGCTCACAACAGTGAAAACTTCTGCCAAGCATTTGGTAGTATACCATTCGGCGTTGATGCTTCTTTGGTTCCGAATTGACACCTGTCCCTCTGTAATCAATACAACATGTTTTGCCAATGCGTTGACATTCTAAGAGATCAAATTTAATGAATGTCTCAAGTGGTGTATTTCAATGTGAGTCTAGTCCATAAACTTAGAAAGGTCTGAAATTCTGTCTTAAAAAGATTTAAAAATATTTTCCTGAAAATACGGGCTAAAACTACCTACAACATTTACCAAAGTACACAAGTCCCAAAATAATTACGGTACAAAACCGTCTACATTTTTACATCGTTGAAATTCCTTTTTTGCTAAGACTTGCAATCTGTTTGGATTTAAAACCTGAGAATTTTCAATTGAATAAGGTTTAAATGAATTTGGAATATGAAACACTTTGAAATTGAAAAAGGCGACATAAATATGTTGAAAAAAGACGATGGAATGGTTCTAAGTGTACTGAAGAGTATAACAGTTCATCAACGCATAACACATTTTATACAGAAAAAGGGGATGTCAAATTATATTTATGTATTTATTTATTCATTTGTTTGCTCTCATGCACATCACACATTTTTCACATATTACTGTCGGTTTATGCACATGAACCCTGTCAGCGCACTGCAAACATAAATTTCACATACACAATAATTTAACATAAATTGAATCTAAACTATAACTATATGGCCAGGCCATATTATCTGCAAGGCATTGATGGACCCTTTTTTGCATTACAATCATTGATCGCCACGCTTGCTCACCAGTACCCTAATTGCGTAATACACAATCAATCGGAATCTGAATCGTTTTGAAACAGATTGCTGATCCATTGCTTTATAAGTTCGATAAAAAATCTGCTCAACAATGTAAATAACGCAATGAATGTTGTTGAACTGTCTAAATCAAACAGATTAGTGGTAATCGTTTACGAAAATTTGTTACGCAATTAGGCTGCAGGTGGTTAATGACTTCATTTAATTTCTTAACGACTTGTACCTCGTATCTAAGTTAGTAGTGCCCACGGTTTCGATAATAATACTTTTTTTAAATATCAAATTGCCTTATGAGGTTTAGTCTCTGCATTTTTTAAATTAATAAACAAGCCCTTATATGAAGATTGAATGGACAAGCATTATTTAGCATAGTAAATGTGCTTCCTATTTAAAAAAAACCCACTAAAAAGAATCAAAATTATTTTCTACTAACACTTTCTTTATCCCTAGTGTTCACGACGACAACACAGTCCGCGCGTACGTCGACTGTCGCTGGCTAAGGACCGACGTACTCGAGAAAGACGCCCTTGATACTCCTAGGGACGCCGATCTCATTATCGGCTATCTCTTCTCCGTAAGTATGCGGTTTATTAAAATAAATCTTCAGCAGACCGTGTGAAAGGGACACGGTTTAATGTATACATATAACTTTGTTCTGTGATTCATGTTTTGGTTGAAGAAGAGTAAATGAAAAGGGTGTTTGGGATTTATTTGTCTGGTCCTACGTTATAATATTTTTTTTGTCTGAATCAAGCGATTATTAAACATTTAATGTTATGAGTTTAAAAAAATGGTTATATAACATTATCAAACCGAAAAGGATTACAGTTGCACATATTTCGATCTCTTTTGTATATGGAATTTGGTGGAAAATAAAATAAAAACGGAAATTCAAAATCTCTTTGACGGATTAAAAATTGAATTGTCACAGTGGAGCCACATCGGGTCGTACATTCCAATACAAAAAAGTGCGATACGACCCGCCAGTAGTGTGCGATGGTTCGTGCAAATGAAACCTCGTAATGTATGAAGGTGATGTAGGAGGATCATTGCAATGCGGCGCTGCTCGACCAAATGTGCGAAAGCCTTTAAGGCTTTTCAGTTTGTGTTTTTGAGTGTTCCCCGTCGGACTAACTATAAAAATATAAAACCAAATCATTCGTGATAGTTTTACTTCTGTTTTCTATATTTGTCTTATCGATCTTTTCGTAGAACACAAAACAATGAAAATGTGAAGGGTCCATAAACAGGTTGTCGCAGAAGTCGACGCCAAGCCGGAATCGGGTGATAGGTCAAGTCGTAATAGTTTACAGATAAATATAAATAAAAAGTATTTGCTATGTATTTTAAAATCTACTGCCCTTGATGGACTTTTCAATCCTGTTGCTACAAATTTTAACTTAAGAAAAAAAACATTTTTCGACTTCAACGTGTTACGTACCTACCTATTGAATGATTAGCTAATTATTTATGGTAAGTTTAGGTTACCGACCCGCACTGGGCCTGCTTGGTGTCCTTATCACCGACTTTGGCTTGACGTAGACTTCTGAGATGGAGTGGGCCGTAATTTTTTTAAACTATATATTTATGTAATAAACTTTTCGCATACAAAACAGCACAAAGGCGGACTTAATGCCTTAGGAATTCTTTAACAGTCAACCGAGGATGGTGAAGATGGCAGGTGCTTTGGTTGAAAGGAACAATAAGAAAAATGTAATGATTTATAAATAAGATTGAAATTGTGTACCTATTCGTACAAACTTAAAAGAATCCACCACGCGGGTTCAGTGCGGGTTGGCGGATGTCACATGTCTTCGAATTTTCGGTTCTAGCAGTGCCTTTAACAAATGCGTCACCTGCAAAACAACAACAACGCCAAATATCTCACCCGTAACTTGCCATGTCTTATCTGATTATAACACAATGTTCTGCTGACAGGGCGATCTGGAACAGTTGGTGTTGGTGCCAAAAGCCGGCCAGGCTCAGAAGCAGTGTTCCAGCCAAGTTGCTGGCATCTCCACGCCTTATGTCACAATACACGAAACGTAACTGGGATAAAGATTATCTCAGCCTGGGTACTGGAGCAGGAACGCAACATTTTAGGAGTATGTTATGCATTGTATTTAAAGACGATTTTGAAGGAATTTTGTGGATAACATCTTGAGTATAATGTTTGAGTAAAAATCTGAAAGGGTGTGTAAATTATGAGAAAGGAAGAGTTAATTGTTTTTCCAATAATATACCTTCTGGGACGTAGGTGCCTGGTAAAAAAAGAACACTATAAAAATGTCGAACCAAATGAGGACCGGTCTACATTTCCATAGCCGTGTACGCAAGAATTATGGTAACAGCATACAGTATTGCAGCATATTCATCCAACGAGCGTCGATCAAATGGAACCTTATTAAAATTTACCGTTTTAATTTTATGATACGGTGTACGGTCGTTTTCATAAGCACATACCTCACATGAACAATGGCCCTTTTTCATTAAAACTTTGAACATGACGATGAAATTTGGCGAAGAATAAAAATTATGTATCTATTATTTTGGATGTAACAAAAATCAAAAATATTGTAAGCTCAATAAATATTGAATAAAGTATTGTATAAATTAGGACCATAACGCTGTATAGACTAAATAGATTATTTGTGAACTGCTATGATAAACATTGGTTAAACACTCATTTCTAGATTAAAATAATGCTAATGTTTTTTGAATTGTATTTATCATTGTATTTTGAAAGAGTGGAACGTGATTTTCTTTTGACACACATATTTTATGAATAAATATTAGTATTTTTCCCCATGTGTTGTAACTTTTTCCAATCGGAACATTTTTTTAAAAACGCTAATAAAATGCCTTTAATTATTTTCTTTGACACAAAAATGTACTTACTCTTGGAGAATTAGAGGAGAAAGTATTTGCATGTGTAATATTATTTTATGACATACGTTTGTTTCCGAAGTTACATTACACGGTATAATAATGAAATCGATATAACTGTAATAGATTATAGCATTTGAGATTATAGCGTTTCTAACATTAGCTGGCCTAAAGTTGTAAATAACTCTTTGATAGTGACATTCAATAATTATAATTGTAATTCAATAATGTTAGAACATTGATTTTGAGATATTATTTAACTATTAAAATCAGTTGATCTCATTAGTTTACATTTATGAAATATTTTATTGTTTAAAATAAAATGTGTAATGTTACAAAAGGAACATTTATATTTCTCTTGGATAATGAAATAAAGAAGATTATACATGTGTGCTGTTTTAATCAAATTCCTTAACTTAACCAATATTAGATTTTGTAGATCAAATGAAAATAGGTACATAGAAATATTCTACCAGAACATAATATAAGAATATCTGACATTCTTATTTTATTGCATTGTTTTCATTCGCACAACGAAAATATTTTACAATGTAAGTATTTAAATTACATGGCATGATGTATCACCTTTCTACCAACTTCGTAATAAATTAAAACGATAAGAATTTACGAGAAACATCTCATGCATGTAGCTTTGTAACAAAAAGGCTAGCAAATATTTGTTACTGACAAAAGAGATTCTTTTTTAAATTATTGCTCTATTGAATAGTAACTATTACACCAACGATAATAATGGAGAACATTTAGGCATCGATGGACTGAGGAACATTTTAGATGAGAACAGTAAAATTGAAGCAATCTTTCTTGAACAGGTAAGGAAATATAAATACTATCTGAAATAGTTCTACTAACAGTAGGTGACAATTTACCACAGTACCAACACCAAACCACTTTCGATATTTCCATACTTATACACAATATTTTATGGGAAATAAATTCTGACTGTGTTGACAGTTTGGTATTGGCAAAACATTTATCTGTTTTGCCAATCAATGAGTAAGCGTATCGATTATGATTAGTTAAGTCTATTAATAGTGCACAGGATAACAAATGATCGTAAAGATTTTCATAGGCTTAAATGGCTTTTTTCTGGGAATAAAACCTCCGTGACCTGTTCGTAATTGGTATTATTTTACACTCCTGTTACATCATTGTCATATACCTATGACGCTTATATATAATTATGATTCATCCCGCTCAACCAAAACTATTCCTCAATTGTTTAAAAAAGTTACATGTAATTTGAGGCAGCAAAAGTCTTTAAGTCTTTATTCTAAAAACTAAGGAACCTAATAGTATAATTGTTAAATAGTTAAACTTAAGGTTAGATCTCCCTCAGGATGAAAATGCCAATCCTAATTACAATACTTCAGAAGTTTTGAGCAGTAGAAATAGGAACTTAAGCTATTTGTGAACGCCATGTAAAAGGCGATTAAATAAAAACTCAACGAAGATTTGAATACCACTACTTCTATTCTTTAATCATCTTACCGTGAAAACTTAGGCGTAGTGAGCGTGGAGTGAGCTGTCAGTGCCACTGATGCTAGGGATAAAATCAAAATCAAAATATTTTATTTCACATAAACCTACATGGGCACTTATGAAACGTCAGATTCTAGGTGCACGGTTCCAATTGGTCGTTTCCTATGGAGAAGAGCCGGCAAGAAACTCCATGGTTACTCTTTTAAAAATATTTGTCTTTACTTTTTTTTTTGTACAGTGTTAATAGGTATGGGAGGACAGTGTAGGCCTGTCAAAAAGTACCATATGTTAAACAAATAGACAATGGTATATTAATTTACAATCCACAAGGCCTACGACGTTCTCACATTTACAAAATATAGAAATAATCTAATAGAATAAAATCAAAACTAATTAAAAATTGTAGGTATATATGATAGGGGGGACCAAGACGGAATGACACTGACAGCTCACTCCATGCAAGTCTTCACGGTGAGAATTTTACAGAATCGACATGCTGATCTTTTAATAACTGATGAAATCAGCGGACCACTCGCTGAATAAGCTGAATTTGTAACTGATATAAGAGAAAATGTTGTTTTTATAATAATGAATTCATACAGAACTGTTATTTCACTGAGTTCGAATGCACTTAGTATCGCCCACAAAAATATGCACATACAAATAGTGCAATGAAAAACAATACTCGATTATACTTTTCCCAACAAAATCGAAATTTTCATCTAGTATAAGTTTGTGCCTTTTAGACATTAAGTCGCAATAGAAGCACTGATATTGTACACAAAGAAAACAATGTAAGAATGGGCATAGAGATTGAACGAGCAATATATTTAGGCAATTCTAGGTGAGTATTATTCCCCTAAACCAATAACATTAGCATCCAGTTCTGTTAATCGAGGCCACAAACGAAAAATAAGTTGAATTTACTGAACAAAAAACCTAGTTTTTGGGAAAGAAAATAAGATACATATGGCTAGTAATTCTCTGAATGTGAAGACAAGTATCCATTTTTAATTAATAAAAACAAACATACTGCATAAACAAAACAATAGAAATAAAAATAATACATATAAAGAAAACTATTTATTTCTTTAAGTAGTTCATCCCACTAGACATTCACATAGATCACACATAGATCACGTTAGTCCCTTTTGGTTTAAAGATACTGTCTTTAAACCAAAAGGGACTAACGTGATCAAAAATATTCTAAAGCAAGTATTGCTAACTCAAACAGCAAAATAATATAGGTACTTACTACAAAGGAAAATTCCTTCCCAAAAATGTATAATCAAGCATTACTGTCATTTCAATTTTAAAGGCATTCACAACGTGATTTATTTGACGCAGATCTTCGCTCATAAGATCACAATCTCCAAGGGAATTCCAATTACGACGGCAGCGTGCGTGATAGGAATACAAACGACCACCTACTTATGGCGGAAGAGCCACAAAAGCCTAGAAATGGCATCAGTCTGTTTCAGACAATATCAAACGTTATTAACAAATTCCGTTTCTAACAGCAGATTTAGTGGGTTAGGTGTCAATTCGTGAGTAGTGACAGTTTTGGGTATTGTAGTTGTGATTTCCGCGGTTGTGCTTTCTGGAAAGTTGCTAAAATTTTATTACACATAGATTGGCTAGTGAAATATGGCATGTGTTTCATGACAATTAATAAAACACATACTAATCAA
Source organism: Dasypolia templi (assembly GCA_963555695.1). Taxonomy (NCBI): domain Eukaryota; kingdom Metazoa; phylum Arthropoda; class Insecta; order Lepidoptera; family Noctuidae; genus Dasypolia; species Dasypolia templi. Next base: position 4,893,195 of record OY743148.1, on the reverse strand, counting down.
TATAATTTATTATATCTCGTTTGATGTTGATAACGTTGCATTTGAGGCAAAAAGCTGATCGATCAGAAGGCCAATTTCCGTATTTAAAAGAACGTTTCCGTTCCAATCTGTATATCAATCTGTCACAAATACAATCAATTTACATGAATTTTTGACAAATTTTTTGACAGTGATCGTCGCTGAGATGAGATTGCGCCTTGAATTTGAACGTTTCTAAAGTACTAGAATAAATTAAATAGCCTTCACATTGTCTTTAGAATAAATTATTCATTTGTTTACCTACAAATTCATTCACTTCCGTATTTACTCCGTCTACATCTAAAAGAAAACTGTTATCCAAGAAAATAGCACTTCTAGCAATATTCTTAACATCGCCCGACCGATTTCTCGCACTAATATTTATTATTGGATTTTCTTCACATTCCACGATGAAAACCTACTACTCGTAAATCTGAGGTCTTGTATTTATGATGTGGACGTGTTGCCTGCAATTTTGTCCGGCACTTATAGAAGCTGTCTAGAAAAGACGTTTTCAAGTCGGAAGAAGCTTTTGCGTCGTAGAAATGTAATCTTTTTAAATGTCAGGTACTCGTATTTGTGAAGTTTTTTGCTGTTTGGATATTGAGTGACTGTGTTATTTTGGTACCAAAATAATTATATGTCTAGATATCTATATTACTATTATAATAAACTGCAACTTCAAGCCAGTTAAAAAGTATGCAATTAATAGCCTGATTAAACAAGAGTAAAACAACATGGTCGCGCTAAATGTGGTTAGGTTAACTCACTCAACTAGCCTTGAATCCGTAGGTAGACAAGGGTCTATCCATAATAATGTTAGTTATTCTCAAACCTGATGGTAAAATTCCCGTCATTAAAAACTAGATTATCTAGAAAATCTTATGTTGTAATAAACTACATTATGTACTATGGAATTATTCGAAGTCTGGATCTGTGCCCGGTTGATGGCAATAGGCTCGCCCCCTATTGCATGGGAATTAAGCATAACTGGCGAAATGTGGGTGTACTATAGGTACACCTCTGCCCAACCCTTCTGGGATTGCAGGCGTGATGTAATGATGATGACTATGGAATTAGTATGTAGTTAACAATCTAAAATTGTCATTGTGCACGTCAGCTACTATCAAATGTCATGAATAAAAGGAAAGGTATAGGGGTAGCTACATAAGTGATCGAAGTACAACCAACGTATCTCAGCAATTATTGGTGGCGCTAGTTGTAAACGAAAATCAAAAAGTAAAACAAAAACCGATCGTATGCCCCATCAAAATGCTAATTCGAAAAACGACCGTTGCATAGATAAGTTGTTCAAAATATACAAAATTTTTGACATATTAGCGACTGAGATTTGATTGCCTCTGCCGTAGAGAAGAGAGGTGAAGAGAAATGTAGAAGAGAAGATGTCTATCCCTAACAGTTGCAGTGATAAGTAGCTTGCTATCGATCATCATCTGCCGATGCAGCTGAATGCCAGTATTTTACATAAAGCGGCTGCCGATCTGATCTACACAACCCAGTTACTGGGTAATACGATACTTCTTGGTAAGACTGGTTGTCAATAGCCCCTTCTGGGCTTCTGACGACCCGTGACGACTGCCAAAGATCCACGAATGAAAGCCGGGATCAACAGCTTAACGTGCTTTCCGAGGCACGGAGGGGTCTCGATATGTAAAGATGGTCACCCATCTACGGACCAACCGCGACAAGTGTAGCTTAACCTGATCGATCGACCCCTGTGACTGTTATCACTAAACCACATGCCCCTGAAGTATGCTATCAATAAAGGTAAGTAATTAAGTGCTCTAAACTTTTTAGACAAAACAAATTGTAGCTTAAAGTCAGCTTTATAAAAATCTTATAATCGTAAATTCTGATCCAAAAAATTTACTTAAAAGTACCTGATCTTGGATAGCTGAAATAACAGGTTTAAAAGTATTGCAATTTCAGTCGACAAAAGTCACTTGAAACTTTTAATAAAAGTATGACGTATTAGAGTGGTTTTTACGTGGGACACTTAGAAAGTATTGCAAAAAAAAAGAAGTTCTATGGGTTTTTTTTATTCAACCTTTTCAAAGTATTCCCTGCTAACCTCAATGCAAATTTTATGCGCCTGAACCAGTTTTCACTACACTTTTCCCGTTCACTTCACAGTAGACACCTCGTTTACAGCCTACTGGAACGATAAAAGCGCATCTTCTGGTTACAAAAAATCTGTCAATTTGAGCAGATTTTTATTTCCGGAAATAAAAGTCACATGGTGCAAGGTCAGGGCTGTAAGAAGGGTGACCCAGGAGTATGACCGGTGTGTTGTCCAGAAGTTCCTCGTTTTGAGCGCGGTGTGCGAAGCCGCGTTGTTGTGGTGAAGCAGTAGCCCGCGTAGACCTGTGTTTAGTCGCTTGTTGCACACAACAGAGAACTTCTGCCAAGCATTTGGTAGTATACCATTCAGCGTTGATCCTCCTTTGGTTTCGAAAAGGAATTGACACAAAGTAGCCAGTCAAATTGAAAAAGCTCGCAATCAAAATGATTCATTGCGATTGCGTTGATTCGTTTTGAGACACCGAAACCATCGACTGGCGCTTCGTTTCTGGTTCGTATTGATTAATCCAAGTCTCTTCACCTTAATGATGTCGTTAACACGCCGAGATGAGCCTGCTTCAAAACTTGTTTATCATATCACGACACCTTTCCACCCGGGCCTGCTTTTGAGTATCGATGAGGTTGTGCGGCACCCAGCGTGAAACTATGTAAGATGCACGTGTAGAATTTCGTGAAGGCTTCCCCATCCAACCTGCAGTATGTACGGAATCTCTTGATACGTTACTCGCCTACATCTCGCCTTGTCTTGGATTACAGTTTTCACTGCTAGCACGATTCCTTCCGTAGCAGCCGTCAAAGGGCGACCACTTCTTTCTTCATCTCCCAAAGTTAGTCGACCGCGCTTGAATTTGTTACACCAACGATACACGGTTGCCTTAGAAGGGCCTTCATCCATGAATGCCAATCGAAGTCTATCGTACGATTCGTCCGGTTTCAGGCGACATTTAAATCGTAAGAACCATAGCGCGAACATGTTCCCAGCGAAGATCCAATTGTTAATGAGACACGGTAATTTAAATTAGCTCGCAAAGAATTTGGAGGGAAATTTTGAAATTGGAACGTACCTTTTTTACTTAGAAATAATCATAATGTCAAAATACACTATAACTGGCCAGTCTTTCATGCACAAAAACTTTTTTTCTCAATTCTTTCTGAGAATACTTTCTGACAATATTTTAATTGAAAAATATAAATAGAATATACTGCCTCGTTGGTCTAGTGGTCGCAAGAGCTACTGCTGAGCATGATCTTGGGTTCGATTCTCAGGTCGGGCAAAGTGTTATTGGGTTTTTCTATATAGAATTTCTCAGTAGCAGCCCGGAGTCCAGATTTGTGCCCGGTTGATGGCAATAGGCTCGCCCCCTGTTACACAGGACTTAAGCATAACTTGCGAAATGTGGGTGTACTATAGGTGCACCTCTGCCTAACCCTTCGGGGATAACAGGTTGTGTAGATAGAATATAGATTTATAACTGGAATTGATGCTTTGCTCCTACTTAAGATCTTAACTGCTACTAAAATAGTTCGTAAAACTGCTCCATCACCTGACTAGCCTTTTTCACAATTAAAATGGGTGACCTTATTTTAGTTCGCCTACCTTACCTAGCCTCTATTAGCGACAGCCTATTTGACCTCAACGTTACGTAACCGTAAGACTAGTTGACTTTCGGCCTTCTGACTCTTAAGGACGACAAAATGACAGCCGGAACCAACGACTCAACGTGTTTTTCGAGGCACGGGGGGCCGTGACTCGAAAAACACGTTGAGCCGCGCGTTACGTAAAGGATGCCACGGACCAACCTCAGCAAGCGTAAGTAATCGTAGTTAAAGGCCCTCTTGTAGTGCGGTGTGTCTTGTAAGCAGGCGCTTGAACTGCTAGATTTTGTATATGTTTTAAAAATAATAAAATGTGTTTTCAACATGCCTTAAACACATTCACATAGTTTCATGATGAAATCTCTGTGTGGTTTTAAATAGCGATTCAGTCAATGCCATCTTTATGCTTTTTATTATCGAGGTAATAATAATTACCTCGGTAATTCACTTTTCTGTCTTGATAATATAATTGGCTAGTTTAGGAAAGTTAAAAAGTTTAAAAAAAAATGGCTCGAACTTTAAACCTGATTCGATTCTAAAGATGAACGTTTTGTAAACAAGGTCGATTGTGTTTATTTCGCATATCTACTGGTAACTGTAGTTCTTCCCCCTGGTTGGCCTTTATGACTTGGGTAGTTCGAACAATAAGAAAATACGATAGAGTTTATGTCATTGGTTTCACCCGGTTCTTGTTTTTCATAGTTTATCAACATTTTACTACTGGATAAAGCTTAACGAGCCTTCAACGATACTATTATGATGCCAACTACGATATTAAATCCTTTCACGATTGAGATATTGTTGTCGTACGCAATGAAATCTGCATGCTAAGGAGGCTGGATAACTTAATTGTGATATCTTATGGCCTCTTTCACTGTCTGAATAAGTTGCGGTTAGATTACAAATTGAACAAATTCGGTTTCCTTTTCCAAGATTTAACTAGTCTGCTTGCTACGACTACTGAAAAACAATTCAGTAAAAAGCTTGTTCCATTCTTCGTATTTAAAGAAAAAAACCCGTTTCCTCTGTTAAGAGGTAGTTTTTTCAGACCGTAGACAACTCACCGCTTTGCTTTTTCAATTTAAGAGAGCTTAACAATATAATTTCCATTGTAAGTAAAAATCCAATTCGTCTGAGCGAAACAAATAAATTCATTTCCACAGAGCAAATATAAGTCTATAAAAAATTAACGAAAAGGTACAAATTAATTGGATAGGTTAAAAACAATGGAAAGTTGTGAAAGCCGGTCACCATTGCTAACTGAAACTTTCAAAATAAAAATGCACAATCCGTACTGTAAAGTTTTTAAAACCGAGTTGAAAGCCCAGCTGAAGTTGTCGCTTCAACTTTTGAACTAGAAAATGTAATATCAGTAAAAAAATTGACGATTTAGTTGAAGCTTAGTACTGATGAACAAGTTTGTTTGGCTTTAAAGGTTATCGACAGGTTTTTGTTGGATTCCAACTTTAAAAATGTTTTTATTCTATCCACATATTTCGACGTTCGCACGGACATAAAAATATAGCGGCGGGACTTTTCACTACACTGGATCTTCAACACACTGAGTTGAAAATCCAACAATGTATTTATTCGACGCGCTGGGATGCACTCCGTTGGATTCTTAATTTTCGATTCAACAACGAGAGTTGATAATAATTAATTATAATGACTTGTTGTTTTAATACGACATAAGTCAAGAATTATAGGGGTGTAGTAATCACTCATACTGTTTTCTTACGATCTTACAAGTAGAAGTTTTATCAATGAATGCTTGAAAAGAACATACCTAATGAGCGTAAAATAGAAGGTCGAGTTTTTAAAATCTTGCGAAGCACGAACGTTAACTTTAAACTTATTCCCGTCTCGATCTTGCTCTTTGTAGTTTGATAAGCAACGATTATAATCAATCTCGGCCTTATAGTAAGCTCGAACGGGTTCGAAAAAACTTCAGAGCCATCATGAAAAGGATTTTAATATTTCTTACAATTTATGGTTCGATGACAAAGTGAGGTTTGCAAGGCAGCCGGTAGGGTGAGATTAAACAGACATGATCAACGGCAGATTTATAAATTCCCGGTTTTATATAAGTTTCCTTCCAGTGTCATTATGTCAACTTCCCTTTTGATAAACTTCAGCTTTGTTTTTGGAGCAGACGTCGTTAAAAATTATAATCTACACGAAACTTTTGATTAACTATAGATATAACAAAGTCTGGTTAGTACACCATTTACGTAGGGCGCCCTATAAGTTTCCGGAAATGGCCACTTAAAAAAAATATTTAAAAAGTAATTACATTTGAAAATGAAACTGTTTGGCTGTAGAATACAGTTTGTTTCGTCTAATTGTGAAATGTTTTTACATTGTAGCGTCATTTATAAAAAACATTTGTCTTCATCGCCATGAATATAACGAGGGGAAATTTTCGAACTTTGATTTTACGATTTTAAGTGTAATTTGACAGCTCAGCATAACCTCACACGGCTTCGAACTGCATTTGGCAATGAAGCACCAGGCAAGACGACTGTTTACAGCTGGTTTGAAGAATTTAAGCGCTGTCGTGTCAATCCCAATGACGAATTTCGTGATGGTCGCCCATCCACAGCTGTGAACAACAAAAACATCGATGTTGTGCGCCGTATGGTCGAAACAGACAGGCATGTGACCTACCCTGAGATTCGGGCATCTTTAAGCATTGGCATGAGTCAAATACAATCAATCCTACACAAACATTTGGGTATGAAAAAGCTGTCCAAACAATTTGGCAGAGGCTTTGCACGGAGGAGTGTCATAAATGTTTTCAAATAGGTTTATTCGTATGAAAAAGTGCATTGACGCTAACGGAGAATATTTTGAAAAACATATTTAATTTTTTTCAATAATTCCAAAAATTTTTGTGCTCCTCACGTATAGCTCAAGAACGATTCAACCGATCTTTATGATCTTTGATTGTTGGATCTATCTCCGCCCTAAATAGCAGAATAAGTATTAAAATATTTAAAAAAAAATTAAAAGATAATTTTCGTGAACGGATGCCTGATTGTGAACATTTATTTTTTCGGTGTCCTAGAAGTTTCCTCTTGCATTGGAAAACTAATAAAAATATAAGTTAACAACATTTATTGATTCTGAAGTATACAAAGTTCGCCGGGGTCAGTTAGTCTGTATTATTTTATACCTTATCCAAAATTTATTTCAGATACCAAGTAGAATAGGGACACCTATTCTTCTTAACCCTAAAAAATAGATTACTATTACTTGATTTACTCTCCATGACAATATCACAGTAGACTGCCGATAGCCACATTATTTCGATCTATCAGCCAACAAAGAACTGGCCGATGTCACAATACCTATTGTGGTTCACGTTACGACTTATTACGTTGTAATAAGATTAGTTTCTTGTTGAGCAGGTGGTTCTTGTCAGATAATTGATCGATCGTGTATAGCGGAGATTAGTTTGGAAGAAATTGGGATCGATTAATTGGGTCGTGGACAATATAATTTGCATCTACCTAGTATGGCATGGTTACAATTAAGGTAATAAACGAATACTTACCTGTAACTTTAACAATACCAGCCTACTATTGTCTCACTGCAGAGCAAAGGCCTTTTCTCATGCAGAGGAAACTTGCTCAAGATGGATTGGCGATTTCAGCGATGTCAGTTATGTCCAAGATAAACTCGGAAAGTACATATGAATTGAAAAGTCACAAATCCTGGCAAATACCATGCCAGGAATGTAACCCACAATGTCGTGCAGGTGAGGCGAGATCTTAACTACTGAGCTATAACTACTAATCCTTCTGGTAATAACATAAATTAGAAAGTGTGTTTGTTGACTACTTGGTTTGTCCTTCTTCCACTCAGCAACACAGCAAAGGATCGACGTGGTTTTGCGGATTGTTTGTGGACCGGAAGGTGACGTACTTTTTATCACGGAAAAAATCTCCGAACGGGACTGAACAGTTCAAAAGCAGGGTGAACTATTGCGGTTTTAAACGCATTCAGAAATACACCTAATGAAAGGCCCTGTTTAAATATGTGGACAAGAGGGGGAATGAAAAAGTAGCCTTAGGTAATAGGTAGGTAATACGGGCTGGTGTCCGCAACTCCACGACTATGCGCGTATTTTGCGTACGGTGTGAAAATCGATCATTCGATCTACCCCAGCTCCTCGAGGAAGAGCAGCAACGCCTTGGTGTTACTGACAGCCTCGCATAGGGTACCTGGGTTCCCGAAGTACTTTGCCCTGTATGTGGCGACCACCGGGCAGTGTAGAAGCACATGAGCCACCACCTGAAAACCACCCCACACACAACACACTTGCCACAAACATCACAAATACCCCTAGCACACCTCATTAACTCTAACCCACACACCCACTTACCCTACACTCACCACATTAACTCGACGTCAAAATACATCCCAAATCATATGACCTGAACTGATTATCTTTATCTTGTTATTGTTTCATCTTATATTTTGTTTTATTATCAATTAGCTAAATCTAAATTAACTTAATTAACTGGTAAGCACTTTTCATGGAATATCATTCCACTCTTGTACCTGGAGAAGGGTGTTGTTAGCTGCGCTACAGTTTATACTTTTGCAGCTATCATTGTTTTAATTATTGTACTTAGTCTTGTGTTACCGTTCCGTATTGTATAAACTTTTAATATAAGTAGAGAAATATTGATTTTACTCGTTAATTGACTGAGTGGGATCGTCACAGAATGTCAGCAGCCGAGACAGGTGCTTTGCCAGCCTGATTCAGGTTCGCCACGTGCGTGAAAAGACGCCGTGTAGCTTTTGGGTAAATGATAAATGATGTTATTTCTGTAAGTAGGTTTGTACTAACACTTTTACACGTCAATCATATTTTCTTTATTGAATGTGGCTAGAAGTTTATTATAAAACGTTATAGATTGATATTTAAACGAGCCACCTATTTTCTTGAGCGTGGTAGTTGGAACAAAAAAGGAGATGGATAAAGCTCCCATTAAAGTTTGGCTCCGATGGACATAAATAAAACAAAATATGCCATGAAGGAATATTTGTAATTAATAGTCCTGTAAATATTTTATTACTCCAGAACTCGGTGGTGACGAGATATAAGACAGTTTACTTTGTTATGACATTTTGACGTTTAATACAGTACGCTTGTACATTGTCGTGATAGTCTTGAGTTGAGTATAGTTAATTAAATTAGTCCTAATTAGTACTTAACTAATGAGACATAATTTATGGGTTCATTAGCTAATGACAGTATTAAGTATCCATCGGGCGAAGCATCATCAAATCATCATATCGATTGCATATCGATAAAGCCTTGGTGTATATGTATATGTAGCCACATTTGAAAACTGTTAATACTACATAACAAAAAAGTTTATTTATACACGTTGAAAATTATTATTCGTAGTAATATGAATGACAATCAGTTCTTTTACTGTAAGTTTTTACTAAAATGCAAAGCGAAACAGCTATTTTCATTTAAATAAGATAAAGTGATTGCTAATTTATTTTTTCTATGGCATCACTGTGAACTGTCAATGTCAAATCAGGGAATAATTTTGACGTTTTTGTGATTAATTAATTCACGGGGAGAGATTTTTGTTGTGTTTTAATTTTAATAATGGTAAGTTTGGCAGTATATAATGTTCTTTCAGTGAAAATATGATAACAATTAAACGACACACCATGTGTTAAATTCCATTCATATTTCTGTTTCAATTTAGCGAAGTAGCGTATAGTTATAAGCAACATTATTTCCGATGCACATGGCAATCCTCTTTTCGTTGGTTTCCTGAGGTCGGATGCCAGCAACGGTAATATTACAATTGTTACAGATTCAGGTGTAAATCTATGTTGTGCATGAAATTCTTGAATTGATTATTTGCTAAACGGGTCAGAAGCATCGCCTCGGTCCTACTTCTCTATATCTCCTGGCATAGTCCACAAATTCAATGAAGTCTACCAAATCAAACATTATTGCTGTTATTATTGCGAAAGCGAAATCACTTGTAAAAATATAACCCCAAACAAAAATTTTAATGTCAAAATCAATCGTTAAAAAGTTAAGTAAAGGTTTTGCTGTACTTAACTTTAATTGTCATTAAGGGTCGCTAATGAACCGTTAACTGCCTCTGAGGGTGAACCTTTTTTAATTTTTACTAAGGATCCCTTTAAGTAACCATTAGGCGACTCTGAGTGTGGCAGTTACTGTTGTTGACTGTCGTCGTTGGCGTTGTTTGGCCGCCTAGGTACAGGAGATTGCGCTCTGAAAGCCCGATGCCGACATGTGTGGCAAATAGAAAAAGTTCATAATGTAATATATGTGTAGGTAATGTATGTAACACAATAATTGTATAAACTTTTTATGAAATCAAACATTACATAGGTACTAATTTGTTGAGGAAAAATCCATTCAGATATTAATTACATCATGAATGTGCTACTGCTTTCAGGGTTACGTGTCAGTGTGTGAAAACGAACACACATCAGGGATCTTTCACACTTTACACACACATGACCATAACGAAAACTAGGGTGTTCCACTTGTACCCGAGGTTTATGTCTGCCTAGCCAGTAACCAGAAAGAATGGCATACAATCATGATCCGACGCAGTGACCTAAAATAAAAAAAACCTCCATGAGTATAAACAAATACAACCTACACCCTTATGTTTAACGTGTTGAAGACGTTACTGAAAATGTTAAAAGTCTCCAATCGCGGAGTCATCTACTGTATTATAACAGATTGAATTTCATGCGAATCCAACAGGGCTCCTTAAGCGAAGCGTTGCTATACCACAGTTTATGCAGCGTCAGTTCTCCATTAGAAATAGGGTAAAAATCTGTTGTTCAAAATCTAGTAGTCAAGGTAAATCGAAATAAGAAGATGCAAAGTCCGTGAGCGGATCCATAACAAAGCCAAAGGTCGTCGTAACACCACAAGAAAGCAAAAGAAAACATTCAAAACATCCACAAAAAATACACCATTTTATTGGCTACACACGAATGTCATAAACTGTCATGTCATTACATGTCTTGACTTTCAAGACAATCGACATAAAACCCGTGACACATGTACATGGCTATAATATGTATACAAACATAAATAAACTCACATTTTTTTCCAAGGGGGTAGGCAGAAACTACAAAACGCCCTGCACTGCGCTGCTACGAGCATTACTTAAGTACTTACCTACTGCTTTTGTTTGTCCGCTTTCATAATCATATTGAGTTGTACACATAAGGTGTCAAATATATAATTATTAGGTATAGCCGTGCGTGTGTTTATTTTATCACAAATACCTTAAAAAACCTTAAATTACCTTATTAAAATACTACAATAATGTGTCCTGAACTGAATATCTGATAATAAATATACTTACTTGCTAATAAATTATGTTATGTTATTTTGACTTTCTCAGAAGCAGCCCGGAGTCTGGATCTGTGCCCGGTTGATGGCAATATGTTACATGGGGCTTACACATAGCTGGTGAAATGCTGTAGGTATACCTCTGCCTAATCCTTCAGGTTTTACAGGCGTGATGTATTTATTGGATTGATGTGTGGACAGGATATGTATATTGGACCAATCACAATATCGAAAGATGCGTTATTTTGAAAACATAAATTTATCGCTTCGTGCATACCTACCTATCTTAACAGAAGAAGATAGTGTTTCTATTTCTTTGAAGAAATATTTATTCTATTGATTTTAATTAAAGAGCTAAACAAAATGTGTCTGTTTTACTTTTAGTTCCGTTATCACTTAACACGATTAAAATATTTATTTTTTCTTACACTATTATCTAAATTACAAGTAATACATGTCGTTTCGAACAACAAATATGGCTAATTATCTACCATGTTATTTCAAAGAATTGCAACATTAGTAACTCACGTTTGGAGATAAAAAAAAAAACAAAAAAAAACTCTTTAAAGTTTATACGTTCCTACCGAGATAAGCTGATAAATGAAACCCATGATGGAAATTCAAATATTTTACTTTTTTTTTGTAATACTATTAAGTCTTTGTCCGTGCTGGGCCACATAAAATCCATGTCCTTTGTGTTTGTTCCCAGTATTTATATTATGGATATCACTGTATTTTTTAAACAGAGTAATATTTGTAGGTGCATACAAAAGATTTTCATAAATATACTGAGAAGGCAAAGTCAGTCAGTGTTAATCTCTTTAAATTTGTCTCTGAAGGAGTGTCTGGGACTTAATTTATAAATTGAACGAATTGCCCTTTTTTGTAAAACATCAATCAACTGAATGTCGGCAGCATTTCCCCACAAAAGAATACCGTTCGACATCACACTATGAAAATAACTAAAGTAAACTAAACGGGCTGTCTCTATCAGTTAATTTACGAATTTTTCTGACGGCTTATGCTGCAGAGCTTAGACTTTTGACAAATTATCTATATGGGGGCCCCATTGAAGCTTGGCATCCCAAGTTATGCCTAAGAATACTGTGGTGTTTTCGGGTTTGAACTCTTCACCCTCTCCCTTCTCTCTTGATAAGAACACTAGTTTCTACTTGTCTAACATGAGGTATCGTAAACTTAATGCATTTAGTTTTTTTCTCATTTAGAAGTAGGTTATTAACATAAAACCAGTTAACTACTTTAGCAAGGGCGCTATTTACATTGTCAGTAACCATCTGCTGACGTTTGATTTTAAATAAAAGTGAAGTGTCGTCTGCAATCAACACTATATTATGATTATCCTTTATGAGGTAAGGCAAGTCATTAATATAAATAAGAAACAAAAAGGTTAATTTTGACCTTCTGAAACTCGGAGGTTATCATGATAGCGGAGGATAACAAGTCGGTGAGAGTAATTTTCAGGATATTTCGAGAAGATTCTGTATAGTTGGTCTCGATGAGGAAGTTGCTTTTAAGCACTAGGCAGTTTGCATCATTAAAAGAAGGGATTTCTTCAAGAAAACCTTATCAGTTATCAGTATCAATACATTAATAAAATTACTGTTTATGCTCCGAATGATGTAGGACTAAAACATGTAGGATTTTCAGAGTAAAAATGACTTGTTTACATACTTGTAACTCAGCTTCGGCGGCGAGCAAATGAAGAAATTGGATACCGATTCCTGTTCAATTTCCAGATTGATGGTGTTTAAAAATTATTAATAAAATCATTAATAGTATAAATAAGGGGATGCAAAAACTGCGGTAAGGGCCATCTGTGAGGAACAGTGGGTTCTTGCAGGTAGTACCACTTCTAACACGCGGCGTTGGGTTATATATATAGTAGCTTGTGTACATATTTTTGTTCCCAGCCCGATCGCTATGTACGGCAAACCAATCCCTTGGGAGAAGCAAGCCAAATACCTAGGCGTGATCCTTGATCAAAATATAACGTCTAAACAAAGGCGGTTCGCGCGCGCGCAGCTTTCGCTCTTGATTGACTCCACTTCATTCTGACAGCCCGTTGCAAACTGTCACTTAAATGCAAGCTGCGCATCTATACCGCAGTCATCCGACCCATCATAACCTATGCCTGCGTTATATTTGCGCACGCTCACCCACGTCATCTCCATAAGACGCAGACCCTCCAAAACCGTTTCCTCAGAAAGGTCACGGGTGCCCCCTACTATGTCCGTAATATAGATCTCCACGTAGACCTTAAAATGCCCACCATAAAACAGTTCATGAAACGCTTATCTAAGCGTTTTTTCGACTGTGGCATCAAACACCCAAACCCCTTGATCTCAGCGGCCGCCCGCTACACTCCCTCCCGCATTAGCAGTATTCGCCGACCAAGGCATATCTTAATCGCCCTCGACAACGCCAATACCCTCCTCCAGGAGAGTAGTAAGGAGTAGTGAGAGGTGAGCACTCTACGTAAGCCAAAAACCCGATCGCCATCCTACCGCCCTCGCCGCCGAGGCCCGCCGCGACGCCCAAATCCACAACCCTCCCGACCCTTGCTCGAGCCAGCCCGCGCCGCTCAGCCTGTACCTTTAAATTCGTCCCAAAATCCAATAAATCCTGATCCTGCTAGTCCCTTGCTGCCCTCTTCCAGCGACGTCCTAAGCCGAGGTCCGTACCCCACAGGGGGTGCCCTTAGCGTTGTCGCTTAGTTTTAGCTCGTTTCCCGAGCGGCTTTCTGGAAGCCCGCCGAATAATTGCCGGCAAGTCCCGACGGGACACCGGAAGCCCATCAACCCCAGTCGATTTTAAACTTAAATTTACATTACTTTAAGGTTTACTATTGCTTCTGTAAAATTTGACCATAGGGCCGATAACATTTTTAAATCATAGACAAAAACACGAACTAAAAATATTACTCACAAAATTAAAGCAAAAATGTTGAAACCCGCCATTTTACGCGTCAGTGTCAAGTGGGTGACGAGTGAGTCGTGCGATAGTGATTGTGTATTTACTGTGTTTTTTGTGTGTTATTCTTCGGTAAGTGGATGTATATTCATTTATAAGTGTACAATACAACTTTTTAGATAATCGTTTGCATGAAGCAATATAATAAAACATGTTTTTTGAGCCAATGTTTTTTACGTAAACAGAATTTGTTGTCATGAATTATGTTGTACGAATTTGACGATTTTGCAATGAATTAGTACCTTTGTGATGTTAGTTATGACGCAAAACATACTGATAATACATAATTTCATGTATTCTAGCCGTATTACAACAATTTTATTCGATATTTCGAGAAATATTTGACATAGTTTCCAAGGTTGTCAATGACGTCATTGTTTACATTTTGAATTCTTATGATTTTTTATTGAATTAGTGTCTTTGTAAGGTAAAACTACTGATAATTCATCATTTACTTTGTTCATGTTCACTTTCAAACAAGATTCCAATTGAAAACATAAATTAATTGGCCAATAATGGATAAACCAATTAGAATCTTATTAGAAACCCAGTTCTATGTTTTCAATAGGATGTTTATAATACAAACGTGCTATTATGAGTGTTGTTGATATTATCTTGAGTGGCTCCATTCATCACGAACCCGAAACTGTTTACATAATGTCAATAGCGGCAATATTATCGCAGCTACATCGTTTTTTGTGAGCGAGGTCAGAGCGGGGTCAAATTACATCGCGATAAGCGCATGCGTAGGTACTTAAAGGGGGTTTCGCGAATTTCGCAATCCGCTCTGAGAGGTTAAGTTTAAGTCCTAGCTGGAGGCCTTAATTTATTAGGGCACCACAGGCAAGTCCGCTTAAGCAGACGACAACCTTACAGGTTGACCTGCGAGATGCCAGACAAAAAAAAAAAAATTTGTTGTTGAGCGTTCTTGAAATTGATTTGAGTTGAGTGAGTAATTTAGTGCTAAAATATAGATCCTCCCTTTTCTATGGAGGGTGAGTGAACTTTACACCTTTGTCCTCATACCTCTTTAACTGCATCGTTGGTCTAGTGGTCGCAATCGCCACTGCTGACCATGAGGTCCTGGGTTCGATTCCCAGGTCGGGCAACGTGTTATTGGGTTTTTCTATCTGGAATTCCTCAGTAGCAGCCCGGAGTCTAGATTTGTGCCCGGTTGATGGCTCGCCCCCTACTACATGGGACTTAAAGACATAACTGGCGAAATGTGGGTGTACTATAGGTACACCTCTGCCCAACCCTTCGGGGAAACAAGGCGTGATGTTATGTTATGTTACCGCTTTAATGTGTAATAGATGGTCCCCCATCCACAGACCGGCCTCGACAAGTTTAGCTTAACCTCTGATCGGCCCGTGCGGTGTTCTTATTTAGCCGCGAGCCCTGAGGAAGGTTTATTTGAATAATACATTAAGAATTAACTTAGATATAGCACAGAAATCTCGATGTCGCTACATCAGTACGTTTACAAGCCGGGCCGGGTCCCTAGTAACAATAAACCTTACTCACTAACCTTAATAACAACTTTACAAGTAACGTTATTAATCGGTTTTCGTAAATTTTACGTCAAATTAAAACATTAATATTGATTTAATCAACTTCATTTTATGACATCTAACATATTGTATCAATTAATTGATAAATGATTGCACATAGAAGCAATATGCTCCCTGTAAATCGCTTTTTAAAGTCCCCGTAGAAGTTCGTGGTCATACGACTTTTTTTTTCAGCTACTAGTTTTGCAAGTTCTGGGAACGTCTTGACTAGAATCTTCCTGATCTGGTCTACAATTTTTAAAAACTCCGCGATGAGTTGCAAAGATAGTCTGAAATTTTCCGACGATCTATTAATCGTGCATCCACAATGAGTGATTGCGGGTTACTATAGATACGAATCAAAAAGGTATAAGAAACGCGTGGCAGAGGGTCTTACCAAAACACTAAATCCGCTAGGTATCATAAGGTCAAACATTCTAATAATCTAGGCACACTAAAATGTTGTATTCAGCGATATGGTGACGATCAATATGTACTGTATATCAAACTAAGTAACGTAGCACAAAGATAATTGCTGGAAAACGAATATTATTTTTGGTCGGAAAAATCGCTGTTTACGTTAGTGCGCAACATAACGCACGAAAAACATATATATGGGTGCATGCAACGCTACTGCCTACCTAATTATAATGACTGCCTCGTTGGTCTAGTGGTCGCAATCGCTTCTGCTGAGCATGAGGTCCTGGGTTCGATTCCCAGGTCGGCCAAAGTGTTATTGGGTTTTTCTATCTGGAATTTCTCAATAGCAGCCCGGAGTCTGGATTTGTGCCCGGTTGATGGCAATAGGCTCGCCCCCTATTACATAGGACTTAAACATAACTGGCGAAATGTGGGTGTACAGGTACACCTCTGCCCAACCCTTCGGGGAAACAAGGCGTGATGTTATGTTATGTTAGGTTACGTCAGTAAAAGTTGGAATTTTGATCTTCAGTATGGTCCAGTACAAAAAAAATATACAATGACGTTGGGTACAAGTGGCTCTCGGCTTCATTAAGTGTATTTTAACATCCGTTATTCTCATAGTATAAATCAAAACATTACTGCTTTCCAACTGTTGAGCACAAACTTCTCTCAACATGCTGTACAAACGAATTTAAATGTATAGCTACGAAAATATTTCTCAAATTATCTTTCTTTATCATCATCCCAAAATAGTTCGACGTTGGAATACGAAGGGATGTTTAGACTACAATCCAAAACCAGCCAGTCCTAAAGAATAAGTAAAGCAGTTTACGCAAACCTTTTTGCCTACAAATCAATTTTATAAGGAAAACACAGTTAACGTGCGCCACTTCTTGCCTACTTTGATACTATGACTAAATAGTTGAGTCAAGTTAATTTTCTCCGTGTCATAAAATCATGATTACCAAGCAAAAGTGTCCGCGAACAGTGAGACTTACTAAGGTTGCCAGAGGCGTAGATTTAGTTCGGATAGTCCGGATTTTCAGAATACTTTTTCTATGGTTGGGGCAAGGTCATAACTTTTTTTTTTATTTATTTGGATTCGGATTAGAGTTTGTATACACTTCATGAATTATAGGAAGCAACAAAAAATGATGAACTAAATGTATCAAACAATTATAGGTAACGTAACATCTCGACTGTATTCACTAAAGGGTAAGGCAGTGATGTAACTATAGTACAAATTATATGTTATGATATATTTGACGATTTTTAGCAAAGACATTTTATTTCTTAGACTATGTAAGTTTTGGCAGCACTTTTTTAATGATCACTTATTTTTCAGATTTCAGTGAAGTTTCAATGAAATGTTTAGATTGGAGTAGTTTTTCATAATTAATAGTTTTTTAGTAATTTTAATTTTTTTTTTATTTGTACATTACATATTTATTTTAGTGTTAGCTTGTATATTGTAATTTAGATTTTAAAACAAAATAAATAGTTTTTTGTAATACGTCATAAAATTTAAAGAAAATCGAAGGACAACTCGGTAACCATTCAATTTTGACCTAGCTATCTGGACTTAATTTGTTGCTATGACCTCTAGTAAAATCCCTTTCAAGAAATAGGTCGAATTATCACGCACACGGAATTTATACAGTTATTCCGTGTGCGTGTTATATTTATAAGCTCATAATTCTCTTATCTAGAATTTGAACAAGTACTTCTATCGTCCCCCTGACCTTGTCTGGATTTATTTTATTATTCATTGTACAGTCAGGAGTATACATTACACTTACGCAAAATTTAAAAGCGTTTTCCCTTAAGTTATCGATAGAAATTGTATTGTGTAACGATCATAGTGTTGTCGAAACCAAACTTATTGATTTGTTTTCAAAGGAGCCATCGTTATTACACGTGAAAATCGCTTTTAAATTTAGTTTAAGGTGTTCATGCTCATGACTGTAGAAAAAAAGAAAGAAAAAATGTATTAATGTGTCACAAAAACACGTGCATACAACCCGATTACTAAACTAAAAACAAAGCAGATTTATTCTGTACATTTTTCAACTTTAGCCCTGTATCACAAGATGCTCAAGAACTTAGACAGCTGCTGTGAGGGTTTATTCGCATGTTGGTAGTTTTTTTGTGATATTTTCCGTCCTGCATTTCCTTACCAAACGCTGAGCCACCTCAAAGTGTTACTTAAATAGTAAGAAAGTTTTAATGAATGTACTTAGCGAGTTTGTTCTTCGCGACACTTGCGGTCCCTTACTAAATATATATTGTATTTTCAAGTGAGATTGCTTTTTTGGAAGTAATTAACATTCGGTTAATATTGTGTCTTATTTTTATCAAAATCATATCTACTTCTTGTATCAGAAATGTGTTGTCATATTTAAAGGTGTGGTACAGACCATCAAACTGAACAACTTTCTTCATGGAACCAACATTGTAACACAATAAAAAATAGACATACATAAACTCACGCCTTCTTCCCATGGGGGTAGGCAGAAACCGCAAAACGCCACCTGCTACGATCCTTACATACTCCGTTTGCCTCGTTTACTTAAATACATCTGGTCACACATGAGCGCCGGTAGCGAGTACTACGCA
This sequence comes from Dasypolia templi, assembly GCA_963555695.1. Classification (NCBI taxonomy): domain Eukaryota; kingdom Metazoa; phylum Arthropoda; class Insecta; order Lepidoptera; family Noctuidae; genus Dasypolia; species Dasypolia templi. The sequence continues at coordinate 4,874,514 of OY743148.1, read as the reverse complement.
CCTGACCTTTCTGAAGAACATCACCAATAACGTCACTATATTTCTTCCTATTGCGTCCCCTCCCGGCGTTTCCACTCACATTTGTTAGTCTCCTTTCGTTTATCCGCTCAACATGACCAAACTATCTAAGCATACTCTTTTCAGTTTAAAAAAAAAAAAAACAAATCATATGGAACTTCAATACCTACTCGACCTAAATGTACCTTTCTGATACGTGCTGGATATTCAAGAATAAAAACTTGTCTTTTGGAAGGTCAGACCACCTGTATTGTAGCGTCGTAAGTAAAATAATTGTGTATTAATTTCTAGTTTTAAAACACAGACATTTTGTAGTTTAGAGGTCACCTTAACATTATTTAAGGGAACCTTGTAGGAACGTCATTTTATTAATATGCCTACCTAATTATAATGACGTCATTATAAATTAAGTCATAAAAGTTTTTCGATGTAATGTATTTCACATTTTTATTCGATTATTAAACAATGATTTGAAAAATTCTCCACAAACAATAATTATTTTAAATACTGCATCCAATCACATTAAGCTAAACCAACTATAAACCACAAACAACAATATTCTGAATCATAAACGAAATATTTTATAATTTAAATGTATTAAAATGTTACTGACAACCGACTATCAGTTACATTTTGGCTTATTTTAAACCACAGTGCAACAAATATAGAAATATAAGCCAATATAAAGCTATTGAAATCTGTCAAAGCTCAGTTATAGGTAATATTGGTTCTCTAGTCTCTGTCTATTTTTATGTACAAAGAAGGAATAAAGTCGGTAAACCAGCTGGCGCTCTCGTTATTTTAACCATACATAACCTTAAAATTTGGTTATGCGTATTGGAGTATAATCTAGGCAGCATTGGACCAAAAAAATATGGGGCAGCGGGGCGGGATTATATGACCGGCTCGAATGGATCAAAAATGGTTATTTTAAAATAGTTACTAAACTGTAACAGGGGTTGGATTTGCATCAAAACCTCCCTCAATTTAGCACAAAGTAGTTAGGCCAAATCCGAATCACCTGGGTTTATCTTTCTTTTCATTCTTGAAATTGGATTTGAACCTCTTGTTGAAGACCGCAGTAATATGTTAAAGCCGTTTTACGCGATGGTATTAATTTACACCATTCTCAGCGATTGTAATATTTGAAGAGAAAAAATATATTGCCTTTTAATTTGAGACCGCACGGGGTAATTTTAGAGTAGGTCTGAAGGTCAGCGATCATCCAGGGCACGCGTTGATACGAGACTAATTTCCATCTCTGTCCCTCGAAAATGCCGGCCGTAGCCATGTGATGCAGTACCAGCCCCCACTACTTGAACTAAACAAAAAAGGCGTGAACAATTTTATCACTCTCTCTTCCTAATCGCTCTCTCACCGAGAATTGTGACTCCATTGCAATAAGTCAATGGTTTTTCTCCATCTTTTACGATCAGAGACCTGGTGGATTGCGGAGCTGATAGGTATCTCCAGTTGCTAGGATATTTGTTCCAATCATTGGTTTGGTATTTGGCATATAGGTTTGTTCGCAAACAAATTTAACTGCTGTCACTATTTAATACGTAACGGGAAAACTGAACATATGTTGTAAGGTTTAAAAGAAAATTCACCATGAATCACTTTTGTGTTATTCTTTTAGGTGATGAAGACTTCAAAAATACCAATAATTATTTTGAAATTATATTCCGTTTATGAGAATTTATTCAAAACATAAATCATACGAATGTGATAATCTGTTAAACGACGTATAAAAATGGATACTATGCTAAGTTTAAGGAAGGTAATTACAAATACCACAGCGTAAAGTTGGTACTATTTGGGCATTCCAATTATATCATTATAATAGTAATAGGTATCTATCAAAATTTCAAACATTTGTCCCTACGTATCTGCGCAGGTAGGAATGTTATTTTGCAGACCAATAGGGAGGGAATCTTGTATAAAATAATGTGTATTTTTACAATTTAAAAACTTATTTAATTCACGTATAGTTTTTTTTTATTAAATGACTCGTAAATTCTCGTCAACGTTATTTTAGCCATCCTGTGTTATATATTGTAGACGTTTAATAAGGTGTCATGCCTTACACTGTCTGTATGCGCCTTTAAATGCTTCACTAATGTAGGTAAATTAATTTGAAAATCCTAAGTTCACTTAATTTCATAGTATGTAAGTATAACTACTACAATAATAAATAAAGATAATAATTTAGCGTAAAACTCTACGTAATCATTCGTTCGTATAATGTAATAACTGGAATTTAATCATTTAATTAGAAACCAGCTGGTTAAATGTGTTGTGCACTAAATTACAATTCTAGTACATCTATAATTCACTCATTTGAAATTTCCAAACACTTGCATTTAATTTCGCAAATTACAAAAACTTGAAGATTACAAATCATTTCTAACTGCATTATTTTGTTGACTTTAGTTCATAATAGCATAAGCATAATCAGCCTATAACGTTCCCACTGCTGGGACACAGGCCTCCTCTCTATGAGAGGTAGTGAGCCTATGACTTTAGTTCAGTAAATACTAATTCAAAAAATTCAAAATTCTTATATCAACTGCAAAATTTTACGATCACAAATCATAATTCAGTAACAGGCTTGATGTGTCATGCTGAGATTGACGCTTGCACGCTACGGGTCGCGTTTTCGATTTCCGCTTGGTACAAAATATAGCCCGCAGGTTATATTTTAGGTCACGATGACGTATCTGTACCTACATTTTTATCTCTATACACACTCGTGACTCGTGTACTAGTACACCAAGAAAAAAACCGGACAAGTGCGAGTTGAACTCGCGTGGAGAGGATTTCGTACGATAAATATGTTACCCACCAAAAACGTTTCATGAAAAGTAAGTTAGCAAGACTTACGTAACGCTTTCACTGTTCAAAAAATATCAGATCTAATGTAGAACCAATCCCCTAACTATTAAAGGCTCAGTTCTACAAACCTTACATCTTGGTCAAAATGTACGAGTTGGCCGTTTCGCGGTCTCGAGCAATAATCTTTAACGTTGTGTCATGCAATAGTTCAATGGAACGGCTATGATATACAATTCGACCAAGACGTAAGGTTTATTATTGAGTTAGGGGTTTGGCTCTACATTCGATCTGATAGGTTTCAAACAGTGAAAGCATTATTTAAGTCTTTTCAACCTACTTCAGATTAAATGTTTTGGTGGAATTTAATTTATTTTTGTGTAGTGCTCTATTTCTTTTTAATATAGCGATGTTATTGTCCACACATTGAGCATACATATAAGCATGGTAAGGTAAAAAAATATTTCTTGCACGCCAGCAGTTACTTTCTTCATAGCCAACGAAAAAGAGTTTCTTCCTCGTTGTTAATATACATGCTAATCCAGCTTTCATAACAAATGGAAGGAAATATTTCTATTATCTGTAACAATACGGACTTGCACCTGTGGAAGATACAAGTTTCTTATTTTTTGTTGTTGTTTGCGTGCAAATCCTAGTCTGCATAAAACAAAACATATATTTCTTTCAAAGTTCTAGCTTTGAGAAGTATCTAAATGTTTTTTTAAAATACAGACTAATAGGATTTGCGCCCAACAAAAGTCACTTCCTTTAAGAGAGTCGGATGGTGAAAGCTATATTTTTTTTACTATTGTGCAAATCCCACATTTACACATTTATCGTGCATTCCCACATTTTGTGCAAAGCCTACATCCGAAATTACAGCTTTCTAGACTTCAGGCCCTAGAAGTTTTGATGAGTGAGTGAGTGAGTGAGTGAGTCAGTCAGTGAGGAAACCGACGTATTTAAGGTATTCATAAAATTCAAAGAATAAAAGCTTAACAAATATCACTTGGTGTGTTTTATAAGTGCGCTAAATAAATTTGAAAATAAAAATATTGGTACGTGCAGGGTAAGACTGCGGTAATTTCTTGTAGCCTCTCAGGAAGAACTGGGTATGACTGTTTCCAATACTTCCATTTTATATCTATCTGTCGTGTTCTTCCCGAGTCAATCTGTATAATTGGCGTGACTCGTGGTCACACACTTATAAACAAAAGGTACTTTTAGTAATTGGCATGATCGCTACTATAAAAAATTTTCATACAAATAATTTAATTTCAAAGAAGGCATAGTAAAAATGTTATAATCGAAAAAATCTGTTAAATCGATGTAAATACTCGTATGAAGAAGATAGAGGCTTTAAAACTTTTTGGAGGGGATTATTCCTGTCCTTGTCGCGCGGTACGGACAATGTACGACGCTAGTATTAATTTACATAGTCGTGACGTCACTTCTACGATAGTGCTGTCCTAGTGTAACACTTATTTTAAAACTTTTAAAATTTGGAAGAAAAAAAAATTGTGAAAAAAAAAATTCACATCATCACCATTAAATGATTTATTAGATGATAATTATTGTACGCATGTCATTACCTATATTTATTTATTGTCAACATATTTTAGTCAAGCCAAATCATTTATTTATTCGCACCTACGCCACTATAATTATAATACGATTATTGATTTATACACTATACATAATGAATTCCAAATAATCAAGATCTACACACAGGCAACACGTCAATTAACACGAACCTTTCGAAATGCAAAACTTTACTGTAGAATACCTAAATAATTTAAGTTGTGTGTATACTTACATAAAGTTCAACAGTTCCACACGAAACAATTTGTCACAACACCAATTTATCTCGTCTGCTCGACGTCCGTACGTCACTGCAGGGATCCAGCATAATATCAGCGTCAGGTATATTTGCCTGAAACATGCTGTGCTGGCCTCCCATTTGATGCAACCTTGAGACACATACCGCACTGTGTTCCCTATTTCATTTAAAATATGCCATTGTGTCACTTTATTTATATAAGTATGATTTTCTTTTATTTTTCTTTTTTGTATGTTGGCACATTGTTTATATTTTTTATTGAATTTTGTTATCACTATATTATGCTTTTTTCGGTTGTGATATGTCTTTTTTGTGCACTGAATAAACGTTTTATATATCTATCTTTATCTATCATTTGTTCCTGAGAATTTGAGAACTCTAGCATAGCATTGTCCAGGCTGAAGCCATGAGAGTATTGAAATACGGTGAAATACAAAAGATAGGTAGTGCTCCTGCTTGTTTGTTTTTGGCTCTTCTTTGTCCCCCGCAAAGATAATTTCAAATATACGAGTAAATTCATAAGAATACCAAACATCATGTGTACCAAATTTCAACGAATTTTTAATTTCAACATTTCATTTCACACACACATGACAGACAGACAGACACACAAATACCCTTTAAAGGGTTACGTTTCTCATTATGACAGACGGAACCTCAAAAACACTACAAAGTGAAAAAATACTTTAATTTCGGAAGTTGGTGTCTTTGGATCTGTATTTTAGTTTCTTGTCACCGACTTCCGAAATTACAGTTATTTTTTAATTTGTAGCGCCTTTTTTTTTTTTTTGGTATGGCTTCTCGCAGGTCAACCTGTAAGATTGTCGTCTGCTTAAGCGGACTTGCCTGTGGTGCCCTAATAAATTAAGGCCTCCAGCCAGGACTTAAACTTAAATACTAACTAAAACTAAGCGATAACGTTAAGGGCACCCCCTGTGGGGTAAGGACCTCGGCTTAGGGCGTCGCTGGAAGAGGGCAGCAAGGGACTAGCTGGATCAGGATTTATTTGATTTCGGGACGAATTTAAAGCTACAGGCTCAGCGGCGCGGGCTGGCTCGAGCAAGGGTCGGGAGGGGTGTGGATTTGGGCATCGCGGCGGGCCTCGGCGGCGAGGACGGTAGGACGGCGATGTTTTGGGCTTATGTAGCGTGCTGGTGGCCTTACTACTCTCCTGGAGGAGGGTAGTGGCGTCGTCGGGGGCGATTAAAGTATGCCTTGGTCGGTGAATACTGCTAATGCGGGAGGGAGTGTAGCGGGCGGCCGCTGAGATCAAGGGGTTGGAGTGTTTGATGCCACAGTCAAAGAAACGCTTCGATAAGCGTTTCATGAACTGGTTTATGGTAGGCATTTTAAGGTCGACGTGGAGATTTATATTACGGACATAGAAGGGGGCACCCGTGACCTTTCTGAGGAAACGGTTCTGGAGGGTCTGCATCTTATGGAGATGACATGGGTGAGCGTGCGCAAATACAACGCAGGCATAGGTAATGATGGGACGGATGACTGCGGTATAGATGCGCAGCTTGCATTTAAGTGACAGTTTACTACGGGCTGTCAGTACAAAGTGGAGCCTGCTAAGAGCGAAGGAAGCGCGCGCGCGAACCGTCTTAATATGAGCCTTAAAGGTAAGGTTTTGATCGAGGATCACGCCTAGGTACTTGGCTTGCTTCTCCCAAGGGATTGGCTTGCCGTACATAGTGATCGGGCCGGGAAGGGGGGGTGGGACATGACGACGTCTCGAGAAGAGAACCGCCTGACTCTTATCGGGGTTGACCTCGATTCTCCATTTCCGGAACCAAGCGCCTAAGACGTTTGCGGAGGTTTGGAGAGTACGAGCTATAGCATTGGGACAATGACCGGTATAGTAAACGGCAGTGTCGTCGGCGAAGAGAGCCAATTGAGCCTTTTTACTCTGTGGGATATCGCTGGTAAACAGCGTGATGACAAGAGGAGATACAACGGAACCCTGAGGGACCCCGGCGCGAATAGGGTGAGGGAATGAGAGTGCACCCTCGATGCGATAGCGGAAGGTGCGATTCGACAAAAAGTCTCGTAAGATGAGCACGAGACGATCTGGCACTCCTAGTTGGTAAAGCTTCTATATCAAGCCGTTGTGCCAGACTTTGTCGAAGGCTTTCGCTATGTCGAAGAATAGCACACCCGTCGTCGCGCTACGCTGCAGACCAGCGCACAAGTGCTCTACGATACGGTGGACCTGGTGGATACTCGAGTGTTGGGGACGAAAACCGAACTGCTCGTTGGGAATGAGGCTCTTTGCTTCAGCATAGTCTTTGAGACGCTTTGGGGGCTTTTCGAGCGTGGAGCCCTTTAATGATGTCGTGCACTTCGTCTGGAGTGACGGGAGGCAGAGGATCATCAGGGTCTTCGACGGGTGGTAGGGAGGCTCTCCGTTCGAGTTCAGCGTCGACCTTGTTCAGGTGAGCCTGGTCTACTGGTTGAGAGCTGGGAGAACATTGAGACTGTAGGCTGTCAGCAAGGCTTTCGGCCTTGTCGGTGCTGTCGAAAGCGATGCTCTTGTCGGGGCGGAAGAGAGGACGCATAAAAACCTCCTCGGAGGAACGCAATTTCCTCTGAAGGTGACAGAAGGCTTGGTGAGTGGGCTCGAGTTCACTGAGCATCTTGTTCCAACCCTCTGAGCGAACCTCCCCTATGCGTTTCTTTACAGCACGCTGTAAATGGCGCATGTGGGCTTTTTTCGCGTCACAAGGGAAGGAGTCGTAGGCACGAATAGCCGCATTCTTCTCGGTTATCAAGTAACGTACGTCAGTAAGCGCCTTTTTTGGAAGTCGGATGTTATTTATTTTTCGTTTGGCTATCTTACCTACCCCACACCCCCACCAATTCGTATACCACTACTTGCTATGTAAACAACAGTGACTGGGAGGTAGATCATCGTCAAGATACACAAAGTGGATTAAATACGTATTTTCGAAGCTAACTCAAAAACTACCATTACCAAGTGAAGAAAATTATATGGTGGTCCCATATGAATTGTTGATCCCCTGAAGCATAACCTATCCATTTAAAAATAATATACAAAAAGAAAACACGGAATGAGAACCTCCTTTTTATTAAGAAGCAGGTTAAAAATCGAATCTAATTCTACAAACTTACTTTCTGAATAGTTCATTCTTATTTTTTAACTGCAATTTGCAGGGTTAAGAACTCTTATGTTGATACGTGCGATATGAAATAAAATAATTTAACTTACAACTTGACATCAGTGACACGCCAAAGCTAATGAAATATCAAATAGCACTATGCTAATCAAAAAATGACAAAGCTCCAGTCCAGCCAATTTCAAGCAAGTTTAAAAAAACTAAGGAAAACGAGCTATTGTGGTGTGGCGTTAATAATTCATAAATATTCATGGCCTTCCTAACGTGAAGAGATTAAAGCTGCACTTATGTGGTGGTACTCTCTGGTACTCTTTTGTACTTCAAAATTGCAAATGATGTTTTACGGGTTGTTAATCTTTGCTTTGTGTGGCTTTGGAATTCTTTTTTGTCTGCTTGAATCTTAGAATTGAATTTTCTAAAAAAAAGTTTATTTCCAAATAGTGCAAATAATATTACAAAAAGTGTAAAAGCTTAAAAATGGCTAATATTTAAACCTTTTAAAATAAGGGTTCGACAAAGACAGCACAATCGTAGAAGTGACGTCACGACTATGTAACTTCATACCAGCGCCGTACATTGTCCGTACCGCGCTACAAGGACAGGAATACATATATATATTTATGTATATATATAATTTACATCGATATAACAGATTTTTTCTGAATTCTCATTTTTACTATGCCTTCTTTGAAATAACATTGTTTTTAAGAATGTTTTTAATAGTAGCCATCATCCCTATTGGTATACAGTTGGTCATGTATGTATTTATATTTTTATATATATTTATATATTCATTAATATATTCATATATTTATCATTATATTATCATTCTCTTTTATTCACATTAACATGGGAATAAAAGAGAGAAGAATATGTTATGGAAGTTAGAACAGTGATGCTCGTTATCGAGTGAATAATTGCAGCCTGCCTCGTCGGCCACTTGTAAAGGGAGGGGCCGGGTCTGGACGACAGTCAGTTCGGTTTTCGGCATGGGCGCTCCACTGTCCTAGCGGAGGAAGCGGTGTCCCGGGGCGGGGTAATGCTGGCGTTGTCCTTGGACATCTCCAACGCATTCAACAACCTGCCCTGAAGCTGTATTCGGGAGGCACTGTGCTACCATAGGGTATCATTTCACAAGAAAAAAAAGTTTATTTCCAAATAGTGCAAATAATATTACAAAAAGTGTAAAAGCTTAAAAATGGCTAATATTTAAACCTTTTAAAATAAGGGTTCGACAAAGACAGCACAATCGTAGAAGTGACGTCACGACTATGTAACTTCATACCAGCGCCGTACATTGTCCGTACCGCGCTACAAGGACAGGAATACATATATATATTTATGTATATATATAATTTACATCGATATAACAGATTTTTTCTGAATTCTCATTTTTACTATGCCTTCTTTGAAATAACATTGTTTTTAAGAATGTTTTTAATAGTAGCCATCATCCCTATTGGTATACAGTTGGTCATGTATGTATTTATATTTTTATATATATTTATATATTCATTAATATATTCATATATTTATCATTATATTATCATTCTCTTTTATTCACATTAACATGGGAATAAAAGAGAGAAGAATATGTTATGGAAGTTAGAACAGTGATGCTCGTTATCGAGTGAATAATTGCAGCCTGCCTCGTCGGCCACTTGTAAAGGGAGGGGCCGGGTCTGGACGACAGTCAGTTCGGTTTTCGGCATGGGCGCTCCACTGTCCTAGCGGAGGAAGCGGTGTCCCGGGGCGGGGTAATGCTGGCGTTGTCCTTGGACATCTCCAACGCATTCAACAACCTGCCCTGAAGCTGTATTCGGGAGGCACTGTGCTACCATAGGGTATCATTTCACAAGAAAAAAAAGTTTATTTCCAAATAGTGCAAATAATATTACAAAAAGTGTAAAAGCTTAAAAATGGCTAATATTTAAACCTTTTAAAATAAGGGTTCGACAAAGACAGCACAATCGTAGAAGTGACGTCACGACTATGTAACTTCATACCAGCGCCGTACATTGTCCGTACCGCGCTACAAGGACAGGAATAGATATATATATTTATGTATATATATAATTTACATCGATATAACAGATTTTTTCTGAATTCTCATTTTTACTATGCCTTCTTTGAAATTACATTGTTTTTAAGAATGTTTTTAATAGTAGCCATCATCCCTATTGGTATTCAGTTGGTCATGTATGTATTTATATTTATATATTCATTAATATATTCATATATTTATCATTATATTATCATTCTCTTTTATTCACATTAACATGGGAATAAAAGAGAGAAGAATATGGTATGGAAGTTAGAACAGTGATGCTCGTTATCGAGTGAATAATTGCAGCCTGCCTCGTCGGCCACTTGTAAAGGGAGGGGCCGGGTCTGGACGACAGTCAGTTCAGTTTTCGGCATGGGCGCTCCACTGTCCTAGCGGAGGAAGCGGTGTCCCGGGGCGGGGTAATGCTGGCGTTGTCCTTGGACATCTCCAACGCATTCAACACCCTGCCCTGAAGCTGTATTCGGGAGGCACTGGCTACCATAGGGTGTCATTTCACAGAAACTGGCTCCACAGCCAGTTTCCACAAAAGTTGAGGGAGGTCGAGACCACTCTCCCGACCCGCAGCAGACGCTCCGGGCGTCGCGCGAGTGGAGGGTGGACAACGCCCTCTTCCAGCCCCCATAGACAGGTCCAGAGGGGCGGCAGATTTTACGTCGCGGGGAAAATTTGACACCTCACTCCCCTCGCGGACATGAGAAGGTCCGCAAATGCGGGCCAGCGCTAGCCGGAGATCGTGGAAGACGCACAAGTTCCCATGATCCCATGATAGTAAGAGTCTGACAGACCCCTCCACCGCCCCCAGGGCTGAGGACATTCATGAGTGTTTAAAAAAAAAAGTGCTCGTTATGTGGCAAGTTAACGTAAACATTTTATCTAACAAAGACGCCTGCTTTCAATAGTATGTCCAAATAAACAGTCTAATGGTGGGTATATGATGATTATTTGAAATAAATGATTTCACACGATATATTTTTCGAGCTAGCTATATCCATATCGTACTCTAAACTGCAACAGATTAAATGATAGATCCACAGAAAACTATCCAACAAAGTCTTCAAAACCCCGCAACTGCACGCAGGTGGCCTAAAACACCCCCTAAATTTATGGCCTCATACGAGCTAGGATGTGCCACAATGTTAAGCAATTAAGATCTCAATAAGCTCGCTCCAATTTGGAAATAAAATAACATGCTAGACCGGCTGGCATCCTGCCAGTGTTTTATGCCAAGCATAAAATGTGGAATTCGACACATGCTTGATATCTCGCTCCATTTGATTTATCGTTTTGTTTGTGGCAGTTTCGTTAATTTGCTGCGACAAATTAATGGGTCGGTTCTGAACCGATCATAGAATATATTTTGTTTCTGACTATTACGTTTCAATGCATTTTTCTATGGTGAAGTAACTTAATGGTCGACCGCACGCCTTGCCTGGAATGTTTTACGGTACGAGCGTATTAAAGTATGATCGACTATTGAGAAAAGTTTTAGTTGGATGGTCATTTCCCAAACTAAAATCGTGAGCATATTCGCAATCAATTCAAGCAACAATCAATGAAAAAAACTTTATAAATTTCAAATAAGTTTGTGTTAAAATTAAGATTTCTAAAACAGTATTCGCAGGTTTAGAATTCAAGTGCCAAGTAACCAAAACCGTCCAACGTTGATACAGCTTATTAAGTTTATATTAATAGAAGAGATATTTGAAAAATGCATTTCACAGGGCTAGCATCTGAAAGTATCAAATGATCTCAGAAATTAACTACAAGTTCCAAGGCTAATTGGTTTTAAATGCCAATTGTCGTAACGTTATTTATGTTAAGATCGAAATAAACGCAAGAGTGAGTTAAAAAAACAATAAAGTAGCTGCACGATCTGCTTGAACTTAACGCTTTTATTTCAATTAAAATATTTATTTAGGCAACTTTGTATGGGTCAAAGTTAGAAAGTTGAAGATAGTTGTATATTCCAAAACGTAGGTAGATCTTTGGAGCAGAACTGGCAAGTAACTCCATGGGCACTCTGTTAAATCAAATTAGGTTTTTTTTACTTTTTATTACAAAACCTATTTATTTATTTATATTTATATATACTTTATTGTACACCACAAAATGACATAACGAAAAAAAGTATCATACTAATAAACATACAATGGGCGGCCTTATCGCTTTCTGCGATCTCTTCTATGCAACCTTAGAATGGACAGTGATTTGTCTGGACATAAAATGGGGCTGTCAGTGGTGCAAGAAATAAATATACATTAAACTCAAATAGATACACAGATAAATACATATTAACATATCCTAAGGAATAGATACATAAACACATACATACGAAATATATAAGAAACGTAAATAAATGATAATTACAGTTTACGAAAGCAAGATCACAACGACAAGTAATGATCCTTCACGAGCCTTTTAAACACAAATAACGACTACGCGCGTTTTATTTCGACAGGCAGTGCATTCCACAAACGAACGGCCTGGACAGTAAAAGATTTGTCGAGGAAAGTTGCGGAGTGCTTAGGCATTTTAAGCTTTAAGTTATCCTATGTAAATGTTTCTTTTATTTTACTTCCTCTACCTTATATATATATAGTATAATCAGCCTAATATGTTCCCACTGCTGGGACACAGGCCTCCTCTCTGTGAGAGGGAGTGGGCCGTATTCCACCACGCGGGCCCAGTGCGGGTTGGTAGATGTCACATGTCTTTGAATTTATGGTTCTAGGACATGCCGGTTTCCTCACGATGTTTTCCTTCACCGTTTTGAGAGCAGTGGTGATGAAATAATTTTACACAAAGTAAAGCGCCTGTCTGGGTTCGAACCTACGACCTACAACTCGTAAGTCGCGGCCGTTACCACTGGGCCAACCCTGCTCTCCTCTACCTTATGAAAACGTAACAACGTACTAGCATCGTAAACTACATGAGTACCTAACAGAAACGTGGCAACAAGCCAGACGTCGCGAGTGTCGACTGTGTGATACCAAAGTGTTCTCTAAACATTATATGTGCAGTCTCTGTATGAAAAGGTCTACTTTTGAGAGTAAGTTTCCTTAGACGCGCTTTTCGGTGGCCTTTAGGCTGTTTAAAATGCGTTTAACCAAGAATCGTGTATTAGCCCCACTAAAGAAAATAAATAGTTTCCGTGATGTTTTCCTGAGAAAAAAACATAAATTCAGTTTAGTAGCTTTTGCTTAAATGTTGGTGAATAAAAAACAGAGCTTTGGAAGTATTTCGATTTACCGACTGAATAACTATATTAATAAAAAAATAAAAAAATGCAAGATCATTTAGCTACCTAAACAAAATCACACTCCCAGAAAATGTTTAAAAAGACTAAATAAAATAAAAGCATTTAGCATAATAATAATATTCTATATATTGCCCATAAATTCCACTATCTCGTCGGCCCAACGTTCTGCTGGTCTGCCTTTACTTCGCTTTCCTTGAGGACCTTTCCAAGCGGTTGTTCTAAAGGTCCACCGGTTGTCTTCTGATCGCGTCAGGTGGCCCGCCTATCTCCACTTTAGTGCTTGAGCGTGATGACAGGCATCTATGCCTTGTGTCTTCTTTCTGATTGTTGTGTTTCCGATGTTGTTAAAGATGCTTCTTTCCATGGTCCTTTCGCAGACTTGTATTTTATTTATGGTTTTGCTATTAAAGATCCACGTCTGGCAAGCGTAAGTAAGGCATAGTTGCAGGCAAGAGTTCATGACTTTAGCTTAAGTTTTACAGGTAAGCGTCATTTCATTATTTCCTTGTAATTCCAAAATTTACTCCAAGTTATGTTAATTCTTCGTTTGAGTTCTTCTATGCTTTTATTTTTATTGAGAGACTTTTGTTTGCCGAGATAAATGTAATCATTTACGTAGACTATTGTTTCGTTGTTAATTCTTATTTCTTGTTTTGTCCTGTATGTTAGTATTTTTGTTTTCAGGGTGTTCATTTTTAATCCAACATGTGCACTTACTGTATGGAGGTCGTTTAACATCTGTTCTAGTTGTTTAGCAGATTCAGATACTAAAACAATGTCGTCTGCGAACCGTATGTGGCTGAAGTGTTTGCCATCTATAAGAATGCCTTTTCGGTACCAATCAAGGTTTAACATTGTGTGCTGTAGGACGTTAATAAATAGGTTAGGCGACAGGGGGTCTCCCTGCCTTACTCCTCTTCCTAATTTTATAGTATCACCAATTCTATCCAGCTTGACTCTGCTTCTGCTTTTACTGTAAATGTCTTTAATTATATTAATGTAAGTTTGTGGAAGCTCTATAGCTGAAAGAGAGTCCCATATGCTCTGATGGAAAATGGAATCAAATGCCTTTTTGTGGTCAACAAGTCCCAAGTTTAAATGTGCATTGAACTCTTCGTATTTCTCTATTATTTATTCTAGGGCATGTTTATGTTATACGGTGTTGAAACCTTTACGAACATCGCCGCTGACCGCTGCTTAGGTAAACGGTGCAAGGTAAAACAGAATACTAGCCAAAATGCCAAAGACGATTACAACAAAAAGTTTAAGATTTACGAAGGAAACAAAAAATGTATGAAGAACCAAACACACAAGCAATCCACACATTAGATTATTTGACATTCGAAAAGTGCTGATTCTCAGGCTAATTTGAATAAACTATTGGTTTTGTTTTTGAGATACACTGAAACAAAAACTCTCTTTAGTATCTGGTCGTTTCAAAAGATATAAATCATACACGTTAAGAAAACAACAAAACACTTAATTCACCCACAACGAAATACTTTTTATCGCAATACCAGAGAGGCAACTGTAAGTATTCATTACAACAACCGCATATGGCCCTGTAAATAACTCTTCTGACCCAGAGACAACACTTCTGGGCACGATTATGGGAACAACCTATTTGTCACAATACGCAATCTGATTGGATTCAATCAGAACTCTCAAATAACAACACAGACATTCAACCGATGCGGACGGCAAGCAACGGGTAGCTCGCCGTCCGGTAAGGACCAGGCCCGGATCGACGGAGCGTCGTATTCCACGCGTGCCTCAAAGAGATGACGTTTGACGTTTGCATCGGTGTAGCTGTCTGTTTTTTTTGTTTAAATTAGAAATAATATAAAACACAAGTCTTAGTGTAAACATTTAATTTAATCATAAACTTAGTGCAACATAGAGTGACATATACTGGAGTGAACATTAACTGGTGCGCATAAGGGACGTAAATCATTGAGACAATAAAACAGTGACTTGGCGTAATTACCTGCTTACCCTCTAATTTAAGACAAGTGATTGCAGCATTAAGGTATTAGCAGTGCCATCTATCTCTCTCGTGGCTATCGATCTAACGACTCGTATCGTGAATCATCTCTGGCGCCATCTAGCGTGAGATCCTGGAATTACTCAAGTTACGAGCTTGCCTACGTTAACATCATGCCAGGTGTCAAATGTGGAGGTTGCGGTCGTTTCATCTCGATAGTAGAGGGCGCTAAATGTGGTAAATGTCAGACTCAATACCACCGAGTGAGTGTAGGCATTACTACAAAAGCAGTTATTTCTGCTAGTTGGCGTTGCCCTGAGTGTAAGAAGGACCTCGTTAGGGATAACAGGGCTGAAACTCCAGTCAGAGGCCCTGCGGAAAGTTCTCAAGCTGTGACGCCCGTTGAGCAAGCCTGCATGGAAACCAGTACGCCTAATACCTCGGACATTTGTCCCAAAACTGCACCTACGCAGACTGCGTGCCCTTCTAGTGTTGCCACTCCCCCGCCGTACAATGCCTCCTTAGTTGATGTCACGGCCCGGGAAATATCGCTGATCGCCGGCTCCGACATGAAATTAATCATGGAGGAACTGAGGGCGGTGCGTGTGGAGATCCAGGACTTTCGCAAGGATATGGAGTTAGAGATGATGGAGCTCAAAACATCCATGAACAACTGCAATACGCGCATTGACGGCCTAGAGGCCAGGGTGGACGCCTTGGAGCGGCGGGCTTCCTCTAGTCAGGCGAATACAGGGGCAGTGGACAAGGCCGTAGAAGAATTAAGGCGCGAGCTTAACGACAGGGATCAGGATCTCTTGGCGAATGATATTGAGATATCGAATATACCTGAGACCAAGGTTGATAACCCGATCCACATCATCAAGGTCATAAGCGTAAAGCTAGGGGTCAATATTGAGGAACGCGACATTGTTAGCGCGGAACGCGTAGGCGGGAGGCAGCTCAACGCGACGAGCTCTGCAGGTGCGACAGAAACTCGCCCGCGCGCCATTGTTGTGCGCCTGGCGCGTCGTGATCTACGCGATGATCTGCTGGCAAGCGCGCGGGTGCGCCGTGGTGCGACGACAGCCGACCTTGACATGTCCGGCATGCCCCAGCGATTCTTCCTCAATGAACGCCTCACAAAAATAAACCGCCAGTTATTTCGAAAGGCACGGGACGCCGCTGGTCTCTTCGACTGGAAATTTGTGTGGACCAAGCGCGGCCGCATTCTTGCCAGGAGGAAGCCAGGCGACCCCACACAAAGAATCCGCACCGATGAAGACATCTCTCGGATATTTGGATCTGTCAATGAAACAGCCTGATTATTTTCTAATTTTATTATTCTTTAAGGTATTTTATGTTAAGTTCAAATTATTTTTTTCTAGTTGGGAGGATATGCGTCGCAACTGTTTCTGTCGGGTGCTTAGTCACAATACGGCAGATGTGCATAGTAAGTCGCCATTCAAGTTTTTATATATGTTTATATTATGTATCAATACACATAAAACACTACTTACAACATACCCAAATTATATCCAATTAATATATACAATTAATTTATACTCAATGGTTCTAATCTACCCTAATCACAACTACAATACATTTATCACTCTATCATTTTAGTTCCTCTCAGCCCACTGTTTATTGTTTACTCATCAGATACACAAGACATACATACAATCCACAGATGACAAATGCAAATGACTCCTAGTAAATTTATTAAGTTTGGTCTACTGAATGCAGGCTCTCTCGGGACTAATCAGGATGAATTTTTGATAGCCATGGGCAATCATGCTGTGGATATTATGGCTATCAACGAAACTTGGTTACGTAAGGGTGAGGAGGCCCGAGCGCCTAGTGTACCTGGGTACAAGCTTAAGCACATACCGCGACCTATGTCTGTACGAGGCGGGCGCGGCGGAGGTGTAGCATTCTACGTAAAAAATGGGGTTACTGCGCGGGTTAGAGCTCATCCTGATCATCCCAATGTTGAACAGCTTTGGTTAACCCTTAATGTAAACAAGAAAAAGTTACTGATTGGCACTGCATATCGTCCACCCTGGTTGGACTTAGACCTCTTTCTCGAGGGTTTGACTACTAGTATTGGTGGTTTGGCCCCCTACGATAATGTAATATTGTTAGGTGACTTTAATGTTAATATGCTAGATGTCAATAGCCCAAAGACTAAACAACTTCTGGAGTTTTTTAGCTACTTAAACTTAAGTCAATTAGTCCAAACACCCACTCACTTTGTAGGTGATAGTAGTTCGCTTATTGACATTATCTGTACTGATGCTTCAATCCGTAATGTAGTGGTGAATCATATTAGTGAACTTGGCCATCACTCGTTTATCACATGCGAGACGATATTTAAGAAGGATAAGGCTAAACCTAGATTGGTCGTTTTTCGTCCGCTTACAGATATATTAGAGGATTATTTTAGTATTGATTTAAAAAATATACCCTGGTCGATTATTGGAGACATGGGAGATATTAATTCAATGGTGCAAACATTTAACTCCTTTTTGATCCAGTTGTTTGATCTCCACGCTCCTCTTAAAAGTAAGATATTTAAAACCCGCCCTACTCCATGGATTACTGAGAATATCAAACTGATGTCGGCTTTGAGAGATGAAGCTAGGAGCAGATTTCGTAAATCTAAATTGCCGGGTCATAAGGAATATTATCTGGATCTGAAGCACCAGTCAGTCGCGGCACTAGTTAGAGAGAAAACGGCATACTTCGGCAAAAGCATAAATGACCAAATTAAGGACCCGAAGCGGTTGTGGCGCAATTTAAAATCGGATGTGCTTCCTGACCATAAGCAAAGATTGCTGCCAAGTCACTTCAACAACCCGGATAATATCAATGCAGCATTCTTGGACGTGCCAGGTAATTCTGGTCATAATAGGACACAATTGTCCTACTTTGGGTCTCACAGGTATGGCCCAGCCACATTCACACTCACAAAAACCAATCCTGAATCTGTCCTCAAGATAATCAAGAGCCTAGGGTCCAATGCACAGGGTGTCGACGGTATAAGTCTCGATATGATATCTCTCACCTTGCCAACTACCCTGCAAGCTATTACAGATATCATTAACCAGTCCATAGCCACGCGTACGTTCCCCGAACTCTGGCGGTGCGCTATTGTTCGCCCTATCCCTAAAAACAATAACCCGGTTAATATGAAGGATTTGAGACCAATCAGTATACTACCTTGCCTGTCTAAGATCTTGGAACGTGTGGTATACTCGCAGGTAATCCAATACCTAGAAACTTCCAACATTCTTCCTGACCTGCAGTCGGGTTTCAGAAAGGGTAGAGGGACTGCAACTGCTCTGGCTGATGTTGTGGGTAGTATCCTTGAAGCACGTGACCGGGGTGAGGGAACAATTCTGGCTTTGCTAGACTTTTCCCGGGCTTTTGACGCAATTAATACCACTCTACTGCTGTCAAAGTTAACTTTTTATGGCTTTGACAATGATGCGGTGGAGTGGTTTAAAAGCTACCTAACTGACAGGTCTCAATATGTGGAGATGCATAAGGAGGATGGGTCAACAGTGTCATCCTCCCTCCTCCAAGTGTCAAGGGGCGTCCCTCAGGGGTCGATTCTGGGGCCTTTGCTTTACATTCTGTACAGTGCAGATATCATAAAATCATTTGTCAACTGCAAATATCATATGCATGCCGATGATATTCAATTGTACATATCCTTCAAAGCGGATGAAACATCTTTGGCAGTGCAGAAATTAAATGAGGACTTGCATAGAGTGGTTGTATGGTCAGAGGAGAACTCTTTGGTTCTGAACCCCCTCAAATCAAAGTTTATGGTGTTGGGTTCTAAGAAGCAAGTTAGTGCAATACTTTCTGCCAACCCAGAGGTGATTATCATGGGAGAGAAAATTGAGAGAGTGGAGCAGGCATGCAATTTGGGTCTAATTATGGATCCAGAGCTGCGTTTTGAGGCCCATGTGACTCATGTTCTTCGAAATTGTTTTTATAGGCTAAAGGTCTTATATGGAATAAGGAAATACCTAAGCATACCAGTAAGGAAAAAACTTGTTGACAGCCTCATCCTATCCAAGTTAAATTACTGTGACACAGTCTACGGTCCATGCCTGCTTTCAAGAACTGAGCGTGTAATCCAACGTATCCAGAATGCCTGCGTTCGTTTTTGTGTTAATGTCCCGCGAAGAAGTCATGTTACTCCATACATTAACGAACTAAAATTATTAAAGATGGTTGCCAGGAGGAAGCTTCATTTAGCAAACTTGTTGTTTGGTATCATTACAACTCAAAAACCACATTATCTCTATGAAAAGCTAACTTGGAAACAAAATCATCTAAAGTACAGCTTCTTCGCTCCATGGTAAGCCCACTGTCGGTGCCAATGCACAGAACTACTGCATTCAGGGGTTCTTTCAAGTTTGCAGCCACACGCTGTTGGAATGATCTCCCACCACCAATGCGATGCCTGAAAACAATACAAGCCTTTAAACTCCAACTCAAAAAGATACTCATACATGAACAAATTTCCCTTCAACTTTAACCATGTACTTTGGTATGGGTCACTGTACCTCCGGGGTCATGGCTTGCAAAATTTGGTTGGGGATCTCCTAGTGCGTGTGATGCTTGGCATTCACTCTTCTGTCTGTGGGGCTGTATTATTATATGTTTTACACCACAGCTCTCAACCCTTACACTTAGGAATGCCTCCTTGTTTCTGTAAATTGCGGAAAATACCTAATTATTCAACTGTCACACTACGGCTTGTCAAGTTAGTTCCTTGAACGTATAATTTATAATATTTCCTGCTTTATTTATCAATAATGCAAACAATTTTATTTCATTTATTGTAATGGTTTATTCTTTATAATCATGATGTTACATAGATAATTTTTCGTACTTACCATTTCGTCTTAAAATAACTGTTTCTCCGTTGTCACCGAGTTTGTCATCTGAATTTCTTTAAGTAACACACATTTCACAAACACTATTTTACAATAACCATACCAACATAGTCACCAAACACATTGTTTTGTTTTGAAATTCCATATTAAAATTGAATACGTAATACGCCATCTAATTATTACGTAATTACTACCTGTTCTATCAATAACAATAACAGTATGTCAAAACGTCAAACCTATTTTAAATGACAGCTGCGCGACAGATTATCAAAGGCTAACGGCGCGTGAGCTTTCAATGCCCGGAATGTTACCATTTTTATAAATATTGTTTATTTTATTTTCTTTCATGTCAGCACAAAGTGACGGGGTCCGATAGGGCCGACGCCTCAGGGTCGCGGGTAATTTTAAAGAGAAAACCGTGGCCCTGGCACAGGCAACTGAAGGAACACGGGTGGGTCTTAGTCAGTAAAAGTCTGACACGCCCTCCACCTCCACCCAGAGCGGGAGAAGTCATTTGATGATTTCCTAGCCAAAAAAAAAAAAAAAGACATTCAGCCGATGGTGTACACATATTACCAAAAATATTTCATAAAGTTCTGACAAGGTAACATAATTGTAAAGCTGAAACCTCCTCCAGTGAAATACAGACCCATTACATGCTTGCAAACCTTGTATAAGATCATCACATCCTGCATATCAGAAGTAATATACGAGCACATTGGCGCCAATAACATCTTAGCCGAACAACAGAAAAGATGTATAAAGTATAGCCAAAGCAGCAAGGAGCTATCTATATAATCATAGACTCAGTTGTTTTAAAACAAGTTCAGAAATCCAAATCGGATTTATTTACAATGCACATCGATTACAAAAAAGCCCCTCTGTCAAAGTGAATCTGTTCCCCATTCATACGTAGCTTGTACAAGTATTAGAAATTTACAAAATACACCCGTCTGTAGTAACATTCCTCAAGAATGTAATGAAAACATGGACTATAGCACTAAGACTCACTACACCAACCGAAAAAATAGACACCAGAGCAATTAAAATAATGAGAGGAATCTTCCAGGGAGATGCACTCAGCTTACTGCTGTTCTGCCTAGCTCCTAACTCCCTATCTAAAATATTAAAAACCGTCTCATTAGGAATCCCTATAAATTCTACTGCTACCGATGGACCGATGGAAGTCTGGTCGAACTTAGAACCAGCGTTTGATGATAACGGTTTAACACGAAAAGTAGCATTGTTGAAGGATCTGATCACAACAACGTTGGAATCCTCCAAAAGGGTTGACGACGATTGGCCAGGCACATTAATGCTAGTGGGTTTGCCGGACTAATACAAACCCATGATTATGGCCATAGAGAGTTCCGAAGTAAGAATCAGTGCAGATAATATTAAAACTAAACTTTTACAAGAAGTTCAGAGTTCAGAAACTACTGCATTCTACTCAGCTAAGAAGAAAAATTCAGAAGAACAGAATAGTGGAAAATACAAAGGCCCAAGGTTTCAATTGTAGAAAATGTGGTGCATAGAAGAAAACAGCAAATTAAAGTGAAGATAGCAACATTTTCAGCTTCTTCTGTAACAACAGAGCGTCAATGCAAATGACAAATCACAGTGATTGGATGTATGACGTCAAATGTCCCCCGATTTCTACCATCACAGTTGCTAACAAGACTCAGTTATCTGTGAAAGGGATAGGAAAAGTAAATCTGGTGTTGCACGGTAGTAATGATAACTTGCTGGAAACTTGTTGTCTGTCAGTGCAATGGTAAGGAATGGTTGCAAAGTTAAATTATGTCGAAACGATCGTGAAATTTTGTCTGTTCAGATAAATTGGATAACAGTTTATATATATTCCTTTACACATCTCACATGTTAAAATAAAACAAATTGTTTCTAAGTTCCTTGACATACTATGGCACATCATATTTTGGTTGAATAAGTTATTATAAATGATCGTAGCGGTTATCTTTATGTAAAATATTACAACAAGTAAATATGTTTTAATTTTGGTTATCACTTGTAACGCATTTTTATTATTTTAAACCCTCTATTGCAAAAACAACAAAAATTAATAAGGATCAATTTATTTAATATTTCGTTTATTTATTCTTATCCTTATTTAGATACATTTTTAAATATTTTTATAAAACAACTAAAAAAAAACATTTAAAAATATAAAAAATTGTGGTCCGCCGGTAGCGGGAGCAGGGTCCAAGCTACCGGTGGTTAGGGCTCCAGAGACAGGAACCTCCTCACAATGCGAGCCGTATCGAGGAGTACTGCCTTCTGAATCAGGCCCTTGATCCAGCCGCCTAACGAAAGCCTCGAGAGATTTATTTATGGCATTTATTTAATATTATTATTATGTCAACCAAAATAAAAAAATGAAATAAAACTGCGCTTCATCTTATGAGATCAGAACCTGAGCCAGCGGCTTTTCAGCCCAACGCTTGGCGCCTACTACTACCAGCTCATTAGAATAACTCGAATTTTAGCAATACCAGAAACTGGCCAGGTCACGCGCATGATGCGTGTTACACAAAAGCGACGGAAATATATTTTTGTTTAGTGCAGTGCGATGCGAGTACGCGACGGTACGTCAGTGTGTGCCGTGCTAAACTGCGATCTTTGTGGTGTGTGTCGTTTAAACACATTACGTGCCTATCCACTTTTGAACGCTTACTGTACATGGTGAAGTAAATAAAAATAGAACAGCGATTGGCTTACATCTAGTTAGTGGGAGGATTACTGCTCTCCCAGATAGGCAAATAATAATAATGTAACACTAAATGATTGTAAATGATCATGACTTTACTGTCAACATGTTGAGTACATTTTTTTTAAATGTTGATCTCTGTTACTGAATTATTTCAAGTCTTTCACCTAAACATTTTTCTTATTACCAACTAGGGTACTAACAGTACTATTACTTAGTACTTTTTTTTCTAACTTTACTTTCCAATCTCCTTTCAATTCTGCACCGTCAACTAAGTTTGCAATTGTTAGCGGAAATAAGGGGCGTGCGACACACGGAAGAAGTTATATTTCACTCCTATGTTAAATGTGGTGCATGCTTTTATAATATGCTTTTGTATAAGGGTGAAGCGCCAGGTTGCCCGCGAAATTCGCAGGTCTTTGTCAGGTTGTACTACTCTGTAAAGAAAGTACCAAAAAAGATCGATAATACACAAAATGTCAGTTATTCATCCAAATTTATTGTATCAAAGTATGCCCCTTCAGAAACGATACACTTACGCCAACGAATAATCCAATCATCAAATCAATTTTTAAACGCTTTTCTCCGGAATTGAGTGCAGTTCACGTCGCGAATTCTCCCTTATGTATCCTACCGAATGAAAACGGGTGCCACAAAGTGGTAATTTGAGTTTAGGAAAAATAAAGAAGTCGTCTGGAGACATATCTGGTGAATAAGGTGCTTGCTCGATGTTATTTGTTGAGTTTGGTCAAAAAATCGTTTACAAAAATGGCCTTGTGCGAAGGCCATCATTGTAAATTTTCGGTTTCGGTTCAGTTGGAAGGCGTCACTCCGAAGCTTGTTGACTAGTTTGCATGTCAAACTAGTAAACCTAGTAACAATGCGTTTCATGAATGTTGGTTCGGAATTGACTCGTTCTAGCATGTCCTCAGCGACTCTTGTAGAAAATTGAGGTCTTAGGGGACTCGCCAAGCGGCTAAATGTTTCATACCCAAGTGATTATTTAAAATGGTACGAATCGACTCGTGAGACACAGAAAGTTAAGCAGCTATCTCTCTCAATTTGGAATGAGGATTTTCAGTCACTATTTACTTCACTTTTGCTATGTTAACATTAGTTGAAGACGTTGATGGCCTACCAGAGCGAGGCAAATCTTCCATCATATCTGGACCGCTTTTGAACGCTTTGTACCAGTCATCAGTACATGTTTTTTTTATAAAATCGATTCACCGTATGTAAGATTTTCAGTCACTCCGAACACGAAATTCCATTGGCGATGCAAAATTTAAAACAAACTCTTTGTTCGATGTTGTTATCCATTATATAATTTACAATACACACTAGATATGATCTAACTAAAAACACCACTGTATTTTATCTAAATAACAGATGCAACTCAAGCTTCGCGCCAAAATGAAAAACGATTGTGCCAATCTAACAACCTTTTTTTTTTTAACTTACTAAAAAGCCTTTGTCCTTTGTTTTTGTAACAACTAGGATTTAAAGAAAAAAAAATTGCATAACAAGTCACGTTTTGATCACTGGACGACTTTAATTAATATGAGTATTTACACTAACAGCTACCCTACACGTCATCTCTTATTAAGAAGGAAGTCCAGTAAAATAAGGTCAAACATGTAATAAGGTAAGTGGCAATGGCAAGTGAGAGTACTAACTCCCACTCGCTGATATTAATACAAAGTGGGAATCACAATAATAACATGACATAACATTGCGCTTGTATTTAGGCTCCTACAAATAGGCGCGACACAAAGGGACCGCTAGACGCGCGATACGCGGTGTCTTTGTGTCGCGTCTCGTTTCGCGCCAGTCTACACGAGCCTTTACCCGAAGGGTTGTATAAAGTTGTACCATTATAAGAAGCCCTATATTTCAACAGTTATGTTTAAGTCTCACGTAATAAGGGGCGATAACAATCAGGGACTTAAACTGTAACCGTATTAAGTGTTTTACCACTGCTTTTCAAAACTATTTAACAAGAAATACATTTATAAATGTAACAGATAGAACAATGTTACAGAAGTGTAACCTTTTCCATGTTTTAATAATTGTTAATATGTGAAAAAGTTATAAGCAGTTTTTGGTATAATTGTACGGTACGGCAACAACGCGCGACGAACAGACAGACGGCGACTGGATTGCGGCTATCTAATACTTATTAACCATTAATACATAGTAAATTTCGCAACGCCGTGTTTACCTGGTAGGTACACTTATAAAATCAGTTAACACTTTTATATCTGTAAGAGATATAATAGGTTGGGGAAAAAGTTTCTTCGCAATTTTTAAGAAAATTCAAAACATTTTTTAACATAGTTTATTTATATTTAACTAAAGTATGTAGGTACCATTTTGTTCGATAACTTTTTGCCATCTTGTAGGTAGGTAGGACATGATTCCATTGCTATATAAATTTTGGGACTTCTGATCAAAATACCGCCACAAGTGGTTTTGGCAGTCCTCTCGTGATGTTAACCTGACACTGCCTAAAGAATTCTGAAGAGACCGAAACAGGTGGAAATCTGAAGGTGCAAGATCAGGACCATACGGCGGCTGCATTAACACCTCCCAGACAAACTCTCTTAATTTTTGCCGAGTGGCTAAAGATGTGTGAGGTCTAGCGTTATCATCATGAAAAACCACACCCCTTCTGTTTATTAATTCCGGCCGCTTTCTCTCAACTTCTTGCTTTAATCTCATCAGTTGTTCGCAGTAGAGTTCAGAATCGATGGTCCTGTCTGTTGGCAACAGCTCATAATGAATAATGCCCTTCCAATCCCACCACACACACAGCATCACCTTGTTGCGAGTTAACCCGGGTTTAGCCACAGTCTGTGAAGCCTGACCGGCCTTTGACCACGACCTATTTCGCACTTTCTTGTCGTACGTGATCCACTTTTCGTCACCAGTTATCAGCTTCTTCAAAAATGGTTCGGTTTCATTACGTCGTAATAAAAAATCACAAATGAGTACACGGTTCATTAGGTTTCTTTTAGTGAGCTCGTGAGGTACCCAAATATCGAGCTTTTTTGTGTACCCAGTTTTTTTCAAATGCGCCAAAACTGTTTTGTGCTCAATTCCCAGTTCTTCAGCTGCGTCCTAACTACTGATATGCCGATCTTGCTATACTTTTCAAAAATGGCATCCATTTAATCCGTAATAGGGCGACCAGAGCGTTGTGCATCTTTGATATCAAAATTACCGGATTGAAAACGCTTAAACCAAATTTGTGCTACTCTCACAGAGACTGCACTAGGTCCATACACATTGCAATTTTTTTTCGCGGCTTGCGTTGCATTTTTACCTTTTTTGTAGTAAAATTTAAAAATGTATCGAATTTCTTCATTAGATTCACTCATCTTGAGAGTACGAAAAACAAAAAAAAAACACATTTTACTAATTTGTATTTGGAATTATGTTCTTTAAAATTTAAACATTCAATGATACCAAAACCAGCCAGATACAAATAGTATAGCCAAAGATATTTTATTACAAGTTCATACATAACTATAATACAAAAAGACTTTCCCCCCAACCTAATATTACTGTAACAATTTTGTAAGTGTTTTGGGTTAACACATTGAAAAACACATTTAAAAGTGTTACAGATTTGATTCTGTTATCCATTTTAAATGTTACACTTATAATTCTGTAACAGTTATGAAGGTGTTTTGAAGACCCTGATCACAAATAATTATTTATTGACATAATATGTTGCAAAAGTTGTATAAAACCTCTTACTCCTGAAGTAGGTGTACCTGTATGTCAGGAGTCAGCGCCCTCTCGCATTTTATTTGGCTTCGATACTAATTTCAACGAATAGACAAACATAAGTGCTACAATTTTAAAAGAAATAAAAACAAAACACTAAAATAAAAAACAATATCAGAAATGAAAAGTTTGAAAATAGATGTAAAAGAAAAAAGAAAATAATAAAAAGCAGTCACAATAACTTAATAAATGAACCGACACTTACAACAAACTTGTTTAGCGTAGCTGCTGCCTTCTACAAATATAAACGTTATTATGCAACCTGAATCATAGACCCTACACTTGGCAAGCGCTTACAGCATCTGAGATAGAAATATTCACGTAAGCTTTAAAATCTAATTCAATTCTAATCCCATACATTTCCAATCCTAGTTCAAGTCAATGCTGCACTTTTACAACTTCGCTTGCCAAGTTAAGCTCACTTTGTTGTCTTTTAATTCCAGGATCAACTTCGATCGATAGTGTACCTACGATATTGTGGCGAGAACACATACGAACTTGGCCTGAGTTCCTGACTCAAACTAACTTTGTTTTCCTGTTTGTGTGTTCTGTTGGACTGAAAACATGCTATTGCATGGCTTAGTTTCTGTACTGTATGGGGACATAAATAAGTAATTAGTTGATTCGTTTTCTGTGAGGATAAAGCTATGTTTTGTTAGCACTGGAAACTTGATCTAGTTATTTAAAAGGACCTATATTTGATGGCCCAGTGTTTGAGACCTCACCTCTCGTGCGGCTTTAAACCCAGGCAAGTACCAAAATAAATTTTTCGATTCATCTGTACTTCCTCTGTTCATTATGGACATTACTGACATCGGTGAAGTATTTCCATTTAATAATAAATAAAATATTTTTCCTTCACTGATGTAAGTTTTATTGTTTCATTTGTATTTAGATTTACCAACGTTCGTAAACACTTCAGAAATAACAGGAAACGACAAAAAATAAAGAAATAAATATGACAAACATAAATCTTAACTATAACATTATAAATGCGAAAGTAGAATTTTTTGTTTGTTTGTTTGTTACCTTTTCACGCCTACACCACTGAACCGATCATCATAATATTTTGCATAGCTTTACGTGGTCAGGGGTACAGTAAAGGACATAGGTTACCTTTCATCTAGAAAAAAAGAATTGATCTTCAGGAAAAGAACAAAACCTTTCGATGGTCACCATTGCTATAAGATGCTAGATGGCCTTTTTTTTTTTTGCGTGGGACATCATCAAATGACTTCTCCCGCTCTGGGTGGAGCGGGAGGGCGTGTCAGACTTTTACTGACTACAACCCACCCGTGTTCCTTCAGTTTCCTGTGCCAGGGCCACGGTTTTCAATTTAGAATTACCCGCGACCCTGAGGCGTCGGCCCTATCGGACCCCGTCACTTTGTGCTGACATCTCTTTCAGGCACGCGTGGAACACGACGCGCCGTCGACCCGGGCCTGGTCCTTATCCGACGGCGAGCTACCCGTTGCTCGCCGTCCGCAAGCCCGCGCCTACGGTGGCCGGGAATCTGCAGGCGACTCCCGACGCCCAGGGAGTCTCCTGCGGCGGCGGGTGGGGGCGTGAGGGCGCAAGGCTCTCTCCCTCACGCGCTCCGCCTCCTCCTTCGCGAGCATTACTGCTTCGCAGAAGGAGGTGATGGCTTTCCATTCCCTCTAGCTCCGTACCATGGCCTGGACCAGGGACGGAAGCGAGAGATCGCCGCCGCCAATCGCCTAGGCGAGGATACTGCGGTGCTCCGCCCAAGCTGGGCATACCTCCACCGTATGCTCCACCGTGTCCTCCGGGTGATCCACACAATGGTGACACCCGGGCGTTTCCTCCCGCCTTATGCGAAACAGGAACCTCCCGAAACAACCGTGTCCGGTGAGGACCTGTGTCAGGCGGAAGGTGAGGACGCCGTGGCGCCTCTCCAACCACTCCTCAAAGAGGGGACTTACCGCTGCTATTGTGGCGTGCCCAGCGCTGGGTTGCGACAATCGCACCCTCCATGTCGCCATGAGATCCCGCCGGAGCTCTGTCCACTGTACCGTGATTTCTCGCGCCAGCGGAGTTACACCCCGGCGTTTTGCCTCCTCGCGCCACTCCCATACGTGCGCGAGGGCTTTTGCTTCCAGATCCCATGGCGGCAATCCGGCAAGGAGGCTCGCCGCCTCGCAGGAGACCGTGCGGTATCTCCGGACCAGCCAGACGGCAATGACCCTTTGGGACACCGCACCGCTGCGGTGAAACCGCAATGCCTCCCTGATGTAACTCCAGGGCAGGGTGTTGAAGGCATTGGCGATGTCTCGAGACACCGCCAAGACGACCCCACCCCGGGCAACAGCATCCCCCGTCGTGAGGGCTCGCACGCGCATGATGGCGTCCACCGTAGAGTGCCCCCTGCGGAAACCAAACTGGCTCTCCGCCAAATCCGGCCCTACCCGCCCGACGAGGCGGTTTGCAATAACTCTTTCAAAGAGCTTGCCCACCTCGTCGAGTAGCACGATGGACCGGTAAGCGGACGGAGAGTCCCCAGGGCGCCCCGGTTTCTTAATGAGGACCAGTTTCCCCGTCTTCCAGCGAAGTAGGAACTGGCCCTCCTCCAAGCATGCGCTTAGGGGCCCCCTTAGTCGAGACCCGAGAGCCTCCATGGCCAGAACCCAGGCTTTTCCAGGTAAGCCGTCGGGTCCTGGGGCGGTATTTTTGGCATTAAGCCTATGTACCGCCACTCTCATCTCTACCTCAGTCACCTCCGAAGCATCGTCGTCGTCATCGGCGGTGTGGTCCGCATCCAGCATCGCAGTAAGCGGAGTCATGTGCGGGGGAGTATGCTCCCCCCGCGAAGGGAACAAAGTGCTCACCACGTCCTCCACGAGCTGGGGCCGGTGACTCTGCGTCAGTGGGGGTGCCCATGGGCGGTGTTTATCCAGTAGGAGCTCCCGGTCCAGCTGCTTCAGCGCCCACCGCGGACCACTCGGAGCCTGTCGGACCGGCGCGCTCGAGGTCTGGGCGGAGACGTCGAACTGGATGTACCGGTGGTCGGAATAGGTCTCCACCCCTCCATGACGAGCCAGTCAATGACGTGCGTCGACACAGCGGGGCTGGCGAACGAAATATCCACCACTGATTCACCCCGCATCCGCACACACGTTGGGACAGAACCCCGGCTTAGGACGACCAGGCCTGTCTCCAGAGCCCAGTCCTTGACCATCCTGCCACACGTGTCCGTGAGCCGGGAACCCCAAGCCATTGAAGTTCCCGAGGACGAGCACGGGGAGGGAACGAAACCCGACGACGACGACTCTCAACACCACTGGCGAGTTGTGGAACTCGGCGAGAGTTCGGTTCGCAGAGAAGTATACCCCAACCACGACTATCTCCCCGAACCGTGCTGCCACGCAACCCCGTCCCCTCTTGACGGTCTCGAGGGACAGGGTACGAAATTAGGGCCACTGAGCAGCTCAGGTCCTCCACCCAGCCATCCCAGGGCGGGACAAAGTACGGCTCAGCAACCGCGGCGATGTTAATCGACCACTCCGCCATGCTCTGGAGCAACAGATCCTGAGCAGAGGCGCAGTGGTTGATGTTCGCCAGGAGGAGGCGTAATGGGGCCATTACTGGCATTCCATATCAGCCCCCTCCCGAGCCCCCTGTGAAGGCCCTGCCACGATGGTTGCGGCGGCGACGACGGTGGAGGCGACAGCTGCGGCGGCAGTGTCGGCGGACGCGGCGTTGACGGCAGTGGCAGTGGTCTTGCCCCTGCCCCTGGCTTTGGCGGTTGGTGCGCAGGCCTTACTCCCCACCCGGTGATCGGCCGGCTTGCCAGCTGCCGCACATATAAAGCAGTGCGACGCGGCACTGCACGAGCCGGCCTTGTGTCCGGGCTGACCACAGCGGAAGCAGCGACCGCTGCGGTCCGCCTCCGAGGTGCATTGCACTCCCACGTGGTTGCCCACCTGGCAGCGGAAGCACCGCAGAGGTCTGGGCTCCAGCAGTTTCACCTGCGCAGACACCCAGCCCACCAGGAGCCTTCGGCCCTATGCTAGATGGCCTAAGTGTCTTTTGAATTTTGATTGAATTAACATTATAGAAACTTTAGTAGTGTGATGAGACAATTTTTTTTTACACATGGGATGCTTTTATCCCGGTTGCACGTTTCCTTGGGATAATTTTCGACCTCCACGCGGGCGAAACCTCGGGAAAAAGATAGTAAGTAAATACAATACTTTCCTATTATTACCTACAATTTGACAATCTTCAAATAGAGTATCGTAAGGAAAACTGGAATTGAAGTCAATATAAGTCTGATATCGCCGACCCGACTTGCAAGATCAATGCTAAATTTTTACACACAACGTTTACTTTTATTAACAGCCTTAATTTTAATTATAATAATAAATGTAGTTTAAAGGCTGACAGTCTATATGGATTGGGTTGTGAGACGTCCTAGAGAGTGGTTGTCTCGGCTGTGCTGTCGGAGCACAGCTGAGAACAAAAAAACTAAATAAAAAGCGTGCGCGACACGTGTTTAAACTCTGCGCGTAGTTTCGGACAACGGAGTGTTAAGTGTAAAACTGTTGGTGTGCCCTGTGTCGCGAAATGAAATTGTTTGGAGCTATGCACCAATCCATGCGAGGAGCTGCTTGCCTGCCAAGGAATTCTGAACTTCGAATTTGGTGTGATCCATCCATTTTATGGTTAAAGAAAATAAGCAGCTATTGTTTTAATTTATAGCCAATCATTTAAGTACGTAATAACATTTCATTGCGTACGCAAATAACACTAACGAACACCAAACCTAAAACTTTTCGATCCGCAAAAGAAATAATTACCGTGGTCTCAAATATTCCTAATAGATAAGGAAGACGAACCCGGTGCCACAATAAAGCAACGCGAATCATCATTTTAAGATTAAGAATGTAATTTCTTAAATTTCTATTTTAAAATACCAAACGAGTTAGCATTCTACTCCATGTAGAATGGTAGGTAGGTATATATAGGTAGTTTATTATATGGTTGCACCCCGTAAAAATAATTGTTCTCTCGCCATTGACTGTTTGCACTCGCGGTAGTCAAATGTTATCCTTCCTACGACTGCTGCTATTAACTTATTGAAGTATTTTTGTGAAACTAAGTGTAATTATGTGTGAACGCACTTGTTTATAATTTTTCTTATAATTATGCTGGTATAGCATGAAGCGGTTAAATATTCATGAGTTTCGTTTCCCTGTAATACTTAACTGTAGGTGTAAGGTAATCATAGTGAAATAATAGTTTTATAATTTTACTGCGAGCGATCTGTAAGTCCTTGTTAGTTTTTGGCGCTTTGCCCCATATTTCAGCTAGGTACATCAGACGCGGCTTTACTAACGAGTTTTAAATGGTCTGGCGCACTCGATGAAGAAGGCAATGAACAATTTTCGCAATGAGCCCAAGGGTGAGAAATGCCTGGATCTGATGCGATCAATTTGCGTTTTCCAGTTTAGCTGTTTTTGGTAAGGCCAAAGGGGCTATTAAGCCAATGGGACTGAGTTTGATTTCCAGCTTTAAGAATTCGTACAGAAATTCTTCCCATAATATTTGTTGCCTTGACTGGCCACTGATCTATTAAATGGTGACAGTTGTAGCATTTATTCCCAGGAAACACGTCTAACAAATGAATGATTTCCTTAGCTGCGATATCTTTTACCAATTTTGTGCGACATATGGCAAGCGAGGGTTCGTTTGAATAGAAACAAAAAAAAAAAAAAAACACTGAGTGGCAAAGCTTCACAAAGGGATCATTTATTCAGCAAGCAGCGTGAACTGCCCATCAATCTTACCCCTGTCTTGGTCAAATTTCTGTGTTTTTGTTTTTGAAGTTTAAACAAAACAAAGACTCTACATTGGTATTGGTAATAATAGAACATATGAAGTGGGGCCGGAATTGTTTATTTAGGGCCTTTGCTCGCCAAATAAACAGAGTATTGGGTCTGGCCTTTTACCACTTAAAAAAAATGCTATCTAGTATCGACCAACGCAAGAACATCACAACATATCGAAAATTCAAGTAACCAGTGCAACAGGGGAAAAGAGCGAAACCGATTCGCAATGCCTCGGTTCCAAAAGAATAACTCCCGATCACTTAATCCATTAGCAACGCGTAAACAATTAGCGACCTCAATACTGCTTTGATAGGTACTCGATGCTAACACGTGGGATGAGGATAAGAAGTATGTTCAGCAAGGTTTTGATACCGTGTGTAAATGTAATTTGGAATATAACATTCTAATTTGCTTACTGTCAATGTCGAAAAGATAAAATACATGACATATTCCCTTAGACCTCAGGATCAACCTTAGTTCCCCTTTAAAGACCTCTCATGTAAATTCATTAACCTTGTCCTGTTTTAGTTAAAATTAATTCTAATATCTTGGCATAACCATACTCGTAGATTAACGTCTCAGCGTCCAACAACAAATTGAAACACTAGTCAAACCTAACCATAACCAGAAAGTTAATTTACATATTAAAAAATCTTAGACATAACATGTGAAACATCAGTTATTAAGACAGTTTACTTTGCAATATGCCAATCTTTGTTAGTATATTGTATTACCATTTGGGGCGGTACCTCTAAAACTTATATGATCAAGTTAGAGAGAGCTCAAAGATCTATTAAAAGTGAGTTGCTTTTTCTCATCTTCTATCCAACTTTCCAACTTTACCAACACTGTCAAGGGCCAACGGTCCGACAGTTGTTTATCTCATAACTGTACTAAAAAAAAAAACACTTAACTTCCCTTAGATCAAGATCTCTCAACACAAAATAGACGAGCAACAAATGTTTGCTCAATCACCCGCTATAACACCAGTTTCTTCCAAAAGTTTTTCTGATTTCTTGGCACTCTTCTGTATAACTAAATTAATTACAAAATATATATCTACATGCATACAAAAGCTATCTGTAAAAGAAAACTACGCATTTGGCTACTAAACCTTGACTACATTGCCACTGAAAACCTATTAAAACCCGTATTGTAAAATCACTTCCACAATCATTCATCATACACACAACATTCTTCATTACCCCAATTCCATCCTTTATTTTTTGATAGGCTTATTCTTATTTGATTTTGTCACGTTATGCATTATTTGTATATTTCCGTGACTTTTTTGCTTGATCATACAGCACATCTTTTACTCCTGAATTTTGTTAACTAGTAGTAATTAGGCAAATTAGATTTTAGACAATATAATTTGAAGGTTTGCCCAGTTTTACGAGTATCTTAATTACACAATTTAACATTTTATTTATTCATTCGATTTTTCTGATAATTTAGTAGGTTCTACTTATACTTAAATACTTAATTGCAATCTTAAACTTTTTAAACAATATTTTGACTCTCTAACCGTTTTGTAAATTAACATGTCCTATCTAAGAGAGCTGGTTGATCTGTAACTCGGGACCGACACCGAACTATCACAGACACCTTCCTCTATTTCAGATTGTACAATCTATTAACCAGTACCTGCAATAGGATTTTGAGATAAATACAGATTTATGACTATGCTTATAGTGATCCATAGCAGCACCAGTAGCAAACTCACAAACATAATTGTATTAGAGAAGAGATAATAACCCAGTTTAATAATAATGAGTTATGATTATGAATGACTAGGTGCGAATTAAGGAACAGCTGATGCGAAGATAACAAGAAAGCATGTCGCCGAGTTTATCAGCTGTTATAGTGAAGTGAAGTTTGGAGTTTTTTTTCGCGCTGACATTGATCTCTGAAGGACCAATGCTAGCGCGGGGTGCATCTAAAGAGTGAACTTTTGTATTTAAGGCAAGGGTTCAATGACGTGCTTACAACAATAATAAAACTGTACAGGACAAACAGCTAATAACGAAACTTAAGTAAGAAGAGTATCGTTTGTCGCGGTGAAGTCATAATAAAACTGTACAGGACAAACAGCCAATAACGAAACTTAAGTAAGAAGAGTATCGTCCGTCGCGGTGAAGTCATAATAAAACTGTACAGGACAAACAGCCAATAACGAAACTTAAGTAAGAAGAGTATCGTCCGTCGCGGTGAAGTCATAATAAAACTGTACAGGACAAACAGCCAATAACGAAACTTAAGTAAGAAGAGTATCATCCGTCGCTGTGAAGTCATAATAAAACTGTACAGGACAAACAGCCAATAACGAAACTTAAGTAAGAAGAGTATCGTCCGTCGCGGTGAAGTCATAATAAAACTGTACAGGACAAACAGCCAATAACGAAACTTAAGTAAGAAGAGTATCGTCCGTCGCGGTGAAGTCATAATAAAACTGTACAGGACAAACAGCCAATAACGAAACTTAAGTAAGAAGAGTATCGTCCGTCGCGGTGAAGTCATAATAAAACTGTACAGGACAAACTGCCAATAACGAAACTTAAGTAAGAAGAGTATCGTCCGTCGCGGTGAAGTCATAATAAAACTGTACAGGACAAACAGCCAATAACGAAACTTAAGTAAGAAGAGTATCGTCCGTCGCGGTGAAGTCATAATAAAACTGTACAGGACAAACAGCCAATAACGAAACTTAAGTAAGAGGAGTATCGTCCTTCGCGGTGAAGACAGAAGAAGCGAGTGGTCATCGGGCCGAACAGGGTCGTCGCCGCGACTCGCCTCAGCTTGCCGATGGTGCGCTTAATACGCTGCCTGCGTGTGCAGACCATGCGCAATGTGTTGTATTGGGTTCGATTCCCAACAGTACCCATTCTACTTTTGGATATTTCGAATAACAACATTTGAGACTCGAACGATAGCTGAAGACTTAAAATATTCCGACAAGGGATTCAATTATTGGATAGACACGGTGAAAGATCAAGAACGCTGCTAATGAGATGTACAAAAACCGGAAACGGTTAGTAGCAAGAACTCAGACGAAAAGACTTTGAAAAGGAAAAACAGCAAAATTTATCACAGCCGAGCAGTGACATAGTAAAGAACCAAGCAACCAGCTGAACCCCGCCCACAGATTCACCGATGAAGCTCGACCTGAATTAACCCTGCTGTGACGTCGTTAAAAGATGCCCTCCCATAGACAAATATCACCCGCCTCTCCACTAATCCCATGCTTACGTTAGGGTGCATACCCCGTAGGCTCTTAATCCTTCCTATCCTAAGGGCACGTCAGTCTTCCCTACCATTACAGTGCCCAGTGTGGTCTTTGTAGCACCATGAAGCATGAGGATTCAAGGGCAAGTGCAAATCTTGGGGTTCATTCGATTAATCGAGTCTGGTCAAACCACGCTGGGGTTGGTGCATTTCATTCATTCATTTAAAGGCTGACAGTCTATACTTGATACCAATCTGCAAAGTCTGTAAATAAGTAAACAACAAGCGAACTGCTCCGGATTACCGTTTTGCACTACGCGGCTACGAGTAATGCTACGAGGCTACGAAGCTACGACGTAGCGTATATCTTTGATGATCAATACCATAACATAACATAACATCACGCCTTGTTTCCCCGAAGGGTTAGGCAGAGGTGTACCTGTACACCCACATTTCGCCGGTTATGTTTAAGTCCCATGTAATAGGGGGCGAGCCTATTGCCATCAACCGGGCACAAATCCAGACTCCGGGGTGCTACTGAGAAATTCCAGATAGAAAAACCCAATATCACTTTGCCCGACCGGGGAATCGAACCCAGGACCTCATGCTCAGCAGTAGCGATTGCGACCACTAGACCAGCGCAACATTAATTTGCTTCAGCGAATATTCAGAAAGCGTGTGATTTTAAGACGTACTCATACATTAAAATTTAATTAAAAAATCTCTCCAATTTATACAAGATCAAAACGCAGCCATAGGAAACTTCTCGCGTATACATTTATGCTGTTTTTTAATCTGTGTTTACAAAGTATACACAAAGAATCATGGCGAGATCCTTACATTATTTTTTACGTTTTTTTTACAGTTCAAAATATTTTCCAACATTGAGAACATATTATCAGGAAGCATATTTTTTAAACACCACATAATAAAAAAATTTCGAAATGAAAGTATTAGTTTTTCGTTTTATCTCGTTGCCCATTTTGTATTTTTTTTAAATGACTTTTACAAAAAGTGACAACTGACAACGGATCTATCAAACTGACGGACAAAAGAGTGATGACTCATGTGAATCGTTGTTTACAGTTGCGCTAAGAGTTGAAAAAGTATATTGATTAATCATCATTTGTGACATTTTCCATAAAACGATGTGTGGATTACGTGAAAGACGATAGGTCTAGAAAGGGTGTGACTACTGTGATGAAGGCTACGGATAAGGCATCCATGAGTCAAGACAGCCAAATTGGGCAGACTACTTACAAACTGGGACAAGGACGATAGGATGACACCCACATCACATCCGCACTGTGTGGTATTTTGTTACAACAAAATCACATCTTATAATCTATTTATCTATTTAACACCTGAGGAGCTGTTGTGCACAGTAATTCTTTCTATGATTCAATAAGTACCAAAGTTTTTATGAAAATTGTATGAAACTCATTTTACTTACATTTCTTTATCTTAAATTATTGTACTGCTGAAAAGCAAACCTTTAGATACATCTGTCTATTTTTCCACATCCTTTTTATATCATTTCATGTGATCTCATATTGTTTTTCCTTTTATTGAATGTTGTGACATTTTGTATCTAACATTGTAATCTGTCAGTTTTTATTTTTTCTATGGTATAGAGCTAAGAGGTCGTCTATTTTATTGTAAAGGTGTAGTAAAACTAGTGTTAAGCCAGGTTCTCACTGTAAGCCATCTTTATAGTTCCTGGCCGATAACCAATTAAGAAGTATTTGGATTGAAAACTAAAAAAGTCACTTCTAGAACGATCGGCCAGAGGCTATATAAACCATTCGATACTTTTCACCAGGTTCTTTTGATTCCGTTCTTTTGATTCCGTCTTTTGACTCGGTCTTTTGGCTTCTTTCATTTTGCAATTTTTCTTACTCATCAGTTTATGTTTTTCTAAAAAGCTATTTAAATATAAACCTTTCTAGAAGTTATTCTCAGTGAATTTATTACAAATATCTTGTGTGTGTAAATGTGTTGGACTCACTCGATCACCTCCGACCCTCCCACTTGCGTCTACGGGAGGAGTTCGAGACGGTTTGCATAGAACTAATAAACGTGGCGTGAGACACCGCCGCCGGAAGAAATACCAACCGACGCGAGCTCCCTCGCAACGGGCTGCGGGCTGATGGAGAGGCTGCTGCGAGCTCCCACTCGACGGACTGCGGGACGGAGGAGCGGCCGACGCGAGCTTATTTTATTCGTGAGCTGCTTCGCGACTGTGAGCACGGAGAGGCTGCTGCGAGCTTCAACCACAGACTGCGGGCCAGAGGAGCGGCCGACGCCTCGAACTACTACCGACTAATCATTTCTAATCCTTAATATCTTTTTACTTACTTTTGTATTTTATAATCTAAAAATTATATTAACTTGTAACCACGTTTGGCCAGTCGGCTAAACGTTATGTTACAACTGCTCCGGACGTAGCAGCGTGCAGTATGACACCA
This sequence comes from Dasypolia templi, assembly GCA_963555695.1. Classification (NCBI taxonomy): domain Eukaryota; kingdom Metazoa; phylum Arthropoda; class Insecta; order Lepidoptera; family Noctuidae; genus Dasypolia; species Dasypolia templi. Next base: position 4,836,401 of record OY743148.1, on the reverse strand, counting down.
ACCGTCTACATTGAGGGCGCATTTATTGATATTGCTTAAGACATATTATACTTAAGATATATTAAAATACTAGGAATAAACACAAATTTGTTGTTCCCACTACCAGGCTCAAGAAAATAGGTGGCTCGTTTAAATGTCAATGTATACGTTTTTATAATAAACTTCCTAGCCACATTCAAGAACTAAGCCTTAATAAATTTAAAACTTTTATAAAGCGGAAATTATGCCAGAAAGCCTATTATACTGTCAAGGACTATATTGAGGTCAAGAAGGCTTGGGATTGAGCTGCTCCAATAAGTTTACACAGACATAATTGATGTGTAATTTGCTATTTTACTTTTTTTTTCTTTTAATCTTTTTTTTTCTATATACGTACCATTTTATCTAAACAATGACATGTTTATATTTACTGTATAAAGTATAATATTGTTTTAATTTTTGTGAATGTGAGGACTATGTGGGTCATTGCATTTTTTTTTTCTTCTTTTAATGATGATGGTCTGGCTGTTTGAGTACTTTACGCGGCCTCCCCAAATGTCCTTTCTTTTGTATTGTTCGTCGGATCGTTGAGCTCCTTAGTTCTGAGTTGAGCTGCACGATGATTGACAAATGCGTGCACTGACTGGACAGGTCCACTCAAATCCGTGTGGCTCTTTCCTCAAAAGACCATTTCAGACACCAGTCTACATATACCTCATATGATATGACCAAGATTATTTTCATATTTTATTTACACTTTGACATTGATGCACTTTATATATGCAATGACATTTACTTTGTAAAGGATTATACTACTTTAATTATTGTGAATGTGAAGACATTGTGGATTTGTTGTTTTTTTTAATGCATTTTTTTTTAAATTATTAGTTTTAATCATGGTCTGGTAGTTTGAGTAATTTATGCGGCCTACCCAAATGTCCTTTCTTTGGTAATGTTCGTCGAATCGTTTAGCTCCTTTAGTTCTGTGTTGAGCTGCATGACAACTGACAAATGCGTGCACTGACTGGACAGGTCCACTCATTCTGTGTGGTTCTTTCCTCGAAAGACCATTTCAGATATCAATCCACATGGTCTTCACATGACCTGACCAAGATTATGTCTGGACTTTAAAAGAGACAGTGACCTCTGAATTTGTTTCGGCGTTTCTTCTCAGAGTAGTCAGATAGGAAATGCCGATCTCACCTAGTTTTTAAAATATGATTGACGTGTAAAAGTGTTTGTACAAACCTATTTACAGAAATAAAATAATTTATCATTTATCATTTATACGAGTAGTATATTGTACAAATTAATTGCCCAAATGATTCAATGACCAAGGAATAAACAAAAAAATACCCTGAGGCTGGAAAAAATATTGGTCTCTGAAGGAAATTATGAAGAGCAAAGACAAGTTGAGATATGAACGCAAATTATCGATGTGAGCGCTGTCGGCGATTATGGTCTGGCTCGGAATGCGGCCCAGGCAATGGACAAAACGGAAAAACGTTTTATTTTAATTTTTTTATGTTCTGAAAACGAGGCCTTTGGCTACTTTATTTGTATGTAATTTGTGTTTGATTTTTATAATGTGCGTATTGTTTGTGCAAAATAAACAATTATTCTTTATTTTCTTTCAAATGATCTAAATTTTTTTTTTGTATCTTAGCAATCAAATATCAGCTCAATTCTCGATGTGGATGCGGAGAAATATAAAAAAAAGAGTTTTGGTGATATTGTCGATTAATTTAGTAATCGATTGCACAATTACAAAAGGAAAACCTGGTGCAAATGTGGGAAAGTGGGAAGATGAAGTGGCGCAACAAACTCCCCAGCAGCACAGCTGTCTGTTCGGTTGAAGAACTGGATGCTAAACAATAAATTGTAAGTAATTACCAAAACATTAAATTAATTGACATACATCATTTAGCCACGCCAATACCAAAAAAAGAAAAAAAAAATTGAATTGAGGGAAGGAGGAAACCCGACCCCCGAAGCTACTGCAAGCAGTGACATCTAAGGGAGCATGACGAACTTGCTGCCGGTTGCTCAGGCAAGAATAATATTATCAATTGTCGAGGTCGCTAGCTAACCATATATTGCAATACAGCTCATTAAAAAACATTGTAATGAGTAGATCATGCCAATAATAAATAAAAATTACAAAATAATTGACATATACCGTCAAATAAAATAATAAAAAAACAAATATATGAACTCATATACCCTGTCAGTAGGTAAGCTGATTCTGGAGAAAGAACACGAACATTGTCTTGAGTTATTCACAGCGACCAACAGTTCTTATCGTTTAAGTAGTCGTTAATGGTATAATATGCCTTTGAACAAAGGTTGGATTTAACTTGAGCCTTAAACGCATTAAAAGGTAAATCTAGTAAAGAATAGGGTAACTTGTTATAAAAGGTTATACCAAGCCCAACAAATGAGTTATGGTCCTTATGAAGCCGGTGAAAGGGAGCACGTAGTTTGTTCTTATTTCTAGTGTTAACATTGTGTAAATCTCTGTTTTTAGTGTATAAGTGTATATTTTGCCTAATATATAAGATGTTGGTGAAAATGAATTGAGACGCCAACGTGAGAATACCAATATCTTTAAAAAAAATCTCTAAGAGAAACTCTCGGACGAATATATTTTGAATATCAGCGGCTTTGCCCCACAGCAGAATACCGTAACACATAACGCTGTGGAAATAACTAAAATAGACTAACCGAGCTGTATGAACGTCAGTATATTGTCTTACTTTCCTGACGGCGTAGGCGGCTGAACTGATCTTCCCTGCTAGGCTTGATATGTGTGGGCCCCACTGAAGTTTGGTATCTACTGTTATGCCCAGAAAACCGAGTCTACAGTTTCAAGCAGCTCTTTATCTAAGACGATGTCGGGTCCTAGATTTCTAACATTCGGTAAGACGAACTTCACACATTTCGTTTTCTTGGCATTGTGAACTAGGTTATTTGACATAAACCAATCCGTAACCATTGAGAGTGCACTGTTTACGTCGTCAAAATCTTGTCTATTCCTTTCTACTTTAAAAATAAGAGAGGTATCATCTGCAAACAGTACAACGTCACAGATATCATTTAAATATAATGGTAAGTCATTGATATACACTAAGAACAAGAATGGACCCAGTATTGAGCCTTGAGGTACACCTAACTGAACTGGTAGCTCGGAAGATTTCACACCATCGACATCGAGACATTGGAACCTATTATATAAATAAGAATTTATTACGTTGAGAGCTTCGTTTTGGACACCGTCAAGAAGTAGTTTACGCAAAAGCGTGTCATGGCGCAAGCAATCAAAGGCTTTAGAGAGATCACAGAAAACTCCAATAGCATTTTGCGATTTCTCCCATGCATTAAATATGTGTTTCAGCAGAGCAACACCCGCATCCGTAGTCGAACGTCCTTTTGTAAAGCCATATTGTTCATTATGAAGTAGACTATTTAAGTTAAAACGACAACTGATAAAGTATTAACTTTACAAATATTTTGCTAAATGCTGGTAAGACAGAAATAGGCCTAAAATTGCTAATGATATTTTTATTACCAGATTTAAATAATGGTATGACTTTACTACTCTTCATGAGGTCAGGAAAAGTTCCTAGATCAACACATTCATTAAAAGTATTAGCTAGTTAAGGGGCTACGATGTCTATTAAATTACTTAAAAGTTTAATGGAGATGCCCCAGAAATCACCAGTGTTTTTAGACTTAAGTGTGTTAAAGACGTTAATTACATCACTAGGCGTTAGGAAGCTAAATAAGAGAGTACATTTTGGCACACTACTATTCAAAAGGTTCTCAGCTTTAGACGGGGACGAATTTAAGGAGCAAGTTGTAGTTATAGGTATGTTGGCAAAAAACTCATTAAATGCCTCAGCTACGTCAGCTGCCTTACTAACTAATTTGTTATCGACGATAATCTCAAGTTGATTTTCTTGTTTAACCGACTTATCCGTTTCATAGTTAATAATTTTCCAAGTGGTTTTAATATGTTTTACAAACTTTATGTTGGAAAAAATACATTAGTATTTTTTCAAACCATATAACTCGTATAGTCTCGCTCTACTATTTTAAATACCTGTAGTAGTCCATTGGTTGAAGCCAATGGAAGTGCCATTAATGTTAATGGTTTTGGTCTTGAAAATGGACTGGTATTCTTTTTGCACAACATCAAAAAGGGCTCCGTAAATTTCATTAGGATTCTCGTATTCTACTAACGATGGTGTAATTCTATGATCTATATTATTTTTAAACTTGTAACAACGACTAGCTGTATAAGGCCTGCATTCAAGTTTATACTGTTTTTTATGTAATGTCATGGGGAAGCTAGCTAATAAACTACAGAGGTCGGACGTTAAGTCACTTAACACTCATTTATTTTTGGCATCACAATTACTAAATATATTATCAAGACAAGTTGACGAAGATGCCGTGATCCCAGTTGGTTCAAAAAACAAGTTAATCAAATTATAAGACCTAAACAGATTGAGAAGTCTAATGCATAATGGAGTAACATCTAAAATATTAATATTAAAATCTCCACATAAAACCATACTCTTATTACTTGATTTTAACCTATTGAGAAAATCCTCCATTACCGATTCAAAACTAATAAAATCACCAGATGGAGGGCGATAAACGCAGATTACAACGAATTGCTCTAGTTCAACACAAGACAACTCAATAGTGCGCTCGATAGAAAGATTAACTAAATCTAAACGTTGTTTACATTTCAACTTGTTTGAAACAAGAACTAAAGAACCACCGCGAATAGCATTTCTCAAAAATGCACTTTGTACGGTAAAATCATCATCATCGATAAACACTACTTCATGTTCCTTCAACCAGTGTTCAGTCAAACATAACACGTGAACATCATAGTTCTCCATAAATAAACTTAACTCTAACTCTTTGCCGGACAGACCCTGCATATTTTGATGAACAACATTCAACATATGCGGCTCACCCGTTGTTGCACCTAATAGTTTAAACTACAAGGCGTATCAAAAGTAGTATTAGTACCACTACTAACTGTAATCGACGGTACAGTACATGTACCCTTGTCACTTAATATCAAGAAGTCAAATTAATATCAAGTTTGTGTATTTTTTTATGGGAAAACCTTAATCTGTTGAAAGTGTTAGAATGTTCATTATGAAATGATTTATATAACATCGGGTTAGGTCTAATAAAATAAAAAACTTGATAAATGTCTCTAGTCCTCTTCTGCAAAAACATTATTTAAATGCTGAGCTGGTAGTAAAATGTTATCCTGATAAGATCACGTTGTCGACATAAATTATATACTCTCCAATTGCAGGTATGCTGGAAGAGATTTCTTTATAAATAAGCATCACCTTTGTACGTATTTAAATGTTCCTTTTTTTCTTGTCTTTTTATTTCTGCGTCCATAAATCTTTAATGAATAAATATATAAAATTAAAAAAGGTAATCATTTTAGTTGTGAATCAATAACAGGTGGTAGGTGGGTATGGGTTAAAGTTTGTATGAAATAATGTTTACACGCCATCCGAAAAACTCGAAACTCAGTATTAAAACTTTCGGGTGAAAATAAGCAATAATTAGTTTTTGGGTTTTTAATTTTTAGGGGAGGATTTTACTGCGTGACCTAATAATAATTAACATAAAAATGGGTGTAAATGATCTTGAGTCATGATTTGGAAATATTCCAATATATTTTTCTAAATTTCATCCCTGTGGGGTTGAAAAGAGGGCACACAGTTTAAATATGCAATCTTATTTCTTTTGGTTAACAAACTTGAAACTTGGCAATATTTGTCTCAGTAAATAATAAAGACTTAACTTTTATTTCTTTTGAACAACCCTATAGAGTTAGAAAGTTTTTTTATTTTTATTTAACATTGGTACTAATACTTAGAACAAAAAAGGTTGTTTTTTTCAGGGTTTTTTTATCAACTCCTAATGGGGAGGAAAAGGGTAATAAAGTATAAGACGTGGATTAATAGGTAAATATAAAAGTCGTATTCCTTTTTTTTATATACGTTGCCCCACACTAGGAATTACTCCTGTATCGTGGGTGCGTTAACAAACATGTAAACTCACCAGACCCGGAACAACAATTTGTAGGTCATACAAATTTTTGTTCTGTTCGGGAATCGAACCCGGGACACGCAGTGCAGCAGCCGATCGCTCAACCACTGCGCCAACCGTGCCGACAAAAACTGTAAACTTTTCTATAAACTATCTATAAACTTTGAAAAAGGACTCTAGTTTTTAATTGTTTTAGCTAGTTTATGATAAGGCAGCATTAAGGCATAAGTTGACATTTTGTATTTACAAAGATTTAGAATAACAAAAGGCTGTCTCTAAATAAATGATAAAGGTCGTAAACATAAATTTTCGAAAACTACCTTTCAAGGGGATGGTGGAGGGGATGTTAAAATATTTTGAGTATTACGCTTTATTGGTACAGTACGATCAAACAGTGCCTAACCAAACTTTTACCATTTGAGTTCCTTTGATAACCTGAATCCTACATTATTCTACTCTATTTCTATGTAATTCGCCTGGTTTTAAGTAAATGCAAGATTTGCATGTAGTACCATTTACAAGTGACTTTTATTTTTTTTAAGTATGTCGTTTTCCAGAATAAATGGGACTCGCTTTGTTTGTTTTGCTAAGTAGTCATTCGTCTACCAAGGAATATGATTTTACAGAAAAATCTATTTAAATTAAAATAATTATTATCAACCGTAGGGTCATTATAGGCTGATTGTACTATGCTAAATTATGAAGAGATCAGAAATAAGGAAGGCATATCCTAAAATCCGTAGCAGAACCAAGGTAAAAGACATTGCCCGAAGAATTGCCAAAATTAAGTGGACTGCCACTTAATTTTGCACCGCAAATAGCTAGCAGAACAGATGGCCGATGAGCCCTGCAGCTTCTGGAGTGGACTGACGACCTTGTAAAGGCCGCAAGAATCCTCTGGATTCGACTAGCACAGAACGATCGAAGTGGCGATGCTTGGGGGAGGCCTGTATCCATTGGACGTTTTTCAGCTTAATGATGTTGATGATGAAAGTTAGAAGAATTTAACTAAAGAAATGATAATATCCCATTTACCTGTGTTGGGAAAACTACAGTTGTTTTTATTTTAAATGCTGAACACTGTTAATATCACAACAAAACGTTTTAGATTCACTGATGCCGCGCCAAATGGGTTATTGTGTTTGGTAATACGTTAAAACAAAAGTCAATGTCGGTATAAAGTTATTGTTTATTTATGGCACTCAGACGACTTATTCACGAAAACATTTTTTGGGGTACTATTACAATTGAATCTAAAGACTAAAGTGAATTTGTCACTTATAGGTGTGCACAGCACTTACATATTAATTCAATTTTATAACATTACACAGAATAAGTGCATAATTATTATAGGGTATAAACCAAACTGAAAATTGAAACAAATAATGAAAAAGATAGAAATAATTAAATTTGCTTTGTTGCTCTAAAGACTATGGCCTCTCTGGGTCAGTAACAATAGTTTGCGAAACAGCGATAGTTTGTTAGCAAAGATGACGATGCTATTGGAACGTGTATGGAGCTCATTGTACGTACTCATCAACCTGTTCATTGGTGCCAAATGTCCGAGGTTAGTTTTGGCTGGGCGTGGATAAAATACATCTGGCATGCGTACAGATCTAGGTGTACTATGGCGAGGGATAGATATATTTATTTCTACACGAAGCTTCGGAACTTGTATAGATTCATTAAGTATTTTATAAAGCAAAATCAGGTCGTTAGCATGCCTTCGCTGTTCTTAAGTTAACATTTTGAAATGACTTAAGCTTTGCAAGTAGTCAGCGTCCCGAGGACAGTTATTAGATTTGAACCGCAGATACCGTGTGAAGCTTTTTTGAACATGTTCTATGCGATTCACATGTGTACCATAAATTGGATTCCAAACAGGTGATGCATATTCCAAAACAGTTCGTACAAGTGAGTCATAGAGTACTGTTAAGGTTTGGAAATGTTTGAAGTCATAACAGGTTCTTTTTATGAATCCAAGTGTTTAGCAGCCCTAGAGACAATAGCGTCAATGTGAGGTATGAAGGTAAGTTTGCTGTCAACGAGAACACCTAAGTCTCGGATTTTGTCAACCTTTTAAAGTACTTTTCCGTTGAGCGAATATGAAGACGTAAGCGTCAGGTGTTTTTTGGTGAATGTTATATGGTAACACTTATCGGCATTATGAACCGTGTAATTTTTAGTGCACCAACTATGCTCTACATAGTTGGTGCACTAAAAATCATATGGTTCATCAAGTTGAGGTCTTCCTGGAGCAGAGCCATGTCTGTACTTGCGTCAATAACTCGATATAGTTTCAAGTCATCTGCGAAGATGGAATAGGTGCTGTACTTGATACTGTTTACTATATCATTGATGAATATAATAAATAGTATAGGGCCCAAATGGAAACCTTGTGGAACTCCGGTTGTTGAAGTGTAAGTTAGGGACTGGTGACCCTTTACTACAACTCTCTGTGTTCTATCGGTCAAATAAGATTTAAACCACAGCAGCAGTTGGCCAAATATCGGAGGTTTGACAGCTTTTGTAGCAATATTTTGTGGTCTACTTTGTCGAACGCACTGCTAAAATCGCACTGCTTGCGTGAGTCACTAATTTGGAAAGGTCATTGACGTAATGAGCTAAGTTGGTCTTTGTGGATTTTTGAGCTCAGAAAGCATGTTGTTGTGGAGCCACTATTTTAGAATGAGCGGTTAATATAGGACGCATGAGAGACTCAAAAACTTTTGAAAAAACAGACAAGATAGAGATAGGTCGGTAATTCTTTACGTCATCAGCCTCCCCTTTTTTAAAGACGGGCACTACATGCGCGTAGAGTGGTTGAATATTATTTCCGTGGAAGGGATAGACTTACTGCACATTTTTTGAGAAACATAGGTGGTAGACCGTCAGGACCTGCACCTTTGCATACATTAAGCTTTCTTAGTGTTCTGATTACGTCTTTTTCCGAGAAAGTAACGCTGCCCAACGTGTTGCAAAAGAAGATCTGCATAATATACCTGATTGAGTGGGTGTCGACGAAAAGTGACGTGCAAAACGATCACAGATGCCGTCACCCGTAGTGGCCACCTCATAGCCCAACTTCAATTCCGACGGCATTTCACTTGTGCCTGATTTTTTTGCCTTGACGAAGGACCAGTAACGCTTGGGATTATGGGTTATGCCCTCCTCCATGTTCCTAGAGAAGTTATCATAGCTACTTTTGATAACTAGATTGGCTCTCTCGCTCAATAATTTATATTCGTAGACGTAACGCGGATTTATAAATTTTGTAACGGTTTTTAAGTTTTTCCTTTTCGTTCAGAATGTTTTTAAGACTTTTAGGGAAGCTTGTGGGGTATTTATTGCATTTTATTTTGAATTTTGGCACAAATGAACTTATGATGTTATCCAATATCTTATCTCATCTACCGTAGCGTTGGCTTCCTGACATTGAGTAAAATGTTCAATCCAATCAACCTGATTTATTATCTCGTTAATAATTTAATAGTTAGTTTTGCGGAAGTTATCCTTTACAGAGAGCTTGCTCTTAAGAAATCTAGGTGATACACTAGTAATCTCTATACATAGAGGGGAATGATAAGGGTCTATTGTTGACATTGGTTTAGTACATTCATGGACAAGTACATCATGAAAGTTAGACAATATTAGGTCTAATGATTTACATTGGTGGTTTTTTACATGATTTACCTGTTGTAAGCTGGTAATAAGAGATAAACCATCTACAAGGGAGTAGCCTAACGAGTTGTTATAACTACTTGTGGTCATACTTGCTGACTGAGGGTTAGTGATATCCAGCTCACACTTGATAAATTCCAGATTAAAATCTCTAGCTATGAATGCATGGCTACCCGTTAAATCAATTACAGAGGTAACCTTATCCAGGAACGTGTTCAGTGTTTGTAGTTGTACAGATGGAGGCAAGTATACTGCACAGATGTTCAAATATTGCGTCTTTTTTTCTTCCGTAATCATTAGTCTCAGCCACAAATTTTCGGAGTCAGTTTCCCATTTTGCAATGCGAATACTACCGATTGTTTTCAATACTGCGATTAGCACGCCTCCACCCTTTTTATGTCTCAGAAGAGTTGAGGATCTATCACTGTGATATATTGTGTCTAGATACACAGTAGTCCAATATTTCGCCGTAATTTTATTGCATTGTCGAGCCAAGTTTCTGAAGCAATAATAACGTCATAATGATGGCGTTGTACTGCGAGCATAATGTTTGTCAGTTTGGTTCTTGCTCCTCTAAAATATTGGTATTAGATCTTGAATGGATGTCTTGAGATCAAAGGTAACGTATTAGTTGTTTTTTGTTACAGCCAAGATCGAATATTTGTTAGAGCAGTTCAACAGCTTCGAGGCTCCGCACTTGTTTGGCTTGTATACCATTAGCTTTTCCGGCTTGTATTCTTTGAGCTGCGTGGATCTGTTTATTGAGTTACAGTTACAAATACTGGTTTTTTGCTCCTCCATATCCTAAGAGATGGGAGTTCAGCTTGTTCTCCGGATGCTTTTTATTATAGTTAATAACGGACGCTAGGATTTCATCGCGAGATGATACTATTCATCTTGACAATTATTGCCCTGGGAGAAGTGCTTTGTGGTTCTAGTTTCCTGACACGAACGGCGGATATGATGTAGTACTCCTTTAGTTTGCTTGAAACGGCCTTTCACAGCTGGACTGCAGTACTGATCAAATTCTCAGACTTGATTTCAGGCACGCCGTTGATTTCAATGTTTTGTTTACGGATGTTTTGTTCCAGGAACTGTTATAGACAGGTCTGACACAGTATGCTTAAGAAGCTCAATTTCTTTAAGAGTGCGTTGGTTAGCTTCTTTATAGTCTTGAAGTTCGTTTTTCATGGAATCATCACTCATGAATTGAACCGAGGATTCGAGTTTGCGGACGAGGCACATAGCCTCCTTTAAATCCCGTAGTTCCAATTGAAGATTTTATGGATTATGAAATCTCAATTGACATCACCTATCTTATTTCACGGCGAATGGCCTGCAGAAATTCCTCAGTCAATAGATGCGTGCTCGATGTCTGGGGAGTTTATGCGTGGACGTTTCTGACGAATTGAAACGTTGGCGATAACAGGCGAATCAGACAGTGCTTTTTGCATATTAGGTGCGGACTGTTTCTGACTAGTTGAAACGTTTGTAATACCTGGCGCGTCAGACAGTGCTTTTTGCATATCGGGTTCGGACTCAGTATGGCTAAAATTAATGCTGGTAATTGGAGAGGTTTCAATATTTTGAGACATTGATATCCGATAGCAATGTAAACAGCAACAAGAAGAAGAAGAAAAAAAAAAAAAAAAAAAGGGATTTCGTCACTTGGAGTTGATCTCGAGACCTACGCCTCAGTGGCCTCACTGTTTTATTAGCAGCTACGAGCGCTACTGACGGTTTCGTTAAAAATAGTAGTTGTATGGTGAATGTTAATCCAGTTAGATTGGTGACGAGTAGAAGTTTTGATAGGTCCAAAGTTCAGTCTTTTGTTTGCCGTGAGCCCTGCCGATAATAAACTTGAATTGTAACAGTTTTGTAATGATGTTTTTGTGAGTTTTTTGCACTTATTTTCACATGACACGGTTTATATTCATATCGATCGATTAGGCGTTGAACACTCATTGTCACCATTTATGTTCTTAGTTGTTTAATGCACTTTTTGTTCACTTTAGCAATTTGGCTGCATTTTGGCTTTTATTAAAATGTTATCCAATAAATTTTCTACACTCTGAAAGATTTCCTTGAGAACTGTCAGTGCAAATTATCATCATCATCTGTCTACCCTTTTTCCAACTATTACTACAATTTTACGTGGAGTGACTGCCTACCTGCCTACCTACCTGTACGTTACTAGGTAATACGACACCCCTTGGTACGACTGGAAATTATTTATCAAAATAAAAAGTTGATGTAATATTGTAGACTTCATTTTACGCTTACGATCGTCGTTTTCGAATATTGCAAAAGTAATGACGTAGTACACTTTAGCTAACGTGTATCGGAGCTACAAAAAATAATTGATGCAATATTATTAGCTTTTAATAAAAATGTGTTTATTAAAATCTGCTAAGCTCGTAACTGCCATTCTAAACTTTTGTAAGAGATGGTTTTTAATGAAAATTAAATCGTTACTTACAAGTAATAAAATTGAGTCAAAATACAAAATTATTTTTGTGAGGTAAATTATGATTGCTATATTTTTATTACAAAAAGGATCTCTGTTTCTTTAAATCGCCTAACAAATAACCAAACTTTTATGTTAATTAACTGTGAGCCGACTATTTTCCAGTGAAAAGCCGAATATTTTAATCACCACAACATAAAAACTTGTAAATTTGAGCAAAAATACCAACCATTTGTGCGTACCATTCCCGATTCAATGAAATACTAATAATAAATGAATCAATTTAGTATTCAGCACCTCATGTATTAAATAAATTAGAGTCCCTTCTTTGTTTTATTATTCAATGCTGATGGCCTGCTGTTAATTGCTGTGATCAAATAGTCATTAGGGCTGGAATTAAATTACAGAATATAGTGCCGATAGTTGTAATGTTCTTTGAAGGGTTCAACTGAGTTAGAAGAGGGTACATACCCTTTTCTTGTAAGTGTAGTAAAAGGTGAGTGAGAGATTAAGTCAAGAGTATTGATCGCAGCAGTAGGCGCAATCAATACTCTAAATTGGATATTGCGTTCGGCAATCCCTATTGAATTGTCAAGGAGTTGGTCAGTTAGAAATATAAAGCTAGTTGCCCATTCCAAAGCGTTGTAGGTACCTTCTGAGAAGAAAGGGCAAGAAACTCCATGGTCACTCTTTTAAATAATATTGTTCTTATATATAGATTAGTAACATCATTAATTTTCATCCTATATGTGAGAACGATATACAAAAACCGTACACGTTAAAAGAGTCCAGTGTGCAGTAAAAAATGAATACAAAGAATCCAAAAAATAAATTATTTAAATTAGCCGTGGCAGCTAAGAGATGGCCAGTCCCTACTGACGGCGCCCGTTCACGAACATAACGCATGGATCAGCACTATTCAGCTCAATCATTTGAAGGGAGCTAAATGAACCAACACACGCACCACCATCAGCGAGACATTTGAGTGAGCATGACATACTATCAGCCGCCAGGGCACATTCAAGTCAATCTATGACATTACTCGGTAAATCTACCTGCATAGTACAAAGTACTCACACCTGTGATTTGCATTTACATAATTTATAGGAAATTGAGTTTATACAATGCAAATATAGTCTTACAATCTTCAGCAGCTCTAACAGTATTTCAAATGTTAAATAATTAGTTGCGGTATGGAGCAGGACCAGCAACGCAAAGATCAGCCATTACCCCCTCGCCATATTTGAGGGAAGGAGTCAACCCGACTCCAGATGAATTGTGATGCCACCGTGAGAATACCAACATCTTAAAAAAATCTCTCAGAGAAACCCTAGTCCCTAGCTGGTAAATTGCTTTTTGAAGAACAAATATATAGGGTGGCTGGAACATAAAGGTCCATAATCCGAAATGACTTAAATGAAATATACCCTAACAGATGGATCGGACGCACCGGACCAATTAGGTGGCCTTCACGCACACCTGACCTCAACCCCGTCGATTTTTTTCATTTGGGGCTATTACAATGAAATAGAAATTCAAGTGAACAAGAGCTGAGGCAAAAGATTGCAGAAGCTGAACGTGTTGTGAGAGAGAACAGAGAAGCTTTTAAACTATTGAAAGACAATTTCTTACGTAGGTGTAGAATGTGTATTGCTGCTGGAGGTGGCCACTTTGAAAACTTTTTGTAAACGTCAAAAATAAATTACATCTTTCCACATAATCTTCTGTCTTTTATTTACAAAACTACTTCTTACTTACCGACCTCTGAAGCTATTAGTTGGTTAGTTTCTAGTACTAGTAGTTTCTAGTATTAAAATTAACATTAGGAACGGTTGAAAATTTAAGTCACAATAATTACCGAACGAATTTTTTTCACTTTAGACCATCATTTTCATAATTTCATCACTGTTACGAAGCTGATTATTTTATACGTAAAAGTACTACTTACTCATGAAGATACAGTTGATAAAAAAAGACTCGACAAGTTCTTCTACTTTTTTTTTTTTAAATTGGTTTTGTCGAAAATAATCAAAAATTCATAACTTAAAAACTATAAAATGTTGCAGAACATTACTAGGGGTGATTCGCATACCCCACGATACGAGCGACCAAAATTTTATATTTGGCAGTCAATGTTTCGGCCACCCTGTATTTTGAATTTCAGTGATAATGTATGCTTGTAGGCAGACATAACCTATTAAACCCACTTTGGACCGGTATACCCAATACCGGTCTACTCGTGGATTTTCATGACCCGTAATAACAAAACCTGTCTGACATTAAAGAATTATAGCAAAGTTTCTCTAAAGGCACTATTACTAAAAGAAACTTTCGTTAAAATGAATTGATCGGATCATATATATCTGGATAATGAAACAGCACCCTAATTGCGTAATACACAATCAATCGGAATCTGAATCGTTTTAAAATAGATTGCTAATCCATTGCTTCTTTAGTTCGATAAAAAATCTGGTTATCAATATAAAAAACGCAAGAAAAAAAAACTCTCGCGAGTAGGTCAAGTCGCTCCGCGGTAAAAAAAATCATAAAAATCGTTTTTTTTCGAAAAACATCAAGTTTTATACAACGTTAGAAGCGGGCTGCAAAGACGCACATTAAAGTGAAACTGGTTTTCGAAAAAGTTCAAAATTGTGCACGTGAAAAGTGAAAAACCCATTCCGAAAACGTTTGGAGCGCGACGCTGCTCGATTTTGAGTGTCAGCTCGCGAATCGGCGAATGCGGCTTGGTGCGACAAGTGAATACCTATCTCTGGAGATCCCGGGGGTTTTTGACTGGATGGTCGACCAACCCCTAAGGCGACACAGACAAGGAGCTGGAAGGCAAACTGACTTTGAAGAAATTCTTCGAAAAACAATAATAAACAAGTCCGTCTGTCACCTGGCAACGGTTGCCAGGGCTACGCCGACGCAAGCATCGACGCGGCGGCGTGGTGGCCTAGGCCGCCAGCGCGACTGCGTCACCTCCGTCACAGCTTCAGTCATTGGTCACTGTCACCGGTGTCACAACAGACGTTTTAGTGTGTTTTATTCGTTTAATTTGTAATTGTTGTTATTTTTATTATTATAGTAATACCTGTTTATATCAATGCTAAGTGGCAGCAGTGATGTGGTGGATAATAGTGGTTGTCAACCTTCAACATCACTGAGCATCCTGCAGAGATGTCCGCTGTGTACCCAAGCACGGTTTTTTAAAGGTAAGAGGGGTCTGAATGTGCATATAGGAAAGGTACACAGACCACAAAATGCACTCACCTCAGACCCGATCAGATCCGTTTTGGAAAACCCTGTCAAAATTCTGTACCTGTCTTGAAACTAGTTCCCCGTTGCGCCAGACCTCTTGTGGCACAACACTTAGCAGGCTGCGTTTGCCTTGCCGCCCAGGAGAACTCGCAAAGTTTTTGGGAACAGCTGCTCACCTTCCCTTACAAAATTCTACATGTACAAAATAATTTGAACACCAAAAAGACATTAACTGCACAAATTTAAGAAAACTGTTATATTTCGGCTCATAATTTGGATTCCAAAATACCGACACGGACACACAAAATACCTATTCAAGAGGTATACGCCATTTAGTAGAATGTAAATTAGGGGAAGGTGACATTAGCGGAGCAGCCAGGATCCTTTTCAGTAGCGATGTGGTGGCACCGTTTTCTCCAGAGACACTCGCAGCTCTGCAGAGCAAACACCCTGCCCCAATGGATGGCCTTTTTTTCCCGACTCCCCTGATCCGGATATTCACTCCCTCAATATTACAGGTCGAGAGTTGATCACAGCCATTAGTTCCTTCCGGAGCGGCTGTGCTGGCGGCCCCGACGGTCTGAGTCCTCAGCACCTTAAGGACCTTATCTGTTCAGGCGCCGGTGAAGCTGGTGAGTTGCTCTTGAAGGAGCTTACTGCTCTGATCAGCCTCATTCTCTCCGGCAAGGTGAACGAGGCCGTCATCGACGTTTTGTACGGGGCTAATTTATGCACCCTGCGCAAGAGGGATGGCGGCATTCGTCCTATTGCCGTGGGAACTACTTACCGTCGTATGGCAGCCAAGATTTGTTGTACATTTCATGGTGAGGTGGTTTCGAATAAAATTCAGCCCCTGCAGCTCGGTTATGGCTCCAAAGAGGGCTGTGAGGCTGCCGTACACGCCTTGTCGACCTACCTAAATTCTGGCAAAGGCGAGGTCATCCTGAAGGTTGACATAAAGAACGCCTTTAATTCAGTTAATAGGGACACCTTGTTGGCAGAAACTAAAAAAGGAATACCCCAAATCTATAGTTTCCTTTCGCAATGTTACAGACACCCATCAAAATTACTGTATAGGAACAACGTTTTGGAATCTGCTGTTTGCTGTCAACAAGGTGATCCACTCGGGCCAGTGATTTTCAGTTTAGCTATTCAACCTATACCCGGCAGCTAAATTCTAAATTTAACGTTTGGTATCTTGACGATGGAACCTTGGGAGGCGATGTAGAAACTGTTTTAAATGACCTACTGTTCTAAAAAAATTAACTTCAAAACATTGGCCTTGATCTCATACTTTCTTAGCGAACAGTACTGACAGACAACCGACACTTTCTAAATTTAATGCAATAGCTCCAGAAATCAAAATTGTTGAAAAAAGCTCTCTTCGTCTCCTTGGGTCTCCAATTTTTGAAAATTCCTTTCCCGGTTTTATTGAGAAAAAAATACAAAATTTCAACGACATTTCGGAAATACTGTTCCAAATTAACATGCATTCGGCCATCACCTTAATTCGTTACTGCTCTTTCGGCCCTAAATTAACATATTTCCTTCGCACTTCCTATTTATGGAAGCACACTCACCTTTTAGAAAGAATAGACCAAATTATCCGGCACAGACTTACTACGGTTTTAAATGTGGCCATGGACGACTGAGCTTGGGTACAAGCTACTCTTCCTATTCGTATGGGAGGCCTCGGCGTCCGCAAAATTTCTAGCATTAGTTTACCGGCTTTCCTATCCTCGCTCCATGGCACTGAGAAATTAATCAGGAAAATCCTTACCTCCACACTGATTAATTTTGATGTACCTTGCTTCACCGAGGTTTTGGATGCCTGGAGACTCGTTTGCCCGAATTCTGATCTACCCGATAATCCTTTTTTCCCGAGACGTTGGGATGAGCCGCTCTGCAGAGTAGTACAGGACAATTTAATTAACACGTCTGCTACTTCTGCGGAGCGTGCGCGCCTGCTGGCACCTGTGGGTAAATGGGAGTCAGGTCTGTGGGATGCAGCGTGTGTCGACACTCTTGCGCCATCCCATCTTCCTGGTTCGGCGAGCTGTGTTGGCTCGGCGTAAGAATAATAAATAACCTTATTGGTAATTATATTTTCGAGCCGTTGAAACCCTCGGGCCGTGGGGTCCGTGCGCTCATGGTCTCTATAAGGAAATTTCTAAACTGCTGGTTGACACTTCCCGTGACCCAAGGGCTGGCTTTTACCTTAGCCAGAGGCTAAGCATTGCCATACAACGTGGCAACGCTGCCAGTCTCTGGGCTACATTACCAGTCGACAGCGATGCGGATGAATTTTTTGACGCAATTTTTTAAATTGTAAATGTTTTTTTTTGTACATTGGCTTAAATTACTGTGTGTATAGTTAATAAGTAGTTGGTTGTTTTAGTAACGCATAAATTGTTGCTGAACTTTCAAAATCAAACAGATTAGTCGTAATCGTTTACGAAAATGTGTTACGCAATTAGGCTGCAGGTCATCACACAGGCAAGGTAGTTTAGTATACTCATACAAATCACCGACACTAATTGATAAATACTATTTCATTTTGAGGAGTCGTCTTGTCTATCTTCTGAATAATCTCCCAAACAAAACAAAGAACCTAATTCCCCAACTTTCCACCACATTTAGACATCATGTTTTTACGACGGAGCCGGTCAATCGAAACTTTTTTATCCCCAGCATTTCCCACATATGGTACCCGGTTAATGAGGTCAGATCTTTTTTTCGGGTCCAATTGAAAATGGGGCCGTGATATATCTTCTGGCAATATCTCATGGGGGACTCTTATGTGAGGCGCTCGGAGAGCAATAGACTTTTTGAGAATGAATTTAATTTTGTTAGGGAAGTTTGATCAGTTTTAGAGTTGTAGCGATTTTGGTGTAGCGTAAGTTAAAAATATTAAAGGCTTTATTATTGGTAGATGGCTTGAAATCATTTGGGGCCTCGTTTACGATCTCTAAGTAAAGCGTAAATTAGTTGCTTCCTTGTTAACGTTAATTGGCGAGTATCTTTTGTCAATTTCACAAACGAAAATAAAGCTTCGATTAACAACTTACTGGTTAAGTGAATGACGGAGCAATTCATACGTTACATTCGTTCAATAATTCGTCAATGTTACTCATCAAACTTCATTGGCAGTTGTCAATTGCCATAATATGTGATGTTTTTGTGTCTGGTTTGGAAAGCGTGTGATTTAAATTTGTGACTTTAATATCCAATATTTTTAATTACGAGTAGCATGGATAAGGTTAAAAGAAATAGAAGTGCAAACTTTTCTCTATATGAGAGTGACACTATGGCATCCAGAAGCAAAAAATCTCAGCTTCAGTAGTGAACCCGTTTTTGTTGAAACTGCTAGATGTCTGAAATAAGTAATTGGTAGTATTGGTAGAAAGGATTAAACCTATGGTAACTTCTTGTTCAGAAATTCAGTGGACTTAATAGATAATTAGTAAATTCACTGGCGATCTAAGGATTATTTTATGTTTCAAAAAGTAAAGCACTGGGTTCACTGCATACTTCGATAGACGAAATCCAGCAAAAACAGAGTTCCATCTAGGTCCGGAAAAAAATCAAAATGGACTTTAAATACAAGAATTCAAGGTACTCGTTGCGTCGTATTTTGTTCTAATTCATCCAATTATATAAAGTCTAATAAATCCATTTTTATTATAAACATTTAAAATAATCGTTGGTGTTACCTGATAAGTACCTACTCATTATAATTTTTGCAATGAACCATTTATAACTGTAAAGTAAACACGCTATTGTTGACTTTAGCTGGCGGTTAGCCTACTCGACACTTTACTTGATGGTAATAGGCCCATAAACTTATTTTTTGTAAAGTTACGTATAAAAATAGCATCTTGTGTATCTTTCATGTTTACTAATAAATGTACCTACTATAAATAAATTATATACTTACTTACTTAGAACCGCCAATATTCGACACACTACAAACTGACTTTACAAAATCACTTCAAGATTCTACACACAATTTGATAAGATGACACTGTAACCATAAATTGGAACCAGCATAGGTGACCTCAATTAAAATCCAAATATCGGTCGCTTTGGTACGAATCAGGTAAATTTTAATGGCGTTAACTATCCTCAAGCTAAATATTATTATGTGCATACGTTCACATTAATCTTGGTCATGAAGGTTGGGCCAAGCTGCGGCGCCAATATTGTGATAACACTTGGCTCTATAAGCCAAGTGTTATCACAATATTGGCGCAATACGAATAAATGAATATTTATTAGACCTTTTGTTTGTGTTGATTATTACTACGTGGCGAAATGGTGACCAATCTGATGACAGTTGTTTTGACTGATTTAACCGCATTCAATTAGATTGAGAGCCGACTCGAAAATATTAAAGCAAAATAATTATGTGTGTGGATGGTGTAATACCGGGTGGCAGGGACATTGACGCGCAACCTGTTATCATGGATTCAGTATATGATACTGAACCAAGAACCTGAACCAATATTTTTTAAATAACCCAGTATATATTTAAATGAAATAATATTGTTGGAATATTTTCTTGGTTATAAAAAAATGCTGATCCATATTATTTTGACCGAGTGAGTATTGCACTTTTCTATGAAACAAAAGATTTTTTTTGAGAATTGAATTTCTACTCTTCAGTTTGCGCGTCGATGTGTTGCCACTTTGTAAAAGTTGTGGTTTGTAGGACGACTGTGGTCATCAACTTTACAGATATGTAAGGTCTAAGTGCCACTTAGTGCCGACTTCACCAGTGAAACCGAACGCGATCAGTACTTTTGAATCCAGTTCAAGAGCAGTCTTGAACTGGGTTTAAAAGTGCTGATCACATTCAGTTTCACTGGTGAAATCGGCACTAAGTAGTACACGTAGCTAAAATCAATTGTAACAAGTGTTAGCTTGAATAAGTATGTCCAGCGCAAAGCGTTCCTGATCTGCAGTTAGCTGCTACCTTTCTGACTGGATGGTCTTATTAAATCGAAAAGGGGTTTTGCTCGTAAATCATGGACAGAAGATTTACTTGGACGTAAAAGTTACATGATGAGCGCTCCTGGTTTTTTGCCATGACTAAATTAATTATACGTTTGACGTTACTGCAATTGTACTCAGTACACAATTAAACAGCCAGCAGTATATCATATTCCCTCTAACGAAAATAAATAAAAATCCAATCTCAACTCCGCCACTCCACTGTCAATCACTCCACCAGCAGAATCATAGGCGACAAGAGACGATTCATAATTTTCCTCATAACCTCTATCGACCGAAGGGTATTAATATCTCCAGATTTATTTCTGTGCCCACAATCTTCTGACCGGTCATAAATCATGACGAAAGCCGAAAGCCGAAGCCGGCTTGCCCATCGTGGACATCACGCGTAAACGTGAATTATGGTCATTGTTATCCGATACTGGGATTGCAAGAAATTGCGCGAATTCCCGCGTTTGTTTTTGATTGGGTTTATGAAGGTCATATTTCTGGATATTTGTGTAAGCAAAGGAATTGGGATATCTCCTCTATATCTACTAAAATCCTCGTGTCGCAATGTTTGTTACCAATCTCCTCCGAAGCGGCTAGACTGATTTGTATGAAATTTTGTGTGCATATCGGGTAGGGTCGACCAACACGGTGAGAATCGACCAACAAGTAATTAAAAAAAAAAAAAACAACGCTTGCGGGGTCAGCTACTCCAATAAATAAAATCTTCGTGTCGCAAGTTTGTTACCAAACTCCTCCGAGACGGCTGGACCGATTTGTAAAAAAAATTGTGTGCATTTTATGTAAGACTGAGAATCGGCCAACATCTAATTTCCAAAAATAATAACAAAACAACGTTTGCGTTTTGGGGTGACCCCCAAAACGCAAACGTTGTTTTGGTTGTTGTGTTGTTTTGTTTGCTAGTATGTAATAAAATAGTGACGAATAATTTTAGTATGTTTGTCTGTTTATCCGGATTGGTGCCTAAACGGCTGAACGGATTTGAATGAAATTTGTACACACAGATAGTTTATATCCTGGAAACACATTGGGTAATTTTACGTTCCGGTGGAATACTTTTCAACATCCACATAGGCAAAGTCGCGTGAAAAAGCTTGTGTTAAAATGTATGGTGTGATTAGTTTGGCTTAGTCATGTTTGGGAAGAGAACAATTAACGATGTTACATTAACCTTTCTGTAGTCGCAGATTTTGGGTTTATTGACTTTGCTCAGTCATTTCTTAAGTGTTTCATGATACGGAGGCATTTTTATGCGGAATTATACTATCGCAATATAAGTAGGTTTACATCTCGACCGACGATCTTATAGGTACTTAGGACCTGCTACAATAAAGACGTTATTAGACGTAATTAAACACACAAATTTTACATTTACTCACACACACATATATTCTCAGAACATGATCGGATGGTAAAAGAGAGTTTATCCGGTGTTAAATTTATGTACAAGTTGTGGCAGTTGATGAAACTACTTTTGCCCCGATCGTGAAACCACGTCTTATGGCCCGGTTGTACACACACGTTTTTATCGCCATGAAAAAAAAGTGTTGTATAAATCACTATGAAAGATTGTTGACAGACACGGCAACACTACGACACGTCACCGTCTCTGTAATACAGCTCACACGATTTTTCTACGGTGCGGTTAACACATCGTACCGTAAAGAAACCGTGCCGTGTACAAAGGGCCTAAAGCTGGTTGTACACACACGTTTTTCTAGCCGTGAAAAACTACGGTTTATTCGCCGTGTTTAGGCACGGTCAGTGTTGTATGGATCACTATGGAAGCTGAAGCGTGCTGTGTAAGGGCAAGGGCCAAATAGAACTAGACGAAAATGTGTAAAGTTTACTATACTTATGTATTCATACCCTATTTATTCAATTTATGTATTGAAGTTGTGAGATGTGGTTTATTACCATGTTCCAAAATGCTATAGATTGATACAATAATTTAGTTTAAGACAGTGTAATTAAATAAAATAAAACCTGACTTATTTTGACTATTTTGTTTATTACCTACGTGATTAAATTACGTTATGTGATTCTGACCATTTCTCGAGATAAATAACCAGCTAAGGACCGTCAATTTATTCTGAGTACATTTTCAAGGTCACCGATGGATTTTTCGTAACTGCAAAGGTAGATGTATACAAGGTAGATGTATGAACGGAAACGAGGCAAAAGGAGTATGTAGGGATCGTATCAGGTGCAGTTTTGTGGTCTCTGCCTACTCCCACGGGAAGAAGGCGTGAGTTTATGCATGCAAAGGTAATAGGAGGAGGTGTATGTATGACAATAGGTAGGTAAAATATTTCATAAAGTTTCAAACAGATTGGGTATTAATTTAAGAGCAGGGCGACGTCTGAATAATCCATACAAACGTAATACCTGAACCATTTGCAATTTAAGCATATTTCTACCATATTATGCTTAAATTCAGATTAAGACAATGTTTATCTAGGTTCCTACATCTTTTTTTTTTCAAAATACTTACCTAAAATGAAGTTTAAGCTAATTGCATTTCGCACTTTTTTACAGCGGAAATGACATGTTTTCTTATCGTTTCTTCTGTACTATTAAAACAATATCTGTAATGTTGTTATATTAGAAACAAAGCTTATATTATCAAGCTGCAAATAGTCGAAAAAAAATTATTAATTTTTCATTCATTATTTTTGGTATTTGGAACACATCAAAATTTATCACGATTTTTCAGTAGCTAGTAGTGCTATCGCGTCAAGCAAATGTCAATGTGTTAGTGGTCGTACTGCTCAGGGTAGTAGGTGTGTATCGCTGGGACGAGCACACATATTACGGCAACGTTCTGCCCGGCGCGGCGGCGCGCCGCCGCGCCGGGCAGAACCCGTGATGATGTTCCGTGTTTGTTGTAAGTGTTAGTCGATTACTTTATTGTCCTGCAGGCTTAGCATGGCGTTTTCTGTTTCTACTCTACTGTAGAATAGAAATCGCTTTCTACGCTCCTCGAAATCTCTTTTTCGCGAGCACGAGGACACACTTAGACTCAGGTTGCTTTATAGACAGTGATTGTCCATAGCAACGGGTTAGTTGCTAGACTTGCTAGTGATGTGTATAACTACCCATTTTTTCCGTACAATTGCGTTTCGTTTCTGTGTAGACAGTAGAAAACTTTCTACTGTCTACACAGAAACGCCATTTTTGTCTACTCTTCCGTCGACAATACGCTTCTCTAGGGCGCTCGTGCTAAGCCTGCTGGGCGTGGGTATTTATTTGTTTACTTATAACAGCAGTTGTAAGTCAATAAGATTGAACTTGGATTTAGATTGCCTTATATTTTGTATCGAGTAACCTAACCATTCTTCCAAACTTTATCATTGCTTGCGGACTTATTATAAGTCCGTAAGACTTATTATTTACGATATTTTTTTTCGATTTGGTTTGGTTGCCGATGTGGACTCCGGACTTCTTAGTTACTAAGTGTTTTGCATATACACCCCCAAGCAATAAGTCGGTAATCAGATTTTTTTAATATGTATCATTTCAAGGAGTCGAAATCTTGCGTTCATACATCAACTGAAAGCATTTTCTTTGTGTAATTCCATTACGATGTCAACATTAATTAATGTGTGAGAAATACTTTGTAGTTTAAGAAAATAAATATAACTAAAATAAAAAAAGTAAATTGTTTTAGTAATGTACACATAATGCAGTAAATTTGATAAAAATTTTGATACGTAACATTACAAAACGGACTTTTCTAACGTTTTTTCTTACTAGCTTCCGCCCGCGACTTCGCCCATGTGGAGTGTTGATGATAAGTCTATGTACTTCCCCAGGCTTCAAACACAGTTCAGCGGATTAGCCGTGAAACATCACAGCCCCGCTCTGCGCGCGGTTTCCGCCGTTCGGATAGTAACTTTTGAACAATCCGTCCAAATTAATAAGTGTAAAGGACAAAGTTGATCTGAATCGAACACCGAAAGTATTAATTTTGATGTAAATACTCTAAAATGTGTATTGTAAAAACAACCGGCAGCGAGTTCGTCATGCTCCCGTAGATGTCACTGCTTGCGGTAGCGTCGGGGATCGGGTTGCCTCCTTCCCTCAAATATGGCGAGGGGGGCAATGGCTGATCTTTGCGTTATGCTCGTGAACGGGTGCTGCTTGTGGTGACTGGTCGTCTTGCTGTATATGGTTTTGATATTGTTAAAGTAATTGTTCTGTTAACTTATTTTACTTCGATGGTCCTAGTTTATCATTTGTGTTTACTTAAAAATAATCCAATAATGCATATGTAAGATGTCACGCCCCTTATGCCTGGAGGCTTTTATTTGTGTATTAATTATGTTGTTTTTTTCATTGTTTTTTTTATTGGTTTCTGTTTTGGGTATATTGGCGTGGCTAGCTTAAATATGGCAGATAATTTAATATGTATTTTTTTTGTGTTTCGGTTTTTATTCTTGGATTACCTTATAATTATATAATTCTATGGTTTTCTAACTAAACAGACAGCTGTGCTGCTGGGGAGTTTGTTGCGCCACTTCTTCTTCCCAGCTAAAGCACTAGGAAGTGGTGAAGGGCGGGCGTTTCACAGTCCCCCAGACTGTCTTATGTAATTTTGACGTTCGAAAGTGCTGACTCTCAGCCTAGTTTGAATAAATGACTTTTGATTTTGATTTGATTTTGAAAAAAGCAATTCATTTATGGCTCACTATTTTGGCTATAATAGCTTCCACATTAAATGTAGATGTATGCTGTGGTGGACTTTTATTTAGAATTGTTTATGACAAACAATCCCACGATACATTATCATCGTATCCTACATCTACACGAACACCATACGGCTTAGGCAGCGCACGACAAGATAGCACTCAGAGGGCTGGTTTTTTCCGACTTTATACTTATCATTATATTATGGACTAGCACTTCGCCCGCGACTTGGTCCGCGTGGATTTCGAAAAAAAAATATAAGTTGCCATGTTCATCAGACATCATTTCGGCTTCTACTGGTAAAACAATTTTTCAAATCGGTCCAGTAGTTTCGGAGCTAATACAAACAAACAATCAAATCTTTCCTCTTTATAATATTAGTAAATACAAATCACACAATCTTTATAAATTATAGTCTATGTGTTGTTCTGACGTATAAGCTATATTACTGTAAAGTTTATTGGTTTGAGTTTCACACTACTAGGTACCTAAGTATATTTTGTATAAATTAGGATTTACCTAACTATCTACCTACCTATGGAGCTTTGTTTGTTCCGTTTCTGTAGACCATGTTCGCACGGACGTAATATCTCGAGGCGGGATTTTATCGCGTACTGCATTTTCAACTCTCGGTGTGGAACCGAGCATTGAGAATTACAACGGAGTGCTGCACACTGTTGAATTTTCAACTCTCGGCGCTGAGCAGTGCGTTGAAGATCCATTGCGCGAAAAAATTATCTCAAGGACACTGGACCTTTATTGGTACTGTAACGTTTGTCCGACTTTATTACGTTTCTTTTTTTTTAATAGATGAATCTACAATAACAATGGTAATAGCAATATTTATGAAAAACATAACAACATAAATATTTATTCAAAATCCTTTATTTTTATTGTTCTTAGCTCAGGATGGTGTTATTGATGTACTCATATCGCGTAAATAGGTATAATTTTTTGAAATATTTTTTATTTGACATTTTTATCATTTGACTTGTATGCATTTGTTATAAATTTAGTAACAATTTTAAAGTTCAGTCATATTACATATTTTTAAAGAGGAGACCAAGGGAATAAATTAACTTATACAGGCTTAAAATTAACAAAGACAATACCTGTACATAATTTATTCAAGAACACCAACAGCATATATAGGTACTTTTCTTGATTTTCTCCACAAGGCCTAGATGTCGAAATATGCTTATATGATGAGATACCGGCATTTTAAATTCCAAAAAACGCATAACTAGTCTATATATTTACAAACGATTCCCCAAAGACGTCAACAAAAACAAAGCAAATCATGAACATACCTAATTACTAATGGATAGAAATATCTGCCGAGTCGTTATGATAGGATGGTAGGTACTGTAAGTACAGTACAGCTAATAATAGCTATCTAACTACTCACACAGACACACACACACGCCTGCGCACCGCGTCCCTCGCTCCCTTCTTTTGTCAAACAGAGATAGCAATTTCACCGAAACAATTTTGTACTGGCCTCGAATTCCTATTACGTGCGTTGCTGGTCGGCCCCTTAATGTTAGGATGGGTTTCAATTTAGTTTAGTAATGCAATACCTACTAATACCTATAGTAATACTTACCATGAAGATCAGGAGTACACTATCGAGCTGTACCAATTGGCTAATTTATCGCTATGATCGAAAAAGCGTGGTCGACTTTTGCCAATGCCATGCCTTTACTTAGCATTTTTGTTTTCATTGTAATGTGTTTAGAAGTATTCTCTTGAGATTTATTTAAGTTACGTATTTATACAGATATATATGTGTTATACATCTATTTATATCTATCATGTACATATTATGTTCAGTAAGAATCGCACATATTTCTGTGGAAAATTATTATTAGACTTACCCGATTTATTATGTCACACCAAAGGACGTCATTACGTCATTCGAGAGGTAGTTGCTGAAAATCAGCGCTGTTGAAGATAAGTTTGTCCGAAGTCACAGCATTTTTCTGAGCAACGACCTGCACGTCGATTCTGTATGAAATATCACCGTGAAGACTTGCGTGGAGTCAGCTGTCAGTGTCATCCCGCCTTGGTCAATCCCTAGCATCAGTGGCACTGACAGCTCACTCCACGCTCACTTCACCTATGATTTTCCAGTGAGATGGTTACAGAATAGCACTACTGTTCTTGCACAGATGCGGGGCATGGCTGATTTATTGTTCTTATTATTGTTGTTTGTTTGTTAT
Source organism: Dasypolia templi (assembly GCA_963555695.1). Lineage (NCBI taxonomy): Eukaryota > Metazoa > Arthropoda > Insecta > Lepidoptera > Noctuidae > Dasypolia > Dasypolia templi. The sequence continues at coordinate 4,808,984 of OY743148.1, read as the reverse complement.
CAAAGTAGTCGTTCTTCCACTTCAATTCAATTGCAATCGGCATCTTGTTTATGTTTGGATTGTTTATTATAATGTAATTTGCCAGTGTCGCAACACACACAGATCAATGTGTTTTGTCTTTGGGGCTGAGCAAGAGTGACTCAAGCAATAGACAAAATTGTAAAACTGTTATAATCTAAATACGAGGCCTTTTTACTTTGTATGTGATGTTTGTAATTTGTGTAAATATTTTGTAATTTGCATTTTGGTTTGTGCAGAATTAAAGATTTTTTTTCTTTCATTCTTTCTTTCAAAGATAACAAAAGAAGACACACATTTGTTGCAGATAGATTTCACGAAAAGGATCTGGTAGGCACCAGTCCTACCACCGGCGATTAAAGAGAAGCGAGTAGAACTAGCAACTAAAAACGAGTTGGCGAGTAATGAGCAACGAGTGCGCGATGACGACGAGCGATTAATCGCTGGTATGCGTATGTTCCATGCGTCGGTCTCTCAGCGAGTGTAGTGCCCGCCAAGCGAGCGCCACTGAGGCAGTACTCTCTTTGATAGCCCTTTTCGCGGCGACAAACGAGTACTCGCCGGTGGGTGGTGGAAACTTTCAGCTATCAACTATTAGTAAACGTATATGTATCTCTTTTTCATACATACGGATGTATAAAAAAGAGATACATATACTACAATCTTTTGCACGTTTCTTGAGCGAGAAAATCGTTGGTAGCTAAGCGCTTTCCCGTCGTCGGTGAAACAGCTACCTTAACGTCAGGAACGAGTAAACATTTTCATACTTCTGAATCTCAAAAACTGTTCCCTTTTCAAATGTTCTTAGAGTACCGTTAAAAGGAACTATTTTCCTTTTATATGTATGTGTAGGAACGGTCTGTGTTGTTGTTAACATAGATTCTTAGTAGTTATTATGTGTTCGAGTAAAATGGTCCGATCATAAACCGATCAGATATATTTTTCTTTTGATTTTTTAATTTCTTTGTATCCTATCAAGTAGCTTCTGCCGCGACTTGTCTACGTCCGCGTGGAATTTCTTTTTCGTCCGACCCACCCTAACTACCATACTTCGTTTTCGCACGCTTTTTTGATAGAACTTATTTATTATAAACAGGTAAATTTTGTAAGATTGTATGTAGGAAACTCACATATCATTTTATACGCAGACGATATGAAGATCCTCAAATTGGTGAGGACATTATCTGATGCGGAGCAACTCCAGTCCGATCTGGACAGGTTTGTGGTATATTGCCTGTTTAATAACCCGCACCTTAATGTGTCTAAATGTTTTCATGTACCGTTTACACGGCAAAGACGTTTAATTGATTCTGTGTATAAATTAAATGGTCAGTACTACTAAATAAACTGCATAGTGTTAGAGATCTTGGCGTGATACACGATAGTAAACTATTTTTTACGAACATATAGAATCCTACATAAAGAAAGCCTCCAAAGCTATGGGATTCATTATGCGAACTTGTTCTAACTTTCATTCTTTAAAACCAGTAAAGGTACTTTACTGTACTTACGTGCGCAGTACCCTTGAATATGCTTCTCAAGTATGGAACCCCCAATATGAGATGTATAAATCTCGCATTGAATTAGTTCAGAGGAAATTTATGAGATACCTAGATTTCATTTTGTCATAGCGAAACGGGAAGGTCATGCAACCGAAGTAGTGACTTCAGTCTTGATATTGATGGCAACATAATTAAATCAGATTCTCAAGTCGCCGCGGCCTTTGAAAATTTCTTTGCAGAGATTCCCGTATCGACTACTAAATCTCTGAACTCATCGCCCACTACTGCAGAGTCTTTGCTTAAAGAAAACGTTCCAGTTTGTGATTCTGAATTTAATTTCCAATATGTCACCTGTAGAGATATAATTAAAACCTTTCACACATTAAATGTTAAAAAGACCGCAGATCTATGGGGTAATTCTGTGGACGTTGCTAAGTCAATTATAGATATTGTAGCACCTACTTTAGCTGTTATTTTTAATAATTGTATTGACCGTGGTGAGTTTCCTGATCTTATGAAAAACAGTAAAATAATACCATTGTTTAAATCGGGTAGTACATCTGACCCTACTAATTATAGACCTATTTCAGTGCTACCTACTTTTAGTAAAATTTTTGAAAAACTTATTTTAGATCAAATGCAAAGATTTTTTAATAATCACAAATTACTGCTTATCAAACAGTTTGGTTTTACAAGGGGTCGTTCGACTACTGATGCCGGAGTTGAACTTTTAGGACATGTTTATAATGCATGGAAGGACAAGTGCGGTGCTTAGGGCATCTTTTGCGATCTGTCCAAGGCATTTGATTGTGTTCTTCATGAAACATTAATCAGGAAACTGCACCACTACGGAATACGGAACGCCTCTCTGGATCTTCTTACTTCTTACGTAAGTGATAGGATTCAAAGAGTAGATGTTAACGGAAAAAGATCACCTGGATCTGTAGTTAGAATGGGGGTCCCCCAGGGCTCAATTCTTGGCCCATTTTTGTTTCTTATTTATATCAATGACTTGCCATACCTCATAAAGGATAATCATGATATAGTGTTGTTTGCAGACGACACTTCACTTTTATTTAAACTGAAACGTCAGCAGCTGGTTACTGATAATGTAAATAGCGCCCTCGCTAAGGTAGTTAACTGGTTTAATGTTAATAACCTACTTCTTAACGAGAAAAAAACTAAATGTATTAAGTTTACGATACCTCATGTTCGACAAGTAGAAACTAGTGTTCTTTTAAAGGGTGAAGAGTTGAAACCCGAAAACTCCACAGTATTCTTAGGCATAACTTTGGATGCCAAGCTTCAATGGGGCCCCCATATAGATAAATTGTCAAAAAAACTAAGCTCTGCAGCATACGCCGTTAGAAAAATTCGTAATTTAACTGATTTAGAGACTTATTTTCATAGTGTGATGTCGTACGGTATTCTTTTGTGGGGAAATGCCGCCGACATTCAAACAGTTTTTGTTTTACATAAAAGGGCAATTCGTTCAATTTATAAATTAAGTCCCAGACACTCCCTCAGAGACAAATTTAAAGAGATTAATATAATGACTGTGCGTTCTCAGTACATTTATGAAAATGTTTTATATGCACATAAAAATATTAATATGTTTAAAAAATACAGTGATACCCATAACAAAAATACTAGGAATAAACACAAATTTGTTGTTCCCACTACCAGGCTCAAGAAAATAGGTGGCTCGTTTAAATGTCAATGTATACGTTTTTATAATAAACTTCGTAGCCACATTCAAGAACTAAGCCTTAATAAATTTAAAACTTTTATAAAGCGGAAATTATGCCAGAAAGCCTATTATACTGTCAAGGACTATATTCAGGACAAGAAGGCTTGGGATTGAGCTACTCCAATAAGTTTACACAGACATAATTGATGTGTAATTTGCTATTTTTACTTTTTTTTTTCTTTTAATGTTTTTTTTCTATTTACGTACCTTTTTATCTAAACAATGACATGTATATATTTACTGTATAAAGTATAATATTGTTTTAATTTTTGTGAATGTTAGGACTATGTGGGTCATAGCATTTTTTTTTTCTTATTTAATGAAGATGGTCTGGCTGTTTGAGTACTTTACGCGGCCTCCCCAAATGTCCTTTCTTTTGTATTGTTCGTCGGATCGTTGAGCTCCTTAGTTCTGAGTTGAGCTGCAAGATGATTGACAAATGCGTGCACTGACTGGACAGGTCCACTCAAATCCGTGTGGTTCTTTCCTCAAAAGACCATTTCAGATATCAATCCACATGGTCTTCACATGACCTGACCAAGATTATGTCTGGACTTTAAAAGAGACTGTGACCTCTGAGTTTGTTTTGGCGTTTCTTCTCAGAGTAGTCAGATAGGAAATGCCGATCTCACCTTTTTTTAAAATATGATTGACGTGTAAAAGTGTTTGTACAAACCTATTTACAGAAATAAAATCATTTATAATTTATCATTCAAGGCAAAGCAGTTTTCAGACGGTTATGCACACCGGTGTAAGCGTTATCACTTTTTACCATTATAATTAAGACGTAATATTAATGATATCTGCTTTCTTATCAACATTGCAAATGGATCAATCGATTGTTCCGATTTACTAACAACACACAAAAATAAATTATAGGCGTAACGCTTTTTGTTTACACAGGGCAATACTATTTAACTACCTGCCACCGTATTTAGAAATAGACTTATTTTGCACAAGTGCATTAAGAATCAGGAAAATCTTGAGTAAGGACTACCTTAATGGGTGAATGTTCGCGGCTTATCACGGAATACTTACCTATTTTCGACACCTTTTTTCTTTGATATTCTTTTTATCTATGTAATATAAATATGGAGGCTTGTAATTAGCAATTGTCAGCTGTTATTGTTTAGTTACTATAAAAGTTTAATTAGTATGTAAGCTTTCTTAAAATTGTAAAATTAAAATAAAATAAAATAAAAATTAATGAGAAGCTACCGTATTGCCGAGTGTCTATGGATATATTTTATTAACAGGAAACTCCACGCTGAAGTCGTGGCGGATAGAAGCTAGTAAATATGTAGTACAAGTCAAGTATTCCTAAGTGAAATAGGACAATCTTCTGAAAGTTATGTTTGTTATATTGACCTTAGACCTTCATAAACAAAATAATCACTAACATTAAGGAAACAGATGTTTTTTTTACGACCATCATCTCATTAACTTTACCACTGTTCAACTCACTAGTTTCTTATTTTTCTCATCAGCTTAGAGGTCCGAATTCTACTTAAGATAACGATGTTATAAACCGGCAATTAAAATAACTAGCGGTACATTAGCTCCAGGCTGCTAATGTTCAGACACAGAGCAAGAGGAAATAGAGTTCACACACGCGGAAACAAAACGTGTCTGACATTCGAATTTGACGTTATGATTTATGTCGACCTTGGCAATCATCAATAATGCCCCATAGCATCAACTAAGCGACCAACGAATAACGACTATTATGACTGTATCCTAGTAACAGACGGTACCCATAATTGAATATTAATCTACCCGAAAAAAGTTTCGGGTGGATGCTTAATTAATGGAGCGTCAAGTTTACAAATGCTTCTTCATGCCAACATGGGTGTAGCTCTCAAGAAATTTTTGGGTAGATAAATTATAAGTACGAGGTACGCACGTATGCGTCTTTGTCAAGCGTAGGCAAAAAAAACTTTTGAAAACACGATTACGTGCAAACAGAATGCGTTCCTGTCAGCCCAAAAGCTTCTTTACCACAACCCCTTTACAAGAGTTGGTATGAAGAAGAATTTGTAAAAACTCAATATGCGTCACTGTGCGTACACTGGAAGGGTTAAATATTATGGCAAGAGGTTGGATATATACTCTCCTATTATTTTAATAACAATTTGTCATTAAGTTGACAATATGGAGTGGCGCGAGGAGGCAAAACAGCGGAAAGAGCTCCGGCGGGATCTCATGGCAACATGGAGGGTGCGATTGTCGCAACCCTGTGCTGGGCACGCCACAATAGCGGCGGTAAGTCCCCTCTTTGAGGAGTGGTTGGAGAGGCGCCACGGCGTCCTCACCTTCCGCCTGACACAGGTCCTCACCGGACACGGTTGTTTCGGGAGGTTCCTGTTTCGCATAAGGCGGGAGGAAACGCCCGGGTGTCACCATTGTGTGGATTGCCCGGAGGACACGGTGGACCATACGGTGGAGGTATGCCCAGCTTGGGCGGAGCACCGCAGTGTCCTCAGGGAGGCGATTGGCGGCGGCGATCTCTCGCGTCCGGCCCAGGTCCAGGCCATGGTACGGAGCGAGAGGGAATGGAAAGCCATCACCTCCTTCTGCGAAGCAGTAATGCTCGCGAAGGAGGAGGCGGAGCAAGTGAGGGAGAGAGCCTTGCGCCCTCACGCCCCCACTAGCCGCCGCAGGAGACGCCCTGGACGTCGGGAGTCGCCTGCAGATTCCCGGCCACCGTAGGCGCGGGCTTGCGGACGGCGAGCAATGGGTAGCTCGCCGTCCGGTAAGGACCAGGCCCGGGTCGACGGCGCGTTGTGTTCCACGCGCGCCTCAAAGAGATGTCAGCACAAAGTGACGGGATCCGATAGGGCCGACGCCTCAGGGTCGCGGGTTATTCTACAGAGAAAACCGTGGCCCTGGCACAGGCAACTGAAGGAACACGGGTGGGTTTTAGTCAGTAAAAGTCTGACACGCCCTCCCGCTCCACCCAGAGCGGGAGAAGTCATTTGATGAATTCCCACCCAAAAAAATAAAAAATAAATATACCACAACAACCATAATTATGATATTATTATCAAGTACTGTATCATCACCTGTGAAAGCAGTTCTAAACCAACTAACTAAGTGTTGTTATTAATTGGCAAACTAAATTAACAAACTTTTCAAAGATCTTGCTGTTGACTGCGTCGTTGGTTTAGAGGTCGCAAGTATGAGATCCTGGGTTTGATGCCTAGGTCGGGCAAAGTGTCATTGGGTTGGCTGCAATAGGCTCGCCTCCTATTACATGGAACTTAAACATAACTGGCGACATGTCGGTGTTACTATACGCCAATCTCTGCCCTACCCTTCGGGGATTACAGGCGTTGTGTTATGTAATTCAAAGAACCTTAATCCGTAAACACTCCATTTTACCCATACTCCATGTTTTATGTTCATAGTAACGAAGGCGTTTATTTGAACTTATCAGCGCACGGTTTGGCAACGTGCCATCGAACATGTCAATGCCTACTGTTAGGATAGCTTTAATATTTAAGTTGGCTACGGTTGGCTATTTTTTGGAGCGAACGGGTTGAGAAGGTGGGTAAATAGCGGGGCTATGTATCAATTTAATTTGGGTGATTTATATTGTAAGCAGTTTTCGCAGAAGGAGAAGTTTTATATGGTACTTTGAATTGTAATTTAGTTAAGAGCAAATGTTCGTTCGTATTATAAAATAATATTACGAATATTGACTATGTAAACTTCTGTCTAGAAATTTACAAAAAATTGAAAGAGACATAGTAAAGAGTATTCTATAAATCTATCTAATATAACAACAACTTACTTAGAAATTATTAAATGATTAAAGTATTAATCCTGTATTTTTCCTAAAGCGACAGCCACTGATTTTGCAAGTTGAATACCAGTTACTGTGTTAGAATGAGTAGTATATCTTAATATAGCTGCTTCGTCACAGAGGGTGCTGCCGAGCTACGCTGTTACCTCAATGCAGTGTAAGAGCGACCACTCTACCTAAGCCGTCTAAGTAAAAGCTTCGGACAAAGACCAGAAGGTCAATCCCGTAATCAAACACTCTCTAGTTGCAGTCTCATCTCGGCGACAACAAAAAATCAAAAACTTGTCAAAAATTTAAGAAAGATATAGGTATTTTTGTCAGATTGAGACTGAATTTAGAATGATGCGAACGTTCTCAGAAATACAGCCCCCTCTGTGAGAAACACTACCTCTCTACCTCTACCCATCGTCACAAGACTTGATCCTCGAGTCCGCTAAAACAGAAACAATCCGTTACGCAGGTGTTTAAGTGTGCAGGCAAACCCTCGTTGATCCAGTGGAGCGGAAACCGCTACTACTGGAGGAGCGCTGAATGCAGTGCCTGGACGTACGATAACTATTATGTCCTCTATCGTTGAATATAGCTGCCTCGCCGTGCGATCGGAATGGAATGTATTATTATATTTAAATTAACAGAAATAACGTCCAAATTGCTACAAACAACATCACAAATAAACCGGCACTTAATAGCAATAATTCACTCTCACCACGTAATCATATTTCGTCCACAAACTCCTGAAGTTTTCAGTCGAAGCGACTACGGGGTCCAAACTGTAATAAAGCCAACCCTTTACTGCCGTTTCAGTTCATTCATTCAGCAATAAAACTCAAAAGGAAGTGTCGACAAATATCAAGAAGTAGCTGTAATTAGGGATACCAATTTTGAAATAAGAATTTAGGATAAATAACGGGAAAGTAATTGTTCTATCCGAACGATTATTAGTTTGTATTAGTCTGTCGTGTACATTCATTTTCTGATTAAAGTTATAGGTATTTTGTACCAAACTTTTTTCGATTTTGTTTTAGTGGCATCCAGCTCCCAAGCGGCTTAACTGATTTTGTTTTTCTTGAAAGAGACTAGATCGACAGTGTTGTTTAACAATATAAATCATAGAGCAAAAATCTTTTCAGGTGTTGGAGGTTTTTGTTTGGTATTGGGTGTTTTTAATATAAATGTTTTTGTGTTTCTATGTTCCTGACCCATGGAAAAAAGGTGTGAGTGTAAATTATATGTATGTATGTTTATTGTTTATCAGGGGACACTTGTCAATGGCCAATATTCTCATATTTTAAAGTACAATGTATAAATTACCGCTAAGATTAATTAATAAAATAAAATAAAACTTTATTATTTTGACTTGGGATATAAAAAAAAGAGTGATATGAGCTTAGCGTCACATCTACTGGAACACGACGGAATTTCCATAAGCTTTAAATATATTTAGAGAATCATGCAACATAATTTTAGCCTGATGTGTTTAAAAAATCATTGCATTGGAGTCATACCGAACTTTCCGTACCGTTGTTTTATTTAAGGCCGTAAAGCTGCCAACGAACCCTATTTCGAAGGTTCCGTTGGCCGTCCATCCGTATGTCACAGGGCTGTATATTTTGAACCGTAACTGGTGAACACTTGAAATTTTCGCAGAGAGTACTACTGTGGCCGCTTTATCAACAAATTCTAAAAGTAAAATAAAGTTAAATATTAAAAGGGGTCAGTCACTGTACAAGAACGGTGTCTTTTTCGTTTTTTTTTAACTTTTTATTTAAAAACATAATTATGTAGCGTTACTAGTAAATATTGTACAGTGGTATGAAAAACTTCTTGTGCGTGTCTAACAGACATTTGGTCGCTTTTAAAATACTTTATTCCTATGAATGATAGAAGTTATCCATCAAGGCATCGAAAGTGTGAAGGATCTGAAACTTTTTATCATACTTCCAAGGAAAAACTTTATCTTCCTTTGGCTTCACCTTCATCTTTAATCTGACTTGACTGAGCGATGGATTATTATAAAGTTCTTTAGTCAATATGAAAGCCTCCAAAGAATTGAATATAGAAAAAATTCTTGGTCTTCTGCTCGGTCCACAAGCAACTACTTTAATCTGCGGTGCCTCGCTGTCGATTTCCATCTCTGACGTTCACACACAGATTTTGATAGCCGATTTGTCACTAGCGGTATTGACATCTGTGTGTACAAGTATTAGTATTTTTATTCTGGGTGCATCGTATTCACATATGAAAAAATAATTTTTGTACACAAAATATTGTTAAAAATTTAAAAGAGTAACGGTGGAGTTTCTTGCCCCTTCTTCTCGATACGAAACTACCTTTTGGAAGGGGCGCCTAGAATCAATTCTATTTAAATGAGAATGTTGATGTTCAAAAGTGCCTTGTAGTGCCTATTTGAAATAAATGCTTTGGCTTTGACTTTGACTTTCAAGAGATTATGAAATCGCCGGCAACTACAGTGGCTGTGTGTGTAAGACTGCCGCATTGGTCTAGGGGTCGCAAGCACTTTTGAGAGGTCCTGAGTTCGATTCCCAGATTGGGCTGTGTTGTTTGAAATTTTTCATCATTTTTTTTCTGTAGCTGCCCGGAGCTTGGGATTGGGTCCCGTCGATAGCTGTAAGCTCGCCCCTAGCTATTTCATATTACTTAAACATAAGTGGCGAAATGTGGGTCAACATAATAGGTGTACACACTTCTGCCTAATTAATATCAGCGCTGCGTTATTTATTTTTTAAATATCGCAGCAGTATGCTGAGATAGGAGCCTTTTTGGCCTCGCACAGGTCTTTTTACTTTTTTTTGTTATTTTTTTGGATGTTAATTCTGTTCGTTTATATATTTTTTGTTAATTTTATTTTTTCCTTCATTTTATTTCTTTTACTTGTATTCCCTGTGCGTGCCCCAAATAAAATATTTTTCTTTCTTTTCTTTCCTAATTCTTCGGAGAATACAGACAACTGTATTCTCCGAAGAAAGTGTAGAAAATGTAAAAGTTCCGTAAACGAATCTATCTTAGGTGATATAATATTCAGAACATTTTCTACTGCCGTGAGTTTCACAAGACAGAAACCAGACGCAGACGAGAAATAACATTTTGTTCCATATGTACCCCAGAGGAGCAACTGATCACAGTGAGTGCAGGAATGACGTGTAATTTCTCTTATGTTTGTATATTAATATTTAAGGACTTACAAATCGTAAAAACTTGAAACTCATACTTGAAATTTCTGAAAACCTCTTAAGTTTTCGGTTACCTATTTCAATTTCGCTTTTTATTATTTTATTATACTGTTTTATAAAATAGTACCTTTTCTTTCTACTGCAGCATTTTCACGATTACGTAGTGCGGAATAATAGAGGTCTCTTAGGATCTATCCAAATACCTAGACTATCAATAATCCTTCACTGCCACTGTCAGTTAAACTTTAAATATTATTTTTCATTTACATTTTTTAATACACTTATTTATATGATTTTTTAATTATTAAAAAAATATAAAGTGACAAAGAGACACTTAATTTTATGAAAATTAATTGATAAGCAAATTAATTCTCAAATAAAATTGTCCGTAAATTCAAATCACAACGTATTCTTTGACGGTTGTATGAAATGGCTATAACTTGGCACATTGACCGTACGGTGTCAATTTGGTGAACAATTAATTTCAAAGACTGTGCCTTCATGTCAGATGCACACACAGTCATTCATCGACAAGTAATTTTCAGTTAATTTAGTTTACAGTCGCAAATTTATTATCTCCTGACAAATGAACCCATCACATTCAGAATACGAGGTCTTTGGCTGTATTGGTGTGTGTATTTTGTCTTTTTTTGTTTGTAATGTGCGTCTTGTTTGTGCAGCAGTTTTTTTCTTTCTTATAAAATAAAGTTTAAAAAGAAAGTTTTACCATAAATGCCTACTTCTTGTACCTAGTTGTGGGCAATATTTGTTCGTGTGCATGGAGTCCTGGCCTGTCTGCACACGTTTTATGTGTGTGGGTAGTTATTGTCCGGACTGAGCTAAGCCAATCACAACACGTCACTACTGCTGGCTTACTGCTGCGGGTGTTCTGCCAATTTTTTTTCAAAACTATTTTTTCTAAACGTAAAACCTAATGAAAACTGCTTTAATTATTCAAGCCTAATTAATCAGCCTATATTATTCCCACTGTTGGCAGGCCTTCGGGTGAGAGGGAGTGGGCCGTAATTCACCACTCGTTCTAGGACATGCCGGTTTCTTCACGATGCTTTCCTTTCCGTTTTGAGAGCAGTGGCGATTAAAAAAAATACACCTGTCTTGATTCGAACCTACGATCTACAACTCGCAAGTTGCGGCCGTTACCACTTGGCCACTGTGGCGTAGTGGTTTAGTTCGTAAGAAAGGAAACAAGTTACCACATACACATGCATTTATTGGAGAGCACAGATTCTTGGGGTGAAGGTTCTTAGATTCTCTTGGGGTCTTTCACTGTTACGTAGGTGAGAAAGGTAGGTACTGCCCTGGGCTTTGTCCTTTAGGGGACATTGGTAGTTGCGTACGCAGTCGCAAGCGCATGGTAGTGGTGCGGTAGGCAGTAGACGAGAGCGGCCACTTGCCGCAGGGCTCCTGATGTTGAGGTGCAAAGATTGCCACGCTCGGTCTTCCTGTTTAGTGTTTCAGACGTAACTTGATTCCGGCAGAAAGAACCTCTAACACGAGGGGTTTGATGTGTAAGTTCAGGCGATAGGCCGGTAAAAAGAAAAGGCACGCTAATGACTCGGCAACTGTACTGTTAGTTCGCTGTCACTGGTAAGTGACAGCTTTTACGCCATAGACAACTGATAGATAATGCCCAAATATAATTAGTGACTTTTAAGTAATCGCCTAATTACGGTACACCAACACTGCTTCAAATTATTCAAACCAGGACTTATTCAAATATGCTGCCATTGGTGTCACCCTACCCAAGATAACACTTGGTTCCCATATATTTCTTAACCTAATTAAGAAGTTTCTCCGGACAGTAGAGGAACACAAGTGAACAGCACAGTGCTAACTTGGTCGGATGACACCGTAACGACCATTATAAAATGACTTACCGTTCGTTCTAAAATAAACCTGTTTGTTAACGCCACAAAGTTCAATTTTTAAACTTTCAGGGGTCTAGGTTAAGTGGTTGTGGTATAGAATGTGCTTCTATTAATAAGCTTGTTGGCCAATATTAAAAGTGTGTTAGAAGCTTGAATGTGACACATGGGAACTTTGTTATTGATTTTGAATACCTAATATTTTCTGAGAACCCTGTGATATTGGAATCTCATGAGGGAATGAGGGTTTCATAGAATTATTGCCTTTCATGATTACTTAGTCGCAAACATAATGGTAACAAATAATAGAGGTAAGCCACGAGGTAGGTAAAGCATATAGAGTTAATATCTAGTCCAAAAGTTTCAAAAATTAAAGTGCCTGTTCGGGCCTAATTCTTACGCAAGCATTCTCTAACAGAAAGAAAAAGCAACATATTCATCTGTTTTAAGGTTTCAACTTTATATCTCACCAACCATTATTGTTTGAATTTCAATAAATAAAATTGTAATTATGAAATCAGCGACGAAAATTAAGGTTGTAACATCTGCAGGGTGATTTAAATTTTTAATTCGAGGTCTAAACTCAAACTCAAAGCATTTATTTCAAATAAACCAATTACAGGCCCTTTTGAGTTTAGTTTTAGAAGTCAAACAAACATGTCAAAGCACTCGATATATAAGTGGCACAACAAATTGACATCCACATGTACGTTTTCTGATACATTTATTTAAATTTCCATGAAATACTTTTGGAATTACGTTTTGAACCATAATGTCTTGATATTCCACGTAGTTCCCTGATTCAGCAGATTTTTGCAACAGGTTTTTCAGACAACTTTACAAAGTAAAGTAAAACTAAAACTCCATTGTAAGATACAAAGGTTTAATTACTAGATACATAATTTATGACTAAACAAGTTGTGTTTACCAAGGTTTTCTTTTCAATTTTATTTTCAAACGTTTGTAGGAACACCTTATAATGGAAAATGAATGGTAAGTGGTCACGATAATTATCTTAACATGAGACTAAATACGGACTAGAGAAAACTTTTGAATATAGCAAACACATTTTAGGTAGCTGTTTATTGATCCCTAATGTAACTTGATATTCAGAACCTCTGAGACTGAATTTATTTGATCTATACCAGAATATTATAATCTAGATCTATCTTTTAAACACATCTTTAGAGATTAAAAACCTCATTCTCAGCATTACCAATCCTAATATAAGAATAAGTCAATCAAAAGTAAGGTAATTAACAGAATAATAAATGTTCCACTGGTCTGTAACGAATTCGACGTTTTCCTTATAGAGTTCAATGGAAATGGTTGATTACACTAAACTTTCTTTGGTTTCTTTGTCTTTCATGTTTTTTGATCGAGCAGGTAAGTTTTATAGGTACATAATTTTTAAATATTTTTTCAATTGGAAAGGCTGTTATATTATTTTCCTGAGACATCTTTTATAAATAGACAACTGTTAAGGTACAACGTAAATGTTAAGGTCTCTCCTCTCTATCATCTATCTTTTTGCAATCAAAAGTAATATTTATGAAAGAAAAAGTTAGCCCTAACTAGAAACCTATGAAAAAAATGCGTAGTATTATTTCCCTATAACATTATTGGACCAATAATTTGCAACCTAAAATAATTGTTTCGTCTGTCAAGATAAAACTGAAAAAAAGTATATTATGAACGACAAGTATATCTGTCTGTCTTTTCATTTCGTTTATAGCTACATCTTTCTATCTTCATTTTCCCTAATCTGTTCCTCTTGATCTTGAATATCATTTACAAAATCGTTAAAATAAGTAATGACACAGCATTTCCTTCATCATTTATAATTGTATATGTTTTTTCGGTGAACCAAATTGTTTCCCGAATTACTAGGCCGTTCACGTTATATTTAATAAAGAGATGTTTTTAAAATTTACCGTTTCTTCAACTACTTTGGTTTTATGAATGTAATTTAATGACTGTGGTACCTTAATTTACTTCCAATTTCAAATTATGGTAACACAAGTTTTTGACAATAATTTGAAACTTATCGTTATCAGAGTTTTAAAATTATGTTACTTTTGACTTTGTAGGTACCTACAGTTACGAGCAACAATACCTCATAGTTATTTATTTAAACTTTTCGAACACAAAAAGGTACAAAGGTGGATTTAATGCCATACGTTATGCAAATTTCAAAAGCTTTTCTTGTAGAATAATAACTGCAACTTAGCCAAAAGATTTATTTCAGCACTATTCTCCAGTATTTTTATCAAAAAAATACTATTGGTTGTAAAATTGTACTGGAGCTATAGCTTTAAAATCTTGCGTCAGTCTAAGGTGCTAACCACTTCACTCACTGCCAATAGAGGAATGGATCTCCATTTAAACTCCACTATTCGCACAGGAAGAGCAGTGGTGGCCCAGTGGTAACGGCCGCGACTTACGAGTTGTAGGTCGTAGGTTCGAACCCAGCCAGGCGCTTTACTTTGTGTAAATTATTTCGTCACCACTGCTCTCAAAACGGTGAAGGAAAACATCGTGAGGAAACTGGCATGTCTTAGAACCAAAAATTCGAGGACATGTGACATCTACCAACCCGCACTGGGCCCGCGTGGTGGATTACGGCTTACTCCCTATCACAGAGAGGAAGCCTGTGTCCCAGCAGTGGGAACATAATAGGCTGATTATGCATGCATTATGCATTCGCGCAGTATTTGTTGAGCGCAAGAGATGAATGGGTTGTGTGAGTAATGATGTGAAAGAGAATGGAGTGAATGATAGCATCATCATATTATCATTCACTACCTTCTCTTTGATATGCGGACGTTACCCCGTTCGTTCACTTCCATTCTGTCAACTACAACCGTCGTTGACTGGGGAGAATGGAAGAAAAAAACGGGTTGCGCCAACCCCAAGCTACATGGGACAGAGAAGAAGATGATGAATGAAGATAAGAGAGTTCATAAAAACCCACACCCTATTGTATTACCTTGTAAACACTTCACACCTTAAAACAAGCGCGTATATCACCAAAACAAAAATCAAGGAAATATTTTTACGATACAAAAAACCAAGCAAAAGTCAAAACAAGTAAGTCAAGTCGTATAAAAAGTTGGTATTATCTGATCTGTGCCGTGCAAGGGAACGCACTCAAGGCGTCGTCGCCTTGAAGGTATTAGCAGGGATTATAAGCGAAAGAGGCACTATCAGCCGATTCCGTCGTCAGATTTGGAGAAAATCACCATGACGGGGCGCTTATGTCGCAGAACTGAAGGTTCAAATACACAGGCGAAAATTGTAAACAGCAGAATTTAAGTGTGATTAATTTTTATAATCCTGAATTTTTCTTTCAGCATACGATTGTTTATTATTAAAATAATTAATGGAGAAAGGAAGTACACGGTTAACTAAAGGCCTACTACCGTTTTAGCCATCCTTTGAAGGTATTCTTTTGTAATTTGGTATGACCATGTATGGCGGCAGACTCTAAAGGCCACCAGTGGTCCTCTGGAGCTGCTTTGTAGCAGCAAAGCACCTCCAGAGGACCACTGGTGGCCCATTTGTAGCGCCCCTGACTTACGAGTTGTAGGTCGTGGGTTCGGAGCCAGACAGGCTCACACACACCACTGCTCTCAAAACGGTGAAGGAAAATATCGTGAGGAAACCGGCATGTATTAGAACCAAAAATTCTAAAACATGTGACATCTACCAACCCGCACTGGGCCCGCGTGGTGGATTACGGCCCACTCCCTCTCACAAAGAGGAGGCCTGTGTCCCAGCAGTGGGAACTTTAAAGGCTGATAATGCAAAGAACCTCCATAACTGCTAAGTGGGTTTTACCAATTAATTGGAATAAGTCCCTCAGGGTAAGCCATCTTCGTAGCGGACAAAAAATAGTAAAGAAGTAAAGATGAGGAAAGTAGAAGACTTCATTGTTCCAGCACACGGTCCTGACAGTAGCTGTGATGTATCGTCGCGTCAAGCAGAGGCTGTCAATGTTCTGGCAATGGATGACAAAATTTTGACTTCTTAAAAATCATCGTTAAAAACCCAGATTTCATCAGCTCTTTCCCAATAAACTAAGTTGCAAATAAACACCCTTGCAAAAAGTAAATAACTAGTAACTTCACTATTTTACTGACCTCATTTTAACAGTTCGAGACCTTTCCAGTCCGTATGTCACGATTGTTATTGAAGGTCTAAGATTATTTCGCTATTACGTTTTTTGGGAGCCAACTCGCTTAAGAAAATCTTACCCTCAAGGTTTCAACTAAGAGGATTTTTTGTCCAATTTACTACTTGTTAGGAAACTGTGTTTTGTTTTATCTTGATGACATTTTGGGCTTAACTGGGTCGTCTTGGTTATGGTCAGTCTGTGTAATTATGATAAGGGAATACTGCGTCATTTTACCTGCAGTGTAGTTTAATTCGAGCATTTGTTTTCTGGAACAACTTTTGACATATTAGTATGATTAATTTTATCATTGTAGCTTCATAACTGGCGAAATGTACGCGCTTACCATAACTACACCTCTTTTTGGTTGCGAAATCATTAAATGACTTTCCCCGCTCTGTGTGGAGCGGGAGGGCGTGTCAGACTTTCACTGACTAAAACCCACCCGTGTTCCTTAAGTTGCCTGTGACAGGGTCACGGTATCTCTTTCGAACAACCTGCGACCCTGGCAGATAAGTACACCTCTGCTCCGCCTTTCAAGTAATACAGTCAGTTGAATAGAAATATAAAATTGTATATAATTAATTTCAATACAACTCACCCATTCTGACCAGATAAAAAAAAATCCTAATTATTTAAGGATTTTTTTTTTTTAAATATTTTATGATTTTGACCGGTATGTATGGATGTATTTACTTCTATACTACTTATCATAATTTAACAAATGAGGAAATTATTGGAAGCATCTTGATTCTCCGCCGGTTATAGGCGATATGACGTAACATTACATTGAATACGACCACGGCTTTACCCTGACCATTTTTTTACCTATGATGTCTTGAATATTTTCTTGTTTCGTTCTTTTTACATCGTGATTTTTCAGTAGTCGAGTTTTTGTAAACTAATTTTGTAGCACCTAAAGGAAACTCATCTCAGCGGCAACTAATGTCAAAAAATTTTCAAAAACAGGCATGTTTGACAGATTGTGACTGATATGTCACAATCTGTCAAAAAAAGTCTGCGAACATTGATAAACATACGAAAATTGTCCCTCAGGTGCAAGAAAAATGGTACCTCCTAGCAAAACAAAACAACTTTGAAATACCAGTAAAATCAAAACATGCTACTCAACAGAAAATTCAATTAAAAAATGGCGCCTCGCACTTAGCTCAAGCCGTGAACTGTAATGATCTCTTATTAGCCATGAGGATAACGTGCCCCGTATAAATTCTTCACAATGACCGTATTAATTTTGTCTTTAATATATACGGCCTAAGAGCCTTTTTTATAAAATTAAAACGAAACTAGATAATGGTACGAGTACTTGCATATATTATTAAGACTTCGTACTTGAGTCTGTTTATTTTATATTCACGGTTCCATAATTCGGTAAGGTAGAGAAATCTGGAACGCTGAAAGACTACCTGAAGACCTCTCATGTAATTATTTCTCATAGTGAAAGTCTTAAGTATCTTGCACTCAAGAAACTGTGTCGTTACACTTGCGTGCAACCTGTTATTTCGTTTTCATAAATTGCAGCTCAACTTTATGTTTGTTTTTGAAGTGAAAACATCTTTAGCGGCGTTGTACACTTTTTATGTAATGGGTTAAAAAAAAATAACTCGCGTCAGGACACGTGACCTGATCGGAAATTCGTAAGATGGATGCTTATTTATTGATTTTTCTGAGAGATAAACTTTTTAATGTAATATAAATTGTCATGTTTGTGTACGATAGCGCAATAAATAAATATTGTATTCTACCACATAAATGATAGTACTTTTATACTGATAATTAAACAATTCGTGCAAAAATTTTCCCTAACCATTCCAAAATATCAAAAATGCACAACGTTAATATTCAAGTATTTTCTTCTGCCGGCACTCCCGGAGTGCAACCTGTCATTTTTTTTTCTGATTCAGTTCTGCGCTTTTAATTTTTATTTACAGTAAATTCGTTTTCACAATACATACCGCTAGTAATTTTAACAATCATAGCCTAAATTCGGTTTTTACGTTTTTTTTTGCCTGGCACAATATAATCTGCTTTGGCGACTCAGCATTATATAGTGTTGACTGTACTGTATTCTTTGCGAAGTTATCTTCATCACGTAACTTGTTTTTGTTATTGTTTTTGGCATTGTCAGAGATTGCATTACAAAATCCCATTTAATTAGGTACGTAGTGATACAGATGGTGGAAAACAAACGAACTTCAGAAACTAGATACTGAAAACAAAACAGTAGTTTCCCATCCCCATCTGAGCAGCAGAAACCGATGCCACAATTCACTACATACTTAAAAGGGAACACAACTCTGCCAACAGAGGGGAAGAACGAAAGAAAGAATGAAAAACATTAATGAAGCAATTCGTTTTATGTCCACACTATACGGGACAGGATTACAGGTATCTAGTTTGAAAAGAACGAAGGGGTATGAGGAATGGGGTGGGAGGCGGAAGGGTAATTGTGTAAGTTACAACGAAGTTATGGTAGCTATACTTCTGGTGCTAATAATAAAAGCAAGACTAACAGGCTGTTGTGACATAAACTAAGCGTTTTGTAAAAAAAAAACTGAAATGCATGGACGAAATATATAAAAATTTAAATTTTTGCATGAATTGTTAGGTTTAGTTGTGTTTCTCCTTTTTAAGTCACGCCTAAACATTGAAGAGCATCTTATTTTCAAAGTAACACGATACTCCTTGGTAAGACTGGCTGGTTGCAGATTGCAGCGAACCTATGTCTGCCTTCTGGGATTTTTAATATGTATCAAAAATTAAAAAAGGGAAATCGGAAGAGCGTCTCTCTTCAATGCTTAGGCCTTAACCTGCTTCGACAGTTATACTCTAAATCATTGGGAAAACGATTATGATATGGAAATTTTAGAGGAAAAAGTCCTGGGATAAGTTGTTTGAAATATTGTGACCGGATTTTTCTATTTATTTTTCAAACCAACTCCTACAATTTTACCCAACTATGAAGATTTTTTTTTGGAGAATCAAACTTTGTCGACCTAACTGTTTGGTTCTCCATTTCCCTTTGGTTTTCGGGTTATCAATGTGATAGACGGTGTTTTACTAGATCATAGTACACTAGAAATAGGTGACGCGTAAATTGAGCGGCCATTTTCACACAATAGCTACTGTGTCCTAAATGAAATTTCCGGGCCATATTTTCAGGCAAAGTGACGTAATACTGAGGGATAGTATCACTTTGGGATAAGGGCGTTCCCTTTCTGTTGGGTAGAAATATTGCCTTACGTTCTACCTATTGCGTTATCTATGGATAGGTTTTTTGTATGTTGAGATCCAGTTTTGCTTAGTTTCTTTTTCTACCAAGTCGGCAAGAGAATATTTTGATCGTGTTGTGATAAAAACCTCGTTGCCTAGTTTGGTCTAGTGGTCGCAAGAGCTGTTGCTGAGTGCGGGCAAAAGTGTTACTGGGTTTTTCTATCTTGAATTTCTCAGTAGCAGCCTAGAGTCTGGATTTGTGCCCGGTTGATGGCAATAGGCTCGCCCCCTATCGCACGGGACTTAAGCATAACATCTCTGGTCATAGGTACATCTCTGCCTAACTCTTCTGGGATTACAGGCGTGATGTTATGTATGTATGTATGTGATAAAACGTTTCTGAAACAAAAATCTACACAACAATTGTATTGCGACGAGCGGTGGCCGCAGTGACGGCTGCCTTAAAAATTATGATAGCGGGGTTTGAATTTACCGTGTCAACAAAAAAAAAATATAGAAAAACACACTTACTTTCACAAATAACGTTTCAGTGACGTCATTAGCCGGTAAATTGTGGACATTGTTTGGCTGCCACTTCTCTTCCAGGAAACCGTTGCTTTACAAATGGTCAAACGCCAGTCAACTGCTGTGATTTGTTGACTGAATTATCAACAGCCAATCCGATCACTTTACTTTTATTTTCGTTCCCATAATCGCTGTTATAAACGAACCATTCAGTAGGCTGATATCCCAGGGTATTCCAAACGAAAAAAAAAATCAAAGTCAAAAGTTTATTGCGAACTAAGTGTACAATGTTGATGTTATTTTATGATAGCACTTATGACTTAGCAGCCTTTTACAAGCATTTCAACTTTATCATTCGCCTGCCCTTATCATCCTAAATTGGCATGCATTAAACATTATTATAACATAATTATTTCCTTCTATATTAGTACAATTCGTTTGATAAACTATAGTTATGTCAAAATTAAAAGTCAATGAGTTTAATAAAAAAAAAACAGCAACATTTATGTCATCCTTTTCAGGTAGTACAAATTAAAACTATATTAAGTAGTTAAATAGGATAGACTTAATCTTATTGTTTGTATAGGACAGATCGCCACTTTTGTACATGAGAGAAACACGTTATTTTGAGCTAGACTCTAAATATTCTTTTACTAAGTAGAAACATTTTTGGGTTTGGAGACGAACGCTTTTAGTATCTCATGGAGTCGCTAGGCTAACATGTTAGCATGTGACGCAATGTAACTTTACATGACACCCGCACGCGTAGCATCACCGCCATATAAACGTGTTTTTTTGACAGATTAATAGACAAAAGTACCACAAATTCTGTGCATCCGCCTTCTATTAGTAGAGAGTAGTCTATCGATTTGTCTGTCTATATTCTACCCACTTGAACAACAAATAAACTACATCGAAGATATAGTATTAAGCAATTTGTACCAAAACCAGTCGATTGAAACGTGATCAATCAGCTAACTAAATAGCCCATCAATTATAATCAATCACTGACGCAATCAATTATGGCGTAAATTAAGTTATAAAACCGCTTATTAGAGTTGGATTGACGAATGATTTGACGAAACAAATGCTTCTTGCTGATGAAAGTAATCACTGATATAATATAATTATTAACAAGATCTAATGTTCTCATGTAAGTGACGATTAATGAGAACAAAGTTCTTTAAACCGAAAGTTTTGGAAGCTTTTTTTGCAAGCAATTTCGTTACTGAAGCCAGATATTTTTTGTGTGTTTCACATCACATCAAAATAATATCTCGCCTGTAATCCCAGAAGGGTTAGGCAGAGGTGTACCTATAGTACACCCGCATTTTGCCAGATAAGCTTAAGTCCCACGTAATAGGGGGCGAGCCTATTGCCATCACCCGGGCACAAATCTAGACTAATTTGCTTAATTCATATACAAAATTGAATTACCTATTACGGTAAAAAATATACAGCCATGTGACATACAAACAGAAACACAGAAACCGTAGACTTATGAATAAAATTCCGTCAACACTCTTCGGGATCGGAACCCAAAACAACTAACATTTAACTAGTCTCAAAAAAAAAAAAAAAAACTAAGGTCATTATAGACACCCACAAAAAAAGCATGAAAACACTCGCTTCTGCAACCAGAATATAGATACTTCATATGATGAAAGCACTTACCGAAAAGACCTACGAAATTGAACGATAGAACGGAGTCAGCAATGTGGAATGTATAGTACCTAATCTCGCCAATCGAAGTCCGCCGAACAATAACCGTTCCGAATTCGGAAATCAAAAATTAATTTCAGTTCATAATTGTCGTTCGAGTGCAGTTACATCGAGAGATAATTTTGTAATGTATGACTCGATATTCGATAGTATGTTACGGGAATATTTGAAATCAATAGGCCTGTGATAAAACCTTTGAAAGTGTATAATAATATGGATGTGGTTTATGAACGGCTTTCAACGCTGCATGTAGGCTAGTACTTACATTTTGCGTTCTAAAATTACCTTGTCAATAGGCTGTTTCAAGGAACTTTTTGTGGATTATGCATTATCTCTCAGACAGACGGTATTGTTGTATACACACAAAAATGCTGTTTCTAATAAATTAAACTTCTATCAATTTAATTTACATTTTAACAAAAGAATTTCATATTATAAGACAAACTAAGACATTTTGCGTTCTAAAATTACCTTGTCAATAGGCTGTTTCAAGGAACTTTTTGTGGATTATGCATTATCTCTCAGACAGACGGTATTGTTGTATACACACAAAAATGCTGTTTCTAATAAATTAAACTTCTATCAATTTAATTTACATTTTAACAAAAGAATTTCATATTATAAGACAAACTACGAAATATTGTACAGCGCCCCAAGCGGTCACAGAAAGAATTAAAATGCGCACCATGAGCACTACAGATTTCGATAGGTAAGAAACCTATTTTGAGACTGTGTCACATTGGTCCTCATCGTATTTTTGTAAACTTATTTCATTTAACTTAAGTTAAAAACGCCGCGAACCACACATCGTCAACAAAATAACTAATTTAATAGACGACACCCGACTGTACCGTAATATGTGTGGCGGCATCTACACCGCTACATGCGAACAACGCATCACACTGACGTCACACAAATCCTGCATCGTGCAATCAGAGTTTACCGCGCAGCTAGCATATATACAACTTCCCGACATCAATCGTCGGGCAGTTGCCAACCAGAAACGACATCCATCTTGTCGGAGGATCCTCCCTTTGTGTGCGATACAATTACAATTTAAACCTTATAGTTTTAACCTTAAAATCTTACGTCTACAACTACGAGTCGGTCTTGTAGGCTGGGGATCAAAAGAACGATTGCCACGATCCTCGGCTACTTCTTTATTCATCTCAGCATTATTATGACCGTTAGCGTCAACTACACTTTTAAACTTAGCCCACTCATCTTCCTCCCCAATAACATTTCCCTCGCCTTCTACAGCCTGTGATTCAATAACAGGAGGAAATATTTGTGACGGCTGCGCCACCAGCGCTGCAGGGGATTGCGGGCGCGGCGGCGCTGACTGCGTGGGGCTCACGACGTCAGCACGTGCGCCGTTTGTCTCCCTTCCAGTAACGGTTGCACCTGTATATTTCCTTATCTGGTCAATATGCCTTCTACAGTTTACATTGTAATCCTTAACTAATATTTCGTACGTGCGATTATCTATTACTTTAATTATTTTACCTAAAATCTATATCTCTTTCCTAGCTGTATACCACTTTAACCATACCCTATCTCCTATGATTAATGTTCTTTTAGTATTTTTTTTTATACATACACCAAACAAGGCTTGAACAGTTGTCCTGAACAGCGCATGCAGCGCAAGCAGATACCTGGTCATCACCCTCAGCCTCCAATCTTGGCACAGCACAATGACGTCACACAAATCCTGAATCGCGCAATCAGAGTTTACCGCGCAGCTAGCATATTTACAACTTCCCGACATCAATTGTCAGGCCCTCCCGACCCTTGCTCGAGCCAGCCCGCGCCGCTGGGCCTGTAGCTTTAAACTCGTCCCTTGCTGCCCTTAGCGTGTAGTCGCTTAGTTTTTAGTTAGTATTTAAGTTTAAGTCCTGGCTGGAGGCCTTAATTTATTAGGGCAACCACAGACAAGTCGGTTTAAGCAGACGACAACCTCATCGGTTGATCTGCGAGATGCCATTCCCAAAAAAAAAAAACATAGGACGGGCAGTTGCCCACCAGAAACGACATCCATCTGGTCGGAGGATCCTCCCTTTTCCAAGAGTGTGAGTGAGCTTTACACCGTGTTTCTCAAATTTCAACAAATGTATAATAAAAATTCAACAACCACTAAATACCAAAAGTCTAGTCCACACTGTACTGTACTGTGTTACACTGTAGTATATTTTTTTATACATATGAGCCGTTCTCTCTTCTTATAAATGAGAAAGAAAGAAACAAAACATAGGAATGAAGTTAGCTACATGACACGATCTATCGAGTTAGCCTTATCGAAATCTATTCGATCCACGTTAATACGCTAGCGAGTTGAACATTAGCGAGTACGTTTTCGATAACAACTTATGGTAGACGTACAGTAAGCGTTCAAAAGTGGATAGGCACGTTAAGAGTCGTATTGCTGTGAACTCGCAGTACGACTGTATATGTTTAAACGGCACACACCACAAAGATCGCAGTTTTGCACGGCAAATACTGAAAGTCACACGTAAAGTCGCGCACTCGCATCGCACTACACGAAATAAAAATGTATTTCCGTCACTTTTATTAGGCACGCATTATGCTCGTGACCTGGCTGGTTTATGGCATTGCTAAAATTCGAGTTAAACTATTATGAGCTGGTAGCAGTAGGCGCCAAGCGTTGGACTGAGAAGCAGTCGGCTTAGGTTCTCATAAGATGCAGCGCAGTTTTATTGCCAATTTGTTATTTTGGTTTGCAATGATATCAATATTAAAAAAAAAGCTTTTTTATAATATTTGTATATATATAATGGTATTATGCTTTTATGAAATAAAGACTGTATTTGCGTTTCTGAAATAACAAATTAACTTTTATTTCCAGCCAATTAAATACAAAGATTAAAATAAATTACACTATCCTAATAAATAACTTACCTGAAATAACAAAAACAACATTTAAAGCCTTTACTCTAGTGGTTTTTGTAATATGCACAGGAAACTTAAATCAAACACGTTTTTCTAAAATAAAATAACCTAAATTCCACATATTTAAAATAACTGTCACTAACGACAGTCGGTGTCATTTGACATCTAATAGGAGTCTACAGATAACTAATCTTAAGAAAAGGAACAACACGAGTGTAGTGATTTTCTTTACATATATCAAGGAACTTAGAAGCAATTTGTTCTATTTTGGCATTTGAAATGTTTAACTCAATTTACAATTTGATTTATTTAACCATAAACATTAAGCTTCGATCATTAATTTCCAAAATAAGTGATTTTAATAAGTGGTTATGTAGGGCAGTTTATTTACATTAAGTATTTCACATTTTATTTGGCTTTGAATATAGATTACATGTTGAGGATAGCTTATTCAATTTATTTAAGAAAAGAATATTAAAACTAAACCTCATTTTAATAATAAAATAATCACGGATATACAGGTTAAACAATTTCGATACTTAAACGTTATTGTTTGCTGGGCTTCGGTGATGCAACCTTTCTAACGAAGTACACGGCGAACAGTTTTATATAACGTGTTGAATAATTCAGCAAAATTTCCGGTTGGTATGAAACCATTCGTTTCATATTCATTCAAGTCCAAATACTATAAAGTACAATTATTAAAAATATATATAAATGACATTATGCTTATAACACTTTACTCATCATTCACTAATTTAAACCAGTAATTATTTATATTTGGTGATATATCAAACATTTAAAAGCTAACACTCACACTTAGTCCGGTTTCATTCAGTCTAGATGGTACCAAGACCTACATATACTGCAACTTGCGGCCCCTGTCAACGACAGAAATTTGTCACAGCCACCGCACTTATCCTTGTTGAACTTTTTTTTTTTTTTTTGTGTAATCGAGTCCATGTAGTACACCGATCCTTATCGGTGTACTATTTGGACATCTGTTGCCTTCAACAGATGACGATATTTTGAAACACACGTTTATGGCAGTTTTCACGGTGTTTACGATACGGATAGACACCATAGGCTGAGCCATAGACTAATATATATATAATGAGGGCTGAGCACAGTATGGGTGTAAGGGTACGCACACACTAAGGTGAGGTCCTTTATAACGAAGTACACGGCGAACAATTTTCTACGACGTGTTGAATAATTCAGCAAAATGTCTGGTTGGTATGAAACCATTCGTTTCATATTCATTCAAGTCAAAATACTATATAGTACAATTTAAAAAAAAAAATATATATATAACATTATGCTTATAACACTTTACACATCATTCACTAATTTAAACCAGTAATTATTTATATTTGGTGATATATCAAACATTTAAAAGCTAACACTCACACTTAGTCCGGTTTCATTAGGTATTTATGTTATCATAGAACATCATTTACATCCACTTTCACGCAGCACAATAAAATTTGCAAACGCCTCTATGTTTAAATTTCACTGCATTTTGAAAATAATAACCACCACACCGCTAATTAACATATTTAAACAGTCGTCACTAACCAACAACGTTCAATTAGGTGAATAGTCGTAACGAATTGCGTTTAGCTCATAGAAATCGAAATAATTTAGTCAGTTTTCTGTGGTCTATCTAAACTTTTATTTTTTATATAAACAAGATGAACGGGACAAGTTGCAATGGTTCGATAATCATTCGATGATTATCGAACCATTGCAAGTAATTTTATTAACACAAACAAAAAAAAAAATTTAGGATTATTTATATAACATAGCAAAAACCATAAATGGATACTCGTATTATTTGAAAATAATATCAAGCTTAATCTGCAGGCGCGGGAGAGATATAAAATCAGGGCTTTCCATAATCGCTCCTACCCAAGCACGGTAACGACTAAGCTTGCATGCCATATGTTAAGTTAGTTGAAATTATAAACTACGAGTACTACGAGTATCAGACAACGTGAGTGTGTGTGCGTGTCTATAGTATAGAAACAACTTACAGAAGAAGGCCGTAAGTGAAACCGAAGCGTCAATCTATTGCTTTGTGAGATTGATAATGGACTTATGAGCGCTACTGTACAACACCAACTTGATATTATTGAAATTCTTACACTCACTCCAAATAAATTTACTTGAAAAATCTGCGTGACAGTAGAAGAAAGTATGACTTTAACTAAACACATAATCGGTTTAACAAAACAATTAATGACAAAGGAAAAGGTAATTTCAAAGTACTCTTTTTCCACCGTTACCCAGTGCCGTTCCGAAGGTGCGCTGTAAGTCAGACTTACAGCGGATGAGGCAAGTGACGTCTCCAGGTTTGTTAAGGGCAAGAATACGGCCTCGTTTTGCCTACACAAATTACCAACCAAGACGACTACCCGCCTCACGAGTGTTCCGAAAAACTCTCGATTCACCTTCGTAAGGCGCTCGTGCACGTAAAAACGCGTAGACATGCCTCGTCGAACTCATGCACCCTCCAGCAGCTCGTCACCCAGCTCGCGGCGTGCGCGACGGCACTAGGAGGAAGCGGGGGTGGGTCTCCACCGGAGCCGTCGCGTCGCCTGCGTCGCGTTGATGCGCCTACCTCCGATACGCTCGGCGCTCACTATGTCGCACGCTTTGGCTTAGACGCCACTAACACCGCCATGTGGATTGGATTTTCACTACTAGTCTCGGGTATATTAGTGACTTGAATATCATTTGCAAGCAGCTCTTGATCTCGGTCATTAATATCGCTCCGCAGTTGTGGTATCAAATCATTTACCTCCGACGATACTTGGGGCTGAGTGTGTTTATTTCCTAACACAGTTACTCTCTCCTCCAGATTACTCATCCTTTCACTAGTTGCGTTTAGACAAGATCTTATTTGGGACATATCAACACCGAGCAGCTGGAACTCATTCCGCACCGTCTACAAAACTCCCCCTTCAATATGCTTAGCTATGCCCTGAAGATATCTAGGTTGATCTCCTGTGTGAAGTCTAGGGCTGTGCTGTTTATGGGGCTGGTGTCTATCAGGTTAACGAGGCTTTCCTCGTGTACAGCTGGTACTGGTGTACGCGCCCTTACTGGCGTTTCAGATTGGTTGTCCCTCACTAGTATCTTATTTGAGTGTAATAAGAACACTGACAAGCACCAGCACCGAATAAGGACAGCACCAGGGGGTCCTTAAAGGGCCGGTATTCTGTATAGCCAAGCACCCTAGATGGTACCAAGACCTACATATACTGCAACTTGCGGCCCCTGTCAACGACAGAAATTTGTCACAGCCACCGCACTTATCCTTGTTGAACTTTTTGATTTTTTTGTGTAATCGAGTCCATGTAGTACACCGATCCTTATCGGTGTACTGCATGCACTGCGTTCAACAGATGACGATATTTTGAGACACACGTTTATGGCAGTTTCCACGGTGTTTACGATACGGAGAGACCCCATAGGCTGAGCCATATAAATATATATATTTTGAGGGCTGAGCACAGTTTGGGTGTAAGGGTACGCACACACTAAGGTGAGGTCACAGTTCGTCTCTAGTTCACGAATAAAACACTATTAATTTTCCTTCTGGTGTTGCACTCATACAACGTGTCGTTTTGCGTCCTCGTCAAATATCAGGAGGCTGTTATGAAAGACATACATAATGAAATAAAAAATTACGATACTTGCTCAATAATTAATACATACTTGTTTTTTTAGATAATTGAGTTTGACAGTTTTTCAGACTAAACCACTTTCAAAGAACAGAATCGTCCCGCTGCGTATGCGGCAATGGTGCCGATTCTCTTGTCACAAACGCCTCTAAACTAGACTAAAAATCACTAAAATTTGGTTTAATTCTGTCAAATGACGTTTTTCCATTCTGAAATTGACTATAGTGACACAAATTAACTATAATTTAGTTTGACAGCACTAAGATTGCACTGAGTTATTAGTTTAGTGAAAATGGTTATTTTGCTATTCTGAAATTTACGTTTTTCCATGTAGATATTTTTATTATATATTTTTCAGACAAAAAGTCAAAACTTCCATAGAAAACACGTCGAGGCTGCCCCAGGCTGCCTCCGGCTCTAACAAAGACGTTGCGAAATCAAAAGAAAAAAAAACACGTGGACTCGCGATTGTCAAATTCGATTATAGTTGTGTCAAAATTATTTTTAAATTTATAGATATATTTTCGCAGAATAGCTTCAAGATTTTCATAGTAAAAAGTAAGGAATTTTAGTGATAGTTTAGTTAGTTTAGTTCGGTGTACAAGAGAATCGGCACCAATGTCGCACTTCTATGTCGCATAAAAGGGCAGTTACAGTACGGTATCACACAGGCCACGTTATAACATGCGCGTTCCACAGACGGCGATTTCCGAAAATTAGAAAAACAAAAAAAAACCTACCTATTTTATTATTGATTTGTGACGAAAATCATTAGCATAGTAACCTCCTTGAATTTGACGAGGATGCAAAACGACACATTGTATTTCAACAATAAACTTTTACAAAACAGACTTGTATTTTTTATTCACAAGACGTAGACAGACAGCTTATGACTGATTGACATCCGTGACGTCAGTCTAGGTCAGTCTATAAGGTTTTGTGTAAATTGGCTGAAATATGACGATGATTGTTGGAAACGTCGGAAAAAAATATACCAATGCTTTACCGTGCGCCGCGTAAACATTGGATGTTTTGCACACAAATATTTTACTATTTGCCAGGTTTAACACATAGGGTTCCTTAATTCCCGGTAGTACGTTCCCGTAGGATATTTTTCGATATCCACGAGAGCGAAGCCGCTGACAAAAGTAGCACCCTAATTGCGTCACACGTTAATCACAATCTGAATTATTTTGAAGTAAGCTCAAAAACGTAAATAACGCAATGAATATTTTTGAACAGTCAGAATGAAAGTGATTACTACTGATAGTGTGTTACGTAAGTACCCCACTCGTTTTGCATAAAATATATCTGGAATTTGTGAATTTTACCAACCGTTTTCGATTTTCGAAAACAACAATTTTGAAAGTATGATACCTAAAATGAATATCTGACAGATAGAAACATTAATGATGTAACTAATACATTTGTAAGTGCAATATTTTTTGAAATAGTGTCCACGCAGTTTCTTTTTCTTTCTTCTCCATAGGTACCTACTACGCTTTAGAATGGGCAACTAGCTTCATATTTCTGACTGCCCGACCCCTTGACAGTTTAAAAGTGCCTATAAATGGTTTATTTGAAATAAATGCTTTGAAATTAAACTAAATTGTTCAGCGAATGAACATTGAGAACGCCGATCACTTTATCAAATCAAACCCTTATTCATGACACATAAAAGCTTAATTACTCGAAGTGGGGTGAAAATAAACCATCCTAAAATCCCTAAGATTGAATGCAGTAGGTGAAACCCATCGTATAGAGAACGGTACGTTACAAACATATTTACAAGTGTTACTTATTTGATTCTGTTATCAATTCAAAATAGAACACTTATGATTCTGTAACATTTATGATGGAGTTTTTAAGTCCATGACAGCCACTAGGCCAACGAGGCAGTCAGGTAATTAAGTATTCTAGTGTCTATATATATTATATACGAGTAGTAAACAGATTTCGATGATCAACACCATTTGGTAAATTTATCCCAAGAGGTTGACGTACACAAAACATCAATATTTAACTTGGATTTAATAACGAACTCTTAATGTTTTGTCAAGACGTAAATCAATGGTGGATCATTAATTATAATAAAGAATAATAATAATGACCATCTTCATCATCATGTCATTCTTCCTACCTAAAAGCTCAAATATCAGTACCTACCTATAAGATCTAATCTACGATCTACTATAAAATGTACAAGAGAATATTTTTCCGCGTAACACGTTCTCTTGAATATTTAATCAATTCTCTAAGTGATGACGTGGAGACGGTTCTGTGCTACGTGTACTCGTACTATTATAATTTTCTCTTAGTTACAAGATACCGTAATATTTAAAATGATAAAACTAGTAGTAGACAAAACTATATAACTAGTGCTTTTATGTTTAGGTATTTATTTTTCTCTATAAGTCGAAGAATTTAATTGTTTGTCAAATTGAATTTCAACTGAAATTGCTAGTATACCAGGCCGCTCAGACAGTATTGTTTTTTTTACGTATGAGAGACTGTCCAGCTACAGTCTGAACATAATGATTATTTGTGAGTAAAAATAGGTACGTTTCAATTTCAAAATTTCCCTCCACATTGTTTGCGAGATAATTGAATTGAATGCGTAATTTAAATGATAGCGTTTAAAAAATGGAGCTGCGCCGGAAACATTTTCGGGCTATGATTTTTTACGATTTGAAATCGTCGCCTGAAACTGGACGAATCGTACGATAAACTACAAATGGCATTCATGGATAAAGGACCTTCATAAGGCAACCGTGTATCGTTGGTATAACGAATTCAAGCGCGGTCGACTAACTTTGGGGGATGAAGAAAGAAGTGGTCGCCCTTTGACGGCTGTTACGGAAGAAAACGTGCTAGCTGGGAAAAATATAATCCAACACAATTAGCAAGTGACATTCAGCACATACTGCAGGTTGGATCGAGAAGCCTTCACGAAATTCTACACGGGCATCTTCGCGTGAGGCGAATAGTTTCACGTTGGGTGTCGCACAACCTAACCGAGCAGGCCCGGGTGGAACGGTGCCGTGATATGATAAACAAATTTGAAGGCTCGTCTCGGCGCGTTTATGAAAATAAAATAATCTGCTCAAACGGATACAATTTTCGTCTCGGAAGACGAGCTGTCAGCGTTCGAGCAGGCTATAAACGAGGTGTCTACGGCGGACTGTAAAAAGTGTTTCGAAAACTGGTTCAGACGCATAAAACTTTGTATGGAGGCTAGTGGAGAGTTCTTTGAAAAGATTTAATACAAAAATATTTGCCTTAGCTAGATTATTTATTTTTATTTTCGCAAAACTTTCTAAGTATCCCACGTATATTATTTATACTCGTATGAAATGGCTACCGACTTACACGACTAAATTGTCTGGTGTCAATTTGGTAAACAATTAATATTCCTGATGCAGACTTGTCTGTAACCCATCGAACGTGGATCCACGCGAGACATATTGGCTTTTTAATTATTTCTGTAATTACGTCAGCTAGCCCGCGAAATTAAAATTTTATTACGGTTTTTGCAATTTGCAGGTCAGTGTCAGGCTGTATGTTCCACAAGATATGATTTGCGACCATGACAGGTTTACGACGTGAAGTTTATAGTAGCAATATGATATCATGAAAATCTATGATGACTCATACTGTTAATAAACATATTAACTGTTAGAAAACTTCTAGAATTTGATTCATTACCGTCAAATAAGATTTCTAATCTACATAATAATGCAAATTTAGCTCTGATTTGGCACTTGGCACCAACTTATACACGCTCAATCATAATAACGAAGATACAATTTGCAGAACTTGTTCGAAGTTAGATCTAATCGAGAGTTATGTTGGACTATTTTGCTTTGTAATCTAGACATTAAAATAACAGGCACAATATGACTCTGCTTGTTGCAACTGTCTCTTGCAACAAGCAGAGTCGGTCTGTCTGTTTTTTTTGTTTATTTAATGAAATTACTTGCAGTAGTTCGATAGTCATTCGATGATTTGAACGAGACATGTATGTCTCGTTCAAATTGTTAAGATAAATTATAATAACCACAATACCAAATTTAAATAATTTACTCAGTGTTTATCGACCACGTTTAGCACTTAACAATTTCCGTGCAGTTCGTTACTTACGACTATGCTCCTAATTGGACGTTGTTGGTTAGTGATGAATGTCTAAATCTGTTAGCGGTGTTGTGGTTATTATTTTCAAAATGTTGTAAATTTTATTATTGAAGCGTTGGTTAATATTATTGTGCTGCCCAAAAGTGGCCGTACACAAATAATGTGATAACACAAATATCTAATGAAACCGGACTAAGTGTGATATTTCATTTAAATATTTCATGTTTTACTAAATATAAATCTTAATCAAAGGCGTTGTTAATAGTTTAGGTGAACAGAAGCGATGCAAAAGGTGACTGGATGGAACTACCACGTGCGGGACTATCATCAGAATGCTAGGTTCAATTTCAAGGTATAGGTGGAGGCTGGTAGGCCTTCACAAGGCTTTATTTTCGAAAATATGCGTAGCAGTCGTACAATGTTTAAAAATAAAATCAAGTTGTGTCATAAAAATGAAGATAGTATTAAAATGAATATTTTGGCCTTGCATAGAAAAGATAATAATTTTGTACAGTTTTGGAATGTGACCAAAAAGTTTAATTTTAAACCGAGCCTTCCTGTGTCTGTTGATGGTTTGGAGAAAAAATGTGAAATAGCTGATTTGTTTGCCAGTTAATTTAAAGTTGACCCCCTGAATGCGGATTATAAGCTCAACAATGACACCGTTGTGACTGAGTTACTGCCACCATTTACGCTTGAAGATGTAATATCTGCTGTGACTAATATGAAGCGTGGTAAGTCACCTGGACACGATAGTCTCAATGTGAAGCACCTGGTCTGGGGAAGTGCCAACCTGTTTCCACATCTGAGTACGTTTTATAACTTATGTGTCAAACACGCCTACTTGCCGAAAACTTTACTGAGAGCTGTGGTAGTTCCAGTCGTTAAAAATAGAACAGGCGATTTGAGTGCATCTAGTAACTACCGACCAATTACACTTGGTACGGTACTAGGCAATGTGCTGGAGCGTCTCATACAGGCTGAACTGCAAAAGAATATTAAAATTGACGATGCGCAGTTTGGTTTCCGACCTGGACTCTCAATTCTGCGATTATTAAGGGTACGATAGCCTATTACACCCACCAGAGAACCTCAGTGTATGCTTGCTTCTTAGAACTGAGCAAAGCTTTTGACCTGGTGAATTATGAAATCCTCTGGGACAAGCTAAGACAGTCACAAGTACCTCACCAAATTATAGATCTGTTGAGATTCTGGTACGGGGGCCAGACCAATCAAGTGAAATGGGGTGACACTCTATCTAGCAGTTACAGGCTAGATTGTGGTGTTCGTCAAGGGGGGTTGACTTCTCCGGACCTGTTTAACTTTTATATCAATGATCTGATCGTGGAACTATGAAGAACCAAAGTTGGCTGTCACGTAGGTAATGTCTGTGTAAATGGCTTGAGCTATGCTGATAACATGGTTCTTTTGAGTCCCTCGATTAAAGGCTTGAGGAAACTGTTGTCTGTCTGTGAGCGTTACGCAGATGTTCACGGACTGAAATATAACGTTCTTAAAACCGAGTCTATGGTATTGAGGTCTGGAGCTGGTCCGAGTAACATACCCAGTCTGAATTTGAATGGTGCGACGATACAGGTTGTAAAGCAGTTTAAATACTTAGCGCACATTTTGACGGACAGACTTCAAGACGACTGCGATATAGAAAGAGAGCGTAGGGCCCTCTCAGTGAGGAGTAACATGATCGCGCGCAAGTTTGTGAAGTGCACCAAAGACGTAAAGAACACTCTGTTCAGAGCTTACTGCTTGTCAATGTACACCTGCCAACTTTGGTGCAACTACACAAAAAAGATGTACAGTTCGTTAAGGGTTCAGTATAATGATGCTTACCAAACCCTTATGAAACTGCCTAGATACTGCAGTGCCTCGAGCATGTTTGCCGAAGCGGGGGTCCCAGACTTTTACGCCATCATGAGGTCAAGGGTCGCGTCTTTTTGGCTAAATTTGAGGCGCTCTACTAACAGCATTTTGAGGGTTGTCTCTTGCAACCTAGCAAGCCCCATATTTGTGCACTGGAACTCTGTTCACCTAAGCGGGAACAAAAACGGGCGAAATAATATATGATTTTTGAAGACTACGGGTACCTATACATACCTCTAAGTTTGAATTTTTATTTTTTATTGTCGATCCCTCTAAGTTTTAATTTTTATGTTTTTTTATTTCTTTACTGTACTTTTTTTTGTATATGGGTATTTTGCTTTAACTCAGAAGATGAAATAAAGTTTATTATTTATTAAGATATTTAGATAAAAGAACTGGAAGTAAAACTAATTATATTAGTTAATAAAACATTATTTGTTTACATGATTGAATAATGAGTAAAGTGTTGTAAATACATTGTTACTTATTATAAATGTTTCTTATTTTTTATAAACAGTATTTTGTATAGAGATGTCTAATAGTATTCCATTCTTTGATCAAGAGAAATTCTGTGAGTCTGTGGGTTAAGAGATGTGAGGAAGAGGTAGACCTTGCTAGTCGGAGTGCGACGTCACATTGTGAATGAATATGAAATAAATGGTTTTATGCCAACGAGAAATTTTGCAGAATTATTAAATACGTCATTATAAACCGTTGGCCATGCACTCCTCAATAAAAGTTAATATGATTCAGGCGTGATCCGTGTCACAATTAGGTTGCGGACGGGGCGGTCGCTCGAATCTGAATGTCGCCATTGTTTGTTTGTTTGGCATCTCGCAGGTCAACCTATGAGGTTGTCGTCTGCTTAAGCGGACTTGCCTGTGGTTGCCCTAATAAATTAAGGCCTCCAGCCAGGACTTAAACTTAAATACTAACTAAAACTAAGCGACAACGCTAAGGGCACCCCCTGTGGGGTACGAACCTCGGCTTAAGGCGTCGCTGGAAGAGGGTAGCAAATGACTAGCTGGATCAGGATTGATATTATTTTGGGACGAATTTTAAAGCTACAGGCGCAGCGGCGCGGGCTGGCTCGAGCAAGGGTCGGGAGGGACGTGGATTTGGGCGTCGCGGCGGGCCTCGGCGGCGAGGACGGTAGGACGTCGATTGGGTTTTGGGCTTATGTAGTGTGCTGGTGGCCTTACTACTCTCCTGGAGGAGGGTAGGTGCGTCGTCGGGGGCGATTAAGATATGCCTTGGTCGGCGAATACTACTTATGCGGGAGGGAGTATAGCGAGCGGCCGCTGAAATCAGGGGGTTTGAATGTTTGGTGCCACAGTCAAAGAAACGCTTAGATAAGCGTTTCATGAACTGGTTTTTGGTTGGCATTTTTAGGTCGACGTGAAATGTCGCCATTGCTCAGTGTGCCATCTTATAAGTGCCGTTCCCCTCCACAACTCGCCTGATTCACTGAGTGGGGCGATGATGTCACTGAACGTTGCGTTCCGTTTTACATTACAATTTTCTCACGCCGACACGGCCATTCTGCAAAAAGATCGTCACTGACCTTCCCTGTAACAAGATAATAATCTCGCAGTATCATAACATCAACAATGGTCACATGACCAGGCCCATTACTGGGTAAACCCTCGTCTATGATTCGCAACGCACATGCTTGGAGTAAAGAGAGACACCCTGTCCGTCTTTCACTCACAAGCGATAACATTAATGAATTTGATTCAACAAATCACTTTACACTATAGTTTGGAACTGGAGGACACACCTCACCAAACGTAAGCGTAACATCAACCAACTTGGAGGCCACACCTCATAACAAGTTATGCGTTACAAATAATTGGACGGGTATACACATGCTTGTAGTAAGGAGGTCACACTGTCCATCAAACTCCCAAGCGATAACATTAATGAATTTTATTCAACAAATCACTTTACACTATAGTTTGGAACTGGAGGACACACCTCACCAAACGTAAGCGTAACATTAACCAATTTGGAGGCCACACCTCTTCATTATGTGTAACATCAAAAGAATACGGAAACCACTGTCCATAACAAATTATACTACTCTTAAGTTTTGGAGTCTCTTTTCCTCAACAAACGCAAAGTAATCATTAAATAAATAAACTTTATCATGTACCTTTACTACCGCCGACACGGTATCCTCGTCGATGCATTCTCCGGGTTTGGTGCTAAGCATAGCTAGTCATGAGCCACTTTCTTGGGTCTCGGGTCTACCTCTATCAGTTAAGTTGGTAGCGATCGTCAGGATATATTTTCCAAGCTTTGTATGCATTTGGGAATTATTGATCCGAGGCCAATTTTGCTTCTGGGGTTAGTCTGAAAGAAAAGTATTTCGACTTTTTGAAATCTCTTGACTTTAGCCTTTCCTTTGTCAAATCTTAATTTGTCGTTTTTTCCTCTTGTTTCAACCTTATACTGTACATAGTTTTCTAAGCTGTTTTCGATGTACTCTTCCTTCCTCTTCATTAATTAAGGATTGTTGAAGATTAACTCGCTTATTTCCTCTTCATTATTGAATTTCGTGTTCAGGTTACATAAAGTGTTCTTAGTCATTTGGGTAGTTGAAATTGGCGAGATCATTATCACTGCAGCGCTTTACTCAGTAACTGGTACAGAGCAGCTTTTCGATCGTCTCATCAGGGAACGAGCAGCCCAGCTGTCATATAGTGCGGTGAATTAACGGTTATCAACAACAATGATCATAGGAGTTGAGTATCTCGTCATGTTCTTGTGCTAGTTTTTTTTTTACAGGCTTCATCGCTCATATTCTTAAAACATTTATCCTCAACGTGACCAGTTTTGCTACATTAATTGCATTTGGACTTGACTTGACCTTCCGTTTGATTCGCAACCTCTTTTCTAGTACTTTCACTCAGTAATGGCCTTGGGTCGTTTCTCTGCGGCAGGCTGCTTTATAATGCACAGTCTTGTCACACTTAAAGCATACTTTAGGTTCGTCTCGAGTCCCAAGTTTGGGCCGCTCGGCTGGCGGTTCGTCCTGACGTGGTTCTCGTGGCCTGAATGTAGCTGCCACTGAAATCTATTCAGGGACAGTTGTGCACTTACTAGATATCAATCCTAAGCGAAGATTCTCGTTATCCACGCAGCCAATAACAGCTTCCACAGCGTCTGGATCCTCATTGCAGTTTATTACACGGTTCCAAATATGCCAGGCGTTGGTTATTGATTCTGCTGGATTTTATAGATCAAATCTGAAATTTCGCAACTTAAGAATGTCATTGGAGTAACGTGCTTCAGGTTCGAAAGTTTGTATCAGCGCTTCTCGCATCTTGCTCCAAACGGGTGACTTTATAAGCCAAGCATCACCAACAGCCTTGGCTCGACCTTGTAATAGATTAGCTATCTTGTTGCAAACTTCGTAATCCGCTAACCCCCAGTGTGATTTGGCTTGATCAACGTGCTCGCACCAGTCTCGAAGCGAAACATCACCATCTGGGTTGTAGGGTGCAATATAGATATCGCTTAACCTTGGTCGTCGCGACGGAGTCACAGTGTTGTTTATCAATCCCGTAAGAAATTCATGATTTGCTTGCATACTAGCTTGCTGTTGTCGTGACAGGCTTTCCAGAATACCAGCCAAGGTCGACAGCATCTGGTTCGAGCTAGAGCTTTCTGCTCCTTCATTGTTTAGGGCGGATGGAACCGAAGATATACCTCGGCCCATCCCACTTCTGATTTCGGAGTAACGTGGTCTTTGACTGGAGAATTGGTGAAAGAGATCTACTTCTTGCAGGGTCTACGTAGTCTTTAGGGTTTCTATTTGCCATTGTTTTAAATAAAATCATTTATATCGTAAAATTTATTTAATTTACAATTACAAAAAAAAGTGATTACAAAATAATAGTTACAAACTGTTAATATGATTCAGGCGTGACCCGTGTCACAATTAGGTTGCGGACGGGGCGGTCGCTCGAATCTGAATGTCACCATTGTTTTTTTTTTTTTTTTCTGTGTATAGCATCTCGCAGGTCAACCTATGAGGTTGTCGTCTGCTTAAACGGACTTGCCTGTGGTTGCCCTAATAAATTAAGGCCTCCAGCCTGGACTTAAACTTAAATACTAACTAAAACTAAGCGACAACGCTAACGGAAAGTGCGGTCCGTGCCCTGTGGCGTACGGACCTCGGTTTAGGGCGTCGCTGGAAGAGGGCAGCAAGGGACTAGCTGGATCAGGATTTCTTTGATTTAGGGACGAATTTAAAGCTACAGGCTCAGCGGCACGGGCTGGCTCGAGCAAGGGTCGGGAGGGGCGTGTATTTGGGCGTCGCGGCGGGCCTCGGCGGCGAAGACGGTAGGACGGCGATCGGGTTTTGGGCTTATGTAGTGTGCTGGTGGCCTTACTACTCTCCTGGACGAGGGTAGTGGCGTCGTCGGGGTCGATTAAAGTATGCCTTGGTCGGCGAATACTGCTAATGCGGGAGGGAGTGTAGCGGGCGGCCGCTGAGATCATGGGGTTGGAGTGTTTGATGCCACAGTCAAAGAAACGCTTCGATAAGCGTTTCATGAACTGGTTTATGGTAGGAATTTTTAGGTCGATGTGGAGATTTATATTACGGACATAGAAGGGGGCACCCGTGACCTTTCTGAGGAAACGGTTCTGGAGGGTCTGCATCTTATGGAGATGACGTGGGTGAGCGTGCGCAAATACAACGCAGGCATAGGTCATGATGGGACGGATGACTGTGGTGTAGATGCGCAGCTTGCATTTAAGTGACAGTTTACTACGGGCTGTCAGTACAAAGTGGAGCCTGCTAAGAGCGAAGGAGGCGCGCGCGCGAACCGCCTTAATATGAGCCTTTAAGGTAAGGTTTTCATCGAGGATCACGCCTAGGTATTTGGCTTGCTTCTCCCAGGGGATCGGCTTACCGTACATAGTGATCGGGCTGGGAAGTGGGGGAGGGAGTCGACGACGTCTCGAGAAGAGAACCGCCTGACTCTTATCGGGGTTGAATGTCGCCATTGCTCGGTGCGCCATTTTATAAGTGCCGTTCCCCTCCACAACTCGCCTGATTCACTGAGTGGGGCGATGATGTCACTAAACGTTGCGTTCCGTTTTACGTGTTAAAGTTAATACTTAAGCTGTAACCGCATTAAGTAACCTATTATTCACTAAACCCAAATAAAATGTGTAATACTTAATGTAAATAAACTGCCAATGCTTTACAACGTTCATTGAAAAAAAATACAAAACTTAAACATGTCTCGGAAAGACTTTTCCAAATTAACATTCATTCGGCCTTCACACTCATTCGATACTGTTGCCCTGGACGACCGAGCATGGCAGCAAGCCACACCTATTCGCCTGGGTGGTCTCGGCGTCCGCAAAATTTCAAGTATAAGTTTGCCGGCCTTCCTCTCCTCGGTCCACATTACTGATAAGTTAACCAGGAACATTTTATCTTCCTCACCTGTCGATTTTGAAGTACCGTGTTTGACCGATGCGTTGAACGCTTGGCAAATGGCTTTTCCCGATACGGGTTTCCCCGACAACCCGTCCTCCCAGAGACTGTGGGACGTGCCGCTCTACAATATTATACGGTTTAAATACGCTGGTTAACACGTCACCTAATACTGTTGAGCCTGTCCGTCTGCTGGCTGTGGGAGAATGGGAGCCAGGCTTGTGGCGCTCCCGTCATCACCATAGGCACAATGATGGATGACTCATCGTTTCGGCTCGCTACGTGTCTCCGCTTGGGCGCACCTTGTGTTGCTCCGCATCGGTGTCACTGCGGTGAAGCTGTTGACAGACTTGGGCACCATGGCCTGTCCTGCTACAGGAGCGCAGGTCACATAGCACGGCACGCCAGCATCAACGATACTATTCGTCGAGCCCTTCTCACCGCCGGCGTACCTACCTGTGGTTTTAGAACCAAACGGCTTGGGACAATGGGAAGAGACCAGACGTTATGACGTTGTTGCCTTGGAAGGTGGGTAGGCCTCTGGTGTGTGAACCTAGAATGTGTTTTTTTACTGAAAAAAATATTTAAAAAAAACTGAAAATGTCGAGGTTTGTCTTTAACTTAACTTACGACCTACGATGTCTTAAATGACTTTCCTATCAGATGGCAATTGCTCTGCAAAACTCTAATTTGCAGAAGTATTTCTGTGCAATACAAATAACTTACATATACATGTAGACAAGCGAAGTAACCTCCACAAAAATCCACTTAATGTTTCATAAAAGGTAAAGTTTAAATATACAGCGTTCGTGCCTTACGCGGATAGGAACTCACGTATTATTCGAGTTTCAAATTGAGTCTCAATCATTTCTCTGCATTGTAGTGATGACTGAACAAAACGTTTCTTTTTGTTTTCTCTAGGTATGGAAGCTGAATCAATGAATAAGCGAAATAAGAGAATTAATCTTGCCTCAGTTTAGGAACAGTAAATAAGTTGCAAACCTAAAAAAATATGCGTAATTTTCCATTTATGTGGACTATGGTAAAGCTTCTAAAAGGGACTATTCGCTTTGTAATAATAATATGTCCTCTTATAGTAAAAAAGAAATATACCTTAAATATAATGTTTAATTAATTTGTACTTTTCTTCTTATAAATTTAAAACTTGATGCCTTGGCTTTAGTACCTACAAATAATGTTTATTACTGTAATACATATTATTTGTAGCCAAGTTTAAAAAATAAAGGAAGTACCGTCTCATATAAAAAACTGAAATTGCGTGCAATCACGAAACCAAAGTATCAATTCAAGATTCTCGTTATAACTAAAAGGAGAAATTATATTTTAACATTTTTATGATATTTATCATCTTGTAAGAAAGAAAAAAGCAAAAAACTAAATAAACTTCAAGCACTTGAATGAAGTTAAACTAGGGCAGAAGTCTAGAGGGAATCGTGCCTGTACAGCGAAAACATTTCTTCAAATAAATACTTAAGTTGGCATTTTAGAACAGTAATACAATTAAAACTTCTAACTACCACTCCTTGATGTTGTTTGAGCATAATGTTTCTATAAAAGTAATTATATTTACGCTTATACTTGCAGTAAAATTTTCATAATAAAGTCTCATTAGCAGTTTTGTTCCAGGAGTAAACGGCTTCCTATCATCTATTCCTAAATTTTTTGGCTTCAATAGTCAACAAGGAACCTTATAGTTTCGCCATGTCCCCCCGTCCGTCCGCCGTCCGTCTGACCGCAGCTTAGCTCAGAGACTAGTACTGGAAAGCTGCAATTTGGCATGGATATACACATTAGTCAAGCTGAAGCGACAAAGTGGTAAAATAAAATGTTGTTTTTTTTTCTAGTCTATCCCATGGTGTGGTGTGTCGTTGGAAATGTCGTTCAAAAATATTGCGAGAGAGTGAAAACCATTTATCAATGCAGGGATTCGTTTGCGAAATATTATGCTTTACGTAAGCGTAAAGCGTGTGAATTTGAAGTTTTTGTTAGTCAGGTTCAAGAATAGTAGTCCTCTCACCTGCCAGCTAAACAGTTGTTTTTCGATATGTTAACAAAATACGAATACAAAAGGAAAACTATCACAGCTAAGTAGGCCTTATAACTGATCGAGTAATGGTCGACCAACTTATATTTGCAGGCACTTAGCCGTTTTTTTTATATTTACGTTAGTGTCATATGAGATAACTATGTGATACCAATACAAAAGTATGGGCAGTTTTGTTTTAAAGACTGCAAATAACAACATATTTACTGCGTCTTACTGCCATGCGTGGCATTGATGGGAAGAATTTCTTATAAGCCTTAGAGCAGGATTTGGCCTCTCATATTAAGTAGGAGATCTTTAAGGGCTGATTAGATATTATAATCATTTTATTCCTAGCATGGCGATGGAAATCTTAATGGAGTGGGCTCAGAAATCGGCTATGAGCTGTTCCAGCACCCTAATTCCGTAAAACACAAAACAACAAACACATTTTGAAGGAAATTGCTAATCCATTGCTTCATTATGTTCGAAAAATTTGTATACCAAACAACGTACTCGTAAATAACGCAATGAATGTTGTTGAACTTTCAAAATGAAAGCGATTACTACTCAAAGTGTGTTACGCAATTACTCCACTGTAGTCAGTGGCGTCCAGCAGTTCCATTACAATCATTATATTTAGTAAATCGGTTCATGAGTAGCGCACAGGTAATTGATTTGTTTATGTTGTTGGGTGGGTAACAATATGATGGCCCACTTGTTATAAAGTGGTTATAAAGTGGTCATCGCCGTGTATGACCATCTGAAATACCAGAAACAAACCACAGTTGTATCTTCTTAATACCATCTCTAAAATTTAGATTATGTTTAACAGCGACGTATCGATTTCAATTCAAAATCAAAGCAACCAACTATTCCTTCACAAAACAAAATCCATTTAGTGTTTACAAAACATAAAACAACTTTACTTATAACTTGAACCGATACATACGATTCTTTTCTTCTAAGATCAAAAGGAAATGACCTCCTTCGCCTTTAATAAACGATAGTTCCAAATATAAATACAACTGCGCCCTTAACTCCTTCTTCAAATAGTGGAGGGTCCTTCGAGGGGCACATAAACTGAGGGTCTGAAGTTCTACGGGATCTTAAAGCCATGAAAATACAAACACTTATGAGAAAGGTTTTTGGATCATATGTTGTAGGGTTGTGGCCTAATATGGAGCACGAAGCGATAATGAAGAGAAGGAATGTATACCTACTAATTAAGCTATCGCCATCTATAGAACAATTTGAAAATTACAATGTAGGTCAAGTAAGTAGAGAAGATTCTTCAATCTTTCTCATATTATTATGTAATGTCAACATGGATGATGTAACTAATATAACAACACGCCTGTAATCCCAAAAGGGTTAGGCAGAGTTCTAACTATGGTACACCCAGATTTCGCCAGTTTTGCTTAAGTGTCATGTAATAGGTGCGCGCCTATTGCCATCAACCGGGAACAATTCCAGACTCCGGGCTGCTACTGAGAAATTCTAGATGGAAAAACCCAATAACACTTTGCCCGACCTGCAAATCGAACCCAGGACCTCATGCTCAGCAGTAGCTCTTGCGACCACTAGACCAACGAGGCAGTAACTGATATGTTGTAGCAATATTTCGATTTAAAAGAGTGTCCATTCAATTTGTTGCTCGCTCTACTCCGTAGGAACCTTCTACGATTTAGAACGGGCAACTAGCTTCATCTTTCTGACCGACTCTTTGACCAACCAAAAGTGCCTATAGTTGGTCATTGAAATAAATGCTTTGAGTTTGAATCAAAAAGCGAATCTGTATTATGGCTCGTAGAGTTTTGTAACAACACATCGTCTACGACTCGACGCGACTTGCGCGTGACGCGTTATTAACTTGTTTTTTGTGATTGGTTGCGTCGTGTAAGGAATGCCATCGCGCCACTGAAAGACTCATCGCGCCAACTGGTTACTTTTCAGTAGCGTCGTGGATGAACGGGCTTAGGCAGAATTGAAAGTTCATTACAATTAGTCGTTCGCAGATATTTTTACGTCATAAAAATATCTTATTCCATACTGGATTTTCAACGCTCTGCTTACCACCGATACTTGAAAATCCAACAGGCTGTTTTTTGGACGCGCTGGGACGCACTCTGTTAGATTCTCAACGCTCCGCTCAACACGGAGACTTGAAAATCCTGTAAAATGCGCGATAAAATCCCGCTATCCCACCGCGATATTTTTACGTTGTGCGGAGGTAGGCTTATTATGTTATGTTGATTTTTATCTTGGATTGTCTCGTTGGTCATGTGGTCGCAAGAGGTACTGCTGAGCATGAGGTCGGGCAAAGTGGTATTTTGTTTTTCTATCTAGAATTTCTCAGTAGCAGACCGGAGTCTAGATTTGTGCCTGGTGGATAGCAATATACTCGCCCCCTATTACATGGGACTTTAACATAACTTGCGAAATGTGGGTGTACTATAGGTTTACCTCTGCCTATCCCTTCTGGGATTACTGGCGTGATGTTATGTGTATGTATGTATGAATTGTATATTTTTCTTACCGTCAGTTAGTTCATGGGTCAGTCAATGTAGAATGTAGTCTGTCCAATACGACGCCAGTAATGACATTTATCGGACCGTACGGCTTGGCTTAATTACCTACCTTCTAAAATCACTGCATATCAATCTAGATGTTCGTCATCATCATCTGCCAAGCCTTCTGTTTTCTATGT
Source organism: Dasypolia templi (assembly GCA_963555695.1). Taxonomy (NCBI): domain Eukaryota; kingdom Metazoa; phylum Arthropoda; class Insecta; order Lepidoptera; family Noctuidae; genus Dasypolia; species Dasypolia templi. The sequence continues at coordinate 4,764,363 of OY743148.1, read as the reverse complement.
TGGGGTCCTGTTCCAGCCTAATCGGAAGCCTTAAACTGATCGATCCACCCGTTCGGCTGTTATAACTTAGCCACAAGCCTCTCCACGATAGATGTTATTCCTTTTAAAGATAATACATCACAGAAACCACACGACAACCAACAAAACTATGTATTTTCCTAGGAAATTACTAGCAACTGTCTACCGACTTTCTCCACAAATATCCGACCACAGCTCTTAATGTAACATCAACAAAGCGAACTTTGTCTCAGAAATACTAGAATGATGTATGTGTGCAGTCAGAATGTAAAGCAGGAAATGGAACCGCGGAGCCATGTTACAAACGTTATTGAATTCGTAAACTAAAACGACGCACGAAAATGTAATTTCATACTTTTTTGCCGATCGTACGCGAGCTTTCCTTAGGGTTGACAGATTTTATTGAATCGCGAAAATGAGCATGAAAATAAATTGAACACGTGTTTAAATCAGAAAAGTATAAAAGGGTAGACTGAGAATCTGATCTGGGAAAAGAAAATGTTTTTAATGAATGCGTAAAAAAGTCGACTGAGGGGAAATGCGTTACTGTTCCATTTTCTTGTATGAAAAAATGATTATACACATGGTATAGGTTTATAAGATTATACCTATTGCTATTTATACCATAAACATTTTTTGTTTTAGTGTTATAAGAGAGATTTAAGTAATGCCTTTAGTACGTAATGCCTTCATATCCAGTCATCAGAAAATTCATAAAAATATGAAAGTAATTTCAAGTTCTTTAGTACCGAGACAACAGTCACCAGCCCTATTCTTTTACCGCCCTATTGGGAAATACACATTTTTATATACTTAGAAGAACTAATTTATGATTTTTGCTTATTTATCAACAAACACGTCCCTTGAGCTGGCAAAGATCGCTATCTGTCACTGTCAAAAATTACATCAATTTCGGCCATTCGCCTCCGATATTGTTTCACACTGTGGTGACCTTGGATTTCTTTATTTTCTGGGCTTAACCATTTAATTACTGACCATTTCCGTTTCAAAATAATAATAAACATCATTATTTTGGTTAAAAAGGGGCCATTGAACACACCTCTAACTCTTTCCACCATTTCAAACTGGGTATGATTTGTGACAATGACAGTAGAAAATATACGAAATAATTATTTTAAATTTTAATCGAAATTAATTTATTCTTGTAAATTGGTTTAAAAAACTAGATAAGGTGTTTTGTTTTCGATCCGACTAATGCGAGAGAAAATACTGAAACAAACTCAGGGGTCACAGTCCATATTAAAATCCAGCTCATTATCTTGGTTAGATAATACTAAATGGACTATGCAAATTAATCAAAATACCTCATTACGTAGTCTTTAATAATCGACAGTCCGCAATACTTCTTATTATTCACCTCTATCAAAGCTTTGTCCACACGAAGGAATCAACGTTAAAAAAGTTGCCAATTAGAAAGCTTTTAACACCAAACTTAAGACCTGTTAAACTGAATCATGACGATTCACAAAAGTAATAACGAATTTTTCTTGTCGATGCTATTGTAGCGTCACTGTTATTATGAAAAGATACATGTCTACGCTGTAAACTTACTAACTTGATATAAACAAAACAAGAATATAATAACCATTCGAAAGTTTTACAATGTTACTGACGTACAGATTTTGTAATTAGTAGAAAATATGTGAATAACAAGCGCGTGAGTCATTCTGTTCCTTGAACTTTATATGTTACGTATATGGACTTGGACATACCGGCTTTCATTCATCTCCCCTACAGGCACCAGTTCACTATAAAATAATTACCTTGCTCAGCTTTCGTTGTGAAAGGCCACAATAGTTTAAGTGTCCAACCTAACTGGGCTTTACTTTTTCAGCATCTAATTAAACCTTTGTTCAAATGTCACGCAAAGATTTGAAAGTAAACAATATATTATGTCGGAAGGTGTCATAATGTTATTAGAGATCTACGTTTTGGAATGGGCAACTAGATTCAACTAACTGACCAACTTTTTGACAATACGGTAAATGCATGTATTTGATTTAAGCTTTTAATGCACTGTTTACACCGTTATAACATAGAAAAGTAATATAATTTTATTTAAAAATGCTGTAATTAAGTATTTATAAAAATATTTTAACCATAGAATAACTTTGAGCTGTCTAAACGCCGCCAGTTTCGTGCGCTCTTTTGATGACGTAAAATACTAGGTTCAAAGACAGTCCAGTGAATTGTTTACTGATTGTTATAATTGTGATCTCATTCTTAACCTATTTCACAATGAAATAAGCTCAAAAGCCAGTTTATAAGTATTGCATTGTGCCTGAATTCAAAAACCCCATCAGAAGTAAGCCTGATAAAGTGTTTTTTTCCAGTACAGATAAGTGAAAAACCACGTTAGTAAAGATATGAGGTTATCAGAAGAGATGAAGTTTCATTGCAAAAAGCTATTACAGTTTAGCATTTCTGTCGCAAGTTATGCTCATTTGTTATTCGAACCTTAACCACACAAATCCCATCCCCGCCTCTTTTCACTTGTTCATATCCTTTTGCAAAAAGTAATTAGTAATCATAATTTGTACACATATTTTACAATTGTCGTACAAAATACATAGGAACTATCTTAGTAAACTTGACATACTGTGAATAACATTACATGTTTGCATTAGTTTTAGCAATAAAATACAGTGTACGATCCAGCTAGGTTTAACATTTGTTCGCTTTACAATAATCAAAAATATTATAGGTTATGTTTACTGCTCATTATATTTACGATTGTGTTTATGTCTAAAATAACGTACATAATGTGTTATTATAGAATAATTACCTTGCAGCTTTCACTCCTTTTACTTCAACGGGCGTAAAACATGGATTTTAGAGAAAATAAGACGACCTCATGAATGGATCTATTTTCGGCAGATGATCCGATTGTGATTTTACAAAATAACTTTCAGTAATTGTCCTATAAGATTTCTAATCTCACTAGGATGGATGGATGCTAAAATTACACTTAAACTATAAATGAGTTCACAACACACAAGTCGTTACTATATTTTCTAATCAAAAGCCTGCAATGTCATACAGATGTAAGCAAAGCGAACTTGTTAACATAATATTTGACCTCACGCTTCGTTTTGACCAATGGTGTTGTATTATACAAATTTAAATTTCCCTTGCTAAATTGCTTGCTGAAGTGCAAATTAAGTTAAAATAAAGTAAGGGTTTAGTTCAAATCTTCAAATCTTTTTTAGTTATTATGTACTAACATAGGCTAAGTAAGATTGTTACTAACACAATGGACCTCATTTGCAGTCTAAATAAATAAATGATTATAATAATAAATGTCCGGTCAATACACATTCGGAATAAGAATATTTGAAACAAATTAAATAACATGCGTATTCCCTATTCAAAAGTGCCTGTAAACGGTTTAATTAGAATGAATGCTTTGAGTTCTTTTAATCCTTTTTTTGTAAAGAATCTTGGATTTCATCCTATTGAAAAGATTTTTTTACTGAACCAATGATGGTACTTCAGTACTAATGGATTATTATAAAGGAATGAATCGGATGAAAAACAATATTGTTGAAGCACCTTTTTTAACTTATAAAAGCGGTCAAGTGCGAATCGGACAAATGTTTCCGTACCATCTTATTAGAAACTTGTTCTGTTACCATATAATATATAATATTTAACACAAAATATGAAAAACAAAATGGTAAAAAAACAAGTTTCTGCAAAACCCTTTATTTGTTCACGTTTTTTTTTAACTATATGCTCCTTGCGGTTCCATCCGCATTATTGTTGTTTCCGTGGGAGTATCGGTATAAAATTAAAGTAAAAGTACTCTATGTGTTAATCCAGGTTTTAAACTATCTGTGTGCCAAATTTCATTAAAATCCGTTCCTTAGTTTTTGCGTGAAAGAGTAACAAACATCCATCCATCCATCACAAACTTTCGCGTTTGCAATAAATTGATTATTGTTTATAATATGAATATAATATATTTAAAGTAGGAAGTAGGATAGGATAGTAGAATTTGTTGTTATAGCGGCCATACGAGGGCGACACTGAAAGTTTTAGAACTGGCCAGTTGTAAACGATATAATAAAAAAACTTGTTCAAATTTTGAAAATGGAATTCATTGCCAATATTATTGTGTATGTATGTATGTAATATGTTGTATTCATTTGTAATTTGTTTACGATTTGGCGGCAATTTGAAAATTGTCTGTGTCTCGTCCGCATGAATTCGCAAGAAAATTTTCGTACAATGATTTTTATGACTTTCGATGTCATTTAAGTCAACTAGAAAGTTATGATAGACGATGAATAAGTTAAAGCCCCACCTCATACCACTGTGTAGAACTGGTTTCATGAGTTTAAACGTGGTCGCATTAATCTCACCGGTCTGCGTGAGGGACGGCCTTCTACGGCGACGACTAAAGATTACCTACATCAGTGTTGTGCGGCGTATGATGGAGACTGACAAAAGAGTAGATTTGGGCAAGCTTAGGCATCGGTATGAGTCAAGTGCACAAAATCCTCCATGATATTTTAGCGGTCAGGAAGCTTTGTGCTCGGTGGATACCCATAATTTGACAGAGGCCCAATAACTCCGTCGTGTTGATTGGTGTCGTGAAAAGGTTCAAAGATTTAACGGAGGTGACTCAAATGCTGTGTTCGACATACTTACGTGTGACGAAAGCTGTATTTATTATTATGATCCTGAAACTAAGAGACAGTCTGCTGTCTGGGTGTTTCCTTCCGAGGAGTTGCCAACTAAAGTTCGAGAGGGATCGTAGCGTGGGAATAACATGGTGGCATCGTTCTTCGGAAGGACAGGTCAATACGCAACAATTGTTTTAGAAGATCGAAAAACAGTGACCGCGGAGTGGTACACTTACAATTGTTTGCCACTTGTCTTGGAAAAAGTTCGGGAGAAACGACCTCGCAGTAGGATCCTCCTACACTACGACAACGCCTCGTTGCACACCACCAAGCAAACAATCGACTACTTGGCGACGTCATGGTTGGAATTACTGGGTCGACCTAAAATAAAAACTTCTAACTCTTAACCTTCTTCTTAGAATTGGATCAAGTTGACACCCCTTCAGTACGGTACCATAAAAATTAACAACGTCGCGTGTTTCTGTTCGCAGAATAAAAGAAAATCCGACCCTGAAATAGAGAGAAGATTTTTTATCGACCTTTTGTAACGTTTCATGACTACTGCCGCGTTGAACAAAAAAGGAATCTTACCCTCGCGTTTTTGTGTTAAGTTCTTTTACGAGTACCAAGATTAAATTTTTTGAATCAAATAAATTAGCTATTGTTTTATTAAAATTGTTCTTCTTTTTTAATCCTCTGTTCAAATGTTATGTTATAGGTATATAGATGGAGAGGTAAATGGAGAGGTAAATGGACAAAAAAAATGTTAGACATCAATTTGCCGTGTTTTAGCCAATTCAAACAGCTATCAAAGAATGACGGCTGTGATTTGAATTTATAGACAGATTTAGTAAGCCAGTTTGGTTAATAATTAATGCCTCTCCGATATCAAATAAATAACAATAATGGCAGGAGTATTATGATTTACTTAAATAAAACTTACAAATGGAATTCTAAGAAGGTCAATAAACCCCAAGGAGTAAGGATCCCGCAAACAAGCGCGACACAGTGTCGCGCTGTCGCACTGCGCCTGGTTGAGCCCTTAGGACTATTTACGATTAACTTCATAAGTAACATATACGAGAAGATACCTAAATAAAAATATGTATTTAATCCGTTCTTGTTTCGATGGACCTTTAATAACATTGAATAAATTCTACGTCTATTATGCCGAAAATTTGAATAAATTCTACCTCAAAATGCCGAATATTATTGGATGCCTAAAAAGGGCACTCTAAAGCACTGTTTTGTAAAATATTTTTTCTGAAATATTTTAGTAGGTAATTAGTTGAAAATCCGAAAATAAAAATAAATAACGCGGATTCCATTGGTTTTCCAACTAAAAATTCAGCTGGACGCACAGTTGGATAGCCTGTTAAAATTACACGACGCTCAGTTTGGATTTTGTAATAACCTTGGCATGGAAAGTGCGATACTTGGCCTCAAACACACGGTGCAATACTACACAAAACGTCAAACACCAGTGTATGCTTGCTTTTTAGATCTCTCCCGTGCTTTTGACCTTGTATCTTACGAGGTTTTGTGGAAAAAGCTGCGGGAGAGAAAAGTGCCAGCAGAGCTGTTGCATATCTTCCAGTATTGGTATTACAACCAGACGAACAGTGTGAGATGGGCCGATGGGATGTCGGTGTCGTACGGGCTAGAGTGCGGGGTAAGACAAGGAGGGATAACATCACCAAAACTTTTTAACCTGTATGTTAACGATCTGATCGTTGAGCTCAGCAGCAAAAAAATCGGATGTCGCATTGATGACGTAAGTGTCAACAACATCAGCTACGCTGACGATATGGTGCTGCTGAGCCCTACGGTTAGGGCGCTTAGGGAGCTGCTTAGTTGTTGCGAGGGCTATGCTCTTGAACATGGCCTAGTATATAACGTCAAGAAAAGTGAGTTCTTGGTCTTTAAGGCTGGCGGTGCTAAATGTCCTGAGTATGTACCCCCGATTAAACTTAATGGGAATGATATATTGCGAGTGTACCAGTTCAAGTACTTGAGACATTATGTAACCGACGACCTTGATGACCAAGTGGATATTGAGAGGGAACGTAGGGCGCTGGCAGTCCGATGTAATATGTTGGCTCGCAGGTTTGCACGTTGTAGCAAGGCAGTTAAAATAACTCTTTTCAAAGCTTATTGCCAAGTGTTTTACACGTGCAGTCTGTGGACCAACTATTCTCGGCGCGCTATCAGCGCCCTACGGGTCCAGTATAATAATGGGTTACGGATGCTGATGGGGCTGCCTCGTTTCTGCAGTGCAGCAGGTATGTTTGCACAAGCACACGTCGATGGCTTCCACGCCATCGTCAGACATAAATCTGCTTCTTTGCTCTGAGTGCGAGAGAGCTCCAACTCCATCCTGAAGACAATAGCGGGGAGGTATGATTCTCCTTTGTTAGGTGATGTTGTTCGACGATGTATCTCGAACAACAGCCTAGCCAATAAATAGATTTTAAGTTTACTAACATAGGTATAAGTTATCCTTTTGTTTACTAACCCATATGGATGTTGCTTATCCGAAATAAAGTTTTTTTTATTATTTTTTATTATTGGACCTCATAAACACTTGTTTAGAACTCGTTCATCTCTATTTTACCACTACTTTAGGTGATTCCTTCAATGTAATCCACAAAATTAAGAATTTCTTACGTTTTGGCAAAGAAATGTTGAATCTCGCGGTATTTCACTTAAAGGCCCTGGCCCGGCTTTAAGGTCTTGCAGTGCGTCTCGGCGGGCACTGGCAAGCCGGTGCGAGCCTTTGAACTGCTAGATTTTATACAGTTTTTAAAAATAATAACGAAATTATAAAATGTGTTCTCAACATGCCCTAAGAAACAATAAGCCTTATTTTTTTGTTATTACATTGACATGGTTTCATGATGGAATCTCTTCAAGGTATACGTTTTAATTACAGATTTAGTGTCGTCTTTATGTTTTTTTTTCTTATTGAGCCAATTATTGTAATTCACATTTCTGCTTTCACGCAGCGCTTGACCGCATGTTCAAGTTTCCTAAAATGTATTTTTTTGCCCAACATTTTGTTAAATTTACAGAGAGTGAGGATGTTAAAAAACGCTGCAACCTTGCCTTATGTAAAAGTAGATAATGTAAAAGGAAAACTTTACCCGTTCTCCACTTCAAATTCTTAACTTATAAACTGGGTGTCAGACAGCCAAAATGAGGCTGATCTCGAGACGAATAGAACCTCCAGTGAAAGCTGCTAGAAATACATAATCTATTCTTCAAAATATTTTGGTAATCTATTTTATTAACATTATATTTCCGCGCTCGTAGCAAATGTTACTTCATTACTTTCGCATTAAGTCGGGAGAGGTAATTACCAGAAAAAATGAGCAAATATTTATATCTATTTGATTTAACTTAGTCTGTGACCTTCGTGTTAATGTCAGAAACATGTAGCTTAATATTCTAGTTATTTCAGGCGCCTAGTGCTTCTTCGCGTAGTGGATTACGGCCCACTTCTTCTCACAGAGAGGAGTCCTGTGTTCCAGCAGTGGAAACATTATGGGATAATTGAAAAAATAACTGCTTCTTTCAACCAACACTGGCCCCGCGTAGTGGATTTGGGCTCACTCCCCCTCACCAAGAGGAGTCCAGAGTGTCCCAGCAGTCGGAACATTATACGAAGATTTAAAAAAGAAAACGGCTTCTACCAATCCGCACTGCGCCCGCGTGGTGGATTACGGCCCAATCCCTCTCACTGAGAGGAAGCTTGCGTTCTAGGTGTGAGCATTTTAGGCTGATTAAGTATGTTTTGTTACTCTTTTTGGATAAGGTGCTATATCTTTTAGTAATGAGAATCTGTTTGTGATACTATGTTCTTGACTTTTCAAAATTGGGTGGGAATTTTAGCAATAATTGAATTTATTATTATAGTAGCGACCGGGCCCTGTTTCACATGGATGCAATGGCAACATCGAGATTTCTTTGTTGTGTTGGTTTAATATTATTTTTATGAAATCTGTTGCATAGTTTAGAAGAACAGCGCGATCACACGGGCTCTATTGTATTAATATAAAAAAGGATATGGCGTTAGACGGTTTTGTATGAATTAAAAATCATCCCCGACGCTATTATTGATGATTGATATATAGTAGATTTAATAGTTTCCTGGTATTCTACAGAATGAAAAAGTGATTATGATGTGTGTGTGTGTGCTATTAGGCGCGTTATTAATTAGCGACGCGTCGTCATCGCGTTCTGGATACCACTTCTTGTATAGTTTTGAACGAACGTATAGAAAAGAAAGAAAGAAAGAAAAATATTTTATTTGGGACACGCACAGGGAATACAAATAGTAAAAAAATAAAAAAAATAACAAACAATGTATAAACTAACAGAATAACAACAAAAACCAGTAAAAACCCCCTGTGCGAGGCCAAAAAGGCTCCTATCTCAGCATAATGCTGCGATATTTAAAATAATAATAGCGGAACAGTCGCATCGATGGTTGCTGTCTTTTCGTTACAATGATATGTATGTTTAACATTCTATTTTCAAATTTTTAGAATTGTACTTAAATACTTGTTTTCTGCTTCTTTTCGTGCATGAGACGTTATTGACGTGTCATTTTCGCCACATAGTTCCATTCTTTTACAAACTACTCATAAAAAGAAACTGTCAAATCATAAAACTCATTTATTTAAACTTAAATCGTCATCTTGCTATTAATAACATAACTTATCTAAAATATTATTTTTCTTCCAACAATAGTAGATATATTTCACATTTTGCAAAGAAAACATACTTATTCAATATTTTGTAAACTCTCCAATTAGCATTGATTACGTCTTGCAAACGAAACGACCCACGATAATAATCCCACAGTTCGTTCATAATCGTTCTTACTTGAAATAGCTCCCAATTTTGGACCATATAATACCATATACGTTCTCAATCATCTGAAGGCCAGGAGACTTTGGACTCAACCATATCAGCTCAATATTGTGTTGTTCGTTAATCCATCCTTGAAATAATAAAAAAATATGAATGGAAGAATGGTCTTGAAGTTAAAAAAAAGGTTTCATCTCCAAAACCGTTTCTAAATGTAGGGATATGAACAGCCCTAAAGATTTCATTGTAATTATTACTTAGCATTCAATGGAGTTTAATAGAGAGACCCAGCCCCAAAAACTTAAAGATAATCGGCCACTCCGTCTGTTAGGCAATACAATATTTCTCTCCTCATAACGAGTGATATCCATTCGATTGCGAAACGTGTCCATCTGCATAATTTAAGTTATTATAACCATAATTTAAGTAATTATTGGCGTTTCAGTCTTAAAGTCTTGTACCGATCAGTCAATAGTAGCTTCCTGGAGGAGATCCTGTGACGTAACCCCACGTTACGTAGCCGGTTTCGAATATAACTATAGAACTAAGTATTAAATGCGGCTGCATACCTGGGCACACTTACAAAATTATTAACCATCACGTTTTCAATTTACATTATATCGCTGGCTGCAGTAGTTTTCTTATGACGGTGGATACATACATTTCAATGATCCTTCAACGCACCAGTGTACTACATATACGGTTTTTCGCAGCAAAATAAATAAAAAAAAAGTGTGAACTTCACATTTACTTTTATAAACGGATAGTTTGTTCAATTCCTTATTAGATAATATGAAAAAACGAAAAGATCTATCGAAGTATAAAATCTTACAGTAATCTTATTTATTTATTCATACTTCACGCACATTTTGCACAGCGGCGGACTTAATGCCATAGGCATTTTCTACCAGTCAACCTTTGGGTGATGCAGAGACAAGCAGTGGTAGGTGCAATTTATAAAAAACCAAGGAATAAATATTTAATCTAAGTAATAGATATAAATATATACCTAATATATTACCTATTAATCCCTTACTCTTCAGATATGTCTGATATAGAAACGCCACTTTCCCGTAAAACCAATGCGGTATTTGGTGTGCTCATCGATACGAAACAGTTTGCTATAGAAAATAAATAAATATTATCTATTCTCAAAAAGATGATAGCCACCGTAGCGCCTCGGGGATCGCGGTCCCAGAATTTACAATCGCTTTTTCCGCCACGGGGGACTATAGTACCCTGACGACTAGTTTAAAATAAATGCCATTTTTTAATCGACTATGCATTTTGTCCACGAAAATAGTTTCATACAGTTGTTCTCTTTGGAACTAGAAGCCACCGACACTAGTGAGCTAAAACAAGACCTCAAGAAATGTCTCAAATTTCAAGTGGTGTCATTGTGAAAAGTTTTCAAGTGCTCTGTTAACGCGTTTGTTTATAATATCGCAATGTTGAAGTGTAACATTTCAGAATACTCCTCAAGATTAATGCTTTGAGTACATGAAACATTTCATAGTGTTCAAAGTTTGTTTATGTTTATATAATCGTAATGGATAAACACGATAATAGTCGGTGTTTGTTAATATTACGACAGTCCGGTTGATTTGTTAGTTTTTTTAATAAGAATGTTACTATAATATGGAATTAAGATTCTTGTTAGAGTTTTAACGTTTCATTATTTAATTTTAACGTAATTTCATTGTATTTTTATAGTCTTGGTGACTATAAAACATAACGATATTACGTTAAAATATTGCTTTGCGGCGGATAGTATTGGCGTCATAAAATTACAAGGTAAAGGGTTGATTGTTTTGGTTTATTATGCTATTCAGAACATACCAAGTAAGGACATCTGGGTATAAAAATAGCTTATATAATCTAGTTCAATCATAAATAGAATCTATTTTAATTTCGTGTGAGGACTTAGTGGGTAATATTTTATATATTTTGTCTACCGCCGTTATTTATTTTAATTTTTTATATCTGACAGTTTGAGTACTTAAAGCGGCCTACCCAAATGTCCTTTCTTTAATATTGTTCGTCGAATCGTTGAGCTCCTTATGTTTTGAGTTGAGCTGCACGATTTATGACAAATGCGTGCACTGACTGGACAGGCCCACTCAAATCTGTATGGTTATTTCCTCAAAAGACCATTTCAGACACCTACCTACATGGTCCTCATATGATCTGTAAAATAAACAATGACATGAATATTTACTTACCTAGGTATTATTTTATTGTTTTTATTGTGAATGTTAAGACTATGTGGGTCATTATTTTTTACTATTGTTTTATTCTTATTTTTGAGTTGAGCTACACGATTACTGACAAATGCGTGCACTGACTGGACAGGTCCACTCAATCTGTGTGGTTTTTTCCTCAAAAACCATTTCAGACATCAATCCACATGATCTGACCAAGATTATGTCTGGACTTTAAAAGAGACTGCGACCTCTGAGTTTGTTTCGGCCTTTCTTCTCAGAGTAGTCAGATAGGAAACGCTGACCCCATCTAGTTTAAAAAAGTGTTTGACGTGTAAAAGTATTTGACGTGTAAAATTGTTTGTACAAACCTACTTACAAAAATAAAATCATTTATCATTGAAACAAACACAAAACAATTCGTAAAAACTTAGGTAGAACAAATATTAAGTTAAGTTGGAAATGGCACGTTGCGCATGCTTCGTGAAATGACTTTTGAACAGCTTGACGATTAAGGCTACTACGGTCGCCCCGCTCGGGTGCATATGTGGGATCCTGATGATGTTGAAGCTGCTGAACCAGTAATACGATGAACACTTCTGATAGGGGCCGCCGTTTTATAGAAATAGACTAATAAATCTTATCACTTTTCGCGGCTTGTCTAGTTTAATATTAATCTAGAAGTAACAGACCTCCCGCATACTCAAACTCAAACTCAAAGCTTTTATTTCAAATAAACCAATTACAGGCACTTTTGATTTGTCAAGGGGTCGGTCAGTCAGAAGCCCATTCCAAAGCGAAGTAGGAGAAGAACGGGCAAGAATTTCCATGGAAACTCTTTTAAATAATATTGTTACAGAAAATTTGTTACATCAGTATTGTTGAAATTATACATGTGAGAACGATGTAGAAAGACGTGCACGTAAAGGGCGTCCGTAATGAACACAAAAAAAATACAAAAAAATCAGAAATTTTAAATATAAAACAAGCCGTGGCAGCCAAGAGATGCCCAGTCCCCACTGACGGCGCCCGTTCACGAACATGACGTATGGATCAGCACCATTCAGCTCGACCATTTTGAAGGTAACTTAATGATCCAACACACGCCACCACCAGCGAGACATTTGAGTGAGCGTGACATACTCTCAACCGCCAGGGCACACTCAAGTCAATGACAGACGTGCCCAGTATAGGGTAGGTTTATAGTGGGTACCTTGTGCTCACACATGTGCTTTACAATTACACAATACGAGTATTAAAAGATTGAATTTATACAGTCCAAGGATAGTTTTTACAATCTTCAGCAGCTCCAACAATATTTTAGAATGCCAATCAATTAGTTTATGCGCCCTTGTGGAGCAGAACCAGCGTTGAGCCAAGCATTTTTGTCAGAAATGTAATCCCCCAACTTATAATATGCTTGGCTGCATAGTGTGCGCTTGACTCAGGTTTTAAACTTCTTTTCATTCAGTTTGAGTACGTGGGGAGGTATTTTATTAAAACATTTTAAATTTTACCACGATATACCATATGATTGTGTTCGTACGCCTTTTCCATTTCTCAATTAGGTAGGTTTAATCAAAGGTCACTTCGGTAAATTATTTTACATCTTATGCTATCTATCTACTCGTATAATCCGGCTCCTCCAGTTTAATTTCATCTGATGAACTAATCATTAGTGGTTTATTTCGGAAAGTCTGGTAGATCAATAAAACAAAAATCGCACCTTGTATAAAAAAAAAGTGAGTTGCACGTTTCTGGATGTTTAAGAATCGTTCTATAAAGTAAAATAGTACATTGCCTATGGACATATGGCAGTATACACACGATGACATATCAAGCTGTATATCTCCAGTATTCTCCCGTATATGCTGACTTCTCATAATACGAAATTACAATAATAAATAATAATAATCCATTTATTTTCAGGCGACACAGGCCCATAGATAAATACCTTAACGTAAACATAAACTAGACTTTGTGCTGTCTTGTGGTACTTGTCCGCGGAAGCGACGGAACACCACATCCTGCGGCCAAAAGCCTTCTTCCATGACAAGGGGCAGGTAACAATTCGGTACATTGACGTTGCATTGCAGCGCGACTCCAGTGACTGCACCCTCGGCATGTACCTTATCTTCTGGCGCACGTACTCCATGATGGTCTCTGCCTTAATAGTGTAGTGCAGGCGAGAGATGTTGACCGGAGTGTTCGGCATTGCGGCACGCAGGTCTACTTCGGGGCCCGTAGGCGCTTTGCCCTAGCAGTTCTTGTTAGTTTGCGATCAGTGGTTCTTCTTTTGCACCGTCACAAAACCCTCATCATTATCAGCTCTTTTCGGTGCCTTTTCTGGCATATGCTTTGTGTTTGGAGCGCCAGGGGCACTCGCTTTGGAAATACCAGAAAGACATTTCAGAAGGCTCGTTACATCGACGGGGTCGAAGCGAGGTCAGCTTAAACTGGAAATGTATAGCTTGATATGTCGTCGTGTGTACTATTTTGCTATTCACTACTCACTCGACTATGCGACGACAGCGACGTTCTGGGAGTTCGTTAAAGACTTGTAGAAGTTCGTCCGTGTATGGCAGGTCTGACGTTGGGGACACAGTATAACACACTACCCATCTGTGTCCTGTATATGGACATGACGAAATCCTTCGATTATGTTGATCATACTTTATTAATCGACAAACTAGAAATATATGGAATACGCGGCATGTGTCATAATGTCTTAATCCCATCACACCATATTTGAGCAACCGGCAACAATACACAGAAATAACAACTATAAGTATTAAAACCAAGCGTGAAAACAAATATCGGTCAAAACCTAAAACGGTGAAGTACGGTGTACTCAGGGGAGCGTATTAGGTCTCCTGAGGTACACCACTTACAATAAAATTTCAAAAAAAAAAAAATTAAAATTGTTTTGAAAGAAACTGAAACAATTTTCAATTTATAAATGTTATAACACCACAGCTGAGTTTTTGGAGGGCGCCACTGATATTTTGATTATTACAATATTACATTTATGTTAATTTTATTCTCCTCATTGGTTTAGATGTTATTAAAATGGCTGTTTCTTTGGTTTTCAAAATAGATTTAAGCATATGTCGGCGTGACCTTTGTAAACGGCACGTGGAGCGGGCCGAGTTACGCTGTGCAAAGTGGCACATTCACCTCCCCACTCTCCCCACTACTCAGGCCACTTTATGTAAGCGAGTGCGCAGCTTTGGAACTTGGAAGGGATCATTCTTGTGGCAGGCTCGGCACGTTGCACCTGCTGTAGTGCCTAGAGCTATTATATCGATCCATTTAATTAATTAACAAGCTGAATAAATAAGTTGGTTACTGCTATATTTCATACTTTCATTTAATATGTCGGACCTCTGCCTTCAAGTCATTTCATGGTGATTATTTTATAAGAAACTGTGAGTGAAATAAAGTGATTGTGCTATAACTAGTGTCTCTATTTTCTTCGCCCGATAATCCACGCCTACTTACAAATTGCAAGTATAATATCGCTGATGAGGGCCTATCCAGTTATCAGAATTGGGACTCGAAGGGCAAAAAACTGAAGAAAATAATGGCGACAGTGAAGTGTGGGCCAACGTCTAATCTATCCAAAATATAGAGTTTTTGCGACTTCCGGCAACCGCTTAACCGCAAAAGTCGATTTTCATCGCAACTGCGCGACTGATACGGTTTTATCCTTATAATGACAATCGCTTCAATGTCACATGTCACCGTTGAAGTACAACAGACCAAAAATCTATTGATTGAAGCAAGTGGCAGTACGAACCTTTGACCTAAGTGAAGAATTCGAATCGAGTACCAGCACCGAAGAATCG
Organism: Dasypolia templi; assembly: GCA_963555695.1. Taxonomy (NCBI): domain Eukaryota; kingdom Metazoa; phylum Arthropoda; class Insecta; order Lepidoptera; family Noctuidae; genus Dasypolia; species Dasypolia templi. Next base: position 4,748,775 of record OY743148.1, on the reverse strand, counting down.
TGATACGAACCGTCTCACCTGTTACGTGTATGGACAACCACATCATCCGGTGAGCTCGTTCCTTTTCTTTTTAAAAGATAATGTGCTAGTTCGTTTGTAGCTTTTAGCTTTGTCAAAAAGTTCCCGGGCACTATGCGCTGTGATTTAGTTTACCTTACAGGTATAGGTAAAAAAAAACGTTAAAAATGAATCGCAGAATACTGAGCCGTGGTGAAGTTCAACACATCAGTGTCCTTTTTTTTCATGTTATGCCTGTTAACTCAATTACACAACCAGTTATTATAGGTCTATTAGATAGTGGTATCCATGTACGTAAAGATATTGACTAAATTACATTATATTCGGGGAAAGAAGTTAACGTTACTGCAGAGATTTATTATTCTTATATAACATTAATACTGACCTACATGGTAAAGATAAACTCGCATTAGTTCAGATATTGCGAAAGGATTATGATGTCTTTATGGCAGGTATACCGCGTTGCGTTACGACTGGTGTTTATGGCTAAATAAATTAAGCTGCTAATCTAATTATCATCTAAGTAGTAATAACATTTCTTTTCGTACTCAAATAACATTATTAACTAACACAAAATTTAAAACTTTTCGATCCACCCGCAAAAGAAATAATTACCGTAGATAAGGAATGCGATCCCGGTGCCACAATAAAGCAACACTTTGATCATTTAGATTGTGATTTTTTTAAATTAAATTTTGGAAATACCCAACGAGTTTGCATTATTTACCTCTTTAGGTAGCTTATTATATTGTTGCACCCTTGAAAAAATTATTGTTCTCTCGCCATGGACTGTCCGCACTCGCGGTAGTAAAATGTGACCCTTCCTACGACAGCTGCGATTGTGTACCTGATGTATTTTTGTGAAGTGTGACTGTAGGTGCAAGGTATTCATAGTGAAATAATATGTAGTTTAATCATTTTATTTTGAACGATCTGTAGGTCTTTGAGGTTAGTTTTTGGCTCGTTGCCCCATATTTCACGTGTTTTACGTTTTGAATCAAATCAAAAGGGCCTATCAAATGGACAGACATAAGATGTTCACAATAAAGTGATCGAATTACTTACATCAGAACCGGTTCTGACTATAATTATTTGACTGTAACGTACTGATGGAACTAAACACCGAGCTCTGAGGGTACGGGGCAATATTGATCCAAAGTAAGTTTTTTGTTTCTTATGTCTTGTCTGACTTTAGCCGACAGTTATTCGTAACTGATACAGAATCGCAGTATTGTTTTTGCAAGTTGGAGACCCTGGCCGTCATTGAAGCTGTTGAAGATTTCCGGCGACGGGCGTATACTGTGTTTACAGATCGTAACTCCCTCAAGGTATCCAGTTCAGTGATCGGCCTCGTTCCAGGTGCTCACGTGCGGTGGGCCTATTTGTGGGTCTATGACTTCGATAGAATCCATGCAGATTTTCTGTCCCCGAAATCGAATTACGGAGTTGGTGCATGGTCCCGTCCCATGGTCTGGCAGGAATTTTTTTGCAGTTTGTTAATTTGCATCTGCTTTGGCTTTCATTGGTGGGGCCGCCGCGACTCTAGATCCATGATCTCATGCGGATCTCACGCGGTGGGCGAAGCAGTCAGGCTGTGGCTCACACTTGCGACGTTCGTGGGTTAGTATAGTGCAAGAGAATTGAGCGTGGTAAGTATGTATTTTGGCTTCCATTAGTTCCGGGGTCACTAACAAGGACTTTGATAAGTCGTGTTGACACAGAGGTTGGATTCCTTGGTGCAGATGAAGCCCTTGCTGGGGTTTGTGAGCAATTCTGGTTCCCTGAGATGGCTAGGTGGGTGCGAAAGTAAGTCCTGCATTGTGTGCTGGGCCTCAAGGGATTGTATCGGGGCTCAATAGGTACGGGTACTCCATCCGATGCTTAGGGTTTCTGCACAACGGCATACTGTACATTTAGACATCGCAGGGAAGTTGGGTGGAGAAATCGATAGCAAGTAGTTTTCTTGTCATTGTTAACTCTTCCACTAAATGCGTCCTTTTCGAGTGCACTTCCTAATTGGATGCAGCTGGTGCAGTTTAAGTTCTGCCATGCTGTCTGTCTTTTCGTTGCGACTTCGCGGATCATTTCGGATCGGTGCAGGTATTGTATAGACGCAGACAGTGCAATGTTATGGTGACCATGGTGTAAAGTTGCACCTTGTTGCTACCGGTTCTGGCAGAGCAGGTGTTCTGGTAGAGAGTCATGAGAACATTTGGTGCTTACTCGTTATAATCGAAAGTAAATCGGGTGGGACCTGGCGCGGCAAGCTTCTCCAAGTGCAGCTAGCGACGGATGGTGCTAGGTTTATGGTACACACGAATAGAACTTGTGTTCGGCACTCGGGCGAGGCTTTTAAGTCTGGCTTATTTTGAGTCTGGGTTTCGGTTAAATTTGGTTGAAATTCGTAAGATAGCATCTGAGAATATTGGGAGAGCTGCTGCGTCGCAAAGGGAAAAATGAGACCGTTTCCGACTGGGCTTTGCAGGGAGTACCGACTTCCTTTTGTTGTGTGTCTAATAGAGCATACAAATATAGTCGTAAGCGTTTGCGTGCCATGCCCGGGGGATGTGAAGGCTTGGTGTATGTAGCTACAACCTTGACTGGTAGCTTGAAGGAGGCCGAGATGGCGGCAGTTCGGGATTGGCGAGTGAAATGGATGTCGTCGGGTGGTGGCAGTGATGTATTGTCTATTTCTAGTTCACGTACGTTAACCGCCAGCTCTGGAAACCTCACGGCATCGGAAAAGGAATATATAAGGGACTGACTCATACGGGTTGACGTCCTATGATGTGTGTTATTGGGTGGTCTAAAGAACTGGAATATGCAGGCTGATGTTCTGGATAATATTATAAAGTAATCGTCTAGTCTGAGAGGCTATGAGATCAATGGAGATATGTGTGGGTGGTACTAGTGAGTGATCGGAGCGACGCTGTTGGGTTGCCCGGTCCATGTAATTTGGCGAGATAGCTGGTTGGAGAGACGCCTATTTCAGTTGTCCGATTCAGCTCCTAAAGGTTGAGTTTGTGGGAATATAAAACATTGTAATGTATGTCACTGATGGACGAGCGTAAAAAGTTATGTATCTACAGTTTTATTCTCTTTACGGAAAAATGGGCCCGCGGTTACTTACGGCGACATAAGAGGATGGAGATGCACAAGGACGCGCGAATGTCAGTCTGGCCGTGACGGCGCTTCAATACTCAAATTATTGTTATTCAGATTTCATAGTTGTCGCTGTTAGTTTAGTGTCATGAACATGAATTATGTGTCTGCTACGAAATATTCGGTGACATGACACTATGACACAACACCGAACGCTTATGCACATTGAAGTGACGATTTGCTGGCTTTATGACTTGAGACTCGGTCGGCATTACACAGGCCTGCTACGCGTTCGGTGGAGTGTCTAAGTTGTGTCCATTATTAAAATTCAAATAAAAACTAATAATTAGCATATGAGGTAACACTGTAGAGTCCGCAATGACTGGTCCAAAGAATAAAAAAAAAGGAAATAAAATGATGAGTACTGAAGGTTCAAAATGGTGAGAATTAGTTGCAAACTCTGCAGGGGCGAACCGGACCAGATTGCTAGTATTAGGATAAATCACGAAGGCTCGATGTCGAGCGGTCTAGAGTAAGTAGCAAACTGTGATGTGGTGATCCGGACCAGATTGCTAGTCAGGATGAACGAACATTAGTAATAACGTTCTGTCATTTTAGATAATGCTTGATGAGACTACGCGTACGAGGACGTCCGCAAGTCAGTATGGCCGTGTCAGCGTGACCTTTGTAAACGGCACGTGGAGCGGGCCGAGTTACGCTGTGCCAAGTGGCACATTCACCTCCCCACTCTCCTCACTACTCAGGCCACTTTATATAAGCGAGTGCGCAGCGTTGTAAGGGATCGGACGAGAACCGGTGTATTCAACGTAGTATGGACGTTGGCAAAACCAACGTTGACCCCACAACACCGGATTGACTCCCAGATAAGCCGCAACCAGGTTACACGCGGCTTATCTGTGACAATAAGACTCCACATCCACAACACACATACCCGTTTGCGTAGCGTGTCCTAGGTTAATAAAGGCGCGTTACGTAATCGCAAACAGACATCCACCTCTACACATGCATCCTAACTCACACGTAAAACGCGCGGTGCGGGCCGCGGTTCGCGTAGACACTGAACGGTGTCACACAGACACAATACCGTTCACACACGCATGACGGTTCCTTAGCCCGGACAGTGAACGGCTAGCTCTGTGAGCTGGACGGGCGGGGACCACTCACCTACTCTGTAGGCGCGTCGAGTCGGCATCTTCGTCGCTGGTCGTTATCGCCGGGCCTCCCCTAGGTAACTAGGGGTCTCACCTGGCGGCGACAGACCGCCGAGATGTCGTGAAGAAAGCGACGCTTTACTAACGAAAACGTACGAAACAAACAAGAATCCACACACATAGGCGCACGTATCTCGCGTGCGCCCAATATCACCCGCCAAGAAGCGACCCCTATGAGGGGCCCGTATTTACGGGCCACCGTATAGCATTTGCGGCCGGGGGGCGAAGCCCCGGCACCGCACGCAACGCCCCCTTACGGGGGCGCCGCGATATAGCTCGAGGGTAAGGGATCATTCTTGTCGCAGGCTCGGCCCGTTGCATCTGCTGTAGCGCCTAGAGCTATTATATCCATTTAATTCATTAACAAGCTGTTGGAATAAATAAGTTGGTTACTGCTATATTTCATACTTTCATTTAATATGTCGGACCTCTGCCTTCAGATCATTCCATGGTGATTATTTTATAAGAAATTGTGAGTGAAATAAAGTGATTGTGCTATTACTAGTGTATCTATTTTCTTCGCCCGATAATCCACACCTACTTACAAAGTGCAAGTGAAATATCGCTGATGAGGGCCTATCCCGATATATAATCTGAGTTACTGTCTTATGTTCTTGTTCTTATATTTAAATTATTATTTTGTTGACGTTGGTAATTGTGAATGTGTGTAAAATTTAATTCGTATATTTGCTTTTCAAAATTAGATTTTGATACTGACGCTCGAGATCTAAAGTTTTAAAATAGCCTTTCTAATTTTACTATGTTATGCTAGATGGCGTCAATGAGACGTGAGATCACAGTTTTTCTATGACATTTCTTCACAAAGCCTCTCTTTTGTATCTATCTTAAAATGCTTCGAGCATAACTTTTACGAAGGAGATAAAAGCCAATTTTCTTCTAGACGGTCTATTTGAACTAACCGTATCCACTTTTCACGTTCTACATTACTTACATTCGGAAACCTAAAATAATAAAAACCAACTTGAACGAATAGTACTTGTTCCTTTATTTACTTAAATTAAATGACATGATTATGTTCAAACATCAGAGAGGAGTGGTGGCCCAGTGGTAACGGCCGCGACTTACGAGTTGTTAGGTCGTGGGTTTGGACCCACACAGGCGCTTTACTTTGTGTAAACTATTTCATCACCGCTGCTCTCAAAACGGTGTAAGAAAACATAGTGAGGAAACCGACATATCTTAGATCCTAAAATTGAACACATGTGACATCTATCAACCCGCACTGGGCCCGCGTGGCGGATTGCTCGAGAGGCCTGTGTCCTAGCAGTGGGAACATAATAGGCTGATTATGCATTGTGCATGATTAAGCACTATTACATTTTAAGTATTAATTATTTTTTACCTTATTTAATATGATCGATAACAAAATCGATAAGCAACATCACATCTCTACAAGGTATTAGTAAAGCTACTCAGCAATATATGGCGTTTATTACAACGTTGTTCTAGAACTATTTATTAAAATTATGTTTTAATTCTAAATACTGTGCAATAATAAAAAATTATGACGAAAGTAAACCGAATTTAGGTCTAGTCGTTTTACCATAACGAGATTTGCAATTTACATTTTTGACTTAGTGAACACGAATGTGGCTTGACAATCTTGACATGAAGGCGTACCACACTATTACTCAGCGACTTTTGTCCACTAAGAAAAAAGTATCGGATTACGATATTGTTCGCTATGTCCTGTCTATTGTTAAGAAATAATTCAATGTCTTTGTTTGTCAGCCTCCCGAAGGCTACCACATACCTTATACATACTGGAAGCTTCTCTGTCTTATCTAAAATATTGCTTTGTGTAGATTATTTTATTACTTTCGCCAATAAAGTTTGTTATTAAGACCATAACATAACATCACGCTTTTACCTCTCGAAGGGTAAAGCAGAGGTGTAAGTAAAATACACTCACATTGCACCCGTTGTGTTTAATTCCCCTGTAACAGGAGGCGAGCCTATTGACATGAACCGGACAGAATTCCAGACTCCGTGCAGCTTCAGAGGAACTCCTGGTGGGAAAACCCAATAACACTTTGCCCGATATGGCAATCAAATCCATGACCTCATGCTCAGCAGTAACGCTTGCCCACACTACTCCAACGAACAGTCTATGACCGAAACCTTATATCATTTTACAATGGGATAACTTTGTCCTGCATTCAGCGCCTCAAAACTTGCAGCTAAAGTAACATGTGTGCTGCCACCGATAACGCCGTCGAAGTGACGAGTTTTAGGCTTACCAAATTGAATAACCGTCGTGTTAGTAATAGGAAGAAGAAGTATGTACTATAATAGCAGATTTTTGCATATAGGCGAGGTGCATAATCGGCTTTTCTTTCAACTATTACCTATAGGAATAGTATATAAAAGAAACTCATATTAAACAGTTAAATTGAAGTTTAATTATTGAAATTAAAAGTTATGCTTGAGCAATTATTAAACGTAAGGTTAAGAGTTTTGTTGGGCACATTTATATTTAAATTTGGAACGAGTAGGATAGAAACGAATAATACGTACGTTAAAAAAAATTATTGATATCGGCTAGCTGAATAGAGCTAATCCATTGAGATTGGCACCTTTTGGTGCGATTAAAAAAAAACTGTGCAATAATGAAATTTCATAAATTTTTATTGCTCTAGAGCATTAAAGACTCGCTTTGTACTGAGTTTTTAGTGTGATTGTGATGAAATTAAAGCATAGTTGGAAGAAAAACATATTTAAGCTCCTAAGTGTTAACGACTAAAGAGTCATAGCAAACCAACAATCCTGACTCACTCTCACTAAAACTCCTAAGTAAAACAGAACAAGTACAATAACAATATGCAAATACATTAAAATTACTCAGTTTCTAAACAAACAGTTTAAATAGCAATATAACAAAGGCAATAAGCCATGACAGTGTAGCTTCGGGACGTGTTTTCATATGGCGTAGGTGGCTCGAGGTGGGTGATTAAAACTAACATTTATAGAAGTTTGTGGGCATACGGGAAGGTAGCATGTCGAGCTTGTTCTTTTTTATTTATTAGTATGTGTATTTATTGTCATATTCGTGAACAGGCGCCATCGTCGGTTGAGACTGGTCATCTCATAAATTTCAGGGCTTATTTTTAATGTCATATTTTAAAACTGTTTCTTATTTTTTTACATTGTTCTCACATTGAAGGAACAAGAACAATGTACACCAGGATTTTGAAATATTTTGATTTAATGACTACGAGTGTCTTTGGAGTTTCTTGCCCGATCATCCCGTTCTCAGCTTCAACTTTCTGACTAACAGACTGAATGTGGTAAATCTTGTCAAAAAGTCTTTATCCAGCAATTGACTGCGATATGCTGCGTTAAACGAGATATCATGGCTATTGTAAATGCCTGGCATTTGCAAGTTATAAGAAAACGTTATAATATGGATCAGCTATAGCTCTCAGGTAGCATTGCGAGGTAATAAATAAGGCAAAAACACAACATTAATCTTGAACATCGTCTCCGTTGCTCCAGGGCTTGTCCCAATACGTATAGAATATTATCTTCAAGAGCTAAAGAGTTGCAATGCCTTACGTGTCTTTAAATTAAATGTTGAGTAAAATAATAATAATTATGTCGAAAAACAGTGTTACCAAAATTTACTACTAAAGGGTTTTCCAATAAGAGGTTAATTTTGATATTCAAAGAAAAATGCCATTTTTGAATATAGATCGGATATTTATTTCATTATAAAGAAGAAGGCATGCCGTTAATAGTCTTGTTCAAAGTAAACGTTGTCCAGATCAATACCATCCAATTCCAGCCATAAAAAAATATTGATCATCTCTCGATAGCGCAATCCATTCACCGTAACTGTTGCTCCAGCCTCATTTTCCTTTGGGGCCACGTAAAGAGAAGGTCTACGCCAACAGCCCAGCGTCGGTTCAAGACCTCAAAGATGGAATTAGTGAGGCTATCGAGGACATAGGGCACCCACTTTGCGATTTGGTTATGGAAAATTTCATGAAAAGGATATAAGCATAGGTCCTGTAAGCGTGGTCGTGGTGGTCATTTGCCTGATGTTATTTTCCACTATTAACGGCATACCTTGCTTTTTATAATCAAATAAACATCCGATATTTAAAAAATGCATTTTTCTTTGAGTAAAAATTACACCTCTTATTGGAAAACCCTTTATAATCGGCCATTGTACTCAACTAAGTACAGTACTATTTCGGTTCGAACTACTATTTAGGTATTTATTATAAATCACGGGAATACTCTTATTGCCGTTAATTTTGGATGTAACTCGATTTACTGTTCCTGTTTTGATAAACTACTATTTTTATTTTTTGATGATATTAAAAGGGGGAACCTTTTAAAACAACAAATAATAAAAATTATCGGTTTTAAAACTTAGTGACTACAGTTGATTGTATTAGGCACCGCCGTACTTCTGCTTTATAATGTGCGGCAGCTCGCAAGCCGGCCGATCACTGAATTGGGAGTAAGACCTGCACTCCACCCGCAGCTGCAAGCCCTCTGCCACTGCCGTCACCGCCGCGGCCGCCTACACCATCGTCGCCACCTCAACCGCCGCGGCAGGCCTTTACAGGGGGTTCGGGAGGAGGAGTAATGGCCCCATTATTCGTCCTCCAGGCGAACATCAACCACAGCCCCTCTGTTCAGGATCTGTTGCTCCAGAGCATGGCGCAGTGGTCGATTAACATCGCCGTGGTAACTGAGCCGCACTTTGTCCCGCCCAGGGATGACTGGGTGGAAGACCTGAGCGGCTCAGTGGCCCTAATATCGTCGGCCATAGCCGGATTCCTGTCCCTCGCCGCTCACCGCCGCTGGCCGTCAAGAGGGTACGGGGTTGCGTGACAGTACGGTTCGGGAAGATAGCCGTGATGGGGATATACTTCTCCCCGAACCGAACTCATGCCGAGTTCCACAACTCCCTGGCGAGTTGAGTGTTCACTTCTCGTGCTCGTCCTCGGGGACTTCAATGCCAAGAACGTGGCTTGGGGTTCCCGGTACTCGGACACACGGGGCAGGATGGTGGAGGACTAGGCTCTGGAGATAGAACTGGTCGTCTTAAACTGGGGTTCTGTCCCAACAACTGGGCGTATGCGGGGTGAATCAGTGGTGGGCATTTCGTTTGCCAGCCCCGCTCTATCACCGCATGTCATTGACTAGCGCGTCATGGAGGGGGTGGAGACCTATTCCGACCACTGGTACATCCGGCAGAGCTGTATGAGGGGTACATAGCGGCGAAGACCGCCCTCCGAGCGGATATCCTGCGGATATCCTTTAGTCGCTGGAGACTCTGAACAGGGACCCGTGGGGACGCCCCTACAAAATGGTGCGGGATAAATTCCGACGACTGGGTGCTGCGCACCGACTGACCCTAGTGGCGTCAGCGTGGTTTGCTACGCTGACGACACGCTGGTCCTGGCCCAGGGAGGTCGCACCAGGCGGCGGCCGAACATGCGAGACGCGGGGTTGCGATAATCGTCGAGCAGATCCGGCAATTGGGACTCGAAGTAGCCCCGCACACATTTTCTGGCCATTTGTTTTCATGTTCCTCGGAACGCACCATAGTCGGATTCCCAGATAACGGCAGGAGGGGTTCATTTCGGTGTCGAATCGACGATGGGGACCTGTCCTACCTGGGACTCGTCCTCAAAAGCCGATGGAACTTCGTAGAGCATTTCCAACATTTGGCTCCCAGACTGGAGCGGGCTACTGCCTTCTGTTTTAAAGTGGCTACTGCCCAATCTAGGCGGTCCAAACGACTCCTGACGGAGGCTATACGCAGGGGTCATGCGGTCCATGGCCCTTTACGGGGCACCGGTGTGGGCTTACTCTTTGAGGCGGCGACCAGCCCGCCGGTTGAACGCGTCCCAAAGGTTCATGGCCATCAGCTGGTCCGGGGATACCGCACGGTCTCCTGCGAGGCGGCGAGCCTCCTTGCCGGATTGCCGCCATGTGATCTAGAGCCAAAAGCCCTCGCGCACGTATGGGAGTGGCTCGAGGAGGCAAAACGCCGCGGTGTAACTCTGCTGCCGCGAGAAATCACGGTACAGCGGACAGCGGTCCGTCGGGATCTCATGGCGACATGGAGGTTGCGATTGTCGAAACCCAGTGCTAGGCACGCCACAATAGCGGCGATACGTACCCTCTTTGTGGAGTGGTTGGAGAGGTGCCGCGGCGTTCTCATCTTCCACCTGACACAGGTCGTCACCGGACACGGTTGTATCGGGAGGTTCCTGGTTCAAAAAAAAAAAATGAGTTAATTGAAATGAATGCTATGAGATTGAGTTTATTATCAGATAGCGCGCGTTTTAAAATAAAACATGCTATATAACACTCTGCAATACTGTAGCTTGCTTTTGCCTTTGCTTTTGCCCTTTGTAACATCATTTTACAATATGGAATGCAATCAATAAATGATTATGATTATCATTAGTGAAACAATTCTCTCTGGAATCGGATTAGTAGTTCTGAAGATTACCTCTACATAAAAACTCACAAATTCTACCATTTTAAAGACTGTGTGATTAAGATTTTGATTGTTTCTTCTTAATTTATTTCATTATTTTGTTCTCCAGTTTTATACCTATTGGATTATCTTTATATAAATAGTTCTATATTTTCCTCTAATCTCCGTTGCTTGACAATCTAAAGACCTGTGTGTTGTCACTAAGCAGAACTGCAGTGTCACCGTATGCACTTACCAACGCAGCGAGACCCCCGACTCCCTTCGTTGTGTTCCAAATTGCCAATAAAAACTAAATAGGTACCCGCCTTTTTAGAGCTCAACCTTAATTGGACGCTGTTTCAACTATTCTATAATACGTTGGATAATTTTAGAAGTTTTGTCTTGTTATTAAAACTATTCTGTTTATTTCCTTGTTAAAGTTCTACTTTTGTGTTTATGTTATAATAATTACGAATAATTAAGTTTGATGTTGTGAATGAAACATATCTAATCTGCGCACAATTTTCATTAAAATCGGATATAGTTAAAACTTTCATGAAACATGATCGCTTAGGTTTTTTTTCTTGATTCGGTACTTACAAAAAAAACTAAGACAGTGTTTTTAATTTAGGGGATAAAAAAATCGTGAAAGCTAACTTGTCTAAAGTCCCATCTTAATCACCCGGAAAATTGAAAATATGTTATTTTCCTTGAAGTATTTTTGATAACTGGCATCTGTGTTTTGAATAGGCCATTCTATACTCCATCACCTCTACCTACCTACACGTTATAATACTCAGCACGACCTACTAAAGCTCCATACCAATACCGAGAATACATCGTAAGCACTCCTTGCACAAGGATTTCCAGTATCCTGGGTGCCATTACAATTGTGGTTATCCAATCAGATCTGCCTTGTACATCACTGTGCACAAGACAAAGATTTAAATTGCTAGACTTGCCCTCATCGTACTTGGTCTCGCGAACAAGTGTACATACTGAGAAGAGTGAGCTCACGTATGATTTAATATCGTTGACATGTCAATCAAGTCCAGTCACTGCGTCATCTTGTGTCAGAGGTGTCGAAACAAAACTGAAACGCGACTGTCTTTTGACCCGGTGGGGCGAATCTAACGATTTTAATCTTTGGTTCCAGATTGGTTGGAGCAATCTAGAATGCGTTATTCATCTTAAGGCCAAACATACACGTAATTGCTTGAGTGTCAAACATGCACGAACCATTGTTTTGTACTAAGGCACGGAAAAGCATTTAAGCCCGCTTGCACCACAAATCAATAAATGCGTTTAGCGCTAAACGTGTTCTAAACCTCGTTCATTATGTACGATTCGGTTTTGTATGGAAGATTACTTGGGGGTTGGTCAAAAGACGTTTAAAATGTTCGTCTAAGGTTTCCCTTACATGGAATTTGTCGACAAAACAATTTGGATCCTAAAGTAATCTCCATAGGATCTAAAATCTCCAGGACGAACTTTCAAATGAACGTGGAATTGGCTAGTTGGCTATGTTGTAAATTTTCTACGCAAAAAAATTGAGCGAAATGCAGAGCAATGTTGTCTTAGAACCAAAAATCGAAGGCACGTGACATCTACCAACCCGCACTGGGCCCGCGTGGTGGATTACAGCCCATTCCCTCCCACAGAGAGGAGGCCTGTGTCCCAGCAGTGGGAATATAATAGGCTGATTATGAATGTTATGCAGAGCAATGGCGTTTGTTGTACTATACCAGCCAAAAATCTGCCAAATAAAGTGTATGTCTTGAGTTTTCAAACATCAAAATTGAATAGTAATATTTTTATTTTGTACTTTAGCCTCGGTATTTATTTAGTTTTTTTTAATAATCGTTTTGGAAGTGATTTTAGTGGTTTTTGCATGTTATCTATTTCACAGTTTCTTTCCTACGATGTGACAAATTACGACAATATTATTTACGCAAACGAATTATCTCCCAGAGCAGCCGAACATTCGAGCGCAGTCCTCTCGTCTGATTTGTGAAACAAAAATATGCTTTAAGTTCTCGCAAATGAAGATGACATCTCCCACGAACTAGAAACAATGTAAGTAAAGCTTGTAGTCGTATTAAAACCAAAAATAAAATGAATTTTATAAAATGCCTTTTTTCGGTTGTAAAATATAAATTGAAAATTACGAGAAAATTAGATGTAACTTCGTGATGTTTTATTGTCGACCAAATAATTATTAAAATATGTGTTTCTGGATCACAAAAAGTTTAGAAATAACATGTATTTACACATATTATTTTTATTTCATACCTAAGTCTTATCAATTTCATGAAAATCATACTGAACATAGGCAATTTCGGTTAGTAAAATAAGAATTTCCTGAGGAGAGTATCTAGATCTAATTTACTCTCCTGTGTTACTTCTTATTTTACCAAATAATATACTCAATTCTGGTCTCCTACTATGGTGGGAAAAGCTTCTACGTTCGCCAAATGTATCTGAATACAAGTTTTTAAAAGTGATGCGACATTTAAACCTAATATCATTTACTTTAAAATGACGTAAAGAACGTTCATAAAAGCATTGCCCTTTTATTTCTACTTCATTATTTATTGAGGGAAGTATAAAAGAGAAATGGAATATTTGATTAATGATCCACGAGCGTAATTATTCACGGTTATGGAAGTTATTCTGAAAAATTTACGCGTTATTGATGTTGATAACTTTATTGAGTCTCACTGTTTCTGTAAATAAAGAGAATTGACATGTCATTTTATCGAACCACAAATAATACATTCCTGTTTTGGTGTCTTGTAGAAATACTAAATAGCCAAATAATTGCATCTAACTTTGATGTAACTTTTGCTGGCCGCCACCGCATCACCGCTTGCTTCTCTCGCTCGGCTCGCGCGTGTTTGGTTCCAGCTCTAACCTAACTTAACTGATTTGGTCGGAATGTACTAGGGTAGTTACTGCGACCAACTGTAAGGAAAGAGTCTACTACTATTAGGGACTATATTACGTATTACGTAACGTAATTTGTATCCTTTAAACACGTATTTTTCTTCTAATGATGGACATTTATTTAGCAGAAAAGGCCAGAATGTAAGGCAATTTTTAGTTTCGTGTCAAAGAAGCCGCCTGTGCGAGGCGTCCTTTGTCGGCTGCCGCCAAACAAACTTATGACTAAAGAAACCTACGTTATGCTTACACGTAGGTATCAGCTGATATTGGATTAGAGGCATAGACGCTTAATGACCCTGATTTCTGACCTGATTCTGTATATCAAGAAACAATTATTATTGAGTTAATACTCGTACTATGTGCTTTTGGCAATATAGGTACCGACTGTAGGTATAAGTTCATTAAAACATTTACCTCGGCGATCGTGTTTCACATGTCTACCTCCAACATTAACACACATTCGACACCTTTTTATTAAATTTTCACGTACTCTTCGCAGCGCACTTGTGTACGATTTCAGTGAGTCGAAAGCTTCCACAATCCGAGTTCTTACTTCGATTTCCGAATCACACTAACTCCCAAATAAAAATTTACATATTCAAATAACGGCACATGATACGTATGGACATCCGATCGAAAGCTATCTCCACGTGAGACTGGCAACAAACAAGTAGCGTGCCAGTAGACAACCAGTCGCTTACATCAAAGGGTCGATGACTCGATAAATGAGTGCCTACAGCGCGACTAGTGCAGGGCGGTGTCCTTTGAAATAAAAATAGGTAAAAAAGAAAAGATTTCGCCGGCCGTGTTTTGAACTTATGAAAATTTTCCAAATTTAGTGTTAAAATTCGCATGGTTCATAAAAATAAAAAAAAACAATAACTTTTGGTTTCATTTTATACAATTTTTTCTAGTACGCATGTCAAACCAGGAATACGGATCCTTTATTGGATCGGACAGGGTTTTTGTTACATGCTGTAGATCTAACAGTAAACAGACGTTAAGCCAAGTTCTCATTGTAAGCCATCTTAATTGTTTCTATACTAAATAGTGACTTCTAGAAGGTCGGCAGGGACTATTAAATACATTTATCTTTTGTATATTTACATCATTTATCTGTTATATATTTACATCATTCCATTAACTTTTATCGTGTCATCTCATCAGTCATCTAATTTTAACATTACAAAATTGACAAAATTGAATTGTGTTTCTTTTATATCTTGTATGGGTCAAGGACCTGAAATAAATGAATGTTAATTTAATTTTTAATTTTAATAATAGGCAGCCGTAAGCTATAACATATCTAGAGTTCTGTACATTAAAGTTTGAGTGAATTAAAAAATATAAGTAAAATTCAGTGAATTTATTTTCTCATAGACATCTTGTGTGCGTGAAGGTGTTCGACTCTCTCGATCACTTCCGACCCTCCAACTTGCGTCCGCGAGAGGAGTCTGACGGTCTTGGAAAGATCCAATAACGTGGCGTGAGACGCCGCCGCCGAAACATTGGGACGAGAGCCGGCTAAACGTTACTTTACAGTTTAGCTGCTTAGCGACAGAATGCGGGCCAGAGGCGCGCTCTATGTAAGGGTAACCTTAGAAGAACATTTCAAACGTCTTTTGACCAACCCCCAAATCAAGCTTATACTCGAAATTAAGACACATTGGTAGGTTATTTATTTAATAATATGATTAACGTAATAAAGAAAAACGGTAAAATCAAATATTCCATATTTACATATTATGTGCGAAATATTTTATTGGCGAAGCCAACTATCCTGTACTGTTTGTTCAGAACTTGGCCTCTTTTTCACAAATGTTTTCGGCGGAGACTTTTTTCTACTCGAGCTTCGCTTTACTTACATGACACATGCAATTTGACTTTGCACAATATAGACCAAAATCCACTACACCAGTATTATTTTTTATTTGGTAACACTGTTGCCAATGGACTTTGCACGATCCTGAAAAAGTGCACGATATACCATTATATATTTTTTTACTTGAATAACACCTTTTTAAACAGAGATGTCATGAATTCCAACTTGTACAAGGTCCTAAATAAAATATGGATACATTGGAATTTGAACTTTGTCAAGTCATGATTGAGTTTCTAGTTCCAAACCATGAATATAATATAACATTCTGAATGCAAGCTTAGAGTATAGTCGAAAAATAAACAGATGTTTTTACCTACTGAAGAATTTCATTGAAAATAAAGGGAATGGCCAATGATCATATTTCGTTCAAATATTGTTATTGAAAAATCGTTCTAGGAATAGGGTTGCTGATCGCTGCGGTCAAACAAAATTTCTTAGATTATTGATATATTTGTTCTATTGATTCCATTTTTTCAAATTAAAAAAGCTGAAGGCAAGTGATACGATTACATTCGCTTTCGAGTTTGTTTTCATCATTATGTAGGTAGTACCTTTGATGGAAGTGCTTGGTTTTTCAGGGTTCCATACCTCAAAAAGAAAAATCTAAACCCTCATAGGATCACTTTTTATTCATCTGTCTGACTCTTTTTCTCAGGAGTGGGGTATCAAGTTGAAATTGATATTAAATACTTAGATAAACGGTTCCTTGGAGCTGAAAAACTCGAGCTTACAAGACGGTGACTTAGAATCTTGGCATGAATTACCATTAATTTTGCATATTTTGACATTCGCATTTAAATTAAAACCCAAAGGGTTTTAATTTAAATGCGAATGTCAAAATATGTCCCGTTGACATAGAATCATGAAATTTGCCAAGAAGCAAGCTCTCACAGCACAGACAGGTACGGGAAAATTTCCGAAAATCGTTCATTTGTAGTTATATTACATAATATAGGGTGCAATATTTTCTCAACTACAACTACTATTGGTCCTTCAATTCAGAATCGAAAATAACATTGTAACATTTAGTCTTTATTTTACTGAAGTCGGTCTACTCTCCCATCTACCAACCCACCAGCATCGGTAACAGATTCACGGAAATAAAATAATAATTGAATAATATAGCTAATATTCACTCGCGCTTTCTTTTGGCGGGTGAAATTTGTTTTTTTTTTCTGTCTTCCTGCGCCCTCTTAAGCTAATTTCACTTACACTTTCTTGAGCAGTGGTGGCCCAGTAGTAACAGCGCCGACTTACGAGTTGTACGTCGTGGGTCGAACCCAGTCAGGCGGGTTACTTTGTGTAATTTAAATAAATCATCAACCCTGCACTCAAAACGGTGAAGGAGACATCGTGATAAAACCAGCATGTCCTAGAACCAAAAATTCAAAGACATGTGACATCTACCAATCCGCCCTGGGCCCGCGTGGTGGATTACGGGCTTTTAAAAAGAGGGGAGGCCTGTGTCCCAGCAGTGGGAATATTTCAGGCTGATTATGTACGCATGTAAGGAAGGAAATGTAGAAATACTGAACTGACTTTTCCTTTCAAGTCTGTGGATTTTTAAAACGCATAAGTAAGCTTCTACGCTGTTCTACATGGCTTGCAAGTAACTGTTATGGAACTGTGTATGTATGCATGTAAAATAATGCAAATATTATAAGTCTTGTCTGTAAACTCTCCCGCAATACCGAAAAACGACTTTCTTGATACTAAATTTCTTTCGGAGATTGGTGTAGACTTTCATAGACTATTTACTGTGAAGCCGGAAGCCACATAGACGATTCAAATGTACACTTGGCTAGTAAAACAATTAATAAAATAGCAATTAAGTACTATACAAAGTTTCTAAGTTGTTAAGAAACATTACTGATAAAACTTTCTGTAATAAATGTCTAGTTTGCTCCGATGTAATTAAAAGAACAATTTTAGTACATTTATATGTGTGTTTTCCAAAGAAAACTAAACATGTCTACCTAAGTGGGTGGGTAGTCATTAAAAATGATATAAAACTTGTTATCAAATATCTTCATCTTTCTGACCGATCCGACCCACCTTGACAATTCAAAAGTGCCTGTAATTGGTTTATTTGAAATAAATGCTTTGCGTTTGAGTTTTGAGTAATTATTTTTGTTGTGTTTTTGAAAAACACAATTTTTAGAAAGGATTTGATTTTATGTTTGTTTGTTACGCTTTCACGCTAAAACGGCAGAACGGATTTTGATGAAATTTGGCACATGGGTAGAGTATGACTTGGATTAGGAAATATAATACTTTTTATCTCGATATTCTCATGGGATAGAGACTTATGCGGGTGAAACCGCTCGGTGCAGCTCATTATTAATAGAGAAGCTAGATTCTGCTCTCACATGTCATCATAACCTGTCTAGCCTATTTTCAACTATGTTGGGACTGGCTTCCAGTGTAACTGGATACACCCCGTATTTCACACGGAACGGCTGCCTGCCGTTTTGACCTCGTCTACCCCCTGGCAAGGCTGTTCGTCCGACTTTTGTTCTTCCACGTGCCATGATAAGAAATAAATAAAAAATTATTTATTTGTAACAAAACACGTGCATACAAGAAAATAAGATAACTCAAATGCAAAACATAAAAACAAAGCAGATTAATATTTACTAACAGAGAACATAAAAACAGTCGACAGCTGCACGCCGTGACTGTGACAAGAAGGCTTACACTGAGCAGGACGCTGCGCTATATATGAGACCCACAGAACAGCGCTTATTTTCTGTGGTCACCCAAAAATGACGTACGGAAACCAAGTCAGGTTTGGGGATTCCACAGATAAGATATAATAAAATATTAATAAATAACTCTTAAAATACAAATATCAATACTTACATATATATTAGATTTGTTCCTTCGTATCTAACTACTTGAATATTTACAACTAATACTTATTTGTACAGCATTGCCGTGCCCACTATAATAGGCAAATTGCTCACAATTCAAATGTCAAAAAGTCAAAAGAGTAGTTTAACAAAAATAGAAACTACAATTACCATTAGTGGCAACATTCAAAGTTCCTTATTGTAACTATAATTGAGTTGAAAAGGATGTTGAATATGCAACAGCTTTTTCTGTTTCCTTAATGACTTGGCCAAAATGGAGTATTGACACGCACTTGGCTCATTCTATGATATTTTTTTTGCATCAAGTTGCAGTTTTGTGGTAGTTTCTTTAATTTCATGTGGCTTCTTTATACATTAAATAATCGCCATTTTGCTTTCCATAAAATATTATTGAACAGAACACATTATTATAATGAATGCTCTACTTTTTGTAAACCTCTAATAGTTACTGTGTAAAAATACAAAATAGTCAAGTAACTGCGACCAAATGATAGAAAAGGCAGGAAATGTAAAAAAAATGGCTCAATTATTTAATAAAAGGGGTTTTTTTTTTAATACTCTGTCCCCTACTACATGGGACTTAAGCATAACTGGCGAAATGTACTATTAGTACACCACTGCCTAACCCTTCTGGGATTACAGGAGTGATGTTATATTATGTTAATATTGTAAAAAAAACGTATTTTATTAGAAACCCAAAAAAAAAAAAAAGTTATTTAATTAAAAAAAGTGTACCTAAATCAAGAGAACAGAAGGTCTGCAAGTTTTAAGAGGATCAATTAAATATTTCCCATTTCATATTATACGCGTAATTATTGTCTATTTTTAGAAATGAAGCCTGGTCAAACGTGTTTTGAGCCCACTGGGCAACGAAATCCGCTTGATTTACTCCTTGTTTCAGAGCTTGTAAGAAAATTATCAACAAAAAAAAACTTCAGAATTTTCCATAGCTTTTTTTTTTGACAGCTTTAAATAAAAGTATTATCACACACGTTTTATTAACTGCAGGACCGACTATACACTCGGACTTCTAAATCGAGCCACCGTGCAATTCCATGCGAGTTATACACGGCCCATAAAAACATCAAAATAATTATGAGTGTTCATTTTGGTGTCGTCATTGTTCCTCATTTGAATTTACTTCAATACAATAAGTGCAGGGTGGCTCGATTTACTCCGGTAATAATTTTTTTGTTATTAAATAAAGTAGCGACAATGTGGACAAAACCGTCTCTACAAGTTACCAATCAGAATTATTATTAAATATCCTTTTATAATAAGCAAAAACATTGAACAAAACGAAGTGTACAGAACCAATAAGCAATAATAAAAGCTGTTGACACAATTTGTTTCAACCTTTCAACACATATCAGAGCATAAACCAATAAAAAAACAGTGTGCCAAATGAAATACTGTAAATCTAATAAAGAGAAAAACTGTTCTTTTTTGTTATACTTTCATTGGAGTATTCTCTTATGTGGAGAGCTCAATTTAATCGAGTAACGAATTGGTTGGGCACTTAAAAACTGTTTGAATGGCTTTTTGTGTCTAAAATTCTATCTATATGTTATAGAGTTTAATTTTCTTTTAGGTATGAGCAGGTTAAACAGACATAAAAATGTATATGTTTAGGTACCTTCTTAAATATTTGGTGCATGGTATCGTCAGCGTCAACATGACATGTGTGAAATTAAATTAGGTAGCGAAACTCCGCAGATGATCGATTTCTAAACATGAAAAGGAACCAATTTAATAAAAAAAAATTGGGGTCGTCGATAGTGTTGTCACTTGAAATATCAGTTTAAAAATCTGTCCCCTGTTTGTATAAACTTCGCTTAGACTTCGATGAGTATCAAGTAGGGTAAAACAAAAAAAAAACTGTTTTACTCAACTCAAACTTCAACACAACTGCACTTTTAATTTTTTTTTTTTTTAACAACATCGTCATCATCATTTCAGGCGAAAGACGTCCACGTCGACGTCAAGGTAGACCAATGACCTTTTGAAGGCCGCAGGAATTCGATGGATGCCGATTCCTGCGCACTCAGCACAGGACACGGTTGCATTCTACGCATCCAGCAGTTCCATACGCTATGAAACCGCTCGGAAAGGCCCAAACGGAAAGAAAAGAACATACAGACCAGAAGGACGAACGAGATAGAATAATTGGTTAGCTAATCATGGCTTGTGGAACCAAAAGCCGTCCTTGAGGGTCATTGCTTGATGAATTAATGTTACTAAGTTTTTAAGAACTTATTTTATTTTTTTGGTCAACCGGTCGTGGTTGTCAAAGTGGCTGTGCTTAGGGGAGGCCTATGTCAAGCAGTGAACGTCTTTTGTTTTTCATAATCCGACTCAAAATTCTTTGTTTTAATATAGGATTTTTTTTCTGTTTGATTCATGTTTACTAATATTGAGTCACAAAACAACTACACCAATTTTCCACAAAGTGACGAAGTAGACACGGCCATATTATTATACCTTTAGTCCGTGTATACATCGGAAAATCAGGTTCACGTAAGTTAAGACATCAGTCACATAGCCATTTTAACATCGGTTATTAAACTTGCGTTAAGTCCACTACAAACAGTCACTGACCCCAAAAAAACATGAAGTCTTTTTTTATCGTGCCCAAATATCGATACCCATATTATCACGATCGCGGAGTTTCACTAGCTAATTTAAATTGACCCTGTATAAATGAATATTCAACTTTGCTTTTCTATTAGGCAGATAGCTAAAATGCAGACACGATGTTACTTTGATTTATTCAATTTAATTATTTAAGTGTTGTCGATGTTACATTAGCAAAGCAACGTTTATAAATAAGGTAATTTCAGGTAATAAGTACCTGTGCGCAATGTCAACCATTGCGCAAGCCACTTCTTACTTGTAAAATACGTCTCCGTATAAATGAATTCATAACTACATCAACGCCACTGCAAATTACCATAAAACCAAAATACAGCAATACAATACCGCTACTCAATCACGTAATTGAATAGATGACTATCATTAAAATCGTCGCCTAGCGATGAATAACGCGAATGTCGTCATTGTACACCCAGCATTATTAATGGGGCTCCAGAATCGTCAAATATTCCACCCTGGGAAGAATTTTTTATTTAATTTAATTGGAATAAACCATGGATTTGCTGATTCTCTCTTAATAATGGTGTTTGACCTTTTTGATGTTTTGCATTTTATGATGAGAGTCATTCAGTTAAAAGTAGTTCAGGGGTATACAAAATATGGTATCTACTTATTCATATCGTTGGCATCGAACGTTTCTTATTTTTGTAGCTTTAAATATTTAAGGAATTCATTGTGGTAGGTACCTGCAAGACATTTTAGGAAAATAGAAAAAACATATAGGTACTAACATAACGCTAGATTTAGTTACGATGTTGAAAGGAGTTTTAAACAAAACGCTAATTGAAACTAGGGATCTGATATAAAACCATGGAGGTTCAGCCTTTTTGTGTGCCAGGTTTATCAATAGTAATTTTTGTAGAAAACTTGTTGTTACGAGTACATAATAATAAGTTTACTTGCATGTATTTTTTTCTTTCTTCGTGCCATTCCATCAAATGGCACCATACAGAGGCCAGAGACTTTTTCTCTCGTATCTAGGGCAAGTATGTGCCATCGTTTTAGGCGTTTTACGTTTTCTTTATCGTCTAGAAGGTATACCACGCAGGCCCTGCACAGCTGACTGTCTGTGACTCCAATGGCAAAGAGGTGTTTATTAAATGTCTCGTCTCAGATAAAGCTGTACGCAGCTGTTGTTTAGTTAGTTGGATAACCTGTTTTGTGAGGTGGCCATGAATGGTAGGGAGTGCTAGGGCTCACCTTCGTCAACCCATACTTTGTGATATTCGACCCTGGTGCGCACTACCAGAGTGATTAAGTACCCAAAAGGGACTGGCAGGATTGGTTCAGGTTCCACTGGTGCCACGCTTGAACCCTTTCTGGCAAGTTCACCGGGTGCATCATCCCTAGCGAACCGCTATATCCTTTGCTCATCTCGTTATCGTCGATCGTTCGTTCGATCGTAAAGTTATTGAGGCTACCGACCTGGTTGAGGCTCTGGAGGCACTCGTATTTTAGCCCAGAATCAACTGTGTGATTGTTCAGCGCTTGCAGGACAGCCATGCTGTCTGAGAGTATGCGGATCGAGTGTTCGTTAGCTTCCCTGGCCATGATGGCTGATGCGGCCCATCGGAGTTTTTCCATCGTGATCACCCTGCTAGCGTAAAGCCAATCCTTGTCTGATGGTGTTTGAATTACATCTTACCAGTCGTTTATCTGCGTGAAGAAACATCCAGAAAAGTGAATTTCACTATGGACGCGTCTCGTGTCTTCTGGCGAGGAAGTGAGTGTGTGCGGGTTCACGGAGGGTAACGGGTCCAGGTTTATTCTGTTGCGCCAGTACTTTATTTACTCTGTTAGCTTGCTAAAAAGATTCAATGCTACCACATAATTTGCGCCATCCCATGGTTCTCCTAAATCTGATGCATTTTTTGTAGCTGGAATTGGCTGCTTTATGTTTTTCCCAATCTACATCCGCACATGTGTCTCTATTCGGAGATTGTGCTCCAGATCAGCGCTCCACCAGGGTTGTTTGCCCGGTGTTTTACGCGATTCAAGGCTTCTAATAATACGCGCGTACAGGTGGAACGATCCATGTTACGCGGATTACTCTGTGGTAGTATTGGTTTTAACACAGAATTGGATGTCGAAGCGGATTCACCTTTAATTAGAGCGGGTGTCTGTTGCCAGAGTGAGATCTATGATTGTGCGACTTCACCTGTTTACGAATGTTCGTTCGGAGCCAGTGTTCAATCGAGAATGAGCAGTCAACCAAGGCCTCGCCCAACTCGTTTTGCGTGTTCATACCAACAGTTGGGGGTCAGCATTGGCGTCGAAATGCCTCACGGGGCGGGTGAGGTCATGCGAAGATCAGTGCCCCCGCCTCGGGTATGTAGGCCCAGGCGAAAACGAAGGGCCAGGCGGTGCTGTGCACCGGGGCCCCCAAGCTCAGGAACCCTCGGATCCTCGGACCAGCAAGCCTCGCATTGAACTAGCAAAAAATTCTACCACCTTCGGAATGTAAATAGGTTGCAACACGATCCTAAGGTAGTCAATTAAATTGTCTGAAACCAACCATTTTACTAGATGTAGATGAAACAACTTTGTTACAAAAGTTTGACCAATCCCAAAGTAAATATTCTGATATAATAGGCCCCAACTACTCCCTATTTTTTTTATATACCAATTCTGCAAAGAAATAATAAGAAAATATGGAGTGCCAGAATGCGACCTAACAGAAGTATTTAGAGCAATGTAACTGTTCCATTTAATTCCTCTCCCTTCTGCAGATCATAAGGCAAATTAAAAAAATGTATTAAGGAATACTATGAGCCAAGCTCGACACCGACATTTATCGCTAATAGCAATCGAAAACAAAACCGCATCAAGCCTAGATTTAACCGAAATTATTGTGCATTTGCGAAAACTAAGGTTAGGAAAAGGTTATGAACTAAATTGTTATTTTGTTGTCAGTATAAACATCAGTATAGTAGGTCGGTCTGACTTTCATAAAATAACTGGAACAGATCCTTTAAAGGGATAGGTTTGCCTTTGTATAGCAAATTGTTTATTTACCGTAATCTGCACCGAAAGTTTTAATTTTTGCCCCGTTTTGCGGGACGCAAGTGAATAAATATACCTGTTAGTAAGCAAAATTGTTACGTAAGATACCTTTCGGTAGTTGGAAATAAACGCTTGTCTTGCTCTATTCACTTCCATACTTAAGTGCCACTTTACACTTAATGAGAAAATTAATGAAATAGTTTGACATCTTCACTAACCTTCCAGCAAGACTGACAGAAAATGGTGACTAGTACACACGATAGCGAAGGAACTAGGATATTCCAATCCGGATGTTTGCCACCCTCGCCTTCGGTGAGTTGCGAGTCAATTTTACACGCAGGTTGAAATTTCCTACTTTGTTCCCTAAATTATGAATGGTTTATTTACAATATAGCGTTTTACATACACACGTGCAAAAACCTTTTGATTTACTTTTTTGTATTGTTTGATACTAATATTGTTAATCCAAGAATACATTCCAAAACTCTATCTCTAGGACCTGGGCAATCACTAAAGATCACACAAGACACTCATACACATTAATGTAGTAAGTAGTTTTGCTGTGCCAAGCAGTGCACGATAAAGAGCTGATGATAACCTAGTTTTTATTTGCCTGGAGGACTTTACGAAAGATCCCTCCTCGTCCCCCCCAAGTGAGCCCGGCAAATAGGCCGTCCTCGTCTCTCACCTGACTCGAAGTCGGGGTCGGGATCATGTCGTCCAGCACTTCACCCGATGCAGGGACGGCGCCCACGGTGCCGGCAACAGGGGTGTCCGATTCTGCTGCAGCATCTTCAGCGACGGATGCTTCCGGGTTGTTTAAAGGGAGAGTGGACTCCCCTGCTGATGCTAGCGGCTGGTTCAGCATCTCACCGATGGTTCCCATAGCGGGGTCTCAACCCTGAGGGACACCGGTTAACATGCCGTGCTAACTATGGAACGTCACGTACACCCGCCCCAGTCCTATTGAGAGACGGGGTCTGACCTCCATCAGAGTCGGGATTTGGTCCACAGGGACCACTTGGGACCGACCATCACGAACCATTCCGGGGCCTGTTTCTCGGCATGCAAGAGTACTTCTTCATGTCGAATTAGGGGTTTTGGTAGCTGAGAGCACGCCTAATATTGGTCGGCTCTCCGAAGACTCCCTGCTTATCTGGGATCATGACGCCACATTGTGCTCGCTTCTAGATCTCCGACTGAAGTGTTAGCTGGGAGTGAAAAGTCGGAGACTGTATTCCTTAACCAGGCTAAGGTGTGGTGGTTACCACACCACAGTTTTAGAACACCCCCGGCGAACAGCGGCTTGTTTTGAAGGTCGGCCCTGGAGTGTCTTGCTTGGGGGAGCAGGCCTCGAAGATTATCTGCTTCTGGATAGCAGCGAGTACTTGGTCCGAAACGTCCTTGCTGAGGATCACCGTGCGGTCGCAGGTGATTGCGATGTCCAGGGTAGCGCTGGCAGCCTGGGCGTAGCTTCGTTGGGCAACCCGTTTGGAATGATCAAGTCCCAGCCCCTTATGCTCCCGCGTTGTGCCATTGTCTCGTAAGAATTCTCAAGACCTCGATCCCTACTGCTTCTGAAGAACCCTCTGCATCTATACTACCAAGCAAAGTGAAGTAAAGCATGTCGTTGTACAACCGCGAAAGCATAAATCCAGACCCGCCCCGTGTGAAGACTTACATCACTTAGTGATGGACTTTGTTTGATATCAGTCTCATAGAAACAATCTGTTTGGGTTCTTGAGGTTGAATTGACTTAAACTGGGCAGATTCCTAAACCAAATGGTATTGATGCAAAGGGTCTGCTCAGGTTCATGGCCCAAATATAATCCGTAGCAGTGTGTATTTTTAGGGTACGACGTGACTGTCATACGCATTGTGGTCATAATTTTTTTACACAATTCGTGAAATTGTCGTGTATTTCGTTTCACCAGTTATGTTTAACTCCAATGTAATAGGAGGCGAGGCTATTGCCATCAACTGAGCACAAATCCAGACTCCGGGCTGCTACTGAGAAACTCCAGATTGAAAACTCAAACCCAAACTAGAATCATTTATTTCAAATAAACCAATTACAGGCACTTTTGAATTGTCAAGGGGTTGGTCAGTCAGAAAGATGAAGCTAGTTGCCCATTCCAAAGCGTAGTAGATACCTATGGAGAAGCAAAGGCAAGAAACTCCATGGACACTTTTAAACAATATTGTTGTATAAAATTGGTTACATCAGTCATGATGAAATTCAAATGTGAGAACGATGTAGAAAGACGTGCACGTTAAAGGCGTCCGTAATGAAAAACAAACAAAACAAAAGCAAAAAAACCAATTCAGAAATTAAAATAAGCCGTGGCAGCCAAGAGATGACCCCAGTCCCCACTGATGGCGCCCGTTCACGTACATGACGAATGGATCAACACCATTCAGCTCAACCATTTTGAAGGGAACTTAATGATCCAACACACACGCCACCACCAGCGAGACATTTGAGTGAGCATGACATACTCTCAGCCGCCAAGGCACATTCAGGTCCATAATGCTCAAGTTTTAGGAGCAAGGTTTCGTGATTATCGCATGCTAATGCCCTGGACAGGTAACAATTAATTCCTATGGCAACTTGGACCTCCCACACGCTGAAAAACTGTGCTTTAATAAAGTGACACCGGCGTCAGTCATACAACGATCTTTGGTGAAACCATATTGCTGTCCATGTAAGATTTTGTTGATGTTAAAATGCATTTGACGGATACTGGTCTATAATTGTTTGTGTCTTTGATATCCGTGAAGACTCCATGATCCACACACAAATTAAATATTAAAACTAAGCATGGTCTTATAGTCTCGATTATGGATGTACAAAGTTTGATGGACATTCCCAAAGGTCTTCAGTCAATTTGATTTTAATTTTCCGAAAAGCTTTTATAACTATCATAGGGTTTATATGTTTAAATTGAATTCAACCGGGTAGCCTGGGACGTTAGCTCTTAAATCAATTGAGACTGGGTGAGGAATATAAAACTTCCGTAGTTTTAGATGGTACATTAGTAAAGAAATTTTCAAATTCTTGAGCTACTTCTAAGTTAGAGCTTAAGGCACCACGTGAAGTCTCCAATGTATAGTCAACAAGGCGTGATATTGTGTTATGTGTAACATACTGTAGATAAGTATAGGTACGTAGAAAAGTTAATTATATGTTAAGTTAAGGTATCTAATGCCATCAGTCAGCAATGTGTTAAACGTTTCTTTAAAATAAATAACAATGTTGCAAGGTACGAGTGCGTCCGGCCTAAACAATTTTTTGTTGTTGTCAATCCTTCTTTTTCTTTGTCAGCAAGCACCAAGACGCTTAAAACAATCTTAGTAAAAATTCGGCAGCAAGCAGTTTACTAAGCGCTGAAAAACCACTCGCACCTTCCAAATTGAGTCTGGAACCAAGTCTGCTTTTTATTTCGCCACCATCTCTAACAACTTGGTTTTTCGAGCAGGATGAGATTGTGATGTTTTCGATTTGTGAATTGAAATATTAAAAAAATGGCGGAGCGGACACAAACGCCGACAGTGCAGACGCGTCGTATGCACAAAGAACAACTAGAAAGTCTTAAATTGGATTGTGCACCTATTTATTTTTTATTTATTTATTAAGATTAAGCACACCAACAGCACAGTCACTTACAATTCAATTAAACAACACAAAAAATTTGCATTTCAGTAACCATGCAAATAACAGGTATGCATGACATTGACATTATGAATATTATTAGAGACAAAAGTTAAAATAAAGTGTGTCTAGAAGACCTAATTCTAGAACACTACCGAAACAAACCATTTTGCGCTACAAAGACGTGCACTGTTCGCACTGTTTAAATAGAGAGCGTCTGTATGATACAAAACTCATGCAGAAAATATCAATCGGGTAATCCGTCAAGTTGGATCTTTCATTATATTGCCTTGCCATACGTGTTAACGGGCTATTAAATGTGGTATTCAAGGTGAATGTGGGCAATTCAAAAATACGATGATGACGCTTACTACGTTGGCTGGGCCTAAAGTTAAAATAGTTTACCAATTGAGCATCTATGGAGCCATTTATTATTTTATGGAGTATTAGTAAGTCAGACTGGTTACGTCTTTCTTTTAAACTAATCATTTTAAAGTGCCTTAACCTGTCATTGTAATCAGGTATAGCTTTTCGAATCCCATTCTTCATACATAAATACCTAACAAAACGGGCCTGAACAGATTCAACATTATTTGTATAAGTTAAATAATAGGGAGACCAAATAGTGGAACAGTACTCCAAGGAGCTCCTTACTAGTGCGTTGTAAAGTAAAATAATGCTACTACAATTACGAAACGGTTTCGACATACGGATTATAAAACCAAGCATTCTTTTAGCTTTACTTACAATACTATCTATATGTTCGCGGAAAGATAGGGATGTATCGAAGAGGACCCCTAGGTCACGGATGACCGATACTCTGCTCAGTACCGAACCATCAATTTGATAGTCAAATTTAATGTAGTTATTTTTTTTTGGTGAATGTAATAGTCTGGCATTTTTTAACATTGAGCGTCATTCTGTTGTTCCAGCACCATTGTTGAAGGACATCAAGATCTCTCTGAAGCTTCATACAATCACTTAGGTCCGAGATTCTACAGTATATTTTTAAATCATCAGCGTACGCTAAACAATCGCAATTTATTAAATCTAAAAGATCATTCAAAAATACCAAAAAAAGCAAAGGGCTCAACTTAGAGCCCTGCGGAACACCAGAGCCAGGAGAAAAAGGTATAGATTCATAACCGGCCAAGGCAACTATTTGAGAACGATTAATTAAGTAACTCTCGAACCACCGCAACAGAGAGCCATGAATACCAGCGTAATGCAATTTCATAGAAAGAATTGAATGATCAACGCGATCGAAGGCTTTTGCAAAATCCATGTAAACAGCGTCAACTTGTCCCCTAGCTTCAAAGGTGTTACTAATGAAAGTAGTGTAGATAAGTAAGTTAGACATAGTAGAACGGTTAGACACAAAACCATGTTGCTTCCAACTCACTATATGACGGATGTGGGAATAAACTACATTGTATATAAGACCCTCAAATATCTTTGCAAATGGTGATATAATAGAGATTGGTATATAATTAGTTACGTCATTCACACTACCAGATTTATGTATTGGGGTAATGTGTGAGATTTCCCATAAATCAGGAAATGTACCTTCCTTAAGGGATTTATTGTATATTATCTGCAGTGGTATAATAAGAGCATCAATACAGAGACGAATAAAAATAGGAGGAAGTCCATCCGGACCAGCACCTTTATTGAGATCTAACTTTTTGATGCTATCTCTAACTTCATTTTCAGTAATGCCAATGGAAGACATACTGTAATTAGACGAGGAGTAACCTGGAGAAAATTTACTATTCTGTTGATTAGCACAGTACATAGATGCAAAATAGTCTGCAAATAGATCAGCCACACCACTACCACCCACACCAACACGATCACCTCACGAAACTTGGTTAGGGTCACCTCGGAAAGATTTATCTATGAAGATTAACGAACGGACTTTTGCCCTGGCAGCAATTTCCCCATAACGCCACGTGAACTCCATTTTTCGATGACGCCGGCTAAATTAAAACAGTCACCGCGTGCCGCAATCTACGTGCGCTTCGAAAACTAGAGTGCGTTCTCACAAATCGACAGCTTCTTCTATAGCACGACGTAAACAGCTTGAACTACGGGCTGCTGAAGCAAAGGCGAAGATTCAATTGGAATTAATTTATAAGAAATTAGAATCGGACCTTGCCCTTGTCGACGCCGATGACAAAAAACCACGCCGACATCGAGGGCACTCATGATGAAAACCAAGGCACGAAGTGTTCTGTACCTCTGTCAGATCAACAGAAACACAATGATGTGGAGAAGTGGCTGGAACAAGACTGTGCTCCCGTTCAGCCTCCTCAGGACAGCATCCAACAGCTGGCATATACTTTAAAAGTTTAAAATATATGATGAAACAGACAACCACGCAGCACGAGGATCGGCTCCTCAGCCGGCTCGCTACACCGCGCTAACTGAAGAATTTTAATGGTGACTCGCTGTTGAAGACACGAAATGTTGGTTTTGTGAGAAAGGGACTCACACCCTAAAAGAATGTCGTATATTCAAACGTGCGATGAGAAGAGACAGATGGAGATTCGTCAAAAAGCACAGACTATTGTTGTGTTTCAACTAAACAACATAGTAGCAAAATGTGCTTTCTATGACATTAATTATGGTCGTACTCTTCGGTAAGTGAACTTAATGTCTTCCATCTCGCTCGCTCTTCTGATAGTGATGAGACGCGTGTATTAAGTGAACTTAACGACCTTATCAAAAATCGAGTGGACGCTCGACTCTCGCCGCGGACGGACGTGTTTGTGCGCTCTCCCGCTCCAGTGTTGTGTTTCGTGTTTTCTACTCGTCGCTACCACGTGACGTCATCGTAGTCGCCCCGACTACTCCGATTTAAAATCAAATCAAGAAATTGATTTGAATTTAATAACTCAAAAAAACTGCCTTTTTCAAGGCATCCCTGTTTCATTAATAGACGTTTGTGAGTAGCTTCACTAGGCCCCTTCTGGGTAAAACCACAGTTTCGTGGTCCTCGGTTGAAACCTTACGGTGTCAACGAAGCCGAGTGGGGTGTTGACCCAATTCACACCCGCTGAACCCCTTCAGGGCGAGGCAGTTAGTTGGACGGGTCCCAGATAACCGGCCTTGGGGGATCTCCTAGTCGGCTCTGGTGACAGTTTTGCTTTCCAGCTACTCACCTAGTGTCTTTAGGGTGTGTCTACACCCTTCGCGCTAGACTGGTCAGGGCCCCGTTCGCACAATAAGACTGGCGACGGGTTACAAGCTTAGGGCTCACCAATAGGTACACACCTCCCTGTCTACACCCGACAGGGAGGGAACTCATCCCCGGGCCAATCCACCCGGGGAGTTAGGTATAGGGTTTAGGCTACGTAGGGAATTTTCTCTTTCCACCATTCCTTCCCTAATATAGTTCCCGCTCCGATCATGGAGGACGCCGTCCTCTTGGCGTTCCTCAAAGAGGTCCTATTAAAGGACCCCGAGTTTTTGGCGAAATATGGCGCCAAAATAAGCCAAGTTTCCAGTCCCGCTCCGTCTCAAGGCGCACTCGCTAACTTCAGCGACGCGCTTGAGAGCCCGCTATCGCCACCTGCATACGAACAAGGCATTCCGCCCTTTGTTCCGCACATCAATGTTCCGGCTAATATCTCTGCCCCCATTGTCTCACCCTCTATTGTACCGGCAGATAATACTCCGGCCGCTAATCCGGCCCCTATTGTCTCGCCCGCCTTTGTTCCGGCCGCCATTGTCACGGCCGCCATTGTTCCGGCCGCCATTGTCTCAGAGACAACGCAGCTGCGCGCCGCAGCAATAAACACGACTCGCCCGGAGAGCATGGACACGTCAGTCCCACTCTCCGAGGAAGAAGCCCGCACCTCCTCCTCCAGCGATGACGACTTCCAAGTCGTGGTCAAAGGAGGCAAGAGGAAGGCGGCTAAATCCTCCGCCCCCGCTGGCCCGGTCACCAAGGCCCAGAAAAAACAGGACGACATACCGTCCAGCTCCACTTCCGCCCCTAGTCCGCGGGCCAGTCGCCCCGCCAGCCCTATGGCTTGCCCACCCGCTCCTACCGCGAGGAAGCAGAAGCCCCCTCCCCCGATATACGTCCAGGAAAAGTCCAAATGGACTGAAATTTCCAAGATGTGTGTTGATCGCAAGATCAACTACACCAACGCCCGATCCACCCTCCAGGGGATCAAAGTTACCGTCCCCACGTCTACGGACTTTAGGGATCTCTCCCGCGCCCTACGTGAAAGGAACTACTCCTTTCACACTTACTCCCTTCCGGAGGAAACCCCTACTCGCGTCGTAATAAGGCGCGTCCCTCAAGAAATCTCCACCGAGGAGATTAAGAGCGACCTCATCGCTCAAGGAATCCCAGTGTCCGCCGTCCATCGCTTGCACAAAGCGAGGCAGGGCCTTGTCTATGACATGGTCCTAGTCATCTGTGACCCCACTGAAGGGCACCACCCGATTTTTAAAGTTAAGTCGGTGTGTTCGCTCTCAGGCATCTCAATAGAGAAGCCTTACAGAGCTCAACTAATTGGACAGTGTCATCGCTGCCAATTATATGGTCACTCGCAGTCCAACTGCTATGCCACCCCTAGATGCGTCAAGTGTCTAGGTGAGCATGGCACCGCCGACTGTACCCGCCCTAAAGATAGGGAACTATGTTTAGAGCCTCCCAGCTGTGTACTCTGCGGCCAATCGGGACACCCGGCAAATTACCGGGGCTGTCCTAAGGCCCCGAAGTCCTCCTCTCCCAAACTCGCGAAACGCGCGAGCGACCGCCAGCACAGGGAAAGCCCCTGGGGAAAGCCTCCTTCCGCGCTGATGCCGGAGCGGCTCAGTCCGCAGAGGCCGTCTCCCTGGGCTAACCTTAACCACCTGAAGGCTCCCGCAGCTTCGGTGCCATCAAAACCCGCGCAACCAGCGCAATCCGCGCAACTTCCAGCGCTGATGGCTACCGCCATCCCAGCGCCTTTGGTAGCCCCCGCGGCCCCTACGGCCACTCCAGCGGCACCTCAGGGAATCCAGGGCCGAAACAGCGCCCAAATCATATTAAGTACATACGCGGCTCTCTTCACCACCGCCGCGGATAAAATGGCGGAAGAAATCGTTGCTGCAAACGGCAACGCAATCCGCCTCATGGAAATTCTCAGCGCGTATCCCGAGATCGCGCAAGTTCTACACTCACTCAAATATTAATTCTCAATGGATAATACGAGAGTAAATATTAACAAACCCCGATCCCTTAAATTAGGCTTTTTCAACGCAAATGGCGTTTCAGGTCAACGCGATGAGATCGCCACTTTCCTCCGCGACCATCAGCTTGACATCCTCCTCATACAGGAAACCTTTTTAAAACCACATCACCGAAACCCGAATATTGCCAACTTTAAACTAGTTCGCAATGACAGGTCTCGATGTCACAAGGGTGGCACACTCATATACTTTAGGAAATCTTTGTATTGTATCCCTATAGACCCACCTCCTCTCTTCTCCCATCTGGAGACCTCTATCTGTCGGCTCGGCATGACCGGCCACCAACCGATCACCATCATCTCCGCTTATATCCCACCCGACAATGGTCCGGAGGATCCCATCTCGCTCCAAAAGGACTTCACTGCCCTCTTCGGTATGAGTGACTCCGTCATCTTGGCGGGGGATCTTAATGCCAAGCACCCGGCGTGGAATAGTAGCACAACCTCAACCAGAGGTAGGTTAGTTTTCAAGTTAGGCGAATCCCTTAACTTTGACGTCATCGCTCCAATGAGCCCGACTCACTTCCCAGGTAATCCTAATCACCTTCCCGATGTTCTCGATGTAGCGCTGCTCAAGAATGTGAACCTCCGTTTGCAATCGATTGAGACGTTCCACGAGCTAAATTCTGACCACCGCCCTGTAGTCATGCATCTTGCACCCTACTCGGGCCCGATCGACCCCAACCGCCCCCCTCAGACCCAGACGATAACCGACTGGAGGAAAGTAAGCGAAAGACTGAAATCCACCACGTCGCCTCACTTAGACACCATCCCCGATCACTTAGTGTCAGTCGCCGACACGACGGCCGCAATCGACTCGTTTACAGAGCACGTACAATCCGTATTGACGGATTGTTCACGGGAAGTTCCGGTGATGGAAGATCATCGCTGGAAACTACCTACTGACGTACGTGACCTGATAACCGAGAAGAACGCGGCCATCCGTGCCTACGACTCCTTCCCTTGTGACGCGAACAAAGCCCACATGCGCCATTTACAGCGTGCTGTAAAGAAACGCATAGGGGAGGTTCGCTCTGAGGGCTGGAACAAGATGCTCAGCGAACTCGAGCCCACTCATCAAGCCTTCTGGCAATTACAGAGGAAATTGCGTTCCTCAGAAGAGGTCTCTATGCCTCCTCTCATCCGCCCCGACAATAGTGTCGCTTTCGACAGTCCCGATAAGGCTGAATGTCTTGCCGACAGCCTAGAGTCCCAATGTTCTCCCAGCTCCCAACCAGTAGACCAAGCTCACCTGAACAAGGTCGACGCTGAAGTCGAAAGAAGAGCCTCCCTCCCTCCCGTCGAAGACCCTGATGATCCTCTGCCTCCCGTCACTCCAGACGAAGTGCACGACATCATTAAAGGGCTCCATGCTCGTAAGGCCCCCGGTTCGGATGGTATTACCAATAAGGTATACAAACTCCTTCCTGCCCCGCTAATAATGCTTATGACCGCCATCTTCAATGGCGCCTTGAGCAACAACATCTTCCCACAATCATGGAAAGAAGCCACCGTCATCGGTATCCCAAAGCCAGGCAAGCCAAAGTCTGAGCCCTCCAGCTACCGCCCTATTAGCTTACTCAATGTCCTCGGCAAAATCTACGAGAGGCTTATTTATAAGCGTCTCAAAGACTACGCCGAAGCAAAGAGCCTCATACCCAACGAGCAGTTTGGATTCCGTAGCCAACACTCGGGCACCCAACAGGTCCACCGTATCGTAGAGCACTTATGCGCTGGTCTGCAGCGTAACGCGACGACGGGTGTGCTATTCTTCGACATAGCGAAAGCCTTCGACAAAGTCTGGCACAATGGCTTGATATACAAGCTCTACCAACTAGGAGTGCCAGATCGTCTCGTGCTCATCTTACGAGACTTTTTGTCGAACCGGACCTTTCGCTATCGCGTCGAGGGAGCACTCTCGTCCCCTCATCCTATTCGCGCAGGTGTCCCTCAGGGTTCCGTACTATCTCCTCTCGCCTTCACGCTGTTCACTAGCGATATCCCAAAAAGTAAAAAGGCTCAGTTGGCTCTCTTCGCCGACGACACTGCCGTTTACTATACCGGTCACTGTCCCAACGCTATAGCTCGTACTCTCCAAACCTCCGCAAACGTCTTAGGCGCTTGGTTCCGGAAATGGAGAATCGAGGTCAACCCCGATAAGAGTCAGGCGGTTCTCTTCTCGAGACGTCGTCGACTCCCTCCCCCACTTCCCAGCCCGATCACTATGTACGGCAAGCCAATCCCTTGGGAGAAGCAAGCCAAATACCTAGGCGTGATCCTCGATGAGAACCTTACCTTTAAGGCTCATATTAAGGCGGTTCGCGCGCGCGCCTCCTTCGCACTTAGCAGGCTGCAATTCGTACTGACAGCCCGTAGTAAACTGTCCCTCAAATGCAAGCTCCGCATCTATACCGCAGTCATCCGTCCCATCATGACCTATGCCTGCGTTGTATTTGCGCACGCTCACCCACGTCATCTCTATAAGATGCAGACCCTCCAAAACCGTTTCCTCAGAAGGGTCACGGGTGCCCCCTTCTATGTCCGTAATATCGATCTTCACGTCGACCTCAAAATGCCAACCATAAAACAGTTCATGAAACGCTTATCAAAGCGTTTCTTCGACTGCGGCATCAAACATTCTAACCCCCTGATTACAGCGGCCGCCCGCTACACTCCCTCTCGCATTAGCAGTATTCGCCGACCAAGGCATACTTTAATCGACCCCGACGACGCCACTACCCTCCTCCAGGAGAGTAGTAAGGCCACTAGCACGCTACATAAGCCCAAAACCCGATCGCCGTCCTACCGCCCTCGCCGCCGAGGCCCGCCGCGACGCCCAAATCGACGCCCCTCCCGACCCTTGCTCGAGCCAGCCCGCGCCGCTGAGCCTGTAGCTTTAAATTCGTCCCTAATTAATACCAATCCTGATCCAGCTAGTCATTTGCTGCCCTCTTCCAGCGACGCCCTAAGCCGAGGTTCGTACCCCACAGGGGGTGCCCTTAGCGTTGTCGCTTAGTTTTAGTTAGTATATAAGTTTAAGTCCTGGCTGGAGGCCTTAATTTATTAGGGAATCCACAGGGAAGTCCGCTTAAGCAGACGACAACCGCATAGGTTGACCTGCGAGATGCCAAACAAAC
The DNA here is from genome assembly GCA_963555695.1 of Dasypolia templi. Lineage (NCBI taxonomy): Eukaryota > Metazoa > Arthropoda > Insecta > Lepidoptera > Noctuidae > Dasypolia > Dasypolia templi. The sequence goes on along the minus strand of OY743148.1, from coordinate 4,712,563 downwards.
AAACAAAAAACCTTATCAAAAATTCATTAAATATTGACTCCGTTGGAATATCGACCTTATCTCGTGAGAAAAAATATTGTGTCAGAGCTATTGATATTGTTGATAAAACTGCAAGTCAAGTTAGTACTCAGTGGGAAGTAGGTCTTCCTTTTGAAAAAGACGATTTCGATAATGCCCTGGGCATTACTGTACAGTGTTTTTCCTATTAGTTTTGTTATTTATAACTTTCCAAACTGTTATTTAATTTTCTGCTATCTTGCAGGTATTTCTAAATTTTTTGGAATATGTAGAAACATACTTATTGTAAGTTTCAGTGTTAATGTAAGGCCATACAGCTCGAACATTCTTTCCCATCTTATCCTAATACCTCTAGTTGCCCAGTCACTAAATATAAAATCAGGGCAAATATTTTATGTTTTCTTTTCAAAAGTATTATTAAATTCAGTGGCACTAATGAAAAGAAATCCTCATACAATTTATTTGCATCGTCCATAATATGGCCCAGAACATTTAACTTACTATTTAGGGTACTATGTTGCTTTATTGTACCTTAGGGTCATAAATAATATATTTCATTGTAAGTAGTTATTAACTATACACACAGTAATTTAAGCCAATTTACAAAAAAAAACGACAACCATAATTTAAAAATTGCGTCAAAAAATTCATCCGCATCGCTGAATGTACTTAATAATACATCGGGCACTATTGAATCTATTTAATTTGCCTATAGTTATTGGTCTACATTGTATTTGCACTTTTTGTAAAGGAGTTTTAAACCTAAAAGTTACCGTTTGTCCACTATGATTAGACGGCAGATAATTTATGATGGCTTTCTCTAAATGATTATTTAGAGAAAAATCGCAGAAGACTTTTTCAACATACGTAGCAGATGTTGGAGTTACTCTAGTCGGTTCTGTAAAACATTAAATAAATTGGACGATTTAAAAAGGCTTAGTAATCTACTGCTATTTGAATTATTTTCCAAACTATTAATATAAAAATCACCACAAATAATTGCGACTTTGATACTGGATGCAAGTTTTACTAGGACATCTTCCATTATTGACTCAAATTAAGAAAAGTTCTGATTATTAGGGAGTCTGTACACGCACACTACAACATGCTTATCTAGCTCAACACAGGACAGTTCGATGCAATGTTCAACTGATTAACCAACAATGTCATTACGTTGCTTAGATTTTAAACAATTATTATCAAGATTAGAGACCCTCCACGCAGCATAGATTTACGGATAAAACAACTGCCCACACTATAGTTCTAGTTCTATAGTTCTAGTAGTAACATTTGGTAATCCTTTAACCAATGTTCAGTAAAACAAACAATGTCAAACTTTGTTTTCTCCAAAAACATTCTTTGGTCTAGTGGTGGCAATCGCTACTGCTGAGCATGAGGTCCTGGGTTCGATTCCTAGGTCGGGCAACGTGTTATTGGGTTTTTCTATCTGGAATTTCTCAGTAGCAGCCCGAAGTCTGTATTTTTGCCCGGTAGATGGCAATAGGCTCGCCCCCTATTACATGAGACTTAGACATAACTGGCGAAATGTGGGTGTATTATAGGTACACCTCTGCCCAACCCTTCGGGGAAACAAGGCGTGATGTTATGTTATGTTGTTACATTTCAACTTCTAATCATTTAGAAGAAATACCTTGAATATTTTGATTATATAACTTCAAGGCATTCCGCTGACCTTCTTTCCGATAATTACATATTTTTGAGCAAGAAGATATGTACGGTCTCATCCACCGTAAATTTACTTTGCGAACGCAGCAACCTACTTGGATTTATTACATCATAAATATTATGCTAAAATTTTAACGTTTTAAGCAATGCACATCGAATCACACAATAACTGTGGAATAAACCACTTGTCAAGAGAAAGAATCGCTACCACTTAACTTGTTAACCTTCTACTTTTTAATATAACTTTAAACTCAACTTGTGGTTATTTCGGTATACTCCATAAACTAAACCAACATCAATAATGTGATAGTGTACGGTGCCTACAACCATTGGCTCCTACATTAAATGGTCCTTCGAGCCGGATTTTATTGTGAGTACTGTCTTTATTTACGGTAGCAAATCGGTTCAGCTGGTCTCCCACAAGCGGGTCGCCCCAGTTGGATTGAGAAGGCGAATAATATCGTACATAGAGTGCGAACGCAATAAAAGGAAACAAACGACGATTTCAAGACAGAAAGGATTACGCAACTCTACTACAACTACGAGGGCGGTTCCATGGAGACTTGAAAGAAGAAGCCTGCAAACTGTGGCCTTCGTGTCGTGAACTAACGTCAAGCTATTCGTCTATCACCATCAACAACGTGCTGAATTACTTCTATCAAACTAAACTTGTCTCTTTTCGACAACTAGAGAAGAGAACTCACTATGGAGAAGCTACAACTCCAACAATCATTCTTTGAAAACATCAAAGCTCTATGCGCTAGCTGTAAAAAGGATAGCCCATCAAGAAAAACTGAAGAATACTTAATCAAACGTCTAGAATCTTTCGAAGCACAGTGGAATGACATCAAGGAACGACATGCGATTTTGGTGCAAATCTTGGAAGACCAAAACATCAACTACTTTGCGGATAACGTGTACAGCAAAACTGAAGATCAATACGAATCTACAAAAGGAGACATGCTTACCTTACTGGATCAACTACAGCTAAAAAATTTGGTGAAGTTCGACTTAACTGAGATGCTGGATCGAGATACTGACAATACCACTAAAACATTGCTGAGTAAGCAAGAGTGCAACTTTAAAGCCCTCGACCGCGCCATGTCGAAAATTGACATAAAAACTGTCACGGAAAAATGGGAACTAGAAGACCGGCTCTCCATTTTAAAGTCGAAATGGAATGTCATCGACGAACAACGCTGGGAACTGGAAGCGTTACTCAAAGGCTCCAACGGTAATTATTACAACTTGTTCTTCGATATGGACGACAAGTACGATGAGCTAAGAAAAAACTTCAACAGTAAGATTTGGTCAACATTACAATACGAAAAGTCGACGACAAAGGTTGACGTTCCTGAATTTTCGGGTAGCTATACACAATGAATTTCCTTCAAGGATCTTTTCAGGGAAACCATTCACAACAACCCGATGATTAACGAAGAGCAAAACAGCATCTGAAAACAAGGTTGAGAGGTGAAGCTGAAAGATTGGTACAACATCTCAGTATTGGCGCAGAAAACTACACATGCTGTTGGTAAATACCGACTCAGCGTTTCGACAATCGAAGGCTGCAATTTACGTCATTCCTGAACACCATGCTCAACCTTCCTGTCATTCAACACGACAGATTCAACCTCAAGAAGATGCATGACGTCATAACGGACGATTTCTTTGCTATTATGCGCAAGAGAACTGTGTCAGTAATGAGTAGGGTGAGGGGGAGTGCCAACGTCATCCTGATGACATTAAGGGACAAATTTGATAGTCCAATCGTTGGGCACTGGATGCACACGCATGTGCGTACACGGGGCGTGGCGATTGGGAGGAGTTTTATTAATTTTAATTGAATAATTTTGGCATTGATGATTTTAATTTAATTTAATTTTATAATTTAATTTTGATTTTGATTTTATGTATACTATTTGTACTAACATATTTTATAATACCTACTAACAAAATATGGACTATTATCGTCCGAAATAAAAGTTTTGAATTGAATCGAATAACTGAATGTACGAACGGACTATCAAACATTGGTTTAGACATCGCAACTTGAGACCCAATTATCGTACATTTGATGTTGCAGAAACTGACACGACTACCTAAAACAAGTACATAAAGGAACTGCGAGATCTTAGAGAAGTGCCAAATTTGAACGAGCTACTATACTTCCTGGAAAACAAGTTAATGACGTATGAAACCATGAAGAATACGAAGAAAGTAGTACCTAACCAGCAGAAGCAAGTCTCATCCAAGTCGTTTAACAAACATTATTCTGAAAAACTGCATAACTACGACCGACTTAAATATTTCAAGAGAACTTATCATATAGCACACTGCTCACAGTGTGACGGAAATCATGTATTGATGAAAATTAGTCGAACTTGATGAACTTTGGAAATGTCCAAAGTTCATCAAGTTCGACTGCGCAAGAGAACTGCATCAGTAATGAGTAGGGTGAGGGGGAGTGCCAACGTCATCCTGATGACATTAAGGGACAAATTTGATAGTCCAATCATTGGGCACTGGATGCACATGCATGTGCGTACACGGGGCGTGGCGATTGGGAGGAGTTTTATTAATTTTAATTGTTTTTTTTTTGGCATTGATGATTTTAATTTAATTTTGCTTAGTTTTAATTTAATTATGTTTTTAATTTTTAATTTAATTTTGATTTTGATTTTATGTATACTATGTGTACTAACATATTTTAAAATACCTACTAACCAAATATGGATTATTATCGTCCGAAATAAAAGTTTTGAATTGAATTGAATAACTGAATGTACGAACGGACTATCAAACATTGGTTTAGACATCGCAACTTGGGACCCAATTATCGTTCATTTGATGTCGCAGAAACTGACACGACTACCTAAAACGAGTACATAAAGGAACTGCGAGATCTTAGAGAAGTGCCAAATTTGAACGAGCTACTATACTACCTGGAAAACAAGTTAATGACGTATGAAACCATGAAGAACACGAAGAAAGTAGTACCTAACCAGCAGAAGCAAGTCTCATCCAAGTCGTTTAACAAACATTATTCTGAAAAACTGCATAACTACGACCGACTTAAATATTTCAAGAGAACTTATCATATAGCACACTGCTCAAAGTGTGACGGAAATCATGTATTGATGAAAATGAGTCGAACTTGATTAACTTTGGACATTTCCAAAGTTCATCAAGATGGACTCATTGGACAACGGAATAACGTATTCGCAAAATTACAAGTGTGTAAAAACTGCTTGTACAGCTGCTGACTGTGCATCTAGAGGAATTTTGCCGAGCAAGCTATTAAACTTCGAACTCTGGTGGCAAGGTCCGGAATTTCTGAGAAAGGTTGAAGACTCTGACCTAACGAGAAACGCCACATGTTTGTTTACAACCAATCAAGAAAGTATCAACTTGGCAGTGGAAACCAAAACGATGCCGAGAAACAATGAACATTTTTATAAATAACTTATTACATAAATAAAGTTCATTGACGCAAGTAATTCGAATAACGGCTCAGGTACTGCGCTTTATCACGACGGCACGCTCCAAGATGAAATTTATAACTAACTACCTAAGTGTGAACGAACTCAAGCTATCAGCTGACATATGTGCAAAGTACGGAGTTGGAAAACGAATAGAAACAACTGAAAGCCACCGGAACTGTTAACAACAAGAGCATTATTTACAAATTGAATCCTTATATGGATCAAAAAGGGGTTATAAGAGTCGGTGGAAGACTGAAAAATTCGTACTTGCTCTTCGAAATGAAAAATCCGATAATTCATCCTCGAATGGGCTCGACTAACTCAGCTTGTAATTGATCAAGCACACCTTACATCACTTCATGGAGGTGTGCGACTGACATTGGCTCAGATCCGATGGCGGATTTACCTCAACAGAGAGCTACCCCATCCCAACCTTTTACACATACTGGTGTAAACTTCACTGGACACGTGCAAGTCAAACTAAACAAAAGAAGAGAAGTAAAGACTACGAAGGGGTACATAGCTATTTTCGTGTGAATGGCTATTAAAGCTGTACACATTGAACTGGGTTCTGATTTAAGTGCCGAAACGTTCATCGCCACTTTGGACTTTCGACTTCATGGCGCAGACTAACACCAACTTAGCTAAAGTGGAGTCTGCAATGGAAGTAGTGATGGCTACCAACTACTTCAACTCGGCCTCACTAACAACATATTTGCTGATTACCAATTTAGAGAGGGTTCAAGAGATACTGTTTGAAAGCCTAACTGATATCTACAAAGGTCACATAGACATCCATCTACTGACACTGATAGCTGAAATCGCGGGCAAACTCCCGAGGACCTCGTCGTAGCCTGTACGAAACATCAGAAACGATATCAAACACCTCTACAAACTGCTTTATGTTAGAGCACGAGTTACCAATAACTACTTCTTGTTCGAGATACACATTCCATTGATCTCAGATGAAGAGTTCACTCTATACCGAGCTACTCCGCTGCCCATTAAAACAAGTACAGGAACAGTGATTGTCCAACTAGCTTCGCAGTATATAGCAGTTAACTTCGGGAAGAGCACTTACTTCTCTTTATCTGAAGATGGCATCGAGCGGTGTAGTCACATTCAACCAGAAAATTTGATATGCAACAAGAATCTACCGATATTGAACTTGCATAACAGCAATGCCCCCTGCATAAATACAGGTCATCGAACGACCTCATCTTGTGACGTAAAAAGTGTGCTATGTAAGCAGGAGTGAATCGTGTTACACACAGCGAATACTTGGCTGGCGATTTGTTGCGGAACTTGCACAATACGAATTGTGTGTGAAAATTATATCACTATACACTCCATGACTTCCGGGATACTGACCCTGGCACAGGGTTGCCTGTTGCAATCAAAGGAATTAATAATTCACTCGCATAACCAATACAATAGCAACATGAAGATGGATCTTTCCATGAACATACCGTCGCTCAACTCAATGGTAAATAACATTGTGAACATAACACATAATATGTCGCACGTGATGTTGCCAGAAACTGCAGATTTGGAGGAAATCGACAAGCGATGAACTATTATGAAAACACAAGAAAACCACCTCCCATCAACCATTTCCACTCATGACATACACCAATACGTCTTCTCTTATACCATTGTGGCAGTAATCATCACTGTCGCTGTGGGGTGGTTGGGTTAAGAGATACGGGCCATCTTGTTGCTCCAAACAAACTAAGAGCCATTCAGCTACGAACAGTCAGCTTGAAGAGATTGAACTGCAACCGATACAACAAAGAAAGCAAGAAAACATTCACACGGTGAGCCAAGCAGAACTGCAAGCGGTACGTCCAAGTCATGCAGACAACATCGCGTTCAACTTTGAATAATTTAACTTATTATTTGTTTCTTTGTAATAGGGTTTCTTCTCTTGACTATCTTTCATTAATTTTCTTTACATCTTTGTGGGGTTGCCAACATATACGGTCTCATCCACCGTACATATACTTTTTTTTTTCTTTTTGCCCCACACTAGGAATGACTCCTGTATCGTGGGTGCGTTCACACTCATGAAAACTCACATATACAAGACATCCAGACCCGGAACAACTATTTGTAGGTCATACAAATATTTGTTCCGTGCGGGAATCGAACCTGCGACACGCAGCACAGCCGCCGATCGCTCAACCACTGCGCCAACCATGCCGTCTTTGCGAATGCAGCAACTTACTTGGATGTCCGGCGTCATAAATATTATGCTACAATTATAACATTTTAAGTAATGCACATCGAGTCACACAATAACTGTGGAATTAACCACTTGTCAAGAGAACGAATCGCTACCACTTAACTTGTTAAGCTTCTACTTTTTTAAATAACTTTAAACTCAACTTGTGGTTATTTCGGTATACTCCATAAACTAAACCAACATCAACAAAGTGATAGTGTACGGTGCCTACAACCATTGGCTCCTACAAGATACCTTGTTGCTGTTAGGTATAAGAATATTCTTCCTGTTACCTTCTTTTGTCTTACAAATTAGTTTAAACGATTATCCGGAGTTAAGCCCAAGACTTCAACGTCACCACCAGACAGTGAGCTTGTAGTGAGCGAGGGACATGCAACCTCCTCCATAAAATTTATATAACTACTTATAGCAAATGCTTTAAGCTCGCCACCTTATTATTAGTATTATTACCAACCATTGTGGTGTTAATAACACAAGCCTTCGACATATGACTTATGTCTGAGTTTATATAAAAAGCCTTGCTATTATGTGTCTAAAACTAACAGGCAAATACACAGTACTCCTAGTCGATTTTAGACTGTCACTGTGAAAACTTAATAAAAGCAATTTTTACTTAGTTTTCACAGTGACAAGCTTGTATTTTTGGACACCAACAGTTTTGTTGAAACTCTAAAATCGACTAGGGGTATTGTAAAAATTGCTTTTAATTGGTTATTAAGCATATGCATTTAATTGTTTTGTCTATTTGTCAGTCTTTCAAAATATGGGAAAGCAAACAATATTATTTTACTACAATTTAACCTTAACAACTCTGTTAAACAGTCAGTGATTTCATCTTTTTTAATCTTAGAACTATTATCCACAAAAACAGGAAAATGAGAGAAGTTAGCGTAGTTCAGTTGAGAAATGAGATTGGCTACTGAATTGGCTTGAAGAGCTATTAACAAAGTTATATTATGAAATTGAATTTGAAACTTTGATGTTTTTATTGCCTTAGCATTTTACTGATCTATATGTAGGTATGTTGCCTAGCTTTTAAAGTTACTCGTTATTACAATATAGCGAAAATACAAAAAAACTGAATCTTCGCTATTTTTCGTTTTCCACGATGTAAAAAATGTGATCCCAATGCAGGGTGCTTAATAGCGAACTATCGATGCTAAGACCTAACGAGGATGTGTAACAGAGTTAGTGACGATTCTGTGCTGAGTAAAAAGTAAAAGTAAACATTTTTTTTTAAAGTTTAAATCCGCATGTGGAATGCCTTGGTTTTATGTTACCGGTGTGTAATCAAACTCTATATAATACCTTATATATTTACAGGAAAACAATAGTCCTCAGTATATATACAATCATACTACGTTTACACATAAAATTACACCTTAATTTCACTTAATTACTAATTAAAATTTATTAAACTATGGAAAAAAAATGACATGTCGCTCGGGCAGTATTGCCAGTCTCCCAAAATAAAATAGAGAAAAACAAAGTCAAAGTCAAAGCATTTATTTCAAATAGGCCCATAAAAAGGCACGTTGAACGTCAACATTTACATTAAAAATAGAACTGATTCTAGGCGCCACTTCCAAAAGGTTGTTTCGTATGGAGAAGAAGGGGCAAGAAACACCACCGTTACTCTTTTAAAATGTTTAACAATATTTTGTATACATTAATTATATTTTTATATGTGAAGACGATGCACCAAGAATAAAATAAATTCCACAATTGGTAAAAATAATTAAAAATAAAGCAAAGGCAGATCAATTAATAACGTGATAGGTACATTGTGCTCACATATTTACAAACATTGTAAAAATATATAATTTTCCTAAAATATTAACTAGGAATAAGTCAGTGTGTGAGTAAAGTAAAAATAACAATTTATACAATACAATAAGCAACTAGTATGATTTTGTCTAGCCTCTAGATTGTCCTATGGAGCAGGACCAGCATGTTTCCAAGCATTCTTATCTAGGATATAAACCTCTAATTTGTGATATGCTTGTTTCCAAAGAGTTTTTTTAACATGACTTTTAAATTGTCTTTCATTTAATTGCAATATATCACAAGGTATTTTGTTATACCATTTAACACAGTAGGTACCCCATAAATGATGTATGTACTTTAGCTAATCTGAAAAATGGTTGATCTAATTTATCTTTATTTCTAGTATTAAAATTATGTCTACACTTATTCTATTTAAAAGATGTGGATTTTTTCTTACATACATAGTATTTTCATAAATGAATTGGAAAGGTACTGTCATAATATTAATCCCTTTGAATAGTTCCCTGAGAGATTCTCGACGGGGAAGATTGTGTATTGCTCTGAAAGCTCTTTTTTGCAAAATAAAAATGTCTTCAATGTCAGCAGCCCGACCCCACAGTAAAATGCCATACGCCATAATGCTGTGGAAGTAGCTAAAATATACCAAACGCGCGGTTTCTACATTTGTTAATTGTCTTATCTTTTTAACAGCATAAGCGGCCGAGCTTAGCCGCCCCGCAAGAGATGTTATTATGTGGTCCCCATTGTAATATCTCGTCTAGCGTGATTCCTAGGTAAACCGTCTGATTAATAAATTCCAGTTTTTCTCCGTTCAATATGATGTCACATTCGCTAGTTCTAACATTAGGTAATTTAAATCATTTAGTACCAAATTATTTACCGTAAACCAATCTTGGACTTGAAGAATCGAGTTATTCACGTCGTCTAGATTTTGTGACCGTCGGTCTATTTTAAAGATCAGTGATGTGTCATCTGCAAATAACACCATCTTCGGTTGATTTTGAAGTAATTGGCGAACCATGAGGAATGCCCATTGCCATTTCATACCCTAATGAGTTTATGCCGTTTACTTGAACTTTAACCTTTCTATCTTTCAGGTATGATCTTAGTAGACCAAAAGCTGTATTTCTAACCCCATAGTGCTCCAGTTTCAGAAGAAGACTTAGAGAGGTCGCAAAAGATTCCAATGGCATCTTTTGCTTCTTCCCAGGCGTTAAAAATGTTCTTTATTAGAGAAACACCAGCGTCAGTGGTACAACGCCCTTTGGTGAAACCGTACTGTTGTTTGTTGAGTTTTTATTAAAGTGACGTAACATTTGATTGAGCATCAACTTTTCAAACACCTTACTGAGAACTGGTAGAATTGATACAGGTCTATAATTGTTGAGTTATTTACTATAACGGGATTTGAACAAAGGAACTACTGTGTTTCATGAGATCTGGAAAGACACCTTGGTCTACACTGGTGTTAAATATGACAGCTAAATAGGGCGCAACGGTTTCGATGAAAGTTCTACATACTTTTACATATATTCCCCAGAGATCTTCTGTTGATTTAATTTTAAGATCTTTAAAAGATTTTATAACACCCTGCGGGTTTGTATGCTGAAACCTGAACTCCAAAGGGCATGCATTTACATTATTTCTAAGTAAGGCAGCAGAGAACTCGGGTGAGGAGTTTAAAGCTTCAGTAGTTTTTAGGGGAATATTAGAAAAAAAATATCATCAGCTGATTTTATTTTATTGCTAAAATATAGAGCTTTAGCTATTTTGCACACACTTTTAAATAATTTTAAATATCTTGCAACATACTGATGAAAGCTTGTATGAGTCACATGTTGCTTTAGGCCATAAAGTTCAAATAGATTTTCTCTACTTTTACGAAAATCAGGAGTGGCCCTATCACTAAATAAAAACTTTGTATTAATACTTTTAGTCTTTTGTGGAAAAGTGTTATTAAATTAATAATGATAATAATAAGTTTATTGATCCAAAAATATATACATAGACACAGGTTGTATAGTAGTATATGCTAAGACTTAATCAACTAACTTTACTATTTGTTTGTGTAAGTACTCACAATTACAATAAATATCATCTATACAAGTAGCAGAAGTCACTCGGGTTGGTTCAATAAAACATTTGACAGATCAAATGACATAAAAAGACTTAATAATCTGACTGTAATAGAGTTATTTTCTAATAAATTAATATTTAAGTCTCCGCAGATTATTATTGACCCAATAACACTTTGCCCTACCTGGGAATCGAACGCGCTAGCCACCAATAGACCAACGAGGCAGTTGTTCTATTGGTGCAGCAAAAATATGTTAACGCCCCATCGATGCTTTTGTGCTCATAATATTACAAAATGCAAAAGCAGTAATTGCTTTGTACGCATTAAAGAGTTATTTATGCATAAATGATTTTGAATCATACATCTGTTGCATGCGGTTTTAAACCCGTAGCAATAACATGTTCCGAAAAGCAGACTGGTTTATATATTGAAATTAATAACTCTAAAATAAATAAAATGTGACTGCCTCGTTGGTCTAGTGATAGCAAGAGCTACTGCTGATCATGAGGTCCTGAGTTCGTTTCCCAGGTCAGGAAAAGTGTTATTGGGTTTTTCTTTCTAGAAATTCTTAGGAGCAGCCCGGAGTCTGGATTTGTGCCCGGTTGATGGCAATAGGCTCGCCCCCTATTACATGGGACTTAAGCATAATTGGCGAAATGTGGGTATACTATAATAGGTACACCTCTGCCTAACCCCTCTGGGGTTAAAGGCGTGATGTTATGCTATCTAAATAAATAAACCTGCCAGTTTTACCAATGAGAAAGTGTTAAAAATCTGTTTACCATTGATATTATTTAAAAAAATTGCCACCTTTTTACCTATAAAGCGCTATTTAATCTAACTTTATTCGTACCAACGACAAAGTTATGTTTATTGAACACTACCTACTTTAGGCCTCGACGAGGCACGCCCAGCCTGGCGTTGAAACCAGACAAAATCACTTTTCCCTTATTCACACTAATTAAAAACCTCAAAACATACTTTTTCGAAGTCAATCATTTCACAATTCAAACCCAGTTCATTTTTCCTCTATTTTCAAATTAAGTTTTATAATCAAATAAATAAATATATAACAACTCACACGCTTGTAGCATTTAAACAAAACACTTGCACCAATCATGCATACATAGTTGTTTTGCCAATCTACAGATCCCAAAACGAAATTACTTCTTGTATGTAATTTTCCCCGTATACCTACATATCTTAGATTGTATATATCTTTTCCTCAAACGCTGAGCGTTCTTATAAATCTCAGTGTTCAGTAAAGTTACGTATCAGGCCTGAAATAAATCATAACTGAGCCTCCTTCTTCTTTTTGTGGTCTCAAGTGAACGAAGTTGGAAAGGTGACACTCCATATTGTGGGTTCTGTAGAGAACGTTTGAGATGATTTTTGAAGTTTATTTTGTAGGTTTTTGATAATTTATAATGTTTTTTTAAAAGAAAACATAATATATAAAGACATTTCGCTGTAGGAAGGCAATAAGAAATTGGTAATAGTCTATTGAGAGAAGCATTTCAAAATCAATTTCCTCACAACTCAGCGCCACTCGAGAGAAAACTTTTAAATGCAGACGTCTTTTATAATTTTATCCTACAGGAAAGATCCTGGAAGCCCTCGAAGTATTTTAAGCCTTCTTATAAACTGTTGAAACGGCCATGTCGGACAAAAACGTACCTGGTACCATACTAGATTGCTTTTACAAACTTTTGAGACTTTACACAGGCATTCAGTTTCAATATTTTTGTGAGCACAAAGTGGATGGCATATCAATAATGATCAGATTTATTGATCAGCTAATTATCACTATAGTAATTCTAATAAATCTCAGCCATCCACTTCTTTCTAACAACTGTCATTTACATTTTCATATTATATTTTCCTACTTCTTTGCCTTTTCTTATCTAAATAACAGCCTGTTATGTATTTGTGTCAAAGCGTTGCTATGTTCCAATTCCGTTTTTTCATGTACTGCCTTACGTAATATCTCTTGTTACCAACAGCTGTTCTATCTAGCTTGTTTTTATTAGATGTTTTAGTGACATTTTCTATTAAATACGAGTACGTCGGTGTTGGTATTAGATTCTTGGATACATTTTTTGGTTGCTATGTCACATATTGCAATGTATTGAAACAATAATACAACAATTTTTTTTTCAGTACAAAAAAAATACACGTATTTACTACACCAAGTGCCAAACTTAGTGCCAACAACACCAACTTGCATTGTATCAACATCACCAACTTCATAGTTCTGGCTTTGACAGTGTTAATAAAATACTAAATTAATAGTAAGGGGTGTTGGGTCGTAGCAGGTGGCGTTCAATATATAGTTTTAAAAAGAAACGTAAAATAATGAAGTACAAAAAATATTTATTCTACAACGCATTCGAGTATATACATAAATAAACCCACACCTTCTTCCCATGGAAGTAGTTAGAATCTTTAGAACGCCATCTGATTCCTTCATACTCTTTTTGCTTTGATTATGGTCGCTGCCACACATTTAATAGAATTGGTAATAATATTTAAACATTTCGGTACACTTTGGTATGCTACGTACTTATCAAGCCACCTGTAGGACGATAAGATATCATTCATAAAATCTATACCAGATTTATTTATGTTAACCATCAGTCCTCAAATGACATTCCAGATATAGTTTCCTCAATATTTACACGGAATTTATTAAGTGGTTTATAACTCTGTGGGTCATTTCAAAAACTTCTATCAAAATTTTCTTTTTTCCTCCTTCCAATTACATTATTAAGCTGCGGTATTTGAAGTTTTTTATAACAAGTCAAAGCCTCTTTGATTGAATTTCAATCTCTTTAGGTTGACCGAAGCTTTTCATTTTATTTTCTTGCTTTCATAAAACTGAGGCAAATATTGTGTTTCTTTGTTGCATAGATAATAGGCTTAAGTGGCATCATGTCACCCAGTAACCTTGGTTGTAGAGGCAGTCGCTCCATGTAAAATACTGGAAGGTATAGCTGTATCTGGTTAGACTGGAAGCCGAAACAAGCATAGTTGGGTGATGACAAGAAGCCGCAGTGGATAGTTACGGCCGAATCCAAAAACGAAATCTCTGGTTTTAACGTCTCAATAAAGCCAAAGTATGCGAACATATAACGTGTTGACAGCTATTTGTTTGACAGGGACAGATAGAATTGTACTGTCTATCATCAGTAGCTATCTGTCTTAGGTTATTGTTATAATGACCGTTAGAAGACAGAAGCCTTTTACAGGAGACTGCGAACAAGATCTACAAACGATACTTAGTTCGTTTTTGGCGAAGCTTTATAGCTTTATAACTGACTACAAGTGCAAGAACAGCACTGTTAAGGAAAAGTATTATGACAATGGAACCTGTCATTTATAATAAAATACCTCATTATTTTAAGGATTATGCTTTAAACATTTTTAAATCTAAGGTAACTGCACTACTTTTAGGCAATGATTACTCAGTGAAAGACTTTCTCAATTATATGAGTTTATCCGGATTATGATTGTTATAATTAATTGCAAATATTACCACGTAAGACTTATGTACCGGACTTTAAAATTTTTAATTGACTTCACTATAATTTCTGTTTTGTTTTATGAAAACATTATTTTGTTTATAGAGTATGTATTAATTTGCACGCCGTATGATAGTCTGTAGACGATTTCAATCATTCATGTACAACATCTTATACCTGTACCTACATTCATAAAAATCAAGTTCTGATTCAAAAACTAAACATCTCGATCTGAACCTTGATGAAGCTAGATCTGTAGTGGAAGCTGACTGGTGTGAAAAACGAAGATCTAGGTGTTGAGCCGCAATTTGGGTTTATGTCGGGAAGCTTAGAAATAAATTGAGAAAAATTAATTTTAATTATGAACGGTTTCAAATATTCGGAATTTCGCTCATGTTTGGCTGCAAAATACTACCATATACAAACCTAAGCTCGTGTGTCTTACGACTGAAAAAATAAAGGTTGACCTTTTCGTTAGTGGTCAACCATTGTTCTCGATGCTCTGGTATGTCACTCCATTCGGGTCATTAACTTTATGAAAAGAACACTTCCAGAATTCTTGAATATATATGAGTCCATTTTAAATAGAAATAATACATGAAACTGCCTCGTTGGTCTAGTGGTCGCAATCGCTACTGCTGAGCATGAGGTCCTGGGTTCGATTCCCAGGTCGGGCAAAGTGTTATTGGGTTTTTCTATCTGGAATTTCTCAGTAGCAGCCCGAAGTCTGGATTTGTGCCCGGTAGATGGCATTAGGCTCGCCCCCTATTACATGGGACTTAAACATAACTGGCGAAATGTGGATGTACTATAGGTACAACTCTGCCCAACCCTTCGGGGAAACAAGGCGTGATGTGATGTTATGTTATGTTAATACATGAAACAACCATTTTTGGCCAAAAGAATGTCTGCCTCCAGTAGTGACAAATATGAAGCTAGAACATTTATTTATCGGATAAAAAACGTCTCAGTCGAGACATAATGAATACCAAGCCAAATATCTTAACATGGTTCGAAGTGTGTACTGTTTGGGACACATGGTATCAAGGTTTAACTAGCCACTTATTTCTTTAACTAGAGTTTTCCACTTAACCACTCCATATCCCTTTGTAGAAGTTATAAACTTAATGCTGGAACGTCGTGGTATATTCCGTGAACTTTCGAATCAGAATCTGTTAAGTATACTTATTATATAGGTACACTCAACAAATTCTACTTTTTTGTTGAGCCGCAATTCTGTTTTTTTTGTCATGTTGAAAACTATAAACATCTAGCTATTAAATCTTAGTGATACAAACTAAGAAAAAAATAATGAATGAATTCAATGAATGAAAATATTTATTTGTTGAACACAGGTATAGTCAGCCCCAAAAAGATGGATACATGGACAAGGAACCATTTTATTGTTAACAACCTTTGTTCCATAACATTGCATCCACCGTATAGAAGCAAAACACAGTGTACAATTAATTTTACCGAAACAAAACATCCATACACCCTATGACCAAAACAATGTTCACAGTGATAGTTCCAAAACAAGGTAAACACTGACAAGTTCATACGACTTATATCGAATGACACATACGCCTCGTTTTTTAGAGGAACAAGAATATTATTTTTGTGTTCTTCATTTCATGCATGACGTCATTGACGTGTCATTAGCTAATTATTAGATTTTTTTAAATAGGTAAATCATGAATGTTCTTAACGAATGTTGCTTTAGATTTTTAAGGTATCATCAAGGCTTATCGGGTATTCGCGTTTAACATTCCATGAATTTATTTTGAGCATTGCGTTACAACAATATTGCGCCAACTCAACGCATTGACTAAGGTGCATTCGCTTTTGAACTGTGAGTATTCGTACATGCATCATTGGTGCAGGTGTAATAATCGGTTTTCGCACTTACTGCTGCAATGTTAGGAATATTATAATTACATTCGTCGAATCGTTGAGCTCCATATGTGTTGTGTTGAGCTGCATGATTACTGACAAATGCGTGCACTGACTGGACAGGTCCACTCATTCTGTTTGGTTCTTTCCTCAAAAGACCATTTCAGACATCAATCCACATGGTCTTCACATGACCTGACCAAGATTATGTCTGGACTTTAAAAGAGACTGTGACCTCTGAGTTTGTTTTGGCGTTTCTTCTCAGAGTAGTCAGATAGGAAACGCCGATCTCATCTACTTTTAAAATAGTATTGACGTGTAAAAGTGTTTGTAAAAACCTACTTACAGAAATAAAATCATTTATCATTTATTAGGTACGCACTGTAATTCTCGAATGGACGCATTCACTGATTAAATACTAAAATCTGAACTGTTGTAACATTACACACAAATGCTCTGACTACTACAGTGACTACCTAAAGACGTGATCGTTTCCATGACAACAATATGTCAATCGGATGCGTTAGTGTCAATAGCAGTTGTTTCCGGCACCGCATTTTCAACTAAATACTTATTATTAACACCTCTTAAAGTTGAACTATTGAATTGAATTAACTTATAGATTTGTTAACCTCGTTATTGAATGATAACAGTACAGTATACATTTTTGTGATATTTATGTAGATTACCTTTTTTGGTCCTAGGGTGTACATATATTTTCGGACGAAATTTTTACTTTGTTATGGTAAAATTAATTGGACGGTGGACCCAATGTTATAGAAAAATTTATGTAGGCAATTTGTTTGGTGCTGACTGTATACATAGTTGGTCTTCAATAACAATTCCGTTGAATCTCTGTTTTTTTTTGCGCCGTACCAATTTCTTCATTGCAGTAGGTGTAAATAAACAAACAAAATGGACAACCACTGCGAGAGCGCTAACTGACCATAGTAACCAAATCAAAATTCGCTCACAAACGCAGCCAATCTTATGCATTCTGAATCTGTAATAATTTCTAAGTTTTTGCACAACTTTCCGTAAAAAAGGTTGGTCAACTCAAAGGACAATGTGTCGCAAAGTTAACACGAAACCATAGAGAAAGAACTAATAACGAAGCGTGTCACGCCAGCCGTCGCCGCGTTTTATATGGCTATTGTGAGCGGAACGTACCAAACGCACACTTCGATATTATACCTCTGTATATATCAGATAATGTTACAAATTGTGTTCGTAATGGCTGTGTTGTTTTGGGGTTTTTTATACTTGGTTTTATAATATTTTCTTCGAATGTTACAAAGGATACTTTCAGATCGATAAACTATGTATTGGAGAGGCTCATTAATAGAAAATGCAGAACAATTATGAAAAATAATTTTTCGCATACTTACAAATTATATTTTTTATTTGTTCTTGTCAACTAACTGATTAGCATTTGAATGTACTGTTGGAGCTGCTGAAGATTTAATAAACTATCTTTGCATTGTATAAATGCAATCTTTAAGTCTTGTATAATTGCACAGCACATAATAATGTGCGTACTATGAACATACTATATAACCATTTACTGAGTACGTCTTCATTGACTTGAATGTGCTCTGATGGTTGAGAGTATGTCATGCTCACTCTAATGTCTCGCTGATGGTGGCGCATGTATTTATTTAGCTGCCTTCAAAATGGTTGAGATGAATGGTGCTAATCCATGCTTCATATTCATGAGCGGACGGTGTCAGTAGGGACTGGTCATCTCTTAGCTGCCACGACTTATTTTAGCTTTTAACGTTATGCATCGTTCTCACATGAAAAATTTCGACATGAATAATGTATTTAACCAATATTTTGTAACCATTATTTTGATTTAAAAGATCGTCCGACTCTTGGCCGATCTTCTATATAGGTAGCTACTACGCTTTGGAATGGGCTACTAGTTTCGTGTTACAGACCGACCGACTTGGACAATTCAAACGTGCCTGTAGTTGGTTTATTTGAAATAAATGCTTTGAGTTTGAGTTTGCTCGTGTAATTTCCGGAATTTTCTCGCTAACCTTTACTTCAAACAGTGAAGTATTCTACAGTCTCAACTGTGACATTATAGAAAAGACTCATGTTAGGCATGACAAAATTAACTAAGGTATAATACAAACCTAATTTCATAAATAAAATCAAGTAATATTTATCAATAACATATGAAAATGGAATTTCATACAAATACAAAATATTTTATTTCACATAAACCTACATCGGCACTTATGAAACGTCAGGTGCACGTTTCCAATTGGTCGTTTCCTATGGAGAATAGCATGCGAGAAACTCCACGGTGACTCTTTTAAAAATAATTGGCTTATACAATTTTTCAGATTACAGTGTTAATAGCTATGGGAGGACAGTGTAGTTCTGTCAACAAGTACCAGGTGCTTAACAAATAGAAATGTTCTGCAAATCTACAGTCTGAAGGCCTAAAACGTTTTCACATTCAAGATATAAAAAATAAAAAAAACATTCTGTATTTATTCATCATCGATGCAGAACGACACTCAACCTCAATGCAAGCAAATACTTACCAACCTAGCAACTAATAAACGTCTCTCTAATATATCAACTCACACACGATTTTAAACGTCCACTATCATTACCATTTCTGACGCATAATTACCCGACGTGACTGCGGTCTGACACCACAATCACCAATCGGGGCACCAAGCATAGTGATTACGGTTTTATTAATCGATATCATTCATAATATCGGTCTCTTGGGCCACCCGAATTCAGGATTGAACAGTTACCTACCGACCGATACCGATAAAATATTATTATCTGTAAAAACGGATAACCATGACGGGTGTCACTTTTGAAAAATATCGTCATATTTTAAACTTCAGGGCACTAGAGGTTTAAATTATGATGTTATTATCGGATGTAAAGAATTTAAATCATCATCTTTTTGATGATAAGATTGTAAAATCAGTTTTAATTGTGGTTATTTTATACATATTTTTTTAATTCACGGCCACTGGCTTGTTTTAAAAAAAGATATATTTTTAGAAGCTTGCATACAACAAACATTATCTGAAATGTTACAAGTTCCCGTTACGTTGAATGCAGCGTACGTACTAACATTGGTTATAACATTACAACCAATGACAGATTGAAGAAATGAACCTAGATTTCCCGAACCACCTCCACTCCCACCACTTGCTAATCCAACGGTCGCTCTTGAACCACCACCACCACCTCCACAAGCTGATAATCCTACTGAAGCACGAAGGATTGACCAAATGAATTTTCTGCCTAGTTACATCTGCTAGACATTTCGTACCCTTGTTAAGGTAATGTTGCTTAAAGAACGCAATTATTACGTTCCCATCAGTTACCGAATATGCGTGATACATTTATTTGCTAATGAGTGGCATTTATTACCTGAGGGCATAAATATCTCATCTTATTTTACTGTTCAGCAGTCAGAGGATTTACTAAGATTTCTCCAGTGACTTTTGATTTTAATCATAAATGGATGCAATAATGTTTTTCATAAAATGTCTCTAAAACAAGTGGAAGTAGATCATTTTTATAAGCAAATGTATATCCTACCTGCTTAATTAGATACCTAAGTAAATTCAAGTGCTACTTATTTTAGTGTTTTATTGCCCATATTTTACATTATCCGACTGTATATTTTTTTGCAAAGTCGCTATATCCATAAATATCTAGACTACAAGCTCTCCGCTAGCGCGACCTGCCTATGACGACGTTTGAAAGGTCTAGGGCCTATTACTAATACAAGATGAAACCTCCTGAACCTCCTATCGAGGTGGCGTAAGTGTTCAAAAACTTACGCCACCTCGAAATAGGAGGTTCAGTAATGGTTACATCGTCATTTCCCAAATCAAAGTAATACATTTTTGAACTTGGCGCACCTATATGATGAATAAGTTTTAGTCCGTATTTTGTAGATTTTTAACTTATTTAAAATGTATGGAACACCGACATTGCGAGTATTTCATACATTTTCATAGAATTAGAAATTCACTGATATCGGTGTGAATGAACACACACTGTCGACGACAATGTCGTCAATAGATATTATCCATTGACGATCTTGTATTGTTTCGTCTATAAAACTCGGAATTGTTGATCAATGCTATTAAAAATGTTTAGGCACTTTTTTTGTATCCTGTTTCTAGTATCTCGCGCTTCAGATCTGATCAGAAAACTTAAACTATTGTAAATACATACCTGTTAGCTTTAATATGACGTTCTGTATGCCAATGTACATGAATATTTTTTGTGAGGGCACAGCTCTAATGACATTCCGGCCGTGTCCTTTACGTGTATTTGGGTCCCGTTTTATTTACCGCGGCTTTTTTAATAATCTTTATAGAAATACCTCTACGATTGGCTGCCGATGTGGCTGCGTGTCGGGCACCGTGCGCGCACTAAACGCTTGTATCGATACCACTTTCTTGCAATACTATTTTGATCCAGCGGCTAATCGTAGCATCGGTTGCATTGAAATGGTTTTTTACTTGTCAAAATCAATCCTTCTGTTTTAACTGTGCCCCTGAATGGTCTTGTCAATTCCATGTATGCTATCAAAGTTTTAGCTGGACATATTTCTACCTTATTATAAAAAAAAAAGAATTATTAGATGTGGTTGTGCACGCCTCGGGGCTGATGTTTTGATTAAATCTTCTATGGTTATAGCAATATTAGTTGTATTAATCTTAATGTTGGACATCTTAATTAACGATAACGTCTGTACTCGCTGTGCCGTCGACAAAGCGAGCAGAGTCACCAATTTCTATGTAATTATAGACAAAGGTAGATCTTCATTCGGATACCATTGGCTAATAAAGTCAGAACGATATTAGTGTCCCACGTGTGTTGATACCTTGGAAAACATGGTCTAGTTTTGAAGACGCGCATTCGGATCCCTTTTCCATGAAACATATTTAATACGTTTTGCATTTAGCCGAGATGCAAACTAGTCTATTTGTGGCGAGCCAAAGGTTTTTACTATTTTATGAAAAACTGTGTGAGACAACTCCCACTCTGTGTCAATGTTAGTATATCGTGACCCTCGATCTGCATCTACTTTGTCTTTAGACTTAATGTACGATGCGAAGATAAATATGTGGCGTTTTTCGCACCATTGCCAAATCTCACGTGTGATAATATTTAAGTGAACGTATTGTACTTTGTTTGTTTGTTTGGCATCTCGCAGGTCAACCTATGAGGTTGTCGTCTGCTTAAGCGGACTTGCCTGTGGTTGCCCTAATAAATTAAGGCCTCCATCCAGGACTTAAACTTAATGCTAACTAAAACTAAGCGACAACGCTAAGGCAGCCCCTGTGGGGTACGAACCTCGGCTTAGGGCGTCGCTGGAAGAGGGCAGCAAATGACTAGCTGGATCAGGATTGATATTATTTTGGGACGAATTTAAAGCTACAGGCTCAGCGGCGCGGGCTGGCTCGAGCAAGGATCGGGAGGGGCGTGGATTTGGGCGTCACGGCGGGCCTCGGTGGCGAGGACGGTAGGACGGCGATCGGTTTTTGGGCTTATGTAGTGTGCTGGTGGCCTTACTACTCTCCTGGAGGAGGGTAGTGGCGTCGTCGGGGGCGATTAAAATATGCCTTGGTCGGCGAATACTGCTAATGCGGGAGGGAGTGTAGCGGGCGGCCGCTGAGATCAAGGGGTGGAGTGTTTAATGCCACAGTCAAAGAAGCGCTTCGATAAGCGTTTCATGAACTGGTTTATGGTAGGCATTTTAAGGTCGATGTGGAGATTTATATTACGGACATAGAAGGGGGCACCCGTGACCTTTCTGAGGAAACGGTTCTGGAGGGTCTGCATCTTATGGAGATGACGTGGGTCAGCGTGCGCAAATACAACGCAGGCATAGATCATGATGGGACGGATGACTGCGGTATAAATGCGGAGCTTGCATTTAAGGGACAGTTTACTACGGGCTGTCAGTACAAAGTGGAGCCTGCTAAGAGCGAAGGAGGCGCGCGCGAACCGCCTTAATATGAGCCTTAAAGGTAAGGTTTTCATCGAGGATCACGTCTAGGTATTTGGCTTGCTTCTCCCAGGGGATCGGCTTACCGTACATAGTGATCGGGCTGGGAAGTGGGGGAGGGAATCGACGACGTCTCGAGAAGAGAACCGCCTGACTCTTATCGGGGTTGACCTCGATTCTCCATTTCCGGAACCAAGCGCCTAAAACGTTTGCGGAGGTTTGGAGAGTACGAGCGATCGTATTGTACGCCCTCCATTCTATTTATGTAGGAAATAGCGTTCATGTTATCTATCCGTAAGAGAATTTCTGTATTAGTTAGACTATTTGCAAAACATTTAAGTCCTATGAAAGCTGCTCGCAACTCCAATAGATTAATATGGTCTTGGGATTCCGATAAACTCCAAAACCCGTTTGAGTTTTCGCCCTTACAAAAGACACCCCAACCTGTTAAAGATGCATCTGAAAATATGTATAAATCATACTGGTTCCTTCGAAACGGTTTGAAAGCCTTCATTATATTGTTTTCCCACCAAAAGAAACTAGATTTTAAGTCAGGACTTATTTCCATCTTTTTATCATAGTCATCATTAAAGTGTTGAAGTGCCAAAATTTTTTCTCTTTCAAACTGTTTCGTATAAACCCGACCATAATCTACAGCCGGGCATACTGAAGTAAGCAATCCTTAGAACTTGGCAAATTCTCGTATGGTTATAGAATATTTCTTAGCAATATCTTTTACAATTGATAAAAAAATTTGACGTTTAACTGAAGGTAGCTTGAGGACCATTTCATCTGAATCAATTTCAAAACCTAGAAATGCTCTTACCGACTGGGTTGCATGTTACTCTTTTTATAGTTTATCATAAATCCTACACTCTCTAATCGGTTGATTACCTCTGCAACTTTGTGAGAACAGCTTTCAAAGGAGTTATCAATACATAATAAATCGTCCAAATATACAACCAGAAGATGGCCTCGATTTCTCAAGTAAGTTGTTACTGGCCTCAGAGCCTTAGTGAACACAAAACGCAAAAGGTGCAGAGTTTAAGCCAAAAGGTTAACATTGGAATTCATATATTTTACCTTGGAATTTAAATCTAAGAAATTTTTTGCAGGACGTATGTACAGGAATAAAAAAATAGGCGTCCTTTAAATCAACATTGGCCATATCGCACACCTAGGTCTAAACAGCGATTAACTCAAAAAAACACTTTTTTCAGAAAAGTTGAAAAACTGATTACCGTCTCCCTGTGCACTGCAGGAGTTTGCTGTATTGATCAATACTTTTTAAATGCAGTTAGAACAATGATGTTATAAGAGTCTTGTGGTTTAATCGTAAATTGGGGCTGAACATTGCATTTTTGTAGTTATTTCCGTATTGCTTAACAATGTTTGTATATATTTTTTGTTATTTTGAGTTGAACCGGTATTGCTGAATTTAGTTTTTAGTTGGCTCTCTTTCGTAGATTCAACATAAATTTTAATTTACCATCATTTTGAATTATTTTATGACAATTCAACTCATAGACGGGTTTGTGACCAACATTATGAGTGTATTGGTTGATAAACTAGCAAGAAAACACTGAATTAAGTACTCAAATGTAACATTTTTATTTATTCATCATTATTATGTCTCGTAATTATGTAAATAGTTTTATTTTAGCGTTTAAATACATTTATTACATACTTTTAAAGAACTTAAAACTTATTAATCAAAATCTAAATTACAATATACAAGCTAACACTAAAAATATATATAATGTACAAATGTATGCAAAAAAAAAGAGGGATAGAGCTCATAGGGCATCAAATCATACGTCCGCATCGCTGTCAACGGGACATGTGCCAAAAAGGCTGGCAGCATTGCCACGTTGGATGGCAATGCTTATTCTTTGGGCAAAAAATTGGCCAGCCCTCTGGTCACGAGAAGTGTCGACCAACCATTTGGCGATGTCTCGAAATAACTGATGAGCACTCTGACCCCAAGGCCCTAGTGTTTCCACCCCAAACGGTTCAAACATTTAGCTCCCAATAAGGTTGTTTTACTTGCGCCGTTTGAAGTTTTCTGCTCCTGCAGCAGCCGCCCCGGCACAGCCCACCGTGCTAGGAAGATGGCGCAAGGGTGTCGACACAGGTTGCATCCCACACCAAAGGCCTACCCAACTTCCAAGGCATTATGGTCATTCCATCTGGCCTCTTCCCATCGTCACGTGCCAAGCCATTGGGTTCTAAAACAGCTGGCACCCCGGCGGTGACAAGAGCCCGCTAAATAGTTCAAATAAAATTATCTAATAAAAAGTAAGTGACATACTCGTAAACAAAATAATTATTGGAACCTTTCATGAAAAACAAGGTTTTTCTGGGAGTGTCTTACTACAAATTCTGTCTGCCTTTCAAGATGGCCGTAAATTGGGATCCTCATCTGAGTTGTCAAAGTCACTTTTGTCACTTCGGATTGTTGAAATGTAATAATTAGATGTACCAGGCTGTTGTTGTTAAGACGTGCTTGAAAAAAAATTTCAACCACGGTTATGGGAGCCTGAGGTTCTGTAGATGAGTATTCATCGCTTAATGACATCTTGAGGTCATCTCCTAGTTGTGGTCTGTTTACAAGTACCATCTCCTATTGTGGTATTTGTTCAAACTCCTGTTCTAAAGGTGCAGTATCTGGTTGCGTATTTTTATTTTGAGTCAGTAAGCCAGGACTGATGTTTTCTTTGTCCCTTTCTGCAACCATATTTACTAAAAATCGTCCACGATTCATTCTTTTTCTGAAAGAGAAAATGTAATTTCACCAACTGAAAGATAATAAGCCACCGATGAAACGTGTTCGATTTCATAAGCTTCGATGTAAATAAATTTGATATGGTGTACTGGAGTCTATCTAAACAGCTCTAACTTAAAAACTGTTTTGTAAATACACAATAAGCTGTGAAGCTCTAGGACGAAAATTAAATAGAATTAAGATGTAAAAACTTCAGTCGCCACTAGCAAAAAACTTCAATTTAATTTGTTTTTTAAAGAAATATAAGAGTTTAAACAATGAGTCAACAAAACAGACTCAACTAAAATTTCAAAAAAATATCATCAACACGGTAACAATTCTAAATAAAAACAGAAACTTTACTCACCTTACCATCAGCACTGGTTCAACTCAAAATGTAACTTTAATTTACCCAGCAGTAACCACAAAAACGGCGACAACTCGAAATAAGGTTAGTACAAAGTTAGTAGTAGTCGTGGATAACTCAACAACACGGAATCAACTCAAAATTACTCTAATTTATTTACATCAGGTACGTTCGTTCCGCATGACGTTCTGACTGCAATTAGCGATGTCCCTGTTTTGGTGGGGGAGGAGGGCGGCTCACTCGTTCAACAAAAAAGGCTTCTGGTGTCATCTAGCGTTGAGTAGTGGAACTGTTTTTGAATCTGTTTTGTTGGTCACTAGGTAGTGAGTTAAGGAATTCGATGGTATGCGTACCTCAAATATTGAGAATTTAGATTTAGCTCTCTTTAGATCTAGGTGTGCGATATAGTCTTGGCTACGAATTAATTTTAATGCTGTTCTGATATCCTCCATCAAACATCTTGCAAAATTCTATTGTCCCCGTTCTATGGTCACATAAAAAATGAATATAAGTTCAGCAGCAAGAACAACAGTGCAATATATAAATATGAGCTTAAAATGATGAGTTTCTATAAAATTATTAAGATTTTTAAGGTTATGAATAAACCTAAAGCTGCCATCGCTCTTTGGAATGAGAAATATATTAAAAATAAATTGCCCATTAAGAAATTTACATTCTTGAACTGCCCCAGACTCTAATAGCTTTGCTTTTTCTAATTTTGATCTGATGGACTTCAACAGATGAAAAAGAACACTCAACTGGTTCATATTTTAGGAAAACAGGGTGAGTAAAAGGGATTTTATACCCAGATATATACTCAAGCGCTACCGGATCATCCGTGATTGTTTTCCATATATTATGATAACGCTTGAAAGGCGGCTTGTTGTTGTTCGATTTGGGTTGATCGCCCCTCACTGGTGCACGCCTGTTTGTCTGTGAATAGGCTTGATTCCTGGCCCCTCCCCGTTTGCCTCTATGGTAACCTGTAACCCTGTATTGTACCTTGGAAGGGTCCCTCATGTTTCCCTGGCGCATTGTTGATGGATTAGCACGGCATGAAGATGATGCTTGAGGTTCAAACATCCGTTTTATTGCAGTCCAGATGTCTTTGCCATTTTATTTGTTTTAATTCTCTCACCAAACAAGGAACGGTCCCTTTTGACTCCTTGTACTATATTTGAAAATTTCCTATCTAGGCTATACATAATCAGTTTCTTTCTGCTTAAGATATTTTGGCAGTGTAAGTCTAAAAGCAATTGACCAATTTCTGAAAGTTTCTTTATTATCTCATTTTTGTTGACTTCACCTTCAATGAGGGTAGACATGAGGTTTGAGACTGCAGCAATACCCTTTCCCAAATGGTTCTGAGCCTTTTCAAGTCGTTTGTCCCTATTTTTCGATGATTCAGATACAACTGGCGAGATTTCTGGATTAAGTTCAGGTGCTCTTAGTAATTTCAGGTTTTCTGGGAAAAAATGTTTTCCATAAACTTTTGAAGTGATTCCTTACTCAGTCCTTCAACTACTATTCTACCCCAACGTTCAGATATCTCATTTCTAATTTTAGGGGCATACATCTCAATTTTTATCTTTATTTTCTCCTAGAGCTTCTATTATATCAGCTGATAATGCAGGAACCTCTGGTGGTAATTCACCTGCTACGCTGGTCAGTATGTCAAATTCAGTACCCCTATAATCTGGTTCAATACTAGATGTAATTCCAATAATTGGTGCAAGCGGTGTATTCTGATCTATCTCTTGAGGTATAGATATGATTGAACGGGAGCTGGGACCCGAACAATGTGAATTGTCAGATTCATAATCTGTAAAGATGAAGTAATACGCTAGGGTAACCCAAATATTGGCAAGATGAATGACGAGTAATATAAACAGGATTCGGTCATAATCACATCACAACACACTCCATAAATACGTATTTATTTTAGAGTTAAAGACCACAATCGCATCGTGGTACCTCATAAATTACTCATTCAAACTTACATGTTGAGTAAATAACGGTTGTAATCGCATCACAATTCTGAGGGTACATCGATAAAGAATTGACCACAATCGCGTCGTGGTTCTAGTGAGTTATAATTATGTTCTTACATCGCCGCATAGCACATCTTAGTGAAAATTAAGACTGAAGATATATGTAGGTTCCTACTTGTCTCATGTATTTCATTTTACGAGTATAATGAGATTTTCAGACACTGCAATATTGTTTTGTACTTACCATCAAAACTGCTCTCGTTTTGCATTAACCGACGCTCCACGCGTCGTATTTTATTTCGGATCTTCTGTCTTCTGTTTTCTTTTACCCATGTTAAAAAGGGCACTAACTTTTTGCAATACAATGACAAAATAATATTAATAAACTAATAACACAAAAAAACTACGATTGATTTTCAAAAATTAAAAACAAGCACGTTGATGCCCGAACACTAAAAACGAATGACAACTTTGACATAAGAGACGCGGTGCGCGCGCGCTCCCTATCGACTTGGCCTTTTTTTTATGCTCTAAAAAGTGTTCGATGCCCGGTACATTTAGGAGTGGACTACTTGGTGAATATGAAAATCTCGAGGATGCAGCGACGAAGTATAATGGATTAATATGCCTTTGAACAAAGGTTGGATTTAACTTGAGCTTTAAACGCATTAAAAGGCAAATCTAGCAAAGAGGATGGTAGCTTGTTATAAAAGGTTATACCAAGCCCAACAAATGAGTTATGAACCTTATGAAGCTGGTGAAAGGGAGCACGTAATTTGTTCTTATTTCTATTGTTAACATTGTGAAAATCACTGCTTTTATTGTTTATGTCTATATTTTGCCTAATATATAAGATGTTGGCGAATATGAAACTATCCCAGAATACCATCTTCCAATACCCAATAATTTATTATCAGTGAAAATGCCTTTATTCACACCGTCTTTTTTATTGTATGTTTAATTCTATGTTTTGTAAGTTTACATATTGACAGAAAGTCTGAAATAAACGTTTATATATTAACCATTAAAATCCAGACTTGAAATCAAGTTCAAACTCCAATAGGTAAATCAACCCGACCTACCGACCGTAATATTGCAGAACAATGAATACCATAAGGCCATTTTGCAGACAATAAATGCATTGTACAACCGAATGTTATTGACAGAACAGTAACATGGGTCCATGTGTGTTCGACGTTTTGACATATGACTTACTCCATCGAAGGAAACAATGGTCGGACTGTTTTGTTTAAGGGGTGACATGCCAATTGGAGCTGCAGTAATTATGTTTCGGTTTCCTGCATCAATTGGGAATGGGATTGTGGGTTGTGAGATCGATAGAACAGCAAAGAAGAAAGGGATGGTACGGTTGAGATAGCTTCAAGTTTCTATGCTTTTCGGCTTAATTGCTGGTGACAGTAACGTCATTAATTAGCTACCTTTAACCTGATTCGCTTTTATCCACGGCGAAAACTATCCCGCGGAAACATCAGAGAAACATACCCGCGACAACATATTTTAAAAATAACTTTGAACTCGCTACTAATGTTTCTAATAATATAATTCAATCACTATACGAAAGACACGTAGCGCCATCTAGCGTCTTATATTTAACTTTTTTTTCGTTATTTGTAATATGTATATATGTTTCACGAACAAATAAATATTTTTAATTTTTTTAACAACTACAATAGTGTGTACCTAAAGTACCTATAGTGTGTGTAAAATAATTTTGGGTGTCGAATGTTAGTGTTATTTCCCTCAGGAACAGTACATTTTTGCAGGATGAAAAGTACCCTAGGTCCTCTGACCACGCATAATTATGTAACATTTCATGATTCTTGGTTCTGTGGTTTAGGCATGAAAAGGTTACTAACAAACAAACTACCTTCCGCATTTATAATATTAGTTAGGATTAAGCTATCTAACAGTGCGAAATATATGACATGTAATTTTTTTTTCCAAAATTTACATTTTTCACGACATTTAGAGCACAAAAATAATTTTGCTAAAGTGATGCTTGTTACGTGACGCATTTCAGTTTTATTAAATAAGGCCCTGGATGGTGTTTAGTTCTTTCCCCTCGTATTTTGTGGCACTATTACTAAACGCCTGTATAAAGTCCTCATCTAACTAAATCCTTCAGTGTACAATTAATATACAACGTCCGATGCACCCAGGGCTGTCAGCTTTACTACCTTGCTAATAGGCTCATACTTAACACAGCGTTGAGCTATTCTCAATACTGACCCGACACACGCTGTCCTGTCCAATTTTCAATTCCCTTAAAAACACATTTTCCGTTTTTCCCGCATTTCCGGGTAACCATTCCAACTTTTTCCATTATAAACCATAATCGGATTATAAAAAGAAATAAAACAAAGTAAAAAACGTTTATTTGTGGTAAACATGACGCAAAAATTTGTGTGAGTTGAGAGAAGAAGAGATCAATTTTAACTGAAGTTTGTATTTGTAAAGAACACAAACCGAATACAACATTACAATACAAAAAGCAAGTTTTATAAGATAGATCCTGAAAAAAATATTAAAACGAATAAGACGAAATAATTCAATTCCTTAATTTTCCTTCACCTGATATACTAACACTTCCCTTCATCTTTAGCGACAGTGTGGAGAGATTCCTTATTTTCTTGAACACGTATATCCAGTGACAGAATACAAATAAAACGTAACAGTAATAACGTGTAATCGAGGGCAACTGAGGTCGTCATCAAGTTGTAAGAGCAGTGGGAACTGGGTCGGTTGGTATAGTGCAGGTTGAGAGGACAGTAGGTCAGTTTGTTGTTGTGGTAAACACGGTTAAGACGAAGGCGCCGGGTTAGCCGAAATTCACATTTTCTTAAGTTTGTTGTGCTTTGCAGGTGAATATCAGGAGGTGTGTTTATTAAAATATATTCCGCGACCGTAACAAATATCACTACCACCGAATTTGTATTGAATTACTATTTCATGATGACATTTGAGGCCTAACTGTGAGTTGTATTGATGATTCTAACAATTTATTAGTATGTAAATACATACTTGTTACGATCGCAAATCATTTGATCGATATACAACCTAACAATGACCTGCAGATAAAAAAAAAACCTAACATTTTAATTTCGCGAGCTTTATATAACGAGAAGGATTTATTGATCCATGTGACTGATTTGATCGATCAATGACTATGTAAATGAATAGTGAACGCAACAAAACATTGTCAATTTCTAATGGTAGCAGCATACATAAAACAGTTGATACTCGAATTTAACGTTAGTGTAAAAAGTTCATCATATGATTGTAAGTATGATAAATGAACTAAACAGAACTTGGCGGTAGTGACATCCACTTATAGCCATTTAGCCATTTGCTTTTATAAATCATTCCTCAAAAAATGTATTTCTCTTCTTACTTCTAGAAAGTCCAGCAGACTTGATATACTCTAGTAGCCCAACACTGGCAGTTGTCAGTCGGATCACGCTCCCGATCGGCGAACGGCCCATGAGTGCCTCAACGTGACTGGCGACCGATGAATATTTTCAACAAGCCATTGTTTTTAAAGTGACTGCCAGTCGAAAATTTGGAAACGAAAAAGTTTGAGTTGAGAGTCAACATTTCCTTGTACTGTCCGAGAGGCCTAAGCTGAGCTTTGCATTTGTGTGAGTGCACATATCGACGCGTCCTTTGTTTGGCAATCGGCCAATCGGCCTGAGGCGTTGTGCAATTGCGCGATCAGTTTGGTGCAATTGGTACTCACTTACACAAATGCAAAGCTTAGCTTAGGCCTCGCGGACTCTACTGTGTCTATACAACCCATTCTTACAAGGCGCTGGTTGAAGCAAAGGGAAAATTTAAATACAGAAAAATCTCAAACATCAAAACGTGCAGACAGATTAGTTACTAATAGTAAGAATTTTTGGGGAACACATGGAGTAACTTAACGTAAAGTCGACCGATTTTTAATTGAAAATCCACATTCCGCACTCCATATTTTCTTTGTTTTAAGACTTTATTCATGTCTACGGGTGATACTGGTTGTACTTGTCACAATAATATAAACCAAAATGCTATGAATCGTTCGAATTCACGTAACGTATATGTCGCGCTAATGTGCTAGTCCTGTCACTTTCACAATAAAACTCCCCTCATACATGAACTGAATGAAACCAAATTCAAATATTGTATAAAACGCACACTATGCAGCCGGGCATACTATAAGTCGGGGGATTACATCGCCGATGAAAATGCTTGGCTAATCGCTGGTCCTGCTCCACAAGGGCGCATCAACTAATTGATTAGCATTTGAGAATACTGTTGGAGCTGCTGAAAATTTGCTGGAAACTATCTTTGCATAGTATAAACTCAATCCTTTAGGATTGCATAATTGCTTAAGCCTTATGTAATTACATACTATAACGCTACCATTTACTAGGTACGCCTTTCATTGACTTGAATGTGCCCTGGGGCTGAGAGCATGTCATGCTAACTCTACTGTTTCGCTGATGGTGGCGCGTGTGTTGGATAATTTAGCTCCCATCAAAATGGTTGAGTTGAATTGTGCTAATCCATGCGTCATGTTCGTGATCGGGCGCCGTTAGTAGGTACTGGTCATCTCTTAGCTGCCACGGCGTATTTTAATAAAATTTTAGTTTTGAGTTGAAAATAGAAAAACAAAATTAGGGAAAGAAAACATACAAATTAACACTGAAGATTCCATAGATCAAATAAAATGACTTGAAACAAAGGACGATGTAAATATTTATATCCCAAACATTGGAACACAATACTCGACCCGAATGGGAACCCAATACTCCATCAGTCCAGTAATCGGTACACGATGATCATATTTCAAAATGCCCAAACAATAGCTCCCTCTATTGACAGCGTCCCGAACTAATTTTCTGAGGTGTGTACAGACATTATAAAGGCGCATACATAATGGCTTCTAATTTATTCGACAAAGTTCTTTGTGGTCCTTTTAATTCAGTTTGGATATTTTACATTAGACCTACTTGCACCGTAACCCGTTGAAAGCATTCAGTAAATTGGATACATATTTATATTCTTTTTAGGAGGGGCTCATGTCTAAACAGCCGCACGCTTCGATCTAAGGTAAAGCCACGCTCTTCGGTTTGTACATGGGTGACCATCCTTTACATATCAACCTCTCCGTGCCTCGGAAAGCAAGTTAAGCCATTGGTCCCGGATGACATTCGTATCATAAACAGTCGTTACATGTAGTAGTTACAAAGGGGTCTCGGGGTACCAGGTAACTAGGTTGTAAAATACTGGTATTCAGATGCTTTTAGTTGGACTGCAAGCTGACATAGTTGGGTACATTTCAGGAACGCGCCAACCAGGCAATCGCCGTTGGTACTCATGTCCAGACGCTGTAGCATTTCCGTCACAGAAAACGTAGACGAAGTGGCTATCAGCTTGGCGATGAGCCGAATACTCGTACGGCATTGTGAATTGTGTAATCAAAATGATTGATTAAATTAATCGGAAATTTATTAAATAAATAAAAAATCATTAAATTAATATTAATTAATCGGACCACAGATATTGGTATCCATAAATAATAGTTTTAATAGAGAAATATATTGATGTTTATGTATTTTCGCGCCTATCGTCGTCGTTTTGACAATCTAGACAGAAGAAGAGACAATGACAATTGCCATTAGTTGCTAAAATGTAGTTTTTTAAAAGGATTTTACTTGTCTTCAGTAGTTGATCTTTTCTTTTTCTAATGTTGCCAGTGCTATAATGGCCTAACCCTCGTAGGCCACATTGATGTTAGTCGATTTGAACATAAGCTGTTTTTTTTTTAATCCCCTAGTAGGATTTATTGATGTTCGTATGTGTGTCCGTGGCATCATAACGGGCCCTGTCAGAATATCAGCGCTGCGTTATTTATTTTTTTAAATATCGCAGCGTTAGGCTGAGATTGGAGCCTTTTTGTTGTTTTTTTTTATGTTAATTCTGTTAGTTCATATATTTTTATTTTTATTTTTTTCCTTCATTTTATTTCTTTTACTATTTGTATTTCCTGTGCGTGTCCCAAATAAAATATGTTTCTTTGTTTTATTTCATTCTTTCAAAAATGGATATGTGCTGCTATCTTAGTTGTCGAGATCATGTGAACAATTTTAGGCCGCTCTAGTTTTGTTAACCGCCGAGTCCCTGACCGGGACATCACACTTTTTATTACGAAAATGCAGTTAGGCCACTCTGGTTCTAAGTCCTAGTTGTGACATAATGCGTGGGGAAGTAAAATTCAATTTAATTATAAACATAACTATAAATAGCTGGGATGGTCCACAAACTTAAAGCTCGCTCAGCGCGATATGAAGCGGGCAATGTTCGGAGTTCCTTTGATGGATAAAATCAGAAATAAAGTTATCAGGAAAATAACCGGAGTTACAGATATATTAGATTGCAGAGCAAGCCAGCTGAAGTAGAAGTGGGCTGGCCATGTTTGTCGAAGAACAGACTAGTCCCGGAGTGGAGACCTAGTATCGGCGCCCTCCAGCTAGACGGACTGGTAAAGACGGGATGCGGAAGACGGAGGACAGGGTGTTGCGCAGCCTGGGAAAGGCCTACGTTCAGCAGTTGACTGCGATAGGCTGAGTTGATTGAATTATTAGTAGGTGAAGACCATTTTCAAAGCATTTATTTAAACTCAGGTTTTTGCAAAAATACCAGTGTTCGGGTTTACTACCTATGCTAAATCGAATGACAAACAATCGAACACTATAAATCGAACGTCTAAATACTCGAACGTTCATAATATCGAATAGTAAAAAAACTAACCTTTCAGTATATCGTACACTAAATTTAAATACATCGAGTGTTCAAAATATCAAATGTTTGTATGATCGAGCGTTCAACGCGGCGTATATTCATTCTATCGAAATATCAATATACTGCATACTTTTTAAATAGAATACAAGAAAAACACAAAATTTAATAATCAATAACATTTTAATCTTTAATTATTTTATTTTATGGTCAATTAAAAAAAAAAGATTAAATTGAAATTGCACCGGGAAACTCTAATACATCCATGTTTGTTTTGCATGGTTTGTTTGCCCTATTAACAATGAAACATTGTTATGCAGGGTTTTTTTTTCATCCAAAAAATATTATACATTCTTTTTTTTGTTGCCAAGTGGTTATTTACGTAATTAGTCTTTACTATATTTTAACACTAATAAATGTCACCCCGTTTTATGGTAGTGTATTACTGGTGAATTTTGTGAAAAATGTCTATAGGGTCTTATTACATATAAGCCTGAATTGTCTCAAAAACGCAAGTCTGTCTTTGTTTTGAATGGCTATGTAATGACAATAAACTAAAATATTAAAAATTAGTTTTACTGGCATTGTTGAACGCTCGATCAGACAAACATTCGATGTTGATTCGATATATTGAATGTTCGATTTTTTTACTATTCGATATTATGAAAGTTCGAGTATTTAGACGTTCTATTTATAGAGGTCGATCATTGCTATTCGATTTTTGTCATTCGATTTGGCATAGTACACCCTTTTAAAACTAACCAAGGTTATCCGGCAGCAAAAACAGTATTAATATAATTTTATTCTGTGATACGTTGCAGAGTTCCGCAACAAGTGAAATATCTTTTCCAATATGTCCGTGCGATAAACTCGTGGGATTTGTTTAATATCACGTTGTAGCTCGTGATTCATACCAATCACATTACTGGATGCTTGTGCTAGATTTCTTTCAGCTATAATATCATACACTAGCTTTTTCCCGCGCCTTCGCTCGCGTGTATGTCAAAAAATATCACGTGCTACCGTGATTTAAAGTACCCTATGTGTTAATCGAGGTATAAACTATCTGTGGGACAAATTTGATCTGAAACCGTGTAGGCGTTTTTGTGCTATTCGGAAACATACATCCAGACAAACAGACAAAACACGCCTCCATTAAATGATAAGTTTCGACTTCGTTACTATTTTATGGTAATTATGTATACCCAGATGTTTACATAACTTTAAGATTTCTTCACAGGAGTCAGAAACTACAGAACGCCACTTGCTACGATCCTTAAATACTCGTTTTGCTTAGTTTACATTCATACTTCTGGTCATACACTCTATAATATTAATTCAAATATTATTTCTTCTTGTGTAAGTAGAACTCAATACCTTCTTTGGTAAATGAACATGGCATTCTCAAAGCCTATTCAAACTGATAAGTTAATATGCTGTCAAAAACCGGGCAAGTGCGAATTTATATATCTTTTTTACCTGACTATGATAGGAGTAAGGGTTATGATTTTGACATATTGTCTGTGTAAAATTAGTACGATATCATCGCTTAAATAAAAATAAATAGATCACCCTACAAAAAGAAATACTAAAAACATTTCATGTAAAGTAGGTTGCCAAGACTTACTTAGCTCCTTCAATGGTGAAAAGTTATCCGTCACCTCCTTCTGCGAAGCAGTAACGCTTGCGAAGGAGGAGGCAGAGCGCGTGAGGGAGAGAGCCTTGCGCCCTCACGCCCCTAGTTGCCACAGGAGACGCCCTGAGCGTCGGGAGTCTCCTGCAGATTCCCTACCTACGTAGGCGCAGGCTTGCGGACGGCGAGCAATGGGTAGCTCGCCGTCCGGTAGGGACCAGGCCCGGGTCGACGGCGCGTCGTGTTCCACGCGCGCCTCAAAGAGATGTCAGCACGAAATTACGGGGTCCGATAGGGCCGACGCCTCAGGTTCGCGGGTAATTCGATAGAGTAACCGTGGCCCTGGCACAGACAATTGAAGGAATACGGGTGGGTTTTAGTCAGTAAAAGTCTGACACGCCCTCCCGCTCCTGAAAAACATTTTGTTTTGTCAACTTTTGTGAGCAAAAGTTTTGGAAGAGCATATCGTTATCCAATAACAACAGAGCCAGGCTATTTTAAACGTCTAAAGAAAACTTGAGGCTGTAGTCAAAGAGATATCGACCAAACTTGATATCAATGAAAACGCTGGGAAAATAGTAAAGAACAATAAGATTAAAGAGTCTTGGCTTTCAAAGGAATACGTGAAATCTTCTTTTGTCTGTCATCATGTTCATCACACCGAAGTGTAACGAACCTTCTTTCGCTGCAATAGTGATGTTGACTTATGGAGTGCGTTCATTATAACTTGACGCGTGACGCGATTGGCAGCACTGAATTTTTCAGTGTCGTTTTAATACCAGTAGAGTTCCTGAAATTCTCTTTTCTAGTACTTTAATTACTACTACTACTTTTCATTATCTATTACCGCTTTGTGCATAGATTATATGGATTAGGTATATTCTGGAGAATAACGATATTAAGTATTTACGAAATAATATTTTAACATCATAAATAAATAAATACGTATGCTAAATACGCGCTTTGGCACCAGCCCGTATTACCTATTACCTATAAATGAATCATTACTTTATTATTAGTTTAAACGCATTTGTTGTACTGTGTGCGCCTGTCTGATTATTCCCGACATTGTCGTGGGATGCGGACAATGTAACGTGCTAGTATAAAGTTACAAAAGTCGTGACGTCACTTCTGTGATGGTGCCAAGCTATCATTCCACCTAATTCTAGATATTGACACTATTGACATCTCACTCCAAGCTCACTTCACTAGGTTTTCACTGTGAGTTTTTTCTGGCAGTTATTTTAAAACGTGTATAACTTATCACTTTTTATATGTTTTACATGTTTTATATATTTTACACTTTTTCTGTTTGCACTATTTTCGAACAAATATTTTGGAGAAAAATATTCCGCACACGGAGGGTTTCGTACTACAAGATAGAACATGCCGAAAAAAACTGTTTATTCTTTAAAGACACCCTTTATTTTTTTACTTTATCTAATTTTTATTATTTTGTTCTTATAGCGACAATAGAAATGCAAACTCTGTGAAAATGTTAACTGCCTACCCATTAGGGTTCATGAGATGCAGCCCTCTGACAGACAAATGGACGGGCAGACGGACAGCGGAGTCTTAGTAATAGGGTTCCGTTGGCACCTTTTAGGTTAGGAACCCAATAAATTGCCATCATCACTATTTTGTCATCGTGAAAATTTCCACTTTTGACCAAAAATGCAAAAGATTTTATTGTGTATCAGGTTATTTATTATTGCTAGAAAAATTAAAATTCTGAGATGCGCCGCAAATATGGAATAAGGGTAAGCGTCATTAAGACTACAATGAATTATCCAAGAAGAATAAATTTATACTAAAATCGCTTGATCAAAGCTAATATAACAATGCTTTCAGGATGTTGTTGAGGCTGCCTCGGTAATATATCGCGTCGGAAATATTTGCGCAAGCCCGCACCAATGGCTGCTATGAAAGTATACACAAAAAAAGGCGTCGCTACTGAGGAGAGTGACGGGAAGTCAGAACAGCGTTCTGAAAACTGTAGCCGAGAGCCTCAGATCTTCTATTGTAAAACAGTTTGTGCGAAGGTTGATTTTAACTAACACTAGACAATAAGTTATTTTGTGTATGCTACTAACACTATATGGATATGAACACTATAAGAATGCAGTAAGTTTACTATTGAAACAGTTTTTGATTAATCCTTTGCCACATTTTACAGAATTCACGGGGCAAAGATTAGCGTTCTCTTTCTGATGTTAAACATAAAATTTAAAAATATCCTGTACCTACTCTTAGTGCAAAACAAAGCCGGTAGCAGTTCATCGCGAAATGTTCTGGATATGGTCAAAATAGTAGCTTTCTGTTGGAAGATATTGATTCCGCGCAATTTTGAATCATTATAATTCTTAACGTTAGACAACACTATATCTTACAAGCCGTCCTACTACAACATCGCAAAACCCCATTCAAGAAAATCACAAAACGACGTAAAGATCTAATATGTACAGGACCACAAACACGATCATCCTGCATTAAAAGACTCTGCTACTACCAAAGCCCAAAAGCATACAATAAAATTAACAAACATTGTCCAATCTATGGTATGACGTACCATAAATGCAAAAAAGCAGTTTACTCATTTCTACAATAGAAAACTTACGATGAGACAGAAATGTTCCTAACAGCATAAATAAAAATATACATCAAAACCACACAATTACTCTCACACATGCAAAACCCAAACTCACATACAAACAAAACGCACGCACGCACACACACACACGCACAAGCACACACACACACACACACACATACTTACTTTACCTTTTAGCAAATGTTTACATCTATATATAATGTAAATTTTCATATTATCTTTGGTTACACTATGTCACAAATAATAATATAATTGTAGTAGAAGACAAGTGTAAAGCCACATACTGTGTACAATTTAGTAATACGGAATGGGGACTGGCACTGTACTCCCTTATACAGGTTATTCTAAAACCTAGCTGGGAATGCAGCACCTCACCACCATTTTAGTTGTAGTTTAGTACACATTAACTGTCAACCCTGTAAATAAACATGTACTACAATACTGATAAGATGATTAAACAATTTGATTTTGATTGGATTTTTGATTATTTTCCTTGCTGAAATTGACTTTTCTGTACAAAAATATTTACACATTGTTCACTTGCAGGTGGCTCAACCACTGCAGAATCATTCCAGTTAATTGGACAGTAAGGGATATATTTGCAAGGTTTGCACCGAAACCGGTTTTATTCAATTTGGATGAAATGAGGACAAGTATAACATTCATTATTTTCAAAGGCCATGGATAGGTAGGTACTATTCAAAAATAATCTTCAAAGAATATTTAAATTTGAAAAATAACGTATCATTGATAAGAACATCATTAAAATATTACGTTACGTCATGAATACACACAACGGTGTCACACACAGCCAAGTTAAATGCAACGGACAAAGTTGAATCCATTTTAAAGTTAGTTCCGGCGGGGCTTTTAGCGCAATAAATGCCTTCCTTCCTCCACTTTCTTAAAAGTTTCCTTTAAAACAAAAAGATTTGTTTCTTATTCTAGAACAAACGGCCGTCTTAAGCATCGCTACTGTCTCGCAAGCGATTTTCTTAGAACTATTTTCGCAATTTGAATCGAAATAAGGTATCTTCCTTTTGGCTTCCGATTTTCTTTTTTCAATACGTTTTGCTTTTTTTTACTTTTTATATCTTTGTCTCCGACTTCAGTGATTAGTTCGGGAGGTTCATCATTCGTTTTTTTAATCTTGTTGGAATATTTATTAAATGATTAATTTCGCTGTGACTAGCGATGTGAAGTTTCGATTGTGGTATGTTTGATTTTTATTAATAAAAGATTTTGTCATAGGCAATATCGTACAACGCTTTAGTCAATTATTATATTACTTACATTCTTATACTTTGACGAAGGTCCAAAGAATTGGGTAACTTTTATAATATGACAGATAACGCCTCTTACCCACTACTTTTAACGTGAAAAGCTGTCATCATTATTTTCGTGTTGTTTGTTATATAACATTTGAAAAAATACTTACAAAAGGCATACAAAATTACTGAAGCTGAAAGTAAATGTTTGTATCGTTCAACATAAAATTATTTGCAAACTCTCAGTGAGTAAACAATTTTGTGAATTAGAATAGTTTTATAACAACAGCAATAAAATTAAGTTTTATTTCGGTCTGGCCAGCTTTCTATAACTTTTGTAACATTATTATTTTTTATAACTTTACATAATTACCAACAGTTTCAAATGGAAAAATACACTTTTCAAACCGAACTTACTGTAAATCCTTGCTCCTGATAGTTTGTCTTAGCGATGGTCGATTATTAGGAAGGAAAAGCGATCCTTCACATTTTGCTCCTTTATCTTCAGACGATAGCCTAGCCAAACTTCCTACCAGGGTCGCGGGTTGTTCGAAAGTGATGCGGTGGCCCTGGCACATGCAACTGAAGGAACACGGGTGGGTTTTAGTCAGTAAAAGTATGACCCGCCCTCCCGCTCCACCCAGAACGGGAGAAGTTATTTGATGATTTCCCAACCACATAAAAAAAAATTGTCTTGCAAAACTTGCCATTTACCATTCTTCGTTTTAACTAATACCAAAGAACAAGCATATTCAGAAAGACTTTGTTTCACAACACCTTATTGTAACCACTCTCCTCCTCTCCTCTGTGACTTCCTTCTGTCCCCAGAATGCTTTACTCAATAACCATCTGCTTCGGTGCTTCCATGATTTTTGATAACATTTCATCCTCACACTAAGGCATTCCGCTCACAAAGCATTTATCGAAAGCAACCTTAACTAATTCAAAAAAGGTTGACCTAAATTCATCTTAAGTGGCATTTAATCTCTTGGGCAAGACATACAAAGTTACATTAATTCAATAACGAGAGGTTTTACCTTGCTCCAACCTAAACCCTTTAACACTTTATTTTCCTGTGAATAAAAACAGTTTGAAAATAAACTGGCCAAGTGCGTTTCGGACCACGCACAATGAAGGTTCCGTAATTAAAATTAATTTAACCCAAGAACAAACTTAATATTGTAGTTGAAAAACTTGTTCTCCCGTACATTCCAACTGCAAATGTAAGTTGGTCGACAATTACTCGTTAACTTGTAAAGCCTACTCAGCTGTGATAATTTTCTTTTTAACTTCTAAACAGGGCTAGAGGTTCCGTCGACCTAGATCCTTAAAGCGGTTGTAGTTTCCACCACTCCTGACTGATTTGACTATGGAACACCGTACCCCAAACTTAACCGTTTTCGAGATATTGGACTTAGAAGTTAAAAAAAAAAGAATTGCCGATTTTTGTCTATTGGCCGATTTTTTTGGTGTTTACCTTCTTATTCATTTATGTTTGTGATTTTTGTGTAGTAGATAAGTTGCTTTATTATTCTCAACACTAAAATTGCAGTTAACTGAACCAACTAGGTCGTAGTAGACGATTGAAAATTAAATAAATTCGTCATAAATATTTTTATCTTTCTGAAATATTTAACTAAATGTCTATATGCACTTCCATACATATGCGTAGGAACCAGCACACAATAATTGTGAACATCCAGTCGTGCCTTTTTGGACATCAACTGGTCACAATTGCATGTGACCAGTTGATGACTTTTTTCCCGCATCCCTTGTCAACAGACACCCGAAATATACGAATTCACTTACTTGATCCACACTCTTATCATTTATTTTCACATCACATACCGGTTCATCCTCTTCTCTTTCAAACACCATGACTTTCATCTTATTTACATTTATATTCATTCCTTTCATCTTATATGCTTAATCCATCGGAGGATGAAGGATGTAGATGATGGTGAGGAGGTTACTATCTGAAATGAAGCACTCATAGTTGTTTCTACTTTACCGGACTCCTAAATCCCTGCACTTTATATGTAAAAGTCTATAACTTTCTAAATAAAACTTTTGATTTTTTAAATGCGTGAATTCAAATCGAATTTCAATTCACACCAATTCACACCAGAATGTCAGTATGAATGGCGGCCTCCCACAAGGTGTACCGATGGCCTTGTGAAGGCCGCAAGAATCTGCTGGATGCGGGACGCACTGAACTGGACGAAGAAGCGGTGCTTGGGGGAGGCCTGTTTAGCGGTGGACGTATTTTGGCTGAAATGATGATGTCAGTATCAAAACTGCATAAAAACTTTTTGTTTGACTCATCATTATTTTGTAGTTTTCGGCTTTTAAACGTAACATGGAATGGCACGGTGGCTTGATTTAGGATTCTGGGCGTGATCACACAAAAATTAAATCTGTAGATTTTTACAACGCAATGTAAAAAAATGGAAATGCAGACCATAATTTATGCTGTTTAAAATGTGCCTTCTCATTTGTTTTGTTTAAGAATTACTAATTCCTAAACAAAACAAATGAGAAGGCACATTTCATACTTTCTCCAAACACGTGTAGTTTTAAAACTAAGTTATGTGTTATTCCCACAGTGTAATTTAAAGTAACAAGTAACATTACACTGGTATATTATAGTGATCACTTGTTGTGGTCCCATGCGGGTAAAATCCGTGATTAAATAACTCAAAACGCAACAGTGAATATGTTTATAGTAAGTACGGAAATATCGCGTGGGTATTAAGTTACGAACTGTGTAGAAAACTATAATGTGTGTGTGTGTGAATGTGTGTGACGAAAAACTAAGAAAAGTTGTACCTATGCAACGTGACAGGAAGACAAATCAAATCAAAATCAAAAAGTCATTTATTGAAAAAGTCGCGCAACAAACTCCCCAGCTGTCTGTTCAGTTAGAAAAAAACAATTGATTAAATACAATAATAAGTATGCAAAGTAATAAAGGTTACGAGACACAGAACATCAAATTTAATAATTAACCATACGTCAGCAGCCACGCCAATATACCAACAAATACAATAAAAATCAAAAATAGGGCGTGAAAGCTTAAATATGCAATGCTGGATTAAGTACACACAAATGATGAACTAGGACCATCGAAGCAGAATAAATATACAGGACAATTACTATAACAATAACAAAACCATGGTCAGCAAGACGACCAGGAACCACAAGCAGCACCCGTTCACGAGCAAAATGCAAAGATCAGCCCTTAACCCCCTCGCCATATTTGTGAGCAGGAAACTCGACTAGTTACTCGTACCAGATAATATCCCACATTCCTACTACACCAACTTGTTATTGGTTTTCAGATCTTTCGGTGATCCACTACTTTAGATTGGCTGTACTGTTTTTCCAGCCAAAAGAGCTCTAGGAACATTCATCTCAATAATTCCTCAGTCTCTTCATCTCATTCATTAATTTTATCGGTCACTCAAAACTACACACATCTACGATTTTGACCAGCTAACTCCTTATCACATGAACTCCCTACAAAACTATATGCGGCAAATGTTAGTGCATATCGCGTTTCATAATGAAACCGCTACACCAGGTGCTCGGGTAATACGAGCTCGTTCAACTTATCTATAGATAAAATCGAGTTGTGTTTGATTATTAGATTGCTGTTCTATTACCATTGGATTTAGGTGGCTGTTCTATCATTGTTGCGTCAGGTTAACCCACTTATCAAGTGACAATCTCACAGATTTATACGATGCGACATCGCATCGCAGTTTTGTGTTTTAGCCCATAATGCTCCATGTTTGAGGACTGACTCCGAAATTACAAGCCAGGCTTAGTTTTAGTAACTTAGGTAAAATTAAATAAATATTGTACATAGATCTGCCTCGTTAGTCTAGTAGTCCAAAGAGCTACTGCTGAGCATGAGGTCCTGGGTAAGATTCCCAGGTCGTGCAAAGTGTTATTGGGTTTTTCTATCTAGCATTTCTCAGTAGCAGCCCGGAGTCTGGATTTTTGCCCGTTTGACGGCAATAGGCTTTTCCCCTATTACATGGGACTTAAGTATAACTAGCAAAATGTAGGTGTACGATAGATACACCTCTGCCTAACGCTTCTGGGATTACAGGCGTGACATTATGTGTGTTTGTGTGTACAAAGATAATATGCACTTACTAAATTCTTGTGAATGCTTGTTGTGATGATAAACTGTTCACTTTTTTTTAGCTTCAACTTCATAACTGGCTTTTGTAGACATGATCTACGTTCGGATTTGTTACAGTTCAAATGAAAATCATGTCATGTGGTTTAAATATGTTTGTTTTTGCCCTCCTGCCAGATGGATGGTTGTTGTAGCTTTGGATATGTGAAAGAATTCACAGCAGCAGTAAATAAAACGATATTCTAAGTAAAACTATCAGTGCTAAGTAGGCTTTACAGGTCAAAGTCAACCCATTTATTTTAAATAGGCACGTAAATGGCACGTTTGAACGTCAACATTTACAAAAAAAAATAGAGATGATTCTAGTCGCTCCTTCCTAAAGGTAGTTTCGTATGGAGAAGACAGGTGAAACTCCACCGTTACTCTTTTAAAATGTTATAGAGTATTTTGTACTTACATATTAATTTTTAAATTATATGTACAGACGATGCGATGCACCTAGAATAA
This sequence comes from Dasypolia templi, assembly GCA_963555695.1. Lineage (NCBI taxonomy): Eukaryota > Metazoa > Arthropoda > Insecta > Lepidoptera > Noctuidae > Dasypolia > Dasypolia templi. Next base: position 4,667,745 of record OY743148.1, on the reverse strand, counting down.
AACTACTGTACGACAATAGTTAAAAAGAACTAAATATATAGAAATGGCTGGTAATTTAATTTTGTGCTCACATATTTACAAATACTGTAAAAGTGGATGACTTCCCTAAAATTTTCAACAAATAATAATTTTGTTTGTGAGTTAATTTACAGAAACAACGTCTTAAATTTAAAATTGTATAATTCAATAAGCAACAAGTTTGATTTTGTCTAGTTATGTTGATGTTACAAGTTAGCGAGTACTAGTCGAGCAACTTACATTAGTAGTCGGAATGTATCAGAGGACATGTGTTTCATTACAATCCAAAGTTATTTCTTGGGACAAATTCATCCCAACTATGGAACCTTTCACTGTGAGTGGTCCGACACGCACTTAGCGTTTTTTTTTTTTAAATTATTATTTTTAAAGAGTAGGCGTGGAGTTTTCTGTCGGTTCTTCTCCATAGGAAACGACCGGTGCTCCTAGCTTTTGACGTTTCATGTAAAATTAAATATTTTAAAGGAGAAACCCAAACTCCATAGAAACTTGGGCCTGGCGTTACAGGGCTGGAATTTGGCCATAAATTAGAGCATTTAGGAAAGTTTCACGAGCTGAATTTTCACGTCTTCCAGCAATGGCCAAATTGGTAAAATCAGACAATTTTTACATTTGAGGTTAGTTTTATAACTTGAGTTATTTAAATAAATAAATGATATTTTTGAGGATTTGTGGCCGACGTACGTAAATCTGGAACGCTTATGCGCTTTGCTACAACGCCTGCAGCCTATTTCGATGAGGTTTTAGGTACATAAAGAGCTTTTAGGAGGAGCGTCGGGCGTGGTGGGTCTATGCGTATACATATTTTTTAAATTGTACACAAATAATACGGTATTTATTTATTTTTGTTGCCGTATATAATAACTTATGTATTTATTTACTTATCATATTTTTTATTTTTTTAAATCCCATGTTAGGATTTATTGATGTCCGTATATGTGTCCGTGGCCTCATAACGGGCCCTGTCAGAATATCAGCGCTGGGTTATTTATTTTTTTAAATATCGCAGCATTATGCTGAGATAGGAGCCTTTTTGGCCTCGCACAGGTCTTTTTACTGTTTTTTGTTGTTATTCTGTTAGTTTATACATTGTTTGTAATTTTTTTTTTTTTTACTATTTGTATTCCCTGTACGTGTCCCAAATAAAATATTTTTCTTTTCTTTTCTTTTTTTTTCTTTATTGATCTTACCGAAAACCTCAGCTGAAAACTATGTTTAGTAGACAAGGCTCACTAACATGTCCACTGGCTTGCATTTGTTAAAATTGTACCTACATACTATATAGATACATACTAGCGGATTTGATGCGATCTCAGATTACAGTAATCTGAGATTGCAATAATAAATAAAAATAAAAAAAAAACACTTAATTGTGATAAATCGTTTTATTAATCACCTTCACTAAGATTATCATAACACACAGCATCTAGAAATTGTGCAGGAGGCAATTGACTACCTTGGTTGCGAGCTCAACCAAGATACCATATTATGCTCACGGTGTGGGCACAGCAACCAACTGTTTTTGTGCCAACAATACATGTGCAATAATATTGGATTATAGCATCACCAATATTCCTGGATTCTATTCTCCCTCTTAACATCTAGGTTGAGTCCCAAGTGATGGGGCACAAAATAATCATAAAAGAGACTTTTGCTTTACCCAGTAGAGAAGCTAAAGTAGTTTTAAGAAATTGCAGAAGTGTTGAAAAACAATCATCTGAGTCCCCGGCCCTAAGTCTAAATAAGTAAGTAGCTAATACAGTAGATCCCAAACCCCGATCCCTTAAATTAGGCTTCTTCAACGCAAATGGCGTTTCAGGTCAACGCGATGAGATCGCCGCTTTCCTCCGCGACCATTAGCTTGACATCCTCCTCATACAGGAAACCTTTTTAAAACCGCATCACCGAAACCCGAATATTGCCAACTATAAACTAGTTCGCAATGACAGGTCTCGATGCCACAAGGGTGGCACACTAATATACTTTAGGAAATCTTTGTATTGCATCCCTATCGACCCACCTTCTCTCTTATCCCATCTGGAGACCTCTATCTGTCGGCTCGGCATGACTGGTCATCAACCGATCACCATCATCTCTGCTTATATTCCACCAGACAATGGTCCGGAGGATCCCATCTCTCTCCAAAAGGACTTCACCGCCCTCTTCGGTATGAGTGACTCCGTCATCTTGGCGGGGGATCTTAATGCCAAGCACCCGGCGTGGAATAGTAGCACAACCTCAACCAGAGGTAGGTTAGTTTTCAAGTTAGGCGAATCCCTTAACTTTGACGTCATCGCTCCAATGAGCCCGACTCACTTCCCAGGTAATCCTAATCACCTTCCCGATGTTCTCGATGTAGCGCTGCTCAAGAATGTGAACCTCCGTTTGCAATCGATTGAGACGTTCCACGAGCTAAATTCTGACCACCGCCCTGTAGTCATGCATCTTGCACCCTACTCGGGCCCGATCGACCCCAACCGCCCCCCTCAGACCCAGACGATAACCGACTGGAGGAAAGTAAGCGAAAGACTGAAATCCACCACGTCGCCTCACTTAGACACCATCCCCGATCACTTAATGTCAGTCGCCGACACGACGGCCGCAATCGACTCGTTTACAGAGCACGTACAATCCGTATTGACGGATTGTTCACGGGAAGTTCCGGTGATGGAAGACCATCGCTGGAAACTACCTACTGACGTACGTGACCTGATAACCGAGAAGAACGCGGCCATCCATGCCTACGACTCCTTCCCTTGTGACGCGAACAAAGCCCACATGCGCCATTTACAGCGTGCTGTAAAGAAACGCATAGGGGAGGTTCGCTCTGAGGGCTGGAACAAGATGCTCAGCGAACTCGAGCCCACTCATCAAGCCTTCTGGCAATTACAGAGGAAATTGCGTTCCTCAGAAGAGGTCTCTATGCCTCCTCTCATCCGCCCCGACAATAGTGTCGCTTTCGACAGTCCCGAAAAGGCTGAATGTCTTGCCGACAGCCTAGAGTCCCAATGTTCTCCCAGCTCCCAACCAGTAGACCATGCTCACCTGAACAAGGTCGACGCTGAGGTCGAACGGAGAGCCTCCCTCCCTCCCGTCGAAGACCCTGATGATCCTCTGCCTCCCGTCAATCCAGAAGAAGTGCACGACATCATTAAAGGGCTCCACGCTCGTAAGGCCCCCGGTTCGGATGGTATTACCAATAAGGTATACAAACTCCTTCCTGCCCCGCTAATAATGCTTATGACCGCCATCTTCAATGGCGCCTTGAGCAACAACATCATCCCACAAGCATGGAAAGAAGCCACCGTCATCGGTATCCCAAAGCCAGGCAAGTCAAAGTCTGAGCCCTCCAGCTACCGCCCTATTAGCTTACTCAATGTCCTCGGCAAAATCTACGAGAGGCTTATTTATAAGCGTCTCAAAGACTACGCCGAAGCAAAGAGCCTCATACCCAACGAGCAGTTTGGATTCCGTAGCCAACACTCGGGCACCCAACAGGTCCACCGTATCGTAGAGCACTTATGCGCTGGTCTGCAGCGTAACGCGACGACGGGTGTGCTATTCTTCGACATAGCGAAAGCCTTCGACAAAGTCTGGCACAACGGCTTGATATACAAGCTCTACCAACTAGGAGTGCCAGATCGTCTCGTGCTCATCTTACGAGACTTTTTGTCGAACCGGACCTTTCGCTATCGCGTCGAGGAAGCACTCTCGTCCCCTCATCCTATTCGCGCCGGTGTCCCTCAGGGTTCTGTACTATCTCCTCTCGCCTTCACGCTGTTCACTAGCGATATCCCAAAAAGTAAAAAGGCTCAGTTGGCTCTCTTCGCCGACGACACTGCCGTTTACTATACCGGTCACTGTCCCAACGCTATAGCTCGTACTCTCCAAACCTCCGCAAACGTCTTAGGCGCTTGGTTCCGGAAATGGAGAATCGAGGTCAACCCCGATAAGAGTCAGGCGGTTCTCTTCTCGAGACGTCGTCGACTCCCTCCCCCACTTCCCAGCCCGATCACTATGTACGGCAAGCCAATCCCTTGGGAGAAGCAAGCCAAATACCTAGGCGTGATCCTCGATGAGAACCTTACCTTTAAGGCTCATATTAAGGCGGTTCGCGCGCGCGCCTCCTTCGCTCTTAGCAGGCTGCAATTCGTACTGACAGCCCGTAGTAAACTGTCCCTCAAATGCAAGTTCCGCATCTATACCGCAGTCATCCGTCCCATCATGACCTATGCCTGCGTTGTATTTGCGCACGCTCACCCACGTCATCTCCATAAGATGCAGACCCTCCAAAACCGTTTCCTCAGAAGGGTCACGGGTGCCCCCTTCTATGTCCGTAATATCGATCTTCACGTCGACCTCAAAATGCCAACCATAAAACAGTTCATGAAACGCTTATCAAAGCGTTTCTTCGACTGCGGCATCAAACATTCTAACCCCCTGATTACAGCGGCCGCCCGCTACACTCCCTCTCGCATTAGCAGTATTCGCCGACCAAGGCATACTTTAATCGACACCGACGACGCCACTACCCTCCTCCAGGAGAGTAGTAAGGCCACTAGCACGCTACATAAGCCCAAAACCCGATCGCCGTCCTACCGCCCTCGCCGCCGAGGCCCGCCGCGACGCCCAAATCGACGCCCCTCCCGACCCTTGCTCGAGCCAGCCCGCGCCGCTGAGCCTGTAGCTTTAAATTCGTCCCTAATTAATACCAATCCTGATCCAGCTAGTCATTTGCTGCCCTCTTCCAGCGACGCCCAAAGCCGAGGTTCGTACCCCACAGGGGGTGCCCTTAGCGTTGTCGCTTAGTTTTAGTTAGTATATAAGTTTAAGTCCTGGCTGGAGGCCTTAATTTATTAGGGAATCCACAGGCAAGTCCGCTTAAGCAGACGACAACCGCATAGGTTGACCTGCGAGATGCCAAACAAACAAAATACAGTAGATCCCCTTTTAATGCTTAAGAAACTGAGGCACTTCATTCAAAATCAGTCTGAATTGCTCTTTGTTAAATATAGACTCAACATTTTCAAAATCCATAAATCTGACACTTTAATCTACATGTGTTATAATCACTTAGATATTCTCATGACGTGCTTGTTAAATGGATATCACAAAGGCGATTATTGGGAGGTACATACAAGTTATAGATTTTAAGTAACTGTTTTCGCATTCTATTTGTTATGCGGTTACTTTCAGGTCTTCGACATCCTTCCACAAAACATCTACTTTTAGTTTCAACAGCTCTATAGTAACCCGGTAAAACAATAAGAGTTCCAACAGTGGGTGCACTTGGTGCAGAATAATTTGGTTGTATGCTTCTAAATTAGGAATGTCCTGACTATTTGAATCATTGACAGCTGATGAAGATGCACCAGATGTTGAGGGCCTGAATGGAAATGCCGGGTTGATCTATTGGCTCACAACCCACAAAGAGTGACAGACAACAACTGAAGCACCCACCTGAAAATTATGTATATACATTAAAGGGTGCCTTTACAACAGAGATGTGTGATGTGTTATAGCCCACATTGAAAAGTACGGATCTAAAGAAATGCAAATGAGAAATCTTGATGTAGGAGTGAATTAGAAAGACAGGTCAACCATTATCACCCCATCTTCCTAATTCAGTTAAATGTTTTAGCAACCCAATTAACATTTTAATGCCCTTGTTCTCAAAACTAAATAATGTAATAAAAAGTCGTCGAATAAAAGTAATATGCTAACCATGCGTGATAGGATCCATTCTCTTATTACTTCGTGAATTCTGCGTTCTTGCACAATACCAGTCCTAAGTTGATCGCAATTAATTCTTCCCAGAAGAGAACGTCCACAGTGAATACACACTTATTGGTGTCCTATAGGTCTCCGTTAACTCTCTTAGCAATAAACATCTGAGTGGCACATTATGGTTAACATAGACGGCTTTATTACATTCCCACTGCAGGGACACAGGACTCCTCTCTGAGAAAGAATAGGCCTTAATTACCAATGCAGATTCCGTGCAGATTGATGATTTCACATGTCTTATAATATTTAGTTTGATTACATTAATTAATTACATGGTACAAAAATGTTACGATACACAAATATTTACAATTGAAATAATCATTTCATCTTCCAATCTTCACCCTCCTATTGGATTGCAGCGGTCCGTTGCTGCACTATTTCGCAATTAAATGCACATGATCATGATATCGTAACAAAACAGCAATACACATATCCGGTTTTCCAGCAAAGGTCAGCAGGGCTGGCAGGGTACGGTGTCCAATGTTCGAGGGACATTCATAAGGCAATCAATTTTGGAGTCCAGTATTCGAGCAAAGGTCTTATAATATAATTCCCGAGAAATACGAATAACTACACTTGCGCAAAAATACAAAAAGCCAGAATGACAATACAACCATGACACTTGACTGACGTTGATTTTGACATTTGCCGTTTATCGATGGTGGTGCAATAGATTTTTTCAATTATTTGCATCTTATGATGATTTTTAATGATGCTTACGTTAAAAATCTATTAGTTTCCAGATTTTATATTCTAATGATTTTACACTTGGCCGTTGGAAATGAGGCTGACATTTAAAGGGGTTAATTAAGCAAAATAGACGATTTTTTTGGTACATATCTGATTCGTGTAACGGTTAGGCCCAGAAACGGGTTTCTTCTTTAAAATAGTTATGAAATGAACTGTGGCTTTTGGCAAAATTCGATTATTTTCAATAGCCGCAGCTATTTTGGTCGCAGCTATTTCGGTTCGTTTCTTAGCTCATAGTAAGTAAAAATATGATGTTTAATTATGGTGCTCTGGCTGTATGTTAATGGATCTCATTCAGCACTACTAATTCCTGGCTAAAAGAAACTTCAAGGCATATTATTTAACCATCTCACCGTAACCATCTCATCGTGAAAACTGTGATGTCAGTGCCACTGATGCTAGGGATTGACCAAGACGGGATGACACTGATAGCTCACTCTACGCAAGTCTTCACGGTGATATTTTTACAGAATCGACATGCTGATATAAACGTCGACGTTATTTCGATTTCGGCCGCGTGCTGACTTATCTTGCGCGCACTCTAGTGCGTGTTTTGTCTTACACCCAGCAACTATATAACCTTAAACAAAACTTTAATCTCCAAGCGATAGAGACAAAAAAAAAATGTTTGCATAAATCCCGGGAGCCACGCAAGTCTTTGTAAATTAAAACGTAAAACTTCAAAACCTACACTGAATGCAACACCTTTAAAAAACAGATCGCAATTCAATTCCACAAAGATAAAACATCCAATCCTCTAATCGAGACCCTTCTGAGATAAAGTCGCTGCTCCATTTTTCTCCACTCCCAGATCAAGAAAGATGCAATTTGATTAAAACTCAGTCTGGTACAATTTTTCTTTCACTTCGTTTAAAATCAATTTTCGCGACTTCGTTACCTCTATCTCTGAAAGATAAATTCTAGGCGACTCCAACGTTTTTATCTGCCATTAATTCTACATTCACGATATCAATCAGCAATTACTGAAAAGAAACGATTTTAATACTAAAGTTCTCTTGGAGAAAAGTTCAATGAACTCTCGAATATATTGATTTGTAGAGTAGGCACGTTTTCTTTTAGCCGTAAAGGCTCGAGTGACGGACACTTGAGTTTCGTGTCGATTTAGTTGGTAGGCATAAATTAGTTTGGATTCGCTGTAAATGAAAGTAAAATACAATGTATTAGCTTAATGCTTTTATTTAGTTCCAAGAAATATTTGATCCTTGGAAAAAGTTTGGAGTTCTGTGATCAGTTTTATTAAAGAAATAACTGGGTTCTTAATATGTGACTGAATTATTTATTTAATTAGCGGAGTATGGAAGTCCTCAACAGGAACTGCTATCCATGCGCCAGGCCTTTATAATACTGGACTACTATTTAACTGGACAAGTCCACTTAATCAAACTTAACATTTCAGACACATATTCATGGTAAGATAAGACATACTTATTTTCTCACATTGTATTCACATTTAACTGACCAAAAATATGTCTGGACTATAAAAGAGATAGTGACCTCTGGAGTTTGTTTCGGTCTTCCTTCTCAGAGTAGCCAGATAGAAAACACTGATTTCATCTAGTTTTTTAAATATTATTGAGGTATAGAAGTGTTTGTACAAACCTACTTGCAGTTTTTTTTTAAATCATATATCAATAGATGGGTCCTTTGCCTATTTATAATAACAGAAAACAAATACTAGTACTAACTGGGCCTACGTAAGGTTCTTGGATGCCATTGCAACTGTCAAAACTCAATTAAGTAAAAACTCTTGAAATTTGCACCTTTTCCCCTTAACATAATGATCAAAATCTCATCAACACGAAACCTTAATAACATTATTCTCACCATCGCCAATCATACGGCGGACATTCAATTATTATATTCAAAATGAGCACAATGTTTGGGTTATGCCCAATCAAATATGCAAATAGTGCGGTGACGTAGAGTGACGGTATTTACCGAGCGATCGGCCGGTATTAGGCCTCAAGCATACCGGTGTTTGGTCAATGCTAACAGCCATATTGAATGGGTATTGATATTAATTGTGGTCAGGTTTAGGGATAAAGTAAGTAGTTGCGGAAGTTTACCTGTTATAATAAAGTACACGAAATGTTTGAACAGTCCCCCGGTTCGGATGGTATTACCAATAAGGTATATAAACTCCTCCCTGCCCCGCTAATAATGCTTATGACCGCCATCTTCAATGGCGCCTTGAGCAACAACATTTTCCCACAAGCATGGAAAGAATCCACCATCATCGGTATCCCAAAGCCAGGCAAGCCAAAGTCTGAGCCCTCCAGCTACCGCCCTATTAGTTTACTCAATGTTCTCAGCAAAATCTACGAGAGGCTTATTTATAAGCGTCTCAAAGACTACGCCGAAGCAAAGAGCCTCATACCAAACGAGCAGTTTGGTTTCCGTAGCCAACACTCGGGCACCCAACAGGTCCACCGTATAGTAGAGCACTTACGCGCTAGTCTGCAGCGTAACGCGACGACGGGTGTGCTATTCTTCGACATAGCGAAAGCCTTCGACAAAGTCTGGCACAACGGCTTAATATACAACTAGGAGTGCCAGATCGTCTCGTGCTCATCTTACGAGACTTTTTGTCGAACCGGACCTTTCGCTATCGCGTCGAGGGAGCACTCTCGTCCCCTCATCCTATTCGCGCCGGTGTCCCTCAGGGTTCCGTACTATCTCCTCTCGCCTTCACGCTGTTCACTAGCGATATCCCAAAAAGTAAAAAGGCTCAGTTGGCTCTCTTCGCCGACGACACTGCCGTTTACTATACCGGTCACTGTCCCAACGCTATAGCTCGTACTCTCCAAACCTCCGCAAACGTCTTAGGCGCTTGGTTCCGGAAATAAAGAATCGAGGTCAACCCCGATAAGAGTCAGGCGGTTCTCTTCTCGAGACGTCGTCGACTCCCTCCCCCACTTCCCAGTCCGATCACTATGTACGGCAAGCCAATCCCTTGGGAGAAGCAAGCCAAATACCTAGGCGTGATCTTCGATCAAAACCTTACCTTTATGGCTCATATTAAGGCGGTTCGCGCGCGCGCCTCCTTCGCTCTTAGCAGGCTCCAATTCGTACTGACAGCCCGTAGTAAACTGTCCCTCAAATGCAAGCTCCGCATCTATACCGCAGTCATCCGTCCCATCATGACCTATGCCTGCGTTGTATTTGCGCACGCTCACCCACGTCATCTCCATAAGATGCAGACCCTCCAAAACCGTTTCCTCAGAAGGGTCACGGGTGCCCCCTTCTATGTCCGTAATATAGATCTTCACGTCGACCTCAAAATGCCAACCATAAAACAGTTCATGAAACGCTTATCAAAGCGTTTCTTCGACTGCGGCATCAAACATTCTAACCCCCTGATTACAGCGGCCGCCCGCTACACTCCCTCTCGCATTAGCAGTATTCGCCGACCAAGGCATACTTTAATCGACCCGACGACGCCACTACCCTCCTCCAGGAGAGTAGTAAGGCCACTAGCACGCTACATAAGCCCAAAACCCGGTCGCCGTCCTACCGCCCTCGCCGCCGAGGCCCGCCGCGACGCCCAAATCGACGCCCCTCCCGACCCTTGCTCGAGCCAGCCCGCGACGCTGAGCTTGTAGCTTTAAATTCGTCCGTAAATAATACCAATCCTGATCCAGCTAGTCATTTGCTGCCCTCTTCCAGCGACGCCCTAAGCCGAGGTTCGTACCCCACAGGGGGTGCCCTTAGCGTTGTCGCTAATTTTTAGTTAGTATATAAGTTTAAGTCCTGGCAGGAGGCCTTAATTTATTAGGGTATCCACAGGCAATTCTGCTTAAGCAGACGACAACCGCATAGGTTGACCTGCGAGATGCCAAACAAACAAACAAATGTTTGAACAGTCACGGAAATTATTTTTTATGAAATTTGATTATTTGAGTTTTTAAGTAATAATTAGTCATCAATCTGCCGTTAAATAGCCATTTCATACAGCTGTCAAAGAATTACAGTTGTGATTTCAATGTAAGACGTGGACACTCAGAAAGTTTTACGAAAATTAAAATAAATGTTCTTTATGTAAATGTTTTTTTGTTAAATCCTTTCAAAGTTCTCTCCACTAGCCTCTATACAAAGTTTCATGCGTCTGAACTAGTTTTCAAAACACTTTCTTGTCCGCCGTAGACACCTCGTTTATAGCCTGCTCGAACGCTGACAGCGCATCTTCCGGCGACGAAAATTGTATCACTTTGATCAGTTTTTATTTTTTCGGGAATAAAAATAAGTCACACGGTGCTCGGTCAGGGCTATAACGAGGGTGACCCACGAGTTTGACCGGCGTGTTGTCCAGAAAGACCCTCGTTTTGAGCGCGGTGTGCGAAGGCGCGTTGTCGAGGTGGAGCAGTAGCCCGCGGAGCCCTGTGTGTTTGCAGTATGTGCTGAATCTGTTGATACGTTACTCGCCTACTGTTTTGAATTAAATTTTTCGCTGCTAGCACTTTTTCTTCCATAACAGCCATCAAAGGGCGCTCATTTCTTACTTCATCCCCAACTAACGATACACGGTTGCCTTGGAAGGGCCTTCATCCGTGAATGCCATTTGAAGTTTGTCGTACGATTCAACCGGTTTCAGGCGACACTTGAAATCGTAAAAAAATCATAGCTAAAAATGTTCCCGGCTCAGATCCATTTTTTATGAGACACGATCATATAAAACTCCCAAACAATGTGGAGGGAAATTTTGATATTAGAACGTACCTATTTTTAATTACAAATAATCATATTTTCAAAATAGACCATAACTGGCCAGTCTCTCATACATAAAAACGTTGTTTCGCAATACTTTCTGAGTGGCCTGGTATTCACAAACCTTCTACACAAAAAAACAGACTTTAAAACACGCTAAACATGTAAAGTATAGCCGGGTGGCTTTAGAGTGGCAATAGTAATGCTGACGACTTGGCGGGGGCACTACCGTGCCCCCCGCCAATTCGAGCGCGAAGCAAACACTGCCGTACCATCCTTTACTGCAACCATTTCGCCACATTTTCAGGCCCCTATTTGAGAACCTCTGGATAAGACCAGAACGCAGAAATTTTCGTCATCCAGTAAGCTATAATCACATACTTAAAATCCAAAATTTCAAGTCTGTAGGTCATTTAGGTCCGAAGTTAAGCGAAAGCAAATTTTCGCATTAATGACACTCACTCACTCACTCATGATCATCAGAATAGAACTAGTACTTCCCATAAACTCAGACATCTGAAATTTGGTACAGAGTTAGGGTTTAATGGCCACATAAAGGGAAAACTATAAAAACTAGGATAATCGAAAATCTGGAGTACCTGGTGACCCTGATTAGAAAACACAAGAGCCCAACCAAACTATTAGAGATCGACAAACCGCCTTTACAAAAAATATTCAACTTGGTGGGCCGCTTCTTTTGATGTCAAAAATCGAAGGTCTGAAGTATCTGATGAAGAACCCTCATCTGGTCTCAGCTGTATTAGAGATATGGTAATGCCCCCTTCTACTATTGGTACATAAAAAAAATCGACTGTCATTGCAAAAACCCAGCGTAGTGGGACACATCTTCTAATTTAATCTAGCCTATAGCGTCCCACTGCTGGGCAAATCCCCTCCCCTTCTGCTTTGCCCACGTTTCTACAAAAAGAAGTGAAAAACATTCTGTAAAAATATATTATATTTACCCTTATAACCTCATTTAATTGCAATTTTTTTTTTATTTTTTTTTAAATAAAGTCAGTTAGCGTTCTGTGTTATTGGGTTTTCCTATCTGGAATTTCTCAGTAGCAGCCCGAAGTCCTGATTTGTGCCCGGTAGATGGCAATAGGCTCGCCCCCTATTACATGGGACTTAAACATAACTGGCGAAATGTGGGTGTACTATAGGTACACCTCTGCCCAACCCTTCGGGGAAACAAGGCGTGATGTTATGTTATGTTTAGCGTTCTGAATTTAATCTAAAGTGATCTTCAACATGTTCCAATAACGAAAAACCATACAAAGTTTATTGTTTGGATTCCTACGGAGACATATTTGGGAAAAGGCAATGATCAATTTTGCCTTGCTAAAGCGTCTCGTGTAAAGTCCAATGGAAGGCGATAGTCAAAAGTTTTGTTGGGCACATCACAACGCTCAGGGGGGTTATCACGTGCTCTTATAGCAGGGCAGAAGTTGAACTGCATTGCTATTTTTTTGTACTATGACATCTTACGAGCAGACCTGCATCAGGCTTGTTGCGTTGACGTTTACGAAAACCGTTCACTTTTCGTTCGCCTTTTTTTTTGTATAGACTTTTGACGTTAACGTCTGTAACGTACTATTAAACGAGATTTTTCACAACAGTGTTTTGTAATTCAAGGTTCAAGGTAAGCTGTTGTGAGCACCCACTTAAAGTTTTGTCGATTCGATGAGGTTGTCAAGTCGTTGGTACAAAAAGATACATAAGTGTTGCTAGCAAAACAAATGTAAGGCCGGGTCTTCCTGTGAGCATCGATGATGTAAGTGACCATAAGGACATTACGGATGTCTTCAGGGACCATTTTTCTGTACAATCCCCTTTGGGGCCTGCTGGTGGGGTCTTCAATGCTGAGATGCTGAACGAGGCAGTCGGGTAAGGTTTATTGTGAGAGGCTAATCCCCGGGGCACGACGGCCTCAGCATTGAACACATACAACCCGCTGACCCGCACATCTCTAGAGGCAATGTTCTTCTCACTGTGCTTGAGCCACTTTTACCTGCCATCAGATCTTATGAAGTCTGTGGTGGTGCCCGTTGTGAAAAATAAAACGGGTACCTTGCAGATAAAACAAACTACAGGCCTATTTCACTAGCTACCATCATAGCCAAGGTGTTTGACGATTTGCTTAACACAGTTGGATAAATATTTAAGCCTGCACATAACCATTTTGGTTTCAGACCTCATTGTCTACAGAAAATGCTATACTGTGTCATAAGCATACCGTCAAATACTACACGGATCGTTAAACCCCTGTGTCGCATACACACTGTTTCCTCGACTTGTCTAGGGCCTTCCACCTGGTGGCCTACGATATTCTTTGGGATAAGTTATATAGTATTAACCTGCCGCGTGAACTAGTGACTATTTTCAAGTTTTGGGATACGCATCAGGTCAACGGCGTCAGATGGGCGCGGGGCGGGGTCAATGACGGAACCGTATCAGCTTAAGTGTGGAGTGAGGCAGGGTGGATTGACTTCAACAACCCTGTTCAACCTCTACATGCACGCGCTGATTGTCGCGCTCAGCAGTCGGCATGTCGACTGCCACGTTGATGGTGTCTGCGTCAATAATCTGAGTTATGCTGATGACATGGTGCTGCTGAGCGCGTCGATCTGTGGCCTTAGAAAGCTGGGTGAGGTCTGTGAGAAGTACGCGGGTAGGCATGGCCTCAAATATAATGTTGACATGAGTCAATGCATGGTCTTTGGAGCCAGCGCGGCAGCGGTGCAAAATGCCTAGAAAACGTGCCACCAGTCTTTCTCAATGGTGTTCCCTAAACAGAGTGGACCATTTTAAATACTTGGGATCAGATGAGTCATGGCTGACCTCAAGGATCATGCTGACATCAAACGGGAGCGGAGGGCCTTGTCAAAAAGAACGAATATGTTGGCTCGCAGGTGTGCACGCTGCTCCGATCAAGTAAAGATCACGAGATGGTCAAGATATATTACACTTCACTGTACACGTGCAGCCTGTGGGCTCGCTAAACACAAGCGTCGTACAGCGCTCTCCGCGTCCAGTATAACAACGCGTTCATGGCGGTGTTGGGGCTGCCCTACTTCTGCAGCGCCGCGGGCATGTTTGCGGAAGCGCGCACCGACTGTTTTCACGCCACCATGCACAAGTGGTGCGCGTCCTTAGTGCGCAGGGTGCGGGCCAGCTCCAATACTGTCCTGATAATTTATTTATTTATTAAAACTTTATGCACAAGTAAAAAAATACTGTACAAAGGCGGACTTAATGCCTGAGGCATTTTCTACCAGTCAGGGTGATGCAGAGACAAAACATGGCAGGTGCAACAAAAGGGATAGATAACTCGAAAAAGAATACACTACTAAAACATAAATACTAAAATCCAAACAGCGTTGAGATGATTTACCAGACTTCTCACGAATATGTTCACGAGCCTTCACTTTGAAAGATAACCGACTGGTTGCCATCCTGATGTTCAGAGGGAGCGCATTCCAAAGAAAGACCGCCTGGATAAAGAAAGAAGAGTGAATAAAATCAGAGCGATGAGAAGGACATCGTAAAAGACGATTAGTGGTGAAACGAAGATTTTTACTATGAGCAGAGAGAGCAAGTATTGAACATGGAGGGTCAGATAAGAAGGAGAAGTAGGTTTGTCGAGTATAGAATATAACATAGAGCCCTCAACTCTCTACGCTGACGTATGGGTAACCATTTTTAAAGCAATCGGTGCGCAGACACATGTACTTACGTAGATTGAAGACAAATCGAAGAGAGAATAGGAGGTGAGAATTAGAAGGTGGTCAAGTTTATTAGGAGATCTGCATTCAGGTCATAGTAACACACATCACCATAGTCTATTATGGGAAAGATTAGGGACTGTACAAGCATAGCCTTTATGTGTGATAGTAGGAGGTTTTTCAACCGATACAGCGACTTCCGGTGACTTTTTTACTAACAGTCGTGACCTGCTTTCGCCAGTCAAGACATGTGTCGACATACAGACCAAGATTCTTAACATCGGAGCTAAACGGAATGACGGAGTTATCAAACATTACAGGTGGTAACGCCTTTCACTTTCCTCAAAGTGTAGGGGCTCCCTACAATGATAGCCTGACACTTCGTAGGGTTTACTGCCACCCCAAATCAATCAGACCAGTTTTTAACTACATCTAAATTCCGGTTAAGCTGCTCAATCGCATCGGATATGTTGTCCACACTTGCCTTTTTTTTTTATTGGGTGGGAAATCATCAAATGACTTTTCCCGCTCTGGGTGGAGCGGGAGGGCGTGTCAGACTTTTACTGACTATAACCCACCCGTGTTCCTTCAGTTGCCTGTGCCAGGGCCACGGTTTTCTCTGTGGAATAACCCGCGACCCTGAGGCGTCGGCCCTATCGGACCCCGTCATTTTGTGCTGACATCTCTTTGAGGCGCGCGTGGAACACAACGCGCCGTCGACCCGGGCCTGTTCCTTACCGGACGGCGAGCTACCCATGGCTCGCCGTCCGCAAGCCCGCGCCTACGGTGTCCGGGAATCTACTTGCGATTCCCGACGCCCAGGGCGTCTCCTGCGGCGACTAGGGGCGTGAGGGCGCAATGCTCTCTCCCTCACGCGCTCCGCCTCCTCCTTTGCGAGCATTACTGCTTCGCAAACGGAGGTGACGGCTTTCCATTCCCTCTCGCTCCATACCATGGCCTGGACCAGGGCCGGACGCGAGAGATCGCCGCCGCCAATCGCCTCCGCGAGGACACTGCGGTGCTCCGTCCAAGCTGGGCATACCTTCACCGTATGCTCCACCGTGTCTTCCGGGCGATCCACACAATGGTGACACCCGGGCGTTTCCTCCCGCCTTATGCGAAACAGGAACCTCCCGAAACAACCGTGTCCGGTGAGGACCTGTGTCAGGCGGAAGGTGAGGACGCCGTCGCGCCTCTCCAACCACTCCTCAAAGAGGGGACTTACCGCCAATATTGTGGCGTGCCCAGTCCACATTTGCCTGGTTGTAAAGCTGCAAATAGTCAGCATATAAGATGATAATGATTGCTGAGCGATTTGATTGCCCCTACATACGAAAATGCTGTAACAGACAGGTAGCCAGGGCGCATAAGTTAATGCCACGATTATGATTTTTATTTTCATTTCTTTTTTATTTTATTTTATTATTTTGAATTTTATTGACCCTTATAATTCGATATTTTATTATGTAATTGATACCTACTGATTGTATTTTCATTCTATTTCTGCGACATTTATAATTTGTACCTAATAAATTACTCATTCGTTTGTTGACATGCACATCACACTGCCATTTTATATTTTCTGTTCCAGTACTGATTTAAAAAAAGAGTTTTTTTTTGTATTATGGGTTTTGCCAGAATTAAATTAATTCAATTTTTTTTATTTAAAATTTAAATTTAATTTGTGTAATTTGTGACGAGTACGAAATATTAGAATATTTGGAGAATTTCGGCGACGAGACCCTATCCACACTATGGCGCAAGTAAATAGTATGAGGTGCTATGCGCGCGCTCTCACTACAACGTATCGAGTCGTGAATTAGAAAAGTTGTCTAAGTCAATAAATGAGAATGCAAATAGGTTTTGCTTATTTTAATGATTATTAGTTTATTTTTAGTCTATCTAGCTTAGTTTTGTTATAAATGTTCATATTTGAATCTATTAAGGCTGAAAATATGTTTTTTTGTTTATGTAATTATAAAAGTATAATTGTAACAGGATATAATAATGTGTAAAACGAATATTCCAACTGGATTCATGTAAATCGGACCACGCGTTCAAAAGGTATTAAGAAATTTGTGTGAGAAAAACTGTATGAACTATTTTTTTAGGTTTATGTTCTGTGATAACTGTTTTATGTGTGGATATGTAAAATGTTGTCATTTAATATGATTAAGGAATATATAAAAATAAATGTAAAAAAGGTAAAAATATCGCGAGCAAAATGGGCTCTAAATACTCGAACCACTGAGAGGTAAAGTACTAAGGTACTTGGTCGTCGCAGCATAGCTGTCGAAGAAGCAACAACTAGGAAGAAACCGAAATCTGTGTACAAGACTCTTGACAGAAAATCTGCTTCTATTTCATCGTCTGCCTCTTTCCCGTCTCTCTCCGAGGTCCTTGTGGGTTGTACGCCACAACACAAGCACATTTAGGGGTGCGTGGTAACGTGTGCTGCCAGAGAAATCATTCGACTCAGATAGTAGAGAGCGCTCGTTCAAAATAGTGGAGGAGTGTGTCCCAGCACGACTGCTGGTGCTGAATGCGCATCTGCCGTCGGCTACAGAGAGTGAGTAAGTATAGAATACCCTACAAAAGAAACTGACGGCGTCGCATTAGGGAAATAAATAACCCTTTCGAAATGAATGAAAGAGAATTTATGGGTTGGGTTCCCGCATTGACGAGGCGAGGGGGCTCAGTAGCCGTGGTTTGGATCCCCACTAAGAGGAACCCGATGAGGGGCCGCACGTCAGGGATTTTGCCGACAAGCCGACGACGTAGCGGCCAAGATTGCGGTTTCTTGCGCTTGAGCGACATCGCAACTGAGGCCGCAGCGGGAGAGGAGTGCCGGTATTGCGGTGCACCGCTCTCCCTACCTTCTGCTGCCTTAACGGGGTGGCCACCGTATGATTGCGGACGCGGTGGGGCCGCAGGAGAAGAGGAGTGTCGGTATGTTGTTGGCCGCTCTCCCTGTCCTCTGCGGCCGAAAAATGGTTGGCAACGGGGCCATTTAGCTTAGTCGTAGACGGAGGGCGGACAACGCCCTCTTCCAGCTCCCCATAATGGGTCCAGGGACGGCGGACTCGGGGACGTTCGCCGCCCCCCACACATCAGGAACCGAGGTGGCGGCACGTAGTGTTCCACGCGCACCCCTCTTAGACGTTGCGGGGGGAGTCAAAAACCTCACTTCCTCCACCAACACGAGGAGGCCAGCCGAGGCAGGCCAGCAGCAGTCGGGGTTGCTGAAGAATCGTATGTTCCCGCGACCCCGACGTTGGTGTGAGATGGAACACCGGGGTGGTTTTAAGTCAGTAAGAGTCTGACGGACCCTGCCCAGACTTGTTAGTGGTTAATTAAATGCAAAAACACAATATTTATTCTAATTAATCTGCTCTGCGACATTCCAATTAAAAACTCGTATAGGAACAAGTTACACCATTATGATATATTATGGTAAAATCCTTTCGCTAAGGTAAAAATACAAATATTTATTTGACGCCACCTGTCTCATTTACTATCTACTACGTTTAGAATAAACGACTAGCGTTATCTCTGGTTCAAAAATCAAAATCAAAATCAAAAGTCATTTATTCAAACTAGGCTGAGAGTCAGCACTTTTCGAACGTCAAAATTACATAAGACAGTCCCCCAAAACGCCCGCCCTTCACCACTTCCTAGTGCTTTAGCTGGGAAGAAGAAGTGGCGCAACAAACTCCCCAGCAGCACAGCTGTCTGTTTAGTTAGAAAACCATTGAATTATATAATTATAAGGTAATCGAATAAAAAGGTAATCGAGTAAAAGAATAAAAACCGAAACACAAAAAAATTACATATTAAATTATCTGCCATATTTAAGCTAGCCACGCCAATATACCCAAAACAGAAACCAATAAAAAAATCAATGAAAAAAACAACATAACTTAATACACAAATAAAAGCCTCCAGGCATAAGGGGCGTGACATCTTACATATGCATTATTGGATTATTTGTTAAGTAAACACAAATGACAAACCAGGACCATCGAAGTAAAATAAGTTAACAGAACAATTACTTTAACAAAATCAAAACCATAGACAGCAAGACGACCAGTCACCACAAGCAGCACCCGTTCACGAGCATAACGCAAGGATCAGCCATTGCCCCCCTCGCCATATTTGAGGGAAGGAGGCAACCCGATCCCCGACGCTACCGCAAGCAGTGACATCTACGGGAGCATGACGAACTCGCTGCCGGTTGCTCAGGCAAGAATAATTTAAGATCAATTGTCGAGGTCGCTAGCTAACCACTTATTGCAATACAACTCATTGAAAAACATTGTAATGAGCGGATCATGTCAATCATAAATGAAGGTAACTAAAACTAATTGACTTATACAGTCAAGTAAAATTAAAATAAATATACGAACTCGTATACCCTGTCAGTCTGTAAGCTGATTCTGGAGAAAGAACATAAACATTGTCTTGAGTTAATTACAGCGACCAGCTATTCTTATCGTTTAAGTAGTCGTTAATTGAATAATATGCCTTTGAACAAAGGTTGGATTTTACTTGAGCTTTAAACGCATTAAAAGGCAAATCTAGCAAAGAAGAGGGTAGTTTGTTATAAAAGGTTATGCCTAGCCCAACAAATGAGTTATGAACCTTATGAAGCCGGTGAAAGGGAGCACGTAGTTTGTTCTTATTTCTAGTATTAACATTGTGAAAATCACTGTTTTTAGTGTATAAGTGTATATTTTGCCTAATGTATAAGATGTTGGCGAAGATAAATTGTGATGCTACCGTAAGAATACCAATATCTTTAAAAAAATCTCTAAGAGAAACTCTGGCTCCTAGTTGATAAATTGCTCGGACAGCTCGTTTTTGAAGGACGAATATATTTTGAATATCAGCAGCTTTGCCCCACAGCAGAATACCGTAGGACATAACGCTGTGGAAATAACTAAAATAGACTAACCGTGCTGTATCAACGTCAGTGTATTGTCTTACTTTCCTGACAGCGTAGGCGGCTGAACTGAGCCTCCCCGCTAGGCTTGATATATGTGGGCCCCACTGAAGTTTGGCATCTACTGTTATGCCCAGAAAAACTGCCGAGTCTACTGTTTCAAGCAGCTCTTTATCTAAGACGATGTTGGGTCCTAGATTTCTAACATTCGGTAAGACGAACTTTATACATTTAGTTTTCTTAGCATTGAGAACTAGGTTATTTGACGTAAACCAATCCGTAACCATTGAGAGTGCACTGTTTACGTCGTCAAACTCTTGTCTATTCCTGTCTACTTTAAAAATAAGAGAGGTATCATCTGCAAACAGTACAACGTCACAGATATCATTTAAATAGAATGGTAAGTCATTGATATACACTAAAAACAAGAATGGACCTAGTATTGAGCCTTGAGGAACACCTAACTGAACTGGAAGCCCGGATGATTTCACACCATCGACATCTACACATTGGAACCTATTGTGTAAATAAGAATTTATTACGTCGAGAGCTTCGTTTTGGACACCGTAATGACGTAGTTTACGCAAAAGCGTGTCATGGTGCACGCAATCAAAGGCTTTAGAGAGATCACAGAAAACTCCAATAGCATTTTGCGATTTCTCCCATGCATTAAATATGTGTTTCAGCAGAGCAACACCCGCATCTGTAGTTGAACATCCTTTTGTAAAGCCATATTGTTCATTATGAAGGAGGCTATTTAAATTAAAATGTCTTAGCAACTGCTTAAGTATTAACTTTTCAAATATTTTGCTAAATGCTGGTAAGATAGAAATAGGCCTGAAATTGCCAATGTTATTTTTATTACCAGATTTAAATAATGGTATGACTTTACTACTCTTCATGAGGTCAGGAAAAGTTCCTATATCAACACATTTATTAAAAGTAACAGCTAGATAGGGGGCTACGATGTCTATTATGTTACTTAAGAGTTTAATTGAGATGCCCCAGTAATCACCAGTGTTTTTAGATTTAAGTGTGTTAAAGACGTTAATTACATCATTAGGCGTTACATGTTCGAAGCTAAATATGCGAGTACATTTTGGCACACTACTATTCAAAAGATTCTCAGCTTTAGACGGGGACGAATTTAAGGAGCAAGTCGTAGTTATAGGTATATTGGCAAAAAACTCATTAAAAGCCTCAGCTACGTCAGCTGCCTTATTAACTAATTTGTTGTCCACCAGAACTTCAAGTTGATTTTCTTGTTTAACCGACTTACCCGTTTCATTGTTAATAATTTTCCAAGTGGTTTTTACTTTATTATTGGAATTTTTAATTGAATCGCTTAAAAATTTTGATTTAGCAAAAACGCAAATCTTTTTAAATAATTTTGAATATTTTTTTACATACTCTAGGAAAGGAGTATCAAACCTGTATTTTTTCAAACCATATAACTCGTATAGTCTCGCTCTACTTTTATAAATACCTGGAGTAGCCCATTGGTTGAAGCCAACGGAGGTGCCATTAATGTTAATGGTTTTTGTCTTGAAAATAGATTGGTATTCTTTTAGCACAACATCAAAAAGGGCTCCGTATATTTCATTAGGATTTTCGTGTTCTACTAACGATGGTGTAATTCTATGAGCTATATTATTTTTAAACTTGTTACAACGACTAGCTGTATATGGCCTGCATTCAAGTTTATGCGGCTTTTTAGGTAATGACATCGGGAACCTAGCTAATAAACCACAGTGGTCGGACGTTAAGTCACTTAACACTAATTTAGTTTTGGCATCACAATTAGTAAACATATTATCAAGACAAGTTGATGAAGATGCCGTGATCCTAGTTGGTTCAAAAAACAAGTTAATTAAATTATAAGACCTAAACAGATTGAGAAGTCTAATACTTAATGGAGTAACATCTAAAATATTAATATTAAAATCTCCACATAAAATTATACTCTTATTACTTGTTTTTAACCTATTGAAAGAATCCTCCATTACCGATTCAAAACTAATTAAATCACCAGAAGGGGGTCGATAAACGCAAATTATAACGTATCGCTCGAGTTCAACACAAGACAACTCAATAGTGCGCTCAATAGAGAGATTAACTAAATCTAAACGTTGTTTACATTTCAACTTGTTTGAGACAAGAACTAGAGAGCCACCGCGAATGGCACTTTTCCTTACAAATGCACTTTGTACTGTGAAATTATCATCATTGATAAACACTACTTCATTTAACAGGTTGCATGACTTATCCACACACGTTTAAAGTCTCGTTGAATCTTACTTAGTTATAATGTTGTTTTGAACATAAAATTGAGCTTTTCAGTGCTTTTAAATAAAGTATCAAGGTAACTTGTTATAACTAATCATAGCTAAAACATGTAAATACCCAAAAAAAACCGGTAATGTGAAAACAGAATAAGATTTAAGTTTTTGAACTTTTTCTATTTAAAGGCAATGATATTACAGCAGGCCACAGACAAGCAATACCACTCAACTTCGTTCAATAGTCGTTCACCTTTATTACTGTCATGGTAAGATTATTCAAGGCCTGGAACTTGACCGGTTTTTTAGAAGCCATACTAAGCCCCTTTTTTTGCGTGGGAAATCATCAAATGTCTTCTCCCGCTCCTTGTGTCAGACTTCTACTGACTAAAACTTACCCGTGTACCTTCAATTGCCTGTGCCAGGGCCACGGATACTCTTTCGAATTACCCGCGACCCTGAATAGTAAGCCCCACTGAGCAAACGACTGAAGTAGGAGGAGTGGTGCAAGAAGACTTAGATGTTGTTTATTCTGTAGCTTATCTGTTGGCCCAGTGGTAATTTTTCATTATGGACCTTGTTGCGGTAATAGGAAGACCCAAAAAAAGGTATAAAAACGGCTGATTGCAGCAGAGGCTGTTTGGCTGATTCCTATATCATTATTGGCGTACCAAGCTAATCATGATTATTATACAGCAAATAAAATAAACTAGCGATACTCCACTGACCTGACTTTTTTTTTCTAAACTCATAATTTCAAGTAACTACAGCTGTTGTTGTGTACAGCGTTCGGGAATTTACGCAATATGTTCTCTTCCCACAGAACGGAGTTCCTCAAGGTGAAAGTGCATGTTGTCAGTGATGACCTATGCCACTGAAACAAGGTCGCTCACACAGGGCCTCATTAGGAGGCTGAAAGTCACCCAAAGGGCAGTAGAGAGGGCTATGCTTGGAGTGTCCCTACGTGGTCGAATCAGAAATTAAGAGATATGCAGTAGAAACTAAACGACATAGCTCGCAGAACCGATAGCCGATAGAGCCGATAGTTTCTGTAGTAGTGACCACGTACTAAAAGACGTAGCGTTGGAAGGCCTCCCCACACAGGTAGACTAATGAATTTGCTGGATGCGGGAAGCACAGAACCGATCACAGTGGCGGTGCTTGGGGGAGGCCTTCGTCATGATGACAGTTGTGTCATTTGTGACAGATAGACAGTAAATTAAGTATCGATAGACATAACCTCTGAATCAAATCGATCGCACCATCTGCACTCGCCCTTACAAGCCAATACCCGATGTTAGGATTATGCGGTACTATTGGTTTGCACAAGCACCGTGATTAAAATTAGTTGGATGAAACGATGAAACATGTGATTAAGCCCGATCATCCAATTCATACCGAAGGTAGCCAGATAAGCCGTCTCGTCGCGATCGAAAATGTAATGGATTTTATGGAAATAATGGATGTTTAGCTTTGATATTTGTATGAATTGTAATGACATGTGTCCATTGCATGAAAGCAAATAATATTGTGGATTATTCATTAATTATGTGGTTGTTTGAATAGCATGCTTTTTAGGTTATGTTTCAAATTCAGAAAGTAATATAAGCTTGGAGGAAAAGTATTTTCGCATTATAGTATGTATGAACTTGTTATGAAATCTCTTTGGTTATACTATTTGTATCTGGCTGGTTTTGGTATCATTGAAAGTTTAAATTTTAAAGAACATAATTCCAAATTCAAATTAGGCAAATGTGTAATTTTTATTTGTTTTTCGTACTGTCAAGATAAGTGAATCTAATGAAGAAATTAAAAAATAAATTTTAAAATTTTACTACAAAAAAGGTAAAAATGCAACGAAAAAATGCAACGCAAGCCGCGAAAACAAATTGCGATGTCTATGGACCTAGGGCAGTGTCTGTGAGAGTAGCACAAATTTGGTTTAAGCGTTTACAATCGTTAAATTTTGATGTCAAAGGTGCACGTCGCTCTGGTCGCCCTATTACGGATAAAATGGATGCCATTTTTGAAAAAGTGGATCATGATCGGTATATCAGTAGTTACGACGTAGCTGAAGAACTGGGAATTGACAACAAAACATTTTTGGCGCATTTGAAAAAAACTGGGTACACAAAAAAGCTCGATATCTGGGTACCTCACGAGCTCACTGAAAGAAACCTAATGAACTGTGTACTCATTTGTGAATCTTAATTACGACGTAATGAAACCGAACCATTTTTGAAGAAACTGGTGACGAAAAGTGGATCACGTACGACAAGAACATGCAAAAAAGGTCGTGGTCAAAGGCCGGTCAGGCTTCACAGACTGTGTCGAAACTCGGGTTAACTCGCAACAAGGTGATGATGTGTTTGTGTGGTGGGATTGGAAGGGCATTATTCATTATGAGCTGTTACCACCAGGCAGGACCATCGATTCTGAACTCTACTGCGAACAACTGATGAGATTAAAGTACGAAAGTGAGAGAAAGCGGCCGGAATTGATCAACAGAAGGGGTGTGGTTTTTCATCATGATAACGCTAGACCTCACACATCTTTAGCCACTCAGCAAAAATTAAGAGAGTTTGGCTGGGAGGTGTTAATGCATCCGCCGTATAGTCCTGACCTTGCATCTTCAGATTTGCACCTGTTTCGGTCTCTTCTGGCAGTGTCAGGTTAACATCACGAGAGGACTGCCAAAACCATTTGTCGCGGTATTTTGATCAGAAGTTCCAAAATCTCTATAGCAATGGGATCATGTCCCTACCTACAAGATGGCAAAAAGTTATCGATCAAAATGGTACCTACATACTTTAGTTAAATGTAAATAAACTAGGTTAAAAATATTTTGAATTTTCTTAAAAAATGCGAAGAAACTTTTTCCCCAACCTATTATGAAATGTTTCGCTGATAGGGCTAAACAAACCAGCCGGAGGCGAAGCAATGGAAAAAAAAGCATCTTCGTGATCTGAATATTAAAACTTAGGACAAGAAAAAGGGTCTAGGATTACAATACCAACTTATTTTCAAGGTCCGGACACGCCGTAACAAAACTATTTTTAGAATAATCCTGACTGAAAAATGACTGATAAAACCTACAAAAATCTTTTCAGTATACAGAGTGTCCCGTAAGTCGACATCAAGCCGGAGTCGGGTCATAATAGTTAACAGAATATTTTTATTTTTTAAATGTAGCATCAACAGGAGTTAAAAGACCGTCAGGCAGTAGATTTTTCGTTTTAATTTAAAAAATTCAAAGCAAAGTTTTTTTTTTTTTTTTGTTAACTTGCATCACCCGATTCCGGCTTGACATCTACATAAACTCAAAAGTCTTCTAATACTGGATCAATCATAACAACCACAACTTAACGCTCAACAAGAAAAATAACATCATCTTACAGAATTCGTTTCAAAGCCAGTACATTCAATAGGGTAATGATTCAACCAATCTTTGATATCGCTCCGATTATTACCACTTAGTCGTTCAATGTCGAGTACATAATAAAATGAAAACCAAAGATTTTTTTTTTTTTTTTTTCTGTTAACTGTTATGACTTGACCTATCACCCGAATTCGGCTTGACATCTACATAAACATCACATAAACTCAGAAGTCTTCTAATACTGGACCAATCATAACAACCACCATTTTACGCTCAACAAGAAAAATAACATCATCCTACAGAATTCCTTTCAAAGCCAGTACTTTCATTATGGTAATGATTCAACCAATCTTTGATATCGCTCCGATTATTACCACTTAGTCGTTCAATGTACTCGTTTAGGAACAAAAGAGCCCCTTTTTTCGCCTTCACTAATATTTTTCTTGGTCATAATGGTTTTATTAAAGCGATAAAATATTATTTAAAGGAAAGCGGTTATGGTACAGCTTCTAATTGAAAATGGGAAAATGTTTTTTTGATGATCGTGTTTTAAAGGAGATTTCGTGTTTGGGGAATAGATCAATTTAATGTTAATAGAATTTTATAAGGGTGATTGACAGTATTGCCGTAGCTTTGTGTAACATAGTATTTATCTACTATATTTTTTACGCAAAAATAAATCTATACATCCTAACTTCTTAACTATCCTATCTAATATTATAAACGGATTTGGATGAAATATGGCACACAGATGCACCATGACCAGTGTAAGGAAATAGGCTACTTGCCATCCCGGATCGCTGACGAAGTCGAGGACAACAGCTAGTACTCGTAATGTAATAAAATCGTAGCAAAAACAAAAGAACACTACCACATTGGTTTTTAAAGTAACTTTTGCGAAGTCTGGGAATTATTTTAATGACAACATTTTTTTTTTAATTTTTGTGTGTTTGTCTGAATGTATGTTCCACTACAGGATAGATTTTGTCCTTGTATGTATATTTCCAGTAAGCCCGGTCAGTCTGTAAGCTATAAATTATCACGCTATTTTCTAAGGGGCATTTTTTGCGTATTCTTCTTTAGTTTACCACAAATTGTTAACAGACGTGTCAAATGGTTTGAAAAATATGGGTGAAATATACCTCTGCCTAAGCCTATTGGGATTACAGGCGTGATGTTATGTTATATTTTTACAGTTTTTTATGATTATCTTCACGCTATACTTTAGGGAGGTAAGCAGTCAGTCATGACATATACAGGGTGAACCTTTGAAACGGGGTATTAAAGGTCGGCACTGAGGAACATACATTCAAACAAACAAACAGACAAAAATTCTAAAACCTGTATTTTCGCCATTAGAATCGTTCGAAGACCATTCAATATTTAAAAAAAAAGCTACGAGCAATTCTTATATTAAATATTGAATGTTCAATTATGAATTCGCAACGATTTTTTATTATTTAACTATTTATAGATATTTATAAATATTAAGAATAAGGATGTGTTTTTCAATAATAATGATTTATATAATCTTCATTAAATCAAAGGCCGTGTAATTCCACAAGATCTTAAATTTGAAAAATTGCCAGAGTACGAGGCATCTTCAATAAACGGCTACCTAAACCCACCATAAATAATTACAAAACATTATTATAATCCCCCAAATACCCATTATAACAATAAGGAAGCAGTTGAGCAAAATTAAGTGAACAATTTTCGAGAACCCACCACCTAAAATTAAAAACATTGTAAATTGAGATTCCTTACATAATATTGAAGCGCTTTAAACGAAATTAATTAAGTCAATACCAAAATTTTCCTTTCAATTTATTTCTAAATCTGTTTATAACAAATCCCTGGGGCTCGCTGTAGTTATTTTAGAGCGGCCTGTATATGGGCAGGCTCAGTCTATCGACGGTTTTGATAGTTTATTAGAAAATTTAACAAACCATTGATTCTTATGACGGAATGGACGGGGGCTGAGTGCAAGCGATAGTAAATAATAAAAATAATGAAGGATATAATAATAAATTATTGTACAATAGAAAAACTCAAACATAATGTTATTCATACACTCAACAATATTGTACAAGTGGAGCTCAAAAACAACTTGAACAGGTGGCTCCTGAACTAAGTAAAGAGATACTTAAAGGTATCTTAGAAGAAAAAATTTAATAAACATAATTTAGTTCTAGTATTTTTTTTGCTAGCTTTCACTTCCCCACTGCTGCTTTGCACTGGCCCACTGCTATTTTTGGCCCGCCCTCGGCAGCGCCCGTCCATCTTCGGGCACATACGAGTGAATTCTTCCAAGCAGTCCTAGTTTGGTATAAAAAAGAAAATAACTTACACCAGAGAAAACGTGGGGAAGTCGCCCTGCCCCTTGTCAAAGTCAAAGTCAAAGCATTTATTTCAAATAGGCCCATAAAAAGGCACTTTTGAACGTCAAAATTTACATTAAAAATAGAACTGATTCTAGGCGCCACTTCCAAAAAGTAGTTTCGTATGGAGAAGAAGTGGCAAGAAACTCCACCGTTACTCTTTTAAAATGTTTTACAATATTTTGTATACATTAATTATATTTCTATATGTGAAGATGATGCACCAAGAATAAAAATACTATACCACTATTGGTACAAAAAAAATAAAAATAAAGCAAAGGTATATAAATTAATCACATGATAAGTACATTGTGCTCACATATTTACAAACAATTGTAAAAATATATGATTTTCCTAAAATATTAACTTGGAATAAGTCAGTGTGTGAGTAAAGTAAAAATAACCAAATATACAATACAATAAGCAAATAGTATGATTTTGTCTAGCCTCTAGATTGTCCTATGGAGCAGGACCAGCATGTTTCCAAGCATTCTTATCAAGGATTGTGCTAATATTATCTTAACTGAAATCACCAACCCGTCTGCTAAGATAGGTGACAATGGAAATTCCCTTTGTCCGCTTATTGCACTGTTCATAGGGATAAATAATTCCAAAGAAACATGACAAGTCCAACTTTCTTAGTCTATTTCCACTTTTTTAAACTAAGTTAAGCATTTTCAGCATTTAGCAGCCCGATGTCTGGTTTTGTGCCCGGTAGATGGCAATAGGCTCGCCCCTATTAAATGGGACTTAAACGTAACTGGCGAAATGTGGGTGTACTATAAGTACACCTCTGCCCAACTCTTCGAGGAAACAAGGCATAATGTTATGTTATGTTATATATATTAAATAGGTACAGACAAGCCCGTAATACCCTTTCT
Organism: Dasypolia templi; assembly: GCA_963555695.1. NCBI lineage: Eukaryota > Metazoa > Arthropoda > Insecta > Lepidoptera > Noctuidae > Dasypolia > Dasypolia templi. The sequence continues at coordinate 4,638,857 of OY743148.1, read as the reverse complement.
AACGTGTAACAAATTTATTTAACAAAACAACAGGACACAGTTAAACTCATAACGACACGGCGGAATCCATAGAATGATTGTGAAAGCGAAAATAGAAGTTGTTTCAAACACTTTGAAAAAGCAAATAATTTCGTGCTACCTACACGTGTTTTAGCAATTCAAGTTGGATTAGGCTTCGTTTTAACTAGTTAACAGTTTATAAAAGCATATTTTAACGTGAATGGCGTAAAGTTAGATGGCGGATTTTTTTTTAAAGTTTTAGTTTAAAATGTTCGTGAAAAAGATTTTGTTAATGAAAGGGGTTTGTTATGTATGTAAAATGTTTTGAGAAATAATGAAAATAAGCGTATGAAAATAGTAATCTGATTGAGAATTTCCGCACTCTGTTACCTTTTCAAGGTTAAAGAGTGCGGAAATTCTATAGTTCAATCCAGCTGAATGAGAAGAAATCCAAATCTTTTATAAAACGCACCCTATGCAGGCATGCATATTATAAGTTAGGGGATTACATCGCTGATAAAAATGGCCTGGCTCAATGCTGGTCCTGCTCCACACCACATCTAATTAATTAACATTTGATATACTGTTGGAGCTGCTGAAGATTGTAAGAATATATTTAAATTATGTAAATGCATATCATAGGATAAACTCAATCTCTTTGCATTATGTAAATGCATGGCATAGGTGTGAGTACTTTGTACTATGGAGCCACCATTTACCGGGTAATGTCTTATGTTGACTTGAATGTGCCCTAGCGGCTGATAGTATGTCATGCTCACTCAAATGTCTCGTTGTCGGTGGCGCGTGTGTTGTATCATTTAGCTCCCTTCAAAATGGTTGAGCTGAACGGTGCTGATCCTTGCGTCATGTTCGTGAACGGGTGCCGTCAGTTGGGACTGGTCATATCTTAGCTGCCACGGCTTATTTTAATAATAATTTTTTTGGTTCGTTTTTATTTATATATTTTGTAAGAACAATATTATTTAAAAGAGTATCCGTGGTGTTTCTTGCCCTTTCTCCTCCATAGGTACCTACTACGCTTTGGAATGGGCAACTAGCTCCATATTTCTAACTGACCGACTCGCATGACAATTCAAAAGTGCCTGTAAATGGTTTAATGGAAATAAATGCTTTGAGTTTTATTTTGAATGTCTATTGAGTGCTTAGATACTTTTATAAATTCAGTCCCTTTACTTTAAAAAATAAATAAAACATGATTGATAATGTTTGACTATAAAAAATTGTGCAATATGTGTGTTAAAGCTCCACTCAAAATATTAATAATGATTTATTTCAATGACCTATTTCACAAAATAAAACTTTTATGTCAACTAGAAGAGCTTATTACAAAGTTCAATATCATACTCGCTTACACTCACATACACCTTTTACCATACCTTCCAAATTTCCAGACGCTTCTCGCAGCCAATGGCTTTAAAAGTGGTGGCAAAATTTCAACCATCGTGATAAGGATCCCCAATTAGAGAGGTTCAAGCCCCATTGATCCCTGTTCAGGGACACGTCCCAGGTATTAGAGCAATAAATCGATTTATTGTTTACGGTATAAGTAAGGGCTTAGGTACGGAAATGAAGGTCTCTGTTTTGATTGAATGTTGCATTTTGTTGTAGTAGCGATAAAACTCCAATAAAATGTTTAGTACTCCGAGGTTTTCTAAAGAGTTAACTTATTATTATTATCTCCTTTATTTTAACAATAAAGATAAAAAATACTTACATTTTTAAATATTAGGTATAAATAAACTAATAGCTTATTATTGTTTTTATCTTGAGCTGTTTCCGTCTTTCAACGATGACTGTAAGGCATAAAAATGCGCTGTATAAACAATATAAAAAAATCAAAAGTAATTTATTTAAACTAGGCTGCTAATCAGCACTTTTTGAACGTCAAAATTACATAAGACAATCCTCCAAAACGCTTCCCCTTCACAACTTCCAAATGCTTCATCTGGGATGAAGAGTGGCGCAACAAACACCCCAGCAGCACAGCTGTCTATTAAGTTAGAAAAACTTAATTCTATACAAAAGTAGGTATTACAAAACACAAAACATTATACCAAGTTATTTGCCAAATGTTAGCTAACATACGCCAATATACCAACACAAACATTGAAAACTATACTCAAGCTGGAAAAAAAATAAAAAAAAACGTAAACAGAACCTAATATTTAAATGAAAGCCTTCAGGCATAAAGGGCGTGCCCGCTTACATATACAATGCTGCATTATGTTAACAAAGTTGTAAATTGAAGTCACAAATACTGATGGCAATCCTTCCAAAAGTAACAAAATTCCCTCCATGATTCCACGCTCTTGGTAATCGTTCTTGCAACCGGCTTGAGGTTACAAGAACGGTCCACGGTCTTTCATTTCCCACCCCATATTACATAGGACTTAAACCTATCTGGCGAAACGCGGGTGTGCTTTAATATACTTCTGCCTTTAATGAGAATACAGGTGTGATTTTTTGTGTAAAATCCTAAAAATCTTGCTTGCCACTCAGGAAAATCCATCGGCAAGACCCCATTATCTTGAACAGATAAAGTAGATACCATTTAACGAGCTCCCAGCATACCCCGGTGATACATCACCGTGATTGTCGGATCAGCAGTCAAAGCGCGTGCTCGGCTTGAATGGGAAAACGTGACCGGCAAATAGTAGGTCTAATGTGGATATGGAGATCAGGCCTCCTGTTTTAGAAGAGAATAGGAGTAAGGATTTTATTTCTACATTTTCTCGGATTTAAGACTTGTTTGTAACTAGCTTTTTGCATAGGAGTCTATAGTAGAGTTTAAAAAAAGGATCGGCTGGTGGAAAGATTGAAGGATCAATGTTGGCTTACCTTGAAATGTACAGTTTTAGATTTTGAATTAGTTGTGTCCTCCCTTGAGTGTCGCATGCTACGCATAGGTACATAAGAGAACGAGCTCGAAATGTCAACTGAACCTCGTGGGTAATTACTGTCATCGCCATTGGACAACAGTATTCTACGATTATTAGAACTGGCAATACGATCTGCCTTTATTATTCTACACTCTATGGGTAAACTCATAACGAAGACAGGACGGTATCATTTATACCATGTTAATGGCTGTGTATTAATGTATTCTCTGTTTTTCCGAAGGCCTACCAAAAAGTTTGAAATTACGTAGACATTTCGAGCGTTTAGGTTAAAGGAGCTACGGCATTCAAGGGGTTAAGGAAAGCGGTCGAGACGACAAAATTACAATTTAATGGAACACAAAACCACTGGAATTATCGCCTATTTTGCTGTTTATCTATTTCTGTATCAGTCCGTGACATCACAGCGGGCCCTATTAGAGGAGTAATTATTCTCGTGCTTTTAGGAACGTTCGCATTCTTAAATCAGTCTCAATCTGTCAAAAATACCTCTAATTGTCAGAAACTGTTGACAAGTTTTTGACATTTTGATCGTCGCCGAGGTAAGATTTGCTAGATTTGAACGTTTTTATTTACGGTTATTGGCCTTCAGAACACCAGCGCTGTGACAGTTATTTCTAGTTATTTCTCTTATGCTGAGATAGTGGCCTTTTAGCCTCGTACATGACTTTGTTATTATTTTCATTTTACTTTTGTTTTATTTATTTTTAAGAATTTGTTTAGTAAGTTTGTGAAACTGCGTATACAACGTACTGCGTTCTGCGGACTGCGTATTCCTGTGCGATTCACGATTAATACTTTTTCTTTCTTTCTTTTATAAAAAGTGAACTGTTATTTAGTTTATTGTTATATATTAAAGAAAAAATAATAATAAGTAAACACACCACTGTTTACTTTTTTTTTTTCACTACACCAGTTGTACACTTTTACGTCATATCAACAAGCCTAATAAAAACAAAAGAAAATAGGTACCTCAATTTAATACACACTAAAGCGTTACTATCAAGGCGCAGTCCCATTGCTGCACATTGCGCATACGTTTATCTTCGCTTTGAATTAAAATGTTTTCGGGGTTATTCACTACGACTCATGGCGATGACGCCACGCTACGTAGGTACGGGAAACGCGTTTGGCGTGCTCGGATCTGTCACTCAGAGGCGTAGCATCAAAGTGCCGCCGTTTGTTTATTCTAGACTTTGAACTAATCCGAGCGCTGCATTTGTTTCTGTGGAAAGGTACACACACACACCGACATAATTAAACAGACGGTGCTAACGTACGTAACCTCCCCGTGCAAAGTATTCGCGTCATTCGAGTCGCGCCTTAAAACAGAGGACCGTGTGAGTGACTAATTATCAGGGATCCCCTCCGGTCTGGTAATTAACATAACAATTAAACATACACAGTTATGGCTTTAAATTATAAGCCTGCTCCATTGAGACTAAAGTCACAATAGAACTTTGGGATCGGGACGTGTTAACTTTGGCCGGGTATTCCGAATATCGCCCGGTTAATTCAAGTATTGTTGGGAAAAGGTAGTGTAGATATTTTATTGGCGTTGAGAATTATTTGTTTTAAATTAATTGGACAATGTTGGAATGATTAAATACTGGATTTCGGTTAAGTTAGCCCAATGTTGTTAGTTGAGGCAGCAATAGATTAAAATAGATTGGGATGATGAAATATTCTCACTGTATACCTACGAGTAGTAGCAAAATGTCTTTGATTATTCTATGGAGTGGCGATGAGGTAATAGCGGTTAATACAAGTTGTGATCTGTTAATAGTTGTATGTGTAGTGTTGTGTGTGTTTAAACAAAATACAATATGGCCGATGAATCAGAGCCGATCTGAACATAGGCACTCCGAACTATCGCGCTTGTTCATAATTCACGTAAAACTTGGCATGAAATAAACATTTCATAATCTTACATATTAACAAACCTATATCGAATGGCTAGCAGCGTTCGAATATTCCGCTTTCGAAATGGTAACTTCAACCAATGGCAAAGCGTAATGACAATGTTCATACATTTTGTCCAATCATGGGCCTCTATTGGTCGTGTAATGGCACGTATTAAGAAGAAAGTTTTCACCATGGAATAAGTATGTACGTACTATTTATTTGAAGGTCCTTGGTTTTCGCCGATTTTCGAAACAAAAACAAAAAATTTTGAACATCTAAACTTGCGTGTGCTTGTGTGTTAATAAACCACAAGGAACATTACTAATTGGTTTCTTAAAACCAGTCAACGAGCCTAATAATTAATAAACTATCTAAATTGTGCATGTATTTTTAAAGTATTAAATAAAATTTATTATACACAATATTAAAAAAGCACATTTAAAATAAAAAACCTCACACTATCACCAAAGAACGACGCGCTGCAGCCTAGTAGAATAGTGCTTAATGCTCTTGAATCGCCATTCCGCACCTAGTTCATTGGATATCGCTCTGTATACGCTACGTTATAGTGACATAGCTTGGAACCCTGCCCACCCAAGACAGATAGCACAGCCATATTAATATTACCTCTATCCATCTTAGATGTCAATAGTACAAATAGTTGGTATTGGTATATTTAGTGTTATGTGAACCTGAATGTAACTTTGATGGCGGATAGACTGGTCCAAAGCGATATCTAGTGATTTGGGGTAATAGATTTGCTGGTTTATGACCTAACCCACGCACTGTTGTGTCCACGCGTTACTGAAATGCTCTTGAACTGGCAATCTTTTGAACAAAAATATCTTTTAAGCTGGTGTTCTTGAACGCAAGCTCAAGGATCTTAGAACCACTTACAAAAGTTTAGTATCTAGAGACTAAACTTTTTTAGATGGCTAATCGTAACATTTTCGTAGTCACGAAGCCCCTAACTTCTAACTAGTGCATGGTGGCAAGAATAAGAAAAAAAAACATTCACAAATCATTTAAACGAGACCCAACGGCATGAAGAAGATGACTGAAGTTTGTCTCTAACTCAAACTCAAACTCAAATCATTTATTTCAATTAAACCATTTACAGGCACTTTTTAATTGTCAACAAGTCAGAAATATGAAGCTACTTGCCCATTCCAAAGCGTAGTATGGTACCTATGGGGAAAACGGATGAGAAAATCCGTGGACAATTTTTCAAATAATATTGTTACAAAAGTATTAGTATCGTCGTTCATATTGATTTTTTACTTGACAACGATGTAAAAAAGGACGCACACGTTAAAAGGGTCCAGAATGCAGCTAAAAAAAATAGAAACAATCCAAAATTAAATTATTAAAATAAGCCGTAGCAGATAACAGATGACCAGTCCCAAATGATGGCTGGATGGATGATGGGGTCTGTATGTTGCAATGAGCACAAAGGACAACAGTACTGATATTGTATCAAATATAGCCAATGACACTTTTTTGTGTGTTGTGCAAGAAACAATATTGTTTTAGAGACATGTTTATTTATGTTGTTTCAACCTATCGCATTGACCGTAATCGATGGCATTAGTTCTGCGACCCAGTTGAAGTTTCAATTCTAAATTACAAAAGAAACTAAAGATCTTCTTGACCTCACACTCTTGGTTGAATTAGTAATTATGGTATCAAACAGAAAAAATAACATAAAATAAGACCTACTACGTGGTCTCGACGGCTTTGGGTAATTTTAATACTAGCATCAAAATGTCCAATTCTAATAGATATATTCTGTTAACCCATAACATACATGACTGGCGAAGAATGACGAAGAAACCCAAAACTAAATGGGATAATGGCAGAGAGAGCCAAAGATATAGGTCAGAGTATTATGGCACACCCGGACTGGAATGGCTTCGGCCTCAACATACACTGCATAAACATGAACCACCTAAACGAAGAAAACCCGATACACCTGGAAGAAATGATACGAACACTTACCGAAGAAAGTAAGAAGGAAGGGCTACTAGCATTCAAATACAAAACAAAACTGCTCACAAACTCCAAACAAACAGCTTTAAAAATTGTTGGTCAACCACTTGAATATTTACAAGATTACATCTACCAGGGACAGATAATTTCCCACAAAGACCAAACTACTAAAGAAATTAACAAAAGAATAGCAATTGGTTGGAAGAAGTACTGGTCACTGAAAGAGATCTTGAAATCCAAGGAGCCAAGCATGGCAACAAAAACATGAGTCTTCGACTCCTGTGTACTTCCAGTCATTATATATACGAGTGCAAAACTTGGTCACTCACCAAACACCAAAGAAAAAAGTTGGAACGCTGTGAGAGAGCCATGGAGAGAAGTATGACAGGAATAAAGAAACCAAACAAAGTGAGAAGATGATGATGACACGCGATGTTCTAAACAAATGGAGCGCAATTGTCTCTGACTGGCACCTCAAAGACGGAAAATGCAACAGAGGACGCCATAAAACGAGATGGGAAGACGATCTAAAACTCACGGCGGGACATCAGTAGAGAAGGGTAGCGCGAGACAGAACCCAGTAAAAAGGGTTAGAGAAGAGGCACGCTGAACTGCGTGGCATTTTGTAATAGAACCAGAATACAGGATTTACCATGCATTATGTAACCGTATAGTTCAGAATAAAGGGCTTTATTATTATTTAGTATAGCACACCCACATGTACTTACTCCAAGGATAGATGTCGCGCTTGCAACCTCTAGTCCAATGAGGCAGCAATAAATGATTTGCCATTATCGAGGGTTGGAATTATGCCAGACAGGATCGTAGTTTATCACGAGCCTAATACAGCAATTGGCAAACCATCACACATGCGTAAATCGATATTTTTAGCAAATAATTAAGTTTCCAAAATCACAAATTCTTTGAAAGACAGCAATAATGAATGGTTGGTTTTTCGTTGGTCACTATTGTTGTTAACGACAACTTTTCAATTTAATTTAGTTATTTGTATTTTTTGTTTCACGAACTGTGTTCAAATAAAGGTTATTATTTCATTTTTGTTTGATGCCTCTGACATCAGTCTACCTTATAAATACTCTTTTTAATAATATTAAAATGATTCGGTAATAAATCATTCTCTCGTAAATGAACAATAATAAAATGAAAAAGAAAGCAACAATAAGTGGCTATGAAGAAATAATAACACCATTAAATAACTACGAAAGAATTGTTAAAGCAATAATACAGTACGAAACAAAACAAATTTTATGAACTGTGAGACCTTAATGAAGGCTGGATGGATAACATTTTGTTGTAATCGCCGTCGATTCCGCTGACAATACCAGATATAATAAAGGAAAAGTGAATTGCGTCATACTCGAGAAGAATACACACGGGGAAACGTTATGTCATACAAATTAAATACCTTTTTAAACATACAAATATTTTACCGCTCGTTTCAAATTCGCATTCCTAGTTTCTAGCCTCTTAAACAACTATGAGGTTAGTTTCAGGTTAATCCGATGCAGCTTAATATAATAGCAAATTTTCAATTAAGCTATTTGTGAATGTAATTATTATCTTCCATCGTAAGACACTGATTAACTTTTTAAAAACCTTCTTACTAAATACCGATAGTCAGGATATTTGTGTTTTGGAGGGAAATGTGACTATTGATCTTAGATCCCAACCGATTTGCTGTCGCTTTTGGTTGTTTTACTTTTATTTAAAACAGCTTCGCTTTCTGCCGTCCAGAGGATCTAGATAATTGATGGCAATTGCTTTCAAAGCGTTTCGTGTTACTTACTAAGATTTTCAACAGGATTAACTTAAGCTTTTACCTACTCATACGGTAATTTTTGCATTTGAAATTTTATTTTAATTTTAATTCTGTGACCTTTACAGTTTGCACTTTGGTTTATTTTAATTTTAGCGACATTTTATTATATTCTTACGTATTCCGTTGCAGTATTGTGGAATTTGAGTTGTTTTGATGTAATCTGGGTGTATATACAGGTTGATTTGTAATTTGACGTATTTCTTCCACGACGCGACGTGATGGTGTGACCCATTTGCAAAAGTTAAGCACCCCATAATATTACCGCCTAGGCGACAATTCATGGAATTCAAGAAAACTCATTTTTATGTATTTTGAAAAAACCTCAGTTCTCTTCACTAAATATCACTTTTCTCTAAACTCTCAAATTGGATTACCTTCATTGTTATCCAAATGACAACATTTTATAAAAACAACAAACAGCTAAAAGTTGAAGGACGAAGTTTCGTGCATGTTACATAAACTAGACACCAGTTATCTCAACATAAAACTAAGGCATTAAGCGAACAAATTGCAGGGGGCGGGGTTATTTCATCTTCATTGTACCGGCTGTTTCACGAGGTATTTTTTTTTTGAAATCTGAGGTGCCCATGAAGCAGTACATAATGGTGGCAAAAGTCGAATTTGCAAATTATTGAAATAAAAAAAAAATGATAATCGAATGGATTATGCGGTTCATGTTATCCCTTTATCCCTTGTTAAAAATGTTTTCTCGCATCCCATGAATTTACGCCTAGGCTTTAAGGGGTGCTGAATTGTACGAAGTCACCCTGTATACCTATACATATATTACGTTTATTGCGAATCACACGTAATCCATATAGTATTAGTAACAACGACTTAAAAACTATTAAAAAAAACAATAAACTCATACCTATGTGACTCAACACTTGTTGGCACGTGCCTCTGTACGCAGTGTCAAATAAAGGGGATATCCAATTTATCGAAAAATGCTTTTTAGGATGCTGTTGGAGCCTCCGCCCAACCTACCCATTATTGACGCTCTTTGTCATTATGGCATGGAAATCGTCAACACGGGCTTCATCATTTTGTGTTTTTTACAAAGTATTTTTTTTGGTACCTTATGTCAGTTTCATACATATTTGTCTTTTCCATCATCATTATTGCCGACAGATAATGATCTTGTCTAGTACGAGTACCTCACAGGTTTTTTTTTGGTAATCTGCGTCTTTTGACATTTTCGTCTGTTTCAACGAGTGTGAAATCTAGCAAAGAACTCTTTTTACAGTGTCTTCGTTCCTGAAACTGCTCGTACCAGTCTACAGCCGTATGTCAACAATATTAATATCCGTTCACGAATAATATCAAGAAGGGAGACGTAACAAATAAACGTCATTGCAAACAAAGGCCCTGTGACCGCTGACGAGAGGCCGTTTAATATAGTCATGATTACAGCATCAATCTTTACTATTGTTTGTTTGTTTGTCAGATGATGTTTTGGGGTGTTGAACAATGGGAGCAAGGGCAGGTGTTCCGAGGGTCAGGTATTTTTTGGTTTGTCTGTGAAAAAGATTGGTTTTAATCTATGAAACTGCTTGATGAACTAACTGCTTATGTACTACATAAATGAGTAACAGGCTAAGGTAGGTTGGTATTATAGATTTAGACGCTGCATTAAAGTCTAAATCTATATTACCTCGCACGACAAATCACTAAAGGCGAATTTCACAATTGAAACTGAACGCGATCAGCAAATAACTTCGTTTAAGAATTGTCAGTGTCATTATTTTCTGTGGAATTTTGACAGTGACAGCTCTTGAACGCGGTGTAGCTGTGTTTACCGTGTTCAGTAACATTGATGAACTTGGCACTACGTAAATGCGTTAAGCACAAAATGTTGTATCAAAATCATTTAGTCTCTGTCATCTTAAAACGAAGGTAACTGCATGGAAATGCCAAATTATAGACCCATTACATTGATACCTTTCACAGCAAAGAATTTACCTTACATAGCACAGGCAGTATTAGCTATTAATTTAGGCATGAATAGCTAATCTGGCAAAAATTGCTTCAGAGAAACATTATCCGTCGATATTTCTGTTCTAAATCGTACTGATCTGAAGTAACTATCAAAATAAAAGGCAAATAAAACATTAAATACCACCTGTAAAAAAACACAAACGTTCAAGCATCTACATACAACAAAAATGTTTGTTTTAATTAATTTAAAGCGAGCATCCGCCAAAACACGCTGATAAATTGACGGGTATTTTTCATGGCACCCATAATTGAGGGAATAAAAAATAACAACGCCACAATGTTGATTGTCATTTTTTCAATGCGGAATAATTTACCGTTTCAAAACGCACAGTAGCAGGCAGGCATATTATAAGTTAGGGGATTACATCACTGATAAAAATGACTGGCTTAATGCTGGTCCTTCTCCACACCACAACGAATTAATTGACATTTGAAATACTGATAGCTGCTTAAGATTGTAAGGATATATTTGCATTATATAAACTCAATCTCCTTTTTATTATATAGATGCATTGCACAGGTGTGAGTACTTTGTACTATAGAGCTACAATTTATCGAGTAATGTCATAGATTGACTTGAATGTGCCCTGGCGGCTGATGGTATGTCATGCTCACTCAAATGTCTCGGTGACGGTGGCGCGTGTGTTGGATAATTTAGCTCCCTTCAAAATGGTTGACCTGAATGGTGCTGATCCATGAGTCATGTTCGTGAACGGGCGCCGTCAGTTGGGACTGGTCATCTCTTAGATGCCACGGCTTATTTTAATAATTTATTTTTTGTATTGTTTTTAATTATGTTTTGCTGCACTCTGGTCGCATTTAACGTATACGGTTTTTGTACATCGTTCTCACCTATAGTGTCAACATTAATAGAATAGAATAGAATTGAATTTTTCTTTATTGGAGTAACCAAGACTCAACAGTATTATTAGTAAAAACCTACGACTATGTTAGTAAGCACAGACACTAAACAAAAACAAGGAAAATAAAAATTAAAAAAACAAGGGTAACGGTTGGTCACTGTTGCGACATCCCGTGAGAGACTGCACAACAGTGACCCATGTATAAACAGTCCCATCGACTTGCAACCATGCTTAAGACACTGTTGGAGCTGTCCCACACCCTGCGCACCAGGCAAGCACACCTTTTACGCATTGTTGCGTAAAAGCAATCTACATGCGCATCCGCAAACATCCCTGACGCACAACAGGGGGTCTACTTTCTTACTCCGTCAACGACGATACGGGTCCGTCCGAAGTTAGTTCGAAACTAAGCACTAAACCCTACTCCCGATTGATTTCGGATTCATGAGTTTCTAACGGAATAATAATATTTGTGAACGAATGACGCATGACGATAAAGCTGCGCTATTTTACCGGTCGATTGCCGGTATACTTACTTTGAAGTTTTCTAGCTTATTAAACAAAAAATAATATTAGTATTCTTAGAAAAAGACCACATTTCTAACAATATAGTCATTATTATGTCTTAAGTAAAGAATTTAACTATTTTTGCCATTTTAATCCGTGTCGTGGCCTTATCCTGTTAATACTTTTGCCCTTTTTCTTTCTGACGGCAACTTTCAAATGAAATGTCAGTTTTTTTCAAAATATTTATTTTCATTAGGTGTACTTTCATAATATTATATACAACGCGGGAAGTTTTCGCTAGTTTAGTAAAATGGCCCCAACCGCTCCAGCAGCAATTCATACATAAATTGAGGCCCTCCTCGATTGTATGAGTGAGCTTAATGAGTTGGCTCGCAGACTATTGAGGGGTGCCGACGGGAGAATCCGATCAAAACGGCTGTGGGAAAGCCTGTGCAACTCCCTTAATTCAATGGGGAGTTGCTCAAAGTCCGTGGAGCAGTGGCAAAGGGTAAGTTTAATACATTACTCGTATTAAAATGATTTTAAGGTCTTGCCATTATTAAAGTGCATACAATGATTTAAAAAAAACATTTGGCCGAAAAAGCTACTGGATCTGCCAGACGTTCAGCATGTGCTACAGGTGGAGGCCCATCGGTAGCACCAACCCTCTCACAAGTTGAATTGAGGATACTGTCAATTATAGGAGAGGGTTTTAGAGAGCCGCAAACTGAGGCAAGAGTGCCAGCTTTTCCATCCGTACAGGACAAAATAACAAGTTTGAAAATTATATAACCTAATCAACTACATAAATACAAATACCCTATTTGTTGACATGTTTTAATAAGAGGCAAACGGCGACGCCTCTTGTAAAGCTGCTTCGAGCATTAAAAAAGCAGCCATATTTTCAATTTATTAACTTTCGTCAGCAGCACGATAACTATTTTGATGTCGTATCAAATGACATTACGTTCCGTCAAAACAAGTATCAAATCCAACTTTTCGGACAGGCAAAAACGCATCGGGAGTAGGGACATCTGTCAAATCATGTTGTCATTCAATCTTAGTTCGAGTTCGGGACTAATCGTAAGTCCGTAGGTGATACGGAGTGGAAAACGTCCGTAACGAAGGTCGAAACTACGGACTTCGTGCTTAGAGAGTAGACCCCCAGAAACGGGCTAGCCCCACCAGTATCCTAAACGCATTGTTGTATTGAACGCGGAGAGCACTGTATGATTTTCGAGTATATCTAGCCCACAGGCTGCACGTGTAGAAAGCAGTACAGCAGGCTCGAAAGAGCCTGATTTTAACAGGAAGAGAGCATCGTGCAAACCTGCAAGCCAGCATGTTCGCTCTAACCTACAATGCCCTCTGTTCCCGTTCAATAACATCATCGTCTTTGAGGTTGGGAGTCAATATATGACCAAGATACTTAAATCTGTAGACTCTCAGCAAAGGTGTACCATAAAGTATTACAGGTGGTACTGCATCATGACTTTTACCCTCAGCCTCAAAGACTCCCCAACCCTCCAACTTCTTGGTGTTGTATGCCAAGCCATGAATTTTAGCATACGCTTCACATTGAGCAACCAATTTTCTCAACCCGCAAACTGACGCGCTCAGCAATACCATGTCGTCCGCGTAACTGATATTATTGATGCAGGTACCGTCTATATAACATCCGATCCTGGTACTGCTGAGCCCGCCAATTAGCTCGTTCATATAAAGGTTGAATAGCGTTGGTGAGCTCAATCCACCCTGCCTCACCCAACACTCCAACCCGTAAGGACGAGAAAACGCCCCAGCCCATCATACAGTGTTAGTGATGTTACTAATATATTTGTAACAACAGTATTATTTAAAAGGGTGTCCATGGAGTTTCTTGCCCGTTCTTCTCCATAGGTACCTACTACGCTTTAGAATGGGCAACTAGCGTCATATTTCTGACTGACCGACTCCTTGACAATTCAAAAGTGCCTGTAAATGGTTTAACTGAAATAAATGCTTTGAGTTTACCTTTTAAGTGGACTTATGGGATTTGTGTTGTATTTTATTTTTTTATCACCTACTGTGTTTGTGTTGTTTACATTATATAAGCCATCAAGAGAAATAATGGAATCAAAATTTCCCTGGGCGCACCTTGGCAGTCAATCTGCGATGAATTGTGATTTTGGCAAAAATGCTTTCCAGCTGTCTCAGCCCTCGGACACACAGGCGAATTTTTAAATGCGACTTGTTTTATCGCGAACTGGATTGAACTGTCAGTATCGAGCAGAGCGTTGAAAATCCAGTGTGCAATAGAAAATCGCCGCCTTGAAGTTTTTGATTACAACAACTGGCAACTTATTGAGTTTCGTCGGATAATACAGGTAGGTAAATACCTATTTTAAAACAAGTGTCATACATAATTTCAGCCGAAACACGTCGTGCTATACCTACACAGACCTCCCCAAAACGTCGCCACATCGTCCGCTCCTACGCTTTTCGCATTCAGTGGGTCATCGCTCCAACAGTATAGAAAATAAAGGTAAATCTTTCCTTTTAATAAACAATAATTAATAAACCACCTCTTGATTCGGAGATAAATGAGAAATTCGCGAGGTTATCGGATTCTTATCATACTAAGTTCTAATTAAGTATACCTAATAATCTGAGTCAAAAACATCCCACCTATTAACATTGAAGGGATAACGACCCCTCTGTAAGGTGAAGGTCGTGGGCAATACCCACAGATTGCAAATTATGGCGCGAGATCTCATTTATTTATTTGCTATCATATAATCTCATATAATATATTTTAAATTGCTTAGATTTTGTCAAGCATCCCCCTTAACGCCAGGTTGGAGAGATTTGTATTGATGATTTCAATGATTATAATTCTGTAAATAGGTACTTGTTACGGTCGCGAATCATATTTCGTTCAACTGCATACAACCGGAAACTGTCCTTCAAATTGCAAAAAAACCTTAAAAATAATGAACTTTGCAGGCAACCTGGCGCTTAAGCCTGGTGCTACAATCTAACATGGTCAGTGTGGAAGTCATCAAATTGTTATCAAATGGGTTGATCATTGGAGATTGAACATGAGGTTTCTATACAAGGGCCTTCATCCATGAATGCCATTTGAAGTCTATCGTACGATTCGTCCGGTTTCAGGAGACACTTGAAATCGTAAAAATCATAGCGCGAAAATGTTCCCGGCACAGATCCATTTTTTTATGAGATTCTTTTTTTCGCAGTACTTTCTGAGTGTTCAGGTTTCTGAGAATTTCCAACTAGATGAACCTAAGACCAACTACCCGACCCAAGAATGGAACCGTGTCGTTACGCTCAGTAGTTCTTTACACTCTAGACCAACGAGGAAGCTGTATCTAAGTACTTACATTAGTTCTTGTAACCATCATTCTAAGACGTCACGTTTCTATCACATATCTAAAGTTCCACTATATCCGTCAGCTTAACTTGTACTACCCTCCTTGTAAAAATCCCAAAGTTGGAGAATATTCTTCTCTAGAATCGAACATTAATAAAGCTAAAGCTGTTACTAGAGCTTGAAAAATTTTGCATACTGTATTAAGGCCAGGGGCCAGCTGTAGATCAGGGGTTGAGTTGTGAATCGTTGATTAATATCGTTTTGATTTTTCGTTTTTTGTTGGCGTTAGTTAACGTTTATTTCTTTTAAATCTTTATTTTCAGTCTTACTTGAAGCCGGTAGGTGCAGTATTTTTTATTAAATGTGCAACTAAGGACGTATTTTAGTAACAATGGAATACGGTTGGGATTGATTATCTCCGGAATCGATGAAAATAAAGTAACAGTGTGGTTTGTGAAGTTTACTTAAATACCTATAGTTGGTTTTATTTTTTGTTGGTAGATTGGCGTGGCTAGCTGACGTATGGCAATTAATTTTAGTTTAATGTTTTGCTAATAACTTACTATTGTATATAAGCCAGTTCTTCTAACCGAACAGACAGTTGTGCTGCTCAGGAGTTTGGTGCGCCACTTCTTCTTCCCAGCTAAAGCACGACGAAAGTGGTGAAGGGCGGGCGTTAGGACTGTATTATGTAACTTTGACGTTCGAAAAGTGCTGATTCTCAGCCTAATTTGACTAAATGACTGTTGATTTAGACTTTTGAGTTGGAATTAAAAAAAAATAGGTAAAGCATACATTTTTTTCGCTTCTTGGTTACCAGATTAAATTTCTATATTTTTTAAAAATACGTGAATGAGCAGAGCGTTGAAAGAATTTCGTTCACAAAATATTAAACCGACTGCATACAGTAACACTGACTGAAACAGCCCATAATTTAACTTCACTCCCAGCATTTTGATTACAGCTTTTTACAAAACATTACGCACACACGTAGATTTATCTCTGTAACTAAATTATTTTTTTGCTTGTCACTCGGACTGATGAGTTTGAATCGAATTAAAAAACCGTGATCATCGTCACTGCTCTCGACATGGTGAACGGCAACATCGTGAGGAAACCCTCGGCAATTAGAACATCAACAATTTTATTACACAATGTGACATGCATCAAACCGCACTGGTCCCTGTGATGGTACTGTTGCTTTTAATCTGGATATCTTACCCATCCAACCTCCACGAATATTTGATATACTAGCTATATATATCGTTTACAGATACACATTATTTCACGTCAGAAGAAGAATTGAGTCAGTCAGCTCGGAAAGCCCCCGTCTACGTGAAAATTTGAAGTTTTACTTTAAAGGAATGATAACAAAATTTAAAACAATAAAGTAACTCTTTAGAGCAGTGGTGGCCCAGAGGTAAAGGCTCCGAATTACGAGTTGTAGGTCGTGGTTTCGAAACCAGGCAGGCGCTTTACTTTGTATAAATAATTTCTTCACCACTGCTTTCAAAACGGTGAAGGAAAACAGCGTGAGGAAACCGGCATGTTCTAGAACCAAAACTTCGAAGACATGTGATATCTACCAACCCGCACTAGGCCCGCGTGGTAGAATACAACCAGTGGGCCTGTGTTCCAGCAGTGGGAACATTATAGACTGAAGATGCTATAAATCAATCAGTGTTTTATTAGTAAAATTAGTAAAACGATTACAAGAAAAGACCGATAATAACTTACAGTACACTCCTTATCCCAGAGAAGAAACCATTGGCCTATTATGCCTATGCTAAGAACGGTTTAAAATAGCAGAAGTCCGACGCACTCTTAACATCACTGCTGACCGGTTGGACTTTTTACAGCTGCATTCGATTTCCGTTCGTATAATCAACTTCGAGAAGAAACAAAAGACGATCTAAATCACAACATCACTGTTTCAATTATAATAAATACGCTACTGACTAGAAGACCAATCCTCTAGTCTCAGAGAATCCTTAACACTACAACAGCAATAAGTCCTATTTAACGTTTCCGACGAAAACACATTAAGTTTAATACATCTTCCTGTAATGTAACATACATCACCAAGTGATATATTTCACTTACACGTCAACAAAACCGGATGCTGTTTGGTAACGATTTGTCCACACGATGGTTTTATTGGGAGATTTTCGAAGATTAGTGCTGGAATTAGATGCTGGTCTGGAAACATTTTGGTGGCATTTACTCGCCAAGTGAGTAAATGAAGTTGTGGGTTTGTTGCTGAAATGTTAAACATGTTTAGGGTGTGAAATGGAAAGTTTCGGTTCTCGATGTTATTACCAACAAGTGGTCGTCTACTTTGTCTTTTGACTTATTCAATGAACATGAAAGAATAGGCTAAATATGATACGATGTAGATTAACAACTCCATCTATAAAATAAAACGCCATTCTGTATTCTGAGTCCAATGTTTTGGAGAACTGAGTATTTTTAGCAGTACAGATCAACAAGGCGTGTTTTGTCTTCAATAAATGGTAGAATTAAAATCATTTTCGTCAAAATTATTCACTGTTCTAACTTCTGGCTTCTTCATCTGTTATTTGGTTCTATTTCCAGATGAAGATTTTCTGTGAGAACAATTTCAGAAACAGCCTAGTTATTAAGATTTTGACTGATAAAATAGCCAAAGACTTCATATAACACCAAAATATCTTCAGTAAAATGGCCGTCAGGGAATTCAGACGTGAAGACACTGTTTGAATTTAATTCAAGCTAGGCTGTACATGCGACAACGTGTTCTAATTCCGCAATGAAACTAATACCGTGTGAGCTCGGCTTAATAAAGTGTAGCGATGGCATTAACCAAGAAAATTGTATCATTACTGTAACACAACACCAGAGTGGTTTACAGTTCCCCTGGTATTGCCTCTATATATCAACCGGATGTGTTCAAGAGATATCACTTTATGTTGCCAAGTTATAGGCGGAGACGATGACGGGATAAATAGAAAGAAATATAAAGAGTAAACTGTGATAAGTCGGGTGATTACTTACAGTCAAAATCGTGTGCTTAGTTTACGTAAAGATAGTTAAATAGGTCCTAAAAATCACACGCGTTAAATGTAACCTATTTATTTAACTAAGCTATGACACACGTCATCAACATTTTGATAACTATGTCTACGCATACCGGTCATGACTAACGCCCAACATCTGCATTCGTTTAAAAAATATGACAAAACTTCCAACTGATTCAAACAAACCCTATTTTAACAATTACGCTTAAGCTAGGAAAACTATCAGAACCATCGTTGTCGAGTTCAGAAATGGATGAAATCTACAATGATACCTTCC
This sequence comes from Dasypolia templi, assembly GCA_963555695.1. Classification (NCBI taxonomy): domain Eukaryota; kingdom Metazoa; phylum Arthropoda; class Insecta; order Lepidoptera; family Noctuidae; genus Dasypolia; species Dasypolia templi. The sequence continues at coordinate 4,620,134 of OY743148.1, read as the reverse complement.
GCCAAGGGAAGGCGTAGGCGTAAACCGGTCCAAAACTGAATAAAGTCACAGCAGTGGATAAGGCTATTGGGACCAAACAATTTAACGGTATAATCTTCACGACTTCGATCGAAAGGACCACTAAGATATACAACACAAATAAAAAACAAAGCGGCTGCAGAGAGCTAACCCAAGTGCATTTGTTAAACGAACACAACACAAATCAGTTGGAATTAATTATAAACACAACCACACAAACTACAACCGACACACATAGAGACACAATACCACAGAAACACTCACCCTCCACACTCCTCGTACCAACACAGGGTGGTCCGCCGAGTTGAAGAAACTGGTCGCCACCAAGAAAGTGAGAGTCAGGAATGCAGCGCCGCCGCACCGGTCCGAAAAGCGATGGTTGTCAACCCGTACCTGGAAGCAAAAGAGGAGTATGAGGCAGCGGTGAAGAAGGCCCAAGCGGAGAGTTGAAAGGAGTTCTGCGGGAAACAAGACAGAGAAGGTCTGGGAAGGAATTTAAAGGGTAATGGGGCGGATAGCGAAGAGTGAGGAGGATCTGCCGCTGCAGATGAAAGGGGAGGAACGAGAATGTTTCGAATGTACCGTCGAATCAAACGAACGAAACGTGGTGCAATTCCTGAATACATTCGGAGTGGCTCCGGTATTTCCAGTGGAACGCACCGGTCCCCTTCCTATGATATGCCAAAGAAGAAAATCGCGGTTCGTTTCAACCACGTCTCGCTTATGTATCAGACCAAACCCCTCGGATCCCTGAAACTATTCAACTATTCCAACTGTCAGACGGCGGTCTGTCGCAGACTATATATCTGCAAAATATCCGTTTCAATCTCCAACAGCGCGTGTGATGTCATTAACAATCGTCATATCACTCGTAAATGGTAGTTAAATAGTTATGTTTACAACTGACGAAGTTTGTTATTAATTTACATATTTTCCGCATAATTATGACACAATTGTTTTTTTTATTCCGTGAGAATGCCTTATTATTAAAATAAATGTGGAATTGCGCAGTTACAATGCGATTGTATGGAAATCAAATTGATATTTTAATTGGCAAATCAAATTAAATCAAATTGATTGTTAAAATTTAAAAAAAAAACGTTACGTACTGAATGGTCATCATCATAAGCAAGTACGTTACGTAGATATTTGAAGCACTTCCTTTTTACGGTTCCGTAGTCAATGTCATGTCCGTCTGTTTGTTCGTCCGTCTGTCCGCAGCTTATCTCAGAGACTCTTAGTACGGTCAGTGCTCCGCATTACTTGACCTCTGTTACAAAGAAAAGGATGGAAAGAGGGGTCAGGTTACACAGAGCACTGAATGTACTAGAAATACAGATTAGTCACGCCAACAAAGTCGTAAAATAAAAAAAACTGTTTTTTTATGTTACCTTCCCTAAATTTAAGTGGGGATGAATTCTTTTTTCTCGTCTATCCCATGGTCTATCCATATTGTTGGAAAGGTCGTTCAAAAATATTACAGGTAAGTGAAAACCATTTTTCGATTCGGGGCTCCGGTTGCGAAGTATTAAGATTTAAAATGCTTTTTAAACAGAGTCAGGTCCCCCTCTCTACCTGCCAGCTAAATTATTATTTTTGGATATGTGATAAAACTTACAGCAACATTAAGTATATTTAACGAAGTTAAATGGAAACCTGTCACAGTTTACTAAGCTTTACAAGTCAACGAGTAATAGTCGACCAACTGACATTTGCAGCTATAATATTAATTTTGTTCTTGGGATAAATTCATCCAACAATGGAACCCTTCATCGTCTATTGCGTGTCGTCCGACACGCAATTGACCTTTTTTTTTTAAATCTCTGGCTGTAGACTTATATTTTTTATTGGGCAGCGTTTAATTTCATCCATTTCTTCTTTTTACAAGAACAGGCCTTTGTCCTTTGCCCTTTGTCCAAAGTTATGCCTTAGCTTGACCCAGACTTAGCCTATAATAAACATAAAATCATTAAGTTATTACGTTAATAACTGAACATGGACTTAATTTACACCAACATCAGGTCTTGAAAGAAAAATTATGTTACTTTACTAATATTGAGAGATATTTCCAAATTAACACTATCTGGGATTGCCTTGGATATCCATTGAATTTGGGAGCCAATGTGGTTATAAATAATGCCAATTTTGTCTTTTTGAATGTGGAATATATATCTTATTCTTTACTCGTGGTGGTTACTTGGCTTACATTTTAAAAAGCTTGGTATAAAAGAATTATGTGTCCCATTTTTTGCTGGCTGAGTATTCCCAAAGGTCGTCAACTATGTAGAAGTTTAAAGAATCAAGACTTATAAAAATCAGCCTACAATGTTCCCAATTCTAAAAAAAGATTTTCTATATTTAATTTGTTATTCATTTCGTTTAGTTTTTTGTGACCTGCACCCTAATTGCGTAACACATTTTCGTAAACGATTACGATTAATCCGTTTGATTTTGACAGTTCAACAACATTCATTGCGTTTTGTACATTTTTGAGCAGAATTTTATCGAACTTATGAAGCAATGGATTAGCAATCTGTTTCAAAACGATTCAGATTCCGATTGGTTTTGTATTACGCAATTAGGGTACAGGTTGTGGAGTGGTAAATTACTAGTATTCAGCTACAACTGCGTGTCGATTCTGTAAAAATCTCACCGTGAAGACTTGCGTATCATAAACAGCCTATAACGTTCCCACTGCTTGGGACACAGGCCTCCTTTCGGTGAGAGGTAGTGAGCCGTAATCTACCACGCGGGCACAGTGCGGATTGATGAGATTATGTCTGGACTTCAAAAGAGACTGTGACCTCTGAGTTTGACCTTTCTTCTCAGAGTAGTCAGATAGGAAACGCCGAACTCATCTACTTTTAAAATACAATTGACGTGTAAAAGTGTTTGTAAAAACCTACTTACAGAAATAAAATCATTTATCACTTAGCAGATTTAATGCAATTAAGCCTTGATGAAATCTGCTCCACACCGCCATTAATATTTGACACATAATTTCATACAACAACCCACAACAATATGATCCTGACAAATTCACAAAATAACAAAGACAGACTGTTCCAGAAAGGTGGCGACATATAATACACACATTGTATACACTTTGCTTGTGTACAGAGAAATGTAGGTAAAATTACACGCGAGGCTCTGATTTTAAAAATTTCCTAACAAAAATTTCTCCCCTATGTCGTATATTTCCCGACAGCCAACATTCTCCGTCTGTGGTATTCAAATATTTACGTTAGACTTGATGTTAAAGTGATCCACTGTTGGGAAGGATCATGAACGAAAGTTGATCACTATCCAGTGATTTCTCTAGCCACTGTGCTCTTTTTAGTTATTAAGCTATAAATTGTAGTAAAAATTAAAATTGTGATACACAAATTTAGATGAACTAAAACAAGCAAGTCATTTCTTATAAACAGTATCCGCTTTTATAACAAGTTCAAAACCCACATCAATCGTGACCATATGTAAAGCTTATTATAACATTAAAGACATTACGTCGAAGACAAGGAAGTTTGGCAATAGTTCCTTCTTCACATGTGGCTTCCCAGGTACCTCTTATACGGCATCACTATATAAATTTCTATTAACTAGTCCAAAATTACGGTGTTTTATTTTTAATTATTAAGCATATGTATACATTCGTTTTTGACACAATCTTCTCATTATTTGACATAATATACCAAAAATTCTAAAATCAACTCTTTTCTTTAGTTTTTGTTAACAGGATATTAATTCCTAATTGTAACAGTTGAAATGGCAAACATGTCATTTGGTTTATAATAGTTTTTTTCTTTTTCTTTTATTAGATTCTTTTATATTTTGTGAATTTGAGAACGTGGGCCTTGTTGACTGTAGATTTGTAGACCATTTTAAATTTGTTCGCATATGGTCCTTGTTGACAGGGCCTATACTGTCCTCCCATTCCTATTAACACTGTCATTTGAAAACATTGTAAAAGTCAATTATTTTTAAAGAGTAACCGTGGAGTTTCTTGCCCGCTCTTCTTCATAGGAAACGACCAATTGGAACCGTGCACCTAGCTTCTGACATTTCATAAATTGAGACCATTCTAATGAGCCTAGAGCCTAACGATGAGGCAGTTGAGTATCCTAAAAACCTCAAGTGTTGCTGTAGCAACAGTTCAAGGTTATGGTTAAGTGCTTCTAATATCATTGAAGTAATGGAATACCAAATTTCGACTCATTAGCCATGTGGAAGACGCTCACATCCCTTTATCAACTAAAAAAGAGCTGAAAATCTGCTGACGGATGAACAGATTTTCTTTAATCTTAGCTAATACACACTCTATTACGTCACGTTACGTACAACATAAAAAATACTAATCGGTTCAGCCTTAGTGAGCTACGATACCACATATACACAGACACGTCAAACATAATACAATACACCCCTCTTTTTTCGTAGGGGGTTATAAACAAGTCAGCATGAGTAATTTACATCGGTTTAATTTATAAAAAAAAGTTTGAATGACGTGATCTTCAACAGCCTTTTTTTTGGGATATGTGAATGGTTTCTTCCTTCACACATTTCTACAACCGTCATTTCAGTATTCACCCTGTTTCTGGCGATATCATCTTCCACTCATTCCTTCGTTCCCATGGTGTTTCATTGACGGCTTAATGAAAAGGGGTACAACAAAGGACAGCCATGATTAGATATTTGACTGTATTTTTTTATTTGATTTTTCGAAACCGAGAGAAATTTTAGGCCGCAGTAAAAAAAAAAAAAAACTTCAAAAAATTGCAGCATTATTAGCATGTGTCGTCACAACACAAGCACGTAACTTCACGCCTGACAGTACAAAGGTCGTTTTGCGTGACAAGGATAGAAGAATAATTTCGATAACTAGACTCGCTACCTTTGGTAACTTTAATTTTAACAGTGAAGTATTTTTTTTTGTAACATCTTTAAATTATGTATTAATTTTTGTATATTTGGGATAGTAGCGTAGTCATTTTTCCATACAATAGAGTATTTGACTACGCTAGCTACGAAGAAAGTGATCACCAAGATGATGGCAGACAGATTTTCATCCGAAGAAAACAGCGTAGCTACAGCGTCTACACCATTTTTTATAATAGCAAGAGAACGATAAAACAACGAAGAACTAACCAACTTATTTTTGACGCATAAAGTGACTGCCAATTCTGTCTAAAAAAAAAATATCTAAAATAGTGCCAAGTTTTCATGGCACGGTCTTAATGGGAAGATGAGTTATGGCACTCGGAAGTAGGTCTTAAGTCCGTTCTCGGAACGGACACAGAAATGGGGTGTCAGATATAAATGTTGCGAAATTAGTGTGATGTATAGTTACTGTTCTGTTCCTTTTAAATGTTCAAGGCGTCTTTAACAATTTATTAAAAAAACACATTGAAATGAATATGTCGTATGGCATTAATCTAAACTTCGGTGTCTCAGTAAAATATATGTCTGTATTTATATTCATATTCTAAACAGGTAAACTTATTTGTTCGTTTGTATGCAAGGAATAATCTCGAGACCTGCCGGTCGGATTTGCAAAATTGTTTTTGCATTTGGCCCCTACGACACAGGGAATACTAGTGTGGGGTCCAGAGCATTTGTAAAAAACTAGCACTATGTAATCTGATACTAGTTTTATTTTTGGACATATTATTTTTCTGAACTGAATACAGTGTTTTTATTTTTAATTTTTATTTGATAGCCCAATTCTTGGGGAAGGCTATTTGCTATTTTCATCACTCTATGGCCGAAGGAATCCAGCAAAAGAAAAAAAACAGATTTAACGCTAAGGGGTAACGAAGAGATACCGCGGGCAGGTGATGCAATGCAACGGCGTGGATTGGTGGCGGGGCGGGGGAACAAGTAATTTCACGTTGACGAATCTATGCCAACAGTGGACAAAACAAACAGGACTTTGACCAAGTGGGAACATCGATCAAAAGTCATCGATTTGCAGGCAGATGTTCATTTATGTGCCCTTCGTAATAGGTATTATTTATTACTCATTACGAACAGTTTTTTTTTTAAATATAATAGCAAACGTCTCCAACAAAAGTTCACATTTAAAATAACCGTGTGTCACTTTAAACCAAGAGCACAGATACACACATTAGGTTGGAGCCCGCAATCTGCTGGCGGCATCGAGAATCTGTTAAGGATACGATCACTCGATACGACGGCGTTTAGGATACGCCCCTTTCTAATACTTCGCGAAACGGAACGTGTCGTAAATCGAATCGGAATTGGAATCGAGATTACGATGGGTGGTACTCGATTTTTTGTGAATCGATTTAAATTTGAAGTGATTTTCAACTGGATTTGTATTTACTGATTTTTACGAGCAATTTTGTGGTAATGATACGATTATTGGTTTGGGAATTGCTTTCCTGATGTTGATGACGTAGCAAGTAATTTTGCTGACATACCCAATCTTTAATTCCTACATAAAACGGAATGTAGGTATTTACCTACCGCACTCGTGAATCCATTACTTTGAGATTTAATTAAATACGTAAGCACCTTTTCTAGATTTTCAGTACCTATAATTGAATAAAGACGAATCGACTTCTAAACAAAAAGTCAAAGTTTACAGAACTTTTCGAACTATCAAACTTCTATTATTGTCCATCGTATCTGCAAAATTCTAAACAAAGTCTAGTCTCGATTTAAGAAACTAAATTTAAAATTGATATTGAACTAATACAAAGATAACTTTGACTTCTCTAGCATTTTAAAATAGTTAAAGTTAAGTTAATCGTGGGACTTCAGTCTAGACTACGAAGATAAAAGGTAAAATACTAGATTACCACTAGTAATGAAAAAGCTTTTTGATTAACTAGCTGCGCCCCATGGTTTAACTCACAATGTCTCGATTATCATAAAAAGTATCCTTTAAACTAATCCAGGTCATGGTCTAGCCATGTGTCATATTTCATCACAATCCGTTTAGCCGTTTAAGAGTGAAAGCGTAACATTTTTTTACTGGACTATATAATTGGCATCCAGAAGGTTCCCAATTATAGTTGGAGATAATTATTGAAGGTTCCAGTTATTTTTGACGTTTTCTTCCAAAAGTTACTTTTAAAAGTTATAAATAAATATACTCCAACGATATCTGTACTGTTGCATGCATCCATAAACACAATGTTTACCAACACCTTACGCACTGCCGTAAACAGCGCACACAAAAAATAAAAGTCGATTCCTAACAATTGTTTTTGCACAAAGTTTCTTATTTTGATGTAAAGCATACATAGATGTTTTTACACCCTGTATATAAAATTTTGCAGCCGAATTAACATGGCACCTGGCTCGAATAACGTTTGATGAATGCAGTTATTAAAAAAAACCATAATAGAGGTTTTTTAATACTCCATACACAACTCTAGGTTAGGAATGAGACCATTCCCAGATTGGAGCGGGCTGGGGCTGCCTTGAAGCGGCTCCTGCCCAATCTAGGAGGTCCAAACGCCTCCTGCCGGAGGCTCTACGCGGGAGTCGTGCGGTCCATGGCCCTTTATCGGGCACCGGTGCGGGCGCGTTCTTTGAGGCGCCGACCAGACCGCCGGTTGAACGCGTCCCAAAGGGTCATGGCCGTTCGGCTGGTCCGGGGATACCGCACGGTCTCCTGCGAGGCGGCGAGCCTCCTTGCCGGATTGCCGCCATGGGATCTGGAGGCAAAAGCCCTCGCGCACGTATGGGAGTGGCGCGAGGAGGCAAAACGCCGGGGTGTAACTCCGCTGCCGCGAAAAATCACGGTACAGCGGAAAGAGCTCCGGCGGGATCTCATGGCGTCATGGAGGGTGCGATTGTCGCAACCCTGTGTTGGGCACGCCGCAATAGCGGCGGTAAGTCCCCTCTTTGAGGAGTGGCTGGAGAGGCACCACGGCGTCCTCACCTTCCGCCTGACACAGGTCCTCACCGGACACGGTTGTCTCGGGAGGTTCCTGTTTCGCATAAGGCGGGAGGAAACGCCCGGGTGTCATTATTGTGTGGATCGCCCGGAGGACACTGTGGAGCATACGTTGGAGGTCTGCCCAGCTTGGGCGGAGCACCGCAGTGTCCTTGCGGAGGCGATCGGCGGCGGCGATCTCTCGCGTCCGGCCCTGGTCCAGGCCATGGTACGGAGCGTGAGGGAATGGAAAGCCGTCACCTCCTTCTGCGAAGCAGTAATGCTCGCGAAGGAGGAGGCGGAGCGCGTGAGGGAGCGAGCCTTGCGCCCTCACGCCTCCACTAGCCGCCGCAGGAGACGCCCTGGGCGTCGGGAGTCGCCTGCAGATTCCCGGCCGCCGTAGGCGCGGGCTTGCGGACGGCGAGAAACGGGTAGCTCGCCGTCCGGTAAGGACCAGGCCCAGGTCGACGGCGCGTCGTGTTCCACGCGCGCCTCAAAGAGATGTCAGCACAAAGTGACGGGGTCCGATAGGGCCGACGCCTCAGGGTCGCGGGTAATTCTAAAGAGAAAACCGTGGCCCTGGCACAGGCAACTGAAGGAACATGGGTGGGTTTTAGTCAGTAAAAGTCTGACACGCCCTCCCGCTCCACCCAGAGCGGGAAAAGTCATTTGACGATTTCCCACCCAAAAAAAAAAAAGGAATGGGACCATAATAAATTGTTTTTTGTTTCTTGTTTTCCTTTAACAAAATAATTCGAAAAAATCATGATCATTAATGTAAAACACCATTACGAGAAAATTATAACCACGTCGCATTTTCTTAGCTTTTTAAATGAATGATTGGTTTGAATGAAAATGTATTACTCAATTAAATTTAGATGCCTACACACATTAAATATATTGAGATTAATGATATCGTCAAAACTATGCATTTTTGGACCACTTTCATATTCTGGACTTTTTGTATTATTTATACTTAAAGAATATATTATGTAATATACTCTAGAGTTTTGGGATATTAAACAAAACACGTTTTATAGTTATAACTTAATTTGTTTAGTTTCTTATAATTACATCATACTTTGATATAACAGTTCCTAAACATTTCCGAGCCTGGTGACATGTTAATTCGCCCGAGTTGTAGCATCCCTGACAAGGGATTCACGCGTAGAATTAATACTACCGTACAAGTTTTGAACTTCAGAACATGTCATATAACCCCACACTGAAGTTTGATACTTAAACTAGTTTGTCAGCTCTAACCCGCACGCGTCTCTTGTCTGCTAATTGTAGCAATAATCTAATTTCGGTTTAGATAGTTTGTAATAAAATCTGTGTATACCAACTAATCAAGTACTACCTATGCTTACCGTGATGTATACATGAAGTATGTCCCTCGTTAAACCTAAGATTCTGTATATACCAGGTGTTAAAAGACACTTAACGAAGCCGAGTCTAGCTTGTATCTCCCGTATACTGGACCATACGTTGAAGTTCCAATATTATTTGCCCGTTGAGGGGAACTACTATTTGCCAGTTAATGGAAATGGGTGTTTTTACAACCTGTATATCCGATCTACTTTCTGTTCGAGCGCTTTTCTTCTGCTTCTATCTACCCGACGTTCTTACCAGGATCCATACATTATATATCCTTATCTAATAAAATTTGGCACATAACCTGGAAAGGAAAGGAAATAGGCTACTTTTCTTCCAGGATAGCAGACGCGGGCAACAGCTAATTGTCTACTACTTACTCATCAAAGAGATATAATTCCAGAATTTAATATTCAATTCTGGAATTATATCTCTTTGATCAATAGGCAGAAAGGTCTAGGTTCATACTGATTTCAGTCATCTGTAATGTCCGATAAATACCAGGCACTGGTGTTTACTGAGCGTTAAAAATGGAGCCGCCATTTTTTGTGTTCACGCTCCCTTCACAAATAGAGTTGCGAAAGCGTTAGAAAATTGGACAAGTGGACTCGACACTAATTGGCTCGGTCCCGGTTGAAGTTACAGGGTACTAAACGTACTCATATACGACGAAATTGACAACGATCATTCTGAAACAGTTTTAAAACCATGAAAGACACACTACACAGAGATTTTCTTCTTGCAAATAAGGAAAAATTTGAATTACATCGCGCTTACACGAGTTGTGATGCTTGTTTCCGACAAGTCTTGGAAGACTTTTCATAAACAACTCGTGTATTTAGACGTTTTTTCAGACACGTTTTTGATATATATTTTGTTCACTTTTTAGACATTTGTTGTATACATGTAGAAAAAACGTAGACACAATATTTAGTCTACATGTTTAATACCTTGAAGTAAACGCGGGGTTACTCGTGACACATACAGAGGTACAAAATCTGTTATTAGACTCCTCAATAAGAATCTCTGCTTTTCTTTGACACTCGATATTAAATTCCATTATACCATATTGCCTTTTAAATATAGACACAGACAGTTTCGTGTTTATTGCAAATATTTCATGCTTTTTACGAAAAAGTATCAATTTATTAGAAAATTTGTATAACGTTAAGATTTCTGAAAATTTCTGTGGTAACCAACCGTCTTTAGGCCGAAAATCCTATAACTAATATTATACGGAGATAAAATTGTTTATTAACAGCGAGAGCAGTGGTGGGCCAGTGGTAGCGGCCGTGACTAACGAGTCGTAGATTGAACCCAGACAGGCGCTTTGCTTTGTGTAAATTATTTCATCACCACTGCTCTCAAAACAGTGAAAGAAAACATAGTGAGGAAGCCGGAATGTCCTGGAACCATCAATTCCAAACCCACACTGGGCGCGCGTGGTGGATACAGTCCACTCCCTCTCGAAGAAAGGAGAGCTGTCTGTTGGAACATAGTAGGCTGATTATGTATGTTAAATTGTTTGTTTTTATCTCTGAAAGTACTGATCCGATTACCAAAGCTATTTTACTGATAGAAACCTACACTTTTGAAGAGTGCTATTAGATATATTAGTTTCCACACGGATAGAAGTCGCAGCAGAAGCTAGTAAAAAACCATTTATAGTCCTACGTATAACCTATTTCGCAAGCATCAAGTTGTAGGTTCAAATCCGGAAATAAAAAAATCCGGAATTCCAAAGTACTTTTGAATTCATAATGTACATTCTGAGTTTATCATGGACATTAATAACATCAGTAAAGGAAAAACATAGTGAGGAAACCCGGACGTACAGTTAATATACTACACTGTCAAGTAAGTACCGGGAAAATACCAATAAAACACAAAATGTATTCATCCAAATGAATTTTATCGCCTTCAGAAACGATACACATAAGCCAACGAATAATCCAGTCATCAAAACATTAAAAAAAAACCTTTTTCTAGAATTGAGTTCACTTCTCGACGCGAATTCTCCTTTTATGTCTTCTACCGAATGAAAACGAGTGCCACGAAGTGGTAATTTGAGTTTATGAAAAAGAAAGAAGTCGGCTGGAGACAGATCTGGTGAATAAGGTGTTTGCTCGATGGTATTTGTTGAGTTTTTGGTCAAAAATTCGTTCACAATAATAGCTTTGTACGAAGGCGCATTTTCTTAATGGCCAGATCTGTGGAAAGAAAATTCTTGGATTTTTGCCAACAATTTTCTTTCCACAAATCTGGCCTTTTTTGTTGAATTTGCTCACTTAAACGCCGCAGAACGTTAAAGTAATAATCTATATTTATCGTTTGACCTTCTGGCAAGAATTCCGAGTGCACAGCACGAAGATAGTCAAAGAAAACAGTCAACATGAATTTGACTTTTGATCGACTTCGGCGCGACTTTTTTGGTTTTGGTTCAGTTAAAAGGCTTCGAAGATTCTTGACTAGTTTGCATGTTAAACTCGTAAACCCACGTCTCGTCACCAGTAACAATGCGTTTCATGAATGTTGGGTCGGAATTGACTCGTTCTAGCATGTCCTCAGAGCCTCATATGCGATTGAGTTTTTGGAGAAATTTCAGGTCTTTTCGGACTAGCCGAGCGGCAACATGTTCATATTTATTTTATTCTGCCAAATTGGCAAACAGTTGTGCAAATCTGACAAAAAAAAAAAGAAACAAAAAAAATATTGGAACCACAAACAAATCATCCAGTCCCGATACTTTTTTGACAGAATGTAATTCTTAGAGGGAAAATCCCGTATTTTTAAGAACGTTCGCATTCAAACCTAGGTCTCAATCTGTCAAAAGTCTTATATTTAATTTACCTACATTTTGATAAGTGTTTGGCATTTGTTTGTCGCTGAGGTGAGACTGACTAGATTTTGAACGTTATTTATAACGAGAAGTGGCCTTCTGAAATCGCCAACCCATCTAGAGCAAGCGTAGTGATCCATGCTCGTGCCTTCCCTGAATGAGAAGAGATCTTTGCTCTGCAGTGGGACAACAATAGGCTGGTATTATTGTATACTCGTAGGTACCTTTTAACATGAGTGGCAACACTGCAGCATACAATCTGTGTGGAGCCCCATAAACAATACCCATAAAAAAAAACTGTCACAATGTATTGCAAAATCTAACACAATTCCATGGAACATTAATAAGGTTCTTAAATCTGACATCACTCAAGACATAAGTCAAGTAAAGAGCAAGAATATTGCAGCCTAGCCTTCTTACTTCTGATTTATGCCCAAAATATTCTCGGACGTAATATTGAATGGAAAACCTCGTTTACATCGCAATTTCCTTTATGTCCCAAAATGTCTCGAAAGCACTTTTTAAAGAGATAGCACATTAAGATAAAAGGCTAATTTATTCATTGGCGGGAAGAAAGGAAGCCTGCTTACCAACTTGCCTTCCAATTGAATCTTGAGTCTGTAATATATTTTTAATGTTAAATTAAAATGTTTTTACCGAGTTTAATAATTTTTGTAAGCGGATTAGAAAGTTGAAATGAAATTAAATGTTTGTGGTAGTACCAATTATTAAAGACGCAACAAAGTCAAAGTCAAAGCATTTATTTCAAATAGGCTCATAAAAAGGCACTTTTGAACGTCAACCTTTACATTAAAAATAGAACTGATTCTAGGCACCACTTCCAAAAAGTAGTTTCGTATGGAGAAGAAGTGGCAAGAAACTCCACCGTTACTCTTTTAAAATGTTTTACAATATTTTGTATACATTAATTATATTTCTATATTTGAAGACGATGCACCAAGAATAAAAATACTATACCACAATTGGTAAAAAGAATTAAAAATAAAGCAAAGGCATATAAATTAATCACGTGATAGGTACATCGTGCTCACATATTTAAATACAATTGTAAAAATATATGATTTTCCTAACATATTAACTAGGAATAAGTCAGCGTGTGAGTAAAGTAAAAATAACAAATAATACAATACAATAAGCAACTAGTATGATTTTGTCTAGCCTCTAGATTGTCCTATGGAGCAGGACCAGCATGTTTCCAAGCATTCTTATCTAGGATATAATCCTCTAATTTGTAATATGCTTGTTTACAAAGTGTTTTTTTAACATGAGTTTTAAACTTTCTTTCATTTAATTGCAATATTTCACAAGGTATTTTGTTGTAACATTTTACACAGTACCTCATAAAAGATGTATGTACTTTGAATAGTCTGAAAAATGGTTGATCTATTTTGTTTTTATTTCTAGTGTTAATATTATTTCTATCACTTATTTTATTAAATAGATGCAGCTTTGAACATTAAAGAAACTTTCTGAAAAATGTGAAAAGAAAAAGGATTTAAAACAAATACGGATAGCGTTGCAAACCAAATGGAAGAGTTAGTTATCTATTGTCTTTATAAGTCGTACTTAATAACGACTAACCCCAGAAAGGTGATCGGAAAAGATGACATAAAAGTGACAAAAAAAGAAGAAAAAAAAAATGAAAGCCACAACTGAATTTAAACCAGCTTGAATTAGTTTTTTATAGTTTTAACTTCATAAAGATTGGTCGCAGAAAATAATTGTATAAGAGAAAAATAGATTACACGCCACTCGGGAGTCTTCCAATATGCATAAAAATGGTAATGGATTCAAAGATGGAAACCACCGTAGTATGTGGTTCCTCCGAGAGTTGAGCGAGAAAACTCCGTAGATTTCATTTTGCACGGGACTGACTGGAACCGATTTTTGACTGGTATGGGATGTCGTAAATTTTGGAAACCCAATTGGATTTGAACACTGAACCCGGGGTGTGAATCGAAGTTATTTTGTCAAATATCCTGTGCATTTTGGTATGGACACGGACATAAAGTTTTTATTATCTAGTAGGTACATTTACAGTGATCGTCTTTTATTTCTAGATGGACCGATATTCTGGCGTTATATTTTTTTCTTGCGATAAAAACAAAACTAAACACCATTTCCGTCAGATTACGTCTATGCTTCAAATTCCTTTAAATTTTTGACGTCACTCGATAATTATAATAATATGCAATAACGTATTCCACGTTTTGGATAAGATTGAGCTCAGACGCGGAAGCTGGTAACTACTGAAATTAATCACTCAGGGCAGAAGCATTTTGTCTTCCATGTTTCATTAAAAGCTAATAAATGACTTGCTTTAGAAGATATCCGTATCTACCGATTTGATTGTAAGAAAAGAATATCTATATTTAAATTGTTATTTATTTCGTTTCAGTTTTTTGTGTCCAGGTTGTGGAGTGGTAAATTACCAGTATTCAGCTACAACTGCGAGTCGATTCTGTAAAAATCTCATCGTGAATACTTGCGTGGAGTGAGCCATCAGTGACATCCCGTCTTGGGCAATCCCACAGCTGCACTGACAGCTCACTCCACGCTCCCTACACCTCTACACTTACGTTTTCACGGTAAGATGGTTACAGAATAGCACTATTGGTAAGATTGGAAGCCAAACTTGTCACTAAAGTTGACAATCAATGACAAAAGTTACAACCACATTTTTAAAATAAGTATATAAATTTAAAAATATAAGATGGGTAAGCACAATTCGCTGGGTTTGTCTCGATAAAATGATTAAAATTATGACTGTTTAACTACTTACCAAAATGCGCGAGCGCAACCACTTGCCAGACTACTTCAGTAAGTTTCGGCTCGAGCGCTGGATCATAGCGCCTTATAGGTCTGTATCAAAAAGCTCGTCCGGGGAGTACCGCTATCTTAACTTTTTCTACTGTCAGGCAGCCTTACTGTGTTCTGGTTTTTCGAAATTAGAACACGGATATGAGACATTGCAGCTTTAGATGGCCCGCACTTGCGACGCATCTGAGAGGCCATTTCCGTATTATTAAGGACGATCGCATTCTAATCTCTGACTCAGGCCTGTGTACAACCTTGTTCGCACTGTGTCGACTTAGTTAAACATACCCTGGGCACACTGTTTTGTAAATTAATTCTCGATAGTACTGCTTTGTAGATCGCGGAGTTAAGATTCTCAGTCGATTAATATATAAGGACCCTATGTACTTACCGATCACAGTCCTACCGTTCTTGCCGAATAATTCTGATCGAGCTTGTCCCTTGCTGCCCTCTTCCGGCGACGCCCTAAGCCGAGGTCCGTACCCCACAGGAGTGCCCTTAGCGTGTAGTCGCCTAGTTGGAGCCCTGGCTGGAGGCCTTAACTTATTAGGGCAACCACAGGCAAGCGACAAGCGGTTGAGCATACACAGGTTCTTTCCTAACCACCAAACAACTATGCTCAGAAAGCACCTGCGTCGCCTAAAACGACAGGGAGCCGTGTCTCCTCCCGAGCCATTCGTCGAGAGGCAATAAAATAGAATAATCCGTTTGGTCTTGCGAAATATACCGTTGGAACAGGATTGCTGCGTTTTATTCATAGGCTCCCTGGTTATATCCAAAGCCCTGTGCTGACCCTGGCTGGACATCATCAGGTCGTACACGTATTACAGAAACTTTTTTTTTTTTGGAAATCGTCTGTCAAATCTTTGGTGACATCTCTAGAGTACGTATTAATGATATGTATGATGATATTTTTGTTTTCTTGTACCTATAGTTTCGATAGTAGTCAGATACTCTATTGTTAGTGTATTACGCAATTACCAGCGGGGGTATTGTAGATAGGCTGATTCTCACTCAATCCTCGCTCAGCTTTCCACTATAAATGACCCACCCTCACCTGAAATGGGACTGCAGATTGAATGCCAGTGTAAATTTGAATTTTAAAATTCAGAGATTATTATCCATTGAAATAACTGAATAAAATGCTTATCAGTTGAATCTTGGACAGCTTTTAAAAGAGGTTTTCTGGGTAGACTTTATGAGAGTCCTTTTTGTTAAACGGAATTTTAAAATTCGAACTACTAAAACGTCACTTTATTTGGTAAGCGAGAGTTTCAAAATGTTTTTAGTCTTTGAGCAGTCTCCTTTTTGTCGTTTAGTTGCAGCTGGAGAATTCTTAATATGGTTTTCTCAAAGTGGTTTTAGCGTGGATAAATTATAATATAAACGAAACTGTAGTAAGGATAGTTTTTCAGTTTTTCAAAGTTTATTGTTGTTTTAGATTTTTAGTTTGTGGGACCGATTGCAGGCTGTTAAAAAAAGATGGGACTTAAAAAAACATAACCAGCGATATGTGAATGTACTATATAGGTGCACCTCTGCCTAACCCTTCAGGTAATACAGGCGTGATGTTATGTTAAGTTGTTTACATAATCAGCCTATAATGTTCCCACTACTGGGATACAGGTCTCCTCTCTGTGAGTTGTTTGATGGGGCAAAATAAAAATAAAAACCAGGACGGTGGTGCTTGGGGGAGGGAGGTCTGTCCAACAGTGGAAATAATGTTGACGACCCAGGAAAAAAGGCATCTGTGGAAAAATATTTAAATTCGACTGCTCTTATAGTACTTGAATAAAGTATTGAATTAACCTGATCTCATACCTCCTCCTAGTACGAGTATATTTATTCAGACTTTTTAGTTTGTTGAACCAGATAGTTCACGCACCTTTGTCCGATCTCTAACTAAAACTTATTCTGTTTCATTTCAGAATTCCTAGAATAAAATGTTCAGTTCAGAATTCTCAACTCACGAATCAAAAACTTTACGTAGGCTTTTTATTTTTATTTCGTTCCTAATCCCTTTGATTGCTTTGACGCATCAAAATTTAATCACTAAATCACAGTACAAAGAAAAACATGTATCCCTCGGGATTTCTTTGAAAGCCATGTTCGTTTGTATTATGAACAAACTGTATGATGAATGACTGGTAGATTGTTTTTTTTGGTTCCGTACTAAGGCTCCGCTGTCGGTCCGTCTGACACAGGGATGTCTCGTTTGACACTGAAATTTCCACAGAGTGTATACAAACTATAGCCGCTTTAACATCAAATATTCAAAATTAAAGGTAAATAAAGAAACGTGTCGTTTTCTTTTTTTACTTAATTTTTGGGATTGTACTTTGTTCGAGATCCCTTCGTGTGAGAGTCCAACTCGAAATTAACTTCGTTTTTTTTCTTTTGCTTGTTTGCGCCTTTGATTAAGTACGATACGTGTTCTTTCTTTTCTACAAAAACGTTTCTTTTGTTTATAAATTCACGCTTTTTTTCCTTTGTCTTCTGGATTTGTTATACCTCAAATACATTATTGATGAGTTTTGAGAATTGAGTTTTACTTTATAAACCGATAACAGCCTTATAGGTAGACGTTCCTTTTATATTATACTGTATGTACTTTGTGTGATAATAATCTGATAAATTACACCTTCAATTTTCGTTTGTGAACAAAAACTGCTATATTATCCCATGTGTTGCAATTTTCTTGGTAATCGTAGTCTGAACAATACAAATTTACAAAAAAAAACAGAAACGGAGAAATATACAATCGCACGCGACCATGAAAACGCAACAAAGTGATTGAACACATTTTTAAAACCACTAGCATCAGTATAATCTTATTTTATTACCAAAGTACCGTGAAACATGCCAACTTTGCCCATTTTTTCGAATAATTACAATTTTATTAGGATTTTTCTATGGAGACGTAAGTATTTTCCTCCAACAGCTACAACTGTAAGATCATGTGCATGTCTTAGTATTGCTAAATTTGTTATTTTTCAACATTTAATTCAATATTTGTTGGATTTTGTTGGCGGGTAAAGTTATCTGGATTTTTTGACAACTTTCCCCACATGAATGTAAACGAAACTATGAAAAGTTTCTTACTAAAATTACTGGGCAATGTTACCCTGACATTTTTTCCCTTTTTCATACAATTCACATTTCATCTTTTAAAAATGCTAGGGTTGGCACATCGTAAAAAATATTCAATTTTTTTTTCCTTGCTACAAAGAACATGTGTTCAGATAAATAAAAAGAAAAACGAAGAAAAATTTTTCACGCATTAACACTTTTTTGTAAATTAGATATGTAGGTTCCTACCTACTACTAAAAGAGATCAAGTCAAGTAACTCGTGTTAGCTAAATAAATTATCGACTTGTAAAAAGTAAGAGTTGATTACGCCAAAATAGCCAGAAGCTTGTACAACTCTTACAATTTGGTTCGCTACTACTGTTAATAAAACAGTAGGATGACCCACTGACTTCAAATGTTTGTTTTTTATTTTATTTAATATATTGTGCGTCTTGGGATACCAAGCTCCCGTTTTGCATCTCGTGAAGAAATTTGGCCTGATTCTACGGATTCGCAAGCAAGTTTCAACATTTATTCAGTGTAGTTTTTAAACACCCTGGAACCAATTATTCGTCTTGACTTCCTCTGTCGAATTCGAGATTTATATGAATTAAAAAAAAACATGCAACTCTAAAAGAAAAAGCATTAATAATCCAATTAAATAAATACTCAAATATAAGCAAAACCAAACTAAGCAAATCCTGTGCTATGGGTACCAGACAGCTGAAATAAATACATATATAGATACTTTTATAGATAAACAACATCCAGACACAAGATTAATACAAATGTGATGAGATGGATGTTTGCGCTGGGCGGGATTTAAACCCGCAATCCTGTGTTTCGGAGGCAGCCAATAAGGCTACGGGGCATAAAAAATGTTAAAATTTTATTAGTTAAATATATATGAATATTTGAATTTGAATAAGCTCAGCATTAGCCATTAATTAAAAACGAAAAATACAAGGTTTCGTAATGTGCCAACCCTAAGCCTTTTTTGATGGCGGGCAATGTTGTCAATCGTAGGTCGGAACATTCCTAGATAACTTTGGCCATCATCATAACTTTAGTTTTAAAAGGCCCTGAGCAATGAAACTAACATTAATATAATCTAGAAATAATTTTCTATGGCATGTTATAAAGAAAACGAACCTGTGTTTTTACCATCTCTCAGAATTTACTATCAAATATGCACAACAATTTGCCCGCAAAAACACGCACCTCACTCGACGAGTTCCAACAAGTTACCAGAAGGCAGCAACAAACACTATTGCTATACATATAACCAATTTTCCACCAAAGTCAATCAATGTTGCTATAATATTAAGATATTTTTGCACATCAAAGATATGTTTATAAATTGTTCGTCGGGCAAGGTTTCCCTTGGGAGCAATGTTGGCATATTTCACGGTACCATCCACACCTGCGACTCAGACAGTGTGGTGATGATGTTAGAATCACCGGCTATAAGCTTCAAAATGTGCACGAGATGACACCAAATGATCACATTCAACGTTAAAAACGTCAAAAAGTTATTGGCTGACACTATGCTGGAGCAATTGTCTAGCAATGATAATGTATTGTTTACGGACGAGGCCCATTTTCACACCAGCAGCGAAAACGCTCGCCTTAAATACCAAAAGCCACTTCATTCACCTAAAACGAGAGTATGAGCTGCCATATCAGCAAAGGGCATCATTGGTCCGTATGTCTTTGAAATTAATGAAGGAAATAATGTAACTGTGAATTCAGCGGAATACGTCAAGATGTTGCAAGACTTTTTGATGCCGCAGTTGCATGAATTTCAAGGGTACAACAGCAGGACCTGGATGCAATAAGATGGAGCAACATGCCATAAGTCAAATGTGAGTTTACCGGTAGTCAAAGAAATGTTTCCGATACCCCGCAGCATGTGTCAGCGAGTTTTCCAAAGTTTGCGTAGTCGATTGCAGGAGTGCCAACAACGAGAAGGCGCACATTTGGACGATGTCATAAAAAAAAACATTAAATGATTATTACGAAAAAAAAAATATCAACAAAAAGAACATTTGTAGTTTAATTTCTATTCATGTTTCAAAAGTGAAAATTTTTTTGGCCCACCCTGTACTTTCCGCATGCAACTTGATGTTGTTTCCGCTGTGGTGGTGGACGCCAGTCTTGGCCAGGAATGCGTAATACTGAACTTCCGATTTTCTTAGAGGATGAGAGTCTTCAGTGTCTACTTGTAGCCAAGACAGTACTTGCCAGATTTTATAACCAGGTCCAAGCGGGAGTTGATAGAATCGATGGTCTTTTTCCGTTTCTTGGCCGCAACCATTGTGTTTCAAACTCATAACATTTATTTCAATTTAACCATTTACAGGCACATTTGAATTGTCAAGGAGTCGCACAGTGTACCGCGTAGAACATGCTAGGTGGACAATATTATTTTATGATATTTAACGATGCTTTTATATATAAGTAGTCATATTGCGGCATTATTAATAGTTTTTGGTATGATTTTGTAATAAAAAACCAAAAAAATATATAAAAACAGTTTTTTTTTTGTCATAAACAAACAACAAAAATGCATTAAATAAATAAATACCTACTGTACAAAACTAACTTAACCTAAACCTAATCATCAGAATCATCATCAAAATCTTCTGGTGAATCGTCATCATTTTGTGGCAATGTGCGACAATATGATGACGTTTCCGGTCTTGATGCTACTATGGTCGGGCTTACAATTAACTTTAATACTTCTGCACATATTTTTTCCGGCTGTTTTCGGGGAATCTCACGAAGGCCATTGATCAAATGGTCAGATTTTAGTATTAACATGGACAGCAAGTCTCTAATCGTGGCAACACTTGGGCACTTGCGGGTGTTGTACTCCCTAAATCTGCGGCAATCTTTGTTACGAGTACGTGCTTCTTCAGCCTCTTCGGAAAGCTGCCCAATTGGAAGCAATGCCACTTTGATGACCTCAGTACTGTGTACTAATATTTTATGTACAGTAGCAGGCATATAGTACCACGAATAGAGACTTCAAGACAAAATTTATTAAATTCAACTAAGTTTATCTCGAACCCAGAAGACAATGTCCTCAAAATAACATCGAATTGTTTGATAATAGTAACATCCAACCCTGTGATTTGAGCGCTCATCTCAGCATTCTTAAAAAAGCGACGGGCTGTGTTTCCATCATTGGAAGAACCAAATCCTGGCTTTGGTTTATCTACATTGAGTCCCATCTCGTTCTTGAATTTCAACTTGATTTCTTCGGAACGAACCTTGATATCAGCTTTGTCTTATTCGCTTCTAGCCTGCCATTTCTTAATATTCAACTTGTAGCTGATATGTAAAAGGCATTCAAAGCAACAAATCCAAGCATGAAGTGTAGATAAACCAAAGCCAAAATGTTCCTGATTGCTGTTAAACTTCGCGGGGTCATCGTTCATCGTTTTGGGGGTGGCACCACAGATGAAACACTTTTGAGATGAACGAGTTTCTGTTAAGGCGTTACATACCTTTCCGTCTATCATTGTCTGAAGAAGTTCGTGTTTCACAGAGATTTGAGAATCACCAAAGTTGATAAGTGTTTGGAAGAAGAGCATTAATTTCTTCCAACAATCTATTTGTCTCCGCTAACGTGAAGTCACTCGTTTCCTTAGCAAATATAAATTTGATTGGGCGACAATACATAGTTGATGAAGGCCGAGGATTTTGCCAAATAATTTTAGACCCATCATATAACTTAAGGGGAACGAAAGAAAATACAAAATCAAAATCAAAATCAAAATCAAAATCAAAAGTCATTTATTCAAATTAGGCTGAGAATCAGCACTTTTCGAACGTCAAAATTACATAAGACAGTCCCCCAAAAAGCCCGCCCTTCACCACTTCCTAGTGCTTTAGCTGGGAAGAAGAAGTGGCGCAACAAACTCCCCAGCAGCACAGCTGTCTGTTCAGTTAGAAGAACTTGATTCTAAACAATTGCAAGTAATTACCGAAACGCCAATGACAAAAAAAAAGAAAAAAATTGCATGTAAATAACACAAATACATAAATAAAGCCTTCAGGCCTAAAGTCCATGGCAGCTTACATATGCAATACTGAAATTATTATACAACAAATAAAATAAATAAATGATAAACTAGGACCATCAAAGTAAAATAAATCAACAGAACAATTACTGTAACAATGATAAAACCAAAGACAGCAAGACGACCAGTCACCACAAGCAGCACCCGTTCACGAGCATAACGCAAAGGTCAGCCATTACCCCCCTCGCCATATTTGAGGGAAGGAGGAAACCCGACCCCCGACGCTACCGCAAGCAGTGACATCTAAGGGAGCATGACGAACCTGCTGTTGGTTGCTCAGGCAAGAATAATATTATCAATTGTCGAGGTCGCTAGCTAACCATATATTGCAATACAGCTCATTAAAAACATTGTAATGAGTAGATCATGTCAATAATAAATGAAGACAACAAAATAATTGACTTATACCGTCAAATAAAAAATTAAAAAATTATATGAACTCATATACCCTGTCAGTTAGTAAGCTGATTCTGGAGAAAGAACACGACATTGTCTTGAGTTAATCACAGCGACCAACAGTTCTTATCGTTTAAGTAGTCGTTAATGGAATAATATGCCTTTGAACAAAGGTTGGATTTTACTTGGACCTTAAACGCATTAAAAGGTAAATCTAGTAAAGAAGAGGGCAACTTGTTATAAAAGGTTATACCAAGCCCAACAAATGAGTTATGGACCTTATGAAGCCGGTGAAAGGGAGCACGTAGTTTGTTCTTATTTCTGGTGTTAACATTGTGAAAATCACTGTTTTTAGTGTATAAGTGTATATTTTGCCTAATATATAAGATGTTGGCGAAGATGAATTGAGATGCCACTGTGAGAATACCAATATCTTTAAAAAAATCTCTAAGAGAAACTCTGGCTCCTAGCTGATAAATTGCTCGGACAGCTCGTTTTTGAAGGACGAATATATTTTGAATATCAGCGGCTTTGCCCCACAGCAGAATACCGTAGGACATAACGCTGTGGAAATAACTAAAATAGACTAAGCGAGCTGTATCAACGTCAGTGTATTGTCTTACTTTCCTGACGGCGTAGGCGGCTGAACTGAGCCTCCCCGCTAAGCTTGAGATATGTGGGCCCCACTGAAGTTTGGCATCTACCGTTATGCCCAGAAAAACCGTCGAGTCCACAGTTTCAAGCAGCTCTTTATCTAAGACGATGTTGGGTCCTAGATTTCTAACATTCGGTAAGGCGAACTTCACACATTTCGTTTTCTTGGCATTGAGAACTAGATTATTTGATACGAAAAGAAATTCGTCAGTATCTTCAGTGTTCTCAAATTTCTCTTTGTATGTGCTGTGCCCAGAACTTCCATCACATCCCCATTTACTAACAAGTGTAAACGTTGAACTTGTTGGGAGGACACTGCTTATAACTTTATTCTGTGCTATTACTAGACGTTCCGCTGTTTTATTTAATAAGGCTTGCAAATTTATTTCAGCACGAGTATCTGTTATAGCAATGTGGTCTTCTGCAGGGTAACAGGCCTGTTTGGATTTTACTACACTAAAATATGACGGAAACACTTTATGTCCTTCCATTATGGACCACTTCCTAGTTTGTTTGTAAGCATGTGTTGTTGACTTAGAATCTATATAGTATTCTAAGGCTTCGTCACTACTTAACTGCCTAGGATTAACGGAACTGGTATTTTCTTTTGACTTAATAATATTATCTGGGCTCTCACTAGTGTCTCTAATCACATTTCGGCAGCAGTCACTTATTCACTGGCACTTCGAGATTCTACGAGATCCACGACTCGACGTTTCTTCGTCTTAAACGACGATTCCTCGAAATCTTTGCGAGGTCTTCCTGCAGATGTCACAGCCTCACTCGATGTCGAAGGTTGTGGGGCTAGGCTAAACAACTCACAGTAAACTGTATGTCTCCTTCATCCAGCCAAGTCTTATTTCTAATTAAAAAACGCTCCTTCGATTTTCCCGAAGCCAACCATTTGGCTTCAATCTTAGTAGAAAAGTTGGATATTTTCAACTTTATTTCTCTTTGGCTGCTTTCAGTAATGTCACCAAAGTGAAATTTTGAAGAAATATAGTCATAAATACGCGACCTTTTATCATACTTTGTGTGTTTCAACCACTCTTCAAAAAAGGCTACCCTTGAAATAGAGTAAACGTATTCTGAAAAAAAAAAGAAAAAAATATGTTGTACTGAAGTGTGCTGAACAATATGTGTATTTTTATTTTTTACAAACTACGCAGTTATACCTACAATATATCTAAAAACTAGCCCGAATAGAGGCGAATCAATGTATTTCCTGAACGTTCAAAGTTTTGTTTATGAAAATAAATACGCAAAACTTTATGCATTAAGTTAAAAAAATGTTAAAAATTAATTTTAATAGATTCTGATAAAAATAATATATTAAATAATAGTTCATTCCCTCAGTATTAATATCCATCACAAAAAACTTTCACAATATCACTATAAACCACTATGAGATGTGCACAAAAGTGTCGCTAAATTGCAACTGATTGACCGGAACGCTTGCATTAGACTCGTTACCTGACTTCTGAACTCTATGACTCATCAGTTAAGCATTTGAAAACAACTTTCTCTCGGGATTTGGAGTTTGGGGGTGTTTATTGTGTTATGCAATTAAGATTTCCGGGAAATGAAAACTTGAATTTTGTCCACCTAGCATGTTCTAGGCGAAATACCGTGAGTCGGTCAGTCAGAAATATGAAGCTAGTTGCCTATTCCAAAGCGTAATAAGTACCTATGGAGACGAAACTGAAAAAAAGCATGGACACTTTTTAAATAATATTGTTAAAAATATGTTAGCAACATATTTATTCTGTGAGCTATGTCGACACTGTCGGATGTCTATGACACACAGTTACAGCAACGGAAGAGAGCAATAGTGTTTGAAAATTTTGACAATGACCTTCTACAGCTACAACCTTATAAGTGGACATTTTTTTTTTTTCTCGTCTATCCCATTTTGTGGGGTGTCATTGGATCGGTATTAACAAAATGAGTTTGCGAAAACAATTAAGGGATCCGTTTGTGAAATAAAAATCTTTAAAGTGTTTAGTGTGATCGTACACTAATTATTGTGTTTGCGTGGTGAGCAGTGATAAATAAAAGATTGTCATTTGCTACTCACGATTATAATGTTCATACACAATACACAGACACATACACGGAAAAATGGCACATAAGTTCAACACGCACAGAGGTGGATAACACGAAGATGAAAGTCTTTAGAGTGTTCCACAGTTCGTACACAATAAAATACTTTACACAGCGTAAATCTAGAACGATTATGGCAAAGATATTAGTACCCGGAATAGCGCAAAGTTACAAGGGCTTCGCGTCGCGATAGCGGAATCGGACTAAAGGTCAGCCAAGGTGGCAGTGTTGCCACCTCAAAAATTATCTTGTCACTAGATCCAGTGCAAAATGTCGCCGTATTTTGGTAATTTGGATTGAAAAAAAAACCACCAATTCTATTTTTTTTAAATCAAAGTACTTTAATGCCTGAAAAAAAAAGGAATTTAGTAACAGTCAATAGAACAGACTTGATTAAAATTCAAGATTTTGAAACATTATATCTTCCATTACATTATCATCATCCACAGACGCCGACGTTTGTGCTGATGAAGACGTAGTTGGTTGTGATAGATCTCTAATGAGTACTTTGTGTTTTTGCCGACAGCCTCAATGACATCGCTAGGCAAAGTGAGCAAAACCCTTTCAGTTCGTCACAAGGTAGAGGTATAAGCCAGCTTTTGAGTTCATCATACTCCTCCCACTCTTTTCTATACTGGATTAGGAGTTTATACTGGATTCTGGAGTAGGCGCGGCGCGCTTCCACGGAACGGTACGGTAGTACCGTTGTATACGACGGAGATGAAATTATAAGCACTGTATAAATCTATCTATGTGTAAATATTATTGTTGTATAATGTTTATGTTATGTTTATGTAGTTTTGTGTAGGATGAAAGTTAAGGATCGCCACAAGTGCTTAAGTGCGTTGTTAGTCCGGTGTCCCCCTTGCCAGCTAAATGGTTGGTTTTGGAAATGTAAAAAAAATCACCGTAGTAGTATACATAACGAAGTTACCTACTGAATCAAATCAGCTATGTGTAAACGAACAAATTATTTCAGAAGTTCAGGATAGTAAAAAGAGGAAAAACAATATCATTGTAGTTGGCATACACGAGCAGAGCTCCACTAGAACCTACACAGATGAGAATACTTCAAGACGAATAAGACGTTTTAAATATCACCACAAAAGTAAATAAAATAGAATCAAAGTCTACTATGATAAGCCAGAGCCAGCAATGCTAGTACTTCGCAATAAAGAAAAAATTGTATTTAAATTTTCTCTGACAAAGCCCAGCCCAACAAAAATACTCCCTGGATATAAGAGATGCAATGTTTTGGTTGCTTAAGGCGTCAAAAATGGATTTATGTGAAATGCTGTCGAAAGCTTTGGAGTAATCAACAAAGGCGAGGTATAACGGAATTTTATATTCTTGATGTTATTCTATGAGTTGGTTGACTGCATGCAAATGATCTGTCGTAGAAAGGCCAGGCCGGAAACCTGCTTGCTCAGGAGGTTGATTTTATCTAATTCGCCAGATATTCGATTTTCTATTATTTTGATAAATGTTTTGTAGATATGTGATATTAAACTAATGGGCCTCTAATTATTAATATCTGTAAAAAAAAAATAAGAGATGAACTAACACGCCGAACAGAGGCTGGAGAAATAAATTTAACAATCAAATACATCAATGGTGTACCAAGAATTATAAAACAATCATCAAAAAACTCCAACCACCAAGAATAAATTATATCCTGGCTGACACTATATCCTATTAAATAGTAAACTATTATCAACAACTGAAAACTGAAACATCACGCCTATCACTACTATATTTAAACACACAAACGAAGTAAATGGAAGAGAGGAAAACTAGACGGATTTAAATATATGTCGGCAAGGCGTCACCATTGTTAAAAACAGGTGCAACGGGCCGAGTTACGCTGTGCAAAGCGGGACGTTCGCCTCCCCACTCTCCCCACTTTTCAAGCAACTTAATGTAGCTAGTGCGCAGCGAGGAGGAGGATCATTCTTGTGGCAGGCTCGGCCCGGTGCACCTGCTGTAGCGCCTAGAGCTAAAATATCGATCCATTTAATTAATTAACAAGCTGTTGGAATAAAAGAGTTGGTTACTGCTATATTTCATACTTTCATTTAATATGTCGGACCCCTGCCTTCAGGTTATTTTATGGTGATTATTTAATAAGAAATTGTGAGTGAAATAAAGTGATTGTGCTATAACTACTATCTCTATTTTCTTCGCCCGACAATCCACGCCTACTTACAAAGTGCAAGTGTAATATCGCTGATGAGGGCCTATCCCGATATGTATTATAAAATCTATATCTACAACTATCCACATAATTTTCTAACGGAAACTTCGATACAGAATGAAAATCAAACCTTACAAAATTATAGAATAGACAGAAGGCGGAGGGACATCAGCTTACGTACACAACGATTTAAAGCATAACCTCAGTGAATCAATATATCAAGATGGAAACAATGACCTGTGGGTACAAATTGATAAACTCGCGTTAGATATTGACGACGTCTACAACACTAAAAAGTACAAACAAGTAATGAATGAATCAGGACATAAAATATCAAACAAAGTTAATAAAAACTCGGCACCAGAGACTAATACAAGCACTCGACGCTCGACTCTCGCCGCGGACGGACGTGTGTGTGCGCTCTCCCGCTCCAGTGTTGTGTTTCGTGTTATTATTCGTCGCTGCCACGTGACGTCATCGTAGTCGCCCCGACTACTCCGATTTAAAATCAAATCAAGAAATTGAGTTGATTTTAACCAATCAAAAAGTGCCTTTTTCAAGGCAATCTCTTTTCTTTATCAGTCATTCGTGAGTAGCTTCACTAGACCCCTTCTGGGTAAAACCACAGTTTCGTGGTCCTCGGTTGAAACCTTACGGTGCCAACGAAGCCGAGTGGGGTGTTGACCCAATTCACACCCGCCGAACCCCTTCAGGGCGAGGCAGTTAGTTGGACGGGTCCCAGAGTTAACCGGCCTTGGGGGATCTCCTAGTCGGCTCTGGTGTACAGTTTTCCTTCCACAGCTACTCACCTAGTTCCTTAAGGGTGTGTCTACACCCTTCGCGCTAGACTGGTCAGGGCCCCGTTCGCACAATAAGACTGGCGACGGGGTACAAGCTTAGGGCTCACCAATAGGTACACACCTCCCTGTCTACACCCGGACAGGGAGAGAACTCATCCCCGGGCCAATCCACCCGGGGAGTTAGGTATAGGGTTTAGGCTACGTAGGGAAATTTTCTCTTTCCACCATTCCTTCCCTAATATAGTTCCCGCTCCGATCATGGAGGACGCCGTCCTCTTGGCGTTCCTCAAAGAGGTCCTATTAAAGGACCCCGAGTTTTTGGCGAAGTATGGCGCCAAAATAAGCCAATGGTCCAGTCCCACTCCGTCTCAAGGCGCACTCGCTAACGTCAGCGACGCGCTTGAGAGCCCGCTATCGCCACCTGCATGCGAACAAGGCATTCCGCCCTTTGTTCCGGCAAACAATGTTCCGGCTAATATCTCTGCCCCCATTGTTTCAACCTCTATTGTACCGGCAGATAATACTCCGGCCCCTATTGTCTCACCCGCCTTTGTTCCGGCCGCCATTGTCACGGCCGCCTTTGTTCCGGCCGCCATTGTCTCAGAGACAACGCAGCTGCGCGCCGCAGCAATAAACACGACTCGCCCGGAGAGCATGGACACGTCAGTCCCACTCTCCGAGGATGAAGCCCGCACCTCCTCCTCCAGCGACGACGACTTCCAAGTAGTCGTTAAAGGAGGCAAGAGGAAGGCTAAATCCTCCGCCCCCGCTGGCCCGGTCACCAAGGCCCAGAAAAAACAGGACGACTTACCGTCCAGCTCCACTTCCGCCCCTAGTCCGCGGGCCAGTCGCCCCGCCAGCCCTATGGCTTGCCCACCCGCTCCTACCGCGAGGAAGCAAAAGCCTCATCCCCCCATTTACGTCCAAGACAAGTCCAAATGGACTGAAATTTCTAGGATGTGTGTTGATCGCAAGATCAACTACACCAACGCCCGATCCACCCTCCAGGGGATCAAAGTTACCGTCCCCACGTCTACGGACTTTAGGGATCTCTCCCGCGCGCTGCGTGAAAGGAACTATTCATTTCACACGTACTCCCTTCCGGAGGAAACCCCCACTCGCGTCGTCATTAGGCGCGTTCCCCAAGAAATCCCCACTGAGGAGATTAAGGACGACCTTATTGCACAAGGCGTCCCAGTATCCATTCAATTCAATTCAATTCAAAAACTTTTATTTCGGACGATAATAGTCCATATTTTGTTAGTAGGTACAGTATTTTAAAAATATGTTAGTACGCATAATAAACATAAAATCGAAATCAAAATTAAATTAAAATTAAAACATAATTTAATTAAAATTAAACAAAATTAAATTATAATGAAATTAAAGTCATCAGTACCAAAATAAACTAATTAAATATTATAAAAACTCCTCCCAATCGCCACGCCCCGTGTACGCAAATGCGTGTGCATCCAGTGCCCAACGATTGGACTATCAAATTTGTGGCGCGAGAACTTAAGTACAACTGGAACAAACTAATATTCATGAAGAAGTAAAGTGCTGGCTCTCCCTAAATTATGTAAAGCCTGTGTGTACCTAGTTACATTGAAGTCTTTTATATCTTCGTCAGTTTTCGTATTCTTTGCTATAGCAAGTCCACACACATTTAGTACCTTTTGAAGCTACGGCACTGAGAAGACCATTGCATAGTATATAGCCGCCGTGCATATAGTCGCCGTATATAACGTCTAAGGCAAATTGATCGCATCCATTTCGTTCTGAGTCATATGTTAGAGTAACCATGATTCTTATCAAGTTCGGCAGTAAAAAGTGATCCGTAAACTAAATCAAAATGAGTCTGTTTTCTTTTTAAATGGGTTATTAAATAAATATTAAGCAGTAAAATACGAGAAGCTTAACGGGCAGATACGTGTTCCCCACACGTATCTGCCCGTTAATCCACTCGCATGACGTGTGGGGGAGTTAATCACATAATAAATGGTAACGAACTGGCATGCAGGTGCACCCACCTCTCCAACACGACCGAGTCCCACCGCTCAGACAATACGCTCAAGATACTGTTAGTGCTGCGTCGGAAGCGACTTAGTAGCGAGGCGCTCCGCTTCCTAATAATAGCATAAAAGTCATGAGTTTGCGCCTGCGCGAACATCGTGGAAGCGCTGCAAAACCGCGGCCGCCCTAGCAGTACCCTGAACGCATTGTTGTACTGTACGCGCATGGCACTGTAAACTCGTTGCGTATAGTTGACCCATAGGCTGCACGTATAAAAAGACTGACAATGGGCTTTAAACAAGGTCACCTTTACATGTTCAGTACATCGTGCAAACCTACGTGCCAACATGTTACAGCGTACCGATAGCGCCCTACGTTCCCGATCAATATCCTCATTGTCAGACAAGTTGTCTGTGACCCAGTGGC
This sequence comes from Dasypolia templi, assembly GCA_963555695.1. Classification (NCBI taxonomy): domain Eukaryota; kingdom Metazoa; phylum Arthropoda; class Insecta; order Lepidoptera; family Noctuidae; genus Dasypolia; species Dasypolia templi. Next base: position 4,589,415 of record OY743148.1, on the reverse strand, counting down.
CCAGGTACTTAAAATGGTTAACCTTTTTCAGCCTAGCACCGCAAAGAGTGATCGGAGGTATAAAAGAGAAACATTTGGTACCAGCCTTGAAAATTATGTACTCACTCATATTAGGGTTGTACCTGAGCCCATGAGCCTCAGCATATGTCTCACAAATGCCCAGAAGTTTACGCAACCCCCCAACCGACGGGCTCAGCAGTATCATATCATCCGCGTAGCTGATGTTATTAATAGGCACTCCGCCTATTGAGCAACCCGCATTAGCACTGCTGAGCTCGCCGATCAGCTGATTCATGTACAAGTTGAACAAGCGGGGCGAGGTTAACCTCCCCTACCTCACACCGCAATCCAACCCGTACACGTCAGAATATACTCCCGCCCATTTCACACTGTTGCGCTGATGTCTGTACCAATACCTAAATATCGAAACTATCTCACTCGGCACCTGTGTCTCACTGCGCAGCTTGTGCCACAGGATGTCATAATTTACCAAGTCGAAGGCTTTCGAGAGGTCTAGGTTACAAGCGTACACGGGAGTATTTCTAGCCGTGTAGTACTGTACAGTCTGCTTGAGACAGAGAATAGCACTCTCAGTCGACAAACCAGGCGTGAAGCCAAACTGAGCATCATGTATGCGAAGGTGCTTTTCCAGCTGTCTGTCAAGCAGTCTGTCCAGCACCTTGGCTATGACAGTAGCGAGCGAGATAGGCCTATAGTTAGATTCATCCGACACATCACCCGTTTTGTTTTTCACGATCGGAACTACCACCGTGTACATGAGATCATCAGGTAAGTAATTATGTCTGATGCACAGATTAAACAGCATTGCCAATACCCTCGGTAGATGCACACCAGCGTGCTTCAAGTGCTCGATGCTAAGATCATCATGACCTGGAGATTTACCTCTCACCATCTTCTTAATAATCACGGCTATATCCTTGGATGTTAAGCTGATACTAACGTCTCCGTGCTGACACTCAGCATCAAGTACCTGCGCCGCCGTCCCAAGCGGCGACTCCACCTTAAAAAGACGCTGGAAGAGGCTAGCAATATCGCATGGTTCATGAGCGTCACCTACACTCACAGGAAGGCTCGACCCAGGGTTTAATTTATTTGTTGACTTCCAAAATTTATTGAATTTCTTTTCAGTGTGATGTTTTGCAATAATGTCCATTCTGATCTGATCCTCATTGTTTTGACAGTATTTTAATTTTGATTTAAATAATTTTCTAGATTTACAAATTTCATTATAAATATGTCCGGATTTAGGTTTACCCTGAAATAGCCACATCTGAAAATAAAGTCGAGCCTCCCTGTGGGCACTACTCACATACTTGTTCCAGCCAGGTACATATGTATTGTACTTCCGTTTAGGTACACTATAACTTAGTTCCGCGCACCTAGATAATATACCAACGATATCAAGGTACATTTTGTTTAATAATAACTTATGGTCCTGATTATTACATAGCGTATCAGCACAATTAACGAATTCCGACGGAAAATCTAGCTGTCTAAGACTTGAATTACAATAATCAAAATATTTTTCTATCTGGGTTTGATCCCTTTCCCCCCACTTTACCCGACTACAAACTTTACTAAGATTATTACGTTTAGGCAAAATAACATTTTAATTACATTGAACTGATATAGGATAATGATCAGACCAGTAGGTATCATACATGACGGACACATTAAGTACAGATGATCGCGCGGCGCTTGTTATTAAACAGTGGTCTAGCCATGACTGTGTACCGCTCACCTGGCACACGAACGTATGTGAGTCACTCGGCAATAGTTCCATATCTTCACACGACCACGATTGCTCTGCACAGAAATCTAATAACTCTTTCGCAAATAGACCGCCAGGGTGCGAGTTAAAGTCACCCAGCAAGAATACAGATTCCACATTATTGCTTTCAATTATTGCACAGATTTCACAGAGACACTCCGAAAACAATGGCAGTATCCGCCGTCCGCTTGCACAAAGCGAGGCAGGGCCTTGTATACGACATGGTCCTTGTCATCTGCGACCCCACGGATGGTCACCACCCGATATTCAAGGTGAAGTCGGTGTGCTCGCTCTCGGGCATCTCTATCGAGAAGCCCTACCGAGCCAACTTGATAGGCCAGTGTCATCGCTGCCAACTGTACGGTCACTCGCAGACCAACTGCTATGCGACCCCTAAATGCGTCAAGTGTCTAGGTGAGCATGGCACCGCCGACTGCTCTCGCCCTAAAGATGGGGAGCTATGTGCAGAGCCGCCGAGTTGCGTCCTCTGCAGCCAATCCGGTCACCCGGCAAATTATCGGGGCTGTCCGAAAGGGCCAAAGTCATCCTCTCCGAAACTCGCGAAACGCGCGAGTGACCGCCAGCACAGGGAAAGCCCCTGGGGGAAGCTTCCCTCCGCGCAAATGCCGGAGCGGCTTAGCCCTCAAAGGCCCTCTCCCTGGGCAAACCTTGCGCACCTTAAAGCTCCCGCAGCTTCAGTGCCCTCCAAACCCGCTCAACCCGCTGAAGTTCCAGCGCTGATGGCTACCGCCATCCCAGCGCCTGCGGCAACCACCGCGGCCCCTACGGCTCCACCGGTTGCACCACAAAGAGCCCCGGGCCGCGACAGCGCCCAAATCATAATCAGCACATACGCGGCCCTCTATTCCTCCGCCGCGGAAAAAATGGCCAACGAAATCGTTGCTGCAAACGGCAACCCTCGTCGTCTCTTAGAAATCCTTAACGCTTATCCCGAGATCGCGTTAGTCCTGAAAACCTTAAAATTTTAATTTCCAATGGATAACACAAGGTTAAATTCCACCAAACCCCGATCCCTCAAACTAGGATTTTTCAACGCTAATGGCGTTTCCGGTCAACGCGATGAAATCGCCGCTTTCCTCCGCGACCACCAGCTCGACATCCTCCTCATACAGGAAACCTTCTTAAAGCCTCATCACCGCAACCCGAACATTGCCAACTACAAACTAGTTCGCAATGACAGGTCTCGATGCCACAAGGGTGGCACACTCATATACTTTAGGAAATCTCTGTATTGTATCCCTATAGACCCACCTCCTCTCTTCTCCCATCTGGAGACCTCTATCTGCCGGCTCGGCATGACCGGCCACCAACCGATCACCATTATCTCCGCGTATATCCCACCCGACAATGGTCCGGAGGATCCCATCTTGCTCCAAAAGGACTTCACTGCCCTCTTCGGTATGAGTGACTCCGTCATCTTGGCGGGGGATCTTAATGCCAAGCACCCGGCGTGGAATAGTAGCACAACTTCAACCAGAGGTAGGTTAGTTTTCAAGTTAGGCGAATCCATTAACTTTGACGTCATCGCTCCAATGAGCCCGACTCACTTCCCAGGTAATCCTAATCACCTTCCCGATGTTCTCGATGTAGCGCTGCTCAAGAATGTGAACCTCCGTTTGCAATCGATAGAGACGTTCCACGAGCTTAACTCTGACCACCGCCCTGTAGTCATGCATCTTGCACCCTACTCGGGCCCGATCGACCCCAATCGCCCCCCTCAGACCCAGACGATAACCGACTGGAGGAAAGTAAGCGAAAGACTGAAATCCACCACGTCGCCTCACTTAGACACCATCCCCGATCACTTAGTGTCAGTCGCCGACACGACGGCCGCAATTGACTCTTTTACAGAGCACGTACAATCCGTATTGACGGATTGTTCACGGGAAGTTCCGGTGATGGAGGACCATCGCTGGAAACTACCTACTGACGTACGTGACCTGATAACTGAGAAGAACGCGGCCATCCGTGCCTACGACTCCTTCCCTTGTGACGCGAACAAAGCCCACATGCGCCATTTACAGCGTGCTGTAAAGAAACGCATAGGGGAGGTTCGCTCTGAGGGCTGGAACAAGATGCTCAGTGAACTCGAGCCCACTCATCAAGCCTTCTGGCAATTACAGAGGAAATTGCGTTCCTCAGAAGAGGTCTCTATGCCTCCTCTCATCCGCCCCGACAATAGTGTCGCTTTCGACAGTCCCGACAAGGCTGAATGTCTTGCTGACAGCCTAGAGTCCCAATATTCTCCCAGCTCCCAACCAGTAGACCAAGCTCACCTGAACAAGGTCGACGCTGAAGTCGAACGAAGAGCCTCCCTCGCTCCCGTCGAAGACCCTGATGATCCTCTGCCTCCCGTCACTCCAGACGAAGTGCACGACATCATTAAAGGGCTCCACGCCCGTAAGGCCCCCGGTTCGGATGGTATTACCAATAAATGTTCAGTGTCCGGGAAATCTTCAGTGGACACTTCGTCGGGCATGCTGAAGGGCAGGCCATATGGCGGAGTAGCTCTTCTATAGCGTAAAAGTGTGTTTCATTCGGTTTCGGTCGCAGACTGTGAGAATGAACGTATAGTGGCCGTCAAGGTAATTTTTGAGGATCGCGAGTTATTGGTGATGTCAGTGTATATGCCAACGGATAGTCTTGAAAATTTTGAAGTTTTTGTGAGTTGCCTCGGCGAGCTTAGTGCTATTATAGAGACTAGTGGTACTGACACAGTTTATATACTAGGGGATTTCAACGCTAATCCAGGCGCTTTATTTGGCAACGAGCTTTTGAAGTTCTGTGCTGAGCAACGGTGGTCGTGTGCAGACATAGAATGGTTGGGACTAGATTCAGGTACATATACATTCCTTAGTAATGCTTACGGGAGTACGTCATGGTTGGACCATGTCATTATTACCGAGGGCGCAAAAGAAACTGTTCTGGGCGCTAGAATACGGTATGAGATGTCATGTTCCGATCATTTCGCTGTCGAACTGGTATGTGACCTTAATATTTTGGTACCAAAAGTACAAATAAGAGGCTCGTTGCCGGATAGGGCTATATGGGGGGAAAGAGATAAAGAACAGCTCAATGAATATTTGTACATTTGTTCAACTAAGCTGCGTGATATCAACTTTCCTTGTGAATTACATAACTGTGCAGATGTAATGTGTAATAATAAAGACCACAGACAAGTAGTCGATAAATTATATCATAATGTAGTGAATGTGCTTAGGGAAGCTGCGGTGGCGTGCTCTAAAAGTAGAACAATAAAGAATAAAAATAAAGGTTATGTGACAGGCTGGAACAAACATTGTAAAAAGGCATATGAGGAGGCTAGACTTCGGTTTCATGAGTGGGTCGCCCAGGGCAAAAATAAGTCTGGCCAGGCTTATGACCAAATGCGAAGCTCACGAAGTCTGTTCAAACATCAGCTCAAGTGGTGTAGGGACAATAAAAACCAGATAAAGATGGACATTCTTGCATCACAACATGCCACAAAGAACTTTTCAAAGTTTTGGAAGGAGACTAACAAATTGAATCCGAGGCCGAGTGTTCCAGTTAGTGTAGAGGGGGTTAGTGATGTCGACCAAATTGCCAAGTTATTCAGGGAGCATTTTAGGGTACTTTCTCCACTGGAACCCGCGACGGCCACTACAGAAGTGGAACGTAATAGCCTGGAGAATCCGCTTGTTCGGATCACTGCGAAACAAGTTGCTAAGGTGATTACAGGCATGAAGCGAGGAAAGTCCCCGGGCCATGACTCGCTCAGTATAGAACATTTGCAGAATGCGGGTATTCATCTGCCGAGGGTGCTCGCTATGCTGTTTACATTCTGCATAAGGCATTCATACATTCCTGAGGCAATGATGAGAACTTTAGTTGTCCCCATAATAAAGAGTAAGACAGGAGACGCTTCTAAATTAAGTAGCTACAGGCCTATATCACTCGCGACAGTCATTGCTAAGGTGTTGGACGGTGTTATTGATATTCAGTTAAGACAACACCTACAGCTTCATGATGCACAGTTTGGCTTTCGCCCTGGTTTGTCAACAGAAATGGCTTATGACACTGTCCCGCAGGTGATGCTAAATGGCAGTGTCCTTAAAAGAGTCTCGCAGTTCAAGTATCTGGGCCACTGGGTTACCGAGACGCTTGTAGATAATATAGATATAGATAGGGAGCGCAGGGCTCTGTCTGTTAGAGCTAATATGCTGGCTCGTAGGTTCGCGCGCTGTACTACGGAAGTAAAAGCTACATTGTTTAGAGCATTTTGTCAATTGTTTTACACGTGCAGCTTATGGGTCAAGCATACAAAAAAATCGTACGACACTCTGCGTGTTCCCTACAACAATGCTTTCAGGGCGCTGATGAAGCTGCCCCGCTACTGTAGTGCGTCAGGTATGTTTGCGGGCGCAAATATTGATAGGTTTGGTGCCATTATTCGTAATAGAGTTGTGTCTCTGATGCGCCGCATACGGGGCAGTTCCAACAGATACCTTCAGCTATTCGCATGGAGGATGGATTTGGATCGACCTTCGACTGCGGCATCAAACATTCTTACCCCCTGATTACAGCGGCCGCCCGCTACACTCCCTCTCGCATTAGCAGTATTCGCCGACCAAGGCATACTTTAATCGACCCCGACGACGCCACTACCCTCCTCCAGGAGAGTAGTAAGGCCACTAGCACGCTACATAAGCCCAAAACTCGATCGCCGTCCTACCGTCCTCGCCGCCGAGGCCCGCCGCGACGCCCAAATCGACGCCCCTCCCGACCCTTGCTCGAGCCAGCCCGCGCCGCTGAGCCTGTAGCTTTAAATTCGTCCCTAAATAATACCAATCCTGATCCAGGTAGTCTTTTGCTGCCCTCTTCCAGCGACGCCCTAAGCCGAGGTTCGTACCCCACAGGGGGTGCCCTTAGCGTTGTCGCTTAGTTTTTAGTTAGTATTTAAGTTTAAGTCCTGGCTGGAGGCCTTAATTTATTAGGGCAACCACAGGCAAGTCCGCTTAAGCAGACGACAACCGCATAGGTTGACCTGCGAGATGCCAAACAAACAAACAAAAAAAACTAATACAAGCTGTTTTCAAATTGTACTAACAACTCTAAAAAAACATGGTCACTCATAAATAATTTTAGCTAAAAATAGAATAAAACAAAGAACTGCTCCTTCAAATCTTTTAGTTGATGCGAAGATAGTTACAAACACAGTTCAAAGGAGAATGGCGAGCTTGCATGTAATTTGGGACCCATTGATAGGGGTTGCGTATATTATGGAAACCTATGAATAGTTAAAGAATGACATAACGCAAACAAAAAAGCAAATGGTAAGTATGTTAGAGAAGTTGGGAGAGAAAAGATATGAAAGGTAGTGTAGTCTTGCATCGCCCATGTACCATAATATGCTCATAAAATGAAGTAGGCTTTTATTAATTGGTCCCCTACATATGTATATTATCACTTGCAAATCGTTTTCCAGAAGTAAATGCCGTAGTCTAGGTTGGTGTGCAGAATAGTCCGTATAAAGGTAAGCCAAGTCGCCAAGAATCCACAACATCGCAAAAATAGCTTACAAATCCCACGTTAGCCGTTGAGCACAAACAATGGAATGACAAATGACAAAAATGGTATTGGACATTACAATTTGACAACGACTTTACGCAAATAGGTCATGATGGGACGGATGACTGCGGTATAAATTACACAAAGTATACAAAAGTATTAGCATTTGGAGCCGAACTAGGCATAACCTGTATTTCAGCCCTTAACGCCGAATCCCCCTGAGTTACAAATTAGGCATTATTATTGCGATAACACAATGAACATGTATGAATGTACGTATAATATTCAACTGTTATAAGAAAATAAAAAATTAAAATTAAAATGACTACGATAATTAAGAAGGTAACATTATAGGTGAGTAACAGTCCTCTCTTTGTGTGTGATGGAGGTGTGCATTAGTGAGTGTGAGAGGGTGTGTGAGATTACAGAGCACGACTTTTTGCGATTTTTGTTAAAGATTACCTAGATTTTTTTTTTTGAAAATTAACTAGTAATAGAGTCTTTAATTGTTTAACTAGGTATCTGAAGCAAATTTTCTGTCTCCTCATACGTGAGTTTCTGTAGATATGCACTTACTGTAGCTTTACACGATTTACTCGTCATCGGGTAAATGTGCAAATATTTATTTAATTTGTTGTAGATGTAGGGACCAATAAATGGAGCAAATCTAGTGCTAAACTTTGTTTTAAAAGTAATGGGTTGTGGGCAAACCAAGTGTTTTGTGCGCCTTTTTTGCGTGAGCGGGTTGTAAAAGGTATTTTTATGTTGCATTCATATAATATTGAGAAGGAAAAGTTGTCTTACTGAAAGGACTCCACAGTATTCGTAAAGCTGAGAGGTAGGAAACAATCTATAGATGTATAGATATCTAGTATAGATGCGCAGTTTGCATTTTAGTGACAGTTTGCTACGGGCTGTCAGTGTGAAATGGAGTCTAAAAAGAGCGACAGAGGCGCGCTCGCGAACCGCCTTGATATGCTCCTTAAAGGTAAGGTTTTGAACTAGGATCACGCCTAGGTATTTGGCTTGCTTATCTCAAGGGATCGGCTTGCAGTACATAGTGATCGGGCTGGGAAGGGGGAGAGGGTATCGACGACGTCTCGAGAAGAGAACCGCCTGACTCTTATCGGGGTTGATAGTACTGTATGCACTGAACATGTTTATATTTATACCATTGTTTATAAGAGTGTCCTTAATCCATCTACTAATTGTTGACACTGTAGCCTTTTTGTATGGTTTCTTAAAAGTTAAACAAAGGTTTGTAATATTCATTCTTTAATTAAATTAGGTTAGTACCTGCCTTTTTTTTTTTTTTGGGTTGGAAATCATCAAATGACTTCACCCGCTCAGGGTGGAGCGGGAGGGCGTGTCAGACTTTTACTGACTAAAACCCACCCGTGTTCCTTCAGTTGCCTGTGCCAGGGCCACGGTTTTCTCTTTAGAATAACCCGTGACCCTGAGGCGTCGGCCCTATCGGACCCCGTCATTTTGTGCTGACATCTCTTTGAGGCGCGCGTGGAACACAACGGGCCGTCGACCCGGGCCTGGTCCTTACAGGACGGCGAGCTACCCATGGCTCGCCGTCCGCAAGCCCGCGCCTACGGTGGCCAGGAATCTGCTTGCGATTCCCGACGCCCAGGGCGTCTCCTGCGGCGACTAGGGGCGTGAGGGCGCAAGGCTCTCTCCCTCACGCGCTCCGCCTCCTTCTTCGCGAGCATTACTGCTTCGCAGAAGGAGGTGACGGCTTTCCATTCCCTCTCGCTCCGTACCATGGCCTGGACCAGGGCCGGACGCGATAGATCGCCGCCGCCAATCGCCTCCACGAGGACACTGCGGTGCTCCGCCCAAGCTGGGCAGACCTCCACCGTATGCTCCACCGTGTCCTCCGGGCGATCCACACAATGGTGACACCCGGGCGTTTCCTCCCGGGTGTGCCTTATGCGAAACAGGAACCTCCCGAAACAACCGTGTCCGGTGAGGACCTGTGTCAGGCGGAAGGTGAGGACGCCGTGGCGCCTCTCCAACCACTCCTCAAAGAGGGGACTTACCGCCGCTATTGTGGCGTGCCCAGCACTGGGTTGCGACAATCGCACCCTCCATGACGCCATGAGATCCCGCCGGAGCTCTGTCCGCTGTACCGTGATTTCTCGCGGCAGCGGAGTTACACCCCGGCGTTTTGCCTCCTCGCGCCACTCCCATACGTGCGCGAGGGCTTTTGCCTCCAGATCCCATGGCGGCAATCCGGCAAGGAGGCTCGCCGCCTCGCATGAGACCGTGCGGTATCCCCGGACCAGCCGGATGGCCATGACCCTTTGGGACGCGTTCAACCGGCGGGCCGGTCGGCGCCCCAAAGAACGCGCCCACACCGGTGCCCCGTAAAGGGCCATGGACCGCACGACTCCCGCGTAGAGCCTCCTGCAGGAGGCGTTTGGACCCCCTAGATTGGGCAGGAGCCGCCTCAAGGCAGCCCCAGCCCGATCCAGTCTGGGAGCCAAACGTCGGAAATGCTCCACGAAGTTCCACCGGCTGTCGAGGACGAGTCCCAGGTACTTCATCGTCGACTCGACGCCGATGTGAACCCCTCCCGCCGTTATCTGGGAACCCGACAGTGGCGCGTTCCGAGGACCATGAAAACACATGGCCTCGGACTTGAGCAGAGCCACTTCGAGTCCCAACTGCCGGATCCTCTCGACGATTGTCGCAACCCCGAGTGTCGCTTGTTCGGCCGCCTCCTGGTGCGACCTCCCCTGTGCCAGGACCAGCGTGTCGTCAGCGTAGCACACCACGCTGACGCCATTCGGGAGGTCGGCGCGCAGCACCCAGTCGTAACCGATATCCCACAGAAGCGGCCCCAGGACCGATCCCTGTGGGACCCCGCACGACATCTCTCGCCGGTTCCACTCTCCCCGGTGACCGGGGTAGATGACGGCCCTGTCCATCAAATAGGCCTCGACCACGCGACAGAGGTAGGTCGGCATCCGGTGATACCGCAATGCCACCCTGATGCAACCCCAGGGCAGGGTGTTGAAGGCATTGGCGATGTCTAAAGACACCGCCAAGATGACCCCACCCCGGGCAACAGCATCCCCCGTCGTGAGGGCTCGCACGCGCATGATGGCGTCCACCGTAGAGCGCCCCCTTCGGAAACCAAACTGGCTCTCCGCCAAATCCGGCCCCACCCGCACCAGCCGCCCGACGAGGCGATTTGCAATAACTCTTTCAAAGAGCTTGCCCACCTCGTCGAGCAGCACGATGGGCCGGTAAGCGGACGGAGAGTCCGCAGGGCGCCCCGGCTTCTAAATGAGGACCAGTTTCCCCGTCTTCCAGCGAAGTGGGAACTGGCCCTCCTCCAAGCATGCGCTTAGGAACCCCATAAGTCGAGGCCCGAGAGCCTCCATGGCCAGAACCCAGGCTCTTCCAGGTAAGCCGTCGGGTCCTGGGGCGGTATTTTTGGCACTAAGCCTATGTACCAACACTCTCAGCTCTACCTCGGTCACCTCCGAAGCATCGTCGTCGTCGTCGGCAGTGTGGTCCGCATCCGGCACCGCAGTAGGCAGAGTCATGGGCGGGGGAGTATGCTCCCCCCACGAAGGGAACAAAGTGCTCACCACCTCCTCCATGAGCTGGGGCCGGAGACTCTGCGTCAGTGGGGGAGCCCATGGGCGGAGTTATCCCGCACCATTTTGTAGGGGCGTCCCCACGGGTCCCTGTTCAGAGTCTCTAACGACTCCTCGCGGGCCAGGGCCCTGGCCCGCAGGATCTCCGCTTGGAGGGCGGTCTTCGCCGCTCTGTACCCCTCGTACAGCTCCGCCTGAATGGCTTCCGTATTCGGAGGGCGAATACGTAGCCTGCGGTGCCTGGTGTACAGGTGTCGCGCAGCCACGCACGCCTTGCGCAAAGCCGTCAGCTCCGGCGACCACCAGCACACCCGGCGCCAAGCACGTCCGGGCTGGACCCGGGGCATTGCCACGTCACATATTTCGGACATGGCCTCCCGGAACCACTCCGCCTCGTCGTTGATGTCAGCAGGCCTGTCCTGTGGTGACACCCAGGCCTGCACGATCGAGGCTTCCAGAAGGAGCTCCCGGTCCAGCTGCTTCAGCGCCCACCGCGGACCACTCGGGGCCTGTCGGACCGGCGCGCTCGAGGTCTGGGCGGAGACGTCGAACCGGATGTACCGGTGGTCGGAATAGGTCTCCACCCCCTCCATGACGCGCCAGTCAATGACGTGCGGCGACAGAGCGGGGCTGGCGAACGAAATGTCCACCACTGATTCACCCCGCATACGCACACACGTTGGCACAGAACTCCGGTTTAGGACGACCAGGGCTGTCTCCAGAGCCCAGTCCTCCACCATCCTGCCCCGCGTGTCCGTGAGCCGGGAACCCGAAGCCAAGTTCTTGGCATTGAAGTCCCCGAGGACGAGCACGGGGAGGGAACGAAACCCGACGATGACGACTCTCAACTCCGCTAGGGAGTTGTGGAACTCGGCGAGAGTTCGGTTCGGAGAGAAGTACACCCCTACCCCTTGACGGCCTCGAGGGACAGGGTACCGGCGGCGGCCGACGAAATTAGGGCCACTGAGCCGCTCAGGTCCTCCACCCAGTCATCCCTGGGCGGGACAAAGTACGGCTCAGCGACCACGGCGATGTTAATCGACCACTGCGCCATGCTCTGGAGCAACAGATCCTGAGCAGAGGCGCAGTGGTTGATGTTCGCCTGGAGGAGGCGTAATGGGGCCATTACTGACACTCCATATCAGCCCCCTCCCGAGCCTCCTGTGGAGGCCCTGCCACGATGGTTGCGGCGGCGACGACGGTGGAGGCGGCAACGGCGGCGGCAGTAGCGGCGGATGCAGCCTTGACGGCGGCGGTGGCAGTGGGCTTTCCCCTGCCCCTGCCCCTGGCTTTGGCGGGTGGAGCGCAGACCTTACTCCCAACCCGGTGATCGGCCGGCTTGCCAGCACCGCACATATAAAGCAGTGCGGCGCGGCATTGCACGAGCCGGCCTTGTGACCGGGCTGACCACAGCGGAAGCAGCGACCGCTGCGGTCCACCTCCGAGGCGCATTGCACTCCCACGTGGTTGCCCACTTGGCAGCGGAAGCACCTCAGAGGTCTGGGTTCCAGCAGTTTGACCTGCGCGGAGACCCAGCCCACCAGGAGCCTTCGGCCGGTTAGTACCTGCCTGGAGTAGTAGTTTTGATAAAATCGGGTATTTTGATCTGTAGCTGGTTTCCGTATATTCCTATGTTGTCAACCATTATTAAAGAAATAGTTTGACATCTATGACCAGTAGAGATTGCGATTAGTGTTACTGCTTTTTGGTTAGTTCTTCTAGTGACATAGTTTGATTATTCGAAATATTGTTTAAAAATATTTTGAACTGCAGAAACATCCCAAGCATATTTAGGTACTTTTGGTCTCAATTTGATTACTCCCTTGAGAAGTCTTTTAATCCTATCATCCTCAGATAATCTTGGACCTATAATTAGAATCAGGGCCGCATTTGCTGAATTTAGTGTATTGTAGGATGAACCTCCATTGAACTTATCAGGTAAGAAAGAAATTATGTTAGGAATACAACAATTTTTTTTTTATTCTTAATACTATACTCACGCCAAGCATTAATTGGTGATTGGTATTGTTTTAGCGTTAATTCAGTGATAGAGGCCAACATAATTTCAGCGGAGGTCGCTGTTATTCTACGCCTTATAAATGCTTCCCGGACAGCACTCCTACAGCAAGTTGTAGATTCTTTCTGAGAGGGTGTAGGTTGCCCGCATCTGAACATAAGCGGTTATTCTTTGAATGAATGAATGAAATGCACCGACCCCAGCGTGGTTTGACCAGACTCGATTAATCGAATGAACCCCAAGATTTGCACTAGCCCTTGAAGGCTCATGATTCATGGTGCTACAAAGACCATTGCATATCAAGGAATAGACCGGGGGGCGCTTTAATGGTAGGGTGGACTTGCCCTTAGGATAGGAAGGAGAGTGAGAGCCAATCGAGTAGTGCACCCTAAAATTAGCATTGGACTAGTGGAGAGAAGTCTATGGGAGGGCATCTTTTAACGACGTCGCAGCCGGTCTCTGCTTTGCTGTGTTGTTCCAATATCTTCGTCTGAGGTCTCGCTACTATCCGTTTCAGGTTTCTTGTTTATTTCACATTTTTCATTAATTTCAGCCTTTTTTTATCTTATCTCGTTCTACAGCCGTGTCCATCCATAAGTTGATTTCCTTGTCGAAGTAAGTCATGTCCTTTTTGAGGTTGTCATTCCAAGTGTAAATAGTTCGGCCAACTTATTTGGATTTGGCCTTGTACTGCATTACAACATGTAGCAGGTGTGATAACACAACCTGGGGTTATCCTTTTAAAATTTCATGCATTTTCTTTTTTATCGTGTCGCGCACGCTTTTTTATACATTTTTTTGTCGGAACACAGCCCAGACAACCGCTCGCTACGATGGCTCTCAACCCTATGAACATAAGCGGTTATTCTTTGGTTGAAAAATCATTGGTTCTGACACTAGCATTGACAAAAATATTGGGTACCAAGGTTGAGTAACCCAATGTGTTACAACAACAATACCCTCAGCTTCGTCAATATTACTTTTTCTGAGTGTTTTAGGAGTTAAAGAAAATGGAGGGAATGCATAGAAAAAAAGGGTGACCAGTCGATTATGAAAACATCTATTGCATTATGCATCTTGGTCTTTATGTCATGCAGCATACTTCTTACATTTATAATTTAGCCTTGATGCTAATAAGAAAATATTGAGAAAACCAAAATTGTGTATTTTATATGTAATTTACTTTATAAGTACTACAATTATATGTACTTGTTTCTAAACTACGTGATTGACTTGATTCCGAGGCTGCAATGTGGTTATCCTTTGAGCTTATATATGAAGCAAATATTTCTTATTTCACACCATTTCCATATTTGTTCAAAAACTGAGTGAATGTGAGGGTACTACACGCTTAGGAACTGATCTTTGATGGGTGCACATTCAGAAATAGCACCTAAGTTAAGTAGATTTTCCATTTCCTGTATTATGACCATCTCCTCCTTATTTGAAAAGGATTCATTAGATGGTACATATAGTTGAATAGGGCGTTGACAGAAGGGAATGTCATATCCCTTAACCCAGTTTAGTATAGTGGGATCTTTAGAGATTCTCTTCCAGTTATTATTAAAAATATTTAACCCGCCAGTTTGTCTTAGTTCTTGTGATGACGTTGACTGTTGAAATTGGATCTCCGGTAGCCTCCCCGTGGTGCTGCTGCACCTCTCCTTTGTGTTGTTTGGCGTAACCCACAGCTGCGGATCCTGTTGGCACGAGGCTTCGTGGACAGTTGTTTCTGTGTTTGCCGAGGGGGGGCCCTCCAGTTTAAAGGATGTGTACCTTTAAATGTGTTCTTAGGAGGTGGTTTGGATTGTAACCGTATCTCCCTACCTGTGTTCCCGACAGATTTCTTGTTTTGATTATTTCAAAGAGATTATCTCCAAACATATGCTTGTCTGGTTTTGTTTGTAAGAGAGTGTCTCTTACATCTTTTTCAAGACCTTATAAGGTTTCTTCTTGTTTTGTTTCATTGTGGATAACATCAGCAAGTATCTTCCCAGTATTATTTAGTATCTCTAGTAAGTTTAATTTCAATTGTTTTGGATGCACCTCTGTAAGGACGTTTTCAGTTGCACATGCAAGCCCAGCAATAATATATGTAAGTATGTGATTTTTCCGGTGATGGCAACGACAATGGTGATGACCTTTCTCTGCGCCTGCGTATTTTTGTTCTCGAGCTTTATGATTTTCTTTAAAATGTGCTCGTCACTATTACCATCTTTACGATGCTTGACTTAAAAAAGACCGTAGTCGCGCGTCGTTACACGAAAAAAAGGAATGAGGTAGGTAGCATCCGGCTGCGTTCAGTATACAGCTAATTTATTTATTTTTGCTGTAGCAAGCTTTGAATAATCGTGCGTCGGTTCCATGGAATCGATTGTTTGCATTCCTTGGCAAAAGACATCTGCCTTCACTGTTGTGCCATTCGGTAAGGAGATGTACTGGTTCACCAGACAGTCACCATCATCTTCCTATGAGTATTTTTTTTAGCGCACTGATTAGGTGCTGTACTCGGATCCCCCAGTGAAACGAACGCTTACGGTTGTCGTACAGGATCCACTTTTCATCGCAGGTAACAATTCCCCTATTACATGGGACCTAAACAAAACTACTATAGGTACACCTCTGCCCAACAATTCGGGGAAACAAGGGGTGATGTTATGTGTATGTAACAATTAGAATTACTATTTAGAATTCCCTCGTTTCTATGCCGATTCAGTAGTGCTATGCATGCTTCGACTCGTAAGTCTCGCTGATGGTCGCTTAGTTCGTGTGGCACTCACTTATCTAGCTTTTGTATCTTTCCGATTTGTATAACTCCAAGGCCCGCACGAAGCTCAGCCGTAGATTGAGTTGAATCTGCTTGAACTATCGCCTACAATTCGTCGCTGTCGACAATGCTTATTATGGAACTTTCTGTTTTGCCATGATAAATGATAAATGATTTTATTTCTGTAAATAGGTTTGTACAAACACTTTTACACGTCAATCATATTTTAAAAACTAGGTGAGATCGGCATTTCCTATCTGACTACTCTGAGAAGAAACGCCGAAACAAACTCAGAGGTCACAGTCTCTTTTAAAGTCCAGACATAATCTTGGTCAGGTCATGTGAAGACCATGTGGATTGATATCTAAAATGGTCTTTTGAGGAAAGAACCACACAGAATCAGTGGACCTGTCCAGTCAGTGCACGCATTTGTCAGTTTTCATGGCGCCGTAAACTACCACAATTTCATAAAAACACAAAAGTATCTAAAAACAAATGACTGA
Organism: Dasypolia templi; assembly: GCA_963555695.1. Classification (NCBI taxonomy): domain Eukaryota; kingdom Metazoa; phylum Arthropoda; class Insecta; order Lepidoptera; family Noctuidae; genus Dasypolia; species Dasypolia templi. The sequence goes on along the minus strand of OY743148.1, from coordinate 4,573,151 downwards.
ACTTGAAAACTATCACAGCTAAGTAGGCTTTACAAGTTTACGAGTAATAGTCCACCAACTTACATTGTCAGTTGGAATGTATGGGAGAATATGTTTTTCAACTGTAATATTTATTATGCTTGGTTTTGGGACCACGCATATTGAAGGGTCCCTAAGCGTCCTAAGGGTACCCCCAAGGGCATAGTTGGGATGAATTTATCCCTAAAACACACTTAACATTGTAGTTGTCCCATACATTGCAACTGCAAATGTAGGTTGGTTTTATGTTTTTATTTGCGCTAATTTGTCTACTCACCTTATTCTTTATGCTCTGTGGAATACACTAGCACGAAGCTCTAAGAACTTAAAAATTCAATTAGTCTCCCACAGATCTTAATATAACACTGTTCATACAACCCGACATTACACACTAACACTTAATACATCTTGTATACCGTGTAGGTAATATTTGTATACAAATACAACTTGTATACTAAGACAAGTCGTAAGATGTATCGCATAACAGCGCTCCACTAATGGCGGTGCTGTGTCTTATTATCACTCAACTATAATATTAATCATTAAGCCTGTATTAATAATTTGTCGAAGACAAGGATGGTAACTAATAGCTTGTTAGGTTTGAGCTGGTTTTGAGTGTAGTTTAAGATGTTGTGTAAGTTAATGGTATGCTTTCGCGCCTTGTCTCATTTTAGACTCTCATACATTGGTAAAATCACTATGACAGATATAAAAGAATAAAAAATCTTTCACGGATATTTAAAGTATGTAAGTTTTTATGGTCTGTTTCATTATATCCGGGTAAGTTTCACGGTCCTGACGCGGCCTGACAGTTGACAGGCCATGGAAATGCGTGGCACGAGCCGCGACAGGCCTCAACAGGCGTAGCAACGCCTAACGCGGCCTGTCAGTTAACGGACCGTGGGTCTGCGGCTTTATATGGCAAACTATTAACTACAACCTCATACATTTTCATTTTATTACGTAGATTGAGCCTATTCGTGTTCGGACACTGGCCAACTAGTACCTTAGTCTTTAAATTCAATGATTAGAACCCGACCACTCTCTACATCTCTATTCAAACTTTCTGGTTCTAAATAATTTCATATACAAGGAACACGTATAGACACAGACAGATTTTAGATATCAGAACAAACATCACAACAACATACATTGGAGTGGGTATCCCATTTTGAATCAAATCAAATGGAAAACCCATTCAGATGTAAAGTGAACAGTTTTGCGCTGCTGCTCATGAAAAACCTTGTGACGTGCAGTTCTTTTGTGTTCCGTATATTTTGACATTGGATTAAAAATATTAACTAAATAAAAATGTCGTAGGTAGTTTTAACATTCTTAAGTAAGTGAATTGTATTCTTCTGACAATAATAGTTATCTGAAACCGGAATATTACGTGTAAATAAAAAACTGTGTTGAGGTACAACGAGAATTTGATTAACATTTGATTGTGAATTACTCTAAATAATTCGTGTTGTTATATAATATATTTGTGACCGTTGTTGCACTGAATATCCATCTATACGACGAGAAAAAAATACGTATATTTTACCCTGTTTTTTTTTTGTGCAAACTTTTTATTATCTTGAACAATCTCACGAAGTTTCAGGTCTATTGAATAAACACTGTGATTTGAGTTTTTTTTGGGTAATAGCTACACACTACAAATTATAGTTATTATTTTTATACTGATGGTATCGGATAAAATTGAAATGAAACGCTAACGCATTGGCAGCTATTTTATTATTCCTTACAAAAAAGCTATCTAATGTAAAAGTCAAAATCTGTTATGCTAAATGGTTAGGTTAGATTCGAAAGGGCTATCGGGGTCTAGTGAGAAAGCGAAGCGAGAGAACAAAGATCCCGCCATCCCCTTCGTGTTTTTTTAAGTCATCCAGAAATAGGAGCCCAACCCTCTTCCGACCTTGTGCAACTTTTCCTTCACAAGGGGGGTTTCTAGAGCGTCCCCTTCTCCCCCTCCCACCCGTTATATCAACGGCTGATAAAGTGAAGTCCTACCTAGAAAAGGTTAATCTTGTAGTAGCAAAAACGACCATTGACGGAATTCAATCCTCAGGTGTTCCACTATGAAATTAAATATCAGTAGCAGCCTGGAGTCAAAATTGTACCCGTTTAATTACGATAGGCCAGCCGTCTATAACATAAGACTTCATTAAAATAATAACAAGCGAAATAAGGAAATACAATTCGCCACTGCCTACAACTTCAGCGAACACAGTTATGATGTTATGTTATATGGCAAAAAATACATTTCAAGCGCAATTATAAATAAAACTGACAAGTTTTTGTAAAAACAGTTTGAAAACTTTAAACCTGAAAATAAAAATAAACAGAGACAAAATGGAACCCTTTACTGTGTCCGTTTTCAGGATTCGTTTTTACTTTTCAGTATTCCTAGGTAACAACTGGGGTGCAGAGTTGAAATTTTGCACAGGGGCCAATTTAGAGCCTCGACTAACAAGAGATTTTGAAAAAGGCGCTGCTTCGCTTGATTACATCTGGATTTTGACCGTAACAAACATGCTAGTGCATGTATAAAAATGTTTGTACTTTTTACTGACGTCAAAAAAAGCAACATGCTGTAAATATCCGTTACTATTTTGTTGTGTGTCGATTCACAGTTTTTTTTAATAAATCCATCCAACATCAAGCAAGAGATGTTGGGTAATTTTCTTGCAATTTTTATTGTTACATCTATGTTTTAGCAAATGCAGTTGAAGTGTTTCGATTCGCAGTATTTTTTTGGAATAATCTTTAAAAGTTACTTACTAATAATAAAAACAGTCACGTTGGGCAGATGTAATAAGGGCTTGATTCAGTCATTCTGGACACGGCTCGTATTGTGTAAACGTTTTATTTTTGTGTTAGTACTATATGAAAAAAAAAAAAAAAAAAAAAAACAATAACAATCGCAAGAAAATTGTTGAAAATCCTTTCAGAGTAAACATATCTTGAAGTTAGAAGCTGAATAATATGTAACGTAAGTTTTACTCTATTACCATAATGTATATGTAAAGAAGTCTTATTATAGTAAACTTCAAACGACTAAAGTTCCTTTGGGACCTTAGACAAAATTGTTTTTTCTCATTACACCGGCTCAATTTGGCAAAACTATATTACAGGGCCGTGAATGACAAATAATTTATTAAACTTTATAAAAATACAGGATGATTTTTTCCAAAGTACACACGCTTTAGAAAATAGCGGAAAATAGCGCCTATTGATAAGAGAATTCAAGTTCTGGAAAAACAAGTCAACCTGTGATGCAGTTCATGAAGTAACGATTTTCATAGAAGAAAATCTGCAGGCGTAAAAAAGTGCTTACAGTATTTCTTGATCTCGACAAGGCCTTCGACACCGTTCCCTAGTCTTGTGTAGTTCGTGAGCGATGAACGAATAGGAGCTGTATCTTCGCACTGTACTAAAAAACGTTTCCGAACGCTGACTTGTAATTTGTCTATTAGGTCAAACAGCTCTTTTCGAACTCATATATTGTAAGCCGCGCGATTGTATGTGCGAACGAGAACGAGAAAATAAATACAGTCACTGATTGTATGACAGTTATGTCATACGAATTCATTCGATGTCTGTGAATGAGAACAAAACAGAATAGCCGACGTATGACGATGCTACCCGAACCCGACCGACCGAATCCGCAAGAATGAGATGAGATGATGACCGAGAGCAAAGACCGAATAGAGCTATTAGAACTAATATAATGAACTAGTTCACTGTACGAAATTAACTAGTATGGAGCGATCTTAAAAATTACCCAGCAGGCACAAGACTACCGTTACCAATTCTACTATTTTACATAAATTAGAGAGAGGCATCAGAGGACTGCAGCATGATCTTTTCATAAGATATCTGAAAAACAGAATACAAATGGTGAATGTTCGTGACCAGTCAGCGACGAGCTCCCGATTAGTGTACCGCAGGGCCGTATACTCGGTCCTACGCTGTTTTTCATATTATTAAATGACCTAAAAATCACAAATTCCAAAAATGGTGTCTTTTGCTCTATCTCTTACCTTTTTCGCAAATTCGTGGTTAGAACTTCAAATTATTGCACATACTGGTTTCACTTCTGCCTTCTGACTTCGATCCCACGTTCTTACACTTGACACATCCAAAACGAAATTGATTACGTCCTCTATCTAAGTGACGTCACAAACAGATAGTCCCATCGCTTTAAAGGCTTACTGCTGTAACAGTACTTAATTTACACGGATGCCATTGTTCACTCATTGACACGGTTAATAATATTAAGTACCTATGTATAACTTATGATCGATACGTGAATTATAAGAAAAATATAGGGTTGGGCAGGTTCGTAAACTAATACATAACTTTTAAACTTTTCGACACGATGCTAAGCAGTCTGTTATTGTCAACGTCAATTAGGCCTTATATCTATCTATTATTACTTATTGTATTAGATGCTAAGGTGGCAGTACAAAAACTGCCTTTAAACCTTTGGAAGTGTTCCACAGAGCTTTACTGAAAATTGCAACACTTATTGAAAAGTTAGTTTAGTTTTTATAAGTTGGTTTTTATAAGTTCGAGCTAAGCACTCATTAGACAGTTATATTGAACTACTGCGTTAGAAAAATGTGTTCATACTTCTTGACTAAACCTGCCTTCTAACATTTTGCACAGTTAAACCCTGAGTTTAATAATTAACAGAACAAAATAAAAATAAAACCATTTCTAGGGCGACAACCGTGGCTGTAGGACGGACTCACGCATGAAGTCGCGCCGGCCGCTGAAGAGCAGCGTCGCGAGCGTGTGGCCGTCATGCCAGCATAGGACGGTGTGCCTTGTCACCGGCGTGTCCGACGCCGGCCAGGGCTCCTGCCTAGTGGGTCTGCCGCGGGAGGCGACAGGGTCAAGGTAACAAGATACACACAAACGAGTTGCGAGGCGACCCAAGGTCACGCGAATTGCGATAAATATAGAAGTCGTAAATTAATTATTAAAAAAATTAAACAAGTATCTAAACTAACTAACAAAATGCTTAATTACAGCCTATTTTAAAGCTAAGAATCGTTATATAAAGTAACTAGCTTCAGCTCGCGACTTCATCCGCGTTCAATTTATTGTTCCCCCTACCCAACCCGTCGCATCGCATCATTTGCCCGCGCTATCACATCGTTTTCGCTTAGAATTCTTTCTATTATTGTTTTCTTTGCTTGGCTCTAAACGGTCATAGCGTGATGTTAAAAGTCTAGATCATTTCTATCAAGAATTGAGCTATCAAACGCAAAAAAAGACGACCGGTAGTTCCAGAGATTACCACCTACATACAAACTTTCATAGGAACAAATTTTACCTCTTTATAATATACTTCGCCCGGGACTTCGTCCGCGTGGATTTAAAAAAAAATTAGGTTATGTTCTTCAGACATAATTTCGGCTTCTAATAGTAAAACAATTTTTCAAATCAGTATAGTATTTTTGGAGCCTATTCAATACAAGCAAACAATCAAACCTTTCCTCTCTAAAATATTAGTATAGATTAATTATGTATTTTAAAAAAATCGAAACGGAACACCACACCAACAAACAATTGAGAACGAGTCATTCAAATTTTTTTATTTTTTTTTCACGCGTTTCGCTTTTGTGTTTTGTTTCGTAAGCTCTAAAAGAATAAATAATGACAAAATTATTTTTTAACATAAAATTAAGAGTCCAAACTGTCTCACCTAAATCAAAGTACTCGGTAATCTAGCTGGGAGAGCAGCGATTCACCCGACAATTCTTTGGACCTACATCATGTTATTAATAATGCACACTTTGTAAGTCTCACATGTACGACAAAACCTTTATGTACTTAAATAAATTATATTAGTATCTACTCAAAGAAGTTTTGAACTGTAATTAGGCGATAGACGACAGTTTGTACAACGGAAAGGGTGCACAATACCTTACTGAATGCGATGGAGGCCTGGATCGACGATACGATTGCTATTTTCGCGAAACTCCCCTGTTTCTTCGAGTTTGAACACAAAAGTTACTGCGCGCGAGCGGCACTTTTTCGAACACACACTATCGCTATATTTTTCTTTAGTGTGGCGAAGAGATTGCGCGAGATAGCGCCACTTGTTGTAGCCGCCTTGCTCACACGCGAACGAAAGGCAATGTGCAGGAAAGGGATAGGAATAGGAAGTTGCAAAACCTACCTTATCCATTATTTCTTGCCAACAGAAAAACAGAAAGGAAATGACAATATTATAATTCCAATCGAATCAGCGCAACCAGTTAGTATTATTTAGGATGTATTTTACGATGTACTTCGGCACCAACCAATATCAAACAACATGATCAATTCACATGTTTTGGCGTCTGCCAACCCTTAATTAAAGGCCATCTTATGGTTCACGAATCGCAACTGACAATCTTAGCGAAAATGAGTCTTAAAAGACGTCAACCATATCACACGATAGTCAATCAGTTTGACACTTGACTTCCTACCAGCAACGTGACAGCCCCCACAGCCAACTCAAAGTTCCAAACTTAATACCCGTAGGACAAAACTTTAAAATACCTCAAAGATATTCGAGCCTAAACATAAACAAAGGCATTAACGTGCCGAAATACTGTTGAGAACTTCGTTACGAAGTTATTTATCAGCTCCATAGACTAAAATAAAAAAAATGAGGAGAGTTGTAAGAGAAACGGGTAACCAGTACCATCATCATCCTCATCATTCCAGCCGAAAGACGTCCACTGCTGGGCATAGGTCTCCTCGAAGCATGCCTTCACAAGGTCATCGGTCCACCTTGTGGGAGGCCTTCCAACGCTACGTCTTTCGGTACACGGTCGCCACTCCAGAACCTTTCGGCCCAATCGGCCATCTATTCTGCGAGCAATGTGTCCTGCCCACTGCCAATTAAGTTTGGCAATTCTTCGGGCTATGTCGGTTACTTTGGTTCTTCTGCGGATCATGCATTTCCGATTCGATCACGTAGGGAAACTCCAAGCATAGCCCTCTTTATTGCCTATTGGGTGACTTTTAGCTTTCTGATAAGGCCCATTGTGAGCGACCACGTTTCAGTGCCATAAGTTGATGACCTATACACGCACTGATCAAAGACGAAAGTCGTTGACCAGTGCGTAACCAATATAGCCTGAGAAATTGCCGAACTTAAATGGCAGTGGGCGGGCACATTACTAGCCGGAGCCCGAAGTCAGCTTACGCGCCGCAAAGCCACACACACTGGTGTACAGCTTTCGCCGACACTTCACCACAAAGGCGTAAGACATCATGGAGTACGTGCGCCAGAAGACGAGGTAGACGCCGAGGGTGCAGTTACTGGATTCGCACCGCAATTTCAACTTCAAGGCGTTCATGATGCGCGTACCGAATTATTATCTGGCCGTCGTCACGGAAGAAGACATTTGGACACAGGACGTGGTGTTCCGTCGCTTCCGTGGGAAAGTCCCACAGGACAGCACCAGGACAAGCTAATGAAGTGCTACTAATATAGTTTAAAGCTATATTTATAAAAACAAGTTTTGTTTTATACTTTTCATATGTTTGTTTGTAAGGTCTATGGGCCTTTGTAGAATGAAATAAATGTTTTATTATAATTAGTATAAAGCATGGCCGATGGGTCTGAAAAGATCATGAGTGATGACGGCGTTCTAGAAGACACAGACCGTATGAACTATTCCAAAGGTATCTGATGAAAATGTAAACAAATGTATCAGAAATACGTAACTGTTGATGCCAATTTCTAGTGACACTTACAAAAGTGCTTCAACCAGATATTTTTATTTTAATCACCAAAGATGTTTTTTATTTGACAACATAATGAAGGTTATTTTATAACCTCAATTTTCGAACAGATTATAGGTAGGCTCCCAATAGGTGGATGAATAACTTCGAGAAGGTCGTTGAAATCAGCTGGAGGTCCATTTTCAGCTTAAAGCCGGTCGCTAAAGCAATTCTGTGACTACTGAAACTTGTATGAACATCAGCTCCTATAGCCATAGGCTTCCTCCACCTACGTTTCTGACAGTTTGTTTCGACTGAAGATTTTGTTTCTCAAAAAAGGACCAGTTTGAATCAATACAAATATTTAAAAACACTCAAATTATGATGATGATAGAATATTTTCCTGGTCCTGTGCTGACACCGCCAAAATAAGCACCTACCGCGTCCCACCACCAACCACCTGACTACCCTGAACGTTTCTTATAATGTATTTCTTAAAATGTGTTTGTCTTGGGAGTTACCCTTCTACATATTTTTATTCTATGGCTGTTACAATGAAGTTTGTAAGTCTGGGTCAAGAAGCTCAGGCCCGTACGTGATTTTGGTACGCAACAATGTTATTGAAAAAACTTATAAGAGTTTTTAGATGTAGTGTTAATTTTGTTGGTTGTTTAATGAAGTTTTGTTTTTCGCGAATGTTGAAGAGATTTATTGGTACTGAAACTATTTATATTTTTTACCCGACTACCGCAAAGCCAAATGAGGGTTATGATAACAGTCTTTGTAAGTCTACGTTCATTTGTTCACTCAAAACTCCTAAACTACTAGTCGTATTTTGACTAACGAGGTATCGTTGGAAGCGTTATGTTGTTCTGCGGGTCACACGTAATCTGTTTGATTCACCTTCACTACATGACGTGTGCCTTTTGTTTTTTATTTCGTCTGTGTGTGATGTCTTGTTTATACCTTTTTAGTTGGGTTTTGGTTTTATCTTTCAATTTTATGGATTTTACTTTGATAGTTTAGAATATATAAAAAAAAACTCATTAGTCTTTAATGTCCTAGATATTGATCAACACAAAATTTCCATTTTTAAATTTAGAATCACTCAAATACTAGTTTTGTTGCCCTTAACTTGATTATGGCATTACAACACAAATTAAATGTTAAAATAATATAAAATGCTTAAAAAACAAAACAAAAAAGATTTAATTTTGCTTTACAACATTTTATGTATCAATAAAAGATTTCTTTGAACTTATTTATGAATCAAAACGAAGAAATCAATTGTGATTCTTTCAGTAACGTGAAAGAAAACCAATTAATTGTAATGTCTAAGATATAACTCAAGTAATGAAATTCTTTCAATAGACTTTGTGTAGATAAAACAAATGAAAAATGTGTTAAAGAGAACAAAAACGGATTAAAAAATCCTTAACTACCAACTGAAAAAAAATATTAAAATTCAATGTTAGGTGAATATTACACATTGACACCCCTCGTGTGCCTCGGAAAGCACGTTTAGCCGTTGATCCGGCTGTCATTCGTACGACTTTGGCAGTCGTAACGGGTGGTCAGAAAACCAAAGGTCTGTCAACCAGTTTTACCAGGGGGAATCGTGTTACCCAGTAACAGGTTTGTGGAGGTCAGTCACTCCTTGCAAAGTTCTGGCATTCAGTTGCAAAGTTACGGTTGGACTGGAGGAGGAGCAGTGGTGGCCAAGGCATTGGCCGCGACTTACAAGTTGTAGGTCGTAGGTTCGCACCCAGACAGGCGTGTGGCGGCATCTACACTGCTACATGCGAATCATAGTTTACCGCGCAGCTAGCATATATACAACTTCCCGACATCAATCGTCGGGCGGTTGCCTACCAGATACGACATTCATCTGGTTGGAGGCTCTTTTCTAAAGAGTATGAGTGAACTTTACACCCTGTTCCTGATATTTCTTCAGGCGCTTTACTCTGTGTCTATTATTTCATCACCACTGCTCTCAAAACGATGAAGACATGTCCTAGAACCAAAAAATTCGAAAACATATAGCATATCCCTCTACCAAACCGCACTGGGCCCGTGTGGTGGATTATGTCCCACTCCCTCTCACCGAGAGGAGGCCTGTGTCCTAGCAGTGGGAACATTATAGGCTGATTGTGCAATTAGACTGGAAGCTAACGTACTTTGGCAAATGCTAGGTAGATTGATTGAAGTGTTAGTAGTGCTCATTATCGTCCTTGTTTCGATGAAAGGCTTCTACTGAGAACAATTTGACTATGTTGGTATACCAAGAATCTGAAACCAAACAAAACATTTAGCTGGATAACGGTTTCCATAGAATTTAATCGGAAGCTAGGTATTTCGACATGTAAGTACACACATTTGTATTTTTTGCAGAGTTTTTATGTGTTTTTTATAGCATTTCGAGTGTTGATGTTGCATGTTTTGAATACTGCAAATTACTGTTGTACATGGAGTAAACTAAGGGATTACAGCCACCTGTGTGTATTCTAATATCGTCATGCAGGCGGCATGCTAAGCGTTATTATTGCAATATTCCTCGCAACTGTACCATACTGGAGACCTGTGCTACTAATATGTCTAATGTGTGCTCTAACTCTATACCAGCTCATAGATATATTGCAAGTCAATATCAATTATTTGTAATTGAATATTATACAGGAGTAGGTGTGTGGGTTATCTAATTAATAAACTAGTTACGGGGAAACTATGAACTTAATAAGCACGTCACATTTTATTTGAATAAGTATTTTTCGTTTTCTCTATTTTGTCCAGCCTGTTTCAAATAACTCTGGTACTATAATAGAAAATAGAATTTTCTACTTGCTTTTTGGCATAGCATAGCTTAATCAGCCTATCAAGTTCCCACTGCTGGGACACAAGCCTCCTCTCTGTGAGAGGGAGTGGGCCGTAATCTACCACGCGGGCCCAGTGCGTGTTGCTAGATGTCACATGTCTTCGAATTTTTCGTCCTAAGACATGCCGGTTTCCTCACGATGTTTTCCTTCACCGTTTTGAGAGCAGTGGTGATGAAATAATTTACACAAAGTAAAGCGCCTGTCTGGGTTCGAACCTACGACCAACAACTCGTAAGTCGCAGCCGTTACCACTGGGCTACCACTGCTCACCCTTTTGGACAACTACGAAAACTCGCAAAGTTTTGCCACACCACAATTCTGAAAACCACAAACATATTACAGCTAGTAAGTAACAAAAGCATTTCCAATTCATCAATACTAATATAAAAACCGAAATGCGATTCAATTGAATCGACATCAAAGTGAAAAAATGTGACTCCAGAATCAGTAAGATGTTACATAGCGTGTTTTATTCATAACTACACGTACCACAGAAGGTCGTGGTTCACCCTTTTACGGGTTACATTACCATAAATCCGTACTTAGTCGTTATCTATAAATAATACATATTACCACGAAAAATTTAGATAAAGTTGTCAGAAGATATTCTGACTGTCAAGTAGTTCGTCAGTATTCGTACCGTTAGTTCTCTCGTCGAAAAAGAAAGACGAGGAGGGCGTAGAGAATGCTTAATTGAAAATGATGCCACAGTCTGAAAAATAATCGAACAGCATATTGAGAGATTTCCTGTAGATAAAATTCCTGTAGAGAATACTTACATAGCTGACGCTACCTCAAGATGTACTCATGTTTTAAGAAAAGACTAGAAGTAGTTCCGTGAATTACAGCTTTTCATCATCCAGAGGGGTTTTTAAATTAAAATATTATCGTTCCACCTCCTAAAATATCAGTGTAGTTTGTGCATGACTTAAAAGGTTCTGAGTAAGAGAAATTTAAGATTTGCGAAAAGTATAACAAACACCAACAGGATGTAGTGTTGTAGTCGATTTCCTACAGATCAACTAAAACGCACATCACTAGATACGGTTCACGAGAGTACCATCCCTAAATCTTTAAAATTCCCACCACGTCACTCGGTGTCGTGGTATGGATTGCGCTATAAATATCACTACTGGTCGCCTAACGTTCCCCCACCCCCTATACCGGGCATTGTCCCAATGCTATAGCTCGTACTCTCCAAACCTCCGCAAACGTCTTAGGCGCTTGGTTTCGGAAATGGAGAATCGAAGTCTCTTCTCGAGACGTCGTCGAGTAAGCCCGATCACTATGTACGGCAAGCCAATCCCTAGGGAGATGGAAGCCAAATACCTAGGCGTGATCCTCGATCAAAACCTTACCTTTAAGGCTCATATTAAGGCGGTTCGCGCGCGCGCCTCCTTCGCTCTTAGCAGGCTCCACTTTGTACTGACAGCCCGTAGTAAACTGTCACTTAAATGCAAGCTGTGCATCTATACCGCAGTCATCCGTCCCATCATGACCTATGCCTGCGTTGTATTTGCGCACACTCACCCACGTCATCTCCATAAGATGCAGACCCTCCAGAACCGTTTCCTCAGAAAGGTCACGGGTGCCCCCTTCTATGTCCGTAATATAAATCTCCACGTCGACCTTAAAATGCCTACCATAAACCAGTTCATGAAACGCTTATCGAAGCGCTTCTTCGTCTGTGGCAACAAACACCCAAACCCCTTGATCTCAGCGGCCGCCCGCTACACTCTCTCCCGCATTAGCAGTATTCGCCGACCAAGGCATACTTTAATCGCCCCCGACGACGCCACTACCCTCCTCCAGGAGAGCAGTAAGGCCACCAGCACCTTACACAAGCGCAAAATCCGATCGCCGCCCTGCCGTCCTCGCCGCCGAGGCCCGCCGCGACGCCCAAATCCACGCCCCTCCCGACCCTTGCTCGAGCCAGCCCGCGCCGCTGAGCCTGTAGCTTTAAATTCGTCCCTAAATCACTCAAATCCTGATCCAGCTAATCCCTTGCTGCCCTCTTCCAGCGACGCCCTGAGCCGAGGTCCGTACCCCACAGGGGTTGCCCTTAGCGTTGTCGCTTAGTTTTTAGTTAGTATTTAAGTTTAAGTCCTGGCTGGAGGCCTTAATTTATTAGGGCACCACAGGCAAGTCCGCTTAAGCAGACGACAACCTTACAGGTTGACCTGCGAGATGCCATACAAAAAAAAATTGATGATGCCGCCACATCACTCCCCTCCGGAGACCGGAGGTCGATAGTGAGCTAAGTCTTGTATCTTGCGATGCTTTTTGCCAGTGCCAGCTGAGGTTCCAGTGGGTCGGAACCAGGTATCGCGTAGTTCGCGGTGAGTCGGAACTGTCTGCGAAGATGCCCCCAGTGAGTCGGGGTGGCGTTGCTTGTACTCCAGTGGGTCAGATGTGGTACAGCGCCGGGTTGTGGCTGGCTGCTGCTGTTCGACCAGGAGAGTGATTAAGGGCTCTGCTTGTGGACCGGCCGAATGTGCAGTGTGCTGTGCCAAGTTTGCTAATGAGGCTGAGGGTGATGACCAGGTATGCGCTCGCGCTGCATGCTGATGGTCAGGATACCCGTTGAAGCCGTGGTTGCTGGCTGGCTGGCTGTGACTCGGCGCTCTAAAGCTTGCGGGAGTGATGATGATGACGTCACGCTGAAGTAGTTGCACGAAGGCTGCGCTGACGTTCATCACGTCGGGGTCACCAGTTTTAGGGATATGAGGAACAGGGTGTTAAGTTCACTCATACTCTTTAGAAAAGGGAGGATCCTCCGACCAGATGGATTTCGTATCTGGTGGGCAACTGCCCGATGATTGTTGTCGGGAAGTTGTATATATGCTATCTGCGCGGTAAACTCTGCTTGCGCGATGCAGGATTGATGCGTTCGTTCGTATGTGGCGGTGTAGATGCCGCCACAAAGTGACATTTGGTTTCATTCTATAACTACCTAGAAACCCACTTGCCACAAGGAGAGTTTTTTTTTCTGTCGACTACAGCCATCAGCAAACAGATGAACAATATTGATGCATTTTGCGACACTCTTCGTGAGAAAGTCATACAGTGAATGGCATTTTATACATCACTTTGTTACTAATTATAACTCATATCATGATACCTTTTTGATTAATAAAATTAAAGTTGATTTAACCAACTGGTTGTTTTTAGAATTTAACTCGTACGTTACTATTAAGACGTTGTCTACCTATGACGATATCTAGTTCCTATGTCCAATAAATAAGACTTGTTGACTGACTGCTTTAAACGTAGGTAAAAGCAAGTCTATTTAAACACAAGTATTTTTGCAAAGACTGTGATTGTGGCATTAAAGTTACTAAGAACTAGTTGTTAAGAACAAACTAAAAGTTTATACTAAGCATTAAGTCTGCCTCTGTATATTAAATATATTCTAATAATGGTTAAGTCTCAATTAATGTTTAGAGATATGAGGAACAGGGTGTAAAGTTCACTCATACTCTTGGAAAAGGGAGGATCCTCCGACCAGATGGATGTCGTATCTGGTGGGCAACTGCCCGTGATTGTTGTCGGGAAGTTGTATATATGCTATCTGCGCGGTAAACTCTGATTGCGCGATGCAGGATTGATGCGTTAGTTCGCATGTGGCGGTGTAGATGCCGCCACATCACTCCCCTCCGAAGACCGGAGGTCGATAGTGGACTAAGTCTTGTATCTTGCGATGCTTGCCAATGCCAGTTGGGTTCCAGTGGGTTGGAACCGGGTGTCGCATAGTTCGCGGTGAGTCGGAACTGTCTGCGAAGATGCCCCAGTGAGTCGGGGTGGCTGACTGCTGATGTCGACCAGGAGAGGGATTAAGCACTCTGCTTGTGGACCGGCCGAATGTGCAGTGTGCTGTGCCAAGGTTGCTGATGAGGCTGAAGGTGATGACCAGGTATGCGCTTGCGCTGCATGCTGATGGTCAGGACAACCGTTCAAGCCGTTGTTGCTGGCTGGCTGTGTGACTTGCGGGAGTGATGATGATGACGTCACGCTGAAGTAGTTGCACGAAGGCTGCGCTGACGTTCATACTCGGGGTCACCAGTTTGGAGGGTATGAGGAACAGGGTGTAAAGTTCACTCATACTCTCAGAAAAGGGAGGATCCTCCGACCAGATGGATGTCGTATCTGGTGGGCAACTGCCCGTGATTGTTGTCGGGAAGTTGTATATATGCTATCTGCGCGGTAAACTCTGATTGCGCGGTGCAGGATTGATGCGTTAGTTCGCATGTGGCGGTGTAGATGCCGCCACAAATGTCATTAAAACACAAAGTACATAGCTAAATTGCAGAAAATGTTAAAACATAATTTTTTGTAACTTCTTAAACGTAACTTGTACCTTTTAAGCTTACGAACGAATATTTTTATTACTTTTAATAAGTTTATACGTTATTCAATCAGTTTTATTCTTATTTTATACCAAACAATGACGTCGTAAGTGTCGTCGAAGACACAAAGTGTAAAACAAAGTTCTCACAGAGTGACGTATCTGCTTCAAATGAATATAAATAAATAAATAGATATCTTAGGGCTTTAAGGCAACTACTAACTTGAAGAGCTAGGCCAAGACAAGAGCGATATAAAAAAGGTATTAATTCATGAATAAAGCCACAGCTTACGCAATTACAGTAACATGACTGTAGTGCCCAACCGAAAAACGGTTGCCCTGGAAAAATATCAATTGCTGGTTACGACAGTTAGCGGGGAGGGTGTAAATGTGTGAACATATTGAAATCCCTACCTTCCGATTGTTTTTTAAAGTCTATGCTGTCTTGCTACATGCTTTGTTTCGTTTCAGGACAAAGTCTTTCATTGAAACAAAGACGATAATGAGCATTACTTACACTTCAATCAATCTGCCGAGACTATGTTGGGGTCTGCTTCAAGTCTAACGGGACACAGCTGAATACCAATATTTAACATGGAACGAAAGCCTATCAGGAGGTCAATTCCCGTAATTTAAAACGTTCAAAATATAGTCGCGCGTCGCTGAGTTTTCATGCTATATTACTGTACATCGCTGCGATGTGTGAGCTTCCTCCGCCTTTCATCTTTTTATGCTTGCATTTGGGCTACCGCAACTTCTACCTGGCCGGGAATCGCTGCACGCATCGCAGGGGGTTACAGGCATACTACCTGAAACTGCTGCATTTATTTTTCTACTTCTCAATTCTTTGACTGTTGGCACTAGTGAGACGTCGTACACTAGGCTTTTCATGCGTCCCCAGACATAGTGATCCTTTGGGGTTAGGTTTGGGCATCTTGCTGACCAAGGAATTGGGCCTCCTCTGCCAATCCATCGCCCAGAAAATTGGCGTCTAACCATTGACGAACAGTGATTCTCCAGTGTGCAGGACATACACCGTGCTGGAATCTCATTCCACTTCTTATAACTAGAGGACTTATTTCAATTATTAGGAGACGTCCTAATAATACAAATAAGTTTTCTCTTAAAAATTCATAGGAGTCTGCGTTCACATTGTTTGGAATAAAATGTGTACCAATTAAATAGTAATTTATTAAACCTATCCACACGTTTAAAGAAAAAGTTGTGAGCCCTTTGGTCTCTTTTTTATCTTCGGGGCTCAGAAGAGACCATTGTGGTAATTCACATTCGCATTCGCATTTGGTGGTGTGGTAACTTGGACTCATCTGGCCATTTTTTTTATATCAAAAACTATGTTTTGTCTCGTACGACCTGTCTCGTCTCTCTAATTCTTTGACAAACATTACCAAAGACCGATATGTGTAGTACTTGGCGGCCAGAAAATTGGCGAAGTTATTCATGGCGAGCGGCCAAAGCATTGCCGTCACAATATCCGTAACAGTAAAAGATTTCGGCGTGTTCCTCATTGGAGAACTGGATTCTTTCTCTAGCCATTGGTCTATTAAACGCCTTTAAAACGCGCCATGGTCGGGAGAGCAATCAATCACAGAGTCCAGTCAGAAACCATTTAGAAATATATTATATTCTAATTTGTAGTATAAAAATAAAATGGGAAAACCATATAACTTCGGTGATACAACACATTTTATGTGGCTCCTCAGTCCTGACGGTCTCTAGAAAATATATGTACATAGCTTGAATTATTTGTGGTCACACTAAACACTAAATTGTTATGGAATCTTTTAATTATTGAGAAAATTTAAATTTCGCGGGATACCCTGACGATTCCCCCGTGTCCTGCGCTATTGATGACGCCCAACTCTACACGCTAAGAAAACCATAAATAATGTATTACCTTCAGTCAGTCCCATAATGTAGGCTGTGTCCAGTGTGTGTGTCTGTGTCAGTATATGTCTATGTCAGTCCATCCTGTGTCCACGATGGTGAGGCCAAGAGAGCACCAGTCGAACGCCATGCCGGACACTGGCTTCAAGTTGTCGTGGCCCCACGCGTGCTCTTTGTAGCCACGCCACGTGTGTCTGAAGCTTTCCGCTACGGCGTATTGACGAGCATTTATCGGTCCTAAAAATATAACCACTCACATATATTTTCTACGAACTACTACTAAATATTGGTAGTGTCTGCGTTTAATAATCCATGCGGACACAGAAACAGTCCAAAAGATGAAGCCAGGACATCAATCACTTCCAAATTCGAAAAGATACATTTAGTGAAAAATTACAGGTAAATTGGGCTATTTATTCTTTTGTTTATCTCGTCCAATCGCTAAATGATGTTTTATTGTTCTTACTATCGTCTGAGTGGACTGAACGATGCACATTTTCACACGAAGGGTCAAAAATTACATAGTTGGACACAAAATTCAAACAAAACAAAACAGATTATTTTGTTGAAAGTTGTTCTAAGAGCTGTGGAAACGAACTGTAAAATTAATTCTATAGTGAGCCTAAACTTGACATAAAAATATGCCCGTGTTTGATGAAATACGGGAATATGTAAAGATATGTTTTCCTTATTCTTAATTAATTATGTTTGTACAACATTGGTGCCGATTCTCTTGTCACAATGCCTCTAAAATAGACTAAAAACCACTAAAATTTGGTTTAATCCTGTCAAATGACGATTTTCCATTCTGTAATTGACTAAAATGACGCAACTTAACTATATTTTAGTTTGACAGCACTCGAATCTGACTATTTTTAATCGCGACTAAAAAGTGTGGAATAAAATTAATTCGCGTCAACTAAAATTCACACCAACACCTCGACTTCAGACGTGCAAAAACCGTTCAAGCAGATAAGAACAAAATAAAATACATGCATTGTATTTTTAAAATAAATTATCAAATTTGTATACCGTAGATATCTTTAAAAACATAAAACGTCAAATTACACGAAAATTGTTGACATTTGCATAAAATGATCCCCGATGACCCCAGGGACCACTTTGTTCAAAATGACCTCTCCTACATCCATTTAATGGATTTGCCGACAGTTGTATAACCAATAACACTGTATGTTTTAATTTGTCTTATGAGTTGCATTGAGACTGACAAATTACAGTGGCGAAAGAGAACATGACAACCTGAAGAATAATGACAAGCACAAACATATTAAACTGCAATTTCGTTAAGCAAAATTAACTACCTATTAACATTCCTTAATGAAAATTACACGATTAATCCCAAGATTTATGGACTGAAAACTCCTAAGTCGACGTTATCTCCATCCTACTTAAAAGGACAATTGATTAATGAAAAGTTATTATTGTTTTGTCAAGGGATGATTAAAGCGAAGAACTCCCGGATCGTGCCTTGGCGTAATTTTAACTTGTGACAGTTTCCTAAAAGTTAGGACTTGGAAAAAGTTGCTTCAAGTCGACAACTCAACGTTTTCATTTTGGCATGAGG
This sequence comes from Dasypolia templi, assembly GCA_963555695.1. Lineage (NCBI taxonomy): Eukaryota > Metazoa > Arthropoda > Insecta > Lepidoptera > Noctuidae > Dasypolia > Dasypolia templi. Next base: position 4,554,688 of record OY743148.1, on the reverse strand, counting down.
ACTTAGAAATTAATGCTGTTGTCATATGCACGAAAAAAATCTCATCTTTCGTTAATAGGGAGATTCTCAACACTGGAACATTTTTTTAATAAAAGAACAACATTACTACAGGTTTTTTTACATAAAAAAATAAATGAATAAAATGAATGTTGAATGGCTTAAACGTTGATCGTGTCGCGAAATTTTAATACCTGGGGCGTTTCCTTACCGACGGCCTTGAGGACGATGTAGACATCGAGAGGGAGCCGAGGTGAGGAGGTGTCTAGCGGTCAGAGGTAACATGCTGGTCCGCTGATTCTACCGATGTTCTGAAGAAGATAAGATTACGCTTTTTAAGTCACACCGAAAGCTCGCTGGATAACCTGCGTATCCAGTATAAAAATATCTTCAGGATGATGTTTGGGCTGCCTTGTTCCTGTAGTGCGTCAGGGATGTTCGCTCTATATCACACGGATGGCTTTCATGCCGTCATTCGCAATAAAACGGCATCCCTGATCCGCAGAATGCGTGGCAGCCGCAATAAAATCTTGATGACCGTAGCGGACAGGTTCTCATCCCCTCTGTGGAGGTCGTTAGTTCGCTGTGTCGTTTAATTTTTAAGTTGATTATATTAAATTCTCGTGTGCTTACGGATTTGTATTGATCAGTTTTTTTTTTTTTTTTTAATATAAATCGGTAATCGGTACAAAATGTTGTACAAATCGGGCCAGCCGTTTCGGAGGAGTTAGGTACCAATCATTGCGATACGAGAATTTTATATATTAGTAGATGTTAAAATTAAATTTTAAATTGCCGAAGAAATTTCTCTACGAAGGGTGTATTATTATGTCTTTTATTTATTTTCATCCTTATTTTGCAACATCTTTAAATATTTTAATATAACAACTTAAAAAAAAAACATTAAAGAATATAAAAAATAGTGGTCCGCCGGTAGCGGGAGCAGGGTCCAAGCTACTGGTGGTTAGGGCTCCAGAGACATGAACCTCCTCACAATGCGGGCCGTATCGAGGAGTACTGCCTTCTGAATCAGGCCCTTGATCCAACCGCCTAACGAAAGCATCGAGAGATGTTGGTCGAGGCTTTTTGCCATCAGGCCATTGGCCGATACGACAATCGGCACAATGACAGCCGAGCTCACATTCCACATGTCAACAACCTCGTGTGCTAAGTCGAGATATTTAATTTGTTTCTCTTTCTCAGCTTTCACGAGGTTCTCGTCATGTGGAATGGTAATATCGATAATCATTGTGCGGCGCGCTAATCGATCTATCACTACTATGTCAGGCTTATTAGCGATAACAGTCCTGTCAGTAATGATAGACCAATCCCAGTACAACGTGACAAGGTCATTTTCGAGAACTGGGTCGGGCACATACTTGTAATACGGTACCTCAGAATCCACAAGTTTATATTTCAAAGCAAGTCACTGGTGAATAATCCTGGCTACTTGGTTATGCCTGTGCAAGTACTCGCCGTTATCCAGACGAGAAAAAGAGTGGCATGCCCGACACACGTCAACCGTCCCGTCCTTCATAAGATGTCTCCGGTAGTTATTCGTCAAGATAACTTCGTCCATAATTGCACAGACGAAACCTTCAGTTTCCCCGAAAAGGTCACCAAAACGTAGCCAGGATACGGACGCTAGGAAATCTACATCAGGCTCATGAAGAGCCCGATAGAAGCGCCCGTGAAGCTCCTTGCTTTGCCATACCGCCTTGCGGTCATCGGAAGTAAGTACTACAGGTTTGTGCCAGTTCTCTTTAGCCATGGAGAGCGGGGTTAGCCCCTTGTCCACTGCGACCACATCGCGGTGCATACCCACTTCGGTTTTAAAAAAATATTCCCTGAGACTGCACACATCGCGGTTGTGGAGGGTCTTCGCATTTAAAAAGCCTCGACCCCCGCACTTTCGCGGGATGTACAGTCTCATCACCGATGATCGTGGATGATGCATCCGATTTGCGGTCATAAGTGTATGGACCCGCCTATCCAGGGCGTCGAGTTCGGTTTGGGTCCATTTAAGTATGCCGAAAGAGTACATCAAAATCGGCATGACCCAACCGTTGAAGGCGCGCGCCTTGTTTCCGCCCGAAAGAAGACTAATTAATACCTTCTTCAGGCGGCCAAAGAAGCGCTCCTTCAACGATTGCTTCATGTTAATAACGTTGATGCCTAACGCTTCCGACATAACCAAATACTTATAGTTTTCGGATAAAGAGAGGGATCTAAGGTGTATGGAATCCGAAAGTTGACTACCTTCGGATTCCATAATTTCACCTCGCTTAACATGCATGATTGCACATTTGTCCACACCAAATTCCATTCTGATGGCGCTACTGAATGTTTCAGTTACCTTCAGTAGCTCCATCAGTTGCAATTTGTTGGGGGCAAAGATTTTCAAGTCATCCATGAACAGAAGGTGAGATAAGACCTGACCACCTCTCTTCAACCGATAGCCTGGACCTGAATCCTCCAGCAGTGTGCTTAGAGGATTCAGAGCTAAGCAGAACCAAAGTGGACTCAAACTGTCGCCCTGAAATATTCCCCGTTTAATCCAGACAGGCTCGTTATTCCCCTGGATCTGTTGACACCCCGGATAGCGAAGGACCGTCCTCCATTGCCCCATACAGGACCTAAGGAAGGTGCGTACAGTTGCATCTATCTTGTACAACTCCAGCACCCTCACAAGCCATGTATGTGGCACCGAGTCGTAGGCCTTCTTATAATCTATCCAGCATGTCGACAGATCCTTGCGGGAGCGACGAACCTGTTGGCTAATGGCCATGTCGATGAGGAGTAGCTCCTTAGTACCTCGGGACCCGTTCCTACATCCATTTTGAGAGGCAGACATAATCGAGTTACTGTCAATGTGTGTATTAATTTTCGTTCTCAAAATGGATGTAAGAAGTTTATAGATCGTCGACAAACACGTGATCGGTCTATAATTCTTGGGTTCCGTGGGACTACCAGACTTATGGAGCAGGTGGGTAACGCCAGTTGATAGAAACTGCGGTAGCGACCCAGACTCTAAGGCTGACTGGAACTGAGATGCCAGGCTAGTATGCGAACTAATTAGCCATTTCAACCAAAAGTTGTGCAATCCATCCGGCCCTGGCGATTTCCAATTCGGTAACGGACGGACTGCTCTGGCAACGTCTGATGGCGTAATTAGGACTGTTTCCATTTCTGGTATAGTTTCACACACTCGCTCGACATCCTGCATCCAGTCAGCCTCAGTGTGACAGACGGGTACTGACCAGATGCTGCGCCAGAATGCACTTGTGGCGGCATCATCCGGGCGGCACACGTCTGTCAAATTTTGTTCAGGTCGCTCCCAAGCTCTATATACCCACCTTTCATCGCTCTGGAAAATTCGATTCTGCGTGTATCGATCAACCCGCCGCTTATACCGCCGAATACGGCTCGCCCATGCACAAACTTTCTGCTTCAGGAAGTCGATGCGCTCTGTGACACGGGACATGTATTCTCGAGGGCTTATTTCAGTCCCCGAAAATACCCGCCTCACAAAGCTCATCACTCGTGGTCTTGTATTGCCCTCCCTGAAACAGTATAGTTTGCCTATGAGTACCCTGGCTCCATCGATACGACGCTCGATCCTGCATTGCCAGGCTGGTACGGATGGTTTTGGTCGAGCAGCTCCGTCACAGTTTGGAAACTTGACGTTAGCTAAACGACATGCCGCAACAGCCGCGCAATTCAGGATCGAGTGTGTATCAACGAGATTCTCGCTGCTCTCGAACACATTCTTTAGTTGCGAGTCCAGGGCACACACCAGCACCCTATTTTTTTTGTGCATAGGTAGGCGTGGTAATCGCGGTCTAAGTTCGGTCGGAGTGGATCTGTACTCGCGAAACGCATCCTCCAGTGCGCTCCTCAATCGGTCGTTGCATTGGCTACTTACTGTGGTAACCCTATCATCTTCTTCTTCAACACCATGATGGGACCGCGGTAGATCAATGGTTGACGCTTGTACCGCGGTTTGTGCCGGAGTCGAGACGATAAGGTTGCTCAGTATCTCTGAGCGCAGCCTATCAAGTGCGGCATCGTCCAACCTATGATTGCGTTGAATGACCCGCACCTGATCCGACAGTCGTTGGGCCGAGACGCTGACGGTTGGTTCTAGTTCCTGAAAAAGAGACAGCATCCTATCACGGTACGCAGTGAGGTGAGTTCCCCCCTCTGTAGACCCATAATATGCGCGCATGACGTTCTCGTTCATAGACTGAGTCCATCTCATGCGCTGCACACAACCACCGGCAGCGGGGACCTGGCTCGGGGCCGGATGGCCCCTAAGTCCCAAGCTCCTCGGTGGCCGGCCTCTCCCCTGCCGACGAACAGGTGTTGGCGACATTGTGTGTATTATTATTATTATTATTCATTTTTCCCTGCCACTCTGTATAAATGCACGAGAACATTTCGTTCTTTTGTTAATTCTATTCAAGAAAATATTATTATAAATACCTATGTAGGTAGGTAATAGTGACGTAACATTACATAGTGACAAAATTAATTATTCGTCTAGTCATTCTCCGTGACCAAACTGTACGATTATTTTGTCAAAGGGAAGGTGTGTACCAAAAACATTTTACAAAGAGGAATATAGAACTTAGGGTAGGTAACAAAGTTTTGATAGTCATTTTAGTAATATCTGAAGACATGTAACTCAATCGACACACAAGAGTAAACATCACATATATATTCTGTAAATTGTTAGAATTCTAAACGTCATTCACACCAAAAAGTAATTTATTCTAATTAAAAGATTTGGTAACGTTTACAAGATAAGTTTGCTGAGTAATATAACTTATAGCCCGTGAAATTAAGGTCATTTGAATATTGTGCGCATTGTAAGGCTGAATAACAAAGGATAGCTACATTTTCCATTTTAATCTTTGACCGTTCAATGCTCAATCGGTATAAAATTCGTAAAGCCGATGGGTGGTAGAGTAGATTTTCTTTTGAGTAGAGACCTCGAACGAGAAAACCTCCTCGGGCCTTGGCAAGGTGGCTGGTAATACACAGTTGAATGCAAATAGTCAAGGATCGAGCTCAGAATCATCATCCACAGTCCGACTTCACCCACTGCTGGGCATGGGCCTATGGCTTATGCCAATCTCCACGCTCCTGTGCCAGCCTAATCCAGGTTCAACTCGCGATGGCAACAATGTCATCCGCCCATCTCGCTCAGTGACGTGCTTATGATAAAACGAAAACAAGTTTTTTTTCAAAGGCTCTCTTCGTTTCTAACACCAACCGCAAAATGATACTTTTGCAGAACATTGATTTTATAAAATACTAGCTGACCCCGCAAACGTTGTTTTGCATTTTTTTAAATAGTTTACGTCCTATTCTCTGACCTACTCATTATCACATACATTTCATAAAAATCAGTCAAGCCGTTTTGGAGGAGTTTTGTTACAAATACCCAATTTTTTTATGTATTATTATGTACAAGTGAAAATCGCGTGCGCGAGGATTGCTTTCTTTTGTTTTATTTATATGAATTTTCAATTTGTGTTTACGATCTAATCGAAATGCCTTCTAGTAGTGATAGTGAAGATTTAATGACGTATAATTTTAATAACTGTAAAACTTTAATAAAACTTCACTTAAACAATGTCCTTATTTTCAACGTAGGTAAAGCACTGTTTATCACAAGGAAGAAAGTGCGATTCTAAATTCATGTGTTTTAAGTTTTAAGGCCCTCGACGAGTCTCGGGCCTCAAACTACACTCAATACTCAATTTCTTTATTGCTTTACCATAATGTGTACTTAGGTGGTAACTATATAATAGAGATCATTATGGACCCTGAAGGGCACAGCAAAAGTTTAGGAGAGAGGAAGCCCTGTTTCAGGAGACAATCAAGTAGAATCAGTGAATAATTTACTATTTTGGTTCGTAGGTTAATAATCAGACGCGTATCCATGCAAAAGTAATGTTTACCTGAGTGGAGTAAAATTAACATTTGACTGTGTGACTGTTTGTCACGTATTCCTATTTAATCTCAAAATATTAAATTTATTTATGAATCATGCACATGGTTCGGCCCACTTTAAAAACACATGAAATCTTAATTTTATGGTCTGACAGCTTGACGCGTTACCCCTAATTAATAACAAAATGTCATAATTCTTTATACTTGTAAAACAATATTGAACCTCTTAAAAACCCATTCCATTTCTATTTTATGACACACAAATGGGCACTAATGGCCAGATCTGTGAATCGTAAAAGCCCGTTAGGCAATTAGGAAACAACTAAGAAATAGAAAAATGTGAATTAAGTCAATTTTACAAAAAAAGCATGGAAAAGCACTTGAGCTCCGATTTTGGAGGCTCACGGGAGTGGTGAGGAAGGTCTGTTGGTTTTAGGCCACGATAGGCGACCGTCAATATAGATTCAAGAGGGCAGGCGAGTTAAGTTAGGAGGTTTGTGAGTGTTGTGAGCTGTGAGGAGCTGTGTTCGAGGTGAAGTTGGTAGTACGTTCAGTACTTCATAAGTGAGTAGTCATCTAATTCCCTCCAAAGAGATAATTGGTAAGTGTCAAATTTCATCTTTACTACTAGTGTGACTTTTCCAATAAATTATTCTTGTAGACCGATTCGCATTATGATTTATAGGTAACGGTTAGATAATATCGCAGCAGAGCTATTAATAATCATTTATTCCCGCGTAGCGAAATTACGCTATTAATTAACGCCGTCTTCTCTTGTATTTCATGTCCATCTCCTAATCCGTACCCGGACAGATATTTGTCATTTGCGTTTGATTATAGGGAAGCGGAGAAGGCTTCCTCTTAATTTGACACTGAGCACTGACGCTCGACTTTTGACGACTTCGACCCGTAACTTGCGCACCACTTTTGGAAGGCAGAACCGTAAATACTCACAGTTCATCTAAATCAAAATATGCTACAAAGCCGATCTGGATCAGCATTGTACAACAATCAAACGTTATTGATAAATACTGCTTCCAAAAAGGTTTGGCCACAGAACACCTTGCGAGAGGCTCTATATAGGCGCATCTCCTGGAGAGGGGGTAGGCTTCACCAAGCTCCCCAAACTAAATTGGTAGTCCCTCATCCGGATATGGTACGCCTATTTCTAAATCGACACTATTTGTCGAAACACGACAATTAGGACGCTTTGCCACTGACAGCCACACTGTATCAAAAAATGGGGAAAATTAACGAGATGAGAGGTGACCGAGTACTATCGCATTGAGTTTTGCTACAGACTGAGTCTACGGTACGCTTGTGCGATATTTTCTGTTATTTTAGTTAGAAATGGGGCTAGGCTGCCGTAAAGGTGTTATTAACATTAGTACGCGTTTAGTTTTTTATACTCAAAACTTCTCTCCCACATTGGCAGTTGGACTTCGTAGTGCACTGTCTCTAGGATTGAGTAGGACATTTATATAATGTTTGGGAAACATGTTCTACTAAAATCGTATATTGTCTTCAGAGGTTCTATGCCTTAGTTTAACTAGAACACGTACAATGGGACAAACGTTGTAAAACGGATCCTCGTTTCACTGAAATGGGTACATCATACGCAGATACATTAACGTAGCTATTATATTATATAGCGTATTGGTTTATGAAAGCACAAGCGTAGCGATCCCTTTACCCCTTCACATTATAAATATTCTATAACAGATATTAGCGCTTAACTGCGAGAAGGGAGGTATACCACGGCAGGAAGCGGTCGATGTAAGGCTAGGCTAAGGAAGTTAGGAGAATTAGTGAGTGCCAGAGGCCTTGTCCAATTGGGCTGTTGTAAGAAAGCGAGTTATTATTAATTAAGTTAAATATAGTTGGTTTGAAGCCCAGATTAGACTAATCTAGTATTTAACGTAGCATGTGAGTGAGTCTTCAGTTATTATAATTATCCTAGGCTGATGTTGATAATCATTATAACTAATCAGAAAGAGACGTGTTGCTGGGGAGTTTGTTGCACCACTTCTTCTTCCCAGCATAAACACTAGGAAGTGGTGAAGGGTGGACTCTTTGGAGCTGTCTATAGCCTTTCAAGAGAGTTGATTCACAAATCTATTAATGATGCTTGAGTTGGATTCTCTACTCTCATAACTAGTAATTCTTGAATGTTGTATTCGTTACCTCTGATCGATACTAGGACTTTAAACTGTATTCAATAATGATCCTTGAGTTTCGACTTTTCAACTCAAATTATATAGTAATTCTTGAATGTTGGATTCTTTATCTCAGACCAATAATTTGGTCAGACTGACATGAACACGTGTCTTGCAAATATGCTTGTTGTGCAAAGATTGAACTTCCAGGTGGTTGGGTGACCACATCTATCTCATCCAGTCTAAGGACTGAAAAGGTGGAGACTGAATGGAGACGCAATGCCGTTGGAACCAGCCGCTCCGTTGCTAGACGAGGTAGGAGAGTCTAGTTCATAAAAATGGTTTGCTTAAGTCTCGGACTCCAAGAAAGGTCCCGTGAGAAATCAATACAAAAACCTCTTATCTATCGGTGGCTATAAAACACTACTTAGAAAAAGTGTTTTCTGCATGGACCAAATAATATTTAATAAACCACCGGACAGCATAAAAGTGACACCCTTCAACAATTTAAAAACAAACTTAAGGCTTTTTTGATACAGAAATTTTATTATACGTTAAGCGATTTTTTTAATGACCCTATGTGTGACATCTCAACAGTTTAATATTATTGGCATTGTTTTATGGACTTGTGACTTGTTTAAATAATTTATTGGTACCACTCTATTTCATAATTTTATGCATTATCTTATTGATACTGACATTGTAAAATTTTGCATGCCAAAACTCAAGCAGAATGTGCCCGGCTCACAATTTTGTATAACTACTTTATTGTACAACACCTGCATTCTATGCGAATAAATGATTTGATTTGATTTTTAGGGTAATATAGGTACAGTCACAACTGCAACATCACGCTGCAACACGAGCTTCCAGTTAGCTCGTGAATAAATCAGTACACAATAGTAAACCCACAAATAAATTAATAATTAATATCAACCACAAACATTTCAAATAATGAAAAGCATTATTTTTTTAAGTATTATATGCTTTTGTGGTCACTCGCATGCAACTTTAAACATTCAGAGCGTAAAGCTGCGTTTCAAGAAAAAGCGTTTAAAAGTAATAATCTATTAGCGATTAAGATGATGGAAAAGTAAAAGCATATATCAATCCTGTTAAAACTTATTGAAGAAATACGAAACGCTACGGAAACGATAGCCACTTTCCGTTTTGTATCCGCTTTTATAACAAGTTGTCAAAGTCGGTTACAGAACTTTGCGATGGAAAGTTCAAAAACCCTCATCTAACGTGTACTTATCAAAAAGCATATTATAAGATTAAATACTACGTCGAAGCCAAGGAAGCTTGGCAATAATTCCTTTCGCATATGTGGCTTTCCTGGTACCTCTTAAACGGCATCACTATGTGAATGTCTACTAACTGCTCCCAAATAACGGTGTTTTATTTTTATTTTTAATATTAAATACTTATTTTTAAAATACTTCTTCGACATAATATTCTAATTATTTGACATTGTATACCTACAATTCTAATTTCAGCTTTATATTAGTGGTTTTTGCTGACAGGATTTAATTCCGATTTGTTAAATTTGCAATGGCAATCATGTCATTTGGTTTAAATAGGTTTTTAATTTAATTTTCTATTATATTTTATGAATATAAGAACGCTGCAGGCCTTCTAGACTTTAGATTTGTAGACCATTTTGTACCTGGTACTTGTTGGCAGGACTCACTGTATTCTCATACCTATTAACACTGTAATTTGAAAACATTATAAAAGCCAATAATTTTAAAAGAGTAACAGTGGAGTTTCTTACCGGTTCTTCTCCATAGGAAACGACCAATTGAAACCGTGCACCTAGCTTCTGACGTTTCATAAGTGTCAATATTTTGATTTGACTTGTCTAGGCTTTCTGGTAAGGCAAAGGAAAAGCGATGCGATGGTGCAAAAAGGAGATATAAGTGGAGAAAGTGCGCGGACAGAAGACACAGCTTCACTTAAGTACAAAAAACATCACTTAAGTAGTTCATTGGAGGTTGAAAACGCGCAAATTAGTCTCCACTGTAGTCATGTCTACAAAGTCGCATGTGTTTTAGGGTTCCGCTCGTCCTAATCAAAAAACGGAACCGTTATAGGATCTAGGTCTGTCTGTCTGTCCGTCTGTCACAGCCAATTTTCTCCGAATCTACTGTTGAAATTCCGTTCACATATGAATTTATGTGACGAACATGTAACGTAAATAAATTAATTTTGATTAAGGGGGTCACTTTTGGGGAGCAAACTAGAAAACTAAAGACAAACGTTTTGCTAACCGTACCGTTTGACATATCAATTGAAAGGAGTTGTTGTGAGAATCTCAAATATAATGTTTGTGTAATTTTAAAGTAAACCGTTTTTAAGTTATCTAAGAAAATATATGAAAATTCACCACCCTTATCTCTGAAACTACTGAGCTTGTTTTTTTTTAAATAATACGAAAAATTGTTTTTGCTTACAGATTACAGAAAAACTTCTATGAAGTCTATGGTCATAAAATAACATGGTCAATCTTTCAATATTGTGCGTACAGACTAACATGTACAGTTGTAATATATGGGAGAACTTGTTTTACAGCTACAATGTCAAGTTTATTCTTGTGATCTGGGGGCACAGTAGTATACCCGGAAAGACGAGCCAAAAGCAAAAGCAGGGCAGCACTGAGTGTTTCGCCGTATTTCCATATCCTAATGGCTTCGGCCTGGACAATGCTATGCTAGAGAATAAAATGTAATTGGCAGACTTTTTAAAAACAACAAGTTTCATTTTTCTCGCTTTTATACTGTGAATTTAAATACCTAAAATACATCGATATCTTCACTGGCTGACTCACTCAATCATCAAAACTTCTATGGCACTTCCCGAAGTACTAGAAAGCTGAAAGGACAATGCCCACATATTAGAAAAACCGTGGCCTGCAGTGAACACTGATATATACTTTATGGAATTATAGATTATGTTGTTATGTTCCTTCTTGTACTTATCAGTAAAGAAAATTAGTCGCCATTTGAAAATAAAACAGTTTATTTTTATTTCTGTTTAACTTTTTTTTTTCATAAGAACAGACTTATTCTATACACTTACATTCACTTTGGAATGGTACATAGTTTTGAACACAGTAATTATTCATTTCAAAGTAATTTAATCATTTTAACATTTCGAATAATAGTCACCTTTTAATTTTAAACAGCTATGGGTTCCACTTCATTCAGTAAAAGTTGTTACAGTTATATGTTATGGATGGATCTAAAGGTTTCAGAGTTATCAGATCTTTTAATGCTTAACATTTGCACCAAAAACCACTATCATTATAAAAAGCTATCTAATGAAATGTTGCTGCTGTCAGTAAATAACAAATAGTAGCTTGAAGCGGCAATAGCCAAACGGCGAAGGCTGACGAGCGAGTGGTCGTGAGTTCGAATGGAGTTGCACTATTCTTTATACATTAGTCAATAGTGCAACCCCACCCGATCTCTCGCAACAGAAGTATGTTTAGTTTTATCTTATTTTATTAAAAGCTTACAGACTAATAACACAAATTTAAAACATTCGTATGTTAGAAAATTGCTAATTACAAGCTTCCACAAGTATACATCTAGTTACAAGTACTTTGCGTAGACTGAATGTATGTTAACATTGATTTGCAAACAAAGACAAGAAAAAACAACTGATAATAAAAAAAGAAACATAGACGAAGAGATACATAAAAAACCAGTAACTCGAGTCGTGCAACATCAAAGTAAGTGAAAAAGGATATACGAGCACCTACATACTCGTAACATTCCATTACATTGGATACTATTTAGTAGTTATTCATGACTATCCCCCAAATATTCCTTGTTTAGGATCTTTCTATTGCTGTGCGCGCTGGTGCAAAATAGATCGATCTCCAGGTGCGATAATAAAATATTGATGGCTTCAACACTACGAATGGAGAAGGCGTTACGCCTGTTATTAGTCGATGCGCATGGTGCCTGCAGCAGAGGTATTTTGGTTAGTGCGAAGAAGTATTTTGCTGAGTAGTTCCGGACCAATAGAGTAATTTGCTATGCCTGCCAAAACAAAACTGTCACTAATATTAGGTCTCATGTTCAACGGTAAGAAATGGTATCGTTTGCAACGGTGTTCGTAGTCCACTGAAAATTGCTTTGCCTAGTCTAAATAACGCAAAAAATCTTCTGAACGGATTCAATACGAGATTTGTAAAACTCGTATGGAGGGTTCCAGACTTGGGAAACGGAGAAACGCTCACGAGAGAGTAGTAGAAGACTTTTACTGGTTTAAGAGACCGAACGCTAGAGCCTAGAACGCTAGAAACTCTCATAATAAAGCCCAGGGCCTTGAAAGCTTTCTTGACAATGGTTTCTATGTGATCGTCAAAAAGTTATTTGTTGTCGTGTACTACTGCTGGGTGATACTGCTTGTCTTACTTATGCACGTACCATCTAGTATATATCCTGAACCGATATCGTTTATCCATCCCAGTGGTTATTAATTCGATCGTTTTCTGAGGAAACCATGTTGTTCGTCACCAAAGCAGCGCTGCAAGGCTGAATAAACTCCCGTGTGCACCACTCGCTCCAGAAGTTTAGAGAATATTTGATAGTTTAGATGTGGTGCGGTAATTTTCTATCTTTGATTTATCCCTCTTTTTAAAAATAGGTGTTAATAATGCCGATGTCCACAACTTCAGGACTCCACCCTCTCTCAACGACTGTTCAAACAACTAGCAGACTGGCTCCATAAGGCTCTTTTCACAAATAATTATGCAGATGGGGGTTTTCAAATCTTTGCTGCTTTTTCAATAGCAATTAATTATTTGTTATTATTATAAATGTAAATATTTCACACCTGGCTCCACTGTTGGATATCAGTCTCTCCCTTCGACTGCACGCCACTCGAGCACACGGTAGATTTTTATTTTTTAAAAATAATTCGTTATCGAAGAGATTGTTAAATATATGAATCGAAATTAAATTGACCTTAAGATGACAACCATAAACTTCGCCTGAAAGTGAAACTCGCATTGCTAATAAGTTAAATTAGTTTAAAAATTAAGTATAATTAGTTGTTATGATCACGGCGTCATTGTTAGAGGTAGAACTAAGAGTACAACGGATAATTCCTTAATAAAAAACTTATATTTATTATTATCTTTCTAAATGTGTTTGAGGTGGGCCATAGATGGGCATTATTCTTTGGTATGTAGGCTAGGATGGCACACTAACAATAAGAAATTTGTAACTTTCACCCTCCAACTCTCTTAAAGGGAGGTGCGAGTCTGAATAAAATTTAAATCTCTAGGGTACTTCCCTGAAAGGACATATGTCAAAATGAGCCAGGTCAAAAACAATGACAATAAACTGTAGAAGAAGATCGACCATTGAACATAGATTTAGAACTGTCAGCTGTCACTTCAGTCACTTTCGTCGTGTCAATCGTCATTAATCAAAGGTTTTTGTTGTGTGTTGCATTTTCAAGTGTAAATTTTTGTTTTACCAGCAAACCCTTTTCATCAAAGCCATTTTAAAGTAACTGGACAGTTGAAAGCTGTTTTAAATTTGGGCTCCTATTTGAAAGTATAGTGTGGACTAGGACGTGGCCTAAGCTCCATACATTTGAGAACATCTCCTTTAGGTTGTAAGCTAGGAGACATATCACTCTCCAACCCTCGAAATGGGGGATGCAACCCTTGTAATGTTTTTGGTGGGTAACATATTCATCAATCTCTCTAAGCGAGCTCAACTCGCACTTTCCTAGCTCTGCATGTCTCCACTCATCTCCGCTTTAATGAATACGATCCCTTAACTCACTAGGATGTTTCATTATTCTGTTTGATTATGCCAACTGATTAAAATATACTCATTATTATTCGGAAGATGAAACTGACTTTGAATATTTACTCCTGAAATTTCCTATCGTTAAAATACTCTAATATTATTAATTACAAAACTCGCTTCGAATTTCTGTTTTTATTTATTTTAGGATGTAATTTGTGTATATTATATTAAGTAAGGTTGCACTCTTAGATAAATGATTAGTCTAGCGAGTGCCACGAGTCCTATCATTTATATATGGTTTCACTAGTCGACCGACGCCGATGCTCGTACTCATTGGTGGGTGTGGCTAATATACATGCTATTTATTTATTTTTAATGTTACTTTTTGGTTTATATTTGTTGGAAAATGTGTACAAAGACCTAAACCACTGGTCATTTAATAACGCAATAAAGGGGTCGCCAAATAAGCACGTATTTAATTCTCACAAAAATCCAACCAAACGATTTGCAACCTTACTGCCATCACATCATGGTCCTTCGAGCCGGATAATAGTGCACCACAGTGATTGTGTTCGAGCGTCGCGAACATTAGACATCGCATTCCTTATATAATAAACAAGCCCGCCGGACCGTCATAAGCGGAGTTTGAGGATTTTTGTGCAAGTTATTTACAATATTATTGTAAACGAATACGCATCGTTTTAATCGTTGTTTTGAGGAATATTAAGTTATTTGTGTTTATAAAAGATGTCGAAGTTAGAACAATTACTAGGAGTATTAGAAGAAATTGCGAATAAGATATTACAAAAAACACAAGTAAACTTAAAGAAATGTCCTAAACAGAGATTGACGCGAGGATACATTGAAACCGAGGAGTGATTGAAATGTTGGGAAGAATATTGGAAGAATTTCACCACCACCTACCAAGAATTAATTTTGTATTAATTTACATACACTTTATTGTACACCACAAAATAATATAATTAAAAAACTAATCAAACTAAAAAACATACAATGGGCGGCCCTATCGCTTTCTGCGATCTCTTCCAGTCAACCTTAGAATGGACAGTGATTTGTCTGGACATAAAATGGAGCTGTGTGCGTGCAAGAAATAACTATACATTAAAATAGAAAATACAAAAATGCATCCATGCGAAATATTTAAGAAACGAACATATAATTACAGTTTACGAGAGCAAGATCACAACGACAAGTAATGATCCTTCACGAGTCTTTTAAACACAAATAATGACTGCGCGCGTTTCATTTCGACAGGCGTTGCAAACGAACGGCCTGGACAGTAAAAGATTTGTCGTGGAAAGTTGTGGAGTGGAGTAGTGGAGTGCTTAGGCATTTTAAGCTTTAAGTTATCCGATGACCTTAAAAATTTAGTGTGGGAGTCGCAAAGAAACTGGAAACGTTTCTTGAGATAGAGGGAAGAGTGGAAGGGGAAGATACACATTATACAAGAGAGAAAGAATGTGAGTATTCCGGCGAAGGCGAATTGGTAACCACTTGAGCTTCACACGAAATTCGGAAACATGGTCGCATTTGGGAAACATGGAATTAATAAAATGTACAACACGTGAAAATCTAAATACTATGAGCTATTTTGTGAACGAAGATTACTATCTATGCCATGATCTTCACTTATCTATGCATGCGGATCTGAAATGCTTATGTTTACAATTTTCGTCCGGCAGTACGTCACGTAGTTCAGGTGAATATGAATCGTCCGGGACATTTACATCACAACTTAGATTGCTGAACATTGAACTGCCAAAATTTACTGGATGGTACGAAGAATGGTCTTCTTTTCACGGTTAATTTACGTCGTTAGTTCACAAAAATAATAAATAAGTGACGTACAAAAACAATGACTGTATAACCATTTTTATATTAATACATGTTATATTCTCTTTGTACAAAAACTACACTACTTGAAATCTAGCATTGGTGGTGAAGCAGAGGTGCTACTGAAATACATTCAGATAAGGGAAAGCAATTACTTGCAAGCCTGAACCGCACTGAAACAAAGGTATGGAAACAAACGACTCATCGTGAAGGCGGTTATTAAACGTTTGTTTAATCATAGAAACGCAGAGTGCCAATCAATTAAAATCATTGTTAGACACAACTCACGAGTGCATTTATAACCTCCCACCAATAATATGACAGTTTCTACGGAGTCTTGGGATCCATAATATTTCTTGTTGTACAGAAATTGGACCAAGAACCTCACAAAGACTGGGAGGAGTATTCATATCGAGACAATTTACACGAGTTACCTTCATGGCAGAGCCTGAAGAAGTTTCTTGAGTCGAAGTTCCGCACTCTAGAGCTTGTGTCACCAGATACAGCTGCACCTGCACGGGAAAAATCTAAAGAAAAATCATTTGTTGCCACTGCTATTACGTCAACCGAAAAAACGTGTGTCAAGTGCGAAGAACAACATACATTGTGTGTCATTGTAAGCAGTTTATGGACATGAATGTCAAAGACAGGAATGAGTATGTGAAGCAAAATAGATTGTGCTATAATTGTTTGTTACCAGGGCACGTAGTGTTCAGATGCCGAGTCCCTATTAACTGCCTCATCTGCAACAAGCGACATCATTCTCTACATCACGAGAAAAAGGAGACGTTTCAAAGACACAAAATAAGATAGCCACTACAGCTACTGCGACGTCAAGTTACTCGCCACAATACAACAAAAGGTGACGGCGCTGTAGCAACTGCAATGGTTAAATGTAAGAATTTATTTATTTATTTATTTAAGTCAGCCAACAATTGTTTACACAATGCATTTACAATGAGTCAATAAGTTACACTTACAATTATAAGTGTAACAATTACTTATAGGCTTATATTAACACCACATTCACTATATATATCATTACAATTTTCAACAAAAATAAAAAAATTATTGGTTAATATGGTAACACAATTAATATAAACAACAAGTTCACAAACAGAATAAAATTGTACGGAATAAATAAAACTTATCTAAATCAATTAACAGAAAAAATATACAATTTAAATAAAATTAAAAACAATTAATAAATTAAAATTCATTATGACAAAGCAATTCATACAATTAATAAGGCCAATAAGTACATCACAGCACATTGATTAAAATACATTCAATAAGAAAATAATTCAATTTTATACATAGTTGCAAAACAAAATTGCGCATTTCCAAATTAATTACCTAATCTAACTACAAGAATAATACTAGACAATGACGTGCGAAATTTGCTCAGTTAATCGTGATGTATATCTATCAGGTCACTGCAACTGTTAAGCATTCTACAAAAGCGTGGTATCGGAGAGAGCTTTTATAACAAGTTGTCAAAGTCGGTTACAGAACTTTGCGATGGAAAGTTCAAAAACCCTCATCTACGAAAATACTACGTCGAAGCCAAGGAAGCTTGGCAATAATTCCTTTCGCATATGTGGCTTTCCTGGTACCTCTTAAACGGCATCACTATGTGAATGTCTACTAACTGCTCCCATATAACGGTGTTTTATTTTTATTATTAAATCCTTATTTTTACATACTTCTTCGAAATAATATTCTAATTATTTGACATTGTATACCTACAATTTTAATTTCAGCTTTTTATTCTTGGTTTTTGTGGACATTATTTAATTCAGATTTGTTAAATTTGCAATGGCAAGCATGTCATTTGGTTTAAATAGGTTTTTTTTTTTTTTAATTTTCTTTTATATTTTATGAATATAAGAACGCTGCAGGCCTTCTAGAGTTTAGATTTGTAGACCATTTTGTACCTGGTACTTGTTGGCAGGACTCACTGTATTCTCATACCTATTAACACTGTAATTTGAAAACATTGTAAAAGCCAATATTTTTAAAAGAGTAACCATGGAATTTCTTGCCGGCTCTTCTCCATGGGAAACGACCAATTGGAACCGTGCACCTAGAATCTGACGTTTCATAAGTGCCCATGTAGGTCTATGTGAAATAAAATATTTTGATTTGATTTTGATTCATTCGGGGTTGAAAACGCGCAAATTAGTCTCCACTGTAGTCATGTCTACAAAGGCGCATGTGTTTTAGGGTTCCGCTCGTCCTAATCAAAAAACGGAACCGTTATAGGATCTGGGTCTGTCTGTCTGTCCGTCTGTCACAGCCAATTTGCTCCGAATAGATTCGGTTCACATATGAATTTATGTGACGAACATGTAACGTAAATAAATTAATTTTGATTAACCTCCTGAGTACCAGATATTTTTTTTTCTAGTTTCTTTCTGAAACTCTAGTCTTGCACCGTTAGACTATTACTGAGGATGGAAAAAATATTATAAAAAATCTTGAACCGGAAAAACCGGTTTTTCACTATGTCCTACACAAAGTACAAGGGAACTTCTTTCTATCTTAGATTTGTTGCATAATGAGGCGATATAAGTAACAAATAATAGACTTTGGGTATGTATTACTTAGTTTTTATTTAATTCTTCAAAATCAACATAAATTAAACTTTTATTTAAACATTCTCGAAAATACTAAACAAAACGTAAGTAACATTAAAAATCAATTCAAAGGAACATTAAAAATCAATCAGTTAGGTATTCTTATTCTATTTATTTAACAGTCTTCGTGGAAATTAGTAAAACAGTTACGATTAGGCGTAAAACATAGATAAATATCGTAGTTTTTTTATCACAACCATTCTTTCTGCAGCGCCATTGTTTTGTACCATATTCTGGCAAATGTGCAGCACTTTTGGTACGGTTTTCTTTGGAAGGAACTGGTTTGATAAATGCCTTGCGTTTTTTATGTTTTGGTTCAAGTTCTTCGTATTCACCTTCATCGTCACATTCCTATTCATTATCATTGATGAGTTTGGTACCCAAGTTCAGTTTGTATTCTCTCATTTGTACTATATTTTTCTTTGGTGTGCCCTTCTATGTTTCTACGATTCTATACTGTAACCAAGCGCACGCATAGGTCAAAAAGATGAGAAATCACGCGAATTGTCCACTTTTTTGGTACGATTGCGCGATGTACAAACAGAAAGCATCCGATCAGCGAGATTGACACCACCCATATTTTCGTTATATTTTTTTATAACATCTGGTCTCCTCACTTTTTCATATGCTCTATCTTTTTTTGACCACCGCTCGCACTCATCGTGTTCTTGATCGTAACAACAAGTAGACATCATTAGGACAGGCTTATTATCAAGCCACATTGTTACAGCGAGCTTACGGTCTTCTCTTACTTTTACTTCAATACTTCCCCTCGCTTTTTTTTTAAATGTTTTTTCATCAGTCAGTACACAGTTTTTAGGGACTCTATTTTTCATAATAGTACCTGTGCCGTGAAATCCAAGTCTTAGTAATTCGTTACAAAGTTTAGCCGTGGTAAAGAAACGATCAAAAAACAGTAAATGTCCTGGAACTAAACTCCTTGTTGAACTAAATTACGGCAGCTTCTCCCAAACAAAATCCTTGGTTGATCAAGTGGGGGAATGTAGTATCTCCCTGGTAAACTGCCATGTCACAAACAATACCTTTTGGTGAAGCTAAGACGAAAACTTTGAGGCCTACTGGATTCGGTTTGTTAGGACAGTACTGTCGCATTGAGCATTTCCCAGTAAAAGGTATTATCATTTCATCTATACTCATTTCTCGAGGACGAATTTGTTCGTGACATCCGGCTAATATGCGATCAAATAAGGGCTTGACCTTCCAGATTTTTTGAATTCTTTGTTTCGGCTTCACTTCAGGGGTCATAGACGCATTTCAGTCTCAGTCTAATGAAAAAAAATCTGTTTCGAGTCATTGCTCTTGCTATTATCGGAACTTTCCATTGTTCAGACCAATACATAGAAATTTGTGGGTACTGCAATGCGGACATGATCATGGTAATACCAACGTAGACTTTGAGCTCTTTCAAAGTCAGTCCTATGGATTTACCGGTCTCCAAAACTTGTGTTCTATTAGTGCAGGTTACCATCTGACTAAGAATATCATCATCTACGTATTGGTTATAAAACTGCGGGCCTATTACGAAATTTTAAAAAACCAGGCAAGTTCCAGGCAATTCATTTCACGGGCTGATTAAATTTCGTATTATGACATTCCTAGTTCTGAGCGACTTCACGCTGGGTAGTTTGTCTATGGCTGGCTTGTAATTCTCTGACGTAACGTTCAGAAACCCAATTATATATTTATAGGGAAGTTACGGTTTTGTTTAAATCACGTGTTTTATGATAAAAATAATAAATACCATATATTAAACTAGTTAGTCTAGTATAGTAGGTGAAAATATGAACGCAATTTATATTGTGCTATTCTAGATTATAATAATTTATATAATTTTTCCTGTTTGCAAATTGTAACGCGAGGTTTCCGAACGTATTCCACTTGAAGGTCAGCGGGGAATTCGACAACTTCAATGAAAGTATTGTTTGATAAACATTAGTTAATAATATTAGCATTATGAAAGAACACTATCGTATTGTTTGTTTAATGGAAGGATCCATTCTAAGATTTACCATCATCCATTCTAAGAGTACGAGTATAAACAAAAAGATGGCGAAAGTGTTATTGAGTATTTCAATTAATATTCATGTTTTTAACATGATATAATATTAATACAATGTAAGTTTTATTTTAATAGTGGATGAGCGTTCTCGCCCTCACCTCGTCGGCGCGTTACATAACTTATGTTCAGCTGGAAAGATTGTTGGAGTTTTATACTACTTCCAAGAAGTCTGAAGAAATCTCAGTGATTTGCATCTACTATAGAAAATGTTGGCTGGGACATTGAATGAGAGCCTATATCACCAGTGGGGCGTTGGTAGGAGCCAGTAGCATACTATGATAATGCAACCAGAACCTAAAATGAGAATAATGTTTAGTTAAAACTTTACGTAAGTTCATACTTAATAAAAACAACTACCTTAGTCTTCACGGATAAATCCGTTGATTTTGTAAGCCCGTTATGAGTTAAAGGTGAACACCAAAAGGAAAGGCCGTTGTTAGGATTTCAATAATACGTTTATTATCCTTTTATTTATTTAGTGGAAAGTGTATTTTACTATTCTTAGCCTTGCGTCTGATCACACGTCTCATGACATGTGAGGCCTCAGCTGCTCACAAAGATTCAGTCCCAAGTCGTCCCATCATCCATGTCGAACGCATTAGATTGGTCACGAAGTCGTCTCCTTTTATTAGTTGATTCACAATTTTGCCGAGAAGAATCACTTTCCAGGAACTCAAACAGTTCATTTTCGTCACAAATGATTATATTTTCTTATGTTATATAGAAAACACTCCAATAATGTCCAAATAAACCCTAAACAATTCAATAAAAGCTCCTCTGAAGCAGCGTAAACTGAATGGATTGTGAGGTAACTTTTTGACAGTTCTAATACGGAACGAAATGTCAAACGAATGTTCGTAATACGGGATTGCCAGGCAATATTCGGCCAGAAGTCGGCCAGGGTGTCACGTGATCGCTGACTGGCTTGTTTGACGAGTTCATAATACGAAATTGCAAGGCAGTTCTGTTTACGCCGTAAACTGCCTGGAAATAAGAGTTCATAATATGGCCCCTGGTACCACTCCCAATCCTCAGTATTTTTCAGTATGTAGGCAGGTTGAACTAAACTACGGATTTCCGAATCTAGTGTATCGTGTGTCCAAGTATCTTGAATGCCAGCGTTATTTTGTCGATTTCTAATAGCTATCTGTCGAGTGGATAATGATTGTGAGCTTTCACCTGTACCGTGGCTACGACCACGACCCCGCCCGCGCGATGTTGTTCTTGCACGTCCTCTTGCTCGTGGTTGGTACGATGATGTTGAAGGTGTGAAGTCTGAGTCGTCTGACATTACACGAGAAGCCACAGAGGTAACCAAGTCATTCTGATCTTCATCCGAGCTACTGGACACGCTTTCACGGTGATCACGAGCTGTTTGGTTGAATTCTGGTGGAGCAAACGCAGGATCTTCATCTGAATCATCTCCAGAATAATCGAACTCGGAGTCGTCCAAAGCATCGATGATGTCGTTATTTGTAATCCCTTAAAAAAAAAAAAAAACCTGATGAAACCGTCAACGTACTTTACATAGTACTCGGGAAGACAGTTGTGAAAAATATTGATTGCATACTTATGTACTCTACAAAGGACATTGAAACAAATATCAAGGTAACAGGAAAAATATTTGAATATTTGTGAAAATAATACGCTAAGCTATTAGTATGAACTAACCTTACGTTGTTATTCACAAAAAAAGATAAATCCAACCAAAAAATTTACTGATGAATATAGATTAACTTACTTTTGCGCAAACGCGCGCTCGTAGGTTAACCTTTCGTGCAGGAAATCAAAATAAAGTCCACAGATTTTTAAATCTCTTACGTACTATGAGAAGTACAAATGTACGCAGGAGGTAGGGGGTCACTTTTGGGGAGCAAACTAGAAAACTAAAGACAAACGTTTTGCTAACCGTACCGTTTGACATATCAATTGAAATGAGTTGTTGTGAGAATCTCAAATATATTGTTTGTGTAATTTTAAAGTAAACCGTTTTTAAGTTATCTAAGAAAATATATGAAAATTTACCACCCTTATCTCTGAAACTACTGAGCTTGTTTATTTAAAATAATACGATAAATTGTTTTTGCTTACAGATTACAGAAAAACTTCTATGAAGTCTATGGTCATAAAATAACATGGTCAATCTTTCAATATTGTGCGTACAGACTAACATGTACAGTTGTAATATATGGGAGAACATGTTTTACAGCTACAATGTCAAGTTTATTCTTGTGATCTGGGGGCACGGTAGTATACCCGGAAAGACGAGCCAAAAGCAAAAAGCAGGGCAGCACTAAGTGTTTCGCCGTATTTCCATATCCTAATGGCTTCGGCCTGGACAATGCCATGCTAGAGAATAAAATGTAATTAGCAGACTTTTTAAAAACAACAAGTTTCATTTTTCTCGCTTTTATACTGTGAATTTAAATACCTAAAATACATCGATATCTTCACTGGCTGACTCACTCAATCATCAAAACTTCTATGGCACTTCCCGAAGTACTAGAAAGCTGAAAGGACAATGCCCACATATTAGAAAAACCGTGGCCTGCAGTGAACACTGATATATACTTTATGGAATTATAGATTATGTTGTTATGTTCCTTCTTGTACTTATCAGTAAAGAAAATTAGTCGCCATTTGAAAATAAAACAGTTTATTTTTATTTCTGTTTAACTTTTTTTTTTCATAAGAACAGACTTATTCTATACACTTACATTCACTTTGGAATGGTACATAGTTTTGAACACAGTAATTATTCATTTCAAAGTGATTTACTCATTTTAAAATTTCGAATAATAGTCACCTTTTAATTTTAAACAGCTATGGGTTCCACTTCATTCAGTAAAAGTTGTTACAGTTATATGTTATGGATGGATCTAAAGGTTTCAGAGTTATCAGATCTTTTAATGCTTAACAATTGCACCAAAAACCACTATCAATATAAAAAGCTATCAAATAAAATGTTGCTGCTGTCAGTAAATAACAAATAGTAGCTTGAAGCGGCAATAGCCAAACGGTGAAGGCGTCAGACTGACGAGCGAGTGGTCGTGAGTTCGAATGGAGTTGCACTATTCTTTATACATTAGTCAATAGTGCAACCCCACCCGATCTCTCGCAACAGAAGTATGTTTAGTTTTATCTTATTTTATTAAAAGCTTACAGACTAATAACACAAATTTAAAACATTCGTATGTAAGAAAATTGCTAATTACAAGCTTCCACATTTATACATCTAGTTACAAGTACTTTGCGTAGACTGAATGTATGTAAACATCGATTTGCAAACAAAGACAAGAAAAAACAACTGATAATAAAAAAAGAAACATAGACGAAGAGATACATAAAAAACCAGTAACTCGAGTCGTGCAACATCAAAGTAAGTAAAAAAGTATATACGAGCACCTACATACTCGTAACATTACATTACATTGGATACTATTTAGTAGTTATTCATGACTATCCCCCAAATATTCCTTGTTTAGGATCTTTCTATTGCTGTGCGCGCTGGTGCAAAATAGATCGATCTCCAGGTGCGATAATAAAATATTGATGGCTTCAACACTAAGAAATGGTATCGCTTGCAACGGTGTTCGTAGTCCACTGAGAATTGCTTTGCCTAGTCTAAATAACGCAAAAAATCTTCTGAACGGATTCAATACGAGATTTGTAAAACTCGTATTGAGGGTTCCAGACTTGGGAAACGGAGAAATGCTCACGAGAGAGTAGTAGAAGACTTTTACTGGTTTAAGAGACCGAACGCTAGAGCCTAGAACGCTAGAAACTCTCATAATAAAGCCCAGGGCCTTGAAAGCTTTCTTGACAATGGTTTCTATGTGATCGTCAAAAAGTTATTTGTTGTCGTGTACTACTGCTGGGTGATACTGCTTGTCTTACTTATGCACGTACCATCTAGTATATATCCTGAACCGATATCATTTGTCCATCCCAGTGGTTATTAATTCGATCGTTTTCTGAGGAAACCATGTTGTTCGTCACCAAAGCAGCGCTGCAAGGCTGAATAAACTCCCGTGTGCAACACTCGCTCCAGAAGTTTAGAGAATATTTGATAGTTTAGATGTGGTGCGGTAATTTTCTATCTTTGATTTATCCCTCTTTTTAAAAATAGGTGTTAATAATGCCGATGTCCACAATTTCAGGACTCCACCCTCTCTCAACGACCGTTCAAACAACTAGCAGACTGGCTCCATAAGGCTCTTTTCACAAATAATTATGCAGATGGGGGTTTTCAAATCTTTGCTGCTTTTTCAATAGCAATTAATTATTTGTTATTATTATAAATGTAAATATTTCACACCTGGCTCCACTGTTGGATATCAGTCTCTCCCTTCGATTGCACGCCACTCGAGCACACGGTAGATTTTTATTTTTTTAAAATAATTCGTTATCGAAGAGATTGTTAAATATATGAATCGAAATTAAATTGACCTTAAGATGACAACCATAAACTTCGCCTGAAAGTGAAACTCGCATTGCTAATAAGTTAAATTAGTTTAAAAATTAAGTATAATTAGTTGTTATGATCACGGCGTTATTGTTAGAGGTAGCACTAAGAGTACAACGGATAATTCCTGAATAAAAAACTTATATTTATTATTATCTTTCTAAATGTGTTTGAGGTGGGCCATACATGGGCATTATTCTTTGGTATGTAGGCTAGGATGGCACACTAACAATAAGAAATTTGTAACTTTCACCCTCCAACTCTCTTAAAGGGAGGTGCCAGTCTGAATAAAATTTAAATCTCTAGGGTACTTCCCTGAAAGGACATATGTCAAAATGAGCCAGGTCAAAAACAATGACAGTAAACTGTAGAAGAAGATCGACCATTGAACATAGATTTAGAACTGTCAGCTGTCACTTCAGTCACTTTCGTCGTGTCAATCGTCATTAATCAAAGGTTTTTGTTGTGTGTTGCATTTTCAAGTGTAAATTTTTGTTTTACCAGCAAACCCTTTTCATCAAAGCCATTTTAAAGTAACTGGACAGTTGAAAGCTGTTTTAAATTTGGGTTCCTATTTGAAAGTATAGTGTGGACTAGGACGTGGCCTAAGCTCCATACATTTGAGAACATCTCCTTTAGGTTGTAAGCTAGGAGACATATCACTCTCCAACCCTCGAAATGGGGGATGCAACCCTTGTAATGTTTTTGGTGGGTAACATATTCATCAATCTCTCTAAGCGAGCTCAACTCGCACTTTCCTAGCTCTGCATGTCTCCACTCATCTCCGCTTCAATGAATACGATCCCTTAACTCACTAGGATGTTTCATTATTCTGTTTGATTATGCCAACTGATTAAAATATACTCATTATTATTCGGAAGATGAAACTGACTTTGAATATTTACTCCTGAAATTTCCTATCGTTAAAATACTCTAATATTATTAATTACAAAACTCGCTTCGAATTTCTGTTTTTATTTATTTTAGGATGTAATTTGTGTATATTATATTAAGTAAGGTTGCACTCTTAGATAAATGATTAGTCTAGCGAGTGCCACGAGTCCTATCATTTATATATGGTTTCACTAGTCGACCGACGCCGATGCTCGTACTCATTGGTGGGTGTGGCTAATATACATGCTATTTATTTATTTTTAATGTTACTTTTTGGTTTATATTTGTTGGAAAATGAGTACAAAGACCTAAACCACTGGTCATTTAATAACGCAATAAAGGGGTCGCCAAATAAGCACGTATTTAATTCTCACAAAAATCCAACCAAACGATTTGCAACCTTACTGCCATCACATCATGGTCCTTCGAGCCGGATAATAGTGCACCACAGTGATTGTGTTCGAGCGTCGCGAACATTAGACATCGCATTCCTTATATAATAAACAAGCCCGCCGGACCGTCATAAGCGGAGTTTGAGGATTTTTGTGCAAGTTATTTACAATATTATTGTAAACGAATACGCATCGTTTTAATCGTTGTTTTGAGGAATATTAAGTTATTTGTGTTTATAAAAGATGTCGAAGTTAGAACAATTACTAGGAGTATTAGAAGAAATTGCGAATAAGATATTACAAAAAACACAAGTAAACTTAAAGAAATGTCCTAAACAGAGATTGACGCGAGGATACATTGAAACCAGATTGAAATGTTTGGAAGAATATTGGAAGAATTTCACCACCACCTACCAAGAATTAATTTTGTATAAATTTACATACACTATATTGTACACCACAAAATAATATAATTAAAAAACTTATCAAACTAAAAAACATACAATGGGCGGCCCTATCGCTTTCTGCGATCTCTTCCAGTCAACCTTAGAATGGACAGTGATTTGTCTGGACATAAAATGGAGCTGTGTGCGTGCAAGAAATAACTATACATTAAAATAGAAAATACAAAAATGCATCCATGCGAAATATTTAAGAAACGAACATATAATTACAGTTTACGAGAGCAAGATCACAACGACCAGTAATGATCCTTCACGAGTCTTTTAAACACAAATAATGACTGCGCGCGTTTTATTTCGACAGGCGTTGCAAACGAACGGCCTGGACAGTAAAAGATTTGTCGTGGAAAGTTGTGGAGTGGAGTAGTGGAGTGCTTAGGCATTTTAAGCTTTATGTTATCCGACGACCTTAAAAATTTAGTGTGGGAGTCGCAAAGAAACTGGAAACGTTTCTTGAGATAGAGGGAAGAGTGGAAGGGGAAGATACACATTATACAAGAGAGAAAGAATGTGAGTATTCCGGCGAAGGCGAATTGGTAACCACTTGAGCTTCACACGAAATTCGGAAACATGGTCACATTTGGGAAACATGGAATTAATAAAATGTACAACACGTGAAAATCTAAATACTGTGAGCTATTTTGTGAACGAAGATTACCATCTATGCCATGATCTTCACTTATCTATGCATGCGGATCTGAAATGCTTATGTTTACAATTTTCGTCCGGCAGTACGTCACGTAGTTCAGGTGAATATGAATCGCCCGGGACATTTACATCACAACTTAGATTGCCGAACATTGAACTGCCAAAATTTACTGGATGGTACGAAGAATGGTCTTCTTTTCACGGTTAATTTACGTCGTTAGTTCACAAAAATAATAAATAAGTGACGTACAAAAACAATGACTGTATAACCATTTTTATATTAATACATGTTATATTCTCTTTGTACAAAAACTACACTACTTGAAATCTAGCATTGGTGGTGAAGCAGAGGTGCTACTGAAATACATTCAGATAAGGGAAAGCAATTACTTGCAAGCCTGGACCGCACTGAAACAAAGGTATGGAAACAAACGACTCATCGTCAAGGCGGTTATTAAACGTTTGTTTAATCATAGAAACGCAGAGTGCCAATCAATTAAAATCATTGTTAGACACAACTCACGAGTGCATTTATAACCTCCCACCAATAATATGACAGTTTCTACGGAGTCTTGGGATCCATAATATTTCTTGTTGTACAGAAATTGGACCAAGAACCTCACAAAGACTGGGAGGAGTATTCATATCGAGACAATTTACACGAGTTACCTTCATGGCAGAGCCTGAAGAAGTTTCTTGAGTCGAAGTTCCGCACTCTAGAGCTTGTGTCACCAGATACAGCTGCACCTGCACGGGAAAAATCTAAAGAAAAATCATTTGTTGCCACTGCTGTTACGTCAACCGAAAAAACGTGTGTCAAGTGCGAAGAACAACATACATTGTGTGTCATTGTAAGCAGTTTATGGACATGAATGTCGAAGACAGGAATGAGTATGTGAAGCAAAATAGATTGTGCTTTAATTGTTTGTTACCAGGGCACGTAGTGTTCAGATGCCGAGTCCCTATTAACTGCCTCATCTGCAACAAGCGACATCATTCTCTACATCACGAGAAAAAGGAGACGTTTCAAAGACACAAAATAAGATAGCCACTACAGCTACTGCGACGTCAAGTTACTCGCCACAATACAACAAAAGGTGACGGCGCTGTAGCAACTGCAACGGTAAAATGTAAGAATTTATTTATTTATTTATTTAGGTCAGCCAACAATTGTTTACACAATGAGTCAATAAGTTACACTTACAATTATAAGTGTAACAATTACTTATAGGCTAACACCACATTCACTATATATATCATTACAATTTTCAACAAAAATAAATTTTTTATTGGTTAATATGGTAACACAATTAATATGAGCAACAAGTTCATAAACAGAATAAAATTGTACGGAATAAATAAAACTTATCTACATCAATTAACAGAAAAAATATACAATTTAAATAAAATTAAAAACAATTAATAAATTAAAATTCATTATGACAAAGCAATTCATACAATTAATAAGGTCAATAAGTACATCACAGCACATTGATTAAAATACATTCAATAAGAAAATAATTCAATTTTATACATAGTTGCAAAACAAAATTGCGCATTTCCAAATTAATTACCTAATCTAACTACAAGAATAATACTAGACAATGACGTGCGAAATTTGCTCAGTTAATCGTGATGTATATCTATCAGGTCACTGCAACTGTTAAGCATTCTACAAAAGCGTGGTATCGGAGAATTTGCACCTAGAACCGTTCTGCGTAGTGGTGGATGTAGCGGTGTGATGGGGCTTCGCGGAAGTCGAGAAGGGGCCCGAAACTGTAGGAGACTCAAGAGCTTAGGGCAGTCGATAATATTTCTAAGGAGTTTGTAAAGAAACTATCAATTATATCTCTACGAGTTGATAAAGAGTGCATCCTGAAGTATTTCAACCGTACATTGTAGGAGGGTAGCTGTTTGCTTTTCCCTTTAGAAAAAGCAAGGTGCCATAGGAACCGTTTTTGGACTCTTTCTATGAGTAACTTATGCGTGGCGTAGTGTGGTCTCCATACGAGACTGCAATACTCCAAGACGCTTCACACAAGACTATTGTATAGCATTATTTTAGTGCCAAGCATTTTGAAACCCTTTGTATTTCTATGCGCGACAGATTACAAAGGCTAACGGCGCGTGAGCTTTCAATGCCCGGAATGTTACCATTTTTATAAATATTGTTTATTTTATTTTGTTGAACACTTATCTAGTTATTATGTGTATGTATTTTTATTTTTTATTTTCATCTTAGCGTTTGCTACACTGGTCGACGTCATTCAACGCCGGCTGTCGCTGAAAACCAGCGCTGGGGCTCTGTCTCGCATAGGGTCATAGCATTAAGCTGAGCGATGGTCGTTTTGCGTGGATGTGACGCATATTTTTCCCCGATTTGTTCTATTTGGTGTTTGTGTTCGATCTCTGCGTCATGTTTATCATAAATAAACGTTCTTTTCTTTCTTTCTTTCTATTTTGGAGGCTTTTTTAATAATATTCTCGAGGTGACGGACAAAAGTTATTTTCTTATCAAATAGTACTCCCAGATCTCTAATTGTATCGACTTGCTGTATTTTTTTGTTGTATATTAGGTACTCTGACTGTATAGGATGAGCCTTTCTTGAAAATGACAGGTGGTAACATTTTTTAAAATTCAATTCCATTTTGTTGTTTGTACACCATTCGATTAGCCTATCGAGATCATCTTGTAAGAGCGCTATATCACTAGTTTCGATTTTTCTTGCAAACTTTAGATCATCAGCGTACAAAAAAAGCAGGTGGGAAGGTCATTTATAAATATAATAAATAATATGGGAGCCAGATGTGAGCCCTGAGGAGCTCCGGATGTCATGCAATAACTGCCGTCAGATCGAAAACCGTTCACCACAACAAAAAATTCACGCTTCAATAGATAAGATTTTAGCCACTTTAGCATAGGAGCCGTAATACCATACGTTGCTAGTTTATGAACTAGAATGGAATGGGAAATTCTATCGAAGGCCTTGCTAATATCTGTGTACAAAACGTCAAACTGTTTGTTTGAATCTAATGATTCCATCAGGGACTCCGAGAAGGACAACAAATTTGTAGCAGTAGACCTGGATGCTACAAACCCGTGCTCGTGATCACTTATATAAAGTCGGAAATGACACTGGATGTGAGGACAGACCATCGACTCAAATATCTTGGCAAAGTTGGATAGGATCGTAATAGGCCGATAGTTGGATATGGTGTCTTTTTATTCGGACTTGTACACAGGAACAACTTTGGCCTTCTACCATTCTGTTGGGAAGATTCCAGTACTTAACGACACCCTATATATTTTTAGAAGTGGAGCAACCAGGGCCGTAGCACAGGCAGAAAGGAATAAAGGTGGGATTCCGTCACGACCAGCTCCTTTCCTGATGTCAACAGATTGGAGCTTTTTGAGCAGTGTGTCACTGTCTAGTTCAGGAATTGTTAGGCACTGGCTATTAACTTCAATTGAGTCGAGAAAATTTGAGTCGCTCTTAACTTCTGTGTCATGATCAGGAGTGTAAACCGATGCGAAATAGTTGCCAAAAAGATTGCAGATGGTTGGGCCATTTGATGTGGTAGTCTGTCCGTCAGTCATCATTAGTGGATAGACACTAGCTCCACCGCGTTAAGTCTTTACGTGAGTCCAGAACAGTTTGGGGTTTTCTTTAATTTTCGATTCCAATTTTTCCATATAGGTATTGTATAAAGTCTTGGCTAGGTTTTGACAGCGTTTTGTAATTAAACATAACATAACATAACATCACGCCTTGTTTCCCCGAAGGGTTGGGCAGAGGTGTACCTATAGTACACCCACATTTCGCCAGTTATGTTTAAGTCCCATGTAATAGGGGGCGAGCCTATTGCCATCTACCGGGCACAAATCCAGACTTCGGGCTGCTACTGAGAAATTCCAGATAGAAAAACCCAATAACACGTTGCCCGACCTGGGAATCGAACCCAGGACCTCATGCTCAGCAGTAGCGATTGCGACCACTAGACCAACGAGGCAGTTGGTAACAGGCAGTTTTGTAATTAAACTTAACTCCAATTTATCCAACGGGTTTCTATATTTTTTTAAACGCAGCCTTAACTTACTTTTCTCTTTTACGACCTTATTGTGTTGGTTGATTTGTTAAACCAGGCGGGATAACGACGGGGTGCAGTTGAAGAGCCTCCTCGTGGCGCATCCTGGGCAACGTCAGCTCCAATCGCCCACCGGTACTGGTGGACAATCGGCGCTGGCGGCAAATCTCAACAAACGGGGAAGGGCACGGTTCCATTCCCTGATCATCTTTGATGGTCGTGGAAGGGAACCGGGCTAGGGAAGGGTCGTAGGAGTAGGTCGTACGCCCACCCCCCCCTCTGGTTACAGAGGGTGAGTTGTGCGGGCGTGGTCTTGTGGGAGGAGAGGAAGAAAACCTCTTAAAAAAATAACCCCAACTCCAAGGTCGAGCGTGCCGAGGGGGTGTATGGCCGGAGGGTATCCGGTCGTTAGCGCTGGGGGGGGGGATCCAGGGGGATCAAAGGGACCACACCCTTCAAAGGAAAAAATAAAAATGGAAAAGTCAGTTGGGAAAATTTTACCCCAGGGCGGTACCGACTGCTTAGCAGTCGGAGAATCCGCCACGCATCCGATTTCGGATGCGTCATGCCCCTCGTATTCTGGGGGGGGCAACAACTGTCTGGAGAGAGGAGAGAGAGGGAGAACCCGGTCGCAATCATTCGGGGACCCGCTAAGCGATGGTTTGGCGGGCCCTCGAGTGGCTGCCGCCGGTCACCAGCGAGAAACGGAGCTTCTTTTGAAGCTCCCGCGCGTGGTGATAGATCCATTTGCCACCTACGATGGCAACCAGAGCCGAGGAGGCTCCGGTTCCTCCGGGGACCACAGCAGGTCGGATCCGGACCTGAGCAGGCGCGGCAAGGCGCTGCTTAAGAGGAAGACGGACGAAGAAATGTTGCCGGCGACAAAAGCGCCCAAGGTGATGGGTGGTCGGGGTCGTGCGGCTGCAAAGTCGGGGCGTGACCCGTTGGGCCGCTTCACGCGCCCTGCTACGCCGGTCCCATCGCAGGCTTCATCGCCGGCTCCGTCGCCGCCTCCTTCGCCACCTTTGTCGGAGGGCGCGGGGAGCGACGCCGAGCTGGGGAGGGAGGACCTCGTGAGCATGGGCTTAGGCCTATGCTCCAACAGGGCGGAGGCAAATGCTACCAAAAGGGCGCAGCGGAAGGCTGCCGCAGCCGACGTGGTGGCTGAAATGGCCAGCCAGAACAGAGAGAGGCGCGCTGCCCGGATGGCAGCCGGAGGGAGCGTTACTGGGTTGGCGCTCAGTAGCCAGGTGCTGGACAGCGTGGGGGTCGTCATGACGGTTGCCACCAAGTCCGGCAACCTGAGGGGGACCTATGTTCGTGCCCTAAAGGAGGCGGTGGACGGAATCAAGGTTGGTGTCGTTGGGGCGTATTTTTCGCCCAACAAGAGTCTCGCCGACTTCGAGAGGTTCCTTGTCAAGCTGGGTGCCGACGTGGGCCAGCTCCATCCTCGCCCGGTGCTCTTGCTCGGGGATCTCAACGCCAAGTCTGCGGCGTGGGGATCCCCGGTGACCGATGCTAAGGGTGAGGCATTGGAGGAGTGGGCGATCACGACTGGCCTGGTCGTCCTGAACCGGGGCTCGGTCTACACGTGCGTGCGGCAGCGGGGCGGGTCCATAGTGGACGTGTCGTTCGCAAGCCCTGCTGTCGCGAGCCGTGTCCGCGACTGGCGTGTCGCCGCGGAGGTGGAGACGTTGTCGGATCACCGATATATCAGATTCGACGTCTCCGCCCAGACCGCTGGCGGCCGCAGAACATCAGTCCCGCGTTTGGACGGCCCGCGCTGGGCGCGTAAGCGCATCGACAGGGAGCTTCTCGAGGAGGCAGCCATTGCTCAGGCCTGGTTCCGGGGGTCGGCAACGACCGGACCCGATGACGTCGAGCTGGAGGCGCTGTGGTTCCGCGGGGCAATGACGCAGATATGCGACGCGTCCATGCCCCGCGCCCACGCACAGGGTGCAAGGCGCCAGGTGTATCCGGTGGTATGTAGGTGGTCCGCCGAGATCGCGCAGCTGCGCGTCGCATGCGTGGCGGTGAGACGCCGGTACACCCGCTACCGGAGGAGACGTCGTCGGGTACCCGAGGAGGAGGCCGCGCGGTATGAGGTGTATCGCGCGGCAAAGCAGACTCTGTGGCTGGCCATCGACGAGGCGAGGACTCGATCCCGGGAGAGGATGTTGGAGACTCTGGACGGGGATCCGTGGGGGCGCCCGTATAAAGCGGTTCGAGGGCAACTTCGAGCCGCGGCGCCCCCACTTACGGAGAGTATCCAACCCGAGCTGCTGGAGGAAGTGGTAGCAGCCCTCTTCCCTGTGATAGCGGAGCATGTTCCGCCGCCGATGGCTTTGCCCGCAGCCGCAGAGTCTGCAGAGGAGGAGGAGGAGAACGCCATCAGCGTCCCAGAGGTGACACAGGCAGAGATGAGGGCGGCCGTGATGCGGCTCCGGGCCAAGAACGTGGCTCCGGGGCCCGACGGAATTCACGGCCTGGCTTTGGCCCTCTCTCTGAAGGAGTTGGAGCCCCAACTGAGAGGACTCTACACAGCGTGCCTTGAGCGGGGCCAGTTTCCCAGTCTGTGGAAGATTGGACGTCTGGTCCTGCTCAGGAAGGCGGGGCGCCCTGTCGACTCGCCGTCTGCGTACCGGCCCATAGTGCTGCTCGACGAGGTGGGCAAGCTGTTCGAGCGCATACTCGCAGCCCGCCTCGTCGGCCACCTGTGCAGAGAGGGGCCGGACCTGGACGAGAGCCAGTTCGGCTTTCGGCATGGGCGCTCTACCATCCACGATGTGTCGAGGGTGAGAGTCCTGGCGGAGGAAACAGTGTCCCGGGGCGGGGTGGTGGTGGCGGGTGTCCTTGGACATCTCCAACGCCTTCAACACCCTGCCCTGGAGCTGCATACGGGAGGCACTGCGTTATCATCGGGTGCCTCTCTACCTCCGCCGCATCGTTGGGGCGTATCTGGCGGGGAGGTGTGTCACCTACATGGGACGTGATGGCGGAAACCAGTGCCAAGTGTCGTGCGGTGTTCCACAGGGATCGGTCGTGGGACCGCTCCTGTGGAACATCGGGTACGACTGGGTGCTGAGTGGCGAGCTCCCGCCGGGCGCGGACCTGACGTGTTACGCGGACGACACGCTGGTCACAGCCCGGGGGAGTTCGCACAGGGAGGCAGCGTTGCTCGCGACGGCGGCGGTCTCACTCACGGTGAGCCGCATACGGCGCCTCGGCCTGGAGGTGGCCCTCAACAAGTCGGAGGCCATGGTGTTTCATGGCCCCCGGCGGGCGCCGCCGGCCGGATCACACATTGTGGTCGGGAGGTCCGGATCGCTGTCGAGCCCACCATGAAATATCTGGGATTGGTGCTCGACAGCCGGTGGGACTTCGGACCCCACTTCCGGCGGCTGGCGCCCAAGTTGTTGGGCGCGGCCGGGGCGCTGGCAACGCTGCTTCCCAATCTGGGGGGCCCGAGCGCCGCCTGTAGGCGGCTCTATATGGCGATCGTGCGATCCATGGCGCTCGACGGAGCGCCGATCTGGGCGTCTGACCTGACGGCCGGCAGCATAGCTGTCCTGCGCAAGCCGCAGCGGGCGATGGCCGTCAGAGTCATTCGTGGGTATCGCACGATCTCCTTCGAGGCGGGTTGTGCACTGGCCGGATCACCGCCCTGGGACCTGGAGGCGAAGGTGCTCGCGTCACTATACCGGTGGCGCGAGGCGGCGCGGGAGCGGGGCGAGCGACCGATGCAGCAACATATCGAGCAGCATCGGTTGCAACTCCGCGAGGTCCTGGTGGCGGAATGGCGGGTGAGGCTGTCACGCCCTACTGCCGGCCTCAGCACCATCGAGGCGATCCGGCCAGTGCTCGACCGCTGGCTCGGGAGAAGGCACGGCTCCCTGACATTTCGGGCGACGCAGGTGCTCTCGGGGCATGGTTGCTTCGGGAAGTACCTGTGTCGCATAAACAGGGAGCCGGACGCCCGGTGTCACCACTGCGTCGACTGCCGGGGGGACACGGCGTGGCACACGCTGGCAGAGTGTGCCGCTTGGGAGGAGCCGCGCCGTGCCCTCATCTCAGAAGTAGGCAGTGACCTGTCGCTGCCGACCGTAGTGAGTTCGATGGTCGGCAGCGTCGAGTCCTGGGACGCGGTGGTTTCCTTCTGCGAGACGGTCATCTCGCGGAAGGAGGCTGCGGAAAGGGAGAGAGAGATCTCGACTCCCGACCCAGCCCGCAGCAGACGCACCGGG
This sequence comes from Dasypolia templi, assembly GCA_963555695.1. Lineage (NCBI taxonomy): Eukaryota > Metazoa > Arthropoda > Insecta > Lepidoptera > Noctuidae > Dasypolia > Dasypolia templi. The sequence goes on along the minus strand of OY743148.1, from coordinate 4,519,034 downwards.
CGTCGGAGGAGGGCGGACAACGCCCTCTTCCCGCCCCCCTAAATGGGTCCAGGGGCGACGGATTCGGGGACATCCGTCGCCCCCGAACATCAGGACCCGAGAAGGCGCGCGTAGTGTTCCTCGCGCGCCGACCACAGACGTTGCGGGGGGAGGACACGTCACTCCCCCCGCCCGAGACGACCCGCGCAAGCGGGCCGGCACCAGCCGGGGTTGTGGAAGAATAATGTGTTCCCGCGACCCCGGCGTAGGTGTGAGATGGAACACCGGGGTGATTTTTAGTCAGTAAGAGTCTGGCAGACCCCTCCGCCCGCCTCAGGGCGGAGGACATCCATGAGGATTTTCCACCCCGGGAACAAAAAAAAAAAAAAAAAGGCGGGATAACGACAGGTCATTGACTTACAATTTGGCACAAATTTGTTGATTGCAATGTTTAATTCATCATAGAAAACCTTTATCATGCCGTATACATCACCACTATCCGCAAATTTTTGCTGCCAGTCTTGTTCATTTAAAAAGGATCTAATATGATCATAGTTGGCCTTGTAAAAGTTTTTTCTCTGATTTGAATGATTGTATGGGAGATTAGATTTTCTTTCAATAATGGTATAGTAAACTCAAGAGGAGGATGCAGCTTATCAACGACGGTTAAAGAGCAACTGGATTCACTTACGGTGCATGATGGTATTGTAGACAAGACTAGATCCAATACACGCTCCGAACTGTTTCTAACTAAGTTATGCTGACTAAGTCTACACACATTCATAAACTCCAACAATCTCAAACAAGTCATGGGTACGGAGCTATTAAGGGCACCAGAGGCCCAGGCTATCTTGCCTAAATTGAAATCACCTACAATACAAATGGGGACATCAGTAGTATCAAATACGTGATTACAGTGCTCAATAAAGTGTTCGATTGATGGAAGACTCACTGGTGGTGGAACAAACTGCACAGAAAGCTATCTGACGTGATTTCTGTGTAGGCGAAACATCAACTGTGACCCAAAGATCTTCGCATCTACTTTGCCATGAATCAATCCGTTTTGAGTTGAATTTAGTTGAAACAGCAATCAGAACTCCGCCACCATCTTTATTAGGATGAAAGCCTGTAGTTTCCCTATTTCTTCTGTAGACAACATACCTATCATCAAATAGTTCACTACTCAGTACACTACTATTGAGCCAGGTTTCAGTCAAAATTAATACATCATGATTCATACAACTCAGGTTTTAGTAAAAAGCGTTGGTTTTAGTTCTCAGTCCTCTACAATTCTGATAATAAATTGATTAATAATTGAATTTTAATAATTATAAGTACTAAGGCATGGCAAGGCAAAATTCTGAGAAAAAGTTAAATGATTTTACTTAAACTGTTCGTATTTTTTATGAGTATGTATTCAGCGCCGTCATCCTTCCTCGCAAGAATTCTGCCGTTTCGGACCCAAACGTATTTATAGCTCATTTCCCTAGCTTTGATCCTAGCTGCAGCATGAAGGGCCTTGTTGGTAGGAGAAAGATGTTCAGCAAGATAGACTGGAGAATTTTGATCTGCAAATCCAAGATGTCTACAGTTTAGTTTACTGTCACGGTTATTTTAATTGTATGTGATAAGAATGAAGAAGGACACTGGTGTGTCCTTCTTCATTCTTGTACTAAGAGCGCTTATCGACCAAGGATCGCAAGCATGTTTCGTTATTGAGAAAGCGACTTAGCTTCTGAAACTCAAAAGACAGTCAGCGAGAGGCAGCGTGATCAGAGTGGGATCTACTAAAACAGATGTCAAGCAAGTGGTTCAGCAACAGGTTATATCAAGAGTAGAAGACAACATTTTTCTTAACATACGGTGTGATGAATGAACAGTTGACCACTAAGTTACCAAAACTCGCAGTATACAATGATGCTAAGCACGTACAGTGTCTTAACCAAGCAGATCCTACTTACCATTTAATGACAAATTACTAGTGGGACCTATAATTCAAGATGACCTTCGCAGCATTATAATGAGATGAAGGATGCACGCCGTTTGCATTATAGCCGAGATTGAAAAAAATTATAGAATGGTAGGGCTGACCAAAACTTAACGAAAAGGGGCGGTTTCTTATTAAAGAAATGGTCGTCAAACAATGTGGACTTCATGAAATCCATACCACCAGACGAGCGATCTCAAAATGCACTCCTGATTAGAATATCGCTGGAAAGGTGAAGGGGTTCGGAATCCTTTGGAACCTGAAAACAAACAAATTTGAATACAAATTTACCTAGAACCGGTTGAAGATGATACAATCAAACGAAGCATTTTCTCAGATGTGCAAAAGTTTGATGATCCTCTGGGGTGGTTCTCCCCAAGCATAATTAGAGCTAAGTTACTAATGCAAAAACTAGATGGAACGAATCAGCTGGGTTGACAAAATTAGTCAGGACTTAGAAAATCAATGAAAAAATCTGACTTTGATAATAGCCGAAAACAAAGAATGCATTCAGTTGCATGGATTTAGCGATGCATCGTCACGTGCTTATGCAGCGGTTGTGTACGTGAGAGTAACTTGCCCCAACGGTGAAATTCATACCAATCTGATGGCAGCTAGAACACGAGTAAAACCATTTCTACTCCCCGACTCGAATTATGTGGAGCATTACTGTTGTAACAATTAACAAATCATGTAGGCAGAGCAATGAAAATACCTAAATCATAAATCTTTGCCTGGACAGATTTGTCAATCGTCTTGGCGTGGTTGTCTGGCGAACCCTCCAGGTGGAAAACATTTGTGGCGAACCGGGTGGTGGAGATATTGGACAATATAAACTGCAATCAATGGTATCACGTGCCATCCAATGAAAATTCCGCCGATGCTGCTTCTCGAGGGTTACCAGTAGAAGTATTAAGAGAATGTAATTTCTGGTGGAAGAGGCCAATTTGGCTGAGCACAGAAGAAGTCAAATTCAGTCGGCTGGACAGCACCCAAAGTGATGAAGAAAGGAAAACAATCATAGAGTGGCAAGCATGGACAATGATAACACTAAAATAACAGAACAGTTTACACGTTTCAATAATTTAAAGGAATTGCTAACAGTCATCTGCTACTGTCGGAGATTCCTACATTATAAAAGTAACTGAGTTATTTCTGAATCCGAGAAACATATCATGACAAAGAACTAGAAGAGTCACTGCAGAGATGTATAAAGATTTAGAAACCAATGAAGTCATAAGATTAGAAGGAAGATTGAGAAGTGACGACATTACATTTGAAAATAAACACCTAATCATACTTGGAAACAAAAACGAATTGACTCGATTGATTGTGAAGAATGCACACACAGGGACGACAAAGACACTTCATGGAGGGGCGCAATTGATGTTATCTTAACTTAGATCCAGAGACTGGATGAAGACTGGTGAAGGCATGTATCCGAAAGAGACTGCCACAGCAAAAAGGCAACGAGTGGATGATTTACCAAAAGAGATCATTACTCCAGCAGGACTACTCCTTCATAGTGGAGTCGATTTTGCAGGGCCATTTCCAGTGTAGGAATAATATGGGTAAATCCTACCTTCTCGCTGTGGTTACTTCCTTCCGGATGTTGCAGTATGTAGTTAGTGTGATTTGGGGCGATGTAACGAAAGTCTTCAGGTAGACTTAGAATACGTTCCAAAGCAGTTCACAAATATTGCGGATCACAAGAAGAAATAGGACAGAGGAGCACAGATAGGTTAAGAGGTTTACAACAAAGTTCACAGCCACAGGTGTCGAAAGCAAGGGTGTATCGGTTCGGGATCGCACGACAAAATGCTTATCGGTTTAGTTTAAATGCAAATCACTTTTAGCACAAACAATAAGCGGGTATAAGCAGAACTGTAAGCAAGCGAGCAGCGAGCGCTCCGCGTCGAGAGTAGATTAAGACTGGCGTAACGATGCGCGGGCGCCTGCGGCCGTCGCAACCGAACAGGTTTTTGGAATATATAGTCGAGCTATATAGATTGGTGCTTTTGCACTGAGCTAAAGCAGCCGAAGTTCCGACATAAATTACGGTTGTGTAAATAATAGGTCATATGTTATAGTATGTGTTATAGTGTTTTATCTACGGTTGTGTATATAATACAATGTATAAACATGTATGCAAATTAAATGTTTATGTGAACATGCCGTACACCAGTATTGATATCAAAAGGGAGAGAAGCTATAACCAACAAAGCATATATCGCCATTTTTATCTGTATGGCAGGTAAAGCAATATACCTTGAATTGGTTGGCAATTTAACGGCAGAAGCGTTTATTGGTGCATTTAAAAGATTTACGTCTAGATGAGGCAAATGTGCCCACTTATGGAGCGATCAAGGCAGGAACTTTGTCGGCAGTAGTAAGGATCTCATAGCTGCATTGCAAGATGCGCAATGTGAGCTCTCAAGAGACGTAGCAGACTCACTAGCAAAGAATGGAACCCAATGGCATTTCATACCTGCGTACAGTCCGAACTTCGGCGGAGCCAGGAGTTAAATCCATCAAAAAACACTTGAAGAGAGTCCTTACGACTAACCTAACCTTCGAAGAAATGACAACCTTATAATATCAGATTGAAGCCTGTTTAAATTCCCTCCCTCTCACACCTGCAGATGAGTCAGATATCGATGCAATGGAAATGCTAACCCCAGGTCACTTACTCATTGGAGAATCTCCAAATGTAGTGCCACATCCAAACCTAGAAAATATATAATTCACTTTCCTTTCACGCTGGCAGCACACGCAGAAACTTCTGGGAGATTTCTGGAAAAAATGGCAAATGGAATATTTAACACGTCTGCAGCGAAGACCTAAATGGATAAAACAAGAGACAGAGTTAGAAAAGGGACAATGGCATTTAGGACGAATAATTGAAAAACACCCTAGACCAGATTGTGTGATTGTGTGTTGTAAAGTAAAGTGGAGACAGTGTCATCAAAAGATGCATTACTAAATTGTGTCACTTACCTTTGGACTGTAATGATGATTCTTAACAATTAATAATACGATTTTGCATTATACTTTCTTTTGTTAAAAGGACATGATAGTCCTTTGGGGGCCGGTATGTTGAAAATATGTATACAGACGGAAATCAATGGTCATTTAATTTAGTCGCATTAAAGGTGTAAAAATAATAACTTATTTAATTCGTTCAAAAATCCAACCAAACAATTTGCAACCTTATTGCCATCACATCAATATTTATTTATTTAGTGAAATAGACGATGATTTACAACGAAAACAAGCGTAAAATATCATAATAAGCCCTTTAGACGAATAGATGTTTTGAAAAAAATACTGTATGTAATCGTATTTATTCAACATAAAGTTATTTAAAATATTGAATAAAAAAATTATTTATCCCTAATAGTTTTGCCATTTTCATACTCTGGAAGTTATTTATTTATGCCCAAAGATGCGTTTAAATTTAAAAGTTTCGACACTCATAACTCTTCCAAACAATGTTTTTTCGATTCTGTTTTAATGCTGGGCAATTTATTGGCATGAAAATTTATATAAGTTTTAGTTTTGAACGTACACCGAGTCAAAACAAACAGACGAGTAATAACCATAGTACTGTATATTTGTATGGAAGAATGATCGATAAGCGTGTCCTTAAGTCCTTATCATTTACTCATTTCAGACTTAAAAACTCTTCATTAAGTGAGGTTCGATGAAGTTACTGATTTATTTGCGTTTTTGATTATTTCTGATACTGATGTGATGTTACATTTCAATTATTATTGATTATTATTGTTTTAAAAAAGTTCAGAAATTTAAATCGGATATATTAACAATGAACATCCATTGCAAAAAAGCTCTGTTCCCCATTTATGGCTAGTACAAGTTTTAGAAATTCACAAAATACACCCTTCTATAGTAACATTCCTCAATACCGGAATGATAATTTGGACTACAGTAAAGACTCACTACACCAACCAAAACAATAGACACCAACCTTCCTAACCACCTAACCACCAGTAGCTAAAACCCTGCTCCCGATACCGGCGGACCACATTTTTTTTTTTTAATGTTTTTAATGTTTTTTTTTTATGTACTAAATTAAAGGATAAAAATTAATAAACGTATTAATCATAGTAATAGCAACACCAACGTCAATACGTCACGAAATTTGTTAAAATTATTTTCAATAACTTATATTCATTTTAGACACAGTTTTTTATATTTTCTGAGTCTGCCTGAAGTCCAAAAAACTACCGAATTGGAGGTGACATCTGTCATATCACCTCGGAACATCATGTAAATAATGAATAAGTATGAAAATTAAAAAAATATTGACGAGATCAGCCGCACGTCAAGCACGCCCACCACCTCCGGACTCTTCTTAAAATTATTTTCAATTACTTATATTCATTTTAGACACAGTTTTTATATTTTCTGAGTACCCCTACAGGCCTGAAGTCCAAAAAACTACCGAATTGGAGGTGACATCTGTCATGTCACCTCGGAACATCATGTAAATAATGAATAAGTATGAAAATTTAAAAAATATTGACGAGATCAGCCGCACGTCAAGCACGCCCACCACCTCCGGACTCTTCGCCCAGCTCCGCCTCGCCGCCGCTGGTATTCAGCCCCTCCGTGAGTGCTGTGACGACTGGCCGCGGTAGTTGCGTCGAGCTCGAGCGACGAGTATTTTTCCCCGCCGACGTCGCCACCACATGTTCGTCGGCAGGGGACAGGCCGGCCACCGAGGAGCTTGGGACTTAGGGGCCATCCGGCCCCGAGCCGGGACCCCGCTGCCGGTGGTTGTGTGCAGCGCATGAGACGGACTCAGTCTATGAACGAGAACGTCATACGCGCATATTATAAGCACTTGATAGGCTGCGCTCAGAGATACTGAGCAACCTTATCGTCTCGACTCCGGCACAAAGCGCGGTACAAGCGTCAACCATTGATCTACCGCGGTCCAATCATGGTGTTGAAGAAGAAGATGATAGGGTTACCACTGTAAGTAGCCAATGCAACGACCGATTGAGGAGCGCACTGGAGGATGCGTTTCGCGAGTATAGATCCACTCCGACCGAACTTAGACCGCGATTACCACGCCTACCTATGCATAAAAAAAATAGGGCACTGGTGTGTGACCTGGACTCGCAACTTAAGAATGTGTTCGAGAGCAGCGAAGATCTCGTTGATACACACTCGATCCTGTATTGCGCGGCTGTTGCGGCATGTCGTTTAGCTAACGTCAAGTTTCCAAACTGTGACGGAGCTGCTCGACCAAAACCATCCGTACCAGCCTGGCAATGCAGGATCGAGCGTCGTATCGATGGGGCCTGGGTACTCATAGGCAAACTATACTGTTTCAGGGAGGGGAATACAAGACCACGATTGATGCACTTTGTAAGGCAGGCATTTTCGGGGACTGAAATAAGCCCTCAAGAATACAAGTCCCGTGTCACAGAGCGCATCGACTTCCTGAAGCAGAAAGTTTGTGCATGGGCGCGAGCCGTATTCGGCGGTCTAAGCCGCGGGTTGATATATACACGCTGAATCGCATTTTCCAGAGCGATGAAAGGTAGGTATAAACAGCTTGGGAGCGACCTGATCAAAATTTGAAAGACGTGTGCTGCCCAGATGATGCCGCCACAAGTGCATTCTGGCGCAGCATCTGGTCAGTACCCGTCTGTCACACTGAGGCTGGCTGGATGCAGGATGTCGAGCGAGTGTGTGGATCTATACCAGAAATGGAAACAGTCCTAATTACGCCATCAGACGTTGCCAGAGCAGTCCGTCCGTTACCGAATTGGAAATCGCCAGGACCGGAAATGTTAAATTGGCTAATTAGTTCACATATTAGCCTGGCATCTCAGTTCCAGTCAGCCTTAGAGCCTGGGTCGCTACCGCAGTTTCTATCAACAGGCGTAACCCACCTGCTCCATAAGTCAGGTAGTCCCACGGAACCCAAGAATTATAGACCGATCACGTGTTTTTCGACGGTCTATAAACTTCTTAAATCCATTTTGAGAGCGAAAATTAATACACACATTGACAGTTACTCGATTATGTCTTTCTATACGTGAGTATTTGTAATTGGCTTCCTGATGGCTATGGTCCCCTTTTTTGTTTGTTTTTATTAGCTGTAAATTCTCCATGTACTATAAATAAATAAATAAATGTCTGCCTCTCTCAAAATGAGATTGATTACTCACAAATGCGTGTACTGACTGGACAGGTCCACTCAATCTGTGTGGTTCTTTCCTCGAAAGACCATTTCAGACATCAATCCACATAGTCTTTTGTCAGCGAGGCTCACAGGGTGGCCAAATCTAAGTTCCTTGATTGGGTATTGTGTGGTAGGCCTAAATCAGGAGTTCTGTATAGATAGCAGGAGAGTGTGCGATAGCAGGAGAGTGTTCAAGTCTCGATTAAAATGGTGCCAAAATCATCAGGACCAAATTAGAATGGACGTTGTAGCTTTGAAACATTGCAAGGGGGATTTCCGCGGTTTCTGGAAGGGCACCAAAAAAGTAAACTTACGCCCCGGCCTTCCTGTGAGCATCGATGGTGTTAATGACCCGAAGGAGATTGCGAATCTTTTTAAGAACTATTTTTCGGTTAAGTCTCCGTTGGGTACAGCGACAGAGTTACGTAATGATGGCGTAAACAGTCGGGAGGTGGGAACTGCCATGCGGGCGAAGGACGTAACCAAAGCCATAAGGCTTATCTCGAGAGGCAAGTCCCCGGGTCATGATGGGCTCAACATTGAGCACCTTCAGCATGCTGGACATCACATTGCTAGGGTCTTGGCTATGTTTTACTCGCTGTGCGTGAGACATTCCTACTTGCCAGTGGACTTTATGAAAACAGTGGTAGTGCCTGTAATGAAGAATAAAACTGGTGACCTTACTGATAAGAGTAATTACAGGCCTATTTCTCTTGCCACTGTGCCTGCTAAAGTGTTTGACGGTTTGCTTGACGCTCAGTTAAATACATTGGTAACACTGCACGATAACCAGTTCGGGTTTCGTCCCCGGCTGTCCACTGAAAGTGCAATACTGTGCCTTAAGCATACCGTCAAATACTACACAGATCGTAAGACACCCGTGTACTCGTGCTTCCTTGATCTTTCCAAGGCTTTCAACCTTGTCGCCTATGACCTGCTGTGGAGCAAGCTTAGGAGCGTAGATTTGCCGCCAGAACTCACCTGTATGTTCCAGTACTGGTATGCGCACCAGGTTAATAGTGTTAGGTGGGCGGGAGCAATGTCGGATGCGTATCAACTTGAATGCGGAGTCAGGCAGGGAGGCTTAACATCTCCTACCCTGTTTAATTTGTATATTAAAGAGCTGATCGTGGCGCTCAGCAGTCAACATGTCGGCTGTCAACTTAGATTATTGACACATGTCATGTGTCAATAATCTAAGTTATGCTGACGACATGGTGCTGATGAGCGCTTCGGTCTGCGGCTTGAGGAAGCTGTTACAAGTATGCGAGGAATATGCTTGTGGTCACGGCTTATTGTATAATGTAAAGAAGAGCCAGCGTATGATATTCGAGACCGTCAGTGCGGCAAGCCCGAAAATTATACCTCCGGTCACACTCAATGGGGTTCCTTTGGATAGCGTTGACCAGTTTACATACTTGGGCCATGTTTTGACTGTCGACCTCAAAGACAACGCTGACATGGAACGGGAGCGGAGGGCGTTGTCTGTTAGAGCGAATATGATCGCCCGGAGATTTGCGCGGTGCTCAAATGAGGTTAAGGCTACGCTCTTTAGGGCGTACTGTACATCGCTGTACTCCTGCAGTCTGTGGGCTCACTACTCTAACAGAAGTTACAGCTCCATCCGCGTCCAGTACAATAACGCGTTCAGAGCAGTGATGGGGCTACCCCGACACTGTAGCGCCTCGGGTATGTTCGCAGAGGCGCGCACAGACTGCTTTCACGCGACCATGTGTAAACGCGCCGCGTCCTTGGTGAGCAGGGTGCGGGTTAGCCCCAACATTATACTGGCGATGATTGCAGGAAGGCTAGACTGCCCCTTCATCCGGCATTGTTCCAGCAGACATGTTTCTGTACCAGTGTCGGAGAGAAGCTATTAATTATATTGTTTGCTGATTTATTTATTTTGAATCCCTTTAATTAATTATTTTATTCAATTTGTTATTAATTTATTTTATTTTGTATTCCCTATTCCGTTTAATTAGTGACTTTATTTAATTTATTTTATGTGGTTATTGTTAATGTATGTCTGGCAATGGGTGTTATTTACCTGAAATAAATGTTTTTTTTAACATGATCTGACCAAGACTATGTCTGCTCCTTTTTATTTTATAGATGCATTGCACAGATGTGAGTACTTTGTACTATAGAGCTACCATTTACCGGGTAATGTCATAGATTGACTTGAATGTGCCCTGACGGCTGATAATATGTCATGCTCACTCAAATGTCTCGATGACGGTGGCGCGTGTGTCGGATCATTTCGCTCTCTTCAAAATGGTTGAGCTAAATGGTGCTGATCCATGGGCACCCAACAGGTCCACCGTATCGTAGAGCACTTATGCGCTGGTCTGCAGCGTAACGCGACGATGGGTGTGCTATTCTTCGACATAGCGAAAGCCTTCGACAAAGTCTGGCACAACGGCTTGATGTACAAGCTCTACCAACTAGGAGTTCCAGATCGTCTCGTGCTCATCTTACGAGACTTTTTATCGAATCGCATCTTTCGCTATCGCATCGAGGGAGCACTCTCGTCCCCTCATCCTATTCGCGCCGGTGTCCCTCAGGGTTCCGTACTATCTCCTCTCGCCTTCACGCTGCTCACTAGCGATATACCAAAAAGTAAAAAGGCTCAGTTGGCTCTCTTCGCCGACGACACTGCCGTTTACTATACCAGTCACTGTCCCAACGCTATAGCTCGTACTCTCCAAACCTCCGCAAACGTCTTAGGCGCTTAGTTCCGGAAATGGAGAATCGAGGTCAACCCCGATAAGAGTCAGGCGGTTCTCTTCTCGAGACGTCGTCGATTCCCTCCCCCACTTCCCAGCCCGATCACTATGTACGGTAAGCCGATCCCCTGGGAGAAGCAAGCCAAATACCTAGGCGTGATCCTCGATGAAAACCATACCTTTAAGGCTCATATTAAAGCGGTTCGCGCGCGCGCCTCCTTCGCTCTTAGCAGGCTCCAATTCGTGCTGACAGCCCGTAGTAAACTGTCCCTCAAATGCAAGCTCCGCATTTATACCGCAGTCATCCGTCCCATCATGACCTATGCCTGCGATGTATTTGCGCACGCTCACCCACGTCATCTCCATAAGATGCAGACCCCCCAAAACCGTTTCCTCAGAAGGGTTACGGGTGCCCCTTACTACGTCCGAAACATAGTTCTTCACGTTGACCTCAAAATGCCAACCATAAAACAGTTCATGAAACGCCTATCAAAGCGTTTCTTCGACTGTGGCATCAAACATTCAAACCCCCTGATTACAGCGGCCGCCCGCTACACTGCCTCTCGCATTAGCAGTTTTCGCCGACCAAGGCATACTTTAATCGACCCCGACGACGCCACTACCCTCTTCCAGGAGAGTAGTAAGGCAACCAGCACGCTACATAAGCCCAAAACCCGATCGCCGTCCTACCGTCCTCGCCGCCGAGGCCCGCCGCGACGCCCAAATCCACGCCCCTCCCGACCCTTGCTCGAGCCAGCCCGCGCCGCTGAGCCTGTAGCTTTAAATTCGTCCCAAAATAATACCAATCCTGGTCCAGCTAGTCATTTGCTGCCCTCTTCCAGCGACGCCCTAAGCCGAGGTTCGTGTCCCACAGGGGGTGCCCTTAGCGTTGTCGCTTAGTTTTAGTTAGTATTTAAGTTTAAGTCCTGGCTGGAGGCCTTAATTTATTAGGGCAACCACAGGCAAGTCCGCTTAAGCAGACGACAACCGCATAGGTTGACCTGCGAGATGCCAAACAAACAAACAAAAAAACGGTGCTGATCCATGCGTCATCTTCGTGAACGGGCGCCGTCAGTTGGGACTGGTCATCTCTTAGTTGCCACGGCTTATTTTAATAATTATTTTTTTGGATTGTTTTTAAGTATGTTTTGCTGCACTGTGGACGCTTTTAACGTGTACGGTTTTTGTACATCGTTCTCACTTATAGTGTCAACATTAATCGATGTAACTAATATATTTGTAACAACAACATTATTTAAAAGAGTGTCCATGGAGTTTCTTGCCCGTTCTTCTCCATAGGTACCTATTGCGCGTTGGAATGGGCTTCATATTTCTGACTGACCGACTCCTTGACAATTCGAAAGTGCCTGTAAATGGTTTAATTGAAATTAATGATTTAAGTATCAGTTTGAGTTCGAGTTTTAGTTCGAGTTTGAGTTTGAATATAAACTTGTGGAATCTGAGGTACCGTATTACAAGCATGTGCCCGACCGAGATCTCGAAAATGACCTTATCACGTTGTACTGGGATCGGTCTATCATTACTGACTGGTAGTCCAGTCAGTAATGATAGACCGATCCCTAACAAGCATGACATAGTAGTGATAGATCGATTAGCGCGCCGCACAATGATTATCGATGTTACCATTCCACATGACGAGAACCTCGTGAAAGCTGAGAAAGAGAAACAAATTAAATATCTCGACTTAGCACACGATTGCCGATTGTCGTATCGGCCAATGGCCTGATGGCAAAAAGCCTCGACCAACATCTCTCGAGGCTTTCGTTAGGCGGTTGGATCAAGTGCCTGATTTAGAAGGCAGTACTCCTCGATACGGCTTGCATTGTGAGGAGGTTCCTGTCTCTGGAGCCCTAACCACCAGTAGCTTGGACCCTGCTCCCGTTGCTGGCGGACCACAATTTTTCTATTTTTAATTGTTTTTTTAAGTTTTTTTATAAAAATATTTAAAAATGTAGCAAAATAAGGATGAAAATAGATAAACGACATAATACTCCATTTATTTGAGGCTACGCAGGCCCATAAATGTAGAATACCATATAACATACATATTTTAATTATAAAAACAAACTATTGTGTTGCGATGTGTACATAGTGTCGCGTAACCTTCTTTCACGAAAACGTCGCGTCGCTACGTCACATATTTCGCCCAAAACGCTACCCTCATAAAGGTTTATAAACCTTTATTTTTACCATTACCTATAGATAATGAGTTGAAACCCGCACCACAAACTACTTTAAGTTTATGTTGTGGCGCGACTCCAACTTCTCTACTCTCAAGGCCTTGGTCTTAAATATGTTCACCCCTGCCCCAAACGTTTGGCAATTCCTTGGCTGGTAAATATTCATAATGAATAATAACGCATGTTTTCTTTTTCTATAAATTTACCATAACAGAAACCTTTATTTATCATTTAAAATGAGGATGCTGTGATAGCAATACATGAACGTTATAGGAACTCGGTATGAAGACATCCTTCATTAGCTTTCAGAGTCTGCACCACATGTTCTTTGATACTCACGGAATGTTATTCTGGTGAGCTTTAGATGTGATTATTTTCCAATTTAAACAGCTACTAAAATACTGTAATAATAATTGTAAAATAACAATGACGTTATTGCATGTTTATTCAATGTACGCGTACACACAGCTTCATCAACTAGGTAGATACTGCTTTACATAAGTTGCATAACTTCACGGGGTACATGTACCTATGTAGTTTTTTATCTTTTTTGTAAAATATAAAACACTGTTATTCACCTAGCTGCCCGCCAGTACCTACCTAACTTCAAAAGACGTACAAGTTCAAATTCGACATACCTGAAAACAATGTTTTACATTTTTGCTAAATATTTGAAAATGGGTTTATCAACAAGCAAAGATACAGAAGAACATTTTAGGCCCTATGATCCGGCGCTCTAGACGAAACCTACTGAAGAACGCTCGCGCGTGGTTGCACTTGCACATTTTGTTAGAATTAAAGATAGTAATTACTTTGATGTTTTTATTGAGACAAACTTTGCGAATTTTGCTAAAGAATCTTACTACCGTTTCGATTATATAAAAATAAGAAAATAACGTTTGTTTTGTCGCTATTTGATTTATTAAACATTACAAAAGGAGTAACTGTGCGTTTTTTTCTATCCAGCAAAGTTAATATAATCGTGATAATTTAAAAGCGATTACATTTCCGTCTGGTCCATTTTTTTTAAATTACAACACTGTTTTTTTATGTTTCTAATCGATTCAAAAACTAGTAAGCTTGGTCTCTGTCAGATCATAGCGCCTTAAGTAAAATTTGTATCAGTGTAGTTAATTCTAAGGTTTATAGATCGCTTGATGTGGCAATTATTTGAGGTTCAATTCCAAGAAACGTAGTTTTCTTTATGACATTACGAACTTAATGTTCTTAAATTTGCAATATTTATTACAAAACTAGCTCTTGCCCGCGACTTCGTCTGTGATCCAGGATCCAGGATAAAAAGTAGCCTATGTCCTTACTCAGGTTCAGACCTATCTATGTTTAAAATTTTATCCAAATCTGTTTAGCCGTTTTAGCGTATAAGGGTAACAAACAAAACAAACTTTCGCAATTATAATATTATTTAGGATTACGTTAATTAGGAAAGTATATTTCAGTTATCTGTCCCAGCATTAACTATAATTTGTAACATAATACCAAATAAGCCTGAAATAAAACGGAAGTAATAAAAAGTTTGACACCTTGTTTTGTCGTGTATTCCTGCAAACATGCGGAAGACCTTCCATAAAAGCTGATTTGACACAACCTTAGGGTGTCGCCAGAGGCCTCTTGGGTCTCATAAAATTTGTACACATGGTGATAGATCACTTTTAGTTCCGAAATATCAGTAAATAGTTTAAGGAAATTTTACGTTTGGGGGACGTTATTGTCAATTCGTTATAGTTCCTTAACCAAATAGATGCCATGTCTTAGTTTTGTAAAACTTACGTCACAGCAAGTTGTTTTAACGTTTTTGGTTCTCAAATAAATACAAATTATTAATTCCTGCCAATTATCGCTGAAAAGTCAAAGTCTAATAATTTATTTAAAAAAGGCACTTTTAAAAATCAATTCTTATTTTTCTTCCAAAATGGTAGTTTCGTATGCAGAAGCCGCTCCTGTTTGCAAAATACGTGCTTACACGTGGAGTTGCGAACACCAGCCCGTGATACAAAAAAAAAAATAGTCATTCGGCGTGTCAGCAAAGTTGAATATAGTAGTTGTAGCACTTTCCCAGTTTAATCATTTGAGATAATCATTTACAAGGTACATACATTAGAAGAAAGAAAGAAAATACATTCGAAGTGGAAGAAGCAAAAAAATACAAAGGAATTAGCTACCTACTCATGAAGATCCTTCATAAAGCTGAACTTATTAGAGAAGGGTGACTTTGTGTACCTACAATGGCTCGATGTGTCTACACAACAAAAGTTACATTACCTAGCTTCTAGACATAACGCTTACACGACACAGATACTCTAATAAACCCAAACACACACTGCATACCAATCAAATATTACCATAGCTTATCAATCCTTTGTCGTGCGTCCAGGCAGAAACGTAAACTATTAACGTTGGTCTACTGTGCGGGCTAATAAATAATGTCGTCTGTGTCTTGATAATTTGACAGCTGTGTATAGAGATTTATTTATAGAGTTGGCTGTTAGTTTCTGGTGGTAGAAATAGTGAAATATTTAAAACGACCGTGTCTTTCCCATGAAATTTCGAGGTATCTAAAAAATTAGAGATTAAGCTTTTTTATTTTGTCGATGTATTATTTCCGGCCAAAACCTGGCCTGCAAAAAGGGTTTACGTAATTAACTTAAGACGTATACATTCAGCTGACTTCAGGATAGGATAGTTATTTACTAATATTTAAGTATAATATTCTAGTTTTACTATTAGTTAAACTTAAAACAACACTTCTTATATTCCACATTTCAATCAAAATAACTATATAATATAACATAAATCTACGTCGACAAAACGTACCAAATATTTATGTCCATAAGGTTTAATAGGAAAGCTGATCTTTGAATGAATAATAATTATTATTCTGAATTACATCGCGGAAAAGACTCCTTACAAGCTTTTTTACTCAATTGTAATAAAATAACAAAAAAGGTAAAAATATTTTAATACGATTGGAATTGGAACGTACTCGTAGTTTAATAAGTTACCGCTTGAGTTAAAAAGCATATTATTATTGTACAAAGGCTCATTCAAGGCAAGGCTCAAGGCATTCCTATTGGAAAGATGTCTCTACTCATTAGATGATCTGTAATTCTAAATGTTTTTTCAAACTGACGACGTTACTATTTGTGTATAGTGTTTTATTGTGTTCCGTGTTATCGTCCGTTACGACTTTTATTTTATTGAAATTAAAATAAAAACATTTATAAAGTATATTTTAGTATATTATCTCGTTTATGTATTTTTATGCTTATTTTGCTACATTTTTAAATATTTTTATAAAAACAACTTAAAAAAAAACTTTTGAAAATGTAAAAAATTGTGGTCCGCCGGTAGCGGGAGCCGGGTCCAAGCTATCGGTGGTTAGGGCTCCAGAGACAGGAACCACCTCACAATGCGAGCCGTATCGAGGAGTACTGCCTTCTGAATCAGGCCCTTGATCCAACCGCCTAACGAAAGCCTCGAGAGATGTTGGTTCGCCGCACAATGACAGCCGAGTTCTTATTCCACATGTCAACAAGCTCATGTACTAAGTCGAGATATTTAATTTGTTTTTCTTTCTCAGCTTTCACGAGGTTCTCGTCATGCGGAATGGTAACATCGATAATCATTGTGCGGCGCACTAATCGATCTATCACTACTATGTCAGGCTTGTTAGCGATAATAGTCCTGTCAGTAATGATAGACCGATCCCAGTACAACGTGACAAGGTAATTTTCGAGAACTGGGTCGGGCTCGTACTTCTCTCGTAACCCACAAGTTTATATTTCAAAGCAAGTTGCTGGTGAATAATCCTGGCTACTTGGTTATGCCTGTGCAAGTACTCGCCGTTATCCAGACGAGAACAACCAGATATAATATTATGTCTGATGGACTCACCTGGACGGTGGCATGCCCGACACACGTCAACCGTCCCGTCTTTCATAATATGTCTCCGGTAGTTATTCGTCAAGATAACTTCGTCCATAATTGCACAGACGAAACCTTCAGTTTCCCCAAAAAGGTCACCAAAACGTAGCCAGGATACGGACGCTAGGAAATCTACACCAGGCTCATAGAATATAGAAGCGCCCGTGAAGCTCCTTGCTTTGCCATACCGCCTTGCGGTCATCGGTAGTAAGTACTACAGGTTTGTGCCAGTTTTCTTTAGCCATGGAGAGCGGGGTAAGCCCCTTGTCCACTGCGACCACATCACGGTGCATACCCACTTCGGCTTTTAAAAAATATTCCCTGAGACTGCACTCCTCGCGGTTGTGGAGGGTCTTCGCATTTAAAAAGCCTCGACCCCCGCACTTTCGCGGGATGTACAGTCTCATCACCGATGATCGCTGGTGATGCATCCGGTTTGCGGTCAGAAGTGTACGGATCCGCCTATCCAGGGCGTCAAGTTCGGTTTGGGTCCATTTGAGTATGCCGAAAGAGTATATCAAAATCGGCATGACCCAACCATTGAAGGCGCGCACCTTGTTTCCGCCCGAAAGAAGACTAATTGATACCTTCTTCAGGCGGCCAAAGAAGCGCTCCTTCAACGATTGCTTCATGTTAATAACGTTGCTGCCTAACGCTTCCAACATACCCAAATACTTGTAGCTTTCGGATGAAGAGAGGGATCTAAGGTGTATGGAATCCGAAAGTTGAATACCTTCGGATTCCATAATCTCACCTCGCTTAACATGCATGATTGCACATTTGTCCACACCAAATTCCATCCTGATGGCGCTACTGAATGTTTCAGTTACCTTCACTAGCTCCATCAGTTGCAATTTGTTGGGGGCAAAGATTTTCAAGTCATCCATGAACAGAAGGTGAGATATGACCTCACCACCTCTCTTCAACCGATAGCCTAGACCTGAATCCTCCAGCAGTGTGCTTAGAGGATTCAGAGCCAAGCAGAACCAAAGTGGACTCAAACTGTAGCCCTGAAATATTCCCCGTTTAATCCAGACAGGCTCGTCATTCCCCTGGATCTGTTGACACCTCGGATAGCGAAGGACCGTGCTCCATTGCCCCATACAGGAACTAAGGAAGGTGCGTAGAGTTGCATCTTTCTTGTACAACTCCAGCACCCTCACAAGCCATGTATGTGGCACCGAGTCGTAGGCCTTCTTATAAGCCAATCCAGCATGTCGACAGATCCTTGCGGGAGCGACGAACCTGTTGGCTAATGGCCATGTCGATGAGGAGTAGCTCCTTAGTACCTCGGGACCCGTTCCTACATCCATTTTGAGAGGCAGACATAATCGAGTTACTGTCAATGTGTGTATTAATTTTCGCTCTCAAAATGGATGTAAGAAGTTTATAGATCGTCGACAAACACGTGATCGGTCTATAATTCTTGGGTTCCGTGGGACGTGGGGAGCAGGTGGGTAACGCCTGTTAATAGAAACTGCGGTAGCGACCCAGACTCTAAGGATGACTGGAACTGAGATGCCAGGCAAGTATGTGAACCAATAAGCCATTTCAACCAAAAGTTGTGCAATCCATCCGGTCCTGGCGATTTCGAATTCGGTAACGGACGGACTGCTCTGGCAACGTCTGATGGCGTAATTAAGACAGTTTCCATTTCTGGTATAGTTTCACACACTCGCTCGACATCCCGCATCCAGCCAGCCTCAGTGTGACAGACGGGTACTGAGCAGAATGCACTTGTGGCGGCATCATATGGGCGGCACACGTCTGTCAAATTTTGTTCAGGTCGCTCCCAAGCTCTATATACCAACCTTTCATCGCTTTGGAATATGCGATTCTGCGTGTATCGATCAACCCGCCGCTTATACCGCCGAATACGGCTCGCCCATGCACAAACTTTCTGCTTCAGGAAGTCGATGCGCTCTGTGACACGGGACATGTACTCTCGAGGGCTTTTTTCAGTCCCCGAAAATGCCCGCCTTACAAAGCGCATCACTCGTGATATTGTATTGCCCTCCCTGAAACAGTATAGTTTGCCTATGAGTACCCTGGCCCCATCGATACGTCGCTCGATCCTGCATTGCCAGGCTGGTATGGTTGCTTTTGGTCGAGCAGCTCCGTCACAGTTTGGAAACTTGACGTTAGCTAAACGACATGCCGCAACAGCCGCGCAATACAGGATCGAGTGTGTATCAACAAGATCCTCGCTGCTCTCGAACACATTCTGAAGTTGCGAGTCCAGGGCACACACCAGCGCCCTATTTTTTTTGTGCATTGGTAGGCGTGGTAATCTCGGTCTAAGTTCGGTCGGAGTGGACCTATACTCGCGAAATGCATCCTCCAGTGCGCTCCTCAATCGGTCGTTGCATTGGCTACTAACTGTTGTAACCCTTTTTTTTTTTTTTTGGTGGGAAATCATCAAATGACTTCTCCCGCTCTGGGTGGAGCGGGAGGGCGTGTCAGATTTTTACTGACTAAAACCCACCCGTGTTCCTTCAGTTGCCTGTGCCAGGGCCACGGTTTTCTCTGTGGAATCCGCGACCCTGAGGCGTCGGCCCTATCGGACCCAGTCATTTTGTGCTGACATCTCTTTGAGGCGCGCGTGGAACACAACGCGCCGTCGACCCGGGCCTGGTCCTTACCGGACGGCGAGCTACCCATGGCTCGCCGTCCGCAAGCCCGCGCCTACGGTGGTCGGGAATCTGCTTGCGATTCCCAACGCCCAGGGCGTCTCCTGCGGCGTCTAGGGGCGTGAGGGCGCAAGGCTCTCTCCCTCACGCGCTCCGCCTCCTCCTTTGCGAGCATCACTGCTTCGCAGAAGGAGGTGACGGCTTTCCATTCCCTCTCGCTCCATACCATGGCCTGGACAAGGGCCGGACGCGAGAGATCGCCGCCGCCAATCGCCTCCGCGAAGACACTGCGGTGCTCCGCCCAAGCTGGGCATACCTCCACCGTATGCTCCACCGTGTCCTCCGGGCGATCCACACAATGGTGACACCCGGGCGTTTCCTCCCGCCTTATGCGAAACAGGAACCTCCCGAAACAACCGTGTCCGGTGAGGACCTGTGTCAGGCGGAAGGTGAGGACACTGTTGTAACCCTATCATCTTCTTCTTCAACACCATGTTTGGGCCGCGGTACATCAATGGTTGATGTTTGTACCGCGGTTTGTGCCGGAGTCGAGACGATAAGGTTGCTCAGTATCTCTGAGCGCAGCCTATCAAGTGCGGCATCGTCCAACCTATGATTGCGTTGGATGACCCGCACCTGATCCGACAGTTGTTGGGCCGAGACGCTGACGGTTGGTTCTAGTTCCTGAAAGAGAGACAGCATCCTATCACGGTACGCAGTGAGGTGAGTTCCCCCCTCTGTAGACCCATAATATGCGCGCATGACGTTCTCGTTCATAGACTGAGTCCATCTCATGTGCTGCACACAACCACCGGCAGCGGGGACCCGGCTCGGGGCCGGATGGCCCCTAAGTCCCAAGCTCCTCGGTGGCCGGCCTCTCCCCTGCTGACGAACAGGTGTTGGCGACGTCGGCGGGGAAAAATACTCGTCGCTCGAGCTCGACGCAACTCGTACCGCGGCCGGTGTCGTCACAGTACTGTGGAGCTGGATACCGGCGGCGGCGAGGCGGAGCTGAGCGAAGAGTCCGGATGTGGTAGGCGTGCTCGTCTGGAAGCTGACCTCGTCAACATTTTTTCATTTTCGGTTTTATATTTTGGTTCATTGATGTTTTACCGGAGGTGACATCTGTCATGTCACCTCCGATGCGGTAGTTTTTGGTTTAGTTACATTATGTTGTAGTTTGAAGTCTTTTTTGAATTTTCTGTAGTTTTCAGGTTTCAGGTGTACTCCAAAATGAAAATGTCTTGTTATATTGGGTCATAAAACTTTTAAAAATTAAAATTACGGAGATAAGAAAACGAGACGTTTTGTTGACACGGTGTTGCCAGCATTTTTTTTAATTTTATTTATTATTTTTGTTTTTGTTTAGATTTCTGTTATTTTTTCCATAATTACTAATTGTTTTGTTTTAATCTAAATAATATTATCTAATTTTAATTGCATTGCATGTATTGTTTCTTGCTGTTTTATATTCGAACGCAATGTGAAATTTTACTGAATAAATTGAATTGAATTGAATAACAGCGGATTACATTTTAACAGCCAGAGAAAAATAAAAGGTTGTAACACGAATTATTTAAAATAGTTATTTTTCTTTTAGTTTCAGTATTTATGTGGCTGAAAAACTGGTTTAGTAATTTCTATTTAATTTACTTTTTTTTTACTTGATGGGATTGCGTAGTCTTATTATAGAGGTCCCATGGCCACTGCTCGGCTCCATTGTCAGATTAGCTCCATGTCATAATAATCATCCGATTTACACATGCATGCAAAATGTTAGCTCTATCGAAGACAAGAAAAGTTGGTCAAATTTGACTAGCAAGACTTGAATAATAATAATATAATAGCTTGTAAGATAATAAACAACAAGATTTCTTTCCTCAAGCATTAAAAAGCAAATAAAGTTATAGATACCATCGGTCAGTCCAGTTTTTAGAAAAGCTTTTAGATATTATCTTTCTAGCTAAGTTATCGTTTTAGTCTAGTGGCTTAAGTGCTAGATTTAAGTGCCTTAGCTGGAGTGGAACTAAAGTTAGTAGAACATATTTAAAGTGAACTGAGAATATAATCTCATTTTTGATAAGGTTTATAAATTGCCGCTCTTTTTTTAAGGGTTCAATTCTTTCTCTAACATTGCCTACACAAATCGTTTATTTGATGAATTCGCTTCTTTGTATCTGATATCTTTACAAAAAAAAAAATATGCTAATTAATGCTACTGTTTGGTCTTCAGTATGTCTTTAAATGTTGTCAACCTCTGCATAATTTAAATATAACTTCTACCAAGCCAATGTATGTTGGTTTATTTAACTTAACCTCTTGACTAGTTGTTTCGCTCCTAGATGCTAAAGGAGTTTTCTGTGTGAGTTTTCTCAAGGAGCCACATTTGTTGTCACTTTTCGCTGCAGTGAATCTAAATATTTATAGAGGCAGCTTTCTCTAGCCTGCTTTATAAGCGGCTCTTTTCTATCAGGAGCAGTTACGTCGTATTTTCCTCAATTAACTCTTAAGACTAGTTCAAAGTAAGTATACTTCCCAATTCTTTCAGTAAGACTAGACTGTCGAGCCCTGTTGAAACATTTATATATTAAACTCACGTTTTCAAAAAATAAGCATTTACATAAACCTACATACCATATACAAAATTATTGTCACCCTACCCCGTTCACCGTGTTTTAACCATTTTATACAACTCTCAAATAATGAAAGTTGCTATTTAAATTTACATACTCGTACAATTTAAGTTGGTAGTCAATTTGATCAGATAACTTTCCAGACTTTACTTTCCAGAAAGGTTTATTTATACGTAATTTCAATTTCCCTTTTTATACTACCAAGTGTCAATTTGATAACGAAACCAAACAATATTATTAAAACAAAAAAAGCAAAGCCGAAAAATCTAAACAAAACAAAATCAAGTTACAAAAAAATAACAAAGGTCGTCGAATGAAATTTTAATAAAAATACTTAAGCAAATAAGCTTGGAAGCAATTATTGGTTTTTGCACTTTTTGTCCCTTTGTTTCTCTTATTCCGCCATTTACATAGCTTTCGTAGCCGCGGACTATAAATTTCAAAGTAGCGGCCATAAATTTCTTATTTTACGCTTCCCGCAAATTTTTAGCGATATGAACCGGAATATCTCTTTTATTGTCTTATAGATTATCTTTATTTCTGTTGTTTAATTTTATATTGATGTAATGGCTGCCTTTTATTGTGTTGTAATAATAAGTTAGAGCTGCAGTTTTCAAATTTGTAATAAAATTCATATGATTAACGGAGTTTTAGCGTCTGTACTAACAATTTTAGTAAGCTTACTAGAATTCGTTGCCTATGCATGGTTACATTATTTTCAGCTAAGTCAGCCAAAGCATTTTTGTTTGGCATTTGCCTCCGAAAGGTTTACTCACATAATTTTTATTATTGAAACTCTAAACGTAGCTCCAATTACTAACTTGCAAGTAAGGTCAGGCAAAAAATATTGTTAGGCAAATTGACTACCAGCACAACCAACTACCAAGTTATATTGTCCGTATATTCAACCACAGAAGATTGGTAATGTGTCTTTTATTAAGAACGTTTGCATTTTTATCTCAGGCTCGACCTGTCAAAAATACTTCTGATTTACGCACATTTTTAACAAGTTTTTGAAATTGATTGTCGCCGAGTTGAGATTGCGACTAGCCTTCTGTTATTTTTAACAGTTGTATACACAATACTCATTGTATATAACTGTTAAAAAAATAACAGTAGGTGACACGGTACAGAGACTTGTTTGGCAGTGTTAAAATAGGAACTCACTCACTTGTTGAATGATGATCGGGCCTGATAAAGAAATAAATTGTCAATTTAGCTAATAACGAATTTCCGCGTTTTACAATAATAATATAATAAGGTTTAACATAATGGCGATGAACGCTTCTCTTATAATCATTTAAATTTAACAGCTAGGGGATGTTACTCCGTGGGCGTGGAAGTTATTCGTCAAAGATGCAAGGCCTTAAAGTGCATTCAAGGCCTAAAACTAAAACCTAGCTATCTAGCAACAAAACAGCTCCAATACTTTGTAAACCTACATAAATACGCGAAGGGAAACAGAAATATGAATATTAATAAAAGTTGGGATTTAAAATTCTCCACCAAAGCGAAAAGAAGCTTTTAACGTTGTGTAAAAAATTTGCGAAATCACAAAAGGAGGATTTTCCCTTCCAAATGGTTAAACTTTAAACAGATTGCTAAGTTAATTTTCTCCTAAACAAACGAGCTTATATCTCTTCTAACATTAGGTAGTTGTTTTATTTTTACCCAGTTTCCAAGAAAATGGGATTAAATATTGAATCTTACGTTTACATTCTGAAGCACTCTTGGTTTGCAGGTCGAGTTGGAATTCAGGTTCACAGTACAAATGGAACTTGAAAATAGAAGATACGTTTTGTAAATGCACTTTGCTGAATGAAAAAACATTATTATGTTTGCGAAACAGATATTGATGTATTTTGAAAACAGACTCGTCAAGAACGTCAGTTAACAAGGGATGTGTTGTTCGCTGATTTTAAATGTAAAAATTAGTATGTCATCCATCATCGTGTCATTAATTGACGAGATATAAAGCAACAGATGATAGTATTCTTACAATAAAAAAGTAACTTTATAAAAAATTACAACAAAAAAAAAACTCATCATCATCATCATCCACAGACCGACTTTACTCACTGCTGGGTAAAGGCCTCTATTTTAGTGCCAATCCCCACGCCCCTGTACCAGCCTCATCCAGGAAATGTCAGTAGTCTCTCCATTGCGCCGGGCGACCGACATCGGACACCACTCGGTCACTGCCTAACTCCACCTGTCATCTCTGGACCTTGCCAGGCGACATGCCCAACTCCATTTGAGTTCCATAATTCGATTGTCGATATCAAAACATTTGTGCGTCTCCGGATCTCTCTATCTATCATACTTACTTCTACCTAAAAATAAGCCCACATTCTGGCCCACCTCACAAAGTGCATGTCAACATAAATTCTTAGCGCATTGCTCACGTACAAACTTTATACACATCACTCTGACGTAGACTTAAAAATTGTACTCCGCCGGTAAAATAGAAAACGTGTGCTGCTTGCTATATGGGCTTCCATGTTGTTACAGAAGACACAACTTAAAAGTTACATCGGCAAAGAATATAATAGATTAGATAGTTTTGTACACCATATTGAAACCCCCCATCTTACCACCTTGTCACGTTATTGGTGATGTAGTCTGGTGCGTAGTGCAACCGGCGTGCGTGTATGACCAGCAAGCAGCAGGGCTAACATGCCAGACGCGACAATTACTCACTCTCGTATTTTCTCGTCGCGTCTATACCGTCACTTTACTCGTTTTCTGACAGCACTGCCATACATAATACTTGACTTGTTCTGTCAAACTTGATGTTTTCTAGTTAAACCCTAACATGACCACCTAATTATTTCGCATTTTGACAATTCAACATGAGAAAATCGTGATTTTCTCTAATTTAGTCGTCCTCGATTTTGACGACGCGAAGAGTAGACAAAACTATGATACAAAAAAAAATAGAATATCCAAAATAACATGGCAAATTCATAATTATACTTATTTTCGTTCTAATTCTATTAGACAACATAAAATATATTTTAATATGATATTTTGATTTTAGCATGCCAAAGAAAAACAGTTAAAAAGTCGGTTTTATGGAACTAAACAAAAATTAAAAGAGGTGGACGTTAAATCAATACAGAACATACTTATTCCATGCGTAAAATCGACCGATGTTGCAGTGATAAAAATGATTTGTTTTAATAACTTGCTACATCGGTTTCTCGTCGCGAGATACAGAAGTGTCAAAGTGCCTTTTTCGAGTTTACTCGAGCTTGGCGGTCATGTTAGGTGTAAGGATGACGTCAAAATCGTAGACAAATTTCGAGAAATCGAGATATCGAGTTAGCCCTGCAGATGTATAAACTTAAACTTAGCAAAAGGAGTATATTATGAGAATCGTTGCAGGTGGCGTTCTATAGTTACTGCCTACTTCCTCGAGAAGGCGTGAGTTTATGGGTGTTATTGTAACACAACTCGTTTAAAATATCGTTTACCGAAAACCTTTGAGAACCTTACCAAACCAGGCAATATTTTTAGACACGATAACTATGGTTTTCGACATGAGTTTAAACGAATTCAGGCAGGAATATATGATAGAGTTAAGGTAGACGTGTACAAAGACGTGTCCATTGTCATAAGTGTGAAAAAAGATGGAGCTAAGCTTCCAATATAGCTTTATTTCTCATCAAATTGGGGCGGCTTTCCTATTCGGCTTGTATACACTCAATGAGCAGCGGTGTCACCGTATGATTGTGAACAATAATCTATCTCGCGAGATTGTAAACCGCAGATAAATGGTAAACTGTAGAGCAGTGGTGATGAAATAATTTACACAAAGTAAAGCGCCTTTCTGGGTTCGAACCTACGACCAACTACTCGTAAGTCGCGGTCGTTACGCACTGGGCCACCACTGCACACTTATTTTGCAAATATGGGTAATAAATAATCAGTGATCGGATAATCGGGCGCTAAAATACCTAAACTTCACTTTTATTCCTACGAAAGAATAATACGGACATACCTTTCATAACCCGGATCCTCGAAACGATCGAAATTCCAGAAATGGCTAAAAATGTAACCTGCTTACAAAACATAGATCTCTGACATCGCTGACATACTTACTCGTACTTTCAAGACAGTTGTTCCTTGTTAAGCTCTCTTTTTTTTTATTTAATTAAAAAGCGGGTTTTGTTGTTTTAATCATAACTGGATTAATATAACAAGCCAGCGGCCTTAACTACTTATGGAATTGAAACAAATGTAATTGTATGTGTAGCACCATTTATTTTCGTACAAATGCAAATTAGAATTATAAAATCTTTGAAAATAAAATTAAAAAATAACACTACACAGGGTGCAAGAGACAGCTATCCTTTAACTTCGCCGGTGCACTAAGAACAGAAAGGAATGTCCATTTTATTTCTTCGTGGAAAGAAGTTTAGGTATTTAAGGTCCCGATTATCCGATCACTGTACATAATAGATGTATTACCCATATTTGAAAAATAAACGGTAAAGTAAACGGGTTTTATGCGTTTGATGGCTCGTGGGTCGATAATAAGCTATTGCTATGAATAGCTTTGGCTTTTCAGTAAGGTACATATGAAGAACGTTTCAAGTTACTTCATGATACTCATAAGTGATAGCCATGCATTCCACCAGCTTATAAAATTTTATACTATCCAAGCATTACTGTTATGAAATGGCGTGCCCGGGTCATGACCGCGTGCTCCATCTTTTTCCGCTTTTAAAATAATTAATTAGACGGCATCGTTGGTCTAGTGGTCGCAAGAGCTACTGCTGAGCATGAGGTCCTGGGTACGATTCCCAGGTCGGGCAACGTGTTATTGAGTTTTTCTATCAGGAACTTCTCAGTAGCAGCCCGGAGTTTGAATTTGTGCCCGGTTGATGGCATTAGGCTCGCCCGCTATTAACAGGCGAAATGTGAGTGTACTACTGTAGGTACACCCTTCGGGGTAAACAAGGTGTGATGTTGTGTGATGTTTATGTAAAAGGACAATGCCAGAAACTCTATAGAACTTTGCCCCACTCAAATCAAAAAGTCATTCACAAGCCTGCAATATGCAGCATCTTAAAGCTTATTTATTACTGTTAACTAAACATTTGTCCTAGTGCCTGTTGAACTTGCGGTTTCTGTTAAAATCTTATAATAGTATTGGCATTGATTACAGGTTAGGTGTAGTTTATAAATGTTAAAAGGCGATTTAAATAACATACACGTGACGCATTATCATAATTATTATAATCGTAATATGAGTTTTTGTTTTACAGGTATTTAAAACTTTTTTTTTGTTGTGTATCAAGCGCAATAAGTAACACAATATGAAATTGAGGGGTTGAATGCCTTTTTATCATTGATTTGTAATCGGCAAGTTCTATTAAAAAATAATGTATTATGAAAAGGTCCTTTAATCAGTACAATTATTTTCATTAATTGACATTTCCTGTAAATAGCTGGGGCAGGATCTGGCATTGTCATTTGTGTAAGAAACAGTTTCTCTCTCCTTAACTTTCATAATGATTTATAGTTCTTGGCTCTTGTGTCATGATTATTATTGTTCATGCCTAGATTAGTATATGATTTACGTATGCATTGTACATGCAAATGGTACACCACAGATTACCAGCGGTAATCTTTCTCCCTTAAAATCCATCCATAGGTTGTCTTAAAACGATCGCTTGTGGCGATAAGACCGTCCATTGTGTCACTCTATGTAAAATTTCTGTAGTACTCGTATTGTGTGATGCAACCTCTAACCTGTGCCGCAATGTTCTTAGTTACGTGAGATGGCGTATCAGTAACTTTGTTATTTAAGTTATACTTAGATGAATGTTGTAAGTGAGAATTGAAAAGGTTCGGTTGCTACAAATGATTCTCATTGGTACGGTTTCTCTTCATTTATTTTTTGGAGCAGGTTTTGGCGCTTTATTCTTTCTTAAACGTGTACAGTACAGTTGTTCATGTTTTGTGTTCATTTGAAGGCTAAACTTTTTTTTCTTTGTGAAGCATTTTTTTGAGTTCCCCAGGTCCTAATGAAAAATGGAACCCTTATAGGATCACTCGTGTGTCTGTCTGTGTGTGCGACTTTTTCAGACAATTTACTACGAATCTACTGGACTGAGCCGCTCCTTGCTAAGTTTTCCGTCAAGACAGGACTCAACTAAACACTTATAAAATTAACCCGTTTTATCTGCGTTTAACTATCATGACCTGGAAGCTCCTCATCCATTGACTAAATTTGCTAACATCAACAGCGTTACTCTAAAAACCAAACCACCACCACTGCTACAAACATTATGAATACTGAGCCGAGCCTTGCCTTGCGCAAAAACCTTGGGCCATTTCTTTAATCATCGGTATATTTATAGGAACATTTACGAAGTTGCTTGACCCGTGTTTACAAACAATGTTCAAGTTCTGGGTATTCTGCTAAACGTGCACGTTTTAGTTTCCAAGTCCTTCAGAACATTGAGACTGAATTTTATCTTTATTCTGAATAATTATACAAAGAGTAGATTCTGGCACATTAAATTCGACACAGACTTCATTGCGTGTGTTGCCACTTTTACGGACATTAACATTTGTTTTTCACGTACCTACTGATAAAGATTTTAGCCTCTGTTTCGGAATTTTTCAAATAAACATCCGGACGATGGCAAAATCAAACTAAAACTCGAGGTCATTTAGGCACAATAAGCAAAGTGCGGATTTTACCAGTAGATTGAGAATTAGTGAACAAAACTGAAATATATCAGCAATAAAGTTCGAGTTAGAGAGGTAATAAATTTACGTTATCTAAGATACAAAGAACCTATAAAATTCAAAGAAAACAGTTTAGCAAAAATATTCTTTAAAATATAGTCTCAGTAAAAGCGGTAAATTACACCCGCTGTCTCAATTATAGAGGTAATGCTGACGATAAAAGAACTGATCCCAGATGGAGAGGTTTGTTTTGTCTCACTAACAGAGGTAATTCAGTGCTAAAGTTTCGGGAGCGCAGCATGCGTTCCAGCTTGGAGGTTGGCCATGGAAGTTTCTCACTTATCCAGCAGGCTTACAAACAGACGTGTCTTCTCGTTTTCTCGTCGCGTCTATAAATGTCACCGTTTTCGTTTTCTAACAGCGCTGCCATACAAAATATTCGGCTCGTCATCAAACTTGATGTTTTCTCGACAAACCTCGACATGGCAGCTAAGTTAACTCCTCAAATTTTGGCAATTCAACATAAGAAAATCACAGATTTTCTCTAATTTTGTCGCCCTGGATTTTGACAGAAGAGTAGACAAAATTATTATACATTTTTTTTTAAATGTCCAAAATGAAATGGTAAATTTATACTTGTTTTTGTCATCATTTTACTAAACAACATAATAATAATGAAACTACTTAGTTTAGAACTACTATTTACACTGTTACGAAGTTCCTTTCGGCGGCCACGACAGAAACGGAGAGGATGAGCACTATCACGTAGATGAGCATCACGTGCGGCAACCAGTCTCTTTGCCAATTATGGTGATTACCCAAAATCTAGGAAGCTAAGGTTGTATGGCAATATCATACCTTTGCAACATAATTACAAAAATCGCCAGTTAATTCCCCAAGTTGGCGATTAGTAGCAATGTCATGGGTCATAAGGTGATTGACAATATTAACCTTCGCTTTGTCGAATTGTCATCGTTTTTCCATTAGTCAATTGTGGTGATAATATAGTGAGTTAACCACTAGTTTTACATTTTGATTTAAGCATGCCAAAGAACATTGAATTTTAGTAAAAAAAACTCGGTCACAAGATACTAAACATAAATTAAAAGAAGTGGACGTAAAATCAATATTAAAGGATTACCGAAGTGTCTTTTTCGAGATTACATTCCGACCAACATTTCTGTGTAACGGCCGTTTTTCGACCAAAGATTTTGAATGGGACATACGGTCGGTTTTTGCTCAACTTTTTGATTCTTGTTTACAATCAGCAGTGCCACCAATAATTACCCAGATAACTTGGTTGTACTATACTTGAGCTTAATGGTCATGTTAGGCATAAGGATAACTGGGCACGCTACAATAGCGGCGGTAAGTCCCCTCTTTGAGTAGTGGCTGGAGAGGCGCCACGGTGTCCTCACCTTCCGCCTGACACAGGTCCTCACCGGACACGGTTGTTTCGGGAGGTTCCTGTTTCGAATAAGGCGGGAGGAAACGCAGTTTCATGCACAGACTATCCAGTCATACCCAGTACCCAGACGGCATTTTGCCTTAGAAGAAAAATCGCTTTAGCATTCTCAGCTATAGATTGAGATGTTCTTTTTTTAACCTCTCTGTCGCTCGTATTGTGATGAGACCGTGGCTTTTTGACACGGTTTTTCGAGCCCAGAATAGTTTGAACACTGGCCTTTTAAGCACTTTAATCGACTGAGAAAAAAAGGGTTCTGTGTTTAACCTAAGATTATTAGAATAACTCGTAAGGAATAAAATGCATTTGGGATCATTATTTTTACTTTTGTTTAGTAACCAAAGTTTTAGGACTCGCTATCTATGAATTCCGTACCAGTACAAATATAACACTTATATTAGTTTTTTGTTTGTTTTTTAAACAATAGCATTTGCTACTGTAATCAGATCTAATTAGACCCTTGTGTGTATTTCTTGTTTGAGTTAGGTACCCTTCCTTGGGTTTTAGTTTATGTGTCATGATGGAGACAACAAACATCGGTAGTGTAAACAAATATCTATCCATACTTGCAACACTACTGATCAATGATAACTATAATAGTCAATTCCTTTACTTTTCGTGATTTGGTTTTCTGAGGCTTCATTTCTACAGCAAGTGGTGGTGTTGTGGTACAAGGTTTGAGTCGTCAAAACAGGAGGACATGGAATTAATTCCTTGAAAAAAAAATTTGGTCATTAATTCAATTCGTAAGTAGTTATTGGTGATTGTGTTCAGTGAGTTATGTGATGTTGCTGTTCTTTACTTATAAATAATTAAATTTGTATCTATATTTAAAGTAGCTATGTTAGGTACGGCACCTACGAATTACATGTTTGTTGAATGATGCACTTTTGTCAATGATAAAAATATTATTGTGATATCTAAGTTCTTACCTGGCTAGTGTGGTCAGGGTGCATAGTTTGAAAAATACAACAGCTGATTTCATCGCCTTACGAATAGGTGGGATATGCGGCAAAATAAAGACGAGGCCTCACATATCTTAAAGCGTTTAAGACACCCATAATGTTTGCATGTTTTCCACATATGACGTCCTCTTGTGAAAAAGTATATATATTTACGTCATTTTGTCAACTACCGCAACTCACAACTTAGTACTTGTAGAACATACTGCGATTTGTTATTTCAATTTCACTATCACACGAAACAATTTGAGAGGATAAAGGAAATACATTGTAAATAAACAGGAGTTTCTGATTCAGAGAGTTTCTATGATATTTTAATGGCGGTTGTAGACAAACACCGACTACGATAGACTTAGACAGCAAATAAATATGGCGACGATTGCACAGGCGACAATGGGAAAAGGGACGAGGGGCAAGTGTAATTTTGACCAGCTGAACCATAGACAAATACGTCTATTAATTCGAGGTTCCAAGATTGTTGTTCCAGCCATGGTTTCATGAAACCTTTCAAAGTTAAAATCAAAATATTTAATTTCACATAAACCTACATGGGCACTTATGAAACGTCAGAATCTAGGTGCACGATTCCAATTGGTCGTTTCCTATGGAGAAGAGCCGGCAAGAAATGGTAGCTTTTTTTAAATATTTGTCTTTCACATTTTTTTCAAATTCATATATTATTTTATTTGTTTGTACATTATCAAGTATTGCATATGTAAGCTGCCATGCCCTGCCATTATGCTTAATACATAAATTAAGTGGCATGGCATGCTGCCATGCCATGCCACTTAATTTATGTATTAAGTGTTATTTACATTTATTTTTTGGAATTGGTATGGCTAGCTGACGTACTAATTTAATTTAATGTTTTGGTAATTTCTTACAATTGTATAAAATCCAGTTCTTCTAACCGAACAGACAGCTGTGCTGCTGGGGAGTTTGTTGCGCCACTTCTTCTTCCCAGCTAAAGCACTAGGAAGTGGTGAAGGGCGGGCGTTTTTGGGGAACTGTCTTATGTAATTTTGACGTTCAAAAAGTGCTGATTCTCAGCCAAGTTTGGATAAAAGTCTTTTGATTTTGATCTAAGAGATCGCGCGGATTGCCCTCTTTTGTAAAATGAATGTAAAATTTCAATCAGATCACTGGCAATATGTGTATAGATTCTGATTTTGCTATTAAAAAACTTAAGGCGCTTGAATTTTTAAGCGCCTTAAGTTTTTTAATAGCAAAATATAATACAGTTAATTTATATGATTGATGATTGTAGTTTTACCAGGCATAAAAAAAAGTTATGGCCACCTAAATTAAGTATTTTTAACTGTTTATTGATTAATTGTAGTCTCAAAATATGTGACAATACTACCAAAGTATATTCAAAACTAAGGCTTTTTTTTTAATTACATTAATTTACAGGGTACCCTTTTTAATAGTTGAATTATCAATTAACAATAGAAAGACAAAACAAAACAAGAATAAAAATTATTATTTATTTAGTAGAGAAAAAAATTTGTTAGATTATAACATACCAGGCCACTCAGATAGTATTGTGAAAAAAGTTTTTAAGTATGAGAGACTGGCCAGTTATAGTCTATTTTAAAAATATGATTATTGGTAAATAAAAATAGGTAGGTACGTTCCATTTTCAAAATTTGCCTCCACATTGTTTGCGAACTGATTTTAATTTTCGTGTTTCATTAAAAACTGGATCTGCGCCTTGAACATTTTCGCGCTATGATTTTTTACGATTTCAAGTGTCGCCTGAAACCGGACGAATCGTACGATAGATTTCAAAGGGCATTCATGGATGAAGGCCCTTCTAAGGCAACCGTGTATCGTTGATATAACGAATTCAAGCGCGGTCGACTAACTTTGGTGGGATAAAGAAAAAAGTGGTCGCCCTTTGACGGCTATTTCAGAAGAAAACGTGCTAGCAGTGAATAAATTAATCCAAGACAGTAGGCGAGTTACGTATCAAGAGATTCAGCACATATTGCAAGTTGGATCGGGAAGCCTTCACGAAATTCTGCATGTGCATCTTCGCGTGAGGACCATAGTTTCACACCGCACAACCAAACCGTTGCCGCGTTGCTCAGAATCAGGCCCAGGTGGAATGGTGCCGTGATAATATATGATAAACAAATTTGAAGCAGGCTCGTCTCGGCATGTTCACGACATCATTACAAGTGGTCTTGGATTAACCAATACGATCCAGAAACGAATCCAGTCGACGGTATGGGTGTATCATAACGAATCAACGCCTACCAAAGTGAAGCGATCTAGAAGCGGGGTGAAGATTTTCATCTTGAGCTTTTTTTTAATTTGACTGGCTACTTGGTGTCAATTCCTTTACGGAACCAAAGAAGCATCAACGCTGAATGGTACACTACCAAATACTTGGCAGAAGTTTTCCCTGTTGAGAGCAACAAGCGACCGAAATCAGGACTCCGCAGGCTACTGCTCCACCACGACAACGCGCCTTTACACACCGCGCTCAAAACTAGGGACTTCCTGGACAGCTCGCCGGTCAAACTCCTGGGTCACCCTCCTTACAGCCCTGACCCAGGACCGTGTTACTTCTTTTTATTCCCGAAAATAAAAAAATTGCTCAAAGGTATACAATTTCGTTGCTGGAAGATCCGCTATCATCGTTCGAGCAGTCTGTAAACGAGGGGTCTACGGCGGACTGGAAAAAATGTTTCGAAAACTGGTTCAGACGCATGAAGCTTTGTACAGAGGCTAATGGAGAGTACTCTGAAAATATTTATTTAAAAAATATTTACCTATAGAACATTTATTTTTATTTTCGCTAAACTTTATGAGTGTCCCACGTATGTGCACATGGAATGTACTTTTTTTTCTACGTCCTTTCACCTGTTTATTTAAGTACAGATTTGATAAATCTTGTAAAAAGACAACCGTTTTACCAAAAAAACAGTAATAGTACCTATCCAATGTAAATCCTCAATTTCAAACAGCTGACTATCAAAATATCTTAACAATAACTAGTTTTCAAGCTTTCAAAACTAATTGCGTGTAAATCTGTCTCTGTGAGAAATTTTGATAATTTGCTTTGGTTGAATTAAATGGGGTACGCTTGATTGGCTCATCCTTTGAATATAAATGATCGTCAATTTCCTTCGCCTAGGCGTTTCAACATGATAATGTTGAATAGCAAATTAAGCTGAATAAAATATACATAATAATTCGTGTTAAGGCTGATTTACAAGCTAGCTTGTCTTTATCTGGGATTTTTGATGTATAAGGATAACTGGTAAGCAGTTTTGACGACTTACGATTTGCAGGTCGTTGCTTCGAACCCAGACAGACACTTTACTTTGTGTAAATTACTTCATCACTGTTATCAAAACCGTGAAGAAAAACATCGTGAGGAAACCCGCAAAACTCGAAGACATGTGACATCTACCAACCCGCACAGGGCCCGCGAAATGGAAAACGGCCAGCTCCCCTCTCACTGAGAAGATGCTTGTGTCCCAGACGCCATATCATTAAATAAGTGGCAATCTTTTTCTGTAATAAAATAGCATCTTGCGGTTGGATGCCCTGATAATTAATGCGCCAGACTGTCATTTTTAAGAACCAGATGGAACTACACGTGCGATTGGACACAATTCATCGTGACCACGGCTGCTCTGTCTAGAGCGAAGCGAAGAAGAATAATAGCATTAACGGAATAAGAGTGAGGGAAGCCAGATGAACGATGAAATGTGTGAAAGATGATATGGCTAGAAAAGAGTAGGTTAATATATATAAGCTATAGGCTAACAAAGATATATACAAGAAGAAGATTGCAATGCACCTAACCTCATATATTATAATAGATAAGCCAATTAGACGACATTGCCACTGTCGTGGGTGGAACCTGGATGAGGCCTCATACAGCACAGGCGCGTGGGGATTGACCTCAGGATTGGAATAAGAAACGAGAGGCCCATCCTCAGCAGTTGCTGAAGTCATGTTGTGGAAGATGATGATGAAGACGATGATGTTAATACCAGACAAAACATTGAGAAGTAAGCAAATTGACACATGAATGAAGTGTCCTTTATACATAAAAAATTGGAAGTTCCAGAAACTTCTTCGTCTACAAACTAAACTGACATTTGATAAAGGTTCGTGACAGAAAATTGAGGTTCGTGAAAGAATATGACACATGTCATATTCTTAAGCATGTGGTTGAAGCAGAAGATGACATATGTCAGATGGAATAAAGAAAATTTCTGTTTTTTTACTATAGAATCGGATGCATGTCTACCTACTTAATGTTGTAAAAAATCCCGGGTTTTTTTTTGAAGTCGCTTCCATATTATACACCCGACTAGTTATGCATTCCCGGTGTTCCTGGCATCCCGGTTTTTTTTTTGTAATTTGTTTTTCCGGTTCCGTACCTCGAAAGGAAAAAACGGAACCCTTTTAGGATCACTTTGTTGTCCGTCCGTCCGTCCGTCCATCTGTTAGTCTGTCAAGACCCTTTTTCTCAGGAATGCGTGGAGATATCAAACTGGAATTTATATCAAAAACTCAAATCTACTGTCCCTTAGAGCTGTGAAAAAATCAAACTTCTAAGCCAACGCAATAAAAAAATACAGCCGTTTCTGCCTCAAATTTTCGCAAATTTCCGACACTCACGAGGGAATCAAAACCTACAGGGTACTTCCCGTGAACTCAGAATCTTGAAATTGGTACAAAGCAACGTCTATATAAAGGAGCACATATAAAGGAAAAATGGCGAAAACCGTAAATTTTTAGTTACACCACATACATTTATTTTTAATCATTTTCAACTTACTACCCGTTTCCTCATGAACGCGTGTGAACTTTTACTTATATACCTACAGGTTTGTACGGAACCCTCGGTGCGCGAGTCCGACTCTCACTTGACCGGTTTTTTTTTTTCAAGAAGCCGCTTCAATCCGTTCACAAATTTATTTTTGTTAAATATGCATCCGAATATCCGATCTCTAATCATCATACATGTTACAATATTCAGAACCACTAAAAACTGTATTTTCTGATCAAATACGTGAGTTAAACCAACCGAATCACCCATTTCAAATATAAAATTATATTTAATTTCGTAACTTACTCCTTACTAGTACACTTAATCCTTACCAGTTACCGCTGAAATAAATAAATATTGTTAAACTTTTTGCCATTTGAAATAATCACACTTCTAATTTGTAGGCCAGTAAGGACCGAAAGAGAATAGAATAAAAATCCTAACTATTTTTAATGCAAAAGTAAGTTGGTCTGTTTGTTACGCTTTCATGCCAAAATGAAAATTGGGACAAAAGTAGACCTAGACTTAGGTAGGGACATGTGTGACTTTTTATCCTCGATCGCTGACGGTAGGTGTCGCGGGCAACAGTTAGTAGGACATAACTTATTAATGCTTATATTTTCAGTAGTTCAAAGGACCGGTGACAATGGGTAAGTGAAAGTGATAAGGATATATTTTCTACGAAAAAATCATGAAAAATTAACTTTGAGTCAGGTAAAAAGAAGCGAATACGTGGCTATTGTCTGACGACAAAGGACGACTTTGGTATTCCAGACAAAAATAGGTCAGCTATCATCCCGTGTCTTCCTTTCGACGTTGTAAGAGTTGACTAAAATATTATTTTCAGGTAGTGAACCCTAGAAACAGAAAAACATTCCGTTCTACATAAACACCTTTTTAAGCGAGGAGATAATATTTAACCCATGTACACAATAATTAATTATGCAATATCAGTGACTAAGAAAGTTGTCGTCTACTGGCTCATGAGTAAAAAGGAAAACATAAAAAAAATGTAAAATATGTTTCTTATTAAAAGTATGAAAAAAAAATGTTTCTCATTAAAACCACGAATAATATCATACAAATAAATAGTTAAAATTAAACTATGTAAAAAAAACGTAATGGGCAGTTTAATGGAGAAAATGCTCAAGTACTGACAAAGTATAAATTCGTAGGGTCAATTACGCAGGTATAATAAAAGAAAATAGGCTCTGTTGTTGTACTTCAATGAGCCCGACTCACTTCCCAGGTAATCCTAATCACCTTCCCGATGTTCTCGATGTAGCGCTGCTCAAGAATGTGAACCTCCGTTTGCAATCGGTTGAGACGTTCCACGAGCTAAATTCTGACCACCGCCCTGTAGTCATGCATCTTGCACCCTACTCGGGCCCGATCGACCCCAACCGCCCCCCTCAGACCCAGACGATAACCGACTGGAGGAAAGTAAGCGAAAGACTGAAATCCACCACGTCGCCTCACTTAGACACCATCCCCGATCACTTAGTGTCAGTCGCCGACACGACGGCCGCAATCGACTATTTTACAGAGCACGTACAATCCGTATTGACGGATTGTTCACGGGAAGTTCCGGTGATGGAAGACCATCGCTGGAAACTACCTACTGACGTACGTGACCTGATAACCGAGAAGAACGCGGCCATCCGTGCCTACGACTCCTTCCCTTGTGACGCGAACAAAGCCCACATGCGCCATTTACAGCGTGCTGTAAAGAAACGCATAGGGGAGGTTCGCTCTGAGGGCTGGAACAAGATGCTCAGCGAACTCGAGCCCACTCATCAAGCCTTCTGGCAATTACAGACGAAATTGCGTTCCTCAGAAGAGGTCTCTATGCCTCCTCTCATCCGCCCCGACAATAGTGTCGCTTTCGACAGTCCCGATAAGGCTGAATGTCTTGCCGACAGCCTAGAGTCCCAATGTTCTCCCAGCTCCCAACCAGTAGACCAAGCTCACCTGAACAAGGTCGACGCTGAAGTCGAACGAAGAGCCTCCCTCCCTCCCGTCGAAGACCCTGATGATCCTCTGCCTCCCGTCACTCCAGACGTAAGGCCCCCGGTTCGGATGGTATTACCAATAAGGTATACAAACTCCTTCCTGCCCCGCTAATAATGCTTATGACCGCCATCTTCAATGGCGCCTTGAGCAACAACATCTTCCCACAATCATGGAAAGAAGCCACCGTCATCGGTATCCCAAAGCCAGGCAAGCCAAAGTCTGAGCCCTCCAGCTACCGCCCTATTAGCTTACTCAATGTCCTCGGCAAAATCTACGAGAGGCTTATTTATAAGCGTCTCAAAGACTACGCCGAAGCAAAGAGCCTCATACCCAACGAACAGTTTCGATTCCGTAGCCAACACTCGGGCACCCAACAGGTCCACCGTATCGTAGAGCACTTATGCGCTGGTCTGCAGCGTAACGCGACAACGGGTGTGCTATTCTTCGACATAGCGAAAGCCTTCGACAAAGTCTGGCACAATGGCTTGATATACAAGCTCTACCAACTAGGAGTGCCAGATCGTCTCGTGCTCATCTTACGAGACTTTTTGTCGAACCGGACCTTTCGCTATCGCGTCGAAAGCACTCTCGTCCCCTCATCCTATTCGCGCAGGTGTCCCTCAGGGTTCCGTACTATCTCCTCTCGCCTTCACGCTGTTCACTAGCGATATCCCAAAAAGTAAGAAGGCTCAGTTGGCTCTCTTCGCCGACGACACTGCCGTTTACTATACCGGTCACTGTTCCAACGCTATAGCTCGTACTCTCCAAACCTCCGCAAACGTCTTAGGCGCTTGGTTCCGGAAATGGAGAATCGAGGTCAACCCCGATAAGAGTCAGGCGGTTCTCTTCTCGAGACGTCGTCGACTCCCTCCCCCACTTCCCAGCCCGATCACTATGTACGGCAAGCCAATCCCTTGGGAGAAGCAAGCCAAATACCTAGGCGTGATCCTCGATGAGAACCTTACCTTTAAGGCTCATATTAAGGCGGTTCGCGCGCGCGCCTTCTTCGCTCTTAGCAGGCTGCAATTCGTACTGACAGCCCGTAGCAAACTGTCCCTCAAATGCAAGCTCCGCATCTATACCGCAGTCATCCGTCCCATCATGACCTATGCCTGCGTTGTATTTGCGCACGCTCACCCACGTCATCTCCATAAGATGCAGACCCTCCAAAACCGTTTCCTCAGAAGGGTCACGGGTGCCCCCTTCTATGTCCGTAATATCGATCTTCACGTCGACCTCAAAATGCCAACCATAAAACAGTTCATGAAACGCTTATCAAAGCGTTTCTTCGACTGCGGCATCAAACATTCTAACCCCCTGATTACAGCGGCCGCCCGCTACACTCCCTCTCGCATTAGCAGTATTCGCCGACCAAGGCATACTTTAATCGACCCCGACGACGCCACTACCCTCCTCCAGGAGAGTAGCAAGGCCACTAGCACGCTACATAAGCCCAAAACCCGATCGCCGTCCTACCGCCCTCGCCGCCGAAGCCCGCCGCGACGCCCAAATCGACGCCCCTCCCGACCCTTGCTCGAGCCAGCCCGCGCCGCTGAGCCTGTAGCTTTAAATTCGTCCCTAATTAATACCAATCCTGATCCAGCTAGTCATTTGCTGCCCTCTTCCAGCGACGCCCTAAGCCGAGGTTCGTACCCCACAGGGGGTGCCCTTAGCGTTGTCGCTTAGTTTTAGTTAGTATATAAGTTTAAGTCCTGGCTGGAGGCCTTAATTTATTAGGGAATCCACAGGCAAGTCCGCTTAAGCAGACGACAACCGCATAGGTTGACCTGCGAGATGCCAAACAAACATACATTTGTTGTACTTCAAAGTGTTAGACTCCCGAGATAATTTTAATTCTGAAAAGTAATTAGTTTGCTTGCTTACTGAGCAGAAAACTTCTTAAAATATTCCTAACAAACACTACAGCTTTTCGAAATTTAAGCCACAACAAAACCAGAAAGTCATCCAAGTACGCTAAAAACGTACTCTTTTCAATAAAGATCCCCATACAACCGCCATGTTCGATTCAGTCGCAATAATATTCAAATATAAAACACGCAGGAACGGAACGTCCCGTTTGGAATGCAATCGTGCGAGAAATTAGGGGCGAGTAAGAAACATGTACACTCTAAATTGAAATCCGTCTCGGGTTGTTGAGGCACTCTGGTGAAGATAAAGTTAGGAGACATGAGCGGGATTAATTGAATCATTCTAATCATTCTACACCCGGAAACTTTTGCAACAATGAAAGGTCTGTTGCCATTGTAACAGCAATATGACACAC
The DNA here is from genome assembly GCA_963555695.1 of Dasypolia templi. Taxonomy (NCBI): domain Eukaryota; kingdom Metazoa; phylum Arthropoda; class Insecta; order Lepidoptera; family Noctuidae; genus Dasypolia; species Dasypolia templi. The sequence goes on along the minus strand of OY743148.1, from coordinate 4,478,486 downwards.
TTCCTCCATTGTGATAGATAAACTTTCACGTAACAACTGTTAGGAACAATATTTAACATGTTGTGTCAAAGTAAGTAAAAGTAATTATGACTATTATGTTAAAGGCTTGCTGGATGAAAGATGATGATGAAATAAAAATTACTGAAGAATTACGTATCGGAGATGACGAAGTCCGAGGCAATTAAAAAAGGCATAGAAATAAGAAATCAAGCACACGGTGCGTCTTTCCATTCTGCATAAGGCCAGAACGCAGCCATTGGAAACTGCTCGCGTATACATTGTAAAGCTATTTTCAAATCTGCTATTACAATGATACACAACTTTTGCGTACCGCTCGTTTATAGTTCGTAACGTGGACGCGCGCGTCCTGGTTCTAAACTTTACTACATCATTTACGCCTGACAAGAGTTTAAAATGTATAGTTTATAAACTAATTGATTAAATACAGGAAATATGTACTTTATTAGTGTAATATTTAATTAATAACAATGACTTTTAAATCATATAAATATTTTTAACTATAATACTTATAAACGGCTTTTTAAAAAAATGGTGTTTTTGTTAGCTTATTCCGCTCGCTCACTAAACCCTGCCATCCCCTTCGAACCTAACCTATCCGAGTCGGTGTGTCCCTAGTATCGAACTCGCTTCGCTCGCTCTTACATCCTAAGTTGCCATTGCATTTTTACTAAGTCAATTATTCCGTATGATACTGACACTGTCACTACGAGGAATACGCGAAAGGTTGCGTATTACTCTTGTATAGATTGGAAGACCTTACTAAAAAAAAAAAAAACTATCAATACGTGATTAGTTTCACACCCTTGCGTTCTGGCCTTGTACAGAATGGATAGACGCCACGCCGACATTGATACTTTGACAATGACTAGTGTTAATTTTTTTATTTGTGTTTCTTTTACTCAATATCAATCAGCATTAAGTATTGTTCATGTTGAGCTACTGTTATGCAAATTGTTATTGTATTTACTAAAATAAACACACGTTACCCTCATAACTTGAACCAACCATAATGCTGTCCGCTATTTCGTAAAGTGAGTTTTACGTCGTGAATACGTAATTCATGTCAACCTTTTGAGGTTTCCACTGGATTTTTTCTTATACCTTTTATATACATCAACCGTAAACCTTAGTTTGTACAACCCTCATATTGTGCTATAGATTCTTATTGAAATTGGGTAATTGAATTTCTTTTGATCATCATTTTAATATACAATTTCATGTACTGTTTTTTTTTAGGTACTGGAAATAAAATAAACAAAAGAAAGATAAAGGAATAACACTTAAAAAAGGAAATATGTAACGGATTCTCTAAATTGACTTTCTTAAATGGACGCTTTTTAAAATTAATGAACCTCTAAACAAGTTTTTTGCTTCTAACGATGCACATTTAACTAAGCTAGGGTGGGTAGGTAACCCTACCAAACGGGTCAGGTTTAGTTAGAACTGTGACTAACCACGCGCGAGCCGCATTGGTCGCAGTAACTTATTACGCATCCAAATGGTTAAGGTTAGGTTAGAATGTGAGCAAGTGCCGCGCAACGGCGTGTGAGCTCTATTAATTATATGGGTTTATAAAAAGAGGTGCAATAATTATATTTTGAGGAAAGCACAATGGGAATTATTTGCGGTTTGATAAAATACATGCCATGTGGAAATAACAATTTAAAAAAAAACGGTCAAGTGCCAGCTGGACTCGCACAATTAGGGTTCCGTACCATAGTACAATATTTAATGAATGTTCTTTTTTCATTTTAACTTTATTTTATTTCCTTATAATAATGTTGTTATAGCGGCAATAAAAATACACACTTTGTGGAAATTTCAACTGTCTACCTATTACGGTTTATTTGATACAGCCCGGTGACAGACGGACGGACGGACGGATGGACGGACTAATGAACGGAACCCTATTAACTAAGCCTCCGCAGGCCTAATTATTGGGTCCCGTTGGCACCCTTTGCGTACAGAACCAGAAGATCCCATAATAATTTAAGATTAAAAAAAAACACAGTACTTTATGTTTTTCAATTTTGTCTTCGACAAAACAGGGAATAGAAAGTAAAAGAGGTTATTGTGATACCCTAAAAGTTTAAGGGATTTCATCAGGATGATGTGCAGGCTTTAAAATATTGTTTGCTAATTATTTGTTGAAACTTTTATTCTATTGCAAAGACGGGTAAAGAGCAGAAAGCGATAAGGCGTCCCATTGTATATTTTATAGTTTATTTTTATTTTTTGTTATGCATTTTTGTGGTGTACAATACATTATGTACATTTAAATTAATAAGGGTTATGTTTTTGTATTAGTCCAGATTATTTTTTTACAATTCGAACAATTATTTTAAATTAAAGTCTCTTTTCGCGTCTTTATGTGTGACTGCGTTGTTCTTCTAAACTACTTTAGAGAATTTATTTATTACTTTTGAGAATTTGTTTCAGAAGGTTAATATGTATAATACAAAAACATTAAACTTACAAATATAAATAAACAAACTCGATATTTTGTCAAGTCGTAAAAACCGTGTGAATTAGTGGTTAGTTTAAAATAAAGCAATTTCAGTACCAATTGTATACGACCTCACTCCCAAGAAGAAATCTACCCTCAAAACGTTACCAAAGTAAAAGAATCAAGGCCAAACTACATAGTACGTTCAATTGCTGTTTATGTTGAGTTGTTTAATAAATATTCCGGGGGTGAACCCTATTAACCTATGCGGTAGACAATTGAACTTGGACCCTTGATTGTTTGTTTAGGACCAAGGCCGTTTGTGTGCCGTTTGATAAAGACTTCATATTGTGGATGAAATAATTATGGTAGACTACAGGTATGTTATGGTGCGATATTGGGAATTCTTTTGTGAATTTAGTATGAAGGTTTCAATTTCTTTTAAAACTTAAATGAAAAGAGAGGAACAGTTTATGGGTCGGAATTATGTTTCTGAGCACAGTCTGGTGTTTCTAATAATCTCTACCTTAGGAATGAAATGAAAGTATGTATATAAGTGGGGACGTCAGGATCTCTCGTCCCTGTGTACTAGCGGCGGCGTCACACGCCACGTTATTTGATTTCTCCAAGACGTCTCGAACTCGCAGACTCAAATTAAATTCACTGAGTTTAGCTTATATTTCTTTTAATTTACTGAAACTATAAATCAATCCAAGACTAGACCAATAACATCTGATAATTTAAATAAATTTAAATGCACTTTAATTTGTAAGTTAAGTAATCAGGACCTTACAATGAATAATGTTAATATTTTGTATAAAGAATTCTTTTCAGTAGTTCAAACCAAGTTAATAATATTTTTAAGAATAACACTAAAAGTATCAGCCCTAAGTTTTTATTGAGTGACTGGGCAACTAAAGGACTTAGGAAAAGTAGGGAAAAACTTTTCGAGCTGTACGGCCTTAAGCCTTACATTAACACGGAAACTTTTAATAAGTGTGTTGCTTCTTACTCAAAAATGTTTAAGAAAACTTGTAAGGCAGCTAAAGCCTTATACATTAGCAACAAGGTAAAATCAGCAGACAATAAAATAAAGACGGTTTGGAAAATTATCAATAATGAAACGAACAGGATCAAAAAGCAAAATTCTGAATACACACTGGAGACGTCACGTGTTCTCATTTGCGATAACAAAAAAGTTGCTCAGGAATTTGTGAATTTCTTTACCAGTGTCCCACTAAATACCACTGAAATCTTAATTTCTTCGCCCTCGCTTGCTCTTGATTGAATGAGGGCGAATGTTTCAGCCTGCCCAATTGAATTTAACTTTAAGCATATTAACCTCTTAACAGTAATAAAATCTTTTAAGCAAATCAAGATCAAATTGACCGAAGATCTTTGGGGAATATCTATTAAAGTCTGTACCTCCATTATTGAAACTATAGCACCTTACTTAGCCTTAATATTTAATTTGTGTGTGGATCAAGGAGTCTTCCCGGATGTAATGAAATATAGTTAGGTAATACCACTTTTCAAATCCGGGGACAGTAAAGACACTAATAATTATTGACCTGTGTCCGTGCTGCCGGTTTTCAGCAAGGTTTTTGAAAAGATAATGGTTAATCAGATGCTCAATCATTTTAAAACTAATAAATTCCTTCACGAGCAACAGTATGGTTTCACCAAAGAGCGTTGTACGACCGACGCTTGTGTTACCTTATTAAAACATATTTTTAACGCGTGGGAAGAGGCTCAAGACGCCACAGGAATCTTTTGTGACCTCTCCAAGGCATTTGATTGCGTCGATCACGAAACCCTGCTTTTGAAACTTGAGCATTACGGACTTGGAAAACTTGCGCTCAGTTTAATAAAATCTTATTTAAATGATAGACAACAGCAAGTTCAAAAAAATAGTGTCAATTCACTTGGTTTAAAAGTAAAAATGGGTATTCCACAAGGCTCGATATTGGGTCCTTTCCTCTTTTTAGTATAAATTAACGACCTACTCCATTTATTAATAAATCAACCACAAATGGTGTTATTTGCTGACGATACTTCCTTAATTTTTAAGGTAGATAGACGTGCTTCAAATTTTGACGACGTAAATAACGCCCTACTGCTGGTACAAAATTGGTTCACGGCTAATAATTTAGTACTAAATGGAAATAAAACTTATTGTATAAGATTTTCTTTACCAAACGTCAAGAGTAGTGATTGTGAGATAGAATTGAATCAAGAGAAACTAGAATTCGTCGTTAAAACGATTTTCTTGGGGATCACGCTCGACTCAAGGCTACAATGGGGTCCTCATTCAACATCTCTAGCAGGACGGCTAAGTTCAGCAGCTTACGCTGTCAGAAAAATCCGTCAATTTACTGATGTAGACACCGCGAGGCTAGTCTATTTTAGTTACTTTCATAGTATCATGTCTTACGGTATTTTACTTTGGGGACGGGCTGCAGACATCGAGTCTATTTTTATTCTGCAGAAAAGAGCCATCAGAGCCATATATAATCTCCGCAGGCGCGATTCTCTAAGGGAATTGTTTAAGGATATTAACATCATGACTGTACCTTGTCAATACATCTATGAAAACATCATGTACGTAAGAAAAAAATTACATCTTTACAGGAAAAGAGGTGCAACACATAATTAGTATTAGAAATCGGGACCTATTAGTTCAACCAGGTTTCAGACTGGCTGAAGTAGACTCATCTTTCATGGGGTACTGTCTAAAATGTTATAATAAAATACCTCCCCACATACTTCAACTGAATGAGACAAAATTCAAATCCTTTGTCAAACGCACACTATGCAGGCAGGCGTATTACGAGTATAGGTTAGGGGATTACATAACTGATAAAAATGCCTGGCTTAATGCTGGTCCTGCTCCACACCACAACTTATTAATTGACATTTGAAACACGGTTGAAGCTGCTGAAGATTGTAAGAACATATTTGCACTATATAAACTCAATCTCCTTTTTATTCTTGCATCTATATAAGATGCATTGCACAGATGTGAGTACTATGTACTATAGAGCTTCCATCTACCGGGTAATGTCATAGATTGACTTGAATGTGCCTTGGCGGCTGATAGTATGTCATGCTCACTCAAATGTCTCGCTGACGGTGGCGCGTGTGTCGGATCATTTAGCTCCCTTCAAAATGGTTGAGCTGAATGGTGCTGATCCATGCATCATGTTCGTGAACGAGCGCCGTCAGTTGGGACTGGTCATCTCTTAGCTGCCACGGCTTATTTTAATAATTAATTTGTTAGATTGTTTTTAATTACGTTTTTCTGAACTCTGTGTACGGTTTTCTTACATCGTTCTCACTTATAGTGTCAACATTAATCGATGTAACTAATATATTTGTAACAACAATATTATTTAAAAGCGTGTCCATGGAGTTTCTTGCCCGTTCTTCTCCATAGTGACCTACTGCGCTTTGGAATGGGCAACTTTCTGACTGACCGATTCCTTGACAATTCAAAAGTGCCTGTAAATGGTTTAATTGAAATAACTAATTTGAGTTTGAGTTTGAGTTTTGAATCAGAACTCAGAAATAAAATTAATTATATTTAAGCAGCAAAGAATGGTCAGAGTAGAACGATAGGAGGAAAAGTAAGGAACCTGGTAAAACTTACGGCTGCCTTTTATAGTCCCAGGCAGACATTTGGACTTGCTCTTGTCTATCATTTAAATAAGATTTTACTAAACTGAGCGCAAATTTTCCAAATCCTTAATGCTCAAGTTTCAAAAGCAAGGTTTCGTGATCGAAGCAAACAAATGCCTTGAAGAGGTCACAAAAAAATCCCAAGGCGTCTTCCCACGCGTTAAAAATATGTTCTAATAAGGTAACACCGGCGTCAAACGCGCAACGCCCTTATTTATTATGTAGTCTGGTTATTTAGTATGGTTTCACAAAAGGTTGCACAGCGCCCTTTGGTGAAACCATACTGTTGATCGTGAAGGATTTTATTCATGTTGAAATGATTGAGCATTTGATTAAGCATTATCTATTTAAACACCCTGCTGAAAACTGGCAACACGGACACGTGTCTATAATTATTGATGTATTTACTGTCCCCGGATTTGAAATGTGGTATTATCTTACTGTATTTCATTAGATCCGGGAAGACTCCTTGATCTACACACAAATTAAGTATTCCGGCTAAGTAAGGCGCCATAGTCTCAATTATGGAGGTAGAGATTTTAATAGACATTCTCCAAAGATCTTCGGTCAATTTGATATTTAATTGCCTAAAAGGTTTTATTACTTTAATATGCTTAAAGTTAAATTCAATCGGGCAGGCTGAAACATTTGCCCTTATTAAATGAAAAGCCAGCAAGGGCGAAGAATTTAAGGATTCTGTGGTTTTTATTTGGACAATGGTTAAGAAATTTACAAATTCTTGGGCAACTTCTTTGTTATCGCAAATGAGACCAAGTGACGGCTCCAGTGTGTAATCAGAATTGTGCTTTTTCTTCCTGTTCGTTTCGTTATTGATAATTTTCCAAACCGTCTTTATTTCATTGTCTGCTGATTTTACCTTGTTGCTAATGTATAAGGCTTTAGCTGCCTTACAAGTGTTCCTAAAAAATTGAGTAAATTGAGTAAGAAGCAACATACTTATTAAAACTTTCCATGTTAATATAAAGCTTAAGGCCATACAGCTCGAAAAGTCTTTCCCTACTTTTCCTAAGTGCTTTAGTTGCCCAGTCACTAAGTAGAAACTTAGGGCTTTTACTTAGTTACTTAGTGTTCTTCTTAAAATAATTATTGAAGTTGGTTTGTGCTTCCGAAAAAAATTCTTCATACAAAATATTGACATTTGTTGGGGTGTAATGCCCAACAGTGAAAATGTTATGCACTTGTTAGGTTTGTTATGTTATGTTATGTTATGTAAATGAGTAGACTAACGATTCCCTTGATGGATTTATTGCTACTGAATATAATTACACAATTATGTCACTTAAATACTATGTTAGAGAAATGCACACCTAAACAATATCGATGTGCATTATTGAGTATGACGTACGAACTCCCACAAAGGTCAATGTACAGCGTAGCTCGTACATATTGCCCACTCACAAAAGCTAACTGGAAACAATAAAAAATGAAAGTGTTATGTTAAATATAAAAATGTAAATGAATTGTAAACCAGAATAATCTAATCCGAGCCGTATACAATTAAATCACAACGCGCAATAGGCGACGTTGCTTTGTTGAGTGTTCGTGCACTCGATAAGTGCACTACGCTGCTGTCGTCTGTGACGTCAACTACAGCTGCGGTGTCCATGATGCTTGCAGTCGACCTCCTTCTGGGCACTGGATGGGGAACAGGTGGTGCCTCAGTTTTCTCTTGACTCGTGCAATGTTTGCGAAGTCGGTGGTAAGCATATATTGCGCTAGCCGTCGCTGCTACTGTTGCCAATACGTATATGACTACGTATTGGTGGATATCGTGGTATGTTGCCCGATCAGATATGATGTCTTCTGTGGTCGCGGCTTTCATCTGTTCTATTTGTTTTCCCATTTCTTGCAGTAATGAGCTTTGATCCATTACCGTCTCATTCTCGGGTTCGTGTTTCAAAACCGGTACCGTCAGGTTGATGATCCGATTAATTGGAGGTATTTCCAGCGTGAGTTCTTCAACATTGGCATGCATTATGTCCATCAGTTGCCTTTGGGAATGTACCGTGAACGTGTCACTATTGATAGTGCAGTCGCTACCAAGTGTCATTACCCCTGCATTGTTAAGTAGTGCAGTTGAAACTTGATTCCCGCATATGACGCGTATTTTGCAAGCGTCACAGCAAAAGTATAAATAGCTGTTTATGTTGTTAAGTTCCAACCACTTGTTTTGACAATTCTCATGTTTTGTTTTGCAGTCAGACGAGTCTTGTCTCTTCTTGCAAAGGCTCTCGTCAGACTGCATGTTGTAAATTGGTGACCTCATGGGGCACAACATAGTCGTGCTGTCGTAATGAATGCATTGATGTAGGTCGGTTCCAGTCATCGGTAGATATGAGTTCTTCTGTATGTTAATAGCTAATAGTTCCGCTATCGGCAGTAGGGTGACCATGTCGAAGCCATTCTTTCTTGGGATAGGAATGACGTGATAAACTTCGTAGTTTTCTCTACTGATTAACGGCACCCGTATCTCAATGATTAGATAGCTCTCTGTCATTTTTGCCTTCACTTGTAGAAGGTGATATAGGCGGAAGAAATCCTCTTGGATGCTGGTGATGGGAAGTGCCACATCCTTTGAGAGCTGACCGGATATGACATTCAATTCGTCCCGAAGTTGTTCTGGCGCAATGAGGTGTAAGTTCATCTTGCCGTTGTAAATGTTGGTTACGGTATCCAACAGACTCTCTTGAACGTTTCTTAGATGCTCTATAAAGCTGTTTGCAGAGATAGCAGACATCAGAAACTCGATTGATAGTTCTTGAGATTCAATTTCTTGATGAATTTTATTCGTTAGCTTGTCTAGGCTTAGCAGATGTTGATTGAATAATTTGTATTGTTTTGCAATTGTTTCTTCCGATCTTCTTAGTACGTTGTATTCGGCTTCTATTATAGTTGTCTGATTTTTAGACAATAGGGCCAGATGTTTCTCATTTTGCTTAATGAGTTCTATATCCCGTTGATATTGTTCGGCGAATTGGTCATCCAGTACTTCGAACAGGGAACGTGCGATTGACCCGACACCGTTGATAAGGCCGCGTTGGCTTCTCATATTCACCCGACCTTGCGGATTCAGCAACATACGGTTATAGTGTTCGAGTTCAGCGAACGCATGATGTAATTGTAATGAGATGACGTCACATTGAGTTTTCTGTTTTAGTTTTGAACATATGGTTTCGAGATGATCGTTAAAGTTGGTGAAAACAGCTGTTCCATGCCAGTAGGGTGTGACGTCGTAGTAAACCACTATCTTCCACTCGTCGCGAATCAATTTCATGTTGGTGGCTTTATCAAAATATAGGCCTTGTTGCAATTCGATAAAGTTTGTTGTGTTTGTTGTCGCGCTTGCTGGACTCAGTAGGTACAGCAGGGTCATTACTAATCCGATCAAGTTGATGTTGCTTGTCTTGGCAGTTTGTTGACGTTTTGTTGCGATCTCGTTTTTAATAGGTTGTATGTGTCCCTTTTCGTTGTTTCGTGGATCAGAGTTTTGTTCGCTGTCAATTGGTAAAATGGATAGCTTTGTTATGGGTCTCTTTATGGAGCCGTTTCTTGTTTTTAGGGTGACGACACGAACATATCCGTCGTTCCCCGGGTGAAGATCTGTTACTCTGCCCATCAACCATTTTCCAGCGGGGCGCTGGTCATCATGTACAACAACCAAGTCACCAATCTTCACATTGTTCTGAGGCTTCTGCCACTTTGTTCTTGCTAACAGTTGGCACAAGTACTCGTTTTTCCACTTCTTCCAGATTTCTGTGTATATTTTTCTAGTTAGCTCCCATCTTGTTCGGGCGTCTTCTCTTGTTTGGATTACGGTCAAACCTGACCTCCCTGTTAGAAAGTGTGCTGGCGTCAGACAGTCTAGGTCTTCCACATTTTCACTCAGCGCGCACAGGGGCCTGGAGTTTAGACAAGCTTCTAGTTTTGTTAAGATTGTGGTGTACTCCTCGAATGTTAACTTCTGCTCACCCACCACTCGTTTTAAATGGTGTTTCAAGCTTCTTACGGCTCGTTCCCACAATCCACCTGCCGAAGGCCATGCGGGAGCGTTGAAATGCCACTGTATGAACATCTCGGCGACTTCCTTCTGTAGTTGTTCGTTCCTGTAGGTGTTCTCTATTTCCCCGTATTGTTCCATGAGCAGTCGATTAGCGCCGACAAAGTTCGTGCCATTATCGCTGTACATATTGCGGGGAGCGCCTCTCCTTGCTGCCATTCTGTTAAGGGCTGCCAGAAATGCCGAGCTTGTAAGATCAGAGACCAATTCGATGTGCACTGCCTTTGTTACCATGCAAACAAAGATGGCTATGTAACCCTTGGTGGTTTTAGCCCCTCTTCCTTTATTCATTTTAACATCGACGAATCCCGTGTAGTCCACTCCTGAATGGTAGAATGGCGGGGCAGGGTTTATTCTTGCGGTCGGCAGTTCGCCCATGATTTGTTGTTGTTTTGTTGGACTGTTTTTTTCGGCACGTTACGCATTTTCTGAGTTGCATTTTAGTGACTCGCACGCCACCGATGATCCAGTATTTTTGGCGAAGGTGCGACAAGGTGAGTCGCGGTCCACCGTGAAACGTCATTTGGTGAGCTTGATCGATGAGCAAATGCGTTAGGTGGCTGTCGTGAGGGATGATCATTGGATTCTTCATCTCTTCAGTTAATGGGGCGTTGTTCAATCTTCCCCCGACTCTTAGCAAGCCTTCTTGATCAATGTAAGGGTTGAGAGGCAATAACTTACTATTTGATGCCACCCTGCCGAGTTTATGTAAATGACTTATGTCCGTTTCAAATACCTTTTTTTGTGTTTGTTTCACAATTGCCTTAGTTGCACTATTCAGTTCTTGCAACGTAAGGTAACTCGGTAAATTGCGATGTTTCGAGTCCAATGTTCGAAATGTTAAGTTCAATGCTCTGTGTATCCATGCGACAATTCGAATGACATGGTTAATAGAGCTATGTTTTTGCAATAATTGTTCGATAATGTTGATGGTTTCTGTCTTGGTTTGGACGGCATTGACTTGTTTCATTTCCGTTGTTTTTACCTCTTGATCTGACTTATAGACCTGTTTCTCTAAAGTCCTCATTTCAACTGATGATAGCCAAGTAGGACCTTGCCACCATAGTTTGTTTCCTTTCAATTGACCAGCGTACTGGCCTCGGCTCGCGGCGTCAGCGGGATTTTCATTTGACTTGACGTAATCCCAACACGAGCGCGGTATTACAGTGTTGTTTTTTTGAACTCGATTCTCTACATATGTTTTCCATCGTGATGGGTCACCTTGTATCCAACCCAGGACCACCATAGAATCAGTCCAGCCATAGACTCGAATGTTATGTTGATGTAAGGATTTCTTAACCTTTTGCATTAATTTGCATAATAGGTGCGCTCCATTTAATTCTAGTTTAGGCAATGTTGCTGTTTTTCTGTGTGGTACAATTTTAGATTTAGCAGCGACAAGAATAACATCTGTTGATGGGCGAACTCGTGCGTAAATAACACACGCATAGGCATCCAGGGAGGCGTCACTGAAGCCATGTAGTTCTATAGCTTGTCTTCCGTCGCATCTGAGCCATCTTGGTACTTCACACAAGTTTATCGCCCTTATGTCCGCTTGTATTTTGCACCATTCTTTGTGTATGTTGTCGGGAACTTCGTCGTCCCATTGTAATTTGACCTCCCAAATTTTTTGGAACAGTAACTTTAATTTTGTTGATAAGGGAGCCAGCCAGCCAAGTGGGTCAAACAATTTTGATATTTCAGCTAATAAGCTGCGTTTTGTATGTTTCTTGCTGACGCTTGAAATCGAACATTGGAATGTAAATTTGTCCCCTGTCGAATTCCAGCATAGGCCCAATGTTTTTGATGTTTGATCCGTTTTGAAGTTGAAGACAGTGGTTTCATTGTTATGTTGGGTTGTTGCATTTTCCAAGACTGCCGGTTCGTTTGACGACCATTTTCTAAGATTGAACCCTCCACTCATGAGTAATTGTTTTAGGTCCGAAATTAGCTTCTGTCCTTGTTCAATGGTATGCGATCCGTGAACGAGATCATCGACGTAAAATGACTCCTCCACTACCTTTGAAGCTTCCGGGAAATTTTGCCCCTCGTCCTCCGCTAGTCTTCGTAGTGTCATTATGGCCAGAAACGGCGCTGCTTTGGTGCCATAAGTGACTGTGGCGAGCTGATATGAAAGTAACGGTTGTTCCGGTGATTCGCGCCAGACAATCTGTTGTAGGCTTTGGTCACAGTGGGCCACAAAAATTTGCCTGTACATCTTTTCAATATCAGCTGTGTATGCATACTTGTACTGCCTCCACTGTATTAATATTGCTTGTAAATCTTGCTGTAGGTTTGGGCCCTTGTACATGAGATCGTTTAAGCTCCAACCGGTAGTTGTTTTTGCGGAGGCATTAAACACAACCCTGTACTTTGTTGTTGTTGACTCGGCGCGTTCAACGCCGTGGTGTGGCAAGTAGCAGTCGAGTGTCTTGTTACATGTTGATTGTTGCATATGACCTAAGTCAATGTACTCTGCTATAAATTCTTTATACGCTTTTGCTAAGTGTTCTTCGTTCTAAAGTTTTGAATTGGGCAATCGCTATCTGTTTGGACGAGCCCAGCTTGCATTCCCAGTCGTTTATCATTGGAAGTCGAACTTCGTATCGTCCGTTTTCCAAACGTTGTGTGGAGTTGCTGTAGTACTCAACACATTTCTGACCTTCCACTGAGAAGTCGCCTTGGTCTTTGATATCTTCGGAATCCCAAAACTGTCTCATATCCTCCAGGTTGTTCAATACCACGTTGCATTGTAATTTTGTAGAATTGACGTGTCCGCATAGTAGCCAGCCTAAGTATGTTTGCTGTGCGATGGGCCGTGTGACGTCATCGCCTTTGATCATTCCTCCTAGCATGATCTGGGAGTAAATGTCTGCTCCAAATAGCAGATCTACTGGTCGGCTGGTGTTGAATTCCGGATCCGCCAAGTTGATGTTTTGTATTTGAGGCCATGACGGTTTTGTAAAGGTTTTGTTTGGTACATTCTTGATTAACTTTCTCATTATGTATACTGATTTTCTGAACTTGAAGTCGCTGCAGACAGAGCTGCATGAAATTGTTATCATGCCCTTGCAATTGCTCTCCTTCTCTCCAACTCCAAAGACAACTCCTTTACACTTCTGGCGTTTGATCCCAAGAAGTTGAGCTGCTCGTTCTGTTATCAGTGATATTTGAGACCCTTGCTCTACTAGAGCTCGCATGTTGTACTGAGTTCCATCAGCTCCCTCAACCTTAACTATGGCGGTCGCTAATAGGATCTCCGAAGCTTCTTCATCATTTTGAGAGACATGAGATGATGAATCCGTTTGGTATTGTTCATTGTTTTTTGCTGCAGCCTCGTGCAATAACGTATTGTGCTTAGCTTTGCACTTACGACATCGGTTGTTTGAAGTACATTTTTTGCCTTTGTGGCTGTACAGGCAATTAATGCAGACTTGCAATTTGTTAATTGTGTTAAGTTTTACATCATTCGACATTTCTAAAAACTTGGCACAAAAAAAGAGGCCATGTTCGTCGTTGCAGAGTGGACAAGTAAACGTTGACGCATGGAACGATTTCGTAACCTTGTTGTTACTAGCCGCCTGATTCTTGTTGTTATGATAGCTGTATTTCTTGTTATGGGATGCTTCTTGATTCTGGTTTGTTGCAGAACTTGACTTCTGATAGTTGTCTTGTTTACGCTGCGACGATTCCATTGAAGTAATCTTCGCCTCTAGGTAGTTTAAGAAATCCTTTAGCACCGGTAATTCTCGCGAGTTCTTCAGTGATTCAATGTAATCTGAGTATGTCTCAGCGTCCAGTTTTTGTGTCAAAATGTGCACTAATAGAGGATCCCAGGTTCTGACATCCACTTCTAAGTTCTTGATAGCGTGCAAACATTCTATTGTGACGTCATGTATTTTCTTGATTGGTGCTAATGACTGTTGTTGCATAGTAGGTAGATTGAAGAGCATGTTGATATGTGATGTAAATATCAGTTTTTTGTTGTTGTAGCGATTGTTGAGAATGTCCCAACACACTAGATAGCTGTCCGAGCTTATTTGTAAGTGCTGTATCAGTCTTTCAGCTTCTCCTTGGACCTTGCTTTTCAAAAATTGCATCTTCTGCGCATTTGACAAAGATGTATTGTTATGGATGGCTTCCGTGAAAAGGTCTTTGAAGGGTATCCACTGATTAAACTTTCCGTGAAATACTGGTATCTCCAACGTTGGTGTTGTTCTTTCTCTATAAGCTCCGGACCATATCTTGGTGTTTAATGCTTTCTTCAGATCAATATATTGTTTTTCGAATCTTGTAAAGCGCTCTTCATATATTGCGTTTTTGTCCCCGTTGAGTTCGCACTCGATTTCCCAATGGAGACTGTCAATAGCAGACCAACGCGCTTGTAACGATTGCAACGCATCCTGGAATTCCCATTTTTCTGTGATAAATTCCACTTGAATGTTGGCGACAGCTCTCATACAAGCCTTGAAGTTCGCCGATTGTTTGCGTAATAGGTCGTCCAGTTTACTGTTGGAACCCGTGTCCCTCTTGTTAGGGCTTTGTTGTTGCCGAGGAGGCGATTGATCCCTCTTGTTGGTCTCAATCGTGTTACTGGTTTGTTCTTCCTCCTTGCTGTCTGTTTGCTCTTGTAATTTCTTGTTCGATGCACCTGTTTCATCTTGTTCAGAGGCACTTTCGAACGGTGTTGGTTGCACCGCCGATCCCCCCGCGGACCGTTTATGCGTCGACAGTTGCTGATGTTGTTGGAGAATTAACTCCTTGACCTCGTTATAACACTTCAATGCTGTGTTATATAGATCGCTTGTAAAGTAAGGATGACTCGCACTTACTTCTGTAGACAGACGGTCATGGTTGAACTGGAATTCACTCCATAAGGTTTCCAGCATTTGCATACGCCGTTTGAAGTAGTCCACGTTCTTCCTGTCCCAGCCATCCTTCTTGATGTTGATGCCGACTTGCTTGATGTTTTCGTAAAGTTCGCGCTGATTCTCGTAAGTGTTAGCTGATGACGTCATGTTGCCAAACTTTCCGACGAATTGACGAACCTTTGCTTTGAGAAGTAGGCTGTTGCTCCACACTCCTGGGTCTTGGTATTGTGCAACTTTTCTCTTCTACGATATGCGCCTTCTCAATTGGATACTGGGGCGACTCGCTTGTGAGAGACCAGTCCAACCGATTCGCGACCGTAAAAGATATAAATCACACAACACTAAATTGCTCGAAGGACCAAATGTTGGGGTATAATGCCCAACAGTGAAAATGTTATGTACTTGTTATGTTTGTTATGTTATGTTATGTTATGTAAATGAGTAGACTAACGATTCCCTTGATGGATTTATTGCTACTGAATATAATTACACAATTATGTCACTTAAATACTATGTTAGAGAAATGCACACCTAAACAATATCGATGTGCATTATTGAGTATGACGTACGAACTCCCACAAAGGTCAATGTACAGCGTAGCTCGTACAACATTATTCATTGTAAGGTCCTGATTACTTAACTTACAAATTAAAGTGATAATTAAATTTATTTAAATAAACAGATGTTATTGGACTGGATTGTATCTGGACTTTTTGCATCGCTATATTGGACTCAACATTTACGGTTTGACAGCTGTGATCAGAAGGGAGATAATTAACGATAGCTTTATTTAAATAGTTGCAGCTACAAAATTTATTCATTATCAATACGTGAAGCGGTAGTTGTAGTTGATCAGGTTGGTTCTACAAACACATTTGACAAATTCAAAGCATTAAATAAAATTTAATAATCTATTGTTATTTGAAATAGTTTCTAAAATATTTATGTTAAACTCACCATAGATGGATAATAACTGATTCAATACCAGTTGCAAGTTTTTCCAAAACGTCTTCCATTACTGACTAAAATATATAGTAGTTTTGATAATTTTGGAGTCTGTAAACGCACAGTATACATGGTTATCTAGCTCAACTCAAGACAGTTCACCGATATGTTCAACCGATAGTTCAACTATGTCTTTCCGAGCTTTTGATTTTTAACAATATTCTAAAAATACTCGTGAAATCGTGACAATTCTTAAAATAAACATGTCCCAATTATCATCTCATTTTCAAAACTGGCCACCAAATATCTCCCCAAATAACCTGGATCAAAGTAATAATATATTAAATTGAAATATGCCCTGCAAAGTTTCACGAAGTACTTAAAGCTGTGGTGGTTTTTTTATTAGTTTATATTTTTATTATAAAACCCTAAATCTATCTTTACAGGTTGCCCTAATGCGATAGTTAAGTACAAATATATTATTAATTACAAACTAAATTCACAATAAAATAAACTAACACCTAACTTTAACTTAATGATAACACAACACCCTAAAAGTCGCCAGAGTAAAGTCACTTTTAGGGTACTTAACTATTAGGTATTTGTACTTAACTATCGCATTAGGGCAACCTGTAAAGATAGATTTAAGGTTTTATAATAATAAAAAAATTAAAAAACTGCGCACCAATCTGCTTCAGCGCGCACCGCTGAATGCAGTGTACACGAAAACAAGTCTATTCTATCGGCTACCACGTTTAGCGTGAACAGCGCGAGCGTCAGCGGTGCGCGCTGAAGCAGATTGGTGCGCGCGGGCGGCACCACCAGCAGCCGCGGCCGACGCCGCTTGCTCACATACTCGTCTGGCACGCACAGCCTAATTGTCTGAAGTATGGCAAAATTTGTAATTTTACCCCTCAATACCTTGAACAAGTATGTGGCTAGTGCTAGTTCTCGCTTAATTTCTAATTTATAGTAACCAACTATTCCCAAAATGAATAGGGTTGGATACAGCAATGGGTATCCAGGATATACTCCATGTATCCTCAAATACATAAACCATATACTTATTTTGTATCCGCTCTAGCATCGTACTATATTTGGCTTCACTAGGACTCCAAATAGCCGCGTTGTACTCCAAGTGGCTCTTCACCAATGCTTCGTACAAGGACCTTAAAGCGCTCATATTAGTAAATTCATTTGCATGTCGCGAAACAAAACCTAGGTTACGGTATGCCTTTTTGCAAACCTCTACGACATGTTTCCGGAAGTGCAAATCAGCTGTGAATCGAATGCCCAGATCTTTGACCTCCATGACACGCTGCAGTGGTTTACCTTCTATGAGGTACTCATGGTGACACGGGACGCGGGCGTGGGTGAACGAAAGCACAAAGAATTTCTCCACGTTGAAATATTTATTTATTATTATCTTCCTGGGTCCACTTAGTGACCCGATCTAAATCTTGCTGTAATATGTCATAATCAGCTTTTTGCTTCACTACATGAATCAGCTTTAGGTCATCTGCAAAGAGTAGGCAAGTTGACTCAGTAACTACTTTCGGTAAGTCGTCCACCACAAGGATAAAAAGGAACGGCCCAAGATTACTACCTTGTCTGACGCCAGATCTCGTGTAATAAATCTCATAAAAGCGTCCGCTACAGTCAACATATTGACATAACCACTGTGTCAAACGTCTTCCGAAAATCTAGGTAGGCAACATCCCCCTGTAGTCCTTTTTTTTTTTTTTGTTCCCGGGGTGGAAAATCCCCATGGATGTCCTCCGTCCTGGGGCGGGCGGAGGGGTCTGTCAGACTCTTACTGACTAAAAACCACCCCGGTGTTCCATCTCACATCTACGCCGGGGTCGCGGGAACACATAATTCTAACGCATCCCCGGCTGGTACCGGCCCGCTTGCGTGGGCCCCGTCTCGGGCGGAGGGAGTGAGGTGTACTCCCTCCGCAACGTCTATGAGTGGCGCGCGCGGAACACTACGCGCGCCACCTTCTCGGGTCCCGATGTTGGGGGGCGACGGAAACATCCACCTGTAGTCCTGCGTCAACGGCTAGCACTAGTTGCGTCATTAGATGAAGTAAATTTCCTGTTGTACCAGTTGACCAGGGCGGAACCAGTGTTGCGCATCAGACAAATGTGCGCTCACCTGTGTATAAACAGCTGTGAATGACTGCCTTAAACACTTTAGCAGGAGCGCATAAAACCGCCACAGGCCTGTAGTCACTTGCTTCCGTACCTCTGTGACCTTTCGGCACCGGCACCACTCGGCTAAGCTTCTATCGATCAGGAAAGGTTGCTGTAGCAATGCAGACATTGAACAAGTGTAGTAAGGGTTCAACTAACACCATGCGGCTATCTCTAAGGACAAAGGGTGGTATGCCATCTGGTCCGACTGAGCGTTTTGGTGGCAAACGGGCGAGCGCACGGCGCACCATAGACACCTCAAGACGACCGAGGTGCGCCCACACGCCGCTTTGCGCCGCAGTTGTGCTAGCGGTCTTTGCGTTTAACGTAGCCGGCTCGGGGTTATATACGGAGTGAAAGAAACGTGCAAACTCCTGTGCGTATTTTTGGTCCGTCATGAGTTGGCCGTCCATATTTAATTTATAATGGCTCAAATTACCTGTTTTTGATCTGACGTAACTCCAGAAAGCTTTCGGGTCTGTTGCAAGATGGCTCTCTACGCGATCTCGATACCGGTCGTGAGCAAGTGCTGTCACAGCCTTAACTTTCGCCCGACACCGGGTAAACGCCTCATAATCACTCGGCGATTTACTTACCTTGTATTTTTTATGTAGGCCGTATTTGAATTGAATGTCCCTGATAATGTCTGAAGTATACCACACTGGGTATGTATATCTATTGTTCTTACGTGCGTCTACCGTAGCGGGTAGCGGCAGTGGGGACGTGACGGCGTCCACAGAGACCGCGAGCGGCGGGTGGTACGCGTCCACGAGTTGCAGCCCCTCCTCTCCCGCGCACACCGAAACGCCACTGCGCCCGCTCAACACGAGATCCAACTGTCTACCATTGCAATTAGGAACCTTATTTTTTTATATATTTATATCAAAATTAAAGTAACTTTTAATAAATAATAACTCTTTTTCTGAGCTCCTGAACCACTTTTCTACATAAAAAACATCATTACTTTTACTAAAAACAGCTTACCACTTCAGAACCAAAGCAAAAAGCTGTACGTTGGCATCTAGTACCAAAAATTGTAGAACAAGTGGTTTTGTATTGGTTTTACGCCAACTCACTCCCTACAGAGCAATCCGGGTTAAGATAAACATGATTTATTTGCGCAAAATAATGCGTAATATAATGCCACCCGGAGGACGGCTTTGTCTACAGACTGCTAAATATGAACGTACGGTTATGTGAGATACTAAAGACTAGTTACCTTAGTATAGTTTCTTAATCTTAGCTATTGTTATAAGTTAGGGTTGTATTTTTACCAACCAGACTCGTTGGTTACACTTAGTGTAAGCTTAAAAGTCCAGATCGACTATCGGTAAACGTACATCGAGGTGCTGAAGTGTCTGTACGAAAACGCCTGTATGTCAGTCCGACTCCAGGACCAGATATCGACTGCCAGGGTCGCGGGTGGTTCGAAAGAGATACCGTGACCTTGGCACAGGCAACTGAAGGAACATGGGTGAGTTTTAGTCAGTAAAGGTCTGACACGCCCTCGCCCCAAGGAGAAGTCTTTTAATGATATCCCACCCAAAAAAAAAGGACCTGACATCGAAACCTATCCTGCTGCAGCGACACCTGCTGCACTTTACCGTTGGACTGAAAGATGTCTTATTCTGGACTGGAAAAGGGTTGGCATCAACATCAATGGCTACTACATTACTCACTTTCGGTTTGCCGATGATACAGTAGTCATGGCTGAGACTATGGACGACCTCAGTACTGTGCTCGAGTTTTCCTAGGTGATCGAATCAGTAATGAAGAGATCAGGATTAGGTAGGTTTATGGTACCAAAACGTTAGTCTCGCGTCATTTTTTGTAAAACTTGTTGCAAATATTTGTGATTTTCCATGATTTATTTGAAAAATCCCTTTTGACATTCAAAACGAAGAACTCGACTTTTCAAATAACAAATAACTTTGTTTTAATTATTTTTCCCTTTCTGGCAAAAATTGCACAAAATTTACCAAAATCAGTCCATTTCTTGCACGGCTCCTTAACCATTCCGTTTCCAAAGTCAATTACAATAACCCCGTTACAACCGAATCGAATCAAATCGATACCTAACAATACAATTTCACATCGATTATTACAGTTGAACGAAACAGCTACGTTTAAATCTATTACGTAAAGTTACGGGTTGACCGCATTCGTTCGTTACATTAATGTAGCTTACGGTTCAAATCCTCTTGGGTATGATAAATTTATAAAGCCTTTCCGGGTACTTACCTCCATATGTCTTGAGGATAGTTTTGGGTGTAAAATATTGGTACATAGTAGAAAGGGAAATCTATAAAATAAAAAGTCTGTAACTAGGCTTTTATTACTTTTGGACAGTTTTTTTCTATTTGCTATTCTCTGGACGCTTTTAACGTGTGTACTACACGTTAAAAGCGTCCAGAGAATAGCATCTTAGAATAGCGTCTTGTTAACATCATTCTCACATTTAATTATAAATTAAACATTAAAGATGTAGGTACTCAATATTTTTGCAATGATATAATTTAAAAGCATATGCATAATTTAAACGTGAGTAATGGAACCAATATTTTGTAAGCATATTATTTTAATTTAAAAGAGTGTCCATGAAGTTTATTGCCCATTGTTCTCCATAGGTACCTACCTACTACGCTTTGGAATGGGCAACTAGCTACATTTTTCTGAGTAACTGACTCCTTGACAATTTAAAAGTGTCTGTAAATAGATTACTTTAAATAAATGCTTTGAGTTTGAGTTTGAACTTCACTCAAGAATTACTTACAACTAGTTTATAGCCATTTTGATTGGTCGAAAATTGTTTTAAGTAATGCTTGGATTTGAATGAGGTTCTGTAACAAGTTGCCTTAGTGTTATTGTTTTAATATTGTCATGAAAATCAAATAACTATTTTGGTCATTTAGATCTTTATTGACGGTAGATGGTCGATTAGACGCATTGAACTTTCATGGATTTAATAGGTACGAGTATACCAAATGTTGTTTGCACGTCTATCAAAGTTTGTGTCAAAACTTTCATTCTCTTTTTAAAAAAAACAAATGTTTTATTTCATGAAAACACAGAATAATACTAAAATCATTTTCTAAGTATATTCCAAGGAAAATAACAAAAATTAATAACTGTAACAAATCACACGTAAGTATCATCGAGTCCATGACGATGATGCGAGTTATGTTTAAGTCCCATATATTTCGAGCAGTGGTGGCCCAGTGGTAACGGCTGCGACCTACGAACTTTGTGAAAATTATATAATCACCAATGCTCTTAGAACGGTGAAGGAAAAATTGTTAAGAAACCGGCATGACCTAGAACCAAACATTCGAAGACATGTGACATCTACCAACCCGATCTCGGCCCGCGTGGTGGATGTCGGCCGAATGCCTCTCACTGAGAGGAGGACTGTGTCCAAGCAGCGGGAACATTATAGGCTGATTTTGCTATGCTTAAAATGAACAAGCCTATTGCCATCAACCGGCCAGAAATCCAGATTCCAGGCTGCTTCCGAGAAATTCCAGATGGAAACACGTAAAAACAGCCCACAAAAAAAAACTGCACAAATCAATCAATATATACATATTTATAAATATAAATATATAAACCTTCCTCAATTCATTTTACTACGAAACAGTAAACTGGCGAACAAAAAAAGGGTGAAGGATCGAATTTTTCGTCGAGATATTTAGCGAAAAGTGGCAAGGCCTCCTGTTTTGGACGAAGGCGTCCGCTGCTAATTAATTACGATTGCTGTGTAACGAACCGTTGCGTCCCAAGGAAATGGCTGCAGATTTTTTTGTCCGGCAGTTTAAAAAAGATTGGTGGAAGCCAATTCCGCGGATTTTTCTGTAGCTTTTTAGGGAATAATGGCCAAAAGAAAAGCCTGTTCTTTTTGTAAAAATATTTTCGTAATCATTTTAAAGGTGTATTTTATGCTGTAGAAAGGTGAAGTTAAATCTGTGTAAAAATACCCTGTTTGATATAATTATAATAACTTGTAATAAGAATTCATAATTTAAACTCTTTACAGGCATGTAGACTCTTCTCTTTTGCAGGTAGGTACCTATCCTAGCTCATCCTGTTTGTCAATTTTTTGTTAACATGTTTTGTCTTAATGATGGAGTTATCAACGTAACAGGATGATGGGGTACCTTAAATAAATATGTAGTTGCATGTTATTACATTATCAATTTCAAAATATTTTATTTCATATTCACCTACATGGGCACTTATGATACGTCAGAATATAGATGCACGGTTCCATTTGGTCGTTTCCTTAGGAGAAGAGCCGGCA
Source organism: Dasypolia templi (assembly GCA_963555695.1). Lineage (NCBI taxonomy): Eukaryota > Metazoa > Arthropoda > Insecta > Lepidoptera > Noctuidae > Dasypolia > Dasypolia templi. Next base: position 4,455,955 of record OY743148.1, on the reverse strand, counting down.
AGAAACTCCATGGTTACCTACTCTTTGAAAAATATTTGACTTTTACAATGTTTTCAAATTACAGTGTTAAAAGGTATAGGAGGACAGTGTAGGCCTGTCTACAAGTACCAGAAGCTTAACGAACAGACAATGGTCTACAAATCTACAAGGCCTACAACGTGCTTACATTTACAAAATATAAATGAATCTAAGAAAAAAAATTATAAAAACAATTCAAACCAAATGACATTATTGGCATTTCAACTGTAACAAATCCGAATTATTCTGTCCACAATATCCACTAATCAAGAGTTGAAATTACAATTGTAGGTATATAATGTCAAATGGTGAAAATACACACCGTTATTTGGGAGCAGTTATTAGAAATTAATTGATAAGAAAAATTAGAAAATTACTAGCTGACCCCGCAAACGTTGTTTTGCTTCTTTTTTTTTCTTATATAGATGTTGGCCGATTCTCAGACCTACCCGATATGCAAACAAAATATCAGACAAATCGGTACAGCCGTTTCGGAGGAGTTTGGTAACAAACATTGCGACACGGGAATTTTGCATATTAGATGTGAGAGGGGCTTATGGCTAAATTATAACAGCCGTAAGGGTCATAGAAAGTTAAATTAAGCTTGCTGCGGTCGGTTCCTAGATGGGTGAGCATCCATTACAAATCGAGACCGTCCGTGCATCGGAAAGCAAGTCAAGCTGTTGGTTCCGGCTGCCATTTGTAGATCGTTGAAAGTCGTTACGGGGAGTCAGAAGCCCGAAACTTTGACTTCCGGTGTTATCAAGGGATATCGTATTACCCAGTTACTGGGTTATGGAGATGAGATAGACTGTCGCTCCATATAAAATACTGGTGTTCCGCTGCAGCTGGTGAGATGTGAAGCCAACACAGTGATGCCAGATTGGGTGGACAATATTTTTGGGGGGATCTTTGGAGGACAAAATCTGGGTTTGGAGAGCCAACACCAACATAGCTTGAAAAGGCTATACAGGGTGGCAGGGACATTCACGGAATAGAAAAAAACAAGTGGAAGTGCCCGTCAGTTAACCTGCGCATGTCACAACTATGCGGAAAAATATGTAAATTGATAACAACCTTCGTCAGTTGTTATAGTGAAATTTTGTATGAACAACAAATAAGCTTATCGTTAAAGTTGAATTTGTTTTTCATACAAAATTAAGTCTTACTACAATGGAATAAAGTTGTTATTATTTAGTAGCCGTGTGGGCACTTCCACTTGTTTTTTTCTATTCCATGGAGAAATCGATGCGCAACCTCTTACCATGGATTCAGTACATGGTTCGGGTGTTAAAAACTAAAATTGCTGTTCCAAATATGAACGAGTAGGTAATGCACTTTTCTATGAAGCAGCAGATATTTCTAGACTTGGGGATCTAGAATCATGTACTGAATTCATGTGTCCGGTTTTACGCAAACTGTCCTTGACACCCTGCATAGGCAGATGTTAAGGTTACTACAGTGAAAGTGCAAGAGATTATTGAGACCGAGCTAGTGTAATCTACTAGAAAGCTGAATTTGAATCAATAACACAAATTCCTATGTAACCGCGTCGTTGAAAACTGCTTTATGAAAATGTTAAAATAACTGTATGGCATGGCATTAGAATTAATTTGGAGAAATTTTGCGACACGGTTTTCACATATTAGCTAAACGTTGAAAGCAATGAATTTCTTAATTAGACATCATGTTATAATTTATTTTACATAGGAGGTGTACAGCTTGTATAACGACTTAATAGACAAATACACATACATAAACTCACGCCTTCTTTCTAGGGGTAGGCAGAACTACAGAATGGCACCTGCTACTATCCTTACATACTCCTTTTATTATATGCTATGTATTTTAAAAATTACGGGCTTTAAAAAAAAAAATGCCTGTGACGTGAAGCCAACATTTTATAACTCCAGTTGCACTTTTTTATAAACATATTTTTCTGTTACCATTTATGATCCGACCTTTCCCGACTCCGGCTTGACGTCGACGTACGGGATACCCTGTATTTTAATATATTACATAGAAAGAAAGAAACTGTTTATTAGGACTCGCACAGGAATACACATTATACAGTACGTTGTGTGATACGCAGTATCACAAACTGAACTAAACACACTCATAAAAACATAACTATTAACAACACAAAAATAAAACAAAAGTAAATTGTTACTAAAAACAAAGTCCTGTACGAGGCTAAAAGGCTATCTCAGCATAATGCTGCGACACTTTAAAAAAAAGTGTCACAGCGCTGGTATTCTGATAGGGCCCACTGTGATGTCACGGACAGATACAGAAATATATAATCGATCAAATAATATATGAATGTAAATTCATTAGTGTTTAAAATAAAATATAAATGTCTTTTATCTTAATCCGCTTGTCAGCAACCGACGTAACACATACATTACATCCATCCAATTTTTTTTATAATATTAAATTGCTTGAATTGCTACTTAGCCCTCTTCCTCTCTCCTAATTTTTGCTGTGCCCGACAGGGTCCATATTGATCTTTTATTTCGTTAAATCATCTATGCAATACATATGGAATGCTATGAAGAATTGAGTATTGCTTTTAATAATACGTCTTATTTATTCTGGGGCATAAACTGAAACAATTTAGGGCATTCTCTTTTACAGCTTTCAATCTAGACTTTAATCTGCCCAACTTAGATAAACAGTTTATAGAGCCTGCCTTCATTACCAAGTGGTCGTAACATTTTAAATTATCAGTGAGTAGATCACCCAAAGCACTCAACAGATTTGGATAATTCCTTCAAAGCGAGATTTCTAAGTAAATGTTTATAAGGGAAAGCTTTTTTAGTATCTCAGTAATGAAAATAATTATTTGAGCATAACAAGGCCTAGTAATTTAAGGATGAGGGAGGAAGTAATTTGCTAAAATATCTTCTTGAGGTATTTTGCTTTAGTTATGTTATCTTGAGGAGTACTTTGGACAAAGGGGGACTCTTTAAGAAAAGTCAAATCATTTATTTCAAATAGCCACATTAAAGTCACTTCTGAACGTCAATATTTCAAAAAAAAAAACAGAAATTATTCTAGTTGCCCCGTTAAAAAGGTAGTTTCGTATGGAGAAGAATGGGCACCGTTATCTTTTAAAATATTATACAACATTTTGTTCTCACACATTAGTTTAATAATTATATGTGAAGACCTAGTCACCTAGAATAAAATACTATAACAAAATAGGTAAAAATAATTAAATTGAAAGCAATGACAGGTAAATTAATAAGGTGATAGTTACATGGTGCTCACATATTGTAGAAGAATTAATTTAGTGTTATTATGTTGTGAAAAAGGAGTAAAGTGTTTTTTGTCTATTATTTACCCGACTGTACAAAGTAAGTTTTTCTCGCGATCATTTTTTGCAATATTCATAACCACCCATTTCTGTCTGTGTGACATGTGTGTCCAATATCTGAGATTTTATGGATGGTAATATTAGGTTTTTATTCTTTCCAAATTAGACAATAGCAGGAATTAAATGAACGATAACCTTCTCAATTCCAAACAAACGATGCAAATTTTTACACCATTTATACGCAGACTTTAAAAGCACTGTAATTTATATCTTAATCCGTCGGCATAGAGTTCTTTATTTGCCTTCGTATCATCATAAAACAATTAAAATTCGGAGGGTTCAGCAATAATAAAAAAGTCGTTTATTACCTACTGTCTTTTCATTATCACGACATTAAATGTTTCATTAAGAATTTAATTGGACTTTATTTTCCGCTAATGTTCATAAAATTAAAAGCAAACGGTGTAAATTATTATTTTGTTATGAAGATATTGTATTTTATGTTTATTTATCAATTTGCCTTTTTTTCTTATAAATTAAAATGCTTAGGTGTATGTATACATTATACACCACTACTAACTGTTTACTTACTAAATAATATCTAGACTGCCTCGTTGGTCTAGTGGTCGCAAGAGCTACTGCTGAGCATGAGGTCGTGGGTTCTATTCCCAGGTCGGGCAAAGTGTTTTTGGGTTTTTATTTCTAGAATTTCTTAGTAGCAGCCCGGAGTCTGGATTTATGCCCGTTTGATGGCATCAGGCTCGCCCCCTATTACATACGACTTAAGCATAACTGGCGAAATGGGGATGTGCCTATAGGCACACCTCTGCCTAACACTTTGGGATTACAGGCGTGATGTTATGTTATGATATAAATAACTATCCAAACAAATACAAAAACAAAAGCTCTGATGACCCAGAATACTGGCGGCATTGCCACGTTGAATGTCAAGGCTAATTCGTTTGATCTTGTGTTCTGAGCTTTGTTAGATAGATAGATAGAATACTCTTAATTATGTACCTTCAAAATTACAGACATAGATGTAGAAATTTTACATTGGGTGTCACAATGGGCGGTCTTATCGCTAAAAGCTATCTTTCACAGACAACCTTTGGATGGATTAAAGGGAGAAGGAGTGTGTTGGTGGTGTTCTTGTTCATTATAATGTGAATTTCAGAAAACCACAGAGGCTGCTTGCCATTGAAAATCAAAAACTACGAGTAGTTCACTGTCTTTTCTCAATTTTGTCGGGGACGGATTTCAGTCTTACCGAATGCAGGTTGGAGGGATCTGACCTTCACCACTCAGTAACTGGGTAACACGACGGCCCTGGGTAAGATTAGGTAACCTATCGGAAACGAATCTTTGTAAAGTCAACAACAGTCATTAAACAGCTTCCTATGGTTTTCCACTTATGTTTAATTTCCTTTGATTTATCAACACAAGTATTTCAGCGGAATCCATCAATTAGATTTTTCACGTGTTTGGCTTGAACATAAAGGTTTTTGTTCATTTTCACTTTTTAGTTTTGTTTAGCTGGAGCTGGACATTGAGGGATAGGTTTCATGTGAAATCAGATTTTGGTATACAGTTCCACTGGTGACTTTACATTTAGGATTTTCGTTACATTTTTTTGTGATTTTTGTTTTTATAGTCAGGCATGCCGAAAACCGCAGTTATTTTTTGAAACCCTAGTTCATTTCTAATAGTTAAAGTATAATTATACTCGTTTTGCATCTTAACATTAGTCATCACTTCATTGCAAAATAGTCTAGTAATTAGAAAGCATCATTTCCAAATTCTGGTGTTTCCTAAATTCTCTGAATTGCTCGACACATGACTAAATTATCTTAAAAAAATGAGCATCTATCACTCGATTGCTTTAAGACAAAAATGTTTTTTGATGATTAATTCGCTAGTGATGGCCATACGGGAGAGACAGGTCACGGCAAATTATACCGGCAACGCAACTGTTCAGCTGCAGCACGATGTCGCCTCGAAATTAGGACACAGCGAGGCGCGAGTGGCGACGGTATCGTGGGCGACGGCGCAACGACGTTGTTTCGTTTCGGCGTGCAGACCAGTACGCACGCGGTCGGCACGCTGTAAGCAAGAGTTGTTTGGTAGCGGCAAGAGCGCTGGCTGTCTGCCGTTAGCTTTTTGATATTGACACTATGCTCTAATTTGAATGGAGCGGTGCCGTTGCGGTGCCGGTGTAGTGTGCCATGACTTCAGCAAATCAATTTAATTTGCTAATTTATTCACATGGTGGCGCTGTATTTAAATTAGTACGGTTCGTGCGCCACCACGGAGCGACATTCCGAAAAAAAAAGGTAGTAAATTTATTTGCTTTAATTTCAATTAGTAGTGGTGTAGTTTCACAGTAGATTCGTGTACTATCTAGAAATACAAAAAAAAAATAGAAAGAAAGAAAAAGAAGAAACATCCTCAAGTTAGCTGGCAGGGGGGGGGCTGACTAACAAAAAATAGCACTTTAAAGCTTAATACTGCAGGCGGATCCCTCATTCGAATAATGGTTTTCTCTCACCCGCAATATTTATAACGACCTTTCCTACGATAACCCACGCCATGGGATAGATGAGAAAATAGTTATTCATCCCACTTTACTTGTAGGGGACGTAACATTTTTTATAGATTTAATTTTTCCAATTCGTTGGCCTATTACAGCTTTCTAGTACTAAAAGCCTCTGGAGCTAAGCTGCGGACAGACGGACAGATGGACAGACGATCTGACGGACATGGCGAATCTATAAGGGTTCCTTGTTGTCTACGGAACCTTGAAAAGGAGCTCCAGCAAGCAGAAATCAATGAAAAGGTTAAAGTAAAGAGGCAGAGGCAAACCTAGTGCCGACCGTCTTTCCTGTAGGTACTACTTTGGCCATCACTATGATATGTCAGACGGTCAGGTCAGTTATCTTTTAATTCAAATTTTATTTATGTTCCTTACATTATAAAAATATCTTTATGCAGTTTTTCTTCAGACTGAGTGTTGCTGATTTCCTTAAAAATAAAAGTTTATTTATGATTTCAATGTTTTCAGTTTAATTTAATCTTAAAATATGGCTATCTCAAACGAGTTTACCCTAAGCAATATTCTCAAACTTCCGACAAGCTTTCTACTTCTATCACTCATTTAACTAAATAAATCACTAGAAAAACAGACAAAAAAGTACCAAAACCGACTAATTCAAAATCACACATCAGTCGTCAAACGTCACAGCGTCTCAAAATAATCCATCAAGCAACAAGGAGGTACTATCAACAGTTGTGCCGCGCGTCATTTATCTTCGGACCATCTCAGGAACAAATTAAACACTTTAATACACGAGGCGTGCCTAAAAAAGGAAAAGAGCCATGAAAAAAGTGCCCTATCGAATGACGGTGAAGATGTTTGTGAAACTGGAAGTGATACTAGTAGAAAAACGTTTGAAATCAATCCCAATGTATAGTCGTTGGCATTGGAATTCAAAACCACGAAGAGTCAAACTGGCTTAGTCAATTTCTGCATAAGGAATAACTGGTGTTTGGAGAAAAAAATGCTGGAGTACTTATCGGGTGTAAAAGACAGTAAACGAAGCCAATAGTCACTTTTACTCATTTGTCATTGTATTTTTTTTTTTTTTGTACTGGACCATACCTTCTGGTAACGAAGATGTTGAAAATCAAAATTCCAACTTTTACTCAGGTTTTTTTACGAAAATAAGTTTTAAATGTTATATTTTAGCACAACTTTAAATACCCCCACGGCCCCTGTACCGTTGCATGCACCCATCAAGCATGATGTTTTGCGTGTTACGTTGCGTCTACCGTAACAGCGATTATTCACACAAAAAAAAAAAACCTAGCAATTTTTTTGTTCTTATTCTGATGCACAGAATGCGTAATTGACAGCTATGCGATGGGTCTTTTTATACCCTGTATCATTATTTGTGACAGTCAATTACGGAATATCCTTTGTCCTGCAGCGGGAGAAACATAGGCTGGTATTATTTTGATATCTAAGATTCAACTCTTAAGCTAGAACCACCCTATAAGACTGTGCTCACTGAGAAGATATGGCCAGAAAGTAGGAGAGTTCTGTGTTTACGGATGACAGGGATAATTAAAGAAAAAAAAACTCGTGGGTTCGGGGTAACCCCATGAGAAACGGAGTTCGTTTCGCTTTTTTTTTTTACTCCAAATGTAATTGACTTCACTATCGGCTAAAGCCCCCTCAAAAATAATTAAAACCACAGCAATGATGAAAATTTTAAAAAAAAAACGTGGTGCCATATTAGTTTTTCATTTTGACCTCAGTATTGGCTTCAACACCCCCGAAAACCATGAAAACTATTTCTCTCTCTCTCTGCGTGTCTCTTTCCAATACTTTATAAAATTTTAAATTCAGCATCTTGCATTTTCATTTTCATATTTTCAATCCAAGATGGCGCATAACGATTTTTCGTTACGTGACAATTTCAACAAATTTTCTAAAAAAATACTCTTACCGTAAGCTGCGTTGAAGAACTTTGTTCCAAAAATCGTGTTACGCCCATCTCAAATAACTTTGGACAGCAGAAATTCTCTATTTTAACTAAATAACTTTAGTGTACATCAAAATCTTTAAAATCACTAACCAACCAACTCTTCCAGTCAAACTTAATCCACAGCAGCCTTTAGCCATCAGTTGTGTTCCACCGGCAAAAAAAATCAAGTCCCCCCCGAGATCCGGATTCTAAATCTGTCCAACTACCCACGTTTGACGTTTACCGAAACGATACCTTTGATTAGTATTTTTGTGTTTCTGTACACGTAAATAGTTTGAATTGATTCGGAATTGAATGGGACGTAAAGATGTTTGGTGGAATTTAATGAGTGCGACCTTTTTGGTAGTTGCTTCTGTATTTATAAAAGAACTGTAAATGAGAAATGGATGGTGTTTCTTATGGGAAGTGAGGTGCAATTAAGTTGAAGGATGTATTTATAAGCTTACCTACTAACAATTTTTTTTTTTTGTGAATGGCATCTCGCAGGTTAACCTGTAAGGTTGTCGTCTGCTTAAGCGGACTTGCTGCTTACTAACTTGTTTGCTGAGTGGTTTTTAAATAGGAAGTACACTCAAACTGGAACGGAAAAGTAAATATTTAACCACACAAATAACCATCAGTCTTGATCAGATCTATCATATCAAATAAGTGATAAAATTCTAAACGTATCAACTTTCCCAAAGTGGGAATGAAAATTTTTCTGGCTTTCCGCCAGTCTTCTGGGCATGTTTCCGGATGACAGCGATGCGGACTAGTTCTTCGACGCCTAAGTGTCCCTTTTGTATTTATTTGTACAGTTAGTAAGTAAGTTATTTAATTTAGTCCTTGTGTAAATAGTTAGTTGTATTTTAAAATAAAGTTTCCTTAGAAATTTTTCTTCATGATTAGTTAACATGGCATAGAGTTTAATTTACAACTTAAAGAATTATTTTAATACAGAAAACTTAATTGAAAATAACCTGAATGAAGTTTGACAAAAATTGAAAAAATCATTTATACCTACTTCGCCCCAATCTAAAATAAAGTCTATTTTTCAAACTGCAGCAGGCTTTTACTTCGACTGGCAGCAAATCTTTTTCAATCCATTGCAGATCCAAAAGCGTCATATAACAAATGTCGAAACCAAAGCGAGCGATGGAGCTAAAAATACCTCCTCCTACCAGAACTAATATGCCTGAATCAAGTTCTCCAGAATTAGAATCGTCTAGACATCATCTGACTGGACTCTTCAAGAATGTCGCTGAGACGAATCATACAAAAAACTAATTTTAAAATGTCTCAAATTTATGTAATTCGATACTTACCACGAATTTTATGTCCTTTGAAAAACTCTAACCAAATCTTTGATGTGAAGTTGTTTGAGTCCTATTATGGGCTCAACTTATTACTAGGAACGACGATTAGAATAACAATTATTAGAGTTGTGGTTTATTGAAATTAAGAAAATCCTACTGACTAAAATGACGAACTTTATCTAACGCAAAAGACGATTTAGATTTGTTGTTTGTTTTAGATAGTTTCTATTTTAAAGCCTGGACATCTTTTGATGGAAGATTTAACTTTGAAGACGTTCATGAAATAAATAAACTATCAATACACCTAGTTATATTAACACGTCATCATCACTAGCATAAACTGCTACTTAAACCGTATTTTTCAAGGAAAAATCATTCTTTAACTTCTTTTAACATGAACAACTGTTCTCACTTAATATTACTCGCAATGATTCACATCCTCATAGACACGTGCTCAAACTTTTTTAAATCGACTCCCATATCGACAACCCTATCCATACGTAATTTACGATCATACCCGAAGTTTTACGACGTCATTCGGGCTACGTCACAGCCACGATTCCGTTAATGAGAATGGGAACTATCAGTCAGCAACCGGCCGGAATCTACGATATTGGATAGAAAACGGATATCTATTTCTGGATTTTATCTTTCGTTCTATGTAAGTGCACGTGCGGTAAAAGTGTCACTCCTCATTAAATTTTACTGGTTTTTTGCTTTGTCTGGAAGGGATTAACGCTGTGGATTTTGAACGCGACCTTTAGGGTTCGATTGGTCTTGGATGCAAGGATGTGTGAGTGTGAAACTGTGATTTGACATACACGTTTTCTCGTTTCGGCTATCTATTTTAAAAAGGGCAGAAGAAGAGTAGGATATCCTTAGTTATAAAGTAATTGATGGTTGAATAAAAAATTTGTCATAATCAGCCTATAATTTTCCCACTGCTGGGACACAGGCCTCCTCTCAATGAGAGAAAGTGGGCCATAATTCACCACGAAGGCTCAGTGCGGGTTGGTGGATCTCAACATGTCTTCGAATTCTTGAAGTTCTAGGAGTTTCCTCTCGATGTTTTCGTTCATTATTTTGAGAGCAGAGGTGAGGAGGAGGAGATGAAATTAAAAACACAATACTACAACTCGTAAGTCGAGGCCGATACCACTGAATATACCCTATGATGTATTGCTATTATGATTAAATAGGGCAAATTAAACCACTACATTGGATTTGTTTTGGATAACAGCTTTATGGTGTTTGTCTGGATTAGCAACCGACTTAGAAAAAATAAACCGGCAAAGTGCATGTCGAACCTCGCAATGAAGGGTTCCGTAGTTAGGACGAATTTATCCCAAAAACAAACTTAACATTGTAGTTGAAAAACATGTTCTCCCACACATCGATATACGTCACACTTAATTATCCGACTGCAAATGTAAGTTTGCAATTGAAAAAAAAGGTTTTTTTTATGTGATAAATATACCAATTAACGATTTTTGGACTTTTTCCTTAATTTGTGGTGTGAGACCTTGCTTCTTGCCACATTTCATGATACTACGTCAACGGGAAGTGTCGCATAAATTAAATTAAATTTAATAAAACTTTATTTCAGACCATAGGTCCATATTTTGTTAGTATATTGATGTTAGTGACAATAGTGCTTAGGTTACTAGGTTAGTATTGTAAGTTTTTACAAAATTAACTATTTATTAAGGCCTACTACTGTGGCCACCCAGTGCCCCTAAAATCATTTTCAGAATGCTGTTACCCTGTTACTACCATGCAGGCGCTGTAGTAACGAGGCCGCTTTCTTTCGCATGATGGCATGAAAACCATCTGTGCGAGCCTCTGCGAACATTGCAGAAGCGCTACAACGCCATGGCAGTCCCAACAGCATCCTAAATAAATCGCGCATAAATCGCGTTTTTTTTGTCGGTTTTTAAAGCTCCAAGGGACCATAAACCTACGTAAATTATATTAATTTCAACGTGATACCTTCACGCGTTCCTGAGAAAAGGGCCTTGACCGGCTGATAGACAGACAGACAGACGAACAACGAAGTCATCCAATAAGGGTTTTTTCCCTTTTGAGGTACGGAACCCTAAAATTACATTTATTTCTATCTTTTTAAGGGTTCCTTACCCAAAGGGAGACAACGGAACACTATTATAAGGCTTCCCTGTCCGTAAGTCCATCTTCCTGACAGCGGGCTGTATCTCAGTAACCGTAATAGGTAGACAGTTGAATTTTTCACAGAGTTTATATTTCTATTACCGCTCAACAAATAATAAAAAACTAAAAAAAGTTTAAAATTTAAACAAAACACGTTTCTTGTAAGGTTTTTCATTCTGGATCGCAGACGAAGTCGAGAGTAACACCTAGTTATTTTAAATATTTTCTTAACCCATTGTTACACTCACAATTGAAATGAGATCAAACGTTTAGAAAGTGAGTCGGGGTTTTATCTAAGTACGTATTATTTTTGTAACGGATATCAAAATATAATATTTCAAATGGATATGCTTCCATATATCTTCCATTGTTTTATGATGACGTGTCTGTAGATATTTAGGAAGAAATTGAGACGTGTTATGTTCTTAATTTAATTTCATTTGTTTTGAATCATCTTTTCTTCTTTCTTTATCCCCTCGAACGTAAAAAGTCAGGAGCTGACCAACATGCTGTATGCTGCATGCTGTTTGTCAATACCGACATTTTTTTTATTTTGTCTGGGCTTTTTTTTGGTACTACTGGCCTCATTTCTTTTTGTAAGCTCTTTTATTAGAAACATCATGTTCTTATAATTTTCCTAAAATATCTGACTTATGGCTTTATAGATGCAGATGTGGCTGACTTGTTTTTTAAGCCAAAGAGTTTTAATAAATAAAACTCTTTGGCTTTCTGCTCCCTGAAACTTCATGACAGGTTACAATAATACTTGCAGGATGTGACATTAACTGGATTAAGGTAATTTTTATAATAGTAAAAAGCCACGACATAGGTACCTGAACATGGCGAAATATTTTTAATTAGCATCTCAGCCTACCGTACTCATAAACCAGACCACGTGTGAACATTTTTGTTCAAAACTTTCGCAGGATACGCTAAAACTTTTGGGCTCTTGATGAGCTCAAAAGTTTAGGCTAATAAAGTTAAATTACAGAAGTCATATCGTAACGTATATCAGAAGTAAAATTAGTAACAGTCAGTTGTTAGGAAAAGTCTGCGTTTTGGACTGAACCAAAAAATTTGTAAGGTTTACATTTGGATTTTTGTATAATATTAACTGATACTGTGTGGTGTAGTGTGACCATGAATGATAGGCTGAGGAATGATGCGATAAGGCAACGGTGTGATTTAAAAGAAGATGTAGTGACAACAATTGAAAAGAGTATGCTTAGATGGTTTGGTCGTGTCGAGAGGATGAATGAAAGAAGGCTAACTGAGTGGAAACGCCGGGAGGGGACGCCTTAGGGGACATATAGTGACCTTATTGGAGATGTTCTTAAGAAAGGTTAGGTGCGTAGCACTCGCAACCAGCGTGCGTATGACCAGATATATGATCGTAAACGAGACAAATAAAAGGAGTGTGTAAGAATCGCAGCAGGTGGCGTTCAGTGGTTACTGTCGTCTGCCCCAGGAAGAAGGCGTGTATGTATGTATCAACTGTACATCCTGAAGGTCAGATGGGCAGGCCGACTCACACATAGTTGGGCAAAAAGGCTAGGCGGATTAATTAACTATATTCTAACATAACTTTTAGGCTATAGGCTCGCCCCCTATTACATGGGACTTAAACATAACTGGCGAAATGTGGGTGTACTGTAGGTACACCTCTGCCCAATCCTTCGGGGAAACAAGGCGTGATGTTATGTTACATAACTTTTCGTATCCTGTTGCAATCATCATCATCATCGAGAGCTTTGTTCCACCCAATGCTGAATATAGGCCAACTCCATTTTTGTCATGCTTCCTTGGACTTTGCGACTCTCAACTAAGACTTCCCTGCAATCTTCTGTCGGACATCCACTGGCTGTTAGTCTACCATCGCGATGAGCTTCATTGAATTACTTGTGGATATTTAAACATTAAATGATTATATAGGTACTTTTATGCCTGGCTATAGGAAGCTTTAAGTTACGGTTGTATTTAAAGTGGACATCTTTCGACTGATTGTGTGTTTTCTCTTCAGTTATAATTATTTTACTAGTATTTATATCCTCTCCAGTTTCAAAAATTTACGTATTTGGTATTCTTGGATCCATAAGTCCGCATTTCACCAAATTCTTCATTCGTCTTTAATGATAGCCACCGACAGAGAGTTAATGCCAATAATGCAGTCGATTTCATCCCGGAAACCACATAATAAAAACATTTGATTAAATATATGTGACAAAAGCCGTAGTAAATACCTACATCCTCTAGAGGATGTAGGTATTTACTACAGCTACGGCGTTAGACTATTCTTCGACTGCAAAATTAACTTGGAATTCAACAAATGTTACAACTAATTTATTCCATAAAAAGATGAAGCAGACATTACATCTGGTTCGAATATGTTTTCGAACAATGCAGCACAAATTGAGAAAATGGAATTCATTCGTAGGTATTTACGGAATTCATTGAACAAAATGATGAAAAAAATATATTATTGCACTGCGCCGGTTGCATCGGAAGGCATCATACATTACGGTTCCGATACTATCGAAGTTTTTACGGATGTTATTTTACTAAGAGAATTTCAGTGGAATATTACTATTAATTAATAGGTTAATATTATTCTGAAGTTCCAAAATTTTATTGAAATGGAAACATTGCTTTTTGTTACAACTGAAAATGAAGTCTGTCCTGAAAATTACTACAGTAAAAGATATAGAAAAGGTAAACCGATTGCATAGATTCTGGTATGAACAAAGTTTGAGCACTTCTGCACTAAGTACTCGTATATAAATCGATTTCAGTCTTACACCTAATTCTTCTTCTTCGTTTCTAACTAATTACCAAACCATTCAGTTTCAATTTACCAAAAGTTCAGTTTACGTAACGAAGAAAAACGTGAAAATCTTATTATAGCAACACATTTTGGACTTACGTTTCTAATAAATAGCTGACACGCACACAGTTACATAAACTATGAGCACTCTTCCCTCACTAATGTTTCCATCAGTTACAGCTGAAGTTCTGTTAAAACAGAATGACATCGGCATACCTTTCAGTAGCAGCCGAGTGAACGAACCCGAGTACACCCGAACACGCTTGCGCTTGCGGCGGTCGAAAATAGCCTGACGGAGGGCGCTCGCTCCCCTCTTCTTTTGTTCCTATTTTGAAATTCAAAAAATAGAAATGAAGGGTGTTTCGGGATGTGCGTGAGTCAGTGTCGGACGGCGCGCCGGCGCGTGCGTTGTTTCCGCCACGGAAATCGGATTATTTGAATTCCGGAATTCCGTTTTTTTTCCTTTTCTGAGTGGTGTTGAGTGGCTGTGCTAGTAGATACGGATGTGTGATGTGAATTGTGTTATATATGAATATTTTTTGGAAATTCGAGTTTTTTGTGGGTATGTATTAAATTTTATATTTCTCGTATAGTAATAATTCAATGATGCGCCACGCACTGAAACAATTAGCAATTTTTCGCACGTAATTAATTAATTGCCGGAATGTTTTAAGCACCTTAAATTAAGGAATGTCTTTTAAACCGGTTCTGAATAATGGAATATTTTAAATATATTTTTGGGTTGCATACTGTTGTAACATATATGCAACTGGCATAATAAACTGCCTGATTATTTTTTTCAAAAAAGTTGTTTGGCGATAGCCTACTTGTATGAAATAACTTTACAATGTATGTAATTGTATGACATAACTTTACCCGAATTCTATACGCATCGACAATTATTTTAAGCTACAAATGGAAAGGTTTTCATGACTGCGATTGCAACTAACGGATAAGGAGTCTATCCATTGAGCTATTTTATATTTTCTAACGTGATAATATCTTGTACGTCCACGTCGAAAGTAAAACGATTGTACTCGGTTAATAGATTATAGGAACCCAACAAACACCGAAGATTTAAATAGTTTATCGACCTCATTATTTGTAAATATCTTAAAAACACGTCATTGGCGCGTCTACTCTTCTATGAAACTGTACTTCAATTTATTTTAAATATAGTAGGTTCAAGAACATTCCTTTATAATAAACTTAGTATCAAAACACCCCCTCGGCACATAATATTGAATGAATATATATCTGCCTGAAATTATTTGAAACCTTCTAATGTGAAATATTAAAAGCGTCGTTTAACGAATTAATAAAGAGTAGTGACCGACCTCATTTATATTAATTGCTAGTGATGTGCTCGGTATTTGCGGATATTTTGCAAGTGTAATATCCGCGGTGTTTCTCTAGAGGATAATATTTTGGTAATATTCTATTTTGGATATATTGCAGATAATCTAAGAAGTCCGATATAACAGCTATCAAAATACTTAGTGTAGTGATGGGAAAAAACATACCGATTTATCATACTGAGTTTGTAATCGACCATTTATCTACATTGCTAAAAACTGATTCTCGAGGAATATCGTTTTATTACACGTACGAGTTTGTAAAGTATTACAGTTATAATATAAATCCCAACTAAGTTAAAATTTGGCCGAGTTTCAAAGCTAAACCATGACATAAACTAAAACCCGACCTATTGTTTTTATTTGCTTTTTGAGTGTGTGATGTGCAGCATTTTCTTCACAACCAAAACGCCCGTGTTTTTCCTTAAATATTTTTCCAACCGTTTCGTGTCAATTCCAACCGCTTGTACTTTACGAACTTCTAAAAGAGGCCACTATTTGCTGACGCTCGTTCAAAGTACTCATGCAACTTCAAAACCAATTCAGAAGACTGGCTGTTGAGTATACCTCCTCTTTACATATTGACGAGCTCACACAATAACATCAACTCACGTAATGCGTAATCAAAGTTCGGAATTAGGAAGCAAAGGTCAATGAATATTACAGAAACAGACCAAAAGTCAACAGGCCAAGTCAGAAAATATAACAATAACCATTAACACAAAATGTTCCAAGATGTGAGAGACTACGCGGGGCATTAACGAATCAATGACGTGGAGAGTCTTTTTTTTTAATAAACAATTTCCTTATATTGACTTAGTAATAAATAGCAAAATAAATCTAAAAAATATGTGATAATATTTTGTTCCTAACATAGCATAACATCACGCCTGTAATCCCAGAAGGGTTAGGCAGAGGTGTACCTATAGTACACCCACATTTCGCCAGTTATGCTCAAGTCCCATGTAATAGGGGGTGAGCCTATTGCCATCAACCGGACACAAATCCAGACTCCGGGCTGCTAGTTTGAAATTCTAGATAGAAAATCCCAACAATATATGTTTGTTTGTAAAAGTATAAATTTTTCCGAACAACGACTTTATTCGGTAAAAAAACGGCTTGTAACTTTCACAACACTACGGCAACGCCGAGTATCCTTCCCCCGCGAGTATCATTCCAAAGCACCAACTTTGACTTGGTGCTTAGGAATGATACTCTTTGTTTTAGTGTATGGATTACATTGTAATTAATTAGAATTATCAATTTGATTTTTCGATTTCTTACGTAGACGTTCATACAAATTTATCGCGGCATGTATAATGAGAAACGTGAAATTGGAGTTCTTAGATTGTCACGAGTTTAACAACTTTGCCAAACTTATTTTATTTGGTTTATTGCCGTTTACATGACGGTGTCGGTCATTAATCGTGCTAACACGCAATAATAACTGTGCAAGATTAAATTTGTAGAGCACTAATTTCATCTGTCACAGTTATTGTTGTCTAACATAATCTAATATTTCTTAAGCAGGTATCTGTCTGTTATACATACAAGGTCAGGAAATGTTTATTTCAAGGTTAAGTTTTAGCCATTGTCACTTTAAGAAATATTTAATATTCTAAATTTGTCAAAGACTTACTTGTAAGCATATATCTGTTAGTCAGATAAAGTCCTACTATTATCTACGACCATACCTACTTATTATTGTTTTAATTAAATCCGATTTTTATTCGTATATTTGCCATACAACACTACTGTTAACATTAATAATTCGCTCGTCCGTCCATACTGTAAAGGGGCTAGCAGACGATCCAAAGCGGTCGATAACATTTACAAAGAATAGTTCTGATCATTTTCACTACACGTAAATTATTTAAATTGTTTCAGTCAGGAGAGCCATTGATTTGTTTTGGGATTTAGAATCTGAGTTCAGGGATTTCCTTAGAACAAAAGATAAATAAAGAATAAGCTGTTTGCTATCGTAAATTAGGTTATCGTTCTTGCAATGTTGTTATAGCATAGTATTTTATTGTGGGTATTTTATACACTATGCATTTATGTTGATGGTAACTAGACTTGTGACTTGTAACAGTCATTGCATTTAGCGCCAAACGAATTTAAAACGTCATACCTACTATTTTTGTTAATCGTTTGAAGATTACAGTACCAGAATCATTTTTTAATTACGTTCGGCGTTAACTGCATTGAGTGATTCGTGGTGCAACCAATAAGGCAATTTGTTAGAGCAGATAATGTCCAAGACTCGAAATGTATCAATATCATGGGGAGCGAGATGTATCACGATTTGACACAGTGGTTATAATAATTTTATATTATGATTACGTCACATATTTTTTTTCAAGTAGTATGAGTGCGACTTATAGAAAGAAAAATACAGAAACAAGAAAACATTTTTCAACCTAGTTTTGAGAAGACAAATAGTCTCTTTTTTTGGGAAATTGTATCTCTCAGGTCGTGAATGCCGTAATAAATTTCGGTCTCCAGGCAGGACATAAAACTTATATACTAAGTGATTTCACGCCGTGCACCCCTTGTGAGGTACTCCTGAAAGAGGATACGAGTACCCTTAGCGTGTAGTCGCTAAGTAGGTCCGTAGATTGCTGGGCAGCAAGGGACGGACTGGATCAGATTTACCTTGTCTTTTAGATAGTAATATAAAGTCTAGGACATGTTTTAGACAGAGAGGCATAGTGTGTCCTTAAAATTTGTTGGTTAGTTTGTGTTGGATGTTTCGAGAACAAAATCTAATAAGAACTACGAACACCCCAGTTGATGACACTGTTTGTTCATTTAATTGGTAAGAAACCAATTAAATATTGACACAATAGAATCATCAGTTTTCAAACATAAACAAGTATCGTCAATAGTCACAGATTGGATAGTCTGAAATGAATCACATAGACCATAAATAATGTCTGTAGAAACGTCCATAAATCACTATTTTCCTAGAAATATAGAGCGATAAACGTAAGAAGGAACAAATTAATTGAATCAGAACATTACCTTGACACGAGAGACAGCCGATGTATTGAAACTTAATTTATAAATTGATGGCCGCACGCGTCGAATTGATATCCAACACATTCCTTGAAAGAATTGGGGAAAGCGTTGTAATCGTTTTTGAGGTTAATATGTCTGTATTCACAAACAGATGTTCTGTTTTGAGTCTAGATTTAAAACTTTTTTCTGTCTGTCGGTATTTTATTGTATCCATATGATGACAATAGTTTCGCCACATGGGCCTGAAACACAATCGAAAAAATATGGGTAATCAATAGGCAAGAACCTACACCTCTGCCTGCTTACCATTCGTAGAAAACAGTCGTGATAGTATTTTATTTAAAACTAACAAGGGCGAATTTCACCAATGAAACGGTCAGCATATAAACTACGTTTAAGAGCTGTCAGTGTCTTTATTTTCTCCGGAATATTGACACTGACAGCTCTTGAACGTGTTTTAGAAGTGCTGGTAGCTGGTTGAGAAGAAAAATCGTAAAAGGAAGCTTATGTGCTAACCGGGTTAAAGCTTTGTAAGCATTGTTTGAATACAGCAATTGAAGGCACGTAACAAAAAAAAAACAAAATCTAAACGCATCTCATCATCATCCTCTCTCAGCGACAATATATTTAAAAAAAATTGTCAAAAATGTTATTTTAAACTGAACAGACTGTAATTATAGTTCATTCACAGTTATTTTACCTCAGAGTTTCCATCACTGTTAAAATCACAGTGATCTTAATTGCCATTGAAATAAGGTTGCTGTTGGGTTTCTGCCATTGACAAGTCTGTCAAATTCACAATTGTCTACTTTTATAACATCGCAGCAAGCAGCTTGTTGACTGTACATATCCAGTGTACTTACATCTTTCGGAATAACTGAAACTAAGCCAGCTGCCTTCGAGCGCTTTAGCAAATCGGTACTATTTGCTGTTGTATGCTGAATCCATTCTAATCCGTACTTCCATACTATTATGCGAAAGCTACTCCTTCTGTCTGTATATTACCTTGTTTCGCCGAAACCACTGACGATCGTTATGAACGTGTTACGTACTATCGATTTGACACCTGCCTGGGACCAGGAGAAGAACATGGGCTTTTCATCACGGATATTGGTATAAAAATATTGAAAATCAATTTTGTATTTCATAATTTCGTGTGCAACATATAGTTTGAGACAAAAAAAAATACTTTAACACAGAAGGGCGAATGATTTCCATTTCCATTTTTCACACAATTCGAGCTTAGATCAGTAGTGGAGCAGTACTCACTCACTGCGTAAAGGCGATTTTAGACTTATCTACAGGATTCCTCACGAATTTTTGATTTAATATTAATGCTGTTCAAGATAAACGTATAAAGTACTTATATGATGTTAAAAGGGCGCTAGGCTAGTTATTTTACTGTAAACCACTTGATCAAGTTTTGTAGGTTTTCTGGTATCGTAAAAATAATAAAAATGAAAAATATAAATAAATACTCGTCCAAGAGTGATGCGCTTTGTGAGGCGGGCGTTCTCAGGGACTGATATTAGCTCTCAGAACTATCTGTCCTGCGTCACAGAGCGCATCGACTTCCTGAAGCAGAAAGTGTATGCATGTGCTAACCGTATTCGTAGGTATAAGCGGCGAGTAGAGCGATACACTCAGAATCGCACCTTCCAGAGCGATGAAAGGTGGGTTTATAGGGGTTGGGAGCGACCGAACCAAGGTGTGACTGACACGTGCCTGCCAGATGATGATGCCATGTGTTCTTCCTGGCGCAGTATCTGGTCGATGCCTGTCAGTCACACCGAAGGTGACTCGGGAAGTCGAGCGAGCCTGCAATCCAATACCAGAAATGGGGGCTATTACCATCTGCCCCCAAGATGTAGCTCGTGCAGTCCGTCCGTTGCCTAACTGGAAGTCCCCAGGGCCGGACGGGCTGCAGAACTTTTGGATTAAATGGTTCACAAGATTGCACGCTCGCTTGGCGGCCCAGTACCAGACAGCTTTGGAGTTTGGTTCGCTACCCCAGTTCCTAACAACAGGAGTTACCCACCTGCTCCATAAATCAGGTAGCACCGCGGAACCCAAAAATTATAGGCCGATCACGTGTTTACCGATGGTCTATAAAGTGCTTACATCCATTTTGAGAGCTAAAATTAACAACTAAATGTTTGTTAATTTTAGCTCTCAAAATGGATGTAACACCAACTCCATCATGTCTGCCTCTCAAAATGGATGTAGGAACGGGTCCCGCGGTACTAAGGAGCTACTCCTCATTGATATGGCCATTAGCCAACAGGTTCGTCGTTCCCGAAAGGATCTATCGATATGTTGGATAGATTACAAGAAGGCCTATGACTCGGTACCACATACGTAGCTCATGAGGGTGCTGGAGTTGTATAAAGTAGATGCAACTCTGCGCACCTTCTTGATGTCATGTATGGGGCGATGGAGGACGGTCCTTCGCTATCCAGGATGTCGCCATATCCTGACGAATAGCGAGCCAATAAGAATCGAGCGAGGCATATTTCAGGGCGATAGTTTGAGCCCGCTTTGGTTCTGCTTAGCCTTGAATCCTCTAAGCACACTGCTGGAGGATTCAGGTCTGGGCCATAGGCTGAGGAGAGGTGGTCAGGTTATATCTCACCTTCTGTACATGGATGATCTAAAACTCTTTGCCCCCAACAATTTGCAACTAATGGAGCTACTGAAAGTAACTGAAACTTTCAGTAGCGCCATCAGGATGGAATTTGGTGTGCACAAATTTGCGGTCATGCATGTTAAGCGAGGGGAGATTGTGGAATCCGTAGGAACCCAGCTCTCGGATTCCATAAACCTCAGAGCCCTCTCCGCATCCGAAACCTATAAGTATTTGGGTATGTCGGAAGCGTTGGGCATCAATGGTACTGACATGAAACAATCGTTGAAGGAGCGCTTCTTTGGCCGCCTGAAGAATGTGTTAAATAGTCTTCTATCAGGCGGAAACAAGGTACGCGCCTTTAACGGTTGGGTCATGCCAGTTTTGATGTACTCTTTCGGCATACTCAAATGGACTCAGACCGAACTCGACGCCCTGGATAGGAGGGTCCGTACACTGCTGACTGCAAACCGAATGCATCACCCAAGGTCATCGGTAATGAGACTGTATATCCCGCGAAAGTGTGGTGGTCGAGGCTTTTTAAACGCTAAGACCCTACACAATCGCGAGATATGCAGTCTCAGGGAATATTTCCTAGAAGCCGACGTGGGGATGCATCGTGATGTCGTCACGGTGGACATGGGCCTCACCCCGCTCTCCTTGGCTAAAGAGAACTGGCGCAAACCTGTAGTGCTTGACACTAATGATCGCATGGAAGTATGGCAGAGTAAGGAGCTTCACGGACGCTTCTTCCGGGCCCCACATGGACCCGATGTAGATCTTCTAGCGTCCGTAGCCTGGCTGCGTTTCGGTGACCTCTTTGGAGAAACCCAAGGTGGTGTCTGTGCAATTATGGACGAAGTTATGATGACGAACAATTACCGGAGATTTATTGTGAAAGACGGCACGGTTGACATCTGTCGGGCATGTCACCGTCCGGGAGAATCAATAAGACACATTATCTCCGGTTGTTCTTGTCTGGCTAACGAAGAGTACTTGCATAGACACAACCTTGTAGCCAGGATTATCCATCAGCAACTTGCTTTGAAATACAGCCTTGTGGAATCGGAAGTGCCGTACTACAGGTACGTGCCCGACCCAGTTCTCGAAAATGGAAATATCACATTGTACTGGGATCGATCCATCATCACTGACAGGACTATTGTTGCCAATAAGCCTGATATAGTGGTGGTGGACCGAGTACAGCGGCGCACAATGATTGTTGACATAACGGTCCCGCATGACGGTAACCTCGTGAAAGCCGAGAAAGATAAAGAAATCAAGTATCTTGATTTGGCTCGCGAGGTTGTCGACATGTGGGATGTGGACTCAGCAATCATTGTGCCGATAGTCGTGACAGCCAATGGCTTAATAGCCAAGAGCCTCGACAAACACCTGAGGAGGCTCTCGTTGGGCAGCTGGATCAAGGGCTTGATTCAGAAAGCGGTACTTCTGGACACAGCTCGCATTGTCAGGAGGTTCCTCTCTCTGGAGCCCTGACCGTAGCTTGGACCCTGTTCCCGATACGGGTGGGATACTATTTTTATATTTTTAAATGTATTTTTCTTTTCTTCAGATGTTTGAAAGTATATTTAAAAATGTAATTTATAAGGTTTTATATGTAATAAAGGAGATAATAAAAATGAAAACAAAAATAAATATCCTTCTGAAAGAACTGATAACAAAAGCCGTTTGAACTGGACACGGCTCTAAAATAATTTTAGTTCGAAATGAAACGTTTTAAAATAGTAGCGGTTTTCAAATATGTATGTGGATATTGTCTAGCATAAATAGATTTGCCCTATTATATTTGTTTATGTTTGAGCGCGAATGAGAGGGCGTGACGTCATTTTCCGATGTTTAGATTTCCGTAGCGGATGCCCAAGAAATGTTACAGTTACTGACTTTTTGAGTGGTATGGATAAAAAAAAACTATAATATTATAAAGAATTTACAATTGTAGTACTGTAGATGGCTATTACCAGAAGTGGTTCATCAGCTTCACTATTATCAGGATTGTGCCGGAATATAACAATTCGTCGTGGACGTGGGAGGATAGCGGCTCCCCTGACATCATCTCTTATCAGAAGACAGCCGTCCGCAGTACTGTCACCAGCCAGTGTCACTCCTATATTTCTGTGATTCGAGTAACATCGTAACGAAACGACGGCGCCACTTGCTGCGCTATCAAATAGATTGTGTGAAACAAAATAGTGAAGGCAAGGAAGGCAATGGACACTAAGATGGCGGCTGAAAGACATAAATGTAAAAAGACATAATTGCGCTGACCCCAAAATGAATAAAGATAGGGACAGGTAGATGATAAAATGACTGACTGACGATTTTGTTACAGAAATTGTTACAAATAATTCTTTATTGTAGCATAAATAATTATTTATAGCCATCATAAACAAAAATGACGGGAAACAAATGCCGCATAGCAACGCTAAGCATGCTTACAAAGCCTCTTACAAGGCAACTCCTTCATAAATTTCATCCTCGCTAAACATCCGCCATCTTGGTATAACGCCCTTTACTCAAACTGGAATTTATTATGTCTCAGTAATTTTGATAAACGCGAAAGCTCTAAGACAAAGTGGATTCTGTATCTTAGAACATGTAGGGCAGGATGCGAATGTGGTGTAAACGTGAGATGGTTGAACGTGTTCCGACTTGTTGAGTCTGAAATGACGGAGAATATTGTGGATGGGATATATTTAGAGATTAGAGTTAAAAGGAGGAATGTAAGATGTTCATTGGATGCAGACAATTTTAACAGCTGACTACGAATTCATTGGCATTCTTTCAGTGGGTGAAAGTACTCAACATTGTAAACATGTTGACGGCCCATTATAGGTACATCACCGTATTGTATTTTTATAAGAACAAGCAGGTTTGAAAAAAAACTGAGTTTTTCAATGAGTAAGTAATTACACTTACTCATTGAAAAACTCAGTTTTTTTTACCACCCCCCACCCCCTAAATAAAACCTTAAAAATCTGTCAGTTTGTTATGGGAAGGTAGCTTAAGAGCCTTTCACAGATTTTACCTCTGCTTTTGCATCAGAGTGATCTTTATTCTCATTGCACTAAGGTTGCTCTTTGGTTGCTATCAGTTGTAAAAGGATTTTCAGCAAAACCTGGGTAGTTTACTCCTCTACCAACCTTCTTACAAAATAAGTAATTCTTAATAATCTCCTATAACAATAGAAGACTCAGCATAAGTAACTCAAAAAACACAAACGATAAAAATGCCCATCCAAGTTCACGTACATTTCTAAACTAGAACAAATTACCTCCATAAATAGGCTATTTCATAAACATCAACTTCAAAGAGAACGTATTTCTGTAATTACACGATTAATTTGCCACAACTTAAGCTTAATTTAATTATGCCACTTCTAGCCTGCAGTACAGTTATGTGATTAAAACAATATTAAACTAACTTGGTAACCCTTTGACCAAATATTTTAGTGTTGTTGAGAGGTCAACAGTTATAAGTTGTTATTTTCTTAGTTGTGTTATTATCTTGATGTCTTCATCTGTTTGTTGAGATTTGTCACGAGATTACTTCGCTGTAATGAATAATTAATGAAGCATTGTTTTCCTTGCCCCTCAAATAATACTAATGTCAAATAATATACACACTTGATTTCGTTATGAGAACATCTAAAATTGTAAAAAATAACTATGTAAAGACATGTAAGCTCTGCTTGTGGCAAAATCAAAAAACTAGATAGCTAGAAAGGAATAAGGATATATTTATTCCTAGACAGGGGATCAGAGTGCAAAATCATTGTTTGGTAAACTGTATTTGGGTCTTATTCAACAGTTAACTCTAAATAACTGAACAGAATAAAATAAATCAAATAAGTCGCTTCCCTTTAATCCTATATAGCGATGCAACATATAGCATCACAGAATTATTTCATAAATTCGATGTGAAAGTCGTGAATTACGACATCAACAAAATGCATAGGATTGGAAATAACAGACAGACAAAATAAGACCTGTACTCATCTTTTTTACAACCTACAACAAAAAAGTAGAGGTCCAAAAAAACAAGAAAATGCCCGAAAACATGTACATCACTGAAGATTTCTCCAAAGAAACACTAAAGAAACGAAAAGAACTGAAACCACAACTGGAGCAAGAGAGAGAAAAGTGAAACAAATCCTACATCAAGAATAAATGATAAATGATAAATAAATGATTTTATTTCTGTAAGTAGGTTTTTACAAACACTTTTACACGTCAATCACATTTTAAAAGTAGATGAGATCGGCGTTTCCTATCTGACTACTCTGAGAAGAAAGGCCGAAACAAACTCAGAGGTCACAGTCTCTTTTAAAGTCCAGACATAATCTTGGTCAGGTCATGTGAAGACCATGTAGATTGATGTCTGAAATGGTCTTTTGAGGAAAGAACCACACAGAATGAGTGGACCTGTCCAGTCAGTTCACGCATTTGTCAGTAATCATGCAGCTCAACACAGAACTTAAGGAGCTCAACGATTCAACAATTCGACGAACATTACCAAAGAAAGGACATTTGGGTAGGCCGCTAATATTAAAGTGTTTGTAAAAGCTAAAGACAACGAGAAAAGGAGTAGAGACGTTTCAACATCGCCCACTACAACACCACAACAACAAACAGACAGTGTAAAAACTCTAATAGCTCCTGCAAAACTACAGCGAACGGATCCATTTACATACATGAGATCCAGATCTCACTCTTTATCTAACAAAAAAAACACGGCGAACGCACAGGATCCACAAGACATCATTAAACGAAGAAGAAAACAGCAACACCCACAACTAATTAGAAACACACAAAAAATAAAAATCTCCCCAACCGTTGGTCGCCGTGGGGTCAGCTACCAAACCCCCCCAGATATAGAGTATATAAAATAAAGAAAATTCACATAACAGAAACAATAAAATAAATTATTGCATAGAAACATTAAATACAAGGTCATTATTTAAACAAAAATGCATTCAAGTAACCAAATAATGATAACCCATCGAATCCCCAAGACGTTTTTAAAAGGCCAAGAACCTACAAATCATCATACATTAATTACTCAAATTCCCTTTTGAGTAGTATATTTACGAGTGTCTCATCCTTCCCTCCAATTCGTTGTACAATGGCGGACAAAAGGTGCGGATACGCCGACGTCCGTATATTCCGACGTTTAGGTACACATCATATTGAGGGAGAAATTCCGCTGGTGCATCCGGTTCGGCGTCCTTTGTAGGACTTGTGTATAATGGAGTGTGCGTTTGATATTATTTTAAAGCAATCTTTGTGTTCATAGGTTTGTGTTATGTTAATAGGTTTTAATAGAAGTAGGTTATATTGGTACAGTAAGCATGCTTCGTGAAAATTTCAAGATACACGGCGGGAAAAAATGACTAAGAATGTAATTTTTTCACTAAAATTTTACTTATTCCGAGGACATCAAACTAATTAATTCCCTTTAAGAATTATGTACGTTTTGTAATATCGATAAAAATCTACTTTTAGTACTTTTTAAAGTTACTTCATAAAACATTATTGGTGTATGCCGTAGGTTTCATCTATTTTTAAGGATCACTCCACTCTCATCAATCTGTCAAACAAGGTACCGGGTATTTATATGGCATATTATCAGTAGGATTAATAATAATTGTCTAAGTTTTTTTTTTTGCCGGGGCTTAAAATGACTTAAACGATGAACAATTTTATTTCGGCGTTTCCTATCTGACAACTCAAAAAAAAAGGCCGAAACGGGTTTAGAGGCTCTTTGTAAGTCCAGACGTAACCTTGGTCAGATCATGTAGATCGGTGTCTGAAATGGTCTTTTGAGGAAAGAACCACACAGATTGAGTGGACCTGTCCAGTCAGTGCACGTATTTGTCAGTTACCGTGCACGTCAACTCAAAACTTGAGGAGCTCAACGATTCGACGAACAATACCAAAGACAGTACATTTGGGTAGGCCACGTAAACCACTCAAACTGCCAGACCATGGTTACCTAGCCAGGTATCAGTATGTATTGTAATAATTACAAGATCATCACCATAAATTAAATTCTTATTTTGAAATCAAAATGTCGGCAGGTGCATGCTTTCCTTCCTCTGAGACATTTTTTTTTCTTAATATTGGATATTAGTATAATACCACGCTTTTGCCCCAAAAAAAATATTAATATTATTAACTTGTCTTGTCCTTATTTTTTTAATAGTTTTAACCATAATTATTCTTACCCATTTCCGTATTTATGTCTTAATTGTTATGATATTAAGAATCATATCTGTAAATTTGTTGTAAAATCACTTTTACATGTATTTTTTTAAATTAAATGAGTTGTTAGTTAGCATATATTTTACAAATCTTCCAAAATTCAGTATGCGCCTTTACTCAAACACTGCCTACATCGGTTACACAACGAGAGTTAGGATCATTGACGGTCAGTATCCCAGAAACATCGTTAGGCGAGTCCATTACTTTCCCAGTATTGTTTCTAGTTTATTTTGTACTATTTTCAGAACCTCGGCTATGTCCAAAGTAATGACGGCGATAACGAATTCATGACAACGTTTTTTTATCTTGCAGTCAGGCTAATAAGCTTGTTTTAGTAACTATAACATGATATATATAGTATTTACTAATTTTTTTTTTCTTTCTTCGATATACGACACTTAACTCTTAGAGTACTAATCATTTGGTTTGTTAGGTTAATTTTAAATTGTGAGGACGCGTTTGGTTGTACGTTCGTGTCAACTCAGAATAGCCCGCAACGCGTAAGATGGTGATTCCGTGCCCGGTTAGCCTACACCTTTACCGAGAAATTGACTGTGCGATAGCCTGGGAGGCGATCATTAGTATTGTGAGGTACATTTTTGACTGAATATCTGTGGTTTTTTATTTATTTTAATTAGATTACCTATTTGCTATGTTTTCGATAGCTGTTCATGCATTATATTATAGCTTTATAAAAATCAGTTATCTCAGACTTATAGTTATTTTTATAAAATAGTTTTCGGTAAAGCTTTGTCAGATGTTGTTGTACTATACATATTCGGAGGTGAATTTATGGACTAAACAGATTTTCTCTGAAAAAAAAAGTTTGGAATATACGAAAGTAGAATGCTTGCCTGTTATTTCATTCGGTAAGATATTTAAAACAATAATTCAATTTATTTATACAACAGCCTCCCAGGCGATGATAAGTACCTAATAAGCGGTCCTAAAATAAGATTTTTCTGTGGTAAAAAATGTGATACAATGGGTCGGTCTTACTGCAATTAGTGATCTGGCAGACAGTTCTTATGAACTAGACTAGTCCAAGGCAGAACGAATAATGCAGATGGCTATAACGAATAACAGGCCAAAGGAAAGCATTTTATGTAAGAATGACATAGATGGCACACAACAGCAGCTATGTAGGACAACGAATCAATAAATTACGAAAACTGAATTTAAAATGAATCCGTTTTCCATTAATTATATTACGGGTGAAGCATTTGTAAAAACGAGACACTCATAAACTTAACAGGTGGACGGGAAATACTGGATTTTTCAGCACAATACCGTTCCCGCTGAAATTGTTCGAAATACCGAAAATGTTGCCGATAAAATTGTTTTCCGTCGAATTTTTCAGCTCGTTCGTGTGGTGCAAGTATAGAAAAACATTGAAATCAGAGTAGTATTTTAAACTTTTTTTGTGTCAATATAACAACCGTTTCATTAGATAGTCACAGAAGTCACAGTACACAAAGAAACTCAAACTACGATGTAACTTAGACATAACTTAAAAAGTAGACATTATGCGATCTAATATATGGTGGTTTCCAAATGGTCTTGCACTACCGATTACATGGAAAATTAAAAATGTCAACTAAATATGTGATACGTGGTATTTTTCGTAATACCACGTATCACGTATTTAGTTGACTTTCCTACAATTTTAGTTATGTGTCTGAGCGAGTAACTCGCTTGCTGCTTTTAGTTTAACCTTTAATGCTTATAAATGCCTTTAAAATAATCTTATAGTTCAGATTTAAGAAGTTTTCTAACAAAGCTGTTGAGTTGCTAATACATAATTAGAACCAAGGAAAATCTAATCTCGCTTTTGTCCTAGACCAAACCATTGCAATACGAGATAACCGAGCCCACGAATAAGTTTATTTCGACAACACTAATTGGAAGAACCGATAAATGATTACCATTTTAATTGTTTTTCAACTTTTGATTGAAGAAGACCCAAGTTTGAGACATCAATCTTTGTTACCCGGGAAATGGTGGAAAATTTCAAAATATCATTGATGTTAACCTGAATAATGGATTAAGTTTTTGTTAGACTTCACTTTCCGATAATCACTGAGTAAATTTAAATTAATATTCTTGGAATGAAAGCTTTATTATATTCTGTGATCTCAATTAAATAAAGTCTGGATGTAATCTAACTAAGAATTGGATTTCAAGAATAAGATTAATCTAAACTAAGCTAAATTTACTTGTTGATAGCAGAACACATGCATAATTATGACAGAATGGTTGTCAAAACAAATTATGAAACTAGACGAGACGAATACAAGACGTACGAAGAATTAATGAGATTAGAAAAGTAACAACTACATCTAACACTGACACTATCTTGTGATTTTTTTTTCTGATAAACTACTATGGTTATTTTCGTTTTGTTTTGTGTGCACGTGTTTCTGTGACAAAAAAAAAATCTTTCTTTCTTAACTCATGCAACTAACACAGGACACACAAACAATACATCTCCTTGTTGAGGAGGTGAGCTGAACTTATAGAACATTCATATTTCGCCAGTCATAAGTGCCAATTCAAATGGAAAACACAGGTCTGAAGTAGAAACTAACATCCATATTCTAAGTCGTAACCTCGAAAGCTACTCGACTTACAACTCCGTTGAAGAGACCTCAAAGCGTGTCGCGGAAGACCCTCAAAATCGGTATTGTTTGTCGTCAGATTAAGAAAATTATTAGGTCAAATTATGAGGAGTGTGAATAGAGGTGATAAGTCACGAATACGTCGATATTCAAAAAACTCGTTTTGTCGTCGTTTTGGTTACAACTTCTTTGTTAACTACCATCAAGGAAGCCTCAAGGTACATGCCGACGTACATTTTATTTATGACAGTTGTTTCCTCAACTCAAACTCACCTCGACTGAGGAAACTGTTTGAGATGAGGAGTAAAATTGCAACTATGAATATCAAACCACCTTAGTGAGGTTGAGCCAAATCGAAGAAACCATCAGAGTTTGACTTTGAATGTGGGTATATGTCAAGCATGGAGGTTGAAGGCTGGATGTGATGTTTCCAGACAAACTAGCTCGTAGGAAATTCAATA
Organism: Dasypolia templi; assembly: GCA_963555695.1. Taxonomy (NCBI): domain Eukaryota; kingdom Metazoa; phylum Arthropoda; class Insecta; order Lepidoptera; family Noctuidae; genus Dasypolia; species Dasypolia templi. Next base: position 4,425,427 of record OY743148.1, on the reverse strand, counting down.
TAAATACACGTCATAATCAGCCAGGTAGCAATGGTTTAAAATATTGAGCCCGGTTTCGTCAAATTAAAATTAAAACAATCTTCGTTGATCAAAATCCCTTATATTTACATACCTCAAAGGATAATATTTCTAACCGGAAACTCAAGATTGTTACAAAATAGTTTCTATTTGTTAACGTAAATTCGACAAAATTCCATGAACACCTGCTTGTTTGACGTGTAAATTGAGTGTTTTTGATGTTGTGTTACTTGGTACTTAAACGTTTACTTTAACCTTGTTGGAAATGTTTCAGTTTCTGATACAGAAGTTAGATAGATTTGTTACAATGGGTCGGCTAGGACCCGACAAACGTTGCCCTGTCCAAACAATGGTTCATACAAAAATACCATAGAAAAAAGGCCGTTAAGATTTTATCCGTTTTTGTTAATTTTCCGGGAAACTGTTCCAAATAATCTATCCATAAAAACATACGAGTAAGTTACTCGTATGTTTTTATGGATAGATTATTTGGAACGGTTACAAACGGTTATGTATGTAAATAAATAAATAAAAAAAATAAATAAATAAATAAAAATAAACATTTTAAAACAAAAAATTGCCAAATCAGACCAGGCGTTTTCAAGCGATGCGCTCACCAACGTGTTCACCATATCATTTTTATTCTTATGTACGTGTAGGTAGAAAAATATCATGTATGGCTGCTACAAAGCACACAAAAGTCATTCTATTCCCATTAAGTCTACTAGCGCTTATAATACGAACCACTCTTCCGTAATAGAAAACTCTTTTGTCAACTTCCCTTTTACATTACGTAATTAAAGAAGAATAAGTAACATAAGTAAAAGTTGCAATGAATCATTTTTACAACCTGTGTGTGAAACTTAAGCCACCGATTATGATATATCCTCAAACAATATCGTATCTACCTGAGTCGATTTCTGACCCTTTATTGCTCTGACAGATTATCGTTTATTTGGCACACAAAAAAAACAGCACAATATACAACAGCACGATTCAATAATTACATGAAGAAAGGCCTCTTAAACAAAAATTGAAGCCCAAAATAATTTCAGAATTAATTGCAAGAAAAGCACTCGTTTCCCACGTTTTCGACTCGATTAGAACAAAAGACGTTCCGTTCAGCTTCTTAGTCGTTTTCAATGCGCACTCATTTCCATGTTATTAAAACCCTATGCTAGGCATGTGCCGTGGTTTCGGTCGAGACTGAATTTTTTGGCCGATACCTATACAGAAACTTTACGACGTGAATTAATTTTACAATTAAATCGTTTTTGTCAATTTTAATTATTCAAGAGTCTACAAATCGGTAGTTTTATTAACTTCTACATGCTCTTTTCGAATTTTCAGTTTGCCATCTCGTATCTTTCATATTGGAAAAAAAGGCGACCATTTTTTTTTTTAGTTTATATGTTTTTCTATTCACTAAATCAAAATGTATATTTCCCCACTCAGTTTGCGTTGATAATAGTTACGAAATTATACAAACGCGAAAAAAACCCTGTAATTTATTTACTTACCTTTTTTTGCAAAATGAATAGTTATAGCGTACAAGCACCAACAGTCTTTACTAGTAGTTGTTGTTGAAATTGTCCAATAAATAGTAAGCATTGATAAACATTCATGATCTTAAAAATCCTTTGCAAGGTCGCAAGGCTAGCGTAGTCGAGCTCTCAGCGTGCTTGAGCGAGCAAAGGAAGCATTAGCCAGGATAAATTAGCTTTAAATCTACAAAGAGGGCGGATTAGGAATACACTGTCTTTACTAAAAGCAGGATTTCCGTTTATTGTTCCTTTTATCCCCATTCATTTGAGCAATTATTTGAAATACGTTGATTTATCTGGAGGTTAAGATTGAGATCTTAACCTCCAGCAAAATCTACGTGGGCAAAGTTATTTTGGTATAATCCATCTTTAGAAATATTTCTGTTTGATATTTGAATTGTTAATGTAACTTCTTGCCACTAATCTTGGCTGAGGTTAATCAAAACAGTTATTTTTGTTTTGACAAAATATTTTTAGTTTAGGTACAAGTTAATTATATAACAACTGGCTGAAACCAAACATTAGGACGAGACCCAAAATCTCGACTTCCCTTTAACTTCAATATCTATGTGAAATGAGTTCTATGTGCAGGCATAATTACATTCTACCTTATCTGGGCTTGCTTTATTTATTTTTCTTATTTAATTGTGAAAATATACGAATGTGAAAATTCGTCATCAAAAAGAAGTTTGAAATGAACGGTACGTTCTTCTCATATCGATAACTTGGTGTACTGATGATATTTCAGTATTTAATCGGTGAAAGACATGCCAGAGTTTTATTTTTTATTTTTATCCATCAATCTACATAATATAAAAAATACTTGCGCCTGAAAATAAATATTTACGCAGGAAAACCACCCTCAAAATTCGCCGAAACTGAATTATATAATTTGGAAAAAAATACACGTGCGTGTTTTAATATTTCACGCCTGTCACAGCATGTCCAAAAGTGTTGGGCCCACGCCATTCGGTATCCGCAGATTAACCGTCGAGGTCGAAAGCCAGTCTCTTGGGGCTCGCCTGAAAATAACAAAACAGCAAAACTTTTTTAACCTACCTTTTTTGCCGGTTGCGCACGGTTCACGGAAAACTACTAAAATAAACCGCATTTTAACGGCCCTCCGTGAAATAGAGCTCAGCATTTTTTACCTTTTTTTTAAATTACGGTACAGGTTTTGTAGCTAAAGTTTTAAGTCCAATTTTTGATTACTCGACTGTGTTCGGAACGGGTTCCCGATAGAATGAATAGTTTGTCGACATTGTTTCGTTCGGAAACTCGTGCAAAGTCTGGCTTAAAGAATTAGTTTGAGATGTGTCTAGTATTGACAGATTTTTAAGCCTTTGCAAGCCTGCTTCTGCCTCTGAACTGGTTGTTAAATCCCAGAAAATTCCTGTTTTTAGTTTCTATGCTATACGATATCTGAAATTGAAGATTTCTTTTAATTTGTACATAAACAAATAAAAATAAATCTCCGAATTCAGATATCTCATAATTATTATCGAACATTTTCAGTTGGTAAAAAGCGAGAATTCGAAAATAAGAGGTATTTGCAATGGAAAACAAAGATAAAACTACCTTCGGGTTGTTCAAGTTATTAGAATAAATTGAGAAACATTACCATAAATTCAAAACCAGTTACGAACGAAAGAAAACAACATCGAAACAAGTGACACCTTAGGTAAAACAAGCAAAAAAGCAACTGTAAATTCCCTATCACATGTCCTTGAACCTGAGGAAAATATCTCATCAGCCGGAATATTAGCTTTTATTAGGGTTCCACAACGAAGATATAAAAATTTCTGGTTATGAAAGACAGTTCGAGATTGGCCTCGTCGTGTTTGACGAGCGAAAGAATTGAATTATGCTAATATAGTGTTAGGATATTTTTATGAAGGGACACGTTCTGTAGTGGTTTATGTGACTTATGATAGATATTCACGATTTATTTCGCCGAAAAGTGATAACAGTCCTTGAGAAATTGTTAACTTGAAAATATAATAACAAAATTACCTAGAAAACTCCAAAGTAAGGTTTTTGTATCATGAGCTAGTATTTTCGCTATTTTAAGACAGTTTTATATCAGTTTCACCGATTATTTCATTGATACGTGCATTAAATATATACTGGAATTTCGTGTGGCGTACAAAATATAGTAATATACAAACAATATAAACAATTGACAACACTAAAATGTGGTTAAAATGTTGGCACGATCACTAATGATCTTTTCAGCTGTCTAAAAAAAGGTCAATAAACCCAAGAACAATAGTAAACTGTTCTAAAACCAATATCAGCTAACACCAACCGAAACAAACAATAAAATTACAAAAAACTACATGCAATCAAACAGCAAAATTAAATCAAGGTTCCGGTATGGAATCCGATCCCATATACTAACTCCACTATAAAATAATAGCGCGCAAAACTGAGCTCAACTCAACGAATTGATTCCACATGAATTTTGCATGTGAAGTAGACTTTAAAAAAAAATTATACAGTTCCGACGAAATAATACGTTAGTATCGGGTCCATCCACACTTGCCATACCGTTGTTGATAAATTAAATTTCGAAATGAACTGACAGCTGGAGCGATAAACGAAATAGCACAGCTACACGGGAGCTACTGTGGGAAAACTCACTGGACTTCGCGCGATTTTTCCATGTAAATATCTTGCACATTCGTATTTTTTGGCGGTAGAAGGGTGATTTAATGGTGTGGCAACTGGCCTGTTTTTTCGTGGCCAATTTTAGCCGGTATGAGGAAAATTTGTGTACGCTTCCTGGCACGTTTCCGAAGCTTGATATGTGAAGTAATTGTGCAGCAATCAATCATGCGTGCTCTAAACCAGCTGTATTGCAGCTCAATTTTTAAATCGAGATACGAGAAGCGAATGTGAATCGGAAAATCGAGCTACATTAGAGCAATTCCACTCAAGCGCCAAATACGTGCGTGATTTGGGTGATAATTTTGAGCTCGCTACTGTAGACTTTCACCAGTGGGAACGATCTGCAATTTAGGATCCAGATACGCCATTTTAGAGCTCCGCTATTTCGTGTTGTCGTGATTTCGATTTCCAGCTGAAAAATATAGGTCCTCATCATTAAGATTGATGAGCAGTGGTGGACCAGTGGTACCGGCCCCGACTTACGAGTTGTAGGTCGTTAGTTCGAACCCAGGCAGGCGCTTTACTTTGTGTAAATTATTTCAACACTTCTGCTCTCAAAACGGTAAAGGAAAACATCGTGAGGAAACAACATCTACCAATCCACACTGAGCCTGCGTGGTGGATTACGGCTCACTCCCTCTCATAGTGAGGAGGCCTGTGTCCCAGCAGCGGGAACGTTAGAGGCTGAATATGCTATGATGTTATGCATTAAAAGATTTACGTAAGAGTTTAGTTTTTCCACTACAAAAAGTAACAGTAAAGGGTGAGCCTTTTTCATTCTTAATAATTTCATGTCTTCACCCACAGAACTATCCTTTTGTGTCGTAACTCGTAAAAACCGTCTCATGACAAACGATCGTAAGGTGTAAGTTTTACCAGTTCGCCGTCTAGAATAATAAATTGTCGCCATCACAAACTTAATAAAGCAGTATCTAGGAGAGAAATTGCTTCGGTAATATTTCTGAAGACTACCTATGAAAACATGTTTTATTTCTTTTCGATTCAGGCTTAGTTCTTGGAGAAGTCAATTTATTTGTTTGAATAACAGGGATACTAATCATAGAGATGTTTTAGTAATTCTGTGGACCTACAACATTTCTTATACAAGTGTAACTTTAGCCTATTAACAAGATTTCGTTTCTAATAGAAACTTGTTGTTGGTTTTGCGATTTCGTCGACATATTTAATCATATTTCTTTTGAGGTCTGGTTGTTGCAGTTAGTTTTATTTGCAATCTCTCCCTATCGTTCCAAGATTAAACATCAATCCTCTTAGTAATAAACTCACACTAAAGTTACACCCATATTTACTTATTTAAAAAAAAAACTAGTTTTAATAAGGTCGGCGTAACTCTACTCCGAGTTAAATTAATAAGAGAACCAGACTAAAATCTGGTTGTCACTACTGTTATTTCAGATAAACAAATCATAATAATTTGTTTTACAATAAATGGTTATATATGTTTTGCTTTGTCGTCGAAAGATTTTCGACTATTTCGTTATGGTACTGTTTCATTTACGAGAAATTAACAGAAAGCCAAATAGCACTTACTCTTCTTTCCATAGATCTTCTTTCCCATTAACAAATACAACTCTCTGAAACCCGTCGTTTCCGCCGGTGTCCTAAAAGCGAAATATTTGTTCTCGGCACCGTCACCCGATTAACGCGAACGCCTGGCTTATCGGCATCATCAGTAACATTTGGAACAATTCTGATACGTACCCATTCGTAAAACGGAGGCTTTAATTAAGCCTTTATTGCCTCGAAATCGATTGCCATCATTTGCATATGAGTGTTTTTGTTTGCGTGAAAACGTAAAGCGAATTATTTTGTTTTCATCTGTTTTGTTCAATATTTTTGGTTGTTCTGTAATAATAGGTTTTGAATGTGAAAGGTCTGTTTGGTGTTTGGTCGGGTGACATGTGTATTGGTGCCGTTTAATACATTTACAGGGTGTTTCGTGTTCGATTCGGATGTTAAGGACTGTCGACGTAAGCTGTTACTCGTTGTGCTGAACTGTGTCACTATCACAGAGTACACTATAGTATACTGAAAGTCACTATGCTGACAAGAGATCTGTTTACGTTTAAATGCGTTGTGAAACTATCAGTACGCAAAACCAGAATGTATTATGATGATATTATCCGAAGAAAGGAGGTGTTTTTTATTCCATACAACTTTTGCCAAATAATGTACCTTAAGAACAAAGGCACGCAAGTAAAGGAATAAATCGCAGATTCAGAAAAAAAATATCGGATACAAAGATGTTAATAACTTGTAACCCAAGTATTTTAATGTGGCAATCTAGTGATACACTTCTTCTGAAGTTGCGTTTCGTTACTTCCTTTTATAAATCTATCAAAAAGATATTAACCTAAAAATGTAATGATTAAGTTATTTTTGCATTGAAAACAGTTACTTTTGTTTCACATTTCAAATTAATTTATGCGTTTAATTAGCTTACCAAAAGACTGTGCTGTATGGCTAATAATTACCTTGTTTTATTTTTTGTTTCTATTCACCGTCTCATTCCGTTTCGTTTTTGACAGCTGTTATTAACGTTTCGTTGAACGCAGTTACCATGTGAGGTAGTGATTTTTTATATTCTTTTATTTCGTAATCTATCGAAAAGAGGAGGATTTAAATACTGATAATAACACATTTTATTTGGAGGAATTTCACTAGTAATTTGTAGCTCGGTACAAGTTTTAGCCTAAAAAAAAACACCTCCTTTAGTCCCATTATGAATTTAGCATTTAGCATAGTATCAGCGCTTGTTGATAATTTGCGCGTTTTGAGAAATTTTGATTTTATGGCCGGGGACCGGTCATAAGAGAAACGCAGGTGCTCAGGAGTTATACCCTACCACTTCACACAAATTACAAACTAACAGAACTTTTGGGTTAAAGCGCTTGCACGTTTGCTTTTTGATTGGTAGCTTTCTTAATAACTGCCTAACTTACTGGAGCTTGCGCGGGCGCCCCCTACAGGCGGTTGAGTAACCACTCTGGGTTGCCATGATAACGTTTACATTCTGCCGCACGCTATAACTTACATATAAATTACAAACATCGAAATGACTTTGTAAACATTACTTGCAATATGTAGGTGGACTCTAGGTACACCTGTAGAAAGAGAAAGAGGCGTGATGCATTGTTATGTGTGTGCTAATATGAATCAGCACTGTTGACCATACACTGGAGCCTAGGTGTGGTCACATAACATCTGCTTAAAATATTCCATAAAACATAAAAAACACACTCCAAAAGATTCAAACATCTCGCCAATTCCATAAGAAAACGTTCAACCACTCACATTCACATTCACACACAAATTGCGCGGGACAATTGAAACACCCGCTTAAATAAACAAGAACAACATTAATACGTAGAAATACACAGAATGTGTCTCCAGTGCCACATTTTGGGGCTCTCAAGTGAAAACCAATAACGTAAATATGCCTTGACTGTAACCAACTTCCAAGAAAGGTTACGAAGCAAATAATTTTCGAAGGAGATAGAATAAGTCTTGAGTGTTTTGTTGCTACAGGCACTTTCATAGGCACAGGTACTGAATGAGGTCAGTGACGTTTATTTACTTTAAAAGTTCTATTGTCTGCCGCGCTAAAGACGATTTGTTTAGAAAGTACCTGTAGGAAATGAATGAAAAAAAATTTTCGGGAGGATTTAAAATATACTATCATAACTACGCTTTTATACTGTGTTAAAGCTAAGCTAACTGTATAAAAACACAGTTCTGTAAATACTTTTTATTTGCACGTTCTGTTTTGTAACAAGATTCTAAATAAACTATGCAATATCGTTTTTGAGCCATTAACGAAGACTTGTAGGTTTTCTTTAATTACCAACCTAAGTCAAACCGCAACAAATGTCTAGGTCATGACCCATTCATTAAAATTAATGTGACTAAATATAGGACAACCTTGACAGGTCATGACGTGTATTAATTAACCCACTAACTAATTGAAATAATTGTTCTACTTCGTCATTTCTCTTTTGAATGGAAACTAGAGTTTTAGGTTGACATAAATGTAGATTTATTAACGTGTTAAAGGGTAGTGGAATTTTGATGCTCTTGAAACTTAGAATAAATTACTTTCCACGAATTTCTATGTGTTCATAGGCCGTGATTTTGGAGACCTCAGTTTAACTGAGATCGATAGATTTACTTACGAATACTGCCTAGATAAATTAGTGCTTGAATAAGAATACATTAATATTTTGTGTTACTATTAGAAATTTATCTCACGATGCGACGCTTGCTTTATTTGTGAATGTGTGTCCGCAGGAGCTCTCGGTACCGCCCGAGACAATGGTGAAGTCGGAAATGTGTGTGCCTTTTTGTGTTTTGTTTTCTTCACGCACACATTCAAAGCGAGTTTGTACACTTGGTTACCACAAATAAAGCGTACTCCAGAAGTAACATTGTTAGTGTTCAACTGCCAAGGCCTTGAGGACAGCATTCTACAAGGACGAGGTTAATAAAAAATAACCATGTGACTGTTCCTAAATTACTCTAGGCTGATATTTTCAGGAAATCCGACGTAGGCTTCAAACTCAAAACGTTTATTTCAATGAAACCATTTACAGACACTTTTGACAATTGTCTAAGAGCCAGTCAGTCCGAAAGATGAAGCTATTTAGTTGTCAATTCCAAAGCGTCGTAGGTTCCTATGGGAAAGAACGAGCAAGAAACTTCATGGACAATTATTTTTAGTCATATAAAAAAAGTCATTTCATTTATTCCTAATAACAATACAAACAAAACAAGAGTACGTCAATCACTTCAGGTTCCCAGAACATTCGTTCAAGAGTTTTCAAACATTCCTATAACACCAGTAATATACGTCGGTGGTCTACTGACCAATGCGAACTATAAATTCTCGTTAGGAAGTAAGAACCGGGTTTTGAACGCCTTATAAATCAGCATCGACTGTTTGCTGGGTAATGCCGAAGTGCCGTTATATAATGTAACCAAGGTTTTGTGAAAGTATTTTGTTCCAGTATTGGTTTTCAGTTACTATGGTGTAACCTTAACAATAATTAACTTATTATTCAAACGCTTTGAATTCTTCATCTTTGGTGGGTACTACATTAATGCTTAAAAGGTGTGATAATTATCAATAGCTCGTATCATTCTTCGTATTTCGTGGAATAAGAAGAATGTAGCTCATTCAATCTGGTGACAAGAGTAGAGACTTAAGTATGAACTTTATACGTACCAAAGTAAAAAATGCACCCTAGAAAAGCTTAATTTAAGACTCAATTCAGGCATGGCTTTTTGTGGCCAAATATGTATAAGCCGATCCAAAATGTTTAATTAGTTTTTAGCCACTTGAAAATAATATAGACATTTCAACAATAGTTAAAAATAAAAAAATTATCCATTTTTATCTTTAATCACTTATCCCATTGTTAACAAGAATGTATTCTGTTTCAAAAACAGCCCACAATTTACGGTCTCTCTACTAAAGCAGTCTTAAACAAGAGCTTATAAATCAACATCGGTTGTTTACAAACTCCGACACTATTAGTGTCAAACTACTATAAACAAGTTGCAAGAAAACGATAAAATTCTAGTGTTAGTGCCTTAAGTTTATCCGTTCTTTAAAGTTGTTGTGTAGCGGTCTGTAAAGTGCCAAGTAGTGCTCGTGAATTTAAAGAATATAGTTTAGGGGTTTGAAAGTCGTAAGACTTTTAAAGAAATGCACTTGCGGCAGTTTAATAAATCAATTGTTTTAGAGTTTTCAAAAACCCTGATGGATTGATGGACAATGTGATAGCTGATATGGTTATAAAGGGGTGACTAGTGATATGTCAATCAATAGAGAAGAAAAGAAGAAGGAAAAAATGTTGCGCTGACCCCAAATAAAAATGGATATGAGAAAAATAATGATGATAATGTTATAGAGTCTATCATTCATGACTTGACTGCAGTGGTTGTCGAAAACCTATAGAAAGTCGAACGAAAGAAAAATTAATTATTCTGCACAAAGAACAGGCACAAAAAAAACATAAAATTGCTAAAAGCCTCGTATCCAACTAATTAGAAATTGGTCAGTTTCTCCATTGCTTGATGTCAGGGCCAGAGGGACCAAAGACAATATAGATTGAATTAATGTTAAGACACTGGTAAGTGATAAAAACAAAATGCCTATTGCAGAACGCAAAAATAACTACTTTTGTAACAGTAACAAGAGCAATTATCGTTGCTCAGCAAAATGATGTGACTACGGGCGAACCTTTTGTCAACAGCGCTGATTTTCAGCAAATACCTCTCGAATGACGTAATGACGTCCCCATAAGTGTCTTATCTGGTAAAATCTGGTAAGTATAATTTTCGGAATGACAGTTTGTTTGTTTAGTCGTATTTTTTTTTTGATTACACGCGCCTTAATTGCGTAACACACTTACAATCACAATCCGAGAGTTTTTGAAGGATATTTCTAATCCATTGCTTCTTAGGTTTGAAAAAGCTGACTGTTCAACAACGTCAATAACGCAATGTACTTGCAAAATTAAATTACCTGCCATTGCAATCAATGTTCATTTTACGTGTGTTACACAACCACCCCGTAGGTTGAGAAACGTTTAGGGATAACCTAGTTATAAATTACTACTACGAGATTAACACCAACAATTTTCGAGTTTCTCTTTTTCTCTATGTAAATTATTTTCGTCAATATAAGAAAACTTCCTTTACAAAAATGTTATTATTTTCAAAGAAACATTTTAAGAAAGATTTCTATAGGCCACGTCTAAGTGATATTAATTATTTTTTCTTTAAAAAAGGTTATAATGCGATCCTCGTGAAAATCGTTCAATGAGATGCCAGTCACACCGATCTGTGACAAATATTTCGCGAAACAAGCATTTCTACTTTCTTGCCAAAATTTCTTTGTGAGTAATTTATTTCCACGAATTTCTTTGTTTTCGTCTACGTTCACGAAACACTTCGAATTTCGTGATAATAGAAAGTTTAGTAAACACAAACATTATACAGTGTCGTAAGTTGTTGGTATTTTTTTTTGAAACAATTTATTATGAACGGAAAAAAAATGATGTAATTTGCTGATCCCCATTTATGTAAAATTATAACGTAACTAAAAATAAATTGCGTTATTGTGACCATAATTATCCATATCCTTAATATCGCTGTGTGAAAGGTTGTGGTTAATGTAGCTCAGGCTAAGTGCATCCTTTAAGGTATTTTTTCTTATATTAAATTAAGTTATGTGAAAATGATAAATACACTTGGGAGCAAATAAATCGAGCCACTACCTTTTTTCACGTAAAATGGTAAATATTTTTGGGAATATGGAACGTATCAATTCGAACTATATATCGCCTAAAAGTTAAGTTAATAACCTTAACAATGAGGGTAAATTATTGAATAATAACCTTATTGAATGATAAATTATTGGCTCTGCAAGAAAAATGGTAATTTTGATAGAAAATTTAGTAGGGCTAAAACAGTCCATTAAAACAATAAAAAACAAAATTATTGCAAAAAAAATATTCTTAATAACTGGTATTACCCCCCCGTGCCCTGATGCATTCTTGTAGCCTATTAGTCATCGATCTGATCAGAGTTACGATGACATATTGTGGTATGTTCTCCCACTCTTCAAGCACAGCGACTTTAAGCTCGGGAATGGATGAAACAGCGGGAACCCTGGCTCGGACTCTCCGTTTTAGCTCGTCCCATAGGTGTTCGATCGGGTTCAAATCGGGACTTCGTGCTGGCCATACCATTTGTTGAATCCCGATCGCAGACAAGTATTCCGTAACGATCTGCGCGGTATGAGGTCTCGCATTGTCATGCATAAACAAGAAATTTTCTCCGACAAAACCAGCATACGGCATTACGTGGTCTTCAAGAATGTCAGTTATGTATCGGTCAGCTGTTAATCCACGTCTACCACTGCCATCGTTGGCGGGGTCGACGAAGACAAGTTCCGTTTTTCCGTCTAGAGAAATTCCTCCCCACACCATACAAGAACCACCACCAAAACTCACAGTTTCTCGAATGCAACATTGGGCAAATCTTTCACCAGGACGTCTATACACTCGGTTTCTTCAGTCATTGCTAAAAAGACAGATTCTTGACTCGTCAGAAAACAAAACTGACCTCCAGTCTTCTAACGTCCAATTAATGTGTTCTCGAGCAAACTCCAAGCGAGATCGGCGATGAGCTACAGTCAATTTTGGGCCAGTTGCTGGTTTGTGTGATGTTAAATTTCGTTCCTTTAGTCTTCGTCTCACTGTCCACCTACTGATTGCGACACCTCGAACGTCACGTAACGCTTGCTGTAGCTGAACAGCATTCAGTCCACGGTCGCGCAACGAATTGGTTGGAATAAAGCGGTCGTCACGTTCTGTTGTTGCCCGTGGTCGGCCAGTTCCAGGTCGCCGAACAAAAGCACCAGTCTCCAGATACCTGCGGTATACCCGCTGTACCTTTGAACGACTCAAATGAAGTCTGCGTGCCACTTCACGTTGTCCGTGTCCAACCTCAAGTAAAGCTACAACTTGGGCAGCTTCCGTCGGTGTAGTATCCATTTTATCAGGTTATTTTGATTACACAGACACAGATAAAGACAACAATAACAAGTAATATGGGTATGATTAACAAAAACCTCAAATTTAATCTTTTCTTAACACAGTACAATAAAAATGTCATAAGCAAATTAAATGCGATAATTTTATTCTACCCTTTAAACTTTAATTAAAATTAAATTTTGACAACTAACTACCCTCATTGTAAAGGTTATTAAATACCCTTTTAGGCGATATATGTTTCGAATCGATGCATTCCATAATACCAAAAATAATAACCATAATGCGTGAAAAAGGAAGTGGCTCGATTTATTTGCTCCCAAGTGTATATATAGGTAAGGTTTAAATACTTTTAGCTGCTATTACAGATAAAAATAAACACATCAAAAACTGACAAGAACCTAGAACCCTAATATTATTGTCACCATATTATATTCCATTTACGCGACGTTCTAAACGCAGCCATGAACGTCGCTATCAATTGATTAAACAGCTCGTTTATTATTGTGATCATAATTATCTATATCCTTAATATCGCTGTGTGAAAGGTTGAGGTTAACGTAGCTCAGACTAAGTGCATACTTTAAGGATTTTTTTCTTATATTAAATTAAGTTATATGAAAAAGATAAATATATATAGGTAAGGTTTAAATACTTTCAGCTGCTATTACAGTTAAAAATATACACATCAAAAACTGACAAGAACATAGAACCCTAATATTCTTATCACCATAATAAATTCCATTTACGCGACGTTCTAAACGCAGCCATGAACGTCGCTATCAATTTATTAAACAGCTCGTTTGTCTCCATTCCTGCAAGGCTTTCCTCGATGCAATAATGTCAGCTATTTTAGTTATGGAAAATGATTTTCGTAATTAACGTTTAATTTTGTGTCTTGAGTATTAATATTTTGATGGTTTAACTTAAAACTCAGGTTAGTTAGCTTTATGTCAAGTTAACATTTGATTAGGGTAGGTGACACATACAAATCTATCCATCTATCCCAAACTAATAATAAAGCTGAAGAGTTTGTTTGGCTGAATGCGCTAATCTCTGAAACTGCCAGTCAGATTTAAAAAAAAAACTGTTTGAATTTGGTCGACTAATTCCTGAGGAAGGCTTTAAGCTATTTAACATCACACTGATCTTTAGGAGCCGAGCAAAACGAAAAAAAGAACTCAAAGCGAAAACAAGGTAATAGCGCGGGCAAGCGATGCGATGCGATTGATGCGTCGGGGTGGGTCGGACAAACAAATTCCCGCGGACGCTGTCGCGGGCAGAAGCTAGTTAAGGCTTCCGCAAACAGGCGCGACGCCACAGCGTGACACAAAGGTAACGCTCTCGCGCGCCACGTGGTGCTTTTGTGTCGCGCTGTGGCGTCGCGGCAGTGTGTACGAGACTATAGTTATACAGGGTCAAATTCAATTAGCCGGCGAAATTTCGCACACGTTATGGCGATACGATACTATGGGAAGGAGATACGAATTTAAAGACGATAAAACAAAAAAGTTTCAACTCATTACCATAAGTTTAAAGCACTAGCAGTGGTTGACCCGTAATCAGATACAGAAACTTAAAAAAAAAACAGTTTTTTTTTTTTTATCGTACAAACATACCACACAAACCATCGCGGGATTAATAGCGGTATGGCCAAACATAATAATTTATACATTTGTGGTGGCATCGAGTTGCCGGTGCCACCACAAATGTATAAATTTTACATGAAAATTAAATAGGTGTTTTTGTCTAGACCGCACTGCAATCTCGAAAGTATATTTTTAAAACATTCGAGTAGTTCTTCGCATTTATTACATTGCTAATTTTCATAGGTAATTAATTCATATGCGATGGTAGGATGCATTCTTCGTCCGAGCTGCATACGCATTATTAGATTTTTACTTTATTTTATTCTCTTATGTCATGCTAGGACCCTTAGGACACACTTACCCACCCTACTTTACCTATCGCGTCTGAGAAGTTTTGCTAGTTAATTTAATTTGACCTTTTAACTGTTCCACGTATTATTTACAATGGCTTCAAAACTGCAGATATTCATTCACAAATGGCAAGACATTGAGACGCTAATTATTGAAAAGTTTCCTATTGAAAGCAAAAACATCAGCGTGTGTTTTCTCCCAGTAACCACAATCAATTACACAAGAAACTCCATATCGCTATCATATTCATCTGAATCCGCCATCCGCCTATTTACATATTTATCATATCACCGACAAAAAAGGGAATGGCGGAAAAAAACCGTGAGATACGTAACCATTTACATATTTATATAAAAAGATGTTTTCAATTTTCCTGTTGGCTTTTATTTATTCGAGTTTTTATTTCGCGGTAGGAATGCCAAACTTTGGATGTAGCAATCGGCTTTTTTTACGTAAATTGCGTTAGGCATGGGAGGAATGGGTTATTTTGGGGTTATGGGGAAAACTGTATGTAATTGCTTTGGATCAACGAAAGAAGACATGATTTACCCAGGGTTTTGTAAAATAAATGGAATGGAATTTTTGTTTGTTTGGCATCTCGCAGGTCAACCTATGAGGTTGTCGTCTGCTTAAGCGGACTTGCCTGTGGATGCCCTAATATATTAAGGCCTCCGCCAGGACTTAAATACTTACTAAAAACTAAGCTACTACACGCTAAGGGCACACCCTGTGGGCTACGAACCTCGGCTTAGGGCGTCGCTGGAAGAGGGCAGTAAATGACTAGCTGGATCAGGATTGATGTTATTTTGGGACGAATTTAAAGCTACAGGCTCAGCGACGCGGGCTGGCTGGAGCAAGGGTCGGGAGGGGCGTGGATTTGGGCATCGCGGCGGTCCACGGCGGCGAGGTCGGTAGGACGGCGATCGGGTTTTGGGCTTATGTAGGGTGCTGGTGGCCTTACTACTCTCCTGGAGGAGGGTAGTGGCGTCATCGGGGGCGATGGAATGGAATTTGAAAGGAAAGCTTTTACAAAATCTTAGACATCTTTGTGTAACATAACGTCCATCTTATCTAAATTGAAAGAAAAACATGTTTCTTAATACTTTCTATATATGGAACAAAACATAATCTGACTATTTATTAATATACGAATATGATCTCTATTTGTATTTCAAAGAAAACCATACCAATTATATTACAATATTTAAGGAAAAGTCTTCTCACAACACGAACAATAATTACCTCCCTTCCCGTTACAAAACTTTTCCGACATTCAACAACCAGCAATCAATAACATAACATCATAACATCACGCCTGTAATCCCAGAAGGGTAATGCAGAGGTGTACCTATAGTACACCCACATTTCGCCAGTTAAGCAATCAATATCACCACTTATAAAATACCGTAGCTTTCCTTAACATCCAACAAGCTTGTATCTTGTAACCTTATTAAACTCATACGAGTATCTCATAGGGATCCGGATGTAGTCTGAAATATCAGCCGTCTACGACCTCTTATTACTTTTCCGGTTTTCTCTAATTATTTTTATTTTGTGAAATAAAGTAAGTATCCATAATTTTTGTATGAGAGAGAGAGAGAAATGTTTCAGGAAAGTTTTGAGAATTAATTCGGATAGCTATAAGAGTTAAAAAAGATCAAATAAACGATGGATGGACTGTGTGAAAGAAGATATAGCTAGAAAGGAGTAGACTAATGAGATAATGAGTGAAAGAGAAGTCTGGAAGAAAGAGACGACGACGGCAAGAGAGCAGTGTTGGCCCACTATCGGTAACGGCTGCGAATTACGAGTTGTAGGTCGTGAGTTCGAACCCAGACGCTTTACTTTGTGTAAATTATTTCATCACTACTGCTCTCAAAACTGTAAAGGAAAACATCGTGAGGAAACCGGCATGTCCTAGAACTAAAAGTCCAAAGTTATCTTACATTGACCAAGCCGCACAGGGCTCGCGTGGTGGATTACGGCTTATGTCCTAGCAGTGGGCATTTATAGCTGAATATGCTGTAACGATGGCAACGTTAGAGCTTGATATTTTAACTTTTCCAAATAACTAAAAAAAAATAAGTTGCTGTAGCTCCCCAACCCAATGTTTCGATACAGAACCCATCAAATTAATAACTCACACAGAATAATACTTCCATTGTAAAATAAATGAATCGTATTTTCCTATTGTGCCATTGACGCTTTTCATAAGAAGGTCGGTGTGGCAGATATCGTGTGAGTTTCTATTCATATTTTTTTTTACTTTTGAACGAGTAAATTAGAACACATTAAAACGTCGGGTGGTTTAAAGAAAATAATCTTAATAGGTTCCGTGGGTCTAGCACGAACGCGCAGTGTAGACGTAACGTAAATTAGAACCATTGAACTTACTGGTGTCGCTCACAGTATGTATTTTCTAGCTGTAGCTGAAGTAAGTATTTACTCAGGTCATGGGCTAACTAATATTATTAATGCGTTCACGCCAAAACCACTGAACGGATTTATTTAGCACACTTATAGACCATAACGTGTACCCTAATTAAGTTATACACAATCAATTGGAATCTGAATCGTTTTGAAACAAATTGCTAATCCATTGCTTCATAAGTTGATAAAAAATTCTGCTTAACAATGTGAATAACGCAATGAATGTTGTTGAACTGTCAAAATACAACAATTTCGTGATAATCGTTTATGAAAATTTGTTACACAATTAGGCTGCTGGGTAAGAAGGACATAGTCTAGTTTTTTTCCTGGATCGCAAACAAAGTCGCGGGCAACAGCTAGTTTTTAATATTTAATTTAATATTATAAATTCAATAGTAGCTCTGTCTTGTGTGTTGCTATTTCATGCCTAAATCATTGAACGGATTCCTTTAAAATTTGGCAAGGAGATAGATGTCATCCTGTAGAAGGATATAGCCTACTTTTTTCTCCCGGTAACGCGTTTCTTTGGGATAATTTCCGACATCCACGCGAGCGAATCCGCGGGCATAAGCTAGTTTTACAATAATGCTGTGTGCAGACCTAGTCAAAACAACAGTTAAAGTGTTTTCCTGCGTTTTGCGCCATTGTTTTTAAACATGACTAGTCTTCGTATAGCCGAACTCATTTTCGTTCAAAAACAACATTTACGAGTAATTAGTCAAATAGCAATTAGTTAAATAGCTGTTTCAGTAATAAATCCTATTACGGGAACACAATTTATTGTACTAATTAGCTTTTATTGGAGGTAATATTTCATTGGTAATTTTAATTAATTTTAGTTCTGTTAGTATCAAAACATTACTACAAATTAGCTGACTAGGCTACTGAGAAATTCTAAATAGAAAAACCCAATAACACTTTGCCCGACCTGGGAATCGAACCCAAACGAACGAATGCAAATATCTATGCTTTTGAAAAACTTATGAGCGTTGCAATAGAAGAACTATATACACAACCATTAGAAAAGCGGTCCACTTGCCATCAATGCACGTCGTAAAGAAAAAACCGGTCAAGTGCGAGTCAGACTTGTACACAAAGGGCAATGAATTGCACCACAAAGCAAAAAAACGCAGGAAAAATACGATTCTTCTATGGAAAAAAATAAAGAGGCCTTTTTTTTAAATTATTATATTTTAATTATTTGTTGTTATAGCGGTAATAGATAAAAACAATCTGTGAATTTTTACCTATTACGGTTGAGCAGATACAGCCCGCTGACAGGCAGACGGACAGCGGAGGTTAAGTAATAGGGTTCCGTTGGCCTAGGTACGGAACCATGAAAACTCTTTTAACATCACAACAAAAGAGTTCATTTTGCAATCAACAACAAGAAAACATCAAAACCATCTGCCAATTAAGAAAACAAGTAGCCAACAAAGAAATTAAACGTAAAACAGTTTCAGTAGATTTGCAAAACGATATAGCAACGGAAAGAAGTTTCCTGAAGTGGAAAAATACCCCGATGAAGGGAATGTGGGTCAGTAATTGTTGGCTAACGGACGAGCATTTGTGGTTGGCTTTATCCTGTATTTGATTACGGGAAAAACAACCTTATACGATGTTGGGATCGTGTGGGAAAAAAGGTGTGTTATGGGGATATTTACAAGGTTGAATAGTTTGGCTTAGAATTGGCTGAATTTGTAGTTTATCTAGATATCTGCCTGGAACTTCGTCCGCTTTCATTTCGTTTTCGTATTTCGTTCTTTCTAACATCTTTTTTGTTTTTCAAGAATTGGGCTATCAAATGCAAGAAGATTTTTTCAAATCCGACCACTTCTAGAGATTACCCCTACTTACAAACTTGCAAATAAACAAAATTCACCTCTATAAAATATTAGTATAGACAAGCTGTGTGCCCGATGGGGTTTCCTATCGGCAAAAGCTGCTCCCTGCGGTTTCACCCGCATAAATTGTGATCGCGTGGGAGTATCGGGATAAAAAGTATATGTGTGCTAATCCAGGTTATAAACTATCTGTGTGCCAAATTTCATCCAAATCCGTTCAGTAGTTTTTGCGTGAAAGAGTAACAAACATCCATCCACACTCACAAACTTTCGCGTTTATAATATTAGTAGGATTTAAGGTGATGACTTTTCAAACATCTTCCCTAAATGCTCAACTTTTTACTATAGGGTACCATTGTGCAAAATTTCAAGTTTCAAGACCCAACGGATTAGGCTTTGTGTTCTGTCAGTGAATTTGAGAGTTTTGTTAAATGAAAATGTCATAGCTCTAGTGTTAGAGAGCAGTGGTGGCCCAGTAGTATCGCCGCAACTTACGAGTTGTAGGTCGTAGGATTGAATCCAGACACACGGTTTTGCTTTGTATAAATTATTTCTTGACCACTACTCTCAAAACGGTAAAGGTGTAATGTAGTGGAAAAACCTAGAACCAAAAATTCGAAGACATCTACCAAACCGCACTGAGCCCGCGTGATGGATCACGGCCTACTACTCCCTCTCACCAAAAGTAGGCCTGTATCCTAGCATTAGGAATATTATCGGCTGATTATGTTATCGGTTGATGGCAATAGGCTCGCCCCCTATTACATGGGACCTAAACATAACTGGCGAAATGTGGGTGTACCAGTTACACCTCTGCCCAACCCTTCGGCGAAACAAGGCGTGATGTTGTAGTTATTGTGATTATGTTAATGCTACTCTAGTTTTGCAAAGCGGCTTGGCCTGAGTCAAAAATTGTATTTTTAAACTGTCACAAAGTACAATGTGCCTCAGATCCTAGTCCACCTTTTGGTTAAATATCAGTCTGTCAAAATGAGTTCAGACTTCAAATCGTTCAGATAGACTCACTTTGCAACTTTTTTTAAAAAAAGACGACTGTTATGATGCGTGGCAAAAAGCTTACTTTTACAAAAACATAAAGGTACATAATATAAGTATACTTTTTGCATAACGCTCCTGTTATGTTACGTCAAACATTGTAATGATGTCGTCAGACAACGCAATATGACACATACAAAGCATATGAACCATTTCCAGAATTATCCAAAGTACTAACGACAAGGCAAAGGAAGCTAAATAATAACTTTAACATATAACTTTCGACCAGAAATTCCAGACCGAAAGTCCAAATATGTTCTGGAATTTATTCCAGGTGCGGAACGGGTAAAGTTTGTCCACAACTAGACCTAACGTGGGGACACACGGTTAGAAGGGAAGTTTTCTGATTTATATTTAATAAAAACCAGGACAGATAGATCCAGTTCAAAAGTGTGGACTATATTTTTCTAAGAATGATAATAGTTTGGGGAGACAGAGTAAGTTTTTTTTTATAAAAGAAAGAAGAAAGAAAGAAAATAAGATTTATTTGTCACAGAAACACGTGCATACAAAAAGATAAGATAACTCGATTACAAAACATAAAAACAAAGCAGATTTATATTTACGAACACAGAACATAAATAGTCGGCAGCTGCACGCCGTGGCTGTGACAAGAAGGCTTCCACTCAGCAGGATGCTGTGCTTTGGAGGACCCATAGCATAGCGCTGATTATCAGCGGTCACCCAAAAATGACGTACGGGAACCAAGTCAAGTTAAGGGATTCAACAGATTAGACGAAAATAAGTACATATTACATTAAAAAAACAGGCAGTGAGCAGGTTCACAAAATGTATACAAGCCAGATATCAATTAACATAAAATAACAAAAATCACCATGCAAAAATAATTGAATGCAGGTAACCAAAAACATAATTCCTTCACAATAATGTTCTGTGTTTGTATCGCTCCCACTATGCTGAAAAGCGTTTGTAATTTTATAATACGACTTATTTGCTTCTCATAACATTATACGTTATATGTGTGTTTATAATATAATCTGCCTTTAATTTCCCACTTGAGGGCAAAGGCCGACATTTTATTTTTCCACTCAACTCGAACGTGAGCCAATAATGACCAATCCATCCTTCATGCGTCAAGTTAGCCCCGCCATCTACGCTTGGGTCATCCGCGATTCAGTAGGACGATTTCAGGAACCCATGATGTTCTATATAACTTTATGTTTAATAAAAAGTATAAATTATCAAGTAACGGAACCCAAGAAATAGGTCCTTAAAACCCACATTTGTTATTCCCCATATTTTATATCCACTATAATAGGCGTTGCCTTTTGCAGCAATTAATTATCTTTGTAGTCAACGTAAAGAATCTGAAACAGCAGTAATTTTGTAATGACACAGAATAAAAAGACTCTTTATTATCTTTCGGACCCCATACAACTATGGGTTAGTTGTCAATACTTAGAGCATCAAACATTCTAACCCCCTGATTACAGCGGCCGCGCGCTCCTAGCCTCGGCCAACCTCGGCTTAGGGCGTCGCTGGAAGAGGGCAGCAAATGACTAGCTGGATCAGGATTGGTATTAATTAGGGACGAATTTAAAGCTACAGGCTCAGCGGCGCGGGCTGGCTCGAGCAAGGGTCGGGAGGGGCGTCGATTTGGGCGTCGCGGCGGGCCTCGGCGGCGAGGGCGGTAGGACGGCGATCGGGTTTTGGGCTTATGTAGCGTGCTAGTGGCCTTACTACTCTCCTGGAGGAGGGTAGTGGCGTCGTCGGGGTCGATTAAAGTATGCCTTGGTCGGCGAATACTGCTAATGCGAGAGGGAGTGTAGCGGGCGGCCGCTGTAATCAGGGGGTTAGAATGTTTAATGCCGCAGTCGAAGAAACGCTTTGATAAGCGTTTCATGAACTGTTTTATGGTTGGCATTTTGAGGTCGACGTGAAGATCTATATTACGGACATAGAAGGGGGCACCCGTGACCCTTCTGAGGAAACGGTTTTGGAGGGTCTGCATCTTATGGAGATGACGTGGGTGAGCGTGCGCAAATACAACGCAGGCATAGGTCATGATGGGACGGATGACTGCGGTATAGATGCGGAGCTTGCATTTGAGGGACAGTTTACTACGGGCTGTCAGTACGAATTGCAGCCTGCTAAGAGCGAAGGAGGCGCGCGCGCGAACCGCCTAAATATGAGCCTTAAAGGTAAGGTTCTCATCGAGGATCACGCCTAGGTATTTGGCTTGCTTCTCCCAAGGGATTGGCTTGCCGTACATAGTGATCGGGCTGGGAAGTGGGGGAGGGAGTCGACGACGTCTCGAGAAGAGAACCGCCTGACTCTTATCGGGGTTGACCTCGATTCTCCATTTCCGGAACCAAGCGCCTAAGACGTTTGCGGAGGTTTGGAGAGTACGAGCTATAGCGTTGGGACAGTGACCGGTATAGTAAACGGCAGTGTCGTCGGCGAAGAGAGCCAACTGAGCCTTTTTACTTTTTGGGATATCGCTAGTGAACAGCGTGAAGGCGAGAGGAGATAGTACGGAACCCTGAGGGACACCGGCGCGAATAGGATGAGGGGACGATAGTGCTCCCTCGACGCGATAGCGAAAGGTCCGGTTCGACAAAAAGTCTCGTAAGATGAGCACGAGACGATCTGGCACTCCTAGTTGGTAGAGCTTGTATATCAAGCCGTTGTGCCAGACTTTGTCGAAGGCTTTCGCTATGTCGAAGAATAGCACACCCGTCGTCGCGTTGCGCTGCAGACCAGCGCATAAGTGCTTTACGATACGGTGGACCTGTTGGGTGCCCGAGTGTTGGCTACGGAATCCAAACTGCTCGTTGGGTATGAGGCTCTTTGCTTCGGCGTAGTCTTTGAGACGCTTATAAATAAGCCTCTCGTAGATTTTGCCGAGGACATTGAGTAAGCTAATAGGGCGGTAGCTGGAGGGCTCAGACTTTGGCTTTCCTGGCTTTGGGATACCGATGACGGTGGCTTCTTTCCATGCTTGTGGGCAGATGTTGTTGCTCAAGGCGCCATTGAAGATGGCGATAATAAGCATTATTAGTGGGGCAGGAAGGAGTTTGTATACCTTATTGGTAATACCATCCGAACCGGGGGCCTTACGAGCGTGGAGCCCTTTAATGATGTCGTGCACTTCGTCTGGAGTGACGGGAGGCAGAGGATCATCAGGGTTTTCGACGGGAGGGAGGGAGGCTCTTCGTTCGACTTCAGCGTCGACCTTGTTCAGGTGAGCTTGGTCTACTGGTTGGGAGCTGGGAGAACATTGGGACTCTAGGCTGTCGGCAAGACATTCAGCCTTATCGGGACTGTCGAAAGCGACACTATTGTCGGGGCGGATGAGAGGAGGCATAGAGACCTCTTCTGAGGAACGCAATTTCCTCTGTAATTGCCAGAAGGCTTGATGAGTGGGCTCGAGTTCGCTGAGCATCTTGTTCCAGCCCTCAGAGCGAACCTCCCCTATGCGTTTCTTTACAGCACGCTGTAAATGGCGCATGTGGGCTTTGTTCGCGTCACAAGGGAAGGAGTCGTAGGCACGGATGGCCACGTTCTTCTCGGTTATCAGGTCACGTACGTCAGTAGGTAGTTTCCAGCGATGGTCTTCCATCACCGGAACTTCCCGTGAACAATCCGTCAATACGGATTGTACGTGCTCTGTAAACGAGTCGATTGCGGCCGTCGTGTCGGCGACTGACACTAAGTGATCGGGGATGGTGTCTAAGTGAGGCGACGTGGTGGATTTCAGTCTTTCGCTTACTTTCCTCCAGTCGGTTATCGTCTGGGTCTGCGGGGGGCGGATGGGGTCGATCGGGCCCGAGTAGGGTGCAAGATGCATGACTACAGGGCGGTGGTCAGAATTTAGCTCGTGGAACGTCTCAATCGATTGCAAACGGAGGTTCACATTCTTGAGCAGCGCTACATCGAGAACATCGGGAAGGTGATTAGGATTACCTGGGAAGTGAGTCGGGCTCATTGGAGCGATGACGTCAAAGTTAAGGGATTCGCCTAACTTGAAAACTAACCTACCTCTGGTTGAGGTTGTGCTACTATTCCACGCCGGGTGCTTGGCATTAAGATCCCCCGCCAAGATGACGGAGTCACTCATACCGAAGAGGGCAGTGAAGTCCTTTTGGAGCGAGATGGGATCCTCCGGACCATTGTCGGGTGGGATATAAGCGGAGATGATGGTGATCGGTTGGTGGCCGGTCATGCCGAGCCGACAGATAGAGGTCTCCAGATGGGAGAAGAGAGGAGGTGGGTCTATAGGGATACAATACAAAGATTTCCTAAAGTATATGAGTGTGCCACCCTTGTGACATCGAGACCTGTCATTGCGAACTAGTTTAAAGTTGGCAATATTCGGGTTTCGGTGATGTGGTTTTAAAAAGGTTTCCTGTATGAGGAGGATGTCAAGCTGATGGTCGCGGAGGAAAGTGGCGATCTCATCGCGTTGACCTGAAACGCCATTTGCGTTGAAAAAGCCTAATTTAAGGGATCGGGGTTTGTTACTATTTACTCTCGTATTATCCATTGAGAATTAATATTTGAGTGAGTGTAGAACTTGCGCGATCTCGGGATACGCGCTGAGAATTTCCATGAGGCGGATTGCGTTGCCGTTTGCAGCAACGATTTCTTCCGCCATTTTATCCGCGGCGGTGGTGAAGAGAGCCGCGTATGTACTTAATATGATTTGGGCGCTGTTTCGGCCCTGGGTTCCCTGAGGTGCCGCTGGAGCGGCCGTAGGGGCCGCGGGGGCTACCAAAGGCGCTGGGATGGCGGTAGCCATCAGCGCTGGAAGTTGCGCGGATTGCGCTGGTTGCGCGGGTTTTGATGGCACCGAAGCTGCGGGAGCCTTCAGGTGGTTAAGGTTAGCCCAGGGAGACGGCCTCTGCGGACTGAGCCGCTCCGGCATCAGCGCGGAAGGAGGCTTTCCCCACGGGCTTTCCCTGTGCTGGCGGTCGCTCGCGCGTTTCGCGAGTTTGGGAGAGGAGGACTTCGGGGCCTTAGGACAGCCCCGGTAATTTGCCGGGTGTCCCGATTGGCCGCAGAGTACACAGCTGGGAGGCTCTAAACATAGTTCACTATATTTAGGGCGGGTACAGTCGGCGTTGCCATGCTCTCCTAGACACTTGACGCATCTAGGGGTGGCATAGCAGTTGGACTGCGAGTGACCATATAATTGGCAGCGATGACACTGTCCAATTAGTTGAGCTCTGTAAGGCTTCTCTATTGAGATGCCTGAGAGCGAACACACCGACTTAACTTTAAAAATCGGGTGGTGACCGTCTGTGGGGTCACAGATGACCAGGACCATGTCGTAGACTAGGCCCTGTCTCGCTTTATGTAAGCGATGGACGGCGGAAACTGGGATTCCTTGAGCGATGATCCACTTATATATCTTAGATATATCCCACTTATATATCTTAGATATATCCCACTAAAAATAACCTACGCTTAACTGAGCTAATAATACCGAGCAAGGAACCCCTAACACCCCATAAATCTCTTCTAATTAATATCCTGTTTCCACTGTGAATAGATATGATGTATAAACAGTAGCTTGGAGCAATTTTTTGTCCTACCCCTTAATGAGGAAACGTAATGATGTAATGGATGCACGCGATGGCACAAAAATTTGAAAGTAAGGGTTTGTTTTGGGCTGAAAGCGTACTGTGAAAAACGATTGAGCGTTCTGTCCAAAGGTCAACGCACACATATCGGCTCGAAACTGAACTCTTTGCCGATAGAAAAATATATGCTGATAATTATGAATTATGATTTACTGTGGACGTATGTAGAGTAGTTGACTGCCTCGTTGGTCTAGTGGTCACAAGAGCTATTGATGAGTATGAGGTCTTGGGTTCGATTCCCAGGACGGGCAACGTGTTATTGGGTTTTTCTACCTAGAATTTCTCAGTAGCAGCCCTTAGTCTGGATTGATGGCAATAGGCTCGCCCCTATTACATGGGACTTAAGAATAACTGGCATAATGTGGGTATACTATAGGTACACCTCTGCCTAATCCTTCTGGGATTGCAGGCGTGATGTTATGTACGTTTAAAGAGTACTTACGTTAATGCTCGTATTTTGTAACAAATTGCGTCGTAAAGTTGTCTTCAAACAGTAGGTACTTCAAATCGTCTTTAAAAACAATAGAAAACGTCTTCTTTAAAACGTAGCAATGCTCTTCAATAGCAAAACAAGCAGACACGCAGTCAAAAGCAAGTCAAACGAACTCATCCGTTTATTTATCTACATCCATTGATTTACATCTGTACCTACGCAAAGAGTGTTCTCGTAAAATTCTCAAGCTATCTCGTAAACACGAGCATGTATCTCATTTACGCACACTTGAGTTTCAAAGCAAACGGCGGGTATCACACCGTAGAGTAATTTTAGGGAAGAGAGAAAATGGCAAACGAATTATTAATGAGAGTGGAGATGGGGCTTTTTATCAGTTAAGAATAGTAATTTACTAAATCTTATTTTCTAGGTTAATGTACAGTTTATGGCCTCTCGTCAGTAGTAATATTAGCTTGGTCAGGTCAGCTATTGATGAACGTGTTACCACTAACGTACAGCAGACTGTATACGGCATTATGTGCACAGTGATGATTATCAAAACCAAAACATCATTACACTTTTTCTGACTTCTGGTTCTAAAACAAAAATGATGTCGTTGGTTTAGGTGCAATAAATAAGATTATCAGAATCTTGCCACTTTGCGCAGTTCTCAGAGAAATTGTTTGGTACGAACAGTGCCACAACTTTTACTTAATCTAATTGGTGATAACAACAATTACCGAAGTTCAGGCGTACTAGTACCATAATAATTATGATATGCTTCCTTGACAGTCCCTTGATACTCGCACAACATAACACATCGGTGTGACAGTTAGCCATACAATAACATCATAAAATCAGTGAAACCCGAACAGACAGCGTAGACCGTTATGGCCTTGCGGGAATTATAATGAGGTTCTCATGCAGGATATTGTGTACTTAACTAGTAGCTTCAAGTTTCCGTTAAGTATTCACGGTGGTATGGAAATAACTTGTTTGAAAATTCTGTGCCGTTTTCCGACTGACGAAATATGTACTAAGCTGAAGGTGTCCTAATGAAGAGTTTTTGCTTTGGTGTCAGTTATAATATTTTTTCAGAAATCGTACCGATGCATAGGTATTTCTATTTCTCGATTCCAATTTTCTACAAGTTCCAAAGAATGAAATCAAAGCGACTCCTATTCATTTTGATGTATTTCTCCAAGTGTAAGAGTATATAATTATAAAGTCGACGAAATCCGAAACTTCAATATAAATTATATAAGCAATTATACAATATATGACATAGGTATTCCGGGTTCAGGGTTCCGAAGATGACTCTACACCACTGATCTCCTACTATCCCTTAATCAAATGATCGTGAAGTGCTCAGAGTTCGAATTTCTTTTCTTTATGTAGCATTCGTCGACTTTGCCAAAGTTAGGAATTCCTCTTGTTACTTGGCATGCTAAGGATTTAAAGCGGAATAGTCCACCTTAAATCCCGTAGGCCTAGCTAATACTAACTAGTGTCTGGCTCATTACTGGGTCAGACGATGCCAAGGGAACTACACACCTACGACTGTACCAGAGGCTAGGTCTGCCTAGTCTCCGGCGTGCAAGCTTCTACCGCTTTCGCCGACTACCTAAGATAGCTATAACATCGTTATATTTATTCTAATGGCATACCATTTGCCTACCTACTGTGTGTGGATTTTATAAACATTGACTAAAGTTACTTACTTATAACCAATACTGACTAAAGAAAATCAAAACTTAGCTAAATAAACACGCATGCCACAGTGTGTTAGGCCCATTTTTATTCTTACTATACACAAATTTTATAATAATACTAGCTGACCCCGCAAACGTTGTTTTGCAAATTTTTTTTTTTTTAGTTTTTTTTTTTTTTGAAAAATAGATGTTGGCCGATTCTCAGACCTACCCGATATGCACACAAAATTTCATCAAAATCGGTCAAGCCGTTTCGGAGGAGTACGGTAACGAAACCTGTGACACGAGAATTTTATATATTAGATAGATAAGCAACCATAAATGTATATTACATGCTGATGACATTTCTATTATTGTAACTACTCATAGGAAAACTAATAAGAAAGGTGATGACCAAAACAGCACACTTGTATCACAATGTACTAATACGTAACATTGATGAAGTGACGCAAACTAAATTTCAAAGCATTACTTTGGATCAAGACATTAACTGGAAAGCACATATTGATACCGTCTCCAAACGAATAAATAAGTTCGTATAACGTCCTACCATGCATACGTTGAATCGGTGCTTCGCTAAGACTTAATAATGTGGGGTAATAGTACAGATCAGCACAGAGCATTTATTGCACAAAATAAAATGCATTAGAGCAATAAACGGGCTTCGACCTGACGAATCCTGTAGGCCGATATTTAAAAAGCTTGGTTTGTTGCAGCTACCGTATCTTTACATATATGAAACATGGATGTTTGTGTGGAAGCATAAGGAATTGTTTACTAATGCAGAGGATTAAATCCTCACACCTTCACAGGCTCGTACTGGATATCCTCCCGAGACGAGCTAATAAAAGTTTTAAGTCTGTGTGTGGACGTTTAAATAATAAGATACCAAGTAATCTCAAGACATTACATATGAGACTATTAAAAAATAAATTGCATTAGTAGTTATAGTGTTAGTGTTAGAGTTATAGAGTTAGTGTAGTCATAGTTTTTATAGTGTCAAACACTTGTTTGACAATAAATGTTAAATATGCTTGTGAATATAAAAAAATTGTACGCTTCTAACTGTTAAGCAAAAACATGTATGCTTTTGTTATATTTTATTTGACCGTCTTTTTATACCATATTTTAAGCAAATTAATATTATTCTATTCTTCTTCTTAAAGCGTTCGACAGTATTTATCACCACTCATTATTCAAGGCACAAAAATAAAAAACCTGCAGAACATCTATCACAAGATATAAATATCAATAACATCTACCACAATGACCATCATGACCTATCCTGCGTTCAATTTGCGCATGCTAACCCACGTCATCTCCATAAGATCACGGGTGGCCCCTTCTGTATCCGTAATATAGATCTCCACGTAACCCTTCAAATGCCAACCATAAACCAGTTTATGAAACGGTTATCTAAGCGTTTCTTCGACTGTGGCATCAAACACTCAAATCCCTTGATTTCAGCGGCCGCCCGCTATACTCCCTCCCGCATTTGCAGTATTCGCCGACCAAGGCATACCTTAATCGCCCCCGACGACACCACTGCCCTCCTCCAGGAGAGCTGTAAGGCCACCAGTACTCTACACAAGCCCAAAACCCGATCACCGTTCTACCGTCCTCGCCGCCGAGGCCCGCCGCGACGCCCAAGCTCACGCCCTCCCCCCGCATTTGCAGTATTCGCCGACCAAGGCATACCTTAATCGCCCCCGACGACACCACTGCCCTCCTCCAGGAGAGCTGTAAGGCCACCAGTACTCTACACAAGCCCAAAACCCGATCACCGTTCTACCGTCCTCGCCGCCGAGGCCCGCCGCGACGCCCAAGCTCACGCCCTCCCCGACCCATGCTCAAGCCAGCCTGCCCCGCTGAGTCTGTAGCTTTAAATTCGCCCCAAAATCTCTCAAATCCTGATCCAGCTAGTCCATTGCTGCCCTCTTCCAGCGACGCCCTAAGCCGAGGTCCGTACCTGCAGGGGGTGCCCTTAGCGTGTAGTCGCTTAGTTTTTAAGTT
The DNA here is from genome assembly GCA_963555695.1 of Dasypolia templi. Lineage (NCBI taxonomy): Eukaryota > Metazoa > Arthropoda > Insecta > Lepidoptera > Noctuidae > Dasypolia > Dasypolia templi. The sequence continues at coordinate 4,395,582 of OY743148.1, read as the reverse complement.
TTTTTAAGTCCTGGCTGGAGGCCTTAATTAATTAGGGCAACCACAGGTAAGTCCGCTTAAGCACACGACAACCTCAAAGGTTGACCTGCGAGATGCCATTACCAAAAAAAAAAAAAAGTTTATAGTACAGACGCTATCAAAATCTCCACCATTTCCACTATTATTTTCTATAGAAATAGGGGTCAAGCAGGGAGACATATCCACCAAGCTATTTACTGCCACCCTTGAAGAAGTTTTAATACCTGTCCGACATTTAGGCTAATTAAAGAGAGGTTGAGGCCGCACCGAAAACGCCTGGAAGAGCTATTCATATTTTTATACAGTCGATGAAAGCCCTTATTACAGGAGATCTTCCAATTTGCCATAAACGCAAATTAATGGACATGTGCATTCTCTCTAACCTTACATACGGCGCTCTTTGATAGTTCAGCACAGGACCAGGTTTGCCAGCAAGCGATCCTTAGAGTTCGACTTACCGACTGGTTACGGAACACGATACTATGCTCTAAGACACAAATCACAGACGTCACCCAATAAGCAGTCAAGTTCAAATGGGACTGGGCCGGACACGTGTGCCAGATGTAGGATGAATTTTGGGGTAATACTACCACAGCATGGGTTCCTGAAAACTTCCAACGGCATCGCGGAAGACTCAGGCGTAGATGGCGGGATGAACTTGACGCTTATGGGATGGATTGGTCAATATTGGCTCAGAATCGAGTTGACTAGAAAAAGGAAAGGAAGGCCTCTGCCCTGCAGTGGAACAATACAGGCTGATTATAATTATTATGTAACAAATAAGTAACGAATAGTATTTGCCCGTTTGTGTTTGTCCACATGTGTTAGCCGGATTGACGCAAAAAAAGGCTGAACGGATTGGGATGATATTTGGCACACAGAAGCAGAACACAACACAGAACACAAGTTTTCAGCACACAAGTTTGGCACAGAAGCTGAATGAATACATACCGTTAGTACTTGTGGGAAGCAGAAGGATTCTTGCATGTATTGAACCAACTATTTCACTAGTTTAAATGAAGAGATCGTGGAAAATATACTACAGCCGAAACATTTTCACAACACATTTAATCAAACATTGCCCCACATTCTCGTGACATCGAAAGTCCAGACATTTTGCTTAACAAACATTTTGCAAAACAACAAACGCGAAACACACAACATTGTTTCGGGGAATATGATGGATAAAATTATATGACGCAGACTTGGCAACCGGACAAAGTTTTTTTGCGAGGCAATTGACACGAATCGCGAAAGTGGGATTCGCGGCCAAGCGTGGGTGAGCCACCACAACATGGAGTTAAAAATAAAAAATATACAAATTATCTATGACTGTTACGGTAGACTGACATGGAAGTTTGTGATCTATCTATTTTTGGATTAGTGAATCTTTTTTGTTTTAGAAGCTTGATGATTCTGTAGAGTTTAGATTGTGTTTTGTTTGTGTTGGGTCAGTTTTTGTGGGTTAATTTCTCTGGACATTTTTAATAGATATAAAAAATACTGCTCTCAATCATGCTGTGTTTTGACATTTTCGAAACATGCGATGAATTGATTTAATTTTAGAGTTTTTGGAGACTTTCAATCAATCTTAAATTGTTTCATATATTGCTAAATATCTTGTTACTAATTAAAAAGATTTGTGTTTTTCAATCTGTGCCAGCCCAATCTTCACATTGGCATTTGTTATTTCAGTGTCGTGGCCAGATCTAAGAATTGATTATTTCATGGAATGGTTGTAATTCATTAAATGGCCAGGTAAAACTTAGTCGACGGAGCCCTGCTACTTCTGTATGGTTTAAAAAAATAACCACGACGGGAATGGCGGGGTCTGTCCGCCATCCCCTTTGAACCTAACTGGTCTGAGTCGGGGTGCCCCAAGTCCCGAGCTCGCTTCGCCCACTCTTGCATTCTAAGTTCAACTAGTAACATTGCCGTTTTGCAAAGTGGAGATGTGTTATTTAAACGACATTAAAGCCCATACCGGTAGATAATCTAACTATTTAACGAAATGATAACTAATGTTTGGCCAAATCATGAAGTAATCGTGCGTTTAACTGTTCATATCGTCCAACGTAGAGTATTCAATGATCTGAATTAACCACATCATGACGGGACCAGCGGTTCATGTTCTAATATTTTCATTCTGTTTCATGAAATGATCAATTTATAGATCTGGCCACGGTATTAGTACAGAGCTACAAGTATCTTTTAACGCATTAATGACATTGGCAGGTCGGTGGAAAACTTATCAGAAATTTTATTGAAAAAACAAGATGGTGGCGTAAATTCTGATTTGGATACGCGCCACAAGATCCTTGTACAACAATAAGTGAATATTGACACTGATTAAATTCAGATCCTTAAAAAAAAAAACATTTTAAAATCATTTCCATACACACCAAATCATTAAAAATAACCATTTCCACGTACGACAACGCAACCCTACATACCGTCATATAGCGTTATGCAACAACTGAAAGGTATCAGATATAGGAATCGATTTCCACCGAGACTACATCCAGGGTACTAATAGGGTCCGTCAGAACCTACCCTGCATATAAACTGTTGGATTTGGACCCTCGACTCTGTTTGCAGAGGTAACGAGCCCGAAATGCGTGTTACCGTATCTTTTTTGACAGGTTTTTGTTGCGTTTGGGTTTGGAATGTAGATACTGTTCTAAAATGTCTTCCAGAACAGCTTAATTTAACATGTGACTTAGATACAGACATGGGTATACTTAAATACACTCACACAAGAAACAAAACACCCACCCACCAAAAAAAAATCACTACAACGCGAAAAAAATCTTTAATTTCGAATGTCGTTGTTTTTTTGTATTAAAGCTTTTATTCACAAGTTCACTTTTTAGTGGCGGTACCTACCCTACACAAATACGTATACCTTCACTTGCTAAGTATATAAAAGTGACAGGAATTTATAGTAACATCATCAACATACACTAAGTGGAAAAATACTTGTTATTGAAGCTAACTCAAAAACCACTAATTAGGACTTCACCAAAATTTATAAGGGACCACTCGATACATATACCTTTTAAAACAAAAGTGTTCAGATGCACCACTTTCTGTATCAAGCCCTTAATCCAGCAGCCCAACGAGTGCCCCCATAGGTGTTGGTCGAGGCTCTGGGCTATTAAGCCATTGGCTGTCACTACTATCGGTACAATGATAGCTGAGTTCACATCCCACATGTTCGCAAGCCAAGTCAAGATACTTCATTTGTTTATCTTTCTCGGCTTTTGCGAGATTCCCGTCATGCGGGACCGTTATGTCAATCATCGATAAACGATCTACCACGACTATATCTGACTTATTGGCAACAATAGTCCTGGCAGTGATGATGGATCCCAACACAATGTGATATTTACCTGTATTACGACACTTCCTCCACTTATTATTTTTATTATTACGTCTAGATCTAAATCTAACACATATACACGTAAACTCACGCCTTCTTCCCATGAGGGTAGGCAAACAATACAGAACGCCTGCTACAATGCTTACATACTCCTTTTGCTTTATTTACGTTCATATATCTGGTTACACGCGCACACTGGTTGCAAAAACCCACCTGACCTTTTTGAAGAACATCCCCAATAAGGTCACCATATTATGTCCTAAGGAGTCCCGGCGTTTCCACTAACATCTGCCTTCATCCCTTTTTTTGTATCTAAATATTATTAAAACACTACGACTTTCCGGACATTTTTCATTAAATAGTAGTTCACGCCCCCACGGCCTTTACATGACCCCTACATTTCTTCTGCATAATATCAAACGACGAATATAGCAACAAAATAGAACCAGAATAGCTCCAAAAAAGGAATCACGAGAAACGAAAATCATTCCATCAGCTATTTATAGAATTCATATTGAAAATTGTCTGATACCCTTCGGTTTGACCATTCAGTTGTGACTAATAGAAAATGAAGGATCCAACTCGAACGGACGTTTTTCGTGACATCTTTTCATAAATATTTCTTAAGAATTTTCTTTTCAAGAGATTCCCTTGATTCCAAATTGCTGTTTTGTAGCGATGTAGCGTTTTAAAAGTAAATGAAATATGAAATTAGAAAGGGGCGCATATGAAATATTTTTTGCTTTAGACACAATAATAAAGTTTAAAGAGTGTAACAAAACGGACGTGCTAACCTATACCTCAAGATACTGATAATACCTTAATGAATGAAAGTCACTACTTCAATTCAACGATTTTAAAATTCATTATACTTGTTTGAACATAGTATTTCTTATGTGTTTAGTATTAAAACAGAATTTTAATCTAAATGTATGCACATTCATTCATACTCATTGTGCTTGCCGCAAAAATTTAAACATAAATTCTTTATAATAGTTTTACTATCGTTTCAAAAATCTTTCGAATTCATGTTACATCGTAGATCGCAAGAAAAAAAAAAGAACTCATTTTTGTGGGATTTTGGTAGAATTGATCCCAAATGCAATAGTGTAAAACCAAGTTTTCAGCTTCAAAACTAGTCTGCTAACTGCGTGGTGTTAGAAAAACCTTGAAATTTTCGGAGTTCTTTCAGTTTTTGACGATTTTTGGGTCTACGGTGACTGGCGTACTAAGGTTCTACGTTAGTTCGAACTGGGGCCTCTGGCTCCGTTTCGAATAAAGTGAATTTGATTATAAAGTATTTTTTATTCATTTTCGTCTTTGTTAAAGGCATGCCCAGTGTAGAAACTCCCAGAACGTCATCATATATTTTCAACCCAATGCCATGAAAAGCCATTCATTATCCTCAATGCAACGAGTCTCCAATATGTCAATTACAAACATCATTATTGCTGTGTTATCAACTGTGAGTAGCAAACCAGTGAATAGTTAGCACATAATGGAATACGTCATTAGGGATATAATCAATCTAATGTAAGGGTGAATGATATAATATCGCATGGCAAGCTTCCTCCATCCGACTGATTTATATCCATAATGTTATCCCCTAAAGATTAATATAAATGTGTAGAAAGTGTTTAGTTAAGAGTAATAATGACAGTTTGATCCTGATGTCAATGGAGAATGCCATGTCTTTTTTGTTCGAGAAAAGGTCTACGTTAATCTTGGATAACCAAACCATGAGTCGTTAAAACTATTAACTATCCGGAAAAAGTTCTAACAAAAAAATATATTATATACACTTTTTAGAATACTTTTTTATTTGACTGAGGCCGACCCAGGAAGAGGAAGCGAGGGTTGGGTCCAAGTCTTCAAAAAGATGTCAGCACTAAGGGACGGGGTTCATTAGGGCCGATGCCTGCCAGGGTCGCGGGTTGTTCGGAAGGGATACCGGCAACTGAAGGAACACGGGTGGGTTTTGGTTACCAAAAGTGTGACACGCCCTCCCGCTCCGCCCAGAGCGGGAGAAGTCATTTGATGATGTCCCAACCAAAAGGTTTTGTCCAAATGGCTCCGGGAAAGAAGGCTTGGAGGCCTTTGTTAAGTAGTGGGACAGTGAAGGTTAACTACAACAAAAGTATAATATTACCTAATTACAAAATTAAATCATTTCAGCAACACAATCACGTTATCTAGTATAATGGCAATAATAACGAATATACGTCTAACGTTTAATTATAGGTCCGAAGTGGGCTATTTCGATAAACAAAAAAACTGTTTTATTCCCATTCGAGATTAACCCAGAAATGGGTGTTTTAACAGCAAACCTCTGAGCGATTGAGAAAGCAAATGAGAAAGAATCAAAAGAAAGAAAAAATGGTGAGTGACAAAGAAACACGTTAATAAGTGTACAACATCCACATCACCTCGTACTCACACCTCTGCCTATTTAAACATTTATTAAACCGTTTCTTATATTCCACGTCGACCTTAAAATTCCTACCATAAACCAGTTCATGAAACGCTTATCCAAGCGTTTCTTCGACTGTGGCATCAAACACCCAAACCCCCTGATTTCTGAGGCCGCCCGTTATACTCCTCCCCGCATAAGCAGTATTCGCCGACCAAGGCATACCCTAATCGCCCCCGACGACGCCACTACCCTCCTCCAGGAGAGCAGTAAGGCCACCAGCACTTTACACAAACGCAAAACCCGATCGCCGTCCTACCGTCCTCGCCGCCGAGGCCCACCGCGACGCCCAAATCCACGCCCCTCTCGACCCTTGCTCGAGCCACCCAGCGCCGCTGAGCCTGTAGCTTTAAATTCGTCCCAAAATCACTCAAATCCTGATCCTCAGCTAGTCCCTTGCTGCCCTCTTCCAGCGACGCCCTAACCCGAGGTTCGTACCCCACAGGGGGTGCCCTTAACGTGTAGTCGCTTAGTTTTTAGTTAGTATTTAAGTTTAAGTCCTGGCTGGAGGCCTTAATTTATTAGGGCAACCACAGGAAAGTCCGCTTAAGCAGACGACAACCTCATAGGTTGACCTGCGAGATGTCATTCCAAAAAAAAAAAAAAAGTTTGTTATATTTTATTTTGGACCTACAAATATTTGGTAAACTATGTAAACACCGATGTCAAAGATGAAATTCACAGAGCAATCACTCTTTTTTTATTGATTGATATGGCACTTCAACGACTTGCTCACTATATCATACACAAACAAAAATCACATACAGTTTTAGGTATTGTGGATTCGTCACATACAGAAGTGCACAGCACTAGCATATAACTTATTGATTCAAGGAAATGTAAGATTTTTTTTGATCCGTTGTACACACAGTATTTGAATTTATGTCAGTTTGTTAAGAAGCTAAGGTCAAGATGTCAGAAGTCTCAATATAAGATCATGCCTGAAAAAATAAATCTCGAATGTACTCACATCATTATTTAAATTTAATTTAATACGATGATATTTATTCATATTTATCGTAGCTAAAAGATAGACAATAAAAGCTTTTAAGTATTAAAAGGATCAAAGTGGTAAACATTAAGTTATAGCCTAAAAAAACAATTTGTTATAATACGAATCTTAGTGCTAATCTGCATTTAGTTACTTATCTTCGATCACTTTAGATCCTAAGTAAATTGACTTACAATTTAGCTAGCGGCTTTCTTAGTTATTTGAATTTGATTTTAAGAACTGGGTACTATTCAGCGATGGACCCCTTATTGATTAACTAGCCTCTGTCTGCGACATCGTCTGCGGAACGATAACTTCGTTTACGATTGAGCGTTATTTTTTACTATTTATTTTTGCTTGGCTCCTAACGGTTCTAGCGTGATGGCAAATAGCTGGCAAAACAATTTTAGAAATCCAACTGGTAATTCCAAAGATTACCCCCTATGCACAAGCTGACAAACAAAAATCTCTTTATAATATTAGTATAGATTTAGACATGACGTCATCATTTATTTTGCTACAATCCGTGTACCCAATGGAATTACGAACTTCCATGAAAAAAATCCCCTTTAAGAAATTTTCAGTCATTATTTAGTGCTCACTTTCGATTATTATGGAACTCTTGTTCGAAATTTCATGCTGGGCCCAGCGGGTTTGGCGTGCGTGGTCTCGTCAGTGAATGAGAAGTCAATGAATGAATTTCGAACTAAAATTACCGACTTATTAAAAATGAGCAGGTTCTCACTTCGTCTCCATGCTTTTTTGTATGTTGTTTCGGCAATTTACGATCGAATTCGAAAATTCTTCTACTGTATACTATACTATAAAGTGAAAAATAACTTGTATTTCAGAAAGCGGTGGCAAAAAACGAAAAAATAAAACCAAAGACACCTTCTTCCGAAATTAACGTTATTTTCTTTTTTTAGTGTTTTTTTTTTGGTTAGTTTATCATAAATAACGATGTACCAAAACACTCTCATCAGGAAATCGTAGCATGTTCCCACAAATTCCTGGCTATCATAAACTTCGGTTATTCACGTTCATATATTTGTTAATCCCGCCTCAGGATTGTTTATGCGGTTCATCAATTGAAAAACTTGAAGGGATTCTGTTGGATCAATGTTTTCGTTCGGGGATATAACTTGTGATTAGTTGTTTTGTGAATAGGGAATATGCAAGTAATTCAAAACTTTTTCATTGTTCAAATCGTTCAAATATACAATATGGGGGTCAAGAATGACATTGCTATTTTTTTAGTTAAGTTATTCACGCATTTCTTTATTTTTTTGTCAATCCCGCTCTCATAATGGTTTAATCAATACAGAATTACAAGACCCACAATAAATGGCACTTCTGTTTACTTCTTGAGATGGTGTGCATTTGTAATCTCGAAATTTCTTCAAATGTAATCTGAACCATTTTTGATGCGAATGTTTTTTGTTCTCCTTTTCCTCAAGGGAATTGTGGAAGTGGTTGAGTTGAGTCATTCTGTAGATAATTTGAGGATCCAACGAACAACTTTTTTATTAAAAACAAGTAAGCTACTGCATGATTTAAAGCTACGGCATGGTTTAAGTACCTAGAAACACCTAATAATGTCAATGTTTTGATGCTTTTGATGTTTTTGTTTTATTTTTAATTATGATGACATCACATTGGTCTACGTTCACCAGTTCCGCGAATGGTAGCAACCTACAATAAAGCATTCGAACACATAAGCATATTTACATGCTCTTTGAAAAGGTTTTGTAACCCTTTGTATAAGACACTTGAGCTCTTAGACTAATTGTTTGTTGTTTTTAAAACTTTTTTTTTATTTTATTTTATAACATTAGTGTATCTGTAATGTATGAATAGTTAATATGACCTCATCCTTCCTAAGAATGAATAATAAGATAAAAGTGACTTATTGCATTCAGATACAGCAGCATAAATCTTCGCAACATACTGTGTGCTACATTGCGAAGATTTCTACAAAAGAAAATGTTATGGGTATCATCCGCAACATTTTCATCGCCCAGAAAGCTTCAAACTAAAAATTCAGCCCAAACATTCTTAGCTCCATTTAAAAGCGGTAGAGCTTGCCAATTACAGTAGGAATAGCTTCACAGAAAACTTTTAATCAAACTTTTAAACCGGCAACTCGGTGTATGTAAGTGAAAACGGATCCATACATTCCGACTTCCAGTTGCAAAATGGATTTCGAAGTTTGGCATTTAAACTTGTTAGCAAGTACAGCCCTGGCTGCAAGTTATTTTTGCCCGTAAATCTTTTGAGCCGAAATTATGTTAAAGTTAAAGAAATTGCTATGTTTGTTGGTAACGTTCTCGCTCGGTTTTGTCGCGAACGTTGGAAAGAAAACTTTGAGTTACGCCCAAAAATGTTGGTTTGAATTTATCGTCTTTTGTACTTTTCGGTTAAAGTGTGGAGTAGAGAGTTTGAAGTTTTTCGAAGTCATTCCGCTTGATAAACATTTTATTTATTGTTTTGTCAGCCTGTAAATTGTCAGACCCTATTTTCAACCACAATGTAACAAGTTTTTGTTTTATGTGATATTATTATGTTATTCAATAAAGAAAAAGATTTTGTGGTCTGAAATCTCTAATAGTAAGCGAGGTGATAACAGCGTAATAGTGCCATCAATTTTCTTTTCTAAAATGATTTTGTGTTTTGTTACTAGTTTTGTTTATCGTTTATAGTATGTTGTTCGGTGGCGTTAGTTTGAACAAGTTATTTATACCGGCTGAAATTTGTTCCAAAATCAGTTTTTCCTTAGTGCTTGAGAGATCTGAGCGTCAGCTGCTCCAATAGAGGTGAAGTCCTAGGTTGTAAAATTAATCATACATACCGAATATATTCAATTTCTAGAAATTTAATAATCTGGAATGTGAGAGTCAGTTGCCGCACTCCGCATCCAAAGTTCCAGCATGTCAATGTTGTAAAAAATCGTACAATAAACGTAATTTCATACCAAAACCGTATGGCGTCCCATAAGTGTCTGGCGCGGTATGAAATTATTATTTTACTAGTTGTTTTACGTTTATTCCTGGCTCAGACAGAAGCATTTTCTAATAAAAATTGCAGTTTCATTTTCCTTCATAATATTGAGGTCATGCTTCCTTTTACTGCTTTGTCTTAATGTGCCATCACAACAATTATGCTCATTTACATAGCCGATATTTTTTTAAAGTTTTTTACACCTTTGACATGCTTTGGATTCCGCCTTGAGTTGCAGCAACTGACTTTCACATTCATGGTTATTTAATATTAAGCAACTACTAGAAATTAAATTTATTTGTTATAAAATTGGTCGCAAAAATCGAGCCGTAGGTTGACTTTCCTACTATACACCAAAAACAAGTAGTAAAAAAAAGCATTGGTCAAAATACATGTCTGTAAAAACGTCAATATATGTTATACATGTTTCATCAATTAGGTGCAATCTGCGAGGCCGCAGCGATGGAGGGACGCACAGCGCCTCAGGCCGATTGTATATACCAGGTTAAACCAATCGCGCTCTAGGCAGGCCGACGTCACACCTACACTATCCATGTGCACTCACACAAATGCAAAGCTTAGCTTCGGCCTCCCGGACTGTACCAAACTGATAATAATATATAATGGGTATATATCACATTTGTATAATGGGTGTAAACACGAATTTCAACTTGCATCTGCAACAACGATGACACATAAGCAAAGAAAACATGACATTTCACCTCATCTAAACAAACCATCATCATCATCTGTCTAACTATTCCCAACATGAAAGATTCCGTAGTTGGAGTGAATTAATCCCCAGAACACAAACTTAACTTTGTAGTTGAATTTTTTTTCTTCGAATTATAGAAATACGTCACGGTCAATTCTCCAAGTAAAAAATTGGAATCTTAAAAAAATATTTTATAAAATTAATGGCCGTCTTTATTGGGGTTTGCCTTAAGTGTAACCAAATGCAGCTGTATTTTACAAGGAGCGACAGCCTATATAACTTCCACAACCTAGTGACGAGAGTGAGGGCAACACGATATCTCTTGGTAAGACAAGTTGTCAGTCACTCGGGCTTCTGACTACCAATAACCACAATAGACAAACAGGGGGACATAGCTTTACGTGCTTGCCGAGGCCTCTTCATGTCAAGATGGTCACCCACCCACGGATTGCCCTGTCAAGCGTACCAATCGATCCATGCGGCATTTATTACAAGAACCGTGCCCCCCTCAAAATAATACAATAACATTACCATTTCATCATCCTTACCTTAACAGAAGCTAAATCTAAATCCTGTACACCCTGCAACACGACACGTTTTGCGCAAGTTATTCGGAACTGCAACCGTCACTGACTATAAATCATCCGTCGCATTGTTTGCCCGACGGATGGCGTCAGCTCGTTTATATGTTGCCCGTTCCAACCTGTCTACGTGTACGGGGGATTGGTGCAAAGTAACAGTTTGTAGGAGGCTTTGGTAGGTGACGAGTCTTTGAGGTGTTATGGAGGTAGCCGTTTTGAAAATGGACGCTTTTGGACGAAATGGTCTGCTGTTAATGACTTAACAGGTTGCCAGTAAATGTGAAAGCAGGCTACGATAAAAATGCTCACCAATTTTTTACATATTCAAAAAATAAAATTAATTGGCCCTAAATCCATTAAGTTGGGTTAAGTTAGGTTATGTTCAAAAACTCAAAAAAAAAACTCAAAACTCAAATCATTTATTTCAATTAAACCATTTACAGGCACTTTTGAATTGTCAAGGAGTCGGTCAGTCAGAAATATGAAGCTAGTTGCCCATTCCAAAGCGTAGTAGGTACCTATGGAGAAGAACGGGCAAGAAACTCCATGGACACTCTTTTAAATAATAATGTTTTTACATATATCTTAGTTACATCGATTAATGTTGTTCACTATAAGTGAGAACGATGTACAAAAAACCGTACACGTTAAAAGCGTCCAGAGTGCATCAAAACATAATTAAAAACAATCCAGCTAATAATTTATTAAAATAAGCCCTGGCAGCTAAAAGATGACCAGTCCCAACTGACGGCGCCCGTTCACGAACATGACGCATGGATCAGCACCATTCAGCTCAACCAGTGTTGTTACTCTTACCTAAATTATTGTGCTAAAACTGAAAAAGAGAAAAAAAAATTCACAATAATAATCATATTGTTAGGAATCAGAAGTAAAAAAGTTTAAAAAAATAAACGTAAAGGCTGTTTTTTTTTTTTTTTACTCATTCCACTTCTAATTCCTAACAATGGGATTATTATTACTTTAAATTACACTTTTCGTTACCAGCAATATAATAATTCAGCTAGTAGGCACTGTGTTTCCTTTCGGAGATAGTTGTTCATAAATAGTAATATATATCTCTTATATATATACAGGATGTCCCAAAAGTCGACTTCAACCATGAATCGGGAGAAAAAAAATAAAAAGTAAAAATTGTAGCAACAAGAGTTAAACAACCGTCACAGGCAGTGGATTTTCTCTTTTTTTATTTATAGCAAATATTTACGTATACAACAATATATTTTTCTGTTAACTAACTATTACGACTTTACCGATCACCCGATGCTGGCTTGACGTCGACTTCTGGGACACCCTGTATGTAAAAACTGTTTTTAACACAACTGAACTTCGACCTACTTTTATTGGGTTGCAATGTTTTAGCAAGCTAAAGGATATTTTCAAGAAAATCGTGTCTCAAGGATATACCACAGTGTTGGCAGGCTGCCAAATGAGCAGCTGTGCTCAGGTTCTGGGAAAGATCTTAGTGTGATACGTGCAGAGCACACTAGTAACTTAACACAAAAAATAGCCTTGGAATGCTAGTTCAGATAGTATGCACGTGAAGAGATATGAGAAACAGGGTGTAAAGTTCCTCCGACCAGATGGATGTCGTATCTGGTGGGCAACTGCCGGACGATTATTGTCGGGAAGTTGTATATATGCTAGCTGCGCGGTAAACTCTGATTGCGCGATGCAGGCTTTGTGTGAGGTAAGTGTGACGCGTTGTTCGCATGTGGCGGTGTAGATGCCGCCACATCACTCCCCTCCGCAGACCGGAGGTCGATAGTGGACTAAGTCTTGTATCTCGATGTCGCATAGTTCGCGGTGAGTCCGAACTGTCTGCGAAGATGCTCCAGTGTGTCGGGGTGGCTGACTGCTGGTGTCGACCAGGAGAGTGATTGAGCGCTCTGCTTGTGGACCGGCCGAATTTGCTGCAGTGTGCTGTGCCAAAGTTGCTGATGAGGCTGAGGGTGATGACCAGGTATGCGCTTGCGCTGCATGCTGATGGTCAGGACAACCGTTCAAGCCGTGGTTGCTGGCTGGCTGTGTGACTTGCGGGAGTGATGATGATCACGTCACGCTGTTCAAGTAGTTGCACGAAGGCTGCGCCGACGATCACGTCGGGGTCACCAGTGAAGAGATATGAGGAACAGGTTGTAAAGTTCACTCATACTCTTGGAAAATGGAGGATCCTCCGACCAGATGGATGTCGTATCTGGTGGGCAACTGCCTGACGATTGATGTCGGGAAGTTCGCATGTAGCGGTGTAGATGCCGCCACACACGTGATACCACCTTGCTCAATCTAACTGCGGAGACCAGCAGTGTTTCCAAGTACCTACCTAGGCTTTCAAGAAGAGAGTGACTCATTCTTAAACCCACATTTACATGATTCAAGTTTCTTTCCTATTGTTGCCTCAAGTTAGTTTATACAGGCAACTTAATCGCACCGCGTTAATAGATCAGCAACGCAAAAACGAATAAGTTTCAGTGATGAACCTGACGCTCATTCGTTTTTTCCTTTTTAAGTTACAAAATAACGAAGTTTTACTTTAGTCGTTTTACTTTCTTCTTTAATAAGTAATGGATTTTGATGAGATTTACACCATTATTTAGAGTTCATTCCGGAAGGTTTATGTATATAATTCATTAATATTAAACTAACACATAAAAAGAAATCTCAGTTTTGTGAGGACGTAAAAACCGTGCGAAGCGGGCGGTGTCGCTATAAAATCAACACGTATGAAAATAAGCCCTTTAAAAGCGAGTTCTTATGACGCATCAACGCAAGAGTTTCTTTCCTGGAGACCAGATACGCTCATTTCCCCTAGCACATGTGCCTAATGTACAATATTATGATTTTAATTCTTACTTTACATACTAATCCTAACTAATATTGTAAATGAGAAAGTAAGTTTGTTTGCTTGTTACCTTTCTTGTCACCTTTTCACCTTTTCACGCCTAAACTACTATCTTTTCTATATCTATAACACGTCTTTCGAATCATGATTGAATTATACTATTAGAAACTTTAGTAGTGTGCCAAGAGTATTTGTTTATTTTGTGAGTTTATTACCTGGATTATTTCCGACCTACACGCGGGTCTTACCGCGGGCAAGAGCGAGTTAAGCATAATTCGAATAACCTATAAACACAGAGCAATGTTTTCACCGCATCGCTAATGTCAAGTGCCAAGCACATCTCACCCGAACGTCCGTAGCAGTACGCGTTTGAAACGTATATCATTTTAAACGTTTATGCTACTATGCAAATAAGTTTAGCTTATTTAATTTGGACGTTGTGTTTATGCTTTTCATTTCACTGAAGTTTTAATTAAATATTTTATCCGTTGTAAAAGTTGTAGATAACAACAACAACATTTGGCAGTATATTTATTATCAACAATATTACATCACTTGTATAGCTGTTAAGAAAAAGTGATTGTATCTTGCTACGCAATGCATACAGCTACGGCGTAGCTGGTGCTACGATTGCTACGAAAAGCTTTGATAAAAAATATAAAAGCCCCATCACTTCCAATGTTTTTCCTATTCAGCCCTTACCGTATTAATAACAGGTCTTATTTTTCATAATTATTCAGACAGAAGCTATATTATATATCTGTCTGGATCCTACACATACTGTAATTATGTGATTTCTGAAGTATAATATTTTTATAAAAAGTTTGTTTCTTTGTTACGCTTTCACATATGTGCGGATTTACATGAAATTTGACAAACAGATTGACCATGATCTAAGGAGTCTACTTTTTATACTGGATCGCAGGCGAAGCCACGGGCAACAACTAGTCAATAGTAAATAATCAGTGCTAAATAATAATAACGGCGAAACGGCGAATTTTACCTATGAAACTGAATGCGGTTTAGATATGCTGATCGCGTTTGGTTTCACTCTTGAATTTCGTTTATTAAACGTTTAGTTGTTAAAACTAGTCTGAACTGACTCTTTAATTTGGATTAAAACAGCACACAAACCACACGTTTGACATACGTATGTGACCATCATTAAATCTAGTGCAAACAGCGATGCGTGAACGTAAAGCCATGTTCTAATGAAGTGACTGCGGAAAGCCGCGCAAAGGGCCCTCGGGGCCTACTCCCTTTGACTCCAGTGTGTATGTTGCTTAATGCACATCTACTTTTAGTCAGTATATGATGGCTTTGATAACTGTGTCTGTCATAAGTAATGAGATAGTCATTAAGTACTCTGAAATTTCTATAGACATTATAAAATGGTTCCAATTTTTTTTATTTACTTTGGTTGAAAGGCGCATGAAATAAAAGGTGTGTCGGACATTATTAGTATTTATGTTACTGGATTCGTTTTCTCTTCTACCTATCGTTATTTCTCCTGAAAAAGTTTATTATGTTATATGTACGTGAAGCTGGCAGATTGCAAAATTCGTTACTGTACATACGGCGCCGTCACGCGTCAGTTTGAATACTGTCGTTATGTTAAATGACTAAGGATAGTTCGAACGCCGTATACATAATGCCTAGGAATATTTACACAACTAGTTCTATCTTCTACCACGTGTGGCGCTACTTGCTAGAGCGCCTCTCGACATCAAACGTAAAAGTTTGGTGAGTTTAGAATAAAAGTAACACCTCTATATTTTAATATAAATAAATAAATAAAATTAATTTAAAAAAAAAAACGTAAAAATGGCATCGACTGGTGCAAGTGTTTCTGAAAATAAAGATGAAAACAAGTGCGTTCCGCAAGAAATAAGTGATTTTAGAAACGTTTACTATAAAAAATATTGAACAATCATTACGGAATTATCTAGAGAAAGGTTTTGGAGGTTATCCGACTTTTAAAACACGCTCAAAAGTACATGCAAACTAGCTTTCGGCAGACGTCTGCTGATAAATAAAGGGTTATAGTTTTACAACTGCTATTTGAACTCAAAGGAGGAACTATTATAATCAGTTAAATAAATAACGGGCAGTCATTTTATTGTTCGGCGATTGGTAAAGTAGTGTGTAAAACATTCACGGCAATAAAAAGTAAATTGGTCGGTCATTTCATCCTACAGTGTCAGTACAAAAAATACTCATGTATTGTTATAAATGAATGGATGGTTAAAAGGTTGGAATGGGCAGTAAGGCAGTTCATTTAAAGCTCATGTAATAAATAAGATGGCCGTCTTTTTTTGTTATTGCTTATCTTTGAGCTAAATTAACGTAATTTACTATAACAATAACAAAATCGATGACCTTAATTAATATGTGGTTGTGGTGTACAAGAATGTAAAATATAGTAACAAAAAACATCGACTATTATTTAAAAACACATTTTTGGTACTATTACCGGTCAACCTGTATAATAAGGTCCCATGATTTTTAATTATTTAAACAAGGCTAACCTGATTCCTAGTATATTCCTTAATAATTAATACAACACAACTTATTAGAAGCTAAATTTGAACTAGGAAAGTAACGTCATGTTTTCGATGCGAAACAACTTTTAAACATATCAATTCTGTATAATTCACGTCTTGGAGCGTCAGACGTACCGTATCGTACAATATGAGATTACACACACCCATTGTTATGGTAGAAAGATGCAGAAAATCAATTCTGTACGATAGTCAGCATAATCACACCCACCACCTGCTGCTGGGACATAGGCCTCCTCTCTGTTATAGGGAGAGGGCAGTAATACACCACGCGGGCCCAGTGCGGGTTAGTAGATGTCATGTCTTAGAATTTTTTGATCTAGGAAGTGCCGGTTTCCTCACGATGTTTTCCGTCACCGTTTTGAGAGCAATTGTGATGAAATAATTTACACAAAGTAAAGCGTTACCTACACTGGTCCACCACTGCTCGGTTGCCAGTTAAGCCGAGAATTATATCTCTAGAAATAGAGACCAATTAGTTCAACCAGGTTTCAGGCTGGCTAAAGTAGACTCATCTTTCATAGGGTACTGTTTAAAACTGTTACAATAAAATACCTCCCCACTTACTTCATCTTAATGAAACGAAATTTGGGGGATTGCATCGCTGATAATAACATCACGCCTTGTTGCCCCGAAGGGTTGGGCAGAGGTGTACCTATAGTACACCCACATTTCGCCAGTTATGCTTAAGTCTCATGTAATAGGGGGCAAGCCTATTGCCATCTACCGGGCACAAATGCAGACTCCGGGCTGCTACTGAGAAAATCCAAATAGAAAAACCCAATAACACGTTGCCCGACCTGGGAATCGAACCCAGGACCTAATGCTCAGCAGTAGCGATTGCGACCACTAGACCAATAACACACTTATAATATACTTAGCTAAATGCTGATTCTAGTCCGCAAGGGCGCATCAACTAATTCATTAGCATTTGGAAGTACTATTGGAGCTGCTGAAGATTTTAAAAACTATCTTTGCACTGTATAAATTCAATCTTTTAGTCTTTTATAATTACATAGCTCATGTGTAAGATATTTTTTTTGTATGTTACTTACTCGTAGTTTGATGTACAGCATGTCGATTCTGTAAAAATCTCACCGTGAAGACTTGCGTGGAGTGAAATGTCAGTGTCATCACGTTTTGGTCAATCCCTAGCATTAGTGGCACTGACAGTTCACTCCACGCTCACTTCACCTACGTTGTCACGGTGAGATGGTTACAGAATAGCACTACTGAATACTTAGTTGACGGCTATGTGATGTGTATTTTTACACCCTGTATGACAGTAGGTAAACCTTCTCTCATAACTTTACAATGAAACCATGCCAAACAAAACCAGGTGGCGTGTTGAATTAAAACGTGAACAAAAGACGGTACACAATGAAGCAAGAATGAAAAGCGTACGAAGAGGCTTTCAGGACGTGCGTAATGAAATCTAACCTGTTGTGTATGTAGACTGAGCATAAAATATGACGTAGTTTCGTGAAGCGTGTGGGTGTTCTCGCATCAACGCTGATCTCGGGTAGTTTGTACAGATATTGTTGTATAAAGGCCACAAAGGTAGACTTCATTGTGTTGTTATTTTGCTTTTTAGTCTGGTTGTCGTAAAAACCTTAATCAAAACCTTGTCTTATTATAGGATTTCTGTGTCAAAACTTTGAGTAGGCGTTGTTAGTTTCTCGTTGTTACACGTATTAACCCTTCAGTTTGCCTTAAGCCATGTATTGTTCTTTCGTCTTTTGTTCCATTATCAGTTTGACAAGAAATGGAAATGCTCATGAGGTGATGACCATAAAAAATTGCCAGTCAACAGAACTAATAGCCTCAAGTGCGTATTGCAACATAAAAATATTGTTCTTGTTGAGACAAAAAAGGCAAGAACAAAAAAAAGGCGACTGTTACTCCAACTTCCACGTCAATTCTGTTACTCTCCCCTGTCTCCCTCAACACTCCAATTAAAACTATACTGCAATAAGAAAAGCAGCACATATAAAAGTCCCATAAACAGCCAACCGTCTTCAGCAGATTTCGCCAAAAATACCCACTTATTCGCACTTCCCCTAAATTCGGTGTAAAATACGGGATGCATAATTTTCGAGCTAGCAAATCGTCTGAAACATTAAGTGAAGCTAAATTCACGAAATAAACAAAGCCACAGGTGTGGGTAGCAAATTAAATACGAAGTGTAGAAGACTGGACTTTGTATAAATAATTCGTACTTTAATTTGAGTGTATTATACGGCGGGCACGTGGAATTAGGGATGCTGGAATTATGAGGATCAACACACAAGCATGTTATGTAAGGTCCGATTTTTGTTATAAGAAATACTGGTTTTGCGAGTAAATTGTAATTTCATTTAATGAATGGTTAATTTTTTAAACCAAAGAGATCTTTAAGATCTTGTTTTGAAGATAAATTATCTAGCGTGTCGCTTTTTTAGTGAAATCTAAATTTAATTATTTGTCCTCGTAAGGCTAGGGTGAGGATATGGGGACCACAGTGACATTTTGCCATACAACGGGTGAGATCAATGCAATCGTACCTGTATTATATGTGTTTTATAAAAATAAAAATAAAATGAAAAGTTATTTTGTTTTTTTTTAATTTTTTTTTTTAGATTATGTTTTGTTTGTGCAAAATATTTTTTTCTATTTTGTTTTGTTTGTAAGAGGAACAGCAAGATCCCAAAAAAAATCGGTTACTTAATATTTTTACGTGATGGCAACAAAACAAAACATCGTAATAACATTTACTATCCTGAAATAATTAATCAAGACAAATATCGAACAAACAATACAATAAAATAATGTTACCGTCCATTTAATAGGGCAATGCTATTAGGCAATCAATTGTGCGCATTAATATTGGAAACCTGTATTTATTGTTAGGAGTATAGGAAACGAGACATTAAATATTTAGCGTAGTGTAGCAGCCTCAACACATTCGAATAGTTACAGCCAAAAACATTTACCTCATAATAAGATTGTTTTATGTTTTTCATTTTATTATATTCATAGCAAACAAACAAATTATATGACATTCTTTCAAAATCCTTGTGATGATCCCTAAATTGTAAAATGATAAACTTTTTGTTCAAAATGTAACAGTTCACTTTATATGTTTACGCTTCATATAAACCAAATTTAATTAATATCTTTTTGTTTTACGCGAATTGAGTTTTTATTAAAAAAAGTGAAATCTTTAGTTGAATTATAAAAGCATTATTCTTATCCTTCGGATAACTCTATTAAATCTGAATAGGGGCCTTAAAATTTATTATGAGTAAGGCCTGTTTCACACTTTTTTTTTTTTGTAAACTTTTTTCACGTGACTTCTCTTCACAATCATTTGCTGACCGGGTGGAGATGTGAAGCTCAGTATAACACGATATTATACTGAAAAATGGATTAAGTCTCTTTCCTAAGCTACCATTTAAAATATTGGACTCCATTCAGGAGCGGTTCTTAAGTTTGAATGAAATACAAAGTTGGTTTATGTGGTCTGTCAATTTCAAATGCGAGTTTTCAGGGCAAAACAATCAATAACAGAAAATTTACTAGACGTGATGTAATCCATTGTGTCACATCTATTAACCCAACTTCTTGGTCCACACCTCGCAATGCACCCCTTTATTTCATCTGTTCAACTAGTCTCAAGTCTGAAGTGTACCATGTCTTGTAGCATCAATAAATAATAAGCTTCAAGCTCTGGCATGTACTGGTTTGGACAAGTTGAGACACTCAAATGGATAGGAGATATGTAGTGGGCTAGCAGGATAGTTTGGGTGCAAGGATTCTGAAATTTAGTTAGTTGAAAATAGGCATTGGATTATCGGTTTAATGGTGGTGTTAAATATGTATGAATGTCATCGTAATCGGAGCTACCACTGTGCCACCAGCACAGTGGTATCGGCCCCGAATTACAAGTCGTAGATCGTGGTTTCGTACTCAGACTGGCGCTTTACTTTTTGCACATAATTTCTTCACCGCTGTTTTCAAAACGATTTAAAAAACGAACGCACTGGCCTGCGTGGTATACTACAACGCACTCCCTTTCGAAGAGAGGATGCCTGTGTCCCAGCATTGGGAATATTCTACATTGTCATCGTAATTTGTCAATAAAAGTATGATCAGAATAAATAGAAAACGGCTAATAATGCAAAAGCTGCGACTATATTTTAAAACTATGATGTATATTTCAGAACCTGAATCTTCTCAGTCACTGATATCATCTAGAATAACATAATCAGTACAGTTTCTTCAGGAATTGTAACTACTGGGTCTACATAACGTATTTTTTTCTATACTTCTTTATTTTTGCTTCATTTAAAACAAGTTTATACACAACTTGAACCACCTTCAAAATCATGTCAAAGTATAATTAAAATTACATGTAAAAACCATAACGAAAAAGCAAGTTTTGTGTTCTGAACACAAGCTTATTTTCTCGAATATCATAATTTTAGGCTCCATGGATTTCAATATGATAATACGTTCGGTGTTAGGGGCCATTTACATCAAATCGTGCGTAAACGGCTCCTGTCCGGTAGTTGGTGTCCAATGAATAGAAACTGTGATAAGCTGATAGTGATGTTTTAACGTGGTTAGGGCTGCGACACACCGGGATACACACAGGAAAATATTGGAATGTTGCATAAAAAATTATAGCAAAGTTTTAAGATTTTGCGTATACATTTGTCTGTTACAAACATATTTAGATACTACTGAATTTAAGACCGGGCATGATGATGTTGTAAGTTTGTTAATATTTGTCTGTTTGTTTGTTATAATCTGTCTATTAAGAAAATATTTGCTTTGTATTTGCTGTCAAAACATTATAATTTAAGCAAACGACGCCGTATGCGGAGGATTTACGACGTTTTTCTCGCGAGCTTACGCTCGTATGCTCCAGCGGCGGCACAAGGTTGGATTGAATTATTATAAGACTTGAACGCGTTTTAAAAATCAGCAGATTACCAACATTAGTTGGTCTTCTTTGTGAATTTATAATCATGGCAACCGTCCCTACATGGGGATGCTGCACAAATATGAACAAGAAAGATCAAGACCAGTTTATTACGTGAATGAGATAGTATTGCAAGACCTTTCGTCACAATTGAACTAAAATACTTCTATATAACAGTCTCATTCGCAGCATCCGGGAATATTATAGTGTAGTTGAGCGTCCTCACTACGCAACGCATTCATTGCGACTTTTACGTGTCCAGAAACGCTTCGCTTTCCCACTTCGCATTTTCCAATGGTGACGCAAAAAACAAAAAGTTTGTTCTCACAATAAACAACTAAAGCATCTTAACATGACTTCTCTTGAAAAACGTAGAAACTTAATTGATGTGATGTTTGCCTTTAAAATTATTAAGCATAAGTCCCAGCTTGGTTGCTCTTTTCAGCTTTCGTGCATCCTCTAGAATTCAACGTAGTGCCATCACACCCCCTTGTGCACCTTTTAAAAAAAACTGTTTCGGGAGCCAATTCGCCTTTTGTAAGAATGCGGTAAGCAGTAAATGGCTACAGTGATGTTAATCTTACTTGCCGACGTTAATCCAATTTTATGAATATGCTTATTGTATGTGTTTTTCAATTTATCAATGTTTGTCATTTTTTATCAAAATTTGTAACGCTTTACCGATGTAATTTTTTATTTTTATTTTTTATAATGGATCTCGCAGGTCAACCTATGAGGTTGTCGTCTGCTTAGACGGACTTGCCTGTGGTTGCCCTAATAAATTAAGGCCTCCAGCCAAGACTTAAACTTATGTACTAACTTAAAAACTAAGCGACAACGCAAAGGGCACCCCCTGTGGGGTACGAACCTCGGCTTAGGGCGTCGCTGGAAGAGGGCAGCAAGGGACTAGCTGGATCAGGATTTGAGTGATTTAGGGACGAATTTAAAGCTACAGGCTCAGCGGCGCGGGCTGGCTCGAGCAAAGGTCGGGAGGGGGATGTAAAAAAATTTAGCTTCTATTCTCTTAAACAAGAGATCTGAAGTTTAAATTTCTTAAGATCGCAAACAAACAGTTGATACTATTTAGATGCACTGTTTTTTTCTTTTCTTCAAAAATGTAATAAGAGTGTAATAAGTTGTTGGTGAACCAAGTAAGATAAAAAAAACATCTTTGTAGTAACTATAATAATAGTAGAATTTTTTCTTCAAAAGGCCCTTCCAGACATGGCCCCACAATGTTAGACTCACATAATATCATAATACAATTATGAATGGATTATAAAAGCTACCATGACCTTTGAGATTGCTTCAGAATTTCATCTCAGCGACTAGTCAGTTGGCACCATCTTGTTTTAAAATGTTCCCCAACGACTTACCTGTAAAAATGTCTTAAAAGACCTACTTACAGATAGTGGTGTGGTATAAAGTATGTGGTGGTACAAAAGAAAAGTTACAACATCAACAACCAATCCCGCATTTTAACCCCAAATCCCGCTGCATCCCATCACTAGTAACAAAGTTAAACACTACGTTTTACGCAGTCTATTTTATGGGAACACTCTCATAGCACAATTTATAAGACGCAGTTCAATTCTGAACCGGATTAAGACCGTCCTTTACCTAGATTTTCTACAGACTCGGCTATCTTTTGACCTGGATAGGTAGTAAAGAACAGTCCCTGATCTATGGTCTGGAGAAAACATTTGTTACGTTTTCGGACTTGTGGTTTTGTCTCTGGTCTTCCTTTTAAAGATTTTTCTTCGTCTTGTAGATTTATGTCCAGATAAATTAAATTAAATAAATAAATATAAATAAAGAACGATCTTTCTAATTTTGTACTTATTAATGACCCATAGGTCTTACGAACCTCGGATTTTGAATGGGTAGTTGGTTTTTTGTAAATAAGCTTTTTGATAGGTAAGTACATAAATATTTATCTCCGATTAGATCAAACCTAAGACCTAATTAGTAACAAGCTCAGGGTACCATACGCCTTGAAGGCGAATCACACGATTTTGAACACGTTAGGAGCAGAAGACTGGACACGGACATTAATTTATTTTAGTAAGAACGCCAACATCATATACGTTTAAAATTTGCCCAAGCGTCATACATTCAACAAATAATTAAAACCGAAGACAATAATTACGTGTAGAAACAGAAAATATCTAATCACGCCTCCCTTTAATACACGAACAAAACACACTTCATCTGAGGGCAAAAGACTAATGAAGTATGAAAAACCCTGACAGTGGACAACAAGCCACGCGGAAGAGATACAAGTGGAGGAAGGAATAAAGGCGGAATTCCATTGCTGTATGAGATGTTCGGCATTTCCTATGTTGTTAAGTACCTTATTCTTCTTGACAGGCCTACACTGCCCTCCCATAACTATCAACAGTGTAATTTGAAAACATTGTTTAAGCCAATATTTTTTAAAAGAGTGACCGTGGAGTTTCTTCCCGGCTTTTCTCCATAGAAAACGACCAATTGGAACTGTGCACCTAACTTCTGACGTTTCATAAGTGACCATGTAGGGCAATGTTCAAAAAAAGAATTCGTATTTGATGTGAATGGAGATGCAATAATGCACGTTAGCTGTGAGAGTTTT
This sequence comes from Dasypolia templi, assembly GCA_963555695.1. Lineage (NCBI taxonomy): Eukaryota > Metazoa > Arthropoda > Insecta > Lepidoptera > Noctuidae > Dasypolia > Dasypolia templi. Next base: position 4,371,430 of record OY743148.1, on the reverse strand, counting down.
ATTTGTTTGTACGCCACGCATCCGTGCGTAGCGTGACCGGAGGTCGCAAACTCGCAGTGGATTATCCCGCCCAGATTTTATAAGATAGTACCCGCGTAGCATTGCCGTGGGCAGCAATGGAGCTGTGTCTTTATTCCCGGACTTGGACCGTGTCACTATTAATGAATTAATGTTTTCCGATAATTATTGGGTGAAGAGTTTATTGAATAAACTTCGGGTATAAGATTATTTTTATTAGCAATTCATTATTAATTTAGATCATTATGAGAAATATCATAAGGCTAGAAGGATACTCTGGTTTTAAACTAGCTATTTTAATAGAAATTCTCTTTTAAAGAGTTCTACCCAAGCCATTATGATACAGCTAGCAGTGGTAGCCCAGTAGTAAAGGCCCCGACTTACGAGTTCTTACGTGTTCGAATCCGTCCACGACCTATCGTGGATTCGAACAAAGCCAGGCACTTTACTTTGTGTAAATGATTTTGTCACCACTGCTCTCAAAACGGTGAAGGAAAACATCGTGAGGAAACCGGCATGTCCTAGAACCATAAATTCGAAGACATGTGACATCTTCCAACCCGTTCTAGGCCCGTGTGGTGGATTCTGGCCCACTCTCTCTCACCAAGAGGCCTGTGTCCCAGCAGTGTGAACATAATGGGCTGATAATGTATGTACCTATTATAATAGTGTTGTGCATATTGTTTATGTATTTCCTATTTTTCATCTTTTCAGATCCATGCTGGTGCCATCTTCAGACGTGAGTATTTTTTTAATTAGCGATCACCAGCATGGCTTTGTAGCATCAAGGTCTACCGCCACAAACTTAGTGTCTTTTACAGAGTCCCTGATAGAAACTATTGACTCAAATAAGCAGTTTGATGTGATATACACCGATTTCAGTAAGGCGTTTGATAAAATCTCCCATTCCATACTAATAAAAAAACTGGCAACATATGGTATCACGGGACCCTTGCTGAAATGGCTTGAATCATACCTCGCTAACCGTGAATTTTATGTTGTGGTAAATGGTTTTCGTTCTACCATCAATTATCGCATGACCTCCGGTGCCCCACAGGGTTCCCACTTAGCCCCCGTTTTATTTATCATTTTTATAAATGATCTTCCCCACTGCCTTGAATTTTCAGAGTGTTTTTTGTATGCCGATGACTTAAAAATTGCAAGGAAAATCCAATCATCAAATGATATTGCGCTTTTGCAGGATGATCTGAACAGAGTAAATGAATGGTGCAAGAATAATAAAATGGAATTGAACTTCAATAAATGCTACCACCTGTCATTTTCTAGAAAGCTTCACCCCATTCATTCGAGCTACTTTATAGACGAACATAAAATTCATGAAGTAGAAACTATAAGGGATCTAGGAGTTCTATTTGACAAAAAAGTTACTTTTATCTCCCACATCGAAAACACTATTAAAAAGCTTCCAAAATGTTGGGTTTTGTGCTTCGCAATGCCAGGGGTTTTAAACAGATCAACACTAAAATATTGCTGTTTAACAGCCTTGTACAAAGCATACTAGAGTACTGTAGCGTTGTATGGAGACCACATTACGCCACTCATAAACTTCTCTTAGAAAGGGTCCAGAAACGATTTCTATGGCACCTTGCTTTTTCCTTTGGAAAAAGCAAGCAGCTGCCCTCCTATGTGTCTCGTCTGCAAACTTTCAAGCTGCTCTCTTTATCGACTCGAAGAGAAGTTATTGATGCCCTGTTTCTGTTCAAACTCCTCAGGAAGCAAATAGACTGTCCGCAGTTACTAAGTCTCATTAAGTTTCGAGCCCCAAACCGCTGTCCTCGTAAACCCATTACTCCGCTCCACCCGCCTTTGCGTAAAACTGTCCTAGGTGCTAACTCACCTATTCCGAGAATGTGCAATATATTAAACAGTTGTAGTGACCTAATCGATTTACACCATGATAGCATAGGGAAATTTTGTAAATTAATTATTAAATACTACTCGCATAAACAAGGCAAAACGTGAATTGGAATTAAGTTAAGCTACATAATTATTAAACATTATTTATTGGTTTTATTTTTATTTTTTTATCTAATGTAATTTATTTATAATTCATCACTCTATTTCACAATTTAATTCGATTGTTATTTAATTTAATTTAATTTATGTATGTGGTTTTATGATTTGTTCTCTTTAATTCTAAAATAAATTGCTATATTTGCAGTACTAATAATGTAAAATATAATTATAGTGCATGTGGTGTGAGCCTGTAAATAATTGCTACACTTAAAAATGTATATAGTGTACTTTTAAATGGAATGTAATGTGGAAGCAATTGTAGGTTAACCTATTATAAATAAATAAATAAATAATATCTACCGTAAACCATTTGCTGAAAAAACAGAAACTTCTAGACCACACATCAAAGACTCACCACAATTTACTTAAACATACATCCATTACTTATATACATAATTATGAAGGTACAGTGAAACCACTATAGTTTGGTATGCAGGCAGCTATCTTGTTAGTATGCTGCCTAGTTCATTACTTTACATCATTCTCTGAAGTATGCCGTAGGCTCAAGAGGCTTTTAAGAGCTGAGGCGCGGTCACCGTCAGACTGCATAGAAAAGAAAGAGAAGCGCGATGACACAACGCTGGTAATTTATTTAAAATTGAAGCAATTATCTATTTACAAAAGAACGATTGATTGGACTAAAAAATAAAACACTATTACGTTAATATGTTGCATGTAGAATAATCTCACATCAGAAGCAGAATGATTTCATGTATATTAGTATGGTTTTTAATCGTTAAAATAATTTCTTAGAGGTTTCTTCGTGATTTTTTTCTATCGTATCAAATTAGTTGTATTAAGTTTTTAACACACTATCGTTAGCATAATTATATCCTGGATAATATGACATACTTTTCTAATTCTTCAGTGGATTATATACTTTGAGGCATTATAACACTTTCGTTTAGATTCTGTAGTCCCCTTAAAAAGCATTATCCCTGAATACCGGCCACACGGAGGGAATACGTTCTTGACACCTGTCAGTTGGACACGATCATAAACTAATGCAAAACAAGTTACAAAACTGACAACTTAGTCCGGTCTTAGGTTGTCAATTTTGAATTAAGCACTTTAGTAACGTTAGGTCATGTTTTGTAATAAGATACATAAGCGTTGCATAAGCATAAACAGCCTATTATGTTCCCACTGCAGGGACACGGATCTTCCTCTCCGTGAGAGGGAGTGGGCCGTAATCCACCACGCAGACCCAGTGCGGGTTGGTAGATGTCACATGTCTTTGAATTTTTTGGTTCTACGCCAAGCCGGTTTCCTGAAGATGTTTTACTTCACCGTTTTGAGAGCAGTGGTGATGAAATAATTTACACAAAGTAAAGCGCCTGTCTGGGTTTGAACCTACGACCTACAACTCTTAAATCGCGGCCGTTACCCCTGGGCTACCACTGCTCCTTAATAAGATGGATAAAGTTTAAATTCATACAAAACGTATTCTTTTGTTTTCAGGATTGCAATCCTTTCACGTTTAGTAACAATACACAGTGATCTTTATTGTCGTTACTATAAGGTTGCAGATAGCTGTAATATAATTGTAAAAGGACTAAAATAACTGAAAGGACTGTATTTATAACTGTCAGGTGTCAGGAACTCGATCTCTCATCGGAGATCGATCGATCTCTCATCGCTTCTAAAATCTTTAACGTATCGATATAATCGCGGACGTTCACATCCACGTCACAACATCACGATGACATAGGGAAGTAAAATGTATGGATATATATATGAAGATATTCTAAAATGTTCGTCCTCGATAACGTATTCTTATAAATTTTCAGATGAATATTTGGCCTGTACGCCTAGTAGCTTGTTCGACTGTATACAAATATGCAGCCCTCTATTTACATTCCCCTAATGTGAGGGCTTGAGGGGGTTAGTTTCACTTTCATTCAACTACACACAATTTAGGCACTTCAAAGAACCTTTGTCTTTGCTCCAAGTTCATGTGGGTTGAAAGAAAAATAATAGACCAGGTGTTAATATTTTAACTGTGTTATTTTTTGCCTTATAAAGTGCGCGTTCTACAGATAGGTCGTTTGCATCTGCTACAATAATAATATTACGAATTAAGAGAGGCAATTATATGGCGAAAAATATTTGATACGAGTTGAACGATACATTTTTTTTATGTTGTATATTTATTCTGTTAGTTGTGTACCTATACAGTGTGTACAACAGGAGATTTTATTTTTCTGTTAACTAATATAACTTGACCTATCACCCGATTCCGGCTTGATGTCGACTTACGGTACACCCTGTATACAAAAAGTTATGGTTTGTTCTCTTTTATCTATTGTTATTATCTCTTTACTATATAAAACTGTTAAAAAAACAACTGCCTGTATTCTATCTAAAGAAATAAAAATAAATACTTGTCTTCTAACATCATTTTTTTTAAAACGATTACTCTTCCAACATTTTTACATTCCGAGCTATAAACCCATGCTTTTAACAAATCATGAAACTCCCACTTTCTTTTTTTTATAGATTCTGCTCAGGGAATAGAAAATTAGTAATAATGTAGTAAATGTATACAATTATTAACATTTCCGGAACATTGACAAGAAGAAGTAGACGACCAAATGAATTTACTGTTATTTTATAATATCTCTTACCAAATTAAAAACCTCTATGTGGCACCTGGCAATACACCATAAACCCGTCTACCAAATCTAAAACCGATTTTTTTATACCATCAACTAGTTAATCTAAAATAGACCTGTCTAAAGCCAAGCCACACGTTTCTCCTTCTAAATACTGTCTTGATAAATGGGTCCAAATTTATTATCGTGTCATTGACTGACACCAACGGCCAAATACCTTGAGTATTTGCCCATTGGTTTCAGTCCTGAAAGTATCTTTCAATACTTTTTGAAGTCCTAGTTGGTTCACTGGTAGCTCGAAGTCAATAAGATTTGGTTCTGGTATGATTTAGTACACATTTTAGTAGAAAAAAAAAAATAATAACTTGCAAGCTGCACTCTGCTGGCGTGCAATTCCTAGGAATATTTTGGCGTAGTTTGCTTTTACGTTTTGTCCCCACTACAAGCAGATACGAACACTATGTTGTAAGTTCTTTTTCTCAGCCATACACGATCATTGAACTCCAGGTCTATCCCAGATAGGGGGTGAAACATCTTATCAATAACAAAAATAAATCGTCAACGATCCTAAAATAAACCACACGCCCATATCTACTCACCCCTTCTAGGATTACATTCAAACACATGCGTATGCACGTGCTTTCTATACATGTACCAATAAATGCTTCTAATTTTAACCCGTAGGCTTTTAGCTAACCGTTAAGTTGTTTATCTTTCGGGCGAGATAAGACGAAACTTAAGACAGCATGGGCAGGGTTAAATTAGGGTCCATTGTTATTTGTGTTTGGGTTGTAATTAGGGTGAAAATGTTTCGGCAGAGTCTGTAATGATTTTGGGATTACGTAGAAGATTTCTATTTATTTATTTACTAATTTATGCACATACATATAAAAAGACAAGAAGAAAGGAAACAGAAAATACGTACAAAGGCGATGCTTATTTCTAAAGAAATCTCTTCCAGCATACCTGCGGTAGGGGAGTTAGACAGCGAGTGTAAGAGTAGAACGGAAAACAAAATACCGTAAAACGGGGTGAATAGGGATGCAGCGGTGAATCGAAACGAAACTTTAAAACGGATTTTAACATTGAATTAATAATGTTTGTTGCCATAAATTTCTCTTATGTATTGACTGTGTTATAGTTAACGATTACGTGCCCCTGTTGGCAATAAACTATATTATTTAAATGTTAAAATCCTTTTTAAAATTTCGTTTCAATTCACCCCTGCATCCCTATTCACCCTGTTTTGCCCGGTACATAAAAACAAAAACAATTCTCTAATTTAAATAAAAACAAACAATATGATCATATGCTTACGTAGAAACATACTTATACTGTTATTGTAACTGGATATTTTTAGAGATTTCATATCGATAAATGACTTTATTACACAAGTGCACGACTTTTAATTGTTCATAGGAGTAGGTTGAACCTACAGAACACCGAGAGCTACAATCACTTTCATACAGATGTAAGTGTTATAAATCTTGTATTTTGTGCTTCAACGGATCTCGTGTAACTTTTACAGCTCAGGTTCGTCGAGCGTTAGATAATAAGATCATAAAGAACGCGTTGTTTCTCCGAACGTGATTAGATTTTACTCTGCAACTTATCCATTATAGAAATACCGACATTAACACAGAAACCATGTTTTTAAGATATTACAACTAACCCACACAAGGGTTAGACTACACAAAATATAACAGAAAGAATGAGGACCCACTCCTCATTCCTTATTTGTAAATCACACAGCACTTTTGTTCTATTTGAAAACACGTTTTAAAAAGTACAGTACGTAATGGATTATAAATATGCCTACAACAATAGGATGCTTATTTCACTTTTATCTACAACTTCACAAACATGAGCGAAAGTTCGAAGAGCCTAAGTTCACACCGGCCATGACTTATCGGCCATGTTGCTTAGACAATGTTTACGGATCGTTAACAGGATAATAATTTCATAGATATGAACTCGGACTTTGATGTAGCTGTAAGCGGATTTGCATCCTTATTTATGGGCAAGAACAAAACTAGAAGATTTTTGAACTTGGCTTAAGAAGATTATTCGTTGCAAAGTGGGTTTATACCTTTTTTTTTTTGTGTTTGACCTAACGATCATAGAACCTAGAGCAAAAACCAGAGCATTCTTCTCTCGATTTTCTTGACATTTTAGTAGATTTTCATTTTAGAGTTGGAATAGTGTGGTCGTTCGCTCGTTTGGTCTTTACCAACTTCTTGCTTACCAACTCCTGCGACGAAACAGAGCCCAATTACTTTTACATTTCCTTATACCAGCAAAAATAAACCCAACGATCAACCCACTCCATTCATCTCCCAGAAAAAGAGGCATTATTCACAAAATATTGTCAACGCACAATCTTAAAATTGTTCGCACAAAAACCCATGTAATCTGCCTAAACCACCCGGTCCCACAAAAACGATTTGTTATTTCTCCGGGAGTGATGTTAAATAGATTAGTTCTAACAAATGGCAATATAAGAGGAGATGCCGTTTAAAAATTGATCTAATATTGATGAGGTTAGGGGATGAATTAGGGTTATAAAGGCGAGCTACTAGGTGAAATTTTTCATAAATAGGTGTGTATTGTTTTACATAAAACTTATATTTTACCAAAATGGAAGGCTCACAAGGTGCAAGAGTGCGTACGTTCGCCGAGTGCGTGCGCTGTTGTCGGGTGTCTTTGGCCGAATCACTGCAAATTCGAAATCTGAATCGAGGGTTTTGCAAGCCCGCGATCGCTATCCGGTGACAACATTTAACACTGGAACGATAGCTGAGGACACGAAAAACTTAGAAAGAGAATCAATTTATGGCAAAAGATCAAGAATACTGCTAATGAGATTTACGAAAACCGGAAACGTTAGTAGCGAGATCTCAGACGAAGACATTGAAAATAACAACATTTGTCAAAGCAGAGCACATGACATAGAAAGAAAACCGAGAAAGCAGTTGAACCCCGCCTAAAGATTCACGGGTGACACGGAGCACATCTTCCCTACCAATTACGGTGCCCCCCGGTCTACTCCTTGACATGCAATGGTCTCTGTAGCACCATGAACCATAAGGCTAGTAGGGGCTAGTGCATATCTTGGGGTTCATTCGATTAATAGTCTGGTCAAGCCATGCTGGGGTCGGTGGAATACATTCATTCATTCATGAATTTCAATTAAAGATACACTTTCTGTTGCAATCTTATTTTCATACAAGCTTAAAAAAAATCGAAATAACCAGTAATATACACAGACACTTGGTGTGGCCACATCTCGAGGTCGTAAACGCTGACGTGTAATAATGGATCTAATATTGATAGCCCAACACCCGGTACCTACTGATCACGAGCATAAGAAAGTGGCACCTATCTGAAATTAATCCTTCAGGTACGTACTAAGATGGTTTCTTCAGAAACCATCTTAGTACTAATTTTCTTAAAGGTAAACACATGGTTAGGTTTTAGCTTTTTTTGGGAATTCATAAAATTACTTCTCCCGCTGTGGATGGAGCGGGAGGGCGTGTCAGACCTTTGCTGATTAAAACCCGACCGTGTTCCTTCAGTTGCCTGTTGCCAGGGCCACGGTATCTCTTTCGAACAACCCATGAACCTGGCGGACATCGGCCCCAATGGGCCCCGTCACAAAGTGCTGACATCTCTTTGACGCGCGCGTGGAACACTACGTGCCGTCGTCCCGAGCCTGGTCCTTGCTTGGAGGTCAGGTAGGCAATAAGATACCCCTTGGTAAGACTGGTTGTCAGACTTTCGGGCTTCTGAGGCTCTTGAATTAATACATTACACTATACTTAGTTACATTGTTCCAAATATCTGTGGGCTAAATCGCAAGCAACATATTCCAAAAATTTCCTTAGCATTTGTAACATGCGCCTTTGTAGACATTATTCTGGGAAATTTATACCTAAGTCAAATAATGCTGCCTTGTTGATGGACTGCTTCGTTGGTCTAGTGGTCGCAACTCAGAAGCGCGACTGCTGGACATCTGGTTTCTGAGTTCGATCCCCAGGTCGGGCAAGAATTTTTTTCAATTGGATTTTTTCAGTAGATGGAAAGTTGATGACAATAGGATCGTCCTATGATGAGATTGTGAATGTGAGGACTATGTGGGCAATTCTTTTTTTCCCAGTTAGTATTTTTACGATTATCTGGCAGTTTGGTACTTCACGCGGCCTACCAAATGTCCTTTCTTTATTATTGTTCGTTGAATCGTCACACATACACGGTTACTGACGAATGCTTTCACTAACTGGACAAGTCCACTCAAAATCATATATAGTATGGTTCTTTCCTCAAAGACCATCTTAGACATAAATTATGGCCTGACCAAGATTATGAAAGAGACTGTGACTGTTCTGGGTTTCTTTCAGTATTTATTTTCAGAGTAGTCAGTCAGGAAACAGTGAATAACAATTTAATTTTGATGTGTAAAAGTGTTTTTTGAACCATAAATAAATATCATTAATCATTCAAATGGGGGCCGAATCAACAAAATCTGTCTACTCCTTCGATGAAAACAGGCTCGAAGTTATATTATGTAAGTAAAATTGATCTAATGTTTATGATAAGCCTGTTACGTAAAGGCTTCCATATGTAAAGCTAAGTTGGCCCCTTCAAATGAGGCGTTATGCTTTGGTCAGGAATTCGGTAGTCAGTAAATGTAATCTCCTATAAAGATGTCTATGAGTTTGTAAAGAAAGTAGTCCTAGAGAAGCTGAAGAAAAAAATTATTTGCATTGTTGAGTTCAATAGGCAATCTCTTCTTGTAAAATACTGGTATTCATCATCTATACGCAGCAGACATAGATGGAAAATGTTAAAGCAAATGATCATGATGATTTGTAGAGGTCATCGAAGTATTTTTTTAAGTCAGTCCAAAATATTCTTAGACACGCAGTCTCATTTTGGAAGTCGTTTGTATATATTTTTTTTGTAATAAAGTTTTTATTTTTCAGTTTTTTGTTGGGGTCTACCCCACACACATTCGTTTACCACTACTTACTATGTAAATAACAGTGTCAGGAAGTTATTATAACATCATCAAAATGAACTAAGTGGAAAAATACTTGTTAACGAGCTAGCTGAAAAACTACACAAGCAAAGTTAATAAAATTTATATGGGACCACCACTTAAGTATATCCCTATCCATTCAAACAAGAATTTTCGAAATCGATCAACAATAGGGACGATGACTTGAAAAAATTTCGAAAAACTAATTTAATTCAAACTCAAACTCAAACTCAAATCATTTATTTCAATTAAACCATTTACAGGCACTTTTGAATTGTCAAGGAGTCGGTCAGTCAGAAATATGAAGCTAGTTGCCCATTCCAAAGCGTAGTAGGTACCTATGGAGAAGAACGGGCAAGAAACTCCATGGACACTCTTTTAAATAATAATGTTTTTACATATATCTTAGTTACATCGATTAATGTTGTTCACTATAAGTGAGAACGATGTACAAAAAACCGTACACGTTAAAAGCGTCCAGAGTGCATCAAAACATAATTAAAAACAATCCAGCTAATAATTTATTAAAATAAGCCCTGGCAGCTAAGAGATGACCAGTCCCAACCGACGGCGCCCGTTCACGAACATGACGCATGGATCAGCACCATTCAGCTCAACCATTTTGAAGGGAGCTAAATGATCCGACACACGCGCCACCGTCAGCGAGACATTTGAGTGAGCATGACATACTATCAGCCGCCAAGGCACATTCAAGTCAATCTATGACATTACCCGGTAAATGGTAGCTCTATAGTACAAAGTACTCACATCTGTGCAATGCATCTATATAATAAAAAGGAGATTGAGTTTATATAATGCAAATAAATTCTTACTATCTTCAGCAGCTTCAACAGTGATTCGAATGTCAATTAATTAGTTGTGGTGTGGAGCAGGACCGGCATTAAGCCAGGCATTTTTATCAGTTATGTAGTCCTCCAACCTATAATATGCCTGCCTGAATAGTGTGCGTTTGACAAAGGATTTGAATTTTGTCTCATTCAGTTGAAGTATGTGGGGAGGTATTTTATTATAACATTTTAGACAGTACCCCATGAAAGATGAGTCTACTTTAGCCAGTCTGAAACCTGGTTGAACTAATAGGTCCCGATTTCTAGTACTATAATTATGTCTTTCACCTCTTTTACTGTAAAGATGTAAATTTTTTCTTACGTACATGATGTTTTCATAGATGTATTGACAAGGTACAGTCATGATGTTAATATCCTTAAACAATTCCCTTAGAGAATCGCGCCTGCGGAGATTATATATGGCTCTGATGGCTCTTTTCTGCAGAATAAAAATAGACTCGATGTCTGCAGCCCGTCCCCAAAGCAAAATACCGTAAGACATGATACTATGAAAGTAACTAAAATAGACCAGCCTCGCGGTATCTACATCAGTAAATTGACGGATTTTTCTGACAGCGTAAGCTGCTGAACTTAGCCGTCCTGCTAGAGATGTTAAATGAGGACCCCATTGTAGCCTTGAGTCGAGCGTGATCCCCAAGAAAACCGTTTTATCGACGAATTCTAGCTTCTCTTGATTCAATACTATCTCACAATCACTACTCTTGACGTTTGGTAAAGAAAATCTTATACACTTAGTTTTATTTCCATTTAGTACTAAATTATTAGCCGTGAACCAATTTTGGACCAGCAGTAGGGCGTTATTTACGTCGTCAAAATTTGAAGCACGTCTATCTACCTTAAAAATTAAGGAAGTATCGTCAGCAAATAACACCATTTGTGGTTGATTTATTAATAAATGGAGTAGGTCATTAATATATACTAAAAAGAGGAAAGGACCCAATATCGAGCCTTGTGGAACACCCATTTTTACCTTTAAACCAAGTGAATTGACACCATTTATTTGAACTTGCTGTTGTCTATCATTTAAATAAGATTTTATTAAACTAAGCGCAAGTTTTCCAAGTCCGTAATGCTCAAGTTTCAAAAGCAGGGTTTCGTGATCGACGCAATCAAATGCCTTGGAGAGGTCACAAAAGATTCCTATGGCGTCTTGAGCATCTTCCCACGCGTTAAAAATATGTTTTAATAAGGTAACACCAGCGTCGGTCGTACAACGCCCTTTGGTGAAACCATACTGTTGCTCGTGAAGGATTTTATTAGTATTAAAATGATTGAGCATCTGACTAAGCATTATCTTTTCAAAAACCTTGCTGAAAACCGGCAACACGGACACAGGTCTATAATTATTAGTGTCTTTACTGTCCCCGGATTTGAAAAGTGGTATTACCTTACTGTATTTCATTAGATCCGGGAAGACTCCTTGATCCACACACAAATTAAATATTAAGGCTAAGTAAGGTGCTATAGTTTCAATTATGGAGGTACAGACTTTAATAGACATTCCCCAAAGATCTTCGGTCAATTTGATCTTGATTTGCTTAAAACATTTTATTACTGTTAAGGGGTTAATATGCTTAAAGTTAAATTCAATCGGGCAGGCAGAAATATTCGCCCTCATTAAATCAAAAGCACGCGAGGGCGAAGAATTTAAGATTTCAGTGGTTTTTAGTGGGACACTGGTAAAGAAATTCACAAATTCCTGAGCAACTTTTTTGTTATCGCAAATGAGACCACGTGACGTCTCCAGTGTGTAATCAGAATTTTGCTTTTTGATCCTGTTCGTTTCATTATTGATAATTTTCCAAACCGTCTTTATTTTATTGTCTGCTGATTTTACCTTGTTGCTAATGTATAAGGCTTTAGCAGCCTTACAAGTGTTCTTAAAAATTTTTGAGTAAGAAGCAACATACTTATTAAAAGTTTCCGTTTTAATATAAGGCTTAAGGCCATACAGCTCGAAAAGTTTTTCCCTACTTTTCCTAAGTCCTTTAGTTGCCCAGTCACTAAATAAAAACTTAGGGCTGATACTTTTAGACTTCTTCTTAAAAATATTATTAAACTCGGTTTGAACTACCGAAAAGAATTCTTTATACAAACTATTAACATTATTCATTGTAAGGTCCTGATTACTTAACTTACAAATTAAAGTGCTTTTAAATTTATTTAAATTGACAAATGTTATTGGTCTGGATTGTATCTGCACTTTTTGTATCGCTATGTTGGACTCAAAAGTTACGGTTTGACCGCTGTGATCTGAAGGGAGATAATTAACGATAGCTTTATCTAAATAGTCGCAGCAACAAAATACATTATCAATACATGAAACAGAAGTTGTAGTTGTTCGGGTTGGTTCCAAAAACACATTTGACAAATTGAATGATTTAAACAAATTCAATAATCTACTGGTATTTGAATTATTTTCTAAAATATTAATGTTAAAGTCTCCACAGATAATAACTGATTTATTACCAGTTGCAAGTTTAGCCAAAACATCTTCCATTACTGACTCAAATATAGAGAAGTTTTGATAATTTGGGGGTCTGTAAACGCACACTATAACATGCTTATCTAGCTCAACACAAGACAGTTCAACGCTATGTTCAACCGATAGTTCAACTATGTCTTTACGAGCTTTTGATTTTATACAACGTTTAATTAGGATTAGTGAACCACCACGCAGCATTGATTTTCGGTTAAAACAACTGGCCACATTATAATTCTCGTAATTAATTAACATTTCAGAATCTTTTAACCAATGCTCAGTTATGCAAATAATGTCAAACATTGTTTTTTCTAAAAACAATTCAATTTCCAATTGTTTGGAGTTAAATCCTTGAATATTTTGATGAAATAATTTCAAGGATTTCTGCTTAGCCCCTTTTCTACAGTTAACTATTGTAGTGCTAGAAAATACCTTTTTGTTTTTAAGTGGAACTGTAGTATTATTGGTACCTTCTGTTGTCTTACAAACTAGTTTAAATTATCTGAGCTAACCACCTCAACATTAGTACTATTACTAATAGTGGTGCTAACTAAAGGTGACTTCGACATACTACTTATGTCTGGGTTAATAATAAAAGCTAATAGTCTAGCTATTTGACGTCTAAAACTAATCGGCAGATACACAGTATCTCTAGTCGACTTTAGCTTTTCAACAAAAATGTTGGTGTCAAAAAATACAAACTTGTCACTATGGTGACTAACTAAGAAATGCAGGTAATTATTTAGCATGTGAATGTAGTTGTTTTGCCTATTTGACAATTGCTCAAAGTATGGGAAAGCACACAAAATTACTTTCTTGCAATTTAACTTTAGTAGTTTGGTGACACTATCAGTGATGTCATCTTTTGTTACATTATAACTATTACCTATAAGTACTGTAATAATGCCATTTGGATCATATTCATTCCTAATTATTGAAGACATTATTTGTGTGTAGGAAGTCTGTGGCATACAGAAGTTTTGAGAAGAATGACTCAGGTTGTTGCTAAGTAATTTTCCTAACCCTCTTCCAAAACTATCAGAAAACATAATGGATAAGGAACCAACTTTACTAGTACAAGGGAGAGAGCTAGCTTCCGTCTGCACTACTTGCACTGGACCTTGTTCAATATCTGGAGTATCTATATTAGGAATGGAGACCTGAGCAAGTTCTGACTGGGACGGGTTCTCCGTTGCCTCAGGTTGGAGCTTGCCAAGTTCGGATTTCCTTTGCAATGAACATTGAGGGCCGCTGAGAGTCAGCAGGTCCACTTTGACTGCTTTAGAATTGCACATGTCCACTAACTCATTTGCAGCAAGGATGTGCTCCTGAATTTGTTTTTCAGACCTTACATACTTAGTATACAGTGAATGAATTGACTCTTCCAGTACCTGAATTTCAGACTGCAAGCGTTGAGTATCAATCTCATAAATGTTTTTGCTGTCTTCTAATTTAATTTGGTATTTATTTAATTTACTTTTAAGAATACCACGTTCCTTTCTTAGTTTAATATTATTGGAACTGTGTTTTTGTTGATTCCTAAATTTATTGCATTTATTTATGATTTTATTTAGTTTTGCATATTTTTTTATTTTATTTTGACTTACTTTATAACTACTATTATTATGTTTTAATATAGAATCTTCAGTAAGGTCTATTGTTATTAAGGACTGAGGGTTGCAATTACTATGATAATAATGTTTCAAAGAAGGCATGGCATACTAAAAACAAAATTATGGAAATCTGTTAAATCGATGTTAACAATGATGAAGCTACTCGCTTTAATAGTTTTTGGAGGTGATATCGCGCGGTACGGACAGTGTTTGGCGCTAGTATGAAGTTACTTAGTCGTGACGTCAAGTCTATGATAGTGTTGTCCTTGTCTAACACCTATTTTAAAACGTTTATAACTTGGCAGTATTTTAAGCTTTTACACTTTTATAATATTATTTGGAAACTGATATATAGCCGGAGATATTGCGTAACAAAAAAAATACATACAGACGAATTGAGAACCGCCTCTTTTTGGAAGTCGGTTATAAAAACCACTTTATTCAGCATCTGAAAATAATTTCATTTGGGGTTTTGAATTTCTGCTCCTTTACAGAATGTTTATGTAAGTTCATTTTATTTTACGTGGTGTACAATAACGTGTTTAATGAACAAACAAATGATTTGAAAAAAACTACTTTCGTGACCTTTTACCACCTTCTTTGTGAGTCAACCAATCATTTCATAGTATCCTCACTTTTATAGTAGTGACCTCGATCCCCTTGTCCTCCCTTGCAGCCTTCCCGTCAGTTGGTACAGTAATCCTGAAAAACATGTATACATCGGCTACAATTCATTTTATTGTCTTCAAGCTATGTTTCGTAATATTGGATCTATATGTAGGCACAAAACTTATTATACTTTGGGTACATTATTGTAGGTACACATTGAAACGGAATTATCGAACACAAATCGTAAACAATCTCGTGGTACAAAGTGGAATTTCATAATTTTGACGTCCACTGTGTCCCAGTCGTTTTTTCCCAATGTTGGATTTAATAAAATATCATAAACTCAAACTCAAATAATATATTTCAATTAAAACATTTACTGGCACACGATCATATACGGACACGTTAAAAGCGTACAGTGCACTTACAGCAAAAAAGAAATTAAAACAATACAAAAAATAAATTATTATTAACATTACGAAAGTAAAAACTTCACTAAAACATATTAGAAACTATTCGTACGAGATTAGGGTGACACTGCAGCAGCTTTATAGACGGAAAAACGTCGACGAATGTATACATCTTTTTGAGGCTGTCTGTAGGTACCAACATGACATGACGTCAGGGGATCCCATTCGTTTGCATAAATAATAGGACGAGTATGTGACCCGTCAAATGAGGGTATTAAGTCACGAAGGGACAAGTCTTGTAGCTCATTTGCTAAGGGATGAGTAGTCTGACGTCTGATGAAGGTATTTTTAGATGGGTGGATAAGGGATGTACTTGCTGGGTTGTGTTATGCGGCTTTAAATTTCATACTAGCTGTTGCCCTCGACCTCGTCTGCGATCCAGGATGGAAATTTCTAGGTCCTTACCCATGGTCTATCTGTGTGCCAAATTTCATCCAAATCCTTTCAGCGCTTTGGCGTGAAAGCCTTACAAAAAAGCCGGACAAGTGCGGGTTGAACTCGCAAGGAGAGAGTTCCGTACGATGATGTTATCTACCAAATAACATTTCATGTAAAGTAGGTTGCCAAGACTTACATAACGCTTTCACTGCTAAAAAGTTATCAGATCTAATGAAGAGTCAAGCCCCTAATTCTACAAGACTTAACTCTACAAACCTTACATATGGGTAACTTACAGAGCGGGGAAGAAACTCGGGGAAACGATGTAAAAAAGACGTACACGTTAAAACGTCTCGAGTGTAGAAAAAATATATATAACAATCCAAAAATTTAATTATTAAAATAAGCCGTGGCAGCTAGGAGATGACCAGTCCCAACTGACGGCACCCATTCACGGATGGATCTGCAACATTCAGCTCAAACATTTTGAAGGGAGCTAAATGATCCAACACACGCACCACCGTCAGCGAGGCATGTGAGTGTGATCTGCTGCCATAGCACATATAGCAGTGGCTCCATAGTACATACTACTCACACCAAGTGTAATCTATTGGACTCAACAAAATAAATCTGAGCCAAAAGTCGAAGTAATTATTAGTAGCCACCTCCTGGCTCCATCATCAGATCAACTCCAAGGTACTACTTTATAGTTTTGTCATCCAACTACATATATAGAAATAGGTTAAAATTTACTTCTAAGAGTTTATTACACTATTGTTACAAGTAAAGAAAATAAAAGCGTGTTAAGAAGAGTTTCGTCTTTGTTGTTTTTGTGTACATGCAAAACTAGCTTTCATAACAAATAGAGGGAATAGACCGTATCCGAAAGAAATACAGACTTGCACCCCTTCTAAGGGCGTTGGACGATGAAGTTGCAAATTTCCTTTTTTTTGTCGTTTGAATGCAAATCCTAGCCTGCATGCCAAAATTTTAGCTTATTGACGTGAATGAGTATTTAAAATTGCCGTCATAGTGGAAGGCCATTAAAAATTACTGCTGATTAAAAAATCGGGGGATGCAGTTTGGTGTTGCAGCTACATATCTATCATCTACATCCAAAATGTCACCAGTCATTGAATAAAGAATCAAAGTATTTGTTACGTCGAGTCAGGACTGTGACGGCAAGACCTCTACCCACCTAAGAAAATATTACTTGTTACACTCATGTATTCACGTAAAACACACGTCCGTGTCTACGACATACCCACATCCGTTTAAGGACTTCGAGAAGTACCCAAGTGGTTTTATTTAACATACAGACCTGCATGCCCCATTTCGAGGGTTGGGGTTGAAAATTAAAAATTAATTTTCATTGTTTGTGTTCAAATCCGAGGTCTCATACAAAATTTCAGCTTTCTAGGACTTCGAAAAGTGCCCTAGAGGTTTTGATAAGCTAGAAACTTAGTGTGTTTTGCAAGTGGGCTTACTAGGGGGTACTAGTAAATTTTCATATAATTTCTTAAATAACTTACAAAATGTTTATTTTATATGTTTGCGACTCCCACACAAAGCCTTTTCATTTGGTATGTCACACGGTACAGCATATAAAGCTTTTGTTTTTAACTCTCCAGTTTTCACCCCAAAAAGTGACCCCATATTCAAAATTAATTTATTTAAGTGACACGATCGTGATTCGGTGCCAAACAGAAATTCATTTGTGTTCCCAACTTAATCAGTCTATTAGTTTTTATTTGAAACAAAATCGCATTTTAATTTTTATTATATCCTAATAATATTATAAACGTTTATAAAAGTTTGTGAGTATGGATGGATGTTTGTTACTCTTTCACGTAAAAACTACTGAACGGATTTAGATAAAATTTGGCACACAGATTTTATAACCTGGATTAACACATAGAGTACTTTTTATCCCGATTCTCCCACGGCATCAAGATTTATGCGGGTGAAACCGCGGGGAGCAGCTAGTAATTATATAAATTGCCAGTTAGGATGCCAGATCAATGATTTTCTTCAATACGCTTTGAATACAGTGCTCCATACTCAATTGAATGAGTTCTTAGTAGCTTCTCCAAGACAGTGGTAACTTTCAGCTGGTAGAAAGTAAATTATGTACAAGAACTGAGCACAATATCGCAGGGTATAACACTGCTACGAGTAGATTTTTTCGAATGTTATTAAATGGAAAGCTGTACAATCCCCACGGTTAAATAATGATAAAAAAGAGAAAATAATTTCAAAGACCATTTTATTGTGTGTAATTTTAAACCAAACCGAATATCCGAAAAGAAAAAATCCGTCCTAATTTCCAAAACCATACGGAAAGAAAGCAATAAGCGTTAAGATTATTGAAAATGTTCGTATCTATTATATACAAAATGGTATTTTCTCCCATAAACGTGCGTTACGTGTCAGGAAAACCTAATAAGGTTGCTTACTTGCGAAGCCTGAAGTTATAAATTATTCATAATGACAAAGGTATAAATCGTGATATGAAAATCTCACCCCTACAGAATATTTAACGGTTGAAGTGATAAGTCATCAGATTTCAGTGCGAATATTACATAACGTCTTCATGAATAAGAAGCAAGTAGTTTCTAGACTAGATTTTCCTTAAGAGTTTGTTTGTTACACTTTCACGCTAAAAAGGCTTTGCGGATTTGGATGAAATTTAGCAATTCGTAGACCGTGCCCTGGCCTACGAGATAGAATACTTTTAATCCCGATATTCCCACGGGATTCAGATTTTTGCGAGTGAAACCGCGGGGTGCAGCTAGTATGATATACTTTATGGTGTGGTTGACTTCCACGCGGTGTTCAGAGTTAGACTAACTCTAAACACCGCCTGGAAGTCAACACAGCCTCATAAAAATCAATAAACAGAAAAATCTCAAACACCCTAAGTGTGTACAGGCATTTAAGATAATTCTATTATTATTGGTTGACATCGATTCGGCTTTCTTAGTTGTCTTACAAAGATAAGACAAAGGTAGCACAGTGGTGACTTTCCCTCGTGGGGATAGCTGGCTTGTTCGTAATCTTGAAATAAATAAACCACAACATTAATTTATTCACCAATACTGCGAAATCTCATCTCTTTCCCTAACACAAACAGTAAATTGTAAAGCAACAAGCGATTTCATAGAAAGAGGGTTTAAAACAAAGATTCTCTAGAAATACATTTATTTATAGAAGATTCCCTGGTAAGCATTAAGAAATAGAAGGAGAATCTCTTAAACAGAATCTTGCAAAGACTATTCCACATTCTATAGCTGGGTGGGCATGATTGCGAACCAAAAGTGCTCCACGTATTTCGTGGACATACGAGTATAAGCAAGCACTAAGAAGAAGCTTGTAACACTGTTGGTGCGCAAATAAAGTGGATACATACGCAAACGCATAATCAGCCTATAACTATCCCACTGCTGGGACACAGAACTCCTCACTGTGAAAGAGAGTGCGCCATAATACACCACGCGAGCCCAGTGCGGGTTGGTGGCTGTCACATGACTTCGTTTTTTTTTTTTAGGTCATGCCGGTTTCCTCACGACGACGGTTACTTTTACCGTTTTGAGAGCAGGGATGATGAAATAAATGCCACATAGGTACTAATGTGTGTATGTTCGTTTGAACCCACGACCGACGCCACGTAAACACGGGGCCGGCAACTTGGAAACCAATGCTCTACAGTGTCACATAGATGGATACTCAGCCTAAAAGAGTGAACGAAAAACCTATGATTAAAATCCTTCTTAAAATTCACGTCCCAAACCAATGGGATGCAAACGTTTCTTATTAAGAACAGATACATACGTACTACAGGTATAAAACGAAAAAGTTTTACACTGCTCACGTTTTAAATTTACGTTCATTCACTTGATCTCAATCGCGATAAGTGCGCGAGCGTCGTCCTGATGATTGTACTCACGTTCACTCTGTAGTTACATTCGGAAGGCAATTGGTTTTAGGAATACAGGGACGTGGAACGACGAACAATGTTGTTGTAGTTGGGATTACAAATAGTTGATAGGGGTTTGTTTCGATAACGTAAACGTGGCAAATGGTTTTTGATCTTTTCCCGCTTACTACTCTCCTGAATCAAATGCACATTTATGATCGCTTGACCATCGCGTTTCTTGCTTCAAATGAGACACACCTAGACAGTAGCCAAGTATAAAACAGTGTGCTAAGTTTTAACCGCAATTGTTATCATTTGAATTAAATACATTTCTAGTATGCCTATACTGAATAAAATATAAAAAATATATGCAAAAAAACGAAACGCCTATATAAATTGGATATTGCCGTTTCTAGATCAACTGTTGTTTAACAATTTCACCTTGTCAATAAACCTAACATTTTTCCTTTTAAGAGTCAATATTTTTGTTAGGCGTCTTTTCTTCCAGTACAATTCAAAGAAGATACCTACTTTTCACAACACCAAACGAAATCAGCTTAAAGATACAGACTACAACGATACGAGTAATCTAATTACATTTGTACGTTTGTTCGTAGTGCTCAAACGTAAACGTGAGCGGTAATACCATAGAATTTTCGTTGTTCAGAGTTGTATTTAACTAAAGTAACAAGGTACAATCTGACGTAAATAACTGTAGTTATATTGAATAAACGGGCATGATTTCAGCTTTTTCATGTCAAAGAAATATTTTTAACGTTTTCATTTATGGACCTTTGCAAGTTAATTAGCAAAAATATACTGGAAACAATTGAACCGTGTTTTTAATTTTCAGTAAATAGTTTTATATTTTTAAAACAGAAAACGGGTATCACATTTCAGGGAAATGTTATTATTAATAATTGTGTCTCTGCGAATCTGAGCATATTCAAATATCGTTTTTAATTACTTTCATGCTAATTAAGGATAAGTAAAAACCGTCAGCTGTTCGTAATCTTAAATTATTTTTTAATGAGAGGTCTCTAGCTTTGAGTTGACCGTTTTCCTTAATTAGCTTGAAACGAATTACTTACTCTTAACATAATAAGTTATTCATACGTTTTTAGACCCGAAATTTTAGTGAAGTCTAGAATTCGACTGATTTTCGCCTACATTCAATGTGTTAAACTTTATACCAACACTTCAATCTTCGCATAATCAGCTTATAATACAGCCTGTATCTCCCATTGGTGAGATACAGGCTGTCTCTCGGTGAGAGAGAGCGGGCTGTAATGCACCACGAGGGCCCAGTGAATTGGTAGATGTCACATGTCTTCGAATTTCGGTTCTAGCACAAAGCTGGATTACTCTTGAGGTTTTCTTCACAGTTTTGAAAGTTAAGTTAAGAAGACTAAGTTTAATTGGACTAGATACTCACACACCTCTGCCTAATCCTTTGAGGAAAATAGACGCTATGTTATTCCTATTTTGTGAGTTTTTCGGTAGCTCATGTCCTTCCAATACAGTTTTGGTCACATCGATATCACTGGCAGAATATCACTTTGCATTGCAAATAATTATTTGGAAACTTACATTTAAATACCAGCACATTTTCTCCTTCTATCTCTTCCCGATTCGCCGGTAATGCCCATAAAACTATAAAATAATACAATTACGAGAGGCGCTCGATGCTACAGAATCCTTAGGGGGTGCTTCATCGTTTAGCTCGTGTGCTCGTGCACTTTGTGTTATTAGTTCACAAACTTGAACCGAGATAGGGTTACCTTTTGTATACTCCGGTATTTTCATCTAAAAGTTTGTTTAGTTAAAAGTATATTTTAATTTATTTTATTTTACGAGTATTTATATAATACATAAAATACATTCGTCCGTTTACACATATAAACATTTTTTTTTTCAGGATGCTCACCGCACTAAAAATTGTCTTTTGTGGCGCTGTACTTTGTGTAAAAAAATTCGTAACCCCTTGTTTTGGGTGGGAAATGACTTCCCCCGCTGTGGGTGGAGCGGGAGGGCGTGTCAGACTTTTACTGACTAAAACCCACCTGTATTCCTTCAATTGCCTGTGCCAAGGCCACGGTTACTCATTCGAATTACCCGCGACCCTGACGCGTCGGCCTTATCGGACCCCGTCATTTCGTGCTGACATCTCTTGGAGGTGCGCGTGAAGCACGACGCGCCGTCGACACGGGCCTGGTCCTTACCGTACGGCGAGCTACCCATTGCTCGACGTCCGCAAGCCCACGCCTACGGTGGCCGGGAATCTGCTTGCGATTCCCGACGCCCAGGGCGTCTCCTGCGGCGACTAGGGGCGTGAGGGCGCAAGGCTCTCCGCGCTCCGCCTCCTCCTTCGCAAGCATTAATGCTTCGCAGAAGGAGATGACGGCTTTCCATTCCCTCTCGCTCCGTACCATGGCCTGGACCACGGCCGGACGTGAGAGATCGCTGCCGCCGATCGCCACCGCGAGGACACTGCGGTGATCCGCCCAAGCTGGGCAGACCTCCACCGTATGCTCCACCGTGTCCTCCGGGCGATCCACACAATGGTGACACCCGGGCGTTTCCTCCCACCTTATTCGAAAATATAGTATATACTACTTATACTTACAACATTGTTCATCATTCATTCATTCATGTCCCGTATCATATCCTTTTATTTACTAGCATTTTACGAATCATTCCAAAACGATTTCTTTTAATCTTTAAAAAAATCATTTATTGTTTACATTTTCCATTGTTGTGACACAAGTCAATTGTCAAACTGTCATTCAATTTTCTCTTTTAGTCTATGAAGATTACTTTTTGATTTATATAACTTGAATTATTTTTATCAATAGGTTTAGCTGAAATATTGTATTTTCTATATAATTACCGATTAACTGAATTTCGACATCTAAAAAGGACACGCTCATACTCGATTGTGGAGGTTTTAATACGTCTTGGCTGAACACACAGGCTGGTTTTATGACTGGCAGATGAGATGTCAGAATGATAAAACAATTTTGAAACATCAAAAATCATCAAAAGTTAATTCTGGAAAAGGAATATTTTCCTATAAAAGAAAAGTCTGAAGCATCTGCCGGGGATTCCGCGTCTGGACCTGTTTCACTAACCATCTGCCTGAGGATACGGCGTCCGGGTTTTATCAACAAACACCTATCAATTCTACGTCTGCACTCTGCTGAGTAACCATCTGCCTGGAGATTTTACGTCGAGCTTTGTCGAAGGGGACTGGCACTCTAAAGTGTCCCTTCGACGCCTGAAGACCCTTTTTCTCCACCTCCTCCTCCGGACTTCAATTCAAGCCCCTATAATATCTTCAAGTGTCGCGTGAACCGTATTGTGTTATTTTTATATTCCGACCTGTATTTTATATTTCATTTATTAAAACTGTATGTACCAAGTATAATTTCATCTTTTATGTAGTTAGGGTCGAGTTGTACGTTACAACAGGAACCTCCCGAAGCAACCGTGTCCGGTGAGGACCTATGTCAGGCGGAAGGTGAGCATGCCGTGGCGCTTCTCCAACCACTCCTCAAAGAGGGGAGAGTGCCCAGCACTGGGTTGCGACAATCGCACCCTCCATGTCGCCATGAGATCCCGCCGGAGCTCTGTCCGCTGTACCGTGATTTCTCGCGGCAGCGGAGTTACACCCCGGTAAGCGCGAGGGCTTTTGCCTCCAGATCCCAAGGCGGCAACCTGGCAAGGAGGTTCGCCGCCTCGCAGGAGACCGTGTGGTATCCCCGGAGCAGCCGGCCGGCCATGACCCTTTGGGACGCGTTCAACCGGAGGGCTGGTCGGCGCCTCAAAGATCGCGCCCACACCGGTGCCCCGTAAAGGGCCATGGACCGCACGACTCCCGCGTAGAGCCTCAGGCAGGAGGCGTTTGGACCCCCTAGATTGCCCCAGTCCGCTCCAATCTGGAATTTCATCACCCCTGCTCTCAAAACGGTGAAGGAAAACATTAAGTGGAAACCGGCATATACTAGATCCAAAACTTTGAAGATATGTGACCTCAACCAATCCGCACTGGGCCTGCGTGGTAGATAACATCCCACTCCCTCTTGAAGAGAGGAAGCCTGTGTCCCAGCAGTGGGAACATTATAGGCTGATTATGCTCTGTTTTTATAAATGTTCACCTAAAATCAGTGAATAAAGAATTTTTAATATAGAATATACTTTGATGACACTATAGTCTGTTGCTAAACATAAAAAGCGATAAAAACGATTTTAGCCAAATCATAATCATTCCACATTCTCAAGTATCTCAAAGTTTTTTGTTAAGGTATCTTTGAGTACAACACAGAAAGTATATGTGAACTGCTTAACGTACAATAATTCCTTTGTTAACAAGATTAAACATTGACGAAACAGTTACATCCACACGTACGTAAATAAGTAAACGTTGATAACATACCGCTTTAACCACTCTCTTATAATTAGAGATAGCTATTCGACTACTAATCGTGTCGTATTTAGCGCAGCCAATTTCCTCCAATCAGCTTTCTCGGTCCATGGCACAATAACTCTTTACTGCTATGTTTTCGTTCTCGTTGAAAAGCAGATTGTGTTTCCAACATTTCAAAGGAGAACTGGAAATAATAAAAGGTATAAAACGTTTTAAATAAATAAATAAAATAAAATCTTTTATTTATAAAAAGGACGCATTTACAATAAATTCCTAAACAATTTAAAAAAGAGCCAAGGTGCTAATTTGCCTGAACTAAATTGAACCTGTGCTACAAAGAGCATAAATGTTTAATATAAAATAAATTAAAACTTGGGTAAATAAAAATAGCATGTTAGTGGTTCTATTTGCAGACAGCAAGATACAGAAGGCACTTACAGAAGATCTGTCTTCTGTATGTGCATAATCGATGGTTAGTAAATATTTAAGTAGGTACATTTTGTTTCCAGATATAATTATTTAGTTCATAACCCTTGATCGACCCATAGAGCCCTTATTACTTAGACACGAGCCACATTTTTCAGTTACAACATTACATAAAAATAACTTAGTACACTTCGTTGCATTGTAAACGTAATTATTTTATATGTTATAAAATAAAAAAGAATTATCTTTTAATTTGTTTCCTGAATCCATTGCTGAATCGAAACCCCTGAAACGTAAAATTAAAAACCAAAAAGCATTGTAATGCGAATTCTTTGTGGTGTAAATGGGACGAGTTCACGAATTACGTTCGAAATTTAAATTAAAGCTGGTTTCGGGTGGGCTTAGAAGGTGATAGTCGGAATTTATTAATGGACTACAAAATATGTATTTATTTCAGAACCTGGTATTTATTATGGAGACTAGCATCTCATCTTAGTTAGTTAATTTTACTCGCATTACAGGCCAGCAAGTTTGGTAATTTCAAAGAGTGATAGAGATTAAATTACGTGTAATATGTACAACATCACGATGGTAATTTTGTTCTATCCACATGTTCATAAAACTAAGTACTTACTTCTAACTTTGTCGTAACTTTTCTTTGTTAGTTCACTTTTGAATCAATTGTACTAAATACAGCACCATATAAAATACCTACTTTGAAAGTAGCAACATTTCAAGTAATTGTAAAACTCTTTGCTTGTGACATTAAGCTCTGTCCTCTAACGAGCAACCTAGAAGATAAGACGAAGACAGAATGACAACAATTTCAGAGACATTCCATTTAAATAACTCGGCTCCTTGCAAAATTGTCAAATGTCAACTGTACTCGTCTGAGCCCGACTTAAAGCTATTATTATGAAAAACGCAAAGCGATTTTACTTTTACCTCAGTTGAGTCGGATTAAAATATTTACCTTCATATTTGAAGGCGACCCTTTTATGTCCGCAATTGTCATTCAGCATCCAATTTAAATTCGAACCCTGTTCATATGGAAATTAGATTTAATATCGAGTGTCTGTGTTATATATAGAATTTTGGAAAAGTAAAATTATTTGTTCTTGTAGAAAAAGAGTACGTTGTGAAACTTTTTTATGACAGTTTGAAAGGTCTTTACTTAAGCATAGAATTATAAAAATCATATCTATCTAGTCTAACCCAAGGATTTTACGTACGAAATTATTGACTGACGTAATACTAAAACATTTAGGTATCTCAAAATAATCCTGAATCCTAAAATAAAAATCTCCATCAAAGACGAATAGTCAAGCACTTCACATTCATTGCCTCTGGAATTTCCTGTGTTTCCTGAAACGTTATTAGTAAAGTTTTTTTTACATTTAACTGTCATCAACTCATTTTATATTCCTCAAATCACAGAACGTTATAAAGGAAACAGCTACAAGAGTAAGTGTGTAGCATTTCAATGAATAACCACCGTTCATCAAGAAAACAAGCAAAAAAAAATAGCAAGGGAACTGAACATTTTAATAAATTGTCAACGCGTCTAATGACTTGAGAACTGTGATAAGCTATCCGTCATGTTGGATATAAAATTTATGAAAGGTGTTAGGTATATTGATGCGCAGTGGAAACGGCTGCGTTCTTAACTTAACTTTCAAAACGTTGAAGGAAAACCACATGAAAATTTGAAGATATCCACCAATTCACTGGGCCCGCGTGGTGGATAACAGCCCGCTCCCTCTCACCGAAAGAAGGCCTGTGTCCCAGCAGTGGACATATTTCGAGTGATACATGTTCGCTATTGTCCATTTTAATATTGCCTGTCTATCCCAATCAAATATTTCAATAATTGCCGTCTACGAAACCTAGTTATATATAGGAACAAAACGTTGTTTTTCGTTTACCTTGGCCGCATATTTTTTTTGGAACGACTGCAGTTCATTTACATGCATTTTAAACATTCAGTCATCCTCAAAAAAATGTTATTCATTTATAGATAAAAAAACATTGCGCTCGATGCTGACAAGAATCAATAATACCTTCGATGATTTCCTTGTGTGGATCCAGTATTGATTTTTAATACCGGTCACATTTCTGCTGAAACTATGGCAAAAACTTTATTCTGCGTAAGATAAAATGCACCAAAAAATTTCAATTCAACCCAGAAAAGCTGATGACACATTTCATTCAACAGTTCTCAAATAACCAAGCATACCCATTGACATAAAACGTTATTAATAACTACAACAACCATTCTCACATCGCACTTTCACTGCGG
Organism: Dasypolia templi; assembly: GCA_963555695.1. Classification (NCBI taxonomy): domain Eukaryota; kingdom Metazoa; phylum Arthropoda; class Insecta; order Lepidoptera; family Noctuidae; genus Dasypolia; species Dasypolia templi. The sequence continues at coordinate 4,344,234 of OY743148.1, read as the reverse complement.
TAGAATAGTCATTTTTCTCTGAAATTCAAAGCCACTGGGCGACACGGATTTATGTTTGGCACAAATCAAAATTTACGCTTACAAATACAAATTTATAATTCACAGTGTTAAACTTTAAATAAATAACTTGACACCTCTATGTGTTGGGTGATAGGATCCAAATTGGTGTGCTTACGTTTTTAGGCGTCAACAAACTAAACTGTTTGCTTACCGGCGAGATATGGAATGGGCTTTCTATTACACCGTTCCACAACAAAGATAAAATTCTATGCTATTATTTAAATTTAGTTTGTGATAAATATTCTAAATCTGCTAGCAAGAAACAGCAAACGGCTGGGTTATGAAATAAATTGTTAGGCACTTTCCTAATGTTGCAAATCCTGTCATCATCGTAATCTCTACTGACCATGGAAACGATTATTGTGTACACATTTAACACGTAATTATCCATTTATGAATTAACACGCGTCCACAACTTTATTATAGTCGTGATCAGAATACAATTCATTAACCTGTATTATTACCAATCGTGACAAAATGAAGGCTCTTTTTTAATTGTTCCTTTCGCGATGTATTATATTTTTACTTGTTATTGATCGCGAATGGCAATTTATGTAAACACTACGGTGTAAATGTCACCACTGAAGCGAATCAGGCAGACGGGGGTGACGTCACGGAAGCAAAGCGGCGGAAGCGCGCGCGCCGCGTTTCCGCTAGACCCGCCGCGTTTGAACCGCGCTAAACTACATCACAGACCGACGCTACAGGCTTGAGAGATATGCACAGGATTAGATTACACTTTTCGTTTGAATGGGATAAGATAAAATGTAATGAAAGTTATTATGCAGTAAAGTTCTTCTTCTTCTTCGTTTTGATGGCACGACACTTATTCATATACAGTTGGCCCAAAACTTTGCCACTTCCACGGTGGCAGCGCAGAGGTTACTTTGGCTGCATGTTTTGGGGCACAGAGAGCAGGATTGGAGGTGGAGCGTAATTTGTGATTTAGCTCCACATTCACACCCTGCTGCCGTTCCGTCGAAGGTTGCCCTTTACGAGGATCGACTTACACCTTCCCACATGGGTTCTGAGACGGTTCAGGGTTGATAAGTATTTTGTACTGGCGAAACCACATCGCAGACTGATGACGCTACAACCATCCTATTCTGTAAAAATCATACCGTTAAAACTTAGGTGAAATGAGTTTGAAGAAAGCCGTCAATAGTGTCAATCTCTAGAATCATGTAGAATTAAAGTTATTTTAGATATAAGGGAAGAAAGAATGTCACTGCCTGCTCTGTGGATAGACGCTTGACGCTTATGTGAGGTAGCATGTGCGGAGGTTGAAGGCCACACTTTCTTATGTGTTTATAGACCACCAGCCTAAAACTTGTGATATTTTTCATCATTATGGAAGATCAAACCCTTCATGATGTAAGAAATTAGTCTAAAATATTCAACTCTTAAATCAGTCAACGCTCAAGCTAAATCTAAATTAAAAACTAACAAAATTTGTATTTCTAATAATAAAATAAAAACTCTGTGGCAGGTAATTAACAAAGAAACTGGAAACATAAGACAGCGAGGTCAGAATGAATGGGGATGATGACATTTTTTTTATTTTTATCTCAATAAATTGTTTGTTTCCAAATAGTGCCAACAAAATTACAAAAAGTGAAAATGCATAAAAATTGCCAAGTTATGAACGTTTTAAGATAGGTGTCAGACAAGGACAGCACTGTCGTAGAAGTGACGTCACGATTATGTAACTTCATACTAGCGCCGTACAATTTCCATACCGTGCGACAAGGACGGGAATAATCCCCTGCAAAAACTTTAAAAGGGTGTATCTTTTTCATATTTACACCGAATTAACAGATTTTTTCGGTTATCTCATTTTTACGATGCCTACTTTGATGCCTTATTTTGATGAACATTTCTAATGTCAGTCATCATCCCTATTGTATCAAAAAATTGATAGTAAAACCATTTCAGATAAGTTAAAAGTTTTAGAGACACTAGAAAATTTATTTACCAGCATTCCAATTGAGGTTACGAAATCTCTTCCCTCATCATCTGAAGCTGAATTTTTACTCAAAGTAAGTACATTCCTAGTTTTGAATTAGAGCCAATTCTATTGTAACAATTAAAAAATCATTCAAAATTCTTAACATAAAGACTTATGGGGGATTTCCGTTAAGGTTCTTGAAGATATCATTTACACGATTGCCCCTGTCATAGCAGGCATAACTATTTAGTCAATGTTTAGAACGCGGTACGTTTCCTGATCTAATGAAACATAGTACCAATTTTCAAATCGGGTTGTAAGAGTGATCCCTCTCATTATGGACCTATATCTATGCTACAAGCATTGAGTAAAATCTATGAAAAAATCATGCTTGGCCAGATGTTGTAAATTTTTTACTCAAACGGGATTTTAAATAGTCGCCAGTTTGGTTTCACGAAACGTAGTTCGACGACTGACGCGTTGAGTAAAACTCAACAGTCACATTTTGGAATCCTGGGAGAATTCCCAGGATGCAATTGGCATTTTCTGTGACCTCTCAAAATCGTTTGACTGTGTTGACCATAATACACTGATCTGTAAATTACACCACTACGGAATCCGTAGACAAATCGCTATCCTTGTTCTTTGCTATCTATCAAACAGGCACCAAAAAGTAAACGTTAACGGGGTGACGTCCTCGGGGTCCTTAGTTAAGATGGGCGAACCTCAAGGTTCAGTTCTTGGCCCTTTCTTATATTAATGATCTTCCTAACACGATGGCTAACTTTTCGGATATAATTTTATTCGCTGAAGACAGAACACTTATTTTTAAAATATATAGAAAAGATACGGATGTCTTACACATGGTAGTCTGGCTGTTCTTTCGAAATGGTTCGCACCTAAAAACTTTTAAGCTAAAAAAAAGTTTTACATAATGCGAACAAAACTAAATGTCTTAAATTCTCATTACCAAATTTACCCCAAGTGGTTGTAAATTTACATCTTGATCAAGAAACTAGATGCTATTACAGAAACTGTATTTCTAGTAATCACTTTAGATTCAAAATTGCAGTGGGACGCTCACTTATGAGCTCTTTCAGGTGAATCAAGTTCAGCGGCATGTGCAGTAAGAAAAATAGGCCAGTTTACCGATAGAACCACAGGTAGGTTAGTATACTTTGTTTAATTCCACAGTATTATATCTTATGGCGTTCTTCTGTAGGGATCAGCAGCTGACGCAAATTCAATTTGCATTTTACAAAAGAGGGCAATCCGCGTGACCTACGAAATGGGTCTTCGGTAGTCTCTTAGAAACAAATTCAAAGAAATTTATATACTACCTTTACCTTCTCTTTATATCTTAGAAAGTATTTCATATGTTCGCAAAAAACTTAGAACTTTTAAAATAAGAAGCTATTTCCATAATATAAATGCACGTAGTGAAAATGAAATTGAGATACCCAAATTTACATGAACTATAACAAGCAAGTCATTTCTTATAAACAGTATCCGCTTTTTTAAGTTGTCAAAGTCGGTTACAGAAATTACCAATGGAAAGTTCAAAACGTGTGTGTGTGTGTCAAAAAGCATATTGAAAGATTAAAGACTCCGTCGAAGGCAAGAAACTTTGGCATTAATTCCTTCTGCATATGGGTACGTTCGTTAGCTGCTATAAAAGTAAAAAAGTAAATAAACAACTCTTCAATTAACTACGGAAACATGTAAATTCCCGCTTTTAATGAATCATCGTCCATCCCTTCGTTAAGTACAATAAAACTTGAGAGTTCATCACTAGAGTTATTTGCGTTGTTATATTTTCGGAGCGGAAATGGCGGGCACATCCGTTTGCTGGGGGTCCTCATGTCTATGGTGAATGTTTCAGCGTTTGTAGTTTGTGCGTTTGTTCGGTTTGTTGACCTGACTGGCAGAATTGAATTGTAATTTTTATAACTATTTTAAATTCTCTTTCATATTTTTTTGCTGGATGTAAAGTAGTCACTGCCTTACTTCATTCAGGACTGATATTCGATTTCCGATAAGGCAAAATGTTATTCCGAAGTCAGTACTTTTTCTGAACTGCAAGTTTAAACCCAATTTTTTTTTTTTATCCCAAAGAATTCATAATTGAATGCTCAGATTATTAAACAAACGTGCTAAAAGAAAAACGTAAGTAAATACCTTATGCAAAATGCACTCCAATCCTATTACCAGATAAATAACACGATCCAAACTCTATTCCCTGTAGAAAAAACTCCTAATTGAGAAATGGCAGCATTAGCCTGAACTTGCAAGACCACAGGAATCCCAATAATTGGTTTATTAAACTTGTAGGTATTCAATCTGATCTTGAGTATCTAAAAGTTTGATAAATCGATGATAAGGGTTCCTGGCAATCGATAACCAAGGTTGCTTAAAGGCAGATTATATCTTTATACCTATGCATTATGCTGTGGTTATCGGGGTTTTCCACTGTGCAGCCGTTCATAAACATATTAATGAATGGCTGCACTTAATTATCGTATATTTAAAGCATTCATTCGTATGTCTGAAGTATGCACCACGATAATCTTGCGCTCTAAAAATCTAAATAACAAATTCTCTACAACAGCGTGCGTATAAACAACGTCATTCGAATCTTCATATCACTCCCCAAGAAAACAGCATTATTTATTAAATTAAATTCCTCCTCGCCTTTCCTTAAAAACATTAAATATCATAAAAAGTTCACTCACCCTAATTCAAGTCAAAACAACTTTAAGACTTGAAGATGAAAAAAAAACGAAAAACGAACATCGCCAGATTATCGCGAATTCGATTTCCACGTTTGTACTGCCAACGCTTAAGTCAAGGCGTCCGGAATGTTGTTGAACAAAAAAAAACCTATTTCAAAAGATTCGAAAAGTTCGGAAAATTCCAGCCAAGGATTTTGTGTCGTTGTCGGTTGACAGTTTTGCAGTAAGCCGAGTGCCAGTAGAAAATAGTTGCTATTACGTGTTTTGAAGGCGTCAGTTGTTTTTCTGGTGTCTATTGGTATTCTGTACTAGTTTCTTTTTTCAAAATTAATTTTTAGGGTTCCGTACCTCGAAAGGAAAAAACGGAACCCTTATAGGATCACTTTGTTGTCCGTCCGTCCGTCCGTCCGTCTGTCTGTCTGTCAAGACCCTTTTCTCAGGAACCCGTGTAGGTACCAAGCTGTAATTTATTTCAAATATTCAGGTCTACTGTCCCTTGGAGCTGTGAAAAAATCAAACTTCTAAGCCAACGCAATCAAAAGATACAGCCGTTTATGCCGCAAATTTTTGACACTCGCAAGGGAATCAAAACCTACAGGGTATTTCCCGTGAACAAAAAATCTTAAAATTTGGTACAAAGCAACGTCATATAGCACAGATTAAGAACATTGTGAAAACCGTTAATTTCTAGTAACATCATTTAATAAAAATATTTCTAATATTTTTAATCTTTTCCTGGGAATTCCTTGACAGAGTGGTTTCTTTATCATATTATTATATATACCTAGTGCCCTTATACCAGGCCACTTAGAAAGTATTGCGGAAGTTTTTATGTATGAGAGACTGGTCAGGTATAGTCTACTTTGAAAACATGATTATTTGGTAGAAACGCTGGTTCTGCTCCACAAGGGCGCATAAACAATTGATTAGCATTCGGAAATAATGTTGGAGATCGTAAAAACTATCTTCGCACTGTATAAATTCAATCTTTTAATATTGTATAATTGCAAAGCACACGTGTGAGCTTTGCAATTATTGTATAATATTTACCTACTATAAAGCTAGCCTTTTCTGGGCACGTCTGTCATTGACTTGAATGTGCCCTGGCGGGTGAGAGTATGTCACGCTCACTCAAATATCTCGCTGGTGATGGCGTGTGTGTTGGATCATTAAATTCCCTTCAAAATCGTTGAGCTGAACGGTGCTGATCCATACGTCATATTCGTGAACGGGCGCCATCAGTGGGGACTAGTCGTCTCTTGGCTGACACGGCTTTTTTTTAAATTTTTGTTTCCGATTTTTAGTTTTTTTTTTATGTTTTTCATTACGGACGCCTTTAATGTGCACGTCTTTCTACATCGTTCTCACATGTATTATTTCAACAAGACTGATGTCACAAATTTTCTGTAACCATATTATTTAAAAGAGTGTCCATGGAGTTTCTTGCCCGTTCCTCTCCATAGGTACCTACTTCGCTTTGGAATGGGCAACTAGCTTCATATTTCTGACTCACCGACCGGTTTATTTGAAATAAACGCTTTAAGTTGAGTTGAGTTGGGTTTAACCTCACTACCCCTTTCCTCAAGAACGCGTGTGAACTTTTACTTATATACCAATAGGTTTTTTATCATTAGACTGACAGACTATCTCTTTACGTATGTATGGAATCACGTTTCGTTTGAGCACAACTTTCCATTCCCACACTTCCTTCAATCTAATACTATTCTAATACCTACTCATACTCAATAGCAATTGACTCCATATGAAGTTTGAAATTGCCATAACACGTAATTGTAACGAAAGAACTTTTCACAGCGCTCGCCAATAATCCTTTTGTAACAAACCAGTTTGACAGATGAGAATTCTATTGTTGGAATTTTTCTCGCTTTATCACGTCTCCGCTTTGAATAATGGTGCGTGTCATAAATTTCTGAATTAATCCTTTCATGTGAAAACGTATAACATTAAAAATTTATTATGCAATTTAATACGAACAATGCACATCATCATGAGAACAATGATGAGAATTTAGAGTTTTAAAATAATGTAATGGAACACGTTCAGAGTGTAAAAGTTGTATAGGATTCGTTGGTGTGTACACGGTTTATCCATAACAGGAATTTCAAAGACGCATTATTTTTGTTTGAAGCCCCTTCCGGTCTATTCTATAGAAATCTCACTATGAAAACTTTGCTAACGTCAGCGTGAAGTAAGCTGACATTCCACCTGATAGGGATTGACACTACTGACAGTTTAATTCAATTTCAGTTCACACTAAGATTCCACAAAAACATTTTTACAGAATAGATCTGTTGATCCACGGGCGAGCCATAAGCTGGCGGTGAAGATTTATTTTTGCATTTTATTTGTTACACCGCGGCTCACAAGACCGCACTCTTTCGATAATCCACCAGCGACCATGACAATAATGGACAGTTCGGCTTAGATGACAGTATTAACTGGTGGATGAGGGCCGTGAGTTATTGAGTCGGTCGTCATTACATAGTGTCGTGACGGTTAAGGCAGTTCCCCGACCAAGCAACCTTGAGCGTTTGATCCTCCGCCGTCCCGTCGCTCAGTCTCGAATTCTGTTAAAGGGGCGTGCGGGACATAGAATTCACTTCTTTTTTTGAATTATTTAAATACAAGTAAGAATGCTTCGCTTATCTGTGAAATAAAATAAAACGTGAATTATTTAGATTTTTTAATTATCTGTTCATTATTGTAATCCTCATATTATTAGAACGTCACCTTTAAAATAGATGCATGCAAAACAATAATTTGAGTCACTTTTTTACAAAGTTATTTTAAATGTATTTACGCACATAAAAACAAATAGGAACGTGCAATGTGATGATAGGTTATCGAACATAAATAATGTACTTTTAGTTTAGTTTAATTAATGAGTTAATAGCCTCTGAATAAAGCACTATCGCAAGGGTTTTCTCGGGATAGCCCCGGCTCTCATGCACGTTTTTGTGGGTTAAAATCTAGGCAAGTACCATTGTGACTTTTCTCAATTCACAATATGTACCTACTTTCTAAGTTTATCTTGGACATCACTGACATGTGTGAAGAAAAACAACGTGAGGAAATCTGGACTTATAAGTAGTATAAGTATGAATTCGCCAGCCCATCTTGAACAAGCATACCCTCATTGTCAGAAATCAAGACAGTACGTTGATATTTTTGCTCCATTGTTTTTAATCATCTAAGTCGGAAGAAGTGGATTTTTTCACATCAAACTATAATTTATCCAAAGCCAGTGAAGTGACTCGTCAATTTGTGAAAGTTCGACTGCGCTACGGTTAAGTGATCTTGAGATAAGTTAACAAAACTGTGTAAAAAATCTCGAAAAAACTCGGTCCCTGACCTACCACAACCCGCGGAGCGCTCGATAACCCCCGCGCATACCGCTTCTGCCTGCATAATCGCCTGCGCAAAGTTCTAACGCCTCTAGAGGTAACCAATTTCACCGCTCTACCAACGATAAGTCTGGCTAAGCTTGTAAAGCTTCTAACGCTGCGAATTACATTACCGGTCGCAGGTTCGAACCCCATAAACCACAAAAATCACTTTTAGTAGTTTTTTAAGTTCGATTGTATTTAGAACACTGAACTAGAAAACGTTTGTACCTCGGTACATAACAAAATGTCTCATTTGTCTCAGTCCGACAGTAACTTATGTAAGGCGCCTGATTCCAGAGGCGATGTGCGTAAACGCAAACAACCAGAATGCGAATTCACGCAGGCACTTCATGATTTATCTGCGGAATTTAAAAATACTCTCAACGAGTGGCGTAAGGAACTCGATACCCGTGTTACCACTATATCTGATATCGTTTTAAACATCAGAGGCGAAATTGCTGCCTTTACCCAGGTGACAACCGAAATAAAAAACGATATTGCGACTATACGCTCTGAGCAGTCTCAAATAACTACAGGGATGTCCGAGCTGGATAAAAAGTATGATCAGTTAACAAATGACATAATTGCTGTGCAAAACTCGGTTGAACATGTGTCCGCTGAACAGATCGATCTGAACAAACAATTTAAAAGGCAGGAGAATGACACGAATAACTCAATTAATGATATTTTAGCAAAAATTGACGATCTTGACCAAAATGCCAGACAATGCAACCTGGAGCTATGTAATGTGCCTGAAAGACGTAATGAAAACCTAATAACAATCATGGAAAACATAGGTTCAAAAATTAATAACACGATTAGTACTAGGGATATTGTTGCAATACACCGTGTTCCTCATGCACACCAGCAGAATGACAAACCAAAAAACATTGTCGTAAAACTGTCCTCACGTATACTTCGCGACAATGTACTCAGTGCCTTTCGACTAGCCAAAGGGCTGACCTCCGACCAACTTACCATTTCTGGCACACCTTCACGTATTTACATGCATGAACATCTAACGTTGAAGAGAAAACATTTGTTTCGTGACGTTAAGGAAATTGCCCAAAAGCATAATTATAAATTTGTGTGGGTTAAACATGGGACTATTCTGGTTAGAGAAAAAGAACAATGCAAATCGTTTGCCATTCGATCACACCAGGATCTTGGAAAAATCAGACCTGGTGCTGCTGCCGCGAAGGATAACTAGCGGACTTATTGGCATTGCGTATATGTCTTTGTTTATGCTCATTGATTTTTCTTTTTGTATGGCGGACTGGTCGTATTGTTTGGCTGGTGTTCTTGTTGTTTTGATTAATCTCATTGCGGGGGCACTGGTTGGGCGGTGCGATCGGAGGATGCATGTATTTGTGTTGTCTGGAGATTGTATTTGCTATTTTAAATGTGTGTTTTCTGGTCGTTTTATGTACTTTTTTAAATGTGTATCATGTTTATTTTTGTTGCGCCTGTTGATGCTGTGCTCTAATAGTTTTAATAACTTAACAATATTTATATTTTTGACTTCATTAAGATCGTTTGATTTCAAAGAGAACATTTTTAAGTATATTTTTTTGTTTTTTGATATTGTCCGTAATGCTATTTTAATTGGCCCGATAACTGTAATTATTTTAGGTTTCCTTCCTTATGAAAATGGCTGATGAAAAATTAACTATATATTATCAAAATTGTAGGGGGCTCCGCACTAAACTGCATGGTCTATATATGAATATTTTATCGAACTGTTATGACATTATTATACTCACCGAGACTTGGCTCACCCCTGAAATATTAGACTCCGAGTTCATTGATCACCGTTATACTGTATACAGATGCGACCGGGATCGTGAGGCTACTAAAAAAAAGGATGGAGGTGGGACCCTTGTTGCAGTTTTGAAGGGACTAAGGTCCAGTACAGTTGAACCCTTTGTGGCCTTTAAAAAAAGCATTGAACATGTCATCCTACGCTTGCCTAGCGCAACGAGAGGAAAATGTGATATAATATGTTCAGCATATATCCCACCTAGAACACCCGACTGTATTTATGTTGCATACTTAGAGTCCCTGCAAACCTTGATGGAGGACAGGAGCGTTCAAAACTTTTATTTACTTGGAGATTATAATCTTTCGGATATTGGATGGCTCGCTGGTAGCAACAACACGGCTGCCACGCAACAAATGTGTGTTGGTAGTTCCCCTGTTTGCAGGCACTTGAGTACTTTTATGTCTGTGCTCAATGCCTATCAGTACAATAATATTGCGAACTCTAGCGGAAAGATTTTGGATTTAGTGATAAGTAATTCCGACTGTTCTGTTTTGACACCCACTGATGTATTGTTAAAACCAGATCTCTATCACCCACCGTTGTATATTTTAGTCTCCAGTAAATTGCGTAATAGTTCAATGATGCGAAAGACGGTTCAAAAGCACAATTATTTGAAAGCGAATTATGAATTTATTAATCGCGATTTACTCAATATAAACTGGGATGATGAACTTCACGGGCAGTCTGCAGAAGACGCGCTGAATACGTTTTATGAAATTGTTTACCAAATTATTAAAGATCATGTTCCTCTAAAGACACTTAGGTCTACCAAATTTCCTTTGTGGTTTTCCCCCTCTTTAATACACATTTTTAAAAATAAATGTAGGGCATGGAATAAATGGAAGACCTATCAAAACATATCTGACTATGAACAGTTTTCACTTTATAGGTCAAGATTCCACTGAATCCAAGAACTGTTACCGTCTGTACCTAAAGTCAGTAGAAGATAGTATTAAAATAAACACCAAATATTTCTGGACTTATGTTTCTAATCGGCAATCTGGGGCTCTAATCCCTTCAACAATGCATTATAAAAATCAATCGTCAACTGATCCCGAGGAGATTTGTAATCTCTTTGCAAACTTTTTCCACTCGGTGTACGAACCCTCCACTCTCGCAAATATTCAAACCCACGACGACATTGAATATGCTGAGAATTGTTCTCCTGTTAGTAGCCTTGTGCTTAGTACTGGCCAAGTACTTAGTGCCCTCAAATCTTTAGATTGTACTAAAGGACCAGGACCAGACGGTATTCCACCAATTTTCCTTAATAAGTCGGCTCATGCGTTATGTGCACCTTTGCGTATTATTTATAATAAATGTTTATGTCAGGGAACTTTTCCCGAAGTCTTGAAGCGAGCAAATATTACTCCCGTTCATAAAACTGGTCCAAAACAGGATGTTGAAAACTATCGGCCCATTTCTATATTGTCGGCCTTGTCGAAGCTTTTCGAGAGGCTCGTTCACAATCAGTTGTATCCGATTGTCCATGACAAAATATTACAGCACCAGCATGGGTTCGTAAAAAGATCTACAACAACCAATATGATAGCATTCACTGACTATTTGTTTAATAGTATGGACTCTCGTGTGCAAGTTGACGCTGTATACACTGACTTTCGAAAAGCCTTCGACAAGGTTGATCATGAATTGCTTTTGAAAAAGCTTGCATTTAACGGTATCCGTGGTGATTTGTTACGTTGGTTCATTTCTTATGTGTCAAATAGAACACAAAGAGTAGCTGTCAATGGTTTCTATTCTACCACCATAACCGCAACGTCAGGAGTGCCTCAGGGCTCAATTCTCGGACCTCTGTTATTTGTAATTTTTATTAACGATATCGATATGTGTTTTCTTAACTCTAAGTTCCTACTCTATGCGGACGATCTTAAAATTTTTAGACCCATTAGATCAATACAAGACTGTCATTTACTCCAACTAGATCTTAATCGCTTAGTAGAATATTGTATTAAAAACAAACTACTACTTAGTATTCCCAAATGTTGTTTTATCAGCTTTACTAAAAATAAAAACCAATTCAAACACCCCTATGCACTACAAAGTGAAATCTTAGCCAGAGTTAACACAATTCGTGACCTGGGAATACTGCTCGATGATAAATTGCACCTGGACGCACATGTTGATAAAATCTTGAGTCAGGCTTATCGTATGTATGGATTCGTAATAAGATCAGCTACGGAATTCGTCCACCCGAGCACATATTTACATTTGTATCGATCATTAATCCGGTCTCAACTAGAGTATGCGGTGCCGGTGTGGAGTCCCTATTATAATAAATATACTGACTGTATCGAGCGTGTACAACGTAAGTTCTTGAAAACGATGCATTACCGTTGTTCTAGAAGTCGTATTTATTACCCCTATATCGACTTATTGAAACAATACAACTTGCTCTCTTTGAAGTCTAGACGTACTTTTCTAGAAACTATGTTTTTATACGATATGTGTAACAACTCGTACGATTGTGTGGATATTCGTAACAAGTTGTGCTATGTTGTCCCTAGAACCATTCAGGGACGTGAGGTGCGTTCACGACCTGTTTTCGCCGTTACTGCTAGTCGTACGAATGCAGGTTTACGTTCGCCTTTACGTCGCCTCACAAGCAATTTCAATAAGTATTTCTCTAACTTGGATCTATTTGCCTTATCCGCTGGAAAATTTAGAACTCTATTGCTTGACAGACTCAAAAAATCATGTGAATAATATAAATTATCTGTAATGTTCTTTACTTATGTGTATTTTCTGTCATGTACTTATCTATTCTGTCCGACTTTTACTTTACCAACATTGTCTTTGTCTTCTTGTGTATCTGTGGAGAGCGTTGTTGGTTGCACATTTGTATAACTACTAATTTTCTACTTCTTTGTAATATATAATGTGTAATTGTTTGTTCTTCCAAATAAATAAAATAAAATAAAGCATGGTGATCAATGCTCGTGCCTTCTCTGAGGGAGTAATGGCCTTTGCCCTTCTGTGAGACAATAATAGGCATTATTATTATCTATCTTTAGTAACTGTAAAGAGTTTGTTGTTTCTTTGTTGGTTTGAATGCAGTAATTTCTGTAACTACCAGCCGGATTGGAATAAATATTTTTGAATTTAGTAGCCGAATTCTTGAAGAAGACTAGACTATTTAACATTACGCTAGACCCTTATGAGGCGAGCAAAAAAAACTGTCAGAAGAAACGCTGAGCGAAAACTAAGTAATAGCGCGACCGGGTGTTGTGATTCGACGAGATGAAGTCGCAGGCAAAAGCTAGATATCAAATTAGTTGTCCTCTTGGTTAGTAGGTGCCCCAGAGAAGTGAAGTACCTACCATCAACAAGACACAAACTGCGCACTTCGTCTTAATTAAAGTAGGCCTAATCGGCTTTAAGCTTATGACAAGTTTACATTGCTTTGTAACAATTTAAGCTAGGATACGCATAAATTGTTTTCATGCAAATCTTGTTAGGACAAACGTGAATGTCTAACGGTTGAAAAAGTACCAAAATGATCATTCAATGTTAATTAGTAAATCCAGCATGTTGATTCAGACTTGCGTGGAGTGAGCTGTCAGTGTCGTCCGGTCTTGGTCAATCCCCTAGCATCGGTGGCACTGACAGCTCACTCCACGCTCACTTCACCTAAGTTTTCACACACAGGTGGTTTCAGGTTACAGAATAGCACTACAGAATATTTTTTATACTTTGCATAATATTCCATTAAAGTAATCGAAAGTTTTTTAACAAAAATAAAAACCAATACATTTCTACCTTGTTATACTATCCCTCTTATCAAAAATACAATCTTTCATCCCTCTGAAATCACGAAGGTAATCCGTAAACAAAATTCATTCTCATTTTCTTCCAAAATAAAAATAATTTCACGCCGCGCCGCTTCAGAACGAGTTAATTTTTACATTGCCAAAGATTTTCTGACACGAAAGTTGATTTTGATGTTATTTATTCGGGGAACATCCGAGGAAATTATGCGAAGATGGCTAGGAGCGTGATGGAGAGGCTGTCGAGGGCATTACTATGTCGAATAAATTCCAAAGCTCCTACTAAGAAGACGTTTTTCTCATAAAAAAATAGAAAAATATCGTAAAATGAGAGTTCGGTGAAAATATGTATTTCATTGTCGACTGAAATTGCATTCAACACAACTTCGATGGGCAACAAATAATTGAGGCTACCTTAAAACTGACAGAATATAAATACTGTTGAGACTTCTAGAAAGATACTTTCCTATTAAACAGCTCGGCATTTTGCAGTCCGCTGCTAGGTTTTAGGGGACATCATGCTCATCTATATCGTGACAAAACACCAAGTGCGTGCCGCATCAATTTTGTAGCGTTGAGAAAGATAGTAGAATTTTACATTGTCAGCAAATAATTAACAAAGAGTTAAATATTACTTGCTGTTGCCCGCGACTTCGTCTATGATACAACATGAAAAGTAGCCTATGTCCTTACCAAGGTCATGGTTTATACCTGAGCTGAATTTCATTCAAATCTGTTCGGCCGTTTTGGCGTGAAAGCGTCACAAACAAACTTACTTCAGCATTTGTAATATATGTGTAGTAGAAAGGGTGAGGATTCGAAAAAGCTTACCGCAGACTCCTGAACACTGCTTAGCGCTGGTGAATGGTTTCGCGGCGCGTCCAGATGTCTTGAACCCTGTCACACTTCACTACACATGTATTCCATAGGCGCTGTGTTCGTATAATTGCTCGTATTTTGAGGGGGTGGTAATCACGAATACGCCGAAGGACCTTTTTTTATTTTAGAAAATGTTTATAGTGCGCTGTGCACCTTAGTTTTTCGAGTTAAGAGCAGTTAGTGTCGCGAAAAACCACACACGGAAGCATGGCGCTACTGTGCTCATGCGTAGACCAATCGGTTTAATTTCTCGAAGTGGGGTGAAATTAAACTATCCTAAAGATCCTAAAAAGAATTTTCCACCCTGTCCCATTCCTGGGCAAAGGCCTCCTTCCACTCCTTTCATCTTCATAAAAAAATAACGATTCCAAAATGTTAAATGATAGAAGAAACAAATAGTAGTTCCCACATCAAAAGGCTCGACTTATCAACACAAATAATTTCCTATTACAACCATACACTAAGCCGGTCTTCCAATTTTCTTAAATAAACATTTCCGGGCTTAAGTTTTCACATTTAAATCTCAGATTGAGCTCAGGATGGGGTGATGTGTGATTTTAGGGAATAATGTGAGAGTATACATGGAATCTTTCATGGCTAAAAGGCTCCCACTAACAGGAGCGACACAAAGGCACCGCTCCTCGCGCGACACGCGGTGCCTTTGTGTGGCGCTATGGCGTCGCGCGTGTTTGTGGGAGCCTAAATAGTAGCAGCGGTACGAGTCGATTGAATGTGAACATGCATTACTATCGAGACCCATCCGCGCCTTGGAAATCACGTTAAACCGCTGATCCTAGCTGTCGTACGTATATTTTTTTCTGCTGACTACCAGGCTAGAAGACCAAAAGTCTGGCCAATATCTCTCTCTGGATTGGCTGATAAAAGCTTCGTTTTAGCTAGGAACACCACTGTTCCTAAATTACCCTAGGCCAATAAAATTTGCGTTTTTCGTTAGGGTCATTTAGGACCATTTTATCACACGTGGTGCACATTTGGCTGTTCGTAAATGACCCTAACAATTTAGTCGTACGTTTATTTTTGACTGCTGACTACCAGGCTTGAAGAACAAAAGTCTGACCAATATCTGTCTCTGGCCTGGCTGATAAAAGCTTCGTTTTCGCTAGGAACACCACTGTTCCTAAATAACCCTAGGCTAATAAAATTTGCGTTTTTCGTTAGGGTAATTTAGGAACATTTTATCACACGTGGTGCACATTTGACTGTTCTTAAACTAACGTAACGTAAATTGTATCAGCCTAGGGTACTATAGTCAACTTTTTATTTTATTACAAAGCCCGATTGACTCCAATCAGTTAGTTTTCCATTCGTGAAATATTTTTTGGATCGGATCAGTAGTTTCGAAGATTACCCCCAACATACTAAATCACATATTGTACCTGTGTATAATATTAGTATAGATTTACGTTCACACATATAACATACCTATCAACTTTTTCCCTTCCAGCCAAACATAACATCAAGTACAAAAAAACGTTAGTATGCAGTATTACCATCAGCTTATTTAGTCAGAACTTCTTATCTTTGGCGTAATAGCAGCAGGGGCTAATAATAACAAGCAAACTTGCGAGGACCGAAATAATTCCGGAAATAGCTGACGGAATATCTAAATCATGGCATGCCTCACAATCTTAGGAATAGGGATGGACCGACTTGTTTTTTTTTTTCTTATCGATAGAAAGAAGAACGTGGATTGTGGCGGCATCTACACCGCCACATGCGAACAACGCATCACACAAATCCTGCATCACGCAATCAAAGTGTAGAGAGTCGAGATCTCTCTCTCCCTTTCCACAGTCTCCTTCTGCGAGATGACCGTCTCGCAGAAGGAAACCACTGCGTCCCAGGACTCGACGCTGCCGACCATCGAATTCACTACGGTCGACAGCGACAGGTCACTGCCTACTTCTGAGATGAGGGCACGGTGCGGCTCCTCCCAAGCGGCACACTCTGCCAGCGTGTGACACGCCGTGTCCTCCCGGCAGTCGACGCAGTGGTGACACCGAGCGTCCGGCTCCCTGTTTATGCGACACATGTACTTCCGAAGCAACCATGCCCAAAGAGCACCTGCGTCGCCCGAAACGTCAGGGAGCCGTGCCTTCTCCCGAGCCAGCGGTCGAGCACTGGCCGGATCGCCTCAGCACTGGCCGGATCGCCTCAGACGACAACCTCCTAGGTTGACTTGCGAGAACCCATTTATAAAAAAAGGTATCGTTTCAAGTAACTTCACATAGCTATGCTAGTGTTGTTAGTTTGTGTTTAGAATTACTGGTTGTTGTTATAGCGAAGACGGCGCGTTGGCTTTTCTTTGAGAATCAAACTTAACAGTTAGAGTCGAACAAGTATCAAATTCTGTTGCCGTTTCATTCACCCTTTGCGGTCTCGCCAGTTGTTGTCTTAATAGCTAGTCAAAGTGATACCTGAAAATAAACAGAAAGCTACACCCCACGACCCAACCAAATTCGCTAGCGTCGGGCAAGTTAGCAATCGCTATCCTCTTTTATATGACTACTAACTTCTGGCTGCGACTTCGCCCGTATGAAATTTCTTGTAACGTCACATCGCATCACCTGCTCACGCTATTACTTCGTTTTCAAATCAATTTATGCGTAGCTTCCCTAGCTCTTCTAGTTTTCCTAGCAAAGTTACAAAGCAATGTAAACTAGTCATAAGTTTAAAGCCGATTAGGCCTATTTCAATTAAGACGAAGTGCGCACTTGGTGACTGGTTGATGGCACTTCTCTTCCCGGGGTACCTAGTAACCAATAAGTTAAGTAAGTAATTTGAAATAAATAACTTCTGCCCGCGACAACGCCCGTGTGACATTTCTTGTTCCCCCGACACACCCCGTCACATCGCAACACCTGCCAACGCTATTACCTCGTTTTTACTTAGCGCGCTTTCTTCTTTTTTCTTTTTGATTAGCTCCTATGGCTCCTAGCGTGATGATAAATAACATTTAGTCTCCCTCAAGAATTAGGCTATCAAATGAAATTAGAGTTTTATTTTCATTCGACAGAGATTAGCGCGTTTAAAAAAAATAAACTCCTCTGCATTATTATTAGTATATATAATTTGTGATATGTATTTTTAATTTTTAATTAAGACTTTGTATTTTTAGGTTTTTATTATTGTATAATATGAAATATGAATTTTGTTAAAGAACTCCTGAATGTTATACTGCTTTTTTTCTTCTATTTTTCGTTAGTTGTGTTGTGTTGTTCACGCTCTTTCTTTCCATTCCGTTTTTAGAAGTGATGACTTGTAATTGGCTGTCAGTCTCATATGCAATTTTTTATTATGTAAATTCTCTAGCTGTAAGTCATTCATAGTTCATAAATAAAATAAAAAAATATTGATGACATTGTGACGCGATCATTCAAGTCGCGTTTGCAAGTCATTATGCGCGCGACGATCACTTTTGGTTAGGACTCGGCCTAAAAGAGTAACCGTGGAGTTTCTTGAAGGCTCTTCTTTATAGGAAACGACCAATTGGAACCGCGCACCTAGCTTCTGACGTTTCAAACGTTTTATGATGATGATTACGGTTAATGTGAAATAAAATATTTTGGTTTAGATTTGACTTTATGCTTTTAACAGATTTTATGGTATAGTTTTTTTTGTAAGGTGTGTAAAGACCGTAGCCGGTGGTGTTCCGTAGTTTCTGCCTACCTTCATTTGGAAGAAGACGTGAGTTTATATAAACTTGTAAGAGGTGTCCAATATACAAGACATTATCCAAAGGAACTTAAAAGTAGAAGCTACTAATCTAACAAACAAAAAAGAGAAAGGTTCGATCTTTTTCTTTTCGTATCGATAGTACTCTTCCGAGATGTTTTTTTATTTCAATTATAGTTTTAGCTCAGTAGGTGGCCACGTTGATTGCGGCATCAGTGGCATTCTTTAGGTCACCCGAGTTGCAGGTGAACGGGCACTTAGGACACTCCAGCAAGTGGAGCATCAGAAACAGGTTCGATAAAAATCTAGTTATGTCCAGACAATGTTGCGCATCCCTAGTTCCAACGTCGTTTAATTTAACAGCCTCGTTTGCCCTGAATAGACAATTTCCTTATACTTAGCGTTATTTACGAGTAGCTGCTGGTTTACACGATTAATCATTTTTTGATTAGTTTAACAACACGATCACTAAAAGTTGCATAATGTTTGATTCTATTTTATTACCATTGAAATATATTGTTTTCTTGTTTTACGAGTTCGGATTGAGCAGCGGAAACTTAATGGTGTGAACAAGCTTTTTTATTACTTGTTATTATTACGTTCTCTTAAGTTAAGAAATAATGGTTCCCATAACATTAATTGGAAATAAAAATATTAGCAAAACTAACAATAATAACTTATCCATTACATAAATCCCTTATTTTAGTGTTTCAAGCTTTGGATTACTATCTCCGAGATTCGATAAATATCAAATTCTTTACGAGAAAAAAAAATACATTCTGATTCATCAGCAGTAAATCCTCTGAATTCTAAACAGCGCAACACGCATTTTATTTCCGACAGGAAATTTGTTAATTTTAAACTAAAATTCTATTCCGATCCCATAAATTAATAACGTATTCAATTTCTTGCTAAATTTTCAAATCTAATTTATTGTATTTATCAGGCAAACCGTTTAATATGAACATTTTGGCAGAATTGGTTTATTGATGAGCAAAAGTTTTCTGCCAGCAGGTTATTTAATATTGGCTATATAATTACAGAGTGGTGGTGGCCCAGAGGTTACTACCCTGACTCACGAGTTGTAGGTCCCTCCTGGTGATATTCCTCCTCTAGTTCTTCTTCTGTGACCTCCTCTTTTTCTTCTGTTGAAGCGTATTTTTATAGATTTCTTCTGTACCTTCGTCATCATCTCCGTCGAAATCTCAGTCATCATCTCGGTCATCACTTCCGTCACCGTCATGTTTATCCTCGCTATCTTTATCTTCTTTGTCACTATCGTCATCTTCATCATCGTCTTCATCATAATCGTCATAATAGCCTTCATCATCGTCACTATCACCTTCTTCATTTCCTTTTTTTCCATCTTTTTCTGGAGTTGAACTGCTAGCTATTTCTCCTTTATATCCTTCTGTTGATACCCTGCTATGTTTCCCCCTTCACTTCCTTCTCCTGTTTCGTCAGTTGATGCTCCACTACTTCCCCTACCTGGCATAGCGGTCGTTGCCCCATCACTGGCACCCCCTGCTGCTGCAGTCTAAGCAACACCGTTTTCTCTACCAGTCGCTGCGGTCATTGCCCCACCACTGCCACCTCCTGCTGCTGAAGTCGATGCAGCAACATTACCCCACTTGGCTCTGTGATAGTTGCCCACCTGGTGCAGCCTTTGCCTTATTATTGGAGTCAAGGTGTAAAAAACCTAACTTTTTTGAAAATCTAAACCTCAATACACTAATAAAGATATTTATCATGTTTTTATACATAACTGTGGCAGGTGGAGCAGTAGTTTCTTCCTAACCCCATGGGAGAGAGTCTGTAAATTTTTTACAGATTACGCATAACTGCTACTAAATCATACCAAATTTTCAAAAATATCCATCGGCTAGTTTTCAAGTTATAAAGTGGCTCCTCAATTCAGACGTTTAAATTGAGGAGCCACTTTAAACGTCCTGTTACTTTTTTTCAGTTTTACTACAAATTCCAGGACCGGGCATACAAAATCGGTTAATTTACTACTAGATATTGGTAATATCTGCGTTTAAATCATGACTCCTCAATCCATACGGACACTTAGATTCAAATTCAGTTGAATTGCAATCAAGATTATTTGGAACAAATCCTAAAACGTGCCATAAAATTCGGCAAAATAGACAGAAGTTACCACTTTCCTACCACTATACTAAAAGTGTAGAAACTACATACCTTCCGATCTAATCTGTAAAATGCTCACCGTGAAAACTTAGGTGAAGTGAGTTCTCATTTCACCTTTAGTGCTATTCTGTAACCATCTCACAGTGAAAACTTAGGTGAAGTTAGCGTGGAGTGACAGTGCCACTGATGCCAGGGATTGACTAAGACGGGATGACACTGACAGCTCACTCCACGCAAGTCTTCACGGTGAGATTCAGAGTCAACATGCTGATGCTGAGATTGACACAATTGACAGCATCCTTCACATCATCATCATCATTTCAGCAGAAAGACGTCCACTGCTGGACATAGGCCACCAGGCTCCTAAGCATCGCCATTTCGAACGGTTCTGCGCTTCACAAGGTCATCGGTCCACCTTGTGGGAGGCCTTCCAACGCTACGTCTTCCGGTACGCGGTCCAGAACCTTTCGGCCCCATCGGCCATCTATGCTGCGAGCAATGTGCCTTGCCCACTGCCACTTAAGTTTGGCAATTCTTCGGGCTATGTCGGTTACTTCGGTTCTCCTGCGGATCTCTTCGTTTCTGATTCGATCACGTAGGGAAACTCCAACATAGCCCTCTCCATTGCCCTTTGGGTGACTTTAAGCTTTCAGATAAGGCGCATTGTGAGCGACCACTATGTGAAGGAAACGTTATCACGTTTCCTTCACATTGCCATAATACAAAAGAAAAGAATAATAATTATGCACTTACCAAAACTAGACATTTGAAATCTCTCAATTTGAAAACTTCAAAACTGAGTGTGGTGCATTGCCAGTGACCAGGTATTTTAATTGCTATTCATAGTCTACTGATATGATAAAACTTTATATAAGTCTTTTCAATTTCGAAATTTGGGAAATGCATGTTATTTTGCCTCCTTTTTTTGATAATGTTGGTTTAGGTTGTTTAAAACAGTTTTTGTACCAAACTTTATGGGGCTACAATTACGTTTATTTTGTATCTTGTCTTATTCTATAATAATAATTAATATTCCATGTCTAATGCGTTTTGATTATGCTTCCACTTTCTATTATTAATTTTGAGGTTACAGAACTTAGCAACGGAAAGTTCAAAACCCACATCAAACATGTCCTCATCAAAAAAGCATATTATAATATTAAAGACTACGTCGAAGACAAGGAAGTTTGGCAACAATTCCTTCTGCACAAGAGGCTTCCCTGGTACCTCATAAACGGCATCACTATGTAAAGTTCTAATAACTGCTCCCAAATAACGGTGCTTAATTTTTATTTTTTATGATAACATATTAACTTTTTACTTATCTCTGACATAATATTATCATTATTTGATATTATTAACCTACAATTTTAATTTCAACTCTCCGTTATTGAATTTTGGTTTAAATTCTTTTTTTATTTTACTTTGTTAGATTATTTTATATTTTGCTAATGTGAGAACGTTGTAGGCCTTGTATATTGTAAATTTATAGATCATAGTCTATTTGTTAAACATATGGTACTTGTTGACAGGCTTACACTGTCCTCCCATGGCTATTAACACTGTAATTTGAAAAAAGTTAAAAGACAAATATTTTTAAAAGACTAACCATGGAGTTTCTTGCCGTGCACCTAGATTCTAAAGTTTCATAAGTGCCTATGTAGGTTTATGTGAAATAAAATATTTGTATTTTGATTTTGAGGTTTTTAATTCCATATGAGTTATGCTGAAACTTAACTCATCATTTCAGCCGTCGAAGACGTCTACTGCTAGACATATGCCTTCCCCAAGCTTCACCTCAATGAAAAGTTTACCAAATCAAAGTAAATTATATGTTATTATAACTAAAATATTTGTATATTTTCAGATCCGTTCCAGAACTCCACGAAACGTAAGAATATATTTGAATTAATGTAAAATAAATATTTTCTAAATGACAGTTTTGAATTTGTGGCGATTGAGCTAACAGCTTTTATCTATTTTACAGGTAGATGATGTTGTAACTGGTTGTTACTTTAAATATTTAAAAATAACTACACTGATGAGCAATATAAAAGCAACTTGCAAAGTGCCCAAATAAATCTAAATATTTCCGTAACCACACAAGTTGGTTTCATTAAATGAAAACAATATTATATTGCACTTCATAACTTTATTACATAATGGCCTGTTTGAAGTCATACATAGAAAAAAGTTAAAAAAATATGTTTCATAGCCTTGGATTACATTTCAATACTTTTTAATTCCGATACTTTTTTGACAGAATGTATGTAACCAGCTTTTGCCGGCGGCTCCCGCGTGGAGGTTGAAAATGACCCCATGGGAACGTACTATCGGGATAAAAAGTATTATAAGTCGGAAACCAGGTCATAGTCTATCCCTGTGCAAAATTTATTTCTAATCCGTTCATCAGTTAATGCGTGACAACGTAACACGGGCAGACAGACTTACTTCTGCATTTATTTATAAGGTGTACAAAATATATTGTAAAACATACACCTTCAGAGTAACTATGAAGTTTCTTGCCCATTCTTTTTAAAATACGAAACCAAATTTTAGAAGGGGCAAATAGATTCAATTCTGTGTTCATGTTTTAGTCATTAAAAAACTTTTAATTTCGGAAGTCGGTGTCTTTGGTTTAGTATTTTCGTTTTGTGCAACCGTCTTCCGAAATTTAAGTAATTTTTCACTTAGTAGTGTTTTTTTTTTTTTTGGAAGTCATTTGTTATTTTTTGTTTTGTTTTAAAGTTTTTTTTTCTCTTTTTTGTTGTAGTAGTACCCCACACAAATTCGAATACCTTCACTTGCTTAGTAAATAATAGTGAAAGGAATTTATTATATCATCACCAAAATGCACTTTTTGGAAAAAAAATGGTATTGTTGAAGCCAACTCAAAAACCACCCGTCAGAACTTAATCTAAGCTCGTCTTCAACTTCATAGTGAATCAGGTTCAATCTTAGCACGTTTCTAAAAAAACAAAAAACATTACGTACAAACACTGCTAGATAAACAAATCTCACATTCCCTTTTAGTTACATCTCATTCCGTTTATTTGAAGTAAAAAAGTCCTCATATGGAGAACAGCCATTTGCAATGTTCGTTGGGAGAGAAATATCCATAAAATAGTTGTATTAAGAGATATGAGCACATTTGAGTTCCGACGCTCTTTGTGGAGCACCGTGATTTATCTAAACAAGCTAAAAGCTCCCAGAAAGGTATGAATTACAAGGGAAACTAGATGACAGTTTCATATTTTTGTGTTTTGTATACAGGCTAACGACGACGAGCCACCGTACACATAAGCCACATAATTCTGAGTTTCAACAGTTGCCCTGCGTTGAAATTTGTTTTTCGATAACCGAATCCTAACCTGCCTCGTTGGTCTAGTGGTCGCAATCGCTACTGCAGAGCATGAGGTCCTGGTTTCGATTCCCAGGTCGGGCAACGTGTTATTGGGTTTTTCTATCTGGAATTTCAGGCAGGATTTGTGCCCGGTAGATGGTAATAGGCTCGCCCCCTATTACATGGGACTTAAACATAACTGGCGAAATGTGGGTGTACTATAGGTACACCTCTGCCCAACCCTTCGGGGAAACAAGACATGATGTTATGTTATGTTATGAATAATAAACCGAATTTTCGTAAAATTTAAATTTTTGTCTGTAACATAAAAAAGGTGCAGGTCCATACATTTTGACCGCGTAAGTATTTAATTTTCCTATGAAACAGCCGTTTTTTTTTTCGATAACCGACAAAAAAAATCTACGCTAGAGAAAATTGAATCATATGCTGAATTCAAGGCTGGTTACACTGCGCTCTACCGCAAACAGCAAATTTTCAAAGCAATCATAAAAGTCGTTTCCGAGCAATTAAATTTGTACAATGTTACGTAGTTTGATGTACAGAATGTATAGTTGACGGCTTGTGATGGGTCTTTTTACAGCCTGCATAAGGTTGGTGGTCCTTTGATAAAGAGATACAGAGAAGAAGAGTATCAATTGTGTTTTCTACTCTACTAAGCGAATGTGAAATGAAAAAGTCAATTTTTTTTTGTCGTTTAGTAATCATTTTTTGTTCAAGTTTTTTTTTCTGTTTCTCTAGTGTCATTGACCTAAGAGAAGTCTTTTTAGTCTCATTTAAAACAATTGTTTTCTTGTGGATTGTACGAAGTACAGTTGACCTCGTGATTGCATTATCATCGTAAGGTTGAATGTAATTTGCACGTCATAATAGTACATTGTGATACAAGTGTGGTCTTTTGGTCATTACCCCCGAGGCGGTTTTATTACGATAAGGGAGCCGAGTGGGTAATGATCAATGCACACGAAGTTTTTCAACACACTTGTGAGGAAAAAAACAGACTCGTATTGTTATTTTCTTTAATTAATGAAACAATTAGTAAAAGTACAATTCTCAAAATGATACTGAACAGTTTTTGTTGGCATTTTTACAGTTTGTGATATGGTATTGGTATTATTAATATTTCGTTGTTTTCATTTTCTTGGGTATATGTCGGTGATGATAAATATATTCATTGTATTTAGACATAAAAACACTTGACAAAGGTGACAGAAAAAAAAGTTAAATATAAAACACGAGTGCGGTAATGCAAAGTAAAAAGCACGCGTGTTTAATACACCGCATTATGAATAAATTAGTATTACAACTACTAAATACAAATATTCCTTCATTTCATATATTGTTTTATTAATGTCCATGCTAAACCAAACTTGTATGGGAGCGTTATCTATCTCCTTTTGGGGTACAATAATAAGTACACCTCTGTCTAACCCTCTACGGAATGCAGGCGTTTTGTTATGTTCATTATAGATACAGGCAAAATGTTTTTTCTTCTTCAGTAATACAGGCTTGATGGTGGATGTTTTTTCACATTTATCAATTAGGAGGATCACTTATCCATAGCCTCCAACATCATAAGTAGGTGTTTAAACCCATGTCAGACCAAAATTGATGAGAAAATCTAAAAGCCCACTTTAGCTTATAGTCTTTCCCCCAGTTTCGAGTAACCTACATCAGTAAGCCATCACCCTGGTGTAAATAAGCTGTCATCGTTTGATTTATGTCTAGACACAGCCCAGCTTTCGGCCTAAGTGCTCGGTTCGATTCACGCCATTTGGTTCACCACGTCAATCATATTTTACCTTTCTATGTGACTGTCGGGCCAGTGAACAGGCTGCGTTGATACCTTTAGGGATCTATTTATAAACGTTGCTTAAAGTTATGTTATGACTAATGTCTGCTTAACCATACATTTTATGACGTTTAAAAGACTCTCAAAAACGTTTGTTATTTATACCCTTTTATGTTGTCTTCTTTCCACAAACGCATATTTGAGTACCTTCAGTTTGTAAAGCAACTAGTGCATAATGATTATAAATATTATAGATGAAACATACTTCCAATAGCAAAAAAAAAATCAACTGTTTTCCGAAATATTCGTATATTTAGGTAGCCTTATTTTTGTTGGGCTGGTTTTTCCCACTCCGGGGCAAACGCTTTCCCCATTTCTTAGACTTCTTTCAATTTTGTGCTTTTTCGAAAACGTCCTGACATGTTCTCCTCGGCCAACCCCGTCTAGCTGACTCAGGAGTACAGTCTTGCCGTATACGGCCTACGGCCACATACATACCGGCACAGCTTTGCGGAACCCTTATTTTTCTTTGGAAACCAAGTTTTTTTATTTCATTTTTATGATTTTTTTACCGGTTATTCCACAAAACCACCTGTTGCCCGCGACATCGTCTGCAATCCAGGATAAAAAGTAGCTGATATCCATACCCAGGTCATGATATATCTGGTTGCCAAATTTCATTCAAATCCAATCAGCTGTTTTAGCGTGAAAGCGTAACAAACAAACTTACTTTCGCATTTTTAATATTACTTAGGATAGTTTGTTTCACCTAAAAAATCACCCTGACACTCAAAAATCTTAAATAGAATTGTAAAGTTAATAAAAGAGTTAAGACCGTTTATGTTTTGGTCATCCCGGTCAGCAGCTGCACTTGCGACCACTTGCGATCAACGAAGCAGTTTATTAGGTTATCTTTTTCTATTTCATTTTTATCGCTTATTTCATGGGCCATTATTAAATCCATAAAGCCATCAATGCTGAAATCCCACAAATAAATCGGACTGATATTGTTAACTATGAAATGTATTCCATTAAAGGTTGACAGGCTCCAATTTCATGTACTCTATAAATGTAGGTACAGTCAATAAAAGGGTTTACACCCATGGGGGTGTGTGCTTATGACTACTTACGACTGGAGACGAGTAAACGAGGTTCAGTATCACCGACCCGAGCGACACGGTTCAGTTTCGTTCACCGTTTGAAATATTATTGAAACACGACTTGCACTAAAACGATCGACTATTTTCAGGCAATAAGATTGAGCCATAAAAACTATAATGTCTTTTCGCGTTAAAAAGTCCTGGATGTCTATTCTGTAAAACCTCACCGTGAAGACTTGCCTAGAATGAGCTGTCAGTGTCATCCCGTCTTGGTCAATACCTAGCATCAG
Source organism: Dasypolia templi (assembly GCA_963555695.1). NCBI lineage: Eukaryota > Metazoa > Arthropoda > Insecta > Lepidoptera > Noctuidae > Dasypolia > Dasypolia templi. The sequence goes on along the minus strand of OY743148.1, from coordinate 4,317,211 downwards.
TGGCTCTGACAGCCTACTCCACGCTCACTCCACCAAATTTTTCTTTGAAATGGTTACAGAATAGCACTACTGATCTGATACTAATCCTACTCGGTTTAATGAAAAATTCTGCAGTCGCTCAAACTTTTTTTGCTCAAATTGTGCAGTCTGCAATGCACACCTAACCTTATATTTATCAATTAACCAATACATATAAAAAACCGCGTGGGTGCGATTCGGACAATAAACTATATTCTTAGAAAAAATGTAAAGAGAAGACAATATCTACGTATGAAAATTAGTAGAAACTTCATGGTTGCAACTTTTTAATTTAGTATAAAGGTACGAAAGTATGCGTGTGTCTTACATAGGAAAATATAATTGGGTAAATACTTTGGTTAATAAATAAAGTGTGAATAAATGAAGTGGTTCTACATCTACCATCATCATTAATAATCTCATCTATTATTCTACATATTAAATAATGATAATAATAATCCATTACTTGGCGAATTTGTTTGCACCAGGGAAATATAAAACACATAACGTAGGTAACATCACGACTGCATTTTCCGAATGGTCGGGCACAGATGCATATATAGTAGTACCTACATCCACATTTCGCTTGTTGTCAGGCAGACTGCCTCGTTGGTCTAGTGGTCGCAAGAGCTACTGCTGAGCATGAGGTCCTGGGTTCGATTCCCAGGTCGGGCAAAGTGTTATTGGGTTTTTCTATCTAGAATTTGTCACTAGCAGCCCGGAGTTTCGATTTGTGCCGGTTGATGGCAATATGCTCGCCCCCTTTTACATGGGACTTAAGCATAACGGGCGAAATGTGGGTGCACTATAGGTACACCTCTACCTAGCCCTTCTGGGATGACAGGCGTGATCTTGTGTTATGTTAAAAAAAACTTTATTATGTGAAATATATATACCTAGCTAAACCATGTCTTCTACATTTTTTTTTCAATCGTTACCACGCTGCAGTAGTTTCAAATCTTGTTGGCCCAAAAAGATTCATAAATATAAATAATAAAATGTATAATGTATTTATAAGTTATAATTCTACTATATATATATATATATATTATATAATTATACATTTTACATATTTACACCCGGGCCCCGGGCCGGTCCGGGTTTGTGCCCGGTAGCTGGCAATAGGCTCGCCCCCTATTACATGGGACTTAAACATAACTGGCGAAATGTGGGTGTACTATAGGTACACCTCTGCCCAACCCTTCGGGGAAACAAGGCGTGATGTTATGTTATGTTATATTTACATATATCCCACTAATATTATTTTATTTTATTAATAGTGTTATGAACGCGAAAGTTGTAAGGATGGATGGATGTTTGTTACTCTTCCACGCAAAAACTACAAAATACTAACTAATTTTCATGAAACTCCACAGTAATATAGCTTATACATCAGAATGACACATAGGCTACAATTTGTAAAGATTTTGAGTGAATATGCATAATATATCGATATGTATCAAGTAGGTCGGACAAATTACTGCCGTCCGAGAGCTATTTTGGCGTGCACTGCCCAAACGCTTGACGCCTAGAACCTATTATAGCCAAAATAGTTATCGATAAATACATTTAAAATTGATGCTTTTTATACAATGCTCATTTTAGAGTATTTCGTTAGTTGTTATAAAAAATTATACCTTTAACGCTTTTGGTATTTAATTAAGATTAACTTTGACTTACTTAACTTTTATTAATTTGGACGGATGGTTTAAATTCTTGATTAATTTTTATCTGCCCCTTGTCATGGAAGAAGACTTTTGGCCGCAGGATGTGGTATTCCGTCGCTTCCGCGGACAAGTTTCACAAGATAGCACAAAGTCAAGCTAGTGCAAAGTAAAATGCACTAACATAGTCTTAAGTATTTTTCGTTAACACAAGTTTTTGTTTATGATAAATATATAGATGTTTAGGTTAAGGTATTTATCTACGGGCCTCTGTCGAATGAAAATAAATGGATTATTATTATCATTATTTAAAATGTAACTAAAAATAAACATACGATGTATACCCGATGACTTTTTTACCGTCTTGAAAAATAGGTGAACGGTTTAGAAGCTTATGGAATAGGTTTTTTTTTTATATTTTGTTATTAAATTTTTTCAACAAAAAGAAAGAAATTGATCTATCAATAACACTACACATTTGTACTAGAAACTTAAACAACGCGACGTCACTCCGTGAATAATCGCAGGTGACTGAAAGTTGTAAATGTCGATATTTTTAAATCGGTCTATTATTTTTTATCAAAATGACTGTTTTCATTTTTCTAGTCATCATCATCATAGATAGGCCTCTCTTTGCTTGTGCCAATCTCCACGCTCCCGTGCCAGCCTCATCCAGGTTCTACCCGCGATGGCAACAATATTGTCCGCCCATCTTCTCTCCATTGTTCTAGTATGAAAAGTTTACTTTAAATGTGTATTATTTATTAAAGAATAAAAATTTATGCCACAGGCTTCTACTCTTTCACCTAACATACCCTATTTTTTCAAGACGGTAAAAAAAATCATCCGATATAATGGCCAACTGATAAACTAACACATCGGGTTTTCCGGTTTAGTGACCATCGTGTCTTGTGACACATAGTCCTCTTCCAGCCGTTTCCATTCCATTCTATTCTTAGCTGTCCAAGTAATGATACAACCAGTAAAAACTTCAGATTCCCCATACATTTTGTAAATTATAAGCTTGGCATTTATTAAGTCGCATTTATGAAAAAGGGGGTTTAAAAATAATTGAAAATAAAATACAAAACTTATTTTTCATAATTTTTCATTCCACTAAGTGTGCTGGTGCCTACGCTTGTATGGAAGTGAATGTTGGGTGTTGCAAAAGAAGCATAAAAGCTGAATATATGCTGTGGAAATTCGTTCCTTGCGGAGCATGTGTGGTGTGACTTTGAATGATATGCTGAGGAATGATGTGATAAGGCAACGGTGTGGTTTAAAAGAAGATGTAGTGACAAAAATTGAAAAGAATATGCTTAGATGGTTTGGCCATGCTGAGCGGATGAATGAAAGAAGAATAACAAAAGGTATTCACAAGGCAGATGTGAGTGGAAACGCCGGGAGTGGACGCCCTAGGAAGAAAGGAAACTTAAAAGGGTGCTTATTTCTTAAGAAAGTTCAGGTTCTCGCAATCGGCGCTCGTGTATGGCCAGATTTTTGAACGTAAACCAGGCAAAAGGAGTATGTAAGGATCGTAGCAGGTGGCGTTCTGTGGTTTCTGCCTACCCCCATGTTAAGAAGGCGTGAGTTTATGTATGTATAGTCAACCGCACATCGATAAAGTGTGGTTCGACTGTACTATTTCCGTACTTACTCTTTTAGGACTTTCTTAAATGGAGGGGATTTGTTAATTAGAATACAATACAGGGTGGCAGGAAAAAATTGAAGCCATGAATTCTGCACATGACTCTAGACCCCTAGAGTAGAAATTTAACGTCGGTTATCAAAAACCAAATCGGCAGTTTCATGGAAATGTGCAAATCCTACGCGGTCAGAATGAATTGAACAGTTTTTTTTAAATAACTGACAAAAATAACAACGCAGGGGGATTTAGAATGATGTATTGAATCCATGGTGTCAGTCAGGTCTTTCAACCTGATGGACACCATGGATTTTTTTTTTTTTTTTTTTTTAATTGGTTCACAAATCGGGCAATACAATAAATCTTACACACTAGGAATAAATAAAAATAACACATAAACATTGCATGCCCTAAAATAGTGAACACAGCATGCACAATGTGTGATCTAGAACAATTGGTTTAAATATCACAAATTAAATATGAAAAGTTTCCATTGCACTAATTATTATTAGTCGAATGGTTACACAGGCACATCTTAATCTGACGTTTGGCAGACAATAAGGTCCCTGAGAAAATATCAAAATGCTGCCTCATACCGTTGTAGCTGAAAAACATTCTATAAAATGGAGCATGTTGTTTTATATTTGTTCTGCAATGAGGCATCACAAATGTACGCCTATTGCATAAACGACTGCTCGGGCGAGGAACAGCAAGTTGAATTCTCTCCAGCAAACTTTCACAATCTACGTGGGCATTGATCAATTTATACAAGTAAACGATATCCGCAGCTTTTCTTCTAGAGCATAAAGTGGTCATACCGAAGTATTCTAACTTTGATACATAGGATTTGAGGTTTCTACATTGGTTATTAACATAAGATAGTTGGTACAAAAACCGTTTTTGAATTCGCTCTAGTTTACTAGAGTAGACATCATAAGTAGGATTCCATACTTGGCTTCCATACTCCAACACACTGCGCACTATGCAGTTAAATACTGGTATTGTAACTGTTGGATCCCTAAATTCCTTGAGTTGTCGCGCTACAAAACCTGACAGACGCGAGGCTTTCTGAGCTATATTATCAATATGATGTCTAAACTTAAGTTGGGAATCCATAATTACGCCTAAGTCGCGAATACAAGACACTTCTTCTAGGGGTACATTACCAATTGAGTAAATTGCATCAGTTGGATGTCTTTTTCTCGTAAATTTTATTTGCTTACATTTATTGACATTCAAAAGCATGTGGTTTTCGATACACCATCCGGACACTTTATCGATTTCAGTTTGCAATTTTACTGAGTCTTCAGCACAGTTTACTGTTTGGTACAATTTTAGGTCATCGGCGTACATATTAAACTTGCATTCTATCTTACTTGCCAAATCATTAATAAAGATCAAGAACAACAAAGTCCCCATGTGTGAGCCCTGAGGCACTCCTGATGGTATAACGTTTGTCTGTGATTTAAAACCTTGAACAACTACCATTTGTGTCCGATTTTTCAAGTAGGACTCACACCATCGCTGTAATGAGCCATGAATACCCATATCTGTTATCTTATTAAGAAGAATTTTGTGATGAATTAGATCAAACGCTTTACTGAAATCCGTGTACACAGCGTGTACTTCTTTCCCATCGTCGAGTGCATCTGCTATGTCACTAGTAAAACACAAAAGATTTGATGTAGTGATACCCTGTATAGTCATATTCATATTCATATCTTTATTTGCATTACATAATTACATTTTTACGGGTTTTACAATGGCTTAAAGTTAAACGTACAATTACGGACCCTGTCGGGCACATCAAAAACAATATTTTAATTAATTCTTTAAAATAAAATTAGGAAAACAAATTAACGGTCAACGATTTTAAATAATAGGTTGGGGGAAAAGTTTCTTCGCATTTTTTAAGAACATTCAAAACATTTTTTAACATAGTTTATTTACATTAAACTAAAGTATGTAGGTACCATTTTGTTCGATAACTTTTTGCCATCTTGTAGGTAGGGACATGATCCCAATGCTATAGACATTTTGGGACTTCTGATCAAATTCCGCGACAAGTGGTTTTGGCAGTCCTCTCGTGATGTTAACCTGACACTGCCTAAAGAATTCTGAAGAGACCGAAACAGGTGGAAATCTGAAGATGCAAGGTCAGGACTATACGGCGGATGCATTAACACCTCCCAGCCAAACTCTCTTAATTTTTGCTGAGTGGCTAAAGATGTGTGAGGTCTAGCGTTATCATGATGAAAAACCACACCCCTTCTGTTGATTAATTCCGGCCGCTTTCTCTCAACTTCTTGCTTTAATCTCATCAGTTGTTCGCAGTAGAGTTCAGAATCGATGGTCCTGCCTGGTGGTAACAGCTCATAATGAATAATGCCCTTCCAATCCCACCACACACATAGCATCACCTTGTTGCGAGTTTACCCGGGTTTCGCCACAGTCTGTGAAACCTGACCGGCCTTTGACCACGACCTTTTTCGCACGTTCTTGTCGTACGTGATCCACTTTTCATCACCAGTTATCAGCTTCTTCAAAAATGGTTCGGTTTCATTACCTCGTAATAACGCATCACAAATGAGTACACGGTTCAAAAGGTTTCTTTCAGTGAGCTCGTGAGGTACCCAAATATCGAGCTTTTTTGTGTACCCAGTTTTTTTCAAATGCGCCAAAATTGTTTTGTGGTCAATTCCCAGTTCTTCAGCTACGTCGTAACTACTGATATGCCGATCTTGCTCCACTTTTTCCAAAATTGCATCCATTTTATCCGTAATAGGGCGACGAGTAGGGCTAACATGACAGGCGCGAGAACGCTCTCTATCTAGATTTGTCGAAATTTGTCTACGAATCTGACGTTATTAGAACGCCTATCATGACCGCTAAGCTCGAGTAAACTCGAAAAAGGCACTTTGACATTTCTTTATCTCGCGACGAGATGGCGATGTAGCAAGTTATTAAAAAACAAATAATTTTTATCATTGCAACATAGGTCGATTTTACTCATGGAATTAGTATGCACTATAATGATTATACGTCGTAAAAATTAGTTGCTTTAGTTATTATGTTGCGAATGTTTGCAATTGCCATAAATCCACAACCTCCTAGATTTCGATAATCACCATAATTGGCAGAGACTAGTTAGCACGTGATGCTCATCCATGTAACAGTACTCCCCTCCAAAACAGTTTTTCTCGCGGCCGCCGATTGGAACTTCGTTCCAATGTAATTAGTAGTTTATAACTAAGTATTTTTATTAATATTATGTTTTATAATAAAATGGTGAGTAAAATAAGTATAATTATGGATTTGCCATGGTATTCTGGAGGTTCTATTTTTATTGTATCATAGTTTTGTCTACTCTTCTCGTCGTCAAAATTGAGGACGACTAAATTAGAGAAAATGGGTGATTTTCTCATTTTGAATTGTCAAAACGCGAGATAAATTATGTGCCATGTTAGGGTTTAACGAGAAAACATCAAGTTTGACAGAACGAGTCGAATATTTTATATTGCAGTGCTGTCAGAAAACGAGTAAAGTGACGGTATAGACGCGACGAGAAAATACGTGAGTGAGTAATTGTCGCGTCTAGCATGTTAGCCCTGCAGAGCGACGTGCATCTTTGACATCAAAATTTCCGGATTGAAAACGCTTAAACCAAAACCAAATTTGTGCTACTCTCACAGACACTGCACTAGGTCTATAAACATCGCAAAATTTTTTAGCGGCTTGCGTTGCATTTTTCATTAGAGTCACTCATCTTGACAGTACGAAAAACAAATAAAAATCACACATTTTCTTAATTTGAATTTGGAATTATGTTCTTTAAAATTTAAACTTTCGATTATACCAAAACCAGCCAGATACAAATAGTATAGCCAAAGAGCTTTTATTACAAGTTCATACATACTATAATGCGAAAAGACTTTACCCAACCTAATAGATATGTTTTATACAATTATTGAGATCAGGTATAGTTTGTGGTACATAATAAAATAATTTGATAAGGTCAATTTAACGAATATAATATTTAATTAAATAAGTATTTTATGACTGACTATCTATACGACTAATTGCGTATGGTATCTGTTCGTTCTTAATAAAAATAAAGTCATGTCTGTATTCGTTTATTGTGTAGTAAAAGAAAGAAAGAAAATAACGTTTATTTACGGTAAACATGACGCAGTGATCGAACACAAACACCAAAGAGAACAAATCGGGGGAAAATATGGGTCACATCCACGCAAAACGGCCATCGCTCAGCTTAATGCTACGACCCTATGCGAGACAGAGCCCCAGCGCTGGTTTTCGCATGTTTAGCTGCTGGGTTTAGTATGCTTTTTTTAGGAGCAGTGGCGGCCCAGTGGTAACGGCCGCGACTTAAGGTCGTAGCTTCGAACCCTGACAGGCGCTTTACTTTGTGTAAATTATTTCATCACCACTGCTCTCAAAACGGTGAAGGAAAACATCGTGAGCAAACCGGTAGAACCAAAAATTCGAAGACATGTGACATCTACCAACCCGCACTGGGCCTGTTTCCCAGCAGTGGGAACATAATAGGCTGATTATGTATGCTTTTTAATTAATACACTGACGACGGCTTCCTTACTGCTACGATCTATATGCGGTATCAATGTAAAATTACTACTGATTTCGATGCGTAATTAAATATACAGTAGCCATTGGAACCTACTGCATTTAGAAAAAAAAACGGTCACGGAAATTAATGTGGTTTAGTCATTTCACACAACTTTCAAAGAACTACAGCTGTTGTGTTTTTTGAACACAAGGATAATTTAAGTTTTTAGTAAAATTGATCAACAGTTAATTTTCCTGACTGTATATTCTGAAGACGCTTCCGCGAAGTAAATTGAAAGAGACGTAGGTATATGTCAAAAACATCCCAAAGTCGAGGAGTTTGCTGTTTAATTATTTATGTCACGTCACGTGGTCTTGCCGTTACAATGAAAGTAGACTTGGTGTACCAAAGCGCTGAATACCCAAAATAAGAAATCAGCAGCTCCATAATTTATTTTCACCAATCTCGACAAAACGTGGGTTCGTTCTCATATTACAACTTGTTTATAATGTTTAGTAGAGTCCTTTAGAAGTTTTTAGTTATTTAAATTACACCATGTAAAGGTAGGCAGTAGGTAAAGGCTTGACAGCTCTTTGGAAATGTCCGTCACCCGTCGTGTCGCTTTATACCCGGCAAGATCCCCAAAAGTAGTATGTTTCCAAAAGTGCACTGCACGCGAAATGACTCAAAGAATTAATCACTAAACACCTGGACTTGTGGATGTTTTTGAAAACTTATCTTTCTTTTCTCTTCAAGGAAATTGACACACTACGTCAATATGCCTTTTCTGTCAAAGAATGACAGTTGTGACTTGTATACGAGCAATTTCATATAAGTTGGTTGCCGATTTGGTAAACAATTAATTTCCCTGAATTTACAGTACAACTATTTTCTTAATGTCCCTCGTTCGTTCTAATGGATGCTCTTATTCCACTTCCAAGTCGATTGAGAGCGTCCGGTCTGCACCAAGTGCAAAAGAGCAACTGATAGAAATCCGACAACTAACGAAGCAGAAAGTTTGCCGAGGGATATTAAGAAAATAGTTGAACTGTACATTTATGGAAAAGATAAGAAGGCTTGAGGTTATAGCAATAGCATTTATATCACAAAATCAAGAGGTTTTTAGAAAATGGTGATAATGTAATCACTCAGGCTAATATAATAACTCAGTTTATCTTTAACAAAGAAGTTAAAATCTTTTGGTAAACAATAAAATATACAAAATAGATAACTCACCACTAAAGTAGTCTGCATTTTTTTGAACGTCTTGGTTGTGTTACTAGAATACAGTAATTATTTTGCGGCGCAGTCGTCTTATATACCCAATACATAGATAGGTAGGTAGGTATTCTGAAAAGAAAAACTAACAGATAGCAACAACTGTCAGTAATTTATTGTATGGAAATGCATGCACGTTATAACAAGCTTGAAATACGCAATAACCTTAAAATCTCCCACAAACAGGCGCGACACCACAGCGCGACACAAAGGCACCGTGTAAATTTAAAAGCGTCTTCATAAAATCGTGAACGGAAATTTAGAAAGCGTCTTCATAAACATATTTCCATACATTTTTAGAAGCGAAGGTGGTAGTTTCCTATAAAAGGTAAATTTCGCCAGTTATGTTTAAGTCCCATGTAATAGGGGGACCCGGTAATCGAACCCAGGGCCCCATGCTCCATGCCATCCATGCTCCATGCATGCAGTAGACCCGAACATAATTATATCTTCGTGCATATATTCGACATTACCGCCCAGATGTGCCGAATGAGGGAATCAACCTGAACAAGTGTGTAGTTTGCCTAATAATTAACATTGTAATTACTCTCATGTTTTCGGTAGAATTATCTTCATGCTTCAGAAATTATAGAACAATTTACAACGCATCACTTAATTACTTAATAGATAATACATAATTTACATGATTGTCTTTAGTTCCATACAATGTTCACATAAATTTACTTCGGAAAACTAACATTCTGTTCATAGTGGTTTAGTACTTTTACCAGTTTTACTAAACGTTGCTTCACAATAGAATATATCTGTACCTACTAAGCTTAACTTAAAAATCCTCAACGGCAATTGAGCTAAATCATAGTAAAACCACAAGTATATCAAAAAAAAATTCAATAGAAAAGGTTATAAAAGGTTCTAGAAGAGAAGAACATATCCGTCATGAACCGTCCTCGCCGCCGAGGCCCGCCGCGACGCCCAAATCCACACCCCTCCCGACCCCTGCTCGAGCCAGCCCGCGCTGCTGAGCCGGTAGCTTTAAATTCGTCCCTAAATCACTCAAATCCTGATCCAGCTAGTCCCTTGCTGCCCTCTTCCATCGACGCCCTGAGCCGAGGTCCGTACCCCACAGGGGGTGCCCTTAGCGTGTAGTCGCTTAGTTTTTAGTTAGTATTTAAGTTTGAGTCCTGGCTGGAGGCCTTAATCTTACCTTTAAGGCTCATATTAAGGCGGTTCGCGCGCGCGCCTCCTTCGCCCTTAGCAGGCTCCACTTTGTACTGACAGCCCGTAGTAAACTGTCACTTAAATGCAAGCTGCGCATCTACACCGCAGTCATCCGTCCCATCATGACCTATGCCTGCGTTTTATTTGCGCACGCTCACCCACGTCATCTCCATAAGATGCAGACCCTCCAGAACCGTTTCCTCAGAAAGGTCACGGGTCCCCCTTCTATGTCCGTAATATAAATCTCCACATCGATCTTAAAATGCCTACCATAAACCAGTTCATGAAACGCTTATCGAAGCGCTTCTTTGACTGTGGCATTAAACACTCCAACCCCTTGATCTCAGCGGCCGCCCGCTACACTCCCTCCCGCATTAGCAGTTTTCGCCGACCAAGGCATACTTTAATCGCCCCCGACGACGCCACTACCCTCCTCCAGGAGAGTAGTAAGGCCACCAGCACACTACATAAGCCCAAAACCCGATCGCCGTCCTACCGTCCTCGCCGCCGAGGCCCGCCGCGACGCCCAAATACACGCCCCTCCGGACCCTTGCTCGAGCCAGCCCGCGCCGCTGAGCCTGTAGCTTTAAATTCGTCCCTAATTAATATCAATCCTGATCCAGCTAGTCCCTTGCTGCCCTCTTCCAGCGACGCCCTAAGCCGAGGTCCGTACCCCACAGGCCTTACTTAAACTTAAATACTAACTAAAACTAAGCGACAACGCTAAGGGCACCCCCCTTAGCGTTGTCGCTTAGTTTTAGTTAGTATTTAAGTTTAAGTCCTGGCTGGAGGCCTTAATTTATTAGGGCAACCACAGGCAAGTCCGTTTAAGCAGACGACAACCTCATAGGTTGACCTGCGAGATGCCATTCAAAAAAAAAAAATGGAGGCCTTAATTTATTAGGGCAACCACAGGCAAGTCCGTTTAAGCAGACGACAACCTCATAGGTTGACCTGCGAGATGCCGTACCCAAAAAAAAAAAAAACCGTCATGATATAGTTTCATCATCTTCAGACCATGCATACATTTTTGAATTTCGAACTTCATTCCAAAAACGGTCTTTACCGTTCTTGATACAAAACTGACTACTTCTATACCGGATTAAGTTGTCAGTTTTGTATAACTAGGAACTGTGTGGCAATCACAGTCGCGTTCATAATAAGTAGGTACTAAACTAGCTCGATGGTTCCGAAAATCTAATCTATTTAATTCAATAAAACACTGGCAGACAAGGCATAGCCTAAACCGCTGGATCTAAAAGGGATGGGTGAAGTGAAATCTAATATTATTTAACAATTTTCTTGAATGCGGACGACGACATTGTGCCCTGCGAAATTTTGTTCTGCTCCGAAGCCGATCAAGATTTTTTAAAATTGAACTGGCGCAGAATTTAATTCGTGCGGCTTTATACCAGTGGCGAACAAATCCCAACATACCTGATACGCGTGTCCGACATTTTAAATTTACAAAAAATAAAGATGAAATAAATAAGAATAAAATCAGATTAGCCAAAGTACATACAACTTTTATGGGGTACTGTGTCAAATGTTACAACGATATACCCACTTTGTACTACACTTTGTAAAAAAGCGTATTAGAAATTAGTGGACTGAGTATATCCAAGATAATACTTGAGAACAAGCTGGTCCCGCTCCGTAGGACAATCTAGAGTCTAGACAACATGAAACTGGATTCGAACTCAATATTATTTATTATTTTTATGTCATTAATTTACATTCTGTAATACTGTAACTCACACGCAGACTAATTAAGTACATTTGTTGTTTTTCTCAAAAGTCGGTCAGTCACAAAAGTCCAAATATCTCCCGAACTAAGTATGCTATCATAATGAAAAGAATACTGTTCGATTTGGCATTTTATGATACAAAAATTAATATTAGGTTGGGGAAAAAGTCTTTTTGCAATATAGTATGTATGAACTTGTAATAAAATCTCTTTGGCTATACTATTTGTATCTGGCTGGTTTTGGTATCGTTGAAAGTTTAAATTTTAAAGAACATAATTCCAAATTCAAATTAAGAAAATGTGTGATTATTATCAGTTTTTCGTACTGTCAAGATGAGTGACTCTAATGAAGAAATTCGATATATTTTAAAATTTTACTACAAAAAAGGTAAAAATGAAACGCAAGCCACGAAAAGAGTGCACAAATTTGGTTTAAGCGTTTTCAATCCGGAAATTTGATGTCAAAGATGCACGTCGCTCTGGTCGCCCTTTTACGAATAAAATGGATGCCATTTTTGAAAAAGTGGAGCAAGATCGGCATATCAGTAGTTACGACGTAGCTGAAGAACTGTGAATTGACCACAAAACAGTTTTGGCGCATTTGAAAAAAAACTGGGTACACAGAAAAGCTCGAAATTTGGGTACCTCACGATCTCACTGAAAGAAACCTAAAGAACCGTGTACTCATTTGTGATTTATCATTACGACGTTATGAAACTGAACCATTTTTGAAGAAGCTGATAACTGTTGACGAAAAGTGGATCACGTACGACAACAACGTGCGAAAAAGGTCATGGTCAAACGCCGGTCAGGCTTCACAGATTGTGGCGAAACCCGGGTTAACTCGCAACAAGGTGATGCTGTGTGTGTGGTGGGATTGGAAGGGCATTATTCATTATGAGCTGTTACCACCAGGCAGGACCATCGATTCTGAACTCTATTGCGAACAACTGATGCGATTAAAGCAAGAAGTTGAGAGAAAGCGGCCGGAATTAATCAAAGAGAAGGGGTGTGGTTTTTCATCTTGATAACGCTAGACCTCACACATCTTTAGCCACTCAGCAAAAATTAAGAGAGTTTGGCTGGGAGGTGTTAATGCATCCGCCGTATAGTCCTGACCTTGCACCTTGAGATTTCCACCTGTTTCGGTCTCTTCAGAATTCTTTAGGCAGTGTCAGGTTAACATCACGAGAGGACTGCCAAAACTTGTCGCGGTATTTTGATCAGAAGTCCCAAAATTTCTATAGCAATGGGATCATGTCCCTACCTATAAGATGGCAAAAAGTTATCGAACAAAATGGTACCTACATACTTTAGTTAAATGTAAATAAACTATGTTAAAAAAATGTTTTGAATTTTCTTAAAAATGCGAAGAAACTTTTTCCCCAACCTATTATATTGAAACTTATGTGTACCTTCATTCTAATTCTCAAAAAAAAAATGGAGTAAGACGTTTTTTTCTGAAACTTAAAAAAATTTTAAGATTTTATTTTGCTTTTTTTTCATTACATGCATAATTTTAATACTTCGTAATGACTCCCCGAGCTCTTCTTGCAGCTTCCAGGCGATTCGGCATGCTGAACTCCAAATTTCGGAGCCGGTTCTGAGGAATGGCTTCCCATTCCTCCACCAGTGCTTGTCTGAGCTCGGGTAGAGTGATTGGTGGGGAGTTACGACGTTTTACGCAACGCTCAAGCTCGTCCCATGCATGCTCTATGGGGTTTTAAATCAGGGCTTCGCGCTGGCCCCTGCATCAGTTCGATACCGACCTCTCCAAGGTATTCATTTATAATTCCGGCGGTATGGGGACGCGCATTATCATGCATTAATATGCCATCCCGGTCCATCGTCCCATGAAAGGTTCCACATGCTCATTCAGGATCTCCTCCACGTACCTCTCTGCATTCAGAGTGCCATTTTGAATTAGCACGAGCTCGGAGCGGGCCTCGGCAGAAATTCCAGACCAAACAAGTACTGAGTCTCCGCCGTGTGCCACTTTTTCCTTCACACAGTCTTGATGGAAGCGTTCCCCTGGTCTTCTGTACACCAACTGCCTACCATCATGCTTGTAAAGCATGAATTTCGATTCGTCCGTGAACATTACCCTAGACCAAGCGTCCAGTGTCGTGTTGGTGCTCGCGCACGGATCTCTGTCATGCAATTTGATGTTGCCGTTCCAGTTTGGGGCCATTTGCGGGCCGTAATGGTTTCAAGTTTGCCTCACTGTTTATGCACTTAAATTGCTACCACCAAAGCGAATAAAGTGGTTTTTTAGACTAACTGCAGTTTGAAAACGATTTCGGAGCATTGTAGCCACCAAGTATCTGTCATCCCTGGCCGTTGTGCATCTTGGCCTGCCATTTCCTGGTCTCCGAAGGTGCGATCCGGTCTCTCGTTACCGCTGGACTACCCGCTGAACAGTCGACAAAGATACACCAATGTTTCTTGTTGTTTCACGCTGGCTCCGCCTAAGTTCCAAGAAAGTCAGGATTCTGGTACATTCGTCTAACGTGACTGCCATGCTCCACCTCACAGAATACTGATTATGCACGTGGAAGTTCACAGTTTTTTTTTGTGACAGAATGGAAATGGAAAGAAACCATAATGACATAAAGCAAAAATTTTGTTTAAAAAAATTACTTTTTTTCAAATTTTGTTTTTTGTAAATAAGTTTCGTTCATCAGCCAGTTTAAAAAGTATGTAATAAGAAGCGCAACTAAATAGTCTTTATTTTGTTTTTTATTTCATTGACCTAACTCTTTCAGTTTTGTAGATATTCGAACTTATGTGACTAACCCGTTATTTTTGGAACCGAGTGTCTATGTGTAGCACCATGTATTATCATATACTAATTTTATTCTAGGTTCGTCTTCACATATAGGTAATTAATGTATACAAAATGTTGTCAAACATTTTAAAAGATTAACGGTGAAGTTTCTTGCCCATGTTTCTCCATACGAAACTACCTTTTTTGAAAAAAGCAACTACAATTAGTTCAATAAATAATTAATTTTAAAGTTCAAAAGTGCCTTTTTTGAAATAAATGCTTTGACTTTCACTAACATACAATCACAGCCAACGCAAAGCGTTAACCCACGTTTGCACGGACGTAAAAATATCGCGGCGGAATAATATCGCACACTGGATTTTCATGCTTAGCGCCGAGAGTTGAAAATCATGTGTTCGATAGTTAGTTAGTTGAGTGTTGAAATCTTGCACATGAGTTCCATAAATAGTTAATGAGCACTAAGAAAGGATTATTGAAAACTTATCTGCTAAAGGTGTTTGAAAAATTTGTGTAGTAAAAATGGAAGTTCCTCATTTTTACCGATGAGAAATCCAATCGGGCAAAAAGCTAGTCTAGGTACTTATTAAGTCTGCCTCCTATTTTCCCAAATAAGTAGTGGTTGGCTTTCTATCTGACCTCAACAACCCACTCAGTTACTGGGTAACACGATACGCGGTACCACGAACCACGGTAAGGCAAGTTTTCAAACTTTTGAGCTTATGACTACCTGTTACGATTATCAAAGATCTAGGAATAACAGCCGGTACCAACGGAGCACGTAGGGGTCTCGATATGTAATGAATTGTCACCCATCCACAAACCGACCGCGGCAAGGGTAGCTTAACCTTCTATCGACCCGTGCAGCGGTTATCTTTAGCTTAAAGCCCTTTTTATCGTTTATAAAACAACGGTGATCACTTACGATGGATTTTGCGGCAACGAAATTTTGTATCATAATCAGCCTATTATGTTCCCACTGCCGAGGCACAGGCCGCCTCTCTGTGAGAGGGAGTGGGCCGTCATCCACCACGCGGGCCCTGTGTGGTTGGTAGATGTCACATGTCTTCGATGTTTTTTGGTTCTAAAACATGCGCGACATGCAAGTGGTGATGAAATAATTTACACAAAGGAAAGCGCCTGTCTGGGTTAACCTACGACCTACAACTCGTAAGTCGCGGCCGTTACCACTGGGCCACCACTGCTCTTCAGCTCTCTGCAAATGTTGTATGGAATGTCTTATTATTGGCGCAAAAAATTCTCATCGGACGCACAGTTTGTATCAAAAGCCCTTGGTTTGTAAAGACATATATTAGTTTCAACTACAACTTTGCTAAACACAGTTCTGAACTAATTCTCAGGTAAACACAACCACAGTCTGCCTTTCATGTTAAGATAACAAGCGAACATCACATTTATCTTAGATAACTTTGAAATTACTAAACCTTTGGTACGGAGCGTTATTAGTAGCATTCAATTTCTGGGTCAGACATAAAACAAAGTTTAAACGGATGCTGTAGATATTCTATTCTAGAGGTAGTTTGCTTTGTGTGGGATGGTTAACCGAGCTTAAACTAAACCATTATGTGAAAGACTGGACTATTTAAATGATCTATCATTACTATATAGGGTGTCAGCATGGATTCAATACATGATTCTGTACGCAGGGAGCGTTAAAAACTTTTGGCAGTTGTATAAACAAAAATGCAGTTCCATACGTTTTGAAAGCGTATTATTGCACTTTTCGATGAAACAGCTGATATTTTATGTTTGCCATCGATTTCCCTGCCACCCTGTATAATACACAACTTACCTAATAACTCTGTCTAAGGTTACTATCTCACGCCTCATCACTGAACTTATCTTTGCCATTTTTCATCGTGGATATTTGTAATAAAAATGTTTTAAATTCGTCTGTGTGTATTGCACATGCAAGCAGACGAAGTCGCGGGCCAAAGGTAGATATAAAATAACTCAATGTGCTTTAAATGCACAAGTGTTAAAATGCTAGTCTCTAAATACTAATGTGTAGTGTTTTTATTGACAGTCACACTGTTCCATTAAAATAACAATGGAATGCCTATGTTTTTTTCTTTTTCTTTTTTGTAAATGTGCTGAAAAGTAAGAAAGTTTACGTACGGCGCAGGTAGTGCTATTCCTATAATCTATCCACCTTTCACCAATTCCTACTGTGTCAGTAACGCAATTTTACTTTACTATAATCCCCATCTAATCTCCCATTATTAAGTATGAAAAAATGTTTTTTCACTTAATTGCCCTGACCTTAATCGTAAATAATAGAGTAGGAATATATTTTATTGAATCGATCCCCATACAATTTTCGTTTAAATTCCGCAAAAAAATACGCTTGTATAATAAGTGAGCGTCTTTTTGTGAACCTCAAATAATTTCCTTTATTTATTTCCTTAAAAACAGATAGTTAAAAAGAGGCTCATTTATTTAAATAGGCAATCATCAGTAGAAGGCCAAAAGTTTTAAGAGGATAAAAAAAAGCGATCACAATAAGTTCTTAGAGGATCAAATGAAATATTCTAAATATTTACCAAATTAAATGTTACTTTTGATCGTGCCCTTTTAAGACCACTTTCTAATCCCTGGTCCTTCATACAAGTACTTATCTAAACCAAGGCCTTGACTAAAGGAAGGAATGTAATAATAATTCCCATTAGCCTACCTTTGCTCTGTATTAAAGCCGTTTAACCGACAAAATTTACTAAAGGTCTTAACTTAATTGCGGTCAAACCTGGTCTCGCAGTTTAGGGTTAGACCTAGATTCAAGCAAAGTGTTAAATATTAACAGACAATGGGGATGATGACTATTTTTAAATTTTTATCTAAAAAAAATGCTTATTTCCAAATAGTGCAAATAGTATTACAAAAAGTGTAAAAGCTTAAAAAACTGCAAAGTTATAAACGTTTTAAAGTAAGTGTTAGACTAGGACAGCACTATCGTAGAAGTGACGTCACGACTACGTAACTTCATACTAGCGCCGTACATTGTCCGTACCGCGCGACAAGGACAGGAATAATCCCCTCCAAAAACTTTTAAAGCGTGTATCTTCTTCATTTTTACATCGATTTATCAGATTTTTTCGATTATCTCATTTTTACTATGCCTTCTTTGAAATTACAGTATTTTTAAGAACATTTTTAATAGTAGTCATCATCCCAATTGGCAAACATAATTGCATTATTGCTTTGAAGAGCCTTGTGGTTCTTTATAATTTACAATTTGACCTTTCCAAAGAGATAGTTCAACCACTAGTAGTAAGTTAGTACTAGAGGTTGAACTATAGTTAGTAAATAAAAACAAATTAGTTCGCTTCAAAGTTGTATATCAGCGTGAAAGCGAACTCATTTGTTTTTATTTGTAAACTAGCGACGCGTCCCTGCTTTGAACGGTATTTACGAAATCACAAAACCTTGTGATTTCTTTATTATAATATAAGTGAGTGTAATATTAATTTATCATGAACATAAGACCTTCCGGAGTAAATTGTACCAATTATGGTGAAAATCGCATTAAAATCCATTCCAGGGTTTAGACGAAACAACTATAATTTAATAAAGGTGTAGATTTAATAATGGCGTATTTACCTCTACACCGTTCGAATGTCTAAGTCATTTTAATAATATAAAACATTCAGTTCCTATGGAATTTGAAAGAAGAAACTGCCATTTGTTCCTTTTTAATTCACCTACTGAAAAATAATAATAACGCAAAATTGAGTAAATTTCGAACATTCGATCTGTAAAACTTAAGAATTCTCGTACTTAAAAAACGTTCAAATTCAAGTCCCATTCTCATCTCAGCGACAATCAATGTCAAAAATTTGACAAAGATTGAGACTAATATTACAATGCGAACGTTCGCAGAAATACAGAAATCCTCAGGTATCATAAAAATGTTCTTCCACATCAGTGCAAACCCTAACATTTTCATTAATATTGAACTGGCTTCTCTAGTCTGGCCTCCAACTGAATTATTTCAGTGGTATTCGTTTGTGCAAACTATGTTTGCTGTAAGCGAAATCAATCTCTCTAAAACATTTGAGTGATTGTATTTTGTGGAGTCCATTTAAGTTAGACGAATTGTTTGAATTGCACAACAAACTGTAATGTGCGCTTTGCTGAAAATCGAACTGAAAAAAAACATGGAAATATCCCTATAACAAATAACATCCTTTTCGACCCAACACAACAACAATGGCGTATTTACATAATTGTGTAGGCACAGGGCAAAGTAAGACATAATATAACATCACGCCAGTACTCTTAGAAGTGTTAGGCAGAAGTGAACCTAGCCAGTTGTGCTTAAGTCCCATGTAATAGGGGGCGAGCCTATTGCCATCACCTGAGCACAAATCCATAAATTCCGACCTGCTACTGAGAAACACTTACACGCACACAAAAACACAGCACAGAACAGTAAATACGCGGAAAGATATCTTCAAAACTCGGGCGAATTAACATGGCACCTGGCTCAAATGACGTTCGTTGAATAAATGCTCCAAAGGCACCGCTCGTTCGTCGCGCGACACTCAGTGCCTTTGTGTCGCGCTGTGCCGTCGCGCCTGTGTGTACGAAACTAGCTTCAAAATATATGTATATTTATTATTATATTTTGTTTAATACCTTAATATTACACCATACTTTGACATAAAAAGTTCTATTTATTGGCTATTAATATTAATAAACTATATAAAAATTTCTAATAATTACGAGCCTGGTGCCATGTAAATTCGCCTGAGTTGTAGGTACCAACGTGCAGTAAGATCTGGCTTCGGCAGATTGACTTTCCGAAATCTAAGTCTGACACAAGTATATTTAGACAAGATTATCGTCGCTTAATTAACGATGAGACAATCTGATAATCAATCTATTATATCGCTTAATATTGCAATTAGTAATTAACGGTCTCATTGTTTTGTCACTAATCGCTCTTTGATTTGTTATCTAATTATCAAGTACAAATTATAGTCTAAGGGGGGAATTTGCAGGTTTGAATCATTTATATCATTACGCTACCGAAAAACTTAAATCAATCCTGTTGAAAGTCGGTGTTGAAATACGAACCACTTTGTATAAGCCCTAGGAATTGAAAACATATAAACCTCCAAGTGTGAATGTACAAAGCGTTGAAGAAGTTAATTTAAATAAGTTACAAAGAAGAGAAGATTATAATATTTTGCAGAGAAATAACAACCACGAAATAATACCGAACATAATCATCAAAACAACGAAAATTAAAACAGTTATGTACTGCACACATTTTATAAAATGTATCTGCTAGCATTTACATTTCAGTTTTCGCAAAAGTTTCTCCAATATTAAAGTTATAAAAATACAGAATCTTGAAAACTTACTTATAAATTAAAGCAAAACTAACATCGGTTTTTATCTAGTTGCGATCGTTTTTCTAGAACGAGTTCTAATATGATATCGGAATGATATTATACAATAGCTTTTTGTGTTGTGCAAAGTTGCTACACTTATGATAAAATATTATTCATGATATACAGACTTTCTGGTAGGAATTTAATCGCAAAATTTCAAACGTTACCTTTATTTTTTAACGACAATTTCATGACGATAACCTCGTTTTGATTCTCCCTAACTTAACATTCATACATATATGGATGAAGTTGTGGAAAATTGGCGCCAACTTCATTTTAAGCTTTTTTTTTGGTATTGGTAAAATGTATACAAAAATATTAAGAATGGCATAATTATATTAATTAAACGTTACAAGTCCAACTCCAATACCAACCTATCCAAAACAATTTGCAATCTTTAGAAGATTGCAAATTGTTTGTGTATATGAACTCAGTTGGCAGACGGTGATTGCAGCTTATTACCCTATTTCGGACAGAAAACCGCAAACGAGAAAACCAGGAACAAACCGAAATTAATCCTTCCGAAAAATCCATTTACCGTTTCTAGCACACTAAAGAACCTGCACATCCGAATCAAAATTCCCTTCCCATATAGTAGAATTACACCCGTTCTCATTACCTCTGCGCATTCAAAGAAACGCAACGAAGAACGTAAACGCTTTCAATTCGTAAAAATACAAATCTATTTGAAATTCAGTTTCCTTTGATACAGTTCGTCGGTGTTAGGAATTTTGTGGTAGCATAAAAAGGTTCCGTATTTAAACATGAATGTTTTTCAAGTGAAAAACGACTAAGATGATGTGTTTAAACTTTGTTGCACAACACTACTAAATTATTTGTGTAAAATTCTGTAAACTTCAAACAATTATGTGTTTGCAAACAAAGCTATGTGAAAATCGGTCAAGTACCTCGACTTAACCAAGACCATGTTTATGTTGATAATTATACTTATCTATGACCGCCCTAATTGTTCCTTTTATTTTAATAAATTAGCAGAAGGGCGATACTGCCCTTGCACGTGACGTCACGACTCTCACATTTTTTTACATACAACTTTTCACACAATTACGAAGCCACCACGAACGCAATTTATTTGGGAATGCATTCGTTGCGTCACTACCTAAGTTTATGCAAACACTTTTACATAGCAAATACATTTTAAAAACTGGATGAGGTCGGTGTTTCCTCTCCAACTACTCAGAGAAGAAACACTGAAACAACTCAGAGGTCAGTCTCTTTTGGACTTTAAAAGAGAGAGACATTATATTGATTCATTTTCATTCAGTTCAATTCCGACGCAAAGCTTGAAATGTAATGTATAAATCTATATATATATAACAAAGTCAGGATAGTCATTAGTAACTCAAGAACTGCTATTTATGATCTTTGATTTGTTTCCGCCCCGAATAGCAGAATAACTATTAGAGCATGGGAAAAATTGACGGACAAAATAATGAAGATAATTATGATATTTTCTGAGAAGGTACGAAGTAAGAAGTCTGTCTCGTTGGTCTAGTTGGCAATCGCTACTGCTGAGCATGAGGTCCTGGGTTCGATTCCTAGGTCGAGCAAAGTGTTATTGGGTTTTTCTATCTGGAATTTCTCAGTAGCAGCCCGGGGTCTGGATTTGTGCCCAGTTGATGGCAATAGGCTCGCCCCCTATTACATGGGACTTAAACATAACTGGCGAAATGTGGGTGTACAGGTACACCTATGCCCAACCCTTCGGGGAAACAAGGCGTGATGTTATGTTATTTATGATATGTAAGGTACGAAGTTCGCCGGGTCAGCCAGTATATTTACCTATATAGTCATCCAGCCGTCCGTGTCTAGTTTTCTATTAGTTGTCTGCTTTGTATTCAATTGTGTGTCTTTTAGTCTGTGCAAAATAAAAGTATTTTCTTTCTTATCGATTTCGATTACGGTGACCCTTAGATATCTATTCATTGCAATTCAGGCTCGCTCTAGTTGGATGGCTCTATGCATTTATCAAGGAACCCTAAACACGTGTTCGCTTGCACTCCATCTGCTTTTGCAAAATCTTTTCCGCGCACCGGAGTAAGACCCAACTATTTCTCATTGGCTAAACGCCTGTTTTCGTTTCCTGTTTGTTTGGCTTTGGCTAAACCTTAAACCAAGCTTAAAGCTCGTTTAATTGATTAAAAAGTTGTCGAAACCGAATCGAATCGAATATTGTTTGGTCGTATAACTTTTTTGAGTGTGTTTGTGGATTTGGTGGCTTACGTATCTCTAATACTCTGTGGGTAATGTTTTAAGTATAATCACGTTCGTGTTTTCCATCCTGGTCTAGGATTTTCAAAAACATTCCTGTTTCCGGTATATCTTTTCGTTTTAATTTTTCTAACAGTTGAATATAGTTGAATATTGGCCCGTTTGTTTAAAACTTACGGATTAAACAACTATCTGAATTTCCCAGTGGCCGTTATTACTTACTTCATTTACGTGTATACTCAGTGATACACTAATACTAACAATTTTACCATTAGAGCTCTTATAAAATTCCCATTAGCTACCCACCGTTCAATATCTTTCCAATAGTTGATTTTATCGTTTTATGAGTCAAAGGTTTTCAAACAATTGCGAGTCAGACTCGAACACGAAGGGGTCCGTACACCATGTCAATAGTAGTACATACTCTGTGGAAATTTCAAGTGTCTACCGGTTATGGTTCAAAAGATACAGACAGGGCTGTCACTGTGACAAACGGACGGACGAAGGGACGGACGGACAGGAACCGTAATCTTCTTCTTCGTGTCAATGGCGCGATACTTGTTTAAGTACTGTTGGCCAAAAACTTTGCCACTTCCACGGCGTTATCGGTGGCAGCGCAGAGGTCACTTCGGCTGCATATTTCTGGGCACAGAGGGCAGGATAGGAGGTGGAGCATAGTTTGTGACTTAGCTCCATATCCACACCCTGCTGCCGTTCCCCCACTTTACGAGGTTCGACTTACCAACTTCCCACTTAGGTTCGGAGTCGGTTCTGGGACTTCCAAGTGGACCACGGAAGGTTGCAACCTGCATGGAGATGCTCGTTTGGAGGTAGATAATGTTTGGGTGGAGGAAAGGCATCCTTTTTTTTTTCTTTTTTTTTCCCGTGTTGGAAAATCCTCATGGATGTCCTCCGCCCTGGGGCAGGCGGAGGGGTCTGTCAGACTCTTACTGACTAAAAACCACTGCGGTGTTCCATCTCACACCTACGCCGGGGTCGCGGGAACACATTATTCTTCCACAACCCCGGCTGGTGCCAGCCCGCTCGCGCGGGCCCCGTCTCGGGCGGGGGGAGTGAGGTGTACTCCCCCCGCAACGTCTGTGGTCGGCGCGCGAGGAACACTACGCGCACCGCCTTCTCGGGTCCTGATGTTGGGGGGCGACGGATGTCCCCAAATCCGTCGCCCCTGGACCCATTTAGGGGGGCTGGAAGAGGGCGTTGTCCGCCCTCCGCCTGCGCCCGGTGCGCCTGCTGCGGATCGGGAGAGTGGACAAGATCTCTCTCTCCCTTGAGGAAAGGCATCCTGCCACAGCTTACAACGGGCGTCGACCGGGTTACCTGGTAGGGGCGCTGTAGGAGCCTTATTAATGGGGCGGGACCCTATTGGGTAGGGAACTCTTAATGAAGCATTTCGATAATCCAATGAGAATATAAGGGATCGTTTTCCTTGTGGTTTGGCAAGACGCAAGGTCTCACAGAACAAGTAAAGGTAAAAGTCTGTATCGTCAATTTGTAGTTTTATCATATACTAGCACTTCGCCCGTGACTTCGTACCCGTGGATTTAAAAAAAAAGTAGCCTATGTTCAACAGACATAATTTCGGCTTCTAATGGTAAAACATTTTTTGCAAATCGGTCCAGTAATTTCGGAGCCTATTCAATACAAAGAAACAATCAAGTATTTCCTCTTTATAATATTAACATAGAAAAAAAATATTTTGCTATTACAAACTTACATTTGCAGTTGGAGAATTGACTGTGACGTATATCGATGTATGGGAGAACATGTTTTTCAACTACAATGTTAGGTTTGTTCTTTGGGTAAATTCATCCAAACTACGGAACCGTTCATAGTGCGTGGTCCTAGACGCCCTTAGCCAGTTTAAAAAAAAACTGAAATCCATTATTATAAAAGACAAGATAATATGTACTAATAAAGTGACAAGTTGTGAGAAATTATTACCACTTGGTCAACTGCATATCGATCAGCTTGCTTACCGAGAAAATATCTAGAACTTCTCGAAGGCAACTTATTTATTCAAAAATTATTACAGTCCCTTATTTACAACATTGAAGATGGTAATGTATCAAAGCAATCTAGCGATACCCCTGGGATGGATAAAACTGACATAGTCCCTTCATTTGTTTATGTTCTTCAAAATATATGACTGAGGCGAAGCACTGATAACCAGCCTCCCAACACCAATATCTTAGAGGTCAACCTTCCAGAAATTTATCGTCAAAACTTATCGTAATTTATGTCCAACAATAAGTCAGGGGTTACCAACTTTTCAGGTTGCCACTTCATTATTTCGCTTGCTTTTAATTTATAGAAGTTTCCAATTTAAATGCAAACGTATTCCACCTGAAGGGGTTGATTTATTTGTTGGTTTCGCGTATTTTATTATATCGTTGTTTGGTTTTTGGAATTGTAATTCTAGGGGTATAATTTACTCCTAGTTAATGTGTGGGGAAGATATTGTTTGTTTGTGTTTATTCTGCGTGTGTTTGTACAGGTAAAGAATTTAAACTGTATACATATAAACTGTACAGATTCTGCAACTTCTTATGGCGCACTTTGCTTTCTTCCTGTTTTTTTTTTTTTTGTTAACTGAACAGTGTACAAAACTAAACCATCACGCTCGAATCGATGACGCTAAATCGCGTAGGCTCGTCTCCAGTCCAGTGGTTATAATCACACACCCTCTATTTTATTTACAATTTGTAGCATTCTTTTTAAATTCCTTTACAATGCGTTTCTCGAAAATACCGTTTTCCAAGCAGTCAAATTGTGCGGGAAGTGCCACTTTTTCACACTAGTGCTATTGCAGTGTCAGTCAGCGCGACGCAGACTTTTATAAATTGAGAAAAGTTTTACAAATTAGTTAAGTACAGATTACTGTTGCTTTTATATGAATGATATCATATAAAAGGTACAATGACACTAATACTTCATTAAACGCGTTATTAAAAATTACTCCAGATTTAAATCAATAAATTAATTTTCAATATATATTTCTTTGATTCGACGCACAATGCATAATAAGACGTATGATACACGTGAGTGAGATGATTTCCGATTAGTGTCGAATTATACACTCGCTCGCTTGTGAATGAAAATGCGTCTCGTCGGGAATCACCTACTTTCCGCACTTGTAGCTTAAATAACTATTACCTACGCACATTTAAATCTGAATACAACCAAACTCTCGGTAAAATCCAAAAATAGTCATAAATCCCTTCTACCTATACAATATTCGGAATTAAAATAACCTAACACAAAAGGGAAATTCCAATGAGAATGTAGGTATGTCTAATTTCTATGAATTACCATGGCAACGAGATTCTATTGTCCTTCGAGTTGTCGAAAATGCTTTGAAGCTGGGTAAACCCGCATAAACTGACGGCTTTCAAGTTCAGTCGAGATTCTGACGTCACAATTTGGGCGGCGGGTGGTTGGAAAATTCGAAGAGCAGAAAAACGTAGTTTTTAACGAGTTAGGAAAATGCTTTGGGAAGATTTTTAATTGGTTTTTGGGTAGTAAAATGTGGTTTAAAATAACTTTACGGTGACTTTAATTTCAGCATGAGGTTTTGGTCTTTATTGAATCGCTTTAAGCCAAGTTACAGTTCTCAAAAGTATTAATAAAATATTGTGGTTTTTTTTTTGTTCTAGCTTCTCTACTTTGGAGACTGAATATTAATTTAATCCAAATCCTAATTTAATCCTCATTCTCAGTGCTGAGGCACAGGTCTCTAGATCTATAGTTAACATTGCTACTATTCAATAATAAAAAAAACTGCCTGAAATATAAAGTTTTAGCGGTTGCTCGCGACTTCGTCTGCGATCCAGGATATGTCCTTACTCATGTCATGGTCTATCTGTGTACCAAATTTCATCCAAATCCGTTCAGCCGTTTTGGCTTGGAACCGTAACAAAAAAAAAAACAACAATCTTACTTTTGCATTTATAATATAGTTAGGATATGTTAGCACGACTTCTACGCCGTCCAAGGCATGCCCACACCGACACAGATGACCTCATAACTCTCCTTCAGGAGAGCAGTAGGGACACCAGTACTGTGCACAGAAAACACAAACCGACAT
Source organism: Dasypolia templi (assembly GCA_963555695.1). Lineage (NCBI taxonomy): Eukaryota > Metazoa > Arthropoda > Insecta > Lepidoptera > Noctuidae > Dasypolia > Dasypolia templi. The sequence goes on along the minus strand of OY743148.1, from coordinate 4,290,556 downwards.
TCCGACCTCGCCGCCGAGGTGCCTTGCGACGACCCCAACGTAACCGTCCCCCCGACCCTCGCTCGACGAATTGCCAGCCCGCACCGTAGCTGAGCCTGTAGCTTTAAATTCCCTTGATAATAATAATCATCAAATCTTGATCCAGCCTGTCCCGTTGTCTTGCTGTCCTCCCCTCCAGCGACGCCCTAAGCCGAGGTGTGCCCTTACCGAGCAGTCACTTAGTAACGTATGTTTTTCGCCCCTGACTGGAGTTTGCTTAAGGCAGCCACAGGATAGTCCGGTTAAGTAGTCACGACCTCTCAAGGTCGACTACGGCCAGCCCGATCACTATGTACGGCAAGCCAATCCCTTGGGAGAAGCAAGCCAAATACCTAGGCGTGATCCTCGATGAGAACCTTACCTTTAAGGCTCATATTTAGGCGGTTCGCGCGCGCGCCTCCTTCGCAAGAGCGAAGGAGGCGCGCGCGCGAACCGCCTTAATTTGCGCCGAATTGGAGCCTGCTAAGAAGCAGGCTCCAATTCGTACTGACAGCCCGTAGTAAACTGTCCCTCAAATGCAAGCTCCGCATCTATACCGCAGTCATCCGTCCCATCATGACCTATGCCTGCGTTGTATTTGCGCACGCTCACCCACGTCATCTCCATAAGATGCAGACCCTCCAAAACCGTTTCCTCAGAAGGGTCACGGGTGCCCCCTTCTATGTCCGTAATATAGATCTTCACGTCGACCTCAAAATGCCAACCATGAAACAGTTCATGAAACGCTTATCAAAGCGTTTCTTCGACTGCGGCATTAAACATTCTAACCCCCTGATTACAGCGGCCGCCCGCTACACTCCCTCTCGCATTAGCAGTATTCGCCGACCAAGGCATACTTTAATCGACCCCGACGACGCCACTACCCTCCTCCAGGAGAGTAGTAAGGCCACTAGCACGCTACATAAGCCCAAAACCCGATCGCCGTCCTACCGCCCTCGCCGCCGAGGCCCGCCGCGACGCCCAAATCGACGCCCCTCCCGACCCTTGCTCGAGCCAGCCCGCGCCGCTGAGCCTGTAACTTTAAATTCGTCCGTAAATAATATCAATCCTGATCCAGCTAGTCATTTGCTGCCCTCTTCCAGCGACGCCCTAAGCCGAGGTTCGTACCCCACAGGGGGTGCCCTTAGCATTGTCGCTTAGTTTTAGTTAGTATATAAGTTTAAGTCCTGGCTGGAGGCCTTAATTTATTAGGGAATCCACAGGCAAGTCCGCTTAAGCAGACGACAACCGCATAGGTTGACCTGCGAGATGCCAAACAAACAAACAAAAGGTCGACTACGAGATGCCATTACGAAAGAAAAAACAAAAGATTTCTACCGTACTATTTCTTTTAATGTCTACCGTACGTTTTTTGTTCCTTCCCTGAAAAGTAAGCACAAAAGGGACGATTAAGTTAATTGTTTAATCAAGTGGAAAGTGATCTGTCAACCCAACTGCTGCCGTAAATGAACTCTTGCTGACCTGGGTATGGCAAGTAGAGGTGCTGTTATAGGCGGTCGCGATTTAATATACATGATACGAGTATGTTAACAATCTTGCCAAGGAGTATCCTGTTACCCAGTAACTGGGTTGAGAAGGTCAGATAACCAATCGTTCCATTTGAAATTCTGGTATTTTATTTTATTTATTTAGGGACAATAAACAGCTACAATATGTGTTGGAACAATGAAAAGATAAAACAAAATATTAACAATATTGCAGCCCACTACATTATCCGCATATTTACAAAGAAATTAAGATAATGAGTGCTACTAGATAGCTAATAAATAACTAAAAAAAATTACATCACATTCATAATAATTAATTACATCATGCAAAACAGAAATTCCCATTGATTGGCAACTGAGTAATAATTAACACTAAAAACAAATAAATAATAAAATCTTAATTAGCTTACATTCATAACAATATTGGTTAATAATATTTTTCATTACATTACATTTAAATTTGTATTTTGAGCATACAAAAATATCAATATTAGTATTCTGCTGTATCCGGTAAAAATGGAAGCCGACCCCTACATAAGAAGTTAGAACATGGCTAGGCAGATACTTCTTTTCCATAGGTATGTACTACTCTTTGGAATGGGCCACTAGCTTCATATTTCGGAATGACCGATTCCTTGACAATTCAAAAGTGCCTGTAAATTGTTTAATTGGAATAAATGCTTTAATTTTGAGTTTGACTATGTTTTGCAGTCTAAGAGTTCGTGACGAAATACTCCGTGTATTTCATTGTATTCATCTATGAAATTTAGTGGGTATAGGATAAGAAGGGGCTCATCGACATATTTCGTAAAATCTAACTATGACATTCGATTCGCTATAAGCGGGCCTTTTATTGGCTTATTCAGAACATAATAAAAATTGCCCATTGCAAAGATGATCCACAGACAAGAAAATCCACACACGACTAAAAAGAATCCCATTGCAGCTCAAACTTAGCTATCAGGTGCACATATTATACAAAACGGTTAAAGAAGGTTCTCATTATCTTTATTCAATAAAAGAACGAGTCCATTGCGCGGCCATCTTAGACAATCTGTCATACTTTGGCGGTCTTTTTTCGTTGATGAGCCCCTAAGTTTCCTGTTCACAACATTGCTGTCCCACAACATCTGCACGAAAATGCCTGATTAAAATATAGAGTTTCATTATCATAACATCACGTCTGTAATTCCAGAAGGGTTAGGCAGAGGAGTACTTAAAGTACACCCACATTTCGAAAGTTATGCTTAAGTCCCATGTAATAGGGGCGAGCCTATTGCCATCAACCGGGCACAAATTCATAAATGACATGAGGTCCTCAGCAGTAGTAGCTCTTGCAACCACTACATCAACGAGGCAGTCGATAAATATAGAGTTTAGTCAATCAAAATCACTTTGCATTCCTCAGCTGGTTACGTACTTTATATCACTTTGCTAAGTTCTTTGGAAAAAATTTGGCGCACTTAAAATCTAACTTAAAACATGTTTTAATGTACTTTAATCCCGGTTATAGGTACGGTGTAATTTGTTTTTAATATGTAAAAAATATTAAAAAACGTATGTTGAATTATTATTCAAATTCGACTCTACAAATCGAAATATACACTTAGAAATCGCGCCTCTGTAAGTCAAAATTTCAGCAGTTAAGTCTATGTATCTCGAAGTTCTTGTTAAGTCGAAAACTCGTTAACTCGATTTTTTTTTTGCATTTCCCTTGACATTCGAGTAATAGAGATTCACTGTAATTTGTTTTAATATGTAAAAAATATTAAAAAAAACGTAAGTTGAAATATTATTCAAATTCGATTCTACAAATCGAAATATACACTTAGAAATCGCGCCTCTGTAAGTCAAAATTTCAGCAGTTAAGTCTATGTATCTCGAAGTTCTTGTTAAGTCGAAAACTCGTTAACTCGATTTTTTTTGCATTTCCCTTGATATTCGAGTTATAGAGATTCCACTGTATAAATTAATTTAGGTAGGCAAAAGTAACTAAACAAAAATTACAAAATCTTTATTATGTAAGAACTTACATAATAAAGATTTACTTTAGACTAACGTATTGATATCCGCTAACACAGACAACCAACACAATTTCATAGCAGGACAAAGTTACGACGGAGATTGGCCACCGCTAACTGTCAAACGAGATAATACCGACAGTTTTACTTGTACTTAACCCATTTACCTTCGACCTGTCTGCAAGGGAAGATTGTGGTCTTGTCATTTAGGTAAGGCAGATATCTGGAAGTTTATGAGTTAATTGTTGTAGATTTTGTGTTTTACGTCGGTGTGTGGTGTGGTGTGGTCGGCGCGCGAGGAACACTACGCGCACTTCTCGGGTCCTGATGTTGGGGGGCGACGGATGTCCCCAAATCCGTCGCCCCTGGACCCATTTAGGGGGGCTGGAAGAGGGCGTTGTCCGCCCTCCGCCTGCGCCCGGTGCGCCTGCTGCGGATCGGGAGAGTGGACGAGATCTCTCTCTCCCTTGAGGAAAGGCATCCTGCCACAGCTTACAACAGGCATCGACCGGGTTACCTGGTAGGGGCGCTGTAGGAGCCTTATTAATAGGGCGGGACCCTATTGGGTAGGGAACTCTTAATGAAGCATTTCGATAATCCAATGAGAATATAAGGGATCGTTTTCCTTGTGGTTTGGCAAGACGCAAGGTCTCACAGAACAAGTAAAGGTAAAAGTCTGTATCGTCAATTTGTAGTTTTATCATATACTAGCACTTCGCCCGTGACTTCGTACCCGTGGATTTAAAAAAAAAGTAGCCTATGTTCAACAGACATAATTTCGGCTTCTAATGGTAAAACATTTTTTGCAAATCGGTCCAGTAATTTCGGAGCCTATTCAATACAAAGAAACAATCAAGTATTTCCTCTTTATAATATTAACATAGAAAAAAAATATTTTGCTATTACAAACTTACATTTGCAGTTGGAGAATTGACTGTGACGTATATCGATGTATGGGAGAACATGTTTTTCAACTACAATGTTAGGTTTGTTCTTGGGGTAAATTCATCCAAACTACGGAACCGTTCATAGTGCGTGGTCCTAGACGCACTTAGCCAGTTTAAAAAAAAACTGAAATCCATTAATATAAAAGACAAGATAATAGACTAATAAAGTGACAAGTTGTGAGAAATTATTACCACTTGGTCAACTGCATATCGATCAGCTTGCTTACCGAGAAAATATCTAGAACTTCTCGAAGGCAACTTATTTATTCAAAAATTATTACAGTCCCTTATTTACAACATTGAAGATGGTAATGTATCAAAGCAATCTAGCGATACCCCTGGGATGGATAAAACTGACATAGTCCCTTCATTTGTTTATGTTCTTCAAAATATATGACTGAGGCGAAGCACTGATAACCAGCCTCCCAACACCAATATCTTAGAGGTCAACCTTCCAGAAATTTATCGTCAAAACTTATCGTAATTTATGTCCAACAATAAGTCAGGGGTTACCAACTTTTCAGGTTGCCACTTCATTATTTCGCTTGCTTTTAATTTATAGAAGTTTCCAATTTAAATGCAAACGTATTCCACCTGAAGGGGTTGATTTATTTGTTGGTTTCGCGTATTTTATTATATCGTTGTTTGGTTTTTGGAATTGTAATTCTAGGGGTATAATTTACTCCTAGTTAATGTGTGGGGAAGATATTGTTTGTTTGTGTTTATTCTGCGTGTGTTTGTACAGGTAAAGAATTTAAACTGTATACATATAAACTGTACAGATTCTGCATACTTACATAATAAAAAATTTGAAGTGAAAACTTCTTATGGGGGAATTTGCTTTCTTCCTGTTTTTTTTTTTTTTTGTTAACTGAACAGTGTACAAAACTAAACCATCACGCTCGAATCGATGACGCTAAATCGCGTAGGCTCGTCTCCAGTCCAGTGGTTATAATCACACACCCTCTTTTTTATTTACAATTTGTAGCATTCTTTTTAAATTCCTTTACAATGCTTTTCTCGAAAATACCGTTTTCCAAGCAGTCAAATTGTGCGGGAAGTGCCACTTTTTCACACTAGTGCTATTGCAGTGTTAGTCAGCGCGACGCAGACTTTTATAAATTGAGAAAAGTTTTACAAATTAGTTAAGTACAGATTACTGTTGCTTTTATATGAATGATATCATATAAAAGGTACAATGACACTAATACTTCATTAAACGCGTTATTAAAAATTACTCCAGATTTAAATCAATAAATTAATTTTCAATATATATTTCTTTGATTCGACGCACAATGCATAATAAGACGTATGATACACGTGAGTGAGATGATTTCCGATTAGTGTCGAATTATACATATTATATTTTGACGTTCAAAAGTGCCATTTTATGGGCCTATTTGAAATAAATGCTTTGACTTTGACTTTACACTCGCTCGCTTGTGAATGAAAATGCGTCTCGTCGGGAATCACCTACTTTCCGCACTTGTAGCTTAAATAAATATTACCTACGCACATTTAAATCTGAATACAACCAAACTCTCGGTAAAATCCAAAAATAGTCATAAATCCCTTCTACCTATACAATATTCGGAATTAAAATAACCTAACACAAAAGGGAAATTCCAATGAGAATGTAGGTATGTCTAATTTCTATGAATTACCATGGCAACGAGATTCTATTGTCCGTCGAGTTGTCGAAAATGCTTTGAAGCTGGGTAAACCCGCATAAACTGACGGCTTTCAAGTTCAGTCGAGATTCTGACGTCACAATTTGGGCGGCGGGTGGTTGGAAAATTCGAAGAGCAGAAAAACGTAGTTTTTAACGAGTTAGGAAAATGCTTTGGGAAGATTTTTAATTGGTTTTTGGGTAGTAAAATGTGGTTTAAAATAACTTTACGGTGACTTTAATTTCAGCATGAGGTTTTGGTCTTTATTGAATCGCTTTAAGCCAAGTTACAGTTCCCAAAAGTATTAATAAAATATTGTGGTTTTTTTTTTGTTCTAGCTTCTCTACTTTGGAGACTGAATATTAATTTAATCCTTATCCTAATTTAATCCTCATTCTCAGTGCTGAGGCACAGGTCTCTAGATCTATAGTTAACATTGCTACTATTCAATAATAATAAAAAAACTGCCTGAAATATAAAGTTTTAGCGGTTGCTCGTGACTTCATCCGCGATCCAGGATATGTCCTTACTCATGTCATGGTCTATCTGTGTACCAAATTTCATCCAAATCCGTTCAGCCGTTTTGGCTTGGAACCGTAACAAAAAAAAAACAACCATCTTACTTTTGCATTTATAATATAGTTAGGATATGTTAGCACGACTTCTACGCCGTCCAAGGCATGCCCACACCGACACAGATGACCTCATAACTCTCCTTCAGGAGAGCAGTAGGGACACCAGTACTGTGCACAGAAAACACAAACCGACATTCCGACCTCGCCGCCGAGGTGCCTCGCGACGACCCCAACGTAACCGTCCCCCCGACCCTCGCTCGACGAAGTGCCAGCCCGCACCGTAGCTGAGCCTGTAGCTTTAAATTCCCTTAATAATAATAATCATCAAATCTTGATCCAGCCTGTCCCGTTGTCTTGCTGTCCTCCCCTCCAGCGACGCCCTAAGCCGAGGTGTGCCCTTACCGAGCAGTCACTTAGTAACGTATGTTTTTCGCCCCTGACTGGAGTTTGCTTAAGGCAGCCACAGGATAGTCCGGTTAAGTAGTCACGACCTCTCAAGGTCGACTACGAGATGCCATTACGAAAGAAAAAACAAAAGATTTCTACCGTACTATTTCTTTTAATGTCTACCGTACGTTTTTTGTTCCTTCCCTGAAAAGTAAGCAGAAAAGGGACGATTTAGTTAATTGTTTAATCAAGTGGAAAGTGATCTGTCAACCCAACTGCTGCCGTAAATGAACTCTTGCTGACCTAGGTATGGCAAGTAGAGGTGCTGTTATAGGCGGTCGCGATTTATATAGAGTATCCTGTTACCCAGTAACTGGGTTAAGAAGGTCAGATTACCAATCGTTCCATTTGTAATACTGGTATTTTATTTTATTTATTTAGGGACAATAAACAGCTACAATATGTGTTGGAACAATGAAAAGATAAAACAAAATATTAACAATATTGCAGCCCACTACATTATCCGCATATTTACAAAGAAATTAAGATAATGAGTGCCACTAGATAGCTAATAAATAACTAATAAAAATTACATCACATTCATAATGCACTTCTGTAAGTGACGTATTCACTATACCTAAAACTGTATGTGATTTTTGTTTGTGTATGTTTTAGTGAGTAGGTCGTTGAAGTGCCTTAACAATAAATAAATTAATAAATAAATAAATAATATTTAATTACATCAAATGCAAAAAAGAAATTCCCATTGATTGGCAACTGAGTAATAATTAACACTAAAAACAAATAAATAATAAAATCTTAATTATCTTACATTCATAACATTATTGGTTAATAATAATTTTCATTACATTACATTTAAATTTGGATTTTGAGCATACAAAAATATCAATATTAGTATTCTGCTGTATCCGGTAAAATTGGAAGCCGACCCCTACATAAGAAGTTAGAACATGGCTAGGCAGATACTTCTTCTCAATAGGTATCTACTACGCTTTGTAATGGGCCACTAGCTTCATATTTCTGACTGACCGACTCCTTGACAATTCAAAAGTGCCTGTAAATTGTTTAATTGGAATAAATGCTTAAATTTTGAGTTTGACTATGTTTTGCAGTCTAAGAGTTCGTGACGAAATACTCCGTGTATTTCATTGTATTCATCTATGAAATTTAGTGGGTATAGGATAAGAAGGGGCTCTAGACATATTTCGTAAAATCTAACTATGACATTCGATTCGCTATAAGCGGGCCTTTTATTGGCTTATTCAGAACAGAATAAAAATTGCCCATTGCAAAGATGATCCACAGACAAGAAAATCCACACACGACTAAAAAGAATCCCATTGCAGCTCAAACTTAGCTATCAGGTGCACATGTTATACAAAACGGTTAAAGAAGGTTCTCATTATCTTAATTCAATAAAAGAACGAGTCCATTGCGCGGCCATCTTAGACAATCTGTCATACTTTGGCGGGCTTTTTTCGTTGATGAGCCCCTAAGTTTCCTGTTCACAACATTGCTGTCCCACAACATCTGCACGAAAATGCCTGATTAAAATATAGAGTTTCATTATCATAACATCACGTCTGTAATTCCAGAAGGGTTAGGCAGAGGAGTACTTAAAGTACACCCACATTTCGAAAGTTATGCTTAAGTCCCATGTAATAGGGGCGAGCCTATTGCCATCAACCGGGCACAAATTCATAAATGACATGAGGTCCTCAGCAGTAGTAGCTCTTGCAACCACTACATCAACGAGGCAGTCGATAAATATAGAGTTTAGTCAATCAAAATATCACTATGCTAAGTTCTTTGGAAAAAATTTGGCGCACTTAAAATCTAACTTAAAACATGTTTTAATGTACTTTAATCCCGGTTATAGGTACGGTGTAATTTGTTTTTAATATGTAAAAAATATTAAAAAACGTATGTTGAATTATTATTCAAATTCGACTCTACAAATCGAAATATACACTTAGAAATCGCGCCTCTGTAAGTCAAAATTTCAGCAGTTAAGTCTATGTATCTCGAAGTTCTTGTTAAGTCGAAAACTCGTTAACTCGATTTTTTTTTTGCATTTCCCTTGACATTCGAGTAATAGAGATTCACTGTAATTTGTTTTAATATGTAAAAAATATTAAAAAAAACGTAAGTTGAAATATTATTCAAATTCGATTCTACAAATCGAAATATACACTTAGAAATCGCGCCTCTGTAAGTCAAAATTTCAGCAGTTAAGTCTATGTATCTCGAAGTTCTTGTTAAGTCGAAAACTCGTTAACTCGATTTTTTTTGCATTTCCCTTGACATTCGAGTTATAGAGATTCCACTGTATAAATTAATTTAGGTAGGCAAAAGTAACTAAACAAAAATTACAAAATCTTTATTATGTAAGAACTTACATAATAAAGATTTACTTTAGACTAACGTATTGATATCCGCTAACACAGACAACCAACACAATTTCATAGCAGGACAAAGTTACGACGGAGATTGGCCACCGCTAACTGTCAAACGAGATAATACCGACAGTTTTACTTGTACTTAACCCATTTACCTTCGACCTGTCTGCAAGGGAAGATTGTGGTCTTGTCATTTAGGTAAGGCAGATATCTGGAAGTTTATGAGTTAATTGTTGTAGATTTTGTGTTTTACGTCGGTCTGTGGTGTTTTAAGATACTATTTGCTATTAGTTGTTTTTTTTCAAATTAATAATGTAGATCAGCGGGACATTGGAGATCACAGTCGTTATACTATAACCATTAATTTTGAGAATTTAACAATATTCATTGCGTTATACTATATTTGAGCAGACGAAAAATTCGTCGACAGATTTTCCAAAAATAATATATGGAGCAATCGGCTATGAATTTCTCTTGGATAAACTCCGAATGGGGTATGGAACTAAGTCGACCTAATACCAACTAAACCACTGGATTAACATTCTCAGAGTTACCTAAATATGTCTGCACATATGGTTCTGGCATCTTCAGTGGACTGCAATTCAAAACTTCTGTGAACTTGTGGCGGCATCTACACCGCCACATACGAACGAACGCATCAATCCTGCATCGCGCAAGCAGAGTTTACCGCGCAGATAGCATATATACAACTTCCCGACAACAATCATCGGGCAGTTGCCCACCAGATACGACATCCATCTGGTCGGAGGATCCTCCCTTTTCTAAAGAGTATGAGTGAACTTTACACCCTGTTCCTCATATCCCTAAAAACTAACATGCATGGTTTTGACACATCCCATAGGACACAAAAACCTTTCCCACAACACCTCACATCAGGCAGCACGTGACTTTAAAACAATCTTAGTCAGACATACTGACTTCAGCGGTACCAGAACTTCCTAACAAAACTCAGTGGACATTCCTCCAGGGAATTAATTTCAAATACAAAGTACAGTTTAAGCTACGTAGAATGGAACTAAGTTTAAACTTAGCAACATTGCAGTAGTTGTGACAGGATGCTTAACCAACGCTTAGCTTAGTGATTTGTGTTTTGAGCTGTCCTGTTTGTTTTGGTGTTTTTTGTGTGGTGTTAACATTTATATTTGTAGTGTTAAGAAGTTATTCAACGCTTGTACCTAAGCTATGAAGGGTGGGACAGAGAATCTAAATAAAAAGAATTGGTTTATATACATATTAAGAGTCCTGGCTGGAGGCCTTAATTTATTAGGGCAACCACAGGCAAGTCCGTCTAAGCAGACGACAACCTCATAGGTTGACCTGCGAGATGCCATTAAAAAAAAAAAAAAAAAACATATTAAGTGCAGTTGTTGGTAAGTGATGTGATACCTGGTCAAGTTATTATTCTACCTACTACTGACTGGTCAATCCAATGCTGAAATAAAAAAAAAAGTAGTTTACGCTTTATGCTAATAAATAAAGGCATAACGAAGAGGCCCCACGAGATTGGAAATGGTTTTACTAGTGACCCAGAGTTCACATCGGCTTTGTAATTTAGCCGGCTTCTCATATCCATCCAAAATCATAGTTGTCAACACTTACAGAAAGCTGTGCTGCTGGGGAGTTTGTTGCGCCACTTCTTCTTTCCAGCTAAAGCTCTCGGAAATGGAGAAGGCGGACGGGCGAGCGTTTTGGGGGACTGTCTTATATAGTTTTGACGTTCAAAAAGTGGTGATTCAAGCCTTATTTAAAAAAAATACTTTTGATTTTGAATGTTGTTGATTTTAATATCATGTGCATCACCAAAAAGCAGTCCTACATGAGCCCTGCCACAGTTGTTAAATTATCTACAGTCATTGGATTTTTGCGTGCAATTAATTACCTCAGTAATTGCACGCCAATCACTGTAATATCGATTAAGATGGTAAATTTTGTCACATTCATTCCCAAATTTTTGTTATAAAATTGACCTACTCAATCGATATTACAAATAAGTATAACCAGTAGGTGGCATATTCGCGGGACTCTGGAATTATAATGGCATATACAAATTCTCAAAACTTCATTAATTCCCAGTAAATCTACACTTCATATTCGAAGAACTACACAAGACAGCTTTAATACTAAAAAAAAACTACGTCATTGTCCTCTATGCATCTTCACCAAATCCGTACCCATTTCGAAGGGGGTGGCCGGCTACCGCCACAAATAGCCTCGTCATAGCCGGGGTGGACTAAATTTAACTACAACCGAGCTAACGACTTCAGGCGCCACTGTTTTTACGAAGTTTTTCTGGGCAACTATAATAGATGTAGTCAGCTGTTGATAGTGGGGCAAGATTTATATTTGTGGAGCTATTTAGAGTGGTTTTTAATATTCTAATTAACTTTGGAGGGTTTCCTCTTCTTTGTCATAAAGGACACACTTTGTTTTATTTTTGTCTCACATCTAATGCTTTGTCAAAGAATTCATTGCCGCCACAAGGTAAGTTACTACAGTTCAACTTTGCCTGCTCTGACATTGAGCTTTCTGGCGGAATGGTTTACTGACTTTCAATGAATTTATAAATACCAGCATGTGTCTTTCACATCCTAGAATAATTACGTACAGAAACCTAGAACGAGCACCAAAAGTGAAGCAACTCAAACTATACCTAATACGATTTAGGTCACGCTCTGTTGAACACAGCATTATTGTGTGCCGCTCATTTACACATAAATACCAAAGTGGCGTCACTTTTTAGTAGGTAGACTGTATGGGACAAACCTTCTATGCATTATTATATTAAGGAAATCATTATTGGAATTAATATATTACAACATGGTAAAATAGTTGGCAGAGGAATTTTGGTTTCAGCATATCCTGCCATGATATGGCGTGCAAATACATCTCATTCCAGTTACAAAAACATTATGATTGTAATTATTATATGATTATTACGCATTTGTATTAGGTACAGGTTCTATCAACTTATCTTCTAAACATTCCTTAATAGTGAAATATTTTTATACAGAGTGTTTTTTTATATCCCGTAACTCTTAGATATGAATGAGACCATAGCAAAGAATCAACTGGCATATGAATTATTTTTCATTTATCTTTCTTTTTTTTTGTTTTCCTTTTTCATACAAAATAATTCGACAAAGTCACGATTATTGATGTAAAACGCTTACGTGAAATATGACAACGTCGCATTTTCTTAGCTTTAAATATGAATAATTGGATGGAATTAAAATTAAATACTCGTATTAACCAATTAAACTTATTTACCTACACACATGTTATGATAGATGATATCTTCGAAACTATGCATTTTTGGACTACATTATCTAGGACTTCCCCTCAAAATGGTTGAGCTGAATGGTGCTGATCCATGCGTCATCTTCGTGAACTGGCGCCGTCAGTTGGGACTGGTCATCTCTTAGCTGCCACGGCTTATTTTAATAATTTATTTGTTGGATTGTTCTAATATTTTTTGCTGCATTACGAACGCTTTTAACGTGTACGATTTTTGTACATCGTTCTCACGTATAGGATCAACATTAATGATGTAACTGCTATATTTATAAGAATAATATTATTTAAAAGAGTGTCCATGGAGTTTATTGACGTTTCTTCTCTATAGGTACCTACTACGCTTTGGAATGGGCAACAAGCTTCATATTTTTGACTGTCCGACTTCTTGACAATTCAAAAGTGCATGTAAATGGTTTAATTGAAATAAATCCTTTGAGTTTAAGTTTTACTTCAAATAAAGTCAAACTCAAGACTTTTTGTATTTGTTTACCTATAGAATATAACCCCAAAGATATTGGATATAAAAAAACACGTTGTATAATAAAAGTTTAAACAATATTTTTTTCACAATGCCAATGGCAATAGTTAAATATTTTGTAAAAAATCAAAATCAAAATCAAAAGTCATTTATTCAAATTAGGCTGAGAATCAGCACTTTTCGAACGTCAAACTAAGCACACCAAAACTTGAAACAAATACTATTAATATTTAAGAATTATCGTCATTATCTATGTCTAGCCTTTTCCCACCATTTTTGGGGTCGGCTTCTTGTCTAACAGGATGCAGCTGAATACCGGTACTTAACGTAGAGCAACTGCTCTGACCTCCACAACCCTGTAACTGGGTAATACGATACCCCTTGGTAAAACTGATTGTCAGACTTTCGGGCTTCTGACGACCCTTAACGATTGTAAAAGATTCACGAATGACAGCCAGGACCAACGACTCAACGTGCTTTCCGAGGCATGGAGGGGTCTCGGTATGTAAAGATGGACCCATCCTCAGACCGACCGCGGTGACTGATCATGAGCCAATGGAAGTCCAATAAGTTAATTTTGATTTAGTTTTATTAAGATTATTTTATTAAAAATTATTTGATTGATTTTATTTTATTTGTATTGTCAATTATATGATAATGTATAATTTTGTGCGAATTTTATTTGTATTGTCATAACTGACATTGTATATTTTTGTGATAATTATGTTTGCTTGAATTGGTGCAACACAGTGGACAGCGAATTCAATTGACTTCTGGAAATGTATTAAGATTACGTAGTCTGTATTGAGCACAAAAAAATTGAATTAGTATATCTTCATTTGCACGCGATTAAACTCAATCCTTGCGTATTCTTATGGTCGCTCCACCTACCCTGGGCCTGGGCCTAGCCTACTTCATTAACATCTTTATAAATACAATTCTTATGCACGTGTGTATGTCACTGAACTCCTTCTAGACGGCTGAATCGATTTTGTTGTTTTTTTTTGTGTGCATTTGAGAGGGTGGCTTAGATTCGCTAGGTGGCACTGCAATCGAGTTCTAAAACTGCAGTCAAAAGCTAGTATTACATAAGGCATTACAAAAACATAAAACTTTTGATAAAACTAAAACGCTACAATGAGCAGACAATTTAGTTTTGTAGGTAGTTGAACAAGTTTTCCGTCTGTAAAGCTCATAAAGCTAGTTTATGACGCTGCAGTTTAAATTGTCACATTAAATAAAGATAGCACAGCCTTCTGGGTTATTTTTTATACGGTTTATTTTATTTCGGTTACCCGAATAAAAGGATTCCGTACGATAATGTGACTTGAACATATAAGTTTTAAGTTTAGTGTAATGTAGCCTACATTTGCCTTATCCTTCACAGAAAATAGGCGTGATTGATGAAATGTAGTAGTATCAAGATCTATGACATCAACCTGTTCAGTTTGCCATCTACATGGCACTTTTATGCCATGCACCCGTGCAGTGCCTAGAGAGTAGAATGCCTTTCTGACCGGCTAAGATATTCGCAAACTACAAATGATACTTATTATAATATTTTTCTTTTAGTACGCTGTACCGGTGCAGCGTCTTATTAATTGTTTGCTGCATCGGTCGACGTCATAACGTCAGCGCCGGCTTTCGCTGAAAACCAGCGCTGGGGCCTCTGTCTTACATAGGGTCGCAGCATTATGCTGAGCGATAGCCGTTTTGCGTGGACGTGAAGCATATTTTGATGAGTGTTTGTTCTCCGACGACGACATTTTTCCGCGCATGCGCACTTACTTATAGCTTATTATCCAGCAAACTATTGCAGCTATAACAAAATAAAAAACGTTCGTGTGTGTAGCTGAAACTATACAAAATCAATCTATGTGAAAACTTAATCACAAAAACTAGTCCAAAATACTTTAAAAAAATGTAAAACTTGAGAATTCGGGTCGAAATTGTGTAAAATATTATTTCTACCTACATTTTTACGAATTATTTTGTAGTTAGTGTCAATAAAACCTATGTATAATTAAACTAGAATATAACCTTCGTTTTGATGCCCATATGTTCTTACTTGGTATTTTCTGAGTAGCACAATAAACCAAAATAAACAACCCTTTACCTTGTAATTTGATGCCGAAATCCGATACTGTCCGCGGTGAAAAGTAATATTTTAACGTAATTTCGTTGTACTTTTACTATCTTGGTGTGTTAAATATCTAGTTATTATCTTATTTCCACATTCTAATTAAATTCCAATTAAGAAAAATTATAAATCAATGCAGATTGTCGTAATGTTTACAAACACCGGCCGCGCAAGGTTCGTGTTTATCCATTACGTAATATCAACATAAACAAACTTTTAATAATATGAAATGTTTACTTAATCTTAAAGCACGATTCTCGACGATTCTTTTGATATATAACACTTCAAAATTGCGACAACAAATGAATTGTTACCAAAACCGATAGCACGACCACTTGAAAACTTTTTACGATGACACCTCTTGAAACTTGACACATTTTTTTTTGTCGTCTTTAATTTTGGTCACTAGTGTCTGGCGGTGGCGAACGGCTTTAAGTTTAATAGAGAATGACTCTATAAAGCTATTTACACACACAAAACGCATTAGTCGATTAAAAAAGACATTTTTAAAACTTGCGGAAAAATGGTATACTTCGTATACCATGGCAGAAGTGTTTAGAAAAAGTGAAAATGGCAGTTGAGGGGTTTCTTTTTTGCGTCATGTTTACTGCAAATGTATACTCTTTCTTTTTAAAAAAGAAATTGATCCAATTTCAGAAAAAATAAAAACGAAACCTCATCGGGCATCTTTGTGTTACCACATTGCGATGATGCCCAATGCCCTTTACAAAGCACATTCACGATACTAAGACTAGGAGTGAAAACAACAGTTACCTCCATACTCTTTTTTTAAACATCACCAATGTGGTCAATTTGCATACGTTCGCATACGTTTAACGCCACCACGTCGTAATACATTATAGCGTAAACCCTTTTTGGCTAATCGCCTTTCACACATGGTTTCCACACGACTAGTCCACTGAAGCCAACCTTTCTCGACCCTTGTCACTCGTCTTCTTTAACCGTAGCGATCTCTTGTCATGATGGTTCTTAAGTTGCTACTCCGAGCAAAACCTTGCGATTGGACGTTATTCAGAAGCTAATTAATTAAGATTAATAAACTACTTCTAAAACCACATTACTAATGTTCGATATCCTTAATAATAATCACATTGCGCGTTCTTATTTGTTTTTGTGTGCTAGATATATCCTTGTAACAAATTGACAAAAAAATTGATTGCATGTATCTGTTGCGTATATTAAAGGTGTCGTTCTAATAATTTGAGGACTACAATAGAGAATACTTTAAAAATCAAAATTTTCAATTCATGTTTTATTTTATTTCAAAAGATCGCTTCTTATTAGTGTCAATGGTATGACACTTGTTTAAATCCTGTGGGCCTAAAACATTGCCACTTCCACGGCGTCATCGATGGCAGCACACAGGTCACTTTGGCTTCATGTTTCGAAGATCACTGTTATTGTTTTATTAAAATAATTATTTAGAAAAAAAAAGTGAAGTCTATGATAAAGGGACGTGTCAAGAACTGAGCGGTGGCACGGAGAAATAGGGTCGTTTGGTCGGGGAAGCGCCTTAAGTTTTTATTAAAAGTTCAAGTTCCTTATCTACTGTTTTGAAACCTTTCTCATTTGCACACGCATTATACTATACTTATGAACGTTGATGTCCATGTTAAGTTTCATTGGTGAAATCGGCACTTAGAAGTTTACCAAAACCTGCTAACCTACCGCTGTATGTTTCTGCATCACCCAAAGGTTGGCATGCAGGGAATACTTTGGCCTATGCTTATGCCTTTACCTGAGTCTGCCTCTGCCATACATTTGTGTGCTTGACATATTAAATAAATAAACTCCCTTCTTATAATCTCTTGTACTAAATTCTAATGAAGAACAACAAGAACCAAGAATCAACAAGCAGTTTCGTATAGGGACTACGCAGACTGACTATATTAAAAGTAACAGCTGTTCTCGTGTCAAAAGATACCAATGCGATTAGCATACTCATGAAATCACCATGACCATAATTAACTATTTCTTTTCATCCTTCAAAAACTAAAACTCTTACAACTCTGCAATCAGTACCTTAATTAGGCCCAGTCGCCACTAAATCCTGCCAAGTTTGAAAAAAAAACCGTTGCGTTCCGCATTCCAACAGAACTAGTTTTAAGCTTGGCACTAACTTTAGCTAAATTACAGCTGAAACCGAGCGAATGACGGACACTTTGAAGCTTTAGCGCTGCATAATAGTTCGTTCAAATGTTTTCGTTTGCAACTGTGTTAAAATTCATAAGTTTCCGAATAACATTCGGTTCGGTTCGAGTAACGAAAGTGATGGATATTTTTAGGTTGAGTGGAAGTGACTGTGGGTTCATCTATACTAATATTATAAATACCTTTTCATAACATTAGTATAGTAGATAGGGGTAGATGGTGGATGGTAGATGGTGGTGGTGAAGTGGTGGTGATGTGGTGGTGTCGTGTGGTGTGTGGTAGTAGATGTGTTTGTATTTTTATAAAGTTTTTATGTAGGGGTTGATCTCTGGAAATACTGGTCGGATTTTAACAATTCTTTTTGCATTTGATAGCCCAACTATTGAGGAATGCAATAGGCATATTTAACATCTCGCTATGACCTTAAGGAGCCGAGCATAAAGACTAAAAGTCAGAAAGGCGCTTAGCGAAAACAAAGTGATAGCGCGGGCAGGTGATGCGATGCGATCTGGTGGTTCAGGGGAACAAGAAATTTCACGCGGACGGAGTCGCAGGCAGAAGCTAGTTGGATATAAATTGCTCTGTTTAATATCTACTAGAGTAATTTCTAAAAACATCATCATCATAATCGTTATGCTGTCCTTAGCCTTATTTATTTATGTCGACTGAGCAAGTCTTTTTCTTGAATGCATCTATCTCTATTAATCGACATCTCAGAGTACAACCCATTCAAAATCAAAATTAAAAGCCATTTAATTCAACTAGGCTGAGAATCAGCAAATTTCGAACGTCAAAATTACATAAGACAGTCAACCAAAACGCCCGCCCTTCATCACTTCCCAGTGCTTTATATGGGAAAAAGAAGTGAGGCAACTAACTCCCCAGCAGCACATCTGTCTGTTCAGTTAGAAGAACTTGATTATAAACGATAGTAGGTAATTAAAAATTACGAGACCCAGAACATTAAATAAAATTATATGCCATATATCAGCTAGCCACGCCAATATACCAACATATAATAAAAACTATACTGAAGTAAAAAATATACCAAAACATAAGCTAATTCCGTTTCTACTAATATCATCTCTCACAATATTCATCAATATATTTTCTTTGGTCTTCCTATTTTATAGCTATCCTTATTCACAATTTTCTTGTCAGGTACAGGCAAGAACATACTTTGTTGCAAAATAATATAGAAATGTATCCGAGAGCATAAAAGTTCATTTAGACGTGCAGAAGAGAGTGTAAGCTTCCTTTTCACTTAGCGTTCTAGACAGTGCAAGCAGCTGCGCGCAAAAGCATGTTCGTTCAACACAACCACATTTATTTACCGTTTTAGCGTAGTTCGCTTCGCAACACTTAGTGAAAACTGCTTTGAATAAGAAAAACTGTTATTTACTGTGAAATATACTTAAACATAGTATACAAACTGTGGGTTTGTATAAAATATTAAAAAAATACAAGTTGTTTCCCGCGACTTTGTATGCAATCCAGGATGAAAAAACCCTATTTCCTTACCCAGGTCATGGTCTGTCTGTGTGACTTATTGGTGTGAAAACGTAACAAACAAACTCACTTTCTTTACTCACATTAATAATATTTTAGTCAAGATTGTCAGGATAGTCGTGTTTTTGTACAAGTATACAAGGTGTCGTTTTGCATCCTCGTCAAATTCAAGGAGGTTACTATGCTAATGATTCTCGACACAAATCCAATAATAAAATGCATAGTATTTTTTTCGTTTTTATAAATTCCGGAAATCGACATGTGCGGAACGCGCATGTTAAAACGCGGCCCGTGTGATACCGCACTGTAACTGCCCCTTTATGCGACATTGCCTTCCGCATATGCAGCGGGGCGATTCTGTTCTTTGAAGCTGGTTTATTCTGAAAAACTGTCAAACTTAAATAACAAAAACAGAAGTATGTATTAATTATTGAGCAAGTATCGTAATTTTAATTGATTGTTTTTTGTCTTTCATAACACCCTACTGAAATTTGACGAGGATGCAAAACGACACGTTGTATAAAAAGATGGTTAAACATATGTGGTTGATTACGGCTCACTCCCTCTCATAGAGAGGGTGCCTGTAACCCAGCAGTGGGAACGTTATTGGCTCATTATGCATAAGCTTATATAAAAAAGGGGAGGAGCTCATTGGGCATTAAGTAATCCGTCCGTATCACTGTTGATCGAAAAAGTGCCCAAAAGGCTAGCAGCATTGCCACGTTGAATGGCAATGCTGATGCGCCATAAATAGGCCAGTTCTGGTCAGATGTAGAGTCAGCAAACCGCAAGCGCTGTGCTGTAGGTGCCCCCACAGCACAGCATCATGCTGATTGAAAGCCTTCTTATCACTGACACGACTTGGAGCTGCTTCTGTTTTGTGGTTTTGTGCTCGGGATTATAGATCTATTTTGTTTGCATAACATCACGCCTTGTTTCCCCAAAGGGTTGGGCAGAGGTGTACCTAAAGTATACCCACATTTCGCCAGTTATGTTTAAGTCCCATGTAATAGGGGGCGAGCCTATTGCCATCTACCGGGCACAAATCCAGACTTCGGGCTGCTACTGAGAAATTCCAGATAGAAAAAAAAATAACACGTTGCCCGACCTGGGAATCGAACCCAGGACCTCATGCTCAGCAGTAGCGATGGCGACCGCTAGACCAACGAGGCAGTCTATTTTGTTTGCTTTTGCTATTATATGTTTCTTTATTATTCGAGTCAATTATACTTTGTATGCACGTGTTTTGTGACAACTAAACCTATTTTTCTTTCTTTTTCTTCTTGCCTATGCCGAAAAACTCGATGAGTATCTTCTAGGTTAAATTTCTTTTTGGCTCCGGTTATTACCTACATAACGGATATCTAGGTACTGTCCAAACATTCACAACATACCGAAAATCCTATGACCACCTTTCTAAAACTAATAAATAACAAATTGAATTTAAGATCAGGCACTAATCTCAGCCTCCAACAATAACACCAACTGAATATTTTAATATCGGATCAAGCAAATCCGAATGGAATAGAATAATATAAATTTTCAATTTTGTATTACAGAAAACAGAAACCACGTTTTAGGCCGGAAATTAAAAGCCAATAGCCTGAAAAAGCGTGCCACGGACAATCGCATTCAGCCGCTGAAAAAAAAATGTTGCGAAGTGCGTGTAGGGGCACGTTTAGCGTGGAGTTCCGTAGAATCTCTTTTCGTGTGTAAATAAAATGTTAATTCACCGATAAATCGGCAAATATTTGTTTTCTTGCCCAATTTGTATGAGCACAAGCTCTCCTTTCTCATTCCTAAGTGCGGATTTCACCAATGAAACTGAACGCGGTCAGCGCTTCTAACCCAAGTTTTAGAGCTGTCAGTGTCAATATTCGATAACAATTTTGACAGTGACAGCTCTTGAACGCGGTTAAGATGTGCTGAACACGTTCAGTTTCATTGGTAAAATTCGCCCTTAGTATTGTACTTATTTTGTGCGATTTCTAGTAGGGACGTCCGTAGGTTCAAAGTAGGTACCTAGATTTATAAATCAACTTTATTTATCAGAGTCCAGCTTAGTGGACCGATAACCTTAAAAAGGAGGCTGGGAAGTTGAACAAGACCGAATGTTTAAAGTGGAGAATTGGGTTGTAATAAAAAGTAATAAATTGTAATAAAATCAACTTTTAAAAGCTTTTGAATAAAAAACAACTGCAAGAGGTCTAATAAACATTTTCAAAACTGACACAAAATTCTTCCAATCCTTTTGAAATTGGATTTGAAAAATTCTATGACAGTTTATTGTGTGTATTTCAAATAAACATAACCAAACCAAACGTTCTCCTAATAATAAACGATACTACGGAACCCAAAATAAATCCGATGTTAGTGGGGGACATCACAGGAAATGAAATGGTCTGGTCGACCGAGGCACAGATAATGTTAGAATCAATACAGCTGAAGGCGTGTGAATTATTCCGAAAATATCGTATATTTTCTCTTTTAGCGTTCTCTTGTTTGACTGGTTTTCCGGTTGGGTATGTGTTTTTGACATGAAAAGGTGAAGATAATTGCAGATCATATTCAAACTATTGAAGGTTAGTAGAACTTTCATCACACATACACACACGCCTTGTTTTCATGGGGGTAGGTAGAAACCACGGAACGGCACCTGTTACGATTCTTACATACTCTTTTCGCCTCGTTTACGTTCATACATATGCACATGCACGTCGGTTGCGAGTATGTACTATAAACCTGACGTTTCTGAAAAACATCACCAATAAGGTCACTATATGTCTTCCTGGGGTGTCCCCTCCCTACATTTCCACGCACATCTGCCTTGTAAATACCTTGCTTTAACTAACCTTACTTTCTTCAACATCATTAATATTAAGTTGTATTTTTAGAACCAATACCTACTCGTATTAAAAGATACACCTTTTGCGGATTGCCAGTTATCTTCATCTAAGCCAAGTCTGAGATTCTTAATCCAGTCTTATTCTTGGATTCATCAGTTTGTTGTCATTTCACGCCACTGGCATACCAAGGTTGTATCAAAAACATTACCGTAGGTAATTTATTATTTAATATTTTACAAAGAAATAACATCTAAAAGCCATTCACAAAGCAACCTTCTCAAATACCATTCATTCAATGGAATGACTCAATTATTCACCAATAAATTATGATCATACCCTTCAACACATTCGACCTTTTACAATATTCTATTCTATACACAAATGTCAAACAAAACCCGAATCGATATTTGTGCAAGAAATCGTTCTCATCGAATGTCAGTTCAAAGGTGGCTATTGTACGGAAGAGCGATCGACAGCACTTTCATTATAACCCACAGTCGAGCGCTTGTATAATTAATCAAAGCATAAGGTTGGGATTGTAATAAACGGTCGGTTTATTAGAAATTCGATGAACATTTCTGATTTCTTTAGTTGTTAGACTCGAATTTGGAGTTTCTATTTTATTGAATTGTATTCATAATGATATAATTTATTTCTAAGTATAGGGTATATGGTACAATTAAAATCTTATATTAACAAACAGCTTCACGTATAATACCGTTGTCGGTGAAGAAATATTAAAATTAAAATTAAAGTGCTATTAATTTCCCCAATATAAAATAGTTTGAAATAAAATGGGTATTTTTTTAATACAATGCTATTTATGAATGGAATGCCACAATTAAATAATTATATAATGTCAAATGCTTAAAATAAAAACAATACGATGCGTTTTCCTGCCATCTAACACCGTTAACCATGAAAGATATAGGTAGCATATGCAGCTGATCTTAGTTGAAATTCAAGGTGACTCGAACACTGCTAGTGTTCGAGTCACCTTGACACACTAAGAACTGACAGCGTCTTTGATGGTCGAAATATCCACTAAGTCGTTGCAAAAGTAGCTATTAGGTTACTTTATTCGTCCCTTAAGCTTTTATCTACGCAGCCGTTTCAATTTATTTCCGATAGAACTACTAAGTATAAAAATCTATTCTATATCGATATTTCCACCTTGTTCCACCATGTCCCCACACTAATGCGGTCGTGTGAGTGGCTTCGGCACGTGCTATCTATGAACAAAAGATTGGGATAACCCCATTTATCTCGAGCCGGACTTGTGCTGTGTGATCCAACAAATTAAACACACATCAAATCCGAGCTGCAGAGGAGGGTTAAATTAGAATTTCGTCACTATCACTTCAAAGATCTTTAGTCAGGAGACTCAAGAGTCATGTTTTACGTCTTAAGCCTAGCGTTTTATGAGCCTGTCTTCTAAGGCTTGATTTTAGGTAAAGACCTACGGTATAATCCTAATGCTCTGTCTGGACTTAGGCTAGGCTCTTAACAGCCTAAGTACAAAGTGAAACACGGCCTTTACATCTCTCTGAGAAGCTAGGCGAAGCTACAATGTAATACCTAATGTTATACATTCACAGTTCATACTAAATGTCGGGATCTAGGTATATTGTGTTTACCTTCTTGACAAGAAACTGAGATAAGCTGTTTAAGATGTTCGATTTGTTTTGTTTTCATACAGAAACAAAATACTTAGAGATGTAGCTCAAAATGTATTTTCGTTTTTGTTACCAGTGCCGAGCGGCCGTGTATGCAAAAAAAAATGTACGAAAATTACTTTCTTGTTTTTAAAGAAGTTGTATTGTGCACGGCAGGCATCGACGCGACCATTGATTCTGGACCCCCGGGCGTTGAATATTTTCGTAGGTTATTTGAACGCAGCTTGGTCCAGAACCTTGTACTGAATCCATGAAAACAGTTTGATCGTCGATGCCCCCCCCCCCCCTGCCACCCTGTATAAGCCTGTATTTATGTTCAAAATTAAAATAAAAATACAGACGATATTGCAAATATCTACACATAGCAAGAAGAAGTACGTCTAACTATGTGTAGTGGTAGCTAGGTTCAAATACCTTGCATTCAAATAGACAAGATCGATGAACTAGAAAAATATTAATCTGTGGGTAGTTTATTTATCGAAGGGGCCCTAAATGAGGGTGTTTCGTTGCTATTTTAGTTCAGTATCGCCAGGTGACACCTGGTACAGATGTTTGTCATACCGAAGAGCTAAAGTTGTGATATAAAAAAAAAAAACTGAAAATTAGAAGCAGAACAGCTGCATATATAGGTACCTCCCGAACTACAAATTAATTGTTAAATGCCTAAATGATGATGATGATGTTTTTGGTTCAGATTATAATAATATAAGTATATGAACCTTTTTATCCTTCTATTCATAATTTATTTGCTAAGAGTGCTCTTATTTTTTATTCGTGATAAACTTGCAATCAGCGCCATCTACTACTTTACACAGTAACTTTCACATTCTCAAAGTCAGTGGCGTGTCGATCGACGTCACTCCAATCGTGTTTACGTTCAGTAACAAGGTGCTCTGTAAGTTGGGCTGATGTTTACTAGATGGCGCTGCACTTAATTTAGATTCAGAAAAAATAAATTGTGAAAAATATTAATTTCGGGTTATCTATTTTGATGATTTTAAAATATAGTCCAAGTAAAAGAGGCATAAAAATATTTGTGTCGTTTAGGTTTTGTAAATGCTGCTTTACTAAACATTTTTTACTTTTGTTCCAGATTGACCTCGACCAACGAACGAATAATTCCTCCAAAATTAGTCAGATCAAGTTCCTAGTAGTTTAGTGTAGTATAAAATGTACAATTCCAATGAATTCCTGCACAGTGCTGGTGTCAGCCGGCACATGCAGGCCACAGGGGAGACACCATCGCAAAAAACGAGTATGAAACGTCGATCATGCGAAGTCCCTTTAGGCGATATTTCATCAAACAATTTCAAAGTATCCCTCGGCGATCTTAGTTCAAGCGAAGGTCCAAGCTACGATTGTAGATCACTCCGTTCGGTAAAATCCGAAGATGCCCGATCGGTCCGTAGCTACCGACCAATAGATAGTCGTAGTTACAAGAATTTTCGGTCGTCATTGGCTGATGTTTCGGGGTTCGGGGGGTCGTTGTCTAGACCTCCTAGTTATGACCAGCTGTCTCGGAGGTCTATAGTGGAAGGGCCTGATGGGCAGGGCATCACGTCGAGCATCGAAGGTGTGCTGTGGTCGGATGAAGAGGAGACGGAGTACTTCTACCATGAGAATATTACTACGGCATGGAATGAAGGTGAGTGATATAATTATTTATTTATATTGGTATTAAAACATCAGAACTAAGTAAGTACCTACCTACCATAGGTACCTCTTTAATTGAAGTCTAACAACTAAGTACCTAGGTGTTTAAGAAGGTTTGAAAAGCACATTATCTACCAGATGGACCGAAAAATGGAATCTGAACGTGTTTGAAATGATCTTTCAGATAACATCAAATAAGTAAACTGAAACTTATCCGGGTATGGTGAAATAGGCCGTTAATTGCATTTGAAACATTTTCTATTTTGAAGCTGTATTGCATTTGTTTCACTGTCTAAATCAAGAATCTGTACAAACGCACAAGGCAAATTTGTACCGACTTATAAGGAAATGCGCCTAAAAATAACCAACGAGATTCCCGATCATACCTTCAAGTTCACTGACCTTTCGAGATCGGTGATCAATGACCGACATTACCATAATTAGGGCCTCTGTAATGCATCGATGTAATATTGTAGCAATGATAGTAAACATTCGGTTTGAATGATTCTTGATGTTGATTTGAAACTTGATAGCGGGAATTAGGTCTGTAGAAAAAACAGTGATTCTGATGACTGAAACGAGGCAGCAGATTCACATTTTTAAATATTAGTGCTAGTATAGAACCTTACATACAGAAATTAAATCATTTATCATTATCATTTACCAAATAGAAGGTAAAACCTATGCTACAAAGAAATTGCTAAAAGTATCTATGAGAGTGAAAAAAAATCCACATGAGACTATTGAAAAAGAACATGTCACTATTCACTAACATTGCATGTAAAATATGAAAACAACAATTGAAAGAAAGTAAAATATTTTATTTGGAATACGCAAACAGTGAAAAAAGAAGCATTTAAAACAAACTGAATTACCTTTTTTCAAGTTAACAATCCAAAAAAAGGCCTGTGTGAAGGCCAAAAAGGTTACTATCTCAACAAAATGCTGCGATATTCTTAAAAATAATACCGCAGCGCTGGTATTTTTGGTGATAGGGCCTTATCGATGGTCAATAACAATACATAGCCATTTCATCACATTCACATTATTTATGACTGCACAGGTTTTCATGTTCTTAGGTGTACTACTAGTTCTGAATGTGTGAAATTATTGCTGGAGACTTGCAACAATAATTATTTTTTAAGCTTTTGGCTTCTCCACCGGCTTACAAGAAGCATAACAACGTGAACAAATTCTTTAAAAAAATATCTCTTATACCACAAGATGCAACCTGCTTCTTCACCACTAAGTAACGGATGCAGGCACCATAATTTAAAAGAAAGCCTCATCCTTTACCTTTGAAAATTATAAACGTAACGAGTAACACTAGTTTTTTTATTTTTGATTACTGATGATACTCTTTATTTGACTTCCGACCATAATGTTGACCACAATAATACGTGGGTACAGTATTATCGAAGTGAGAGACATTGCAAAGTAAGAAAAAGTATTTGTGATACGCAGTACCACGAACTAAACTAAACATTTAAAAACATTAAAACAAAACGAGAGTAAAATGTATATAAAAACAAAGTCCTGTACGAGGCCAAAAGGCTAAGCGCTGCCATTGGCTAGCTTGCTAACTCGCTGCACTTACATTGAAATACTTGATGGAGAAAAAAAAATGAATACTACTTTTCTTGGATTCGTGTAAAGTCGGGCAAAGTGTTTTTCGGTTTTTCCATCAGGAATTTCTCACAAGTAACCCGGAGTCTGGATTTGTGCCCGGTAGATGGCAATAGGCTCACCCCCGTAACATGGGACTTAAACATAACTGGCAAAATGTGGGTGCATTATAGGTACACCTCTGCCTAACTCTTTAAGGAATACAGGCGTAATTATACATAATGTTATGTGTAAGCAATACATGGAACATTATGAATAAATAACTGCGGCCGGCGCATTTCCTCAGCATAAGTCTTGATTTTGTGAAAATATCGGAATGAAAAGTTTCCTATGTCCTAATTCAAATCATTGTCTATACATGTGCCAAATTTTATCCAAATCCGTTCAGTCATTATAGCGTGAAAGCGTAAAAAACAAGCATACTTACAAAAAAAAACAAATCTTTTCTTTTTTAAATATAACTTGAACACACATGCGCGATAGTTCGCACAGTGTGCTGGATTGGTGGAATTTCGACTGCAATTAAGTCACTTGATCCGGCTCGAAGGACCAATTTATATAAGTGACACGTTGCACGGTATCAGTAGGTACTACATAGAATTTTTCAAACAATTAATCACACTATCAGTCACAATCTGAATCATTTTGAAGGATATGGCTAATACATCGCTTCATATGTTCGAAAAATGTGTCTACTCAACAACGTAAATAACGCAATGAATCTTGTCTGTCTTAAAACAAGCCTTTAAGCAATATCTGTGACATCTATCGTTAATTGAAACAAAAAAGACTTTTGTCTGTCAATTAACAACTCTGCTCTTACTTGAGAAACACGACATTCCTCCACACAAGATTTTATTTTATCAATTGAGGTAAGTCTGAGCTTTCTGCAGACTTCTTACATATTTCATGTATTACGTCTGGTTTAAAATACATGCAAAATATGGCCTGTGGGGTCGCTAATCCACTAATAATACTTATTATCAAAAAAAAAAATATGAGGATGACTAAAATAAGAGTTCCCACCAAAACACGTTCCCAATACCGACTCCTGCGCATGGGGCTATCTTTTTGCGATTCTGCATGGTGTTTTAACCAAATTATACCGGTGCTGACCACGTTTCGGGTCTTCCGAATAAAGCACAAGTATCTTTCGGCAATTTTAAGTGGTCCCGATTATAAGAACCTGTTTCGTTTTGTTTATTTTTGTCTTGAAGCTTAATTCGTGGGTAGGCAGGACTGCAGTTAGTTTCAGATTCATGAGAAATGATTGTAGACACCTGTTGGGTACGTAAAACGTTGGTATGATAAGTAACCCCCGACACAATGCTTCAGTTAACAATTGATTATGAATAAAACAAGAAACACCAATATTTGAAAAACATCCGGTTTCAGATTTAAAAAAAAACAGACAGCTCAGCCTCAAAAAAAAGAAGAAAAAAATATAAGACTTAGAAAATGGAAAACCAAAGAAACCGTTGGTTTAGGGGAGAGGTAGGTTTAATCTTAACGAAAGAAACGAATGGAAAATATAGCACCAGAAATTACGGTCAATTAAAAACTCAAAGACATTATAACATCGATTAACTTTTCTTTTTCAGTCGATCTTTAACCCTTTAACCTCATAATCCTAATAACATTAAGAATTTCACAGATACGGTTTTATGACGCAAACATGAGATAACTTGATTCCGATAAGATAAACCGTCTTTTGACGAAATCTGTATCAGAAAGTATTTTTACGTTGAACATGAATCTGCTCAAAGCCTTCAAGGATCATTAGCATGATTTTATGAATGAAGATAATATCTATCGAACATTTTAAAACCAAAATAAGTCATACCCATAATGGTTTCCAGGAAGTCGTTAACCATCCTTAGTTACCAAATCCCGTTAAAATTGAATTAAAAATTAATGAATAAATTACGTATTACTCCTTAATAAAGAACTTAGAAGCATCAGTTTCGATAAAACATACAGATCATTGCAACGTCAGAGATGAGATATGATAATACAACAGTGTACTCCAGAATGATTGACAACTTAATAAAAGTTTGTAATTTAAGGGTGAATTTCACCAAAGAAACTGAACGGGATCATCACATCTAAACTGCATTGAAGAGCATTCAGTGACAATATTCTACAGCACCTATGACACTGACTAGTCTTGAACACGGTTAAGATGTGAGCAGACCAATTTGCGATCGCGTCCAGTTTCATTGTTAAATTCGCCCGAAGTTGACACTAAAGTTGCTCACTATATTATCTATACTAATATGATAAAACTAAAGAATTTGCTTGAACGCGCTAATTAAAGCCACGCCACGACCCTCAGGAAGGCCAGGGAAAAAGAAAAAAAACGGAAAGAACGCTTAGTGACAACGAAGTAATAGCGCGAGCGGGCGATGCGCTGCTATACACGGTGGGTCGTGTCCAAAAAATCACGCGGATGTAGACGCGGGCGGAAGATGGTTTTTCGTAAACATCCATTTTCCAAAACAAAAACACATCAGTTCCTATGTTACAAGCAAAACTTTTAAACAAAAACAATTAAATACCTACAAAACCTGCTACTCCCAGATAGCCTTTCTAGGCAACATACATAAAGCTCTATAAACAAGCCAGCTTCCTGTAGATTGCATCTTGATCGATGAACTGAGTCGGGGACAAGCACTAATTGAGGACCTAGTAATGAGACTACCGCGCTGAATCAACTTTCTTGTTCTCATGGACTTTTTATAACAGGAAGATTGCTAAATCATCAGTTATACAGATTTGTAACAAGCATATAGTTATGGACGTCAGTTCGATTAGAACATATATCACGTATACAAATTACTTAGTTATTGGTGGGAAGACTACGGTCTTCAATGATCAACGATGTTCGGAACTGATACTGAAATTCTACTAGGATTCCCAAAACTGTATCTTATGTGTGGAGTTGTAACTGCACCGCAAAGTTTCTCAAAAACTGGCCAAAACGATATTTGAAATCTTTTGACTTTCTAGGCTTCAAAATGTGCAATGCCAAACTCAAACTGAGTCTATAATTATTTCTAGCATATATCAATAAACAAACTCGTAAAATGATTGGCAATGGAAAGAAACATAAACAATACGGCACATTGCACCGAAGAGAAAGACCTAGTTAAAATTACTAGGTACTTTAAAACAGCCCCAAGCTCTTAACAAGCTATTTCAAGGTAATAAATACCATTATAACTCTTCTATCTACTCTCAATCCAAGCTAATTTCAAACAAAAAGAAACCTCATACAACAACATATAAAGATCTGCTAACCATGGGTGGTCTGAATAAATATCGGATAAAAAGTTGATCTATAAGTAATAGGGCACTAAAAACTAGCGTATGAATTATCTGCGAGTTACATGCTAAATGTGCAAGTCTTGACCAGTAACGTAGAAAAAGTAATGGTCACATAGCCGCTACTATTAGCCCGTAAAAGGGAGTTTATGAGTGATAAAATAAAGGAAAAAAATGTTTGAACAGAATGTATATTTGGGTTATAAAGTGAAAGCACATTGCTGATCCATAATTAGGGTTTTGTAACCAAATGGTGCCAACGGATTCCTATTACTAATCCTACGTTGTCCATCCGTCGTTCTGCCAACGGGTTGTATCTCATGCACCGTAATAGGTAGACAGTTGAAATTTTCACAGTGTGTACTTACATTGCCGTTCAACAAACAATAAAAGTAAAATAAAGTAAAAAACGAAAGGGACACACAAGAAACGTGTTTACACACACTTCTATGGTGCACAAATTTACACCAGAGAAGTTTGTGAAGTGTGTGAGTGTGTGAAACTGAGTGTTGACATTGAATGTATGACAATGTAATCCTAACTTAGTATTATAAATGCGAAAGTAAAGTTTGTTTTTTTGGTACACTTTCACGGCAAATCGCCTGAACGGGTTTGGATGAAATTTGGCACACAGATAGAACTGGACCTAGGTTAGTACATAGGCTAATTTCATACTGGATCGCAGACAAAGTTTCAGCTAGTCATTGTATATTCAACGTTTTCTTGGTCTTCTATTCTTATAGCCATTCATATTAATTCTCAAAACTTTTCTGGTGTCATGTTCCCTAGTCATATACTTTGGGATAATGGTATATGGTTGTTATAGATATAACCTTTTCCGTGGACTTGTTCAGGGTTTCGGAAATCGTAAGCGAAAATACTTCAATTCCGAAACGGTCAAGGAATTCTCGATCAAGTTTTTATCATTCATTTTCTATCTAGATATCTTATAGTAATCTCACGAGCAATAGAGATCTAATTGGCACAAGAGAGTGCGTCTGAGACTTGACAGATAAATCGGAATTAATACGATCATTGGGAGTTAATTGAACGTTGTTCAGTTTGCCCACTTAGCGGAGAAAATTGCGGTGTAATTGTGTCCGTCGTTAATAAGAAAAGTGACTTATCTAAGGGAAATTAGAGAAAAGCTTATAGGTTTCGTTTTTATTGCTTTTTACTGAGAATGGTAATATGAGTTGGTTACTAGTGGAAACGGCATGGGACGAATGTTATAGAAGACATTGACCTCATTCGTGATGTCCTTCATATTTATGAAGAATCAAATGTCAATCTCTTAGTCAACCTTTGCTGACTTACATTGATCCAGTGTCCAGAGTGGAGCAATTGTGATAGCCAATCAGCAACTGCTCTATTCATTTGTTTTTATATATAATCTCGCAGGTCAACCTATGAGGTTGGCGTCTGCTTAAGCGGACTTGCCTGTGGACGTGCCTGTGGATGCCCTAATAAATTAAGGCCACCAGCCATAAATACTAACTAAAAACTAAGCGACTACACGTACGGACCTCGGCTTAGGACGTCGCAGGATTTTGGGACGAATTTAAAGCTACAGGCTCAGCGGCGCGGGCTGGCTCGAGCAAGGGTCGGGAGGGTGCTCTGCTCACTTGATTCAAAAGTGTTTACAAATGTTAGATGCGTTATTATACACAAGAAACGTGTTTACACACACTTCTCTGGTGCACAAATTTACACCAGAGAAGTTTGTGAAGTGTGTGAGTGTGTGAAACTGAGTGTTGACATTGAATGTATGACAATGTAATCCTAACTTAATATTATAAATGCGAAAGTAAAGTTTGTTTTTTTGGTACACTTTCACGGCAAAACGGCTGAACGGGGTTGGATGAAATTTGGCACACAGATAGAACATGACCTAGGTTAGTACATAGGTTACTTTCATACTGGATCGCAGACAAAGTTTCAGCTAGTCATTGTATAATGCCAATATTCAGTTCCTGAATCTCGAATTTGTTCTGTTCTTAATCATGCCCTTATCACAACTTTTTCGATTCGAACCATCATAGTTGATTCTTCAATAAGTACATCTCTATAAGACCCTTTCTAGTCATGTTCTACTCCTAGTCGTATTTCAGGCAATCTCAAATCTATTTAACGTTTTCTTGGTCTTCTATTGTTATAGCCATTCAAATTAATTCTCAAAACTTTTCTGGTGTCATTTTCCCTAGTCATATACTTTGGGTTGATGGTATATGGTTGTTATAGATATAACCTTTACCGTGGACTTGTTCAGGGTTTCGGAAATCGTAAGCGAAAATCCTTCAATTCCAAAACGGTCAAGGAATTCTCGATCAAGTTTTTATCATTCATTTTCTATCTAGATATCTTATAGTAATCTCACGAGCAATACAGATCTAATTGGCACAAGAGAGTGCGTCTGAGACTTGACAGATAAATCGGAATTAATACGATCATTGGGAGTTAATTGAACGTTGTTCAGTTTGCCCACTTAGCGGAGAAAATTGCGGTGTAATTGTGTCCGTCGTTAATAAGAAAAGTGACTTATCTAAGGGAAATTAGAGAAAAGCTTATAGGTTTCGTTTTTATTGCTTTTTACTGAGAATGGTAATATGAGTTGGTTACTAGTGGAAACGGCATGGGACGAATGTTATAGAAGACATTGACCTCATTCGTGATGTCCTTCATATTTATGAAGAATCAAATGTCAATCTCTTAGTCAACCTTTGCTGACTTACATTGATCCAGTGTCCAGAGTGGAGCAATTGTGATAGCCAATCAGCAACTGCTCTATTCATTTGTTTTTATATATAATCTCGCAGGTCAACCTATGAGGTTGGCGTCTGCTTAAGCGGACTTGCCTGTGGACGTGCCTGTGGATGCCCTAATAAATTAAGGCCACCAGCCATAAATACTAACTAAAAACTAAGCGACTACACGTACGGACCTCGGCTTAGGACGTCGCAGGATTTTGGGACGAATTTAAAGCTACAGGCTCAGCGGCGCGGGCTGGCTCGAGCAAGGGTCGGGAGGGTGCTCTGCTCACTTGATTCAAAAGTGTTTACAAATGTTAGATGCGTTATTATACAGTCATACTCACATTGACCAAGCGTGTACGACAAGTATAACCGTGAACTAAGCAGAAAGTGTATGTGACGATAGGTGCATGTGGCGTTCTGTAATATCTGCCGTCCTTTCAGCCCTACTCTCAAAATCTTAGGTCACCATTAACAACAGAAACATATCCACACCGGTTGCCACCACAGTTCTTGACCCGCCTGACAAAATGGACAAAACCCATTAATTTACCATTAATTTCCGCAAATAAAATTATCTTTTATCCTTGTTGTACAGCACTTAAATGTTTCAGTTAAGCAGCGTAATGGATAAGCCCTATCTTTAAAGCGACTGATTGCAAGATTAAAGTAAAAGGAACTATAAAATGGTATCGAACCTGGTGATACATTTATGGTAAATGTTTTTCTGTATTTAAACTGTTTTCTCTGGAAGGTTAGTGAAGAGGGCCTCGTCGGGATGAGTACAAAGTAACATAACTGTGTGTTTCCCACGATTTTAAAAGAGCAATAATTTTATCATCAGTCAAAAAAAACCTGTTGTTAAAAACTGACATGTAATTGTTACCTTCCTCATCAATATTAAAATAATATTTTACAGCTTAAAATATTAGTAGAACGCATTATTACTAGTAAAAATTTGCTACGATCATCAACTATGAGTGAAACAGGACCTGAAATAGAGACCTAGCAAATTTTAAATCCCTGACTTTATACTCAAGAAAATGTTTATTATGTGGTGGCTTGAACAAAACTCTGTGAGAAATGACATTAACCTCTCTTTCATGCAACATATCAAAGGAGACATATGGGATATAGTCTAAGTAGGTAATATATCATCTCGATGCAGACATACTGTTAATATGTCGTTTTGCATATGAGCCATAGTAAAAGTGCCTGCTAGTAGGCTGGCACTCTGTGGTACTATTATCTCGTCTAGACGCTCACAATTACAAGTCTCAAGTTAACAGCGATAAGCGATAGGTATATGTTAAACTTAAACCTTACTTGCTAAGCGATAAATTAAAACATGACTTAGTCATTACTAAAGAACTCGTATTAGTAAAGAACAACGTTTATTAAGAAGTTAGCACAATAAAAGAAGGAAAGACAAAAAAATGTTTATCACGATAAACAAACAAAAATAAATATATCATGTGTTGGAATAAGGAGGATTTATTCTGTACTAGTGTTGCCCACGACTTCGTCAGCAATCCAGGATAAAAAGTTGCTTATTTTCTTGCCCAGGTCATGGTCTATCTGTGTGCCAAATTTCAGGCAAATCTGATCAGCCGTTTTAGTGTGAAAGAGTAACAAACAAACAAAACAAACAACTTTCGTTAGGAAGTTGGGATTAGAATTTAATTGTTTAACAAAACAATTATATTACGGTGGCGGATGGTGGTACGTAATGATTATGATAATCTATGGGTTTTTCACTTTGCAAGTCATAATAACGAGAAACAACGTAAAAAAAACAATCACCACTATGAAATAAACACTATGGAAAATAAAGAGTTACCATTTAATTGTATGTAACTTTAAAAGGTGAACAGTGATTTCCCCAGCAAATGCAAATAATTAACAAGCTAAAATAATTACACAAAACACATAACTCTACACAAATCCATATTTATTTAAGATACCTTACGAGTAAATAACCACCATCCAGATTCGTATTTATAGCACATAATTTCGGATACCATTTAAAGTGTTGTTAATTAATCCCAAAGAAATCTTTAAATTGCTGTAATAAACTACATTTTGCAATAGACTATAAGACGAGATAAGGATTGGACAAACAGTAATCGGATATTGGAATACCAAAACAAGAAAACATGATTGCTGGAAAGATGGATATCTAGATTCGTTGGGACTTGTGTTCTTAATCTTATTTATGTGGTACTGAAATTGTACCCCTTCTTGTTTGAAAGGTCAGGCGGCAGTCAGTTGGGGTACATTAATTATTTTTCAACGCACGCTGTTCTTTCGTGTACTTAAATGCTTACATGCTGAACCTTTTAAGTTCCCAAATCATTGATTTGATTTTTAAAGGTCTTTATTACCTTTTATAAAGTCTTTAAGAAAGGTTAACACAAGTTAACAAAAAGATCTTATTCCAAATATAAACTGGCATAATTCAGGCAATGTTAAATATGCTTAATCGCCTCGTTTTAACAAACAACATGTATGATTGAAATGTTACTACTAGTTATTTAATTGATACATATATTAATTGCTTGTGGTCATTTTGAACTTAGTCTAGAAATTCGACTGCCTTGATTTCTTCTTCATTCTCATTTTTTTCTATTTTTCCTTCGTCGTTTATGTTCTGTCCAGCTTAACTTGTCCATTCAATCAATGTACCAGCTGTTAGTAAATTGGCCAAAACAAATTATGCACCAAAGCAGACACCATGGGAAACTTATTCTTACTAAAAATGGATTAATCCTTTATGAAAGTTAACCGCTCCACATATCCACTGGCTTTCACATCCCTACTAAAATCACATTACCAATCATCCAGAATATACTTGAGCCTCCCAGTTATTTTAACCACACACGGCACTATATATGCAAATCAGGAGAAAATGATGCCGCTAATAGCACAGTTTACCCTTTGATTAAGTGCACTTGCATTAACCGTTGCGACCTGAATATGCTTACCTGCATTAGTTTGTCTTATCTTCAGCGTCTCATTGACCTATTGGAAGCGGCTTTAAAATGTTAGGTTCAATTTGATAAGCTCGGGAGAGGTGTGAATATGGGGTTGTTCGATAATTTCTCACTGGAAAGACGCTTTCAGATGAGATTTATCTTGCTTTGTGGTTGGGCAAAATTTATCTAATGGCAGAAAAGAGCATTATATCACATAACACATACCTGTAGTATACCCACATTTCGCTTATAATGGGGCATAATATACATGACACCAGTTAGTTTCTGCTCAGCCCGATACTGCACCCGGATAAACATTGAAATCAAAACAATAATAATCTCAGTCCCTATCAATTTCGTGAATCGCAAAGGCTCATTCTATTTCTGTACCAAGATTTATGAATGGTAAACCAAATTCACTTGTATGAAACAGTCATCAATAGTAGCCCTCATCTATCCTATACATATAGGATATTTTTGCCACCACTTCTAAATTGGTATTATGTTCTCTGTTCTCTACCCACATTGTTCCAGTTTCTTTTTATAACTGTCATCATTCTGTATCATTCTGTATTTGCCACAACTGAGATTAGCTGCTGCCTGCAAACCGTTCACCGTCTTTCTTTATGTAACCAGGTTCATTTTCATTAGAAACCTATTCTTCAGTCAGTTCGTCTGTTTTGAAATTCTTAGAAACCGAATTTCAACTCATGGAGACTTTTCACTAAGCTTTTTGCAAAATACTATTTCTCAAACAAACATTGTACCTATTTAATATACCTACACGTTATGATTTCATGCTAATTTTCGTCCAAAGGAAAACAAAGTAATTAACAACCAACCATGTACAAACGAGGTCGAAAGTCAAGTTAAAATAATTAATTCTCTTGTTTACAAGCTTCCGGCGCCCACAAATGTCGGACAAAGCCTTAGTCAACGGGTTGTTACCACATGAAAGGTCCTTTACATCAACGGTGGGGTTTGCAATATATTATTAGCATATGCCAAAGCTGATAAAACCAATCACGATTTTCACACAGCCATACGCGTCGCTTTCGACGCTATATAACTTACTAACTCGTCAATTTGTTGTTAAAGTACTGAAATCTCATGATTACATCACGGATAGTCAACCATTTTCTTCATTATTGGGTTCTTCGAATAAGTGAATTTTGCTGTTATGTGGTGGTATTGTTGCAGTAGACTGCTGTGCTTTATGAAAAACAAGAATAGAAACGTACCAGAAAACAGAAAGTCGTTGAAGAAATAATTGGTTGCTGTAGAGAAAACTTCATGGTAATTTCGCATTTTACGAACCGACAATTTAGTGTATGTGAGCTTTGAGTACCAATCATGTTCTAGCCAAAGAAACGATCATTATTTTATATTGTACCTATGATATATTTCACACTTTGGTTTTTTTTTTTTTTTCTGTGCACTTGTCCTGTAATTATTGTAAAATAATCGCTTTAAACTGCATTACCTCCAATTAAATAACCATCTAATCGATTTATCGTCAACGTTTTTATACGTTTCCTTTTCCTTCAGCAATAAACCTTACCACACTATAATAGCATCGAGTTGATCTTAAGAGCCAGTAGCTTTCGTGTCCGCTTTCCAACGACCACGGCTATAAATAATAACATTCACACGGTACACGTATTTAAATAAATACGTATCAACTTTCCCGGGCACAACACTAGACATTGGGTAAAATAAATTTTAGAATTGATCCGTGTTATAAATCGATTTGGGAAGGTCTAATTTGAATTTGAAGTCCAACTGTAGCATCGGTTGTATTTTCTATTGAGTCATAAAAACATTCAAATTTTTAAGTTGTTTTGAAAGCCAATTATTAATTCAAATAATGTTCTGTATTTATGAAAGTTGAGAAGACTGAGGGCAAGGCGTGGATTTTGAAAGTAGACGAGGATAACAATTCGTACAAAAATAAGATATCTGCTTTCCTTGGCAGATGAACTGTTATTTCGAAACTACGCCTATGCGTAAAAGGCGTAATTTCAAAAGCCATTATTAAATTCAAGTAATCTGTAAAACCCCATCAATACCCACTTGTTTATATTCTAAATTGGATTAAACCGCTTTGCATTCAGCCTATATTTTCCCAACCCACTTCCACAATTCAGAAACGTTTTCTACTCAACATTTTCTGATCAATCACCTCAATCATTGATAGCTATATATAACACGGTGTGCCATATCGAGAAAATTGAAATCGACTTAATCGCTAGCTAATCATCGATCACGAGTAACGACTCTATCGATGCGTTATCGATTATGACAGACTCGATTTATCACGGCTAGCATCTTGTGTCCCTTCACTAGTTGTGTGCAGAAATTACAGAAGTATTTACGTCCTACTCTCACATGTAAACACGTTTGATGACATTAGGAACATAGTTATCTTGGCGTCATGTATTTATTACTTGAAGTTATTCCTAATTACTGCTGGACATTAAAGGAATGGGGAATTTGTAATTAAGTTTTCTCGCAGTTTATTTGCTGGTTCTAGTGAGGAATGGACAATGAACTGCTGGTTCCGTTCCGTGTTTGTAATGAAGGTGCTCTTTCTAAATATCTTTATCTGCACCCAAACTTAAACTCCGTTTGATCTGTGCAGCGGGGTAATTGTGAAACACAATCACAGGAAGAATGGCTTTCAATTTGACAGTTCACCAACACTCATTCCGAAATTTACGTTGTTGAGCAGAATTTTTCGAACATATGAAGCAATAGATTAGCAATTTCCTTCAAAATTATTCAGATTGTTACTGATAGGGTGTTACGTAATTAGAGTTTTTTTAAAAATCATCTTGTTGTCTTTTTTTCTTATTTTCTTTGACCCCATTAATGACCCCATTAAAAAAACATAAATAATACAAACAAAAATTAAGAGAAAAGTAAAAATAATTTTATACAATTTATTACTTTGTAAACTTACAAAAAACCATGAATTATTTTCAAAAACATTAATGTATCAAGCAATGAGACAAGGAAGGCACAAAAAATTACTACCGTTAAACAAGACAAATAAGTTGATTCAATCTGAGTGACTGTAATTAGGGTGATGGGGACGGTTTCAGACTCAAAAATAATAAAAATATTTCGTAAATTTTTCATTTGGTTAGTATGTGGCACGTACGTTCGTTAAAATCTATCATTTAGCTTTATCAGTAGCTATATAGTAGAAAATATAGGCATGGTATGGTCTTTTTACACCAAACTTATTTTCTAAATCTTCCTTCCCTTTTTTCTAATTTTCTTTGTAAAATTTTTGTTGGACTAAAAATATCTTCAGCCCTCACTCAGAACTAATGTTATGCAAGAGAATGTCACAATGCAAATGCAAGTCTATGCATGACTATTAGTGGCTTTAGACAATACACCTCAGTTTTTCGTAAAACCTTACTAAACAATAGTCTTGCTTCACACATGCCTTTGCATATTTTGTGCACATTGCTGTTGTGCTTAAAACTAAAGAGCTTAGTCTATGAGTATGCACCTTTGCATAGAATTACGAAATCTTACGTAAAGTTCGTGCTTGTTGCTACAGATGGCGTTACTTACTACGTTGTTAGACTTGTAAAAACATATTGCTATTTTTTTATAGATACTGAAGAGAGAGAGAAGAGTGTATTGTTTTATTTTTTTTAACCAGTCTTATAAACAACCAAAAACTTATTAAATATTAATATTCCTGGCATACACGATATCGAAAGAAATGAATATAAATATTAATCAAACAAAACAACCCAGAGGATTTCTGAATGTTACTTTAAAAAAAAAAACATCAACTGACAACTGGCACATCTACCTCGCACAAAAAAAAAACAAAAATAACTACAATTATTATCGGGCCCAAAGCTTAATCAAGTGACTTTCGCATTGCTTTCACTCGCGAATCAATTATGTGCCGCTTTGAAGCGAATTGAAGCAATACCTTATAACTTAACACTTTGATTAAGTGAAGTTTTTAATTTACTTTTGACATAACTTGAAGTAATGTTGTGTTTACACAGGTGCCTGCTGGGAAATTAATGTAATTGTACGTAATTATGTGGAAACAAAATGCTTAAGTTTGTTTTTTTTTGTGCAAAAGAGAATCATTACGTGAGTACTTTCGTAATAATAATTATCATCTTGTTGTCATTGATATTAAAAACAATGAAGGAAAACGTCGTTACGAAAATGGCGTGTCCTGACATATAGAAGGCCTGAATCCCAGTTGTAGGAACAAAAAAGGTTGATTAAGTTTAATTTAGGAGATAGATATTTATAAATGTATTTTTTTTTATTTCACCTGGCATCGGTTTGGTTGCTGAATATGAACCTCCCTAAAAGAATAATTTAAAAAATATGCTTACAAAATTAAATGCTAAAACAAAATGATAATAACTTTTATTACCTACTCAAAATCGCAATCGCAATCGCTACTGCTGAGCATGAGGTCCTGGGTTCGATTCCTAGGTCGGGCAACGTGTTATTGGGTTTTTCTATCTGGAATTTCTCAGTAGAAGCACGAAGTCTGAATTTGTGCCTGTTAGATGGCAATAGGCTCGCCCCCTATTACATGGGACTTAAACATAACTGGCGAAATGTGGGTGTACTATAGGTACACCTCTGCCCAACCCTTCGGGGAAACAAGGCGTGCTGTTATGTGTTATGTTACCTACTCAAAACTCTTATGATCTCTCAAATCTGGCTACTCAGTTAGTGACACGTTAGTTTTGAGTAGTGTCATAGAAGATGGGCCTTAATCTTTGATTATCACGTGGCCTGCGAATGGCGATCACAGTATAAAATCAAAAGCTTATCACCACCATCACGAGAAGCATTAAAATCAATCGGAAACTCTTTCTATGTTTCTTAAAATTTATTTCACTTAGGCCTACTTTTATGCTCATAAGTGTTCACTGTTTTCCACTTATCAAAACAGCTGCGCAACACGCCCAAACAATTTCATTCCGACACAATAATTGACAAACTTTCATTGTTTGCTCGTCCCTATTAGTTTGAAAAGGATTGTGCAAGACAATTGTTTGTCTTAATATAATAAACCCGTTCATTGACCGTGAATTAAATGACCTGTTTAACGCCTTACTTACATGATGATTTTGTAGCCATAAAATAAATTCACTCAATGAAAACTCGACACATTTTCCTAAATGTCCCCAATTACATTTCTCGAACAAACAAGTTCATTAAAACATCACCTCAGGATAAGGTTCCGTTAAATTATTTTTTATTAATTCT
This sequence comes from Dasypolia templi, assembly GCA_963555695.1. Taxonomy (NCBI): domain Eukaryota; kingdom Metazoa; phylum Arthropoda; class Insecta; order Lepidoptera; family Noctuidae; genus Dasypolia; species Dasypolia templi. The sequence goes on along the minus strand of OY743148.1, from coordinate 4,249,272 downwards.
ATTATTTTATAGTTATCGACTAGTTTGTATAGGTCTAAAATCGCCAACCCGTCTTGTGTTAGCGTGGTTTTCAATTCTCGTTAACTCTCTGTATGAGAAAATGCCTTTGCCCTGCAGTGGGTAAGTAATAGGCTGGTATTATTATTATTAAAAAGTGGCGATTGGACGGTTCGGGCTAGTAAATTCGTGCGAATCGACCATCAAGCCCTTTAGTGGAATTAGTTTTATATTTTTCTGAAAAACGAAAGCTCTAAAGCTCATTTACCTATGTAACTAGACAACAGGTACCTTTTTATCACTTCATCGGTTAGCAGAAGTAACTATTAGCTTCGAATGGGGTCAAAAACTACCGTTTAGTAACTAGGTACTGGTAGAAAATGTAACCTATATCCCAAAATGTAAGATTGCTTTTGAAAAGGTGTTACTAAAACAATGAAGCAACATGCCCTACCTGGCTGTGATTGAGCGAATCATACACGTGTTTCAACAGAATGAAACGGGAGTTCCATATACAGACATGTACCTTAGGGCAACGATAGGGTAACTGTGCTAAAACATAGAGAAATAATCCTTTTGATGATGTAAGAAAATACTTAATTTCAGAACGAAAAGGTGTTTATGGGTACCAATTTAATCTTCTGAACTCGATCAAGGAAAGCTGTTCAAGCTACAGACGAAAATTTGAAAGCAAAATAAATGTACTTCATTGATAACTTATAAAAAGTGTTTAAAAAAAAAACATCGAATATTATATTTTATTTATGCAACATTGACGAAATTTGATGTAGGTTCTTCGGGAAAATACGTAGATTTTCATGTAGGAGATCCCAGTCATTATGTAGGGCAGCTCATTTTCAATCGGTCAATTGATTTTTACTACAACATAACATAACATCACGCCTTGTTTCCCCGAAGGGTTGGGCAGAGGTGTACCTATAGTACACCCACATTTCGCCAGTTATGTTTAAGTCCCATGTAATAGGGGGCGAGCCTATTGCCATCTACCGGGCACAAAACCAGACTTCGGACTGCTACTGAGAAATTCCAGATAGAAAAACCCAATAACACGTTGCCCGACCGACCGATCGTAGCAGTTTGCGTTCTGTGGATTCTGCTTACCTCTATGAGAAGAAGGCGTAAGTTTATGTATACATATTATCTATTAAGTAAGAAAAAGATGCAGATATTGATCTTTTATGAACAGAAACATTTATCAGGTTTAAGGATCCTCCTCTAACCCTTTCTCTTATGGTCACCATACAATCCCAGCACAGTTATTGGAAAGGCAATGTTCAAGCCAGATGCGCCCGCGCCACTAACGGACGTAAATATTTACACTTTTTCCTAAGCTTCCGTAAAATAATTAAAGTAAAAATAGTTTACTTTAGAAGGTACGTTTGTTTTAATATCTACCTTTATGAAGTTGGATGAGGAAATCATTGTAAAAGATATCTTGGGTCTTGTCTGTTTGTAACTTAGGCCGAAAGTTGTAGGTGAAATAAACTCGAGTTACTGGTAATGTGTTTATTTCATTATGAATCTGTGGTGTATGTTTTATTGAATGTATGTCTTTTTTTGTTTACAGGTAAGCATCATATGGATTGCATCCTGTTTTTTGGGAAATGGTGCAAATCAGGGTAGGAATAACAATAGTAAAGCGTTTTTAAAATTGCTTATTTTGTTCATTTGATACGAACCATACTATACCTAATTCACTGTGGCGTTCTGTCTTGGTTAGCTGTTAACCAATAGCCTCTTTTATTTTGTTAAGCCTAATTAAAGAGCTTTTTAACTCATCCCTGTTTTTAGATTTTGTCTTATTCATCCCTGCCGTTTCTATAGTCAGTAGTCAGTAGTAGTAGTTAGTGTAGTCTCTCTTATAGAGAAACATAACAAAAAAATGTCTATAACTATAACTAAGAACAACATCTAAGATCATGGTCAGGAATGCCCATATCATCACGGAAGCCACTCAACTATTATAAATTCCATAACGGCGCATCTAGGGACCGCTTCTGATAAATTCAATGATTTACTGCTAATCCTGTTTACCACTCTATCACGCTTTCTGATCGTACTAGGGACTTATATAGATTAGAAGTCGAACTTGGAAATGGAGAGGCAGAAATTTGCTTTAGCTGTTAAGGTTATAATTATTTGTGATGTCAACATTTAAGGGGACATGTTGATTTAACATCCGTTGTTACTGACCTGAAAACCAAATGAAATAGCAAATAGTTAGTAAGAGATTCCTAATTCCAAACAGAAACTTATTTATACAGATTAAGTTCCAAAGAATCAGTAATCAAATAACTTAGCTTCCATTATTAATACTATTAATACATAAGCTCTCTGCATAAGTGAAAAGTATACCAGATCATCACTCAAGTATAAAATAAACACAGTACAGTAATAAATTAAAAGTATTTTTACAACTAGTCCATCAATCAAGCAAATTATTCATGACATATGCTTTCATATAACTTAGTTATACCTACTGATGTTCAGTCAATGTTAGCAAAAACTTGATTAGGTTAAAGCAGTCTGTTGATTCAATTTGAAAGCTTGTAGATCAATAAATAATGATTGAATATATCTCAATGACGGATTATATTGACAGGTTGCTTGTGTGTGACCTACTAGGCTTTGGACTGAGTGGTTGGATGATAATTAATAACTTTATTATTTTAATTCCAAGGCTAGTTTGAATTGTTTTTATGTAATTTTTGCCCCCTTGCATTACTTTGATCTCTTTCTTTTCTTCAACGAGTGTTTCAAGACGATCATCTTCGTCATCGTTTTCCTTATCTTATCCCAACTGATGTGCAGCATGTCAGTCGCTCCTCCACACACCACTGTAAGCCGTCATCGTAGTTAGTGTCTTTTTTAAGATAGTCAAATTTTGTGAATTGGGTAAGTGTTTTTTTTTCCATGTTGCATAAGCATTCATTATTGTCATCTTCTATAGCATTATCACGTATTAAACAAACAATTACAAGTTTGCAGATTTACCACAAAATATGAATGTGGGAGACGACAACCATCATATTTTCTCACACAATACAGACAACTTGAAAAATATATTTAGCTTAGTCCAGAACCTTTATGGGAAAGACACACAAGCACATGAGTGATTCATTCAAACATAGCTACTGAACTTGTCTGAGGGTGCAATATAACAATGGAACAGGTTGCCGCCGTATATAGCAAACAATTTACTTATTAGACGAGAGAAAAATTGAGCCCCTAAGATGTACTGGTGAGTTTTGAATTCTTGGAATGCTTTTTTATAAGAATTTAATTAGTCCATTTTCAACAAGCATCCACAACGTTAGAACTGCATTTTTGCGTTTCGGTTGAAGAACTCGCTAATACATAATAGTGGTAACTTAAACTTCAGTAGTTTATATTCTCTGTCACGTTTATAATTAGGTCACGAATGGCCACGAATCAAAACTTCTTGTTTTATTTTGGGCTCTTTCTTTACCTTTATTGCCAGTAATGCTTCTTTTCAGAGCACCCTTTTCAAATTAACTTTATTTATTCTAACAGCCTAGTTCTGAACGACATAATTTTTCCTTTTTTTATAACATCGAAAAAATCATTTAAGGTACTTTTTCTTATAAGTGCTCGGTCGAGCTAAGTTTTCGGAAGTAAAACTTTAGCCACGCCATTTAGAATTCGAACTCCAGCATAAGTCCAAAGATTAAAATCCTCTTAACAACAGCATGAATACCTGTGATCAGCAGCGTTTTAGGCGCCCGCGAGCAAGTTTTTGCGTCCAGCCGATGAGTCACAGAGTCAACGTACGGAACCCAACCGCGCGCCTTTGATGGTACTTTTTACTTTAAACCTTTTTTGCAAACCTTATCCACTCGAGATGAATTCAATATTATTTACATTAATAAATTCTTCGCGTTTTATTTTTGTGTTGATGGGATCTGTATCGTTGCTTGTAAAGTTTAAGGTTTTATTAAAATTGTAGGGTATTGGGTCATTTATTGGGTGAGCTATTGGTATATGGAGATCATCTGATAACACGTAGATTACTCTTCTTTTATTAGACCTCCTGGAAATGTAAATAAGCAGCATGTCAGAGAGTAAAGTGGAAAATCAGTCGTAATCCAACGTATCCCTAATACCGTCGGTTACTGCCTAATAGTTCTACTTTGGCACAGTATATTATTGTCATGTCCATATTTTTATATATTTAATTACTTGTGGCTTCATTAATACGTAATGCAACTAGGGATGATTAAACTTGTTACATACATTACCGTGTTTTGTCACTCATCTCACTTCCAAATAGGTAATAAAATACTTTACGCAAGAAAAGCAAAGCTAACTGATGAAAAAGAATGTCCATATAGCACTTAAAGACACTGATTAGTAACAAATATAATTAAATTGACCAGCAGCGGGTTTAATGCGTAACTCACTATCTGTAGGACTTATTCCATGTAAATATTTTAGGAAAATCGTATACTTTTACAATGTATGTGAATATATGAGAACCATGTATATATCAAAAAATTCAACATGATTCAGCTTATGATGGAAATTGTAATACGTAATGAAGGTGAAGACTAGATAACAGACTGATTCAAAATATGTTCAACTATCATCAAACACTAACTACTCGTAGTTTTTTTTTTTTTTTGAATGGCATCTCGCAGGTCAACCTATGAGGTTGTCGTCTGCTTAAACTTACTACTATTACACCATGATTCAGCATGATTACAACATGATTCAGCTTATGATGGAAATTGTAATACGTAATGAAGGTGAAGACTAGATAACAGACTGATTCAAAATATGTTCAACTATCATCAAACACTAACTACTCGTAGTTTTTTTTTTTTTTAATGGCATCTCGCAGGTCAACCTATGAGGTTGTCGTCTGCTTAAACTTACTACTATTACACCATGATTCAGCATGATTACAACATGATTCAGCTTATGATGGAAATTGTAATACGTAATGAAGGTGAAGACTAGATAACAGACTGATTCAAAATATGTTCAACTATCATCAAACACTAACTACTCGTAGTTTTTTTTTTTTTTGAATGGCATCTCGCAGGTCAACCTATGAGGTTGTCGTCTGCTTAAACGGACTTGCCTGTGGTTGCCCTAATAAATTAAGGCCTCCAGCCAGGACTTAAACTTAAATACTAACTAAAACTAAGCGACAACGCTAAGGGCACCCCCTGTGGGGTACGGACCTCGGCTTAGGGCGTCGCTGGAAGAGGGCAGCAAGGGACTAGCTGGATCAGGATTGATATTAATTAGGGACGAATTTAAAGCTACAGGCTCAGCGGCGTGGGCTGGCTCGAGCAAGGGTCGGGAGGGGCGTGTATTTGGGCGTCGCGTCGGGGCTCGGCGGCGAGGACGGTAGGACGGCGATCAGGTTTTGGGCTTATGTAGTGTGCTGGTGGCCTTACTACTCTCCTGGAGGAGGGTAGTGGCGTCGTCGGGGGCGATTAAAGTATGCCTTGGTCGGCGAATACTGCTAATGCGGGAGGGAGTGTAGCGGGCGGCCGCTGAGATCAAGGGGTTGGAGTGTTTAATGCCACAGTCAAAGAAGCGCTTCGATAAGCGTTTCATGAACTGGTTTATGGTAGGCATTTTAAGGTCGATGTGGAGATTTATATTACGGACATAGAAGGCCCCCTTCTATGTCCGTAATATAAATCTCCACACTCACCCGTGACCTTTCTGAGGAAACGGTTCTGGAGGGTCTGCATCTTATGGAGATGACGTGGGTGAGCATGCGCAAATACAACGCAGGCATAGGTCATGATGAGACGGATGACTGCGGTGTAGATGCGCAGCTTGCATTTAAGTGACAGTTTACTACGGGCTGTCAGTACAAAGTGGAGCCTGCTAAGAGCGAAGGAGGCACGCGCGCGAACCGCCTTAATATGAGCCTTAAAGGTAAGGTTTTCATCAAGGATCACGCCTAGGTATTTGGCTTGCTTCTCCCAGGGGATCGGCTTACCGTACATAGTGATCGGGCTGGGAAGTGGGGGAGGGAGTCGACGACGTCTCGAGAAGAGAACCGCCTGACTCTTATCGGGGTTGACCTCGATTCTCCATTTCTGGAACCAAGCGCCTAAGACGTTTGCGGAGGTTTGGAGAGTACGACCTATAGCATTGGGACAATGACCGGTATAGTAAACGGCAGTGTCGTCGGCGAAGAGAGCCAACTGAACCTAAAAACTCTGTGGGATATCGCTGGTGAACAACTACTCGTAGTGAAAAAAGCAATACTTTTATTTTAATTGCAGAGAGATTTTAATAACGGTTAGTTTAATTAGTAGAAAGTACTTTGGCGCCATATTAGATATTGGCAATGTGTTAGTGAACAGCACTTAGTACTCATACTAGCACATAATTACCTTTATATAACAGTGCTATATAACATTCACAAACACCGTTTGATGTTTGTGAATGTTATATAGCACTTTTTTACAACTACATGTATCATTAATATTAACTTTATTTCAGTAATAAACTATGGATAATCTAGTTCGAACTTAATCTGTAAATACTAAGCTTTGCAATACTGATTATCATTTAATGTAAATGTTAAATTCAATGAGAACAATAAACAACGTTAAGTTGCATTACAGGTTGCAAGGAAGTTAAAGAAAATGTTGTTGTAGCGAATGGTTGTTGTAGTGATAAGCATCACGATCAAGCAACTGGTGTTAAGTTATAAGAAAAGGGTTGTAAATTTGTTTAATTAAATGCTGACTTAAACCTTATTACTTAAAGGTTCTAATCAGCTAACTTTTGAATGACTATTAACGTTCAGTTTTGTATCGAAAACACGTACAACAATAAATAGGTAACGCACATTTTAAGATCTCAAAACTACACCAAAAAATATCGACGGTAAAAATGTGAACGAATAATTTAGAATTGTAAAATTCAGTTTAAGACAACTAACAGACTTTAAATTCAACATTTTCTCTCAAAAACTCCATTCGGATTCAACACACGAACACGCTCCACATTTTGTTTAATCACATGCATTTTACAAACCCTTTTTGGGTTTTTGAGTAATTTTAAACTTTCATAGTCTCAACATGTGTCACTATGAGATTAATTTATTGTATGGGAACAAGATTTGAAGATGGTCTTATTTTCGACACAAACAATGAAGATTTATGAAAATATCATACTACATTTCTATAAGAAATAATTATAGTGCATATTATATAATGACAACTTTCAGGCGTTTAAAATTAGACATAAAACATGTAGAAACGATAATTATTCAAATGAAGGATATCAAAACTTTGCCCGAAGAAATCATAAAAAAAACGTATTTTGAGATCCTGAGACCCTTTTTTGTTTAGACAAAGCCGACTTCGATAGTTCTAGTGATAATAATAATATTGGAGATATCTTTATTATTGAAGCTTATGAAGATAAAGCACAAAACACTCAAATGATTTATTTAATAGATGTCTCATTTAAGAAACTCGTTGAAACGCTTGTTAGCATTTGCATAATTAATGAACACATATTTGTATACCTTTATGGCGATGATCCTAAATTGATTTATTATAAATTGTCGAGAAGTTCCTAATTAATACAGTTGAACATCAAATTTCTAAAATCAACAATATAACTGTAAAAAAATCCACAAATCATTATCAATTCTGGTCCTTAAAAAAACTACCAAAAATATGAACACACTCGATATAACCTCAATACCTCAAATCCCTAAAACGGAATAATAGCAACAGAGTTAATAATGAACTCGAACAAAATCTTAACCTATACAAGTTCGTCACATAAATCCAAAAAAAAAACAACAAAAGGATCTTTTTGTCGAAGAAAAAAGTCTATGGGAAAGAAGCGGTGCCCGAACACGAACGCCTAAAAATTTTAGGACCGCGTCTCTCCCGGTACGGGAGCGGAATTTTAAACAGGGACTCCTAAAATGGAACGTCGGGGATGCCTTAGGCTCTGATGAAAAACTTCCAGACGGTGAATCAGAACGTCTGAGTCTTAAAATTGCTGGAATTATTGTTTTCGATATAAATAAAGATGGGCGTGATGGTATGAAGGGTAGATGTGTAGATGTAAAAGATGTTGTGGTTATTTAGAGGCAGTTGGACAAGTGATTTAATGAGGTTTGTGTTATCATATTTTAACATCAGTAAGACAACCAGTTTTTTTTTTTAAAACGTTGCACACTAGGAATTACTCCTGTATCGTGGGTGCGTTTACAAACATGAAAACTCACATACACAAGACACCCAGACCCGGAACAACTATTTGTAGGTCATAAAAATATTTGTTCCGTGCGGGAATCGAACCCGCGACACGCAGCGCAGCAGCCGATCGCTCAACCACTGCGCCAACCGTGCCGTTGGAATAAAGACCATGCTCTAGTTTTCTCTACTCTTACACCATTTTAGTAACAGTGAATAGATTTTAACTCGAGACTACAAAACACCTGATATAATATATCTCAAGCCAGAAGAATATAAAGCGCGGTTGTACATTCACTTGGTTCAAATACAAATAATAAATAGGGGAAACGACAAACTTTGTAGCATTTCATTCAGCCAGAACAGATAAATTACTAGATACGGCTAGCAGCTGGTATAGACAGTCTCAGGTACAAATTAATTTGGTCATTATTTTTTGCCGGTATTAATCTCTGTATTAAAAAGTAGCGGTCAAAACACCTAACAAGCTAATTAAAAAGAGATAAAATAATAATCTAACTTAATATTTGTCTTGTTAACAAATACCGTTCACAATCCTACAACGATTCTAATCTGTAATTTGCGGTCAACTTACTTGAACAATTGGCACATGCAGAACTGGATCAAATTCTGTTGCATTAAATATTATAAAATCAACATTCTCAATCGTAATATTCTTAAATGTTTAATTTAATCTGATCTTGTACAATTTTCTTTTGCATGAAGACGTAATTATGTGCAAAAACACCGAACAGAGATTCCCTTGAAAGACAACGTTTTTAAACGCGCATATTATGCAGGTAATTCTCGCCTACTTACATTTTAAATCATGAGCAACTTTTATAAATTGTTCAGGTTTTCCAACATCAATTTTGTTACGTAGAATACGCCCAATATATTTTTAAGAATGGGTCATTATGTAAATGATGTATAATGACAAGTTTTTGAGCTCATTAAAGTAAAATTCTCTTTTTTACGTCCGATCCGGATCGATCGATATAGTTCTGTGTCCAACGATCGCTTTATGAAATAAATTTAAATATCCATCCAGATTTCTTTAAAAATGCTATCGTATTAATTTAAGAGTTAAGTAATGTGACATTACGAACAGTGGTACATTTGTCAACGAAAGTGGAACAATATTTAAAAAAAAACACTTTGTCGAGGTCTGTACATGGCATGAACACATAAAGCTCACTGATTACGCCCGATCCATTTAAATTATATACTGAACAATTCTTGAGTAGCCCAATGCGTTGTATATTACTTACAGCTGTGAAAGTAAATAAAAGTCATGTTTGACACCTAACTATTATCATGATATACCGTAGCATTATTAATGTTTAGTGCTGTGTGGATATTATATCCTTCTTTTAGATTTTGTTCAACAAATAACATGAAAAATCAAAGCAACTTTAAGACTGCAATGATAATATTTACTCTGAGGTTATTCCAATTATTGACGTCTAAAATTACGTTGGTGCTTAAAAATGTTTGCATTTCATCAAAATTATTTTGATCACTATTCACTTGTTATATATGATCGAAAATCCAAAAGCAATAATTCCCAAAATTGCCGTTTACCTGTTTCGGACTTTCACTGTTGGGATCAGTTTGTCATTCTTGAATCACTCACGATGATTAATGGTGCACCAAATTATAAGGTGGTCGCGTCTGAAGAAATTGGTCTATAGGGCCTTCGAACATAAAAATAAAAAATTAAGACGGTGTGGGAACATCCTTTGATATGCTTACGTGAGTTTTGACCTTTTTTCGATCGATCGACCGTGGGGAAGCACGCTCGATCTGATCAAAGTTTTATAACCCACTCACCAATTTTATGGTTTTAATTTCAATCAGGGAAGCTGATAGGTTCTCGACTTTAGATACAGTTTAAAAGAAAATTGGAACGGAAAGAACACCCGCTTGGTAATTTGAATACAAAAACAGTATTGTTAATTTTAAAAGTAGAGGGTGATATTATTACTATAGTTTTGGCGCATGCGGACAGAACAATGCCCGCTCTCGAGGGAGGGACTACCGACCCCTTTTGCAAGTAATAATATTTTTACACCATTATCGCACAGATTGTTTGAATGTTGGTTTTACTTTATAAAAATTAATAGGAATACATAATTATTTGCACATTTAATTTCAAATCAGTATTTAAAACCAAGAATTATAGCATACCCAATGTCAATAAAAGATAAGGCTATTTAAGGAACAAAACATATAAAACAATAGAGTCTATGTATAATCAGACTATCATGCATGCAGGTCAGTCCGTTCAACATGAATCTAGGCGCACATGTCTGCATCGCGCGCGGCGTCATTCTCGTCGAAGAAACGTCGCGCGGCGGACGTCAGCGCGCGCGTCGTAACCGTTAAAATTCAAATTACAAACTGTTGTCAGACCAAAATCGTGACATAGTTAATAATAAAAAAAAACAAGTGTGTGATAAACCTGACATTTATTGATCTTGTGAGTGAATTCAGTGAAATATAATCGGTTAGTTGATCCCGTACTGGTGTTCATGTAGAGACAAGTGGTTGTGACCTTCTGTGTTGTAAAAAAGGAGTTTGTTCTCAAACTTGTATGCAAAAGTGATGAGAATATGAATTCGAAGAAATTGGAATGTTTTGACGACGATGATTCCGTGGATGATAAGCCAAGTCTCAGCTTTTTAGGTAAGTACGAGATGAATAATAAATTCAATAGTATGTATATTATGTTTATGTTTACAGAAATAATTTCATTGATATTTCTCCTGAAATTTATGAGGTAGCCTATTGATATGAATATCATGAAAACTACGTATCAGAGATAAAGTGTGGGGTTAGGAATGCTATTAGTAAACGTCGTATCTGGTGAACTTTACTGCAGAAATCATGACTTCGTAATATACATTATTATCTTTAGATTAGATTTCCACTTCAGTAATTTGAAAACCTATTTATGAATGCCATAATTGGGTCTTGTCTGTTTCTAATTTGAATTTAAATGAGTTGAATCAAAGGGGATATTATACTTCCCCGTCAAGGCAACATTTTGGCATAATAGTCTTTTATTCCCTTAATTCTAAAATTGGAAATATTCCATGTATATCTTAAATGGATAATGGCTTTAGCTTCCTTACGAACAACCCACAACTAATATACAAAAAATCGTGCCTCGCAATTAACCTTCGCAGTGTCCAACGACTGCAGTAATTATTCCCCTCCATTAAATGCTTTATGTAGTTATGTTCACGTTTTTAGTATTTTAATTTTTTTAAAGTTTAGTTTAACTTTTAAAGTTTTTATTTACCAAGACTGCAGTGCTTGAAGGAAACGTCCTAGTTTTTGCAGAGATCCATTATGTATCATTAAGTTTTTCATCAACATGAATTCGTATAACTGTTTTGTGATGGAATTCTTAATAGACATCTTTTGATATGGCATTCTAATAACGACTTTGATTATTGGAAATGTCTGTATTAGTCATTTTTGGAGGTCACCATAAAAGAAATTGCTTAATAATTTCCATACATTTCACAGTGTCATCTAAATCTGGATTTTGTGGGGGTGTCTTGAGTCATAGACAAATGAAGCAAAGCCACGTATCCTGGTATGAGTCAGGTCCACCTAAGGTTCATAACCCACGCCCATAACTATGCCTGTCGGCAAACTGAAGAGTTTATGTAGGTAGTGCAAGTGAAACCCAATATTCCTTGCCAACAAGAAATTGTAGCTGCATAAACATAGAAAGGATTGAAAAAGTTAAAAAATAAAACAACCTGAATTAATACGGTTAAAAGAAATTGTAATGCGAAATGAGGTTTATAATTTCAAAGTGAAATCATTGGTGTATGGGTTTTGATTGCTTTTTAAGTAGTCTGTGTGCTCTATAATACCGTGTATCACTGTTTTTGTTCATGTAGAATGTAATTTTACATTCGATGTAGGTACCCAAAACTATGACACTAAACAGTAAAGTCGGCGAGTAGGTACAACATTGTCTGTATTGGGACAATCTCTAAAGACCTCAAAACTGGGCTAAAGCTACCAATTATTATAAAGGCTATTGCGTCAGCACCCATATTTAACTTATCTTTTTTGTTATTAAATAATAAATCAATGTCGCAGACTACTTTTTAGGTGCCAATAAAAGTAGAATCAATAGTCGTCTTACTCCCAAAGATTCACTCTCATTTTCTGTTCAGCTTCCAACAAAGCTTCTACCGAAACACCTGTCTTTCGAAATCAATACCTGCTTACTATAAAAATCAAATTAATACTCATATTAATCTGTGCTGATGTTTTAATCATGCCAGTGACCTCAAAAAATGTATAAGCTATGATTTTAAATCGCAAAATAGTCGTAAAGTCTCCATTTTGCTGTCTTATTGCTTATTATTATGACTATTTTACAGACTTATCAATTTAAGTGTTGGATTACTTCTCCTATATCTTCAAGGTTCATTAAATTGATTAGGCTTATCTATTCGTAGAACTTAGGTTTTATCTGATTCTTACCAGAATCAAAGATTATCTTTATTACGAATTTTGTGTTTTATTCGTTTCGAGTTAAATTGTAAACATGGACTCTTTTTATCTGTCTGTAGATAGGAAGAATAAGAATTTATGAAGTTTCAATTTTTAAAATACCGTATCTAATAGCGTCAGTAGATAGGTATAGGGTCACTAATTAACAAACATAAACGTTTACACTTTATTTATATTGTTTTTATATCTATTAAAACAAGAAATTACACCTAGTGTCAACTACGGTCAAGTGGTCCAATTTGTACTAAAACATGGGGCCAATTAAAATAAAACTAGACGTTCTTGTTTTATAGACAACTTAACTGGTTTAACTATTGGCGATTAATTTAATGAAACTTATAGTCATGGATTCATGCCGATTAACATAACTGTAATTATAATTATCAATGAGTTGGTAATAAAGTTTTATTTACGGTACCTGGTTGGTCCTTAGGCGATGCTTTGTTTCATAGCGTCATTATGCAAAGCAATTAAATTGATTTTATTTTTCGTTGAGATGAAATATGTGAGATTCCAAACATTAATAATAAAAACAGTTTACAATAGATTTCTCATTGTGTGATATGATTAAACAAATAAATAAATTTATAGGGTTAACAGAATTTATACATGATATTAAACGCGAGGTCAAATGTTAATGCAGTAAACAGGTTTCGAAATCAAACTTTAATAAGAAAAGCTTAAACTAGAACACTTCTTCGAAATATTGGGGCAATATCTAAATTCAAAACAATTGAAAATCTGTAAAATCAATATCAAAACGTCAACACAAGTTTTGTTGAAAATGACACCATTTTGTTAGTACAACATGAACACTTACAAAGTTAAAGTTCCTGTATTGTCACACTAATTATTTAACCGATGTAGATAAAGATGGTATCATGGGGTTAACTTATCGTGTAGTGTCAGACCAGTTAAGATATGAGGTATTTTTCCTAACTAGCTGTAGAAAGGGTCCTAAAAAAAGTGTTGCACGCGTACATTCGATTAGTGCTATGCAAATCAAAACCTATATTGGTAGCTGACTCGTTATTTAAAGCATAAGGTTCTTAATCAGTGTCTTCAACAATATAACTTTCATTTTCTGCCTTAACACTTTCAAAATAAGTTCCAAATTCTATTGTGCTCTCGAACCCTCATGTCAGTGCCCCATTTTTTGCCAAACAACTTAACTAAAGGTTTCGCTGAAACACCTGCATAATTAGTTTTTGTATATAAACAACAGTTATAATAGATTTCGATGATTGATACATCTAGTAATTTGTCATGATCAGTCATAGGCGGCGAGATGACGTAATAGTCATTGTGGAGTTGCTTTGCAATGACCTTGGATTAACAATGTACGGAAGTGTTAAGACGAAGTTCAACAACTTTTATTAATTTGTGAGCTTTAATATGTCTCCTAGTCTTAGATAATAAAACAAAGATAGTATACTCTTATTGTGTTGTAAAAGAGAATTAAGACCCAACACTAGACACAAATTAAAAACTTGTCTTACTACTTTAATAACAGTAGTAACGAAATTGTAATTTTTATAGCTGGTCAAAACACACAGTCAAAATTTAAATATGTTTATACTTTTCCCATTAAGAATTGCAGCTAATAATGGTAGGAAAATTAATTAAATAACCACATGACTTTATTCATCAATTTCACAAAACTCTGCCGAAGTTTCATAACGGGATGGCCAACTGGTCAAATTCAAGGATAATCACAACGGGGTCTAAGATAAACCCTGTCGGCAGCCCTCAAAGCTAGTAGTTGCTAGTGTAGATAGTGATGGCTAGTTTAAATACCACGATACTTGGACATCCACTCTCTCTGCGTATCTCTGTCATGGTTTGACGTGCTGAGATATGCATGTAGAGGGTGAAAGTTTCGGAACAGACATTGAGGGGCGAGTGAACGATCAGTGGAAATAAATCTGCAGTTTTAATTGCTGCATTGCATAGGACATTGGTCAATTGAATTTACTTTTCATAGATTTCACATTCATTGGAAAGGGTATTAATTGGTTTAACGATTGGGTTACTTGTTAAAACAAACTTGCCAGGAACAGAATTGCAGACTTATGGATTTGCAGGCACCAACCAGAGTACACTCCAATTTCAATTTAGCACAAGGCCATTTATATAGGCTATCAACTTTGTAATAACATCTTGTGCAACAATATCGAAAGCCTATCTTATTTGACTTAAAACTGTAATACAATAATGTTAAAACAGTTTATCTTTTCGCACTAGTTGAAAGAAGTCAAGAAAATTACCTATTAAAGAGCTGACAAGAAAATGCCTGGCAGCCTCATACACAACAAACATTATGGTAAATAATTTAGCTGTCCTATAAAAGAAAATCTCTCGATAACGTAAACATAAATCAAATTCAATTTCACTACTGCCGTCGTAAAAATATGCAGTTTACGTACTGTTTAAATCCTTACCATGAATTTTAACACTACAAAAATCGATTTCAAAATTATATTTCCAATAATCGGTTCCATCGAATCGAATAATATTTCTTAAGTACCAAAACGCGTATCGTTTTATAATAAGCTCTTTGATTCCGGTACATTTGACAGATTCTTTACAAGATTATCTAATGTAATATTTTCGGTGTAATCGTTTGAAACGACTTTACCCACGGTACTAACATTGTGGGGAGTTATGCTTATACTTTTTATATCTGTTTGAAATTGGCGTGGCGTTTTTAATTGTCGCTTTTTATTGTCTTTTGATTAAATTGATAATGAAAAAAAAACAACAGAATATTTTGTTGAAACTTCTGTAACTGTTTTATTATTTCTCAGTTTCGGTTTTACTGTCTGCTATTTGACCACCAGGGTCTTCGATTAGTATTTTGGTATTACATGGTTTTTAAGTAGTATGTACTTTCTTCGTCAGCTGCAGAATTGATTATATATTCTTTATTGCCCTCTAGTATTTGCGAACCAATTAAACTGTATTCAGCCGTTCAAGCCCTATTTACTTTCACTATTTTCTTATTGATAGCTAATAAAAATCTTGTAACTATGACCAAGATTAAAAGCCTGTGTAAACGCTAATTTTGTTGTAAGAAAATTTACACTACATTTTCAATGGTTCTTGTAGATACTTGTATGAGCCGGTTGTCACTCTGTAGAATGTAACAGTTTACTGATAAAATGAGCTACTGTGTTTCTCGGTTAACGAAAGACTTACAAACTAACTACTTTAAAGATATTCATGACAGGTCTTAAGGCACTTGGGGGATTAGCACTGAGGTTGGTATTGTTCTATTCTGCGGCCAGCATTCCACAGTTTGTCAAGGATGGATTTTGATGCGGAAGCATCTTGTAAGCGTTTATTTCTTAATATAAATTGAAGGAAAGTACGCATTGTAGACATTCTCGGCATTAGCTTTATAAAGAGATTTTCTAGTTTATTAACGGTTTGTTTCATTCACAGGACATTAGTCTGATTACAATTTTTATACGGCATTTAAATATGGATTTAAAAGAAAAGCTGATAATCATACGGATTGCTGTTAAAGAATTTCGCTATTGAGAGAGTCTTGTGAAATAAAATAAACCTACAATATTAACCAAATAAAATTTAGTGATATTAAAAGTTTAAAATTGGGACTCTCAGAAGCATTAAAACTCCCAGCTTTCTATCTGCAGCTTCTGGTACAAGATAAGAATTTATTTTTCTCCAACTATCGGGTTTTATATCACCACAAAATGTTTTACTACATTAAACTCCAAATCGTTATATCAGTTTGTCAATTTGTTCACTCATTTAACCCCTACATCCCGTTAAACCTTCTTAATCTTCCATAAGCCGCGAACACATTCAGCTAGCAACACATCAGTGCGTGAGCTTTCAGTGTGGTCCACTGAGTTATCAACAAAGAGACCGTTGGTTAGTGTGCTCGTGCCTTTGAAACCGGTACCCTTAAAGATTTTTTTACGCCCTTAATGAAGTGGCGTTCACTTAGATTTTTCTACCTGGCAGCTTTAAATGGACTTGTGTTTTGTTCTTTTTTTAAGAATGAGTGTGAAATATATAAATAATGGTGTTGGTTTTGAACTTTTTGATCATGTAAGTTCAAAGCATTTGGTTGGCAATCTTTAATTACCAAATTACTCTATGACAGAAGAGATTAATGCCAAAAACTCAATTACTACAGTAATTTTAAATTTCATTATGAATATGGGAATCCTGTTTCCAGTAAAGCCTCCGGCCAAACACTTGATTTATAACTATCATAGATTTACACTTCTTAATTTAACTCATTAAAATGCAAACATGAGCCTTAATCAAATATTTAAATTGGAATATAAAACTGGAAATTCGGATATTTGTTTAAATTCATGTCAGTATTTTAATAATTGCTTTACTATGATTATAAGACATTTACATTTTTTTATCTCTGTTTCATTTGATTTTCTGTTTCAAAACAAACTAATTTTTATCAACACGTTTTGCTTTCACATCTAAATCTCCTTTTTTATATTATGCTGCTTTGGTCTTAGAAACGATTATTTTGTCTTTATTTCTAAGATCAGTCTCAACTCCACTATTGTTGCATATTGTATCCTCAACTACACCATAATCCGTCTTAAAATCTTTTCATATATTTCCACTATCACCGAAAAGTCTTTCAAAGATACCATTAATAGGACAAACGATATTTCAAATGCCAATAAGTTACAGAACTGTATTGTTAACATCAACTGCGTAATGTCAACATTGCACTAGCTTAGACTTACTCCAACTATTACGTTAATGCAAACACACTCCTCTTACTTTTTGTTATTAACGATTATCAACCTTACTAGAGCAATTTGAGCATGTTAATGGCGGGCGGAAGTGGTAAGGGCCTCCGCCCTTACCACTTAAAAAAATAACCAAATTGAGCACATTTTTTATCGTTTACTATCTAAACTACCTACCGATGGATAGTTTCAATTTTGAATTGTAGAATGACTTTAAAATCAGCATCTTGTTTTAATGCAGTATGAAAATTCATTGTAATCGCATTCATTCTTTAAAAGCACTACCTTTAATGATCACGAACATTAATTCAGTGATAAAACAATCATAAATTACAATGTAATTAATACTTTTAAGGATACTTCTACTCTTAGGTCTTATTTTACTGGAACTTTAGGTTAAAGCCGTCAGACCAGTCCATAAAATGGCTTCTCTGGACATCGAAGTACCTGCTGTTAATATTCCATCAATTCTGATAGCTGTGCTAACATATGGGGGTAAAACTGGTAAAACAAAAGAGGGTACGTGCCTAAACAAATGGTCCGCGGGTCCCTCTAATTTGTTCGGTAAATATTTGTTCAATGATTTATTTTACGCTTCCTAAAACAGATAATGGGTTTTAGAAGGCTGCTTAAAAAAATAACTTATGGTTGGCATTCGGTGTTTTTTTTTTGTACAACGATCGATTCGAATAAGCTACAAAAGACAAGAATTCATCAAAGACCTATGTTTCTCACAACTACGTCTGGTCCAATCCAGGATAAAAACAGGTAGCCTATGTCCTTACCCGGGTCATCTGTGTGCCAAATTCCATCTTACCGTTAAGCCATTTTAGCGTGAAAGAGTAACAAACAAATAAACGAACAAACTCTCGCATTTATAATGTTATATATAAGTTACGATGGCAAAATTTATTAAAATGGAAAACAAATTAAATATTTTACATAACATTCTTAAATTTACACTTTTCTTAAAACTCAGAACACAAGATTGAAACGAACCATTCAAAATCATGTCCAGCCAGCCATCTTCAACGATTCAGATCTAAACGACCACAAGGTAATTAAACTATAAAGTGAACCTAATGAAAAGGAAGCCAATAAAACTGCTCTGTCTGATAATAATTTCCACGGCAAAGTAACTGATAAAGACGCCGTACAAGGCACCGAACTGAGGACAGGTAGTCATGTAGAGGTCCCGAGCTAACCTCAGCAGATGCAAATAGAAAGTTAAATCGAAGGCTGACAGTAAATCTATGGTATTAGAAGTATGGCATATTATTGTGTTACGGAAGTTTTGTTTCTAATTAGGAAATGTAGTATTTCTTTCTTTTCTGATTTTTGGTTGGTGATTGGTACATTCGTCTTTAATCATCTAGATTGACATTATTTCAGCAATGTTAACTTGTGTGTGATTCGGTTACGTTACACAAATCTTTTAGTATCTGTGTTTTTAGAATCATATAAGAGTTACTAGCCTTATGAGTGCGTATTCGAAAGACGTGTATGCGTGAACGATTCCAACACAACAGTTTTATAATAGTCTCTTCAAAAAGTTTATCCGCTATAATGGTTAGTGCTTGTTGCATAAACTGTGACATATGACGTCGTCCTTTAAGTTGTATCATCGATTACAAGTAGGTACCGCAATAATCAATTTTGACTCTGTTATTTACAAAAAAGTTTTTCCTCTATCTTGTACCGGATGAGAAGAAGGTCAATATACTGTTTCTTTTATTCCTTATCCACCATGAAAGTTACTGTTACAAAATTATGTTTAGAAACGTATTATAATATTTATTTCTTAAACAGTTATATTATTTAGCTATGGTTTATCTTTGTTTACATTCGGATCCGGATCTATGTTATAATGCAGGTCGTTTATTTTAATTAATTCTGCTTTGTTTAAGTCAGTCGATAATATACCGATGCATTTGTGCCCTGATGAACGACTCAAATGTTTGGTTTTCCGTTATTAACAACTTTATTTAATATTTTATCTAAATCTATTATATACTTTTGTTTTAAGCATTCAAAAAAAGTAAAACACTTGATTTTCAATGAAACATTTTAGTTTATGTCTCTAAATACATATTATAATCTAATACATCGCTTCTAAGCGACCTAAGCACTTAAGTACTGGCTCCAATAAAAGTTTTTGAGCTATCTAATTTAATAAAAGACGCTGACAAATAAAAGAATGAATAACTTTATTACAACGAAGTAACACATTTTGGAATTCAAACATTTCATTTGGTTAACTGACCCAAATACATCAGACAGCACATCATGCAATAGACACCTATACAAATATGGCTTCGTGACGCTTAAGGGTCCCAAAACGAAATAAACACCCACCTGCTTTGAAGTTCGTTTGCTTTTTATATTAGCATTTATATGGAGTGCAATGCACCACTTTTAAGACATAAAAAAGTATGAAATACTCTATTATATGCTTAATCACGTTCTTCGTTGAAAGTCTTCAATTGAAATTCTCTGTTTATTATCGAATGAGACAACCCAAAGCGACTTGATGAAAAGTTACGATTTCAATCAGTGTTTCCTTTTTTTTTCTTATATACTAAAGGATGTATATGTGGTGGAGTAACCTGTTTTCCGAGAGGTTTCTCGGGTCAAGTTCAACTTTATTTCTATGCTGGTCTAGGATTGAAAAACGTGGAGCATTACTTATCACTCTGCGAAAGTTATGAGTCATAAGATCCCAGACTATGGAGTGCTAACCTGTCTCGCCTTTAATTTAAATATTTTATTCAGATTAGCTTTATCAAAGCTTTCTTCAGTGCCAATTCTTTGCAACTTGTCGTCTCAAAGTGGTTTTGCTAGAATGGAATGTCTATTTTAAGATATTGTGAATGCAAAATACATAACGTGGAGTAACTTATTGTTTTTAGACACAAAAACCTCTTTACTCTTTATAATTCGGAATTATTTCATACGTTGAGAGAGCTGCTTTGAACTTGTTCAAGCTAAAATATTTTTTACGCGCTCCTGCATTATTAGATATAGGTTCGATAAATGTAGGTACGTAGGTCCAAAACACGCAACGACGTCATTCTTACGTATTTACGCATGTTACTTTAATTATGGTAATTCTCACTTATAACACGTAAACGTACCTTTTCAAGGACATTTACAATTTGGCAGTGCTAAATAACACCAAGGCACTACTCGTATCTCGGAATTCATTGTTCCGCGCCTTTATAGCCGGGACTATATCCGACAGTGTGAAGGGCTTAATAATTTCTCTTGAGTGAGTTAGGTTTTTGGTGAGTTTTGGAAATTTTGGGCAGTTTGTTTGGGGCCTTGCCATTTAGTAAAAGTTGGTGACCTACCTGATTAGCCGTAATGATTTTCAGGGGTTTTATGGTTCAGGGGGGTCGCCAGTGAGTTTCCTTAGCATTGCCCATGCCTTCTTACTGTTCTTCGCCATATCAATGCTTTCTACTGTTTATACCTGTCCTGGTACCGACAGCACCGCCACCGTCCTATACGGAACACTTTCGGTGTCCGATAAAATTTGACAATCTTTAGTGATTTTTTTACGGTTTTGCTTCTCGTATAATCCCAGAACGATTTAGGATCCTTTGCGAGATTGTACTGCAGATTCTCAAGGTGTCTGCCGTGTGCCAATTCTACCATTAATTCAACCCTAGCTGATATTACAATTATTTTGCACTTCTTCTGAAGCAGTGCTTTTAATTTTAGCCTCTTTTGTTTGTGATTTTCACTGACCTTAGATAGTCACTCCTCTCCGGCTGTGACAGTTTCCTCAGAAAAGGCATAGTTAACATACACATTTTCGTAGGCTTCTAGTAATATCGATAAGTCTGAGTCCAGGCCCGGCACGTAAAGGGAACGGCAGCCTCTTGGAATCCGTCGACGTGAAACTGACCAGACCGTTTTAACAAATCGGCCGTAGTTTTCTGAAGGTTCAATTTCACGCAATTCATCGACCAAGTTTTGGGAAAAGCTGCTCCAGTTGGATTTGGAAAAGTTAAAGCGACGTTTGAAAGGTACCGCTGTCGTTTCTCCCATGTAACACGCAATCACAAGTTTTAATTTAGCATTTTAAACTTAAAGTTAAAGTCATAATTGCAAAAATGACTTACTCAAGACTCCATTAACTGCGATAATAAGAAAAATTAAAAACAAATCGATTTAATGCTCCCATGAAACAGCTTCAAACGCTCAAAAAAATACACAATACCAGTGAAGCAAATATCAGTCTTAATAAGTTCAAGAACCAAAAACGTAAGGAGTGCTATTTATTTAACCTTGTCTCAGACTTTGTCATGCAGATTATTAAAATATAGCTTAAAAGGATAGTGTTGTACTTAAAACTTAAGTAAACAGCGGTAAGCATCACAACGATGAGAGCACTGACTGCTGCTAAATAACTAAAATCAATATTTTCCACACCCACCACTCATTTGGAACCAAAAATGGCTCCAAAATTTAAAAATTCAACATTAAATCCCATAATCAACATTTCCAATCAATATAAAATTACAAAAAGTTTAACAACTAGAAATAAAGTTTAACAGTTAACACAGCATTAACAACATAGCTAATTGAATCGAGATCTTCGGAACCACGGGAGTCCCGTGGGCGTTCGGAATTGATCTGCTGTCTCTTTCACTCGTATGATGTGCAAGTAAGAAAGGAATAAGGTCTTTTATTGTTAGGGGACGGCAGCAGGTTTGAATAAGGGTAGCCATGTTGCTGTATGGTCTTTAAATCGATAGTGTTAAAAAAGTGAAGTGTTCTTGGTGTACACAAATGCATCCTGTATAGGTTTACATAGAATTGGAATGAAAAACATTGAATTTCATAACATAAAAGCTTACCGACTGTGAATATATACATTTACGTCCCAATTTTTATTGGTTAAAGGCTTCTTGTCAACAATCTAAGCCACCACTACTATTTGTGTAACCGAAAAATTTACAAGGACATCATCTGCATGGTGATCACTGATATCAATCCCTCACTTTACAAATAATCTAGTCAGAAGACATTACTCGCAAGGACAATGTTTCTGCTTTCCTCAATAATCAGTGCAAGTCGACTTATAATATTTCTATCTTCGATCTTTCTTTCATCTAAATGTCTGAATGATACCCTTACAATCGGTTACACGTTATGGTCACCCTGACTAGGATGCCTTACACCGTTTACCTATAACCAGTACAGCGACCGGTAAGGTTCTTTTGTCGCCATATTTGTTGGGACATATTTATTGCTATTTTTGCTACGTATGGCTTCTATGATTGGAATATAGTGGTCATCAAATTTGAAAGGACTTGACAGGTTAATTTTTTTTCTTTTTCTGAGTGGAAATCATAATTCAAATGCATGTTTTCTTGATTCTTCATTTCATCATTTGTTTTTATCGTAGGATTACCGGTGTTGAATCAATCGTTAAAGGTGATTGTGATTTCTGACCTTTTCACTACTTAAACCTCCTCAACTCATAGATAATTTACAAGTTTGTCAGTTGCTGAATCTCTATTTTCAACTTCAATCATTGTTACCAAAAAAAGAATAGAGTAGTCTTACATAACCTGCCCATGGATACCTTAAAAAGCAACAAAAAAAAGGGATCGAAACATACCATCTGCCTTAGTTTTGTGTTTCAAACACCGCTAATTGAAAAGGGTCTTTTGAATTTGAGAAATTGTAATTATCACTTGGATTGTGAGTTTCATAGCAATAAAATTTGGATCTGGCGAAGGTGTTAGTTTTATTTTCGATCTAATATACTTAATAGGCTAATGTTAGGGTCATATATGTTAATTTCGATGGTGTTAACGGATGAGACTGTTTCGTTTGATATGATTCAAACCAATTGGTTTGAATCATATCAAACGAAACAGTCTCACCTACGAACCGAAGTACCTACTGCAATTTTTACCAAAAAGCTAATTAGCTTTTTGGTAAAAATTGCAGTAGGTACTTAGCATTAAATTGTATGACTAGGTTACTCACCTGACTTGGACTCCAAATGATTAGTTACTGGCTTTGTTTTTATTATCTTACGATTACTTAAATGGTGTAAACTCATTAAAGAAACGTTGGTAAAACTAATGAGCCGGAAAAATGCGTGTACAAAGAAGAAAGTGAACATGTAAATAAAGAATATGAAGTAATTATCCATAAAGTTAGTTATTTATACGTAATTTCCGACAAGCCCAACCAATGGCCACCGCAGTATCTGCTGACCCAAATTAAACCATCAGATACATGCACCTTTCATTACTATGGGAGAATATTATTTAGAAAGCATTAAAATCTAAAGATTAAGGCTTGTAAACCAAGCCTTAAAAGACAATTGAAAACCAACCATACAAAGGAAAGCAGAAGGTTGATTTTAGATTTCAATTCTAAAGCAATTTGTCTCATCGAAGTCCTGTAGTAACGAAATTTATTACTAAGAATTAACTATTGATTACCAGGAATGGTTTGCGTTTAAACTAACAATATATAACGAACAATCTCAGTTTTGTATGACTGCTCTATTAATGGAGATATTTTTAATAAAAGGCTTCAGCTGGCCAGTGATTTATTTATGATAGTTTTTATTCAGTAAAAGTGTTGAGATAATGTTTTGTATTCGGATTAGAATTAAAGGTTCACTTACTTAGAAATACAGAAGGTATTTCTTACTTGAGTATTGTTTTTCATGTCTTGTACTACTATTAATATTAGGTGTAACTTAAATCAATCAAGTTAACCATTTAAAGTTTCGGTTCCTTCAACTAGATTTATTAAAAAAAAATAACTAACCGAATTGATTAGTTTTTTCACTCTTTTTGAGTTTATCTAAAATTGTAATCATCAGAAGTATCGTAAATTCACATTACATAAATTAATTCCTTTTTTCCTCAGGGTCTATAATCTATTAAAACGGTATCGGAAAAGTATGATCCATTTGCCAACGGCATTGAAACCAAGGTTAATTGTGTGACAAAACTTAATTACTTGTTAACAAAATAATTGTTTCTTCAAATTAACTTTTGATAGTGTAGCACAACACCTTTTTCTGCATTAACAACTTCATTACGTTTGCGAAGGGCAATCATGTTTTTGCTTCAATGTCATTGTTTTTTTTTAAGCCTTTGATAACGCCCATGACAATTTCTTTTTTTGGTACGATACAATATGATTTAAGATGTTACGAAATGGTGTAATGAGTAATAATATTATAAAACAACACATCATAAAACTAGTGATTCATAGTTGCTTACTAGTGGAGAAATAGTGTTGCTTGCTGTCAATTTTTCAGTCGTCATTAAAAGCGTTTTACTCGAGAATAAAATCTCAAAACTCTTTTATTAGTACATGATTATTTTTCAGTGCCGTAAAATTAAATATTATTACTTCAGCAATAGCCTTATTCACCTACTTCATTAAGGACAGCAACATTATACCAATTTAGGAACCAAGTCTAACAATCACATCACACAAATGGAAACTTGATGTATTTTAATAGTTGAATATTTTAAAATACATCAAGTTTCCTCTAATCATTCAAATTTGAACCTTAATCCTGTCTCAATAAAATATGTTTTCAATGTACTAAAAAAGCAGACTATAATTATTTTTTTGCGTAAATATTTCGGGATTCATTGTGCGTATCGTAATAGAAGAAGAAAAAAGGATAAATACGGTACTTTTGCAAAAAACTTGAATGACACAGATACTTATAAAAAGATGGACACAATCGTTCCAAAATAATGTAATTACTGTGTTCGTAAATGAATTATTGCTGAATTAATCTCTTTTGCGCACACTTTTGCAAAAACTTGAATTAGACACATTGTTAAATCGAAATGGGATCACAGACCCACTATTTAAAGACCAAGTGTTAGCCAATAATGGATATAAAAATAACATCTACCACATGTATCTAAAAGTTACGACGGAGCGAGTCGCAAAAAAAAGCCGAAAGCTAAAATTAATAATATTTTACTGAATAAAGGTATCCAAGTTGATTGCAAACATGTTAATCAAAACATAAAAAACTTTTTCCTTTTCGAGCCGTGAACTCCAAGAAAGCGGGTTCACACTGCCCCGCACAAAAATGAGAAATGAGGTGTGACCTCAACGATTGATTTTTGATAAACCGTTAATCCCTCTTTATCATAATTTCAATCACATTATTGCATGACTAAGATATTCTTTTAAAAAAACTGCAAATCATCTAAAAGGCGAAATAATTATGGTGTTATGCAGAGATCTTAAATTTCTAAGCTCTCGCAAATTTGAACAAAAAAAAATCAATGTAATTTCATACCAGCCTTATATTTATTGCGTTTTCTTTAACATTGATGACGATGATAAACTACGACTTATAAATAAAAGGGTCAATGAAATAATGATACTTATTTAGAAGTTACCCGTTTCTACTACAACAGCAGAAGTCATTTCTGCTGTTGTAGTAGAAACGGGTAACTCTCTCATGCGCGGATAAAAAAATAATTGTATTACTTTACCAAGACAGAGCAATAAATAAAACTAAAGGCAGAATTTCTCACAACCCGATATTACTCGAAGCATGTGTACGCACTTCATCATATTCTACACCCTAAGGCTGCGCAAACGCAAAGAGGTCGATCGTGCTCCAATAAGTTTTATTATTAAGTTTTTTTTTTCTACGTGCCTACTTAGGTTCAATGGCCCTCGTTGAGTAAGTTGTGACATATCTACACCTGTTGCGTTATAGTAATAAAGAATGGTTCATTTATTAGTTTTGTTTGTATGAACGTTGTTTTCTTTACTATCCTATAAAAATATCACCTTGAAAACTTAGTTTAAGTGGGCTATAAGTGAACTCTCATCCCTGGGTCTAGGGAATCTAGTGATTGACAGCTAACTTCAAGATCATGTCACCTAAGTTTTCACGGTGAGATTTTTACAGAATACGGCGGCACTTCAATCACTACTCTACGAAAACGAAGTGACATTAATTTGCTTCATTTTGTCTTCTCGCCGTGGAAAATTTTTGTTTTTTTTTTCTTCCGATTCTCAGGTGGTCATACTCAGCTTGCTCAACAATTTCATATGGAGATAACTTTTTTGGCAAATAATAGTTTCTTTAAAAGATGTAACACTTAAGATGCCTTATGTGTTACCGAAAAAGGGAATAGAAGAAATAGTTCGCAATTTGATACACAAAATGTTTTAAAGAAACTTTACAAAATACTTGAATTGAAGCGATTGTTCTTCATTTTCAACTTACCAAGTTAATGAAAATTGTCTTCCTATAAAACACCTTCTCACCATGACACTATTGTAGAACTTAACCAATCCCCTTATTGGTTAACACAAAATTGATTTAAGTATCTTGTAAAGTTGACACACAGAGTATTTATACAACTTTGAGGTCAGTTTACCTTAAAAGGGAAGGATGCATGTTCAAGAAACACATGTATGACCTTTAGTTTGAGATTACCTTTAAACATTTTGAACAAGCGTACTCCTACAAAATGGATTCATGTTTAGATTACAATGCAATATATATGCCTATTAGATGATTCTGGTGGATGTGAGAGGCAGAAATGTGTAGAAATGTGTAGAAAGTGGGTAGCAAATTTTATATATAAAGCCCAAATTAGGTTCGTTTTCAAATTGATTGATTTGTATTGTTTATTTCAAACTCAAACTCAAATCATTTGTTTCAATTAAACCATTTATAGGCACTTTTGAATTGTCAAGGCGTCGGTCAGTCAGAAATATGAAGCTAGATGCAAATTCCAAAGCGCAGTAGGTACCTATGGAGAAGAATGGGCAAGAAACTCCATGGACACTCTTTAAATAATACTGTTGTTACAAATATATTAGTTACATCGATTAATGTTGACACTATAAGTGAGAACGTTGTACAAAAACCGTACACGTTAAAAGCGTCCAGAGTGCAGCAAAACATAATAAAAACAATCCAAAAAATATAATTATTAAAATAAGCCGTGGCAGCTAAGAGATGACCAGTCCCAACTGACGGCGTCCGTTCACGAACATGACGCATGGATCAGCACCATTTTGAAGGGAGTTAAATGATCCGACACACGCGCCACCGTCAGCGAGACATTTGAGTGAGCATGACATACTATCAGCCGCTAGGGCACATTCAAGTCAATCTATGACATTACCCGGTAAATTGTAGCTCTTACAAAGTACTCACATCTAGATGCATTGGCATCTACGAGTATAAAATAAAAAGGAGATTGAGTTTGTATAATGCAAATATATTCTGTATATATTTGAATTATCAAATATATTTATATTGGTGAAATTGATCGATGTTTCCTCGTCAGGTTCTACCTACAGTTTGTGTTTTTATGCTTTTTTTCTAAAGTTAATGCATTGTATTCTTTGTGTTTCTGATTGTGTCCGTAGGATGTCTTTTTGTATGTAATGTAAACGATGAGAAACTTAAAAAAAAATATCTGCAATGTTCTCATCATGCCTTGTTTGCCTGGATCACAGAAAACGTACACAAAACATTTGCTAAAAATTTTGCTAATGCATTTCAAAACATTACTATGACTAGAAATATTACTCGCAAATGACGTGTCTAAAATTTATTAGCAAAGCCTTAGCAGCTAAACGTTCGTAAAATGTTTTGAATAGAAATACATAATTTTAGGAAATCTTCGATATTTTGCTTCAAGTCGCTAATTTCAGAAAAAGTAACGGGCCGCAAAAGTGAACCCTGCCTGCAATTTTATATAGCTTTCGAGTATTAGCATGTTGTGCCAAGAATTGGGTTTAGCTTGTAGATTCCCGTTTAATTTTGTGTTATAGTAAAACTTAAAACTTTTTTTATGGCTTTTAATTTTCAATACTGTAATCAAATTTATAGGGTGCAATATATAAGGCTATTGATATCGTCACCAGTTTTCCGCCCAGATTTTATCACAATGGCTTTGTCCCCAAAATCATTTCCTACAGCGCCGTATGTGGTAGCGTATGTTCAACAAAAGACGTCTACATGATGTGTTCAGTTGAGATGCACCATGCTGCATGCCCATTTCACATACTCTTGCCACAACCACGAACATAAGTTGCAGAAATCGTGCCAAAGAGTAATATTTCATTTCAACAGCTTTAAAGTATTAATGTTACATTATTGTTCATAAATTTCTCCGCAACAAGGCAGCGTTAAGTTTATTAATGTGTATAACAAGCGTTACTTGCTTGCTTTCCATTCTTGGATGAAGGACCACGAGCGGTTTCGACACAAAGTGAAACTTAATTAATTAGTATTTACTAGCTATATTGTTTTTAGATTAACACCTATTATGTGATTGTACGCTTTCATATCTTATTTTTGCATTGCCTTTTCATTTTCATGTCAATTGATAGAAAATGTTTTACTTAATAGGTCTGTCGTTATCTTCTGTATCAATAGTGTTGTCTACTTTCCCTTAGTTAAAGCAGGTTTTCTTATTGCTATCAAGCTCCGATGTTGCCACCCTTGCACTTTGATAACTTCATAGATAATAATCACATTTAAAATGTATAACGTAACTTAACTATTTGCCTACAAGATACTGTTCGAAGTAGTGCCCAGTAGCTTCTCTCCCTCTCAGATGATCAGCCTATTAGGAATATGGGTTAATTCGATGGTCATCCATCACCCAGTTGACATTTACGACTTAAACGGGAAGATAAACTGATGTAAGTATTCTATTTTTATTTTCTCTAGCCGTGATGAGGAATAAAGTTTTAGATGTATAACGGGCTTATTACCTTGTTAGTGGAAGACAGTTTCATTTAGAGGGTAAAATAGAGGCAATCTCAATTCTCAATGAAACTGTCAATCATGTCATGGATGAAATTCACTTGCAGCGTTATCTGAAGTAACAAATCTATCCATGCTTTTACTTGATCCAGGTATCGATAAAAAAATTAAATGAAACAAAAACAAAGAAATAATGAGTCTAAAAATCTTTTAAAGTCATAATTTCAAGCAATTACACTACCTGTGGTCGTTGACACTATAATCAGGTGCAGTTACTGTTTTATCAAGTATGTGAAGTTTTACCAGCTAATTTATTTTACTTTGTCTAAGACTTCTACAATGTAGCCCTGAGCTTACTACAAAAAATTCGACATAGAGTTAAGATGATTTGTGTCAACCCTCAATCTGCATCCCCACTACCTGAAAAGGAAATTTTATCGACCCCGTCAACGCTTGCAAGATATGCTTTGTGTTCATTTTGTGCGATCGTATTACTCGGTTTAGTTTTAAATATTGGCCACGGAAGTCTGATAATTCCATTGGTTTTAGTCTCATCACAGCAGGAGGTGGTTCCAAGGCTTCTATATTGCTATTGGCATTGGAGTGTATTAGTATGAGCGTGGGGGCAGAATTTCTTGTCGTTGCGAATGTATGAAGTTGTTATGAAGATGTTGAAGCGGTCAATTACATACATATTTAAGGCTGCTGTACAGACCTAAGATTAAAATAAAGATTATCAACCAATAAGAGATATTTTAGCAGTATAGACAGTGACAGGACAGTGGACACCGATATTAAAGTGAAATATATATATGATATTAACACGCCACAATTATTACGATGTATATACCACTACCCTGGAACTTACTGTAACAGAATTAGAAGTAACACGCTACTATCCACTGCCATGCAGTTGCATAAAAACAAAACAACAAATAAAGATTTCAACTCTTGACTTGTAGCTTTTCTATAGTAGCCTCCACAATTTCTCCAACGTCACGTTCTACAAGTTTATAATAGACCATCAAACACAGGAAAACATTAAAAACAACTCGATTCCCATCATGCAAATCCTCTGTCAACCATTAAGTCAGACCAGCGTCCGTTATTTGAAATAATTTCTCATTGTAACAGAGTCGTGTCTTCCATTGCTATCAATACATCCCAGATGGAACGATACGCAGCGTAATAAATTGGCTGCTGACTATCTGAATGCATACCGTTAACGAGTTATAGATAAAGTTGCTTTCACACGAACGGATCGTCGTAGCGATTGTTAATTAATTTTCAAATTGCTGTTTTAGAGGGCTAATTGGGTGAGGATTGTTTAAATAGAGCTGTTGTTGAGGAATGATTAATGTTTTTCTTAATTATACCGTCAGAATTCAGCTGTCTTTGGATGATTACGCTGATAACGTGTAATTACGTTGTTTGATGTGGTAATGTTATTGTTGTAAGATATGGTTCATGCTCTGGAGGCGTTTTTTAATTGAACGCTTGCATCAAATAACAATACTACAAGCTTTTTCTTTGCTTATCTACAGTAGAACATGCATCATTTGCATTATTTTATCTTTCTCATTACCTATGCCCTCATCCAAGACACTGGTTCTAGCAGTCGCTGCTACATTAAAACCAGTGTGTATACCTTCTAACGCAATATCGAAATATAAATTATTTTCCAAGACCTTTAGTAGAGAAATCCAGCAATAAGTATAAAATAAAGCTTCCATGCCTTCCACCCTTCAATTTCGCTTGGCTTTCACTATCATATTGCATAGAGCTGTGGCTAAATACCAATTTCTGTCTTGTGCTTGTTATAGACCCAAATTATTGCTTGTTAAATTATTTACTGTAATTGCATACTTCTTCGTTGTTCTCGGAATAATAGATATTACATTGTCAAGGGCTAGGTTTTAATGTTTGTGATATCTTTGATTTTAGTGGCTTATTAATCAATTCGCACGAATTTACTAGGCCGAAACTGGCGAATTGACACTTTTAGATAATTTCATTAATATTAGATTATTTTTTCTGTAGTTGACTAGGACGAAATTAATTTATTTGTGAGCGAATTAATAACTCCAGAAATACGAATTAGGCGATTCACGCATTTTGAATTTTATGCAATAAAGTTAAGAAAAAAGTACACAATATTAATTGGTAAATGAAGTTCCTAGTGTACTTTTTTCTTAACTTTATTGCATAATATGCCATTCTAGTTGTTTTCATAGTAGGTATATTTGGCTATTGATGCTTTCAAAAGTTGTATTCCAAGATTGCACCTGTATCAGCTTCATCTACTTTTCATTAATCAGATTTTTACGTTCATGACCCAGTGCAATATTTGCTAGTCCTTTATTGCCACCATTTTCAGATTCTGCGTTTAGTTAGTTTAGCATTTACAATTACTTAAGCACCATAAAAATAATCTTAACTTCTTCACCAGCTCTTTTCTGATTCCTAGGCAGAATTACATCAGATATCACCAGAGCTCTATACTAGAATCAGGTTATCAACGTATCACTTACGGTTACGATACACAGAAATGCAATAGATAGTCGCATAATCTCTATCGATCAAGCTTACATGCACTTACAATTTCATTTCGTAATATTTACAAATAGGAACGTTACGTACCGGACTAGACTTCTTATCAGTACTTTGATGTTTTATTTCCTGCGCTTATCTGCGTTCTTAAAAGTCCTAAATACATATTTTGGACTTTTAAGAACGTGTCCGTGTTTGATTTTAGTAGATGGGTAATATTTTATAGTTCAGTCGTAATACTTTTGATTAGAATATACTGGGTTTTATATAACTCTGCACCTAACTCTTGTTATACTTCGTACTTTTCTTCTCTTAATTTGTGTAAAGGTTAAAAATTTTGTCCATGGATAACATGAGAATTATGTTTACCTCTTAATATCTCTGAATCGTTATAAGTTACAATAAATTATACATAGACAGGTGTGTTGTATATACATGAAAATTTGTCAATTTTATCACAGTCAGTTAAGTTTCAAATAGTTCGTTAACTGAACTAAACTTAAAGTATGTAATTCATTAAAACAAGAATGTTGATTTTATTATAAGAGCCCTACATAAAACAGCTGTGAAATGAGCCAATTTTAGCATTATTGTTATAGGACTGGTACATTTCAATGGTCATTCAAATTGTTGGGCTATTTTAGGCAAGGACAGGCAATAATTGTCTTAAAAAGTCGTCTTTCACATTTCAACAAAACACAATCTAATCAAACTCAAACCATTTATTTCAATGAAACCATTTACAGGCACTTTAAAATTTTCAAGTCAGTCAGAAAGATAAGCTAGTTGCCCACTCCAAAGCGTAGTACGTTCCCATGAAGAAAAACGGGCAAGATACTCCATGGACACTTTTTAAATCAAAATATTGGTTATATCCGTAATAATGGTAATGCCGAATATACTATAGCTCATTTTGATTTTCCTCCTATTTCTAGCCATTTACTGTGCGCATTCTGTGTTCATTCAAAATATAAACAGTACTATTTCAGGGCGTGTTAATAACTATTAAAGTCACGTTGAACAACGGTTAAACTCAAACAAACATTCGTTAAAATGATTGATAATAATCGATTTAGTGGCTAATAGAAGAAACATTTATTTCTGCAATCAATAACATGGCCCAGAATTTCAATTCATGAACATATAATTATGAAACTTTGGATACATCTGGGAATGAGCTGAATTGTTTAAAAACCTACATCAACAAGAAAAACCAATAGCAAATGTACACTACACATCACACTGACCTCACGCAAAATCCTGCATCGCGCAAGCAGAAATTACTGAGGAACTAGCATGTATACAACATACCGACATCAGACACAACACCCAACGGATCGGAGGATTCTTCCTTTTCTGTATAGGATGAGTGAACTTTACACTCTGTTCCTCATCCCTGTATAACATCATGCCTGTATTCCCCGAAGGGATAGGCAGAAGTGTGATTTACATCTCGCCAGTTATGTTTAGGTTCATGTAATAGGGAGCGAGCCTATTGCACTTAACCAGGAACAAATCCAGACTCCAGGCTGATACTATAAGATAAATTTATAATATACTATACAGTTAATTTATAATAAAAAAGGCGATAACAGATAGCCTGAGGAAATCAAACTCCGTCCTCATACTTAGCAGTACATCTTTACACGATCACTAGACCAACGGGGCTGCCAACAGGAATAAAAGAGAAGATACAGAAAGTCCGCATGTTAATTTAAACTCATTTAACAGTAATAGCCTTACCGAATACGGAGACGTTTTACCTGCATATAATACGCGTGTAATTATGAAGCCGTAACAAAAACTTGCACACATAATACTAACAATTTCACTTAGCAAAAACTGTCATTATAATCAATTAAAGTGAAACGTAATCTTCTTCGTCCCAGACTTTCTAGGCACCAATTAACATTGCCTAGTTGTGTCTAGATTGTAAGCGAAGATAAGTAAGATGAGCTATCGCGAAATTGAAATATCAGTGGGTAGGTACCTGAATGTTCGAAGCCTGTTTTCGCTTCGATGGAAGTATGAGAAGTTATAGCAATATTCGCTTGTGGAAAGCGAGGCTCAGGCGAACCTAATTTGCTTTTTTGAGTTGTTGAGATTTGCTAAATTTGTAATCTTTATTCATCACTACTATCGGTTTTTCCTTTGACGGGGTTTAAACAATCGAATCAGTTTTTGTAAAAATAAACGCGCCAAAACAAAGTTCTTTATACAAAACGGACTTATTAGTACAGTAGTAAGTTGTCAGTTTTGTAATAAGAACTTTACCTCAGATGTAAAGTTTAGAATGCAAAGACTAGCTCGACGGTTTACGCTCAGAATAAAGATATTATGTAATGAAGCGGCAACAATCTTTTCAAAAACCGAGATCTAACTTCGTCTTACTCAAAATGTTACTCTGGGCGTACCTAAGTTACCCCAATAAACAAGGTTTCCCATCATGTTTAATACCTAATCACTTTGCAAAAACGATAAAAAATATGATTACGCAAATGTTAACAAATTATATCACTTCCATACCTCATGAGGACTTAACTTATGCTTTAAATTTAGCTCTTATCAAGGCCCCTAAAACGAATAAAAACAAACCAACTAATTTCCATAATAAGGTGACTCAAGCATCTTATTTTAAAAATACTGTGATGGCCTTAAGTTACCAAATTGATACAGCAATTTGTTTTATTTAAAAATAAACAAATTGGTATTCAATTATCCGGAGCCTATTTAACATTTTTTTTTGGATATGTATCTTGATTAATGTGTTTGGAAATTAATTACGTAACGTAAGGGGTTTAGGATTTCGAATTTATAAAGCACAACAACGATATATTCGATCCATGTGTAGATTAAAAACTACCGAAACTTGTGACCCCATTTTAAATCTTAAAAATTTCTTACTATGCCAGCTATGTACATCTACGAGACTGCTTTGTATTTTAAAATTAATTCACACCTCTTTCAAAAAAATACGGATATGATATAGGAATGTCTTCGAAAATTGCTAATATAATACCCAATAATATTAAAAATATGCTACTACCAAAGTTTAAGAAAGCTCGCATCTCTCTGAAAACATGAAAGAAAGGGTTTACCTGTTATGTCGACCAGAACTTATCCGCTGGTGATGAAACAAGCTTATATGTAAGGTGTTAAATGATAAATGATTTTTATTTCTGTAACTGGGTTTGTACAAACACTTTTACACGTCAAACATTTTTAAACTAGATGAGGTCGGCATTTCCTATCTGACTACTCTGAGAAGAAAAGCCGAAACAAACTCAGAGGTCACAGTCTCTTTTAAAGTCCAGACATAAACTTGGTCAGATCATGTTAAGACCATGTGGATTGATGTCTGAAATGGTCTTTTGAGGAAAGAACCACACAGATTGAGTGTGCCTCTCCAGTCAGTGCACGCATTTGTCAGTAATCATACAGCTCAACTCAAAACATAAGGAGCTCAACGATTCGACGAACAATACCAAAGAAAGGGCATTGGGTAGGCCGCATAATTACTCAAACCGCCAGACCAAGATTACGATTAAAACTCACTGAGATAATAAAATAAGAAATCAAAAGAAAAAAAAAATACCCACATAGTCTTAACATTCACAATAATAACAATAAAATAATACCTAGGTAAGTATTCATGTCATTGTTTATTTTACAGATCATATGAGGACCATGTAGGTAGGTGTCTGAAATGGTCTTTTGAGGAAAGAACCATACAGATTTGTTCTACGGCCTTATCATTGTAATTTGATCTTAAACAACCAATACAAAAGATTTCATTGAAATTACGAAGAGTCGTGTCATTAATCACAAAAGAAGAACAAAAATTCTTTATTGTTATAATTGAGGTCAGGCGTGGATTATTCATTCCCTGAATTTAAATATTCCGTGATACATTTCGAATATTTACATGAAAAACATTTTTTTTTTAACTTTTTCATGATTTACGAGAGAGGAAACTAGATTGCCCGCAAGCATTAAGTACGGTTTGATTGATAGAATTGACACGCGATAATAGACCTTGGTAGAATATACTAGAATATTGTAAATGATATTTTCACCAAGTTATATACGGCTTTTTTGGCATTTTGTGACCTTCCATGATACACAAACACATCATTAGGTAAGCTGCAAAAAACATCACTAAAGAGTATGGTAAGCCAACGGTATTGGCTAAACTCAGCACCGGAAACTCACCTTACAAGGAAACTAGAGTTACACAGGCTAACAAAACACACCCTTTATGCAAACTATACATATTTTCTATAAAAAGTCTGGCAGAATCAGCCGGTCTTCCGAAAGAATTATAAGATAATATGGAAGTAATT
Source organism: Dasypolia templi (assembly GCA_963555695.1). Lineage (NCBI taxonomy): Eukaryota > Metazoa > Arthropoda > Insecta > Lepidoptera > Noctuidae > Dasypolia > Dasypolia templi. Next base: position 4,213,082 of record OY743148.1, on the reverse strand, counting down.
TGGTACATTATCCGTAGATTTATCTGCTTCACTTCCTACGCAAGATGTCGAAGTCAACTAAGGGTAATGTATTGCTGCCATGCCAGTGGGCGTTGGGTCAGTTACCTTTTTTACATGCCTAGCTTTGACCTCTAACCCAGCACTATCTACAACGTCACTTTGAGTGGTATCGATACTCTTTTGTGCGTCCACATTGAATGTATCCCGCAAACCGTTTTTACCGGTTCTAAAGTCATCATCTCCATTAATAAAAATCTAAAGTATAATATAATTACTGTCTGTTTCTTTCCGTCGCCAGAGTAAATCGAAAGCTTATTTTCTAATCGTAAAGACGTTGCACCCTACCATAGAATCTCGATTATCTAGATTTAATTGAGCAAGCTAATTATATTGAATGCTGTGGTCCAGATAAAATCTTTCGTGGGAATGAAGTCGTCTTACATAGATGGTTGAGATAAGCCTGGATGGATTTAAACTAATGAATTCTGCTAAAATAGAAACAGGAGTTAAAAAATCAGCAAATGTATTATTATTACGAAAGTTAATGTTTTTTTAACTACACATTAACTTTAAAGGTAAAACATAAAAGCAAACGACAAACTTCGATTGACGATTTCCTGTCTTGGAAATCTACCCATAATCTTTTGATTTTCAACTGTGTCTATTACTGCCATCGTAATAATATCAATGAGCTGACTATATAACCGGTAAGTAATGAAGAAAATTGTATTTGGAACAGTCATTGAATTCACTATAAAACTATTAAGACTATCATTCTTAGAAAGACAATGAAGACCATACACATGATATAATAAAGATAAAACATGATACTGTAATATAGAAAAGATAAAGATTAACATTCATCACTGGCTCGTTTCTTAAAACACTTGAATATTTTTCTGTTTCTAAACTTGTGATGGCACGGTAGATTATTTGATGTGTATCACTGCTTTCCCACGATTGTCTACTCCTCAAGTAAGTTTCAATTATCCAGAGTTTTTACACACGTATAACATTGTGACCTTTCCAACTCTTTATTGTATAAAGCTTCATTTCATTAAATATTTTTGAGTTATTGCAAACTAGCTTCGCAATTGTTGGAAGATTTATCAGGGATAGGCAGATAAAGATAGATAACAATGTACATATTACTTGTATGTGTTGTCACAATAGTGATGCCATCAGCATGCGTCATTACAATTTCACTTTCGAAACAAATAGCGTTCAAAGTGTGTGTTATTTGATAATCGCTAATAAGGTTTGAAACCAAAAAACCGGCCAAGTTCGAGTCGGACTCGCGCACCGAGGGTTTCGTACAAACCTGTATGTATATACATAAAAGTTCACACGCGTTCATGAGAAAAGGGGTAGAAAGTTTAAATTTATTATATTATATGATGTAACTTAAAGTTTACGGTTTTCGCGAGATTTCCTTTATCTGTGCTATAAGACTTTGCTTCTTACCAAATTTCAAGATTCTGAGTTCACGGGAAGTAACCTGTAGGTTTGATTCCCTTACGAGTGTCCAAATTTTGCGGAAAAATTGCGGCATAAACGGCTGTATCTTTTGATTACGTTGGCTTAGAAGTTTAATTTTCACAGCTCCAAGGAACAGTAGACCTGAGTATTTGATATAAAATCCAGCTTGATACCTCCACGCGTTCTTGAGAAAAAAGGTCTTGTCAGACAGACAGACGGACGGACAACAAAGTGATCCTATAAGGGTTCCGATTTTTCCTTTCGAGGTACGGAACTCTAAAAAGTGGTTCCTCCGCACCCATAATCATCTCTTATGGGCAAAACCGTCCTTGGTTAAAACTAACACTTTCGTATTTTCGCTAATATTTCTGCGTCTTCATAGTTTAACATAAAAAGGAAAATGTAACGTTTAAATCCTCAACCATAAATTTTGCGTCTTCGTTCTTTAGTTCCCAGACTATTTTAAAGACAAAGAACAATGTATAGTAATAAGGATTCACATCAAGCATAGCCCACGAAGCAACACGCGTAAACAATATTGCAACAGAATAAATGATGACATCAGACATAAAACAAAAATAACAGCCTCTACAATCCCTTTTATAATAGCAACATAACAGAAAAGCTTGAATAGCATACCAACCAGTTTCTTAACGAATTTTGCTACTTCAAGCATTGTGGTTAAAAATTCAAAAGCAAATTACCATTGGGGATAATTCATGAGGCATTCTTACCCATAAATGGTTCGCAGAAAGTGATACCAAACCGTTCAAACCTAATATGGTGTTACGATCCAGTTTCTAAAGCAAAATGCGAATTAATGTTAACAGATAGTTGGACAATATTGAAGATGGTTGTTGGGTAATATGTTGCAGTATTGTTGATTTTAGAGTGGTCTTGTATTGTTTTGAAATTTTGCGTTAGAAGCACGATATTGAATTGATAACTAGTCGCTTCAACGTTATCGTGATAGTGACGTTCTTCATAAATTTAATATTTGATTATTTTTGTACGTTTTCAACCATTTTAATATTACGAACTGCAAAAGCAAAGTTCGCTTCAATCCCTATACAAATTTTCTTCCTCTTCTTTTCTCTCTCCTACATCTTTATTTCCATAATGCCAAAGGTCCATTTCCAATCAAGTCTCTCGTAACATAACACAATGAACCTTCATCTTAAAACCGAAACTTATCTCTCTCAGATTCAATATAATTTACAATGCCCACTCTTACGCCAGTATCTCCTTGGTCTCCACATTTCTCATAGCTATCCATCACTTTTATATTGCACTCTTATCAGTTATCTGTACCGGATCAAACTGTGTCAATGTCTATGACTCTATGTTGTGGTTAAGGTTCGTGATGTTAAGCGGCACGAAGCTACGAGTACTAATCGTATTATGGTAGTGTTTTCAAAATGATAGTTGCAATGCTGGATTAATACCTACCAATTTAAATAAAGTTCATATAATTTGGTTCATTTCGTAACTGTAGTAGAAATGTATTCAGATGTACAGCTTGTAGGTGATTTTGTATAGTACTCATGGTAACTGTTTTTGACGTCCTATAGAAAAAACTTGTGTTGATGATACTCAGTGCAAACAATAGCCTAGTGCAAACAAGAAACATAATATTGTGAAAACCATTCTAGGTGACGTATTCTCCACAATATCAACTCTCAGCAAAATCACGCAGTCATTTTGGAATTAAGAAAAATCTAATTCAATTTCATCAGCTCATATGCATGACTCTTGACAGAAAGCGAGTCCATCGTTTAGAAGTCACACCAAGTTAACCTTTTTGACTTATTGTCGACCGACTGACCCTGACTTGGCCTTACAACAGAACACAGCTTGATAAGCAGCAAATACGTTCATGTTTTTTCTTGTTTGTTCTTTATCGTATTTGAACTTATTAATTTAAATCCTATGGGTGGGAGTGGCTTTAGTATCTTTGTATTTTACTTTTACCTTTAATTGGAGAAATGTACTGTTAGGCAGGTAATGAATGGGTAAAAAAGTTTCACGCACTTGGTTTTTTGCCAATTGCAGTCCTGTTTTATGAATAACCATCATAAATTTCATATCGATCGTCAAACTTTCAAAATTTATATGAAAAATTCTTAGGTTTGTAAAAGACCAAATTTGGATTTAGCGGGCTGCAGCTTAGCCTTAACACCCTTAAGTTAATTTATAATTTTTCAACTTTATCTTCTACAACGTTTTTATTTTCTTTGCTTAACATTCAAAAGCTTCTGTTAAATCCAATTAGGTTATACACCAAACAATGCCTTGCAAATTTTAAGAAAACACAAACTGTATACTTTAACGGCAACTTTAATAGTATGTATCTATATTTAATATCAATGGAACAATAGTTATTACGTAAAAGTGACCACCTGGTGTTTGCATCACTGTAATTGTAAAATTGATTGATACAGCCATTACTGAGCCTATGTTTTATGAGCTACATGATCTGTTGGGTTCGGTTACTAGTCGTTGGTATACTCGTATGTTTGTTTAATAGTTTTACTATACACTTATGTATCCTTACTCATTAGACAACGAATTTGATCTCATATTGCACATACCATCACAACTGTATGACGAAGGGTTAGGTAGAGGTATTTTTTATAGTTCATACCCATGTAACAGGGGGCGAGCCTTTTGCCATCCACCGGGCATAAATACAGAAATACAGACTTCGGGCTGCTACTGAGAAATTCCAGAAGAAAAAACCCAATAACACTTTACCCGACCCGGAAGTCGAACCCAGGACCTCAGGCTGACGTAGCGCTTGCGGCCACTAGACCAACGAAGCAGCCCATATTAACTTAGTGTGAAACTTTTAACTCAACATCTGAGTCTTTGTGTAAAACATTGATACTCAATTGCATCTTCTGAAATTCGCGGCGAACTTATCATGGAATGAAGAATAAAAATAACTACCAGGACAAACTTTTGCAATGAAAATCATGGTTGTACAAAATTAATCAACATAAGCACCTGAACTTTGCCTCATTGTATTTAAAACCACTAAATTCCTGCCGCTTATCTTAATACGAACAAGCACTAAAATGTGATATTTTTATGCTTCATAATTTTAATACTATCAAAGATAGGTACTAGACGATACTAAAACAAAAGTTATTTCGAAATTACGGCTTCCTGATAGAGCTTTTGACTTTCAAAAGTCTTTTTATGAGATGAAAGATTATGCACCGGCATAACTTGAACCTTCTCATGCATAAACAGAGTCATAATATTATGATGAAGAGAACGCGGTAAGTTCTGACTGGCGATAATATTGCTCAATATTAGTTTGTTTTCAATTGAGATATGAATTATTTAAAACTGGCAGCAGTTCTAGTAATTCAATGGAGACAGGTAATGTGCCAATTCAGTTCTGTGGTCTCGTGATTGGATGAATTATTGATCTGACAGCACAGTGTTATATTGACGTTTGTGGTACTCATTTATTACATATAGAATGCCTTGTTTTCCTACTGCCAGAATCAAGTTTATGTATTAGACTAGTCAAGTTTTACGCACGCACGCAAAATTAGCCTCACCAATAAAATGGTCAGTATCTAGAATTTCACTGAGAAATCAATAGATAGCTAGTTTAAAAACGTGGACATTGGTTTATTAAAAGACCACAACAGAAATACCGATTGAAAAAACATTAATGAATTTAAACATCTGTTATAGTATAAGGTCAACAGGTTAAAGAACTATAACATAGAAATGAAACATCTAATAAAACCGTTAATTTCCTACCATCTGCTAACAAAGACGCATTAGCCGATTACGTCAGTATCTAGGCTTGTAAAGAGATAAACTTTATCTCGCTTTAAATTGCTGTTCGCGCATAATTATGCATCATTGAATTATTCCATTACGCATTTATTGTAATAGAATAGATATGAAGAAGTATAACAAGATTGGTGCTGTTAACAATTTGTTTTTTTGTAAATTAATCGTCTGTGTGAGTGAGTACTGTTCAGTTGTCTTTGTTTTCTGATGAAGCCAATGTTATGTCAGAGTTCTTTATTAGGGCAGTCTATTAAGGCTTAACATAACATAACATTGCATCGCCTGTATACCTGGAAAGATTAGGCAGAGGTGTACCTAGAGTGCACCCACATTTCGTGATGGCCTTTAATGCTTTAAATATAGTATAACATATTCTAGTGAACAGAATCGCTTTTGTTATAGCTTTTGTTATACAAGAAAAATAAACAAGTGCAACTCATTTTTCCACGTTTCAAGAGAAGCAATAACATTGACACAGCTGTTTGATATGAGGCGTGTTGTTATGTAATACTCATGTAGCCAAGTAGAAGAAGCCTGTTCACTCTAACTTTGAAGAGATTTGGGTTGAATGCATTCGGGAACACAGACGCAGGTAGTGTGTTCCACTCTTTTGCCGTGCGCATTATGAAGGATGTTTGGAAGCGCTTAGTGCAAAAAAAAAAACCCTTGAGCTTGGGTTCATATGATATGCTTTGACGAGTCCAATACATTGGGTATGGGGTCCAATGATGGAGCCATAAGGTGAATAGTGGAACTTTTCGGCGGCTACAACTACTAGTACTAGTAAACCCCTCGAGTTTAGGCTAAATTTTGTTATTAAAAGTGCACACAACTAAAAAGCGCTCCACGCTTTTTGATTTAATCATTGGATGTAAACGAAGAATTTTGTGCATGCAATTTTTTTTTGATTTTTTTAAACATACTTACATATTTTATATAATCTTTGTCATAACAGTCTTTCTCTCTTTGTAGCCATATTAAAACACCTTTTACTCGCATGTATTACCCATATTCGCAAAATATTTGTCTATCCTGTTATATCTTTTAAAAAGTATTGCTCTCGTTTCTTTCCTACTCTATCATATAGCCATCCAGATATTCATACTCCAAACTTTCTTTACGAAATTTTCCTTTACATACAAAAATCCATAAGTTGTAAAGAAAGTTCATATCATCAATATGGAACAGATTTTCAAGTGCCAACATGATCTTTAAAATACGGTACAATCATGAGTCCGTTTCCATAAAGGTTTCACCAGACCTTTCAATAATACTACATTCATTCAACATCTCCAAATATGGGTAAAATTGCCAAAGTAATGTATATTTTTTATTTCAATACAAATATCAAAAACCGTTAGGTAATGCCGCACCCAAAACATATTGGCACTTTAAAAGACATGAATGAATATGTCATTGACAAGTTCTCAATAAAAAAATCGATTCGTTCACTCATTCATTCACTAACTGATTATGCGCCTACGCAAGAATATTTAATTTGATACACAGGCTGTGTTTATTTTGATATCTGTCAATATTGAACTAGGTAATTGTTTGGTGATTTTAAATAAAAAGTAGTTATTAAAAGTTGGAATTATGAAGCGTCTTTGTCTTAAGATTTGAATATTGCGTTAGATCTGTACCTAATTATAGTCGAGGTTTTTAAGATTTTTTCGTTTCTATTTTGCATTTCATATTCTAGTTATAAATTATTTTCTACTGGGTTATTTGTTAAGACTATGCCCTAAGTTAAACGTATATTGTCTCCACCTATTTAACGGTGATTTACTGCTCGCCTTTAAAATTACAACATGTATAGACACTGATGTCAGCGAATAAATATTTCAGTGATGACGTAATATTTGTTCTCGTTTAGCATAGCTATCAAATCTTGCATGATAACGAGAGAACCTTTCATTAATTAACTCTTTATTTTTGTTACAGGTAATTATTTCAAATCTACATCGTCACGGGATAATGGATTAAGAGGTATCCCTATATATACTGAGTTCACTTAGGTTGAAACTATTTGTCACATACACAATTATCGCTCATCGTTTTATGATGTCCAAGGGACATTTAACCTAAGGATGGTGAAGAAATTCCGAGGTCGAGGAAGTTTATCATGAACTTGCTTCTGCCCATGACTTTGTGCTCGTGAAATTTCTGGCACCGATCCCCCCCCCTCCCCCCTCGTCGCATTGCAACTGCGCTTTTATTTCGTTTTCGCTTAGCGTTCTTTTTCATTTTTTTTCTTTTTGCTCGGCTATCCGGGTATATCGGGTATCCTCAAGAATTGGGTAATCAAATGCAAAAGTATTGTTCAAATCCTACTGTTAGTTCCAAGAATTAACGCGTTCAAACAAACAAAAAACAAACTCTTCAGCTTTATTATTGGTAATGATTTTAATTACCGCCTCGTTGGCCTAGTGGTAGCAATAGCTACTGCCGTGCATGAGGTTCTAGGTTCGATTCCCAAGTCAGGCAAAGTGTTAATGACTTTTTTTTTTTTCTAGAGTATCTCGGTAGCAGCCCGGAGTCTGGGTTTATGCCTGGTTGATGGCATAGGAATAGGCTCGCTCCCTATAATATGGGATTTAAGCATAAGTTTTGACAACGTACCGTCATGACGTTAATATCTGCAGCGGTCAGCTCCTGACTTTTGACGGTCGAGGGGTCTGGCGAAATGCGGGTGTACTATACACCTCTGCCTAACCCTGGGATTACAGGCGTGATGTCAAGTTATGATTTAAATTATTTTGTGAGTCCCATTCAGGATATGCCGTTCAGTTTTTGCCTAAACTTTTAAAGTCAAGCTGGTTGGCTTTAAGTGGCCTTTTAATGGCCTTTTACACATTGTATGTCAGCACATTTTATACGCCCATTTTAGTAGTGAAGAAGTTACTTTAAGTTATCCTTTTGAGTATTTAAGTTTTCTGCACCTTATTTAGCAAGTTAAGTTTTTTTTTTTAGCTTGTTTAGATTTTACGGTGCAGTCAGCAAAATTATTTTCTTAGCAAATTGATACTCTACGTCAGTTTACCGTGCTTATGCCATTTCATATAACTGTCAAAAAGTGACTGTACGAGTAGTCATCTGAATATAAGGACAGTTTAATTTGTTAGTCAATTTGCTCAGTAATGAATTGCCGTAACTTTATTTATGATTCGTTTCCAAGCAACATATTGAATGAAGAAATGGAAACGAAGAAAAAGGCGCCACCAAATAAACATGAGAGCAAAATTAGAATGTCCTGAATGAAAGATAAATATTGCCAACAATAATTCAGTTAGTTGCTATCTCACAAATGCTATAGAAGTCAAACAAGGAAATGGGTTATCAGATACCAACAAAAGATGGGCTATTATGTCAATACTTACGCACGATTACGACCTTTGAGCTCCATGCGTGGATTCTAATGGTGCCTACTCGTTTAGTCTTCATACCGCATTAAGATTTGCTTACACTGTAAAAGGAAAGCGACATACAATGACAGTGATGCATTTTTTATTAATTCCAACTTTATCAAAATCACACTACAGATCATTATGGAAGTATACAGGTATTCTAGATTATGGTCGACCAAATACTTTAACATCATGGATTCTTGAAGCATCAGTCTTTTCAGTGTTCTTCATCCATTGCCGACGCAATTGTATCAAATAAACTTGCTCTGGGTGTGTCAGCTAACTGCTACACTGTATTCAGCGATTGACACTGTACAAAAGCGTTTACGGTCTCACCTAGTTCATTGATGTGTTTTAGTGTCCAGTTACTTGAGTTCTGCGTCATCACTGACAAAAAGAAGTTTACTTACTTGTTACAACCTACAATTAATATTTTTACACGGAACTGCCGTTTGACCTATGCTGTCTTTATCTTAGCAATCTACTATGATTTCTACATCATAATTATAATTATCGTGGAATTTTGCAGTACTGACAGTTTAAAAATAATATTTGGGAATTTAATACTTACAAATATTATTTGCGACACTAAACAAGAAAGGTTATCGCAGCAGACAGATTTGTCAATGAACCGACGATACGATAATTCATTCAAAAGTTTTACAACACAATATTAAATTTTAACGCCTTAACGTGACTTGTTATAATATAGCGTCAATAAAACACGAACCATAAAGTATAATAATTGAATTATTATACAGGAACCGTTTTGCGCACGTGATTAATAATTAGTTCTGTAATAGGGTTATAAATATTAGTTTCACAATGAGTATTGATTTTGATGTTTTCACTGATGTTTTGTTAACATTTCACACGATTTTTAAGGCTTAGTTAGAAGTTTAGTTGGCAACCACTTTTTAACAATAACGTTTTCTTCAGTAATAGTTTTTTTTAAATGATAAAATAACTATTGTATGTATATAATATTCACTTTCTCATAGAACAACAGTAACTCCTTCTCACATTGATAGCATTTTCAATTCTTCTATTACTCGTAGATCAGCATGAAAATGTTTAGCTTCGGGCAATTAAAGATGGCAATAACAATTCCATTAAACTTTAACTCTCTCCACATTACAATCATCGAGCCCATTAAACTATTGCTATCAACAATACCGGGCTACGAGCTCGTTCGAAAACACACAATACACCATGCAATTTTAGCGTCAATCTCCTCGACAAGCAATCTACTGCATTCTTTTTAAGAAAAAGTTATCATGATCCAAACGGACGTATGTCAGACGATCAGAACGGTACTGACTGTCTCTATTGTTGAATATTTTCGAGTACTTAAAGTACATGGGACGTAACGAAGCGGAACGAATTTACAATGTTTGAGTTGAAGTTGGATTGCGGAATAGGGAGTTTGATGAGTTGTGTTTGTTTGTTAAAATAAGTTTTACTGCAGATGTCAAATCGTATTTACATAAATTCTCTTGTTTTGTGTTTATCACCAGACTGTTTTTCTTAGATATCTACTCATTAATCAAAATTATGCTGCATGGTCACTGCATGGTACAAATTGGTTGCAGAAGTTGACGTATGACGAAACCGAGAAACTTATTACAATTGTCTCCTAATCGAACTAATACTGTATTTGAAATAAGGCATTGTATGTTGTTGTTGTATAAAATAAAGTTGTTGTTTCTAAAGTACTTGCATGACATACCAGTTGTATGCCATTATACCTGGGGGAACTTTGGCTCCTAAAACACAGGCGTCTGACATTTATAAATTGTAGAAGTTTTTTTTTTGTGTACTAAATATACAATTTATTTATTTTATTATTAATTTATTTTACTAATAATTGACCACCTATTTTACCTGGGTTTTGCTAGGCCGTCAGCTGGTGGGACTTGCTCAACAGCTGAGTGCCGAGATAAGTGGCAATCGTTTTTAATTCTACAACAACTCTCAACAAGATTGACATAAGCTTTCCGGTAGCATAAATGTCAATTCTGCACAATTTAGACTTTTCCATAATTGTTGTCGATGATAGAATATGTTGCTTTCTCTAGGCTCTCATGGCCATTTTCGTGATAAGACTTAATTATCTAATACTTTCTTCTAGTTCTATTCCATTAGTGCTACTTAACCAGAGTTTCACAACAAACTTAACGTATCAGTGTTCTCGAAGGAAAGTCTCAAAACATTTCGCTTTTGCCCGCGAAGTGATTAACACTCGAAGTGGTTCATTTGATCGAAGCCAATGATTAACCAACAAGTGGCGTTGGTTTAACTTGTACGGTGTTAGTGGAATATTCGAACGGAGCAAAGTATTGGAATTGATTTTGATGCAGTTTTTAAATGTGCAGTAATTAGTTTTACTTGAAATTAAATTGCAATGCCTAACAATTCCTTCATTGAATGAGAGTTTGTGATATTGCAAGGAATGTGTGAGTTAGTTATACCATTATAAAATAAATCAATCATAACTTCAGCTGCAAAGACAAAAAAAAATTGACGCGCAATGGTATTTTTATTTCATGTTTTATCTGGACAAGATGTCAAACATTTTAATTAAATAATCATGGTTTAAAAAAAAACATTAGGTAGTTTCTTCTAGCTATAATTTTCTTTACTTGCCTTTCGCTTCCCCTTCTAAACTTGTACCAGCCCGCCAAGGTTACAGGGTTTGACAAGATTTTAGAATTTAATTGAAATTTTAATTGGAAGGCGCGAAAGTAGTGGCCACGAGAGTTCAACTGTGCAGACTCTGTTTATTCGTTGTAAATTAGCTTGTATACCAGATTGGCTAGAAAACTCAATTTGAGACGCTAAGGAAGCCTTTCTTTGGTAACTATGTTTCTCTTTTTGTCGATATAACTACATGCAGTACCCGGCCGTAATACATTGCAATCAGCCAATAACGTTCCCACTGCCGGGACACAGGCCTCTGCGGGCCCAGTGCGGTTTGGTAGATGTCACATGTCTTCGAATTTTTGGTTCTAGGGCATGCCGGTTTCCTCACGATGTTTTCCGTTTTGAGAGCAGTTGCGATGAAATAAATTTCACTAGAAAAGCGTCGCTGGGTTCGAATCGACAACACACAACCAGGGCTTGAAAACGGTACCAAAAGTACAGGATATATATTTGGGCACCAGTTCCAGGCAGGTACCGGTTCCAGACGGGTACCGGTACCAAATTCAGGTACCCGGCGTGTACAACAAAGCATATTTGTACGAGGAATCTCGTACGTTGGCAACCTCGAAGTTATTTTTTTCAATGCCAATTGACGAATATACCGGTTCTGGCACCAGTACAATACCGATACTGGGTGACCCTTTGGGTTTTCCCCATCCCATTCCATTTCCCCATTTGGGTCCATCGGTACCGGTTCCCAAAAATACCGGTATTTCAAGCCCTGCTTACAATTCGTAAGTTGAAAAACAATGTTCATTGAAATAAAACTCCGAGAGGTGTTTGTTTTGGTGAGTAGGTACAATACTCACCATAATGAGCATTGCTATGGTACCAACCCTTAATTCGCAAAGGTTTTTTTTTTAAGAATAAACATTAAGAAAAGTTCGGATTTGTAGGTAGATCATCGTCACTCATGCAGTGTGACAGCGGACCGTCTCGTAGTCGTCGTAAAAATATCTCGGCGCTTTATCGGGGGGATTTTTAATTCTCGGCGTTGAACCGAGCACTAAGAAACAACAGTGAATCGCTGGGATTCGAAAACACACTGTTGAATTTTCAACTCTCGGCGCCAAGCACTGCGTTGAAAATCCAGTACGCGAAAAAATCCCGCTGCGAGATTTTATGTCCGTGCGAACGTGTACCTACTAAAGCTCGTTATGCCAAATTAGAACCGGGGAGGTACTGTATGTTCATTAACGCAATAAAAGTAATGACAGGTAACTACAGTTTTTAATTAACAACATAGTTATTGTCTTCAATGTCGTCATTAATGTTTAAAAGAGGTAACAGTAAAAGTAGAATGCATATGGATCATAAACATTATTCTCAAGGCACAAAAAAGCAAACCGCAAAGTCATTTCATTGATTGTAAAAGACCCACAACATCATGAAATGTCAACATACAGTACTTTATTTACCAACGATACGAAAATGAGGCTGACCTTGAGTAAGATGCAAACGAAGTCACTTTCAATACAACTTTCATTCAAACAATACTATTAAATAATAACCAATATCGAACAAAGACCAATCAATCAGAGAATACGTAATAGTAATTTTAATAGAAGCAACATTATTATTTTAATCGATCATATAAAATGATGAAACAGAAAGAAATAGTTTTATGATCAATAAATTCCATGACCCGACATACACCTAAAACAATAAAATTAACAAAACAAAACAGCCTAACTGCGCTCGCATAATGCACGGTGGCCGGAAACTGGCGCCCACTCGCAAAACATTTATTTTGGCAATAAATGAATTTATTTAGCCGTTGGTCGGTCAGTAACTAGAGCGAGCTAGCAGTTTCAATGGCAGCATTTCGCAACACTGTGTTTGCAGACAAGCCGGCGTATTTCTACACAAGTATTCATTGATAACAGGCGTGGGCGCACCCGACGTGGTCCACTCCATTCATACATTGGGCAACGCTGGCCCACGCACATAACGGTCGCCATTAAAGACGTCGGTGCATACAAGTAAATTATGAACTTTAATTAATATGAATTTGTGTTTTGCAGTAAATTTTACGGAACACGGGAAGCGGTTAATCAATTTTGTAAACGCGAAGGGAAATTCTATCTTTAAATAGAAGCTGTTTTAGAATGTATTTGGATGTTTTATAAGCAGTTAGTTATGAGATAGTTTACAAGTGCGGAGTTAGTAACAATTTGAATAGAAATTAGTTTGCTGCGCAACAACCAGAAAAGTACCTTGAACACAAAATCTACATAACATTCTGTAAATAATGCTAAACTTAGACACCTACGCCATTTTTGACCCTCGTGTACTTTCTATAATCTGTATGAATGTAAAAAAAATGTTTTTATTTACTATTAAGTAGGTACGTCATACGATATCATTTTTTCCATCATAAAAACTCACTGTTTCGAATACCTCCTAATTAATTTTTAATTACAGAAGTATTACATCAGGTTTTCGTTTAATCATATACGAGTGATCTTAAATCAAACTTTTTTTTGTCCAGAAACTTGACACGTTTGTACCCACGCATTTTAAAACGACAGTTGACACTATTACAACTTGTCTATGGCGATGTAAAATTAAATGTTTGTTTGAAAAGCTATAGCACTATATTAAAACATTTGATACCAAATATTTAAATAATTAAAGTATGTAGTTTGATTTTAGATGATTTAGATGCTTTGATGCCTAAGTGTCCTTGTATTTATTTGTATAGTTAGTTAATCATTTAGTTATTAATTAAATTATCTATTTTAATATTGATATAGCTGTGTTACACAAAAGATTTTCAAAGAGGTACATTTTTAGATCAGCACTATCTTATAAGAAATTTGGGCGATAAAATACAAAGACATACATCCCTATAACTATTTATAAATTATAGGTTTTTATTTGGTATTTCCTAACATGTATATATGATCATACCTATATCATTAAGTTGCTCACATATAAGGTGCTCAATGAAATTGCAAGCGATATACATATTAAAATAACGAATTCAAGCGTTCGTTATTTTAATATGAATATCAAACAGATAGTTTTGAATTTATAATGAATATTAATATAATCAAATTACAGTGTATATAAAAACCTGTATCAGATCAATATATTTTCTAGACATGTTTTGATTAGTCACCCTGTACCCTGTGGACATTGATAATGTTTTTGATTAGTTCAATTAATATTTATTTTTATAATTTAATACCGACTAAGAAATACTCCCTTTTAAAATAACTTTTTATTTGTAGTCAAAAAAAAATAAAATTAGAAAACAACTGTCCAGTTGACCTTTGCCTTTTTTTGTGGTGAACTTTAGCAATAAATTGACCATTGTAGGTATCTCACTATGTCTATACCTTTTTAACCGGAAGACAGACACGTAGCCCGATGTGATTTATAAGAAAATTGCAACTGTCATAAAATTACTCGTATGAGCTCACAATACCGTACATAGGGTTGGCAATGTGTAAGAACAATTTTCGGCTATCTGCTGAAAACTTTTCAGTACGAGTACCCTACATTCAAAATTAGACTATAATCGCTCACAGAGCTCACATCAAATATTTGCGTACCGATTTAGATATCACGATTATGACAGCTGAGAGCTGTCAACAGAATACAAGATGTCGCATGTCATGAAGTCATCTATGACGATTCACTGAACATCATTATCGCGCTTTCGCTTATTCGGAACGGTTGTAAGCCCGCTCAAATCGATTACAACGCAATTCTGAATGCAGTCTTTGTACTGACTACTGACATCATCTGTCTAGCCTATTCTCAACTATGTTGGGGTTGGCTGCTAGTCCAACCGTATTTAACTGAAATGCAGTATTTTTAGGGTACTGACTTCGGTATGAAAGAGAAAGAGAAAGCTAGCTTTGCGTTTAACTTTTTCTGTGTCTGTAGATATATATTTGTCAGGTGCCCTTATATAATGGAATTAGATTCGTTTTAATGATATATCTTCAAGAGAAGCTCTCACTACCTTGTTTATAAAGAATTAACCTTGTCTAAGTAACTGCTCAGGGGCAAAGACTTGCCTCATTTTCCCGAATTCCCTTGCATTTTCTCAAACAATGCAGCAATGAAGGGCACACTATTAAAGCATCTTATTTCTATATCCAAGTGAATGTTGTTCTTTGTTTAGAAAATAGTTAAAAAAATCTTGACGGTTTTAGACATTTAGCAGCTAGAATGTCAAACTAAATGTCCCAGTTTCGCCAACCCTAATCACAAACCGTTGGGCAGTCAAGTCCATTGCCATGCACGCTAACGTTTCCATCGGTGCCTCATTGTCTGCAGTCCCCATGGCAAACCAGTTCGGTAAATAGGCCATTGTTCTACGATATCTTAATCCTTTCCCATTGTGAACTTTTATTATGGGTTCGTGCTGTTTTTTGTTGAAGAATGTGTCGTGGATGCAGGGGTTCGCATTTTTTGTGAATGATTAGGGTTCGCAAAAAAAGCTGAGGTTGGTAAATTTTTACAAATTCGGTTCATGGATTTTTTTATTTGACTGCAAAGAGTTGAAAATCTACTGTAATTTTTACCAATTCGAAAATATGAAAATAATACATTCTGAAAATCGCTCAAATGGGACACAATATACACTGACACTCATTTTCATATTACTCGAAGGATTAGGCAGAGGTGTACCTAACAGTAGGTACACCCTCCTTTCGCCAGTTACCATGTCATGTTAATGTTCTTGAAAATGTCCAGTACATACCTTAAAAATATTACCAAAGCAGGAACTTAATTTTAATGTACTAAACATACCGTCAATGAAATTAAAATTGCGTAAATATCTACCGTGCATAACACGCAGCTTAAATATCGTAACTTACGAAAACACTTTACCAAGATAGATTATATTAAATTGTACAAGTTACAAACTTACATCTACTTTCACTGCAGACACAATTCTGCAATCTAGCAACACGAAAAGTCACAGTTATCAGTTACGTATTGAAATCGGTCACGGTTTTTACTTTTTGAAGGAAACCGACCTTCAAAACTATCCTTTCGATTGAATAACGTAACTTCTTAGTCAAAGGAGACCATCAAAAATTAATTATTGATGTTATTTTTAGAATCATGTGAAAATAAATGGAGCGATTTTTTTAGTAATATTAACTCTTCCACCTTTATACTCAAACTTAAAGCATTAATTTAAGTGAAACTATTTTACAGGCACTTTTAAACTGTCAACTGTCGTTGAGTCAGCAAGTTAAAAGTAAGTTGATCATTCGAAAGCATAGTAGTTTCCTATACAGAAGAAGGACAAGAAGCTCCAAAAAAACAAGCCATTCATCCTCTTGAATCTCTTCGTTTTCTGCAACTGACTCTGGCGTACATATAATACACTTTTAACAGCTTCGCAAGCTGTAAGCTTTTTCTCTCATTCGGTCAGCTTCGTAATCTCTGGTTTTCCCAATATTACCAATAACCACGTTATTAAAAGAAAAGCGTAAAACGCAAAGTTTAATGTTTCAATAAAAAGCAATACTTTCAAATTTTAATTCATGCGGCGCATTCTTAAAAGTCATTTTTTTCACCATCGTGCTCAAACGCACGTTAAATAACGATTGACATTTCGAACAAGTACGATGTCGTAACGGTACCGGTCGCGGGTTCGAATTGGTGTAATAATGCGTATGTTGTTCATTCAGTAACCTGTAGCTCGTATATTGCTTCATTGGAGCTCTCCTATTGGTGTAAAACAGCTCTTCGATTAACTTGATTTTGCACATATCAAATCAATTCAAAAATATTTAAATATGCAATAGATGTTATAGTCATTAGAGTTTCAGCATTTTGCCTTGAATAGGCGTGTAAATACATTTCATGTCAGTGACAAAGTCTTCATGATTATTATATGATTATTACATATTTACATTATTTAAAGGCTGTATCTAAATATTCATTAATGGTATATATTTTATGTAACAAAAAAGTAAACAAGTTTATTTTTACAATGTTAATGGTAAATCTTGAGGGGAATTTCGTAAATGGTTGTATATTCTGATAGAAATGCGGTAGAAATTTCTTTAAAATCATTTTAATTTTATTAGTGGCAACCGTATTCTATCTTTATGTGACCGTGATCGGCTATTTAACTTGTCACCAATATTTTCGAATTGGTTATATTTATTTTTACAAAAACACATGTTTCCAAAATTTACAGATATATGCTAATGGTAAATATTTTAAGTTGTTGAAACAGTGGCTTACAGCTATCTAAAAAGTGATTTCCACATATTGCTCAGGTACTTTTTTTGTGCTTTGAAAACTCTGTCAACATCCACTAACTTACCCCAAATTATAATACCGTATGTAAGTACAGAGGATACGTAAGCATGGTAAGCAACCATCGCAGTATCGAGGTTATCAGTTTGTCTGATTATTTTCAAGACATACACAAAACGATCTATTTTTAACAAGATTTCATCGATGATCCACTTTCGCCAAAGTTGATTGTTCAAGATGTCGTGTCGTATCAAATAGACACATCCAAGTTATACCAAAATATTTTCGAAAGTTTTAAAAAAATCTCAGAAAAATACAAAAGAACAAAATGTACAGAAAATAGTTAACGAAGTATGGCGTAATTATAAGTTACAAGCAAAGTCCGACAAGGAACTTGATAATATTGTTTCTAAGAGAATTTAAGGAGAATTTCAAGCAGCGAATAAGAATAAATTCATACTACTACTACTACGTTTTTTTTCCAAGGTGAGTGATGAAATCATTTTGGTTATGAGTACTAGAAATATTAAACTACACTAATATAAAAGAAATCGAATCGCCAAGAACTTCCTACATTTTGTGAAGAAAATATTAATTTAGACGTTTAATGATCAACAGAAATGATGGCCAAATCCTGAAATTTCATTGGTCACAAAAATACAGGGTGTTAGTTTTCTGTATTTGAATACCGTGTCAGTTAAGTTTATTGAAATGAATATTATGTGCGTTGCACTTCTATAATCAAAACCTTTTCCTTATTTCTACCTGCTGCTCATGAATCAATCAAGTGTACCGATACCGTTAAGTATGTAGTTTACGTAAGCATGGGGGGGAAGAGCTTTGCTTACTTTTGCTGACGAGGGGGAGGGGTGGGCGAAAAATCAGCTTACGTAAAACTTGAACGGCCCCATGGACGTCCTGAATAGATAAGTAATGAGAACATAAAATTTAAACCGCATTTAAATGTGCCATTAGCATAATCGTATTAAATTATCACCGAATTTCAATAACTCCGGTCAAAAGGTCCGCATTATCTTTGTTTTCTAGTAATAAATTTCAACACTCAATTAAATTAAGACCTGCTAACTTCACTGTGGGTGGTCTCATAATCGGTATAAATTTTGATTACGAAAATCAATTACGCATATAATTTAATTATACGACAGCAAGCAAGTAGAGGACACTTAGGCGTAAAGACAAATATGACCAAGGAATTTGAATATATTATGTTGCTCAAAGCACAAATAGTTGGTGAAATTAATTTAAAGCCTATTGCCATCAACCGGGCACAAACCCAGACTCCGGGCTGCTACTGAGAAATTTTATATAGAAAATCCCAATAACACTTTTCCCGACCTGGGAACCGAATCCAGGACCACATGCTAAGCAGTAGCTCTTGTGACCACTAGACCAACTAGGCAGTCACTACATACATGGACCCCCATTACATGGGACTTAAGCAAAACTGACGAAATGTGGGTGTACTATAGGTACACCTCTGCCTGACCCTTCTGGGATTACAGGCGTGATGTTATGATGTTATATTATGAATTTTAAAGCCCATAATAAAGAAAAAGAAACAACAACCACGAACAAAAAATGCAATGGTCAATTTGTTCATATTCACAAATGAATCATAAAAAAACATTCAATCTTAAACAAAATATTAAAGACACGTGTCTAGACACTACGTAATCAGTTAGTGAGTCTACCACTCGACACGTGTGATTCACTTTATGCAACAGTCTATGATTCATCAGACCTTGAGATTATGCTGATGCAGAATTGGCACAAAGAAAGTGAAGGCCGCTAAATGTATCAAGTTCTACTCATTTAGTATTCAATTCGTGATTACATTTGCTGGTACATACATATATAATAATAGAATTAAAAACGGTAACTGGTTTAGCAGATACATTCATTGTTTCAAGAGCCGTAGGACTTCTGTCAATCAACGACAAACTGTAAATCCGTAATATTTTGCTTAACATTTATTGTGTTGTTTTGGAAAGTATTGACCCAAGCTATCACCCCCTGCAGTATGTTGTGCTATATACTGGACACCCTGTATAAGTATTTCTAATAAAATGTTTGGGTTATCTGGTAACAGTGAGTTCATTGCAATGGGTCGACACATGCTGTGAACTTATGTTCTTCAAACAATCCAAAATTCAGTACCCACGTAAATAAAAGTCGTTGCTCAAATGTTTCCAAGTATTACGTCATATTGTACCATTCTCAAAACGTTTGGTGATATAAAAACGGTAGCCATCTGTGCAAACATGCCACTTGAGCCCAAACTGACACGTAGAGACCTGTGCAAGCAATTTCTGGGCCAACGAACTTATGTTTGAGAAAAAATATGCTCTGTATGTGCAGAAACTGTTAAATAGTTAGCATGACTGCTACTACTTTTTAGCCCCATTTTGTCATAAATATTATGCGAGACCGCTTAGAAAAATGATATCGCCAAGACATTTGGAAAATATTTTTCGTAAGTTAAATTGCCCTAAAAAAACTATAGAGCTGAAATCAACTGAAAAAATAAAACGAAAAGGTTAATCGTTATGTGTAAAAGATACAAGAAAACTAAATCTCCGGTAATGTGGTACCCTTAAATTTTGTTTCCTGCTGCTATAGTCACTACGATGCTTGTAGACAATAAAATAAAACCAAACATTCTTTAGTACGCAAGCACGGTCTTCAGATTTAAAGGTTCGTTCTAAATCATGTTAGAAGAGGCTTTTCCTATCCAAAAAGTAATACAAATTACTCCTCAGAAGCACTAAAGAAGCCTGCATATGCCATTTAGTAATACCAGACAAACCATTGAAATAACTTTAATACATAAACGACTCAGAAACAAAATGACTCCCTAAAGCCACATAACAAAAAAAAAACAAACAACCGTCTGTTGAAGAGTATTAAATTATAACAGTCGAGAAACTAATAGAAAAAAGTGTACAAATTTCATAGGAATCTCAATAAAAAGCCATATGATAGCAGACATCCCTCTTGTGAACACGTGGCGGCACCGGAAGGAAACGTTAATTTAGTCTGATGTCAATGAATGGAGCTTGGTTGTATTTTCAATGAAAGAAATTATGAAGTCCTTGTTAGTGACGATGTATTTGAAAGATGGGTATAGGTGAAGTAGTTGAAAGGTGATCATTACCAGGTTGAATTAGAAACTATCTTTGTTAATCGGTCATTGAACTTACTGAATTATAAGTACTTTGTGGAGTATTTGATGAATAACGATCAAGTATTGGTACTTGAGAGTCAGGCATGTATAGATATTTATTCTACTATTATGTATTAACATTTAATGTCTCATAAAATGCTGCAGCTGTGCTTTTAGAAATGATTTTATTCTGGACAAATGATTCTAATAATATTCTGCATTAAATTAAATCAATGGTTTTACAAGTGGTTCATCACATCAAACTCTATCCTGAAAACTGTAGAAACGAATAAACTGTTCAAGATGTTTAGTTTTATTTTAAACAAAGCAAATTTAAAACAACTGCAATAAATATTTGAAACTTCCCCGTAATATCAAGCGACAATAAACCAACGAATGAGGCATTGACTGGCGGTCGAGAGGTCGTGAGTTCAAATCCTAGCCGTTGAACTACTGATGGGCCGTCTACTCTACGCTACATAGTATTGTTAGAAAGTCTGCTTACATTAAGTACAAAAAAAGTAATCTTACATTGCTAATACATAATCAGCCAATAACGTTTCCACTGCTAGGGCACTGGCCTCCGCTCCGTGAGAGGAAGCGGGCGGGAGGGCGGATTGGCAGATGTCTCCAAATTTTGTTTCTTATGCCGGTTTCCTCACGATGTTTCTACGCACCACAACACTTAATTATTCATACTCGTATTACCGTTAACAAATACGAGTATATTAGCCACTCTATGCTTTGAATCCTCCACATTAATCTCACATGCTATATTCTGGCTTGCGTATGCGTCGAACATTGGCCACAAATCATAGTTATACTAGTACATGACTGGTAATAGCCGATGTGGATATGAAACAAAGGAAATTCTATTTAACTCGACGTTTGTAACACCGTTACTACTATTGATTTCCATTTTATGAACGTAAAATTGTAGTATTTAAAGAAGAAACATATTTATTGTATGAGAGTTTTACTGTGATGACATGGATAAGTCCAAAAATGAATCATCCACTTTGGAATCTAAGAGGATATGTAAATAACCCTGTTAGTATTAGAAGTTAATTCGTACACTATGTGTCAATATTTGTACATTCTGATTAATGACTGAAAGATTTTAACAGACGAATCTTAAATGTGAGGTTTTATAAATGTTTTTCTTTGCTAATGAAAGGCAAACAACATAAGTTGCCTTCAAGCTGAATTTTCACCTCAATGATTCATAGAATATGTTGCTTACGCTACATAGACATTTCAACAAAATAATGCAAAAATAAAGAAGAAACCAACGTTACTTTGCATTAACGATCGCAGTATGTCCATTACAAGTCAGTGTAACAGGTTCCCATGGACCGTTTTATCACACTTCCTATGCAAGTTAGCGGGCAGCGTTGCCCTCTGCCTGTTCAATTGCTGGGCTGAGGCCTTCAATGGTTATAGCATCGCGCCATTGTTTTATTTTACATCTGATATTATACGAGGTTTATGGGCGTGCACGTGCGTTTAAGGAAATTTTGTTTGCTATTATATGTTCTCATATATTTTCTTCTATTTAGTGGTTTGTGCTTTTGCAGTCTTAGTTTGGGCGGATAGATACTTGTACAAGTATCTCTCTTCCAATCAAATCTTTTAATCCAAACTGTTTTGAAAAAAACATTTCCAATGTTGGAGAAATTCCGCAAGGGACTGTAGTGGGATCTGTTTTGTTTTAAGCCATTCAATTTGGATTTTTTTGAGGAAGTCTGTTGCAAGATCAGTTGCTGGACAGCTAGTAGTAAAATCAATATCTAAACTATATTCCATCGATTTCAAGATTACCCGGTAAAGTCCAAGTCGTGCTAGTAATGTCGATACACCTTTTTCAAAATAGATTGGATTAAGAGATTTGATTGCAAGAGAGAGACTTGTACCCAAACCAAGACTGGAAAAGCACAAACTAACCTTAAAGAAAATATATGTTAGTGAAATCAACAATAAATCCGAGGCTGTTGCACGCTGCACTGTGTTGACCCCTGATGTTATCTTATCAAAAGCGATAAAGAAACACACTTTACCTGCTGTTGCTCACGGAAGTCTTGAACGGATTTTTGACTGAAATGTTATGTTTAGTCGAAGTAATTTAGGTTAGATTGCTTTCGAATTGAGAGCTGATGCTTTAGGTTTTACTAAAAGGGATAAGGTATTAGCTTGTCATCCACTCGTAAGTCTTAATAGGATATGGGAACTGGTAGGTACTAAACTAAGAGAGAGAGGTAAGTTGATACTTCAACATAACTTAGGGTAGAAATAAAGAACTAGAAGAAGTAATATTGCCAACATTGGTAAACATAATTATATAAAGTATAACACTCACAATAAAAATGTAAAATAACGTTTCATTCCAAAGAAAAGACATTAATAAAATTAATGAAAGTCTCTTTTATTAAATATTCAGAAGTTTTTACGAGTTTACTCAATCTTTATAACACATAACCCCCGCATAAACTGAACAAACACATGTATCAGACAGAAACCCCCCATTGGCACAACAATCAATTTCCCAACGTCCTCGGAACTTCGCCGTTTATTTGCTGGTCATTCATTATGCAAATTTTGACGCAGTTTCAATGAAAAATGAGCCTATATGCGTTGCAATTAATCTTAATTTTGCTTGTTAAACAAAGAGTATGTATTGAGGGGAATGACGTAACTAACGCAATGAACTTTTGCAAAATGTGAAATACCCAATTTCTGCATGTCCTCAAAATACTAAGGCAATGTTATTCTTGCATGTAAGAATAATGTTTCGTCTTTTCCACATAATAATGACAAATTATTTGCTAGTACACAAAATAACAGTCGCTTGTATTTACCTTGTAATCTGCAAATAGCAGAAATATTGTTTCTAACTTGAAACAAAATATTAGAAACTCTGCAGTTACGATGCTGTAAATATGTCTTAGTACGAGTAAGAAGTTAATTATGAAATATTAACAAACAAATAATCACTAAATGTTTTATGAACTAAAGAATAAACAGATATTCCTATTTACAACTTTATACCCGCAGATGAAAATCAAAAGCCACCAAACAGAGCGTCAGACGTGCCCAGTATTTAAGATCAATACTCAAAACTGTACATTCTAAAATTATATTGTTCCGTATACTGCATTCTATAATAACCTTCTTGCAAATTCAAGATGGTATGGTGCTCATGCATAAATCGGATCACATACCCATACTCTGTCATTGTCGTGACCACAACACTGTTCGGCGAGCTGCCCACAGACTCAACAATAAGATTATCTGTAATCGAATGAGTGTTAACACTTATGGACTTGG
Organism: Dasypolia templi; assembly: GCA_963555695.1. NCBI lineage: Eukaryota > Metazoa > Arthropoda > Insecta > Lepidoptera > Noctuidae > Dasypolia > Dasypolia templi. The sequence goes on along the minus strand of OY743148.1, from coordinate 4,188,929 downwards.
AATACACTACGCATCTTTGTGTTTTCTGAATTCTGATACTACGGTGAAGTTTATTGTTACTACTGGTATTAGAGCGCTAACATTATTTTATGTACGTTGTATACGATTTTGGATTGTCAATGTTTCGTCTTCTGCTAACAACTTTCTAGGAATATATAAGCATAGCTTATACATTATCATTCCGGGGTCAGGCAAAGTATTATTGGGTTTTTCAATTAGGGATTTCTCAGTAGCAGCCCGCAGTGTCTGGATTTGTACCCGGTTGATGGCAATTACCGGCCTGCTCCCTTAATATTGGCAATATGTGAGTAATGATGTTATGTTTAAACCTAGTTATTGCAGTTTACCTTTTTGCAAATATATTGACTTAAGCTGGAAACAAACTTATGCAAAGAATTTGTGACGTAGGTTGAAGGTGCCAATTATTCCAAATTTATTGTCTTAAACAAAAACCAGACCCATCAACTCTCGAACTCTAAATTATGACTATCGAAATCTTAAATGGATGATCCAATTTACTTCGGGCATCTCCGGTTCTTCGATGGGTGGTCGAAATTTACAAGTCCGAATTGCAACCGATAAAAGGTAAATTATTGTTGAAATCCAGAGATAATAATAAAACGGGCATATGTGCCATTGTTCGTGGGCCTAAGTGGTTGTAACGAAAAAGGTAAGAAGATGGGTCATGTGATTAGTGTTTATGTATTGGACGAAATCTGAGTCGAGATGGTGATATACTAAGGTTGGAGTGTCTGCAAATTAGAACTGTGTGCCAATTGTATACCTCAGCTGGTAATCATTCTGTTACAGAATACAATGAAAATAATTCTAGATGTTTTGGAAATCTAACACTTACAGATTTGGACACGTCATCTCGCAATAATTTCAATTTTGAACGTCTCGTTGATATATTTTTGTTAGTAGTAACAGCGACTCTAAACAAAACAAAATACAAAAAGATTTTTCAATTCAGCCTCAAAACATGAAAATTCATTCCACAATTCCATAACAATCGCACCATGAAACAAATTCAAAAGGCTATTGTTTGCAACAAATTTGCGAACATGACATATTTTGTAAAATCATTGTGCTAGTGCAAAATTACAATATTAACCTTGTGTTTACAGGATGCTTTGACAATAGTACTCGGATGTTCGTTTGTTTGATGTCGCGTTGTTTAGGTATGAGTCATTTAATACATGCATGGATCAGCATTTAAATTGAAATAATTGATGATTCTGTGATATGTGAAACAAAGGCAACCAATGCAGGCAATGAAAAACTTAAACATACTTAGAAAAAATGAGGTGTTAACGATGTTATACACTAGCGGTAATGAAAGTTGACAAGTACTTTTTCAGTTCAATGTGACCAAGTCCCAAAGTGATGAACGTTTACTTGTGATAAATATTCACAATTAAATTTATGTAATATCGAGGTATGCTTAGATTTCAAGGAAAACAATACTGACAAAGAAAGATGATTAATTATAAAAGTACCCATTTTGTTAGATAAATAGTAGCGCAGACAATTGAGATATTACACCAGCACAAACACATAACACATACTCAAGAACCCAAAACCCTTTCTCTTCCATTTTAGATTAATATTTCCGCATCAACACTATAAGTTTACAAATTACCTAACTTACTGGGTTAGGTAATTTGTATGTCACGTCAAAACAAACAAACCTAAAGTGCCATTCCATAAACTAGGTATCTATATAAGTTCCTCACGATATGTCTGCCTTACACCTTTAGGCTATCACTCTTCAATATTAACTTGTCACAAGTAATAATTTCAATATTAAATAAACAGAAAATGACAAAAGAATATCTTTATTGACAATAGCTCACTTACAACAAATAGAAATGAAGGAAAACAATAAACAATAGGAATTTACTCTTATGCTGGTTACACAAATACACATACATACGAGTATAACTGTTAGACATAAACACATGACATTTATGAAGACTAGAATATTAGCATTTAAAAAATAAAATAAAAACAAAACATAATCAGAGGTCCTATGCTCCAGCCAAGCCAAATACCTAGGCGTGATCCTCGATCAAAACCTTACCTTTAAGACTTATATTAAGGCGGTTCGCGCGCGCGCCTCCTTCGCTCTTAGCAGGCTCCACTTTGTTTGTACTGACAGCCCGTAGTAAACTGTCACTTACATGCAAGCTGCGCATCTATATCGCAGTCATCCGTCCCACCATGACCTATGCCTGCGTTGTATTTGCGCACGCTCACCCACGTCATCTCCATAAGATGCAGACCATCCAGAACCGTTTCCTCAGAAAGGTCACGGGTGCCCCCTTCTATGTCCGTAATATAAATCTCCACGTCGACCTTAAAATACCTACCATAAACCAGTTCATGAAACGCTTATCCAAGCGTTTCTTCGACTGTGGCATAAAACACCCAAATCCCCTGATTTCAGCGGCCGCCCGCTATACTCCCTCCCGCATAAGCAGTATTCGCCGACCAAGGCATACCCTAATCGCCTCCGACGCCACTACCCTCCTCCAGGCGAGCAGTAAGGCCACCAGCACTTTACACAAGCGCATAACCCAATCGCCATCCTACCGTCGACCGCCGCTACGCCCAAATCTACGCCCCTCCCGACCCTTGCTCGAGCCAGCCCGCGCCGCTGAGCTTTAAATTCGTCCCAAAATCACTCAAATCGTGATCCAGCTAGTCCCTTGCTGCCCTCTACCAGCGACGCCGTAAGACTAGGTTCGTACCCCACAGGGGGTGCATTGAAGTTTAAGTCCTGGCTGGAGGCCTTAATTTATTAGGGCAACCATAAGCAAGTCCGCTTAAGCAGACGACAACCTCAGAGGTTGACCTGCGAGATGCCATTCCCAAAAAAAAAGAGGTCCTATCATTATTGGCTCAAACAATAGAGCTTTTCGAATTTTAAGGTACTTGTACTTACAAAACCCAAAAAAATACAGAGTTTTAATTAGGGTTAAAATGTCAGTTTTTAAAATTCCCCGTATGCCAAAATTGCATTTTAATACTTTAATTTCGGAAACTTGTGTTCCAAAATAGAATTTCTATCTTTCTGCCTCACAGTAAACCCATGTCAAGCCCGCCTAACAAAACTGAATGAGGACAATATACGAGTAAGTGCATAAACACACTAACAAGGAATTCGCTATAATATCAGTCATTCACGATAACATGGATATTAACATTAGTGTCAATGAAGTTAAGTGTTATTTCATTGATATACTATGTGATAACGATGTCAGTTTTATGAAATCTAGTGAGAAATTAAGAGAATATGAAATGCAAGAATTTATAGAGATTCTTTTATCAATTCTTAAGACGCTCTTGAACCGAATTCTAGGCAGGTTAAGTAGCGTTAGAATGAATGTATAAGTGCTGCTTGTACAGTTTAGGATTTTAAAATGTTATATTATCGGGTGCTAAAGAGGATAAAGTAAACATGCAGCTGCAGCCCAATAGATGGACATCCTCGTCACTGTCTCAACCGCCACCGTCAATTGCCAGCAGTTTAAATGAAAACGACAGTTCGAGAAGGTGACATGCACTCGCTTTGTGAGAAAGGAACATGTATGAAGATTGCTGAATATTTTCGCTGCAAGACCGTGCTTAATGTTATTTATCAACAGCTGTAGGCACTGTAGCTGCTGTATTTAAAAGCCATTTACTTGAACATCTACTAATAAAACTGAATAAAGACAGTAAATAATCTTTAAAATATTTTCATGTTATATCAAAGCAGCGTGCAAAGCTCAGCTTCTTATTTTTCTGCAATTACTTAAACTGGTAGAACAGCCTGTTGTGTAATCTCACAATCAGTATCGCTGACGGCCATAGCGATCTAGCGTTAAGATACCATTTTATCGAGCTTAGACACCAATTCACGTAAACTTGAGCAATTTTTCCTGTTACAATGTAGAAAGCCTGTTTTTAACGGACGTGGTATATGCTTTGTATGACTGTTACCGTTTTTCTGGGCAAAGGCTAAACGTTATGTAAAAAAATTGAATGGAATTGTAACTTTCAAAATATGCAGGAAATCTTCCGCATTGAAAGAGACAAAGAAAATGACAATGTTATAAAACAATTATCGATACTTACAAATAATATGACTACAAAGCAAACCTCCAAAACCAATAAATAATATTGATTTAGCTTTGATTAGGTCATATCACGCTCTTATCTAGGCGCCGCCACATTTTCCGTAAACATTGATTTTATTTACGAATTCTCAATCAAAGCAATAATTAGAACGACGTCTACCAACCGTGGTATCAAAATATACCAAGAGAGTCCTCCACATGCAATACTATCGCAAAACTAGTTATACAGTATCTGGAATCTTCGATGGAACATGCAGCTGTTAATGCAAGTGCAGAAATGTACGTGAAGTAACGCGTTATGATAAGATTAGCGGATGTACGTCGGCGCCGATGCTGACACTTTGGTCACGAAGTTATGATTGCAATCGTAAAGTAACTTTATATTGAGAAACTTTCTTTACTTGTAAAAGGAAGTGTTTCGATAATTTATACTTTGTTGTTCTTACTTGCGATAGTTCTAAATCATCTTGGAACTTTATATAAGGCTTGTTTAATTGCTTCGATTTGAAGTTGGCAGGCATGTTCGATCTAGACACGTTGATGATATAAGATTATAGTTTCTATTTATAAAAAAACGACCACTTTTAGAAAATCACAAACCAGTATTAAAAACTTAAACAATTGTATGACGTTTCACTATCAATAAAGATTCACCTCCCAAGTCAAAGAACCCAACAAAAGGGTATAATGATGTAACCCAACAGTAAATGGATAAGTCACGGAAGTAAATAATTTAATAGCCAAACAATATCCCAATCAGATTTCTTCATAAAACATTTATATTCTAAAGCAACGACTCCTTGAACCAATATTTAAAGAACAAGCTCCAAGCGAAAGATCTTAAACAAAACCTATAAACAGAAATGTTAAACAACTAAGATAACAGAGCGAGGAAAAGGCTAAATCACGATACAGTCAAAGAACCAAACAATTATGAACCTTCAGCCACTGTTATAAGAACTCCAACAGTACACATAACAGTGAGAGATGTAATTACAATCTGTTTTCCGTCGTATATCATCCATTTTGATGGCTTTCAGTGCTGATTAATTAAATGATAAGAAAAACAACATTGATTCATTAAGTAAATTGGTTTTTAAAACCTTTTTAAGGTAACCTTACTCATGTCAGAACAATTTTGTCGAAGACATTTCAAAGAAATTAAGCATTACTTGTTTTTTAACGCCAGGAACTTCGCACAATGCGTAGCGAAAACACGGTAGATACGTTTTCTATCTTTCGCAAAATTTAAGGAATACTGTAGCCTTTAGTTGAAAACTGAAGCTGCAACAATAACTGTTTATGCAAAATATAGTTTAAGTAATAAGATTTTTAGTGCGATTCTATATATTCATGGTATAGTAAAAACTATGAATATTGGGTCTTATTAGGGACTACTTTACGAATATTAGATGTGTTGTTAACATGGCGCCGAAAAGCTACAATTTCTTAATGCACTAAAGTGCTGATAATAACAATACAATTTAGAAAGATATCACTTTAAAAGCTGATAATAATCTATTAAGATATCCATTTTGTATTACGAAAGCAAGTATTGATAGATGATAACTTACAGTAAGTTATCATCTATCAATACCATTGAAATAAAAAAACTATTGAATATTTGGGGACATTAAACACTAGAATTAAACAATATAAAAAACAGACAATTAAGGCAAACAAAACACCACACTTACGGCAGTCTTCTAAATGTACATAATATAAAATAAAAATATAAAAGAAATCATAGTTAAGGCAGTTTAATCCAATAATCAAATTAGTCCCAAACGAAATTTATGTGATCCCAACTCTAATATTAATAATGACCGAAACAATACGACGAATAAGGCGTGAGAAAGCTAAGACATTAACAACTAATGGAATGATAATAATGATGAATTGTGATAAACTCGATAATCTTATTTTTTAAGCCAATTATGTTCGTGTTCGGGACATTAACAAGATATAATTTAAAACAAAAGAACGATGAGAGCTGGAACGAAAGGTAATGGATTAATGAATTGGAAATGATAAGTTTAATGCGGAAGCCATGAAAATTATTGTAGGTTATATAAAATTGTACCAAACAATAAAAAAAGAAAAACATGAAAAAACAGTGACACGTAAAAGTATGTTACGTTAAGGGAATTTTAAATTGCTGCAAATTTAAACCATTCATTATCATTTTCATGACAAAATGAAGATTGCTTGAAAACTATTGTATAGTGAAATATAATTAAAGTAAAAAAAAAAAGTTTCTAGTCCAGCCCGATCACTATGTACGGTAAGCCGATCCCTTGGGAGAAGCAAGCCAAATACCTAGGCGTGATCCTCGATCAAAACCTAACGTTTAAACAGTGCCACAAATAAATCGCCCATAAAACAAAATATGTAAAAGTTTCGATTTGCCCGTTTCGGGCAAGTAAATTCGTGCTAATCGACCAAATAAGCCATTCATTGTTAGAAGGTCCCTCACTAATTTCTCTTTTTTGTGAATCAGTATTTACAAACTTGTCACAGTAATGGAAACAAAATGCACCTACAAGTCGATATCTATCGAGGCCACCACTATCTCTTCTATGAAGCAATAATATCAACTTTATCAATACTCGCACGATACGATGCCTTTTTACATGAAAACTTACGTAAAATGTCTGTGACGATATATTTATAATCCGATTGACTTGCTTTTGGAGCTAAAACGGCGGATTATGTCAAAAGAATTGAATTTTGAAAAGTTGTAAAATTATGGTAGCTTTGGACTCGATCACACGTGAGAAGCAGACAATTAAGCAACGGATTAAAGCTGTCGGTTTCATATTAGTTACCGACACAAACCCAAAACACAGCAAAAAAGATACTGAGCAAAAACATTATTCAATATTATAGAAGCTCTTGTGGCGGTTAATACCTATACAATATACATGCAACTGTCCAGAGTTAAAATAAATGACTTAAATATCGTCATTTGTGAAGGCTCTTTCAATGACAGACCAAACACAATTGACCTAATGAACTAATTACCACTCCCTTCAAAATCATTTGAAAACGTCACTCATCCTAAGACTCCTGCTAATCCCACAACATTAAAAATGCGTGATTGTTTACTTACGTCTATAACCGGAGTAGAATGATCGAGTTTGTTTGACGGTGTCCAATTGTGTGCAAGCGCAACTTCCTGTGTATATAAGCATTTACTGGTACCGCGATTGTGAATTTGGTTAACTTTATTAGTATCCCGAAGTGTCAAGCAATGTTTAGTTGGATATTAGTTAATTCCTGTTACGTAAGCTTCTCAGATGTTGCTTCTGTCAAAAAACAGATTTTGGAGTTAGAAACAATTTAACTAACCACCAAAAATTTAACGCAAACGTGTAGTATGTAGTTATTTTTTAAAGTGTTAAGACTGGACCCCATAGCAACTGGCAGTCTTGAGTTTAACATAATTCCCAACTGAACGATTCCCTTCATTATAATACTGGAAACTAACACTGCAATTATTATGTAAATAAGAAATATATAATCGTTCGATTCCTATTAAGAAGCCAAACAAATATCAACTTCTAGTCGATTCAAATCACTTCTACATGAAAAAATAACTTTTATCATTGCTATGAATGATAAAAATAATGATATTCACAACATAATCATTACATATCATACAAAATTGGCGGTCAAACGATGGCGCCAGTCTGTAAATAAATGATATAAAAGATTATTGATACTAGAGATAACAATTACTTTGTTGTATCGTGGTTTTCTTGACAGCTGTCTCTGAATCAGATAAAGGTGTTGTATTGAATGTATCGGAGCGACGGGTGGTCGAATTACTAGACATGTTATTGAAATTAGCAGGACTGGTGCTATTCACTCGTATAGGCCAGGTTCTTAGTCCTACCTACGCTTGCTATAAAATTGCGATTAAAATTTGCTTAACCCCAACATATCTGAATATTTAATTTAATTTGCCATGTCGACATAAGGGTGACGTATGTCTTACCTACACAGATGCCTGAATTTCAAATGGCTCATTCAAATGTAGTAAGGCTCCTGCTTAGTATTTGCTTCTGTAATAACTTCAAGTTGTATTGAATCCTTTGTGTAATTTCTGCTCTTTTGTTGTTTAGTTTAGTTAGTTTGTTTCTAGGTTGTAAAGTGTTTAGCCTTTTATCCATTTGATAGTATTATTAGTGCAAGGATACGTTAATCAGGAATTCGTTCGTTTGTTGCTAGCAATTTTCCATTATTTTCATTTTTCATTATGATAGTTCCTGTTGTGCCAAATACTCTTTCTATTTCATTCGGTTTTGTAAGAGCTTCATATTTTATTCGCTGCTCCCAATTAAATCATCTGTTTTATTAACTTATAGATTCGATGATTGAATCGAAATTATTTTCATTGCACATATGCTAACGCGCACATAGCCCGCTCATAATTATCACTGCTCGTAAAATGATATCCTGTAGCGCCCAATTAATTACATTCAAACCAACATAATTTATCAACAATGTTTTCTAGATAGTACTTATTTATAGAGTCATAAGGTTCAAAATAAAGATGTACCTAGTTTGAAACATGACCACATAAGATTGTTAACTGTACAGCAAATGCAGTATGATGTAATCAATTGTTTCTTATTACGTGTGCCATAAAGTCTAAAATTGGTCGTGTTTTGTTTGAAAAACGTAAATGTTTTATTGTTTTTGTAGTGAATGTTTTCTTAAGACATTCCTGTCCATAAATAGTATGAGCATAATGTAGCAGGCGCCGGGCGCATGTCCCTACCTACCTACATACATAAAAGTATATTATCTTTAAGGTAATCCTTTTGATAAATTAACGAAACTGCGAAGAATTATCGCTTTGGTTCTCTGGGTAATTAATTTTGTCATTTTAACGCCGATCGGAAAGTCGTTCAGATGTCCTTTTCTGACAAATTATAAGACCAGAAATAGCATTACATGTTGCGAACGTTAATGCTCACTGCGTCCAATTAAAATAATTACCAAAAAAGATTGATATTGACTTCAAATTGAGACTGATTAAATCAATCAAGGAAAACGGGAGATGTTGCATAATCATTTTACCGAACCAGATAAAAGATAACTAATAAAGTCTCATTAAACGCCTTTACCTCGTAAATTCTTTCCACTTTCACAGGATTATATAATAAAATCTTAGTTTAGACGACATCATATGTAATAGCTCAAGTTTTCTATTCATAGAGTAATATAAACTTGAAAGCATTTTCACAGTAACCATATTTATCTATAAATACATAAGTTCTTTCCATTCGTAGTTTTTTTTTTTTAAGCTGAATTTATTTTCCTCTCACCCATTATGGGAGTTTTGTCATTAATTTAAATCAATTAATAAAGCATTATAACTGTTTCTAAGAAATCATTGTCTATTATTGAAAAATGCAACTGTAATAGGAAGATTTTAATTACAAACGAAGAACAGTCATCAGGTTGTTATAGCGCGAAAGAAAAGAGGATTCTGTAAATGATTTTACCTGAAATATATTCAGTAGGTATGTCACAGATTCGTTAGAAGTCATGTGATTCCAAAATGAGCATTCATAAAAATATAAAAAACTTTGAGAGTGAAAATTACAAACTATTTCATTACCAGCTGTTTTTGAAGCAGTTTCAGATGAGTTTGTTTACTAGATATCCAAAGGGATCATGTTTCATTTATGTAGTGCCAAATTAACACAATGTCCTAGTAGTTCCTAGTATATAGATATATTTCCGAAACAGAACACAACATTCAGAGACATGCCAAATCGGTCATCAACCGATTAGAACTCACTCGTATCAAACAATTATGATTGAATACGATTATTACCTATGACTGATAAAAAGGAAATAAAATAATAAGAAATTCTAAGTACGTGTGACTAAAACAAAGAACCTAGAAATCGTTATCAAAAATGGCGTAAGCGCACCCGGTCGTGCCTATAATGCCTATGAGTAACTTACATGCTTTGATTACACCGGTACCATTTATTTTCTTATCGGTGACTACGAAAAACGCGAAAACATTACGGATAAGAAGTGGCGCCTGCTGTTACTACGAATTTTCTATGACTTCAGTATTGCATTAGTTTTGAGCGATGCGACTTAAATGTATGGTTTTGCATAACTATTTGTATAGAAGGGCATAATTAAAATAGGTAAGAACTCTTGCTAAGAAACAAAGCAATTTTCTAACCTCAAACTGAACAGTGCATAAAAACAATATATACGTTATTTCCAGCAAAAAAGCCTTATGAGATGTGACGTGTCATTAGCTTATATGCCCAATTGTGTTTCATTGGTCATACATAAATTCACGCCTTCTTCTCACGGGGGTAGGCAGAAATACAAAACGCAACCTGCTACGATCCTTGCATACTCTTTTTGCCTCGTTCATAAATCTGGTCATACATGATTGTTGTAGATATAAAAAGGTTTTCTCACTAAGTACAGATTGAAAACTCGTGATTGTCTTTTCATTTCATCTTGTAATGAAATTATTTCATCTTAGTATCTGAAGTTTCCTAATTAAACTCATAGGGAGTTTAATTAGGAAACTTCGTAAGTTCCAGGAAATATGTTACTAAGAATTAGACATTGCTTTAAAATATTCAAATTAAAAGTCAAATAATTTTCACACTACGAGTATCATCAGGTGATTATGAATAATAAAATGTGACACCTCTTACGATAATCTTTTCACATCCCAAAAAGAGACCCATAACACCATTAGTAGCTATAAAACGTAGTAAAATGTGTTCTTTTCCTTATGAAATAAAACTTTCGCTTCATACAATATTTTGCAAATATTAGGAAACCATACATTTATGTACTAACTTTTTCTCTATCCACATGACCATGTGTGTTTGTACTTCTGTTTAGATCGTTCGTTCACTCATTCTCGTGAAATCAGAACTTGCATATTTTTTTATATCCACGCGTCGCCGTTGAACGGCTTAACACCAGAAGATATGATTACTTACGCAAATATGCTTATTGGCAATGGAATAACACTGGTGTACAAGCATATATTGAACACACATAACATAACATCACGCCTTGTTTCCCCGAAGGGTTGGGCAGGTGTACCTATAGTACACCCACATTTCGCCAGTTATGTTTAAGTCCCATGTAATAGGGGGCGAGCATATTGCCATCTACTGGGCACAAAAGTTATTTAAAATACTTTGATACAGAGGATTTGCTCTATTTAGAGACTTATATTATAAGTTAATAATTACGTAGTTAGATAGATATAGGTAAATACCGAATATAATAAAGGAGCCATGGGAGGATAATGTCCAAAAGTCGATGACCAAAGTAATGAAAAATAAATTACTTTCAGATCTAAATACAATCAACAAACCGAGACATTCAGAAGCTTTTACAACAACCCCAAGTTACCCCAAGTCGTGCCCAACTTGCTCAGGGGAACAATCACTATCACTGATAAGAATGATAGAAACCAACTTCTGTTTACAGCCAAAGTAGATATTATAGGTCTATTAGCAACCGCAATAGTTTATTCACCAGCGTGACTACAACGCTACCTATCGTCACGCCCTGTGCCTTTAACACGTTCATTTCCAGCTAAACGTGCAATAGTCTTCAGAAACAGTTTCACAATGTTGTGATTAATGAACACATATTTAAAAGAGATTGGAACATGAACTCGTGACTTTACGATACCCTAAACCTTTAACGGTTTACATTGATTTAATTTTATGTCCAACACCTTGGTCACTAAGGTTTTCAACACTACTGTTGTCTACTAATTTAACAAATCCTGTCGCTGTTGATGTAAGGCGGTTGGTGACATTTAGACATTCATCTAACATTGTTATGGTTTATTGCTTAAGCGTTCTGATATTTTAGGTATATCTTAGGTATACTGTAAGTAGTTACTTTGATGGCTTTTTTATCAGTCTCTTAGACATCTGAAAATAATTTGATTGGCTTGTTAAACTGCTGATAAAAAGTTGAATTTCTACAGTAGTCCTTCTGTTCTATGAACCATCTTATTATATTAAAATCAAGTGTATTTATGATTGTACACACTAATCTCTGAAACCATATAACCGATTTCAATAAAATTTTGCGAATATGTATGTTTGGTTCCAGCTTGAAAGATAAGATAGTTTGGAAACCGATAGGTGGTGTTCCGTGCGAAGCAGGGGCTTTCTAGTATCATATAAAATCTCAACCGTATTGTGTAAGTGAATGATATCCACAGCCTCGATGTTATAATTATGTAAGCATAGCCATACACAAAGCCTCATACTTCCAGCTGGTTATGCAAAATTTTTCAATACAATTGTATGTTGTTTTCTAATGAATCCCTTGTTCTTTGTATTTTATTGTTTTTGCAACCGTGATCGTAATTCTTAATCGAAACTTCTTTGTTGGTAAATTTGCGGTTTCGACTGTAGAGTGGAGGACTGTTGTGTGGTTATTTGCAGCTGCGTGTTTTTGATGTGGATGGTGTAAGAGGTAAAGAAGTTGCATTAATACTTATAGAACACCTCGCATCCTACTAAGGTGTTGAAATTATTTAATCTGAACTTAGTTAAAAGTAAATAACTGATGATGATGATGATGAATCCTGTTATGTTTAGCTGTAAGTCTTCTCTCTATACTACTCTACTCTATTATTTTAGTTCATAAACCATTGTTGTTGCGATTTGATTGTTTCTCTCTGTTTAGACTTTTTTCCCTAAACAATCGATATCCTCATCTATTTTCTCCGTAATTTCAATATCAGTATATTAAGCAGAACAATCGCTACTATTATTTCTCAAAATAGTCTTTGTTATAATAAATGTTAATGTCCATTGTTTTTTGTTCACAGGTATGTACTTTTGGTGTATTTTAGCAATCTGTTTTGTAAGTAATACTGGACATGTTTTTCGTAAAACTGGAATGTTAATGCTCTTTTGCGTGTAAGTAGCTGTGCGTATTAATGTTGTAACTTTGTTGGGTTTATGTTCATGATGTTTTTCTTATGGTAAGTTAAACCGTTTTAATGATAAAATAACAAATTCTTGGGGATGAATATTGTCGCCTTCTGTCAACAATGAAGGCTGACTTCATTAATAAGAAGATAAAAAAGCCTTAGAATCAATTAAAATTGAAAATAAATTATTGTTACACCTTGCGTTTTTTACCACACCTGCTTCCAAATACATTTTCTTTCTATAAACCTACCACAAAATTAAAAGTCTTCAGAAAATTAAACGCTTCATATAATCATTTAAAGCATAAATAGTGGGGCTATTTACCCTGGAATCAGTCACCATGTAATCTCAAGTTGATTCCCCACCTTTATCATAAATTCATAATTTATTCTTCAAGTTTTATTCTTTAAGCAATAAGGTTTAAAATCAAAAGTACGTTCCAAAGTGTGTCTGACAGCAAAGTTTGTTATTTGCTGTTGATAAGTTAATTCAGTTTACGGTGTTTTGCCCCCTTGAGTGTAGTTTAAGGTGTCAGCAATGTAGCAAGTTGAGTATAACTTAAAATACTTTTATGAATTGGACAAACTTAGGGCGAAAGGATACGTCTTTCTGTTAACGTAAAAGGAAAAATAATTAATTGTTGACTATTAACAAACAACTGTAAGACTCCTTGTATCTCTCCAGTTGTACGCAAATACCCATTCTCAAACATCTTAAGATCCAGATTTGGAAATTTTGAAATAAACACGATTGGAACCAGTGGGTAAATAAATGGTGGTTTCATTCTCAGTCCCATTGAGGGGTGTTTTTAGGGTTCCGTACCTCGAAAGGAAGAAACGGAACCCTTATAGGATCACTTTGTTGTCCGTCCGTCCGTCTGTCTGTCAAGACCCTTTTTCTTTGGAACGCGTGGAGGATTCAAGCTGGAATTTATATCAAATACTCAGGTCTACTGTCCCTTGGAGCTGTAAAAATCAAACGTCTAAGCCAACGCAATCAAAAGATACAGCCGTTAGTGCCGCAAATTTCCGCAAATTTTCGACACTCGCAAGGGAATCAAAACCTACAGGGTACTTCTCGTGACCTCAGAATCTTGAAATTTGGTACAAAGCAACGTCTTATAGCACAGATAAAGGAAAAATTGCATAAACCGCTAATTTTTAGTTACATCATATAATAAAATATGTTAAATAATTTTAAACTTACTACCCCTTTCCTCATGATCGCGTGTGAACTTTTACTTATTATATACGTAAAGGTTTGTACGGAACCCTAGGTGCGCGACTCCGACTCACACTTGGCCGGTTTTTTTTTGTTCTTGTGACAAGTTTCGTCTTTTATCATCATTCATCGTGTTGGTACTTTTTGGTTCGCCAAAATAGAGAATACTTTCCCAAAACATTGACAAGATCTAGGTACGAGCCAAAACATTACTATCTTCGCATTCCCAATTTACGTCTTCGAAACCGCTTTCCACTACTCCAGAATCGAATTAACATTTAATAATGAAGTGTGCGAACAGATCAGATCATAAATCTTCGCCGCTGGGGAGTCAGCACAGGTCGTGACTATAATAGCATCCACGTTCGTGTTCCTGATAATTTATTATTCGACACTTTTAAGCCGTAATTATAAGTAAATGATTCTTTGCGAACTTCACACTCTTTTGTTTTTATGCATAAATAAATCAATTGTTTTTTAATTATAGCTAACAGAGCGCGAGTACATTATTTGGGTTGAATACCTTAAAGTTGTTTTTTGTAGTAGCTACTAGCTAGTCGGATTTTTATGTTAATATTGAAAAAAAAAATTAAATATCATAAAAAATCCAACACCTGTTTCAGTTTTATTATGAATAATAGTAAGGTGTCCAAAGATGAAAATAAATTGTTCTATTATCACCGTTACGTAATAAGCTCATTCGCTAATCAACTGTGAGAAAAAAAAACTTTCAAAAGAATAGCGTATAAGTTGTAAAACTAATAGCATTGTAAAACTTAATGGCGGAAATCGATCCAGTTCTATAAGCGTAACGTAAATCAAAGCCAAGTTTTAAAAGCATTGTAAAGTAATCGACCTCTTTGTATAAATTGGATGGGATCACTTTTAATGCTATTTTCAAAGTACCTATTAGTTTTCTTTACGCTATAGGTTACAGGAAAGATGTTCAGATATTTAGTTTTCTTTAGAACCTTTTGAGTCGACAGTATTATGAAACAATTTTGTGTGTTCGTCATTCAATTTACTTATCTACATTTATGCATTAAGACTATCAAGAATAATGCCACACGAAATCAACTACACTTCACTTCAATTTTACCATAAACCAAATCAATAAAAGCATTCCTTCTACTACTTGCGTAAATCTTCTCCACCAGCATTACCATCCATAACACAATTGTTACCATCCAATTTTTCCTTATCTTCATCGTCAAATGTAATCATTCTATCATCTAGAAAGCTAATTGCTAAGTCGACAGCCGATGACATTATCAACTAAATTATTCAACCTCTTCTCGGTTCACAGACTTAAAACAATCGTATCTGAAATCTGAGCCAATGGCAGAGTTTAGCGACATAGCTGTGATGTGTTATACGTTTTTTTTCTTGCACTCGTTTTGCTGTAACACCTAATGACTTGATATCGCGATTCCTATAAATCTAAATGACATTACAAGGCCTCTATTTATTTATGTATGGTGAGGGAATTCTAGCGCTAATGAGAAAAGGCTCGGACCCTGTGCTGGACAAATATGAATATTTGATGATAAATTACACATTAAAATATTTGTGGTGGGCAGTGCTGGCTCAGTGGTAAACACCACGAGTTACAAGTTGATGGTCCTGAGTTTGAATCCAAGCAGGCTGTCTAACGCATGTGTCATCCGCCAACCCGCACTGGGCCCCCGTGGTTAATTATGGCCCACTCCCTCCACAGAGACGAGGTCTGTGGCGTAGCAGTGGGGACATTAACGGCTGATTATGCTACACATTTCAGTAATGCAAGTCGGAATGTGTCAACAGCTTATCAATCAAATTCGAATTTTAACACAACTACGGCTTAACATAAAGACAATGGTAAGCTTTTACGATTTTTTTCATGCTAAAACGCAAGCCAATGTTACAGATACTTTAGAATTAAGTGCTATTGCTACGAAAATACTGGTCATGAGTTCAAATTCCAACTCAATTGAAACCATTTCTAGAACAAAGCCATTCAACAGATCGAGAATTTTACGAAAGCCAGAAATAACTTTATAAGATTTCTAAGATACTTGGGAGAGTTGAAAAGTCTCAAATTCTTATCTTAAGGTGGCAGATATATAGTAAATTGTCATGAGTTTCTATTCCACATTCCACGAGTACAATAGTAGCCCTTTAACCTTTATATCTGGAAGCGATAAGCAGCTGACACCCTCAATACTTATCATATCTAGATCTGTATAGGTATACCGTAATATCGGCATTTATAAGTCCTGAGCTTAACATGGGCCGCCCTGCAGGTAGCTTTAACAAACGATGTCTGTATTACTATACCTGCAAATGCAGAAGTGCCATTATATAAAATCTTTTCACCATTTTAGAACACCTATAAAGAAAAACAAGAAACGGTTTATAAAACTAAGTCCGACCAAATATGAAACAAAATAGCTACAAACTCGTGCTCTATGAGAATCCGGAACATCGGACGCCATCATCAAGAACATATCACAAGTTTCTATCTAAAAACGTCACAGTTCATGTAAAAAACTAAACTCGTGCCGATCTCACATCATCTAGTCCACGTATTTAAATCGACCATCTTAATAGGCCGTAGCTTTCACAAACTCGACGATAAACAAAATCACAACAACGCAGACATGAATCCGCATAAATTCCCTTGCATTCAATACGAAATGTACATTATATCTGATCAGAGGTTGTCAATGCGAAAATGGCCGGAGCACAAACAATATCGGGACCGGTAAATGCCATCGGACGCACTGCGGGCGTGGTTGGCTGGACGGGGAGAAATCGAAAAACGTACAACCATTTTGTTATACACAATGTATAATTTAGATATCGTCTTAACGGTCTATGGTGGATTAGTCACGTTTTACGATCGAGATGCTTCTGTGACCTCTACGTACTTATATGGGGCTGTAGACATGCAAATGACTTTAGCGTTTCTTATAGTTTGGTTAATGTCAATGATCATCGTTTATAGTTATTTATGATTCAATAAAGTTCCGAAATTAGACTTTAGGCCTAAATTATGGACGAGGTATCTAGGATTGCTAATAAACGGTGCCATATGTTTCTGGCAATTGATTTGTTCGTCATTCTTAGAGTATATATTGTGTGTGGGTATTTTCTTATCGCTTTTCCCTTGTGCGTTGAATGAAGTCAAGCAGTCACGTTGATTTTATGCGACTATAACCATAATAACACGCCGCAACAATGTCGTTGACTTTGAAAATGGCAATGAGAATGAATTGTGCAGGTTATGGAACATAACTCCATACCTAAATGGCTGTAGTTGGGAGATTGTTATTTCTTAATTGTTTATAAGACATAATGGTGCTGCACTGGAAGTCATTACCAAGTAATTAAATCATTATTCTCTGCTTCCGTTGTTTTATTCCATTTAGAGTTACCACTTTGTTTCTCGTCTCAGTCAGCGTCGACACTAAAGTCAGAGCTTGTTCTTCAATAATCACATTGGCTTTGTCTAACATGATGTCCAAAACCACTCTATATTGACTTGTCTGAATACGCATTACACTCCGCTAAAATACCGTTCGGTCCGTAGACATAACTTTCATAAAGCTAATTACGATAAAATAATTTTTGACTTGAGTAAAATTAACTGGAACTTGGTACTATCTGACCGTGACTGTGACCAAGCTGTTAACGTCTTCTATGAGACATTATACGGTATTATCAAGTCGTATGTTCCGCTGACTAGGATAAGAAACTCAAGTTTTCCTGTCTGGTTTACACCCTCTCTCATAAGAATATTTAGAACAAAAGAACGGGCTTGGATAAGATGGAAGAAGTACAATAATCAATCTGATTACTTTAAATTTTCTAACTATCGTAAGCTTTTCCAAGGAGAGTTACTTAAATGTTATCGGAAGTACATTGATTCGGTCGAAGACAGTATTCCAAAGAATATAAAGCATTTCTGGTCCTACATCTCATCTAGAAAAGGAAAAGCTAACTATCCAGCTAGTATGTATTTCAGGAATGTTTCATCAGATGACCCTACAGACGTCTGCAATCTATTTTCATCTTTCTTTTCTTCTGTCTACGAACCCTCTACTTTGGACCCTGTCAAATGGCAACCATCTGGTCGCTATGCAAATAGCTCGTCTTGCATAGCCGAAATCTGTCTATCCACGGAGGTTGTACGCGCGGCTTTAAAATCTTTAGATTCCTCTAAAGGGGCCGGACCTGACGGCTTACCACCCAGTTTTTTCATAAGAACATGTGATAGCTTGTGTACTGCATTACATATTATTTTTAATAAATGTTTGTGTGCGGGTGTTTTTCCTGCGATTTGGAAACGTGCGTTTATAACCCCTGTTTATAAGACTGGTGATAAGAACAATGTAGAGAATTATCGCCCCATCTCTATCCTCTCTACTTTGTCTAAGGTTTTTGAGAGTCTTGTGCATGGTGCCGTGTACCCTCACATTCATCAGCTTATTTTACCTGAGCAACACGGTTTCGTCAAACGTCGTTCAACCGCAACTAATCTGTTAGTATTTACAAACTACTTGTTTGAGCAATTGGATCAAAATGTTCAAGTGGACGCTGTGTACACGGACTTTCAAAAGGCTTTCGATAAAGTGGATCATACGTTGCTTTTAGAAAAAATTGCTTTCAACGGAATACGTGGCAATTTGCTTAGATGGTTTGTTTCATATATTCATAACAGGACCCAAAAAATTGTTGTTAATGGTTACGAGTCAGACCCTATAGTTGTTACATCTGGCGTACCGCAAGGATCCATTTTAGGTCCTCTACTCTTCATTATATTTATTAATGATATTAAACAATGTTTTATTAATTCTAATTTTTTAATGTATGCGGATGATATAAAAATTTACAAATCTTGCAAGAATATACAAGACTGTCTACTTCTTCAAATGGACCTAGAAAGATTATATACGTACTGTAACAATAGTAAACTTTTTCTCAGTCTACCCAAATGTCATGCCATCTCATTTACCAAAAAGAGAAATAAAATAAATTTTAATTATTCAATTAATAACGAACTCTTAAATGAAGTAAGTTTTGTTCGTGACTTAGGTGTCACACTGGATGCCAGTTTACACTTCGACAAACACGTTGACAATATAGTAAACAAGGCGTATCAGATGTATGGTTTTGTCATGAGATCTTCACGTGACTTTGTGCGGCCCTCTACGTTCTTGCTGCTTTATAAGACTTTGGTACGATCCCAGTTAGAATACGCCATCCCTATCTGGAACCCTTTCTACGACAAATACTGCACTAGAATTGAAAGGGTACAAAAGAAGTTCTTACGGTCTATGAACTATAAGTGTTTCCGATCAAAGGTTCCTTACGTGCAGCTATTGAAACGGTATGGCGTTATGGATTTGGGATCTAGGCGGCTGTTACTTGATGTCATGACACTGCACGGCATATGCAATAACAAATTTGACTGTATAGACCTTACAAACAAATTGTGTTACAAGGTACCCAGAAGTGTTATTCGAAGGGGGGTGCGCGTGCCTCAACTGTTCCATACAGGAATATGCAAGACTAACGCTGGGGAACGTGCGCCGCTTCGTCGCCTTGTTGATGATTCTTACAACACACATTTTATAGAATTAGATATATTTTGTCTATCTAAACAATTATTTAAGAAAATGGCTTTGGATATTTTGTCTAGCGAGTAGTTTAATTTAACTCAGCAATATTGTGACAGCGACTACTGTATTCTTGTTTTATTTTTACTTTATTTTTTTATATCACTTGTCTTCAGCACGGCTTTTAACCTTTTGCTAAATCGTGGACAATGGTGTGGGTTACGTGTTTGTTAAAACTTAGTTTAAGTAGTTCTCTGTATTTTGTAGCATGTAACTGTTTTTTGTCCCTAATAAATAAATAAATAAATAAATAAATAAACCACATACCTAGTTGGAGTTTTCTGGGATACGTTACCTCGTATCCTCTCTCTATAATAATACCAAGCTCTATCACAATTGAATTCAGACGAGTCTAATCAAAACGGGAGGACTGACATGCATTTGTATATTATTTGTGAAAACTGACCAAAAATTGCAGTTAATTGAGCAGCACAGAAATCATTAACTGAAGTTAACATCATCCACTATTCTTCGTCCCATAATAATGAGATTACCATCGAAAAGGAGCGAATGACTAATGAGAATTTGTTTATAATGTTCATCAAGCGTCACTTTCGATTTTAGTTAATTGATTCTCGTCTTGATAAGAGAGACGTGTCAGACATAAAGAAAGCGATTCATATCTTGCGCACATCATGTAACAAAGTTGTGTCGTGTGGCCAGATTTTTTGTTGGTCCTGCTGGTACTTTGTAAACAGGATTTTTTTAGAGAGTTGCTTCTTTATTTGATTTTCCTCCTTGTTTTTTTCTATGGAAGGAACTTTAATAGTGTGTAAAGATTATATGTGTGTATGGTGAGCTAACAATTTTAATCAGATTTTCAATTCGATAATCAAAATAGACCCAACTCTAATTCTTGTATTGTCTTTATGGTAGCAGAGGGCCAAGGGGTGGATAGTCCACAAAACTTTTGTGATTTATAGGAGGCAGCCCATTGCCATTCAGTAGCCAAAATTCCAGTCCTGGTCTCCATATAAACATTAGGAAAATCCTAATACCTATGTGCACCATCGCATATCTTGGCAAATGCAACCGGGATGTGGAGATCCTAAAGCCCTGCTGGCATAACAATGGACCTAACACTATTTTGCCCTTCGTAAACTTTAGTTCCATTGATTGATATGCTTTTATACGGGGTGGTGAGTGTCATTTGCCAGCAGTTTTTTTTTTAAATGAGTTTTAACATTAACATTTTTCGTACCTTTACACCAATTTGAAGACTGGCAACCCATAATAAAGACAAATTGCTTCATCTTCCTGAACCAAGTGTAGGTTGGCGGATGTTTCACGTTCTATTACAACCACAAATAAAAAAGTTATGGCGACATAAAAAAAAACATATCGCAGTTACCGTGACGCTGAAGACAGTTTCTATAGGTGCAAACTTATAGCATATGACTCCCCTATCTATCCCTAAGAAAATTGTGGCGATCCTTCTACCAAACACCCTGTATAGACCCCATTGTGTTGACCCCCATGTTCCTCTAATTGTTTTTAAGACATTCTTATAACCAAACGATTGCAGCCAGACAGAAATATTACTCAAATCTAAAGCTACGTTGTTGTACGGTCAGGACTTTCTTTCTTATAAAAATCTAAACATAAAATTGTACATAGAATGAAACCATTACCACAGGAACAACAGCTTTCTCAAAACTTATCTGTCCATCAAAATAACGGCTGCAATAAAACAAACCAGAATATATTAAGATGATGAACTGCACTCAGTTTTGAGAGCAACACACAAGACACGGAGTCACGAAAGTAAGAGCACGATTTATGCTTCTCGAGCGAAATGTGAAGCTGTGACAAACGTGGGGTGAGAATTAGGCTGTTCTGTTGTTTAATTGTAGTGTCAATGTAGTTGGAAAAGCCTGACACTGACGTGTCTCTTGGAAATATTGAAAAATTAACCGAGTTAGTTAGCTAGGTGGTATATTTATAGGTCGTTTCTAGTGGAGGCTATTTTAATAAGTTCACTCGTCTGAAAACTATTTGAGTACTTCATATGTTCATATGAAGTATATATAAATATATAAAAAATAATATAATGAATGGATTGATTTTATTTCCACGCAAACGCTAAAGAAAAGGTTTTGGGTGAGACACTTTACCTTTAAGCGGTAGAAAGAAACCATAGGCTGATAAAATCTTCCCTCATGCAATCACCTGTTATGTTCCTGTCATTATTAAAGTTTTGAGAACACACTATCTCTTTGATTAAACAAGCAATCCTATTTAATAACCATTCTAATAATCCTATCTAACAACCTATTCTAATCACGGTAGCAACATCTACCCATAGTTCTAAGCCGGTAAAGTTCAAAGCCTCCAGCATAATGTGTTGCATTTAATGATAATGATCGCGCATAAATAGCGCTGCGTCGCTAATTCATCGCCCACGACGAACTTCACCATTTCCTAAGTCTTGTTCTATGAATAGAGGGGCCTATCACTTCCAATAGGTCATATTAGTGAGAGGAGGTTTTATAGGCTGTGAATTCTCAGATTTTCGCTAGTAAGAGTTTCGGAAGAGATGCTCACAACGTTTAGATGATAACTCTGCAGCTAATGCATTGCTACAATCATTGCCAGCACATTCATATAATTACCCCCGGCAATGTTAAAATCATTGTTTATTGTAAGTATGTGTTGAGATTGCTTTGAGCACATTTTTACCGATACGTTCCTCAACTACGTTATTACTTTTTGCTGCGACTACATTGTTTCTAGTAACCAGTTCACAACTAAGATTTTCATTCATGATTTCTTTTTTATGTTGAGCAGCTTTTTCTTTTAAAGCTTTTTTCCACAACGATATTATATTCCATTTAACTTTAATGTTCTTCAATTCCCAGCCGTTCTAATATCTTTCTAAACAGTTCATTGAAGAAAATTTTTTTCACCTTGTTTACACTCTAGAAATTCTTCCACCTTCCTTGTAAAGAACTCGAACTACCAAATAAAGCGCGGTCTACATTGACGTATTAGTGAACTAACGTTACTTAATGACTACTTAGCTTAGGAAAAGAGTTCCCGTTTTACAAATATGGTAAAGGATTTAATGTTATCGATTCTTAGTGTAAAATGTGGGGATATTTTATTGTTTAATAGGGTGGTGATGGTCAGAGGATGGATGGTCATGATTAAAGTTACTTGTGTGGTTAATAGAGGTTATGTTCGCAGCGGGTGGTATGGTCTAGGATTTGGATGTATTGCTACTTAAGGCGCAGTGAGATACTAAAAGGACATGATTGTAAACAAACGTTGTTAGCAGAGGCAGTATGAGATAATTGCACTGTGCCATTTTGCAAATGTGCATGTGCCCCGCGTCTCATCCATGTCTTTTTTTATTTTTATTATATTAAAATACACAGGTGTTACTAATATTCTATATATATACTTTATGCAAGTGTAGCCAGACTAGCCAGCCTCTATCTGATTAGAATGAAAAACTTCTGATTTTCCGTATTTTTTACAATTGATCAAATTTTGAAGTGACATGAACTGAAAAACATACTTTTTTTCCTAAGTTTCCTACTTATAAAGAAACTGACCCGGAAAGTACACCTCAGTATAATAAACCTTCTTTTACAATACCATGCAAACATCACCTAATCCCTTCTTCGATCTAACAATGCTCCTCAAATAAATTTTATTGCCAACGTAACATTTATACACAAATTGCTATCTCAAATTCCATGACGCATAATTAGAGCCTTGCTAAGTACAAATTCCCATGTTCAAAGTCGAGTCTCATTAGAGGCTCAATTAAGTACTGGCTACCGTTATGCGATAGCCGCTATCAGATGCTATCCCAATGACATTGATTCACTTTGATGTATTCCTTGCTGTGAAGGAAGTTATGTGTTTTGATTAAGTTGCTCATTAAAAGGATTTTCTATATTCGGTATTGAGTATGGAAGTACCGTTTGAAATGAAATATTTCAATCGTTAATTGAAATTACGTCAACAAGTTTATTGAACTAAGATTGGTTACTGACGATGTGTTAATCGACGATAACTAAACTTACGATGTTTTAATACAGAATTGGCTTAACAAGAAGAATTGATGATCAAGCTCAAGGAAGATATCTATATGGTTCTAAAAATAATAACAAAGCAGATGTTTCCTCTGATTGATCACCAATGTCATTCAACGTACTATACCTATATAGAACATACAAAGCGAACCCGACCAACTAAAACATGTTTTTGTGTTTCACTTCGTCCCAAAAATAGCTCTCAGACAGACACACAAAAAGTAAAAAACGTACGAACAAACATAGCTTCGGCCACAGGGACTGTTTGCATTGGATACGTGAACAAATCTGAATATCATTGGGACAGAATGGATGATATTTTGAAGGTGAAGGCAAATATAGATCTCAATGAATATGAATACTGTAGAATCAAAGGTAGGTAGGTAGTTTTAAAATGGGTGGATGAATATAAATGGTAAATCATGGAGACAATTAAAATGCAATTGAAGAAATTCTAAAAATAGACACAGTGAAACAGCCGATACAGCAATGAAGGAAAGTAAACTTTTAAACAAGGCTTGATTGATAGATATAAAGTGAGCACTTTAAGTTTAACAACCACTTTTTGTTATTATAATGCTTGCTCAGGGATTTCGGACCAGGTGTGCGAGAATTTGACCTCATACATGACTTTGAAACGTCTCAAAGTGCACCTGCTGTTGTTCCCACTTAAATTTTACCCTGTTCAATTAAATATAAAGATAAATTGAAGAACGATTCAAAATATCCTTGGGCTCTACTAACAAATGTTAATTAATGAATTATGTAATCTGTTCTGTAATAATATGCGGTTGTGGGAAATAATAAAATTATTATGAACAGAAACAATACTTTATTATTGTTTATATACGATAATCATTGCAAGAAATATCTTAGAATGTTGTGGAAATAATTACTGATACTGGTACAATTAATTTGTTTTTAAATAAGTATTTCTTCCTTGGAGACTTGCGAGGTAATGATAAGATTAAGATAAACTTTGATCACAACACATCCTTTCTGTTTCGTAGAGATATATATGATTGAAACTATGTGGTATATCTTTTCTCATGTTTTGTATCCTATTCCTGAAGCAAGTTCTGTTCGGTTTCAAAGAATCGATCGTACGCCTTTAACGTTTACCATAAATCGTTTGTCTACTTAGCTTCTTCACCTTTCCTATCACTAAGATTGCTGTCTGCGTCAGTTTTTTCTCTTTATATACGTTGAATCGCTTACCGTTGGCTATAAACTCCATTACCTTCGCCACTTAATCTATTTCTACTTTTTCGCATCCAAACCGGCTCTATAATAATGTCACTCAACCATTTACCCGTTTACCAACTAACTTTAAATATTTACACTATCATATACTAAATCCTTGCCTATGAGGGTACTAATGGAAATAACGTTAAGAAAACATTATTAGCTGATAAAGTAACTCGTAAATCTGTCCGTCTGTGCACTTATCTCTGTAACTAGGGCTTATCAGGCACCATGTGAAAGCTTGGAGGTAAGTGGAATTACCTATTGACCAACTGTTTGTAATGTATTGGAATAATGTATGTATCGGTAATGAATTGGTGCAGTTTGGGATAGGTTTAGTGATATCAATTTGAGGGTAGTAAGTGCAATTGAAATTATAGTACAAGAAAAAACTTGTAAAACACACACAGTACATCACGCCTTTTATCCCCGAAGGTTAAGGCATAGTTGCACCTATATTACACGCATATTTCGCCAAACCGTACTTTCTAAACGTATAAAAGTAAAACCAAAACAATTTCCGTTTTTAAATGTTATCTAATTTTACTTCTACTGTATAAAAATGGATTGGTAGCACCTGAAGGCTAATGAACACTACCATTAGTGTCTTCTTGGCTATGATAAGTTATAAGCTGGTCTGTTTGTAGCAAAGACCACACGGACAGCTCATTTAGATGTTAAGACTAGCTATTACCATATTCGATCCGGGAACGATAGAAAACCAAATGAATCTTCACATTTAAGACGTGAGTACGCTGAGAGTAATTATAATGACGGCTATTTTCGTGTACAAAAAGGCTTGCCAATCAGAGATACTGCTGATTTTATATTTATAGAAAAGTTCGCGAAAGGTGGAATGTTTTGATCTAAAAAGTAAGCTTTTTTACAGTAACACTTCTTAACATCACGCCTAGTATTCCAAAGCTGTATAGAACACCCACATTTCCCTAATAGCGTTTATGACAGGGCGGGCCAAATATAACAAACAAAAAAAAAGTGCATCCGATAAACATGTAACGCAGATGTAGATAATACCAATGTTTTTTTTATTATAATTAGAACGACACACACAAAAAAGAAACCGGAACTAGTCACCGTATTTAATAAAATATGGTGTATAAATCGCGTTATAATAAAATAAACCAAGCTACTTGTCGCGGTTTATGGCTTCAAGCGGAACCCCCTTCAATGTTAACGCTTGGGGTCATTTACACCCTAAATATAACTAGCGTGACAATTGAAACAGGTGGAACTAGGGGTCAAGGACAATAAGCTTGAGGTAACAGGTTACCATTCTTTACTCTAACTTTTTCTGTTTCACCAATGAATTTGTAGTACCTCAGTCATTTTCATTTGAACAGTTTAAAATGCAAAATGATCTACTGATGGCATCATTGTCCACAATAAACGGGTTACTTGAAATGGGGAAGACGACCATAACACTAATTATAACGTACAGTCAGTGACCTGCATAACCCAACCCCTATTCCCCTCTTCTTATTTGCAAGAGGGGTCAGGTAATAAAGAGTCTTGAGCGTACCCAATAAGGAAAAAGGAACATTTCATCAGCCTAGGGTTGTCTAGCTAGAATCTGTAGGGTCCATAAAATTACTCAAATTAGTCGCTGTATTTTAAAGTGTCCATCAATAAATATATAAATTCATTTCCCGTCCTTTATTACTCGGTATCTTTTCTCCATGTTTACTATCGGAAGCATCTTATCTAAGTTCAATAAAGTTCCTTAACTTGTTTCCCACATGTAAGGTGCCGCTCTACTTCAAGATAAACAGTACAAATATTAATAATCGATGCGGTGACCGTGTAAGGTTAACCAAACTTTCGTGTTGGTTGTTTTAGGTGCTCGTAAGCAGACATGTTGGTTTTCTTTTATCAGTTAAGTTTTTCTTTTGTCTTGAAGTAGCTAACCGATGGTATTCGTCACGATGGAAATCACTTCGAGGCGAATATTTTATTAATTTGTCTGTTGAAGTTGTAAGGGTACGTAATGAAATCGGTAAGATTAATTAGTATAAATGCAATATGTTGTTGAGACGAGGACCCCTAACGGAACGGTTGCCGTGAAACGGTAGAAGGAGAGTTGGAAGTCCAAAGTCAAAGCATTTATTTTAAATAGACACTGAAAGGCAATTTTGGGCGTCAACATTTAAATGTTGACGTTCAAAAGTCTTTTTTAATTTAAATAGAATTGATTCTAGGCGCCCCTTCCAAAATGTAGTTTCGTATGGAGAAGAAGGGGCAAGAAACTCCATCGTTACTCTTTATGATGTTTAATAATATTTTGTATACATTAATTATACTTTTACATGTGAAGACAATGCACCAAGAATTTAAAAAAACTCTACCACAATAGGTAAAAATTATTTAAAATAACTCAAAGACAGATAAATCAATCACGTGATAGGTACATGGTGCTCACATATTTACAAACATTGCAAAAGTGATGTTCCTAAAATATTAACTAGGAATAAGTCAGTGTGTGAGTAAAGTAAAAATAACAAATTTTTCAATGCAATGAGCAACTAGTATGATTTGTCTAGCAAAGTCCAAAAGCAATATACATCTTAAGATATCATCTGCAGATGATAAACGAAAGAAAGAAAGATGACGAAAAATGATTAAAAAAACACACTATCTTGTCTTGATTGTCTATTGAACATTGTCGATTTCCTCTCCATGGGCTTTCATTATATATATCTTACCACCATCCATTGCACATTGGTTCTGTGATCCAGATTTCAAGCCATTCAACAAGACCAAGTTAAATAAAATAAATGCAAGTGTTATCATAATTCAGACAGTCAGACCTCGGAATCTTTATCAGTTAACATTTATCAAAATTCATCAAATTAATTGCTTTATTAACTACCATTAATCTTACCACCGTTATACGGTAGCTCGGTGGTTATTAGTTATTAGAAATTGTAAGTGTAGATATAAATCACATGCGTTAAGATTTGGATAACACTGCAATGGGAGGCGGCGATTCAGATTTCATATATATTGTAAGTCTAATTTACTGCCTTGGATATCTTTAAGATATCTTATTTAAATTGGGTACTAATGGATACCGTTTAATTCGAAAGTAAATGTAAATCTCTTTTAAAAACCCGACAGGAATTTTCCCCAAAAAGTAACTACTATCAACGAATGAATCAGATACTTTTCTTATTTCATGTGTTTCCATTTTTTTTCATAAGGCTCTCAAACAAACTATGTACTGTGTTATTGCACAGTGAAGCTACTTTTTCATACCCCATTACATGCAATGCAGAAAGTCTCCCCAAAGAGTTAAACAGTCATTGTTAAGAACATTTATAGGTGTGCTGTGCACTGTAAGACATTATTAATTTCCTTCTTGTCTGGCCATTACTGTTTAATATCCGAACCACCATTAAGTTTATCGATAAAAATAAATCCCTTCACATCCGAAACGAATGTCCAAAATTAAACACTGACATCGTTCGTTCATTCATTCGTCCGTTCGTCTACTGAGTACATCAAGACACATCGGTCATAACGAAATGCAATTTTATTATGATATCGTATCGATCGCTCATTGCGTCTGATTTATAGTGCCCTACGCACATGGCCCCTGGCTCTGTGCCATTCAATTGGCCAAAAGTTTTTATTTATTGGTGTTGTAAACTGAGTGGAGGAATAAATGGTAGAAAGCTGGTTAATGAGTGTGTTCCCTAGAAGCCACCCATGAGAAGAGTAATATCAAAGTTTTTACAAAATGTTTCTGACCAGGAAGAACTGATGAATACTGACATCATACGGATGTAATGAAAAGAACAGCCTATGGTCATTCGTGCAGTTTTATGAAGACGCTTTTGCCCGCGGATTCGCGTTTACGCGGGAAAGGAACGTACTACTGGGATAAAAAGGATTCTATGTGTTAAGCTAGATCATAAACTATCGGTGTGTCAATTTTCATTTAAATACGTTTCATTTAAAGAGTAACAAACACCCATCCATCCACCCATCTAGCCTCACAAACTTTCGCGTTTTTAATATTATATTAGTAGGATACACAAAATAAACAGTGTTGATGATTATTCATAAACATGTGTATAATATGTAAGAAGACGTTTAAAAAAAACAGGTTAAACAGTTGATGACGAAATACTCACATTAAAGAACAATTTCTATAATGCCCTACTCAAGTCAGTTATGCGAACAATAAATCAATCTACAACAATTATCAATCCACATCAACAACAATTTTAACACCGCATAACTGATTCTTAGAAGCGATCCGCGATTCTAGAACATAATTGTCATAAAGAGATCGTACCTAAAGATATTGTAATTGAGTATGTTGAAGACATACAATGTGCTTTGAAACATTTTGCTGTTAGCATTGTTAGGTTTTGATTTCGACTTCGGTGAAGATGTGGTAAGTTTCAATTTTACGTGGCCTTTATTTCATAAGATTTGGTTAACATGACAGAGATGATGGGAAATTTAAAGAAGGCACAAAGATGACACAGCAAAGTCTACAGCGGAAGAACGTAACTGAACTGACTGAAACTTAGAAAAAAATGCCAACAGTTACTCGACAGACTACTAAAAATCGCATAGATCCTTAATATCTAGCGATTCTTCCACTACCTGACAATGGTCAAAGTTCCGTATGGATAGAAAAATACAACGTCAAAGAACACTATTTCAAAGAAAAACAAAGGTAAGATACACCACACCACACCTGCCCCAAACTATTATGTAAAACAAACATAATCAAGGTGCAGTGAGAACCACAAAGAAGAGTACACAAGAACTCAAACAAACACCACTGCGGTGCCGAAGAATGGCGGCTAGGGAGAAAGACGCTTTAGTATAATGAATGTCTATGTAGACAGAGTTTGAAGAAGACCAATAGACGGGACAAATCGGTTTTTAAAATATGTAATATAAGAGTACCTACTTGGTAGTGATAACCCATATCTTAGGAACAGACAGTTTTCTTTAATGATAAACTTATTAGAATAAGACTACCTTCGCCAGTAGGTACTGCAGTTTTCCACTTTTTCTAACATATAGTTTTAGTTGACTGAAGCTGGTCATACATTTCTAAGGACAAAATCAATCAGGTGACGTCAAAATGTGCTAGCATTAGTCATAATGCCTGCAGGCGCCATAATTGTCGCTTCAAAGTTCAGAGCATGTAACTGGAACATAAATAAGCACCTATTAAACATGCTTCTAATATCATGTCTAAGAGGTACCAATGTTCAAGAGCATATTCATGACACGATGCAAACTAATGTTGTCACAATAAATCTCAATAGACCACAAGGCGATAATAATATATGCATCGATGCAGTCGACTTTGTACCGAAAACTATTACTGTTCATTTGTACGGTTCCAAATGTTCAACAAAACTCAGTCCACAATCCACATTCAGGTTTTACAGATCTATATATCTATAAAACCTGAATGTGGATTGATGAAGTAATTTATATTTTATTTGGTACTCTCTAGTCCATAATTACTTTAGAATTAATTAACCAAATTTCCATTTCAAATTTTCATTAGCCAAATTTCTGTAGCCCATTGATTTCATAACAATTTGGTCATTAACTTCAAAACTATTATGAGTTACTGCTCCAAAAACTAACTGTAACATCTATCAATGATAGTAATTTCGAAACATAAATCAATGGTATCATTACATTGGACCACCATACTAATATTGTAATAGAACAATGCGGAAGAAATTGATTCCCTTCATTACTCTTAGGACCATGAAGTGAAAATATATAGCTAATACTAGCTAATACCTTTCAAACCAAAACCGCCGCCGCCTGCCGTTTAAGAGCGAACCAAAAATTTTTTTCAGTTATTGGAAACGAAAAAGCCGTTTTTAGTTTTAGTGAGACTAACGAACAGCAACTGATTTTTATAAATAAGAAGAAGATGAAGAAGACTTGCAGCTTATTAAAAGTTATGGAGATGCCATTGATTACCACAATCCCTTAAATAGTAATTTCTGACTGGATAGAAAGACATACACAAAACAGACAATTGAATAAATGAAGAAAATGTAAGATCACTACATAAACGTATCCAGCTTATAAAACGAAAGAAATTTCAAATGGATTAAAAAAACATATTCACACATTCAATTTATAACTACGCCTTATCATTGTAACAATGTTGATGAAAGTAACGCAAAAGAAATTAACTACAACCAACATAAATTGCTCCCTACATTTGAAACATAATTACAAAAAGCGCAGTTCAAATAACAGTAGTCATTAAAAGCTTTCATTGCATTACACCCAATAATTACGAAGGTGGAACAGCTTTAATTTAACCCTATTTAAAAGATACCATTGTTATAGAGAAGTAATGATATAACTTAATGTTATCATATTTAGTAAACGAAAAAAAAGAAGCTACAATAATTTGAAATTAAGTACCAATCAAAAACATGGAGTATCACGGTGGTCTAAAATTAGTTTGAAATCATAGGGTATTTTAATCAATAGCTTTGCTTTTTGCTTTGCTTGCTTTGCTTGATTACAAAATTACATAATCTGTAATAAATTCAGAAGAAGTAAAAGTTAATTACACTTTGTAGTAAAATAACACTTAGTTAAAAGAAAGTAGTATGCGAAATTGCCACCGGAAAAGTTCTAATGATATCAAGTGCGTCAAAAATTAACAAAATATACAAAATCGTGATGGAAACGTTAACATTTATAAAAGTAAAATGAACATGACTATTATAAAAACCATAATTATGATTGTTTGCTCGTAAATATCTGCATTTAGCAAAGTTTAGTTCATTCATAACAGTAATTAAATTAAACATGAAAACATAAAAGTCTTAATATTAAATCTTTTAGAACCGGACGTGCAAATTAATGGTTGGATTTCTATAGCTTTGAGACATTTCTCTTGCAGTCAAACCGCAGATGGCGGAAGACGGAGAAAGCTTGGATGAAAAATAGGGAAGTAATCGTAATGAAAATGTTAACACTTGGAAACGCTCGCCTTATCTAAATTACGACACTGAAGTCTGCTGCCCTTACAATTGTACCACCATGACTTGTATTATCTCTATGTATCCTAAGGCGGAAGTCTTCTTGACTTTCTTCCTTTCTTCCTACAAGAAAGTAATTCCGGAGAATGTCATCATCATTTGCTATTGTATCTTGTGATCTGTTTCGTCATCAAGTGAACTATCTACTTCATCGTTGTCTTCTTAAAAAAACAAAATCAAAGTCATTAATACAAACCAGGCTACTGTGTATTATCATGATTGTGTTTTAACACATACATAATATAGACCAGATCTAGTCTCTAGAGATCAATCCAATGTTAATTTTAAAACAAAACAAAACCTAACACTCTAATTAAGAATTCAAATCGACCGGAGAAAGTAAAATCTGCATAATGTTAACTTAATGAAACGTCTATTACCAGAATATGACCATCAGATCGAGTGACTCGACAAATTCTAACAAAAAGTTTCGATGTCATTTATTTGTATTATCAGCACATTGTTAACGACAGTCGGTAAGTATGGGATTTTTTCATTGTTTGATTTGAGGATAAGAAATTAGAAATGGCTGTCTGTATTTGTGTTTGTCTTGTTTTTGGAGCTAGACCTCCATATCTTTTAAGGTTGGTCAAACAGAAATTTTGACCCAGCAAATGTTAAGTCGTCTGCAATATCTCATGGGTTACACACACACCTAAGTCCGTCAACACTCGTGAAGACAAAATGTGGACAACAGATATATAATTGAATAGATCACCATGAAAGAAATAAAGAAAAAGTATTTATTGTGACTCGCACAGGATTATCACAAACTATACTAAACACAGTCTTAACAACATTAAAAAAACAAAAGTAAAATCAAAATACAACAAAGTCCTCCGAGTCCGAGGCCAAAATACTCCTACCTCAGCATAATGCTGCAACACTTATTTTTACTGCACCCCACGCAGGTATTCTAATAGAGCTCGAAAACGTATAATATTAACCCCCGGCGTCTACCAGTACGAATATCCCATCAATTAGAAGTCTACCTCCACAAGCAAGTCTACTTATATTCCAACATAACTGTAAACTTCTATATACATTATAACTTTTCACATTGACGTTTAGTCGTGCGATTTTATCATGCGACATAAATGAAAGACAAGTCGACTGTATCTTGGAGTAAACTTTCTAATCTTTGACGTATTCATTACTCATATTATACCATTCCAAGTACCTCTTGACTTATGCGCTTTGAGGAGTAAGTAAGTGTTCAGCAAATATTGCTGAATATTAAGTTAAAAGATATTATGAAAAAACAACAAATGAAGCTTAAGATCTCATCTGCCTAGCCTATTCGCAAATATTTTGGGGTCGGCTTCCAGCCAAACTGGATGCAGCTGAATTATACATGGAGCGACTGTAAATCTGGCAACCACAACCCAGTTACTGGGTAATACGATACCCCTCGGTTAGACTGGCTGTCAAACTTTCGGGCTTCTGACGACCCTTAACGACTGTCAAAGATACACGAATGACAGCCAGGACCAACGGCTTAACGTGCTTTCTGAGGCCCGAGAGGGTATTGGTTTGTAAAGATGTTCATCCATCCACGGCCCTATTCGTAAGCTTAGCTTAATCTCTTCGATCGACCCCTGCAGTTGATATTACAAGCCCCTATTGTTTAAGTTTTGAAACAAGTCGACGTTCGCATGGACTTAAAAATGTCGCTACGATATTTTCGCGAACTGGATCTTTAACGCACTGCTTAGCGCGGAAAGTTGAAAACCCAACAGTGTGTTTTCTCCACGCGCTGTTGACGCGACGCGATGCACTCTATTGGATTCTCAATTCTTGCTTCAACAATAAGAGTTGAAAATCCAGTGTGCGATAAAATCTCGCCGCGATTTAATTACGTCTGTGGGAACTTGTTTAACATCTATCAAAAATTAAACAGGCACAGACAAATAAATGCCTCCAAATAACGTCCAGTTACGAGCATAAACATCTTATAGATAATCAAAATTCAAGAGCATTTTTCTAGTGAAATAAAAATTGGAGAAAAAAACATTTGTCAACGGATACAGAAGTCAATATTAATAGTGTTACAAGTCTCTTTTGGCGCCTAACGACATTGGTAGGGGCGCTCTGTTGGCAAACATCTGTGACATTGTCACAGAAATTGTATCGAAAAAAACATGATGATGTCGTTAGTTCCAATTTATCATACGCCCGAAAAGAATTTTATAATATGGTATAGTTGATGATCATACTGTTTGAGAAAAACACTGTAGCCATATACATATCAAAATCTTTATAGAACACCGTGTGAAACAATTACGTGATGTAGAAGTAATGAAAAACTAATGATAAATTTCACACAAGGAAAACCTCGTAAGGAAATCCGCAGAACCAATAATACATTCAGAACGTATTGCCAATAGAAATGCGACACAAGCGCCACCTGTGTGACACAGACATGACGTGCTAAGCATTAATTACTTTGATTGACATTCGATTAAATACACATAATGTTGCGTCAAAAAATATCGTGCTTTGAAAATATGAGCACGTAGGACAAGACAGCGAAGACATGGTTATTGTTGTGCTTGGAATGATAAGAAATCTTATAAAATATCATTGATGAAATATTCGAATGGAAAAATTAAACAAAAAAATCTATATAGATACAAAATACAATCTTCTCTTTATAATCCACTTCATCAATTCAGCTTATCGTAGTCCACTGCTGGACAATAGGCCTCTTCCAAGATGTAGCAATCCGCTTCCTGAATCCAATCTGCCCAGATGCCTTTTTAACTCACCATTCCTTCCAACAGGTGGCGTCCCACATTACGCTTGCCAATTCGTGGTCTCCACTCGAAGAGTCGTCTCCTCTCTTTCTTATCGGGGTTTTTGATAAGAAATGTCGACTCCATCTAGCCTATTTCTTTAATGACGTCTAAAAATTATTCCGATGATATCCTTTTTACAGAATGAACAATTTCATTTCCAACTGCCATCGGACCATCCCTTGCCTAAGCCAGAATTACTTCAAATATATTTGAGTCTTCTTCAAACTCATTTCAGTCGCTTATATGAAACAAACCTTATAATTACTCCTCTCAACAAATAAACAATTTACCAATCTATTAAAGATTTCTTCTTTCTTTTTATTTGACCCTAACGAAGGGTTTAAAAAATCGGTTCTAGAGTCAATAAACGAGTGATTTACGATCGGTAATCTCAAAAACGTTTACTTCAAAACAAATTGCCTTTCGGTACAGGATGTATAGAGGAGCAGTTTGTTAAAGAAAATATAATTATTCTTGTTTTTTATGGGTTCGATAAATGAAGATCAGTTTAATCTGAGTTTATTCCCGTCTTGATCTGAAGAGGAATTTTATTGGACTTTGTGTGGGAGTGGAAGAAAAACTAAGGATTGGATGTTAGGCACTTGGCATTTAACGTAGAAGAACCGTCAGAGTATCGAAGGTCATGCCTTTTTAAAATTAGATTTTATACAGAATTCTTTGTGCAAAACCTAGAACAGCTTTCACCAGATTAGTGCCAGATTTTTTCTAACTGTACAAACAGCTGTGCTTCTTCTTCCCAGCTGAAGCACTAGGAAGGGCGGGCGTTTTGGGGGACTGTCTTATGTAATTTTGACGTTCGAAAAAACTTTTGAATTTGATTTACCAAAGATCATGCAATCACCAAATAGATGGGCCAGTACACTTTGATAGCACTTCAATTCAAGATGTTTTCCATAAGTTATGAATACATACACATATCTACATTTGCAATTTTCCGTAACTTCACTCCAATGAATCCCATCATTGACCAACGTCAACGAATGATGATGAAGCAATATATACGAATAATAAAAGCGCAAATTATGAGCGAAAACTGCCAACTCAACATAACTCGGTCACTTATTAAGTAAAGATTAGCTTATCTTAACCTACTTAAGAGTGTCGTAAGCAAATGAACCAAAAATCTATATGAAACGAACGGCAAGGCACAATTACCTTAAACGGTGAAACTTGTCGCGACGCCGCCGGCGCAGCGACCGTGGCGCCGCCTTGTGAGTCATACAATCGGTACACATACGTGCACGGATTGCACCGTGTTGACTTTATGGTTCGCGGGTTGCATAAAAAGTGAAACGTCATTGGTTGAATAAATTTTTATTTAAAGATGGTGATCTACTTTTTTGATGGACTGGGCCAAAACCTTTGTATAACCGATACCTGTAATACCGCATCAAATAAATACCGAGTCACTTTTCGAATATTATTTTAATTATTTTAGTTACTTCTTTAAAATATGGTCTGGCATATTCGAAAGCCTTCGACGAATCTAAACAAAAGATGGCCTATCAGGAAATCACTAAAAGTACATGATTGTTAGTCACTTTGTGCTAAACCTAAAACCAAACCTTTGTATAACCGATACCTGTAATACCGCATCGAATAAATACCGAGTCACTTTTCGAATATTATTTTAATTATTTTAGTTACTTCTTTAAAATATGGTCTGGCATATTCGAAAGCCTTCGACGAATCTAAACAAAAGATGGCCTATCAGGAAATCACTAAAAGTACATGATTGTTAGTCACTTTGTGCTAAACCTAAAACCAAGTGATTCACACATCCTGTTATACATTTTTATGCCCAGTAGCCGGGCAGGTACCGTTACACTGTGCACACAGTGTTGCTTGCTGGAATACTTATAACATAGGAGCTGGCAGGGTATTGTACCTACAGCTGTAAATCCACATAATATTTCACTTCTGCGGTAAAACATGTTTATGTCGTCGATGATGATCGATGATTATGCTTATCGTGTGATACTACAATTGATTAATAGATACGTCATAACCAAACTTTGTTTTATAAAACACATATTTTAAAATTTTGCGGATTACTCTCATCTCAGTTTTTGTGTAAGTATTGCTCATTGTTGTGTAAAGTTCGGCATAAACTTGCCAATACTCAGCTCATACTGTTTCTGTCTTAAGGGGACTATAAGTGTATAATCCACTGCAGTGAACATAATCAAAAAATATATGATGATATTCTTCAGGATATATGCTAGTTATTTAAAACATGTTTGTGTTTAAAACATAACACATCTAATTTGATACGATAGAAAAAACACGATGATACCTACAAAATTTCTTTCAACGATTAAAACCATACTAATATACATGCAATCATTATTCTACAAGTAACATATTAACGTAATAGTGGTTTATTTCTTTAGTCAAATCAAATCAGTTTTTTGTAAATAGCGTTGGGTCATCGCGCTTCTTTTTGTTTTCTATGCAGCCTGACAGTGACCGCGCTTTAGCTGTTTTCAGTCAAAAGTCATTATCAGCTTATAACGTTCCGACTGCTGGGACACAGGCCTGCTATGTGTGAAAGGAAATGGGCTTTACACCACCACGCGGGCCCAGTGCAGGGTGGTAGATTTGCCATCTAATATTACTTTAGAATCAACCGATGCTGATTCCTTTAACGAAGATCTAAAAGTCGATTCCAACTAGCAAAACTTCGCACACAGTACCACATTGGAATACATTATCCGTATGAAACATGAGCTTAGCACCGCATCGAATTCTAACAATCAACGCATGCACGGAAATGCTAATTTTTCAATGCGTGCTCGCACACGCGTGCGAGGCGTCGCCTAGTGATGGCGTTTTAGTAACAAATGATTCAATTAAGTTGTGGGTAATGATAGGGAAACGTGTAATGCCTGGAAGTTTGTGGTAGGGTTAGAAGTTAGTGTGGTGAATCTGTTAAAAATAGTTTAAAGTTTTTTGTTTTATTTAACAAAAAAAATTCTTCCCTTGCACTGTGGTTTTAACACACTGCAGGTCGTTATCGGGCTTATTTCAATAATTAGCGTTTAATCACTATCTATGATTTCTATATTCTTCCTACTACTGAGGCCTCTCTCCTTACACACTCTGTCTAAGGCTATTAAAGAATTGTCTTTCTTCATGATTTCTAAGCACTCTTTTTTTAAAGACTTTCAAGTTTTACCTACGGAAACTACGTAAACTCTCCTATATATCAATCACCATCACTTTGAAATCTATGCCTAGTTAAGGATAAAACACTAACACGCATATTCTAAGTTGTAACCTCGTAAGCTACTCGACTAACAACTCTGTCGAGGAGACCTCAAGGCGTGCCTCGGAAGCCCCTTAAAATCGGTATTCGTAATCGTCAGATTAATTAAATTATGAGGCCCTCGAAGTGTGTGAGTCGAGGTGATAAAATAACAATAAAATACGATTGTTTTGATAAAAACTTCCTTGTCGTCCGTCGTCGTCGAGGACTCGAGGTAGATCCTCAAGGAAGCCTCAATGTAGATGCTGACCTACGTAAAAAAAAAAATGTATCCCCACCCACACTTGTAATGGCAGCTCGATCATGGTGGTGACGGAAGTAACTGGTGCTTATAGTACAGGAATCCTCCTAGTTTAAGCCCAGTTGCACATGTCTTGTATCTTGCCACTTAGTTGAAAGTGTAATTTAAGTTAAAATCATCATTCTAAATAGGTTTAAGTCTTAAACAAATAAATATTGTTTATAATTGTTTATTGTTATATTAGACAGTTGGTTCCTCAACTCTAATTCACCTCGACTGAGGAAACTGTTTGAGATAAGAAGTAAAATTGCAGGTATGAATATCAAACCACTTTTCAAGTTGAGTCAAGTCGAGGAAATCATGAGGTTTTGACTTAGAATATGGGTGTAAGACCTCTTCGTCCTACAAAACCAAATTAACATACCCAAGCCCTTTAGCAAGAACAATGACCTCTTTACATCCACGCTATTACTGAGGCCACTTTACTGAGGATGTTAATATAGAACAATTGAATAAGTAGCGTGGTGGGCGGTCATCGAAATACCAAGGGACTCTTGCTTTCATTCCAGTTTTAGAGATTATCTGTTACGTTAATGTGAAGACCGGACTACATCAAGTGGCTGTTTATTGAGCTAAAACACGGAGAACTCGCAAATATAAGGAAATTTCAATTTAGGACAAAGGATGATGATGAGAAGGTAATTTTTAATAGATTTCCAAGTCTCCATTTTGTTTAAGGTTTTAAAATGCTAAATCTTGCTTCCACGCATGCGTTTATCTAATATAAGGATTAGATTCTTTTTATGTATGTATTTTAACATGTTTTATTCATTCTCAATCTTCCCTAGAATTCAAACACAAATCTTTCAATCGAATGTTTTAATAACAACCTGCCTACATTTATGAGACTACATTTAACAGAAGTTTATGAGTGTATGTAGTATTTTAACGACATCTTGGATTTCATTAGGCTGACAGATTTCTAACGCCCACCACCATCATTTAGAAACAGGATACGTTCTTTACTTCACTTTCACAACTTACTCGCGACGCACTGACACACTTATAAATCTCCGTTCCAGAATAAAATGTGAACTATCCAAGTCAGTTTGCAATAGCATAAAGTAGCTTAACATCATACCTGTATGTTCTCCATTAGGGTAGGCAGAGATTCATAAATAGTACCCCGACATTGTCACCAGGTGAATCCCAATGTAACAGGGGGTGAGCCAATTGCCATTAATACAAACTCCGAGCTGCTACTAAAAATTTACAATATCAAAACTAGGACCTAGCGCTCACCAATCACTCTTGTGGCGACTAGACAAAGGAGTTACTTATAAAAGAAAATAAATGGCCCCAAAATAGTACCTTGGGGAACACCAATAAACATCCCTTGGTGAAAACTTCCAAGAAACCTTTAAAACACAGTGTTGAGTGTAGCAATAGCAACATTCTGTAGCCAAGTTACAAAATAACACTTTACAGCAAAACTCACTTGGATTCTTGGCTAACATCGAATTTCAGGGATTCCAATACCTACCTTAATTCGGATAATTCCTTAATCGAACCCTTTTTGCAGGTCATTTAACGTCTAAAAATGCAGGTTGTTTCCTAAACAGGCAGCCGAACTGCATTTTTGTGTGATTCACCTGCACTAATGTTCAACTTATGTTTATGAATCATGTGAGAAAACTCTTATGTTGTAAAATCTTGATAGCAGTCGTTAGTAATCCCAAAATTTATGGGTCAAACTTTTGATCAATGGAAATGTGTAAATTTTATGGAAGAAAGATTGTAAATGAAATGGTCTTTGTCATTACGTATTGTTTTTATTACTTTTTTATATGGTTAATGAAGATCTAGAGAATAAAAGATAGAAGGTGTGTGCTTATGACCTGAACACACAATATAGAATTGAAAACCTACGACTAGAGTCGAATATGCGATTCAGCGACGAGTATACGCGATTCAGCGTCACCGACCGACTGGAGACGAGTATACTCGATTCAGCATCACCGACCCGAGCGTTACGGTTCAGTTTCGTTCATTATTCAAAAAGAGCGCAAAGTACTAACGCCTAAAGCAGTTCCTAAGTAGCACAAGGAAGCTGCATATATTATCTTATTTGAAAATATTCCAACAATTTAACAAAATTTAATGGTAAATAAATATTGCTAAGAATTGACACTCAACTAAATAAAGAGTTGAAAACGATTAAAAAACATTTGTAAGACGCCATTGTAATAAATATGTATTACCA
Source organism: Dasypolia templi (assembly GCA_963555695.1). Taxonomy (NCBI): domain Eukaryota; kingdom Metazoa; phylum Arthropoda; class Insecta; order Lepidoptera; family Noctuidae; genus Dasypolia; species Dasypolia templi. Next base: position 4,147,997 of record OY743148.1, on the reverse strand, counting down.
TCATATTTACTTAATATAACAATCCATAAAAGGAGATAACTTGCGATTTTATTAATAAGTTACGGCCATATTATCACTTGCAATTAATTACTGTCAAACGAAGTACACTTCGATCCCCAATCAACTATTTTTATTACACACTTTATTTAAAAAAAAAAGAACTTTCCAATCGATAACCCATAAAAATATCGATATATTATCAATAAAAATAGCAATAAACGTTTAAGTAGCGTTTTAAATTTCGCAATCTTAATTGTTAGTTGAATTTTATTAATTCTGTGACACCTTGAAAAGTAGGTGTTAACTTGTTACCAGTGTCATGTTCTTTTTCAATATTTTTTCACATTTTAAAGTTAACTTTACCTTACCTTACTTACCTTTCACGAAAACGAGGTGCGGTTTTAAATATTAATTTTACGATGTCAATTTATCGATAATTTCACAGCACTAAATGTAAAATGATTGGTAAAAATTGGTGGTTGTGTGCATAAAATTACTAATACAATGAGTGACTAATGACCTTTACAGTTAACGAGTAGGGTGAAACCAATAAAGTGATTTTTATCCGAGATTTATTTCCTGTTTCAATAAAGTCCTTTATAATGCATCTACTCGAAAAGAGCGTTTTCCAAGCAGCCAAATTGTGCAGAAAAGCCATTTTTGAAATAAGTGCTTTTAAATTTTCAGCATTTTTAATTATTTTTTTATTTATTTATTTGAGAAAAGTTTGACAAATTTGTTGAGTACAGATTTTCATTAATATAAAAGGTACAATGAAACTAATACTTCATTAAATTTATTTTTAGATTTTGATCAATAATTATTTATTTTTTAACTTTGTTTGGATTGATACTTTAAATTGATTTTTTTGTTTCCGTTTTGTTGTCTTTTTGTACACAACTTTTACCATTTTTAATGTGTCATTGAAGAGTGGGATCTCCTAGCATAGATAAGATTTACTGTAAAAGTTGTACAAGTTTCTGTATTAATTAAACCTTTTTTTTTATTACTAGTGTTTGTGTAACGTAATCAAAACGGAACAACTTTTTCCATGGGATCGTAATCACGAAAGCAATTATCAGCTGTTCTATACAAAACTTAGCTAACGATTTTTGCGGACAGCTGAAATACAATCGTTATCTAAACGCTTTCATCGTCATTTCCTAAAGACATTCTTAACGTTTTAACTACTATATAGCAATTGTACCCTGATTGCTTCCTAGGAATAAACGGGTCACTAAGGCAGTAATTACAAAACTATTAGATACGAATAGTGATTGGTTCTTTGAAAGTGCGGATAGCTAAGATGTTACAGTTTTATTACGAGGTAATGAGTACAAGAATTAATGGCTATTTGAAGTACAGTTCCTGGGTTAAGATAAGATAAGATATATTTATTTGCTTAAACATGTGTACACATACAAGAATAAAATGCATGCAGGATAACATAAAAAATAAAGTTTCCGACATGTTTGCCACATAGTATGACGTGCAAATATTTTGAATGATAATTAATGATTTTAAATTAATAATTTCAAGACAAATACTCAGTTACGGGAATCACAATTGCAAACATGAATAAATTATAAATGTCAATAGTTAAAAATACAATAAAAAATAATACGAATACAAAAATGCATCAAATTTATGTCAAAATAAATGTATCTGTCAGAAAATCAATAATAGTCTCAATAATAGTTATTTCTAGTATCGCGGTTTACATATTGTGTGGGGCATTAAAGTCGAAAATAACCGAATGTCGGTCATAGAAGAAATTAAATACAGTAAAAAATCCTAATGAAATTACTTTAAAATTTTGCGTTGCATCGTTAATTGATTTTAATTTATTTATTTAACGACACGTTAACAATCGGGTAATTAATGTATTAAACGACAGAATTACTGAAAACTGTGCTTTGAACTCAGATAAAACCTGCATTAATTACACGGCAATTCGATATTGCTCTTAACCGAATCGACATGTTTATAACTTTGATAACTTACACTTTATAAATATTTATTGGGCATGTTCGGTTACACTGATAATTAAAACGAAGTAATTAACTTCTAATTTGAATGGTTGATCGTAAAAATAAGGAGAGTCTAGACTTATATGGTAGAAATTCATTACAAGCTTTCCGTTTTAGATAAGAGAGTAATTTACTATCAGATGAATCTGAGTGGTCTTTGGTATGATTGGTTACCTGTCACATTTGAGAATGATGAAATGCAACTTACCATCAGATCTGACATGGATTGCAGAAATATGGAGGACCATGATATTTGCCTTTCTTTTTCGAATCTATGTCACTGATTGACGCGAGATATCACCGCCGCCGATCGCCTCCGTGAGGACACAGCGGTGCTCCGCCCAAGCTGGGCAGACCTCCACCGTATGCTCCACCGTGTCCTCTGGGCGATCCACACAATGGTGACACCCGGGCGTTTCCTCACGTCTAATGCGAAACAGGAAACTGCCGAAACAACCGTGTCCGGTGAGGACCTGTGTCAGGCGGAAGGTGAGGACGCTGTGGCGCCTCTCCAACCACTCCTCAAAGAGGGGACTTACCGCTGCTATTGTGGCGTGCCCAACACTTCTATGCCTGAATGTCGATTCTGTAAAAATCTTACCGTGAAGACTTGCGTGGAATTAGCTGTCAGCCCATCTTGGTCAATCCCTAGCATCAGTGGTACTGACAGCTCCCTCCACACTCACTTCTCCTAAGTTTTCATCGTGAGACGGTTACAAAATAGCACTGAACCTGTTCTATCTATGAGCCACTGGTGTATGACATGTAAAATAGTTTTATTTAAACAAATTTATGTCCCATCGATTTCGATCGAGTGACATCTTTAGACATCGTCATGAGTGACGTCATAAGACTGCCGTTGTTAACCCTGAATATTAATGGTTTGTAAATAAAAGCTTTGTCAAATTTAACATAATTCTATCGTAGGAGCCTGTGGCTAAATAATAATAGCTGCACGGGTTGATCGAAGGTAAAGCTACGCTTGCTAAGTTGGTTTCTTCGATAGGTGACCATCCATAACATATCGAGACTCCTCCATGCCTCGGAAAACACGCGACGCTGTTGCTCCTGGCTGTTACTTGTAAATCTTTGACAGTCGTTACGGGTCGTCAGAAGCCCGAAAGTCTGACAACCAGTATTACCAAGGGGTATGGTTTCACCCAGTAACTGAGTTGTGCAGGTCAGATGGGCAGTGGCTCCATGTGAAATACTGGTATTCAGTTTTTTTTAGCAAACAATAGCAAACAGAGACATTATGAGGACTTACAACTAATTTAACAAAAACAATTTTAATAATAATATAACCCACAACGCCGCGCTGTCCACTGGTAGACACAAGGCTTAAAGAGAAAATAAAGTGTGATCGCTAGGAGCATCAGTAGCAGTACGTGCAGTAAAAAGATTTATAATACCTAAGCATTAAAAACGTTAAAATTCAGATAAGGATTACACAATATAAAATACGACAAAAGAATTACGTTACGTGATTTTCAGAAGGGGATTTATTTATTTAACAAAAAGGAGTGAGTGAGGCTTTTTTAATCTACTCATTGGACAATTAAAGATGTCAATATTTTCAAAATTACTATTGTATGAGTCAATCATACGGGGGACAGGTGAGCGCTCGACAGAATTAGTTCCGCAAGAGTTTAGGCAGTTATATTGGAAACCCCAACGAAGTTATGAAAAGACTAGGGAGATTGATTAAAGCATATTCTAAGTTTATCTATCTTGCTGACATGTACAACACTACTACTGGAAAATGTTCGTCCAAAAAGGACCAATACATATTTTAAACATCGCCACTATAACGGCTTGGTCCTTCGCTTCCACAGACACAAAAATTCCCGGTCCTACCCGTCTCCACTTAACAGATTGTCACTATTTACTTATTTACCCAGGTGAGCCATTACTGTGTTGTTTAAACAACAGTTTAACGGGAGTTGAGACGTGATGCCTGGTTCTTGATTTGTTTTTGTGGTGGCACTTTTCTGTGTTGAAATTACAAAAAAAAAAAAAAAAATTGGAGTGAAATAAAAACAGCCTGGCGTCATAGGTGCTTCGTCTACATTAAGAACTTTGTAAGTGATTTATGGAACTGCTCCATAGCTGCTCTTCGCTCTATAGTAGATACGTTATTTTTCATAGCCTTCGTTTATCAAATCAAGTCTCCCGCAATGCTTTTTTTTTTAAATAAACCATCCCTCACAAAAAACATGCAGTTCAGGATGCATGATTTATTTGTCTATAACTTTATTTCCATTTCCTTTTGACACATAAACAACAACGGAAATAAAATACACATTAAACTAAACCAAAAGTTGACCAGATGTATGGACGTAAACGAAGCAAAAGGCGTATGTAAGAATCGTAGCAGGTGGTGTTCTGTAGTTTCTGTCTACCCCATAGGAAGAAGCCGTGATTTTATGAAACGTTTATGACATCAAAAGTTAACCTTACCTTTTACATCCGTATTATTATAGCAGGCCAAAAATAACCCGATGTTCCATTACAGTGTCTGTTTATTATAAAGATGATGATTAATGTGCTCATACACGCACCAGGTTTGGTCCTTCGGGGCATATTTCTTTGAATTGTTTGGTTATGCTACTATGAAACTGTCGTTTTAAATCAAAATTATATTTCACCGAAGCATGCACTGACAATGTGCAGTTGGGCGGATTAATTTTATGGATTATATAAAGGCTGAAAGTATGTCATTTTTATTTTATGTGACTGGATATGTATGCGTGGCTGTCAAAAATTTGAAGCAGAAGGTTTTTACATCCGAATCAATTAAGGATATGTTTAAGATGCTCACCCATTTTATCCTCATACACATTACAAGAAAAGATATTATAAAATACAGTCAAAACCGTTTAACATACCGGATATCACAATAGATTATAGAAGTCCTGCAATAAGGACGTTTGTACAAATATGTATGTTTATTACGACTACCGGCTATAACGTCAGAATTAAGGCGATCCCTTCGATGTCTTTATAAGCAGTTTTGATTGTAGTTAATTGATCAAAATAGATAATATTTCCTTTCATTTATTCAACTTTTTACTAATAATATCTCTTTTTATTGTTTCAGGTAATTATTGTGTCAACTACTCTTGAAACTTCGAAGCTAGGGTTTGATCTACGGGTTCCTGGTAAATGAATAAACATATAAAAAGTAAAAAGATTATGCATATCACTTAATAATCGTTACAATTAGAATACAGGTTCGTGTTATCTTATCTTCAATCAAATTAATAATCATAGCAAAGAAATCAATAGATAGGATTTATCTGATCAAACATGTACCCGAATCTTAACTCCTAAACTTAAAATTCGATAAAAATGCAAATCAACCTTTATCGTCTTCAAAATCGTTTTCTTTTGCAATCACGATAAATTTCGAGATTGTATCGTTGTTGCAAAATAATACGAATTTGATAATTCTCACCTCGACAGCGAAAATTAGAGTGTAACTTGAGAATTTAATTTCGTATTTAACATAACGCCTGTAAGTAGTAAGTGTTAGGCAGAGGTGTTTCTTAAGTACCCACATGTTATGTAACATTGGGCGAGTCTATTGCCATCAACCGAGCACAAATCCAGACTCCGGGCTGCTACTGAGACATTTCTATTGAAATCAAACCCAGAACCTCATGCCCATCTGAAGAGCTTACGACCACTTCACCAACGAGGCAGTTCGAGTGTAACTTGAGGACAAAATTTCGCAATTTAACATTACAAAATTTGTATGTTAAACTTTGCACTTAATCTGATATTTATTGCAACAAGCTTCAAAAGTGGTTTAATACGGGGTAGCTGTAGTCTTACCATGTTTTTACTTAAATAGCTCCTTTACTAGGTGTGAATAAATACTATTAATAGATCATATTAACATTACATGTTCAAAGTTATCTTGTAATGACAGGAAAACGTTCGTTTTAACGGCTGTCCAAGAAAAGTAATATGCCACCTACTTTCTGAAGGCTAATGCTTAATAGCTCTACTTAGCCCTGTCTTATAAACTTAATGATTAATACTAACATTTCATTTGGTCCGATTCAACCTGTCCCTTGCTGCCCTGACACAGTGACGTCCTCACACCAAAGTACAGTCCGCGAGGCCTAAGCTGAGCTTTGCATTTGTGTGAGTACACATAGCGACGCGTCATTTGCTTGGCAATCGGACAATCGGCCTGAGGCGCTGTGCGTCCCTCGCGCGAATACATTGGTGCCATTGGTAATCACTCACACAAATACACAGCTTAGGCCTCGCAGACTGTTCATACCCCACAGGAGTGCCCTCAGCTTAGCGTGTAGTCGCTTAGTTTTTAAGTTACATGCCCTGGTTGGAAGCCTTAATTTATTAAGACACACACGGGACAGCCCGGTAAAGCAGCCGAAAACCTTCTAGGTAGACCTGCGAGATCCCACAAAAAAAAACCTGCATTTTTTAAACAATATGTTTTCTTTTTCAATAAACTTAATTCACACGTAAAATAATAAAATGCATTTATTAATAGGGTATTCTCTTTTATGGTTTATAAAAACTTAGTTTTATGACAGTGTCATACTTTCAATGCAACAATGTTGTGTGTCGTAACGTTATTAAAATCATATTGAACGTTATCGGTAATAAAGTAACACGTTTTATATATGCTCTCAAATTTTATTAGTGCACTCATATTAAATTCAATATTTGCTACCTATTTTAAGCTCATAAGAGTACAATATCAAGCAATTAAAACATTGCATTAGACAACATAACATCACGCCTGTAATCCCACAAGGGTTAGACAGAGTTGTACCTGTAGTACGCCCACATTTCGCATTTAAGAGGCTGACAGGAGCTACAGCGCGGTCACTGTCAGACTGCAAGTAAGAGAAGTCCGATGACACAACGCTGGTAATTTATTGCAAAAATTAAGCAATTATCTATATACAAAAAATCTATTGATTGGACTAAAAAATAAAACACTATTACGTTAATATGTTGCTTGTAGAATAATCTGACAACAAACAGAATGATTTCATGTATATTATTAGTATGGTTTTTAATCGTTAAAATAATTTTAGAGGTGTCTTCGTGTTCTTTTTATCGCATCGAATTTGTTGTATTACGTTTTCAACACACTACCTAACTAGAATGTATCCTGAAGAATATCATATATTTTTCTGATTTTGATTACTGCAGTGGATCATTTAATTTTAGGCTTTATAAAACTTGCATTTAGGTCCAGTACTCCCCTTAATTCCCATGAAATAGGGAGCCTATTTCCATCTGCCGTCCACAAATCTAGACTCCGGGCTGCAATTGAGAAATTCCAGATATAAATACCCAATAACACTTTTCCTGACCTGGGGATCGCATCCAGGACATCATTCTCAGTAGTAGCAATTTCGACCACGAGACTGTCAATGTCAAAACAATGCTGCTAGCCCGTTCTAAGCCTCATAAGCGTAACAAACATTGATCAAATGTCTTGCATTTGAACCAGCCCGAAATAACTGACAGCAAATCATTTATTTATTTCATTTCCTTAATCTAATAAACGAACATAATGCAGTCCAAATGTAATGTTATACTTTCAATCATTTTAATCCAATCACACCGAGTGAATTTCAATTCTATGCTTAATACTGTAAGATTAATAATGCTATGGCAAGTTTATCAATCGTTTGAACCGGGGTTCAGCTCTCGCGTTGGCATAATTGAATAATTTGCGTCTATCTAGAACAACGCTACCGGGAGTTGACGTTAAAGAGTTAACAAGTAGAAGTTTAATAACAAAGTGACCAAAAATATTCAATGCACTCTAACGATGCTCTGGAGGCCAATTCTCGTACTTAAAAATGTTCAAATTCAAGTCGCCATCTCATTTAAGCGACAATCAATGTCAAAGATTTGTCAAAATTTTATGTATATTGATTGTATTTTTGACAAATTGAAACTGATGTTAGAATGCGAACGTGCTTAAAAATACGAGAATTGATAGCTGAAAATAAATCCAGTTCACAACTTTCATGTGATTAGTCAAAGGAGACAAATTAAGTTACAACTCTAGGTTATTATTGCAACTTGATAACTGTGAAGGCCACAAAAGGCTGACTAAACTATCCGTGTGTTAATCGTGGAGAGAAGAAGAAGAAGATGGAGTTTTTTTTGACGTGACAACGTCTAATAAATCGATGAACGCCGGCTGCACGCACGAAAAAGGATTACTCATTGTAACGTTACGCTTATTGTAACGTTACGACCGGAGCGAGAGCGCTGCACGAGCGAGCAAAAGGCACGATCGGCTTGAGCGTTCGTCTTGCGCCGCATCTATACACTCGATTGTAAAAGTATGCAATAATTTCATCAATTTTTTGTTATGCGACTTTACATATAACCAATCTTTTTTGTATAAGAATATTAAATATATTTACATAGGTACCCGTCATTCCCAGTTCATAATATATTGTCAATACGCTGACTCATTTTAAATGGAAGGCCCTATCTCCTGTGATACAGTTCTTTTCATTACAAGTACGGGATACACGTGATCTTTTCCTTTGTTATTGTATTGTATAGTTTTGGCTTATCAATAACTGGTTGAAAAATAATTTCTAACACTGTTTTGGAACAATAAAATCAATCTTACAATTATGTAAAACTGGCCATTGTCTGTCCACTTCTGTTTTCAAGAAACAAATACTTGACAGATTCCAATCCCCCTGATCCATGTCCAGATTACCATTGGGTACCTAATGGTATTTCTGCGAACTACCTCTATTACGCAAAAGTAGTTTAAGAATACTTTCTAGTAGAAACTGGCAGTCTAGAATCGCAGGTTGCACTTCCGACCGCGTCTGTCACTCTGATTGGAATATTTATTTTTATTAATTGAATTGTTACACAAGACTGGAGAAACGTATTTACCTTATAGTGTAAGAAAACAAACTCGAAGGCTGCTTCGTTGATCTAGCGTGTTCGATTCCCTGGTCGGACAAAGTGTTATTGGAGTTTGCAGCTAAAGCACTAGAAAGTGGTTAAGGGCAGGCATTTCTGTGGCACTGTCTTATGTTATTTTGACGTTCGAAAAGTGCTGATTCTCAGCCTAGTTTGAATAGGATGACTTACGATTTAGATTTAAAATCTGGAATTTCTCAGCGGCAGCCTGGTTTTTGCTCGGTTGATGGCAATAGGCTCGCCCTCTATTACAGGGTCCTTAAACATAAATGACGAAATGTGGGTGTACATAGGTGCACCTCTGCCTTTTCTTTTAGGAATACAGGCATGATGTTATGATGTTAAAAACAAACTCGAATGGACTGATATCTACGTCCACTGCTACACTGCGCTTCCCGAACCTTAGATTGTTCCTTTTAGTAATATTTTAAAAGAACAAAGTTCTCATGTTTTTTCAGCTTATCTTCTTTGATGAGTTAGTTCTTTCTTTACCATCATACTAAAACTTTATTAAAATTAATATTCACAAACTTTTGTAGAACATTTTAAAAGAGTAACTATGGATTTGCCTATTCTTCTCCATACGACTTCCTACCTAACTACCTATTTGAAATCGTGCTTAGAACCAACTTTTTACATTTATATTGTGACGATCAAAAGTGTCTTTTAATTAAATGGCCTACTTAAAATAAATAATTTTAACTTGGACTTTATATTAGCATCTGAATGGCTCCTTAGATTTACCCGTGCAATACTAGATTTGTTTTTTTACAATGGTCAAGCTATATCTTTATCATAAGGTAGCCACCACGAGATACTTCTTTAAAACAACAAAGCTCGCCAGTAAAACTTTCCAATAAAGCTGGCTGGTTAATCTTCTCATCAAAGCCCCGGCATCCGGCTGTCTTGTTTCCATCGCACGTAACTGAGGAAAAAACAAAACGAATCATAGAATTATCATAACAGGGATTAATAATTTATGATAATACGTCTGTTTTGCTCACAATATTCTTAATAATATTTGCGTGCATAGTTACCTCCGCCCTAAGTACTCAAAGAATGTGCAAACACTGAGCCTGAGGACAAACTATTAACATTTCTGAGTAAGTTAATACTGTATTGTTAACTTTTCTTGAAGAAAATTGAATATAATCATGTACACTTGAATCACCGGAGGGTAGAAAGAAATGGCGTTCAGAATCGTGTTCAGAGGTAATTGTGTGGAATGAGATGTATTAAAATGTGGAGAATCGTAATTATGAGGAGAAATGGGGTATAAATATGTACAGGAAATGTAATAAGTGAGATAACGATAAAAGTTAATGAAAGATGATAAAAGTAAATGAAAGGCACATGGATTTGCAGTAAAACTAGTAGCAGATTTTAAAGCTGCACTCACATGATTGTTTCTATTGAACTCGGCACTTTCCAAAACTGATTTCTTTTATATCTTTATAGCTAGGAGTAGCTTAGGTACCAGACAAATATACTTTTGCCAATACTCTGCCTTGCTATTCATCAAAATCGGTTCGGTAATTTGACCGCAAAAGCAGATCCAACTATCAGAGTTAAACTTTACGAAATCCATTGATAACATCAAGCATTTTTAAATAATAGACGTGAGATGACGAAATAGTTGTCATGAATATTCCAAATTCCTCAATCGCAATTTGTTTAAACGCAACAAATCATAATAATTGACAATCAACACAGCTCCAATTACAGACAAGATATAGTAACTCGTTTGAGAATAAATTCCATTGATATTAACAACACAGGTTACTAAGTATATCCAACTTGTATCTCAGTCTGTTGGTCTACTCGTAACTTATAAACAGCTAGGTTGTAACTGATGCAAATGTCGCCTAACAGTCTAGTTGTAACAAACAGTACGTTAGATTGTTTCACCTTTGCAACCCAGTTTCCAGTTTAACCATCGTCGCATGAGACTATTGCACATTTGACATTTTGCTTTAATAGCCTTTCGATCAAATAAAATCTGAAATGGTCCTAGGAGTTGACGTAGAGATAATTGGTCCTCTGTCAAATTGCGTTTGTAATACTGGTCCTGAACCAAAACTAAGATGACGTAACTGAGGAGGTGAATGTAGGTTTAATTCATTAATGCAGAGATTGTTTGATATCAGATTATACAGGCGTGAAGACAGTCCAAATTCAGTTCGAAACTAAAGTTCAATGAAACTCAATACAAATAGGTGGAATTTTAACGCATCTGTTACTCCTACATGCAACAGAAGGGCCGAATCGTGACCACATACATCATTAATAATCTTGATAATACATTCATCTGTATTGTGCTAGCACCTACGTCTTAGGGCGTAATTATAGGGCATATTAGAAGAGGAATTCGATTGACTATTTCGATAGAAAGTATTGATTACATTCATGTAAGTACTAACAGAATTTTACTGAGATTCTATGCAATGGCTATGATTTTGCGTTTGATTTGAATGAATGTATGACGTTACAGCAATCAGTATTCATGACGGATGCTATTAACTGATTATCATTAACAGTAGTATGGGATTTTAAAATCATGGTTTAGCATGGTGGGCTAAGTTTATCTTTGTTAATTTCTACAAGCAGCTCCAAGGTTCTGTTTTTATCAAGCTGCTGAACTTTTACATTACATTGTCGTGAATAAAATAAATTGCTGCATCTGGTAATTCTACTTTTGCATCTTCAACCAAGGCTGCATTGTCTACTCCTAGATCGGCTACATAATTTTCAAGTAGTTTTAAATCACGGTTCTGCATATTAATTCCTATCTTGACACTATTTCTAAGCATATCAGGTAAATCGGCCTTCGTCAGGCTTCATCAGTGGCCAACTGGGTCAGGGCCTGCCGTAATCCATGCTGTAAGGTTTCCGTTTATCTGATCATCAGGACATGCGATTCATACAAACCACACATACGCAACTTCATTGTCGTATGTGATTGGGAAATTGTTGGAATGATGGTGGAATACTAATCGAAGATTATGTTTCAGGTATTTATTATTATTATTTATTTACATAGGGACAACAAATCAGTATATTAATAAGTAAATAAGGGTAAGAAGTTAATAGAAGTAACAAACACACTACTCACAACGTTATCAACAGATTTAATAAACAGATCTACTAGTTGTTAGTAAGAACAATATAAAAATAAACAGAATTGAAATAAACATTACTTAATTATCAGGATTCTGATCACTTAAAAAAGGAACTATTTGAGGAGTAATATGTGTGTGTGTGTATAAGTGGAAGACTCAAATAATGTTGGAAAATCCTAATGTAAAGTAGCTGAACAAGCAAAATATATTAAGAGAGAAATGTCGAGTATACAGCTGATATTCAGTAACTGGAAACCTCATTATGTAGTAGACGTTGTATACAAAGCAGATCCTATTGACAGGTCGGGAAAACCCTTGGATAATGAAGACGAAAGTAAACTGATCACTGACATCATCCGTAATCGAGTTGCATTCGCAAACAGAATACTAATGAGATGAAGTGTATTGTGGACACTTGACTATGTTGCGTGTTTTTGCATCAATACAGAAAATTGCAGTGCACGATGTTGTTACAAGACTATTATGAAATCAAGTCAATCAGATGTAGGTCCAAATGTAATGTACTCAGGATTTAGTACAATACCTTGATTTAAAAGAGTGTAATTTCAGTTTCTTGCCCGTTCTTCTCCATAGAGATCTAAGTTTTGGAATGGCGACTAGCTTCAACTTTCTGACTAACTGATCAACTCCCTGAAAATTCGAAATTGCACGTAAATGGGTCAATTGAAATAAATACTTTGAATATGGGTTAGCGTTTTTTTTTTCATATTTTATTATTTAAATCAAAACACACATATTCATAATCAGTTACTTACATACGTAACACATACACACATGCACATGCATGTTCCATGCTTACATACATACATAATCAGTTTATAATGGTCCTACTGCTGGGTCACAGGCCTCCTCTCGACAAGAGGGAGTGAGCCGTTATCTACCACGCGGACCCAGTGCGGGTAAGTATATGACACATGTCTTCGAATTTTTGGTTCTAGGACCTACAATCACTACTGACAGCAGCTGCTCAGCTTTGCTGGGTTTGAGTATGCCCAAATTACAATGATGTTTTCATGATTGGGTGGACAAAGTTGCGGTGCCTCTGATATTCCAAATGTCCATAGCAGTTGTGGTAACCACTTGCTATCAGGTGAGTTGTTGTCACTTTATGACATAAAAGGTTCAAATGGCGTACGCTTAAACTGGAGGTCTACTTCCTAAGCACCATATCCGTAGTCTCCGGGCTTTTCTTACTCCGTCCCGAAAAATTAATAACAACACGATTTAACAGTTGTCCTTACTCCCGATATATTAGTTGAAAAGAAAATGAGTCGGAAATGGGGTTTACGCTGAAGTGTCAGAATACTACCAGACGGGCCCGGATCTTCGTTGACGGAATAGAGAGTAGACCTCCTTAAAGTCAAAGTCAAAGCATTTATTTCAAGCACATAAAAAGGCACTTTTGAACGTCAACATTTCTATTTTTTTTAAAGAAATGATTTAGGCGCCCCTTCCAAAAGGTAATTTCGTATGGAAAAGAAGGGGCAAGAAACTCCACCGTTACTCTTTTAAAATGTTTTACAATATTTTGTACCTATACATTAATATATTTTTTATATGTGAAGACGATGCACCAAGAATAAAAATACTATAAGTACCACAATTGGTAAAAAGAATTTAAAATGAAGCTAAGACAGATACATCAATGATCATCCTTTGAAACTCCAATGTCTCAAATCCGACCCTCATAAATTGTCGTCAGAAGGACCATAATCATAAAAATAAATGAATTAAAATCGAACTGGGAATGTACCATCTATGACTTAACTGCCAAATAATGGTGATCGACGTTTATGCTTTAGCTGGGAAATTTGGTCAATGCACATAGAATACTAATCGATATTCTTGTTTGATATGTACTGTGGTACTTACGGTGCAATGAACTCTTGCTTTCAGTGCGATACAAAGTATGTAGTTCTGTGTTTTTTTCTCGTTAAATTGTGTACAGTTTAGTTATCACAAGTAGATAAAATCAATCTACAATTTTTAAGTCCAAATTGTGTGTATATGAATAAATAAATAAATAAAAAAACCCTACTGGGATGATGACGAATAAAAAAAAAGTTTAAAGAAGGCTTAGTAAAAATGAGATAATCGAAAGAATCAGTTAAATCGGTGTAAATTTGAAGAAGATACACGCTTTAAAAGTTTTGGAGGGGATTATTGCCGTCCTTGTCGCGCGGTACTGACAATGTACGGCGCTAGTATGAAGTTACATAGTCGTGACGTCACATCTACGATAGTGCTGTACTTGTCTAACAATTATCTTAACGTTTATAACTCGGCAATTTTTAAGCTTTTACACTTTGTAGTATAGTTTGCGCTATTTGGAAACAAACAGTCTTTTGAGACAAAAATAAAAAATTGCCATCATCCCAATTGCGAGCTTACAAACTAGCGTTAGTAATGATTAAAAATAATTAATAATTGAAATACAAATTTAATGAAATAATATACAATAATAATATTTTATTTTAATACTGTAAGCGGTAGGGTGGACTCCCCGATGATGGTGACATATCCTAATACGACTGCGTGCAGCCGTATCCATCGAGTCAGCATCGGAGAGTCCCACCGGTCCGCCAACGCGCACAGGATGGTGTTGTGACTGTCGCACGAGCGGCGCATAGAAGCGCACCGTTTGCGCATGATGGCCGCAAAGCCACCTGTGTCAGCCTGCGCGAACATCGCGGAGGCGCTGCAATAAAAATAATATAAACATAAAATAATATAGTTATAAAGATAATATATCATAGGTAGGAACTATTTATGTGCAACAGTAAATACAGTGTTACGTGTTACCGTTAATGCCTACCATGGTCTTGTCAACCCCGTCTATCACTAGTGTTGTGTCTGCTCGCTTAATAAGTGTAATCGATAGTCGATACTTGACAAGTAGGTCGCTAGCAAATAAGGTGGGAGCGGTGATTTTGCGCCGAGATTCGGTTTCCAAGCTATTAACAAGTATCCAGTTCAATGAGAGATTTTGTCGTTTTTTTTAAGTGTTTTTAAACTTTAAATGCAAGATGATATTGTCTTTGGTATTTTTCATGTTGTGAATATCATTAATTCTATAAAATAGTTATCAGTATGTTTTATTTCGTTCATCCGCTTTTCTTAGGCAAGTATGTGGAATAAATATTGATGAATCTTGGTTTAATCCGTCGATTAAAAACACAATAATTGCTCGTACAGGCATAACCGGTTGTTATTTAGTACCGAACATGGCTTCTGTGTGTAATCACTATGCTTTGCAAGCAGACGATCACTGTATTATTAAGATTATAATGGTTTACGATGTGTTTTTATCTACATTTTTAACCAAATCTGTTGAAACCAATCTATTCTACGAAGATGCAACAACACTTAATTTTGTTTAATGAATAAATTATATTATATTGAATAACATCATGCCTGTTTTCCCCAAAGATACTTCAGGACCTAAACGCAAGTTTTATAGAAATTACATTCGAATGCGTTGATTCCTGTAACTCACTAGGATTCCCTGAGTCGTGAGATCCAGGCTAATTCGTGCCGTTTACATTTAACTGCTATACATGCATACATGTATAGCAGTAGCATACATCGGTTTATTTAAGTTACAATAAATTTCTTAATTTCCTATAATCTCCTTCAAAAGTATATTATCCACTGCAGTAAACAAAATCACAAAAATATATGATATCCTACTGGTTATGTGCTAGTCAGATAGTGTGTTGATACGATAGAAAAAAAACTCAAAAGACCATTTTAGACACCAATCTACACGAAAAATTATTTATTAAAAGAGACTGTGACCTCTGAGTTTGTTTCGGCATTTCTTCTCAGAGTAGTCAAATAGGAAATTTACACGAACGTCGTTTAGTTTAAAAAAATATGTGTGTGACGTGTAAAAGTGTTTGTACAAACCTACTTGGAGACATAAAGTGGTTTGCCGACTTGGGAACCGAGCCCATGACCACATGTTCAGCAGTACCTCTTGCGATGACTAGCTTACCTTTGAAAATGAAAATGAACGTGCAGGCGGTAAAATAAGGTGATCATTTTGATCGCACTGAATGACATAAGTGTTGTCAGACAATATGTCCTTTGTAAACAGCGCTACTTTGAAATGCAAATATTTAATAGAACCTGGTCTTATACTATATGTGTCAATAAATGATTGCTGAAGGAGTAGAAGAAGACCAACGATGAATGTAGTGTATGAAACATTATATGGCTAGAACGACCTAGCCCTAGTAGATGGTAATAGGTCACACGGGAAGGCACCGATGAGGCGGTCTGTCTGAAAAGTAGCCTTTCCTTACCCAGGCAATGTTCCTGGTCTTCTGTCTTGTGAAAAAATGAAAATCAATATGTTTTAAGATCTCCCTACCCAGATCATACTTTCTTCACTCACTTTTTTTAGATAGAGATCTGAGATCTTTTATGGAGAACTAAATTTTTAACTTTTCCGTACGATTTTGCAAATATTTTCTTTCAAACATACTTTGTCCTGTCAAATACAAATACAACAAAGAAAGAATAAGCCAAATAAGTGCTGTCGCTTTGAAGTGATGCGAGGTAAAACTTTTTGGCAAATGTTTTTTTAACAAGAACTAATAACTAAATACGCAAGAGCACAGAAATCTGAATATTTTGACACGTCGCCATTACACTCACGCGAAGTAGGGGCGGGGTTTCTAGTTGTCAAATAGTAAAAACAAACTAATTGAAGCTTTTCCTCAATCCTGGATCACTAAACCATAAATAAACACTAAGAACTACCCATAAAACAAGATCTAGTACTTCTCAGAAGCATAACACGTTCAGTAAAGTGAGTCGGATGGTTTTTGCAAGAAAAACTAAACTCCGGTGAAAGGCTAGGATGTATATCTGGATTAGTACGAGGCTGGAAAAACTGCGGAGAGAAGTAATCGTGTTGTGGTTAAGGAGATTTATTGAAGATGCTGATTTATGTGCTATTTTAATGTGTCCTTTTGTGCACGGTGCGATTTAATTGCCAGTGGTGTGCAATTAATTGAAGCGACATAAAAAATTGCACCAGAGTTGAATTTTGACTGTTTGTTTCCAAATAGCGCAAACTGTATTACAAAAAGTGTAAAAGCTTAAAAAGTTGCCAAGTTATAAACGTTTTAAGATAGTTGTTAGACAAGGACAGCACTATCGTAGAAGTGACGTCACTACTATGTAACTTCATACTAGCGCCGTACATTGTCAGTACCGCGCGACAAGGACGGCAATAATCCCCGCCAATCATATTTAAAAAACAAGATAAGGTCGGCATTTCCTATCTGAAAACTTTGAGAAGAAAGGCTGAAACAAACTCATAGGTCACAGTCTTTTTTAAAGTCCAGACACACATCTTGGTCAGATCATGTGAAGATCATGTAAATTGATGTTTGAAATGGTATTTTGAGGAAAGTACCACACAGATTGAGTGGACCTGTCCAGTCAGTGCACGCATTTGTCAGTAATCGTGCAGCTCGACTCAATTATTCACTTATATTTGGTATATTATATAAATACTAACTTCCTAACTAACGTTATAAATGCGAAAGTAAATTTGTTGGTTACCTTTTAACGCATAAACCATTGCACCAATCATCATGAAATGTTTCATATACATTGTTAGGGGTACATAATAGGACATAGGGTACCTTTCATCCAGAAACAAAGTACTGTTCCCGAGAGAAAGAACAATAACGGTCACAATTGTCTTAAGACACTAGATGGCGCTACGTGTCTTTCAAATCTTGTTTAAATTGTATCATTAGAAACTTGATTACCCACATGTTGTTAGTTTAAAATTAGGATACTTTTTATACCGGTAGTACGTTTTCGTGAGATAATTTCCGACCTCCGACCGATATAATATTTGATTCACTTACCATCTTAAGAAGAATATGTTTGCTCTGTGCGACTACAAAAACTGTGTTCATATTCATTCCATCATCATCAATTCATCATCATAATTGTAAGCGGTGCAATATGCCTGCGTGTAGGTGTGGTTTTGAATGTGTGAGAGGGGAGCGTGCCGCACCGCTCGTCGCAGGCGATAGTGGAACATGCTAGTACAAATTCGAGCCTTACGCAAGCCGCACGCTCCTTTCTGACATTTTCTCCGATGTAATTTGTAAAGATTTCGTACCTACAATTAAACAGAATTACTGTAAAACTGCGTTTGATTCAATAATCTTCCAGATCTTTTCGAAAGTTACTTGGGGACACGTTTTCTTCTTGTAGCATCCCCTGTTAACCTTCACTCTTTCATTCACTCCCTTCTTCTTCATAGCATTCCTCACACAATGCATTAATCCATTCATCTTTTCTATAGTCTTCCCTAACATAACATCACGCCTGGACCCCAGAAGGGTTAGGCAGAGGTGTACCTATAATACACCCATATTTCGCCAGTTATGCTTAAGTCCCATGTAATAGGGGTCGAGCCTATTGCCATCAATCCCCTCAACTGCATCGTTGGTCTAGGGTCGCAAGAGCTACTACGGAGCATAAGGTCCTGGGTTCGATTCCCAGGTCGGGCAGTGTTATTGGGTTTTTCTATCTAGAAATTCTCAGTAGCAGCCCGGAGTCTGGATTTGTGACTTCTTCTCCCTTTCCATACTAATAGATACCTATGGGTTGCAAATATACATTTTAAAAGAGTAACGGTGGAGTTTTTTGCCTTTCTTCTCCATACATTTTATAAAGGTAGTTCACCTTTTGGAATTGGCGCCTAGAATCAGTTCCATTTTTAATGTAAATGTTGACGTTAAAAAGTGCCTGTTTATGTGCCTATTTGAAATAAATGCTTTGACTTTGACTTTAACTTTATACCTACGAGTAAATAAAAGGCCTTTGCAACAGTTTTAATAATAATTATTAATCTTAAACAATAATTCAACGGGTAGGTTGTGAACTGCAGCCTCCAGTACAAGTCCTTAGTCACTGCCCTCTTGTCTTAAGGTTAAAAATATCTTGTTACACAATGTAAACGTAAGTAGTGATTTTATTAACACTATTAAATGTGGTTGCCTTTTGTAATAAATCAGTAGGTAGGAACTACTTTAGTTCAGAGAAAATCTGATAAGGCTGACCTAAATTATAAGCTCAAACACAAACTCAAAGCATTTATTTCAAATAAACCAATTACAGGCACTTTTGAATTGTCAAGGAGTCGGTCAGTCAGAAATATGGAGCTAGTTGCCCATTCCAAAGCGTAGTAGGTACCAATGGGTAAAAAACTCTATGGACACACTTTTAAATAATATTGTTAGATAAAATTAGTAACATCAGTCATGTTAAAATTATGCAGCCAAATGATGACCAGTCCCCACTGTCGGCGCCCGTTCACGAACATGACGCATGGATCAGCACCATTCAGCTCAACAATTTTGGAGGGAACTTAGCTCTCCCAAAACTATTTGGAGAAATAAATAATGAAATCTATCTATAAACCTGAAATCGCCAACCCGTCTTGAGCAAGCTTGGTGATCAATGCTCGTGCCTTGTCTGTACCTGAAGAGGCCTTTGCCCTGCACTGGGACAATAATAGGCTGATATTATTATGTACTATTATATTATCTTACTATGTAGTAAACGCGAAAATTTGTGACGATGGATCGTTTTTTGTTACTCTTTCACGCAAAAACTACCAAACGTGTTTCGTTCTGTGAAAATTTAAGCAAAAAATACTATTTCTTGAAAACATTATTGTTTTTGATAGAATAAAGACTTATCAATGAGTAAATTAACTATTCACGAATAATTTGATGTAAAAAAAAAATAGAAAAGGAATTTTTCATTACGAGATGCTCAAAAATTTGTTTCGAGGTAGAGATTTTTCGATATTTCGGTAATTTTTGTAAAACTGTGAATTCGTAAGATTTTGCTGAACATATATTGTGTTGTTTTGTTAGGTATTGACCCAAGCTATCACCCTGCAGTATGTCGTGCTATTTACTGGACACCCTGTATATATAAAGAAAGCGCTGTCACGGTAAGGTTCTAGCTCGTACTCTCCAAACCTCCGCAAACGTTTTAGGCGCTTGGTTCCGGAAATGGAGAATCGAGTTCAACCCCGATAAGAGTCAGGCGGTTCTCTTCTCGAGACGTCGTCGATTCCCCCTCCCCCTTCCCAGCCCGATCACTATGTACGGCAAGCCGATCCCTTGGGAAAAGCAAGCCAAGTACCTAGGCGTGATCCTAGATCAGAAACTTACCTTTAAGGAACATATCAAGGCGTTTCGCGCGCGCGCCTCCTTCGCTCTTAGAAGACTCCAGTTTATACTGACAGCCCGAAGCAAACTGTCGTTAAAATGCAAACTGCGCATCTATATCGCAGTCATCCGTCCCATCATGACCTATGCCTTCGTTGTATTTGCGCACGCTCACCCACGTCATCTCCATAAGATGCAGATCCTCCAGAACCGTTTCCTCAGAAGGGACATAGATAGGGCGCCCCTTACTATGTCCGAAACATAGATCTTCACGTCCACCTTAAAATGCCAACCATAAACCAGTTCATGAAACGCTTATCTAAGCGTTTCTTCGACTGTGGCATCAAACATTCAAACCCCCTGATTTCAGCGGCCGCTCTCTATACTCCCTTCCGCATTAGTAGTATTCGCCGACCAAGGCATATCTTAATCGCCCCCGATGACGCCACTACCCTCCTCCAGGAGAGTAGTAAGGCCACCAGCACCCTAACAAAGCCCAAAACCCGATCGCCGTCCTACCGCCCTCGCCGCTGAGGCCCGCCGCGACGCCCAAATCCACGCCCCTCCCGACCCTTGCTCCAGCCCGCGCCGATGAGCCTGTAGCTTTAAATTCGTCCCAAAATAACACCAATCCTGATCCAGCTAGTCATTTGCTGCCCTCTTCCAGCGACGCCCTAAGCCGAGGTTCGTACCCCACAGGGGGTGCCCTTAGCACGTAGTCGCTTAGTTTTTAGTTAGCATTTAAGTTTAAGTCCTGGCTGGAGGCCTTAATTTATTAGGGCAACCACAGGCAAGTCCGCTTAAACAGACGACAACCCAATAGGTTGACCTGCGAGATGCCAAACAAACAAACAAACAAAACACGGTAAGGTTCACTGTAATATTGCGATTTTGAAGCCAAATAATAAATTTAATCCAACCTTTTTATTCGTGCCATGAAGACCAAACCAAGGCAAGAAAGAATTATCAACAAACGTTATTAAAACAACACAACATAGTCGCGTTCCCCTGACTTAAGCTCCAACATTCCTACGGAACATATTAATAAATAACATTGAAGTTTATTAAACCGATTTTTAATTAAGTAGTTATTTTAAAAAAAAAGTCTAAGAAAATTATTTTAATGGGTGGCTGCTTACTGGCTCGTACGGTCAAAAGAATCATCCAACAAAGTCTCGTCATTAAATTAAGGCACTAATTAAGTTCAGAAATATCCCACATATTTCCAAATTGCGTCACGACAAACTATTATTGCAGCAAAAATCAAAACAAACCCTTAAATTGTATTTCCCACAACGCTTACGCACACCCGTTCAAAATTTAAATGCGTTCCGTCCCATTAATTTGAAAACCCGTCGTTAATTTGAGATGCTCATTTCGACCCAAACATGGTGAAAAAGTGCGTGTTGACTGTTGACCAATCTTTATTGCCGTGTGTCACACATAAAAATGGAGATCGGTATGCTGTGCTCTTAACGATGTGGTTTTTTTGTTTCTAGTAGGTAGGTTCTGTTTATCGCTCCTGTCAATGATTTCAATGAACGAGAGTAAAAAATATGTAGTGTCATACTTATGTTTCCTTGAAATGGAGAGATGTCGTGGATAATGTAGTGGGCTGCAATATTGTTAATATTTTGTATTGTCTTTTCATTGTTCCAACACATATTGTAGCTGTTTATTGTCCCTAAATAACAAATAAAAATTTAAAAAAAAAAATGTCGGTGACTGAGGAGTGAAATGTGTGATACGAGTAGGAGGAGTTTAATGACGTTTATAAGCCAACATATAAACATATATGAAAGAAAATTGGAAAAGTATGGAGGACACCTTTGTCCAGCAGTAAGACAAAAAAATCAAATTAAAAAATAATGAGCATACGCACATTTGTTCAATGTAGGTACAAAAGATCAGACTCTAATTTTATATTCTTCCTAGAATGAAATAATACTTAGTTACCTGTCAGGGAATAGAAATAAACATACTTAAAACGTTCTTATCCTTCACTTTTGAGATTCACGACCCTAAGACATAGGAATCCCAAGTTACATACAACATAATACAAGCAAAATCCTTACATAACGATCCCAGCAATTTCGTTTTCATCTCGATTCCATTCGCTGCAAAAAAAGCCTATACATTACCTTTACATGGATGTAAAAAGACACATCACATAGCTATCAACTACGCATCCTGCATGTCGATTCTGTAAAAACCTCACCGTGAAGGCTTCCATAGAGTGAGCTGTCATCCCGTCTTGGTGAATCCCTAGCATCAGTGGCACTGACAGCTACCTACACGCTCACTTCACCTAAGTGTTCACGATGCAAACTAAGTAACATACACACAAAAACAGTTGCTGGAAAACGACTTTTATTTTTGGTGTGAAAAGCTGTTTGCGGTAGTGCGCAATGTAACACGCAAAACATTATTGTGTTTATGGGCGCATGCAATGTACAGGGGTCGTGAGTGTATTTAAAGTTGTGTTATAACATTAGAAACATATTTTCATAAAAAACGTCAATAAAAGTTGGTAATTTAACCTTCAATTTCTCCGTAACCAGAAGGTTCCCACTTCCAAGGTATGGTCCAGGACAAAAAAAAAATACAATGACGGGGAATACAAGTGACTGTCTGTTTCGTCTCGCATAGGGTCGTAGCATTATGCTGAGCGTAAATGCGACGTATATTTTCAACTTGTTTTTTTTTTGTGTTTGTGTTCGTTCTCTGCATCATGTTTACCGCAAATAAACGTCTTTCCTTTCTTTCTTTTCTTTCTTATGTTTCTTTTTTCACCCTTTGTAGCTTTACTTATAATATATGTAGCTTCATTGCCACCCTCAATGTTTATACCTACTGTACGCTGTACATGATCACGATAATCAAACGATTATTATTCATAAGAAGACGCTAATCATCGTCTACTGTAGAAATATCAAATTACTTGTATATTTACATTCAGTTATATAACTTAGCTTTGATAGCGCTGTTGCAAGTGTTTGAAAAGATGTAAAGGATAAACGCAAAGAGTTAGATGGAAGCGCTGGATGAGGATAAAACTGCTGTTTATATTTTCCGGTGCAATATACTTATTAGTTTAAAGAATGATAATGAAGTTTATGATACTGTTATATCGTATAGTAAAGCTGAAGGCGCTGGAAATAGCAAAGAAAGAAAAGGCGTTCTTATAGACCAGGTTTTAAATAAATTGACTTCGACTTTTAAGTATAAAGAAAACTGTTAACAACTCTTACCAATAATATGATGTTATTAAAGGATAATAAGATAGAAAAAACAACAACAACATAACGCTTGTATTCGGCGAAGGGTTCGGCAGAGGTGCACTTATAGGTCAACTATATTTCGACACTTACTTTTAAGTCACATTAATAGGGGGTGAGCCTATGGCAATCAACTGGTTACCATTCCAGACTCGGGCTGCTACTGAGAAATTCCAGATGAAAGAATTCAACAACGATTTGACTGATTCGGGAATCGCAGCCAGGTTCCAAAGCAATACAAATACAGAAAATAATTGATAAACGAACATTATGATCTGAAAAAAAAACCAGATTATATTTATTTTGTATAAAATCGCTCAAGATAATCCAAGTTATCAAACGTGCAACAAGGCGAAACTTATGCAAGCAAAGATAATCTAATTTATCATGAACAAGCACTTCTCAAAAGATTAAAACATCAACAAGTATGAACTTACGAAGTTAACAGTTATTTTTATCGTGTCTAATTTCGGCCCGCTTTCCGCGAACTGCACAACAACGCCGAGATTGTCAAGAGAAGCCTTTACAAGCGCTGATTCTACACGACCGGTCGTAATTCCACACCTTTAGGGTTGCGACATGTTTATGTCGATTGAATTTGCTCTAATTCCAACATAAAATTTAGAAAACTGACAAATACAACTTAAGAAATCTGAATAGTTTATTTTGGTTAAATAAAGTCATGAAGAAATTTAAATTGCGAGATCAAAGATATTTTTTTTACAATTTCAAAATTTATGCAACGATAGATGGAAAATTTATTATTTCTCGGAGCAATTTATTGCGAAACCCCCTTATTAATAAACGCGGAATTACAATTAGTAAAACACACCTTCCGATTTACTATTTGTTTATCATAATTTAAATTCGCGTTTATTAATAAACGGGAAAATGTTTTAAATACTCTTTTGTGACACCAAAAAGAAAATAACACAGTTTTGGTAACAGGAATAGTATTTACCTCAGTAGACACACACACACACAGAAATTTGTTGGTCCGCCCCAATTTCCCCGAAATTATACCATCACTTATGTCACCATAACCACGAAACAAAGTTTGACAATACCTCCAAATTTTATAGATCGTTTGACATTTATTACCACAATAAACCCTGATAAATTCCAATTGTAGTACTAAATTATATCTTGTTTAACAACAAGATAGATTCAAATGGATTGTTTGTATGTTTACGTCGGCGTTAGTAATAAAACAATGAAATATTGTATTTTATCGATACTGGTTGTTGGTTAAGGCTTTGGTAGACTATTTTAAAACGGATAATAACATTTATATTTGACTAGCTTCTGCCCCCGACTTGGTCCAAGTGAAATTTCTTATTTTAATATAAAATATATCCTGTGACACTCTGTATCTTCCCATAGATGAAAAAATCATACAAGCTAACAATTTTTTAATGATAATATTAATTTAGACTAGAAATTAGGCATAATAACACACTACCAAGACAATTCATCTTACTTATTTTTTCAACATCGACAAACCAATCTCATAACACATCCAATCCCTTTCTGCAAAAAACTGGTTCGTAACGAGACCTCTCGTTATCGACATCGATAGTCTATCGCACATCACTAGTGGCCAGACAGGTATTATTAGGTCTTCCTGCTCTCCATTCGCAGGCTAACACGACAATTGTAAGCGTACTCGCTTCCAGACACAAGATGGAATGATTTGTTAGTTGTACCGTTATGCGGTTTGATGTTGACTTATGTACTACATACATCTAAGTCCGCTATAGCGATCTAGGATAGTGCCATAACCATTGCGGCCTACTTGATGTACCTTCAGATTTAATTTGTGATTGCTGTTGAATATTATGACGCTTCATAACATTAAGTATATGTGAACTTGATCGTTATAAAGGTGTCAGTGAGGTTCACGATTGGAGGAAATGACATTTTGATAGAAGGTAATAAAATTATTCATCCAAATATGTTCGTTTTACAGGGTGAAAAATAAAAAATACAATATTTGCTGTGTATTTAAATAAACGGGCATTAATTTTTGTTTTTAAAACAAGAAAACCTAGGCTGTGACGGTCTTTTAAATCCTGTTGCTGTTTTTTTTCTGTTAACTATGATGACCCGGCCTATCACCCGGCTCTGGCTTGACTTAGACTTAAGGGACACCCTGCATAATAATATTTGAATAGTTTCATGAGCTACGACTATCATGACACATTATAAAATGCTTGGAAGCAAAGTGTTAACTAACACGAAGTCTTGTGACAAACGTGGTGACATTCATGAAGTCATTATTCCAACAATATATTTGAAAGCTCGTGTACAGGAACAGACATTCATAGGCATGACAAAAGACATAAAGGCGTGAAGATAAACATAAAATAGTAAAGCTAATACTTACTCATTAAATCAAATTACCGAGCTCTACTACACAATCAAAACAAAATAATAACAATCGAAACGAATCGCTTTAACATCGATTACAAAATATAAAAAACAACACTAGTACCCGCGAGCTAAACGATACTATCTAAAATAAAAACCACACATAATCATACGGAATCGATTATAATCCGTAAAGCGCCCGAAGACAAAAACGAAAGTCGATTCCTAAAAGTAATAATCGTTATGAAATCTCGGTTCTCGATTCGCTATTCGGATCGTATGAGCCTTATCGAGAGCTCGCCTTTGCTGGATGTGCTGATTAGTTCAGTGTGTGCTAAATAGCGTTTTTTCTGTCGTAATCTTCAGATAAGAAGTGAAGGCGACGAACTGCGTTATTGATTTGATAAAAACAATAAAAGACATACCGATGCCCTTAATTGAGCATTTACGATAAATATTTGATGTCAGTTTGATGTACACAATGACATGAAGTAATAAAAAAAGCGAATAGACATACAAAATCGAATTACAGGCCCCCGTAAAAACTTAAAAACGTAGAAACATCATGTTTTTACGCGACCATTTTAACTTGGAAACTAATTTGCGATAACAATGGTCCAGTAACAACTTCCGTACACTTACGTCATTCTCATAACGAAGTGCATTGACCTCAAGTCCTCAACTATGCTGCTTGAACTTGACAGCTGGTCTTGGAACAAGCTACTGTTACCCTGGCTTGGCTAAGAATGACGTCTATCGCTGCAACTGCCAAAGCTTTTTCGTAGCGATTTTGGTGTCTGTTGCTGTGTAAATCTCCCTTTTCTGTATTGTCATCGTCATTTTTTTTGTCTTTAGATGTATGATAATATCACAAATCATCTTCAACAACACCCGACCAATGTTTTTGGGCTTCGATCATTCATTCCTGTATTAGTATCAGAGTCAGATTTGCAACTACCATTTTTTAAGTACCGTCCAACGTCACCTCCACGAGAGCTGTCTTTTTTAAATAAAATAAAAAACTATCACATGTCCGCTGCACTACCAATCACTAAATACATTTAGCGCTAAAAATATTTAAAACATCATTCTGTCTCCGTCTATCAATCGTTTATATACAAACGATTGATAGACGGAGACAGAATGATGTTTTAAATTCGTTTAGCGTTTAACCTATTTTGTGATTTTGGGTGCAAGTGGGTCTTAAACTACGAATTGAGCACACTGTCCAAGCTAGCAAATACGAATTTCCGTGCGTAGAAAGAGACACACCCCCTCAATGAAAGGAACCTTGGACACAATTCGAAAGATCAATATGCCAAGTTGCCCACAGACTGCATACGCCATCAAATTGATCATACATAGGCTTGTCATATACGGTATCAATTAAATCAATTGCTTGCGTGCTTTCGATCATGGCGGGTCCAAATTCCGGACAGAAGTATGTCATACCAATTGATGTCTGGGGGCACGGCTGTATCCCGCCAAGTCATAATATACACTTTAGTTTTAGCATCAAGTAAACACGCCCTTATGTAGGAGTAAGCATATTAACTTCATGAGACTTGAAGCCTAAAATCAATACACATTAAGAGAAAAGTCCTGACTAACTCAATCAATGACTGACTCATCAAAACCCAACCTAAACCCTTGGATCTAGAAAGCTGAAATTTTCCAGAGGAGGAGGAGAGGAGGAGGAGGAAAATTCTACGGGAGACAGAAGTCACGGGCTAACGAAGTCGCTGGGAAAGTACTAGTAGTCATACTAATCAAATCAGACTACTGCCTAAAGATTTTTATGAGCGAATTCTCAGTAGGCTTCCGTAGTTAACCTGAGCCGATTAATAGCGGAAGGCTTGCTCCTTATCGCCTGAGAGGAATATAAGCGTGACGGCTATGTGCTGTTCATGCGTATCGATATTATACTTGCCCCTTCATGTACAAGTCGACTACTCTAGACTCCCTGTACTCTAGCGGCGAGCTAGTCTATACGACTGGTCTCTGATTGAACAACGCAATACATTTGCTCGTAGGTTTGCAAGACGACACCATCACAGACCTTAGGGCCTGTACAAATGGCGTCTGCTTGGGATCGATTCTATTTCTACAATCGCTATCGCTTCACCATGATACTACGCTATGACATATGATCACGTGACATTTCGATAGCATAAGTCAATCCCATACTTTATTTGGCTTTTCTACTAGCGACATCGGTAATCATATGTTACGAATGTTACTTTGTCTAGGCCCTCTCGTTTATTAAGACTTTAGACAGGCTATAGCTCCGTGCCAACAATGATGGTGCACAAACTTTTGTTTTGATACAAAATGCTTTACTAATTTATCTGCCTACAGCAGCCAAATTAGTTTTGACTCTGGTCTGTGCTCTATATAAGTTAAATATTACAGTAAAACACCCAAATGTTTGAGTACCAGACTCTTTAAATCTTTAAAGTACGATTGAACTTTAGAATTAAGAACGTTCGGACCTAGTTCTACATGAAATCTCACACAGCGTTATACATAAAAAGTATTAACATTTATATCCATGAAGATGGTTTGTTATGATCATATTTTGTGTTCTATGTTTTGGTTTCTTTTTTATGGTGTTAATAAATCTTTGTAATTAACTAGCCTGTATGTGGTTGGATTTGAAAGTTTGATTACAATTTGATTAGCGGAAGTGGGAATGTTTCACGGTTTTCTTTTATTGGGTGAGAAGAAAGAATCAATACGGTTATATATGTTCTGATTTCACAATCGATTTGCAATTTATTGGATAAAAGTTCAGGCACTACCTTTAATTACAGTCAGGAAAATAAATAGAATAGCCATTAATTCTGCAACTGTCAAATAATGACAGTTGTTTTTTGAATATACGAACAATTTAAGTTGGTAGTCATTATGATTTACAATTAATTTTCCTGACTTCACAAAGAGTTGGTTTAGAGAAGTTTGAATTTTAAATGTTCTAACCATCTGAGAGTATGCATAGGCGAATAGATATACATTATGTTACAGAATTGGTACCCACCTTATCTGGGTCTTATAAATAATGTATTTGATTCAAATCTGTATGGTGTAGCTAATTTGTATACATAATCGCACCTACACAGTGACAAGCGACAACTAGGCTTAATAATAATCTACGAAACAGATTGAGTATTTCAACTAGCATCCTTGAAGGTAGGTACAGTGAACCAACCGTACATCAGTGGCTACACTACGAATATCACTCTTACTGCTACGAAATACAGGGGCCGTCAATTTAGAATTAATACCACTGATGTGGGGTTGACTATACAATGTAGCAAAACTTTCTTTCTTCTTACAATCCATCACCCTGTCAATTTAAAGCAGCATTTTACTTGTTTGCAACATTAAAATCAGCCAGCGTTATCGGCCACCTTTTTTTGCAAGGACCAAAGATATAAAATTATTTTTTACAAAAAAGGCAGCTGTAATAAGAACGTGCAAAAAAAAATTCGCAGTCGCAGTAAGTCTTATCGTGCACTTACACGGGCAACTAAAAGTGGTCAACTCTGGGCAATTTGGTGGTATGACAACATCGAGCAACTTACAGCGATACCAACTGAACATGTAGCAATTGGTTCTAGCAATACCGTCAAACTGTAATAGAGTAATAGGAAGCAACTTAATATCTAATACCAGCCGGTTAATGTCCCACTGCAGGGCAAAGGCCTCTTCTCATACAGAGAAGGCACTGATCATCACGATTGCTCAAGGAATAACTATAAATATTTATATTAATCTATCTATCTATCTTCTATACTCCTATCTACTTCTTTCTTATATATATTTAGACATTTTAGCCATTTTTTTGTTGTATTTGTAATTGTCAGGACAAGGTTTGTATCAAAGAAAATATTTGTAAAATCGTACGTACGTTTTTAAGTGAAAATTTTGAGATGAAACATCTCTATAGAATAAAGTTAGTGAAGAAAGTAGATTTTAGGTACTAGAGATCTTAACAAAGTCGCGGGCAATAGCTAGTATTAAATAGAAATGCTGAATATATGGAGTTGTCAAATTAGACTGGATTGCTCACCTAATTAGTGGAACCAATCTAGTTTAGTTATCCATTCCCACCAGCTACCTGTTGCCGATAATTAATTGCTGAAAAGTGGTCCGTGTACATCTAAGCGTAGTTTTACATCTGGCTCAGTTGTATAGAAAGCGTTCACATTGTGTGATCAGCCCGCGGCCGCGAAAGTGCCGACTTGAACGTTTTCAATTGAACACTCACTTGTAGCGAATTGTATGGTCGGTGCATATGAACTTTGCGAAAGATTTTGGCGGTTGAGGTTTGTACGGCGAGTGTATTGTCTAAAAACATTCTCACCGTCTGGCATTCGTCAGCCGGACAAAAAGCTTAGGATATCGGCTTAAAGTTTATTACTGAGTCAAAATTTACTAATTCATTTGCCAGCACTACAGTGAAAAGAAACGTATTACGTTACTGACAGAGCAAGGACAACAACTTCGAACTTGAATTTGAGAATCTGGTGATATGAAAACTAACTAAGACAAAGGAAACTGACAAAGGGTGTAAATTAGTAAGGAAGTCTGCTTCAAATTAAAACATTAACAAAGATTTCTTTACAGTAAAGTACACAGACAGCATAAAATTTACTTGTTTTTGATTATTCGTCAGAACTTTAAACGAAACTCATGAAGGGCGTTACATAAATGACTTAAATAGGAAAGTTGTTTTGAACTAAACCATATAATTAGTTTTCTCTACAGTAAAATATCACCATCTCCCATTGAGGTTGATCTCCATTAAGTCAGTAAATTTCTACATGTCCAATACTTAACTTCTCTACCGAAATCATGACTCAAACTTCCCAACTTAACTTGATACAAATTCCGATTTCATTTTAATGTTTTCATCAATTAATTCTGATGCACCATAAATAACACGGGCAAGATTACAGCTTGGCAACCTTATAAAAATGATAATAAATGATCATCATACCATACTGATGTACAGTCTGGTTCGATTCAGCTACCGAACTGCGATGAAAACTTATTATATTATTTATTGACTATGTTGGTGCGGCATATAATTAAATTGAAAGATAGATTGATTTGGTGGAGGTATGTTAAATGGGTCTTCAATAGATGTTGTGCAATCTGAGAGCATTTTTTTTATCAGATAGAATTTATCAACGACATTCGTTTCGATCATCGTCATCATCGTTGGCAGCGTTGTTGAACTCATGGCTCAGTACAGGCCTCCTCCCATAAGAGCTCTGCTTTCCTGGTACGTTCGAGTCGATACTTCCTTCAGATCAGACTAGACTTTCTTCAGATTTGTTACAGTTGAAATGACAATCATGTCATTTAGTTTAAATAGGTTTTTAATTGTATTATTTTAATTTTATTATATTCTTTTATATTTTGTTAATGTGAGAACGTTGTAGGCTTTGTAGACCATTATCTATTTGTTAAGCGTAATAATATGATACTTGTTGACAGGCCACACTGTCCTCCCACACCTATTAACACTGTAGTTTGAAAACATTCTATAAGTCAATTATTTTTAAAAGAATAACCGTGGAGTTTCTTGCCGGCTCTTCTCCATAGGAAATGAACAATTGCAACCGTGCACCTAATTTCTGACGTTTCATAAGTGCCAATGTAGGTTTATATGTTTTTTTTCCCGTAAACATTCATAAATTGAAGCAGCCAACAGTGACATACAAATAGAACAGTGCAACTATTTCTAAATGTCCCTCGGCAATCATCGCATTTCCGAATACAAACGAATGCTAAATTCCATGTCCATCAATTATTAGATTTATCGTGTATAATAATTCGAATCCAATACTAAGTACTTTACTGTTGTTTTGTTTTGATTTTCTTTTCCTACAAATCAACATTAAAAAACAAGTTCTGAATTAATTTATTGCAAAATAGTTAAACTATTACTTCTTGTGTCGAAACTGTCTCTTTTCCATAACAACGAATTTTTACCTACATGTTCAGTTTTAGGGGTGTAAGGTCGGGGGTCGAAATTTTCATTATTTCTGCGATAGGACACACCGTTTTCAAAATTTATGCAAAAGAAAAAAAAAGATACGTAGTACTGTCCACACCAACCCCTCGACTTCAGACTTGCAAAAATGCAAGTCTGAAGTCGAGGGGTTGGTGTGGATTTTAGTTCACGACAACTAATTTTATTCCACACCTTTTTAATCGCGATTAAAAATAGTTAGATTCATGTTCAGATTTATATAAAATTTTGAATATCTAACACATTCAAAATTTTAGGTGAAAAACGTCAAATTCAGAATAGCAAAATTGCCATTTTAACTATACTAATAACTCAGTGACATCTTAGTTCTGAAAAATATACTCGTAGTTAAGTTGTGTCACTTTAGTCAATTTCAGAATGGGAAATCGTCGTTTGACAGGATTAAATCAAATTTTAGTGATTTTACTAGTCTAGTTTAGAGGCATTTGTAACAAGAGAATCGGCACCATTATCGATTTATCCAACATCCAGTGCGTGCGCAGTGATACTAAACAGTATTTGTACCATCTGATGGAGTGTCCCAAATGTCTGTTCACTTGCACCCTTGACGATGTGAAACAACATCTCTGACGCTGCAATAGTAGCCATCTACTGGACCCAAACAATAGAATCAACGTAGATGTTCCGTTGAAAAGAAGGAGCTATACTTACTTAAACCAATCGTAATTACAATTAAAGCGTATATAATACACCACTTTGAGACAAATTAAAATTCGGTTTAGAACAAAAGGTGCGAAATTTTGCAATTTTTAAATGTTTCTCAAAAACTTCTAATTAAAGTGCATCTAGCTCTAATTACGTTGATACACCGATTTTTTATGAACCACTTCCCCATCACTCAATTTTGCACCCTATACTGTTTGTAATAAAACTGCAATTTCATTAAAGGTATCAATAATATTTCGCTCGCGGACAGTGCTGACCATCCCGGGACTGAACAATCCCGGGACACATTCTCTGACACAAAACACGGAATGCATTGTTGTACTAATGACTTTTTAGTCTTTTTAAAGGAATGCCACTTTTAAACTGGTCGCAACGACCTTTGAGGATTTTAAGATTGGAATCCCGCACTTAAAAGCAAAAATGTGTTTCAATTTAAAAATTTATGGAATGAGTTCTTAATTCAAAGTTTATACTTGCAATTTGAGTTCTGTGGCGTAAACTTTAAGATTTCCGTCCTTTATCAAAGTTGCTTCTTTGGTTATTTTATCAAATTAACGCTTTGAATGTCGTTATGGCCCGGTTAATCACTTCTCTCATCCACGAGATTGTGGGTTCAAGTCGGAGAAATACCAATGTCACTCTTTCAATTCATATGTAATTTCTAAGTTTATGTAGGACATGACTGACATCAGTTAGGCCCAACCCGACCAACACGTCTTGAGCAAGCGTGGTCATCAATGCTCGTACCTTCTCCATATTAGAAGAGACCTTAGCCCTGCAGTGGGTCAATAATAGACTGGTATTGTTATTATTTAGTGCTTTGACGGTGAAGGAAAACATCGTGAGGAAACCGGCATGTCTTAGAACCAAAAAATCGAAGACATGTGACATCTACAACACGCACTGGGCCCGCGCGCGTGGTGGATTTCGGCCCACTCCCTCTCACAGATAGGAGGCCGCCGTCCAAGCAGTGGGAACATAATAGGCTGATTATGCTTACGCTTTGACCAAATGTAGTGTTAAATAGGCATCAACTTACTAATTCAAAATCGAATTATGCATATAAACAGACTTCTCAATATCTGACAAATAAATAAGAAATATGTCTTGACCATTCCAAATTTTCTCAACATCAAAAATATTTATATCGTCATTTAGTTATTCTTAATGAAATCAATACTACTCAATAATCCGCCTATTCGTTACCATAATTAGCCGCCAATAAACAATATATTTTAAAACTAGTTCGTATCGTAAATAACCAGTGTAAATAAATATATCAACCTCATTTAAATTATGTATATTTATACAACTTTAAAGGCTATAAAATTCATCAAATTTTTAAATGTTTTGATATTATTCGCAAAAAATTTCATATTTTGACATCTCATTTTAATAAGTTAGGTATGTAACGGTTTGTGATTTTTTCCCACAGTTTAATGGTGATACAGCGATAAAGAGTGAGTTTATCTTCAAAATAATTGTTTTCGATAGAAAACAGTCCATAAGTTATAATATTGTACTTAACTACTTAGCGCCTTTTCTAAAGAGACTCAATAAAATATAATATCATTATCATACTCGTCAGATAGATTATTAGGGTGGATTTCACCCATTTAACTAAACGCAATCAGCACATATACTAGAATTAAGAGCTGTCAGTGTCATTATTTTCTATGGAATATTGACACTCACAGCTTTTGAACGCGTTTAAAATGAGCTGAACGCTTTCAGTAACATTGGTGAAATTGGCACTTAATCTCTTATATGATAAACAATAAGTCCTAAAGTCCGTAAGATAAACCTTCAGATATTCGTACTAGTTTTGATTGAATACTGAAAGTAGTACCTAACAATATCTGAAAATTTGAAGGCAAGGACCGCAAATTGCGCGTTTTTCCTTTAAAATCAAACCAAACCAAAAGCGCATAACTCATGGTAGTTACCACTCAACTCTGCGCCTCCACAAAAGATTAAGCGTAATGATACCACGAACATCTGAAGCTAACGTATTTCATCCAAATACGGCGAAACTAGGAAAGACTAGATGCCTAGACGATTTGTATCTACATACATTCTGCGAATTATTGAGTCTGAAAATGGCCAAAATACATTCAGCAATATAAGACTGGTTGTAAGCTTGTACTAGCGTAACCTAGTTATCTACTTACAAGACAAGTTAAGTAGGGAAATAAATGACCTCTTCACTTCCTTATTTAAGTAAAGGGCACAAATCGTAATCAATGAATTGCTTTTTAAATATAAATGTTCTAATGTAAAAAAAAAACATATACTGTTCAAAATATAAAATGATGTCGTTCTAATTTTAAATTGTCTATAAACTGTTAATAAAAAGAATTTAAATGTCGTAAATAATTTTTTTTTTTAGAGGTTCTCTATTGTGATTCGGCAATTAAGGGCAATCCTGTCAGACTTCCGAATGTCATATTCATTTGTTTTTTTTTTTGTTACAGGTAACATTTTGTTCTTGCTAGCGCAGTATGAAAAAAAGGTAACCTGACATCATGCAGGCGGATACAAACTAAATGTTAATTTAGTTATTATTCATTCATGCAATATTTCAATGTCTAAGAGAGGGCAGACATGGTAATAAAAAACTTTTTCCATGCTAGGAAGTCAGGAAATAATTCATTCTCACTTTGTCACAGTCCTTATAATAATCTAATCACAACTATTCATTAGGTGTGAAATATTATTTCATATTCCGTGTACAGTAAGGACTCAAGTAAACTTGTATAATATCCGTTATTAAGAAACATATACGGCAAACAGTTTTACAAGTATGTTAATTTAAGTAGTTTACTCAGTCTCAGTTATCTTGCCATCTGTTTCTATAAACGGCTGATATTTTCTTTGTTTGGCTATAAAAGGCAAAATTTAATAACAAAAGTTAAATGAGTAGTTTATGTTTACGATGATTTATGCATGGAAAATGGAGCAAGTTTAGACGGTCCAATCTATTTAATTCGCTGCTTTGAAAACAAGCAGAAAAAAATAACAAAATAAGATTGCGTTTCAATCTTGTTCTACGTAAGAATAGTTAACAGTCGATTTTTCAGCCAGAACCGTCGTTGGTTCTTAATTTAAAGTTCTGTGTTTCGACTTTTTTGTCAAACAATTTATTTGTTCTAAATTTAAAATTCCACGCATACTGTTGATTTTTTCTACAATGACAGCTATGTTACGCCATGGCTCAAATGATCAGTTAAGTCCATTGTCCATTCAGGCCCTTAACTAAGGTCAACTAAGGCAAATGAGCCATCATATAGCCTACAACTCCACATGCAAATTGTAGGCAATGGACCACCATCCTGCTACTATTTCAACAGACGATTTTGCACAGTTACGAAATATGTATGTTGTCAAAAAGAAAAAATACCTTGAGGCGGTTTAGCTTGTTATAAATAACGAAAAATATGATATGCTAATAAGAACCTAATTCGATCATTACTACAATGTAAAGTCGGCCATAAAATCGTTATTTAAATATACGATGTGAAGCCGAATAATAAATTATTCGCGAAGGTATTAGCCACAAATTATGCGGAGCCCCTATGCCTCGGGTTTTGATAAACGAGTTCGTTGGCTATACCCCATCGAAACACCATACCTACAATATAAATACATAACATTTATCGCTTTTGATTAAAAACTTTTTTAGCAAGAGGAGAGCAGTGGTTGCCCAGTGGTAACTAACGGCTGCGATATAAGAGTTGTACCTAAGTCTAGTGCGCTGAAGGAAAACATGAGGAACCATGAAGGAATGTCCTACAACCAAAAGTTCGAAGACATTTGAGACATCCACCAACCCGCACTGAGCCCGCGCCGCGTGGTGGATTACTGCCCACTCACCTCTCACAGAGAGGAGGCGTTTGTCCGTTTGCGTTTGCAGTGGGAATATTAAATAGGCTGATTATGTTATTTAAAATAAAATAAAAATGTGTTTAAATTATATTCACTACATTCAAAGTTTTTAACCTGTCTCTATAATTTAACGTTAGTTTTATATTTTAATTCGCGGACATGGCAAAAACTTTATCATTGTTTTACTGATACAAAATTAGCATATTATAACATGAAATCTATGCAGGATCATGGCCTAAGGATGTTCATAGAGATAAAAATAAAATGGCCGAAAACACGATGGTCCAATTATTGACTACAAACTTCTACCCGCGGGTTTGCCCGGGTGGATGTCGGAAAATATCCCGCGCATTTCATAAACTGTATGTGTGCCAATTTTCATCAAAATCCGTTCAGTCGTTTTTGCGCCAATCCGGAACATAATCCAGACAAACAGACAAACGGTCGTATGTTTTTGGCATCAGACTCGTTCCCGCAACTCGTAGCAATTACTTTTGTTTCAAAAAAAGTTCAATGTGCTGCTTTGACTTCCTTAATTTTTTATTATATGTATAGATAGCATTAAACGTTAATGATCTCAACTGAATATCCGGTTTAAAAAATCAAAAGTAAACTAGGCAAAAATTAAAAGAATTTTAAAGAAACGGTTCCTTGTCCATATTTTATTTGAATGTAAATATTTACTTAAATGTCAGCAACATTATGTAAAGTTTAAAGAACACTTGCGTCCGCGCACATTTTGTAACGATATTTATTTTACTTTAATGGGTAAGTAAACAGACTTCTTGTCGCAAACCGGTAGAATATTTTGCGACTATTTGCTACATATTGGCTACTTACAAAAACTAATAGTACTGGTTGTTACCGGTTTGTTTATTTTTTCTGCTTAAAATTGACTTATTGGACCGTGGAACTACCAGAAAAATGGAAGAAAATTTAAAAGAAATTGTCCGAACTCGATGAAGAAACGGAGTCATCCATCTTTGGACCATTTTGTCCTTAAACTTGCTAATGCGAATATCAAAATAAAACTTATGTTTCGCTATAAATTTACATAGAATTTATAGACAGAATTAATGAAACTCATTAGTATTAATTCATTAGTAGCAGACGACCTTAATTTTAAGAAGCATTTAAATAAATTGTTCTCATTCTTGGTCATATAAATCAGTTTTAAATACCTATCCAGGCGTTATTTTAACGACATACCTACATTTAAATAGCTTTTCGCTAAGAAAATTGTTTTTTTTTTTCTAGAACACTATAGACAATTTTGAGTACGCGTTTAAATGATTTATGTGTTTCCAAAGTGTTTAAATAGACTGGTGTCATGTTGCTTAAAATTCTTATACTTTTTATGTCAAGGAGCTGGATAAAGATTTATTTGTTGAGGCGTTGGCCAGTAGATGTGATATATTTACTAGTATTACTGTTACTAAAGCGGTAGGTATTTTTAATGATCTTTTTAATGGTCTCTGTGACATTTAGCAACACTTCATTCAAACATAGGTATATATACCTATTGTTCATAATGAGAGCAACAGATGCAAGTAAAGTAATTAATTAATTTAATATATTATTATTGTATATTCCATAATTCGACGTCAATCCGGAATCGGGTAAAAAAAACAACAACAAAAATTACAGCATTTATAAATTACGTACACCACTACTTTAAAAACAAGTTTTTCTTTTCCTAACCGAACTCATTTCGCAACCGCGGGAAGCGCAATCCATATTTATATATCAAATAACTACCATACCAAAGATCATATTAAATTGAATGCCTGACGAACTTCAAATAACATTAGAAAAACATTAAAACATCCATATTTGAAACAGTAATTTCTCTAAACGACTTTATTTCTCAGAAATCAATTAAAAGTTAGTGTTTTTTACCCTCGAGTATGAATACACTTAGGGCGTTTGTCCACCGCCACCGTCACCGAGAACGAGATGACGGCGGCGCCGAAGTAGCGAGACATACATTAACTATGGCAGTGTGACCACCGCAGGTCCGTCACCGTCCGTCAGTTTCGAGTAGTCCGCCGCGACTGCTACAACTCGGCACGAGATTGTGACAGGCTGATATTAAATAACCGACGAAAAATGTCTATGCTAGGGGGTCTAGAATCATGTACTGAATTAATGGTTACAGTTAGCGCACTAGTTAAAAAAATATCCTGTTTATTGGACCAGCGAGTTCAGTCGCGGTACACATGATTGCCGTCACTAGGATGTCGCCTTTGGTTCTGATAATCTCGTCTCTCGGTGACGTCCCGGTGGAGGCTGCGGTGGACAAACACCCTTAGTGAATTACTTCGATTGCCCTTTCTCTGAGTTTACCCTTCAACGTTTTACTGTGTGACATTTGCTATAACAAACTAAGTTGATCCCTCAATTGCAGTCGTTGCCACGACCTTTCAACTCGTATTATTTATGGGTTTATGGCATTAGATTAACCATGGGAAGGGCTCTTTTTTATAGGCGTATGTGTCATCACGTTTCAATTACATTGCCCTCCACGCCCCTGTGAACAGTGCAACTTTTGATGAAGTACGTTTTGTTTCTTACGGTGACCAAAAATTCACAGAAGGTGCGTTGTTTTTTTACGCACGTGTTCGATTTGGGACACGTCAACACGTTTACACATAAACTCACTTCGCCTTCGCCTTCTTCCCATGTGGGTAGGCAGAAACTACAAAACGCCACCAGGTACTATCCCTAAATAGGTATTCATTTTGCTTCGTTTCGAGATGGGGAGTGACATCTCGCTGATATCACTCCCCATCTCGAAACGAAGCTTTATTGGCTGTTATGAAGAATGCAAAACGTATGTCTTCTAATCTTTTGATTATAAAAAAAATCTACTATAATACTTAGGTTTTTTATAACTATAATCCCCTTTAAACCCTTCAGAAAACTAATCTCTTTCACACAAAAAAAAAATTCTAAAGTCCTACTCACATGTCAACACTGTTATTCATGTCAATCAGAACTGCTGAAGGAAGGCGTGCCTCATTACCGTTTACATTCAATTGTGTTTATGGCCTCATGAACATGGTACAGACAACCACACTCCATGGTAACACATTAACATTGACAGTTGCCTTAAAGTCTCGGCGCGCGACGTGACTCTAGTGTAACAATTGCTATGAAAACTTCATCGAAATTGTTCTACCAAAACTGCGTCGTACTGTCGTGTCGTACCTGTCTGCAGAAGCCTTTAAGTTCTGAAGGAGCTCGTGTTTATATAATAACAGCCGGTCGATCGAAGGTTCAGCTACGCTTGGCGCGGTTGGTTTGTGGATGGGTGACCATTCATTACATATGGAAACCCCTCGGTGCCTCAAAAATTACATTAAGCCGTTTGATTTTGAGTGTCATAAGTTCTGAATTGAACTACGCGATAACTAACACATGCGTGCAGTGTCTTGACAGGTCCACTGAAATCGATGTGGAGCTTTCCTGAAGAGACCACTTCAATGCATGGCCTTCATAATTATAATCAAACTTACAAAGAGACTTTAATCTCATTCGGAGTTTATTCTCAATGTAGTCTAAGAAACACCGACCCCATCTAGTTTAATTTTTTTTTTAAATCGTTTTTAAGAGTATTATTAGTAACCAATTTTCAAAATAAAAATAATGTATCAATTATGTCCTAGCATGAAGTCAGTTCTCGTTCAAGAGTTGCCACTTTGAAGAGCGGTTGCCTGTACACGGTACTAAAGTTGAATACCATAGCTAACTTTATTATTTACGAGTTTATGTTAAACAGGACCACACGCGTTTAAAAAGAAAGTTTTATGATGACAACCGATTAGTATTTTAAAGACTCTCAACTAGACGAAACCAACTAATAAGCACTTTATAACATGAGTGGAAATGTAACATAATTATGTCACATCATTCTTTAGTTTTATTGAAGTATGAGGGACAGAGTGTAAAGTTCCCTCATACTCTATGGACAAGGGAGGATCTTCCGACCAGACCGGGTTGTTGTGTCTGGAAGGCAACTGCCCGAAGATTGATGTCGGGATGTTGTATGTTTTGGTAGTTGCGCGGTAAACACTGCTTGCGCGATGCAGGATTTTGTGTGACGTCAGTGTGATGCTTAGTTCGCATGTGGTGATTCGCATGATATTCTGTTAAAAAGCTTGTACAATACACTTTTTTAACTTAATTGCCCATTGACTTATTTGACGAATTTAGATACAAATTGTTATCCATTCAAATAGGAAACCCCTTTAGGGGATGAACTTTCAAAAGTTCTCTTTTATGCAAAATTTTATGCTTCTTAACCAAGCGGATTATTTGTATGTTGCCTTTCAGCGAATTTAATTTTTTATCGCAAGGGTAGCCCGTGAAATTCAAATTTTCTTACGTTTTATTTTGCAATTTGTTTACTTGTTACGGTCGCGAATCATATTTTGTTCGACATACAACCTGACCCAGACCTGAAAGTTGAAAAAATGAAACGTCATAAGCTATGTGCGCGGATCCTAGTATGGAGAAGAGCCGGCAAGAAACCTAATGGTTAGTTACTCTTTTAAAAACAATTGGTTTTTACAATGTTTTC
The DNA here is from genome assembly GCA_963555695.1 of Dasypolia templi. NCBI lineage: Eukaryota > Metazoa > Arthropoda > Insecta > Lepidoptera > Noctuidae > Dasypolia > Dasypolia templi. Next base: position 4,106,806 of record OY743148.1, on the reverse strand, counting down.
AAATTACAGTGACAAAAGGTCAGTGGAGGCCTGTCAACAATTACCAGGTGCTTAACAATTTGAAAAAGGCCTACAAAGTTCTCACATTCACAAAATATAAAAGAATCGAATAAAAGAAAAACAAAATAACATTGTCAGTACCAAATCCATATCTCTTCCAAAACTAATTCCCCTTGCCAACAAACAAACAGTACTACGCAATAATTAATTACCCATAGACGCGTATCTCCGCCAACGCGTGCGCATACCCGAGGGGTATTATTCCGTATTAAAGGATTAACTCCCGATACCATGCTATGCACGAGAATGATATGAGAAAGCGTGTAATTGAATGTGCATGATCGCTTATGGCGTTTTCATGGTAATTTGAAGACGAGGGTATGGGTGTTTTATTTGGCATACGAATATAATCATCATCATCATTTCAGCCAAAAGACGTCCACCGCTAGACATCGGCCTCCCGGACCAAGGACCGCCACTTCGAGCGGTTCTGTGCTTCCCGCATGCAGTAAAATCATAGTTGCGAAGTTCATTACCGCGATGTACGTTAGTGCGAAAGTTTACTACCGCGACGTTCGTTGTTGCGAAAGTAATGGGTTAGGTAGAACAGTGACCAACCGCGCGCGAGCCGAGCGAGCGAAGCGAGCGGTGCCGCGCGAGCGGCCGGCAAGCGCAACTTGCAATTTAAATGTCATAACTACTAACGGCCGAACCTAATAACGTATCTATTTCCAATTTTGGCGTACGTAGATAGAAAAAACTATCAATCTCTGGTTTTAACTGTATGCGACCCTATAAGGTGTTGACAGCTATTTGTTTGTCAGGGACAGATAGAATTGTACTGTCTATCATCAGTAGCTATCTGTCTTAGGTTATTAGGTTTGGGCGCTATGCCACATCAGACTAATCTACAGTAAATAACTTCGCAACACCGAACGTCGCGATAGCCAACTTTCGCAGTATAACTACATCGCATCAATGACTTTGCAACTATGATATACACAAAAAAGGGTAGCTGTCACAAATAAAATTATTATTACAAAAATACCACACAGTTACATCACATTTTAATTGTAAAGTATCAACATTGAATTTTAAATAGGCTGTAAACCAGCACTTCAAACTCGCAACTACTTAGAGCCACAAAAACCACTGAGAATAGGTAAGAGGTAAGTTTTTTTTTTCTAAGGTTCATTATTCTTAGTGATCGAAGTTAAAAACCAGCTTACTAAAAGCCAATGAACTTAACGTCATAATTAATTATGAAAATGTATAATGAAATGAATTAATGACATAGAACGCTCTTCATCTCGTCATCGTTCATCAAAAGTATAATAGCATTGAAAAAAAAAATATACCACTATATTAATCATTGAAAAAGCTATAAATTAACACAACACATCAACAATTTATAAAAATAAAAAATAAAGCTTCCATTTCGTTAAATTATTCGCCATTTTATAATTAACTGTAATAAAAAAACCGCTAATAAATAAAACTAGCCTTTGCCTCAAGGCTTGGGTACGCAAATAACTTTTGTAAAGCAAGTTTTGTTAAATAAAGTAGTCTTTCTTCGCCCTTTTAATTTGTTTATAAGTTGATTTTTATTATATGCTTTAGTTACATAAGTCAACAAAAGAACACAAGCACACACACAGCAGTACACACAAGGCACAAGAAGTAAACAAGTAGTCAAGGGAACAATGCCTGTGTTAGGAGACTCCGTTCTTCCATAGTAAAGCACAATTACTTAAACTTGTTACAAAAGTTGTGGTCGCCTTCCAGTGTCTCCAGATGCAGCTGGAGATCAGTATTTTACATGGAGTGACTGCCCATCACAACTCATTTACCAACCTATACCCCTTGCAAAACTGGCTGGGTCTTCGCAAGGTGTGGAGTGGTTAATGTGTGGTCAGATTTTCCCAAAAACAATAAATAAATATCGATTGAAACTGTTTAGTTTGCTCTTCTTTCTGCTTCTTTTTGTGGTTTAAGAATTACCAAACTATTCAAAGTCATCCATCATCTCCCTTAAGAAGTCACTGCAGGCGGAGCTCTTCAATGGCACGCAATTCAATTCGACCCTCAACCACTCAATTCTCACCCAAATGCTTCCAACCATCCTACGTAGGGGTGTATTCACGTAGAAAGCTATAAGCGTAGACAAGTTTCTAGCTGAATTGGACGGCATCAGTTCTTGCTGATTGGCAAAGGTATGAAAACTGCTTGCGCCGACCAGCATTGATAACCAGCGTTTGTCAGCGCTGACGAACGCTAGAATATGAATACACCCTAAATTATCACTCCACTGACCCTGAAGGTCGATTCTGTAAAAATCTCACCGTGAAGATTTGCGTGGAGAGTTAGCTGTTAGTGTCATACCGTTTTGGTCAATCCCTAGCATCAGTGTCACTGACAGCCCACTCCACGCTCACTTCACCTGTATTTACGGTGAGATGGTTACAGAATAGCACAACTGATTCTGTTCTTCATACCTAAGAGTTCATCTGTACAAGAATAAGGAATCTCAACGTTTCAGTAGCATTTGGATCAGTTTATAAAAAGAACACTAAGACTGGCTATCTATATCTGAACAAAATTTCAATGTATCACAAATGCCAATGTTTCGATAACATGGTTATCATATTGCCTCCATTGGACACTTAACCTGCCATCGCTCGCCAAATTAGCATGCGCGTTGAGTGGCCACAATATATGTTATGTGGACCGCTGACCAGTGACCGGTAACAGTAATGGGGTTATATTGATAGAGGCAAGCGATTTAAATTGGCATAAAACCGACGATAACTGCCTGCGATGGTACCTGCATAAAGTAAATATAGGCAAAACTAAACCTTTCATGGCTGCAAATTTTTGGTGTCAGCACATTTTTAACATTTATGAAATGGTTTAAAAATACAGCGCAAAACTTTTTGTAACAAAGTTACTGTATTCTTATGAAAGCGGTTTAAAGAAAACCAATTGATATTGGAGTAAGAACCAAATAGAAACTTGAAGCTGGCTTAAAGCTGGAATTAATAGAGACAACTCTAGGTTCTAAAATGGTTTGGAAACTAAATGGGTATTTTTGTTGAAAACATACGGAACAAATTGGTTATTTTACAAAACGACAAAGCCATTAAGTCGTTAATCGCTAACAGAAGCACTTTGCCTCCCAATCAAGTATCATATTTCTCCAAAGAATTTATATTCTTATTTCTTATCATTTGGCTTCCGTTTTACATTTTAACAATCCAACCAATTATTATTGATATTTTACAGTATCATGTTTATTATTTAAGATAAATTGTAACAGTCGGTAACGGTAAGTGACTTAAACAACAACTTTAATAATTTAACTAATAAAATTATAAAATGTGTCTGCTTTTATTAGTTAAATAAATTGTAGAATTTAAGTTGCAGTACCTGTTAAATGTCATGAAGGTTTTACTTTTGATGTAATAAAGTTCTCAAAATACAGGCGTCATAAACAATTAAATATTATTATAGCTAAAGGCTTTTTGACAAAAATCCAATTTTATTTCGTTTTAGTTTAAATTTTCAGTCAATAATTCACTTTTATTGGTATTAAAAAATACGTTTTATTTAAATCGTCTTTTTTATCGATATTAGTTATTATTTCAAACAAATTTTTACCTTGCAAATGTTATACTTAATTTAGGTATTTAACGAAAGGAAGCAAAAAAAAGTATCCAAAATGGCGTCTTTTACCCGCCTAAATTCCATTAAGAACAGCAATGGATGTCGACTCTCTTTCACAAACAAATTAAATGTCGCTTAGTATCGTTCACTGTCAAATTAAATTAAGTATGCAAGCATCAATATTACGTTAACTTGATGTTACTTATTACGTACCTACTTACACAGAAAAGGAAAAAATGTGGTTGTTACTTTTATAAAACGCAGCAGGATATCCAACGCAAATGGCGAAGATACAGCGGAATTGTTCATTTGATTTAATCAAATGATTATACAACCGAAGAGACAAAAAGATACTGATAAAAACTTTAGAACCAATTTGTTTTATATTTTCTTGAGATAAATAATATCTAATATTAGTGCCTAACTGATGACTTCCTTCTATTTGAATTTTTGAAGATTTCTTCCATTCGATAGCTAGTATTTTTACTTACTCTATCTCTATTTATTACATACTAAGTGCCGATATCAACAATGAATCTGAACGCGTTCAGCACATCTAAAACGCCGTCGGCGTCAAAATCGTTATGGAATATTGACACTTACGGCTGTTGAACTGTTTTAAAAGATGCTGAAAGCGTTCAGTTTCAATGGTGAAATCGCACTTATTACTCTGTAAAGTGTCCAGTGGTAACGGTTCCGACTTACGAGTTGTAGGTCGTGAGTTCGAACCCAAGCAGGCGCTTTACTTTGTGTAAATAATTTAATCACCACTGCTCTCAAAACGGTGAAGGAAAACATCGTGAGGAAACCGGCATGTCCTAGAACCAAAAAAATCGAAGACATGTGACATCTACCAACCCGCATTGAACCCGCGTGGTGGATTACGGCTCACTACCTCTCATAGAGAGGAGGCCTGTGTCCCAGCAGTGGGAACGTTATAGGCTGATTATGCTATACTCTGTAAAGTGACATTAAAATCACAGCTATAATAACATTTAAAAGCAAGTGCGTACTTTAGATATAAAATCGAAATATTATGCCTTTAAATACCCATAGGTTTACGGAACGGTCGAGTTTGATGCTTATCAGCTTGAATTAGTACCTTGACACCTTGGTCCTTTTTAAAGTCTTTTATTTCTACTCCTCCCTAAAGGTATTAAAAGGATAATGTATATTGAATTGAACTATAATACATAATTAACTGTAGGTATTTAAAGGTAATTAGCGACCCGCCCCTGTTTCGCGAACCCCCGCGTCTAAACATAGAGATTTCTTTGCTATAACTGAAGGGATAATGTTCATCACGCCGGGGTCACCAGTGAAGAGATATGAGGAACAGGGTGTAAAGTTCACTCATACTCTTGGAAAAGGGAGGATCCTCCGACCAGATGGATGTCGTATCTGGTGGGCAACTGCCCGATGATTTCGCCTCGGAGCTATATCGCGGCGCCCCCGTAAGGGGGCGTTGCGTGCGGTGCCGGGGCTTCACCCCCCGACCGCAGAAGCCATACGGCGACCCGTAAATACGGGCCTCTCATAGGGGTCGCTACTTGGCGGCTGGTGTTAGGCGCACGCGAGATGCGCGCGCCTATGTGTGTGGATTCTTGTTTGTTTCTGTAGGAGCGCCGCGACGCTTATAGTAAAGCGTCGCTTTCTTCACGACATCTCGGCGGTCTGTCGCCGCCAGGTGAGACCCCTAGTTACCTAGGGGAGGCCCGGCGACAACGACCTGCGACGAAGATGCCGACTCGACGCGCCTACAGAGTAGGTGAGTGGTCCCCGCCCGTCCAGCTCACAGAGCTAGCCGTTCACTGTCCGGGCTAAGGAACCGTCATGCGTGTGTGAACGGTATTGTGTTTGTGTGACACCGTTCAGTGTCTACGCGAAAACCGCGGCCCGCACCGCGCGTTTGCGTGTGAGTTAGAATGCATGTATAGAGGTGGATGTCTGTTTGTGATTACGTAACGCGCCTATATTAACCTAGGACACGCTACGCAAACGGGTATGTGTGTTGTGGATGTGGAGTCTTATTGTCACAGATAAGCCGCGTGTAACCTGGTTGTGGCTTATCTGGGAGTCAGTCCGGTGTTGTGGGGTCGTCATCCGCTACCAGGTCGCGGGGGAGGGGTCTCGCGTCAGGGGGGCGCGCATGCCAGGGCGCAATGTCTTTGACGTGGGTCAAATCCGATGCGTCGGCACGCGCGAACATTCCTTTCGCGAGGCGCTCCACAAACTCATCCAGGCTCTCAATCCCGAGGTCCCTCTGGATGACGTCGTTCCTCACGTAGCGAGGGGCGTCAACAATGGTCCGCAACGCCAGGTTTTGTTGCGTGCGGAGCAGCCTTCGGCTCGGCTCACTAGTGAGGACGAACCATGCGGGTGCGGCGTACGTCAAGATTGGGCGTACGTACAGCTTGTACACGCCCAGCTTGACGCGCACCGGGATGCGGGACGAGAGCACCGGTCTGAGGAGGTTGCGGGCGACCCTCCCCCGTGCGGCGACCTTGCGGACGTGCGGCCCCATTGTGAGCCGACGATCTAAGGTTACCCCTAGGTACTTCACCTGGGGCGACCACTCGATGTCGGCTCCCTGTAGCTTCAGGTTTGGTGGGAGGCGCGCTGACCCGGAGACCATCGCCTGCGTCTTACCCACGTTCACCGACAGCCGCCACTTAGACAGCCACTCGGGCAGAAGATCGAGGGCGCGCTGCATCTTGACCGCCGCGTACTTCGCATTGAGCGATGTAGTGATGTACGCGCCGTCATCTGCGTACAGCGCGAGCGTCGAGTCTGTGGTAGTGGGGATGTCGTCCGTGTATCGCGAGTAACACGCCGGCGACACGCAGCTGCCTTGCGGCACACCGGCCAGCACCGGCCGGGCGCTTGACAGCGCGCCGTCGACCACCACCCTGAAAGTCCTGTGGGTGAGAAAAGTAGAGACCACCTTTACAACGCGACGGGGCGCGTCGGATGTGGCCATCTTGTGTACGAGGCCTTCATGCCATACACGGTCGAAGGCCTTCTCCATGTCGAGGAATACTGCCACCGAATATTCCTTTTTGTTATGCGCAGCTGTGAGTAGGTGCAGTACCCTCGACAGCTGAAGCGTCGTGCTGTGCTCCGCCCGGAACCCAAATTGTTCGGGTCGCGGTGTGATGTGCGGCAGCAGGTGTCGCAGCAGGAGTGCTTCGAACACCTTGGAGACCGTCGGCAACAGAGTGATTGGCCGATAGCTCTCCGGCTTCAAGATGTTCTTCCCCGCCTTGGGGAGCATGATGACGCGCCCCTCCTTCCACGAGCCGGGAAAGGTTCCGGTGCGCAGTATCGCCGTGAACAGGCGCGCCAGCGCCGCTACCATTCGGTACGGCAGGTGGCGCAGCGCTGTGTTGGTGACACCGTCAGCACCGGGGGCCTTCCCCGGCTTCGTCTTGCGGATGGCGCGTCTAACCTCGCCAGGCGAGAAGAAGATCGGGTCTTCATCGGGAGCTATCGGCGTTGCGAAGTAGTCTCCCAGGTGTTTCTCGACTGCTGCGACATGGACGGTGTCGTTGGTCGGGTTTGGGCGGAACTGACGCTCCAGGTGTTCGGCGAAGACCTCCGCCCGGTCCTCCGCTACGTACTTGAGCGCCCCATCGCTGTTGAGTAGCGGACGCACCGGGGCTGGGGTATTTGTGAGTTGGCGGCATAGTTGATGTACCGACGGCCAACTGTCTGTCGTGGCGTCGATTCGTTCCTCCCAGCCCGCGGCGGTGTGAGCCTGTAGCTCGGCCTTTACCTTTTCCGCGAGACGGTTAAGCTGCGTCTTTAAAGTTGGGCATCTCAGTTGTTGCCACTGCTTGCGGATGCGCCTCTTCGCGGCGATCATTGCGTTTATGTGCGCCGGCAGGGGCGGCAATAGCCCTCTCCCCTGCGGCTGCGTGCTTGTCGCCGAATCGTAGGCGCTTTGGATGCAAGCAGTGACGTCATTGGCCATCTGGTCCACGTCCGCGGAGGTAACAATAGGCCGAGTCGGCGTGGTGGCCTCTACCTTCTCTGTGAAATCAGTCCAGTCCGTTTTGCGACGTGGCGCTATGGGCTTCAGTCGGGCCGGCATTCCCGATAGGACGACGAGCACGGGTTGATGGTCCGATTGCAGCTCGTCGTCTATGACTTGTTGCGTGATCTGGCATTTTAGCCCTCGGTGGACTACGATGTCCAGCACGTCCGGCATGTGCCGTAGGATGTCTGGGTAGTGTGTGGGCGTCTCTGGGCCGGACACCGTATAGCCGAAGGCTTCCGCGTCCGCGAAGAGCCGTCTCCCCTCGGTATTCGTGCTGTATGAGTTCCACGCTGAGTGTTTACAATTTAGATCACCAGCGAGGATGGTGGCGTGTGTTGTACCGTTTACAAGCGCCCGCAGCTCGGTAAGGTCCAGGTGGGCCGCGGGCGGCTTGTAGCACGCATATATGCTTAGGTCCTCGCCGGCTACGTGTAGCTGTACACCCAGCGCGTATAGCGTGTTGAGTGTCGACGAGGGGATTTCCTGATGGACGACTCTACGTCTCACCAATACTGCCAGACCACGGTATCGCATGTGAGCCGACCTTTCGTCCTTCCTATAAGCGATGTATCCCGGGAACCTTATCTTGTCCTCAGGTCCCAGGAAAGTCTCGCTTATTAGCGCCACGTCGATGTCCTGTTCCCGAAGGAGGTGGCGGAGGGGGGCGACCTTGTTCCGAAGGCCGCGGGCGTTCCAGTGGATCACCCTGAGTGGCCTAGCCATGGTACAGGGTTGCCCGATGATTGTTGTTCGGAAGTTGTATATATGCTAGCTGCGCGGTAAACTTTCATTGCGCGATGCAGGATTTGTGGGATGCGTTGTTCGGATGTGGCGGTGTAGATGCCGCCACAATAACTTCTATAAATTTGTTCAACAAAATTTCTAAACTGCTGGATGACACTTCCCGTGACCCAAGGGCTGGCTTTTACCTTGGCCAGAGGCTAAGCATTGTCATACAACGAACGTGGCAATGCAGTCTTCTGCGTACGTTACCAGTCGACAGTGATTCAGAGGATTTTTTCCACGACATGCTTTAGTTATGCCGTGATGACTCAATGGTTAAGGCCTCGCCTCTCATGCACGAGGTTGTGGGTTTAAATCCGAGCAAGTACCAATGTGACTTTTTCAATTCATACGTACTTTCTGAGTTTATCTTGGACCATACTGACATCGGTAAAGGAAAACATCGTGAGGAAACCTGGACTTTATAAGTCTGACATCGACAACCCGTCTTGAGCATGCGTGGTGATCAATGCTCATGCCTTCTCTGTATAAGAAGAGACCTTTGCCCTGCAGTGGGACAATAATAGGTTGGTATTATTATTTTATATTTTAGTTTGATAATAGTTTTAGTTTAGGTTTATTATAGGTATTTTTATCGTTTGTTACATAAATTAGTTTAAGAAGTTTTTCTAGTGTATGTATAGCAATACCTACCCTAAATAAAAATACTTCTTACTCAGTGTAATAACACATAAACCTACCGGAATAAGTTCTCTATATAACGGTAAAAACCGCTTGAAAACACATCTATCCATTGTACACACATCTATACATGTGTACTATTATTATAGAGGTATGAGGAACAGCGTGTATAGTTCACTCATCCTCTAGAGAAAAGAGAGGATCCTCCGATCAGACGGGTGTCATGTCTGGTGGGCAACTGCCCGACGTTTGATGACGGGGACATTGTTTTTACTGTTAGTCGGGAGGTAAACTCTGCTTGCGCGATGCAGGATTTTGCGTGACGTCAGTGTTGATGCGCCACAGAACTCAGCGGTCACACAGTCAACACGAAAAGCGACTTTTCTATTATTCTTTATTTCGATATTTTTATTTTTAGCTGTGTGATTTTTGACAGTTATCACAACTGACGTTTCTCGTTTCTAGGATATTAAAAGCTGAAGAAAACTCTTGCAATTATTTCGTCACACAGCAATAATAATTATGATAGTATGTAAATGTAAGTATTTATTTCTTAATTTAACGTACGTAACTACAATAATAATTGAGGTAGGTACAAATGCATAACCGAAATTAATAATCTCATTTATTAAAACCTAAAGTACAACAATAATGCTGACTGAAACACAACAACAGTTGGGAAAGACACTAAAATAACGGCAGTATCTTTTGGGGCACGAACATAAAATTAATGCAAATTATTTGTTATTTTCAATGAAAACGGGTCGGTTTGAGTAAAACCGTTTTGTATTCACGCAAAAAAAAAAAACACAAATGTGCGTAAAGATTCGTGTTGAGTGTGTTTTCTTCGAATTCTTAACGTTTTTAAAAGATGTATTCGTTTTATCAGTAATGAACGTTCGATCGTTTAAATTTATAAGGTTTGTATCATGTTTTACTTTTGGAGAAATAAATTGAACCTTATTTGTTTTGCTAAAGGATACGAGTCGTTTGGGTGTTCTTGTTGTGCCAAAAGATCAATCAGACTTTTTCTTTCGTTAAAATGGTCCAATGCAGTTAAACAGTTAGCAAAATAAATGCGTAACACACAACACACACACACAACACTCACACACACTTCTACAGTTTTTTTATTTTTATTTTTTAACTTCATCATTCTTGTATTCTTCTGCCATGCTTCTCCATTAGTCGTTATATCAGTAGTCAACCCGTCTCTAGCCATATCAGCTTTCACAGAGTCCATCCATCATTTCTTTGGTCTTCCCCTTCTCTTAATATTATTACATCGAAAAAGATTCTGCATAGAAACTTGCTCCCAGTTCCTTTGTCCCAGTTTCTTCGAGGATCTACCATCTAGCATCATCATCATCTTCTACGATTAATTTATTCAGCAGAGAACCTTTTATTAAACGGTTGTGTTGAAAGTTTATTTGTGTACAGAAACTTGTAGACTGCCGACGTGTTCCATTATGTTTTTATAAGCGTGGGCGGCGTAAGCGCGGTGCGGGAATCAAGTAGAGTGTCCTTCGAGAAGGACCTTTGTAAATATAAGCCTACAAGTAGTATCTAGGAAAATGTTCTTGGAAACTATTTCTTTCTTTATTACTGAAGACTTATTTCAAGGATGAAGTCTCTCTCTGAGCAGACTACTTCTTTAAGCTTTTAGGTAACTTCATTTAACTTGACGCGAGGTTGCAATCCTTTTTAACTTTCTTAAACCTCTGTTAATCTAGCCAAATGTAAATGTTGCTCAAAAAACAAATAAAATGAACATGCGTTCAAGAGCTGTGTGAATACGAAGAAAGAAACATGAAAGATAAGTACCTGGCTCCAAAACAAGAACATAAAGTGGATTCTATCTCAATCAAAAGGTTTATTTTTTCTTTGGGCATGTTGAGAACACATTGAAATATATACAAAATCCAGCAGCTCAAGGCGCTCGCACCGGCCGACCAGTGCCCTCCGAGACGCATTACAAGACACACCGCACCACAAGAGGGCCTTACCTTGGACGTTCACCCAGTCTAAACTAAATTAGCAAACTCTGATGTGGAATTGTATGTTATTATTAAAACAGTCACTATAGTCCAACGTTAGATTCTTCGTTTCTCCTTAAGGTTAAATATGACTTGCACGTCATGGACTATTTGTCTATACATATCACAGTTAGACAGTTTCAACCTTAGTGAAGTTATTGAACAATTTACTGGAAATTGTTGTCAAAGAGGTAAAGCAAGAACGTGGTTGACTATACGCGTAGTACTTCTTGATGAATTATGGGTAAATAATAAGCAGATGTCGCAGATTTAGATGCGCTTGTTTCTAAACACAAATACTTAGCTCGCAAAAAGAGACAGAGAAAACAATGACGTTTTGCATTTGACATAAATATGACATTGACAGATACTAACATTGACCTATGTTACAATTTTGCAATACTTCTTAGGATTTTCTGCTCTACTTTGACCCACCCACCTTAAGCATCGTGACCCTAGCTTCAATTTCTAAACAATTTGATCGAATTCCCATAAAGCCTTTATTACGTAAGCCGCGCCTGTTACCGAACGGTAATTGTAAAATTATACAACCTTTACACAACGGCTTCATTTATTACTTGTTTTTATAATAAAGCCCTTTTCATCGGCTCATGGCTTGCGACAGCGCGTTCATTACTGGTGTTATGTAAAGAGAAACAAAAGAACCTTAATTTTTATTTGAATTTAGAACGTTAACGCTTAAGGCCTTCCTTATTTAAACGTGACCTTTCTTCATCACTTTTGTTTATCATACTGTCCGCTACTAGCCTTTTGTTTCCAGCTTTCCATAGTATTTTCTTGTTTTCGCAAGATCTATTGCGTATAGACATCTTTTTAAGAAAATACTTGAGCATGTACCTACTGCCTAATGCTGCCTAATGCATGTGCCTAATGCTTTTGGTATGCGTTATAAAAACTAAACCAAAAGTGTGCTCTGTTTTATGTGTACATAGTCGATAGGTAGGTAGAAAGTGCTGGGCATGTATAGTTACAGATGCATACTGCATATTCAGCCTATATACTGTTCCCACTGATGGGACACAGGCCTCCTCTCGTTGAGGACCTCGCGGGCCCACTGCGGGTTGGTAGATGTCACATATCTTCGAATTTTTGGTTCTCGGACATGCCCGTTTCCTCACGATGTTTTCCTGCATCGTTTTGAGCGCAGTGGTGATGAAATAATTTACATAAAGTAAAGCGCCTTTCTGGGTTCGAACCTACGACCTAGCACTCGTAAGTCGCGGCCGTTACCACTCCGTCACCACTGCTCTGTTACAGATGTTTAAAATTCTACCATAATTGTCTTGATTGAAAACCGCCTCAAATTCAATCTCAACTTTAAACAAAAGAAACTCACCCGTCAGTAACAAGTACGATCAAATTTGTCTCAACTCGAAACACTGCACAATCGTGTCCATAACGTGACCAGCCTGTTTCACCCACTAGCATACATTACCCCATTTCTCAAGTCTGACAGCTCAGAAATGACACAGCTTTTAAATTTAAATAATCGCCACTACTGGAACCATAATTGGCAGCTCTTATCTACCAAAAATAACTTCTTATACCCTTCACATCAGTCACTGTGTAACCTTAATTCAATAATAACATATCACGATTATTTTAAAACTTGAAGAAGGTATTAATAAACGTACCATCTTAAGCTGTTGGAAAAGACACAACAGATATAACAAAAAAAATTAAATTAATCTTTTATCGGTGACATCGGTACTTTTTTATTTAATTAAAGTATTATTGTGTTTGTCTTGTTTACTCTTCAAGCTATTTTTCCAGCTAGGCCTGGTCCTGGAATTTTTTCTGCAATAAAAAAAAAACAACGGGCAAAATTGTTCGGAAATATTTATCAATAAATTCGACAATTTATGTAGGTGCGATGCCTTATTTCCCATTGATTTCGATTCGATTCGACCAATTATTTAATTTCCAACAAAATAATTGCTAATTATAATTTCTCGATCAACCACAATGCTCCTTTGTCGCCAAGAACCAAAATCGTCAGTAAATCTTGTCCTTATAATCAAAATGGCGTATGGTCAAACTGGTTGTTGATCAAACAAGACGATGGCTCCCAAAAGGAAGACTAATAAACGTGAACCGAAATGAGCACGACGCAACGGCGACCGATAATAATTGGGGAAAATAATATCGGTATAAGGAGCAGTTTGTTTCGCGAGCAAGATGGCGGATTTGTTGGGTGTATCGTGCGGCTCAAGAGGCGCTACAATCACAAACTCACAAAATAATTGGGCAAGCGCCATTGCCATTAGGGCACCGCGTGTCGCTCTACGAACGGTGCCTTTGTGTCGCGCTGTGGCGTCGCGCTTGTTTGAAGGAGCCTTTAACTGGGTTACAGATTTAGACTCCGGAGACCTGCTGCGGGGTAAATGCGTAACACACTATCAGTATTAATCTCATTCATTTTGACAGTTCAACAACATTCATTCTAGTTATATATAAGTAAGTACATAGGTGAGGTTGAATCTACCGTTTAAAAAAAATTAAACGGGAGTTTTGTAGTGCAACGGTCTGGTAGTGGATACGATCACAATAGTAAAATAAAAAGCGAAGGCTTTTCAGACACGTCTTTGTTAAGAAACCTTAAAAGTTGCTACGCAAAATGAGTTTTCTGTATCATCTAGATGTTTTCTTTACGGCAACATAATGACACAACTGTTCACAATACTGTTTGCCCGTATGTCACCATTGTAATACTTAACATGAACTTTATTGGGTGAAACTTAACTTTTCCCTTAACCGGCGATTGTCAAGAGAGTAACTTAACGTCAACAGCTTAACTGCAGTTAATTGCATAGTTAATATTAACCAAACAAGAAGTACATCTTGTCACGAAACATTTTCCAATTCTTCTCAGATTGATTGATCATTATCTGATATGTAAATGCGACATTGGCATCTTTTTTATTGCAAAAGTGGAAACATTAAGTTGGGTGTATTTACATGGTTAACCAATACTTAGGTACAAAACTGATTTGTTTGTATAGTAGTTTTGCAAAGTGCAAATTACTTAATAAGAACAATGTCTACTTATGCTCCTAGCATCACGTGGTTTTTCACACATAATATGTTCCAGACTTAGGGCTGATTTCACCAATGAAAGCGAACGCGATCAGCACATAAATTACGTTTAAAAGCTGTCAGTGTCATTATATTCTCCGAAATATTGACAATGACAGCTCTAGAACGCGTTAAGTTTCACTGGTGTAATCAGCACTTAGTGCTTATTTCACCAATTAAACTGAACGCGTTCATTCACTTTTGAACTACGTTCAAGAGCGTTAAAATTGTTGTGGAATATTGAGACTGACAGCTCCTGAACATGGTTTAGAAGTTCTGATCGCGTTTAGTTTCATTGGTGAAATCCGCACTTAGAACACGAGTCGGCGACCTCGAATCTAGTCACCTACCTACAAACATGCTGCAACCGCATCACAAAGCTATTTAGGTCACAGGCCAAGCACATGTTATGATTACTCTTAACAAAATCATATTGACAACTAATAACATTGCGGTATAAGGCTGGAACATTTTATTTCATACATTCCTGACCAATTTTGGTAAAACTACTTAATAAAAAAAGAAGGCGTTTAGGATTTAATTGTTAATTAGGTAGTTAAAGTATTGCAGATCGAGACTATATTAGTATTGTACCAAATCCCACGCTCCTGTGCCAGCCTACTCCAGGTTCTTCCCTGATGAATTGTAGTTTTTTTTTAATATATGTAGGTGTAAGATTATTATTTTTAGCTGGTTGGCCAAATAATAATAACCGCACGGTCGACCGCTAAGTTAAGCCACGCTTACGCACGTCGGCTCGTGGATGGGTGACCATGCATATCGAGTCCCATTCGTGCCTCGAAAAGCACGTTAAGCCGTTGGTCCCGGTATCATTGACCGTGGTTACGGTTAGTCAGAAGCCCAAATAGCCTGACAACCAGTCTTACCAAGAGGGGTATCCTAGTAACTGAGTTGTGGGGGTCAAGTAGGCAGTCGCTCCATGTGAAATAATGGTATCCAGCTGCTTCCGAGGAGACTGGAAGCCGACGACAAAATAGTTGGAATAGGCTATGCAGATTGATTTGACTCCACCAGGGTTTTCTCACCGTAGGTGACAATCAGAATCTCTCGCTTCCGAACATGGTCCAGTCCATGGTCGGAAGTGAGAGCGCGTGGGATGCCGTCGTCTCCTTCGACGAGGAAGTGATGATCGCTAAGAAGGCGGCGGAAAGGGAAAGGGAGGTGAGGCCTGCAGGCAACAGACTTGCGGAGTTTGTTGCCTGAACAGTGAAAGGCCTGAGACGGCCGCGCGCCGTGTTCCGCGCCCGCCTATCTCTATAGGAATCGCGGCCGAATGCGGCCGCTGTGGGTGATGGGGTCCGTTTGAGTTCATGCGGGCCAACACCTAGCCGGGGGAGCGTGACGAAATGCGCAAGCAGTCCAGCACCCCGCCAAAAGTTAGCAGCGGAACACCGTGTGGTTTTAGTCAGTAAGAGGCTGACAGACCCCTTCCTACCCCAGGGTGGAGGACATTCATGAGAATTTACAAATAGAAAAAGAAACGTAGATGCTAGATTGTATTTTTTTTAACCACTAATAAGCTAAATAAGCCGCTTTTGTGCCAATTTCACCAATAAAACTGAACGCGATCAGCACAAATAGAACGCATTCTAGAGCTGTCAGTGTCAATATTAGACAGCCCTTGAACCTATTTTAAGTGCTGATCCCGTTTAGTTTAATTGGTGAAATCAACCCATAAAAGTGTAACAAACTTATCAAAGAGATGCCTACGGTACATCAAAACCAGAATACACATAGAAAATGATCTTTAAACTCTTGAAATCTTACTTCAATATATCAATACATCGTACACACAACACCTCCCATATAAGATAAAGTTATGTCCGGAGCATCAGTAAATAAATACTGTTGCGAAAAAGCTTATTTCTTCGTTCGGGCTGTTGCGCAAGAGCTGCTTCTAACGACCGCGGCATAAACGGATACCATGGCATGGTTGCCAAAGTTAATATGAATATTATGGTGTGGTTGGAAATATGGGCTTTTTAGGTTATGTTTTAAGATATAAAATTAGAAGTGCAGGTAATGTGTATAGATTCAAACCTGAGAATATTCTTTGGTTTTTTGAAGATGATGATGGAACTTTCTTATATTGTTACGTAAATTACTTACGTGACATTCATTCGTTCCTCAAAAGTGCAGCAGCCCAATCACAATCAGAATTATTTTGAAGAATATTGCTAATCCGGAATGGATATGTTCGAATAAGATCCTTACATTAAATTGTACGAAAATATAAAATATTAAGACAGTTCAAAATATTTTCCAGTGTTGAGAACACATTACCATTACTATAAATATATCAATCGACTCCTGGTAATGTGTTTGTATTGTATCATTAAGAAAAAATATTGAATCGAAAATATCAGTTTTCCGTTTTATCTCGTTACCCATTTTTAAATTTATAAAAACAAAATAAAATAAAATATCAACTGACAACGGATCTATCAAACTGACAGACAAAAGAGTGACGACTGATGTGAGTCGTTGTTAACAGTTGCGTTATGAGTTGAAAAAGTATTTTATTAATCATAATTTGTGACTTTTTCCATAAAATGATGTGTGGATTGCGTGAAAGACGATAGGGCATATAAATAAATACCCCTAGAGGATCAGGTCTTAGACTGACAGCCGCCGTTTCGTTCTAAAATAATAAGACCCTCGTTAAACTATTTACTTTTAACATTATATTTTTATTGCGGGGTTATGAAAATTTTGTAAATGCGCAATTAGCCCGCAGGTCAACGGTTACTTGGGGTACTCCAGCAGTAGCTGTAGTGGGTCATAGTTCTTATCGCTCACCTCACTCGCACTCATAGAGTATAGTAACTCGCACTGACTGCCCACAAACATAGAATACAAATCAAACTTTAATCCACTTCATAAACCTACCTGGGTAACATTACAAGGAGGCCTGAAGACGTATTAGTACTTTTTTCACATAAAGAATGCTCGTCTTCCTCTGAAAACTTAATACCTAAGAAGGAATCCAAAAGCCTGCCATAACAAGAACGCCCTTACATCAATCAATACGGATCAAATAGCATACCTCCTGTTTCTTCCATACTGAACTTGGTACCACTCATATTTATTAATACAAAACTGCTAACTAAACCCATAACTTGGAACTAACAGCCCTAACTGTCACTGCGTATGGTCGTTGACATTTTAATTCGAGTACCTTTCTACATTATGTCTGAATCGCATAGTATTAAGAATAACATGATTTCTCTTCTTTTTTTTTGGGAATGGCATCTCGCAGGTTAACCTATTAGGTTATCGTCTGCTTAAGCGGACTTACCTGTGGTTGCCCAAATAAATTAAGGCCTCCAGCCAGGACTTAAACTTAAATACTAACTAAAAACTAAGCGACTACACGCTAAGGCCACCCCCTGTGGGGTACGAACCTCGGTTTAGGGCGTCGCTGGAAGCTAGTGCCTTGCTGCCCAAGGCACTAGCTGGATCAGGATTTGAGTGATTTTGGGACGAATTTAAAGCTACAGCCTCAGCGGCGCGGGCTGGCTCGAGCAAAGGTCGGGAGGGACATGATTTCTCATACGCTTTCTTTGGTTTTGTTTGTGAGCTGCTAAAATTAGCTGTCCAAGTTTAGGGCGGTGCTACACGTACGAATGTTGGTTGGATAGGAGATTAGTCGCTTATAATGTTGTCTCTTAAGATATTTTGCTATATATTTGCGATTGCGTTTCCTTTTCAATCAAGAGTAGCAAAAAAAAGTGTTTTTTTTTTACTCTGACAGAATTTGTTTGGCACACTAAATTCACACAAAATAAATATAGAAATTAAACCTTTGTTCATCAATTTAATGTCTTACCCAGTGTTCAGACCAGAGTATTAGCAACAAAATGAGCCGATGATATAAATAAAATGCAGTATTAATATAGCTTATAGTTATAAGAGAAACTCTTGTTATTTATTTACTATCTGCATTTAACGATGTTTGAAAGTGACATCTGTCGGCAGCTGCGTGCAACTTTCCTTTTTAGTTTTTATTACCTAGCGCCGGCTGAAGATTTATATTAGTATAATGTCTCCGCTTTGCCTACTTTTGCATTGATATTAGCTTTATTGCATGGCGACTATTCTAAATTGAAGTCTGAAGTGAGTATGCGAAAAGAGATCTGTTGGCGGCCGAAACGAAGTGACATTCTATCGTGATGATGGAAAAATCATAAATGTATGGAACTGATTTCAGCCACCGAAAACCTTATGTCAATCCTGTTGAAAGTCGTTGCAGAAATACGAAAGCTTTGAAAGCGATTGTCATTTGTCAAGGGCCTCTGCACGCTTACCTAGCATGAGGGTGAGTTTAGTCGGTTAAAGACTGACAAAACGACAGATGAATAAAAGAAATCTGTCATATGAAAAAGATTTGACTATTCTTAGTTTGAATATTTGCAAATGTCTGCATTCCGATGATAATACAATAATTTGGTACCAACGAGCTGGTCTGATGATGGACCTAGACGCTAGGTAACGGAACCCTTGAATGGCTACTAGTAAACCCGTCGAGTGTGGACCAATGTAAAAGTTAAGTTAATGTAAATGTAAAAAAGTAAAATCGATAATTTGAAAATTCGTTGGTATCGTTGGTCCCAAACTAGGCTCATTCTATATTTTTGGCACAATTAAATATGTATAATATGATACAACATCATTTTGGTATTTTATTAAAATTCATCATTTTCGTAGTTGCGATGCGGCAAACATTTAATTTGGCTACAGTTGTTAACTGCAGCCAATTTTTAACTTATGTTTTATTTTATTTAATAATAACTAAAATGTTCAACGGAAATAATACCAATATTATTTTTTATAGTTTCCTACTTAAATTTAAGTATAAATTGATTTTAGATTTCCCTTAATTAGTTACTTTATTTGTGCATTTAGTTTCGTAGTCCTGCTGAGGCCAACTAGCTAAACTGTAGCCAATTTCAATTTTTATTTTATTTTATTTAAAAATTACTATAATGTTTGCCTCATCGCAACTACGTAACTAAATGTAAAATGTAAAGCATAGCATAGCTTAGCATAATCAGCCTCTAACGTTCCCACTGCTGGGACACTGGCCTCCTCTCTTTGAGAGGGAGTGAGCCGTTATCCACGACGCGGGCTCAGTGATGTCACAGTAAATGTAAAGCACCAAAGAAAAAATCAACAGGGCCCTATTATCCAACAAGACGAATTAACGAAATATCAGAAGCTAATGCGCACAACTATTACCATTGATTATGCGCAATTGTATTCACAATGTACTACATACATCACCCGGGTCCGCTCGCTCGTCGCAATGAGAAAGCGAATGATTTATTACAAGTCAGTGTTGCCAGCCTGAATCATAACGCGTTGATTTTCTATAGACGTCATTGCTTAATGATGGTTAGATGTAGGTCTTAAGGTTGCTACGGTTTCCTAACAGCGGTACCGCTATCCAGCGGACCTGTAATTTTAACTTATCTGACAAAAAGGATGGTGAGTTTTTGGGGTTCAGATTTTCCGATAATGACTGCCTGTTGACCTGTTTGAGTAAAGGAAGATTTATATTTGGATTAGTTATGTAGCTAGTTAAGATGTCTCTACGTGATACACCACAATGAAAAGCTGCCACTTTTGTTCTGACGTTTGGACACAAATTGCTACTTGAACTAAATTCGCTACTTAACTAATGCAAATGTAAAACAACCATAAGTTGTAGAAATCATCAGAATTTTTTTAAAGTCTGGTGTTCGCGAAACCACCCCAGAAGTCACAATGGTGACCAGAAATATCAACCAAGAACTAGATTTAAAACCACTTGCACTGGTCCCACACACCTCTATGGGTACCTACACACAGGTCTTGCGATACGACATTTCTATAATCCTGTAAGACTGTATCCTGCCTGAATACATAGTATAGTGGTATGCAATTTCAAGGATCCTCCTTTCGAATTGCGTTGACACGACAAATGTCTCAATTTTACGTCGATCATGTGTTTTATTTTCGTGCGCACTCATTCTTTGCTCACGACCAAAACCTCGTTTGTCACGAAAGAACACCTACCTACCGATGTCGCGCGAAACCTTTTTTGTTTTGCTCCTTCATTTGGTAACCCCAGCCAAGAATATACCCTGGTAAACCACTCATGAGTATCCTAAAAGAGGTGCAAAAATTACGTCAAGGAAATGAGCACCAACGTCCTTCTGCCTGCTTCCAAGCTTGTTGAAAGCAACCTATGTCCTTTGACTGATTACTGCAAGAATCTTTAGGATAGCGGCTAATACGAGCTCTCTACCTGCAACAATGAACTACTTTTTTCATAAATAATAAAAACAGGGGCAAGTCTTCTTAATATTATTATGCACAAACTGTACTTTAATCTCCTGAAAACTTGTGTGCTACCAGTGTGTTAAATAGAACGAAAGAATGAAGAAGATTTATCTCAATTAAACCTCCTTTAGGACAGATTCTTGCACAATGCGACACCGGCGCCATCTGTTTGCAGTCAATATGGCATACTGCTCATAATTTATTGTGATCGTGTTGTGAGGCTTGCTTGACATCATTGCTTGGGTTTGATTTAAATATTATGAAAATCAAGTTAATCAAGCCTAGATTCCAAGACTGACAGTGACATTTGTGGTCATTGTTACCATATATGTAATAGAATTGTTATTATTTGTTTTCTAATGTTTTCTTTGTTTTGTTTACAGGTAAAATTCTTGGAGTTATTAATGTCGGAATGGGAGTTTTCCTTGATAAAGTTTGTATGCCTCAAACGTCCTGTTAAATGCTGGTCTGCCTTTAAGGCTGAATAAATCCAATCAAAGTGCCATGTTGACTGCTGGTTGGGCTAAATAACACCACCAAATCAAATCATTTGACATGCTATTAAATTCAACAGGCTTTTAAAACCGGGGGTTAATAAATAATTTATAGAGACAATAAGGTTCTCATCATAAACCAGAACCCAATACTATAAGATACTCTTCTTCTAAACTACGTAACGGTTTTTCATGCGATTTTCACTATCATTTTGAAAATGTATTCTAGTTTTTATAAAGAGTAAAAACCGTGCCAAGCAGGGGTGGCTCGCTATAGTGACGCATGATTTGAAAAGAGTGAGTTAGTGAATGAGTGTGAAGTGAATGAGTGTGAAGTGAGTGAGTGAGTGTGAGTGTTCTTTTCGCAAGTAAGATAAAAATAAATCGTTACTTCACTTAATTTATGCAAAACGTAATGCACCAACCCAGTTCCTAACCGGGTTCCTACCTATTGATACAAACGTTGATTATAAAAATTAACACTGAATGCAGGCTGTCAGTTACCTACAATGTAAGGGTTCCGGCATTTTAGCCGCGCCTTGTTATCCGTCAAGGTATAAACGCATAAATGAATCGGCTGAATGAAATGGAATAGATACGGTTATGCTTTAAGTTTTTACATTTTAATTGTAAAGGACAGGTAAGGGTGTGTTCGTTTCGTTGATTATTAGAGACTATAAATACAAAAGATCATTATGGTAATTAAAACGGTGATGGAAAACATCGATTTTTGGACCAAAAATTCAACCCGCACTAACCCCGCGTGGTGGATTTCGGCCCACTCCCTCTCACATAGAGGAGCCCTGTGTCCCAGCAGTGGGAACGTTATAGACTGATTGTTATTTAATTATGACAAGCCGCAATACACGCAGTTCACACGATTGCAACTTTGCCTCATTACCCAAAATATTTTATTACTTTGATCATAGGGGTTATACATAAACTGGTTAAAAAACACGTCTATATTATTAAAGGAACCTTTAATAAAGATTTCCGAAAATATTTCATCCAATAAATCTCTCCCAAAGATGAAACTTTAACAGTTTTATACGCAGCAGATTTTGCTAAATGTTGAATGCTATTCTTAGTAGCATTTCCATTGTTCGCCAATATTTCAGTTAATTGTGTGGTGTTACAAAAGGTTTATTTATATAAATAAATATATAGGTTACAAGGCAATCGGTGTCGTGGTGCTGTAGTGAGAATGTGGCATTTGGAAGAGCTCTGAGCTTCACAGGCGATAAGCGTGTGAACTGACTACAGGGATACCATTGGTTTAAGGCCAGATTTAAACACAATAAAGTTAACTATTTAAAGAAAACTAACAAAAGACTCTTGAATCCCCTTGACTCCTGATGTTTGAGCCTGTACTTGGTAACTGTTTCGAAAAGAAAACTTATCTTGTGTCAAGATATTTTTTTCGAAAATACTTGGGTTAAAATATTATGCTGTCAGCAAGGTTCATAGCAGGACTATCTCCCTAGGTCGCGTTGAATGCACATATTCATCATATAATGTTCTCACTACTTGGACTTAGGTCTCCTCTCAGTGAGAGGGAGTGGGCTGTAATCCACCACGCGGGCCACGTGCGGTTTGGTAGATGTCACAAGTCTTCGAATTTTTGGTTCTAGGACATGCTGTTTCCTCACGATATTTTCCTAACCGTTTTGAGAGTAGTAGTGATGAAGAAATTTAATTTTTTTTCATCGTCATGCGCGACCGTTACCAATGGGCCACCCTGCATACCCAACATATGTAGATATATCCAGCTCAAAAGGACTAATGTAGATCTAGAAGTGGCAGCCTATACAGTAATAATTGTTGAACTTTTATTTCAAATGTTAATTGCGAAATGAAATGGGCCTGATGAGTTATATTATTTATACATAAATCATCACTTCTACATAGGTAATTTTGTACTTTGCAGTGTGGGTCTAGTCTCCTTTTAATCACGGTAGAACTCAAAATTCTCCATTCCTTTCAACTCTAGGTACAGGAAATGTACTAGAGTACAGTATTTAGTTTAAACTTCGAGTTCCTACGGTATCCTTCTTGATCGTGCTTACCTAATAGCGTCCTAACTCACAGAGTGAGCGCGATCATCTAATTGGTTCCCCGAGTGCGGACGATTTCTCTCACCCTGGCCCCTATTACGTATACAAAGTTGTAATAACTTAATAATTATTGCATTGGCTTGCTATTCGTTATTAAGTATGGTTTAAGAGTATCTTCCTGCAGTTATGTCGTAAGTACCCGTTTACAAACATAAATAATATGCGAATGGATTGATTGTAATCAGAAGCTGCTGAACTTTAGCTTGTAATGAGTTCCAGTAAAGATACCTTCTCAATTTATGAGGGGAATTTAATGTTTATCAAAATAATGAGGAGTATTTTTTAAAGAATAAAATGCACAAAAAGGATGTAAAATCTGCTTTAAAAAGGAAATGATTATTTTATTAAAAAATTATTTTTATTTCATGACACATACACAACACCTACACATCATTATACTCTTTAATAATAAAAAAACCGTGATTAAAGTGAACCAAGAAAGGTTCACTTTTTCATGACTTTTTTCAAGAGATATACTTACATCTGACCAAAATGTAACGGTACAAAATGTAAGTACCTTTAATTACAACAGCAATAAAAACACGCACACATATACCAAACCAATCAATAAATCGTTTATGTCAATCATACTATCAAACCATAGCGATGCAATGTGGTGGGAACCAATCAACAAACGTCTGTATTAAAATGAAATAATTATTTTTTGTCGCCATAATTTACAAAAAAAAACTGTTGTTGTTACAACCAGAGAAATTAACTATTATATTATATTTTTTTAAATTTATTTATCCTTATATTCAAGTCATAAATCTATGATAAACTATTAATTTGTTACTTTCCGTGACTGTACATAAAAGCCCTTGCATTTCCACGTTTACACACAATTTTTATAATGTAAATTTTTTTGGGACGCCCTAGAACCTTTCTGAAGAACATCTCCACTAAAGTGCTGAAATCAGTGATGTTCTCCAGAAAGGTCAGGTATGTAATAGTCGCAACCGGCACGCTTGTATGTCCAGATGTATGAACGTAAACGAGGCAAAAGGAGTACGTAAAGATCGAAGCAGGTGGCGTTCTGTGTTTTTTGCCTGCCCCCTTGAGTAGAAGGCCTAAGTACATGTGTGTGTCTATGTAGGTTTTTATTTTTCACTTGACCTTTATTATTATTTATTGGGGATGGCACAATTACCGTATTTATCTTCCGTATACCTCTACTAGCCGGCTTCTCATTCTTAACTTTATTTTCTTCTCTTCTAGTCTCTTGCGATAACTACATAGTTAAAGAAGTTTATATTATCATCGGGGAAGCGTGCAGTTATCCCACGCTCATGCACATTAAAATTACGATGACGGCAATAAAATTTCTATCCGCTATGATATGTACTAATGGACTTGCAATCAGAAAGTGCAAAGGTCGTGTTTTCTTTGTTAATTTGAAAGTATCTTGAAGTTATACATTTCAAAGGGGGTGATCAGAGCAAAATACTGTGAATATATTTTGTTCTCCACATGCCCCGTCTGCGCCGAAACACGAGCTAAAGCAGCGTGTAGCACCCCTGAAAATTGTGGTGCATTTTTTTTATATTTACTGTACCTCTACACCGTCTGCCTCGTTGGTCTAGTGGTCGCAATCGCTACTGCTGAGCATGAGGTCCTGGGTTCGATTCCCAGGTCGGACAAAGTGTTATTGGGTTTTTCTATCTGGAATTTCTCAGTAGCAGTCCGGAGTCTGGAATTATGCCCGGTTCATGGCAATAGGCACGCCCCCTATTACATGGGACTTAAACATAACTGGCGAAATGTGGGTGTACTATAGGTACACCTCTGCCCAACCCTTCGGGGAAACAAGGCGTGATGTTATGTTATGTCTCTACACACTTTTGACTCGGCTGTCATATTATTTTATTCTTGTCCGTAATAAAAAGTAATAGGATATTACCTATTACTTTTTATCTTACTTTTATCAGAAAACCAAGTTCGCCTAACTTGACCTGAAAAAGCACTTAATATTACACACACATAAACCAAAACATCGTACCTGTAATTACCGAAGGGGCAGGGGCAGAAGTGTACTTGTAGTACAGCTGTACAGCCATATAAAAAAAAAGGAGAAAAAGTTTTACAGTAAATCCATTTTCGAATGAATTGTGTATTTTATTGATTTAACTTTCTTCCACATAATCCATGACGTTGCTTTTCAGAAATGATCGTGATCACAATAAAGTCTGTATGAATATGGTCAAAGTTTCGCGTTAACCCTGTCAGGTTGCAGACACTCGATTCATATCGGTTGCTATCTTTCGATCACTGACACAATGGTAGCGTCAGCGAATAGGGTTGTCGAGTATAATAAATTAATCATCATCAGAACAGGTTTATATTTGGCAACTTATGTACCCGACTTTATTTATTTTGGGTATGGTTGGATATAACGAACTGAGGGTCAGGAGGGATCTCGCACTCACCTCGTACAAATTCAAAGTACTAAAGTACTTAGAGGGAAGGTACATAATGCGGACATATTAGGGCACATAGGTTTGTGTGTCCCGGACAGGTACCTGTCCCTTCCACGTACGTGTGGCGACGACGAAAGCCACGGCTGCTGGAAGAGCCGCGCGCTCGGACCAATCTTTTAACCCCTCCCGACCCTTGCTCGAGCCAGCCCGCGCCGCTGAGCCTGTAGCTTTAAATTCGTCCCTAAATCAAAGAAATCCTGATCCAGCTAGTCCCTTGCTGCCCTCTTCCAGCGACGCCCTGAGCCTAGGTCCGTACCCCACAGGGGGTGCCCTTAGCGTTGTCGCTTAGTTTTTAAGTTGGTACATACGTTTAAGTCCTGGCTGGAGGCCTTAATTTATTAGGGCAACCACAGGCAAGTCCGTTTAAGCAGACGACAACCTCATAGCTAGTGACACGGACCTTTTCTATTGTTCTCTGAGTGAGTTCACAAATAATGCATTGTTTGTTATAACTTACAAAATGTAATTATTATAATAAGATAATAATAAGTTAGGACACGTACACTATAGCAATAGGTTACCCTGTAATGATAGATGTAAGTTGGATAATAAATAAATAAATAACAACTTTCGCGAGCTTGTATTGTATGTCCCACGGCTGGGGAAATAACTCCATTTCTTACCGATCCTTTTCGGATATTGCTAAAAATATGCTGAGGTATCGAATAATTTGACCACAGCATAACCTGTCTTTGTAAAAATCTACAGGAAAGAACGGTGGGTTTCTGAACGAAATCAAGTCAAACTTTATGTACTCGCCGGTTTTTTTAACTTTCACAATAGTGAGTAAGTACTTTTCACATCAGAACGTATCAGTATTTTTTGACTCCCGCTAAAGAATAGCCACGTTTACGAGAAAGTGTGAGAAAACACAAACCCCACAATTAAAAATTATTATTATGAAAGTGGAGAGAATTAGATAGATATCACAAACTTTCCGACTGCATCCACTTTCTTTGCTCGGTATATTATATTACACAAAGTACAAAATTTGCGATAACCCTGCCGGTGCCGCGCTTGATACATATCGCTATCTGTGGAATAGTGAAACTTTAATGATTGTATCAGGGTTTTGGGTTAGCATAATGCTCTTTTCGAAATAATTCGTCCTTTTGATGCCAAGATGAAAACAAAACTGTCTTTATCTACTGGAAAACTTTTATTTTCTTCTGGACCAAAAAATACAATACTTTTGTTGGTATTTTTGTTGTGAAACATCTAATGCGGAGGGACAGTCCGGCTGTAGGCGTAGCTACGTGGCCACGCGCTCGTAACGAAATGAACATTGGTTAAATAAATGGTGAGCGAGCAGTGGTGGCCCAGTGCTAACGGCCGCGACTTTACGAGTTGTAGGTCGTAGGTTCGAACCCAGACAGGCGCTTTACTTTTTGTAAATTACTTCATCACCACTGCTCTCAAAACGGTGAAGGTGAAACATCGTGAGGAAACCGGCATGTTTTAGAACCAAAAATTCGAATACATGTGACAGTTGGTAGCTGGGCATTTTATTCTTAAAAATACTGGGTGGTAATCCAGCGTGGTGGATTACGGCCCACTCTCTATCACAGAGAAGAGGCCTATGTCCCAGCAGTGGGCACATAATAGGCAGATTATGCATATTAAATTAATATGAAAAGAAAAAACATTGTCTTAAAATATCTAAAAACTTTTTTCTTGGTTATGCCATATTTATTTCCTTTAATAAACCATTCTCTCATGCATATTTTCTACACAAAATAATTCTCAAATCACAGCGGCCAGGCGTCCCACGACTTTATTAATAATTAGACGTCTTGTCTAATGCTTTATTTAAGCAATCATTTTCAAGTCAAAAAGCATGATTTGGTTTCTATTTCTTCAACTCCATTGCATCTAAATGCCGCGTTAGAGTTAAAAATTATATTGATCTATTTTTTTCTTAATCACCTTTGCCACAATAACCAGTAGGTGCATTCCCCATAAACGAGTTTGCACCAGTTCACCACATCACAATCAGTATTGTCGCACATAAAACGCTCGGTTTACGCCGTGGGGCGCCACATGACAGTTGATACCTATCTCTCGTTAGATCTTGATTATTGACACTATAAAGAGACATCTCGTCAGGGTTGTCAGGTTTGATTGTTGTGTAAGCTTTTTTAATGATTGGTCAAGGATCGATTTCCATTCTATGGCAGTTACTATTTCAATAAATCATACGAATACTTGTAGTACATTGCTCAATTTTGACGAAAAGACTTAACACTATTCCTGCATGTTTTATTGGTAGGTACGTCTATTATATCAAATTAAATCTAATAATATAGTATTTTGTATTATATTACAAAGACAGAATACTAAATACAGTTCTTAAGATTAGTAGAAAGGAATCAAACAAGCTTTATAATTTCAAGTTCATTGGCAATATTGTCGTTGGTTGATTGAAATGCCCGCAGCAAACAACCTAAAAAAAGTTTGATAAAGTGTCTGCTGTTCTTGTGCAGATTAGCCTATAAGAAAAAATTAAAAAATTTTTTCATTAATAAAACTGAACCCGCTTTAAGACCCAATTCAAGAGCTGTCAGCTTCAATATTTCATAACAATTTTGACACTGACAGCTCTTGAACGCTTAAGTTTCATTGGTGAAATCGTCACTTAGTTTAGCTTACATTTTGAGCATTACAACTTCGTAGCAACCCTGGACTGCAGTGAAGCAACAATAACAGTTCGTGCGAACTGTACGAATTTGTCGTCACGATCGTCCGTTAGATGCTGATCTTCTGGGAACAGACTTGTAACACGTCAGTGATGCTGGATTTCCTCGAAAAGACTTAAATTAACAGGTTTTGGCTGTGTGTTTTAAATTTCTAATATATATTTGGGTAAAGTGTTTAAACTTAAACGAGACATTTACAAGCCTTATTTTACGCAGTAAAATATCTTGACACTTCCTTGTAATAATGTTTTTGAAAAAGCTGTGTTTGTAAAGCAAAATCCCAGTCGTTTTGAACGTCAAGCTGATGTATTCCAAAGAAATAGGCGTGACAATAGTAAATTATGAAAATTAACGTGTCAAACTACTTTGGTCCGCAGAAGTGATTACTGTATGTCCGCAATTATTTACAATAAATTACCAAGCGGTTGGAAAGACTTGACAACAGTGCTGCTACGTAAACTTTTAATGGATAAAACGTACTACAGTGTGACTCGAGTTTTTATCAGAGCCGAATTGCTCTGGACTTATGAATCTGGCTTTTGGTATACCTTATGACAATGATAATATAAATGTTTGAAAATCGCTGAGAGGTGAAATATGGCTGAGTTTTAATGTATCAACCATACCTGTTATGTATTTCCCATATTTGCAAAATAAATGCATATTCTATTCTATTCTATAATGTGTTTGTGTTGTGTGTAAATCGAAACAAGCGTATGCACATTCTATACCGACCCAATTTTTTTTTTTTTTTGTGTAAGCAACTGATCTATGCATTCTTTCTCTAAACTTAAGTAACAAGAATAATCAAGAGACTGGGAAGGCTCTTGTTCTGGTTCTATCATATTCATTTGATTAAAACCCATCTCTCCTTGTAATAAGAACTTAGGAAAACCGCCAAACCTAACTTATAATATTATAAATTCGAAAGTAAGTTTGTTTGTAACGCTTTCACGCCAAAACCGCTGAACGGATTCGGATGAAATTTTATCTTGGATCGTATATGAAGTCGCGGGCAACAGCCACCCCATAACGTACCTATCTATCACCAATCTTGGCGTAGTGGAGAAAAAAAATCCATCAATCTCTGGGCTTCGTCCCAAAATCTCTCCCTCCCCGTGCCTAAGTCCCTATTAATGACAGCTATTTGTTTAACAGAGACAAATAGAATTATACTGTATGTCATCAATAGTGATCTTTCTTAGATTATTGGGTTCAGCCGTAAGCAAGCCTTCAACAAAATGCCTACAACCGATCACTTACCAGCAGAGATTTAACCGACTTTCAACGCCGGTTTAAATTGTAAGACGGTTTGCAGTATCGGTTACGCACACTACAAAGTCACGATCAGGAACCATTCAGTCGAATTACGGTTATGGTTTCAGCTGAGAATTATTATTGGCTTTAAGCCGACAAGTTCCGAATGCACTTTCACCGGTCTTTACATAGACTAGATGGTCAAAATGGGTATTACTTTTGTGGTTTACGGTCAGCATGCGTAGACAGTCCTACATAATTTTGTTGACGGAAGAATGGACGAAATAAAACAGCATAATCATTATCATTTATTTGTCAGAATATCGTACATTTTGATCTTAAAGATTAGTCAATGGTATTATCACATTCTGCCAAGTGTGGCATGCAAATATTGGGTGCATACATTACAACACAGAGATTATTCGGTTAGTCTTCACATTAATAATATTCTCTTAGTTACGAATTAGAATTACAATTATCGTATTAGCTAAATGTCGGTTAGAAATATTATCACACACAATTTATTTAGGATATCAAAAAATATCATTCAATGTCAGAGTATCAAAGAGTAAAATGTCAAAGTAGGATGTTAAAGTATCATTCAAATAGTCGTTGAAATTATAATAACAATTATAACATTACATACTCTTTGACAGATTTTGGAATTTTGAGACAAAATGACAGAATTATTTAGTTTTTCCGTCGACAAAACTTGTTTCTATTGTGTCCATGCGAATAGGTATATCCTAGATTATTTACTTTGAACACCAATGCATTTTTGCGTGACAAAAATTACATATCAATCCATACTTAAGTTATCAAGGGGTAAAATTTGTGAGTTTGCATGCAGGGGATTATCTTCGGAACTGCTGATCCGACTAAGAAAATTCTTTCACTAAAAAGAAGCTACAGTACTGCCGAGTGTCAGAGTATATGTGTTTTTTTTTATATGAAATTACACGCAGATGAAGTCGCGGGCTGAAGATAATTGTAAATGAAGAGAATGATGAAGCAGCGGCCTCTTGTCTGATCATAACCACAAACTGTTACTACGAGTACCAAAGGTATTGCTAATCTATACACGGTGTCCCATATGTCGACGTCAACCCGGAATCGGCTGATAGGTCGTAATAATAGTAAACAGAAAAAAATATAAAAAGAAACCTTACTGCATTTATTTAACTTTTAATTTGTTTTAAACCACCCATTTGGACATTTGCTTTTTAATTACTGTTTAATTTACGATACTAACACTAGGTACTAGGTATAAATAATAAAGAATTAAAAAAATACATAGAGCCTATGTTTACAGATAAACATTGATTGATTCATTGATTGCTAAGTATTTTAAAAGTTACGGGCATTTATTAAAAAAACAGTAAATCGTTTTATTTTTTTAGTACATATTTTTCTGTTAAATTATGACCGGCTATCACCCGATTCCGGTTTGACGTTTAGTTACAGGATACCCTGTATTTCTGCTGAGAAGAGAAGTTCTGTTTATTGTATGAGTCAGTGACCCGCTAATAAACAATGGACTTTTGGGGGCTGAAATACCCCCATTTTTACTGAATAGACCGGCAGGTAAGTTGCCGGTCTATTCAGTAAAAATATAACCGTGAAAATTTTATGTGAAAGGAGCTTGAAGTCGAACCTGTAGTGCTATTCTGTAACCACCTCAACGTGAAAACTTAGGTGAAGTGAGCGTGGAGTGCCACTGATTGGCTAAGACGGGATGACACTGACAGCTCATTCCACGTAAGTATTCACGGTGAGATTTTTACAGAATCAACATGCAGACGCTAGGGAACTACAAACTCACTTCGCCTGATTTTTAAGGTAAGATTTTTACGCACTACAGATTCAACTTGTTTTCTAATTTGTCTCTCATTTTATAGCTTGCTGTAATGATTACTATATTATACATATTTAACACGTCCTTTTATAAGTCAACCATTTACGACGGGGATCGGAACTGATTCTCCTAAACACAGGCTTCTTTCTTCATATCTTGCAATGTAATCTAGTCCTAGTTGAAAAATAAATATTTACAAACTTACTTAATTTCCTGGACGGTAGTTGAGTAAACGACGTCCGAGATCCTGATGTAAATGAGACTCAAGTGATAGAACCCACTGAGACCCTTAAAATTTGAAAGTTTTTCTAAACACACTCACAGTGCCGCCGCCACCACAAAAAAACACAAAATTGATAATATTATTGGAAGCTCCTCCAGAACTAATATTTGTCCGTAAAATATGCGTCAACTACGTCCCATACCGGAAACCGTACCTACACCATAAAAAAACAAACCATCCTATCTCACCCGGACTACTATTTCTTTGCACTTTCTTAAATTTAAACTAATGTTTACTTTATTTTTCCTTAATTGGAACAATACTTTTTGAAAATGCCGCCTTTAAATAAAGTGACTCCAAAAATGGTCAACGTCTTCGCCTACCCAATTTACTTAAGTAATATCTTCACGCCTGCTCCCTTCCGGGGAAGACAGGGAAGGGAACTAATTAGAACGTCACTAATTTAGTGAGAATATACCTACGTTAAGAGATGCACTTTAATTAAAGTCTTTTTGGTTCGTTCCCACGTTTGGATGCGTCAATTTGAAGCAGTGTTTGAACGGGGTTAGTTGCTGGATCGAGTTGATTTTCCAGTCGAATTTATTTGACAATTATTAAGTTTCGTGCAATGTGCATGGATGTAATAAGCTTTTCATTTTAACAGTTGGTACCTTATTAGAACAGCACATAAGATTCATTCTCACGTATTTTCCCAACACCTAAAAATTGCATGTCCATTTACCAAGTTATATAATTTCTTCGGGTTACGTAATACGGGAAGCTTATTAAAGTTGAACAAAATAAACATTATCGGCTTCTGAAGCTGTGAAAGTCTACCGAAGACAGTTAATCGACATTTAAGCACGCACTTAACGTCGATAACTTTGTGATTTACCTATAACTTGACGAAGAAATAGCATAAATCTGCACAAGCACTTACGGTCTCACACAAGAATTTCCAACGTTTCAAGTTGCATTTAAGTGCCAACTTTATTTCATTAGTACATTTTATTCAGATTTAGATCAAACTTAGATCATGTAGAAAGAAATGAATACCATTTAAAAATTCATCTTTCAAAACAGTGATATCTAACGCAAGTTTAAATTCTCGCATTGCTTGCATTAGCATTGAATTTTAATATATAGTCATTTATTATTATTTTATTATATACAGAGTGTCTATAACGTGTGAATTTACATATAAGTACTGGAATATAATACAATTAAGATAAAATCATACAGGCTTGGTTCTTGTGCAAATTAATTTATAGAGCCTTAACTTTGTATGTTCCTGCATGCTTACTAAATGGCAATATTTCCATAGTTATTATTACTTACGAAATATTATTTAAAAAAAACTGTGTGGTTTGTTTTCGAAGTAGACTTTGAAGCCCAGCTATCACAAGACAAACATAAAACCGTGAAAAATTTAAAACGTAATCATTTCCAGCAGTTATATATTTATTAGTTTTGGGTAAGTAAAAAAAAAGGAGAAATAATCGTTCAGAAGCTAAAGAAGACATAAAAATTATGCTTTCTATTTATATTATATACCAAATAAAGTCGTTTTGACATTTATTGGAAACCTGCTGTGTGGGAAAACTATTACAGTTTAACCTCTAACCCAATCATAAAATAAAGTACACGCAACAGTTTTACGCAGGAATATATTGCAAAGCTACTAAAATCAAATACTTAGTGTTATATTGCTATTTAATCACACCTACACTGGTAATGCCGTGATTAGCTCCTGTTTTGATTACTAAAATATGAATAATGAATCTGTAAATAAAATAATATTGTATTGATACCATCTTCAAGTACTTACGTATTTGATATTAGTGGTAATTTGCATCGTCTTAGAGTAGCTCCATTTTACTCTGAAAAGTTACATTATTATTTATTATTCAATTACATCAGGCCAGATAGCCCAGCCCAATAACACAACTAGTAGGACCAATATAATAATATAAATAGTGTCATAATCGCAAATATCGTATAGTAGTAACGCAGTAAGACATTACTGCCCATCCTAAGCCATTCACAACACTCACGCAAAAAGGGCACGATCATTTCTTCGCTTAGTAACGGGATATTCAGTGCCTCGTTTAAACAGAGCATCAAAAATCAACGAAGGTACAGTCGCATCAAAATGCATTCGTCGATAAGTGCACGACTGCCCACGCGCTGTCAACTTTTTGTATTTTGACAGCAAAGTACACGATCACAGCATGATACAGAAAGCTTTTGTAAATAAACACGTTTTTAACATGAGTGTGTTGGTACTGTCATGAGAATGAGTTACTTTGAGCGAGTTGGAAAAGAAGAGGACGTATTTTATAATATCTTACTGAGTTATTGAATAATTGACTAACGGTCGAATCCTATAACGTATCTATCACCAATTTTGGCGTAATGGAGTTTGAAAAACCTATCAATCTCTGGTTTCAACGTCGAAAGTGTGCGACCCTATAACGTGTTGACAGCCATTTGTTTGACAGGGACAGATAGAATTATTCTGTTTAACATCAATAGGTTATTGATTTCAGCCTTTATGCGGCCAATTCCTATCTGACTACTCTGAGAAGAAACGCCGAAACAAACTCAGAGGTCACAGTCTCTTTTAAAGTCCAGACATAATCTTGGTCAGGTCATGTGAAGACAATGTGGATTGATTTCTGAAATGGTCTTTTGAGGAAAGAACCACACAGAATGAGAAGACCTGTCCAGTCAGTGCACGCATTTGTCAGTTGTCATGCAGCTCAACACAGAACTAAAGGAGCTAAACGATTCGACGAACATTACCAAAGAAAGGACATTTGGGTAGGCCGCATAAATTACTCAAACTGCCAGACCATGATTAAAACTAATAATAATACATAATACAAAGTAAATGTCATTGCATTTAAAAAGTGAGAGGATTTCTCACAAAAATGACAGTTGCTTAAAAATAGATACTGAACTCATCATAATTTTAGAAAAGAAGAAACTCTTTGAGTTTCTAAAAAAGAGATAGAAAGCTTTAAAGTAATTCTTTTCGAGTCAGGAATAGCTCTGTATTCTGTCTAGAGTAAAGGGTCCTTCCAGCGTTATAATAATACAAGCGCGACACGAGAGCTGTTTTGTTTGAAGGAGCCTTTAAAGAAATGTTATGAAAAGGAAAGGCGGCTGCGTCCTCCTTTAAACTGTATTGCTGCCCAGCCCTTCTGGGATTACAGGCGTGCAAGATGTTAAGATAATTATGTTAACTAGATTCCTGAATCACCAATCCTTTGGAACAAACATGGCAATTTTCGCATTCCTTTCTCCAACATTCATACCAACAATCCACAATCCCGATTTAATATTTCACTGCTATAATTTCAATTAAATTAATATGGACTGATTGAAATCTCATAGCAAGCAAACCAGCTGTTCGAAGCTAGTTAAGAAATCCACCGTTTCAACTAAGATGATTTTGATAAGAAGACCTTGTTTAGCCTAAGTTATTGCTTGTCACTTGAAGTTATCAAACATCTAACGCCGTAAACATAGAGATTATGACATTCGTGGATTTGCATTAATTTTGCTGGTTTGGGTTGTACAGAGTGGCAGGGAACATTGACGCGCACCTTCTTATTTGACATAATATTCGTGCCTCGTTGGTCTAGTGGTCGCAAGAGCCACTGCTGAGCATGAGGTCCTGGGTTCGATTCCCAGGTCAGGCAAAGTGTTATTGGGTTTTCCTATCTAGAATTTCTCAGTAGCAGCCCGGAGTCTGGATTTGTGTCCGGTTGATGGCTCTCCCCCTATTACATGGGACTTAAGCATAACTGGCGAAATGTGGGTGTATTATAGGTACACCTCTGCCTTCCCTTTCTGAGACTACAGGCATGATGTTATGTATGTATGTAAGTAATTCTAATTTCAATTCTTTATTACTGGCTTTTGTGAACAGTATATTAATTTGAGAAGGACAATTATCGTACTTAAAAACGTTAAAATTCAAGTAGCAATCCCATTTCAGCGACAATCAATGTCAAAAATTGTTTACATACTTGCAAAATTGTATTGTTGACAAATTGAGACTGAGATTATAATGAGAACGTTCTTCAAAACACGGGAATTATCCCTCTGATGACAGTTGAAATAGCTATCATGTCGTTTGATTAAGTTTCTTTTTGAATTTTTATTTTATAACATTCTTTTATATTTTGCGAATGTGAGAACGTTGCGGGCTTAGATTTGTAGACCATTGCCTATTTGTTAATCATATGGTACTTGTTTACAGGCCTACAATGTCCTCCAATACCTATTAACACTGTAATTTTTAAAAGTCTACGCTAGGGAGTCTTGAATCAAGTGCTAAATTCATGGCTACCTGCCACCCTGTAGGTAGAATAAGCTTATTATGACATTATAGTTACCGGTTCTCGGCTAGTGGCTAGTTGTTCTCCATAGGAATTTCTCGATTGGATCAGGTAGTTTCTAACTGACCGGCTTCCTTGAGAATATAGACTACCTATAAAATGGTTATATTGGATTTATTTACGTTCATTGTCAAATACAGTTACCGTTGATGTTGTTTTTGTTGTAACCTTTCAAATGACATATTTCACAACTCATTCCCGCCCGTTCTCCTTTGAGGATGAGAGGCTGGTGGTTAATTTGTTGAAGCTTATGTCTTAAAAACAAACATGTGAAAAATTCTGTGTGTGGTAAAGTTTTGCCACCACTGACCATTCTTTACACCTATTTACCCAACCTATAACAGATCGCTACTGAAGATAGACAATACAAACTATCTATCACTGTCAAAAAAATAACTGTCAACACGTTATAGGGTCGCATACTTTGGCGTAATTGGGGGTCATTTATTCAAATTGGGCTGAGAATCAGCACCTTTCGAACGTCAAAATTACCATAAGACAGTTCCCAAAAACGCCCGCCCTTCACCACTTCCTAGTGCTTTAGCTGGGAAGAAGAAGTGGCGCAACAAACTCCCCAGCAGCACAGCTGTCTGTTCGGTTAGAAAAAACTTGAATCTATACAATAATAGGTATGCAAAGAAATGAAAATTTCGAGACAGAGAACATCATATTATTACATTTTCTTACACGATATAACTTACTAAATAAATTTAAGCCTTCGGGAATAAAGGGCGTTACAGCTTACATAATTAGGCAATACTGGATTATTTGTAAAGTACACACAAATGGTAAACTATTACCATCGAAGTAAATAACTTTACATAATAATTACTATAACAATAACAAAACCATAGACAGCAAGACGACCAGGCACCACAAGCAGCACCCGTTCACGAGCATAACGCAAAGATCAGCCCATTACCCTCCTCGCCATATTTGAGGGAAGGAGGCAACCCGACCCCCGACGCTACCGCAAGCAGTGCCACTACCTCAATCGTCATTGCCTAGCCATTGAATTGAAGACATGTCCGTTAGTGTGAAGTAGGTACCTCGATTCAGTCCAGTTATTCTGGAAACTGACCCCAACTTACTTAGTTGGGAGAAGGCTAGTCATATGGCCATTATAATTTACCGGTTGACATTGTACGTAGATTATATATGTGCATGTGTTATACTCGTATAAATAAATGTATGTGTTATTATTTTAATGACTGGATATGACACATAGTTAAATGTCGACGGTTTTATATAATTGGTCCTGAGGGGGACGAGCATTGCTCACTGTCTATGATGGCTGGTAGATTCAGAGTGTAAATTCAAGGTTTTCTCACGATGTAATTTATTTACCGTTAGTCCTAGTGTCAAGGTTAGCACTATCTGATTTCTCCTATAACATATCAAAGGCTTGTTTTACCACCTACGAACTGTTCCAGTTAAAGTTTTGGCTGATAATTTCACAAACATTCACAAAATCAGGGAGACAGTGAACATGCCATATCTACCTACTATTACAAACCGATCTTTCACGATACAGTCAGTTAACCAGGAACTTCTCAAGTCTTAACATCTATTTACCGGTTCGTCAGTAGATCTCAACAATTTAACCGGCCCGTTAACTTCATGAACCACAGTTCTGCAGTTTAACGTTCAGTATAACTTTCAGGGATAAGAGAATAAATTATGTTCTTGTGTTGAGTACAAAACTGTCGTTAAACTTTACGGTTTAAGACAAAAGGGTTAAAGAATTGACGTTTAATATTAATTAGGAAAATCTGTGGTCTTGAATTGAAAAAGACCACCCTTTTCCTTTACGTGGGTTACATGGTACTAGAATTATCTTTTCTGTGATTTGGAAAGCCTGAAGTGGAAATAGCCCATGGCTAGGCATTTAACCCAAAACTATCATAAAGCAAAGTAAATGAAGTGAATAGGAATTAGCTATATGGAACACCAGCATTTGCTATAAAGACAGCAGTGGTGGCCCAGTGGTAGCGGCACCGACTTACGAGTTGTAGGTCGTGGGTTCACGCACTGCTCTCGAAACGGTGAAGGAAAACATCGTGAGGAAACTGGCATGTCCAACAACCGAAAATCCGAAGACCTGTGACATCTACCCACCCGGACTGGGCCCGCGTGATAGATTACAGCCCACTCTCTCTCGAAGAGAGGAGGACTGTGTCCCAGCAGTGGGAACATTATAGGCTGGTTGGTTATGAATTTACGGAACTTTACCTTACTATAGATAAACAAAAAAATACTATGAATAGCGTTGACCAGTTTTTTTCTCGCTCAAGGGAAAGGTACAACAAAATCACAACGACACTAAATTATACAACAATTTATTTGTCTTTTACTTGCAAGTTACGATCGTTACCTACTGATCGTAACGTCAACATATAATAAAATGTTATATACGACACCAATAAATAATTGTGTTGTTGAATTAAGACGTGCTTACAAATGTCTAGCAAATCTAAATTGTCACCGCACAGACAACGCTGTCATGAGTCCGTTAATATACACAGACGAGAATATTCGTCTACCCTCTAATCACGAATACATAATCGCTACAACATCAGATACCTCATGATTTCCATATGCAATTGTTGTCGGCACTGCGCGAACGCAACGGCATAAATCTTTACCGCTCTATAGATCCGTAGATCATTGAGACAGCGAGTGATCTATGGTCGTTCGGGGATTTCCATCTGTCAAAAAGTATAGAGTATCTGGGTGTTTGTGGTTGGAATGAGGTAAACAGAGTAGTGGGTTTAGTGGCATAGTTTCAGGTCAAGTATAGGAAATGTGTGGATATGAAATACATTTACCTAGATCCACCTTAATGAAAGGGTTTATGGACATAGTCATTTCATAGTAACTAGTCCACTACATCCACCGAAACCCATAGCCCTATATGTTACGTTTCAATGTTCTGCGAGAGTCCTGCCCCAACCATAAAAAGATAAACGTCTGTAGGTGCCCCATTTCATGCAGAACGCGTTACGCCTTCCAAAGGACCGGTATCCATGGTCCCAAGATTTGCGAATATAAATAATACTACGAGTAATAATACCTAGCAAGTTAGGATCCAAAAATAAATTTGGCTTCGTGCGTCGTTGTATTTCCAAGTCCATACGTTTATCTCAGAATTTCTCAACAGCAGCATGGAGTTAGAGAAAAAGGAGCCTACACAGACTCTTGCAATTGCGTCTGACTTCAAGCAAAGTATGGCAAAGTTCTGCTCCCTAAAACCTGGTTTGTCTGAAATATGGCAGAGTGCCCTTCCTGGTTCTTCAAGCTCTGAGATAAATAGTAAACTATTAATAGATCAGACAAAATGAGGATAACAGAATACTGATGCAATTTTTCTTTGTTGTTTAGGTACCGTAGAGGAAACACGTCTGCGTTCGTGAGTTACAGATGATATTAAACTAATGAAAACCAATTCTATAAAAATACCCAATAACAAGGGATGTGGTCTAATATCATAGCTTTACTCACTTGTAACTATAATCAAGCAACCCATATTTTCATTTATTTATTATTATTTTATAAAAATGACTTATCAATTGACAAAATCGTTTGTCCGCGCATCACTTCAAAACGGCTGCACCATTTCGCAAATTCTTTTTTTGTCAGGACAAGGTTTGTATGTAAGAAAATATTTGAAAAATCGTAAAAGGGACGTTTTTTATTTAAAACATCTCTATTGAAAAAAAAAGTGAGTGAAAAAAGTAGGTTCTAGGTAGGGAGATCTCAAAACATAATGACAGATTGCTTTCATTTCATCACAAGACAGAAGACCGGGACCATGATCTGGGTAAGAGGACATATCATCTTGGATCGCGGACGACATCGCGGGCAACAACCAGTTTGAAATTAAAACTTTTATACCTTTTTCAGCAACTTTGTACTGATCCTAAGATCTCCCAGTATTCATAAACTAAATCGTTAGGTTCAATGCTGCATCCTGGCATCAAGGTAATCTGTCAAATTCAAATGTGCCAACACCCATGCTAATTATAAAGCTGGCACAATCATTGTTGCCTAAGTACCAATAATAAACTAAATAAAAAGGTAAAAAAAGAAACCTTAATCAACCTTGTTCAACAACTGACTACCACAAACAACCATCACATCTCAATTCCTACATAACATCTTCATTAATACATCAAAACATTAACAAAGCGTACTTTCTAATGAAACATCATTACCCATCATAATTACCCCATCACACGATATAAATAAACATAACATCCTCCATGATGATACATTCTCAGACATCATCATGCTAGTGCCACCACAAGTGACTAATGTGGTAATCTAGCCGTTAATTGAACTAATTAATTCTATGGACGTTAATGAAGCTCGACCTGTGGATCAAGTTATGGGTTGTGAGGATTAGCATTTTTATATGTGGGATGAAAGATGATTAGGAATATACAAGATGATTTGACCGAAATAACGATTGGCAGTGAATAGTGCTTTTTGAAAAAACAAACTGCACGGTTTTTGCAAATCGTGAGGAAACTAAGCGCAATTAATACGACAGATCTGTTATTATATTACTACTACACGACTATAGTAGACTATACGTCGATACCCATTAAAGCACGGAGAATCATTGGCCATGGTTTAATGATTGATTTGAATCGGTAGACCTACAGTCGCTTAATAACACCATAAATAATTTTTATACGAACCCAAAAATAGCTATTGCTAATAGCAATGCAATTTTTGAAATTTCATACTAATAAGACTACAACTTAATGTAAGCAATCGACTAAATCACATACTAACATTTATATAATTAAAAGTGTCATGATATTATACTATGTAAGATATGGAAGAAATAAAGGCTTAACTCTTCGAAGGCTTAACTATTATTATTATAATAGCTATATTTATCCAAATATGAATAGATCTAAAGAACTATTAGAACGTAGATTTTGGAACTGGAATCTTCTAGCTCATCCTATAAATATTTCTCTTCGTTTATATAGGTAGGAAATTCATCTGTACCATATCATTTGAATCTCAGATCCGTAAAAGTGAAATCTTAACTGTTAAATAGAATTGAACAGCTCATAATAACGGAGAGAGCTATTGTAGTACACCCACCCTTTCTTGTAGAAATGCCAAATAAAACGGTAAATTTAATAATACCGATATTGATAACCTAGCAGTTCTATGTTAATTAGAAGCTGAGAATTGGAAAGCAAAATGTGTGTCTTTGATTTTCAAAGAATTATGTAAATAAAGTGTTTAGTAAATAAATAATAGGCATAATTAACAATCACATAAGATAGAGTGTTACACGTTACGTGACATACTTGATTCTGTTATCAATTCAAAATGTACGAGCTTATAATTCTATAACACTTAAGAGTTTTTAATTCCCTGAATCAGCCATCTCTAAAAGACGCAAAAAAATAACAGCCATATCACAACATACTTTTATATACACATTGATATATAGCTACATTTACTTGTAGGAGACAAAGTATTTACAGCTTTGCGAAAGCAATCCCATAAACTTAGCTATAAACTTCTATAACCAAACCATTATACAATTGTAGCGGATGTACGTAAGACCTAGTATCAGTAGAAAACAGTTAGGAATATATAGCAACTGGAGTGGCAGGAAATTGGTTTAGGAGGCTTGAAATTATCATGTTAGTTCTATATTACGATTTGCAGTTGGCCTATTGATCTTTTAGTCAGATCAAAAAATTATATTCGAGCTAAATCCCTTTAGTCTAAATGTTTATCATGAAATACTTTTTTTGCAATAAAGTTATCCTATTAACTTGACTTTTCGAAAATCTGTATTCAATTATATCCAGATACTAGCAAAGCAAATGTCATTAACATCCTATGTAATAACAAGAAGGAAGAAAATAGAGCCAAATGATATCAAGTACTGAGTAGAACAACAAATATATCTTTTTACACCATAAAAGGAATCGGACTCAAACATACAACAAATAGGTATAAATAACCAACAAAGCTGTTTATCAGCGGATAATTGTTTTAGTTCTAAGAACTTTGTGTTTCCTAGTAAAAAATATAACGTTACACGAGATACAGATAGCCTCAATCCTATCTCAAGGTAAGATTAAACTCTGAACAGTTAGTGTAAACGTTCCGTATATTAAGGGCGAATCCCACCTGATTTTTATCATTTGAATAAGACTTACCCTGAGAATAAATTTTGAAGTTTTGACAGTTTTTCCAAGTTCCAGGAACCGTCAGAAGTCAATCAACGGATAAAAGATATCTGACTTTGGTAAAATCAGCCTTCAATCATTTCCCTTAAACAATCACACGTTAAAGACCTAAATCCTACATATGAGAACATTACAGTCTTAGTACAGGTGATAAACATGACAGAAATGTATGTACGCCTTGAACTATTCTATATTCTGAATATAACTGTAGGAGGCCCAAAGAAGCGTTGGTTGAATGTAGGAAGCCTAGGTGAACACTATTAGTACTCTAAATGCAAAAGGCTGTGAAGGTGACACAGAAAAGGTTTAAATAGTAAGTAGGCAGAGCTTTGTATGTTATGAAACTGCATAAGGATTACACTAACTCAAATTATCCCGTTCTCACAAAAAAAAAACACAGAAATCAATGACCTCGACCTGATTCCACATATTATTACGGTTCCCAAAACTT
Organism: Dasypolia templi; assembly: GCA_963555695.1. Lineage (NCBI taxonomy): Eukaryota > Metazoa > Arthropoda > Insecta > Lepidoptera > Noctuidae > Dasypolia > Dasypolia templi. The sequence goes on along the minus strand of OY743148.1, from coordinate 4,063,996 downwards.
GCCTGATACAAAACACTGAACCATACAAACACTATCTTATCACGCAAAATTCTAAGAACAACATTCGACAAAACGCAACGCACCAAATCGTCTCACTAACCTAAAAATATGAAGGAAATTGTTCCAAAATAAGTCTAACACAAAACATAATAACGCCGTCTGGCTCTCATAGACGTGTCTAACAAAAAATCGTTAACGACTAAGAAATTGATGAGTTCTCTTAGAGAAAATTACTTTAATGTTCCCACTGATGCGTGACCTAAAACCCGTTTTGGATACAAGATACAGATGTAACTTAATCATCCCTAAAATCTTCTACAATGACACCAACACCCTAATAACAACAGTAATAAAGAACAGATTCGTTTGAAAAGTTAATGAAGATGGTGGTAAATGTAAAATTGTGACAGCAGTCGCAAATGATTTTTTACCACCAGCTGATTTGCGTGAGTCAGCGTCCGTTTGGCCAGACATGCCTCATACCAAGGTACTTATGTGGAAACCAAACTATCGTCTACTATGAGAGTATGGTGTGGAATCCCTTAGTGTGTGAATAATGCAATGTGGAATGCGAGATCTCGTGGTAGACGCAGCGAAAACAATTGACTCGTAGAATAATTGACTTGCCTGACTTCTGTAGGCCCCACGGGGTTTTTTATTTGGTCGTAACTGAAAATATACTGTTTTTGTAAAGCCTAAATAATATCTAGACAAAAAAGTAAACCATAATGTGAAAACGCGGTGGTCCTATTAGTACGATAGGATGTAAAGACCGTTGTTAAATAAAACCAAAAATGACAATTAGAATTGACTATGGTGGAATGACAGTTGTCCAGCATCTCTGAATTGTATAGGACAGGTAAACGGTTGCGAATAAGAAAACAATTGACTTAATCGACATTAAAGTCAATAAAACTAAAACAATGGACGAAGAACACGATCTAGTTCATACAATGTGTACCAACTCAATCACGATGTCACTAGGAGTTCTATGACTCCTGTAATGGACACTATACACTCCTGTAATGACATGACGTCACTGACATTTGAATTTGAAGTACTAACGCTTAGTACAATGGCCCCAATTGAAACTTGAAGGCACGTGTAGCAGCAAAACTAATGTTGGAGATAACAACACATGTTATACACACAAAAACACATACACATAATAAACGTCTTTTGTTAAAAAACAGAACTGGTTGTTCTTGTCCATCAACAAATTTGTCACTTCCTTTTTTATAGACTAATAAAATGAGCTATATCATTTTGCGACATCATGAGAAATCATATTTGAATGACAAGAAATAAATGGTTTTTATCTAAATTAATATTATAAAGAGAAAAGCTTTGATTTTTGTATGTTTGTATGTTTACAGCTGTCCGGATATGGATGAAATTTGGCTCATGGGTATAACATGTCCTGGTTTAGGACATATGGTACTTTTTATCCCGATATTCCCACGGAATCAAAACTTATGCGGGTGAAACCGCGGGGTGCAGCTAGTTATGAATATGATGCGTTTCATTATCATCACTTTTTTAAGCTATAAAATGCTTAATCAGTCTAAAAAGTTACCACAGCGGGGACTCAGGCCTCCTCTCTGTGAGACAATTTTGTTTTTAGGATTTCAAACAAAAGACACACACAAAACATTACAAATAAATAGAGGGCAACATTAGATATTAAGTAGGAGTACTCTTTCACTGTAAGGAGGCCACAGCATGCACAATCAAGTTAACAACTAAGCTAGCAAAGTTCATATATGAAAAAAAAGGATTTTGGAAAAGTTTCTACATTTTTAAAGGACAAGAAAAGCAAAGAAAATAACACTAAGATAACTAAATTACATCTATTCAAAAGTTTCATATTTAGACAGAGACTCGCAGATTTCTAAATTCGAAGTTACATCGCCAACATTGTTATATTGCCTACTAAGTCTTGCCACAGCGGCGTTATGATCGAGGTTAGTTTTTGAGCCTGGGATGTAAAATAAATTGTATGCTTTATGCCTGGGAATCCGAATTGGAGTTTTTATCTCTATTGAGCTCTAAAGTTCACTACAGTCTATTGTTCCCCTCAATATCTGGAGAAGGATGATGCAGTTCCATTTCTTCCTATTATTTACCTATAACTACGAGTACAAGTAAATAGGTAAGGCAGGTTATTAATGAGATGGATTATCTGACTTAAGCAACTCGACTAATCGTTAGCATATATGAAAACTTTATTAGTCACCGGAGCAGCATCTTAATGTTTTTTTTTCAATTTGTCTTCTATATGACCACTCTTCTTAGCTGCTAATATCCACCTGCCCTTAAACCAATTTATTTAAGGTTGGCACATTCGGTTCCCTACAAAATGGTTGAGTTGGATGGTGCTGATCCACGGGTAATGTTCGTGAACGGACGCCGTCGGTTGAAACTGGCCATCTCTAAACTTCCACGGCTTATATTATTTTAATCCTATATTTTCAATTGCTTTTTTTGACATTGTTTTCACTTATAGAAGCAAAAAGAGTAATGTACCCAGGATTTTGTATTATCTTGATTGTCCTTGGAGTTTCCTGCCCGTTCTTCTCAACGGGCAATTAGCTTCAACTTCATGACTGACCGCCTCATTGACAATCAAAAGTGAGTTTCCTTCTCTTTTTATACATCTCTGTTGGGGGTTACCCCTTTCCATCCATATCATCTTTCACACAATCCGTCCATCGTTTCTTTGGTCTTTCTATACTCTTATAGCCACCACAAGCATTCTCAAAAAAAATCAGTAACTGTTGCCACTTTCAAACTTCGAATTAGCTACCAATATACACAAGTAATAAACAAAAACTGGCTATCGTAGGAATACGAAAACAAAAAAAAATATCTGTGATTGAAAATATGAATTTTAACAAGATTAAACACACCTGCTACTAAAATTCACTTACAAGACTCTATTTAACACAACATAACAACACGCCCGTAATCCTCAAAGGGGCGTATAGTATTAGTAAGGTTTTATTAGCAGCATCTTTCTAAAGTTCTTAATACCATTTCTGCTACAATGACCCAGGATGATTTAAAATTCGTAAAATATTGGATTGTAGCTTCCCTGACCAACGTACAGAAAATTTCATACTTTTCTTACGAAAAACGTATACTTACACAACCCAAAAGAAATGTCACTTAAAGTATTTTGTTAAGTTAATAAATGTCATGTCTCACTCTATTTAAATTACAAAACTTTTAATATGGACAAAATTACAGATCTCGAGGTAAATTAATATAAAAACGGTGAAATAAGAAACGAAGATACATGGCTTGACAGATTTACTGAGATACTCGTACTCTGTGAGGTCGGACCAAAAGATTGAAGTTTATCGTAGGAGTTAAATTGTAGTTGAATTATGGAAGTGTTTCTTGGACAAATCGACGTGTAAACTGAATAATCATTGCCTGGCATAGTCAAGGTTTTGGCTGACGATTGACATTTCTCGATTGCTAATAAGGTTTCGTTCTAATCTAGTTTACTCAATTGAATGTCATGATTTCATCAAGAGAATTTCAGTTAGCTTTTTTAAAGGTTTTTATTTCTTAAACTACTGTCATCAATGGTTGTATTGTTTCATTAAAACCTTTCTGTACTTTCTCTTTTCTTACTTATTTTAGGATATTTATACATTTTGATAGCATTATCTATGGGTTGATTAAACGGTATCTTGTCAAAACCCAGGCCCGCAGTGAAAGTGAATATTAAATTCAGCGTACAATCTTCTACAAATATTCCATGAAAATGGTGCCACGGCAAATAAATGGCTCACTTAAATTATGTGACACTAAGGAATATATCAGACTGGTCAGCATTGTGTTGAAATTCGTAATCAATGGGAATGCAGTTGATTAGTTTTGGAGACAACATTGACTAATGAAATGAATAAATCTAGTTGTCACTGTAGATTTGGATATCTCGGGATTTCACAAAAAAAAATACAAATTTAATTCATCACTGATGAATTTTTAATAAATTAAATCTGATCGAGTCGAGCTGAAATACTTGGGAGTCAGTTTTAAAGGGTTGCAAAGTTTAAAGTGCTTCAATTTACAATATATTAAAAATGTCCTTCTTTTCTGTATCTTACAAGCGCATTCACAATTTATTACCGATATTAAAGTTTAATCTTGAAGCTCATGTTCAAGAATATAAAAATAATCCATTATGATTGTAGGCGAAGGCTAGCCGCCATTTATATTTACTATCTTATCTTCAAAGCGGTTTAAAGCCGCGCCTCTCACACTTTTTTTAAAAGTAATGCTGCCATAAAGTACTTTCGCATTTTAGAAAAAGTATCCATTATGTCACGTAGTCTTATATCAACGGGCTCGAAAATTATTTTTAACTGGCTTCATTAACCTGCATAATATCATAAACACGTTATTCGCCTGTCACAACACAGGGGAAGTATTTTTGGAAAAGGTCACAAAAGGAAAGCGTGTATGAACGCCTTAAGCAGACCCGTATAACTTACTCGACGAAATTGTTAACACGCAATTCGTTTTAAAATGACCAATTCAATTAATTGACGGCGGATTTAATCCTGTTAATTTGAGAGGTAGAAAAAAAACTAATTTCGCCCGCTCCGACGGCATTATAAAGAAAACAAAAACTCGTAAAAGAGCTCGCGGTATGCGCTTGCGACGGTCAATCTTCTTGTAATGTCATTTGTCGATGGAATCAGGACGCGGTGCGAGCTTTAACGTATGGCAGAAGGAGATACAGCATATCACCGTCTCGCCACCCCAACTCGTGAGGCAACATTTGTATTTAATTACTTCGTTTACAGACACTTGATTTACGAATCGCTTAATTTGAAAGTGTTGATTTAAGTTTTGATGAGAGAGCTTGATTTCCAGAAGTTATAACGACACCCACGTATAAATCAGTTTGTTTTAAACTGAACCGCCCGTAACATGAGAAATGTGAGGACATAAAGATGTTTATGACACGATTTTTATATTCATTTTGGAAACATAAGAGTACATGTAACGCAAGGAAACATTAGTGTACCATTTAACATCGTAAAAACGCAGTCATTTACTATCGCTCCATAATTCCATTTAAATTCCGACGCAAACGCAACATCCTCATTCAATATAATTGGTTATAATAGTCCGGTGCGCCACGCCGTACAGTACAAATTATATTATTATCCTGTGTTAGAATAACTTCAAGGGTCGTTAATGTGTAAATCGATTGCCACGCATGGAGCGCCATGCGTTGTCGCATTCTAATCGATGAACGACACAACAAGCGTTATAATCAAAACAATATTAACATTCCTCATTCTTGTTTCAGACTTGGCGGCGATACGTCAGCTGCTGGAGAGCGAGACGGGAGGTACTACCTGTCCCAGCTGTAACATGCCCTTTGACAAGGGCAAGAAGAGAAAGCTGATCGACACTTGCGGGCATGAACGGTGCTACTCGTGCATGTTCAGAAACGAGGCTTGTCCGTCTTGCGCGAGGAATAACCAGGCCCAGAGGCGGCCGGCCATGGAGAGGTATACGCCTTCGCCGCAGCGGCAGGAACCGGACTGGCAGTCGCCGCACCGCCTGCCCAAGCCACCGAAGCAACCTTCGAACTTAGCCCAGAGCTGTCCAACACCACCGCACACCAGGAGAAGATTCTTCCTGAGTCCCAAATCGTTGCGCAGTCCGTTCGGACAGCGCGCGCGCCACTCGCACGACAACCACGTGCCCCTCTCCGGTAAGTCGCACTCTTATTAGCATACCCGTGGGCCGAGCGTGGAAGCCACGGATTTGCATCATTGCGCAAGTGGCTGCGCACGCAAGCTACACTTCATTGATGCCTTCTTGGGCAAAGTTGAAATCTCATTCACAAGCAGGCCGCGTAGCACCTCTCACTACGATGGCCCGTTTTATGAGCTTTACGAAAACTGCGAGGATCTGTCGTGCAGTAAATAATAGTGAGTGACAGTTGCAACATGCGCCCACGCCGCTCCGCCGGATGTACGTAGGGGTTCCTTAAAGGACCGGTTGTCTGTCTACTGTATTTATTAGTTAAAGTATAATTCCGTACTTTTGCAACGCTGCCCGCTCAGACAGCGGGCCGGCTGTGAACATTATCTCTGTACTCGTATCTGTTACATTTTCCATTTCCATTAATTATATCACTCCGGAATACCAGATTTCTTGGGTAATTGAAATATACACTTCGTTCACAGCTGTGAGTTTCTTAATAAACTATTAGTATCAATTCGTCGCGGCCCTTGCCCCTTCACGTTTGTACTTAATCTGTCGATAGCTAACGTTTCTATCTGTCGATATGAATAATGGTATCTTTTACAATTTGTAATGGTTTGTTAATGGGGCGAGGTGCAATTAATTGTCCATCGCGGTTCAATTGGGATCGTGTGAGTGAAATTTTTCTTTATGATAGTGTTGATGGACGATCTGAGAATGTTCTACATGTGGAACTGGGTACTCCTACAGGGTTGCCGGAAGAAGGTCCTCGGAACGCGGCGTGGCACAGCCTGGTGTTCAATAAGATCAGGTCGCTGTGGTCCACACACTCCTCAGTGCCGCAAGGACTCAACCAATTGACAGGCACGAAGTCTTAATTTTGCATTGGAATGTGGATTATACCGATGTTGCTCATTTAATTGCAAATGTTGGCTTGAGAATTGATTATTCCTCTATAACATCGTACAGTTTCCAACCTGATTTCTGGGAAGTATTTCATGCGTTAGTTCGATTGAACACATTTCGAATTATTGATTGTGTTTCCTCGTATTGTATCGATTGTTGCATCAATTAATGTAGAATCGATTGTTGCGGTAAATGAACACATCGGTATTCAGTCCACATTCCCCGCTCTAGCACGGTCGTCGTCTTATTTTTGCACACCATAATGCCTGTTCGCATCGCCTCGTCCGTTTGACACATAGCTTTGTATACCGGTTTTGTTTTACCATTGATAATTTTGCATTTTGTGTGGTTTTTTACTTTGTTTTATTTAAAAATTTAACGCTTGAACGGTTTTGTGTTGAACGTTATTTAAATATTCATTTGTAAATAGGGTTTCATGTTTTAAAAAAAAAATTATATGCACATTTATGTTATGCCAACTTAAGTCATTTGCACAAAAATGTATATTTTTAAGTGTGATTAACCAATATTTTTAAACTTTGTCGACTCATTGATTCGATTTCATAAAATAACCTTTATCGTTTGTATAAATGTAACCTTCACGCATGAATCGTATAGAAAACTCGATGAATGAAGACATGAACAATCGATTCTTTGATCGAGATAAAGAATCGGTGACAAAAGTTCCTTACATCGATTTGTGGGCGTAATGTACTTTACAGATTAAAGTTGCTGGATTTGGAGATGCGAGATAAATATCAAAGAAACGATTAAGTACTTTTAAATTGTCGATGTAAAATTTTATTAAGGTATCGATGAAAGGCAATGACAGAAGTTATTCTAACATCAATATTGGTGTTGTATAGCTCAATTTATAAAGAAATTACTAGTATAGTGAGAAATCTTATTTATTTCCAGTAAATAGGATTTCTCATTATACAGACCGTTATTTATAAGACGATGTGATTTTATGATTTACTATGAATTTTCAGGTTTTCTTCCGTTCCTTTAGAATAGTAAAGTAGGTAGGTATTATACAATTTTATTTGATTATGTATGTCGAAACGTGCAGGCCAACCGGCCAGTTGTACAGTTAATGACTGATGACTATTGAGTTTGTACTATAATAAGCATTACATACTAATTTACCTATCTTTACCATGAAACACTATTAAATTATTATTTAATGGTTGCAGTAATATGTCTACTCAAATCTTCCAACTATTATTTGGCCAAGCATAAATTCATGTGTTCCTTTTATGTATGCCGATGAAATGACAAGCACATTTAGGCTTTTTAACTTTAAGTCCGGGTAGCGGGCACAAACTGCGACACGCAGAAAATGTCCAAGGTGCACGTCAAAATTACCGTTGAAATAACTCATATTCTATGGGTCTCAAGATGGGATACACTGTTTCAGTGATCCTCCTTTATTCGATCTCTAAGTCGGCCAGAGTGTTTTTCAATCAGGAACTTCTTAGTAGTTTGGAATTATGTGCTGGCAGCAATCAAACTCAAACTCAAAGCATTAATTTCAATGAAACCATTAAAAGGCATTTTTTTATTGAGTCGGTTAGTCAGAAAGATGAAGCTAGTTGCCCATTCCAAAGCTTAGTTGGTACCTATGGAGAAGAACGGGCAAGAAACTCCATGGACACTCTTTTAAATAACATTGTTACAAAAGTAATTAGTAAGTAATAATAGTAGTGTGTTGATCTTATAAGTGAGAACGATGTAGAAAAGACGCACACGTTAAAAGCGTCCAGAGTGCAGCAAAAAGTAAATAAAACAATCAAAACAATAAATTATTAAAATAAGCCGTGGCAGCTAAGGGCTGACCAGTCCCAACTGACGGCGCGCGATCACGAACATGACGCATGGATCAGCACCATTCAGCTCAACCATTTGGGAGGGAGCTAAATGATCCAAGACACGCGCCACCGCCAGCGAGACATTTGAGTGAGCATGACATACTATCAGCCGCCAGGGCACATTCAAGTCAATAAGAGACATATTACCCGGCACATGGTAGCTCCATAGTACATAGTATGCAATCGGCTCACCCCTCATTATGTGGGATTTCTAACAAAACTGGCATTGTACCTATCACTTCAGGGTATACACGCCTGATGTCATGTCATATCTACGGATAATTCCAAATCAACGACCTAGTATTACCCAGACAACACAATAACCATTTCCTGTGGGTAGTACTATGACGCTACATTTTACTACGTAGGCAGTAAAGCTGCGCAGGAGTCGCCTTGTCACCAAAAGAAACGACTGAGGGCGGGTCCTTGTTAAATCGGAACAGGTTTTGCTAACTTTGTGTTAATATTGGCCTTAGATGTAATGAACAGTCGCAGAACGAAAGGGTTAAGCTATTTTCAAATTCATTTTATTTGTATCATTGCAGATAGATGTCACCAATTCAGTATCTCTATATTGAATACAATAATTGTAGCCATGGTTCAGTTTGATCTGATCATAAGAACATTTTTCCTTGTTCGCAAACACTAACTTAACCTAACGTGGTGTATTGCAGCCACACAAGACCTTCCCAAGTTGCGCTACAACACCTGGTTTTATGTTTGTAACATCCAGTCTGCTCCCACCGCTTCCTTTAGGTCGTAGGTCTCTGTACCCACGCTAAGTCTACCGATTTGCGGTCTCCATTCAAGGAATCGTCGTCTCCAACGGCTATCGAACCTACACCGTAAGAAAAAGTAGACCTTGAGGTGCTCAACCTTTTATTTCCTCGACTGTACTTAATAGTTCATATTCACAGTATGGCTTCTGTCAATGTAAACGTTTGTGTAAAGTTATTATAGTGTAGGTGATATTGATTTTATAATGAATTTTGTTATTGGATTAGACAATCTGGCGCTGTTGTTTACTTCATTATGTCAGGCTGCAAACAATCATGGTGATAATCATCAGGCTTGGCAGACCGGTTAGTGATTGCTGTTTGTTTATGTCTTAATTAATACCTTGTTGTCTATTATTCTAAGTAAATAACTTCTTGATATTTACCGGGTACCATGGTGGTCTATTCTATCAGAGACACAGTTTGTTAAAAAAATCAAATCTTTAAATAACAAAATTGGTATTTTTTGCATTCTGACTACTTACTTTTCATTATTTAACTTCTCTCTATTTCTATAGTACATTTTATATTACATAAGACAAACAAAATTCTATCGATTGACTAGCCTTTAATGATGCTATTACCTATATTACCATTAACATCTATTTCTACTTCTAATATCTTGTCGCGTTATACAACCCACCTGATTTTATCAGTGTCGCGTCCAAAATCATTTACTGTAAGCGTTTTATGAAGGAGTAGGTATATTAGATAAGGTCACTGGTGACAAGTGACTAATGTCATGTATTGTCTGTCGACATCGCTCAAGACAACCTATATACCACTATAGTGGGTTGTCTTGCTCTTGCTTCAAGTGCCTTCAACAAATACAATATTATGGTGCCCTACTACTTAATGGACAATGGGTCCTGCTCACTTAAATGTCTCACTGATGTGTTGGATCATTCGGATCCTACAAAATGGTTGAGCTGAATGGGGCTGATCCCCGTGGCATGTTCGTAAACGGGCCCCGTCGGTTGAGACTAGTCATCGCGTTAACTGCCACTGCCTATTTAATTTTAATTCTTTATCTTGAATTGTTTTATTAATTTTATTTTTTTACATTGTTTCATTGTTTAATTGAAATAAATGCGTTTGAGTTTGAGTTTGGGACCCTAACGCAGGGGGTGTTTGCCCAATGTATTCATTACTGTTTTTTATATTGCTGGAACACATATTTTTTTATATCTCTGTCTTCCTGACACAAAGGAACGATTTGCCATAAACATTTAATCAAGCAAATAGGTTTGTTTCTGGCAAAAATTTAAATCTTTCAAGTGTTGGATACTAACATATTTTTCCAAAGACCGATTATGGACAGTGACTGCCTATACCTAGTGTTTTTAATTAATAACAAGTGCTCAAGTTACTGAAGACTCAATTCTTAGTAGCACCATTGACACACAATGCTGGATGTCGTGTAAACAATCGTGTAAATGGATTCGCTACCTTTATCTGACTTGAAGAAAGAGGAGTCATGTTTTGGTTTTCATTTCGTAATTCTGACTGCTTTATTAGTCACATTTTTGTGTTTTTAACTACATAATGTTTTTATGTAAGTAAGGGTTTAAACTTTCAAGAAAGAAAAAAAATGTTATCCATTTTATTTATGTTCTTTGGAATTGAATAATATGGTTATTTTTAACTAGTCTTTGCACAATCATAAGCAGCAATCCTTACTATAAATATTTATAAATTTGAAAGTAAGTTTGTTTGCTTGTTTGTTACGCTTTCAAGAAATAACGGCTAAACGGATTAGGATGAAATTTGGCACACAGATAGACCATGACCTGAGTCTTTTTCATCCTGGATCGCAGACGAAGTCGCGGGAATCAGCTAGTTGGTTGGTTGTGCACACACTCGCTTTACTTCTTTAAATGCTAAAGTAACTTTACTAGTATTTCAACTACCTGAATCACTGCTCATACCTGCAGTCAATGAAGTGTGAAGTCCACTACCACAAGATACATCGCTTCCGTCGTGTCCTCCGTGTGAAACGCCTCATTGTACGATCATGTTTCTGAAAAGTTTTCGTTCGGACGTTGTTGTGTTTGCAGAAGGTGACCCATGGCTTTAATTATGTGGTATTGTTGCGGTTAATCACTTCTAGTTTAAAAATAGTGGGTAGCGTGACAATTACGTTTACCAGTGTCGGATGATAAAGTTACATTACAGTGTTGTCTCATATTATCGAAGCATATTACAATATGTAGAATCTTTGTCCTTATTGTAAAGTGAAACGTGGTCAATTTTAAATAATACTTCAACAATTCAAGTAATGAAAAATAATAATTCAGAAACGCTACTAAAGATAAAGTTCCTTTCTTCATAGGTACCAATACCTAATTTAGTATATTTTTTTATCCAAAGTTTTCATTTCACAAAAATTACATGGGGCCGCCCTGATCAAATTTTGTCCTCGGTCGTTTCCTATGGAGAAGAGCCGGCAAGAAACTCCACCGTTACTCGGTTTAGAGAATCTGTGACCCAATATTAAGCCTCAAATTGCTTTGCCATTCATTGTTAGTCCTTCTATAATTTAATCTACAATAGGTAAGTCAATATAATCCCAAATTACCAACGTCATCTGCGAAAAAGCGATTATGATAACGTTGCGCTTACGCGTACAACACCAGCAACCTTGGCAATGCTCGCTTGAACAACTTGTTCAAAACCATACTGCACTGGTTCGTTAATCTACCAAACACAATGAGTGCCATGGCCGTAGGTTGTTTTACTGCTCCAATAACAATATGTTCGCTTTAGTAGCCCTTCGCTAACATCGTTACATATGCTTTCATTGTTAAATTGCACTGAGATTTAGAACCTACGACATTCATTCTTGGGTGAGATCGATATCATCAATTGGACTAGGGTGTAGTTTGATCCTCACATTGAAAGACTATCATTCATACATTAAAATTAATATACAAATACATTAACTCACGCGTTTTTGTTTACTCAGATGTCTGTAACAGTAGTCGAGTAGGCTGCATCAGCTGCATGTTCAAAAACTTAAGAACTGTTAAAACATCATAAAACTGTCAGGTATATATCTATCTTAAGTTAGCGGGTCAATGAGTCAGTTTAGAGTTTTAAAAAAAAGATTTTGCTGTCGACAAATTACTTTGTTTATGACTACTGCGTCTGACATTTTTAACACCACCATCATCAGACCAATTAACCCCAACATTTGAACATAACATTAACATACAAAGCGCTATACCTCACAAAATTTGACGTAACCTCACATTGCGTATCTAACGTTTAACCTTGGCAATGTTCATATCAACAGGTTTGGATATAATGTAATGTTACAACAATTATGTCACTCAAACTGCCGGTGAATTGGGTACAGTGAAGAGTCATGGTCATCATTTGGTTTATTCAAAAGGTCATTGGTAGCGAACAGCTTTCAACTTGATTGAACATCAAAGTTAGATGGTTGTGTCAAGTTTTACTTGGAGTTTAGAAATGCATGTTGCTTGCCAGTTTTTTAATTTTTTTATTACTTGTACTTCTGACAAGGAAACCTAAGGAATATAGTTTTTGGAAAGGCTTACTTCGGGCTTGTTGGTTTCCTTTTATTTTTAACAAGACATGATTTTTAATATCTCATGCCACTAACATCTTTACTCTCCATGTCATGGGCACTTTACATCTCGAATCTTCCCCTCATCGTGGAAAGAAATCAAATGTTAAGCCAGGCAGTCTACATAATAACATCATCTAGATCCCCACTCCCAGATAATCAAACATCCAATAACAAACCAATATCTATGCACACAATTACGTTCTTAAAGACCTTAAGCTCAATGACTCTACGGGAACCAGCTTATAAAACGTGGGAGTCAATAGTTTTTATCGACATCCCGAGTTCCCGACCACATCCCATCCCTATTGATCAATGAATTAGATGGAAGTTGTGGTATTTTTTGCTGGCATAAGACTAGGCATCGATGTTGTGTTGGGAATCTGTTATGAGGATGAAGAGGATCTTTGTGCAATTATGGAGGATTGTCACACTTGTTTTTAGTTTAGATCTATATTAAATGGGCAGATTTGGTGCTAGTTTCCATTTAATTTAGTGCAACACGACAACATCACGCCTACTCCCCCCCCCCTCCCCCAGTGTTAGGCAGAGGTGCAACCCACCATTCGATACCGTAGCCTCATTATTCGTTGCATCTTCTTTGGCTACTTTATATTACTCAATACACTTAAGAATATCTACGGATCCTTGCTGTCTTATTATACTAACGAAAGAAAAGCCTGGGTTACCAATTGGTGACCCAGGCCAAGTGCCAGGCAAGTCATCAAAAATCTCATGTTCAACCAAGATAAGAATCAGTCAGAGTTGTCCAGCTAGTTTTTTTTAATGACGTTCGTAAACTCATTATTAAGCCCATTGTACCAAGCGATCACAGACAGTAAGTACTTCACAATAATAATGACTGATGCGATCATTTAATTCATGTACGAAATGAATGAGTGAACTAATTGATTCCATTCGGTCGTGATGTTCTAATCATTTGAATTGATTACTTGTGCTTCTTTTATCATTCAGCGATGAATTGGAAGTTCTCAATTATTATTTCTGTAGCTTGTGTTCATTTATTATAATAGATTATCTTCATGGTCTAGGCTACGGTTAAAAGTTAGTGTAGTCTTTATATACATTGCCAATATTCATAGCTTAACGAGGTTATTTCAATAACAATGTTCTCTGATTAACTGGCATAGGCATCATATTGGCATAAACATCACGCTTAGCTAACGGATATTAAAATGGTATGATACCTCTCCTCTTAAAATGATACTTTTGTCACCTTTTTACTCTATACTTTTACTCTTGCTAACAACAATAACTATACGTTAACGTATTTTCATTCTTTCATTTCCCGTCTGGCAGTTCTGTTCTTGACACCAATGTCAGTAACATATTTTAAAATTAAGAAATAAGACGATATGTAAGTAACATGCTACATGAGGTTCTTTCTCAATTTGTAGTTCGTATATTTTCACATTTGAAAAGAGAATCCAACTTCCCAACAATGTCCTATTCTTTCAGTGGGGCTACTATGCAAGCGACACTAGTGACTTTTTTTTTTCAAGCATGTCTGTTTCTTTTTTTATTTCGAGTAAGTAGTTGAATTAGGCTAAATAGACGCGCCAGTATCCGGGTCTTACATAAAATCCAGTGATTGTATGTGAACTGCCTCGTTCGTTTTGAGGTCGCAAGCGCTACTGCTGATCTTAAGGTCCTGGGTTCGATTCCCAGGTCGAGCAAAGTGTGTGTGTGCTTGGGTTTTAAGTTAGGAATTACTCAGTAGCAGCCCGGAGTGTATGGACTTTAACTTAACAGACAAAATATGGATGTACAATCAGAGCTCCGCACTATCTGAACCTCTTATGCAAAGCACTGACTGTACTACAGGTACAGCTCTGTCTAACCCTTCTTGAAGTACTGGTGTTATGTTTATGTTATGGGTTTTACCCAGGATGATGGAAATGTCACTTCAAAATTGCAGTAAATAACATGTCAGATTCCGTGGACAATTACAAGCTTACATGTTTATTTACGTCGATGCAATGTCGTACGTAAGTATGTAGAGCTACATTATTGACCTTTCAAGCTAGTTTTGAGTTGACAAATGCCAAGCATTCACCACAGAAGCTGGCATTTTGTTAAATGTCTTCATTTACGGACTAAACGAATTAAAATGAAGATATTTGAATAGACTCATTAATTTATGTTAACGTGCACGCCAATGTTCGTTGACAACTCAATCCAAAATAACGTTATTCGTTAGTTAAATATTTAGCTTCGGTAATAACTTAAGTGTAATAGATATGGTATGGTAGAGGAATTATTACAAGAAAATATAGCGGAATTTTCAAACGTAAATGAATTTTATATCACCGTCATGTTTTATGCTGTTTCAATGTCTCTTAAAGGTATATTGAAGCTTCAAAAAATAGAACTTCTTAAATTTAGGTGGCGTTTGAGAATATAGGGCAAAATCCCCAATAACGATGAAGTACTAAGGCTTGCAGAAAACTGCTGTCTCATGAAAACTTTACCTACAGATATTTGTTGTCTCTCTTTCGCTCGTCTGTCCTAATGTAACAGCCCATTTTTTTTGTATTTTAAAACATATCAATTCAGATCCCCCTAAACAAAACAACAGAAAAACATCTGTGAAAGAGAACATTGTGAGAAAACGTTACCACAAAAAGCAACATCGCTGTTTTCGCGGCCGAACAATACCGTATCGAGTTATGATCTCGTAAATGCGACGTTCCCACGCCAGCGCTTCCGCACCTGTTGAGGATCTCAACTTACAGGACACCAACACGATATCGGCTGCTTATAGTCGGTGACAGGTGACGATAAAAGTATTAAGTAGTAAAGGATTTAAAACAAAAGGATATGTTATTTATGAGCCGATAAAGCAGTTGAACCCCGCCAAAAGATTCACCGGTGAAGCTTTACCTGGCGACAAAGTCGTTAAAAGATGCCCATAGACAAATTTCACCCATATCTCCACTAGTCCAATGTCTACTCTAGGATGCATACCCGGTCGGTTCACAAATCCTACCCTATCCTTAGGGCACGTCTTCCCTACCATTACGGCGCCCCCTGGTCTACACCTTGTTATACATTGAGTAGCACCATGAAACTTTAGTGCAATTCATGGGGTTCCAAACCACGCTGGAGTTTGTGCATTTCATTTATTTATTCGTTGGCCGAATTAAAGATGGTACTGATATACAGCATGTCTATTCTGTAATAATCTCACCGTGAAGACTTGCGTGCAGTGAGCTTTCAGTGTTATCCCGTCTTGGTCAATCCCTAGCATCAGTGGCACTGACAGCTCACTTCACCTAAGTTTTCACGGTGAGATGAAGACACCAAGTGATTTTGTCGCAAGTGTGTCAAACAAAAGAATACTTTTGTTCTCGCTGTAAAACATGATTTGGAAAAATGCCTTGCCTAAAAGAACCCAGAAAAAAAACATCAATACCGCAATCATATAACAAGCTAAGGCCAGATTTTTTTGTTCAAAGCATCAAATTTTCCCGAAATCTTAATTTTAAACCAACTACAATATATTAACAAAGCTTAAGCTTTATCATGCATTGATAGATGATATAATTTCTGTTAGTACCTACCTAGAAATATACAAACACTTTACATATTTTAAAAAAGTTATGAGATCAGTCTTTCCTATGACATAAAAACACCGAAACAAATTAAGAAAAAAAACATAGTCTCTTTTAAAGTCCAGATATAACCTTGGTCAGATCATGTGAGGACCATGTACTAATCTGCAAGGTCCGATATGGTCTTTTGAGGTAATAACCACGCAGGTTTGAGTGGACCAGTAAATTGAGTGAGAGTTGACAGTAATCGTGTAGCTCATAACTTACATGAAGCTTACAAACTAGCAGTACTTACAAAGCTTTTCATATTATAAGGACAACAACTCAATAAACTTCTCATAATTAACCACAAAAAACACAACTCACTAACTATTGTTAAAAGAAACATTCTCAACCGCTTCATGTGTTAATTTCGTTCCGCTTCCTGTGATAACAATTTCGTTTTTACACACAATGGAGCAAAAATCTCTTACCAAGAACTCTTTAATTCCGAACAAGGCGTCGCTTCATCAATCTCTTTAATTTGTTTTAAAATGTCATGTGAATTGTGGAAACAAAGGATATGTATAAAACAGTGTAGGAGGTAAAGATGTTGTTGCAAGAAGTGCAAGCTTTATTTATCGACTATACTGGGGTCGGTTTGTGAAAAATGTATGCCATCATGATTCTGTTGCTAAAAGAGGATGGTGCTATCAGTCATGTCTCCCTCTCTCGCACTGGAAAAATGAAGACGTTAATACTTCTCAACACGGCGCCTGATTTGCGAAGAAAAACATTGTAGTCTGGAATCACAAACAGTAATGCTATTCTGTAACCATCTCACCGTGAAAACAGGTGAAGTGGGCTGTCAGCCACTGATGCTAGGGATCGACCAAGTTGGGATGACACTGACATCTCACTTCACGCAAGTCTTCACGGTGAGTTTTTTACAGAAGCGACATACAGATAACAAATTATCACCCAGAAGAAGCAAGAACCCTTTCCTTGAGTTGGCGATGAGCACTTCCTCGTTTTTTGAAGTCTATGAAACATTTTCATTTATGTTGGTTTTGGCTTCCCGTTAATCTGACTTCCACAACCCAGTTCCTGGGTACCTGGGTACCTGGATACCAATTAAAAAGACCGGTTGTCAGTCTTTCGGGCTTCTTACTACCTGTTACGCCTGTCACAATTTTCATTTGGTGGTCAGTCAAAAAACGTGGACCTGAATATTTTGTATGATATTCAGGTCCACGTTTTTTGACTGACCACCAAATGAAAATTGTGACAGGCGTAACGGGTAGTAAGAAGCCCGAATCTTTCATTTTGATTTGATCAAAACAATGTGTTAAGGGACCTTATTATTGGAAAGTTTGACGTACTTAGGCATAAAAATGTCGTAAATAATTCTTGACGTAATTATTATGTGTGAACATCTACAGATTCTACAGCTATGATGATGAATACTTCATTTGTTTTTTTTTATATGTGTGTGTAAAAATATTGCACGATTGTGTATGCATGGAGTTCACATGGGTTGACATTATTATGATTTGATTTTTGTGCCTTTTATCTGATCGTATTCTGTTCGTGTTTCATTGAAAGCTTGTGAAAACCGGCATGTAATATGTGGAAAACAACTCTTTGTATATGAGTTTTTATTAGCTTTAATTGTACACTTTGTATATTTTCGCACCTGTGTGTTAGAATTGTCATTAGCTTATCAATTTGAAAGCATTTGTTGTGGATTCAATTATGTGTTGAAATTCACTTGAGTATGACATGTCTGTACACTTTTTTATGAGGTTTTCATTGATGGTAAGCTATACGAAATGCCGTTATAAATGTAGGTAGTTGGAAAGTGCAGAGCCGCTATCCCAGAATCATTTAAGATTGGTTTTAGTCAGAAGAGACTTTAGTCGGCATTAAAACCTCATGTAATTTTTGTTACATACTAAAATCTTCTAAAAGAATACAGTCAATCGCACTCCTTATAACATTGAGTGACTTTTATTGTAATGTTACTATTGAGCACCAATATCACCTTTGACATTTTCTGTAAACTTAAGCAGTAAGTAGAACCCTTGCAGCTCATTAAAGTGAACCACAAAAATACTCAAAAATCTAACCTTCTTCCTAATTTCCTCCACAGACGATGAAGGTGGTCACATCAAGCAGGCAGGTTACGAGTCCAGACGGCAGAATGATCTGTACATGCGCCTGGGCTTACTGTTGGGTGAACGACGAGGAGCCAGAAACAAGGCTAGAGACAGCTGCACTTCGCTGGCTTCTCTTGACGCGCATACGTTGGCTTCACATAATACGAGTCCTGTAAGTACCACACTTATTTTATTCAGGGGTTGATTTATTTTAAACTAGCTGCTCCCCGCGGTTTCACCCGCATAAATCTTGATCCTGTGGGAGTATCGGGATAAAAAGTACTCTATGTGTTAATCCAGGTTATAAACTATCTGTGTGCCAAATTTCATCCAAATCCGTTCAGTAGTTTTTGCGTGAAAGAGTAACAAACATCCATACATCACTCCACCACTCACAAACTATCGCGTTTATAATATTAGTAGGATAAATACATCAAAACATAGGGCAGGTCTTTTTGAGATTCGAACAGGACCTTAGCCATGTGTGTCGTAAGGTTGATTATCTCAGAGACTACTTTTCAGGGTATGAGCAGCCAGACACGAAATAAAAAAGCAAGGGTTACTTGAAAATTTATTACCCCTGGGTGTCCTCTAGTATTTGCTTTACCTGGTTCCAAACCATTGAAAGAAAATTATACCCTATGTAAATTTTCCGTGTCAAAGCCATTTCATAGAACTGTCAAAGAATAATAGTCGTGATTTTAAGTTGGTAGTCAGTTTACTTAGCAATAATAAACTTTCTGGACTTAACATTTAACTTTTTTATTATTACAAAGTTCTATCATGTTCAACCGCATATCGTGGCGTACAAATTGGTAGGAAGAGATGGTGCATAAACCGTGATAATATTCATCAAAATTACATTATAGACATTATGTAACTACTTATTAAATCATCATTATTAAATAAAGATTAGGTATCATTACAGTTATTCAACAAGCAGATTTTATTGATTCAATGCAATGTCGTCATTAAATAAATTAGTCTATAAAAATATGAATTAATGTCATTAAAATTTCAATTCCAAATTACAGCTACCTATTACTAAACAAAAAAAAATTGATTACAGTAACATGTCAAAAATACAACATCGTCATCTCAAAAGCGAAGAAAATTGTCCTCTTTAAAAAGGGGATTTTTTACAGTATTAGGTAGACATGGATCCGATTCTGTAGTAATAAAAAAACACAAAATTTGTTGATTACGGAACCGCGGGATTCATTCGATGCAAGAGTGCATTCCATAATAACCAACATCTCAACTTTAGGTGAATATGCGCCGGAATATCCGATCTCTAGTTATTACTGTCAAAATGAGCGAAGCCAAAAGGAAAAAAACTGTCAAAATCTGCGTAGCCTTCTTCAACTATCCTAGGGTCGGCTTCCAGTCTCACTCCAGTATTGCATATGTATGCTGCCATGCCCTCTAGGCCTGGAGGCTTTTATTTATTGTAAAAAAAAAAAATTGTATTGGCGTGGCTAGCTGATGTATGGCAATTAATTTAATTTAATGTTTTGGTAATTAACCAAACAGACAGCTGTGCAGCTGGGGAGTTTGTTGCGCCACTTCTTCTTCCCAGCTAAAGCACTAGGAAGTGGTGAAGGGCGGGCGTTTTGGGGGACTGTCTTATGTAATTTTTACGTACGAAAAGTGCTGATTCTCAGCCTAATTTCAATAAATGAATTCAGTTTTTGATTGATTTTGATTTTGACTGGATGCAGCTGAATAGCAGTATTTTACATGGAGCGACTGCCTATCAGAAACTCCAAAACCGAATTACTGGGTTATACGACACCCCTTGGCAAGACTGGTTGTCAGACTTCCTGGCTTATGACGACCAGTAACGACTGTCTGAGATCTACGAAAACAGTAGGGGCCAACAGCTTAACGTGCTCTCTTAGGCACAGAGGGGTCTTGGTACGTAAAGATAGTCACGTTTTTCACATGCCAACAGTGGCCAGCGTTGCTTAATCTGATTGGTCGACCCTTGCGGCTGTTATTACTTGGCCACAAGGTCCTCCTTACCCACAAGTTCCTAGAACATGTCAGTAACTGTAACATCCGTTTTGTTCCAGGTATCAACCCTCACCGGATCCTCTGAGGTGGAAGTAGCCACGCCTTTGGGACGGGACTCTCTAGGCTCTCTAGCGTCCATGTCATTATCTGCAGCCAGCAACTGCTCATCTTCCAGTCCTGGGAGCAGACGGCATTCTGTAAACAGTAAGTTTTTGTCCCGGAAAACTTTGACTAATTTGTTGTCCAGCACGAGGCTAATTTGTTAAACTCGTGGACCAGTTCGAAACCTAGCAAGTATATAATTATGTTACTTTAAATTTTATACGAACAAGACCCACGGCGGGCCAAAAAAAATTAAAAAGAGAAAAACCGAATAAAAAAAAAAATAAGGCGCCGCGGGTATATTTAAAGGAACCATTTCGACTATAAAAGTTTGTCTTGATCACCTCAAAAAATTCTGGACATGGCATAAAAACAGACAGAGTGTCATTCTATCAGCGCTACCGATGTTGGAAAAGTCACAAACATATATTATTGGATTGAAACAAGCTAAAGTACGAACAACTTTTATGTGCAATTATTGGTGGCGCTGGTACGACCAACTTTTATGTGCAATTATTGGTTGACAAAAACCGATCTACCGACCGAGTATGTCCCATTCAAAATGTTAGTTCGGAGAAAGGCCGTTGCACAGATAAATTGGTCGTCATACACCGAAAAGCTCATGGCAATCCTGTCTTATAATAAATACGAAACGCTTTGAAAACGATTGCAACTGTCACGTATTGTCCATTATTGTTATTCACGACTGGAGCCTATTATACAAAAGGGTTATTAGTATTAACCCATTTAGACTGATGTAAAAAATCTGGTAGATCTAATTAGTCAAATGAGCTCCCTTTCTATCTACCTTCATTAGGCCCTTGGAGATTGAAGTGGTCAGTCATTAAGATACCACGCCCTCTGAGCTTTACGGCTGCCGATAAACACCACTCCTAAGAAATTGTTATTAGCTTTTGACATGAGAACTACTGATAGGCCCTCTGCAAGTTTCGTAAGTTCGGCTTCTATGCCAGCTCTAAAAATAGATTTATTCATTGGAAACTACTTTAGGCAGATACGAATATTTGGACCCAAGCCTCACTGATTCTGTCTGGGAAATCAAGGTTACTGTGAAATTATGTACTTATTAATATTTTTTCTATAAAAATCTTTCCATCATAACCACATACATAAAATTTTGTAATGTTTAGTTTCTCAACAATCCAAAAAGTTTTTAAACTATCTGACATCATAATTCCAGAAATAGTACTAATTAAACGTTATTTTCATTCTAGCGCTCCAAAGCGGCAGGTCAGACGAATTAACACGAATGTCCAGCGGCTTCTTCAAAACAAGGAAAACAGCTGCCAGACGCTCGGCCAGGGTCAACAGCAAGCAATCATCAACATCGTCAGAAATCAAAAAAGGTTCATTGTTATACCAAATTAATATTTTTTCATAAACCAAATTGAATGAGCAAAAAATTCGAAAGTGTTTATTTTTATCGTACGCTCTCGAAATTATTTTTGGCGTAATTAGATTTGTAATTAAATATCGTCCAAGTTTGAAAGGTTCGGATGCAGAAATTGGGTTTAGATTATACTGTCTGGCCGACACAAAAATTGGCAATGAGTTGCATTATTTGAGAATATACCTACGTCTCGTTAGAGTATGGAAATGAGCATGTATTTTAGTAGCTAACTACGACAAGTCTCTTAGCGAATTTGATAAATGTGGCACTAATAGTATTGAGCTAGAATAAAGCAGGAAAGCTTGCCAATAAAATAAGAAACTATCTGTCGCAGATTAGTTTTATACATGAGCAACTGAACTTATTGGTATACTAACGAGAATTATAAATGTTGCTTTAACTTCAGTTTCATTAGAACATGAACATAACGACATACTTATCATGATATCATGTAATGTTAGAATTATTATCATAAAATACTTGTAAACTTCGTGTCGACACAAGAGAAGATGTGCTGGTAACTAGAAGTTCTAATGTCTTTCTGTTTCTCCATAGTGCATCCATCACCACAACTGACATTACGGCCACTGTTCTTCGAAGTACCGTCAACAGACAACCAGACGTACTTCTCAGGACGACACTGGCTCATGAGGGATATGGAAAAGGCTCTAGACTCTAGTGCTTCAGGTTTGTCTCCCCATTTCCTATCATACAGCTTTAGTTAGTTTGAATTAAAATCGAAATTCCCAAAACCATAAGTAGCTTTTTCTGTCATCTCAATTTTAACTAGCAAATCAATCAAGTAATCAATTTCTCTATTCAGGACTTCTATAATACTAACTTTAATAATATGCATTTCATTGACTCTTGAATTGTCAATAAGTTAAAATACCTTATCATTTTTGTCCTCTACAGGTATCATAGTATCTGGCTGTCCAGGAACGGGAAAGACAGCACTCATCCTCCAGCTAGTAGAATACTCCTGCTTCGGCAGAAAGAGGAACTGTGAGTATGAGGAGCTTCGGGAGCAGTCAGACATCAGGGAGATGCTGCCAGAAGAGCTGACCATCGGCATGTTCACCCATCTGGCCTCGCACGTCGTCGCTTATCATTTTTGCCAGGTAAGCCTTTGAATGAAATTATATAAAAATTAGATATACTGAAAAAAAAACAAAAAAAAAAATATTATAAAACCACTAGTCAACCTAGCCAATTTGACAAATATTTCCAAGACTTTACTGCTCCATTATGTACCCGTTTATTCCTAAAGAACACCAATGTTCGTACATATGCTTGTAATTGGCTTTCTTCTTCATATTGCTTCGGACTACTCGAATGTGTTAGCTGTAAGTTTCTTTAAAATTAATAAAGTAAAATAAAATAAAATAATTATCGTGATTTTGAGTAACCATTTTTTGTTTTTCAGGCCGATAACAACAGTACCTGCCTCGTGGGTGAATTCGTGCACTCTTTAGCAGCACAACTCTGCCAAGCTCCTAGACTGCAAGCCTACAGAGAATACCTCCTCAGCGAGCCACATCTACTGGCCTGCTTGTCACTGAAAGAATGCATCGCAGACCCGGACTTAGCGTTCATGAGGGGCATCATCGAACCTCTAATCATTTTGAGGAGAAGTGGGAGCATAGACTCCTCTAACAGCATCATTCTCGTTGACGGTCTTTGTGAAGCTGAATACCACCGACCCGATCATGGGTACACAATCGCCTCATTCTTAGCAAGACATGTACCAGAAATGCCTTCATGGCTCAAAGTGATCGCTACTGTAAGAACACAATTCCTTGAACTGTCAAAACAGTTGCCGTATACAAGGTTAAGTCTGGATGAATCAGACAACGTTCACAAAGATCTCCTGGAGTATTTCAACACAAGACTTCAAGCTGCTCCAATTATAGAAACGAACATCAAATGTTCGACAGGAAAGTCTGAAGGAGTGCACAACTCAGTGATGAAGTTCGCACAGTACGTGCTCCATCTAAGCCAAGGCTCGTTTTTGTTCCTAAAATTAATTCTAGATCTACTTGAAAAGAGTCACATCGTGGTAAAATCGACAAATTACAAAGTAGTGCCGATATCGCTAGCACAAATATTTTTGTTGCAATTCAATCTACGATTCCCAACAGTGCAATCATTTGAAAAAGTCACTCACATCTTAAGCGTCTGCTTAGCAGCTTTATATCCTCTGACTCTGGTAGAGATTTATTACTCAGTAAATTCGTTACTGGTCAATACGTTCCTACCCTGGGATGAATTCTGCCACAGATTCGATTCGCTCTCAGACTTTCTTGTAAAGAGGATCGACAACACCTACATGTTCTTCCACCCTTCGTTCAGGGAATGGTTGATAAGGAGAGATGACAATGAAAGCCCTAAATTCCTCTGTGATTTGAGAGCAGGACATTGTGGCATTGCATTCAGACTATCCAGGGTGCAGGCTCCTTTAGATTCCGAGAAATCGATGGAATTAGGACACCACATTTTAAAAGCTCACATGTATAGAAATATGGGGCCGGCGCAATTAGGGCTATGCCCGAGGGATTTGCAAGCAATGTTGGTAGCAACAAGTTCGGCCAGCGTTGGTGAAGCGATAGCACATTTGAGGAACATTTACACACCGAATGTCAAAGTATCTCGACTCATGCTTTTAGCTGGTGGTTCCCCTAACCAAATCACGGAATGTCTTGGTAATGCTCCATTACTATGCATGTATTCGTACCAAGGAATACTGGCTATGGTTGGACTGTTGATTGAATTTGGAGCTGATATGGAAATGACAAATTCTCAGGGATGTACAGCTTTGTCTTTGGCGTGCCAGAGAGGACATACTGATGTTGCGAGGAGACTTATAGCTGCAGGTAATTAATAGCTATATTATTATTTTTTTATACGATGAACTTATTCAACTTTCTATCGTTGATAAAATGTTCCCCTTTGCATTGACTTTGCTAGTTGACCATTTTTAAATCTATGTTTTCATATTTACAGGCGCATCCTTAAGTCACACCGACACTGCGGAACAGACTCCTCTCGTCCACGCAGCTAAGAACGGCCACAGAGATACGGTAATCTACCTCCTTGGCTGTCAAACTGGAAATGATAGAAACTCCTTAGACATCGATGATGGTAGCATCGAACAGCTGGTACCAGGATCTCGCCATGCACTGATAGCTGCTGCTCAGAATGGACATTTAGATATTGTTGAATATCTTTTGGACACTGCTGAATTAATTGTAAGTAACAAAGTTCTTGTATTACTCCTTGCTTTACTACTAACAATGCGTCATTATTTTTTTATGTGAAAGAGCTTTGGTCTACTCTTTTTTATTGTTTAGCTTTATTTTCTTTTAAAATGTTTTTTTTAATAATATTTAGGAATAGGTATTTACTAATTTATATATTTTTTAACATTAAATCATTGTCATCTTCCCGCCCTTGGTTCATGTTACTTGGGGCTGGTGCAACACGTGTTCTTCTTTATTTCTCCTGTACCAATTGTATCTACCATTGACTCCTTTTTCTTCGAATATCATACTTCGCACAACTCGTCCATCTTTTATTTGGTCCTCCTCTTCCTCGCAATACATAAACATTTATTATAAGTCATTACTCCTCTCTTCATCATAACTACTACATTAAATATTTTTCTTCCACAGCCCGATGGTATATGCCCAGTAACAGGCGAGACTGCTCTAACAGCAGCCTGTTCATCTGGCAACGCCGCAATCTCGGACGCTCTCCTCATCCGAGGAGCAACGCCTTACTCCTTGAATGCTAGACAGCTGTCCCCACTAGCATTGGCAGCCAAGAATGGGAGGACAGCCCTAGTGTTGAGGCTGTTAGATTCTGGGGCTGATGTGATGGGCTCTGGAGGAAAGATTCCGTTGATATTAGCAGCTGCTGAGGGTCATGCTGATGTTGTTGAGATGTTATTAGATCATGGTGAGTTTTATAATTAGTATTATTCCTACAGTTGCTCACTCCCGTCAATGGCAACAATTTGAGCTAGAAAGATTCTCTACTTTGTTATTATCCCTAGGAGCTGAGAAAATAACACTCAGTTCGTTTGACCCATGTTTAAAGTGTTGAAGTCTCTTTGTTATTTTAAGCTATCTTATTACGACTGCTTCCCTCACATAGATATATTCTATTTCTCATAATGTTGGCTTTCTTCAAAACATTTAATTTTGTGTTAGGTGCTGACCCTGACGCAATGGATGCTGACGGAATATCACCTCTCGGATGGGCGTGTCTAAGGTCTAGAATACCAACAATGGTGGTCCTTATGGACAAAGGCGCTACCATAGGTAAGTTCTTACAGTACTATCAACAAACCGTTTTTATCTGTTGCCTAAACTAAATATCTGTTAAACACGATTTAATGGTGTTTAAAATCTTTACGAAAACCGACAGTAAACATTCTTTGTTCTTCTTAGTATCATTGGACAGAAATGCCAATTTCTATTTTGATTTGACTTTGCTTCAGTGTTATAAAAAAACTTTTATTATTCTCTTAGTAGTTCAGGATGATGTGAAATAATAGTGAACTTGGTTAATAGTCTCAACTTATCGATATCTTAAACCTTTTTCAAACGATTCAATTCAAATACCATGATTCTAATTACCTCTTGACTTTTAACAGACCAACCAGATGGCAGCGGTCGTACACCTTTAGGTCTAGCATGTGGTGGTCCAGCAGATCTGGTGGATATATTGCTGGAGAGAGGAGCCTCGCTGGAGAGGGTGGACCACAGTGGACTCAGGCCGTTGGATAGAGCTATTGGACAGCGAAATGTTCCCGTAAGTAATTTTTCGGGGTTATCTATCAATAATGTTCTTCTGTTTTAATATCAAATCAATGATGAAAGAATCAATCAATCCTTAGCAGTCGGGTAAAAATGACCGTGTGAATTAAAAATTATAGTTATATGATATTAATACGTTGTTTGTTTCACAGGTAGTTAATTGTTTTCTGAGGAAAGGCGCTAAGCTTGGTCCGACTACGTGGGTTATGGCTTCAGGCAAACCAGAATTCATGTAAGTAACCAAAGTACAAAAATATGAAATAAAACACTTTACTACGAACTGCCTATCTGACAACCTCCAGATAAGTCCCAATTAACATATCGGTTAGAATTTTTTTTGCTAATTCTGTTATTTGTCTGATACACGCCACATTTAAAAAGTAAATAAATCTATGAAAACGGGGAATATACCACATAAAACGCAGATGTTTTACAGAAGCCCTAAACTTGAAACTAATAATAAGTGCTCTTCCCTAGGCTAATACTGCTAAACAAGTTACTGGAAGACGGGAACATGTTATACCGGAAGAACAGGCCATCAGAAGCAGCGCATCGCTACCAATACGCGCTGAAAAAGATCAACCCGCTCATCAGCGACGAAGGGATGACCACACCTACCACGCAGCCGGTGCCGCATGAGCATGTATCTGCATTTGTGCAGTTAAAGACGAACTTACTGCTGAACTTATCGAGGTGTAAGAGGAAATTGAACGTAAGTACTCTTTGAAACATTATCTTGATTCTAGCTTGAACAAAGAAATTGTAATGTAAAACAGTGTAGTCTTAGAAATGTTTTTCATTGATGTTTGAAGTCCCTCGTTTACACAATTATTCATAATTAATTTTGCAATGTTTACTAGTAGATAATAGAGAAATGTAATGGAGTAAGAAGGTTGTTGGAGGCACCATGTACCGAGCGGTCCACACTGCATAAAATCGCGGGAACCATGAAGACGAATAGGAATTAGATATGTTTACTCATTATTAAAATATAACATTCGTACACTGGAATCTCAACTAATAAATCCAAAGCAATTTATTTAAAACACTGTCTCCATTTATTACAGGAACCATCAGAAGCCTTAGACCTTGCAGCACGAGCCTCTGTCCTGCGTCCGAATGCCTTCGAATGTGCCTACGCCATGGCGCGAGCTATCCTCGCCCTCAACAAACCCTCAGAAGCTCTCCCGCATGCCAGAAGAGCATTACTCCTCGCCCCCACCACCGACCTATCAGCAATGAGAACGCTAAAGGCCCTCCAACAAGAGATTCTCACTAGGATCAATACTGGGTCCCATAGTTTAAACGGCGATACGCGATCAATGAGAAATTTTGACACAATTAGTCTTAATATGCCATGATGTTAAAATGTAATTAAACCAGGTTATATGTACAAAAATAGATAGAGGATTCTTTATATTGAAATTAGGACACATCATTCATAAAATCAAAACCCATCGATTTATCGTCGTAATTTTTTTGTTACTAACATTCATGATGTTGATGTCTCTATTTAAAAAGTTAGAAATGGCTGATCTTCTATAATTGTATTATTATCTCAATGTTGATATATTTCACGTAATAATTCTTCAATGGAATTACTATGATTGTTAATAATATCTGGGGAATCGACCGAACGAAAATTATGATACACACAGTTATTTTTATCTGTATAAAGTAGGAGTTCTGTACGTTATTGTTGTTATAGCACCTTTTAATAGTTATTTTCTGTAGTTTACAGGATTATGTTTTAATCCTTTTTTTTCTTTAATGTAAATGACAATTTGTTGCAAGTAAGATATTGTTATTAGCAATGTCGATAATGCTCGAGTTTGTTTTGAAGTGATTTGCCTAACCCTTCATATTTTTTATTACAATTTCTATAGAAATTGTCATGGATTTGGTCAAGATATTATAGTCTTCAGAACTAATTTTGTGTTCAGCAAGATGCGATTTGATAACATTTTTGTTTTATATACGCAAATCTTATGAGGTTGTCTGTTAGGGTAGAGACAAATAAGAAATATAAATTATGGTTAATAGCATAGAAGGTAGTATCACGATATTATATCAAGGAAAGTGAAATATGTTTATTTTATTTTGTTGATTAATATTTTATACTGAAGTACTACGCCTGTATCTCTGACATTATCAAAATGATTATAATTTCTATAATGTAGATAATAATAATTGTATTAATAACACGTTTTATTTACGATGTGATTAATTTGACATGTAAATATGTAGTTCTTCCTATTACGAATTAAGGACTTGACAATGTACAGTGTCTTACAAAATAAATTAGATCCTCGAATAATCATATCTATGAAATATTAATCGCTTGCCATTTTTATTAAAATGCTTTAACTTTTTGTTAATCGTTATAAAATAGATAAAAAATTGATGCCTCGGAACTTTTTTGGAACTTTTTCAATCTCAATTTTTTTTGTTATTTTTTATTCAACATTTGAGTTAAACTCATGTGCCCATTTTCTTGCTTATTTATAATTTATTAAAAATACTAGAGTGAGTTCAAATTATGTGAAAATAGTTAGGAATGATGAATATGTAATGGATTTTTTGTTTGTTTGTTTGCGTTGTATGTATCTATATAAAAAAGAGTGATGTTTGTTATAATTTACTAGTTTTATAAATTACTTTATTTATTTTTGAATTCTTTAAAGTGCATAGCCAAACTTAATTATTGTCACATAAAAAAGCAAATTTTAGATTTAGATAATTTAAATCCCTATCATTTCATCAAATAATGTAAAAAAAAAAACAAGTGAAATTTAATCAAGCCGAGGAAAATGTTTTGAAAATAAAATATCAAAATAAAAACCGGCCTTAAATATTCAAACAATTTTTATTAAGACTGAGGAAATATTGGTGGAAAATATAAATGAAACAATTACTTATAGCTATGATAGTGTAGTAGGGAATATTTTAAGTACAATAGTAACTCAGGCAGTACATAATTATTATGATTGTATTAAATATTTTTTTCATATTGCTTCAAAATTGTTTTTTTATTACCCTTGATCCTAAATACAGTTACAGCACACATTATCTTAATACATTGTTTCTTGAGAATATACTCTTTTACTCTACGTCGGTCGGAAGTTATCGGAATTATCATAATCTGCCTATGCTTCTCCCAAATATGCAGTCTAACCGGGCGCCGGGCTATTCTGACCTCCACAACCCACAATGCCTGGGAAGCACGATACTCTTTTGTAGGACTTGCTGTCAGACTTTCAGGCTGCCCTTAACGACTCCTTCCGATTCCAAATGAAACCACAACCACTTTCTAAGCAAGGTATATGCGCACATATTTATAGGTGACTTTTAATTGGCAAACATACAAGGGGTATATGAAACTTTCATTCAAAGTCAATTATTTTTAAAAGAGTAACCGTAGAGTTTCTTGACGGCTCTTCTTCATAGGAAACGACCAATTGGAACCGTGTTTCTGAAGTTTCCTAAGTACCCATGTAAGTTTATGTGAAATAAAATAATTTGATTTGATTCATTATGTTTGACCTAGGGACGTCTAGTTTTCGAAATATTTGCGAAAAACTCAAAAGGGGATTTTAAGTTATACATTATAGGGAAGGCCAGCGGAGTAATTGCGTAATGCACTAACAGTAGCAATGGCTTTTACTTTGACAGTTCAACAACATTCATTGCGTTATTAACGTTGCTGAGCAAACAAATTTTTCGAAAATATGAAGCAATGTGTTAGCAAAATCCTTTAAAATGGTTTGTTATTGAAAGTACCAACACAAATAGGTTGCTGGTTTCAGAGCGGCCAACTGAAGTGGAACGAACTGTTAATCCAACAAGTTTTGGCAAAGGTCACGGTAAGGCCAATTAAAGGTCATCCATGAATCTGAATACAAACATCTCGAGTGGGTGTGTTACAAGTGGGAGATGATAATTTCATAATGTTTGACCTAGGACGTCTATTTTTGAGCTATTGCGAAAAATATAATCATAATATAAGGATAATCTTCCAAGTAATCCATTTTAAGACGCAACTTACGATTACACTTGTCCGGATTGAACACGGAAAGGCAAATGCGTGTCCACATTAGTCCTTAAAGCCTTAACATAAAGTACAAAATACAAGCTAAAACAGTTTAAAAACTACGACGGAAGTGGAGTGACTTCCGTAGTAGTTTTATTATACGGAGTAGTTGAAGGAAACGAAGATCTTCTAGCATTTATGTAAGAATAAAAAGTAGGTAGAGTATGCAGGACAGGACGAGTCGTGGAACTAGTAGACATATTATGAGCGTTGGCAATTTGATCGTGAAGCCAGAACCCAGAGTGGCTTCTAAAGACACCATCGTTGACTGGTCCGCGACCGAATTCAGGGCGAAGATACACAGGCCTTAGTATCAAAGGAGGTATGTTAGGTTTTCTTGTGCTCGCTTCAGGCTTCACACTAATAACCCTGACAGGAGGAGCTTCTTTTGAATTAAGAAAATCGAAATCGTAAACAGGTGTTTTGACAGTTCTTGAATGTTTCTTCCTTAAAGCCCGGTTAAGGTTGGTAGTCACCGGCTCGTTAGGCATGAACACGTGGTGGTAGTGCTTCATAATTTCGTCGAGTTTCTCTTTTGTTATGTTCTGTTTGTCGGGTGCCGTGTGAGTCATATCCAAGAAAATTTTGTTGCACTGTGCCGTGTTCTTTCTCTTGGAGACTGGACAAGTCTGAAAAACAAGTGAATTTGTTAAGAAGGTTACCAGTTTTCATTTGTGGATGACATTGAAAGCGCAACAAAAAACCCAAAAGAACCTCAACCTGATGCCGAAGATCTTGCTCAGTGAAAAAAAAGAAAAAGAATGCTTGAAGCCAAAGTAATGGACACACGGCCTAAATCTAAAAGGAAGAAGAAGTAGCTGTCACATTAATTATCATGTCATACTTTATAAAAGTGGAAAAGAACGGTTAAAACCATAGACGATCTCTATGGTACTAAAGACTCAGAACAAAAAAAAAACATAACAGAAGCGTATTTCGCGCTCTTTAATTCTAACTGTCCTATAACTTGTAACTTACCATCAACATAGCATCAATAACATTCAGCAGCTTCTTCTCCGAGTTACAATGCTCCCCATACATCGGTATGTTGATGAAGGCGCTCATATAGATGTCCAGTAAAGCGGCCCACTCCACCTGGTCTGTTGTGAACTGACGTATCCTGTCCTTCATCTTGAAGTAGTCCATAAAGTTGTACTTGTTCAAAACACCCATTTTTGACATCATGCATGAGGTTGGCTCTTTTGAGTCTTTGCACTGGAATAACAAAAGTTACAGAAGAATGACAAAAGATCTTCGAAGGAGGTAGACAGGTGTAGTGCACAAAGGTAAGCTGACATCCAACGTTTTTGTTACGGATCATAAAGGCTATAGGAGCAAGAATAATGGTGAAGGAAGAATAAGTAGAACACCATTAAGTAGAACTTCATCATCATTTCAGTCGACAGAAATCCACTGCTGGACAGATGCCTCACCCAAAATACCACCACTTCGACCGGTTTCGTGCTTCTCACGTCCAGCGGATTCCAGCCGCCTTCACAAGGTTATCGGTCCACCTTGTGGGAGGCCTTCCAACGCTACGTCTTCCGGTACGCGGTCGCCACTTCAGAACCTTTCAGCGCTATCGGCCATCTGTTCTGTGAACAATGTGTCCAGCTATATGCCTCTTAAGTTTGGCAATTCTTCGGGCTATGTCGGTTACTCTGGTTCTCCTGCAGATCTCTTAGTTTCTGATTCGATCACGCAGGGAAACTCCAAGCATAGCCACTGAAACAGCGATCTTCTGTCTCAAGTATACTGTCCAATACTATGCAACAAGGTAAACACCTGTATATGCGTGCTTTTTGGACTTCTCCAAGGCATTCGACCTAGTTTCTTATGACTGCTCTGGAGGAAACTCTCCCATGACAGTACATAACTCTGACATAATATTATCATTAATTGACATTTTAAACCTACAATTTTAATTTCAACTCTTCATTATTGGCTATTGTGGACAGCATGTTAATTCAGATCAACTGTAACACAGTTGAAATGGCAATCATATCCTTTGGTTTAAATTGTTTTTCTTTTTTCTTTATTAGATTATTTTATATTTTGTAAATATAGGAACGTTTGTCCGAACCATTGTCTATTTGTTAAACATATGGTACCTACTTGTTGACAGGCATACACTGTCCTCCCATACCTATTAACACTGTAATTTGAAAACATTGTAAAAGTCTAATATTTTTTAAAGAGTGACCATGGAGTTTCTTGCCGGCTCTTCTCCATGGGAAACGACCAATTGGAACCGTGCACCTAGCTTCTGACGTTTCACAAGTGCCCATGTAGGTTTATGTGAAATACAAAATTTTGATTTTGATTTTGACACTATCCTTCCTGGGGGAGTGATTGCTGTACTGAAGTACTGGTACAGCAACCAGTCCAACTATTTTATATGCGGGGGGGGGGGATGCCATGTTCGATGCGTCCAGGTTGGAGTGCGGCGTGAGGCAGAGGGGGCTTAGCTTACCCTGGCTCTTCAACCTGTATGTCACCCGGCTGATATGTGAGCTCAGCAACACCCAAGTCACCGTGTTGATGTGCTATTAATATTAGTTACGCGGATGATATAGTGTTGCTGAACCCATCGATCAGTGCGTAAAGAAGGCTTCTCCGAATCTGTGAAGACTATGCGGTGACTCATGCTCTCAGGTACAACTCAAACAATAGCAAGCGCAAAATAAAAAATATAGCATTGTTCCACAGGGCGGAATTCCACTAAAAAGGCTCGTCACTCGTTTTAAATACATGGGGCAGTGGGTCACCGATAGGCTGTCGGATGACGCCGATTTGGAGAGGGGACTCTACGTTCCCTCTTTCATTGGCTGCCAGGTGTAACATGTTGGCCCGCAGGTTCGCAAGGTATAGGTACTCGAATGTTAAAATAACACCGTTCACGGCCTACTGCCTGTCGCTGTACAAGTGCGCCCTTTTTTTTTAGGTGGGAAATCATCAAATGACTTCTCCCGCTCTGGGTGGAGCGGGAGGGCATGTCCGACTTTTACTGACTAAAACCCACCCGTGTTCCTTCAGTTGCCTGTGCCACGGCCACGGTTATCTTTTTCGAATTTCCCGTGACCCTGATACACGTGCGCCCTGTGGGTCCGAGTCCAATATAATAACGCGTTCCGGGTAATGCGTGAGTTGCGGCGCTTGTGTAGCGTGTCGGGGAAGGGGTCGCTGCTGCGAATCCGAATCGCGTCGCTGATGCGTCGGTTACACGGCAGGCCCAACAGCCTCGTGGCTACTATAGCCGGCAGGGTGGATGGCTTAAGAATAAGACTAAACAACCTGACACTGACCTTAACTGGATGGCGGCACTCTGGCCGTCATTCAGGTGTGTGAGGTAGTAGTCTTTAAACGTGTTTTACTTAGTAAGTACAAATAATTGCTAGTATGTTATGGATCTTTGGTATAGCAATAAAGTCACCCCAAGGGCATTGCCCTTTGGGTGCCTTTGGGACTTTTAGGTTCGGTTCAACCGGAAAAAAACTATCAGGATAACCCACAACTTACCGTATATCTATTGGCGAACCATCCATTATTCCTGATCTTAGACGGCACAGCAACATGTTCAACGTTGTACAGAGCTTCCAGACCACAATCCTGGAGGTGGCTGAGGTGTATCAACTCGGGCAGAAGACATATTTCACGACGGTTCTTCTGTATAATAAATTTTTTCAACATTACTTAAATAGCTTAGATACCACGAGACGTTAGAGAACACCTCACATGATAAAGGTAAGTCCCTATTTAAGTTATAATAAGTCACATGTACTAGGGGGCCAGCCTATATCTATAAAATCAAAGTTCGGGCCCTGATGGAGAAACTTAACACTTTTACAGACCCGTATATCGAACCCAGGACTACGACGACCCAAGATCAGCTGCGAATCGATGTACTGTAGAAAATTATTCAAATAAATAAATATAATTTGGATTGCCTCGTTGGTCTAGTGGTCGCTACTGCTTTGCATGAGGTCCTGGGTTCGATTCCCAGGTCGGGCAACGTGTTATTGGATTTTTCTATCTGGAATTTCTCAGTATCAGCCCGGAATCTGGATTTGTTTGGCAATAGGCTCGCCCCCTATTACATGGGACTTAAACGTAACTGGCGAAATGTGGTTGTACTATAGGTACACCTCTGCCCAAACATTCGTGGAAACAAAGCGTTATGTTATGTAATGTAAATATAATTTATTCTAAGTAACATAAAGAAATAGTTTAAACTTACAGGTCTATATTTAGAAGAACTGATCTGGCACGGAACGTCGTGGTTACCATGTCTGAAAAAACACGTAAGGTCAACGAGGAATGTCACTATGATACAAAGGCAATAAATTAAGTATGATTCAGATCTAAAAAACTGTTGAAAGTAGACCAGACACGCGTTATTTAGGTAAAGTCTATTACCTAAATAACACGTAATATGTACATCGTACAAGAATATTAAGTATTATTCTTGTACGATGTATATACGACATCAATTTGCTAAACCATTTCCCTGGGCACGCTAACTGGGCACGAATGGGCATTCGGCAATAAAAATAAAAACATGAATGTACTCACTTGCAAATATTAGATTTTCTCTTGTAAGGGCAGTTCTGTGAAGAAAAAATAAATACAGTGGAATAACTCGAACCTCGTTAAGTCGAAATCCTCAGTAAGTCGGAAAAAATTGCCATTCCCTTCCGCTGAACACCTAAATCTAACTCGAACAAAATGTTATTTCCCTACGAAGTATTGATGATACCCTATAACTCGAATTACAAAAAGGAGACTCCCTAAGTCGTAGTTAGTAAAATATAATGACGTCTTACTTGGAATTCCCCGAAATAATAGCAATAAAATCCAAAATAAATGTTCGGGTTCGGGGCTTCTAATACGTGCAATAAATGAATACATTTATGAAACTTTCTAAGTAACACAGCTGTGAACGTGATGTTTGTTCCTTGTCGACACAGGACACGATTACTTATAGCGGAGCTTGTCCATCAGTATTATTTTGGCCGTTAACTGACAACAACATGAGTACAAAGCGGAAACTAAAGACTTTGACTCTACGTGAAAAAAGTGATGTTATCAATGAGGTAAAAAGTAGCAAGAAAAAAAACGACGTCGCAGCTCAATACGGATTACCAGCATACATTTTGTATACAATAATTAAGAAAGAAGCCAAAATATTGCGAAGATATGAATCAAGTAGCAATTTATCTAGCAAAAGACGGCGTCTAGCTGAGTTACCTGATTTATAAGAATGCTTACTCAAACAGTGTCGGCCCAAACACATGAGCGTATCTGGGCCCATCTTACGCGAAAAGGCAGAAGAATATGTAATTTGTTTTAATATGTAAAAAGATATTACAAAACGTAAGTTGAATTATTATTCAAATTCGACACTACAAATCGAAATATACACTCTCTCAATCGCGCCTCTGTAAGTCGAAATTTCAGCATATAAGTCATATGTATCTCGAAGTTCTTGTTAATTCGAAAACTCGTTAACCCGTTTTATTTTTTGCGTTTCCCTTGACATTCGAGTTATAGAAATTCCTAACTATAAAACATTGTTCCTTCTTGTTAGGGTCCTTACCCAAAGTGTGCCAACGGAACCCTATTACTAAGCCTCTGCTGTCCGTCCGTCCGTCTGAATGTTAGCGGGCTGTATCTCATGAATAGTAATAGGTAGACACTTAAAGCTCGCACAGAAAGTGTATTTCTACTGCCGCTATAACAACATTTAATAACATAGATTAAAAAAACACGCTTTAATAGCAAACGAACAAAAAAGTAGAAAATAACACTTCTTGTTTGGAGACCATACAAGAAACGTGTGTGTTTTTCCGACGTATTTTGTCTTGTGACACGGAATCCTTCGTGTACGACTTCCACTATATTACAATTTTCACCGTTACATACCTCGGTCAACACATCCAAAGTACAAGACAACATATTATTGATCTCGCACCCAGCTTCGTAACTCCTCACAGGCTTGAACACACATTTAGTGAGGACTCTAGTTTTAGCCTTGGACCAAGTTGGATGAGTCTCAGTGAAGTTCTGAAGCATCTTTATGTAAGCATCGATATCGAGGATCCCTGTGTCTGTGATGATGCCCATTTTCCGGAACACGCAGGTTTCTTTTTCGCACTGAAAATGTTATAAAAATATAGTTTACTAGCTATTGATTACTAGCAGTTTACTAGTTTAAAGATTGAACTTGAGGTGACCGAGAATTAGTCTTTTCGGCCACGTTTTCGAGTGATAGCGGTGTGGAGGAGTACCTACTTTGTTACTCTAGTGCCTTTCAAAGACCTGTCCATGAATGAAATTCCTTTTCATTTATAAGTTGGTGTTCCACCTTACCTCCAATGATGAAACCAGATGGGTCGCTGGCTCACTCTGCAAGTGAGAAGGCAAATTAATTTGCATCTCTCTTTGCAAGTAATTCACGTTTGGACGCTGGCTCCAAGCAACCACCTACTGTACCTCGTTGTGACTCTTCGATGCCGGAGATCGCAATTCATAATAAAGAGGTCCGAAGAGTATTGTGCAGTCTTGATGTGAACAAGGCCAGCGGGCCTGACGGTATTCCAGTGAGAGTGTTGAGGCAGTGTGCGCCTGAACTTTCTCCTGTGTTAACGCGCTTGTTCCGCCTCTCTTTTGAAAAAAGAACGGTGCCAAAATCCTGGAAGCTTGCTAATGTACAACTAGTGCCCAAAAAGGGCGACCGTGCAGACCCTGCCCATTACCGTCCTATCGTCATTACCTCCATTTCGTGCAAGGTTATGGAAAAGGTACTGAACAGTAAGTTGCTGACCTACCTTGAAGACAATGATCTTGGCCTCAGACTCAGTGACCGTCAATAAGGCTTTCGCCGGGGACGGTCAACT
Source organism: Dasypolia templi (assembly GCA_963555695.1). NCBI lineage: Eukaryota > Metazoa > Arthropoda > Insecta > Lepidoptera > Noctuidae > Dasypolia > Dasypolia templi. The sequence continues at coordinate 4,026,061 of OY743148.1, read as the reverse complement.
GGCGATCTTCTTGTATGTGTCCCGCACTGCTGGGGCGAAGCTATCGAGAAACACGGCGAATCACCAGCTGTGTTGCTAGATATCTCGAAGGCCTTTGACAGGGTCTGGCACGCAAGTCTACTCAGCAAGCTTCCTGCTTATGTCATCCCGCAGATTTTTGTAGCTGGATATCGGACTTCCTTAGTGAACGATCGATTAGAGTAGTCGTTGACGGCTGCTCCTCTGAGCGTATGTCTATTGATGCCGGAGTTCCTCAGGAGTCTGTTCTGTCTGCAACTCTTTTCCACATTAATTTTACATTAATGACCTACTCCAACCTGGTATTGTTAGGTACGGAAATGACAGTACTGTTTCAGAGAGATACTTGTCCAGCCCGAAAACCAGCGGGGGTGAAGTTCGTTCCTTAAGAGAGGCCATGGTGGAGCGGACTGATTTGACTATAAGCCTTGTCTCCCGGTGGGATGATGACAATCTGGTCTCTTTTAACGCCACCAAAACACAGGCTTGTCTTTTCACCGCAAAAAGGAGTCGTTTCGACCAAACTCCTTTTCGGGGTACATCTGTTCCTGTAACTGATCGGCTTGAGCTCCTAGGCATGGAGTTGACGTCCAGTCTCAACTTTGGCGCAACCATTGAGCGCAATACTTAAACTGCGGCCAAAAACCTGGGCATTCTAAATAGAGTGAAGCGATACTTTACGCCTGGACAGCTTCTAACTCTTTATAAAGCGCAAGTCCGATCCTGCATGGAGTATTGCAGCCACCTTTGGGATGGCTCAGCAAAATACCAACTTGCCGCGCTCGACTCAGTGGAACGCAGAGCTAAGAGGCTCATAGGCGACGTAAAACTGGTGGATGACAAGCTTCACAGCTTAGCTCATCGCCGCAAGGTTGCCTGCTTATCGGTCTTCTATAGACTGTACTTCGGTGAATGTGCGCAAGAACTCCACGATCTCATCCCACCTGCCCCCTTCTACCATCGGACATCTAGACATACTGCTAATTACAATCCATACTTAGTTGCCATTCCACCAATTCGCACTAAGCGCTTCCAAACATCCTTCATAATGCGCACGGCAAATGCGTGGAACTCACTCCCTGCGTCTGTGTTCCCGAACGCATTCAACCCGAATCTCTTAAAAGTTAGAGTGCACAGGCTTCTTCTGGATAAGCTCACTCCATCGTAGACTTTGTCTCGGTCACTTCTGACCTAGACTAGAGTCAAGAGCAAACCCATCTCAAATAAAATAAAATAAATAAAAACCCGACCTAGTAAGCGTCGGCGCACCATGTTTATGGCATAATGAAAAAAAAAAAGTTACCCCAGTAACTTTCATCCTTTTTTTTTATGTATTAGCCGTCCTTGGGAGGACATCCGTCATCTTAGCAGCCACCCCTTTAAAGCCATTTCAGCTTGCCAGCCATCCACTATATATATTTTGATATATAACAATAAGTACTCACAGACTGAGGCACCAGCATCACATCCGGAACCGACTTAGTCCTTTCCGTAGTTGTCGTAGTCGGGGCTTCAGTGACTAAAGAATGGCTGGAAATTCCCAGTCTGTCCTGACCCTTAAAACTTAGATGGAAATCGCACTCGGATCTCCAAGAAGGGTTGATAAATTTCGTCATTTCACAGCAGTCAAGAGGGTCTGTGGGTTCCTGAAAAATATTATTAAATTAACGGACACTAGCGCACAGAAAAAAAAACAAAAGGCAACAAAATAGCATCCCTATTTGGTTGTCATATGTTTTTAGGGATCATTCAGTCATGCAAATAGTGCTTAACTTGGTGGTTATCTTAAAAAGCTACTCGTTTACGACCTTGAAGCTGGGCTGAAGGCCTGTGTTATTCTTTTTACTTGACGCTGTCTTTTGAAGGCTTCCTTATTCCTTTCAAGGAATAAAGAAGCTTTTAAGAAACTATATTCAAGATGGTACTCAATACCATACTGCTAACTTTAGAATAATTATTAGTGTGTCGATAATTTTCCCGTTTCAGCACGAACTACGAGTCAGCAAGATTTAACCGATTGGATGATGATTGATGCGTAGGTACTTGTGAACAGGCCTCATAACCGAACTGTACCTTGGAGCCATATAATTTCATGTAGGTACCCTGGAAGGGGTGGAAGGTAGGTGATGTGCACTGTGCACGTGTTTGGTACTTACATCACTCGGAAGGTCATTTGGCGTTCCACTAAAATCATATACCGGCAAACGTTTTCTGTGTGGGTGCTCATAATCAGCAGTCGGAGTTGGTGCAGGAGTAGTTGGAAACCTTACAATGTTCTGCAACATTGAAACATTGATCTTTAGCTGATAGACGGCAGCTCTGCTTTCTACATGGCTCCGTCTATAAACTATATTTGGAGTACATCATTTTTGAAGGTATGGAGGTACAGGATCGTAAGTTTCTCTCATACTCCATTAAAATGGGAGGATCCTCCGACCAGCCGAGTGTTGTATCTGGTGGGCAATCATATGTCTCATGAGACATTTAAGTTCTGTCTCTGGGATAGGATCTTATCTCCGATGCTCTGTATTGATGAGGAGTGTAATGAGATGTCTATGGCGGTTGCGAGAGATCAGAGTGGTGGGGTGGGTGGTCAGAGAGGCCGTCGTTTTGTCATAGAATAAGAATAAAAAATAAAACCTCAATTAAAAGAAATTTTTGAAGTCAGGTACTCACTTCATCTGGGATGTCAAATGGCATTATCACCGTTTGTTTTTTGTTTATTCCTTTATTGTCATATGAAGGTGTGATTTCAAATGAAGTTTCAAAAGTTGTCACTTCAGAAGCAGCTGTCGCTTCAGTAGTTACAGCGTTCTGTAATATTAAAATATTGAACTTGAGCTAAAGCACTGTAGAGTCTAGAAAATAATCATACACAGGAGGGTATTAGTTGTTGTATAATTCTATTTATTTTTAATTCAGATCCTATATTCTATGAGACTTTTGTAGCCACCACTTATCACAGCACTTTACCACGTTTTGACGATCAGTTAAAAAAACACAGAAAGCAAACAGTTCTCGAAAGAACTAACTCGCTCTGATTCGCATTATTTTCAAAATAAATTATTCACATTGATTCGTCGACAACAAGTATTTCTTCCACCTTCTACTAAACCAAAGTCTTCTAACTTTGCTATGTTCTAGTTTTTGATCCGGCTACTTAAACACAATGTGAATGTAATAAACGCTTTCTGCATTAAATGAAAGTACCATTAGGTATCCTTCTTTATTCATAGTCCTAGTTCATCCATCCATACTAATATAAAAACTAGCTTTTGTCCACGGTTGGTTTGGGTTGACCCATGTGCCAAACTTATCCAAATCCGTTCAGTCGTTTTAGCGTAAAACTTAAACATACACACTCACTTCTGCATTTATAATATTATGTAGTAATTCTGTCTGGATGTAACCTTTTCACGCCTCAACGGATTTCGTTTTCGTTTTCGGAGTTTATAAATGTATGAGAAACAGGGTGTAAAGTTCCCTCATCTTCTATAGGACATGAAGAATCCTACGACCAAACGGGTGTCGTGTCTGGTTGGCCACTGCCCGTAGATGTCGAGACGTTGTATATATGCTAGTTGCGCGGTAAACTCTGCTTGCTAGATGCAGGAGTTTGCGTGACGTCAGTGTTATACGTAGTACGCATGCGCCGGTGTAGTTGCCGCCATAAAATTATCCAATGGGACCCCCATTGGATTATTTTCTAACCTCCACGCGCGCAAAGCTGCGGGAAAAGCTAGTAATTTATAACTATTTGTATCTAAACCTTACCTGAAAGTATACAGTCTGCACATCAGTGTACCTCGGGCCGTGGTCGAAGTAGTTTATGAAGGAGGAGAAGCCACATTCTTCCAGCACCGTCGTGTTGAATATAACTGGCAAGTCGCAACATTTTGAGTCGAAATACTGTTGAAAATAAAAGTTAAACTTGACAAAATTATTCAGCAATGCATTAGAATAGCATTAAATTGCTTTTTTTATTTTATTATTTTGGGTTTTATTGGTGTACAGGTAGGTACTTACGTTTTTCAAAAACCAAGCTGGCCGACGCTCTCTTGGCAAATTCTTCTCCAAATTTACGTAACGGCTGAAAATATTTTGTTGGTTCAATAACGATGAAAAATTCTAAGTTCAACCTTTCAAAGTGCCGTCTAATCAACTTGAAAGAAATAAGAAAGAAAATACATTTTTTTAGCTCAGACTTCAAGGCACACAAAACAACATATGTATTATACTCCAAATAAAAAAAAAATAGTAAAACAATGAACCAACTAACCTTTGTGAGAACATGTATTTCAAGCCAGCAAGAGATGTAACGGGAGAGCACGAATCATCCTTTCTTGTACTGCTTACTGGACAGAACTGTAAGTAGTTTTAATCAAATATCTGTTACAATAATGTGGTTTTAATTGTGGTTAGGTTGTATGCGAGGTTTAGCTACGCTTGCCTTAGATACCACATTAAAGACCTGACAGCCTCAGAACTCTGGCAGTCCCAAAGTCAGAAACTGAAAACCGGTTTAATCTAAGTCATGATAATGTCAGTCAATCTCCGTGTCAACATAGAGGTTAGAGTGCATTACTCCAACTTTACTACAACTCCATTCTTTACAAAACTCATAATATAATGATCTGCTTCTGGTTTAAACTGTGGGTATAAGCATGGCAAGCAGATTATCATCATCATCTTCATCCACAGTGCGACTTCTAGACCTCTTTGCCTGTCCCACTCCCAAAGTTCCGGTGCCAACCTCACCCAGTTTCTATACCCCAGCACAAATTAATAACATGATAACTGTTATACAGATCAGTATTCTGCTCTCAAAACGGTGAAGGAAACCGGGATGACCTAGAACCAAAAATTTGTGCGTGGTGGATTATCACCCACTTCCTCTCACTGAGAGTGAGAACATTATATTATAGAGCAGTATCAGGGATTTATCTCTCTACATGCACATTTTGCTGATACTTACGTCAATCATCTGATCCACAACACAATGCATCAGGGCTTGTCCGGGACAAGTGTTGGTAAACCTTCGTGTTCTGTTTTCATAGCAGTTATCCAATACCTTCCCGAGCACAGCCTGCCAGTGACCCTCGGGCAACACGCGTCTGAAAACTTCCTCGCTTATCTCTTTTGAAGGCAAGGAGTCTGGCAAACCCAATTTTGTGCTGATGCAGTTCCATTGATGACACTGGAATTAGGTTTAGAAATAGATCAACGGTAATGAATATGTGATTTTATAAACAAAATTATAATTTTCTCTCCTAAGTACCTACCTAAATATTGTGTGTTATAAAATGTTAAGGCAGAGCCTGCCAACTACAAAAGTAATTTTTGGGGATGATTCAACAGACGTGGTTTCCACCTAAAATCCTCGAATAAGATGCATCTTACTTCAACCGATAGCTGGGAAGGTTGGGCCAATTCTTGTTCCCAGCTAAAGCACTAGGAAGTGGTGTAAGGCGGGCGTTTTGGGGGACTTTCATATGTAATTGTGACCTTCTAAAAGTACCGATTCTGAGCCTAGTTAAAAAAAAATGATTTTTATTTGATTTGAGTGCACTTGCATGCATGCTTTAAAAGACAAATGTTTAATAATTGCTTCCTATCACAAGTATCTAACATATAGTAATGCCTCATTATTTTATTAATATTATTTTTGGGCATAAACATTTTAAGCCTTTTTTTCTATTTTTTTTTGGGTGGGAAATCATCAAATGACTTCTCCCGCTCTGGGTGGAGCGGGAGGGCGTGTCAGACTTTTACTGACTAAAACACACCCGTGTTCCTTCAATTGCCTGTGCCAGGGCCACGGTTACTCTTTCGAATTACCCGCAACCCTGAGGCGTCGGCCCTATCGGACCCCGTCATTTTGTGCTGTCATCTCTTTGAGGCGCGCGTGGAACACGACGCGCCGTCGACCCGGGCCTGGTCCTTACCAGACAGCGAGCTACCCATTGCTCGCCGTCCGCAAGCCCGCGCCTACGGTGGCCGGGAATCTGCAGGCGACTCCCGACGCCCAGGGCGTCTCCTGCGGCGACTAGTGGGAGCGTGAGGGCGCAAGGCTCTCTCCCTCACGCGCTGACGTGACGGCTCTCCAATCTCTCTCACTCCGTACCATGGCCTGGACCAGGGCCGAACGAGAGAGATCGCCGCCGCCGATCGCCTCCGCGAGGTGCTCCACCCAAGCTGGGCAGACCTCCACCGTATGCTCCACCGTGTCCTCCGGGCGATCCACACAATGGTGACACCCGGGCGTTTCCTCCCGCCTTATGCGAAACAGGAACCTCCCGAAACAACCGTGTCCGGTGAGGACCTGTGTCAGGCGGAAGGTGAGGACGCCGTGTCGCCTCTCCAACCACTCCTCAAAGCGGGGACTTACCGCCGCTATTGTGGCGTGCCCAGCACTGGGTTACGACAATCGCACCCTCCATGTCGCCATGAGATCCCGCCGGAGCTCTGTCCGCTGTACCGTTATTTCTCGCGGCAGCGGAGTAACACCCCGGTGTTTTGCCTCCTCGTGCCACTCCCATACGTGCGCGAGGGCTTTTGTCTCCAGATCTTATTGCGGCAATCCGGCAAGGAGGCTCGCCACCTCGCAGGATACCGCGCGGTATCCCCGGACCAGCCGGATGGCCATGACCCTTTGGGACGCTTCCAACCGGCGGGCTGGTCGGCGCCTCAAAGAACGCGCCCACACCGGTGCCCCGTAAAGGGCTATTGACTGCATGACTCCCGCGTAGAGCCTCCGGCAGGAGGCGTTTGGACCCCCCAGATTGGGCAGGAGCCGTCTCAAGGCAGCCCCAGCCCGCTCCAGTCTGGGAGCCAAACGTCGGAAATGCTCCACGAAGTTCCACCGGCTGTCGAGGACGAGTCCCGGGTACTTCATCGTCGACTCGACGCCAATGTGGACCCCTCCTGCCGTTATCTGGGAACCCGACTGTGGCGCGTTCGCAAGTTCTGCCGCCGCCTGGTGCGACCTCCCCTGTGCCAGGACCAGCGTGTCGTCAGCGTAGCAAACCACTACTGACGCCACTAGGGAGGTCGACGCGCAGCACCCAGTCGTAACCGATATCCCACAGTAGCGGGCCCAGGACCGATCCCTGTGGGACACCGCACGACATTTCTCGCCGGTTCCACTCTCCCCGGTGACCGGGGTAGATGACGGCCCTGTCCATCAAATAGGCCTCGACCACGCGACAGAGGTAGGTCGGCATCCAGTGATAAAACATTTTATGCCTGTGGTGTTATTCGTTGTTATCACAGTAGGTATTTATAATGTGGGTATACCTACTTATTGATACCTAATTATAATGTTTTTCATCAGTTATTAGTTGATCGCATTTACTTGCACTTTTATAAATGGATGCAGAAACTTACCAAGCGCGAATTCTTCAGGTTAGACCTTCCGAAGCCAGCTTGTCCCAGAACCTGGAAATATAAAATCACCTGTAGATAGGCCCTTGTTTCTCTAAGCAGCCTTCGTATTAGAGACTTATCATATTACCTACTGCTCCTTATATTAGATCTTGCTTGATAAAGCAAGGGATGAAGGCTCTTACATGGAACGAAATGCACTCAGAAGATCACGAGTCATTCTACTTTGAAGATCATGTGGTTATGTGGTCTCTTATAGAGATAAACAGTTATAAGGTTTCTCTTGTACATTCCCCTCAACTTCAAAGAACTCTCAGTTTATCTAACCCCCGAATATTCAAACGCCATTAAACTGGGCATTCATGAAAGTATTTGTGTAGCTACTTTAGAAGAGACTGCATCAACGGTGTCTATTTAGTTATGTTTGAGTATTCAACCGTAAATCATTACTTATAGTATTTTTATCTCACGAAGCGACGTGCGTTTTACATACGGTTACCAAGTGTACAGTAGCGCTCATAAGTCCATAATATGCAATCTCACAAAGCAATAGATTGACGCTTCGGTTTCACTTACGACCTTCTTCTTTAGGTTGTTTCTATACTATAGACACGCACACACACTCACTCTGTCTGTAATTGATACTAGTTCATAATTTCAACTAACCTAACTTAAGGCTTGCTAGCATAGTCGTTACCGTGCTTGGGTAGGAGCGATTATGGCAAGCCCTGAGTTCGAATCTCTCCTGCGCTTGCGGATTAAGCTTGATGTTATTTTTAAATAATATCTTTTTATAGTTTTTGATATGTTAATAATAATAACTAAAATTTACAACTTTTGTTTGTTTTAATAACATTACTTGGAGTGGTTCGATAATCATTCGATACTTGTCTCGTTTATCTTGTTTACTTAGATAATAAAAGTTTGTAGGTAGGTCTACCTACAAACTTTTATTATCTAAGTAAACAAGGTACGTACTTGGTAGACCACAGAAAACTGAGTAAATTATTTCGATTTCTGTGAGGTAGATGCAATTCGTTACGACTATTCACATAGTTGAATGTTGTTGGTTAGTGACGAATGTTTAAATCTGTTTATTAGCGGTTATAGTTTTCAAAATTCAATGTAATATTAATATTGAAGCGTTGGTAATATGATTGCGCTGCGTAAAAGTGGACGTAAATGATGTGATAACACAAATAGACTAAGTGTGAGCGTTATCATTTAAATGTTTCATATTTTACTAAATATAAATTATTATTTGTTTAAATTTGTAATGATGAGTAAAGTGTTCTAAACATAATGTTACTAAAATACTTTTTCTTCATTTTTATAGTTTATAGTATTACATTCTTTGTTCTTGAGAAACACTGTGGGTAAAGAGATGTGAGGAAGAGGGAATCCTTGCTAGTCGGAGCACTTGTTTAAGAAGTGGAAGACTTATTTAAATGAGACTTCACATAGTGAATGAATATGAAACAGATGGTTTCATACCAACCGGACATTTTTTTAAATTATTCAACATGTCATTAAAAACGGTTCGCCGTGTACTCCACGGCAGGAAGGTTGCATCACCGAAGCCCAGCAAACGATAACGTAATAATTTAAACAATAACGTTTAAGTTTCGGAATAGTTGATCCTGTATATTGCGCTATATCCGTGATTATATAATTATAAAAAATGAGGTTTAGTTTCAATCATCTTTTCTTAAAGAAAATGAAAGATTAAAGAAAATACTTAAGCTGTCCTCAAAATGTAATCTAAATTCACTAAAGCCAAATAATATCTGAAATACTTAATGTAAACAAACTGCCCTACATAACAACTTATTAAACTCACTTATTTTAGAAATTCATGATCGAAGGTCAATCTTTATGGTGAAATAAATCTACTTAACAATTTTTTTGGACATTTCTCATGTCAAAATAAAACAAATTGCTTCTTGACATAGTATTGCACATATTTGGCTGAGGAAGTTATTCTAAATAATCGTATCGGTTTGTTATGATTATGTTAAATTATTATAATAAAATAATTATGTTTTTATTTTTGTTATCGCTTTAAACGCTTTTTTTTAATTCTAAACCCTTTATTGCGATAGCAAAGATAATAAAAAAGCAGCATTTATTTTTAGAAAATTGTTATTATTGCAAAACAAAATAAAACTTTGGCAATAAAACTGCGCTGCATCTTATGAGATCAGAACGTTAGCGCCTACTGCTACCAGTTCATATTAGATTAAATCGAATTTTAGCAATGCCATAAACTGGCCAGGTCACGAGCATGATGCGTGTCTAAAAAAAGCGACGGAAATATGTTTTTGTTTCGTCTAGGGCGATGCGAGTGCGACTACGTCAGTGTGTGCCGTGCAAAACTGCGATCTATGTGGTGTGTCTCGTTTAAACACATCCAGTCGCACCGTGAGTTCACAGCAATATACCTATGCACTTTTGAACGCTTACTGTACAAACACGCTGTGAATGTGTGCGTAAAGACGAGTAGCGTCAGCACATAACACGCACACACGCACACACACATTTCCGACTTCGCCACTGTCATAGCGTGTTTGTACACGTAATAAACACAAGTAAAGCACGCGTCGCTTTGTGAAATAAAAATACAGTATCAGAAGTCATTATTTTAACATTTAATGCAAAACATTAGTATTAACATTCTGTTAGGTACCTACCTACCAGACAAAATAACGGTTGTTTTCAGAAAATCATGATCTTCTTATTTCTTCGTCTTTTCTATTAGGTATAAAAACATCAAAATCCATACATACCGCTGGCAAAGCCACAAACAACCACAGTAACCACAATATTTTCATGTTTAACCAGGGAAGGTTCAAGAATTACTGACCAGTGACCACAAGATAATTTAGCCGCGTATATCTGAGGTCACGACTTGCGATAGCACTATTTTGCGTTGTTTAAACGGGGACAGAGTATCCCGTTGGCACGTGTGTCGGCGCCTTAGTTATTACTCGTTATTTTTAACTCTGGAGCGGCTACACTCTCGTGATGTTTTCCTGAAACCACTAAAAGCGTAATTCAAAACAGTTTCTATTACAGCCCACATTTTAGCGTAGTCTATCTGACTAATATCTAGCCTGTTTCGGATTTGTTATCATTCGTAAGGAAAACTTACGAATGATAACAAATCCAATACAGCCTTCCCTTTTGCTGCCATCCCCTTTGCTGTCCTCCCTCCAGCAAGCCCTAAGCCGAGGTCTGTACCCCATATTATTTTAATTAGTCCGTATCCCATTATTATTTTAATTATTGTGTGAGGACTTAGTGGGTTAAATTTTTTACTAAATTTTGTCTGTCTAAGTTTTTTTTTTTATCTGGCAGTTTGAGTACTTAATGCGGCTTACCCAAATGTCCTTTCTTTAGTATTGTTCGTCGTATCGTTGAGCTACTTAAGTTCTGAGCTACACGATTAATGACAAATGCGTGCACTGACTGGACAGGTCTACACAAATCTGTATGGTTCTTTCTCTAAAGCCCATTTCAGACATCAATCCACATGGTCTGTCATGATCTGACCAAGATTATGTCTGGACTTTAAAACAGACTGTGACCTCTGTGTTTGACTGACTACGCTGAGAAGACGGGCCAGAACTTTCTTCCAAAAAAAAACAACGATAAACATTGACTGCTGCCTACACCTTGTAATCGGAGCAACTACAATCTGAGTTTATCTGACGGCATTATACATTCAAAAAGTTTACGGAACTAGCTTTGCGTTTAGCCGTAGGCAGGCACCTATGCTATTTTTCAAACTCCAGCTACTACTAAGGATGAATTAACTTGATTTCCCCGACTAAGGAATCGAACCGAGGCGAGGACCACGATCAGCAGTCGCGCAGAAAGTATGTATATATATTTATACTAATGAGTATTCACTAATGTAGCTGTGTTCTAAAATAATTTAGCTTTACTAATGTTTGTTCCAAAACTATCTAAATATCAGGAAACGTAAGCTGTGGAAGAGTGGATGCCCATTTGTAGGGCCACTTCAAATTGAGTGCTTGATTATTTAAAGACCCAACATTTTAACTTTAAATTACCAGATGTTTTTCATTTGATAATTGAGGTTCATTTATTAAATATAATAAATTTAAAACTAACCTAATAATCTATGTCCTGTAATGTACGTACCTAATAGGCATGGTAATAGCTCTAGAGAGAGGAACCACTGCACCATTACTGCGCGTGCCGTGACCAGGAGTACTGCTTTCTGAGGCAAGCCCTTGACCCTGCCGCGCAATGCGAGCCTCCTGATGTGTAGGTCGAGGCTCTCCGCTACGAGTATTAGGCCCAATACTGTAAGGATTATCGGTACAATGGTTGCAGAGTCCACGTTCCACATGTCGACAACCTCGTGTGCTTAGTGAAGATAATTGTTTTTTTTTTCTTTCTCAGCTTTCACGAGATTCTCGTCATGAGAAACAGCAATCGATCTATCACCACAACAAAAGTTACGGAAACAAAAGAAGCGGTGCGAAAAAGCGGTACAGCAGCATCTAAATGGAATGCCCAGAATTCGGCTACGTGTTTGCCGTCATCACTGGCGTCCATCAGTTCCTGTAACGTGCAGCTAGCAGGACACGCAGACACATGATATCAAGTGTCCCATCGTTTGTGGGACAGTACCACATTTACTTACACTGCAAGGCTGAGACGTTTATGAATTTCCACCTGAACAGGTTTTCCTTGCTTCGGCCAACCTGGGTTCGGAGTCTCGGAATCTGGATAGTGTGTGTGTGTGTGTGTATGTCCTCTCTTTGTGTCATATGATTATGTGTGAACGTGAATGTGAGAGGGTGTGTGTTTGTGGTAAGTACCTAGTCAATCACTGTATAGTATAATAATTTATAGTAGATATCAATTCAGTCTCTTCGTAAGTTATTTTTTGTAGTAAGTATTTAGTTTTACATTGTGTTTTCGTTAAATGTTTATAGCTCTGTTTATATTATTATAGATGTAAGGTTCAATGAAGTTGGTAAATCTTGAGCTCAAATTAGTTGTACTTATTTCTGATGCATGCCTTATCTTTTCATCGTTGTTGTAGGATTAGCGGATTATAAGTATGTTTGCTGTGTTGTAGAAGAGTAACATTAAGTAGATATAGTTGTATTACAGTCAAAATCTCTCAGTTTTTGTACAGCGGTCGAGAAAAACAATCGTTTCAAAGTACTAACTTTGAGCACTGCACGTTTGGCGGTTCAAAGAGATTCTTTGAACCGCCTCTCCGGAAGGAAATACAGTAAGATAAAAGCGACTGACAGAGAGCATAATAGATATGTTTCAGCAATTCTGGATCAGCCACATGCCGTAAATCCTTAAAGTTTTCAAAATGAAAACCCATGTAATCAAAATGCTACACTTCCTCCCAAGTATCTCTATAGAATAGAAGAGCCGTGTCGTCCGCCAAAGTCTATTACCGTTAATACGTAAGTCTTAACTGGCAGAGGTCATTGATGAAAATTAAATAGAGCGTCGGCCCTAAAATACTCCCATGAAGAATACCGATATTGACTTCGCAGTCATCACTCAACCACTAATCGACCAAACACGTTGAGCTCTCACATCCAGGTAACTTTCGAACAGTTTTAGCTGATCGCCAAAAATTCCGAGGTGTTCAAGCTTCTTCAGAAACACATAACATAGCTTCTTCAGAAAGAGTGGCGCAGCTGCGCAGGGACAGTTTCAAAAGCCTTCGCAAAGTCGAGGCAAATCGTAAGGACCTTTTCTCCCCATCCAACCTAGAAAATATAGTATCAGTAAGTAGTTAGAAATAAATTAGAATTAAACTCGTTTTTTGTGGCTATTGTGAACAGGATAATAATTCAGATTTGTTACAGTTGAAATAGCAATAGGTTTTTAATTTCATTATTCTATTTTAGTTTTATTTTATTAATATATATCTTCGGAATGTGAGAAGGTCTACACAACCTTCCCACATTTCGATTTCCATAAAGACTGTAGATTTGTAGACCATTTTCTATTTGTTAAACACCTGATTCTTGTTGAAATGTCTACACTGTCCTCCCATACCTATTAACACTGTAATTTGAAAACATTAGATATGCCAATTATTTTTTAAAGAGTAACCGCGGAGTTTCTTGGCGGCTTTTCTCCGTAGGAAACGACCAATTGGAACGGTGCATCTAGCTTCTTACGTTTCATTTGTGCCTATCTCTCGGTAGAGAGTAATTATATTATTCGGTGCCTAGGTAGATTTATGTGAAATAAAATATTTTGTTTTTGTTTTTGATATTTTGTAGACATTATTCACACGTGCCACTGCTTAGCCACATATTGTCGCCGCGATCAGTACGTGTGATCAGGCCCTTAGAAATTGTGTAACCTTTAAATTTAAAGAGCACAGCAGTTTTATTCGACATGTTTATTTAACCTTGGCTCTTCGTATCATACGTGGTATCAAAACAAAATAAGTATGCATAGCAATTGAACGTAGTTATTGCACTCTTTTATTGACACAGCGAATTAGAATTAGCATTATTCAATTACCTATAAATTCATGGCACAGTATAAAAAAATGGGCCAAATTTTCATTGACAACAAGAGCAGTAGTGTCTCTTGTATCATTGTTTGTTTGTTGTTGTCTTAATTGGAATGATTTGACACGCGTTCGTGAAAAGCATAATTATCAACAGCCTACAGCAGTCGTCCACTGCGGGACATAGGCTATTGCACGCTATTTAGATTTTCAGCAACTTTTGCATCCAGCTGCTACCTAGCCACCCTGCGAAGATCGTCGCTCCACCTAGTCTGAGGACGTCCTACCTTATGTTTGCTGATTCGCGGTCTCCACTCAAGAACACGGCTACCCTAACGGTCATTGGTTCTACGGCTAATAGGATCGGCCCATTGCCACTTCAGCTTTTGTGAGCTATGTCGACAACTGTGGTTCATCTGTAGTAGCCGACATTATCGATTTGCAAAGCATGTTTATTTAATTATTCGGATTGTTTTCTTGTATTAATTAGTTCACATCAGTTCACTGCTAGGCAAAGGCAAGAAACTTGGTGTACAATTAAATTTTAAAAGCTGACGCGTTGGTCTAGTGATCGCAAGAGTACTGCTGACCATGAGGTCCTGCGATCGATTCCCAGGTCGGGCAAAATTTTATTGGGTTTTTCTATCTAGAATTTCTCAGTAGCAGCCCGGAGTCTGGATTTGTCCCCGGTTGATGGCAATAGGCTCGCCCCCTATTACATGGGACTTAAGCATAACTGGCGAAATATGGGTGTACTATAAGTACACCTCTGCCTAACCCTTCTGGGATTACAGGCGTGATGTTATGTTACGTGTTAAATAAAAAAACAAAATAAATCTAACATAATTTATTGGTGAATTGAATCCCATAAAATAAAAAAATTGTTTACACAATAAATCAGCTACTTACAGAATTAAGCAAAGAACATTGTTTCGATAACACAGATAGATACGCAACATCGATTACTATGTTTCAATTCTGAATCTCAGATAATTAACATTCATCAACTATCTACTTTAGCGTTATGTATTCAAAGTTGATTTTCGTTTGATCGTATTAATAACGAGGTAGGTATTAAAAATGTTGGTTGAACTTTTATCATGGATGACATTGTTTCTGAATTAAAGTATGTTAGATTCTAATGCTAAAAACGAACCAATCAAGACCCTTGGCTTGTGTAAAACTAAGCGCAATAGAGAGATCAACCTCTAATTCTATTGTTTTAATTAATTGATCGAGAATAAATACATAAAAAGGCGGGTCAAAGATTTTTTTTTTACAAAAACAAACACTTTTGCGACAAAATTGTGTATCTTTACATAATGATAGCCTGTATAGAGATCTACAAAACCTGATCCGAAAAAACATTGATAAAAGTGATTGCATAAACAAAAACCAGCCAATAACGTTAACAGTGCTGCAGCTGGGACACAGGTTTCTTCTATGAGAGAGAGAGTGGGCAGTAACCAACCACGCGGGCCAAGTGCAGGTTGGTAGATGTCACGTCTTAGAATGTATAGTTATAGGACCAATTCCCTTTGATTTGAATTCATCGATTACATAAGAATACTCGTAAAAAATTCGGTACATAAATGTATTTGTTATTTTATTTTCAATGTGCTGTATCTATCTGTATTTCCGACCAAATTTTGTCGTTCTAAGCAGAAACTAACGATTGTATTAGCTAACAAGATTCTTAGATTTTTATTAATTAAAAGTTTTGTAGGACGTGAATTCAAGGCTAGTTACAAATCCTTGCTTCAAAACACCTGGTCGCTTTGAGGGAAGCGACTATTTCATGAAATAGCCATTCAATGGGATTAAATGAACTTAGGAGGGTTGTATTGACGATTTTAAAGATAATAAGTCGAACCATATTTTGTTTAACATACAACAAAAATTTGTATTTCGCGGACAACCTGGCGCTTCCCTCTTAAGCACAATATACAATAGATAGGCACAACTCGATAGAGGTCGCCACCGAACGCTACATCGCGCATGTAAAAATAAGCTTGATTTACGCATTATAATTGCCTGTGGGAAGCTGAATCAACAACAAAAGTTATTAGTAATAAAACTCATTTCTTTTCTTATTAGCCAAGAAACTTGCATTGTGTTAATGGGGCTTTTCGGCGAGAAATTAATATTATGCAGGTGACCAACTGCCAAAGTTGAATCCAATATCTCATGCCTGGTTAGAAGCTGTTATTCAACCTCGTAAGTGTTTTGCCATCTAGAACAAAAACTCCCAGCAAATTGAAACTTCAAAATGTTGAAACTGTATGACGTGCGAGAGACATTCAACCTATATATACGTATATATTATTAGGTCGACTGCACAACGCAACCAAGATCATTGAAAAAGATTGTAAATAGAAAATTTTGCTACAAATTATTATCGTGTAGATTAATAGTTATTAAACACAATAAGTATCCGCTGAAAGCGATTCTATATTTTCATATAAATATGGATTTAATTAATTACGAAAAAGACTTTCTGCTATACAACTAAGGTACATATTTGAATAAATTTGGCCTAAAAGTAGACTATGTTAGACCAATGGATTGAGGTAGATTTCATGGCAGTATAAAAAGCCTATAAAGTCATCAAACGCAATACATTTTAACACAACAATTGTATAATTATGTCTATCACTATGTATTTGACAACACCTATATTTTAAACTAATAAGCCACAGGTATAGGATTTGAAACCTTATTTCCATTTCACAAAGTCCAGTTTCCTTTGCAACTCAGATTGTTTCGTATTAATAGTTTTTGTTATTCCAAAAACAACTATCTATGCATGTACTTACTTAAAGTCGAATTGTGTTTAAGCGTGTGATGTCTTTTTTTAACGCTTAGGGAGTCATATATAGTTGTCCCACTCTTAAACTTCGAAATTACGTTTTTAAAAGCCTTGAATCCAGGTCCATACAACAGTGCATTCACAAAACGGCATTATTAAGTTATTCATCACAGTTGCATTACAAAATTTACATAAAATGAAATCCTGCATTTTATAAAAACTTGTCCCTGGGTGCATTCTTCAACAGAACCGCTTTTAAATTGAACCTGTAATGAGAGAAAATCATGTAAGTGAGAATTTAGTATTGATTATCAAGATTGCTTATAAGGGAATCGTGATATTAACTCATAGAAATGCTATCTCGAATTTATAGTGATGGGTGCCCGCGCTCTATCCGGAACTTAAAGATAATTTTCATTTATTGATTGCAACAGAAAATCATTTTAACAAATCTTTGCTATGTATTTTAAAAACTACGGGCACTTAAAAAAAAATTGAGAAAATCTACTGCTTGTGACGGTCTTTTAACAACTGCTGCTACATTATTTTTTTCTATTAACTAATTCAAATCCAAATGTTAAATGAAAATCAATCAATCGTTTTAGTACAGTTAGCCGGTAATCCATTATTTATGTAATTAGTAATTTCATCATTTTTAATACGAATCTTGTCCTTGTTAGCTATTTATCAGTAAAATTTCATAACAATCTGTTCAGTGGTTTAAGAGTCAAAAGGTTAATAGTTAGACAAATGGAGCAATTTTCGCATTGATAACAGTTATTGAGTACTAGCTGCGCCCCGTGGTTTCACCCGCATTTGGCATGTGGGAATAGCGAGATCAAAAGTATCTAGAGGTCTATCTATCTAAGGATATCTATATAAGGATCTAAGTCCTAATCCAGATCTTAGTTAACTTACTTACTTTCGCATTTATAATATTAGTTAGGAAGTTAGGATTACAATACGTCTTGGTTTCTTCCTAACTCAAATTGTTAGTTGTTTCAAGGAACAAGACAGACTTCTACCGGGTCCACCGGTATTTTTACCGGGGTTTTCATGTTGCTCTATTTGAATACACGGCGCGCGTCGTAATTATTGTAATATTTCAGCCAATTTACAGAAAACCTTAACGACACCAAAACCTACCTCATGAATCCCTCCGTCCATTGATGAAAACCGTATGAAAATTCGATCTGAAGTTCATAAGTTTATCACGTTCAGAGAGACAAGACACAGTGGGGGACTTTGTTTTACAATCTTCAATTATTGCCAATTTAAAGTAATCACTATCAATTCAACTACCAACTCACCTAGTTAGTGTCCCGCATCACAGGAAAGCTCCAAAGCCGAACGCTCGCTTAATACTCTCGAAGTAATACCTCCGCCAGTTTTCTCGAGTTGTATCCACCTCCGCAGTCGGGACCAGCTCCTGTTTCACTGTTACTAGCGTGTGGTCTTCCTGAAAATAAGATTTGAAAAATGTCAATGTGTATTATTTCACAGGATTAATTGAACATGGACGTCTTATATACAATGACATGAAAGTTTACTTTGTAACGTATTATATTATTTTGATGATTGTGAATGTGAACACAATATTTTTTTGTTTATGTTTTTGTTTTTGTCTTTTTTTTCAGTTAGTTCTAATCATGATCTGGCAGTTTGAGTAATTTATGAGGCCTACCCAAATGTCCTTTCTTTGGTAATATTCGTCGAATCGTTGAGCTCCTTAAGTTCTGAGTTGAGCTGCATGATTACTGACAAACGCGTGCATTGACTGGATGGACAGATCCACTCAATATGTGTGGTTATTTCCTCAAAAGACCATTTCAGACACCAATCTACATGGTCTTCACATGATCTGACTGTGAGTTTGTTTCGGCCTTTCTTCTCAGGTTAGTCAGATAGGAAACGCCGATCTCATCTAGTTTTTAAAATATGTTTGACGTGTAAAAGTGTTTGTACAAACCTACTTACAGAAAAAATACATTTATCATGTATTGCTAGGGCCGGCCTTCTTGAGCTCCTATAAATCTGTTCATGTTTTAAATATCTTTATGTTAAGAGAGATATAGGCTAACGGCCGAAACCAATAACGTGTCTATCGCCAACTTTGGCATACTGGAAATAGAAAAACCTATCAATCTCTGCTTTCTCAACATCCCAATAAAGCCAAAAACTTGACAGGAACAGATAGAAATTGTACTGTTTATCATCAGTGGCGATCTGTCTTAGGTTATTGGGTTTGGCCGTAAAACCACCACACACTGGGTCTCCAGGACCCACAGCAGCAATGGGCAATGCGACAAGCCCAAGAGCGGTTGACTGTTCGAGTAATGCGATACGAGAATGGTTCATGCAATAACAAGATTATCCACAAGCACAGTTGTACTGCCCCATTAATAAAAGTGGCACTTTACAAGGTGGCAGGGACATGGACGCGAAAACGGAGACTATCAACCTATACACCTTGGTTATGGCACCATAAGTTGGTTATCAAAAAAAAATAGTTTTAGCACGAAAAATTTCAATGCGGGGGGGGGGCTCAGTCACGGATTGCGAGTCAATGACCAAGCCACCCTGTATAAATAAAATAAACCTGTTATGGGACTTTTTCTGTAGAATACTTTGGAAAAGATATGTAACAATTTAAATGTGGTAAGATCCAAATCTATTCTGGAGAAAAATGTGGTTTTAATATTATTTCATTGGAGTTATATTAGGCTTTGAACAATAAAACCATAACAAAGGTTGTTCCTTAAAAATATGATAGAAAATGGTTGACATCATGTACTTTTTTATAGAAAATATCTAATTGTCACATATAAAGGTTTAGAAATCTACACAATAATAAAATATATTAACTATGGAGATAAATGCCAAAAGTTTTCCATTTGTAATTGAGGAAAACCGAGCTGGAGCAATCTACTTCAGGGCACCTACCTTCTCATCAATTGTCATGGTGACCTCAGAAAAGTGCTGAGCCGGCCACTGTTTGTACCGCCAGTATTGGACAATCTTCTTATGAGGCACCAGTTCCTTGAACTCGCCGGTTATATTGCCACCGAACAACGCGAACTTGCCACCTTTCGAAGCATCCATTTTGACGTGGCCCTGTAATATACATTAATTAAACTTGAATTCAGAGTTTTCGATAATTATCAAGTTTTGGAACTACAAACTCAAATGTCATACATGACAAAGTTTAAATTATTTTTATGACAAATGCTCACTCCATACATAACATTGAAGTTGATAGTTGAGCTGAGTAAATTATCTAAGATTCGGAATTCTAATATAGATGTTTCAGCAATAACCTAAGCTGCTTTTTGTGACTCAACCAAAGACAATTGAAAAAGAAGGGAGACATAACCCGATGGATAGGTTGTTGCAAGTATTCTGTCTGAAAGATTACTAGCTTCCTCCTCCATCCGCTTGTCTAGGGCTGCGTCCTAAACAAAGCAGTCTTCGCGCGAAGACGCCCGTCGTCGTTGTATGCGTCAGTGGGCGCCTTCCGGTTTTCCGAACAAATGAGTATAAGACTTATTTTGTCTGAAAATAAGTCTGATAGTTGCAAAATAACTAAATAGACCATACCTGTGTGAAAGCAGTAACCATTTCTATTCTAGTCATAGCATCATAGAACTCCTGCGCACGACACTGGAACTTCTCCGACAGTTCAATACTTTTCGTGTCCAACTTGCAACCAACTTCCTTACTCTTCGCAGCAACAATCGGTTCCATATTGACTTTCTTATTGAAACCGCTAGTTATCATCGAGACATTATCTGGTTTGACGGACTCTTCCCCTTTCTTAGGAAGGATGAGACCTTTGGAGAATTCTTCTTTGAGACTACGGATGTACTCGGTAAGTTGGTTCCGGATTTTATCTCGGCCTACATTGTGCATGAATGCTTTGATTCTTTGAGCTTCCTCACCGCTGCCTTTGATTGTGACTGAAATCTGAAAAGAGGTCAAAAGATAATCATTAATACAGAGAAAATTGCATAAATCATGTTCTTAAGAATATTAATGGTTGTAACGAGTTTTTTTACACCGTTACATGTATTGATGATTGTAGTCGATTTCGGAACGATTTCTTAATTTTATTTTTTTTATCTGTGATACATTTCGTATGACATTTTTGGACGTCAAAATTGGACTTCACTTTTGCGATCTTTGTTGGTCAAGTGACATGTCTCTTGATTTTTCCTGAATGGAATCGTAACTAATCTAGTTTATTGTGGCGCTTTAATGCCCTAATCCTAAACCAAAGGACCCGTGGAATGGTCCCGGTGGATATTTCGATCCGATTTTTGGTAAGTTGCTCTTTTCGAGAGAAAATTTCCTTCGACGATGGCGGTTCGTTTGTGACCATCTTACGGTTTTTCGCAGGTTTCCTCGTCGCCTCCCTACGTCTCTTATACCAAATATCTTCACGGTACACCGAGGGAGACGCGAGTTTATATACCTGGAATAAGCGGTAAGTTTTTCGTTGGTCGATGCGTCCCCGCGTGTCCGAGTTCGGAGTGAAAACACATCTCAGAGTTCCTTTTTGTCCACAGCCTACAACTGTGGGTGCTTATTCCACCTTTACTTCAAATAAATTTCTACTGGCCTTCCACGGGGGCTGATTACCTGAGAGGTACCACCTTCCGGCTCTCGGGGTCAAGCTTCAAGTTACATATTTTTTATATCTTTTTTTTTTTTCCTATAGAACATAACAGCCTTCAGCTGCGAATTTAAAGATGCAATGATGATATAGCAAGTAAACTTTATATTAATATAATAGTATACATTAGGCTAAAGGTACAATAAACTGGGAACGTTCAAGGTAGTGAGTCTTTTAATCACCATTGACATCCACAGGCCCCCATCCTAAGATTAATGGTCCAATCTCTCCAACTTTATTTATCTGGCTATCTATTAATAGTGTGTCGCTCCACGGCGCCCGAAATTTAATTTCTTACAATAACATACTTTTTTTTAGGAGATCACACACACACACACACACACACACACCTATTCTTTTAATTTTTAATATTACATTTGGCTTCCCAATTAGGGACCGTATTATCCATTAAATTTTTATTATTACATTTGTCGCTCAAGCGAACAGGGACTTGAATTTAGCTTACTTATTTTGTTATTGATTCATTGCATCTTGATATTTTGTAGTAACACATTATTGTACAATGTTGTAATTTAAAAACTTAAATTCTTTGGATGTTTGCTTTTAAGTAAACAGTATTTTCTACTAACATTATTGTATTTTGTACTATTGTGTATGTTTAATGTTTATGGTTACAGCATTACTTCTTCTTTTCTCTTACAAAACCAACATTTTGTATGGTAAGACAGTTTGTTTTATCTAAGTGTCTCAACAGTGTAAATTAAGTGCGGTGAAACTTTGTTTCATATTTAATCTAAAGCAAACTTTAGTTTAACTAAGTAATCTTACTTTTAGTAACTTGAATTGATCTTGTAAATTGTTACTGCATTTTTTAAACTTGAAATTTTCATCAAAACAAACTTTGAACATATCTTTTTAACCTCAAGTATTTTACAACTTTGGAAGTTTTTGTTTCATATTTAATCTTAAGTAAACTTTGGTTTAACTTGGTAACCTTACTTTAAGTAGTTTAAACTTATCCTGTAAATTATTATTGCATCTTTTTACTTGATAGTTTCATCAAAACAAAAAAACTTAGAAAATATTTTACACTTACCCTCAAATATTTCACTTTTTTTAAATTTACATTTTGCTTTGCTCATCAATTTTCGTTTAGTTTATTCATGATGGCTAATGAAGACCAGTCTTTTCCGCCTATTGCTAAAGACCACATAGAATCTGATGGTGCTTGCGCAGATCCTAATGTTGCACAAACTGCTCCGGACATGATTAATTTGACAGAAGTACCACACCCTTTTGATCATAATGAAAGGATTGCACACTCTTCCTCAGCTTTTGCTTTGCACGCTCTGCCTTCTTTTAATTCTATGAATGCTTTGGTTATCTTGTGTTGGAGAATTTATTACTGAAGTTGAAGAATATTTTATACAACATTTTGAAGAAATTTTGTTGGTTGGTTCAAATAGTTGTATTTTGGGTTCAAATAGTCATGACAATTTTTACAGTTAGGTTATAAAATAAATTCTGTTTTTAGTAATGCTTATAATTATTGGTATCATTGAATTACCTGTTACTTGTGATAATTTAACTAAAAAGATTAATTTTCTAATTATCCCTTCTTTTCAACTTGATTTCATTTTAGATTTTGCTTTTTGGTTAAGATTCAATTTGGCTTTTAGGTCTTAGCAATCCTAGTGGACGCTTAGCACGTTGGGCTGCTAGAATTTCTCAATTTACTTTTGATATAGTTCATAAAAAAGGTTCTTTACATTTAGTCCCAGACGCTTTGTCTCGTATTGAAATAGCTGCTATAGGAATCTCTGAAAATAATTTAGTCTTACCCGATGATGATATTTATGATCCTTGGTATAAAAAGGTATTTGTTAATTGTCAAAAGTCTCCTTGCAGATATAAGAACTTTAGAGTAGAAAATAAAGCCTTATATAAGTTTTGTAAAAGTAAGTTTGATCCCAATAGTAATCTTAATTGGAAGATAGTTATTCCTAAAGAACACATATTAGATACAATTCGTTCTAATCATGATGATATTAATTCTGGACACTTAGGTATTCATAAAACTTTAAATAAATTAAAACAACACTATTTTTGGAAAGGGATGTTTAATGATGTTCAAAAATATATTCTTGCTTGTGATACTTGTAAAGCTTATAAACATACCACTCAACCTCCTTTTGGTATTATGGTTAACCCTAAAAAAGTTGATCGTCCTATGTTGATGCTTTCAGTAGACATTATAGGTATATTGCCTAAATCTTATTCTGGACATAAATATATTCTTTCAGTTGTTGATGTTTTCACTAAATACTGCTGGATTTTTCCTATGATAAATGCTACTACTAGAGTAATAAATAAACTTTTTGAAAAAGAAATATTTCTTAAATTTGGTTGTCCCAAAATAATTGTTTGTGATAATGGTACACAATTCACTTCTAAACATTTTGTAGAGTTTTTGAAGGGTTTTAACATTAATAAAATATTTTATAATACTTTATACACGCCTCAAAATAATACTGTTGAGAGATATAATAAAACTGTTGAAACTTGCATAGCTTGTTTTGTCAAAGATGATCATAGAACTTGGTCTAAATATTTACCTAATATTCAACTAGCTTTGAATAATAGTGTTAATCTGGCCACAGATTTCACACCTAATTTTTTGATGTTTGGTAGAGAACTTATTTTTGATGCTTCTTTACATCGTTTTAGTAATTCTATCGATAACATAGATGAACTGGAAATTTCCAATAGAGTTCACTATGCCGATTCTCTCAATTCACTTAGTAATATTTTTGTTAAAGTGCAAACTCATTTATTAAAAGCTTATCAGCGTAATGCTCGCTATTATAACAAAGGTCGCAAAGTCATTTCTTTTGATGTGGGTGATGTCGTGTGGAGAAGAAGTTTCGTTCAATCTCATGCACCTACTTATTTTTCGGCAAAACTTGCTCCTAAGTTTATTAAATGTAAAATTATTGAAAAGATCTCTGATAATGTTTATATTCTGAAAGACCTTAATAAGGGAACGACTGGTCGTTATCATGTTAAGGATATAATTAAATTTTAATTTGGTTTCCCATTATTAAACTTGATTTTGATGATTTTGTTTGAAGGTCACTTTTGATAGTGTGATGCACGATGGGATGGATGATAGGTTATCGGTGATTTGAATGAAGATGTATGTTAGGTAACTTCTTATAAAATTTATTAAATCTTGATTTAACATTCTAAATTACAACTTAGGACATTTTTATAAACTTCTTCAACCCACACAGATACATTTTCCATATCGAAAGATCTTATTATTATACTATTATTATCATGTATATATTTTTTTTAAACAGTCTTGTACGCAATTTTCCTGTGTAAAATTTTGCATGCAATTCCTGAATTGGTGCCTACTACCTTTGTACGTTTTGTTTACACTTGTAGAGGTTTACCTATTTTTTTTATCATTGTGCTCCTATAGTGACTCTGTCACCCGGAATATTTCGTGGTGCACTTAGGAAGAACACAGTGATTTCTTTTTTTGTTTGTGCTCGGAAAGTTGGTGGAGTTGAGCCGATCACAACATTTTTTTTGTTTGTGCCCGGAAAGTTGGTGGAGTTGAGCCGATCACAACATTTTTTTTGTTTGTGCCCGGAAAGTTGGTGGAGTTGAGCCGATCACAACATTTTTTTTTGTTTGTGACCGGAAAGTTGGTGGAGTTGAGCCGATCACAACATTTATTTTTGTTTGTGCCCGGAAAGTTGGTGGAGTTGAGCCGATCACAACATCTTTTTTCTTTGCATCTTTAGAGATGTGAAGGTTCCTATACTGTTTCTCACAGTTTTAATTTGTTCCTGCTAGTCAGTGGCGATGGTGCCTAACTGCACTCATATATAATTTTTTGGATTAATCTCGTTAAACAGCGGCCTTTGCGCTTAACTGTACTCGAATTAATATTCTTTTTATCCTGTTACATTAAACATATACTTGCTAGTCGGCGGCTATAGTGACTAACCGAACTCTTATTAGTATTTTTTTTGTTTGTTTGTAAAGCTTTATACTTGCTAGTCGGCGGCTATAGTGCCTAACCGAATTTGTATTGGTATTTTTTTGTCTTTTTAGAATTTTATACTTGTTAGTCGGTGGCGATGGTGCCCAACCGCACTCAATTGGGTATAGTTCTGTTGTATTGTTTTACAGTGTTAAGCGACTGCTGCACTTAACTGATTCTATAGTAGAACTCGGATTTAACTTGTTAGTCAGTGGCGAAGGTGCTTAACTGTACTCTTGTGGTTCTTTTGACATTATGGGTCGGTTGTGCTAGTATTTAGTCTGCACCTGTAAGTGTTGTTTGTATACACGCTGTTTATATTTCCTGTTTTTTTGGGAAACTGTTCGTTTTACCTTGATCGTTGTTTTTTTGGCATAAAAGAAATTGCTTTCTTTTATTTTTTTCGGGGAGGGATGTAATGTAACGAGTTTTTTTACACCGTTACATGTATTGATGATTGTAGTCGATTTCGGAACGATTTCTTAATTTTATTTTTTTTATCTGTGATACATTTCGTATGACATTTTTGGACGTCAAAATTGGACTTCACTTTTGCGATCTTTGTTGGTCAAGTGACATGTCTCTTGATTTTTCCTGAATGGAATCGTAACTAATCTAGTTTATTGTGGCGCTTTAATGCCCTAATCCTAAACCAAAGGACCCGTGGAATGGTCCCGGTGGATATTTCGATCCGATTTTTGGTAAGTTGCTCTTTTCGAGAGAAAATTTCCTTCGACGATGGCGGTTCGTTTGTGACCATCTTACGGTTTTTCGCAGGTTTCCTCGTCGCCTCCCTACGTCTCTTATACCAAATATCTTCACGGTACACCGAGGGAGACGCGAGTTTATATACCTGGAATAAGCGGTAAGTTTTTCGTTGGTCGATGCGTCCCCGCGTGTCCGAGTTCGGAGTGAAAACACATCTCAGAGTTCCTTTTTGTCCACAGCCTACAACTGTGGGTGCTTATTCCACCTTTACTTCAAATAAATTTCTACTGGCCTTCCACGGGGGCTGATTACCTGAGAGGTACCAC
Organism: Dasypolia templi; assembly: GCA_963555695.1. Taxonomy (NCBI): domain Eukaryota; kingdom Metazoa; phylum Arthropoda; class Insecta; order Lepidoptera; family Noctuidae; genus Dasypolia; species Dasypolia templi. Next base: position 3,999,595 of record OY743148.1, on the reverse strand, counting down.
CTTCCGGCTCTCGGGGTCAAGCTTCAAGTTACATATTTTTTATATCTTTTTTTTTTTCCTATAGAACATAACAGCCTTCAGCTGCGAATTTAAAGATGCAATGATGATATAGCAAGTAAACTTTATATTAATATAATAGTATACATTAGGCTAAAGGTACAATAAACTGGGAACGTTCAAGGTAGTGAGTCTTTTAATCACCATTGACATCCACAGGCCCCCATCCTAAGATTAATGGTCCAATCTCTCCAACTTTATTTATCTGGCTATCTATTAATAGTGTGTCGCTCCACGGCGCCCGAAATTTAATTTCTTACAATAACATACTTTTTTTTAGGAGATCACACACACACACACACACACACACACCTATTCTTTTAATTTTTAATATTACATTTGGCTTCCCAATTAGGGACCGTATTATCCATTAAATTTTTATTATTACATGGTTAAACACTAAATTAATTAAAGAGATTTTAAATTGAATGTTCTTTGAGTAATCAAAGAACATTCAACTTTCATAGTCGCAATCATCTGTCCAGCTTTTATCTGAAATAAAAACTAGCCTATCCTCTAGCTACTCCTTATAACATCAGCTTTCTGCTAATGAACGGCTCGGCCGTTTTGGAGATTAGCCGGAACAAACAGACAGAGAAAAAAAAGTTTTGAGGACAGTTTATACTTTAAGTATTTTGTAAAAAGCTAACAGTCACTTCAATTTTATTTAGTTGTATGTTTAGAATTTATCAACCATAAAGGTAGGGGGTGTGGCGGCATCTACACCGCCACTGTATGCAAACAAACGCATCGCACTGACGTCAGACAAATCCTGCATCGCGCAAGCAGAGTTTACTGCACAGCTAGCATATATACAACTTCCCGACATCAAACGTTGGGCAGTTGCCCACCAGATACGACATCCATCTGGTTGGAGGATCCTCCCAAAAGGGAGTTCACACATACTCTTTAGAAAACTAAAGAGTATGAGTGAACTTTACACCCTGTTCCTCATATCTCTTCAGGGGGTAAAATAGAAGTATTATTATTGAGAAAATAATAGGAGAAATAACCAGCTTCCGGTTCATCATCATGATCATTTCAGCAGAACGATATCTACTGCTGGACATAGGCCTCCCCCAAGCTCCACTACTTCAACCGGTTTTGTGCTGACCGCATCCAGCCTGCGGCCTTCACCAGGTTATCGGTCCACCTTGAGGGAAGCCTTCCAACACTAACAAAAAATTGTCATTAAAATGTCAAGCTGCAGTGTGCCTATTCATTAACCACACAGTAATGCTGTGTGTCTATCATGGACATTGCATCGTAGGTAGGGGGATGTTACATGAAAACATGGGGTCGGGGAACAAAATCAGTATCAAGCCCGCCCCACGACCGACGCGATGACGAGCGGCGCATGTCTTCCGGTACATGGTTGCAACTCCACAAACAGCTTCCGATTACCATCAATTCATTCCGATAAAATCATTATAGAGAAGTTCCTACATTACTGGCATTATTTATCATGAGAAAACCACTGGTTTCCTATCCGTGGTTTGAATTCTCTGATTTATGAGTTAAGCTTTATTTATGGACATGGTCATTTACACAATATTGCTTTATTTTCGAGTCATGCCAGATTCATAACATTTTTATAACAGAAAAACAAAGGTTCAACTAATAATCAACAATTTACTAGGTTAGATCAACCAATTAATGTGACAATGTCAAAGTGCTTAGTTTCTGAATGAATAAGTTACGAAATTAACATAATAAGTAATTAAATATACTCACATCCACTTCGCTAACGTCATTCTCTTCAGACAAGTTCGGTATGCTCACTTCTCCCTTTACAACATCTTTGCTACCAGTTAGGGTACCTTCCCACTTCAGTTTGATGTCCCATTCATAGAAAAATATTAACTTTCCTTTCCTATTGTTCGCTGATGCCTCACCATCCAGCTTCTCCACCTCCACTACCTTACAATCCACACCATTTTGAGCTATTTTGAAGTTATTCAATAATTCTTTTAGCCGATCCTTCGACCAAGGCCCCGCATTTTTCTCCGTCCAATGCCAGTTGTTCACATTTGTGGCGTCTGGCCGCTCCTCCACGATCCATCTAGGGTCACCCTCGCCCCATTTTGCCATTTTTCAAATATGTAACTAGGCACAAGGTCTCAGGATTTATAATCTTGAGAACACCACACCACGCGAAAAGTAAAGTCAAAACCGTGACAGACAAGATTTTTGACGCGGCTTTGTCAGCGAACTCTATCGTAACGCAAGATATTGAAACAACACACAATAAGCTTACAAATAAACCGTTAGCTAGTTTATAATGAATAGGAATTCGCGTAATTTTCGAGAAAAGTCTCGTAAGAAACGAACCATGCCATTACTGAATGACAGTTGAGAGGGTATTGCTATATTTTGATTTCAGTTACCCTGTACTGTACAAAAAAGATTTTTATCCACTAGTGGGTTTTCATTGATTCGTCATAATTGTATAGCCAAGTGTTTTTTTTTCTAATTCTACTTTAAATAACTAGATTTCCAAGTTGAATTTCTTTACAAACTTGGACACCTACTGCTGGGAAAGCAATTTTTTTTTTTTTCTATTATATTATTACGAAATCACTAGCTCGGCAAATTGACAACAATAATAAGAAGAATGTCTTTAGGCCGAGTTTTGCCTAAGTGAAAAGTTACAATAGTCTCAGTCATCACTCAAGTAATTGGTTTTCATTGTTTTCTTCTATTTGACCCCTTTTTGTGGTATTTCTCTAATGATGGCAACTGTTTTACAGTTTCTGCAAGATTCTAGAAAACGGTGCTACCAACATAAAAATACATCCGGCTGTCAGAGTTAGAAATTTAACGTTTCATTGCACGCATATGCTGGTATTAATAAATTCCAGTGTTTTATTACTCTCGCTCCGAACTCCGTAATGATCCTCAGATAATGTTTCAATAACCAATGATCAACATCATTGGTCGTATAGTACATTCTTAGTCTGTCTTAGTCAGTCTTCTAACTGAACAAGGTGGATTCCGAAAAGGTTCCAGCACTGTAGACCACATACATACTGCTGCGGCAGGTTAAACAGAAAACCGAAGAGTATATTAGTAGTAGCCTCTCCGCTTAGCGTTTATGGACTACGAAATACGATCTTCGATTCGTAGATTTGATCGAGTTTTGGGCTATACTGCAGTCTCTTTAACGGTGCCAGTATAATACTTATCGGCACAATCGAGGTCCATTGTTGTTAAGCTGCTTCTGAGTCATCGTTATCTCGTACGAATAGTATCCATTTGTGTTTTTATGCGAATCTGTTTTTATTTTAGGGATGTCGGAAATGAAAAAATATATCGATATATCGATGTATCAATATTTAATAAAATATCAATATCGACCTCGATATATCGAGAAAAAAATATCGATATATCGGGCAAATTTTCAGAAATTTCGGTTTCAAAATAATAATGTATGTAGTTCAGTCTGGTTCAATTGTAGGTAATATTGTTTTTATACATAATGCACAATATATTAATGTATGAGAATCTTAATAAATCGAAGGTACATATTTTAATAATTATTCTTTAAATAGCAATATTGTAATATTTTTAAGACTAGTTTATTATTTGTCCGGTAGTGAAAGTAGAAAAATTCTGCTCTTCACATGCTCCGCTGTCATGTGGCTTTGAATTTCTGTCAAAATTTTCTGTTGTTAATAACAGAATATAATACATACATACATACATAATCAGCCTTTTATGTTGCCACTGCTGGGACACAGGCCTCCTCTCTGTGAAAGGGCCGTAATCCAACATATTATAATACACAAAATACAATCTCCACTAACATTTTTAACATCTGTTTTTTTTTGTTTACTTATTATTGTATTTTCTGTGTAAGTGATTATTGTAATCGTTTGAGTAGTACCTAGTAATCAAATAAATTTGAAAAAATATCGTTTCCGATACGATTTTCTAAATTGAATATTTTGTATCGATATATCGATGTATCGGTTCAGAATATATCGGCTAAAAATATCGATATATCGAATCAAATAATCGATACATCCTAGTGGTTTTTTTCTCAGTTAAGTGAGTTTAACTTGCCCCACCAAAGTCTCAATTAGTGAGACATAGTGGACGACGAAATTGTGAACATTCACGTTGACACTTTGCCCTTAGGTAGAATAATCCCTAACTAGAAAGATTTAGCTGCCATTGTGATTTAATAACAGAATGCGAAAGCAAGCTAGCGAGCTCGAAAATTAGAGCACCCCTGGATAAGTAGGTTCAGGTTTCTGTTTTCACTAAATCAATGGAAGCCTTTGTAAGCCATAAACTAATTTCGTTCATTTTCAAATTTTCTTTGGGTACTTAAGTAGAAATAACGTTTCCTTTTATCAATAAGAATTTGAGGTTTTGAATAACATTGGGCCCCCCTGTCAGTTTTAATCATGCATTCCAGGCTTTTTACCCACCTACGGTCCAGTGGCTTTTTGTCCCTGTAAGCTTGCTAGCTATCCAATGAAGCTGTAGACCTCCTACCGACACCAAGTTATTTGATTGGTGAAGAAATAAATTCAGAGATTATCAGAGGGAAACTGGTGGCAGTAAGAGAACGTTGGAATTGGAAGACAGCTGGTATTTAGCTGGGAGAGGCGCGGACCCGGTGACCATGGCCTACGTCTTACCCACGTTCACGGACAGCCGCCACTTGGACAACCACTCCGGTAGCAGCTCGGGGTCGCGCTGCATTTTGACCGCCGCGTACTTCGCATTAAGCGATGTAGTAATGTACGCGGCGTCATCTGCATACAGCGCGAGTGTTGTGTGTGGCGTGGTGGGGATGTCGTCCGTGTAGCGCGAGTAACACGCCGGCGAGACGCAGCTACCCTGCGGCACACCCGCGAGCACCGGGCGGGCGCTAGACAGAGCTCCGTCGACCACCACCCGGAAAGTCCTGTTGGAGACAACGTCAGAGACCACCTTTATAACGCGACGGGGCGCGTCTGATGTGGCCAGCTTGTATCTTAGGCCGTCGTGCCATACACGGTCGAAGGCCTTCTCCATGTCGAGGAATACTGCCACCGAGTATTCCTTCTTATTTATCGCGGCTGCGAGGTGGTGCAGCACCCTTGACAGCTGGAGCGTCGTGCTATGTTCCGCCCGTAACCCAAACTGTTCCGGTCGGGGCGCGATGTGAGGTTGTAGATGTCGCAGCAGGAGTGCTTCGAATATCGAGGAGAGGCTCCTCCCAGCGGTGAATATTCGCCCACCGCTCGCTGCGGACAAGCGGAAGGAGGGGCCAACTAACCGGGGGACAAAAACCGCGGCGGCTGTGTCGAGCCAGCCCGGGAGGGGGACCAAAAAACCCATGGAGGGTACGTCCGTGCCCACTTCCCGGGCGACTGCACCACCGGAGGACTCGCTCGCGCCTCCCACAGAGACCTGGGCAACGGTCGTCAAGAAAGGGCGGCGTCGCGGAAAGAAGACGGCGACACCAGCACCCGCTGGAGCACCGGCACCAGCATCGGCTCCAAAGAAGGCCCAGGGACCGCCTAAGGTCAGAGCCCTACGCTCCGCAGCTGTAGTTATTACACTGCAGCCCGGAGCCGTCGAACGGGGCATTACCTACAAGGCTCTTCCCCCCCCCCCCCCCCCCCCTTTCGAGCCGCGGCGCCTCTACTTACGGAGAGTCTCCAACCCGAGCTGCTGGAGGAGGTAGTCGCAGCCCTCTTCCCGGCAAGAGCGGAGCATACTCCGCCGCCGATGGCTTTGCCCACAGCCGCAGAGTCTACAGAGGAGAACGCCATCAGCGTCCCAGAGGTGACACAGGCAGAGATGGGGGCGGCCGTGATGCGGCTCCGGGCCAAGAACGTGGCTCCGGGGCCCGACGGGATTCACAGCCTAGCGCTAGCCCTCGCTCTGAAAGAGCTTGAGCCCCAGCTAAGAGGACTCTTCACAGCGTGCCTTGAGCGGGGCCAGTTTCCCACTTTGTGGAAAACAGGTCGCTTGGTCCTGCTCAGGAAGGCGGGGCGCCCTGCGGACTCGCCGTCCGCGTACTGGCCCATAGTGCTGCTAGACGAGGTGAGTAAGCTGTTCGAGCGCATACTCGCAGCCCGCCTCGTCGGCCACTTGTGCAGAGAGGGGCCGAACCTGGACGAGAGCCAGTTCGGCTTTCGGCACGGGCGCTCTACCATTCACGCTGTGTCAAGGGTGAGAGTCCTGGCGGAGGAAACGGTGTCCCGGGGTGGGTTGGTGGTGGCGTTGTCCTTGGACATCTCCAACGCCTTCAACACCCTGACCTGGAGTTGTATTCGGGAGGCACTGCGTTATCATCGGGTGCCTCTCTACCTCCGCCGCATCGTTGGGGCTTATCTGGCGGGGAGGTGTGAGATGGAACACCGGGGTGGTTTTTAGTCAGTAAGAGTCTGACAGACTCCTCCGCCCGCCCCAGGGCGGAGGACATCCATGAGGATTTTCCACCCCGGGAACAAAAAAAAAAGGAGTGCTTCGAACACCTTGGAGACAGTCGGCAGCAGCGTGATCGGCCGATAGCTCTCCGGCTTCTGGATGTTTTTCCCCGCCTTGGGCAGCATGATGACGCGCCCTTCCTTCCACGAGGCGGGAAAGGTCCCGGTGCGCAGTATCGCTGTGAACAGGCGCGCCAGCGCCGCTACCATACGGTACGGCAGGTGGCGCAGTGCTGTATTAGTGATACCGTCAGCACCGGGGGCCTTCCTAGGCTTCGTTCATAGGATGGCGCGTCTGACTGCCCCAGGCGAGAAGAAGACAGGGTCCTCATCGGGAGCTATCGGCGAGGCGAAGTTGTCTCCCAGGTGTTTCTCGACTGTTGCGACATGGACGGTGTCGCTAGTCGGTTCGGTTGGAACTGACGCTCCAGGTGCTCGGCGAAGACCTCCGCCCGGTCCTCCGCTACGTATGTGAGCGCCCCGTCGCTGTTCAGCAGCGGCCGCACCGGGACTGGGGTGTTCGTGAGTTGGTTGCACAGTTTGTGTAAGGACGGCCAGTTGTCCTCCCAGTCCGCGGCGGTGTGCGCCTGGAGCTCGGCCTTCACCTTCTCCGCGAGACGGTTGGGCATCTGTGTTGTTGCCACTGCTTGCGGAGGCGCCTCTTCGCGGCGATCATCGCACTAAGGCGAGCCGGCAGGGGCGGCAATTGCCCTCTCCCCTGCGGCTGTGTGCTTGTCGCCGATTCGTAGGCGCTTTGACTGCAAGCAGTGACATCGTCCGCCGTCTTGTCCACGTCCGCGGAGGTAACGATAGGCCGAGTCGGCGTGGCGGTCTCTACTTTCTCTGCAAAGGTTGTCCAGTCCGTTTTGCGACGTGGCCAATGGGCTTCAGTCGGGTCGACGATAGGACGACGAGTACAGGTTGATGGTCCGACTGTAACTCGTCGTCTATGACTTGCTGTGTGGTCTGGCATTGTAGCCCTCGGTGGACTACGATGTCCAGTACATCCGGCATGTGCTGTGCAGCGTCTGGGTAGTGGGTCGGCGTTTCTGGGCCGGACCCCGTATAGCCGAAGGCTTCCGCGTCCGCGAAGAGCCGCCTCCCCTCGGTATTCGTTGTACACAAATTCCACGCTGGGTGTTTACTATTGAAATCACCGGCTAGGATGGTGGCGTGCGTCGATGAGTTGAGAAGTGCCCGCAGCTCTGTAACGTCCAGGTGAGCCACGGGCGGCTTGTAACAGCTGTAGATGTTTATGTCCTCGCCGGCCACGTGTAGCTGCACACCCAACGCGTAAAACGTGTTAAGTGTCGTCGAGGGGATTTCCTGATGGACGACTCTTCGTCTCACCAATACTGCCAGACCACGATATCTTCTGTGAGCCGACCTTTCATCCTTCCTGTAAATGAGGTATCCTGGGAACCTTACCCTATCTTCGGGTCCCAGGTGCGTCTCGCTTATGAGCGCCACGTCGATGTCCTGTTCCCGAAGGAGGTGACGGATGGGGGCGACCTTATTATATATGCCGCGGGCGTTCCAATGAATCACCCTGAGTGGCCTAGCCATGATATAGAGTCAGTAATGTGGCCAGGCCATCCAGGATGACCGTCTCGATGTCTTGCCCCTGTCTGATGGCCTTAATCAGGTCCATCAACAATTTAATGGCGCAGGTTGTGAATTCCTGTTTGGTTGTGGCTGTTTTGGCGCCGGTAGCGCTGCCACTAGTTTCTTTGGGGAACTCTTGTCTTGGTAGTTCCTCCTCGATCTCCTTGGGGTCCGTGACAATTGTTAAAAAAACCGATAACATGCGCTTTATAGGGGCTTAATGTCGCGCAACTCGCGGGGTACCAAGTAATGAAACATATGTCTTTTTTTCTTACTCCTTCACTTAAACCAGCAGCCTAATTGCTTAACACGTTTTCGTAAACGATTACGACTAATCGGTTTGATTTTGACCATTCAACAACATTCATTGCGTTATTTACATTGTTGAGCAGAATTTTATCGAACTTATGAAGCAATGGATTAGCAATCTGTTTCAAAACGATTCAGATTCCAATTGATTGTGTATTACGCAATTAGGGTACTGGACAGCTCCTAAAATACGCGTCTTATTTAAATGATTGTATTAATTTATTAATTTATATGTTACAGTATAATCATCAAAATGGTACCATTTTATTAATCTTCATTAGTCATTTACTTCGTAAAACATCGCTCGTAGCAAATCAAAAGTAGGTGATGCCAAAGTTTTGCTCGAAAGTGTAGGATTATCCATTACCCAAATTATTATTTTGAACAAATTCACAAAGTGAGTAGGTAGGGTCATTTCGCCTGTTCGCGTCCATCGCCCAATTCGCGTCCATTTTACGGATCTCCTTTTAAAAATCCTCGAAAATAAATAAATTAACAAAACAATCAAAAGAAAAGTCATTACCGCTAATACCTCAATGTATAAGAGGCACGGACACATGGACAAAAGGTCCGTACGCCAAACCAATCCCGTTAAAAAAAATAGTTAATCTCGGCTGTTCAACAAGGGAGCGCGTACGCGCGTGATTTTTAGATAAAAAATAGTCTGCAGCGGCGCGTTCGAGGGTAAGTTTTTATTGTTTTATGTGAATTTTAGGATACATAGCTGTTTCTAGACTTTTATAATGAAAAAAGGAATAATATAAATCATGAATTTGCTTATGTTTTTTATATTTAACGTTTAAAATAAGGTGGACGCGAATTACTACATGGAATTAACAAAACTTCCACTTTGCGTCCGCAATGGACGCAAACTATACCTACAGGGGAAAATAATAAACCAAATTGCGTCCACTATTTTCGTTAAATACAATTGACTTGCTTGTAAAAATCAACTGTATCGCTACCACCCTTTTGACCTACAGAGTCTCTAGTAGTTCAGCAGCAGCACAAAAGAAAAGCTCCGATCCATTTAAACACCACCTGATGCTACCTGAAATTTGTAACAAAGCACGAAAAGTTCAACAAAGAGCTCCAGCAGCCATATCTTCTGCTGCATGGCGAAAGTATTATGAAGATAAAGAGCAGATCAAGAACGAAAAGAAGGAAACAATACGAAAAAGACTTAAAAACACTCTCAAACGGTTCGTTTAACTGCTCCAAAACGACAAAAGAAGATCATCTTCAAGAAGTCACACAGGAAACTGTAAATGAGGAATTCGAGAAAGAAAATTTAACCAATTTCAGATGAAGAAGACGACGATGAGAAAAACATAGGCTGTGACAAGTGTATTAGATGGTATCATCTGAAATTTCAGGATTAAATCATTAGTTATTTAAGGATTAAGTTATTTAGAGGCCAAAGATAAGTGTTTTGAATATGACCTGTGTCATTATTTGATTCAACAATTCTTTTAGTTGTATGATTAAAACAAAATTTTTGTATTGTTTTGTTGCTTAAATATAGCCAAAAACTTATTATTAATCAAGGCTGATCTTTAGCAATAATAATATACCTTACGATTTCTTGGTAAAATTAACAGAACTGATTCCTGATTTATTCTTAAAGGTGCAATCATTATTTACCTGCTACTTAGGTACCTAATTTTAAGTTAAATCAATGTTGAGATGAATATTTTTGTTATTGTTAATTTTTAATATTTATATTTTTAAATAAAGAAATTGTTAAAACACAATCTTCCGTAACAAATTCTTAGAAATATCACCCCTATTTTCCTTTTCTAAGCTGGTGGACGCAAAATGGTACACGGGTGGACGCAATTTGGATTTTGTGGACGCAAAGTGGGTAAAACGCCTAATTCTGATGTTTACCTATTTAAAAAAAAAACTCAATATGTTTCGAACAAAACTAAAAGTTAATCTTAAAATAGACTATATAATGAACACATTACATACATTTTTAATAGAAGTTAGCGCTGGGACATTTTTATAATCGCCGTCAAACTTGGCAACTGCACTAAATGGACGCGAACAGGCGAAATGACCCTACACATTGTTCATAGTAAACACGTATTTTGTAACTGTCAAGGTCACACGAATAAATTAAACACATAATATCAGCTACCATTGATCACCAAATAGGTAGGTCGAAACTCGTTATCTTAGTGCGAGTGAGATAACAGACAGGCCTCGAGAATGAAATGAATTAATGAATCCAGTTCGACTCGGAGTTCGCTCGGCGCAGGCGCGACCACATCACATGCAAATAGTACAAAATAAATAATAAAAAACACAATGTTCCCATTACGCCGAGTTGGCAGCAAGGTGATCAGTGCTTCAATTAAAAATAAATACTTCACTAAGCTATGGTTCAAATAGTTAGATTTGTTTAAAGTTTAGCCAACTTATTACTAGGGAATCAAGTTCCGTTTGATTGGTTAAAATCTGGTTTTTAAAAGAAGCCGGTTTTGCAGATCCTGGAGCAATGGCGGGCTCCTGTGGTTGCAACAGGAATGCAGCGGAATTACAGCTCGGAAGCGACTGTCCCTCGACCTTTGTCCGTGTTGACCGAAGACGAGCAAACCATGAAAGAAACAAGTGAGTACATCGCTTTACGGTACGACGAAGCCTTTAACTTTTTTAAAGGTTCCGCAAATTATTAAGTTAATTCGTAATCAAATATTGACACAACACCTACAAATCGTAAGTCGGCGTAGTTACCACTTGGCCACCAGTCCACCACCGCTCTTGCATACCTACTGCAAATACTATTCAGTTCTAACGTCATAATTATAAGTATTTTACACTACATTACTACTAAGTTGCATCGATCATTCGTTACTTAAGTTTTCTTGATACGATCGATAACGGTTGATTAAATAATTTTTGTAAAACAAATTATGAAACTTGCTTCTACTATCTTATCAACATTACGCTAGTAGGTATAGGTGCCTACTTGAAGCGTGCTTTAAGGCTCCCGCAAACAGGCGCGACGCCACAGCGCGACACATTAGGCGCCGTGTGTCGCGCGACGAGCGGTGCCTTTGTGTCGCTGTTTGTGGCCTTTAAATAAACAAGTTGTTTTATTACAAATAAGAAATAAGTAACTAAATGCAATGAAAGCAGTGGTGGCCCAGTGGTAACGGCCGCGACTAACGAGTTGTAGGTCGTAGGTTCGAACCCAGGCAGGCGCTTTACTTTGTGTAAATTATTTCATCACCACTGCTCTCAACACGGTGAAGGAAAACATCGTGAGGAAACCAGCATGTCTCATAACCAAAAATTCGAAGACTTGTGACATCTACCAACCCCCACTGGGCCCGCGTGGTGGATTACGGCCCACTCCCTCTCACAGAGAGGAGGCATGTGTCTCAGCAGTGGGAACATAATTGGCTGATTATGCTAAGTAACTAAATGTAAATTTCGTAATGACGTGGATATTATTCAGTACCTACCTACTAGCATTTGCCTGAGGCTTCGCCCGCTTGGATGTAGGAAAATATCCCACAGGAACGTTGATACTACCGGGATAAAAAGTACCTATCATGTGCTAATCTAAATAAACTATACCTGTGCCAAATTTCATCAACACCCGTTCAGCCGTTTAGCAAAAATCCAAACACTCACATTTATCATATTACTAGCTTAGGTCCTCGGCTTCGCCCGCTTTCGGAAGTTATGACACGGTAACGAGCTGGCCGATGCCATTTATCCTGCGGACTGTCCTTTTCACTTTTCAGGGACACAGAGTTAACTGAGTGACGACAGTCATAGGACTGAGTAAATACTGATTTGTAAAAACTAACGATACCTACTTTACCTAAGCACTAAGCACTATTGTTACTCAAAATCAAAAGTCGTATAGGTACTCAAACTAGGCTGAGAATTTATTTTATTACACAACATAACATCACGCCTTGTTTCCCCGAAGGGTTGGGCAGAGGTGTACCTATAGTACCTACACCCACATTTCGCCAGTTTTGTTTTAAGTCCCATGTGAGAGGGGCGAGCCTATTGCCATCAACCGGGCACAAATCCAGACTCCGGGCCGCTACTGATAAAGTCCTTGAAAAACCCATTAACACGTTGCCCGACCTGGGAATCGAACCCAGGACCATTCATGCTCAGCAGTAGCGATTGCGACCACTAGACCAACGAGGCAGTTAGTTATTTTATTATTTATTTTATTTTATTTATTTGTTATCCAACTTACATCTATCATTACAGGGTAACCTATTGCGATAGTGTACATATCATAACATAGCACTAGCGCTAGCTTAATTAGCACTTTTTGAACGTCAAAATTACATAAGACAGTCCCCCGGCACGCCCGCCCTTCACCAGTTCCTAGTGCTGTAGCTGGGAACAAGAAGTGGAGCAACAAACTCCCCAGAAGCACAGCTGTCTGTTCAGTTAGAAAAAATTGATTCTATACAATAGTTAGTGGGTAATTAACATTACGAAACACAAACCATTACATTATTAGATTATTTGCCATAAGTCAGATAGCACAAGTTATGTACCAACAAAAACATTAAAAAGCATTGTCAAAAAGAAATAAATAAATAAAAGCCTTCAGGCTTACATTATGCAATAACATCAAAACACTAACAAAATATGGACCTCAGCCTGAAATAAATTTAATTTTAAAGTGGGTGTTTGTTCATTTACATTGAAACGTTTTCTACCAAACTTTCTTAATTTTATTAACGATTTCACGAATAACGCAGCAACGACTGATTAAAAGTTTCATCATTAGACGAGATAACAATAATATATTTATTTGATTTATATGTCATTTGTCCATTTCTGTCATTTGTCTCGTTCAGTCCCGTCCCCTATTCTATCCATATCAAGGAAAGTGAGAGTAGGAATTGTGGTAATGGTAAGCTTTCAGTGGCGTATTTTAAGATTCAGCGCCCTGGGCCTATAACGTTTGCCGCCCCATAAATTAACGAAAAAAAGCAAAAACTTTGACTATACAATAAAATCCAGCAGTGTGTTGATGTGGGCTGAGAATGAGGGAATGCCAACAACATTTTTTTTTTCCTGATGGACAGATTGGCTATCAAACTCTTCAATGACACTGTTAAATTAACGGATTGGGTCAAGCCAGCTTCTACAGGGTGACAGGTAAATTCCACCTATTCCTTGAAAAGGGTTTATACAAGAGGCAATTAGCAGCAAATTAAGTCTTGTATACTATGGGTCAAAACTGGATGGTTTTCGAGCGGTGCTCTTCGATTCTCCGAGCGGTGTTCTTCGATTTTTAACTGAAGTTCTTTTATTTCAGAGATTATGCATGTTTTGGGCAAGCATTTTTTTAATGCATTCATACTTACTCTTACTTCTTATTCAGACATTGGATCCAATTTGCATAAACATGCAAAATTTGTGGTTACCACGTCGTACGAAGTTTTGTGCTTCCCTAACTCGCCCAACAATTAGTAGCATATTGCGAAGAAGGTATTAACCCTGAAATCACATCCTTGTAACAACACTTCTGCCTCGCGACACTCATCGTCTCGTTTCTTTCTCTTAATAATTATTATTTATTCTCTTGTGACTGTTTCTGTTTTCTTCTGAGAATTTTCTCTTACCACAATCTTAAAAAGTATCAAAATATTTCCGTTGATTTTCTACAAAAGTAATGTTAAGCCTGGAAACTACAAACTTCCTCTACGTCCGTGTCGACACCTTGTAGAATTTTGGAAACTACCGATAGTAAATTGTTTTAATACGGCGGGATAACTGTGTATAATACACTTACGTACTACTTTGGCTTGCGTTGCGTGGCTTTCATTTTGAAAATCAAGCAACATTCATTGCGTTATTTACATTGTTTAGCAGATACATTTTTCGAACATATGGAAAGGAATAGCCCAAAATTATTCAGATTCGGAGTAATACTGTGTTACGCAATTAGGCTGCGTCCTGAACCAATTTTGTTGAGCCAATAGCCCTTTTTTTTCTGTGGGAAATCATTAAATGACTTCTCCCGCTCTGGGTGGAGCGGCAGGGCGTGTCAGACTTTTACTGACTAAAACCCACCCGTGTTCCTTCAGTTGCCTGTGCCAGGGCCACGGTATCACTTCCAAACAACCCGGCAGACACTGGCCCTAACGGACCCCGTCTGTTAGGGCCGATGCCGGTCCTTACTGGACAGTGAGCTAAAATGTTCGCCGTCCGCAAGCCCGCGCCTTTGGTAGCCGGGATTCCCGACGCCCAGGGCGTCTCCAGGGGCTACTAGGGGCGTGAGGGAGCAACGTTCTCTCCCTCACGCGCTCCGCCTCCTCCTTCGCGAGCATTACTGCTTCGCAGAAGGAGGTGACAGCTCCCATTCACTCTCGCTCCGTACCATGGCCTGGACAGTGAGCTAAAATGTTCGCCGTCCGCAAGCCCGCGCCTTTGGTAGCCGGGATTCCCGACGCCCAGGGCGTCTCCAGGGGCTACTAGGGGCGTGAGGGAGCAACGTTCTCTCCCTCACGCGCTCCGCCTCCTCCTTCGCGAGCATTACTGCTTCGCAGAAGGAGGTGACAGCTCCCATTCACTCTCGCTCCGTACCATGGCCTGGACCAGGGCCGGGCGCGAGAGATGGCCGGGAGCGAGAGATCGCCGCCGCCGATCGCCTCTGCGAGGACACGGCGGTGCTCCGCCCAGGCTAGGAGAACTCCACCGTGTCCTCGAGCCAATAGCCCTACAGCTTTATTTTTAACCAAAGCTATTTGGTGGGCAGAGTCACTTTTATAGCTTCAAGAGCCGTTATTATTTGGCTCCAATCTTTATCAAGGCTGGTACAAGCATCGTCTCTCGCTGACCATAGCTCTCGCTTATGTACATGAACAAAAACGACACGAGCAACGTCGAAACATCCTGGCTAGTCCGGAGTCGCGACGGAGTCCGACGGACATATTGTCGCCGCCCCGCCGCCGTGCAGTAAGCGATAGCCCCGCGTCTTGATGTCTATCAAACTTACAACCAAATGAGTTTGAGTTTTTGTTAATTAGGTAGGCTTTTTTTAAATTTCTTCAGACATATAAAGTCAAAAAGAAAGACGGACAAAGCTGAGCACGAGGTGCGGCTCGCGCCGCCCCTTGCAGCCTGCCGCCCCGGGCCATGGCCCTTTTGGCCCTAGGGTAAATACGCCCCTGTATGCTTTGCCAAACACCTAAGTTGGTTGTTGGTTGGTTGGGGTTCCCGTATCTGTTTATGACATTAAGGATCCAAACGATTGCTGTATCTATTTTTATAAGTGACTTTTATTGACCACCAATGAAATAGGTCCTTTGTATTAGTTGTTCAGATAAGTGTATTTGTAATTACTCGTAGGTAGATAACACGGCATATTAATTACTACGCAAACGCACATGATATAGAAAACATGTTATTTTGTCATTTGGTAACTGTTTGAAAATAACACTTTGTGGAATGTCAATAACAACATAAAACTCGGCTTTTGACATAGAATTTTTTTGTTAACTTTTGTCGTCTTTAGCTTTGTTGAGACTCAATCATGATCATTCTGCTAAAATAAGCTAACATCGACCATAAAAAATGTAAGGTCCTATTATGTATTCAAAGTACAACTGGCTCGACATGTAGTCGAAAATTATCGCTAATACTCCAATAGACGCCAAGTAATAATGAATGCATTATAGAAGTACCTGCTTACACAAATTAAAAAAAAAAAACACGACGAAAATCCTAATAATAAGCATCCTAATAATGCATTTCTCATGTAAGTGACTGTAGTCTTTTATGAGAATAAATTTTCTTTAAACAAATAAAAAAAAAAACTAAAAGAACATCTATTCTCGTTCCTCCACAGCCAGTCCTTAAAATCATGGGGCTTCTAAACCCAACAATATTTTTTATTAGGTCATTTTAACATTCCCCCTTACTTTGTCTAATGTATTCTGACACGATGTCATAAACTGCAGAAGCCTGTCAGATTACTAGGAGAAGAGATAAATAGAAGATCGACTCCACTAGTCACCACTGTGGGGTGGAATCAGAGAGAGATCCATTTATCCCAATGGCTATATGTGGTTATATTCTCTTTCATTTATCCGGTTTTAACGGTCTTTAAGTTTTCTATAGGTCTACCTTTTTCGATAACGTAGTGACTGACGATATAAAGTTGTCAGGTCACTATGTTATCGAGCATGGTGATAATACTGATATCACTGAGACCTTGACAGAGGTAAAAATTAATTTGATAATAATAACAATTCGTAAAAGCAAACTCTACATTGACAGTCAATTGATCGCGATTTTTACGACGATATAGCTACTTTGGTAATAGTTCTCCAGACCGAATTTTGGCCAGGGCGGCCTATCACAGCGGAGACTGACCATCTACGCCAGGGGTATTATAGTGCACAAGTGTATGCGCGTGCACAGGTGCGCTGACTCTTCTCTCACTCCCATAGGCCGATGGGACGGCAATCCGACACGACTGGAGAGAGATCAGGCGCAATGATACTGTGAAATGGCTATCAATGCACATCACATGGTCGGAAAACGGACACACATACATATCTGGGAAAGGTTAGCACTATATGACCCGAAAAATCAATTAAAACTTGAACTTGAGTGTTTTGGTCCTTTTAGTTTTTAAAAGGACCAAAACACTACATAAATGACTTGAATAAAATTTCTGCATTTATATCTGTAATTATGCTATCCTATCTATCTATGTCAGTTGTATTTATAACTTGTCACTTACAACATAAACTAGTTGCTGCATTCAATGATGTAAACGAGCAATCATGTTTTGGTTACCAAACTGCAACGAGAAAGGGCAGTAAACCTAAAATATGTGATGACACTGTTTCAAAGTCAATTCAACTTTCACCAGAGCGAATGTCTCTTGCTCAACACATAACTAGTAGGTGTCTCTAGGGTTGTCTTAATGGTCTTTTTTCGTTGCACTTTCAACGAAACTAAACTATGGGAGCCGAAAGGTTCTGCAGTGACGACCGCTTACCGGAACGCGTAGCGTTGGAAGACCTCAAGGTGGACCTTGTGAAGACCGCAGGAATCCGTTTGATACGGGAAGCACAGGTTCGTCGATGTGGCAATGCCAGTTCCAGCAGTGGACGCCTTTCAGTTAAAATAATTATGATTATTTTTCGATGCACTTATGAATAATGTATGCAGGTTCACAAGGTATAAGTAGAGCTCTTTTCGATGAGTAAGTAATCTATCCCGTATCCCCATCGAGATGCCTCTAGCTAGAGCATGTCAACCTGCTGCAGTAGTATAGCCTAGAACTGTCCTAGATTAATTCTTAGATTTAACTCTAGAGTTATCTACTTACCTCTATCCTCTCGTGTAAAAGGCGCATAACAACGCACATAGTCAAATTTTAATCAACACGTGCCTTTATCTTAGACCTATCACAATATCGTACCAACCCTCGAACACAACGCAATTAATACACTATGTGTCAATATAATCGGACGATAATTCCGAATGTTTATAATCGCAAAAATACTTAGCAACAGTGCGGAGAACATAAATGTTGATGTTTTTGAGCCTTTATGACTGATAAGGCGTAAAGAGTAGAGATAACGTTTCGTGGGTGTTATGTTTAAGTACCTTATTTTGTATTAAAATTAAATAGCAAGAAGTTATTGAGTAGGTATTTTCGTAAAACAACTTGGAGGGGTATTAATGAAAGACACGCTGGCCAGTGACACACCACATTTTTAACAGACTCACAAAAAGAGGAGGTTCTCAATTCATCTGCATGTTTCATTTTTGTATGTTTGGTATGCGATATCTCCGGCAATTGTGAATCGATTTAGAAAATTCTTTTTTTAAATGAATAGGATATGCTTCAGGGGTCCCATATAATTGTTATTAACTTTGCATGGGAAGTTTTTCAGTTAGCTTCAATAATACGTATTTTTTCACTTAGTGTATATTGATGACGTTTTAATAACTTTCTGTCACTGTTATTTACATAGCAAGTAGTGTGTGGCTAGGTACCAGAACTAAAAAGTGACAAATTACAAGCTTTTTACAAAAAAAAAAAAAAATAACAGACTTCCAAAAAAACCCTGCAAAGTGAAAAATAACTTTAATTTCGGAAGTCAGTAAACAAAAAAAAAATACAAAACCAAAGGCACCGACTTCCGAAATTAAAGTTAACTGTTATTCACTTTGTAGGGTTATTTTTTGGAAGTCGCGTTGTTTATTGTTTTTGTAAAATACTTTTTTCACAAGAACGTTCTTTATATTAGAACCGACTTGCATTTGGCTATCGGCAGGACAATGATGAAGATGAGATCAAAACATGCACAAGCACATGCACTTCTAGCTTGCCAAGACATAGTACTTATGTAAACTACAGCAATTAGAATACTGTTGATTAGTATTAAGTCACTAATCGTCTAATCATTAACGCCATCTCCTTCAATTTACAATTTCTTCCACCTCATTTCTGCCTTTTTCAATCTACTTCCTATGCTTTCGGTCTGAAAGAAGAGCCGAATCATTCTCCGTCGTCTCCAGAACTGACCAACATTTGCTATATTACGTGAGAAAATCTGTTTGTAAAATTATACAGCTACAGCTAGACACCAACACAACACAATCTACACTAGTTGAAGATACCAGCGTGAAATAAATATACACTCTTGGCTTTGTTATTACATGAGTAAGTATATTCCACACGCGACCGTCCTGAATAGCAATTTAAAACATTATTGTCTGTCGACTCCATAGTAACAGAGGCGTGTCATTTTTTTAAACCAGTCATGCCACAGTCTCCTGACTTTGTGCGCTAACCCTACATCGTTATGTTGTGTATCTTGGATTCAATTAAAACAACTGTATAAGATGGAACTGTATTATTATGACTATTTATAATCGAACACCAAACGTAAGTCTCTTTAACCGCGGAGCCATTCGCTCCCGAACGCCCTCTCTGTTCATCCGCTAGAGGCGTTGACGTCGACTAGTGCTGTGCGTAACAATCTCTCCCTCGTTATAGATACGTTGTTACAGGTTCAGGCGATTTGGCGGTCTCCTGACTCTAACACCTGAATCTAAATCATTTGAAGAACTGGTAAAAGAGTTAAGCAATCATATTTCACCTGAGCCCGGGGAAGTAGCACAGCAACACAAGTTCTGCCTCAGATCGCAACAGGAATGCGAAAGCATTGCCAATTATGTGGCTGCACTGAAAGAAATTGGGGGAAAATGTAATTTTACCTGTAACAATTGTAAGAGTTCAATTTTGGAGACGCACCTTAGAGTACAGTTCATTAGAGGTCTGCGCAATACGGAAATTAAAGAAAGGTTATTACAAGAATCACCAAAAACCAAATTCGAGGATATTATGAAAATCGCTATGGCGATAGAAACTTCAAAATCTGAAACTAAAGAAATGGGACAAGAAATACAAATAAATAAAATATCGGTAAATAAATACAAGAAAAATACTAAAACTGCAAATACAAATAAGGAAATGAAAATAAATTGTTTTAGATGTGGAAAAGATAACCACAAAGCAAGTCAGTGTCGGCTAAAACACAAATTATATTGCAAGAAATGCAAAATAAGAGGACATTTACAGTCAGTATGCTTCAAAGATCAGAAACAGCTACAGCTGGAAGAAGAATATTCAGAATCTGAAAATGATGAAGAAATATATGAAATACATAAAATACCAATGGAGAATAGCACAGATAAATTTAATATTACACTACAATTAAATGGGAAGTCACTTACCTTAGAATTAGATACAGGAGCTGCAGTTACTACATGTTCTACAGAATATTTCAAAAATAACTTCAGTAACCTGAAACTAAGAAAGACATTAGTTAAATTGAGAACTTACACTGGTGAAAACATACAACCCATTGGAACTGCTGAACTAAATATTAAATACAAAAATAAACAAATACAAGGAAGAATTTTTGTAATTGATAGAAAAGTTGACCCAGTGGTTGGAAGGGAATGGATAAGAAATCTAAATCTACAATTTGATATAAATTCCATTAATAGAGAAGAAAATGATATTAAAGAAAAAGAATTCAAAGAAAAATTACAGAAATTACTTGAAGAATATAAAGAATTATTTTCAGAAGAGATTGGAAAAATAAATGATTATCAAGCTACATTCAAATTAAAAGAGGGAGCAGTACCCATATTCTTGAAACCACGTCCAGTGCCATTTGCACTCAGAACCCAGGTGGAAAATGAGATAGACAGATTGGAAGCTGCTGGAATATTAGAGAAAGTCACATATTCACAGTGGGGTACACCCATAGTCCCTGTAATAAAACCAAATGGAAAGGTACGTCTATGTGCTGACTATAGAGCAACATTGAATAAAAATCTGGAGAATGATAACTACCCAATACCAAGAATTGAAGAAATATTTCAAAAACTAAGTGGTGGAAAATACTTTTGCACACTAGACATAAATCAAGCATATTTACATTTGATGACAAATGAAGATACTGCAGAGATGCAAACCATAAGTACATGCAAGGGGACCTACAGGGTAAAAAGATTGATGTTTGGAGTGAAGATTGCACCAAATGTTTGGCAAAGATATATGGACCAAACCCTACAGGGAATGGAGGGTACAGCGTGTTTCTTTGATGACATTGCCGTACAAGGCAAAACATATATACAATTATTACAAAGAATTAGAATCATATTTCAGAAATTACAACAATGTGGATTACGCCTAAATAAGAAGAAATGTCAATTTTTCCAAAAATCGATAAATTACCTGGGACACACAATAAATGAAAAAGGATTACATCCTACAGATGATAAAGTAATGGACATAAAGAACAGCCCATGTCCAACAGATGTATCATCTCTTCGCACTTTTCTTGGGATGATTAATTATTATCAACAATTCCTACCCAACCTGGCATCAAAGCTTAATCCTCTCTACAAGCTATTACAGAAAGATACAAAATTCATATGGTCAAAAGAATGTCAGAACTCATTTCAAGAGTTGAAAGACGAAATCTGTGGTGAGAAAGTACTTATACCATTTCATGAAAACTTACCTGTTACTTTAGCTACAGATGCATCACCTATCGGATTTGGAGCTGTGTTGTCACACATTATGCCAGACAAAACGGAAAGACCAATAGCATTTGCATCAAGATCCCTATCAAGAGCTGAAAAAGGCTATAGCCAACTAGATAAGGAAGCAGCAGCACTAATATGGGGACTAAAGAAATTCTTTCAATACTGTTATGGAAGAAAAATTACACTAATTATTGACAACCAACCATTGGCAAGAATACTACATCCAGAAAAAGCTACACCAGCTACTACAGCTATAAGGCTGGTACACTATGCAAATTTTCTTGCAGGTTTTAACTATGAAATAAAGCTACGCAAGACTTCTGAACATTCAAATGCAGACTACTTTTCAAGATTACAAAATTCATCTAATACTAGTCAAGTAAAAATTACAGATGATGATGCATTCTACTTAAATCAAATAGCTGAAATGCCAATAACATTACAAGAAGTCAAAGAAGCCACTAGTAAAGACACAGAATTACAAAAATTATACATAGACATCCAATCAGGAAAAGAAAATTCAAATAGACTTCATGAATTTTCCTTACAGGATAACTGCATATTTTATGGCATAAGAATAGTAATACCTAAGAAACTACAATCTAAGATCTTAGAAGAACTTCACACAGCTCATACTGGAATTGTTAAAATGAAAGCACTAGCAAGAAGCTATGTGTGGTGGAAAAATATTGATGCAGACATTGAACAGATGGTAAAGAAATGCAAAGAGTGTTGTTTAATGCAGAAGAATCCTACAAAAGTACCAGTACACATCTGGGAATACCCAAAAGAACCATGGAGTCGCATTCACATTGACTATGCGGGACCATTCATGAACCAATACTTCCTGATTGTTGTGGATGCTTATACAAAGTGGTTAGAAGTCATACCCACTACATCTACAACAGCTACAGCTACTATTAACATATTGAAAAAAGTATATACAACATTTGGCTTGCCAATCACACAAGTCTCTGACAATGGAAAACAATTCAGATCAGAGGAAATGAAAAGATTTCTAAAAGAAAACGGAATCGAAGCTAAATTTACGGCACCTTTTCATCCAGCGACGAATGGCCAAGCAGAGAGATATGTGCAAACTTTTAAAAATAAAATAAAAGCTATGGGAAGTGAAGAAGGATCTCTACAAGACAAATTACAGAAATTCCTGATGGTGTACAGGAAAACACCCAATAGTACAACGGGGTTGAGTCCAGCGGAGATGATGTTCAAAAGACTGTACAGAACAAGGATTGATTTAGTAAAAAGACC
Source organism: Dasypolia templi (assembly GCA_963555695.1). Classification (NCBI taxonomy): domain Eukaryota; kingdom Metazoa; phylum Arthropoda; class Insecta; order Lepidoptera; family Noctuidae; genus Dasypolia; species Dasypolia templi. The sequence continues at coordinate 3,976,835 of OY743148.1, read as the reverse complement.
AAAAGCAAAAGAGTACAAGAATGAAGAAATTAAAGAAAATAAAGAATTCAAAACGGGAGACAGAGTACAGGTAAGAATGTATGACGGAAATAAATGGAAATTCGGGAATATAAGAAGCAGAACAGGCAAACTACATTATGAGGTAGAGGTAGATGGCAGGATTCACCAAAGACATGTGGATCAAATCTTAAAGACATCATGTTTGAGAAAAAACCTGGACACGACCTACATGTTCAATTCAAAGCAACCAGAAGTTATATCTACCCAAAGTGATCCCATCCTCGTCGCCATTTTCTGTTGTGTATCTTGGATTCAATTAAAACAACTGTATAAGATGGAACTGTATTATTATGACTATTTATAATCGAACACCAAACGTAAGTCTCTTTAACCGCGGAGCCATTCGCTCCCGAACGCCCTCTCTGTTCATCCGCTAGAGGCGTTGACGTCGACTAGTGCTGTGCGTAACACGTTATAATATAACTAGCTAATCATGAGAATTTAAAAATAAATGATCAACGGATCTTTAATATCATTATTATTATCTAATAATTTATCAACTGAAGGTCCTTCAGGCATATGCAGTAAGCACCACAGGACGTTCGGTGCTATGCACTGCGGCATGCTGAGCGATGGCCGTTTTGCGTGGATGTGACGCATATTTTCCCCCAACTTGTTATTTTTTGTGTTTGTGTTCTTTCTCTGCGTCATTTTAACCGCAAATAAACGTCTTGTTTTCCTTTTTCTTTCTAGTAGAATGTGCATTATTGAGGAACAAACCGACATGCTCATAGAATTTTACTGTTCTATCAGTTTGAGGTTTGATAGTCTACACTGATATCCTAATCTACATTTCTCCCCATTCTGAATAAGTGCCTGCTCACTGAATAGGTTGGTAGGTACTTTATTGAGGTCCTTGCAAATATAAAGTTCTCTTGACAATCTTGCACGTCACCAATGCCAATTTTTGTCCAATTGGCAGAACGGAATTAGGCGCCAGGAATCGATCGGTCCTACCGATCGATTCCATCTGCTCGAAAAGTCCAAACAAGGACCAAATTTTGTACCTATTCTAGGTAGGCTGTTGAAATAGTTCCTAGCCAGTCGAGTCTTCAATCAACTCCTGACCAACTCCTAGCGCAGTCCACTGCTACGCCACAACACCCTGTCCTCCGCCTTCCGCATCCAGTATGTCCCAGCAACTTTTTTAAGATCGTCGGTCCACCTAGCTGGGGGGCGTCCCAACTTACGCTTGCCGATATGCATTCTCCACTCCAGGACTCGTCTGCTCCGGCGAGCCGAGCCTTACCTAAGGGTAATTCATACGTCCCTACAAGTTTCTAAAATTCTCAATAGCATGGCCTTGATGAGCAAATCTTAGCTTACACCATCTTTAGCTTTAGGTACCTACCTATTTTTATATATTTGCTCATATAATTTTTTCTTTTCTCATTACAGTAAAAAAACTGGCGACAGAACAGATTGCTCCACTGGTCAGGAAAATGGAAGACGAACACCGCATCGATGACAGCGTCAGACAACTGCTTTTCGACAATGGCGTGAGTACCTACAAGTTTACTAACAATGCCCGATCGGGCATCGGATCTGATCGGGAATTTTACTGCATCGCCGAATGAGCTGTGGCCCTGTAGAAGAACACAGAATACAGAATGGTGCCTGGCCCTGAAACAGCAAGTGATCGGCCGCGACCGCGGTAGACTACAAAGGAGATGGTTTGACCACTTGTATGTCATCTTTCCATCATGTCATGTCATGACCTAGCGAAGTCATGACATGACCGATGGAAGGAATGGAAGAAGGCCTTTGCTCAGAGCTGTGGGAAAGAAGAATTACTTAGTTTAAAAAGCGTTTTAGAAAGTGTCCTTTCTCACAATAGCATTGTTAAGCCATTCATCATTGATATTAATTACCTACGGGCTATGCTTTATTCAATAACCAACCCAACAAATGATGCTATTGTGCTTTAGGTACGAAGTGGCAATAAACTCACAGATGTCCTTCAAAGATATCAGTTTGACTTTCAAATGAATGTCATGGATTCTTATAATTAAGAACTCTTATCGTGTTTGTTGCAATTACACAATTCCCGATACGGGAATCAAACATAGGTAAATAAGGCCCTCACTTGGTACAGGTGGTTCAGCTTAGCGTGGGAACATTATAGACTGATTCTGCTATGCTACATAGCACAATGCGCCTATAATGTTCCCTACTGGGACACAGGCGCCGCCACAGTGAGAGGGAACGGTACAATCTACCACGCGGGCCCATTGCGGGTTGGAAGATGTCACATATCTCCGAATTTTTGGTTCTACGACATACCGGTTTTGTCAGGATGTTTTCCTTCACCGTTTTGAGTTCAGATTATCTATCTAACCACACATCGTACTTACTTACCATATTTAACCTTCACAGCTGATGGGCATCGAAACCCCCACTGACTACAGCGGCTCCGGCTGCGGATTCCTCACGATGATGCTGGTGGTCGAGGAGTTGTCCAGGGTAGACCCTGCCGTCGCCGCCTTCGTTGACATCCACAACACGCTCGTCAACTCTCTGTTTATGAAGCTGGGAACTGAAGAACAGAAGCAGAAGTATTTGACCAAGCTGTGTACCGAATATGTAAGTGGAGTTCTGTAACTCTTGCATATCATCTGGTATCGTGTCAGTAGATTGCACTGACACGATACCAGATGATATGAAAGGGTTTTGAGTCAGAATTCCATCAACGTTTTGCTTATATAGTGGGATAGGAACATGTGGGGGATAAAAAATAAAACGATGAACATTCAACATAACTGCTCTAAAAACAAACATAACATAACATCACGCCTTGTTGTCCCGAAGGGTTGGGCAGAGTTGATGTACCTGTACACCAACATTTCGCCAGTTATGTTTAATAGGGGGCGAGCCTATTGCCATCAACCGGGCACAAATCCATACTCCGGGCTGCTACTGAGAAATTCCAGAAAGAAAAACCCAATAACATGTTGCCCGACCTGGGAATCGAACACAGGACCTCATGTTCAGCAGTAGCGATTGCAACCACTAGACCAACGAGGCAGAAGATAGGTCAAAAACTATTTAAGTACCTTAGACAAATTTAAATAAACTGCAATGGTGAATACGATGGCAACGTTAAGCAGATCCTACCGTTTCATCTATATTTATTCCGAACAATCTAGATTTTGGTTCTGATGTCATAAATGTTATTGGTGTTTATATCTATTTTTTTATTAAGCCTTTAGTACTGAAACTATACATACAATGTGTTATGACTAGATAACTTATAAACTAACACATACGGTTTCCCGGTTTAGTGATCAGCGTGTCTTGTGACACAGATCCAGCTGTTTCCATTCCTTTCTATCTCTAGCTTTTCTTGATCAGACTCCAACATTCCTAATGTCATCAGTCCACTTGTTGCCTGTATGCCTCTTTTCCTTTTACGATCGCGTGGTTGCATTCTGTTCTTGTCTCTGTCATGTAACCTCTCCATCTCCATTTCAACCGTCTTATGTTCTTTATTATATCTTGCACCTTGTTTATGGATCGTATTTCTTCTGCAGTTCTGCGATCTTTTATCGTGGCGCCTATCATACTTCTTTCCATTCCCCTCAGACATGTTCTCAGTTTTTGAAAATGTAACTTAAATCTGCTATCAAGGAGAATCACGATCGCTAACCAACATTCGCACCAATAGTGCACAAAAGTGTACCTAGGTGCTAGATAACAAAAATTGGCTCGTTTAGTTCCATCTTTTTACTCAATAAACTATGAACAAGATTCGACATGACCGTCAGCCTTTATCAGTCCACTGCAGGCTTCTACAGTCGCACTCCATTTAGCTGGAACCTCAATTACTCTCGTCTAGCCGCCACCCTGCTAACATGATCACTCCTTCGAGTCCTCACGTTCAACTACCTTCTAACCACTTTTCCGTACCTATTCCAGGCCGGCAGTTTCTGCCTCACTGAACCAAGCTCAGGATCCGACGCCTTCGCTCTCAAGACTGTAGCCAAGAAGGATGGCGACCACTTCGTCATCAGCGGCTCCAAGATGTGGATCTCCAACTCTGATGTCGCTGGAGTGTTCCTTGTTATGGCTAACGCTGACCCGTCTAAGGTAAGAAGTCTTGTGATCATCTACAAATGAATTCATGAGGTGGGCTGCGGAAAGATTCTCAAAAAAAAAAAGTGTTCGACGAGGGCCCCCCCCTCAGGAACAGTTCCGCACGCAGTCTCACACTCGTACATAATACACAAGACAAAGAAGAGACAGAGAGAGAAGAGAGGAAGAGACCAGTCAACTCCTACCGGAAGTCGCGTTGAAGATTTTCGTTCCAAAAACATAAAAAAACCCCATGTTTTTTTTCAAAAGCAATAAATTATTGTTTTTTTCTATCTGAATCCAACAATAAAACACAACTCCCTTAATCTTCCAGGGCTACAAAGGCATCACCTGCTTTATCGTTGAACGCGATGCCCCCGGTCTGACCGTCGCCAAGCCTGAGAACAAGCTCGGTATCCGCGCGTCTGGAACCTGTATGGTACACTTCGATAACGTCAGGGTGCATGAGAGCAGCATTCTTGGAGAATATGGGAAAGGGTATGTATTGGAAGGATATTTTTTTCTAAATCCTCGGCATATATACTTTGTGCACCTTGAGAACTCACGAAGTCACAATCACATTTTTCTGACCCGAGTTATTGACTTGGTTAAGGTGGTTTTCTCTCACAGGGAAAGTCTACCTGGGACTGAGTTGGACCATACGAAACTACCTTTTGGAAGGGGCAACTAGAATCAATTCCATTTTTTTTTATATGGAAAATCATCAAATGACTTCTCCGGCTCCGGGTGGAACGTGAGGGCGTGTCAGACTTTTACTGACTAAAACTTACCCGTGTTCCTTCAGTTGCCTGTGCCACGGCCACGGTTACTCTTTCGAATTACCCGCGACCCTGAGGCGGCAGTCTTATCCCCGCGCCCGTCCCCCGGACCCCGTCATTTTCTGCTGACAGCTCTTTGAGGCGCGCGTGGAACCCGACACGCCGTCGACCCGGGCCTGGTCCCTACCGGACGACGAGCTACCCATTGCTCGCCGTCCGCAACTCCGCGCCTACGGTGGCCGGGAATCTGCAGGCGACTCCCGACGCCCAGGGCGTCTCCTGAGGCGACTAGGGGCGTGAGGGCGCAAGGCTCTCACCCTCACGCGCTCCGCCTCCTGCTTCGCGAGCATTACTGCTTCTCAGAAGGAGGTGACGGCTTTCCATTCCCTCTCGCTCCGTACCATGGCCTGGACCAGGGCCGGACGCGAGATATCGCCGCCGCCGATCGCCTCCGCGAGGACACTGCGGTACTCCGTTCAAGCTGGGCAGACCTCCACCGTATGCTCCACGGTGTCCACCGGGCGATCCACACAATGTTGACACCCGGGCGTTACCTCCCGCCTTATGCGAAACAGGAACCTCCCTAAACAACCGTGTCCGGTGAGGACCTGTGTCAGGCGGAAGGTGAGGACGCCGTGGCGCCTCTCCAACCACTCCTCAGAGAGGGGACTTACCGCTGCTGTTGTGGCGGGCCCATTCTGAGACACTCCTACGAGAATAGTTAGGCCACACAATCCGAGACTTTAAAAAGCAATGAACTAGTAAAAGTAAACATACCTAAGCAGAATTTTGGAGATAAAACATAACATAACATCACGCCTTAAATTCCTATTTTCTCCCTCCCCAGTTACAAATACGCAGCAGGTTTCCTGAACGAGGGCCGCATCGGCATCGCTTCGCAGATGATCGGGCTGTGTCAGGGATGCATGGACGCGACCATCCCCTACACGCTGGAGAGGAAACAGTTCGGGAAGAGCATCTATTCTTTCCAGGTAAGAACAACTTTTAAATACCAAACTGCTAAAGGCGAATAGGCGTAGATTTACGTTCAAGGGGACACAACTGCAGAAATCACAGAATAATACAACTAATATTATAAATGCGAAAGTAAGTTTGATTGTGTGTTACGTGGTCACGCTGAAACGGCTGAATGGATTTGGATGAAATTTGGCACATAGATAGACTATGACCTAGGTAAGTACATAGGCTATTTTTTATCCTGGATCGCAGACGAAGTCGCGGGCAACAGATAGTAGAATTTTTCTATTCTAGAGATCTTTCTTCTAGAGAAGCTCTAGAGAAAGCTTACAGACTAATATCAAACATAAATAGGTATCATGTAGGTAGGTACCTAGGAGTTTGCTAATGAGGTACAAGCTTCCACAAGTTACTTTATATTGCATTAACCAAATAAAAAAAAACAGTTAGGTAAATATGGCAGTTAACTTAATCAGCCTTTTCAATCTAAGCAGAGACCACAGATCACAGGAAGCACATCAATCAACCTCTAAAATATTGGGTAGGAATAAAAACCACAAACCACTTTTCTCGCTTTTATCATCACGGTGCTTACACTCGGTTCCTGAAAGGTCAATCAACACAAAACGTAGCTAACAGGATGTAAGCTTCAGCATATCGTAAGCATATTCAGCCTATAACGTTTCCCTTGCTGGGATACAGGCCTCCTCTCTGTGAGAGGGAGCGGGCCATAGTCCACAATGCGGGCCCAGTGCGGGTTGTTTGATGTCCACATTTCTTCGCATGGTTGGTTCTAGGACAAGCCGGTTTCCTCACGATGTTTTCCTTCACCGTTTTGAGGGCAGTGGTGATGGTATTATTTAAGTACACAAATTAAAGCGGCTGTCTAGGTTCGAACCTACAACTCATAAGTCGCGGCCACTGGGCCACCACAGTTCCCTCGACTCACAACTCAGTCGAGAACACCTTTGCCTCGGAAGACCCTCAACATCGGTAGGTATTCATAATAAATCGGTATTCCTCGAATATGTGTGAGTCGAGGTGATGCGTCAATATTCAATAAACTCTTCAAAAGACATTATGAAAATCGTATAATTTGAGATAAGGAGTAAAATTGTCAACTATGAGATATTCAATGTCATTCATCTATTATTATTCTTGACTCAACCTCGCTTATGTGGTTTGACATAAACAACATATGTGAGGCCGAGTCAAGCCGAGGATGTTCGGAACAAGGTACGACTCAAAGGAAGTAAATTAAATAATACATCACGGGAAATATACTACGAAAATGTTTTATTGTTCGACGCCATCTTTCTGCAAGTGCCCAAGGGGCTGTGTGCCACAGATCTCTGTCGACATACAGATCTAATAATCATATCAAACATCCCCCGTAAAGATAACCAGTTTACATAGTCTAGCGTTTAACTTAACTCATAATCTCTTAAATACAATGGCATTTTAGTGACTCTACCTGGTCTCACTCTCCTCTCAGGAATAGCTTCTGTGTTATCAGTATCTGTTACATTGTCATTAATACTATAAGATTCGTTATTTTGATGTCCCTGCCCAATATCCTCTGATTGACTCTCAAACAAATTATCCAGTTCACTGTCATGTCTAACAATAAACTTATTTTTACTTGGCCTAATATGTCTTTCATTTCTCTTAACTAAATTACTTTTTTCATTTTTTACAATGAAAGATCTAGGACCATCACCTTCACCGATAACTTTCCCTACACACCATTCTTTATTTGGTGCATTTTGTATTATTACATTACAGGCAATCATCTTGGACCTCACTCCTTGTCCTATCTCTTTTTTCTTGATTACATCTACTTCTTGCTTTATCTGCATTGTCATTTCTAGAGCCCTTGATCTTCCTGCCTCTGCTGCACGGCATTGGCTGATGACCTGGTCTAGTCCAATATCGGCCTCCCTTAACAATCTCTCCTGCACTCCCTTATCTCTAATTCCAATGACGATCATGTCTCTCACAAGCCTGTCTTCTTGATCTCTGAAGTCGCATTGTTTAGCTTGAACCTTTAGCTTCGTGATGAATCTGTCTACTTGCTCACCCTCCTCCTGTTTTAATTTGAAGAATTTGAAACTATTTGTGATGATATTTTTCCTCGGCTCCACGTAGGCATCAAACTGTTTTATTAAATTTTCTAAGGTTTTAACCTCAATCGGTTTCATATGCGAATTATACACATCAACTGCGTCGTCTCCCGCGACATTCAGAAAAACAGCTATTTTCCTTTCTTCCTTGGCGCCTGACAGTCCCACTGCTTCCAGGTACAGCTGGAACTGCTGTTTAAATCTGAGCCAGTTTGCCCCATCACCCGACATAACCAACCCAGTTGGCGGCTTTATTCCCTCCATTTCGTTAACTAATGACTTGCACTTCCACAAAGGATTCTTCCACTAAGGTTTCTTTCTTTCTTTCGTTTAAGTTTAGGTTTACACCTGACACCATGTTCGGAACAAGGTACGACTCAAAGGAAGTAAATTAAATAATACATCACGGGAAATATACTACGAAAATGTTTTATTGTTCGACGCCATCTTTCTGCAAGTGCCCAAGGGGCCGTGTGCCACAGATCTCTGTCGACATACAGATCTAATAATCATATCAAACAGAGGAAATCATTAGGTTTTGACCTAGAATATGGGAGTTAGTGTCAATAGCATTCCTTAATAAAACTTTCTCTCTTCTTTCCAGGGTATCAGCTACCAGATCGCTCACCTGCAAACCCAGTTGGAAGCCGCCCGTCTGCTGACCTACAACGCGGCCAGGCTCAAGGAGAACGGCTTGGAGTTCGTCAAGGAAGCTGCTATGGCTAAATATTTTGCTTCAGGTACCTCCTACACATTATATATTAGTTTTTTTCTGCGCTACCTATCCCCACGATCACTGACAGATTTACACCACACCATCACTCCCTCACATACGCTTAAGTAAATTTTTTATGCATACTTTTTTGATGGTATTTATTGCTAAATTGTTAGTTAAGTACATAATGGGAGAAGACACTGACTTTTGTAACACAGGTTTTTACCTAGCTCGGAACTACTCAAAGTCAGGGTTTCAAATATCATTGTTTATATAACATCTGTTTTACGACTGCTACTACAGACGTCGTTTTCATTCTTACGATGTTAGTGTCATAAGAATGAAAACAACGTCGTCTGTAGTAGCAGTCGTATAACGAGCAAAAAGGACAGTAAATAGTAGGTAAGTCTATGATTTTTAAGGGCACTATAGGTAGGTAGGTACTCGTCTTTTGACTCGTGTCGTCTTACTCTAAAGTTTTATGATCGCGTCTACGACATTTGGAGATTAGTACTTATTTAGCAGTTCTTCACTTCACACGCTTTTCCAACCAACATTTATACCACCACCATACGTAAAATTTCTACATTTAAATCTGTAGGTAATTGATAATACCTACTTAATTAACTACGTACTTAATTAATTTCGTCTGTCGTTCGTTGTCGAACTCAGACAGGAGCTTTACTTTGTGTAAATTATTTCATCACCACTGCTCTCAAAACGGTGAAGGAAAACATCGTGAGGATACCGGCATGTCCGTAAAACAAAAATTCTAAATCATGTGACATCTACCAACCCGCACTAGATCATGGTCTTGGATTACGGCCCGCTCCCTCTCACCAAGAGGAGGCCTGTGTCCCAGTTATGGGTACAGTATAGGCTGATTATGCTATTCTATTCTATAAGTTGGTCATAATTATCTCGATCTTTGTAAGAAACCACTTCATTAACAATGAATCTCATTTTCCAGAAATTGCCCAGAAGCTGACATCAAAATGCATAGACTTTATGGGAGGAGTTGGTTTCACCAAAGATTTTCCTCAGGAGAAGTTCTTCCGTGACGCCAAGATCGGAACCATCTATGAAGGAACCAGCAACATGCAGCTACAGACTATTGCCAAGCTCATTGAGAAACAATACACACAATAAGAGATTATAATGGAGAAATTATTATGTTTAAGTATCAAAATGAAGAACTGTACATATCAATGTTTAGGGATGTCAGAGTAACTTTGATATTATGGAAAGCAGTGATTACTTATTTTAGAAATAAGTGCTTTGTAGTGCATTTACTGAATGTAAATTTAGTTTTTTTTCATATTGTTTCTTCATTTTACCATAATACAATGTTTTCAAAAGACTTGTCTTGATTAGATAAAAGTACAGACAACACATAGGTATGAATAATAATGTATTTCTAAGAACAGTGTCTTCCCTTTTGTATCAAATGTTAATATATTTGGATTGATATTTTTATACTAATTGTATTCCAAATAAAAGACTAATAAACTACAGTACAACATTTATTTACAGTAATCTAAATCTATTTAAATAATTCGGGTTTCTATTTCCTTTAAGGTTTTGGTTCATGAGGCATCTTGAAACCGACCATCCTTGCGGTCTCCTCAGTGCTAAGTTCCCCCTTTCCCTTATAATCTGCATTGATTTCTTTGTACCGTCTTGAGTTCACAAGGTAGTCACAGTAAGTTATTGCCTTATAATGCATCTCATCTACTGCCTTGCAAAGCTGTTGATCCGTAGTCTGATGTTTCCTATACTGATCAAATATGTACCGGACCATTTGATTATCTGCTATTTTCTTTGATGAGCTTGTTTTGCGTATCTCTGACAACAACAGACGTAGTGTCGCTAACGGAGGCTTTGTTGAAATGGATGCCATTTTATACCTTCAAACAAATCAAATTTTCAGGTTCTGCAGTGCGTTAATTGTAATAAATTCTTCAGCATCTTCGTATTTCGGTTGTTCACCTTTTAGCCAAAAGTCAGAGTCAAGTTTGTCTAGATTTTCCTTAGGGAATGTATGTATGGAAGTATCATTAAAGCAATCAGTGAATTTAAAATTATTATCAAATAGCTGCTCAGATGTATGAGGGAGTATCTTGGCTATGAATGGGACAGTGTCTGAGAGCAATCTTGTGGGCTGGCTGTCAGCAAGGTTGTTAAAACTGTTACAGATAAGTATACAGTTGTGTAAATTAGAACCCCAGTTACTCCAAAGAAAACTGTTGGTCAACTGTTTAGAACAGTGGGGAAAGAAAACTACAGTGGGTCCTTTATCAGAGATCGCATAACAACCTTCACTGTTTGAATATAAAACCTGAAGCTGTAACTGTTTAAGGATTTCACATTCGCTGTTATAGAATACAGGATCATATACTAACACTTTTTCGGGGTTAAACTGCTCCTTTAAGCACAGCAAGAGAGCTAACTGATACCTACAAGTATGATACTCTGATATATTCCCAAGTCCTAGACAATAGATTTCTACGACTGGTCTATCTTGTAAAACGCTACTCACGGATTGTATAACTTCTTTCGAGTAATTTGAAAGACGTATTTCCTCAACACAATTGCGGATCCGCCTGAAAAAGGGTAAATTACAATGAAATAACCTCAAAATTAATAGATGGTATTAATATGAACTGACCAAGCCCTGAACCAAGGAACTGCTGAACTCACTCAGTCGTTTTGACAACGTCTATAACTTTGTTTTTTTCTATTTCAACAGTTAAATATTTCAGTTTCGTGTGGTATTTGAGAACTCGCTTATTTCGTTTTATTTTTACTTTTTGAAAACCATCACTGTCGACGTCGGGTTTTGACATTTTGTATTGCAATGTTGCCATATGTAATAAGATAAACCTTTAGAATAACGGTTTTAATCAACAAAATAAACGATACATAATTTGATAAAGTAAGATATGACATAAGTGACATTACAATACAAAGATGCCAGATTATGATAACATCACTAAAGAGTTTGGTTGGCATACCACATTCTTCCGACCTTATTATGAAACAACGTAATCTCCAAAACGAACTGGCAGTCTGCGTTCTCTTGTTGAACGCCGGGGCTCTGAGAGTGCCGTATTACCCTCTGTATGGTCGTGCATATTATCTTGTTGTTGGGATGGCACTACAGTTTTGGGTGGCACCTCGATATCTTGGACAGGAAGCTCATTTTGTGGAATGGAATCAGTTAACTCGCCATTAGCTGTTTCAATTTCGATTATTTCTCCGTCTAGACCTAATGGTGCTAAATAACGATTAGATACGGTCGTTTCGCGACCATTCGGTAAGCGTACGTATGAATAATCTGGATTAACTTGAATCAGATCAACTTCTTCTACTATTGTTTGATATTTATTAGTGCGATCGAATCTCCGCATCAGTACTTGCTCTGAGTTTGTTAACCAAGTAGGTATAGAGTCGCCATTCGGTGACCTCCTCGTGTGTGTAAACATCCTCTCGTGCGGCGTACAGTTAGTGGCTGTGCAGAGAAGGGAGCGAATAGAGTGTAGAGCCTGGTTCAAAGCCTTTTCCCAATTCTCTATAGGCAGGTTTCTGGATCTTAAGGCCAATTGGATAGTTTTCCAAAGAGTGGAGTTAAGGCGCTCTACTTGTCCGTTCCCTTGGGGATTATATGGCGTTGTTCGGCTTGATGCAATACCGCGAGAGTGTAAAAACTGCTTGACTTCAGATGATAAAAATGATGTCCCACGATCAGAATGTAGGAATGCAGGCATTCCGAATAGCATAAACAATTCATTAAGATTCTTGATGACCGTTGTCGAGCTCATGTCTGAGCATGGAAATGCAAAGGGAAAGCGAGAGTATTCGTCAATCACTGTCAGGATGTATTTATTCTTTGTATTACTAGGTATAGGACCTTTAAAGTCAATACTTAGTCTTTCGAATGGAGATGTCGCCTTAATTAGATTGGGGCCGGGTTCTGTTGATTTGTAGTATCTTGGCTTCAATTCCGAGCAAATTCGACAAGAGTTTGTCATATTTCTGATTTCTTCAACAGAATAGGGCAGATTTTTTGATCTCGTCCAGTGCACCATCCTTGTTACGCCGGGGTGACAAAGGATCTCATGCAGGGAAACAAGTTTTGTTGATCGAGATTCTATAACAGCGCATATACGCGACAATGTATCAGCAACATTATTGTCTTTACCTGGACGGTAAACAATATCGTATTTAAACGGAGCTAGTTCTAAACGCCATCGTTGAATTTTCTCGTTTTTGATTTTACTATTTAGCTTGTTATTGAACATAAATGCTACCGATCTTTGGTCTGTAATTAAACGAAATTGTTTTCCGATAAGAAAGTGTCGCCATTTCTTTAAGGATTCAACTATGGCGTACGCTTCTTTTTCAACAGCGGAGTGGTTTTGTTCACTTTGATTCAGGGTTCGAGAGAAAAATGCTACGGGTCGATTATTTTGTGATAAGGTTGCAGCGATTGAATGTTCAGATGCATCCGTTTCAACGAGAAATGGTATATCGTTATTGATAGCGTGAACAGAAGATTTTACTATATCAGCTTTTAATGCTTTGAAATTTTCGGTCATTTGTTTATTTAGTGGGAACATTCTTGTATTTGCTAAAGCGTGGATTCTTTCCGAGAAGTTTGGAATCCATTTGCTATAATGTGCAAACATTCCTACCACTCTTCGTAATGACTGTGTGTCATTTGGCGGTGGAAGATTGAGAAGTGGGCGCAGCCGTTCAGCATCTGGCTTTATGACATGGTCTTTGATGGTATAGCCTAGGATATCGATGCTATTCTGCGATAACTTGCTTTTCTCTTTATTGAGAGTAAGACCATATTTTTGTGTGGCTGCTAAAAATTTCTGCAAATTTGCATCGTGTTCAAATTGAGATCGCCCACAAACTGTTATGTCATCGAGATATGCGAAAGTACCTTCTAAATTTTCTTTTCGAATAACCCAGTCAATGGTTCTTTGAAAACTTGACACTCCGTTCGTTACGCCAAATGGAATGCGACGAAACTGATATAGATTGCCAGCAGCTTCGAAAGCTGTATATGGTTTTTCTTCTTGCAGGATCGGCACCTGATGATAAGCACTCTGTAGATCGATAGCGCTGAAGATAGAATACTTTGAGATATTTGAAACTTGGTCCTCCATATTGGGAAGTGGATAAGCGTCAAGCTGTGTATACCTGTTTATCGTAAGTGAATAATCAATGACAAGGCGCTTCTTGTGATTGGCGTTCTTTGTAATTAGTACTTGAGCTCGCCAAGGGGACGTGCTTTCTTCTATGATGCCATCAGCTAGGAGTTTTGCGATCTCTTGTTTGATAAACTTTTTATCTTCTTCACTGTGGCGGCGAGATTTAATCGCAATAGGCTTGCAATTTGGACTGATATTCGTAAAAAGTGGAACAGCAGGGACAGACGCTTCTGCAACGCCACATACTTTAAGTGGTTCTTTAGGTCCACCGAATGAAAATTCGAGAAAGGAATGCTCGTCTAATATGTCGTGACCAATTATCAAGTCAGCACAGAGATTTTTTACTATTAGTAAATTCACGTTTCTATAATCATGTTCTCCGATACGAGCTGACACACATGTTTGACCTTCGACTTGTGACGTATGACTGGTTGATGCCATTGATATAGTTTGCTTGCAGGGTCTCTTCGTTAATTGACATAACTGAAAATATTGCTCATTAATGAAGCTTATAGAGCTACCAGTATCGATTAAAGCATCAGCTTTTATCCCTTTTATATAAGCTGGAACTGTAGCTTTCTTCAAGGAAGTTGGCGATGCAGCTACAATACAACCACAAAGGCTATCATCCCCTTCGAGAATAGCGGCATTGATATGGCTCTTGCTTCGACATACAACAGCGTAGTGACCCTTCTTGTTACAAAATTGACAGGATGGCATGGACATGGATACGAGGATGGACATTTCCACCACAAAAGAAACATTTGCGTCTCTGATAAGTTGGCGTCACTGCTATTGTACTATTAGGCTCCTGTGATTGTTTAAGTACAAAAGATTTTCCAGATTCCTTTTGTTTGGAAGTGGAGGCAATGGCAGCAGCAGTATTTGCATTAAAAGAGTTAAAGTTTGTGGCATTCACTTCAGCCATTTCTAGTGACAGTGCTTGATTGTGTGTTTCTTCAAGGGTTAACGTCAGATTTTCTAGTAACCTTTGTCTTATCGTACTAGATTTTATTCCAGAGATAAATGCGTCACGTATATTGTCATTCTTATTTGTTTCAGCATCTACAGTTTTAAAGTCGCAGTCTTTCGCTAATTGTTTTAATGATTGTAAGTAGGTGTCTATTGTTTCGTCGCCCAGTTGTTTCCTTGATGCGAGTGCATGCCGGGCATAAATTATATTTTTAGGCTTTGTGAATAATTTTTCCAAAGTAATTATTGCCGATGAAAAAGTATTACACTCGCTGATATACATGAAAACGTTTGATGAAACGTGGTTTATGAGAAGATCTAGTTTCCAGGAAGATGGTAAGGCTTGTACCTTCTCACCTGTCAAGATGCCTTCCGACGCCTTAAGAAAGCTTTCAAATGTTTTCTTCCAATGTTCCCATTTTATTGATGCGGAACTATCAACAGGATCGATATCCAACCGATCGGGTTTCAAGTATTTTTCCATGATGGCAAAATTTTAAAACATTTTGTTGATTAAATTGTAATAAGATAAACCTTTAGAATAACGGTTTTAATCAACAAAATAAACGATACATAATTTGATAAAGTAAGATATGACATAAGTGACATTATAATACAAAGATGCCAGATTATGATAACATCACTAAAGAGTTTGGTTGGCATACCACACCATATCAGTAAATGTGCCTTGTTTTGAAGGGATTACAATAAAATGGATTGCTGAAAAAACAAAAATGCTAAGCGAAACCAAGAACGGGAATATTATTATTTATTGTCCTTAAATATCCTACCTAGCGTATAGTATAGTATTTTATTACAAATCCCTTTAATAATACCTTTTCCCGTAGCAGCGTGTTAACAAATGGGTGCTTCTTCATCGCAACACTTGTACAGGGTTTTGATAAAGAAGCTTTAAAATACGACGTAGGATGCTTCTTTAACCAAAAACAGGAGCTGTGGTGCGCCGAAAGAAACGGTTTATTGTTCTATGTAAACGTGTTTTCAAATGCTTCTTCATGACAACACTTTGAACACCCGTTCAAAGTGTTGTCATGAAGAAGCATTTGAGAGAAGCATTTGAGAGTTGTGCTTTCGGGTAGACAAATCTCACCGTGAAAACATAAGTGAATTAAGTGAAGTGAACTCTCAACAGTGTATTAGTGTCAATCCCTAATATCAAGTGGGATGACAGCTCATTTCATGCTCGCTACTCGGTGAGATTTTCACAGAACAGGTACCCCGGCACTGTTTAAAATCTCACATTGAAAACTTAGGTGAAGTGACCCCTGAAAATCAGCGCTGTGCTGTGGGTCCTTTATAATATCTTTAGATTACCACACACGGAGACGATGGTATAATATTATGTATATATAGATTTTTTTTTTCATTCGTGCTCGCTAATACCATCATATATTTTATTTTTATTATTTATTGATACCTACATTTTGTCAAAATAGTACCGGGAGGCGGGAATCAGTGTTGCCAACTCCATAAATTCCGAGTCGCTAGATTCTTAATCAAATGTCGCTAGAAAGTCACTAAAATTAAAATTAATTAAAAGCAAGCGAGCAGTCGACTGTTCAATATTCAAATATATTCAACTTCGGGGATTCCTCCGATGAAGTCCTGTGTTCCCCTATCTATACAGAGCATACCAACCAACGAAAGAATCGTACCATCGAGCTTAGTGTTGCCAACTTAGCTACATGCGACATTAAATAGTAGAAATTATCGGAGAACTGGCCGTATTCAATAGCAAAACATAGATTTGGATGAACATTGGATGTGCTGCTTTGAATATTTTTGAAATATCTAAAGCTAGGGCTGTTTTAATTTGTACTCCAAAAATCGCCAGATATGTCGCTAAACAGTTTTTTTCGTCAAAAATTTATTTTAGTCGCTAAGACTTGAGCAAAAGTCGTCAGTTCTAGCGACTAAGTCGCTAAATTGGCAACACTGGCGGGAATGCATGATTAAAATTTGTTAACGGTTCCAAACTAACTTTTTTTGTTGTTAGATTGGTACAAGGCACAACTGTTTTCCATTTTGGCGCGGAGTTTGAGATGCGGATGCGGAGTCTCACGAGTCGATTCGTACTATTTAAAAAAATCACTTGGTTAAGAAACATGTTGCCGCTCGGCTAGTCCCAAAAGACCTGAATTTGGTCCATAACCTCAATCGCATAAGAGTCACTTAGGACATGCTAGAACGAGTCAATTTCGACTCCAAAGTCATGAAACGCATTGTTACTAGTGACGAGACGTGGGTTTACGAATTTGACATGCATACTAGTCAACAAGCTTCGGAGTGGCACCTCCCAAAACAGAAAAAACCACGCCAAAGTCGATCAAAAGTCAAAGTCATGTTGACTGTTTTCTTTGACTATCGCGGTACATTACTGCGCACTCGGAATGGGGATGATGACAATTTTTATATCAAAAAATTGCTTATTTCCAAATAGTGCAAATAATATTACAAAAAGTGTAAAAGCTTTAAAAACAGCCAAGTTATAAACGTTTTAAAATAAGTGTTAGATAAAGACAGCACTATCTTAGAAGTGACGTCATGACTATGTAACTTCATACTAGCGCAGTACAATGTCCGTGCCGCGCGACAAGAACAGGAATAATCCCTACCAAAAACTTTAAAAGCGTGTATCTTCTTGCTTAATATATACATCTAGTCTGTGATATACATCGTTTTAACAGATTTTTTCGATTATCTCATTTTTACTATGCCTTCTTTGAAATTACATTATTTTTACGAACATTATTAATAGTATCAGAACGTCAAACAGTAAATAATAATTATTTGTTTTACCTAAGGTGTAACGTAACGTTTAGCCGACTGGCCGAACGTGGTTACAAGTTAATGTAATTTTAGAATATAAAATTCAAAATTACGTAGAAAAAGATATTAAATTAAGAATAATAGTCGAAGCTCGGCGAGGCCGCTCCTCTGGCTCGCAGTCTGCCACGAGGGAGCTCACGGTCGCGCAGCAGCTCGAGTTTGAAGCAGCGTGCGTCGGCCGCTCCTCCGGCCCTAAGTATGTCGAGTTGAAGCTCGCAGCAGCCTCTCCATGCTCACGTTCGCGCAGCAGCTCGAGGTTGGAGCAGCACGCGTCGGCCGCTCCTCCGGCCCGCAGTCTGTCGAGTGGAGCTCGCAGCAGCCTCTCCATCAGTCCGCAGCCCATTGCGAGGGAGTTCGCGTCGGCTGTTGTTTCTTCAGGCGGCGGCGTCTCACGTCACGTTTTTTAGATCTCCAATACGTCTCGAATTCCTCTCGAAGACGCAAGTGGGAGAGTCGGAGGTGATCGAGTGAGTCGGAACACCTTTACGCACACAAGATGTTTATAGTAAATTCACTGAGAATAACTTTTAGGAAGGTTTATATTTAAGTAGCTTTTAGAAAAGCATAAACTAAGTAAGAAAAATTGCGAAACGAAAGAAGCCAACAGAGCGAGCCAAAAGGGCGAGTCAAAAGAAGGAGTCAAAAGACGGAGTTAAAAGAACCTGGTGAAAAGTAACGGTTTCCTTATATAGCCCCTAGCGAACCTTCTAGAAGTGACTTTTTTAGTTTCAAATCCAAATACTTCTTAATTGGTTTTCGGCCAGGAACAATAAAGATGGCTTCCAGTGAGAACCTTTTTTTTTTTTTTTGTTCCCGGGGTGGAAAATCCTCATGGATGTCCTCCGCCCTGGGGCGGGCGGAGGGGTCTGTCAGACTCTTACTGACTAAAAACCACCCCGGTGTTCCATCTCACACCTACGCCGGGGTCGCGGGAACACATTATTCTTCCACAACCCCGGCTTCCAGTGAGAACCTGGCTTAACACTAGTTTCACGATACCTTTACAATAAAATAGACGACCTCTTAGCTCTATACCATAGAAAAAGAAAAACTGAGATACAAAATGTCACAACATTTAAAAGGAAAAAGAGATCACATGAAATTAGATAAATGGATGTGGAAAACAGACAGAGGTATCTAAAGGTTTGCTTTTCAGCAGTACAACAATTATCAGATAAACAAATGTAAGTTAAATGAGTGTCCTACATTTTTCATAAAAACTTTAGTACCTACTGAATCATAGAAAGAATTGCTGTGCACAACGCTCCTCAGGTGTTAAATAGATAAATAGAATCACGAAACGCTAAAAACTTTTACCCATAAGTGAAACACAACAATTTTCACCACACTACGAGGAACTTGCAAAAAAGAAAGAAAACCAGTAAAATACGTATAGAATCTGTTTATTAAAATAAATTAAAAAGCGGATATTTTCGGTTCTGAATAACCAGGTATTTTCGGTTGACAGGTTTTGAACGTTCCTAACTTTTGTCTTTAAAACGTTTTTGTTCGTAACTCTTTGGTTTTATTTAAAACTTCAAGTAAATGTTGAATCGGAAGCCTTCGAATTTTAAAACACTTACACTCTAAATAACAAAAAAGGCTTTTACCCTCGGAAATCGATGGGTAAAAATTGCAAATAATATGTAGTGTGGTGAAATAGTTATCTGTTTAACATGTGGGTAAAAGTGTTTTTTGCCGTGAGTGCTTGGATTTAAACCTGAGCTAGCGAAGGGTTCTAGAATTAAAGCACGAGCGAAGCGAGGGGTTTAAAAGAAGAACCCTGAGCGTCGCGAAGGTTTCAAATCACGAAACGCTATAAACTTTTACCCATAAGTGAAACACAACAATTTTCACCACACTACTTTCTTGACAGAGTAGCAGTTTTCTTGCATCGGTTTTGTACGAAGTTTCAGCATATGGTTAGGAATTTATTATTTGTCAGTCCAGTGACGTGCTCCTTTAATGTATATTATCCTCTATAAATCTCTAGGGTTTTTTTTTTTATCCCTTTCAATGTTGAATTATTTTTCATTAAGTGCGTTGCTTGAATGTTTGGAAGATTGTGTAGCCTGTTCCTGTATTATTTCATTGAGTATCTCATCTTGAACAGTTCTGATTTTAAGGTCGTGGTGTAATTGATGGTTTGTTATGAACAAAGGACCATTAGTAACTATTCTCAGCATCTTGGACTGGAACCTCTGGAGTTTATCTAAGTTTGAGTTGGAGACTGTGCCCCATAGTTAAACTCCATAAGTCCATATTGGTTTCAGAATGCATTTGTATAAGAGCATTTTGTTTCCCAGCGACAACTGTGGTTTTTTGCCGAGCAACCCGTACATTTTCATTACTTGGATTCCCAGTCCTTTTCGTTTTGTGAATATGTGTTTTTTGCAGGTTAGACAACGATCTAAATAAAGTCCAAGGAATCAAGGATACAATGAAGCCAGATATCATTTGCTTGGGGTAGTCTGTTGAGTGACACGGGAGACACGTTTCACGACGCGTCGTGTAGGTCACCTGTACCGACGCCTGTAGCCAGGTAGTAAGCCATTCCTGATGTTGTCTAGGGAGCGTTGAAGCCTGTTACTTGCTTGTTCTGGTACTTCATAGGTGGTTAAGGCTGCTGTGTCACTAGCAAAAATGCCGATCACGACGCCCGCCGTCTGTCATGGGTAGGTCTGAAGTAAAGATCAGATATAGGATCGGACCAAGCACGCTTCTCTGTAGCACCTGTGAAGTTTGGGTATATCTTCTCCTTGCTTAACATAAAAAACCTGTCGGCAAGATAAGATTTTTGAAATGTGTAATAGTTTGTCGGTAGTCGCTTTTTTAATTTGTAAAATAAACCTTCATGTCTAAAGCCTGGGAAATATCCAGAAATGCTACACAACAATATTTCTTATTTTCGATCTCGCAAATCGAATGCAATGGGTCTTTTGATCTTTTGGTTGCTTTCCAAAGAGAATAGCCACTAGCAGCCGTAGCATCCAGATTACGCAGATCGTTCTGTACAGTTTCAGTACGCTCAGTATGCGTGTCTTGTCTCTGGGGAATCTAGTTGTTTGCCACAATTTACGAGCTTGTCTTTTTTCGTCTACCAGATCTAGCTTCGAGCAGTCTGATTCCACATATTTCTCGGCAGTAGGAGTGCTCTCCCAAGCACCATGTTGGACACACTCGATAAAATGTTCATTTGCTGTCATAATGTCCTCTTCACTTTTATGAGGCCGGTTAATATTTATCGTAGACTCGACTATGGAGTGGAATATATACGGTTGTTCCTAAGTTCATGTAGCCTTGCTATAGGTTTAACATGTACGAACTCCTGGGAAACCTCAAGTAGAACTACACTATGGACAGGTGAAAGGTTTGGGAAGGAAGAACATTTCAAAGAATTAATAGGAATCCCTTTTATGACACTGAAGCCTACCAAGTCTGGGATATTTTTTGGGTCAGTCGGCAGGTATTTTACTTCCCCGTTCGACCAGAATGTGCCAGTTTGGGCATGATTTCCGTTGTGAGATTTGTTATTGAGGTTAATTGTTGCATTAGTTGCGTCATAGTATTCATCATTTCTCTCATGTCATTATTGTTTGTTTGGACTTTTGGTAGTTCCCTTGGCCTTTGCTTGCTAGCAGGTGCGTGCGAAGGTTTATTGGCTATTGATGCTCGTATATATGATAGTTGGTCTTCGTGCCTAGTAGTGTCCGATTTTCTGGAGCTCTTGGTATATTGAGCAGCCTTTATAATTGGCAGGATGTTTGCCATCGCATAGTACATATTTGACCGAGTCCGGCCTTTCGTTACGGTTGCACTTGGACGATGCATGGTCTCCAGCAAATTTTATACATTTGGGCTTTCTAAAACAGTATTTTCTTGTGTGTCCGTACTGTTGGCAATTGCTGCATTGTGGAATTTCCCGTTTACGTTTTGGTGGTTCGAAGGTGACTCTAAAGTGCAAAAGACTTTTGATGTCATCAGTAAGTAAGTAAAGATTTTATTAGTTGAAAAATGGTGTAGTTTATAAATTGCACGCTAGATAATAATGATTTACAGAAAAGTTCTAACATGTTCAGCCGCATATCGTGGCGTACAAGTTGGTAGGAAGAGATGGTGCATAAACCGTGATAATATTCATCAACGTTCAATGTGAAAGTAGTCATTCAATAAATTAGTCAATAAAAATATGAATGACTGTCATTAAAATTTCAATTCCAAATTAAACATACAAAAAATAAAACAATAGATACAATAACATGTCAAAAATCCAACATCGTCATCTCAAAAACGAAGAGCTTAGATGTGTTTGTAGTTGCTGTTTGTTTATATTTCTGTATACTGCATAGAAATATAAACCAACTGCAACTTTTTAATGGTTTTTGGGACTGTTAATAAGAATATTTGTGACTTTATGTCCTTCTATTTCTAGTTCGGCTTTTATTTCTTCTGTATCAGTGGAGGGCTGGAAATTTTTGAGGACCACTATTTTTATAATACATTATGATATGCAATAATATAAAATACGTCATCAAGGTTGGTGACGTCATAGAAATTTAGACTGAAGCTGCGTGTGCGGTCACTCAAAGATAGTATCGAAATTATTCAGAAACGTCACGTTTTTGCACAGTGCCATCTAGTGTCGAATAGCGGCACTTTTTTTGTGGCTTTCTAACGTAGCAGGTGGCGCTGGTGAGTTGTTTTATAAGTTTTGTAACAGTCGTAATTTATCTAGCTCATGGGGTCTCAACTAGAACATTTTATAATTAGTCTTCAAAAAAAGTCAAAGATGGCAGCATAGGTAACCATTATGAAATTAACGATCATTAGAAAGCGATAAACGGCAGAATTTTGGCTAAAGTAATATTAGTAAAAATCAAGACTTCCTTGTTAAATGCTGATTTATCTATTCACACTCGTTTTTCAAGAAACAAACATAAAATAAGCTTTTACCTTCAATTCGAACCCATACAATGATAAAAGTAGCCATCTGTTAATCATTTTGTTTAGAGCTCTTTGCAATAGATGGTGTTTTAACTCAATTTGTCCTGTCTTCAAAATAACCTTTATAGTCACAAATTTAAATCAAACAACTTATTTAAAATCTATTTCTTTACATAGAAACATTAAATAAATCTATTAACATGTTTTTCTGAAACCGGAAGTATACAAATTTATTTTAAAAGGATGGCACGAAAAGATTTAAAAGTAGGTCGACTCCTAGATGGCGTTGTAAAACTACTGTCTCTGACAATTAGTGAATCGCTGATGCTGCCATCTGTTGAACATTTTGATGGCGAAAATTTGCCAGCTCAATTGCCAGACTTAGGGAGGTGTCATTTCTTTGTATGGGATTGGGTATCTGTACGTAGTATTATAATATCTGTGTCTAGCTAAAGCTATAATTTTAACTACGTCTGTGATGGGCTTTTGTTTTTATGTTTTTTATTCAAGTGATCTTATCTTGTTGTATGAACGTGTTTCTGCAACAAATAAATCTATTTCTCTTTCATTAAGTAGGTATTTCTTTCTCCATCAGGTGGAATCGAAGTAAGATTTTTAGTGCAAAAGTTTTGTTCTTTATACTTATAATAAAAAATTGGAAAACGACCGTATTGTTTTTATCCCCACCCTTGACCAATCATTAGCAATTACTGGAAAAAATACATATGCAGGTAGGTAATGGTACGTTATGTACCATAATATTTATAATTCGTAATTGACGGTCAGCTTTAAAATATGCAAAAACGCAATCATTTCTTACACAAGATATAGATAGATAGAATACTCTTTAATGTACACCTTATAAATTACAGACGTTATTATAGAAATTTTACATTGCGTGACACAATAATAATTTATAATCATTTATTTTTATTTATTTTTCACTTCAAGACACAAACATCAGTGTAACCCAGGCTCTTTTACTAGGATTACCTGTATTACAAGAGCCAAGAAAAATGGGCGGTCTTATCGCTAAAAGCTATGTTTTACAGACAACCTTTGGATTGGTTAAAGAGAGAAGGACACACAAGTTTAATCGATAAGTATAGGTACCTATAATATCTTTTTTATGTAAATGAAATAGATACAAACAGGCTGCACATGCAGCGTCACTTTACGCTTTCATCCTCAAAAGAGACCTCCACACCCTAGCAGCTGTTATTGTCCGCTCAAAGAAAGGGTTGGAAACAACAGAACACAGCTGACACACAACTACTCAAGCAAAGTTAGTATAGGACCACAGCGAGCTTTTTCTATCTAATTAATGAAAGAAATAAATAAAGGAAGTACACTTATCCACACATTAAAAGGCGGCGAATGAGACACGTAAAACGGTGTACATACCTACATGACAAAAAAAACTCGTGTGATGTGCTAAAGAAGCAGACGTAGCTCAAAGTTTTTTTTTTCGCACCTGCCAGTTTAGTAACTATAACACTCTTTCTATTATAAAATAAAAACTCGCATCTTGCATTTTCATTATTTCAATCCATCAGGGCGCTTAGTGCTTTTCGTTTCTACAACTTTTCTCAAATTGCGTTCCAAAACTCATAAATTGCAACTAAAAGTTCGGGCAGTGGCCCACCCACTTAGGGACAAGCTCACTTTACAAGCAGTCTGATGCATTTGGTGGCAGATATTGTTTTGAACTTTTAGTAACAGTCGAGTTTTCAAATTGATATTTTTTTATTGTTATACGTACCTATCTTAAATCTTTTTTTAAACGTAATATTTTTAGAATCGTCCCTTATTTTGATACGCATACCACATCACATGGTACCTAACAATACTTTTATTTCAATAGAACCTTTACTTAATGACGTCTAGGTTTGTTTTAGAGCGCCTAGAACCAGTTCTATTTGTAAATGTTGACGTTAAAAAGTTATTTGAAATAAATGCTTTGACTTTGACTTTAAAGAAAACCCACCATGGTTTAGACGATTCAATAGCCACCTCATTGATTAAAATAAATCCAGCCGTTTGGAATGCTTCGAAGGTATAAGAAGGATATTCAGATACTCGTGAAAAACATAACCCTGTCTTTGCTATCGCGCAGTCGGGTAAAATTAGGTAGCAACAAATTTAAAATCTGCTCTAAAGCTTTTTTGCACAACCCCGTGCAAGTGTTGGGAGGAAGAAGAATTCTTATATATCGTATATACGCCCCATAGCAGCGTAGGGCAGCGTTGGGCGACCAACCTTCCCAGTGTATCTAGGATAATCTCATATCTCTCAAATGTCAAATCGAAAAAAGGTAGTTGATCAATGAGTGTTTAGCAGGCCCTGCTTATTTATGCTAATTGCCCCCCGGGGGTTTCGAAGAAATACATAATTAATTGCGCAATACATTACAAAGTAGCACAAAGAGGTGGTGATGGTGAAGCAGGTCAAATGAGTGGATTTCTTTTAACTACCTACATCTCTTCAGTTACTAACTTAACTTTTGCCCTAAAGTGGAACAGTCAACACTTCCAGTCAAACAAATTACCCGACACGAATTATAATTGTATCGAATGAGGGCGCGGTCCAAATACGCCATTTAATTCACTTCTTGTACCGTTCCCACACAGAACACAAACGTCCTTGATCAGGTATTTGGGTTAGACAATTTACCTACTGACAAAACGACATAGAGGACGGGCGGTCGCGGTGCATTTCGAGTACGTATTGTCCGTTTTGTATGGGAGGGACAATCAAAATCTATGAGCACATCATTCAAATCACGCACCAGTATTCGTTCCAACATACCGTAATACGAATAAGGCGACAATTGTGCACCCAACGATATTATTAACCGCGCAAGTTCAGCCAAAGGACGACGCTTCCCGGTCGAGAGAACGGCGCGAAATTTTTATTTTTAATTTTCCGCGTTCCAATTGCGAATTTTGGTATTTTCATTGCTTTCTAATGTTTACATGAGACGCAACCGTAACGGCCTCCTTAATTATTTATTCAAAAGATACTGCAGAATTCTCTTCGCATCGTTACTTTTATATAACTATAGTATAATGTTTTGGTAGGTTTTAGTAGTTGGGATTTGTTTTTCTATGTTTTAGTTGTAACACATTCGCGGACTGAGCCTATCGTGTTTTCATTAATGTGTGTGGTGTTTACGGACGTTGTTTATGATACTTACATTGACTGTTAGATACGGACTTAGAATGGACCGTTACGTAGTGAACCGGCGTTCTAAACGCAAAAGTGATGGATTTTTAACTAAATGGAGGAGAAAATATAGCATTTTGCGCAAGCGCTCTTGGATTACCAGCGGATACGACTTGAACGTAAGTAATATGATCATATGCATTGGTTATTAAGTATTTTGATAGGTCGTGTCTTGTAGTAAGGTACAACAAATCGATGTTTAATAACATAAGAGTTTCCAGACACAAAATGACAGTTGTTATACAAACAATGTCACTTCATTGTCAGAACAGACGATAATCAAAACATTATTACTTTAATTACCGATAACTTAATTGAAATATCAATGCCTACTACAGCACCAATGATTGCGGATATTTTTATTACAAGGGAAATTAGTTTAGTGGGAATCGAAAATATTTTATTACCGTGTTACGAGGTTTTCTTTTCAAGTAAAGACTTGAACCAAGTAGAAAAAATTGGGAATTCAAGTAATTTAGGTAATTGGCAGATAAGTACTTCCCAATTGAATAACTGTGTATTTACAGAATTGGGGATATTAACCTGATTCTGAGCTTTTCCCATTCTACCTACCCTGCCACCTCGTTGCTCCATCTGCTTTTGACCCAACAGACTGGGAGAGGATATCATGCTACCTACGTATATTTTCATTTAATTGACTGCCCCCAGCTCAACGTAGGCTCCCCTTAACATCTTGCTGAAAAATAAACATTTCTGCGGAATAGAATATTAGAATTTTAGAAGCTCAAACTTAAAGCTTTTTGCCGACTTACGCTGTTTTCGGAAACATGAATAACGTTCACTTTTAACCATAAATCCAGTCACCCAACAGGGCCCAAAGAGCGAAATTGCCCTAATTTAATTCCAAATCTTGGAACTGGCACCATCATTTGTCTGTATTTGAGGACATTGAAAAAGGCCTCGTAGCCATGCCATAAACATAAAAAAAAAAATAGGACACCGTTTGAACCGTGCCATCTGTATACGTAAGTAATTGTAGATTAAAAGATGACTAATGGTCTCGTCGCTTTAAGATCCATAAATTAGCGAAACGAATCACCGATCAATTGAAAAAGATGTCTAGTGTAATAAAAAGTACCTACCCGTTTCCTCATTATTGCTCAAAAGTAAATAAATATCAAATACCTACGTGAATGTTACAATAGACCTTTTTTGATGGACCTTCCAAAAGTGTTGAATGGCTTTCACTGATTCTTCGAACAATAATGGTTTGGTTGGCCTTCGCCATTGACATCACATTCCTACTTCCAATAAGTATACCTATGCCTATTACTGCTACGTGACTCTCAGGACCACCGTCTTCGCCCTATAAAAGAAATCATTTGAAATAAATAATGGATCCTGTTAACCACGTTGGCTGTGTAGGTTGGAAAAAACATTTTACTTAAATGCAATAAGCAATTCCTTTTTCACAAGTCGTCAAATGTCAGGAAATAGGTAATAAATAAAAATCATATTTGAACGTTTACCGCTTTGTCCGTATTTGTTTTCGACAGGACAACGACCTACCTTATTTAGCCTTTTAAAAAGCTGTAAATAATTTAAAAAAAAACTTCATTACAACAGCATACACGCATAATATTTTAGTACCTAAACAATTTAATATTCAAAACATATCAACACTTTCTCCTATACAATTTTATTATTGTTTCGTTTTGGTCGAAATTAGCATGGCCACAATGCGTGTCGCTTCCTTACATGATAAGGCTGAATGCTAGACTCCTTTGCCAACCAATATGGCGGTCTGTGTCCCGTGAAGTTTATTATATGTTAATTTTCGCTTTTGTTTTGACGAATAAATTCTTTGAACATAAGTCAAGTGTGTTTGTGTACTTTTGGTCAACCTAAGTGGCTCAAATTAATAAAAAAACAGACCGAAATCATCACAATGTAATTGATATATAATCATGCAATATATAAAAATCCTGGTGGGTAGCTTAGGTAGTATTAAAAGACGATCCTCACGCACAACCGAGATTTATAGAAAAATGCTAACCACTTCGCAGTACGAATCTGTATCTGATGAAATCCATATTGTCCTGTCCAATGACCCGCCATTCTTATTCCTCGGCACTCTCATCCACATAATCATCCTTGCAAAGAAGATCGCTCCCCTAGCTTGAGGGCTTCCTGCTATTGGTAAAGATCTCCATTTTATCTTTGAGGATAATACTTCTGAAGTTTCACCACCACCTCTGTTTTCCCCCGAGGGTTAGGCAGACGTGACTTAAAGAACTCCCGAATATCGCCAGTTATGTTTAAGTATTGCCATAAGCCGGGCACATATCCAGACTTCGGTCTGCTACTGAAAAATGACTAATAGAAAAACAGTCTTGCCTGACTGGGGTATTAAAACCCAGGACTTTATGCTTAGCGACCACCAGCATTTCGATTCTGTAAAAATCTCACCGTGAAGACTGACAGCTCTCCACGGTCAATTCACCTAAGTTTTCACGGCGAGACAGTAACAGAATAGCACTACAGACCACAGATAATATAATACCCAAACCAAAAAAAAAAGGTGTCTGCCTGCCTAAATGGCAGGGATGTTATTAACTACGTTAAAAATATCAAACTCAAATGAAAGACGATTGAATCAATTGGGATGACAGTATTTAACTAAGAGCGATGAAATTTCTTTGTATTGAAAATTAAGATGTATGAACCTAAATATCATTAATTTTAACTAGTAAATACTAAGGTCCTGCGAATATCATGATTCAGAACGAATAAAACACTAGCGTCAAGCCCCAGCTTCGCATGGTTTTTACAAACCATCGAGATATCTTTCTTCATCTTCATGTTATGTAAGTTTCATATTTATTAATATACTAGACTATCTGCAATATTCTTACATTTTGTCTCGTCTTTTCACATTTTGTGGCAAACTATAGAAGAATACGAATAAATTGCAAAATTGCTCATCCCCCATAGCAAATAGCGTGATAATATATATTCTAAAGACTGACCTGACATAAATCTATGCAATATTTGAACAAAATCTATCCGGTAGTTTTGGCGTGATGCTGGAACGTAGATCGTAGAATGTATCGTGGTATAGTAACTGTGCCGGAACATATATTGAGATGAAATTCAAATGATTATATTCTCGGCATTAGAATCGTCCCAGCAGTATACCTACAGTTTTGATTTCGCTACGATTTTATTATATTATGTAAGTATATAGATTATTCACTTATGTAATGAAAGTTAACCTTTCGGAATACATTTTCCAATGCTGTTGAAATCCGCATCAAAATCAGTTACGTAGTTTAGAAGAAGAACGCGGTCAAACAAGAAAAGTAACAATTTATAATATGCATCTATAGATATTGATATATAAATATTCTCCGTAAAGAAACTTAGTCTAAAGATGGCATTGCATCCCATTAGTACCGCACCATTTTAGGCTAGCGTATGAGATTGTATTCAGATGCATAGTTCAAACGAAATTAGGCTACAGGTGTGAATATTTTGTGATGCAGGAAATGTAGAGACGGTCATGGCATTAGGTAACATGTTTTGAAATTATGGCCCCTTAAAAGAAAGTGAACCTCATTTCTTCTGAGATTATGCTGACAAAGATTAACACCTTTTTGCGTAAATCTATTCTTTTTTATAGGGAAGCAGAATACTGAGTGCGAACAAAGAGCTAAATCGTGACATAAAAAAACCTTTCCGTGACATTAAAAAGTTTTCCTTTTCCGTGTCAAATAGGTAGCGTAGACGCTGTATGGGCAATTCCCGCGTTTTTAAAATCTGTCAAAAATACAATCTATTTTTCTAAATTTTTGACAAGTTCGGCAATCAATGTCAAACATTGATTGCCGTTGAGATGAGAATGCGTCTTGAATTTGAACGAAGTACGAGGATTTGCCTTCATGGTTTTCGCATGCAACCTCCGCGAGTCCAATAAGTAAGTTGATGGCACAATTAACGAGTTATACGTTAATTTGTACAGAGCTCAGTTTAAAAAATAGTAGAAAACAATGGTAAGTGTCTTGGCTGGATGAGGAGATCGATTGTGTAAATAAATGTTTAAAAAAATCAAATGTGAAAACATAGAATGATTAATAGAAATAATTATTCAACTTAGACGACAAACCGTGTTTAACTTACTCGTCCCGGTACAGAACAAGTGAAGCTCTCACAATACCTACTAACCCGCATTAAAGACTGACCAGACCTATCTACCTATTAAATGTGCTTCCACTTACCTAAAATTTGATACCTATTATCTACTATCCTTCAGGATATTTTAACTAGGAACCTACAAACGTGAAAATGTGGCATAAGGCTACATTTACAGTGAAACGGATCCTGGGAAAAGAGCGAGTGAGTGAAAAGGAAGGATTTTTAGCGCGACAGAATAAACGTCCTCAACGTTTATTCTGTCGCGCTAAAAATCCTTCCTTACTGCGTTTCTAATTGAAACCCAGTAAGGAAGGATTTTTGGAAAATAAGCTACTTCTAGATTTGGATTCCTCGGAACGAGTTCTATTGTGCGGTATTTACTCGAAACTACGAATAACCTCTTTATTGCACTTCTAAGAGCGCGTCAGTATTTTATTGCTACTCATAAATGTATCGTGTGGATCAAATCATTGTATTACCTTTAATTTCGTTACCCGCGCTCAAAATGCAAGATAAAAGCAAGGCAATTGCCTGACTTGGAACTGCCTTGCAGTGCTGTGACATAACTAGGTAATTATGTATGTTCATCTCTTTCTAACAACAGCGGGGTAGTTGTGTAAAACACTATCACTAGTAATCTTTTCATTTTCACAGTTCAACAACATTCATTGTGTTATTTACGTTGTTGAGCAGTTTGTTTTTCGAACATATGATGCAATGGATTAGCAATTTCCTTCAAAATGATTCAAATTGTAATTAATTGTGTGTTACGCAATTAGGGTGCAGGTTTCGTTATGAGTCTTTCTTTTACTTCGCGCTCTGTATGATTTTGTATATACTACATTCCTGGCTTACGCTGTTTTTTGACTGCACTGTTGTTCGTGTATGTCGCGTCTATTTATAATACGTCATAGGTGTGGACGACAAGTTTGGACAAGGTGTCCTAAGTGCGTGCCACCTTTCTATAATTGAACAGGACACGTTTCTGTCAATCATTTCTCAAGGCTATTACGGGCAAGCGATGAATAAACATACATTATAGGCAGGTCTCGACGCCAAAATAGGAAGACAATGCAGATCGTGTTCAATAAGAAGCCGATATCAGTACTTATCGATAGATACTTGCAGAGTTATTGCTACAAACCGCAGTATTGCGCATTTTCTCACGAATCTTATCGCGAACTGTGCCGTAAAGTCTTAGTGGTGACTGGGTTAGCTAAGTAAGTTTAAATTGTTGTATTGTTACGTAAGCTGCTACATCTTGAAGATATAATAGTATCGATTTAAGATTTAAGATCGTTTCAAATGAACTCGGTCTATTGCAGTTCACTGAATGATCTTTTCGGAAATTGATGGTTATAAAAATCTAACGTACAGTTCACGAATCACAAGGTTACCGTCTGCAAAAACCCCTCTCACACAAACTTGTAGTGGTATTCTATAAAAATCTCACTGATGATAAACTTGGATAAGTGAATGTGAAGTGACCTGTCAATTCCTTGATTCCCCAGCGTCCGGTTGGATGACAGGTCACTTCAAGCTCTCAGCACCTAAATTTTCACCATGAGATTTTTACAGAATAGGTGGGCTGAATCTTTAACTCTTAATATATCAATCACACTTGTGCGTCCCAAGTCCAACACAGACTAACGAGCAACAACCAACCAAAAATTGATCAGCATTGGCTCATACTGTTCAATCTGTAATGGTTCTTGTACAGCAGTACAGTATGTGCACTGTACCTATTAATTGTTAGTGTTTTACAGTGTTTGGTCCAAAGTAAATTATTTAATTACTTTTTGATGACGGAATTAAGGGTCAAACTGGCCAAAGCTCTAGTTTCGGGTCAGGTATAGGCTAGACAGTAAGACCTGCCGGTTTTAAATAAGCAATCTGAGGAAGCTGGAAGTAGTACGGAAAAAAATCCGGATCAGACAAGAACCACTCTCTATGTATATATATAAGTTAATCTTGTTTGCGCATTTTTAGATTTATAAGTAAACTCTTATACAGGTTAAACTGGTTGCTCTGAGGTTATGCACCTGGTAGAGTTTTCCTTATGTTTACAATAATAATTTTTCAAAACAATTTTTGTGTAGGAATACAGATTTGATAGCCCACTTCTTGTTTTCTCTGCTTCTATGTTACGTAGGTAAGTAAAGACTTTGTGAATATCAGGTAAGATTTCAAAATTCTATTTCGTGTACCTTAGAACTGTTATTAGGATGGACTGTCTAGATGGTGTTCCGTGGTCGAAAAGGCGACTGCTGAGCAGAATCACTATGGGATCCTAGGTTCGATCGCCAAGTCAGGCAGTGTTAAGTATTGGGAGGAATTTCCATGAAGAATTTCTCAGTAGCAGCCCAGAATCTGGCTTTGTGCCCGGTTGATGGCAAGAGGTACGCCCCTTATTACACATACATACATAACATCACGCCTGTAATCCCAGAAGGGCTAGGCAGAGGTGTACCTATAGCACATCCACATTTCTCCAGTTATGTTTAAGTCCCATGTAATAGGGGGCGAGCCTATTGCCATCAATCGGGCACAAATACAGACCTACTACTGAGAAATTCTAGACAGAAAAACCCAATATCACTTTGCCCGACCTGGGAATCGAACCCAGGGCCTCATGCTCAGCAGTGGCACCCTCCCTTTAATTATTACATGTGATTTAAACATAACCAAAGAGTACCTAATGTAAATTTTAACAAAGCGTCTGGACTATTCCAAAGAAAATCTGACTTCAAGAGTAAAAGGCGAAGTATGTATAATGATACCAATACTAAGGTTGTATCAGAAAGAGGGAAAAGACCTCGTGGCCGTGACCGGCCGTAACCTAACCTTTTTTTTTTTTTTTTTTTTTTGTTCCCGGGGTGGAAAATCCTCATGGATGTCCTCCGCCCTGGGGTGGGCGGAGGGGTCTGTCAGACTCTTACTGACTAAAAACCACCCCGGTGTTCCATCTCACACCTACGCCGGGGTCGCGGGAACACATTATTCTTCCACAACCCCGGCTGGTGCCGGCCCGCTTGCGCGGGCCCCGTCTCGGGCGGGGGGAGTGAGGTGTACTCCCCCCGCAACGTCTGTGAGCGGCGCACGCGGAACACTACGCGCGCCGCCTTCTCGGGTCCTGATGTTGGGGGGCGACGGATGTCCCCGAATCCGTCGTCCCTGGACCCATTTAGGGGGGCCGGAAGAGGGCGTTGTCCGCCCTCCTCCGACGCCCGGTGCGTCTGCTGCGGGCCGGGTCGAGAGTCGAGATCTCTCTCTCCCTTTCCGCAGCCTCCTTCTGCGAGACGACCGTTTCGCAAAAGGAGACCACTGCGTCCCAGGACTCTGCGCCGCCGACCATCGCGTTCACGACGGCCGGCAGCGACAGGTCGTTGCCTACTTCGGTGATGAGGGCACGGCGCGGCTCCTCCCAAGCGGCACACTCTGCCAGCGTGTGCCGCGCCGTGTCCTCCGGCCGTAACCTAACCTAACCTAACCGCTGGTTAGACCAAGTAACCCTCACGGGGCTCTCTGTTACGACCGCCCTGAGAGAAGCCGAGAACCGAACGAAGTGTAAGAGCATCGTACATAAACCCACGAAGGTCTTTCAGGGGCACGACCTTCAGTAATGAAGGTACCTATATATTTTGTGAATGTGAGAACGTTGCAGGCCTTGTAGACTAATGTCTATTTTTTAAGCATATGGTATTTTTTGTCAGGCCTACACTGTCCTCCCATACCTATACTTAAACACCGTAATTTGGAAACATTATAAAAGTCAATTATTTGGAAAAGAGTGACCATGGAGTTTCTTGCCGGCTCTTCTCCATAGGAAACGACCAATTGGAAGTGTTCACCTAGTTTCTGACGTTTCATAAGTGCCCATGTAGGTTTATGTGTTTTTTCTTATATACCCGAAATAGAGATCTGAGAGGCAATTCCCGTATTTTTAAGAACGTTAGAATTCTCAGCTCAGTCTCTATCTGTGAAAAATGCAATCAATTTGCCAATATTGTTGACAAATTTTTAACATTTGTTTGTCGCTGAGTGAGACTGCGACTAGATTTTGAACGTTTTTAATTACGAGTATGGCCTTCTGAAAGGTGTGGTCAAAACTAAGGATGTGGTACAGACTAACAAACTGAACAACTTTCTATATGGGACAAACATAATTAACACGAAAAAAATCATCAGTCGTTCTATACAAATCTTCAGTACCTACCTATCCAAACGATGGACGACTGATTGTTTTTTTTGTATTTTTTTAAAAGTATTTATTTATTTCTAGGTTTTTTACAAACATTACACATTAAATATAGGCTAGTTTTGAATACCAATGAGTTAAGCATCTGTAGCCGAACTAGGCAAACCCTGTATTTCGGCTATCAGCACAAATCCCCTAAGATAATTTTACACTAATCATAGCCATTAAAAATATTTTTTACAAGATAGGTAACAGTTTTTATTTCGCGATTGCGATGTTGGTCTAATGGATAAAGTGGTTCAGTTTGTTGATCTGTACCTACCACACCCTTCATTTTGACCACACCTGTATAGGTCCCCAGTATCCAAGTCATAGGACCATACCATAGTTTCTACTTGTCATCGACCCGTGTATAGCCTATATAAGGTGCATACAGGTATACAGAATAGGTAGCGTCGAAGGCTTTGTCTCCTTTTAAGGAAAACTAATGTTCTCGAGTAAGTACCTCTGTACCATGTGGAGGCTGTGTTGAAATAGACATGTAAAAGTGATGACTCAATGGTAACACTTGCACTATGAAAACCGCATTTACTACTGAGACATAAAAGTGCCGTCATTATCAAAATGTTTACCTCTGATAAACAGTTGACTGTACCCGCAACCTTATTGCGTAACACAGTTTCGATCACAATTCGAGAGTTTTGAAGGATAATTCCAATCCATTGCTTCATAGGTTTAATTTTGTCTGCTCAACAACATAAATAACGCAATAAACGTAGCCGAACTGTCAAAGTGAAAGAAAATACGATCAATTGTCTTTTAAGTGTAACGCAATTACCCCGCAAAAGGCGTAATAGGTATCTTCTAAGGTTGCGGAAATCAACCGGTAACCAGTTCGAATAAAAAGTAAAAAAAACTAATCCGGAGGAATGGTCGAGCCAAGGGACTTCCTTATAGTTAATCAAGGCATGGATAATACTTATTTAGAAGAAGAATAAGGATAACACATAGGAGTCGTCGAGGTAATTATAATAATAGAAAAATAATAATAAAAACAAACAAAGTGATGCAAATATTTTCATTTACATTTTTTAGGTGAAATAATAAATATAAATAAATAAAATACGATGTAATAAAAAAACTCAACTAAAATGACCTATTTAGTAGGTGTGGTTTAGCAATGACAAAAAAGCCCGCAAAGGGCTGATGATGGAATGAAATGATGTTTATTTCTGTAAGTTTAATTGGCGTTAATTGGCGAAAAGTGGGTGTACTATAGGTAAGTACACCTCTGCCTAACCCTTCTGGCATTACAGGCGTGATGTTATGTTATGTGTAGATGGCGCCGACATTTCCTAGCTAGTTGTTTGTTTCGCAGACTCCGATAAGCACTATTGATATGTTGTTGAAGAAACTTGCAAAATGGAACAGAATTTATACCGGTTAAACAACCCGCTGGATGAAACAGGCAACAAATATTTAAAGATTTCATTTTAGACAATACCACCGCCTCACAAAACGTTTTCTTTTTTTCACGCTTTTCTGACTTCGCCTTCATCATTAATTATATGGGTCGCCATCACGATAATATATGAATGCATCCAAGTCCACTAGGTACTATCGTAAATCCAATCTGCACGTATTGAACGTGTATTGCACCTAGAAATAGACAAACTTGGCACTTGTAAGAACTCTAAGTAGTTCATGCAATTTTATACTTTATCGAAGTAGTTATAAGAATCATCGATGAAGTTCTACGGTATCGCGCCAATATTGCAATTGCAACAGTGTAGACAAGTCAACGTTTCTAACTTATAAACATTATGCTGGTTGCGTGGTTTAGTTGCCTACAAAGTGTTAGAAGGGAAAGGTTTGCGTACAAATCGCATTCTTAATTCTAATTTTGCCATAAAATGTATAACTTTGCTTTCGATCTATCAATAAACAAAGGAATTTAAAGAGAAAAATAATTTTTTGTTACCTGTGTGTGTACGGAAAAGTTCTGAATTGGCGCCAATTTGCGGTTGAAAAAAGAACAGTGACCATGACATTGAATTGTAAACAAAAACAAAAGTGATTTCTTTTGACATAGACAAAAAATTAACATTAAAAACTCGGAATCGTTAATCGATTCGGTTGACAGTTTGATATAATTAGTGTTGTGTTGTGAAGTCAAAGGTGACATTATGCCCCAGATTTTCTTCAAAAAAGTAATGGTGGTAAGGCATCGAGCCGACTTCGAGGTAAGCTACTTTCACTTTCTGCGCCGGTCCGTGGCGTATGCCCCTTGCCGGCTACCGTAAAGCTTATAAAAATGTTTGGATTTTAATTATAGGTTCTACTTATATAAAACATTTTAAATGAATTGGTTCCTTTTTTCCATTTTTTTTTCGAAAGGTAAGTAATTATTTTGGCAGATTTTGTCTATCTTCTGCTTAGTTTGTGCAAGTAATCTACTAATAGGGATGATGACATTTTTTTTTCAATCAATTGTTTGTTTCCAAACAGTGCAAACAAAATTACAAAAAGTGAAAAAGCTTATAAAATTGCCAAGTTATAAACGTTTTAAGATAAGTGTTAGACAAGGACAGCACTATCGTAGAAGTGACGTCACGACAATGTAACTTCGTACTAGCGCCGTACATTGTCCGTACCGTGCGACAAGGATGGGAATAATCCCCTCCAAAAACTTTAAAAGCGTGTGTCTTCTTCATATTTACACCGATTTAACAGATTTTTTCGATTTTCTCATTTTTACTACTTTGAAATTACATTATTTTTATGAACATTTGGTGCAACATGGGGTGCTGAAAACCTCGCGAAAACCTATTCAATTTCGTAGGACTTAAAAATACTTTAATAAAGTGTATCGTTTAAAGTAAATCTTTCATGGTATAGTTTCTTCTTATCGTAGCGATGGCAGAATGCTAACACAGTATTAGGTCAATATTCAGCTGCGCGAACTCGGCAGACTATTTTCAACAATTTGCAATGCGGTTATGCAACACATCAAGACATTAATTAATATTCATTCACATCACATTTTCTAATCCATAATTTAAACTATTATGTATGTATGTAAATATCTTGGTACCTACCTACCATGAGAACTTTATTGCTTATAACAGTAATTTGTAATATTTAGTATAATATTGCTTCGAGCAACGAAATCCTTAATGACTTCAAAATCGTAGACACATTACCTAGTCAAACTAGCGTTTAAAGTAAACCTAGTGTCCAAGTATCACATCACAATCTGGCATAAACACCTAGATACGATTTAGGTAGGTACAGTCAATCGCTTATCATTGGTAATAATTTGGTAAGAGTGATTATCGTAGTGCAAGTGTTATCACTGATCTGCGGTTGACTGTCCTTATAAAGCTCTTTTTCATTGCAAATAAAATTGCTTACAAAAATGAAATGAAATTATTTGTTTATTTAAATTACAATTACAACACCTTCACCGACTTATCCAAGACGATGTTATAAGTCACAATGTCTTAGGGTGAATTTCATCAATAAAACCGAATGCGATCATTACATTAAGCTGTGCCTTGCGCTCAAAGAGAAGGTTTTATAGTCATTGCTTGCGCTCATAGTCATTGGCGAAATCAGCCCTAAGTAGGTAAACTTTACAAATAATAAAATGACTGAGCAAAATAACAAAGTACTAAGATAACAATTATTAAAAAATATTACGTTTAAAGCATCAGACCTCCCTCAATTATAGTTTGTGCCATATTCATAAATGTAAATGTTAAATGCTTAATCTGTAAATATAATCGTCATATTAAAAACGAATCTAGATGGTCTCAACATTTCCTATCTGACTTCCCCTGAGAAGTAATGGCAAAACAAACTGAGGAGTCCAAGTCTCAATTCAAGTCCAGACATAATCTTGATCATTCAAATGTTCTTTGATTGCGTAGGCTTTTTCATTGTATTGGCTGCAGTTCCCTCCGATATCCCTTAGATAATATACCAACAAATAAATGTCCATCAACAATAACAAGCCAACATGGTTTATTGTCAAATAGTGATATAATTTCGAATTAGTGCAATAATTTTACAATTTCAATACAAAATGTTGACGACCTCGAGGTGCACAATAAATTATATCTTTGCGCAGATTTTATCCGCAGCTTTTAAATATTGCCTATGGTTTGATCATAGACAATTTTCTTATCTGTAGGTGGAGCTAAGCCCGTTGACTATCCTGCTATCTGTTTTGCGAAATCTAAAATAAACTACAGATTAATTGCTTCCTGATCTTATCATTGGATTTCTTTACTGAAAGGAATGTGGGAGAATGGTAGACTTTTGTGCGAAACGGTTTTTTATAGGTACCCTAAGAGGCATGACCCTCTTTTCCTCAACATGGATGCCGAAGTAACTTTCAGCGGACCAAGGAACTTTTAGTGTACTTACGGATTCCATGCAGCGGTCTTTAAATTACAGTCAATCAGTGCTAAAAAGAAAAAAATACACAATGGATACTAAAACGCTTAAATATTTAGTTTCACTTTTGGTTTCGATTTCAATTCTCAGACGAACAAAATGAAGAAGCAACCAAGCCCTAAGCCCCATAATTATGTATGTTGCAATTCTAATCTACAGCCAAGTTGGATCGTTGTCAGTGAGCAATGACGGTGAGGCATCTATAATTCGACAAACAATACGTGCATACTCATTGAAGGCCTTACAATGATTCTCAACATTTAATTTTGTGGCAGCCACGAAATTAGAAGTCACACGAAGAGCATAAAATCCTATTATGCTACATGAGTATAAACTTTGCTCTAAAAACAAAACCAGCATCCTAATTAAACACACTTTCAATCATAATCTGAATAATTTTGAAGGATATTGCCAATCCTCGCTTCATATTTTCGAAAAAATTGTTACGCAATGTATGTTGTTGAACTGTCAAAATGAAAGATATTGCTACTGTTAGTGTGTTATGCAATTAAAATTGTGACCAATTCGATAGTTCCAATTTACTTTTACGCGACATATTCGAATGAAGACTTTAATTTTCTTTTTCCAAATGGTCCACTAATTGGTACAAATTATAAAAGCAATAAACTACGCCAATTAAAATAGTCAAGTTTTATTTTTATTAAGTATCCTATCACCAATGTAAGATGATGTGAATGCAGATGCAGGCCGCAGATTGTTTGGCGGATATATCTACATACAATTATATATATTTAACTAGAACGTATGAATGAATGAAATATAAGATACAGGGTGGCAGGAACATTGACGCGAAATGAAACCATGAATTCAGCATACAATTCTAGAACCGTTTCATCGGTTATAAAAAAACTGAATGAGGTACTGAATCCGTGGTAACTGGTTGCGTCGTCGATGTCCCTGCCAACCTGTATCTTATATTTCATTAATTCATTCATTCTAATTTGCAATCGAAGCTAATATTTGTCATAGATGAACCATAGGTTAACAATCAATAATGCGTCTAATTGAAGGCCTTTGAGGCTAAGGTGCCCAACCTTTGGTGCTGAGTACCAATCTAAAAACATCGGTCAGAAAATTCGAAGGTTCACAATATAAACTCAGTCTCGATCTGTCAAAAAAAAAAACTCAAATTTAGATACTTTTTGTGACAAGGTTGACATTGATTGTCGCTCTGAGATGAAATTGCGACATGAGTGTCTAAATGTTTTGTGTATGAATAATTTTAACTAGAATAAATTGTCTTCTGGTATTATCAAATTAGTCGATACGCAATACTTTTACTCTACTACGGCGAAGCAAAAAGGAGGGTTATGATTATGACCGGTATTAAAATGTATGTGGGTATGCTGCTCCCTCATCTTAACTTCTAAACTTTTTATCATAATTTGACAAATGTGGTATCGTTGGAAGCGTCTTGATCGTTCGCTGGTTATACGCTATGTTTTTTGATCATTAGAAATTGAATACACGTAATCACATGTCATGCAATTAAGGCATAAAGTCTCGCACACACTGACGCGACGCCACAGCGCGACGTAAAGGCACCGCGTGTCGCGGCTGTTTGTGGGAGCCTTAAATCGAACAGATTACATGTGACGGTTTTTTAATGTCTGTGATGTCTTGTTTAGACCCTTTGTAGTTGTAGTTTTTGTCGTAGTTGTGTTTTAGTTTTGGTTGAACTTATTGTTTTCATGTTGTGAAAAGCTGCTTACACAATAGACTTAACATACTACATTCGTCTATAATTTGATTTACTTACTTCTTACTTATTTAAATAATATTCATGTCTGCAAGTTAGCAGTTAAGGTACATTGAAGGTCGTTGACACGCATCGTATTTCGCAATCAGTGCCAAGTAAGGATCCCAGACAGGCAACGCAGTATTATGTGATTTATGATTTAAATACATAATAAGCAAAGGCCTGCAACCTACAGATCTGATTCTCAACATTTATATGACCCTCCTTCCTTTTTAACATTTAAATATTTCTCCTTAAAAAGTTGTATGGAACTGTCCACCTACATGAACATTATTTAAAAAGTAATTACAACATGAACTCTTTGGCTGTAGAATTGAGTTTGTTTCATATAACTATATTTTTTTTACGATGCTCGATGTGGCGTCATTTTAAAAACTACTTGTCTTCATCACCCTGAATTTAACGAGTGAAAATTGTGTAATTTAACAGCTCAGCAGAACCTCGCTCGGCTTAAAACTGCTTTTAGCTGGTTTGCAAAATTCAAGCGCGGTTCTGTCAATCTCAGTGACGATTTCGTAGTGGACGCCCGTCCACCGCTGTGAACTACAAAAACGTCGGTGCTGTGCGCACAGACAGGCATGGGACCTACCATGAGACTCGGACATCTTTAGGCAAACTCAAAAGTCAAAGTCAAAGCATTTATTTCGTATAGACACTAGAGAAGAAGGGGCAAGTAACTCCACCGTTACTGTTTTAAAATGTCTAACACTGTTTTGTATACATTAATAAAATTTTATATGTGAAGACGGATGCACCAAGAATAAAAATACTATACCACATAAGGTAAAAATAATTTAAAAAACGCGAAGACAGATAAATCAATCACGTGATAGGTCACTCAGGGTGCTCACAGGCATAGGCATGAGTTAAATACAATAAATCCTACACAAACATTTGGGTACCTATGAAAAAGCTGTGCTCGCGGTGGATCCCATATATTTTTAAGAATTGGATTATTCGTATTGACGTGAGTTGTCATATTCTTAACATAGTTTTCCTGACTATATATTATTTTACTCATAGTAAAGTCCAAAGAACGTAGACTACGATGTGGTTACGTAAAACACGTAATGCCAATTTTATGGTTTATTTCACGTTGATGGCAATTGTAATTACAAATATTTTTATGCTATCGTTTTCTGCAAGGTCAAGGTGTTGTATAATCTTGTAATTATTTATGTCCCATATACTGAAACAATTTATCACAACTATTACATGGGACTTAAACATAACTGGAGAAATATGGGAGAGGGTACTAGGCAGGCAGAGGACGTGTACCTGACCTCTACTTATCCCTTTGGGAATAACAGGTGTGATATTAAGTTATGTTATGAAACAATAAATTAAGTAAGCCTATTTAGCTGTGCTCTTCATATTCAATCATTTCTGTAAATCTACGAACAAGATAGAAGAAAATCTTGTGGAATATGTCTTATTACAAAAATTTACTAATAGAGAGATAGAATTTCTTAGCAGCAGCCCGGAGACTGGATTTGTGCCCGGTTGATGGCAATAGGCTCGCAACTTAAGGGACTTAAGCATAACTGGCGAAATAAGGGTGTACTATTGTTACACCTCTGCCTAACCCTTCGGAGATTACAGGTGTGATGTTATGTTATGGTAGAAAAATTAAGTAGATACTCTCCGTTCAAAAACAAGTTTAGGTATTAATTGAGTGTAGTAAGTTAGGTGGAAGTAGGTACCAACACATTAACCGTCTATTATACATCGTCAGTCACAATAAAGCCATTCGCTTTATAAACCTTTTTAGCCATCAAATCAAACTGCTGCACAAGTTAAAATGAAGTTAACAGTTCGAAAGCTATCATTTAACATAAAAGAACACACGTGTAATTCAAAATACAATATCATTAGGAGTCACTTAACAAACTTACAACTGCAAGTTTCGTTGAATCGATACTTATCTCTCACGTCTCCAATAATTATAGAAGCATAGCTTGATATTGAGTAACACAGATTTTGCCCCTACTATATGTTACAATCTCACTTGAAAATCACTTAAGTATACGGTTTTAAAATTATAAATTAGGCACTGCACTAACACACTATATACTGCTGCTATTTCTAAGTGCAAATAAAGAGAACCCTAGCTGTTTACAAAATATTGCCGATCGTTTTAAAAGAGTGGATACCTAACTAACAATTTTGGAATTCCTTGTTCAGTTTTCTCTTTACGCCACTACCTTTTGGAAGGGGAAACTAAAGTCAAATTCTGTTGCTTTAACTAGCTATCGAGTATAAGTTGGATTTTCATTTTGAAATCACTATTGGTTCCAGCACCCCTGAAAACCATGAAAAATGAAAAATGCCACCCATGACGAAAAATCTGTAAATTATCGCAGAAGCCATCTTCGATTTTTATTTTGAATTCAAGTTTGGCTTCAGCACCCTCTAACTAAAACTATCTCTCCTTCTCTCTGTATATAATAGAAAGAGACAGAGATAGTGAAAGTCGCATGGCGCTTTTTCGTTATGTGCTAATTTCTAAAAGTCTTCTCCTACCGCAAATCGAGTTGTCACCTCGTAGTACGGGCTGACGATAGACGATGGTCACGTCCCATTAGCTGGAGAATCAGAGCACGTCGGCCCTGTGGTGTAACTCACCTTCAGTGACTGCTGATGGGTGCTGCCTCCCAATCATTGGGTGGTACTGGTAGGTATGGTCACGGGTGATTAGCTTTAGTGATAAATGAGTGTAGGGTATAATAAATCAATTTACTTATTATGCTAACAAGTACACCGATTGTATGTACCAGTTTCTACATGGTCTTCGGGTCCAAGCATTGCCAGA
The DNA here is from genome assembly GCA_963555695.1 of Dasypolia templi. Lineage (NCBI taxonomy): Eukaryota > Metazoa > Arthropoda > Insecta > Lepidoptera > Noctuidae > Dasypolia > Dasypolia templi. The sequence goes on along the minus strand of OY743148.1, from coordinate 3,933,490 downwards.
GCTCTGTTCTTCAATCCATAAGATGGAAAGAATGATAAGTTAAATCAAACCAAAAAAGCTATTTAAGTTGCTAAAACCTTTTTCTTCTCTTTACCTATTATTAAAAGTAATTATTGACTGGTTCCCGTGTTTATCGGCTCATCCGGAAGCTGTGAATTACCTTCTTCGGGCATGTAAATTTCTTCGAATCGACTTGTCATCTACAACGATACGATAGACGATGGTCACGAGTACGGTTTTAATCTCATTTTCATTGTATAGACAACTAACAGCTCCCCTTTACTGACCGCTGATTTGTGCTGGCTTTCAATCATTAGGTGGTCACGGTTGATTAGAGCGAGGTATGCCGTGGTATCTTAATGATAAATGAGTGTTTGGCCTAATTCGACAATTTATTTTGAATTACCAACTAGTAGGTACGACGATTGAATACTCATACTGTTGGATGTCCAAGCGAAAGCTTTCTTCGTTCACCTTCGTTTGGGTGGGTCTAACAGTATGGTTGCCGTGCGACTAACGAGTTTCCTTCACCATTTTTAGAGCCTTCGGCGTAAAGGAGCTCTCAAAATGGTGAAGGAAATAATCTTGAGGAACCTGGCATAAAATTCGAACACATGTGGACCCACCAGTTGGACCTGCGTGGCGGTGGTGGATGGCGGCCCACTCCCTCTCACAGAGAGGAGGCCTGAGTCACAGCAGTGGGAACATTATAGGCTGATTTGCTAAACAGTATAGGTTATGGTATAACGGTATGTTCGTTTGACCAAGCAGTTAGCGTCAAACACTACTTCTCTACTCTTAAACGGAGAAGACGATTCGATTTATCTCGTTTTCAAGTAATCAAGCAATTCAAGCTGTGTGACTTAAACAAAATACCAGTCTGGTCCGGTGATATGTAACGGCTTTAATCCGGAAACCATGAACTACCTTCTTCGGCCCGCAAAATCGAGAGTAAGTTAAGTTTTTAAATAGGACGTTACGATGAAGCCCGATACAGTAATATCCTGCCCGACGAGTTTCATAGAAAGTCCGTTACGATACGATACGGTAATACCGCTCCGGATTTTCTTCTTTACACCTTTTAAGGGAACTGCTTTTTAAGGCTAGCGAATCGCGAATACGGCAGAGGATTTCGACGAGCCATGCAGGGAATTTGTCTCCTTCCATCATAACTGAAATTCTCAGGAAACCTTGCCTGCCGCCGCCTGATGTGCGCTACCCTTTAGGACCCATTATTCAGATCCGCCTAAGATTTTCTTTTCTGAAATTTAAAAAATCTCTTGTCTTAAAACTGTTAAGAAAGAGGAAGTTCTCATGTTATTAGTAGTCGACTTGTATTCTGATTAACATTTTGCAGAAAAGAGTGATGATCTTCTAAAGATTTTTATCTCATCAAATTATCGGATAAGACAAACAGATATAACCTTGTGGCCTACTCATTCATTAATTACTCGATTGTTACTCAAGGCAGTTAAATTGCAAGACAACAAGCTTACCGATATCCGTTTAAGCAAAGCTTAATCTTACGAGGGATTATAATAAATCAATAAACTCCTGGCGCCAACACTGCGTTGGTGTCGTAATTACCTCGTTTCAAAGAGTTAATTGCGATTTTATCATTAGAAGACGTCCTACGCCACCTACTGTACCATTAAATTAAACTGACAGGTGAAGAATTTGAAGACAGGTTGAGGAAATTAACTAATGTTCTTCTGCTTGGCGAATGATTATGCCCAGATTTTATCAGGGCCGGTCTTTTAAATTCAAGGTGTCCGATGCATTATTTGCTTGGTGATTTCGTAAGCACTGGTATAATAAGAAGGTTGTTCACAGCATCCCTGAACAAAAACTGAAACTGTATCTGTGGTGAATGTGGTGATCAATGTTTCTTTGTTCACCTATAGAGATATAACACGTCGGGGTCACCAGTATAGAGATATGAGGAACAGGGTGTAAAGTTCACTCATACTCTTGGAAAAGGGATGATGGTCGGACCAGATGGATGTCTGATCTGGTAGGCAACTGCCCGACGATTGATGTCGGGAAGTAGTAAATATGCTAGCTGCGCGGTAAACTCTGATTGCGCGATGCAGGATTTGTGTGAGGTTAGTGTGATGCGATGTTCGCTTGTAGCGGTGTAGATGCCGCCACATACCAAAAGCCTCACTTTTGGTGAACAGTCATCGTCAAGACGTCATCTGCGTAGCCTTTTTTATTCAACTGTGTTGGGGTTGGCTTCCCGTTTAACCAGATTATATTTTAAATGAAGCGACTATCTATAGGACCTTCCACAACCCAGTTACTGGGAAAGACGAATACACGATACCCCTTGGTAAGATTGGTTGTCAGACATTCGGGCTTCTGACAACCCGTAACGACTGTCCAACATGTATAAATGACACCCGGGACCAACGGCTTAACCTGCTTTTTAAGACACGGCAAAGTCTCAAAGGTTTGCAATGGATGGTCACCTATAGACCTACCTAAACAACCGTTGCTTAACCTTGAAGACCCGTGCTATTACTTCGCTACGAGCGCCAGTAAACAGCCAGACAAATAACAAAACGGCAAAGTTATCTGAGCATCAATTGTTGCAGCTGATAATAGAGAAGGCGTCATCAATATCAAAAACGAGCTGCAAATGCAACTCTAAAGTAAATCTTCTTCAACTGTTTTAAAGCTGTCCAAAATGTTACGTCTAAATTCAAAAAATTAAGGACTAAAATCCCTTTAATCCTTAATAATTCAAAGAACACCTAATTGACCGCAGCACACGTACTTATCCAAATACATTACAAGAAGCTTCATTCAACATACACAATGCACTACAAATCACTTAAACTACAAACGGTCTTGATCCATCGGTATTTAGTCCTCCATGCTCAAAGGTACTAAAATAAGTCTCTCCCAATCGGTCCCAGCAAGTACTACGAGTACAGCGAGTGAGTATTGTTAGGAACATTCTGAAGTTCCTTCAGGGATATGGACATGGCTGAACAAAGGACGAGGTTATTTCAGTTGCTAAGGGACTTGTTACTTGCAAGAGTAAAATAAGTGTGATTAATGTTTGGTGACACTTTTGTCGTGTAGAGATTAATTAAAGAAGTTTCACTGGTGTCAAACAATAAAAAAATACACTTAGGTATTCAAACTAGGCTCTTGAACGCCAAAATTAAGTGAGACCTATGTGGCTTAATAAATAAGCCACCAACATGAGAACTAGCTTTCTAGCCGTTGCATTAGTTAGATAGTCCTTCATAGTCATGAAGGACTATTTTTGCTGATTGTATTGTATAATTTGTTATTTTTACTTTACTCACACACTGATTTATTCCTAGTTAATATTTTAGGAAAATCATGTATCTTTACAATTGTTTGTAAATATGTGAGCACAATGTACCTGTGCATCGTCTTCACATATAGAAATATAATTAATGTATACAAAATATTGTAAAACACTTTAAAAGAGTAACGGTGGAGTTTCTTGCCACTTCTTCTCCATTCGAAACTACTTTTTGGAAGTGGCGCCTAGAATCAGTTCTACTTTTAATGTAAATTTTGACGTTCAAAAGTGCCTTTTTATGGGCCTATTTGAAATAAATGCTTTGACTTTTGACTTTGACTTCATGGTTTGTATTCTTGCTCGATCAGAATCTGCTGATTTTCTCAAAAATATCTGAATGTTCCGGACTGAAACTACTGACTACACTTTTCTTTGTCAACTTATGCTAAATTAATTATCAAAACTATTTTAGTATTCAAACGTTTCAAAAGCCAAAATAATGCCAACTCTACTTCAACGCAATAAGTTCCACTACCGTTTGACTTGGTAACAAAAAGGATGTAGTTGTGACGTCTAGCGGCGCCAACAGATGGCGCTTGCAGTTCAATGCGCATGCGTCACTTGCTGATTGATTGTGTGATTCTGTTGGACTTTTTTAGATGCCAGGACCATTAGTCTTTGCTTTTAAAGTATTTTTGCCTTGTATTGGAAATTCCGTTTTATTGTTGGTTATTTTTTTCCTTAGAGGACGATTAATTCGTCTTTTAGTTTAGATTTCAGCTTTCAACTGAATATCTCAAAATCTCAAAAAGTTTAACATCTTATGAAACCATGACTAAGAACAATAAGTAAAGATAACCCACTTAAGGCTGTCCCTTTTTCTGCAAAATTTATTTGTGTGGAGATTCCATTCTTATAATGAAGAGTCATTCAGTTCAGACTAACATCGAAATGTTCTTCATTCACCATTAATAAAATTATAGTCGGTCACACGAAAGAAGTCCCACAGGCATACGACGCGACGGAGACATATAAATACATATATAAATAATCTCACGCCTTCTTCCCATGGGGGTAGGCAGAAACCACAGAACTCCACCTGCTACGATCCTTTCCTCGATCCTTCTGGCTCTTTACTTTCAAACAACTGGTCATACACGCACGCCGCCGGTTGCGAATACTATGCACCTGACCTTTCTGAAGAACATCACCAATATGGTAACTATTGTATGTCCTCCTAGAGCGTCCCCTCCAGGCGTTCCCACTCACATCTGCCTTGTAAATACCTTTTGTTGGTCTCCTTTCATTCATCCTCTCAACATGACCAAACCATCCAAGGATACACTACATCATATAAATCTTTATTAACATATTTATCTCAACTTCATAATACAGGCTCTGGTTTATAAATGCACAAATACATAAATAGAGAAAGTTGTGTGAGGAGGCGGTCTGTTGTACGAATATTTTTAACTACATTACACTTAATAATGGGGAAGTCAACCGTTAAAATGGCGCTGTCGTAGCTAGTTCCCAACACAAGCTTTGGAAACAAGGCGTTAGTTGGTTTTATTTTTTGTTCGCGAAAATGGTGCGTTGTTGTGTTCCGACATTGGAATCGATCATTTCCCGAAATCCCCTAAAAGTAGAAGATTGTGGCTTAAGGCTATTCGTAAAGACTTTTTTGAGTTTGTGTTTTTATCGGAAACATTATGAAGAAATTGATTACGAGGAAATAACACACGTTTAAAATTCTGACACTTTTTTATGTCAAATATTGAAATCACCGAAAATAACGAAATAATGAAATAAAACCAAACTCATGAATGAACACGAAATGGAATTGAATGAACGAAATGTCAAATTTGTTCTAGGCCGTGGGGACCTAGCTATGGTCACGCCATCTACAATTAGCTTTGCCCGACCTTCCCCATTAGTTCCACTTATTGCAGCGGGACTTCTTTCGTGTGACGGTCTCTACCAACAACGCCTTCCTGTCAATAGTGTCAATTTCTTTCAAGAGATCCTTGTATATATATATATATATATATCCTTGCACGACCAACTTATCTGTACAATTATGGGTGGCGCTAGTTATAAACGAAAATCAAAAAGTTAAACAAAAACCGATCGTATTCAAAACTTATGTTCGAGAACGGCCGCTGCACAGCTAAGTTGGTCGAAATGTTCTTTATTCTTCTAGTTCGAACTTAGACCGGCTAAACATATTATAAGACTATCTCATGCTCATTATTATTATTTTATATACCAAACAAGGAAACAAGTAAGCAACCATGAATGATAAAAAAGCACAAAGTACATTGCTCCCATACTAAACTACCAAGTAAATAACATAATTAACTTTTTAAGTAAGTTATCATTATTTTAACTTTTTAATAATTACTTACCGTGAAAGTCTCTGTCACTTGCTTATCAAAAACTTAAAAGATGCATCACTTGTCAGCTGTCAAATTTACCAACTTAACTTTTCACTCGAAAACCCCGGAAAAATTTGAGTATCAACCTTATCATCTTGAGTGTAGGGCTATTTTGAAACGTTTGGAAGTGTAAATACAAGTTGGAAGTGGCTGGTACTTTGGTTGAGAGGTTGTGAGAAAGGTGTTTGATTATGCAATGGCTAGTGGTGGTACAAAGCATAGGTTAAAGTCGATTTAGGATTCGAATAATTAAATTGCGACTGCTTGTAATCTGTTCTTATTAAAATCTGAGCCTGAAATCAAAATCTGATCATAAGATGCATAGGTAGCGACGACCTACCCTAATTTAAGAGTAATTTATGACTAACGGTTACTTTTTTCCAGATAGTTTTCATCAACTAACTTATAAAACTTAAAGACTTGAGAAGAACCTTTAAACCGCTCTGTAGGTACAAACTGTACAAAGTGTCTGCATCTCTGAGTTTGTTTCGGCCTTTCTTCTCAGAGTAGTCAGATAGGAAACGCCGATCTCATCTAGCTTTTAAAATATGATTGACGTGTAAAAGTGTTTGTACAAACCCTCTTGCAGAAATAAAATCATTTATCATTTACATTAGGCCCCTTCGAATGCAGTATTTTCTTCACTTAAAGTACTACACAGAAATTCATGTTCGCATACTTTGTCTTTATCGGGATGGTAACACCAGAGATGGATATGTTTTTCTATCCAGTACGCCAAAATTGGGTTCGGCCGTTAGCCGTCTACTCACTTACATTATTTGTATCCTAGTTCTTAGCAATATAACTGTATAAGGCTATATTTTACAGAGTCCAAATAAACGTAATAAACCTGACAACATCAGCAATCTTTATCGCGTCGCTCATGTCTTGTTCCACACTTGAGGTCGAAATACTATCACGTTTAGTTATGACAACTTATAAAATAATAGAGATTTTCTCTTTTTGCACACGTGACGAAGCAATATTGCGCTATTGTCTGACCCCAGAATATTACGAAGATAAATGATAGGAATTATGTCTTAAGCTTTCTTACGAGGGAATTATGCAAAGGTTAGGAATGGGATGATTAGTATTATGCGATTACGTCATTGAGAGTCGGATACAGTTCAATAAAGAATCATGGTGAGATCCGTCCATTAATTTGTACGAAAAATATTTTTTTTGAGAGTTCAAAATATTTTCCAATGTTGAGAACACGTTACCAGCAATAGATTGATATACTTATCATATTTTAAAAACCATGCATAATAAAAAAATATCGGAATAAAAATATTAGTTTTTCGTTGTACTTAGCACGTTGCCTATTTTGTATTTATAAAAAAAAAGTGACAACTGACAACGAATCTATCAAACTGACAGACAAAAGAGTGATGACTGATGTAAATCGTTGTTTACAGTTGCGCTAAGAGTTGAAAAATTATATTGATTATTTAATCATTATTTGTAACATTTCCCATAAAACGACGTGTGGATTGGTTGAAAGACGATGTGGCCTTTAGATAAATAAATAAATACCCTATAAAGGAGGGTCTTAGACTGACAGCCACCGTTACGTTTTTCCGTTTCATTTTAACTATGTCAATATATTACTAACATTTATTTAGCTGAGGAAACACGCTAAAACTAAACGTGTTTCGTAATAACTGTTCTATATCAAAATTAACTTGCCTTGAATTTGGGCAGCCGGATGGGACCGCGACAACGACGTGTTTTATTAGATGCTAGTCGCAGATATACCTATTCTTGATTATGATTTCGTAACTGTTTCAGGAGTGACCGAGTAGCAGGATATGATAATCAGTTTTTTTACATAAATATGCAAGAAATCTTGTGATTTGTGGTGTTATTTGGCACGTCAGAACATTGTCTTGTGCCTTTTTGGGTAACCTATTTTGCAAGTAATGTTTTAGTGGAAGATTCATCATCATCAGCCAATGGAAGTTCACTGATCATACCACAGATAATATAATACCCCATACAGTTCTAGTTCCTCGGCTAGTTTCATCCAGCTACTACCAGCTACCACCCACCATGATCGTTTATTATAAGACTAGCTGTTGCCCACGAATTCGTCTGCGAACCAGGATTAAAAGTAGCCTGGATGTCCTTTCCTTACCTAGGTCATGGTCTATCTGTGCGCCAAATTTCATACAAATCCGTTCAAGCAAAGTTCCGTGAAAGCGTAACAAACAAATAAACTTACTTTCGCATTTATAATATTAGTTAGGAGTTAGGATTGGTTAGTATTTTAACGGTCTTTCCAATACATTTGCAGTTTCTACTATCACAATTATCGGATCAAACTACTAACCCTTGTAAAGTGTCCAATCCTTCCATACTTTTACTGCCAAATTAGAAAACAATTTTCCATTTCAGCAACCGAATTTCAAAATGGCAAATGTTCAATTTCGCGCCAAATTGGACGGTAACAAGACAGGCATAGCAAACAGAACGGATCGGTCACCTCTCAATGGCGTTAAATTTAAAACAATGGTAGTGAGAGCGGCAGAATTTCACTGGCACTTGCACTGATGACAGTTTCATTAGTGGGTATTGTTTGTTTATGTTTGAGACATGGCGTCTCCAATCGCACGCCTCATCTAGCTGCTATCAGCCACATTGATCGCTTAGTGCGTAGTAGCTTTAAGTCTTTCTGAGGCCCTAGAGTGATTCACACTAAGACTCTCAAATACTTATAGGACCTTGGCAATCGGAGCAACTTCCGATTGGTGAAGGGCCAATCGGAGCGTCAAACGCGGTCGATGCGTAAAGTCGAGGTGATTAAAAGAAACTCACACCTGTAATATCCTTCACCCTCGAGATATTCGGACGAAACTATAATAAACCCTTGTTCTAATCATTTACCTACCTCATCTTTCTCTTTCACTGACACTTGCTTGCTGACTAGTATGAGTTTTCCTTACTTGTATTTGTTTGATGTTCCAGAGGAATTTGTTTCATCCATAATCAAGAGTAATTTATTCTGTCTACCTTACACTCAGACAGGTCTTGAGCAAAGTGCAACATCTACTTAATTAGTTCTGGTCTGTTGAGGATCTTTGAAATTATTTTATCCTATCTTAAGTCACTTCCCCACCTCAGTCATAAACATACACAAAAGTCAAAGTCAAAGTCAAAGCATTTATTTCAATTAGGCCCATAAAAAGGCACTTTGAACGTCAACATTTACATTAAAATAGAACAGATTCTAGGTGCAAGAAACTCCACCGTTACTCTTTTAAAATGTTTTACAATTTTTGTATACATTAATTATATTTTTATATGTGAAGACGATGCACCAAGAATAAAAATACTATACCACATTGTGCTCACATATTTACAAACATTGTAAAAATATATGACTATCCTAAAATATTAACTAGGAATAAGTCAGTGTGTGAGTAAAGTAAAAATAACAATTTATACAATACAATAAGCAACTAGTATGATTTTGTCTAGCCCCTAGATTGTCCTATGGAGCAGAACCAGCATGTTTCCAAGCATTCTTATCTAGGATATAATGCTCTAATTTGTAATATGTTTGTTTACAAAGTACACACTATAACAATCAGGCCTATAGTCAACTCTACCGAGCTTTGAGATAAAATCTCCTTTGTCTCTAGAAGCTACATGCTTTCTAATACTTACAAATTCCTTGGAGTAACGATTTCGTCCGGTCCTTGTTGGGGTTTTGAGAACCAATGAAAGACATAGTTATAATTTTCACTTATTAATTTATTCTCTTTATTCGGCAGGAGAGGTGTGTACGTTCTCGCTTGGTCTAGACGGAACACTAGCGTCTTAACTATATTAAAGTTATTCACAATGTAAATATGTATGAAAGAGAAAGACACTCAAACTACTCAAGTGGGACGGATATATTTTGTCGTATTCCAACAGTCCTCTCCACACACCGGCACATTACTGATATAAACATTAAATGTAGCGATTACTCATTAAAGCTAAAAAACATGAATAATTCACCCGGAAAAGAGAAAGTACTCATTGTTAACAAGCCGAAAATCACAAACCGTTATATCAATATGTATATGTTGTTATGTCCTTTCGTAATCAGTAAAAGTAAGACACATCCAAAGCAAATCCAACAAAACTATATGATTATTGCAAACATACCAAGTTATATTTGCAGATCAAACAAAATCACTTTTATTATTGTGAACCTTATGAACTACATTTTTAGAAACAACAATTTGAACTTTGCTAAATTCATCTGAAATTATATCCTTGGCAGCGCATACGCCTCTTGACATATTTTGTACAACAGCAAAAAGTGCTCACGTAACAATATTACGTGTTTCATCGTCACTTATGAAGTAAATAAGACTTTCTTTAGTACAAACAAACACCTGTTTCATACAATCAGTGTTTGTTATTGATGCATCTTCACACCCTGTTTATTGTGGAAAATGTAAATATTTATAAGGAGTTTGCTACTCATTAGAATAACTCGCAATATTTGTTTTTATAATTAAATATGAAACATTATTTACTTTTAACTCTTTCTTATCCAATTAGAATCCGTGATTGAACGATAGTATATTTTTTTCCATCTATGTTTGTGTCACTTAAACTCCCTGACGTCAACATCTCATTAGCCTTAAAGATAACCCAGAAAGGAAACATCTTGATCCCACTGATACAATAATACTTAGTGCTACTGAAACGGTTCGAGAAAATTCTAGAAAAACTAACTAAACCACTAAACTAGCTCTGCCACTTATCCCCGAACTTATTAACCATGAAGATATCACACATAAACGTCCCGTCCCGTCGATCCCCATTCACGTACATTCGTCACAGATGGTGATAACTTCAACGCCTCTGAACAATAGGACATTAAGTACTAACAGTCTAAGAAACATGACTACAAGTAGGCTAAATCAACAAAAAGGCTAGATATACTGACAATGTTGACTGGAAAACGTCAATCAGAAATGTGGAAATGAGTACAGAGAAAATTGTGCTGAATGTTTTGCAAATTCTCCATAGTCGAATCAAGTTATGGGAATTCTTCTTGGCCCAGAGAAGTTATGGGCTGGGATTTAGAACTACCCTATCGTTTCCCATGGATGTCAGGTCATTTAAAAGATTCATTACATCTACACATGTAAGTTTTGCTATTTATTATAGAAAGATGGTAATCAATTATCGCAAAACAGCATAGGACTAGAATAGATCTAGACCTGTCATTTCATTTTTAACTAGCACTTTGCCCGCGACTTCGTCCGCGTGGAGGTCGCAAAAAAAATAAAAAAGCCTATGCCCATGTTCATCAGACATAATTTTGGCTTCTAATGGTATAACAATTTCTGAAATCGGTCCAGTAGTTTCGGAGCCTATTTATTACAAACAAACAATCAAATCTTTCCTCTTTACAATATTAGTATAGACATGTAAAAGTGTTTGTACAAACGGTTTGATGCTGTATAATTTATAGCATCTATATTCACATACGCGCTTCTTTCTACTTAGTTGAGTCCAGTGTTTATTTTATGAATAGTTTAAAATATTAATTCCAAAAGTTGGTTTTTTTCTGCGCATCATTCTTGAGTTGTGTCAAAACAAGTAAGAATTAAATCAAAAATCCTCATTCTTCATTGCTACCACTATGGAATGCAAAACGTACATTTTACGTAATCCTGCATAACTGTAAATAACATTATATACGGTCTCGTGATACCATTTTATCATTAGTAGACAATTACGCCTCAACCAATGCGTGCTTAAACAAACATGTATCGTTTGTATCCTTAATTTTCAGTGGCCATTCATTACAATTTGAACGTTAATTATATAACAATTTCGTAAGTTTTAATTATGTTGCAGGCTATAGATCTCATTCACGGCGTGAAAGTATGTGTAAAATTGGTTTTATTAGCTTCCTAAACCGGTTGTCTCTCTCTGTCTATCAAAGATATATCTATATCGTCATCTCTCTCGCGCAGTGCAATGTCGTAGTACCGTTGCGAGTAGTGTTGCGAATCGAGTATGTATCGAGTAATTTAATCGGTTGTTACGATCGATATCAGCATTATATTTCCCAATTTGCTTACTAACTATTTCGGAACTTGTAAAGAAGTTAGATGTGAATGTCACGAGTCTTATCTGTTTAACGACAGGTGGTTTCTCTAAGCAAATATCCATAGTCTATTTTCTAATAGCCATATTCCATTCATAATTGCTTCTTCTTCTTTAATCTTCTTCTTCTGTGAGATCCCAGGAAATCTATGCATTGGAATTCCAGCTGACTTGTATTTTTTATATGCACATGTTTCTGTGACAATATTTTTCTTTTCTCCAGTTCACCATTGAGACTAATCAGTCCCCTGTCTCAGTCAGATGCCATTTTTCAATCACAATTTTAGACCCATGGTGTGTGTGGAATCTCATGTCGGGTAACTCGTAAGTATAACTCCAATTCAATGCATTCAAAATGATTTGATTTTCAATTCGATAAGGAAGTCGGTTCCCTCACTAGTTCATAACTTGAAACATGTTTTTGCAGTATTATCATGATTACTGTAACACTTTAACTGTTATTCAGCGTTAGCATATATTTCTAATAAGCTTGTGGTATTTTGAGGTCAACTCAGCAGACTGCTGCAAACAGCTGTTATGAAATTCTGTTTTTTTTTATCGTAGTGTTATGTTGTTTGTTTGCTTTGATAGGTAAAATATTGTTTAATTTGTCTCTTCCTTGTATCGTGTCCATGTCAGCTGTTTCTTAGGGTCTAATAGTCTGTAAAGAAACTTTGTACCTACTGACATGACTACATGAGTCCTACAGCACGCGTACTATGACCGGTTATGACCGGTCCAAAAAGGACAGATGAATAAAGAAATCTGTCGTTTTGTCTATTCTGCCGTCGACAAAACTCGTTGCTATGGTGTTCATGCTACGTTTCAATGTCTGCTTCACTTTTATATAACGATCATACATTTGAATCGTCGTCAGTGTTTGTGAGGTTATCAAGATGCTATTAATTAAATAATACTTTGGAAAGGTGTTTTCTTGATCAGCCATCTCAAGAGCTTTCAAATACAGATCCTTCTATCAATTTTTTAGGTCTGTCTGGATAATGTTTATATGTGGATGACGTAAAATAGATGAGCTTCCGAGAAAGTTATAATAGCCATATTCAAACAGCAATAGTGCTATGTTCATGACCTTAGTTCTAGATTTTCTAATTCTGTAAAGCACAACCGTTAGCTGTTATGTTACGTTGATTATTATGTTCATAACATTAATCGTTCATTCTAACAATTCATGGTTTTATAAATACGGTCAATTGTAATCATGAACACATTTCATTCTGAAACGCTGTTTATGCAAAAAAAAAACTTTTTCAATCTGCTTTTAAAAGCTATAGCAGCTTCTGTAAGGTACTCCTCAAGGTAATCTTTCCTCTTTTTTAGCATACGTTTTAATATTTATAGATCCGATTTCATCCGATGGAACCAAAACCCTCTTTGTATGCTTCTTTACATAACTTGGGTTACGTTTAGCTTAATTTTTTTTACATACCTCCCCAAATCTGTCTGGCCATATCGGTTGATCCTGTGGCCTTTAAATTATAATCTACCAGATACACAGATACGAACTTGGCTATAAAAGGGTCACATAACCTTGATTGATTTGTTACTATGGCTACCAACAAGGATGTAATTATGCAACAACGGTAGTGAACGTTGAATTTAATAAGAAACCAGTAGAAGCCGGCCTTAGACCAATTTGCTGAATGATGCAGACTTGCCATAAAGACAGTTTTACACCTGAACGGCTTATGAGTTATTTGTCAAGAAATAGTACTACGGTGGTACTGACAGAGTTGTGGCAAGGTGTTCCATTCTTTTGTGATTATTTCTAAAACTTTTGAAGGTGTGATTTCTGTCACGATATATTTAGCTATGACCTTAAAAAGGGGCTGGGACAGACTGGATGCAGAAGGCAGGGCAGGAGGACAGGGTTTTGTGACGCTGCCTAAGAGATGCATGTCCAGCAGTGGACTGCGATAGGCTGAGTTGATTTGATATTTAGTTGAGAATCTTGGTGGTCTTTTTGTTGATCTGGTAGGAGTTTTTGTTATAATGTTTCAAGAGGATGATCAAAAGCATTTTCTGTAAGCTTGTGGCAAATCAAGTGATATGGTATATGACGAAACTGTTTTGATTTTAAAGACGTATTAAAATTGTTAGGATCGCATTTTCACCAGTAACCATAGTTCCTGCAAGTAGGTACACGTTTCTCTTTTTTAATCGCCATGGAATATCATACTGCCCTCGATGTCCATAAAGACTAATTCTATATTTGGATATCTAGCAGCCATAGAATCATCTAGAATCATACAGGTTTCACGACGTCTATGATTTCTTACATCATGTGTAGTTTGTACATTCGCTGTGCGCTTGCGGCGATTGCCGCCAGACCTTGGCGTACTACTACTTGGTACTTGGTTTACTATACAAGTTAGCTGCTTGGCGTCGCTTATGTACTTAACAAGTGCTTGAGACTGAACTTATTGCTTTGCCTTTAGATGAACTTAGGTTATGTTATGCTGCTAGTGTAGTGTTAGAGGTCTGGTTTGCAAAGTTATTACTTTCTAGTTTGCATCCTGTTTCGATCTGATTGTCCAGTTCTAGAATAAAAGTAATATGACTAGGTGTAGACTTTTGACCGTATCCAACGATAATTCATCTCTTCTACCTGTTCAACTTCAGAAAACTAACCTACAACGTTTAAGCCTAATGCTATCACCAACGTGTTGCCTATACCTACTTATTTACCAAAGAAGTTTACAATTGAAACGTGTTTCAGTTAGCCAAACAATCACACGAACAACTTCTTTAGTATTTTATGATATAAAAAGTTGAATGAAGACTTTTTTCACGCGCACTTGGGAACGTCCATCAAAATAACCTACAATCATTAAATAAGCTATTTAAAACAATGATGCACTTTTATCATCTTCCCTGAGAAAGGAAACGATGATATAACCTTTATTGATGCACTGCATTTCCTATGTGCCGGTCCGCCAGTATTCCTCCGCGCTTCGGTGGCGCGAGACGTGTAGCCGCCATTTTAAAATCAAAAGAAACGTTATCGTCATTTGTTTATGTTCGAAATTCGAAATTTCGAATACAGTTTAAAAACAAAAAAGGCGTAAGTTAAAAAGTTTGTAGTGCTTTGTGACATGTTGATAGTTTCGTCTCATTGTTAAAGGATTTGTCAAACGCATTGTTTTTGCGGGTAAGTTTATCAAATACAATACGTAAGCTGGTCAGTATTTAAATATCAAATGCTGAATGTTTATTATTTCGTGATTCATGAATTAGTGATGATAAGCGATAGTCTTTTCGCTAATTAGGCGGGTAGACAGATGTTTACCATTTAGAATATTTGTAGTTATTCTTGAGCTTATACTGTGCCTCTGCCTAGCCCCAAGCAATGTTTGAAACATGTCCTTGCCCTTGGATTAGTATTATAAAGCGACCGATTTGTTTTTTTTTTTAAAGGTTACTATCGTAACAAGTTCAGGTAGATTCGTTTTAAAATATCCGATTTCTGTATCATCTTGTTTATGCAAATTTTATCTTTATCTCAGTGCAAACTTGTTGTTTCTCAATCTGAACTGATTTTGTGGTTATCATTAAGGTCACAATCAGTTCCTTGACACATTCAATAGAACATTTTGACACAGTTTGAAAGAAATCTGCTTTTGAGAAAACACAACAAATAAAAGAAGATTTTTTTCAAAAGGAGTACATGTCTCACAATAATGAAATAACCCCAAAACCAGCCCGTACCATAACCGTTTGGAAGGCTGTCTAAACCCCAGGGCTGGTCAAAGTGACAGTTCCCAAGCCTACATAATAGTAGCACCACACGTGGTTTGGTCGAAGGTTCAAAATCGCTTAACAGTCCACACGACACAGCACCAAAGTAGTGAACACATCCCTAATAGTTAGGTGACCATACGATACTATGAGATACAATCATTTTGTTCACAGTAAACTCTTCAGTAGTCGTAATTAAACAATGCATGCATACATACATAAACTCACGCCTTCCCATGGGGGTAGGCAGAAACCACAGAACGCCACATGCTACGATCCTTAAATACCCCTTTTGCCTCGTTTACGTTCATACATCTGGTCATACACGAGCGCTGGTTGCGAGTGCTAATCTCTTGACCTTTCTGAAGAATATCACCAATAAGGTCACTATATGTCCTAGGGCGTCCCCTCCCGGCATTTCCACTCACATCTACCTTGTAAATACCTTTTGTTAGTCTCCTTTCATTCGTCCTTTCAACATGACCAAACCATCTAAGCATACTCTATTAAATTTTTGTCACTACATATTCTTTTAAACCGCACCGGTGCCGTTGTTAATTAAATATTATCTTAACTAAACAATCATCGTATTCGTGAGTATAGTTTAAGAGTTACTATTATTATCAAAACATTGTCTTGATCATTATCAATCATGAACTGTAGCACCATGTTTTGCAAACAAACAAAGAATGTTTTGTATTATGGTAGTAGACAATGTTGTTTTTTATTATTGTGTAGAAAAGTAAATGTTATAATAATACAAGAAATTGTGTGTGACTTCGTCCATATTCTGTATTACAAAGCTTGTTTGCCAAATTGAATTCGAATTTGTTCGAATTTTTCGAACAGAAATTATAGCAGATTTACAAACACCCGTTAAACAGTACTTTTTGTTACACTATAATCAAGAAAAAGCGACACTCATAATGGGCATGATAATAAGCCACTGTCAGAAGCAAACCGTCTGACATTTGAAGGTCTAAGTAGTCTGGCATCAACTATCGCTGCCATCGCTGTTGCAACACTCGTTGCAGACAGTACACATGACGAAAACGCAACGATTTCCATATCTGCTGTTGTAAGATCCAATACCTGTACTGTTCCATTGTCTTATGTATGGTGTAATGTCGTAACAATGGTCTTTTGGTCATATTTTTTAACAAGCGATATTTGCTTTGATCTCTGGTCCATATTTGTATAAGATTCTCTCAAAGCAAGGGAAATTAGGAGATGTCGGGAAAGGAATTTTGCGATCACCAAATAATAATAGAAAACCCTGTTCCTAAATTGCATAAATCACCAGGTCGAAAGTTTCCTGTCTCACACTACACTCTATGGCTTTTAGCAATGAGTTTAGTTGGTCGAGAATTTAAATACAAATTCAATAAAAAATAAATATTATCGTCTAACAAACGAACTATCGTGTTCACAAACAATTAACAGGCATCATAAATTCATAACACACAATAATGCGTTTTAAGCGATCAAACGCTACCGCATTTCATTTCAAACACTTCTCCCCCAAAAAATGAATAAGCATAACGTTAAATGTTGATATTGAAGTAGCGTTTAGGTTGTAAACACACTAGGCTCAGTTGGCTCTCTTCGCCGACGACACTGCCGTTTACTATACCGGTCACTGTCCCAATGCTATATAGCTCGTACTCTCCAAACCTCCTCAAACGTCTTAGGCGCTTGGTTCCGGAAATGGAGAATCTAGGTCAACCCCGATAAGAGTCAGGCGGTTCTCTTCTCGAGACGTCGTCGAGTCCCACCCCCCCTTCCCAGCCCGATCACTATGTACGGCAAGCCAATCCCTTGGGAGAAGCAAGCCAAATACCTAGGCGTGATCCTTGATCAAAACCTAACGTTTAAACAGCACATTAAGGCGGTTCGCGCACGCGCCGCTTTCGCTCTTGGTAGACTCCACTTCATTCTGACAGCCCGTTGCAAACTGTCACTTAAATAGCTGCGTATCTATACCGCAGTCATCCGTCCCATCATGACCTATGCCTGCGTTGTATTTGCGCACGCTCACCCACGTCATCTCCATAAGATGCAGACCCTCCAAAACCGTTTCCTTAGAAAGGTCGCGGGTGCCCCCTTCTATGTCCATAATATAGATCTCCACGTAGACCTTAAAATGCCAATCATAAAACAGTTCATGAACCGCTTATCTAAGCGTTTCTTCGACTGTGGCATCAAACACCCAAACCCCTTGATCTCAGCGGCCGCCCGCTATACTCCCTCCCGCATTAGCAGTATTCGCCGACCAAGGCATACTTTAATCGACCCCGATGACGCCACTACCCTCCTCCAGGAGAGCAGTAAGGCCACCAGCACTTTACACAAGCGCAAAACCCGATCGCCGTCATACCGTCCTCGCCGCCGAGGCCCGCCGCGACGCCCAAATCCACGCCCCTCCCGACCCTTGCTTGAGCCAGCCCACGCCGCTGAGCCTGTAGCTTTAAATTCGTCCCTAAATCACTCAAATCCTGATCCAGCTTGTCTCTTGCTGTCCCCTTCCCGGGTCGCGCTAAGCCGTAAGCGCGTCGGCTTAGGGCGCTTGCGTCGCCCTAAGCCGAGGTTCGTACCCCACAGGGGGTGCCCTTAGCGTGTAGTCGCTTAGTTTTTAGTTAGTATTTAAGTTTAAGTCCTGGCTGGAGGCCTTAATTTATTAGGGCAACCACAGGCAAGTCCGTTTAAGCAGACGACAATCTCATATGTTGACCTGCGAGATGCTATTCTCAACAAAAAAAAGGTTGTAAACACAGCGGCATGAGTCGATCGATCAGATTTTCGTGAACGATTTTGACAGTTCAACAACATTCTTTGCATTATTTAAATTGTTGAGCAGAATTTGTATCGAACTTATGAAGCAATGGATTAGCAATCTGTTTCAAAACGATTCAGATTCCGATTGATTGTGTATTACGCAATTAAGGTACAGGTGAAGCTACGTTTGCCGCGGTCAGTCCGTGGATGGGTGACCATCTTTACATACCGAGACCCCTCCGACCTCTGAAAGTACGTTAAGCCGTCGGTTAAACGGCTGTCATTCTTATATCTTTGATAGTCGTTACGGGTTGTCAAAAGCTCGAAAGACTGACAACCAGTAACAGTATTACCCCCAGTTACTGGGTTGTGGACGACAGATAGGCAGTCGCTCCATGTAAATAATTGGTATTCAGCAGAAAACCAGCCCCACCATGTTGTGAAAAGGCTAAGGCAGATTTGAACTGATTATACAAAGCATAAGTAAGAATACTGTAAATAATATCCCATAATAATCCATCAGTCTAATATAAGCAGCAGACGATCATAACGAGCCACAATAAACACTCATCGTAACTGATTCCTGATTGGGACTCGCTAACTTCCAAGAAGTGCATAAATACGCATGAAGTATTGCGCCTTGATGAGCTCACAGTAATCGATGCAATAGTGCGTCTGTTCTACCGTGAATAAGGCGGAAAACACACGGGTTGTAAGCAATTAAAGCTGTGTATGGCTGAAATACACGGGAAATATGGCAATGCCAGTAAGGGGTCATTGCGTCACACAAAACAATTGCAATGCCATTAATTTTGACGACATTCATTGTAATATTTTCACTGTCATGCAGACGAATTTTTCAAACATAAGAAGCGATGCAACTTATCAAACAAATGCAGCTAGCAAAAGCGAGACAAAATCCTTCGGATTGTGAAAGAATGTGTGTGAGGTGTGATGCAATTGGCGTGCTGGCAGGGACCAGGGAGGTTTGGCACAAAAGAGAGGAGACCTATAGCTATGATCCACCCACTCCAGAGTGTACTCAGAAGTGGGTGGAACATAGCTGCCAATGATGATGATGGTGATGATGATGATGGCAAATGGTTTTGAGAAATACAATGTTTTCAAAATCAAAATCAAAATCAAAATATTTTATTTCACATAGACCTACATGGGCACTTATGAAACGTCAGATTCTAGGTGCACGGTTCCAATTGGTCGTTTCCCATGGAGAAGAGCCGGCAAGAAACTCCATGGTTACTCTTTTAAAAATATGTATTTACAATGTTTTCCAATTACAGTGATTAACAGGTATGGGAGGACAGTGTAGGCCTGTCAACAGGTACCATATGTTAAACAAATAGACAATTGTCTATAATTTATAATCCACAGGGCCTACGACGTTCTCACATTTACAAAATATAAAATAATCTAATAAAGTAAAATCAAAAAATAATGAAAAATTTTAGGTATATAATGTCAAATAATGAAAGAATTATGTCGGAGATATGTAAAAGTCCATATCTAATAATAAAAAATAAAAAATAAACACCATTATTTGGGAGCAGTTATTAGAAATTTACATAGTGATGCCGTTCATGAGGTACCAGGGAAGCCACATGTGCAGAAGGAATTATTGCCAAACTTTCTTGTCTTCGACGTAGTCTTTAATCTTATAGTACGCTTTTTTGATAAGGACACGTTTAATGTGGGCTTTGAACTTTCCATCGCTAAGTTCTGTAACCGACTTAGGCAACTTATTATAAAAGCGGATACTGTTTATCAGAAATGATTTGCTTGTTTTAGTTAATCTTTTGTGTAGAAGGATAAGAGAGATCTAGAAAGGTCACAGCAAAAAGTCCATTAAGTCAGAAACTAAAAAAATGTGACACCAATTATATGTTTTCTTACATTTCAGCCTTTTAGGTCATGGAACGCAGAACCTAAAAATATCCTAAGTCAAACTCGGTCAATAGCTCATAATGAGATATTGCGCTCACAGAAGCAGAAACTTAAAGTAATCGATGTAACCATCGCTGGTTGTTCTAGCGAAACTAAAGTTTAAAGCACAGTGCACACGTGCTACAATGTAGGCAACAATTTTAATACTCATAAAATCTGTTCAATGACTCATGTCACTTAAGACTTGGATCTGTGAACATTGCACTTGGAGCATTTGGAACTCTTACTTGAGGGATCAAGAACAATTCTAAGGTGTCAAAGTTATATTTTCATGGTAATCAGTTGATAGCTGTGTCCGTCATTTACTATTTCAGTAACCATCTCTTCCCAAAAACTGTTTTTGAATAAATGTAATGGCAGAAACGACTATGAAGAGAAAGTTAATAATCACAATTTACGTGAAAAAATGTCCAAATTATCACATAATATGAAATGCTTGCCGGAACATTGACACTCGAGATTAATATGGAATCCCATGGTATATTCAGCTGAATGTCTTTTGATATAGTACTTGATAGAAATATTTGGATTGAATGATGAGTACGATTGCTTACTGCAATTATATTTTGATGATTTGATTACCGAAAACTCACGTTTGTTTTAGCTTGTCACATAGTGCCAATTTCTATAGCATTCATTCCAGAAATTCAAAAAAAACTCAAAGCATTTATTTGAAATAAACCAATTACAGGAACTTTTGAATTGTCATGGTCGGTCGGTCAGAAAAATGAAGCTAGTTGCCCATTCCAAAGCGTAGTAGGTACCTATGGAGAAGAACGGGCAAGAAACTCCACGGACACTCTTTTAAATCAAATTATGTTTACAATAGATTGGTAACATCATTCATTTTGAAATTATGCATGTGAGAACGATGCAGAACGAAAAAAGCGTCCGTTATATAAATATGAAAACAATTCAAAAATAAAATTTATTTAAAATACGCCGTGGCAGCTAAGAGATGACCAGTCTCAACTGACGGCGCCCGTTCACGAACATGCATCGATTAGCACCATTCAACTCAACCATTTTGAAGGGAGCTAAATGATCCAACACACGCGCCACCATCAGCGAAACATTAAAGTGAGCATGACATACTCTCAGCCGCCAGGACACATTCAATTCTATGAAAGACATTTAAAAGCCTACTCTTATAGTGCTGTAACAGGTGAAAAAGTAGCTTTTAAATTACTAGAATTAATTTTATTTACTCTAGAGACATCTTCAATTGACTTTGCTTGCAACCTTCTTTGTTTTTTTATAAATACTCGCATTCGGTTGCAATCTATGTATTTACACGAAAACATATTTTTCGACATGATTTCACTTGTTACTTCCTTGGATCATCATAATTATCATCATCATCAACATCATCATTATCATCATAATTTTCATCATCATCTTCACCTTCCTGCCCTTGTCCCATGTTACTTGGGGTCGGCGCAACACGTTTTCTTCTTTCACTCCCCTTGTCAACCGTCACGCTATCATTCACTCCCTTCTCTGTCATATATTCCTCAAAAACTTACTTGTTAGTTCCTTGGATATAAATTATATAAATTAATAGCCATATAGGTTAGCATAGGTTTGAATAAAATTCAACACAAGACACTGTACACCGCGGTTAATCTCAAGCCATGTGGGTCACGTGTGGCTCACAACGGTATTCTAACCACTTCTAATTATTATCCTAATGTACGTTGCTGCTGCTCACACCGGCTTCAATAACTTACAAATTGAATGTGTAAATTTACAAATTGCAGTTTATAAGGCAAGAACTGAAATGAAAAATCATTGCGACAGGTAATTAGAACTACCCACAATAACGAATCTTGGTGAGTCTCTTTTATAAAAGTTACTTTAATGTTTCATAGACCATTATTTTTCCTATTAACTATTTTATCATAAAAGCCTAATCAATTGGATCTGCTATTAAAATTTATTGTACGTTCGAGTTTTGATCAACTAGGCAACTGAACTTGACTAATGATGAGACATAATATGACTTATCATCAGACACAAAGAAAACTATTCGTTTTGAAAAAAAAAAGCTATCAAGTTGCATTTGAATTCCATCATAAAAGCACCACTCAATCTAAATATGGACATTACATTTTTAAGTAACATCATTCTGTGTTCTATTCAGAATACACAAATTGCATGTATTCTACACTATGCCTAACTTCATAGGCATGTAGGCCACTGGTATGGCACACAAACGGTACTATTCTAAGCAGTTGATTATCCTAATGCATGGTCATTGCTATTGCACATTTTGCGGTTTTAATGGCCGACATTCCAAATCTTAATAGTTAGCATGAGGAGGAAAAAAGCGGTAGTGTTAGCTCCAGTTAGCAGGGGTCATTGGTTGAATATAAAAACGGTCTTGACAGCAGGCAGAGCCTAAAGACTAAATTCTTCAATCAGTGCGTCCCGCCTGTTATGACCTACGGAGCCAAAACGCAGACACTCACGGTACGGCTGGTCCATAAATTAAAGGTCGCTTAGCGAGCTATGGAACCAATTATGCTTGGAGTCTCTCTGCGGGATAGAATCCGGAATGAGGTGATCCGGCAGAGAACCAAAGTTGTCGACATAGCTCATATATTAAGCAAACTGAAGTTTTTTTATGTACATTTATTTTCTCTTCACAAATGTACAGTAGTAGTGCTTAAAACTAGCTAGAATAAGCCAGTTGAACTGGCTATGGGCCGGCAATATTAGCTGTAGAACCGATGAACGTTGGGGTAGACGTGTTCTTGAGTGGAGACCACGAATCGGCAAACGTAAGGTAGCCCTCAGGCTAGGTGGAGCGACGATCTTCGCAGGGTGGCTGGAAGCTGCTGGATGAGAGTTGCCGAGAGTCGAGCTGAATGACGTGCAATTGGAGAGGCTTATGTCCAACAGTGGGCTGTTGTAGGCTGATGTGAAGCATTGTATCTAACGGCGAGATAGTAATAATAAACAATGAAGTTGCTGTGCCAGTAACAATAATTCATCATCATCACCATTCTTTGCCGCTGTCCTAATTTGTTTGGAGCAACATGTATTTTTGTAGTATTTCATCTTAACTTAATACATACACATACATAAACTCACGGCTTCTTTCCATGGAGGTAGGTAAAAACCACGGAACGCAACCTGCTACGATACTTACATACTCCTTTTGCCTTGTTAACGTTCAATACATCTGGTCATACACGCACGCCGGTTGCGAGTACTACGCACCTGACCTTTCTGAAGAACATCACCAATAAGGTCACTACAGAGCGTCCCTCCCGGCGTTTCCACTCACATCTGCTTTAAATTGTAAATACTTAACAAAAACCAACCATATCTGAACAATTCCTTCAAAACATTGAGTTTCTTGTTTTTCAGCAGAGGACTGCAAAATTCTCAGAATAAAAAAGTGTAATAGGAAATTGCTAGTATCATTTATTTTATCTGAAAAGGCTGTAGTCAGCTCTTCCGGTAGGTACTCAAGAGATTTTTTTGACATGTACAGTTTGACTCACTTCTGGAGAGCTTGAGGAACTGATGATGACGTCATGATGAAAACGGTGCATGAAGGCCGCCCTGATCATCACGTCGTGGTCGCCAGGTTATAGAAGTATGAGGTATAGGGGTGAAAATTTCCTCATACTCCGTTGAACCGCTTGTCCCGCTCAGAGGGAATCACAATCCAAAAGACATTATTTAGTGAACTCTTTGTGTTTACGTGACTTTTCCACGGAGTCTTTTTAACTGTTCTGTATGCCTTAAAGTTATCGAAGTCCAATGCTGAAATTAATTTGGGACCAAATTTTCCGCTACTTGAATTACATTACATCCACCAATAACAACCTACTTCATACATCAAACAGATATATCTAAGCAACGCATGCGCAGCTTATCGTGATTGTAAGTACGTTATGGTGTCTCAGATAATTGCGACTCGGCTAGAAAGCAGTGTGGCACAGTTGCCTCTTTCCTCCATGTTACTGAGATTCACTCAATGCAATTGACGTGTTCCTGTTGCTTTATTTTTAAAGATTTTTGTTGCTACTAGTATACTGTGTAGGTAAAACAATGCTGCAATTAGCGTTTTATCAGCATAACTTGCTTGACGTGAATTGAAACGTGTACTTAAAAAAAACGCTGCAACAGTGCATGCACTCATTCATATACCTCGGTACTTAATTTTTTTGCTTCCCAGTTTATGGTTGCCTTTTCCAGCTGCTTACACTATATTAGGATCAACACATTTATAATTTCTTTATTAATGATAAAGTGAAATGTCTGCTAATATATTCGATCGCGAATTTTGAATTAATCTATATTCTCCGTAACAACATCTCTACTTTGGCTTATTGATCCAATGTTTTCCTTACACGAATGTGGTTAATTTATCATGAAAGTGTCGAATGACACGTTAAAAAGTAGCTCACAACAGCGGTCAAGATCAACTCGGAACATACATAACACAATGATGTTATATCACATTACACCTACCGCTTGTAATTCAAAGTCATGTACCATACAATCGTACGAACAAAGCCGAGCACACAATAGGACAGATTTATCTACGATTCTACGCCTTTGTAAAAGTGAACAGAGAAGATATAATAATATACAGTGAAGATATATGTAGTGTAATTAGAGGTCGGTGTTTCCGCACTGATTTGCAAAGGAAGATACATAATATAGTCTTTGACAAAGCATATCATTACATCGTATGTAGATTTAAGATTGTAACAACCTATGTTTATTTGCATAATGAAGTGATAAGTTGAGAAAAACGTGGGACAGGGATGACCAATTAAATCGGTTGGCAGGAGATCAGGTATCAAATTGCTAGCTTTGATTAAGAATACAGACGGATGTTTTTCGTAGAATCTCCTCTGGGGAAGGAATATGAAATTGTTCTTAGAATATGATGAATGTTCATAAAAAATTATATAAATCTTTAAAAAAAAAAGGATAAGTGTCGAGAAAAGTTATGCCATTATTCGTCAGGCTTCAATTGAGGAATGGTCTCTAGTGCTAACTGAGATGCATACTATACATAACTTGGTCATCTCAAGTACGAAATTAAAATAGAACACAATGATGCACCCAATATCATACTTCGTACACAGTTTGCACACGGTTACTTTACCGTAGGCGTGTTTTCCGCGACGTAGAAAAATCGTGTGACTTTGTTTAAGGGTTGTATGGTATACGGTGACGGGCGCCATGTCATATTGCCGCCTTGTCGTCAACAAACTCCGTGTCTACACATGGCGAATAAACCGTAGCGTACCGTACAGCTGACCTATGAACAAGAACGATAACACCACAAGGCTAAGGTTACAACTAGATTAAATACAACTACATATAATACTTCTAAAGGATGTTACGAACAAACGCATCCGTTAGCCTCAGCCTAAACTTATGAACACATACTTTGTGCACATCGGTTTTAAGGGCTAACCCACCGGCGGATTTGCGGTCGAAATCGCGTGTTGATTTGGCAGCCGCAGGCGCTACTTTGATTTGCGTGTTCTTTACTTGAATTTGTATTCGTGCGTCATGTGCTTAAACTAATTAAGTTTAGTTTATATTAAGTTAAAAAATAGCATTTACATATTCACTTTTTTACTTTTTTCTGATAACATATTCATATTGGATGCCAATTATCCGAAGTATGGGTAATATTTTGAGAAGAAAATATAGTGATACTTGATCATAAATAATGTTGACGGTTGCAATTTCTCAGACATAAACAATTGGCATAGTGTCTCAAAATGAAATGAAACTAAAAATAAATCTCTAGCATTTGTAATGCAACAATGGCTGATCTCAGAACTGAGACAATATAACATGACGAATAAGAAATCTTAATGAACTGTAAAGGAATGCTAATTAAAATGAATGAAAAAAGCATGTGTAGCTGTGTAGGCGAGGCGCTAATTGAATTCCTTCTGTGGAATAAGAAATGTTAAACTATAGGGGTGGTCTCTTTGTTTTTCTAGAGCATTTTGGTCTTCTTTGAAACTTTAGACCTGACTGTTAGGTGGAATAGGCGCTTCGGTACAGGCTGATAAAATGCGTCATAATAAGGTAATAAGATGATCTATATGTTAGTGTAGAAACGGAATAATTTTTTAAAAAATTGCTTCGTTCCTGGATAACGTTCATTTTCCGAACATCCAATACGGAAAATTTACGGTGTCCTGAAGCAAGGCAATTTTTAAAACATTTTTTAACATACCTATAGTGATACAGAGTTGTGTGTGGGTGCTGTATACAAGTACCTACTAACTTTAAAAATAGAACTTGACGTTTTCATTTTTCATCTATCGTAACACGCAATATCTCGCAAAGATAGGAAGATATAGATATTTCCGACACCATCGGACACGTCAAATCTTATCGTAGATGTAAAGAATAACTGATAATCAGTATTTCTTCACAGGTATTTGTAGATATGATTTTTCGTAATAGTCTGTGGGAAAATTGGAGTGAATTACACAATCGTACTTTTACCAGGAAATAGGTTTTGGTTTATAAAACGTAAAAGTAAATTATAATGATAAAGGAAAACATTTCCTGCAGAAATAAACAAAGGGAGAATAAACAATGTAAATAAAAAAAGATGTTGTTTTAAAAGGAATTCAATCAGCGGCTTCCTCGTTGTGGCGTCATATATGCTACATATTTATATATCGTGGCCAGAACTTAGAATTTATCAACCATTTCATGAACTTAAACATCTACCGCTGGCCATATCACGATGTCTCTGGTGTCTGTCATTGAATAGTCAACGTTTGACATTAAGAACAGTTAAACGCACGACTGCTTCATGATGTGATGTGGCCAAACATTAGTGATCATATCGTTAAAAAGTTGGATTATCCACCGGTCTACATACACCGGATTACATAACAAATCTCGATTTAGCACTAGGAGAACTTAGGATGCAATAGCGAGCGAGGCGAGCTCGTGACTTTTGTTACCCCGACTAGGAAAGGTCAGGTTCAAAGGGATGGAGGGGTCTAGTGAGCTTGCGAAGCAAACAAAAAAAAATCCCGCCATCCACTTCGTGATTTTCACCATCCTTAATACCCTACCAAACGTCTACTGACATATCATTAAACGTTGACTTTTAAACGATATGGTATATTTTTGCTGTCCATTTCATGAAGTAAGTAAGTAAGTAAGTTTGTATTTGTTGAAACATGGTGTATATGATACATTGCATGCAAGATAATAAAGAGATACAGAAAAGTTCTAACAGGTTCAGCCACATATCGTGGCGTACAAATTGATAGGAAGAGATGGTGCATTGACCGTGATAATATTCATCAAAATTCAAAATAGTCATTACATAAATTAGCCAAAAAAAAATTACTATCATTAAAATGTCTAATACAAATTACAATTATTCCACAATAAAACATAAAAAATTAAAACTTGCCAACAATTCAACATCGTCATCTCAAAAACTAAGACAATTGCCCTCTTCCATAAACTCTGCTATACTGTAATACGCTCTTTCCAGAAACAGAACCATTTCATAAAATGATTGAACACTTAATGAAATGGTAAACTCCAAGATGGCCACGACATATACACATGACGATGCTCATTTTCCGAGCCCAATCGGATGAAACATAATCAAATCCAGTTTGTTTCACACAAAGCTAAATGTCGAATGAAGTAATGCAATGCAACAGTAACTACATAATTTCTTATGTACTTATCGCCAACCGCAGCCACAGCAGTCAACCGAGGGTGACGAACAGCTAACGGATTCCATTGACAAGTTATAAGCACTGCACTGTTATACAATCCTATCTTTGAACTGTTGTTGATAACATTTTATCACTACACGATTGACTAATACTTAAAATTTGTAGCTAATTTTGATCATCTATAGATGTTATGCATTCATTTTCTATAATATGAAGACCTTTTTACTTACGCTAGTGACAACATGCTAGAATCTATCTACCAACAATAACCCTCTGTTGACCATAAAAACAAATACATAAATATAAAACATAGTATATTTTTATTATATTCTACATAAGTTAAGTGTAGATTCCTAACACTTGTTCATTATTACTGTTAAAAATCCTTACTTTATTTTAAACAAATATTTGTATGTCACTCACTGTGGCAGGACACAGCACAGAGATACACTCATTTAAACTTTTGTAACACCTTCCTTTTACCACAGTATAATAATGTAAGCAGTACGTGTCGGCACTGTCCTTAAAGTAATTACCTACGTCATCGGCAGCTCGGTAGATAAACATGCATAGTGGGCTGCCCACTGACTGTGTCTCTTGAGTTGTAACTGTTCTGTATAACTCCGACAAATTTAATTATGGAAGAATTGCGAATTGTTTCGCTTTCAAAATAAAATAGCTGAACGGATTTGGATAAAATTCGGCACATGAGTAGACCATGGCCTGGGTCTGGCCTGGGTGGCCATAAAATACTTTTTATCCCGGTATTTCCACTAGATTGAGACTTATGCGGATAAAACCGCGGGGCGCAGCTTGGATAGGTATAATGCGAAAGTAAGTTGGTTCGTTTCTCTTTCTCGCAACACCGACTTAACGGATTTGGATGAAATTTGGCAAACCGATATACCATGATCTGGAAAAAGACATAGACTGAAGTCACGGGCAAAAGCTAGAACGGCATATTTTTTGGATTTTAGTTAATAGTAGTTACCTTGAATATGTCACAGGATTGCATTGAAGTGATTGTGCACATCAAGTTTGTTATGTGGGAACCTGTTTGTTCATAAAGTGCCGCTAAACGGCGATTTAGCACTAAGATTGTGGAACCAGTGGCGTGAGAGATGCGTACTGTGGTATGTCGTGAGTTACGATCGTTTAAAGGCTCCCACAAAACGGCGCGACACTACAGCGCGGCAGAAGGGCACCTCTCGTCGCTCGACACGCGTCGCATCACGCCTGTGTGCACGAGCCTTAAATATGCGTTGTTTTATTGTTTTATTTAGTTAGGTTGTTATTTTATCATCTAATAGCTTCTGTCCGCAACTACGTCCGCGTGAAATTTTTTTCACCCCCGCCCCACCCTGTCGTATCGCATCACCTGCCCGCGCAAAACTACACATATACTATACATAGACTACAAAGGTTCTAAGTTTCTGGGCTCAGCTTCCAGTATTTGGAAATGTGTTATTTCAACGACCTAAGATTTAATGTCTCGTATTTTGTCCTAGTTTGACCTTAAAGATCAGGGATTAAAGCTGACCAAATTATAGTATGCTTTCCTTGCATTGATCATCTGATTACTTAGGGCGAATTTCTTTAATGAAACTAAACGCAATCAGCGTAGAAACTACGTTTAAAAGCTGTCAGTGTCATTATTTTTTGTGGAATATTGACACTGACAGCTCTTGAATGCTTAGATGTGCTGATCGCGTTCAGTTTCATTAATGAAATTGGCAATTTATGGATATACTAGTTAAACTATTTATTAGTCTTCTTCCTTACCTTATCTTAACTCTTGTCTTTTGTGTTTCTGTCTTTTTAAATTACTCAACAATCTTAAATGTTCTTCTCTCAAATAACCCTTAATCACGGCCACCTGTGAGTCTCACCTCCACTTACATATTTTATTATATTAACATAATTGAATAGCCCAACGATCCTTTGCAAGCAGATTACACTGTCAGGCCAATTTAATGGGTGAAATCGCTTGTCACTCAGGCCCAAGGAGCACTCGCATGCATCTTAAGAGTTTCTAATCTTATCTGTTGAGCATTTGCATTAGATGTATCAACTCGACAGGTTGTTATTGTCATAACGTCATAGAGTGTGGAATACGCTTTATGGCGAATCGAGTAACGGACTTTCAATCATAATCAGATTTTTTTTGAAAATATTGCTAATCCATTGCTTTATAATTTGTCTGCACAACAACGTAAATAACGCAATGAATGTTGTTGAACTGTCACGATGAAAGCGATCGCTACTGATAGTGTCTCACACAATTACCACGCTGCTTATATTGGTTTTGCTACCACTGCCGTACGGCCTGGCAAAAATTCTGAACCTGGTTACAAGTCACTTTTAACAGTAGTGCTTTTCCGTGACCATCTCAACGTGAAAAATTAGGTGAGGTGAACAGTGAAGTGAGCTGTCAGTGCCACTGATGCTAGGGATTCACCAAGACGGGATGACACTGACAGCTCACTCCACGCAAGTCTCCATGTTGATGTTTTTACAGAATCGACATGCAGTTCCATTGATTGATTGAATTTATAGCCCGATTTTACGATTGCCTTATTTTTTTTAACAAACTGTAGTTGATACCTTGAAACCAATTACCTACATCTATATCTAAATTTTATTTCCTGATTAAAGACCGACCGTCAGATCGTCTTACAGTGTGTTCATTCGTTTTTATCAAGTTTTGTTTGTTTTTAACAAATCAACTTTCCGGGTAACACAAAGTTCAATTAATAACATAATTAAACAAATATGATATCATTGAATTAACTCCTTCGCAATCCGAATAAGGTCTAAAGTTCAAACGTAGGTGAACACTCAAAGGATGGTACATTGATGTGGGTTAGCTAAATAGTTGCACAATAAAGTTGATTAATGCCATTACCACATCTAGCAAAGAATTAATCATGTACTTAATAGCCAAACCCAAAATATAATGAGTTCAGATTGATTTTACAAGTCTATGTTATGACGCCTTCTTAAAATTGGATTTCAACAATGAAACTGAACTCGATCAGCACATCTATACCGCGTTCAAGAGCTGTCAGTGTCATCATTGTTGTGAAATATTTACACTGACTGAAGTACTGAACGCGTTCAATTTCATAGATGAAATTGTCACTAAGTGCCGATTTCACCAATGTTACTGAACGCATTCTGCACATCTTAAACGTATTCAAGAGCTGTCAGTGTCAATATGTCATAGAAAATAATGACATTGACAGCTCTTAAACGTAGTTTATGAACTGATCGCGATCGTTTAATTGGTGAAAACCACCCGATGTTGCGTTGGCGTACCCTTGGCTTTAAACCACGCTGTCATGCCAGACCAGCCTTGATGAGTTGTGTTATCACCACAATAAAAGATAATCTCAAAAAAACTGTTGTATATAAATCTAAAAGACTCATTAAAAGGATCTATAGAAAGATCATCAGCGCACTGCATAGCATAATAAGCCTATAATTTTACTACTGTTTGGACACAGGCTTCCCCTCTGTGAGAGGGAGTAGGCCATAATAAACCACGTGGGCCCAGTGCGGGTTGGTAGATGTCACATGTCTTCGAATTTTTGGTTCTAAGCCGGATTCCTCACGATGTTTTCCTTCACCGTTTTGAGAGCAGTGGTGATGAAATAATTTACACAAGGTAAAGCGTTTGTCTATGTTCGTAAATCGCGGCTGTTAACACGGAGCCACCACTGCTCTGTAATACATAGTAGTAATATTTACATACCTACAACAGCTATCCTACAATGCTTCCAAATCGTGACTCCAAATTAGTTGAGCTCCGATCTAGAGAAAAAAAAAAGACCACGCGTAAAAATAAAATAATGGTTACGACCGGACGGAATTGTAGTTCGTAAAAAGTAAGGAGATCGATTAGACACAGTTTATTTAGTAACTGAAGAATTTTAACTGTTAGGTGACGGGGAAAATGCCTGGCATGACTTTGAACCTTGTTTTTATAGTATTAATGATTTACGGGAAAAATTGCTGTTCCCACAAGTTACAACTTTTAGTTCTTTTACATTATCTGTCGACTAGGGTGCGGTATCGATTTACAAATAGACTACTTTACTTCTCAAATCCACGTTTCGGAAAGGCTGCATCCATTTGTCCATTTTTATTGTTATTTAATGCTCGGTTCCTATACACAAAAACGAATCTTTTTGCTTACCAAAGGTAGCATTTATTTTGCCAAACTAAGCATTTAAAGAGATTCGTAAGCTTATTTTACCCGTGATAGCTACTTCCATATGGGAGGGTCTACTATGCGAAGGTATGAGTTCTTCACTTCATTATTAGTAAAGATACAATTACAGTTAATTTTAACCAATATCGGTCCGTAAATTATAGGAATCGGCCATAAGAGCACTTGTTTCATCGTCATCCACAGTGAAAACTACCAAATATTCTTTATTTTTCGAGTTTACCGAAAATAAAGTAGTAAAGAAAAATCGGTAGCCCAAAAAATTATAAATACTTACATAATAACAACCAAAAATTGCTCTATGTTCCCGTCAGTATAATTTATGACCATAATTATTATAAAAACATGTTCGGATCCAAAGTTATCTTTACGTACATTCGAATAGCTCCAAGAAGCAATTTAGATACAGCAGCAAATAGAAACTACCATTTGTCTTCGATCTATAAACAGATCCGTTCAGCTAACGTGAGTTTTAACTTTCTAGTTTTAATTAGCCTCTATTTATCTTCAAAACTTGTATTTAGAGGGGTGGTCAGGAGTTTAGGCGACCAGAGGGGTGTATAAAAATAACGTAATGTAAGGATTCAGGTGTAAATAAATGTATGCCCCTTCATTTATCTATTAACAGATTCGTTCAGTTAAAGTGAGTTTTAAGTTTCTTATTTAAATTAGCCTCTGTTTAATTTCAAAGCTTCTATTTAAAAGGTTGGTCGCCGAGTGCCCGATGGGCTGGATTACTCATCGACAAAAATTATGCATACTTCCTTACAAACGTTCATCCATTATTACATACTTAATTAGAATTTTCAAAAATCCTGTCCTGCTCACTTTCAGTTCAGGCAGTGCGTTGTCTATAATTGAATTTGGAGTTTTAATAAGTAAAAGATGAAGTTTTGGGCTCAAAGGCATGACACACATTTAACAAAGAATCTGCACGAAACATACCAAAAGGTTACTTCAAAAACAAAAAAGCACTTTATTTACTAGGCACCCACATAAAGCCACGGTTTTTGTGGCTACAAAAGTGGTACATACACTATTTACAATCCCCTTAAACATTAATCATAATAAAAACACTAATGGCTGTGGCTCTAATTGATCACTTCCCAAATGCTGATTAAACTTGGGAAGAAGAACAGATGTTTGACAAACAAACAAGTATGGACATCAATTAAGTGGACTTGTTGCATGTTACTGTCCATATTTCTACTGATAATGAAGTAGATAAATCCTAATATTTGGTACTTATTATTTAAGTGGCAGGAGCCAGACTACTGCAACAGTCCGACTCATGTTGAGCTCTTGTTTTAGGTAATTATACCAAGTAAGGTTGATCCTATACAATCAGCAGTATGAAGTGTTTTTATTGAGAAATCAGTGTAAACTATGAATATAAAGTTTCAACGAAGAATATAAATAACCATATAATTTCAAACACGTCACGGGCTTTCCAAAGATATGTAACTAAACCAAGTTTTATAGACAAATTGGTAGTTCTCAAAGTTAATATGAATAAAAGCTATTGTAAATTAATGCAGTTCCGGGTTAACGAACTTCATGTGAAGAAGAAGAAACAGATGTTGAGCAAACAAATGAATGAGACTAATTAAGTGAACGCTAATATCAATGGAGCCGCCGCCGCCGCCGCCGTAAAGTGATAATGGAAATATAGGGGAGAATGTTAGAACTGGGTATGTTGTAAATGTTTTTAAACCAATATAGAATCACTAATGAGTCAAAATGCATTCACCTTGGTGTTAATTTGTTCATATTTGACTTTCGCAAAATTGCATAATTGTTCCGAAAACCAGATATTTGTATAGGTCAGAGTTTATGTAGCCGTAATCTTAGTTGCGATGCCTATAATTTTTCGTTATTTAGCGGTTTTATTCTAAGATAATGCTTTCAATTCTTCTACGCTTCATCATTTTTGTAAAAAAAAATGTTGTCGGGGCAGTATGTCGCCTTCTTCTATATGTCTCTAGTCATCATCTCAGTAGCCACCCCCTTCTAGGCACACACCCATTCATACTGAAATATTTCCTCACGAAACTTTCCCTTCTTCTACTCTTGATACATATAACTTTTACTTTTATTTAATCTGAAGTTGAAGCACACAACGGTCACGTACAGGATTCTCTTGCATCAATTAGGTCATCACTGTAAATAAATTGTAAAAACTCACGAATGGTGATCAGTAAGATATAAAAGAACGTTTATTACCCTTAAGGAATTTGCTCCAGAATCTTTGAGTTTTCCTATCCAGTTTTATTGTTGTTCTAAATTGGTATTCTAATATAACTTGGGTAGGTAATATTATGTTGCCTTGGTAAAATGGACTAATGATTCGTTGTTCGTTGTATTGTGTTCTACAAAAAGATCAATATTTTTATTAGCTGTATGTGAGTCATTAACAGAGTCTTTATTAATATTATTATCGTTAGCTTACACTATGACTTTTATTCTTGCTCTTTCCTAAAATTAGAATTTCACCAACATATAATTCACTCAAGTCACCACTGTCAACTTCAGCTTTGAATAGAATAATCTTGAACGATCAAAACGATACAATCTCGGAGGCGCAGACGCAAGTAAATGTTAAGCCGTTTGTAGGCGAAGGAATATTCACCTGTCACTGCTGTTACGCACAAGTGACCTTTACACAGCTTATATTTAATACTGCTATATGCGGCTCCGATGGCACCGCGATAAGTACATATTTACCTTGTTAGTAAAATGGAGCGCGGTATACGAAGTACATTATTATGTGTTTAAATATGCACAAAACCCACCGTCTGCAAAGCAGTAGGGAGAATTTCAAATTTAGAATGCTTATAATACAGCTTGGGCGAATTAACATGGCACCTCTCGAATGGCGTTTGTTAATAAAGTTGTAAACAAAACAAAAACTTTATTTTGTTTAATATCTTAATATTACATCTTATTTTGACATGAAGAGTTTCTAACCTTTGGCTATTAACATTATTAATAGTTACAAACTATTTAAAAATATGTCTAATACTTACGAGTCAGGTGCCACTCGAGTTGTATGTAAACCGTAATATGTGTATAAAGGATGAAATTAAACTAGCTAGTGAAACTGTGCAGACGTGATGGGCGATATCTAGCTATGAAAAAATGATTCATGTTTTTTTTTTTGCGTCATCGAATGCTAGTAGTTTTGTTAGGTACTTGAAGTTTTAATTGAGAAAATCTATTTTCTTTTGTTTTATCGTGTTAAGATTTCTTAATCATCACGTCTGAGAAGTTTACACAAAACACAACAGATTTTATTAAACTGATATTTCAAGTGACACACCAGCATCCCTATTCTAAGTATGATTTTGAAACTCTATAAAAAGAATTTGGTAGAAAAATAAGAACGGAATGATTTGCCTTGTAAGGTCAAGGTAAAGATTCTTTTGTAAAAGGATTCTTTCCTAAGATAAACTCCAACTGAACCCTTTGACCAAAATTCTCCATAGGTCAGTCGATCAAGGTAGAGATTCGAATAAAATGTACTCATATTAAACTAAGCTCATTTCAACTTATTGTTAAGAAAACATTCGTTTATGGTGAGGCAAATATACTCCCTGCACTCAAAATAATTAAACATGACCAAAGCAAACAGTCAGAAAATCGTATCGTCAACACACCCCGAAATGCAGCTCAGTGATGTGGAACATAAAAGACTTCTTACAAACGTTTCTATTGTAACGTTAAAAGGTTTTTAGGAGTGGGTCTGAACAAGGCTCACGATTCCTCGGTTAGAAATGTTGGAGAATTGAGGAACGGAGGCATTCAAGCAAGACATTCACGATTACTTTAAAATAAATAGCACTAGTTTCCTGAATCTCGAAGGTAGAAATAAAAATAAATGCAAAAAAAAACATTACATGTTGCGTCTCACCATCGTCTGTGATCCAAATCCTCATCTTCACAACTTCGAAAACGTTGCAATAATTTCATAGTTCTGCTCCAAAAATTATAAGCAGGATCAAAATGAAGATTTGATCATTAAAAACTGTTTTCAAGGTTAGGCTCCAATTCATGATCACTGAATATCCTCACAACATTCCCCAAACGGAGATCACTGAGGCATGTCCTAAGGAGTGGCTTCTCAACATTTCTTATGCGCAAGAGTCAGCCAAGCGTGATCTTACACACGACCGGCTCTCCCACGGGAGTCGGGACGCAAGACATCCGTGAATTAATTACTGGACGCCTCCAAACAGTGTGGTCTCATTAGTGGTACCTACAGATGAGGTAAATTATGAAAATGGGTTTGAGATTTTAGAAGACGTGATAAAGGCTAAAATTGATGTCTCAATGTTCCAAGTCGTATTTTAAAGGATATTTGGGAATGTAAACGGAAAAATCAACGGATTTTAAAAAGGATACAGATAAAATTAAATGTGCGTGACACAAAGATAAAAATACATAGGTACTGTATTCAAGTTCATTTGATTGCAATCAAAGTCGATGTGAATATCCATTGAAATAAGTCGACAAGAAGACGCTGGCAAAGTAATACAGGAAACCTAAACCCACAAAATGAAAACATTTCAATTAAAACAAGCCAATAAAATGGCACTAAAAATCTTATCAACATAGTGCTTTCTACGTCCAGCATCCGGGACTAAACCTGTTATTAAAAGTGCAAGAGTAGGACGACAATAGTGTAAGAGGGAGAGGGCCGGGTTCGTCGCACTGGTACCTGTTCCACAGGCACTCAATAGGCTATAAAACATAAGAAGCCAATGTGTGTCGTAATATCTAAGTGTACAAATTCTGGGATTTTTGAGGGATAAGCTGTAGCGATTTTGGAAGATGAAGTCTCTGGAACGTTAGACGTGACCAAATGAAAAGTGGTTTAATAAAGGTTGGTGCTTTCCATTGGATACAAAGGAGCAGGGAAAACATGGCTGCTAGCTGGTGGTGATATGATTATAATGAATATAATTAAATCATGATTCGAAAGACACGTAGCGCCATCTAGCGTCCTAAAGCAATGTTGAACGTTGAAAGTTATTTTATTAGCAAGGTTCAGTGGTTTAGGCGTGAAAAGGCAACAAACTTACTTTCGTATTTATAATATTAGTTAGGAAATTAGTATTAGGATTATGTTCTACATTCATCTTGGAATTTAGAATAAGATACGTAGGTGGATTAAAAGAATAAACAGTGAAAACTCAATATGTAAATTCGGTCGTGTGTTTGCACACTTAGAGGTGTCTAAGTGTGCTAACACACGAGCGACCTGCTTCAACTGCAGAGGCAACTCCTGCCGTCGTCGACAAGAGTAAGGCGGCACGTTGTCGACGGCAGCCGCCGACGCATTGTCGCGTTGACGCGTGTCGCTCGTGTGAATGAACCCTTAGTTCAACTAGAACTACATTCTTACATAATGAAGTTCCGGTGATCTAGGTGCATAAATCATGATGCAGTTATTAGTCACACAGGGACGTGACGATAGTATAATTAGTGTTACTGAAGATTGTATTACCATTGTTGTTGTAATTTATCGGAAAATTATCTGTTAGTCACGTTTTATGCCGTGTTTCACCTGCAGCCAGCAAGCGTAGCGTGACATGATAAATAAGAGAAATCTGTCATTTTGTCTATTCTTCTGTCTACAAAACCCAGTAATGTTGAGCGTGGAATGGCTCGTGGAATGGCTCTGGTGTATGGCTCGTGGTAGGATTATTATTGTTTAAGGGTGTCCCGGGTAGGGTGCATCGGTATGCCTCGTCCTCGATCATCTCTTTTGTGGTTGATTGTTTCCAAAAAACACGTATAACCTACAAAGTGGAAAAAATACGTATTACTGAAGCTAACTCAAAAACCACTAATCAGAACTTGATTTAATTATGTAGGACCAGTATAAGTGTACCCTTCCAGACAAAAAAGATTTTTCAAATCGGTTTAATTATAAAAGACGGAATTCTGAGGTTGCAAACATTAAAAAAATACAACCAAACAGAGAAACTCCTCCTATTTTTTTATCGGTAAAAAAACAACCGAATTGAGAACATCCTCCTTTTTGTGAAGTAGGTTAAAAATTAGAAAGCTTTATGCTTTATTGTATTCTTGATCATCTTTAAATAGGAAAGAGGGTTCTTTGAACATGGTAAAATTGGACTGCAGTCCTATTTAACTTTTAGTATGTTTAATCGACAAACACCCCCGAAAATATTCATACCTCTCCAAATTCCGCCAATCGCTTCTACAATGACCACGCTCTTCTTCTCAACCCCAAAAAGAATGTGCTTTTGTCTTGAGGACTTAACTTTATTCCTACTGACCTTGAATTTATAAACAACAGCGACAACCAGATACTTCAAGCAATATACGAGGCATTGTCCAAAATATTTACTTACATATTTTCAATGTTTCTGAGAAATAACGCCTTAGGAGTTTTAAAAAATCAGGCTTCTCGGAGCAAACTTTAGGATAGTTATACCACTTTAGGGTACAGGCACGCACCCTCTTGCATTTAGATATCAGGATATCTTATACTAGGCGAGCCGGGTAATCTAAAAAATAAGGTAGGAGGCCCACATGACAGGCTGGTGGAGCAACAATCTTCACAGGATGGCTGGTAGCAGCTGGATGAGAGTAGCCCAGGATAGATGGACAGGTATACAGGATGTGAAAAGACACATCGCATAGCCGTCAACTACGCATTATGTACATCAAACTAAGAAACATTGCACAAAAACTGTTGCTGGGAGACGAGTTTATGTTTTGGTGTGATTTTTGTTTTGTTTGCGATAGTGTGAAATGTAACACATGCAAAACATTGTGCTTATGGGTGCATGTAACGGTACAGGAGTCGTGGGAGTGTGGGTCGTAAAGTGGAGTGAACTTGTATTTGTAAAAAGTAAAAGTAAGAACTTTGACCTTCAATATCTCCGTAACCAGATTTCCAGGTATCGTCGAGTAAATGTTTTTGGGCAACCCTTATGTCCAGCAGTACACTGCTATAGACTGATGTTAATAATCCCAGGCGACCTTCAATGGTTCTACCCCTAATAAATACAGGAGATAACTAACACCTGTGGGCAACAGAGGCCCTAGTGTGATCAGTGTGACCGTTTGCAGTAGATTGACTACTGCAACAGTAGATTTTCGATGTAAAATCGGCAGTGCAGTAGATTTTCAGTATTTTTTAAAAAGTAGCGGATTTTAGTGGAATATCCTGGCAATATTATAAACTTAAGCAAATATTTTTCTCATAGCACGGCAACGGAACTGCAAATTCACCTCCGACAGCTGTCAGTGATTCGTTTAAACTCCATCGTCGAACGGATGCATAGAGTGTTTATCACAGAACACTATTACTCCTAGAGAAGGTGTTTATTATCGGGGAATCCCCAGCTCTCCTACGTTACTACGTCCGACCAAAATGCTCACAGTTCACAAAATTGTCAGACATTACCAATAAATTGAAATATGATAATCTTTGTAGTTTTGCAAAAGCGATGATGTGTTTGCCGGTATCAAACGCCTCTTGTGAGCGTATATTTTCACAAGTCAATGTGGTGAAAACAGAGCAGCGCAATAGGTTTTTAAACACTCATGGATCATCGCTTCTACATCTATCAGCAAGGTTTAATTGATAACGGCGGTAATTGCACGAATTCCCAGCCAGAAAATAATATGGTTAAATTAAAAAAAAAACGAAACATGACAATGATGAGTAATTAAAATTTATTAATAAAACCTGATAATAGTAGGTAAACTTTATTCATTTCTCTCTCATAAAAAATTGTCCATTTAAGCCACAAACTATGTCAGTACAATTTCAGTAGGTTTTTCCAAAACTTTAGTAGATTTCAGTAGAAAAGTAAGTTACATTTAGTAGTTTAGCGGTTTTTGAAAACGGTCACACTGAGTGTGATTTTCTTTTACCAGTCTCGACTTTACACATCGACCGCGTTGGGCGCTCCGATTGGCCCTTCACCATTCGAAAGTTGCGCTCCGACTGCCGAGGACCAATCGGAGCGCCGAACGCGGTCGATGCTTAAAGTCGAGACTGTTAAAATAAACTCACACTAGGGTTTCCGAACTGTTGTTACACTCTATTACCATAAAACCGACAATAAAAAAATCTCACGAGAAGAAATTTTTAAAGCAGTAGGACCAAGTACTTACAAAGATTATATCAAAGTTGCTTTGATTAAACAACGGTACGCATTATAAACAATAACTTAGTAGGTATATACCGTATTGCTATGAGAATAAGAGTAATAATTACTAACAATACGTACCAAAACGACCCTGGGAAACATTTTTACTACCAAATATAGACCCTATTGTATAAGCATAAGATTGTTTGTGGTAGGTATTGCAAATGTTATAGTCTCGTAGAAAGCGAATTGTTTCAAATTTATAATTGGTTTTTGTTCTGGTTTCTCTGAGAAAATCTGGAATGTATATGCAGATCGCTTCCCATAACTTTGGAGATTAAGGAATGTTCACCAAATTGAATATTTACTAAATGCTACATATTCCTAAAGTTGAAATGAGTTTATCATAACTTCATATCCGTATACTAATGAACAAATAGACTAGACTAAGTAGGAAATTGTATTGTACTTGAATTAACATACTTACTACTTATGAGAAATAAATTTCTTTAAACCGAAATAGAGGTATAGGGATATGAGGAACAGGGTGTAAAGTTCACTCATACTCTTTGAAAAGGGAGGATCCTCCGACCAGATGGATGTCGTATCTGGTGTGCAACTGCCCGATGATTGTTATCGGGAAGTTGTATGTATGCTATCTGCGCGGTAAACCCTGCTTGCGCGATGCAGGATTGATGCGTTTGTTCGCATGTGGCGGTGTAGATGCCGCCACATCACTCCCCTCCGAAGACCGGAGGTCGATAGTGGACTAAGTCTTGTATCTTGCGATGCTTGCCAATGCCAGTTGGGTTCCAGTGGGTTGGAAGCGGGTGTCGCATAGTTCGCGGTGAGTCGGAACTGTCTGCGAAGATGCCCGAAGATGCCCCAGTAAGTCGGGGTGGCTGACTGCTGATGTCGACCAGGAGCGGGAGTGATGATGATGACGTCACGCTGAAGTAGTTGCACGAAGGCTGCGCTGACGTTCATACTCGGGGTCACCAGTTTTAGAGATATGAGGAACAGGGTGTAAAGTTCACTCATACTCTTGGAAAAGGGATGATCCTCGGACCAGATGGATGTCTGATCTGGTAGGCAACTGCCCGACGATTGATGTCGGGAAGTAGTAAATATGCTATCTGCGCGGTAAACTCTGCTTGCGCGATGCAGGATTGATGCGTTTGTTCGCATGTGGCGGTGTAGATGCCGCCACAGAGGTATCTTAATCAGTACTTATCTAGTAGTTACCTCTATTGCGTGGTTTGCATAGAATTATTTTGAAGTCATTTCGTATGTTGTCGTCATCATTAACGTTATGTTGAGGCTATTAACTCATTAATTAAGAGTAATAAGCTACATCTAAAAACAAATTATTAATGTTCGATTTCCTATCATCACATTACACGTACTTATTTGTTGATATGTGTTCTAGAAATACATTTAAAATCTCCTTGTAAAAAATAGACTAAAATTATTGATTGCATATACCTATATGCATCTGTTGCTAAAGGTGACTTTCTTAAAATTTGATGATTACACTAATGAAGAGATAATTCAAAAATCTTAATAATCCAAGTTTTATTTTATTTCAAAAGATCGCTCTTCTTCTTTTATTAAAATAATAATAAAAAATAAAACTAACGATAACGAGGCGTGCACAGGCAGCGGAACCGAGCGAGACTAAGCGGCGACGAGATGGAGAAGGACCGCACGTTCAAGGTCGTTTGGTCGGCTTGAGAAGGGACGTTGCTTGCTTCTTTCTACAACATTATTCAATAGGACCTGTAAATGTCGGAGAATATACAATTGACTCCCATTCCGATGAAAATGGTCAGGGTCAGGTGACAACCAATCTTTGTGTTCCTAGCAGAGATGTATCTTTTTCTAAAGAAAAGTCTTTCCACATGCAGATTTGACTTTCCTAAATGTCTCCTCTGTATGATCTGGAAACAACGAAACATCTAGTCTTAGAAAAACATAATATTTTACATTAAAAAAACACAGAGTTAAGGAGAATGAGTTATTGTGTCGCAGACGATGATGTAACCAAGACTATTTATATACCACTGTTGAATATGAACATATAAGTATAACACATGCCATTATGTGTAGGTATATTACTGCACGTGCTTTAAGTATACACATAACATTCTTAGGACTGATATCACTGACTACCCGCGAATGTTTCGCTCGGTACCAATGAAGTACCGAGAAGTGAAAACATGGGAGATTCAAAGTTAAATATTAATGGGTTCATACAGAAAACCTTCCGGAATAAATGCCTAAATGATCTAGAAAACCGCATTAAAATCTAATGTGTAGTTCAGAACAACGACGCGGTCATACAAAGACAAAAAAAGTGATTTTGTTGTAAACTGTGTAATAATAACAGAATATTACAAAGTAATCATTAATAATAGGTAACACTATCTTGAAAATACTTATTAATTAATCGGAAGCAAGGAAGCAACAGTTTGGACAGCGTTAACAACTTTTTTGCTGACTGTCTTATAACTTCAAATCACTAATGTCTTTAAATTACGATAAAACTTCCTCCTCTAATTTTTACGTGTTTTTTTATGCGGTGGTCTGGGACCGAGAAGAGGCCTGTGTCCGAGACGAGGCCTGTGCCCGACACGAGGCCTGTGCACGACACGAGGCCTGTGCACGACACGAGGCCTGTGCACGACACGAGGCCTGTGCCCGATAAGAGGCATGTGTTCGACAAGAGGTCTATGTCGGGCATGAAGCCTGTGTCCCAGCAGCGGGAACGTTATACGCTATGAAACATAACACAACATCAAAAGAAAGAAAGAAAGAACCTACGCTAACGCCCTGCTTTCCCTGAAGGTTTGGGCAGAGGTATATTTCACCCACATTTCGAGTCATGTTTAAGTCCCACGTAATAGTCGGCGAGCCTATTGCCATCAACCGGGCATAAATCCAGACACCGGGCTGCTACTGAGAAATTCTAGATAGAAAAACCTAATCACAATAAAAAAACACTTTGCCTGGCCTGAAAAGCTGATTATGTGTACATTCAATTCTCACCAACGGTTACAAATCAATTAAATACAATTTATCTCAAGCTCGCTCTTGTTAAAACGGGGAAATGTTAAATTAAAATATCTAGTAAGTAACAGTTACAGCTTCCTAGTGTTTGTTAACTGCAGTTTACACGATCTGTTACTGTACTTATCGCTCGTGGCAGACAGACTTAGTATACGCTACATGAAGAATGTAACATCATTTACACTAAAGCTCCGGTTTTCTGAAAAAACGGTGGCCGCTACATACCGTCTGCAATATACCGGCAAATGACGTCAGTGAAACTTTAATTATAAAAGGAAGTTGGGCTTGTTCTTGGAGAGCCTTTTACACATTATAGTCAAACCCCTCTGCCATCATTTTCATGACAGCCGTTATGTGGTACCCATCGCTCTTTACACCCGAAACTGTACTTACCCGCCTTTGTGTGTACCATTTGGGAAGCGTATTGTAAGGTTGATTAACACAATAAATAACTAACACGCTGCGACGCTGTTGTGCTCATGTTGACTGCTTCGATTGGTAATATTAACAGTCACATAAATTACTTGTTTCCAAACTGATTCACTGCAATAGGCTTCCAGAAACCGGAGGTAAGACTTATATGATCCTTGACGCAGCATATTCAACAAAGAATCTCTCTCAAAACATAAGGAAACAGGTGTGCAAATTATAGGCGTTGTTATTACATATTTCAAATTATAAACGAAAAGATAAATAAATAAGCACTTTTTCGAAATTGATTGCTGTATCCTTTTAGATGACAGTGAAATATTAAAATTCAGTTTGTGCTCGTCATTTGTTAATACAACATCGTTTATTTATTTCATTCGTTATGTTAATACAATATATCCTTAAAGCTGTTCTACATATTATCAATTTAAATTCTTACGACAGCTGATGTGCTGCTATGTCATCACATAGCGTAGTGTTAGCTAAGTATATGCT
This sequence comes from Dasypolia templi, assembly GCA_963555695.1. NCBI lineage: Eukaryota > Metazoa > Arthropoda > Insecta > Lepidoptera > Noctuidae > Dasypolia > Dasypolia templi. The sequence continues at coordinate 3,889,088 of OY743148.1, read as the reverse complement.
ATCATGGTCTATAACATTCAGTCATGATGTATCTTTATTTATAGCAAAAGCTAAACGGATTTCTGCCTTACGGCTCTCCATTTAGGTTTTGAAATAATAAAATGTTTTTAATTGGCCAATAAAATTGCGAGGTCTATTTCATTTGATTAATATTTTTTTTCTTTTACAGGTAAGTGATGGAATGATGGATGTTTGGAAATTTGGAACAGATTACGGTAAATTGCAAAATGGTTACAGGCTAAAAAACCATTCCTTTTAACTTGTATGGATGATATATAAGATTGATTGGATTCTATTCTATGTTTTTAATCTGGCAATCAACGTGTAATGTGAAGCGGGCAGATTTATCTACATCACCAGAAATCCAGATTATTTAGGTAACAGTTTAAAAGGGTCTTTTGTTGCTGTTTTTTACTTAACAGCCCATAAAATCAAATTTAATAAAACTAGAACTAGATTTTAATTATAGTTACGCAGTACGAACATTATACCATAATCATTAATAAAATATTAAAATTAATATATAGCAAAAAACATCTTATTAATATTTTAATTAAATCAATTTCGTTTTAAATAACCGGAATCAATTATATTACGTCACGCCACAGACTGGACAAAGTCATTGACCGGAAATAATCAACAAAATTAACAACTTCTTTTTAAATCTGTTTTTTAAAGTACGTTCTGTTACGTTCACATCAACTAATATTATACGATTGGATGTTCTATACTCTTTACTTTCTCACTTAATTAAATTTATTATGAGAAAGATTTCACAATGTATAAAAATTAGAAGTAATGTGCATGAGTTTCTCTGAATAGAAATGGCAGCCCTTGCGAAGTTTGGACGTTCTGTACCACTTTTACTCATACATGTAATATTTTCGTAATTCAAGAGGATAGGCAGCAGCATCCTCCAACCATTTCAGATCACCAATTCGTCATGCAATTGATTTGGTGTGGTCAATTTCCACGCTAACCAATAAATAGTTACGTCAATGGACCCTGTTCACTTGAGGAGTCAATTGTTAAGACATTAATCCCTATTTATTTTATGAATAAGTATGGGTCATGTTAAACCCTGAGCGAGAGCTGTGCTTTTGAGCTTAAAAATAATGTTCAAAAAAGTAAAACTCAGTATAATTAGCCTACATTGTTACTACTGCTAGGACACAGGCCTCTTCTCTATGTGAGGGAGTGGGTCTTAATCCACCACGCGGGCCCAGTGCGGGATGGCGGAAGTCTTCCAATTATTAGTTCCAGGACATGCCGGTTTCCTCACGATGTTTTCCTTCACCGTTTTAAGAGCAGTGGTGATGAAATAAATGAAGTCAAAGTCAAAGCATTTATTTCAAATAGGCACATAAAAAGGCACTTTTGAACGTCAACGACACAAAGTTAAAAGCCTGCTTGGGTTCGAAACCTACCTATACCCGTAAGTCGGGGCCGGTGAGCCACCACTACTCTATTATCAAAAATAAAACTTGCCCGTATCAAATCGGATGGCAAAGTTATGTCTAAAACGATACTTACGCAATACAAATAAAATTATTTCGTAATATTGGACGACCGGAACGGACACCACTGCGATCTCATTAGTTTTTGAGGTTAGAGAAAGTCGCGAGTAGTGAATTAAATTTGGTGTATATCAAGTAGTATCTCTAGGTACCTACTGGTCTAAGAAGGCATATTATCAGTAATTAAAAACATTTAAAATCTATTTTCTCATAACCTCATCTCAACGAAATCAATAAAGTAAAAACAAAAACAACCAACTTCGAAAAAAACACTAGAAAGTGAAAAATAACTTTAATTTCGGATGTCGGTGCGTTTGGTTTTGTGGTTTGTGGATGATGTTCTATTAAGTTCCTGCCACTGTAATTTTAAAAATTAAAATACAAAAAAAAAACCTCAATGTGAAAACCTGTGTGGACCTCCTCGAGAGCATACCTATTCAAACAAAAAAAACGGTCCACAAGTGACGTAGAAATCGGTGAACATACATAAAAAACATACATATCGCCGAACATATTATACATAACCCGTCCTGTTTGGAAGTCGGTTACATACAAAATTCTAAGGGAAGTTAGTATGTACTTTTGACAAATTGAGTATACGACTAGTAAAACCGTCTTAAAAATACGAGATGTGCCCCACTAGTTAAAGGACACTGATGGGGTATTTAATATGTATGTATATATGTATAATCATCATCCAGTGAAAATACATCCAATTCTGGACATAAGTCTGCCCCAAGCATCACAATACCAGTCCTGAGCTTCTCAGATCCAGCGGATGAGATATTTATAAGCGAATGTAAAGTTAGCCAAACATAAATCCCAGCATAAAGTGAATCGTGTCTTTAAGGCACCATGATTTATGCAGCAGATAGTATCCATGAAATTTCAGTCAGTAAATAAGTAAACAACGGTAAGTTAAACACGGAACATATAAGCGCGAAATTTCCAACATCTTCACTCTTTAGCTGACTGCGCAAAGAAAAGGGTAATTTCTGACTTAACTAGTCTGTCAACAAAACTTTCTTCCAATCGAGGACGCGAGTGAATGACGTGTAATTCGTCAGCCACACGTCATCGCCGTATCATAACATTTTGAAACAGTGTCAATCTTACTCATTCACTCATTCATGCTGAAGACACAATGTAAACTGGCGGGAAGACAAAATGTTTTCTAAGAACTTTGTTATCAAACAATTATATGAATCAATGGTTCTTTATTACGAGTAGTTTACATTACATCATAATTGTCGTTATTAAATAATAAAATCTTATATAAATAAAAATGAAATGCTGTTCGTTGGTAAGCGCATTACTTGAGAACGCCTGGAGAGATTTAAAAATTGAATACTAAGCTTTTGGCTACTGTGTAAGAGTATTTAAAAAATGTCATTATGTTTTTGTAATTATTATCAATTACAAATATCATAAATCAGTTTATATAACAATTGCAGTGCTTACTTCGTAGTTTACGAGTATCTAGTTTTTAATTCAAGATTGTGTACCCATTGCTTTGTTGTAATAAACCGGCTGATCACCCACCCCCTCATGTTAATGTAAAATTCCAAGCAAATATTGACAGTTTCATTTCATTCGTAGTATTGCTCCACACTAAACTAAACTTCTGATACGTTATCAGAAGTTTAATTTAAAAAACTGCCAAAATTATCTCAGTTTTCCTTTCATTACAAACAAATCAACAGCACGTGACAACTGTCCTTATTTCATTTAAAAAAAACAGCAATTTGTACCCAAAAACCAGCATCTCACCAGCAACCCAGTGAGATCGCATCCGGCTTTCCCGTTACTCTCGTGCTGCGCCCGCGCTTCTACTAAAAATATCGGCTCGGCTGATGAACCCATGGCCGATAAACGTTGTAATAACGCTAAATGTATGGCTGGGTCCGTTATTATTATCGGTGGCATTTCCCTTTTGAGACGGAATTGTGGAATTCTTATGACTTAGAATTCTGGGAAGGAAACGTAATTCCATTTCCTTTGGGCCAGTTTATGTAAGAGTAGTTGTTTATTTATCTTAATAGTTATCTGAGAACTCTTGCTGGTTTTCAGTAGGTACTGCTGATATCCTATTTACTGTTAATAGTCAATTAGCTCGAGTGTTATTAGACGACCCAACTTCACCCACTGTTTGGCATTGATCTCTCTCTGATTGTATAAATATGTATAAGAACACCTTACCAGAAATTCGGTTCAAGTCCTCACGGTGTCACTAGCTCACGTTTATAAATATTCTAGTACGCTCTGAAATGTGGAAGTCTCATAAGTTTCCCAGAAGATAGAATCCACGGGAGTGAACCGCTTTTCACGCATAAATATTTATTTTTTCATACCTCTTTGACATAATCTTTTCATGATTTGACATTTTAGACCTACAATTCTAATTGCAACTTTATTTGTCATTCAGATTTGTTACAGTTGAAATGGCAATATGTCATTTGGTATAAATAGGTTTTTAATTTTACAATTTTCTTTTTCTTTTATTACATTCTTTTATACTGTGTGAACGTGAGAACGTAGGTATGTAGGCCCTGTCTCTTTGTTAATCATAAGGTACTTGTTGCCAGACATCAGCAGGAGAAGCCGCGGGCAGAGGCTGGCTTTGCAATAAGAACAAATAAATGATAGTAATAACATAACATCACGGCTTGTTTCCATGAAGTGTTACACAGAGGTGTACCTATTGTATACAATCATATTTTCGCCAGTTATGTTCAAGCCCCATGTAATAGGACGAATGGAATGAAAATAAAATGCAAGTTTGATTTTTTTTTATAGATACATATAAAACAAGCAGGAGAAAATAAAAATAAATTGTGAAAAAAAACGACCAGAGTTCGTGTCGGACCATTCACAATGAAGGGCTGCGCAGTTGGAATGAATTTATACCAAAACAAACTTAACATTGTAGTTGCAAAACATGGTCTCACATACATTCCTGTAAACGTAACATGTTCGTCTATTACTCGTAAACTTGTCAACTAATTTGTGATTGTTTTCCTTTTAACTTCGTTATACTATATACTACTACCGTGTTTTTTTTTTTAATCCAAAAACTACCATTTAGCTGGAACCCCTTCCAGCTAAATGGTAGTTTTAGGATTAAAGACGGGGCAAAGCTTAATATTTCACAAACGGATCCCTTAATCAAAAATTGATTTTACAAACCCGCAATATTTTTGAGATACCTATCTAACGACACCACACCACACTATGGGGAGACTAGAAAAAAAAGTGACTTTACGAACAAAACCAAAACAAAAAATTAAGTATCAATGTACAAGGAAAAGAACTCAGGGATGATGATGATGAAGATACTAATAGAAAAGTCACGATTTAGGTCAGCAACCAACAGTAATACAAATATTCTAATGTATGTCAAAATCTGAAGATGAATTATCACGTCGTCGATCTGAGTCATGCTTTTGAGAACAGAAGCCATCGATACACGTAATAGTTTCTTTAATTCAATATCAACTGAGTGAGTATACTCTATGACTAATCATCGAACATTAGCACAGATAAGTACGGATTAATCATTGCTCTCTGAACGATGAGTTGTCCGTCTATTGCAATCATTTTTGGATCTAGTGCCAGTTTTGTAGTTAGCTACTGCATTCGCATTTTTGAGGGCCACTCCCTCATGACTGTCAAAGCATTGTTCATGATGATGCATGATGGATGGTTTGTTCTACCTATTTATCGTAGAAGTTTGATGTGATTTATCTAAATGTGACCAAGGCCGTTTTATATTGAAGTCATTGGTGTTTTTAATTATAATGTTAACGTAAACGTTACTACATACACTATCTTCTTTACCCTAAGTCATGAAAACATAATATTGAGAGTTAACCCAGAGTATGTTATCTAAAGTGACTGTACATGAAATCCATTTATAGATTTGTATTGATTCCTCTTATTTCAAGTTCTGTTTATGCAATAACGTCTTCAAAGAAGGGTAAACAGTACTTGCACACATCAATGATGAAGCGAAATAAACACCCAATAACTACACGAAAAAGCAACGAAGCAGTATCAACACTGCAAAGAGCAAAATAAGACAGTTCTAAAAATGCCATAAACTATGACCAACACCACATCAAAACATCGTAAGAGATACGAGCATCATGCACCACATTAAAGGATTAGCTGCAAAAGCATATACATTCGACTTCAGAAAGTAGAGAAACCCAAAGGAATATGTTGATATTTCGACCACCAAAATAGCCATTAGCTTTTACTTCAATCATAACTAACGATTTTTAAATCAAATTTTATTGACGACATAACGTTTTCTACTAACACTGTTGAACTTTTAAAAATAGTTGGGCAAAGCATAGTTCTGGTACTTGTGAGACAGGAACTCCTAGTACATGAGCAGTGATGGTTGTTTATTGAAGTGAAAATGTTTAAATAATAAGTAATTATTAAAGTGTTATTGGTTTTTTACAACAGGAATTTCTCAATAGCAACCCGAAGTCTGGATTTGTGCCCGGTAGATGGCAATAGGTTCGTCCTCGGATAACATGGGACTTAAACATAACAGCAGTACTATTCTCAAAGGACATAAGCCCTGCTGCAGCGTCGAGACTCGTGTAAAACGGCTTGTTCCCCGGCAGTGGCAAAGCTGCGCGCAAGGCTGTATCCTAAAGGCCAAACCATACCTAAGAATGATTGCTACTGATGATAGACAGTACAATTCTAACTGTCGCTGTCAAATAAGAAGCTGTCAACACGTTATAGGGCCGCATACTGCTTTATTGTGACGTTAAAACCAGAGATTGATAGTTTTTTCTATCTCCAGAACGCCAAAATTGGCATAGATACGACATGCCGGTTTCCTCACGATGTTTTCCTTCACCGTTTTGCGAGAAGTGGTGATGAAATTAAATACAAAGTAAAGAGCCTCCTTCGGTTCGTACTCGTAAATCGGAACCGATACCACTGGGCCACCACTGCCTACCAAGAAACTACTTAAAATATGTGAATTGTCATACAATACAATTGGTTACGGTCAGTTCATTGCTGATTCAATAGTACCTTACTTGCACTTTTATTTGTCAACCTTGCGTTCATGGTCGCTTTATGATTTACTTTGCTTTGTTGACCATGTGGAACTACTCAATTTATGTAACTTTTTACGTTTTGTATTAAATACAAAGTTAAATTATTAAGGAACATTTCGAAAGCATGTCAGAAACATTATAAAAACGTGCCGCTTATAAATAGACAAAGTCACAGAGTACAAATAAGATGTCTGGATTCTGCTAGCCACTAATAAAATTTTATTATGCTCATTGATGATGAATGTCATAATCACAGAAATCTTAATACAGGAAACTTATACTGATTTGTGTGGTCACGACTATCGTGTCGTGACGTATTAGACGGCTACATATTCTACAATTACTGATATTGTGTTTTTATTTGAAATAACCATATTAAATAGTCTAACGCATTGTCATCACAAAATTGATGACAATGCGTTAGTCTGTATAATGTGTGTTTTCGGAAATGACGTTCTCTAAGTGGCAGCACTGAAACCTCAGGTCCTGGACCTGTCAAAGGTGTCAAAGTGAATATATTTTCTATATTCGTGGCGGAATGAAGAAAGAATGAATGAAACGAATGAAGAACGTCATCATCAAATTCATTGCCGAAATGGAAGACTTCTTGTCAAAGTAGCGCCAACTGGTGGCGTGAATTTTCATAAAAACCTTATTTAGAAAAATCATGACGTTCGTTTATAACAAAATAAAATCACATTACTCATCACTCATTTAAACTGAATTATCGTTTCGCATTCGGAACACTTGGCATGTCAAAAAAAAAAACAAAAGTAATGAGTAAAGCCACTACAGTCCAATGTTCAGGTCACCTGGTTTATTAAAAAAGTACGGTTTTTTAAAACGAAAACTGTAAAAAAAGTTAAGCGTATGCTTGTCACTTTCGGCTAAAGATATTCACGTTTTTTGCTAGGGTCATAAGTTGAATGCCTGTTATATATTATTTCTTTTTTTCCGCTTTTGAACAATTTTGGCTAAATGAGCATATCAGCATTAAGTGCAGGTCATAAATATGTCTCATAGGAGTATGAACCTACTCTATGTATTTAGTTAACCCTTAGCAGAATTTGTCTACAAATTGAGTTTTAACATTTTGTAGTTTAGGTTGTAGCAAAATGACTGTAAGAGTCAGTCCATCTTTTTAAATCCAAATATTCCACTGAGTGTCTTTGACTAATGTTTTTCTTTGACTAATGTTTTTGTTCTTTTCACTAATGTTTTTTTTGTGCAAGGTTAAGATTTTTAATTAAATATAAAAAAATCATAACCTTGCACAAAAAAATCATTAGTAGTAGTGCTAAGTGCTAATAACCATAGTGCTAAAGTGACCATAGAGTCAGTCCATCTTTTTAAATCAAAATACCTTGCACTAATAATCATTTTAGACACTCAGTGGGAGTGTCTAATTTAATCTTTATTTTTGAAAGTTGCCAACTCATCCATTAACATGGGATCTCACTAACTTCTTTCTACTAGATTCAAACATCCACTAGAATCAAACTGATCTTACAACAGATGGTCAGCATGCATGAAATCGCCGAACCCACCTGTCCATTACTCGTGATACATACAGTCAAAACAAAACATTCTCCAACCGTGACGCCGAGTCTTCAAAACAAAACAAAAAAACAATTCTGAAAGCGAAAACACATTAGTCGAAGATGCAACCGTATATTTACGGTTTGTGATCTCGACATACTTTAAGAATTTGAAGTTTGTCCAAAATATTAAGCATGTTATGTAGGCTAAAAGACGGAGTAGCACTCCTTGAGTCTGTATATACTGATACTTATAACCATAGGAAGTCTTCTAGTTTTGAAAAGTAACTACTAGTCCTGCCCATCATCGACAGTATACTATCAGGTTATATTGTTAAATAAAGCAAGAAGGGAAAAGAGCTTGTTGCTACTGCAAAAATGGAAATACATGTGGCCCTTTGAATCTTTTTTATTCTAAAAACTAATTTTCCTCTCCGCCAAAATTCATCATTTCTTTATTCGCTCGAGTCAACGCAAACTCTTCTAAAATAGCTCGCTAAAGATTTCGGCAGTCATCAGATTCGTCATCAAAATTAGTTTGACCTCGAAAAACTCACTTTCGGATTTAGGTTTATTTAGATTTTTTTGCTGTTTTATAACTCAGAACATTTCCAGATTCGGTAGCCTGGCGCACAAATACAAAGCACTGGCTTAAGTAGATCATCCCTAAATCCGCTGACAAATTTTGTGTAAACAATCTTTATTTGTGTGTGCGAGATTCTGGGCTCCATTAAATGGACTTCAGACCTTCATTATTATATGTTGTCTTTGCTCTAAGCAAGCATGAAGTGTTTACTAAATTTCAGCCATGTCGTGACTCGTAAGTAAACTATACAAAGTTAATATCCTTACCTAATTGTCTTGCTCGAAATAAACACATGTTTGCGGTAACTTTGCCCTTAATGTTTTTTTATTTTTCCCAAATTGATTTCTTGGTCTGAATCTTTGTATAATGTTTGCGTTTTGTGACGGTGTTTAACTTGGCTGTAACTTTGAGGTTGTTCACCGGTTTTAATTTAGTCCCAATACTTATTATACGAATGTTTTTTCGAAATTCAGCTGGTATCGGTGTATCACGGTCGCAGTGGGTCACGGGTAACCTGTCAACCTATATACTAAAAGCTCGACCGCGACATATAATAATATCTTCTATTTCAGAAGAATAGAGTACATCATATTTCAAAGATTTAGCAAGTTACGAAACTGTTAGTTTTTAAATTCACAGAAGCTGGTTTAATAAAGAAGGATAAGGATATAAAAAACATACGCAAGCCAACTACTAGTTAAGACCAGTAGGAGTTAACTGTAACGAGTTCTCTCGAAGAAGCAGAGAATTAATAACATAAGGGCATTCACTTCGTCAATTGAGTAACATGTGGCCATTCGAAGGGAGCCCAACTGCGTGACAAATTGACGGCTGACCCTTAACTCCTTAATTGGAAGTTAATACTTTAATTCCCGGTTAACAGCATAACTGACGGTTTCTTCTGTGAATTCTGCTATAAAAAATTGTTTTACCGTGTAGGAATTTCTAACGGATCTGTGGTGTTATGGCGAGTGAGACTTGTAATTACTTGGTTTATTGCTTACCTGACGTTTGTATATTACTGACAGTTTTTCTCTAGATTGTGTGTTGGCAAAAGACATATTGTGGTGTGCATAATTGCGGGATTGTCTTGGTGATAATTGATGGTGTTCTAGAAAGCAACACATGTGTTTACAAGTTTTGGACATTGATTGTCGCTGAGATGAGATTGCGACTTGAATTTGAACGTTTTAAGTACGAGAATTGGCCTTCTGATGTCAGACTCCACTCAACTAAAACCACGATGTCCCATTTTCTACAATAAGTCTAGAGTGCGCCCTTATGCAAGTGATCCCTGAGTATAACAGGATAATGATTATCCCATTGCGACTTATGTCCTAGAACTTGTAATGAAACATTATCAAGTCATTGACCATGAGTGCGTTCATTCATTTATGAACTAATATCAACAGCACTTATCGATACTGATATGATTACATCATTCTAGGAATTCCTACCTCACCTTATTGGTTGCGGAAGTCATGGATTAGTCACTTCACTTTCTTCTTGAAATACTTTACCTTATGCAAGGTAGTGTTTGTATTTATCGAATTAATTTCGTCACTCTTATCAAACCAAACACAATTTTGTTTCTGTAAACCTTGTTTAAATACATTATTGGTGTCTATCTAAGTTCTTCCCATACCATCTTCAAAATCTGTTACTTTTTCCAGTGGAAACAGTTTTGAAAACTGTTTAGTTTTGGTCAAAAGATTAGACAGGCATATCTACAATTTCAATGTCATCTGTCGGTGTCAAGTTTTCTATTCGCCAGTACAAATATCCGTCGCCTGAAATCCGACACTTTTATTGAATATCGCGTGACAAAGTTAATGTTGTGTTTTTGTTACTATTTGCTGTAGTTGCTTCGGACTTGTGCGGGTAATATTTTTTGTCTGTCTTTACAAATTAATGAAACTGTAGCAGCATTTGTTTGAGCTTGTGTGATTTTTCGATATTAAATGCACAGTAGGCCGCAGTTTTGGAAACAAAACCACAAGCTAGTACAAGCTGATCTCTTAGTATATTGAAACTCCGTACTACACTAGAACTAGCTCAAAGCCAACTCTAGGACGTATATTTATTTTATTTGGTTATCAATGTTTTATTAATCCCTATAAAAAATCAGGTCAACCAATTCACTGCCAAGTTCTATAGGTCAACCTAGTATAATACATTGAAATGTTCAAACCAATCTCATTAGCGTCAGTAACGGCTGTCAAAGCATTATAATCAAATAGATGCAACATCATTCACCACGCAATTTTCTGCTTACCATTTTTTATTTATCACTCATCAAATTGCTCTAAGTCAACAGATCGTAAACAAATCGTAAACACGACAAATCATCGATCGATTAAATACCGTGAGCGTGAGTAAATGGATAACATCTTACTACTGAATATGAACCAGCATTCTTCACGATCAATGTTGACGATTTCAGTCTTGCCAGTTCATATTTCTACACATCGTCAGCCGAAAGACTCCCCCAAGCCTCGCCACATCGACCGGTCCTCTGCTTCTCGCATTCCCGTGAGCTTCACCACATCATCGGTCCACCTTGTGCGTTGATTCACCAACGGTAGATTGGCATATGCTTTTTCAAGACATTTGAATCATTTCTCTGGCACTCGTCGAGTTTCATTGCCTCGGCGCTATTCTGGTGGTCGCCAATGTTCCTTCTGGCTTTTAGGAGTTACAGTGGTTGGGAATAGCGCGGCGGTCTTGTTCAAATAATAATTTTATGACATAATTAGTTATATACTATATACCTAATATACCTTTAACAATCCATGTCTGTCTTAACATCAAACTCCAGTCCTTACAGTCTTCGGAAGCTAGCATAAAGTTACTATTACATTTCAAACCAATCGACCTCAATATATTTATTAGCTATTTCTCATTAATGCATGTAGGTAACTAGGTAACACCTCATTTGACAGGCAATTAAAATCTTGCTCGACATGTGAAGGACGGTGATACGATCACTCTTGTATTAAGATAGAGTATTGTGATGTTATGCAAATGTACTGCTTAAATGTATGTAATTTACGACTCGATACGATAGAAAATGAAAATATGTTGAAAGAGATAAAGTAGCCAGGGTTTATCTACTGCTAAACTTTTCCAAAGACCATAGGAATTAACTACTTTAGTTTGTAGATGCGAACCAAATGACGATAGACGAAACTACTAAAGAAGAATGAGAAGATTTGTACATAGATACCAAATAATAGAAAGCACAACTACAGTCTTAAGCCCTTGATTCGTTAAAGCCAATGTCACACACTGATTAACGTAGAATTTATTTCGAAGAAAAGCATGTTGGCCATCCATCCATGTTTCAACCTGTATCTTTATATTATGAAGTAATTTTATAATGCATGCATCGAACTAATATCAAAGCACTCTAAATCGAAGTAAATGTAGAAGTATCTTAAACTAAAACTTTACAATGCAACTTAAAATTGAATTTTATATACCTTTGCTTTATTTTTAATTTTTTTGTACCAATAGTGGTATAGTATTTTTATTCTTGGTGCATCGTCTTCACATATAGAAATATAATTAATGTATACAACATATTGTAAAACATTTTAAAAGAGTAACGGTGGAGTTTCTTGCCACTTCTTCTCCATACGAAACTACTTTTTGGAAGTGGCGCCTAGAATCAGATCTATTTTTAATGTAAATTATGACGTTCAAAAGTGCCTTTTTATGGGCCTATTTGAAATAAATGCTTTGACTTTGACTTTGAATTGTGTTCCGTTGATTTTCGTCATCTTAACCATGTCAATACATGATTCGGACGTTTAACATCCATTCTTCAATTTAACAAAGACTTCAGTCATTATCTGCACAATACACTTTGTTTCATTTACATAATATTGAGAATGATAAACAACTGCTGTTTATCTTGTCGCACACCCTGTTATTACTTTAATATTTGTATCAGTATTATTTTATACTAGCTGCGGCCCACGGCTTCGCCCGTTGGATGTCGGTTATTATCCCAGGGGAACGTGCTACCGGGACAAAAAGTCCCGATTAAATCGGTGCATCCGTTTTGGAGATTAGCCGGAACTAACAGACAGCCAGCCAGAAAGAAGGACGAAACGACAGACAAAATAAAAAATATTTTGTTATCAGTAACGTATGTACTTATCGGGATAGGCCCTGATCAGCGATATTACACTTGCACTTTGTAAGTAGGCGTGGATTGTCGAGCGAAGAAAATAGAGACACTAGTTATAGCACAATCACTTTATTTCACTCAAAATTTCTTATAAAATAATCACCATGAAATGACCTGAATGAACTGTATTCACTATCTATGTTAGACAAATAAATATGATTATTGATTAAGGCAGAGGTCCGACATAATAAATGAAAGTATGAAATATAGCAGTAACCAACTTATTTATTCCAACAGCTTGTTAATTAATTAAATGGATCGATATAATAGCTCTAGGCGCTACAGCAGGTGCACCGGGCGAACCTGCCACAAAGAGGGGGATACCCTCTCGCTGCGCACTAGCTTACATTAAGTTGCTTGAGAAGTGGGGAGAGTGGGGAGGCGAACGTCCCGCTTTGCAAACCTTAACTCGGCCCGTTGCAAGTGCCGTTTACAATGGTGACGCCGACATACTTTTATATGCAATTAGTAAAAAGTTGTTATTTTGATATTACAAACAGACACTTCAGTTTTTTTTATTTGTATGTAATATGTCGTGGACTTCTTCTTGGGTGTCATTATTTGAAGGACCATATAAGTAGAATTCCAAATGCGTATTTCTTATCACACATTACTAGATAAAGCCTTTAGTATTTGGTTTAAGGTAGTTCTTTTTTTGTGGAAGATTTAATTTTACCGAATAGTACCAACAAAGAGTAAAGGAAGGTCTTAATTGTCTACAAGGATCCACACCTTAAAAAGATGCAAAGATAACAATGATCAGATAATCCCTTACTTACCAGATTAACGTAGCAACAATGAGATCTAAAACAAAGAAACTACAACTTTGTTCCAAATAGAAGATTCATCCGCCATATGATGCCGTCTTAGAAAACATGTGCAACTTCCTTCGTTTCTTGTTTCTTAGTTTTGTTTGCGCAAATGCACCAGAACTTAGATTACGATCGATCGTTAGCGTTTCTTAGTACATCGCTTTTATGTTCTCTTGGATTTTAATACTTACCTTTAACTCTACAAATTGTGGCTGCAGTAAATCCAGATATAGTTCAGCTTCGTTTTGAAATCTAAACTGTGGTGAGTGTGTATTTGATGTATGTTCTAGCTTAACTCATCATACACAATAATACTATTGAATAAGTGGTTTAGAACCTACACGGCATTTGGAATGCTTTAGAATAAGGAAATATCCCAGACGTGTTTCAGCTCTATGATCAGAACATACATTGAACATTTCAAAATCATTTCAAATTTGTCTACAAATAGGCTACATTCTAGATGAAAATATTTCATGCTGTATCAGTATCTTAATGACTACAGCTCCACCGCTCCTTTGAGTTAGAATGCTTTTCATCTGTATGTATCATAACTTGCGCTATCATTTTGTTTGGCCAAGAATCTTACTTTAACAACTTGTAACTGATTACTAAAACAAAATGACCAACGCGCCTGCTTAACAAAACAAATTAAAAGACTATTAAAAGAAAAATAAACTGGTGAACGACAAAAGGTCAAAACAGTAAACAATGAACCGTCCGAGGGACTAGGACCGGCAAAAAAGGGCAAAAAGACCAGCCTACGAAGTTATTGGGAACAACTGCACAGCATATCAACCATTCATAACGGCGAGGAAACGAGACGAACTGGCGTATAGGAGAAAACGCGCGCATGCCTGAGAGAGTGAGGGAGATTGCATTCCAAATACAAGCGCGAAGTCCGCGCCCGCGCAGCCCGCGCCGCGCGCCGCTCCGCTCACTGACTCCCGCGCAGCGTTGCGATGCGGCCGCACGCGCAATTCAAACCCGCCCGCTCTCGTGACATCTCGACATAATTTCGACAATCTCGTAACCGAATCGAAGATCAGTTCCGGTGATGTCATTATAAATAAAAGTATAGTGTTATGTTCAAAATGTCAATGGTGTTCTCATAGTGAAGTGTTTTGTGAATTGAGTGCACCAGACTATAAAGGAGAAGACGCCGAGGATACTTTCACTGGACTGAAAGTTTTAAAACATTCTTACGGAGAACTTCTTAAAAAGGGACTTGACCTCAACTCGATGAGAAGGTAAATATTGATGACAATTACAATGGGACGGACGCGAAACCTGTTAGTGACCAGTCAATAGATAAACATAACGGTAACTTCGAAACATATTCAATTTTCAAAACTTTAGCAGGGTCTTACAACGACAGGCTGTTGAAAAATAATATCACAGATGTCTTCAACATTATGGAGAAGATTTTAAATTTTGCAGACTTTAATTTTTAATACACATTTTATGGAATTTCGGAAAAACGCAAAAAGCCAATTAAAGCAAAATTGACACTGTTATTTACATGAAAATGTTTTCTCTGTCAGCATTATAAGCTCAAGCGTATCTTATCTCGCGAATATATCTCAGTTTGTGCCATCTCCGGCGTACATCTACAAGATAATTCAAGGAACGTCATGGAATTTATTTTTTGTTTGAACCGACATTTTATAACCTCAGAAATACATCAAATCATGACTTAGTTTATGAAATATTTGGAATGCGAATGTGTCTTCAAATTTTCATTGCGAAAATCATTAAAGTTTTCGATTTCATTTCAATGAAAGTTAATTTTCCAAATCACGCTTACATAAAATCAAAAGATAGAATTTAGGAAAAGTTTATTAAAATCGCTTGGTAGCTCTGATTCTAATTATCCATGTATGAGTGCACCAAACTAATATAAAAACCAAAAGCAGGATTATGATTTAAATAAAACTTGACTACCGGTTCTAAATATTAAGACTAAGAAATGTCGAATATATTTTAATGTCTATCAACTGTAATGAAGAATACCATATAAACACAGAGAATTAAAGAAAAAAAACTTGATTTTCGTGGACCTTGTCTGAAAATATCGATGGATTTCAGTAAAAAATTCGATACAGTTTAATAGCAAGAATCATCCATCGTGTAGCCTTAACTGTTGATGGGTCGGAATCGCGATTGTCTAATAGTTTATTGGGCATTGCGTGATTATATTGTATTCGTGTTGACACAGTAATTTTCTAATATTAACGTTTAATTCCTCATTAATCACTTTTTATTTTCTAAGCGAATGTACAATTTACATTATGTCATGCTTCATAACCAACAAGTTTTGGTTGTAACGGGTTTACGAGTAAACTATGTCGAACATTGTGTTTGACAGGTTTACTATAATTGCGAATAAGTTTTCTAGCTGGTACACAAACAACTCTTTGAATCTTTATTGAAGCAGTTTTTGTAGTGTAGTTTAATATTATTTGTACAACATTAATTTGATTAATACTGCTGGAATCATTATAAAATATTTAAAGTCCAAGTTCAATTGCGACGTCTATTTCTTTCTTAAGTTCTTTTGGTATATCTATCGTAATATTTGATTATAATTAGAAAAGACCGTATGAAATATTCTATCGAAGCCTCGGGAGGTAGCTGATTATGGTAATTAAGTTTAACCATCGGACATAATAGTATGTGCGACCTTTATGACCAAAGAAGACTTCGATGTATAATTACACTAAAATTCAATGGCGGGTCTGTCATAGTGGTTTTTATTAATGTTTCACTTTTACCGCATCATAAAAAAAACACATTACTTAAATACTAACGAATAATGTGAATGTCGAACAATAACATTAGATAATTTATAAGATACTAATTTGCCCTGCAGTGGAATAATGTAGGCTTTAAATTAATAATAATTTAATAAACACCAATTCAATAATTATATACTATTGTTCGTATCGCATACAACATATCCTATATCATATCAATACAGAAGAGTGTTTAAACTCGAATTGAAATAACAAAAAAACTAAGTTTGCTCTTGGGTGTACGTGATATTATGCCAACTTAAAAACCAACTCAGCAAATAAACCGAATTGTATCATTCACTATCAACAAACGTTTTCCGCCTGACAGTGACAATATGCCATTTTCGCTGACTTGGAAAGGTCAAACGGGTGGCTAGCGAAAACTAGTTGTAAGAACAATAATTCTGACACAGTTTACAGTAGTTCGCAGTTTACCTGAAAACTTTCGTTTATATCCTCACAATGAATAACTTTAATATACATAGGCGAGGTTTATGAGACATTAGGCTATTTAGGTTTGTGTTGCGTTCAACGGTTTTATATATGCATGAAGTGCATATGTGCCATTAATGTTCACCTTAGTTGGGTTTAACTCTGGTGTTTCTGCGTTACCTGATAAGGACTGTTTATTATGCTAGCTTTTTTGGGTGTCGTATCGTCGTCAAATCTAGCAAATTTTAGGCTTGTCTTTAGTCTTTTGATACTTAGATAAAACGAACGGTGTGAAAGATCTGTTTTTTTTTTTAAAGATGCGTGCTTATAAGTAAATAAAAATACTCGCATTGTTTTTTGAATGAAAGATGAAGTCTGACAAGCTGAAATAATATTATACAGGCTTTATTTACAGTATTTATTTTAAAGAAATAACGATAGTAACCAAAGCTCCCAGGTATATCCGATCGATTAAGCACTGATAACCGTTCAAACATTGATTACATATGTCTGAGGTCAAACGGGAAGTGGCTCAGGCGCTTACATCCGTTCTTACTTTTGATAAGTGCACTTGATACTTTGTAAAGTCCTAAGTATCAATTTTGTTAGACATTCTTTCTGGTATGGTTATGTAGTTGGTTGTTCAAGTTGCACCTATATTAATTAGGAAGTGGGTCATAATGTCAGTGATGCCTCGATTAGCGAAGTCGCTTAGTAAGTAATTCGGGTCGTGAGTAAGATTTCCTACATAAGAAACATTTTTAAATGGCCCGCAGTTAACTAGTTATTAACGGTTCTAGATTTGTGCCATAGGAGATGTGTTTGTCAACGAATCCAAAGAATATGATAAAATCCCAAGTAAGGTTGTGCCAACGTTTTCATCGATGAGACAAATAAATCTGAATAACTTAAAAGCATATTTTTATTTAAATTATTTTGCTTGGGAACTTTTGATCTACTTGCAATAGCTGTGCCTAAATTCTTGGTCTATTTTCACTGTTTCATTAGAACTATTATTGTGCTATTAAGTTACTAAATTACATTTTTATTAGTCAGATATGGCATCACTTTTGTTAGATTATCATAAGCTCCACAATATGGCATGTTTCTGATTTCAACCCTAGCCTGTTATCTGACCTTTGCTCCTCAACGGAAATGAGTTTTGTTTCAAGAGAAATGGGTGGCCTATTCTTAGACGACATTTCGAACGTTGACTAGTGAAATGTCTGTCACGTTGCTAGCTGATAGATTCGTTTTAGGGTACTTTATTTTTAAGTTTAAGTTCAGATTTAGTGTGTGGTGTTGATTTTCGTTCTTAGCGACTTAAAAATGTGACTGATCCGTTACTATTAAATAAGAATTTGTATCAACTATTCATATTATGTAAAGGCGTGGACCTCAAAGAAAAGCAAATTAAGTACCTACCAACTTAGATTGTCCGTACATTTAAATCAGATCAGTCATTCTTTGGCTGTTGTATGAAATGGCGTGGAATTGACGCAGGGTGTCAATTGCATTAACAATTAATTCCCATGATTGTATTACATTATATACATCTTTTTCGACTTGTTTGCCCTAAACAACATACACAAGCTTTCTAGTAGAAGTATAGATTCTTAACTATTTGATTTAAACTAAAGTGTTTTTTTTTTCGTACAAAAAACCACCTTTATTGTCGCTTCACGGCTATAGACACCGGTAAGTTAATTAAACAAAAAACTTTCTTAAATATCCGTTAAAACATTATTATCGCGACTTTAAAGATTGCGTAACTAATGGACGCTCCGGAGAAAGCAAGTGCTGCGCCCGCGCAGTTGCGAATATCGAAGACTGTTTTGGAGGACTAACTCGAAAAAAAATCGAGATTTATTTATTATAAAATGTAAGTTTAATGTGAATGTATACGATACTATACACATGAAATAAATTCGGAATAAATTCTATAAAATATGATAGTGAAAGAAAACTGCACCAACATCTAGACAGACAGACACCAATTGCGAGTTTATTTCATATTGTGTTTTGAAATAGAAATGTGCATAAAAGTACGTTTTTTTTAGTATTGCGTAATTATATGTGGGTAGCGGTTGAAAGTGGTAATGTAAATTAGAATTGAGTAAGATGTGTTATTAAACATGTTTGAATGAACAGTGACGGTTGAGTTGGTTCATCAAGGTTTGATTCATTATACATTTTCTAATTAAGCATTTTATTCGTGGCTATGCTTGGGGGACTTAAGCTCAGCAGTGAATGTTTTTCCGCTGAGTTGATGTTAATGATGATTGTTACATCAGTTTTTTTTTATATGCACGTGTTTCTGTGACAAATAAACCTATTTTTAATCAGTAAGTAGAAATACCTTCTGGTATCGTTTAAAATACTAACAAGTCGAAATTTGAAATGTCTGACGTGACTATTTTGGCCATAGCAACTTTAACCCTCACTTGCCTGCACCCGAATTGTCGTAAATTACTATCAACCACAATCTGAATCATTTTGATGGATATTGTTAATCCATTGCCTCATATATTCGAAAAATTTGTCTGCTCAACAACGTAAATAACGCAATGAATGTTGTTGAACTGTCAAAATTAAAGCGATTGCTACTGATAGCGTGTTTCGCAATGACCACGCTGCTCAGGGATTGAATTTCACAAACCTTTCACAAGTTTATAGAAATACCTCCAGATATTTCGTTACGTGTGTGTCAGTGGCTCTGTAGATTAAATTACATTCACTTAAACACAACAATTGTTTATCTCAAGATTCGCCTCAAGCGTAAAAAGTGTAAATGGAACACAAATTACTTTTCATCCGTTATGTTATCATATATTAAACTAATGATCTTTCACTGAAACAAAAACCCACATACCTACTCTGATTGATTAATTTTGCCGATTACAGCCGGATTCACATTGTGAATCGATTTACGAATTAATCGTTTAGTTGTATCGATATTTTATCGCAACACTAGATCTGTTCTGATCTAAGTTTTGGTTATGTACTTACCACTAAATGCTAGCTAAAGAAGGTTGTATTGCACGGTTTAAATGTTACTTAGTTTTATGGGTTTTCTCTTTTCTTGCGATTTTAAGAAGAGTTTCGGTAGTAATCCAAATTGAATAACATAGTGAAACTTAATTTATAAATTTTGCTTGGATATTTACAACTTAATAAATTTTAGAAACACAATTAAACGTTTTGGAAACAAACCGAATAGAAGTAACAAAAATACCAATTTAAGTGCCTGGAGGTACAAGTTTAAATCACGCTTAGAAACACAATAAAATACTGAAAGAAGTATAGATGTTTAAGCCCTTACAAACACATTCATTCACCATTTTTTGTGTCATACATCTCCACAAAAAATGTCTTCATACTTTTGACTCATCCCCGCAAACTAACTATGAACTCAACTAAGCATTTTTCATAGATATACCAACATTTCAATCGCACATATTACTTATAAACCATCTTATTAACTAAACACTAACGTTCATAAGTACATAACACTGAAGGAAGTGTAAAATCAGGAAATGTCAGTAATTTATTTCGGTAGAACATTAATCTTTCGTCAAGTTAACGCGTCGCTTATATTTCTCATGTTGGCCCTTTGTAAATTCTAACCACGTGTTCCAATCTTCAACATATGTTTTAGTTTGGAAGCTTTGGTAAGGAAGTTATTGTTTTTTAGTACATAACGGTTTAGTTTAGTGGATGCTGTAATTTTTTAATAGATCATGCTAAAGCTGTCTGTGTCAAAATGCCATAACAATGAAGACACTGACAGCTCTTGAACGCTGTTTAGATGTGCTGATCGCGTTTAGATTTTTGGTGAAATTCACCCTTTGGTGCTTTAATTATGATTGTTTTAACGTGATGATCATTCAAAGTCTTGGATTTAGGCTGATTGATATGTCATTTTTAACATTGTTAACCAATAAATGTCCCAATCATATTTAATCATTCATTAATTTTAATTGTAGGTACATAAACGTAAATGACTATTAAATTGCATGTGCATGGTAGGTAATGAAAAATGGATGATAATCATATTCTCGGAAATAATTAGATAACATTGTTAGATCCGATAACCCTAAAATACCGTATAAAAGGTCACGGCCTGAATGAATGACAAATGTTTGATATTATCAAAATAATATCGCCTCAAACGTCTTTGTTGTTAGACGAGACTGTAGGCTTCTATTCAGTAATAAGGTTAATAAGATTGATAAGCTACTGGACAAAATATCTTGGGTTGAGTATTGGCAATTGGATCCCCATCAGGTGACAAACTAGTCTAACTCCTCAGTAACTATAGAAGGTCTGAATCCTCTTGTTTTTAAGCAAAAATATACATATTGATGTGTAGGTTAGACGTGAGATTGACTACAAAGTACATAGGAAATAATAATCACTGAACCAGGGCAATGGATATGAGGAAATAGAAACGCACATTTTGTTAGTGTTGTGTTTGTGAGTCCGTCACAATTGAGGACACGAAAACTACACGACAAACGAATAAACACTCCCATTTCCCACATTACGCGCGGCATCAATAAAAGCGCCAGAAAGCAGCATTCCATCCCACATCCGTGCCATTGTTGGACCAAACATTTGTCAATGACATCCAACACGGCCTGATTAACACGTTTCTTGCGACACATCCATTGTTTGGGCCAATGTTTGTGATTGTGGCCAACTTGGCCCAATTGGCACGTGGTTTTTCGCTGCGTCCATTGTCTTCTCGTCGTGATCGAAGCCTCGCACGCTTCAGGACTATGATTTATTAAACAATTGTTTAAAGTTCAAGAACGGAACATCAAGTTGGAAGCTATCTTAAAATGATTAATTGGTGACTTACCTACCTCATTTTAAAAGGCCGATGATGTTTCCTTGCAAATCTGCATACATTTAGGTGCCTACCGACATTCTGCCGATTGTCGAATTCAGCAAAACATTTTATCAAAACGTTATGCGAAAGCTAAGTTATCGAAACGAATTTCGGCCCATCACTTAAAAGGCTCCTATAAACAGGCGTGAAACACGACGCGAATAGCACGCGACACAAAGACACGGCGTGTCGCGCGACGAGTGGTGACTTTTGTGTCACGCGCGAGTCGTGTCTGTTTGAAGGAGCCTTAAAGCTATTACATAACTGAAGCATTGACATATAAAAATATCTTCCCATAGGAACATTCAGCCTGTAGATCCTCTCAAAAGCTGTGACGTACTCAATAGGATCTTTATCTTCATTTGGCGGCCACATATCGATGTCTGCGTCATTAATTATGTTAATTAATGTCACTAGACAGTACACACTTATACAGTATGGTTGAGCGAAAGCATTTTGCGTGTCGACCACACGGATATGAACACATGTGCACCATATTAATATGGTCCTGTCGGCTGAGAGAAATTGAAAAGGATGTTTGTACATGTTCAATTTGTGTATGTAAACGTTGCATTCATAATGCAGGAGAAATCGCATATAGTGTTGGGAATTTGAGCAACTACTAATATTCACCAACATACGTCTCGATCCCGTAGGAATTTTGGGATAAAAAGATCCTATATCCTAATCCAAGTCATGGTCTATCCATGTGCCAAATTGCATCAAAATCTGTTTAGACGTTTTAGCGAGAAAGCGTAACAAACAAACATACTCTTACAAAAAATTCAAATCTTTTCTCTGTATATTATTAGTTTAGATTTCAATGTCAACCTAGATCATCATACAATGAGGGGTCAGCTTATATTGGAATTGTATAGCTTGATTTGTAGCCGTGTGTACATCTTTTTCGTTATGATATCATCTATCTCTCTCTCACACACACATAATCCATACAACTTGTCCACCCATCCAGTTTCTAAAAACTCTATCTACGTTTTATCTTCTACCAACACTTTCAATTCAAGAGATACGTATTTACACACGTAATTTTCCTTTATTTTTCGTTTTTTGTGTACCGCCAGAATTAGCTCGAGAATACGAGCAGATTATATAATAGTTTTCGAGTTTTAACCGAACGAAACATATTATACAAACTCAATTCAAAGGTTGTATTTTGACCCTTTGGTATTCAATAGCCATGGTTGTGTGACGTACAATTACCCATATAATTATATTATATTAAAACAAATACCATTTGCGAAAAGAGGTCCAATTTCCCCCCATTAAATTACCATATCTACTCATAACATCTATTAGCACAACGCTGCAACGGTCGAACTTCGTAACTCAATAAAATAACCCAAAATATAATAATTTCGTGCAACGGAAGCGTAAATCAATAACATATCAAACCCCGCATGGCGCTTATTGAAGTGCATACTATAAGAATTTGTAAGAAGTATCAGTTATAACTATTTAAGTATGTAGGACGTTCCGTACCTACGTGTATTTTTCTAGCTGTTGAAAACATACTGAATAGTTCATTTAAGTATTTTTATCATCATCATCATTTCCGCCGAAAGACGTCCACTGCTGGACATAGGCCTCTTAACCGGTTATTTGCTTCCCGCGTCCAGCGGATTCCAGCGGCCTTCACAAGGTCATCCATCGGTCCTCCTTGTGGGAGGTCTTCCAACGCTACGTCTACCGGTACGCGGTCGCCACTCCAGAACCTTTCGGTCCCAACGCCCATCTGTTCTGAGTGCACTGTTCTGCCTGCCCACTGCCACTTACTAACGTACTTACTAAAGTATATTTATATTCATAATTAAATCAATTAAGTTACAATCTGACAAGTTTCATCTGCTATCGCTCTCTGTCGGAATAAGTCTTCTGAAGATACCTATACTGTGGCAGACATTTCTGTGATAGGAGGGTCAGTTAACTCAGCTAATAATAGAGTAGTGATGTACCTATATTTACCATTTACCAGATAGGGGACGCAATACTTAGTCTGCCCTTTGAAATTCGAGACACATCTCGAATAATATTTATTTTGTAAGAATTAGGCATGTGTGAAGTACAGCTGCCAACAGATTTTGGGTTTGTAACCCATTCCAGGCTGTAGGGTTTTTCAAATTGTAGAATAAAATATTCTGAAAAGGTACCTTACTCTTGAACCTTCGCATAATTTTATTAGTAATTACAGTTCAGTCTTATAAACCGCAATGTTTGAGGAGAGGTAGGTCAGTTCTAAATAAGTATTTTTTTAAGCTTTTTCCTCAATTATTGCTTCAGCTTAATTGGTTGTAAGGTACTTCACAAAAACAAAACAAAAAATGCAACAGGACAAAATTTTTACAATAAAAAAACGACAGGCCCCCGTGGAGAAAGCCTGAGTAAACTCACGCCAGAAGACACATGTATGCAGACAGAAGTCTGCATATATGTGTAGTGTTGTAGTCGATTTTAAGGCTGTAAAAAGGCAAACATATATTTTTACTCAATGTTTCGTAGTAACCAAATGCACAGCATTTCGATTCTGTAAAATCTCACCGTGAATAAGTGCGTAGATTGAGTTGTCAGTGTCATCCCGTCTTGGTCAATCCCTAGCCTCAGTGGCACTGAAAGCTCACTCCGCGCTTACTTCACCCAAGTTTTCACGGTGAGATGGTTACGGAATAGGGTGACTTTTACACCCTGCTTTGAGGGTATGGACCGAAACTTACTAAAGAAGGAATATAATCAGTCACCGAATCAAAACCCAAGCAATCAGATGTTTTAAAGCCTTTTATGCCTTTCTCACAAAAATACCATATGTAAAATTATATAAACACGATAAAAAAAAGGTGACGTAGGTATACTGATACCGATAAAACGTTAATTAAACATTTTATCGAAATCAAAGTAAACAAAACAAAACTTCATACGTGGTGATTTCATAAAAATATAATCTTTCAGTCTATGTCGTGCGTTTGTTGTAACAGCTTGCTAGTGTCGTGACAATTATTATTTATTATTATTTAATCAGTGTTAAGTGAAGTGATTTAAAATGTTTCAGGATTTCTTTAATAAATATCTTGGGCAGGTATGTGGTTACTTGTAAGTTATTTTAAGTCTATATTAGGTTCTACCTTCTTGTCGTGTTACCCAGTATCTGGGTTGTAGAGATCAGATATGTTCTGTTATGATACTTGTCTAAGTGGTAGGTGGTGGTGTTGATGTTACTGGTTGTTTTCCTTCTTCCAATATTCTCCTGTCAGCCTTCATTCGCTCCCTTTTCTTTCATATCTTTCGTTTCTTTGCCTTCCTCTCTCTATCTCTCTCTCCATCCATCAACATTTATATTCTTAACTCTTTTTGTCTGGCGACAATTTCAAACTTCCATTTTCTTCGTCGTTGAATCTTCATTGTAATGGGCATATGAATTAACCTAATCTTTTGTTTGTATATTCACACCAATTCGTCCACCTTGAAGACTTCTATTAGAAGTTCCATGTTCAGCCTACTAACCAATCATTCCGATGAGAACTACATTGCTTATTTAAAACTCTAAAGCTTTAATCAATGCGTGATACAATGACAATGCCCAATAAAGTATTGACACAATGTAGTTCAGAGAAAGTGTGCATAAAAACAATCCTCGTATATATAACAAGCTACTAGAATGTAAGTGGATCATAATGTGGTATTTAGAGCTTCTATGAATGTTGTTAGTCATTATTGTAACTGTACTAAGAGATGTATTAAAAAGTATATTAGAAACTGGTTTACCTTTGGCGTTGTTCCTCTTATACCCAATCATTTTGTTGTATTAGTAATATTATTAGAATTATGAGGTGATTTTGTTTATAATTATTATTGTTTCATGACCAATCGTATTTTACCAGGAACACGTAGTTAGCAAAAAAGGTGACCGAAAATGTAAGTTGAAATAATCTAGTACATCGACGGCGACAGTCTTTTGTATAACAAGGTAAAAATATCATTATTATCATAGTTTCCGGTATTATTTACGAATATGTATAGCAAAAATCTTATCAATGCAATGAGTAATTATTATTTAAGTGATTCATAATTTGTTCTGGTATCAGAACTATCAGTGCGATTGGTTTTTACTTTTTAATAACAGGTACGTCATTCAATCAACTGTATCAATATAATTTGTGATTAGACAGGCTTATCAGGTAAAACAATATCATATTGAAATATTACATCGTCAACTATCTTATTAAAACATTTCTTTTCATCATAAGGTGGTCCGACAGCCTTTACCTCCTTTTTTATCTTTTTCTCTTTGAGTTGTACAAAGAGTTTTCTATCTATCTTTGCTTTTAAATACACAGTTGTTATTAGGCATCTCCTAAAATCCCAAATAACTTTAAAGCACTTAGGTCTCCGCCATCCACGGTTAGTCCATCCCAACTGCCTCCTAAAGGAGGTCTTCAGTATGTCTATTAAGGGCATTTATAAATAAAAAAGAGTTAATCTACTGTCTGTGACTGTCTTTTAACTCCTGTTGCTACAAATGTTAACTTTTTTATATTTTTCTGTCAACTATTGTGACCCGAACTATCGCCCGACTCCGGCTTGACGTCGACTTATGGGACACCCTGTATACAGTAACACCTGGTGGACATTTCAAAGCCAAACATCCAAGTACTTATTATATGCTTCGTGTTACAAATGATTTACCATATAATTTCACAAATGGGTGGCAATTTGTGCATATTGATTAAATTCATCAGAAATCAAATGACCTCAAATAACGGATCTTACTTGCCTATGTAGGATAAGTGGTCACCATTGAAGACCACGTGCACCACTAACAAGATGACAATAGACGGTAAATAGTGGCCACTCGTCTAGTCTAACTGGCCTTTATAACAGGCACATGATGTTTGTTTTGACCCGAATTCTGTAAAGTGGCTCGATCAATACATCCTTCTTTGACTGCAGCGTAATATTCTTCGTAGCCATAGTCTTTTCCTACGAAATTATGTAGTTACCCAGCTCTCAACCTTATCAAATGGAGTCAAAAGACGAATTATATTCCCAAGAAATAAAAATTATGCTTGCACTAAGAAGTTTTTTTTTTCAATACACTTGAAGACCGATGAGCAAACAGTTGTTATCCATTCGAAAGTAGCTTCGTTGGTAAAACTATATCATCTGTGATGTGACGCATTCATTACGTTAAACATAAACCCGGAAAAAATTACGTACTGTTAACTAGTGTTCCCATCATCAATCAATCTTCATTGACCGTTCAATAGAAAATACTGCCATTACTTACTCTGTCTACGATATACAATAATTAAACTTGTATCCCAATCCATTCCATTTTGATATAAAAAGCTGTACGTCATTAAATATCAATAGATAGATCAGTTGCGCAAGCACCGGCGCCGTTACAGCGCAGTTCCGTTAGAACATCCTCTCTCACGATATCTGAGACAAGCTTATGAAACTGTTAAAACGTTCATTGCTCATTTATTAACTGTATCGAGTTTGAGTTCACGGGAAACGTATTTTATATTTAGAGCTTGTTTTGTGATTTCTAAGGCTTGTAGCATAAGTATGAGATATATCTAAACATATCAAGACCTCCAACATAAGGTGCTCCGTGCCTCGGAAAGAAAGTTAAGCCGTTGGTCCCGGCTGTCATTCGTGGATCTTGGCAGTCGTTACGGTTCGTCGGAGGGTATCGTGTTACTGGGTAACTGGGTTGTGAAGGTCAGATAATCAGTCGCTCCATGTAAAATACTGGTATTCAGCAGCATCCGGTTTGACTAAGAGCTGATCCCCCGACATAGTTGAAAAAAAGCTACAGAGATAATGATGATCAGTAGTTCTATTCTGTAAACATCTCACCGTGAAAACTTAGGTGAAGTGAGGGTGGAGTGAGCTCATCAGTGCCACTGATGCTAGGGATTCACCAAGGGGAATGATACTGACAGCTCACTCCACGCAAGTCTTCAAGGTGAGGTTTTTACAGAATCCACTTGCTCATTAGTAAGTATACCTGGCTGTTAAATTATGTATGCTGCCAGCTGCTGTGATAGGTTCCCAAATTATTTAAGTATCCTTTCTTTAGATTTCACTTTCAAGAATTGTAAAATATATGGTGCTATATCTACATATAGCAACTGTTTAATTTTTTTATTATTTAAACAAATAAAGCGCTATCTGTCCTAGATAAAACACCATTAATTTTGAGAATTTTCAGGAACTGAAAATCTGAAGGACAATTTCTATAGTTAAAAACGTTCAAAATCTATTCGCAATCTCATCTCAGCGACAAGCAATGTTAAAAATTGTAGATATACGAGAGAAATTTTGGACCGACTGAGACCGAAATAAGAATGCGAACGTTCTTAAATATACAAGAACTGTCCCCTGATGTTCGGTGTAGACAAAACATCAGATTTATAGTTCCTGAAAGTTCTCACGTTCTAAGGGATCCAAAAGTTCAATAATAAACCAAAGGTTGGAAGGGCGATGTAAGCAAAAAATCGTTATATAGAATCCTACATACTAGACTATTGTCTTGAATCCACTCTTACTCATATAGTTCGAACACTATTTCATGTAGCATATATACTACACACTTCAAGATATATTAACAATTTTCTAGGTTCGTCTTTTATTGCCACTGCGACTGTAAATTCTGACTCCAATTCTTCAACCTTTTATTATGGAACATTATTACATTCTACTTTATTTACATGTCCAACATAACATGCAACGTTACGGAAAATTAAAACATTGACTTTTTTATGAAACTATCACGCGATGCGCTCTTACATTCATAATACTGTTGTAGTCGTAACAATGGTGGTCGTCACGGCTTGATCATCGAAGGGTTACGCAGATGTTTGATTGTCAATTGTCATTCAAGCTTTGATGTTGACAGCATTTAGTTGCATTTGGTAGGGATGACTCATTCCCAGGCACGCTTTGTCGATTTAAGTATTAAATCCAATACGACTCCTTTTATGATATAGCTGATTTGAGTACAAATTCGACAGCTTTTGTAGCAGTTGCAAGGTAATCTTCATTTTTAGAAACACCAGAATCCAACTTTTCCATTCCAACGTTATTACTTTTACCATTTCTTCATTCCGGTTTGCTATCTGATGATGCACACGTAGAAATGCTTATTCTATGAAAGTTTATCTACAAATGTCATGTTTTACTGTACAAACCACCTCAAAAAAAACACTGCTACGGACCGTTTGGGGTTCGAATGACGTTGCCAGGGACCGTCACTTAAAATTAATTAATAACAAAATGGTGTCGTTCGTTCCATTTTTTACCACGCGCTAAAATATACGCGCTATGCTTATGCACTTTTTTGTCTCTTATACGCCCTAACATTTAAGCCAGACATCCACATCCGTGTCCACACCTAATATGTACAAAGCTTTACCATCCACGTCAACTTGGGCACGACCGATAAAAATGCATCTCCTTGATAATACCACTGTTTCTTGTTCCGTGATGTCATCTCGAAAACATGCTGATATAGATACTTTTGTTATTCATCTTGTGCATACAAAGAGACGCCTTTATGTGGTGAACATATGGAGTGATATAAAATCATTGCTATATGGGATTAAAGTCCGTCTTCTCGTGAAAAAACAGACTGAAATTCCACCAGTGTTGGAAAACGAGGTTACCATTATCTGTGAGATGTATAATTATTTTGTATCTTTGATATATTAAAGTCGTTGAGTTTTTGCTAAGATTAAAGAAATTGTTCTCCTCTATCTTTTTATTGCCTTGAATATAGTGACTACCAACTGATTATAATTGTGCTATGTTCTTATTGCTGAAGTGACTATTGAGAGCACAATATTTAAAATATGCACAAAGATGGATGCCCTCGCCATACGCAACTCCAAATTGCTGCAGCTGCTTTCCAAAACACCACCTACCAATAATGTTAATGGTTTCTCAACACAAAGAACAACAACTAAACAGCTGACAAAATACTGCAGTTTCAAACAAAAAGTACCCTTGGCCTTGATATCTCAAGTTTTTGCTCGCTGATGTCAGTATCAGAAACAGCTGTACCGCATCGGATGTGGTTTATATTCTATAGCTTTCAATGTTGATCTGTTTTTATGATAACGGTTAGTCAACCTTCGGGACAACAAAGATCTATCTCAGTGTAAGTCTGAGAGGAAGGACAAAGATGAAAGGAAATTGATATTTTGTTATGATTGTAATTCAAACGTGTTTCCGGATAGCATGATTCGATTAAGTGAATAAATTGATATCCTCGTTTTATTTAATATTTTTCTGTGTGAAATGCAGTAAATAAGGGATGTTTTAATAGAATTCAAATGACTTCTACAGTAATTCCATATATTAATTATTTTGTGCGAAGGCAGTAAGCGTCTCTAAATGATTCTAGATGCCTACATTATAATCACTAATAAAAAAGACTTGCCAGACCTGTGGCATTTCGAACGATTTTGGAGAGAACTTTTTGAAGATAATTAAAATCGAGTATTTGTGGACTCGATTTTAATATATTATATATATTTAGTACTGCCAATACATTCCTCGCCTATTTCAAAATTTTAACCATTAATTAATCAGACCTATCCTGTAACCATGTAAATACGTGTTATTTCACAAAGTTTTATGTAAATAACAGCTACATTTTATGTATCGGCGGCCATTTTACATAAATAACAATTTAAACAAGCTAAATGTCACAAAAGCCATTCACATTCCAATTGAAACAGGTGACTAATATTAAGGAATAAGTTAAAACGAAGATAATTGAATTCGACGAATTGGAAGGTTATTTCTATTATAATAATTGATTTGCAGCTTTTAAAATGGTAGGCCCGTATTTGACATCAATTTTAAATGCTATAACCTCCAGTTCCCGAAAGCCTACCTATTTAATTTCACAGATTAATAACATGTTGATGATTATCAATGATGAAACTTTTCGGAAAAGAACAGAAGATCAATTTATTCACGTAATTATAAACGTTAAAAATCTAGTAGCAATCGCATATCAGCGACAATCAACGTCAAAAATTAAGGGAAATTATAGATATTTTGACAGAACCACACCGTGAACTGTCTTAAAATTAGCATACACATACACATGACATAGCTCTCAGAGCACGCAACATTTATGTTTATTCTGTAAAAATCTCACCGTGATGACTTGCGTGGTGTGAGCTGTCAGTGTCATCCCGTCTTGGAAAATCCCTAGCATCAGCGGCACTGACAGGCTCACTTCACCTAAGTTTTCACGGTGACATAGTTACAGAATAGCACTTCTGAAGTGGCAGTGGGCTGGCCATGTTGATCGAAGGAGTGATAGCCGGTGGAGCAGATGAATCCTGGAGTGGAGATGGTAGACCTACGTAGCGGACGGAAAAGATCCGTTTTTTTTTTTCTTTTGGGATAGGAACACAAAAAAAAAACGTTTTGACTTGAGAACTGCCTCGTTAGTCTAGTGGTCGCAAGTTCTACTGCTGAGCACGAGGTCTTGGGCTCGATTCCCATACCTGACAAAACGTTATTTGGTTTTTCCATCTGGAATTTCTCAGTAGCAGCCTGGAGTCTAGATTTGAGGCCGGTTGACGACAATAGGCTCGCCCCCTATTACGTGGGACTTAAACATGACTCGAAATGTGTGTGAACTACACCTCTGCCCAAACCTTCAGGAATAGCAGGGCGTTATCTTATATACCTTTATGTTATGTGTTAAGAAACTCCTTCTTTTTAAGCTTGATATTGTATCAAGCGTAAAAATAAGTCGTTTTTTTAATATTCATATGATCATAGAAGATGACATTTTACTTATTTATTCGTTATTAATTTATAACTTAAGTTATAAACGTTTTCAAGTAGGTATTAGACAAAGACAGCACTATTGAAGACGTGACGTCACGACTATGTAACTTCAAACTAGCGCCATACATTGTCCACGCGCAACAAGGACTAGAATAATCCCCTCCGATTTTTTTAAAGCGTGTAGCTTCTGCAAATTAACATCGATTTAATAGATTTTTTTGATAGATTATATCATATCTACTGCGAACATTTTAAATTCGAATAGAGTCGACATCATTTGACTTGAGAAACGTCTTCATTTGACTCATTTTAATGCTTGATACAATTCTATTCATGTGAACATAATTACACAGATTACTCGTCCAAGCCACGCCACAAGATCCGCCACCCGGTTCTCTGCCTTCCGTATCTTCCATCTCAGCCACCTTGAAAATGTCGTTGAACTCTTGAATTAAAAGAGCTATCTGCAACATCATCTACCTATTGAATATTTAAATTGAACGTTAGTCTTTCTTTCAAATAGATTTAATCTATACCTAACTGTAGAGTCTAGACTACAAAAGAGACACATTTAATACCTAGGAAAAACAATATAAATCTTTAGAAATTAACATTTAAGAATCACGTGAATGTCACTTAGATGACACTTTATTTTAAATCTAAAGTGACAAACCGTAGGATTGAAAATTCCGTGGTTGGTGATAATAAAAAGCTTACTCACGATTTCTTAACCGATTTGGGTGAAGCTGTCCAATAAAACTGCTCTTTATGGCCTTTTATCGTGACTTGGTTCCCGATTTAAACGTGTCCTGTGCTTCAAAGATCTTCTAGTCTTTGTAAAGATTAAAATGACCACAAAACAATAATTTAAAAACAGGAATTAGCATTATTTCTGTTTTTTCCTAAAATTTGATAATAATTACGTTCAGTTTGCCACAGTTACGTACATTGAACCATTTCATAAGTAAAACGTACGTGAGGCTTTTGTTTTCTTTTTTTTAGGGCTGGTAATCATCAAATGACTCCTCAGACTTTTACTGACTAAAACCCAGCCGTGTTCCTTCAGTTGCCTGTGCCAGGGGCCACGTTATCGCTTTCGAACAACCCGCAACGCCCGCAGTACGAAAAGCACCTACGAAAACTGTCAGCACTGGGTCACCAAATCTGACGTAAAAACTGGAAAATAAGAAAATGCGTCAACAAAGTTGAGTTTTCCATGAAAAGCAGGCAGGACTCGTTTCAATATTAAATATTTCTTAGTTTTCTTGTTTTCCCGCTCTGTGGAAAGCTTTGATGGAGAAGCGCCTGTAATGACTATTTCATGAAATTTCAATCAATAATAAGGTTTTATGAACTTATGGTCCAACCCAATAACCTATTTTCAGTGAGACACATATCACTATTGATGATAGACAGTATAATTCTATCTGTCCCTGTTAAACAAATAACTGTCCACACGTTATAGGACCGCACGCTTTGGCTTTATTGGGACCCGAGAAGGCGGCGCGCGTAGTGTTCCGCGTGCGCCGCTCACAGACGTTGCGGGGGGAGTACACCTCACTCCCCCCGCCAGAGACGGGGCCGGCACCAGCCGGGGTTGCGGAAAAATTATGTGTTCCCACGACCCCGGCGTAGGTGTGAGATGGAACACCGGGGTGGTTTTTTGTCAGTAAGAGTCTGACAGACCCCTCCGCCCGCCCCAGGGCGGAGGACATCCATGAGTATTTTCCACCCCGGGAACAAAAAAAAGGGTACTTTAGATAGGTTGTCCGAAAAATGGTTGATCTATTTTATCTTTATTTCTAAATTGTGTCTGTCAATTATTTTATTTAAAAGATGCAGATTTCTTCTTACATACATAATATTTTCATAAATGAACTGGCAAGGTACCGTCATTAAGAGATTCGCGGCGACGTAGATTGCGAATGGTTCTGGCAGCTCTCTTTAGCAAAATAAAAATGCATTCAATGTTAGCAGCCTGACCCCACAGTAAAATGCCATATGACATAGGTAATGCTGTGGAAGTAGCTAAAATAAACCAAACGCGCGGTTTCTACATCTGGTAACTGTCTTATCTTTCTAACAGCATACGCGGCCGAGCTTAGTCGCCCCGCAAGAGATGTTATGTGAGGTCCCCATTGTAACTTCTCGTCTAGCGTGATTCCTAGGAAAACTGCCTGATTAATAAATTCTAGTTTCGCTCCCTTCAATATGATGTACATCATATAAAAACTAGAATTAGAGACATAAGAAAATTAAAACTCGTATACACTGGCACGACGCGACAGCGCGACACAAAGGCACCGCGTGTCTCGTGACGAGTTTTGCCTTTGTATCGCGCTGTCACGTCGCGCCTGTTCGTCTTTAGAATTTCGCAGACTACCCTGTCGCTTTTACTTTTAAAAATAATTCTAATACACCACTGACTTACAATGAAGAAAAACATTAATCAAAATGGTGTGATATCAACAACAACCTGTGAACAAGCGATCAATGCTCGCTCGTTTCTTCTAAGATGTCTTTCCTAATATGGGAGACAGCTTAAGAAATATTGAAACAGTCAGTTTTAAATTAAGTAATACATTATATTAATAAAGCTATAAGGAAATACCTCATAAACATTTGTAGTAAACACATAATTATTATAATGACCTTGTTTTATCTTTACGACAAGATCTAGACAGGTTTAGGAAGACTGGCTAAATAATACATCTAATCTTTAAAGACAGACTTAAAGGACATTCTTATTACTAAACACGTTTCGCACTTGTTGATTTATAAATATTATCATAATGCGAAAGAAACCCTGTCTGTATGTCTGTTAGACTTTCAAATCTAAAAGGATTTGAATGCGGAAATACCACAGGCTCCGGATCTAAGGGAGTACTTGCACCGGGCGGCAAAGATTTGTGGGCGGTCAGCAATCAGCCAACCAGCCTGGGCACCTGGGTGCCTAGAATGTACACGAAAAGATTTTAATCCAGTTATCACTCAGTTAACTTTATCTCACGTAACTAAAAGTTGGTGTAGTTAGGAAGAAGTAAAATGGCTTGATTTGTGTTTGAACCATTAGCAGTTACTGGATTTTCTAACTCTGTTTTTAGACAAAGTAAACTCTGTCGATAGTTTTCCGAGTACCGAGTCACTGTTTGTAAATATTATGTGAAGTCAGTGAAATTAATTGCCAAAGCCAAATGTAGTCAATTTCACTTCCAACTTAAATTGTCCTTAAATTCAAATCAAAACTGTCATCATTGGACAGTTGTATGACATGGCTCGAACATTACAAAATGGCGCAGTGTTTTAATACACAAATATTTAGCTGACTTAAAATAACTAGATGAGGATTGGCGCTTTGCAAGCAAGAGGCATTATAACTCCAGAGAGACACCGCATGCAGAAGTTAGTTTACTACAAATGCACAAAGTATACTGTAACCTTGAATTTTGCAACCAGTAAATTGGTATAATTTTTAAGACAATCAAGTAAACGCGTAGTATATAAACATGAAATGTGAGCCGAGTCTTATCAAGGTCACATTAGTGCTGCCGCTCACGGTTCTGCATAAACCAAAGCATATCAAACATGGAGATCATTAAAAAACGCATAAGATGCTTAATGTTATCAGCTGTTGAATCCTTGATCGTATTGTCAGATGCAAAAGTAATGAAAACACAAGCCAGTTTTTCATTAACAAAATATTCTTAAGTGTTGAGTTGATTTATAAATTAAATAAATATATATAAATAAAACAAAATAATTAAATCGGTAATTCCCTTTATTACATAGGACTTAAAGATAATATGGATGATGACTAATCTTAAAAATGTTCGAAAAAAATATGTGATTTCAGAGAAAGCGTAGTAAAAATGAGATACTCGAAGAAATCTGTAAAATCAATGGAAATATGAAGAAGCTACACGCTTTTGGAGTTTTTGGAAAGAAAGTTTTTGGAGGGGTTATTCCCGTCCTTGTCGCGCGTTACGGACTATGTAGTCGTGACGTCACTTCTGCGATATTATTGTCTAAACTTTTTACAACATCGTTTGTGCTATTTGTAAACAAATATATTTTTGAATAAAAAATAAACTAGTTGTCATCATCCCTATTGGTGAAATGTGGGTGTTGTATAGGTACACCTCTACCTAACCCTTCAGGGATTACAGGCGTGATGTCATAATTGGTTGATAGTATAAATATAAACAAAATAAGTGTGTCGGTAATGGCGGCTTGATATTATTAACGTTATGTAATTAACAATGTCTATTATTCTAATAACTTCCTATCGCATGTGTTCAATAATCTTATAAAACGTACAATTAGCAATTACAACAATCAAATTAATCATGTGTTATTTACAATATTCAATTAGTTTTACATGATGAACAATTCATTAAGCACTGATCACGTGACATTAAACAATTCAATAAAGAATAAAACATATGTTCTCGCTGTATCACTTACAATACAATTGTTCATACTATAAAAAATTACCCGCAGATCACTACTTAACAATAGATTCTTCGCAGATGTGCCAATGTATATGTAGGTATAATAAAAAAAATAAGGGATCCCAGCTATAATTTTGGAAGTCTGTGTCTTTGGATCTGTATTTCAGTTTTTTCCCAACGACTTCCGAAATTAAAGTAATTTTTCACTTTGTAGTGCTTTTTTCTTAAGTCGGTTGTGTTTTTTTGACTTTTGCACCTTTTAGTTATAGTTCCTACCCGTCACCAATTCGTTTACCACTACATGCGATGTTAACATTAGTGACAGAAAACGGTCTGATTAATAACATCATCAAGATACACAAAGTGGATTAAATACGATTGAAGCTAATACAAAAATCACCAAAATTAATAAAATGTTGGGACTTTCAATACCAAATAAAAAAGTTTATTTTTAAATGCTTTAAAAAACATACTAACGTAAATAAAACCTCATCGTTTTTCGAAGTCGGTTAAAAATAAAGAGCAATGTATCTATGTGAAACACCGGGGTAACTGCGTAATACACAATTGCTATTATTTCCATTTTGCCAATTCGACAACATTCATTGCGTTATTGACGCTGTCGAGCAGAAGCATTTTCAAACAAATAAATCAAGGGACTGGGACTTTTCTACAAAATATTTCGGATTGTGAAAGCAATATGAAAAATTAAATGTAGGAATATACCTACATTTAATTCTTCGTATTCTTCTTTCAAGTGCTCTGCCAAGCTGTCAACGAACCTCCAACATACTCTCTACGTCGTGCATCTTCGATCGTTCGCATAGTTTAGACATGTCATTTGCCAACGATAACATACTTGGCGAGCATTGCTGTTTTCACAACGACCGGTCAATGCACTTTGGCTTTGCCTGTTAATGAATTATTACTCTTATCTTTGTTATTCTATATTTAAATAAATTCTTTTATTTGTTAATTTTGGTAAAATTTATCGGGACTATTTATAAAACTTACATCTTATCTGTATACGCATACATTATAAGCAAACAATTATTTACATTTATAAAGATAGCTCGAACATTATTAACAACACAAACTATTTCCCTGCATTAACTGACCAACATTGTCTTACATAATTTTATATCCACAGACAGGTGGACGTGGGTCATAATACAAGGTGGATTGTGTAACTTGCCGTTAGTCATTACGGTTGATTCATACGTATTTATGGCTAGAATGAGCTTATAAGGGTTATTTAATGAGGAAATGCTAAATAAATAATGTGTTCTAAGGCAATTGATGATTTCGCACGCTGTACTTATATTGCTATTGGATGACTCATTACTGTTTAGTCTAAAGTTTCATAGGAACCTCCTAAAATGGGCCATGTCAGTCAAAATATGACAGTTTAAAAACATTTAACTTTTGTGTTTAATGATTTTTGGGTGATTTCTGAGTGTGGAAATTGTGGCTAAACTCAGATTTTTTTATTTTCTAAATCAAAATGACAGCTGTTATTAGGTCTTGCTTTTTTTGTCATGTTGACAAAAAAAGGTCGGTCGCTGCTGACATTTTAACATAGCTAATAAAAAATCAGAGCATACATTGTTGGATTGGGTTCCCATCTGAAAAAACAAATGGAAGCATGATATAGCATAATCAGCCTACAACCTACCCACTGCTGGGACACAGGCCTCCTCTCTATAAGAGGGAGTGAGCCGTAATTCACCACGCGGGATCAGTGCGGATTGGTAGATGTCACATGTCTTCGAATTGTTGGTTCGAACATCGTGAGGAAACCGGCATGTCCTACATGCCGGTTTCCTCACGATGTTTTCCTTCACCGTTTTGAGAGCAGTGGTGATGAAATTATTTTACACAAACGCGCCTGCCTGGGTTCGAACCCACGACCTACAATTCGTAAGTCGGAGCCGTTACCATTGGGCCACCACTGCTCTCACTGAAAAAACAAATGGAAGGGGCAATAGTAAATAAATTAATCTCTAAATCTGTCATTGTCTTACTTAAGACTTTCTTGCCTTCTTAATGAATTCTCCGTCTAGACAAAGGCTTATCTTAATGTTATAATTATCAATTCACTCCTCCGCTATTGGTAATTTCACTTATTCACTTTGAGTCATCCAACAAGACGAGTCTAGGGTTGCAAAATGCGCTTGTTTAGCTTTTTATCTCTCTTTGATCCAACAAAAATATTAGCATTGCTGGAGCGTCTGATAGGTCGTGGGACTCGTAGGTTTGAACCCAGGCGGCCACTTTATTTTGTGTAATTTATCAGGCCGGTTTATTTATCGGGGTTTTTATTTCTCGTACTCAAAAATGTTCAGATTCAAGTCACAATCTCATCTCAGCGACAATCAATGTTAAAAACTTGTCAAAAATGTAGGTAAGTTGTTTGTATTTTGTATCGAATTTTACGGTCTAGGACATGCCGGTTTCCTCACGATGTTTTGCTTCTCCGTTTTGAGAGTGGTGATCATTTACACAGAGAAAGCGCCAGTCTGGGTTCGAATCCACGACTTACAGCTCGTAAGTCGGGGGCGTTACCACTGGACTACCAGTACTCTGTCGGTGTGTGCTTAGTGAAATTTCTAAAACTTTAGGCTTTAGGCAAATAGAGTTGTGACATGAGCACATACCATTAGTGCTACTTTAGTGCTAATCTTTACTATTAGTGCTTTTAAGCCGTAAAGCTAGAAAGTTGTAAGTGAAAATATCATGGCAACTTAGTTTTCTAACCTGTCAAACGCCTAGGTTTTTCTTTTCAACACAAAACTGACGGGTTGAGTTTTCTATATGGTATCGAAGCTTCTAGTGGTCTATTTTTTATGGTATTTGTAACTTGGAAACTTTTACTTTTAAGAAACTGCTACCAGCGAGAAAATTAAGGACAAGTCGTACTTGAACTGTATTGATATATCAATCTCATAAGGGCTGTTGAGAGTAGAATCTTTAATAAATAGCATCTTAGATTAAAACAAGAGTGAAAATGTAGAGGAAACTTTACTTATAGACGACGAGATACAGGGGTTTATTTATGAAAGTTACTTAAAGATAATCCCATAATACTCATGTCAGTAACTTGTACAAAAGTATGTAATTCGTTTTCACGCCATGTGCCGTTCACCAATCTTAAGTTGTTATGGCACATCGGTGAAACCAACTTGGCATGGCCTTTAAAAAAGATTAAACTTCAAAAATTTAAACAACACAGTCAAACAGTCGCTAATCATTACTTAACTTAAGCAACGTTTATATATAACAGGGGACTAAGTAAAAAGTAGGAGACGCCAGGTAATACGCGAGAGTACACGAGAATAGAATCTCATGTTCCCAAAACTATAAAATCAACAAAGTTACGCTAGAACTAAAAATACTACCAAAAATAAAAACATTATTCTTCAAAAATGACTTCTAAACTTAAACAAATCACCAACTTACAGCCGTAAGTAGATTAACATTCCTTTAAAATAGTTTAATAGCTCTCTTTTAATATAGCCTGGTTCTGTGGGAACATACAACCGCGGCGCGCGGCTTGCAGGCAATTATGGAGTACGTGGAAAGGGCCTTTCACATAAAAAAAAACTTTAATGTCCATAGACACGTGTTATTTAGGCGAGGCGAGGAAAGAAAAGAAAGGAATGGAATAAGGCGTAAAAAAGTTGTCAATCGTAAAAAAAATGGTAAACTGCAATTCATTGCAAGATTGACTTAACTCAGTCCAAAACATTTTCGTAAAGACTTTATGACAGCGGAAACTTGAAAGGAAGCCCTCACAAGTCAACTACTAGCTAACTAGTATAATTTACATGCATAGCAATAGACACATTAATATGTATCTTAACTTAGAGTCTCTGGGCGAATTTCTCCAATGAAACTGAACGCGATCAGCACTTAAACTACGTTTAAGAGCTGTTACTGTAATTTTTTCTATGTCAATATTGACACTGACAGCTCTTGAACGCGCTTTAGATGTGCTGAATGCGTTCAGTTTCATTGTTGAAATTGGCGCTTAGAATTCGATTGATAGAAAACTAGCTTTCAAATAAACTCGATTGTGTTTGACACGTTTACCCGACATTAATTGCCCTTTCTACCAGACTGAGATCTAGAATCAAATAATTAAACCTACCAGTAAAAATAAATCATCTAATCCAGCAATCACACTCGATTTTCCATATTCGAAATTACAGTGTTTAAACTGTCATGAAAGTAAATTTATTTAAGTAAGTCAAGGAACCAATTTTAAATCGATGTTTAGATTTAAATCGATGCTTAATTCCCTGCTACTACTTTCACTTCCAGTGGAAGCAGAACATTAATCATCACCATCGACAATACGACGCTATTAATATTATATTTGGGATTATTTATAGGAACCTACATCCTCTGTAGATTAGAGAACTAACATTATCTGTTTCTAAAATATTTATCAAGTAAATATTTTGACAAATTTGATATTAGCCGTTGTGATTGGTTGATCAAAATACAAGTAGTACCTGTGGTACGGTCAGCAACAAAAGTTCATTAAAACTTCAGATTTTTTTTCTTAATCTTTAAGGAAAATATTCTTCTAAAATCTGAAGTGAAATAAAGCGTACCTAGGTATAATTAATCTCTTAGTTATTACATAAAATTCTGAAAAGCAATGTATTGGGTCATTTTGTATCATTTTAGATTATAACTTGGCAAAAGTAACAGTGTTTTTTGCTAACTGTACCTTCCATAGACACTATAGGAACCTTTCGCCGCTTTTCCTTGATCAACTAAAACCGAAAATGTAAAGATAACACGGAAACCCCGCACCGCAACTAAATATTAAACACCCATTTCT
The DNA here is from genome assembly GCA_963555695.1 of Dasypolia templi. Lineage (NCBI taxonomy): Eukaryota > Metazoa > Arthropoda > Insecta > Lepidoptera > Noctuidae > Dasypolia > Dasypolia templi. Next base: position 3,848,101 of record OY743148.1, on the reverse strand, counting down.
TTGCAGATTTTTTCCTTAATTATTCATTTAAATTACACCATAGTATTAACGCAATGAACTCTGAAATATGTTATTTGTATGTACATATGTCACTTCTAATTTACCAACGATCGTTTTATGGTCGTTGTAATTTACCCATATCAAATTAAGAGGTGTGTGTGAAAAAATCTGATTATTCAAAAATAGTTTACGAAATCCATTTCGTCTTTAACTTTTCTCATTTGCTGTTTGATGAAATTGGTACTTACCTACTGACATTATTTGTGAGGTTTGTAACATCAATTTGGTGACGAATCGAAGACATCAGGAAATAAATTCAGATGAACTCACAATGTTGTACATACGGCATCACATCAAGCTATATATTTTCAGTTTAAGCTGACCTCACATTGTACGGAAATCCTATACAATGCATCCTATAACATTTTGGAATGTTTCGTAGATACTCAACCCAAAACAATAGACGAGTAGACTTTAGGGTAGAGATTCAATACAGCCTATTGCAGGTAGGCAACTAAATATGTATTGGTTTGTAAAGTTGCATCATAAACATGCTATTAATGAAACAGCTATCGGCATTCCCCTGTTGGCAGCCACTCATGACATAAATAACATTAAGTATTAATAACATTTATATTCACTAGTTACCAATTAGAACTTAGATCTGACACATCAAAAGACAAAAGACAACAGAAAATATAATCATGTGTGACGAAAATGAACTGTTTGAGTTCCCGGAAAGTGATTCTTCTCGGCAAAATTGTGAATCAACTAATAAACTCAAACTCAAAGCATTTATTTCAAATAAACCCATTACAGGCACTTTTGAATTGTCAAGGGGTCGGTCAGTCAAAAATATGAAGCTAGTTGCCCATTCCAAAGCGAAGTAGGTACCTATGGAGAAGAACGGGCAAGAAACTCCATGGAAGGAGACGACTTCGTGACCAATCTAATGCGTTCGACATGGATGATGTGCAGTTCACGACTTGGGACTGAATATTTGTGAGCAGCTGAGGCCTCACATGTCATGAGACGTGTGATCGCACGCAAGGCTAAGAATAGTAAAATACACTTTCCACTAAATAAATAAAAGGATAATAAACGTATTATTGAAATCCTAACAACGGCCTTTCCTTTTGGTGTTCACCTTTAACCCATAACGTGCTTACAAAATCTACGGATTTATCCGTGAAGACTAAGGTAGTTGTTTTTATTAAGTATGAACTTACGTAAAGTTTCAACTAAACATTATTATCACCTTAGGTTCTGGTTGCATTATCATAGTATATTACTGGCTCCTACCAACGCCCCACAGGTGATATAGGCTCTCATTCAATGTCCCAGCCAACATTTTCTATAGTAGATGCAAATCACTGAGATTTCTCCAGACTTCTTGGAAGTAGTATAAAAACTCCAACAATCTTTCCAGCTGAACATAAGTTAGGTAACGCGCCAACGAGGTGAGGTCGAGAACGCTCATCCACTAATAAAATAAAACTTACATTGTATTAATATTATATCTTAGACATGAATATTAATTGAAATACTCAAAAACACTTTCGCCATCTTTTTGTTTATACTCGTACTCCGTAAATCTTAGAATGGATCCTTCCATTAAAATTAAATTCCAAACAATACGATAGTGTTCTTTCATTATGCTAATATTATTAACTAATGTTTGTCAAACAATTCTTTCATTGAAGTTGTCGAATTCCCCGCTGTCTTTCAAGTGGAATAAGTTCGGAAACCTCGCGTTACAATTTGCAAACAGGAAAAATTATATAAATGATTATAATCTAGAATAGCACAATATAAATTGCGTTCATATTTTTACCTACTACACTAACTAGTTTAATTTATGGTATTTATTATTTTTATCATAAAATACGTGATTTAAACAAAACCGTAACTTCCCTATAAATATATAATTGGGTTTCTGAACGTTACGTCAGAGAATTACAAGCCAGCCATAGACAAACTACCCAGCGTGAAGTCGCTCAGAACTAGGAATGTCATAATACGAAATTTAACCAGCCCGTGAAATGAATTGCCTGGAACTTGCCTGGTTTTTAAAAAGTTCGTAATAGGCCCGCAGGACTTAATAATATGACCCATTTGCAACAATTAAGCACCCCATAAAGTCAGGCGAAAATTCATGGGATTCGAGAAAACCCAATTTGCATGTATTTTTGAAAAATTCTCAGAATTTCATTAAATATCACTTTTCGCTAAACTCTCAAATTGAAAAGCCTTCATTGCTATTCTAAGTATTATGTAACCAATACCTTACAAACCTTTCGATGTAACCAACTGTTGGGAAACCGGAATAGGATTTTATGAGTTCATTATTTGCCGCAATTATGGATTAAGTCTCAAGTGCGAGTAAGGCAATACAGAACAAATCGGCATGGTGATATATGAGTTATGACTGAGGTAACACTCCACGGAACAACTCTTAAAAAGAGCCCTCCGAATAAATAATAATACCAGCCTATTATTGTCTAACTGCAGGGCAAAGGCCTCTTCTCAAACAGGGAAGACATAAGGCACGCTTGCTCAAGACGGGTTGGCGATAGTACGTTTGAACTGAAAAAGTCACATTGACACTTGCTCGGATTTTGAACAACCTCGTGCAAGATAGGCGAGGCCTTAAACTGAGCCATCACGACATAATACAATGAGGACCTAAAATATTCATGCCACAAGAGAAAACCACAATGATTCACCAACACTATATACCTAGTACCTACACAGCAATTAAGTATCCGTTTCTCAATACAAACAGATACCCAATAGCGTCCTACTAAAGCCAGTTTACATATGCAAGACATTTCTCTCGTCCGTGTCACCTTGAAGGACTGAATAAGTTAACACCGGTCGAACCAAGCAATGCCTTAAATAGTCAGTATTAAAATGCTGATGATCTCACCTGTGTTATGTCATGGTTTTATTGAAATAGTAAGATTTATACACAATATGTATTTGTGTCTTGAATTATTTAGGAAAAGTAAAATGTTGTATATTGAAAATAGAGGTGTCTTTGGCTCTTTTGATTGGCCCACATTAAACCTAGTCAGATCTAAAAAAAAATGTAGTCAGCTTCATACAAACTGTTAGGCTATTAAAAGTAGTGAATATAATTGTTGTTAATAACTATCTGTTTGTGTCCGGCATCGCCCGGGTTTAAACTTCATACAAAAATTCCGACTTAAGATAGATAGATTGAAACCCTTTATTATGTACACCTTATAAATTACATATGTAAATGTAGAAAATTCACATTGGGTGACACAGTGGGCGGTCTTATCGCTAAAAGCTATCTCTTACAGACAACCTTTGGATGGATAAAAGGGAGAAGAAGAGATAAAACTGCAGGTATATACGACTTCTATGTTAGAGGGTTTGGTTTCCGCACTTAGTCCTTCATGTGGACCATTGTGCGTGGGCCATGGCGGCCGTCGGTGGTTAATATTCCAACCAGCCCACCTCCCTCCAGAAGCCGATCAAAGCTTTTGGTCTATCGAGAACATCTGGGAAAGATCCGGGTGTCCCGAGGGTTTCCGTTCTTATCTGGGTAACGCCTGTGCACTCAAAGAGCACATGCACAAAGGTTTCGTCCGACTCCATGCAAGCTCTGCACAGTGGACTATCCGTATTGCCTATTGTGTGTAGGTGTTTGTTTAGCGAGCAGTGTCCTGTGATGGTCCCCGTCACCAGGCGCAGGCCATTTCTGTCCAGGCGTAATAACCGTCTGGTTAGCCACACCGGTTGGAAGCTTTGCTATTTAAGGATGGCAAAGCTTCCTTGGACTGCCTGCAGCCTGGTGTCTAGGTCCACCACCTCGCGGCTTGTGTGTGGGTGGACTCCCGCAGCCACCTGCGTATCTGGTTGAAGGGGATGGGTATGATGGGTTCAGGCCCGCAAGCCGATGTGCTGGATGCTCTCCTGGCTAATTCATCAGCTGCGTCGTTGCCTAGTGATCCGCTGTGTCCTTTTATCCATTGTAGGGTCACCGTGTTGCGGTTAGATACCGTAACTCGTTCTAGAGCATTGTGACATTCTAGTGTTAGACTCGAGGATATATTTTCTTTCCCTTATGATTTGAGGACTGAGGCGCTGTCGGAGAGTATACGTATATGGGTGTCCGTAACTCTCCTGGCTTCTATGGCATACACCGCTTGTATGATGCCCACACACTCCGCCTGTATATACGACTGGTATATACGACTTTCCCCGTGGGTTTTTCAAAAATAAAACTTTCATACAACCCATGCCAATAGGTCATCAAGAACTGCCTAACCTTTTCACAAATATAATTACAAACACTCACTTACACAATCTTCTCATCATTTCCTTCTCAAATTAAGGGCAACTAATATTAGAAAACACAAGAATATCCATCAACGCCAAACCGCTTCCGTATCGGCCTCAAAGACCGCCGCGAACAAGCAATAAGCACCAAAACGGTACAAACTAAACTTAGTTCACTTCCTTAATTTGCTTTAGATAACAGGCTATTTATAGCCCATTGTGGACCGATAATTAGAAACAGTGTTTCGTGTATTGTATTTTTCGGTCAACCCCCAATACAGAAAGAGAACCATATTTTGCATGAAGTGAAAATTTGGCGAATGATTTCATTTTTGGTTGGTTCTCTGAAGGATGCTGAAATATTTATAGGGACTTCACAAATGATACATGTTGGGATGAATGCATTTTGGGCAAAGAAGTAGGCATTCAGTCGAAAAGCAAGCTGAGTACAATATTATGTAAACCGTAAAAGCTGAGCCATTAGAGCAAGTGGTTATTGCGAAGGCAGAACCATATTTTGGATACCAGCCGCCTGATAGGTTGATGTCAATAAAAACCTAGTAAATACCATACGAGCCAGGAACAGTAGTCTGTTGATAGTTGCTTAAAATAATGAAAACAAAGTCAAGACAAACAAGCACTAACTTACGGAAACAAAAGCAAACTTATTAATATTTCCTCCGCATCCGAAACCCTGAAACACTGTCACGCTGAAAGCACCTGCATTAATGTATCTAGGTCAGCCTTAGACTCATATTCATACAAATAACAATGATATAGTACGTATAGCCATGTTTGCGAAGGTGCTACGTGCAATTTTCACCTCGACCTGGACCGGTTACCGGCTATTCTGGCCTGGATTCCTAGTATGTCTACTGTTTTTGATGCGTTACAAATCATATGGAGCACATTTTTGAACGTAGATATTGTGAATCAGGGCCTTCCTATTTTCTTGGAGTAAGACGGTAATTAAGAACGTAGTATCTATCTATATCAATTAGCAATGTGTAATGAGCATTACGTGTTGTTTTTATTTCGTTTCTTGCAAATTTATGTTTATAAGTTTGTAAGTTCTGTGCGATTGCTACTATGGTGACTGATTTATCGCTATAGCCGTGGATTCAATTTAAAATCATCCATCAATATTATTTTATACCAATATAAATGCGAACGTAACTCTGTCTCTCTGTTACCTTGTTACGCCTAAACCATTGAACCGATCGTTATGAAATTTAATTTACAAATAGGTCGTCTGGGACCTGGAGAAGTATATAGGGTTCATTTCATCCTGGATATTTGTATTGTTTTCAATTGAGAAATACAAACGAACATCTACACGCAGACGAAACGCAAGCAACGATGCGTCAGTCAATAAGTCAGTAAAAAGTACAGTGCCAGATCCTGCACCCTGCTATTAACAGGATATGTCAATTAATGAAAATAATTATAATGATTAAAGGACCTTTTCATAATACATTTTTTTCAGTAGAACTTGCCTATTACTAATCAATGATAAATGGAATTCAACCCCTGAGTTTCCTATTGCGTTACTTATTGCGCATACACAACAAAAAAGTTTTAAATACCTACATGTAAAACAAAAACTCATATTTCAATAATTATGATAATGCGTAACGCATACGTAATTTAAATCGCTTTTTAACAATTATAAACTGCACCTAATATATCATTGTTTTAAGATTTCAACAGAAACCGCAAGTTCTACATGCATTAGGACAAATGTTTATTAACGTAAATAATAAATAAGCTTTAAGATGCTGCACATTTAAGGCTTGTAAATGACTTTTTGATTTGAGTGGGGCAAAGTTCTATAGAGTTTTTGGCGTTGTCCTTTTGAATTTTGAGAATCGTTTGAACGGAAGAACTAAGTTTTCTTCCCTTAATCACAATTTGATGGTAAAAATAACAGAAGTTCCCTTTTCAAAACAATTCGTTCATTAATTTGACTGAATACGCCTATTACAGTTAGTTTCAATAAACGGTTTTTTTAATTATCTTAGCAGCCTAGTAAGTAATTAAATATCAACCTAAAACCTCAATTTAATTTATCGTAAAGTCAGACATAATTGTTCAAATATACTTAAAGAACTATCGGGCCAAGGGAACCATCTACATATTATCTTTTCTACACTATACCCAAAGAACAGCAAAATATTCGCACTAAGCATACTTTATTTTATAAGATAAAAGTTAAACTAGATCGCAAAGATAAAATGTTTAAAAATAATCACGTGCTTTGGCATACTTTTACAATGTCAATAATCACGTTTTCTTGAGAACATTTTGATATTTGAATCATATGATCAATAAATATTTGCTATGAAAACCACGTTAATCATTATGATAAAAGTGCTGCTCCTACAGTAAATCTTTACAAACATTTCAAAGTATAGTCGGTGAGGCAACTTTTTGTTTTATACACTGCCCTCAAGAAACAGAAAACGCAAAAAAATACTCTGTCTGCAATACTGCTAAAGGTCTAAAGAACGAGCTTCTCTCAAAGTTTTATACTTTTTTAGGTTCCCACTTATACAAGAAACCCACGATCTATCACCTATCAACTAAGGTTTGTAAGAGTGCTCTAACTGAATGACACCATATATTAGATTATAAAGCAACTGAGGAATTACGTACTCATCCAAAATAGTACATCTCGCTAATTTCCATACACTTATTTGAATACCCTTTTTTATTGTCTCCACTTACTTTTTGTTCTGTTGTTTTTAATCTGTGAGTTTATCTTTGATTTTTATGTCGCCCTATCCCTTCACATTTACTAAATGTGTAACTTATTATGTTTACATTCTGTGTGGCCTACCACACATAATACCTGTATAACAGATCACCAGGTTCCCAGACCCTGGTGAACTGGTGTACACGTATTCCTAGTGCAGACACCAGTCTCTCACAAACTAGTGTCACATAGTTTTTAAACTTGTACGAAGAGAAGATTAAATAAATAATCTGCCCCCCTTTATTCACAAGTAAATGATTTCGATGAGCTATCCGACAGAGAATCAGTACCTACTTATAAACTAAAAAGGCATAGAATAACTTTTACATTTACCAGTTTTAAAAAAAGGCTATATTACGGTCAGTGCTCTGCATTACCTAAAAATAATGAAAAATTGTTTATCTGCACAAAAAGCTTATTACAAAAACAAAATGACAAAAAATACACGTACCAAGTTGCCAAACGCCTCGTATTCAACCAGACCCTTTTTACAAAGAAGAAGAGGCGAAAAGGTGAGATTTTGCTCATATGCCATGTATGATAAACTGCGTCTGGTTCAACATTTGATATTCATCAACATCTGTCTGTTCTTCTTCCATGTTCTTCTATTCTCAACTGTCAACCGTCATTCGATATAATTGTCATAAATTTTCTCCACCATATTAAAAGAAAAGTCCACAACATTTAAATTCGTAGTTCTCATTTTTCAAAACAACGCTTACCTTGACCTAATGCCAACCTCAAACAAAACATTATACAATATAAAGTAATAACTCGCCAATAAAACAAATAGTTGTAAAGTGGAGCGGCAACAAAAACAAACACTTATGTACCACTTTCAGGCATTGAAGGACGCAGTTAGTGACCTCGCAAGACATAGCAGTTATACTGCTTGAGAATGTTCCAGAAGTACCACTTTTAACACATCTACCATTAGGTCGAAATAAAACACCATAGGGCGTAGACAAGTGGCAGTTGTTTCATAGCGTTTCATATTTCTACAACGACTTTTAACAGGATTGATATAATTAAGCTTTTCGATAGCTTATACTATCAGCTCCATACATTTTTGGCATTTCCATCATTGTTGTTATCGCTGATAGAATGCCACTTTGTCTGAGCCCCTGGACTATTACCTCGATAAACTTTTACAGAACACACTTCTTAAGAATATAAAACAACTGTTAATTAGACCAACTATGAAATACCCTAAAAATAATTGCTGTTCCATAAAAAAATAAAAGGCCGTAGAATACAGTCAAATTAAATAAATAGATGAATGTGTAGAGATATGAGGTACAGGGTGTAAAGTTCACTCATACTCTTTAGAAAAGGGAGGATCCTCCGAGCAGATGGATGTCGTATCTGGTGGGCAACTGCCCGACGATTGATGTCGGGAAGTTGCAATCAGAGCTACTGATTGCGCGATGCAGGATTTGTGTGACGTCAGTGTGATGCGTTGTTCGCATGTAGCGGTGTAGATGCCGTCACAAATGTATCAAAAAACGTGACAATGCAACCAAAAAAACTGTCGTAGGGACCTCCGTACCTTATAATGTATTGGTTTGTTACCAAAAACAAAGATTGGGCTGGCTGAAAATAGGTTTCGTTTTAAAAAACGCTTCACTTCCTTTCCTCGCAATTCTCATGTAATTTGTTTTCTTTTCAACTCCAACCTTAGAGCTTCATCGTCAGGAAACCTCAATGAATGTAGAACTTTTGCATTAACTTTTTGCAGTGTGGTAACGCCCACTTACATACATAATGAAGTATTGTTCAGTGATGAGCTCGATTGAAACGAAGATGGTGGCAGATATAAGTTTATTAGCTGACTTATATTAGCACAGGAATTATAAGAAAATAATACGTGAGAGTTACGTTACTTTTCCATTAGTATATCAGTGTTTGTGGGTTTTCGATCAGATAAGCATGCGATGTCCCGTTACTCGTTGGAATGCAAGCTTGTGGTGCATTTCAAAAGCCTCTCAGTAACGAAACCTACTTATTGTTGTTAGTCTGGCGCTATTTATCTTGATTGCGAATCTACGCACTGTAACTTATGATATTCTGGAAGGTACACAGGTCAAACGAGAGAAAGCTTTCTTTGGGCAAAAAGCAAATGCCTGCCCGGAACGATAACTGTTGTTCTGACGTGTATTTCAGTAACTTTTTTGAACTTGAAGGAACAAAATATTTTGCATGGAGCCTCTTGAAAGCTAAAAACAACATTATTTTTTCCAATTTGTTTTTAAATTACAGGTGAATGTCAATTATGCAAGTGAATGATATATTAACTAAATAATAATCATCAATTTCATATCAATCGTCAAACGTTGTTTTTTTTTTCCACTTACGAATTATCATCTGAAAAGTTCTTTTAAGTCAAAGAAAGTCAAATCATTTATTTCAAATAGGCACATAAATTGCACTTTTGAACGTCAACATTTACAAAAAAAAAATGATTCTAGTCGCCCCTTCCATAAGGTAGTTTCGTATGGAGAAGAATGGGCAATAAACTCCACCGTTACGCTTTTACAATGTTTTTTTTTTTTTGTTTCTTTCCAAAGTTTGAATTTAATCAACATACGACGTAAAACAGAGCTGCAATTTTCAAAAAACTAAAGAAATATGGACAATAGGAACTAGGTGAGCTACAGCTGAGGATCCACATTATGTAAAAATCACTCCACTTATCGTCACACGCTCTGTTTGCTGCGGTGGTAAGCACAGAACTCGGCCTACTCGTTACATCAGGGCCACGAACGAGCACGTAATGTATCAGAATCAGGTTCGCACGTAAATATTGATGGGTCGTTACTATTCTTACGTGCACTGCAATAGTTAGAAATCACTTTGTCTGTAGGTGGAGTAAAATTGTAATTGGTTTTTGGACATGATATTTGCACAATTGGAGGGGCTCGTGCATAACTAATAACAGCTGCGCGGATCGATCCATCAGGTTAAGCAACGCTTCCAGGGGGTGGATGGGTGATCATCTTTACATACCGAGAATCCACCGTGTTTCGGAAAGCGCGATATACTTCGACCAACTTATTTGTACAACGGCTGTTTTTCAGAACATTTTCAATGTTTAACTTGTGTTTTTCGTTTACAAACAGCGCCACCAACGATTGCGCAGCTAAGTTGGTCGTACTCTAAGCCGTTGGTCCCGGCTGTCTTTCGTGGATCTTTGATTGTCGTTACGGGTCGTCAGAAGCCCGAAAGTCTGACAACATTTACCAAGTAGCATTTACTGGGTTGCGGAGGCAAGAGATAGCAGTCGGTCCATGTAAAATATGTACATGGAGTACTTAACATGGAGGAGCGATGATGGAGATCAAGGTATACCCTAACTTTTAGGAAAAGGAGGAGGATGGAGGGAAGGGGGAGGGGTATCAGATAACTGGCGATATGTCGGGAGGAAACTTTCGGGTATTAATGTGGATGGCTATAAGAGTAAAGGAAGACCAAAGAAACGATGGATGGACTGTGTGAAAGATGATATGGATAGAAAGTGGGAGAATACCGAGATGACGACTGATAGAGAAGTACCTACGGAAGAAGAGAGATAGAGATCATGAATGTAGATGTCTATAAACGTAGGGGAAGACCAAAGAAACGATGGATGGACTGTGTGAAAGATGATATGGCTAGAAAGGAGCTGACTACAGTGATGACGACTAATAGAGAAGTACCTATGTAAGATGAGAGATAGAGATCATGAATATAGATGTCTATAAACGTAGGGGAAGACCAAAGAAACGATGGATGGACTGTGTGAAAGATGATATGGATAGAAAGTGGGAGACTACCGAGATGACGACTGATAGAGAAGTACCTACGGAAGAAGAGAGATAGAAAGCATGAATGTAGATGTCTATAAACGTAGGGGAAGACCAAAGAAACGATGGATGGACTGTGTGAAATATGATATGGATAGAAAGGGGGGACTACCGTGATGACGACTGATAGAGAAGTATGGAAGAAACAACACGCGGCGCCGACAACAAATAAATTGGATTAAGGGTCAAGAGAAGAATGATGATGAGGAAACTGGCGCAATGTGGTTGAGGACGCACACCTATGCCTAGCCCTTCAAGGAGTCCAAATACCAAAACAAAGAGCGCAACCGCAACATAATCTAATACAAAAAAAAGGCTTTGATCAAGTCAGTGGTAACGGGCAAGGCAGGAGTGGATTTTAGCCGATAACATTCCGGTTCTGCCTAGACTGGCTCATAAGTGAGGCCATCTGGGTGTCCAGGAGGATTTCCCTCTGCTGCCAAAACAAAAAAAAAACATTCGAGGAAAACAGGTATAATGTTGGATCATTAAGTTCTCTTCAAAATGGTTGAGCTGAATGGTGCTGATCCATACGTCATGTTCGTGAACGGGCGCCGTCAGTGCCGTCAGCGCCGTCAAAAAAAAGCCGTGGCAGCCAAGAGATGACCAGTCCGGTCATCTCTTGGCTGCCACGGCTTTTTTTTTCCTATTTTTTGTTTTTATGTTTTTCATTACGGACGTCTTTAATGTGCACGTCTTTCTACATCGTTGTAACATGTATAATTTCAACAAGACTGATGTAACAAATTTTCTGTAACAATATTATTTAAAAGAGAAGTGTCCATGGAGTTTTTTGCCCGTTCTTCTCCATAGGTTCGCTTTGGAATGGGCAACTAGCTTCATATTTCTGACTGACCGATCCCTTGACAATTCAAAAGTGCCTGTAATTGGTTTATTTGAAATAAATGCTTTGAGTTTGTCTCTTTCTGCCAAAAATACAATTAATTTCAATACACTTTTAGCAGTGGAAACATTATAGACGCATTATGATGACTCACAGATTTTCCATAGGTACCACGTTGTACTGCACATGCCGCAATCACAACTCGCGACGATGCAGCCGTAGTAATGCTAAGTTCTAAATCTTACCGGCACGTTTTATGCTTTGTAAATAATCCTTTTATGGTGCCAACGTGCGTCAGAGCATGTCATGTACAGACAGATTGCATTACAGATGACTGCAAAATTCAAATTTAAACGTAATAAGATGGTAACTACCAATCATTCTTTGAGACTAGGGTTACCATTTGTCCGGACGAAGCCTACCGAAGTAGGCTCGAGAGTGGTTGCGCTCGCGCATTTTGGTGGGTATTTAAACATAGTAATCGTGTACAAGACAAACTCAGCTTACTACAACTTACAGCTCAGCTCATCTTACTACCGTTTCATTTACATAAAAAATGTGAAATAAACGTTTTTTTATTAACTTTAGTGGATAGCAGTAAAGTTAATCTAATCGTGTTGTTAAAAGCAATTGCATGTTCAACAGATCCTTGTATAAGATATATCTTAGTTTCAGAATTTTATAACACTGTTTTTATGTTTCCCATGGATTCAAAAAACTAGTAAGTGCGGTCTTTGTCATAAAATAGTTCAATAAGTTCTGAAAATTGAAAAGTAAAATGTACAGCTTTTTATCTGGACATTTCAAGCTTCGAAATGGTATACCTACTCGAGACTATTTACTTAGCTTGAACCGCTGCCTTAATCAAGTACTACATTACACGGGCTCTTACTACCGACTAACTTATCTGGCAGATATTTTCATAGCAAATCAATACTAGTCTTGAAGTTATATGGTAAATAGAGTCGTACGATAGCAGTGGATCTACCCTTTTAACATGAGAAGCGGTTATCAAAATGTTAAACAATACAATACTTTCTCATCTACCAATCAGCGAGCGTAAGTAAATGTGCCATCACCTAGCCATATACGTACAAATACGAATCCATATTGATTTTATTGCATGATTGATACGGCCGTCAAACGCCAATGTCTTTTATTTGTTAGTTTCCAACATGAAGGTGCTTATTGTCACGATTTGAGATCATATTTAAGGAGTAATAAACACGATACATGGTCATTTGAATGAAGTTTAACCAACGGCATTGAAAACATTTATTTTCCTAGTTATTTGTCATTCCCGAAGGGTTTGGCAGAGTTGTCATAAGTACACCTACACCTATATTTCGCCGGTTATGCTTAAAAACCCAATAACACTTTGCCTGACCTGGGAAACGAACCCAGCATGTCGATTCTGTAAAAATCTCACCGTGAAGACTTGCGTGGAGTGAGCTGTCAGTGTCATCCCGTCTTGGTCAATCCCTAGCATCAGTGGCACTGACAGCTCACTTCACCTAAGTTTTCACAGTGAAATGATTACAGAATAGCACTACAGGACGCTTAGCTCAGCAGTACCTCTAGCGATCACAAGACCAACAAGGCATTGTTTCAATTATCACATCACAGCCGCCTGAACACGCATCCTCCAAAAGACATCTTCAATGGAGGGCTAAAGTAGAAAATTTTCATTATAGCCTAACGCTAATATTGGTAGGAATTTGTAGCAGGTATTTTCTTAAAAGAGCTTTTTCAAAAGAGAACTTGTCTTTAATTGTGCTTACTTTTGTTGTATAGAGGTATGAGGAACAGGGTGTAAAGTTCGCATATACTCTATGGACAAGGGAGGATCCTCCAGTCGGGTGCTGTGTCTGACGAGCATCGATGTCGGAACTTCGGGACGTTGTATATAATATGCTAGTTCGTATGTTGCGGCGTAGTTCGTATGTGGCGTTGTAGATGCAGCCACAGTAGCAAAAATGAAAACAAATGGTTGGAAGGATAAGTGCATCCTTACCCAAAATCCAGTCAATACAAAAGTTCCTATTGTTTACTCCAGAACTCCTTTAAAAACCAATACGTAAAATCGGACATGAAACAAATTAATCATCATAATTCACAATTTAAATTCCATGTCCACCGATTTCGCCATCATCAACTCAGTAAAACGTACATTGACTATATGAAATGGTACACATTACAATGTACATAGACAGTTTCCACTGCTTCAATCGCGTCAATGTATGAATATTTGATCAGCACTGTGTGATGACATACTCGGTGTTTGCGGAGAAAGCACATACTTGCCTCTGTTACGCATATTACCGACTCAAGTTGTAAGCGAAAGCGGGTAATGTAATAAGATTATTGAATGTTGATCCTGTTATACAATAAGCCGCGATCGATTTGAAAAGCTGTATTTTACAAATTGTTTTAATGTATTCGATGATTTTAGGTACACGTTAAAATTCCATTGAGTTTATGTTAGCACCTACTCAGGGTGGATTTCAAAAAGCAAACTGAACGCGTTCAGCACATATGCTACATATAAGAGCTGTCAGTGTCATTATTTTCTATGGAAAATTGACACTGACAGCTCTTGAACGCGTTTAGTAACATTGGTAAAATCGGCCCTTAATCAATCTGCCTAGCCGTTTCCTAACTATGTTGGGGTTGGCTTCCAGTCTTACCGAATGCCGGTGAATACCAGTATTTTACATGGAGCGACTGCCTATCTGACCTTCACAACCCAGTTGACAGTTGTCCAGTTAACTAGTTGTCAGACTTTCGGGCTTCTGACGACCCGTAACGTCTGTCAAAGATCAACAAATGACAGCCGGGACCAACGGCTGAGGGTGCTTTCCGAGGCACAGAGGGGCCTCGTTATGTAATGGATGGTCACCCACGGACTGACCTCGGCAAGCGTAGCTTAACCTTGAAGGTCGCCCCATGCGGGTTTTATTTATTTATTTATAGTTAATTAAAACGGTACAACGCCCATTATTTAGCCAAGCCAAGAGACCCTCCACCACCAACAAATCAAAACCACCACCAACTACAACTAAATTGTATAAATGTGTGTGTACTACCATGGGGTCTCAACTAGAATAATTTATAATAATTATTAGCCTTGAAGAAAAATCATACATGGCAACCATTATGAAAATAACAGGTAACCATTATGAAAATAGCAATCGTTAGAAAGCGATAAAGGGCAGAATTTTGACTAAAGTAAGATTAGTAAAAATAAAGACTTTCTTGTCTAATGCTGATTTATCTTTTCATACTCGTACTTTCAACAAAAAACATAAATGAAGCTTTTAAAATTTTGTTTAGAGCTCTTTGCAATAGATGGCGTTTTACTCCATTTGTCCTGTCTTCAAAGTAACCACTATAGTCACAAATTTAAATCAAACAACTTGTTTTAAATCTATTTCTTTACATAGAAATATAAAAGAAATCTAAAAACATGTTTTTCTGGACCCGGAGCTTTATCTAAAAGGATGGCACGAAACGTTCTAAAAGTTAGTCGACTCCTAGACGGCGTTGTAAAACTACAGTCTCTGGCAATTAGTGAGTCGCTGATCCTGCCTCTCATCTGTTGAAAATTTTGACGACGAAAAATAGCCAGCTCAATAGCCAGACTTAGGGAGATGTCATTTCTTTGTATGGGATTGGGTATCTGTACGTAGTATTATAATTATCTGTGGTACTACTGAATAAAATAATAAAACTAAAAGTGCAATGGCATTCTCTCATTAAAATATAGTACAAGCATTTTGCTCACAGCGGTGTTGCTGATGTATATAATCGTAGGTCCGAATACCTCTTGTGAACGTCTTGTCCACGTATTTATTATTTATTTTTAGTACAGATCGAAGATACCGAAATTAAAGCCACCTTTTATTGAACAATCTTCTATTTCTTATTTTCTTACCGACATTGCCACAGTGCCACACCCACGATAGAAACCACAGAGTCCTTATATATATATAAAATGTCACAGATTAAAAAACACATCGATTAGGGTTTTCAACATCCTCCACACCCAGAAAAGAAATAAAGCTAAGACAAAGTTAATAAAATTAATTTGTCAACAATGTGACATTTTATGCACATTTGTATTTAGCAAACATTATCAAATTCTACTCTTTAATTATAGTCTCTAAAAATAATAATCCAAATTATACCAATCTATAACTAATAATACTAAACATATCAAAGAAGTTTATAAAATCTTAATAACATTGTATTTTAAATCCGTATCAATCATATTCAGTGTCTGGCATCCATACAATTTGAAACACCTACTTATCCTATTATTGTTAATGCTCAATTACCCATAAAACAGATACGCAAGTCATACTAATAATCTGTGCACTAAATATGTGAATATGTAGTGCTGAGTAAGTGTGTAATGTGTATGTTTACTGAATAAACAAAATCAAATCAAGACACTAGTTTCAAATCAAATACCTGCTGGGTATCCTAGCAACCCGGCCAGAGCGGGTGGTCTGCTCTTTGACCTTATCTTTCTCTAGGGGGTTACTAGTACTAGGAGAGACGACTGGAACTAACGACGGGGTCCCCTCAGGCACAGCTTGCTGAACATTAGTGGTAGGTATAATCTTACCTGGAGCACTCTTCTCATGTTTTGGGAACTCTACTTCAGGATTAGTAATCTCAAGAGGAAATAAACGCTGAAATGGACGTACCTTGGTGCCAGTTGATGTTCTCACCTTTGCTGTTCTGTTGATATTATCACGACCTGTAAAAATCTCTTCTATTATTCCAAGAGGCCATTTCACTCTTTTATCTTCTGTTTCCAACAAAACAATATCTCCAACATCTAGTTTTGTTTGTTTTAACAATCTTATTACAGACTCATTATCCACTTTGGGAACATTTTTGCAAATACAAGATTGCTCTAAAGCTGACATATCAAATTTGAATGAACTATTAGTACTTTGTACTGTGAAATTGTATACATTATACTCCTTAGAAGATACAGTGACACCTCCAAACAAAGAATGACTTAATTCTTCTTTCCCTGCCGCTGGTAGTTCAAGTTTCTCCGTTACCTCTTTCTTGATATACGACCTTTGTGAGCCGCTATCAAACAAACATCGCACTGTTGCTACTCTGTCTCCACAATGGATTTTCACGGCTACAGTTTGCAGTAGAGTTGTTGTATTTGATGTCTTCAAATTATTCTGTGAGAAGTTTTGTAAAGTTGCAGCAGAGTCACTCTTTTCTGATTTTGGGTATGTTGTATGGTCACCTTTTGTTTGGGACTTGGAATATGTTTTATTGTCACTCACTGTTTTTTCAGAAGATGTCCCAGTACATAAAACAGGAGAATGTCGTTGTCCACACACATAGCACTTAACGAAACATTTGCATACCTTTGCATGATGCCCAACCTTTAGACATAAGACGCAGGCTTTCTTCTTTTTTAAATGTTCTCGCCTCTCTTCAAGAGACATTTTTGATATTTTATAGCACTCAATGCTTGAATGATCCTTTTCACACCAGATACATTTTCTATCAGCTCGCTCTTTTCGAGTAGTTTCACTGTTTACCATAAAGCATCCTGCTGTTGTTTTGAGCGGCTTACCTGTCTCTGTGTCAAATGTTGATTTAGCCATGGTTATTCTTTGTTCACTCTCCACTTCTTTCTTTAGAAATTCCAATAATGAGCTGAGTACATCATCCATTTTCTCCGGTCTCGCTCTCTCCCAGGCTTTGAGGGTATCAATTGGTAATGCTGACTCCACCATTGGTAGAAGAAATGCAGAGAATTTATCTTTTACAACCCCTAATATATGTAAAGCTCTCAGTTGAGCATTGAGTTTGTCATATAGTGAGGTTAAATCATTGTTTGATTCTTTATTCAATATTAATGCTAATAATTCTCTCACATAGACCTGGATTAGTAAATCTTCTCGAGCATATCGTGCTTTGAGCTCTTCAAGACATTGTTTATAACTGGTATTTGCCAACGGAAAACTATCCACAAATGACTTAACATCAGTACCTTCTTCCATCGCCTGTGATAGATATTGGAATTTGTCGATTTCGTCAATTTCAGGGTTGCTATCAACTTTTTGGAATGAACCCCAGAAGGTTAACCAATTTTTCATGCTTCCGTTAAATGTCTTTAAATGTAGACGCGGTAGTTTCATCTCGCGATCCCTGTCTGTGAATCTTGGAGACGGCTTCGCCGTCGAAATCGATTCGTATCGTGTTTGTAGGATCATCCATCTTGTTTCGTATTTTGAGACATCGTTCAATTCGTCATCGAGATCCTTTTCTTTCCAATCACTTAAATTTACTAAGAGTTGTTGAATCTCGCTGTCTAACGTGTTCAAATTTTTGTGGCATTCTTCCATATATTTATAGCATGACTTCGCCTCGATTTCGTTATAGTCCGTTGCGTTCAGCACAGTTTCGAATGCGTTAGCAGACTTTGTAAAATGCCGACGCAATACGGAGCGTACCTTCGTTTTCTGATCCATGATCACGGTCGCCAGATTGTGAACGTCTTGTCCACGTATTTATTATTTATTTTTAGTACAGATCGAAGATACCGAAATTAAAGCCACCTTTTATTGAACAATCTTCTATTTCTTATTTTCTTACCGACATTGCCACAGTGCCACACCCACGATAGAAACCACAGAGTCCTTATATATATATAAAATGTCACAGATTAAAAAACACATCGATTAGGGTTTTCAACACCTCTCGTTTTTTTCCTTCGCAGTTTTTGTATATAAAAACAAAATTAAAATTACAGTTGCAGATTTCTTTAATAACACCTATTAATAATGGACCTGGTAGAATTCAAATATCTCGAAATCGCATTAAGAAAATGTACTATAATGATTATAAATATTTGTTACAGGTAACGATACCATTTACATCATATTTGTTTATATTTAGCGACAAAACTATGGTTTTCCTCATAATAAGAGATTGAGTAATTGGTGAGTGCAGCGTTTACGCACGTTGATTGATTTACTTAAACAAAGCCGTTTCGTTACAACATACCATGAAAATTTAAACAAAATGCAAATAGATAATTACGAAATTGAGGCAATGTTTAAAATTATCCGGATAACACAAATCAATTATTGAAATTACATCATATAAAGGTACCATAAAAACAATACACCAACAAAACCATTTTTAACATTCATTATTTAAAATTGATTAACCTCAAGAGAAAGTGATGCAATTATGTCATCTTTAGATGCCTTTAGATGATGTCAAATTTTAATTAAACATTGTTTTTTTTATGTTTTTAAAAACAAATTACCAATTTGAATTTCAAATCGCTGTTATATCACGGTTATTTACGATGTTCAGTTCCGTATTAACCCCGATTGGATACAATGTACCTATTATCTAAGGGGTGTTTACAAACACTCATAACCAAAAACACCGTTTAAAAATTGCCTTATTAACCATGCTTATCTTATGTAAAGGGGTCATACATAAACCTCATCAATCAGTCGGCTTAACCGATGAAGTTAATGTTTTTAAAATAAAATATTAGAATATACAGCCGCATGTTCATCATAGGCGAAGTTTTACGTAATCATACAATTACTAAAATATGAACTATTCTATGGATTCAATTTAAAACCATTTTTTTATTTTTTTGTAAAACCAAAGTTAACAGACTTTACGTTCATGGGAATAAAACAGAACGCACGAAATTTGCACGGAAAATAAACCCGCCCCAAATCTTTAAATAAATTTATAGTATAATGCAAAACACCTTTCTCGCAAACGCTCAGTCATATTTAACCTTATTTGTTGCCGCGATGTGCTATTAAGGCTCCCGCAAAACGGCACGACGCCACAGCGCGACACAAAGGCAACACTCGTCGCGCGACACGCGGTGCCTTTGTGTCGCACTGTGGCGTCGCATCAGTGTGCACGAGACTTTAAAATTTGGATCTTCTCTCAACTTGCACCACACCCCAAAGCGTCAACTAGGGATTTATTCCACTTCTCGTATTCCAATTCGATAACAGAACGTGACTCGTTAAAGAATCACTAATCGAGACCCAACAGGTATCGATATTCTCGAAGAAACTCGATTGTTTACGTAAGATTCCGATTAATTAGTTAGAGCACGCACCATGATTATTATGTAAAAACCAGATAGATATGTACCTAGAAGTGTACCTAGTGAATCTTTGTAAATGGCAAATTTGTTAAGTTAAATACTTCTTTGAATTCGGTCTAAATCCGCTTTCCGAATGCGGGTCAAGCTGCGAAACTGTGGTATTGTATTTTGATAACCAAGTTGTGAAGACAACACTACTCTTTTTTTAAGTTGGCTGAGGTACTGGTTTTAAGTCATTTCGGATTTTTTTTAAACGGGCATAGTTGTTAAATAAGGTTTCAATCTATAAATCAGTTATCGCTTATCGTCCACTTCAGGGTATAGTCCGTTGCAAGTAGGTACCTACGGTAAAGGTGTGATTTTTACACAAACAGTTTAAATAATTACTTGTAACGGCTCTTTTGGGCAATCGTGAACTCTCTATTTAAGAAAAACGTGTAGGCAGATCGTTAGAGGCAAAATTGGCAAAAATGGCTAACAAGACAACAACGACTCCTTTATACAGTATATCAGAATGTCGGTCACAAAGATTTAACACAACACAAAGCAATGATTACTTTTTTCTTTTTGTTGTATGAAATTTGTATGGGAAGCTTCCCTATCACCTGCCAACTTTCCCATGCTGTTCCTATTATGTCCCATACTTTACTTCATTTATGTTTTAAATAAGGTGAACTGTAGTTAGAACATTTTTTAGATAGAAATCAAAAATATTGTTTTCATTTTATTGCATCATCCTTCTATTAAAATAACTAACAAGCTATAGCTATTATTCGATAATGCTGTCTAATTTTGCAAATGTAGTGATGTAATATCCTAGAAAATTTCTACAAGTAATGCATACAAGAAATACTAACGTTCTTATCTCTCTCTTTCCAGAATGCCAGTTACGTGATCAACAGACGATACTCGAAAGACAAGATGTCACCGGTTTGTCACAACTTCGTGCAGAACGCGTGGAAGAAAGACTTCTGCTCCAACTGCTTCAAGTCACGCGAGGAACACGTCAAGCAGGAACGGGCGACCGACGGCGGCAAGTACCTCGCCACCCCCTTTCAAAACAGAAGCACATACTTCAAGAAAACGCCGGCAAGCATACTCAAAATACACCCAAAAAAGAAAAACAAACGAAACGTCACCTTCCCCGAAGAAGTATGCAGTGTTATAGGCTTTGGAGGTGACGATTGGTCTGACGGAGAGGAATTCGAAATGTCAGAGGAAACTGATGAGGATGACTCGTTCCCAGACACAGAGGAGGAGAGAGAACTCCACAAAATCACAAAGTCCAACACAGATTTCAACACAGTTAAAGCTAACTTGTTGGCAGATTCAGCAGCTAAGTCATACACCTCTCTGTTACTAGGAAAGGTGCAGACAGACTCTGATGGCAAAAAGAAGACTCTGTTAGTATCTGTCACGCCTTTCGGCTCAGAGAATAAGCCTAACCCTAAGTCACACGTCCGAAAACCCGCCGTAATACACGTGTCAGAAGCGTCTGTCGAAGAAACGTGCAATAGTTATAAAACTAATATAATTCTATCTTCTTATAAACAAACTGAAACAATCATAAGTGCAGACAATACCAGTGGAACTATTTGCACAGAAAAGTCGTTGCTAGAAGAGATATCAGAGACGTTAGAACAAAATCGAATGTCTAACGACAATGATAACCATATGTCTAAAAAAAATAGCAATAAACCTACAGTGGTTGATGAAAAGATGAAAGAAAATATGCAGGATGAGCCAGAGAAGAAAGAAATGTGTGAAATAAAAAAGAACAGTATTGTAAGACAATTGCCATTGCAAAAAACTCACGAAAGGCCAAAAGTAAACTTAGGTCGGTCAGAGTTTAAATTCTGTAAGATCAATATTGAGAGCAGCAGTGTTGATTCAGCTGTTAGCACTTTAAACTCAACCGCTAATAACTCGCTAGCCTCAGACGACGAGAGTTTTAGTGGTCGGACAGACTCGGACAATGACGACAGCGGACATTTTTCGGAAACCCATAAATGCGAGGAAACCGTTAAGATTAAAGTATTTAGCGAAGGCGATAAAAACATTAAAATGTCTCCCATCGGGAAAATTAGAAAAGTGGACGGGCAAGCTAACAGTGGTTATTCTACATTCCAAAGTCCGATCATTGACATGCCGCCAATAATGCCTAAACAGTCAGATAATATATTTTCTGCAGACGCCAGTCGCGAACTGGCAGGTGAGCCAGACGGTAGAGCGGACCCAGACGATGCCACGGAAGCACCAGCTTTGCCGAAAAGTCCTATCCCCACTCTAGACCCGCGGCCATCTTTCTTGCATGGCATGATAACTGACATATTGCCTGCACTCAAACCGGCTTTACCAGAAAAACCCAAGCTACCAGTCAAGCCGGTTATCAAACAGACAACAAAAAAAAGTGTTATCACAACAAGCCAGCAGCAACTAAATATGTACATGCATACAAAATCAGGGGAAGATGAGAAAATTATTGGAGCGTTGAGTGAGGAAAAAAATAATGAGATAACAGAAGTGCACGAGGACAAAGCTGAACCGGTTTATTATGCCCAACCGGTATTGACTAAAGAGGGCAGTGACACGTCGCTCAGTAGTCTCGGAAAACGGAAAGCGCCAACACCGCCATCATCGCCCACGGTAGAAGAGTACCCGAATATTTACCAAAGAAACTCAGCTGGGTTCTTGAAGTCAGACGCACCCATCGTGAGAGAATTAGAGAAAAGGGAAAGGGCCACTGGATCTACAACAAGTAAAGTGCGACCTGCAGAAGAACCATTTGAGATTAAGAAAGTAGATACAACTCCAGAACCAGCTCCACGGAGGAACATATCCCTTTCCCACGACAACTTACTGTTGGATGACAAACGCAAAGGAAAGCTAAAATTCTCAATTAAGAAGCTTCTTCGAATAGGCTCTTCAAAGGACCTCGACAAAAAAGAGCTTACCGTCCCAGCCGTAACCAAGATGTCAAGCAAAACCGAGGAAATATACGATTTGACCCCAAAACCGAAACCACGGCTTGTCATCATACATCCTTTGGACATGAACGGATCTAACGGAGTAGAGGTTGTGAAATCAAACTGTGAAATCTCGGGAAACCTGCGTCGATTAAGCAACGATGACGTGTCTTCGATATACAGTGGCTCTAGCACTGCGACGGAGCCTGAGATACCGAAGGTTGTAAACAAGCCTCCTCCTCCTCCGAGACAGTCGAGTGATGAACATAAGACTGTGTCGAGTGTACCGAAGCCAGCCCGACCGCCGCCTCCGAAGTCAGCTGCTTTGCAGAAGAAGCAGAAACAACAGGCGTGGGCGACTGCTCCCAAACAAAGTGATACTATTTATGCTAACTTAGGTGAGTTGTTTTACATTCATTTATCTAAGTAATATTTATATTTGGCTTCTGAGCCTACTTATCTCTAGTTCCCTGTAACTTATACCTTATTATGTTGTTATAATTTTTCGAAATAATAATGATATAACGAAAATACTGTTGGTAAAAGTAATTTCTTTAATTCAAACTTTACAAGTTATATGACTAAAGGAACTGATCATATATTTCCAAAAAAAGCAAAACCATTTCAGTTTCTAAACAAAAATTATAATTTGAATGTTATTATTATTAAACTTAATTTAACTAACAAAAATATTCAATTTTGTAGGAGAAATCAGATCTGCTCTAGCGCCGAGAAAACCGGAACGGACAGCGAGCATGCGCGAGAGAGAAGCTCGTTTGGAGCTACCCAAACGTAGGAATCAGATAGACGATGATAAAGACGAAATAGACGACGGACCACAAGAGCTGGTGCAAGCCACCAACGACCCTGTCATACACAGCTACGATGACGTCTACAACTCCGCCAAATACGATGAAGAAAATTGTGATTCAGCCAAGAATAGCGACAGCGATTACGAATACGTCCACCACGCGAGATCAAGCTCCCCTGAATGCGATTCTGCCATAAAACCAAGAGAGTCAAACTCACAAATTGAATCCAGAAAGAGCGAGGAAAGAAGCACTGAATACCCGAAATACAATAACGGAATATTCAACCGCACATCCCTTCCTTACTGCGGTAGTGAAACTGAATCTGAAATCTATTCTCCTTATAGTTTCTACAGTTCAAATGACAATATGGACAGTCCTGGGAACGAAGATTATCAGAACGATATGACTCCAAAAACTACAACGAATAAACTTCGAATTAGGAAAGGGCGGAGCGTGGTGCATAGAAATCTGGAAGACAATTACGGAGCAGTCGTTATTGCGAATCACGAAGCGCTCGCGCAAGTTCTAGAACAGGTAATTTGTTTAGCTTACCTTAGTACCGAGATTGCATAAAGTGGTAAACCGTTTTGCATTTCGTTCGCAACTTTTGTACGAACGGTTTCATTTATGGAACGGACAGAGTGAAGCTAATCCTTGAAAGTATACGTGATCTAAGATCTTGTTTTAAGTGCTCTGTTATAGTAACCGAAGAAATAAGTCAATAATATGCACTAACATAAGTTTTAAATTAGCTGTTATTCATAGAATACCTTTATAGTTGTTTTTTTTGTATTTATAACGCTGTTTGAAATTCGTTCCATCATTCCTGACGTGAATAACGCTTTAATTAAATTCGTCAACGTAATTCCTCAAAACGCTATTAACTTTTCTTTAAAAACTTATTACGTAATCATTACCACCTAATAAGGTTTTATGGCACAACCCACAAAAGGGTGGAGGCCTCTACTCAGCAGAGTGGGTGGAACATGACTGCCAATGGTGATAATGATGAAGGTTTTTTTTTTGTGATAATGATGAACGTTTTGTCAATAAAATCAAACTTTTATAACATTTCAGGTTCAACAAAGTGCAACAATGCAATCATCTTTACGGGGTTTGAAGGCGTGCACCAACCTAAGGTGGAACGACTTCGCAATCCAGCAACCCAAGCCAAGCTCAGTGAAAGCCGGCAAGAGATTCTTCTACCCAGCCATCTGGAACTCTAACCAGGGTCCTGTGAACGTGACCCTGATGGTGTATAAAGAACAGATGGCTTCGCAGATGGTGTGTCAACAGTCGGTGCAGCCGCAGACCTTGAGCTTGAATGCTATTACGGAGTTCTGTGACTTGGTACCTCTTCAGCAGTTTGGGGAAGAGGGCGAGGATTTGGTACAAGGTAAATATTGCATTCCTCTTTCATAGTTTTTTACAAAGTTGGGAAAGTAGTTGGTAGGTAACTGGTAGTCTATGCAACAGTAGGGTTGCCCTCTCAAAAATTGGGCTACCTGGAGAAGATGCGTTAAAACCCCAGATTTTAGAGCCCAGAACCCGGACATGTCAACAGGTTTTTTTAAACATAAGTAGTTACATTAAAAAAAAGATGAAAATCAACTTTTTATTTATTTTCAGACCTTAAAATTAAATTCAATCATCTTTTATCATCATTTTTAAATGTACTTTGCAAAACAGAATCTTATTAAGGTTTGTTATTTTTTTTTAATAATCAGTAAATTTTTTGCCCAAGACTTTAAATTTTTATACCCGGGCTACAAATTTATCCCCGCTCGGAAGCTCCCCAGACGCCCTCTAAACTAGGACAAATTCGGGGAAACCCGGAAGGCTGGCAACCCTATGCAACAGTCTTAGTAATTTATGGTTATCTTGCCATGACAAAATCAAGACAGCTAATCAATCTGGCTATCATAATCAGCCTATAATGTTCCCACTGCTGGGAGAGGGAGTAGCCTCTCTGTATGTGGGAGTGGGCCGTAATCCACGCGAGCCCAGTGCGGGTTGGTAGAGGTCACATGTTTTCAAAGTTTTGGTTCTGGGACATACCGGTTTCCTCACGATGTTTTCTTTCACCGTTTTGATGAAATAATTTACAAAGTAAAGGGCCTATCCGGGTTCGAAATTATGACCTACAACATGTAAGTCGCGGCCGGTGCACTCAATCTGGCTTTGACATCAATATTTAAATCGATCGAATGCGTTACTAATACTATCCAGTCCATTCGAAGGTAGCATGGATATAGGGAAAGTACTATTATATACTGACGTGTAAAAGTATCTTAGAAAATGTACTTACAGCAATAAACATAATTTCATTTCATTATATCAATGTTTGGTAGTAACATGCGTTTGGCGATTTTTGAACTAAACTCACTGGTCCCTACTCAATTCATATGACTTTTTCCACTTCTAAATATTATAGGTAATAATCCATCTTTACTTTACGTTGGCACATGGTAATCTAAGTTATTTAGACCGATTCGATACGCACAAAGTAAATATGTAGTTCATCTAAATACATAATCCAATGTTTAAAACTAGTTTGATATCTGAAGTTGTTCGACCACACGTATTATTTATTTGACATAAATTCCTTTCATAACCCAGATATTGAGACTAAGGCCATTATTGACAGCGCCCCGGGCCTAGTGTTGTAAGCTGGGTTTTTCCTTAATGTTCTGGTTAATTTAATTTCAAATAAATTGAGTAGATACAGTAGGGTAAGCGGCCAACAAAAGTACGTAGTAGTAACGTTTCGATGGCCAGAGGACAAAAGTCTAGCAACAGACTGGTTTAACTTGAGGATGTCCTAATGCCCCAGCACTTAAAGAAATATGTCTTTCCATTGAAAGCAGCTATTTCATAGAATCAAAGTTTAAAAAGCAAAATGTTATAGTGGTGTTTTTTTTTAATGGTATACTGCCTCGGATAACAACGAGAATTGATCTTTCAAATAATAGTAACAGTCGAAAATCATGCTACATGTAATAACCACCCAACTTTCTTTCCATTCCAGCCACAATCGTTGTGTTAGCGCACGCACATGTGGACACTATCCACTCCTACGGCGAGAGCCTGCACGCGGCCGAAGGTCTGACCACGAAGGAACACCAGCTGGTCCAAACAGAACAGATCCATGAAGCCATCTTCATGATGCTCCAAATGATCAACGGCCTCAAATGCTTGCAAGCGCGAGGAGTGGAAGAAGTCCCTGATTCCTTGACGTCTTTCATAGCTTTGAAGGAGTCGCAACCCTTACAGTCTCATGGAAGCACCCTGAACCTACCGTCGCCGCCTGATGACAGGTTGAACTCTCTTTGGGCGCCGAAAACTAATTCTTATGGCAGACTCTGCATATTACAGGGGTGAGTTTCGAGTCCCTCGACATAAATCCTTATCTCTCGCAGTTACACAGGTTACTTTCACATGAAACTATCTTGAAAAAAACTTAATCTCAACTACGACATAAACTACAACTAAAAAGGGCATCAATCCGAGGTCACACGTCATGTAATTAAGGCATAAATCGAACAAATTAGCTACGTGTGACTCCAGATTTTTAATTTGTGTTTGTGATGTCTTGTTTATTCCTTTATAATAGTTGTAGTTTTGCGCAGAGTTGGGTTTTAGTTTGTAATGATAGTTCATGACTTTATGTCCTTCAGACGGCGCCATTTTCATTGAATGTGACGTCACATACCCATAACTAGCGAACGTTATAGACGGTTCCAACGATATCTTATGTGTCAAATTATGATAATGAGTTTAGAATGAGGGAACAGATGAACTTACACACTCACATACCGGTCAAAATCATGCATAAGAGGGCTTTTTGCTTCGCTGTTGTCGGGTTAAAATTTTACCATAAAGCCTCAACTACAGATTTTAGTGAACTGAAAAGTTACTGATAAATAGCATAACATACATACATACATACATAACTTAACCTCTGGTTTTCAGTTGTGTAAAATAACATTGCCAATAAAATAAATAAATAATGCTTAGACATAACCACTCACCACCTTTTCACACATTATTCATCACATTTTTTTTTATGTTAGACAATTTACAATTATTCTTCTTTATCTCCTTTTCCAGATTGAGCGACGAAATAAACAGCAAATCGACAGACGAGGGTCATCTCAATTCTCTGTGTAAATGTGCTATCAAAGCGACCGAAATATTCCTCCCAGGAGAGAAGCTAACACCCCTTCTGAAGGAAATACTGCATGAGGAACGTGCTGTGTCCCTGAACCAAGCGAAATCTGTGCTGGAGTTCATGTTATGGGGACCTTTGGATGTTGTTCAAGGCGTCCCGGTTGAAGAGCGGGAGCTGTCACTTCAAAGATGGCTGGACCTCGAAAGAGCGACGGTTTTACACGGACTTGTTAGAACAAGGGTGCAACTAAACGTGTTTGAGCAGCTCCATCTTATGTTCTTAGTCCGATCAACAGCTAAAGCCATGTGTGATGCATCCGTGCTCCTCGAAAAAGCCAATGTTTATTAATTATTGTACATTATAAGCTTACTTTTAATGATGACCTCTACGTTTATTATGATCCAGTTTTGATTTGTATTTATAGTAATTTTAAAAAGTTTAATTTTTTTAATTATTTCCAAGTAATTTGGATTTGTTTTCTTCGTTTGGTTTATTTTCGTAGGCAACGTAAGAGGCATCTTCTATCTTTAATGTAAAACTTAACTTAGCTTAGGCACCTGAAGACTTGATATTTTATTTTTAGAGTGTGAATAATTCTATTATTTTGGGTATGGGACATGATTGGATTTTTTTTTTAATATTATGTTATAATAAATAATCAGTAACATCAATGTGATGTTTAAATATTAAGATTGTGTATGTTAAATTAAATTTTAAAGCCTATTGCCATTATATGGGACCAAACTGCTAAAAACCTTAGGTCGAAATAACGCTAACTCCACAGGTAAATACTATTATATACTAAACGCCCAATAAGGCCAATATATATTGACCAAACAGACATTAATCTTAAAACTTTTAAGCGAGAAATCGTGGCATAAAACGGGGGAGGGCAATTCTCAGCAAAATGCCAATAAATATGATTTATTTTCTCGCTAAATTCGATCAGTTTTGCCCATAACTCGAGCATTTTTTCATCCAATCAATGTCTAGCAAGGTGCCAATACATAGAACTGAAGGTATATACTCATGTACTAACTCCGGTGCCTTATATTGTATTATACGTAAGTGCTGTATAAAATCGAATGTAATTTATACTTTATATTACGAACTCCGTTAAGATATCGAGTTCAAATTATTAATTTTACCCTTTGTAAGAATTCATCGAATATAAAAATACATATTTCTTACTATACCTTTTGTTGTTTTATTCATGATATGCATGAAAACACTACTAACGGCGAATTAAACCAAACTTTTATACCTAGAATAGGTGTTATCCTAAGAAACAATGTTGAATTTTGATTTTTTGTTCCTTTAGACGTAAAATCAAATCAGCTCTAACAGCCACACTTCACACTGCAGAAAGGTTCATTAAAATAGTCCAAATTAGTTCTTAATTAATGAGCATTAAATCCGTTAATCAACGGTTCTTTTTTTTTTTTTTTTTTTTTTTT
This sequence comes from Dasypolia templi, assembly GCA_963555695.1. NCBI lineage: Eukaryota > Metazoa > Arthropoda > Insecta > Lepidoptera > Noctuidae > Dasypolia > Dasypolia templi. The sequence continues at coordinate 3,818,806 of OY743148.1, read as the reverse complement.
TTGTGTATGGCATCTCGTAGTTGACCTTGAGAGGTCGTGACTACTTAACCGGACTATCCTGTGGCTGCCTTAAGCGGACTCAAAGCCTCCAGCCAGGGGCGTAAAACTACTACTTATATTATTAAGCGAACGCTCGCTAAGGGCACCCCCTGTGGGGTACGGACCTCGGCTTAGGGCGTCGCTGACGGGAGGACAGCAAGATGGGACAGGCTGGATCAAGTTTAGTTGATTATTATTAATCGGGGAATTTAAAGCTACAGGCTCAGCTACGGCGCGGGCTGGCACTTCGTCGAGCAAGGGTCGGGGGGGACAATTACGTCGGGATCTTCGCGAGGAACCTCGGCGGCGAGGTCGGAATGTCGGTCTGTGTTTGTGCACTGTACTGGTGGCCCTACTGCTCTCCTGAATGAGAGTTATGTGGTCATCGGGATCGGTGAGGACATGCTTGGGACGGCGGACCTGACTAATGGAGGAGGGTATATAACTAGCGGCTTTCACAACCAGAGGGTTGCGGTGATTCGCGGCGGTCTCGAAGAAACGCTTTGAAATACGTTTCATGAACTGGCGGATAGTGGGAATCTTTAGGTCAACGTGAAGGATCTCGTTGCGAACGTACCAGGGGGAGCCTGTTATCCTACGGAGGAACTTGTTCTGGAGGGTCTGCATTCTATTGAAGCGAACGGGCTTGGCGTGTGCAAAGACTGCACTGGCATATGTCATGATCGGGCGGAGAACGGTTCTTTAGCTAATGCCAGTTTTAAGTATCCGTTATGCGAAGCAGGGCTGCCAGGTGAAAAAATTCTGCAATCGTACCACAGCATTAAAAAGTCGTATACCCAAGGAAAATTCGAAACAAAAAATCGTACATTATTATTAATCCGTTTATTGGTTTATAGACTTTTATTACAAAATTAACAATAAAAATACTACGAAATAAGTAATGATATGTAATGAAAATAGTATGAAAATTTAAATTATAGTAATGAAATCACATTTTTTTGTATAAATTTTCCGTATTCATTAGTTTAATCATGTCATCTGTTGGTTTAAAATCGGTGCAGTTTCCGGTGACTCTTATCATTTGCTTTGCCAGCAAGGTGCCATTGACAGTTTCGTTGGCCAAACTATTTCTTAGTTTGGTTTTTAATTTAAGGAAATTAGAATAAAAGGGAATTCCCTCAACACTCTGGGCAGGCTGAGCACGTTCGTTTCATTATTTATATTATTCTGTCACTGCTCTAGATACTTACTCTTTTGAGACAAAAGTTTGTTACTTTGTTGCCAGACCTAATTGAATAAAATAAATGGATCGAATGTAAAAAATCGTATGTTTTCCGTACGATTTCGATGCTTTGATCGTACTCGTATGAAATCTGCAAAAAGTCGTACAAATACGATTTAAATCGTACAAATGGCAGCCCTGATGCGAAGCATCATCAAAACATCTTATCGTTTTTTTTTTTTTGAATGTATATGGCATGGCTACGAGGCCTTTATGCCAAAATAAAACATCTTATCGATAAAGCCTCGGTGTAGCCACATTTGCAAAACTGTTGATATTTAACAACAAAAAAGAAGAAATATTTTGTAAAGGGATCGGAATAACCTCGGTCCTACTTCTCGGTCTATATCTTCTGGCATATTCCACAAATTAAATAGTCTGCCAAATCAGTCATGATTGCAAACGCTCAACGAAAACGACTTCACTTGTAAAAATTAAAATATAACCCCAAACATATGTAAATGTTTTGCTGTACATAACTTTCCTCATAGCAAACGTACCGTTTAGTGACAGGTCACACAAAGGGATCAGGAATTTAAATGACTAAAGTATTACATTCATAATGGTTGGCCAAAGTATAAAAAGGATTTAAATGAAATGATTAAAATGCATTGGGCATATAAAGAAGAATTCCAGCTAGTCGATGGTGTGATCTTAAAAAATCAATTAATGTTCATACCACGTGATCTCAGAGGTGAAATGATATCCCGCGTTCACGAAGGGAACATCTAGGAATTGATCGATGCAAACGTCGAGCGCGTGATGTCATGTTTTGGAGCGGAATGTCACGTGACGTGGAGCAGGCCGTGCGCGCCTGCGCCACCTGCGCGGAGCACGCAGCGCGCAACGTGAAGGAACCTATGATACCGCATTCGATACCAGATTTACCATGGCAAATGGTTGGCGCTGATTTATTCTTATGCGAACGAAAGAACTTCTTAATCATAGTTGATTATTTTTCCAATTATATCGAGATAAATGCTTTAACAAATATTGGATCCAGAGCTGTAATTGCTGCGATGAAAGATCAGTTTGCGAGACATGGGATTCCCACGGAACTAGTAACTGACAATGGTCCGGCATTTAGTTCTAGTGAATTCAGGAATTTTACAAAAAATTGGTGTTTCAAACACACAACATCATCACCCAATTACGCACAGTCTAACGGACTGAGTGAGAGAGCTGTAAGGAAAGTAAAAACTATAATAAAAAAATCACTAAGTATCACTAAATTTCAGGACAACACCGAGAGATGGTATTAGTGCACCGTCGCAATTATTGATGGGCCGTCGACTAAATACTCGCTTACCAGTACATACCGAAAGATTGCGACCTGCACCCTAATTGCGTAATACACAATCAATCTGAATCGTTTTGAAACAGATAGCTAATCCATTGCTTCTTAAGTTCGATAAAAATTCTGCTCAACAATATATAGAACGCAATGAATGTTCTTGAACCGTCAAAATCAAACAGATTAGTCGTAATCGTTTACGAAAATGTGTTACGCAATTAGGGTGCAGATCGAAACAATCATGACGATTACAAAAACATACTCTCAAAACGTGAACTATCTAAAAAGTATTACGATATGCATTTACGAGAGTTGGCAGTATTAAAACCAGGAGAGAATGTAATTGTAACAGATGGTGATAAGCGTCGGCGACATATGCAAGTACTGGCACCAGCACCGCAGCCGCGATCGTACTTTCTCACTGATAACAGTGGTCGGAGAAACCGCCGCAACAGACGGCACATCTTGAAGGGTACGAGCTTGCTGGGAAAGGAGGATAGTGACAGTGAAGAAAACGAGCGCACGAGCACGTACTGCGATGCGGAACAAAGTATAGATGAAGGGCTGAGCGACAATGACAGGGCAGTGACTAGGTCGACTAGAACACTTAACTAGAACACTTAAGTAGAATACTTCAATAATAAATACTAAGAAAATAATTTGCCTTGTATAAGGAAGATGTTGTGCCTGTACGGATATCGTACATTTATATTTTCTTAATTGGTGGCGGGAATTTTATTTAGTTTTTTTATTTTTATAAAAGGGGAAGGTGTTGTATACTAATACTATACATTGAGGGTAACTAGTATTTAATATTTTGTACAGACACCTTAGATAGAAATAAAATATTCACTATCTAGCAATATCGTGTTTCACTTCAGGGATGATTTTTTTATTTTTATTTCAAAATTATGTTGGTTTTCGAATAGTGCAAACAATATTACAAACAGTGGATAATCATTAAAAAAAAACCAAGGTTTAAACGTTATAAAATAAGTGTTAGACAAAGACAGCACTATCGTAGAATTGACGTCACAACTATGTAACTTCATACTTGCGCCGTACATTGTCCGTACCGCGCGACAAGGACGGGAATAATCCCTCCAAAAAGCGTGTAAGCATCTTCTACATTTATTTACGCCGATTCAAAAGATTTTATCGATCATCTCATTTATACTATGCCTTCTTTGAAATTACATTATTTTTAAGAACATTTTTAATCATCCCTATTGTCGACACCAAGGAATCTAAGAAGGGGAACTAAGAAACCGTTAACAGACTCTGATCTAAAAGTCTCTGAGTGTGGCTGTAAATGAAATAAGTGTAACTTATAAAGCTGCGTCCATACTCGTAGCAAAGAAACCAACCAAAAGAAAAAATTGAACGGTTATCCTGACCATCAGCATGCAGCGCAAGCGCATACCTGGTCATCACTTTCAGCCTCATCAGCAACCTTGGCACAGCACACTGCACATTCGGCCGGTCCACAAGCAGAGTGCTTAATCCCTCTCCTGGTCGACATCAGCAGTCAGCCACCCCGACTCACTGGGGCATCTTCGCAGACAGTTCCGACTCACCGCGAACTATGCGACACCCGGTTCCAACTCACTGGAACCCAACTGGCATTGGCAAGCATCGCAAGATACAAGACTTAGTCCACTATCGACCTCCGGTCTTCGGAGGGGAGTGATGTGGCGGCATCTACTCCGCCACATGCGAACAAACGCATCAATCCTGCATCGCGCAAGCAGAGTTTACCGCGAAAATAGCATATACAGCATGTAACGAAAACCCCATCCGATCCTGAAGGGTATTATTTGGTATCGTAGTGCGTACACAAATACGTAATCATTTAATGGATACGAGATAATTATTTTTCCCCAATGAAAACAAATATTTAATTTAAAAAATTAAAAATAATCATACCAAAGGCAACACTGATCGCTCGACAGGATTCACCAGAGTTCACCTACAGTTTCGTGTCAAAGAAGCCGCCTGAGCGCGGCGGTCCTTTGTCGCATGCCGCCAAAGACGAAAGTAGGACTCAAGAAATCTACGTTTTGCCTACGCGTAGGTATCAGCTGATATTTTATTGTAGGCTTACGCAAAATGACCCCGATTTCTGACCTTCTGTTTATCAAGAAACAATTATTATTGAGTTAATGTGATCTGCTTTTGGCAATGTATCCACTGTAGGTATCAGTTTATTAAAACATTTACTTGTTACATACCTCTATCTATCTAGATTCTAGAACATTAGTACACATTCAACACCTTTTTATTAAATTTGCACGTACTCTTCGCAGCGCACATGTGTACGATTTGAGTGACTCGAAAGCTTCCACAATCCGAGCTGTTACTTCGATTTCCGAATCACACATTCACTCACAAATCAAAATTAACATATTCAAATATTCCTGATTGGTATACGACGTTGTTCGCGATACGATAGCGGCACGTGATACGTACGGACATCCGATCGCAAGCTATCTCCACGTGAGACTGGCGAAGCGAAGTGTCCAAACAAGTAGCGACCAGTCGGCTACATCAAAGGATCGAGGACTCGTTATGAGTACCTACAGCGCGGCTAGTGCAGGGCGGTGTCCTTTGAAATAAAATAGGCAAAAAATAAAAGATTTCGCCGGCCGGTGGAGTGTTGTCAACTTATGAAAATTTACCATATTTAGTGTTACAATTCACATGGTAACTAAAAATAAAAAAAATCAATAGCTGTTGGTTTTTATGAGTTAGATTTTTTTAATATTTTTTCTAGTACGTATGTTAAACCAGGAATACGCGGTTTTGGATCGGACAGGGTTTTTGTTACATATTGTATACAACTTCCCGACAACAATCATCGGGCAGTTGCCCACCAGATACGACATCCATCTGGTCGGAGGATCCTCCCTTTTCCAAGAGTTTATGTGAAGTTTACACCTTGTTCCTCGTATCTCTTCATATCATATGTAAGTAAACCTGGTAAAACCAATTAAGTCATCCATTAATCCACAATCAAATATCTATGCACACGTACGGTCCGCAAAGGCCTAAGCTGAGCTTTGCATTTGTGTGAGTGCACATAGTGTGGGTGTAGTCCTAGAGCGCGATTGGTTTCAACCGGTTCATACAATAGTGCCATTGGTAATTACTCACACAAATGCAAAGCTCAACTTAGGCCTCGCGGACTGTAGCGTGACCACCATAGAAACGAGTTTTGTCGAATGTCCAATGAAAGAATAGACAAAATGACAGATAATTAAAAGAAATCTGTCATTTTGTCTCAAAAGTCCTTTATTCAAATTAGGCTGAGAATCAACACTTTTCGAACGTCAAAATTACATAAGACAGTCCCCCAAAACGCCCGCACTTCACGTCTGTTCCATCCAGGGCTGCCATTTGTACGATTTAAATCGTATTTGTACGACTTTTTGCAGATTTCATACGAGTACGATCGAAGCATCGAAATCGTACGGAAAACATACGATTTTTTACATTCGATCCATTTATTTTATTCAATCAGGTCTGGCAACAAAGTAACAAACTTTTGTCTCAAAAGAGTAAGTATCTAAAGCAGTGACAGAATAATATAAATAATGAAACGAACGTGCTCAGCCTGCCCAGAGTGTTGAGGGAATTCCCTTTTATTCTAATTTCCTTAAATTAAAAACCAAACTTAGAAATAGTTTGGTCAACGAAACTGTCAATGGCACCTTGCTGGCAAAGCAAATGATAAGAGTCACCGGAAACTGCATTGATTTTAAACCAACAGATGACATGATTAAACTAATGAATAAGGAAAATGTATACAAAAAAAAGTGATTTCATTACTATAATTTAAATTTTCATACTATTTTCATTACATATCATTACTTATTTCGTAGTAGTTTTATTGTTAATTTTGTTATAAAAGTCAATTAACCAATAAACGGATGAATAATAATGTACGATTTTTTGTTTCGAACTTTCCTTGGGTATACGACTTTTTTAATGCTGTGGTACGATTGCAGAATTTTTTCACCTGGCAGCCCTGGTTCCATCTGTCATTTTGTCTGCTGCTGTTTTGTTTGTTGCTGTGGGTGTTTTTGTTCTACAAGAGGAAGATGAAAATTTCATTATTTTTCACCTAGGACGTCTAGTTGTCGAGGTATTTGCGAACTCAATGGGTATTCCAAGTTATACAATAAGGAACGCCAGGCGGCAAACGTATGTGACGTGAAGTTTAAATCCAACAACTTATTACAAAGGTCACGGTCTAGGTCAATTAAGTCTTCCATTAATTAGCAGTCAAATATTCCGTGGGTGTAATTACACAAGAGGGAGATTAAAATTGTATAATGTTGACCTAGGAAAAAAAGGGTATTCCCAGGCTCCAAAGACAGTTTAGGATATCAACCTATCTCTAGTCTGTGGGTTATAAGTAGTGTATAATTGGGGAGTCTGGATCACTTCGCTTCCCTCGTGATCCAGATCGCCCCAATTATACATCAGTTAGTAACTGACTTCTCACCATCTATTCAGAACGTAATCTGGTCTGAGATAATGAATATAACTCCGAGTATATAGTTTAATAAGGTAAAAATAGGCTGTAACAAATACTTATTTCTTCCATGCATCAATCGAACCCGCCATAGTTGACACATTTGTAAGTAGCAGCATCAGTTTAACCTGCTATTTACATTGTGATGTAGCGAGATATGCTCTTAACCAATACGTCAAACGTGTCGTCAAAGGTTTGTTAAAATAATGGACCACTTTACTCCCTACCACATACTATGCCAATGGGTTAATTCTCGCAGTAATAAGGTTGTGTCTTGGTAAATAAATAAAAAAAAGTCATTAATTTAGTTAAAAATATTTTTTATTCTCCATCCATTGCTTTAAACATGTAACATTTTTTAAAGCACAAACATTAGAATGAAATACACAGCTAAATATATTACTAGACGTTCCATAATCATCAAATATTTTTTTTAAACTAGGACAGTTTTTATTTTCTAAATTATATATTTTGTCATGTTTTACTATGTGTTTTAACCACAAAACTTTTTCACTACCTTTAACATAAATGATTTTATCTTTCAAATAAGGCACAATGTATTGGTGTAAGTTTAAGTATGGTATATAACCATCGTTCCAAAAAATGTTTCTGTTTCTCTCTATCCAACTTACTTGTAATCTTTCTTTTTTTGTTAGATTGTAAAATGGGTATGGTGGTTTGATTAACAATACCAAGATTCGATTATTGCATGCGATTGCTATTTCTTTAACAATAAACTCGTTATTTTCCATCTTAAACCCTTGCAGGTCGACTATGGCATTCATGATAATTTCCTTACAATGCTACTCAGAGGTTTATATTCAATCAGGCGATCGTTGATAATTAAACAATAAGCAGATGTATTTTCTGGAATATCTTCAGAACTTTCTAGTTCCAGTCTAACATCTATAGCCCCAGTCTTCAAAGCCTCGTTCTGTCTTGAGCAATCAATTACAAATAAAGGTGCCTTTTCTTTAAATTCAAGCCAATCAAGCATTGGTTCACATCGAGTGTTATAATAAGGCTGACGAAATTTTGTATACATTTCATATAATATACAATACTTATCTTTAGAAAATTTTGAATTAACGGATTCGTATGGATAATAATGCGAATTTAAAAAAAGAGTAACATTAGTTAATTTGCAATGGTCAAATATTGAACTGTCTCTAGATTTCATGTTTTTTCTATTTGTCTGTAACCCAAAGATCACATACCTCGGTTTCTCTAGTTGTGAAGCAGTTTTAACAACCCAAGAATGTTTTATAGTTTTAGGTAATAAAGGGTATTCATACAAGTCCCAGTTTCGAAAAGCTATTTGAATAGGGCGATCTTTTTCTAAATACTTCAGTAAAGTTAATCTTTCCCGATCTGAAACTTTTATATGAGGGACATGCCATTGCAATCTCTCTATATTTACTTCAATCGTGTCATTATTATCAAGAGTAACACTATTAAGACTGGAACTACTTCTGTTAAGAATTAGTTCATGTTTACAATTAATGATAATTTTTGCATAATCTTCCGCAAATCCCAAAACTTTATTTAGAGGTATAAGAGTGCTAAAAATACCATCATTATCTTTAAACCCATTTAAATTCCAACCCCAAACACCAGCAGCTTTGCTTTCTCCCTCACTCATAGACACATATGATTTTAGAGTTGTAGTAATTCCTGCATTTTTTATTCGATCTATCTCAACACCATTAATTTCATATCGAATGTCTTGAAATAGAAATGATACGGGATTATTAGTGAAATTAACATTCTTTCGTGTAAGTTTTCCAGATGCATCTTTAGAAGACACAGTGACTCGACCTTCAACGTAAATGTAGCTGGCTGAAGGTAGTATGTACATGTCTTGCTGATTTATAGGTATTCGTATTTCATCATTTTCTTTAAAACTGTTGCTGTATGGGTTATAAGTATGATATTCGTAACCCACTATAGAGTTATCGAATTGCGGTGAATCATGTATCTTAAGAATACTAATAATTTAAATCCCAAAGCTTGAAGAAATAATTTAATCTCTTTAGTGATTTTTTTTATACTTCGTATATGTCTGCGTCTTCTAACGATACGAGAACGAGTAAAGTTATTCACTTTGTCGCTTGGTTTTATATTATAAACTATCATTTTTTGTGTTATAATCAAATTGACATTCGACTCTTGTAACAGACAATGTTAAAGTGTTGTCTCATTTGTAAGACATCTTTTTTTAAAGTATCTAACGATTTAAAAACAGTGTTTATTCCAAAACTTTTTAAGAAATTGTATGCATAAATGTCCACAATTAAATAAGTTATTATTTTTAAAATTATTATAATTATAATGGATGTCGTCAGAACCCACATAGCGAATAAATTCCTTAAGCGGTTTTAAGTTTCCGTAACTATCGAAGTATTCAACATATTTATTTAAAATTACATAGGCTACCCAGTGTGTACCAGAATTTTTCGAATGATCTAAATTAATGATTCCACACTCTCGGGAAAACGGAGATTTTGGTAAGGTATCTCTCATATACACTCCACGAAAATATGGAATGTTTTCTGTAAAATGTATGATATCTATATTAGTAAGAGCACGATTAGGTAGCCTGCGATTTAGTGTTTTTTCTTTAAATTTACATATAATCCAAACCCATTCTTGTAACGGTTTAAGCGCAATCCGTTTCCAATACATACACCTTCCACTTTCTTATTATATCGTTCCATTTTTTCCAGACGCTTTTTTGCAACCTTATATTCGTTTATAGTTTTGACGATACCAGCAATTCCGCTTGCTATACTTCCAGCAGCAGATAAGCCAGCAAATATAGGAATTAAAGGTAAAACACCGCCGGACTTCGGAATGGGTATGATACGTGGGAGCTTCGCAGATGAATCACGAGTTAACTCCTTAGCAGCTGCGTAAGCCAATTTTATCATTTTTTTCTTACACTTTGGCTTTAATTTTTTTATGCATTTTTTTGTATAGGATACTATATTTTTAAATTTTTTATTGAGACCATTTCCTGAACTCACTTTTGAAATCATTGCGTTGTTAACCAAATTAGCAGCAAGTTTTTCTCCTGCGCTCGCATCTGAAGACAAAGAGCGCTTCTTTGCCATCTTTAGTAAAATTATATCTGCTTTATGACGATCTTTCAAACTTTTAGAATTATTATACGCGATATCGTGATGTTTACAGTATTCATCTAACTTATTTACACCTTTGTCACCATGAGCCAATCTTTCCTGTAATTTAGTTCCAGGACCACAATAATTATACCCAGGTAAATGGAGCTCAAATGGTAAATTATTAATCAAATTATTCACTAGTCCTTCTCCCTTCATGTATGCAAACAGAATAGAACCTGCATCGTAGATCATGACATTATATTCAAAAAGCCCTCATATATCATTTGTATCATCAATCCAGCTATTTTCTGATGATGGTAACCCCATCCATTTTACGAAAACTTTTCTGTCTTTTCGTTTTAAAACTTTTTCAACCAGGTAAATATCAGGATGTTTAGTCATTTGTAATTCTTGATCATAAAATGCTCCTAAAATAGGCTGCTGTTTAATGTCTTGTAATAAATATGTAACAGGATTTGTATTTTTAACATTAATGATCTTGAATATCTCAGTTGACCAATTAGGAGTATAGCCTTTTTCAAAACAACCTTTATGTTTACTTATTCGAACAGAATCACCTATCTTTAGCTTACGACGTTTTGTTTTTATTTGTTGTTGATTGAAATAATATGTATTTAGTAGTTTAGTTTTATTGCTATGATTTACTTGAGCTGGTGGTAAACCAATTGTTGTATGTATTGTTTGATTATATCTATTAATATTTTTTGCAAGCGTTCCGTCCATCCATTTGTAATTCCCTTTTAAACTAAATTCCTTGTAAAGCTTACTTTTTATCGTTCTTATTAATCGTTCTACAATTGAGGCCTTTTTGGCCTCAATTGTACAATTGAGGCCTTTTTGGATGAATAAGTACTGTAGTGATTGATGGCATTCTTGTTTATAATTTTTTGAAAACTTTTGTTATAAAATTCTGTTCCTCGGTCTGTTTGCAAGTTTCTAGGGATGCGTTTTTCACAACTCAATATCGCATTGAAAGCCTTAGATACAGATTCTTTATTTTTTTGTTTAAGTGGAATACCCCAAGCATACTTAGAAAATCCATCGATAACCACTAAAATATATTTGTAGTTGGTGTTAAATTTGGAGATATTTTGCATATCCATTAAATCTGCTTGCCAAAGATCATCAATATCTTTTAATATTACATGTCTTCGAGGAAAATTTATTCTGGCGCTTCTATGAATTTCGTCTATAATATCTCTTTTCACATTGCTCATTCTTAAACAGTCACTTCTGAATTACAAAAATACACTAAATAACAATTCGCCTGATGAGTCCTTTTATTCTTTTATAATACCACCTTCTCTTAATTCTTCAATAATTGATAAGATTTCATTATCAACATTGGTATTACCTGCAGTTTTAGATGCGATCAAAAGTTTAAGCCTGTCTACTAATTCATTAGGATCATCCCAATAAACAAGTTCAGTATTCTTTTTATATTTTTTAAGATATGGTAGACCAGCACCTTGTTTTTGCTTAGATTTAACTTCTGTAGATTCTGGTAAGTGCTTACTAAACTCCAAAAATAATGGTTTGATTACTTGAGAATATTTTAATCCTTTATCTCCTTTAATTTGACCTGCAGAGTCAAAGTCTCTTTTATGAGCACTAGTTGTGAGGAGTATTTCCTTGTAAACTAGTTTATCTTTTAAATTGACTGCCGTTAAGTCAGGCTTTTTGCGCAGCAATAATTCTTTAAGACCTGGTGTTATTTTATACTGTTTATTGGCTATGCAAATATTGTATACTTTACCAGAGTTCTCATGAGTGGTAGAAAAATTTACTGTTTTATTTCCGATCATATGCTTATTATTCTCACTACGTACTCCAAATGGTATATTAATATCATCGTAAATTTCATAGATATCTTCTTTTTTCAACGAGACATTATTATCATTTTCCAATTCAGATAGGTCACCTTCTTCGTCTTCTGAATAAAATTTATCTAAAGAGTTTGATTCATTAGGAGATTCGTGTTTGTATATATCATAAGATTGATCTTGCGAAAATATTTTTGAATCTATATTAGTCTTTCGAGTTTGATCAGTTTGTTTGTCAGCTATTATCGCATTAAGAGGGTCTGCGAGAGGCTTAAAAAAATACTTCAGATTAGTGTTGGTATTAAACTCCTCATCTTTCATTTGTTTTATTTTATTCTTTATAGCATCCGCAGACTTTATTAATTGATCTGTAATTTTGTGATCCATAATACGACTTATACTTAGCAGTATTTACATGCAAATGTTTATTTTTATTTCGCATTCTTAATTTATATAATTATCACTCAAAATATATAAAAGTGTCAAAAGATTGTCTATATCTGCCTTTGTTTAATTCACAATCCTTATTAATAATCAAAAAATCGTAGGGGTGCAACCAAATCTTAGAACACAGATCTTTGAATTTCGACCAGTCCATATCAGAACTAACATGTTCATCGTAAATATGTTTTAGGTTAACTTCATCTTGCTTGAAAATTATCAAAAAGTTAACATTGTCGCGTAATAACTGCTTTGGTATTTTTGAATACGTTTGAGATAAATAAAAACAATCTATATCTCTATGTCTACCCATTGTGAAATAATTTCGTATATTAATTTGTTTTTCACAAACCACATCATCAAAAATAATAACAGAATTTTGTAATGCATCGTTAGGATGAATGACATCATCGTCAACATTAAATATAAAAAGTTTTACTTCCGGAACTCTTTCTAGGATCAGTTTAAGAAATCTATATTTTGGTTGAAAGCTAGTCTTGGAATACAAGTAAACATTTTTAAACTTTAAACCGTTTTCATGGAGTAACAAACTAATCATAACGTTAGTTTTTCCACAATTTGAAGGACCACATAATATACATCTTATATTATTCGGAAGAAGTATACTATGCTTAGCGTGGGGGTTATTTTCCTTTACATCAATATTTTTAACTTCTAAGGATACTGGTTGCTTGACCCACTTCATGGTTGTATCTGCTAGAAAAATCAAATGTACTTGTATTTATAATGCATACCAGGGTGTCCCTGAATTATGAGTAATTGTCTAAATAATTACAACATACTATTTATGTTTTAATAAAAGTATATAATTTAACAATGAGATGATGAGATACTGTCAAGGGATATAATTAAAACAACTACTTAATTGAATTTCTCAAATATATTTATTAAATAACAATATTATTATATTATATAACCTCTTAATATAAATTTTCTTACAAAAAATAAAAATAAAATTACTTATGGTATTTCATAAGGTTAACAACAAATTATACATAGAAAGAAAAATTTTAATACAAAAAAAAATTGAAATAAACTCTCACTAAAAACTTATAAATAAAATGAACATTATACAGAAGTAAATCAATTATTATGAACAAATCTTAGTATTAGAATAGTGTATCACAATGCCCCCAAGGTAGTGTTTCAATCTGATTAGCAAGTATTTGTCTTTTATCGTCGTTACTATTCAAAACTACTTTATTAACTTGTTGTGAATATAAGAGATGTATAATAGATTTAATCATGTTCATTTTATGTTTGATAACTTTATTTTCAATTAATGTTTCATAGTAATCTAGCATTTTAAGACGTTTGGTTATGGGTTTGGTGACACCCTTCGCTTTTTTTATTATAGTTTTTACGCTTTTTAGACAATATAGTTTTGCTCTTAAACCAACGAACTCGGTAATAATTGATCCGCCAAGTTCATCTTTAAATAATCCTGGAATACTGGCATTTATTTTCGGTATTCCAAATGGATTATCTTCTTCAAAATTACTCGTATCAAAACGTGTAATATCGTACTTTAGATCTTTGTAAAAGTCATCTGTATTTATCAAGTACAAAAGACTATCGGTATCCGTGTAACAGAGATTTACGTCGTCGCCATATTTGTTTTTAATATAAGTATAATGGAAATTATATAAATGTTGTTTAGCAAATTCAAGCACTGAGAATCCAATGTAAATTGGTTTATCTAATACTAGTTTTTCAGGACTCAATTGGGCAGCTACAAAATTTTCTGAAAATATTGATATACTCTTCAAATTAGGTTTTGAAATTATTTTTTCCGCACCAATGCATTTGTTTGTTTTATTACTTGAATCTTTCCATTTTGTGATTAATTTCACGTCTACTTGCTTTCGTTTATTTTCTATAGTTTTACCGAATACGGAATTATTTAGAAGTTTAAAAAAGTCTCTCTCAAAGGGTGACTTAGAAGCCTGTCGTAGACAAGTATTTAAATCAATGTACTTTCGAAGAAATGATTCTTGTCTAAATTTAAGTATACGATGAATGTTCTTTAAAATTAGACCATGATGTAAACATTCTTTTAAATTAACGAAATGAATGACATACTTGTATTTATCATATAAATTAGCTATTAATTTCACAGATTTTCCGTTTGGGGGAGTGAACTTTTCACATGCGAAAGGTAAATCCTTATGGACGTTATGCAGATAATCTGGGTACTCTAAGTCTACTTCTAAAATATATCCATAATCACCATCATTCGGAACTTTCATTACATCGAAATTCAACAGATCGGCTTAAGAAAATAAATTCTGATATTGGCAATTTTCTTGTCATTGCATAACCATATAAGTTATTGCAGTCTAGATAAATTATGTAACTAGATGGTTTTGTGTCATCAAAATGTGGAACATACTTATTGTTAGCCTTAGCATGTCGAACAGAACATTGGGCTAAACCCCCAAGTATACCCTTCTCTAACAATTGGTATATTTCCAAATCACTTATTAACTCAAGTCGGACGCCAGTATATAATAACATGGCATCCCAGCTTAAGCTAGGAGCAGATATATAATACGCTGGATCAAGAGAGTAATGTTGTAAGCTCGTATTTCTAAAATTTTCAAAAATGTCGCATAGTAATAACACATCACATTTTAAGTACAAATCTGTGTACTCCCCCAGTGAGTGTATATTAAATGCTTGCCATACAGCTTGTGCATGTCTGTAATCATCATCGGAAATATGCTCTAATTTAATTGAATTATAAAAACATTCCTTGGGAGGCAATCGTTTATCATTATACTTTGACCATGAATCCATATAGTCATATGGATAAACACCTTTATGTCTCAATAAATGTAAGTTCATCTTATCGGTAAATGTACTTGATAGATTGATAAAATCTTTAACATCCAAGCTTTTACTTAATTCATCTAGACTTGAACTTAAGAACTGATATGAATCAATAAACTTCATTTGAATAGGGCGTGCTGTATTTCTTAGTTGAATTAATTTAGTTATAGATATGTATTTTTCTTTAGACTTTGGTATTATCTTAATATGACCTTTATATTTTGCTAATTCTTTAATGAATAAATGACTGTCATAACCTGCTAAATTATGAAAAATAATTGGTACAAATGAACATATTTTGTATCTCAAATTACACAAGGAATGTGCTGCACCTCTGTATTCGGATCTCGAACTTTATCTCCAAATAATAATTCTTTGCATATATAACATTCGGTAGCCTTTTTAAAATTAGATTTTTGTTCATTCGTTAATGGTTTCATAGGTTGAACTTTGGTTAATATAGTATTTATCCAAGTTACATCTTTAACCAACCAGCTTATAAATGTTTCAACGCAATCAGGACCTCTATAAGTAACGTATTTGTTTAAACTTGGATCGTATGAGCAACATATATAATATGCAAAACATGTTGGAACATGTAATTTAAATTTTTGGGTATTATGATTCTCAGTATTTTGTTCAGAATAGTTTTGTAACATACTTTCAAAGTCGGCATATATAATAAAATTAATTTTTTGTTGGCGCTCATAATTTTTGAATTGTATCATGCTATTTTTTTCAGGTAGTATTGTGAGTATATTACAACAATGATGGGTACTATATTTCAATTCACTGGAGAAAAATTGCAAACATGAATCACAAAAGTGTATTTTACCCTTATGATGACTTATTTGATGTCGAACTAGTCGCACAAGATCTTTAATCAGACAATAATGCCCTTTATCGTAACGCTCAATGTAAAGTAAGTTAATGTGATATTTTTTCTTAGCATTTGTTAAGTATAGAGGTCCAGTTATAGTGCATTTACTATCTAAACCATAAATATTAATACTAATACTAGGATTGTATTTCTCAAATAATTTTATATCATTCATTGACGGCGGAAATGACATACCCTGTGTATTCAGAACTGTTGAATAGTGTGGGTAGGAAGAAATTCTACATTGATTATATTTAACAGGGTGTAACGCAGCAACAATGCTCTACAAAAAACATTGAACATCATTATTCTGAATATTTAAACAGCATTTTTTATTTTTGATTACTGGTGGTAATTCTATAAAGGTACCTCCTCTCATCGGATTGTATTTATTTATATTAATTTCTAAATGGCTTAGTGTAAAAAAGGACCAGCCAGAGTCCCGCTGTTCAAACTCGCTTAGTTTCCTCTTAAACACTTCTAAAGTATTCTTGTAAAAATCATTTAGATCAGAGTTTTTATAAATTACTTTCAATTTTGTGTTAAAAGATTTCAGTAACTGTTCATTTGTCTTTGTTAATAAGAAGTAAGCAAATAATTCGAAATTGATTTTAATACAATTATGTTTTTCTAACGATATTTCAATGAGTTTTCTAATATCACTTTGAGAGTCGTTCAAGAACGCTTCAGGTGTCAGATAATCTATTTCCTGAGCGGGACTTAAGCGATATGTAACAATTCTGTTTTTAAAAGCAGTCGCTATTATTTTAATATGATCAAATTCAGTTCTCAATAAACAGTTTGATTTGTGTAAGTTAGTTCTCATATGATAATTAAATTTATGTTTCGGTATTTCAATGTAGCATTTATCACATTTCATTAAAATTTCATTGGTTGATGTAATATTCGATGGTTCAACTGAAAAAACAAAACAGGAAACGACATTGTTAACATTTTATATGTACATCAGAACGTTCGGCCAATCGAGGTAGGGAGCTGGCTGCTACTCCAGTTTTTTGTGACGATTTGGTGACTCACAAAGATGCCAGCCAAATAATTTGTGACAGTACAGTTCGAAAGTTAGAAGCATTTATGTATGGCCGAACGTCCTGATATCAGAACGTTCGGCCAACCTGAACCTCCATAACTGAGGACCTTAGAGAAACTGTTTCTGAATAAGGATCTAGTGATGATTTGGTGACAAACAACCACTACTTTACTTTTACTCGGAATGCCACCGTTTAAAAGTAAAATGACCTTTAGCTCCCGGAATATCAGGACGTTCGGCCAACCTGATCTCCGTAACTGAGGACCTGAGGGAAACCATTAGTGAATAAAGATTTAGTGACGGCACTGAAACGAATTTATATTGCTTTAGTTTTTTTTGTGACGCCTCCATTCAATTGTAAATTGAAAATTAAACATTTAACCTCAAAACATTGGGATTATCGATTCCTTCACAACGAAGAAGCCTAGAAGAACCGTTAATGAATAAAGATTTAGTGACTGCCCTGAAACCAATTTGTAATGCTTCAGGTTTTTTTGTGACGACCCCATTTATTAGTAAATTGAAAATTAAACATTTAACCTCAAAACATTGGGATTGTCGATTCCTCCACAACTAAAAAGCCTAGAAAACTCGTAAAAACACCTGATGTGCGCCTGATGTCGTCGAGAATAAGGAACTGCTCTGCAGGTTTTCAGCGCAATGGTGCAAGTATTTTTACTGATTTAAGATGGATCTATAAAATGGCGCAATGGCGGATGATGATTGAAATAGGGTGACCATGTATTTTAAAGAAACAAGTATTTATTGTGTTTCTAGGTACTCAATACGTCGAAATAGTTGAAATAAGGTGATCATGTAGATATTCCAACGAAATAAATATTTATCGAGTGGGTCTCTTCTCTCATGGTGACCCAATTTAACGATGATTTTAAAAAGTACAAATTAGGATGTACCTGCCTACCTAACTACCGCTTTTGTGGATTATAGTTTTTTTAGACCTTAATAGACTCGGCCAAAATAAAACAAAAACTACTCAAGTGGACACTGACTCGTTGGAATATCTACATGGTCACCTTATATCAACTATTTCGACGTATTGAGTAGGTACCTAGGTACCTACTACACGATACATACTTGTTTCGTTAAAATACATGGTCACCCTATTTCAATCCCAATGTTTTGAGGTTAAATGTTTAATTTTCAATTTACTATTGAATGGGGTCCTCACAAAAAAACCTAAAGCAACACAAATTGGTTTAAGTTCAGTCACTAAATCTTTATTTAATAACGGTTCCTCTATGCTTCTTCGTTGTGAAGGAATCGACAATCCCAATGTTTTGAGGTTAAATGTTGTATTTTCAATTTACTAATAAATGGGGTCGTCACAAAAAAACCTGAAGCATTACAAATTGGTTTCAGGGCAGTCACTAAATCTTTATTCATTAACGGTTCTTCTAGGCTTCTTCGTTGTGAAGGAATCGATAATCCCAATGTTTTGAGGTTAAATGTTTAATTTTCAATTTACAATTGAATGGGGTCGTCACAAAAAAAACTAAAGCAATATAAATTCGTTTCAGTGCCGTCACTAAATCTTTATTCATTAATGGTTTCCCTCAGGTACTCAGTTATGGAGATCAGGTTGGCCGAACGTCCTGATATTCCGGGAGCTAAAGGTCATTTTACTTTTAACCGGTGGCATTCCGAGTAAAAGTAAAGTAGTGGTTGTTTGTCACCAAATCGTCACTAGATCCTTATTCAGCAACAGTTTCTCTAAGGTCCTCAGTTATGGAGGTTCAGGTTGGCCGAACGTTCTGATATCAGGACGTTCGGCCATACATAAATGCTTCTAACTTTCGAACTGTACTGTCACAAATTATTTGGCTGGCATCTTTGTGAGTCACCAAATCATCACAAAAAACTGGAGTAGCAGCCAGCTCCCTACCTCGATTGGCCGAACGTTCTGATGTACATCATTTTATTAACAATCCTAAAATCTATAAGAGTAGAGTAAATGATTTAAGCTTACTGTTATTTCTATTGATTAAACATAAGATTACATTGATTACATTTATTGTTATATTTTATTTTAAACAATTTCATTTAAAAATAATGAGTACTAATAAAAGTTTTCGGAATTTCTCTAAATTCCTTGCGTGTGGCGCTAATAAATTTAGACAAGTGCGCCCATGCCTCAGTGTCTACATCGGTTTGAATTTTCATTGTTATTACAGAATGCTGCCATCTATTAACTGGTAATACTTTATCAATATCGTTACACTTATACACCTTTACTTCCACATAGTGTGAACCAGTTTTAGCAGTGTGTGCTTGTCTGCTATAACCGTTCGCAATCCTACTGCTAAAATAGGAATATATGGGTGTTTTTTTACCTCCCCTTGATGCCGATGAAGTGCTAGGTTGCTCGTCATCTTCGCTGCCATCGCTCCCAAATAAATCAGCAGCTGTAGGTAGGTTCGACAACTTTATGGGGTTTATTCGTGGTTTCTTAGACGGTTTGGGTGTGGATGGAGCCGCTGCTGACATCTTGCTTCGCTTTTTCTTAGATGCCTCAACTGAAGCGGTCTCAGGAACCGTGTCAGGGACCCCTACGCTTGGAGACTCGTCCCCTGATAGGAAAAGGTCGTCAGCGAGCTGGGATGTCTTAGACCTGAAATTATAAAAATATTTGATAAATCATAATGTATTAAGCTTGCATAACTTATTGATAGATAATAAGATTAATAATATCAATACGATGAGCTCAGAGATCGATACATTAAAAAAAAAACAATGTGTGACAACCGTGATCTATTTCCAGTGTCCACACCTTAGGGTATTTTACCCTAAATTTAGGGTATTTTTACGCGTTTAGGGTATTTTTTAGGGTAGAAAATTATTTAGGGTATTTTTCAGGGTAAAATAAATTTAAAAGGATTTTTATAGAATGTGGAAAACTCCTTGCAAGCAAAATGGTGATTGATTGAATACGTGTTTCTGAACGTACATAACTTGTTGTGACGATGTCTCTTCAGTCTTCCGCTAGCACAAGAATCTATTTTTGAGGGCCAAATGATTTCGAATGAAATGTACGATTTTAAGAAAAAAAAAATACTGCAGATGTCATATAAGCCCAGACTATTAAGGATGCATTCCAAGAATGTTTGGAAAGAGTGTAATAGTTTGGCTATTAGTTTATTACTAAATTGCATTTATACGTAAATTTATTTGTATACATTAAAAAAAAGTGCCTAATTTAGGGTAATTTCGGCGAGCGTTAGGGTAAAAAACAAAAACGAAGGTGGCAACACTGTCTATTTCATACAAAAGCACGCTTCTACCTACCCTTATAGGTATACAGGTATTATTAATAAAACAGAAGAAAAAAAAACACACTTACATTTTTTTTGTAGATAAATCCGATGATTCCTCGAAGTTAAAAACCTTGCGATGATCTTCGTCGAAAGATGAGGGTGCAATAGTGCTCCAGAACTTCTATCGATGATTTAAATACTTTTTCCTAATGCGCATGCATCAATGATGCATGCACAAATATGGTAAACGCAAGCACATGTAAAAATATTGCGATGATAAACTAAATTGATATATTAATCAAATAACCCGATGTTGCCTCTCGATTTTGTTACTTTATTACAGACTCATTTGATTTATGCTTTATACAAAAAGTATGGTGTAAAACAGAATGAGTCACGAAAGCAAAAACTAAGTTAGTAATGAAGTATCTAATTATTAAAATACTTTTACAACGAACAAGAATCAGAAATTCTGTATTAATATTAGTTGCTCTATAACATTGCTTAGATTAGAAAATAAGTCCGTATGATAACCCACATACCCCGACTTCATTAGTCTAACAATAAAAATTTGATTCGTGTTTTCTATCATTGGGTAAGTGTATCACATGAACACTTTTTTTTTAACACAATTTTTATATAAATTGCTCACACTTATTAGAAACAACATTATAGTCCGGTTAAGTAGTCACGACCTCTCAAGGTCAACTACGAGATGCCCTACACAAAAAAAAAAAAAAAAAAAAAAGAAACAACATTCGTTTTTCGAAACTGCAGTGTTCAGTACGTACGTAACGGTGCAGTCTACAATGTCGGTAAGTTTTTTTTTTTTTTACTAATTCAATACAAATGTCACCATTCATAATAATTATTTTAATCATAATGTTTTATAATTTCAGGATTCCTGCCCTTTCTGTTTTATTGTAAGTAATTAGAAGAATGTTGTATTCTCATAATACACGGACTTATATATTGTATGCAGTGTATTTTTGCAAGAATGTATAAAAACTGCGTAATTGTGTTGTCTTCAATAGACGTTATTAAATCATAGTTAAAATTTAATTGCTATAAATAAATGCATATTTATAACTGTAAAATTGCTTTTTATTTAAATTCCTTTTCAATAAAATTAATTTTGTAAGTATCTAGTAACAGATTCGGACACGACTACACACAAATACCTTAAAAAAAACAATCACAAACACACGCGTAGATGTCATCTGAACTTCACCTTGCGTTTTTGCAAGCACATACCAATCCGAATAATGAGATCAACGGATTCGGAGTAGGTACTTATAAATAGCTTAGTATGATTTTATGCATTTAATTCTTGCAATTGTAATGTGATGGTTGGATCGTTTTATAATAACTTTATTTATAAGAAGCCTAGTTTATAAGACTTTGTAAAGTAATTATGAAGTTCAAGAGTGCTTCGAATTTTGTATGATTCACATTCAAAAGACGATTTTCATGAACTTAATTTAACCCGCTATCTAAATAAAGTGATGATGGTATCTGCATTTCAAATCATAGTAGACAGTATTTAAATAGATCGGATCAGAGTGGATCTCGTCAATATAATATCAAAAACATGGAAACAAATACTAGAATATCTCAGTCTAGGTTATGTTCTGATGGTGAGAAGTCACTTACTAACCGATGTATAATTGGGGCGAGCAAAGAGACTTCTAAAAAATTACTTACCTAACTGACAGTGACTGCTGGCGGATCGGCTCAAACGGCTGTATTTGAGGTTCATCCGGTAGGTTGATAGTTGACGTCGTAAATACAGTCCTTTTACATCTGACAGCAGCATCCCAATAGCAACCTTATCGTAACGGAAATAAATATCACTGTGATTTTGTCAGACTTGTCAATCAGCAATCCAACAAAGCCTTATTGCAACAAAAAAATAAAGATGTCTTTGATTTGGAAAGTGACGAAAAAACATACAACCTGGTACTAAGCAGCAAATTGCAATAAGATCACCTACGAGGGAAGCGCCAGGGTTGTCCGCCAAATGCCCTATTAAATGACTATTTCGTGAAATATCAATGAATAGGGATTTAGGAACTTATAAGTACTTTTAGGGTTGCTAACCCTACTTTATATTATAGTATAAAGCCTTTGGATATATTATGTATATTAAACTAGATTATATTACCATTTTTTTATGCATATATGTCCATAAATGGTATTTTCTGAGTAGCACAATAAACACCACAACAAACGACCCTTGACCTTGTAATTTGATGTCGCCTCCGATAGTGTTTGCCGTGAAAAGTAATATTTTAACGTAATTTCGTTGTATTTTTATTGTCTTGTAAATAGGTACTATACAGGGTGTAAGGGACATCGACGCACAACCGGGTAACATGGAATCAGTACATGATTCTGAACCCCCCTGCGTTGAAATTTATTGTCGGTTCGGAGTCAATTACGTATCAACACACTAGTTTCGTTAAAACCACGTTTACACGATGCAAGTTTCTTACTTGAGGCATGGAATAAAGTGGAAGCTACAAATTCTTTGCATCTACTAAATACTGTGTAGACGGTGTAACTTTTATTGTTGCTTCAACATATGATAAGCCATAAGCAATGTAAATCGCACCGTGTAAATTAGGCTTAAGTTCGACGCGGTGTCGAGTCGCGTTCGATGTGAAACGAGGCCTCTTTTTCGCTTCTATTGCATGGACATAAAGCTCATTCTGACTGACTCAAGCCCATTCCCCGCCGATAAGTGTGGTCACTTCCTGAGCGTATCCTAAAGTAATTGAGCCATTTTAAATCGAGTTGGCAGGAAAGTATGATTCATTTCTTTTTATACCAAAAACTCAGGGAAAGCCACAAGAAAACACATAAAACCAATTTCTAATACTTTACTGTCTCAGCTTTTCAACAGATATAAGTAGGTACTACAACTAAAATACTACACAATACTACGGAAGTTTATATGTAAGTAAATAATACAATCGCTTTATAAATAAATTGCACAAATTAAGAAAAGCTTTGAAATGCCAAAATTAATTGAATGTCATATCGTCTGCGTTTTACAATATTCAACAAAAGTAATAATTAAAGTCATGGATAATAATTGACTTCTAAAATGACTACCAACTTAACGGACGATGACTTATATTAGAAATGTTCGAACAAATAATGTAATTTCAGTGAAGGCAGAGAGAAATGAGATTTTCGAAAAAAACTGTAAAATCGATGAAAATATGGAGATATACGCTTTTAAACTTTTTGGAGGGGATTATTACCGTCCTTGTCGTGCGGTATGGACAATGTATGACGCTTACATAGCCGTGACGTCACTTCTATGATATTGCTAACTTCGCCTAGCAGTTATTTTAAAACGTTTTTATCTGGCAATTTGATAAGCTTTTTTTTTTATTGTTGGCACTATTTGCAAACAAATATAATTTTGAAAAAAATTCTTCAGCCCTATGTCCGTATAATCAAATCATAACTGTCATTTTTGACAGTCGAATGAAATGGCTCTATCAAAGTAATTTAACGTTGGATGTCAATTTGCTTAAAAATAATTTCAGTAACAGTACAATAACACAATTTAATAATTTCTTCACATTTTAGGATTAGTATTCTGCTACATCCTTTTATCAATTAGAACGTTATCAGCCCACCAAGATAATAAGACAACTAGGCGGAATTTGGTGCATTTCATACGAAAATTAACCTTATTTGTATAAGGTTAACGTGCTAGAATATAAACGACTGTGATCAAGCATGTCATGCGAATATGAACATTAACTTTGTAATAATAAGATTCATTTTCGTTTGAAACGAGAGAGATTTCAACCAAACCCCGCATTTGTCTCAATATCGTACAGTGATTATAACCCGTTCTAATCACCCTGGCTGGCCAATAAAGATAATGATTCAATTTACAGAGATCCTGACTATCCTTCTATCTCTTCCGTAATTTTGTTCAAACACA
The DNA here is from genome assembly GCA_963555695.1 of Dasypolia templi. NCBI lineage: Eukaryota > Metazoa > Arthropoda > Insecta > Lepidoptera > Noctuidae > Dasypolia > Dasypolia templi. The sequence goes on along the minus strand of OY743148.1, from coordinate 3,794,266 downwards.
ATGTTTCGAAACAGAGTTATTAAAACCATACTTCTTAATCAGAAAAGTAATATTAAATTGAACGACACAAATGGGGCACGTATAAATAATGGGCGTAAAAAGACACTTAACCAAGCTGATAGTCACTTGTAATCCCCGTCATTGTTTTTTTTTTCTACTGGACCATACCCAGCATGTCGATTCTGTAAAAATCTCACCGTGAAGACTTGCGTGGAGTGAGCTGTCAGTGTCACCCCGTCTTGGTCAATCCCTAGCATCAGTGGCACTGACGGCTCACTCCAAGCTCACTTCACTTAAGTATTTACGGTATGGTTACAGAATAGTACTACTGACCACGGCCCCTGTAGCGTTGCTTGCTCCCATAAGAACAAAGGTTCTGGGTGTGTTACATTGCGCACTACCGCAAACAGCAAATTTTCAAAGCAATAATAAAAGTATTTTCCCAGCAATTATATTTGGGCAATGTTTATTAAAAAAAAACAATAATATCAATTTTTGTCTTAATCAAATCAACAAAATTTGAGCGTAAATAATATCGCTTTTTAAGCTTTTAACCTATATTAAGTAATACATGTCACCCGTCGTCTCTTAATAATTGTTAATTGATATATTGTTATTGAGCTTAAATTAATTAATTTCGAGAGTTTGGAAGCGGAGGAAATGGCAAAATGACAACAACAGTACATTTTGTCAACAGTTTTTTGACAGACAGAAATTGTGTTAAAGTATTTTATAAAAACTTTTATTTTGCCTGAGGACTACTTTCGGTCTCAACCAAAGCCTTTTGAGTTCTAATAGGGTCAGCGCAGATTGAGTAACAAAGTGCTCGATCAGTATTGCATGGATAAATTGATAATGAACTAAATCACAACTAAATTAGAATTCAAAATAGCGTGCCTCCTATTGCCACTACCCCGGAACCAATACCACAAACAGGACTAGAAAATAACATACAAATTAAAAAATATACCTTAAACACTACGCCAAAAGCAACAAATTAGTAAGAGCAAGCGAATCCGGAATGTATACAGCACGCATAAAAAAGCAATAAAAAAAATTGTGTTCGTTGCAAATCACGAGCGCTCGTGTTGAGACTTTTATGTCCATTGACTTAAAGTTTAAATTACAACGAGGGACGCGCGCTCATGAAATGCAACAATTCTATAAACATTCCAAAAGAAAACAGATCTCAATGATTCAAAATAGAGAAGCTTAAAATAAAGTTGTACATAAATAAAAATACTCGAAATATGAAACGTAAAGCATTCGATTTCAAACATTAAGCAATCTCAAATACTTGCAATGAGACATGGTCTTCGGTATGTGTGAGTGTAAATGCGTAAAAAAAGTGAATTGTGGGTCAATACTTTTTTTTTCTGAGTCGCTTTTAAACATGATCTGGTAGTTTGAGTAATTTATGCGGCCTTCCCAAATGCCCTTTCCTTAGTATTGTTCGTCGAATCGTTGAGCTCCTTAAGTTCTGAGTTGAGCTGTACGATTACTATTACGACAAATGCGTGCACTGACTGGGCAGGTCCACTCAATTTGTGAGGTTCTTTCCTCAAAGGACTACTTCAGACACCGATCCAAATGGTCTTCACATCTGACCAAGATTATGTCTGGACTTTAAAAGAGGCTGACCTCTGAGTTTGTTTCGGCCTTTCATCTCATATTAGTCAGATAGGAAACGCCGACCACATCTAGTTTAAAAAAAATATGATAGACGAGTAAAAAAAGTGTTTGTGCAAACCTACTTACAGAATTATCATTTATCAATGGCTTCTACTCAAAAGTGAAGCTAAGCGTATGATACAGTGAGCTTTAAACTTGCCGGCAGTTCTGACCCATTCATCCATTTCGACTTTACGCATCGACCGCGTTCGGCGCTCGGATTGGTCCTTCACCAAACGAAAGTTGCGCTCTGATTGGCACTGCACGCGCGTAGCATGACCGACTTTAGTCGACGGAAGAATAGACAAAATGACAGTTTTTTTTTACCGCGCGCGACGTTTGACCTTCAAGATTATACTCCTGCCCGCACTTTTCATCACTTTCGGCATAAAAAAGGCGATTTTACTTTGAAAAACACGGAACACAGCACACTCTTGACACCTGACATAAACGTCAAGATGTTGGCAAACGATTGGTTCCGATTTTGGCCCCACGCAGACTTATTTTGCGCGCACTCTACTCGCCTCTTGTTCAGAGTCGTCAGGAAGTTTCCAACAGGCCCCGAAACTGTACGCTATTATCGTAATTTTGAGAGCGTACGGAGCATAGAAATCACATACCAATGATGACCTGGAAACTCAGCTCAGCTACCGCACTAATGGCTGGCTAAAAACTTAATTTGTTCTGTCACACATATCTAAAGTCCATGTATCATTGCTTAGTTACCTACCGATGTATAAGGAAACCAATATAACTATTAAAAAAGCTCAGAATCTTTCACACGTCTGTATCGAGACTCGATTGGAAAATAATACAAAAAACAATAATTTTCTCATTCAATAATGAACGCAATATTTACAAAAAAATATGTCTTCTCGTGCACGGTTTCAAGTTGACTTGATAAAATGCATGAAAATGGTCAAGAATAATAATTGTTTTATGCAATGTGATATGAAATTATTAATTTATCCCATTTAAATTATTTCAAATCAATAAAGCCTTTATTTTTAATGATTTTTAAGTAATATGCTATTCTTTTTGATAGCATGTTTCCCACAAACTTTTCTTTGTTTTGAGTATTTGTTCTTTTTTGTGTCATGTTTACCGCAAATAAACTATTTTTTCTTTCTTTCTTTATAGCCCATTTATTGGGTTCCGTACCCAAACGGTGAAAACGAATGGAACCTTATTCCTTAGTATACGCCGTCTGACTGTATCCTTTTAACCATACTAGTGAGCCCGTAAATTTTCACAAAAATATGTGTTCCATACTTTTCTCTATGGCAATTAGTGCCGATATCGAAATTTCTGACCATGTGAGGTGTGTTCTGGAACATCGTGTGAAAAATAAAATGAGTTCTATGGTCTCCACCCATATGTTTTATAGGAGTGCGCTGGCTGGCTGTGTGACTGGCCGCTCTGACGCTTGCGGAAGTGTTAATGATGACGTCACGTTGAAGTAGTTGCACGAAGGCTGCGCTGAAGTTCATGTTCAGGGTCACCAGTATAGAGGTATGAGGAACAGGTTGTAAAGTTCACTCATACTCTATAGAAAAGGGAGGATCCTCCGACCAGACGGGTGTCGTGTCTGGTCAACTGCCCAACGATTGATGTCGGAACGTTGTATATTAACTCTGCTTGCGCGATGCAGGATTTTGCGTGACATCAGTGTGTTGCGTATATGTGGCGGTGTTGATGCGGCCACGGTTCCTTAGTCTGCAAGTCAGACTTGCTCTTGCCCGTTTTTTCATGACCTTGACAGAAAATCTTTATGTGCTTACACTGACCTTATACCTACACCAGAGATTATTCTTGACCATTCTACCCTTTCACTGGATACTATCCCTATTACCAAGTTCTAATTTCTATCGTCTCGTAGAAGAGACTGTTGCAGTTAAATAGTTTACAATCCCTTGTTGAAGTATACATATTCTGGCGGCTTGCCGTCCGTGTTCTTTAGGATTTGTTCGTAGTTGTCCTTCTCGAAACGTTTTATTGTGTCTATGGACAGTTTGCTGCGGAGAAAACAAACATTTTATTTATTACAAGTAGTAGATTGTTTGTCGTTTGATGATTGTGAACGAAAATCAGAAATTAACCAACGGAAACGTACTACCGGTACAAAAATTATCATGTCTAAATCCAGGTAATAAACTGACAAAATGTATTATGTACATATATATTCAAAAAATCAAATCTTAATTCACTACTAAAGTTACTAATAACATAATTCAATCATGAGTAGAACAAGACAAGTAGCGCCATCTAGCGTCCTAAAACAATTGTGACCGTCGAAAATTATTGTTATTTTCTTCGGGAACAATATTTTTTTTCAGGATGAAAGGTACCCCATGACCTTTTCTGTACCCCTGACCATGTATATGCAACATTTCATGATGATCGGTTCATTGGTTTAGGCTTGAAAAGGTAACAAAGAAACAAACAAACTTAATTTCGCATTTATAACATTAGTTAGGATTAGGATTATAAATATTTTTTGTTTGTTACGCTTTCACATTAAAACGGCCGAACGGAATTTGAATTGAATTTGGCACATTGGTAGACCATGACCTAAGTTAGGACATATGGTACTTCTTATCCCGATATTCTAACGGTATCGAGACTTATGGGGGAGCTACCGCGGGGCGCATCTAGTAAAGAAATAAATTCGCTTTAAATCAAATTCGATTTCAGATATTCCAAGAGTAATTCTATACAAAAAATAACAAAAAATCGATAAACACTATTTCGTTAGTATTAGTCTCTAATTATAATTATCAAAATATACATACCATCTTTGAGGGAAGATCGCGCAGGCAGTTGGTACCATAAATGTTAGGCTAAAATTAAAAAAAAATACGATTTAGTTTGAAAATACACATGAAAGTCGTAATAATGTGATCAATCATTTTATTTTGTAGAACAGCTGTTAATCGGACACTCAAATATCTGGCTAACTTCGATCTTGGCCACTCTCATCATCTTACGACGATGACATAAAGAAAACATCACGCCTAGGTATTCCCCGAAGAGTTAGGCAAATAGTACGAACATACATAAGGACCTATTCTATTCTATTATATTCTAGTACACAAACATTTCGCAAGTTCAAAGATCTTCATTCCAAACAGCTTATAATAAATAGGTGGTCTTAACACACTATATGGATCCCTGGGTCTGTTTTTATTTTTATTTCAATTTAAATAATAATAGGCTCGCCCCCTATTACATGGGACTTAAACATAACTGGCGAAATGTGGGTATACAGGTACACCTCTGCTCAACCCTTCGAGGACACAAGGCGTGATGTTATGTTATTTAAATAAAAAAGCGCGTTCACTGTCAGAATGCATAGAAGACATCATGTATTTTCAAAAACTGTATTGATTGGACAAAAAAAATAAAACACTATGACGTTAATATGTTGCTTTAAGAATAATCTGGCAAGAAATCAGAATGATTGCTTGTGTATTAGTATGGTTTTTAATCGTTAAAAGAATTTTTTGAGGTATCTTCGTGAATTTTATCTTTGCGTTCAGGTCCTGCAGTCCTCTTAATATAAAGTGAAACTCACAACATGCCGACGATGGCAGTCTGTATGCCAATGTGCGCCCACCGGATCCTCTGCATCCAGGGTTTGGGCTCCAGACGCTCCATGATAACCGGTAGAAGTAACATACCAGGGGCACACATCACGATTCTGGAATGAAAAAAAAAAATTAAAAAAACTAAACCACACTCTAAAAAGTTATAATAAACAAGACATTGATGTGATTATTTTCCTGACTATAACCCGCGGGACAGCATCAGACCCTTTGTACACGGCAGGGTAACCTTACAGTACGGCATATAAAAGGCGCCGTAAAAAAATCGTGTCCGTCAACAAGCTTCCATAGCGATCCATACAATACTGACGACCGTGCCTACGCACGGCGAATAACCCGTAGTTTTTCACAGCAAGAAAAACGTGTGTTTACAAAGGGCCTGACACTTCCAACGATACCTCGTGTTGGGAATCGAACACAACACAACACCTTGCGCGCGGTCTGCACGAGCAAGCGGCGTGATCAACGCGTCATCGGCACGCTGACCACTCGCTTCAACGAACTCCACCGCGACATTACTTGTTTGTACGGGAAAGTTTATTATTGTTATGAGCACGGCAGATAGTATATATATATGTATTTAGGCAATGGTTTAATCATTGCCTAAATACATATCCTAAATACTATCTTGTATTGCTCCCCGCGCTAATATTGGTCCTTCGAGCCGGATATCAAAATAAGACTAGAAGTTTAGGAGTTATGAGACCACATGACATAGCCCGTTAAAATCATAACCCTTTTTGGTATAGAATAAGAGAACTTCTTTCTGTGACATAGGTAAAATCAAATACATACCTACACTGTTATAGATACATGAAGTTGCCACGAACCAATTGACGAGTTTCGCTAGATCATTAAAACCACCATTATGTAAGTTAGGTATTTTGGAACAGGTAAACCGTCACGTTAAAAACATAAAAGCATTAACTACACTACAAGATACAAGTAAACCAGAAAGAGCAGGCACATAGGCAATCATCGTCTACCTTTGAAAATGCGAACGCGCGATGATGAAATCTAAGGAGCTGCTATGATACAAGTACTTACTTATTTTGTATTCCCATGGGTACAAAATGAGAGATTAACAACTCTATACAATTCCAAAACTCTTTCCGATCTGCTATCGGAGTTTGTAACCAGAGATAAAGTTTTATAAACGCGCAATGATAGCTGCTCTACCACAAAGCGGGGCAGGACAAAGTTAACAAGCTTTGCGTCTGTGGCGCGACGTTCGTGGTAATTCGGAAACACGAAGGTTACCAAAATCAAAAGTAATTTATTCAAATTAGGCTGAAAATCAGCAAATTTCTAACGTTAAGAAGTGGCGCGACAAACTCTCCAGCAGCACAGTTGTCTGTTCAGGCAGAAAAAAACTTGATTCTATACAATAATAGGTATGCAAAGAAATTAACATTTCGAAACTAAGATCATCAAATTAAATTATCTTATGCAACATAACTTACTAAATAAATAAAAGCCTCCAGGTATAAAGGGCGTGATAGCTTACATAATTATGCAATACTTATTAATTGTATATAAATTTTATTGAAAGCACATACCTTTTTTGTTTACCTGTACATGCGCAATTATACTTTAGAAAACCATTACAAATATAATATGTTAATATTCCATATTGTTCTTACCTTGAGGTGACGACTTGAGAAATACCCTTCGCAGGCGCGATTTGAGACTTGCCTATCACTTTGCCGTTTTCGTCAGTTACGTCCAGACCTGTAAAATTAAGAGTAAAAGAATAAGATGAAAAGTTTAGTAGAAAAAGATGCTGATAAGTTTATTTTATATTGTTTGGTTGGATAAACAAAATAAAATATTATTACAGTCATAGGGGGAGTGTAGTCCTGTCAGGGTCGCGGGTTGCTCGAAAGAGATAGCATGGCCTTGGCCCTGTGCCAGCTGAAGGAACACGGGTGGGTTGGTTGGTAGGTGGGCACAGTAAAAGTCTGACACGCCCTCCCGCTTCACTCAGAGCGGGAGAATTCATTTGATGATTCCCCACTTTTCCCAGATTTGGGGGAGTGTAGTAGAGCAGTGGTGGCCCAGTGGTAACGGCCGCGACTTACGAGTTGTAGGTCGTAGGTTCGAACCCAAGTTAAGTTCGCTTTACTTTGTATAAATTATTTCTTCACCACTGCTCTCAAAGCGGTAAAGGAAAACGTCGAGGCAACCGGCATGTCTTAGAACCAAACATTCGTTCATTATAAATAGGCTGATTTATTTTAAAAAAGAGTGCATCATAAAACATAACGTCACGCCTTGTTTCCCCGAAGGGTTGGGCAGAGGTGTGTTAGAGTTTGTATATATGTCAAAAATCTTTGAAGGTGTAGCTATAGAACCTCCATAGAATAATGGAATAACCATTGGACATTCTCACAAAGAATAGTAACAATGGTGTCACTTCTTGATTTATATTTTTCCATGTAAAACGTCTTGTGAATAAACGTATATTAGATATTTATGCCTCTATTTCTATTTCTTTAATAAGGTGTACCTGTACACCCACATTTCGCCAGTTATTTTTAAGTCCCAATGTAATAGGGGGCGAGCCTATTGCCATCAACCGGGCACAAATCCATTCTCCGGGCTGCTACTGAGAAATAATGAAAACTGCAACATAATGAGCCCAATTTTTTTTTGGAGTTTCATTAACACGAAAAAGCTTTCATCTTTAGATTTTAGAGAATCAGATATCCTAACTATTATTATAAATGCGAAAATAAGAATGTTTGACTTGTTTGTTACGCTTTCACGTCAAAACGGATGAACGGCTTTGAATTAAATTTGCAAACAGCAAGTTTCCCATAAATCTACAACATTTCAATTTTCAACTTGTAACTCCTAGTAATGTATAGAGACTCAAGATGTATGTGTAGATGACATCATTGATCGTTGAAACATGAGACGCATCTTGACATCACAATATCGCTTTCAATGCACGTAGAACCAATGCCCACTGATTAAAAGTAATCAAAGATTGTATAAATAACGTCGATAATAATGTGCAGGAGGTACTTACCTAAAACAATCTCGTTCTGTCTCATTAACGGAATGTTTACCCAGTTCGCGGCCGCCACTGCAACGAATGGAACGAAACGCTGGAAAAAAAAAATTGATTGTTTGAAAACATTGTTGCAGCCTATTACGTTCCCACTGCTGGGTCACAGGCCTCCTCTCTGGGATCCAACAGTGCGAGTTTGTATTGTTAGTCGGGGCCGCTACCACTGGGCCACTACTGCTCACTGATGAAGTAGGTATGTGAAGTACTAAACATCTGACAAATTGTCTGCACGACCAAGAGAGAACGAGTGGACACCATGCTATGGTCGAAAGAATGACTAATCTTGGTTAGCGACATATATTTGTAGGTATATAAGCATATTTTTATTGACTAACTTTATCTATGTTTTATCCTTAACTTAGAAGCATGATGTGCAAGACTTAGAAGGATCAAAAATTGCCTATTTTGTATTAAAACTTCCAAAGAACAATGGCGGCTAATTATTTGAACATTAAAAACTTGTTACTTATATGAAAAATATTGTAAAATGTTCGTTTATAATTCCTAAATACATTCTATAGAAGTTTTTACATTTTAAACTCCGTGGTTAATAAATATTGAGAGTTTCATTCTTTGGTTTTTTAGCGGTAAATATGAATTTTAAAACCACTAATCTAAACAATGTTGCCAACTGAATGCTTTTCGCGCGATCTAGAACTTTTTCTAGCTGTGGACTACAGTTACACGTCTAAGAAATACGTACTAGGAGGTGGCTGGTGGTATAAATAAATTGACCTAAACGCAATACTAATTTATTTACTATGTCGTCGTTTGAAAGAGGTAACAAGTTTTTTGTTTTAGTTGTCCGAATGAATGATTAAAATGGCAACTCAGACTTTGCGTTGTTAGAAACACTGACACTGACAGTGACAGTTGCTCTCGAGCCGCAGTTTTTTTTTTCGTTTTGGCTTCGCACGGTTTGTGCATTCAGCCAGTGTCACGTTTAGTTTATTACGAAGGAAACAAAGCTAGGGAAACGAAAATATAATATTTACAATAAGTTATAACGGGATTTGGGGCTAAAATCTATAGGATCAGTATTTATAACAGTGATACCATAATGAATAATGAACTAAAATTACAACTTCATATTACACTTGGGAGCAAATAAATCGAGCCACTTCCTTTTTCACGCATTATGGTTATTATTTTTGGTATTATGGAACGCATCGATTCGAAACATATATCGCCTAAAAGGGTATTTAATAACCTTTACAATGAGGGTAGTTAGTTGTCAAAATTTCATTTTAATTAAAGTTTAAAGGGTAGAATAAAATTATCGCATTTAATTTGCTTATGACATTTTTATTGTACTCTGTTAAGAAAAGATTAAATTTGAGGTTTTTGTTAATCATACCCATATTACTTGTTATTGTTGTCTTTATCTGTGTCTGTGTAATCAAAACAACCTGATAAAATGGATACTACACCGACGGAAGCTGCCCAAGTTGTAGCTTTACTTGAGGTTGGACACGGACAACGTGAAGTGGCACGCAGACTTCATTTGAGTCGTTCAAAGGTAAAGCGGGTATACCGCAGGTATCTGGAGACTGGTGCTTTTGTTCGGCGACCTGGAACTGGCCGACCACGGGCAACAACAGAACGTGACGACCGCTTTATTGCAACCAATTCGTTGCGCGACCGTGGACTTAATGCTGTTCAGCTACAGCAAGCGTTACGTGACGTTCGAGGTGTCGCAATCAGTAGGTGGACAGTGAGACGAAGACTAAAGGAACGAAATTTAACATCACACAAACCAGCAACTGGCCCAAAATTGACTGTAGCTCATCGCCGATCTCGCTTGGAGTTTGCTCGAGAACACATTAATTGGACGTTAGAAGACTGGAGGTCAGTTTTGTTTTCTGACGAGTCAAGAATCTGTCTTTTTAGCAATGACGGGAGAAACCGAGTGTATAGACGTCCTGGTGAAAGATTTGCCCAATGTTGCATTCGAGAAACTGTGAGTTTTGGTGGTGGTTCTTGTATGGTGTGGGGAGGAATTTCTCTAGACGGAAAAACGGAACTTGTCTTCGTCGACCCCGCCAACGATGGCAGTGGTAGACGTGGATTAACAGCTGACCGATACATAACTGACATTCTTGAAGACCACGTAATGCCGTATGCTGGTTTTGTCGGAGAAAATTTCTTGTTTATGCATGACAATGCGAGACCTCATACCGCGCAGATCGTTACGGAATACTTGTCTGCGATCGGGATTCAACAAATGGTATGGCCAGCACGAAGTCCCGATTTGAACCCGATCGAACACCTATGGGACGAGCTAAAACGGAGAGTCCGAGCCAGGGTTCCCGCTGTTTCATCCATTCCCGAGCTTAAAGTCGCTGTGCTTGAAGAGTGGGAGAACATACCACAATATGTCATCGTAACTCTGATCAGATCGATGACTAATAGGCTACAAGAATGCATCAGGGCACGGGGGGGTAATACCAGTTATTAAGAATATTTTTTTTGCAATAATTTTGTTTTTTATTGTTTTTATGGACTGTTTTAGCCCTACTAAATTTTCTATGAAAATTACAATTTTTCTTGCAGAGCCAATAATTTATCATTCAATAAGGTTATTATTCAATAATTTACCCTCATTTTTAAGGTTATTAACTTAACTTTTAGGCGATATATAGTTCGAATTGATACGTTCCATATTCCCAAAAATATTTACCATTTTACGTGAAAAAAGGTAGTGGCTCGATTTATTTGCTCCCAAGTGTATTTAAAGTAATGAGGCATACTATACATTTATATACAGGAAAGCTACTTGTACAAAGTAAAGAAAGTATTGAGGTAGGGAAAGGAGTACGAAGGAACAAGAGGTTACTGAGAACGGATGCACAGTCATATAAGGGACAGGAGAAAAAAATTTGATCTAAGTCACCTACGTCTGTGCCACACCTGCTGTTATATATGTTTGGCTTACAGATGACTTGTTTTATTTCTTTATTAAAAAATTCATTATTTTATCATTTATTCAAGAAACGAAAATTCACACGATTGACAATAGTCAAAAAACTTTAATACACAAAAGTTGTTTCAAATTCAAAATTCCCGCCAAAAAGACTCAATATTTATTAACAACGGAGTTTTTTGACGAAAACGTTTTCTAATATAAGTCTAGGAACTTATTACGAAAATTTTACGGTAGTTTTCATTAATGTAACAAGCTTTTTTACTTCAAATAAAATGATGTATGGGCACCTGCCATTGTTCTTTTGTATTAAAACTACCATTTTATGGTAGTTGTTTCCTTGAGTTTCATTCACAGAGATAAGGCCTGTGTCCCAGGAGTGGGAATATTATAGGCTAAATTATATGCTATTATTATGCTTTAAAATTCATGACCGATTATTGGAACAAACGGTTCTTCCGTCACTTCCTTCAGGCTGACGCATGTTAGCGGTTAAAACGATGCATAACTATCATCATCAAATAAAACATAACATAATCTACCTAATGTGGTAAATAATAAGGGTGTTACATGATACTGTCTGTCACCTAGGCTGATACAATTTAATATTTTCAGACTGATCGTTTAACATCGATGGTGCAGACATATGTTTCAAATAAAAAGTATTTAGGCGCTTCCCCGACGAAACGACCTCGAGCGTTCGGTCCTTTTCCGTCCCGCCGCCCGCTCCGCGCCGCCGCTCACTCTCGCTCTGTTTCGCTCTCTGCGCACGCCCATTTATCATACAATTCAGTTTTTATTTTGTAATTATCTATTCATAACTGCAATCCTCAAATTATTAGAACGTCACCTTAAAAGCTAAGGTGACGTTCTAATAATTTGAGGATTTTGTTTTACTACCCATGTATTACTTGTCTTGACTAATTAATTATGTTATTATCTGCGCCTATCGTAGTGCTTTTCTTTAAGTAATGAGGCTCTTTGTACAGTCGAGTTGTTTAATGTCTGAGTATGTTCATGAATCATAAATATATTGGCAATGGTTAGTGGTGGTTATATAGGCAATCTGTGACGTCATAAATATGTGACTACATTATTTCAATAATATTGATACAGGCAGACTCAAAAAATCGTGCGCAATCCCTTGTTCATATATTTACAAAGTTAGGTTCACAAATATATAAGGTGTATCTATTCATACACGAAATATTTTAAGAGGGAACTCTATAGGTCGTTTAGAAGCTATAGAAACGAAAAAGAATTTTTTATGTAAATGTTTTTTTTATTTTACGTAATTATCATAATTTAAAACTGCTTGAGATGTTTTGCATAAAACCGGCCTGCTCTATGAATCAAAGACGCGGCGGCCGGCGCGCGGCGGGGAGAGGCGCGGGCGCGGTGCCGTCTCTCTGTTTAACATATCACTGGTGAACTGTAATGAACATTCGACAATACACCTCTGCCTATCTCTACGGGGAATGCAGGCGTGATGATGTTCACAATAAACCAACTTAGGTAGACTTCGTAACTCGACCTCGTCTTATTTTGATAACAGAGTTATCGATTACAATAAAAATAAATGTGAATTTAAAATACAAAACGACCTAAATCTAAGTAGGTACAATATTGAATTCCCTCCTCGCAGTTTTACAAAAACAGTACCTTCTGTAAACCAGGTACTTACATCTAAATAAGCAGCTAATGACCTCTGTTGGGTTACGACTTTTACGAGCGAGCATCGAAACGTTTCAATCATTTTCTTATTTTTTTTTACGAAAAGGATCCTAGATTCGATTAAAACATTCATATTCTACAGTGTTACACATCTTTTAGATAATAATAATAGAAAAATAAACAGCTGACGCAACGCGAATTCGCGTAAGGTAATGACTTCTGTTAGGTTACGAACTGTGCGTCGAGTCGTATCTGTCAGCTGATTGTTATGTTGTGTACCTACCTATTTGTACAGATGTAAACTGTAAGAAGTGCATAGCGCGAACAATTTAAAATGTACATACCTCATAACGACGTAGTTTTTATTTACACTATTTACACCAAAATTGCTGTAGGGGACGATGGGGGAATTACGGACACGGGGTAAATACGGACTAACAAATATCTACTCTATCCCTGCCGCCCGCGTCCCGCCGCCGCCGCCGCGATCACTGGTTACGTTCCGCCATCTTTAGTGCCAACCAAACATTCCGGACAGACGGCTGCGCCCACGTTTCAAGGTAATTGGTTTTTGATTTTTTTTGTGATTTTGATGTAATTTTTGGGATTAACTATTTTGAGTGTTGTTCAAAAAGAATAAGCGTCAGTAAAAAAGTCATATTTTCTGTCGATTGCGATGTTAATGACGAGTAAATAGTACAACAGTTTGTATTGATAAATTTTGTTAACCTAAAAATTTTGTTGTTGTACTTTTTCTAACTCGTTTGGGGCAATTGCGGACAATGGCCTGGGGTAATTACGGACGTCCGTAATTACCCCATTGTTTATCAAAACCTATAGCAATGTTTCTATATTCCAGATGCCTCGAAAATATATTAAGAAAAAAGAACCAGCTTACACCATTGAAACTTTACAGAGAGCTGTGCAAGAAATTAAAGAGAAAAAGACTCCTTTTCGACAGGCGGCAGAGAAGTATGGCATTCCCAGAGCGACCCTTTTTGATCAAGTGAAAAAAACCTTTTTTTTTTTTGGGTGGGAAATCATCAAATGACTTCTCCCGCTCTGGGTGGAGCGGGAGGGCGTGTCAGACTTTTACTGACTAAAACCCACCCGTGTTCCTTCAGTTGCCTGTGCCAGGGCCACGGTTTTCTCTGTGGAATAACCCGCGACCCTGAGGCGTCGGCCCTATCGGACCCCGTCATTTTGTGCTGACATCTCTTTGAGGCGCGCGTGGAACACAACGCGCCGTCGACCCGGGCCTGGTCCTTACCGGACGGCAAGCTACCCATTGCTCGCCGTCCGCAAGCCCGCGCCTACGGTGGCCGGGAATCTGCAGGCGACTCCCGACGCCCAGGGCGTCTCCTGCGGCGGCTAGTGGGGGCGTGAGGGCGCAAGGCTCTCTCCCTCACCCGCTCCGCCTCCTCCTTCGCGAGCATTACTGCTTCGCAGAAGGAGGTGACGGCTCGCCATTCCCTCTCGCTCCGTACCATGGCCTGGACCAGGGCCGGACGCGAGAGATCGCCGCCGCCAATCGCCTCCGCGAGGACACTGCGGTGCTCCGCCCAAGCTGGGCATACCTCCACCGTATGCTCCACCGTGTCCTCCGGGCGATCCACACAATGGTGACACCCGGGCGTTTCCTCCCGCCTTATGCGAAACAGGAACCTCCCGAAACAACCGTGTCCGGTGAGGACCTGTGTCAGGCGGAAGGTGAGGACGCCGTGGCGCCTCTCCAACCACTCCTCAAAGAGGGGACTTACCGCCGCTATTGTGGCGTGCCCAGCACTGGGTTGCGACAATCGCACCCTCCATGTCGCCATGAGATCCCGCCGGAGCTCTGTCCGCTGTACCGTGATTTGTCGCGGCAGCGGAGTTACACCCCGGCGTTTTGCCTCCTCGCGCCACTCCCATACGTGCGCGAGGGCTTTTGCCTCCAGATCCCATGGCGGCAATCCGGCAAGGAGGCTCGCCGCCTCGCATGAGACCGTGCGGTATCCCCGGACCAGCCGGATGGCCATGACCCTTTGGGACGCGTTCAACCTGCGGGCCGGTCGGCGCCTCAAAGAACGCGCCCACACCGGTGCCCCGTAAAGGGCCATGGACCGCACGACTCCCGCGTAGAGCCTCCGGCAGGAGTCGTTTGGACCCCCTAGATTGGGCAGGAGCCGCCTCAAGGCAGCCCCAGCCCGCTCCAGTCTGGGAGCCAAACGTCGGAAGTGCTCCACGAAGTTCCACCGGCTGTCGAGGACGAGTCCCAGGTACTTCATCGTCGACTCGACACCGATGTGAACCCCTCCCGCCGTTATCTGGGAACCCGACAGTGGCGCGTTCCGAGGACCATGAAAACACATGGCCTCGGACTTGTGCAGGGCCACTTCGAGTCCCAACTGCCGGATCCTATCGACGATTGTCGCAACCCCGAGTGTCGCTTGTTCGGCCGCCTCCTGGTGCGACCTCCCCTGTGCCAGGACCAGCGTGTCGTCAGCGTAGCACACCACGCTGACGCCATTCGGGAGGTCGGCGCGCAGCACCCAGTCGTAACCGATATCCCACAGAAGCGGCCCCAGGACCGATCCCTGTGGGACACCGCACGACATCTCTCGCCGGTTCCACTCTCCCCGGTGACCGGGGTAAAGTGAAAAAAACCTGTGTTAGTACCATGCCAAAAAGAGGAAAGAAGTCAGTTTTCAATGAATCTCAAGAAAACGAACTGGTCGAATTCATTTTAAAATCTTGCAAAGCCTTCTTTGGGATAACAATTCCTACCCTAAGAAAAATAGCATTTGATTTTGCCGCTGCTAATAACATAGCAAATGACTTCAATAAAGATACCAAAATGGCAGGTATAGATTGGTATTATAATTTTATGGCGAGACACCCCAATATATCACTTCGAAGACCAGAAGCTACTTCAATAAATAGAATCACAGCATTTAATCAAGAAGAAACAGATATATTTTTTGAAAATTTAAAAAAAAAAAAAAACACTCATGATAAAATACCAATTTAAGTCGAATTCAATCTACAATGTTGATGAAACGGGGATTAGTACTGTACAGCGAAATTCCAGGATTCTCGCACCGAAAGGATTAAAACAAGTAGGTAAATGTACCAGCGCAGAACGTGGTTCCTTGACCACAGTTATAAATTGTTTTAATGCTGGAGGCACATACATTCCCCCATTTTTCATATTTAAAAGAAAGCGAATGAATGCACTACTTATGAAGGACAGTAATAGTAACATGGTGGCTTGTGTTTCTGACTCAGGCTGGATAACTGAAACAATTTTCGTTGATTGGCTTCAGCATTTTAAAGCATTTGCAAAACCATCTGCAGATGATCCTATTTTACTAATACTGGACAACCATGAAAGCCACGTTAGTTTGAGAGCTCACGAATTTTGTCGCAAGAATTTTATTCATGTTTTAACTTTGCCACCTCACACATCCCATAGAATGCAGCCTTTAGATTTAACTTTCCATGGCCCACTAAAAACAGCATATAACAGAGAATGTGAATCCTTCATGGTCAACCATCCAGGCACCAAAATTACGGCATATGATGTTGTAGGCCTTTATACAAAGGCTTTTAATAGAACCACAAGTACTGACAAAGCTATGAATGGCTTTAAGTCTGCTGGAATTTGTCCAATGGATCAAGATAAATTTAAAAACACTTTTGAAAGTTTTGGTGATATTTTTGCATCAGTCTCTCCTCTTGAACAACAGATACAAACAAATACCAATAACTCAAGCCAAAATGAGTCCCAGAATGAATCTCAAGTTGTCTGTGATGATGCCAATGACAGTATTTCTAATCCAATAGAATCTCAGGAAATAGTTCAACTTTCCAATAACGACGCTAACTTTGTCGATTTAACCGAAACAATACCTACGTCTGCATTAGAAGGTGATGTTAGCGAAGCTGGTGTTAATCAAAGTATAACAAGTCCAACTTGTCCATCTCCCTTAGTACCACTTAGTGATGTAGTGCAAGTACCAACTCTTAAACCTACTCGTACAAAACGATTAGTTAAAAAAAAACACTCCATTATTTTCACCAGCACACCGGAAAAAGTAAACCTAGAACAAAAAGAACAAAAGAAAATAGAAAGAAAGAGAAAGAACCTAGAACAAGAAAAGACCAAAACTACAATTAAGAAACCAAAAAACAGTAAAGAAAAACGACCAAAAGGTTTAAGAAACTTAAACAATTTTGAATGTGATAAAGAAAATGATGAATATTTCTGCATTTATTGCCAGGAAAAGTATTGTGACCCACCAGCCGAAGACTGGATTATGTGTTCAAAATGTAAGAATTGGGCACATGAGAATTGCAGTGCTGGGTCTTCTTCAAGAGGCTACGTCTGTGAATTCTGCAAATGAAATCTGGGCTGAATGGGACCTCGTCCGTAAATACCCCATGTTGTCCGCAATTAACCCAGCACTGGTCCGTATTTACCCCAAGAACTAAGGGTAATTACGGACATATATGTTTTAATTTTTGATTTAAATTTAGTAAATGTTGATTGATCTCATGTAACAACTAATGTTGATTTGATAGGTAAACAACTATAGTTTAATAATTAATAAAGAAAGACTGATTATTTCTAATAGTTTGAGTTTTATTTGTGATTCCGCTTAAGCGTCCGCAATTCCCCCATCGTCCATATTCACCCTGCAGTTGCACGTTAAATAATGTGTCGTTGCACTTTTAACAATGTCTCTCTAGCTATCACTGCGTAAACAAGCGTTCACGATTCACGTTTTGTTGTTCCGCACTAGAAATGGTCTGGCCGTCATTACCGTAAATCAGGTCTAGCCCTACCCCACACATGGAAATCCAACGGCGTAAGATCAGGCCTGCCTCCGTCTGCAGCTGGGGGCATGTAGACCCCGTAGTCCCGTTGCCGCTGTCGAGCTTCTAGGATCTCTAGGAAGGGGGCTGGTGCTGTGAGAAAAATAAGACCACCCTCATTGTAGCAGTCCACCATGTATGGTACTCCTAGTTGGAATATTTCGGCATTGTTGCGCGAAGCGTTTAAGCCGCGTGCAGTGCAACATGCAGTTCGCGCTAGCGGTGGGTAACTCCGGAGGTACTGATCCAAAGGAGCCGGTACCGAACGCGGATACGTAAACCTTATTTATTCCTCACAATCCTTACCGGCACCGCGGTACCAAATGATTCCGGAGCGCGCGTTCACTGTTCACTCTCGTTCACTCGCTCAAGTCACTCGGAAGTACTCGGAACACGTCGTATCGCTCTAACTAACCAACTGTTCAATTCAAAATGTGCCAAATGATCCAGTGAACCAAATGAATAAAATGTTCTGCGAAACCGGGGAACCAAAATGAGCGAGTGAGTGCCGGTGCCAAACGGTGCCAAAGGAATAAATAAGGTGAACCGGTACCGGACCCGGAGTCGGAATAAGTGAATCAATTCACTTGCCGGAATAAAGATTACCCACCGCTAGTTCGCGCGAGACTGAACACGGCGGCGGACGGCGCGGCGGGCGCGGGGCGAGGCAACTGAAGCCGGCGCCGGCGGCGCGACGGCGCCGCGAGTCGGGTGTCTTTTGATCATTCATAAAAGCCACGCGACATCTAAGGGCGCCGCCATGACCTCGCCCGCTTCAATGAAAGTATTTTCTACGTAGTATTTTCTTAGAAACTAGCGTAATAGATGTTACAAAATATGAAAGAGCCAGTATTTTTATGTGTGTTTAAGTAATATTAAATTTTTTTTTTTTTAAATTAGATGCTTAGATAAAAAAAACTCTTTTTCATTTCTATAGCCCAAGTTCGACCTATAGATGCATCTCTTCAAATATTTCGTGTATGAATAGATACACCTTATATATGCAATGTTTTAAACAAATAAGTAGGGTATAGTCTTCGGGGACTCTCTTTTTTGGGTGGGAAATAATCGAATGACTTCTCCTACTCTGGGTAGAGCGGGAGGGCGTGACTTTTACTGACTAAAACCCAGCCGTGTTCCTTCAGTTGCCTGTGCCAGGGCCACGGTTATCTCTATCGAACAACCCGCGACCATGGCAGCCAAAGCTGGGCAGACCACCGTATGCTACGCCGTGTCCTCTGGTCGATCCACAAATTGGTGATACCCTGTTTCTTCCCATCTAATACGGAACAGGAACCTACCGAAACAAACATGTCCGGTAAGGACCTGTGCCAGGCGGAAGGTGAGGACGCCGTTGCGCCTCTCCAACCACCTCTCAAAGAGGGGAGTTATCGTCGCTATTGTGGCGTGCCTAGCACTGGGTTGTGTAAATCACACCCGCCATGTCGCTATAAGATCCCGCCGGAGCTCTGTCCGCTGTGCCGCGATTTCTCGCGGCAGCGGAGTTATGCCTCGACGTTTTGCGCGAGGGCTTTTACATCCAGATCCCATGGCGGCAATCCGGCAATGCGTTAACCCTTAGATTTCCTTAAACTTAAATAAATCAAATAATAAAGTTCTCTCTTAGAAATTACTATAAGAATATTTGTGCGCCGTTGACGGCAAGACAATTCATTTTATTAAGATTGACATCTGTACTTTTTGTTTAGGTTCCTGTGATCTACAAATAAAAATATTTGAATTTAAATTTCAACGTTTTAAGATTGGTACAGTCCTATTACGAACGGCAACGGACAAGCAAAAATAAATTTAATGGTTTAGTTGAATTTTCAAAGCTGTATAAATATTTACGAATCCTAGCTTGCACTAAATATTATTGAAATCTAGAGTATTTAGATATTTAAGTTCCGAAGAGTAGTCAGATATCTTTGACTGCACTTCCGTAACATACCTATAAACAGTTTATATGATAACATTTTATTGATGTCTAAGTTTGAATGGAACTTTATAATCATTTTAACGCTTACAATATTTTGAATCATTGTCACTGCCATTATATTAGTGAACTCGGCTGTACCTACACATTGTTGAAAATCCTAATATAAATAAACAGATACAATCAATCATTTTATTCACCTTTTTTACAAGGAGTTTTTAAATGTATTTGTAACACATCATAGATAAATAAGAACGTGCAATGTGATGATAGGATATAGAACGTTAATAAAGTGCTTTTAGATGTAGTTTATTATTCTTCATTTATGAGTTAATAGCCTCTGAATAACGCACTATCGCCAGGTTTTGCTCGGGGTAGCGCCTTAACGCATCATAAACATACAGGTATCGAGGCCGGGTAAGCCGGCATCTTAAGGCTCGTAAACACTGGCTCGACGCTACAGCCTGACACAAAGGTACCGCTCGTCGCGCGGTCGCGTCGTGCCTGTTTGTAGGAACCTTTATTCTATTGAAACTCCGTACTAGGCCAGGTTAAGGTCGTGTTACAACCGACGTGCGGTCGACTTTACAGATAGTAACGAGGTTATCTACAGAACTTTGAAACATCCCGACATGAAAATAACAAGGGATTGAAAAGATAATCTTGTAGATAAATAAAAAATAACAGCTATTACGACAAATATTAAGTTATAATCATATCTTATCAATAGCAATCATGTCTTTAAGCTGCTATAAAGATTATCGGATAATTGATATCCAGACTTGTTTACATAATTTATTAAGGTGACCGTAACTATTACAAAAATCAAAAGATAACCAAATTTTTTGTCTAAATACAATGAATATTTTTATCATCTCCGACATAATCCCAAGAAAATTAAAACAACGAAATTATTAATAATACCAATACCATAACACAAACTGTAAAAATGCCAACAAAAACAGGCTCGCGCGAATAAAAC
This sequence comes from Dasypolia templi, assembly GCA_963555695.1. NCBI lineage: Eukaryota > Metazoa > Arthropoda > Insecta > Lepidoptera > Noctuidae > Dasypolia > Dasypolia templi. Next base: position 3,773,542 of record OY743148.1, on the reverse strand, counting down.
CGCCTCGGGGGTAATGACCAAAAGAGCACACTTGTATCACAATGTACTATTATTATATCTTTTCAAAATATTGTCAATTTAAATCAATACATCGCTGCATCCGATGGAACCACTGAGAAAAGCACTCGTCCTTAGGGGTCTCTTCGACGGCATTTTGAAACGCAGCCCCTACTTTTTTCAGGTCCAGTTGAAAACCAGCGTCAGGCACTAGTTGTCTGGCATTTTTTTGCTGAACTGGGCCTTTTTGGCGCAGCCGTGAGGCACACTACCCTGCTAGTTTCATACTTCGCACTGTACACCTTATTTTTATCTTTATTTTGATTGTTTTTCTCATATTTTTTACCTGTTTTGTGTGCCTTTTAGTCTGTGCTAAATAAACGTTTTTTCTTTCTTTCTTTACTTTCTCCATAAAACGTTTTCCTCGAAGTTTAACTTTTGTTTTCGGAAATAAATAAAAATCGCTAGGTGTGAAGTCGGGGCTATAGGGCGTGTGACCCAGTAATTCCAAGTCTGACGTCACCAAGTAGTCGATTGTTTGCTTGGCGGTGTGCGACGAGGCGTTGTCGTGGTGAAGGAGGATCCTACTGCTAGGTCGTTTCTCCCGAATTTTTTCCAAGACAAGTGCCAAACAACTAAACTCAACACTGAACACTAACTTGTTAGTGTACCACACCGCAGTAACTGTTTTCCGTTCCTCTAAAACAAATGTTGCGTAATGACCTGTCCTTCCGAAGAACGACGCCACCATCTTTTTTCCCACGGTTCGACCACTCTTCACTTTAGTCGGCAACTCCTCGGAAGGAAACACCCAGCACAAAACTTCCTGACCGCTAAATGTTATGGAGGGTTTTGTGCACTTGACTCATACCGATGCCTAAGCTTGTCCGAACAACACTGATGTTATCTTTAGTCGACACCGTAGAAGGCCGTCCCTCACGTAGATCATCGGTATCGGATCATCGGAACTCATTAAATCAGTTGTAATCAGCAGTGGCACGAGATGGGACTTCATCGTGAAAGGCCAATCGGAAGTCTATCATAACTTTCTTGTTGACGTAAATGACATCGAAAGTCATAAAAAATAAAAATCATTGTACGAAAATCTCGCGTATTTTTTTTTATGTTTATGGCTTGGCTACGAGGCCTTTATGCCATCGCGTTAAATTCATGCTGACAATTATCAAATTGCCGCCAAATCGTAACCAAATGACAAATGAATACAATACAGTTTAGCTAAACAATAATATTGGCAGAGTTCCATTTTCAAAATTTTAACTTATTTTTTTATTCTAACGTTTACAACTACAATTGGCAAGTTCTAAAAACTTTCAGTGTCGCCCTCGTACGTTAATGTGTCGGAGTTTGTGAATGCAAGTATACACATAACATCACGCCTTGATTCCCCGAAGGGTTGGGTTGGTTTACAAATACATAACTGGATCCACAATAAAGGAGACTTCTTAATTTAGGACAAAGTGTGCAGGTGTTTGTTTTATCATTTTATCCTTTTATTATATTATTTCCTCATTTCTCTCTAAGAAGATGTTGTGCTGGCTTAACCTATATATACTTTACTATTTAAAGGTAACATTTGTTTGTTTGTAATTAGGGGGGCATTTGAAAAAAAAAACTTTTTGTGGGCTATTTAACATCACGCTTTGATCTAAATTAATTTTTAAATGATTGTTGTCTAACCATTCTATTGTTTCTTTTAATGTATTATTTATGTCCTCTTTATAAAAGTCTTTGTTTACACGGTATCGTTATAGTACTGTCGTCCGCGAACAGTGTCATAGGATGTGTGATTGCCCTTGGAAAGTCATTAATGTAAAGTGTAAAAAGCGGTGGTCCTAATATACTTCCTTGTGGAACTCCGTAGATAATTGGTGATATCGGCACTAACAAGCTTTCAGATCCCTATAATTACCTACCTACTTAAAATTAAACTTCAATATTAGTTGCATTATTGGATATTTACTAGTACTTACTTAAAGAGATCTAAAAGTAAAAATCAACTTACAGCAAGAATGGGGTTCTTCGCACGTTTCTGTACGCTGAACTTGAAGATCAGCGCGGTAGCCATGGCGGCTGACGTAGCCGACACATACGCGACTCCCATCTGCGTGGTCGTGAGGGGCGAGTTCGCGTTGCGGTTGGTGTAGTTGACCAGCGCGTTGAACGACTGGTTCACCCATTGCCAGAACACCACTGCAACTGGAGTTCTGAAAGAAAAACGGTTTTTATTTCTTTTTTTAAGGGAAGCAGGATTAAGAAGCAAATCGTTTGATAAATAGGAATCAGTCAGCTAAGAAATTACGGCGACATCTAGCTTGAGCATATTAACGAGTAAAAGTGTCTTAAAAGATCTACTTACAGAAATTCATTTTCTTTATTCAGTATTTTTAAGGGAAGCAGGATTAACAAGCAGGCATGCTTATCCAATTCTGTCTCCATAACAACTATCTTTTTTAACATAATTGTTGTGCTGTCGGCAGTTAAAGGTAAGATAGCCAGTTCCTCTGTGGTTGAGGATTCCGGGTGAAACTCCCTTCCACCTGCGGCCTGATCATCACTCATCATCAGGTGAGATGAAGGCCAAGAGCTTCTCCGTTGTGTTAAAAAAAAACAGGCTTGGTGATAAAGTATAGGACAGCTAATTTTAAAAATAAAAGTTATTACGAAGGGGACGGATCTTCTAGAATCATGCACCAAATCCGTGGCAAAGTTTGTGTCACTGGTGTAGTGGTATAGTTACCTAACGTTTACGGTTTTCGTCGGTCGTTCTCACTTATAGGATCAACATTAATGATGTAACAAATATATTTGTACGAACAATATTAATTTCATTTGACCGACAAAACAACGAGATGGAAGTCGAAAGAAGAGTAAAAAATACGTGGAGAAAGTTTTGGAGTCTTAAAGAAATACTCAAAAGTGGTATGCCTGTGAAAACCAAGAAAAGAGTCATGGATACCTGCCTACTGCCCTCATTAACATATGCTTGCCAGGCATGGAAATCCACCAATTGAATAAAAACAAAAATAACATCATGTCAAAGGAGCATGGAAAGGAGTGTGAGTGTCATGAAAATACGAAAAATTCAAAAGATACCCCATCTTCGTATTAGACTCAAAACAAAAGTCATAGATGCTCTAAATTATTCGCAAAAACGAAAATGGAGATGGGCTGGACATATTGACTCAAAGACGACAGCTGGACTTCAAGAGTATCGTCATGGTCGAGGCCATCAGACAAAAGAAAGAGAGGAAGGCCCATAGCTCGTTGGGTCGATGACATTGTGAAAGTCGCTGGCAGTTGCTGGATGCACACAGCAGAGGATAGAGACCGCTGGTCATCTCTGGAGGAGGCCTTCACCTTCTAATAAGAGGGGTTCTTGCAAAAAAAAAAAAACAGTCAATATAATTTTTAAATACAATTTAACAATTTAAATAAATAACCATAATCCTAAATTACTAATAAAATTAAAAATGTTATAAGTAGCTATTATGCAAATCTATTGAGTTTATAAAAAAAATAAAAAAAACTAATGTTATATTATTAATACAATTTTGAAATGCATGCTGTTTTTATATTATTTTATGTAAGTAATTCAAATAGCGAGAAATAAAAGGCTTTTTTATTTTATTTATTTTATAATATTAATTTTAAAAGGGTGTCCATGGAGTTTCTTGCCCTTTCTTCTCCAGGGTACCTGTTGTACCTTCATATTTTTGACTGACCGACTCCTTGACAATTCAAAAGTGGCTGTAAATGGTTTAATTGAAATAAATGTTTTGAGTTTGAGTTTTGAGTTTAAGGTAAGATAACTATTTTCAGCCTGTAATATTCGTTCCACTGAGTAAAGGCACTTCATACTAGAAACAGGCATGAACATCACGCTTTCACACCACCATTAAATCTAGGTTTCCTCATGGAGCAGGCCCATTGCAAGTACGTATAACCTTTTTGCAGACACAACCTACTAAAATCTTACAAAAAGGGGGAGGAGGCGGAGGGAGACGCCCGGTTTCCCGCGAAATTCACATTTTCTTAAGTTTTTTGCAATTTGCAGGTCAGTTTCAGGTTGTATGTTGAACAAAATATGATTCATAAATAACGAAAGTGAGCAATAAGGAAGGATTATTGGAAAATTCATCCCCAAAAGGAGATCAATGATGAAATTTTGTAAGGATGTTCGACATTATTCCGTTGGGTTTTTGTCCTCTTGGACCGCGTTGCCGTTTCTCCATTGTTAGGATAACCACACAGTGGGTTTATAACGTTGTTATCGTAATAATGTTGTTCTTATCTAAGACCTATTACCTAGAAGTCTTAGTCAACTAAGAGATTATGACCACTCTAAAGGAATCAATGTTCATGAGAATAAAAATAGTGTAAATAATGAAACGCAGGTTTTGTATGTGTGAAGTCGCACATTGTTGACAAATTCCTCGGCACTTGGCAACACAATGTACTGACATTGGCTTTAAAAGCCATTACTCGGTCTTACTGTACCTACGTTATTTGCATGTTGACCTATATTGGCTGCTTGCCATTGCAACTACATTTTAAATGCACAGTCCTTCAAATTAATTGAGGACTTTAAATAAACTTGTATTATATGTGATTCAATTTATTTCATCAAGATAAGCAGCTTTTTTCAGCACTTTTCAGCACACAAGCTAGAATAAAATATATATAATTTTTTTAAATACATATGAAGCAAGTGGTATTTTTTTTTATTTGTAAGAGTTTCCGATTGCTGGTCACTACTATTATGTTGAAAAGAACTTGATATAAGCAATCCATGATAATTTAAGCGAATTTCTGGTTTTAAGGCGATCTCCCGACCAAACGACCTTGAGTGTGAACAGACAGCTGTGCTGCTGGGGAGTTTGTTGCGCCACTTCTTCCCAGCTAAAGCACAAGGAACTGTTGTTGTTCAAAAAGTGCTGATTCTCAGCCTTGTTTGAATAAAAAATAATTAAAAACTTTCGATTTTGATCCTTCTCCGTCCAGCCACTAAGCCTGCCTCGTTCAGTTCCGCTCTCTGCGCACGCCCGTTTATCATAGAATTCGCATTTTTATTATTATTTAATAAATCTTCAATATTTTGATTTTAAATGATCTATTAATTAGTATAATCCTCAAATTATTTGAACGTCACCTTTAGCATCAGATGCATGCAATCAATAATTTTAGACACTTCTAAGGAGTTTCTAAATATATTTATAACACAAAAACAATTAAGAACGTGCAATGTGATGATATGATATCGAACATTAATAAAGTGCTTTTAAATGTAGTTTGTTACTCTTAATTAATGAGTTTATAACCTCTGAATAACGCACAATCGCAAGGATTTGCGCGAGTTAGCGCTTTAACAGCAAAACAGTTACCACAGTCAGATGCTGGCCTGGCTGCTTTATCTCTAGGAGAACCAGATTTTTGTAGGAGCCTGCATATTCGCCTCTTGTGCTTACTCAAGAGGAGTACGCCTTCCTACAAAAATCTGGTTAACTTATTGAAGGGTTTTTTGAGACTCCTACAGACACTAAAAGCAATAGCTTTTGTTCAGAATAGAATATAAAATGTTTTTCATAGAAGGTATAGAGGTGAGGAATCCAGGTGAGTTGTTTTAAAATAATGTTCCACCCCAGGTACATTCTACCATTTTGTATGCAAAATGTTGTACATATAACTAAGTACAATACCTAGTTTTACAGATCTGAAAAATTGCTGGGCTAAGGCCTCTACCACATCTCTCAGCTACTATTTTCTTGTGCCACATCAGACGGCAAGTTACATATTGAAATGTTTATTTCCGTAAGTAGAAATTTTAGACACTTGTTACACGTAAATATATTGTTGGTCAATGTTTTAAAACTAGATGGCGCCGGCATTTCCTAGCGGACTGATCGCTGAGAAGAAATACCGAAGCAAACTCACAGGTCGTGGTCTCCTTTAAAGTCCAAACATTATTTTATTGGAATGTTATGTGAGTAACAATGCAGTGCCATGTCTGGAAAGGCCTTTAGAAGAAAGAGCCTTTGCCACATACAAAATACTCAAAACCGCCAAACAGTTGTGAAGTCATGTATTCAATCTAGGCTGCATGGTACTCACATTAGGGGTCGCATGTTGAAGAGCCTCCACGCGGCGCACCCTGGGCAACGTCAGCTCCAACTGCCCACTTGCTTTTGGTGGACAGTTGGGGTTGGCGGCCAATCTTCAACAAACGGGGAAGGGTCATGGTTCCAATCATCGATCATTTATAATGGTCGATGAAGGGAACCGGGCTAGGGTTGGGGCGGCCAGTCCGTCTTCGGGACAGGTCTGGTGGCCATCTCCGTCCACACCCCCTCTGTTTGCAGAGGGTGAGTTTTGTGGGCGTTGAGTGGGGAGGGGAGAGGAAGACAACCTCTTTAAAAAATTACCTCAATCCCAAGGTCGAGCGTGCCGAGGGGATGAATGGCCGGAGGGAATCCGGTCACTAGCGCTGGGGAGGGTTATCAGGGGAAATAGGGACCATACCCTTCAAAGGAACAAAAAAAAAAATGAAAATGAAGACAAATGTGAATAAACTACCCCAGGGCGGTACCGGCTGTTCAACAGTCGGAGAATCCGCCACGTTCCCTTTGGGAACGTCAAGCCCCCAATCGTATTCTGGGGGGGGCAACAAATGTCTGCCGAGCCAAGGAGGCTCATCGCGCTCTCGGTCATCCGAGGACGAGGAGAGGAAGAGTCGCGAGGAGAGGAAGAGTCGCGAGAAGGAGGGGAGTGATGCGCGGTCGGAGTCCGACGCTGCATCTGGCGCGGAGGGCTCCTTTAAGAGCCCGGAGCGCGAAGTGGTGGGGGCCGCTGGGAAAGACAAAAGGTTCTTCCTGAAGCGGCCCAAACCGAGGGATGGCCAGGGGTCACTCTCGGATGGCGGGATGGCCTCGGCCCGAAAAATCGGTCGGCGGGGTGGGGTCCGAGGAAGAGGCGGAGGGCACACCACTCAGGGGGACAGAGAGCCAGGCAGAGCAAGTCCAGCAGAGCCAGCCCAGCAAGTCAGGAGGCTCGCTGCGAAGGGTCGCCGTTCTGAAGTGGCCAGCCGCAGTGCGGCTCGTTCAGAGTCGTCAGGTGGTGAGCCGGATGCTGCTGGCGGCTCCAAATCAGAGAAATCGGCTAGGTTTGCGGAGGTCGTGGTTGCCGCGATCAAGGGTGTGGCCTTGAAGAGGGTTCAGTCCTCTAAAGACAAGGCCATATCCGCAGCCACGGCCTCCATTGTGGAGGCAGCGGAGGCAATTCATTTCGGGCCTCCACAGGACGGTATCTCTGAGATGCGGGCGGAGGTCGCCCGCCTGACTACCGCCATGGAGCTTCTCCGAAAGGAGAACGAGGAGCTCCGGGCAGACCTGGCTAAGGTCCAAGGAGCCGACCATCGGGAGTTGCCACAAAGAAGGGCGCATGGGCAGGGCCAGCCCGTGTCTGCCGAGGACCGGGTTCTGACCCTGGTGCGGCAGGAGCTGGCTTCCTTTCAGAGTCGGTTTTCCGCTCTGGAAGCCATTGTCCTGCGCCCCCCGCTAGCGGCGAGTCAGCCGGCCTTGGCCCAGCGAAAGGCGGCCTCGTATGCTGCCACCGCGGCCAAACCAGGGCCCTCGGGGCACACCAAAAGTGGGGCCGTGGCGGGCCCGCCCCTGGCGAAGGCGCCGCCGCCCCAATCCAAGAAGGGTGGGGTGGCTCCTCAGATGGCGAAGAACTCAGCCCCGGAGGCGAGACGGCCGCCCCCGCCTTCAAAATCCCCTCCGGCCGACGCCGAGTGGGAAGTAGTCGGGCAGAAGGGGAAAAAGAGTAAGGCAGCAAGGGCGGCCAGGAGGAAACACAGGCGGCAGCGGCGCAAGGAGAGAAGTGTCGCGGCTAGGCTCCGTGCCCCAAAGTCCGCAGCTGTAGTGATCACACTACAGCCGGAAGCGGAGAAGAAGGGCACGACCTACCGCGAGGTGCTCGCCAAGGCGAAGGCGGCGGTTAACCTCGGGGAGCTCGGTGTAACCAATGGCCTCCGGCTAAGGGTCACTGCAACTGGGGCCCGGATGCTGGAGGTTCCCGGTGCGGCCAGCGGACCGACGGCGGACGCTTTGGCTGCAAAGCTGAAGGAGTGCCTGAATGCAGACGAGGCTCGAGTGTCCAGGCCAACGAAGTGCGCTGACATGCGCATTCTGGGCCTGGACGACTCCGTGACGGAAGACGAGGTGGTGGCTGCCGTCGTTAGGACTGGTGGGTGCTCTGCCGAGCAAGTTAGGGCAGGCACCATCCGTCCTGACTTCACGGGGATGCGATCCGTTACGGTGAGCTGCCCCGTGACGACGGCACAAAAAATAGCTGGGGAGGGCCGAAGGCTCCTGGTGGGCTGGGTGTCTGCGCAGGTGAAAGTGCTGGAGCCCAGACCTCTGCGGTGCTTCCGCTGCCAGGTGGGCAACCACGTGGGCGTGCAATGCACCTCGGAGGTGGACCGCAGCGGTCACTGCTTCCGCTGTGGTCAACCCGGACACAAGGCTGGCTCGTGCATTGCCACGCCGCACTGCTTTATATGTGCGGCAGCTGGCAAGCCGGCCGATCACCGGGTGGGGAGTAAGGCCTGCGCACCACCCGCCAAAGCCGGGGGCAGGGGCAAGCCCACTGCCACCGCCGTCAATGCCGCGTCCGCCGACACTGCCGCTGCCGCCTCCACCGTCGTCGCTGCCGCAACCATAGTGGCAGGGCCTTCACAGGGGGCTCGGGAGGGGGCTGATATGGAGTGTCAGTAATGGCCCCATTACGCCTCCTCCAGGCGAACATCAACCACTGCGCCTCTGCTCAGGATCTGTTGCTCCAGAGCATGGCGCAGTGGTCGATTAACATCGCCGTGGTCGCTGAGCCGTACTTTGTCCCGCCCAGGGATGACTGGGTGGAGGACCTGAGCGGCTCAGTGGCCCTAATTTCGTCGGCCGCCGCCGGTACCCTGTCCCTCGAGGCCGTCAAGAGGGGACGGGGTTGCGTGGCAGCACGGTTCGGGGAGATAGTCGTGGTAGGGGTGTACTTCTCTCCGAACCGAACTCTCGCCGAGTTTCACAACTCCCTAGCGGAGTTGAGAGTCGTCGTCGTCGGGTTTCGTTCCCTCCCCGTGCTCGTCCTCGGGGACTTCAATGCCAAGAACTTGGCTTGGGGTTCCCGGCTCACGGACACGCGGGGCAGGATGGTGGAGGACTGGGCTCTGGAGACAGGCCTGGTCGTCCTAAACCGGGGTTCTGTCCCAACGTGTGTGCGTATGCGGGGTGAATCAGTGGTGGACATTTCGTTCGCCAGCCCCGCTCTGTCGCCGCACGTCATTGACTGGCGCGTCATGGAGGGGGTGGAGACCTATTCCGACCACCGGTACATCCGGTTCGACGTCTCCGCCCAGACCTCGAGCGCGCCGGTCCGACAGGCCCCGAGTGGTCCGCGGTGGGCGCTGAAGCAGCTGGACCGGGAGCTCCTCCTGGAAGCCTCGATCGTGCAGGCCTGGGTGTCACCACCGGACAGGCCTGCTGACATCAACGACGAGGCGGAGTGGTTCCGGGAGGCCATGTCCGAAATATGTGACGTGGCAATGCCCCGGGTCCAGCCCGGACGTGCTTGGCGCCAGGTGTGCTGGTGGTCGCCGGAACTGACGGCTTTGCGCAAGGCGTGCGTGGCTGCGCGACACCTGTACACCAGGCACCGCAGGCTACGTATTCGCCCTCCGAATACGGAAGCCATTCAGGCGGAGCTGTACGAGGGGTACAGAGCGGCGAAGACCGCCCTCCAAGAGGAGATCCTGCGGGCCAGGGCCCTGGCCCGCGAGGAGTCGCTGGAGACTCTGAACAGGGACCCGTGGGGACGGCCCTACAAAATGGTGCGTGATAAACTCCGCCCATGGGCTCCCCCACTGACGCAGAGTCTCCGGCCCCAGCTCATGGAGGAGGTGGTGAGCACTTTGTTCCCTTCGCGGGGGGAGCATACTCCCCCGCCCATGACTCCGCCTACTGCGGTGCCGGATGCGGACCACACTGCCGACGACGACGACGATGCTTCGGAGGTGACCGAGGTAGAGCTGAGAGTGGCGGTACATAGGCTTAGTGCCAAAAATACCGCCCCAGGACCCGACGGCTTACCTGGAAGAGCCTGGGTTCTGGCCATGGAGGCTCTCGGGCCTCGACTTATGGGGCTCCTAAGCGCATGCTTGGAGGAGGGCCAGTTCCCACTTCGCTGGAAGACGGGGAAACTGGTCCTCATTAAGATGCCGGGGCGCCCTGCGGACTCTCCGTCCGCTTACCGGCCCATCGTGCTGCTCGACGAGGTGGGCAAGCTCTTTGAAAGAGTTATTGCAAACCGCCTCGTCGGGCGGCTGGTGCGGGTGGGGCCGGATTTGGCGGAGAGCCAGTTTGGCTTCCGCAGGGGGCGCTCTACGGTGGACGCCATCATGCGCGTGCGAGCCCTCACGACGGGGGATGCTGTTGCCCGGGGTGGGGTCGTCTTGGCGGTGTCTCTAGACATCGCCAATGCCTTCAACACCGGCCCGCCGGTTGAACGCGTCCCAAAGGGTCATGGCCATCCGGCTGGTCCGGGGATACCGCACGGTCTCATGCGAGGCGGCGAGCCTCCTTGCCGGATTGCCGCCATGGGATCTGGAGGCAAAAGCCCTCGCGCACGTATGGGAGTGGCGCGAGGAAGCAAAACGCCGGGGTGTAACTCCGCTGCCGCGACAAATCACGGTACAGCGGACAGAGCTCCGGCGGGATCTCATGGCGACATGGAGGGTGCGATTGTCGCAACCCAGTGCTGGGCACGCCACAATAGCGGCGGTAAGTCCCCTCTTTGAGGAGTGGTTGGAGAGGCGCCACGGCGTCCTCACCTTCCGCCTGACACAGGTCCTCACCGGACACGGTTGTTTCGGGAGGTTCCTGTTTCGCATAAGGCGGGAGGAAACGCCCGGGTGTCACCATTGTGTGGATCGCCCGGAGGACACGGTGGAGCATACGGTGGAGGTATGCCCAGCTTGGGCGGAGCACCGCAGTGTCCTCGCGGAGGCGATTGGCGGCGGCGATCTCTCGCGTCCGGCCCTGGTCCAGGCCATGGTACGGAGCGAGAGGGAATGGAAAGCCGTCACCTCCTTCTGCGAAGCAGTAATGCTCGCAAAGGAGGAGGCGGAGCGCGTGAGGGAGAGAGCCTTGCGCCCTCACGCCCCTAGTCGCCGCAGGAGACGCCCTGGGCGTCGGGAATCGCAAGCAGATTCCCGGCCACCGTAGGCGCGGGCTTGCGGACGGCGAGCCATGGGTAGCTCGCCGTCCGGTAAGGACCAGGCCCGGGTCGACGGCGCGTTGTGTTCCACGCGCGCCTCAAAGAGATGTCAGCACAAAATGACGGGGTCCGATAGGGCCGACGCCTCAGGGTCGCGGGTTATTCCACAGAGAAAACAGTGGCCCTGGCACAGGCAACTGAAGGAACACGGGTGGGTTTTAGTCAGTAAAAGTCTGGCACGCCCTCCCGCTCCACCCAGAGCGGGAGAAGTCATTTGATGATTTCCCACCCAAAAAAAAAAAAAAAAAAAAAAATTGTACTCACATTCCCAGTCAGTTTCATGTAAAATTTGACTCCACAAGACTACAGAGAAAGACATTTTGGGTAACTAAGCCAAAGGAATATGCTATTTATAAGTATCATTTAAAGGTTCAAATACCTGTACCACTGCAACATAGCTCCAGTGATGAGACAACCTCCTGGCATCTGGAAGGACATTCTTCCAAACACATTCTGAAGTTCCCCACTGTCAGGATGGAATGCTGATTCATACAACTGTTTGGCTCTTACTAGTTGCTCATACTTTGTGCCGGCTGGCTCTTGACCTAATCTAGAAGATAAGAAAACATTATTTAACAAGAAAAGACAATGGTAACGTTTTCATGCTTGCTTGCAGGCAGAATACAGTGACATTTAGGCTCTGAGACAGCAAAAGGCAAAGTTTATGGATAATGTGAAAAACACTGTGTATAATGTGAGCTTTCTAAAAGCATTTCGTAATTTTACTGACTAAAGTAGAGCGTAACACTATTTAACACTTACCACAAGAACTTTTATTAACTTTCTATAAAGTTTAACCTGAAAGTAACTAATTTTCTAAGAAAATTCTTTGTAACAACAGTGTAGCTTAAGCAAAAACATAATCAGTGTGTAACATTCCCACTGCTGGGACACAGGCCTCCTCTCTGTGAGAGGGAGTTTGCCGTAATCACAACGCGGGCCCAGTGCGGATTGGTAGATGTCACATGTCTTCGATTTTTTTGGTTCTAGGACATGCCAAACTCAGCAAGGTCATGTTGCGCTTGTCTGCGGGAGCCATTGTGATGATGCTAGGTAAAACTTACTTGTACTTCAAGTAAAGGTCTCTAGCTGCATGCAGCTCAGTTTCTGAAGCCAGTGACAGTAGAGGATTTGAGACAAATGCAAAATGTTTGAATCTACCCACAAATGTGCTCTGATCCCAAAGTGGCTGGGTAATGTCTATCCTTTCTGTCTCCATGACCTGTTGGCATACATTGAATCTGTATGAATAAAACGCTAGTTACACCATGACTGCCTCATTGGTCTAGTGGTCGCCAGAGCTACTGCTGAGCAAGAGGTCCTGGGTTCAATTCCCAGGTCCGGAAAAGTGTTATTCGGTTTTTCTCTCTAGAATTTCTCAGTAGTAGCCCCGAGTCTGGGTTTGTGCCCGGTAGATGGCAATAGGCTCGCCCCCTATTACATGGGACTTAAACATAACTGGCGAAATGTAGGTGTACTATAAGTACACCTCTGCCTAACCCTTCTGGGATTACAGGTGTGATGTTATGTTTGTGTTAGTTACACCATTTATAACTCAAGAACTTCTGGAGCAATTTTTAATGATCTTTGTTTTATTTGTTGGATTTGTCTCCAAACCAAAAAGTAGAATAACTATTAAAAAATGAGAATTAAAAAAAAACATTATTTATATGGTTTTAATTTTCTCATACATTTTGTATGGAACAGACATTACCGATTCTAAGGCGGTACGAAGAGTTCGTCGGGCTCGGGTCATCTAGTTAATGTTACAAAGGCTTTCAAGCCATGCATGCAAATCACACTTTAATCTGGCCATTGATTGAAATCACTGGTTTTTAAATAACAGAAGAATAAATAATATTTTACAGAAGTCATTTGCTGCATTTAAAGATTAAAAATAGTAATGAGTTCGGATATGATGGGCACATTTTACTATACAACTTTGTAGGAGTACCGAATCTCAAAAACGAAAGAAATGTTATAATATTTTCACTGGTCAATTTATTTTAAGATCTCAAGGACTTTTGTAAGAATGTATCGAGTCTCAATACCTACCTTCCGAGTTTCTGCCGTGGTAATTTAACTCCACCGTCCACGTATTAAGTAATAAACTAATAATCCAAAAAAAATGTTATAAAATGTTAGAATACTAGTCAATCAACTTGAGACAACGACGAAATTACATTCAACGGCCTTGATTATACGACGGTCAAATAAAACCATGGCAAAAACTGCGGCTTTGCAAACAAGAAAATAAAAGCAGAATATTATTTCGAATAGATTATGTAAGGCCGCCTTTTTAAAATAATTATCTACAAAACCTTGTTAAGTTTCGCATCAAATTAATCTGTAATTAACTTACTGCAGTATGTTCCGATTTTCTGAAGAGCGAAATATAATTTCACAGTGCTATTGATACAAAAATTTAAATAGATGTGCGTGTTTCGCAAACTCAATTTAACAACTGGAAAGGAAAGTACAAGTAGTCGCCTTTGCGACTTTGCGTCTTCGTCAACTTAGCGTTAGAGTTAGCGCAATTCGCGAACTGGAACTGGAAACGTCAAGTGTCATCAACCTATCACTGTCATTTTATTTTGTCAAAAGTCAACGTAAAGCTGAAGCCACGAATGACAAAAATAAACGGGACATCGTAAAAGGAAACTGGCCGAATACGTTGAATATACTTTTCAGCTATTCGATTGATTTCGACTACGTTACGGGCGACACGGATCTTAATTAATGAACGTGAAAAGGTTGGTTGAAGAATTACCATTGCCAGTGTGCAAAATTGAAATTTCGTGAAGGTTTCACTCCATGGTTTCTTTCAGTTTGCAACTTTGTCTCTAACTTGTCTTATTGACTATGGTTTAACAAAATATGGCGGCTGTCGTAGCAACAGCCGATATGACGATTCAAAAGAATTCTCAGATTTTAGTAAACGTAGAAGAAGCCCTTGCCGATTTAATTGTTGTTTCGTATTGCACAGACGATAAAAAGTTCCAAGGTGTACTTCTGGACTCCAACAAAGGGTAGGTAAAACAAAAGTGTATTTATCGATTATTGAAAAAGTCTTCATAATTACATTAATTTGACTGTATTTTTGCAGTAATTTGCCTTTTGGAGTTTATAGCCTCAACCCAGCATTCTCCAAAAAGGCTGTGTCTACAAATGAAAGCGATAAGTTACATTCCGTTAGTCAAAGGTTCACGTATCAAGAACCCCAGTATGAGGGAGAAAACTCACAAAGATCGAAGAAGCCTGTTCCTAAAGGCAAACAGCAGCAAAAGATGACCGTCCGACTTCGACCCCGGAAGGTCTTATGTTCTAATTGCCAGGGGATTTGTAATGAGAACAATGAAAACGTAGACGTGTCTAAAAAACGTAAGTTAGAATCTGATGACGATATACCTCACTTCTCTGAGTCATCAAGGACAGAGAAAAAGTATTTGATGGGGAGCATGCTTATACCCAAGCTGTCCAGGCTGCAGCCCAGCGAAATTTCAAGTGCTGTAAGGGGTGCACCGAAAAATTCCATTAAGGCTAGTGAAAAACAAATTAAAAGTGAGAAATCAGGTAGCGAAACCGTGACACAGGAAATGGCTTTTGTCAGCGTTTCTGATGACATGGACGGGGACAAGGAAGAAGATGTAAAAGACGAAAATGATATTTCTTTTAGTTCAATGTTTTCAAGTGCAAAAACCCTTAAAATATGTTTTGGGGAAGGTGAGGGAACAGTTGTAAAGATCCCACCACTTACAGGAGATTTTAATGAAGATTCAGGTGTTTCCTGTGACATGGGGAAGCCAACAAAACCAGATTCTAAAGCAGCTAAAAAGGCTTTGAAGAAAGCCAAGAAGCAGGCAAAGAAAATTAGCTCAATAGAAAAAAGTCAAAGTAAGCAGTCACCAAAACATATTGGAGCTTTATCGCCGCACAACAATGCATCAAGTCCAACACTGGACCATTTAGAGAAGAGACACAAGCACAAGGTCAAACATAAAAAGAAATACAAGAACCAAAAAAAGCGTGATGAAAACACAAGTAAATGTACTGAATCTGTGGACTATTTTAGTGATATTAAAGAACACTGTATGAGTCAGAAGCTTTCAATAAGCTTACGAAGACTTAGTAGTAATTCCCATGAGAAACAGAGTGAGAATGATCATAATATAGAAAGTGGTTCAGAGGATTGGGAGAATGAAATTGTGCCAGATTTCCCAGCGAATGGTACGGAGGGAGTTGGAGGTAGGTTATTACGGGTTTCATCTGGGGATGTGGTGTGGGGCAAGGTGGTAGGGTTCCCATGGTGGCCGGGGAAGGTCCTCAGTGTCACTCCAACGTCCAAAGCACATGTGACATGGTATGCTTCAACCACATCATCACTGATGCCTTGTGATAGCTTGAGTCCATTCTTAGAAGACTTTAAGGTGAGAAATTATCCTTGCTTTTTTTCATAATATTTTAACGGGTAATCATAAATAACACAGTGAAGTTTTAGCCAAGAATATCTTACAAGGTCATTAAAGCACAGTATTAGAGTTTATGGGATCCAGTTTCTAGCCAATCTAAAGGTATAGCCACATTTACCAATTCCATATTAACAGATATTAGTTTAATACTAACATGTTTTTGGAACAAGTTTTGCATAATTATAGCCTGATAAGTTAGTCAATACTGAAATGTATAATCATATCACACCTTCCACACCAACATTCACACCCATATATCACACTCGCCATATTTGAGTTTGTATACATTTGTGCAGCGTGTGTCTACGAATTTTAGGTTATATTCCTTAAAATGAATAGTACTGGC
Source organism: Dasypolia templi (assembly GCA_963555695.1). Classification (NCBI taxonomy): domain Eukaryota; kingdom Metazoa; phylum Arthropoda; class Insecta; order Lepidoptera; family Noctuidae; genus Dasypolia; species Dasypolia templi. The sequence continues at coordinate 3,757,387 of OY743148.1, read as the reverse complement.
TTCTGTAGTAGAATTAAATTAACTCATCATTTCTATCTTCCAGATACGATTCCTGAAGAAAAAGCGGGGCCCATACAAAGAGGCAGTAAAACAGGCAACAATTGAAGCTAAAAAAAATGAATCTCATGTAAGTGATCCACTTGCCAGCCCTTTACACAACCTGGCAACTGTTTCACCCCGCCCCATTGATGTGTTCTCGTAGACCTATGGTGCATCCGAATTTATTCAAAGTCATGTGATATTTTATAATTACTGTATTCGTCTGCACAAATCATTTTTAAATGGTATTTATTTGATAAACTGTAAATATGGATGTCTCATGTATAAAAAGTCATACATGACATCACCAATGTAGTAATTATTAATATTTCTGTACAAAACCAATCAAATTCATTACACAAGCAGCTTAATAAATATTTTATTGGTTGCTTAGTATTTAAAGTCATCTTTATTCCAATTTCAGTTTAACAAAAAATAAATAGATGTAAACCAACAATCTTATCATGTTGGTATCAAAATAAGCCCTCATTTTATGACCATGGATTGCGTTGATTTTGATGAAAAATGATGTCACATTGAGAAATCGCCTGGGTGGTTGCGAATTTGCCACCTGATACCAACATAATAAAAACACGATGGACTGCAAAGATAACATTCTCTACTTCAGCTTTTGATTTAGAGTTAAAATTAATAATATGAATAGATATTTTGCTGGGTAACATTCTCTACTTCAGCTTTTGATTTAGAGTTAAAATTAATAATATGTACAGATATTTTGCTGGGTGTTTCAAAAGAAGGACTGCCTACTACTCCTTAGTATTACTCTTGGACCTTTAATCTACAAGGTAATAAAAAACGAAATTCTTATGTACAAAAAGTAAGCCAATAACATAAAGCCAGCATTTCTTTTGTCTTAAAACCACTTTATAGTGATTGTTATAATTATGTTTTAATACGCTTGACAAATTACTTCTCAATTAAAAACTTGTTTGTAATTATTTTATACACCACAATGTATAACTTTTTTACATGAAAAACAAGCAATCGGTGGTCTCCTTCACTATTATCTTTATTGTACGTATTTCGTATTTTTGTGAATGTGCAATAAATATCGATTTACGATCCGTGCTTCTTAAACTGTAGTAACACTGGCGCATTTTCTATGTATATAAACGAAAAATGGGCCATTTTTCATAAAAACCAAACTGAAAACAGAGCCTTATATAATTACTGAAGACTAAATTTTTGCCCTTTAACTTATACATTCAATTATATGTTCAATAGTTAAATTATTGGATTTGAGACAAAATGCCATAGAACAATTCATGCTAGAATAGTATTCAATTAAGTAGATAAGGTGACAAAGTAATTGTATGTGTTCAATCACCTTAAAATAATCAGGAAAAATCTTATCTTCTCTCTTTCATTTGTCAGGGGTCTGGGGCACAGTGGCAATTAAATTATTGGGGAATGGTGCCATAGATAAATTAATAAAAGTGTTGTGAAAATATTCACCAAAGGATGTTCAAATACATATATGACCTATTTCAACTTTGTTCCTAATTACGGAAATTAATTTTATTCTGACATCAGTAATAGAAATTAAGGTTTTTTTTTCAATTTTGTTTAACTCAGTTTTTGTTACCTGTTTAAATTGATAAAAAAAAATTAGGTACTTATGGCCATTCCTTTTATTATCTTACTCTTTGTTTTGAATATAATATATTTGTATGTTGTTTACACTAGAAAACGTACATAAAATATTATCATAAAGTTTGTTTTTAAACCAAGAGGAAGATTTTGTTATTTACTTTTTAAGAGGTATTTTTTTATTTCGATGGAAAGATTATGTGCATTATTATAGTATCATTAATTGGTTGCTATATTACGATATTTTAGTTTAGAACCAGAAATAGTTCAATTGCTGTTGGATTTTCTAATTTTATTGGTCTTTAAATTGTTGCATTCATGCATTAATTATTTTGGTAAAAGTGATTTGTTTTATTTTTATGTTTGTCATTGGTTTGGAGCTATGCTTAACCAGAAGAATTACCTATAGGTTTTTTTTTAATTTGTTGTGGTATTTGGATATAAGATATTATCCCATTGGATTAAAAAAACGCTTAAATTTACTTTTAAAAACATTGATAGGACAGTGGCGGCGCAACCGGTCGCGATACCGAAAAAAAGATAATACAAGTTGGCACACACAACATTGACGCACATCTTGTTACCATGGATTCAGTAGGTACAGTCCGCGAGGCCTAAGCTGAGTTTCGCATTTGTGTGAGTGCACATAGCGACGCGTCCTTTGCTGGGCAATCGGCCTGAGGCGCTTGGTGTGATTGGTAATCACCCACACAAATGCAAAGCTCAACTTAGGTCTCGCGAACTGTACATGATTCTGACCCCCCCCCCCCTCCCCTGAGTTGTAAATCTCGTCGGTTATAAAAAAATCTGTTCAGTACATTTTACCGCGCAGGTATTGCTCTTTATATAACCGACGACAAAATGTATATGCTCGGAGATCTAGAATTATATGTTCGTAGCGATGTCCCTGCGAGGGTGGCAGTCTATACAGCCTTATGGAGAACCTCACCAGCCCATCTATTATGTAAAAATCTCACCGTGAAAACTTAGATGAAGTGATCTTGGGAGTGAGCTGCCAGTAGTGTATATCCCAAGCATCAGCATGTTGGTTCTGTAAAAATCTCACCGTGAACGTGAAGACTTGCGTGGAGTGAGCTGTCAGTGTCATCCCGTCTTGGTCAATCCCTAGCATCAGTGGCACTGACATCTCACTTAACCAAGCTCAGTTCACCTTGGTTTTCACGGTGTCATTTTTAAATAATAGAGCGGGCGGTATTCGCTTTGTTGTTCAACCAATCAAAAAATTTTGGTTGGTTGATAATGATTAAGAATAGTTGCGCCACCACGGTGTCCAGTAAGATATAAGCCTTAAAATTGTGTATTTTCATAACTTCATTCAAGCTTATTCGAGGTGAGGTAGTCAGAGACACTTGTAAACGAAAGGAATTCTGCCAAAGATTAATGATCTTTGCCCAACTTGTGGTGATTTAATATAATTGTTTTTAATAAATATAATGATTAACGTGTAAATATTCAAAATAAAGCCGTATTTTTATTAGTGTAGTCTGCTACAGTGTATCACCTTATCATTACAGGAAATGTATTTTTAAAATATAAACTCTTCACAAATCCTTGTCTTTCTGTTTCTTATGATTCTTTGACAAACAGACAAACACTCTGCATTCCTTTGGTTGTTTGTGAAAGTTTTGTGATAACCTCTGTAAAGTTCTGTGAAAAAGAACTTTAGGAGTTTATTATGTTAATGTTACTTTTACGAAATGACTTTTATTGGACACTAAGAGTCCGTAAAAAAAAAACTTAATTACGCCTACCTAAGTCACCTAGCACGTCCAAATTCGCCAGTTTCGTCGTGCGTGCTTGTGTGGCCTATCTTAGGTACCTACTTAGGTTAGGTTGAATTATGTCGACTGACCGTGGAATCGAACCTAGGACCCCACGCTCAGCAAACACGCGCAGACGTTCCTTCGTCCTCTGACGAAGATCGTCTACTAATGAGCTCAACTTTTTTTTTTTTTTTGGAATGGCATCTCGCAGATCAACCTATGAGGTTGTCGTATGCTTAGGACGGACTTGCCTGTGGTTGCCCTAATAAATTAAGGCCTCCAGCCAGGACTTAAACTTATGTACTAACTTAAAAACTAAGCGACAACGCTAAGGGCACCCCCTTTGGGGTACGAACCTTGGCTTAGGGCGTCGCTGGAAGAGGGCAGCACGGGACTAGCTGGATCAGGAATTGAGTGATTTAGGGAATGAGCTCAACTTGGACTGCACCACCATTTATAGTCTCTTCTGGTGTCGCGTGTACTACTTGATGTAGCCGCGATATCGCCGCTACACCATACAAAATGGTCCAAAGGTGACGCGCTGCGACAGTGTCGCGGTGCGACAGGTCGCTCCTGTGTGAACTGTCGCGCGCGTTTTCATAGAAATTGTTCTACAGATGTAATATCGCAGAATCGTGCGCGACCGTGGCGTCGCGCCGGTGTGAACGAGCCTTAATACCCTGAAATCTTACCTTTCTGATACCTTTTCAGAGTTCATTATTGTACTTCATCACTTCATTGTCTGTCTGGCAGTCTCTCAAAAACCTTTTCTCAGGAATGTGTAGAAGTATCAAGTTGAAATTTATATCAAATACGTGGTCCCTTGGAGCTCTAAAAACATCAACCTTTTAAGATTTTTGCGATTACAAACTTAATTTGTAGTTGGAAACTAGACTGTGACGATGTATGGTAGAACATGTTTTCACGGAACCATTCATTGTGCGTGGTCTGACACGCACTATGCCGGTTTTTTTTGTGTGTGAGTACTTCTGCGCCATTGAGCGCCGACATGGTTCGATTCCAGCCCGGACAAAATAACTGTTTGAATGAGATCGAGTGCAATGACTAGCTAACGAAAAGGTTAAAAAACTGCAACCTAGCAGCTTTTTATTAGGTATCCGATTTTCACACAGCAAAAAAAAACATATATATATAGATAATCTTTTTTGTTATGAACGTGCGGTAAAATCACGAAAAAAATCTTTCTGTCCTTTGTGGGTGGTGAGAAACCCATACCATGTAGGTGCACTAGTGCGGCAATGCCGTGTGTTTCTGCAACCTATAGCAAGTGCAGCAAAACACATCCCTTGTTTTTCTGCAACATAATGTAAAAAGATACGTAGTGGAGATGAAATGATGAGAATGGAAAAAATGATGGAAGATATGAAGGAAATGATTTCCGAACTACACTTGGGAGCAAATAAATCGAGCCACTTCCTTTTTCACGCATTATGGTTATTATTTTTGGTATTATGGAACGCATCGATTCGAAACATATATCGCCTAAAAGGGTATTTAATAACCTTTACAATGAGGGTAGTTAGTTGTCAATATTTCATTTTAATTAAAGTTTAAAGGGTAGAATAAAATTATCGCATTTAATTTGCTTATGACATTTTTATTGTACTCTGTTAAGAAAAGATTAAATTTGAGGTTTTTGTTAATCATACCCATATTACTTGTTATTGTTGTCTTTATCTGTGTCTGTGTAATCAAAATAACCTGATAAAATGGATACTACACCGACGGAAGCTGCCCAAGTTGTAGCTTTACTTGAGGTTGGACACGGACAACGTGAAGTGGCACGCAGACTTCATTTGAGTCGTTCAAAGGTACAGCGGGTATACCGCAGGTATCTGGAGACTGGTGCTTTTGTTCGGCGACCTGGAACTGGCCGACCACGGGCAACAACAGAACGTGACGACCGCTTTATTGCAACCAATTCGTTGCGCGACCGTGGACTTAATGCTGTTCAGCTACAGCAAGCGTTACGTGACGTTCGAGGTGTCGCAATCAGTAGGTGGACAGTGAGACGAAGACTAAAGGAACGAAATTTAACATCACACAAACCAGCAACTGGCCCAAAATTGACTGTAGCTCATCGCCGATCTCGCTTGGAGTTTGCTCGAGAACACATTAATTGGACGTTAGAAGACTGGAGGTCAGTTTTGTTTTCTGACGAGTCAAGAATCTGTCTTTTTAGCAATGACGGGAGAAACCGAGTGTATAGACCTGTCCTGGTGAAAGATTTGCCCAATGTTGCATTCGAGAAACTGTGAGTTTTGGTGGTGGTTCTTGTATGGTGTGGGGAGGAATTTCTCTAGACGGAAAAACGGAACTTGTCTTCGTCGACCCCGCCAACGATGGCAGTGGTAGACGTGTATTAACAGCTGACCGATACATAACTGACATTCTTGAAGACCACGTAATGCCGTATGCTGGTTTTGTCGGAGAAAATTTCTTGTTTATGCATGACAATGCGAGACCTCATACCGCGCAGATCGTTACGGAATACTTGTCTGCGATCGGGATTCAACAAATGGTATGGCCAGCACGAAGTCCCGATTTGAACCCGATCGAACACCTATGGGACGAGCTAAAACGGAGAGTCCGAGCCAGGGTTCCCGCTGTTTCATCCATTCCCGAGCTTAAAGTCGCTGTGCTTGAAGAGTGGGAGAACATACCACAATATGTCATCGTAACTCTGATCAGATCGATGACTAATAGGCTACAAGAATGCATCAGGGCACGGGGGGGTAATACCAGTTATTAAGAATATTTTTTTGCAATAATTTTGTTTTTTATTGTTTTTATGGACCGTTTTAGCCCTACTAAATTTTCTATCAAAATTACCATTTTTCTTGCAGAGCCAATAATTTATCATTCAATAAGGTTATTATTCAATAATTTACCCTCATTGTTAAGGTTATTAACTTAACTTTTAGGCGATATATAGTTCGAATTGATACGTTCCATATTCCCAAAAATATTTACCATTTTACGTGAAAAAAGGTAGTGGCTCGATTTATTTGCTCCCAAGTGTAGTTGCTAAACATAATGATCTAAATGGCAAAATGAATTCGTTACAATTGGCTCTCGAGGATATATCAGCCTGGAAAGTTCAGAAATACGAACTCAGAATGAAAAAATCAAACAGACAATAGATTTCTTGACAGAAAAATACGTTGATGCTCTGGTGGAAATCAACTATCTAAGGACGGAATGTTACAGCAACAAAAAAGTTATAAAAGCGCTCGAAACTAGGGTAGACTTCTTAAAAAAGCAGCTGCATTGAGATTAAAAATCTACCGTCGTCAACCCTTGAAACTCGTGACTCCCTTACAGGTACAATACTTCAAAAATTGGGTCAAATCATCAGTCAACCATTTAAAGAAGAGTTTATAAAGTCGACCAAAGACTTTTTCAAACACAACAATGATAATCACCTGAACATAGCCCATCTAACAAAACGGACCTAGGCAACCCTTATACGTAAATGAAGTGCTCACGGCTATGACCAGACGCCTGCATTATCTCGCCCGTGAACTTACGAAGGAATTCGGTTACCGTCAATGTTGGGTTGCTAACGGCAAGGTGTATATTCGTGAAAAGGACGGAATGTCAAGCTGCCTCATCAAAACTGACAAAGATCTCGCGAAACTCCGTAAGCAAAAATTACTAGCACTATACTTATCACTACATGCTGTTTTCTACATCACAGTTTTGTAACACTAGTCCTAATTTATACAATTCCACTAATCATTAACAGTAATTCTAAATTCAATAAGGCATACACTGTTCAAAACAAATATGCTTGTTACTAAGTTTAACTATACATATACAATACAATATACACATCATATTTACAATCACACTAGTTGCACTCCACATCCATATCGCACACATACACATACTTAATCGGCCGACATACTTTATAAATAAAAGCCAACTGTAATATCGTACCTGCTCCTGTACCCTTAGGTGGAACTGTGTCATGCTGTTAAGCAGCGCCCAAAACATAAATGCAAAATGGAAGTTATTAACATCAACATTCGATAGCACACAAAACAACCTAAACAATCTAGATGCTGTCTCGGTGTCGGATGCTTCGACTTGTGATCTGGAAAACTGTACACAACCAAATTTCAAACCTAATCAAACACTTAAAATCAGCACACAGAATATAAGTTTAAATAAAAACATGGCGGGCTTTATGGCTGCAATTGCTCAGACAAAACTTGACTGGGACATAATCGCATTAACCGAGTGTTGGCTCCCTAACACCCATAGACTACTATATATGCTAACACCCATAATATTCCCGAGTTGGCGAACTATTACTATTATCTTACCAACAATAATTATATACAAAATGAAGGTGTAGTCCTGTATGTGCATAAAAAACTGCAACTAGTTGCAGAGGAGCCGTCATTCTTAGATGCTGTCTCCAGGTAAAAATAGAAACGAAAACTGTTAAAATTTTCTAAACTATATATACTAATAATATCCTAAGTAGACTATCCAAATACAATACTATTATTATTACGGGAGACATTATTAAAAATTTAAATGAACACTCCAAAAATCCCGCTAAACATTCTTACCTAAACTTTCTGGCTACCCATGCCTGTTACCTGCTCACACAATACCTACGCGACAACAAGCTTGTCTTGACCACGTCATACTGAAAACTCGACTACCCGCTTCTACTTCAGTCGCACTGTGGAGTGTGGTCGCGCACTCTGCTCTAACTGATCATGCATGAGACAGTAAAATGTTATTCTTGTTAAAACGAATGCCTAAAATAATTATTACAAAAAAAAAAATCGTTATAGTTGTGTTAAGATAGACGCAGACCTAAACCAACTAGACTTTAGTGAAGTATACAAGACCCAAGATCCTCATTTGGCAGGGGAAACAATAATTAGATTAATAAAACACGTGATAGACTCAAACTCCAAATCTGAGAAGACACCGAAATGGATTACTCCTGGCTTACTTCGCTGTGCGGCATCGTGACACATTGCATAGAAAACTTAAACAGGCGCCTAATAACGAGATTATAAAAATTACTTTTGCTATGTACACAAAATATTGTAATAAATTATCATTATAGACAGAAACCAGTCGTTTTATCGATGAAGATGTTATAAAATCTGATTCAAAAATCGCTTCAGGTACGTACCTGAAGCGTTTTTTGAATGCTTAAGCCGAGCTTTTCTATACAAATAAATATAACTTTAGTATCTTTGTAATGTAATAGTCCGGTTAAGTAGTCACGACCTCTCAAGGTCAACTACGAGATGCCGTACCCAAAAAACAAAAAAAAATTGTAAGTCAAAAAAAAAAAACATTTTCTTTTTTAATTTCAATACAAGCCCTGCTCAGCTTGTGACTAGACGTCGGAGTGTGATTGTCGAGAAATATTTATATATTTTATCATACATAATTATTCATAGATAGATAAATCAGTTTATTCAGACAGGTTGATTAGGTACTCATATGTCTTTGTTTGTCTGTCTTTAATTTAAGCTGATGCCGCCGATGTTACGTACGTGCCTCTGCCTGATACACCATTGTCACCGCCAAGACAATTATCGTCACCAATACCAACTTTTTTCAAAGATGACTGAATTTGAAACTTCCAGATCCAGACCCCTATGACGTCGTAAGACTCCAAAGAGTTTTGATTAAGAACACGAAGGCCAAACTATAAACGATCTGAAGACCGCTTTTAAAATTAATGTATTTTTTTATAGTATAATTGGATCAAGCTTTATCCTCCGTGGACGAGAGATTTAATTTATTGAATAATCAAAATGACGTGTTTGATTTTTTATTCAAACTAAGTGATGACCAAGATCAAAGTCGATTATGAAGTAACTATGAAGTAACTTGTATTATGAAGTAACTTGTACCTAAAATAGTAATGCTTACCTACCTAGTATAGTCTGTGGTTTATCTGAATTTTTCTTGAAGACTTGAAGAAACGTCATTTAGTTAACTGTCAAATTCTGTCGGGCGTTTTTCGGTTTGTCATTTCGAAAGTTTGAACTTTGAAAAGATATTTGTCTATTTCAGCCAAACAGTTAACACTTAGTTTATTTATATCCATGTAGTGAATTAGTGTCTATATACAATGAGACGAACATATAGGTCAAAAAAAGACACCGGGGGTGTTCTAGACCGCAGAGACTTGTTGCAAAATTTAGACGAAAAGAGTTCAGCATATGATGCCTTTTTCATCCAAAACATAAAACAAACCAAGCGAGAATTATCTTGTGTTGGGTCTTCTAACGCTCACGGAATTGCTTCTAACAGAGTCCGCAAGAGGAAGTATGTTAAAAGGATTGTAAAAGAGGTAGAAACTCCTTGCCGCGAAAGTTTGTCTCGGTCGGCGTATCTGACTCCAGATAAATCTATACGAGTGAACAAACCCATGGATCCCTTCGATATGCTGTTAAATTCTTCAAATGCATGTACAGTGGAAGTTCGACCTCCTAAAACTGAGTCTGTGACTAGCAAGGTGGATCTGTTTGAGAAACTAGTGCAAAGAAAGTAAGTTACCTATTCTTCTAAACCTAAAGCAACTATACTAACTAGACTTCTTGCAAAGGCTTTAATTCAGTTAAAGCCTTTGCAAGAGTCAGAGAGCAGTGTTATAAGGTGTTTTTGAAAAGTTTCTCAATCTTCGCCACTGATTTATGTTAATTGCACTCAAACATTTTATTGATGATTTCAGAGAAGGGAAAACATATACTAGACGAAAGCCAGTAAAACCTAAAAAGATTGACAACTATTCAGACAGTGAGAGTTCCGGTTAGTAGAGTTTTTTTAAAATGTTTTTATAGCAAAGCAAATTGATTTTGAAGTCAACCACCATAAAAAATTAAGGAGTCTAAAGTATTTATTTATGAATTTCAGATTCTGAAAAAGAAAATTCCGACGAAAATATTACAAGAAATACATCAGATATTAAAGCGTACCAACTACTCATAGAAAATGAAGCTAATACAACTCCAAAGAGGTTCAATGACTCCATAAATAACATAGTAAACAATTTATCTCTACTAAATAAATTGAAGCATAAGAATAGCTTCAATGACTCTTTGCAGAAACCTATAAGTTACTATAAACATAGACTGACTAGAAATATGCAATCTCCAATATTACAAAAGTCTCCATTATGCAGTACTCCGTTTAAAGTTAAATATAGAGGGGAATCTATATTTAAGTTCTCTCCTATTTCCATTACAAATGATGATAATAATCCAAAGTTTACAACAATTTCTGAAGATAATGATTGCAACAATAGTATTGTGTTTGTAGGTAATAATAAAACTCAAAGTCATAAAGATTCTAATAAAAATGCTCAGATGTCTGATGTAGGAATTGTTCCCAATAAGAGTGTAGAATGTAAAATAGATAATGAAGTATTGATGCCTGAAGCAGAAACAAATGCTAAAGAAGTCTTCCAAGATAGTTCAAGACAAGAAAAGGAAAGTACCAAAATAGTAAGCAAAAGCAATGCAACTTTCAGTGTTGAAATAAGTTCCTTTCAGACGACCGAGGTAGAACCATTTTTTGGTTTTTCCAATGATGCTAATAAAGAATTTTTTACTGAAGAAAAAAGTTTACATAGAATCTCAGATTTAGGTGAAATCGAGCTAAGAAATGATGTAACTGAAATTGAAGTCAATGAAAATGAAAATTGTGGAAATATAGAAGAAGACTGTCAGTACAATTTTAGTGCTGAGTACAATAATGTGAAAGAAGATAACAATACCTCTTTAGAATCTGAAACAGACGACAAAGATTCTTTATATGACACATGCAATAGTGAACAAAGCTCGATTGGAAAAAAAGAAGTAATAAAAGAACTTGTAGTAAAGATTCGGAGAATGAATGATGCTTCATTTTTTAGGTATTATGAGAATATGAAACATTTTGGATCCAAAGGTGATGAAAGTCTGAAAGATGAAGACACAGATGAACATAATTATAGTCTTGTAGATAAAGAAATTGATGAAAATAATGTGAGTAGAGATGAAGAAATTAATGAAAGTTATATGAGTAGAGATAATGAAATTGATTATTTGAGTGGAGAAGACGACGCTATTCAAGAAAATGATGTTAGTCAAGAAGATGAAGTCCTATCTCAAGACGAAGAGTTTGCTAGTTTTGCAAACAGTAATGCTTCAAATGAACAAACATCTGAAAATAGTTCTAGTACTGATATGAATGTAGATAATTATTTAACAGAAAACGAGGCTAGCAAATATATTGATATTGTTTCATCTAATGACGATGATGGAGAATCCAATGAAGAAGGCGTCAGTTTTGTTACAACAAGAAGGAGGAATGAAGTCACAAATAACTCAATGATGTCTATTTTTAATGATTCTTATGCATCTTCTAGTACTGATTGTGATAAGACTGTACTGAGCAATAACAGGGAGAGAGATAATAAAATTAAAAATGAAAATATAGATGATAATGAAACATTAATACACTTTAATGAAGAGAAACAAGTTAGTAGTCATGATGAAGTATTAGAATTAAGAATAGATGTTGATCATGAAGGAATACATATTCCTAACTTGCTAAATTGTGAAGAAAAAGAAGACACCCGAATATCATTTGTAACTACTAGAAACAGCAATATCACTGATAGGAAAAGCTCAATAAGAAATAGAAAGAGTTCTATTAAACCAAGAAGAAAAACAGCTTCCCATCGAAAAAGCTCTAACTTGCCTAAAGAAAGTATGAGACATAGTCCAGAACCTTTCAGAAAAACATGTTTTGAGAAACCAGGAATAGTTCTACAGCCTGGAAAGAAATGGGAGAGATCTTTAAGTATTTTCAGAAGAATGACTATGATGACAGATCATTTTGATCAGTCTATTCTTGAAGATGAACCTACAGACACAAAAGGCAGGAAATATAGGCAAAGTGTTATTGAAACTATGGAAAGGCAAGAGTTAAATGGTAGGTACATTTTAAACTATTTAATTTTCATCAGATAATTGGTAAAATAAACTTTAGTTTTTTGAAAGTAATCATTTCAAATTTCCTCTGCACAAGCTCATTGCGCCTATTTCTACCCTCCTTTTTCGCTTCACCAAAGTCGGAAAATGCTACTATTTATTCAAATTAGTTCTTTTTTTGGTTGGGAAATCATCAAATGACTTCTCCCGCTCTGGGTGGAGCGGGGGGGCGTGTCAGACTTTTACTGACTAAAACCGACCCGTGTTCCTTCAGTTGCCTGTGCCAGGGCCACGGTTTCTCTTTCGAATTTCCCGCGACGTCGGCCGTCGGCGTCGGACCTATGCTGACATGTCTTTGAGGCTCGCGTGGAACACAACGCGCCGTCGACCCGGGCTTAGTCCTTCCCGGGCGGCGAGCTACCCATTGCTCGCCGTCCGCGAACCCGCGGCGACTAGGGGCGTGAGGGCGCGAGGGTCTCTCCCTAACGTGCTCCGCCTCCTCCTTCGCGAGCATAACTGCTTCGCAGAAGGAGGTGAGGGCTTTCCATTCCCTCTCGCTCCGAACCATGGCCTGGAGCAAGGCCGGACGCTAGAGATCGCCGCCGCCGATCGCCTCCGCGAGGACACTGCGGTACTCCGCCCAAGCTGGGCAGACCTCCACTGTATGCTCCACCGTGTCCTCTGGGCGATCCGCACAATGGTGACACCTGGGCGTTTGCTCCCACCTTATGCGAAACAGGAACCTCCCGGAACAACCGTGTCCGGTGAGGACTTGTGTCAGGCGGAAATTAGTCCTAAGACGTGATCCTAGTAGTACCTAGGACACGGTAGCTCAGTGTTTGTGAACACTTTATTTATTAATATAAAGAATTGGTTGTTAGAAGCCTAAAAGTCTGACAATCCGTCTTGCCAAGGCGTATCGTATTACCCAGTAACTGGGTTGTGGAGGTCATAATCGGTAAGCAGATGCTATATGTAAATTACTGGTATTCAGTTGCTTCCGCTTAGACTGGAAGTCGACCCCAACATAGTTGAGAAAAGGCTTGGCAGATGATGATAAAGAATAACATGGATTTTATTATAATTCCATTTAAAAAAACATAAGATAGACAATCTCTTTTGTCTAAGTGATTACCAGCTGGCACATGGCAAACAAAAACAAAGAAAAAAAAATTGAACAAACTTGACACTTCCATCCAAAGTTTCAGTGTAATGTCAGGTTTGTGTTTTTCTGAATGAAAAAAAAAATTAAGCATTATACTTTCATTGTAAGTGTTGAATAATTACAGGTTCCCTACACAATGATTCAATCAATAGTCGCAGAAGTACATTTGTATCTAAGCCGTGTCGATCTACAATCAGAATTGTGAAAGTGAGTAACACTAGAAAAATGGTAGGTAAGTAAAAGTAGAAAATAGTTTTCATATTGAAGAACTTGCACTTTTATTTTCAGGATCCTGATATTTCAAGACTGAGTCTATGCAACACAAGTGTATTTGATGACTTGAAAGGTATATATTGTTTCTTTTTCTTTTTTTGACAATTTATATACGTTTCTGTTTCCAAAGTTGTATTTCTGTATGTTTTCAAAGTTCAAACTCAGATGCTTGAAAGTATGACATTAATAAATAAAAATAAAATAAAAAATCCGTACAATATATTAATATTATGATTATAACTTTCCTTTCGAGTAAATGGGTCGCTCTTAGTTCGATGCTAATAATAAAAACAATTCTTGGATTACTTTCAAAAATATACTACAATTTTTTCGTAGAGGATTGACAACATCACAACACTTTTTGTAGTAGTTTCCTTTTGTATTATTATGGTAACACTCAAAAGCTTGTAATTTAGGTTTATCTGTGACCGTTCTGTCTGTGCTTTTCGTGGAAGGGAAGAAGACGCTTCGCGTGGTCTTTGTCCATAATCATTTTTATTTTATTTTTTATTTGTAACTGCGTGTTTCAAATATAATAATAGTGAACTTAATATTTAGTACTATTACAAGATAATAGTAGAAAAACTTTGAAAGTGACCATTTGTGTTTGAAAGCCAAACGTTATAATTGTGTCTGGTGTCTGCCATTGCGTATCCGTAACGGGATAACAGCTTGGTTCTACGCCCTTTGTTCTAATAAAGTGTTAAATCAGCCAAGTGCATGCATCTTTCCCTGCAATACACAGGTTAGTTTCCAAATCGTGGTGTTTTTCGTTCGTTTTATTTTGTAGTAGCGTGATTTCGTTGCGTCAACGAGACGATTACGCACGGGGGGAAAGTATGTTCAAGTACTTCCTACTTTGTATAATGAATGTCCTATAGCTTGGATTTGTGAATGACGCGTTGTCTTTTTCAGGATTTTTGAACGAGGAGTGTGATGATACGATTATCGAATTATCCAAACTCTCGATCGCTGATCAGACGCACGAGGTCACTGTACTAGACACATTCCATGATACTTCGAGCCGTATAGCTACAGCAAGGGATTACGTTTTGCGTCGATGCAGTCAAACGGACGCGATACTATTTGATGAATGCTATCCGGACACGTGAGTACCCTATTGTTAAAGTTTACTTCTGCCATCACAATAATATTAAAGAAGAAAACTAAACAAAATTGGCGGTTTTATAGGTCACGCAAATACAAGATGGAGGCATTGTTATTAAACATCTGAAACCCATAGGTAAAAGTAGGCTATAGGACAGTTATTAAAATTGCATGAATTGCTGTGTCCTAAATTTTCAAACATCATTAGTATTATGTTTTCAATAAAACACCAGATATCGTAATTTGTCTATTGAACTAACTAGCTTATAGAAAAGTGAGTAAATCATAAGAAAGAGTAGGGTAGGAACAATAATAAGTGTCCTGGAGGGTAGACTTAAAACCTAACAGACACAAACTTAAAAACTATGAAGTATGTAGGTGTACCTATATACAACAAGTAGTCAATGACATACCATTATGAGTATTAGGTTCAAATTTATCAACTGCTCTATTTTTGATCAATTGTAATTTAAAGTATTTAAAATTTTCGGTTACACAATATAATGTCATTGAAAGTAATAATGCCAATCTGAAAATGTCCACTGTGGCAAAAAGTCTTTATGTAACCGTCACAGTCTCAGCTCAGTGATTTTAGAGTATAAGTAGAATAAAAGTAATTACACAGTTGGTTTTATTTAGCTTGAAATGTTACAAAAATCTTTATACAAATACAATTTGGCCAAGAACCTGCAACAAACTTGTAGCACCCATACAATAAGTTGATTTCCAAAGAATTGACCATACAAAATTATACAGAAAATGAACTTAAGGCAAACAAGTCAGGGTAGCTTGCAAATATTCAAATTTTCTAATGCATTTTGCTAATCTTATATAAGTTAATCTAACCATATTGAATGACTACTTCATGAAGTCATGACATGAGTTAAATTTAACTTATGGGAGTTGTATTGCTGATTCTAATGCATAGTATTCTGTAAAGCCATATTTGTTACAGTCACAAAACATATTGTAATCAACATACTGATACTGACCTGCAAATTACAAAAAAATTAAATTGACCTTTCCAAGGTACTCTACTCTACATTGTCCTTTACATTTCTTAAGTTTGCATTATTAATCTTCTTTATTTACCAGCATAGCTACAGGTTTTTATTGTTTATACATTACTCACAAACAGCAAAGTAAGCTTGAAGCATGTTTTTTGTTTTTTCCCTCGAAAGAGGAAAGACAAAGAGTTGTACATGGCCAGGGTTATTCCATGTGTGTTTTTGGATGCTTGTCAAATGTTTGCAATTTTATTAAAAGTCTTCAAGGAAAAAATCGGATTAAAATGCTCTATAATTCTATGCTGTCTCATTTTATGACAATTACCCGTTTTTATAAATACAGAATTTTTATTAAATTCATTTTCTATTACACAATGCATGACAACTTATCAAGTTTTAGTCATATGCATGAACATTGTATCCTAACTGGCAGTGAATCATAATTATGCATTAGTCAATGTATACAGCTAAACAATCTATAATGAGTCTGCTAACCTATATTCATTATCTCCAACAAGTTGCAACTTTCATGTACAGTAAAAACTAATTTTCATTGAAAACTCAATATGTGTTTGTTCTGACTTAAGGTTGAAAGTGTCATAAGACATAACCTTGTCAATTATTCAACACTGAACATCATAATCATGTTCAATTTTCAATATCATTTTCAGGAATAAATGTTAGAGAGATTCTTTGAATCAAACTCATTGTTAATACAATGCAAGGAGTGAAAGTTGCAGAGTTGAAGATATCTTTGAATAATAATCATGTGGTTAAATCTTTATAAAAGAAACCACGGACTAGGTATACTATAAATGAGAGTATGAGTGAATGTTGTAAGTTTTATTTTGTAGTTGGTTAATGAATTTGAGTAACACTTAAGTTCTTATTTGCTTGTCTAATTAATTGCCTACTTAATTTTCTATGTCACATACCTAAGGATTTAATAACACTAGTAATAACTGATGTAACATTTAATGCCACATTAACACTGATAAAATAATGCCATCACTGTTTCTGTATAAAGAAAGAATACTTAATGTCATGCCCACCATCAAAGAGAAAACACAAATCTATGCAAACGAGAGGGAAAACATAACAAAAAATACAACAAGACCAAAATATAATATGCAAAAACGCACCTACGCTGATGCAACAAAAGACCAAATGCATGAAAAACCACAAATACACCCAGAAAACGTCACCGACAGACTTGAATCCATGTTCGCGAAATTTGAAGATATCATGATAAACATGATGGATAAAATGATGGATCGTATGATCCAGCTAATTTCAAGTCTAGTTACAAAATGATGCCCACAGTCCGAGTCGTAACTTGGAACGCCAACGGCTTGACGGAGCGTCGTCAAGAACTATTAACATTCTTACAAATGGAAAAAATCGATGTAGCACTAATTTCAGAAACAAGATTTACTACGAAGTCACATATTACCTTGAAAAACTACACTGTTTATACAACAAATCATCCTTCAGGAAACAGTCATGGAGGAACCGCAGTAATTATTAAAAATAATATTCAGCATTATGCACTTGAGGAATACCGCACGGATAAAATCCAAGCGACATCAGTTAAAATCATAGTTAACGAGAAAGTCGAGACCACATTATCGGCGGTCTACTGCCCTCCAAGACACACAATTACCGAAAACGATTTCAACGCTTACCTTTGTTCACTCGGACCCAGATTTATATGTGGTGGTGACTGGAACGCCAAACACACCTATTGGGGTTCACGATTAATTACCCATAGAGGGAGGCAACTATACAGATCAACTCAGAGTCGAGGACTTGAATGCATGACCCCCTGCGTACCAACATACTGGCCGACGGATCCAAATAAGATTCCGGACCTCCTGGACTTCTTCGTTACTGGGAACATAAGCCGGAATTATATGACCATCGAACCGTGCACGGATCTGTCCTCTGATCATACACCAGTCATACTGAACGTCAACTCTTCAATAGTACTAGTAGAACCTGCTAAAAGATTATATAATAAATCCACAAACTGGGAATTATACCAGGATAGAATATCGGAGGATATCAACCTTGAAACTAGACTCAACACTACTGAAAAGATTGAAAAGGCAATAGAAAACTTCAACCTCGCTATTTACAAGGCTGCTACGGCCTCTACAAGGGTGCGAAAGAAGTCGCCTCCAGTGTGTAACGAATATCCTAAACTTATCAAGGATAAAATCTGTGAGCGCCGTAACCTAAGAAAGGTATGGCATACAACTCGATATCCAAGAGATAAAACCGCATTCAACAGATCTTCTGATGAATTAAAAAACCTCATCAAAGCCCTAAACGACACAAACCTTCAAAATGTTCTCTCAAACCTATCACCTTCTGCAGACAAAAATTACTCACTATGGAAAGCCACAAACAAATTGAAACGCCCGAACAACCAGATACCACCTCTTAAAAAAAGGACGGGGGAGTGGGCAAGATCAGACTTAGAAAAGGCTGCCAGCTTTGCCGAACATCTTAGCACTGTTTTCCAGCCATTTCCAGAGTCTAGACCAGATTATGACATGGAAATAAAAGGGTACCTGGAAAGTGCCCAACAGATGTGTCTGCCACTTAAATCCACCACCCCTAAAGAAATAATCCAGGAAATAAAACAGTTAAAGGAAGGAAAATCCCCAGGATACGATCTTATCGATGGCGTACTTCTAAAAAAGCTGCCAATAAGGGGTATAATGGCAATAGTTCAGATCTTTAACGCTTGTTTGCGACTATCACACTTCCCGGGGCAGTGGAAAATTGCACAAGTAATTATGCTTCCTAAACCCAGTAAACCACCACATGAAGTCGCCTCGTATAGACCAATAAGTCTCTTGTCTATTACAGGAAAACTGTTTGAGAAAATACTGCTAAAGAGAATGAAGGAAAACCTCACTGACATAATACCAAATCACCAATTCGGCTTTAGGGAGAACCATGGCACAATCGAACAAGTCCATCGTATTGTAGATGTCATAAGCAGAGCACTAGAGGGGAAACAATACTGTTCTGCAGTATTTTTAGACATGAGTCAAGCCTTCGACAAAGTGTGGCATGAGGGACTACTTTATAAAATTAAAAAGTCGCTGCCACACTCGTTCTTCCACATATTGAAGTCATACCTTGAGAAACGATGTTTTGAAGTGAAGCATAAAAACGAACTAACGGACATGTATGAAATAAAATCAGGTGTACCACAAGGTAGCATACTAGGGCCAGTACTGTACATTATTTACACTGCTGACTTGCCGACTACGGAAAAAACGACAGTTGCAACGTACGCAGATGACACAGCCCTACTGGCAACACATGAAAATCCAGCTACTGCATCTGAATATCTACAGCTTCACGTTAACAAACTCGAGGAATGGCTTAAAGTTTGGAGAATCAGAGCAAACCAAAGCAAGTCCACGCATGTAACTTTTTCGCTCAGAAGAGATACCTGCCCATCAGTGGTTCTGAACAGTGAAGAAATTCCTCAAAATGACCACGCCAAATACCTAGGCATGCACCTGGACAGAAGGTTAACATGGCGAAAACATATATGGACAAAGAGAAAGCAGCTGGACGCAACGCTAAGAAACATGTACTGGTTAATAGGACATCACTCGCAAATGAGCACACAAAGCAAGCTAACAGTCTACAAAGCAATTCTCAAACCAATCTGGACCTACGGTATCCAGCTTTGGGGTACAGCCAGCCAAAGTAATATAGAGATATTGGAAAGGTTTCAGTCGAAGATACTTAGAGTTATCTTTAACATACCTCAATATATTAGTAATAAAATAATATATCAAGACTTGAAAATACCTACAGTCAAACAAGAGATAACCCAATACAGCGGAAAATACCAAAAGAGACTCTCAAAACATCAAAATGAACTTGCTCTAAAACTAGGTGGTGATGGTGGCCTGCAATTTAAGAGATTAAGGAGACATAGCATCCTTACTCTTCTGGACAGATTCAGCTAATTGGAAGGAGAAACTTAACTGCGAAGTTATCACCAAGCTCTATAACTTAATTAAAAACAGAGATATCGGACAAAGAAGTAGCTTATTGTTGTTGACGACAGATTGCTACGAAGCAGAAAGAACAAAGAAAAAAAAAAACTGTTTCTGTGCAAAATTATTCAGGCACTCCAGGCATTTCAATATGGACTCAATTAAAATGCATGAAACTGCATCCAACCATTATGATTACTTTTGGATACCCTTTCAAATCCCATACACCATTTTTCACTAGCACTGCCCCTGAGTTTTTCTTATTTTCTTCTACAAATTCTAACACCCCCTTCCAACCCTTATAAAATTAAAATTTATAATGATAATTTGATAATATTAATTCAATGTTCTTACGCGCTATTACTTCGTTTTAGTTAAGTTTCATGGGTGATGTTAAATAACCTTTCTCGAGAATTTAGGCTATCAAAGCAAAAAGTTTTTTAGGAACAAACTCTTCAAGCTTTATTATGAATTATTATAGGTCAGTCGACTTTTAAAATGGGCTGGATTTTATGTCAGTATTCTCACAATCATGATTGCTTAAAAAACACACCTAAAGTTTCATCTTAATCTAACCAGGAAACAAATGAGAAGATTGTTCTGTTTCATTTGTTTACATAAGACAGTCCTTATCAAGTAGCACAGGCTGTTTTATATGGCAATGGATGTTCTAGTTCATTTAAAATGATCTTTAGCCAAGGATTTTAGATTCAGTTTGGCTTGAAATTTCTTAATAAGACTTTATTGCAATGTGTGTGTGATTTTACCACCAGTTTTATTTAGAGTGCGCGCAAGATAATTCTGCGCGCATGTTTGAACTTCAATATCCCTGCCAGCAATTTGAATCACCTTCGGCATAATGATGGCGATTATTTACTTTGGAAAACACGGAATACAGCACACTCTCTTGACACCTGATATAAACGTCGAGAAAAATTATAGAAGCGTTTAAAGATTGTTGCCGATATTGGCTGGTCACAAACTTAGTTTTCGCGCACTCTCGTAGTGACGATTATGCTTGACTTGTATGATCAGTATTAAACCCACAACCCAAAAAAGGGTTGTTTCGAGTTTAAAGCCTTTGTCTGTTTGTGGCATTGAAGCTCCCAATTTGATAAACCTATTTCAATGTGGCTTAAACCACAAAACAAGTTCAGTAAATTTCCCATAAACGATTTGGTTAAAACATATTCTTTACACATTTAATTTTTAATAAGACCAGAAAAGTCCAGCATATATCTGGCAAGCTTGTTCTAAGCCTCTCCAGTTTCTATACCAAAAAATATTTTAGGGTGTTGAAGAACTGCCACAAAATCGGCGAAGGGGTGTACGGCGAAGTCTTTCTGTGGCGCGCCAGAGATGGTCGTGCTCGAGTGCTGAAGATCGTGCCTATCGCCGGCACGCTCAAGGTCAATGGGGAGAGTCAGAAGGACTTCCACGAAATCATATCTGAAATTGTGATTGCTATGTAAGTATATCTTTTGATATTTTTTGGTCCATACACACTTTATTAGGATTTGTATTCACTAGGTAACAAATAAGGCGCCTGCAACAACCGCACGAGCCCTCGTTTGTGTCGTATAACATAACATGACACATCCTTTGAGTGCCGATTTCACCGAAAAAACTGACCGTGTTCAGCATATCTAAAACGCGTTCAAAATTGTAATGGAATATTGATTCTGACAGCTCTGAACGCAGTTCTTAAAAGTGTTGATCGCATTCAGTTTCAATTGTGAAATCGGCAATAGGGGTTAGGCAGAGTCGCTACACAGTACACCCACATTTCACCAGTTATGTTTAATTCGCACGCAAAAGAGGGCAAGCATATTGAAATGCGGCTGTAGATAGCATCACATTCAATGAATCCTAATTCCTAACACAGGCCATAAATAAACCTATCTGTATTTGGGATGCCACACAATGACGTTCTTGCTGTAGTTACTTGAAAGAGAAAATAGTAAACAATTCTTAATATCTTGGCTTTAAAATGACTAGGTTGCACATACTGAAAACCCCCATAACTTTTAATAGGACACTAGATAGTTAGATTCGTGGAGATTACGTTTAATCGTCTCTTGTGTGTCGATTCTTCTGCCAAAACTACCGTTATGACCTTGACATAAATAACGGCACAAATGAAAGATTGTAGGAAAGCATTGACGAAAAAGAGTGGCTATTCTTTCTTATTGTGTTATTATTTTTTAGTTGTGGTCTATTCTTTCGTCGATAAAAAAAGTTTCTATGGGGATCATCCCCATAAAAAAACGTGTTTTTATGGGGATGTCGCTACGCCTACAGAGTTGGATAAAGTTATCCATATTTACGACGAACACGCTGACATCCAGACCTTGCAGCCTCCTTACTCGGCTATTGTATGAACATTTGGCACTCGATTCAAGGTTTTCACTGACTACGCCGAATACGGGCGACGCGGTTCTGTCTCGTTTTATTTTAATTCAGGTTGTGAGTTCAATGTCAACGTAAAAGCTGATAATTTTCACGAATACAACATTCATTCAATTTTATAAAATAATCCATCATCTTGCTGGGGTCGGACACCATTCTCTCCCTCCCCATCTATCAACATTTATATTCTTCACTGTTTCAGTCACATGCATTCAATTTTATAAATGACTAGCTTCTACTCGCCACTTCGTCCGCGTGAAATTTCGGCCATCGACCCACCGGACCCCATCGCCCGTCCACGCTGATACCGCTTAGTGTTCTTTCCGACTAGGAAGACTATTTTTTTCCTTTTGTTCTTCTCCTAAGGGTTGTAGCGCGATGTAAATATCCTATATTCTTCCTCAGGAATTAGGCTATCAATCGTTTGGTAGTTTCAGAGATTAGCGCGTTCAAACAAAAAATAAACACACTCTTCACCTTTATTGTTACAGTAATTATAATAAAGCCATTCGCTACAAAAACCTATTTTAGGTGTCAAACTGTTTTGTCCCTTTCTGTCAAGTTAAAATAAATTTTGAGAAAAAAGGGACAAAACAGTTCGATAGATAAAACATTTTACACGTTTTATCTCCAATCTAAATACCAACCGTCTTATTCATAAATAAGATTGTTGGTATTTAGATTGGAGTAATTTTCGTAAGCCAGACCACTTTCACTTTCAAAAAATCGACTGTCTTTTCCACTCGTAATGTGCTTGCGACGTAGTGATTATGAAACCGTTCGACGATCGTTCCTGTAATCCTGTTGAATGACTGAGTA
The DNA here is from genome assembly GCA_963555695.1 of Dasypolia templi. Lineage (NCBI taxonomy): Eukaryota > Metazoa > Arthropoda > Insecta > Lepidoptera > Noctuidae > Dasypolia > Dasypolia templi. Next base: position 3,734,155 of record OY743148.1, on the reverse strand, counting down.
GTATTGGGAGTAATATATTGGATTATTGAACTTATCAGCTACCAAATAAGCTTATCTAGTCAGCCGACCATTTAGGTATGTAACATAGTGCTAACATAAATAGATTATTTTCGATCATAAAAACCTTGAAAACAAAAAAGTATCCTTGTGTGTATATGTTGCGCTAACATTCATTTCCTAATGTAGTAATCAATCATATAATGTTTTAAAAACTATCACAGACATCTCTGTGTAATCGACTGATAAATATCCTTCGTCTAATTATGTAAAATTGTACTCAATATCACAGAACAAATCGCTACACTAATTTATCTGGGTCAATTTATCAGTTTAATTAAATTCTACTAACAGCCTATAAGCATAATAATGTTTGCCAAGCAAATATCTACTTAACATATCGTGAAACGAAGTGGTGTAGTGACCCATTTTCCTTGAATATAAAACACTGCCGCAGATCTTTGCGCTACGATCTTGAGCAAAACAGGTCACTTCCGTAATCAAACGATGAGTTAGCAATTCGTTTATATAACATTCGTTGTTCAGCTCCATATGTAATGATTTATGTAATTGTTTTCTGTACAAGATGGGTTTCATGTCAAAAAATTTAGGAGAAGAAATAAAGTTACGCAACCCACCCATAAGAAGTAAAATTCTCCTCAAAGCTGTTCTTCGGGAAAGAAAATTACGTAACACTTTTATGGGTGTTCTAAAAACATGAACAAAGCCTGTTTTTGTTATGTAATTCTACAGAAAAACGTTCATAAGAAGGTTGCAGAATTATAGTTTAATATTAACCTATGTTTTCTTGTACAGGGAATTGAGCGCACTACGCGCTCCCATAGCCGAAATTGATCGCCACTTTGATGAAGGAAAGGACGTTGAGGCGCTGGACCTGCATGATATAGAGAATGCCACAGATATATTCAATGAGGTTAGTGAACTTAACTATCAGCCTATGGCTTTCCAATGTTGGACATAGTCCTCTAATCCCACGCCATTCAACTCTCTTACAACTTCACTATAGCTTGAAGGTTTTGTGTCATATCCGCAGTCGACAGCGCAATCGATACTCAAGTCCTTGACACTAGTTGGATAAAGGTTCTAGTCGGTAAGAGTATGACGTAACCCAGGGATTATGTAACCCTAGTTTTTTCCGAAGCAGAGGGTATTCATGACCAATTTTTCTAAGTATAAAACGCTTGTGAGATTGTATAATACGACTACTAGCTTACTTACACTTTTTCATCAACATTGGCCTCAAAACATATTCGTTGTGAACTAAAATTCAAGCAATATTCGTCAATGAATCTAATGTGCGAGAAATATTCAGGTCTTACGACATCATCTCATTCAATCCTGCATTCAAACTCTTTAGTTCATGAGTGCAACCCAATGACGTAACCTGTTCGAAAAATGATACACAAGACAATGGCTAGTTACGTGTTATTGTTCGAGATGTGAATTATTGGAAACTGATAAATGACGCGACCTTATCGAATGCTTAGCAACAGAACTTGATGCATTCTTTGCAGCTTTTATAAGATAAAAAAAATACGTGCTAGATAGATAAGTTCAACGTTCCTATGATAAACGTACGAGTGTTCGGGAAAAAAATCACGTACGAAAACATCGATCCCAAATATCTGTAGGTAATTTCAAACAAATATTTATCCCGATGAGAAATAACTCTCACATAATATATACGCCGCACTATTTAAGTCAACAATAAGAAAACACTAGGAAATATTACGAGTCCAAACATCTCCATTCATTTACCTCAAATGACCAACGCAAACTAGCTCTGACTTTCGTCCAAATAATTTTCCTTTATAACTAGATCATTATGAAACGTTTACATTGAAGGTGAAATGAAAAACACATAAATATGGATCGTGTATATAAAGTCTACCACGTGTAAATAAATGCATGATAATTTGCGACGTAGTAATTTGTGATAGTACGAACAGATCGAAAACATTGCAGGCGCTAATTGAACTGTGTTATTGTTTGACGTTTGAGTTGATGTTATGAATTACTGGCCATGCCCCCGGGGTTTCTGAGAATAATGCTATTGAAACGGAAAAATATAAACAGTAATGTATCTTCCAGGGAGTTGTTTATTTTTCCCTTTTATTAGGAGGATGGGTTAGCATCATTATTGTATACTCAGTGATAAGTTTTCTAAATCAATTAAATATAGCACATTTAATTGATTGTTTCATGCATGTTTTCTTCACGAACATTCGTTTCATAACTTTTATTCTAAAATTGAATATTGTTAATCATTTTAACAACGTTATTAGACATTATTGATCGATCGTAAATATAATCAGTATTCAAGTCATAACGAAAAGCATTTTCGGAGTCCTATTTGCATCCCAAGACTTCCAAAGGTTCCTCAAATTCCGAGACTAAAATGATACCAGTTTGGTATCTCAAACATGACAGGCATTCACTTACTAAATTAAATGACACAGAGAAGTACAAAATCCGGACGGCTTTGTGAATTCAATTCTATATAGTCCTTTCTCAATATGGTTCAAGGTATGTGGGACCTTTCTACCTGTTAAAGGGCCCCCCAGATTCTTCTTTCTATATAATAGGTTGAGATTTATTTTACCTGCGCTGCGTCGTCTTACGTCATCTTTGCCCTTTCAGCTAATTACATAATTATGTTACAAATTAAAGTGAGCGGCTTATTCATCATGTTTTTTTATCAGCTAAGAATTGTCTACTAACTTTGTTTTTCTATATACATAAATGCTTTATCTATTTTGGTACAATTAATTGTTAAAACATAGTAAAAAGGATGATTTAATCTTTCATCACGTAAGTCGATAAGCTTAAAAACTCAGCGTTTATGCATGCAATGTTTCCACTGTTGCTATACGATATTATTGTACCTATCACGATAAATTTCCTTAATCGATTCTGTAAAATCGGTCTTCATTTATTAATTAGCAACCTTATCCTTACGGTTCTAAGCTATTTATCGCTGAATCAGTCCCATCAACGGACGAGCGGATAACAACATAATGCCGCATTCGTCTTAAATGCATTAAGCATAACACAAAACCAATAGCATACAAAATGAGGTCATTAAAAGGCGCGTCACGGAGCGCTTCTAGCTAAATGAATCACCGTTTCCACCGTACGGCAGAACACGTAAAATTTTACTTTCGAAATATGCATGAATCATTTTATTCACGAAAACGAACAGTGTTTGTTTGTTTAATCAGGTAGGTAACTAGCTGCTCTGTTACCGACGCAAGACATCCCTATCTTGTACCACAGCTGGCGCATAATTTGCGTTTGTCAAAACCAATTAAAAATTATGATTAAAATGTCGGAATTTATTCCTTTCTTTCACAAATACGTATTGTTGACGTTTCATTCATTATATGTGCGGTAGGTAATCATTTGTGGGGAGTCTTTATCATGTTTTGCGTGAATGTGCAAGTCGCACTTATGTCTAGACAGATTTTTCGATTATGGCTATTTAGAGAGCTATTTAGAGGTCTCTTATACGATGATTACAGTAATCTTGATTTTTGTACTGATGCTTTGTTGAATAGTGCTTATTTGTTTTAATACGGCAATGTATGCTAGCACTGACCTCTGTCTCTGTTATCGATAATCGATAGCCTTGCTTCAGGGACGACGAATAAATAAGATTAGTGGATAAAATATTCCTTTTATATATTTAAAATATGTAGTAAGACTGCAGTTACATAATAAATGCATCACAAGTTACAGGAAATAACATCATTTCCATTTTCCTGTCAGCTAAAGAGCCGTGCAGTCATTTATGTACTGACATTTTACCTCCATACAGGATATCTATTTTAAAATTCCGCTTGGTAACAGGTTGCAACTGTTGCAAGCTCAAGATGGCACATGCTACTTCCTTTTATCTCTAAACACGATAAATGCGGGGCAGCTGCCTGCATATTTTTTGTTATGGCAAGATTGGCAAGTGGTCTTTAATGTTTTATTGGCGAGCCATCGGCCATTGCCTTGCATTTATTGAATGGCGGGGCTTATAATTGAACAAGTCGACCGTTGGGACTGCGACGCATGTTTTGAGAAGCCGAGTTTTCATAGAACGATAGATAATGTCTATGCAGGGTGGCAGGCTCATCGGGGCGCCAAGTAATAAAAAAATAGCTCTTCCTTAAATTTGAACAGCGTAGGTAATTGCACTTTTATATGAAACAGCAGTTTTTTTCTCTCGATAATATTCGTATACAATCATATTCACCTAACCTAAGGTTGAGATTTTGGTTGGCTAAAATGGAATGCGCTTTCCAATTCAATTCAAAACTTTAATTTCGGACGATAATAGTCCACATTTTGTTAGTAAGTACAGTATTTTAAAATATGTTAGTACCCATAATATACATAAAATCAAATTAAATTAAAACAAATTAAAATTAAACAAAATTAAATTAAAATCATCAATACCTAAATCAATTAAAATTCATAAAGACCCCTACCAATCGCCACACCCTGTGTACGCACATGCGTGTGCATCCAGTGCCCAACGATTGGACTATCAAATTTGTCCCTTAATGTCATCAGGATGACGTTGATACTCCCCCTCAACCTACTCGCTTTTGTATCGAGAAAAATTCGCGGTTCTGGAATCAACAAATTTTGTGTATTTTTTCTGACCGAACTGAATCAGATGCATATCTACCTACTGTAACAAATCCCGTTTTTTTTTTTGCCATACTTTCATAGCAAAAAAATTACTTTAGGTAAATATGCATTGGAATATCCGATCTCTAGTTATCATAAAGAGAAGAAAAAAAAACTAGTCATCATTCCGGCGGCGAGATGGGCGGATGATATTGTTGCCATCGCGGGTAGAACCTGGATGAGGCTGGCACGGGAGCGTGGAGATTGGCACAAGAAAAGAGAGGCCTATCTATGCTCAGCAGTGGGTGAAGTCGGGCTGTGGATTATGATAAAATATGCATCCGAATATTCGATCTCTAATGATAACCTACAAAAAGTTCCACGAGTCATGCCTTGAATCATGTACTGAATTCATTGTTAAGTTTGCGCTTCGATGTCACTGTCACCCTGTATTGTACTGACGAATTCTGGAGAAATCCTAGATTATTTTGCAAGAGCTGCCAAAGAAAATAAAAATGCTTCACTTGGTATTTATAAACTACTTTCGTTTTAGAGCTTCCTGTTATTTGTTGATTTGATAATTCCAGTTGGTGAATAGAAAAAAAAAATGTTTTTTGAAATGTATGAAATTCAGATGATGTTTATCATAAGTCGCTTTTCGTGTCTTGACCGCGTTGTTCTTCTAAACTAGGCGACGGATCCGTTATTAAAAATAAATTATGCAAAAAATCTTAATTCTCTAAACTTTTGCGTATTAGGGTTGACTCAATCTCTGACAGATTGGGTCAACCCGAATACTCAGAAGTTTCAAGTAAACGTCTTTTTTTCCTGCTCTATCCTTTTCTATCGCTCAGGATTTTCATTTCCTTAAGCGGGAAAGACAGACTTTTCCACAGGCTTTTTCGTGACAGATGTGGGTCAACACTTAAGATTTACACACGTAATGAATATATGTTATACTCACATAATTATATTAAAGAAATCTTGATGTTTTGTCAAGTCGTAAAAACCGTGCTAAGTAAGGGGGGAGGGGGTCGTTGGTATATGTATTTACGGTTGTAAAATCTAGAAGACGATAATATTTTGACAACTCTTCTTGAAATTAGACTAGCAGGCGCTACATAAGCTATCTTGAGACTTGAGACCACCCAGAAATAATCTGAAAACACGATTTTTTTTTGTCGTAGGTACTAGCAGTAAGGTGCGTATACGGCAGCTACCCTGCTCGCTTGCTCGATCTGTGGGACTTGTATGACGAGTGCAAAGGCTCGGAGAACGATAATCCGGCCATATTGCCAGCTGACCAGCAGTTCATAGTACTGGAACTCGCCAACGCGGGCCAGGACTTGGAGAGCTATCAGTTCAATAACGCTGAACAGGCGTATGCGTTGTTTATGCAGGTATGTATAGTAGACTGTGTTTTTAATTATTTAATGTTTTTTGGCGTTGGCATGTTTTTTTTTCGTATTTTGATGTTGTATTTTTTTGTTAGTCGACCAAGATTAGACAACTGGATGAAATGCGGCCCAACGGCTTGCGTAGTATCTTAGTTTCTGTGTTGGCATCGTTGATGCACAGTATTTTTATCTCACGAAGCTACGCGCGCTTTACTTGTGGGAACCAAGTGTACACACGCTGTGAATGTGTGCGTGAAGAAGTGTAGTGTCAGCACATAACACACACACGCACACACTGCACCAACACATATCTGACTTCGACCCGAGAGCAGAGCTCCTGCGGCTTACACACACTTTCACAGCTTGTTTGCATACTTGGTAACCACTATTAAAGGCTCCCGCAAAACGGCGCGACGCCTAATCGCGACACTAAGGCACCGGTCGTCGCGCGACAGGCGGTGTATTTGTGTCGCGCTGTGGCGTCGCGCCAGCGTGAACGAGACTTCAAGCGCGCGTCGCTTCGTGAGGTACCTATACTAAAACTCTACCAAACATGTCATTAAATGAAATATTTACGAATTATTGTCCCAATGACGAATGACAGTTGTCTACAACTTGGTTGACTACTGTAACTTGTGTAAAAAAATTGATGTGAATCTAATAATTTTGTTGAATAACATTTGTGTTTAAAAATTAGGTGCATTTTTTTTGTTGTTGACATAATAGAAACTGACTTTCATAAAATGATTGACAGTTTTGGAAATAGAAAGTCAAGAATTGCCGTTTTGCTTTATTTATTTATTTATTTATTTATTGGTCTATCTACAATCGTTACACTGTTCATCTGAAGTAACACAAGCCAACATACAAGCCAAGTGCACAATATCAGGCGATAGACACAGCATGCAAAAGCAATTTTATACAATGAAAAACAGTCTACAGAAATGACGCATAATTTTTACACAATTTTAACACGAACAGAACAGTAGTTGAGGAAGTCGTGCGTTACATCTAATGGTTATCTATTTTCGTGGACTTGGCGCTTGAATTTTTGAAGTGAAGTGCAACAAATATCAATCCTTTCATCACAATTATTTAAAAGTTTGCTAAGTCTTGGGACTGGAGAGTTAGATCCTGAAACAGTTTTGCGGAAAGGGGGACGTAACAGTTTGATAGGATGACGCGGATATTTATAGGGTAGGTTGAGATTAAACTTACTTAACAACTGGGGGCAATCTATTTTACTGTGAAGAATTTTGAACAGAAACATTAAATCATTATTGTATCTACGTTTTTCGAGTGAGGTCATGCCAAATTTTTCAAGACGTTTTGCGTAGCTTGGAACTTTCTTAGCTGTTTTCGTAGAGTAGGCAAGATGGTTTAAAAATCTCTTCTGAATGCGCTCTAACCTAAGACTATGTGATGAATAGTGGGGACGCCACACAACCGTGCAATACTCCAATACAGTACGAACGAGGCAGTTGAAAAGGTATATTTTTGTTTTCGGTTTGCGGAAACATTTTGCATTCCGCATGACAAAACCAAGTGTCTTTGACGCTTTTTTGACAATATTGTCCATGTGAGGAATAAATGTCAATTTGCGGTCCATAAGGACCCCCAAGTCTCTGATTACATCTACTTCACTTAGGCACTTTCGTACATTAGCGGCATAACTACTTGATGCTTTAATGTTGCAATCTCGAAAAATATAATTATGAGAACTGCAACTACTCATTATTATGGCTTCTTTACATAATTCCATCACTGACCAAAATCAGCTATTCCCAGCAATTGGAACATAACTGATTATGGCACAGGCCTCCTCTTTGTAAGAGGGGGTGGACTGGAATCCTCCATGTGGGCAGGTGACCCGATCATATTTTTTATGAATATTATCAAAACTTTAAATTGATAATTTAAAAGATTCATGAAATATGGTACAACAACGTACAGGACCCATAACACTTTTTTTTTTGTGTTTTTTTTTCCAGTGGCTCTCACCTGCATGCAAGCAGCCTCCACGGAAGATAAGCGATATTCTAGTTCAAGTTGATTACGTATCTTGACTAGATTATCACTTATCCTCTGAGGTCGCTTTCGCGCGCTTTTCATGTGTCACCAGTGTGTGGATTCTTTTAATAAACAATGTTTTATTTGTTATTTTCTGTAGCATGTTTTTTTTTACTGCATTTATTTGTATTTTTTTTGTTGTATGATTGTAGCTAACTTTTGATTTTTAGACTGATTGAAGATTGATTCTCACTGTTTTCTGTATTGATTTTTTTGTGTAACTTTTTTTTGTATTCTATTAGTTTCTAACTTTTTCTTTGTATTACCAGGTTGCTTATGGTCTGGCAGTTGCAGAGGAGGCGTTCCAGTTTGAGCACAGAGACTTGCATTGGGGAAATGTGCTTATAGCGCCCACAGAGCAGAAGGTATGTTGATTTTTAAAATTTGATTTAATGAATTTAGAATGTGACCAGTATATTCTGCCATTAATCATCATTTCACCTCCACGGTTACTTGCATTCCTCGCTAAGTAAGTTGTAATTAACCATTGTACGGCCAATTGGTCATACACTTGCAATTAAGACCTTTCGTAACCTTATGACTGTCGATAATACACAAAACAACTGCTAATCAACGTACAGTAATTCTAGCTCTGACAGCAGCAATCGAATTGCAACCTTACTGTAACGTCCATAGAGATCACTGTGATTTGAGAGTGATGAGAGGTAATATATCTGAAAGGACTGTATTTTCTGTGAAAGTTGCTCTAGAAATTGACGGTGAAAACAATACCATTAAAGCAAGAAGTTGGGCGTTATCCATGAAGACACTACCATTGTCTGTTGTCTGTCCATAATGATCGCGACGTCGCTCATCATTACACTTGCAATTTATCCTCCACATGAACTATGACGAACGATATAACACAACTGCTTATCAACGTATTTTCTATGAATTTGCTGTAGAATTTGTCGTTGAAGGTGAAAAAAACCACTAAAGCAGGAAGTTTGTTGTTAGGGTGCGTTTCCACCAGAGATGTGGCAGGAATGTCCGTAAAACTAACCAATAACAACGCTAGCTTAGAAAAAGTTATGAACGCAGCCTTATCCATGACAAAGCCGCCATTGTCTCTGGCGCTCATTGTGCCGACACGGCTCGAGTGCTCGAGTTATCGAGTGCCATCGCTGAGCTCACTAATGTGGGGCTGCCTCTCGATCAATTGTCTTAGTAGTATCTTGCTATCTGATGTTTTAGCTTCAGTTAGGATAAGTGCAGTCGAAAAGAATTACACCCCACTTCGTAGACCCTAATCGCGTAACACACTTTGCTTTGAATCGCAGCCTGAATAATTTAAAAGGATATTGCTAATCCATTGATTTGGACATACGGAATACAGCTGTGGGGAACGGCAGCCAGCTAATTCAAACATAGACATACTCCAAAGTTTCCAATAAAAATGCTGAAGATAATAACTGATGACTTAAAATGAAAGGTTAAAGAAGAAATCACACAAAGGGTCAGTGCCTACAAAAATAAATTACGACCAATCATAAATGAAACAAGTGGAAGACAGATTGCATCAGAATAAAAAATAAAATAATCTTAATTCGAAAAATTGGTCTGCTTAACAGCGTAAATAACGCAATGAATGTTGAACTGTCAAAATTAAAGCCATTCCTACTGCTAGTGTGATGTGCAATTACTCCGCTGATTAATGAAGTACCGAATATTTTGCTCACTGTACACTGAAAACAAAAATATTGCACCACTTGTTACCATAAAAATAACAAATCCCGGAACAAGTATTGCGCACTGTTTAATTTGTGAAATCAACCTGTATTCAATATTGTGCAAAGTTCATAATCACAAAGACTATTTGATCAAGTGATGAGTGAACAAACGATAACAAAGTTCCCGAGAGTCATATGCAAATAGACAACATTATTTACAAAGCTATTTTCCTTTGGGAATTCTCCTTTCTTTGGTATATTATTTCTCTTGCTTGTGCCAAATATTCCATTTAGATTTTACCCACACTTCTTTGTTTGAATAACGCGTTGCTAAGTCTGGTGTTATTTTGGAGATCCCAACAACAAACATTCTCTGACGCATATGAGCCGCTTACAATAAACATAAATTATATTTAATTCAATAAATGAGTTATATATGTATTTACAACATAATTTTGAATGGGTTTTCCGAATAGAGTCAACAATGTTTAATTATAATAACGTATCACAACGTTCACAAAATCCCAAACCGACGCGACGCCAGATAGTATTGCCAATAATACAAATACACATAAACTGTCTAGAAGGAAAAAAATATTTTGATGATTTCCCCCAGTAACTGGCTAGAAATAAAAAACGTTCGAATTTTAAATTGCGCGACAAAACAGCTGTACCACTTAATAAACATAAATTGTATTACCGCGATTGTACTTTGCACCCAATTATATTCTACGACGATTTTAACCTTGCCGAAAGACCAGTCACCCCATAAGGTGCATGACTTTGCGGACAAACGTCTCGTCTACTCGAGGTAACGTCCTGGGGTGACGGGTCAACGAACTCACGCAGATAGCCCGGGCGAAATTATTTTGTTATCGAAAACAATATTTAATTTAAAGTTAAAAATTCTCACCAAGTGTTCAGTCAATCGTTCAATGTTCAATCAAATTTAATATGAACACCTAATAAACTTATTAAAATTAACAAAATAATTATAATAATGTTAAGTATTTACAGTCTGTGAGAAATTTTCTCTTGGTTTACTGTTCAATGCGTTTACAAAAAAAAAGTGAGTTTCATTCATTATTATTCATTCAAAAAAGTGTTGTAGTACTTACAATACTTTTTTGAATAATAATGAATGAAACTCACTTTTTTTTTGTGTCTGTTTCTTTTTCCAGTGTTTAATTTGTTTATTCGAAAGCTCTGGCAACGGTATATCGTTAAATTAATAAAAATATCAAGTCTTCCTAAAAAACTCTTGTCTACACAATTTATCGTAAGCAGATAGGTGTAAGTCGTGACCCTGCGCTGATTGTAGTGTTTTTATAATCGCTAATTCTGCGACCGATTTTATCAAATAATTTCCATGAGATTATCACCATGTTTCGATTTATTACTATCAATCAATGACGACCAAAACATCATAAAATAATTTAGATAATTCAATTTGTAATCAAATTGTGCCATTTCCCGTCATGTAACTTTTTGGTAACCTTGACTAAGGCCTATTATAGAATGATACTTGTCATGATTTCATTAAACTCGGCATGAGTTAGATTAGTCCGAATTTTATACCTTTAAATCTCGATGAAACATATCTGTACTAATGCTGAAGAGTTTGCTTATTGAATCTCTGGAAATTCATATCCGATTTTTTTTTTGCATTAAATAGCCCAATTCTTGACGAAGGTTATATTAAAACATCACGCTACGACCCACAGGGACTCGAGTATCAAGAAAAGAATAAAAGCGCGGGATATAACAAAGCTGAAGAGTTGGCCTAAAGAATCTCTGGAGCTAGCAATCGGATTTAAAAAAATCTTTTTGCATTTAATAGCCCAATTCTCGACTAAGGTTAAATTATAACATTAAGGCTATGCCCCACAGGGACTCAAGTAAACACAAAAGAATAAAAGCGCGGGTGGGAAATGTAGCTGTTGTTTTTGTACATACATACATACATAAACTCATGACTTCTTGTATTGTTCTATGGGGGTAGGCAGAAACCACAGAACGCCACCTGCTACGATCCTTACACACTCCTTTTGCCTCGTTTACGTTCATATATCGGGTAATACACGAACGCCGGTTGAGAGTACTACGCACCTGACCTTTCTGAAGAACATAGAACAAGAACTAGGAAGACATATAGGTCACTATATGTCTTCCTAGGGCGTCCCCTCCCGGCGTTACCACTCACATCTGCCTTGTAAATAATACCTTTTGTTAATCTCCTTTCATTCATCCGCTCAACATGTACATTGTGGTGTTTTACGAGTTCTAGGCTAGGCTGAAGTTAGTTTTAAATAAGACTGATACTATTAACTTCTTTGGTCTGTGTCTAATATAAAAATGTTGCAAAAACTATAGGCATTCGTCTCACTATAAATTATTTGTGGTTCTAGTAAATAAATAGACACAAGGCGATTTTATGACAAGAAGCCTAGAACCAACCTCTGAGGTTAGGCCTAAAGGTTAAAGGTTGCAGCCTTACAGGTTCAAGTTCTGGCCTCTAGCAAGGTTATTCCACTTTATTGACATTTGGGGGACAGTAACAATAATGTAAAGGATGTACATGATTAAGTTTGATTAAATATAAGTTAACAAAAGTGTTAACCTTTTAACAACCAAAATAAACGTCCAATTGTCTTCCGCAGTACTCAACCTTCGTCCTCCGCGGCCGTTCCCACCGCGTCCCGCGCTGCGGCGTGGCTGCGACCATCATCGACTACTCACTGTCGCGCGTGTCGCTGCCGCTGGCGGGCGGCGAGTGCGCGGCGCTGTACAACGACCTCGCCACCGACGACTCGCTGTTCGACGCCGTCGGGGACTACCAGTTCGAGGTGTACCGCCTCATGAGAGACAAGTTGGGGTAAGGAACTGCTCAGCATAAGCATACCATCATGGACTACGTAATAAAGGCCTTCAATTCACTGTCAGACAACCGTAGCCTAAACTGCTGGGTCTAGAAACATGAAATTTGGTACGAGTTCCTTATCTATATGAAGAATGTGAGCACACCAAGTAAGGATTTTTGAAAATTCGTTGAATAGAGGGGTTGTTGAATGTGGATGGAAGTTCGATAATTTTGCCGATTGGAAATCCCATCAGGCACTTGTCGGCTGATAACGTTCCTCCTGCTGGGACACAGTCCTCCTCTCTGTAAGGGAAGCCGTAATCACATACAGTCTTATTCATAAACGTGTCTTAAATTTTAATCAATTGCTAAGCAAATGTTTAGCCAAATTCTTATTCATAAACGTTGTTTAGCGCTAAGAGTTCGCTAACCAATTGATTAGTAGCTGTCAAATTTAAACACCATCGGTAGCTTGTTAAGAGGATGCTAAGAGGCAATATGGCGGTTTTTATTTGAGTCAGCTGATCGATTCAATAGGATTATTGTTTGCCTCGAGGTTATTTTGTTCCTAATATCGAGCTGTGCCTTAGTAAATATGGAATTCGACAATCTTTTACGACCTTTCAGAACGACGCAGAAAAAAAATTAAATCATTTTTAAACGCCAGCGGGAAGCCCAAGAAAGACCTACAAAGCTCGTTAAAGTCCGTTACGAGAATGATTATCTACATTACATTTTCTTCATTCGAAGTACACATGATGAAAGGATTTATAGGGAAAACTCAAACAGGAGTAGGCTCAGTAGGTACTCATGAGACTCATGACTCATGAGGTTTGAAGAGTATGAGTTTGTGAGGAAGCTCATAGGAGATAGTTATTATCCAATGTGTTATCCCATGTGCCCTTAATCTTATGACGCCAGTTCTAAGGCCATTTAATATAAGACTAGCCACGTGGCACACAAATAACAAGAGACATTTTGTAGAAACAATTTATTTTGATATTTAATAAAGCAACATTTTTGTTATAAATTCCCTATTTTTGATTTCCAATATTCTTCTTACAAAGTTATGGACTGTGCTCTTCTTTTCTCATGCCACTCTCATTTCTCATCAATTCCACGTAGCCTCAGCCCTAATGGTCTCCCCCCTCCCCGTCTTTGCGGTTGAATAGTATTGGTGCTAGGTGCTAATAGTGGCTTTCATAGCAGCAGTCAAACTTGTACCTGTAAACAAGTATAATATTTGTTATTAAAAGACACTGAAACCCTGTTGCAACAGCGATAGGAATTAGGAAGTAATATATAATAGACACAAGTACCCTACATACATTTCCAAAAGAGCATTTTCAAGCTAGGACATGAAAAAAACATAGCTATAATAGGCTACTGATGTTACATCAATTTTACATTCATGTGGTCCGTTTATATTAGTAAGTGTATATAAATTCAGGGATACATACCTTTTCCAGTTTACTCCAATTATTTTAGCTAATTATTTTCATTGCTACCATGTCAAATACAATGAAATAACGTAATAAATAATTATATTCAAATTAAAATTTTCCGATGTAATTTTTGACATACGTCTGTTAAAGTCACGACAGATACAAAAATCGTGGGTTTGACAACTTTATTCTTGAAATTCTGTTTTGTAGTCGACTATTTTGATTATAATCTGTGCTGAATACATAATTTCACCTCTATTCCGTTTCTCTGCTAATCACCCGCTAACTAGCGTTTATAAATAAAGAAAAGTTAAGCATTGATTTAGAGCTAACTAATTGGTTAGCTAAGCAATGGCTAACTAATGGTTAGCGAGATTTTTATAAATAAGGCTGTATGTCGCATGTAGTGCGTGTTAAAAGATGTCGCGTGTACGTAAATTGACAGTAAACAGGTGGCTGGTTTTTCATGGTTGCGTTCTATTTCAACACAAACCAATGTAAAAAGAGATTTGACAACAGGTTGAATAGAATATATTTTGAACATCAGGTGCCAACTGTAGATGTAGTAATAATGATCTGGCTACTGCATTGAGTTGACACTTCCTCGACATCAAAAGTCGTTTAGAGAGATAGGTAACTGCTCGCAATACGATTCCCAAGCATTCGCAGCCACCTGCCATTGTTTTCTGGCATTGTGCCATCCAGACTTGGAATCTTCCTCAATTAAGAGTAAAGTGCTCCACTTTAAGATCGCCTCGTTGGTCTAGTGCTCGCAATCGCTACTACTGAGCATGAGGTCTTGGGTTCGATTCCCAGGTCGGGCAACGTGTTATTGGGTTTTTCTATCTGGAATTTCTCAGTAGCAGCTCGAAGTCTGGACTTGTGCCCGGTTGATGGCAATAGGCTCGCCCCCTATTACATAGGACTTAAACATAACTGGAGAAACGTGGGTGCCCAACACTTCGGGGAAACAAGGCGTGATGTTATGTTATGTTTAAGATCATTTCGATGCTAAAAACAGTAATCAAAAAGGACATTCACAAATTTGTGTTCTTGACGTCAATTTCCCAAAGGTCGTTTTGTTTCATGTCAGGGGAATGCTCCTAATGGCTCTGTTGCGTGTTATCGACTTCCTACTCGTTTCCCTCCACAAGATGTAGCTCCGATAGCTATGAATAAAATATGAATTGATAGCAGAAGCCATGTGTAGCAACAAATTATTCAGACACGTCATGCTAAATGACGCAAACGAATATGAAACTAACATCTGATACTATTGACTAGAAATCTTTGCTTCGGGTCAATATTTGTAGATGTGATAGATCATATTTGTAAGTAATTTAATATTTACATATAGACGTTATAGTAGGTATGACTATAGGTATTGTTAAAGTAACGGTTTAACAATACACACCTTTGTGTTCTCTCTCATGTTGTTATGTAATCACTTTTTAAAAAACTGCCGCCTTGTTTAAGTGTTCGCAAGCGTTACTGCTGAGCATGAGCTCCTGGGTTCGATTCCAGGGCCTGGCAGTGTTATTTTGTTTTATCAACTGGAATTTCTCAGTAGCAGCCCGGTGTCTGAAATTGTTCCTGGTTGATGGGAATAGGCCTGCCTCCTATTAAATGGAACGAAACATAACTGGCTGAATATTCTTTACCTCTGCCATAACTGTGTTTTTGAAAACTAATGTTGTTCTATCTTCTTTACAGAAATGATTGGGAGAACTTCGCACCCTACACAAACATCCTGTGGCTGCATTACACTGTTGATAAAATGATAACGGCCCTCCGCTACAAGAGGACAAACACAAAGATTCACAAGCACTATATAGACAAACTGAAGGGAATCAAGAGTAGAATTCTAGACTACGGCAGCGCGGCGCTATTCGTGCTCACAGACAACGAAATATAAACGAACAAATTATGATAATATACAGAATAATTTCATATGTAAATTAATTCAAACTAGTCTTAACAATGGTTTTAATAAACTGCTGCTTTTGCTATAAATCTGACATGACAATGAATCGCATAAATTATAATAATGTAAATAAAGTTTGCTTTGATAAATTTGTTGAAATGATCGACGCTAAAAGAGTTTATTACAAAGTTTTCGCATTATTAAAACAGTATCAGAAAGGTGCCTTTTTAGATAAGGTATTGCCTTTGTTCACATTAAAAAATTCATATATTGTGTTCGAAAACCTTGGTTTTATTTTGATTTTTTTGAAGGTCCTTTGCGTTACAACCTGAAACTAGGATCTGCCGCACTGCTCCCACACCTAACAAACTTGTTACTACGATTTTACAATCTGGTAAACTTTCAACCCAAACGACATGGCCAAAAATTGTATGGGCTTGTGCCCCAGAATGTACAGATCCAAAATATTTGTCATTTAATAGTACTGATCTTCTACAAACAAAATTAAAAAGAGGCATATTGCTGAGCAGTTGTGGACAAAAGTTATGAACGTTTGAAAAGATTGATTTTTGCACTATGGCTAAGATATTTCATGTAAATTAATGTGTATATAACTGTGCCAGGCGTTTAATATAAATAGTACTTTAGTTAAAAAAAACAAAATCGCATTTTTATAATCTGATAAAATCTATAAAATCAAAATCAAAAGTCATTTATTCAAACTAGGCTGAGAGTCAGCACTTTTCGAACGTCAAAATTACATAAGACAGTCCCCCAAAACGCCCGCCCTTCACCACTTCCTAGTGCTTTAGCTGGGAAGAAGAAGTGGCGCAACAAACTCCCCAGCAGCACAGCTGTCTGTTTAGTTAGAAAACCATTGAATTATATAATTATAAGGTAATCAAAGAATAAAAACCGAAACACAAAAAAAAACATACTAAACAACGTATACACAAATAAAAGCCTCCAGGCATAAGGGGCGTGACATCTTACATATGCATTATTGGCTTATTTTTTAAGTAAACACAAATGATAAACTAGGACCATAGAAGTACAATAAGTTAACAGAACAATTACTTTAACAATATCAAAACCATAGACAGCAAGACGACCAGTCACCACAAGCAGCACCCGTTCACGAGCATAACGCAAAGATCAGCCATTGCCCCCCTCGCCATATTTGAGGGAAGGAGGCAACCCGATCCCCGACGCTACCGCAAGCAGTGACATCTACAGGAGCATGACGAACTCGCTGCCGGTTGCTCAGGCAAGAATAATTTAAGATCAATTGTCGAGGTCGCTAGCTAACCACTTATTGCAATACAACTCATTGAAAAACATTGTAATGAGCGGATCATGTCAATAATAAATGAAGGTAACTAAAACTAATTGACTTATACAGTCAAATAAAATTAAAATAAATATACGAACTCGTATACCCTGTCAGTAGGTAAGCTGATTCTGGAGAAAGAACATAAACATTGTCTTGAGTTAATTACAGCGACCAGCTATTCTTATCGTGTAAGTAGTCGTTAATTGAATAATATGCCTTTGAACAAAGGTTGGATTTTACTTGAGCTTTAAACGCATTAAAAGGCAAATCTAGCAAAGAAGAGGGTAGCTTGTTATAAAAGGTTATGCCTAGCCCAACAAATGAGTTATGAACCTTATGAAGCCGGTGAAAGGGAGCACGTAGTTTGTTCTTATTTCTAGTATTAACATTGTGAAAATCACTGTTTTTAGTGTATAAGTGTATATTTTGCCTAATGTATAAGATGTTGGCGAAGATAAATTGTGATGCTACCGTAAGAATACCAATATCTTTAAAAAAATCTCTAAGAGAAACTCTGGCTCCTAGTTGATAAATTGCTCGGACAGCTCGTTTTTGAAGGACGAATATATTTTGAATATCAGCAGCTTTGCCCCACAGCAGAATACCGTAGGACATAACGCTGTGGAAATAACTAAAATAGACTAACCGTGCTGTATCAACGTCAGTGTATTGTCTTACTTTCCTGACAGCGTACGCGGCTGAACTGAGCCTCCCCGCTAGGCTTGATATATGTGGGCCCCACTGAAGTTTGGAATCTACTGTTATGCCCAGAAAAACTGCCGAGTCTACTGTTTCAAGCAGCTCTTTATCTAAGACGATGTTGGGTCCTAGATTTCTAACATTCGGTAAGACGAACTTTACACATTTAGTTTTCTTAGCATTGAGAACTAGGTTATTTGACGTAAACCAATCCGTAACCATTGACAGTGCACTATTTACGTCGTCAAACTCTTGTCTATTCCTGTCTACTTTAAAAATAAGAGAGGTATCATCTGCAAACAGTACAACGTCACAGATATCATTTAAATAGAATGGTAAGTCATTGATATACACTAAGAACAAGAATGGACCTAGTATTGAGCCTTGAGGAACACCTAACTGAACTGGAAGCCCGGATGATTTCACACCATCGACATCTACACATTGGAACCTATTGTGTAAATAAGAATTTATTACGTTTAGAGCTTCGTTTTGGACACCGTAATGACGTAGTTTACGCAAAAGCGTGTCATGGTGCACGCAATCAAAGGCTTTAGAGAGATCACAGAAAACTCCAATAGCATTTTGCGATTTCTCCCATGCATTAAATATGTGTTTCAGCAGAGCAACACCCGCATCTGTAGTTGAACGTCCTTTTGTAAAGCCATATTGTTCATTATGAAGGAGGCTATTTAAATTAAAATGTCTTAGCAGCTGCTTAAGTATTAACTTTTCAAATATTTTGCTAAATGCTGGTAAGATAGAAATAGGCCTGAAATTGCCAATGTTATTTTTATTACCAGATTTAAATAATGGTATGACTTTACTACTCTTCATGAGGTCAGGAAAAGTTCCTATATCAACACATTTATTAAAAGTAACAGCTAGATAGGGGGCTACGATGTCTATTATATTACTTAAAAGTTTAATTGAGATGCCCCAGTAATCACCAGTGTTTTTAGATTTAAGTGTGTTAAAGACGTTAATTACATCATTAGGCGTTACATGTTCGAAGCTAAATATGCGAGTACATTTTGGCACACTACTATTCAAAAGATTCTCAGCTTTAGACGGAGACGAATTTAAGGAGCAAGTCGTAGTTATAGGTATATTGGCAAAAAACTCATTAAAAGCCTCAGCTACGTCAGCTGCCTTATTAACTAATTTGTTATCCACCATAATTTCAAGTTGATTTTCTTGTTTAACCGACTTACCCGTTTCATTGTTAATAATTTTCCAAGTGGTTTTTACTTTATTATTGGAATTTTTAATTGAATCGCTTAAAAATTTTGATTTAGCAAAAACGCAAATCTTTTTAAATAATTTTGAATATTTTTTTACATACTCTAGGAAAGGAGTATCAAACCTGTATTTTTTCAAACCATATAACTCGTATAGTCTCGCTCTACTTTTATAAATACCTGGAGTAGCCCATTGGTTGAAGCCAACGGAGGTGCCATTAATGTTAATGGTTTTTGTCTTGAAAATAGATTGGTATTCTTTCTGCACAACATCAAAAAGGGCTCCGTATATTTCATTAGGATTTTCGTGTTCAACTAACGATGGTGTAATTCTATGAGCTATATTATTTTTAAACTTGTTACAACGACTAGCTGTATATGGCCTACATTCAAGTTTATGCGGCTTTTTAGGTAATGACATCGGGAACCTAGCTAATAAACCACAGTGGTCGGACGTTAAGTCACTTAACACTAATTTACTTTTGGCATCACAATTAGTAAACATATTATCAAGACAAGTTGATGAAGATGCCGTGATCCTAGTTGGTTCAAAAAACAAGTTAATTAAATTATAAGACCTAAACAGATTGAGAAGTCTAATACTTAATGGAGTAACATCTAAAATATTAATATTAAAATCTCCACATAAAATTATACTCTTATTACTTGTTTTTAACCTATTGAAAGAATCCTCCATTACCGATTCAAAACTAATTAAATCACCAGAAGGGGGTCGATAAACGCAGATTATAACGTATCGCTCGAGTTCAACACAAGACAACTCAATAGTGCGCTCAATAGAGAGATTAACTAAATCTAAACGTTGTTTACATTTCAACTTGTTTGAGACAAGAACTAAAGAGCCACCGCGAATGGCACTTTTCCTTACAAATGCGCTTTGTACCGTGAAATTATCATCATTGATAAACACTACTTCATGTTCCTTCAACCAGTGTTCAGTCAAACATAACACCTGAACATCATAGTTCTCCATAAATAAACTTAACTCTAGCTCTTTGCCGGACAGACCCTGCATATTTTGATGTACAACATTCAACATAAGCGGCTCACCCGTTGTCGCACCTAATAGTTTAAACTACAAGGCGTATCAAAAGTAGTATTAGTACCACTACTAACTGTAATCGACGGTACACTACATGTACCCTTGTCACTATGTAAATTGTATGCTAAAAGATTAGCAATTTGTCTCCTACATCTAGGTGGCAAATACATTGTATAATTTGTCAGTTTGTAATCAGTAATAAATTGATTACAATCAAAATATAAAATAATGTCACTATAATGGCAAGTCCTATTATAAATTAACATATTTAAATGATAAATGTGCCTATTTTGCTCATCAGACAAATACTGAGAATAAGGCAAAGCACAGAAAATAAATTTACAATTATTAGTCTCATTGAGATGTAAAATCAAATGGACACATTCAGTAATGTCCTTTTTTCTTACAGATAAGCTATCCCCATATAATAATATAACAGTTGAACCAGGGTTAATTTTTGACAATCTAATATTACAAATTAATTGGCTAATACTGGCACCGGGTAAACAATTATTAATAACATAATGTTGTGAACACTGATTAAATATACTACCAAAACCTTGACCAAGTTTGTCAGAGAATACATATGTAGTGTTAACCAAATTATTAATACTATTCTTGTCATGATTAATACTGTTTTTAATACAGCTACCCACTGGCTGTGCCACTGTGGGCATGGGTGTAATGAGTTGAGGCTGGGGTGCCTGGGAGCAGGCACAGCTAAAAGAAAAGTTATTTGTCAGAGATTCATACCTCTCTGCATTGAACTTGACCAGGTCTGCCAACTCATTGGCCTCCTGCATGCGTTTACTCAGGTCCTGTTGAGAAGCCTCAAATTTACTGAAGATATCCTTTAGAGCATATTCCCTAACAAACAACTCATCCTGAAGGTGCTGAGTATCAGTGTCATACATAGTATTACATAATTGTAATTCAATATTACACTTCTTTAATTCTTGTATTAAATGTAGATTTTTATGCCTAAGTTTTGTGTTTAATTTGTTAACTTTTTGGCATTTCAAAGATTTCTGATATTTTCTAATTAGTCTATTAATTTTAATATATTTTTTAATCTTATTATGACTAGTAAACAATTTGCTTTTTGTGATAGTATCATCAGTTAAGTCTATTGTAACAATTGGCTCAACACATCTGGGTCCGGACTCGTTACCAACCAACTCATCATAGAGACTGCATGTGATCGCAGACTCTTCACTGGCTTTGAGAGATTCCAAATGGGTTATTGTGTTGTGGGCCCTGCTTAATTCTTGTTCTAGTTCAGATATGCGTCTCAAAGCCAGTTCGTGTGTATCACTACATTCCTTGAAATTGGACACACGTTGACAGAGCTGTTGATGCTGGTCAAGTATGTCCATATGCTGTTTATGTAGTTCAGCCAACTGGTTCTTAAGCTCAGTGTTCTTGTTATTAATAAACTGTATTTCCACTTCGCTGTCATCTCTTTCCTGTAGCAGCTGATTGCACTGGTTTTTGCTAGACTCCAATTCTTTCAGTGTAGCCCTCAGTTTTTCCTCTAAGGATGCAGCTCTACGGGTTAACATATTGACAGGCCAACCCTAGAGGCACCCTGGAATTAGAGAAGAAAAAGCTAAGTGTGTGAAAGAAATAAGAGAGAGGGATGAGATGTGGATAGTTAATACTAGGATAAGGGCCTACCGGAAGTGCAAAATAAAAGTGAACAAAAACAAAAGAATTTAAGTTAAGAAAAGTGTAAAATCTCAATTGTGTGATAATAATTTAATTATTCACAGATATGTCTTAATTGAGATAGTAATATTCAACAATAAAAATGGAAAAACAACAAAAGTAAGTTTGAAAAATGGTTGAGGGTACTACTATTGTAAATTCAGTTTCTAACAATAATTTAATTAAATGATTCTAATTCAACAATTAAACATAGCAGAGGTATGTCTACAATTAAATTACAGTGATATCTATATTTTCAATAACGTATTTTATGTGATTTTTACAGGTTTTAACATAAAATACAAGAACATTAAGTCCACCACAGTAATGACAATTATGGGGTTGTTTACGACGAAGCGCACTGGGACGAGCAGTAAAAACGTTAAAGGGAAAAAGTAGCAAAAAATATTAATATTTTTTGTATTTAAGCTTAAATTAAAATAAATACTCCCCGGGTTTGGTGATGATTTCAAATCCGTCCGTTGAGATGACAGCTGGTACTAGTTATTTGATTTATTAACTGATTTTGCAGCGAAATAACTCACAAACACAGATCCTTATTATTTATAACTAAATCTATCGATATTAAGTACGTTTTTAGATTATTAAACGCGAAAACCATTAATTTTACAATTTAAATATAACATATAGTTTATAAATATTGTTTATAGAACTTAAAGTAAAATATCTACAGTAGCATATTTTGTCCATGGCAAATAATAAAACAAAGAACATTATTTTAATCATTTAATGTTATCAAAACATTATTTCAATTCCAAAATGTCGTGTCTTCTTGCACGTATAACTGATCTCCAACAGCCATAACAAACATTGGTATGACCAAGTTGTCTTTCCCTTGAATTGGTTACAAGGCGTCTTGGTTTATTCTCATAACAGGCACCACAGACACAGCTATGAGGTGACAACTGTGAAGGTAAAATAGGAACCTATTAGTCTTAGATTTGACCACGACGTTAGAATATGGAGTAAATAATACCTGTCGTGTATATTTTAGTAGGAGGTACTTATTGAAACCAGAACTTACCTCAAAAGTTAACCACTCCTTTAGAAGAACTCATCACATCAGGGGGTAATGATGATATTACATGCCGCCTGCGCGCGTTCTCTTATTGGGAAACCTACAGTCAACACACGCTTGTAAAAGGTCCATATTCGTTGTTTGGAATTATACAGTTTACAGTCATTATTAGTTAGAGCACTCGTGTGGCGCTACGACACTATAAAATATAAACGTCTAATGCGAAAACAATGAAACAAAAACACGATTCGAACGAGAAAACCGGCGCAAACGTCAAAGAAGGAATATGGTATTGACCATTGACATTTGTCAGCGGTGTTGCCAGTAATAACGTCATATCATCCTATCCGTAACTGCACTAACATCTATAAATTCAGTCATAGATGGTTCGATTTATAGACAAGAACACATACAAAAAATACGTTTTATTACATTATGGTTACGAATAATTTATGTATATATTTAAGGCCTGCTAAGCGTTTATTTATTATTTTAAAAACCTTCATATAATATTTTTTCCCTGTTCTGAACTTATCTAATATTATATGGCAACATTAAAAGGTATATAAAACGCAAATCAAACAGAAAAACTTTTAATTACGATTATTTCTCCACTTCTGCTATGATGCATAAAAAGTTGTTCAAAATTCTTTATTTATTTTATTTTAATTATCTGCATTAAATGTACGTTTGTACTCCGTGGGGCACATTTTGTCCATCTCCTTTGCCACTCAAATATTGTTCTTCTTAGGAAAACCTAAAATTAACAACTACAGGCCAATTAGCTTAGTCTCATAGGACATTCATCGAAACCTCATGATTTCCTCGACCTCCCTTATGTGGTTTGAAATTCATAGTTGCAATTTTAGTGTCCGTTTAGACTGCTCGGACACAGTATCGTAGAAGAAAAACGACCACCTACGTCAACATTACGAAGGAATTTGTAAAACGCTAGCAATGATAGTCGCAAATTCGTAGATCCAATATTCAGAAAGGTTCAACCATGGCCGCGCGATCGAAACAATAAAAACCACTTGGCTTTAATCATTCAATTTCTTCGAAATCGCATCAGTGGCTAGCAAAAAGAATAGGACGTCTTATTAGAGCTCCGTTTAAGAGAACTGCGTGGCCGCGCGGTTCTGCCTGTTTCGACCGCGCGGCCACAGTTAACCTTTACAACTTTCTGAATATTGGATCTACAAATAATTTACGATTTTCATTGTCAGTGTTTAAGAAATTCCTTCGTAATATTGAAGTAGTCGTTTTTGTTTTACGACACTATCCGAGCCAAGTAATAGTGTTCTGTGATCCGAGCAGTCGAAACGGACACCAATTTTACTCCTCATCTCAAGCAGTTTCCTCAGTCGAGGTGTTTGTGGTGAGGAACCAACTGTCAAATAATCATTCCTTGAGGTAGTCAACAATGAACAAGGAAGATTTAACCAAAACACGCGTAAGTAGGTACTTGTATCTGATTTTCATGATCTATTTTGAAGACTTGAATATTGGCGTATTTGTGACGTATCACAGACCTCCACACAATGTCCTTAATCTGACGACTATAACGGTTTTGAGGGTCTTCCGAGGTCTCCTCGACAGAGTTGTGAGGCGAGTACAGAACGAATATGGGGATGTGAGTCGCATCAACTACCGGAACAAGCTGGATTTCGCCCAAGTTTTTCTACCACATACACCTTCAAACAACTTTCAAAATCAGTTAATAGAAAAACACAGAATTTCAAAAACCTCTATATATGGCTTTCGTGGACTACACAAAGACTTGACAGCGCAATATTTTCAGACTTACAAAGTAGTTTCCTCTATATAAACTTACATAGAACTGCTAAATATTATATAAAATAATAGCACGGTCAACGTTAAACTGCACCCTAATTGCGTAGGTAACACATTTTCGTAAACGATTACGACTAATCTGTTTGATTTTGACGGTTCAAGAACATTCATTGTTGAGCAGAATTTTTATCGAACTCAAGAAGCAATGGATTAGCAATCTGTTTCAAAACGATTCAGATTCCGATTTATTGTGTATTACGCAATTAGGGTGCTGGTTTCTGTGGGCACAACATACAGACAAACATTCATTCAAAGGAGTAAAACAGAGTGATCCGCTCTGTCCTAGACAATTTACGAGCACCCTTGAGGAGGTATTCAAAAAAACTCGCAGGCACATGGGAAACGATATTTCATTCGGCGGTGAAATGCTGTCAAACCTTCGTTTTGCAGACTATAACGTTATTTTTGTGTCTACAGTAGATCGACTGCAACAAATGCTCCAAGAACTAAGTAACAGCCTTGAGGTTGGGCTGACGTTGAATCGGTCAAAGACTAAAGTTATGACTAATGCCGCAAATATAAGGTCGTGGTCGATGGGCAGGAAATACACTATGTCGACGAATATATCTACCTGGGCCAGCTAGTTTCCTTTCACAACAGACAAGACAAAGAGATTGACCGTCGAGTCGATAATGCCTGGAGGAGCTACTGGTCCATGAAGGGCGACCTTCCTATCTCACTAAAACGCAAGCTCGGCTACATGTGCATCCTGCCTATACCTACTAACCAAACCTACCTCAGATTTGATCTTTGACCGAGTCATCCGATGCCTATAAACCAGATCGTCATAGAAGTGCTGTCAGCGTTCGAGCAGGCTGTAAACGAGGTGTCTACGGCGCACTGTGGGCTGGATTCCGGCTTTCATAGACTTATAATCTTAATGTTTCAAGTGTCGACTTTTATGCTTGAATATGATTTGAAAGACCAACTACATGCCTAAATATATGATGATTATGGAATAATATGGGAAACAGAACTAATAGATTCTTTTTTTGAAAAATTTGTATGGAGTTGGTAAGAAAAATCATCATATCTCCGCTTTCGCACAATTGGCCGTTGTTCTTTTTCAGGGGATTAATCCATATATTATTTGGAATTTTTTGACATACGCCATGACACGGCCAATTGTGTTTTTTTTTTAAATAGACAAAGCTTATTTTGATTTTCAAAATTATTTTATTTCTAACGTTTTTCGTCGTGATTATCAGTCATTGTAGCAATAGTTACGGAGTTATTAGAAAAGTTAGTCATTTTTTTTTTATTATAAGTAATATTTTTAAGTTAATTACCATTTCTTGACGGGGTAATTGAAATTTGTGGTCTGATAAATCATTTAGGCAATGCCTATAGACGTAAAGTTTATATTATTAAAGAAAATTAATTTTGATATTCAAAATAATCTTTGTCAATTTTTTTAAAAAAACTTCACCTTGCACCTGCACCTTTGGCCGTGTCATGGCGTATGTCAAAAAAATCCAAATATTATATGGATTAATCCCCTGAAAAAGAATAACGGCCAATTGTGCGAGAGCCGAGATATTATGATTTTTCTTACCAACTCCATACAAATTTTTCAAAAAAATAAACTATTAGTGCTGTTTCCTATATTATTCCATAAACATGATATATTTAGGCATGTAGTTGGTCTTTCAAATCATATTCAAGCATAATTATAAGTCGTCACTTGAAACATTAAGTCTATGAAAGCCGGAATCCAGCCCACAGTGCGGCGGTCTCGAAAAAGTTTTGAGAAAATTAAAATAAATGTTCTAACAGGTATTTTTTTTTATATTAAATCCTTAAAGTACTCTCCACCTGCCTCTACAATTTTTCATGCGTCTGAACTAGTTTTCGAAACACTTTTTCGAGTTCGCCATAGACACCTCGTTTACATCCTGCTCGAACGCGGACAGCACATCTTCCGGCGACGAAAATTGTATCCCTTTGAGCTGATTTTTTTTTTTCGGAATAAAAAGGAGTCACACGTTGCTAGGTCGGGGCTGTAAGGAAGGTGACTCAGAAGTTTGAACGGTGTGCTGTCCACGAAGTCCCCAGAAGTCCCTCGTTTTGAGCGCGGTGTGCGAAGGCGCGTTATCGTGGTGGAGCAGTAGCTCGCGGAGTCGTGTTTGGCCGCTTGTTGCTCACAACAGAGAAAACTTCTGAAAAGCTTTTGGTAGTATAGCCATTCAGCGTTGATGCTTCTTCGTAGCCAGTCAAATTCAAAAAGCTGGCGATCATTGTCTTCCCCCTTCTAGATCGCTTCACTTTGGTAGGCGTTGATTCGTTTTGAAACACCCAAACCGTCGACTGGCGCTACGTTTCTGGATCGTACTGATAAATCCAAGCCTGCTTCAAATTTGTTTATCATATCACGGCACCATTCCACCCGATCCTGCTTCCGAGCATCGGTGAGGTTGTGCGGCACCCAGCGTGAAACTATCTTTCTCACGAAAAGATGCACGTGTAGAGTTTCGTGAAAGCATCCCGATCCACCATGCAGTACATACTGCCTCAGATTCAGCACATTCTGAATCTATTGATACGTAACTCGCCTATTGTCTTGGATTACATTTTTCACTGCTAGCACGTTTTCTTCCGTAACAGCCTGGTAAAAGCCGTCAAAGGGCGACCACTTTTTTCTTCATCCCCCTAAGTTAGTCGACCGCACTTGAATTCTATATTCCAACGATATTCGGTTGCCGTAGAAAGGCCTACATCTATGAATGCCATTTGAAGTATATAGTACGATTCTTCCGGTTTCAGGCGACACTTGAAATTGTAAAAAAACATAGCGCGAAAATGTTCCCGGCGCGGTTAAATTTTTTCGTTTTTCGTATCTGTGTTCTTATTGGATGGAAGTGTATTATGGAATCAAACACTTGTGTGATGTAAATGTCGTATAATCACGGTAAAACAGGTAAAAAGGTAGACTTCTATGGTAAAAAGTACTTTCACGGGAACTATTAAACTAGAATAAATTGTTCTAAGAAAACGCGTGTCGGTTAGAGCTTGAATCGCGCGGCGGTTCGTGACGTGTACGCGTGTGCGCCTCCGCCTTCGGGCGCGGCAATCCCTATACAATAAAAGTACTCTGTGGCTATGCGTTCACTACCGGCACTGTCGGTCATAGTTGGCGCTGTAGGCGCGTGAGTGTCGCGGTTGTGTTATCGCTTTCCCTCTCTTATGACTGGAGTGCATAGTCGTTAAAGCGAGAGGGAAGACCTACGCGGCGGCGTCCGGAAATACGGGGGCTTGAATTGTTTGCGACAGGTTTCTTACCTCGAAAGGAAAAATCGGAACCCTTATAGGATCACTTTGATGTCCGTCCGTCTGTCTGTCTGTCAAGACCCTTTTTCTCAGGAACGCGTGGAGGTATCAATTTAAAATTAGCTCGCAGACACTGGAGCGAAATTTTTAAATTGGAACGTACCTACCTACTTTTACTCACAAATAATCATATTTTCAAAATAGACTAACTGGCCAGTCTCGCATACATAGTGTGATACGCAATTACACCGCAGGACATCATGCTCGATTGTTCCTTAGCCCACGCTGCTATAAGGCCTACAAAATAAAATAAAAATACTGTTGGAGATCCGTTATCTTTAATTTATCTGTCTAGTCACAGCGGTCAGCGTCGATACTATCGGAGAACAGAGGCGATGTGGTGGTAGGGTCTACTCAGACGGCCTGCTTTCGAACTGCAAGCTAGCGTTGGATGTAGCTTCGTACAGGGTAGAAAAATATAAATGGATATAACAGCATCGACATTTTCCTACTCCACAGATTGAGAGTATTTTAAACAGATGAGACGATGTGTCATCGGCGATTATCGCACTGCACCGCGCTCCGTCGCGTAATGCGGGGCGGCCACAGCAAACTCTAAGTGCAAGAGCGCGTTCCGCGCACGAAGATTGTGTTTACTATACAAACTGTTGCTATGTTGAATCAGCCGACCCGCGCTATACGACGGATCCAGGATTTATTTCTGGGAGGGGCACATCGGCCAGGCAGATAAGAAGTGTCTCCCACTCACACGATTCATGCTTTTTAAATGACATTTAAGAATAACTACAAAAAAACTCAATAATGGTTTTATCACCCTCGAAAACCATGAAAACGGCACCCATGATGAAACATTTGAAAAAAAATCGCCACCGCCCGCCGTCTTGGATTTTGATTTTGACCTCACTATCGGCTTTAGACCTCACTTTCTCTTTAGACTAGAATTAAAGTAATGACTTTAATTGTAGTCTAAAGAGAAAGTGAGATACTTACTGTTTTATCCACAAATACACGACATGTTGGGAGTCGCGTTACAGTAAATAATTAATTGTCTCTGAAAAGGGACTATTGAGAGTTTGCTCACAATAGCAAATTTTCAACAAAAAAAAAATTACCAGTTTATCAACATACATACATACATAAACTCACGCCTTCTTCCCATGGGGGTAGGCAGAAACCACAGAACGCCACCTGCTACGTTCCTTACATACTCCTTTTGCCTCGTTTACGTTCATACATCTGGTCATACACGAGCGCCGGTTGAGAGTACTTCGCACCTGACCTTTCTGAAGAACATCACCAATAAGGTCACTATATGTCTTCCTAGGGCGTCCCCTCCCGGCGTTTCCACTCACATCTGCCTTGTAAATACCTTTTGTTAGTCTCCTTTCATTCATCCGCTCAATATGACCAAACCATCTAAGCATACTCTTTTCAATTTTTGTCACTACATCTTCTTTTAAACCACATCGTTGCCTTATCACATCATTCCTCAGCCTATCATTCAAAGTCACACTACACATGCTCCGCAAGGAACGCATTTCCACAGCATTTATTCTGCTTTCATGCTTCTTTTGCCACACCCAACATTCACTTCCATACATAAGCGTAGGCACCAGCACACTATTGTGAACAGCCAGTCGTGCCTTCTTGGGCATCAACTGGTTGGTCACAATTGCATGTGTAGCACCATTCACTTTATTTCCCGCATTCACTCTCCTTTCGACATCTCCATCAATCTTTCCATCCCTTGTAAACAGACTCCCCAAATATACGAACTCACTTACTTGCTCCACACTCTTACCATTTATTTTCACATCACACACCGATACATCCTCTTCTCTTTCAAACACCATGACTTTCGTCTTATTCACATTTATATTCATTCCTTTCCTCTTGTATGCTTCATCCATCACAGTCACCATGTCTTGCAACTGCTCTGCTGACGATGCAAGTAGCACTTGATCGTCTGCATAGAGCAGGCACTTAACAGGCAACTCATTCATCGTCAATCCACATTCACCCTCTTTCAAATCCTTCAGACAGTTATCCATGTACAGGTTGAACAGCCACGGTGACGCTACACAACCCTGTCTAACACCCCTCGAGATGGAGAACCAGTTCGTGTATGCCCCATTTATCCTAACACAAGCACTGGAATCCTTGTATAAGGATTTCAGTGCACGTACCAAGCGCCAGTCCACCCCGTACAAGGATAGTGTCGACCACAGTTCTTCCCTCCACACACTGTCATAGGCCTTCTCCAAGTCCACGAAAGCACAGTAGACTTTCTTATGCTTTGCCAGATGTTTTTCGGCTATGCATCTTAAGGAGAAGATTTGGTCCATACAGCCCATTCCCTCTCTAAATCCTGCCTGCGCATCCCATATTTTCTCATCTGTCACTCTTATCACTCTATTTATCAAAACCTTCGCATACAGTTTGCCGACAACGCTCAAAAGACTAATGCCACGGTAGTTTTTACACTCCTGCTGAGAGCCTTTTCCCTTATATAGTGGTACGATTACAGCCTTACACCAATCATCCGGTACACGGCCATATCTCCAACACATATTAAAGATTAGGTACAGCAGGCTTGCCACCACCCCGTCACCGCCCTTAAGCATTTCAGCAGACACTCTGTCGTACCCTGCAGCTTTGCCGACTTTCATCACTTTCAGCGCTCTTACAATCTCATCTATTTCTATATCATTCTCTTCATCTATTTCTGAGCTTGGGTCTTCAAAACTGGCGTCTGCCCAGTTACCCACTCCTTGCACACTATCCTGACAACTAAACAAACTTTCAAAGTATCCCTTCCAGCGTTCCAAGACCTTACTTTCTTCGCTCAGTATACATCCATCTTCTGCTCTTATAACATTCATACTCGATATTCCTGTCACTCCGCGAGCCAATCTTACCTGTTTCCAGAACAGCTTAACATTGGCTCTGAAGTTATCAGAGAACTTCCTGTTATACTTTTCTTCTTTTTCATCCTTTTTAATTTTTACCATCTCTTTCACTTTCGTTTTCATTTCGGAGTATTTCTTCTTCACTCTTTCCAAATCATCGGTCACATTTGTTGCCTGATTCATCCTATTTTGGGCCTTACAGGCTAACACATTAAGCCAGGCCTCTTTCTTCTTCCTCACAACCTCTTTTACTTCACCATCTACCCAAGAATCATTCGTTCTACTACCACACTTCCTCTGCGCCAGACCACATACTTTTGTGGCTACTTGCACCATACTATCTTTTGCTATCTCCCATACTTCTTCTAGACTGTAATCATTCGTATCATCAAATATCTTATCCGTCTTCACTTTTAATTCCCTCTTATATTCCTCCTTTACTTTCAAATCTTGCAGTGCTTCTACTTTTATTCTGTCTAGAGCAGTTACAGGAACTCGAACTCGGTGACGCCAATGCCTGAACAGACCATCCACCCGACACATAACCAGATAATGATCAGTCCCTACATTAACACCCCGATATGCTCTAGTATCTGTGACTTTACTCTTCAATCTTTCATCCACAATCACAAAGTCGATCATGCTTCTACTGTCTTGCCTTTCCCACGTGTACCTGTGAACCTTTCTATGATTAAACATAGTGTTCATAACTGACAAATTCTTCTCTACACATATCTCTAGTAAATTCATCCCGTTCTCATTCACTCTATCATCCCCAAATGCACCTAATACTTTTTCGTACCCATTCCTCTTCACACCAACCCAACCATTAAAGTCTCCAAGCATAACAATCTTCTCGTTTGACCTACATTCATTGACTAAATCCCTTATACTGCCCCAAAATTCGTCCCTCTCCGAAGGTGGGCTTCCCATATCGGGTGCATAAACGCATAAAATAAAGATCGGGTTTAGACCCACCTTTGTTCTTACCCATAGAATCCTGGGACTCACACAAACATAATCTTTCACACATTTCATCATCCGCTCGGAGAGGACAACCCCCACACCCTGACAGGCTCTATGTGTCTCTTGAACACCGGACCAGATAGCGGTCAGAGAACCGTGTTTGGATATGTCCACTCCCTTTCTTTTCGTCTCATTCACACGTAGCAGTTTATCAACAATTAAGAAATAGGTTATCCGACTATTTCGGTGATAATATTATTATATGGGCAACAGCGATTGTGGCCTGAAATACGTTTCCTACTGATCAATATTTAATTAAAGAAGCAAGTGTTTATATGTACCTAATTTCTGAACTGGATTTATTTAAATATCTCGGGAATTAATAACTGATTAGTTCGGATTTCCGAACGATCAACATAAATGTAAAAAATGTCAAATTGTTGAAGTTGTCATTCGCAGCAGCAGATTGCAGTCAATCGTTACCAGTTTTCCATTTCCTTTGCTTCAAATCTCCGAAAATGTATGAAAATACCAAGAACACAATAAAAAATAAATAAATACTCATTTACATTGGTTCTCGACGTCATTAGCTGATTTAATTATTGTTTAGTGTGTAATCATCCCCATTTAAAAATTCATTCGAAGCACCTTATTAGTGAAGTTTTCTGTGGTGATAAATAGATCAAATGAAAAGTACTTATAGGGTAAATATGGAGGCAAGCAACGAATCTTTGTCTGGTAAGTTGCGCACAACGGTTGAGAATAGTTATATAAATTTTGTGTGTTTCATCGCGTGTATTGGTGTAATTCAGTGTTATCTCCGCCGTTGACGGGGTCTGCTGCCGTTCTTCTGACTCCAGGTCGGACGAGGAACATCGCACAGGACATGGAAGCCTTAAGACTGTCGAGGCAAGACAACCCTTATCTCCAGGTGAGGCTCATATAAATTTAAAGGTATGTAATTACGCCGTGGTGCGGAAATATTTCTAATGAGATGCGTCTTCTGCGTAGATAACATAAAAACATTGCCTTATAAGTACAAGGAAGTGTTTGTGATACATGCCTTTCTAATGTTCTTGGTATTGTTTAGTTATTTATTAGGTGGGATTATGGATCTATGTTTAATTATACTTACAACTTTGAAGCCAATATTTGTATTGAGTGCTGTCTGAAGTTGTTGTGTAATGAGTAATGTCTATACTGGAATTTCTGGTTATTGGCAGCTTACATAATGTAGAACATGTATGTAGTCTCCAATAAGTTTATTTTTTTTGAATTTTTGGCACTTTATAACCCTGATAAGGGTTTCCAGGCTACAACTGAAAATAAATTATTGTCTAAATTAAATACATATGTAATAAAACTTTAATTTTGGAAGTTGGTGGCTTTAAACGAAAATACTAAACCATAGACAAAAACTTCCGAAATTTTATTATGGATTTCTATTGTTGAGGAAAGAGTAAAAGAACCAGTTGGAACCATGCACCTAGCTTCCGATATTTATTAGTGCCCTTAAAGGTTTATGAGAACGAAAATATTCAAAACTAGCAACTTGCAAGTTTGTGCCTGATGTGGTCCAGGGTGAACTTCATACAAAAGTAGCATCCGAATTTCCGACTTTCCTGGTGGATAAAATGTTCATACAGCCCTTGTCCTGACCATAACTAACACAAGAAAGAAAAAAAATTGGCAATTGCTTTTTATTAAAATACTAGCTGACCCCGCAAACGTTGTTTTGCAAATTTTTTTTTTTTTAGAAAAATAGATGTTGGCCGATTCTCAGACCTACCCGATATGCACAAAAAATTTCATCAAAATCGGTCAAGCCGTTTCGGAGGAGTATGGCAACGAAAACTGTGACACGAGAA
Source organism: Dasypolia templi (assembly GCA_963555695.1). NCBI lineage: Eukaryota > Metazoa > Arthropoda > Insecta > Lepidoptera > Noctuidae > Dasypolia > Dasypolia templi. The sequence goes on along the minus strand of OY743148.1, from coordinate 3,700,181 downwards.
TTTTATATATTAGATAGATTTAAAAAAAAAACATTCAAGGGGTCATTATTAGTCTTAACCAATATTTATTTCAATTCGTAAAGGAATAGTTTTGTTACTCAAAAGGAACATTGATTTCATAGAAGTTGACATTAGGCATTTTTTTAATTTATTTTTTAATTTCCAGCAGGTCATGGCAAGCAGAGAGAGTCTCATTGAAAGCCATGCTGAGGAATGTGAGTCAGACGACACCATACTAATGTCACAGGTATACCTCACTGTTTGCTTATTTTATTATCTTTTTGTCCTTCACCATTTTCATATAGGAACTTTGTGGCCTGCCCTGGCCACAAAGTTTTCAACAAGCAACAACACAATAATTTGGCCAAACAAAATTCAGTAACAAATGTTATCTAAATAGAACCCTAAAAAGTGTCTTACTTTTTAGGGTTCCATACACAAAGGGTGCCAACAACCACAGGCCTGTATTGTTTGAACCGTAATAGGTAGGCACTTGAAATTTTCACAGACTGTGTACTGCTATGGCGGCTAATTATAACAACAAATAATAACAATATGTAGTGTTAAATATTGTATGGTGGTATGGAACCCTTTGTGTGCATGTCCAACTCTCACTTGGCCGCTTTTTTGAGAAAAGCAGATTAAGCAGTATAAGTAACTCAGATGAGTGTACCTACTTCTGCAGTATTACGCCTGCTTATCTTCTCAAAAAGTCTAGAATTGGCCTATGGACACTACCTACATTGTTAATTCTTTGTCACACGGAGTTTTTGATTGTGCATACCCTGTAGTGAGTATACTATCTAGGGATTGTATAGCATTGTGCAGTTTTTGCCTGCTCCAATGTAAAAAGTAAGTTTGAATAGGGCCAACCAATTCTATCCAATATCTAATAACAGACCTGATTGCTAATTCAGCAAAAAAAAACTTATAAAACTTCTCTAATCTAATAAAAAAGAATGCAGGAGCAGAAGTAAATTATAATAATACATTATAATTAAAACAAAAAAATGCAGCATTGAATATTATTGTTGTATCATTCAACAGATATCAATTTGGTATCAAATATGCACATAAAATTGTCTTAGATTTTTTCTCACTTATAATATTTCGACACGAATGTTAATTGTCTTTCCACAATAACGGAGACTGCGAATGTACACATTTTCTTACAAGTCACCAAACTGTCTAAATATCTTAACACTATTGTTAATTATTTTTCAGGAGTTTGGCAGCACTGCCCTAGACTTTATAGAGGACGACCCATTGACCTTGAAAGAGGTCCATGAGCATATGATAAGGTCACCACCGCCTACCAGTTGCTGGCCACATGGTAAACCACAACATTTACAAATAATAAATAAAAATAACCACTCCGTGAAATTGGTTGCAGCATTCTTGAATAAATTAAAAAGATATATTGTGCTACCTATTTCAGTTTTTTTCGATTGCTACATAGGCAAGTGTAGCAGTTTTAACCATTTTTAACCTGCTTTTATTATTATTATTTTTTCATTTTAATGATGGTGATACTTTTCTAATAGACAATCTGTAGTATCTTTTTTATTTATTTTTCAAGTAAAAGTTTTAAATAAAAATAACCATTTTATTTTTTGTAAAAGTAGAGTAGTAATATTCAAGAGGTTTAATGGAAAACTGACATAACTACTAACGGGTGTAAAAAACACATACCGAAGCCAGAGGTCACTTGTACTCCCACTCATTGTAATTATTATTTGAACTGGACCATACCTGGGAACCTTCTGGTTACAGAGATATTGAAGGGGTCAAAATTCCAACTTTTACTGACATTTTTTTATGTTCAACTTTAAATTCCCGCACCACCACTCTGTACCGTTGCATGCACCGTACAATGTTTTACGTGCGTTACGTTGCTCGCTACCGTAAATAGCAATTGTTGACACCAAAAATAAATATCGTTTGTTTTGTTTCGTTTTCACCAATTATGTTTGTGCTATGTTACCTAATTTGATGAAAAGAATGCGTAGTTGACGGCTATGTGATGGTTCTTTTTACACCCTGTTAAGTATAATACGTTTAACCAATTTTAAAATTTAATATCTGAACTTGAAGCTCCTGGGTCACTGAGCTTATTTCGCCATTTCTTCCTAAAGGTTGTCTGATAGAATACTTCGATTTTTATTTAAAAAATTAACTTGACACAAATAATAATAAAAAATCTAAAGTTTAATCTATGCCAATATAGATGTCTTGTAGCGATCGCATAAAAATGTGTCTGCTTTATCTACATATATATAAGTATGTAGGTCAGACCGGGTGAATGACTGATTAGATTGATTACAAGGTTCACACAGTATGCTGTGTTGCTATTTGCTATCAAATTATATTGTTTAGATAGCGAATCATTCTTTACAGTGTAGTCGCGATTTAAATAACACTGAAAATTGCACCATGTATTTTTTTTGAATACATACTTTTTGGTTTATTGCTAGGATAGTGTTAAAACTATAAAGAATAGGATGCGATATGCGCGCTGCATATTGTGGCTCAAAAAATAATACAAAAAAAATAAGTGTCAGCCTTGTTTCATCAACAAGGCTGACATTTATAATGATGATGTAAAGACAAATATAATCGTTTTTTAAAGATTACGGATCTCGTATTTTGTGGAGCCCTTCAACAAATTACAATCAAATGTTCAGTTGAAGACAATAAATTGTTAAATACATTTTGATTTCGCTCTAGTATTAGTAGTGATTAGCCAATTTGTAACCTAAGTAACTTTCAGGGTTGTCAAAGTCAGTATAATTTACTCAATTAAAATGTGTTTCTTCATACGTACATAGGTTTAACAAATAGCTCAGCTTCATTTATAAAAATAAATGGGAAACCTCAATTCATCATGTAGAATCTGGCACAGTATGATAACGTGATAACAATTTGAGTAAATACATTTCAAATTTATCTCGTAGTACAGTCGGCAACAAACGTAAGGTTACACTATGTAATGTTTTAGAAGAGACATTAATATAAAATAAAAACATACAACCAAACGTACATATTATAAACATTTTTGGAGCAAATTAACTGGATTAATAATTAGGTTCTGAAATTAAGATATGATCGAAATTCGACCTTTTGGTCACTGACTGTAACTGTCTTTTTTACTAAACGCCAACGTCCGTGACATTTTCGGTCGTTTAAAATGGGAGCGAGACGACACGATACTCAGTATGAAGTTTTAAGACATCCCGTACTACTCGCACTTTTTATGACTGCGACTGCCGCGTGTCTTGGCATTTAGTATAATTTTAACATTTCTAACCTCAATAATAGTTTCTCCGTTTCCCGCTTACCATGAAGATTCACTGTCGTATCGTGCTGCGAGCGCATTTGACTTCGCTGCCGACAGTCCGGTGTCGTACAGCGCTTACTCTGTCAATTCGCAGGAAAAGGTTACTAACAATATTTTTAAGCGTGTTGTTTTGTGTGTGTGTGTGTGACCACCACTGTTGCTTTTGTGCACTGTTTTATTTTAATTTTAGTTGTTAATATTTTTGTATGTTAGATACTACCCGACTTATTCACTTTATAAACCAATTGCCGCCATCGAGCTGTTTTGTCCCTTTCTGTCAAACTTAATTTTAACTTGACGGAAAGGGAATGGCTTTATTATGAATAAGACGTTTAGTACTCGTATTAATAAAGATTACTGCTACGTAAATCTTTTGTGATTTTTGTCATTGTAATTTTTGAGCCAATTTCATATTATTTAAATTTGTTTCTTAATTTATTGATTTTCAATATGTTAATTTAAATAAATTATACTTCCGTTTTTTTTCATCTACAGGTTGTATAAATATATTTATTGTAAATAATTTCTAAAAATTTTTATATTCCGACATAATAGGGATCATGACTAATATAAAAAAAAGTTCGTAAAAATAATGTAATTTCAAAGAAGGCATAGTAAAAATGAGATAATCGAAAAAAACTGTTAAATCCATGTACATATGAAGAAGATACGCGCTTTAAAAGTTTTTGGAGGGGATTATTCCCGTCCTTATCGCGCGGTACGGACAATGTACGGCGCTAGTTTGAAGTTACGTCACTTCTACTATAGTGCTGTACTTGTCTTACGCTCATTTTAAAACGTTTCTAACTTGTTTTGTTTTAAGCCTTTTTGTAATATTGTTTGCACTATTTGGAGACAAAAAATTTTTTGAGATAAAGTCAAAGTCAAAGCATTTATTTCAAATAGGTCCATAAAAAGGCACTTTTGAACGTCAAAATTTACATTAAAAATAGAACTGATTCTAGGCGCCACTTCCAAAAAGTAGTTTCGTATGGAGAAGAAGTGGCAAGAATCTCCAACTCCATAAAAAAGTCATTGTCCCTATTATGTTTATCCGCGTGCCAAAACCAAACTTTAGTTTACGTTCTGCAAAACGCGTTACAGGAGCTCCTAAGCGGTAGATCTCCGCGTCGCAACACACGATGCGATGAGTCCCGTAACAACAACACATCAAGCCGACCTCGTTCGTCCCGCTCTGCGTCTCCAAGGTCGCATGACCTCACCCTCTGTGGACGACCTTTGTCTTTACCAGGTAACGAATACATAATTAAGTGTATGTATTATGGGTGTACATCATCATCATCATTTGGATACGTTTGAATAAATAACGACTTGTAAACTGTATTTAATCTCTTAAACTCTATCAGCATACTATCAATCACAATCTGAATAATTTTGTTGGATATTGCCAATCCATTGCTTCGTCAAAAAACATGCTCACCTCAGGCCCACGGCGTGGATGATCCACGGGCCAGGCTTACACGCCATCTCACAGACGAGCTTCCCGACATTGACAGGGGTGAGATTAGAATAGCTGTCGGACAACTTCACAATAACAAAGCCCCGGGGGATTGCGGGATAACCACAGAGCAAGACAAGGCAGGAGGAACACCTGCCTTGACAGAGCTTGTAAAGCTTTTCGATTCCGTCATCCACACTGGCATAACACCGGAGGCATGGCACATGAGCGTGGTGGTATTATTTTTCAGAAAGGGCGATAATACGCTCCTTAATAATAACCGCCCCATTTCACTCCTGAGCCATGTGTACAAGCTGTTTTCGAGGGTTATCTCGAATCGTCTCAAAAGTTCGATGAATTCCAGCCGCCGGAGCAGGCCGGGTTTCTAAAAGGCTATAGCAAAGACCGAGGAATATAATCAGCCTCTGTGCCTAGCGTATGTCGACTATGAGAAAGCCTTCGACACCGTCGAGATCTGGCGTCCATGCAGCGATGTCTCATCGACTGCCGCTACGTCGAGGTGATAAGATGACTGTATAAGGCCGCAACAATGACCGCCCAGGTACACGAACAGAGCACAAAACCAATCCAACTGCGTCGAAGTGTAAGACATGGAGACGTCATCTCTTCGAAACTGTTTACGAACGCGTTGGAGGAAGTTTTCAAGACACTTGATCAGAAAGGTCTGGGCATAAATATCAACGGTCAGTACATCTCGCACCTCCGATTTGCAGATGACATTGTCATCATGGCGGAATCTCTGCAGGAGCTGGAAGTGATGCTGAACAGCCTGGGCAATTCTTCAATGCGGGGTAGGTCTTGGGATGAATCTTGACAAAACCAAAGTCATGTACAATGGTCATGTCACCCCGAGACCTGTAATCGTAAATGGCGCTACCCTCGAGGTTGTGCAAGAATACTTATATCTAGGCCAAATTATACAACTGGGGCGGCACAACATTGAGAAGGAGGCGACCAGAAGCGCGCTTGGGCTTGGGCTTGGCTTGGGCTGGGCGGCATCGATCCCACAATCTCTTAAGACCAAGGTCTATAACCAGTGCGTCCTTCCCGTTATGATGTCCGGAGCCGAAACGTGGACACTCACCATAGGCCTGGTCCACAAATTCAAGATTGCTCAGCGTGCAATGGAAAGAGCAATGATAGAATTCGCAACGAAGTCATTCGCCAGAGAACTAAAGTCACCGACATTGCACGTAGAATCAGCATGCTGAAGTGGAAGTGGGCCGGCCAAGTCTGTAGACGGACAGATGGTCGATGGAGTAGACATGTGCTAGAGTGGAGACCGCGCTTGGGCAAACGTAGTGTGGGAGGCCCTGCGGCACGGTTTGTCGATGATTTGAAGGAGGCTGGCAGCGGGTGGATGCGGACTGCTCAGGACCGGGTTGGTTGGCGCTCTTTGGGGGAGTGTACGTTCAGCAGTGGATGGCAATTGGCTGATGATGATGATTGCTTCGTATGTTCGAATAATTAGTCTGCACAACAACGTAAATAACGCAATGAATGCTGTGGAACTGTCAAAATTGAAGCCACTCCTACTGATGGTGTCTTACGCAATTACCCTACAGACCCTGAGGGTAACAGTTGGTCGGGGCTTTTTCGTGTAAATGAAAAAACGAGATGCTCCATACAAAATCAAAATTGTTTATTGAAGTAATTGTGAAAAAAGTGTCTTGATACAAGGATTCTACCTGAACTTTCAAAAGTGCCTTTTATGTGCCGGTTTGAAATAAATGCTTTGACTTCGACTTTGAATAAGCAAGTGCTTATACTAAAATATTATCATCTTAGATACGCCTTAATTATGGTTTTATTTAAACTAAGAAAAATAATTGCTACATTTCTTCATCATCAAAATATAAGCAACAAATGTTTTCTCAGTCCTTGACTGGAATTATACATTAGTGGGATGTGGAAGCGATTCGGCAATCTCTCCATAAAATACTGGTATCCAACTGCATTCGGTTAGACTTGAAAACGACCACAACATACGACAATTTGACTAGACATTGACCACCACGGAATAGAAAAAACAAGTGGAACAAATTCAAATTCAACTTATTCAAAACAAATTCAACTTTGACGAAAAGCTCATTTGTTGCTCATATATAACCAATACTTATTACAACTGACGAAAGTTTATTTATTTATTTATTTCTGAGTACATGGTACATTAAGATCTTAATATTAATGGACAGCTTCACATATACTACCGTTGCCGGTGTAGAAATATTAAAATTAAAATTAAAGTGCATTATGTCCCCAATAAAAATTAAAAAATAATAATTAGTTTTTTTTTTTTTTAAAGTTGTTTTTATTTACATATTTTGAAGGAGAAAGGGAGGCCTTTGCCCTGCAGTAGTACAACATAGGTTAAAAATAATAAAATAATGTGGAAATTCATACGGCGACGATTACATTTTGACATTATTTTTAAGTGACTTCTCGAAATCTCATGGTCCTCAAAGACTTTCCTCGAGTTTCCAAGTGTGATGATACTAAGGTACGTCTAGTGTGTCGTAGGTAACCAGTCCCGCTACTTACAGCTAATCTTTTTCCCCGCAACATCAGCTATGTACTTTAGGATCAAACCTTCTACAAAAACACATATTACCAACCTATAATTGGGCACATTGCAGGGTAAATTCCTTTCTAAATGTCTAGAAAGAATGGCAATTTTTGACCTTGTATACCCACTGCGTGTAGTTATTGTCAGACCATTCAATCTTAGATGTATTTACGACTAGCAACGTCCCCTGCGTGGCTCGGGTGCTATTAAATCATGCGGCATGTGTGAATGAATTGAATACAAAAACCTTTGTCGTGTGTATATAGTATTAAACTATTGAGAAATAGTTTGCTATTAATGTAATCATTGTTAATCCATGTGCGATCTACATATTTTGTTAACGTAAATCAGAAATACATTACCATTTTTACCAGACAAAATACTCATAAAGCATGCTTAATTAATTACAGGAGAAAGTCACCTCCGAAATGCGCTAAGCAAAAAGCAAAGCGGCAACCAAAGCGAGAGGTTTTGCCTCCTACAACATCCGCGACCTCTACGGAGGCCGCACTGCAACAGACGGGATGAAGACAGCGTCCAACTTGTGCCAGATTGCGATAAGTAATACCACGAGATATTATCTGTACCAAAACTACAGAAACTAAGGTTTAATCGGTGATGAAAGTCATGCCTGAAGTAAATCAGGCAGTTACTGGCGATTTTTTTTCGATGTCCTTGACCTTCAAACCGAATGTCGTAACAAACAAATTATAATTTCTCGACTCCAATTAATAAATTCTTCCGCAAGGTATTCGGAAAATATTTGCTTGTAATACGATAAGTGTTCGATGACCTTGGGTAGAGGTTGCTGTAAAATTGTCCAAGGTCAAGTTTAATAGTCCGGTGTTATTTGAAATGTGTATGGAATTGAAGTGAAATGAAAATGAGCGGCAGTTCGGCTATTGGCGTGATAAAGTAAACGCACACTTATAAGCATGGTAACGCCAGTGTTTTATGCGTTATTATCGGGTGGTCTGTGTTATAATAGTACATTGTGATACAAGTGTTCTCTTTTGATCATTACCCCCGAGGCGGTTTTATTCGCGCGAACCCAGTGGGACCGAACAGTTTTTGTTGGCATTTCTACAACTGTGTTGAAAAAATATTTTCAACACAGTTGCTCATAAAGTGGCTCTTATTTCACCGCTTTTAGGTTCATAATGCAGTGTATTAAACACGCGTGCTTTTTAGTTTACATTACCGCACTAGTGTTTTATATTATACTTTTTTTTTCTTTCATCTCCGTAAAGAATTTTTATGTTTAAATACAATGATATATTATCATCTCCGACATATACCCAAGAAAATGAAAACAACGTATTATTTTGAGAATTGTACTTACACTAAATGTTTCAATAATTAAAGATAATAACAATTTTTTTCGTGTGACACGTGTGACATTGATCATTACCCACTCGGCTCCCTAATCGAATAAAACCGCCTCGGGAGTAGTGACCAAAAGAGCACACTTGTATCACAATGTACTATTACCTAACCCATCGGGATAACGTAGAAAAAATAATCATATGATATTTAGTTGTTTTTCAAATATGCCTACTTAGGGGCCGTTCAAATATTACGTAAGCAGATTTATTACAATCATTTACCCCCCCATCCCCCTTGTCAGCAAAAGTAAGCAAAGCTCTTACCCCCTCCTCCCATGCTTACGTAAACATTTTTCAATTATAAATGTATTTTTTTTATATTGTAATTATAATTATAACATTATAATTTAAAAAATAAGAAAATAGATTTAGGATGAAGATTAGATTTTTGAAAATGCGTTTCGTTTTCAAGCATAGACAATGTGAGGGTTGCCATTTGTGTAAAAAAGTATATAACTACCGATGACGTAATCATCATCTAGACTCCCCTACCCCCCATGTCATCCAAAATAAGCAAAACAAAGACCCCCCCACCCCCCCATAGTGCTTACGTAATACTTGAACGGCCCCTTACTGCTTATAAGTCTGCGTTCACTTTTACTATTGAAATTTAATGAGATCTTTCTATGGCGCGATCTCTTTCTAATGTACGAAAATTAAGAAAGTGTTAATAAATTCTATCACGAAAAACTATAGTTTACTATTGAAAAAAGTAATTATATATTTAAGAGAAAAAAAAAGTATTTTGAAAAATCGAGAGAATTAAGCATACTTGATTGTCTTATGAAAAAAATAAAATTACTTGGAAAAAAAAGAACAAATCAGCACTCAAAGAAAATAAAGTAAAATAGCTAGAATATTAGCCTGTTTTACTCAGAGACACTGTTGAACTAACTTTAAATCTAAATACCATTTCACTTAGTACCTAGGTGTTGAAATTTCACCGAGTAACAAAACGTATTATAAATCTTTTTAATATTGACAAATTAAATTGACCTAGGTGTTGAAATTACACCGAATAACAAAACGTAGTATAAATCTTTTTAATATTGACAAATTAAATTGACCTAGGTGTTGAAATTACACCGAGTTACAAAACGTATTATAAATCTTATTAATATTGACAAATTAAATTGCCGAGTATCGCCCGGTAATACCGCAAATTTGCCGAGTCATATGATGGACTTGGTTACAAAAATTGCGCAATTCTTGGCAATACCTATACATACATCTTGATATTCCATAAATTGATCGGTGATACAAAAATATCTTAAACTCATATTCACATTCGTAGCACAATTGGGATGATGACTAATATTAACAATGTTCATAAAAATAATGTAATTTCAAAGAAGGCTTAGTAAAAATGAGATAATCGAAAAAATCTGTTAAATCGGTGTAAATTTGAAGAAGAAACACGCTTTAAAAGTTTTTGGAGGGTATTATTGCCGTCATTGTCGCGCGGAACTGACAATGTACGGCGCTAGTATGAAGTTACATAGTCGTGACGTCACTTCTACGATAGTGCTGTTCTTGTCTAACAAGTATCTTAAAACGTTTATAACTTGGCATTTTTTAAAGCTTTTACAATTTTGTGTTATAGTTTGCGCTATTTGGAAACAAACAGTCTTTTGAGAGAAAAATAAAAAAATTGTCATCATCCCAATTGTTGAGAATTGCGAAATTTATTGCCTGTGCGCTTAAAGTCAAAGCAAAGTTAAGCGCATCTTAACTTTTGCCAAGTATTATTGCCACGAAATAGCCAAGTATATCGCGATATTACCCGACTATTACCGTGTTATTGCCGTAACTATACCGCGTAATTGCCGAATATTGCCGCGTACGGTACACGAACAACACATAAATTCCTATAAAATGCTCACTGTAGTTATAATTCGCTGTCCTAACCAAATTAGGTGGGCTTAGACAATTAGTTACTAGTTTATAGTATTATTGTTACTACTAAAATTAAATAAGCTTTATTAGTTAAATGATAGACTAGTGCGAAACACTGCAGTAGTTTTTAAAAACTGAGGAAAACATTAGTTCCGCAAAATATTATTAGAAATACATTTTGAAATCATGATATTTTTTAAACGTTTTATCGAAGTACTTATTTGCTTCGGATGGTTGGTTTGTTCGTCGATATATTGCATGTCTTTAGTCTTAGATTATAAAAGTTATAAGCGTAGGAAAGTAGATATTGAGTTACCGAATTTATTATACTACGTAGTTCAAAATGTATCCCACCATTATTATTATTTTTAGTCCAAATAATAGTACAGTCGGCATCAGATATTGGTGCAATAATCATAATAATATTATGAATTACTAATGTGTAAGTGAAGAAAGCTAAAAGATATGAGGATTGTAGACGTGAGCGTTTGATGTCTGTTATTACATTGAAACCAACACTACTACGACGTACGTTACTGTGAAAAATGTTTAAGCATGGCATTGTTTGAAATCGTTTGGTGACAGTTTTGCTTATAGTGGATTCCAAACATAAAATTAATAAAACGTTAATGACATTTAAAACTGAGGGGCCTGGGGGCACTTTCCGTATTTTTAAGAACGCTCGCATCACCTCAGTCTCAATCTGTCAAAAAAAAAACCTAAATTTTTGACATTGTATGTCACAGTGATGAGATTGGGACTTGAATTTGAACGTTTTTAATTAGGTACGAGATAATTCTCGTCCTAAAAAAATAAATCACTTAATAGAACAGTAGACCAATGCCTTCTGTTCCATTTAATTGCTTTTTTGCCACAGACATGATGAAGAGGAAATGAAATTATAAGAAAAAAATTAAACACTACTGTTCAATCTGCCCAGTTTTAAAAATTAGTCACTTCACTTTGTTTAATTGTAACTAATTATAAATGTATGTATATTCAGGTCTTTAGTAAAATCTATGTGTATGTGTTATATTGTCCATTAAATTGTGTGTCTAGTAAAAAATATTTTACTTGCGAATGAGAGACTTATTTTTACAAATGTTTTAATAAACTATAAAATAATTATTAATTTGTGGTGTTGATTGTACTTATTATATTATAATATTGTTTTTAAGATTAAATCGCTACATAAGTGGTGGTGAGGGTAAATATAATTTCGATGTTTAATTGTGAAATTTTTATTAATTATTATGGTAATGCGTCGTCAAACCCCGAAAGACATATTTTGTTAAAAAAAAAACAATTCTTAAATTGTCTCTTGTAACATAAGGAGGAAATTGTTTCGGATAGTTTCATGAATTTGTCTCTTTGAAAGTGATTTTATTATTTTGGATAAACAAGTGATTCTTCGCTTCGTGGGTGTACAAACGTACACCTTTGCCTAACCAATGAGGTTCGTAGGCAAATCATCATCATTGATGAAAAGGTATTTTTAAGGGGGAAGCGCCAGGGTTGCCCGCGAAATTCAATGTTTTTACGTATTTTTTTTGCAATTTGCAGGTCAAGGTTGTATGTTGAACAAAATATGATTCTCGATCGTAACAAGTATGTATTTGTTCGAACATGGTGTCCCGTAAGTCGACATCAAGCTGGAATCGGGTGATAGGGTCAAGTCATAATAAAACTTTGCTATGTATTTAAAAAAATACGGGCTTTTATTAAAAAAAAACGAGAAAATCTGCTGCCATTCTTTTAACTCCTGTTGCAATATTTTTATGACATCCTGTATAAGTCATTCTGGGATTATTTGAACATAAGAGGGTTGTATTGATATTTAATTATTATAATTCTGTAAACACTCTTTTCATACTTGTTACGACCGCGAATAATATTTTTTTCACCATACAACTTGACGTGCGTGACGTACGTGTTTTGTCATTTGCTAGTTACTAAACTTGCAAATGACAAAACACGTAAGAAAATTTGAATTTCTTGGGCAACCTGTCGCTTAATAAAAATACTCGGGAAAACTTTTAAACCATTTTTGTTCAAAACTTTAATTTAGGGAAACGACCATTATTAAATATTATTCGTAGTTATGATTATACAATAACGTACGTAAAAATAATTAATTAAATTAAGTATTATTGGGAATGTCTCTGTTACCGCTGAAATTTGATTTTGGCTTATTTCGATTATATTGGATAATTGACCTTTTGTTTTATCCTAGAAATTATTTCCTGCTGTATAATATTTATTTGTTGATATTATTTTTAAGGGACCATTTTTTAGAAGGTTCTCCGTTATTTGTTAATTATTTTTATTATAAAATATTGTTCTCGCCTTTATGTGACTTAAAATGTAACTCGCCAAAGGTGAATAAGCAATGGATTTTCAACGCACTGCTGAACTGCGAGAGTTGAAAATTGAACAGTCTGTTGTTTTCACCACACACACACGCGCTGGAATGTACTCTATTGGATTCTCAATTCTCAGCTCAACACCAAGAGTCGAAAATCCAGTGCGCGAACCTAGGCTAACTTACACCTCTGCCTACAATGTGAATACAAGAGTGATGTTATATTGTTATTTTCTGTCTGTAGCCGAGCTTACGTGTGTTGTACTCATAATTACCAAATAAATCAATTGTACCTATATTCTGTTTGATATTACGTTGCTAATTGATAAAAGCAAGCTTGAGTTAAGGAATTCAATCTAAGCGAATATTAATTAGTTTGACTTCAATTAATTAAAAATTTAACAAATATGTTAATTTGAGATGTTTTCGTAAAGAAGCCATTGTTAATGCTGTTTACATGTTTATTGTTATTTTTTAATATTTTGTTTTGATTCTTTGAGGGATATGCAGCGATAGTAAGGGGAAGACTACACAGCGTATTTTCTGAGTAAAAACGCATACGAATATGAACATTATTAGTATATAGTTAACGTTCATATTCGTGTGCAATGTTGCTCACATTCGCATAAACCAATATGAACATTATAAGCGCAAGAATAATGTTCATTTACGTATGAATCTTGCCCTTAGTCTAAGCCCAGTCAAGAGTCTGTCTTTATTATTATTATAATGACACTCACTACGTTCATTTGATGATGGCTTGATTGACACATTTTCGAGCATGTTTAGAGCTCGTGAGGCCCTAGTACTAGTACTTTCCGCATCGACCGCGTTCAGCGCTCTGATTGGCCTTTCACCAATCGAAGTTGGCGCTCTGATTTCCAAGGACCAATCGGAGCGCCGAACGAGGTCGATCCGTAAAGTCGAGATGTTTCAAAGAAACTCACACTAGAACCTCTGGTATACAAATTATAGTGGAGTGGTATTTGTTGGTGGATTGTTCTTTTTTTTAACGTATAGGCGATCTCGTTATTGTTGTGCCACTGGTCGATCTATCACTGCAAGTTAATTTCTACCTTAAGGTGAGGATCAGGAGGTTTACTATATGGTTGTTTTTGTATAATATCATCACTTAGTTTTGCTGTTCTGAGATAAATGTTAATATTCCTAAGTTTTTATTGAATGACATTCCAAAGAAAATACTCGTTTAGTATAAGTTCGTGGTGTTTGTATAATTGTGTTTTCTAGATCATGTTGTGGGTAATGTTTACGAAACTAGAATTGGCTGGCCTTGAGTTTGGGTGAAAATTCAATTGATCTCTCTTAAAAAATGTTCCTTTATTAAACACAGTTCGCGCAAAACTTTATGAGCTACCGGAGGTTGCACGCGAGTAGCTGCAAAAGTTTCTAAAATATATATATATTTTTTGATGAACACCTGTACCATGCGCGGTTTTGAACTCGGGCCTACGTTCAGAGGGCTCATAAAGTTCTGCGCGAACTGTGTTTAATAAAGGAACATTTTCTATTACATTGTCAGATCTTGATCTTATTCTAGTTGCAATATTCATAGACCGCACTATGCCAAGTAAGCGTTTCGTTTCGTACGAATTTGTACCTTATCTGTATGTAAGTAATGTTCATGTTCGTATAATATAGGCGAAAGTGAGTAATCGTGTCATACGAATATGACCACTAACACTTTGGTAATAAAGTTCATATTGTGAGCAGATGTAGCCCAGGAAAATTAAGGCTGATTATGCTAAAGTTCAAATTCCCATCAGACGCTGACTTGGCATGCCATGATGTTTGTCCGTGAAATTGGCCCTAGACTTCTGCGTCATAGCAATATTATGATAACTATAAAGCCGCGGTCGAAAAGGAGTTAGCTGCATCTTTTTCGTCACATCTAAAGTGTATTCAAATCCTAGTTTCCAATAGATATTATTTCGACTTAAAACGAAAATCAACTATAAGGTAGTGTATTATTAAGTTGGTTTCGGAATGGCTTGTAATATGGAAAAAGTCGAAAGTGTTTAAAGTTGTAACGCGACTGTTGTTTTTCTAAAAACAACTTAACAATGTATTTACATGTTTGGAAACTAAATCACGGACGCAGTATTTTAAATGCCAGCTACTTATGATAAGTTAAATCTAACTTAACCTAGCTCTTGATAAACAAGCAGCTTTTACAAATCCATCCAGTCCACCAAATTAGTTCCTGATCTATGAAAACACGCCAAGTCAGATGCTGTTTTTTTTAAATATGTCTTGCCAGCCAATTTTAGTATTCAAAATGGTTTCCTATTATTTTTTTCTGTATAAATTGTACCTCAACCAAAGAGTAGGCCAATGTTTTATATTATTGTGGTTATGTTTTGTATGATATTTCAATTCTGGTCATTCGCTGGTCGATGTTACCTGATTGTATATAGATTAATAAAGAAATATTTGAGTCTAATGATGTGATTTTATTTGTTCTATACAAAGAAGTAATTCTGAAGTAACGTTACGCGACACGTAACCTCCTGTTGCTAATGCTAGTGATAACGAGCTTATATATGCAAGCTTAGTTTTTGATAACCCTAAACCTCTAAGTAGTTCTACTCATCATTGTGAACAACTTTTACTATGGGACCAACCCTTACATCACGGAATAAAATCAGCTGTTCAGTACATAACATTTGTGTTCACATAAATCGACCAAGTATGGGACAGTGGGATGTGAGTGGGGGTTTTCGCGTTGTTGACATCGGCTCGCAAAGAAATTCGGTTTATAAAATCTAAAAGTGACTTTCAAGCAGTGGAAACTGCTGTATTGATTGATAAAGTGCGAAATCGTGTGAAAAACACTTAATTTGAGTGAAAACAAGGACTTGTGTTAAAATAAAGGACATACAAAACTTTAACGGACTCCTGTGACATTCAAACAATACAGTGTTTAAATTATTACTCCAACCTTAAAACTCAAAGTAGTTCAACACAACAGTGAATATACTTTACAAACAGTGTTCATTATACAGTGTTTCGGGGATTCATGTGTACCTCAATTTTGATCGATTTTCGACATATCATCCAACACTAATTCGAAACGGTTTACAACGCCATCTGCCATCAAATAGCAGAACTTCTTAGGCAAACAACAACCTTCAATACTTTACAAGCTGAGTGTTATTGATCCAAACCCACGTATTGAACGTGACCAAATAAATCTAGAAATCGCCACTAGAGGGCGCAATACACAAAAAATGGATGAGATCACAAAAATGTTACGAAGTATCCAAGAGGACATGAAGCAGCAAAAACAGGATATGAAAGATATGAGGGATGAAATAACAAGAACAATAAACGAAAACATAAATGAGAAGTTCAAAAATATTGAAACTAGAAACCAAATACTGGAAGAAAAAAATTGAGAAACAGCAATTATCCATCGAAAGCTTGGAGAGAACGTTCAGAAGAAGAAATGTTATTTTCTTTGGGGTGAGCGAGAATGAAAAGGGGTACCAGGATCTGGAAAATGAAATAATAAATATAATAAATACACACATGAAAGTAAAATGTAACACCATGAACATTGAGTACGTCAGAAGACTTGGTAAGCCAAGTGAAAAAGTAAGACCAGTGCTAGCAACCTTAACTACAATGGGCACGAAGATAGAAATACTAAAGAAGAAGAAAAACCTGATTACCACACCATACTACTTAATGGAAGACTTTTGAAAAGCTTAATGGAAGACCAGGGACAGCTTAAGGAAGCTAAGGAACAGGGTAAAAAAGCTTTCCTGAAATATGATAAAATAGTAATAGTTGGAGAAAATAGAAAATCAAACAAAAGAATTCTATCAGAATCCCCTGAGACAAATAAACCGGTAGAAGAATATAATAAAAATACTAGCAACAAACAACCTGAAAAGAAAAATAAAACCAATATGATGCATTACCTTACTCAAAAACCAAAAGAACCTGAAATACCCACTCAATCCAACATTGAAAATAGCAACACAAAATAGGAAATCGCGACCCCTCGTGTCCCCACAAGGCCGGTCACCCGGGGAACGTATGACCAAAACCCTCCATTAATCAAAACTAAGGAAAACAATAAATTATACATATGCACTTACAATGTGAGATCATTATCTTCGACTGAAAGAATGTTACAACTAAAATATGCAATTGAAAACATAAAACACGATATAATTGGACTTTCAGACATACGCAGAGTGGGTAACTCGATTATTGAAGATGAGGACCACGTCTTCTGTTACATTGGGGAAAGACCAGGGAGAAACGGAGTAGGTTTTCTCATCAGGAAGGAATTAAAACCCAACATAGATTCCTTTATTGGGTTATCCGATAGAGTGTGTCTTTTGAAATTAAAGTTTGAAAAATATGAACTGTCCATAATTCAAGTGTACGCGCCAACTGCAGAGGCACCAGAAGAAGATTTATCCAGTTTTTATGACAAAATACGAGAAGCTCAATCTTACACCGGAAGTAACTTAATTATTATGGGCGATTTTAACTCAAAAATAGGCTATCGGAAACCCACCGAAAACCTAATCATGGGAAAATTTGGATTTGGTAAAAGAAACAAACGCGGCGATAGACTCATCAAATTTGCACTAGAAAATAAACTAACGTTAACGAATACCCTGTATAGAATGAAGCGTGACATTAAATGGACCTGGGTATCGCCTGATAAAAGAACAAAAAACGAAATCGATTTCATTTTGTACAACAAACCAAAACAAATGGAAAACGTAGAAGTCCTAAACAACATAACCTATTCTAGCGACCACAGATTACTACGAGCAACAATAGCAATGAAAATTACAAAGAAGAAACGAACAAATTTCAACAAAGCTCCAGCGATTATGAATTCAGAGGAACAGAAACATTATATAAAAATACTTCAAGAAAATATAAAAAACCTAGACAATAATGATCCTGCTGAAACCTACCATAAAAAAATACATCAAGCAATAACTCACAGCATGAAGGAAGTGCAGTCAAATGTGACAAGTCAAAAACATGAAATTTTAAGTAACGAATCAAAAAAACTAATTTGCAAACGTCATGAATTACAAAATAAGAAGAAATTGTCGAATGAGGAAAAACATCAACTAAAAGTACTGTATAAGACAACCAACAAGAGTATTAAAAACGATTATAAGACACACAGATTGAAAACAATAGAAAACTTACTCATAACAAAAGGAAGCACAAAAAAAGCTTACAAAATATTAAATAAAGATAAAACATGGATTCCAAATCTGAACTCAAGCAAAATAATAAAAAAACAATCACGAGCAGAAATTATTAACATCGCTACATAGTCTGTAGCGATGTTAATAATTTCTGCTCGTGCTGCTACAGAACTTTGTATAGCACCCCGGAAACGACACCAACGGAAACCAGACAAGCTCTAAACTTACTGTCAAACATAGAGATAAAGCCTTTCGAAGTACCTGAAATTTTAAACCGCATGGATAAACTAAAATCTGATAAAAGCCCCGGACCAGACAACCTATCAAATGAAATGCTTAAACTATCCAAATACGTGCTTGCGTCACCTCTGACAAACCTGTTCAACAAAATCTTAAAAGAAGAAATAGTCCCGAAGTCATGGGTACTTTCAGACATTATACTCTTGTACAAGAAAGGAGATCCAGCTGACGTAGGAAATTACCGACCAATTAGCCTAATGCCAAATTTATACAAGCTGTTCGCCTCATGTCTGGAAAATAGAATAAAGGAAAGTATAGAGAAACATCAAACAATCGAACAAGCAGGCTTTCGTAAAGGTTTCAGCACGGTAGACCATATACATGCCCTAGAACAAATAATAGAGAAATACGAAGAGTTCAATGCACCTTTGTACTTGGGTTTTGTTGACTACAAAAAGGCATTTGATTCCATTTTCCATCAGAGCATATGGGACTCTCTTTCAGCTATAGAGCTCCCACAAACTTACATCAATATAATTAAAGACATTTACAGTAAAAGCAGAAGCAGAGTCAAACTGGATAGAACTGGCGATACTATAAAAATAGGAAGAGGAGTAAGGCAGGGAGACCCGCTATCGCCTAAACTATTTATTAACGTCCTACAGCACACCATGTCAAACCTTGATTGGTACCGAAAAGGCATTCTTATAGATGGTACATATTTCAGCCACTTGAGTTTCGCAGACGACATTGTCTTAATATCTGAATCTGCTATACAACTAGAGCAGATGTTAAACGACCTCCATACAGTAGGTGCACATGTTGGATTAGAAATGAACACCCTGAAAACAAAAATACTAACAAACAGGACAAAACAAGAAATAAGAATTAACAACGAAACGATAGACTACGTTAATGATTTTATATATCTCGGCAAACAGATATCTTTCAATAAAAATAGAAACATAGAAGAAGTCAAACGAAGAATTAACATAACTTGGAGAAAATTTTGGAATTACAAGGAAATAATGAAATCACGCTTACCTGTTAAACTTAAAGCTAGAGTCATGAACTCTTGCCTGCTACCATGCCTTACTTACGCTTGCCAGACGTGGATCTTTAATAGCAAAACCATTAATAATATACAAGTTTGCCAAAGGGCCATGGAACGAAGCATCTTAAACATCAGACTTAGAGACAAACAACGAAACACAACAATCAGAAAGAAGACACAAGTCATAGATGCCCTTCAACACGCTCAAGCACTAAAGTGGAGATGGGCGGGCCACCTGGCGCGATCAGAAGACGACCGGTGGACCATTAGAACATCCGCTTGGAAAGGCCCACACGGAAAGCGAAGTAGAGGCAGACCAGCAGAACGTTGGGCTGACGACATAGTGGAATTGGTGGGCAAATCGTGGCTATTAGCAGCAAGAAACAGAAAAGACTGGAAATTACTGGAGGAGGCCTATACCCGTCGAGGGGTCCTTAATTAATTAATATTTTACCAAAAGTACATAACTTTTTATAATTATTTAAGGAATAATAAAGGCTTTTTTATTTTTTTATTTTTATTTATTTTATATGGGACAGTGGTTTTTTTCCACACACAGGCCCGACACTACGCTCGCTAGCAAACCAGGTCTTGTTTCATTGTTATCAGAAACTTACAGTACCGTAAAACGGGGTGAATAGGGATGCAGGGGTGAATCGAAACGAAACTTTAAAGGGGATTTTAACATTGAAATAATTATGTTTGTTGCCAAAAATGTCGCTTATGTATTGACTGTATTATAATTAACGATTAAGTGCCCTTGTTGGCAACAAACTCTATTATTTCAATGTTAAAATCCTTTTTAAAGTTTCGTTTCTATTCACCCCTGCATCTCTATTCACCCCGTTTTACCGTTACAGAAGTTTACAGTGGGCCTAGTGTGAGTTTATTTTAACCGTCTTGATTTTACGCATCGACCGCGTTCAGCGCTCCGATTGCCAAGGGTCAATCGGAGCGCCGAACACGGTCGATGGGTAAAGTCGAAATGGTTAAAACAAACTCACACTAGGGCCTCAGACACGCTGTTAATGTGTGTGAAGACAAGTAGCGTCTGCACATAACACACACAAACTTCCGACTTTGCCCATGTCTCGGACGGTACCGATATCTCCTGCGCTTATACACACATTCACAGCATGTGTGTACACTTGATTACCACAAGTAAAGCGGGCGTCACTTCATGCGATAAAAATACTGTACTACCTACTATAGATCGGCACAGATATTATACAGTGTTTTGTTTAAGCGAGAAAAAGTAGCCAAAAATCTAGATTCATTTTGTTATGTCCATGACTACCGCAAGGCCACCAACGCTAATTGCTTCCTTATTTGGTAAATAATTAGTACTCAATTGGTACTAATTAGTACACGACACTCGTACCCTGGGTAAGTACTCGATATTTTTTTTTAATATTGTAAGTACCTACTTGACTAACGCCACCCCACCAATGGCATGTTATGTCTCGTAAACTACTGGAGCACTCATTTAGAATTTTGGGTACTAATTTTATCTTGCAGGGTACAAATTTCCTATGTATGTTTGAGCAAAGCGACAAGATCCTCAAACTTGGAATCAACAGTGAAAGTCGTGGTCCTGCTGAACGAGAGAGCGAAAGTTATCATCGTTGATTTCCCGGTAAATACAAATGTTTCAGTTCTGTTTTTCTACGAAATGAACCGCATCTAAGGGTACTAACTATTTGTATACTTAGATTAGCTGTAGCATGCCCCCTTTTTCGGCGCTCATGATGTTCCTGCTGAAGAGAGTGTGACAACCGCTGGACCACCTTCAAAGTCGATTTTCTCGGAAACTACTAAGGTACCAATTCTTTGTCACACTAGCTTCACAAATTTTTCGTTAAACAAAAACCTTTGGTTTTTATTCAAAATTAATCGGGTGTCGTTTATGTATATAGTGATAACTAATAGAAGCGATATCCGGCAAAAAAACCGGCACTTGCCAATTGAAATCCCTAAGTTTATGAAAGCCGATTTTCAGCCCACCGTGCGTCGACCCTAGCTCTTGATCAGGGCAGAGCGAGATTGTCTTTCGCTCCGTGGTCGACGCTTTCACATCACGTATATTATATTTAAGTTGATATTAAATAAATAATAATTGCCAACTTTTTCAAAACCCCACTGTTATTGTGAAAAAAATCACTTATTGAATTTAAAAAAAAATCACTTTTTGAATTAAAAAAAAAAAACATTTATTTACGTGGTTGGTCGCAGTTCCAACCTAATCTAACCCGTTTGGTCGAAGTGTCCTACCTCAGTAAAGCTACGTACGGACTGCGTGTTCCAGTGTACGCGTAGTCGGCGACGAACTTTGAGAAAAGGTCAGAAAGTTAAAAAGATGTACATTTACAGGCGCACCTAGAATCTGACGTTTCATAAGTGCCCATGTAGGTTTATGTGAAATAAAATATTTTGATTTTAGTTATTAAAAGAAACGTACATCATTAGAAGGTCAATAAGTTTTTAGAGGGTCATTTAAATTATATTTTGTAACTCTAATTATAACTCCTGCTTCTTTTGCATTCACAAAGTTCCTACCGATATACATAAAATTAAAGTATTTATATGGTTTTATTATATAAAAAACTCAACTTGCTCCTAAAGCGACCGCTACTCTCGCTCTACCACAGGCCGAGTTGCGTCAGCGTAATATACGTGTGTATCGTTGACTCACACACACACACTTTCATGTTTGCCATAGTCTCGGACGGAGCTCCTGCGCTTACATACATTCACAGCGTGTTTGTACACCTGGTAGAAAATCCACAAGTAAAGCGCGCGTTGCTTCGTGAGATAAAAATACTATAAATAGTTGTGACTGAAATAAAGATCACTTCGATTTTGACAGCGATGCAAAGCCACAGAGATGTAATTGTGAAAAGACTAGACTGAGAGCCTTAAACTGGTAGGACACAACTAGTGGATTAGTATTTTGTTCGCTTTCTACTAATTGGCAGCTAAAATATATTGCTCCATTGTCGATTTTGGATAAAGGTAAATAATACAAAACACATTTTATTTTATAATTTTATTAAATTAATTATTTCTATAACTTTTTACATATTGTAAATTACATGTGCCACGTTTCGTCAATTACATTGAATAATGCTGCCATGTCACATCAGCATAGTCACAATAGTACCTAATGTTTGCCTCTACGATCCGACAACGATTGGCTGCTCACGACGACACATAGCATCGGACATTCGACGCTCCCGACTATAACGCATTCGCTAGAACGACTACGTTATTGACGAACGCAACGCTTTTTGACATTGACAGATCAGTTTGAAAGTGACAGTTGCGTTTGTCAAACGTTAGGAGCGAAGAGAGCCCGGCAGCCGGCCCGCGAGACGCCTCGCCTCCGCACGCAACTTGGTCCAAGAATATATTTTTGAAATAATTTGTATAAAAATTTTGGCTCCAATATTTACAAATGCACAGATTTTTTTTTACAACGCCGGATTAATTTTAAAGCGACTAAGTTGAGTAAATGGTTGCGGACGCGATCCGAGGCGCGGGCGCAACACGAGTTTTTATTGCAATTCATTTCTAATAACACATTTCTTATCTAATAAGAGTGCGCGCGTATAGTGCGCGTCCATTTCTAATACCCTATCGTTACAGTGGTACACCGTCTTAACATTAGAGCGCTCTACGCGCGTATGCTACGAGTGAAGAAACACGGAAGTTACAGCAACAAAACTCACTGTAGCAATAGAGTACAGACACAACGTAATAATGAAGAGACAACACCAAAGGCAGAGCTGACTGGTTCCGTGGCCTGACGTCGCCCGTGCTAACTATTCGTATTCTGACGATAATTTCTCCCTGTTTCGTGTTTAAAATTAACATTTAGAATTAACACACAAGTTGAGGGGCTTATACAGAATTTGTACTCTTAAAGCGTCCCGTCGCCGCTTGCACCCATGTAACACTCGTACGCGGAACAACTGTACAACACCACGCTAGTGGCTCGCGACCACGCGATCTCGCGACCACGCGATCTCGCGACCATGCGTTCACGCGACCATGCGACCACGCGACCACGTGACCACGTGGCCGGGCAGTAGACGGCGTGACTTGATCGAAGCGAAACACTGGTACGATTTAAAACGACAAAGCACTGTTCTAACAATAAATTAAATAATTTTTGTGATACCTACATAAATAATAACCGAATGATAAATATTTTTTGTTGATATTATTATAAACAATCTGACAGAGGTGTAAGAGCGGGGGAGCTGACGGACATCGGGCACGGCTCACCGTCGCTTACCGTGACTCACGACGAGCACGTGTTCAGTCAACACAACAACACTAACATTACAAGTTGAACATTTGAACTAACGGATGGATGGAATCGTTCAATACAACAGAGTCAGTCAGTCGAGGAGTCGTGAGAAAATCTTAAAAATGTAACACTTAAACATTTCAACAAATGTGATGTAATAAAACATGCTTATAACTGTATCAACAGGGTCGCACTGACACAGTAAGCGAGCGAGTACGTCGCCCGACGCGGCACCGCCGACGCAACCATTACCGTAAGAGATCAAACTGTCATTAAAACAAACATTATACTTACAAATGATAATACATTTACAACTATCCTTATTAAAAACATCCATACCTAAAACAATTTACAATAATATTTTATGCAAATTATTCAGTCGGGCCAAGAGGAAGTGATGAGATTGACTCGAACGAAGCCCCACCGAATGCCAATAGATATTTACTGAAAATTATATAATACAATGAAAATTCAGTCGTTCATTTCAGAAATGAATCAACAATTTTACAAGATATAGTCATAACAAAAATATATGTGTACTAATTATGATGTTATTCTGTGCTAATTTTGTAACACATTGTATTGTCCAGCTCTAGTCGTGTATAATATATTACTTTTTTTTGGTACATGAATGTCCACATAAATTAAAATCGCAACTAAATAACTGTGTCATCACGCCTGACGTGTGATGTGATGTCACGTCACACGTCGCGGTGCTGAGATGCGCGATAGTCAAGAAATAAAATATAACAAGTGTTCTATACAGGTCAGGTGATAGATATGAGTTCAGTGCAACATTTAATTACGCAACATGGGGAAATATTATTATTATAGATATTGTAGGGGCAGATATTGTAGGGGCAGATATTCGCACCCAAATTATTTTCTGTTCAAAAATGTATCTGTATCAGTAAGTAGGTGTATGACACATTTACTCAGCCGATATTGTGTGACAATGAAGTGAGATCATTAATTATAATTCAATATTAATACTTAACAATACGATGGTTAGTGGATGATGTATTACGAGCAGTTGGGTGTTATGTGATTTTGGACTGTATCCCTAACGTTATAGAGTCAAAAATAACATAAAACATAATATCGTATTGTCTACAACTACCGCGTATTTCATTAAAAATAAAAAGTATATATGAGTGAGTGAATGTGGTGATCAACACTAGCGCAGCCACAGACCGGGAGATCCGAACGGTGTTCACATCACGCGAATCAGACGCTTCTAGACGAGAAAATATGGCGTAATATCCGCCGATTATCGTGATATAAACGACGTCACCAATCACCTGGGCTTTTAAGGCTCGTACACACTGGCGCGACGCGGCACCGTGACACAAAGGCACTGTAAATGTGTCGCTGGACGAGCGGTGCCTTAGTATCGTGCTGTCGCGTCGCGCCAGTTAGTGCAAGGCTTGTATTTCTTACAGCGAATTTGTATACTTCGGTTTGCGAAAAAAGGTTGCCTACATGAAATTTTAAAAATCATTTGAATTATAAAAAAAAAACGTAAATAATAGTTGCCACAACTAGGTCACGCTCATGTCGATCAACGCGATTTTAAAACTAATTCTCATAGCCGAGTTTGTTAGTACCTGAGTTTAGATGGAAATCCTCGTTAGAATTGACTTAAAAATTAAAAACATTATAATTTTTGGTTCCCTTTGTTTTGTGTTAAACCCAATTTATAAAAACTTTTCTCCAAATCGGCGCAACATTCACAGATCTAATTCTATTTGATTAATTTTTACAAGAAAAATAATTATGTATATACAAAAAATATAAAATTGATATTTATACAACATACACTATTATATTTTTGTGGAAATCAATAACAATAAGTACCTAGAGAGTTTCTCGAAAACGATTTTTACTAAGACCGTTGAAATTTATATTCGAAATGTCTGATAGAAAAATTGAATAAAATTACAAAAATAACATGGTCATGTTAAAATGAGTGCGTACTGGGGGCAGTCTACTTTGTACGAGTTGTTATAAAACGCGATGATCGCCCCCCGAGACATACATATTACAATAAACGTGTGATATAAAATAATTAAATTATAGTGACAATAAAATGTAGGTAGATAAAGATTTGCACACATTGCGTATTTTCAACACAGTGGAATATGTGACGTCGATGTAAAATCGTTAATGGAATACACATCGCGCCACTAGACTACACAATATTGCAACTCATCTAATCGAGCCAGGCTCGGTACAATAAAATAGAAAGAAAAACAAAAAAAAACAAAAAAATCGTCTGAAATGTGAAAAATAAACTTTGAATATAAATTTTTGGCAATTTTGTACTTAGTGATGGTTCGCAGAGGTGTGTAGTGTGTTCACGTGTACAGTGTGGTGTGTGTGTTTTGTGTGGGTGTGTGCGGCGCGGGCGTAGGTGTTTCGTCGCCAAGTCACTCTGTCGCGTGGAACGGTCGCGATGTCGCCGGCGTCGAGTTCAGTCACAATAAACAACATTCGCCTTAGTACATGTATCAACAAAATGTCCTACGTTTGTTTACGTTATGAGTTATAACGTCAGCCGTGGCCGACGTGGGTCCAGCTGGAACCGCACCGCGCACCGCACACCTGAAACAAGATGACGCAACCGGTTACAATTTAAAGTGATGTTACAATTAATTTAAGAAAACAGAAGACCCAGGTAATGAGGGCCTAACGTAACGCACTGACTTGCTACTGGTTAAGTAGCCAATAACTAATTCAAGTGAGATATCTGGATATGTCCGGATATGTTGAACAGGATTTTGCTGCAAGCAGCCTTTACGCCAGGGCCCCAATCACAAGACTGCTTGAGAGCCATTTACTTTTTGTGGGGCTCATTTCGAGAAACCCATGACAGCCATGTAAATGTAGCGAGACAGTTGACTTTACGGTCTACTCTATGGCAGGCAGTATGAAGACGACGGCCTTTGTCTGTTTTGTACAGCCGTAGACTTCTATGGACTGGCCCTGTAGTAGTACGTAGGTATTAGTTTAAGATAAGATAATCATTTATATTCTCAAACATAAGTGCAATACATACAACACAAATTCAAGAGGAGAGGGGGGTTAAGATCCAGTAGAACTCAGAAAATGCCTTTCCGGTACTACCACCACACGTCTTCTGCCGACACATTAACATGCCAATGATATGAATCACATTCATACATTGTCTCAGAAGTTGGCTGCATATTGGCAAAGCTTTGGGTATTAATAGGCATGAAGATGCGTTAACCAGTATAAAACCACTTCCCACTTGATCTGTCTGTTTTTTGTTTTCACCATCGAGTTAAGTAAAACAGAAGACGATGAAACACCTACCTAGACAACTTTCGTGAGGCGAGCGGCGCGTCGTGTCCGCGGCACATTGCCGGGGCGCGTCTTGAGCGGGGTCCGCGGTCGCCGCCGCGCCCCCCCGCCCACCCCGCTGTCACCGCTGTGCCCCGACACCAGCGACTCACTGTCGCTCTGGTTCGTCGTGTAGCCGATCACGTCGACCTCATCTGGAATTGAGAAAGGGATTTGTTAGGTGGTGTTGAAAGGCAATTCAGTCAGGACGACAAGGGTCTTCCAAAATCGCAATGCGTGTAGTAATTTATCTAGGTAAAATGTTTAGGGTCTACAAAGCCAGTTCTTTCCATGAAAGTACGAACAGTTGCATTTCGATAGCCCTCAAATAATTAGAGCCACAAGAGGGACTAATCTAGTAAAGTTTGACCCTACCTACCGGACGTACGTGAATGTGTCACTAAGAAAATAAGACCAGAAATGCCCTGAATTTCGGACTGTACGTATAAGTTTGTTTAAGAAAGCAGCTATAGGAAAAGAACAAAAAGCAGGGAATTCCCTCTTCGACTGGAAGTTTCAAGTCTCATACATAATAATATGTGTTTAAATAATGAGATTAATATCAAATAAAGGCTTTTATTAAAGTCGGTTTATTATATAAAGACTCCTTTACAATAGGTTAGTCAAAGGTACTTGTCAGAAGTAGTGATTGTGAGATTGTATAGAATCAAGAAAAACTAGAACTCGTCGACAAAACTGTTTTCCTGGGGATCACGCTCGACTCAAGACTACAATGGGACGACTAAGTTCAGCAGCATATGCGCTCAGAAAAATCCGTCAATCATCATCATCATCATCATCATGATGTAGAATACCGCGAGGCTAGTGTTTTATAAGTTACTTTCATAGTATCATGTGTAACGGTATTTTAATTTGGGTACTTTGGGGACTATTTCAAGACTATTATTATTCTGCAGAAAAATCCCATCAGGCTCCATATATAATCTCCGCAGGCGCGATCCTCTAAGGGAACTGTTAACATCACGACGGTATCTTGTCAACATATCTATGAAAACATCATATCAACAAAAAAAACATCTATTTAGTAAAAGAGGTGAAAGACTTATAGAACTAGTAATAGGGACCTATTGGTTCAACCAGGTTTCAGACTGGCTCAAGCAGAATCATCTTTCGTAGGGTACTGTTTAAAACGTTACTGAATGAGACGAATTTCAAATGTTGTATAACACGCACACTATGCAGCGAAAGGCAGGAATCAAATAAGTAAGGGGTTTGCAATGCTCGGCTCAATCCTGGTCTTGCTCCACAGCCACAATTAACAGTTTAATACTATTGGAGCCGCTGAAGATTGGAAGACAATCTTTGCATTGTATAAACTCAATCTCCTTTGCATAATATAATTGCTTAGCACAGGTGTAAGAACTATATGTACTGAAGAGATATGAGGAACAGGGTGTAAAGTTCACTCATACTCTTAGGATCCTCCGACCAGATGGATGCCGTATCTGGTGGGCAACTGCCCGACGATTTTTTGTTTGTTTGTTTGGCATCTCGCAGGTCAACCTATGCGGTTGTCGTCTGCTTAAGCGGACTTGCCTGTGGTTGCCCTAATAAATTAAGGCCTCCAGCCAGGACTTAAACTTAAATACTAACTAAAAACTAAGCGACAACGCTAAGGGCACCCCCTGTGGGGTACGGACCTCGGCTTAGGGCGTCGCTGGAAGAGGGCAGCAAATGACTAGCTGGATCAGGATTGGTATTATTTAGGAAATAATTTAAAGCTACAGGCTCAGCGGCGCGGGCTGGCTCGAGCAAGGGTCGGGAGGGGCGTCGATTTGGGAGTCGCGGCGGGCCTCGGCGGCGAGGACGGTAGGACTGCCCGACGATTGATGTCGGGAAGTTGTATATATGCTAGCTGCGCGGTAAACTCTGATTGCGCGATGCAGGATTTGTGTGACGTCAGGGTGATGCGTTGTTCGCATGTTGCGGTGTAGATGCCGCCACAGTACTATCAAGCTACCATTTACCGGGTAATGTGTATTTCTTTGACTTTAATGTGCCCTTGTGGCAGAGAGTATGTCATGATCACTCTTATCTTATGTCTACTCATATTATCGTCTTCACATATAAAAATATAATTAATGTACTTATACAAAATATTGTAAAACATTTTAAAAGAGTAACGGTGGAGTTTCTAGCCCCTTCTTCTCCATACGAAACTACCTTTTGGTAGTGGTGGTGGTGGAGTTGGGCCTATTTGAAATAAATGCTTTGACTTTGACTTTGATTTTGACTTATGTCTCGTTGATGGCGGCGCATGTGTTGGATCATTTAGCTCCTTTCGAATTGGTTGGTTTGTTTGTAATGGATTAACTCAAAGAATACTTAACAGATTAATTATTTCACCTATAGAAAGCTTCATTGTCAGCGAGTAACATAGGCTGTATTTTATTTGAAAAAAAATAGCTCCATACGGAAATTTGCTATAATGTAACCCAAGGTATCAAAATTTGCCTATAAAAGTCATTATTTGGCATGTATTGCGAAAAGTTTTGATGATACAAAATCATGTAATACATGTTTATAGTACTCATCATTACCCACAAAAAATGTCTAACTATAAGTCACAATAACCGTTTTCAATCAAAACACGGGCGGAACCGAAAGATGATGACATTCGTATCATGCTATTAATCCTTCTCTAGCTAAATAGTTTCATAATCAAGGTTGATTATGTACGTTACGAAGTTAAGACAGGTTTAAAAATGCTAAAAGTAATAATAATGCCTCGGTGTGTGCGATCAGCCCTACGTTAGTCAATCAATTACCTACACATTTTAATTTTCGTTTCCCGTTCTCCTCCAGAGGCACCTACTACGCCTTGGAATGGGCAACTAGCTTCGTATATCTGCCTGACCGACTCCTTGACAATTCAAAAGTGCCTGTAAATGGTTTAATTGAAATAAATGCTTTGAGTTAAACAGCTTCAACAGTACTCATCACCCAAAAGGCACGAACAAAGGCAAGGCTCCTCCAATCCCGCAACACAATATAGCCTGCAGTGCCAACCCGGCCAGTCCCATAAATGCCTACCATAAACCAGTTCATGAAACGCTTATCGAAGCGTTTCTTTGACTGTGGCATAAAACACCCCAACCCCTTGATCTCAGCGGCCGCCCGCTACACTCTCTCCCGTATTAGTAGTATTCGCCGACCAAGGCATACCTTAATCGCCCCCGACGACGCCACTACCCTCCTCCAGGAGAGTAGTAAGGCCACCAGCACGCTTCATAAGCCCAAAACCCGATCGCCGTCCTACCGTCCTCGCCGCCGAGGCCCGCCGCGACGCCCAAATCTACGCCCCTCCCGACCCTTGCTAAGCCAGCCCGCGCCGCTGAGCCCGTAGCTTTAAATTCGTCCCTAAATAATATCATTCCTGATCCAGCTAGTCATTTGCTGCCCTCTTCCAGCGACGCCCTAAGCCGAGGTTCGTAACCCACAGGGGGTGCCCTTAGCGTGTAGTCGCTTAGTTTTAGTTAGTATTTAAGTTTAAGTCCTGGCTGGAGGCCTTAATTTATTAGGGCAACCACAGGCAAGTCCGTCTGAGCAGACGACAACCTCATAGGTTGACCTGCGAGATGCCATTTATAAAAAAAAAAAAAAAAAACCGGCCAGTCCCGCAACTGGCAGGTGTCCCAACTCGGTAGTCCTCCTGTTTTTACTCAGTGGGTCGGCGAAATCCGGCGAGCTATGCTTTACACCACGTTTAAATTGCATGCTTAATTGAAAGCGTGAAATTGCCGGATTTCTGGCTCTGCCTTTTAAGTTTTAGTTTTCAAACGTCTGTGCATTTTTTGTATTATCTCGTCTTTTACCTTGGATAATCGATGTGGAAAGACGAGAAAATTTATATCAAGGTTTTAATGATTTGATTACTTTGTTCTAAGAAGATTCGTACGTTATTTAACTAGGAACCACTGTTAACAGGACCTAAACGCAAGTTTTAAAATGCCTAAAATTATATGATCCTCTGCAGTATACAAAATCAGAAATATCTGTTATGATATGATATCCTTCAGGATATACATGAACAGGCGCCGTCAGTTGGGACTGGCCGTCTCTTAGCTGCCATGGCTTATATTGATAATTTCATTTTTAGATTATTTTTTATAAGCTAGATTGATTTTTGAAAACCTAATACAACTAACTTGATACGATAGAAAAAAAAAAACGGGAAGATACCTCCAAAAAATTCTGTTTTTTTGGCAGATTATCTACATGTAACATATCATCGTAAGAGTGCTTTATTTTTTTTGTCCATACAAATATTTTTTTTGTTGAAAAAAGATATTTGCTTCATTTTTTGCAATAATACCAGCGTTGTGTCACCGCGCTTCCTCTTTCTTTTCTATGCAGTCTGACAGTGACCGCGCTTTAGCTCTTGTCAGCGTCATATAACTATTATTTCTTTTTTGTTGTTATCTCAAAAATATTTCATTCCAGATGTATTCTATTATATAAGATGATGTAGATAAGTTGGTTTTCGTTTCTGTCTGTAAATCGTTACGTAGTTCTTCTAAATTACGCAACTAATTTGAATGTGGTTTGCACCGTCCTTTAGAGAATTTATTACGAAGGGCTTGTCTGTATACTGAATATGTACATTAATATTATACTTGAACTTAGTAAAGAAACCTCGATGATTGTTCAAATCGTGCGAAGAAAGGGCTGGTCACTAGACAAATAAATACAATTAAAAACTATTCATATGTTGTAGTATGTTCAAAATTCTTCGCATGACATCCTAAACCTAACTAATATTATAAATGCGGAAGTAAGTTGTTCGTTTGTTTGTAACCTTATCACGCCTAAACCACTGAACCGAACATCATGAAATTTTGCATATACGTGGTCAGGGGTACAGAAATTTCCGGATTCGGATATAGTACAATTTCTTAACTATTTTATAACTGTTTTTTCCCTCTGGGCAAGTTTCGATTGCTTTATAAACACTAGAGTCATCCGCTCTCATACCATAATATGCTTCTGTTCCAAGACCTCGTCGCAAAGTCTACAGACAATATTGCAGCCAAATTTTCCTTTGAAAATTCCTGACGAAGAGATCCTGCACGTTTTCGAGTCTTATATTTTCTTCTCGACACTATGAAGTGTGAAAAGGGATTTTACCGTCGTACACTGCTTCCAAGAAAACTATTTACCAAGATGAAAGCATATTTTGCTGAGAATTTCATTAAGAATCTTATAATTTAGTTGGGTCTTTTAATATTAGTACGATTTAGCGAATCTAACTGTAACTTTTATTATCTTAAAATAATATTCCAAGAGAAAAGTTATTTTTTTTTGTATGATTGTTTGTTACGGTTTCACGCTAAAACAGCAGAAAGAATTTGGATGAAATTTGACAAAAGGGTAAACTATGACCTGGATTACCTTTTATCCCGATATTCATAAGGGACCAACACTTATCCCGGTGAAACTGTGAGGCGCAGCTAGTGTTTAATATTACCCCAAAACAAAAATGTTTATTCGACACAGGCAGTGATTCTTTTTAAGCTTTTAGTAACGAAGTATTTCTTTATCCGTCTTTCAAAATAGAGCAAATAAAAACCTAAGCTCTTTTGTTTCTCCTATTAGTGCAATAAAAAAAAACAGATGTTTACAAAACTGTGTGTCTGTTAAATATTCTACATTCTGTAGCTCCGAGTCTGTTACAAGAGGGTTATATTTTGAAGTGTTCGCTAGGATTAAAGTGCTCGCGTTCGTCGGTCCAGTATTCGTTGATAAGCCTTTAAATTCGGGACGTATAACGATGTGTGCGATGCTGGTATTAGATTTTACATTATAGATTTCCATATAACTACCGACACGAGATAAATAAGGGCAGTATATAATAACATGATGCTAAGAAATCTGTTAAGTATGTTGATGTATGAAATCTGTTAAGATTAGAAAGAGATTTATGACTGAGCCTTCAAAGACGCCTAGATCCGTTAATAGGATTATTATTTTCAAAAAATTCTCCAGATCTAAATGACCGACTACATTCTTCATTCCTTTGTCTTTCCAAATGGTAAAAATGAGTTTTTTTGCAGTCTTGTATTTAACAA
This sequence comes from Dasypolia templi, assembly GCA_963555695.1. NCBI lineage: Eukaryota > Metazoa > Arthropoda > Insecta > Lepidoptera > Noctuidae > Dasypolia > Dasypolia templi. The sequence continues at coordinate 3,666,887 of OY743148.1, read as the reverse complement.
CAAAGAGTTGAGAGTTGTTTTTATATTCAATAATGGTGCTACACATGATATTGTGACTAATCAGTTGATGTCCAAAAAGGCATGACTGGCTGTTCACAATAGTGTGCTGGTGCCTACGCTTCTGTATGGAAGTGAATGTTAGGTGTGGCAAAAGCACACCTAACATGTGTTGTGTGACTATTAATGATAGGCTAAGGGATGATCTGATAAGGCAACGGTGCGGTTTAAATGAAGACATAATGACAAAATTTGAAAAGAGTACGCTTAGATGGTTTGGTCATGTTGAGAGGATGAATGAAAGGAGACTAACAAAAGGTATTTCCAAGGCAGAGGTGAGTGGAAACGCCGGGAGGGGAAGCCCTAGGAGGAAATATTGGTGATGTTCTTCAGAAAGGTCAGGTGCGTAGCACTCGCAACCGGCGAGCGTGAATGACCTGATGTATGAACGTAAACGAGGCAAAAGGAGTATGTAAGGATCGTAGCAGGTGGCGTTCTGTGGTTTCTGCCTACCCCCATGGGAAGAAGGCGTGAGTGTATGTATGTATGTAGTACATATTTGTTTCGGTATTCAATCGAACGCTAAAACGAGAGAAAAGTATTCTGTTACACTGAGAAGTTTCATACTTTATCTTTATGGTAAGATACATATTCAGAGATTAGCGCTTTCAAACAAACAAACATTTCAGCTTTATTACCTATAGATAACATGTGAAATCTTTACGGAGTTTCTCTAAAATAAATTAATGATAATTATTTACCATGGTAAATAATACCAATTGTAGCCTTTGACATTGAAAAGCTCTTCGAGCTGTTCTTGTTCTTCTTAAGTAACAGGGATCATACAGTTCTCGGTATTAGAAGGTATTAAAATAAAACATAACATGGAATTAATAAGGAATTTGATATTCGCAAGCAGCTGAGCTCTTCCGAGACAAGAACCGAGGCACTTCAGTGAAATATATTGTACGCTGCAAGCCCCTTTAAGTACCTTCAAGATATAAATGAGTTTCTGGAATTTCACAAAGTATACCAGAAATACTTTATGCGCGCATTCACAGTAATACAAAAGTCTTGGTTCCTCTTGGGACATACTTTGGATGCACCTGGTACCTACGTGAAAGTTATAACAACCATTGTTAGAATTTTAAATGCATTCGGGAACATGTTTTCCTTCAAGCTGTCTTGAACAAAGAGGTAAAACCAGATTTATTTAAACTTATGCATGAGTAGGAAAGCTGAATAAATTCAAGTGCCCGTGTAACATTTATTTTCTTTTATTTTTATAGTTAAAACAAGTAAAAGCTACTCTAACAAATAATAATGTATTTTAAAATATATGAATGACGAGCCGCGACTTCGTCCGCGTGAAATTTCTTGTTCCCCCCACCCTCCGCGTTGCATCGTATCGCCCTACCGCGTAGCATCGTATCGCCCCACCGCGTTGCATCGTATCGCCCCACCGCGTCGCGTCGTATCGCCCGCCCGCGCAAGAAACTCGTTTTCGTTTAGCGTTCTTTCTGAGGTTTTTTTCTTTTCAATAGCCTTTCCTACCTACCCTAACCTTACCTAGCCTATACCTTTCTCAAGAATTTGGCTATCAAATGTTACTACATACTATACTTTTTCAAATCCGACAGATGGTAGTTCCAGAGATTACCGCGTTCAAAAAAACACAGAAACAGCAACTCTTCAGCTTTATTATCATCCAGTATATAGATTTATACAGACATACATAAACTCACGCCTTTCTCACCTTGGGAGTAGGTAAAGACGACAGAACGCCACGTGCTACGTCCTTACATATTCCTCGTTGATAATGTACGCATCTATAGGTAGGCACTTATTATTTCCAAAGTAATGGTTTGAAAATTCAGCAAGTAAATCACATTCACAGGTGGGAACAAACTGACTAACTATTAACAGGTAATCCGCTTGGAGCTCACAAATTACTATACAAACAAGTTTGCCGCGCCGCGTCACTAATTCTACATAGCCATTCATATTAACTTATTCGAGGGTAGTTCTCACGTATGTCTGAAATAACGTGTAGGAGGAATGTGGTAAGGGGTTTTGGGCAGGGTGGTGCTGAAGACTGAAATTGATTAAACTTTATGCAACTTGCAACTGGTTTAGAAACCTCTCAGACTTTATACAGAGTATGGGGACTACTTAGCACCCAAATAACGCAATAGTTATGTTACACAGCAAATTAATAAAAGCGAAAATTAATGTGACTAATAAGTCGTATTTCTAAAGGTTTCTAGGATAACACTACTCTATGTGATTCGGAAACATATCAATCATATTGAATTTGTCACGTGGCATCCCTACCGGGTCCCAGCGCAAGTTTGTTGGGACTAATTATAACACAAACGGCACCAAGCGAGCGGATCGCAATGGCGGCGCGCGCCAATTTCCTGCAATACATGTTAAATGGCAGCCAATCGTGCGCCGTCCGCCGACCGACGCACACGCTCCTTCCTCTGCTCTGCACTTGAAAATTACACTAGAAACTCTTGAAAGTATAATTTGCTATTAATTGTGGAATGTACTTGACGCTTTTCCGTTGAAAATACTTTAAAGCGATTATAACTTGTTTTCCATAGTTACTTTGTTGTTGTTTTGAGAGATTTGTATGTATACAGGGTGTAAAAAGACCCATAATAATTATAGCCGTCAATTACGAGTTCTGTACATCAAACTAAGTAACATTGCACAAAAAAAAAAGGTGGAAATCCACTTTTATTTTTGGTGTGAAAAATCACTGCTTATGGTAGTGCGCAACTTAACGCACTCAGAACATTGTGCTTATGGGTGCATACAATGGTCGCGGGGGAACTTAAAGTTGTGTTATAACATTAAAAACTTGTTTTCGTATAAAAGTCTGTGAAAGTAGGAATTTTGAACTTGAATATCTCCTTAACCAGAAACTTCCCAGGTATGGTCCACAAGAAAAAATATTACAATGACAGGGAGTAGAAGTGACTCTCGCCTTCGTTAAGTGTCTTTTTACATCTGTTATCGATAAAAATGAAATGCTGTTCGTTGGCAACTGCATCACTTGAGAACGGCTAGTCCGAATTAGATTTTTATGAAAAGAAGAATTGGAGAAAAGGTTTTGTTACAACTACCGCACATATACCACAATTGTGTGAGTGTTGCGGTACGCTACATAACTGCATAAACTGCCAGTACAATTTAATTTATCTCCAAACAACATAATTTTAATCAACAAAATAAAATTAGATTTTCAATTCCACCAAACATGCTTTAATATTCGAATCTATTATTAATGTAAATCCGATAATACAGTTTTAATTATACATCGAAACACAAAGGGTCGGAAACGGTAATGGCGCCCAACGCGGGCCGCACACTGACATCATAATAGCGGCTTGTAGACTTAATACGTAATCAATACGAACACTGAACATCGTGCTTGCTAAAGCGCAATGAATAAAGCTCAAATACGACAGGGGTCCTTGTCTACCATACTTTTGATCATGACCTGTAAAACTGAGGGAAGATAAAAATGAATGAATTGCTGAAATTTTTGGACATGGAACGAATTCTGATACCAAAAAGAAGAAAAACTCCTATGAACATTTCCATATTTTTATTTTGCAGTTAACATACTGGTAGTTTTGTTACTTGAAGTTTGAGTTGAGAAAATCTGTTCTCTTTTGTTTTATCGTGTTGGGATATCGAAACCCATCAAGTTTACACAAAAAAAAACGGATTTTAAAACTGATATTTCAAGTGACTACACTAACGGCGATGGATCTCACAAAAAAATAACTAAAATTAATTATTTTTTTGGTTTATCACATTTTGATACTGATATCCAATATCACGTCTGCGGAGTTTCACTAGATAATTTATATTGACCCTGTATATGCAAGCGCACTGGAGCTTAACTCCCGAGTAAGTTCTATATATAAAAGTCAAACGCACAAGACCTTCAGCACAGGCCTTATTCAAACGCCTCCAACTACGAAGTTCCATCCACACACCATTCAAAACTTACAAAAGCCATAACCTCGTCATCAGACACCTCAATAGGCCGCAAAATAAATCCCTCCAAGTTATTACCAACACATACAGAGCATGAATCACTCCACGATCCACGCATACAAAAGCATGGAGCCTGCAGCGCAATATTTCGTCACAAGAATTTATTTCCGGCAGAAATTGAACAGGACAGAGCGGCCAAACTGTGTTAACGTGTTACACTCGAATGCTGTGATGCGAGCTGGCTGGATTCATTTTTAGTTTCAGGCTGTTGTTGCTTGGAGCTATGGAAAATAGAGGACGTATGACGTTTTTTTTCAAATAAAAAGTAACGTACATATCGATGGCGAGTCATGTACCCGTGTAAATTGATAAAATACGTTGTTATGAAACCCTTTCAAAGCACGCAATTGACAGACATTGTTGTAGACGATACATTTTTCCTACTACCGCATTTGTTTACTAGTGTATAAATACACAAAAACTTGCTACCCAAAATGCAACAATGTAACTGATGATCGCACTATTAAAGTCTCAGGTGCGGAACTGCGGGCTCTAAACCACGCTATTTGTTATCAACATACAATTTGGAGGGTAGATACGCATTAAGCTGTTGTTTTGATGTTATGTAACGATTAACTTTGTGAAGGTTTTCAGTGTTCCAGTTTGCTTTGTTAGATTTTAACCAAGGTAATGTTAATGGCAGTTTCCATAATGAGAAACTAGGTTTGGTTTTCGATTTTGTATTACGTAAACCTTTTATTTTGAGTAAAATTGCTGTGATTATTAGTAATAATGGTAAACGAAGTTTCTTACATAAATGAGAACAAAGTAAAAAAAAACATCAATATGCCGTTTCCTTTTCCTTGTCGACAAAATTATAATAATGAACTTCACACAGACAATTTTAATGGCGCCCACGTGGGCCCATGAGTTGATAATGAGTAATGCCAATCAATCAGTGTCAGTTGACAGACAATATATCAACATTACATTCTTAATGCGATTACTCCGAACATAGTTAGTTTCAACACGTTATAACTTATTTAGGTCCACATCGTACCTCCAAAGAATGACGTCACCTAATTGCTTAGTTTAGTATTACTTTAGACTTTTTTACTATGCTGTAGAACTGTTCAAGTCTGGTTGTAATTCGGTTACAGTTTGAATGTTATCTGTCACATAAATAGTAAAAGCCTAGTTAGGCCGAGGCCTAATTGGCGAAAAGTGGGTAGACGAAAGATAAATTCTGCCTATCCGCTGGGGATTCAATGACGGTGTTTGATCTCTAATGGGCTACCAAGTTCATTACGCACTGAAATCCGAATATCCATCGCACTCTGGTATTACATACGCACTTAGACACAGCCATTAAACTCTATCCCGAGTCTGTTAATCTATTAGTTGATGTCTTCATGAATACCGACTGGTATTTGGTGTTTAGGTATGGTGTGTAGAGCATTGCTATGGTATTGGTTCAGGGTATTCGTTCAAGGTATTGGTTTCAGATATTAGTGCAAGGTTGTTCAGAACCATGTATGGTTAAACCTTATCGATTAAGAAAGCTTCGGTTCATGTGCTATATCTAGTTCGTGTGTCAGTTGCTTTTAATGTGTTTTCTCTGACTTGAAATCGAATCTAGGATATTACCTGAACCAAGATTCGATAGTATCCTAGGATTAAAGACTGGTCAGCTGTGGCTGAAATATTTAATGCCATTCTATCATAATCAACGCAAGAATTAGTTTTCGAAGACACAAGCAAATATGAAAAAGAAATCATAAGACAATCAAGACAAAATGAATAGGCCCATCTAACATTTCAGCACCAAATAGAACATGTATTATGCATGCATTATTTATAGCTTTATTATATACGCGACTAAAACACCTGTCCCCTTCGAGAGCGCCGATAAATCTCCTGCCGATAATTTACTGATTGTTTGTCTCGGCACATAAATTCCACGGTGACGTCACAGACCCTGGCGTTTGCACCTCCGCAAATTTAACTTATTTATTTGTTTTGCTTCGAGAATTTATCGGAAGATTTTGAGTAAGGAGTTTGATTCGCCCGTGAATTTCGGGTGATGGGTGTGAGAAAGGTTCATTGTAAAAAAAAAACGGAATTGGGAGCTGAATAATAAAATTCTAATTAAATATGAATAGCACTCTTTTTGGGTTTGGAGGCCCACGCTGGGCGCCATTAACGGTTGAATACATTTTTAATTAATTGGGAAATTGTTCACTCGGTATGTTGGTTTTCACATATTTACTTCGTCAACATTTTGCGAACAACGTTTCGTATCAGTGATCACATAACATTCACATTATCTCTTCTCGATTAAAACAAATGCTGTTTATAAATACATCGCCAACATATCAAAAAAGTCTTAACAATTTCGAACAAAACACCGGGTTGACGCGAGAAATAATACAGAAAGCTATTTTCGCAAAATTAGGATCTTATAAGACATTTGACGCGTAAGAAAATTGGATTATATTCAAATTGAAGCGCGAATAAGACCTTATAGAGCAGGTTACGAGTTTCGTGCCAAGTAGGATAGGTACTAAAACATTCAGAAAATCGTACTATCCAATTAAGTTAATTAGGCCCCTGAATTGTATACTAATTTCTTAGAACGTTAATATTAGAGTTTGCCCTTTCTCTTAAATTAGTTTTCCGATAATTCTAATTTAGTTCATTAGTCGTCGGACTTGAATAGCTAAGAAACGGATACTCAGGCTCAAGTTTGAACTTATTCCGCTTATGAATAGAATATGTAAAAATTACTATACTATTTCTAGGCGGAATAAGTTATTAATTTGAACAAATAAAACATCTTTGTACAAACTGCATATGTAGCTATTTACTTCATTATCATAACCTAATCCTATCAATACTAAAGAATATTTCTAAGGCCTGAACTCTATCAAGATTATACCTGGACATCCATTACCAAGTTGCATCTATCTTAATAAAAGCTCCACCTAAGATAGCGCTACAAAATAGATTTCACCCGCGAACATTTTCATCTCAACCGAATTAACGCCGTGCCGTGATTACATCACATTATGTGTCCCTAAGTCGTGTATCTTGTTATACTCCGAGGAGATACCGACCATTATCTTAACTAGATTCCTACTGTATTACTCATAGTTTAGGGTCTTTATATTAATTATTTTCAGTTGTAGTTTAGTAGTCCCTGCTGGGCGCCAATAGTTAAAGTAATTCTCATAATATCTCCGTTATAAACATATTCCTATTTTATAAATATCTCTAGAACATAATTTGCACATTCTGGCATTTGATCATTCAATATTAAAGAGGAATATGTAGACGTAGATGGTCTTCATTTATCTTTCGTATGTTCCATTAATATTCATAAACAAAACATTACCCTCTATTTTCTTTCTTCAAAATTCCCCTTCCACCCTCCTTCCTATCCACACATCAAATTGGCAGTGCATACGAAGTGTCCCAGGACTACCCACAACATAAACAAGTGTGTTGCGACCTAATTAAAGTTGGATAGTTGCGGTAATTAGCGACCGAGCGCCTCCCGCCTACCCTCAGGCCACTGATAATACCGGAACACGGAAGGCTTATCAGAGTAAGGGTGCTTCGAAGCAGGCTACATGATATTTGGACACGCAAAGTGTGAAACTTGCCTCTGTTTTGGAAGTTATCGGGTGATGTGTATCGTGGTTTGGTTTTTCTTTAAGTTTAAAGAAAGGTCGGTTAATGTTTTAAGAAATGTGGTTCTTTTTTCCAAAATTCTCTTTTCATAAATAGTCAGACAGTTCTATTTCTAAATAGGTATCTCTTTAAGTTTGCAACAAAGGGTATTGTAATGTAATTCTTTGACAAAGCCGGCGACTGTTATGTAACTTGTCCCTTTCTGAGAATATTCAACCGGAAGGTCTATACATAATTGAATACTCCTTAACATTTCGACTACCTGTGGAAGACTTGCGCGACACGCGATACGAATCGCGCGCGACATTAATGCACCGTTCGTTTAACGCGGTGCCATTGTTTTGCGTCGCGTCTTTTTGAAGGAGCCTTAAGCCCAATAAAAATCCAATCAGTGGGGTCACCACCACAGGTTTTTGCCCAGAAATGGGAATAAAATAAATTCTACCTGAACTGAAAAATCAGTATCAATTATGTTTGTACTTAGGAATGGGATGGCATATAAATATCGTATATTTGAGCTCCGTTTTATATGTCAGCGTATATAATCATACCAAGATGACGACTATAAATTGAATCATGTGTAATATAAAGTGCACAGGAGATCATAAATACGTTGAATTTGTTTACTACAAACAAGAAAACGGCCTAGTTTTATTGTATATGATATATTATGTTCATAAAAACGGGAATACACCAATTTTCCGTTTACGGCCTTCCTGGTTTGTCTCTTTTAAGTTTAGATGAAGGTGTATAGTGGTGTCCCTTTCTAACGTCGATTTTCGCATATTTATTATCTATGTTGCTCTTTGTCTGAGATATTAGTGTAATTTTTTTGCTGGCCTTCTATCGGCAAGACAGCGATCTGATAATTTCGCCTTAGATGCGGATAATCCGGGCATTTTTTCTTAAATGATGATTAGGAACGATATTTTACGGTAGACGAACAATTTTTCCTGTCTTTCTTCCACGATGTTAGAGTTTTCTTGTTTTATGATTTATTAGTTCTTTTACTTAAATAATTATGTATTTATTTTTTGCCTTGCAGATTTTGGGTGGGATTTAATGTTACTCGTAGATGGCAACATGATAACTTAAGGGGAAAGTTAAGCCTACTAGTAAGCCCTTCCACACCATAATTTACTGGTATGTATGTATGCGTGATTTCCTATCACTGCCCACACATCATAATCAGCCTATAACGTTCCCACAGCTGGGACACAGGCCTCCTTTCTGTGAGAGGGAGTGGGCCATAATCCACCACGCGGGCCCAGTGCGGGTTGGCGGATGTCACAAGTCTTCGAATTGTTGGTACTAGGACATGCCGGTTTCCTCACGATGTTTTCCTTTAGCGGTTTGAGAGCAGTGGTGAAAACAAATACTCAAAGTAAAATGCCTGCTTTGGTTTGGATTCACGATCTACAACTCGTAAGCCAGAGCCTATACCACTGGGCCACCACTGCTCTCCTTATCACTGCCCACACACCCCATCCTAACCTCAGAACTACCATATTTGCTGATACTCACACGCTGGTCCTCCGGGGCGTGCGTTCGCTAGGTGTAATTAATAAGCAGCGAGGTGCTAGAGAGAGAGAGAGAGCGATAACCCGGGCCTCTCGTAAATCACCCGCGCTAATGACGCCCCATTCGACATGGATGTGTAGGACCTGGAACCGACACCTAGTTAGGGTTTATTGCTTTTGCTACTTCTATATATTTATTTATATAAATAAAAATCAATTGCCACAAATGTTTGCCTGGGCATCACTACAAAGCGGCTGTACGTATTTGGCTAATTATTTTTTTGTTGTATTAGAATTTACCAGGACAAGGTTTGTATGAAAGAAATATTTGAAAAATCGTATGTAAAAGTGTTTCTTTTGTTGGGAAAACTGAAAGTGCGTGTTCTATGGGAATTTTGAATGATTGAAATTTGGATAGGACAAGGTCTGTCAGGTCAGATAGTCATATAGACAAATATAAAAGAATTATAATCATATTTCCTTCAAAATCAATTGCGGAGTTTAGAAGAACTAAGCAGTCACAGAATATTTGTTTTTATACTGTTTGTTTAAATTACATTTTGATTGTTTTCATACTAGGTGTTTCTATGTTTAATCTACTCAGATTTTTATTTAATAGACGAATCACAACTACGACCGACTCGTTTTTGCCAAAATGTCAGTTAAGCGATAGTAACAGCTGTCATTTTGGTCTAGCAATAAAAAAACAGAGCTTAGTTATATATTGGTTCCTAGCACTGCTTATAAGGATGTAAAAAAAAACATTTGTACTGACATATCCAAAAATTCTCAAAAGATTTTTTTAAAGCCATGGCTTTTGTAATACATTTCAAACTCAAACTCTTAAGAGGCATATTAATTTGACAGTAATTCCTAGCTTATCTTTTTAAATAAGCATGATTGCTTGATATTTATGAAATATTCTGAATTTCAGTACAAATCTTAAACTAAACCTACCTTTAACTACATTCACCTCAACCCTAACATATATAAAATAAATCTACACAACACAACTCTTCAACTACAAACATCCATTCGACCATTACCGGATTTTGCGTAATACTGCGGATTTTACGTAATTCAGCAAATTTCACTGTAATTTAGCTTAATTCACCGTTGCTTTATAACGAAGGGAGAGCACATAATTCAAAATGTTTACCGGTTTTAATTCGTAAACTTTGGTAATGAATAGACGGTTCGTTCATTACCTGTGCTGAGGATCGCAGTTTTAAATAACCTTTGATTAATACTGGCTTGGTATGTTATAAATTTTTAATGGTTTGAATTTGGTTACGGTTTTACTACTTAAATAATGGTTATTAGTACCTACGTTACCATTTCGGTGTGGCTACGCAAACTTCATCCTTAAAAATTATTACCTATTTTCAAACTGAAGATAATTGTGTGAAAACATTTGATCAAATAATACATAAATTCTGTCAATGATGTTGTTGGTTTTACTACACAAATTTAGATAGATAAATTTTCTAAAGAATTAATAGTTTAAACTTATCAAACCGGTCTTCTTTCTTAACTAATTCTTAATTATTTGTAAACTGTCATTTGTTTTAACAGTCTTTCATCCCGACAGAACTAAAGCCACTTCCATCCCTAACGTGTTCACGAAATGTCTCAGCACCCGCTCCCTCGAAGCACAAACAAACAACACTTCACGCACACACCCACATAAGTACATACACAAACGTATTTATACATCGGTCGCACTCGATTTATGCTGCAGTAAGTGGTTTTTAATTTCAGCGTCAGTGCTGGCTGGACATGTTAATGAAATTAATATCTATCTACGACAGAAAAAAAGTGGACCTATTTTCATGATACTCTGTGTAATTTACGTTATGCAGAGTAAACTTAATTTGTCTTTTTTTTTGTTTTTTGTTTTCTTAACATAGAACTGAGGAATTAATATGAATTAATGTCGTTCGTGTTTAATTGTGCTAATAAATAATGATATGACAATAAATAATGGTAGTCAAATAAGAAGAGCTAGACAGGATAAGAGCTGTTTCTAGTACAAATGTTATGGATAACGTAAGGATTTTCGAAACACATTGAAAAAAACCTAGACACTTTGCGATACTTTTCAAAAACTGTATTCTGTCAATTTTTTTTCTTTTTTCTGTTTTAAAAGACACAATTTGAACATATGACATGCAAATAAAACCGTCATAACGAAATTATTTTCCCCTAACATTATTTACGACCAAATTGTTTAGTTTCGGGCGCAATTAGCCGCGTAAAGCAATACAGGGTGTCCTAGAAAGGTGTGGTCAAATTTAAAGGAGACTTTAAACGTCATAATTTTCTAAACTATATATAAACTTTCATGTTCTCATTCCATTTCTTTTAATAGAAATCTTTATAAGCTCTCTTCGAACGGCACTAGACCATCAGACTGAACAACTCTCCATGGGACCAATCCGTAATCGCGAAAAATGTATTAACTATCGTATTCAAGACTTCAACACATATTCGACCCAAATATATGGGACGGCAGACTGACGCGGGCATGGATATTAATATCTTGTCAATATTTTTTATGAATTGATAATCAACTACACTACCGAATTGGGACAATGTTAATGGTGTAAATAAATAAATAATAATAGGCATGATGACTTATATTCAATATGTTCGTAAAAATAATGTAATTTCACAGTAAAAATGAGATAATCGAAAAAATCTGGTGAATCGATGTAAATATGAAGAAGATAGACGCTTTAAAAGTTTTTGGAGGAGATTATTGCCGTCCTTGTCGCGCGGTACGGACAATGTACGGCGCTAGTATGAAGTTACATAGTCGTGACGTTACTTCTACGATAGTGCTGTCCTAGTCTAACATTTATTTTTAAAACGTTTATTTCTTGGGAGTTTTTTTAAGCTTTTACACTTTTTGGAATATTGTTTTATTATATTATATTTTTTCGAATATATTTCATTTATATCGAAACAAAATAAAAACAAATTATAAAATACCTCTATTAAAAAAAAACATTACGACGATGGTCCCATAGAGAAAGTTGTTCAGTTTGACGGCCCGTAAACCACACCTAAAATTTGACACAAACACACACCTTTCTGGTACACCCTGTATATGTCCAAACGCTCGCTTCACGTCACTTCACATACACGATTACCGTAATGCGATTGCGCTTGCCGTCGGCAATGTGCGCACGACCTTAATTAGTGAGGCTGTCCACGCGACTACAACCAGGAAATATAAACTTTATGACCTAAAATTTAGCGTTCAAGTTACAATGAAAAATGTGATTAAATAGTTCCATCAAAGGCAGAGTTAATTATGTGATCGCAAAATCACATTTGTCGGTATCGGAAATCATTAAATGGGTGCGAGTTTTAATCACGAAATTTTAAGGCGTGAGGGTAACAAAGTTGTTAAGAAAATTGTTTAAATCCGACATGTTTTCTAACCATTGATTGACTTAATTACTTAAAACAAGGGCGGATAAGGTTACCGCCTCCGTAAGTATCGTCTCTATAATATTAAATGACAGAATTAAACACTACTATGAAAACTTATACTAAAGAATAAAGAACTATTGGCAAATTGATCCTTTCTTATGCCATGCTACGATCCGTAGCATTAGCTACGTCTAAAGCTACGATGTGCTACGGCGCCTACGACGCTACGCGCTGTAGCCGATGCGCTACGAAGTCTGCGCTACAGTCTGTGTCCCACATTACGCAGTTACTGGTTTTTCGCTTATAATCTATAGGTACGCTATGACGCCTAGGTTTCAAAGTGACGTACTTTTATATCACGAAACGACGCGCCTTTTACTTGTGCTTACCAAGTGTACACCGTGTGAATGTGTGTGTGGAGTCGCGTAGCGTCAGCACATAACGCACACAAGCACACGCACGCATACACTTCCGACTTCGCCATTGTCTCGGACGGTACCGAAAGCTCCTCCGCCTACCCACAAGTAAAGCGCGCGTTGCTACGTGAGATAAAAATACTATAATACGCGGTTAATGGTATTTGGATTTTGGTCCTTTATTACGCTATGACGCCTAGGTTTTACAGTAGCTGTAGTATAGTGTCCAAAACCCTAGAATTTAGTAGCGTTAGGAACCTACTAGGTGCGATTTGTTGGCTAAACACAACTTGGTCTTCGACACGTTAAACTTCGTTTTTGTCTCGAAAACAGATGTAAGTACAAATCAATCGTTAAGACCCAAATGACTTTATATACGGTGAATAAAACCTGTTTATTTAACATATCAATTCGATATGAATAAAAGCGTAATAAACTGGCTGTGTTTGGAAGACTGGGAAAGTTTTTAAGATGGCGACCGACAATGGATTACGAATTTATGTCGGGTACCGCGCCCTGAGAATAAGTGTGGTGGAGACAGTTATATTGCTTAAGTTAATGCATAAATAAAAGGAAACAATATAGGCTGGTTTTACAGGTTCCGATGTGGAGCAGAAGGGAATCAATAAGGGCGGATTTCTCCAAACTTTAACATCTAGATAAAGTCTTATCCTGATAATAAATGTTGAATTGTTGATAGTTTTTCCATACTCGAACTGTCAGATGTCAATTTTATTTCACCTACAAAAGATATCTTTGGTCAAATCGGCCCTCAGTAGTATATAAACCGGAACAAGTTTAGACTTATTTTCTAACACCAATAGCATGCATAACGCACTATTCTGCGCGGTACTAATGAGTATTTCCTAAAAGAAAACTTATGGCCAAATTAGTAATCTAAGACGGCAGTGATCATGTACATAATAGCCCATAACGTTCCCACTGCAGGGATACAGGCTTTCTCTCTGTGACAGGGCGGGTATAATGCATAAGCACTGACTAATATTCTTATTAATTCGGATTGAAAAGAAGCCTGCAAAAAGTTTTAACGTCTGTGGTAAACTCCATCATCACGTGTCGAAATAAACCGTAAAAATCTCCATTAAATTCACTAATTAGGCAAACCAGTGCCACATTTTTGGTCCTAAGCCCCATACATAGTTCGCGGTTCCCTTCGGTGATGCACGGCAGCTTACTGCGCTTTCAGCTGCATCCAGCGGCATTCAGCGGCTGTCATGTTAGTGAGTGCTAGACGGCGAAGGCTTACCCGTTTTTCATTAGGAGCTCAACGTAGTAATCTGCTTTGTTTTGCTACCGCTGTTTTTAATTTTCCAAAAATCCCGTGCTTTTGTATTTTTTTGTAAAGTTGCGCGCGTTTCGGCAGTGTTACTCATTGTCATTTGTTTATGGTGCTTAGGTGTTTCTTAATTACAGGGCTGTGCTTAAGAGTTTTTAAATGGTGTTTTAGAATGTCGAGTAGCTCTTTATAAAATATTTTATGGGTAAAGAAACTTTGTGACTATTCTTGTTTGTTTTGTTTTGTCAATATTTTAGGGTTCATTGATTGACAAACTTTACATTGCCAGAAATTCATACAAGATACCCTAATTTATGACCACTTTATTACTTAGTTTACTATGATAAAAAATGTATCCAAGATAATTAATAGTAGTATGTGACATACCTAGGACCAAAGCTTTTAAAATCAGAATCATTCTTTCTTAAAGTTAAAATCTTGATACTCACAGAACTTCTAATCTAAACGAATAAACTATTACCAAAAGATAAAATCATATTTATTGTCTTGCATAAGTCGGGATACGGTACGGGAAGCAGGTTATAACTTAACTGGTCTCATAAAATGCTCGCTTTTATTTTGAACAAAATTAGTTATCAGACACTTCATTAAAATTTTGTTTACTTAGAGCTATCAATTAGACGCTTTTGTTAAAGTTTGTTTCGTCGTAAGTCATGTGATGATTTTATTTATTTCTTCGCTAAAGTAATAAAGATAAGATAAATATTCATTTATTTGTATCAACATGTGTGACATGATACATAGATATGCACATATAGATTGAAGAGTTTAATATTGCTTGTTCAACATGTTTTGCCTTATTCGGCGAACAAAATTGCCAAATGTTTTTAATACCTGAAGTTAAAAATATATACCTACAACAGGGTCTAATTTTGCAGACCAAAAAAAAATGCAGAAATGTTGCAGACCTTTTAAGGTCTTCTTGGGCGTGCTGGCATGAAAAATCTGCTTCTTTAGGTAGATTTCTACCTTAGGAATTATATGGTCGAAGTATTTTATAATCCGATTTAATTATGAAGGGCTTTAAAAACGCTTTCAGCCCTTTCCAAATGTCTGCCGGCAAAACAGCGACTTGCCATAAAACATAAGAGGTGTCAAACCGGACACCAGAGAATGGAAAAAAAGAACTCACCACTTTCAGAGACTGACGAGGGCGACCGTTCCGCCGTCGACACTCCCGATGACGACGATTCTAGCGATGACAGCGAGTCCGCTCGCGTCGTGTGCGTGTGCGTCATTGAACTCTCCGATAGTCTTGAGTCTCTGGGGGCGTCGCTCAGCTGGTTCAACCGCCGCTGAAGGTAGCGCTGTTCTCGCGCTAATTGCTCCTTGTGACTAACGTGCCTCTTCTCTCGCTCTTCCAGACTCTGCAACAAGAGAGAAGGGGAGTTAAAACTCTGCAGACTCAGAATGGAAAGTTTGCAATACGGAACTAAAACTCTCCAGGTTGAGAATTGGTAGTAAAGTTGACACAGAGTGGTTGATTTAAAATTCAGCAGTGTTGGTTCTTAGATTTTTAAACTCTTTAGCTGGATCCTCTGATTCTTTTGTGGTTTTACTACCAAATAATTGCAAAATTGGATAACATTACTTTGCAATTCCATAATGGTTTGGGAACAAAACTCTGCAGTTTCAGAATGAAAGTAATTTCTTACACTCCTTTAAGCCGTACGCACAAAGAAAATGTTCCATTAACTCATCAGCACAAACAAATAGTAATTTACTGTTAAACTTATTCCCATATTAGCAGTACCCGAGAATGTCGGGCGAACAGTTCCGAAAAAGATTAATAGTATCAATAACAAGAAACTATTGGGTAATTAGACGCTTATAATGTGCAAGTCGAAACACATTAATCACTTCTGATTTACTAGCTTAGGTCTTTGGTTCACAATTGTTACTGACGCTGTGCTACTGTGCTCAAACGTCATAATATATCGCTGTGTATTTACAATAAGTTACGAGTATGTTACCACAGTACAGAATTTGCCTCTTATAACACCGCTTACGATGATCAAAAAGAATACAAAGGCTACAGAATATTCTAACAACTTCTGTCAATAAATACTTAATGACGGTACACAAAACATTTATAAACTTTAGCCAGCTAAACATGGCATCTGTTCATTCGCCTCCACACGTCGACGTCAGCCTCTGCACATAGCAGTTTTTTGTGAGGCACTTAAGAAAATAGCTATTTCTAGAGCCCTATACACCGGGGACCGACTCGCGGGAAAAAAAAAAGAGGATTATGTACGAATAAGTTCGGGCAACTTCCGACACTGCAGGGTAGTCGATGAATTTTCCGTCTTTTCTTTTTCTCTCATTGTGTTTATGGGTTTATACTACGTATGTCTAAATGGGAGTTGCAGAGTTTCTTTACGAGTTTATAACTAATAGTCCTAATGTAGAACAATTCAGGTTATTTTCGGTACGGGGTTTTAGGTATAATTTAGCTTTTTTTGTGTTGTAGAATTTTTTGGGGGAAATGAAGCGGAAAATGAGTTATGTAATGACTCGGTAATCAAAATATATCGAGGTTTGTTACTTGACGATTCTAATTTCACTACTACATGAAGTAAAGTCTCATTACACCAATGTTGAATAGTACCTACCCTGATTTACTTATTGAATTACCCAACCGTAGCTAAAATCGTTCATGAGCAGTCACTAATAATCTCAGCGCTCAAAACAAAAACAAGACCTATCAAGAGCTACGCAATCTTTTTGAATTTTTTCAAAGTTGGGGGGTGGCCACCCATCCTTAGGCATTACAGTGCCGGGAAGGCCTGCGATGATATATCTGATCATAAATCTCCGACAAGTCAACGGACGGTGCAGTCCTGTCCTTATTTTGCAGTCCAAATGTTAAATGCTATTGGGGGAGATTTTAAATTTTTGCTGCTTTTGCGAATGATTAAATTATGGATGGAGAGAAATGGCCGTGGAAATTGTTTGCGGGTGATGGATATGAAGCTCTGTGATTTTTTATGAAAAAGGTATTTTAAGGGGATATTTAAAAATCTGGAAGCTGCACCTACGTACCAAAGTATACATTGATGGAATGGAAAGTGTTATGAATTACATCTACGCTACGACCCGAAGTGGACTGTTTTACACTGATAGCATTTTACGGGTAAAGAATACTTAAGAATGTATTCGTTCGTAAAAATTAAAGATACACATCAACGTGTACAAAATTTGAGGAATAAGTCAGTTTATCAAAATATACTTCAGAGAAACATAGCCCTGTGCTTGATGTATGTAACGTCATAAATCATAATGATTGCAAGTAAAGCCCATCACTCAAATATATTACGTAGTACGTGTAAAAGCAGAAATTATCCAATTTATACGTCTGAATGGACAGATTTCAAATACACCCGCACATAGGCACAAACCACAACCTTTGCTTTATCGATTTCCTGTCAGAGCATTTGAGCGTCGAGCGATTCTCAATTATGTTATATTGCCATACGTGTAGCATGTCGTATAGCTATATATTATGGATTACTGGTGCCATCCTACCCTCGTGTTATTGCACGCTATTTATTTTTTACGACCACCGCCCCGTTTAATATGAGTAGATTTGGTCTCTCCAAATAATCCACTGGTATTGCAAAACCCGGTGATGCTGAATAATCTCTGCACTCTGCAGTCTCGAAATGTTGCAGCTTTTTGAAGGATTCGCGCGAGAATCGGAAATAAAATGGTAAGCGACGCGTGTTTCCAATGTACGGTGAATATGAATGGGCACAAAAAATAATGTTTCGCTCTTGATGTTGCGGTTGTAAGTGACAATCAAGATGGTCGATTTAACGCCGTTCTTGCTTAAAGAGTTTTTAAAACACAGCTGACCTATTTTAACATAACTACTCTTGATTCAAAAGAGCTTCGTATTAAATTAAAACAAGTTCATTATAGAAAGAAAAATGCTAAAAACAGTCGGAACATTGCCCTTAAAACATGTAAATTTTTAGGCTTAATGAATTTTAAACAACACTTCGGAGTATCACTTATAACTTAATTGGTTATTAGAAAAGTTTTCCAATTTGCATGAAGAATTGCTTGGCATTTTTAGCCGCTGTAAAATATAGCCGACATTGTTTATTTAGGCAGACTTGATGGAAACCGCCTGAGGAGTTCGCTCAACAATTTGGACGGTTTTTGACCTTTCGCAAGGAAAGTTAGACGTACAGTATCGTCTCGGGAATTATTGAAGCTTTGAATAAATGTTGCATAATACGGAATAGGAAGGTATCTAACACCATCAATTCTGTTTCGAATTCCAGGTAGGTTTATTGAAGATTTTTCTCATGTGAATTTCTTACTTATGCTCTGTTTTTTATCACAATCATAGTCGACAGGTGGTCAGCGAGTGGAAAATTTGATAGACCGCTGACCTGGAAACGATCGCAAGGATCTGTTGGATACGGAGCCTTGTCTAGAGGTGAAGTATTATGTAAGAGTCTATTAAGCAGTGGACGTTTTCTAACCTACTGACAAATATCTTTGATATTCGGTCTAAGATACTAGACTTAAATAAAAATCTGCCTCGTTGGTCTAGTGGTCGCAAGAGCTACTGCTGAGCATGAGGTCCTGGGTTCGTATCTAGAATTTTTCAGTAGCAGCTCGGAGTCTGGATTAGTGCCCGGTTGATGGAAATAGGCTCGCCACATGGAACTTAAACATAACAGGCGAAATTTGTTACTATAGGTACACCTCTGCCGTACCCTTCTGGGATTACAGGCGTGATGTTATGTGTATGTATGAGTTAAATAAAAAAAACGATTTCTAATTGCTACCGACCGTTACTGGTAAAAATGAAAACGGTCGTATATTCGTCAATATCAAAGCGTATAACATTTTCATAGCACAGGGGGACCCTTTCATCCTTCGGAAGCGTTTACAGGTAAAATTGCTTTGAGGATCTTTTCAAAGGGCACTTGTTATTTGAAAATATTTTAGAGATGGTTAAAGAAGACGACTCGTTTTAAGTCCTTAGGTACGAGACCTCTTAGATTGCTAAATCCAAGCACTGCGGATTTTGAGGCTTTCAAATCTAACTTCTCTCAACTGTGACTTAGCACATAAATCTGGAATACAACCCAAATATCTGTATGCATGGCTGTTCAAAATGATATGACGGTATTTTGAGAGAGCAATTTTGTGAAACTTTGCAACTGTGTGTATGTTATATCTGTGTTGGTGTTGTCTCAAGTCGCAATTCGCTAGCTTATCGCTTAGCAGGGGAAACAACGGAGGGTTGGCGAGAAAATGGGGCATTTTTTAAAGATTAATTTTTAATGTGTAAGTCCCAAAAGTAGCCACATGTTTCGCTTTAACGAGAAGCCCGTTCCATGTTCCAAGCATAGGAAATATAATTGTTAATTATTTATTTATATTAATACTTTTAGCACTCAAATGTAGAGAGGCGGACTTGATGTCATAGGCCTTATTGTACCATTTAAGGGACGACGCAAATCATGTATTTAGAGGTATGAGGAACAGGGTGTAAAGTTCACTCATACTCTTTAGAAAAGGGAGGATCCTCCGACCAGATGGATGTCGTATCAGGTGGGCAACTGCCCGATGATTGTTATCGGGAAGTTGTATGTATGCTATCTGCGCGGCAAACTCTGCTTGCGCGATGCAGGATTGATCCGTTTGTTCGCATGTGGCGGTGTAGATGCCGCCACATCACTCCCCTCCGAAGACCGGAGGTCGATAGTGGACTAAGTCTTGTATCTTGCGATGCTTGCCAATGTTTGGAACCGGGTGTCGCATAGTTCGCGGTGAGTCGGAACTGTGGACCGGCCGAATGATCCGTTTGTTCGCATGTGGCGGTGTAGATGCCGCCACATCACTCCCCTCCGAAGACCGGAGGTCGATAGTGGACTAAGTCTTGTATCTTGCGATGCTTGCCAATGGTTGGAACCGGGTGTCGCATAGTTCGCGGTGAGTCGGAACTGTCTGCGAAGATGCCCGAAGATGCCCCAGTGAGTCGGGGTGGCTGACTGCTGATGTCGACCAGGAGAGGGATTAAGCACTCTGCTTGTGGACCGGCCGAATGTGCGGTGTGCTGTGCCAAGGTTGCTGATGAGGCTGAAGGTGATGACCAGGTATGCGCTTGCGCTGCATGCTGATGGTCAGGACAACCGTTCAAGCCGTGCTTGCTGGCTGGCTGTGTGACTTGCGGGAGTGATGATGATGACGTCACGCTGAAGTAGATGCACGAAGGCTGCGTTGACGTTCATACTCGGGGTCACCAGTTTTAGGGATATGAGGATCACGTCGGGGTCACCAGTTTTAGAGGTATGAGGAACAGGGTGTAAAGTTCACTCATACTCTTTAGAAAAGGGAGGATCCTCCGACCAGATGGATGTCGTATCTGGTGGGCAACTGCCCGATGATTGTTATCGGGAAGTTGTATGTATGCTATCTGCGCGGTAAACTCTGCTTGCGCGATGCAGGATTGATCCGTTTGTTCGCATGTGGCGGTGTAGATGCCGCCACATGTACTATTGAGTTCCAAACTAATTGAAAGGAATTATTTGAATGGAGCAATCAATTAATTAGAAATATATTGTTAGCTCTATACAGTTTACATCAATAAACGATTTTAATGATTCATTGAATTATTTGTGCTCATATTATTAGTTTCAATAAAGGTATTTTTTCAATTCAGCTTGATAAAATCATCTACAACGTACCCACCTGCCTTTTGAATGTGTTCATTGCCTTTGGTTGTTTATACACCTCTGAATACCAATCTCTATCTGTTTTGTCTACTTCCTCTCGACTACCATGCCTTCTCTTGCACCAACCCTAGTGCTCCGTACGGCTCATTAAAACGTTCGCGCGGGGCACGTAATCGTGGATTTACGAGTCGCGAGCCTCCATGTGCCGTATCACTCGCGAATTCATCTTAATTATTTCACTAGGCTTGTAGACCAACGATGATGAGGGTCTGATAATGTTGATAATGATTATGTTTTGGGTTCGTAGGATAGGAGAATCTAGTTTATTAACAAACGCTTAACGATATTGTTAGTGGTTATGTATGTGATACTGAAGCTTTATTTGAAATGTTTGAAGTTACAAATCTAGCATATTTTGCATACAAGTATACTTCAAAAGGTTATCCAGCTAATGCATTCAATATAATGTGAGAGGCGATGAACATCTAAGCAATGAAGAACGCAATCGAAAGCTATCTATATATAAAGCGGTGAATCTAACTAAATGTATTCACCGCAAAAAACACTCGACGGTTTAAACTGCCACAAATAATTCGAATATTCCATTGTAATGACATTTACAATTCCGACCATCACTACAATTTTCCCAAGCCCTGAATGTTTTCCGCGAAACGCAAATGAAAAGTGGCGTTGCCTTCGGTTGCGATGTGCTCGCTTAACTACGATGCCTTTTAATTAGTCCTGCATATTAATCAGACTAACGGTCTATGTTTGAAATTGTACTGGCTAGCGGTTGGGACGAACTGGTTTAATTTAGCGTCACTGTTGAATTGAGAATAGGCGTTTATTTTGATGATTAATTGTAAGCAGAAGCAAATGGAATACATAATATATATTGTACATTTAGTAAAATTGCACTTAAAATTTCTGGCAGAAATCAAGTTTTACTTAATATACATGGACATTTTAATATAAATGAGCAAATAGATGAACAATAGTAGCTAAATCCTCTAAAAGACATTTGAAAATCCAAGTGGTGAAAATAACCATATAAATGTTAAATGGCAGTCATACATTTCCATCTGCTAATAGCCGTATGTTTCCAAGCTAACAATAAATTGGCTGAACTAAACAAAGTGTGCGACCATTAACATATTAGATTCGTTCAGTCGAGAGCATATTTACGGTACGAACTTTAATTACTTACGCGTTGTGAAAATTCCAAATGAAATTTGGTAATGTTGGTAAGTTCTTAATTAATGATGTCTGGAAAAATAGGCTGCTTGAAATTCTATTAACTGTTCAAGTGAATTCATGTTTGTCTCGAGTTTGACATGGTCACAGAAATATCTTGTGTAGAGAACTTTAGAATTCTAGGAAACAAATATGTTGGCGAAATTATTGTTACAAGAAAATGCTCTAGAATTTTAACGCCAACTATAAATCATTTGTTTAAGAAAATAACTTTAACAGTAAGTAAGTTTATACTTACAATTAAAATTCATATAATAATAAACCGCTTTCCATATCCTCATCCCACTTCAGCGAACTCAATCTTATCCACACGACATAAAGTTGAAATTCGTTCAGTGGTTTCGCTTATAATATTTGGTGAAGCGAGTTTGGAATAATAACGCATCGCTTCATTGACAGCGGTTTACTTTACGCTCAATTAGTGGACCGACACACGAGACGTCCCAGAGCTTTACACCTACACACCACACCCCTCACACCCCTTTAAGTGTCTGCTCCCTGTTTGAGTGTGGTAAAATTATGTACAACTGTTTTAAACGTAATCTCGCTTTTATACAGGACTATCTGATCCCCGCAGTTTCACCAGCATAAATCTTGATCCAGTGGGAGTATCGGGATAAAAGTATCTCTATGTGTTCATTCAGGTTATAAACTATCTGTGTGCCAAATTTCATCCAAATCCGTTCAGTAGTTACTGCGTGAAAGAGTAACAAACATCCATCCATACTCACAAACTATCGCGTTTATAATACCTATTAGTAGGATATTTTTTTTACCAGTACGCAAACTGTAACCCAGAACACACACATGATTCTAGAACCCCTACCTATCGTAGAAATATTTATTTAGTTATTTAAAAAACTGCTGTTTCTTAGAAAAATGCAATACCTACGCGGTCAAAATTTACTGAACAGTAAAAAAAAAACACGTAGAATTTCATCGCTAGAATCATATGCTGAATTCATGGTAACAGCCAGTCTGTTACCCTTTAGAAAAAAATTCCCTGTACGCAAATTCTGTGGAAAAGCAAGAATGAAGCATAGTTTTGAAGGGATAGTTATTCTTAGCCCTTAATAATCATGTACATTGTTTTTACTGTTGGACGTTGTCATGACTAGGTGGCCCTCTGGCCAGGCACGGTCCACATGATCCTTATAAAAAAAAACCTACATCAAATTATTATTTAACTACTCTAATTTATATTTAAAACGAATCTAAAACTATTAGGTAACAATAATCAAAACAGTATCAATTGAATTTGGTAAGTAATGATTTAATTAAATGTCTATAGACACAACAGCTAAAGAACAACTTCAGAGTCCCCCAACATAAACAAACAAATAAATTAATTTCGACACGAAACTGTGCCATCAAACATTTACTCAACATAAAGTTGATCCAGGAATCGCACCTTGTGGTACTCTCTATATCTACCGCCACTAACATCAGATAACTCAATAAAGCGGAGCTACAACCGAGACAGCGGTCCGAACACCTTGATAAACTATCCTGTGAACATCCCGTACCTTTCGGCACCCGATTTCGCATTGTTTCACCCGGGCGAAATTGTCGAATGCCACCTGCTGTTCTTCTTCACAAATGTTCCTCAGTTATCTTAATTTGACAACACTTAGTTATGTTATGTTATGTTATGGCAGGAAGTGAGGGCTTCGCTTACTGTCTAAAGTAGGGATGTATCTTCCCTTATGTAGTCAGCTAATGTTACATATTAGGTACTTCTTAATATTAGGAAATATTTTATATAAAGGAACTATCTAAGCCGTAACCAAAAACATACCTTTAATTTAGCACAATAAAGACCCTTCAACTGAACCACTCACTAGAGTGTACAACGTAATATTCAAACTGGGGTCACAAAACGTGACTACTAACAATATACTCAGTGGTTCTACCGTGAATTATAAATAACAGGAGATTAGGACGCTTGTAATTGGGCAGATTCCGTCTACAGATAACACATCTGACACTCGGTCACGTTTGGGAAAAACGGCAAACGGTTCACTGTTCAGGGGGACTTATTTGCCATCGTTAAATAGAGATTGTTATTTGCGGTGCTTTTATTTGAATTACATTGTATTCAAGTTAAACCAAAAACATGAAATGACAGGGACATTCTCTAATATAATTTTTTATTAACTTCAAAGCGAAACCTAACAATGTTGAAGCTAGGATTTAATATTTTTATCTTCTCCCAAAGACTTATTAAATTTCATTACGCTAGAAAATGCGCTAAGTGTACAAATGAATTCTTCAAGTCCAGCATTACAGCTGGCTAAATAAATAATACTTTCGTAGAACTTTTATTCTCCGCGAGCAAAAAAGTTTAAATTATACTAGCACCGAAGGTTTTTTCCAATGCTATGAAGATATAATTTGTATAACGTTGTGAATACTAACTTAAAATGGCTAATGAGAGTTTCTTATAGTTAAACGGCGTATTATTTTCTTTCCAAGAGAATGTTTAAGGCACAATCATCTTAGTAATATGTACTTATACTGTTACATATATTTCATGGAAATGAATGAACATCCTACATGATACCGTCTTCAAAAACAGTTTATTTGATTTGTCAATTAAAATATTGTCGATTCTAAAAGCAATTTCACACAAGGTTACACCTACATAAAAACAATTATATATTTTTTCAGTAGGCGGCAGGTAATTTTTAAAATAAATACTACCCTACTGCGCGGCACGGGTGAGTCATTATAGGTTTTATGGGCCATAACGCGGTCCCAACCTTATAATTCCGAGTTATTCAACTACGTGAAAACAAAAATAAATCACGACATCGATAGACTGGAGGAAATGATGGCAGGGGAAGGCGGAAAATATTGCGTAAATGTATAAATATGCTGCGGACGTGTGCTCATGTGAGGTTCACGGCAAAATGTCGGAGAATTTTGATAACATTGTTTGGTGTTTAGATTTTTGTAGGCATTCTAGCAATGTTTCTTTACCATCTTTATTGTTCTTGTGATTTTCCCCTGCTGTAATTGTATTGTTCCAAGGTTCGTTGTCTTAATCAGGAAATGATAAGAAATAATTTCCATCTTAATTAACAAGAAAATCATTATCGCGTCGAGAAAACGGACATTTAAAAAATCATTATCGCTTCGAGAAAACGGACATTTAATATTTTAATATTTCTTTTTATTCGAATTTTCCTTAGGTATTGCACTAATTTTCTTTGTAATTATTACGTTCGTAACTTCATTGAGCTATCCGTGGTAATTAGAACAGTGTTCTCTCAATCTCGTCTTAAACGACAGAGGGTTCACAAATGCTTTGTCTATCTCCCGAAGATTTGTTCATAATTTAGGTAGATCATTTGGACGTTTCTACAAGGGTCTTATTTCGAGTATTGTATACGACATCTAAGTACCGATCATCGATATAATATACGGAGGTATCTTAGAAAACAGTAAACACTCGTTATATGTGATTATTGAAGCGGAATATATTCTTTTTTGTTCTGCGATTTCTTTTGAGATATTTATTTTTGGCGCTTTAGTTGCGTTACGACCAATGGTACAATTGTTTGATACAGTAACAAGGGAAATTATTATGAATGGATGTCTTTGTAAATTGTTCGAGCGTGAAAAGTTAAATGAGTCTATTTTGGTAACAATAGTGATTGATGTATGAATTTTCGTTATTCACCTTTTTGGAACAAGAGAATTGATTGATTATATACTTGAAGTCAAACTACAAGCACAATCAAATCATTTTTTTCAATTAAAACATTTACAGGCACTATTGAAGAGTCGGTCAGTAAGTCAGGAAGTTGAAGCTAGTTGCCCATTGAGAAGAACGGGCAAGAAACTCCAAGGACACTCTTTTAAATCAAGATATTACGAAATCTGGGTACATAATTATTGATGCTTCTTTATGTCAAAACAATGTAAAAAAAGGATAATCGATTCAAAATATATGATTCAAATTAAAATAAGCCACAGTTAAGAGATGACCAGTCTCAACCGTAGGCGCCCGTTCACGAACATGACGCGTGGACCAGCCCTAACCAGCTCAACCATTTTGTGTGGAACCGAATGATCCAACACACGCGCCACCATCAGTTAGACATTTATGTTTAGAGAACTGAAATCTCATTGAAACCCCAAAAAGTGTCCATACTGAGAAGTGTGAGCTCGCATATTATTAAACAGCGTTTCCATGACAATCAAGTCAACCCACTGCGTCCTTGTGTTCAGGGGTGTCAAAACGAAACAGAAAAGCGACAATCTGGCGATTTAAATCTTTGTCGCTGTCGTCATTTTCATGACAGCCGTCACTTTTCTAGGAAACAGTAGCTTTATAAATATAATCTTTATTTCGGACCAGTGTAATCACAATCCATATAGTATTAGTAACAATGACTTACAAAAACTATGTTAGTAAAACTTATAAATTAAAACAAACTAAAAAAGACGAGGCCCAACACACGTTGGCACGTGCCTCTGCACCCAGTGCCTTATAAAGGGACTGTCCATTTTGTTACACAAACTTTGTAGGATGCTGTTGGAGCTTCCGCGCAACCTACCCATTATTGACGCGGTTCTCTTCCTCATAATCCCATGAAAATCGTCAACACGGGCTTCCGCGAACATTTGCGAAGCGCTGCAGAAGCGTGGAAGCCCCATCAACATCCTAAATCCATTATTATATTGTACGCGCAGGACGTTGCAGGCTCTCTGCGTATATTTCACCCACAAGCTGCACGTGTAGAAAGTTTGGCAGTATGCCTTGAAAAGAGCTACATTAACATCTTTACTACAACGGGCAAACCTGCGGGCTACCATATTACATCGAACCGCCAACGCCCTCCGCTCCCTCTCTATATCAGCATCATCAGATAAGTCCTCCGTGACTACATGCCCTAGGTACTTAAAATGTTAAATGTTTTAAAATTCTTTCGGCAATTTCGGATATCTTATTGGGATATTCACGTCAATCATCCTTTCATGAATATTCCATCTCTAGGCAGTAAATTATGAAATTATATTAAACTTAAACAAAAGCCCATCCATTTTTGTAGCACGCCGTCAGTTTTTGAGTAATGCGATGAGAAGAATATCTTATAGCGTTCCCTTCCCATTGATGCCACGCCGCTTATTAAATTTCCCATGAAAAAGTGTCAGGGGACACAAAATGAATCGCCCTTTACGCAAGTCAAAATTAGCTTAATTATTTCATTTTTCTTTAGATTTTATTATGGAGAAAGGTTATTGTTATTAATGTATAACAACTTACTAGCAACGGTTTACAGTATTCAAAATTTGCATAAGCTACCAACCTAGTTTTACTTCCTTTAAAAAATGAGCACTAAAACTGTTTCATATTTAAAATAAACTATTCCATCAAACCGCAAAACGTAAAAAAACCGACTACGTTCTAAAACCAAAAGCTTCAACAGCCAATATCAGAGAAGAGTGACGTAATGCCACGTCAGCGGAACGGCGGATTCTGATTGGCGTTCAAATTTGATCCGACGGCGACGTTAAAACCGAACTGCAGAATGACGTCACTTGATGCGTCGCTGACGGAGTGATATACTGACGTTTATTGGTTTAGGGTTCCGGATTTTATTAGGAGGTTTGGGGCGATGCTGATATGGGCGAAACGGATAGGAAGTGTTAGTGAGTGTTGAGTGTAGTTCGTTTTCTGGTAGAACGCGTAGTTAATTTATAATTTTTCTTTACCAAAAAAGTAATGAGAAAAGATTTTAGTATAGATAAGGCTCAATGCAGCGGGTGATGAAAACACATCACAAAACGAAAATGTTTGTTTAGAGTTATTGATACAGAACACCTAAAAACTGTGAGCCTACTACATAAGCAGAAACATCCGTTATCTCAGTGCCACCAATATGAATAATGCTGATCAATACCCATACTAACAATACATTTATTAAAAACAAAGCTCATAATACCTCCATAACAGATAATAATAGATCGTCTAGACGCTAGACAGACTCTTACATCATCACCTACGTTTTGTCCAAGCCTAATGAAAATGTTTGCCCATCATTTTTCACTTGACAAAAGAACTTACTAGACGAATTGAGAAATTTATCCTTTTTCTGAAGCGAGAAAAGATGGTATATATAATTGAAAAGAAAATTGAGAAAGTTTTATAATAAAGAAGACAGGATAAATTCAAAAGAGATAAAACAATGAAATGTAAAACGGCCATGTATTATCGCAATTAGCGATCTCTGGCAGACAACCTGAGGATAAATGTAATTATACTTCGCAGGTTATAAGGTGCAGTGATCAACAGGAAACTTTTATACTTAAACAAAAAGAATAGAATACTGAAATATTGTACACTTATACAGCTTAAAAATAGAGAATGGATTGTTTAAAAGATGCTAAGAACTCCGAGACGACGACTATTATGAAAAGAAATGCTGTGACGACCTTAAAAATAAATTGTAAATTGTAAATACTAGACCCATTTCGGGCATGAATATTTTCTAACTCAATCATTATTCATTTAGATTCTAAATTAACTTCGGTATTAATAGTACCATCAACTAAAATTAGCATAAAATGTCACCGTTGATTTATTATGTCAGTAACATTTCACACTCAGACATTTAGCCCTCAATATACCGGTATATTAACGTAATTAATTTACATCTACCCTACATAAAGCGATCGTTACACAAAAGACCGAATGTATTCAAATTGCATCCTTTACGTCGTGGTCTTTAATCAACCCCGGCTGTCAACATTTCATTCCCTTTCAGAATTACTGCGAAGAAGTTGACGGCATTAATGATAATTGTAACGTGGTCGAGTAATGGTTGACTTGATGAGTAGCGGAATTTAAATAAGGAAGTCGAAAGTCATCATTTTAAAGACAGGATGAATTTAAGGTTGTATTTTAATAATGGAAAGTTTTTTGTTGCTAAGTTTTACTTCATCCGTAAATATAATGAGCTTTGTTCATAAAGCTGGCATAGTTCCTAGATTGTATCGCCTGAACAATCTTGGTTTTGTTTAAGGTGGATTTTCAGAGAGTTGTTTCATGAGAATATGAAAAATGATGACCACTGTCTCCGAATTTATAATTAAGTTCGAAAGCGGCTATTAGTTACGAAAAAGCTTTACTATCACCTAGAACATTTTCATTAGAAGTAGGTAATACGGCAATAATTATATCGTACGGCGCTCTAACCTCTTATGAAATAAATGGTGCGTGCGATCTTGTGCGAATATGATCTATGGTATGTTATCTGTATTGTGCGTACCCTGGCACATATTAATTTGGCCACAACGCCAAAATCGTGGTTAATGTCAGGCGTGTTCCCCCGCGGCCCGTATCTTAGCTTTATTGCCCAAATTTTCTTTATTACACAACTTATGAATGATAGCAAGAAGCGGCCTTTAGCTAATAATAAAAATGTGGTAATTAAATCTTTTGGAGAATTTTCCGCCGTTTACGGGGATAATAATTTGAAAGAGAAGCGCTTTTTAAGGTTATGTTTTATTAATTATAATAACATGAACAAAATTTTGGACAGCGTCTTCACAAAAAATCCCGAAGCTACAAGCTACAAGGTGACTAAAAAAAGTAGACCACCATACCATGCAATGCCATCTAATTTTGAAATGCTGACCATTAAATTTACGTGTAAAAGTGTTGTAAAAGATCTACTTTTAGAAATAAACATCATTTCATTACCCACATATAGAGTAGTTTAGGACGGTTAAAAGGGAAACTTGTTAATGGCTACATTCCAAACCCTATTGATGAAACAAACTACCACGTTTAATTAGATTAACAGACTTCTTGCAAACAAGCTTGACTTCCAAAGTGTGGTCAATCTAACAACTTTGAACAAGAACAAGACCGTACTCCTCATGATTGGTATACACATATTCATGAACACAAACGTTCTGTACTAAGTTCTATCGACGAAGTGTAAACTAGATCTGAGCGCGGTTATTGGCTCTCAAGTTCGCTGCAGTTCAAATATTGGCTCTCGGGATTAAGTTCAACTCTTATTCCGACTTTAACATTTGGATAGTCTAGTAGTTTGTCTTACAATGCTATTTGAGTATATTCGGCTTTATCAACTGTACGCTTTTTGCCTTTTGCTTTGCTTTTAGTTTAATATGATTGGAAATGTTAAAATAACTTCTGCTTCTGATATAATTTTAAGTTTTTAGACAAGAATGAAGTCGTATTTCTTTGTGCCAACTGGCTGACTCTTCCTAAATATCGTTTTTAGATATTTTATGAAATCTTCGTGAATCCATCAGTCTCTTGCAGTACACCCGTGCGTACCTTTTATGTCTTTTTTCTGTATGTGGTTCAATACATAATATTTTATTAAACTTACAACAACTTAACATAACATCACGCCTTGTTTCCCCGAAGGGTAGGGCAGAGGTGTACCTATAGTACACCCACATTTCGCCAGTTATGTTTTAAGTCCAATGTAATAGGGGGGGCGAGCCTATTCCCATGTACCGGGCACAAATCCAGACTTCGGGCTACTACTGCGAAATTCCAGATAGAAAAATCCAATACCTAACACGTTGCCCGGCCTGGGAATCGAACCCAGGACCTCACCTTCAGCAGTAGCGATTGCGACCACTAGACCAACGAGGCAACTTACAATAAATAATCGTTTTATGTTGTTTAAATAATTTCTGCGGTTTAATTGTATACTCCGTCTATGTCTATTACTGTCCTAGCTTCATCCATTTCAATTAAAACCACAATAACACTCAAGATATTTAATTTCATCACACTTACATGAATACTTAACAGCCAAAACGCCGTAAAGTGAAACGAGATGCCTATTCTCATAATTAAATCTTTACACTGTAACACGATAGCTAATATCTATTGACAGTAAAACGTCAGTATACCTAGTGGCGAAGCGTCAGAATTACGGCCCGTTTATTCGTCGTAAATAGCTAGCATCGATCGGCTTCGTCTCGTAAACGTCGCGTGTGAAACGACTAGCGAATGCGATATTCGAATCGGCGTACTTTGTTGGGAATGAGTTTAAAAGCATCGCTTTTTTTTTGTTTTACGTGATGTGGTAGTTTTCAAGGCCTTGCTTTTCAAGCCTTGCCTTGAGCAAGCGGGGTGATGTGATCAATGCTCGTGCCTTCTCTGTATGATTTCTCTGCCTTTGCCCTAAAGTGGGGCCCTAATCTGTCGCTTCGTGGTATAACTATAAGGATCATGGATACCTACTACAGAGTTGGTAGTCATGGTTTACGGGCCTTTTATTGATGAAAATGTTAGACTTGCAATAAATTTGAAAAGAGATTTAGGATAAAAAGAATGCCTGTTTCCTTACCTAGGTCATGGTATACCTGTGTGTCAAATTTCATCCAAATCAGTTTTGGCGTGAAAGCGTAACTACAAATAAACTTACTTTCGCATTTATTTTTAAACGCAACTTAGTTTTAGCATTATATTTCGTGAATAAAGTATCTCATACAACACCTACCTACAAATTAAGTATCCATCAATAACTAACAGTTCACATTCAAAATGTGCTCACTAATTAAGTACCTATCGATAGCCATATCATTCCTGAATTTACGACCGCCAATAAAACTCGTGTTTGTTTATTTGCCAAAGACCTAAAACCCACACCAACATCATGCAATCAGGCTATTGTCATTCAGATACTTCAATCAATTCAAAACAAAGATAATCTTTACGACACAACATCGGAAATGAAACAACAAAGGAAAGGGAATCGCTCCATTTAAACGTTACTATCAGTAGATACTTTACGAGCACTCGTAAATCAACATTGTATCGCTCACAGAATAGGTTCCCGCCTGCACTTAAATAATTCATGTTGGTAGCCTTTAATTAAGGGTGCAGTGTTGTGCATATGTGTTGGGGTTAAAGGGAGAGCAGAGTTTAAGGACTTATCATTTTAGCTTCAACTTTTACGAACAATTTTTTGGCAATGGCTTTTCGTGTGTTCCAATACTAGATGAACGTACCGGCTTACTATTTACAAGGCGAAAAAGCATTTCTTTTCATGAAGAACCAATACTTAGTCATTATTGTAAAATTTAAATGTTTGATGTTAAGCTCGATAGATGGCGTTGGCGTCGAAATAGATCTCGCTAGAATCGGTCTCGCAATTTTAATGAAATTTACCAGCTTAGATCAGCATATCGATTCTGTAAAAATCTCACCGTGAAGACTTGCGTGGAGTGAGTTGTCAGTGTCATTCCGTCTTGGTCAATCCCTTGCATCAGTGGCACTGACAGCGCACTCCACGCTCACTTCACCTAAATTTCGGTTCACGGTGAGATGGTTACAGGACAGACCTGCAGGACATGATTGTAGATTTATTTTCAACCTTATTACTAGTCACATTAGTTCAATAGTCCAAATGATTACCAGATGGGTAATAAACGACCTGACCTGACATAGTTACTTAGTACTGGGAGCACACCTCACTTAAAACTAATATAATTATAAGTAATCATTATTTTATTTTGTAAGCCAGTTAGCCAGTTTATTCTGTAAACGAACCCAAACTCACGTCACTTTACTCATATTCCACTTTGAACTTTATTAAAATACAGTAGCCACTATCGAGGGAATCAATTCTTGACACCTGTCAGTTTCATACAAACGAACACGTGTTTTGCGAGTTTGATCTTTATTAACTACTAGAATTGTTGTACTGACAGGTGTGAGGAACGCATTCCCTCGACGACGGGACTGTTGGAATTGGCTCAAGTTATAAGCACCATCATGTATTATGAGCTGCCGTTACTTTCACTTCACCTACAAAGAGCTTTTAAAGAATAGTGTATTTAACGACGACTATTTTATGTGTTGTTTGAAAGTGACATGTAATAGGAGTGATCTCTGTTGTCTTCCCCTTTTTAACATAAAAAATCATGTAGGAAAGTATAAAATAGTTATGTCACGTTATTTTAATAACGATTATTTACACACAGGGTGGAAGGGACATCGACGCTCAACCTAATACCATGGATTCAGTACATAATTCTGGACCCCTTGAAGTTGAAATTTTTCATCGGTTATCAAAATAAAAATCATAACTGGCGAAATGTGATTAAGCTATATGTACCCCTCTGTCTAACCCTTCGGAATACAGGCGTGATGTTTTGTTATATATTCTAATTTGAGTGCTGCCCAAAATCAAAGTGCGATGTTTTAAATAACTGCTCAATGTTTTCTTAATTTTAATTATGAATTTGTAGTGAAAATATTTAATACTTACTACGAAACGTTAGTAAATGTATGTGGATTTGAAATCCTGTTTAAACAGGCCAGCGATATTGGATATTAAATTTAGTGGTCCCCATATTTACTGTTGATTTATGCCCATTATTTACTGTTTTATTGAAACCATTGCGATAATAGGTAATAGTAAGTATGAGACCTAAACCACTTACAATTACACAAAATTCAGCTCCAATACTTAAATATTTTAGTTCTACCTTTCTTCCTACATAATTTAGTACTAAACTCAATATTTTAAGGCCTTTTAAATATGTTTAGCTTCGTTATAATACCTTATTTTCAGTAAGTCCATGAGCACAGAATAGAAACACACATCCAAGAAAGCTTTCATTCAGCCTGATGCTGTGTTATGTGGGACCCACAGGATTTTTAGTGGTCTCCGAAAGGTAAGATATTTATGCTCGTGGCTGTATTTTAGAGACCATGTATAAACAAAGTTTGCCAATTTCAAAAGTTTTCAAAGCAAGTAGTCAGTTGTCATAAATATTTGTCATTCTTATTACCAACTCAAGTAGATTTTTCGTACACAAACTTCTTGTAATACATCATTTCGTGTCCGTTTTTATTGCTGTAACTCAAGATTTATGGTTTCCGAGTGTCCCTTTGAATAATCTTTTCATAAAAAATGTTTTAAAAAGTTTTTATAATGAACTGTTTTTGTTGTGAGTCTCTTTCTATAGATTGCGACGGCGTGTTTATTCTTTGAGAGAGATATAACTTTTATACAGTGTTGTGGGTACTAGTCTTTTTATAGCGAAAAGTACTTAAAACAACCAGTGTACAAGTGCTTAGAATGAGTCTGTCTTAATTTTCAGTATTGTTTTCAAGCAATCTTTTTTAAATCTGTCATCATACGTTTCAAAATTAAAATAATATGTACCGTAAATAACGACTTATAATTAATTAATTCAAGTAACAAAATTATATCCTAAAAACTAAAACTATCCACAAACTTAATATGGAGCCGAAAAATTAATCAGCATCACTGTCGACTGGTTATGTACCCAAGAGGTTTTACTTGACGCAATCTTTAATTAATATACCTGAGACCATGTACACAATGGGTAAAGGTTGTTTAAGTTTTCACTTTCAGGATTATCGAAATCAAAAACCATACAACATAATGTCATTTTATAACGAAGAATACTTCAATGGAACAAACATTGCTTAGAATGTGTTTTTAGTATTGTTTTCTTTTTTTATAAATGGCTAATGCAAGTCTGGGAAATTAATTATTGAGCAAATTTATTACAACATTCAATTGTCCGTACCATCAAATCACAACTTGACATTTGTATGAAATGGCTATAACAGAAAGTTGACGTAGGTGTCCGTTTGCAAAGCAATTAATTTTCCTGACTGGTACAGTGGTTAAACGTTTTCATTGTCAGAGTATTCAAAATCAGAAACAATAAAAATTGTGGCGGCATTTACACCGGCACCTGCGAACCACGCATCAAACTGATGTCACGCAAAATCCTGCATCGCGCAAGCAGAGTTTACCGAGCAACCATCATACATTCTGTCAAAAAAGTATCGGGAATGGATGATTTGTTAATGGTTCTTAATTCATTTATTTTTATTTTTTGTTGTTGTTGTTAGATTGCCTGTTAGATAGAAGATTAGATAGAACTGTTATACATTTTGGCACGGAGTTTGAGATCCATCTGTTATTTAGATTAAATACAGTGTGTTTTTTAGTTCGAGCATATCTAGTTTGTATTGCGAATTTCATAATGGACAAAAACATCGAACAAAGAGTTTGTCTTAAATTTTGCATCGCCAATGGAATTTCGTGTTCGGAGTCACTTAAAATGTTACGGCTTACGGTGAATCGACTTTATCAAAAACACGTACTTATGAGTGGCACAAAGCGTTAAAAGCGGTCGAAATGTGAGGGAAGATTTGCCTCGACATGTGATGGAACCTAAAACCTTTCAAAGTTTCTATTCATTCTCTTCAAAACTATGAACAAAATAATATTTATTTTTATATTTGAAAGACTAAACAATTTGCTCGGTTCATTGGGTCGAGCCATCGAATCACATTATTTTATAGCGTTTTATTACGTAAGCAATTGACAGAAAGGGAACTGCTTTTAGATGGTCCCTGCATTTGATTTTTATATTCTATATTAGACAGTTCTTGGAAATTAATAAAGTTTTAAATATTTAATCTTTTATTAAATAAAACTTGATACCTACTGTCAAATGAGGTTTCACTATTTCCAAACATATTGAGGCAGCTCTCAGAATATTTCGCCTAAAGAGCATGTTGAATAGTTTGATCTAAAATATAAACTTCCATCTTCATTACTCTTGTTTTGCCTAAAAGCAATGCGTTTAATTTAGTTTAGACACTCAATCACAAAATCTGATGTTTTGTTGGCGTCGATGCCAACTAATCTACTAGCCCGGATCGGGCGAATTGACGCTTTTAAATTATTATATATTTTCCTGCAGGCGATAATTTATTTGTGGGCGAATGGACAACTCCAGAAATATGTTTTAGGCAATTGGCATATTTTGAATTTTATGCAATAAAGTTATGAAAAAATACACAATTATAAATAGGCAATTGTATTTTGTAAGGTATTTAAAAAAAAGTGCGAATCGGCTAATGATCCGTTTTGTTGCGCAGTGGCTGAGGAACGAGCGAGGTTGGCTTAGGTATTTATAATAATAATGTACATGATACAGATAGTTATTCTAGGACTGAATGTTTGTGCTTGGTTAGGTATGTCTTTAAAAGCACCTACAATACCTGGAAAGTACCTAGTCGGGGGCAACCTTTTGACGACCATTGATGACCTAATAATATACGATTTCTTATGCATTACAACCACCATACTTCGGGACCATAGTCAGCTAATTAGGCAGTGTCAGCTAATATTTATGTGCGTGCAAAGATCCCAACCTCATTGTAACTGTAGCTAGTAGGGATCAGTCGACTGGGTTGTGTCACAGAGTTAATATTTCAGAAGGTCAACAGCTATCATTATGACAAGGTGTAAGAAGAAAATGTGGAGATACAGACAGACACAACAGTTTTTTTATAACAGAGTATAAAAAAACTGTTGTGTACAATACTGCTATTCAGCTGAATCCGGTCAGCCTAGGAACCGACCCGAAAATAGTTGAAAGGAAAATGATAAATTGAGGTTCAATGACGGCCCAGTTGTGGGTAGGACATGCTATGATCATCAGCACCATTTTCGAGTTATGCGCGCTGTACCGAAGAAATATGAAAGAAAGAAAGAAATAAAAATGGATTAATTTGTCACAGAAACACGTGCATACAAAAATATAAGATAACTCGATTGCAAAACATAAAAACGAAGCAGATTTATATTTACAAACACAGAACATAAATAGTCGGCAGCTGCACGCCGTGGCTGTGACTCAGCATGATGCTGTGCTGTACGACCCACAGCACAGCGCTGATTTTCAGTGTTCATCCAAAAATGACGTACGGAAACCAAGTCAGGTTTAGAGATTCAACAGATGCATGAATTTCTTTGTAACTTTCTAAGAATAGGATAAATAAAAGTAAAGCCACAGATTTTGTTACACTCTATACTAACCTATTCTATGCATACGTTTTTAACAATTTATTGTTTAAAGCTCTACTTCTCGACGTACGCTGCGTAGTGTAGTTAATTATGTTGGTGATTAATACGGCTATCCCTGGATTAGGATGCGGCGAGCTCTAGCACTTATTAATGGTGAATGGCTTGTTCGGTGATTTGTTACGTTTTTCCTATATCTACGTGTGTGTAGGAGGTGGGTATCTGATAGGGTCATGTTAGATAACTAAGATGTGGAGTAAACTATTGGTATTTGCTACGAAATAGTTAACATTTATGAAGAATTTTTGAGATTGCTTGTTTAACTATTTTATTTTTTTACTTGTTTCTTTAACTATTCATTGCCATCCAACGTGGCAATGTTGCCAGCCTTTTGGGAACTTGTCCCGGCGACAGCGATGCGGACGTATTTTTTGATGCCCTATGAGCTCTATCCCTCTTTTTTGTATACATTTGTACATTACATATTTATTTTAGTGTTAGCTTGTATTTTTGAGATTAATTTTAAATGCTTTGTTTGTAGTGTAAAAATTATGTAGGTAGGCCAGGTATAACAAGCTGTGCTGTGGGTCCACCATAGTGGAAACCTTTTGTCACAGACACTACCTGCAGCTGCCGACTTTTTCTGTTCCATGCTCGTAGTTTTTTTTTGTTTTACTAGGTATTATAATTCGTGTTTAGTTATCTTTTTTTACATGCTCGTGTTTCCGTGTTTTTAATGAAAACATTTTGTTTCTCTCTTAAAAATAAATTGGTGTAAAAATAGGAGCCCTTTAAAAGGCCTAAATAATTATGACAAAGAAGATTACTTTAGTCGAGCCACAAAAATTATAACATAAAACACAAAAATAGGTTCCGTCCAAAACCTTGAAGACTAAAATAAAAAACCTCATCTCATTATAGCGTCTAAAAAAGGTCGTAGCTAACCGAAAAGACTTCTAAAGCGATGTAACAATGTCTGAAACGAAATAACTTGTCTGAGGTGGTTTATCAAATTCAGTATGATAAACATGGAAGGTACGAGAAAATGTTGAGGGTATATTACGTTTGGTAGCTGAAGTAATAATGGAGTAACTCGTAAAGGCCTATTTTATATGAGACCAAAAAAGAAATGAGTCTTTTCTATAATGTAATTTACCTTTTTTTGTAAATCATTCTCATCCTTATTAATATTGTAATTGTAGAACTAAAACGAGGTTTTTTATTTACCTGACTTTGTGAAATCTGAGTTTTTGCATATATAGTTTTGTTGATCGGAGATTTATGGTTAAGGGCTCGTTATTGGATGCACTATGATAAAAGTAAGGTTTAAACACGAATGTAGCAAAAAAAGGAAAAGTAAATTGTACCTTATCTTTGTTCTCATGGGAGACATTTGAACTATCTGTCCATGGTAATAATCAAGTAGGTCACTGTGTTATATTATATTATCTTCTCCAACCGTTCCCTACAGAAATATTGACTTTTTTTTTTGCATCAGAACACCTCTCTCGTTATGTCCAAGATATTTTAGGTTTTAAAGCAGGTCCCTACCTAGGTACACTGTAGAACGACACCAGTAATTGCCTGTGCCGTCAGCAGGGTTGCTCAAATTGCCTGTGACGTCCGCAAGCTTGCTCAAATTGACACTGACAGTCTCATTTTACGCGGCTAAATTGGGTTGTCGGAAAAAATAAAGAATGGGGGATAAGTTTACAGTTGTTTGTAAGATACTTGGATTATGGGATGATAGAGCTGTGCATTGTGAGGTGTGAGCAGTAATCTGAGCGTTTAATAGAATTTAAGAAGTAATGGCGAGATCTGCACGCGTACCGCGAGGGCTGGTTTGAGGTGGCGCGGGAAAAGCGTTTGAGGAAGGATTTCGAGGAGGCTTTTCCCAGTAGTGGGACGTAAAGGCAAGAAAAAAAGTGAGATTAAAAAATTGTTAATTGTTTTGAATTTTGTTTGATTTCTAAATCCTGGGCTGGTATATTTTAACCTGCATGTGCTCGAAAATAGCGTTTTCCAAGCAGCCAAATTGTGCGGAAAATGCCACTTTTTCTCACAAGTGCTTTTTAATTTTCAGTTTTTTTTTAATTTTTTGTGTCGTCGTCAGCCCGACGCAAAGAGTTTTATTATTTAAGAAAAGTTTTACAGTATATTTAAGTACAGATATATTATCATTAATATAAAAAGTAGAGCAAAACGAATACTCTATTAAATGTGTTAATAATTACTCTAGATTTTGATTTTGATCAATAAACAAATTTTCAATATATATCTTTTTATTTCCTGGCAAAATGCATAGTAATTATGCGGCGATTTCCGACTCGTGTCGACTTATACACTCGTCGGAAATCACTTCCTTTCCGAACTTGTAGTATAAAAAACTATTTTGTACATACCTTGCGTTCTACCCTCAAGGTAGTAAAGAACTGTAATTGATGGAAAGTTGTGATTGCGGCCAATAAACACCTGCATCACAGATTGCCGGTAATATTCACAATCGTTGAAAAGCGCCATGTGGGTATTTGCATGTAAGTAATTTCGCCAGCACAAATACCTACCCCTGACAGGTGAGGCGACATAATAAGGACAGAAAACTCAATTACGGAATCTTTCGCAAGTTCTCTCTCTCTCTCTAACTCAGGGCGAATTTCATTAATGAAACTAAACGGGATCAGCGCATAAACTACGTTTAAGAGCTGTCAATGTCATTATTCTCTGTGTAATTTTGACACTGACCGCTCTTGAACGCAGTTTAGGTGTGCTGATCGCGTTCAGTTTCATTGGTGAAATCGGCACTTAGAGACGATACTACTAAATATGAAATGAGACATTAATACCAGTCGCTCCACAAGAAAACACACCAAAAAAATGAACTACATTTACATTCAACCTCAGATACTAAGTCACAAAATCCTACACAACTTTGATATGTCACTAAATCTTCAGTATCTGGTAAGTACTATTGGATACAGAACAACTAATTCAAACGAGACGAAGGATGTCCGTGCTACAGAATATATAGAGGTACAGAAAGCCAGCTCCGTGCAACGAGTGACACGCATGCACACAAAAACGCCTACGTGCAGTCAACAAGCCTTTAATTTACACTTACGCAAGATTCAAAAGCGATGTGTTTTTAATGGTGTTCCGAAGAAAGTATTTAAAAAACCACATTTTCTAAAAGTAGAAATTTTTATTTAAAGTGAAAAAAGCGTTTGTATTTTGAGTTTGCTCGTGACTCTACGGCGATATCAAAATCCGAAGCAACGCAGATAGGACCTTCTCTTGGTGCTACGCTAGTGTAACTCGAACAAGTAACAAATTTGTCATGTACGTAACCATGTGTTTTGCTAGGATCATGTCACCTAGTATGCAGCGAAGTACTAAGTACTATCTGTGTGGTTTCGCTGTACGTCAGCCCTGTCTATGTGCATGCGGCTGCGCTCGTTGATATGAGGTTGACCTTTTGTACCTATCTACTCCATGGCCGTACCTCCGTGCATGAATGAGGACCATCAGTCAATGTCGGCACAAATCGAGAACATAATATAACTTATTCTTTACCTAAGAAAGTCAGCGGTGACATATTATTGAGAATTGTGAGGATGTGTATTGATGGAAAAGTGGTAGTGAGATTTTGCTGAATTTGAGCTTTGAAGACGGAATGGTAAGTGTGTAAAACGGTGTTGAAATTAATGGTAATAATAGAAACTTTGTTGTGTTGTGGTTAATGGTTTTGTGCAGGATGTAAAATACTGGTATTCAGACCATAAACAAAAATAAAACTAGGGTTTTCTGTCATTTCCTAACAGAAACTGTTTGCTTTTGTTTTGTGTATGCAAAAAGGTCCGCCCTCTAATAAGGCACGGACATTTTACTAAGAGGACTAAGTTCAGCAATGGACGTGTTAATTTTAAACAAATTGACGTAGATTAAAATATAATAAGCCAAATTTGTCAGGGTACAGAAAACGTTTCACAAAAATAAATGTGTTATTTCAGCTAAATCTCAATTAGCTATTTCGCAAATACACCCAATTACCGGGATTCTGTTTATTCGTTCAACTGTAATAATTAATATGATTTATTTTCGTAATTATGTGCATACATTTAATTCGTTCAATTCATTTGGCGCAAACGATTTATTTATTTTTATTTTAATATTTTAATTTAATAACTTTAATATTTCAATTGTGAATATATCTTTTTAAATTAATTATTTACAAAAAGGTGAATTACCTATAATTGTAGGACGACTAAGTGCCTATTACACCAATTAAACTGAACGCGTTCAGCACATCTAAAACGCATTCCAGAGCAGTCAGTGTCAATATTCCATAAAAAATAATGACACTGATAGCTCCTAAACATAGTTTATGTGCTGACTGCGTTCAGTTTCGTTGGTGAAATTCACCCTAAGGCTATTGACAGTTTGGTGATGGATGGCTAGTAGGCATAATTTTAATAGGTATTTTATGTGTTCTTTCTATAAAATAAAATATTTCAGTATAAGATGCTCTATTGCTAGGCATTCTTCCTATGTTTCGCCTATGAAAGCCCAAAAGGATAGTAATGATTTGTTTATTAGCAACAGTGAACATACTTCATCAAACATACCTTGTTAAAATCCAACACCAGGAACGCAAAACCCGCTAAAAGCAATAAAACGACATAGAAACTCTTCCATGACATATTACCAGGCAACGTAGCGAGACCGCCATACGTCAGACACGATTTTTACACAAAAAAACTGCCATTTTGTCGCGAACCGTTGCACGATACGAGTATAGCTGAGCTATTAATTTAGTAGACAACGAATACTAGTATGACACTCAGGCTATGTCAGGCCTGGTAGGTATACATGTTTAGATATTGCCAGAATGTCCCATGTGTAAAACAACATTTTGTGTAATTGTTGTGATCAGCTTTTTTTGTACGGTGTAAAAAGAATTGACAACCATCGAAAAACGGCCAACGAATTTATATGAAGTGTCGCCATCGATGCAATTTTATAAGAGTTACTATAAAAATTATAGACAATATTAAGACAAAATCATCAAAAATATGCAACATGTTTGTCAAAAAATTTACAAAATGTCACATTTTCACGACAAGTGATTGTGTGATAAAGCATGAAACTTACAAAGCTAGGCCCCAGATTCTCAACTACTTGGAAGTGAAAACTTTATCATTAACAAAATGGAACATCCACGTACCAACCCTGCACAAACAGCTGTAACAAATATAATTCAAGCCACCATCGTCACAATGTTAATCGCATCTTTAATTAAAATAAAACGCTGTAACTAGCCATTCGTTGTTTACATGCATGTCAAACATACATGACATTACATAACTATTATTCTTAAATAAAGACTTAATTTTGTTAGTTTTAGGGACTATTGGCACGCAAAGGTTGGACATGATAATAATATGTCCATGTAAAGATGTAGGGATTTTATTAATATTATTAAGTTCTGAGTTTTTTTGGGACTTCAAAGAAAATTAGATAATCATATAGTATGGTAATTAAATTGCTTGTCGTACTATACAAAAGGTGAGTAAAATGTTTCATAACCATACAAGATACAATTTAAATAACTGAAAACCTCTTAAACTCCTTCCATCTTGCTTTGCCTAGCTGAACAAAATGTAGGAAAAAGCTGTTTTTTCTTCACGATTTCAGTTTGTTCCCATAGTTTTTATTGTAAATAATGAACAACAAAAACTATAAGAGGGTCCCTTAAGATTTTTTCATTTATTAAAATTACACCTTGTATAATGATTAAAAACACAGTTAAAATTGTGTTTTGTGTACTAATGACAACTTTATATGCAAATAACAGTTTAGTGTCTTTATTTATAGTGTGTGCCTACCTTTAACGGTCTACAATGATCATTCGTATAGTATACACGTAACGGACTACTAACAAACAACAGATACGAAAAACCTCGCTTATCTCTGAGCACATTTGTCACGTGTTCCAGCTATCAGATCGTGTCATTATACAGCTAATTCTTAGCAACGTAAATGTCGACACAATTCAGAGTGTCATGACACAACGCTATTATAATATGTCAATGTCCCGAAGGACCAGTGTTAACAACTCTAGATAAATTACTAAAATAACAGCACATGGTCTTAAAATCGTAACGTTTGGCCTGTCAAAATAAGTTACATTATATAAGATATAATTTATTTAGGTACCTACGTATAGGCGTTTTAGTACACGAGGGACTAACAAAGTATTCATTATTAATTACATGGTGCAGGTACAGTCGAGTTCTTTAATATCTGAGTATGTTCATGATGCAATGGTAAGTTTCATAATCTAAAAACAGCTTTGCCTTATAATAAATTGTAAACAATCTGTGACATCATAAATACGTGACTACATTATATCAATAGTATTGCTACAGTCAAATTTTTTTTTTCTCTTGTTCATATTATTTAGCACAAAGTTAGGTTCACAAATTACTGCAATTTTTCTATGAAAAAATATCTTGACAATTTGAATGTCTCGAAGTTTTAAACAAATAAGTAGTTTTCGGGGACCCCTTTTATGGTGGGAAATAATCAAAGGACTTCTCCCGCTCTGGGTGGAGCGGGAGGTCATGTGAAACTTTTCATAGTTTTTTTTTGGACCATCATAGTTTTAAGATCATACAAATCCATGTAAACCTACATTCTGGCAAATAAATGAATTTGAATTTATATGATAACAATTTATTGATGTCTAAGTTTGTATAGAACTTTATCACTTTAACGCTTACAATATTTTGAAACATTTGTTTGTTTGTTTGGCATCTCGCAGGTCAACCTATGCGGTTGTCGTCTGCTTAAGCGGACTTGCCTGTGGATTCCCTAATAAATTAAGGCCTCCAGCCAGGACTTAAACTTATATACTAACTAAAACTAAGCGACAACGCTAAGGGCACCCCCTGTGGGGTACGAACCTCGGCTTAGGGCGTCGCTGGAAGAGGGCAGCAAATGACTAGCTGGATCAGGATTAATATTAATTAGGGACGAATTTAAAGCTACAGGCTCAGCGGCGCGGGCTGGCTCGAGCAAGGGTCGGGAGGGGCGTCGATTTGGGCGTCGCGGCGGGCCTCGGCGGCGAGGGCGGTAGGACGGCGATCGGGTTTTGGGCTTATGTAGCGTTCTAGTGGCCTTACTACTCTCCTGGAGGAGGGTAGTGGCGTCGTCGGGGTCGATTAAAGTATGCCTTGGTCGGCGAATACTGCTAATGCGAGAGGGAGTGTAGCGGGCGGCCGCTGTAATCAGGGGGTTAGAATGTTTGATGCCGCAGTCGAAGAAACGCTTTGATAAGCGTTTCATGAACTGTTTTATGGTTGGCATTTTGAGGTCGACGTGAAGATCGATATTACGGACATAGAAGGGGGCACCCGTGACCCTTCTGAGGAAACGGTTTTGGAGGGTCTGCATCTTATGGAGATGACGTGGGT
The DNA here is from genome assembly GCA_963555695.1 of Dasypolia templi. Taxonomy (NCBI): domain Eukaryota; kingdom Metazoa; phylum Arthropoda; class Insecta; order Lepidoptera; family Noctuidae; genus Dasypolia; species Dasypolia templi. The sequence continues at coordinate 3,622,191 of OY743148.1, read as the reverse complement.
GAGCGTGCGCAAATACAACGCAGGCATAGGTCATGATGGGACGGATGACTGCGGTATAGATGCGGAGCTTGCATTTGAGGGACAGTTTACTACGGGCTGTCAGTACGAATTGCAGCCTGCTAAGAGCGAAGGAGGCGCGCGCGCGAACCGCCTTAATATGAGCCTTAAAGGTAAGGTTCTCATCGAGTATCACGCCCAGGTATTTGGCTTGCTTCTCCCAAGGGATTGGCTTGCCGTACATAGTGATCGGGCTGGGAAGTGGGGGAGGGAGTCGACGACGTCTCGAGAAGAGAACCGCCTGACTCTTATCGGGGTTGACCTCGATTCTCCATTTCCGGAACCAAGCGCCTAAGACGTTTGCGGAGGTTTGGAGAGTACGAGCTATAGCGTTGGGACAGTGACCGGTATAGTAAACGGCAGTGTCGTCGGCGAAGAGAGCCAACTGAGCCTTTTTACTTTTTGGGATATCGCTAGTGAACAGCGTGAAGGCGAGAGGAGATAGTACGGAACCCTGAGGGACACCTGCGCGAATAGGATGAGGGGACGAGAGTGCTCCCTCGACGCGATAGCGAAAGGTCCGGTTCGACAAAAAGTCTCGTAAGATGAGCACGAGACGATCTGGCACTCCTAGTTGATAGAGCTTGTATATCAAGCCATTGTGCCAGACTTTGTCGAAGGCTTTCGCTATGTCGAAGAATAGCACACCCGTCGTCGCGTTGCGCTGCAGACCAGCGCATAAGTGCTCTACGATACGGTGGACCTGTTGGGTGCCCGAGTGTTGGCTACGGAATCCAAACTGCTCGTTGGGTATGAGGCTCTTTGCTTCGGCGTAGTCTTTGAGACGCTTATAAATAAGCCTCTCGTAGATTTTGCCGAGGACATTGAGTAAGCTAATAGGGCGGTAGCTGGAGGGCTCAGACTTTGGCTTGCCTGGCTTTGGGATACCGATGACGGTGGCTTCTTTCCATGCTTGTGGGAAGATGTTGTTGCTCAAGGCGCCATTGAAGATGGCGGTCATAAGCATTATTAGCGGGGCAGGAAGGAGTTTGTATACCTTATTGGTAATACCATCCGAACCGGGGGCCTTACGAGCGTGGAGCCCTGATGATGTCGTGCACTTCGTCTGGAGTGACGGGAGGCAGAGGATCATCAGGGTCTTCGACGGGAGGGAGGGAGGCTCTTCGTTCGACTTCAGCGTCGACCTTGTTCAGGTGAGCTTGGTCTACTGGTTGGGAGCTGGGAGAACATTGGGACTCTAGGCTGTCGGCAAGAGATTCAGCCTTATCGGGACTGTCGAAAGCGACACTATTGTCGGGGCGGATGAGAGGAGGCATAGAGACCTCTTCTGAGGAACGCAATTTCCTCTGTAATTGCCAGAAGGCTTGATGAGTGGGCTCGAGTTCGCTGAGCATCTTGTTCCAGCCCTCAGAGCGAACCTCCCCTATGCGTTTCTTTACAGCACGCTGTAAATGGCGCATGTGGGCTTTGTTCGCGTCACAAGGGAAGGAGTCGTAGGCACGGATGGCCGCGTTCTTCTCGGTTATCAGGTCACGTACGTCAGTAGGTAGTTTCCAGCGATGGTCTTCAATCACCGGAACTTCCCGTGAACAATCCGTCAATACGGATTGTACGTGCTCTGTAAACGAGTCGATTGCGGCCGTCGTGTCAGCGACTGACACTAAGTGATCGGGGATGGTGTCTAAGTGAGGCGACGTGGTGGATTTCAGTCTTTCGCTTACTTTCCTCCAGTCGGTTATCGTCTGGGTCTGAGGGGGGCGGTTGGGGTCGATCGGGCCCGAGTAGGGTGCAAGATGCATGACTACAGGGCGGTGGTCAGAATTTAGCTCGTGGAACGTCTCAATCGATTGCAAACGGAGGTTCACATTCTTGAGCAGCGCTACATCGAGAACATCTGGAAGGTGATTAGGATTACCTGGGAAGTGAGTCGGGCTCATTGGAGCGATGACGTCAAAGTTAAGGGATTCGCCTAACTTGAAAACTAACCTACCTCTGGTTGAGGTTGTGCTACTATTCCACGCCGGGTGCTTGGCATTAAGATCCCCCGCCAATATGACGGAGTCACTCATACCGAAGAGGGCAGTGAAGTCCTTTTGGAGCGAGATGGGATCCTCCGGACCATTGTCGGGTGGGATATAAGCGGAGATGATGGTGATCGGTTGGTGGCCGGTCATGCCGAGCCGACAGATAGAGGTCTCCAGATGGGAGAAGAGAGGAGGTGGGTCTATAGGGATACAATACAAAGATTTCCTAAAGTATATGAGTGTGCCACCCTTGTGACATCGAGACCTGTCATTGCGAACTAGTTTAAAGTTGGCAATATTCGGGTTTCGGTGATGTGGTTTTAAAAAGGTTTCCTGTATGAGGAGGATGTCAAGCTGATGGTCGCGGAGGAAAGTGGCGATCTCATCGCGTTGACCTGAAACGCCATTTGCGTTGAAAAAGCCTAATTTAAGGGATCGGGGTTTGTTACTATTTACTCTCGTATTATCCATTGAGAATTAATATTTGAGTGAGTGTAGAACTTGCGCGATCTCGGGATACGCGCTGAGAATTTCCATGAGGCGGATTGCGTTGCCGTTTGCAGCAACGATTTCTTCCGCCATTTTATCCGCGGCGGTGGTGAAGAGAGCCGCGTATGTACTTAATATGATTTGGGCGCTGTTTCGGCCCTGGGTTCCCTGAGGTGCCGCTGGAGCGGCCGTAGGGGCCGCGGGGGCTACCAAAGGCGCTGGGATGGCGGTAGCCATCAGCGCTGGAAGTTGCGCGGATTGCGCTGGTTGCGCGGGTTTTGATGTCACCGAAGCTGCGGGAGCCTTCAGGTGGTTAAGGTTAGCCCAGGGAGACGGCCTCTGCGGGCTAAGCCGTTCCGGCATCAGCGCGGAAGGAGGCTTACCCCAGGGGCTTTCCCTGTGCTGGCGGTCGCTCGCGCGTTTCGCGAGTTTCGGAGATGAGGACTTCGGGGCCTTAGGACAGCCCCGGTAATTTGCCGGGTGTCCCGATTGGCCGCAGAGTACACAGCTGGGAGGCTCTAAACATAGTTCCCTATCTTTAGGGCGGGTACAGTCGGCGGTGCCATGCTCTCCTAGACACTTGACGCATCTAGGGGTGGCATAGCAGTTGGACTGCGAGTGACCATATAATTGGCAGCGATGACACTGTCCAATTAGTTGAGCTCTGTAAGGCTTCTCTATTGAGATGCCTGAGAGCGAACACACCGACTTAACTTTAAAAATCGGGTGGTGACCGTCTGTGGGGTCACAGATGACCAGGACCATGTCGTAGACTAGGCCCTGTCTCGCTTTATGTAAGCGATGGACGGCGGAAACTGGGATTCCTTGAGCGATGAGGTCGCTCTTAATCTCCTCAGTGGAGATTTCTTGAGGGACGCGCCTTATTACGACGCGAGTAGGGGTTTCCTCCGGAAGGGAGTAAGTGTGAAAGGAGTAGTTCCTTTCACGTAGGGCGCGGGAGAGATCCCTAAAGTCCGTAGACGTGGGGACGGTAACTTTGATCCCCTGGAGGGTGGATCGGGCGTTGGTGTAGTTGATCTTGCGATCAACACACATCTTGGAAATTTCAGTCCATTTGGACTTTTCCTGGACATATATCGGGGGAGGGGGCTTCTGCTTCCTCGCGGTAGGAGCGGGTGGGCAAGCCATAGGGCTGGCGGGGCGACTGGCCCGCGGACTAGGGGCGGTTGTGGAGCTGGACGATAAGTCGTCCTGTTTTTTCTGGGCCTTGGTGACCGGGCCAGCGGGGGCGGAGGATTTAGCCGCCTTCCTCTTGCCTCCTTTGACCACGACTTGGAAGTCGTCATCGCTGGAGGAGGAGGTGCGGGCTTCTTCCTCGGAGAGTGGGACTGACGTGTCCATGCTCTCCGTCGTATTTGTTACAGCGGCGCGCAGCTGCGTTGTCTCTGAGACAATGGCGGCCGGAACAATGGAGGCCGTGACAATGGCGGCAGGGATAAAGGCGGGCGAGACAATAGGGGCCGGATTAGCGGCCGGGGTATTATCTACCGGAACAAAGGCGGGTGACACAATGGGGGCCGAGATAGTTGCCGGAACATTGTGGTGCGGAACAAAGGGCGGAATGCCTTGTTCACTTGCAGGTGGCGATAGCGGGCTCTCAAGCGCGTCGCTGAAGTTAGCGAGTGCGCCTTGAGACGGAGTATGACTGGAAACTTGGCTTATTTTGGCGCCATATTTCGCCAAAAACTCGGGGTCCTTTAATAGGACCTCTTTGAGGAACGCCAAGAGGACGGCGTCCTCCATGATCGGAGCGGGAACTATATTAGGGAAGGAATGGTGGAAAGAGAAATTTCCCTACGTAGCCTAAACCCTATACCTAACTCCCCGGGTGGATTGGCCCGGGGATGAGTTCCCTCCCTGTCGGGTGTAGACAGGGAGGTGTGTACCTATTGGTGAGCCCTAAGCTTGTAACCCGTCGCCAGTCTTATTGTGCGAACGGGGCCCTGACCAGTCTAGCGCGAAGGGTGTAGACACACCCTAAAGACACTAGGTGAGTAGCTGGAAAGCAAAACTGTCACCAGAGCCGACTAGGAGATCCCCCAAGGCCGGTTTTCTGGGACCCGTCCAACTAACTGCCTCGCCCTGAAGGGGTTCGGCGGGTGTGAATTGGGTCAACACCCCACTCGGCTTCGTTGACACCGTAAGGTTTCAACCGAGGACCACGAAACTGTGGTTTTACCCAGAAGGGGCCTAGTGAAGCTACTCACAAACGTCTATTAATGAAACAGGGATGCCTTGAAAAAGACAGTTTTTTGAGTTATTAAAATCAAATCAATTTCTTGATTTGATTTTAAATCGGAGTAGTCGGGGCGACTACGATGACGTCACGTCGTCGCGACGAGTAGAAACAGGAAACACAACACTGGAGCGGGAGAGCGCACAAACACGTCCGTCCGCGGCGAGAGTCGAGCGTCGAGTGTATTTTGAAACATTCTGTACCGTTTGTTAAAAAGTTGATGACAAAGTATCATCAACGCACGAGAAGTAACAGCTGTAAGTTTCCCGAATATAATAAAATAAAATAAATATATAAACTGTTTGTCTACAAATTAGTTGGTGCGATTTTGATTCTTTTACGAAAGGCCTTTCTTCTATGATGGACTTCGAAAGACGCGTGACAGGCCTCAACATTGGCCATCCTTACCAAGCCTGGTTTATACAGTTCATTAAGAGCAAGCTGCAAGCGACCTTGTGACCTGTGGTTCTTCTGCACTCACGTTGGCAGTGACCCACGGTAACGGTAACACAGTTTGTCCAACATTCGGGATAATTATGGTAATGGCTTACTCACATGTAGACCAGTAAGCGTGTATGCTTAATGATTATTTAATTGAGACTGTGCGTCTGTGCTCGTAACGTAACATAAAAAGTTACGTTCACGGTATTTGTGTGGTAATTTCGGGAAATTATTCCCTTACCTACCATTAATTACGTAATTTCACGGGGTTTGGGTAATCGAATATATTTCTGATTGGAGGTTGTTCGGTTGTTAGTCTATTTTCGGTTTGAGGGGAAGTCTTTAACTCGATATAATAAAGCTGAATGAAGGATTTTTTATTTTTTTTTAAACTTTTTGCATTTCATAGCCCATTACGAATGATTACTTTTTTTTCTTCTGAAAATATGAAATTGTGCAAACAATATTATAAAAAGTGTAAAAGCTTAAAAAAGAATAAAGTTATAAACGTGTTAAAATAACTGTTAGACTGTGACAGACTATGACAGCATTATCGTAGAAGTGACGACACGAATAAGTGACTTCACACATGCGCCATAAATTGTCAGTGTCCATTGTATTTGTTCGAACATTTCTAATATTAGTTATCATCCCTATTCTTGAGGAAAGTTTAAGGCTATTTAACAGCCCGAGAGGAGCAGAGCAAAAAGAAAAAAACAGAAAGAGCTCTAAACTAAAGCGAAGTAATAGCGCATTCGGGCGACGCGATGCGACACGGTAAGAATTTCACGCGGCCGTAATCGCGGGCAGAAGCAAGTTATTATATTATTATATATATATATATAAGTTATTATATCTATATATATATATTTCTGACAGCAAGGAGGAGGAATTTTCTATGTAATTCGTGACTAATGAGATTTCTACAAGCATTATAACCGAAAAATTTTCAATAAAAGTTTCTATATTTAATCAAAGTATCCAAGTCGTGTAATATTTTGTAATTTTTGTCTGTTGTGATTGATGGTTATTCTATTTTTTTTTATAATCTTTTGTTGCGTAAATCACTTTCTATCCTTGTATGATTTTCGTGTAATGTTTTTTGATTTGTTTCAATATTTTTTACCTTGTCCAAGTTAAAAGTTTGTTATATGAAAGTTGGGCTCGTGGCTAAATAATAACAGCCGCATGAGTCGATCTTACTTTATTGCATGCCATAATGTGTACATATAACAGTTGGTATGTTAAAACATCGAATCAATAATGGACCCTGTCGGGCACAGCAAAGTTAATTTTTAATTAACTTACTATTGGGTCTCCCCCAATAAATAAATATATGAAGAAAATATTTTCTGGACGTAAATAATAAATTAATATTATTCTCGAGGCCTACACTTCCACGTGATCTATTCATCTATTTTCAACCATTTCCCGGAAACATACCGGACGATATATTAATACGGGCCTTACATTATCATTTTTGTCGAACCTCCGAGCCGCGCAAGTCTCATATAAATCATAAGTGGCGAGATAGTCCAATCTAACTATAATCTATTAGGAACCGTCGGGGCGGTGCGAATCTGTAAGTTTTCCGATTAGCAAACCCGCCCCCCTACGTCCGGACTCACCCCCGTAAACACCCTTCTCGCCCCTTCCTCGGTACCCCGCGGAAATTGTAAATCTTGGTGTTGACTTCACAGAAATTTATTAACTATAATGGTTAAAAGGGAAATTGATAAGGATTTTCAGTGCTCACCAAAATATAGGTGGTACATAAATAATATGGTCTTTTGTTCTCATTTCGGACTGATTAAAATGGGGCTTAAAGGCGGGTATAAATCAGGGAAGGAAAGAAAATTGTTAACTGTTGTTAACTCCAATTTTCATGTCAAAATATTCCAGACCTAAAATGATGCCAATGACACTCACTCCAAAAGTTGGGCGATCATTCATTATGAATGTCCAGCAGTGGACCAACTTTATAATAAGTCCACGGTTATCCATTTTTTAAGATAGCTTCCATAGTTTACTACGTGTTTAAAAAGGACTTATACTGGAGGCAAATCTGTCTCTTAACTAAATCAAAATCTTCCTGTCAATTCAAAAGAATTGTATCCAATTTGCGCCAAATTCAAAAAAAGCTATTACTTATCCCGTCTAATGAAAGACCATGTATCAGGTCACCCAAATAATGATTACGAATGGAATCCCCGGACGCAGAGGGATGGCTGTATGGTAAACCCCATGGCGTCAATTTTCAACTAAAATCCAATATGTCAACGAGCGCCGTGCATAGGGCTGTGATTTCACGGGATAAGAATAGTATGTAAATCCAAAACTATTATTTCAAAATACGGATAGTCTTTATTTTTAGGACAAAAATAACACAAAATATAACAGGAAAAAACATAACAAATAAAAATTAAAAGTAACCAAAATTCAAAAAATGCTTTTGGCGTTTTACTGACGTTAATGGATCCCAATAACCTAGTCTTTTAAGTCTTTATTTAAATTTGTGCTGCAATACGTTTCTACGAACAGTACCGGCAACAAAGAGTAATAAAAGCTTCGCTGGATCCGTACCGTTCGATCCGTTAATGCATTAACTGAACATTGACAGATAGGATTTATCATGGTCCATTACACTCGCCAAAATATAATAAAATCCTTTTTCCATCGAACTTGTCTGGACTCGTCGGTGATTAACACTAATCCGCAGAATTCTGTACAAAGGAAATAATAGAATTCACAGGTGAAAAGTTCAATTTATCGAATTTCCACGCATAGTGCTGTCATTGTACGGGAAAACTGGGAAAAGCCTGGAAATTAAGTGAGTTGAAAGCTTAAAACAGTATGTGCATCATTGGCGTTGGCATTTATTGAGGTACTAATCATTTTATTCTACGAAATTATTGCACAACTTTTTCTGTTTCCTACAAACGATTTTTAATTATAACATCAACATTTTAACAAAATACCAACAATCAAATAAATAAAACCACAGTCATTTAAAAAGTCCTTCACATTAATAATGTAACGGCACAAATCCCCGTGCATCGTCGGACTGAACGTATAATTTAAGCCCGGGAAAGCCCGGGACGTATGCAGGTGACAACACTAGGTACTGCAACTACCGTATCTAATTGAAAGCGACATATCCACGAAGGGATGAAGGGCGTTAAGGCTCGATTGCAATGACATTAACGGTATTGTACAGTACAGATATGTGGACTAAGCTTTATGCAGTGGAAGGTAATTGAAATTTCATTTAAGTCATGTGTTAGTAACGGAGTAGGAATTGTAGGTATCTTATTTTTTTATTAGTTAAATGTGTATATCAAATTAAATTTGTTTATTTAATAATGCACATTGAAATTTTAATTACATTAATAATGTAAAATTCACCTCTTCATGGTCCTCACCAATCTCATCATGGTCCTCAAAGATTAAGTCCGGATTTGTATAGACACAATGACATTGATGAATTTTATACCTTTATACTATGACATGTCGCCCTGCGGCACAGTGGGTCGATTTGAAGAAGGTTGAAGAAGGCTGGCAGCAGATGGATTCGGACTGCTCAGGACCGGGATGGTTGGTTCTCTTTGGGGGAGGCTTACGTTCAGCAGTGGACGGCAATTGGCTGATGATGATGATGACTGTGACATGAGTATTTTGTGAAGTATTACTATTGTTTTTATGTATGTTGTGTGAATGTGAGGACTATGTGGGGCATTGCTTCATTGTTTGTTTTTCTGAGTTGGTGTTAATAATGATCTGGGAGTTTGACTTATTTATGCGGCCCAAGAATCGTTAAGCTCCTTAAGTTCTGAGTTGAGCTGCATGCAGCAGTAATCATGATTACTGACAAATGCGTGCACTGTCTGGACGGGTCCTTTCAATTTGTGTGTTTCTTTCCTCAAAAGACAATTTCAGACACCGATCTACATAGTATAGTATTCACTATCTGACCACGATTATGTCTGGACTTTAAAAGAGAATGGACCTCCGAGTTTATTTCGGCCTTTGTTCTCAGAGTAGTGAGATAAAAAACATTCTTACAGAAATAAAATCATTTATCAATGTTTTACCACATGTTTTATTTTAATCTGTTAATAGGTTTTTGTATAGTGAAATATGAAAAACTATTTTTACATTCTTATTACTTCTACGAAATCATTACTTGATTCAAAGCTTCAGCTTAAACTCCTTTCTTTAATTCTAATCCTTACATACGGAGTAGGTATTCGTATCATTTAAGAATAGAATATAATATTATACTTTTTATTGGGTGCCTCTCATATCATATAAAGTTTTTTTGGTATATTTACAATTCAATAACGTTCACAAGATGTAATAAACGTGAGATATGCCAACTGTTGATATAATTTCTTTACATATAACATTTATATACTCTAAAACTTATTTATAGTATAACGTTTTTGGATAATATTATGTTTATTTAATAGAAATAATTAGGTATATCGTTTAAAATATATATTGATTCCATCATTATGTTTAATAATTATGTACACCATATTCAAAAAATAAATGTAGAATACTTAGAGAGGCGGTCTAATCGCTGAAAGCGATCTTTTAAAGACAGGGGACAGGAGACAGGGAGGGAGAGACAATACTGCAGGCATTTCTAATTGGTTTTGCGGGATGTCTCAAAACTCAACCAAGGTATTTACATTACAAGGTTTAGAGGCCGGATCTCTATTCTTGGAATTAAGTAGCTATTAGTACATTCTGAGTATATGATCCCTTTTTAACCACATAGCAATTATAAGGGTAAGCTAAGGATAATGGGATGTTTTCGAGAGTGATGGGGTACTAACCTTATACAAATCGTAGCCTCATTGCTGTATAAAGAAGTATATTTCATTTGAAATGAAAGAAAGTGACTATTGTATGCGGGCAAGATCGGCTGCCGGCATTGAATTGCGTTCAACTAATATCATTTTTGAACGACAAAAAAAAAACGATAAAAAAATCTTTTTTTCCCGCTTAGTGTATGTTGATGATTATATAATAACTTTCTGTCACTATTATTTACTTAGCAAGTGAAGAAATACGAGTTTGTGTAGGGTAGGAACCGCAATTAAATGTGAAAAATACAATTTAAAAAAAAAAAAAAAAAAAAATGCTATAATACCTACATTTTTGCTATGATCAATTCTCTTCTTATTTTTTTCTGTCACCTCATTACGTTTGAAGTATCTCATGACAGAAATTATTTTCAACAAAAATACAAAAAAAACCCACACATCTACAAAACAGAACATTAACAAGAAAAATACCACTGTGCAATAACACGTCCGACACTTGTATCAGCTGTACATCGTCATATCTGTGTACGGTCAGCAGCGGTGTCATGTTTAATGTGACGTGTAAAACGAATAGTGTCGCGCGGGGGTGCGGGGCCGGTAAGAGGGGAGAGGGGCTTAAAGTACCATTGGTCGGTTGCGCCACGTGTTTTTTTTTGGCGATATACTAGTGAGTTTTGTGCTGTGGCTATTTTTCTTTGTATTCTATCTAAATATCTAACAAGCCTGTATAGCCCTGCAAGGCTATTGCCTCCCTCTCCCTTTTCCACACCATTCTGTCTTGTGCTAGTCCGGGCCAATCCTTTCGGTAGTAGTTAAGCTCGTCCGCCGCATCTTCGTCTCGGCCAACCGCGATGGCGTCGTTCGTTTATTGGGATCCAATCGGTGGATCTGTGGCAGAATTTTCCTTCCCAGTCGCACTTAAGATTAGCGGCTTTCTGGGTAACATCCGTGATCTTGGTTTTGGCGCGCAGTGTTGTGTTCCTAACACGGTCCGAAATTCGAACCCGCAGGTTACTGCGCTCCATGGCTCGCTAGCAAACCTCGAGCTAGAACCTCAACTGAAGGGTCAGACACCTGGTTTGAGCACCATATATGAGAATGGGGAGAATACACATGTCATTTCTTTGAATTAGGGAAGGAAAATGCAATCATAAGTTGAAGAAAAAGGAGAAAAACCAAGGGAGCATAATTACGTGTTGTTGTTTGCATATTAGGTATACTATATACCTAGATGCTAATTAATTCCCAGCTCGTTGTTCCTGGTGACAAAATATGGTATTATCACAATACTTTCCATCCTCCCATTCTTGATCGGTATCATTGTGGCCACAATTGGCTTTCAACGAGCTTTATCGCACAAAAACAGCGCCAATTGTAACCCTCCACTCACAGAACCCTAACCTTCTCTAAACCAGACAATCCAAACCAGATTCCAATTCAGCCCATAGTAGTGTCCCCTCACAATAGCGCGGTGACGAATGCGCACAGTGTCCGGTGTTCGGCCATCGCTCACGGCGCCCGTCCGGACACTGGCCGCCCGGACACCCGGACACCCGGACGCGCCGTACAACACACCGAAACGCCAGCCCCACAATATACGATGCCTATTCGTAGTCGGGTATCGGTCATCTTTGACGCGTTCTGGGTTTGTAAATTGTGAATTCGATTGCATAGGTTTTTAATGGTCAAGTTGGCTATTAGGGACCTTAAAATATGTACGTAACTGTGCTGACAGATATGGAGCACGCATTAAATGACAGAACGCATTAATTTGTTTCGGGGTTTTTTTTTCCAAACTGTAGTTTTTATTAATGAAAAACAAGCATAATTTATCATTGGCTTACTTACATAAGTAATGGAAATAAACCTTATCCAACTAAATTAAAGTGTTTCTATACTGGTGTTTTGGTACATAACCCTAAAAATAAACTCAACCGAAGATGTACCGAGTCTTCCATTTGTTAAAAGGAAAGTTACTTTCGCTCAAATTGAATGGGAAAGTGAACTCAAAGTTTGAAATTCAATTAACTAACAATTAGTTCAACTTAATTTCAACTTCACAAATTTCATAAAAGTTTTAAAATTCGGTCGTTGTCGCCGCGAGTTCAAAGTTACTTGATCAACCGAAAACACAGACAGTGACAGAGAAACAAGGCCTGAAGTGTATATCTGGTGAAAGAGGTTATGACTTATAGACCTTTGGGCTTTATGTAATAGTCAATTAAAATGCATAAGTAAAAGCGACTTGTATTCAATGAGCATGTTTCAAACGCAAGCATCGAAGTGTAATGTCAAGGGCTACGAGCTACGGCGACTTTTTAATTGGTCTCATCAAATAATCAATCGTTTATTAAGACACTAGGTCATCATGTGCCAAATTTCAGCCAAATCCGTGAAGCCGTTTTAGCGTGAAAGCGTAACAAACAAATAAACTCGCTTTCGATATTGCCGACTCAGACAAATCTAGAGACGATGTCAGTCATCATTTTCTGAACATGATAGCTGACGGAGTTGACGCCCATATGTCTGCTGTCAGTTACATGTACCATCGTACCATACCGTTACATAATACTACGGTTTAAGGACATTGTTTTTAGCCCTACATCTTTTCTCGAAATAAAGTTTGTATTATTATATTATTATTTAAAATGCATTACGTGCATTTTTAGATGCAAACTACTCAGTTGTAACATCACCTAATCAGTGTGCGTATCGTGCAACAAGTAAATTAGCACACATCCCTAAATTCCATTCACACCCACACCCACACCCACACTCATATACACATACACACTCACACACATGCACACATACACACAAACCCCATTGCATCAAATATTTTTTCCATGAACTCCGCGCCAAGGTTCTATGACAAAGCACTTACCATTACCACGGAAAGCATACGTAGTTGAAAAAAAAACACGTCCCGTCCCGACAAGGGCATAGTAGGTACCTCCGGTATTCCTCTGAGAAGAAGGGGCGAAAGGGGGGTGTCCACGGAAGTGACGGGCCGGAAACGACGCCGGGCGGAAGCGCGCGAACCCTTTGCCTCACCCTTTGTTTATAGAACTCGGAGTTGGAGCTAGTAAGTTAGGGCTGCGATGTCTTTGGGATTGGTTCTGAGTTTAAAGATTAGCTGTGTTTCTTCGATTTTTAGGATAGGAATCTACGATTGGCGGCAGAACCTAACTACGAACAAAACGCCAAATAAAAAGGTACAACAAGACAAGTAAGCCATCGATCGAGTCATGTTATTAAAGAATAAATCGTACAGATTAGTTGAACTCCGGTTTTGCGAAAAGGGTACTATTGAGAGTCGAAGAATTGAAACGAGAGGCGGCAAAACGTGATTGATAGATGGAGAAATGTAAATGCACTTATTGAAATTTAAAAATATATTTTCAGTAGGTTTAATTTAAAATTCTGAATCAAATACTGTCAACTGCAGTAAAAGAGCAATTATACCTATGTTTAAAATTAAAACGTGCTGTGAAAAACGCAATTATTACGTCAAAGGAAATGAGACTATTAAGTAAGATATGCATCCTGTATACCTATTTGTTATTATTACAACAGTAAATTAATATTTTCTTTTCTTTGGTTTCATGGACTTATTAATCACGAAAACTATAAATAAATATTAACAGTACTTTTCCATCTTAGTTTTCCACCCACCAACAATACTTTTGTAAAGAAAATATTCTTATAAATATTATAAATGATGCGTCAACCAAAACTATTACGCAAAAAGGGGGTAATACCTCAAAAAGATACAGCTAAAAGCTATTTTGACAGGCACAGTACCACAATACATCTCCCAGATGGTGCGGGCAACGCCTCACTTGATATACTGTCCGCATTTCCCCACAACAAAAGGTTTTCTCACAACTATTACGCAAAACAGGAAACGGATGTCGTTGCTGCGATGCGACCGACACCAAGCTTCGCCTTTAAGGGCGCTAAATAATCCTGAAATTCGCCCTTTCAGCAAGTCTTTAATGAAAAAAGTTTAAAAGAAACGCTCGCTGTAAGGTAATTATTTTTGGACATCAAATATTTATACAGCGTCGAGTTTTGAAGCACTTAATAATGATCGTTATGCGAATATTTTTTGGGTCAAAAACTAAATAGACTGTAATCGTCTAAAGGTAAAGAGAATTTATTTACAAAGACTGGTCGTAAGATTTTTGATTAATTACCGCACCTTACCTTTTTATGGGGTATTTATACTAGGTCGATTTTCGCCTTGCGGCTGGTCGCCTCACAAGCCGAATTGCCACTCCATTTAAACAGCTCGATAAAAATCGCAGGAGACTAGTTAATTTTGCATCAAAATTTCGACTTTCATGCGGCAGGGTTCCCCTGCGACTGAGAATTTTCATAGTCGATGCAACCGCCGCATGCGACCTGTCGCCGCATTATAAGTGTGCGTGTGTAGTTGTCGTACAAAAGTCGAAACCTACTCTATTTTGGAACTTGCGACTTACCATTTAGAAAGTGCGGCTATAGTCACACACACACATAACTTGTAAATACATTGTCTGATTCGTATTGGATTGGTTTTCAATATATGTACTTAGCTTTTTAAAACTATTTATATATATTACTTATGTGGCCTTCAATATTCATCTTCCGGACATAAGTCCTTTATTTTTTTTTTCATCCTTACCAACCTTTCTACCTGAACGCGTTACAACCCAACATAAGTAAATCCCACTTTATAAGTTCCTATTGCGTCATGAAGACCTGACGGGCACTTAGTGTTATTGGTATGTTAGGAGTGTCAAGAAATAAAGTTATAACTGACGAGACACCTAAGGTCAATTCTCGTACTTAAAAAACGTTGAAATTCAAGTCGCAATTTCATCTCAGCGACAATCAATGTCAAAAACTTGTAAAAATGTATGTAATTTGATTGTATTTTTGACAGATTGAGACTGTCATTAGAATGCGAACGTTCTTAAAAATACGGAAATGGCCCTTCTGATATACCATGTGAAGACGAAGTTGCATGGCGTCTCCATAACAACAGAAGTTGTAAAATAAATATTATATATAACTATTAATATTTCGCAGATTGTAGGATGGGGTTGTTAGAAGAACTGTAATTATGGAAAATATGTTTCCATAATTGTTATGCTAAGAAAATATTTTACGTAGGTACCGTTCAGACACTTGAAATAACGTGAATAAACTGTTCTACCGAACCGCACGTTAAAAAAAATGTTTTAGTGCGGTTAGTGGAAGTGCTCAGGTGCGGTTCGGCCAAGTGTTGTTGAAATCAGAGCACTGAGTGGAATACCTCTGTTTATGCAAGATTACTTGTTAATAAAAGTGTAGTTTGCCTTTTTTTATTTTATTTCTTATTTCATCACGTCAACACCGGCTGTCGCTGAAAACCAGCGCTGGGGCGCTCTCTCGCATCGAGTCGTAGCATTATGCTGAGCCAAGTGACGCATATTTCCCCCCCAACTTGTTAATTTTTGTGTTGTGTTCATTCTCTGCGTCATGTTTACCGCAAATAAACGTTTCTTTGTTATTGTCTTTCTTCTTCTTTCTATTCGAAAGGTTTACATGGATACAAGTGAAACTTAATGAATGTTTTTAAATGAAAAATAAGCCGGTGGGCCACCTGATGATTGTCACCGTCAGCTATGAGCATCTGTAAAACCAGAGGCATCGTAAGTGCTTTGCCATATCAGAGACAAAACAGAGTTCCTTTTTGTGCTTTTGATTACTCCGGCACATACAGGGTGTACAAAGACCCATCACATAGCCGTCAACACCATATCCTGTATATTATTGCACAAGAAATTGCTGGGAACCGACTCTTATTTTTGTTGTCAACATTTGCTGTTGGCGGTAGTGCGCATTGTATCGCACGCAAAACATTGTGCGTCTAGGTGCAAGCAACGGTACAGGGGTCGTGAGGGTTTTCGTAAAAAAAAGTCTGTAAAACAGTCTGTTCAAAGGCCCAGTGGTCCAATACAAAAAAAAAACAGTTAAGGAGAGTACAAGTGACTCTCGGCTCCGTTAAGTGTATTTTTACACCCGATATACTCTAACGGAAACAGCAATTTCGCTTCGTACACATAACTATAAATCTGCGACTAATTACTGCAGTATTATTACGCTATTCCAAATATTGATTGGCAATGTGAACGTAGCTTGAAGGTCTTAAAACAAAAGGTTATAAGAAAGTTTTGCTGTATCAAGTAATTTATCAATTGTTTGCTTCGGTTGAGAACCTTGAATGTAGTATTACTTAATTTTGTTTGAATCGTGTCTGTATGCGTATATTTTGTACTTATGACCTACAGACGTATTATGTCATAGAAGTTTAAAAATGTTAAAGAAGATATATCAAAGTGGAGATTCACGACTTTTGAAGGACGGAAAAAAGCTGAAAAGCATTACTGTCTACTATCTCTATACATCAACACAACGAACTGAACGTAAATTATATGAAAATTAAGTTTAGGTCGCGTTTAGGTCTGGAATTATCCCACTGTAACTCTGTACCGGGATAACAACTACCATATGTCCTAAATCAGGTTATGGTCAACCCAAATGCCAAATTCCATTCGAATTCGTTGAGCTATTAAGGCGTATGCGGACTTCTTTGTTAAAGTGTCTTTTATTATTGTCACTGATCATGGTTTTGTTATAGTTATTACTGATCGTAGCAGGTGCCGTTCTGTAGTTTTTGCATTTCCCACATCGAAAATGGAAAGGTGTAAGTTTATTTACCTATGTTAAAATTATAATCACCAATATTATAAAATATTATTAGTCGTTGATTTTAAACACAGCTTAAATCTTGAAAAAAAAAGTTTTCTAGTTGACTAGTTTCAAGGATCATGCGCACACGTCAGTCACGTCAACGCCAAGTCGCCGATCAGTCACATCAAATAAAAAATTACGTAGAAGTTGTAGGACCTTGGCTACACATTAGTCACGCCACTACCGGCGCGTCTCAGTGGACGTCGCGTCACCGGCAAGTCAAAATTTGTATTGCTATGAGCGAAACAAACGAAATCAGATACAAAACAAATGATTAAGGCGTTGCAGTCAGTCAGTCATAGAAATTGACATGACGGATCGGCGACTTAACTGACGTGTGTGCATGAACCTTAAGCTACCTTTGTAACACACATTTTTAAGTAAAAATTAGAGCAAAATTAGATACTAAACACACAATGATAACACCATCACTTTAAAACATATTCAATAGCAGAAGTGTTGCTATGTAAACTAGAGACGTCCCAACTTGTCCCGACCGACAACTTGGGAATGGATTGCTTAAGTTAATGCTGACTTAGGTCAAGTTATATTAAGGATGGGCAAAATTAGAAACTGTATTGGAACAGACCAACTGACTGGCCAATGCAAATAATATGGAACTTTACCTTAGTTTAGTTTGCGGAGATGTTAGAATAAGATATTAGAAAGTAGAGTTTCACTGGAGGTTACAGTTGTATATTATCAACTTGCAACTTGCGTCGAAACAGTTATAGTGAAAACGGTGTTTCTCCTCAGAAAAATCAGGAAACACCGACCTCATCTAGTTTTAAAATAATACTAGTTCATTTTGCCGTGTACCTAGGTGGTTTTTCTTTAATCAATTTCCAGAAATTAAATAAAATTTCTCAAACAGATGCCGCTGCCGTTGCTCTTGACTCTTGTTTTTCTCGAATTTTCATTATAAGTTTGAATGAGTACTAACCTTTATAAATCTTTTCGCTTTCGTTAATAATCCTAATGTTGTGTGTCGTGACGCTTCGGGGCCTAGAGGTACCATGTCCTTTAATTTCTCCAAGCAACTTCTTAGGTGTGCTCTCCTGTAACAAATGAAAAAAGAATACGTTACTACAAAGAAGTTATAAACACCGTCTTAAACCATACATTTTCACATATTTTGTTGGACAACATTTCAAAGAAACATCACAGGCAAAATCTCGTTATAATTCATTTTTCAGACAAAGACATCTTTAAGACTTTAAATTCGGTTAAATAACTCCCATTTACCTAATGGATTCATTTTATTTTAAAGACTAACTTTTGTCAATAAATAAACATTGACTTTTTTTACGTCTGCATAGCAAGTCAAGGACTATTTGAAATGTGTGTCTAGTAAGTTTTGAGTATCGAAAACTTGGCGAGCGGTGCTACAGACTTAATATTTCAGCATACTGAAACGATACCGCACTTCAACTCCCGGTAAGATTTTCAAACACGTATCTAAAAACTAAGTCATCATACTGATATTCTAACGCAATTGCTTCTCGTCACAGTGACCACAGATTTTTAATAATGAAGTTATTTTAACAGATTGAGGCAGAAATCAGAATGCGAACGTTAAAAATACGGGACTTGCCTCACAAAATTCCACCTAAACCCTAAAATAATTATAGATTGTGGACAAAGGACAAATTGCCGCCTTTTCCCACAATATTCACTCTTAATAGTCTCACTCTTCCTTGCCAAAAGGGAGCAGCAAGGCATCTATATAAATACCAATGACAAACGCCATCAGAGCATTTTTACGAGGAAGTATATTTACCTCCCCGTCCTGATTATAGCGGCGTACGGCAAATAGTAAGCATGGCAACACTGACATAAATAACTGGCACGTACGTAATAAGGACATCATTTTAGTTTTGGCTTATTTTGAGGAATGGCTAAATGTATTTGATAGGATGTGAGAATTGCGAACATACTTTATGAAAGGAAAACACTTATTGGTTTTAATATTGCTCCGGAATGTAAGGGACAATTTTTAGCTTGACAGCCAGAGTCACAGGTAATGCCGCAATGTTTGAAGTTCTAATGTAGCGGCGCTTTGTTACGCATTCGGAAAAGGCACCTCAAACAAACACACAACATTCGAATGACTTATTTTGATGTACGTATGTGTTGTTTTACTTCTATGAAACTTCGGGATTTCCCAACTTATTTTGCAATCCAAATAGCCACTAAATATAAGCTATTTACTCGTGAAACCAAAACTATAAACACAAATTTCTCCCAAAACATAACGATATAAAGATAAAATAATACCTTCCATATCAGATAAAACAGAACACCCGAATTCTGCAGCAGTTCTCACATAATTCTCTCCTGGTATTTAATAGTGTTCATACATGATAATACAATACAGTTATATTTCAGCCACTAAGAGCGTATTATATAACAGTTACGGGCGTTTTCCCGTCTCAGCGTAAACGTAATACGTTCTCTTTTGCGCAATTTGAGACTGGGGAGCTGCTACTAAGGGTTCCAGGAGTATTATAGTCGATTGGTTATTTTTAAGCTGCCCTTATAGGTAATGATATTCCACGAATCATTGGTCTAGTCAAATCTAGTAAAGATATGTACGCTGTCAGTCTTCTGGGCACGTTTCCGGATGACAGTGATGCGGACGAGTACTTCGACACCAAGTGATCAAAAAACAAGGATTTTTTGTATTTTTTTTGTATATTTTGTTAGTTAGTCATTTAATTTAGTACCTAGTGTAAATAGTTAGTTGCGTTATAATATTTTATTAAAAGTATAGATTAGTTTCTCCTATTCCTCCAAAGTGGGGTAAGGGTTAATTTCATCAAACTTTTATACCTACAATAATCCTGAGAATAAATTTTGAATTGTTGACAATTTTTCCATAATTTAACTGTCAGACGTCAATTTTATTCCACGGATAAAAGATCTAACTGCCTCGTTGGTCTAGTGGTCGCAATCGCTACTGCTGAGCATGAGGTCCTGGGTTCGATTCCCAGGTCGAAAAGAATAGACAAAATGACAGATTTCCTAGATTCATCTGTTATTTTGTCTATCCCTCCGTCGACAAAACTCGTTTCTACGGTAGTTTCGCTACGCGCGCTTCATTTTGATTCTACGGTTTTTTGCTACGCGCGCTGCTTTTTGTTGCTTTTTGCTGAATCACTCAAAACAGGATGAGACTACCGACTTTTTTTAATCCAACTCGAAAGTGTTTCAATTTCGACAACCGTTGGTATAATCATAAATAAGCTTTGTTAAGGTAACGTCGGCTAGTCGCGCGTGCCTCTGAACCAACTCCACTCGGCTTTGAACGCTCACAAATTTTGAACCACTACTTCATTATATGTACTAACAAATATTTGTTGTTATAATGAGCGGTTATTGTTGTTTTAGCTGGGAGTTATACAGGAATAGAGGCTGTGAATTGTGTTATCCCAATCCTAAATAATCATAAAAATGAAAAAGTTTGTTTGTTACGCTTTCACGCTAAAACGGTTGAACGGATTTGAAGGAAATTTAGCACACTGATAGACCATGACCAAGGTAAGGGACATAGCCTAGTTTCCATCCCGGATCGCAACAAAGTCGTGGGCAACAGCTAATTGAGGTGTTACAATGCCCAGTTGTCAATGTGGGCCAATATTATCGTGGACGACTTCAACATCAGGACAACACAGGGAAGTAAAACGTATAAAAATACAGAGTGGAAGGGACATCGACGCACAACCGGTTACCATGAACTCGGTACATGATTCTGAACCTTGTACGTGTAAAAAAACAAAACTTGTACCATACAATTTATAGACGTGGGCTTCATAATCTCGTCACATTAGAAATTATAAAAGCGCACAATGGCACACAAAACTGCAGGTAACTTATGAAAACGTGGGAAATAAAGCACTGAAGCTTTACATTAATATGAATTATAACGTTTTATAAAGTGCCTGAAAACACTTTTGGTTTTGTTAGGCTTTTTTTCTGGTTTTGCGTCGCGTAAAGGCTTTTAAGGACCACTTTTATTCAATAGGGGTTTGATAAGATCCGTCTTACCCAGACTTAGTTATTCATGACGGATTTCAACCACGAAAATAGGTGGACTTGCTAAAGCAGACCTCCTTTTCCCTAGAGTACGGTATGACGAGTTCCAGGCTTACCCGGAAAGCGAGCACAGTTTAACCTGCATTCCTTTGGGAACCTCATTTCCTCACGTTGTTAGTATTGTACCGCCGACCTGCAAATGTAGTGTTCTAGTTGGTTGAACACCCAAGGGAGTAAGTGACCTAATTCTAAAAACCACACGATAAATCTAAAGTCTTAAATAAGTTTTCAACAGAACTGCAGGTGGAATGAAATTAATAGACGTTAATGCAGAGATAAGCTCAAATATCGCCAATTTATGTCCCGAAAATATCTCTATAACGCTGTTTGCAGCCATTAATTTTGTCTCCAGCGCAGTGTCCTTGATAACGCCCGCATACCAGTTTATATATCTATATACCTAATTATATCTACCTTTCCCATCTACCCTCATGAAATCGTACACGGTATTTCTAAGAAAATTGTTAATTTATTGCCATGTTATTCGTTAGGGAGGCAAAAAATATTAACGTGGTATCTAAACGAGTAATAAAACTAATTCTTGGCAGGTACCGGTGACAGGCGGGGAGGGCCGGGGGGGATTTCCCCCCCGGAAATCACTAGAATATACAAACAACTCTGTAAGTTTATACGTGTCCGCCATATTAAAAATATATTAGCCTTTGTGAAAATAATCATGGTACTTTGAAGTATACTCGTAGTTCTGTAACAATAAACATGATTTACATCTGAATAAATTATGGTGGTAATTTACTATTAAATAAATAACTCTACACCTTCGGTGTCGTAGGTCATGTTTGAGTATGAAAAGTAACGTTTGTAGAAATAACCGTTCTGTTTGGTGTCAATAGAAATCGAAGAAGTCAAAGTTAAATATCGTTTATTTAAAATAAGTTAACTCTTCGGTTTCGGTGTCGTAGGTCAAAATTTGGTGTTAAAATTTGGATAGTACGGTATACGGAAATAACGTATTCATAAGTAAAGGAGTCAAAGTTAAATATCATTTATCAAAATATCATTTAACAAAATATCATTTATCAAAACATCATTTATCAAAATTAAGCCAAAGCAATTACCACTTTCTAGACATCAATCACGATGATAGCTACAATATTTCTTAGTATTTCAAGTTGGGGTGAAGAAACGGGGTAAAAAACTCCCCAGCATGCAAAATAAATATATATATAACAATAAGGCCTAAAATTAATGTTAAACTACTCTCTCTGCTTCAATTCTATTAAACTACCATCACAAACAATAACATTAATTTATTTCAAAGAGCAACCCAATAAGGCCAGATGAATGCAGTTAGCCAGTAAATGCAAATTGCCCGGGACTTGGGACGCGCCGGAGTCCGGCCTCTTCCTGCCGGATATCAGAGACTCCGCTTTGATGGGAAAGGTAGACATTTCATATCGATTTGGAATTTGTATGTGGTTTTGTTGTAGACTTGTTGTGTATAGCCTAATTCCTTCTGTGTTATTGTTTTACGGGTGTTTGTTGTACGTTTGTTGCAATTGGTTATTTGAATTTAATCTTGTTTTATT
Source organism: Dasypolia templi (assembly GCA_963555695.1). Classification (NCBI taxonomy): domain Eukaryota; kingdom Metazoa; phylum Arthropoda; class Insecta; order Lepidoptera; family Noctuidae; genus Dasypolia; species Dasypolia templi. The sequence continues at coordinate 3,599,705 of OY743148.1, read as the reverse complement.
TTAGACTGAATGTTGTCCTTGGTTTTATTCAGTTGGAAACTATTAGATTAGAGGGCCAGTTTAATATTTTACTATTAAACCAAGTGAAGGATTACAACTACTATGACATTGTAATAAGTAACCGAATTCAAGAGATTTTGATCGCATTGTAAACAATCAAGCAATAAAGAAGATTGATTACGATTAATTAGAAAATGTTCAACTAAATACTCGTAACAGAAACACTTGAACATTTGAACAAAAAATATAAATATGCATTCTAACAATACTTTCCAGCCCCTCGTGAGCGAAGGCATCGCGTGGAAACTCACTACAATATCTTAACACATTGTTATCAACGCGATATGCCCCAAGTTTACGGCGTCGTAAATTACTTTATTTAGCCTAGTGGTTACTGGTAACAATGGTAACCCAGACAGTTTGTGGGGAGTGTGGCAGTAGGCTTAATATAGAAGGCTTTTTGTAGCTATAGTATTCAATTCAATAGGCTTTGGTATCGATATCAAAATGGGCCTGTTAAAATTTAATCCCTAAGTGGTGATGTATAGTGCTACTAAAACTGCCCGCGTGGTCGTCGGATGTTATCCCACGAGAATTTACAACCGGAATAAAAAGTATCCTGTGTCCTAACTCAGGTCTACTTGTTTGCCTTACATTTAAATTCGTTCAGCCATTAAGCCAAGACGAACATACATTGAAGCATGGAGGCTTTTGTATGTGTATTTTATGTCGTTTTATTTTTGTGAAGTGCGTTTTGTTTGTGTAGAATATAACATTTCTTTCTTTGTTACTAACTATCGCGAAAACAATATTAGTAAAGATTAATTAATAAAGCATGCAGAAAATATTCCACAGCAGAACGCAATAGTTGAGGTGGATTATTTAAACAGAATTAAATTAATTATTTTACACATTTCTCATTTCAGAATGGCCTAGTTTTTACTTCTGTTCATGATTAGCTGGATGATAAATTGCGGACTAGTCAAAACAGAACTGGATTTCCAGGTTAGCAAGTTAAAAGGTACCACACCTGCTACCTAACAAGGCATCGCGGAATAATCCAAAAAAATATCTTAGTTCATTGTTATCAGCGCGATATGCCGAGCGGCAACTTTACGAGCTCGTAAATTACTTAGGAGTCAAAAACTCGTAAAAAAAGTAGTCATGGCAAAATTGGACGTACTCCACCTTGATAATGTCGGACAAACGGTGTAATTACGGCAGACGGCCACCGTAAATGTTTAAGGGTGTGTGCAAACAAGCGGTTTTTTTTGCGACAACGCACCTGCAACTGTTTTGTTTATGGCTAAAATGGCGGATCATCTGGGGAGGGGGGCGTGGGGTGTGTTTGTGTGTTGTGTATCCGGACACGCTGAAATTAATTGGTGCTGTTGATGTATGTTGTTGAGTTTCCTGTAGTAAGTATATCTATGTTTTTAAAGTTTTTTTATTACGAATAGAATGTGACTATGTTCAGATTAATTGATTTACTACTTTTACTGTAAAGGTTCAGATGCCTATATTAGGGTACCAACCTTTTAAAAGGAGCAACAAAGCCGCGTCGCAATCCCTGCCCCTCTCGACCGATCACCATGTTCGGCAAGCCGATCCCTTGGGAGAAGCGAGCCAAATATCTGGGTGTAGTGCTCGATGAGCACCTCTCTTTTTCAGAGCACATTAAGGCGGCTCGTTCGCGCGCCGCCTTCGCTCTAGGTAGACTTCACTTTGTCCTAAATGCACGTAGCAAATTGTCACTAAAGTGCAAAATGCGTATCTACACAGCGTGCATCCGCCCGATCATGACATTGCCAGTGCAGTCTTTGCACACGCCAAGCCCTATCGCTTCAATAGAATGCAGACCCTCCAGAACAAGTTCCTCCGTAGGATTACAGGCTCCCCCTGGTACGTTCGCAACGAGATCCTTCACGTTGACCTAAAGATTCCCACTATCCGCCAGTTCATGAATCGCATTTCAAAGCGTTTCTTCGAGACCGCCGCGAATCACCGCAACCCTCTGGTTGTCAAGGCCGCTAGCTATATTCCCTCCTCCATTAGTCATGTCCGCCGTCCCAAGCATGTCCTCACCGATCCCGATGACCACATAACTCTCATTCAGGAGAGCAGTAGGGCCACCAGTACAGTGCACAAACACAGACCGACATTCCGACCTCGCCGCCGAGGTTCCTCGCGAAGGTCCCGACGTAACTGTCCCCCCCGACCCTTGCTCGACGAAGTGCCAGCCCGCGCCGTAGCTGAGCCTGTAGCTTTAAATTCCCCTGATAATAATAATATAATCCAGATCCAGCCTGTCCCATCTTGCTGTCCTCCCGTCAGCGACGCCCTAAGCCGAGGTCCGTACCCTACAGGGGGTGCCCATAGCGAGCGTTCGCTTAGTAATGTAAGTAGTTTTACGCCCCTGGCTGGAGGCTTTGAGTCCGCTTAAGGCAGTCACAGGATAGTCCGGTTAAGTAGTCACGACCTCTCAAGGTCAACTACGAGATGCCATACATAAAAAAAAGGAGCAATGATTGCAGACCTTCAAACGCAATAACGAATTATCTCCTTGATTCTCAGGATATGACTTCGATTAGACAAATTCTCGTAAATTCCAAATAACGTACAAACCGTGAAATAAGTCAAATGGAAAAGATAAGTAAGAACATCGCAGATATAAACTGATGATGTATTCGTTATTTAAAAGAAAAGGAAAAAAAAAAAAAAAATCTGCAGTAAACAATACTCACATTACAAAAAAATACATTAAAAATACACACACATAAACACACAAATAAATTTATGAAAAGTTTGTCTTTACTAAATTCTTGTATTTATAACTATACCCCACATAACCGTTTTCACAGTTTGTCTGTCGGGTTTCACACAAACATTCGGGCCGAAAACAGAAACTCATTTTTTCAAATCGGTTACGAACAACAATATTGCGGTTTATAACTCAATGAAGCCACAACCTAACCACACATGGAAGCCTTCGGAATTACACTTACAACAATTAAACATTAGGGTAACTACCCCAGTTTATTGCTGGCTAAAAGATAAAACCAGTACATATAATGTTAAGTATTGGATTAAGACAATGTACGAAGACAATACGAGGTTTTTATATTGCTTGCTTTTTCTTTTATATATGTAGGTACATTAGATGTAGGCTTAAATCAAAATCAAAATATTTTATTTCACATAAACCTACATGGGCACTTATGAAATGTCAGATTCTAGGTGCACGGTTCCAATTGGTCGTTTCCTATGGAGAAGAGCCGGCAAGAAACTCCATGGTTACTCTTTTAAAAATATTTGTCTTTTACAATATTTTTTTGTTACAGTGTTAATAGGTATGGGAGGACAGTGTAGGCCTGTCAAAAAGTACCATATGTTAAACAAATAGACAATGGTATTTAAATTTACAATCCACAAGGCCTACGACGTTCTCACATTTACAAAATATAGAAATAATCTAATAGAATAAAATCAAAACTAATTAAAAATTGTAGGTATATAATGTCAAATAATGAAAAAGCTTGCTAGTCTATGTTAAGTTGCAAAGTATTGGAACGAAGTTCTTTAACGCGGCTTGCGGTAGGAGTAAACTGGTAAACCGTTATGCCCCCTACATGCGACTTAGACTTGGATGGTTATCATAATAAAGCCGATAGTGAGGTCATAATGAAAATCCAAGAGCCATCTTGAATTTTCATTTTGACTTTGGTTGCATTTTTATTTTTTTCGTTATCTGTGTTGTTTTCATGGTTTTGAGGGAGATGGTGCTAAAGCCAAATAGTGAGGTCATAATGAAAATCTAAGAAGGCGACATCTTCATGAGAGCTTCTGAAAACTTATACTAGATGGCTCTGTGTTAAAATGCGTTTTAAACGAAAACTCTCTGCCTCTTTCTATTATATCCGATTGAGTGTGCGTGCGAGTATCGCGTAAGGAACGTCGTCCCTGACAGCGGTCCCCGACCGTTGTTTTTTCTTCTACTTACCATCCTCAACCTTACTGACTGGCGGATTACCGATTATACCGACGATATTACCGACTTATCGGCGGCACTAACTTAACATCAGTTACTGTAGTATATTACATCCCGCCACAGTTAAGAAGACTAAGGGTGAAATTCAACATAACTGAAACTGAACGCGATTAGCACATGTAAAAAGTGCTGTCAGAGTCAAAATTGTTGTGGAATATTGACACTGACAGCTCTTTAACGCGATTCAGCTGTGCTGATCGAGTTCAGTTTCGTTGGTGTAATTTGCCTTAGGGCGAAAGAGTCAGGGTAGCCCGCGACTGCTGGTTGTTGCTGGGTTGTTCGAAAGAGATACCGTGGTCCTGCAGGCAACTGAAGGAACACGGGTGGGTTTTCGTCAGTAAAAGTCATTCGATGATTTCCCACCAAAAAATAAAAAAGTGTAGCCCGCGAAATTCAAATATTCTCAAGTTTTTTTCTAATTCGGAGTTCAGTATAAGGTTGTATGTTGATCCAAGTATGATTCGCGGCCGTATCAAATATTTATTTATAGACTCCCCTCCACTCCTTCCATCTTTTGCGAGACTAGCGGAACCAAATTTGGTCTTGAAAACCCGGTCACAACGCATACAAAAGAGTTGATCAGCATCGTTGTATGTGTATTTATACGAAGGCTTTTGGTGACTTTTACGTACATAATAATAATAACAATATTAATAAAATTTAGTTATTCCGAACATGTTACAGACGAAAAATACATTTTATGTAGTTTAAAATAAAAATAGGTATAAGGTAGGTTACAAAGAAAGAAAGAAAGAAAACAAAAAATTATTTGACCCAAGTTCAGGTACACAATATTCACACAAAACAAAACAAAACAGAAGAAAATAGTATTGCGTGTCTCACAACTGGTTGGCATAAGAGTAAAGACAGGTATTACATAATTATTCTGTAACCACAAGGTCTGTACATGAAATGGGTGAGCCCTGCCTCTTAAACTAGGGCGACCTGTATCTTAAGAGACAGTGACTAAATATAGTACAATATTCTCTGGTCACTAGACCAGAGAATATTGTACTATTTACTTTTATTTTTTTATATTAATACCGTAACTTCTTTAAGTAGCAATAACTAACACTCGTAACATTTTTTTCCTTAAAGCCCCTTTGTACACAAACGCTTTCGCTTCTCGCAGTGAAAAACTACAGTTTATTCGGCTTGTGTAGGCACGGTCGTCAGTGTTGCATGGATCGCTATGGAAGCTTGTTAACAGACACGTGTTTCTACGGCGCGGTTACTGCGCCGTGCCGTAATGAAACCTTGTCGTGTACAAAGAGCCTAACGATACAAGAAGCTAAAAATCTTTATATTTTTATCATAGTTAGCTGCCCTCAAGATTATAAACATTTTTATAATCAACAACCACTATTACTAAAGTGTCGGACTCATGTCGTATAGCTGTCGTATATAGCGTCATCGTGTCGTAACGTTACAAATGTCCTCGTGTCGTAACGTTACAAATGTCCTCGTTATCGTGATTGCTAGCTTCTGTTTGCACACATTTCTTTGTTACAAGACCCTACTAAAGAAAACAGATAAAAACTTACTTACGGTATATTTTTTTATTGGTTTTCTGTCAATGTTTTCGGGTCTATGTTTGTTGTTTTGGTGAATGGAACGTGAAGAATATTTATTGTGAGTCTATAGTAGTCAATAACATATTTATTTTTGAAAAGTAAATAATTTCACTTATGTTTTATTTCATGTTTTTGTATCATCAAGAAAAAATCATATAATACAATACTAACGGTTAATTATAGAGTGACAATATCTACTTACACATACAATACCTAGTATTATCTATACCTAGTTTATCTTTTGTAGACCCATTAATTGTAAAAACACCTAGTCCTACCATTAAATCCGCTACGGGCTACGATTATCGCTACGGCGTAGCGAGCTCAAGCCATATTATTCAATAATTACGTTAGCGCCCTGCCTGCGTAGCACCGGCTACGAACCGCTACGGAGCTACGTTGCTATACGTTACGTACGTAGACCCAAATGTTTGCTACGAAAATGTTCATGTTATTTCGGAATAAAATTATGTTTATCGGCACATTTCGTGATTTGTATTTTTTTTTTAGATTGGTATATATGCTTGGATCCGTTATAAGATCGTAAGATGTTTTATGGAAGATATTTCAAGACATTGAATTGAGGTAATGATGTAACTTTATTTTAAGGATTTTTTTAATGTGAAAAGAATCAGAATGACTGCCTATATGTTCCATTCTGTATGGTTCAATAAAATTTTACTTATCGAACGATGCTTGATAAAATATATTCACATTTATGTAGCCACTTTTTTTCATGTAACGTTTTAACTTCGCACAAACACACACACACACACACACATCCCTTCCCTAACAGCAAAATCATTTCCAAATAATCGTATTATATGTCACTAACAATAAAAAGGAAATGACTCCCCTCCACGCTACTCGTCGGTGTGACACACGGCCGTAATAGACCCCCGCGGCCGATTTCACACCGTCACGAATCAATGTTCAATCAATCATGCTCGCTCCGAGCGATAATGTCGCCATGTGAATAATCGTTCGTCACATACTTTATCGTTTAAAGTAAAGTGATTTTTAAAAGTTTTATACTTGCTTACTGTTTGGGTAGTCGGAAATTTGATCAGTTATTACAAGGAAGAAAAGACGGTTTTTTGTCGTTTTATGATTTACGTTTTCGATGTAATTGTATTAGTTCTCTAAGAAGTAAGAATCATTCACAATGGAGTCATGATTTAATAATGATAAGCTTAAAATAGTTTCGGTTATTCAAATGATACCAACCATTCGAGCTAAATAGTCTGAACAAATTACAAATGTTTGTAACGGTAGGCATTTTTTTCCTTGTTCTTAAACTACATAACTTCACGTCTGTAACCCCCGACGGGTAATGCAGGTGTATTTAAACTACACCCACATTTCGCCAGTTATGTTTAAGTCCCATGTAATAGGGGGCGAGCCTATTGACATCAACCGGGCACAAAACCAGGCTCCGGGCTGCTACTGAGGAATTCCTGATAAAACCGGAAAACACAATAACACCTTGCCCGGGAAAAACGGGATTCACGCTCAGCATTAGCGTCATTATTATGACGTTTTTATACAAAAGCAATACGCATTTTTAACCCATCGTACATTCACAGCTCTAGACGAGTTTGGTCCCAGGTGATCGAGTGAGTCTACCAATTTATTGCGAGCCCACTTTTTTAAACCAACAAAATCCAATGATACTTTCAACGAACCAGGGGAAATCGTGATATCCGTACTTTGATCAAAGGAAAAACATGCCTAATTAAGGCAGGTACTTTTTTTAGGCTTGTATCGCAGATGCATCATTCTGTGTAGTGACGAAACGTCAGGCGGCTTAATTCCCGGGAATTCTATGAACTCTTCCCGACTTTGGAATTAATTCCTCCATCTTTTGCAGCCGTAACGTTGGTTTTTAAACACAAAAAAAAAACGTAATTTTCACCAAAAAATTTACAAAGAATTTTACCCTACTAATTGTGAAAAGCAAACTGAAAAACTCTGTTTACATATACACAAGGCAGCAGTTTACATACACATAAGCTCACGTCAAAAACGTCTTCTACCGATTTTTTTTTGTAAACAAATGTAGAAAACCGAGATACTTGTTAAACTCATGTCTAAATTATGTAGACAGGCAGAAAGTCCATTTAGACAACAACGGAGGGGAGGGTCAAACGGTAATGGTGCTCGAATGACCACGGACCTCTTTAAAACTGTGGACCACTATACACCACAGGTACAGTGATGCAAGGACGGACAGCATTTTAAACTAAAGTGTAAACGGGAAAGAAATAATACATCATTGTGAGAAAAAGTGGACTGATGGACAATGTCTTATGTTGCCCCAGATTTGAAGTAATTTCTAGAACGAACAAATGGTAGGTTTAGTAGCCGTCATCCAAAGGTCAATTCTCGTACTTATAAAGCGTTCATTCAAATCACATTCATTCATAGTGTCAAAAACGTGTCAAAAATTTATGCAAATTGGTTGTATTTTTGGCCGATTGAGACTAAGATTAGAATGCAAACCTTCTTAAAAATACGGGAATTGCCCGTCCGGTCAAAAGCGTCAAAATCAATGAGCTGACCAATCAGCTGAGAAGAGGCAATGACCCTGTATTGGGTAAATTATAATATACATAATGGATAAATAACCTCATACAATTTATCATTCACCTGTAACCAACCAAAAACAACTGAACAACAAAAACGAGAAACACGGCAACTTGCCAAAACCGAATTGACCCACCGAAGCTTTCTCCACTACGTTACCCCCAAAACACGTATGTCCCCATATCTGGCGAACTGGCGGTCCAACCCAATCTGTATGCAAAACGTCCCGAGGGTGGGGATCTCATTTCCTATCCCCCTAACCCCTCTCCCCTGGCACGTCCGTCGTCTAACTGACCCACCCTGGCCTGTCAAAAGATGGATGAATTTGAAAGAAACTTGCGCCCTACGGCGGGTAGGGATGTCATAACCAAGGTCTAAATATTTAGGTGTGCTGTGTTGAATACATTTCAGTACCTAGCTTACTACAACTATGTTATTGGAAATACTTAAATTTTAAGTCCACTCAAATCTGTGTGGTTCTGGCCTCAAAAGGTAATTTCAAAAACGAATGTACATGGTCCTCACATTATCTGACCAAGATTATGTCTGGACTTTAAAGATACTGGGTCCTCTGAGTTTCTTTCGGTGTTTCTACCCAGAGTAGTCAGACTGAGAACGCCGCGACCTCATCTAGTTTCTTAAATATGATGACGTGTAAAAGTGTTTGAACAAACGTAGTAATTACAGAAGTGTGTCCTCCAAGACATATGCCATAGTCACTTTCCTTCACAAGAAAATGCGTGGACCATTAACCACAGTACAGATTAACGACGTTCAAACTGTGAATTTAAACAGTAGATTACATGGCTATTCATATGCACAAGTAATTTTATTTAATTGGTTTGACCTTGTTCTTTCGTAAGGCAAAAATATTTAATTATAATAAAAGCAAGTCTTAAATTTTCGGTCTTGAATTGTCAACCCTACGCGTCCGAAAGACCATCGCGTTAGGGTTAAAGCATATCTTAACATTTTTTCACGCTTGACTTCGCTTTGATTTATTTTTTTATATCTTCATTGTGACCCTTCCTTTTGGATGATTTATAATCTGGCATTTTAAATTTGAGATTAACTTGTTTGAAAAAAATGAGCATAACGTTTGATATTAAACGCATTCGCTTTGGGTTTTTTGGGCTCAATTGAGTCGGCAGACACAATGTTATAATTTTGCATGTGACGTCAGTAATGTGCATTATACAAAATGCTGTCTGTACCTACGTATTTGATACGAAAGATCGAAGAAAAAAATATGTTAATTTATTTAGCACATACTGAAAGACACGCAACATAATCTAAAAAATGAAAACAAACAAAGTTGATTGTTTACGCGTATCTAATGTTATTTTTCATGTAATGATTGTGTACAACTCGTGAAATGTTTTTTTGTTTTATTTCTAGGGGAGACCGATGTTTCCTAACCGAGCATTAATATTCCTCACATAAACGAGATACATCACGCAGAAGCTTTCTTTCCCACGACTAATGTAACCTATTTCCAACTATAACCTCCAAAACAATAAAATAAAGCAATTATCCATTAGTAGCACCCTCTTCCATTCCTCGCGAAAATAAATAGATTACGTTAAAATATTTTATACAAATTAATTGGTAGTTAAATTCTCAGTTAACTTCCTGATAATACGCAAAGTTTAATTTAAACCGGTGTCTATAATTGCTGGTATTCGTTCAGCGTCTAATGAAATTAGCTATCGATGTAATTCAGTTAATGGAGGTGATTGATAGGAAAATGTGTTATATTTATTATTCAATAGCGTTTCGTAGCAGGCGGGCGTGTGAGCAGATGTATGAAATTGAAGAGATATGAGGAACAGGGTGTAAAGTTCGCTCATACTCCTTAGAAAAGGGAGGATCCTCCGACCAGATGGATGTCGTATCTGGTGGGCAAGTGCCCGATAATTGTTGTCGGGAAGTTGTATATATGCTAGCTGCGCGGTAAACTCTGATTGCGCGATGCAGGAATTGTGTGACGTCAGTGTGATGCGTTGTTCCCATGTGGCGGTGTAGATGCCGCCACAAAATTAAACGAAGCAAAAAGAGTATAAAAGGAAGCAGGTGGTGTTCTGAAGTTTCTGCCTACCCTCATGGGAAGCATACGTGAGCATGTGTATGTCATAGTTTTTAACTATTCACATTTTTTTGTTGTTGAACTGATGGACGCTAGTGATGACGCCAATCACGTAGCTGAATTCGAGTCCATTTAGATTGCCATCGACACGCTAAGAAGATGAAGAAGTTTTTACCGTCAATACGCAATGAGCCCGCGTGACAGTCGATAATGTAGACATTGAATAACATCATCATCAAATAGAGCCTAGTCGAGGTACTGGTCATCTTTTTACTGGGCCCGCGTGGTAGATTATTGGCCACCCCCTCTAACAGAAAGGAGGCCAATGATCCAGCAGTTGAAACACTGAAGGCTGATTGCGATTATGCTATGCTAGTTTTAACTGCGGCTTCTTCATTTCCTCACATAAAAATCATGATGATCGCGACAGTTAGTTCACCATCTCAGAAATAACGAAAACACTTCTATTTTCCACAGAGACGATGGAACGCGCATTAATGTGGCCATAATTTTTTACATAAGGCGACTATCACACACAAAAGCACGTGCCTCACATCAACACAGACAGAACGTAAGCCCTTTTTAAACAAACCTAACTCTGAAAGGTCGAACAGGGGCACAGAATAAAAAATGCACATGTAATATTTTCCTGGGGATAAACGGAGCGACATGTGTCAATGTGAACCGTTAGGGTCAAAGCACACTGCGACAGAACGAAGAGTGAACGTGGCGAGTCGCTTGCTCGGGAAAGCGCTTTTGTTTGAGTGCATGTTCATATTTCAAAGTTCAAGCCTTAAGCCTTTGAGTGAAGATTTACACTGATATGCTGTGAAGTAAATGTTGACTGAGGGTTATTATTATCTCAAGTGGCAGGCAGGTAGGTAGGTAATGTTAAAACATAGTGCAGTTTTGTGAATTCATAAAATCCACAATACATACGCAATCTATACGTATTGCCACTTAATCAACTATCTAATATGTAGTTTAAATAATTTTTTGATTGACCGCTTGTTAATAAAAGGTCCTAAATAAATTTTAGTTGCAATGGAATTTGAACTTCGTCATGTGAATAATTGAGTTTGTGTTCCAAAATAAATTGATAACAAAATATGTATGAATTTGTGCAATGTGAAGGGGCATTCACTAAGTATGTAGGTAAATGGAGGAGAATTTATATGCTTGTATCTTTGTCTAAAACTAATCATGTTTCGGCAAAAACAACACCACTCTGGTACGCTTCAGTGTAACTTAACATTTACACTGACACGTCTAAATGTCCGTCGTATGAAGAAATACGATAGTTGTGACTCACAGAATATAGGTGGCGCTGTAATACCTTGCGTGATCAGACAACTGATGGCTCACATACATCATTCATGAAGGTTTTGGGTGGGACTTCAAATCAGCGAGAAATGCTGTCATAAAGTTAAGGCAGCTTGAAATAACGAAGTTTGACAGAAATTCAGTGATGCAAATAGATTCTACCCACAGAAAAATACTTAAATAATAAAAAATAATAAGGTAAGGGTCTCGATTTTCACTAAGGTCAATAATTATGGTCTGACAGAGAATTTAAAAAATCTAATAAAATTATAATTAGATGGAATAAGCATTATATTTTACAGTTTAAATATAAAAACATACTCATTTTTAAGCTGTGAAAATGTCGCAAATGAATGCTTCATGGGAACACTGGGGAAAGAATAAGCGGTTTGTTACGTTTAAAATAATTGACGTCATATTACATAAATCGCCAACTTCACAACTACAAACGCCACGTCAAAGTAACGCCATCATTCAGATGCAAACGACAGGGCCCACGGCCGTGTTCAAAAATATCACCCTTTGTCATACGGATAGCTTGGAACGACAGTTTTATTGTACCTTTGTAAGTGTACTGCTTACCTAAGCAGACGTGAAGGCGTGACGACGTTTGCCAGTTTTTTTTTTTGAATGTTTATAGAACTTGTGAGTACTTTTGTGCAGACGATAGCACAAACACGTGAAATAAACGTAACGTAAAATCGAACGTTTTTTATTCGAAAATACAACTAGACTAGCATTTTTGTTTAAATTTTTGCGACAGCCACAGTTCGTATCATGCATAGATATGAAGATAAAGTCTTTTAACTAAGTAATTATCGGCGAAACGAGTATTATAAAATTTAAAGTCGTTTGAATTTGGCCTTGGCAGGCAAAAGGACCTCTCAAGAAGATATTTCAGAATAAAACACAAAAAACAGAACATACTGTTAAAACAAGTTATATTACGAAAGCTGGATAACATTTTCATATTTATCTACATTTCATAGACATTTTACTCCATGAAACTCGAACGGTTGTTAAGACCTAACTAAACAACTGCCATGATGTGATGAGCATAAAGTTTACAGTTTACATCAAGCTTAGTTTTACAATTTACAGGTAGCTAGGTTCAACATATTGTTTACAAGCTAAACTTAGTTTTGATAGCAAAAACATGATGAGTTCGAAGTTGTAGTTAAAACTTTACGATTTACACGGAGCTTAGTTTTTAGCTATTTATGCCAGTTTGAACTAGGTTTGAACTAAATACAACTTACATAACAACTAACTGAGGTTTCTAATCCGTTGGAAAGCGTAGGTAATTAGACCACTATTCGAAGTGGATATTTAAGAGCTTATTATAGTTTTTTTTATAGAAAGAGTACATCATGAAACTATGCTTTTAGGCAAAAGGAAAACGGAGCCTTTTTATTATTATTCTTTTCTTTCACAGGGTGTTTTATGTTGTTAGGTTTATTCAGTGAAGTATAAAATCATGGGAAAGTACTCTGTCCAAGTGTAGGAATGAAAAAATATTGTTTGCTGCAAGGTTCTTTTTAATACAATCCCAAAATTGTAATCTGTCACCCATCAATAAACTGTCCCAGCAAACGAAGCTTTACTTTCCGCATCCCATCCCATTCATCCCAAACGATTTCCAATAAAACAATACCATAAATATGAATCAATGTACGAAAATAAATCATGTACAGACCAATGATATATGGAACCTATTTGTTTATTGTCAGTCGGTGTTACATTGTCTGTTTTTGAATTTCAATATCCAGAGCTCTGAAATACATAATACTCTGCAATACATTTGGTCATTTGATATTTTGGTGTGACAATGACGTACGGAATCCAAAGAAATAGATATTGGCTAGATATAGGTAATCGTAAAGTCACTTTTCAGCGTATTTGTGGTTCAAACGCAACAGGCGACGGACGGAAGGTTACAACGGTGCGGTTTAAAAGGAGATATAGTGACTAAATTTTAAAAGGGCATACTTTGATGGTTTGGTCATGTTGAGAGGATGAATGAAAGGCGACTAACAAAAGGTATTTACAAGGCAGATGTGAGTGGAAACGCCGGGAGGGGGCGCCCTAGAAAGACATATAGTGACCTTTTTATTTATATACTCGTAAAAATGGCTTGCTGCACTTACAGTAAATAACAAAGCACGCAGCAAGCCAACGCTTAACAAAAAAAACACACTCACAATAAACATTTATTTACTGCTATACATAAATATGTCGACATCTGGCTCCTTAGCAATCAGGGCGTTTAGCAGACTGATCGCCTGGATTTTGGGTTATCGGTTATGTACTTCAGAGGTCAGGTGCGTAGTACTCGCAACTGGCGTGCGTGTAAACAGATGTTTGAACGCAAAAGGAGGGTGCAATGATCGCAGCAGTGGGGGTCTGTAGTTTCTGCCTATCCCCATGGGAAGAAGGCGTGATTTTATGTTTGTATGTGTTGGTTCATCTGTGAGTGTTGGCAGCAGTGTCCTTATGCCAAACCAATTACGACTCAGATTATCAAAGTTAGTTAGAAAATCAGTGTGCCACCTAGCAAACGATTTCGAGAATGCTTTGTATACTTTTTAAATTGCTTTCATGATGTCACTAACTTAAAAAAGCTAATGTAACTGCCATTAGAAAATTCTGACTTTTTTGTACCATTGAAATACAATAGCAGGTAGGTCCCAACTTATTTCATAAGCATGATACGTATCTATTAGTAGATAAAAAACAACGATTAGATACAAAAACATTTTCGCTAAAACTATTTTTATATTGTTTTTGCGATTCCATTTCCGTTCCTAAGTTACCCTCCCTCTAATTATTTCTTAGTAAAACTAATGATAAGGTAGATTAATGTTTTTATTTATAGTTGTGAGGAAACTGTTATTGATAAAGATACACAAAACATTTTTGTGTATGTGTTTTTTTATACCCATGTATGTATCCACACTTATATTATGAATTCGAAAGTAACTCTGTCTGTATGTTACCTGTTTACGCGAAAACCACTGAACGGATTTCGATAAAATTTGGCAAGGAGGTAGATGGCATCCTGAAAAAGGACATAGGCTACATGTCGTTGCGGTAGCACGTTCTAGTGGGATAAATTCTGACACCCACGCGGGCGAATCCGCGGGCAGAAGTTAGTATGAGATATAATTGGCTACCTGAGTTAGCAACGACGTAAGCCAAGGCACGTGGCAAGCCAGGAAGTCGGAAAAATGTTTATAAGTTATGATTATTTCGAGCTATCCTCAAGGAAGGCCTTCTAGCGACAGCCAGGGCAAATCGAGGTGGGCAGGAAATATGTTTTATTTATGTTCTCTTTTGAGAATGTGAATGAGAATAATTTATTAGTAAAACATAGTTAATAACATATAAAGGAGAAGGATCGTAGCAGGTGGCGTTCTGTGGTGTGTGCCACAATATAAACTCACGCCACTTCCCCCATGGGAAGTGAGTTTATATTAATGTTATGTAGATCTTAAAATAAGGTAGTACGCTATGTTTTGCTAATATTGGCATATTAATGATTTTGATTAATATGATTAAAAATATTAAATGAGTACTATTAAATTTCAATGATAAAATTACAACATAATAATTATTAATATGTTATTGTGTATTTCATAGATGTCGTGATGGTTCAGTGGCCTCGCCTCTCAAGCATAAGGTTGTGGGTCATTTTTACTCACAGTCACATTGTTACTTATCCGGGCAAGTAACAATGTGACGTTTTCAATTCATATGTACTTTCTGAGTTAGTCATCGGTGAAGGCAAACAAGGCGGTGGAAGCAGAGGTGGCCCAGTGGTAACAGCCCCGACTTACGAGTTGCAGCTCGTGAGCCCAGGCAGGTGCTTTACTTTGTGTAAAAAAGTAATAATAAAATAAATAATAATTTCATCACCACTACTCTCAAAAACGGTGAAGGAAAACATCGAGAAGAAACCGGCATGTCCTAGAACCAAAAAATTCGAAGACATGTAACGTCTACCAATCCGCACTGAGCCCGCGTGGTGGATTACGGCTCACTCCCGCTCATAAAGAGGCCTGTGTCCTAACAGTTGGAACGATAAAGGCTGATTGTGATTATGCTTATAAGGCAAACATCGAGAGGAAACCTGTACTTATAGTTAATATGAGTCTGAAATCGCCAACCCGTCTTGGGGAAGCGTGGTGATAAGCGCTCGTGCCTTCTCTGTATGAAAAGAGGCCTGCAGTGTGACAATAATAGGCTGGTGTTATTTGATTAACTCTTACACGATAAATAAAGAAAAAAAAAGTTGTTTGAGAAACTCACAACAAGCCCTTTCATTTGATATGTCAAACGGTATAGTTAATTAAAAAATTAAAAAAAAAAAAATTAATTAATTTTCTAATTTACCCCCAAGTCTGTCAATACCCCCACCTCATATAAAAAATGCGTTTATTTACGTTACACGACCGTGTTTGGGTCACGGAAATTCATGTATGTGTACCAAATTTCAACTGAATCAGTCCAGTAGATTCGGAGCAAATTGGCTGTGACAGACGGACAGACAGACAGACACACGAGTGATCTTATAAGGGATCCGTTTTGCATTAGGACGTACGGATCCCTAAAAACGTTAACAACACAAAATATGTACGTATTTCTGAAAATATTTCATAATCAGTTAAGCGATTGATGTGAGCAAATGAGAAGAAGGATGGTGTTATCTTACCCATGTTACTGTATCCCAACATCTTAAGACCCGCATCAGACAATAGCGCGACCCAATTGTAAATAAGCAAACATTTACTTTTACTCTGCACTCGTCTCAAACAAAACAGTGCATTACCGAACGCGGGAACCAATTCTCTACCGACGTGCCACCTCTTGCACTTGCACGCAGGGCTGGCACGCGATAACAAGGAACTTTGTGAAATAATAGTATTCGGACCACATTAAATGACTTTCAATATATCTTTCACATTATATAGCATAGCATAATCTTCAGGCCTCCTGTCTGTGAGAAGGATTGGGCCGTAATGCACCAAACAGGCCCAGTTGCGGGTTGTTAGATGTCACACGTCTTCAAAGTTTTGGTTCTAAGACATACCGGTTGCCTCACGATGTCTTCCTTCACCGTTTTGTAAATGAAACAAAGTAAAGCGCCTGTCTGGGTTCGAACCTACGACCTACACCTCGTATGGTGCGCCCGTTACCACTGGGCCACCACTGACCCCATGGCAATTCAAGAAATCTGAATTAAAAATCCTGAAAAGTTTTATTATTATCAACTCGAACTATCATCCAGCCTTCTATTTTAAACCCAAATACAACCACATAAGTTTCTTACTTACTAGGAAAACTATGCAAAAACATACGCTGGCAACCCTAACTGAGCCACGTACGTCTTCAATTAGACTGGAAGTGTTTTCCCTTTGCTACCATACTCTTGAGGTAATGGAACCACTATTGGTCTAGTAAAATTTGTGTGAACTGTGTTTAAATTGCTACTGTTGTTTGCAGGGTTATTTTGGGATAAAGGAAGACTGTGATGAACTTTGATCTGGGAATTGAGTTAAAGGTAAATTGGGATAATGTGGTATTGCTTTCTACCAGATAGATAGAAATAATAATACTAAAAACGTTTAGTTTTCTCCACCACAACACACATAATGAACAATGAGTACAATACATAATTGTGTATACAAAAAATGCAATTCATTATTTATTAATTGTCTATATAGTTGTGTTACAGGTCTCCAGGCCTCCCAACTATCCGGACAATTCACAGTAGTACAAACATCTACTAATAGACGGTAATGTTGGAATGGAAGATATAAAACAGTTCACCAAAACGACTAGAGAACTGTTATGGCTGTTGTCTTGCGTACCTTGTACCACCCATACTCGCACACTTACGCGCATATTTGTCTTTACATACAATTGCAAATTAATGGTAAATGCAAAGTGGAAGAGCGCAGTCTCCTAACACAAGCAATTTTTTGCCAAATCTTGTATGTCACTATGCAATTGTTTTTTGTTGACAATTCACTTTTAGTCCCAGATGCAGATGTTGAATTAATTTTCTGTTGTCAAATATATTTGTATTAGTCTTTGTGATTGCTTGACTAAAACTCAACGTTCAATAACTTGACATGACAATTAATAACGGATTGAATTATATTGGTTAAAAAAAAAACAATTGTAACATTAAAACTATTTTAAACGTAGCATTTGGTCACCATAACTCAAAGAAACCACGTCACGTTGACAGCCCATAAACAGGAATAAAACCATAAAAATATAAAACGTAAAGTTACTTTCCTTCCGTAATTTCATTGGCAATAAAATAGTACGGCTACATTCGGTTACAAAGTGGTGAGGAACAAAGAGGTAATACCGGCTGCGGATATCAATGCCGAGTTGAATGGAACGCAGTGAGGGCAGGCCACGGTGGTGCAGGTAGTTGGTAGTGCGACTAGGTAGCTAGATATGTGTGGCCAATCGGAAGCTATAGGTACTTGAAATGAGAAAAGTTTTGAATAAATTTGTGAGGTATTTTGTTTGAAGCTTTGGCTGTTTCTAGAATATTATATGCTTGGGTAACTTGTGGTTCTCATTTCGAAGAACGCATGCTTCACAAGCTTTAACTTAGATCAAATAAATTTCTTGTCTTTCATCTTTCTTTAAAAAGTATATGAACAGAGTCAACTAAAGACAACTCAAACATGAAATAAACTCCAAACTGACCCATCTCACGCTAATCAATTATCTACGAAAAACCCAAAGTAACGTTACAATAGAACGGACTTCCAAAAGCAAATATACTCAAAACGAATCCGCTGGTATTATTTACACTATATTAGTAAAAAGCGAGCGGATCCGTAGGGCGGGGGCGGAAGCGCCTCGCTCGCCGGAAATGAGCTTTCGATATCCGCCCGCCCCTCCCGCGCCCACTTTGTCCAAATCAATTTCTCTTTACAAACGCCCCCGCCGCCCAAAAAATGCATCGCAAATGTTTGAGAGCAATCCGTGTAAATTTAATTATTGCTTTTTGGGTGGTTCCCTTTTTTTCCCGCTCAAATTCTTGTATACGTCCGCATCGGATCCAATTGCAGTATATTTTTTCGCGGATTTAATTATTGTGTTTTTATTTTATTTGTGTGAGCCTTTGTTCATTTGGTGAATCGAGTTTTAGCTGAATGCTTGTGCGAGCAATTTAAATTAAACTAATGCCTTTCACGCGATTTCTTCATGAACCAAATCGCTTTTGCATTTAGGCGTTGCATCAATTTATATGGCAGCAGCATTACATTCAGTGAAAATTATTGCTTTTCAGAGTGATTCATATATCTTTTGTTAACCTAAAGGCTATTAGGCTCGACGCAATTGTTTCAATGAATCGAATTTCAGTTGTATTATAGCGAAAATCGTAATTTTCTGTGTTGCTGCAAAATTGAATTTTAAAGCTCATATGTTTATTTAAAGAGTAAAATAAAAGCTTTCAGTGGGTATGCACATTCGTAGTAATAAATTAAATTTCGCTTGCATTACATGTAACAGAACTGTACGGTGTAAAAGGAGATATATTTTTGTTGAAGCCGAGGTCTAATTATTTACTTTTTTTACCAAGGGAATGTGTTTGCTTGTGTTTCTCTTTGAGTTATTTAAAAAGCTTATTCCATTGTCAATTACTAACATTAAAGCTGGTTGTTTACTGCGAATTTATTCTCATTTCTGTTAGTATGTTTTACGTTGAAAGTTATTTATTATTTCAACATTATTAAAATTTAATTTTTGAAGAATACACTTTTTTCAAATGCCTTAGAGAAGAATTTCTATATTGGATGAGATCCTTGATACAAATAAGAAGAAAAACATAATGAATTTCCGAACCCAATCAATACACCGACATCTTATAAAAACAGCCCAGTGAGTCGGCCTTCCGATGAACGTAGAAAAAAAGTGAAGTCTAGGAAAAGTCTCGAGTGATCACTTAACTCCTCGGCAGCTGAACTCAAGTTGAGGTAACTACAGCGACTGCAGTGAACCCACCAACTTTTAAATTCAATCAACCGGTTAGAAAATGTTCTAGAAACAAACACGGTTAGGCCCTCTCGTATTTTTTTTTTCTAAAGGTTTTAATGGCTTCGTTTTGTGTACGCGTTCAGAGTTAGGGTTTAGTCCGTTTGTAAACTTAAATAAAACTGAAGAATTGTAAGGAGTTAAAACCCAATACTGTTCTCCGAAAATGAAATAAACCAACGAAAGTTTAAAATAAATGAACACAGTTTTTTTTTAAATATAAACTCGCTACTCGGCAGTAGGTACCTATATACGCGTATAGTCAATTATGACGGTTTACTATTAATGTATTAAGCTTATTACCAGTAGTTATAAAAAATACTTGCAAGCATGACTTAAGGTTTAAAACTACGATACGCTTTTCTGACTCAAAAACTCTGCAGTTTTTTCTCAAAATCTGCAGTGCGGTGTGCGAGTGGATCGTATCTCCGGTGCCCTCGGTATTCACTGCAATTTCACCGCTCACCGTTTTTATTCACAGAAAACGTTGAATACTTTGAATGCCTCAAAGTGTATTCAATTAAGAGTTTGCTGGACATTTTAAAAAGAATTTCGTTTATGCTTACTTTTTCTGGGATGTAAGTCGAATTAGAGCAGTGGGCGATCGTCCAAGCAAATTATATGAGTGTTACTGAAATTACGTTTTTAATTAAGCCGTAGAATGAAAATACTTACAAGCTATGACACCATTTATGAAACGTTCACAAAAGTAGGAGCATATATCTTGTTTTTTTTTTTGACAGAATTTCTTCTATATTTGGCATAGAAGCCAAATTACCGGGCGTTTCACCCCGAATAGATATTAAAACACGAACTGACACTTGACAGCAGCCATTACGACTGACATTCGGGAGCAATTGACTGGAAGCCGCCTTAACGTGCCCGGCTAGTGTGACTTCAAAACTTGGGAAATTTATGAAAATGCGACTTCGTGAGTTCCAGATTGTTATTATTATAAAGACTAGGTTTTATTGAAAGATACTCTTGATACTTATAAAAAACAACTGAGCCTGAACATAAAAGTCCCAGTAAAAAATAATGGCGTCTCGTTTTTCGAGACTAATAGAAATAAAAAAACATTAGGTATCATCGAAATAAATTGCGTTGCTGAAATTGAGTACCTAAACTAACTTTATTTCTTGCAGTAAACACTAAGGGGTTTATTTATAAACTATGATTAAACTTAAGAGACGTTTGGGCGTCAAAAATGTATGCTTGAACAGTCGCTAAACATTACTTAACTTTAAGCATAGTTTATAAATAAAGGGGTAATTTAGGGTGGATTTCACCAATGAAACTGAACGTGATCAGCACATAAACTAGGTTTAAGGGCTGTCAGTGTCAACATTTTTATGGAATATTGACACTGACAGCTCATAAAAGCGTTTCAGTTTCATTGGTGAAATCGGCACTTAGTAAGTGAACTAAATAAACCAAGGTTAAATTGCCTGTCTACGAAAATATACGACAGTATTGCTTTTACTTTTGGACCCGCAAATAATTAACCCATATTACTTTCGTAGGCGTACGATCAAATATTAATTGCTTTTTAGAAAACAGTAGCAAAAGAAAACATTTTCATTTACAATCTAAATAAGCATTGTGGTACTAGGCGGCAAGCAATCAAGGAGTTGTATTTTTTTCCCAGCTGTAATATATGAAGGTATGTTTACACAGAAAGCCACGTTTTTCGCAGCGTTAACGTTCAGAGTACAGCTCTCAAGAGAAACATTCGTTGGTAGGTCGTTAAAGTCGCGCCAATTTATTAAATGCGATATATAGCTTGTTTGTAGGTAGTGCGGCTGTGCGGCTGTCCTGTCCGACTTTAAGATTTAATGCTACAATTTATTAACTTTCTCTGAGATCATGCTTGCTTGGTATTCGTAGATTGTGGCTTAAGATTAATATATAAATACTGTGCTTTAGTTGGATGCAAAACTCATCATCCTATTAAAAAAACTGTCAATTTAACCTTTTCTAAAATCTTAATTACATCGTCAGAATTTTCATAATCACGAACATAAAGTAAAAAAGAAATAACTCAGTTCACCTATTAATTTTCATCTCTCAAAAAAACCGTCAAACTTCAAGCAGCGACATTCAAACTGAGTGTAAACAGAGATCCAACCGAATTGGATTACGACTGTAATTAATCGAGAGTGTGCCTTCGCGACAAGACGACCCCCGCCCCCCCAGCTCCGACCCTCCTCGTTTCACCCCTTCTGTCGCCCAGCAGCAGAGGTTTATTTTTACAAAGCGAAGGACCTCCATTTCATTAGAAAGCTAAAAAGACTTGAGAGAATAGTTAGTTATATTGAATGCTCAATTGCGTTAAATTCTATAGTTTCGTTTATTGTTTGCTTGTAATTCTCTTCATTCAATAGTTTAATTCTTTTTCTTGTTTGTGTTTCCGGAAAAAGGGAAAAAAACTTTACGATTCCTTGCTTTACGGTTCCTTGCGAAATCCGCTGAAGGAAACACGTGAAATTTTCGCCAATTGGCATATTTAATTAAAGAACAGTTCAAGTTACGTTTCGTAAACTCTTAAAAAAAAACTAATAACATAAATCACATAGCCGAACATTTTAAACACAACATTTGAAAAAGTTAACAACTTAAATGGCAACATGAAGAACCAACCAACCAACATAAAGTCTCGTAAACACTGGTGCGACGACACAGCGCGACACAATGGCACCGCGTGTCGCGCGACGAGCGGTGCCTTTGTGTCACTTTGGCGTCGCGCCTGTTTGCGGGAGCCTTAACGCAAACTAACCAAAACTGCAAGTCGGCCCTCGGTCATAAGCGATGAAGTTTAATGGCGCTGCCAACCTCACAGCGAAAAACGAATTCCACAAATGTTCGTTAAAATGTTCAAATAATCTAATTGGTAAACTGGCGGCGTCAGATAAGAGATGCATCCGACGACCGACCGTTACTTTTTACTGGGAAAGCGCAGTTTAGATAGACGCGAATATGTGCTGCCTGTTACACCGGAGTGTAGTGGACGACGGGGCATTGCAGTTTTGGTTGCATGACTTGGCGCTTATTGCAGTTTAGTGCTACCACGAGGACTTTGACGTTCGAACCTTTAAAACTTACATATTAATGAGCTCATAAAAACTGGTGCCCAATATAAAGTAGGTGCCAACAGAAAAAAAAAAATTTTAAAATAAATCTTTTAAACTAAAACTAAATTCAGCTCTTTGTGCATTGCACGTTACAAAAAATAATGAGTTCCTGAAGTTCATGTGTTCATTCGCACTATTGCGACTATGAACACCACAAAGGTCAACTGTCTTCCTAACCATCGTCCATCATGATGTAGATACAAAATCTGCAAACATCACGTGATCCAAACTATAATTTGTCTAAAAACCTTGCCAATAAGTAGATAATTAAAACACTCGTGATGATACACACCTAGATTCCTAAACTGAATCATGCCCCGTGAAGCATTGTGGCTCATAGCATCAATTCGTCCACTCCACACAAACAAATGAGCAACAACGATGCGCATTTGTACTTGTTCCGCGAACTACGTCTCGACAATTTATGAATGTTGTTTTGTATACGACGTGCTAGATTAGTGTGAAATGTTCCGTTAACAACGACATCTGTAGCGCTTATTAGTTTAGTTTTTTGTGCGTGAGTTATGATGGCAATTATGCGAGTATGTTTTGGCAGTGAATAGCTAAGAGAGATAGACGGGCGTTGTACGTTAAACTGAAAGGTTATTCCAATTGTGTTCTTTTTATTTTTTTTTATTTTTTTAAGATTGATAATGCATTGAAAATTAGGTACCTACCTAAACTAAAAGAAAATCATTAATTCTTCTAACAACCATCATCAAACCTTATCACGAGACACGTAACAAAAAAAAACCTTTTAGAATGAAACCACATCCATAACATTCATTTTTTCGCACGTCCATTTATTCGCTCGTTACGGTGTGAACGGCGCGGCGGCCGCTGTCAGCACATGCGGCTAACTACCGATATTGGCGAAACGCTGCGATTTATCGTGCGCTTGCGATGGTCGCGCGTTAATTTTACGATTCCATTCGTCGAGAATGTTTAGTTTTTAGAGGATTTTTTGGCAAAAGGTTTTGTTGTGAACTTAAAGTTAGTCGTACAAAAGCCCAAAATGACCTGCGACTTGTCGATAATTTGCATCAGTCCTAATCATATTGCTTTTAGTTGTATTAGTAAAGAGGTTGAACCAAATACCTACTTACAATAATACCAGCCTATTATTGTCCCACTGCAGGGCAAAGGCCTCTCTTACAGAGAAGGCATGATCACCACGCTTGCTCAAGACGGGTTGGCGATTTCAGACTTATAAAGTCCAGGTTTCCTCACGATGTTTTCCTTCACCGATGTCAGTAATGTCCAAGATAAACTCAGAAAGTACGTATTAATTGAAAAAGTCACATTGGTACTTGCTCGGATTTGAACCCACAACCTCGTGCATGAGAGGCGAGGCCTTAACCACTCTACTTGCTCAAATAAAATACAACTTGTACATACCTATAATTTTTATGTCCATGAAGTTAGAATTAGTAACTATACACCAGATTAGTTACAACCGTTTATAAGTTCGTTTTAAGAAGCTCATTACAAAGGGTCAGTGTCAAATTACGACTTCCGTAAGTACCTATCTTAAAGATAGTATCGCCATCGAAAATCACCACTTTCAGCAGGCTTTACCTATCCATAACCAGAGGGCCTAAACAAATGGCAATCGCTTTCAAAGCTTTTCACATTTTTACGACTCTCAACAGAATTAACATAAGCTTTTCGGTAACGTAACAATCTTTTACTTTTTATCCCGATATTCCCACGGGATCGAGACTTATGCGGGTGAAACCGCGGGACGCAACTAGAAAAATTCTTCCACAACAAGTCCATGTTCGCACAAACGTTTTTTATCACGGCGATTGTTTTTCCAGCACAGGATTTTTAACGCTCTGTTAAGCGCCGAGAGTATACAGTTATTCTTTAAGTCAACATGAATTTAAAATGTATCTATCTTTTGTAAATTCAATAAAGTTATCGCTGTTAATATGTCATTTTGTTCCTCTGCACGAGTAAATGACCGGGTTTTGTCAACGGAAAAATAGAGAACATGACACATAGAATAGACAAAATGACAGATTTCTTTGCCTATTCTACCGTTGACAAAAAAGTACCTACGGTGGTCATGCGCGTGCAGGTGTTTAAAAAGCTGGTTTTTAAACCCTCAAAACATCACAATTTATTACTCTACAAAACCCTCCACTGTTTATAGCTGCTTGTATCATAAACAGTCAAGGATAAATATGAATTTAAAAGGTTTTTTAAAACCACCATCTCCGGTCTGGCGCGACGCCAGGTCTTCACAATGTGCTCATCGGCTTCTTTTAATGTCAAATTAATGTATACTCTCTCTTCTGCTGTTGTATTTTTTTTGGAAACTGTGATTGCAATGGTGTCGTAACGTACTGTAATCATGAAAACAGAGACTTCTGCAATTGAAATTAAGGGGAATACAGGACCTAAACGCAAGTTTTATAATGCCTAACAGTATATGATCCACTGCAGTAAACAAAATCAGAAATATATATGATATTCTTCAGCATATATGCTTGTTAGATAGTATGTGATAGAAAAAAAAACACAAAAAAACCTCTAAAAATTTATTTTAACGATTGAAAATTTCTGAACATCCGTACGGCAACATATTCGTGAGAACTTTGTATAATCATCTCAGCGCTGTTGCTGGATTCGTTTTCTCCTCTACCTATCATTATTTCTCCTGACAAAGTTAAATCTGTTTTTATGTATGTATTTATGTATTAGTAGTTTATTCTTTTTCGAGTTATCTATCTCTTTTGTTGCACCTGCCATGTTTTATCTGTGCATCACCCTGAAGTTGACTGGTAGAAAATTCATCTGGCATTAAGTGCGCCTTTGAACAGTATTTTTTAATTGTTCATAAAGTTTTCATAAATAAAATAAAAATCATACCTACATATATATATGTAATGATTCTGATTTTTGCTGTTGTAAGCCTCTGAAATCAGTTAATCTCCTTTTCCTCACTTTTCCGAGAGGATCACTCAGAACCCGAAACAACTATCAAATATTTGTAAGTACCTAGTTCGAATCATACTGCTTTAAGGTCTAATTTATGGTTATGATATTCCATATAGTTAAACAGTTGAGTTCCAGCGATTAAAACTAACTTTGCTGCGCCAACTTTAGTTCTACAGCCACTTAATGAACACAGCTAGCCAAAACTGAGCAAAACACAAACTTCTATTTAACATAAATCTAAAACAAAGTAAACTAGACCCACAAATAAATACACTTAAACACAAATAGTACTCATGTAACAGGTCACGTTGAGTGCATCGCACAGGCACCGAATCTGCGGCCCGGTGAAGCATGTGTGACCAAACTTGGTAACGACCACTCGGGAAATGCCCGGAAAATGCGTATTGGGTGGACTGGATTGGAAATATTTAGGATGCCGGATACGTGTGAGCTAAGTTTAGGGGAAGTGGAACTGTTGCTAAGTTATGCTGCGAATTGAACGGGTGTTGGGTTGTCCAGAAGTTTACATTTTGAAGCTGGCTTGAAGATGATATTGTAGCACCAGAATACGTGACAGAAGTTTTTTAGAGGACAAGTTGCCTTTGGATTTTAGTCTTTAAGTACTTGGTTGCCAAAGTATTATTCTTCTCCGTCGGAGTGGCATTTGTTAATAGATCTATTTTTATTTGGAACATACAATATGGGGCCTTATGAACGTTAAGGAACGCTTATGAACGTTCCTTTTTAACCGACTTCAAAAAGGAAGAAGTTCTCAATTCATCCGTATGGTTTTGCATGTTTGTTACGTGATATCTCCGCAATAGGGGATGGATAGGGTATGCCTCAAGGGTGGTCCCATATACATTTTATTAACTTTGCTTGGGTGGTTTTTCAGTCAGCTTCAATAATACCTTTATTCCACTTAGTGATTGTTTTACCATGACAAGAAAGTGAAAAGGAAATGATTATTTAATTCAAAATACATGGATGGATTTTAAAAAACAATATTTAGATTCCCTTATCAATTTTAATTTCTCTTTATTATAATCTCGTATGAGCCAACTACCTAGTGCGTACATAGCTACTATACATAAGTAAACCATAATCCGGACCATTTATCACCCATTATGTATCAATTTAATGGTCCAGCATGGCCGTTTTATGTAAATGGTCAGCGGCCACGTGACCGTGACTCTCTTTGTGCTCATTACGCGATATTAACGCTGAAAGTGGGCTTTAATTGCAGTTTCAGCTATTAATTGATGTTCGTCGGCACATTTGCATGATTCATTATGTTCTAGTTTAGGAAATTCAAGTCATGCATCTTATATTCGTTTGCCAAAAGATATATTCTACCGAATTTGAATGTAAGTACCCAATTTAAAACAACATATTGTGCTTTTTCTGTGCAAAGAACATAATATTGAAAAGCTATTTTATCAACGGTACTTAGGTGTGAAAAACGAATTCATAATTAGGTTTTAAGGTATTTTGTTTCTCTATGGTTTCTCTTAAAGTCTAAGGGTGGATTTCACCAATGAAACTGAACGCGATCAGCACATAAACTAAGTTTAAGAGCTGTCATTATTTTCTATGGAGTATTGACACTAACAGCTCTTGAACACGTTTTATATGTGCTGAACGCGTTCAGTAACATTGGTGAAATCCGCACTAAGTCAATTTGTACACACTCGTTTTTCTTGCCGTAAAAAATTCGCCGTGTGTAGGTAGGTACGTTCGTCAATGTTTGTTGAAAGAAACATTTTTTCTATGGCGCGGTTTATACGTCGTCCCGTAAAGAAACCGTGACATGTACATATCTGAAGAACTTTTAAATCATACACTTAACTACCACCAAGAAATTCCTGAAACTAGTGTTTAAAATAATTATCTTCGTACATCAATCGATTTAAAACGCCACCAATACGAGACAGTCACAAGTTGCTAAACCCATTAAAAGTATCACTTGTAAATATTTAATCGGTATGGCGAAGGAAATCGCGAGGAAGCCTACGTGTGAATAATATAATGACTTATACGTCTACGTGGATGCAACGTGGGAACGTGCACAGCAGACAGCAGTCTACTTATTAAAGTGGCTTGTATTTATTGATTGAGGTGGTTTATGTAAGATTTAAGATAGAAGACAAAGGAAATAAGTGTTACTTAGTTGCAAGGCCTTTAATCTAGGCAAGCGAATTTATAAATACAGAGACGGAACGAGCATTGATACAATCAACCTTACTAAGTTGAGTTTTGGCGATTGCAGACTATTAATTTCAGGTTTTCTTACAGTATTTTATTTTACCGAAAATGGGTCGTTTGCGGGAGGGAGAAATCTTGATAGTCGTGTATTACCTAGCCCTTTCTCTTTCTGTTGGGGTCGGCTTCCAGAGTACTTGGATGCAGCTGAATACCAGTATTTTACGAATAGAAACTGCCTATCTAACTTGTAGAACCCAGTTACTGGGTAACACGGTATCCCTTGGTAACACTGCTTGTCAGACTTTAGGCCTTCTGCCGACCCGTAATGACTATCAACGATCTAAAAATGACAACCGGGACCAACGGTTGTGCGTGGACACCTATCCACACCGTGAAGATCGACCAGCGCGGCTGCTATTTCATAGCCACAATCCCCTCTTGTGTATATGTATGTGATATCCTATCTAGAGTGATCACACAGCCATAAACTGGGGTAAACTATCCTAATTGCCTTATTTCACCAATTAAACTGACAGCTATCGGCACATCTAAACCGCGTTCAAGAACTGTCAGGGTCAATATTCCATAGAACATAATGACACTGACAGCTTTTAAATGTAATTTATGTGCTGATCGCGTTCAGTTTCTTTGGTGAAATCGGCACTTAAGGAGCTAGAGTCGATGGTCTGTTATTCATACAGCAAAAATGTCTAAATATGAGTGCTTTCTATTCGCCACGGTCACTAATATAGCTCCCAAATCCTTTGCACCTAGTGCAAACGTAGCTCAGCTGAAAATAGACAACTAAGGGTGAATTTCACCACTAAAATTAAACGCGATTCATAATTTCGGTCGTTGTAAATATTTCGCTAAAATGATGTCACTGGCAGCTCTGGAACGCAGTTTAGATGCGTTGATCACTCTCAGTACCATTTGCCAAAATCGCCCTAAGATGTTGAGCTTAAATTATGATCTCATAATGAACTAACGCTTAAAATATGGATAAATCTTCAAGCATAATGTAAATACCATAACAAGTAGCAACGTTTCATAATAAACCACCCATGACACGGTACAGTAACGAAGAGGGCGAGCAAAAGGTCACAGTTAAAATAGATCAGCCTAAAATTATCAAAGCGGACATATTGGACTAAAAGCGACTGTGATCAACACAGGAATAACGTGTTAGCGATGCACGTGTAATCACTATGTGATGTGTCGCATGATTATAACGTTCCCACTGCTGGGACACCAGCCTCCTGGGAGAGCAGAGGGAGTGTGCGGTGGAATCCACGACACGTGCCCATTGCGGGTCGGCGGTTTCCTCACGATGAAATTAAATACAGAAAGTGCCAGGGTTCGAACTACAACTCATAAGTCGGAGCCGATACCACTGGGACGCGACTGCTCTCCCTTTACGTATGGAGTAAGGCTGTGACCGAGTGGCGTCTTAACTGCAAAGACTGGAAGACGAGGTGTCTGCCATCGCGGGCAGAAACTGAATGAGGCAGAAAGAAGCAGAAGAGAGAGGGCTTTGCCCAATAGTAGGTGAAACCGGGCTGTCGATGATGATGGTGATGATGGACTGAATCAATGATGCCCACGCAGCTATCACGCGCGTGTCACAATTTTGCGGAAAATATTTAAAATAATAAAAACCTTCGCCCGTTGTAATAAGACTTAATTTTGTATGAATAACAAATTCAACATTGACGAAAAGCTTATTTGTCGTTCATACAAAATTAAGACTTAATACAACGTTTTGTTTTAATACAACTGACGAACGTTGTTGTTATTTTAGATATTTTCCGCATAATTGTGACACGCGTGGGATAACTGATGAGCACTTCCACTTGTTTTTTTTTATTCCGTGTATTTTATGTAAAAAGAGGTCAATATGTTATACGCGCCGCACAAGAGACCGTCAAAACTTGGCCAGTTAGCTAAGTTTTCTTCGACTTGTATGTTTTTCGCTCCCGATAATTACGTCATGTCGTTCTACTTCAACGTGTCTTTTAATAATGTGACAGTGGTGCCGATTCTCTTGTACACCGAACTAAACTTACTAAACTATCACTAAAATTCTTTACTTTTTACTATGAGAATCTTGAAGCTATTCTGCAAAAAAAATATCTCTAAATTAAAAATTATTATGACACAAATTAAATCGAATTTGACAATCGCGAGTCCAAGTGTATTTTTTTGTTTTGGTTTCGCAACGTTTTGTTAGAGCCGGAGGCAGCCTGGGGCAGCCTCGACGTGTTTTATATGGAAGATTTTACTTTTTGTATGGAAAATAAAAATACCCTCATGTATAGTTTCGGAGGTTTTAGGGTTACAAAGGGGGTTGAAATTTTCATTATTTTTGTGATTGCACGTCTGAAGTCGAGGTGTGAATTATAGTTCACGCCAGCTAATTTTATTCCACACCTTTTTAATCGCGATAAAAATAGTTACATTCATGTTCAGATTTAATTAGACAATCAAATTTTTAGGTAAAAAACGTAAAATTCAGAATAGCAAAATTGCCATTTTCACTAAACTAATAACTCAGTGCCACCTTAGTACTGTCAAACTAAAATATAGTTAAGTTTTGTCACTTTAATCAATTTCAGAATGGAAAATCGTCATTTGACAGGATTAAACCAAATTTTAGTGATTTTTTGTCCAGTTTAGAGGCATTTGTGACAAAAGAATCGGCACCATTGTGCTTTGTTAATCTAATGTTGGGTAGGTTATTTCTACCACTTTTTGCTTATAATGTCATTGGTGTGAATCATATCTGCCTGCAGGTTTGTAGGTTAACTGCAGGTCTTTAAATGACTATTAAAATGATCAGTAAAAACATGGTTGCAATGCAAAATTTCTCTAGGATATTGCTGTTAGAAAAATTATTTGTAGTGAAGGGGACGCCGCATTAGACATGCAGCTTATCTCAACTTTTTCACTACAAGGCGAACTAACTTAGAGTTTAAATGAAGTAGTTTTTATAAGTCCATCGAAAAGATCAAGACAAGGGCTTTTATGAAGCGTGAAAAATACTATAATACCTAATATAGCATTTTTCACGCTTCAGCATACTTTAAGTTTATTGAAGTCTAACTTCAAATTGAAGACTCAATCAATTGCTTCGATCATTATTCAAACTTTTAAAATAATAGTTTGCCGAAGTGTATCGTAATAAATTATAGCAAAATTGAGATTAATTCATTACATAAACAATTTATTATATTTTAAACTATAAAATATCCCGTGTTTACGACCTAAGCAGTTGAGAGAGTTTAAGAGAGTAATTTATCAAAGAGATTCGATCTACTTTTGATGCAAAAACCAGCAGACTATTTGGCGTCGTCGTAACATTTCAAACTTTGAAATTAAAGTCGGTATGGAATATGAAGTTTTAACAAAGAATGCTGGAAACAAAGAAGATTATAAGTAGCCGAAACAAAGGGGTGACAAAATGATGATAAGCAAATTATGTAAGTTTTTGTCAAGAACTACAATACACAACGGAACAACAGTACGGAATGTAGAATATTTAGTGCAAAGTTTGAACTTTGTTTTCGACGTTAAGTTTATTTCACTAAGTAAGTCATTCGTTATCTATTTCGCTATCATTATTGTTTTAATATAAGATTGCCCGCCCGAGCTTTTATGCTGTTTTCGCTGAGTGTTATTTCTGTTGTTCTTTCATTTCGATTTGATGTTATATAGCCTTCTTAGTCCTTATCAAAAAAGCATATTATGCGTTATAGACTACGTCGAAGACAAGAAAGTTTAGCAATAATTCCTTCTGCACATGTGCCTCCCCTGGTACCTCATAAACGGCATCACTATGTAAATTTCTAATAGCTAATAACTGCTCTCAAATAACCGTGTTTAATTTTTATAATTTATAATTATATATTAACTTTTTACATAACTCTGACATAATATTATCATTATTTGACATTATATATTGGCTTTTGGTTTAAATTTGTTTTTTATTTTACATTTTTAGATTATTTTATATATGTTCTTTTACAATGTTTTCAAATTACAGTGTTAATAGGTATGTGAGAACGTTGTAGATTGTACATTTATAGACCATAGTATATTTGTTATACATATGGTACTTGTTGACAGGCCTACACCGTCCTCCCATACCTATTAACACTGTAATTTGAAAACATTGTTAAAGACAAATATTTTAAAAGAGTAACCATGGAGTTTCTTGCCGGCTCTTCTCCTTATGGAACTTCTCCAATTGGAACCGTGCACCTAGATTCTGACGTTTTATAAGTGCCCATGTAGGTTTATGTGAAATAAAATATTTTGATTTTGATTTTGACTTCCTGAATAATTGTGCTATCAACTGCCCAAAAAAAAAAACTAACTTATAGTTCCAGAGATGAGAGCTTTCGAAATCCTTCAGCTTTACTTAGTAATATAATATAGTTTAGATTTACTTTACAACAGTTTTGAGTTCTGCTAGAAAAAGGTACCTTCTTGGAAACATTTAGTTTGACTATCAAATCAAAGTAATTAAAATGTATCTAGAACCTATAACGGCGGTAACTATTACATCAAAAGTCACAGGTACGCCAAAGACCGCCCATGAAGCTAAAGTACATTTAAAACACAAACTCGGTGATTTAAATAAATTCGTGACAGAAATCCATTAATTACAAAAGTGCAGCTAAAATGTTACGCTACGGTGTGATAGGATGACAAAATCCTTGGATAACTGTATAATAATAAAGATAAATTGGTAGAGGTCGTAGATTTATTGTAGTTTTATTTAAAATAGTAAAGGATTATTCAAATGCTTGAGTGGTTTTGATTTAAGGTTTTAAACATAGATTGGGTTACAGATAGGTTACAGGCTTTTATGTTTTGGTACTGATCTATCTTTCTATAATTCTATATAAGTAAAAATCAGGTGCCCTGGCTGGTTTTTTTTGTTTTGTTCGTACCAAATTGTCATGACAAGGTTTGCATGTTTTTTTTTTTTGGAAAATCCACCGGAAATGTTGAGAATTTGGAGCTAGTATTTTATGAATATTAGGTACATGTGTAAACCCTGAAATTTGTTAAAAAACTATCTGTAACGAAGGCCGATATAAAAAGCTGTTTAACATAAAACATGATTTAATTATTTTTAAAAGGTTGTTATTATATTTTCTGAAAAGTCTATTCGAGAAAACTTTCGCCTGATATCAAGTTTCAACCAACAACCGTAACTATCCTATACACTTTATTAATTTCCACCTAATCAATATCTGCCTACCCCATAATTACATGGTAGCGAAGTTAATCACGTTAACTGCACTACACTTTCGTCGTCACAGAATAGATATGATACAGAAGACAACGAGTACAAAACAAGCGCAGGCACACATAGACGCGACCCCTCCCGACCCTTGCTCGAGCCAGCCCGCGCCGCTGAGCCTGTAGCTTTAAATTCGTCCGTTAATAATACCAATCCTGGTCCAGCTAGTCATTTGCTGCCCTCTTCCAGCGACGCCCTAAGCCGAGGTTCGTACCCCACAGGGGGTGCCCTTAGCGTTGTCGCTTAGTTTTAGTTAGTATATAAGTTTAAGTCCTGGCTGGAGGCCTTAATTTATTAGGGAATCCACAGGCAAGTCCGCTTAAGCAGACGACAACCGCATAGGTTGACCTGCGAGATGCCAAACAAACAAACAAACATAGACGCGTACGTACGGCGATCTCAAACTCATCATCTGCCTTGCCTTTTTATTACTATGTTGACTCAACTTCCAGTTCAACCGGAGCAAAAAAAAAAAACACATCATGTAGGTTTAAAATATTTGACGGGCACATATGGAACGTTAGAAGCTAGGTGCACGATTCCAATTGGTCGTTTCCTATGGAGAAGAGCCGGCAAGAAACTCCACGGTTACTCTTTTAAAAACTAATTGGATTTTCCAATTATTTCAAATTACAGTGTTAATAGGTATGGGAGGACAGTGTAGGCCTGTCATTAAGTACCAGGTACTTAACGAAATAGAAAATGGTCTACAAATCTACAGTTTACAAGGCCTATAACGTTCTCACATTCACAAAATATAAAATAATCTATAAAATAAAATACTAATAACAAAACCTATTTAAACCAAATGACATAACTGATATTACAACTGTGACAAACCCGAATTAATATCCTGCCCACAAAAGCCACTAATGATGGATGCAGCTGAATACTATTATTTTATATGGAGCCATCTTAAACTATTGAAAATAAATGCCGGTCGCGAGTGCGTGCACTCGCTGTAGGTGAACGTGTCTATGAGTGCGTGCTTTTTCGCCCGTTTTATAGAGCTGGCCTTCTGTATCATCTGTGACCATAGTCCGGTCCGGCTAATCTAAAGTTCTAAGAAGTGCGTAAAAGCGGCGCTCGCGCAGACAAGCAAATTACTTTAAATTCGCGTTTCACTGAGGTACACACATCCCGTTTAAAATGGCTGGCTGTGGGAAGCGATATCGATTTAATAAAATTATGTTTCAGCTATAAATAGCAGGTTTAGAAATTTAATTATCAGTCATTTTTCGCGATTTTCTGAGCGTGGGTCTCGTGAAAGGAAACGTAATCAAGTCTTAAAGGTGAACAGTATCCTCCTGATTAACAGTACAATCACCAATGAAAGCTGAAGCCCAAAAGGAAAGGTTTAATGATTTTAGGAAACTTAATTTTGGTCTGGATCACATGTTCATAAACATAATGCGGTTATGTATTCGGTTCTCTTTCCTCAAGATCTCCAAACACAAGACACAGAAATGCTGCTTCGTGACATAAAAAAATATGCTTACACTTTCATAGAACCTTTACCTCTTCAGATCTTTAATCACGCAATGTAGCTATTTTTGTCATTTCACCTTTAACAATACCACGCGAACTAAATATAGCCTTCACACAAATCCTTTATTCCGGTCGTGCATTTATAACAAAGACAGCCAACAGTTTCATACCGCTACAATGCATGTCTTAAATGCAGACGTCACTAATCTAATATAAATGAAACGGCAAAGCTATAAGTGCATTAGACGTCGCGGCATGTGTATGTGTGTGTTGGATTAGGGCTGTCGGGCTGAGAATGTTTGTGAGAAAGTGGTTTGAAATGTCGCTGGAGAATTTAGCGAAAATGTCGCTGGAGAGTTTTTAAGTGATGAGATGAATGAATTGGCAAATGGAAAGGAACACTCTGTTATGAAGATACTAGAGAAAAGTGAAATACCACCACGCAAACACGTGCAATTTGATGCAAATAAATAGTGAAAAGGGGGTTATTCTTGCAGCGACTCATGTTTAAAGGGAACTTTTATAATTATAAAGAAGGGGAGAAATGTAGAGTTATTGAGGAACAAAAGAAGACGTAGCCAGAAATTAACAATAGCCTTAAACATCAAATTCAATTACATGCTAACGAGTTTCACAGACACAAATCAACCTAAGTTCCTCAACTATTCTCTCTCCCAGATTTCATCCTGTCTGAATAGCCATGCAACATAATTACAGAGGAGCATTACGTCATCATCCTCTCAACATCTCAACGCTGCCAACCCTAAAGCCAGTGAATAATTTAGAAGCTCGATAGGGTTGTCGCGGCATTATTTCATATGGACAGCGCGATCGACCGAAATTAATTCTTGGAAATATTCGACTTCCCTGGGTTATTTCAAAAGCGACATTCGCTATGGATAATGATAGTTTGCGACATTAAACCGTGGTCTGCGGTCACATTGTTGTGGATGTAGATAAAGTGCTAACTGCGTTCTGAAGGTACAGAACGCAGTTAGCACACATTTTTAATGAGGGAACTGATTGTGAGGTACGGGTTTGACATGCGAGTACAAAATTGGATATAAATGTTTGTTGCTTATTTATACTGACTTATTAATATTATGATTGCATTCATCCATTAGGTACATTTAGTGTACGAACTCACACTATAATTTTATGTATTACGTACAAGTATACAGGGTGGCAGAGACTTTGACACGCAACCTGTCGCTATGGATTCAGTACATGATTCGGCGTTGAAAATATTTCGAAGGTTGTTTTTTTTATTGCTGTTCCATAAATCTGACTGCGTGGGTATTGTACTTTTCTATGAAACAGCTGATTATTTTACATAGTTACAGTTTGCACGTTTACGTCCCTGCCACCATGTATACATAAAAAGGGGAAGCTTTCATTGGTTATAAAAAAATCGTCCGCGTCGCTGTTTATGGGAAAAGCGGCCAAAACTGTGTGGCAATACTGCTAGCTTTACTACGTTATTATCATACCAGCCTGATACTGACCAACTACAGAGCAAAGGCCTCTTCTCATTCAGAGAAGGCACGAGCATTAATCACCACGCTTGCTTAAGACGGGTTGGCGATATCAGACTCATATTATAAGTCCAGGCTTACGTTACGTAACATTTCGAGTATAATATCACATGTTATCGATCCAGAAGATATCTTAGAATGTTAATTAATTAATGTTTATGTAATTAATTATTATTCGAGTAACGCTTTATATTGTGTGAGGCCCAGCGCCTTGATATCGAGTTCAAGTACCATGATAACATGTTAATTAATTATAGTATGATCGTTACATAATTAAAACAGTAATTAAACACTACGCAGGTATTAAATTTCCCTTCCAGTATTACTGGTTGCAGCTGATACACATGGAACGACTACCTTTCTGACAAGATGTCACTGCTTGCGGTAGCGTCGGGGATCGGGTTGCCTCCTTCCCTCAAATATGGCGAGAGGGGTAATGGCTGATCTTTGCGTTATGCTCGTGAACGGGTGCTGCTTGTGGTGACTGGTCGTCTTGCTGTCTGTGGTTTTGTTATTGTTCTACTAATTATTATGTTTATTTATTTTACTTCGATGGTAATAGTTTATCATTTGTGTGTACTTTACAATTAATCCAGTATTGCATAATTATGTAAGCTGTCACGCCCTGTTGTATGCCTGGAGGCTTTAATTGATTTAGTAAGTTATGTTGTATAAGAAAACTTAATATGATGTTCTGTATCTCGAAATTTTCATTTCTTTGCATACCTACCTAATATTGTATAGATTCATGTTTTTTCTTACTGAACAGACAGCTGTGCTGCTGGGGAGTTTGTTGCGCCACTTCTTCTTCCCAGCTAAAGCACTAGGAAGTGGTGAAGGACGGGCGTGCCGGGGGTCTTATGTAATTTTGACGTTCGAAAAGTGCTGATTCTCAGCCTAATTTGAGTAAATGACTTTGACCTCCACAACCCAGTTACTGGGTAATACGACAGTAAAAGAGTGGGAGAACATTGGTGGGCTAGTGGTAACGCCCCGACTTACGAGTGGTAGGTCGTGGGTTCGAACAACGGCCCTGCGCTTTACTTTGGCGCCTTAATTTCATCACCACTATTCCCAAAACGGTGAAGGAAAACATCATGAGGAAATCGGCATGTCTTAGATCCAAAAATTTGAAGTAAAGTGACTTATACCAACCCGCACTGGGCCCGCGTGGTGGATTGCGGCCCATTCCTTCTCACCGAGAGGAAGCCTGTGTCCCGCAGTGGGAACATTATAGGCTGTTTATGAGAGTTATGAGGCGATAGTACGGCCAAACCCAATAACCTAAGACAGATGGCTACTGATGATAGAGAGTTCAATGCTTTCTGTCTGTATGAAACAAATAGATGCCAATACATTATAGGGCTTTATTGGGACGTTAAACCAAATATTGATAGGTTTTTCTATCTCCAGTACGCCAAAATTGGAAATAGATACGTTATTAGACTCGGTTCCTATAAACAAAAACGAATCGTTTTGCTTACCATTGGTATCATTTTTTTTTTTTTTGCAAACTCAGTATTTAAAGAGATTCCTAAGCTTATTTTACCTGTGATATTTACTTCCATATGGGAGGCTCTACTATGCGAAGCTATGAGTTCTGCGCTTCATTATTGGTAAAGATCCAATAAGAGTTAATTTTAACCAATAACGGTCCGTAAATTATAGGAATCGGACATTATATCGGATTCCTATAATTTACGGACCGTTATTGGAGACTTTCTGTCTTCCGATGACCCGTTACGAGTGTCAAAATAACACGAAAGCCAGCCGGGACTTTCCGAGGCACGCAGTGTCTCAGTATGTAAAGATGGTCCCCCATCCACGGATAGCAAGCGAAGGATAACCTTACCGATTATCCCGTGCTTGCTTAGCCACGAGCCCAGCAAAAACATAGCCAAAAATCGATTATTAATGCAAAAAGAACAGCTGAAAAATTACTCACGCTAGCAACAATGACGCTACATAACATTACACAAAGTATAGGTCTGTCAAAAAGTTTCGCTTCAACCCTACAATCCGGACGACGGGGGCTGCCACACGCGGAAATTCACACACGGCCTGCAATTTGCGACGGTCGAACGATTAGCTAGAATTAACTATGAAAATACAAATAGCATTTAATCATGTCGATTGCACACTTGATACTTCTCCTGATGCGTTCAAACCTTCATGAAATAGACTTCCATTATTTGAAACTCTACCGTCAATTAAATCGAATTGTCGTGATTAAAAGGCAGGGAAAGCTATCAATAAAGCGATTTTGAATTTGTAGGCGGTTATGTTGATGATATGTTGTTACCTTTTTATAAGTCTGCAGCTGTGTTTTTAATACTTTTGTTACGTGTTTTTAAACATTTGGTAAGACTTACAGTTGCTATAATTAGAGTAAGCCTGAAACTAATTGGACTATCGCACAAATACCTGCTTATGAAAATGGCTAGAAAATACTTAAAATAATATCAATAGGTAACTTGATATCATTTATTAATATCCCGTCCACTGAATGCGCTTCATCGCGAATTTGATACACTTCTTGATAGGCACTTCGTATACAAACAATGGCTGTCACTGGCCTTTGTAGTGAAGCAAAATACAAAATTACAAATATTTTCTTTTATACCAGGTGGTATATATTTTTATAGATGGATCATGGTGACCTGGGTTAGCACATTTATATACACATACTTTAGTCCCGGTAGTACGTTTCCGTGGGTTAATTTCCGACCTCCAAGCGGGCGGCCAATAGCTAGTAACAAGTGAAGATCACCAACCTACGTGCCTAGCCTACCTTTGTGGTGATTCGATTTAGACACTTACTTTGTTCATTGAGAAATAAGCTCAAAGAGAATATGATTAAGGACTAAAATTACACAATCTCAAAGCAAAGGAAAAACCTCCTCAAAATAGAAAGAACGGTCATTGATCATTCCGTAAAATCCATTCGAAAAATGCAACACCATAATGCGAAAATGGTGTGTGGACACAAGAATAATGATCCGAATAAACAGTCATAAATATTAATCAGTGGCAAAAGCTTGCCAAAACACATCATATTTGCGAAAATAAATAAAAACTAGTTCCGGAACTCGATAAATCAAAGGGGTATTTTAATTGTGGAAGCTAGGGGTGGCATGAACACGATACAAAAATTACTATCGGAACTACACTGGTGAAATATGCGAACCTTTGTTAAGGCACACGGTACACTGTTCGAGGGGAGGGATAATTACAACAGCACGGGTCGAAAGCAACGCTTACCGAGGTTGGTCCGTGGAGGGGTGACCATCTTTACATACCAAGACCCCAGTCCGTGCCTAGAAAAGCACGTTAAGCCGTTAGTACGGGCTGTCATTCGTGGATCTTTGACAGTCGTTACGGGTAGTGAGAAGCCCGAAAAGTCTGAAACAAGTCTTACCAAGGGATATCGTGTTACCTGCTAACAGCCAAACCCAATAACCTAAGAT
Source organism: Dasypolia templi (assembly GCA_963555695.1). Lineage (NCBI taxonomy): Eukaryota > Metazoa > Arthropoda > Insecta > Lepidoptera > Noctuidae > Dasypolia > Dasypolia templi. The sequence continues at coordinate 3,559,941 of OY743148.1, read as the reverse complement.
CGCTACTGTCCCTGTCAAACAAATAGCTGTCGACACGTCATAGAGTCGCATACATTGGCTTTATTGGGACGTTAAAAACAGAGACTGATAGGTTTTCTATCTCCAGTTCGCGAAAATTGGAGATAGATACGTTATTGGGTTTGCCGTAACTGGATTGTGGAGGTGAGACAGGCAGTTGTTCGTTGTAAATTACTGTTAGTCAGCTGTATCCGGTGAAGGAAGACCTGAGGCCCTAGTGTGAGTTTTTTTAACGCATCGACCGCGTTCGGAGCTCCGATTGGCCCTTCACCATTCGATCGTCGAACGCGGTCGATACGTAAAATCGAGACGGTTAGAAAAAACTCACACTTGGCCCACTGAAGGCAGATTGATTGCACACAGTTCGAATTGAATTGTATGTGTGAAACTGGAAACGTGTGTGAACGTAGACATTAAATTGTTTGATTTTAGAGATGTGGGTCGTAGTGACGAAATAGTTTGAAACGAGTATTTTAGGTCTTCGTTGTTGTAGTTAATTATTATGTTAATAATAATGTCTTGTTGTTAAGTTGGCAAGAGTTGATTAATTTTGATTTGGTTTACTTGGTAATTTAATTTGAGGTGGTGGGTAAATATTATAACTATTATACAGATTTTAATTAAAGATTTTTAGTTCGAGTCTCTAGTTTAGTATGGCACAAGACCGATTACAAGACTTCACTCAATGCAATAGGTAACTAAAAAAATACAGAGTCATTGAGTATGACGTTTTAATGTTTTTTTTTTTATAGTGATGGAACGAGTATCGTGCAAGCAGAGAACTAAATAAAGTTGCAAAAGTCCAAAACGCCCACCAATATCGTACAAGCGTCAGCTAACCCTTAAAAAAGCCTTCGCGTGCTATCACTTAATAAATATATTAATGTGAGGAACGTTACATACATTGCTGGCGTTTTTTTTCGGCTTTAATCAAATCGTTCGCAGCGTGTGCTCGTGCATAATCCTACTCGTAGAACGCGAAACCGACATCAATTCACAACTGCACTCAACTATGTACTTTCTGTAAAATTTTGGTTGAACCATGTTTCGGCGAATTTATGCTCTGCGAAAATTGTTATTAGTTTTTTCGTTGGTTTTTAAAAAGGTTGTATAAAGGATGGGGTAATAATGGAGTTATAACAAAGATGTTTATTTTTATAATGAGGGTTTTGGGTAGGTTTTTACACTTAAAGATGAAACTTTTAGATGAAATGGAATTTCAGTTTTATAATTTAACACAGAAATAAAGAAATACAAACGCCAGTGATCAACGATCAACACGAAAAGAAATATAAAAAAACACCCTTCCTTCCGTTTAATTTACGCATCCGTTTAATTGGTAGGACAAGAGTCCGCAATCAAGCATAGTACTGAAACTGACGTACAAATAATGAGCTCTGGTTTTGAGCGTCATACCATAAAACCGGGTTTTATTACGAATTTTACGAGTTTATTTGAAGAGCAAGCGCGGGGTAGGGGAGGCGCGCGCGCCGCGCTTAAGTGATTAAAATCGCGACGGGTGCGCTGAAACAAAGCGGGCGTAATGTTCGGATGAATTTAAATGGAGAAGCGAAACAAAAGAGTACAGCATGTCTTGTTGGGGCGAGGTCTGGAGTGATACTGTCTGCGAGCTGTACAGTGTACTTGCTGCTAAGTGATGCTCAAAAGCTGTACTGGCCACTATACTTTTTTTTGTAAATGGAACAAGTACACAGAATCAAATTATATTCTTAATTCGAATCGTTCTCTATAATTATGAAAGATTTAAATTAAGAATAGCATTTGACTAGATAAGAGGTACAATTTTCAATTTGAAAATATCGTATTCTTTTCTATCGAAGCATGTTTTTTGTTTCCTTTTTCGAATGCAGAACATGAAAGTTTTAAAAGGAGTCTCATCAGGTAACGTATTTCTATCATTATACTTGAAAATAGTCCACTGTCAATATTTAAGAAACTACATCTATAACATCATAGATCTTCTACCTTCATCTGTACGTTACTGCATACAGCCTGTAGTCTGTACACCGACGTTTCCAACGCTTCGTATCTGCCCCTATGCACTTTACGGTGCCATTTTGTTTGCCAAACGCGTTCTAAAAACGTTTTTGTCAACAACATGTGTCGTATATTGGTAGAGGATTTTAGGTTTCTTAGTGATATATTTGCTGATCTGAAAAAGGGGTGCTAGATATTGAGGTGTCCCATTGCAGAGGGCTTGAGAACCCTGTTATTTACAACAAAAACAACAAAATGATAAAACACTCCCTTCAAAATTCTGTTTCTAAGTTCAATACCCAGCCGTTGCATTGCATTATTCGAATTTCAAAAGCCATGTCTCAGAACGTCATTCAAATAGGCATTGACTGCTCTAGTGTTGTGCACACACGACACACTACAAAGAACTCGGCTTCACTGGTCCCCCATCTTGTTAGGGTCGTGTCGATTAACTGTAGCATACTGATTGGGGTAGTGACTGCTAATCTAAGGTTTACTGGTTAAGGTGTTTGCGTTTCGTTTACCTTGATGATGCATATACATGCATATAGAAAATCTGATTGTATTTGCAATTTCAGATTCAGATAATTAAAGTTACGTCTTAAAGTACCAACATATTTAATTTTACTTGTTGTATCAGTAAAACTTTGTCACGATAAAGTTAAACTTACGGCTTTTCAACTTGTATAATTGTTAGTTGTGCTACATAATTGATTATTTAACATAAAAGTTTGACACATCCTCAGGGTTCAAACTACCAGGCTCACATAACTACACAGCATACAAATTCAATACGAAGACACTCATCGTACGCGCCCCGAGCGTCGAGTTCAAGCGTCAAGACCCAGTTTTCGTGCCGGCGCGGCGGAGTGGCCCGGCTAATGATTTGCACAGCACTACAAAACGCCTTGTATTTATGTCACCCTAGAACTTGCATGCGACGTGCGCTTCGAATATGGTTTAATTATTCATGCAACGTACTACACATACTAAGTTGAGATCGTGATTTTTATTCTGAAAATATTGTATTTTTCAAGCCTTTTTATTAATTGGAGAGGTTTTCTTTGTTCTTAACAGAAACAACGTATCTCTATCGTTATCGTTTTTAGATTTTTTATTTTTAGAAATCTAAGCACGTTCAGAAAAGTAACATAGAGATTTCGATCTCACCATCAGATTCTAAGCCATTATTTAGACACCTCTGAGCTATTAACTCGTCCTTAAGCTCCATACAATATTAAGTATATTAGACCGACAAGTACGCACCCTTGTTCCCAAGATCTGAGGAAGACACCTTTATCACGGATACCCGTAGTTTAATTATCAACGGTTCGACTACCCGGGTGGCAGGCTGGAATGTCCTTTGTTGTATGTCAAACGTTATCGTCCGTTTTCTATAACTTTCGAGGGACGTATAGATTAATTCGCAATAACATTCTTGGGGTATTTCTTGCTGTGGGTTTGAATGGTGTTAGTAATTTTGGAAGAGAATGCGGTTGACTAATTGTGTGCTTAGACAAGGGGTAACGAAATGGAAGTGACTGAGTGGCCCAGAGGTACAGCCATCAGTGTTAAATTGAGCGCAAAAAGGACGGATGATATTGTTTACAAGGAGACTTAGAATAATGAGTTTGGATATGTTTTTGGAAAGATCATTTGTAGTCTATCTAGCATTGGACTGTTACTACTACTGTTGGAAGCATAAAAATAGAGTTGAAGAGATACCATATCGTTTCTCGCAAGGATTAGTAGAGAGGATACATTCAAGACAGACTGTGCATTTAAAAAAATTATGTGACTATGACAATTTTGTGTTAGGATCATAATAAGTAGAAATTGTTTGGCCAATATTTAAAATAATAAGATAAAAGGAAGAAATAATCCCAACTTTATAAAGATTCCTTCAGAAGGACAGAAATCCTCGTGATTTTCAACCCACTTATATTGTAAACGGTTGTGTACGTCGTGACAACTAATTCATGGCGGTCCGTCGGGATATCTGGGGGTGTTGGGGGTGTTTGAGGTGTCTGGAGGTGTTGGGACCGAAGACTGCCGAACTACAATTAGTTGCGGCATCCGTTATTTCATGCATGGTAGTTCTGGCGTGGTGCAGGTTGTAAGTAACTTGATGCTACAGGAGTTTTGGCAAGAAGTTTTATTCAATTCTACAAAAAGACTTATTATGTTTTCGGAAGTCTATCAAACTTTATGTCGCGTTTACCTATGCTTCTGGCTTGTTTGTTCAACAGTTATTAAACTTAGGAATAGGTGCACGAAATTACGATGTGTTTTACAGATTTTGAACCCAGGACAGTACGACAGGTTAGGTGTTCCGACCCGTTATTAGAATTAAGTTGCTGGTTCTGATTAATGCCTACATTAAACTTGTAAACCTATAAGTGTCCTTCAGGCTCGAAACGCGACGCGAATAGCACGAACACAAAGGTACCTCTTCGCGCGACACGCGGTGCCTGTGTATCGCGGTGCCAGTGTATCGCGTCACGTGTCGCGTCAGTCTGTATAAGCCTACTAATAATAAAAATCTTATTAAATGAAGGCGCGGGTAGCCTTATCACAGCAATGGCAGCCTGCATAAGCCAGAAAAAAATCGCGTATCCCTTTAACTCAAACCCATTAAAGATAAACTGTTCCAAGTCATAGCACGACATTCACATTACATGTTGCCGAACAGACAGACAACGTGTTTTTATATACATCGTGCTAATAAGGGCTGTGATACATGGGTCTTTGTACCGTCACGCTCGTTACGTCATGATGTGCTGCTGTTATTAATGCGGCTGTGATGATGAAATGTCGGTGGATATGAGAAAAATATTGAGTACAGACGAATAGACTAGAATTATCTGTTAATTACTCATGTCTGCAGAAATCACAAGCAAAAGTAAGGTGCCTTTTGAATATTATAGAAATGTTAAAGAAATATTTGGAATAAACAATGCTTTTTAGTTGGCGGCATGAAATAGGAACTTTTAATTAAACTGTTGTTTTTAATTTTTCTAAACTGTCATAACTGACAGACATACTAACCATGTTAACTGATACCAAAAAAGTCAAAAACAATACACGGAAAAGCAAATTATATTCTCTTATAAATAACAAAACGGGGCATTTCTCGTATTTTTAAGAACTAGAAGCATTCTAATTTCAGTATCAATTTCTCAAAAATACAATAATATATTAATACAATAATGTATAATCTCAATAATACATACATTATTGACAAGTTTTTGACACTTAATGTCGCCGAGATGAGATTGTAACTTGCATTTGAACGTTTTATAAGTACAAGAATTGGACTTCTAACAACATATTTCCTAACAACAACAACAACCGAAAATACCCACAAAAAATAACACACCAGCAACACAATGCAATCCAGGCGTTTTATTAAATTAAGGGCACCTTTTCAATGACCTTTTCAAAGGTTAACAAAGAGAGAGGAACCCGAGACTTGCGACCACACGTTTTGATATATTTCACGGTGACCGCAATCCCATTTGGTAAGGAACCCTAATTCTTGTTCGACAATGGACGTATCGGAGAGATTTGCCTTTATAGTAGGCAGAGTAGTGATTGCGAGCCGAAGGATATGAAATGGGGACACTGATCTTGATTAAGACTTAGACGGTGATTTAGAAAATCTAGAGTGAGAAATGGAAGTATCTGTAAAACTCCCTGAAAACAATGTGTCACATGTGAAATACACGTAATACAAACAAGCTCTGACCTCTTTAAGGCTTGTCATAAGTTCCTGTAGTAAGTCTAGTTCAAACAGTTTTCTATTTCACCAACTAGTTATGACTTCTTTCGCAAAGTAAACCACTCTTAAGGTGGACGCGTACCTAGACGCGCCGCGCCGAAAGACCCGCATTTCAGTACTGCGCATTTCAGTGTGTGTGTGCTGTGGGTATAAGGATTCCAACAGCGCGCGCGGATGACGTCATCAAATTCGGAGCGTGGCGCGTGCGACAAGTGCAGTGCCGGCGCGGATGACGTCATACAACAGATATACTGTTCAAATAATGGATACGATTCGGCGCGTACGTTGCGGATACGTGATCTAAGGGTCAATTCGAAAATGCGATAACTGCGGCGCCTTTAGCACGATGAAATAAAAACTTGCCCTACTACATCACCCAAGTTAGTCAAAAAACCAACTGCTTAAAAATTTCGTAGCTCGGTATAGCGCAGCTTACCCTGGACACAAAACTGAGTCTCCTCCAGTGTGAGTGACGGACTCGACCGGGGGGCAAGATCTAACAAAAAACATTTTGTCGCTAGTCCCATTTAACGAAACCTTCCTATTATTGCTTTAATACCATAAAAACTACTTGGGAAGCATCAGAGTTTGGTCTGTCCTATTGGATATGGGAGTTTGAACCTTAGTACCTCGTTTTTGGGATATTTATTTTGTTTAAGTTCCATCTGGTGAAAAGTTGAGACGTGATCAAGTTGAAAACTTGTTGCGAAGATTCGTTTTCACTAATAACAGGTTATTGTATTTTATGAATGTAAACGATGCATAATTATCTTCTAGAGCATTTCATAGTAAACATTTGAAAAAAGTTCAGTATTTTATTTGTAAATTGAATACATTTTTATTTGTATTCAAACTAGAGCGCACAGTTCGTAAAAAAATACATTTTTCAAACAACTGTCACAAAAATAAGAGAAAAAATCTACGAAACGAAACTGTAAAATAAAATTTCAGCGAACAAAAAGTTCTCGTAGAAAAGTCGCGTTTTTGGATCGTGGGACAAAGTACCAGAGAAAGTAAAACTGCACCCTTATAACTGCTCGACATACAATCCTCATACTTTTTCTACAAAGTCTTTTGTACGAGCTTCTACATTGATTTTAACGAAGACATTATGTCCCGATTATATTTAGAAAACGAAAACACTTTGTTTTCATTATTTTTGTTATTGGAATTGAAGTGTTTACTGTATGTCGAAAAACAAGGTACTTGTCTATTTATTTAACGAGGTGGAATATAAAATAAAGCGAGGAAGGGATCGGTTGCCGCGGAGCGTAATTGATGTTCGATGTAGCCCGACATTTTATGCAACAAAAAAATAGGCACTGAATATTATTTCAGATGTAGAATACAATGAAAATACATGACTGAAGTCGGGAGCGCAACATGGATTGGAATTTAATGAACTTTCAATAAAAGTGTTGTAGATGGCTATAAACTGCTACCCTTTAACAGACTTTTTAGTCTCCATAATCATAGTATTGAAGAAGGATGAATAATCCACCAAGCCGTATAAAAAATCTGCAGATAAAGAAGTATGAATCTGATTTAAAACAAATCTTTCTGGCTGTGACCTATAACGCTTAGCTGCTACGGATTTTAAATTAGTCAAGACTAGAAACCATTGCAAGCTGTATATACTCAGCACATAGGATCAAATATGCACACGTAAACTATGCACATCCGTATATCGGCCCAATGCACATACAATTCGACTAAAATGTCGATACATTTCTCGATACAAAGGAATGGTATTGACGCTGCTTTGAATTGACGTTCAAAGTGGCAATATGTCTATATCAAAGAGGAACACAAGTTATTTACGTACCTGCAGCTTTGCACATCCATACTTTATAATATTATCAACTCTTTTTGTATGTTCCCTTTTCACGTCTAAACCACTGAACGGAATTCGATAAAATTTTGCAAAAAGAGATAAATAGCATTCCGGGGAAGGTCATAGGCTAGTTCTTGTCCCAGTAGTAGCACGTTCCCGTGGCACAATTTTCGATATCCAAGCGGGCGAAGACGGGGCAGAAGCTAGTACAATATAAAGGGTTAACTACGAATACTGATGAAAAGGTCGCTTTATTTGTTGTTTGTCAGTTTATTCCATTAAATTTCCTTCTGTAGAAACATAACAAACGTAAGACATTGACAAATCGATTCTTAAAACAAGTGACTATTCTCAACATAAACATTTCTGGAGATAGCTTGTACGTTTTTGCTTCGAAGAGCATGTTAAACCGTCAGTTCCGTTTTTCATAAGAATACCTACGGCTGTCATTATACATGTAGAGGCAAAAGCCAGAACGCTTTTGTAACCAGTGTTTTTTTATATATTTTCTGGTATTGTCTCAAGATTAGGGTGTGGAAGCAAATGACTGGTTGCATAGTGAACAATACTAATTGATACACATCTGGAAGTCGACCCTGACTTAGAAACGGGCTAGAAGAATGACCCACTCCTACACAGAAAACTGTTCCAGTAATATCTATTTCAAAGTCCAACTTATCTTTTATGTAGAAGCTCCAGTTTCCAGGGACAACATTCAAGTATCTGTGTCCTGTTGAATTTTCTTGCCGGCTGAACAAACTATTTGTGCTCTTTGGTCACGTAGGCAAATACGCAGGCTTAGCTACGTTTGTTTTGGACGAGACCAGACCAGTGTTAGTATTCTGGGCTTAGTACGCTTGGTCGGGCTTGGTCGGCCGTTGTCGGCAGTCTTCGCCTAATGCCTTGTTGGGCAAATACGATTTGACAAATACTTGCGGGGAGAATGTTAATGTCAGTAGATTTATCAATTTAAGTTTGTGACGTTTTGAAATAATTATGTTGCTATTTGTTCGGCTTGATGTCAAGTGCTTTCTCGTTGAAGTAATAATAAATTATCTGTACACGATGAAAAGCTATTAATATAATAACATATGTGGTGACCATATTTACACTTCACTTTTATGTGGGACAAGTATATTTATACACCAATAATTTCACTTTTATTTATCGAGTTTTCAAATCAACAATTATAACCTCCTATTACTCGTAGTCGTCAAAAGTGGAGCTCGTGACATAACCCACTACTTGCGCAAAGGAATCTTTGTAATCAATAGCTACGGACGTCAATCAAAGCGATTGAGGGGTAGTGGGCATTTGAACACGCATAATTAATGGTAGAAAGTATTCCTCTGTAATTGGAGTAACTTACCGAGGTAACCTACCAACTTGTAGAGTTGTTAAGAAATTGATATGTACCTGGAAAGAAGAAACAATTCATTAGTATTGTGACTTAAGAAAATGTGTACAAGTAATTTACTTTTATCTAGGGGAATATGCTGCGAAAACAAATATTAACGGACATACGATAGCCGCGTGATAGCATGAGGTAAAGATTAAAAGAAAGAATCTGCCAATAGCGTTCAACTAGCTTCATATTTCTGAGGGACCGACTTCATGACAATTCAAAAGGGTGCCTGCAAATGTAAATCCTTTAAAGCATCAAGTAGCCAGTTTTTTCAGTACCTATCAACAATATTAAATAAATCAATAAACTTATCTTTAACCACGACTTTTCCTACAATTCCTATATCCCTTTAACTTTTAATAAAGCTTTGGAAACTACAAAGAACTTAATCGATTAGAAAGGATTCGCATAACCGCAGCGTTGGCAAAAAGCTATCGATGTCGTCCGCAAAGGAAGCCCCGTTAGTTACTACACCGCTTTGTGTATCCAGCTATGTACACGTCGAAGACTTCGGAAGTTTTGTCAAACGAAAGGTCTTATAGTCGAAAACGGGGCTGCGTCAGGGCTTCTTATATGCCTCAATGACGAAGACAAAGGATGAAAATACGATAATTTTGACAGAATACATAATATACCAGTTACAAAACGCAAGAATTATCAGTGTCTAAAGCTGGTTCAAATCAACAATGATTCTTAACAATCTGAAACCGGCCTAATTTTGACGTCGGTTGTTACTTATTCAATATTAAAATAATTCACAGAACAATATCTTCTTTAGATATTATAATCGTGCAAAGCAGGCTAGGCGCTAGTTGAATGTTGCTACGATTATGTATATCGATTCGTACCCTTTAGTATTACAATTTTCAGAGAAAAATATTTTCAGTAAAATATAAAGTTCCTATGATCATGAGTGTTTCGTAACTGCACCTATGAACCGTCGAGAGCAACTTATTATAACTTGGAGAAGAACCGGTTCGGCGCATGGAACTACTGAATTAAGTTTTCATATACTTACCAGACTAGATGTACCTATAAGTAGAGCGGTGAAGTGCACGTTGCTGCTTATTCTCGTGGATTGCTTTTTAAGCCTAGTACACACGGTGCGTTCGTCGCGAGACATGGTTATTCTTAACTGCTTTATTTTCGCCAGGTGCCTAAGCCGCAAAACGAGCACAGGTAGTGATTTCATGTAACAAGCGATAGTAGTCCAAAATAATACTAACAGTTAGATAAAAGATCCAAAAATATTATCGAAAACCTTGTTTTTTTTTTTATATATGGCATCTCGCAGGTCAACCTATAAGGTTGTCGTCTGCTTAGACGGACTTGCCTGTGGTTGCCTCCATGTGTGTGTTCTCCATTTCCGGAACCAAGCGCCTAAGACGTTTGCGGAGGTTTGGAGAGTAATATCGAAAACCTTTGTCCAAAAGCTACTTAAAAGAGGGGCAATTCCCGCATTTATAAGCATGTTCGGATTCTACTGAAAAACAATGTATTATGAAAAGGTCCTTTAATCATTACAATTATTTTCATTAATTGACATTTCCTGTAAATAACTGGGGCAGGATCTGGCATTGTCATTTGTTTGTAAGTTTGTGTGTAGGGGGTAACATCTGAAAGTAAAGCTCGGAATTAAAAAATTCTGTTTACATTTGATAGCCCAATTCTTGAGGAATTCTATGGCTATAAATATCACGCTATGGTCCTTATGAGCTGAGCAAAAAGAGAAAAGCCAGAAATAATGCTATACCTATAAATAATGCTATGCCAAAATGAAGCGAAAACTAAGTAATAGCGCTCGCAGGGGATGCGATGCGACAGAGTGGGTCGGGCGTCAAGAAATTTCCTGCGGACGAAGACACGGCCAGAAGCTAGTTAGGGATAAGGGGAAAAGAGTTTTGCCTCTACGAGTGAATATATACACACTTAAGTAGGTATGTCTGGCTCATCCTGGACAGTCAATTCAGCTACAACGCTGTAGATCTCAATACGGCATGAATTATTAACATGTCGAACAAGTCGAAACGAAATAGGATGAGGCATCTCTCACTTTACATTCCTTGAAGTTTTGTTCAAAACAACGAGAGATTATTGCACTAATTACTTGTAGAATTATGTAAATAGTACGTACCTACGTGAGCCTAACTCGCTCACACCACAAATCACTAAACGCAGTTAACGCTAAACTTATTAGCGTAGCGCTAAATGCAATTAGTGATGCCTGGTTCTAGTGGACCTTGAAATATCAAGTAGTGACTACCTCTTGCGTCAAACACATCGGCCAGTGACCGCAATGTTCGTCCAACTCACAACTAACAACTCCTGCAGTCACCAATAGCTACGTGCTAAGGCTTCAACTCGCTATTTTAATTTCTAAGGAAGTTGTGTGGGGGCGTGGCAAATTAAGTTACTTAAAGAACATTGCGAAGTAGGTTTAAAGCGAAGTTGGTATGAGGGGAGGAAATGACAATGCCTGATCCTGCCCCAGCTATTTACAGGAAATGTCAATTAATGAAAATAATTGTAATGATTAAAGGACCTTATCATAATACATTGTTTTTCAGTAGAACTTGCCGATTACAAATCAATGATAAAAGGAATTCAACCCCTGAATTTCCAATTGCTTTACCTAGTGCGCATGTTAAACAACAAAAAAAAAGTTTTAAATACCTGTAAAACAAAAACTCATGTTACGATTATAATAATTGTGATAATGCGTAACTTAAATGTTGTTAAATCGCTTTTCAACAATTATAAACTGCACCTAACCTATAATCAATGTCATTATAGTTTTAAGATTTTAACAGAAACCGCAAGTTCTACAGGCATTAGGAGAAATGTTTAGTTGACAGTTATAAATAAGCTTTAAGATGCTGCATATTGCAGGCTTGTAAATTTACTTTTTGATTTTAGTGGGGCAACGTTCTATAGAGTTTCTGGCATTGTCCTTTATTTGTACGGGGAAGAAAAGAGGAAATTTTGATCTCCTGGCATGGTAACGCTAATTAATTAAACGTTGGTTGTAGGACGGGTTGTTATGAGTTTACCAGACGTTTCTTGGAATCAACACACATGAGAAATGTACTTGGTAGATCATGTCGTTTCTAGTCTTGTTGATTTTGTTTTTGTTTCGCAATATGGTATCCTACACTCCAGTAAAATCACAGAAGTCCAATTCTCGTACTTAAGGCGCTGCCGAAACGTAGGACTCACTTTTTGTAACACAGTTATACGTATTGGTACATATTCATTACAAGCCCGAAAATGTGAGTGTATTGTCAAATGTTCAAAGAAGACTTTTTTTTCATAATATCAAAATAGCATAATGGTAAAAAAGTTGCAAGCAGAGCAAAAAAATTTTTTTCTTCACATCATTTTCTAAATTTTATGCGTAAATATTATATATTTTATGTAAAGTAAAAACTCAATCAACTCAAGATCTACCTAAAAATTCTTCCACTGAGCCCTGCATTTATTTTTTAATTAAATTAAAACTGCATATTGGTGGTCATTCGATCCAACTAACATTAAACGCATCGTTGTTTTTTACATCATTTGTTACCGCGATGTGCTATTGTTTGTTAACTACCTAAAAGGTTGTGCTTCTTACCGCGCCTTAAACGATACGTTCAAATTCAAGTCGCAATCTCATCTCAGCTAAAATCAAAATTAAAAAGGTGTTTTTTTTTTTATTAGAGATTTTTTTGACACATTGTGTTTGAGATTAGAATCCGAACATGCTTATAAATGCGGGAATTGCCCCTCTTTTAAGTAGCTTTTGGACAAAGGTTTTCGATATTACTCTCCAAACCTCCGCAAACGTCTTAGGCGCTTGGTTCCGGAAATGGAGAATCGAGGTCAACCCCGATAAGAGTCAGGCGGTTCTCTTCTCGAGACGTCGTCGAGTCCCACCCCCCCTTCCCAGCCCGATCACTATGTACGGCAAGCCAATCCCTTGGGAGAAGCAAGCCAAATACCTAGGCGTGATCCTTGATCAAAACTTAACGTTTAAACAGCACATTAAGGCTGTTCGCGCGCGCGCCGCTTTCGCTCTTGGTAGACTCCACTTTATTCTGACAGCCCGTTGCAAACTGTCACTTAAATGCAAGCTGCGCATCTACACTGCAGTCATCCGTCCCATCATGACCTATGCCTGCGTTGTATTCGCGTACGCTCACCCACGTCATCTCCATAAGATGCAGACCCTCCAGAACCGTTTCCTTAGAAAGGTCACGGGTGCCCCCTACTATGTCCGAAATATAGATCTCCACGTAGACCTAAAAATGCCTACCATAAACCAGTTCATGAAACGCTTATCGAAGCGTTTCTTTGACTGTGGCATAAAACACCCCAACCCCTTGATCTCAGCGGCCGCCCGCTACACTCCCTCCCGTATTAGTAGTAATCGCCGACCAAGGCATACCTTAATCGCCCCCGACGACGCCACAACCCTCCTCCAGGAGAGTAGTAAGGCCACCAGCACGCTTCATAAGCCCAAAACCCGATCGCCGTCCTACCGTCCTCGCCGCCGAGGCCCGCCGCGACGCCCAAATCTACGCCCCTCCAGACCCTTGCTCGAGCCAGCCCGCGCCGCTGAGCCTGTAGCTTTAAATTCGTCCCTAATTAATATCAATCCTGATCCAGCTAGTCCCTTGCTGCCCTCTTCCAGCGACGCCCTAAGCCGAGGTCCGTACCCCACAGGGGGTGCCCTTAGCGTTGTCGCTTAGTTTTAGTTAGTATTTAAGTTTAAGTCCTGGCTGGAGGCCTTAATTTATTAGGGCGTCGCTGGAAGAGGGCAGCAAGGGACTAGCTGGATCAGGATTGATATTAATTAGGGACGAATTTAAAGCTACAGGCTCAGCGGCGCGGGCTGGCTCGAGCAAGGGTCTGGAGGGGCGTAGATTTGGGCGTCGCGGCGGGCCTCGGCGGCGAGGACGGTAGGACGGCGATCGGGTTTTGGGCTTATGAAGCGTGCTGGTGGCCTTACTACTCTCCTGGAGGAGGGTTGTGGCGTCGTCGGGGGCGATTAAGGTATGCCTTGGTCGGCGATTACTACTAATACGGGAGGGAGTGTAGCGGGCGGCCGCTGAGATCAAGGGGTTGGGGTGTTTTATGCCACAGTCAAAGAAACGCTTCGATAAGCGTTTCATGAACTGGTTTATGGTAGGCATTTTTAGGTCTACGTGGAGATCTATATTTCGGACATAGTAGGGGGCACCCGTGACCTTTCTAAGGAAACGGTTCTGGAGGGTCTGCATCTTATGGAGATGACGTGGGTGAGCGTACGCGAATACAACGCAGGCATAGGTCATGATGGGACGGATGACTGCAGTGTAGATGCGCAGCTTGCATTTAAGTGACAGTTTGCAACGGGCTGTCAGAATAAAGTGGAGTCTACCAAGAGCGAAAGCGGCGCGCGCGCGAACAGCCTTAATGTGCTGTTTAAACGTTAAGTTTTGATCAAGGATCACGCCTAGGTATTTGGCTTGCTTCTCCCAAGGGATTGGCTTGCCGTACATAGTGATCGGGCTGGGAAGGGGGGGTGGGACTCGACGACGTCTCGAGAAGAGAACCGCCTGACTCTTATCGGGGTTGACCTCGATTCTCCATTTCCGGAACCAAGCGCCTAAGACGTTTGCGGAGGTTTGGAGAGTAATATCGAAAACCTTTGTCCAAAAGCTACTTAAAAGAGGGGCAATTCCCGCATTTATAAGCATGTTCGGATTCTAATCTCAAACTCAATGTGTCAAAAAAATCTCTAATAAAAAAAAAAACACCTTTTTAATTTTGATTTTAGCTGAGATGAGATTGCGACTTGAATTTGAACGTATCGTTTAAGGCGCGGTAAGAAGCACAACCTTTTAGGTAGTTAACAAACAATAGCACATCGCGGTAACAAATGATGTAAAAAACAACGATGCGTTTAATGTTAGTTGGATCGAATGACCACCAATATGCAGTTTTAATTTAATTAAAAAATAAATGCAGGGCTCAGTGGAAGAATTTTTAGGTAGATCTTGAGTTGATTGAGTTTTTACTTTACATAAAATATATAATATTTACGCATAAAATTTAGAAAATGATGTGAAGAAAAAAATTTTTTTGCTCTGCTTGCAACTTTTTTACCATTATGCTATTTTGATATTATGAAAAAAAAGTCTTCTTTGAACATTTGACAATACACTCACATTTTCGGGCTTGTAATGAATATGTACCAATACGTATAACTGTGTTACAAAAAGTGAGTCCTACGTTTCGGCAGCGCCTTAAGTACGAGAATTGGACTTCTGTGATTTTACTGGAGTGTAGGATACCATATTGCGAAACAAAAACAAAATCAACAAGACTAGAAACGACATGATCTACCAAGTACATTTCTCATGTGTGTTGATTCCAAGAAACGTCTGGTAAACTCATAACAACCCGTCCTACAACCAACGTTTAATTAATTAGCGTTACCATGCCAGGAGATCAAAATTTCCTCTTTTCTTCCCCGTACAAATAAAGGACAATGCCAGAAACTCTATAGAACGTTGCCCCACTAAAATCAAAAAGTAAATTTACAAGCCTGCAATATGCAGCATCTTAAAGCTTATTTATAACTGTCAACTAAACATTTCTCCTAATGCCTGTAGAACTTGCGGTTTCTGTTAAAATCTTAAAACTATAATGACATTGATTATAGGTTAGGTGCAGTTTATAATTGTTGAAAAGCGATTTAACAACATTTAAGTTACGCATTATCACAATTATTATAATCGTAACATGAGTTATTGTTTTACAGGTATTTAAAACTTTTTTTTTGTTGTTTAACATGCGCACTAGGTAAAGCAATTGGAAATTCAGGGGTTGAATTCCTTTTATCATTGATTTGTAATCGGCAAGTTCTACTGAAAAACAATGTATTATGATAAGGTCCTTTAATCATTACAATTATTTTCATTAATTGACATTTCCTGTAAATAGCTGGGGCAGGATCAGGCATTGTCATTTCCTCCCCTCATACCAACTTCGCTTTAAACCTACTTCGCAATGTTCTTTAAGTAACTTAATTTGCCACGCCCCCACACAACTTCCTTAGAAATTAAAATAGCGAGTTGAAGCCTTAGCACGTAGCTATTGGTGACTGCAGGAGTTGTTAGTTGTGAGTTGGACGAACATTGCGGTCACTGGCCGATGTGTTTGACGCAAGAGGTAGTCACTACTTGATATTTCAAGGTCCACTAGAACCAGGCATCACTAATTGCATTTAGCGCTACGCTAATAAGTTTAGCGTTAACTGCGTTTAGTGATTTGTGGTGTGAGCGAGTTAGGCTCACGTAGGTACGTACTATTTACATAATTCTACAAGTAATTAGTGCAATAATCTCTCGTTGTTTTGAACAAAACTTCAAGGAATGTAAAGTGAGAGATGCCTCATCCTATTTCGTTTCGACTTGTTCGACATGTTAATAATTCATGCCGTATTGAGATCTACAGCGTTGTAGCTGAATTGACTGTCCAGGATGAGCCAGACATACCTACTTAAGTGTGTATATATTCACTCGTAGAGGCAAAACTCTTTTCCCCTTATCCCTAACTAGCTTCTGGCCGTGTCTTCGTCCGCAGGAAATTTCTTGACGCCCGACCCACTCTGTCGCATCGCATCCCCTGCGAGCGCTATTACTTAGTTTTCGCTTCATTTTGGCATAGCATTATTTATAGGTATAGCATTATTTCTGGCTTTTCTCTTTTTGCTCAGCTCATAAGGACCATAGCGTGATATTTATAGCCATAGAATTCCTCAAGAATTGGGCTATCAAATGTAAACAGAATTTTTTAATTCCGAGCTTTACTTTCAGATGTTACCCCCTACACACAAACTTACAAACAAATGACAATGCCAGATCCTGCCCCAGTTATTTACAGGAAATGTCAAATAATGAAAATAATTGTAATGATTAAAGGACCTTTTCATAATACATTGTTTTTCAGTAGAACTTGCCGTTTACAAATCAATGATAAAAGGAATTCAACCCCTGAATTTCCTATTGCGTTACTTATTGCGCATGATACACAACAAAAAAAAAGCTTCAAATGCCTGTAAAACAAAAACTCATATTACGATTATAATAAGATAATGCGTAACGTATATGTTACTACTATACACACTATAATCAATTTCAATATTGTTTTAAGATTTTAACAGAAACCGCAAGTTCTACATTAGGACAAGTGTTTGGTTTACAGTAATAAATAAGCTTTAAGATGCTGCATATTGCAGGCTTGTAAATGACTTTTTGATTTGAGTGGGGCAAAGTTCTACAGAGTTTCTGGCACTGTCCTTTAACCTCTTAATAATATTAGTACAACTATGAATATGCAAACCTATCAGAGCTTACAATTCAAGCAAGCATACAATCTATTCACAAACATACTTAACAATCATAAAATTTTCTTTACAAAAGTATAATTAATCTAGTTAAAGAACCACCCTAGATACAAGTATTAATAACAGAGACAAGACCGATCGAGTTCTCTTAATGGTAGGGCCAAACATTTTTACTTTCTTTTATAATTTCCAAGATAATTTCGAAGTGTATCTGTTCTTTTAAAAGAGGTTTTATCGCGATAATTATACCGGAGGAACGATAATAGGACCTCTTTGTGAGTGTTAATTGGCTTTAATAACTTCTTTATTGGTGTTTATATATTCTGTGAAATTGTTTGTGGAAGTGAAAATTTATGTTTTTTCTTTTGTGGAAATGTATTGCTTTACGTGAAATTAAATACGACAATGTAGGATGTGCTTTTGAGACTAATTGGGTGGTAGTGACTGAATTGTTTATTTTATTTGGGAGGACACATTCTAGGCAGGCACACAATCTAGTTGATTTGTTCTCTGTTTGTGATGTTAAGTACTATCTATTATTTATTATATTTATTATAACTTATTTCAGATAAGTCCATTACAGGACATCCATAACTGTATTAATAAATACTTAATAACTATTCTAGTAAATCACAATAAAAATAAACATAAAATCTAAATCAAATAGACCCGTGGAGTGCGATTAAGTGTCTAAGAAATGGACCGTCAAACCGGTCCGCTATTACTTTCAGAATGCTGTTGGAGCTTCCTCTGCTACGGTGCAATATGGTGGCCGCTGTCTTTCTCATTATGGCATGAAAGCCATCAATCCGAGCCTCCATAAACATACCAGACGCACCACAGTATCTCAGAAGCCACAACAACATCCTGAAAACGTTGTTATATTGCACTCGAAGGGCATTGATTGCCCGCTGAGTACAGCTGACCCACAGGGTGCACGAATAAAACGATTGGCAGTAAGCCCTGACCGTAGTGCACTTCACCTCAGTCGCGCACCGTTTAAACCGTTTATCAAAATGCATTAATCGACTATCTCCCAAAATCTTGCTTGATAGATGGCGTTGTAAAATGTAGACACACTTTCATTACTTTCTATTCTTCCTTCCAACTTAGAGATTTCTTCTTAGCTTTTAGTGAGTTCCGTCATTTTATGATGCGTCTGCTGTATGTCTTCAAATAAACACAGGCTGTAAAGACATATACTACGCATTCTGTACATCAAACGTAACATTGGACAACAATAATCGCTCAGAAACGACTTTTATTTTTGATGTGTAGGTGTTTGTGGTAGTGCACAATGTAACGCACGCAAAACGTTGTCCTTATGGGTGCATGCAACGGTACAGGAGTCGTGGGGGAATTAAAATTGTATTATAATATAAATAACTTGTTCAGTCATTAATGTCAGTAAAAATTGGAATTTTGAACTTCAATATCTCCGTAACCAGAAGTGTCTTTATATACCCGTTCGTTTCTGCTTTAATTTACAGTATTTAAGTGCACATGCACTTATTCTCTCTAGTACTTGCATGTAAGACGCAATATCCTTTATCAGCGTGTCCAATAAACCGTAGTGTTATCAGTTACGTCACTCCGAGGATATACACTGATAAAAGTGATTTACAGGTTATTCACCTACATTTGTAACGCGTTATACGCTTTGTGTTAAGTTGTATACCTGTGAATAAGGTGAACCTATAATTATGAAGGTTTTATATTTTTTGGTTTTTGTCAATGTGTCCGTAGTAATGACAAAGGATTTTCTTTCTAGAAGATTTGATTATATATTATAGATTGAATTTCCATCGTCGATACCAGATTGTTTTTTTTTTGTGTATGGCATCTCGCAGGTCAACCTATGAGGTTGTCGTCTGCTTAAACGGACTTGCCTGTGGTTGCCCTAAAAAATTAAGGCCTCCAGCCAGGACTTAAACTTAAATACTAACTAAAAACAAAGCGACTACACTCTAAGGGCACCTGTGGGGTACGAACCTCGGCTTAGGGCGTCGCTGGAAGAGGGCAGCAAGGGACTAGTTGGATCAGGATTTGAGTGATTTAGGGACGAATTTAAAGCTACAGGCTCAGCGGCGCGGGCTGGCTCGAGAAAGGGTCGGGAGGGGCGTGGAATAGGGCGTCGCGGCGGGCCTCGGCGGCTAGGACGGTAGGACGGCGATCGGGTTTTGCGCTTGTGTAAAGTGCTGGTGGCCTTACTGCTCTCCTGGAGGAGGGTAGTGGCGTCATCGGGGTCGATTAAAGTATGCCTTGGTCGGCGAATACCGCTTATGCGGGAGGGAGTATAGCGGGCGGCCGCTGAGATCAAGGGGTTTGGGTGTTTGATGCCACAGTCGAAGAAAAGAAACGCTTAGGTAAGCGTTTCATGAACTGTTTTATGGTGGGCATTTTAAGGTCTACGTGGAGATCTATATTACGGACATAGTAGGTGGCACCTGTGACCTTTCTGAGGAAACGGTTTTGGAGGGTCTGCATCTTATGGAGATGACGTGGGTGAGCGTGCGCAAATACAACGCAAGCATAGGTCATGATGGGACGGATGACTGCGGTATAGATGCGCAGCTTGCATTTAAGTGACAGTTTGCAACGGGCTTTCAGAATGAAGTGGAGTCTACCAAGAGCGAAAGCGGCGCGAGCGCGAACAGCCTTAATGTGCTGTTTAAACGTTAAGTTTTGATCAAGGATCACGCCTAGGTATTTGGCTTGCTTCTCCCAAGGGATTGGCTTGCCGTACATAGTGATCGGGCAGGGATACCAGATGGTTATGGTTTACCATATTTATTCAGAAACACAGTCGAAAAAAAAATCATTAAAAATGACATCTACCGTTATCTTATGATTTTGAAAGACAGAATAAATTATATGAGGCTATCGCATATTTTTACTTACGGATCATAGATTTAT
This sequence comes from Dasypolia templi, assembly GCA_963555695.1. Classification (NCBI taxonomy): domain Eukaryota; kingdom Metazoa; phylum Arthropoda; class Insecta; order Lepidoptera; family Noctuidae; genus Dasypolia; species Dasypolia templi. The sequence continues at coordinate 3,539,615 of OY743148.1, read as the reverse complement.
TTTTTCAATCACAAGGATAAAAAAGACAGTAGTAGCTTAGTTCTAATACATGATAATAAGGCCGAAGCTACACTACTACCCGTTCTCATATCGACAATGAGCTTGATATGACAACCCCCCAAAATGCCACCTCCGCCCCAAATTGATAAGCATGACTTTACATTCTAAGCCGGTGACTACACTGGCGGCCGCGCCGTGGCCTTTACAGAAATCCATTAAGCTGAGTCCTCATGATATATGGCCTAAAACTGTCACAATTGAATTATCTACGTGTGCAAATTGTAGTGGAATGGGCCTATCCGTAGGATTAGTGGTTTTTGTGTTATAATGTTGTTAGTTTAACGTGTTTTGGCCTGTTTGGGCTGATGGGAGCGGAATTCTGGAGGTACACGTTGATTAAATGATTATACAAGGATGTTTATATGATTGGGCAAAACATGTAGAGTCAGTAAAAGTTACTTATAGCATGTCTTTTTGATTTAGTCTATAAATTATAAAGAGGAAAGATTTGATTGTTTGTTTGTATTGAATAGGCTCCGAAACTACTGGACCGATTTGAACAATTGTTTTACCATTAGAAGCCGAAATTATGTCTGATGAATATGTTCATACTACTACTTTTCTTTTTCGAAATCCACGCGGACGAAGTCGCGGGCGAAGTGCTAGTCAAAAATAAAAGGCAGTTTCCTACATTCTTTTTTTGCGCTCATATCAACTTAATGCACTCATATATGTATTTCTATTATAGTATTTCTTCACTATTTTCACTTTTTTTTTGTGTATGGCATCTCGCAGGTCAACCTATGAGGTTGTCGTCTGCTTAAACGGACTTGCCTGTGGTTGCCCTAATAAATTAAGGCCTCCAGCCAGGACTTAAACTTAATACTAACTAAAAACTAAGCGACTACTCGCTAAGGGCACCCCCTGTGGGGTACGAACCTCGGCTTAGGGCGTCGAAGGAAGAGGGCAGCAAGGATAAATGATAATTGATAAATGATTTTATTTCTGTAAATAGGTTTGTACAAACACTTTTACACGTCAATCATATTTTAAAAACTAGGTGAGATCGGCATTTCCTATCTGACTACTCTAAGAAGAAACGCCGAAACAAACTCAGAGGTCACAGTCTCTTCTAAAGTCCAGACATAATTTTGGTCAGGTCATGTGAAGACCAGCTGGAAGGGACTAGCTGGATCAGGATTTGAGTGATTTTGGGACGAATTTAAAGCTACAGGTTCAGCGGCGCGGGCTGGCTCGAGCAAGGGTCGGGAGGGGACTATTTTCACTGAAAAAGTTCATGTTTATCACTAGACATGTTCAGGTTGTTACAAAATCAAAGTAAATTCCTTTAATTAAGAGTTATGTCAAAAACGGCATAAACTCTTGTCCGTTACCAAGCCCAGCGTTGAATTTTATTCAGCATCATAAAATGTAAAAATACTTCGCTTCCATTCCGTTTGCAGGTAATTAGAATGCCAAGGTACGTTTACTCGTGAAGTTTTTTTTTCAGTTTTGCATAAGCCAGCTACCAGCAGATTTTTATTTTAGTTCGTTTTTTTATGGCTTTACAAATGGTTTGGATTTTTCTTGTTAGTTAACGGTCGTGATTGGGTCTAGGGATGCTAATAATATTTATTTGCTTTTTCTATTTTAGATCAAAAAACTTTCGACAAATCTTTTACTGTAGACATTCTAAGGTTGCCTGGAAGAGATCGCAAAAAGCGATAAGGCCGCCCATTGTATGTTACTTTGTGGTGTACAATAAAGTATATATAAATATAAATAAATAAATCATATAATGTACAACTAGCTTCTACTTGCGACTTCATCTGTGTATATTTTTTGGCACACGACGCACCGCGTTGCATCCTAGGCCACCCGACCCGTTCTTAAACTTCGATTTCGCTTAGAGTTCTTTCTGTCAAATTTTCTGTTTGTTCGGCTCCTCAAGGTCATAGCATGATGTTAAATAGCCTATAATTTTCCTCAAGAATAAAGCTATTAAATGCAAAAAGATTTGTTTTAATCCAACTGGTAGTTCCAGAGATTAGCGCGTTCAAACAAACAAACAGATAAACAATCGTTAAATTTTTTATAGATTCAGAGGGCTTAAACAAAGTGACATGCCAGATGCTGGAGACGTTTTAAAATGTTTAGAACTGACAAGCCACCGAAAAGCTTGTGTGTTAAGAAAAATAACCATAGATAACAAGTGATTTTTTTTACAATGGGCAAAGAGGGAGGGGCTTCTTGAGCCCGTATACCAAAGTTCATAATTCCTGGTCAACTACAACGTCTACAGCTGTTTATTAAACAATATCCACACTCATCACAGGATATAGCGTGATGGCAAAATACTATAAACTTTACAACATAAGAAGTAGTCGTGACCGAATGAATGAATGAATGAGACCGGAAGCGAGCTTTTTATGACAGTTTGAGTGGTACCACTGTTCATGGTACGTCCGGGTATTAGTGAGTGAATGGTATTCAAGCAAGTCAAGTGGTAAGTTTGGACAAGTCTTGAGTGGAAATGTAAGTTGGATATGACAGTTGGAGTAATACTGGCCAGCTACTATACCAGTGCACAGATGCCTCTCGTCATAGATAGATGGATATAATACTCTTTATTATGTACACCTTTTTAATTACAGATATAAATATATTGAGTGACACAATGGTAATATACAGAGGAACATACTTAAAGATTATCCCTTAAAGTATGTCCCTCTCTTAAGATAATAACTTTAAGTATTATAACACAGAAATATGAAAAAAAAGACAATCAGTTGTTCCATACATTTTTAATATGTTTTTGCCTTTTTCTAGGTTGTGTCATCATCATCATCAGCCTACAGCAGTCCACTGCTGGACATAAGCCTCTCCAATTGCACGCCATTGAGCTCGACTCTCCGCAACTCTCATCCAGCAGCTTCGAGCCACGCTCCGAAGATCGTCGCTCCACCTAGCCTGAGGACGTCCTCCTTACGTTTGCCGATTCGCGTTCTCCACTCAAAAACACGTCTTGGTTCGTCTTGGTCTTGGTCGGTCACGTCTAAGTTGGGTGATTTTCTTGAATACTGCACTCGATTAAAGTATGTCTCTCGTTTAACCAACCTTTCCGTGCAGAAGAACATGTACTGGTCACCACGCTTACTGCGAGCTAGCGATTTCAGATCTCTAAAACCAGTTTTCTTCAGCGATACTTCTTTCAACGCAAGTCAGTAATGTGGGTAAACAACAGCTGACCTATAGCTTATAGTTTTCACTGTACAGCTTAAATAGCCTACTCTGTTTTGTAGCTTAAACTACTTAAATTAATAGAAACATACTGAATACGCAAAATGAGCAAGCATGATGATCAATTCTGTTCCTGTCCTTCTAAAAATTAGTTAGTAAAACTTACAACTAATCAAGGCCATTAGTTGTTAGTATTACTAACCATTTTTGAGCCAAAGTTATTCGATAAAAAAAAACTATTATACTCTTAACCGTCTACAGAATGACCGTTATTACAACATCTTCTCACATTTCATTATCGTCAGATATAATTTCGCGTTCACCGCCAATTTAAACGTTTGCGTTTAGCCTTTCATGGCGACACGTAAACCCGGCTGACAGGGGAAATTGATATAAATATGCTAATGAACACCATGACATATGTCCTGTTTAATTGTGGGCTTATTAGTTGAGTTTGGCAAGTCATATTTATTACGTAAATGTAGGAACGTTTGGTTCAATTGAAAACTGACTCCGCGTTTTATAATTACAAATAGCATTCGCGAGATACAATGTATCTTAATTTCAAATAAACATAAGATGGTAAAGCGGTTCCTTTTGTGCAATATACAGGCACGTGTATTCCGAGCTTTCACATATCCACCATGAGCAGCGAAGCAACTGACAGTCAAATATTTTCACAGCAGCATGCCCAATTCGTAGCTCCAGATAAGCATGGGAACCGAATGTTTCAGTAGACTACTTCCCTGGATGGCCATTAGGAGGAATGGCGGCGAAAAGTTGCGGCACACGCGTCTTCAGCTAGAGTTCGACAATGGCACAACTTTCTTACGGTATTTATTTGCTAAGGTTAGGGTTGTTGGACCGGCTTCCAAAGGAAGTAGGTTTTCAATTCGTCACAACCTTTTTCTTTTTGTATGTTTTTTACGCGACATCTCCGGCGATCGATTTTGAAATTCTATTTTTGAAGGAGGTATGCTTCAGGGGTGGTCCCATATAAATTTTATTAACTTTGCTTAAGTAGTTTTTCAGTTAACTTCAATAATAAGTATTTTTTCACTTAGTGTATATTGATAATGTTATAATTTCCTGCGACTTCCGAAATTTACCTTTTTTCACTTAGTAATGTTATTTGGTATTAATTTTCAATTTTTCCTTTATGTTAACCGAGATGACTCAAACGAAACGTAAATTATACTTTTTATTCTAAGATGACTGACTTGAAAAAGAAGCATACGCATTCAGAAAAACATACATCATCCCATTGGTTCACTATACTGCCTCGTTGGTCTACGGCGTTACTGCTGAGTGTGAGGTCCTAGTTTCAATTACTGGGTCGGGCAGTGTTATTGTCTTTTTCAACAGACCTGAGTCTGGATTTGTGCCCGGTTGATGACAATAGGCTCGCCCTATTACATGGGACTTAAACATAACTGGCAAAATGTGGGTGTACTAAAGGTACTACTTTACTCTTCGGGAAATACAGGCATGATGTTATGTGTTTAGTATAGCAGATAGCAGTATATAGTATGTTTAATGCGCGGTCACTGTCTGACTGCATAGAAAAGAAAGAGATGCAAACAATTAAGTAATTATCTATTTTAAAAAAAAACACTATTACGTTTACATGTTGCTTGTAGAATAATCTGACAAAAATCAGAATGATTTCATGTATATTAGTATGGTTTTTAATCGTAAAAAAATAATTGAGGTATCTTCGTGATTTTTTTTTATAGTATCAAATTAGTTGGTATTATCTTTCCAACACACAATCTAACTAGCGTTTATATTCTAAAGAACTTCATATATTTTTCTGATTTTGTTTACTGCAGTGGATCATATACTTTTAGGCATTTTAAAACTTGATCTTAGGTCCTGTAGTCCCCTTAATGATTAACACAACTCACCTCCCTATCATTTTACGGTCCAATTTTGGCAGTTTTGCCGTAGGAAAAACAAATTTTATGCATATTCCTCCTCACAGCCGAACCAAACACGATCAATATAAGAGCATCGCAAAACCGAAATATTTCTTTAAAAAAAAAAAACAATCCCAACGTTCTGGCAGCCCTACAGCCAAATATGTAAATTCAGTCTGCATTAGCCAAACGGTACAATGCGAGCAAAATACTCCCCGAAGGTAAGGCTTTATGCTATACTGGCTTTGGCACGCGAGCTCGCCCGCCTTTCAGATCAGGATAAAAATATTTTACCTACGTCAAGAATTTGGTCCTAAGTTCCGCATTTTAGAATGATGCTCAAGCATTCTCGATTCGAAAATGACAGATTTTATACAGCTATGAAATCTAGTTTTGAATCCAGCAATCTAATTGAATAACACACTATCAATCACAATCTTATTCATTTGGAAGAATATTGCTAATCCATCGCTTCATATGTTAGAAAAAATTGTCTGCTCAACAACTTTAATAACGCAATGAATGTTGTTGAACTGTCAAAATGAAACCCATTGCCACTGTTAGTGTGTGAAGTAATTACCCCGCCGGCTCATGTTTTAGGATCGTTCAAATCTAATCAAAACTCATCATTCATTCATTAGTTTGCAAACATGGGTATTTAGATTGTTTGGATGTTTTTGATGGGTGATTTTATTCTAAGATCTACATTTAAACATGTGTGTGTCCTATAGGATCTTTCACATACGTCCTCATAGTATTCAAGAAAGTCAAGAAAAACCAGAAAAAAACATACATATTTAATAACAATTCCAAAATCAAAGCTGAGTACTTTTTTCATCCCAAAAGCTTGTTCGAAAATCCCTGAATTTAGGTAAAAGCATCGAGAGCGTAACTTTTAATGACAGCCTCGTATCCTAGAAGATTAAAAGAAAATATGAAAGCAGCAAAGGAGAAAACTACTGATTAGGAGTTAAAATGAATAGCACAATATAAATCCTCAATCCGTTCACTGGGTATTATGTCAAGATATAATAGACGCGACTAATTTTCTATATTCCGTACATTCCCTTAGGAGGTCGTAATGAACTCAACGTATAAATTCTGGTGGGTAAATATCTTTTTTTTATACTGACGCCTTTTATTAGGCCGTTTCGAAGTTTTACTGATGCCTCTAAAGCACTTGGTAGCAACTAACTTCTGGCTTCTATCTTATATTTTTTTAGTATTTTTTTATGTGGGCGGGGCGTCTAGACGTTCCATACAAAGGTAAAATTAGATATGAAAGAAACTATGGTATCATACCTTTTAAAGTAGACGCGTAGGTGTTTGTCGCTTTGTATGGTTTCACGTAAAATGTAATTAACCGATTTTGATTAAATCTGGCAGAGAATAAGCTGAAAAATATCCTTTAAAAACATAACATCACGCCTGTAATCCCGCACATTTCGCCAGTTATGTTTAAGTCCCATATAATAGGGGGCGAGCCTATTGCCCTCAACCGGGCACAAATCCAGACTCCGGGCTGCTACTGAGAAATTTTAGATAGAAAAACCCAATAACACTTTGCCGACCTGGGAATCGAACCCAGGACCTCATGCTCAGAAGTTGTTCTTGCGACCACTAGACCAACGAGGCCACCGACCCTTCAAAATGTCTTCATATAAATATAAATTTGCATAAAAACATAGGGTAATTTTCATCCCAGAAAATTTAAAGCTTCTGGAACAAGCACAGGTACTAACAGCATATTTACCAAAGATAGAGATAATGTCTATACAGGGTGTATATGTTTACCTACGGAATATTTTTTCTGCTAAAAGTATAGTCGTGGAAGCTGTAATAAAGATTCTCATATAAACTCGTATACGTACCATCAGACTTAATGATAGCATTAAGTTGTCTATCGTCTAAGAGTGCTATTAACTTGTTTCCTTCAAGCGAGACTCAGGACAATGACGGCGGATTCGCTGTACTTTTTTCTTTTACGAGAATGTATGGGTTATTTTTGGATATACGTATTATTATTATTATGATTATTCTTTCCTCAGTATGTGGAATAACGCACTTAAAAAGACAGTTTGCAGATACATAATGCTTATGATTTTGAAGGAAGCAACATTATTTTAAAAGCAATGTTCGCTTTATAGCATATAACATGACATCACGCCCGTAGTGCCTGAAAGGTTTGGACAGAGGTACTGCAGAGAGAGGAGAGGGAGAGGGAGAGGGAGAGATGAGGTATAGGAGATACCCACATTTTGCCAGTAACGGTGTTGTTCTCTTTATCTGAGTCAAATGTAGTTAGTGATACGAGTTGGTTCTCCTCTATATCCAGTGCAGCAAGGGTCAAAATTATCATATACCGCATGTTAAAAGGATATCAAACTAAGTAACATAGCACTAAAATAATTTCTGGGAAAAGAATTTAATTGGTAGGGAAAATCGATGTTTTAGGTGGTGCGCTATGTAACGCACGCAAAAGATTGTGCTTATGGATGCATGCATCGGTACTGGGGTCGTGAGGGTATTTAAACTTGTTTTATAACATTAAAACATGTTTTCGTGAATTTTGACCTTCAATATCTTCGTAACCAGAAAGTTCTCAGGTATGGTCCGGTACAAAAAGATGATTTCAATGACGGGGAGAACAAGTAACTTGGCTTTGTTAAGTAACTTTTTACAACCATTATTCATCAGACGGACGCTTTGTTAAGTCAACAGCCACACCCATAGACATAACCAAACACAGTTTCACGATTACTTAAGGTAGAGCAGAAATTTTTACAGACAAATAATTGACTCAATCCACGGTGATCCGGAAGTCTCACCAAACAAAACCGTACGCTGATTGATCATGATGACGATTTGAAGGGCCACGACCATTCCCACATCCAGCCAGCCATAAAAGAAAGTCTTCAATCACCGGACGGCTATAAAACCAGAACGTTTCGGACCGGGTCTATGGAGATTAAACGGTCGTAAAAACTGTATCGGCAACGGGGGACGCTTGTCAGAAAGATTGCCTTCTTCGAATCGTGGTGTTTACTTTGTGGTGAGTTTTAACTGGGTTTGGAGCAAGATTATTTTCGGAAGAATTCAAAATGGTCGTTTTGACCTTCTGCATTGCGAAAACTGCTGGCGATCAATGAAAGTGGAAAGCAATTACTGCTATTTGACAGATTAGACCAGTTAGTATTCACCTTTGACTTGGTTGTTAAATTGGGAGGCAACGTTATTTGTCATGACAGCCTCATAAACATACGTACATAGCACATAGTGATTTTCGAGGAATTTAAATACAAATGGGAGAAAAACACTTTTCCATTCGTCAGATACATATATTAGTTAACAACACAATTTCAATTTTAAGTGTTTGACATTATATAAGAGAATATTAATTAAGCTCTGTCCGTTAACAACTACACAAATTTAGCCAAATCAACCTTTGGCTGCTTGTAATAAGTTAGTTGTGACATTCTATTCATAAATTGCATTGTAATAAATAAAAAAAACATTTTTTATTAAAGTCTAATTATTATTTTTTAATTTTTATTGGGGATATAATGCACTTTAATTTTAATTTTAATATTTCTACACCGGCAACGGTAGTATATGTGAAGCTGTCCATTAATATTAAGATCTTAGAAATAAATATATAAATAAATAAATAAACACTTTCACCATCAAAAAACACCACCATAACCCCTGAATACCAAAATCTCCTAGCACATGTTAAGACATGAGCAGAACCTAGGCATTATGAAGATATGAAGGTTCGGCAACATTAATTCGTATGCAAATCGCATTGGATTTCGTTAGTATTCACTTAAGGGGAATTCTCTTAGAAATAGAGCCTATTGTGACCAGTGGCTGGACTGTTGTTTCAAGTAAACGGGGATGTTAATTTTATAGGCAGTTCTTTGAACGTTTCAGTTTTACACTAAGGACTGTCAGTTTGGGAAATATAAGCAAGGCACCGGTTGTTTAAAGCTTAGTTACGTAACTATTGGCAGTTTAAATTCACAAGTAAGAGAGAGTAGAAAGGAAAATTAGGTCAACCTTTTGCTATAAACTTTAAGACAAGGTCTTATCGAAGTCTTTGAAGAGGTTTAACCTGTATTCGCTTTTTAATGTGAAGATCTGTTCATCGGCAATGGTCATAAAGTGTTAAATTTGCATAAGATATACCCACGCTTTGGGCGTGAATCTAGAAAATAATTTCACATCGAGCATCTGCCTGCAATTGAGAGTATTTTTCGTCACTTAAATTGCTCTCTGCCAGCGAATAAAAGCCAATTTGCGCACCGAATCTATCCGAATTGATTGAGCAATTTCCGATATCGCCCTCTACACAGTGACACATATATTATCGCGAAACAATGATGAAAGCGTACGACAGATGCATCGCACTTAATGGCGTGGAAAGCTGATATCACCACCGTGTTTATCATATAGCTGTCTCGCTCTAGTACTATGTCATTAGGAGGGAGGTCCGTGTAATTAGCAAAGTTGGGAATTCTAAGAAAGTTTGTGGAATCGATATCATTTGAGTTTGGCTGTGGTAATGGCTCGTGGGTGGTTGGAATGGCGACCAGAGCAGCAGGTTGATAAGTCTCATCTATTTATGTTAGAAGGAGTTATTGATCTCTTCATTTTGGGTGGACTATTTGGAGAGAGATTCGCCCCTCATTAGACTTTGTTCGGGATCCAAAATCAGAAGATATAATTTCGGAGAGTGACTATTTTATTTTTAAAGCCCCCTGGTTTTGCGCTGTAGGTTGTAGTCAATATTTACTGCCAAACGCGATCTCTTTTGGATTTCCTTCGTTTTCTTTCTTTGATTGTGTTTTGTTCACAAGAGCTCTTCCTTGACAAAACACGGCTGCCAATTCTTCCAGTATACAGGGTGGCAGGAACATCAAGGCGTAAATTATAAATTAAGCACATGATTCTAGACACACCCTAGCGTAGACATTTTTCGTCTGTTAAAAAAAATACTGCCTTTTCTTAGAAAAGTGCAATACACCGACAAAAATTTCAACGTCGGGGTTGGGGGGGGGGTTCTGAATCATGTACTGAATCCAGTTTAACAGCCTGCGCGTCGATAACCCCCTTTTTAATTATATTATTATCGGAACGTTTGAACTCCAAACCACTATTCCTGTTCATAGGTTCGGAAATTGTAACCAGGCACCACGAGCTAATCCTAGAAATACAGCTCACTGCTTTGCTTTACCTAATTAATGCTAATTAAGCTTCAAAGTCCGGAATTGGGAGTACACGACTGGATGCACAGAACTAAGTATCTACGAGCATACGCTCTTCAAATTCGGAGTAATCTATTAGAGTGAAATATGGATTTCCGAAGCAGCGTATTTCAAAAACAAGAAAGCCAGTTTAACTTAATAAAACTTTCGACACAATTAAAGACAAAAGTGACTCGTAGTTTCGGTCGGAAGAGCTACTGCTGAGCATGAGGCCCTGAGGCCTACTCTCTAACTCCGCCAAGATACAACCCGTCCGAAAGTAGTTTGAAACTGTGGAGTGAACCCTGCACCCGATTAATTAACTTTTCCGGACGGGCAATAACACGTCAAAGGGAGTAGAGACAGCTGTCAAATCGTGCTGTCATTCATTCTTAGGTTGGGGCCCATACTAATCTTATGTCCGTAGGTGATACGGTGTATTAGGATCCTCAAGTAACATCGGTTGAAACTACGGATTTCGTACTTAGATAGTAGTGCCCCTGGGTTAAATTTTCGGGCCAGACAAATTGTTATTGAGTTTTTCCATTTCTTTTTTCTTTCTTTCTAAAGACAAAACTTAAGTCCAGTTACAAAAGAAAAGGTATTCGACGAAAAACGTATCGGAAGACCAGAAACTGCTACCGTCAATTTTCACTACAGATTACCTCCAATACTAAGGGTGCCATCACATCCCCAACTCAACAATTTAAAGAAACACGTACACAAACAAAACTGAACTGATACAAGGCTTATGGAACACAAATAGTGCTATTTCACTTAACCCGTCATCGACGACAGAACGCGCGCGTTGTTCGCGCGGCCGGGGGTCTCAAGTACCGCGTACGCGAGTTTCCGAACGCCTAGACATTCGCTACGCAAACAACACGCCACTCGAAGCGTACCGAGGGGAACTTTACACTTACTCCCAATAACAAAATGTGAGTTTTAATCGCAATAATTGCGCTGATGTATTAAACGCGAGCTTTTTTGTTAATTGTGTGCAAAATAGACGTTACGCTAATGTTGTTGGCACTCCTGTTGAAGATATGTTTACTTTGCTCAGTTAACTTTACCGAATAAATATCTCGAATAATGAATACAAAAAAACACAGCAAACACCATTATCGAGAAACGCTTCAAACGGCAGCATCGCATCGTTGGAAAAATAAAAAATCTGATCTAGTAAATCTCTCCGCAAAGTTGCGTAGTTAAACATCGCTAGCTATTTACATACGTGTAGGCGAGTGCTGGGGTCCCTGTGAACAGCGCTCGATATCGACGAGCGCTTGAGGGTTATAAGTGCAGCAAGCGTACAACACTCCACTCGCCTACCACGGTAATGACACCGTATCATGTTTATTTCACGTCTAAAACTTATCGTTTCTACATCGTTAACGCCGTCGACGAATGAAGCACTAAACGATCCCCCTAAAAGCTGTTTAAGGTCCATTATGAGCGAAAATACCGAGGCACTTAAGGAGTGCGGGATTCGCGTTCGGGTGCGGGTTGAATTTTCCGGAGTACTTTTTCAGATTAAAATTTGGCATCGGGGAAGCGGTCGGTAATGAAAGCAGTACGGACCATTAAGCAGCGGCACGGCCAGCTATTACTTGTTCACGTTCACAATTACACCAGTTCGTGAGTTACGATTCTTACGCGGTGAACTCGCACCGCTCCGAACGCCCAAGCCATCGATCGCAGGGCTGCGACCACGGTAATGACCTTCAACATTGTCAGTCATTAGTCGCTTAATTATTTGGCGTGACGTTCAAAAGCTTTCAACTGATGCTTACCTTGTGGAATATTTATCTTCTGGTATTATCATGTAAGTTCATTCATTTTCAAAATATTCTTACTAGTCTTCATAAACCTGCAACCCTAAGGCCACCTGAATCGCTGTCGGTAGATGCAACCGCGAGGTTGACAGCCCATAGCGTTTATAATGACACATGATACATTATCGCATTACGCGGATAACTAACCGTAACGTACTATGAACCGCACGAACTTATCAAAAACTGCCTTTTAAGAATTAAAGGGCATAACTTATCACATAATACAAATGTATAAAGTCTGTTAACCCAAACAGCCACACTAAAAACAATTACTTCCCGTCCTACCAAAAACATATTCACTTTCGTATATACAAAGACCGGCACTAAACATGTCAACCAACCAACATTCAACCCTAACTAAAACTAAAAACATCTATAAAAACTTCACATTACCAAACATGCCAGCAGCATTACTAATAACCAACATTGATAGACGAGAAATGTTCACCAAAGCCATTCCCTGGGGCCATTCTCGTTTTACAAAACAGAAAATATGTAACTAAATTCTATTCTTGCTCTGTGAGCTGGAAAACAGAGGCTGGCTCGTTTTATCGGGGTCGGATCCTCGTAAGCGAGCTCTAGTGATGTGGGGAGTTAGTTTTGAATCGGTTTTAGTCGGGTTTGTGCCTATATCTTGTCATCTGGTCCAGGAGTTCAATGTTGATACTGTAAGATGTGAACAAGTGTAACAATGATAAGAGATAGGTTAGTCAGAAAACGGTGGCCTTAGTTTGTTGAACAGAATGCAAATATATTTTACAAACTCCCCGACTTTTTGTCGGAAGTGTTGGAACTTAAACTAAGCCTGGACAGCAGCAATGAGTTAATTAATATTAGCGTGCTTTCTTAAACCAATTGGATTTGCTATAACAACCATCAGCATCGTCTACATTATATGCCCAGCCCTTTAACAACTACGTTACGGCCGGCTACACAGTACAAAAATAGCTTCCACATTCACATTATGACATTGCAAGCGTCTTGCAAGTCAGCGCAAGTTAGCTGACAGCAAAACTAAATCCGCCAAGACAAAACTATCGACGTTCCCATCCCTATCTCACGTAAGGCAGTGTCACGTCCAAGTGTACGTCTAAGAGGATTAAACGTTATTTCCACACACCGGACAATCGCCACAATACGGACGACTGAATGATAATAAACGGTGCTGTTATTGATTCCGATTTCGGAAGCCATGTTCGGTTGCTAGACTATCAGAATTGTAGACTAGTGCACGGATTGGTAACAGTAAGTACTTACAATTTTCGATATTTATGCTTAAAGTACGCATAAGATATTTTAAGACTTTTACGTCAATTATGTCTTAGACGACTTACTTATTAAATTTCGGAGCCAAAAATTCTACTTTAATATAAATATGGCTACATATAAAAAGAAAAACAAGTACTCGGTCCTTAGAGTGAGGATTTATTTTGGGCAAAGGACGCGGCAATGGCTAGTTACATATTAAATGTGCGCGCGACGTACTGCTGGCGGTCGGGCGGCCGCCGTGGTGTCTCGCTCGCGCTGGGTTGCCGTTTCCAATCGCGGGTTGCTGCGGCCGTATTCGGGACGGTAGGAGTTGTGCGTTAGCCGCGCAGGTTGACATGGCGGACAATTAGATATGAGCCGATCCATAGACGCCAGTATGCATGTACGGATACTCGAGCTGTGGATCAATATAACGTGCGACTTTATACATATCTTCATACTGCGCACTAAAAATATAAGGCGATGTGCCTACCCTCATCATCATAATAAAACTACGTGTTCCCTTACCTTTGTAATGATGCAATAATGTTATGTTAACGAAGAGTTGTATCCACGAGAACACTGCCGAGAAACTGTCCTGTAGTCTGGCAGAAGATTTGTGTAATACCCATTTATGTAATTAAGTTTTGTTGAAAAAATAATATATATATATATATATATATAGAATGATCAACAAATTTCATCATGGCCTGTTCTTAATCCTTAAGCTTCAACGTAACATTCCCCCAGCTTCAATGCCAGTGAGTTAATAAAATGGTTTTCAATCCCTTCACTAGAAATATTAGCGCTAGCGTTCACAGCAAAGAACGGCGCCACATGGTCTAATTTAACACCTCTCAGAAACTCTTTGGAGCATGAACGGTTCTTCTGGATCGTTTCACAAAGCTAGGACCAAGCGCCACTAAACACAACTCACTGTACTTCGAATTACGTTGATGTAAATTGTTGCCAATCATCGTCATCTTTCATCATCTTTGACTCCTACGTCGTATTGCAAGCAATTGTCTAATCTGACCAGTTTCTATTCTTTAACTATACACTAAAGATAAAAAAAATAATTATTTTATTTCTGTGGAAGTACCTTTGTACAAACACTTTTACACGTCAATCGTATTTTAAAATCTAGATAAGATCGGCGTTTCAGGTCTGACTAATCTGAGAAGAAAGACCGAAACAAACTCAGAGATCCAGACATAATCTTGGACAAATGAAAAAAACCGTTTCAGATCTGTCTGAAATGGTTTTTTGAGGAAAGAACGACACAGATTGAGTGGACTTCTCCAGTGAGTGCACGCATTTGTCAGTAATCGTACAGCTCAATTGAGAACTAAGTTTAAGTGCGCTAGCGTTTATACCAAAGAACGGAGCCACATGTTCTAACTTAACACCTCTCAGAAACTCTTTGGAGCATGAACGGTTTTTCTAGATCGTTTGACAAAGCTTGGACCAAGCGCTAGCTATAGTTTGAATTACGTTCAAGAGACTGTAAAGACCTCCTGTTGAGGTTATGATGATTAATTGTGTTTTGGGCTAATATTAAGTTTTATGTTATTACACTGAGGAAAATAAAGAGAAATGGAGGTTTGAAAATAATAAAATTCAAGTTTTGTAATGAACGCGCTACACGGGATAAGATTTTTTTATTCTTGACAGGAAATTAAGTACTTACTTGAAGTAAGTACTTTACTTAATTGGTAATGAAGTAAGTAAGTACATAAACGCACGAGTATCGACCACCATGTTTGCTCAAGATGGGTTGGCGATATTAACCATTGTCAATAATGTACAAGATAAACTCAGAAAGAATAGATGAATTGAAAAAGTCACATTGGTCCTTGTATGTGTCTTTACGTAAAGTGTAACGAAATATTAAACAACTATTTGTTTCAGGCAGTAACAGCTATATCCCCAAATTAGAACTCATATAACTCAGCTACAATTACATCTAAATCATCATTGAATTTTCAACCCTTCAGTTTCGCAACCAAAACTCGTTGCCCAAACTGATTAAAACCCCAAAGTGTTTACAAACGGGTAACAAAAACGGTCACAGTTCAGCTTTTCTGAACACGCGGACCATGTCCTTCGGTGATATATGATGGATATCATGACTATAATCTTATAAGCGAAGGGCTGAAGATAGAAAGCGGTGGAGGTATAGCTAGAGGAACAATTGCAGGACCACATTTAGCTAAAGGTGTTTTAAATAAGAATTGAACCACTTGTATGAAAATGTTGCTGAACAGTCCGCATTTAACTGATGGTTAATTATTGGCCAATTGACCTCTAGTGAGGGACGCAACCTGTGTCAATACCCTTGCGCCATCTCATGTTCCTAGCACGGCGGGCTGTGCTGGCGCTGCTTAAGGAAATTTTCTTACCGACTAGCCGACACTTCACGTGACCAGAGGGCAGGACTGTTCTTTGGCTGACAGATATGAGAATGAGCACTTCGACGCCTAAGTGTCCTTTTTGTTTATGTATTCATTTGTATAGTTAGTAAGTTACTCATTTAATTTTGGTCCTTGTGAAAACATTCTATGCCAATTTCAAATTACATTGTCAATTGTTTACTGACTTAATTTTGTTCTGTTTTTGATGAAAAATGACGATCATTATTTGATGACGAAAAATGATTTTAAATCGTCCACAAAATTCATTGTAAGAAAGCTAGGTAGATGAAAAAGTTAGCCAAAAACCCAAATCCCACAAAAACCAAAGAACCTTTTAATAATTCAATCTATTTTTGGAGCAGTCTCCTTGAAGTGTTCCCATATTACCCATCTCTAAAACCCTGTGTCCCAATAATATAAATCGTGGCTAACAAAGAGGCCGAGCTTAACGCAATACAGGGTGATCGTAAATAAACGCGAATGTCACATATTTCGTGTAACATAATAACAGCGAACGTTAGGGTCGTACCAAACTAGGTCGTAACAAAAACTACGATTGATCGCCGGACAATACATGGGAAGTAATTTGAGTAGGCGAAATTATAATTTTTATAGCATTTTTATGTGATGGCGTATTAAGGGTGTTTTGACACGGTGGCTTTGAATGGAGGAAGGTATTGTAACAATGAGGTCTGTAGTTTATGTTCTTTTTATTGGTTTGTACATCAAATGATGTGTGTCAGTCGGAAATAAGAAAGAATTTGCTACTGCGTAAATAGTTTAACTTTATGTAACAGCTGGGAAAAACGATAATATTATATTTATAGGTATCTATACATTTTTATCATACATAACAAAACTGCCTCTTAGCAGACAGCCTAGCTACCAAACTTTCTGACAGGCTTTTCTGATTTCCATAACATATAAAGCTTTACCTTTAAGAAGAAGAGAATCATATAAACATGCAAAACAAATACTTAAATTATAAAATACGCACATCTCATTATTATTACAACAGTCCACGAACACCTTTTCTCGCGTTAATAATCGCATATTTTATTAAATTCGTACAAATTCAAAAGCAAATCGAATAAATCCGCTCTCATCTAGTGATGTGCCGTTAAATTTGTTTCATTACGTAGTACGGGAGCAGTTTCCTATAAAATATATTACGATTTTATTGGATGACAATCGTTTATTTTTTGCGGTTGAGATGTGGGAAAATTGTGACATTTGATGAATTGAGGCACCTTTTTTTGCATCTTTTGCTGTCCCACTCCTGGACAAAGGCCTTCCTCCACTACTTCCATCTTTCGTGAGCTTCTTCCAGTTTCGACGGAACCGATCCAGCTCGTCCCGCCTCACTATCTCAGGGCACCAATTCTTTGTTATTTGGTCCCACAGTTTGTCCGGCAGACGTGTCCTGCCCAGTCCCATTTAATAAGGGCAGCCTTTTGCCACGTCAGCTATCTTTGTTTTGGAGGTGCCTACATCTAGTATTTTTATTAGGGATGGTAAAAAATTATCTAGGTATGATTCAAAGTCTTGTTAGGTACAGCCCTGACGCCGCGACCTTTACTTGGCAATCAGATATTCGGACAATCGGCCCGAGGCGCTGTGCGATTGGGCGAACACATTGGTACGGTTAGTTTTCACTCACACAAATGCAAAGCTTAGCTTAGTCCTCGCTAATGTACCCAATATTAACCAAGCTAACTTTCAATAAAATCAAAATAGCTCAAACCTCCTCCTGAATATAGTCTACGTACGGTGTAGTAATATGAATCATGTCTTCACTTAATTAATATTAATAATATTAGTATACAAGCAGGTAATAAACCTACACGTGTTGTGGAAGACCTATAAACTCCTTTAACGACTAATTGCAAACTACAACTAACTTAACACAATCAAGTACGCAGTAACAATTCGTTAACGAAACAATACGCTACACGTGTCGACTTAGGCCGGCCCTAAACGATCAATTTTTATTACATTGCACAATATCACGAAATACGCAATGATTTTTTTGGTTGTTTAGTGTTAAGACGCTGACAAGATGTAAAGCGCGGTCACTGGCGGACTGCATAGAAAAGAAAGAGAAGCGCGGTGACACAACGCTTGTAATTTATTGCAAAATATGAAGCAGTTATCTATTAACTCAAAAATGAGTTGAGTTATCGAAAATAACAAACAACCAAGTTCTGTATTTAAATATGATATGTTATTGTTATTAATTTTAATAACGTACGTTGATAAGTAATACATATATTTTTGTTGGAAGATCATTTCAAGAGGTTAGTTTACAATTTTATTGTATCGAGAAAACTTTTCAAAAACTTTGAATGCAACAGGGTTCTCAGAAATATGTTCAAGATTAACACATACTATTTTCGCTACCACAAACAGTACAGTTACAGCATTTTTTTTAAGACAATCCTACTTACAACATTTGCTTCTTGGCAACGCCTTATGGCTAGTAAGCATTAGCGCGACGCGACGGTGCGACACAACGGCACCGCTTAAATATTCAAGATTGCCCAATGATTGAACAAAAGTGTGAGCGAGTTTAATTTGAATTGCACCGTGTAGGATAAGTATTGCGCTGGTCTTGCTCACGCGAAAGCTCGTGAAAATAATAGATCGTTTGATTGCAATGGGAGATTCAATAATATTGCGCAAACTTATTGTACCTACATGTAGAGGCCGCTTTAAAAACATCAAGCTCAATTTATTTACACAAAATAATCATGAAAGTCGAAATGTCGAAATCGAGTTCTCGATTATAGTCTCTAATTCGGAACTTGATAGCTTCGAGTCACGGGATAGGCGTCCCTAGGGTGAGCAAGGAGGGAAAAACACGGAAATCAGAGATCTACAATAATGATTGTTATTATTATTTCGTATTCGATTTTCGTTATCTGATTTTTTTATTGTGTATTCGAAAAATTGCGAGTTGATTTTGGTGTTACTTTTTTTCTTGAGTTATTTTTCCTCCTTTTTTTTTAATGTAACGCAATACCAAATATAACCAAGGAAATTTCAATAATATTCTTAATGATAACCTTGCACGACGAAACAAATACCGTAATAATTGTTAAAAGGCCTTAGCGAAAACCACAAAAGCTGTGGAGCACAGCAAAACTTTATGAAGCACTAACATATACCCAGAACATACACTTACATTCAGAAACAACGTACTTCTTGTTTTAATCATCGTAATAAAAGGTTAGCAGTAAAAGATTCCGGCCCATCGTCCATTTACTAAAGTAGCATTTTCCTTTGTAGATATTTTGTTCTAGAAACAAGGAAAAAAGGCAGGAACATAAAACTAAGTTCCATCGAGATTAGAACAGTTAAACTTGAGAAAAAATAATGTAATGACCTGTTCGTCTAACTGAGATATTTTAAATTTAATTATTTTTTAATGTAATCTATTGACATGCCACCTTGATTATAATTGATTGTTTATGTTATTTTTGTACGCCATACATTGGCATAACATAGTGCACATATTTTAAACATTTTAATATCTGTTACCATACCTATGTTTAACAAAATAAATGCTTGATTGCTTGATTGATTGAAATGTGGTTATATAAGTCGCTGGTATTTTACTTTACATAGAAACAAAATATAGTATCCACATTAAAAATAATTCCCACGTAAAGCTGTTAATTGTACATCATAGCGATAATACTACAGCGAGCACTACACTATCCACTTTTCTTTTGCTTTTCGAACAAAATATAGTCGTATCGCAAGCAATTTATAAAAAAGCTACGGATGATTAGCCAAGACATAAACATGTAAAATGCCACCCCCGAGCCTCATCGCTACTTCGCACCATAGCGCTTAATCTTACGCTACAATTACATCGTATATCTGGTCAAACACCCGATTGTCAGTATCCTAAATTGCGTACGCCCGTTCGACGTGTATTTACTGCGCCCCGTAGTGTGCCCGAGACGTCTCTATCGATGGCCGAGCTGGGTCTCTCCACATCGTAAATTAGCGCCCTCCACAATACAGACCGGCACCGCGACCGCAGAATTAACATAATAAAAAGGGAGCATTCATATGCCGCTCGTAAATAAACTTTTATGGCCATCGCTCTAATGCGTCGAAAAATGTCGCCGAAGGGAGGCCACTACCGACTACCCACCGAGCGAAAATCGTGCAAACTTTATAACGCAAGAATTCACACTCGCCCGGGGGTTACCAATATAAAATATTCGCATGGAAAATCCGGACGTTCCTCTCTACACCTATGCATAGATAACGCGATATAAAAACAACATTAAATTTACGACCATCGATGTGTACGCGCGTCAAGTCATCAAACATTTTTATGGAAATAAATATGTACATATATTTTTTCTGGTGCTCACATTAATTTCTTTATTATGCTTCCCATATTTTTATATAAACATGTAATCTTTGCGAAAAATTCATGAATACATTTCCTACGATCATAAAAATACTCCTTATGCTGAATAAACAAATTACTTTATGCATCGAATCCTATACTTAGAAGACCCATGTGCTAAAATAAGGGCTCGGAAAAATAAGGAATTCCTTTGTATTTTTTATTTATCTAAAGCGTTGATTTTAAGTAAACTTTTACGGGGTTATTAACATTATCAACATCAAAACTCACGATAAGACCCTAATTTGACGCAAAGAGCCTGCACCCGATATACGTTGCCTTTTCAACCTCCATAAATCTTTTCATTCACACGGCGCACTTTATACAACGATGTCCGGCGATATGAAAACTTATGGTCACCATCGCGTGTATGAGCGATTCGGCCGTGGTTTAATGACGTGCCAGGCTTCGTCATATACTCCGGTAAATAGCATGGAAAACGATATTTTTTTGCCGAAATCCCGACTCATTGATAAAATCAACATTGTCACATTTTGCGAGATGTGCAATTTCGCTGAGTATTATCGGAGCGCCGATTTTTAAGCGAAAATATGGACTGTGCTCGAATGTATTGGTTCAAATGATCAGATTTTTAAGCACCAAATCGGCCTAAAAAAATTGAAGCGACTTGAACAAAGAATTTGCCTTTTATTTTCGCGGCGGACGTGACAAACTCTGTGAAGGGTCAGTATCTAGGAAAAAAGGCAGCAATTTGTCGAATTCACTTTTAGATATTTAAGCTCAGGTGTCCTTTTTAGCATCAATTTGTTTAACATTGTCAGGTTATTTATCCTATCCCTGACGAACTCCTAAAGAAATGTTTATCCTTTGTTCATAAAATAACAATTTCACCAAATCCATTTTAAGCTTAAAACACGTCTTTGTTTCGATCGCTAAACTTATTGAATTCCAGAATTTAGAGCGAGCACTAACATAAAGACAACTATAAAATTAAATTGAGGCGACAAGCGACAACAGCTATTTCTTACAGCAACGCTTATGAAAAACGCAAATTGCAGGAATTTCAATTTAATCTGCGATTTCTTACATAACGTTAAAGCTAACAACAAAAACGCAAAAAATGGCGTCGTTACAGCAAAACCAAAAACATTTGACACTTTCATTTGTTTGCAAATGAAAAATAAAAGAGGCCGCGGAACGCCTAGCGAAGTCATTTCTGAACGAATTATGCTCTTAAGTAGATAATAAACGCGGCAATACCACTGCGACATGCGACACGACGAGTCCGACACGACTTTGTCGCGCGGCATTAAAGCTTTGTACGAAATATCGCGTGCGTAATTACTGCCCGTTGTGTAGGACGCAGCTAAGCATAAGCAGTGAGACAATACCAAGGACTCTTAAAGACCGAACAATGCATCCATCATGCAAATAAATAGTTGAACGTAATGGAAGTTGTAGAAAGTAATGCGAAAAGCTTGTTACGCTTATTTAATCGTTTTGACTACATGAAAACCCATTCTGATGTAGGTAAAAATTAATATTCTATGAACGTACAGCACACCTATATGTATATAATACTACACATATGGCCTATACAAAGCTAAAGCCGAGCCGAGAGAACGGAAAGCCAATGAAGAGCCAATATTAGAATCGAAAGCCTTCGATCCCTTACAGTTCCCTTCCCTTTATTTGTATAGTTTTCTTTGTACGAGCTGCGCTTTTAAGCGTGTACGTCTCGGCAATGTCGTGATTCGTCATACTTAATCTCCATAAGTTTCTCCCCTTTTTATATTCTTCTTCTACTTTCAACGCAGTATTCTGAGCGACACAAAAGGGCATAATATGTTTCATCGGTAAATCCTTTCTACATGACAATGGGATCAAACAGGCCGACTTCCAGCGTGCTTGTACAAATCATATAGTGCCGGAACTGCATACCAGCGCCCAATTATTTGACGAACAATACCGTGTTGATTTACTGTGTGTCCGTGAACAGTGGTGTTTCTTGTGTATAGGGCTTTCAGAGCTTTGATCTATTCTACTACTGTGTATAGTCTACGATCGTGATGAAGGTCTCGATCCTGTAAAATTGGCGAGTATATGTATATCCATATTTGTGCACATCGATTGTCTCGCCCTATTATTCTACCTTTGTTAGTGAGATATTACATGCATTAGAACCCCCATTCCTCTTAGAACGGGGACTTTTTGTTAGGATCGTTGCGTTGGCAGCCCTAGGTGTATGTGGGTCGGAGTTGAGA
Organism: Dasypolia templi; assembly: GCA_963555695.1. NCBI lineage: Eukaryota > Metazoa > Arthropoda > Insecta > Lepidoptera > Noctuidae > Dasypolia > Dasypolia templi. Next base: position 3,517,059 of record OY743148.1, on the reverse strand, counting down.
TAAGGGGTCGCTTTGTTCCCCGACGTAAATATAAATTGCGCCATAAATGTCAAATGGACACAATTGCTCAGCTGGCCCGTGATTTTAACCGATTTAAGTGGGTTTCCTAGCAGGCGTAGACCGCGTCGCTGGAGTTTAAAGCGCGAAAGTATTTGTTTGGAATCTGTGGGACGAATGGCGGCATTAAAAGTATCATCGCTTGCGCTGTGGTAAGCGGGGATGTTTAATCGAGTGTGAGTGGAACGATGTATCCGCGTCGCGGTCGGCTAGGCCGCCGCTAACGTTTTAAGTGGTGCCCTGAATCGCTTTTGTTCAGATTTCAGCGGGTTTTACTGCCTCGTTGGTCTAGTGGTCGCAACCGCTACTGCTGAGCATGAGGTCCTGGGTTCGATTCCCAGGTCGAGCAAAGTGTTATTGGGTTTTTCTATCTGGAATTTCTCAGTAGCAGCCCGGAGTCTGGATTTGTGCCCGGTTGATGGCAATAGGCTCGCCCCCTATTACATTGGGACTTAAACATAACTGGCGACATGTGTGTGTACAGGTACACCTCTGCCCAAAACCCTTCGGGGAAACAAGGCATGATGTTACGTTTTTTTTTTTTTATAAAATAAAACTGAGCAATTGAACGAACGGATTCAATGTTTTGGTGAAAAGATTTATCTCAATCAATAGTCATCTTATATTTCTACATCATTATAAGTCTTACTAATACACGAAAAAACAATAGGTTAGTTAACCCAAAATCGGTCAGCGCCATCTAGTTCTAAAATATTGACCAAAAAATGACTTGTAAAAGTGTCTTCCTACTTTCAAAAATAAACATTTCATTTCATAAATCTCTGGCTACCGGCTTACCGACTTTCAAAAATGAGAAGTTTGATTTGTTCCGCTATATGTATGTTTTTTTTTAAATTATTTAACGTATGTTCACCGATTTCTCCGTCAATTGTGGACTGATTTGGAAAATTTGCTCTCGAGCTGGTGGTTTTTGAGGTAGCTTCATTAATTCGTATAATTCCCACTAAGTATATTGTGTAGATGATGTTCTAATAAGTCCTGTAATTTACTTAGCAGGTAGCGGTATTCGAACTTGTTTGGGCTAGTAATCACAACAAAAAAGTGACAACAAAAAAAAAGTCGGTGGCAATAAACTAAAATACATTACCATAGACACCGGACATCCTAAATTACAGTAGTATTTTTCTTTTTCTTTTGTAATAAGTTTAAAAAAATAATACAATTCAATAACAGCACACCAACAGACCAATTACCAACTATCTCTCACTAGATGTCGCTCCAGCCTTAGCTATCTATAAAAGCCGTACATTTTTCGAAGCAGAAATGCAAGGAATTTCCCGAAGCAATCCCTACGCTCCGGACGGACAAAACGACGCGACAACTACAAAAAATGGAACGCGGCAAATATATCTGTATACAAAGGAATTTTTGTACAGGAACGTCTTAATAAACGATATTGGAAAGCTGTTTTAGAAAATGTATTGTTTTAGAAGAGAAAAGATAAGGTTATCGGGCTTTAAATTAAAAATATTCTGTATTTTATTTTTATTATTATTATTATTTATTAAAATCTCCCTTACAACTATCATTACAGGTGATACCTAATGCGATAGCGAGGTCTTAAAATTATCCTACAATATAAATTTCAAAAACTATGAAAAACTTAAAAATACTAGTACTTAATTAATTTACTAATTTACACTATAACATAAAACAAACAATAGTATTTTTGCGAATTCACTCAAATGGCTTGTAAATACATCGATTTTCCCGTGAAGATCGTTAATCACCCGAATTGCACGGGTCAATGGTGCTTTGGCGAGAAGGTTAGTCCTGGCAGCCGGCACGGCCAGCAAAGGCGGGCGGCGCCGCCTCCACACATATCGGTCCGGTACACATATACACAGGCGTTGCAGTACTCCCGGGTTATGCTCAATTCCACGAAGTAACCTAACCAGATACGCCACAAGCGTGAACTCCCGTCGCACCCTCAGTTGGTTGTATCCGACCATACCGAGCACAAACAGTGTGGGGTACATCAAGGGGTAAAACGGATATACCCCATACAGTTTCTTGTACAAATGGCGCGTGAACTTGTTTTGTACGCGTTCCAGCATTACCGAGTACTTGGCCTCGTGCGGAGCCCATATGACAGCAGCATGTTCCAAATGACTCCTAACAAGTGCGTCATACAGGACCCTGACTGTTGCGATGTTAGTGAAGTGCCTTGTCTGCCTCAGAACAAAACTTATTTAACAAAACTTACTTACTAATTTATTTTTGTACTGGCCATTTTCACAAACATATTTAATGTAATTTAATTAAAGTACGGGTTGGACCCGTACTTTAATTAAATTACATTAAATACGTTTATTTGGTGCATGTCATAAACGTAGGTAGCATAACATAACACACAATACAAACACAAAAGAAAATAAATTGGATTATTTTAGGAACGAAGTTCTTTAACGCGGCTTGTGGTAAAAGTAAACTGGCAAAAATCGTCACATTACGAAACAGCGTTTTGCCCGAAAAAATTAGTTTCGAGTATGTATTAAAGAGACAAAAACTTTTGACACTTGAACATGGAGACAATAATAGATGGCGCTGCTTTAATACTTAGCTTGGATTTTCGCGTTCAAGAGTTGGCAATGTCAATATTTCATAACAATTTTGATACTGACAGCTCTTGGAAGCGGTTTAGATGTCAAACTTAAAGCATTTATTTCAAATAGGCACTAAGAGGCACTTTTTAACATCAACAATTACATTAAAATAGAATTGATTCTAGGCGACTCTTCCAAAAGGTAGTTTCGTATGGTGAAGAAGAGGCAAGAAACTCCACGTAGAAGAAACTCCAAGAATAAATACTATACCACAATAGGTAAAAATAATTTAAAATAAAGCAATAACATAAATTAATGACGTTATAGGTCATGTACCTATTATTGTGCTCACATATTTACAAATATTGTAAAAGTTCATGATTTTCCTAAAATATTAACTAGGAATAATGTGATGAAAAAGTTCAGTTTAAAAATCAAAATCAAAATATTTGATTTCACATAAACCTACATGGGCACTTATGAAACGTCAGATTCTAGGTGCACGGTTCCAATTGGTCATTTCCTATGGAGAAGAGCCGGCAAGAAACTCCATGGTTACTCTTTTAAAAATATTTGTCTTTTACAATGTTTTTTAATTACAGTGTTAATAGGTATGGGAGGACAGTGTAAGCCTGTCAACAGGTACCATATGTTTAACAAATAGACAATGGTCTATCAATTTTTGAAATTCGCCTTTGAAATACAGCGAAAGGAACTTCTTTCCAATCTGATGTCTCATGACACCTCCCGCCTTTTTTTTTTGATTGGTAAAAAGATGCAACATGTTACAGTCATTCCATGCCATGTCAAGTGGTCGACTACACCTTAACAAAGGATTATGATAAGACCAATAAAAGAATGCGCAAAAAATGCCTAATATAAACCGTTACCGTCCATACTCTTCATAAAATAAAATTCTAACATTTAGATACTTTAAAATTGTAAAATCCACATATCTCCTGACAGAAACACGTCATAAACCACAAAGTTAATCGCATTTCACGTAACACAACTTAAAAATTATTTCCGTAAACAAACGAACTTTGAATATATTAAATCGTTGCCAAATAGTATTTCAAAAAGTTTTAACTGCCGGCAAAAATTATGAGTAAGTCCCATGATATATTATGCAGAACTTATCTTCGGATATATAAACGATCCACGTGAAATATTATCAGCGGATAGAACTTAGTTGAAAATCTTGTGTTTGGTGGGATCTGACTTAACGAGTATAAGATGACTCTGCGCTGAAACTGGTTTATATGTGGTCTAGTTTAAAAGATTGGATCTGAGTAACCTGATTACATTTCCTAGTTTTTTTACCCACAATAGAGTAGCGTTTCATGGGCAATTTAAAGGCGTGATTTAGTAGGTAAGTCCTGTGTCAATTCTAAAAAACACTTTTGTGTTAATAAGACTAACCTACTACAGTTCGTTACTCTTAATGAAGTATCTTTGTATGCACCCTATATGCACCCCAGGTGTACCAGAGTAAGCTATTTTGAACTTAAAACAATGAACAATCCAATAGGGATGATGGTTTTTTATTATTATTAAATAATATATTTGTTTTCAAATAGCGCAAACAATATTTAAAAAAAAATTGCCAGGTTATAAATGTTTAAAAATAACTGCTAGACAAAGACAACACAGCACGTGTAGGAGTCACGTCAAGACTATGTAACTTCATACTAGCGCCGTACATTGTCCGTACAGCGCGACAAAGACGGAAAAAATCCAATGACTTGATAAAGCACGACAATATTTTCAACTATCTCATTTTACTATGCCTTTTTTGAAATTACATATTTGTTCGAACATTTCTAACATTAGGTTCATCCCTAAGAAAAGCCAACCTATTAATGACCTACTTCTATCTAGATGTGCAAGATACACGATAGAGGGCATAGAACCAAAACGTCGCCTCCCCATATGGCCACCTAACTTCAAACAATAACCCGCTCCCGCTACCTCTCATCACTCACTCCAAACCCTGCTAATGTCTTGTAGAGCCGGTCATCACTTGCAGCGACGTGAACAGCGGAACTTCCAGCGATTTTAATCAATTATGTACACGCGCCCGCTACTTCGACCTCTGTTTGCTACACCTAATGGCCTTTGGTTCCCACATGGCTTTGTTTTTAAAAGGGTTAGTAGTTTCTGTGGAATACCGGCAATGGGAAGAGGTTGTGAGTCTGTGCCACGCCTCGCGTATAATGTGTTGCTTTCAGATCCAGCTTTGGCGGTGTTTTGCAGGAAAAGTGGAGTTGTAAGTTCCCACTTTTTTTCGAAAAATTAAAATTTTCTTACGTTTTTTGCTTACGTATGTTGAACTAAATATGATTCGCGACCGTAACAAGTATGTATTTACAGAATTATAATCATATGATTACCGGAACACTTGATGGTTTTTCAAACTAAGTGAGTTGTATTAATGATAACGCTTTTCAGTAGCGCCATTTGCGCTACTGAAATCTATACCCGGCCATTAACAAGCGTCTAAAATGTGTTAGAAACTAGCTGCTGCCCCGTCTTCGTCCGCGTGGACGTCAACTATACCATAAAACAACATCATCAGCCAAGGTGCCGTCCACTGCTGAACGTAAGCTTCCCCCAAATACCGCCAACCATCCCGGTCCTGAACAGTCCGCATCCATCCGCTGCCACCTTCTTCAAATCATCGATCCATGGCACACACACTACCGTTTGCCCAAACGCGGACTCGTCTGTCTGTCTACAGACTTGGCCGGCCCACTTCCGCTTTAGCGTGCTGATTCTACGTGCAATATCTGAGTTCTCTGGCGAATGACTTCGTTGCGAATTCTATCCACAAGAGAAACCCCAAGCATTGCTCTCTCCATTGCACGCTGAGCAACCTTGAATTGGTGGATCAGGCCTATGGTGAGTTTCCGCGTCATTACGGGTAGGACGCACCGGTTATTGACCCTAGTCTTAAGGGATTATGGGATCGATGACTCTGGTCTTAAGGGATTGTGGGATTGATGACTCAAAGATATCGCGCAGCGTCCCTAATGTCGCCCAGACCAAGCATCTTCTTCTAGTCGCCTCCTCAAAGTTGTGCCGCCCCAGTTGTATAATTTGGCCTAGGTATATGTATTCTTGCACAACTTCGAGGGTAGCGCCATTTACGATCAGGTCCAGGGGTGACGTGACCATTGTGGATGGCTTTGGTTTTGTCCAGATTCGTCCCAAGACCTACCCGCCTTAAAGAATCGCTCAGACTGTTCAGCATCACTTCCAGTTCCCGTAGAGATACCACCATGATGACAATGTCATCTCGGAGATGCGAGATGTACTGACCGTCTATATTTATTTATGCCCAGTCCTTTCCAATCAAGCGTCTTGAAAACGTCCTCCAACGCATAAAACATACCCCCCATAGCAATCGACAGTAGTACAGCTTTCTGTCAGTGTAAGAATGTTTGAAATCAGTTGTGCAGTTCTCTATAACATTAGTGTAAACTAGCTTCTGAACGCGACTTTTGCCGCGTGAACTTTATTGTACCCCGTCCCACCTCGCGCAGGCTATTACTTCGTTTCGATGCGATGCGATGGTCGCACCGAAACGAAGTAATAGCTTCGTTTTCGATTAAATTAGCGTTCATTCTAACATATTTGAGAGGAGCGGAAACGAGAGGAGAAGTGCTGCGGATTTGAGCTGTGAGAGCTCGAAATCAGTCAAGTGCGCGAGGAGAAGGCAGCGGGGAAATAGACGAGGAAAAAGACGCGCAAGCGCGGGCGCCGGCGCCGCGCCACTCCTCGCTATGCCGCCGCCCGGCCGGCCGACTACACACATCTCCGCTCTGCCGAGCCGCTTGTCAGCTCAAGGAACAAAATTCTATAGAAAGATGTGACATCTCTTCTCCTCTCCGCTTGATCCATTTCCACCGAAGCTTAGCGGAGGGGAGATGTGGTAATAACTTTATCTGATTGGTTATTCAAAACACTACTCTCGTCTCCGCTTTTGTAGAAACCGGGACTGAGGGTCGTAACGTGATGTCAAATTGCCTATAACCATCCTCAAGAATTGGACAATCATATGCAGAATTTTTTTTTTTAATTCGACTGGTAGTTCCAGAGAATATACCCTAAAAAAAACAAACAAATATATTTCACCTCTTTATAATGACAGTGTAGATCAACTTAAGATTCTTTCTCACATTGACTAGCATTCAAGACATAATAAGTCTCTCGAAGTCGTCACGACTAAACAGCTTCATAACGACACGTCAATTATAATTGACAGCTCGCCTTCAAACTAAAGACTTCGACTAACGACGTTCATAAGTCAGATATTGTCTCTGGAACCGCGATGAGTAGGTCGTGATCGGATTAAGTATCTTTTATTTATTGAATAAAGGTCTTCTTCTTTTGTTTTTGATTTGAAAGGATGGACGGTGTGAATGCAGAGAAGTCATGTGTCTAAAGAATGAAAGCATACGGTGTGAATACAGACAAGTTATGTGTCTAAAGAACTAAAGCGTTTAAGTATTCCTCTCGACTTTATACTACTAATTTTGTAGTTTGTAAAGTCATTATAATTTGGAAAGTTAATGTAACTGCTAAGTTTGGTCCAACTTGTATCAAAACGTTGGATTTACCCAAAACAAACCCGCAGTGTGACAATTTGACGAATACTTTACAGGTTGTGATAGTGTGTGTGGCCCATTTGCAACAATTATTACCCCATAAAGTCAGGCGAAAATTCATGGGATTCGAGAAAACCCAATTTGCATGTATTTCAAAAAAACAATTTCCGTACCTCGTTAGACAGCTGATTAAATAAAGATGTCTTCCCCGTAATTTGTACGCATAATGCCACTGTAAAATTTTGAGATAACTGGTGTCAAAATTCATGTATTTAGATGCTCTTCTTCCTTTATGTTTTGACTGTTTGATGTTTTAGAAAATTTGATAACATCGAAAGGTGAATTAAAGTATGAGACACCAAATAAAATATCAATGAAGGCTATTCAGAGAAAAGTGATATTTAGTGATGAACTCTGGGAACTTTCTTTAACTTCACAAAAATTAGGTTTTCTCGAATTCCATGAATTTTCTGTGCTTAATTGTTGCAAATGGGTCACCCCACCCTATCACGTCCGGAAGGGAATACGTCAAATTACACGTGTATAACATCACGCTTGTATTCCATAAGGATTTGGCAGAAGCGTACCTATAAATCCTATAATACACACAAATTTCGCCAGTATTGTTTATTCCTATGTACCGCAACATTTTCCTAAGTATAATTTATTCGATTTTACTTATCCTTTTTAATTGCACGTGTTTCTGTGACAAAAACACCTACTTTTATTTCTGTATTTTTTATAAGTTTCGGATGTCCAAGAATCAAGTACTCGTACATATACGAATGAGGTTTACGTGAAATGGCTCTGTGTTACCAAGGTAGACTTAGTAAGGTGCTCACGTAGTCTTGTGGGGAAAAGTAAGGATAATAATGAAAATAAATAAATCATTTATTTTGGAGCAAACACTTGTAGACATTACATAATCCTGCCAAAATGCGTGACTACGTGTGCGTGCGGGATGGTATGGTTCAGTATGGGTTCAATGCACTTTATCGTGTATATCGAACATCCAGATTTAGGTCAGCACTACATAGGTATATTAGTACTATATTTTTCTGTGAACTACGCCCCTCAAGACTCATTTTCAATTGGTTTTTAATTCGTACCCAAATTATCCCCTCTACTTATCTTCTTCTGACTAGACTTTTCCCATAATTGTTTGGGTCAGTTTCAAGTCTAACCAGAAAACCAGTATTCTACATAGAGAGACTGCTTACCTCACCTCCAGTAACAGGGTAACACGATACCCATTTGGTAAGACTGGTTGTCTTTCGGACTTCTGACGACTGCCGAAGATCATGAACCAGCCAGGACCAACGGCTTAACGTGCTTTCCGAGGCATGGAGGGACCAACGGACCAACCGCGTCAAGATCGATCGACCCGTGCGGCTTTTTTTGCTCAGCCGCAAGCCCCCACTAATCCACTTACTTTTAAAAATAACCAACAGCTGACCGCATCCATCACTCACGCCCACAAATTACTGCCAATCGGGCCAAACGCACCAGCTCACAAATTCTCACAAAAAAAACGGCACCGGTCAAAGGCTCGTTTCATTTCGATTTCGAGACTTATAATCGACAATTTGAGTCACTTCAAAGGCACTTCAAAAAGGGTTCATTTTAATAGAAGATATAATTATTCGATCACTCTTAACGTGGTTATGAAAGAGGTTCAAGGGTTCCTTTTAAATTTTTAGATTTTTGCCTCTCCGAGTTAATACACCGTTTTGGTTTTGTAGAAAATTCTAAATTGTTACTGGAAGATCGGATGATTACGGTTGTAGGCTTGAAACGTTGAAATTAAAAGATTTGTAGTACAAAATGAGCTACATCTAAGACTTACATTAAATACTTGCAACGGAAATATAGTTATACTAAAAAATACCGGCCAAGTGACTGTTGGACTGCGCACAATGAAGGATTCCGTAATTTGGCTGAATTTATCCTAAGAACGAAGTTAACATTGTAGTTGAAAAACATGTTCCCCCATACATTGATATACGTCACAGTCAATTCTCCAACTGCAAATGTAAGTTTGTACACGCATTATTTTTTTAATGTTATACACAATGTTTACAAATTAACGATTTTCGGACTTTTTCCTTTACTTGTGCTGCGAGGCCTTGCTGCTTGCCAAATTTCATGATTCTGAGATTTCTGTCTCTTTTTCACTTCGTAGTCCGTCTGTCTGCTACACGGGTTTCGTTTTGTTTCCTTTTGAGGTACGGAGCCCTAAAATACATTGGTTGCACAAAAGGTGGAGTCCTTCTACAAGAATATCTCTAGACCCCGTAACATGATTTAAATCTCAAACACTTTCTGATCGAAGCATTTTGTGCTCTACACAAATATAAAAGTAAGTCATCAGCACTAGTACACCGCAACAAATTCAGAAACTAAGAACAAAAAAAAATCACTAAACTGCAAAAAAAGCCCTCCATACAAAAACCTAGCACGCATTAGCTAACAATTTCGTACTAAACACTTTCACGTAACTAATTACGAACTCGGGCTAAGTGCAGACTCTGCTGATACTAATATCGGTACCGCCGTTAAGACAATCGCCCCTCATCGCGCTGATGCTGCTGCATAATCGGCCATTACTTTAATCTCTTCTGCTGAATCCAGAGAACATGTAGATGGTAAGGAATCAATTGCGTTGGAATTAAAATGTCTGAAAGTTTATACGAAAGGAACTTATATTTAATCGCTTAAGAGCGAATTTCACCAATCAGTAATTCAAGGCCATTGGCATGCCTAAACCGCGTTCAATAGCTGTCAGTGTCAATATCCCACAACAATGATGACACTGACAGCCCTTAAACGCGCCTTTAGACAGCTTTTAGACGTGGTTTCATCGGTGAAATTGGCTATAAAATGTTATATGAATTTCAGTTAATCAATTTAGGGAGCAACTATTATAACTTAAGTTACGCTTGGAGCATCCTAGAGGACTCTCTAGGATGCTCCAAGCGTAACTTAAGTTAACAGTCGTTGGCCTAGATAATCTTTTCAATATGGCAACAGCTATGGACACAAGCGGAGAGGAATCGGTGCATAATATTCTTTCCACAATTCAAGAGGTTTTAACCGAATTGCAACTTCTGTTGTAAAGATAATCTCAGAACATTTAGAACGTCATTCTATAACTATGTTCTGTTTATTGAAATTAAGAGGTGCAACCGACATTTAAATAACCAATTATTTTTGTCTTAAAAATGCACATTTTTGCGTCAAATTATTAAACAAATAAATCACACGACTAGGGATTATTTCTGACAGAACATCTATAAACGTCATTCTATAACTAATTTCTGTTCAATGCAATTAAGAGTGCAACGAAGATTTAAATAACCAATTAGTTTTGGCTTTAAAATGCTCATTTTTGCTTCAAATTAATAAACAAATAAATCACTCGACTTGGGATTATTGTAAAAGCCAATAAAATAACTTCTTAATACAGATTATCACGCAATTAATAACATGAAGAATGTTAAAGTTCTTTGCATTTCCTATAAAATGTGTCCGTTTTTGTCAAACACACCTAATTATGAATGAAATGTTGCAAAGTCCTACCAATTGAAGACGTTTTCAATAGCTTGAGACTGAAGTAAGATTGAGCGAAGTAACTAGATTACATGGTGTTTACTTGTAGACTACAAGAAAATAACTTGATTGCTTATAGAACAGTTCCGCTACTTATCGCGTTTGAAGTTTCTAAATCACATACAATTTGGACTTCCCCTTTGTCCCTAAATTTTCATTATAAAAACAGCGTCAGACAACATCTGCCTGGCATTAATGCTGAAAAAAACCTTTTTGGTTCAGCCGTAGCACACACTATAATTGTTGTTATTTCCACATTTTTATTTTGTCATTCGTTCCTGTTTAGTGTTTCACGGACTATGTCCCAATAAACGTTAGTCTATATTTCTTCACATAAAAATTACTGTTTCTGACAACTTTAAAATCTTCGTCTTTAGGAAATTTTCCTAGCCAAAATGATCAGATAAAAATTCACGCCATCAAGCAAGAATGCAAAAAATCGAACGTCTCTAGCAAAGAATCGACAGCGTTAAGAGGAAAAACAAAACAAACACATTAACTCCACCATCGGAATCCTAATGTGGTACAAAAGTCAAACCCAATGTTGCTCTGCTCACCCCTACACAGGAAGGCTAAAATTAATTTTTTTTATAGCACCCCTGACGGTAATTTTTCCGACAATGACTTGCGGATTGCGATGATTTGTTCGGGAAACGGTGTATTAACTCGGAGAGGTAAAATGTTCGGTAATAAACAAGGCTGAACAAGGAGTCTTCTTGCCAAGTCATCTCACAAGAGCGGGTTTAAACTTACGACTTGCAATTATAAATGTAATACGAAATGATGGATCGATCTGACTGCTGCGGTCTCAGGAGGGTTCGGTCTGTCGAATGGTGATGAGATTGATCAAGTAGGAAGCATTGTTATTTATTGGATAATCCAAATCCAAGAAGAAAACCTACTGGAACCCTTTTCTGAAAGCCTTTGTGAGCATATTGGCACACCATAAACATCCGTTTGCTATGCAGGATATCTACATAGTTACGGTAGTTTGACCTTGCAATGTAGAGGCCATTAGAAAGCCTAAATTCTTCAATCAAAGTTTACAAGTTAACCAATTTCAATTTAAATAAAAGTCAAAACGCTTTGACAGGCAGTTGCCATGCTTTTCTACCATTTATTTCACAATAATTAAAGCGCCTAAAAGGTATTTAAAGCCTACGTCAACGACCGTCTCTAATTAAAAGAAAGTGCCCTAGCAACGAAACTTTAACAAATAAGTTTGCAATGTCGAAACGGCGAGGCTTTTAACAATAATATAAAGCCTTTTATTATTTCCAAGGTTAACCTGCTTCGCCCGACAATACGCCAACTTCGCCCCAAATACATTTGAATGATTAATTGTTTTAACTTGTAGTTGTTTTTCATAGATTTCATGCTTTCACTTAAATTAATTTTGTGGTAATTGTTTTTTAAGGATGAAATTTTTAGAAGTATATTGCAACAACAATTTCGAAGTAGGCGAATCAGGCAATGAATTTAATTACATACAATAGCAAAAAACTCAAGATAAAAAAAAGCGAATTGATAAAGATAGATCAGTAGCTGCTACCAGAAACAGGCGTCTCATGAAAGGAAAAATACACGTATCATTTATTCATAATCGTACACCTGTACAAAATCAGTAGAAAAGGCAGCAAGCAAACCTTTATTGAAAAGCCTTTACTCAGACCAAACAGCTCTAGAATGCCTAGCAAGACAAAGTCAAAACTGCAAACAAACATGTGCTTAAACGAATACACCCAACAACACACAACCATAAAAATTTCCAACAATTCCATGCTTAGCTCCACAAAAGCTATCAGTAATTCATCAGATAATAGCGTTTAATTCAGGCATTGGAGGCGAAACAATCGTTGTCAGTGGACAATGCGGTGTATACGACGACCACTGATATAAACTGTTTTGCATCGATCTCGATAACCCATATCGTTATAGATGTCCGTTTGCTAGATGCGGTGTAGTGGCCTATTGCGGTTGCGATTTGAATAGGCTTTTGGAGTATTCGAAGCGTATTTCTGAGCCTAGCACTGAAGTCAGATGTGGTTTTAGCTAGGCATAGGTAGTCCTGCCATTCTCTTGTTGCTATAAGAGCGTAACGATTAAGTTAAACAAAATAAAATATCACTTAACAATAATCGGCTATCATGGCGGTCTGTCTTCCAACTTAAATGAAGTAGATCAACTTACCTGAAACCAAAAAAACAATTTAATTTAAAAATCACAGAATTATATTATTGGACCCTCTCTAATAGGCCACACATATTGGTCCTTCGAGCCGGATAAAACTGGTCTTTCACTCCAAAAATTTCGAACCGTATCTAGTAGCAATGTTTCCTGTGAATTACCGTCGCCCGTATGATAAACACGGGGCTCTGAATAATAAACGCGGCCTTAAGAACGCAGCCAGCTATCAATTGTCTCATAAATATTACGTTGAGCAGCTAACTACAACAGGGTAGCATTTACACAATTACTTTGAAGTAGATAATTAAACCGGAAAGTTAAGGTAAACTAGGCCTTTCAAATTACCTTTACAATGTACTTATTGTCACAAGGAGTATCACTTACTTAGCTGATGAATTGGTGGTAGAAGATTTTTTGTTTTTAAAATAAGGATACTGTACGTTCATGTTTTTACAAATAATTGATACTACTATTACTATTACTCTTAATCGTTTTTTTTTTACAACCGCGTATTTGATTTCCATATTGTGTTTGTGATTTCCATTTTGCCGACAGAAGAATAGACAAAATGACGGATGAATACAATGTCATTTTCTCTATTCTATCTGTCATTTTGTCTATTCTTCTGTGGACAAAAGTTGACCATGTTACGCGTGCTGATACGGAAATGGGTATCTCATTATTTCCAGGGAACCACATTCAACGAAATGTTGTACAAGAGGATCAAGCCATAATTTGAGGATATTTTAGACATGGTAGATTTGTACCCATCCTGCTACGAGGCAGAATTAACGCGTCATGGTAGTTTATCAGCACAAATACTCTTAGGCCCTTTAAACGTTTTGCCAACACTAAAAATTCACTAAATGTATTGGTAATCTGAAGGTTACACTGCACACTGGTTGTAACTTTTCACCGCGTTTATTTCTAAGGCGATTCAATGTCAAAAGACCAGTCAACAACCACAAGACCAAAAAAAAACAATATATCTTCCGAAACCTATTATTATCTCTATTGCATAATAAACCTTGTTACCTGTTGAATAATGAAACCAGTGCAGCAGCTATAAATTGTCTCATAAATATGAAGCAAAGCAAATGTGTCGAGCCGATCGCCAGACGTGTTGTTTCACGAGGTCACTGACCCTGTAGTAGGGTTACCTGGTTTTCAAAATCCGGTATTAATTAAGCCATCTATTGTAGTAGCACGTTGTGAAAATCGAGTGTAAGATTTTTGATTTTGTAAAGGTGCAGTTGCATTACGATCATCCAATACATTATGATTAGACCCTGGCTTTATGTTAACCGACTATTATTGTTTCAATGTAGGGCAAAGGCCTCTTGCTCGTGCTCAATGCTCTGATCCAGAGGCACGAGCATTGATTACTACGCTTGCTCAAGACGGGTTGGCGGTTTGACCCTGGTCAAAATCAGACCCTGTTATCTTTCCACAGCCAACGCAAAGCACCTGTTTTCAAACACAGACGAAACTAACATTGATCGACGCGCTTGCTTACTGCGCGTTGGCCATTTCAGACATTACAGCTCAGATCTTTAAGAGTGCATATGAAATCAAATTAAACTACCGGGCCGCGAGCTTTACGTTAAGAGAAAAAAAGCCCACCTACAGACATTGAAAGCTATACTAGCACGTGTGTGCTACACGTGTTCCGGGTTTTGTCGACGAAAGAATAGACAAAATGACCGATAGAATAAACAAAATGACAAGATTTCTTCCGTCAATACTCGTTTCTATTGTGGTCATGCCACGCGTGCAATAGCGAAATATAGGGAATCAAATAGGTATCTATATAATTTGCATTGACAAGCCTTACCATTCAACTGCATGCAATTCTTATCATTATTTTAATCATAGCATAATCAGCCTATAATGTTCTGGGACACAGGCCTCCTCTCTCTGGGAGGGAGTGGGCCGATATCCACCACGCGCGTCCAGTGCGGGTTAAATTTTTTTTTGGTTCTAGGACATGCCCGTTTCCTCACGGTGTTTTCCTTCACCGCTTTGAGAGCAGTGGTGATGAAATTAAATACACAAAGTAAATTGCCTGCCTGGGTTCGAACTCACGACCAATCAACTACAACTCTGTGAGTTGCCACCGCACCCACTTCTGATATGTTAATCAGTACTACTTTAAGCGCACTATCGTCTACATCTCTACTTCGTTACTATCTATGGTTTCCGTTTCGCGTTGTCCTAACCAAATGAAACAGATTCCATTTAAGTTATTCGATTAGATAGATGCATGGAGTTCGAATCTTAATCAAACCTATAATACAATCGAACCCCGAGCTTCCATTTTTAATTTAAACTCCCTCATACACCACCTATGAGTTCCAATTTCCGAATTCCGAATTCGAAACACAAAGAAAAAGAAAACGTACTCAAAGCAATTACCGTTACAAGTTTTATTGCAAGTGAGACGTGAAAGTTACTTATGGCAACCCTACACGACTGTTTTACTATGAATAAATCTATTCACAAGGAAACCGGGGCACAATAAAGAGATACGTTATTTATGGCACAGAGTAAAAATGTTTTTCATGTTGACGCAAGCACCACTAGGCGTAAATCAAATTCGTAAGCGTAATATTCTTGATGTAACGTCTGTCGGGGCCGTAATATTAAGTTGACTTACAAGTATTGACGACTCTAGTCCGTCATATTATTAGCGAGTACATATTTGCTACCGGTGTTCTGGCATGTTATATGAGATAAGTAAAGTTTGCAAATTACTCTGTGTTCAGCGATTTTGTATGGTAGCGAATGAGTAACGTTTGGAAGTATGTAACCTAAATAAGTTATGAATCTGACGCTGAATAAAACTTACTTTGTCTGTCTGCTGATTTATTTTATGACTCTATTCATATAAGCTTATTCACTTGTCTCTGAATTTATTATTCCAGTCTACCTGCAAATGAGGTTATTCTCTGCACCTTTAATGTAATAATATCAGTCTGCAATTCTTCCGGTTCAGGCCAAAGACCTTTTCTCATACAGATAGATTTCAGACTATTAAGTTATTTTCATAGATGAAATGCTGTTCGTTGGTAACCATATCACTTGAGAACGGCTAAACCGATTTGACAATTTTTTGTTTAAACATTTTCGCAATAGTCCAAATTAGGTTAATATTCGAAGAAAAATTGGAAAAAAGTGCCCGCAAAAATTAAATAATCGGGAAAAACTGAAAGTGAAACTCACGGCCATACTTAAATTTTGACAGGACGTCTGTCGGGTCAGCTCGTTACTAATAAAATAAAAAGTATAATTATGAACAAAAATTATACTTAAGTGTATATTATTATACACAATTTCATGCCACATTGGTAGGTACTTGCGAAGTACTTAACTCTCCTCCCGCTACCCAATAATAATTTATTCAAATAACAAACGGAGCAATATTGCCTCAAATGGCGAAAGGGTTACGGAAGTTGCGTGAGAAGGCATAGTCTTGATGATCATTAGGCGTCTAATGTACTAAAATTATAGCCCGCACAGAAATTATGGTTCGCCTAGCCGTAGGACGCGTATTTATGTATGTGTTGGTCTCGTAATTATTGCTAATCAGGGCTTAGTAATGGGTTGGAGGCAGAACCTTTTCAACAGTTGTTGGAGGCAATTGAATGGTTATTACAATAATTAATTGCAAATCGAGCCCTTGTTGGTCCCGGCTGTCTTTCCTGGATCTTTGACAGTTCTTACGGGAGGTCAGAAGACCAAACGGACAAACAGTCTTACTCAGTGGTGTCGTGTCCCAGTAATTGGGTTGTGGAAGAAAGAGTTGCTCCATTTAAAATACTGGTATTCAACTGCATGTTTACTATTAGACATAGTTTGGCAATGGCTGGTAGTGATAACAAGAAGGCTTTATATGTGTCTACCACATAACCTTCACAATACAACGAGAACGGAATGAGGCATCAAGGAACCATGTCTAAAGAGTCTGAAGGAATTTAACAACTGATTAACAGTTGAAATGACAATCATGTCATTTGGTTTAAATGGGTTTTTTTAATTTTCTTTTCCAGATTATTTTACATTTTGTGAATGTGAGAACGTTGAAGGCTTTGTAGATAGTAGATTTGTAGACCATTGTCTTTTTGTCAAGCATATGGTACTTGTTGACAGGCCTACACTGTCCTCCCGTAGCGTACCTAGTAACATTGTAATTTGAAAACAATTAAAAGTCAATCATTTTTAAAATAGTAACCATTGAGTTTCTTGCCGGCTCTTCTCCATAACAAACGACCAATTGGAGCCGTGCCCCTAGCTTCTGACGTTTCATAAGTGCCCTTGTAGGTTTGTTTTTTTTTTTATTATGGTTCAAGTGAAGTAATTTTGCTAGTTGTCTACATATAGGCTCCTGTATATTTCGAACCATATAGCCGACACTTAACAAAGAACAGACTGCCAATAACCAAACGTGAACAAAATAATAAACATTCACTATCTAGCAGTCGTCACGAAAACGCAATGAAACACACGTCGTTCCTCTATCGCGTATCGTTGCCAAATGTCGCCTGACTACCCCCACCACCGTCCTAAACCCCACTACTTGCACGTTCAAGCGCAATAATAGCCGTAATATCGAAGCCGATTTAACGACATGCAATGAAACACGGACAGTGGAGGGTTAAATGTGAAATGTCCTGAAATGTTTTAACCTTTAAGCTGAATGGGGTTTAAATTGGTCGGTCTGGGGGTTGTTAGATTATGACTTTTTCATTACTATGATGTAATGATAGCAGCTTCTGATACACATGAAATTCAGAAATTAAATTCTAACTCATTTCGATCACCTAGGTACAGTAGCGCTCATAAGTCCATAAGCAATCTCAAAAGCAATAGATTGACGCTTCGGTTTCACTTACGACCTTCTTCTATAAGTTGTTTCGATACTATAGACACGCACATACACTCACTTTGTCTGTAATTGATAGAAGTTCATAATTTCAACCAACTTAACATATGGCATGCTAGCATAGTCGTTACCGTGATTGACGAGCCCGTGGTTCGAATCTCAAATTCGCCTGCTTGATGTTATTTTCAAATAACATCTATTTAAGTATAGTTTTTTATATCTTATTAATAATACCTAAAATGATAAATTTTTGTTTGTTTTAATAAAATAACTTAAGTGGTTCGATAATCATTCGATACTTGTCTCGTTCATCTAATTTACATAAATTATAAAACTTTGTAGGTAGACCACAGAAAACTGAGTAAAATATTTCGATTTCAGTGAGGTAGATGCAATTATTTACGACTATTTACCTAATTGAACTTTGTTGGTTAGTGACGTATGTTTAAATCTGTTAATTAACTTTTGAATTACATAGTATATAGTATTTTGCTTAGAGATGTCTAATAATATTATATTCTTTGTTCTAGAGAAATACTGTGAGTCTGGGTTAAGAGATTTGAGGAAGAGGGAATCCTTGCGCGCTTATTTATGAAGTGGAAGGGTTATTTAATAAGCCTTCACGTGGACATTTTGAACTCCACGCTGAAAAGGTTGCATAACCGAAGCCCAGCAAACAATAACGTAATACGTTTAAGTTTCAGAATAGTTTATCCTGTATATTGCGTTATATCAGTTGATTATTTAATTTTTAAAATGAGGTTTAATTTCAATATTTTTTTCTTAACGAAAATAAATACTTAAGCTATCCTCAATATGTAACCCATATTCACTACAGCCAAATCAAATGTGAAATACTTAATGTAAACAAATTGCCCTACATAACCACTTATTAAAATTACTAATTTTGGAAATTCTTGATTGAAGCTTAATGTGAAATAAATCTACTTACCAAATTTTTTAAACATTTTACATAAAACAAATTGCTTCTTAGTTCCTTGACATTGCACATCCTATTTGTCTCAAGAAGTTATTATAAATAATCGTAGCGGTTTCATAAATTTATGTTAAATATTTTACCACATAAACATGTTTTTATTTTTGTTATCACTTGTAACGCATTTTTTATTCTAAACCCTTTATTACAGAAATAAAAAAGTTTGTTTTTTAAATATTATTATTATTGCAAACCAAAAACAAATGGTAATAAAACTGCGCTGCATCTTATTAGATCAGAACCAGAACCTAAGCTGGCTGCTTCTCAGTCGAGTTATTTTACGAGTTATTTAATAGATTTTTATCATTTGTATTCTTCGCAAAATGCATAGCAAAACGTGTATGAATGTGATACATGTGCGTATCATGATTACCGACTCTTGTTTACGTATACACTCTTTGGAAGTCACCTACTTTCCGCACTTGTAGCATAAATAACTATTATAAAGTTAACCATCAAACTTACATTTAAACTGAACCAATCACGGATCGAACTTACATCTAAAACGTATCAAACATTCAAGTCAACCCCAAACAGCGCGGTCAAAGTCGACCGCAAAATAAAAAGCCGCAGTGACTGAGCTTTTAAAAGAAAACACCAGTTGTTAGGTGACCGCTTGCCGATCGCGATAGCCGGCAACGACATTGTGGGGGATTTATCGTCGGCCACGCTGCACACTTAAGTCCCCGGGAGCTAAAAAGGAAAGTTTAAAGTCGTCGCCCCTGCAGGGTTAAAAGGCCGCTCGTGTTGTATGTGTTTTTATGTGACTTTACGAGCGAGCGAGTGATTGGGAAAAAATGTTTGAAACTCTGATTTATTTAGGCTTAGGAAGTACGTGGATTGTGTAACAGGCTACGTCTGGATTTTAAAGTAATTCGTAACTTGGGTCCAAGATATTTTCTACCTAAGTTTTAAGGCGTCTACTGGCAAAGGCAAGCACGTGAATTCAATCTCTACCGTTGGACTATTAACATGAACTGACTTCTAGGCATATTTATTGGGTCAACACATTAACAATATTAGATACGATCCTCAGCAATGAGAGACCGAGTACAGAGATCAAAAATACCAGAACTGCGAAAACCACTCAGTAACAATTAAAAAACTTTTTGCAAAAAAAAATACAACCGTCTGTCTACCCCACCAAAATTCGTATAACACTATTTGCTATGTGAATAACACTAACAGGAAGTTATTACAACATCAACTATACACACTAAGTGGAAAAAATACGTACCTATTTTTGAAGCGAACTGAAAAACTACCCAAGCAAAGTTAATAAAATGGTCCCATTTTATTAACTTTGCTACTAACCCCTGAGGCACTCTATAACCATTAAAAAAAAGTTTTTATTTTTAATGGACAAATTTTCACAGTTTTTATTTGTTGGATATAAGGCTTTTGGCTACTTTGTGCGTGTGTTCTATGTCTTTTTTTTTAATTTTTGTAATGCGCGCTTTGTTTGTGCAGAATAAACAGTTTTTCTTTTTTTTTTTCTTTCTTTCTAAATCGATCTACAATTACCTACCGAAGATATTGCGTAACAAACTTACAAAATAAAAAACAGACGAATTGAGAACCTGTGAAGACGTGACGGTGGTCACACTTCTAAGATCCACAGACATAGTTTTAACATTAGCATGTCGATGACGCGAACTCATAAGGTTTTCTCCTACCAAAAATCGCTCAACGCGCCTGTATTTACTTCAAAAACCTTCTGATTGAGCAACTCCTAAGATTTTTATTAATTATGTAGGTATGACCCACAGTCTACACTCGCAGTCTAACGCTATTTAGTACAAATATCTAGTGTAATTTATCGCATGTTTATGCAAATGTCTGGCGGCATTCAAATTCAAACGCAGCGCGTTAACGTTGCACTTTACAAAATAACACATAATTTATTGTTTTCAAAATGTCAGTGCTCATTTGCCATTAGAGAATCGGAGGGTTAAGGCTCCTGCAGATTGGCGCGACAGACGACGCGAATAGCACGCGACACAAAGGCACCGCGTGTCGCTCGATGAGCGGTACCTTTGTGTCGCGCGCTAGTCGCGTTTT
The DNA here is from genome assembly GCA_963555695.1 of Dasypolia templi. Classification (NCBI taxonomy): domain Eukaryota; kingdom Metazoa; phylum Arthropoda; class Insecta; order Lepidoptera; family Noctuidae; genus Dasypolia; species Dasypolia templi. Next base: position 3,496,089 of record OY743148.1, on the reverse strand, counting down.
ATAGCAGTTTTTTTAAATAAATTATCTACTTTGCAGTCCTAGAAGTACCTACTGTAGTTTCTTCATATCATATTCAATTATTCGTAGACCAATCAAATCACAGTTAATATAAAAGCATGATGTCCCTTTTAAATTAGAATATTTACAGAATACTTTTATTCAGCAGTGACGAAGGTCAAATCAAACCAGGCTATGAAACCTATCCACAAAAGTAAGGATAAAACCAAAAGCAGTGTGCACAAAGCACAGAACGATAAGAAACAATTTCCCAGCATCAATAACCACACGACTCATTACAGAGATAATTGAGATGATAACGCAAATGCGCCACAAACGACAGCTGCCAAATATCAGAGATGCGGAGATTGTGAGATGAACGAGACGCTGATGTTGGCACAACTGGCTACTGGAGTCGCAGGGTTGTCAATGACAACATGATTTAACTAAACTAGCTGCTCCCCGCGGTTTCATGCGGATTATCGGTATAAAAAGTACTGTGTGCCAAATTTCATTAAAATCCGTTATGTGGTTTTTGCGTGAAAGAGTTACAAACAAACATCCATTCATCCATCCATCCTCACAAACTTTCGCGTTTATAATATTATAAAGTATGAAGAAGATTGTTTGTAAAATTAAGAAAGCAAAATACAGTAATTTAATTCAGGCTTTACTATTTCACAGTTACATTTTCTGCCAGAATAATTCTAGAATTAAATTCGTATAAATTAACGGCAAAAATTCATCCAGAACTCAAAGAATTAGAGGTGTATGAAAGGCCAGTAAGTAGTGTTCCAAATGTCGAAGTATGAATATACATACGTATACAGATCTAATGGCGTATTATATGTTAGAACAAGAAATATGAACTGGGGCCGACTACGGAACAACGAACTGTAAAGTATGAAATGACGTCTAGCGTCCACCATATTGAATTTCAATTGACGTCATATAGCCTAGTCTAGGAGTTCTAAGATACAGTCTAGGTCAAGATGGAATGACTCCTCATTTATACATACATCTACATAGGATTGCGACAATTCATAAAACTGGCCATTCACACTTATTTATACTAGTTATGTATTACCAAATAAAAAAATTAAACAACTAAACGCATTGAAACTCATTCCACATTAAAAACTCCACCACTACGGAATATAGAAAAAACAAAAAGTAATGACCACTACAATTTATCTAAAGCACACAATATTCCTAATGCTACAGTACTACCAACTTTACAAAACAAAAATGTTAATTAATCAGCGCGAAATAATCCGTCAAGTGGATTATTCGAATGCATAGTTCGCGTGAACATCATTAAAGATTACCGCGGTATGTAGGTTACACGTCGCACGCGAGCACGTGGACTCAGCACGCGATGCACTGTGATGACTCTGCGGATCGCTTTTGTTATAATAAAATAATGATACATCTTTTTAAAAAGTTTTTGAAGCGAACTATGTGTTAACGACGACAACATTTAGAGACACATCTTCGATGTTAGTCAAAAAGATAATAAAAAAACTGTTCCTTTTGGCCTACACTGGTCCCTTCAATATTTAGAGTTAAATAAAAGAAATAGCTCAAAAGATAGGAAATATTCGTCAAGGTTTTATCAATTAAGTAATTAATATGCTGTTAGGGGTTAAGAAGGACTATTTAGACACTTAATACTCTAATAAGAACAGTAGTACGGACAGAAACTACGAAGTCAAACTCAAAGCATTTATTTCCATCCAACCATTTACAGGCACTTTTGAATTGTCAAGGAGTCGGTCAGTCAGAAATATGGAGCTAGTTGCCCATTCCAAAGCATAGTAGGTACCTATGGAGAAAAAAGGACAAGAAACTCCATGGACACTCTTTTAAATAATATTGTAGTATTTAAATAATATCTTACAAATAAATTAGTTCCATCATTTAATTATCGTATAGGTGAGAACGATGCCCAAAAGAGCGTACACGTTAAAAGCGTCTAGAGTGACTGATTGAAATGGGACAGCTTTAACTTAATACTGTAGATAAACTCATCTGCTCAAGCTGAGTTGCCGACAGAAGCAAAAATAAATCCACGTTTTAATTCATTGTACGTTTCTAACATAAAAGCTTACTCGGTGGTTCAATGAGCAGTAGTGTCGCTAAAAGCAAACCACTGCATAACATTGCGAAGCAAAAACCTCTTTAGTACACAATAAATCCTAGACACAGAATATCTCCCATTTAATTTCCCAACTAAGAATATGACAGCCCTGGCCTGACTTCGAGATGAATTTACGCGATTTGGACATGATTAATGCCAGGCCGGTCGCCTCCTTCCCGATAAGAAGTGCGATAGTCCTTCTACATATAGTGTCGTCCCAATATTTAGTGTAACATGCTTCAGTACGTCACCGGCTCGTACTCTCCAAACCTCCGCAAACGTCTTAGGCGCTTGGTTCCGGAAATGGAGAATCGAGGTCAACCCCGATAAGAGTCAAGCGGTTCTCTTCTCGAGACGTCGTCGACTCCCTCCCCCACTTCCCAGCCCGATCACTATGTACGGCAAGCCAATCCCTTGGGAGAAGCAAGCCAAATACCTAGGCGTGATCCTCGATGAGAACCTTACCTTTAAGGCTCATATTAAGGCGGTTCGCGCGCGCGCCTCCTTCGCTCTTAGCAGGCTGCAATTCGTACTGACAGCCCGTAGTAAACTGTCCCTTAAATGCAAGCTCCGCATCTATACCGCAGTCATCCGTCCCATCATGACCTATGCCTGCGTTGTATTTGCGCACGCTCACCCACGTCATCTCCATAAGATGCAGACCCTCCAAAACCGTTTCCTCAGAAGGGTCACGGGTGCCCCCTTCTATGTCCGTAATATCGATCTTCACGTCGACCTCAAAATGCCAACCATAAAACAGTTCATGAAACGCTTATCAAAGCGTTTCTTCGACTGCGGCATCAAACATTCTAACCCCCTGATTACAGCGGCCGCCCGCTACACTCCCTCTCGCATTAGCAGTATTCGCCGACCAAGGCATACTTTAATCGACCCCGACGACGCCACTACCCTCCTCCAGGAGAGTAGTAAGGCCACTAGCACGCTACATAAGCCCAAAACCCGATCGCCGTCCTACCGCCCTCGCCGCCGAGGCCCGCCGCGACGCCCAAATCGACGCCCCTCCCGACCCTTGCTCGAGCCAGCCCGCGCCGCTGAGCCTGTAGCTTTAAATTCGTCCCTAATTAATACCAATCCTGATCCAGCTAGTCATTTGCTGCCCTCTTCCAGCGACGCCCTAAGCCGAGGTTCGTACCCCACAGGGGGTGCCCTTAGCGTTGTCGCTTAGTTTTAGTTAGTATATAAGTTTAAGTCCTGGCTGGAGGCCTTAATTTATTAGGGAATCCACAGGCAAGTCCGCTTAAGCAGACGACAACCGCATAGGTTGACCTGCGAGATGCCAAACATACAAACAAAGTACGTCACCGGAATAAAATCTAACATTAGTTTGGCGATTTCACCGCTGGGACACACTTAGATATAGAATGGTGAGATAAGGATGCAGAACGATTGGTCGTATCTAAAGGGCGTAAGCCCTTTCGCTTGCAGGGCTGTGCATTTCCCAGAGGATTCTTAAACTCAGATGGTATCGTACATCTAAGAAAAATCTAAACTGTTAGAGTCATAAACATAAAACAAAGAAAATGGTTGGGTTACGCTGAAATACCAGTTTCTATACTTAAAGCAGAACGCAATAAAATAGTATTTAAACAAAATTATCACACATTTTCCACTTCACAAACCACTTAACACAGAACATAAATTAATACTTTGCAATAAATTGCAATCACCAGTTCAAACAAAAGAGCTCTCAACATTATCGTTGGCACTCGACCTATTTTACACAAACATTTATTCGATATCGAATGAAGAAAGAAATTCGCAGCTTCCCTTCAAAGAGTCTGGCACACAAAGCGAGATATACCTGGAGCGACAACAATACGTCTTTAACACAATGATCGACAGACGCTCCACCAAATATACATTTAAAAAGGCAAGGTGAGGGAACTTGAGGGAGGAAAAGAAATCTATAATTTTTTAGCGTAGGCCGAAAAATCAGTAGGACATAAATTGTAAAAAGGCGACGTCGAAACCAGGAGAATCGTCAAATGGTGCGGACGAGATACATTTTAGATATAGATAGGGTTGCTGAGCTGTGGAAAGTTGATAAACTAGCTGAGGATAAAAGGAAAAAGATTTCCTTTAATATTGGAGTCTTAGGTTGAACAGTTTTGATTGAGAAATATAGGGTTCAGAGTGTCGGGAAGGTATTTTAACGTTTCAAAGATTTCAGTTAAGAACTCGTGGGAAGAAAAAAGGTATGGGTCATTTGATTTTAATGAATACCTTTATTGGCTTAACATTTTTTTTTTTAATCTCATTTTCACCTTTCATTACAGGCGCATACCTAATGTGATAGCGCGGTCTTAAAATTTACTTATTTAAAATTTAAAAGCTATGAAAAACCTAAAAAAAACTTGTGGTACTAATAATAGCATCTAAAAATAATAAATCTACTTAAAAAATAACATAAATAAACAACAACCAGCCTTTTCTTTACATAAAACAAACAACAGTATTTTTGCGAATACATCGATTCGAAAAAAAACTGTAAACATCGATTTTCCGATTTAAGGCAACAACAACACTTATAAGTTTATCACCTTACCTAATTGAGCAAGAGCAAGACCAAATCAATGATAATTTACCCAGAGCATACCGAAAAACATATAATTACACTATCTGCAAATAACATAATAACAAACAAACGCGTTTAGCGGCAGCCCTGCCAGATGTAGCGAAACGCGCGATGCTCGGGAACTCGGAAACTTGGTAATGTAGGCAGTAGGCACGCAGAGATTTATGTTCGAATCTGGTTACCGGTAATACAACGCCGTTATGCACTAACATGAACCTCTTTTATGTTTATTTAAGTGCACAACATATCGCATCAACTTTTCAAGTTATATTTTCCAGTATTTTCTACGTAATTTGGGCTGGTGAGGCTAGTATGAAGTTGTTGCTGCAGTCTATGCCTCTGCACTCAATTCCCTTTGCGTTGCCGAACATAGAGTAACCGTGGAGTTTCCAGCTCTTCTCCATATGAAACGACCAATTGGAACCGTGCACCTAGCGTCTGAAGTTTCATTATTGCCCATGTAGCACACACAAACACACACGGATACACACACACACACACACAGAGACACACTACACTCATATATTAAAGAGTTAAAATTTGTTTGTTCGTTTATATGTATGTTTTTGTGTTTGACAGCTCAACTCTTCAGGAAGGCTACTTAACATAACGCTATGACCCTAAGGAGCCGAGCAAAATGAAAAAAAGTCAGAAAGAACGCTAAGCAAAAACGAATCGCGGGTATGCGATGCGATGCGATGCGACGGGGAGGGGCAGGGGAACAAGAAATATCACACGGACGAAGTCGAGGGCAGAAGCTAGTGTAAAATGTTTGAATTGAAAGCTCAAAAGATCAGTAATTTTAAGTGCGAAGCTTTCATCTTGTCTATCATTTATTTTTATCTTTCGATTACAGCAAAATACTAAGAAAAGGTAAGCAATTGAAGTGCTTTAATTAAATATGGAAAGCCTTATTTCACCTCTCACGTCGACTTATTGTAAAACTTCTTCTACACCCACGCAACTTATAATCACGTTGAAGACTCAGACATTCAACATTTTAATTAAAATATGTAAGCCTTATAATTAATATATTATACAAAGTAAGGTTTAAACACGCGCCTTTTGAACATTTTAATACATTATATTCTTAACAAAGGCATGCCGCATAAAGGATTACAATTTACTTAACGTCTTTTCAATAATCTAGTACTCATATTTTCCTAAATTGCCTGTATCAGTAAAGGAACATCAGATCTACAAAACCCTTTACTAACCCATATTGGGTGAAACTGGGTGAGATCCAACGTTAAAAACGAGGTTCGTACGAAAGGACCAGTTTTCTTTAATCTGTGCTAAAAGGACCAAGTACACGTTTCATAAAACACTTAATCCTAGAACTAATACAGGGCAACAATCTTCTTGACATGGAGCATCGTAACTCAATGTTAAGCTGATAACGCCTCCTTATCTTGTGTGTCGCATGTCGGCCGTTTTGTTTAGATATCGGCTGAAGGGGCGACCATGTTGGACTGTAGAAATGAGTATTGGATGTATGGTGCTGTTTTTATATGCTCATAATTGTCTTACATTCTATAGTTAATGAGCGTGATGCCCAGAAAACATATTGAAAAGAAAAACAAATCATTTTAAAGGCCTAGGAGATTAAATAAGACTAGTGCTACTTAATCCATCGAGTGCCAGTTTTCAGCAGATCCCAAAGAATCCCTGTGTATTTTCTGGTCCTTAACTGATAATGAGGATTACATAGTGCCATAAATCTTTACGGTAGTTACTTAGTCTATCATTAATCAAATATTATACATCATATATTATTATACTATGATATATTCATCTGATCGTGATATATGATCGTCTCTAGATAATGTTAAAATGTGTTTGCAAACTTACGGTATCGTTGCCGGGGTAATGGCGTCAGATTTGTAATTTTCTACATGAACATACCTGTAACAAAGTAAACATATCATTAAAATATTGTCCAGCAGTGCGAAATTGCAAACATCCTGTTATTGTGTATCGTGTATCTAAATATAATTACGAAAAACAAAGACAGAAATTTAAGGTTTCATATTTGTAAATACAGGGTGCCTCGAAGCGCCAACTGTAACTATGTATTCAGTACATAAGTCTAGACGTGGTGTCGATAGGGTAGAAATATTTCGACGGTTATAACAAAAAACTGATGTTCTATCGAAAAGTGCACCTACCTATGCGGTCAAAATGGTCGTATGGATGGAACAGAGTTTTTTTTAAATTGCAACGCAGGGGCGTTCAGGAGCATGTAATAAATATATGGTAACAATAAGTCATAATCATAATTATTTATTGACATAAAAATGTGTACATACAAAGTGAAGCCCTGACTCCTGCGCTAGGTAAAACACCTGTGTTACAGGAGCCCGTGTATTCTCCCAATCAGTAGGTTCTGGATTTTATGCAATATGACATCGTTTAAATTTACTTTACGACAAACAAAAAATAATAATTAAAATAGAAAAATAGTACGGGTATCGCATCGCGTCCCTGTATTTTCGCTTTGTCTGTCTTAATTGTTCAATGCCCATACACAATATCTCCTGATAATAAAAATACATCCCATGCACATTTCGGCTACGATGACTGATTGTTTTCTGATAACTATAGGTATCTCCATAACATAGCATGAAATGAAAGTAAAACTTCTGGATCAACCGGCCAAAAAAACTTGAAATAAAAAGAAAAACTGGTCCTTCCGTATTCGGTACTGCTAAAATGAAAGTACCGGGGGACCACTTTTTTACTCGCACTCTATTTATTATTCAAAACGTTCCAGAAGCCTCTGAATTATCTATTGGAGGGTTTAATCAGTGTCTAAAAAACTTTTACTTCAATAAAATATTTAGATAGGTATTACTAGAATATTATTTACTAAAAATTGTTCTCATCTTAGTTTGTAATATTTTAATGATTTCAAAAACATCCAATTGTCGACGACAAGAATGCACAATTTTTTTAATGATATGTTGATAGCCGGGGACAATCCAAGGAAAATACACGAAAGGACTTACAAATTTTGTTTCTATAGGACCAAAATACACGGGGATTGGTATTGTTCGTCGATTCGTTGAGCTCTTTATGTACTGAGTTGAGCTGCACGATTACTGACAAATGCGTACACTGGCTGGACAGGCCCACTCAATCTGTAGGTAAGTCATTTCCTCAAAAGCCCATTTCAGACACCAATATACATAGTCTTCACATGATATGATCAGGATTATGTCTGGAGTTTAAAAGATACTGAGACCTCTGTGTTTGTTTCGGTAGTCCTTCTTAGAGTAGTCAGGAAAAACCGGCCTCATCTAGTTTTAAAAATATGATTGACGTATGTTTGTACAAACACTTACAGAAATAAATTAATTTATCATTGTATAAACACTCCACAACCCATTACAAAAGTTAAGAGACTCAATAAAAATAAACTTAAATTTTAAATAATCCAGACACTTGTACAATACACACAGCTTATCGACCTCCGGTAATATTTACGGACATTGTCGCAACCTGTGCCAAGGAGTGAACGTTGCAATAAAAATAACAGCCTTTTTTTTAACAACAGCGTGAGGTGCGTCGGTGACACGTAGAAACTGAGCCAGGGCGCCGCCTATTACACCGTTTTATGTTGCTCGCTTCGTTGTGAGTCATTAACTGACGAGTTTACTCTATTCATTTTTGTTTGTATGTTTGGCATCTCGCAGGTCAACCTATGCGGTTGTCGTCTGCTTAAGCGGACTTGCCTGTGGATTCCCTAATAAATTAAGGCCTCCAGCCAGGACTTAAACTTATATACTAACTAAAACTAAGCGACAACGCTAAGGGCACCCCCTGTGGGGTACGAACCTCGGCTTAGGGCGTCGCTGGAAGAGGGCAGCAAATGACTAGCTGGATCAGGATTGGTATTATTAACGGACGAATTTAAAGCTACAGGCTCAGCGGCGCGGGCTGGCTCGAGCAAGGGTCGGGAGGGGCGTCGATTTGGGCGTCGCGGCGGGCCTCGGCGGCGAGGGCGGTAGGACGGCGATCGGGTTTTGGGCTTATGTAGCGTGCTAGTGGCCTTACTACTCTCCTGGAGGAGGGTAGTGGCGTCGTCGGGGTCGATTAAAGTATGCCTTGGTCGGCGAATACTGCTAATGCGAGAGGGCTTGTAGCGGGCGGCCGCTGTAATCAGGGGGTTAGATGTTTGATGCCGCAGTCGAAGAAACGCTTTGATAAGCGTTTCATGAACTGTTTTATGGTTGGCATTTTGAGGTCGACGTGAAGATCGATATTACGGATATAGAAGGGGGCACCCGTGACCCTTCTGAGGAAACGGTTTTGGAGGGTCTGCATCTTATGGAGATGACGTGGGTGAGCGTGCGCAAATACAACGCAGGCATAGGTCATGATGGGATACTCTATTCATTCATCCTTGATGTTTTTTGTAGTATGTTTTACAAGACATTTAATTTTATTTCGCGCTTCAAAATACATACTATTTAAGAGACCAATTTTTGTGTTTTTTTTAACGTCCGTCGCCGTGGTTTCTGAATGAATAGGTGTGATAAAGTTTTATTATTTTCTTTAAAAAAAAAACCCTATGAATTTGTTTACGCCATCAATATCGATTGAGCATGAAAAAAGTACAAACAATATTGTCCTTGTGTCCTTGTTGACACATTACCTACAGGCGTATCTACATTTCCACGGTTTATTTTTAATTATCTATTAGATTGGATACATACAAGCACCGTTAACCAAATGTTTACTTTGATAACGAAGTAAACAATTTATTTATACAGATGTAGCGTAACGTGCGTCGTACTAAAAGTTGTTTAGTATTTATTAATTACAGTTATGACTACTATGTTCCATTTACTTGATTAGTATCCCTTGATTAATTTCCCTTTGACAATAAAAACATAAACAAAGTATTGTAATTGAATACCAGATGTTTTGTTTCTGGGCTCTTTGAAGGTTTTTTATTCGATTCGCAAAGTTAAGAAACTACATTTGCCAATTATTATTGTGTACTTTTTTCTAAACTTGATGCATAAAACTCATTGATCACTAATAAAGAACTAGTGATCGATGATAAAACTCAAACTGTGCCTATTGTCTAACACATATTTCTGGAGTTGTTGATTCGCCCACAAATAAACTAACTTCGTGCGAGTCGCTTTAAGAAAAATTTAGATTATTTAAAAGCGTTTTGTGCAAATCGAGTAATATGCCTTTCTGAAGCGTTAAAATCCTAATATTACTTGCTTGAAATACTACAGACAAATTAGTTTTTGTAACATCCACAAAAATATGACCATTAAATTCAAAATGTATTCTCAGGTTATCACTTGTTCTGACGGCGAGCAATGGGTAGCTCGCCGTCCGTAAGGACCAGACCGCCTCAAAGAGATGTCAGCACTAAGTGACGGGGTCCGATAGGGTCGACACCTGCCAGGGTCGCGGTTTGTTCGATAGAGATACCGTGGCCCTGGCACAGGCAACTGAAGGAACACGGGTAGGTTTTAGTCAGTAAAAGTCTGACACGCCCTCCCGCTCCAGACCAGACCGGGAGAAGACATAGAAATTCAAAATTCTTTTATATTTTACCAGACTGATAACAACTTGCCTGTTAAAATAATAAGTTAAACAATTTTACGAAAAGCAAAAAACAAACAAAATAAATAGCGTTAAAATTGGCACGAATTAAAACCACACTTGAGATGCGCGGGGCTAAGGTAACAATAATTCAATAGAAACTATAAGTATTACCAAATAACCACAAATTAAGTTTAAATTTCTTAAATACTTAAACGAATAAAAAGGTCCCCACAGCTAGCATGTTAAATTTGATTCATTATTTTTATTGTGTACCTATGTTTAAAATACATCATGTTAGAAGACGTGATTTCAATCATTGTGATTCCTGACCTTTTCGCCACTGTATAGATGCAAATAAGATGTTAAACTTTAAGAAAATTGCAGATTCAAATCTGCTTATAAACTCTCACGGTGTGACATCGGCCATCGTCCACGATAACATCGCACACTGGCATTGCGCGCGACTCCGCCTGCCAAATTATTAACATAAACACCATGCGATACCCACTGCATTCCTAATCTAGTTATTGACTGTCGCAATTTTGTTCTTGGCGTGTGCTACGCTCCCATTTAGAATACTATACATATTTTATCAAAATTATTAGTTGCTTTTTGGGTTGTCGAAGACATCGTTTTGGTAAAGACGATAACAAACTAAAAGTATTATTTCAATTAAACCAATAGAGATTGTGACATTTTTATTTTATTATTATTTTCAAATAGTGCAAACGATATTACAAAAAATGTAAAGCTTATTTTTTTTTTCAAAAAACGTTTTAAAATAAGTGTTAGACAAGGACAGCACTATAAAGAAGTAACGTCACAAATATGTAACTTCATACTAGCGCCGTACATTGTCCATACCGTGCGATAAGGACGGGAATAATCCCCTCCAAAAACTTTTAAATCTTCTTCATATTTACATCGATTCTACAGTTTTTTCGACTATCTAATTTGTAATGTGCCTTCTATGAAATTATTTTATTTTTACGAACATTTTTAATAATAATCATCATCCCTATTACAGTTACTTTGAATCGCCAGTTCAAACCCAAGTAATTATAAACGCATTCAATATCAATAACAAATAAAGGCTTACTATTTCAAATAAACTCCGAAATCAAAATGATAACACACACGCCAAATGTAAACTGAAACAAACACCGAACATTATTAAAATCGTACACATCACTCCATTTGCAAACCGAAAAATATTACATACCACCTGAAATCAATACGTAGCAGCATAAATTGAAGGAAAACCGGTAATTTTTCGCATAAATAATGCAAAAACCGACTGCGAGTGTTCGTAAATAATAAAATGCAAAATGTAATGATCGATCGAGGTAACCATTGGGAGGGAGGTATTATTTGTGGGGGAGGCTTCCTCACGATGTGTGCACTTACAAGGCATGTCTGTTACAATGGATTTTCCTTCAAGTATGGATGTTTGAATTTAAATTCACTTTGCTGGCTTTTAACGGTTGATTTCGTGAATTGGAAGATTTGCTGGTTGTGGAGTAATTGAAGAGTAGCGTTTAACGTTTGTGGTGCTTTACATATTTAAGTTAACGTAAAATGGTTCTTTTGATAAAATATTCCGAAAAAAACTATGAAAAAACTCCTTCGATACGTAATTGTTATTCTTTATGTATATTCTGCAACTGGACAAACAAATAAGTTGTTGGTAGTACATCTAGACTTACGTCAATGTTGATAAAATGCTGTTTAGCATAAGCAGCCTATAACGATCCCACTACTAGGACACATGTCTCCTCTCTGTAAGAGGGAGTGAGTCGTAATCCACCACGCGGACTCAGTGCGGATTGGTAGATGTCACATGTCTTCGAATTTTCGGTTCTAGGACATGTCGGTTTCCTCACGATGTTTTCCTTCGCCGTTTTGAGGGCAGAAGTGATGGAATTATTTACACAAAGTAAAGCGCCCCCCTGTGTTCGAACTCACTACCTACAACTTGTACGTCGGGTTACCACTGGGCCGGCCACCACTGCTCTTATTTTTGCTCTTATTTTGATGAATTGCTGTTTACGTTCTTTCAAATAAATCTTTGCTCAAAGTGCATTGCGCAATTTGTCACTCGCACTCTGTCATGTACTACTAACAACTTAAGCCATTTCTTACTGCAAATATTGACAAAGATGTTTACCTAGTACTCCACTTATTCTGTTTCATTACTTGAACAAGTTTTACCAAGCCGTCCATTTCCCGCTAAGCTGATACACGAGTAAACTTAACTGACAGACAAAAGCGGAGAATAAAATAAGTTTTTACACACGAATAAAAGTTCTTTGAAAAGTAGCAGTAATACAAATGTGTAACACCGTCCGATTTACGAACACCCCTGTAACCAGGACCAGAATATGTCCAGAAGTACAATTTCGCGAAACAGCAGCCAGTAAGTTCAATGATAATGCCGAAAACAATTCTACCATAACAAGTTACTCAACTCTAAAAGCTTATTTATTTATATTTATTTAATTCGACAACATTGGTCCACTTGTTAGTAAAAAAAGAACTTTTCAACTAAGGCTGATTATTAGCTGTGGTATATATTTAAGTCCATCTATTATTCACCCCTGCCGCACGAGCACCCGGACAGTGTCTTAGTGTCTTTTCTTAAAAGATTTACTCTTACCAATTTCCCATGTGTTTGATGATACCTATTGGGAACTAATGACCACTGTATAAAATGCACAGTAGGTACGGGCAAAATGAATCCACCCATCATCATCATAAATAAGAGCAGATGCACAAATTTACGCCTTCTTCCCATGTGGGGTAGGCAGAAACTACAGAACGCAACCTGCTCCGATATACATACTAATTTTCCTTAAATAAAGTTAGGCTTATGAGTAAGCCAACCTTCTGCGACTATCTTTTTGAACTACTTAATTCTGGTAACTTGGATACTATATGAGTTTCCTTTGTTACGTTTTACTGGGCTTAATTTATTACTATGATTAGGGTTGTCATTTTTAGGATAATGGAGGGTAGTGGTAGATTATTCCGGTAATTTAACAAAAAATCCTTAAATAAAGGATGAAAATTTAATCTAGTAATATATTACTAAGTACATGGACCGCTGAAATATGAACAGTAAAATAAATATTAACTCTGGCGAGCTTCTATTTGGTTAGTAGGATTACATAAGTATTGTTTTAAAGGCAGACCTTTCACGATTTAATTATTCATTTAGTTTTAAGCACTCATATTTACCTACAATAGTTGTTTGGGAAAAATACACAACCTTTATTTCTCTCGTTCGCTCAGTAACAGCAGGAATAGTTTAGCAATATTGACATTTTGGTTTAAGTAGATCACATATAAAAATAAGTTTTTATTTGAAAAGATAGTTTCTAAATATAATAAAACTAAATTAGGTGGAAGATTGTATAATGAAAATACTTTTATTTGGCTTAATTCATAAGTAAGTACACGCGAGGCCTAAGATGAGCTTTGCATTTGTGTGAGTGCACATAGCGACGCGTCCTTTACTTCAAAATCAGCCTGAGGCGCTGTGCGTCCCTCGCGCGCGGTGCCTCGCGTGATCTCATTGTTGCGATCGGTAATCACTCACTCAAATGGCCTCGTGGACTGTACACACAATGATACAATATTAAAAAAACTTTATTTGTTAAGTTTTATGCGTCACACGACTGCTCCAAGTAGGTCCAGTTTAACAAAACGCTAGACTGGAGTGGGAGCTAGTATTTCTCTGGCATTCCTTTCCACTGCTCCAAGATTTTTTTCGACTGTTGAAAACTAATTACGTAAATTTACTGAACCTTTGTATTCCGTGACTAAACATGGAATCCCCCATCTACTGCCTTCTATTATCTGTTTTTATTTTTTTCAATTTATTTGTATACTTAGTTTTTCATTCAATTTAATACCGAGTGTAAATAGTTAATTGTATAATATATGTTTACAAGGTGTTTTTTTATATCCCGTAACTCTAGGGTATGAATAGGGTATGAATGAGACCATATCAAAAAATTTGGCATATGAATTATTTTTAAATTACCATTTTTTTTTTTAATTTTTCATACAAAATAATTCGAAGTCACGATCGATTATTAATGTAAATCACCCTTACGTGAAATAGGAAACCGTCGCATTTTCTTAGCTTTAAATATGAACGATAGGTTTGAATAAAAATGAATTACTCGTATTTATCAATGAAACGCAGATACCTACACACATATTATGATTGATGATATCTCCGAAACTATGCATTTGTGGACAACATATTCTAGGACTTTTTGTATAATTTTTACTTATAGAATATAATCCTAGAGTTATGGGATATCAAAATAAAACGTTGTACAAGCATAGCCTGTTAATAAATGAGGGATATCTTCTATTTTATTTCTTTAAAAGCCCAGCCCTGAACAACAGCCAACGCGTTCGTGTAGTTCCGTATGCATTCGCCTACTTTAAAATAAACTACAGGGTGTATTTAATTAACCCCTGACTTCCACTTAACTAGAATGCCTGGAAACTTGATTCTTCAGTTGAAACGGCTAGCGAGAAGGTAATTGCATTTACTGGTGCATGTTAAGCGGGTTTTAATTTTAAAAGGGATTTTCTTGTTTTTGTTTGTTTTGGAGTTATTTATTAGTGTATTGTTGGAATAGTTGGCTTTTACGAAAAAGAGCATCGCCTTGTAGGATGAAAAAAAATACTTGGTATTTTTTTGGGTTGGTATAGTATATAAAAATACACATATTTTAAATAGCATTTACCTTAAACAAAGACTTTCCAATAATAAATGGAACCAAAACGAGGGTAGCAATAATAATCGGAACCAAAAATTATTACCAAAAAAACACACTTTACTAAAAATATCTTACGAGGTCAGACTAGCGGGCACCCCGCGACAGTGCTCGGGTTGCCAGCTATAAAAAGCGTCGACACGTTTGAACAAGTAATGCTTGCGTCAACATTGCGCCTAGTGTAAGGAAAATCTCTTTTTACCAAGAGGGGATAATATTACTTTCTTGAAAACGGCGAGAAATGGCAGATTAAGTGTTTGGGCGATTTGATTTATGAAGATCTTTTTTTTTTGTGCGATGAACGATCGCAATGCCGGTGTCATATTTTGTATCTTAATGTTTTGTTTTATTATTCTGCAAAACCCACATAGCAGAATAACTTTACTGACGTTGACAGTAATTCTATGAGTATTTTTTACACTGGCAATTATAAAGAACTCAAATTTACGTAGAGCAGTGCACACAGCTAAGAATTGAATCAAGTGAAAAGTTGAAATCAGTGAAAATTGTACATATACAAGATACATAAACAAAGTTTCCTCAAACTATAAATATTTCTCATAGTTCTTCACCCCAAAAAATCCGACCCAAAATCGATTGCACCTCTAACAGGGTTCATCGTCAAATCCATTCCGAAGACAAAGACATATCGAACACTCAAATTCTATATTGATTTTTTCTGGTAAGCGTTGGATCGTCTCATTTGTCTTTGGAATACATGTATGTCTTATACGAAAGCAATTTGGGAGAAACCTCTATGGGCGGGTATCAATAAAAAAGAAGATTTACCAAACGTTAATCTGTGAGGAGAAAAAATATTGGTTACGGTACTGATTATTTGGGGATGAGGAAAGTTTTCGTATGAAAGTTTGTCGTGTAGTTTTTGGTATGAATAGAGTCGTCGCTACTGGAGTAAATGAGCGTAACGTCAGAAAGCCCGTGAGATGAATGTTCGGAGTTGAATATCTGTTTCTTGTTCATCTGTGGCTTTTGCTTCCCGTTGTTGTAAGACTAAAACTATGAAAGTAGATGATGTTTTGTCTATTATAATTAAAATTCACACTGCCTTCCTTATCGCAGCTAAATTCTATGCAACGACAGATTTACGAGTTGCCTGCCTGAGTAAAAGACTTTACAAAACTTTGAATATTTAAAACCACAAGCGCACAACACGAAACGTCAAAACATAAAATTCACTGAACAAACTGGAAATTACCTTTGTTTGGATTTCAGCAAGCACCGTTTAGTAAACAACAAGAAACAGGTCACAACATAGTGCACAAAACAACTACAGCGCTATATCTACTTCTAAACCTGACATACTGGTAAGTTCTAAAGGTACAACATGAATAAACTCCAAGTGAATTTCATAACGGGAGCGCAAACACCTCAGATTTGCGTTTTCCAACTACAAACAAACAACTACATGCTCCTAGTACATGCTTACTCAATACGGTTACAACACTGTGTCGCTGTGCTCTTTCGCTTCATATTTGTGAAATGCTAGGTTTATAAAACTGTATTCGGGAACTTGAATCGCATTAATTCCGCATGAAACATATACATTTAATATGCCTTTGATGTTGTTAATGATTTCGAATTCACCACTTTGGGATTATCATTAACATATATTCACGGGACGGCCGATCAATGCGTAGTTATAATGAAATATTTGATTTATTTGCATCTGAATATGTATTTTGGTAATTTGTGAATTAAGGACCGCAATATTATTCGATTTCAAGAGCTTTTGGTTGCGTATAAGAGTGGTTATTATTTCGTTATCTGGTCTGTTTCAACAATTACAGACGAGCTTTTGCGAAAAAAAAATACAGCTGCGAAGCAGCGCAGTATTCCGATAATGGTCATGATTTCGTTCCATATCAAATAAAAGGCAACGCTTTTTCAATTAAATGCTGTCGTTCCATTGTTTCCTTCCATGAAACTGTGGTTGTATGACAGCATTTGCATGTGGTTTTATTTCATTTCTTTGATGAGAAATGTTTTTGAAAAACTCTTTCTTCATTCAATTTAAGTTTCTATCATAAGTGTTATGACTTGGAATTGGAGTGTTCTATTCTTGTGTCCATCAAAGATGCAAGAGGCTGGACAAAGTCAACAAGACTCGGAAATTTGGGCCTGCCAACAGACAGCACTTAAACTTCGGTCCGTCGGGCATTACCGTTCGGTCCGCTAAGCTTTATGTGGAACCCGAAATAGATGGGTAAAGATAATTGATGAGCAGTTTATAATTTAACTTTCATTACCATTCAATTACCTTATTAATAATTAATAAGTACCTTAGTAATAAGGTAAAAAATAACTAGGGTACTAGATGATTGGAACAAAGAACAGGTGGAGTTTACTTTAGTACGCTTCAGTAAGAAGCAGCAGATGATGAGGCCTTCGCCCAGTGGACTTCTTGAGGCTGATAATGATGACGATTTTGTAAAGGAATTATGTGATTATCTGGTATACTCACAATTCATTCCAGTAATCGCACTTTAAAATGAGGGAGCTAACATTGGAGCCATGTTAGAGAAACCTTATAAAGAAGGAAACGAAACAAATAGCACCAAACCTTTTAACCAGCAATCAATGATAGATCTGAGACTTCACAGTACCCTGGAAGTATTGTGTGATGAAGAAATATTTATGGCACAAATGACACAATGGCTCTGTCTTCTTATTATTGTCATGAGTCTCCCAAAATATTGCACATCACACCGCACACGTCCCACAAAACATTTCCCAGGAAGCCCCAAATTCTTCCACAAATACAGCGCAAATCAGTCATCGATGGCTGCACTAAACTTGCAACGAATAAACATTGGTTGATGACACCCGTGAGGAGAACGTCGTAAAACGTTTGAAACATATCCGTGACCAGATGGGTTTGATTGTTCACGTAAGCACGTTTGTGCTCTGTAACAGTACAATGTAAAGGAATTTGAGCATTCACTACGGAGTGTAAATATTTTAGAGTAGCGATTGATATAGAGACTTGCGAGTTGCAGCAGAAGTTTATGTCATACATATAACCTTTTGACTTTTATTGCAACGTTTTACAAGTTCCTCTCCAAAACGTAGATTGACAGAAAATGCCTTAAGGCACTTATATTACTATTTTGTAGCACCGTTGTTTTAATTCATGTCAATTAATCTGTTAGCGAAATAACTTTCGGCCCCGATGACAAAGACAAACATTTTAATAAAAGCCTGCCTTATCGAATTAATAAACTTAATGATAAACAAATACAGTACGACCGACAGTAACATCACGGCATAATACCTAAAATACAATAACTCTCGATTCTAACATTGTAATTTATATTACATTCATAATTCGTATACAGCTGAATTTATTACGGACAAATTAATTTAGCTGGGCGCGCCCGTAATCCGGCCACATCTGCGCTACTCCTGTGGATACTTCATAATATCGATATTAAAAACATTCGCAAGTGCTTTATACGGTTAGTGTGATGTAATGGAGTTTTAAGTATTGTTGTACGGAATTTGGTCTTTGGAGGTGAGAAACTGGGCTGATCGTTTCAAAGGAATACGGTGCTCTATAGCATAAATACTAAGACGTGTTGATGGCTTCACTTGAATAAACGATTTCGAAATTCCGTTTTTTTTTTTCAATTTGAACAGGCTGACAAAGTGCAGAGGTGCGATGTCGATGCTCCTGGACGAGGTGCGTATGTTAGTTATGTTAGCTGGAATCTCTCTGGAACCTTGACCAAGGAAATCTTCGATCCTGTATTTGGCTTTTAATTCCAAGCAAAGGTAAATAAACAAAATTAGAGAAAACTATTAATCTAGTATCAAAAATCTGTCCAAACAAAAATCTCATAGCAATAACACATTTCTACAAAATTGCTTTACTTCAAAAGTAAAAAAAACACCACTTCATCTCCTTACAACTTCACGAAACAACCAAACTGCTCCATCTTTCTTTTTAATCACAATAAAAAAAGACTAACAATCTTAAGCCAAGGAACCCAAGATACTATAAGAACTATAAAACATCGTCTTAGTAGCTCGGAATGTTGTTTATTATACTTAATTAATAGCACGTTAAGGACTGGCGGCCATTACTTCAAGTGTTAATAAATAACACACTGTTTTATAGCGTGATTAGAGCTGATCATAAAAAAAAACAATTTGCCAGAGCCTGACTATCGACATCTGAAAGATGTACGGATATGGAAGATTTGACTGTTTTGGTGGATAATATTCTGTAGCTACAAATGAGTTATAGAGCAGGAAGAGTTATTTGTTACTAACACACAAATCACCGTATCTTACTTGATGTAAAATAAATCAGAGGATGGAGAGAGAGAAGAGAGAGAAAGAAGTAAAAGAAAAAGTATAGGAAACAAAACCACCATCAAATTTTCAGATTTATACATAAAGTTAGAATAGAGATTTGACATGAAGGAAGTACAGGATTTAGCCTTGTTTAACAAAGAGCATCGTTACATGTAGTAACCATCTACAAGAACATCTACTAAAAGATTAGCAGCATGATTGATTTAAACGAGCACAAATTTTAGTCGAAAATAATACATCGCATAAGCTAAAAAAATGGTGAAAACAATTTTGTGTTGTAGAACTCTATTTAAAAAATGTTGCATTTTACTAGAAGTACTAAAAACTCCTAATCTCATTCTTATTTTATAGTTTTGTCTTCATTGTTGAATTGACGACTTCTTTCGTGGTCACGAGGAAACAACGTTAGATGCACGATTCGTCTTTTTATAGTTACATTCCCTTTTCCGATTATATCAACAACATCTGTATGACGCGAAAGGAAAATAAACAGTCGAATACAGAAATCACATGATATCTGCAACGAGCCATGCGCCACGGGAGGTTATTGCATTTTCATTCTGAATATAGACTGTGGTTATTGAAAAACGAACTAGGTTTCAACTCCGGATATGTGCAAATCTTCCTTCCAATTTACCAATAATTCTATTTCCAGGGACCCTGACGGACTTCTGTACATTTCAGACTAGCTATTGCCTACCAGCTTCGTTCGCGTGGACATCGGAAATCATCCCATGGGAACGTACTATCGTGTGGAAAAGTATTTTATGTTGGAACACAAGTCATGGTCTATTCGTGTGCCCAATTTTATAGTAATCAACTGATGTGATAAGGAGTGAAAAGATACTAACAGACAGTTACTTTCACATTTATTATATTAGTTTGGGGAAAACCTGAATCATGGCAACAAAGGGAGGAGGCTTACACTCAGCAGTAGGTGCAACAAGGCTGCCAATCAAACATCAAAAGTCATTTATTCAAACTAGGCTGAGAATCAGCACTTTTTGAACGTCAAAATTAAATAAGACAGTCCCCTAAAACGCCCGCCCTTCACCAATTCCTAGTGCTTTCGCTGGGAAGAAAAAGTGGCGAAACAAATTCCCCAGCAGCACAGTTGTCGGTTCAGTTATAAATGATGATGATGATGGATATGTCAATAATATTTACATAAATTTTATTATTTATAAACACAAAGTTAAATTGATACAGATACGACAGTATTGCGTACAAAGGTACAGCTTATTTCTTAAGAAATTTCTTCGAGCAGACCTGCGAAAGGAGAAGTAAAAAAAAAAAAACAAAAATGAATTTTGGTAGAAAATTTGGTGTTTAATTTTTTTGCCTCATATTAACCCCACTATGACGGCTGCAATGAATATGTGGAGTTATCAGTAACCCTGTATATGCATCATATTGGAGTTGCTGTAAAGTCATCTTCTAGACGCAGCAGCAGAATAGTCCAGCCTGACAGTCGCAGGTTCAAGACCTGTCATTAACGTTTAGGTAGGTGCATCCATGCTTTTCCCTAAAATAATTTTATTACTACTTACTACCCTTCTTCCTAATTCTGGCAACACGTGTTTGCCATTTATACATATAAATTAATGGTTGTTTGGTAAATTCACTTGCAATGAAACGTTTACAACCTCGAAATCAAAGCCAAAGATCGAACCATCTCGAATTGCTTATTGCCAATACATTACTGATTGCAATATCAAAACCAAATAAAGAAAGAAAAAAAATAAAGTAAAATGATTATTCTGCACAAACAAAACGCACATAACAAAAGACATAAATTACACACATACAAATCGAGTAATCAAGCTTCAAAGACATATAATTCTATCGATTTAAGTACATAAGCAAGCACATTTGAAGCTATTAGCCGTTAAATTATAGGATGCGAGATGTCGAAGCGTTTTAACAATCGATTTTTATACATTTTCGTTTGAAAAGTCGTCACGATATCGATTGTACAGTGTAAAATGATTCTTAATATGGTAGTAACAAACTATTATCGACTCGGTCTATAAACTTGGTGATTGGAATCGGACTCGATCATATTCGGCATCGATTAAACAAGAAAAACTAAAGAGATACAAATTCAGTCAAATAATTCCATTAAAAACATTGCCATCTACGATAGTAAATTGATATCACAACGTCCGTGATTATTAATCTATTACTTGTATAGTAGCTTCGGAAGACAAAATACATTCGGTCAAAAAAATATCGGGAAAGGATGATTTGTGGTTATGGTTCCAAATTATTTTTTTGTTGTTTTTAATTTTTGTTGTTGTTAGACTTGGCACAACTGTGTTCCATTTTGGCGCGGAGTTTGAGTTGCGTCTGTTATCTAGATTAATTAATACAGTACTGTTTTTAGTTAGATCATAAATCTAGTGTGTATTACGAATTTCATAATGGACAAAAACATCGAAAAAGAGTTTGTCTTGAATTTTGCATCGCCAATGAAATACCGTGTTCGGAGTCACTGGAAATGTAACAGAAGACTTACTTACGGTGAATCGACTTTATCCAAAACACACACTTATGAGTGGTATAGTGGTATAAGGTATAGCGTTCAAAAGCGGTCGAGATGTGATGCAAGATTTGCCTCGCTCTGATAAGCCATCAACGTCTTCAACTGAAGTTAACATCGCTAAAGTGAAAGAAATTGTGACTGCAAATCCTCATTCAAGTTTGAGACAGATAGCCGCTGAACTCGCTGTGTCTCACGAGTAGACCCGTACCATTTTAAATAATCACTTGGGTATGTAACATGTTGTCGCTCGGATAGTTCGAAAACACCTGAATTTTCTCCATCAACTCAATCGCATAAGAGTAGCTTTTGATATTGTAATATATACCTACTAGAGGACCTACATATTATACTTAGGTGAGGCGAGGTAGAGAACTACTATCCAAGTTATGGATTATCGTTAGGTGAGGCGATTGAGGAAAATCATCAGAAATATTGTATTATACAAAAAAAAGAAAACTTGCTGTTATTGACTTACGGTTTTCTAATTATTTATCATCATCGTAATCATATCGTTTTCTTAATTATGTCGGGGTCGGCCGGCATATCATATAACTTGATGATATCACTATGCAAATTACACATTGCAGTGTAAAGTTAATGTTTAATTACATATTACAATAATACATTCTTACCTATCCTATCAGTGACTAAACTTATTATGTTCTGGAACCGTTCACACGAACTAAAGCAAAAGCGTGGTCCCTTGTGTGAGTCGTTAGGGAAGGACCACCAAGGATCTTGTTCGAAGGTTTTTGTTCCACCAGTGTGATTCGTAGTGTTCCAAAAAATAATGCAATTTCAAAGAAGGCATATTAAAAATGAGATAATCAAAAACATCT
Organism: Dasypolia templi; assembly: GCA_963555695.1. Taxonomy (NCBI): domain Eukaryota; kingdom Metazoa; phylum Arthropoda; class Insecta; order Lepidoptera; family Noctuidae; genus Dasypolia; species Dasypolia templi. Next base: position 3,473,264 of record OY743148.1, on the reverse strand, counting down.
GATAAATAGATGTAAATATGACGAAGATACACGCTTTGATAGTTTTTCGGAGGGGATTATTCCCATCCTTGTCACGTGGTACGGACAACGTACGGCGCTAGTATGAAGTTACATAGTCGTGACGTCACTCCTACGATAATGCTGTCCTTGTATAACACTTATTTTAAAACGTTTAAACTTGTTTTTTTTTTAAGCTTTTACGCTATTTGTAATATTATTTGCACCATTTGGAAACAAAAATTTTTTTAAGATAAAAAAAATTGTCATCATCACAATTCAAAAGTGCATAACATAATCAATATAAATAAAATGGAAACATACGTATTATTGAAACTTACTGAAAAACTACCCAAAGTTAATAAAATTTATATGGGACCACCCCTGAAGCATACCACCCTATCCATAAAAATAATAATTTTCAAGGTGATCGAACTTAAAAAAATAAAACAAACGGACGAAATGGGAACCTCCTCCTTTTGGAAGTCGCTTAAAATCAAATCATAACAACCACGACTATTGCCAAAAGCACACTTAAGTACCTACATATAAACTTATACCTATCTTATTTGCTGCAATGCGGGCGTAATCTTTTACCTAAATTAGGACAACAGTTTAGGTCCTGGCATCCCAACAAGCGAACAAACAGCCTGTTTAAGATAAACCTTTGCATGGACACGTCCACAGATCGTAAGTACGTGGGACACTCATAGGACACGAAAGTTTTGCGAAAATAAAAATAATAAACATCCATTGTTCGAAAATGTTCCCCCGCAGATCCATTTTTTTTATGAGATACAAAATTATTATCCATTTTTTTATTACAAAATTATGGGTACATAATTATTGTTTGGAATTTCCTGGGTTACAAGGGTTTTATTGCAGAAGGGTATAGAATTGAGCGGGATGATAATGATATAGTACGTCAATCTTATGCGTTGATGTTTAAACAAAGATGGCAGTAAATTAATCAAGACCCGGAAAATGTATTTTAACCAAATTTTGCGTCACTGTCAAAATCACAGTGATCTTTATTGCCGTTGCAATAAGGTTGCTGTTGGGCTTCTGTCATTGACAAGTCTGTCAAAATCACAAGGATCTTTACTATCATTGCAATAAGGTTGCTGCTGACAGATGTAAAATAACTGAAGGGTAGTCCCGTCTGTCATTTGTTGATCTTCGACAGTCGTCAGAGGCGACTGGAGTCGAGAGGAGTCTTCCCAAGGGGTAAGAACGGGGTGGGCGGGGGAGGGGGGCTTTTCATGTAGCGAAAAGGCCAGGCAGATAATAATTGCATCTCTTTTATTGGGATTTTCTGTCTAGAATATCTCAGTATCAGCCTGGAGTCTGGATTTGTGCCCAGTAGATGACAATAGACTCGCCTCCTATTACATGGGACTTAGGCATAACTGGCGAAATGCTGGTGTACAATGGTGCACCTCTGCCTAATCCTTCTGTGATTACAGGCGTGATGTTATGAAAGTTTGTTATGTTACTTAAGTGTTGATACAGCTAATTATGCATTTTTAAAATGGAGACAATATGATATTATTAAAGGTATTAGCTAAATTTTGCAAAGCTTCCTCTCTTCTACAGTTCCTACTATTTATACTGCCCCTTCCAATAGGTAGATTCGTATGAAAAAGAATGGGCAAGAAACTCCACTGTTACTGTTTTAAAACGTTTTACAAAATACTGTAGTTATACATGAATTATTTAATTATATGTTAAGACGGTTCATAATGGTCACTTAGGTATAATTTTAAGTAACCAGCTAAGTAGGTACAGTACACATTGTGGAATTCATATAAATGATTGAGTATTGAGATCAGGATGCAAAAAATCTTCCCGAGCAGCATTAGTTTGAGCATCTCTGTTTTTTAAACTCACTAACAGCAAAAGCAACACTTGCTTTTTAATTTTTGTCATATAATGTACGTACATTGCAGTTTTTGTTCCACATTTTTAGTTTCGTTTTAATTTAAAAAGCTGGCTGTAGTTACTTTGTTTTTTAGCTACGTGCTTTGTGAATATGGAATTAATGCTATAAGGTTTTTCTGGTATAAAAGTCTATTTTGGAAAATAGGTTATTGCGAACGTTCTGTCTGGAGATGGTTTTATAAAACCATAGTAGCACACATTGGTATTGGGTTTTCGCATTTGGAATATCTCAGTAGCAGCCCGGAGTCAAAATCAAAAATCAAAATATTTTATTTCACACAAAACTACATGGGCACTTATGAAACTTCAGAAGCTAGGTGCACGGTTCCAACTGGTAGTTTCCTATGGAGAAGAGCTGGCAAGAAACTACACGTTTACTTTTTTTTATAATTTTCTTTTACCATGTTTTCAAATTATAGTGTTAATAGGTATGGGAGGACGGTGTAAGCCAGTCAACAAGTACCAGGTGCTTAACAAATAGAAAAAAATATGTATACAATTCTGCAGCCTACAAGGGCTACAATGTTCTCACATTCACAAAATATAAAAGAATCTTATAAAAGAAAAAGGTATTAGGGCCTTAGGTCTGGATTCGTGCCCGGTTGATCGCAATAGGCTCGCCCTCTATTTCATGGAACTTAAAAATAACTGGCGAAATGTGGGAGTACTATAGGTGCAATTCTGCCTTACCCTTTGTGGAATACAGGCGTGATATTATGTTTCGCTATGTGGTCCCTACCACACCAATACCCAAAAATATCTTCGACGAAAATGCTCTGTATATGCTCTGTATACACTGTATACATAAATTTTTAACAAGTACGTAAACTCGGGCGGGTTACTCTTTCGAATTTACCGCGACCCTGAGGCAGATACCGTGACCCTGGCACAGGCAACTGAAGGATCACGGGTTGGTTTTTAGTCAGTAAAAGTCTGACACCCTCACGCTCCGCCCAGCGCGGGAGAAGTAATTTGATTATCCCACCCAAAAAAAAGGGGCAAGAATCATGTGCTGAATTCGTGGTTAAATTTTGCGCACCCGTTTAAATCTTATCCTGCATAAGCATTTTCGTAGAAGACTTTGTTTGACGTGTTTTTAATTATCATGTTACCAGCTTAGGCCCGCCAAAATCCAGCGAGTTTTTCCTAAAAATATACAGACAAATGTGTGGCCCGCTATTTACGTGAGGCATAGCCTACGTGACTTTTACAAAGATACCTGCGAAAGGCACAAAATACCTAGACAAGATACACCTATCAATATTTCATACCTAAAGGTCTCCTTATCGGATAACAGCTGTAATATTTTTGGGGGACAAGTATCATACATTTATATTGGCTAGGTATAGATCCTAGCTATTGGCCAAAAAAGGAAAAGTTCAGAAAGCCTTCTAGAATATTGAGTTAGGTAAAGTAGGTTGTACTTAGATACTGTTTTTATAACCTCAATGGACGTTAAAAATAAGTCATCCTATTTCTCGAGCTTGACTTTCGGACGGCGTCCGAATTCTCAAACGCAGCTCTATTTCAAAACGGTGTACGTGTTCATGAGACCATGTCAAAGAAAATAATTATCACAACACGTACTAACACTAGACACTCGATGTGTGCATCTAAGTTTCATTGATTAGGAAAATACGACGTTGTCATATTTTACGTAAGGGTGTTTTACATAAATAACTGTGGGATTTTTTAATGAAAAATCAAAACAAGAAAAAAAAGCCAGTTAACCCTAGAGTTAAGGGATATCGAAAGAAACACGTTGTATACCTCCCTAATTAAAGTAATTTCATCCTAGAAAATTGAAAGTTTTGCAAGCGAGAGGAACCGTGGGTGAAGGAGAACGACAAAGAAATATCTAAGGATCACAGCACTTGGTTGTAGTCATTCTACTTGTAGTGTTTGCCTGACGCACTTATTTCAAATATCGAGAGAAAAAGTAGGACCTAAGTTCAATATGTAACAAATCTTACATAATAAAAAAATAAGTTTGCTGACAGACAAAGCACAGCGTATAAATGCCACTGGCTAGAAGCCTGAAATTTTGCAAAAAAGTTCTTTTTAGAAATAAATAATTCTTGAAAATGCATCCCCTAGCATAATCAGCCTACAGTGCTCCCACAACTGGGACACAATCCTCCTCTCGAGAGGGAGCGGGCTATAATCTACCACGCGGGCCCAGTGCGGGTTGGTTGACGTCACATGTCTAATTATTGGATCTAAGACATGCCGGTTTCCTCACAATGTTTTCCTTTAGCGTTTTGAGAGCAGGTTCAAACCCGCGACCTACCACTCGTAAGTCGGGGTCATTACCACAGCTACGCATTCTCTTTAATGGGTTAAATAGGGGATGGAACTTACAATGGAAGTTATTAAATTTTGTTTATGGGAAATATCATCGAGCAGACGGCTTGTTGTATAATAATCACCAAGTTTACTGAACCACGGACGAAGGTACAGTATAACCAAGTCACGTTTATGTAGGTACGTGTAATAGATCGATAACGCAGCTTTGAGGATAGTATGTCAAAGGCTTAGTCGTTAACCCTGTACAAGTCGTTAGCCATTTCAAAGCCTTGGAACAATGTTATTATGTATAACTAACCATGGAAGTTATACATATGTAGCTACGTAACTATTGGTATCTGACAAATGAGTGCACTGTTTGGACGCGTCCACTCAATCTGTATGGTTCTTTCCTCAAAATACCATTTCAGACACCAATCTACATGGTCTTCACATGATCTGACCAAAAGTATGTCCGGACTTTAAAAAAAGTACTGTGACCTCATCTGATAATCTGACAATTAACAAAAAATAGTTTGGCAGTAATAATATTCTAATAAAATGGATGTAGCCACTGCAACCGAACTAGGCAATGCCTGTGTTTCGGTTTTCAGTACCTTTACCCTCTATTTACCAGTAAAATGCCACAACGCAAATATGTTTGGTTTTTCTACTAGTTAACTTTGAAATACTTATAGTTATAACTAACTTAGGTGCCACATTATTTAAAATTATATTACTATCTAGATATAGACATAGATAAATGATAAGTGATTGATAAATGATTTTACTTTCTGTAAATACTCGTAGGTTTGTACAAACACTTTTACACGTCAATCATATTTTAAAAACTAGGTGAGAATATAGATCTATGCGAGAGTGTAGTTTTATGAGTGTGTGTGGACTAATAGGTGATTTATGTGGAGTTGGAGTGATGTGGGTGTGTGAGTGTGTTGGTGTATCAGAGGGTGTGAGGGTGTGGGGGCGAGTGTGTGTGATTGTAAGTGTATTAATTAGCATGTTTTATCTAATATATTTTAACTAATTCAAACCTAACATTCCAAATACTGTACTACATTTAGCAATAACTCCGTTTCTTCGTAATTAAGCTGTTGCAAATATTCACTTACTATTTTCTTACATTTAGATTTAGTAAGAGGGTAGATATTTAATTCTTTATTAATTTTGCTATAAAGAAATGGACCAAGAAATTCAATAAATCTTTCGCTAAATTTGGTTTTAGAAGGGATTCGTTCAATGCATACTTTTTTATTTCTACGTTTTTGCGCGAGTGGGTCATAAGGTAGCTTAATATGCTGTTTCAAAATAATTTTGAGGATGAAAAGTTGTCTTACGGTTAGAACTCCACAAATCTGATAAAGAGAAACGGTAGGAAAAAGGATAGGTTTAAATATACACACCTTGAGAATAGCGCGCTGAGCGATTTCAATGGGCTTTATAGTGGTTTTACAAGTACCCCCCCATGATGAGATGCAATAATTTTATTTGTTTTTTAGAGATAAGGCTCGGCAGCGTGCCGCAATTTTTTTTAAGACTTACCTATATGAGCTTGCGCACACGTGCACCAAGCAGCTTGATATGTTCTTTGAAATTTAGATAACTGTCTATCGTAACATCCAGGTACGTGAGGGTGTGAACACGTTCCAGTGATGAACACGCGCAGTTGGCTTTCAGGGTACACTCATGAGAGATAATTTTTTGTTTATGGCTGTTTCTGAGAATTGTATTTTTTTTATGCTGAACTAAATGTATTTGGTTTTTTTCTCGTTTAAAGTCAAAATATTCGCCTGAAACCAGCCGCTAGTGATATTATAGCCCTGCTGGGCAGCATCAAATACCTCATCCCAAGTATTTGCAGCAAAAACTAAAGAAGTGTCTGCGAAGGCGATAATTTCGCCTTGGGTGAGTTTAAGACTCGTGAGCTCGTTAATATCGCAAGAAATAAGGTGGTCCTAAGATGCTGCACTGTGGCACGTCATGCGTAATTTGTATCTTCTCGAGTTTAGCTAACATGAGGGAGACAGAAATCGTATCAAATGCCTTGGCGAGATCGAGAAATATTGAAAGACATTTTTTTCCTTGATCCAAGTTAGTGCTAATAAAGCTGGTGAGTTTGTTCGCTGTTTGTTCTGTAGACTTACCCTGCCGAAAACCATACTGATTTTTATACAGTACATTATTTTTTTCCAGATAGTTTACCAAGCCAGTGTTTATTACTTTTTCCAATATTTTCGATATTGCCGGTAGAATGGATATTGGCCTATAATTATTGATTTGGTTTCTGCCCCCGCTCTTATAGATTGGGCATACTGTAAGCTATTATTGATATTTTTTGTAATTGGTGCAACAAGAATATTTATATGCAATTTTAGAAGTTTGTTTCGGCCTTTCGTCTCAGAGTAGTCAGACAGGAAACGCAGACCTCATCTAGATTTTTAAAAATGATTGATGTATAAAAAAAGGGTTTGTACAAACCTACTTACAGAAATAAAATCATTTAACATTTATTTTTCATCCCCGAGTATACGGTTATACCTACACCTGAAAGCCAATCCCCGCAATGAGAACGTTCAAAATCTAGTGGCAATTTCATCACAACGGCAATTAATGTCAAAAACTTGACAAAAATGAAGGTAACTGAAAATAATTTTTGACAGATTAAGCCTCGAGGTTCGAATGCGAAAGCTCTTAAAAATACGGGAATTGCCCCTCTGATATTGGTTACTAAAAATAAGCTTAATAAAATCAACTCTCAATCGGCTCGACCGGCTGGCGCGACACAAAGTTACCTCTGTTTCGCTTCGCGTGTCGCGCTTGCTTGAAGGAGCAAATAAGAATTAACTTCTTATTTCCCTAATAATTATTAATTGTACGTAAATTAAAAAACAAACTTATGTGGTAACCTTTAAAAATGGCCAAAGCAATTTTAAGGTTGCCAATTACTAATTTGTAAAAAAAACAAAACCTATAAATATTACTTGTTTCGTTTCATTACTGCATCATTTCATTAAGTCATTTTTTTAAATCTTGTCTTGTCTGTCTTATGTCGTTTTCGGGTCACTGTTTGCCATAGAAACGGTTAAAGAAGTTTTTTGGCAAGCCTCTAACTAAATGGTGATTATATTGCACTCACTGCACTTCACTTTCAACTTAAGGCCAACATTGAAAACGTCTGGAGACGTCGTAGTTTTGAACACTGCCAGATCGTTTTAACGCCATTCGATAATGTTGTGGGTGCTCGGCCAAGATTTTAAGACAAAGTGTTAAGTATACAATTTTGAATGGTTTTATGTTAAAACCGTGCTTTATTTTTTTTAAGGATTACCAACGAAAGATGCATTTCAATTATATTCTGACACATATAAAGTTGTACAGTATCAATCATCATGTATTTGAAACATCATGTATTCCTCAATGTAAAACGTACAATCGATGTCTAAGTTTTCTTACAAGCAAATATTAATCCTTCTTTGTAACGTTAGGAAAGAATTAGGTCAATGATTGCAATAAGTTTTCTGAAGAGGTTGCTTATGTTCTTGCGGTCAATGACATGCCACTCGTCCTCGCACTACTTATCCCACGTGGTCCGACTTATCTATAATTATTTCTTTATTTAGGACAAGTCCGCCAAACTATTCCCGACCATTGCAAGTTCAACAAACAAGAAACTATAGAACCTCTCAAAAAAAGTGCCAAAACAATGGCAAATTTAGCTATTTTGGAAAGAAGAAAGCAACTAAAGCATGCAAGCATGGATGTTCTCCCATTTCCAAAGACACCTGCCTCCACAGCTAAAAAAGGAACAATATTCAACAAAAGACTTGAAACACCGACCACAACTCACTCATTCGGTTCCAAACGCTCAAATAGTAACGAGATTTCCGTATCAACAATTGTCAAGCTCTCAATCGTGACAGAATCGGTACCCTCGTCAGCCTTGTCGATGTACATCACCTCATTAACTCGTGATGTGACGTCACAACGTGTTCAAGGAGTTTAGAAGTGTTTGTGGTTGAGTCGTTGTTATTTTAAGTAAATAGTTAATTAAAGCAGTGAAGGTGTAAGTATGTCTTTTTAATGATGGCGTTGTGTAATTAGCTTGAAAAAATGGAGTAAAACAAGTACGTCATCTTGGATTGTCTTAATATGAGAGAAGGTTGACTTAAGAGAGAGTTACCCATTGTTACCAGGCGTGTAAGAAATGGACAGCTAGAGCAAGAGTATCAGAGGCAACAATCTCTTCAACAATAGGCATAATGACTAATATGAGAAATGTTCGAGTAAATAATGTAATTTCAAAGAAGGCATCTGTAAAATGAGATGACCGCAATAAACGCGATGGAAATATAATAATATGAAGAAGCTACACGCCTTCAAAGTTTTTGGAGGGGATTATTCCCGTGCTTAGTACGGACATACATTGTCCTAGTTTGTCCTAGTATTGAGCTAGTAGGTATGAAGTTACATAGTCATGACGTCACTTCTTCTTCTTCTTCTTCTTGTATTATAAATTGTACGTACTATTTGCAAACAAATATTTTTTGAGAAGAAAAAAAACTGTCATCACCCTATTGTCAAGCTCTCAATCGTGACATAATCGGCACCCTCTTCAGCCTTGTCGATGGTTCATCTCCTCATTAACTTGTACACGGTGTCGGAAACGGCTTTTAGTGGAAGAATAAACTTTTTTTTATTTCTGAATGGACCAGCATGTCGATTCTGTAAAAATCTCAACGTGAAGACTTACTTGGAGTGAGCTGTCAGTGTGTGTGTCTCGTCTTGATCAATCCCTACTAACATCAGTGGCACTGACAGCTCACTCCACGTTCACTTCACCTAAGTTTTCACCGTGTAATGGTTACAAAATCGCACTACTGCTCTTGGCCGCGATCACGCCCGATGGCAAGCGATTGATGTGGTCTTTGATGGAATGAGCGTGTCCAAAAGATGCCTGTATTATAATACATAACTTGTTTTGGGACAGGCACTGTATTGATTGCAGAAGAGACAGCTAATATAACGCCAAGTGTGTGTTTACCCCGAAGGCAGCAGAGAAGAATAAAAAAACCATGACCCTTAAAACTAGTCCATTGTACCTGGCCTTCACCCATATTAGCAACATTTTGCTGCATGACGAGTGCTTAGAGATTCCTGAACACTGCTACTCGATACCTTGACTCCATTGCCACTCCCAGTGCAATCTCCTTGGAGTAAATAGTTGAATTGTATATTGTTATTAAAAATATTGTTTAAATTTTATTAAAAAAATTATTTTATATATTCTTGTCTAATGTTATCTAATTTTAAGTAATTTATATACCTTCTTTTATCTAATTTATTTTTTATATGTAATCTAATTATATGTCATTTAATCTAGTTTTGTATTTATATGTGTAATTACTAGTATTGACCGATAACTTGTATGTGTGGTGCTAACTGTTAATATAAGTTGGTTATTTAAAAAAAAACGACGAACGGTTGCACTCCGGGAGTGCCGGCAGAAGTGAAAACCTGAATATTAACGTTGTGCATTTTTGATATTTTGGAATGGTTAGGGAATCATTTGCACGAATTGCTTTTATTATCAGTATAGAAGTGGTAGAATACAATATTTATTTATTACGCTATCGTACACAAACATGACAATTTATATTACATTAAAAAGTTTATCTCTCAGAAAAATCAATCATTAAAAATCAAATCTCGAAAATTCGTAAGACGGATGATTGCCGTCTTACGAGTTTTCGATCAGTGGACCTAGTGTGAGTTTATTCTAAACGTGACGACTTTACGCATCGACCGCGTTCGGCGCTTCGATTGGCCCTTGGTGATCGGAGCGCAAGGCGAAGGGCCAATCGGAGCGCCGAACGCGGTCAAAAAATTACAATGCCGCTAAAGAAGTTTTCGTCTTACGAATTTTCGATCAGGTCACGTGTCCTGACGCGAGTTTAACATTTTTTACCCAGTGGGTGTAGTCCAGTTTTTTGAAGTGAAAACTTCAAAAAAAAAACTGGACTACACCACGCATCGCAAGTTACGTTTGAAGAGAGACTTGAATAGTAACAGAAGGGAATTGTTGTTATCACCTAGGCAAAAAACGACTATTCCATTTAAAATATGATTAGAGTTTTAAGTAAACCTCTTTTACAGTCCGTTCAACCGATTTTGACTTCTATTGCATTGGTGGCATAACAAATGGCAGCTGCAATTAACAGTTGGTATTGTGACCACGTTTTTGATTTTCATGTCATCCTTACGACTAGACTACGGAATAGAAGTGAAAATCGGAAAATCGGTTTTTAGGTTATCAATATTTTCTTAATTATTTTTGTAATAATGTGAATATAACTGTGATAATTAAGAGTTGCAGCTTTATATGTTATCGTAGAAAGAATTGAGGTCAGATTAACTGCACATCGGATATCCTAAATGGGAACTATACTATGAACTTTAGATAACCTCGCTTTCCGCTGATTTTAAAATGCAATAAGCATGGTAAAATTCCATAAGTTTTACCTACTATTAGTAGGAAAACATATTATGATTCATCGTTTTATTAATAAAACAAAAACTTTGAATCATGAATCAGCATATTTGTAACGTTGACAGTTCTGAGGAATATTACCATCTCGAAGCGCGGTCACTGTCAGACTGCATAAAGCAGAAAGAGAAGCGCGATGACACAACGCTAGTACTTAATTTATTGCAAAAACTGAAGCAATTATCTACCAGGGCACTAAGAAAGTACTGCGAAAAAAGTTTTTATGTATGAGGACTGGCCAGTTTTAGTCTATTTTGAAAATATGATTATTTGTAGGCAAAACTAGGTAAGTTCCAATTTCAAAATTTCCCTCCACAATGTATGCGAGCTAATTAAATTATCGTATCTCATTAAAAAATGTATCTGCGCCGGGAACATTTTCGAGCTATGATTTTTTACGATTTCAAGTGTTGCCTGAAACCGGACGAATCGTGTGATAGACTTCAAATGGCATTCATACTCGTAGATGAAGGCCCTTCTAAGGCAACCGTATATCGTTGGTATAGCGAATTCATATTCGCGGTCGACTAACTTTGGGGGATGAAGAAAGAAGTGGTCGCCCTTTGACGGCTGTTACGGAAGAAAACGTGCTAGCAGTGAAACATTTAATCCAAGACAATAGGCGAGTTACGTATCAAGAGTTTCAGCACATACTGCAGGCTGGATCGGGAAGCCTTCACGAAATTCTACACGTGCATCTTCGCGTGAGGAGGATAGTTTCACGCTGGGTTTCGCACAACCTCACCGACGCTCAGATGCAGGCCAGGGTGGAATGGTGCCGTGATATTATAAACAAATTTGAAGCAAGCTTGTCTCGGCGTGCTTACGACATCATTACAGGTGATGAGTCTTGGATTTATCAATACGATCCAGAAACGAAGCGCCAGTTGACGGTCTGGGTGTTTCAAAACGTGAAAGAAAAGTGAAGCGATCTAGAAGCGGGGGGACGATTTTGATCGCAAGCTTTTTCAATTTGTCTGGCTTCTTGGTGTCAATTCCTTTACGGTACCAAAGAAACATCAAGGCTCCATTGGTATACTACCAAATGCTGGGGAGAAGTTTTTCTATGTTGTGAGCAACAAGCGACCAAACACAGAGCTCCGCGGGCTACTGCTCCACCACGACAACGCACACCACGCTCAAAACGAGGGAATTTCTGGACAGTACGCCGGTCAAACCCCTGGGGGGTGACCCAGGAGTTTGACCGGCATACTGTCACCCTCCTTACAGCCCTTATTTTTTTTTTTTTGTGTGGGAAATAATCAAATGGCTTCTCCCGCTCTGGGTGGAGCGAGAGGGCGTGTCAAATTTTTACTGAGTAAAACCCACCTGTGTTCCTTCAGTTGCCTGTGCCAGAGCCACGGGTATCTCTTTCGAATTTCCCGCGACCGTGAGGCGTCGGCCCTATCGGACCCGAGATATCGAGCAGGCTGCAAAGGAGGTGTCTACAGCGGACTGGAAAAAGTGTTTCGAAAACTGGTTCAGACGCATGAAACTGATAGAGGCTAGTGGAGAGTAGGTTTGAAAAGATTTAATGCCTATTCTTAGAACATTTACGTTTTTACAAAAAATCTATTGATTGAACAAAAAAAACAAAACACTATTAAGTCAATTTGTAGCATTTTCTGACAAAAAATAAGAGAATGTTTGTTTGTAATATATTAATATGGTTTTTAACTTCCAATAACCGTGCGGCATTTATTACTTAGCTAAGCTCAAAAAAAATCTGTTGTAAAAATATCGCAATTTTTCTTCAACAATTTATCGGGATGGTCGTCAATTTGCAAGTATCTCGCCGACCAATAGGAGCGCGGGTCGCGTGAGGGCATCGGCAAGGTCGGCGCTTGCGCAGCCGCGCAGACTGCATCTCTCGAAGGCCGCGCACGTGGTCGCACGCACGTACATACATTTTATTATTATCGATGATGTTGTGTAGACTCATTTGTTTTCCTAAGTGGGTAATTATCTTTTGAAGCAGAAATTGAAGAAAAAAAAAGTATTTGTAGAATTACTAGCTCCTTTGCTTCGCGCGGTTTTAAGACGCGACAAAGCATCGAGATCAATTTTATGACCATTGAATACAAACCTTCCGGAACAAACTCCCTAAGTGCCGATTTCACCAATGAAACTGAGAGCGTTCAGCACATCTAAAACGCGTTCAAGAGCTGTCAGTGTCAAAATTGTTATGAAATATTACCACTGACAGCTGTTGAACTGGGTTTAAAAGTGCTGATCGCGTTCAGTTTAATTTGTGAAATCGGCCCTAAATAATGGTGCAAAACCGCATCATAATCCGTTGTGCAGTTAAGAAGAACAACGTGGTCTGACACACAGACAGACAGTCACGAAAACCGACTTTAATATTAGACGTTCAGTTTTATTCAATAAGTATAGATTTTGCTAAATAAAAACTTACAAATATCTCCTAAAGCCTGTCTAACAAGCTAGAAAACCGGTTACCTGTTACAAATGAAAAACTTTATCAGCATTTAAAACAAGTATAAATCAGCATCTCTATGAAAACCAATGTGAACACTGTGTTACGCAAACCATTTTAAAGAAACATTAAGTAAGTACCAAACATTTGACAAAAAACGGAATAGCAAATCTTGAACGCATGGCGTGTCTCGTTCACGTCGCGTCGAGGTGCATGCGCATGGTCGCGAACTCGACAGACGGCGCTTGAGCAAAATGCGAAGGAAAATTTTCTTATAATTGCACTCGTAAAATTAGCGGGAGTCGTGATAGCACTGTTTCTATGGAGAGTTATGTTTAGCGAACGCTGTTATTGGATGACTTTTCAGTTTTCCGTTATTTTGTATGTGCATTTTTTCGTCAAAATTGTTAATACTTACACATATTGAATATTCATAAATACTTTTCCAAATGCTTAATTATTACAGACTTTATCCAAAGAAAAACAACTTTCAAGCGACTACTCTGACAATGACCCAAATTCAAGAGCTAATGCAAAGGAAACTGTCACAATCTTGAATGAGAAACATCAAAAGCAATCTAACAACGTGAAAAGGACGCTTGTTTTTTGACACAAACAAGAGTTCTTTTTTTTACGTTTAGATGGAGATCTAAATATCATTGAAACAGGTATATCAAATTCAAGTAATTTTATTTCACCTACAGCTACATGGGCACTTATGAAACGTCAGAACCTAGGTGGAACCGTGCGGTTTCAATTAGTTGTTTCCCTTAGAAACTACACGGTTAGTCTTTTAAAAATAATGGTTTTTACAATGTTTTCAAATTAGGCAGGTATGTGAGGACAGTAGTAGTATTAGAGAAGGTCGAATGTACACTGTGACCTACCCAAATATTATGTAACTTGAAACTTGACTTAACCGCAACGGCCGAATGGTAACAGGACATGTAATAAAAAATAAAAGTGACCTTTCCCCGTCTGGGTTGCCAGTTTCCAGCAGTATTTCATGTTCGTGAACCTGTATGTTAATAATGTAATGAATATAAATACAATTTAAATAAATACAATAACAGGTAAAACAATCATTGACATTAACTGAATGTAAGTAGTTTTTCGTAATAATAATTAATAGCGCAGCATACATAGTTCGGTAAATATCTTTGTGAAAGTTTATAGCTGCGCTGCTTGTGAATGAAGATGTCAAAAAGCTGTCAAATCCAGAACATTTTCATTCCATTCACATTTCATTCATTTTCCATTTCTTTTAATATTGTTAGTTCTCTATTTGCCAAATGCATAATAAATTATGTCAAACGATAAATTATGTAGATTCTAGCTACTGTTGACTCACTCGCTGTCATTAGCTACGTACCTACGTGATCAAGGCCATATAGTCCAGCACCCTAATTGCGTAATACACAATCAATCGGAATCTGAATCGTTTTGAAACAGATTGCTAATCCATTGCTTCTTAAGTTCGATAAAAAATCTGCTCAACAATATATAGAACGCAATGAACGTTCTTGAACCGTCAAAATCAAACAGATTAGTCGTAATCGTTTACGAAAATGTGTTACGCAATTAGGATGCAGTTCAACACCACTTTTATCATTATTATACAAACCAATGAAATTAAAACACAAACAAAAAAAACGGGTAAAATTACCGCCAGGTCACAACAATAAAAAAAATCTACGACGAAAACTCACTTGAAAATCATTAATCGTGCCATGACGTCATCAAGTGACGTTTTGAGATGTTGACACTTGGCAACTGCACAAATTATATTGATATTTATTTTAATAGTTTGAACAAGTTTTTAAAACGTTATTATAGTTTTTCAGATGTAGAAAATATTGAAGTCATAAATTACACTAAATCTAGAATTACAACATTGTATAACATTCATGCATAATCAGCCTATTATGTTCCCACGGCTGGGACACAGCCCTCCTCTCTGTGAGAGTGAGCAAATCACAACATTACTTCTACATTAACCGATCAAGGCCTGTATAAAATAATACGGAACTTTCCATTCAGTTAATAATTCTATCATTTATCTCTTTTATATTTTAATAATCTCATGACACTTATGCTTTTATGACAAATTCTTTAAATGAACCAGAGATTACATAAGCAATCTTCAAAACAGGCTTAATCGCGAACCAATATCTCTATCGCGAAACTAATCGGACGTCAAAACTCATACTCGTTTATTACGCAACAAACCTAAAAATACATCATGACGTAATCGCGTCGAGAATTTAATGAGTTCGAGCATCGTGGTAGCTTCCATGGTCAATGTCAAGAGCGTTCAACGAACACATGTACAGACCTACTTTTTATGTACACAGTTGACATTAGCGCTGCCGAATTATAGCATTGTTTTTATCGCGAAACCGATAAGAATTTACCACTACATACGGACTTATTTCATACATGTGTATTGTTTATGTAACGCTGTGTTTTTGATATGACTATGTAAATCACGTTGCAGGTTTAACGGGCTGATGTCATAAGATCATGCGGGTTTTTGTTTGGACTGGATGGTGTCAATCATGGAGTTACAACTATACTTAAACTCACGCCTTTTTCCGATGGGGGTAAGCCGAACGCCACCTGCTAAGATCGTCACATTCTCCTTTTGCTTCGTATTTATACGTTTCACACATCTGCATGTCGATTCTGTAAAATCTCAACGTGAAGACTTGCGTGGAGTGAGCTGTCAGCGTCATTCCGTCTTGGTCAATACCTAGCATCAGTGGCACTGACAGCTCACTCCACGGTCACTTTACCCAAGTTTACACGGTGAGATGGTTACAGAATAGCACTACTGGTCATACTCTAAGCCGGTTTCGAGTACTACCCACCTGACCTTTCTGAAAAACGGAAATGGAAAATGGGAAAAAATGTGCATTAAAATCTATTTCTGAAATCCTCAATCGTAATATCGATTTCCTTGCCACTTGTAGACAAAACCGTTGCTGTAAACCGTATTTACGTTCCCAGATTCAAGTACCAGATGTAAAGAGGTTCCTCTATTGAGCTACGTAATTGATACATGCTTACCGACGCCTGTTTGAAGTGTTGATTCAACTCGGAAGAACATCTAGAACACATTAGTAGTGTATATGGGTGGGTGGAGACAGTTTGGTGCCGTTGAGTTGGTGCTGATAAGACGTGGTGTTTTCTTTATGTTGACTGTGATAGAAATACAAAAAAATGTCCTTTCCTTGGTATTGTTCGTCCAATCGTTGAGCTTCTCATGTTCTGAGTTGATCTGCACGATAATTGACAAATGCGTGTACTGACTGGACAGGTCCACTCAATATGTGTGGTTCTTTCCTCAAAATACCATATCAGACACCGATCTACATGGTCTTCACATGATCTGACCAAGATTATGTCTGGACTTCAAAAGAGACTGTGACCTCTGAGTCTCCCTTTCTTCTCAGAGTATTCAGATAGGAAACGCCGACCTCATCTAGTTTAAAAACATGATTGACGTGTATAAATATGATTGATATGTTTGTACAAACCTACTTACAGAAATAAAATCATTTATCATTTAACAAAGACAGCCTGTGACTTTTATAAATTCTATGAAAAGTTATTTTCAGTTTTTCGTTCACCAAGATTTCATGTTAACAAATTATGAAACGCACACTTCTGAGTTTTTAAGTGTGCTTGGCTGGACCTCTTCTCGTGTCTGGTGGTCCTTAAACCATTAAAGAGAAAAGGTGGACGGATTCTTATAAGAGATGCCGCGTAAGAACATGTTAGTCTCATTGCCAGGTCCTTCAGTGGACGATCGCAAGAGCCACAAATAACTTATAACGTATGTCATAATAATTTCTCATAACGATTTCAAATATATCTCGTATTACCACATTGCCAAACCGCGCCAGCACATTTGTTGCCACCGTTTAAAAGAACCGTGATCAAAACCAAATTGGCACGTCGTCGTTCGAAAATTAAAAACACAATTGATACATAAATCAATTTTATATCATAGCTCGAAATAAAATAAAATATAAATTGACGCACGTCATTTCTTTTGACGTTTCATCTTGACATTTCATCTAGACATTGTTATTTTGATGTCACCCTAATGAATAGTGATGGTGTAAACAGCTGCTATCTGTCAGTCAGACGTTCGCAAGTAGGTTGCGTAAACGCAGCATTATGTAACTGAAGTGAAAAATATATATTTTATTACGTGGAATTCCGCAAGCGATGGTTTGGAATAGAATTTATTTTTATAGGGTTTCGGAGTAGTTACGTGTTATAGGTATTTTCAGTACGGATTGAAATTCTTTAAAAAAATTGCCAGGTATTTCCGAACTCTATAGACTTGAAAATCCTTAGGGGCGTACCCTAAGGAATACTACCTTTTTTACCATTATCAACAGTACCATCTGAAAGACAATTCTTATAGCTGTTATTAAAAAGGTTCAAAATCTAGTCACAATCACACCTTACCGACAAGCAATGTCAAAGGCTTGACCATTAAGTATAGTACATTAATGCAGCGGCCAACAACGAGACATTGATGAAACGTGAAAATGTGGACCGAGGCGAAGCCCAGGCGTGTACATACGTGAGTTCATCAATGCCTGGTTGCGGCCATGGTTTGTTTGTATATATGTTACTTTTCTCTAATAATGCGCGGAAACTCAGTCTATGTAAATTAATTATAAATTCCAGAAGCGATGACAACTAACGATAACTTTTCTAGCGCCAATATGTTCATTTGTTTCTTTTTCACTGTAAAACGGTCCATTTGCTAAGCAAGTTCGAGATTTAAATAGAATCATTGATTAAGTTAACTCCTTGGTTGCCATGGGTCGAAGTAAAAATGTAAGAGTTTACATGGTAATTAATTCGGCCGCTAAACACGACAGATATGGATTTTCATATTTACTTGACAAGTACAGCAGTTTCGATTTATCTCGAAGAAGGTTGTCAAAATAATGCTCGAATTTCCAAAAGTGTTTGAGGAAAAGAGATATTTTTGACCGATTGAAACTGAGGTTAGAATGTGTACGTTTGTAAAATTATGCGAGTTGTCCCTTTCATTGGAATACTCTTAGTTATATTCTACTAGGACTACAATACAATCAAATTTTCATGCAATCCACTTTAACAAAATTGTATGTATTCCATTTCTAATTCAAACATGTCTGGCCCAGCCGCACAGCTATTCCGCCGTCATGTACCCTCACAAAGGAAGGTAGTCATGCCTGAAGGCAATATGATGAATTGAAGGAACAGCCATCCTATTAACCCGGAGCCATCAAACATGTTTACGACGTGAAAGAGCACCTGACAGTTTTTTAGAACAACCACGAACGACAAGGGAATTTTCAGAGGAATAAAATGCATGGGTCATAAAAAATTTAGACGTTGTTTAAGAATTCTTTAGGGAATTTTAGGTCTTCGTATATACGTAAACGATTTAGCTATGAAAGAAAGAAAATGTACTAAATGAATTTAACACAATAAGCAAACGCCATTTAAAAGAATATGCTTCTATAGTCCAATAATATGAAGGAAATTAAAATTTTACGTAAGCAACATATGCTTGGAAATTTTCCGCCTTTTTCTTTACGTCTAATATGACCATCACAGTATTTAAGCGTTATCGTTGCAAAAATACTGAGCCTACAGGACACATATGCCATATTTTCATGAAAAAATATATTATTAATCACAATTTCGACGATTGGAAAACAAATTGCGTAGCTGTTGCCACAATTGGTACTTACCATTAATTTTCATTACTAATTTCAGAAGCGGACCTATCAGCAGTCCAGCATAAAGTTGCGACAGCAATTCAGGTAACAATAGTTATTTTTTATGCTTGGCTGCAAAGTTGTTTTTGGCGAGAGTAATTGTATTAAAACCCGAGCAAGTGAAGGATCCTAGGATTAAAAATAAAAATCCTGAGCGTAGCGAGGGTTTCAAAGGTAAGAGACGCAGGATAACTTTGCTGCCGAGTGAAACACAACTGTTCACCTCACTACAGCGAGGAAAATGCTAGTGCAAAAAAGCAGCCTAAAATATAATATTTATACGACAGCTTTTCTTAAAAAAAAAGTTTTTTTATATGCAGTCGTCGTGCTGGCCAGTACGATTATCTTAAAAATGAGGTTGTCGCACTGACATTAAATAAGTATTAATGCATTTTCAGTGTACTGGCGGTATAAAACACTATTGATTAGAACGGTTCGAATTAAAAAAAAACTTTTCAAGCAAGCGATTAAAATGCACTTTGAACTCAGATTTCGAATGACCGAGGTTGTATGGAGAAAAATTAAAATAAATTGTTATTGCCTGTACTCTGTACTACTTCAAAACCCCTGAAATTTCTTACTATTACATACACAGATTAAGATATCTGCCTAGAAACATGCGACTGACAAATGTAAGATTGCACTCAAGAAAACAAATAATGTCGATAGGTGAAAGTCGATAGCGATATCTAGAAGATAGCGTAAAGCGCTTACCGATAACGTTATACAGATAGGCGATTGAATTGTATGTTTGTTTCATAACACGGATATTGTGAATATTTCTTCTGGCTGCTTGATTTGGAGGTAGACGGGCTAAATGTGGAAGCGAACACAGACGCAGAGAGTTTCACATATGGAGGAAAAGGTGGTCGCAAGAGCTACTGCTGAGCATGAGGTCCTGGGTTCGATTCCCAGGTCGCGCAGTGTTATTAGGTTTTTCTATATAGAATTTCTAAGTAGCAGCCCGGAGTCTGGATTTGTGCCCGGTTGATGGCAATAGGCTCGCCCCCTATTACAAGGGACATAAGCATAACTGGCGAAATGTGCCTAACCCATCTGGGATTACAGGCGTGATGTTATGTTATGAGAAGCGCTGAGTACCTACAACTGGTCGGGATATCAACCGAGTGCGGATTTTAATTTTTCTTTTGTTTTATGAATTTGCGGAGTAATTAACAACTTACAAAGACTGTTGCGGTTGAGGGTGTGCAATTAGAGTGCTGGTCATATGATACGCACTGCAAGATATAATTCCATTAAATTAAGGCCCTCTTGTAGTGCGGTGTATATTGAAGTGCGTCTCGGCGGCAAATGGACGGCCAGTGCGAACGCTTGAGCTTCTAGATTTTGTTTAGAAAAATAATAACGAATTTATAATATGTGTTCTCAATGTCCTAAAAAACAGTAAGCCTTATCTTTTGATATAACTTTTACATGTTTTCATGATTGAATCTCTTCAAGGTACACGTTTTAAATAGCAATTTAGTGTCCTCTTTCCACTTTTTTTTATCGAGCCAATTATAATTCACTTTTCTGGCTTCACACAGCGCTTGACCGCATGTTCAATTTTGTCTAAATTAATTTTTTGCGCAACATATACATTTGGCTAGATTTACAAAGGTTTAAGAAATTTAAAAACTTAAATTATAAATTGGTTGTTTAGTAAGATGTATAAGGGAACCTTATGCCTGGTTTAAGAAACTTCGAAAATAGTGACCTGTTGGTAAGCCACACCGATTTGAGCGCTATTGACAATATTTAGCAAGCCTCTGTTCTGAAAATGGCTAGAAAGCCTAGCCACAACGTAATTAATTGTCCATGTTGAAAATGGGATCTACATCGATAAACTGCAATAAACTCTGAAGTAGAAAAGACACAACATCCTCAAGCATATACGCGGAGTTGTTATCCTAACTTACAAATCCAATTACTCCAGTTTTAAGATACCCGAAATCTGTTCAAATCATGCCTCTACTGTAGTTATGAATTTGAAGCAGAACATGGTAAGCCGATTCCTACCAAATGATTCTCTGTAATAGGCTTACATAAGTCACAGGAAATTGGATCACGTTTTCCTAATATTCCAATTCCAAAACTTCGACATGGCAAATCCCGGATATATATACCAGAAACAAATCTTAATTAGTTTGGAAATAACAAAGTTTCCTAAACCGATTGGTAACGGGAAGTCCTAGATGATAGGAATAGGATGGACGATGCATTTCCTCCACCAGTAGATACATTGACTGAGTGCAAAAGGATTAAAGGCCATGAGGAAGATCAAAACTAGGAACTAAGATTTTAATGTGACATCGCTTCTTGTCACTTCTTCTCCATAGACACAAATCGTGAACATTCATCATCCCGTATGTGCTTTAAATATTTTAATAAAATTATCTTAGAACTATAATAAAAGGCTCGCCTTCACGGCAGACGTACCAGGCGAGCAGAGCACACAAGAAAGTACAGCCCTACCTAAGACTCCAATTCCATTTTCAAACACACCACAATTCTAAACAAGACCATTCAAAAGATCTTACAAAAAGCCGAGTCCGCAAGGCCGGTGACGTCACGTCACACTGCACGCTCTCTACGGGCTGCTACCCACACTAAGGTTTCTGCGTGGCAACTGCAACTGTGCCTAATGTACACTCAATTGCTCTGTAATTTCGCCGGCTCATTGTAATAGAACGGACGGCGTCATTCCAGTTCCTTCCTTGTGATTTTTATGTGAATTATGGAGTGGAGGAGTTGGGAATTAGAATGCATACATTTATGCGTAAACGCACGCCTTTTTCCCATGGTAGGCAGAAACGGTAGAACGCCGCTTGCTACAAATTAAAGTAGTGGAGAGATACATTTTAATGCTTAGAATGATGACCAAGCCATGATACGAGTATGACAGAAGGCAAAAACACGTGTTGTTTTAAGTACTGATATTTACTGAAATTCGACAAACAAAATTTTTCTAGGGATAGGAAGTCATTTGCTAGCACGTATTTTTTTTGTTTTTATGAATTTTAACATATGTTTTTTTTTATTTAAACTTTTCGTACTATTACCCCATTTTAAGACTGGGCACAAAATAAAGTCATTTTCCAGAAATTATTATCGCAGGTATATAAAATGTGAATTGCAAGTTTATCACCAAAAGTTACAGCTACGTTCCGTTCCACTACAACCAAAAAGTTATGACGTGAAGGAAATCATATCTCTATTACCATGACACTAACATTGTTTCTATAGGCGCAAAATAATAGTATTCTCTATATATTATAGCAACTCTTCCTAAAATTGTGTCGGTCCTTGTACCATACAACCTGTATTGATGTTTGATCAAGAAAGGGAAGCTGCATGCCCAGCTGTGTGAGCTTGGACACACCACGCAAACTAGGCTACCAAAAATGGTCCGAAAGTAATTTTAATCTTTGTTAAATTGATAGTTAATATTATTATTGATTCGTTATTGTTTAATTGTTAGTTTGAATTCGGCCAGAAGATGCTTTAGCCTCTGCTTTTTTAAGTAGCGGTAGGTTATATTGTTTTGTTTTTATTATTTTCTCTATTTTTTAAGTCATTTAATTGTAAACCTAGTATTTATATTGATTCTTTCTTTTAATAAGGCGATGAGTTTTTAGTTTTTGTGCTCATACCATAAATTACTATTATGAGTCTATACGTTCGGATTTGTAATTTGTTTTTGGTGACTATGGTCTCCTTTTTTGTCTGTTTTTATTGGCTGTAAGTCCTCCATGTACTATAAATATATAAATAAACAAAGCCCGTTTTATTACATAAACAATATTTTTATCTATCCAATGCCACTAGGTTTTTAGTCCGAAGAAATGTAGATAAAACCAACAAATATTTTGATAAAACATTATCAGTTATCGTGGACTGCAAGAGTGAGCGAACACTGATCTTGAAAAGGGAAAAAGTGCGAGATCCGTTCGGAATACTAATCATATTTTTTTACAATTATGGGAACGACTACATTTTTGCACGCGATGTTTTACTGAAGGTTGCCTTTGTATTTTTTTCCTATTTGTTTTTACTTGGTTTGTTTTTAATTGTTGCTTTTTTCTGAGATTTTCCTCATAGGTCACTTTGTTATGGCAGCATTTTATTCTTTTTTAATATTCTTGCTTGTTGCTTGGTACTGCATTTCTTTTTATTACAATAGTAGTACTTTAGCTCAATGAAAGTCTACCAGCTGTTTACTATTTATGGCGACAAAGACAAAATAAACATAACTTTGAAAATAAATCTTTACCATCCGAGGGTGTCCTAAAATACAACCAAATTATTATATCACAAGAATGACCATCAACCATTGCTGCCTATTCTTATGGCGGGTTTTGTTCTTGAGCACTTATTAACAAAAACAAACATTGATTACCATGCCGAAATTATGTGAATTTGTCAACATCTACGAACCCACACTGTGCCCGCGTGGTGGATTACGGCCCACTAGCCCTCTCACAAAGAGGCCTGTGTCCCAACAGTGGGAACATTACTTATAGGCTGATTATGATATGCTATGCTATGCTATCATCAGTGAAAGATTACGAGTTGACATGATGAAGGCATGGTGAATGCCTCGCTGGTCTATTGGTAGCAAGCGCTGCTGCTAAGTGTTATTGGGTTTTTAATTAATCATTTTTGATCTGACCAATGTTACTTTAGGATTTTTATATACACTTTGACATTTATGGACTTTATTTATATTCAATGACATGAAAATTTACTTTGTAAAGTATTACAATATTTTAATTTGAAGACAATGTGTTTTTTTAATGTTTTTTTTGTGTTTATTTTCAATCATGGTCTGGGTTTAAGTAATTTATGCGGCCTACCCAAATGTCCTTTCTTTGATAATGTTCATCGAGTCGTTGAGCTCCTTAAGTAACACAGAACTTAAGGAGCTCAACGACTCGATGAACATTGCATGATTACTGACAAATGCGTGCCCTGACTGGACATGTATACTCTATCTGTGTGGTTCTTTCCTCAAAAGACCATTTCAGACTCCAACTTACATGGTCTTCACATGATCTGTCCAAGATTAAAAGACTTTAAAAGAGACTGTGACCTCTGAGTTTGTTACGGTCTTTCTTCTCAGAATAGTCAGATAGGAAACGCCGATCATATTAAGTTTTAAAATATGATTGACGTGTAATTGTGTTTTTACAAACCTACTTACAAAAATTAAATCATTTATAATTTACATCTGGAATTTGTCAATCGCAGCTCGAAGTCTGGATGTGGATGTACTACAAGTGCACCTCTGCCTAGCCCTTCGTGGAATTCAGGCGTAACGTTACGTTATGTTGAATGCAATATGTCATTACACTATCCCCAAAACTCATTAAGGTTATCTTCAAGTTTCAACCAAACGCAAAGACGTACGAGTTCGAAAACATACCATAGTTAATTAGATCTGTTTGAGCAGCCTGTTCATTAATACAGCTAAGTGGAATCGAAGCCAGTTTACTTGGAAACTGTGGACGAACTGTTTTTGAGAACTCTTGGAGTAATGTCGGATTGTTTGCACTGCCAAGTGGCGCTAGGAGTGCAGTGTTACTTTTGACATTGCGGTGCTTTGCTTTAAATTTGCTTTAGAACTGTGAAACTCTGTTTTGAAAAGTTGCAAAGGTAGCGGTTACTGTACTTTGCTTTATTTAAAGCCTCTTGTCCTAATACGGATTTAGTAAATAAATAACTTTGTGATTGGTCAAGCAACGACACCCTATTTCAATATGGTCTTACTTAGTTAACACGTTGAGGCTCTCTGAAAAAGCTTAGAAGTGAAAATAGTCTGATGCCTATATGACAGCTAAAGGTACCTATGCGCAACCGAATCTTTTTATAACACCACTCACTCAAAAAAAAAAAACACAACGAAAACTCACTTCCCGTTCTCCAATCAAACTTCAACAAAAGAACGAGAGAAAAAATACAATTATACTTTCACCACTCAAAGAACGCAATCTCCAGAGACACTCCAAAACTGAACAATTTCCCCGTTGATTGATAACATCAATTTGTGCTCGATTGTACAACGTTACTCCATCACGATCGATCCTCCCGTATTTGCAAATGAAAGCTTGTTGCCTGTACAGTCGACGACAAAGGGCTTTCGTATGTGTGTCATGAGTGTCGGTCCCTAGAGACAGGTAGCTGAGAATGTATTTGATTATATTGAACGGATATTGGTATTAATTTCGACTATGTTGAGGGAATACTTAATATGTGGTTCGAAAGTGGTGTAGTGAATGAGAATAACTGGAAAATGTATCCGGATTTCATTTCATAAGGTTTACAAGTCGTACGCAAATCCCTGGTAAAGAATGAGGGAAAAGCAACATCATCCACTAGTAGTAACTTCTTGACACAACGCCGTTATGTCACATTCTTTCCACTAATTCCAAATCAATTTGAACATGAACGAAGGACATTGACCTGTAGAAAATCGGTTAATGACTGAGTCAATTTAAACTTCGTTCATTCACAGTTCACTGCCATATCAAGAAGCCATGAAGTCGGTTTCATTCGTGAATGTTATTTGTATTCGATGTACACTAGTGTTCGCTTTCGTTAATACAGCTGGCGTACTGAGTTTTGCTAGACTGCGTGGCGCCGACAAGCGTCTAGCGGCTATACTGCGAACTAGGCACATTTTTGTAGGCTACAGTATTGTTGTTGTTAAGCCGATGTTAGACGCTTCACGTTTTGTTAATTTTTGCGCTTTCATTCGGCATCTTTTACAAGAAGTGAAACTATTTAAAACAAAATGAATCATAAGTGAAAAATTACATTAGTAAACGGATCCGACAATTTTGAATTTCGGCATCTTTTACATGCTGATACCGAATAATCAAAAAAATAAATGAAAGGAGCCGATGAACGTTCTTTCCTAAGTATTTTTTTTGGTCTTGTGAGAAACTGGAATAAAACTTAAAATTAATATTCACTCTAGTGGGCCACCCAATAGAATTAATGTATTTTTTTAGCTTATTAAATAGCTTTACCTACATGTGATCGCATTGGTCTTTTTGTAGTTTGTCGCTGCAGTAGGAGCCGCTTCACCTAATCCAATTACGTGCAATGCACGAATGAGTACAAAGATGTTTAATAACATTTAAAGGCACCTACTAACAGGCGCGACACGCAAAGTTACCAGATCGAAACTTGAAAAGTCCTGACAAATAGCCTGATTTCCATAGAAAAGTCCTGAGATTTTGTCGCAAATGTAATTCACAGATTAGAGAAAGTATTGATAATTGACTGTCAAAGATTTACAAATGACAACCGCCACAGTCTAAATAAATATAATAACATTTCATAGTAAACATAGTACACTGCAACAGTTTAACCACCCCACATTTCGAATGGTTGCTTATTAAGAGCATTGATTTATCAATTATTTCTTTCAACATGGCGTCGTGGCGGATTAAGTTACTCTGTGCTTAAAAACAATGACAGTAAATGAGTAAACCATACATTGAACATAGAGAACTGTCAGCTGTTACAACAATGCCATTTCGTACTGCTTACCTCCATGACGGGTTTTTGTTGTGTGTTGCAATGTCAAGTGTAATTTCTTGTGTTTTAGAGTTGAGAACTGTTTTAAATGGGTTTTTTTATTTTAAAATATAGTGTACAAGGACCTGTCCCAGGCTCAGGAACATCTTTAGTTTCTAAAATCAACCTAAAAAAAGAGAATCATAGAGTAACGGGTGAAAGGAGAATGGAAGAAAAAAAAACGTGTGGCGCCGTCCCAAATCAACATGGGACCAAGCCAGGAATGAAGAGAAATCTTGGCTACCCAGGCTAAAATCCTCGTCATCGTATCAAAGATTCCAAGAAAACATTTATCAAAGTTATTTTCCAACTATCTTACAATGCAAGGCGCACAAACTTATCACCTTTGCATATTTCTAGAACGAGTCGAAACAAATGCGGGAACTCTATGGTCGCCCACAAAAGGCGGCTAGACTGCATGGCTATCGTCACGGCCATACCAGAGACTATCGAAAGTCGTGAGCTACTAAATACTGGAGCATAGAGGCGTCGTGACTTCTTATTTAATACTGTTTTAAATTGATTATTCATGCTTATGATTGTTGCATCACGTGGGGAAAGGAACAGAGACTTTTTGGCGGCGACTGTACTTAGTTTTAAGCTAGCCTTATGGAAGGACATGAAGTCTTCTTAAGTACAGTCGGCGAGGCCTAAGCTGAGCTTTGCATTTGTGTGAGTGTGAGTGTACATAGCGACGCGTCCTTCCGTCCCTCGCGCGATCACATTGGTGCGATTGTTAATCACTCACACAAATACAAAGTTCAGCATAGGCCTCGCGGACTGTGCTAGCTTCTACCCGCGGCCCGCGTGCATGTCAGAAACTATCCCAAGGGAACGTACTATCCGGACAAAAAGTAGCCAACGTCCTTCCACAGGATGCTATCTACTTGTTTTATCGAAATCCGTTCATTGCTTAAGGCGTGACGAGTTAACATACAGACACGAGTTACTTTCGAATTTTAATATTAGTATGGATTGTTCACTGAGCTCTGTATCCAGCATTACCACCTTCAAAATACAAAATATCTACCATAAACAAATTATTTATTTATTTATTTCAATAATGTACACTTAGTTACAGGCTAGGCTTAGAACTTAAGAGTACATGGCCCTGTTAGGGCGCAGCACGTATTACATTTAACTTATAAATCTAGGTTAAATACTTGTAAGTAAATATTATATTGCATATCTACTAGATATCAAAATCACAACATTCATTATTACCTACTACTGTTACATATTAAACTCTTTCTTACATAAAATATTAAATTTAATATTCTTCATTTGAAATATAATGTAACATATATATTATGATTTTGATAAAATCGTTGAATTCTTATTGCTTGAATACGAGGCTTTTGACCACTTTGTAAATGTGCATTCTATGTTTTTTTTGTACTGAGCGTTTTTTCTTTGTGCAGAATAAGTCATGTTTCTTTATTTTTTTATTATTATTTTGTACATAGATTCATAGCATGTGTGCTTTATTTTAGCTTCTTATCTTCCTTACTTACTTACAGGTATCGCATTTACCGAAGCGTACTTGGCAACTAACTACGTTGTATGGTTGTATGTAACGTTGACGAGCGCGCCAGACTGTATGGCGGCGACGCTCAACCCAACTGTGTACATAGTCGGCCATCACGGTTGACTTAACTTAGCGAGACTACGAGCGTGTTGAGAGTGGAAGGAAATTTTGTCGAATTGGAATTGGTGGGTAATGTGTTTGGACGGTTAGAAGTAATCTATATAATAACTAATTTTTCTATTAAGCGGTCGAAAAGTTACCAGCTGATCTCTACTTGCACTATTTTCGAAACGGTTGGACCGATTTTGACGGGACTTTCACTGGCAGGCGAAATAAACGCTGGCGAAGCCGCAGGCAGCAGCTAGTAAAAAATTATCAACATTCCTATCATAGAACAAACTTTAAGCATGGTTTCGGGCTCAGAAAAAGAATAAACTATAATCTACCGTGGAGAAAGGCTTTTAGTTAATGCATATCTTGAGATGCATCTTTCACTTAACACCCCCGAGTTTTACCACTCCCCCATTATTTTTTCAACGAAAACTTTCATAGATCTTAGAGCTCTTTGAAACTTCGCCATTAAGAGGGAAGCGCCAGGATCGCCCGCGAGATTCAAATATTTTTACGTTTTTTGCAAAGGGGATGATGAGTAATATTAAAAATGTTCGAAAAACTTATGTAATTTCAAAGAAGGCAAATAAATAAATAGTAAATATTATAACATTAAAAAATCGGTAAAATCGCTTGTAAATATGAAGAAGCAACACGCTTTAAAAATTTCTGGAGGGCATTATTCCCGTCCTTGTCCCGCGGTACGGACGATGTATGTACGACGACTGTGTAACTTCACAATAGGATTATATGAACTGAGACGGTTGTATTGATGATTTTAATTATTATAATTCTATAAATACATATTTTTTACGATCGCGAATCATATTTTGTTCGACATACAATCTGACACTGACCTGCAAATTGCAAAAAAACGTATGAAAATTTGAATTCCGCGGAATTCCGGGCGCTTTTCTCTTAACACTAAGTTACCAGACAGATACAACAAAATAAAAATTGAAGAAATTAAAATTACTTTTCGCAGATGAGCGGGCAGAAATAATTGAGCGAACTCTTAGACGGGACAGGGGGGGGGGGGGGGTGAAGGAAGAAGGGAGGGGGGTTCACGCGTGACTGACCTCAGCCAAGATCCTTGTATCGGATACTTTAAGTCTAAAAATGTTTCGACACATAATATAAAATTACAGGCATATAAAGGTTAATTAGAAAAACGATCAAGTAAACGGAAGTACTGTACGCATATTGTTTTTCAGGGTGAACAGTTTTTATTGAAAATACTTATTATGTGTGAGTCAAGTTGCGCACAAGATCAGACCTTTCAGTTTTTTCTTTGCCTGGACAAACGTCCATCAAACTGTGCGATAATAAAAATATATAAATTATAATAAAATGAGTTAGCGCTATACCTAACTCTAACATGCAAGGCGTAGGGTGGATTTCACCGATGAAACTGAACGCGATCAACACAAACTACGTTTAAGAGCTGTCAGCGTCTTGATTTTCTATCGAACATTGACACACAACAACATTGCTATTGAACACGTTTTAGATGTGCTGAATCTGATCGGCACTTAAGACTGACTGCAAATCGTTATATTTCCACCACAGCTGAGGGGTATCTACGGAGCGTTTTTTGCATGAATTTTACACAAACACTTTTGATAACACTATTCCACATTTTTCCACACGAAGTTAGGCGTGCGTGCATTACGTACAATTATGACAGTGCCGATAGGAACGTGGCAGCGTGGCAGGCTCACCATCGGCCAATTTGAATAAACAATCAGCACTGGTGTCCGCGAGCCGTGCACAAAAACTGTTGCCACTGTACATCACGTTGCAGTAAAACATCTTCATAAACGCATCAAGCTTTTGTAGAAAAATGTTCTAGCGGGTAATGAGAGGTCTATTATTTCGGTTCACTGTTTTCGATTGGCATACCGAGAGCAGACTGTATACTTTTACTTTTTAAAAGAAGCTGTTCGTGTTTCAGTACCCAGAGACTAAAAACAAGTATGTGTAAGTCAAACGCATAAATATTAAATTCGTACTGGACTAACATGGTTAGTTAAAAGCGTAACTTAGCTCGTGCTCTGACATATATATGTATGTTCCCGTCTCTAGCTTGCACTAGTAGTTTTAAAGTTGTTGTGCGACAGAGAAAGGAATAGCGCCAAGTACGTGCTAAGTAACATTTATAGATCTCGGCCTGAGAGCCAATGGCTCAGCCACAACACCGATCTAGCGACCAAAGTTGAAGGATTCCGTAAACTCCGACCATTCTAAAATGTTTTCCGTGTTGGGTGTTGAAAGAAGACATTAATTAATTAATTTATTTATTTATGTACACACAGTAAAATACAGAGGGATACGACATAATTACAATTTGAGTAATTATAATTTGAGTACAAAGGTACTGCTTATTTATTATATTTCCATCTTCCAAAATACTAGCATTTATCTCAAACCTTCATCTCAAACAAATACCTATTCCTATAAGCAAAGCACGCAATGCATAATACAAATTCCAACTACAATCGGAGTTGTTTCACCGCAAGCCACAGACTGTGGCCCCGCGCCACAGATAAACACAGAAAACAGAAGCAATTATGCAAATACATTAAAATCCATGCATTGTCCCGTGGCACGTGAACTAGAACGACTCGCCAATGGCGTCACTGCGAACAGCGACACTGTTACTGTGTCTACTAGTTGTATAATGTGTATGTTTGTTTATAAAATTATATATGAAGATACAATAAGTGATCCGTATTCTTCTAAAGAACGACGGACGACATTGTTATCATTGCGGGTGAAACCTGGATGAGATTGGAACATGGATGGGGATCGGTACGATAAAAAATAGACCCAGCAATGAAGTGAAATCAGCCTGTAAATGATGAATTGATGATTCATTAGAGTCATTAGTTAGAACTTCAGCCGATAATGTATTACTATTATGTGAATAATTATTTAGCTCGGCAGGAGCGGGTTATGTAGGTACATTCAGCCTCAAAAAGTTGTATACATTGACCACATTTAATTTGACACTCTGAAGGATTTTGTTCCATGATATTGTATGAATGTGTACACATTAGGTATATCTTTTTGAGGCCGACTGTACCTATGTAGGTGCAGACATTATCTTCCTTACAGTTGAAGTTAAGCTGTAAAGTACGCTGATCAGTGTTATGGTATCGCTTGTGTTTTAAAATTCAGGATATTGTTATGTTGCGAATATAAAATTCCACTACTGTTACGTTTTAGTACTATTAAGGAAATTAAGTAGGTACATATATATCGGAAGCTTTCCGTAGGAATTAGTGAGAATTTCTAGGGTGAGAATATGAAAATGGCAACAAGATAGAACACCGAACAAAATTAACTTAATACCTACGTGTTTAATGAAGAGTAAATCTGACATGTTTCCAAATTAAAGTTAAAAACACGTTTAATCAAAGACTCATTAATTCATAACACAAAAACGGAAAGGAATTAAAAACGTCCCGCAGCAAAATCATTTAGAACAATAACGTTACAAAAATCCCCCAATAAAAACAACAGGGGACCTGAAATTAAAAGGACAATGGCGGGGACACAGGATTTTCTAAGTCCATTAATTATGTTACAACTTTCACCCAATCGAATTAAAATTTTGTCCATAACAATGGCTGATAACGATATTAGTTGAAGTCAAGTTGGCTAATTACCTTTGCAAAGTCGTTTTGTAAAGTTTTTGGGATGCCCTTATTAATGATAATTATGTTTTAATTGGCTGAGATGTTTCCTGATTTGGTTATGAAAGAAAAAATGGCTTTTCAAAGAAAAAATTAGGACAGATAATGTAACAAAATCATCTCGTCTAAATCGTGCTCAAAGTTGTAGAGTTGTTGTAAAATTGTGGTTGTTGTTGTTGTTATACGGTGTTTACAGTAGTAGTTTTTGATTAGCTTCATTGCAGATAGGGCAACTGAGAACTTTGTTTTATAATACGTAGCACCACTTCACCGCTTAAAACTTTGTGCAGCAATGATACCGAGTTTAAGCGTTCCAACTCAACTTACGCGTTCATACCAGAGTAATTAAACACGAATCAATTTTTTTTTTTGTATTTTACGCATGCATTCTTTTTACAATTACTGATCAAACAAAGAATTTCTACACTATTTCTCCATTCCAAGATCACAAAAACTGGCCAGTAACACAATTTTAAATTCCGAACACAATTTGCTTCCTAAAAAAATTGTATTCGCGAGTTTCGCGGCTATCGAAGCGGAGTGCACAGACAGTAAATCGAGTAGATTTGTTGAGTGCAGTATTTACGTCAGAATGTTCATGCAAGGCGGTCGTCAATCACACTGGGGCTCTTTATGTGTGCAAAATCAATATCATGAGTGTGGCGTGTTGTTGAGTAGCGTGTACAAGATGACGTATGATTGTAGTAATTATCTTTTTTTCTCGGTTTGGGAATATGAGATGGTTGAAATAAGATGAAAGTTGGAAATAATTAGACGATGATTTTTCGTTATCGTCTCTGGCCCTAAATAACGATGTTCACCATCAAATTGCAGAACGATAAACTAAAATTCAATGCAATAACAGAAAAAATAATGAACAAAAGTGCTGGAATCAGCTTAAAGGCAAAAAACAACTGACAAGCGTTAAGCATGTCTGTTCGATGCACCAACATTTCGGGGAAAGAAAATCAATTGACCAAAGCAACCGTGTATGTCTACTATGAATCATCGAATGACTCTGCACTTATAAGTAGTCAACAATACTTTTTCTTGTGTGTAAAGTTCCAGCTAGACAATGGCACACTTAACCAAAGTGTCAAATGTAAATGCAGTTTAAATAAAAACCATACATACGTATGTATATGTGACTTATGTACAGGTGGGCATTGCAATTAGCATTAATTAACTTTCGTTTATTGCTTACAATACGGTTGACCTGTGACTGACTGTGATTGAGGGAACGCGGTGTTAACACGATGCGGGACGCACTGCACATCACCCAAAGCTAGAACAAGTGCCAAATCGACATGGCAAGGGGGGGGGGAGGGGGTGTCAGGAGAGACCTCCTTTATCGTCTGTACCTATCTATCTAGACCAGTGCTTTCAAAATCATAATCATATTTTCAAACTAGGCTGACAATCAGTACTTTTTGAACGTCAAAATTACATAAGACAGTCCCCCGGCACGCCCGCCCTCCACCACTTCCTAGTGCTTTAGTTGGGAAGAAGAAATGGCGCAACAAACTCCCCAGCAGCACAGCTGTCTGCCTTTGTTCGATATTGCGCTATTTACAAACTTTCGAAACGCTTGCAAACAAATTCAGTAACATTTCAACTACAAGATCAACATCGCAACTTTAAATTAAAACAAGTTAAAATGATTTCACCACTGAGGACCCACAACAAACGGCTTCATTACACAAAATGATTTGCATTTCCTCATTTGAGTGCGCCATTGTTATTCGGCCGCGAACTGAGAGAGCAATGAATTGTTTGCTATGCACTTAATTCCACTCGCGGCGGTATTGTTAAGGAGTTAGTTATACAGGGTTATTGACTTTTGGTCTTGGAACATATAATTATTATCGGCGCTGAATACAGTTATACCGAAGGGGTGTTGTATTACCCAGTTACTGAAATGTGGGGGGCCAATCTGACCCCCATATAAAATACAGGTATTCAGCTGCATTAATT
Organism: Dasypolia templi; assembly: GCA_963555695.1. Lineage (NCBI taxonomy): Eukaryota > Metazoa > Arthropoda > Insecta > Lepidoptera > Noctuidae > Dasypolia > Dasypolia templi. Next base: position 3,439,351 of record OY743148.1, on the reverse strand, counting down.
AAGACTTGAAGCCGACTGCTACATAGTTAGGTAGGCTAGGCAGATGAAGATTACAAAAAAGATATATAATAAGTGTAATATCTGTGTAATATGTATAGTGTGTGTATAGTGTAACAGATATACATGGTGGAAGGGACATCGACGCACAACCGGTTACCATGGACTCAGTGCTGATTCTGAACCCCCCTGCGTTGATATTTTTTGTTGGTGATTTTAACAAATTTGCTAGCCATACATTTTGACCGCGTAGGTTTTGCAGTTTTCTATGAAACAGCCGTTTTTTTTATAACCGACAAAACATTCATCGACTGGGGGCGAGCCTTTTGCAATCAACCGGGCACAAATCCAGACTCCGGGCAGCTACTGAGAAATTCTACATAGAAAAACCCAATAACACTTTGCCCGACCTGGGAATCGAACCCAGGACCTCATGCTCAGCAGTAGCTCTTGCGACCACTAGGCTAACGAGGCAGTCTAACTGAAGTTAAACAATAGTTCTATTATTGTAAGCAAACTAACTGAACGTAGTAATTAGTGTTACTTGCTATATCTCCACAATGAACGATAGATTTATAATTGAAAACAATTCAAACTCAAACTCAAAGCATTTATTTCATATAAACCAATTACAGGCACTTTTGAATTGTCAAGGGGTCGGTCAGTTAGAAATATGGAGCTAGTTGCCCATTCCAAAGCATAGTAGGTACCTATGGAGAAGAGCGGGCAAGAATCTCCATGGACACTCTTTTAAATAATATTATTACAGAAAATTTGTTTCATCAGTCTTATTGAAATTATACATATCAGAACGACGTAGAAAGACGTGCACGTTAAAGGCGTCCGTAATGAAAAATATACAAACCAAAAAAAAACAGATATTTAAAAAAGCCGTGGCAGCAAAGAGATGACCAGTCCCCACTGAGGGCGCCCGTTCACGAACATGACGTATGGATCAGCACCATTCAGCTCAACCATTTTGAAAGGAACTTAATGATCCAACACACACGCCACCACCAGCGAGACATTTGAGACATACTCATCACATACTCTCAGCCGCCAGGGCACATTCAATTAAGTCAATGACAGACGTGCCCAGTATAGGCTAGCTTTATAGTAGGTACATAGTGCTCACAGGTACAATGGTAGATGCCGGTCTCCCAGTGCAATGCTATGTGGGCCAATGAATATCATTGGTGGATTTCAAACACATCCATAGCAAAGTAGCATAGAGCACATCTCGGGTGGAAAACCAGTCCTAGACTGGTACCGAAATGAATAAAGTTGAGCAGGCTACGCAGATGATGTTAATTATTTTACCAATTGTGGTATAATATTTTTATTCTTGGTGCATCGTCTCACATATAGAAATATAATTAATGTATACAAAATATTGTAAAACATTTTAAATGAGTAACGGTGGAGTTTCTTGCCACTTCTTCTTCATACGAAACTACTTTTTGGAAGTGGTGCTTAGAATTAGTTCTATTTTTAATGTAAATTTTGATGTTCAAAAGTGCCTTTTTATGGGCCTATTTGAAATAAATGCTTTGACTTTGACTTTATTTTCTCACACGTTTTGCAAGACATCTTGTCGGAAGTCAAAGAAGGTTTCATTAAAGGCACCGTTTTTACCAGATACATCTTGATCGTCAATATTACAGGAAACACATTTATATTATGAAGATTGTGTAAATTGAGTCTAAAAACAGACACTCAAGCTAATAAATACAAGTGCAATTTCCACTCTATCTATCCCACTAAACGTTTACTTAGCTTATACTGTTATTAAATGCCCTAAAATAACTAACTTCGCTTTAATCGCTGCAGCCACTTAGCGCATTAAGCGCTGACTTGTGTTATCAAAATCTCGTTCATTCCCACATAGTTCTTAGCATTATTTCCTTGAAAGCTCTAGTACTAGTTACAATAAAGCGCTTTATAAAGGGACTTATACAGCGTGTATCAGAAAGGGGTGGTCAAATTTAAGGGTGTGGTAACGGCCCATCAAATTGAACAACTTCTTCCTCAACATCGTATTCATCAAAAAATTATCAGCTGTCCTCTACATTTGGTTCGAGTACTTATTGAAGTTTTGGATCGAATGGCTGATAATTTGTTCGCGATTACGATTTAGTTTGACAGTTGATGGTCTGTGCCACACCTTTATGTTCTATGTTAGAGGGTTTGGTTTCCGCACTTAGTCCTTCATGTGTACCATTGTACTTGGGCCATGGCGGCCGTCGGTGGTTATTATTCCAACCAGCCCACCTCCCTCCAGAAGCCAATCAAAGCTTCTGATCTGTTGAGAACATCTGTGTATGATCCGGGTGTCCCGAGGGTTTCTGTCCTAATCCGGGTAACGCCTGTGCACTCAAAGAGCACATGCGTGACGGTCTCGTCCGACTCCATGCAAGCTCTGCACAGGGGACTGTCCGTTATGCCTATTGTGTGAAAGTGTTTGTTTAGCGAGCAGTGTCCTGTGATGGTCCCCGTCGCAGGCCATTTCTGGCCAGGCGCAACAAACTTCTGGTCAGTCTGCCATCTAAGGATGGCATAGCTTCCTTGGACTGCCTGCAGCCTGGTGCCGAGGTCCACCACCTCTCGGCTTGTGTGTGGGTGGACTCCTGCAGCCATCTGCGTATCTAGTTGAAGGGGATGCGTATGATGGGTTCAGGCCCAAAGGCCGACGCGCTGGATGCAAGTTCGTCAGCTGCGTCGTTGCCTAGTGATTAACTGTGTCCTTTTATCCATTGCAGTGTCCACTGTGTTGCGGTTGGATACCGTTACTCGTTCTAGACATTCTAGTGACCTTGTGACATTCTAGTGTTAAACTCGAGGTAATATTTTTTTTCTCCAGTGATTGGAGGACTGGGGCGCTGTCAGAAAGTATGCGTATATGAGTGTCAACTTTCCCGATTTCTATGGCATGCGCCGCTTGTATGATGCCCACACACTCCGCCCGATAGACGGTGTTGAACATTCCCAGCGGACTTGATAAGTTTATATTAAGGTCGTGTGAGAAGACTCCGAATCCGGTCCCAGATCCAGTCTTTGAGCCGTCGGTGTATATTCTCAGCTCATTTGAGCCTGAGTAGTCACACTGTTCTTCTGAGAACACCTTTATGTTAGTATGACTTCTGATACACGCTGAATGAATGAATGAAATGCACCGACTCGATTAATCAAATGAACCCTTTTTTTTGTTCCGGGGGGGAAAATCCTGATGGATGTCCTCTGCCCTGGGGTGGGCGGAGGGGTCTGCCAGAATCTTACTGACTAAACTTACCCCGGTGTTCCATCTCACACCTACGTCGGGGTCGCGGGAACATACGATTCTTCCGCAAACCCGACTGACCGAGTATGCTCCCTATCATGACTTCTTCGCTGTATAAATACATCGCAACTCAAGAAGACTCTCAAATTGCTGATCATCAAAATTTACGCGGTTAAAATATGATTGCCGGACCCCTCGCAACATTGCAGCCTAACAATCCTGTAATACCCAACCATCCTTAATAAAACACTAAAATATCTGCCTAGCTTGTTGCCAACTATTTTGGGGCTGGCTTCCAGTGTAACGGTCTAACTTACAGCTGAATACCAGTATTTCACAAGGAGCGACTATCTGACCTCTCCAACACAGTACTGTGTAGACTGATTGTCGGAGTTTCGGGCTTCTGACGACCCGTAACGTCTGTCAAAGATCCACGAATGACAGCCAGGACCAACGTCTTAACGTGCTTTCCGAGGCACGGAGGGTTCTTGGTATGTAAAGATGGTCACCCATCCAAGCAAGCAAGCGGCAAGCGTAGCTTAACCTGATGGATCGACCCGTGCGATTGTTATTACTTAGTCACGAGCCCTCATCCTTAAAAAAAACTCATAAAAATAAACTTATTAAATTCTATTTAGTAGGTTATGATATTATAAGGCAACATTGAGGCAATAAATTAATTTGCGGTTAAGAGAAGGGAAAGTTAGCGTTCACCATTAATTAAATTAGGCAATAAGAAATATGGTCAAATTAATAAACTCTCTAAGAAATAACCCGAGATTGTGCATCGATTTTCCTTTTAATAGGTAATGTAATTAGCTTTATCTGCACAGTCAAATATTTAATGAGGTTATTATTTCTGGTAGTACCTTTCTTCCTTACGCAAATGATGTCGGAATTGTAATTCCATTCCACCCTGTTCAGAATAACTGTTTTTTCCACATATTATGGCCAATTTGTATAATTTATTCAGGAGTATACCCTCGAGAGTGTATAGTACTCGTACCGTTGTACAGAATCCTAACGAAGTCAAAGCAGAGCTTCCACTAATAGGGACCGCTGAAATACGTTATTCTTTACTTAGCAACGTGTAGGCTACACGAATTTATTCCTTTTCTGTTACATATTTTACGTTTACATCTGAGCAGCCAATAGGGACTTAAGAATAAACAGTGTATTTTGTAGAATTCAGCTGCTATTTTTTACAATAAATGTTAAGCTTGTAATTTGTACGCTTATCACGGTAAAGCAAAAACCTGTGTTTTTGTATTTTCTTTTTGTGTTTTAAGCAAATAATTATTACTCTATTCTATTCTATCAAGCATTGTAGGATCCGTGTAGCCTTTTAGATAACATGTCTTTTACAGTTCAAGCAGTACGGCTATGGTATGCCTTGCCCCTGTGGATAAGGCGTGCACAATCACTGTCCACTTCTAAAATTTTCAGAATTTCTCTTTAAACATCATCATTACATATAGCTTCCTTGCTCTTGTTTCGGCGTTATTATTGTATATATGTGTAGATGAATAAATGTTTTAAGTATGTATGAATTTATTTTATGTACTTAAATGGTACGGTGGTACGGTCCCATAATAAAATAAAAGCTGTGGCAGGTAATTAACAAAGAGACTGGAAACAATAAACAGCGAGATCAGAATGACTTGTCGTTAAAAATTGATAATGAAACCATTTCAGATAAGTTGAAAGTTGCTGAGTCACTAGAAAATTTCTTCACCAACATCCCAATTGAGGTTACGAAATCTCTTCCCTCATCATCTGTGTTAGCTGAATCTTTACTCAAAGAAAACTTCAGTAAGGACATTCCTAGTTTTAAATTCGAGCCTATTTCTATTGTCACAATTAAAAAAGCGTTCAAAACTCTTAACATAAAAAACACTGTAGACTTATGGGGGATTTCCGTTAAGGTTCTTGGAGATATTATTGACACAATTGCCCCTGTCCTAACAGGCATATTTAATCAATGTTTAGACAGCGGTACGTTTCCTGATTTAATGAAACATAGTAAAGTAGTACCAATTTTCAAATCGGGTAGTAAGAGTGATCCCTCTAATTATAGACCTATATCAATGCTACCAGCATTGAGTAAAATCTATGAAAAAATCATGCTAGACCAGATGTTGTCACATTTTAATTCAAATGGTATTTTACATAGTCGCCAGTTCGGTTTCACGAAAGGTAGGTCGACGACTGATGCGGGAGTGATGACCTTCCTTACATGATGGCTAACTTATCAGATATAATTTTATTCGCTGATGATACTTCTCTTATTTTTAAAATAGATAGAAAAGATACGGATGTCTTACATGTGAATGATAGTCTGGCTATTCTTTCGAAATGGTTTGCAGCTAATAATCTTTTACTCAATGCGAACAAAACTAAATGTCTTAAGTTCTCATTACCAAATGTACCCCAAGTGGGTTTAAATTTAAAACTTGATGGCAAGAAAGTAGATGCTATTACGGAAACTGTATTTCTAGGAATTACTTTAGATTCTAAATTGCAATGCTCACATTAGAGCTCTTTCAGGTAAATTAAGTTCAGCTGCGTATGCAGTAAGAAAAATAAGGCAGTTGACCGATATAGCCACAGCTAGGTTGGTATACTTTGCTTATTTCCACAGTATTATGTCTTATGGCGTTCTGCTGTGGGGATCAGCAGCTGACGTAGATTCAATTTTCATTTTACAAAAGAGGGCAATCCGCGCGATCTATGAAATGGGTCCTCGCGAGTCTCTTAGAAACAAATTCAAAGAAATTGATATACTCACTCTGCCTTCCCTTTATATCTTAGAAAGTATTTTGTATGTTCGCAAAAACTTAGAACTTTTTAAAATAAGAAGCGATTTCCATAATATAAATACACGTAGTAAAAATGAAATTGTTATACCCAAATTTAGATTAACTAAAACAAGCAAATCATTTCTGATAAACAGTATCCGCTTTTATAATAAGTTGCCTAAGTCGGTTACAGAACTTAGCGATGGAAAGTTCAAAGCCCACATTAAACGTGTCCTTATCAAAAAAGCGTACTATAAGATTAAAGACTACGTCGAAGACAAGAAAGTTTGGCAATAATTCCTTCTGCACATGTGGCTTCCCTGGTACCTCATGAACGGCATCACTATGTAAATTTCTAATAACTGCTCCCAAATAATGGTGTTTAATTTTTATTTTTTATTATTAGATATGGACTTTTACATATCTCTGACATAATTCTTTCATTATTTGACATTATATACCTAAAATTTTTAATTATTTTTTTATTTTTCTTTATTAGATTATTTTATATTTTGTAAATGTGAGAACGTCGTAGGCCCTGTGGATTATAAATTATAGACAATTGTCTATTTGTTTAACATATGGTACTTGTTGACAGGCCTACACTGTCCTCCCATACCTGTTAATCACTGTAATTGGAAAACATTGTAAAAGACATATTTTTAAAAGAGTAACCATGGAGTTTCTTGCCGGCTCTTCTCCATGGGAAACGACCAATTGGAACCGTGCACCTAGAATCTGACGTTTCATAAGTGCCCATGTAGGTCTATGTGAAATAAAATATTTTGATTTGATTTGATTTGGTGGTATGGTGGTTTTTGTCCCCTTTTGCAATATACCTCACCAACCAAAGATCTTGACTGTTCAGCGTCCCAAAATGAATAACTCAACAAAACAATATGAAAGCTATTAGCCAATAGGGCTGATGACATTTTTATTATTTTTATTTAAAAAAATGTTTGTATCCAAATATTGAAAACAATGTTAGAAAAAGTGTAAAAGCTTAAAAATTGCCAAGTTATTAACGTTTTAAAGTAAGTGTCAGACAAGGACAGCACTATCGTAGATGTGACGTCACGACTATGTAACTTCATATTGGCGCCATACATTGTCCGTACCGTGCGACAAGGATGGGAATAATCCCCTCCAAGAACTTTTAAAGCGTGTAGTTTCTTCATATTTACATCGATTTAACAGATTTTTTCTATTTTCTAATATTTTTTATGCCTCATTTGAAATTACATAAATTTTCCGAACATTTTTAATATTAGTCAACATCCCTATTGTAACTCAGGTATCCAGAAGCGATTGGACCTGCATCCGCGGGAGTAATGTCGGCAGCTTTGTTGCAGCATTTATTATGCTGCGACTCACAATAATCGTTATTGCTGCTGTTGCTACTGGCTGCTGCAGGCTAGGGTTGGCGAAATTTTTGGAGTAGACTTCCTTGGCGACTGGAGTATTATTTGTAATGCTGCGAGCTGATGCATCTTGCGTCAGCTTGTAGCACAGATAGGAAAAGATTAGATTTTAGAGTCTGACACATTGAAGTATGACTTCTGTGAATTAGTAAAGTGTACCTAATCGGCAATTATTTTAGCACACTGTGCTTCATTATTTAATAATTAAATACTTCATTACATACTCGTATTACGATAATATTATAAATGTGAAAGTAAGTTTGTTTGTTTGTTACGCTTTCACGCTTAAACGGCTGAACGAATTAAGATGAAATTTGGTACACAAACAGACCATGATCTGGGTAAGAACATAGGCTACTAATCACAGGCAACTAGCTGTTGTTCGTGATTGCTTTCTCCTGGAACGCAGACGAAATCATTAGCAACAGCTAGTTATATAATAAAAGGAACTTGTGAAAGACTTTACTGCCTTCAGCTTATTCCGTCCGTAATTTTAGTTAAGTCACTAAATTCTAGTCTTTACAAACTAGCTCTACCTCAGACTTTAGACATACAAGGCTAATTGCGAAACAGCAACAACAACTAAATACAACTAAACATTGTATTTCCATCAACCGTTGGCAGCTGACGACAGAAAGACATATAAAACAGCTTAGACCTGGCGAGCCAACCCTAAGACCAGACCAGTAATATTATTTACTATTTTTCTCGCACAGTGCCTGGCATCCCATTGTTGGTCGGAATCGGTACATTATTAATGAGCGTTAGTTCCCGATGGCTGTGTAAATGCAACTCGATTGTATGGGTACAATTTATTGAAGACTCCGCTTGGAGTTCCCATGCTAATGTCCCAAGTTTGTATGCGATGTTGTATAAAATGATACTATGTTTCATCTGTGAATCTTTGGTATTGTATTTCCTTGTTTGTTTGTTTGTGAAATTGTATGGAAAGTTATAGAAAATGGCGAGGTAATGTCTAAATTCATAATAAAAAACCATTCGTTATAGAAACCCATTTTAGCTATTAAATTTTTCCATTCCTGTCAAGTTAAAATGAAGTTTGACGTTAGGGACAAAACAGTTCGATAACAAAAATAGGTTTTTAAAGCGAATGGCTTTATTATGAATAAGACGGTTAATATATAACAGTAATATAAGAAAAATAAAAGGATAATATCGGTTTTTGAAACTAAAATGTCAGATGCCGTGATTGGCAGACTGAAATAACAACAACCAAGACAGAAGTTGACATAAGATTTATTTATTTATTTACGCAAATCTTACCCAAAACTACCATTACAGATCTGTGATCCAATGCGATAGAGAGGCCTTACAAGCTAAATCCTTAACCATCCTATAAAATAACAGACTATATCCTAAATCTTAACCTACATCTAAATAACATATTATATATAATGCATTTGCAAAGAGTTTGAGAGTTTACAGGAAAGAAAATCGAAGAGGGTTTCAGAAGCAGTTCATTTAAAGTGTTAATTAAGTTATCATTCGTTTGTCATGTATTTATAGATGTTTCTTTCTCGTACTAAACATTGATTGCTTTAACACTTCCCTATACAGCCCCAGCATATTTTATCTTTCTACAACTTTTATTCAATTCAAGTTATTCAGTCACAATTCACATTGCGTTCGAATAAAACATAAGTAATAAATGTAAAAATATATAAGAATACATGCAATTCAATTTAAATTAGAAAATATTTTAAAAACTGAAAACAAACTGGTAGTATTTTTTTCAACATAAATAATCATAAAACCTCTCCACTCTCGACAATTTCCAGCTTGCCTCACTAACCTATCAAGCGATGAAATCATCAAAATAAGGTTTGCTTGTCTTTTTATACGTGCTTGTCTAGACTGAGTCATAAACATCGCTGCCAACCCCTAAGGTCACGCCGGTAGCCTAGTGATAGACTTATTGCTCTAGGTACCGTCAGCCTCAAAAATATGTATACAGGGTCAAATTACGGACGTGATGAGTACCTACCCATATTTAATGACTATAAAACAAAACAAAAAAAAAAGCTACACTATTATGAAGCACAATATATACACAATCAAATGAATTCTTGTCGATGTATATACAGTATTGTTTTAAGTATTACATTAAAAATGTCAGTAAAAGTTGGAATTTTGACCTTCAATATCTGCGTAACCAGAAGGTTCCCCAATTATGGTCCAGTACAAAAAAAAAATACATTGACGGGGAGTACTAGTGACTGTCGGCTTCGCTAAGTGTATTTTGACACCCGTTATATCTTTCTGAGGCTGACTGTAGCTACTAAGTTAGTAACACTATTTCAAGGATAGAGAAGTTTTTATAAGGTTGACGAAACCTGTATTGTGGAAGTTGGTTGAAAGTTTAGGTAAAGTGTAAATCATTCACAAAAGGTGTTTTTGTTTGTTAAAACGTGTGGCTAAAGTTGTAGCGGTGTTCAAGTAAAATGTACCAAGGTAGGTAATGAAAATATACGTAGAGTTTTTTTGTTTCTACGATGTGGGTTGCAGCTACGTAGACTTAGACAAAGACCATGCAGTGGATAGACCAGGTAGGTAAATCTTAATTTTGAATCTTAATTCTGTAAATTAACTTATAACATCTGTCATGTCATCTGTCAGGCAGGACGACACCAATTTTTTTTTTTTTTTTTTTTTTAATTTTTGAGACTTTTTTTATACATTATGGGACTATGGAGAAGTGTGTTGACGCTGTGTGAGCGTGCGTCCAGTGCCGCCGTTTGATGTCCATCGCTTACAGGATGGATCACAAAAAGCAGTACACGAAGTAATTTTGTGCTTCTTTGTTGTAATTGCTTTATGGAGTTCAATCTAGAGCATGCACTGGTCAAATAACTACACTTGGGAGCAAATAAATCGAGCCACTTCCTTTTTCACGCATTATGGTTATTATTTTTGGTATTATGGAACGCATCGATTCGAAACATATATCGCCTAAAAGGGTATTTAATAACCTTTACAATGAGGGTAGTTAGTTGTCAAAATTTAATTTTATTCAAAGTTTAAAGGGTAGAATAAAATTATCGCATTTAATTTGCTTATGACATTTTTATTGTACTCTGTTAAGAAAAGATTAAATTTGAGGTTTTTGTTAATCATACCCATATATACTTGTTATTGTTGTCTTTATCTGTGTCTGTGTAATCAAAATAACCTGATAAAATGGATACTACACCGACGGAAGCTGCCCAAGTTGTAGCTTTACTTGAGGTTGGACACGGACAACGTGAAGTGGCACGCAGACTTCATTTGAGTCGTTCAAAGGTACAGCGGGTATACCGCAGGTATCTGGAGACTGGTGCTTTTGTTCGGCGACCTGGAACTGGCCGACCACGGGCAACAACAGAACGTGACGACCGCTTTATTGCAACCAATTCGTTGCGCGACCGTGGACTTAATGCTGTTCAGCTACAGCAAGCGTTACGTGACGTTTGAGGTGTCGCAATCAGTAGGTGGACAGTGAGACGAAGACTAAAGGAACGAAATTTAACATCACACAAACCAGCAACTGGCCCAAAATTGACTGTAGCTCATCGCCGATCTCGCTTGGAGTTTGCTCGAGAACACATTAATTGGACGTTAGAAGACTGGAGGTCAGTTTTGTTTTCTGACGAGTCAAGAATCTGTCTTTTTAGCAATGACGGGAGAAACCGAGTGTATAGACGTCCTGGTGAAAGATTTGCCCAATGTTGCATTCGAGAAACTGTGAGTTTTGGTGGTGGTTCTTGTATGGTGTGGGGAGGAATTTCTCTAGACGGAAAAACGGAACTTGTCTTCGTCGACCCCGCCAACGATGGCAGTGGTAGACGTGGATTAACAGCTGACCGATACATAACTGACATTCTTGAAGACCACGTAATGCCGTATGCTGGTTTTGTCGGAGAAAATTTCTTGTTTATGCATGACAATGCGAGACCTCATACCGCGCAGATCGTTACGGAATACTTGTCTGCGATTGGGATTCAACAAATGGTATGGCCAGCACGAAGTCCCGATTTGAACCCGATCGAACACATAAGGGACGAGCTAAAACGGAGAGTCCGAGCCAGGGTTCCCGCTGTTTCATCCATTCCCGAGCTTAAAGTCGCTGTGCTTGAAGAGTGGGAGAACATACCACAATATGTCATCGTAACTCTGATCAGATCGATGACTAATAGGCTACAAGAATGCATCAGGGCACGGGGGGGTAATACCAGTTATTAAGAATATTTTTTTTGCAATAATTTTGTTTTTTATTGTTTTTATGGACTGTTTTAGCCCTACTAAATTTTCTATCAAAATTACCATTTTTCTTGCAGAGCCAATAATTTATCATTCAATAAGGTTATTATTCAATAATTTACCCTCATTGTTAAGGTTATTAACTTAACTTTTAGGCGATATATAGTTCGAATTGATACGTTCCATATTCCCAAAAATATTTACCATTTTACGTGAAAAAAGGTAGTGGCTCGATTTATTTGTTCCCAAGTGTATATACTCAGTATAGTAGAACACAGTATTGGTCCTTCTTAGCCAATTTGGTATTTCCTCATACATACAGATCAAAACGCTGCCAATAGTCTCAGAATTACATATTCATGTGTGCAATCAGTTTTGCAATTAACACCGAATTAAAGCAGCTATCGTAATTTATCTCATTTTATACAGTTTAGTAGAATAACAAATAATTCACACCATACCGCACTAAACAACCAATTGTCACATTTTAGAATAAATAAACCATATTTCACTCGACTCCAATCATTCCCCTTTATCCAAAAACAGGTAGGTCAGAGGAAAAAAACAACAAAAATATTTGCGTCAACCGCTCTATCAACGACCAAATTAGAAAAATATGGGTCCCAGAACAAAAGTCCTGTTAATTTATAGATCACGATAACTAGTACCTTTATTTTCGATAGCGTGACCGTAGGACCCCGTTTGACCCCAAAAACATGTTTAAAAACTGTTGCATTAATTATCAAACATCTGTAGATTACGTCACTACGTTTTAGAGCTATTAAAATTGTTATCAGTAACGTTTATCTATGGGAAAGGTAATAAAAACGAATGGTAATTGTACATTACCGTTTTTAAATTTTTCCTATAAGTAAATACGTGAACAGGTAGTCAAATCCATATGTTTTATTAATTAAAGTCGCTTTCATTTTGTGTGACCGGGTTGTATCTTCTAAATTGCGAAACAGATTTTCATGCAGTTTTCACAATAATTTAGGCGGGTGTCACATCTCCACCGCGAAACCATAGCAGCGTAACCGCAGTGTAGTTCTGCCATGCCTTGTCCGCTGTACGGCAAGCGAAACCGCCTGTTCTGATGCATAGATTTTATTATGATTCTATTTCTTTCCAATTACACCTCCGCGCTCAGCCCGCTACTTTGTTGCGGTGCGCCGTTTGTTGAAATCTAGCATGCAAGCACAATCTGTTACTAAACACTGACAACATATGGACTAATGTAGGTCTCAAAACAAACCCTTTAGGATTTTTTTTCTTTTTTGCCCCGATTGTTACAATTCAACATACTCTCATGATGTTCCGCAACTCGAATCGCGTCAATAATGTGGTAATGTTTCATAGCGGAATTCGTTGAGCGGTATCCATTATTATTTTCACGGCAGAGCTGTGCTTATATTATGTTTTCTGGAAGGATTAGCTATGTGTTTAAGACATTAATATTAAACTTACATATAATGAAGAAATCTCGATATTGATGATCAATGATAGAAAATAAAATTAAAAACCAGTTTTGTTAATATTTGTATACGTTGTACAAAACTATGTAAAACTATTTTCATATGAAACGCTCCTTGCATCGTCCGTGTAACTTTGTTGCAATTGAAATCTACGTAATAAATAAAGTTTTAGATTCGTACATGAAACGCTAAATTAATAACTTTTAGTGGTAAACTTCTATGAGATATGAGCTGTTATTGAAATACTCTATATATTCTAAACAACAAAATCGTTTGTCTGTGTAATTGGAATGATCTCGTAAACAACCGTCATAATTTTAATCTTGATACAAACATTCATTAAATTAGTTTAGTTGAGAACAATTCCCAGTACCTATTTCAAGAATAGATCTAAAAACATTACAAACAAAACGTACACTATGCCAAACATAATTAACACTGTCCGTTAGCATGGAAATACTCGATTAATAATTAAAATATCACATTACAAATGCTTGTGAAACCCTATTTTTATCGTACATTTTATCTCCACTTTATAAAATGTTACTACCTACAACGGCCGACGGAAAACTGTGGCATACTGGCCACACTATGTAATTAATTTTTACATCAAAAACTCATTTTTACTGCAACATGCAGTTGGCACATCGAGGTCATAAAAATGGCACAGTGGGCTATTTTTAACACCACCTAATCGCCTGCTGCACACATGCATCGTCGCTCAAAACATAAATCTATTTACGATATGCAATGTGCAAACAATCTGCAAAGATGTATGGTACTCCAGATAAGTACGGCGTCTTCCAAAAATATCTTGTTTAACATACCATTATGACTTGATCTCGTATGATATACCTAACCATTGCTTTTACAGATTTATGCATTAGAGCTGAACACTGAACAGACAGCTGTGCTGCGCGGGATTTAGTTGCGCCACTTCTTCCCAGCTAAAGCACTAAGAAGTGATGGAGGGCCGGCATTTTGGGGGACTGTCTTATGTCATTGAAGTTCAAAAAGTGCTGATTCTCAGCCTAGTTTGAATAAATGACTTTTGATTTTAGAGCAAATTCTACGGTTTCACAAACTAGGTTAGGTTTATTAAACTACGCCACTGAAAATTAGCGATGGGTTGTGGGTCCTTCACACCACCGCATCATGCTGAGTGGAAGCCTTCTTGTCACAGTCACGACGTGCAGCTGCCGACTATTTCTGTTCTGTGCTCGTGATTATACCCTTGTCTATTTTTTTTTATTTCTCTTTATAACTAACTACTCTTATTGTATGCACGTGTTTCTGTGGCAAATAAACCTTTTCTTCTTTCTTCCTTTCTACTATTCGTAAGGTAAAATACGGGTGCAACCAGACCTTGGGCAATTGACGACATCATAACATATGCGAGGTATCATATACATAGTTAAAGGCGATGTTATGGTCAACGAAGATACACCGAGGCCTAGTTGTACCCGTATACAGCGTGGTATCCTGAACATAACGCCATGCTAAGTCAATTAAGGTATAGATAAAACAGAGCTTTTTACCATTTAACTAGTCGACCATCTAGCCACAATTTTAGGGAGCAAAAACACGAAATATTTGTATATTGCAAACAATTTTAACTTGTAATAGCGTGTTACACGTTTCACATTAGTGTGAGTGTCAAGCTTTGTTTTATGTCACTAAACCTCGTGGGATAGATTCTATTCATGATTAGGGCCCCGACACATGATATATTTTACAACCGATAAGGATAGGTTTCGGTTAAATCGCGTGTTTTAGCGAAACTATCCGTTTGACGCATACCTACGTAAAATATACGTTATATTGAAGAGCCAAAACAAATTCCTGCTAGCGATACTCGGAAATTCGAGTAATTCGAAAACACAATAGTAGTTCGAATAGGAACTATAAACATGAATGAATACGTGACTATTATCTGGAGTGAGCAGCATTCAATGCATCGTCGTATATATACAAAATACCTCATATGCGTTGCCTAAATACTCGCCACAAAATCCCACCTGTAATAGTTGACACCGAGCCAAATTCGTTAACGTCCGCCATAATGTAAACAGCGGGAGATATATCAATCAAAATTATATAATGCATTATACACAATGCACCTATAGTTAATGCCAAATGCGGAATTTGTGGGTGACGTCATTAGCCCGGACCTGCCTCAATAATGTAACGTGATATCTTGCAGAAGTTTCGGTGTCTGCGTAATGCAGCTTGTCTCGTTTCAGGGGGGAGAGTTATTAACGTACTTAGCAAAGGTCTGCGAAATATTTTAATAGTCATTTAGCTTTATTCATACGATGGTGTCGATATCGATATTTTGGTAAATGATAAAATGTTCGAAGATATAGGGCAATCCGTGCGTTCATTATAAAACCGAAACCACTCATAGCCGGTTTGAGAGTTCTTACGTGAACTACACATCAAAGCAAATGTCAGTATGATTATTACGCATCGTGAACATTGCGTATGCGAATTCACACATCGATGGATGGCCACCGAATACAGTTTGCCAAGCCGAGATGATATCAATGCATACGAACACATGCAAAGCCCCAACATCATGCATAGACGTGACCACCAGACATGACACTATCTCTACCTACTCTACGAAGAGAAGACAAATCACTTTCCTAACAAAAAGTCATTCTTTCCTTGAATTTTGACATCGCGTCGTACAAATCTTTCTACAATCTTTCATTTTGTCTTCCGTTTCTTTAGTGGCCACGCATGTTGTATATCTTAACAGCCAGTATATCTTAATATATGCCATATTATAGGTTGTTCTTATCCTTCCATACATTCTTCTATGCTATTCATTCTTTAGACTAGTCACTCAGTGTTTCATCAAGTAGGAAAAGTTTTGCCGCGGCCGTCGGCACATTATTATGTAGCCGTCACACGAGTACATTATATACTCAAGTCTCACTCGCAAGTAGTTCCACTGAATACATCCGTAGTTCGCTCGACATCCAATCAATTCCACGTGCTATGGTAATAAGATGTTCACTCAACCGTGAGTTCCGATTGTTGTACGTATCTCGGTATGTATGAGGTTTAAGGTCAAATGATGGTCAACTATGTCCTTGTGCGAGAACAGTATAGGCGTGGCTGGATACATAGATCAAGCAGTATAGATTAACTGCAGTTCACGTGTTGCTTAGTGGTGATTTTACATTATTTTATAACACTATACTCGTCGAGAAATCGAAACAAGAGCTAAACACAGTGTATTTTTTTCAGGCTTGTAACTTAACTGTTACTAATGAGTTTAAACAAACGTGGGGGTTTTTTTACTACCAATATTTGCTGGGCGTCTAGATTTTTTCATCTTGTATGTGGTAAAGTGATGTCGACAGATTCTATTATACTGATTGTTTTATTGTGTCTTTGGCTGTATTCGCCCATCAAAAACAGTTCTAAAAACCAATTGAGTAAAGTCAAAGTCAAAGCATTTATTTCAAATATGCACTATAGGGTACTTTTGAACGTCAACATTTACTTTAAATAGAATTGGTTATAGGCGCCCCTTCCAAGAAGTAGTTTCGTATGGAGAAGAAGGGGCAAGAAACTCCACCGTTAAAATGTTTAACAATATTTTGTATACATTAATTATATTTTTATATGTGAAAACGATGCATGCACCCAGAATAAAAAAACTATACCACAAATAGATAAAATAATTTAAAATAAGCAAAGACAGATAAATAAATCACGTGATAGGTACATGGTGCTCACATATTTACAAACATTGGGAAAGTCTATGATTTTCCTAAAATATTGAGTAGGAATAAATCATAGTGTGAGTAAAGTAAAAATAAAAAATTATACAATTCGAAAAGCAACTAGTATGATTTTGTCTAGCCTCTAGAATCTAGAGGCTAGATTGTCCTATGGAGCAGGACCAGCAACTTTCCAAGCATTCTTATCTAGGATATAATCCTCTAATTTGTAATATGCTTGTTTACAAAGTGTACTTTTAACGTGAGTTTTAAACTTTCTTTCATTTAATTGCAATGTATCACAAGGTATTTTGTTGTAAAATTTAACACAGTACCCCATAAAGATGTATGCACTTTAGATAGTCTGAAAAATGGTTGATCTATTTTATTTTTATTTCTAGTGTTAGTATTATGTCTATCACTTATTTTATTAAAAAGGTGCAGATTTTTTCTTAAATACATAATATTTTCATACATGAACTGTGCAAGGTACCGTCATTATATTAATCTTCTTAAATAGTTCCCTAAGAGATTCGCGGCGACGTAGATTGTAAATACCTAATCTCCTGATTTCCTTTAAAAACACGCATCTTTATTAAAATCCACGAGGACAAAGTATCTTTACAGAGAAATCTAAAGCGAGAATGCTAAGAAATGCCTTCAAACCCATTCAACATCTTTATGCAAATTGATCAAAGAATTGGATTCACAAATAGGATGCCCAAATTGATTTCTGTCACCCCTTACCTTTCTGTGTAACATTATTACAGGTTCCACGAACCTGTCTTCTTTCACACAAAGAACCTCCACTTTTAGTCATCCGATTATCTAATACGGAGAAATCCAAAGAAATGCTAGCAGCTACATCTCTACATTGTATGAAACAAAGTCGCTTTACTGTCTTTCTACGTAATCGCTCTGATCTTCTAACTTACAGAATAGATTTTGATGCGGTATTTACAAAAAAAAAACCGTAACGTTTATACGTTTATATTAGGTACAGTAATCTCGATGTTTTGACAACATGTCGTCGCTTAAGATAGTAATCGTGCGAAGTAATGGCAGGTCGCTAGTTCATGATAAATGGATCGCATTGGTTTTGTTCTTACAAGAAGTTGCTGGTTCAATAAGGAAAGCTGATGGTCATTAACGTTAGAAGCGATCTTGAGTTTTCACAAGACGTTAGCAGGAAGGTGGGATAAGTAGTATAACCTTTATCTTGATATGTTTTTGTGACTTGGCTAAGGAAACGCGGGTAAGATCGGAAAAAAATTGTCATTAGAAGACCGTTTGTTTGATATTAACCGTCTTAACTAGTGCAAATAAAATCTTGAAAAAGTGTGGTCGTTTAAACAATGTTTTAACTTAAATGTAATGTCACACACGTGTCTGTGACAATAATATGACAATATATGTTGACAAAACGAAACCCCATTCATTTTACCGCAATCATTTCAATGATCTTATGGCGAAACATTAGATTTGACTAGTCTTCTGTTGTAGGCACTATTATAAAGAGGTAAAATTTGTTTGACGTTTGTATGTAGGGGGGCTTTGTAACTATCAGTCTCTGACTAACTCAAGTCTGAAAGATCGCTAAGCGAAAACGAAGGAAAGGAAACGTGCTATCAGCGCGGGCAGAAGCTAGAGAGAACTTAACCAGCAGTTATGACTACTACGTTACAATCCCTTTTCTACGGTTTTCTATCATCCTATATGTTCTCCGGTGGAAATCAGTTGCATTCATGTGATGCGGAGAATGCGAAAAATGTCGCGAGGAAATGATGGCTAAAAGAGTAGGAGAAAGCCAAAGAAACGTTGGATGGTCTGCGTGGAAGATGATATAGCTAGCAAGGGGATGACTACCAAGATGACGACGAGTAGAGAGGTGTTGAAGAAGACCGACCCCAAATAAATAGGGATAAGGGAAAGAGAATGATGAAATAAGTTCTCAAGCTCACATCTCTGCTCCATCTGCCACATAATCTATGTTTGAAGGCGGGTGTGCCTGCGCGGGAGTGTGGCGGAGCGTGACGCGAGCCGCGTGCGCACCCAATGTCAAGGTCACGCCGTGTTTACAGAAATAGCGGCGCACACAAAAATACTCCACAGGAATAGCTTAACTCTCGCACGCTGCGAGTTCTACATACCTTCTTCGATAACTGTGCTATGCTGGAAAAGGAATGTTGGTTTAGATTGTCATAATTCAAATAGTGCCTAATCCTGGGAAGCCTAAATAAATGGGGCTAAGACCATAAAACGTCGGAAAGCACGTTAAGCCATTGGGTCTGGTTTCCATTATAGTTCATTGACAGTTGTCAAAGATCTATAAATGGCAACCAGGCCGAAGTCTGACAATCTTACTACCAAGGGGTATCGTGTTATTTAGTCACTGGTTTGAGGACGTATAGGCAGTCGCTTCATGTTAAATACTGTTATTCAAATGCTTTTAGTTAGACGCTTGAATGCTTTTAGATATGAGGAGCAGGAAGATGAGTTCTCGTTTTCACACAGCGCGTTCTCTATATTCCTTCTTTGATGACGAAGTAATAAACGAAAAAAGTGTGTTTTGATTTAACACACTTTTTTCTAGTAAGTATGGAAGATCGCTGATAGGTAACAGAAGTCTTTACTTATGTAATTATTGATTGATAATATCGATATTTTTCGACAAGTGCGCGCATTATTCATGGTTAAGTTTTCTTATCAAATCGGGTTACCAATTAATACAGCCGTCCGAATATTCCACCTCGTACTACTGTTGTACCACTTAACTCCCAGTAGCTTAGCAAAACCACCATAGAAATGAGTTTTGTTGAAGGAAAAATGACAGATTAATAAAAGTCTATTCTTTCGTCGACAAAACCCGGTAGTGGTACGCGAGCAGGAAGGTTCTTCGTGTCGCTGGCACGACTGTACTTCAGATCTTGTTGGCCAAAAACTTCGCTACTTCCACGGCGTTATATGTGGCAGCGCAGAGGTCATTTTAGCTGCTTGTTATAGGGCACACAGGGCAGGATAGAGGGGTTTGAAGTTGCCACATATAAAGTTCTTAAACCAAAAATAGACCTTGACGTTTCATGACGTGCACGTGACATTCATCTTTAGAATGGCAAAGCTATTACGACATCGAATATACAGAAGGAACGTGTACGGCATCATTTAGGGCAGAAATCGCCAATTAAACTAAACGCGATCAGCACGTGTTAACCACGTTCAAGAGCTGTCAGTGTCATCATTGTTGTGGAATATTAACACTGACAGACTCTCAGTTTCATTTGTGAAATTTGCCCTTAATTGGTAGCACATGCAAATACATACTTTAAAACAAGGGGGTTCACAAA
Source organism: Dasypolia templi (assembly GCA_963555695.1). NCBI lineage: Eukaryota > Metazoa > Arthropoda > Insecta > Lepidoptera > Noctuidae > Dasypolia > Dasypolia templi. The sequence goes on along the minus strand of OY743148.1, from coordinate 3,419,045 downwards.
TTAATGTAGCCGTCCGTACATAATGATAATCAAGCAAGATCACATTATTACCAACTGAAATTAATTTAAAATGAAACATCTCAAGAACGCAAAACGCATATTTCGCACTCCATAATTCCTTATTAAACGATCAGTTGGCTAGCTGAGCGAAAAATTTGCGTCCATACCGAAAATTTATGAGTTCATGAGTGTCGTGACATAATTATTAATTTTTATAATGAACTGCACTTGCAAATTCGTCAGCGCTTACGTAAAGCCGCTGAATCCGTAATAACTCGTAATTATGTATGCTCGTAGTCCATTAAATTACGTTCTTGTAATGAATGTTTGCTTTGATATCTCAGCGTAGGTTTTTTGAAGTGAAAACTTCTTTAGCGGCGTTGTACACTTTTTTTGTAATGGGTAAAAAATGTTAAACTCGCGTCAGGACACGTGACCACGTGAATAAATTATCATGTTTGTATACGATAGCGCAATAAATAAATATTGTATTCTACCACATAAATGATAGTACTTTTATACTGATAATTAAAGCAATTCGAGCAAAATGATTCCCTAACCATTCCAAAATATCAAAAATGCGCAACGTTAATATTCAAGTTTTCACTTCTGCCGGCACTCCCGGAGTGCAAACCGACGTTTTTTTATTTTTTTGCAAACTTGGTAGTTTGTCATCTGTGTTCCGATTTTGACAGACTATGACGTAAAAAGCATAAGACTGGGACCTATCAATTGCTTGGGCTAGCTCAATTTAAATCACCGAAATTGAGCCGCTTAAATCAGGTTTCAGTCGGTTACATCTATATTGCCGTTTGCGATCGCTTTGGTTAGGTCACGGGGTTACCCTCGGTTTCGTGGTATCCCTGTATTTTTGTTTCTTTCATAGTATTTCAAGAATCCAGTGATACTATATTCCCTGCCATATTAGATCTCCTTATTAATGTTAAGAGCGTTTTCCTCGTAAACGTTATTTGAAACAAAATTAGGTTTCTCGTTATTTGATATTATATTCCAAAACAGTTCAAGTATCTTGCAATGTCAAAAAGGACAACACAACCAATACCTAGAAATGGCATTATATTATAGACTAAGTACCTACTATCTGTTGCCCGCGACGTCGCTTGCGTGTATTTAGTTTACAATACAAAATAAGTAGAATATGTGCTCCTCAAGGTCACCTAGGCTACCTACCTTTCTGTCAAATTTCATAATGATCGGTTCAGTGGTTTATTTACGCATGAATGTGAAAGACAGACAGTTATTTTCGCATTTAAAATATAACATTACATCACGCCTTGTTTCCCTGAAGGGTTGGGCAGAGGTGTACCTGTAGTACACCCACATTTCGCCAGTTATGTTTAGGTCCCATGTTTTAAGGGGCGAGCCTATAAGTTAAGTATCACTCCTATACTTATAAGTTTGATTATTATCATATGGATGACTTTGTTTTCTACTTTGTAACCTTTAAAGTCGATATAATATTATAAAGTTGCGTGGGACATAAGTGGCGCAAAGATATCATGCTCAATTTGTAAACTTATACAGAGAATAATTTATAACAATGAAAACAGCAAACTCCACGATTTCATAACATGAAAATTCATATAAATTCTAGAGTGACATATTGCATTCGCATTGCAGTTGCTACGCGAACTGGTGCTAATTAAAAATCACGAGTTTATTCTAGACAACATCTCAATGTCAAGCCTCCGTTCCATTTGTAGGACGTTTAATGTTTTCTGAAGAAATTCCAACAGCTGCGCTATTTCGTACTGCAGAAAAAATGTAATTTGAAATTTGCAGCGTAGTGCGATGTCATATGTTGTTTGTCAAAACGCTGCAGTGCTGTTTTGTACAAATTAATTTTCCATTCGACCTTCGGAGTTCGAGAGTTTTGCGCATAAAAGCGGCTTCATTCTGAATTTGTATACATGGTAACGTACACTTGTAGGTGTGACGCTTTGCTTGGTTGACTCCTACAGTTTGAGACGTGGTAGGTACACACCCATATTTGGCACAAACTCCTAAGTTTCTAAATGATCAAAATCATAACTAAACGATTCTAACACGCGAAGGAACACGAGTGGGTTTTAGTCAGTAAGAAACTGACACGCCTCCCGCTCCACCCAGAGCGGTAGAAGTCAATCAATCAATCTTAATTTGTAAACATAGGTATACATAAAAGGTCTTAAAGTCATAAGATGATTTCCCACCCAAAAAAAAAAGCATTGTCTGCTTTCAAATTGGACGTTAACAAAGTACCTAACACTTAACAGTCCCAGATAATTCTTAATTTGTTCCACTGTTACATATTCATCAGCACTAACGTACTTAAACACGATAATAGATTCGATTACAAAGAAGCTTTTATCATTACAATCAAGAGGCACAATGTCTCATACGAATATGTATAATGTATACACACTTGGATGATGTATATAGTTACTAAGGATTCTGAGAACGCGCCTCAAGATGGCTGATACTGATAAGTAAGTGTTGTTACAAAATTAGGTTAGTCTGTTATTGTTTTGTTGAGGAAGTTATTATTAGAAGCAATGTTAATTACGGACTATTCAACTATGTTACAAAGAGAAGACGTTGTGCTTGGAATTGCAGAGCAGCAAATGTCTTCATGACAATACTGAATGAGACTGTCATTCATTACTCATCACTAACAGTTTTGCAGGTTCATGTATGACTATGAATGAATGGGGTTCAAATAATCCGATCAACGCTGTCGTCCATTTCAATATAGACCTGGAAATAATCACTCACAAACCACTAAGCAGAGAGCAAGACTTGGTGATCACAGTTTTCTATTAAGTACTATCAGGTTTAAAGACGTTGCTAAGCAGCTTATGTTAAATCCCCAAGTTGCCTTTTATGAACCCGCGTTTTGGGACGATAATAGAAAATATATGGTGGATAACAAATTGGTTAATAAGGCAGCTGACGTAGCTGAGGCTTTTAATGAGTTTTTTGCCAATATACCTATAACTACGACTTGCTCCTTAAATTCGTCCCCGTCTAAAGCTGAGAATCTTTTGAATAGTAGTGTGCCAAAATGTACTCGCATATTTAGCTTCGAACATGTAACGCCTAATGATGTAATTAACGTCTTTAACACACTTAAATCTAAAAAAAACTGGTGATTACTGGGGCATCTCAATTAAACTTTTAAGTAATATAATAGACATCGTAGCCCCCTATCTAGCTGTTACTTTTAATAAATGTGTTGATATAGGAACTTTTCCTGACCTCATGAAGAGTAGTAAAGTCATACCATTATTTAAATCTGGTAATAAAAATAACATTGGCAGTTTCAGGCCTATTTCTATCTTACCAGCATTTAGCAAAATATTTGAAAAGTTAATACTTAAGCAGTTGCTAAGACATTTTAATTTAAATAGCCTCCTTCATAATGAACAATATGGCTTTACAAAAGGACGTTCAACTACAGATGCGGGTGTTGCTCTGCTGAAACACATATTTAATGCATGGGAGAAATCGCAAAATGCTATTGGAGTTTTCTGTGATCTCTCTAAAGCCTTTGATTGCGTGCACCATGACACGCTTTTGCGTAAACTACGTCATTACGGTGTCCAAAACGAAGCTCTCAACGTAATAAAATCTTATTTACACAATAGGTTCCAATGTGTAGATGTCGATGGTGTGAAATCATCCGGGCTTCCAGTTCAGTTAGGTGTTCCTCAAGGCTCAATACTAGGTCCATTCTTGTTCTTAGTGTATATCAATGACTTACCATTCTATTTAAATGATATCTGTGACGTTGTACTGTTTGCAGATGATACCTCTCTTATTTTTAAAGTAGACAGGAATAGACAAGAGTTTGACGACGTAAACAGTGCACTCTCAATGGTTACGGATTGGTTTACGTCAAATAACCTAGTTCTTAATGCTAAGAAAACTAAATGTGTAAAGTTCGTCTTACCGAATGTTAGAAATCTAGGACCCAACATCGTCTTAGATAAAGAGCTGCTTGATACAGTAGACTCGGCAGTTTTTTTGGGCATAACAGTAGATGCCAAACTTCAGTGGGGCCCACATATATCAAGCCTAGCGGGGAGGCTCAGTTCAGCCGCCTACGCTGTCAGGAAAGTAAGACAATACACTGACGTTGATACAGCACGGTTAGTCTATTTTAGTTATTTCCACAGCGTTATGTCCTACGGTATTCTGCTGTGGGGCAAAGCTGCTGATATTCAAAATATATTCGTCCTTCAAAAACGAGCTGTCCGAGCAATTTATCAACTAGGAGCCAGAGTTTCTCTTAGAGATTTTTTTAAAGATATTGGTATTCTTACGGTAGCATCACAATTCATCTTCGCCAACATCTTATACATTAGGCAAAATATACACTTATACACTAAAAACAGTGATTTTCACAATGTTAATACTAGAAATAAGAACAAACTACGTGCTCCCTTTCACCGGCTTCATAAGGTTCATAACTCATTTGTTGGGCTAGGCATAACCTTTTATAACAAGCTACCCTCTTCTTTGCTAGATTTGCCTTTTAATTCGTTTAAAGCTCAAGTAAAATCCAACCTTTGCTCAAAGGCATATTATTCAATTAACGACTACTTAAACGATAGGAATAGCTGGTCGCTGTAATTAACTCAAGACAATGTTTATGTTCTTTCTCCAGAATTAGGTTACATACTGACAGGGTATACGAGTTCGTATATTTATTTTAATTTTATTTGACTGTATAAGTCAATTAGTTTAAGTTACCTTCATTTATTATTGACATGATCCGCTCATTACAATGTTTTTCAATGAGTTGTATTGCAATAAGTGGTTAGCTAGCGACCTCGACAATTGATCTTAAATTATTCTTGCCTGAGCAACCGGCAGCGAGTTCGTCATGCTCCCGTAGATGTCGCTGCTTGCGGTAGCGTCGGGGATCGGGTTGCCTCCTTCCCTCAAATATGGCGAGGGGGGCAATGGCTGATCTTTGCGTTATGCTCGTGAACGGGTGCTGCTTGTGGTGACTGGTCGTCTTGCTGTATATGGTTTTGATATTGTTAAAGTAATTGTTCTGTTAACTTATTTTACTTCGATGGTCCTAGTTTATCATTTGTGTTTACTTAAAAATAATCCAATAATGCATATGTAAGATGTCACGCCCCTTATGCCTGGAGGCTTTTATTTCTGTATTAATTATGTTGTTTTTTTCATTGTTTTTTTTATTGGTTTCTGTTTTGGGTATATTGGCGTGGCTAGCTTAAATATGGCAGATAATTTAATATGTTTTTTTTTTTGTGATTCGGTTTTTATTCTTTGATTACCTTATAATTATATAATTCTATGGTTTTCTAACTAAACAGACAGCTGTGCTACTGGGGAGTTTGTTGCGCCACTTCTTCTTCCCAGCTAAAGCACTAGGAAGTGGTGAAGGGCGGGCGTTTTGGGGGACTGTCTTATGTAATTTTGACGTTCGAAAAGTGCTGACTCTCAGCCTAGTTTGAATAAATGACTTTTGATTTTGATTTTTTTTGATTTTGAATCTTTTCCAGTTATCATATCCCTGCTACCATGTCGGTAGCTCGAAGGCCTCTAGTGCCTTATAATTCTGGGCCAGTAGTGAGAACCCTGACGGATATAGAACATATCATCGTCTTCCAAATAGGATATGAACTAGAAGCATTTCGATGCCTGACTGAAGTCATTCAGTCTAAAAGGCATGTACAAAAAGATACCCATGAATTAATCCTGTACGAGACATCAGTAAACATTGCAGTGCAGCTATTATGTACCGATTTCACCAATGAAACTGAAAGCGATCAGCAATTTTAAGCCCAGTTCAAGAGCTGTCAGTGTCAATATTCCATAACTATTTTCACACTGAACGCGTCTTAGATTTGCTGAACGCGTTCAGTTTCATTGAGGAAATTCGCCCTTATGCATTTGTTTTTGAACGGAGCTCAAATAAACCGATCAACACTTTTGTCCATTTTGAACATGGATCTCAAAGTAGCACAACCCACTTAGCAGAGATCAAGACTTGGTGATCACTGTGATCACAGTTTTCTGTTAGGTACTATCAGGACTTAAAGACGATGCTAGCCAGCTTATGATAGATCCCCAAGTCGCCTTTTATGAACCCGCGTGTTGGGACGAAAATATAGTAAGTATCTGTCTGTAATATAATATATTAAGTAATCTATCTTTTCTAGTAATCATATCCCTCCACCTCCTTATAATTCTGGGCAAGTAGTGAGAAACCTGACGAAAATAGAACAGACCATTGTCTTCCACTTAGGATGTGTACTGAAACATGTCGATACTTGTCTGAAGTCATTAAGTCTAAAAGGTTATGGCTACGCGTGACTTTAAGGTCGACACGCCTATATTTGTGTCGTGTGGATGTTTATCTTTTAAATATGAATAGAATATTAATATAACATGTATAAGTGGAAACTTGTAATTGGCGTTCTTCTACATATTGCTTCTGAATAATACTTGATTTGTTAGCTGTAAGTTTTCTTAAAATTAATAAAAAAATAAAAATGTATAATAATATATTCTATCGATTGATTTTTTTGCTTAACTTGTCTAAAGACCTTTTACATAAAATAATTGGCCTGAGGGCCTGGCAAGAGCCAATCGCTTTCAAAGCGTTTCATATTACTACAACGACTTTCAACAGGATTGACAATAAACTTTTCAGTCTCAAACCTTTTAATGTCATCCGAAACAATTTTTACTTTTCCATCAAAGCTTTCGCTGATAAAATATCACTTTGTTTAGGCCCTCTGTTACATTACCTAGCAAACATTATAGTGTCAAGTCCTACTGAACATAACCTGGCAAGAAATTGAAATTAACCAACAATATTTATGTCAACCTTGTTTTGTCTTATTAAACTGGAAATAGCACTAGTAAAATTAACTGAAAGAACAATAGCGCTTATCAAAATCACTTAAAAATGATTAGTGTCAAAACTAAAATCTATACATAAACAAAATTAACAATTCCTCACCATAAGTATGATAACGTTGAATCAAATCTCGTCTATGTTGACTCAATTAAAGATTGGCGCAAAAAACTGAACAAAAAGTTTTTAAGCATTGCAAGCGCCACACTTGAGTCATATCGTATTCACACTGTATGTGTATGAAACCGGTTTAGTTTTTTATCTGTTGCCAAGTCGATGGATATGAGATTTCATATAATGTGCTAAGCAAGATGTATATCTTTGTTTAGAAAGAATTTAATTTTACGTAGTTTTCATTTATTAAATAATAAATTAACGAGGATTTTGAAACAATTAAACTTGAAAACGAAAATTTTTTGTACCATGACAAAGCATATTACAGTGTGACAGTTTTTTTTTATGGAGAAAAAAAATTCTTGATTAACTTTTTATATTGATTAGAAATTAGAAAAATATGACATTGAATTTTTGTTTAATTTAATTTTAATTTAATTCCAATCCGAAATAAGTTGACTACAGAAGAATTGTGTATAATATAAATAACTATTGTAATCTCTCTAAGTACTTCATAATTAAATTGCAATTATAGTTAATAATTCTTTATATTGACATTGTCTATCTTTATTATATTAATTGGATTACAGAGATAAGTGCTTCTGCGTCTTTAGTTATATTGGAAAGAGAACACAATTTGTATGTACAATCAGGGAAATCAATTGTGTGTTCGTATATTAAAATCACAACTGTATCTTTTTTACAGTTGTAAAAATAGTTTTATGACACGACAAATTTAGAAATAATTGGCGTGACTGTACATAAAAATGTAGGTACTACATTTCTAACTATGTCTTCAATCGGTTTACTCCTTCGCAGCTACTGGTGATCAAACTACTCCAGTACCCCTTGAACACAACCCAGGTACTACTTACTTAAGAGAGCAGGCATGAGGCACGGAGAGCAAAGAATCATAAAACTGGTAAGTACAATATTTGCACAGCAACGCTTACGCAGTCAGTACGACGTGTGAACATGGTTTAGGGTCACCATATTTTACGAAGACTATTACTTTATTGCCATTTTTCCTTCATAAAGTTTAAGAAAGTGGTTTCTTTAAGATTATATTTAAAACATGTTTTTAAATAATCAAAAATGAACAGAAAAGAAAACTTTCAGTGGAACTAAAGTTTTAAATCATTTAACAAAAAATATACTATAAAAATTAAATTGAATTTTTATTTAAAAAAAGAGTTACCGTTTTGTTTCTGGACGGCTCTTCTCCATATGAAACGACCAATTGGAACTGTGCACTTAACTTCTGACGTTTCATAAGTGACCATGTAGGTTCATGTGAAATATAATAATTTGAATTTGAACTGTATAATAAAAACTCTACTTTAAAATAAACAGCAAAGTAAATCTCGACGGCCTCAATGAAAATTATCATTGAATTGAAATCAACTTCCCTGTTCGGTAATCCTTCTATAGTATAATTAGGTAGGTAACTTCATTTATTAGACTACATAATATTATAAATGTGAAAGTTTGTGTGTTTGGACGTTTGTTACTCAATCGCGCAAATACGGCTTAACAGATTTGGATGAAATTTGGCATACAGATAGTTTATACTCTGGATTAGTACATAGGATACTTTTTATCCGGTATTACGTTTCCGTAAGATGGTTTTCGACAAAACGCGGGTGAAGCCGCTGGCAAAAAATTGTGTTTATAATTGCGCTTCTCATGCACGTGCAATAGTACGTGCAATGTTAATAATAATTGTTTATATCAGTCATAGGATTTAGTAATTCATAATAACGAATGCCTTTCAGTCGTATATATGATAAATCACTTTTCATACATTCTTGAATGTGTGCCAAGTTGCGAAGTTTCTTTCGGTTTCAACTGTACCGTGACTGGAGCTCTTAATCATATTAGATGGCTTTGTCTTAATGTGATGATAGCGATCATTATCTGTTTGATAGGCATCATTATTTGTTTTCCGAACATTCTTGAGGAAAGCTGCTATTGTTTTCTCTCTAATATCTTAGACTATCGCATCGCCTACATTTATTGATGAAAATACTTCTTTAAGTTGCTTTATAGCACCAAGTATGTTCGCTTCCACATCCAACCCGCCTGCTTCAGTCTAGTCTAGTCTTTAATGCTAAGTTTACCAATTTGCGAAACATAATCACAGTTACACCTAACACGATTAATCAACATCTACGTCATCATTTCAGCACCGCCACATTGACCGGTTCTGTGCCTTCACGAGGTCATCGGTCCACGGTCCAAACACGGCCCTAATCGGTCCTAACACGATTGAACATCATAAAACCTTTAAATAAAAGATCACACAATTTTCTACTCTGTAACTACACTCAAATCTCTGCAAAAGATCTCTCAAGCATTCAAATCCAGCTTTACTTTACTACTAAAGATCTCTATATACTTCCAACAATGTAAAACGCGTCTTTGACATCCAGTAAGTTGACTAAACATATACTTGAATAAATTGGACGGACGGCACAAAGAGACTGGATGCGAACGTTCGTAAAATACGGAGTTATATTTGTGAAGGTGGAACGGTGACACACACACACACACTACGGGGCTAAGTGCGTGTGAATATATCCTGAAACACTTACACAACCATTGAAATAAACAGTTTGATGTGGAAGATGTTTTTGTAAAAGTGAAAGGGAACTGAGTGTAAAGAGGGATGATAGGATACAGGTATGTCTGCACTAATTGGGTATTCATGTGTTAAAATAGATTTGAAAAGGAGGTTTATATCCATGCATATTTATTTTAAATTAAAGTCGCTTTTCTGCATTGGTCTTCTTAACTACGCAACGGATTTTAATGAGATTTCCCCATCATTTCTAATACGGAAGGTTTATGAGATGAAAGGAGTCTAACAAAATGTATTAACAAGACAGATGGGAGTGGAAAGGACGAAAGTGGACGCCCTAGGAGGACATACAGTGAGCTTAATGGTGATGTTCTTTAGAAAGATCAGCTGCGTAGTACCTACTCGAACATGTAAATTCTCAGTAAGTAAATTAATTTAAATTTCTAGGATAAATGACGAACAACGATAACTTTTCTAGCGCCAATATGTTAAATTGTTTGTTTTCACTTTAATCAGCTCTATTTGCTATTTCGAGTTTTAAATAAACTGTTTGATAAGTTACCTCCTTGCTTGCGTCGAAGTAAAAAGTTCGATCCATTTTTAAATAACACGACAGATATGAGTTTTCATTGGATAATTTATTCGGCCGCTAAACACGACAGATATGGATTTTCATATTGACATTGCCGGGCCGCTGCATTTATCTAGAAGAAGGTTGTCAAATCGTTAAAAACGTGCGAAGTAGGAGCGGGTCGCTGGTTTTCGAATAAGGTAGACCCGATGTCACGAGTGTGGAGTATATCTACTCCACACTCGTGACATCGGATCACCTTATTAAGTTCAGTGCATATTGAACCGGAATCTTGCAAGTTGGCAACTGTAGCTAACACTAGTTTACTTCAAACAGCTCTCGGCAGCAAATTCCAAAATTTTCCTATAACAACCATCAATAATAAGCGTACGTAACTGAAAAGTTGGCTACTGCCTCAACTTTGGCCACCGTACACGAGGCTAAGCATACACACTTTTAAGTCAACCATATGCGTAAGAGGTCTACGGCCGCTCATAAAACAGTCACACCGAATTCGGTAATAAAGTATAGAACTGACGTGTCCAAATATAAGGAGCCATGCTCCGTGTATGATATATGGACTTCCCGGAAATCTGTCCTCGATTTTTATAACAAAGTGTGTGCAATGTACGGACATTGCTAGGCTACTTTGTACCTTTGAACATATATTTGTGAAAATATTTTAAGAACGTGGTGTCTATTTTTGTACCGCAATGAACTGTCAAAATGAAAGCCATTGTTACTGTTAGTGTGTAACGCAATTACCCCGCATATAAGAAAGACATTTTGCGGGTGAAATGGTACAGATGATAAAGAACAGTGTCTTACCGAACCAAACGTCAAATTAATTGTTATGAGGTCGGGGACTGAATTGTTATTTCTTCTGCATGTAGTCCACATAATATTCAAGTAATTAAGACAATAAGAGTATGATAAAACCAACGCAACGATATACAACGTGTTTTTTATATCCCACAACTCTAGGCTTATATTCTATAAGTCAAAATAATACAAACAGTCCCAAATTATGTGGTTCAAAATGCATATTTACGATAAGATATTAGCAATCATAACAAATGTGTTTCATTGTGAAATACGAGCAATTCATTTTCGTTCAAACGAATCATTCATATTTAAAGTTAAGAAAATGCGACGTTGTCTTATTTAACGTAAATCGTGACTTTGTCGAATCATTTCGTCTGAAAAATGAAAACAAAAAAAAATGAGAATAGAACATAAATCATATTTTGTTGATTCTTTGATTAAGATCATGTCAAAAAAACAATTTGGCATAATATGAATAATTTTTCGACTATAATTTTTTTTTAACTATAATCGAAAAATATTAATGCATTTGCCAGTTGATTCTTAGTTATGGTCTCATTGATACTATTAATATGAAAAAAAAAACACCTTGTATGTATGAAAGATGAAATGGTTTAAAAGGGGTGAATAGTTGAATACAGAGATGAAGCTATGAAGGCCGATAGAAAGAAAAGAAAGAAAATAAATTTATTTGACCCAGGTTAAGGCAGGCACACAATATTCACACAAAACAGAAGAAAATAGTATTGTGTGCCTCTCACGACTTCGCCAAATAGGCCCAGAAATGAGATGAAAATAGAAGACGTCCTGGGCAGAAAGATGATGATTCTGCTAGTGTAGGTACCGTTAGGTCATGTTTTGTATTCAACATATTGGTACAACTCCGCTACGACACGTTAAACGGAGCGTCGATCGTAAACTCAGAGTTCAATTAAGTAGGAATGTCGTATCGATTGTTTAAGCCGATAGTTAAATGTTAACTGTCGTGGTTTGGTGAGGTCATGGTTGTCTGTTGGAAGGTTTATGGTTTCGATGACATAAATCTTGGTGGCTAGTGACTATTCAGTAAGTGTTTGGATATCTCACTCTTGTGTTTGAGAGTGGGTGGAGGGGATGCGTCTTTAAACTAAATTTAACGCATCACTAAGTGCATTTTTATTGATTGCGGAAGGAATACAAACTAATGCAAATGCTCTGAGCAAATTAATTTTTTTAATACATAAATAAAACAATCGACAGTCAACTAAACGTTTAATAAAGAATGCGTAAATACAGCCTGTGGTATAATTTCATGATCTTTTAAGAGTAAAACGACAAATTCTAGTAGTTAAACCAACTTTTCAAGCATTAACCTAATTTTATGTCACCAAGCCTACAATCGCAAAAACTAAGTTTGTTAAACCAACTTTTTAACTCAACACACAGCTTACCAAATTAACGAACCGAGGTATATACGCGGAATCTTCGTACGAACGGCGCCATTAAAATAAACGAGCGAATATGAAGCAAAGCCGCGAGGCAGGGATAGCAGCAGTTGGCAGTGTCTAATTTCTGTCGCAAATACAAGTTAAGCTAAGGACGCACATTGAGTTTGAGTAGAAGTAAGACAAACAAGGTTTAAACTAGCAAACTTAGTGTGGTGTTACAGTCCACATCAGGGAAATCATGTTAGCAGTATTCGTAGTATTTATTATTAATAAGAGCCCACAAAACGAAATGTTATAGCTTGTAGGAACTTGGGTTTGATTGTCTAAGTTACATGGCGCTCATAATGTTTTAATTAAACTATAACAGAAGTCTTATTTAGGCTGGTTATAACCTAAACGAGAGCTCATGCTATTAAGTGCCGATTTCACGAAGCTGAACGCGAACAACATTCCATAACATTTTTGACACTGACAGCTCTTGAATGCGTTTTAGATGTGCTGAACGCGTTCAGTTTCATTGATTCAATTTGCCCTAAGTAGGTACCACAAAATACTCCATGTGTCGTTGCAGTCGTATGCAGGAAATGCTTGCATATTGACATTAAAGTACGAAAAATAACTCGAAAATCTCATCACTGTCAACTAAGAATCTATAAACACTTCAACAAACTCAAGCGCCCTATTTCATTAAGGCGCTTCCCCGACCAAACGACCTTGAGCGTTCGGTTCTTCTCCACCCCGCCCCGCTTTTTGCCCCTTTATCACATAATACACATTTTATTTTAAATGATTATAATTGTAAAAAAATGCAATATTTTGAAATAAAATGAAACGTGGAAAATTTATATTTTTAAAGTACCTATTCATTCTAGTAATCCTCAAATTATTAGAACGTCACCTTTAGCAACGGATACATGCAATCAATAATTTTAGTCACATTTTTACAGAGAGAATTTAGAGATTTTAAATGTATTTATAACATATAAAAACAAATAAGAACGTGCAATGTAATGATAGGATATCGTTCATTAACAATGTACTTTTAAGTGTAGTTTATTATTTTTTAATAAATGAATTAATAAGCCTCTGAATAACGCATTATCGAAAGGTTTTGCTCGGGGTAGCGCGTTAACACTGCAGATTCTAATTTGAGTCGCGAACACAAGTTAAGACTAAGAACGCACAGGCAAAGCCGTAGTAATTACTAGTACAAAGGAGTGTATACTCGCGAGTCGACTAGTGGATAATCCATGGTACTGTTGTTATTCGCTCCTAATCCAGCCCACTATGGTGGTGCGTGTTATACGAGGCAGCGGTTTATATATTAATAGGATGCAAAAGGATAATTTAATGAGGTTGTGCTGGTATTAATGAAGTGAGGATTAATGAGCTGGTGTTTGAGATGGATCTCAGTTAACGGGTAGTTTTGATTTATACAAGTAAAAATGGTTAAGTTGATACTTGTATGGAATTAAGACAACGTTTACGTTATAAAATGGTCAAGAAAGATCAATTTTGTTATTGGTCTCTTGGTACAATTTTGAGGGCTAAGATTACGCATATTTTAAGTTTAAATTCAAACTAAGTCGATCATCTCTCTAAATTAATTTTCAAACTTAATAAAATAACTTAATAACTTAATTAAATTCATATTGGACTATAATAATTAGGAATTTATGACATAAATGACTAATAATTTGAAATTTGGCTATGGTATTAAGCCGTCCAATGTACTATTAAATATACTTTTAAATATAAAAGACAGCTAAACATTTCAATCACAATCAAAACCTACACCGCGATAATACACCACCCATAAATCACAGCACAGTCACAAGAAACAATCCACTATCGACTACCTAACGCTAATCCGTTCAGAACAGGTTCCGATACGAGCGCAGGCGCCGGGCGGCCATATCTTGGGCCGGCTAACGGGCCAGGCCACTCACCCGGCTACCGAGGTACGCGAACGGCCACGCGTACTCCACGTGGTTTAAAACGAAAAAAAAACACCCAGAAAAACTTCAATGCCTCGAGCTTTGAAGTTTTTTTTCGGTGTTTAATGTGTGACTGTATTATGTCAATGCTTGGGTATTAATATACTTTTTAGTACACCATACAAAATACAAATAAAGCAAGTTTTTTTTAAATAATTTGGATTATATCGAAGCCTGAGTAATATCGTTCTTTGGAGTATTTTTTTTTTTAAATCGATGCCTGAGTTATACAGTACCGTATGAGTAATTTAACCATTTTTATAAAATGGATGACTGAGTAATATAGTACTTTTGAGTATTATTTTATATAAATACTTGATGCTTTTACCCACATTAGTAATGCAAAGTCGATTACGGTCATCGATAAAAATAAATGTATGTACTGTCATCGACAAGGCACGACTATCAAAGTTTCAACTTGATAGATCAAGTGAAAGATGTCAATAATTAGATTGCAAGATTTTATCTTAACATGACAACGAAAATGACTTAAAGCTTAAAAATAAAAATAAAGCTGTTTACTGGTTTCAGAAGCCGGAAAGACCTTTAAGGATCTGATTAATTCATTAGGATTGGTGAACTAGATACCACGTAAGTGGTTGATGTTTCTTAGATTATTCAAATTATATGCAGTAGCAGTTTAACTTAATAAATGAATACACTTAATACTCGACACTTTTATTTCAATGCTACGAGTATCTAACTAGGTATAAGTACTTATTATTTTATTTTAAATGTAATTTTATTCTCGGCCCATGGTCTTCACATTTAAATGATTAATGTACACAAAATATTGTAAAACATTTTACAAGAGTAACGGTAGAGTTTCTTGCCCATTCTTCACCACACGAAACTACCTTTTGGAAGGGGCGACTAGGATTAATTATATTTTATTTAATGTAAATAACGTTCAAAAGTGTATTTTATGTGCCTATTTGAATAAGCTGACCTCTCGTTGTACGGAAATCCTATACAATGAGAGATCAGCTTTTATTGGAAATCTATAGCTTGATTCGTAGCCGTGTGTCTATAGATGCTTTTATAACTATACCTACACGTGGTTACTTTTACGACCAGCAGTTTTAAACTACGAACCGAGTTTATTTGTATTATGTTATAACATCCTGAGTTGCAGACTTCCTAATGTATCGCCCACTCTGGGTGTCGGTAAGTAAGAAAAAACATGTAATGTGTATCTAGGGAGTTCTATGTCTGTCCTGTTGCTAGACAGAGAAATTATTCATTCAAATTAAGGGTACTACAGAACCTAAAAGCAAGTTTTACAATGCCTAACAGTATATGATCCACTGCAGTAAACAAAATCTGAAAAATATATGATATTCTTCAGGATATATGCTAGTTAGATCAAGTCAACTTATTTGATACTATAGAAAACATCAAGAAAATGGCTCTAAAAAATCTTTTGACGATTAAAAACCATATTAATATACAGGCAATCATTCTGTTTTTTGTCACACTGTTGTACAAGAAACATATTAAAGTAATACTGTCATGTTTGTAGTCCAAGCAATAGATATTTCGTAAAAATATAATAACTTCATTTTTTTCCAGTAAATCACCATCGATGTGTCATCGCGCTTCTTTTTCTTTTCTATGGAGTTTGACAGTAACCGCGCTTTAGCTCTTGTAGCGTCAGCCTCTTAAGCTGAGAATTAGCACGTTTTAAAGCCAAAAAGTTGTAACCGACCGAATGTAGGTGTGATATAGGTACGCCTGTGCAACCCTTCTAGGGTAGAGTGGTGATGTTATATTATCCTCATTCACCCACTCACTTCTTTACAACTTTCTTGTGTTCTTTTGATAATAAAGGATATTTTGGCTGTAAACATCCCGGTTTCTGAACACCTACTCAATTTTCATCCCATTTCAAATCATATGACAAGAAATTGGGATTAGCTATTGTAATGAACCAATCACAACACCACACATGAGATTTGTTAGCATATTTACAGGATTTACAAAACCCGACACCCTAACTACGAATTAAAATCCGAAAAAAATTGATGGAAATTGCTAATCCATTGCTTCATGTGTTTGAAAAATTCTTGTGCTGAACAACGTAAATAACGCAATGAATGTTGTTGAACAGTCAAAACTAAAGGCATTCTCGTTGTCAGTATGTAACGCAATCACCCCGTGGATGTAGATACAAGTATCTATGTAAATACGGTCAAGAGTCCCTCATGTTCAAGTATTTCGTACCATAAATCAAGGCTTTGAGAACGGCTGTTACGCACAGAACTATCGCTACTCGTAACGTTTCCCCAATTCTGCTATTCAGTAGCGGTTCAATTTCCAGAACGTTTCGATTATTGAGACAGTTGCTTGATGTTTGCTCGAAATATACAACTTCGAGCAAACATAAGTCTCCAATCGAGAATTACATAGGACCTACCTTAACTAACGACACTATCAAATAAAATCAAAAATATTTGGTTTTCTGGAATAAATCAAGTTATTCCAAATAAATAACACGTAGATCGCGCCACATAAAGACGTTTCTTTAAATAAGATTCAGATGAAAGATAAAAGTATTTCGTTAAATAATTTGTGTTTCGTTTTTGTAGCTGGAATATTTTTTTTTATGTAACTTTATTATCATAATTAAAGCAGATCCGCGATTTTATGTTGAATTTAATTAATTTTAAGACACTGAGGAATTATAATCAAAATTTTTATTAGGTACTTCAGCTAACGGAGAGGCTGTATTGTTTAATATTAGTGTTCTTTGTAAAAGCTGACTTCCCGTGAGAATGGCAATATAATATTTTGAAACTAGTAACGTTTAGGACTTACTCACACAGCATACTAAATTTTATGAAGACACGAAGTATTTTTTTTATCTCATTTCTTTATAATTAATAAGAAAAAAAATTGCCTCCAGTCCAACAAGTCAAAGATGTAATCTTCTTAGAGAATATTTTGAGAGATGATATTCTTTAGGAAGATTACATCTTCATAATGTAAAAAGTTCAGGAAATAATTTCTGATCAGATTTTGGGTCTTACTGCTAGCTATTTATTCACGCCAACACTCCAATTTCAAGCGTAGTTACCTGAAACAAGAAAATTGATATTTTTAATACATTTTCAAAAGACAAGATGTCGTGAATTGCATGAAATTCGGCTAACGTACGTGTAACATTAAATCATTTTCTTAGCTTCTAGGTGTTGGGGTTATTTTATGAGGCAGCATGTTAAGAGAATGTGATTGTAATGATCAAAATGGTGATGAATGCTCGTGCCTTCTCTGGATGAGAAGAGGCCTAGTAGTTACAAGCTGATATGATCATTATTTTATATACATAACTGAAGCCCTAATGCGACACCAACTCGTATTCACCATAACAGTTGCCGTCTAACTAAGCAGTACAAAACACACTTAAGTAAAAAAAAGTAAGTTTAAATATCTAAAACCCGACTACAAAAAAATCACGCTCTTAAAAGTACGAAACAAGAAAATATTTCAGACAGAAATCAGGACATTAGGTACAAAAATGGTCAGGGTATACCGTGGTGGTGGCAGTCGTGTAAAAAATAAACAATACTGCTCCATCTTACGGTCGTTTTAGACTCAAGAGCGCAAACATTAGTGCCCGCACTCATTGAACCTTTTATCTGTTCTGTGCACTAGACTATGTCATCTGTTCCACCGTGTGTACCATCGATATACTGGATGTAATGATTTAGCAACATTTGATAACAGATTGAAGTGCTAAATTTATTTGTTAACGACTTTTACTCGACTGTGTCAATCTGGATTTTGAGGTTACTGATGAGGATTCATGTCTATTATTAACTTTAAGACAAGCTTTGAAAGAGAATTCGAAGTAAAAGCCAAATACTTTGATTAAATGGTAACACTGAATAAGCAACGTAACAAGAAAAAAAAATACAACCGAATTGAGAACTTCCTCCGTTTTTGAAGTCGGTTAAAAAGCATACAAAAATTAACGTTAAATGCAAAACGCACAAACAAAACCTTCACCAGAAATGCAAACCATTACAAACCCATGTTTAATCAAACTCATTTACACAAAACGCCACTAATATTTATGCAGCACCACGTTTACATTTTAGCGAATTATTTAGTAAATTCTCGAACACAAACAAAGTCGGAGCGCGGGCCTAGTGTAGATCCTACATAGCAGCATCATAAATAGAAATTCAAAGGCTTTTGTGAATTAAGATAACAAAATTTCGAAATATAAAGTTACATGCCCACGAAATCCCTAAGAGACAAAGCAACGGACAGACTTCAGCGGCTTCGGCGAAGCAATAGGGTTGTCAAACTTGCTTTCAGGATCAGAACAAATAAAATCACTAATAAAAGGATCAGTAATAATCCTTATTTTAAAGTAAGTACATAAAAATGTCTATAGGTTGCTCATTTCATTACGTATCTATCGCAATATACAAAATTTGTATTATTAAAAAAAAAGAGGTATATACGAATCTTATTAGGAGCCCCATGTGAACACGATGATGATGATACAAATCTTATCAAAAGGAAACAGAAATCTAAACACTCGTTTCTTGAATAGGACACGACAATTCCATAACATAGAAACGGGTAAATCTCAAAATCCGAAGAAAAGCTATTCGCTCATTCGCCTAAAACAATTTGCTTGAAACATAATGAACCAGCTCACAAAACTTGGCACAGCGGCATTTTGGCAACTTCTGCTCGCTGACAAACATTAAGCTTGACAAATCAATGTCAAAGAACAATTTTATTAAAACTCCAAGAAGTCGTAACTTATAACTTGTCCGCGACAGCCCTAGTGGCGCATGTTGTTTCCGTCGCGATTGCAGCAATATTACTTATGAAATAAAAGAGGTCGGGAGCTGCTTTCGAACATTTCCGTAACTTATGCGCCTCCTCGAATCCCCATTAGCAAATTACCGCTGTCTTCCGCGAAGCTTTGCGTAACACCAACAATATGTCCACAATAAGCAGTGCCTACTTATATATCATCTGAAATCACTTTCCTAACTTATGATAATAGACGGAACGGGACAGATGGACATCAATCTTGATTTTTTATTCGACATTCCTCTCTCGGGAGTTGGGCAGTTGGCGTCACTGGTAATTTTACGATCTCCAGTCATTTTTATTATGCGATGTGTTATAACCGGTGTCATTCACCTCGTTCAGTAAATACGCAATACTTGAGATAATATTACCTTTCATATTTTTCGACGGACTTCTGCGGTTCGCTCGCAGCCTCTTCGGTAAAATTACGGCTAATAAAATAATGTTATTACGCTAACGAATTTTTTTTGTGCTTGTTTTTTGAGTAGATAATGTTGGGTGAGTGATGAAGACGTCGATCTATCGTGGGGTGGGGTGTTAGCGCATAATACCCGTAAAAATTAGTTCGTACAAGGGTCCGAACGTACGTCAGGGTGAATGTATTGCGCCACGAGCCCCCTCGAGACGCTACAACAATCTTCTCAAATCGTTGTTGAAAATTCAATGACATTCGCCCGAGGCGAACGCTTGCGATATCTTTTTTACGAGTCACAAAAAAATGGCAGAAACTTTTTATCGGATCCAATTTTGTTCAGTAACTATGCCGGGTGGATTCGTGATAAGCTTTTTATAACAAGGGTGAGTTTCTCAACAGTAGGAGTGTCGGATGGTATGGTACGTCCGTCTAGCCGACGCATGGCGACACCAGTCACAGATCCGATGATAAAGTAGGTAGACGACCGACGTCGCGTCTAAAACTTTAACATCTTAACTAACATTATAAATGCGAAAGTAAGTTGTTTATTTGTTACCTTTTCACGCCTAAACCACTGAACCGATCATCATGAAATTTTGCAAATACGTTGTCAGGGGTACAGATAAGGACATAGGCACAGATATTATAATACTACACATAGGGTACCTTTCATCCAGAAAAAGTATTGTTCACGAGGAAAGAACAATAAGCAAAGGCTTTAGAACGCTAGAGATGGTATCATAACTTTAGTAGTAATGAGATGATACATTTTATGAGTTTACAACCTGGATTTTTGACTGACTTTACCTGAACTTTGTGTTAACAAAGGATACTTTTTATCCCGGTAGCTCGATCCCTTGGGATTCGACCTCCATGCGGGCGATGTTGCTGGCAAAAGCTAGTCTAAAATGACAGTCTTCGATGTCAAAGTCTGAATAGTTTCTGTATTAGAGCAAGTAAAACGTGTCGTTTGTTTCTGCCGCAGAAATAACTCGATATAAGCGCGAGTCCGTGTCTCACGGCGACAATTCCATCAGCTGCTTTATGAAAATGTATAAATATGTCAGTCAACAGAGCGGCGTATCATCTATTATAACTTGTATTTTCTAGATATCTTTTGCGGCGATATTTTCTTAGACGTTCGATATAATACTTCCGCATGATATGTACTAAAAAAGTTGTTTTGCAAAAAGACGCGTTAACGAAGTTATTCTTTACCATCAGAGTTTATGTTTCCAATCCAAAGTATTGTAGATTTATCTCTTGCTGTGTGCAATCAAAACTGATCGTCCTGGGGCGGATTACGGGCTACTTAAGTATCATGAAGTACTAAGATAGGTTCTGCTACTTTACTGAAACATAATACATGGTCTACGGAATAACCATGGGAAGTGATAGGAATTATTAATAGTTCAACCAGGTTTCAGACTGGCTAAAGTAGACTCATCTTTCATGGGGTACTGTCTAAAATGTTATAATAAAATACCTCCCCACATACTTCAACTGAATGAGACAAAATTCAAATCCTTTGTCAAACGCACACTATACAGGCAGGCATATTATAGGTTGGAGGATTACATAACTGATAAAAATGCCTGGCTTAATGCCGGTCCTGCTCCACACCACAACTAATTAATTGACATTCGAATCACTGTTGAAGCTGCTGAAGATAGTAAGAATTTATTTGCATTATATAAACTCAATCTCCTTTTTATTATATAGATGCATTGCACAGATGTGAGTACTTTGTACTATATAGCTACCATTTACCGGGTAATGTCATAGATTGACTTGAATGTGCCTTGGCGGCTGATAGTATGTCATGCTCACTCAAATGTCTCGCTGACGGTGGCGCGTGTGTCGGATCATTTAGCTCCCTTCAAAATGGTTGAGCTGAATGGTGCTGATCCATGCGTCATGTTCGTGAACGGGCGCCGTCAGTTGGGACTGGTCATCTCTTAGCTGCCACGGCTTATTTTAATAATTAATTAGCTGGATTGTTTTTAATTATGTTTTGATGCACTCTGGACGCTTTTAACGTGTACGGTTTTTTGTACATCGTTCTCACTTATAGTGTCAACATTAATCGATGTAACTAAGATATATGTAAAAACATTATTATTTAAAAGAGTGTCCATGGAGTTTCTTGCCCGTTCTTCTCCATAGGTACCTACTACGCTTTGGAATGGGCAACTAGCTTCATATTTCTGACTGACCGACTCCTTGACAATTCAAAAGTGCCTGTAAATGGTTTAATTGAAATAAATGATTTGAGTTTGAGTTTGAGTTTGAGTTATTATATTTACAATAATGGAGTTTTTCACACACATCCTCATATCACACCTACAACTAGAGTCGCCAACTTTTTATATCAAATATAAAAAGTTGGCGCGTTTTATATCAAATATAAGTTAGTATTTTCGAACCCGATGCCTCCCCTTGGCGTACATGGCAAAAAAAAATGTAGACATGTTTAAAAAGAATGCATATTTGTTGCTTTTTTTGAGCATACAGGTTTTTATTTTTTCAAAATACTTACATTTATGAGATTAATACTGCGCCCCTGCGAACCCTATTGCGCTTATTTCGTTATTTTGTATTGAAATAAAAATATAGTAGTTTCGCCTATTTTATTTTAAATATTGTGTTTAGGCCTCTAATATAGTAGGGTACTATATAATATAGTAGTTTATTATTAAAATAAGTTTTTAATTAAACGTAACATAACATTACATAACGTCGCACCTGTAATCGCAGAATGGTTAGGCAGAGGTGTACCTACAGTACGGACATTTGGCCAGTTTTGCTTAAATCCCATGTAATAGGGGGCGAGCCTATTGCCATATACCGGGCACAAATCCAGACTCCGGGCTGCTACTGAGAAATTCTGGATAGAAAAACCCAATAACACTTTGCCCGACCTGGGAGTCGAACCCAGGACCTCATGCTCAGCAGTAGCTGTTGCCACCACTAGATAGATAGATAGATTAAACATTTATTCAGTGCACACAAAAGACGCAGCACAACACACAAGAGCATAATAAAATGATACAAAGTACAATAATAAATATAAACAAGGTGCCAGCCCAAAGAAATAAAGTGACACAATGACATCCTTCAAATCAGACAACGAGCACAGGGCGGTGTGCGTCCCAAGGTTGCACCAAATGGGAGTCCAGCTCAGCATGTGTCAGGCAAATATACCTAACGCTGATATTCTGCTGCCTGGATCCCTGCAGACCAACCCAACTAGACCAACGAGGCAGTCAGTGATTCAATGTTGGTGACGGCGGTGTTTTTCAGTCACATCACCACTAACTTTATTGACATTATAAATTCAGAGACCACTTTGAATATTACGTAGAAGGTTCAAGTTCGTCCTAAGTAACTTGGGAGTTGCTTAATTTTTCATAGTGTTTTTTATTGTGCTGAATCAGCTGGAAAAGTGTTAATGACATCAATTAAATCGAGACTTACAACTGGATGCGACTAGACTTGCACCAGGCCATGTTACAAAAATATGGAATAGTCCAGGCCAAGTAATATGATAAAAGATATCAAGATCGTTGCAGTGCGATTTCGACATAAACTTAGGAGTTTGTCATGCTGAACTAAGTGACGCATGATTATAATAGCATTTAGCATAAAAACGTGTGAGTGTAAGTATCAGAAATTCAGAATGTTTGCACATACACATTTACGTATAAACCCTAAACGAATCCAACCTTCTTCCCGCCGCCATGTTCTTAATTAACCCACAAGGGGAAAAAATCAAGTTACAAAATATGTAACATTGTTTCAATTTATCGACACAAAATACTTCTCATATTTCGGCGTTGCGAGCCCCAAGTGTGAGAAGGGCTCAGACCCGCGGGGCGTCAAATATTAAATGCGGTTTCGGAGGTGAATGACAAACGAGGATGATGCAGGATACGCGGTTTTTCTTGTACAGTGGGCCGCAAGTTAGAGGTAACAAAACTAGTATAAGCTGCAGGGTCATTGCGTAACAGAAATAAAATGACAATTGATCGCTATGGGTTTCATTTTGACAGTTCACTCGCATTCATTGCGTTATTTACGTTGTTGAGCCGATGAATATTTCAAACCTATGAAGCAACGGATTCGGAATATCCTTAAAAACTCTCAGATAACGATTGGAAAGTGTGTTAAGCAATATGACTAATATTAAAAATGTTAGAAGAATTAATGTAATTTCAAAGACGGCATAGTAAATATGAGATAATCGAAAAATTCTGTTAAATAGATGTATTTACATATGAAGAAGCTACACGCTTTAAAAGTTTCAGGAGGGTATTATTCCCGTCCTTGTCCCGCGGTACGCACAATTTATGGCGCTAGTATGAAGTTACATAGTCATGACGTCATTTCTACGATAGTGCTGTCCTTGTCTTACACTTTTTTTGAAACGTTTATAACTTGGCAATTTTTTAAGATTTTACACTTTTTATAATATTTTATAGTAAAATTGACATCATCCCTGTTAGGGGGCAGGCTAATTCTAATTCTATTGAAACTCCGAACTAATTTCTTCAGATACTTTGCTATAGCTACTAAAGTATCTGAAGAAATTGTGAAAAAACTTTTTCAGGTTAAATTCATACGCAAAAAACACTTATAGGTAATTAATTCGTTACACATTCGTCTGTATTCGGAAAGGTTTAAATTAAAATCTCACCACTTTTGCTCACAATTATTGTTTGAATAACATTATTAAGAGGCTGACAAAAGTTAAAGCGCGGTCACTGTCAAACTGAATAGAAAGAGAAGCGCGATGTCACAACTCTGGTAATTTATTGCAAAAAATAAGCAATTATCTATTTACAATAAATCTATTGATTGGACAAAAAAAAAATCTATTACGTTAATATGTTGCTTGTAGAATAATCTGACAATAAAATCAGTACATAGGTATGGTTAATAATCGTAAAAATATTTTTTTAGAGTTATCTTCGTGTTTTTTTTTTCTATCGTATCAAATTAGTTATATTTTGTTTTCAACACACTATCTAACTAGCATATATCCTGAAGAATATCAAATTTATTTCTGATTTTGTTTACTGCAGTGGATCATATACTGTTAGGCATTTTAAAACTTGCGTTTAGGTCCTGTAGTCCTCCCCATACGTAGTAATTGAAAAAAAATCGACAAAAATTGAGGTTATACAATTAATCTCAACAGTCAGATGAAAAACATCTTTAAAGCAATTAATATTTACAATTTCGGGTTTAAATATTCAAAACCATCACATCAAACCACTCAATTTGTAAGTGACACTACAAATCGGCATCCACAGGCATTTTTCAAATCCATTTGTTTACATTTGCATCAGATTATTTTTGAACGTCAAAGTGTTACCAAAGACGTGCCGTCTACTGTATCCGCAAAACGGACACCTTTAAACTGGCGCAAAAATATATATTATGCAAATTGAGATTCATACCGTGGGGGGGTTCCGAACTGAATCTATCTGTGCTATCTTTACCTATATAAAGAGATTGCTTGTTTCTCTTTTACATAATCCGGGACATTACGCCGAGATTTTTTTTCACTGTGATTTCGCTGTGAAACATTATGGAGCTGAAGCAGCGGTCAGTGTATTTGCGATCTGAACTTTGGCCACCTGACACCTATTTATTTTGTGTAAGAGCATTGACCTTACAGGCTTAGATATACGTAAGTAAACTTGTTTTTCCTGTATCACTTATTTAATATTCGTAAATTAGTAAATGATAAAATATTCAATCCAATAACAACTTATTGTATTATATAACAGAAAGCGAACAAAAACTAACCAATACTAAGAAGGGCCGCACGATCCGTCTCGTATAAACTAAAGAAAAATAGTTAACCCCAAAACGCGAGCGAAGGACAAAATTAACCATCCCAAAAGTATTTGCAGACGGCTTAATAAGAAGCGCGTAATTATCCGCAAATCCTCCGTCGGCAAGAGCCCATATCCGTAAAGGACTTGAGCAAACTCAGTTTGGGTACCGCCAGTAATAACTTTTTGCGAAGTATGCTAACCTAACCCAACATAGGAGTTTCTCTGTACATAATATTGAAGGCATCGTATATCTGTCGATATGTTTACATTTTCGCTTGGTAACTGAAAAATCATTCGGATTTATCGCGGCATTCGTATTCATGTGTAGCTTTATACTCTTGTATATCTGGTGAGAAAGCTTTTGAATAGAAACCTAATAAAACGGAAATACGCTCAACGTGAAACAAATTTCATTAGCTATTAAATAAAATCTCAAAAAAATACTTGCAGACATAGTGGAAAGTATGCGAAACAGAAGTAGTTCCGTCGTGTTTAACTTCAAAGTTGCCAAGGAAGCTTCTGCGGGAACTTGCACGCTGTCCATAAAAAATGAAACACCTTTCAAAGGAATTTCCTCATATACAGTGAAATCTAATAAAGTGTAACCGTCTGAAACTTGGTAAGTTCACTACATAAGACACGATTGCCACTAAATTATGAATCATATAAACACGAGAACTCGAAACTTGAGAGTTATTACATATTACGTAGTTCATATCAAAATTTTAAATTGAACTATAAACTTGCTTAATTCAACCGGGGTTTGAAAGGGGTGAGCTATATTTTGGAACGTAAATGTGGCATTAAGCACTGGTGCGAGGGAGACAGAAGATGTGAAAAGTCTAGTATGACGTAAATTGCTACACCGTCGGAGATGATTCGTGGAGACATTTTTATTTTGCATAGCGCAAATTTCAACGCAACCTTCTTGCGTACTTGTGACTTTGTTCCTTATTGGGTTAATTTGTAGATACACTGTGTTACTTGTTTAATCTCGTCATGAGCTTAAAAGGCATTTAATATGGAGCACTTTTGTAACGTTCATATTTTTTTTTGTATCATTCAAAAAAGTAGGTACATCACTTGTTCGCGTGTCATGCGAAAATGAATAAAAAGCTCAATTGGATTTTCATTGAAATCAGCTGAGTATTTAGCTGAAAATATAACCTATTTCGTGTCTGATGGGGCTCGTTAACCGTTAATATTCGTTTTACAAACATTGGTATTTTATGACAAAACCGTAGTGAGTGGTGTATTATGTTAAAATATACTGCGCTGAACCCTTTGAATGCACAAGCGAGAAAGCATCATGGCCGTCGATCACTGAACAAACACGCTCTCGCGTCCGCCGCACGCTCCGCTCGCCGCAAATTGAATCGTGACGTAATATTTAACGTAGATATTTTGCGCTACCCTCGCCCGGCGAAATTACGCGACACAGCCTTGCCCGGGAATAACTTATCATATAGCTCGTTTAACTCAGCCATCAATAAGTCATCGTCGAATAATTTTATTTTGATGTCGACTAGAACTCGGCTACCGTGTAATTCATTTCCGTAATGTAAAGTCATGTAGATAAATTTATATCTAAATACAAGCTGACGGTATCGTTTCGTAATATTAGGAATATTTGTTTTTTAAATTACGATACGGTAGCGAGTCGGTTCGTCGTACACATCGAGCTCTATGAACGCGTTTTCTCGTCTTTCAACAACACTTTGTGTATTGACAGAAGCTACTGTGAAATGTAGCTATAAATACACGCAGCGCTTAGTACATGAAAAATACTTCAAATCCATACAAGTTTGCTCATTTTTTCAAAATAATAAAAAAACACCTACTTATTTCGTAAACACGTCCATCAATGTTACATCTCAACATAACTCTCGACGATCAAACTCCGCTCACATTTTCCATTGCACCCAAAAGTGCCATAATGCGTTAGCACACAAAATTCGGTTTAAAACACGCGTCGTATGCACGTAGGTGTGGGGCGGCTCTTGTAAAATGGGCCGAGGCTCTTGTGGCGCACACTCGTCGTGTTTGCCCGACTCACTCGCAGTGTCGGCGCGAACATATCGCTTCCCTGATATCGGTAAACAATTTACACGTTTCCTATACAATACAAGCGGTGTGCACAAGTTCGGATGTATTTATGTATGTCGGGTACAAATCTTGGGAGGTGGGCTAAAATGTACCCGCGCGGCGTAAGAGGGTTAGGTGTTATTGATGAGCTGTTACATATTTTTGGGTAGCAAAACGTTATGTGCACTATTGATGAGTACTATCTTGAGTGTCTGCGTGAATGGTGGGTTGTGTGCCAAGTTTTAGGTGACACACTGGATTATTTTTACTTTTACTAGACACTGTAGGTACTTTACGTTCTGAAATGTAGGTGAATCAAAAAACTATATTACGTTACGTAAGTTTGTAACGAACATGAAAAGGGCCAATTAGTTAAAAAACTATTAACAAACTAAAATATGGAGTCGAAAAATTCCTGCGCATCGCTGTCGACTGGTTATGTACCCAAGAGACTGGCGGCATTGCCACGTTGTAGGCAATGCTTAGCCTCTGGTCCCATGGTTCGCAGGAACTGTCAGCCAGGCGTTTGGAGATTTCGTTGAACAAACCATGAGCACACGGACCCCACGGCCCGAGAGTTTCAAACCTCGAAAATATAATTACCGATAAGGTTATAATACTTTCGCCGCTTGAGGTTTTCCGCAGCTGCAATAGTTTGGTAGTTAAATTAGGTGAAGCGATAACATTCTTAATTTTCAATATTCCGCTGCATCACGTTGCTGCCGAGCATTTTTACTACAACAAAAAAACAAAATAAAATCGACCCTTCGGAACACCAAAAATGGAACACCAAGCCAAATTCATCAATCCCTACCGAACCCAAACAAAAAACCACAAAATCCAGCCAGTAACCTCCCCATAGAGTATAGACCCAGCGGCTGTCTGAACCAATCTACCGTGGAACGCGCTGCTGTCATATCGGAGCGCTCAACAATTACTCAACACCTGCGGCCGAGCTTATTACCAACAGTTTTCGACACTTTAATCACGTACAAACTTATTTACACAGGCGGATGTATTAACGCCAAGAATAGGATTTGTGTCGTTAGGTGTTATGTCAGCTCGATGGAAGCCGTTTTACACCTTTGGGGAAATCTGATTTGTATTGGCTGGTCCAGGAAGGTTGAAATAATCAACAAACTTTTCAGGCCAGTTCTATGACTGTCAGATGAGTTCTAGGAGTGCAAATCATAGTTGCGAAGTTCATTACCGCGAAATGCGTTACTGCGAAAGATTACTACCGCGTCGATCTTTACAGCGATGTAGTAGTCGAGATGGAATCTCACTTGGAAGTAGCGCTCGCCGGCCGCTGCCGTTGGTCACAGTTCTAACCTAACCCATTACATTCGCAACAACCAACGTCGCAATAGTAAACTTTCGCAGTAACGTACATCGCGGTAATGAACTTCGCAACAGTGATTTACACAGGAGTTCTAGCTAATATTTGTTGATAATTTCATAGAAAATTCTATGTATTTCTATTGTTTTATAGTAGGACCCTTTAAAACAGGATCTGGCGGATCAATCTAAATGGACTTATCATAAGATATGATCATTTACTGACTTCCTTTGGAACAAAATCCAGGACAATAGAAAAAAAAGATGGAAATCTAATTACTTATAGGTAGATAAACATCATCATCTCATTCTGCTCCACGTATCCCAATCCATTTGGGTTCAGGGGGAACATGTATTTTTATATCTACACTTCTTTATTAGTCGTCAGCTCGGTAGTCATCCAAACAATAACCCTGTGTTATTTCATTCCCGACCCTTAAACCTAACATGAATTTGATGTATGTTCGGTTCTTCGTGAAATAATTTCAGCTCCGAGAAGACCTAAGCTCCCGTAGGCTTTGTGAGAAAATTACGACACTCTTAGAACGCCAATAACTTCTGAAATTGTATACCCTCTAATAATAATGTTATTGGGAAAGCAAATACTGTACCTACTGATCAATAAGACACAGAAATATAGTGACATAGAAATATGTGTAGTAGAAAATCGTTAAACAAGAACAATATAACCCAAATCCTAACGACTAAACCAAACTAACACATAACATAACATAACATCACGCCTTAACCAAACTACTTGTTCTAAAATGTATTGTGTGACCCCACGATATACTAAATGTGCGTATCTGTGTTTAACAACTAAATGTTTTCATTCATTCAACCAGATAAATGAAAAATAAAAAAACTTTGTGCCAGCTACCGAAACTTTTCGAAAGGTAGAAAATAAACCACGGACATTGTAAGTATAATAAATCCTCTGAAAGTCGATTACCAGGGGGAAATTTTACTCCATCACAAAGAGGATTACCGTGCAAGCTGTAACCCAAAATCTATTTAACTCATTACGATCTACCCGAAGCATTTTGTAGGGTCAGGTAATTGGACGTAAGTAGTAACCACAATTCGGCAACCCTCACAATAATCAACTGAAACTATTGATTGTAATTGAAACTTAAACGAGGTGCGAATGACCCCGGATTATCCTTAATAGTGGAAGAGACATACCCTGATAACATTAGGCCTTTTGTAAGTTGCTACCAAGTGTACAATATGGAGCGGTGACTAGTTACTTTAGATTATTTTTCTGTAACTGAGATGAACAAAATAAGAAATTTATTTTATGCCACAGAAACGAAACGAACGAATGATTACGGTTTATTGAGAAGAAAGTAATAAATATACTGCTCCAAACCCAAATAGCTTGAGAAGAGAACAATGATGAAAACTGTATCTGCTAGGATGACCATATGGAACTTTAGTGTAGTCACCGTTGTATGAGCCGAGAACATATACAATTTAAGTATGATTGAAATCTGTATCTCCTTACAGCTTGCTAAGTCCCGACCTAGATATAGACAAACATGTGTTTAAGAGTCTGGCTGCTAATAATACGGTAACCAATTTAGGAATCTTTACTCAAGTCATTCAACTCATAGTAGTCTTGCTTTAGATACTATTAATAGAACAAAGTTATTAAATTAAGTGTCTTAATGATAAGATTGTCTTAAAAAATGATTATAAGTTCATTAATGTAAAGGATGATGCTATTGATCATCTAACTGCTGGAAAGACGACTACTGAATTAGATAATAATGGATTTGCCAAGAAAGAAAATTAAGTCGGCTCTTACGATGATCACAATAGGACCAAGCATATCCGTATCAAAGGACCACTCGATGTATCATTTTCCGTGACAAATTAAACGTCCATAATTTTCAATCAAGCCCCAATATTTGGCTCGATACAAAACAAAGCTAAAATGAAAGCCACGTATCCGCCGGCATGGCAACTGGCGCATTTCGCCCAATAAAACGTATTTGCTGAAGGTGGTCTCGTCCGTACATTAATATCGTTCGGTTCAGCCTCGCCTGATTTACGAGCGCCACCGCTGAAAACTCCACCTTCAGTGGAAACATACAGGATTGTGGTCGGTACGGGTCTGGATAGACGGACTTTAGTTTTAGAGTGTATTTATAAACCTTTGAGATACAAACTGAGAAACTGTAACGATTTTACATATGGAGCAAATCATAATATTAGAAAAACACATCATTTAAGCAATGAATGTTGACGAATTTATATGTGTCACATATATAATGTACATAACAACTATATATACCACATTTCACTATCAAAAGCATCCGGTAAAAGATGTTGTAATCGATTTAAATCCTAACCCGAATGTAGCTAGTTAATGAAATCTGGACACATTAAATTACCTTTTCAGTGGACCTGTTTTCTTAAAGGGGGATGCCCATTTTTGGCCAGAAAGGCACAATAACTTACGTTTAAGGAAAAAAAAACATCGTCAATTTTAACAAGTCCTTCATTTATCCGAACAAGATTGCAACATGTTTGCATTATTAAAAAGTACTGAAAAGTTGAATGACATTCACGATTGTGGATAAAGCAGCAGTGCTGCCAACACTTATCAATTTCGTTCACGAAATAATCGATTATGTTTTCATGGATTTTTTTTCATTAATCTTCTTCTCTATATAATATATATGGTGTTGTTTTTTTATACAATTAATGAACAGGTGAATTAACTTCAGTAGGGTTTCAGTGGTGATTATGATTTTGTATTAAATTGTGATTCGAATAAAATATCGATATCGTTTTTTGTGTGTGTGGCAACATTGTGTTATGCCGGCCGGTTGTCAAGTCAAGACGCAGTTAAGTGTCAAATCACAAAAACCTACAGAATCTACTTTCATTGTTTGCATTTTCCTTACTAAGTTTATTTTCTTGTGGATTCAATATTTAACTATTACCAATACACAAACAAGCTTATTTAATGGATTCCGACGATTATTTTAACCCGGACTTGTAAATTCAATGATTGTAAAACAATTACGTTAATCAAGACTATAAACTATTTTATCTTAAAAACCCTAACTTTTTTTAAACCAATGCCTTGACCAGTTAATTGTTTAAGTTGCAAATTATCCTATGTATATACTTTAAAATGTGTGCTCGTGGCCGAAGTGTCTATGAACGGAGGGCATTCCCCTTTACCACCGGCGACGAAAACATAATTATATCACAGCATATTGGTCATAAATCAAATACTGCTATTTAACCTCACTAAACTTACTTTAACTTTACTGAATACAGTACGCAACTTAAGTTTTTATTCCAACAAAACTTGGCAAACATTTTGACAATGAGTCGGAAAAAAGAGCAGACGGTTTTAAATGAATTGAAATTAATGTTATCAGCAATAGGATCTGCCATATGCAACGTATTGTTAACATTTCGGCACGTGTAGCATTAATGAGGTACCCAAAGAAAGACGGGTTACTAACCAAACTTTGACACGACAACAACTGATTTTCATTGTCGAGATTTAAAATTAATAGGTAATGCTACGTAAAAAACAACGAAACTTCTTTGAGGAAAAAGTTTTTTTTTTCTATCTTAAGTCTGGAGAACAGAACCGCCCGCTTCTTAATAACCCGTATGTTTTCCAAGCAACACTTCTCACACGTGAAGTAGTGGGAGAAGCAGCGAGATAAATTACTTAGTCCGGACATCTGAACACTGTACCTACTTGTGCATGAGACCTCCTTCCCTACCGTATAATCGTGTCTCCGACAGTCGGAGAGGACTTCGATACAATTTTACAAATTAAAAAGTTTTAAGATGGATTTAAGTTTGCTCACGTAGATACATGAGTTCAGGAACTATGTGTTAAAAAACTAGGAATAGCTCAGTTTGAATACGATAGACTATTTCAGGAACACGTGTGGCAATAACTTATTGGATTTAGAGTTGACAATAGCATATAAAGTATGAGTTGTCGACATCTTGATAGCCGGGAACGTAATGGGAAAGGGAACAGCTCTATTGAACTCAACGCTTGAGAATAAATTGGACAGGGACATTTATTGTCTTCAAAAATTGGTCCTAATGTTTAAGAAAAAGCCGTTTGACCGATGGGATTTACCATCGTCAAAAATAACGAAGTTCCTTACAAACTATAATTCCTATTTAACCCCTTAAAGCGTTAATTTCCAAAAATCCTTCCTTAGTCCTCACATCTGTTATAAAAGGAACTCTCGTGCAAAGCTCTCAGCGACTCAGCGGCTGTGCGTTGTCTGCCAGTGAATTAAAGATTTTTATAACGTAGAAGATTAACGACTTGGAGAATCTGAGTGCGAGCATGTCCGACACGTCGCTGATGACAAACATCGTCCAGAAGAAGCCCTGCGAATTGGCCACTTTGAGGGAAAAGTCGTTAATAAAATAACACGGTCCTATAACCGAGGATGTTGAAGTAAAAACAACGT
Source organism: Dasypolia templi (assembly GCA_963555695.1). Classification (NCBI taxonomy): domain Eukaryota; kingdom Metazoa; phylum Arthropoda; class Insecta; order Lepidoptera; family Noctuidae; genus Dasypolia; species Dasypolia templi. The sequence continues at coordinate 3,385,637 of OY743148.1, read as the reverse complement.
TCAAAACTATTACTTCAGAGTTCAAAGTGCCTGTGCAAAACATTACCGTGAAGAACACATTTAACATAACTTATTCCAATGCTTGCAATTGATCTACAACCTCACCTAAACACGTCCGCTACAAAACAGCTATCTAGCAGTCATCGTGCAGCAATCACTTCACCATTCGTTCGTCGTCAGGCTCGCACGGTACAAACTGCCATAAAAGGAATCGGACTGTCCATCTCGTTCATAACGAGACCCGGGAACCGAAGCCCTAGGACAGAATAGGACATTTCGTGCGGTTATTAAGTGTGTAGGTTTCTTTGGTTGGTTCAAGATGGAGGTTATAGCCAATAGGTGGTCCGGTATGCTGTCTGTTTTTGTTATGGGGTTTGTTTTGATCGTAAAGCTATGACTTCCATACAGATTGTAGCATGCCACAGTATCGAGAGTTGAAGGGCTCTAGAGTTTAGTTAAATTAGCGCCAATTTTACCAATGAAACTGAACGCGATCATCACATCTAAGACGCGTTCAAGAGCAGATTCTACAAAAAATAATGGCACTAACAGCCCTTAAACCTAGTTTATGTGCTAATTGCGTTCAGTTTCATTGGGAATATCCACCCTTAGTCTCAAAAAATTTTAAGGGACGAAAAATTCAAGCTCATACGAAGCCAAGTTACCCTGGTCATGGTCACACATACGGGGAACCAAGTATTCCAATCCAAGTATTCATTAATCCATTTGAATCCGAGTATTCTCCAAAATTCTTGATTCCGAGAAGCTGAGATGGAAAAGGCTGCACATTTTTCTGGAATAAAAAGTTCAACACCAACTTTCGACGTTTTACTTGCCCAAGAACGAAAACACTTCACAACAATACCTTTTACTTAACAATTCTAGATGCAGTATAGTTACTGCACTTCTAAGTTAACGTCCCCAGACAAGGCGTATTTCTCAGCGCATCTCCACCAGTCACCTTCTACCCGGTTCTCGAGCCCGGGTTTTACGATACCCGCATTATTTTCGCTTATACGAAAACCTTTAAGTTTCAAGCTGTTCTTTGCGATGAAAAATGTATGTGTAATATCTGCCGCTGGGTTTATTTTTTATGATTTTCTTGTATAATAGAGTTTGTATTATGCGAAGATCAAGCGAAGTATGGCAAAGCCCTGACGCGACAGTCGCGGGGGATCAAGGCAATTTTATAACTAGAAGAGACATGGCAGGTGGGATTTTAAAATAAATAGGAATATTTCATATCATAGCCTCGGGAAATAAAATAATATCCGGGGAAAAGTTGATTTCATTTCAACTATGATTCCGTCAAATATAGCTTATTTGCTTTAAAATTGTTAGATTCATACGAGGGAAACGGTAGCTCGGGGCGTTTCGCGGTAAATCCATTCTAGGAGACCACCACAATTCTAAATAAAATATCACCGGCGAGAGCACATCCCGCTGACTCTTCATTTCTACAATATTCACCGGCAAGCCATGCATCAATGTAACATGGCTTCCCTGTTTCCGCATTACCTGCAATGCAAACTTTCAAACAAAACACATTAAATTAAGCGAAATAACACCGTTTAATATTTTAAAACAAAAGTTGTAAGGGGGGTTATTTGAATGGCGGTCGATTGTTGTCACTTTAACGAGTGGCCGTTCTTTGTTGGAGTGCGCGTCGTAGGCGCGAAATGCAGTAACGTAAACACGAATGCAGGCCTTTGAGAGGCCTTGGAGCGCCGAAGTGAACGGAGCGGGCAAACAGCTCGCAAACAAGTGCGTTGCTGAATTCATAATATATGCCACACATGGATGATGAAACAATATTCCGTGCAAAATAAAATTAAATTGTCTTCATTTATTATGATAATTTTATTTCAGCAATACCTACTCTAGTAGTCCATGACTGGAATATTAATTTATTACTTATGTAACACTGAAGCCCTGAAACTTCAATCAAATTACAATTTATTATAAAGGTTGTGCTTACATTAAAGATTAATTATGTATGTTCTCGACCCTCTCATCACTTAGTAATGTTATTATTAATTATGGCTATATGCGTAACAGTTGATTAAAAAACAAGAACATATCACGAACAGAATACTTCCCAACATTAAAATGTCTACAACCTGCACACGTGCGTCCTGTCCGTCAAACAACAATATCGATTGCTACAACTGGGACGAAATATTTCTTATATGGGCCTGCATTTTGAAAGAATAACCTACCACACTAGGGTTGCTCCGACCCTCGTCCCTGAGGCTCCCTAGTCAATGTCGTTCCCTAGTCCTCTGGTTTCGGGGCCCCGTGTAATGGTGCTTTGTGCGACGCGCAGGGCGCAGGGCCGCCCCGATCGATACCGCTCACGTGCGCTAAACGCGGCAAAGGCAATTCTTTGTTCTGCCAACTTATCGCTAACACGACCCTTTATTAACTTCCGTGTGATACTTGGCGTTTTTCGCTTGACAATATAATAGTCTACCAGTTTTTCGGGGTGTAAACGTTTTCGTGTTTTTAATGTACTGCTTCATAGATGTTATGTGGAAGTTTTGTAATGCATCTGTAATAAATTACGTAGATTTACTTAGCAAGTAGGTGATGAGTGTATGCATGGAGGAGTAATTAATGTAATGGAGGGATATAAATAGATCCCAGTTCTCTTTGAGCTCGTAAGTTTGAGGTATAGTGGGTTTTGTAGAAGTGTGCGTTTAACATCTGAAATATCCCCGCATTTGTATGCTTGTCGCTCTCGGCAGTTCCCTAGCGAGTTAAGCGTACCTCCTTACCATTCCTCCAGTGGTTCTTAGATGAGTCTTATGCCTAGAAATCTTACTGTTGGATTTTCAACACTAGACTTAAAGCCAAGAGTTGAAATTCAACCGCGCGCTTTTATTTAGGCATTAAATTTAGGCGTTGTCTTGTGTTAGTAAAAACAGACATTACTTTCTATACGTATAAACTTCAAAGTAAGACTTACTGTTAGTTATCTCGACTCCCGCAGATTTGTCAACGCCTTATTGGAACCAAGTGTTTCCAAAGTTTAGAGTAGGTCATTAGTTTTGTACTGAAATCCCGATCGATGGGAACTCATCTCAGCTTTACTAATGGACTGAAACAAACGATGAACAAAAATAATGCTCGACAAGTTTTCGCTGGCTTATGTTTAAAACAAAACCAGAAATGACAATCATTTTTCTCTGTAGCATTTTCAAATTAATAATTAAATTTAGCAAGTAGGATCAACAAAATACAATCCAATTTCTTATTTTTGAAATATTATGTACCTATAAGTTTACGTCCACATGTTTTAATCTAAGCACGTTTCCTAAACATCACGTCGGTGATATGCAACAAGTAAGTCTAGCGATTCTATAATCATTTGGCAAGTCGAGCTTTTCAGCTTGAATAATTTCTTCGTTTAGCCCATTAGTGCATTCTGAATTAGTGACGTCATTGTTACATCTATTGTTTTAAGATAAGTTATGCCACATTAGCGATAACATCGATAAGCTGTTCTTATCTTAATAGTATCCGCTTCTTGCGAAGAATGAAATGACGCCATGTCACAGATTTTTTATCTAGACATAAGTTACGAAGCTTGCACGTTTTTTTTTTTTATCTGTGCTATAATCTCAGATTGCAGAAACATCCCTAGATATTGTAAGATTATTCAGAAGCTCGATAATCTGTGTATACTTTTTCTATTTGTATGGTATCTCTAATAAATAATTTATCACGAATGCTTGTAAGACGCGACTCTCTCTCTATTTCAACGCGTAGTATACAATACAGTACAGGTCTCCTCCATTGCACAACATACTTCCCAGTGCTGGTTCCCGAATGCAACTCTTTCCTGTTACCTGGTTTCCGGTCACCCTGGCGGGTAGCCCGTTCCACATCGAAATGATGATAATGATGATCTATTCACAATTTATCTGGGTAAAGTGATGTCACTCACTGCGTAGGTCTATTGTATATTGTTCTAATCTTTGTCTATATTTATATCTTCACACCCATTTTACTTTACTTCACAAACTAGAAGAACGTGCAGTAATAAATGTAGCTAGAAATTACAATTGTGAGTTATGATGTCATTTACTAGCCAAATCGTTATTTCCTTCAATTGTAAGACTGACGCGGGATGACTCATCTAGGTAAACTTTTTTACCATTTGATAATTTTTGACTAAAAAGGTTGGTATGGTCCAAAAGATGGAATGCATTGTGTTGTGTAACCAATATCGCTAATGAGCTTGGAAGTTTCCTTAACTTTATTTTTATATAAGTACATACATACATTATAAACTACATAATTAAATGCACAGTTGCTACTGTTCTTGCTTATTCCTTTTGTTTCGTTTACGTTCATACATCTGGTCATATACGCATGCCGGTTGCAAATACAATATTGTATTAAACAAAATATGCGATTGGTCAAGAATTCAAATATTACAGCAGGTACTGAAAATAAATGTGTCAGGGACCAATACCAAGAATTCACTCGATACTGACATGAAACAGGCGCTCACAAAAACGATTGTGAAATCGATTTATTATAGAAGATTAAAAATATTCCACCTCGATGATTGAGCAATTTGCGACACGTTTGACGTCGGCGGATACTCGCTGTTGTATGTATATAGTTTACATAATATTCATTAGCTTTACACGAATGTTTTGTTATAGGGTGTCAAAGAATTTATTTCAAAGCACATAAAATACACTTTTGAAACGTGCGCCTTCCAAAAGGTAGTTTCGTATGGAGAAGTATGAACAAGAAACTCCACCGTTACTGTTTAGAATGTTTTACAATAGTATGTTTATATTAATTATGTATATAATTATAATTATGTGAAGACGATGCACCAAGAATAAAACTACGAAACCACAATAGGTAAAAAGGATTAAAAATGAAGCAATGATAAACTGGAAGACAATCGTAACATAGTTGCGGAAAAGTCTAGATGCCACCCGCATGATGATTTTCTTGGCCATATCAGGTACTAGCGTTGTAAAACTTCTAAGCTGTTTCCTTGAAAGAATTTAGACGTTTCTACAAGGTCAGAATAAACCTTTCTTGCCCTTTCTGGAAATTTTCTCTATTGGCAATGTTGCCATGTCTAAATGGACGGTTACTTCGCACAAATTGCTGCTGAAGCAGAAATAATCTATTTTTTTTCTTTCACAACTCGTTAAAAGTTACTCACGATATTATGAATAGTTTAAAGTGGAATGTAGATCAAAGTGGTTACAATAATTTACGAGTATACTGTCTCCACGAAGTCGTGTTTGTTTTCATTCGAGTTTGTTTACTAAGCTAATATGTTTGTTTTCTGAAAATATTTGAACTACCACGAAATCAATGTTGTTTTTTTTTAAACGGTTTTATTTAAGTGTTTGATGTGACTTTGATATAAAATGAATGGTTGAAAATGAAGCGTATGTTAATAAAATGTGTTCCCTTCCAATTTTAACCCGTCTGTCTATAACGCAAGAGTGAACAGGCATCTTTTGGGCAGGCTCGTTCCATCATAGACCTCATCCATCGCTTTCCATCAGCCGTGATTGATGCGACGAGCAGGCCCATACAGAAATAAAAAAAAAGGATCGAAATCGAAAAAAAAACTAACTGTAGAAGATAGATTGCCTTCAAGAGAAAGAAACACCCTGAAACAGTTTCAACACCTCCGGATTCATCAGCATAATCATCATTTCAGCCGAAAGACGTCCACTGCTGGACATAGGCCTCCCCCACGCACCACAACTTCGATCGGTTCTGTGCTTCCCGCATCCAGCGGATTCCTGCGGCCTTCAAAAGGTCGTCTTCTGGTACGTGGTCGCCACTCCAGAACCTTTCGGCCCCATCAGCCATCTGTTCTGCGAGCAATGTGCCCCTGCCCACTGCCCCTAAAGATTGACAGTCTATGTCGGATCATTTCATTTTTAATTCGATCAGAAATGAAGACATCCGGGCACAGGCATAGGGTAACCTCTAAGCATAGCCCTCTCCCATTGCCTTTTGGGTGACTTTTAGCCTTCTAAGGCCCATTTGGGACCTCAATGGTGACCTCTGTTAACTTCATCATTATGTTGCCTTTATCCCAATTAATTTGAGGTTGGTGCAGCACGTCTTCTTCTCTCATATTTCTCTATTAGTCATCATCTCAGTGGTCAACCCTTTCTAGCCATCTCTCACACAATCCATCCATCGTTACTTTTATCTTCTTCTACTCTTAAAGCCATTCATTCTAAAAACTTTAGACATTTTCTTCCCTCACAGACAACCACAGAACTTTACTTTACGTTACCTGTGCCACTTTCATCTGTTTTTTTTATTATTGATATAGTTAATAACTGAGTGTCAACACGGCAACACAGTGAGGTTCTTTATAGGCCTAAGTTGGATCTATTTCCGAACTATGACTCACAGCCATAACTCAAAGACCACTAAACTATTTCATTGACATTTACCTGTCACATTTACAGCTTCTAAAACACATAAAATAACAACTAAACGATCCCTCACGCTACGCCTAAAGGGAGCACTGCAGTAAACACTCCACAAAGCACGCGATCCGAATTAAAAGATAAATATACACCACTAAAACTGTTAATGGTCGTATTAAATATGAATAAGCGTTGTGTGGTGCGCTGTGGTCGCTGCGACCACGTAAGTTCACGTGGTCGCGAGTGCGTTTATCACACCACATAATGCGTGCGTGCTGTTTAGCGAATGCATTGGTCAGTCGGGTTTTGAATTATTGCGATGTAGGTTTGGACCTTGCATTTGGTTAATGTATTTTAGATTTGATGGAAGAGATATATCTCACAAGATATTACAAGTGGGTATGCCTAATTTAAATATGAGAGTCAATCTCAAAAATTCTGATTCATTCATCGGTTATGCTTTAAATAATTTTCAACGAATGTACGAACGCTCCACGCATTTTACAAGGTTATTTTTAACCAAACACCAAAGACATGAAAAAAAGTCCTACCAACTCGATCCAGACACTTAATCCAGCAGCGCAAACGAAATACAAATAGCAACAAAACCTGCAAGTCACTAGATTATTTAACAAACAACGATCACGATAACGTAAGCGGATCAATCAGTTATTCAGACTACCTACCGTTGCCATGGCAACCCGATGACAGCCCGTAATAGATTATAGACGCGCTCCATCCATCTATTGTGTTGTACTATTAGTCTATTATTGGTACCTTATTTATAGAAGGTTTAATTATAGTTTTTTTTTTATTTAGATTCGATAATCGTGTTTGATTCGTAACGGTTCAATGGTTTTAATGATAGGCGCTGCTTTCGAAACAATATGGCGGCGTTATGTTTTGACAGCTGTCTATGTCAACCCTCCGCTTGTCATAAGTAGAATCTTTCAAAAGTTCCACATTCTAATTTTACTTAACAAACGTTAGCAAATATTTTAGTCCACTCAAAATGCATAATCTTTTAAGTGCTTGCTTCCTTTTCGACTAATTCGTCTTCACTTTTAGATTTTGTAAAAGACTTCTGCCGAGCTGAGCTTTCGAATTTTATAAAAGCTTTTAAAATAACGGAATAGCAAATGGATTTGGCGGTACTTAATACGTCCTGTTTAGATTTCCGTATGTCTGACGTGGTTAGGATAAATCACTCTTTCAATTCCCTTATACGTACGCCTTCGCCTTAATGTGGCCTCGTAGGTCATTGAATCTAGAAGCTCCTCTACCGGTGTTTTTTATAAAATTATTTTACCGGCTTTGTTTTTGAGGCTGTCAATTAGAGGATGAAATGAGGGGCGCGTCTACACGGACGGGGCGTAAAACAGAAAAATTTATGAAAAAAGTGGCGTCCATCCATATCAATACCGAAAAATGCAGCACAGCAGAAATCTAGCCACACCGTCTGCACCCAACCCTTCCGATACATACGGACTAAAACAAAAGCCATCCGTCATCTGTTTCGTCACGTCGACAAACATTACCTCGTCCAAGTTTAGTCGTTAGCCCTCGAGTCATTAGTCACTGGGATTACATCCGCCGTTCACACGTCCCGTATTGATTGCACCGGTCATATTGACCGGCGGCGTTTACATTCGGAATTATTTCCTAATAACGCGCTCGGAGGGTTAACGATAACGGATGGAATGGGTATTTTAATATGGGTTACCCTGCGAATTCCTGTTTGGGGAATACCTCGTAACGATTTGGTGGAGGTTTTGTGCGATCTCAAGGTGGGATAAGGTTAGAGTCGTAATGTGTTTCAAAGGACGAATATCAAAATTACCATAGTGCGCTTGCTGCTTCAAATAACTCAAAAACAGTAATTTATAAACAAGATTAATCAAAATTAATATCTAATATAATTTTTTATTTTTTTGGGGTAACTAAAGGTTGCCAACTACTAAGGCTGCTGACTAAAAGATACTGCCCTGCGACAGACGGACGGACAGCGGCTGTCCGTCCGTCTGTCGCAGGGCAGTATCTTTTGAAAATTAATAAATGTGTTGACTGTAAATTTCACAGACTGTGTATTACTATGGATGATAACAACAAATCCTAATTCTAACTAATATTATAAATGCGAATGTAAGTTTGTTTGTATGAAATTTAGCACACAGATAGACCATTACCTGGGAAGGACATAGGCTACTTTCATCCTGGATCTCAGACAAAGTCGCGGGCAACAATTCATAATAAAAATTAAAAATAGTTCAAATTTAAAGGGGGTCCCTCTCCATACAAGAAACGTGTTTTTTTACTAAAGAATTAAAAAGCATATATTAATATTTATTGTTAAATATTGTGCGATGGTACGGAACCCTTCATTCGCACTTGGACGCAAAATCAAAAGTCATTTATTCAAACTAGGCTGAGAGTCAGCAATTTTCGAACGTCAAAATTACATAAGACAGTCCCCCAAAACGCCCGCCCTTCACCACTTCTTTAGCTGGGAAGAAGAAGTGGCGCAACAAACTCCCCAGCAGCTTTTTTTCTAATCGGTGATAAGATTTCCGTACAAAGTCCACTTTTTGGAACATGTAGTACCTATCTCTCACGTACTTTTAAAACACCGATCTCTCATTATGTTACTTATCATTATAAAATTGTTATTATACTGTCCGACATACGTAACTAATAATATAATAGCACAAGCTAACGAGTTTGAACACGCGACTATTTAAGTACGTCACACATAAAAATCCACAAGACCTGCATGTGATATGTTATTTACCTATTATTAAAAAACAAAGTACAGAAAGTCAACTACAGTGTTTTTAATTTTTATATATCCCATTTGGTAAACAAACTCGGTATTACTGTCGCAGATGGTTTTTCGAATCCGCTGTTTTACACAACCGCTAGCTGTTTTACAAAACAGCTCTGTTATGTAAAACAGATGAACCGCGTTCAGCTGGATTATCATTATTGCGTTACGTTTAACAAAACTGATACCCACGTTTAGACGTAATGTATTGACTTATCTGCAGTCATAGGTTTGGTGTGGCTTCTGATGCCGAATCGGTTGCAGTAACTAAGCTAGGGCACCCGGACCAATTGGTTTAGGTTAGGTTAGAACTGTGTACCACCGCGAGCGAGCCGAGCAAACAAAGCGAGCGGAGCCGCGGTAGTTGCTGGCGAGCGCTACTCACAAGTTGGGCGCAGTTTTTGGCTATTTAGTATTTTTAGGACGGACTTTCAGAAAACTCTGAAAACTTTTTATACTAAATTTTCTTTAACTGATATTAACAGTAGACTTTGTCGCTAACGATAGCAATTTGGAAGTGGAACAAACAAAATGGAACAATTTTTTGAGTTGGAAACAATTTACAGGTTATACAGAACAAATAGGAATGCCTTTGAAGACTATTGAAATTTGAAACAATATTTCTTGACGAAAGTAAGTATTAGAATTGGCGAGAGGAAGCAACAAGCAAGGAAAATTCTCGTACTTTAAAAACTATATAATTCAAGTCACAGTCGCATCTCAGCGACCCTCCCGACCCTTGCTCGAGCCAGCCCGCGCCGCTGAGCCTGTAGCTTTAAATTCGTCCATAAATAATATCAATCCTGATCCAGCTAGTCATTTGCTGCCCTCTTCCAGCGACGCCCTAAGCCGAGGTTCGTACCCCACAGGGGGTGCCCTTAGCGTTGTCGCTTAGTTTTAGTTAGTAAATAAGTTTAAGTCCTGGCTGGAGGCCTTAATTTATTAGGGAATCCACAGGCAAGTCCGCTTAAGCAGACGACAACCGCATAGGTTGACCTGCGAGATGCCAAACAAACAAACAAACAAAAGCATCTCAGCGACATTCAATGTCAAAAACGTTTGTAAATTGATTGTATTTTGACAGATTGAGACTGAGATTAGAATGCCAACGTTCTCAAAAATACGGAATTTGTAGTGAAGGAAATGCGGAGAAGCTTTTGCCATTGAGCGGAACAGCACAAACCAAATAAAAAGAGGAGGCTCACTAGGCCTCAGCAGTGGGTGGAACGAGGCTGCCAATGATGATCATGGCGATGAATAAAAGTAGTAGTACCTTCCAAGTCACAGTTAGCAACAGTTAAACTAAATGAAAACAAAGCCAAAAATAGCCACACTTTGGGATGATCGGGGCGAAAGGTTTGCATGCATTAATTACATAAATACCCGGTGACCTTTGACCCGTGTGTCCCTGCTACATCATACGTATGTAAGTAAGAGATGGTTATGGTTAGATATGGTTAGTAAGAGACTGCCCTGAAATGTCGAAGCCTCTGGGAATCGCACTCTTCTGAGTAATCAAGCGTGGGGTTAGTAAACGAAGAGTTAGTAAAGAGTTGTAAGTAGTCAAGGTCTTCCTGCATTTTTATAAGCATGATTTATGAAAAGTGGTCGACTCTGTTTTCATGGGACTGATTAAACTAATTGATATAATAATTTATTTAATTTTACTTCAGTAATTCATTTTCTTTATAAATAATTTTTAAAACATTAAGGCCAAAAATAAAAATATTGTTTGTCTTTTTTTTGTGTGTCGTCATAAAACAACAAAACTTTGTGTCTTTGTATTACGAGAGGACACTGACTCCAGCAAAACAGTTAAAACTAGCGCAGAAGTCAGAGAAATCTATATTTTGTGTACATCTTGTTTTATGTCAATAAATATATTTTTATTTTGTATAAAAAACTTGTTAGCCTTTTAGGGCGAATTCCACCAATGAATCTGAACGCGATCAGCACATAAACTACGTTTAAGAGCTGTCAGTGTCATCATTTTTCGTGGAATATAAACACTGACAGCTCTTGAACGCAATTTAGATTTGCTGATCGTGTTCAGCTAAATTGGTGAAATTGGCACTTAGAACCCTGTGCAGGAGCTATTTATTTAAATATTCATAGGTTCATCACTACCTAGTATAAAAGAAAGTCCGCCTTGTCTGTCTGTCTGTCGGTCTGAACGCGATAAACTCAAAAACTACCGAACGGATTTTCACACAGTTTTCACCAATGGACTTAGCGATTCATGATGAAGGTTTAGGTATAATTTCTTAAAATGATGTGTAAATTGGTTGAAATATGACCATGATTGTTATAGATGTCAGAAAAAAACATGCCGACTGGGAACTTTACTGGCGTGCGTCGCGTACACCGAGTAAGCTTAATGAAAACAATGTAAATATGGGATTTTCTCAGACATCCACACGGGCGAAGCCACGAGCAAAAGCTAGTGTACCATGATGTGTACATGATAAATACAAATTTTCTAAATTTCATAAGTTAAAACCAATGCAATAGCAGGGTTACACTATTTTACAACTCAAAACTCCTACAAACTGGCGCGACGCGACAGCGCGCCACAAAGGCAACGCTCGTCGCGCGACACGCGGTGCCTTTGTCGCGCTATCGCGGCGCGCCTGTTTGAAGGAGCCTTCAACAGGGTCTGAATGGCATTTTAGAACAAGACACAAGCGGAAAAAAGTGCAATAATTGTATTTCATTCAATATGCTGACTGACTGTGACGAATCATTTTCGATTCTTCTTGCTGGAGCAAAGCAGCTCTATCGTAACGGGGTCGCATAATTTGCAGTGTCACAGTTAATCAGTACCTACTTTACTATTATCACAATTAGAACCTGGCATATTTACAAGATAGAACACGATCAAACCGACACATACGACACGACGATCTAACCCTTTTATGCCACAGTCTGACAACGATTCACGGTCTGGCGAAGTATGCAGTATGCCAAATAAATTCACTCTGCGAAGGTCGTCAGTTATTTTAGTGAAAGCGTTCCACGTTTAACTGTACCTTCTAGAATCGTCTTTGAATTCTATTCTATTTTTGAATAGAATTAAAAAGTTAAGTAGAGGTTGACTAAGTAGATTTTTTGTTGTACTTAAATATTTGCATTTTGATTCACCGGCATCAGTTATGGGTGTTTCTTGTTTAAATTGTGAACTAACGGCTTTTACAAAATAATATCCTTAAAAAATTGTGAGTCACAAATTAAAGGCTCAAGAATTTGCGTTCCGTCTTGAATATTAATTTGACATAAAGGCCATATTTATCAGTAAACAAACTGAACATTTATGTATTAAACATTAGTTCTATTTGAATTTTTTTATTATTATTGTAAGTAGGTTTGTACAAACACTTTTCTCACTAAGTCAATTATATATTTTAAACTAGATGAGGTCGGCGATTCATATCTTTATACTCTGTTATTACCAAATAAATTATGGTGTTATAATAATTTTACAACCTACTTTTACTATCAGGTCATTTTCAAAAATCAACATTAATTCATTGTAAAATGTCTTTCAAAGGAGTCACTAAAAGTCAAAAAGTGACTTAAAATTCACTAGCTGTTTTTGAAACTACAATGGCATAGGTATAATTAGAATGTCCTTCGTTTCACCTCAGCGTTGTGAAATTCCCGTGCGACCGTTTGTGAATTACACTGATAATGCGATTATCGAAGTATAGCACTTACGATACGGGTTGAAGTATGCTCTACTTACGCGTAAAACATAATCATGCCTGTATTCTCCTAAGAGTTAGGCAGAGTTGACACCCACATCTCGCCAGTTATGTCTAAATCCCATGTAATAGGGGGCGAGCCTATTGCCATCAACCGGGCACAAATCGCGTTTTTGTTTTCGTATACCTGAATTTCATTTGAAACTTTTAATTGATATCTTGTAGAAAATGAAGAACAACTTACGGAAAACATGTCTTGAAAGTTGAAACATACCTGTAAACAAAATAAAACAAACATTAATTTGGTACCCAGAATCGACATCATTTTTAATTGAGCACGCTCCATTATCAAATTACACGTATTATGCCGTAAGCAATACGGAGGAACAACAAGACGCTACGGAGGCGTAGGCTGGGGGCCTACTCTCTAATTCCGTCAAATTACCGGCCCATCCGAAAACAGTTCGATACAACGGAGTGAACCATGCTCCCGATTAATTAACATTTTCGGACGGTAAAATATTCAACGGGAACAAACTTAAGGACAACTGTCAAATCGTATTTTCATTCTTCTTAGTTCGGGTTCGGACCCGAAAAAAATTCGATTATAATAATCTTATGTCCGTAAAACAAAAGAAGGGGCCGGATACCTACGTAAATATTCAACGAGACGAAGCGAATGTATCAAGCCAACCAGTCGAGCTAAATGTCCTTCTTAATAGAAAAAGAAATCAGCACCCAAAGCCGATACCTACTAACAAAGAAGCAGTTACTTTAGCTTAACAGGACGCTTATAAGCGTGTACGCATCTTTATGTACGTGTGTGATACCAGGGCAACGACCTCGCGGCCCCGACACGCAATTCCGAATCTTCGGTCACTTGTTTCCAGCAGATTAATGGCCACTATTCATATCAGATGGCTATTTGCTGTCCCTCGACTGAATACGGACGCTTCTCTGGCTATTTGTATTAGAACTCGTTTTTATACTTGGTACACAACGTACGAGTTTGTTCGTGAACAAAATTATTCATTCGTTTTTCAACCTTCAAAGGAACGAAGCGTACTCGAACGAGTAATTTCCGTAATTGTATCAAACAGCTGGAAGAACTAACATAAAATATTAAAACACTTATCAAGGGTGTTCGGCTTACGAAGTTCCACGGGTATTAGAGTATTAGTCGCTTACAATGTAGATTACGTCGGGGCGGGTGGTGTTGTGATATACGCGATCCTTTGTGCAAGTGGACCTTGAGTAAAATGAGAATTCGCTAAGTCCCGGCAAATTGAAAACGTTCCAGCTGAGCGGGAACGCAGCCCGTAAAACGGTACCGAGCTACCGAACGTCGGATCGCATTTACCAGGGCCCTTTGTCGACGTCGCTCGACGCGTATCGCCCTTTCACTACCGTTTACAGACATTGCTGTGCGCTCAGATAACGACGAACAAAGCGTTCCCGACAGGCGAATGCCAATTCGGAAAATGCTCAGTCACCCCTACGAGTTACTGTCGATGTTCCCGCGCTGTGCCGCGTGCGCTCGACACGTCGCATCCTACACTGCAGAGTCACGAAAACTACTTGAATTTCGAATTTCGATGATATTTCATTTGAATTTGGATTTGTCGAATAAGCCGGGTCGGGCGGAGCTCGGCTTCAGTTATTTATTACATCATTAGTGGTGTGTACTAACACAATGCTTTATCAACGTAGTATTGTTTTAATACTCGTATGTTATGTATGTGTCGAGAAGTTTTGTCTTCATATCCGATGTTTATACAGAATTAATCCCATAGAACTTTAAAGAGCAGTCAAAACAAAAAAGCAATTCGTCAACAGTGTTTCTCATCGGATTACTAGAAAATGTTACGCATTTCAATGGTATTTTGACTCCGTAACAAAATGTTGTGTCGTAAGATACGGAACGATTATCATCACGTAATGTTCAAAGGAAATGGAGCAATAAATGTTGTTGTCCTACTTCGAAGGTCACATAAGCGCTTCGTGTGGACAGAAGTTAGTTTTCATAAATGTATTTTTCTTCAAAACGTTCATTTTCTTACTCTTATTTGTTTGGCTCGGGACGCTATTCTAAAACGAGTCGATATTGCACCTTTGTTATTCCAAGTTTCTATAAGTACAGATTCTCTACACGACTTTTCAATTTGACTGCCTGATTGTTTTCCCTGCATTTCGACTTCAAAATAAATTGGTAAGCTGTTTTCATTTTAGTGGCAAAACAAGGTACTAAAGCATTCGCCTCGGTTCTAAATACAAGTTACAATTGAACGAGATCGTCGCAAGCGTTAGCATTCAGAAAATTCGCAGACAAGAAAAACTCGGACTTAATCAAGGCGCGTTTCACAGACACGGTAACTTAATTAGATTCATATCAGATGGCTACGTAGTCAGCCGCCATAAAGGGAGAGCCTCCGCCATCGCCCATTCGCCCACGAGGCCAATAACTACAACACAGCGTACTCGTAGTAGTTTGTAGAAATCTTCTAAACGACGAACGAAGCGTATCGTTCGCGGACTTTCAGATTGGTTCAGATACGCGCGTAGGGCGTTGACCTCGGCGCGAGCGCATGTTCGCAAACAGCTCTCAGCAAAAACATGTTTAAAAATAGCGTGTGACGTCACTTGTTTATCATCGTACGCAAGGTTACGCAGCGAGCGAGCCATGCCACGCTGCGCCGCACAGTGGGTCGAAACTATGATTTTAGTGACTTAGGGCTCAACTTTGCTTTTTTACTTTTTTCCTCATGTGGATGGATAGAGCTCATTAACCTCAACAATAATTGTTCTGATGTATTTTTTCCTAAACTTTATACTTTGGGTAGAAAAATGTGTTTTGTTATTTTTTTGTATGGAGCGGATCAAATAACCTTAAATTCCTGCTAAGTAGCGTGTGATCCCGCGTTGAAACTTTATTTTTCATATACCTTGTCTAGTCTATTATCATTTGATGCTATTAACGTGTGCATAAAGTTGCAACTCTGCCAAATAAATGGATCGAAAAAAATGAAAAAATATATAGAATAAAAAGCTACATTTTTTACTTTCGTAAGTTCTTTTAAGTTAAATTTGATATGGAATAGTAAGTAAAAGCACGTAATAATACACATAGTTACTTAACAACTAACAACAATACATTTAAAAGGTCCCTAATTAGCTTAAATTTACTAATATATGTAGTATTAGTAAATTTAAAGCTAATCACACTAATCATAATACATTTAAAAGGTCCCTAATTAGCTTAAATTTACTAATATATGTAGTATTAGTAAATTTAAAGCTAATCACACTAATCATAATACATTTAAAAGGTCCCTAATTAGCTTAAATTTACTAATATATGTAGTAGTAGTAAATTTAAGCTAATTAGGGATCTATGAATTTCAATTTCTTTGTTTTAATGACTTTAACATGTTTATGAAATGTTATTTTAAGTTAGATTTAATACTGAATAGTGAGTAAAGATAGGTACATAATAATACAAATTAGTAAAGGTAAACTAACATTACTACAACTAACACAAGCAAACTAAAAACTAACTATAAACAACATCAAACATTACTATTTCCTTTCAATTATGAGTTTGACATTTATAAACTAATAAAAAAAAACAAGAAACTTACAAACTACCAAAAAATCTTATTCACTATCGCTATGACTATCTTGTAAATTATCTACATCAATAAAATCTATATCGGATTCTGTGGGAAAAATCAGCAGAAGCTCTTTGACTTTTGGAGAGAGAACCATTATATTTTGTTTCACCATTCGAGGTCTTAGACTTGTGATCTTTGGATCAGAAGACAAAAGAAGATTGTGTATAATATCCTCATTTGTCGCCGTTCTACTTACCTTTCTAGAATGACTCTCTCTATATTTCCGGAAATCTTTATTACGAGCTTCCGCTGCCTCTTCCGACAGTTTACCTATAGGTATGGCACCAAAGTGCTTAATTATATCACTCCCATGTACTAACAATTTATGTATACTGGAAGGCATATAATACCAGGGATATCAGTGAACGTACAATTGTGCAGTATCTCTACAAAATTCGGAAAACTTAGAAAGATCCACGCTCTCTCCAGATGCAACCGTCTGAAGAATCACATGAAACCTTTCTATTAAATCTTTATCTATTCCTGTTATGCGAGCTGTTGTTTCTGCATCCCTAAAAAATCTTCTGGCAGTATTGCCATCATTGGTTGTGCCTACTCCTTGCTTGACTACGTCAATAAGTAAACCGCATTCTTTCTTAAACGCTTGCTGTATAGCGCTCTTTCTGAGTGACATTTTTTCTTTGTCATCGCCCCTGCAACTCCATTTTTTGAAGTCCAAACGATAAGCTGCAAACAAAAAGAAATATCACTTAAATAAAAATCTCACAAGTAACTATATAACGTGAAAAAAATTATGAACTAATAAAATTATATTTACCGATATGAAGTAAGCACTCCATGCTTCTTATCCAGGCATGTAAAGATGACATTCCATACTGGAACACTTCTTCGTTGTTCTCTTTTTGAGCAAGTGACTCTAAATTGTTCATCTCTGACGGTTTTGCTTTGCAGATATCACAGACAGCTGAAGATGTGTCTGACAAATATGACGATATTTTGCCGTCTATCATCGTCAAGTGCAATTGATGCTTAACTTCAACTTGATTGAACTTGATTGGCTGAAGTGTTTCTATTTCTTCGGTTATGCTAGCTTTTATAGTTACCACTGTTGACTGCGTTTCTTTGGTAAATTTGAACATTATCGGACGGCAATAGAAAGTTGATGAGGGTCGATCGTTTTCCCAAACAATTGTTCCATCACATTGTTGAAGCCTTATAGGAACTAGACTGGCCATGAAGATAGTTGAGTCATCAAACTCTGCTTCAGTCTTTTGTTTATAATTACTTTGACCTGAGGCTCCATCAAAACCCCATTTGCTTATTAGCAGTAACTCAGTTGGCGAATCCAAATCTAAAGTAATCACTTCTAAAAGCCTAGATAGATACCGTCAAGTTGAGTAAAGCTTGCAGTTTAATAGCAGCTCCTTCTTCAGTTATAATTATGTCTTCTTTCCCTGGATAACATTTTGCCTTCGCTTGTTTTATTTTATAATAAGAAGGGTATAAATCAGACCTATTTTCACTTGCTGCTTCTCTTAGGCTTATATACTGCCACTTACTTAATTTAAGTGAAACTAATAAAGACAGTGCCTTATCGGGTGAATATGTACTACTTTTCGGTTTACTTGTACTTAAACACTCTTTAACTTTTTCTAGATCTTCGGGGTGATTTAGTAAATGGTTCATAATTTTTCCTACATCCTCATTTCCGGTGTTTCTTAAACTAGCAATTGTAGTAGCTTTAAGTTCATCCGGGGATAACGAAAGCGATTGGTTAATTTGATCAACGCGTCGTCGTTTTTGCCTGGAGCCCAATTCCTCGAAAGGTTTTCGAGGTGTAAATGTAGATGTCGAAGCTTCTGTAGTAGATGGTGGTAGATTTTCGACATCTTCAGTATTACAAATCTCGAGCCTTTCCTGTTCAGTGTTCACAGCTTCAGGTATCATTCCTTCGGGCCAGTTTATTGCACGTTCCAACCAATCACCATTTTTTCTTACAAACTGTGCTAACGTGCGACTACTTCGTTCCCATCTTGCACTTATATTTGAACAAAAGCGCGTACAGAATTTTTGGAGCTCAACACTGTTCTCTTCGGTCACGTTTATTTTATGTTGTAGGAATTGAAAGAATTTTTGACTATCCGACAGTGACTTGACCTGCTCTCTTAAAATCATAAATAAATCTAAATTGTTAACTAAATTATCCATTATAACGAAAAAGGGACGATCAGAATCACGAGATGTTAGTAGTAGTACGAATAAACGAACACTAGTTAGTATATAATAAATTATGGTCATTTTATACTTCCAGAATCCAGTGACAAACAATGTTTACTAATTTTTCTACTACCCTCATTAACTAATTATCCTAATTAATATTACAGTAATGACTAAAAGTGAAAAACATTGTTATTTTATAAGGTAAAAGGTTAAGCTAATTACAGTAATTAAACACACAAATAGAAATTAATTGATTTCATATCCACATTTTTAAATAAAGGTCCCTAATTAGCTTAAATTTACTAATATATGTAGTATTAGTAAATTTAAGCTAATTAGGGACCTTTTAAATGTATTGTTGTTAGTTGCTAAGTAATTATGTGTATTATTACGTGCTTTTACTTACTATTCCATATCAAATTTAACTTAAAATAACTTACGAAAGTAAAAAATGAAGCTTTTTATTCTATGTATTTTTTCATTTTTTTCGATCCATTTATTTGGCAGAGTTGCAACTTTATGCATTTGTTTATAGCATCAAATGATAATAGACCAGACAAGGTATATGAAAAATAAAGTTTCAACGCGGGATCACACGCTACTTAGCAGGAATTTAAGTTTATTTGAGCCGCTCCATACAAAAAAATAACAAAACACATTTTTCTACCCAAAGTATAAAGTTTAGGAAATAATACATCAGAACAATTATTATTGAGGTTAATGAGCTCTACCCATCCGCATAAAAAAAAAAGTGAAAAAGCAAAGTTGAGCCCTAAGTCACTAAAATCATAGTTTCGACCCACTGTGCGCCGGCGCCGGCCGACGACCACGGCCGAATTGTGCTGTAAGGGCCGCTGGAACTGCATCGCACTGAGCAATACACTGCACTTATCGTTACGACACGTATTAATATTGCGATATACTGAAAATTACAATGAAAAGGCATTACGAATTTTCTCGAACCATATCTGAAATGCAACAGAATGCACCGATGCAATCACACAGTGCATAGAAAAACAGACAATCTAATCAGTATCGATAAATGCTTTAAAAGATCCCTGCAGGTACAGATTATTTTACAGTTTGACAATGAAGGGTTCGTTTTTCACAGCCATTAGTTTTCATAAAATATAGAAATAGCCGTGGTATCGATATTTCTTCTTTTAAGGCTGTTGCGGTTTTAGTTATTTCAGATACTTTTGATCTGGAAATCGATAGAGGAGAATGAAAAGCTCTCTTTACTAGCGACAAGTTTTATGTTTGTTTTATGCAGGTACTTATAACGCACTTATAAAATCCTCAGAATTAAACGTTACGTTGTGTTCCACAAAAAAAGTTTTTTAAGTAACCGTTTATTCAATTATATAATTAGAAAGCCAGCATTGAAAATTGACTTTAAAAACCAAAAACCGAAAAACATTAATTTCTTTACGACGATGAAGAGTTGTAATAATAAATGTAAACATAGTATACACGTTGTGCCACGTTTATGGTTATGTAAACGAGTGGGCTTATTTACTTTCCACACACTGTATTTCATGCGTGAATAATAAATAATAAGCATTGTTGATATCATTTCAATTTGTGATGAACCAGACATTATTGTAACATTATGCGTAAATAAATAACGAGACGAAAAATAGAACGAGACTGACATGATTCTAATAGGTACCTACTTCATTCCAAGAATAAGAAACAAGCCCAACGACGAGAAAACCGGCAAATCTTAAATCAGAAACATCATTTTAATTAAGACGACGATTTTTATTTAACGATAATCATGAGATTTTATACAAACTAAAATCAAAATAGAAAGCCGTTCGTGCGACAAAACGTCACGTCTAATCGCACCGCAACTTCATTGCTACAAAAAAGTTAAATTAAAATTATTGCTGATCGATTGATCCCTCTCAGCTTGGGGACGATTGGGCCGGAGAGTAATAAAATAATATCACATGTTACATTTGACATGTTTCACATTGGCGACACCGATACGAGATTAAGAAAAAGTTTTAGAAACTGCTAATGCGAATTGAAGTTGACGTTTTGAAGTGGTGGCGAAAATGAGTAAAGGCTCCGTAGAGAGGCGCGACACTGTACTTACTTTATGGCTCCCCTTTAAGTAAGTATCAAGATTGTTTGTGTCTGCTTGCTCGATTACTGATACCTTACAAAATTCGATTTTCTGACTCGATGAACAAAATATGAAATAAATAAAAAGACACTAATATGAATGTTCCAAAGAAATGTGTGTTTAAAAGACGATATAAGAGTCAAGAGTATTGAATTATGAGTATGAGTCGTTTATAGACTCGCAAAAAACTTAACTGGCGGTAACAATAGCTCATAATCGACGAGCTAGCGAACAATAACTTAAAACATGGCCAACCTTTGAACCAACGACAACGTTTTTAAGTAGAGGAGTTTTCGTGTTGCTACAGTAGTTGTTTTTTTGAAAGTTTAAAAAAAAAACTTGTTTCTTCGACATAATTTTTACATTGTTCTACAAAATAATTATAACTTCATGTTAATTGATTCCCTACAGTTTTTTTTCCGTGTCGTAAAACGATACAGAGCTTGCTTTATTGTTTGCATAGTTAAACATTGCCTCTTTTATATGATAGACATATCTATGACTATAAAACATTAATTTTACAGTGTGTAAAGTTGTTTTTGTATATTTAAATACAGGTGTCAAACGATAAAATTAACATTTCTCACCTTTTCGGCCACAATATGATTTCCAATTTCTACTTCTAGTCCCCATATGTTATGAATAAATTAGAACTTTTTACTAGTTTTTTTATTGCTACGAAAGTTAAAAAAATATTAGGTACTTAACAACAACAAAAAACATGGGTTTTTGTGGAGCACCTATAGCAATTTATTTTCAAGTCTACCTACCTTCTCTAGTTAGGCATAGATAACTCTTTACTCTGTATATACTTTTATGCTAATTTTCTTCTTTTTTCTTCCTAATCTGTCCGATATGTTAGTAACCCACACCTACCATTCGGTTACTAAAGTTAACCAATAATGAATTCTCAACTAAATTCCCAAAATACAAAAACAAAACCCACAAATGCTTGCTTATGTCCACGCACGGACGACGTAAACATAACGCGGCGGGATTTTTTTCGCGCATTTAATCTTCAACGCTCTGCTCAGCGCCGAGAGTTGAAAATCCAACAGTGTTTTTTCAACGCGCTGGAAGCACTCTGTTGGATTCTCAATGCTCGGTTCAACACCGAGAGTTGAAAATCCAGTGCGCAATAAAATCCCGTCGCGATATTTGTACGTCCCCGCGAACGTGGTCTAAACCAACAATGTATGCTTATAATACAATACGTTCATAAATTCAGATCGAGTGACACAACATGACGCGTCATTGCAGACTACTTGTATACTAATTTATGTACTACAGAACTATCAATGCGATTGTTCCAACATACCTGCCCATACCAGACGTCCGATTGTCTGTAGATAAGCCTGTCAAACACAGGCATACAGGCGCCCGCGTATAAAGAATTGATAAATGAAATAGTTTATTCCTTCTGTAGCTTTAAACTGAAATATTGTACTGATAAATATGTGGAATCATCGCACAGTTTGAAAGTTATTAATATTTTTTAACTTAAGAGGCTGACAAGAACTAAAGCGCGGTCACTGTCATGCTGAATAAAAAGAAAGAGAAGCGCGATGACACAACGCTGGTAATTTATTGCAAAAAAATTAACCAATTATGTATTTACGAAAAATCTATTGATTGGCAAAAAACACTATTACGTTAATATGTTGCTTGTGGAATAATCTGACGAAAAAAAACATGTTTTTTTTTCAAAGTCAAAGTCAAAGCATTTATTTCAAATAGGCCCATAAAAAGGCACTTTTGATCGTCAAAATTTACATTAAAAATAGAACTGATTCTAGCCGCCACGCCACTTCCAAAAAGTAGTTTCGTATGGAATGGCAAGAAACTCCACCGTTACTCTTTTAAAATGTTTTACAATATTTTGTATACATTAATTATATTTCTATATGTGAAGACGATGCACCAAGAATAAAAATACTATACCACAATTAGTATAAAGAATTAAAAATAAAGCAAAGGCACGTGATAGGTACATTGTGCTCACATATTTACAAACATTGTAAAAATATATGATTTTCCTAGAATATTATCTAGGAATAAGTCAGTGTGTGAGTAAAGTAAAAATAACAAATTATACAATACAATAAGCAACTAGTATGATTTTGTCTAGCCTCTAGATTGTCCTATGGAGCAGGACCAGCATGTTTCCAAGCATTCTTATCTAGGATATAATCCTCTAATTTGTAGTATGCTTGTTTACAAAGTGTTTTTTTTAACATGAGTTTTAAACTTCCTTTCATTTAATTGCAATATTTCACAAGGTATTTTGTTGTAACATTTAACACAGTACCCCATAAAAGATGTATGTACATTAGATAGTCTGAAAAACGGTTGATCTATTTTATTTTTATTTCTAGTGTTAATATTATGTCTATCACTTATTTTTATTAAAAAGATGCAGATTTTTTCTCACATACATAATATTTTCATAAATGAACTGGCAAGGTACAGTCATTATATTAATCTTCTTAAATAGTTCCCTAAGAGATTCGCGGCGACGTAGATTGTAAATGGCTCTGACAGCTCTCTTTTTTTTAATCGTTAAAAGAAATTTTTTGATGTATCTTGGTGTTTTTTTTTTTTTTTAGTATCAAATGGGTTTTATTATGTTTTCAAGACACTATCTAACTAGCAAAAATATCCTGAAGAATATCATTATATATTCTTCTGATTTTGTTTAGTGAAGTGGACTTTTAGGCATTATAAAACTTGCGTTTAGGTCCTGTAGTCTCCTTAATGCTGTGCCCTATAGGGTCCATAATTATACCTTATTACAACATTTTGTTAACATTATAGAACGCAAATAAAGATATGAATATGAATTTGAAAGAAAAACAATCAATATTGCTGTAAATTAAGGAACTGACGTTACACGTGCTGATCCCATTAGTAACTAAGCGAAAATCCCTTTGCCCCAACAGCCCCTTCTACAAGCCCCAAAAGGCAACTTTAAATTAATGCCTAAACGGAATATGAGAGTAGTTAAACATCGCAATATAATAACTTATATTCATGTTATATATAAATCACTGTGTGATTCATACATTGCTCCGTTGACCCTTTAAAAGGAATAGTGATGACATACAACATCGCAATTTTAGGGTGTCTCTCCACAATTCCAAATTGACAACGCATAGTTGCGTAACTTGTGCGTAGCTACACTGTAGTGTTATTTTGTTTCACACCGTGATAACATAAGTGAAGTGAGCGTGGAGTGAGCTGTGTCACTTACGCCAGGGATTGACCAAGACGGGATGACACTGACAGGCTGACAGCTTACTACACGCAAGTCTTCACGGTGAGATTTTTACAGAATCGACATGCTGATACAGAGGTGTCTTCTTGACAATATTATAATGCTTATTACTTAACCTCGACTTCGTCCGCGTGTAATTTGTTGTCCCCCCGCCCCACCCCGTCGCATCGCATCCCATCACCTGTCCGCGCTATCACTTCGTTTTCGCTTAGCGTTCTTTCACTTTTTTATTTTTGCTCGGCTCCTGAGGGTCTCAGCGTGATGATACATAGCCTATAGGCATTCTTCAAGAACTGGACTATCCAATTAAAAAGATTTTTTTCAAAACAGACCGGTAATCCAGAGACGACATACAAACTCACACACAAACAAATTTTAGTAATAGTCTTGATAATGCTTTTTTCACATTAATTTCGTCACTAAAGGCAGGCAACCGAAAGAACGTCACCTGATCTTTTTTACGACATCACTACGCAAACCGTTAACAATACAATCGTCCATTGTTCACTTTGACGAAGTTCGTACTCTTACTCGTACATCTCAACAAATTCACTTCACTGAATTCATCAATTCTTCAGCCGCCACGTTAAACGAGTGCCACCCCTACCGGCGAATGATGTGACACTTAATAATGTATGTGCATATGCATTCATTACTCGCTTCCCGCAGTGCTGAGCAAAAAATCGCGAGGGTCATGGGTGCAAAGATCAGTTGCATGATCATGATCTCAGTTTCATGTTGGTGGTGCTGGTATTTTTTGCTATAGAGCCAAACCATGCGTCAAAAACTCAAGAAGGACTAAAAGCAGGAGATTTACCCTTACAAAATATCGATAATGGTCTTTTACAGCATCCCCCATGAGGAATTTCTAGGCGCTACCAGAATTAAAGGGCCGTATTATTCCAAGGTTTTATGACAGACGCAGGAAAAATAAGAAGTGTCATGCAGTTGCCAATGACAATAAAAAATAAAATAGTAGTGTGCTGGATCGAAGGGTGGAAATGCGACAGGACACTAGTCGCTGTGAAGAAGGACTAATCATGGTGGAAGTACTTAATTAAAAATATTATATTCCAGCAGCAAAAGGAAGAGCAGACAAGGAGTAACAAAATTAATACGTTATGCCTCGCCAACACCACATCACTTGGAGATAAAGCGATGTGAGACAGATCACCTCTTGAAGGTGTCCCTTACAAGTTACCTGTAGTGCTATTCTGTAACCATCTCACCGGGAAAACTTAGGTGAAGTGAGCGTGGAGTGAGCTGTCAATGCCACTGATGCTTGGATTGACCAATACGGGATGACACTGACAGCCCACTCCACGCAAGTCTTCACGGTGAGATTTTTTACAGAATAGACATTCGACACTGTTCCGCTCTTTGTAGACTTTCTTGTCCGTCGTGATTGACAACTGATTCACTGCTTGTTTTTCCTCTAATTTGCCTCGAGAAGATTCTTCACAAGATACTATCGATACTGATGTACGAGATAGTTTCGCAAGCATCTGCGATTCTATCTTTATTTTTAATTCCTTGATATCAAGGTCCACCGAGTCTTTATAAATTTCACTTTCTGGCTCTCAGGAAGGAACATAGTTGGGAAAGGCACATAATAAGTTTAGCTTCGACCTTGCTTTTTAAAACGCATATTCCACCAGAGCCTTTTCCAATCACGAATTCGGAGCTCAAAACTCAACCTTTCCTACCTCAGCATTAAATTTCAATCGTGATAGGCCAGCCTCGGCTGTAGACAACTACAGCACGACAACCTGTCACCAAGATTTTTTACGAGTCGAACTGCAGAGTCGATGACGTCACTCAGTTGTAGGTCATCCACCAAGGTCCATCGATCGCTTGCGGCACTGATACTGTGCTCAGGTGCACTTGTAATGTACACTACGGAGATTATGTTTATGTTTTTCATTTGTTCGTTCTTGGTTTTACTTAAATTTTTGAGCTACCAGTGTTAGGTGCCTTAAATCTTTTATTTTGTATTTTATAGACTGTTGTGTGATAAGTAATGGCAGCAAAGTCAACAGTATTTTTTATTTTAAATAACTTTAATGATCATCATTTAGGTAAAATACGTCCCACTGCTGGGAGAAAGACTAACAGCAATTTTTTATTCAAGTGTACATGCACAACGTTCCAGATTAAAGAAAGAAAGACAAATTTACAAACTAATATGTACTTAAATAAATGTAACATACATACTGTAGGGTATGTTAATTTATAAAGTATAAAATACAACAGAAAATACTACTGATGGACATAAGCCGTCCAAGCATAGCCTAAACGACTGCTCTTCAGCATCCATGAGATTCCCGAGAACTTCGACAGGTCATCGTTCCACACTCAAACGATTTTTGACATAATTATGTAGAGCCTAAAGAAAAAGACATCAGAATAGAGTTAATCTAACAATAATTCCATAATAATACATGTACTAATTAGGAATCATCTCATCTTGACCAATTTTCACTGTCAAATGCACTCACCACCCCCCCTTTGACATGACTATTAACCCAGCTGACAGATCTGCTATGTAATTCACTTTGATTGATCGCTACTGTCCACAAACAACATAATAACGTGTACCTTACAAACAGCTGATCTCCCCCAAATATACTACACATACAGAAAAATATAGCACAGTCATGTAGGAAAATATTCAAGTATAGGTCACACCCATTGATAACTGGCAACACAGTAACACAGCTGTTCAATGTTTATATGACTCCTACGTTATATTAGTCATAGCCCTACTTTGTAACGCTACTGAAACTAGGCTAAGGCAAAAAACGTGAACAGAAATAAATTACGAGCCCAATGATGATGTAACAAACTTTTCATCAAAGAAATGTGACAGTATCACAGTGACACGTTTTCATTTCAACCAACTATTATAAAGAACATCTAATCCCGTTTAAATTTACAGCTGGGGGACTAAAATGTGTAAGAACAAAGAGATTTTGTAAGCCAGTAACAATGATGAATGGCATCCTGCAAATAATTGTCGTTCGGGGCTAAGGGCGGGGCGCGGGGGTGTGAGGCTACGCGGCGGGGAAGGCGGCTCGGTGGGCGCGGCAGGGCCGTGACGTCACGACGAGCCCTGCGGTCGACGACCTGCGTGCAAAACAGCTGAGCTGACAGCCCGCGAGATGCAAGCTACGCAGTACACCGACCGCCGGCACGTAACGGTATTACTAATTAAGGTTTTAGCGCTACTGACCGACTTTTTATTGTAAACAGGTTGTACTTAAGCCAGTGGAAGGGTTCGCTTCAATTCGTAGTGCATGCGTAATGGTAATAACTAGTTTTTTGCTGTGTTGTGTGAGTAAACTGCATTCGTATTTATTTTAGATAGAGAGATAACCGCTATCTTTCAACTATTTGGAGAAACAGGTTATCGGTTTATGTAACTCACTGTCACTGACCTACAAGACATCACAATAAAGAGTTATCACGCCTCCGACCTCTTTGGAGTCCCCCAATCCTTTAAAGGGGTCTCAATTTTTCGAACATCATTCAAGAACCGCACTTGGCGGTACAAACGGCTAATTTAAATTTGAAGCGTACCCCTCTGGTTTGCTAAGAGTCTCCAAGTTTCTAGGTCGAGGTCTTTAAGATATGGTAATGAAGTCTGGGTTCCAGCCGTACCGCACACACTTCAAACAATGTCGGATGAGTTTTGGTTGGAAGTAAGCTCTATTTTGGGATGTTTTAACATTAATGATGATATAACGAAAGGAAACAAATTCCAACGAATATTAACTATTCGTTGTTAATGAAGGTCGTAGGGCTGTGAATAGGAAAAAAGGTCATCCATAAAACGACGATGAAAAACCCCTGATTTTCAGCCGAACTAATATGCGTAGCGTAGAGGCGCTTTCCCGGATGACCCGATTACCTGAATCAGGCCGCTCGCGTACTTTGCGTATAGATGCTGAAGGGAACCTTTTGAGAATGATGATGCTGGACATTTTAGTCTATAAGCAGAACTTATTGATGAGATTCATGCTATTACAAAGTTAAAATGGAATCTTGGAGCACTAAAGGTGAGGATGAATTACTATAAATTACTGTTGGAAAACAATTATCTTTGTTTAGGGTATGTATCTGGATTAACATGATCCCAATAAACCAGTCAAGTGTATTAATTATTTGGAGATTGGTCGACCAACAATTCGATAAGACGGCTAAGGAAAGCCCATATTAAACTATCGGCTCTAAAGGCCGATATACTTTATCTTCGACTTATGGAATTATGCAGAGCTCCATAATGTGACCATTTAGCAAACC
Source organism: Dasypolia templi (assembly GCA_963555695.1). Taxonomy (NCBI): domain Eukaryota; kingdom Metazoa; phylum Arthropoda; class Insecta; order Lepidoptera; family Noctuidae; genus Dasypolia; species Dasypolia templi. The sequence goes on along the minus strand of OY743148.1, from coordinate 3,357,116 downwards.
AGATTTCAGTGGAGGAAAGAATGAGGAGAATTTTGCATTGGAAATTCACAAACGTTTTTTTTATTTGGAGTAGATAATTCTCAGGAGATAAAAAAAGGATAAAATATTGTTTCTTTTTGTTATTCTAACCATTTTGGACATAATTTACGTAGATTCGAGGAAACACTTTCAAATTCGAATTGGGACTTATGTACATAATTCTCTTCGTTATGTTCACCATTGTACTGATGGCTATTATACTTGTTTAACAACATCGATAGCAGTTCACTCCAAAGTTACACAATATTTTTAAAAAAGCTTAGATGAGTAATTTATCAAATGTAACAATTTAATTCATGGGCATAATAAAGTTAATTAATATAATAAGCCATTGTTCGACGATACGTTTCACAAAGTTGCTGCAGCCAACAACAATTGTACATTGTGACATTATCGCCATCAAAAAATACAGTCTTTGTTTCCTAATCTATTCCAGCTGTACTCAACATGGGGCCGGACTTTTAGTGCAGCTTTAAAACGAACTCGGAAAGGTGTGACTTTGACTTTTACCCATTAATCTTCATTAACTAACATGTAATTTGGTTTCATTTACAGTTACAACTGGCCATTATATTTTAGATTCTTTGGAATTAGATCAATGGTCATGAATATTGTTATACTTTCAGAACGAAAGTTGGTCTGTGGTAGGCAATAGCATCAAACTTAACACGACCAATGAGAAAAACCACCGAATTTCAAAGAAAGCACTACAAAGTGAAAAATCGCTTTTATTTCGGAGGCCTTTACTTTTGTATTTTCGGTTTTTGCCACCGACTTATGTAAAAAAGTTTTTATTTATCACTTTTTTATTGTGGTATATATGTATATACCCCACAGAAATTCGTATACCACCTACTTGTTATGTAAACTTGTAAGTAACAGTGACAAGATGCTATTAGAACATCGTCAATTTACATTAAGTGGAAAATACGTATGATTGAAGCTAACTGAAAAACTACCCCGAATAAAGCAGTGTCCTTTTACAGCACATCGGTGACATCGACGAAGGTAAACATCGTGAAGAAACCTGAACTTATAATTAACTTGCTGTTGGTCGCGACTTCGTCTGCGGTCCAAGATAAAAAGTATTAGTAGTCTATGTCCTTACCCAGTTCATGGTCTATCTGTGTGTCAAATTTCATCCAAATCCGTTCAGCCGCTTTGGTGTGAAAGCGTAACAACAAACAAACTTACTTTTGCATTTATAATATCTAATATATAAAATTCTCGTGTCACAGTTTTCGTTGCCATACTCCTCCGAAACGGCTTGACCGATTTTGATGAAATTTTTTGTGCTTATCCGGTATCTATGAGAATCGGCCAACATCTATTAGAAAAAAAAAGAACAAAAAGAATGTTTGCTGGGTCAGCTAGTAGTTGGCATATAAGTCTGAAATGACCAACCCGTCTTGAGCAAGCGTGGTGAAAGCTCATGCCTTCTAGAAGAAACCTTGGCCCTACAGTGGGAATGTGCTGGTATTATTTTCAAAAGGACTAAATGACTCGACAAATATGAAGAAAGAGGGAAAAAGGTTGAGCACCATTGATCCACACGACACCATAGGCACGGTTCGAACAGCAGTATTGTTTGCGCACCTAATATAGGCCAGACGGGATTACAATAAAACAGGTTGTTTGTCCAAGTGCTTAAGGGAGTTTAATAACGTCGTCGTGTGCCCGTTTAACACCATTGTTTGCCATCATATTAAGGTCCTCGGCCTCCTCTAAATGGGGATTGGGGATTTTTTCGTCTGCCCCATGAAATTTTATGCGCCTGTTTGTTTTAGTCCAAATTACCGGGGAATATTGTTTCGAGAGCGACTTTGTCTTGGAAGTTAAGGGTCGTGTTCGGAGTTTAATAAATATTGACGATGTGTGCCGGTTTTAATTAAGTTTATTTAGGAAGGTTTTCAAAAAGATAGGTAGCCAGAAGAGGTGGGCAAAGATCACTCACTGGATCCCTGAGGGAGAACATCGCCGTCGAGGTAGACCGCGGCGAATATGGTGTGAAAATCATTCAATCGTTGCGGGGCCAACACGGCCACGGATCGCACAGAATAGAGAGGTTTGAAAAAGAAAAAGGGGAAGCCTTAGTCCAGCAGTGGGACAAGAATAGGCGAAAAAAAGGTAGCTAGGATCTTCTTTGTGAGCGTTGTAAATAACCGCGTTCACCAATACGTTTTGAAAGCGTGGTGATTAAGAGATTCTTTCGTAAAGTTTCTGTTTGCGGTATACGCGTTTGGACAGACACGTAGATTATAGTATCATCAACCTACAATCGAATTCAAAGTAACAATATAATACGACCTAAGTGTTAGTTGTTGCAATGGAAGTAATATCGGCAATTGGAAAACTAGAAACTAGCACGCCACAAATAGACTATAATGATATTTCACAAGCGATTCCTAGAGCCGTCTAATGTGCTGCCATAGAAAGCGTAATTCGTATTATAAACGAAGCAATTTTTTTTTGCAAAAAACATTCAGTTTTTCTCTCATATGATTGGTAAAAGCTGCCTCGTTAGTCCAGTTGTCACAAGCGCTGCTGCTAAGCATGAGGTCCTGAGTTCGATTCCCAGGTCAGGGAAACTGTTACTGGAATATAATACATACTCGTAACTGGCGAAATGTGGGTGTACTTTAAATACATCTCTGCCCAACCCTTCGAGAAATCCGGGCGTCATGTTTAAATTAACAAAACGTGGAGTTTTGGGTCTACACCGGGTATACAAGTCTTTGGTCCAAAATAGGTAAGAATCTCGAAACATATATTAACAACAGAAGTTTTTGAACTAATATAAAGTGTATTTTTAAAGCTGGCTGTCAACAAGCTTTCAGCCGTAATTAGGAACTTAATTAACTTTTGCACTGGGAGGACAACCGCGAAACTTAAGAACAAATCTGGAAACTTGTATTTATGTTGGGAAGCTTATCCTTAATGGATGGAAGGTGTTTGTTGTAACGAAATACTTCTTTTGAACAAAGAAATTGGTAGTAAGTATGTACTGGCGAAATGTGGGTGTGTAGTAGGTACACTTCTGCCTTACTCATCTTATCTTTATCTTATCACTAGTTGTTAAGGTTTTCTTGTTCAAAAATAAAACTTTATTAACCGACTTCAAAAAGGAGGAGGTTCTCAATTCGTCTAGTTTTTTTTTTGTATGTTTGTTACGCGATATCTCCGGCAATTGTGGATCTATTTCAGGGGTGGTAGTCCCATATTTTTTTATTAGCTTTGCTTCTTATATTTTCTGTATTTTTTCAGTTAGTTTCAATGATACGTACTTTCCACATGGTGTATAGCGGTGATGTTATTATAACTTCCTGTCACTGATTAACAATTTACATAACAATTAGTAGTATACGAAACTGTGTGTTGCGGTACCGCAGCAAAAAAAAAACCTACTTAAAAACGAACATATATTTAAAAAAAAACACTAGCCTTTGGTTTTGTACCAAAGGCTAGTGTTTTTTTTTAAATATTTGAAGAACGTATGTTTTCACGTATATTTTTACATCCATAAACTCACGCCTCATTCGTATTGGGGTAGGCAGAAACTACAGAAAGCCACTTGCTAAAGACGAACGAGCTTTACGGACTGCTTTCACTTTGTTTTCATTCGTGCTCATGCACGTTATTGTTTTATTTTAGTCTCGCACGTTATTATTTTATTTTTAGTAATACACGTATCTATTCAATGTTAAGTCATACACGTAACTATTTTATTTTTAGTCAAACACGTTTCTATTTTATTCTTAGTCATGCACGTTATTATTTTATTTTAGTCATGCACGTTATTATTTTGATGTTGATCACATTTTGAAGACACACAGTAACAGATATAGCTTTTTCCTCACGTAAGATAGATTCCCGGAATATTTTAATCTGTAACAGATGAATCCAGGCTACTGTCCGATAACAGATGATTACGGGATTATTTAGCTGGTACAATCCTTTATTCAACCTTTCACGATACACCAGAGAAAGTGCTGTTTTTGTACGTAACTATGAAGATAAGAACTTGCATGATCTCTTGACTTTTAATCTATTGCCATCGTAAACATAGCCTGTTAATATCATAACCCTACTTTTGATCAGCACGCGCATGAACACCATATAAACGAGAAATCCGCCAATTTGTCTATTCTTCCGTCGACAAAACCAGTACCCTAATGCGTAATACACAATCAATCGAAATCTGAATCGCTAATACATTGCTTCATAAGTTCGATAAAAAGATCTGCGAAACAATGAAAATAACGCAATGAATGTTGTTGAACTGTCAAAATAACATAAGTCGTAATCGTTCACGAAAATGTGTGACAATTAGGCTGCAGGTCATGGCACGCGTGTTGTATTGCTACTGAGTTTGGCTTTGGAACTTATGAGGGAACAGTTGAGCTTACATGCATAAGTAAGTATGTTCATCTAAAATACTCTCCGTATTTTGACAAACGAGGTATCGTTGAAAGTTCATGTTGTTCCGCAGGTTACAGGTTATGTGACGTCACAAAAATTTCAACATGGTGGCTTATATCGGATGAAAAGTTCGGATGATACTGAACTTGAACAGATGACGTGTCTCCGGTTTTTTATTTATTTATGGGGTTGTGATGTCTTGTTTACCTTTTTAGTTGGCGTTTTTGTCGTGGTTGGATTTTAGTTCTAAACTTATTTTTAGTTGCTCAGCACACCGATATTTATCCTAAAAGGCAAATCGAAGTTGGATGAATTTATTGAGTTCTGCACCCTAATTGCGTAACAACGTTAATAACGCAATAAACGTGGGCGAACTGTCAAAGCGAGAGGAAATGCGATCAATTATGCTGTTTTCATTGGACATGCTTGGTATAATAATAACAACTATATACATATCAATGGAATAAGTCCGCCCTTATTAATATGAAAGTAACACTATGACGTGTTAAGGCTCCTTCAAACAGGCGCGACATGCGACACAAAGGCACCGCGTGTCGTGCGACGAGCGGTGCCCCTGTGTCGCGTGTCACGCATGTTTCAAGGAGCCTTTATAATACGATATTGCCCATCTGTGAGACAGAACCCAGAAAACTCTATTGTTCGACTAACACCATAACATTTCTACGTTTTTTCAAAGCAAGGCAAGCGTCTCATCTCATCAGCATATTAAAAAAAACTGAACAACGTTTTCATATTGCAGTTATGTTTTTTGCACATTTATGAGAAGCAAAACATGCATTAAGTACATCAGATGCAATTTAAAAGTAATTTAGTTTTTCCGCTGGTAAAATTTTATGTATTGACTCGGGCATTATACAGACGAGACATGATTTATGCGAAATGATAATTACGATTACAGATCAACTCGAAGACCTTCAACAATAAGGAGAAGGATCATAATTATAGAATTGATTTATTATTATTGGTTAAAAACACTTACTACTTTTGACACAAAGAAGAATATAAGTCGGCTCGAATGCGCGACGATCATTGATTTAAAAAGGCATAATGTATATTTCCTAAAAGCTACTTAAAATTAAATAAAAGATAATCTCAAAACAACATAGCACTGAGGCAATTGAATAAATAAAGATCAACCTGTGATACAAAACGGAACTACACTTGGGAGCAAATAAATCGAGCCACTTCCTTTTTCACGCATTATGGTTATTATTTTTGGTATTATGGAACGCATCGATTCGAAACATATATCGCCTAAAAGGGTATTTAATAACCTTTACAATGAGGGTAGTTAGTTGTCAAAATTTCATTTTAATTAAAGTTTAAAGGGTAGAATAAAATTATCGCATTTAATTTGCTTATGACATTTTTATTGTACTCTGTTAAGAAAAGATTAAATTTGAGGTTTTTGTTAATCATACCCATATTACTTGTTATTGTTGTCTTTATCTGTGTCTGTGTAATCAAAATAACCTGATAAAATGGATACTACACCGACGGAAGCTGCCCAAGTTGTAGCTTTACTTGAGGTTGGACACGGACAACGTGAAGTGGCACGCAGACTTCATTTGAGTCGTTCAAAGGTACAGCGGGTATACCGCAGGTATCTGGAGACTGGTGCTTTTGTTCGGCGACCTGGAACTGGCCGACCACGGGCAACAACAGAACGTGACGACCGCTTTATTGCAACCAATTCGTTGCGCGACCGTGGACTTAATGCTGTTCAGCTACAGCAAGCGTTACGTGACGTTCGAGGTGTCGCAATCAGTAGGTGGACAGTGAGACGAAGACTAAAGGAACGAAATTTAACATCACACAAACCAGCAACTGGCCCAAAATTGACTGTAGCTCATCGCCGATCTCGCTTGGAGTTTGCTCGAGAACACATTAATTGGACGTTAGAAGACTGGAGGTCAGTTTTGTTTTCTGACGAGTCAAGAATCTGTCTTTTTAGCAATGACGGGAGAAACCGAGTGTATAGACGTCCTGGTGAAAGATTTGCCCAATGTTGCATTCGAGAAACTGTGAGTTTTGGTGGTGGTTCTTGTATGGTGTGGGGAGGAATTTCTCTAGACGGAAAAACGGAACTTGTCTTCGTCGACCCCGCCAACGATGGCAGTGGTAGACGTGGATTAACAGTTGACCGATACATAACTGACATTCTTGAAGACCACGTAATGCCGTATGCTGGTTTTGTCGGAGAAAATGTCTTGTTTATGCATGACAATGCGAGACCTCATACCGCGCAGATCGTTACGGAATACTTGTCTGCGATCGGGATTCAACAAATGGTATGGCCAGCACGAAGTCCCGATTTGAACCCGATCGAACACCTATGGGACGAGCTAAAACGGAGAGTCCGAGCCAGGGTTCCCGCTGTTTCATCCATTCCCGAGCTTAAAGTCGCTGTGCTTGAAGAGTGGGAGAACATACCACAATATGTCATCGTAACTCTGATCAGATCGATGACTAATAGGCTACAAGAATGCATCAGGGCACGGGGGGTAATACCAGTTATTAAGAATATTTTTTTTGCAATAATTTTGTTTTTTATTGTTTTTATGGACTGTTTTAGCCCTACTAAATTTTCTATCAAAATTACCATTTTTCTTGCAGAGCCAATAATTTATCATTCAATAAGGTTATTATTCAATAATTTACCCTCATTGTTAAGGTTATTAACTTAACTTTTAGGCGATATATAGTTCGAATTGATACGTTCCATATTCCCAAAAATATTTACCATTTTACGTGAAAAAAGGTAGTGGCTCGATTTATTTGCTCCCAAGTGTATTATATTTGAGGCAAAACGACTGTAATTAATTTTGATAGCTGCAACATTTCACTGCTCGTCATGTTCCTAGTAATCACTTACACGTGCCGTCCACAAAACGATTCGTTCATGCCAAACCACTCGGTGATCGAAAAAGTGAATTTGTGCTATATCCCAGCGAAGTACAAAAGTATAATTCAAGTGTCAATCATCGCCGGCCGTGATTGGCACGCACGATGTTGGAGCCCAGCGCAGGCGCCACGTATTCCACCACCCAATTTTAGTGCACAACAAAAACAAGGTAACCAGGGCACTGACCCATCTGATATAGCGCACGCTTCCAATATTTGTACTTCGACTATTGTTGTATCTTATCACTTAGTTAAGTGACTGTTTCAGTTACTAAGCGAAAAAAGGTAATATTGGACTCATCCGAAGTCAAAGTCAAAGCATTTATATGAAATAGGCACATAAAAAGGCACTTTTGAACGTCAAATTTTACATTAAAAATAGAATTTAATCTAGGCGCCCCTTCCAAAAGGTAGTTTCATATGGAGAAGAAGGGGCAAGAAACTCCACCGTTACTCTTTTAAAATGTTTAACAATATTTTTGATACATTAATTATATTTATATAAGAGAAGACGATGCACCAAGAATAAAAATACTATACCACAATAGTTAAAAAGTTATAATAAAGCAAATACATATAAATTAATCACGTGATAGGTACATGGTGCTCACATATTTAAAAACATTATAAAAGTATATAATTTTCCTAAAATATTAACTAGGAATAAATCAGTGTGTGAGTTGAGTAAAAGCCGTCCAGCCGTAATCAACACATCAAATAAAACCAATTTCAAATATCTCGTTCTGACATTTTACGCCAACTCGATTCCAACCTACTGTTAAAGTCAGGTTTACTGCAAGATATTTAAAGAAAACTCTTATTTGGAGAAAACGTAATACTCGTAGGATGTATGTACCTACAAAAAATTGTGAACAAAGCCGAATATTGACAAGCAATTTCGAACCATTTTCCGACCCCTTATACACAGAATGCAAAATTTCTAAATTACTAACACGTATTTCGAGTAAAAAGAAAATCGTTTTACCTTATATTTCCCGGTGAAAATTGGTTATTACGCTCAAAAGTAGGCCAAGTAGCAACATTGAAGCGACATCCAGGTCACTAGTGCGGGAATTTCAAATAATCCAGCTCAAACCTTGCGTATATGATATGGAAAATTAAATGTGGCATATCGGATGCATTGCAGAATTCTCGGGTAGCCAAAATAATTCAGATTCCAAAGCATATTATTAATTAAGTAAACAGTTGCGCATTTTCAAACAAAGGAAAGTAAACTTTGAATGCACAACAATTTACAGGCAAATATATCATATTCAACAAGACAAAATTAGGTTGAAACTGTTCTGTCATACTACTTTTTTTTCTTTCAGTGAGTTGTAAAAGTGCAAGCAGTTTTTTTTTACGTCCGATGCATCCGTGGGGTGAGCGTGTGCCTCACATTCGCAAAACGGAACTGGCAACGGAAGAAAGGGTGTGGTTGGAGCAACCACGCACCGGAAACCGGAGCGTGGGAGTCTGAGGATCTGTGAGGGTTGCAGAAAGCAAAAACGCCTGGGATTTTCGCAGTCTCGATATTTTGTTCGAACGAAGCTCATCCCTAGATTCATTAAAGAGTTATGCACTGTTGTTTAGAACAGGCGTCGGCGCGGCGCTTCGGAAGCTGAATTCAATGTCAGGGCTAGAGCTGGAATAAAATGGACCTGCAGACCCGCTATGTCAGTTATGTGGGTGTGTTTAATAGGCGTTGAATTCTCGAAAGCTTTTTTGTTAATAGATTGGTATTCGGAGTTAGTCACGATACATGAGTACTAGCCTATTCTTCACTTAATGGTATTTTTTGGACGATACCAGATACTAATTTGTGTTACATACAATCCAATAAGTTTTAACAAATTTTTGGAAGTTCGACTTTCATTTTGATTGTCTTCATAAAACGTTTTAAAGAGAAATCCTACCAGTCAAAAATTCAAATATGTACGTGCCTATGTTCAATAGCAAATCTTCAGCTATCTCAAGACTAAAGTTTCCCCTGACGCTTACCGTCGTCAAAACCAAAGCTCCACACACCACAATAGGTGGCTCAGACTCAATTCCTCGGTACGATAATCGGTACGTGCCGGTACGAACTCCTTAACTACCGGAACTATGGTGCAAGAACTACGTATGTCCACAGCAGCCACCCTAACCAAATAACTCGCTAGTAATTACTATAATCTCTTAGGCGAAGCTCTGATAGACACGACAACGCGATTGTGGTTTGTTAGTGCTAGATTGGTGAAGAACATCAATTAAAACTTAATCAAATAGGTAATTTTTCTTCAGATTTTCTTCGTCAGAAAATTTATTCAATGAAACTTATTTTTAACTACGATTAGCATTCTAATTTATTTTATCAATAACGCTTGCTACAAGTTACTATTTGATTGGTGATGAAAAGTTACTTGCCTGTCGTACTTTTGTAAAACATAAAATCTAAAAAATGTATTCTAAACTTGTCTATAAAAGATCCTTTCAGCAGACCGCTTAGGTATGTACTTAATACTTATATTATAATGATAACATAACATAACATCACGCCTTGTTTCCCCGAAGGGTTGGGCAGAGGTGTACCTATAGTACACCCACATTTCGCCAGTTATGTTTTAAGTCCCATGTAATAGGGGGCGAGCCTATTGCCACCTACCGGGCACAAATCCAGACTTCGGGCTGCTACTGAGAAATTCCAGATAGAAAAACCCAATAACACGTTGCCCGACCTAGGAATCGAACCCAGGACCTCATGCTCAGCAGTAGCGATTGCGACCACTAGACCAACGATAATGATACTAGTGCACAAACAAAGAGCTAACTTTGTGAGAGACTGGTGCCTGAAGTAGGTTTATATATCACTAGGGCCCTCCCGCGGCTAGCTACCTGAGATTTAAACCAACATAACAGAGCAGTATACGTTACGTATATCTAATGTTGAAATAGAAAAAATAATACATAAAACGAGAAAACAAAATCTGGTCATCTCTTATCTGCCACGGCTTATTTAATATTTTTTTTTTTTTGGATTGTTTTTAATTATTTTTTGTTGCACTCTGGGCGCTTTTAACGTGTACGGTTTTTGTACATCGTTCTCACCTATAGGATCAACATTAATGATGTAACTAATTTATTTGTAACAACAATATTATTTAAAAGCGTGTCCATGGAGTTTCTTGCCCGTTCTTCTCCTTAGGTACCAGCTACGCTTTGGAATGGGCAACGAGCTTCATATTTCTGACTGACCGACTCCTTGACAATTCAAAAGTGCCTGTAAATAAATGGTTTAATTGATATAAATGCTTTGAGTAGAGTAGAAAAAAAAAACAAAAATACAAAAAGTTGGTGGAAACCAGAGAGTGTGTGTGTGTAACTAGTGAATGTTAACAAAAGAGACTGATTGGAGAGTGTATGTGAGAGGTTGTTTGAGTGTGTGATGCGAATACCCAACGTTGATGGTATGTAGAAGAAGCAGCAAAGGGGATGAATAATAAGTAGAGAAAGTCTATCTGAGAGGGATCAACAAATTCTCGGTTCCCTGATAGTCTAGAGTTTTCAAATAGTTAGTGACTGAAATTTTACATTTGTGTTTAGTTTGAGGACATATATTTAAGATGTTATTTAGCTTGTTGTAAAGATAAGGTCCGAGAAAGAAGAAGAAATTACGCGAGTGTGCAGATCGTGTTTGACAAACTCTGCCTTTTCGGCGCTTATCCTTATATAGATTCGGATCGTATTGAAAAAAGGAGTGTTGTTTAAGCACCGTTCGCAATATGAAGGTTTGCCTAACAGAGAGTATATCCCAGTCTCTAAAAAAGGTCTACGGTTTGGAATAGGTAGGGGAGAACTTTGGGAATGGCACAAGAAGAAGCTATGAGAACTTTGTTAAATTATTATAGTTCCGTCTAATAAGTAATGAATTGGTATTAATTACACACACAGGTATTTATTTAATTTATCTCAAATGTTGGCATGTTTAAAAATGGCACATTGACACATTAAAACACTTAACTTGTAGATTCAACTAAGGTCTTTTACGATACGTGTGTGAAACTTTATCAGATCAATAAAATTATTGTGTTGTTTCAACTAAGATCTTGCATCAAGTAACCGTGATAAACTGATAAACGCAACTAACCTCGTATTCAACGTAAACATCAACCTTTGTCATTTAAACTACCTGTATTCGTATTAAAATAGTATTTAAATAATCTTTAATATGCGTATTAAAGAGTATTCTATTTTATACTTTTTGCATTTCGGTGCTACAAACGTACACGTTACGTCTAAGTTCACGTAGTTCAACACGCGTCGATAATAATATCGTCGTCTGCCGACCATCTTAAACAATAGTTAAGGTAGACTTCTTGTTGCTAATCACCAATTAAAAGTACCTTCATAGTATGTTATGTTTTGAGGGTGATATAATGGACCAATATGTTGATAGAGAGACGGGGAAAAGTTTACTTGAGATTGCTTTTCTTTGACTTGCATTTCAACAACAACAGCATTGCTTGAATTGTGTTAACGTACGTGTAGGTATTAGAGTCCCTGGGTTTTCAGGCTTAGGTGGTGATTATGAAGAAAAAACTGTTGGGGTCATATCCAGCATAAAATAATACAGACGGTTTTTGAGTTACTTATGATGGACAAAGCATTTCATATTCAAAAAAAACCAAATGGAAGCATCTTCACCATCAAATTGTAATTTTCCCCCATTCTCACAGTAGCAAAAGTTGATCTTCCTTGCGTCACCGTAATTGAATTCATAGACCCAACTTTTCTATATGAATAGCATAAACATTTGCTCACACTAAGGCTATACATTCACTGGCGGACAAATGGGCGGTACGTGACGCGAGATGCGATGGCACGGCACACGTGGTGCGAGACGGCACGGCACGAATCGTGATACCACTAAATAGGATCGTGGGAGAAGGATTACTCGTGTTGTGGCAGCTTGCCTTCCTCTTATGAAAGGCTGCACTGTACAACAACAGCTTACGTCATGTTAGAAATATAAGCAGGGTGGTAACGTAGCTGACCGCCTATGATTCATTATTCGATCATTTTAATATCGCCACTCGATTTGCAAGATAGTCTGCAACCTGCAACACATCTTGGGTGGGTAAATGATACTAAGAGATTACATGTCTCAAAGAATAATCGCTCTAAATCAGTACTCAGCATATTTGCGAAGGTCCATTTTCCAGCATTTGGGAAACTTAGAAGTCAACCCCAACAAAATTAGAAATAACATTAGGAAGATAGCATACGATCCGCAATAACATAACAAGTAACAAGGGTTCGCACACAGATGGCGAACGAAACAAAAATATTGCTAAAACGTGTGCAATCTGCAACTGCAGTGGCGCAAAACTGTTTCATTTTAAAACCTAAACCGTTTCAACTATTAAATTGCAAATCTCATATTGTTTTGTACATGCATTTTACAATCAAAATAGGAATAGAACTAGCCAGAATAATTCTACCTTCATTCTGAGAGTCTATTTTTTTTACAAGCTACTCATATGACGTTACTTTGACAGCTGTCAAACATTTGACATTTACAATATGGCGATACGTCATTCTTATTCTTATTTCAAATGTTATTCTTACGTTGGCCTTCTGTCATATTCCTTGACAAAACGCTCAGGAACATCATGCTGCGCCAATGCAAGTCTCATTAGATAACGACAGAGAATGAATATTAATACAACTCACGGCCAGATGTATGCATCAAACAAATCTCGACTATTTTAGTCTGAATCGTATGCGACAATATTAGCGTCTCTACAATGTTGATATAAATAGGTGTTGCATAATTGGCGGCGATTTTATTCGTGGTAAAATGTTTTTTTTTGTTGCTAGTAGCAGTTTCGGTTACTTTGTAAACTTTTTCATTAAAAAAAACGTAGATAACAAACTGTTTCACAGTTTAGTCAATTTCTTACAAACAAAGCTTTAGGTCCATGGACTTATAACATTATTTCAGCTAAAGATACGAGAGCCATGAATAAATGACGTCTATTTATGTAGCTTCCTTGTCAGTTTTAGACTTACAGTGCAACAAAAAAAAATGTCCTAAATATAGACTTCTGACGTCACCACAGTATACTTACAACAGTTGGATTGCATAAACGCCAAATAGTGATAACATATAAAATATGACAGTTAACGATCAAAAGATGTTACTCGCTACGCTTGTTTACCGTTCTTAAAACATAATCCGTATGTCTTAAGGACGCACAAGACGACTCGGACATTCGTACGACGAACCTAAAACTATTATGTATTGTTTTTGATCATTTGTAAATGTACTTATGTATTGTGGTGAGAAATAAAATAAACTTACTTACTTACTAACTTACTTACTTACATACTTGCTAATATCATTAAAAGCTTATAAATAGACCTACTTAAAGCCCGAAACGAATGTGGAACGATAATAAGATATGCAACCCGCGTGCATTCGGATCGCACAGTCGACACGCGTCTCATGTGAGAGTCCCCTTAGCGTAAAATTAGGGCTGTTGAACATTCACGATTCTAGAATAGGGTTCTTCAAAATTGTTATAATTGAAAATTCGTTGGCGACATTTGGTGTTGCTATTGGATCCAAATTATTAAATGTTACTTTTATATTCTGTAGCTGTTTTAATTCCCGGAGGGATAGAGAAGGAAGAAATGTACTCCACTAGAGACGACAAAGTTTTAGGAAGAGAAACGACATTGGGAAATGCCAGGATAGACACTTACAACTATACACTTACACCATAATATCCCAACACAAAGCAATTATCTTATACGAAAACCACTTATTTATTTTAAGTGAGTACCTAGTACCTACCAATTAACAAGAAAATATTCTTGCCACTAAACTAAACGTAGTAATCACCCACTAAAATAAGTACCTACGTATAAACCATTAATTGGAAGTTACTTCTTCACTTTCCAAAAAATTAACGCCTTTAATTAACACGAGGCCCGGGCTCCGTAGTAAGGCAATTAACGAGACCTTCATTTATAACAAAATAAGATTTCTTAGGGCTGACATGATAAACACAATGACATATCACTTTATAAATTCGCGTAATAATTAACAGGAGCATTCTCCATCTTCAGTACCATATGTTAATGATTTAGGTAAACAACATTAATTATAGAATATTGTCTAGTTCGCGCGTAAACAAAGCAAAGGCGACGCTCTATACAGGCTTACACAATGCGATTTATATAGGTTCGCAGCCCTATGCGGTACGCACACACTCAGTTACAAACAGATTTCACGTGTGTTGAAGCCATATAGAAGTAGCACAATCAATTACATACGGCTCTGGCGTTGTGAAATCGTCAGTTTAATTAGTAAATACTCATTGCATAACTCGGCTGCGGATCGGCTCTGTGAATACAACATATAACACCACATTCGCAACGTCGAAGCTTCGGCCATAAAACGTACGTTGACTCTATTGTAGACCTATAAAAATTATACTAATAAATGCGCGTATTTTACTGTTTGAAGAGTCGTTTGTGATAAATGGACACGTTTATGGAGCCCGAGTGTTACTTTGATAACGTGATGCTTGACGGGATGTATCAATGAATCACGCCCCCGAAATAAAATAAAATGCTGTCTGTATTTGTTATTGGATTTAGGCCACCGTGTTTATCTGTAATCCTTTTCATCTTTATACCTCCTATTTCAGTAATCCTACATGTTCATAGGTCATCAACATTATGAGGATGTGGCGTGAGGATATGTACGTTTAAGCAATCGGTGCGTTGAAGTTCATCGGACCGTTTTTTTAGTATTTAGGTTGCAAATCGTTGCAACCTAAATACTAAAAAAACGGTCCGATGCACGCGCGTTTGCGCAAATCGTTGCGCAAACGTGCGTGCATCGGATGCGCAGAGCGCGTTATCGAAGCCGGGTGCGAAGAACCAGCTAACGGGTCAGCCGGGCCAAAGTAAACAATTACGATAGCATTGTTAGCGCGGTCGACGACCCGCGCCGCCCGCTCCTCCCCGCGCGTACGTATTACCAAATCGCGCGGCCACTCGCGCGCACCAAACGCCACGCACGCGCCGTTGCGATTTCATTTGCATGCGAATACGTGATTCACCTGACGCCGCCTGGCGACGCTCGCACTACTCTAACCAAACCGCTATCTCATTATCATTAAGCATACTATCTCACACTCCCGAAAAAACAACGCCGCAATCTTAGATCGCTGATAAACTTGTTACACGATTCAATAATCAAACATGTGTCTCACTACTTTCGTTTTCACAAAGAATTTGTAACAGTCTTTGGAAAAGTATGTAATCACGCGAGGTCCGACAACGCGAACCAATCGTTTTTTTTTTTCATTTATCACGCGGTTCGCTTCATATTTCATGTTGTCTCGGCGAACGGACGCGTTCTAAAATCTTTCTAGAAAAGAAAATATCCCTCCATTTTCGTGGCGCTAAACAATGACAGTGATCCGGGGGGAGAAAGGAGGGGCTACGCACTGTTTTTTCGTCGAACAAAATGCCGTCGGAAACTCGTCAATATATCAGAATTGTCCAACGCAGAGAAAGAGGAAAACTGCGAGGGACGATACGACCGTCGATAGTTTCTGAAGCGATAATACTACAATTCTAGACCAACTTACGCACCAAGGGTAAGTAAATTGCGGTCCCTTTGGAAAATTTGGGGTCTGAGTGGACGAGATACAGCCAACACAGATACAATGGCACGTTCGCGTTGTGCAATGACGTAAATTGCGTTAGTGCAGATAAGATAAAACGATCGAAAAATTGCTTGCAAACAGCCAAGTATCAGAATGTTGGCGAAAATTCTTGGAATCAAAATAAACAGATCACATGATTACCTCGCCATCAATTTTCAATTCGTGTATCTTTGTTGCAGTGAGGAGCTTCCGTCTGCATTTCCACGTTCTTTATGGTTACAAGCCTCATTTAGTATTTCTGTCTCTGCTTTGTTACGAAAGGAAGTTGGATATTGCTTTTTTCGCAAATTTCCTTTTGATCGAGTTCGTTGTTGGTTCCAAGACAATTTAACGTTCTGGGAATACTCAACTGTTATGCGACGCTCCGACGCTAAATTGTAAACGAGAAAATATGTTATTTTGTAATTCAATGTTATTTGCGGTGGAAAATTTACAAATATGACGAGCCTTCAGAGAAGCTGTTGTTAAGAATAGCAATACAGAGAAGCCTCAAAAGGCACTTAAATGTAAGCTCACAGTCGTACCTAATCCAGTCAAATAGGGTTTAGTTCGAGACCACAAACCGCATTTCTTCATAGTTCGTGCGGTCCACAGATTCATTACAGCGCGGGTGGAAATGCCACAGATATCAAAGGTCATATAATGGCTCCGCTCGACCTGAGCCGATCCCTAGGGCATGACGAAACTTACCATCCTTACAGACATTCATCTTCTCAGGAACTTGTTTTTCTTTATTGTTGAAAGTCAATACCTACACACGTTATTACATTTATTTATTTGATCCCGCAACCACGCTATTATTAATGCAGACGTTTGTATGATTCCTCAGCAGATTCTGATTACATTTGGTAGACGTAGTACGTTTTACGAAAAACCGTGTAGATGAGAACGCGTTCTCTGGGACTGCATAACATTTCTTCAGCACTTCGTGTGGTGCATCTAGGGACTTTAATATTCATACTGAATCTACTGTGAAACTACTTTGAAGAATATTTCCGAGATGTCTTTTTGCATTCCCATTTGATGGTAAAATATGGAGAACTTTATTATAAGGGAAAATATCTGTGTATCTCTGACCCATGTTTGCAAATTAATAAATGATTATGATTATGTTTTCAGAAAATTACCATTTCTGTAAAAAAATCACATAAATACAGTTAACAACATGAGCTTCGTTAATTATTTGTGAGAAAAGAACCAGAAAGAAAAGATAGAGTGACAACAAATAAAGTAATCTTTAACACCAGTGACACAGAAAACTTAGTCCAAAATCAAAACAATGATATCCGATTCAGAACAACTTAGTACACAAATATTCTGTAACGCAAACAGAGGACAGCAGAATAATCGTCTAAATATTCATGTAGGACTTTCGTACATCTGTGATATTGACGCTTCCGACGAAGTAATCATAGTAAACCAAACATTCGTACAAGTACCGGAGTAATACAATCAGCGCCTAACTAGGCCATAAATCGTACGATTCGCACCAAGTGAAGTGAATCTGATTTGTGTCTCGGCTGCGTTGGAAAGTGTACGCAATATGTAGACCTGCGTGCGCGCGTCATGAATAGAAATCGCTTCGGCGATAACTTTCGTGCTGCCTCGCTCCCTCGGTAATAGCGAAGTGATCGACAAGGGTACATCTACTTTTGTTTTATTAGTACGTATTCTACATATTATATTGGGGAGTTTGTAAGAGGACTTGAGTAGTATTTGGAGATTGCTGTTCTCTAAGGGCATTGATACTGCTGAGCATATGTAGACACCATTTATTACACTCGATATCATGAGATTGGCAAGCTAAGTGCTTTATTACAGATCAAGATACATAACAGTATTCTCATCCTTGACGACGTAATTACTGTAATTAGAGTTACAATGTAATTACTGATATGCAACTGGAAACCTTTAAATAACATAATCCGATGATGGTCCCAGAAACACTACACCACATGTTGCTACTCATCTGAAAACGAGACTTCATACGAATTAGATTAGTCTAAAACCCAACCGTAACACTTTTTCAAAATAAACACTTAATTCACAACGCACCCAAGTCCATCTTGACACTATTCACTATCTCCCCAAAAAGAGCAGTGGGCAAAACGATTCATAACATAACTACATAGCGGGAGATAGCCACAAACTCCTGTGAAATATACCTTCGCCCAGCGTTTGGACAGTAAGAGCCAATATATTCCAGTTTTTAGAGAGAGCGCTGTTCGGATCAGGCCGCTGCGTATTCTCGCGTTGCCACATATAACCACTTAGATTAGTAAAATGGAGCAGTTTTTGCAGGGTAATATTGATGGAGATTGCGCTTTTTTATGTGGGAATGTGATCAGATTTGGTAATATAGTAGTGGTGAGATATGGGGAGGGTCTTGGCTTGAAAGTTGTGCAGAATAATGTTTAGATTTTTCGTAGTAGGTAGGTGTAGTAGTAAGTGCCTAGAAAACCGAGTGGTTTAAAAACCTATTTAATTTAATATTACTAGTAGTTGTCATTTTGATGCTTGTAATCTTAATTTTATCCTTTTGTAGTGCTCTTACAGGGTTCATATTTTTGTACCTAGCTTTAAGCCCTTTGTAACATCTCTTGTATAATATGGAATATAATTAATAAATGAATATGAATATGAAGTAGAAGGGTCTCCAATTTAGCGAACCTAACAGTAAGAACACTTAATCCACCAACATTAACATAACAAAATATCATAATTTGCGATCTAGGAACTGTTTCTTGCCTAGTAACCAAAAACCTTGTTTACATGATATTCCAGCAACATGCCCGTGAACTGCAGATGTTAAGTAACGATAGATGGAGTCACGTTCTCATCTAGCGAGCCTACCACAGATAGTTTATGTACATTCAACTGCACATCCACCATGACATTGATGTCGCCTTTATTTTATAATAGCAAGGGCGGTTTTCGTAGAGCAGTGTGTGGTGAACGGTACAGTGATCGCAGTCTCACGTATACACTTCAGCAATTTGTGAGAAAAAATTGTGGTAGTTTGTACGTGAGCCTTTGGTAGGCAGAGCTTTTAATTAAGCCTATTCGTCTTTGTGTTTTTGAGTTATTGTCCATGTCTGTTTCATAAGATTATAGTGTAGTATTGGAAGAGATCTGTTAATGGTATGTTTTGTTATAGGCTGGAGCATTACGTTCGGTAGATCATTGAATAGTGGGGAAAAGATCGTAGGTTCCTAAAGAGTTAAGTTACGAAGTGTCGAGGCTTTGATACCGTAAGTCTGTCTTCCTCATCGAATAATAAAATCAAGATCATATCAGTCTGTAGTTAAACTAGTGAACTTATAGTAATGCCAACTGAAAAATATGGTTTTAATTACACACTTTATGATATCTTTATATCGTTTGAGTAAGTTTAACCAAACCTGTCAGAGTAATTTAAAAGTATTAAATCTCTTAATACAATATTAATCTGTCAAATAAGCAAATAATGGCTGTGGCAAAGTACGGCAAAGTGACGTAACTTTCCCTTGCTTATTAAGTTTCCATTACTTGTGTGTAATATTTGTTTCAGAGGTTAATTTCTGCACCCAGTGCGATTACCAGCATCATACGGCCAGACTAGTGGCCGATCACAGCGATTTAAAGCAATCCTTATTTTTAACTAGACTTTAAAAGGCCTCGAAGTAATACACTTTAAAGATATATCTGGCTGTATCCACATGTCACGTCCTTCTATAGGCACTAAGCTTAATTTCAAACCAAAAGTTCAGATGTGAAAACCGTCGAACATACGAAGAGGCAGACTTACATTCGCATTTATAACATCAAGTATGAAAAGCTCTTACCCTTTACCACCTAGGCAAGCGACATATGCAAACTCAAACAAAAAGTGTGAAGTTGTACAAAAACCTTT
Source organism: Dasypolia templi (assembly GCA_963555695.1). NCBI lineage: Eukaryota > Metazoa > Arthropoda > Insecta > Lepidoptera > Noctuidae > Dasypolia > Dasypolia templi. The sequence goes on along the minus strand of OY743148.1, from coordinate 3,337,115 downwards.
GGATCAATCAGCACTATCCTGTGACGTGAATGTAGTCGGAATGGGTTCGGTCAAGAGTAATGGTGTTTAGAGCAGGCTGGTGGATAACACACGTTTGAATGTATAATCAGCTGGGATATGTACCGTGGGTCGGAGATATGATAGGAATGCAGTTGTAGGGATAGGCAAGAGTAAGAGGACCGCAAATTTCTTTAAAAAGTTTGCTGACATTATGAAAGAAAGCTCGAAATGTATGTAAGTACCTATCTCGTTCTATTAGTTTCGCAAGTAGGTTTGCCAAAACATCAAAAGTCGATGAAGGTTTATATAAGACATTATCTTCTACCTTTGGTTACATCTACAATAACCTGTCTTTTATCGTCTCTACTTATTAGGCAACTGCCGGGCCAGTCTGTATTACTGTGGAAATATCTATCTCTATTTCCGCCGAAATTGCTTTGACGTTTTTTTTGTGTTCTAGACATAAAATCCCCACAAAATGGCAGCGTTCCTGAACAGCATTTTCGCTATTTTTATTTCATCATCCTGCAAAGCCGGAGGAAGTTTATGTTGTAAAAGTATATTAAAGAATCATTCTTCATCTAAATACGAGGAGTAAAAGTGAAACCTTCTTATCTTAACAGTATTGCGTTTCCAAGTGACGTTGCATCTTTATCTAGAGAAATTTTCGCGTACACAATAGACAATCGATACAAAGTAGCGCGTATCAGAAAGAGTCTCTGCAACAAAGCCGAGTTAATAGCGACAGCACACCGCACACTCACTGTCGACGCTAATGCCGATAACAATTATTGACGTACGTTAGCGAGCACCGAAATTTACGCGACGACGCGAACAGTGATTGACGACAAACGTCTCCGTCGATACGACCCAATGAACCAAACTGCGCACGAAAAAACAGAACAGTTGACGATCCCCTTATACAGAGCCTAATTAAATCAAACTCAGCAATAAGCGTCGCTGAGCTACCCTTTATTTTGATTACTTCCATGTAAATTCATTCTCTGTTATTCTTATTCGGTTCTAAATGAATTTCGTGTCCAGCGGCATCCGACCGCAACGGCCCGACATCGGAAACTTTATAAATTATTATTACAGCTACACAAGCGAACAAAACGATCTACAAATTTGAACTACATAACGGAAGTGCTCAAATTGAATTATACAAGTTGTGGACAAAACATTAAAACTAGCAAACCGTCCTCGACGGTTAACTACAACTTGAAACGTTTAGTGTTAATCGGAGATTATCTGAGCACACAGCAGCATCCACGCATTCATAAAAAAAAAATTAGAGAAGGGAGTTATGTAAGCCAGCTGAAGCCAGATACAGTTGAAGTATTCGCTCATTTCAGATAATAAACACTTCACATTCCGGTGTAATTAACAGAGCACGAGCCACGCATCATTATGTTTTCATAGCAGGGCGCGTATTATATTCGGCAGGCTGCTTTCGGCGGCGCCCGGGACCTCGAGACCGACAAGAGCAGCAGTAGGCATATTAGTTTCGCGATAAGTGCGGCGACACCACGCTCGTTCGCGCACGACCTCCGCCTGTCAGATGTCACCCTTTACCGCATTCGAGGGAAGATATCTGTAGCGTCACAAGCAATTAAGAAGCGAGCCACGCTTTGTCCCGACCCCGGTGACGATTCGGGAGGCTCTCCGCGCCTCTCCCTACTTACATAATTTCTCTTAACTGCATAATCGATATCAACGTGTCGCAACTTATCCCGTCTCGTCTAGACGTTGACTCCGTGGTTCATAAGTCTGCATCGTATTGCGTTTGGAGTGGTTTTAATGCAGCTCCGCCCAGCCTTTGCCCTATCCCTCGCAGATCTGTCGAGGGCTTCGAGTGTTTTCGGTGTCTCGTCTCCGTGCTCTCAAACGACGCGGGCATACTCCGGAGCCGACAGAGCGTTAATAAACCTCGCACATATACATCAAATGCTAAAGTTTAACCGTCCGTATAAAATTTCATACTTAAGAGCGGAAAGTATTTAATTGACAATGAATGTGACAGTGTTACGGCACGCGAGAGGGTTGCGAGCCAAACGGAGCGCGTCTCTGTTAATGGGGTCAACGAAATTGAGAAAAGTGAAACGGTGGAGTGGGCCGGACGGGCATTTATTACCAGCCGGACCCGACAACCCTCGTCCGGACAGGGACGAGCCCATACACCGGAGAGAGACGCCGCGCATTCCAAATAGCAGTGCACAAACAAAAAGAGAGCTAGGCCCGCGGCCGGCGGCGACACGGCCCTCCCCGCCGACCATACAAAGAGCTCCTCACTTCCGAATTAATAACGAAATTTGTAAGACTGGACGTGACAGCGATCGTCTGCTTGTGCGCAACCGCGAGCAGGCTCCGTCGCCGTACCGCACATTTATAAGAACTATAAATAATTAATTAGCAGTACCGCCTCGAGGGACGCGTTCAGTTTACCCACGTCAAGCCTATGACATTTTAATGGCCTTTTAAACGTGCATCCACGTGAGCCTTCAACCCACTGTACATTGCATAAATAATTGAAAATATTGAGTCGTTACAAAGATATACATTAGCGTTGAAAAGATTGGGTAATTATTTCCGCTTCCAATATTCGTATGCACAAACGAGGCAACAAAGATAGAGTCTGTTACAGGGCGAATCGCTTCAGGCTGTCTCCCTCCGTAGTCAGAACGTAAATCGGTGCATCCAATCACGAGCGGCGGGGCGACGGCTCTAGATAGGGACTTGGAAATCAGTTTGCCACTATTGAATTATACGAGAGCTGCAGCCAGGACGTCATACGCCAAAGTTTAATCTCCTGGAGCGGCGGACGGGCTTATTATGCAAATAGTCGACGAGTCTCCTCGGTCATCTTACAGTCACGTACGGCGCGAACGTACCGAGCGAGCGCCGAGCGGCGTCGCATGTCGCCGTGTGCCGTGCCGCGTGCGCCTGTCGCGCCGGCCACCACTGCGCCGCAACCGCCGCAAGCCACCAGCAGCCGCGATGTTTACAAATCAGACGCTTAGTACAATAAACGTAATCGTAAACGCACCAGCCCACACAGAAAATAATTTCCCCAAAACGAATTAATGTCTTCATTGCAGGACGATAACAAAACGGAACCTTGATGAAGATGAAATTATTTGACTATCAAAAGAAGGGAGAAACTTCGACGACATCAATTTATTGCCTCCGAATAAAGTCGGACCTAAAATTCAAAATGAAGAAGACATCGAGCGACGGAAACGAACGGGAGCGAGAGGAAAATCTAACTCTTTCTTTCGACGAAAGCCAACCCCCGACGAGCGTTAATTAAGCGAAAATCGAAACGTCAAAGCTCGACTCGGGCTTTATGCAAATTCACCAGAATTGACTTTCGTGTCGACGGCGTTAGAATTTTTACCGCTTTCCAGACGATTGTTTGAACGAGGTAATTAGGGAAGCGATAAAGACACGTACGCGACAGTCTAAACTTTCTACAGACATTTGACGACTCCAACAAGACGTATTAATTTTGCGAGCCGCAGCTGGATGGAGGCTTGGTGCACGTTGGTCTGAGGCGTATCGAAAGATCACGAGACGCGGTGTGTCGCTAGTGGGTCGGTACCGGTACGTACCGTTAGTGAACCGTGAACTCCGCAACGCGCTCGACCTCGCTCAGCCCTGGACAAACGGTCTGCACCAACTATTATATAATTTCCTAATAAACCCACAAACGCATAGCACACGCGCTCATAAAAACTTTGATAGTTACGATAGAAAATTAACACCGAATTCTAGCAACAATACAATCGAAAAAGGGTGAGCGGAACGACGGTGAACGGGGAGTTTTTGTACTCGTATCGTGAGAATGGGCATTTAGCGGCTTGGTTATTCGAGGCGTATCGCGTGATATCATTAGAACATTATTGCTACCACAAATTTCTTTGTCACTTAACCGGCACTGGATTTGTTGGATTTATTGAGCGTGACGCTCCACGGACGGCTTCGAGAATTTTGTAGCTGTCCCACATAGCTTGGGCTCAGTGGGCACGCCCGCTGTTCAGTAAAATATGCTCTCAGAACGCCCGTTTCTGATACAATGTTAAGAAGCGCACTAAACTTGTTTTCTATACACGGACCATTGAATTAGACGATGTGGAGCATTAAATAAGGATTAAATATATGCATATCGGTGTAGAGAAATATGAAGACAAGCATGCGGTGGGCGGGACACTTGGCTTAGAACCGGCCGCGGTAACGAACTGATAGCCAAGAGCAGTTGGCAGCCGAGTTAGTAAAAATCATACATCCGAAATGTTGGGAAATAATGTGGAAGCTCAATTCCAATGTGTCAGGAATACAGGATGGAGAGGAAGTGAGTTGAGTTGCGCCAGGAATTTCTCCATTTTCGTTGAACGGAAAGGCAGTTGAATATTTCTTGAGGACACTTCCCTTTTTAATCCTATCTATGACAAGAGGTTTTGGTTTATGATCATAGTGTTTAAGCATTTATCTCATCCAGATTTTTTTGACCTTATCTACCCAAGATTTCTTTGGATACCCACAAGTCCTCTTAACACTTATGTACCAGCCTTGTCGGAATTTATTTAAATTACCGTACTGATGTTAATGTTATATTCTAAACGTGTGTGTCAGGACAATATTCAGACAATACTTTCATAGCAGATAGCATCGTTCTAGCAATAATACAAGGACTATATTCAGTGGACAGTCGATATCGTAAATATGGCACTGCGGGGAGCATGTAACAGAATAGTTTTACCGAAACTGACCAAAATGGTCGTTTCGCGTTGTAATTTATAGTACTGTTTTTATTAATCATGTAAATTATTATTTTATATGTGTAAATATTACTCATATGGTGGAGATTTTTAGCTTCGCAGTTATGACAAAAGTTGATAAAGATAAAACCTTAGCAGAAGCCATTGATACTGTAACCTTTTAAATTGGATTTTAATGACAATCAATCAGCAAGTACTTCTGATTACTTCAATTTCACAATGATGCATTCATATTACAAATCCAAGTCATAATGATGCTAACGATACTGTAGAATAAAAAAAATTGTATGACTGTTTTATGATTTTCATCAAAATTCCTCAGGCGTTGACGCACTGCACGCACGACTAAGATATCTTTATTAAAACTATACACTTCTTGAAATGGTTCGAAAAAAGAAGATCGATATCGATTTCATCCACCTCAAAGTGCAAAAAACTAATTTCTTCATGACTTCATAACTCATCACGTAACGACTTGCGTATAAACAGTACGGTAAGCCGAGCCGCCATTACACTCGTAATCGACTCTAAACGGCTTTTAATTTCACACCGTCCATCAATGGGCCACGCCTGAGGATGTGCGTATAATAAATACATCAAAACAAACAGCAATGGGCTTGCCAACTTGCGAAGCTGTAGTTGGCGAGTAGTAGGTTGTCGATGTTGGAACCTTGAAAACTGGAAATCTATGGAATGGGAAACCCTTATTTAGTAGCCTAGATATGGAAGCCAATAGCGTTGATGGAAACTAGGAGTCTCCTACAAGACGAGGATGATTATGTGAATCATAAACTACAAAGAAAATTATGAAGTATAATTATCTAGTTTGGACCTAAGAGGAAAAACGGTAATTCCCCAATAATTATACATATTCGATTGATACACGTGTCCTTTGGTGGCATCATGCCACCAACGCAAGTACCTACTCTTATTAATCTCGTTATAACTCAACGTGCTGTAAGTAATTTCATTTTATTACAGGAATTGAATTTTCCGGCATAAATTGTTTCTCGATGTGTTGAAAATATCTATAAGCTATCAATGATGATTCACACCTTCACGCTCTGTGCTTAGAAACCATGGGACATTTGCTTCAGTTTTATAATCCAGATTCGTTTCGGTGTCCATACAACCCTGGGTGTCGTTCCGTCATGTGGCGTAATGGACAAATAATATGCACACAGTCAGCCAACCATTATAATGTTATTTGAGGGCAAGCAATAATTGCTGAACAAGTCTGTTGCTGGCTAAATTCTGTTGCCAACCGTCTAGCTAGAACTATTTTCGTTTTACATCGACTAACTTTGAAGCCAAAACGACCTTGAGTTCCCTTATACAGTTCTCCATTTGGCAGAGCAAGTTATAGACACGATTACCTAAAGATGCTACCACTAGGATAGTTACCATTGAAATAGAATTCATAAATGGAATATTTAGGCAACAACACTAAAATATTAAAGGCAGACTGTTCGAACACAAGTTTCCAAGGTAAATCGATGCTAAAATACCAAGTTTTTTTTTTGGGAAAGTTACTTTCGGTTACATAACACCCGAGAACGCTCCAAGCCGCGTTCTAATAAGCGGAGGTGATTATGACTTATGACTTTATGAAAGAAGGGAATTGGCAGTCACAAAATAAAGAAGTGATAAAGAGATGCCTAATAACACGGCAAGTATGGGTGTGAGTGAGGTCGGCACGCCACGCGCCACAAGCAGCCGGTAACAATTATAAATTCAAGGAACTTGGTCGGGAAGCTAGCGCCGCGCCGCGCCGCGTCGTGCCTTTGAAAGCGAACCACTATTTTGATGCATCAGAGCCGCACTCGAGGGCGTCTGGCTTTCAGTATCGCAGACGGTTTTTGTTGCTTTAATACAGAGATGCGTCGGATCTTGTGGAACATTGAATTGTTTCTCTCGAATACGTACACCCTGTTTTACTTCGTAATGATGTTGTGTCAATCCGTACTTCGCATGAAAAAGGCAAGGTATGTTGAACACATAAAGTTATCGAGACAGAAACACATTAAGACCAAATAAAGAAAATTGTAGCTCGTAAAACTAAGGCTAATGAAGGTCTAAACGTAATAACAAATTATTTAAAAAAAAAAACTTGATTGCTATGCCCATTCTAAACATAAAAAACATGTATATCGCAGCTAATGACACGAATTAAAAGAGTCCACGTTGATGAGTCCGAAACAGTGCAATTATTTAATGGATGGGCCCATTCAAAACGAGTCTACGCAACTAATTAATACCCATCAAGTTCCATTTAGTTTGGAACTTCAGAAAACAAGAGGCTTAGTGACAAACCTTGTAATTTGTGATCTATTCGAAACTTTACTTATGTAGGCACAACGTGGTAATTATAATTCAGCGTCCCTGCCTAAACTCGACGTAACCGCACATTGCCTAGGCAATATTTGACACCTTTGACGCAACATTCACAAAAGTTATTACTAATTCATTACACTGTCAATTAATCGGTTCTTAACTCTGAGAAGTTTCAGAAGCGTGGAATATCGCGTGACGTAAGCAGCCCGTCTAAAAGACGTTCCACCATATTATCCAAATCGGATGTTTAATGCCGAGATGCCGTTATAATTGTATGGAATTCATAGAAATATTCAAAGAGAATACGATTGAGATTTTAATATGAATCAGAGTAGCTACGTTCCGGGAACAGGTCCTTTTTTGATTTGTTTGCCTTTGATTTTCTGAGTTTAATTTTCTATTTAAATATTCATTACGGTAATTGAATATTATGGTATCTGCTTCCGAGGCTCATTAGCAATATCCTTGTTATCTAACAGTTTATAAGCAACTAATTTCTAGAACGTTTAAGCCACATGTTTAAACCAACTGTCTACAACATAATTGTTTCCAAGAGTTAATTCGCTAACATTCTTGGTAGCACTATTTTGCTTTGTTGCTGATGAAACCAAGTAACTAGCAAAACAAGGTATATGAGTACGAGAACACATACAATTGGTTCATCTCTAGTAACATTACCAAGTTATAAATGTAGGTATTGCAACATTGCTGAGCAACATTTTGCATATATATTTCACACTAGCTCGAGGCCAAGTTATAACAGCAGCTCCGGTCAATCAATCAGGTTAAGTTACGGTTGCCGCGGCATGTCCGCGGCTGGGTGACCATCTTTACATACCGAGACCCCTTTATTGGCCACGTGGTGGACAAGTACCACAGGACAGCACAAGAACAAGCTAGGGAAATTCTACTAACATAGTTTTAAGCTATATTTATTTAATAAATTAGTTTTATACTCTATATATTATGTTAGTTAGTATGGTATATGTCTTTGACCATTGTAGCATCACGCCTGTTATCCCAGAAGGGTAAGGCAGAGGTGTACCTAAAGTACAACCACATTTCGCCAGTTATGTTTAAGTCCCATGAAATAGGGGGCGAGCCTATTGCCTTCAACCGGGCACAAATCCAGACACCGTGCTACTACTGAGAAATTCACACACACAAACACTTTGCCCGACCTGGGATTTGAACCCAGGACTACTACTGAAGATGAGGCTCAGCGGTAGTACTTGCGACCAAGACCAACGGGGCAGTCATATGACTATTTATTGCTTCGGAAAACACTTAAATCCATTGCTCCCGGCTGTCATTCATGGTTCTTTGGCAGTCGTACGGGTCGTCAGAAGCCCGATTGTCTGACAACCAGTCTTACCAACAGGTATCGTGTTAAAATACTGGTAGCAGCATGTAACCGGTTGGACTAGAAGCTGACACCCCAGCATACTTGAAAAATGGCAGATGATGACTGTTCCGAACTGTACGCCATCTATTGATACACAAGGTATTATTGCAATAACTGAAAAAAATTACTCATAATTATGAACAACTTTTATTTTCGAAAAGCACTGAAATTGCGAAAAAAAAAACATCTGCTTCATAATTATGTGTCTTCTTCGTCGTATCAAAGATTCTATTTATATATTTTACAGACGCTTCTATCAGAATTCGGCCAAAAAATTCGATTTTATGTGAACACAAAATAAAACAATCGATTTTTTTACAATCGAATAGATTTTATCACGACTTCAGGGTGTCTCATATTAAAAATTTTAGTGATTCGAATGATTTCTTTTTGCATCTCAGGTTTTCAGTTATTTGAAAAACACCTTAAATACTGCCCTTTTTCTTTGGATATTATGGCATGTGGTCCTCCTAATAGGCCACCGTCTGTTCCCGAGAGTGTCGAAACAGATTGGCATCCGCCTGCCAAGTGATGATGGATATCAATCACTCCAGATCGTGTTCATTCGAGTACATTGACATTGATTGTTCTGGTTTATGTGGGAGAGTCTAGCTGTCATGTACATTGGAGGCACAGACAGGTCGATTCAATGTTTTTAAGTAATTTTGTTTACATTATTTTTGGTATAGCAAAAATATTACTCAGTTTGCATTGACGTGTATTTATTTATACATATTGTGTTATTATTTATCAAAACAAACCTACTTGTTATATGCCAGTTCGTGATTTCGTTTAAAATAAATAAACTATAACGAAAGTCGAATCTTCAAATGTTTGGTGATGGTCTAACTTTTTTGAGCTGTGTGCATCCATTCATGTTCACGAGGTCTCAGGGTTTAACGATAACTCTCTCAATTGTATTGTTGTGACCGTTTACATCAGGAAACCAGCGCCCTAATTGTGTAACAAACTCTCGAACACAATCTGAAGGATTTTGAAGGAAATTCTCTCTTCTCATCCATTCCTTCATAGGTTTGAAAAAATCGTCTGCAGCACAACATAAATAACGCAATGAATGTTGTCGAACTGTCAAAACAAAAGCCCTGCTGGTCTCTCAAAATTTGACATTCCCAGTCATCTCTCTCGTTCCTCTTCAACTTTGTCATTTTACGCGTCTATATTTAGCGCTGCAGTGCTATTTAACCGTGTTATCTCCGAACACATTCCGCGATGGAACATCTCGCTATATAGTTAATGGATCGGCGCGTTTTGTTGGCGACCGTCGTCGGTGTCGCCCTACACCCGACCTTCACCGGACGCTTCAGTGGATCTTCGGAAGATATAATGTTAATAGTTTGTTGTTTTGAGGAGAAAATTCTGACTATCGTGGAATTAACGCGGTTACACTGTAAAATAGTAGATGCAATAATATTTTTTAAGACTCTAGCCAAAAAATGCCAGGATAAATGATGCTAAAATGTTAGCTGGATCGACAAAATATTCCTCAGATAGATACAGTTTACCAATTCTATAAACTTTTGTCGTGTCGCTAAATTCGTCAATACTTGTTGACACTATTGTCACTTTTGTGGGTGGCTGCTAGTTAAAATCGAAGTTTTCTACTCGTATAACTTCTTCATACATATTGTTTTGCCCGTTTGTAATCCCATGCAACTTATACAAGTCGAGTGCGGAAAACGAGTTATTTAATGGTCTTATAAGCGTCGCATAGTAATGGAGAAGTGACAAGTTGTGTGAGTTTTTATGCGCAAGCGCTGGTACTGCGAATAATGATTAACACGAGTAAGGCGGTGCCGTACAACTGTTGGTGTAACTGTACAATGATGTATACCCGAATACTAGGTGTTTATGGGAATATCCCGCTAGGCTTGCAGAACGAAGTTGCCTAGTGCGATGTACAGTTTTAAATTTGAAACGTGTCGGTGAAAAGGCCTAATCTTTGATATTTCCGATTTCATTATCCATAGCAATCATTCCTGAATTTGGTACAGAACGTATTTGCGATAAAAAGTAGAGACACTAAAATGCTGTCGTATTTTAATCTTCTAGTTCCTATCACTATTTTTTCTGTAATTTTCATGACCTTATTCTCATATATAACCGACTTCTAACCTACGATTTTGCGGAATCATTAGGTCTCAGTCTATCTGTCGGGTATAGGCTCAGCTAATTATTAAGACAATTATGATAGTGAACACTTATCTCGGTTAGTCGCGACTTGCGTTTTCTGGACCACTGTATAATAGTATCTTATCTTGGTCATGCGGTTAAATTACTGGTTCTTCGTGTTTTTAGTAAAGTTTAGAATTATACGTGTGACTGGTTTAGTGGTTATTTATTTTCTTGACTATTTTCATTTGATTTGATTTATTTATTTTCCGGTCTTTCTGTTGCTTAAATTGACCTACAGTCTTCAAACTCATCATCATCATCTTTCTGCTCTTGAACTATGTTACTAGAGGCCGGCGCCACATGTGTTCTTTTTCCATTCTCTCCTATCAACCATCACGCTATCATTGTCTCCCTTCTCTTTCATATCTTTCCTCACACAATCAATTCATCTTTTCTCTCTCTCCATCTAATCTTCAATCAAAATAAAGAGATTCATTTGTTTCTTAGTTTTCCAGGTAAGTTTTAACCACAGCATCATAGCAATACGAGCATTACCCTTCTAAAAGAATGAATGAAATCAATTTCTTAATAAGTGATACTGACAAAAATAACAAAAAGGAGGTCACAGAGCTATCTCCAAGAAATCAACGTTTATATTTTTATAAATTAGTAAAGTAAGTACAGCGATTATAGTAAGTGCGATAACGAGTTTCAATAGCTCCGATGAGTCATAAGACTTTGTTTGCCGAGCCAGTAGTCGCTCAACTGAGGGGAAAATGGAAAATATTACTTATTGATGCTAATCGCAGATGAGAATCAGGTATAGTTTAATGTTTGTACCCTTGTTTTGTTATTTAGTACCTGATATTTTGCTTACCAATTAATATAGGCAGCATACAATACAGAGGCTTTTATAAAAAAAAATGTCAAAATGATGGTGATAGCCGTATGAACTATTAAGATATTTTAACCATACTAGCTGCTCCCCGCGGTTTCACACGCATAAATCGTGATCCCGTGGGAGTATCGGGATAAAAGTACTCTGTGTTAATCCAGGTTATAAACTATCTGTGTGCCAAATTTCATCTAAACCCGTTCAGTAGTTTTTGCGAGAAAGAGTAACAAACATCCATACATGCTCACAGACTTTCGCGTTTATAATTTAGTAGGATATGACGGTAGGAAACTAAGTGGAAGGGTTTCTATTACAATATTGCTGTACGATGCTTTTCTCGACACCAACGGTAGTCCTCAGTGCCAGTACAGGGTCTATTAAAAACAGAACTGCCCAACGACGATTCGAATCACATTTAACGCAATCGGATCCTGTGCAGCAGGACTTTGCCCTTACACCAAACCAAAGATTTCGCCACCAGCACCTATTTCTGTCAGGGCATTACACTCGATTACCCAAAGTATTTAGATGTTCAAATAATCAAGCACTTAAAGCGTTAATAACAGGCTGAGTTTATCTTGTGTACTTCGGTGACGGTAAACCATCGTAAGGAAACCTAGAATTATTGTTAACTAGCTTCAGCCCGCGGCTTTGCCTGCGTGGATGTCGGAAATTATAGTATTTTTAAAATACTAACGGGACAAAAAGTAGGATATCATCTACCTCGTTGCTAAATTTTATCGAAATCCGTTCAGTGGTTTAGGCGTGAAAAGGTAACACGGACAGAGTTACTTTCGAAATAATAATATTAAAAGTCTGAAATCGCCAACCCGCCTTGAGAAAGCGTGGTGATCAATGCTCGTGCCTTCTCTATACTATGAGAAGAAGCTTTTGCTCTGCAGAGGGACGGTAATAGGCTGGTATTATTATTACAACCAGCACTTGCAAAACTATTCTTACGTCTTGCTCGAACTCGAAGCGGTAACATTAAATAGACCCAGGTGCTTTAAATATTTTATAGACCCATAAATAATACAGCCCGTTTCCAGGGTTCCCTCTTTAATAAAATAACCAGCTGTTATATTGGTATCGTATTGTATCGTATCGCTGCTTATAATGCTTATTTGTTAGAAAGTCGGGGGTTTTATTTCACGGATTCAGGTTATGTGTGATCGTTACTGTAATCCAATAAATCCGTGATTTTAATAAGAACACTAGCTGTAGCCACCGGATGTGTGGGTATTATCCCTAGGAAAAGTACTTCATGGATAAAAGTATTCTATATGCTAGCCCAGCGGGGTAATTGCGTAACACATTTTCAATAGGAATTGCTTTAATTTTGACAGTTCAACAACGAACTGAGTCTGGATTTGTGCCCGATTGATGGCAATAGGCTCGCCCCCTATTACATGGGACTTAAACATAACTTTCGAAATGTGGGTGTACTATGGGTACACCTCTGCCCAGCCCTTCGGGGAAACAAGGCGTGATGTGAAGTGTTATGTTAGTTCAACAACAAACATTGCGTTATTTACGTTGTTGAGCAGGCAAATTTTTCGAACATATGAAGCGATAGATTAGCAATATCCTTCAAAACGACTGAGTTGATTGTGTGTAACGCAATTAGTATTGTGGTCATGGCCTATCCATATATTGTTAAAGCAAATTTCATTTAAATTTAGCCGCGTTGAGGTGCGAAAGGTAACAGACAAATCGACAGTTACTTTCGCATCTATAATTTGAGTACAGAGGCGTAGTGTGAGTTGCCTTTAACCATCACGACTTCACGCATCGAACGCGTTCGGCGCTCTGATTGGCCCTTGGCAATCGGAGCTCAACCTCCGAAAGGTGCAGGGCCAATCGGAGCGCCGAACGCGGTCGATGCGTAAAATCGAGATGGTATAAAGAAACTCACACTAGGGTCTCAGATTATCAGAACGTGAAAGTCTGCCTTGATGGTTTCATTTTCTACGACATCATCTTACCTATTGTTACTAATAGTCTCTACTTTTATATTTATTCTTGGAAGCGAAATTATTCTCATAATTTATAACTGTTACAAAAGAATAAGAATGCTTTACATGAAATAATACTTTTATTGAGTTTCTTGCCGATCCAGACTCGTAATTAAAACGGTAGAAAGAAAAGCACATCTAGAAAAAAGTTGTTTCAAAGAAAAATAGATCGAATAGAATAATTGGAGGGGAAAGAAATACAAAAGTCATAAGTAAAAATTATGACGTTAATTTTGCGCCAAAATTAACGTCATAATGTGAATGTGCTATAATTTTACAAATGGCGTCATAATGTCATTTTGATTTATTACGTAAAATAAAAAAAACATTTACATAAAAAATTCTTTTTCGTTTCTATAGCTTCTAAACGACCTATAGAGGTCCCTCTTAAAATATTTCGTGTATGAAAAGATACACCTTATATATTTATTAAAGTAAAACTATTGTTTTCTCTGACCAAGCGGACTGATAAATCATCATCATGCTTTTCTAAATATTTGTTGTTTATGAAATCTTTTCTAATTGTGATTTTTTGTTCCCGGACCTGGGTGCCACTGCCAATTCACCAGAGCTTTCTTTTTGTAGCTATTATTTTAATTAGTATTATTCCAGGCCACTCAGAAGTATTGCAAAAAATGATTTTATGTATGACAGACTGGCCAGTTATAGTCTATTTCAAAATTTCCCTCCACATTGTTTGCGAGTTAATTTAAAATATCTTGTCTAATTAAAAAAATGGATCTGCGCCGGTAACTTTTTCGCGCTATGATTTTTTACGATTTCAAGTGTTGCCTGAAACAGGAAGAATCGTACGATATACTTCAAATGACATTCATGGATGAAGGCCCTTCTAAGGCAACCGTGTATCGTTGGTATAACGAATTCAAGCGGCTAACTTTGGGGGATGAAGAAAGAAGTGGTCGCCTTTTTACGGCTGTTACGGAACAAAACGTGCTAGCAGTGAAAATTTTAATTCAAGACAATAGGCAAGTAACGTATCAAGAGATTCAGCTCATACGGCAGGTTCGATCGGGAAGCCTTCACGAAATACAACACGTGGGACTTCGCGTGAGGAGGATAGTTTCACGCTGGTTGCCGCACAACCACACCGATGCTCAGAAGCAGGCCCGGGCGGAATGGTGCCGTGATATGATAAACAAATTTGCAGCAGGCTCGTCTCGGCGTGTTTACGAAATTATAACAGGTCAGCGGTTTGGGTGTTGCGTCAAAGTGAAGCGATCTAGAAGCGCGGGGTAACATTTTGATTGCGAGCTTTTTTAATTTGACTGGCTACTTGGTGTCAATTCCTTTACGGAACCAAAGATGCATCAACGCTGAATGCTTGGCAGAAGTTTCCTCTGTTGTGCGCAACAAGCGACCAAACAGAGCTCCGCGGGCTACTGCTCCACCATGAAACACGCCTTCGCACACCGCACTCAAAACGAGGGACTTGCTGGACAGCACGCTAGTCAAACTCCTAGGTCACCCTCCTTACAGTCCTGACCTAGCACCGTAGGACTTCGTTTTATTTCCGAAAATAAAAAATCCGCTCAAAGGAATATACAATTTTCATCTCCGGAAGATGCGGTGTCAGCGTTCGAATAGGCTGTAAACGAGGTGTCTACTTCAGACTGCAAAAAGTGGTTCGAAAACTGGTTCAGACGCATGAAACTTTGTAAAGAGGCTAGTGGAGAGCACTTTGAAAAGATTCCCAAAAAAAACTTAAAGATAAATTATATTACAGATAGAGAACTAGTTAACAATGCAATGGAGCGATAAACACAGTCACACAGATCGGGCAGTGATGGAGATTATGAAACCTTTATTTCGGGGCCGTGTGATCTCCCGTTTTGGCGGTTTGTACCGGCCGGCCAGACATCTTTCTTTGGGGCTTCCTGAAATATCGCGTTTACCACAGCAAACCACAAACCTTGCAATTCTTGAAACCCAACATTGAAGAAGGGATCACCAATTTGGAAGATGTTTTGCGAGCAACAGTTCAAAAAGCCGTAAAACGAACACATGTGCATCAACTCTGGAGGTGGTCGTTTGACTGATATAATTTTTACGACTTTAAGTAATAAATGATACGTTACACCTTTAAATAAACTTACCGTAAAAACAGCCCGATTGTTTAAATTTCCAACCAAATTACAGCTAAGTAGTTCACATTATGACATGACTTTTGTCTCCCATTTCATACGCTAACAAGTAAGGTATTGACCTCAGGCTAACATTTAGTTGAATAGAGGTTGTAACTTAGATATTAATTTTGCGTTAGGTAAGGTCATGTTAAACGAAATAGCATATTATAGGCTGTTTGATTATGTCTGGACTTTAGATGTAAACTGAATAATAAATAGCTAGGCACAAGTGTCTAAATTCAAGATCAAGTTATATGGAAAAAGGAAAGAGAGGCCTTAGTCCAGCAGTGTGATAACTGATAACACAGACTGAGATTATATGCAAATTATGCAATGCAAGAAAATGCTTGAAAAATGAAAACGATCAAACATGTACTCGTACAAACAAACAAGGTGAGTTATATCAGTTTAGGGTTAAAAAAAGATTCTCGGTCTTGTCACAAGGTTTTGTCAAACTTTTTTAAAGTTTGACAAAACCTTGTGACA
The DNA here is from genome assembly GCA_963555695.1 of Dasypolia templi. Classification (NCBI taxonomy): domain Eukaryota; kingdom Metazoa; phylum Arthropoda; class Insecta; order Lepidoptera; family Noctuidae; genus Dasypolia; species Dasypolia templi. The sequence continues at coordinate 3,320,925 of OY743148.1, read as the reverse complement.
AGACCGAGAATCTTTTTTTAAATAAATAAATGATATTCGATTTTTAAAACCAAGGAGTTTTCAATTAAAAAGATTTTAATATGACAGGAACAGTGGAAATATTCCATTCCCGATACTTTTAGTGCAGCCCTCGTATAGGTGCATATCTCACACAAAACAAAAGAAATAACATTGTTTCTATCGCTACGTCCTCTAAAAATCAAGACAAAAGGTTTTAGTTTCAACAGTTTCATGAATAATACAGATATAGCCGAGATATTATTTTTCTCGCTCATAGGACAAGTGAAGGTACGACAAACATACAAACTAAAGTCGTGACTGCTCGTGAGCACAGAATATGTCATTACAACACACGCGCATCAGATTCAAAAGATTAACAAAAAACAAAACGACTCATTCATTATGTGACAGCCGTGTCGCTCACTTTTATCACAGCCGTAAAATCGTAAGCATGTGTCTTGAGCATTAGACTGTACCTATTGTGTGAGTACTGACACCTGGTAGAGGAAGGTACCATACCTACTGACCTTAGAGACCCGTTTCACGTTGACAAGTATTAATAACTTTTATAAATCCAGACTGCCTCGTTGGTCTAGTGGTCGCAAGAGCTACTGCTGAGCATGAGGTCCTGGGTTCTATTCCCAGGTCGGGCAAAGTGATATTGAGTTTTTCTATCTAGAATTTTACTGTAGCAGCCCGGTGTCTGGATTTGTGCCCGGTTGATGGCAATAGGCTAGCCCCCTATTACATGGGACTTAAACATAACTGGCGAAATGTGGGTGTACTGCACACCTCTGCCTAACCATTCTGGGATTACAGGCGTGATGTAATGTTATGATGTTATGTTATAAGTATTAAGAAAATAAAAATGTAGCTGGTGATTTACTACCTACAGCTTGATATTAAAAATAAATTCGTTCGACCTCTAAAAGAGTATTATATGACTATTAGTGTTATCAAAGCTGAGTTGTTATTGAATTAATTAATGCTGATATAACTGCAACACAAATTACTTTTTCAATAGAATGTTGTAATTTGCATGTGATGCTCCATGTTCCGGTATGCCCGACAAAATTTTCAGCCATATTGTAGTAACTTACAAAGGAACGGGAAGTAAGTATAACACAGAAACGTGTCTCACGTTTACATCCGAAGTTAGGCCCGAAGGTAAAGCGTAACAATTAAAATTTAAAGCGAAACGATCGCAGCGCGGGCGCGCTGACCTCGTGAGTTGCGGGCAGCGCGGCTGACACGTTGCCGTCAATGTGTAGCCCGCCTTAGCTCGTGCAGCAACCATACACGACGCGACTACCCACGCCACACAAAACATACGAACGAGTAATAAATTGCCATCGAAACAAAGGCTCTCTGTGAAGATCAGACTTTTACCATTACTCTACCTGACACAGATGAGACTACAAAAGATTGACTACACGAAGGAATTTGTTTATAGAATAATGTGAGCTTTGAAAAGAAACTGTTTAATATTACTCCTACAGGTAAGATAAAACAAGAAATATTCCTCAACAGCCGCTACTTTGACAAAGGCAAAAACAATTGATATTGAATGTTAGGAAACTCCATGGATGGAGAAACATCAAAAACTTGTTTCATATTCAATCTTTCGGGGACCGGTCGGCTCTATTAGAATTTCGTTTATTTTGTTATATTCATTATTTCTTTTTCTGACATTCAATAAATTACTTTAAAGATTAACATAACAATGTAGATGTTATTCTTTAGGCGACATTCACGATACATATTTTATTTTTTGTAGTTCCACGCAATATCATTTAAAACGATGACGACACGAAAGAATATTTATATACTTAAGTACATTTGTAGATACGGTTCGATTAAATAATTGCTGAGTCAAACAAATAACTGTTATTATCGAGTGTAACAAACAAAGTAGCATTCATTATCTGTTTGTTCATTACGTATACTAATGGAGCTAATTAAAAGTTTTTCCTTAGACAATAAAACAGAACACGGGCATAAAGCCGGGAGGAGGATGTAAGGAAGCGAGAGCAAGGAGCTTCAGAAACTGATAAGTTGCGTAAAATTTGAGTAGCGAGTGCGTTTTGCTTTATCTGCTTGTTATTTAGTTAGCGACGGGCGGCGCCGGCCCGCTCTTGTATTGATTGAAGGCCCTACACGTGGACAGGGGTGCCACTAACACTGTACGAAAAAAAACACAACCTATTTCCATGACTTCCTCTTTTATATCAACTCCAAGCTGTATAAATTCTGTGCAGTAAAGTCCGGCTCATGGATTAGTGGCAGCCCTAGAATTAGCCGAAGCTCAGTGAGCCCTACGTAATCAGTACATCTCATCGAATACTCAATTAACATCCCTACACACGGACCGGAGATTACCGTATAGCGCACCGCAACGCGTATCAGCTGATCGCTCCTAACCTTCGCGTGCCATGTACCGAACTGTACAGTACGACGCCCCTACCGAATTAAAGGGGCTACGATTGCGATTCAATCAAAGCCCAATGAATTCACCATTATAGAGAAAGGGTTGCGACACTCAATCAACTGAACGTCGGATCGAAACTATGAATAATGTAAAGTTTCAAGCACGTTTTTTAGGCACCTTCAAATTAATAGAGGGATGCGAACAGGACATAAGCGGTGGTGAAGGGGCGAGGATTTCCTGAAGACAATGGTAGTAATCAAGCCGGTACGAGCGTGATTACCGCACCGACCCTCCCCCCACGCCCCGCTACACAATTTATAAGTTACGACAAACAAGCTACTACCCACCGAATACGATGATCAAAACGCATTGAAAGTCAAACCGAACGTTCGGAGCTTGTGCGGCTCTCATTCGATTGCGCTAAATAAACACACTCGAATTAAGCCGCGATTGGGAGAAATATATTCTGCACTCGTACGCCGCCGGCGGTATTCAAGGTCCGGGATTAATTTGCAAAATGCAACGAAGAAACGTGAACGTGACTAAAGATATCGCGCAAAGTTTGCGCTGGGACGGGACTGTTACAAAATTGGGAGTGTCCTTTCCGCCGGCAACATGAAACGCATCGAGTAAAAGATCCAATAATACACGAGCCAAATTTAATTTGCAAAACTTCCCGCCGGTAAAGATACAATCAATATACACAATCGCAAACCAATTACGCCATTCGGCTGCCAAATATCGTAACGAGAAAAAAAGGAACCAAGGCCGCTAGTCGGTGCAGTCCGTTCACTTGCGATCTCTACTGGTTGCGATGGCAATACATAAACAGTGCGAGCGTGGATCAAGTCCGTGCGCCGCGAGCTGCGCGCCAAAAGTCAAGGTGAACCGGTGCTGTTTACTGAGATTGCTCTTTGGCAGCACCGCGCGCCGCATCCTGCGAACGGTGCAGCGCTGCCTAGTCTGTAGTCTATGGCAGCTCACCCCCAATCGATACTTCAATTAGTCATAGAAACATGGCAGTTTGCATAGAAATAATGACTATGACGATTCGTTCGGGTAACACACACTATCGAGGTGGGTGAAACTGGGCGTCGTCGTACGATTTCCTTCACAGTAAGCAGACAGCTGTCTGCGGAGCTGGGTTTTCACAACAATATAGTGTGAGTCAACAATAAGCCGACCGCACTGCCGCACCAGGGCGCAAGCAATCACAGCGGTGAACCACACGCGTGCGCTCTTTGCTCGTTTTCCGAATTAGGGAAGCGTTTCTTACAAGTGTATGCGTATGCGTGGAATTACATTCATGTGTGTCAGCAGCAGCCCATAGCGCTTCAAGTACATGTACTTTTCTAGGTTAAGTATCATCTCGAAAGTCGACTGCGCATACTAAGCGACCAGTAGACAAATAAGGAAATAATAATGAAAACATACTGGACTCCGAGCTAGGAGTGGAGGAATAAAATGATAAAATAAACACAACCGGAGCCGGAGGTTTTAGAAAGCGTAAGATTATCTTGTTGATATACAAGTAAAGGCGAGTTGTGTGCGCTCACAGCTCACTGTGCTCGAGCCAAAATCCATATGCATGTAAATATCGTGTGTTTTTGTTTACTTTCAGACAACGAGAGGCACGAAACACAGAGACAGTCTGTTCGCAGAATGCATTATCCCGAATGTGAATTCAGAGTGGGCCTATGATACGTAAACAGTGTTTCCTGTTCAATTGTCTGGTGAGTCGTCGGGTCCGTGTCTCCGCGGCCCATGACATGGCTAGCTCATTTTAGGTGCCCTCGCCCGCCTGAGAGCCCTAAGCACTTGTTCTCGACGCCTTCTCTCCGCCGGTTTTAAGGCCATGCACATAAATGAATCGCTTTGTACCTATATGTAGTATAATTAACATGGGCATAGGCGTACATAAAGGTCGGCCATATTTGTTGTCCTAAGATAGGGCACGGTACGAGCGTTATCGCGCACGCCTACGCGACATAATTTACCCTTATTATTGTACTAAATTACTCATTTTACTACTACTCGTATCTGCCTTGATAAAGGTTCTGCCTTTGTAATATGTTTTCTGTTGTTATTAGCATTATTTTACGCGCTTCATGCAGTCGGCATCGAATATATTCAATATTCAAAGCAGAAACAGGGCACAGTTTCAGTAATGATTAAATTCTGTTGCCCTAAAGGCACAAAGGATTTGTCCGAACATATCCCATTTATCGCAGAAAAAATATCAGAACACTGAAAAGTACAACCTAACACACGTTTTATTTCAATCTGCATTATGGAAGCGTAGATATTGAAAAATATTTACTTTGTACGTCTTTTATATTGAACATTACACATATAATGGAAAATAGTTCCTTGAGCGCACAAAGGGATTGGCCACTCTTTATTAAACTTTACATACGTATATTGGGGCATTACAATTTCAATTTTTCGATAAAGTTATTTCTTCTTTCAATATAAAGTTGTTCATAACGACACGGGTAAGCTTTGTGGAAGGGAGGTAATAGGTGACCCAGTTTTACACGTATACGCCGTCGAAAAGTAAGATAAATATAAAACACAACATCACGAAAATGAGCAATTTTCTTCTAAATGCAAGATAACCTAGAGGAACCTAGAGTTGCGAATACAGAATAAAATACGTTGTAATAAATCTAGAGAAAGCTGCCCCACTGAAAAAGAATAATGAAGTGGTTTTCTACCAAGCCAAGCGCAATGAAGCCCAAGTTTAATAGAAGACACTAAACGGTTCCTGTATACCGCAAACAAAGAAAACATTTGGCCAAACGTTGTCGCAAACCAATAGCCAACGACACGTCAACTCCCTTGACAAATATATGACAAATCTTCATTGGAAATAACAATAACATTCTTATGATTCGGAGCCATAAAGAGGTCCTATTTACGATAGAGACTGGTGATTTCTGTAATGTAAAAAACTGTGCGGATACGATATAAAATAAATTGTTAGTTGAGCAGGCATTTATTTTATAGGCCTATCGTGAGTTTATACGTTCTGCAACGCCCGAGAGTGAGCGCACATCCGACGAAAAAGTCTTAAGGCTTTTTGGCGGTGTTCAATCATTTTCCTTCAGGAATTGCCAGCACTATGGGCGTTACGCCAGGTATTTTTTGAAGTTTCGATTCGTTTCTCCCTCATTATATACGGAGGGTTTTATCTTTTTGTCTACCTCCGTATATCCCCGTAGTCCCAGTCGTAAAGCTTTAGACGAAACTGTCCGTCTTCCGTATATGTGCGTCGGATCTTAAACGTTGAAGTAAATAGTAAAACTAAATTTTATTGCTTCTACACACAGTGGTAGTGTTTGGTTCGTAGAATAAACAAGATATCACAAATGAGTTTGGACTTTTGTAGTATTTATATGTTTGGGTCCCTCGTATAAGTGAGTTAGTTAAAGCTTGTGAAGATAAAAAGAAGTATTGGAGCTGCCAAGGGGTCAATGAAGCCATTATGCCTAACTTCAGCGTACCTTTAGAGTGTTTCTAGTTTAAACGCTGTTAGTATTCTAAGTTGACTTGCTAATAACTCAAAAGTATTTACAGAAAGCGTAATCTCCAGACAAGTATAATTTACTAGCCCATCCACTAAGCGCTTAACCGGAGAAAGTTAGCAAACATCCGTCAACAAAGTTTTAATATTTCTACATGTATCTCTATCTTCAACTCGACATAATGAGCGGCGAACGTGCTTCGAATGGGGGAGATGTAACATTTCTTCCAAAACGTGATTTTCACGGTTCAACTTAATAATTGGAGCTCAGATTATCAACCTTTCTACGTGAATCTTTTTGCGATGATTGAATAGTTTTTCAGTCCGATTCTTCATTCAATAATTTACACGAAAATGTTGGTTCAATTGATCAAACACAAAAAGTTTTCGAAAGTAAAAGATAAAATGTTTGCAGCCGAATTGAAAGTACCTAATCAGCAAAAAAGTATCCATTGTAAATATGAACCTTAAGTCATTAGGATCTGACGATATCGTTACTAACGATTAATTACGGGCTGATGATTATATATAACTGCTATCAATTAGTAAATGGACGAATAAAATACCACTTCTAATAATTATTACAGCGTACATCCAAAAAAATTGTTGAAACAGCAACAGCTTTATGGATTTAACATTTATTGAGGATGACATACTCATAGCTTACGAAAAAATTAAAGAAAAAATAGACAAAACTTGTCTATTTTTTCTTTAAGTTCTATATCTGTTTAATAGGTATATTCTATCACATTTAAATTATTTACTAATATTTTTCTTTATGTATGCTGTACCGCTACAGCGTCTTAATAGTTGTAATGCTGCGCGATAGCCGTTTTGCGTTGATGTGACGCATGCTTCCCAGAACCTTTTTTTTTGGGTATTTGTCTATTTTTTGCGTCATATTTACCGCAAATAAAAGTTTTTACGTTCTTTATTTTCTTTACATGTACATAAAAACAGTCTGAAAAAAAAAAACACTGTTTGTCTACTTTGAGACAGCTTAGTTCTCTTAAATTACACAATGGATTATGACGCGGTTTTCATGATCATGAGAATTTATTCAGGAAGGCTTATGTACAAGCACAGATATCTCGATGTTTTGAAATGACGCCACATCAGCAGATTGCAAGCGTGAGATCAGCAGATTGCAAGCATGGGCGTGTCAATAGTACTTTTTAAGTCCATTTTTGTGTGTTTAGTTAGGGGTTCCGTATGCGTAAGGTTGAATGTCCAGCGTAGGTGTACCGTGGGCGATGGTTTTAGCTTTCCAATACTCTTATGTTGAGACTAGACGAATTGTTTCTAGTTATCTCGAGATCTTCAGTGGCGTCAAGAAGAAAGATGTTATATCTGTTTATTGTGATATAGACATAACGATTAGAATGGGGGGTAAGCTGCAAAAAGCTGATATTGATGTTCTAGCTCCGATAGTTAATTTTGAAAGACTTCATCTGATTTTAGTACTTTAAGAGAGTGAATATACATGGATGATTTAATCTTTGTGTCTGAGTTTTAGAGAAAGGTCCAGACGCGCTGGTACCAAATCCTTGATAAAGGTAAGTACGGCAAACGCATCAAGTGCTCCGAAGTCAGATACATAACTTACATCTACATAAAACATTTGTTTACAAGACAAATACATTATACCCTATCTTAACCAAGCCCTTTGTTTAAATTTGCATTAAATTTAACCATAACGTGAGTAGAGACGTTTTACACTCAAATTATGACAGAGGATATAAAAATGTATGCAAACGATGTCATTCATACGTATGTAGTGTTAGTTTTACGAGTTTATGTTAAGTGGGTCCTAAGGGCGTGTCCTAATAGGCCTAGATAACGATAGCCGAAGAAATATACGCAGTTGTAAACCTAGAGGGTGTTCCTACTTAAAATGCCAATTTATTGTAACGATTATTAGGTTATTCTGTCGTATTAAACGATAATACTGGTATATATGTCGTTGTTTATCGTTAATTGGCTCCTAAGTAGCAAATATGTCGATTATATAAATTGCTGGCATTGCGTGGAGTCACAATAATGACGAAGTTATCTTTCTAACTGGCTACTGAATCGTAGGTTATCCTATAATGACCTATAACTAAGTTATTAACCGAGATCTATGGCAACACTTTTCATATTGTAACTCCTGCTTTCAGACCAAAGTAATATCACGATATTCGTGCTCTTGTTTATCAAATTATCTCAAAAAAAGAAAAGATTGTGCCACTAATTTACACAATACATTGTAACTCCTACTTTTAGTCTAAAGGAACAAGGATCTTGACCTTGCTTGACATTTTCTCCCCCATGTGGTCGCAAGCGCGCCTGCTGAGTGCGGGGTCCTGGGTTCGATTTCCAGGTCGGTCAAAGTGTTATTGGGTTTTTCCATAAGGAATTTCTCAGAAGAAGACCGGAGTTTGTAAGTTAGCGGTGTTGGACCTGTGCCTGATCTCTCTCCGGTCGTGTCGGATTGCCGGCCCATTGGACAATAAAAGTGAGGGATGAGTGAGTACTCCTGTGTCTGCGCACACACTTGTGCACTATAGTATCTCCCGCGTCGATGGCTGGTCTCCGCTGAGATTGGCTGCCATAGCAGAAATACGATCTGGAGGACTATCAATAAACTAGGACAACTTGATCCACAATGTTATTCCTAAAAAGAAGGATAAGCAGGTATAGAAGAGATTGTGGCAGTAACTTCTATTTTCTAACCATCTACTAAACCGAGACGCAAATTAAATAAGTTAGTACCACACCTTAACCACATACCAAGTCCTAACACCAACGGAGGGTGTAAACAGGAACACGATACTACACACTAAAAGCACTTATTTTAACATCTTTATCTATTTTAGTCGCAGAAGAAATGCTAATACAGCGACAAGCACAGATAAACAAGGCATCCAGACAAGTTTATGAAAGCAATAACGTTACATTTTCTATGCAAAACTGTGCAAACTGTGACAGCCGACCACGAGTTATAATCAACCGTATCTGGGACGGGTGAATTTAAAAAGTTCATGGCTGCCGGGACATGCAATGGATTTGGCTGAACCAAAACCAATATAACTCTGTTTCCGGACGAATGGAGATTCGAAGAACGGAGGAAAAAGTTCATCTATGTTTTAGTTGTAGCGCAAATTCACCATGGAATAAAGGAATAGTTATGGTTTTGATAAAATTGTGTTTTTTTTTAATTATTTGAGTTGTGTTTGCTCTTGAGTAGTCTAGGTCATAGGTGACAGAGACAAAGTCTACGATGGAGTGAGCTTACCCAGGAGAAGCCTTTGGGTTGGTCGTAGGGTTGTTTTCAATAATCAATATCCTTATTGCTTTACCATAATGTTTACTTAAGTGGTAGCTATATAATTTTGATTAATAAGGACCCTGTAGGGCACAGGAAAAGGGTAGGAGAGAGGAAGGCCCTGTTTTAGATTAGTAAGTGGTTTTTGTCGGAACAATTTTCAACTTTCATATAATTTAGTTTCTCTTTGCACGTGATCTAAACTTAACGGTATTGAACATGAAATGAATCCGATGGGTCGACTTGAAATCTTTTTAAATATCGGTCAGATTTCAAAATAAAAGTAAGAATCAGTAATGTCAAAACCACAAGCTGCATCCATTCTATCATGCGAATGCACCATTTTGAGGATATTCATCTCACAAAGGAGCCACAATGAATGATAGCACTAGAAACTAAAAAGTCTCGAAAATATTGTCTAGAATCTTTTGTAGGTTTTGAACTGTATGAGCATGAACTGTATTTCTAGTACTCTTATATTACATAATGCATCTTTTTCTAGAAGAGCTAAACTACTAAAATTATTCAAATTCCGTCAAATCGTGTAACGAATGAAGGAAAATGAACTCAAATCCGCAAAAGTTATCATAAACATTATCATCGATATGTAATTGAACAGAAACAGGGAAAACTTCTGCTAATAATAAGTTGCTTCTTACACGTACGCATGTTACTTGTTATTGTTTAAATCATTTAGTGGTCAGGAAACACTATGTTGAAATGTTTTCGGATTCAACCATTGAACCTGAAAAATATTTTAAGAGTAAAAGTGGTCACGAGGTCATTGGCGTTGATTCCATAAACAGTTAGTATTTCTCTCTTTTCAACTTGGGTAATGACACTGACGTGGCCAAATTATTATTTTTTTACGAAACAATCTATATTTACCTTGGCCATGTTCGTATCGTTGGTATCTTTTTTAATTTTATCTTCTAAACGTAATTTAAATACGCCAAAAAACACATCATAAGGACTTGGCAGTGGTAGATATTTGGCATAATATCGTATAAAGATGCTCTTAACCAGAGAGAAAACAGAAGAATGTGCTTTTATGGGAAAAAAACACCATCGACCACGTGACCATGTTTCCTCTTAATCGAATCCTCTTTTATTTGAATCTTTATATTTTTTACTCAAATCAAAGTTTCACTTCAATTGTATTATTTTCTGTAGGAAGTTATTGAAATCTGAAAATAATCATATCATACAGCACTCTAGAGACTTACCTTACAATAATTAAATACAAAAACCAATGTAGGGCTGCTCAATAATATGCCCTTATAAAATGACCTAGCAACACTATGACACAATCGACAAGACTAGCCAATTATAATTGTCCACACCAACTTTTGCCAACTGCAATGACCTCCATACACAAGTTAGACACAATAGCCAAACGGTATCAATACAAAACTGTATACTTAACGAAGATCAATATAATAATGACAATGAAATTGAGAAGAACTAGCTCCTACACAAACAAAACACGCACAACATTGTACGTTCAAAGAATCTTAGTCCAAGAGCCACACCACACAACTAAGGTATGGTAGACAGACAGTCGCAGCCACAGATAATGATCTTTAAGTAGGTACTAGCATGGCAACAACGACGGTCACATGTTTACAATTGCGTCGGCTACATCACAACTCATACTCGTGCAATATACCTTTTTGTTTTCCGTTATGAGCACAATTCTGTATCAACAATTATTTATGAGCCAATATATGGGGATGTTGCATCAGCTAATCAGATTAATTGGGGATTTAGTTTTGTAATAATGCCTCTACGATTTCTCTTGTATTATGATTGGAGTAGATAATTAAACTCCTAGTCCTGGAACGGTATGGTAAGGTTATTTTGAGGATATAATAAATTCGTGGCATTTCTAATCATGCCCAAACGTTACAATTTAACGGCTTTCATACATTATTAGAACAATAAGGGGTCAACGCTTTGGTGGATGGCTACCTGAATAGAAACTTGACTCTTATAACTGAACATAAAATTGCAAAAGACGGCCAGTGGCTAGGCTACTGCATGTTTTTCTTATTCCCATATCACTATGGAATTATCCATTGTTGTCCGGCTGTATTGTTCGCTAATTACATAATAACGCCTCGCTATTCTATCCTAGTTTTTTAGGTTCAGATTCAAGGCGATACTAATAATGTTTAGTTTAGATCTAATCTATGTGTCATATTTTCCTTGTTGCTATGTTTAGAATTCATACGGAACAAAGAATATTTGACAGTATAGATCTTGATATCAGAATATTATTTTTGTGTACCAGTGTTTTTGTGTACAAGTTAATAACCTACTACGCTTTGGAATGTGCAACTGGCTTCATCTTTCTGAACGACCAAATCCTTTGCCAATTCAGAATTGTTTGAATGAAGGCTTTTTTGTACAGAAAGAACTTGAAAGATGTTAAAGTCTTAACTTCCATAGAGCAAAATGAAACGCTTTTTAAAATGCAATTAATAACCTGTTCTGAGCTCTAATAAAGTTACAAACATGAATGACAGAAAGATGGTTTCCGATTACAATCTAAGCTCCCATCCGTCAGTTATGTCAAAACGTTAATGATGAAATATTAATCTTAAACTCTCCCGAGTAACAATGGAAGTTTCAGAAAATGTTTTCCGGAAAACTGTTACAGTTAAATTAAAATAATGGACCTCATTTTATTTGTTGGCGTTACTGGGGCTTAATAGGAAACAGCGAGCTAGCGACTATTACTTTGCTAATAAGAAAAAAAGCCAACTCAGGCGGGCACTAAGTGCGCACATTACAAAATGATTTCGGTGAGAATTTAGGGAATAATTAACTTTTCGTTTGAATTTGCTGAAAATATCTTTTTGGTACTTTAAATTAGTTTACTTTTTGCTAAATTGGCTGACCTTTCAGTGATTTTACAATAGAAGTTAACACCAATTCTTCCCGTTCATAATGAAGTGCTTTTATGATAAACCCTGTATAATTAGGGCCAACATTTAGTCACACAAACATGGCGTAGACCAAACCATACCACAGGAGCATGGTAGGTCATAAAACGATACAAGATAGAAGCCTCACAACAGTCATTAAATTTGGCCCAACATGATGAACAATATAGTGGCAATTTCAGCGGCAAATCTACGCCAGTCAAGATTCACGATGTTGGATGGATTTTAAGAGGCAAGTGTACTTAGATGGCGTCGTAAGATGTAGGTAAGGTTTTATTGCTCTACATTTTTGGGGCTTTTGGAAGCTATGTCGGGTTTTGAGAGGTTAGCATGCGGGGATTAGTGTTTAATTACTGTGAAAGCTCTATGTGGTATGTATGGTCTCCTATCTTTCAATTTATTTTGGTTCCTTAGTTCTTATAATCCAGTCATTATTACATTATGTATTATATAGGTCGAAGGTGTGGACTAGCACAGTTCAAAACTCACACTCCCCTCTTCGGATTTGCTTGAGTAATATTGGCCCGATTAGTCTCAGGTTACTGTGCGAGTATCCTTTTCTTAATTCGTTGAAGTTGACTCCTAGTCTAACCGTTGTAGTTTTTTTTGTCAGTATTATCAGTAGATACTGTTGCAGGTTACCGTTACCGATAACCTAAGGTCAGACTTTCAGGTTTCTCTCAGCTCGTACCATCACTGTATCTACGACAACCGGTCGTAAAACCTGAATACATTTTATTAATAAGTGTTTTATTGACCTCGTCCGCAATTCAAGTCTAGGTTCCATACCATTGTTTCCTTTAAAAGGAGATACTTCAACAGGTGCTTATATACTTCTCTATCTATTATGATACCTACGCCAGCATTTCATGAAATACGATTTATCTATGGAAATATACTTTGAAAATGGCCAGGCTTTCATCAAACGCTTTAAATCATATCTAAAACAGTACAAGGTCTTGTTTATTAAGCAGAGTAATAATAATCTACGATATAATATATATCAGTCCACGACCTTAAAATTCAGTTTGTCTATCTGTGCATTGTGGATTGATAGATTTCAACATAGTCATTTTCTCATACAACATAAAATAACATAGCGCCTGTATTCCTCAAAGGGTTAGGCTGAGGTGCACCTGTAGGATATCAACATTTCGGCAGTTTTGTTTAAGCCCCATGTAATAGGGGGCGAGCATATTCCCATTAATCGGGCACAAATCCAGACTGCAGGCTGAAAAATACCTGTTAAAAAACCCAATAACACCTCGCTCAGCAGTGCGCTTGTGACTACTTGACCAGTTTAAAACTAAGTATTTTCATTATTATTATATTGTCTAATAAAATTAGGGCAAAATAAGTATAATTATGAATTTTCCATGTTATTTTGGATATGTTATTTATTTTTATGGTATCACAATTTTGTCTACTCTTCTCGTCGTCAAAATCGAGGACGAAATGAGAGAAAATCACGATTTTATCATGTTGAATTGTCAAAATGAGAGATAAATTGGGTGGTCATGTTAGGGTTTAACGAGAAAACATCAAGTGTTACAGAAGGCGTTTAAAGTATTTTGTATGGCAGCGCTGTCAGAAAATGAGAAAAGTGACAGATATGGACGTGACGAGAAAATGCGAGAGTGAGTTACTGTCGCGTGTGTCATGTTAGCCTCTCTCCTGACAGTTAGTCCAAGCAAGTGTCAGTAGGTCATCGTGTTACTGTCCTACCGTGCCTAGTTTTCTAAACCAAATTGCACAGCGATATGATTTGTATAAGAAATTCTTAACTACATAATAACTACATATTTCTAGAGCCAGCATAACTTTGTATTGTAAGTCTTCCGTCGTGACGTATTATAATGACACGTTTTTTACCGAGCATAATATGTATAAACTACTGATTATTTTATAAATTTCCAGAGAAGAAATGGATTTATTTGTAGAAAACCCTCTAAATCTGGTTTATTCACTGTGTTTTAGAGCTATAAATTATTCCATGGGGGTTTTTATTGAACGCCCACGTGAATAAAATGTGGTAAGTACTTTGATATTATAACTCCAATTATAAATAATAGTGGAGGCTTTAGTTTTGGTCGTTTTACCTGTACTTTAAGTACAGTCAACGTTAAAAGAAAGTCTGATTTGTTTCATTGTATAGAATAATAGCCGGCTTAGAACGGTTAGTACAACAAATGACAGAAACAAGTGGAAAGCCTTAGAGGAGGCCTTTGTCGAAATACAGGCTGCTAGGAGGGGAAACCAACCGAATGCCGAGCATATTATTTAGTTTGAGTTAATTAGTTTTCTTACCTCTATTTTCAAGTTTAAAATAATTGTTTAGTCAAATAAGTTAAAAACTAAGAGCATAAAGGCTTATTTTTTTATTTATATAGAATAAAGTTCTTCTATCTTTACAGACACCTGCGCTGCTCGGGAGTTTGTCCCATTTTGGGGCCGTTTTGGGGGGACTGTCTCATATAATTTCGACGTTCGAAAAGTGCTGATTCTCAGCCTTATTTTAATAAATGACTTTCTTTTGATGTTTTTTTTTTAATTTTCAAAACGTTCCTACATACCTACAATCCTGTATAAACAAGGACCACAGATAGTAACACTTGCAACCATAACCTACTAAGGCAGAAAATTAGATAAGTATGTTAGTATAATACTTAAAGAAAACGTTGATAAACCACAAAATAACCGTTACGGTAACGATACACGGCACATAATGGTGATGTCATGTTTTCACTGAGTAATCACATTCGGCCCATACTGAAGGTTATGCTATACATCGTATACTTACAACAATACCATTAAAATGGCAACATTACAATCGTATTTAGGTCGCATTGGAATGAATAAGATTGATTTAGTCACAAGAAATAAGAATCGTATTTGACGAGTTCCTTTATCTCAGGCATCAATCGTTATTGGTAGGTATGAGGCACGTGCATTTGCATGAGAAAAAAAAGTAAATAGGTTTATTTGTGACAGAAACAAGTGCATACAAAAAGATAAGCTAACTCGAATACGTAAAGAAAAATGAAAAACAAAATGCATCTGCGAGCACAAAACAGGAATAGTCGGCAGCTGCACGTCGTGAATGTGACAAGAAGGCTTCCGCTCAACATGATTCCGTGCTATGGGAAACTCACAGGCCAGCGGTGAATCATAAAATCAAGCTTGAGTAGAACGCCCTCAGGATAAATGAGGCAACGATTTTGTGGGGTGTCTGGTAGTCGCTAGAGGAGAGTAACCAAGAATTGAGTTGGAATGGAGAATGGAAATGGAGATTGGAATGGTCTGTGTCCAGCAGAAGACTGCTATACATATACTGATGATGATGAAAATCAAGAGTGGCTCAAGAGACCCTCAGCAATCCCATCCCATAGAAATTCGATTTACATCCCAATGCTATTTACTAATGGGAAATAAAACGGATCGTTGTCAGATATAGAAACCGGGTATAAGTTGATTCTGTACTGTGATATTTTGCGGACTTGTTGTTGTATGGAAAATTTGCATCTGATTGTGTCGATAATTACGTATGCATGTCGCATATTTGGTCTAATAACAAACGTGGCTGTGGATGGCGGCTGTTTTAGAAACATTATTATGCTGTTTTGTGTAACACATAAAAGAAAATGACGGGGGATGGACGAGGCGAGAATGAGAAAACATACTGAAAGTGGATAAATTCTGGTAGTAATGTAATGTAAATTGCTATTATAGGTTAGCCCAGCTCATGTAGACCACAATGTTAAGGAAAGTGCTACCAAAAATGCGGCATACAAAGACATAGTGACTCAAAAAGGGTGAAGGAAAACATCGTCAGGAAACCGGCACGTCCTAGAACCAAAATTCGAAGACATGTGACGTCCACCAACCCGCACTTGGCCCGCGTAGCGGATTATGGCCCACTCCCTCTCACAGTGAGGAGGCCTGTGTCCCAGCAGTGGGAACGTTATAGGCTGATTATACATGTCATGCAAAACTAAACTTTTAAACTTTAGCTTTTAGTGACTTGAGATTTTGAGAATACACTACATACGTTCCTTGCTACAATTCCCTGAAACCGCTTAAAGGCTCCCACATACAGGCGTGACGCGACTTTAGTATAACAATTTCTATGAAAACTATGAAAATTGTTCTACTAGAGTCGCGTCGTGCTTGTTTGAGGGACCCTTATGGCACGTATAACAGTAATAGCACCATATCCCCTTGCATATTTGGAGCCACGTCGCCAAATCATCGCCTAATAACGCCACCGTCGGCCATTTTCCTCAATAAGATAATACGTGGCTACCAGGCTACAAGCGATGCGTTCTTTTCCCTCTATATTCCAAAAAATATGCTTAAATACTGCCGCTTGATTTGTTTCGCTCGTAATTAACAAAGCAGAGTTTAATGACTCTTTAAAATATACGAAGTACTTAAATGTTGAAAACGCCGTGTAGTTTCTGTACCTATGTATTAGTCATAGAAACTTGTGTTGTTTTATGTACCGTTATTGCGTCTTTAGCAAAATATTCCTAGTTACATTTAAGAAATCTCTTGCTTTGTATGGTGTTTTAATTTATTGATTTGAGTCCGACTACTCATAAATCCTTTTGAAATCCATCGATGTTTTCAAGCGACGATTATTTTCATTGACCTATGTGTCATTGAATTTGTGACTATATTAGTTTGTATATGTATAGACAGAATAACAAATAAAACAAACAAGTACCTACATGACGCTGGTTAGAAACCAACGATTTGCAATTTGTGTGTGCAAATACATAATAAAGTGTAGTTAACTCCGGTTTATTGGAAAATTACAGTGGTTGCGCGGGCGCAGCGCAGAGCCGCTGTCTCCGTTCCACTCCACGCCACGTCACCAAAACATTATGTAAACACGACGTATTATGTATACGAATACGTACATGTGTGGCTATTCAAGCGATTCGATGGTACTACGTGTGAATATATCTAATCTGAAATGCGCTAGTTTTATGATTGTTTTATGCCTGCGTGTGAGTGGATTGATGAACACATTAGCATTGAAAGAGTAAGCAGTAATTGAGATGTGACATTGGAAAACTGCATGATATTTAAATGCAGTCATGTTAAATAGGCACTCGTGAATACCGTTTGGTGTATGTTAACTGAAACCCTAACGTTAGGCGTCGTCCATAAATCAAACAGCACTAAAAATTAATAACTCTAGATATATCCTATTCAACAGAACCATTATGAAACAAATACTAATCATTAAACTCGGCAGTGTATTGCTTTATGTCAGCAAAATTAACTATAATTGAAATTACTAATAAAATACTGCAATAACACAGAGCCCTTTCAAGAATATTACGAAACACAGCACTTGTAAGCCTAAACCGCACAGAACTCGTATCGACATTCAGGTAAAGTCAATCTCCTAGGCATGGGGTCTCAACTAGAACATTTTATAATTACTCTTTAAAAAAAGTCAAAGATGGCAGCATAGGTAACCATTATGAAATTAACAATAATTAGAAAGCGATAAACGGCAGATTTTTGGCTAAAGTTAGATTAGTAAAAATCAAGACTTCCTTGTTAAATGCTGATTTATCTATTCACACTCGTTTTTCAACATTTTACCTTCAATTCGAATCCATATAATGATAAAAGTAGCCATCTGTTAATCATTCTGTTTAGAGCTCTTTGCAATAGATGGTGTTTTACTCAATTTATCTTGTTTTCAAAATTACCTTTATAGTCACAAATTTAAATCAAATAAGTTAATTTGAAATCTATTTCTTTACATAGAAATAAAACTTTATTTTAAAAGGATGGCACGAAACGTTTTCAAAGTAGGTCGACTCCTAGATGGCGTTGTAAAACTACTGTCTCGTGCAATTAGTAAATTGCTGATGCTGCCATCTGTTGAACCTTTTGATGACGAAAAATTGCCAGCTCAATTGCCAGACTTAGGGAGGTGTCATTTCTTTGTATGGGATTGGGTATCTGTACGTAGTATTATAATATCTGTGTCCTAGGTGAAACACAAAGTGGATAGATGTTAGAAGAGAAAGTTACCTAAACAGGCGTCGGTTTGACGTGCATAAAACCTTCTTCGATAAAAATATTTTTTTTTATCATACAATGACGCATTTATGTAATGTAACTGTCTATCAATCACGGTTATATCTCACCAAAAGCGTTACAAGACAAGTGTTGAGCGGATGTATTCTGAAACCTTTTCTGTAAGTATTGAAATAGGGGATGTTACTATATTACTGTTAGCAATGGTAGGCATGTTTTATCTCCAGAGTCGTGTTAGAATCGTACAGAACGTGCCGATTAATCTTATTGAAATTGACAAATCTGGTAGTCTGTGCCAAAAATAAAAGTGTCAAGGCAAGAAAACAAATATGGAGACTTGCGACAAAGTTAAAATAAGAAGCGATTTCCATAATATAAATACACGTAGTAAAAATGAAATCGTTATACCCAAATTTAGATTAACTAAAACAAGCAAATCATTTCTGATAAACAGTATCCGCTCTTATAACAAGTTGCCAAAGTCGGTTACAGAACTTAGCGATGGAAAGTTCAAAACCCACATCAAACGTGTCCTTATCAAAAAAGCGTACTATAAGATTAAAGACTACGTCGAAGACAAGAAAGTTTGGCAATAATTCCCTCTGCACATGTGGCTTCCCTGGTACCTCATAAACGGCATCACTATGTAAATTTCTAATAACTGCTCCCAAATAATAGTGTTTCATTTTTATTTTTTATTATATATTGACTTGTACATATCTCTGACATAATATTTTTATTATGTAACATTATACATATACCTACAACTTTTAATTAGTTTTTGATTTTACTTTATTAGATTATTTTATATTTTGTAAATGTGAGAACGTCGTAGACCTTGTGGATTGTAAATTTATAGACCATTGTCTATTTGTTTAACATATGGTACTTGTTGACAGGCCTACACTGTCCTCCCATACCTATTAACACTAATTAAAAAACATTGTAAAAGACAAATATTTTTAAGAGTAACCATGGAGTTTCTTGCCGGCTCTTCTCCATAGGAAACGACCAATTGGAACCGTGCACCTAGAATCTGACGTTTCATAAGTGCCCATGTGGGTTTATGTGAAATAAAATATTTTGAACTTGTAAAATGTATGTGTATGTGCATATTGTCAGAGGTGCACTACAAATTAATGTATCAGGAAAATGTTTTGAGTGTGAGGCTATAAGAGTAGGGGTAGAAGAAACGATGGATCGACTGTGTGAAAGATAATATGGCTTGAAAGGGGGTGACTACTGAGATTACGACTAACAGAGAAGTATGGATAAAAAAAAGTTGCGACGAGTCTTAATAATTCAGGATAAGTTGCAAGTTGTTAGTTACCTGCCAGTGAAAGTCCTATCAAAATCGTCATCAAATTTTTTTTTTGTTATAATTACCGTATATACATACACCTTTATACGCATTTGGTAAAAAGCTGTCATTTGGACATTACAAACAGACACTCAAATTTTTGTGATGTTTTATGTATAAATGCATTTGCCTAGTAAAAAGCTGTTAGGTACGTACCTACTTTGAAATTACAAACAGACACTTTAACGTATTCCTTTTGATTCACATTACTTACAGTGAAACTAGGTGATTCGCACACACGTATTAGTATTACAAACACAATTTATTATCACAATCTATGGATACTTAAGAGAAATTAGTTATTATGCTAAGTCTATTTGCGTGAACCAGACTGCCACTAATTAAATCAAACTAAGACCTTTCAAACTCAAACTCAAACTCAAAGCATTTATTTCAAATAAACCAATTACAGGCACTTTTGAATTGTCAAGGGGTCTGTTAGTCAGAAATATGAAGCTAGTTGCTCATTCCAAAGCGAGAGTAGGTACCTATGGAGAAGAACGGGCAAGAAACTCCATGGACACTCTTTTAAATAATATGGATACAGAAAAATTTGTTACATCCGTCTTGCTGAAATTATACATGTGAGAACGATGTAGAAAGACCCGTAATAAAAAAATAAAAAATCGGAAATAAAAATAAGCCGTGGCTGCTAAGAGATGACCAGTCCCCACTGACGGCGCCCGTTCACGAACATGACGTATGGATCAGCACCATTCAGCTCAACCATTTTGAAGGGAACTTCGTTACTGGATTGGGGGTTAAACTAATATCGTAAAAGATTCAGGCGAATATTGTCAAACGCACCAAGAAATTGAAGATATTCGAATTCGTATGAACGTGCTTATTAAATTATTGATACTAATATGTATATCTTTCAAATTACTGGTGAATGTTTGCATTTACTTTTTTGGTGCCATATTGTCTGTTGTTCGAAATAATCTATGACTTATAAAATGATTGGGCGAAAAATGATTTGAAACAAATGACGTCTCATTATCTCTTTATTAATCGTTATTAACAACAGTGTTTATGGACTTATTTCTGGTTAATTAATTCACAGTTCTTAGGTGATTTTAATATCTTATCATTTTATGAAACACGTGCTTTTAAAGATAAATTTCCAATAGAACACGTCATCTACAACAAAAGAATCTGCAAACTTACATCACAGAGCCAAGAATTGCATACTCGTACTTAGCAACTAAGCATCATTACAGCCACGATTTCCAAAACACGGGTCGTCTCAAAGAACATGAAATTATATACAAACAGAGTAGCCATTAAAGTAAACATTAAAAAGATACCATTAGCAGTTCCACCTAGAAGCTAGGTAGTAAATCAAGGCACATCACACGACAACCTATTACAGGAATAAGAACAATGGTCGCACAAAATAGACCTACCTCACAACGCAAGTGATCTTGTCATGATATTCCTATCTTTTATCCATAACTTCCTAGACTATATTTATATTAACTCACGCCTTCTTCCCGTGAAAGTAGGCAGAAACCACAGAACGCCACCTGGTACGATCCTTACATAGTCGTTAATCCTTGCTTTCATTTACGTTCATAAATTTGGTTATACACGCACCCCGGCTGCGAGTACTACGCACCTGACCTTTCTGAAGAACATTACCAATACGGTCACTATGTATTCTTCTAGGACGAGCTCTACCGTCGTTACTAATCATATCTGCCTTGTAAATACCGTTTGTTACTCTCCTTTCATTCATACTCTCAACATGACAAACCATTTAAGCTGCATACTCTTTTAAATTTTTGTCACTTCCTCTTTTAAACCGCACCGTGGCCTTATCAGAACATACGCGCCAAAAATGGTATAGTAGCTATATCTTTTCTTTTTTTTCCCTAGAGGTTAAGGAATCTGTTCGTTAGTGTTAGTGCACTAGTTTCTTCTCTCACAATAAGCCGATTTTCTGGTTTGACGGGGTAAGGCGCAACTTGGGAGAGGCCTATGACCAGCTATGGACTGCGATATACTGAGCTGCATTGAGGGACGAGAGTTATAAATATCTGACTACTAAAATCAACTTCCAGAAAAACTGAACGTTCTTTCAATGTTGGAGCTGTCAGGAAATATTGATTGACTTTTCTGTTTCCTTAAGTGCGGATTTCACCAATGATACTAAACGCAACCAGCACATCTAAACCGCGTTCAAGAGCTGTCAGTGTCAATATTTCTTAAGAATTTTGAATTTTGAATCATTCTGAACGCGCGGTTTAGATGTGCTGAACGCGTTCAGTCCGTTGATCCGGAAAAAATTGTGAAATCCGCACTAAGTCACGTTCAGAAGTAAATACTTTGTTTTAAGATGAACAATCAGACATTGGTGCCGATTCTCTTGTCACAAATGCCTCTAAACTAGACTATAAATCACTAAAATCAGGATTAATCCTGTCAAATGACGATTTTCCATTCTGAAATTGATTGAAGTGACACAACTTAACTATATTTTAGTTTGACTGCACTAAGATGGCACTGAGCTAATAGTTTAGTGAAAATGGCAATTTTGCTATTTTCAATTTTACGTTTTTCACCTAAAAATTTGATTGTCTAACTAAATCTGAACATGAATCTGACTATTATTAATCGCAATTAAAAAGGTGTTGAATAAAATTAGTTGGCGTGAACTAAAATTCACAACAACACCTCGACTTCAGATGTGCAAAAACGGACCTTTTTCTTTTTTTGCTTATATCTCGAAAACGGTGTGTCCTATCACAAAAATAATGAAAATTTCGACCCCCTTTGAAACCCCGCAACCTCCAAAACTGTACATGTAGACATTTTTATTTTATGTTTTCCATACACAAAGTAAAAACTTCCATATAAAAACGTCGAGGCTGCCTCCGGTTCTAACAAAGACGTTGCGAAACAATAAAAATTAAAAGAAATACGTGGACTCGCGATTGTCAAATTCGATTTTATTTGTGTCAAAATTAGAGTATTTTTTTTGCAGAATAGCTTCAAGATTCTCATAGTAAAAAGTAAGGAATTTTAGTGATAGTTTAGTTCGGTGTACAAGAGAATCGGCACCATTACCTAATATTGTTTAATGAACATAACAATGAAAGTAATGTGAACACTTCAGAAATTAAATTTAATTTTATGTGAGAATTTCTTGATAAAATTAGCCAACGACTTCGTAACTTGAACTGTATTAGGTAAGTACAAAATTATAATAGGATGTTTCTTATAATAGAACTAAATTAAATAGATCAATATAATCAATAATAATCTAATATGTTCCTTGCAGGAGCATGTGTGGTGTGACTTTGAATGATAGGCTGAGGAATGATGTGATAAGGCAACGGTGTGGTTTAAAAGAAGATGTAGTGACAAAATTTGAAAAGAATATGCTTAGATGGTTTGGTCATGTTGAGCGGATGAATGAAAGGAGACTAACAAAAGGTATTTACAAAGCAGATGTGAGTGGAAACGCCGGGCATATACTGACCATATTGGTGATGTTCTTCAGACAGGTCATACGAGCGCCGGTTGCGAGCACTACGCACAGTGCTGGCAACAGGCGCTCGTGTATGACCAGATATGAACGTAAACGAGGCAAAAGGAGTATGTACGGATCGTAGCAGGTGGCGCTCTGTGGTTTCTGCCTACCCCCATGGGACGAAGGCATGAGTTTATGTATGCAATATAATAAGTCATGACGTAATATAATTTAATTATAAAGTTGAAGAGTTTGTTTGTTTGAACGCGCTAACCTCTGGAACTACCAACCAGTAGGATTTCCATTTTTCATTTGATAGCCTATTTTTTATGAAGTTTATAAGTTCTTCAATATCACGCTACGAACCTTAGGATCCGAGCAAAACTAATAACTAAACGGCGGGTGAAACCGCGGGGCACAGCTAGTCTTGACATAATGTTTCCGAGTTTTATCCTACACAGCTCTTTTGAACAAAAAATAGCTTTTTATGATGAGAGAAAAGAATATCTTCCTAGAGAAGACAACATACCTACTACTTTATGAATTGTTAGTTGGAGATAAAACAAAAGAGATCTCTCCAATTTGGAATAACCTTAGGCCTGGGGCAGACAACGCCCAAAATTTGTCAGGAACACGTGTACCCACCATTATTTCCTTTTGCATTCCAGACAAAGAGAATACGAGATAAAATTGTAGGATTGCGTAGAAAGCAACCGTAGGTATACAGATGCATACGTTTATGGCATAATTAAAATAACGAGCGCATAATTAACAGACACCGACACTGAATTGTTAACACGATTAAATACAAACGAGGTTTTTTCTGCTATCAATTAGGTATACATTGCAAGCAACAATTAATAGTTTCTAATATCAACGTGGAGAACAGTTTTATGGACTGACGCGTTGCAGTTAGTTGTCGAGCACTCGAGATACTATGCCTCGCATAGTTTCAATTACTAGCAATTTATACAAAATAAACATGGAAACATGCGTTTTTTCGAAGTTACAGAATAAATAACAGTACTGATACAGCTCAGAAAATACTGTTTTCGACGTGAATTATTACAAATGTTTTGTTTTAGAGAAAGGTTTCACGGATGAAATGTGAATTTATGACAAAAACGAGACGAGCAAAAACGGTTTTAGTGGAACTAATGGCCGTTTCTCTACGCGATGTATCACAGCTTTTTTATATCAAGATGGTAGCAAAAATATATATTAAGTTGACGAATGGGTGTTAATAGCTGTCTAAAACAGTCGCGAGACCGGGCAATTGACAGGTCTTGCGGTTAGAATCTTTCTATTCTAAATTAGAAAAAAAAAAACATTACGATGGACATGTTACACAAAATTGCATATGTATAATCTATTACTAGCTGTCAACGACTCTGGCAACCATTATTTATAGTTTAATTCGTCAAATAAAATCTTTCAATTGAATTACTATTTGTAACGAGCCATAAATTAAATAATCAGTGTCCCCGCCCTATTACCTCTCGTTGCGATAACGAATTCAATGATGAAAGCGACCTTTAACTTAAGCAAATAGGCACATTCCCCTCCATTAGGGGCTGATGAATAACGTTACTCTTCTATTATGCCGAATGTACTTTCGCCACTTTCATAATTCTAAAGTTTTTAAAGGTCTTTTACAATCAATTTCATATTATTCTGTGAACGTCGAAGGGTGTGTCGTGATCACCACTAATAAACTAAACATCAAAGGGCCCACGTTTATAATTGTAAATATGGATTATTCGTAAGCTTTGGGGGTTAAATGAAACGGTGCCGAGGGCCACTAGCTAAGGAAACTGGGTACGATGTTACTTTAACGAAACGAGAATAACAGCCTAGCCACCAAGTTACCGGTTCTAAATTCCTATTCAACGCGAGTAAATAACAATGTAGGCGAAGTCGTAAGTCACGTAGACTGCATCGTCCTCCTTAAGCGGAGCTAGCGGCTAGGCGGGCCACTCGACCTAACCAAACACTTGGCGTAAACACGCAGCGACCTACAGGTAGCGTGATGACGACGGAGGAAGATCACTGAACGTGACGTAACGGCAGCCAGCGCCCTGCCGGCCGTGGCAGTGCTGCCAAATGGGTTACGAGCGTCATCCGCCCCACCCGCACGTCTCATTACGATCATGCACTCTTTGCTTTGCCGACTAGACGCTGCCAAGGTCACTGCGCCACGCGATAAACCACCGCGCGCCGGCACCCGCCACCGGCGCACCGCATACACACCCGGGTTCATCGTTATCAATAAAAATATAAACACTCACCTGTTCTTTTCCAACTCGTTATGAGTCGTCCTGGAACAGAAAACATACAATATTGTACGACACGCCGACACTTCACATTATAACACCACTGAATCTCACATTATCACTGCACTAGCACTACACCGGCCGCAACTCACCTGCTGCCCTGCGATTTCTTGGTCTTCGGCCGCCTGCCGCCGGAGCGGGACTCTTCGTACGCCGGTAAACTCGACGCGTATCCGTGCTCCGCTTCTGCAACAAAGTACACTGCCATTCCGTCAAAATCAGCTGATTATAGCACGGCAAAAATAGACGGGAGCCATGTTGACGTGTGCGTGTAGTTGCACTCGATTGACAATTCAAACAAAGAAAATCCAAATCACCTCTATCGCGCCTTTCGATGTATTCAGCAGCTTGGATCAGAGCAGCAATACTCATATTTATTGTATCCCGGTTGAGCACAGGTATTCACAAACTCAAAGCGACTTTATTCGATTTAAACTATAAATAAAAGTATATCTATGCGCTCCGAAGTTCACGACTGCGTTACCCGATGTCAAAAACACACTACGCGACTTGGGACGCGCGACCGTGTGAGCGGTTCGTGATTTGTCGGCGGCGCTCGTGCCCCGCTCGGTGAGCCAATCGCGATGCAGCAATGCCCACAATAAAATACCTGGGTCAATCACGTGAACTTTGTTTCCAAACAAAACATTTTTTTTTTCTATGCGCTCTTTGTAGTGTAGATGAATATTGAGGATCTTTTCTTTTCTTGAATAATTTGTATTGCATATCGGCTTCGTACTGAAGTGCACTGACGGCATTGAGGCCGCTCAACGATAAATCGAAGTAATAACATGAAAGTTCGTCGTCCATTCTGTAGGAAATAAAGTGTTTTAGCGTTTGATACGAGCCGAAAAATAAAAGTATTAAGAATTTGATATTGCATTGATTTGCATTTATTTTAAAATATATTCTAATGGGGTAATTTGAATTCTTGCATGCGTTATTATTCTAAGAATACCAAGCAATAAAAGATTATGATTCACATTTGGGAAACACTTTTAATATTTAAAATGTTCAGACATGTCTTGAGTGTTTCGTTTAATATTTGCAGCATGTGCATTCTAGCGTATATTACTGGAAGCAGATGTTTTCTGGGCTCCTGGAAAGAGGAAAACCTTGCTTAATCCAATCCCAAAGCGATTGTATAATTCAACTAGAATTTAATTTTCCTAATATTTTAATTGTTAATAGAATTATATTTGTCGTTGTAATAAATAATTATAAAAATAGAAATGTCAAGTTGAGGGTACTTGAACATTGAGAAACATTAAAATTCATGGAAAAACTAACCCTACAACAATACCTATATCAATTTGTGCTGATTTTCTAATGCTCTATGGTAAAACCAAGAGAAGAAGTATGTGACTAACTGCTTTTACCTATAGCAATTAATTTTGTGTACAGAAAAACAATACATAATGGAAATACCAGATTTTCTTACTGTTTTGATGCAAACACTTTTTGTCTACCACCTCTACAGAATCTAAAATTTTGAGCTGTTGACTATTTGATATTTTTTCTATTATAATCTTTGTTTTGCATGCTTCATCTACAGTTCTGTACTTACCACCAAGATCCTGGTCTTCCTATAATACTGGCTGAACACCCTGACCATGGAACATAGATAGCTGCAGATGTGGTGTGGTTTAAAGTCACAATGTGGGCTGGTAAACTCCACACAGTTGTTAAACAGTGCTGGTAAGCCAAGTATGTAGTTGAATATTAGATGCCATTCATCCTGAAAGAAATGAATGATTAATTATTTTGTCTTTAGCTAGTTGTTAGAAAAGTTACTTTCAGAAGTATTTATTTGTTCAGTTGTTATGCCTGAATGAATTCTTCCCCCTTTTTCGTATGCTTGTACATTTATATGAAAAAGAGGGCAATGCACTTGTTATGTTTCTGCTTTGGTGTTTTGTCTATCATAGTTTTATTCTCTCATTCATTATTATTTTCCCACAGGATAGAAGTTGCTATGATTCAGACAATATTTTTAATTTACATTGAATTGTTTGTTACTTATCTACATCTGCTTAGATAAAGTGACTTGAACGTAAAGTGAACAGCTGTGTATAATTTTAATTCAATTACCATTGTGAATAATCTAGTCACTTATTAACTAACTATATACTTACAAAAAAAATAAAAATAAGTATCCTAACCTAACAAACCTAAACCCACCCTAATTGTGATTGGATACTAGAGTAAGATTCTAGTTCTATAACATTACCTCTTGTGTAAGCAAAGAAAAATCAATATCATCAAAGCGTGGCAACTCTGGGTATGTTCCATCACAAACTTTGTCATTGTATGTCTTTATAATAGTCTCCAGACGGGCACAATTGTATAGAATGAATGATGCACCTGTAACCAAACATAATGGATATTTTATTAGTTCATGTAGCACAAATTGTTGTGTAGACAAGGTCATTTAGATGGAAATGAATTAAAACGCAGCTCAGGTTGAATGATCTAGACTTAGTTAATTTTACTGCTTGAATTATAACGCATTATCTATTCTATTAGATATTAAAACTTATTTGTCTATTGACAGACCATGTCTAATATTATAAGATTCAAGTTGGTGTCTAACTTCCAATTTATTACCACTTTGTGTAATCAGTATTCAATTTCCAGCTTTTTTAATAACCTTATAGGTTATTAAAAATATTCACCTTTACTAGACCCAGAAGAGCACTCAAAATTGATTTTAACTGCCCCACTGGGTTTGGTCTGCAGTAACTCAAATGCAGCAGCTGACTCTCCCAAATGTGCTATGAAGTCCTTCCATTTTGAATCTGTTGACACTCTCACACCATATTTGTGCTGGGCTATGAGAGTCATTTCATCCTGCCTTATCCTGGAATGAGAAAAGATTTTTTTTTTAAGAAGTTGTGTCAAACATGGTATTTTGTCAATAGCTCCTGATTGTGAGGCATTTTACAGTTAGAAATTCATGAAAATCCAGTTATAGGGCAAATGAGACAGTTGGTGAAGGTTATATTTACCTAATATAATCCTCTGCACTTATGTTAGTTTCTTTAGCCCCTGATTTAGAATTGAGCACAGCACCACAGAGCACTCTGTGGGATCCTTCACTTCTACTGGTAGATTTCGATGTGACGAATATAGGAGAGTTAACATTACATAGCGCACACAGATTTTTGATGACTCTACAGACATATTTCGTGCGTAACGAGGTTAAGTCACATTGTTCTTCACAACAAGGATCCAACTGAACAGCCGATGTTCCTTCACGTATTTTCTGAGATAACACCGCATTATTTCGCAAGGCCTCTGATAAACCGACACGGATAGTTCGAGGTCTTTCTAAAAACAAATAAATCCGTTCTTTTTCGTCTTTCACTTTCTTGACTGATAAATTCCACTTTTTCGATTCCTCAACTATATCTGTACACTCTTTGCCGATTAATTGTAATAATGTAGCGTTTTCTTTGTCAACAACTTGATCACAAATGGCATATTCGTGCCAAGATTTCACTGAATTAGGAAAACTGAAGTCACCGAACGTTTGTAAGTTCTCATTGTGTTTCTTCACTAAATGTCTTCTTACATCTTTTGATTGTCCACTTAAAAACACGAATAGGCTTTCTGAGAAACAATCTAACGCGTTTTCAATCATTTTGTAACTTTATTTTGTGATAATTGTTTTTAGTTTTCAACACAAAAAAGAAAACACGTGTGACACTTCAACAAATCAGCCGTTTCTGACATTGACAACTGAATCTATACAATATTTCTATGACATTGACATTCAAGTCATTCAGAATTTTTGCATTTTGCAATACTACCAGTTCACATTTTTTACAAGAACAAGAAGTTTTCACAACTCGCCTTTTGAAACTATTCAACTATTGTCACTGGCATACTCATAGATCTCTTGCTGAATACATGTTTTTGCACTGGTAATAAAATTAGTAAAAAAACTGCCATACTTAAAAACAACTTTTCGTACATAAAATAAGCTGACGTAGCAGTGACGTTGACAGTTCGCATTGTCTTTCGTTCATCGCGATTGTCAAATTGACTATCAGTCGTGGTAGCCTAGCATATTTTTATAAATCGCAAAATTATTAATTAATTGCTACTAGGTGCTAGTCACAAATAACTGCATTTATAACTTAGACTATGTGTTAAAATAAAAATGCCTTTAAAATACGATTACTTCATTCTTTTCTGTGTAACATGGCAGATTGCAGTGGTCTCGTCAGCAGATCACCTGCTCGAAGGTATTTACTGTGGAAAGGAGAATTGTTACGAAGTTCTTGGAATCACAAGAGAAGCAACAAAGAGTGAGATTGGTAGAAGTTATAGACAACTGGCCAAAAGGTTTCATCCTGATTTACACAGGACCCCCGAAACTAAAAAAGTAGCAGAAGAAAAGTTCAAGGAAATAGCTACAGCATACGAAATCTTACGCGATGATGAAGAGAGATCTGACTATGATTACATGTTGGACAACCCTCAGGAGTACTATGCTCACTACTACAGGTATTACCGACGCCGTATGGCGCCGAAAGTCGACGTACGAATCGTGATTGCAGTAACTATTTCAATTATATCGATAATACAGTACTATAGCGCGTGGTCTAAATACGACACCGCTATTAAATACTTCATAACAGTGCCAAAGTATAGAAATAAAGCCCTAGAAATAGCCAAAACTGAAATGAAAGAAGTTCAGTCTAAAAATAAAGGTATGAAGAAATCTAAAGCTGAACAGAAAGTGGAGCAGGACCGGTTGATAAGGAAGGTAATTGAGGAGAACATGGACATCAAAGGTGCTTATGCTAAGCCTGAAATCGTTGACATACTGTGGGTGCAACTAATTATCCTACCATACACCATTGCACATTATATTTATTGGTATCTAAGGTGGTTCTGGAATTTCACAATATTGAAGCGACCATATGGTGAGGAAGAGAAGTTATATTTAATCAGAAAGTACATGAAGCTTGGACAGCATCAGTTCAATGCATTAGAAGATTCAGAAAGGCAAGAGTTCCTAGATGAAGAACTTTGGGTCAAAGAAAATTTCAAGGTTTGGAAAGAAGTAAAAGATGAGGAAGCAAAAAAAGCTTTAGCAGAGAACAATAAATATAAACAGTATAGAAGGTATATAAAACAACATGGAGTTGGTAGGATGACATTTGATGACTCATAGTGCTTTGTGATACTGGGGATTAATTTATTAATAAATCTAGGATCAGTTGTGTGGCATTTTATTGACTGTTTAGTTTTTGTTTTACTTTACATTTCTTATTCTTTTAATTGAAGCACCAAATTTATACACAAAAAATAAAACAATTTTTTTACACAATTTGTTACTTTATTTCTTTAATCTCTATTTGTCGCAACATGTACTAAGATGATTTCAATACAATTAATCATACAACACATTCATAATTTACAATCATCACAAATGGCAATTTGTTAAGGCAAACTAACACGGGGTGCACATACACAGACACAAGGCAATTTTGTGAACAATAACATGTCCATTGTCCTGTTACAACCATAACAAAGTGGTTTGTCCACATGTAAACAAACTTCAAAATGTGCTCCTTTTTATCAAGACAAATCAAATCGTTTTACAAAAAAAAAATGAGATCCTTAATTACAAAATATAATGCAGTGACCGCAAAACAAGCAATCAAATTGCATTGGCAGTGCTTCTGACTCTTAAATATATTAATAACCATAATTCCAATAGCCAAAAAAGTTAATTTTGGAATGTTTATACATCACTATACACAATCATATAGCTGCCACACTTACATCTTGAACATTTACAAGAACAGGACACCTTTACAGCCGTGTCTGAAGGCGATCATTTGCTAGCAAACAACATAGTCAATTCAATTTAATTATATATTATTATCAATATCATCATTTGTACCTCTCAATAATATCATAGCAATTTTTTAGGAAGACAACACAAAAATAAAATAAAAAACATTAAATGTCACCAACTTCGTCAGCGTCAAGTTAAAATGTTACCTAACTATAGATATAAAAAATTGCACAGTTGAGTAACTTTATCAGAAATAAGTGAAAGTGAGGAACAATTCGATTCGTTGCGAGCGACGATCGCCTCTCGCAAGTTGACATTATGAGAACGGGAAAAATCCATTGTTAAAAACATAATTTCGTTATTGTGCTGGTAACGTCTAGAAAAAACGGGGTAAAATCGAATGATTTGGTGCTAGTTGCTCGTTCGTTGAGACAATTTAAGTAATATTGTTTACACAGATGCGTTAGCTGCCGAAGTTATGTATTGATAATTAATACAATAAAAACATTCAAAGTATCCACCATCCACCTTTTTTCTGACACAAGAACTTCATTATGTAAACTTGCGAGACACAGCCAAATATCTTTAGCAAACTGTACTTTTTGCTTTAGAAATAAACAACTAATTTATGTGTCCAGACATCTTACAGTAGTGTGCATTGTTAGGTTACCAACAATTTGTACAATAACGTAATTTTATTAATCAGCTTGATATATTATTTCAGTAACGTGGTCATTCCCTATTTCGTGATTAAGATATAATTTACGCGCAAAACTGCTAAACGCTAAACAGGTTTACAATATTTTCGACCTTATTCTTTATGCAATAAGATTGAAAATTATATTATTTACTTTTAGACAGTTTTGCAACTCTATGGTAACATTCTATTGCATTTACTTTAAGGCCTGCTTGTTTTATTTGTGACTTACAAAAGTTCAATGGTAGTACTCGTTTTTATTATGAAAGTAGTTATAAAGCCGCTGAAACGGCTGCAAGGGCTAAAACTACATAATTCATATAAAATATTCAAACCATTTAAAAGTTATTGTGCAGCGCTTCCAGCGGCTTTAAACTCTTATTGTCCACTCGACAAGTTTCTTTACAACAAATGATTATCAGGTACATTTATTCATGTGTGGCGTTTCTCATCTAAAGGTAACTTGTGGAGTCTGATAGGGATGGAAGATATTATTACAGGAATCGTTTCTGTATCATTCTCTTGAAAAAATCAGTTTTATATTTACAGCCATCATTATAGTGAAATTTTAAGTATTGTGGAGCTGTGCATTGTAAGATAGGATTTCTTTCTAAAAGAAAAGACTTTTTTTTTTCAAATATGTTATCGACTTGCAGTCTAATAAGGTTAGTGACAAAGAGACCTACCCAAAAGCGAAATAAGTACAAAGCATAATGCAACAATACTAAAATTGTGCACTCGTTTGCACACAGCAGCTCGATAACAGTGACCTGCACTCATATGATATCACCTGACGAAGATTAACTCTTACGTAAACACTTCTACTGCGAATACATGAAAATAAAATTCACCTACTGAAAACAGCTTAATGAATATAGCCCAAGAGAGGAGATAGCCTACAGATATGTTTAGCTTCGAATCTAATACATTAATAAAACTGTGAAATTTAAAAGGTATGTAAATATTTAAATTCTTTTCCAAACCATGGCCACTACGAGTCGAGTAGGATACATATTTTGTACGCACAATTTTCTCTTTTTACAATATCATCCTATAATGTATTTACACAAGACATTTATTTAAATATAACCTCTCGTTTATTACTTTATTGGGGACAATACGACGCCATATTGATTCAATATTTAGTTATACGTCTATCTACATAAATAGTATACACAAAATAATGGTTCTAGTCTTTTTTCAATGTGCCATTTCGTTTCAGATCGTTTGTAAGCTACACCTTAATTAATCATTGTTTACGTGTCAGAGAACCACTATACTTTATCGTTATAATTTTATTATATATAAGCATGTACTAAAAACATTGATAACGACTGATAAGTCGTATATATTGAGACTAAAATGATTTTACCATGTTATTATGTAAGTACCCATATTCTGGCAAATAAATTAATTTCATTTCATTTCTCAAAGTAACGATGATTCCCTGACGTGTAAAAAGTTAAATAGACTACAATCGATTTAATAGTAGAGTTAGTCGATTAATAATTTATTATTATATAAAGTAAAATTAAAAATATAATTTATGTGAAATCTTTTATAAAGTTAAATTGTAAAAGATTTTCTGAAACTACCTCATGTTGCTATGACTATGCTATTTAGTCGGCTATGAAGATAGTTTAGTCAATTTTTTTAAGTATACGTGGTTTCTAGACCGAATTCTATTACCCTTTTCACTAGAACCGAATTATTGAACTATAATTCGTTAGTGAAAGTAGTTACCACAATCGACTATTAAATCGATCGTATTTATCAACAACATCGACTCACGCAACTTTCAATCTTACAGCTCAAGCCACAGATAGCATTGCACACAACTTACTTCCTGTAATAAGATCTACATGCAATATACGATATGAACGTTCGACTTTGTATCCTACGGTTTGCGACATAGAGTTCGTTATTGAGGTAGCCTGGTCTATCGGCTGGCTCAGTCTGGGTTGAACCTTATTGTGAGTGAAGTAAGGTCCTGTTTGCACTAGCGTCGCGGGCGCTTGATGCGCGGGCGCACCGCTACGTGCAAGGCGCGGCCTCACACGGGAGTCTCGTGGTCGGCTTCCTCTATCCGGCCCAATCGCCACGCGTTTGGGTCTGTTGCTGGCAAATGTGAGAAAAGAATATGTCAAAATGATGATAAATTGAGGTTGGTTTACATGTACGACTTTAACATTCTGTAAAGCAAGTTCCTTTTTGTTTGAGAAAGTGAAAATGAAAGTCGTAACGTGTAAACGAGATTACAGGTGTTGAGCATGCAAAATACAATGTCAAAAACGTTAAATTTAATTTTTATAACTTGATTAAATGTGACATTCGTATTTTGTGCATATTTCATAGTTTTAGTGATACCCAGAGAGTAAAACTTCACCTCACAAATCTAGCAAACATACACACAAGCTTTAACTCCACGTTTCACCGTGTTGTGCGCGTGTCGATGACTGTTAGACGTTACACAAAACAAAGGTCAGACACTGCCACACTGTGTTGCCAGTTGGAAAATATAAAACAGGTTGCGTCTGAAATTTACTTAGAACAGAAAATTATTAATGTTCTTATTTGATAGAGGACATAGCGTATGAATTACCATGTAATTTGATCTGAAGTTCAGTGTTGCCAGTTTCCTATACGGTTAAGAAGCTAATAGTAGCTGATTTGTGTTTTACAAAATTGAGCTCTATTGCCAAAAGCTAAAGTACATTTCAGACTGTATTGAATGGAGACAATATTTGGTAATTGATAGTTATGTTTAACAAACAAAAGCGCAACTTTTCGCAAGCATGCGTGTTGTGTGGATGTAAACTAGCAAATGTGACATAAGTAGGTTTATTTTATTGTAGATTTAAGCCAACAGTTTCCTTAATATCTTTTATAAATTTTACCGTATAAATGTTTAAAGTATTAAGTGTGGCTCAAATCTATAGTAAAAAGCTACAGCCAACAAGGCATATTTTAGTTTTCATACAGTCATAGATCAATGTATTGATGTAAGTTAGGAGTGAGGCAACAAATAAAGATGAAATTATTTCTATGGGAATGTTTTTTGTTTATGTGGCCTTCAAATACACATTCAATTCCTTTAAATCGGAATTTTGTAGAGATCATAGATACCAAAAGGACAAGTAAATTTTTTCGTGTATCTAAAGACCAAATAAAAACCAAAACACATACTCTTCCGTGAAATGAGGGTGAAACAAATAACATAAAACAAAGTATATTACCTTCAACAGTCGATCTTCCAAACATGCTTTGGGAGTTCGGACACGGGATGGGACTACGGGATTGTTATAGCTTAAACAACTAAATATATCTTACGTATACTAACAAACTTAGCGGATAAAGGTAACAACTATTATTAAAGCATACAGTATTAGGCCAGGATTCAGGAACACACTTTCTTTGATTTTTGTAACCAAATATTATATCAAACAGTAGAATTTCGATAAATGTTCATGTTTGATTGCAACCGTCTACATGAGTCAAGTTGTCTCGGAAGGCATTTATGAGCGTTCACCACGCACGGGCTGGCCACATTGCATTTCTAGCGTTTGTTTTAATTATTTAATTAAATTGCAATCAGAATACTTTATTTCAGTCAAGCATTTAGATCGTTGGTATTTGTAATATTTACTCTTAAATAAAAATATTTAATTCTAATAAGTAATGCTAATAGAATTATAATTGAAATTTGTCAATTTTCTATGAGTAAATACCAAAATAACT
The DNA here is from genome assembly GCA_963555695.1 of Dasypolia templi. Lineage (NCBI taxonomy): Eukaryota > Metazoa > Arthropoda > Insecta > Lepidoptera > Noctuidae > Dasypolia > Dasypolia templi. The sequence continues at coordinate 3,285,235 of OY743148.1, read as the reverse complement.
GTAAAAAAATGCATACAAGCAGGATGAACGCTCTTAATAGATTAAATAAATATGTCTAATAAAATGGGTATTGTCATCCAAAAAGATAAGGTAATACAATATTAACTCTGCTAATCAAGATATCAGATTAATTCAGTCAGTGTAAAACAGTAAAAGAAGAATAAAGCAGTATAATTGAGATTCAGGAGAGTGCTATCAGAATCAAGGTCTGCAACCATTGAGGAAATGTGTTTATTAATCCCGCCCTATCAAGTTAAAATCACATGCACCAATATTATCATTGAATATACTTGTAAGAGAGACAATATGAGCGAAATATAGGACTAGTTACACACTTAATACTTAAACACAGGGCTACACATGCGCATTATAATTATACGTAATATATACTGGCACTTTACTTGTAACATTTGTGGAAAAAGAAACGTGTTTCGCATTACAAATGCAAAATTAGACTCATTATGTCAATAACATAGCACAGTTACGCACAACAATAGAACTGCTCCATAAAGGGCGTAAAGTATAACTTTGCGTTTGTATGCCTGAATATAGCCAATACAAAACCTACCCTATTTCATTCACGTTTAAGTTTATTTTGTACCAGCAAAATAACGCGAGTATTTCTAAGAATACGCCAAGTGAAGTGTCATCGATATACTTATTTTATCAAGCTTGTTTTATTAGACCAACTGTATTAAAAGTTAAAAGCGTTACTAATACACAACTTTCATGATCACTAGTCTTTTTTAATTTAAGAAAATATAGGTTTAAATATGAAAAAGGCAGGATACATAGCAAAATATATTTAATTATAAAGATAAGTATTATTTTAGAGGAAATTGAAATAAATTGTATGCCAGATTATGTGTCCTAAGGAGTAAAAAAGAAGAGCTTATTATAGTCAGAAAAATAGGTGATGAATAAGAGAGAGAACAATTTTATATTTAATGAATGGAAAAGGAATGGTAGACCGAATGACCCACCCATTTGAGTGAGAAAGTGAGCCTATGTTTTTAGTCTTTTCTTAACCAGTATTAAAAACTCTTATTTCAGGACGGCGCCCGAGGATCTCCGCCCTTACTTACGAAATCAAGGCACTGAAGGTACGTTATTTCTTGCTGACTTAACTTTTACTGGTTATTTTATGATCGTGGTCCTTGGAGTCAAAATTGATTTGCAATACGAGTCTTATTGGACACTTAACCTGGCAAATATAATATTTAAGAAATGCAAAATGAATAGCTCAATTAATTGTAAATAAGCCCATTAGCTACCACGCAACACCACAATATTATTTTAATACATACATGATATATGTGTATGTAAGGATATGTATGGATATTTGGATATTAAGTAAAGTTACAATACTGTTTCGTTTCGTTATACTGCTCCCAGTAAGAAGTAAAGATGAAAATTATAAAAAATACGTGTTTATTCGTAACATATTAGTATTGGTCAGATTTTGTTAACAATGGGTGTAAATATAAGGCATAGCACAGACTGTCTAAAGCGGTTTTTTTTTGGCGCATGCAATGTCTGTCGTCTGCACAAGCCTTTAGAAAAAATCTTTTATTCTCATTAAATGTAGGTTTTAACTTGAAAAATTTTCACCAATCACTTCTCAACTGTTTTGTTTGTAATGCATGAATATGGTGATTATGAAGGAGTGAGGAGAATGGGGAAGGATTATTTTACACTTCACGATTTAATACTGCTTTAATTCTAGAGATGACACTTATAAAACTATACGGAGCTGTCATCAAATCATTATGATCATTATAATTTTGGTTTAACTATCTCGGTTACCAAGCTTTTTTATGAAGTCCAGGGTGAATGTTTAATTTATGGTTTTTTTAATCACACAATTTATTATAGTATTTTAATCTTTCAGTCCCCAATTATGTCCCCGAATTTGACGAGCTTAAGTGATTTATTTTAATTTTACGAGTTATTTAAATTCATTAATTATTTTCAAAACGACTAAAAAGTAAACGACACAAAAATATACCTATGCTAATTAAAACCCCGTTTACAAGAAAATTCTACGCGAAATTTGATTACGAAAAATCGTGACGTTTATGCAAAAGCCAACAATCGTGAAGTATAAAGACGGGAGAGGTGAGGACAAAAGCTCGCTCTCTCTTGTCTCGTTCGATGACAGCGCAGTCAGCAGGAATGGGCGTGCGGCGCCGCGCGCAGCAGCGGAGCGTGCTCGCCTGAGTGACGTCACGCCACGGACACGCCACCGCACACGCCACACGTCATCGACACGGCACAACCACAACACCAGACGGAAGCGTTACGTATAGTCCCCTTTACAGTCTACATAAAGCGAGGTAGTTTCGTGAAGGTACTACACATCTGAGAAAATAGTTGTCTTGAAACAATTTGGACTATTAAATAAATATATGGAAATGTAAAAGCCAATTTTGTAGTAAACGAAGTCTATGTTTTACCTTTAAGAAACTGCTTCGCGTAATAATTAATATTTTTAATAAGGTATAAGTGCAGAATTTGAAAAATTCATGGTTTGTGATGAATGACTATATAATATAAACTAGCAATGCAATAAACTATAAAGGGACTCCACGTACGTCTTTTAATTAGCTAACATCAATAATATACCTTAGTATGTCTGCATTCAAATGGCAAATTACAAAAAACAAAACGTTGACTTATACAGGCAACAAAGCGCCCTCTGCAAAAACAAGTGACAAACAACAATGCCAAAAGTAAAAACAAATGATTTAAATTTATAAAACATACAAAGCGTACACAAAAGCAGACATACCAAAGTAATGTAAGTAACATTCAGATTAAATACATAAACGACCAATGGGAGCTTCAGAATGACTGAAATCTATGCACACTATCGTTCAGACGAGGAAAATCGTTACCAATTAAAGCTGATAATATTAAAATGACCAGCACTTTAGTTTTCAATGTCTTATGGGTGGCAGAATGCACTACTAATTTCCAGTATAAGCTGTTCTCGCATTGTATAGGATTTCCGTACAATGAGAGGTCAGCTAAAACTGGAAATGTATAGCTTGGTATGTAGCCGAGTGTACTAATAATATATTGGAACAATGTTCCGTATAACACGTTATACCAAAAAAGTGGAACATTTGGACCGTCACAACAATTTTTGTTTTGTACAGGGGGTCCCGTAAGTTGACGTCAAGCCGGAGTCGGGTGATAGGTCGGGTCATGATAGGTAACAAAAAAAATGTAGCAACAGGAGTTAAAAGACCGTCACAGGCAGTAGATTTTCTCGTTTATTTTTATAATTAATAATAAAATTTAAAAATACATAGCAAAGATTTTTATTTTTTTATGTTATTTACGCCAGTCGATGGTTTGGGTGTTTCAAAACGAATCAACGCCTACCAAAGTGAAGTAATCTAGACGAGGGAGGATGATTTGGATTGCGAGCTTTTTCAATTTGACACTCAGGTGGTGTCACTAGACACGTATTTAGTTACTCTCAAAAGTTGTTAATTAATTTCACTATGCCTGTTTTTTATTACATAAAAGATCTTCGCTGCATATTATGTTATACGACACCTCTCGAATTTTTATTCGACCTTGCAATTATATTATGTTCTTGTCACACAATTGCATAACATCTTTCATACATGTTATATTTTTATGAGGCTCTAATAATTAAGGCATAAAAATCTAGTAGTAGACCAAAATGGCAAAAACTTGTAAAGTAACTTCAATGGCATTTGGAATCTAAATGTTTAAGTTTAGTACTTATTAAGAAATAGCTGATTACAAATTACCTAAAAGGGTTTATATTATTTGAATTAGGACACTAAACTTTGCATATTCATATTGTTTCTTGTAAATGGTTGGATGTTTAATTTTGTGTTTTAAAACGATAGTGTGTAAAGACTCCGAATAATTTAAAATGATAATTCTACCTCTGACAATAATCTCCTATACTAGCTATGATAATAATCATGCATAATGTATGTATGTTTTGAGCATTTGTTTTGGTATTAGGTATTCAGATTGAATATTGAAATGGGACATTACTCGGACACTCATTGATTTGTTTATCTCTCTTGGTCATACCAATTGGATAGCTGAAATCTTATTTCTTTACGTTATCATTTAACAACAAATCGATTGGAATGTTCCTTCTAGGATTTAAATAAGCCGATTTTTAGAACTTTTAACTAAAGTTTAAATATTAAGAAGAACGAAGACCTTTGATGACTTGATCTTACACAAACCATGGCTCTCCTTTTCTCCCTATTTTAACTAATACCAGTGAATGCCAGTGATCATTTTGAGCAAAGTGAGCCTTTTGACCTCTTACAAGACTTTCTGTGCTTTTTTAATGTACTGAATGTGTCATTCTATTAAGTTTGTGATCTTCCTGTGCGAGTCCCAATAAATACCTATAATGTTTCATTTTCAATAACAAAAACTCCCAAAATATGCGCGCAGTTAAATTCTCTGCTGCAATTATCGGTAGGTTCTACAGAATGGCCATTACCTAATCAAATGCCCAACACTCTTGTCCTCCTCACAACATGGACCACAGACAAGCATCACATACCTTGCAGCTGCCTGTTCAATAACGCGGTGATGCCTGGTCCATCACCCGCCTTCTTTACTACCAACATCGGTTTATCCTCGCCTTCCTCGTAACTATTCGGCAGGTGTCCGTTTGAAACTGCCATTGTTTCGCTCACCTGGAAATTACGGATTTAATGTATGAAATCTATGTACATAAATAAAAATCTATTGAATTACTCATTTTAATTATTTTTTTAATGTTTTTTTATGAAAATATTTAAAAAGGTAAAAGATAAGTTTTAAAATTAATAAAGGAGAAATTAATATCTTTATCAATAATAACAATTATTTTATTATTATAGTGAATTATACAAAAATGTGGGTGTACTCTGCCTAACCCTTTCTGGGATTACAGGCGTGATGTTATGTGTATGTTAATAAAAAGAAAAAAAAAATTATATACAATGTGGGGAGGACAATATGATCATAAATGAAACTTCGTTTATGTCATGATATTTCCAACCGTCACACAAAAAAATCAAATGAATTTATTCAGTAGTTTAGCCACAGGACATTACTTTTCATTTTAAGTATTTTCTACATGATGTATTGTAAACAGGAGAGCACGCGACAGGTTAACGACACACGTTGCCAGCTCGCTACTTTAAAAACCTACGCTTTTTCTTTCAAATTTATTTTCTCAATGCAAATTATACTTTATGCCCGAGCCATAAGAGTCACAAAGCGTGTCATCACAGCTAGATAAGAAAAAATGCAGGCGAAAGTCATTACGTTCCTGTTACGCAATCATGTCAATCGCAAAATATGTATGTGCGAAAGAGATAGGTAAGTTTGCTTGTTTCTACTTTGCTTACTTGTCGACGTGTCTAGGTTACGCGGTCAGTGCACAGAGTACTTTTACTATACAGATATAGAGATCTGACTTCACGGGTTTTTTAAGCAATGGACACCAGCGACATCTCGTTATCTCCGATGGAAACTTTATCCATATATATATAACCTTGAACCTATAGCTGCTTAGCATATCACTCGTTAATAAATATAAAGCTTACTCATTCTTTTTTAGTGTTTTATGGATTAAACAAAATGTTTATTAAAAACCAATATTATCTTAATCCACACATTAATATTAAAGAAATAAAACATCATAAACTCAATGATAATATATACGTTTATTTAATCAAATATGAGGCCTTTTACAGTGTTTTTTTGAGTAATTTCTAGCCATTACTTGGTATTTATCGGTGTCGCTGACAGTATCATGCTTTCCAGTAAGTATTTTATTAATTGTTTTGCAATAATTAAATACAAAAAATCTTATTGCTAAATTTGTCATGTACTCTTGCAATTTTACTTTATGTATAACACATTTTAAACATTTAAAATCTGCCGATATATACAATAAGGTTTTTATGTATTCTCCAATATTCTTCATTTCTAAATTTTCTTTTAACTCATCTGTAATGATGTCCTGGAAAGCAGAAACTAGAGCAATCACCGACTTAGTAGGACTGCAAAGCCAACGTTTCTTGGAGTATTCTCTATACCGAATGTATTCTAACTCGTTTTCATCGTTTAGATCTTTATTACATTGGGAGCAATTTTTAAATATTTTTTTTGGATTTTTTAATTATATATCCACTCACGTATTGTAATGGAGCCATAATTTTAGGATCGGCTTTGTCCTCCAAAGGCAGCACGTTCGTATTTAATATTTTATTTAAATCTATATTGTCTGTAAGCTTGTTGGCTTCGCAGTTCTTATTTGTAACCAGAGTAACCAAGGCCTCACAGTAATCTTTTTGGCAATTAGCACCTGGGGCATGAACACTGGAGAGGTTATTTACTAACAAAGCCGCATAGGCAGACTGGAATGCATCCGGAGTTGGATTGACGTTGCGGCACCCGTGGCTTCTAATTGCGCCAAAAAAGTTTTCAAGTGGATCTTGATTCAGGTGCCGCATCCAAACTGACGTAACATTGTAACATTTCTCTAATTTTTTCACAAGTATTTGTATACCTTCCAGCGTCCACACCCAATTATTTAAAGTCGGTACATTTTCCGCAGAATCGCCCTTATAAAATTTCATGGTTTTCAAATTTTTTATGAACTCCATCCATTTTTTATGGTGTGCTGAATTAGGTTTCACCGGTTGAAGTAGTGACTTTGAAAATTTCTTTTTATTTGCATAACTGCCATTGACCGAATCAAACAACTCGTCGAAAAATAGCAGCAAATCTGCAGTATCTTTGCATTCTTCTGGCAAAATTCCTTCATCTGAAAAGAGATTTTTTATAAATCATATTCTTTCATATCTCAGGCCGATTGTTATTACATAGGCAGATTACAAATTACATAATTATTCATTCAAATCAGGACACAGCAGCACTTTTATAGTAGAGTAGCCTCTGACTGCAACTTCATCTGCAAATCACACACAGATTTGGATACAGTGTTTCTGTATCCAAATCTGTTCAGCAGTTTTTACGTGAATGAGTAACAAACAAACGATTTTTTTGACATGTCTCATATATTATTAGGATACCTACATTGAACCAGTAAAAACTAATTCCAACTGTAATTGGACATCTATTCAGAGAAATATTGAAAAATAGATATACAAACCTGCTAAGTAACCCATATTCGACGCCACTGTTTGGCTAAATACTTGAGCTGCATACTTAACTTTCATTTTGCCAATTTTTTTTCCATCGATATGATTTTCTGTTAATTTTGGCACCAATCTGATACCTTTATAGGCTGGATTCTCTTTCATTAAAAGTTCTAAGTGATGCCACTTTGCAGTTTTACTCTTGCCATTCATTTTAAATTTTAAACTTTTTGTTAACAAGTTATTACGTATGCCCTTCAACAAATGTGGTGGATTGTATAACGGGATTATTTCTTGTTCATTTATTTGAAATATATTACAATTTTCCTTAGGGATTTCTCCTCTTAATAAACAGTTTCTTTTTGTTTTATCCGTTAATATTTTGATGGCACTTCTGTTGTTGGCTCCCTGATCACAAACTGTAGCCAACACTATAAATCCAGCATCCTGTAGTTCCTTTATTACACTTTTTATTTGTTTTGCTAGTTCTGGACCCTTAGTTGCTCCTGCTGAAAATGTATAAGCAACTGGCTGCTTATAATTCTTAATAAGTCCACGTACCATGTACACTTGAGCATGATCCGCAAAAATTGGGCGCGTTTCTTCTCCATCCGTTACAAATCCCGTTACTGAATCTTTTCTGGTGTTAAAAGTCAGACTGGGTTTTAGAGACATTTCATCAAAAAGTAATACGCATAGTCGGTCTATAGTTGTCATTTTTAATTCTGCTGCTTGTTTTTTAGATTTGTTTCTGCATTTTGACAGTTTCATCTTTACATCAACTAATTTCTTGTATAGTTCATGTTCAGTTTTAGTCATCTTTGACCTTAAAAACGTAGTTTTTTTCAATGCTTGCCCTGCTGAAAATTAAATAAAAATATTTTTATCTTTGTTGTGTAAAACAAATCAAGTGTGAAATACATAGAAATATATTTAAAGGCTTTCAGGTCCTATTTTAGCAGACTTTGGACACACCATAGTGGGCATTGTCACCACTGCTACGATAATGATGCACACAAATGTCATTCACCACCAAATTATACCGCCGTTATAGCAGTGATTACAATGGTCACTTTGATCCGTATAAAGTGTACTAAAACCGAAAAAAAAATATCTATGCAGACTTTGCACACAATGTAAAACCCATATGTATTATTAGAATGTATATTATAATATGGTATAACTTACTTTTCTGCATGATTTGAATAGCATCCTTATGACACACTTCATAACTTATTTTGTTCTCTGAGAAAATAGATTCTTTCCCCTTCTTTCTTTCTATTGTTGCAGCAGGAATAGAAATCATATTTGGTTCAGGGCCAAGTAGTTGACTTGCTGAAATTTAAAAGGATATCTGCATTAAAAAAATCGTTTCGTGACATTGCAGAGTTTTCAAAATAGCAATTGTTTTACAAGTGTATATGGCTTGTATGAAACATCACTTAATTGTAAGGGTTAAATCTCTTGGTGTCACTGACACTTTGAGGTGTGTTGTAGCAAAAACAATACTTTTAGAAGTGTCTAGTTAGGTGTTGTTTGAGAATTCAGGGGTTGATTTATTATTATTTAAATCTTAGAAAGGCTTACCGCTTATGTTTAGGCTTAGAAAAAAAAAACTTACCAACGTTTTCTTTCTCCATCGGAACTGAAGTACTTATTTCTTTACCTGGATTTTGGAGATCAGTACATACTGAAAATTTAAAAGTTTTACATTGAGTATGTGTAAGCTAAGTGCCAAAAATTTCTGGAAAACAACATGTTAGATACCCAATTCCGTGAAGATACCAATGACACCAAGACAGTGTTGTCTCAAATCAAATTAATTGTATGTGTGATTTTTGGATACAGTGCACGTTAGTTAGTATAAGGTCATAGTCATTATTTGTATTTCTCAAAAATCTGCTACAAAGGAATAAGAAAAGAAGAAACAAATAAAGGAAGAGAAAAAAATATATACATAACATATTATCTGTATTTTAATAATAGGACTTCATTGTTTAATTAAGCAAAGATTACCTTTAGAAGTAGACGGCAAAATGTTGGACACATTTGCAATAGATTTCAAAGGTCTTCTTTCTATTGAAGTAGTATTGAACTTGAGTGTTGATAGGCCTGAAAATAAAGAGTCAGTAAAAATTTAAGTGTGCGTGACAAGCAGGTCTGAGAATAGGTTATTCATATTAATTTTGTTTTTCAACATTAGTCTAATAGCTGTGAACTTTATTTACTCACCTGGCAAATTTAATGTTGGGACAGCAATATTGCTGATTCGATTATAGCGGCAACAATATTTCAGTTCAAAATGAGCATGACAAACTCGTCGATTTTTGTATATGTACTCATTACTGAATTTCAAGATGTCCCCACCAATATTAAAGACCCATGACATGAAGCGATCCATATCCCTAGCAGGGTTCGGAAAAAGATGCAGGACAGTGTGGGAATCTGAAAAATTCAAGACATCAAATTCAAAACTTTTATTATTCAAATGTTGTTTCCTATACATATTTAATAAAACAACAAATCGTTTTTGACTTTACTATCTGGAAGCTATCAATTTTGACCTTACTGTCTGAAAGCTAATATGGCTTTGTCCACCAAATAACCTCAAATTAAATTTTAATTCTATAATTTTATTTTAACAACAAGTACTAATAGCATGTGCATACGTTTTTTGATATTTCAACACAATCAGAGTATTACAAATACCAAATTTTAGTCATAGACAGATGTCAGTTTTCTTGCTATTGCATCATCATGTCGGCCCCTTTTTACCACAGCTGGATGTAGGCCTCCCCTATAGGTCCACTATGAACGGTCTGGGCCCACTTGCGCATTATAATCTTACTTCAGCTTTAAAACGTAGTCACCAAGTGGGTGATATTAGTACATACCAGAATTCCCGGAACACCCAGGGACACAGCACTTTTTCTCGGAAGACATGATTAAGCATAGCATAATCAGCCTATAACGTTCCCACTGCTGGGACACAGGCCTCCTCTCTATGAGAGGTAGTGAGCCGTAATCCACCACGCGGGCTCAGTGCTCGTAATACTACCGTTAACAAAATACACAATGTTGCACTGGAGTCACTCTCAACACAATGCACTGGAGTCACTATCTCAATTTCAGTCACTTAACAAGCTATCACGGCGTGGATTCGATACTAGTTTGGAGGAGCAGGGGCTCGACTCAACAAACATAGCATGGAAACAACACAAGGATATCTTGGAGGAAGACCAAAAGCACAAAATGCAGAAAATATCGAACCGCACCAGACGAAAATCGAAATTATCTGCAATCTGACATGACACTGGCATTTCGACATGACATGTGACAATAAATGTTACCAGCAGCTGTACTTCTAGAATTCTGCTAGCTCCGTGTGGAATAATTAATAATAAAATCGAAAAACGGCATAAAACAGTTTAAAAAATATATATATATCATTAAATTAGAAACATAATAAAATTATTAACAAATAAAAGTAAATTACGGCACATTAAATAAGACCACACACACACAATAAACTACCATTATGGCAGTAAAGACCAACAAGGGAATGGTATTAGGAAAATAACCCGTCTAAATTATATTGTCCGTCAATTGCTGCACATACCAACAACATTTTAATCAATTTAAAATGTCTGCTTAATGCCATAGTAGCGACCTCTGTATCTATCAGATAGAAACTCTTGCGATATAATACTACTAAATGAAAAAATACTTCGATAGGATTTTTTTGTGTTTTGTTTGGTACTCCACAATTTGTCAGTATAGTGATCCAAATTCTGCCAGGCTTTTACTACAAGTTTGATGACCCTGGGTCAGTGTGTCACCGGACGTCCTTCCTGCCTGTGATGCGTTTTGCTTTTCTCTGGAATTTCGGATGCGCCCGCGCCCGTTTGAAGTCGCCGCGAGTGTTATCGTATCTTTGTTGTTGTGTTGTGCGAAATTTGACGCTTTGTTTTAATAGTGACAGGACACATAAACGTATTATAGGTACTTAGTTAAATAGCTAAGTAAACTTTGCGAAATTAGACGCTTAATACTTGGTGTTTCAAGGTTTTATTATTAAATAATCATGCCTCGTTACAATTATACCGCTTCGGAGTACACCGATATGATTTTAATTTATGGGGAGTGTCACGGTAATGCCGCTTTAGCTGTACGGACATACCGTGAGAGGTATGGGAACACGCGTATGTGTCCGACCCACGGGCGCACTATTGTACAAGCTGTCCAGAGGATACGGGAAAATCAATCCTTGATCCCGCACGTAGATGGTGCTCCTCCACGTGCAAATGTGATTTCAGACGAAAGAGTTATTAATTATTATGATCGCAATCCGACGTCCAGTTTGCGTAATGCAGGTCGACATTTTCGTGTAAATCACAAAACTGTTCAAAAAGTTTTGAAACGTGACAAACGCAGACCTTATAAGTACAAGAAAGTACAAGCATTGTTACCGAGAGATAAGCCAATAAGAGAAACTTTCTGTCGCTGGTTGGAAACCAAACATCTCGATAATCCTAACTTCCTGTACAATGTGTAATGACTGGCGACATAATTATGTGATCGAAAAGTGATTGTGAATAATAAATTGATTAGTGAATAACTCGCGGGTGAATGATGCCCGACTATTTGGTTAATATTCTGTGATTTGATTTGAGTAATTGAGCATTAAGAATAATGGCGCCAAACATTACGTCGGTGCATCGCGTCGGCCATAGCTTTATCATGAATGAAACCAAGCTCCGTTGCCATTCTTATCGCAGGTCAGTGTACCAATTTTATAAACGGTGTTTTATTTTGTTTGCAATTTTAAGCTATTTAGTTTGTTCCAAAAAAATGTTTTTTTAATTTCGGTGTTCGGACTTATTTGATAGTTTACAAATGTTTCTATAAACCAGTATTGCCAGTGTTTTCATTTATGATCATATTGTCCTCCCCACATTGTATAAACATTAACTTAAATATTATTATTTTCTCCTTGGCTTCATTTTAAAACTTATCTTATAAATTTTTAAATATTATGATTAAAAACTGCCTCGTTGGTCTAGTGATCGCAATCGCTACTGCTGAGCATGAGGTCCTGGGTTCGATTCCCAGGTCGGGCAACGTGTTATTGGGGTTTTCTATCTGGAATTTCTCAGTAGCAGCCCGGAGTCTGGATTTGTGCCCGGTTGATGGCAATAGGCTCGCCCCCTATTACATGAGACCTAAACATAACTGGCGAAATCTGGGTGTGCTATAGGTACACCTCTGCCCAACCCTTCGGGGAAACAAGGCCTGATGTTATGTTATGTTTTATTAAAAATATAAAAATGGTAGCCCACCGGTTTCGGGAACAGGGCCCAAACTACCGGCGGTCAGGGCTCCAGAGAGCGGAAACCTCCTGACGAGGCGACCCGTGTCCAGAAGTACCGCATTCTGAATGAAGCCTTTGATCCAGCTGCCCAACGAGAGCCTCTTGTTTATTATTTTTTATTAAATTTATATGTTTGTCCGCATATCACTTTAAAGCGGCTTCTTTTTTTGCTGGGCAGGACAAGGTTTGTATGAAAGAAATTATTTGAAAAATCGTACGGTAAGTGAAAAACTTGAGTTTAAACATCTGTACAGGAAAAAAGTAAGTGAAGACAGTAGGTTCTCGGTAGGGAGATCTTAAAACATATTAACAGATTGATTATCATTTCTTCACAAAAAAGAAGACCAGGACGAAGGTAAGGAAATAGGCAACTTTTCATCCTGGATAGCAGACGAAGTCGCGGGCAATAGCTAGTTTTTAATAATATCTTATAGCTCCTAAGCTCTTTATTTAAGGAAGATGATGTTTGAATATTGATATCTATCTACTGACAAATGCGTGCACTGACTGGACAGGTCCAATCAAATCTGTGTGGTTCTTTCCTCAAAAGACCTGGCCTAGAGGTCTGGAGTTTATGAGACTGCCCTTTGGGTATGTTTCGGTGTTTCTTCTCAGATAAGTCAGATAGGATACATCAACCCCATCTAGTTTTAAACATAATATATTTTTGACAAGTAAAAGTGTTTTAGATAACCTATTTCAAGAAATAAATAATTTTTCAATCAAGTCAGCCTATCGTCAGTAGATTTTCAACGCTCTGCTTAGCGACAAAAGTTGAAAATCCAATCCAGCAAATGTAATGTCCTTGTTTGAGCGCTGGTGTGTACTCCGTTGGATTCTCAATGCTAGGCTCAACACAAAGCGTCGAAAATTGAGAGCGCAAAAGAAATCGCGGCGTTAAACAACCGTCCGTGCGAACAAGCGCTAGTCGTCTCAAGTCAAAGTAGGAAGACAATCACAGTCTACGGCAGGAAAAACGGCTTTTCAAAGTAAGTTGAAATGATGATAGCTTAATTATTCTTTTGCCATTTAAGAATATTTAATAATTGGTCTTTTGATCATAAAATTACATTTTACAGAAGTAATTGCGCGATCTTGATTTTCTGAAAATTGCTTCAATAATCATTTTGGATCGGCGAATGGAAAACTAAACATAAATTGTGTCATTCGTGTTGTTAAATATCGTTTATTTACAGTAATGAAAATACCGCTAACAATATTTATAGATCCACAAACTACAAATACCTGCCTAAATCTTTAAATATTCATGGTTTTTATGAACAAGTTAATTAATAAACTAGACGGTATAATATTTAATGGGCGACCGTAAATTATTTGAACAACGATTATAAACCGGAATTAAATTAAAGAAAGAAAAAACTAAGCAAGCAGAAAGCCATACAAAGTTTTTATTTATAATATTCTGTACACGCGCAAAAGGTTCCGAACTCCTTGGGACTAAAGGAATAGGTAGGTTCAAAAAAAATACTTCGCAGTAAACAGTTTATTTGATCAAAGGCTTCCCGATACAAATCATTTATTCAATGTCAAAATTACAGACAGTCCCCCAAAACGCCCGACCTTCAACACTTCCTAGTGCTTTAGCTGGGAAGATGAAATGGGGCAACAAACTCCCCAGCAGCACAGCTGTCGGTTCAGTTAGCAAAAAAAAAAACCCTACATAACTAATCTAAACCCAACCTAAAGTCTATTTAAGTCCTTGTTTCCAATTGATGTTATTTCCATTTATAGAAATATAAACGTTATAAAATAGGAGTTAAGTTGATTTTAGCATGACTAGAACAATTGAAAAAAAAAATTAAGTTGTACTGCCAACTGAACGCTATGTGAGTTATAGAGTTAGCAAAAAAAATGTTTGTTTACATTTTTGGAAACTAAATGCAAACTTAGATTAGTGCCAAATGTACTCAATAGAGTTTGCACAGCCTAGTTGTATAAATTAATTATTTTAGCATAGTGGTCGGTTTCCCCCCGATCCCAATCACACCGCCGATGTACTCGACGTGGCGCTCCTACAGAACGTCAACCTACGGTTGGACTCTATAGAAGTGGTACAAGAGCTCGCTTCCGATTACCGTCCAGTAGTCATGAAACTGGTCCCCCGCATAGGTCTGCCCGATTCCACCCAACCCCTTCCCAACAAAGTGGTAACGGACTGGAGGAGAGTAAGCGATCGCTTAAAATCCACCACGTCCCCCCACTTGGACCCAATCCCCGACCATTTTGACTCTATCGCTGACACGACGGCCGCGATCGACTCATTCACAGCTCACGTACAATCAGTCCTGAACGATTGTTCAAGGGAAATTCCAGCGACGGATGACCGTCGCTGGAAGTTGCCGGACGATGTACGCGAACTGTTGAATGAGAAGAACGCGGCTGTCCGTGCCTACAGCAACTTCCCCTGCGACGCGAACAAAGCCCATATGCGTTACTTACAGCGTACTGTAAGAACACGCATAGAAGAGCTGCGTACCGCCGGCTGGGACAAGATGTTGAGCGAACTAGAGCCCACCCACCTAGCCTTCTGGCAACTCCAGAGGAAGCTCAGATCCGGAGAAATAGTCTCCATGCCCCCCCTGATCCGTCCCGACAAGACCATCGCCTTCGATGATGTCGACAAGGCTGAGCTTCTAGCCGACACTCTAGAAGTCCAATGCTCGCCTAGCTCTCAACCAGTAGACCAAGCTCACCTCTCTGAGGTCGACGCTGAAGTCGAACATAGAGCCTCCCTCCCTCCCGTCGAAGACCCAGAGTATCCACTGCCCCCAGTCACGCCCGACGAAGTGCACGACCTCATCAAAGGTCTTAAGGCTCGTAAAGCCCCCGGTTCAGATGGAATCACCAATAGGGTATTCCAACTTTTCCCTGCCCACCTGATAATGCTACTGACCACCATCTTCAATGGTGCTCTGAGCAACAACATCTTCCCACAGGCATTCAAAGAAGCCACCGTCATCGGTATCCCGAAGCTCGGCAAGCCAAAGTCAGAGCCTAGTAGTTACCGCCCCATCAGTCTGCTCAATGTCCTCGGCAAAATCTACACATCAACTTCGGTTTCCAACGAGGTTTGATGACCGGTGCTGTTTTCTTCGACATAGCGAAAGCGTTCGACAAAGTCTGGCACAACGGCTTATTATATAAGCTGTACCAACTCGGTGTGCCAGATCGTCTCGTGCTCATCTTACGGGACTTTTTGTCGAACCGCACCTTCCGTTATCGCATCGAAGGAGCGCTATCCTCCCCCCATCCTATTCGCGCAGGAGTCCCTCAGGGCTCTGTGATCTCTCCTCTAGCTTTCACGCTATTCACCAGCGACATGCCCAAGTGCAGCAAGGCACAGCTGGCTCTGTTCGCAGACGACACGGCCATTTACTACACCGGCCGCGATCCAGACTCGATATCTCGCATTCTCCAAACCCAAGTCAACAAGCTTGGCGCCTGGTTTAGGAAATGGAGAATCGAAGTAAATCCCGACAAAAGTCAAGCGGTTCTATTCTCGAAGCCGCGTCATACCCCCTGCCCCCCTCGACCGATCACCATGTTCGGCAAGCCGATCCCTTGGGAGAAGCGAGCCAAATACCTGGGTGTCGTACTAGACGAACACCTCTCTTTTTCAGAGCACATTAAGGCGGCTCGTTCGCGCGCCGCCTTCGCTCTAGGTAGACTTCACTTTGTCCTCAATGCACGTAGCAAATTGTCACTGAAGTGCAAAATGCGTATCTACACAGCGTGCATCCGCCCAATCATGACCTATGCCAGTGCAGTCTTCGCACACGCCAAGCCCGTTCGCTTCAATAGAATGCAGACCCTCCAGAACAAGTTCCTCCGTAGGATAACAGGCTCCCCCTGGTACGTTCGCAACGAAATCCTTCACGTTGACCTCAAGATTCCCACTATCCGTCAGTTCATGAAACGCATTTCAAAGCGTTTCTTCGAGACCGCCGCGAATCACCGCAACCCTCTGGTTGTGAAAGCCGCTAGTTATATTCCCTCCTCCATTAGTCATGTCCGCCGTCCCAAGCATGTCCTCACCGATCCCGATGACCACATAACTCTCATTCAGGAGAGCAGTAGGGCCACCAGTACAGTGCACAAACACAGACCGACATTCCGACCTCGCCGCCGAGGTTCCTCGCGAAGATCCCGACGTAATTGTCCCCCCCGACCCTTGCTCGACGAAGTGCCAGCCCGCGCCGTAGCTGAGCCTGTAGCTTTAAATTCCCCGATTAATAATAATCAACTAAACTTGATCCAGCCTGTCCCATCTTGCTGTCCTCCCGTCAGCGACGCCCTAAGCCGAGGTCCGTACCCCACAGGGGGTGCCCTTAGCGAGCGTTCGCTTAATAATATAAGTAGTTTTACGCCCCTGGCTGGAGGCTTTGAGTCCGCTTAAGGCAGCCACAGGATAGTCCGGTTAAGTAGTCACGACCTCTCAAGGTCAACTACGAGATGCCATACAAAAAAAAAAAAAAAAAGTGGTCGGTTGTGAATTTGTAATGATACACTAGCCGTATTATTTACGATGAGCACGAGACACAAAGTCCAGTTTTTATGGCTTAAGTAATATTTTTTTGTGGCTTTTTGATTTTATAAATTGATACCAGTCTACAAAAAATACCAATTTAGAAATTATAATCTGTTTAAGTTATTTTAGAAAAAAAAAATCACTTTGGAATTAAACAAAAATAATCGTCAAAAACACCAAGATATTACGCAGTATGTTTTAATCAGGATTAGAAATCTGATTGATCGAATATACTTAATTAATTAGAAAATATTTGGCGAAAAATAAAATCCGTGCTAGATTTCCCTAGTGATTGATTAAGATGAAAAAAACAAAGACATTAAAGCTACATTACCTGCATAAGTTTATGAACAACGTCTCGACCCAGTATGTGGTCGAACACGGCTTGAAGGAAAGCGTCAGACATGATGGACAGCTTCAGCTTGTCGCGGTGCCACACCAGCACCCTCGACTCTTCCATCGCCATAATTGACACCTGCAATGTTATAGTGAAAGTATTAACACATGCAACCGCCTGAAATTATTTTAGAACCCAACCCTGGCAGTCAACTCCCTAAGCACGAAGTCCGTGTCTGCCAAAGTTACGGGCATTTGATACTCCGTACCTGAGGGACACTTTAACTCCGCGAACTCCGCGAATACGGGACCGTCCAAAAGAATTTCGAATTTTCGAAGTGAATCCTACACCCGATTAATTAACTTATTCGGACTGGCAAAAATACATCGGGGTAGCGACCACTCAATAATCTTTATCAAAAAAGCCAAATAAAATTTGTCAATTTCAATCAAACATACAAACCGTCAAACGTTATTAAATGAAGTACAACACTATGCATTATTTGAGACAGGCACCTTCCTCTTACAGTTCATTTACAATTTGCTGCACTTTGTAGGAGTTTTGGTAAGCATAAAAACTTAGTTATATAATAAGTACTTAACACTCATTAAAAAATATGTAAGCATGGAATGGGTGTGTGGTGTGTGGGAGTTGTGTGTTTCGTATATTTCACAGTATAAAATAGATATTATAGGAGCAATTTAAATTTGTTCTTAGATGCGTTAGTACGTTTTTTTAAGTTTTAGGGCCCTAAATCAATCTTGTGTCCGTAAGTGATACGGAGTAGTTAACGCCTTTGTGTTTAGGGAATAGACCCCCAGTTACTGACATCAGATTTGGCAGTTGTCCCTATTCCCGGTATGTATTTTGCCGAAAAATATAATTTGACACTTGTTTTGAAGGTTCAACTTCTTTCGGAGCGGCCCGTATCTTTGTTGACGGACTTAGTGAGTAGACCCCCTGCTTTGCACGGTTTTTACGACTTGACAAATCATCAAGAGTTCTTTCCGAACGATCGGTTTTCCCATCGGCTAAATGTCGAACTTCAATACAAGCTTACATCACTATTAAACAAAAATAAACGAACTTTTTTTTCTCCTTCGTGCTCTCCATCGTTTCAAAAGGAACTCAGACGGAAAATTTATATCGTCTGGACCCAGCGGTTTATGTCAGTTGTCTGTCAGTGAATTTAAGAAAAGTTTTTATTAAGTAGAAAATTAACTTGTTATACCAAGCTTAAATTTAACAAAAAAAATCAACATAGCCGAGACACCATTTATTTTTCTAGGATTGGCTATAAAAAGTGCGATCTGATGTGCTGACTGTTCTTTATCAATGGCCAAAGCGTAGAACTTGTAACAGTGTATCGATTATTTGAAATCCCTAAGAGTGCAATATTGCTTTAACCCTACAAACGACATCGTAAAACCCATGATTCAAACCGTTTACATAACTTCATACTCTTAACGTACAACAAACTCGTCATACATCGTACAGCCCAGATTTCACGGTGGCGTGTCTGGCAGTAAGTGGATCCGAAAAGCGGTAACTCGTGCTAGAAACAAGCACTTGCGCGAGCAAAACGTACGGATCATTTAAAGTAGGCGGTGCGTGTGACAAACGAAATGGGCCAAAATTTAATTTACCTCTTCTAGTATAGGTAAAGATACATATCTTCCAGAAAAAGTATGTGCTTCGGCAATAATCGTCAGGGTTTGTAAATATGAACACGCGATGATTAGATCTAATATAATACTATTTGAGTGGTATATGGCAAAGTGCGACCAGCGGGCTAATTGCGTAACACAACACACAGCAGCAATGGCTTTCATTTTGATAGTTCAACAACATACATTGCGTTATTTACGTAGATGAACATATTTTTTTTTTTCTAACTTATGAATCAATGGATCAATATCCTTTAAAATGATTCAGATTGTGATTGATAGTATGTTACGCAATTACGGTGCGGAGTAGGTAACCCATCAGACAGAAGTTTCACACAAACGTGCCATGACAGTTGCACTACGACTTCGCATCGCACGACGTTCTTTGAATTAGGAAAACACGAAGATCACCGAAGTGCCTACATTTTACACTTTTTATGTATTTTTTTAAAATTAAATAGTGTGCCTTTTAGTATGTGCTAAATAAATGTTTGTTCTTTCTTTCTGGTTTACCTGTACCGCCTGTACGGGGTTAAAAGAGTTCTGTAAGCACAAATTGTCGTACTAGCTTCTAAAGTGATATTGCGTCGTTAGGTAATCAGACCTGCATTCTAGATTGCCGGTGTTTTATCTCTGGTCCAGAGAGAAATATGATCTTGCTCTAATTGTGAACGACGAGGAGTTAAAAATAGTCGTCTTTACTGTCTAGCTAAGGAATGATGTTCAGAAAAACCTAAATGTTGATACACGTACCTAATGTAGGAGTTAATTTTAAGTCTACTGCCCTCCCCTGCCGGAGTCGCGGGTTGTTCGAAAGAGATACCGAGGGCCCGTGGATACGGTGGGTTTTTAGTCAGTAAAAGTCTGACACGCCCTCCCGCTACATCCAGAGCAGGGGCATTTGATGATGTCCCACCCAAAAAAGAAAGTGCCTTAGGGCCTACTGCCCTAATTACTAAGTCAAAGTGAAGTGAAAAACATGAAATCAAATATTGATGTTCGCAAACTCTATTTATTATTATTCAACAGCGGTTACGTTTATCCTAAGCCCACGAGAGAAACCCACAAGTCTATTAAATCATTAACTTCCTCATTCATGTAAATATGAATAGTTTACGAGGCCTCACTTTTACTCTGTTCGTTCAATAGAAGATAAACACCCACGAACATTATAGTTATACAAAACTGAATGAGAGTGAAATCATGACTGAATCATACAATAACACATAAACAGATGGTTGAGAAAATAAACAAGAAGTATTTAAAGAAGGTACAGTTCGTAAAATGCTTGAAAAATTACTAATGGGCCAATCTTTTTGTAACGAACATGAACACGTTTTGCTGAGGCTGAACGTCTTTAAAAGGAATCCATTAATAATGCAACGTTTTGCCCAGCGAGGTAGGAAAATGTGCCAGAATGACTAATCAGCTGATTCGGATCGGGGTCTTCGGAATGCTCATACTCGTAGTACTCAACTTGTTGAAATGTCAGTAATCAGTACAAAACTCAGTGGACACTGTTATTGACTTCAGAGGCTCTTTATACCGAGACATCGGTTACTGACATTTTCAACAAGTGAAAGCCGAAAATCCGAGGTGACAAACAGCACTAGTGATTTTAATCCTTAATTAAAAACAACCAGATTCTTAATCATGAATTACAAACTACCTTATTTATTTAAAATTAGACTGTGACTGTTGAAAAGCGATGGATGAGGTCCAAGATGAAACGAGCGTGACCAGAAGATGCCTTTTCACTATTACTTTGAAGGGTGACGGGTTATAGGAATAATAAAAAAACATATAAACGTATTTTTCGTGACAATGACGTGTATTTTATTAAAACTTAGAATACTGTTGACAGCCTAGTAAAAACGCTTTTTGGACAGCAGTAAGCCACCAAATGAGCCTTCTGTAATTCTTATTTGGTGGTAAAGAGGTCGTAACAGACACCACCCACCTGTGCTTGTACAGGATTACGAAACCTATGCGTACATTTTCATATCATGTATATTTTACCCTGTATTGGCTGGAAATAGGACGCTTCCGTAGAATGTAAAGTATGTTATTTCCTCTGGATAAGACAACGACCGTGGTCGTTGGGAAAAGAGAATTAATGTAAAAAGTATTGTGTATAAAATGTGGGGTGTTAAATATTTTTACAATAGAAACCATAAAGGGGGTGTTTTATGTAGTGATAAGGTGAATGTACTCTACGTAAAACCTGTATGAAAAAGATCGAAAGCGACAAAAAAACAGTATTTCAGTATTTACAAGGCAGACTTGAGTGAAAACGCCGGGAGAAGACTCCCTAATAGGACATAATACATACTGGCCTTATTGGTGATGTTCATCAGAAAGGTCAAGTGCGTAGTACTCGCAACCGGCGTGCGTGTATGACCAGTGCCTTCATTTCCAATCGACACTTAAAATATTCTAGTCTAGGTTCAAAAATATGAAACCGTCTAAACGAAAGAAACATTACACGTTGACCGACTTGGCGAATTGCGACCTAATTAAATTGTTCTGAGCCATATTTAGACATAATGGCGTCATACTATAAAGAAGGGAATTTCTTGTTCATCAGCTAAATGGAGCAGACGTTTGACGCGAACAATATAAACCATCTGGATATTACCAGGGCAGCAATAGGTACATCACACAGGTAAGAGATAAGGTAAACTTTTGGCAAGAGCTTTATTTACTGGACAATATTTAGCACAGTAAGTTTTAAGGCCACTTTCAGACGACATTAGCGTTATTTAAAGTACCTAGTTTACTAAATTATAAATGCTGAAATTCAACCATGGAGTGTACTTACACACATACAAACATAAACTCACACTTTCTTCTCATGAGGCAGAAACTACAGATCGCCATCCACCTGCTACGATCCTTAAATACTCCATTTGCCTCGTTTACGTTCACACATACGTCAGTGTCATTCCGTCTTGGTCAATCCCTTGCATCAGTGGCACTGACAGCTCACTCCACGCTCACTTCACCTAAGTTAAAGGTGAGATGGTTACAGAATAGCACTACCGGTGAAATGTCAGCTTACTTCTTGCTCACTTTAACCTAAGTTTTCACGATGAGATTTGTTCAGAGTACTACAGACACTATTCACAGCTCACTTCAACATCCCAGCATCAGATGGAATGATTGCCTTAGTTGTCACGACGTAAATTACCAGCCGATCTAGTCTATAAAGATCGCACATCTTTATAGAATAGATCGGCTGGTCATTTATACGCAAGCCGGTTGCGAGGACTAAGCACCTGACCTTTCTGAAGAACATCGCTAATAAGGTCACTAAAACGCGAGTGTACCTACTTCTGCTTCCTCCTGCCCTTACCCCAATTTATCTGGAGTCGGGCCTGCTTGTGCATTTGCGCCAGGAACGTTGGTCCCAGGTTGTCTAAAGTGATAGGTTTTAGATTTTAGGTCCTTCGCGACAGTTGACAACCAAGTAGCCGGTGATCTGCCTCTTCCTCTTGGCTGTGTCAGTATTAAGAACAGTCTTCACGTAGTATTTGTGTATTCAACATTTATTTCTTTTGTTAAATCAGTAAAAGGCCTCTAAAAGCCCTTGCAACGTAAACGAGGTTACTCGATTTACTCTTTGATTAGACCCGTACTGCACGGCTATACGCACGGTGAGTTAACAGCCTATAAGATCAGTTTGCACTTTAATTAGCAACGTTAACAGCCTTTGTTCAAATTACAGACGCGAATCAACAAAAAACACGAGTAAGCCTAAACGATAAACTGGTCCTGCGTGCTCATATTGTTACGAAGTGGCCGACAAATTGGTGTTTTAGGTCAAAATATTTATTGTATGTTTTATGGCTGTTATTTAAGCACCTATGTTTAATTGAAAATACGGTCGACGACAGCAACCTTGGATTAAAGACACGTGAAAGATTTTTATTGAATTGATGGATACCGTAAGTAGATAGTCACGAGACGGTTCGAATTTTTGAAAATCTAAACTATTTTCCTTTCTTTCTATGCTCAAACTATGCTTGCTAGCTTTGTTCACGTTGCAGTTGAAAAATAAAGGACTTACCTGAAAAAACTCGTCTGTCGACACCCCGAACCATTCGGGCGAGTCGAGGAAGTGATGTGGGAACACTATGTGGAGCGCTCGCTGATTCTGAGACACCACTAGTCTGAAACATCATACATTAACACATAACAAGAGAAACACGATAAAGAGGAAAAGCCCAATAAACAAAATGCTGAATGGCATCGCAAATGATTGTTTCGAGGCGGATTTTTGGTGGCGTTTTATGATTGCTGGATCTTCGTATTTATAAAATATTTTTATAACTGAAAGGACCATTACATTTTCAGTTCTTTTCCTAGCCGAGTGGAACGATGACACCAATCTTTTAAAGCAAAATATTCATCGCTTTAATTTAGTAAATTTTAAGCGTGGTTAAATGACCACAGAATAACCTAAAGCATTACACAAAGAGAGTGACTAATTAAAAGCTCTGTGCAAAGTTCTGCGGTAGTTCAAAACACAGTATGTACTGTTTGTTCAAGTATACCTTAACCGCAATACATTAGAACTTCTTCATCCTCGGGTCTAATTGCTAAGGAGTGGGCCTGCATTCTAAATGACTGGTCGTTAAACAACTGTTCTTGTTAAATGGCACAATGACACAGTTTTAGCACAGGATAGAAAAACGGAAGATACGTTGCAATTGAGAAAGAGATCAGCGGGGTAATTGTGTAACTTTAATTTTGTCTTCCGTTGGTTATTAAGAGGCTGACAAGAGCTAAAGCGCGGGCACTGTCAGACTGCATAGAAAAGAAAGAGAAACGCGATGACACATGCGGGTAATGTATTGCAAAAAGCATAACATCACGCCTGTAATCCCAGAAGGAAGAAGGCAAAGGTATCATGACACCCACATTTCGACAGTTATGTTTAAGTCCCATGTAATGGGGGTCGAGCCTCAACCAAATTGCACAAATCCAGACTCCGGGCTGCTACTGAGAAATTCTAGATAGAAAAACCCAATAACATTTTGCCCGACTTGGGAATCGAACACTAGATCAACGAGGCAGTTATTGCAAAAAATGAAGCCAGGTGAAGCTTGTAGAATAATCTGACAAAATATCAGAATGATTGCATGTATATTAATATTATTTTTTAATCGTTAAATATTTTTTGAGGTATCTTTGTAATTATTTTCTGTCGTATCAAATTGGTTATATTGTGTTTTCAGCACACTATATTATATCTAGAATATATCCTGAAGAATATCATATATTTTTCAGATTTTGTTTACTGCAGTGGATCATATACTGTTAGGCATTATAAAACTTGCGTTTGGGTCCTGTAGTTCCCTTAAGTTCATAGGCTTGATAAAATCGCCTTCTCAGCAACGTAATTATCGCAATGAAAAATGTAAGGCATTGCAATCAATTGCCATTTTCCAGGACCACGTGCCTAGCAGTGAACGTTTCCGAGCAATAGGGAAATATTAATAAGTAAATAAGTAAACGACCTTTGAAACATGTTTTAGGTTAAATAATGGTGGTTTAATAAAGGTGCTAAAAACTTGCGGTATAAAACCTCTCTGCGGTCCAATATCACACAAATCTGTGTGTTCGGAGGTTCATTAACTGTGCTGTGGTTCTCGCTTGCGGATTATTGCCGAAAAGTATATGAAATGTACGAGCGAATCTTTATGCTTTTCGGTTTTGGCTAGATATATGAAGCGATGGAACTCTTTAATTGAAAATATGACAGATCTGGGCCAAACTACTTAATTTAAGACGAAAGTTTTATAAAACGAAAAAGGCGCTTCTGAAAATCGCTCTTTTTAAGGGCTTTGAGATTGGTTTTCAGACAATCTCTATCCCTCATCGCCGCTTCGGCGGGAAGGATCAATTCAACAGAACAAAATAATAACTTTGAGATTGAAGTTGAAAACCGCTAAAAATAAATTTATTCCAGGCTGACTATCTAAACTTGACTTCACAAGCAATTATCGAGCTACATCGAGACAGCTGAACATATTTCAAGGAAAATTCGTAATTTAAAACCAATACTATCTTGTCAAAAGACGCCAGTAAAATTTTATTAAGACCAATAAAATTTCTTTCAGAACTAATCACGATGAAACCCTGGCTTGTTTCAGCTATAAACGCAATAAACAAACTGCTTTTCCACGAAATCTAATAAAAATCATCTTTATTTTTTCAATCATAAATTGTATCTATCGCCATTTATGGGCTTTAGGTCTTTACTTGACATTATATCTTCTATACCCGAATAAAAGGTAAGATTTAGGGCTGCCCAATCTAGATAGATTTCTCACTGCCAACTGCCAAAGCTTATCAAAAAATACTATCGGACCTCAAGTTTTTGGGGCAACTCCAGCATGCCGCTGTTTAGTGGTCTCAATTTATAAAATTGGCAGCAAATTTCGTAAAACCAGTATTATTATTTAAATAGATGTTCCACAAATCAAATATAAAAGTTTCACTATTATTGCCGAGTTTCGAAAAATGGATTTTGGCCGGTTTGTGCAAAAACTTGATAATTAAGCAATTTCTACATATACTGTAGTCAGCAACCCTGTAATATTATGTTCCCAAAGCGCGGTGTCGCAAAGGTCGTCTCCCTAATAGAGCTTCGCGACAATAAAGCCCTCCACGAAATGTTTGCTTTACAAACGTTTAAAGAGCATTGTCGCGAATTATCCGCACATTTCTATTGTGATTCCAGCATTCATTATATCACGAACGTGTTTAGTTATACCTTGCATGAATGTTGCTTCTAAAAATGGCAAACAAGATTCCCGTAGTTACAAAATAGACATAATAAACTTACTAATTTTCTATCGCAACCCACGTCAGGTCATCAAACTGCATGGGCGGATGAACTATTACAAAATTGGTTGTTAAACAAACATCCAGTGGCTTCTAAAATTGTTCAGATCACGCTTGATAAACAAAACTTCATAAACACGAAGACAACTGTTTCCAAAAAAAGGTCGGTAAAAATAGCACCAATTCTGTTGTCCGCACGAAAGTGTTTATGTACCTCAAACTACCGCAATGTGGGACTGGCTAAGTACCTGGAAAGAGGGCCTCGTTTAAAGTTTGTTGAGAGTCGTATCGCATCGATAGTGTTCCGCAAGTCAGCTGTGTTCAGAACCAGCGGGCCTATTACGAACTTTTAAAAAACCAGGCAAGTTCCAGGCAATTCATTTCACGGGCTGGTTAAATTTCGTATTATGACATTCCTAGTTCTGAGCGACTTCACGCTGGGTAGTTTGTCAATAGCTGGCTTGTAATTCTCTGACGTAACGTTCAGAAACCCAATTATATATTTATAGGGAAGTTACGGTTTTGTTTATCTCACGTATTTTATGATAAAAATAATAAATACCATATATTAAACTAGTTAGTCTAGTATAAAAGGTGAAAATATGAACGCAATTTATATTGTGCTATTCTAGATTATAATAATTTATATAATATTTCCTGTTTGCAAATTGTAACGCGAGGTTTCCGAACGTATTCCACTTGAAGGTCAGCGGGGAATTCGACAACTTCAATGAAAGTATTGTTTGACAAACATTAAATAATAACAATAACATTATGAAAGAACACTATCGTATTGTTTGTTTAATAGAAGGATCCATTCTAAGATTTACGGAGTACAAGTATAAACAAAAAGATGGCGAAAGTATTATTGAGTATTTCAATTAATATTCATGTTTTTAACATGATATAATATTAATACAATGTAAGTTTTATTTTAATAGTGGATGAGCGTTCTCGCCCTCGCCTCGTCGGCGAGTTACCTAACTTATGTTCAGCTGGAAAGATTGTTGGAGTTTTTATACTACTTCCAAGAAGTCTGAAGAAATCTCAGTGATTTGCATCTACATAGAAAATGTTGGATGGGACTGGGACATTGAGGAGCCAGTAGCAAACTATGATAATGCAACCAATACCTAAAATGAGAATAATGTTTACTTAAAACTTTACGGAAAGTTCTTACTTAATAAAAACAACTACCTTAGTCTTCACGGATAAATCCGTGGATTTTGTAAGCCCGTTATGGGTTAAAGGTGAACACCAAAAGGAAAGGCCGTTGTTAGGATTTCAATAATACGTTTATTATCCTTTGATTTATTTAGTGGAAAGTGTATTTTACTATTCTTAGCCTTGCGTGCGATCACACATCTCATGACATGTGAGGCCTCAGCTGCTCACAAAGATTCAGTCCCAAGTCGTGAACTGCACATCATCCATGTCGAACGCATTAGATTGGTCATGAAGTCGTCTCCTTTTATTAGTTGATTCACAAGTTTGCCGAGAAGAATCACTTTCCAGGAACTCAAACAGTTCATTTTCGTCACACATGATTATATTTTCTTATGTTATATAGAAAACACTCCAATAATTTCCAAATAAACCCTAAACAATTCAATAAAAGCTCCTCTGAAGCAGCGTAAACTGAATGGATTGTGCGCTTACTTTTTGACAGTTCTAATACGGAACGAAATATCAAACGAACGTTCGTAATACTGTATTGCCAGGCAATATTCGGCCAGGGTGTCACGTGATCGCTGACTGGCTTGTTTGACGAGTTCATAATACGAAATTGCAAGGCAGTTCTGTTTACGCCGTAAACTGCCTGGAAATAAGAGTTCATAATGGGGCCCCAGGCCGTGAAATTACGGGATTTTACTTCCAAGCTGAGTCCTTAAAAGGCAATCCATCACATTATTAGGAGGTCTAAGCTCAGAGATACGGAATAAATCTTATCTAGTGCTTAGACTTTCCCATGTAGTTCATTTAAATCAAGTGATTTAAAAGCGACAGAGATCATTATTGTAAAGTAAGTCTTCACATTATGAAGCGTATCCTGCAGTGCTCTCACAAAGTACTGTACATCTGGCGACACTATATGAGGCCTCGTAAATAAAGATTTAAAGCGCTGCAATTACTATGTCTGAGTCTGTACAGCCATTTTATAGCTTCGACGCTAACGCGGGTAGAGTTGTTAAACATTATGCTCGGCCTAACTAAAACGCGGTGTGTTCGGCCTCAGTCAATTTCTTTACTTTACCAATTGTAGTTATTACATGGTCAGCAGTTCACTTTTCTTTTTCGGAGAATAAATTAAGTATCTTAACTTGAAAATTTATGGACGTACCTACTACATGAATAAATTCAATCCAATCTCCGGAGTACGCCAATAAGCTCGGAATTATACGTGCCAAGATAAACAGTATTTAATAGGAGTTAGGATGTTCAACTTTAACACCACAACGGATTTGATCCAATGACGTAAGGATTGCTATATTCGATTCGTATAGTTTACAGAGTAACATGAAAGTTATCAGAATCAGAAAATAAGGTCAGAGGACATTAATATACCGCGACATCTAGAATTCGAAACGGTCAGAGCACAAGATGAAGAATCTAGTCGTTATCGTGTAGCCAAGCCGTGCCTACTCATCTAGCCAGTTTTTTTTAAACAATATGTGTCACGACAGTA
Source organism: Dasypolia templi (assembly GCA_963555695.1). Lineage (NCBI taxonomy): Eukaryota > Metazoa > Arthropoda > Insecta > Lepidoptera > Noctuidae > Dasypolia > Dasypolia templi. The sequence goes on along the minus strand of OY743148.1, from coordinate 3,256,607 downwards.
AAATATCCAGCCGAAAAATTCACGAAGATTTATTGGCTCCGGTATTTAATATGTTGTGCTTTTGATGCAACCTTTAGAACTATCCATCTGTCTAATGATGCAAATATAATCCTTTATTACCTTCGTCATATACCCTGCAGTTGACAAGGTTGACGAAAACATGCTGTCAAGCGACCTCAAAAACGAAAAAGGAGTGACTGGCTACTAGGCTATCATTAACCAAAACAGGTATCAAAATTCAAGGCTATACCGGAACCCTATGTGGGTTTGGTCAGATTTCAATTTGAAGTATGGACACGTGCGACTTTCGAGCGAAAACGTCGTGAATGTTTCACTCCAAATCTCAAGCAAGACAAGTCAAGACTAGTCCACGAACATTGTAAACCACAACGGTTCTAAAGTATCCGCAGTATAACTAAAATTACAGTGCAGTGCAGAACACTGTCTATGTATATCCTGCACTACACAAGGTTCATATAATACGAGCGAAATTCGTAAAGAGGTCGCCAGTTTGTGCAAGCCGTTGCGCAATGCGCCTGCGACACTGTATACCGTATGTCGATAATTTCAATGGACGGTTCATTCACAAAAAAACAGCTAACAAGTCAAGGAGAACATGTAATTTTTACTACGAAAGCTGTAATTAAAATTAAATTGCTTCATCAATCTTTTAATCAGCTGATTCGGTTTGTGGTGAATGGAAACCTGATACTTAATGTGATTTTGATCTGCACACATGCTGACCAAAATTAATGCTGATGGTGTATATAGATGCACAATATACTTGACATTATATAGAGAAACTGATAAACTCCTATAAATAAATTGGGAAAATGGGCCTAGGTTAGAAAAGAAAAACTTCTTTAAAAAACAGGTTACTTTAGAAGACAACTAAAACCGTTAGAGAGTTGGCCAAAGTAGATATAACATAAATTCGGTCCTGGCCGTCAATAACATCGTATAAAACCTTGATTTGTTCCGGCAGTGTAAAAGTGATCGTTCGTGCCTTGTTATACTTGTCAATTAAATATACTCCAACCAAAATACAAATCACACGCACCGAAGTATATTTTTTCACACCTAGCATAACATTTTTTCAACCTGGATTTCAATAGAAGGTTTAACTGTCAGAATCAGTGAATCAAAACTGTTGCCCAAATACAATGGCTTATTGGTCCTTTCCTCAACGGAACCCGGGAACAAAGACCAACGGGGAATTAGAATTGTCCAAACCTATCCAACCGTAAGTAGATTTACTTTTTTAATAATCATTGGAGTGAGCAAATCCGTTGGGGGGTGAAGTATATTACTTTTAATGATTTCTTTGACCTATACTCACTAATATCTTCAGTAGTCCTTAAGCTTCACTTTCATCGTTTGACTGTTATAAGTCTAGCCGAGTCATCTAAGATCTAATCTAAACGTCGGTGAAAATCTCGAGTGTCCTTCATTATTACGATCAACAACACCACTGATGAATTTCTGATCCATCCGTAATTGGGAATCGTTAAAAGTTATTTTGCTGAAGTTATTATTAACAAAATAAATATTCAGGTCGTTCCGAATTTCCAATATGTGTGCTTCCAAACATATATTTTCAATGTAACCCTCGTTTGATGAGTTTTGGTCAAAACATTTCGTGACCATTATTTTCTGCCTTCAGAGATGACTTTAATTAACAGAATCAGTTACGTTTCTGTAATCGAAAAAAAAACTTTACATTGAAACTGTTACATAATAAAGAACTCGTTAGCATTGACCGAAATTACATCCAACAAAAGTGAATATTCATTACTTTTTAACTACTGCTCCATTTGCGTGAGTCCATGGTTTATTTAGAGAGAAAAGTCCTGTATCGTCATCATTGTCGTCACCAGCCTATCATTGTCAGCACTCCACTATTATGCTTTTCTAGGATATATTCTACTTCTGAATTCAACTTTAAATACAACTCCATTAAACTCTTTTTGAGCTGCATACACACACAAGCTTTCGCATTAATAACATTGTGACATATCGTTTAAACATGGTTAGTGGTTGGTAAAGGGAGGACGCTGCGGCATATAAAATAAAATCCATTTATTTCAGGTTCTGTCATATTACAATTACAACAAGTTCCGAAACACGAAATAAACACAAATTAAACATAAAATAAATCAATGCCAATCATAAATAAAAACTATCAAGTCATTGTCAAATATTTTTTTTAACCATTATTAAATAAACGTCACTGTGTCACTTCAGCCACTTTCAATCAAAATGACAGCTTACCGCCATGACGGGTTTTTGTTGTGTTGCAATTTCAAGTGTAATTTCTTATATTTTACCAGCAAACAAAGCCATTTTTAAATAATTGAAAACTGTTTTAAATGTGTTTCCCTATTTTAATGTATAGTGTACAAGGGCCTGGCCCAGGCTCCATACATTTTGGAACATTTTTATTTCTGATACACGCTATAAAAAACTTAATCATTTCCATTCACAGCCAGCAATCAAGTTAAGAAATTTTAGCATCATGTTTACCGCTAATCTAACGCTTGGTAATATAACAACAATGCACATAAAAGTTCACACAACTCGTGCATTTTACATTGATGTATCATTTATCTCTTGTGTAAGATCTGACCGAACCACTGTTATAAATTACAGCTACAGAATACAGACGTTCAGAGAAGACGTGAATCACATGTTTGCTGAAAGATTCCGGGAATTTCTAGGAACTGTCAACGTTAAGATGGTTTTTGTGAGCTTTGTTTCAGAGCGCAAAGTCATGACAAGATTAGTCAAATATTTGCTGAAAGCTGTCAGATATTTTTGGGACACGTTAAAAGTTAGAAGACTTTTCATATAATGAATTCGAGACGTCACTTGTCTTCGAATTATAGCTACAGACGGTATTCCAAAAGGATATCAAATATTTATTGTAAAAGATTCTGACTATTTTCGTGAGCACTTCATTAACCTCTACTATTTGATGAGGGCTAATAGGAATTTTAAACAGACATATGCGACAAAGGTTCGCATAAGGATTCTGGGTATTTTCGGGATTGGGACATAATGGCTTCGCTTCGCGGTCTGTTTGATCTCAAGCTTATATTCGGATATATTTGTCTGCAGATTTTCCCTTTGAGTATTAAATTGCAAGTTTATTTTATCACTCTGTTCATATCAGTACCGGTCTAATAATACCACATTTAATGTGTCGCATTATTTATAATTATACATGTCGTTAATGTGTTTAATATCAAATACAATAAAAAGTAATTTCAATTTTATTTAGCAACCGTTTCTTTCATAGGTTCATATTAGACAGGAATTCCTAGGATGCCATGTTTTTCTCTGCTTCTATCTTTTTTAACATCATTATGTTGACGAGCTACGGTCGCGTGACGGTTGCTACTAAGTTATCTTAGAATATAGCACAAGAACCCGCAACAAGGTCAAAGCCAAACATTTGGGAGTAATTAACACAATACGTCACTGTAATGGTGTTGGACATTATATGAACTAACAAGCAACTGTGATTAATACGTAATTGGAAATATGGATGAGAGGATGTTCCGGGGGACAATGATCGAGATCTCTCCACCGTTGGGGAGACGTGGACTAATGAGCTTATGTTTACTAGGAATATGATACATTATGGACTTTGCCCGTGTATAACCAGGAATACACCGACACATTACAAAACGGTGTAGTTTGCTGCCGTTTGTAATTCTGTTCACCTTTCCATAGGTCTTGTGGAAATCTGAACGCGATGGATTTCCACTATTGTTAAAAAGAAAACTCAAGGGCTAAATGGACGGAAGGAAAGTTGCTGCTTTCAGTGGAGTTTCACTGCGCTGGTCACCAATCCGCTTGCCGAACATGGGTGTCTCCAACGAGCCTTAGTAATATAGCTCACGCCGTTGCATGGTTTATTAGCCTGACAGCAAAGGATACGTCGCGTCACACGGTTCACGGTGCACGCCACGGTTTTGGGCCTGGAGCATAACTCGTTAAGACGCCTTTAACGCAATCCAGCATGGGGATTACTTCATACGGTTATCCAGATGCTAACTCTATAGTTCTTCATTATTTTTCACCAAGGATAGAAATTATATAATAACTAGCTGACCCCGCAAACGTTGTTTTGCTTTTTTTTAAATTGAAAAATAGATGTTGGCCGATTCTCAGACCTACCCGATATGCACACAAAATTTCATACAAATCGGTCCAGCCGTTTCGGAGGAGTTTGGTTACAAACATTGCGACACGAGAATTTTAAATATTAGTAGAAGTAGACAAAGGGAAAGAAATTCTACCACACTCACTTGCCAGACAGCACTAAGGAGAGGCTGTCCACTTTAGTGACCTTCTCGTGCGCGTACAATTCGTGGCACTTTAAATGGCGCACGTTGCGCATGCACATGAGCACGCGCCGGAACTGCCGCCGGGACACGCGCAGCGGCTTGAAGAGGGCCACGTATACCTGGGGACAAGGGAGATATCGATTAAGAAAAAGACTAATAATAAAAAGTCCTCCAGACCAAATATCTGTCATGGCGGGCAACCTCAGCGGAGACCAGCCATCCACGCGGGAGATATTATAGTGCACAAGCGTGTGCGCAGACACAGGAGCACTCACTCTTCCATCACTCTCATTGTCCAATGGGACGGCAATCCGACACGACCGGAGAGAGATCAGGCGCAGTAGTGCTATTCTGTAACCATCTCACCGTGAAAACTTAGGTAGTGAGCGCGGAGTGAGCTGTCAGTGCCACTGATGCTTGACCAAGACGGGATGATACTGACAGCTCACAGGGGGCAAATGATTTGAGCCGAACGCGCGGATTAAGGCTCGTCGCGCGACACTCGGTGTCTTTGTGTCGCACTGTAGAGTCGCGCCGGTGTTTACGAGCCTTTATACGTAACATAAATTCTAAATATTTATACATTGAAAATACAACTTTCGTTATTTTTTGTTCAAAACTTACGCGACAAGCACAATGAGTATCTCCTTTAGATGTGAATAAAGTCTTCAGACTAAATCAATCTTAAATTTGAAATGAGTATTTCCAATTCAAATATCGTTTTTCGCGCGGTCCTGCTAGGGCCAAAGACGCTACAGCTCCTACAAGAAAATGTTTAACATTTGCAAGAACTTCACATTTTTATCAAGGTTTTACTGCAGGATAATAGCTTCCGTTTCTTCACCTTTTAGTTTTTTGGTCTTTTGACCTACCGTAGGGCCAATATTTTCCAGAAGTTAAGTTACCATAGAAACTATCTTTGACCGGATTAAAAATGCTGAAGTTGTTTGGTTACCAGCTGTTTAAGTAAAATCCCGCACATTAATTAACACTTCAATGTCATAACAGCCCACAGGGACCACTGCTGTATCTAATGGGGCCTACCAATCAGAACCCGCTTTGCATTTTTTCAGTTAATGTTGTGTAAAGTAGCGTAAGATTTTGGACTATATTTATTATTTACTAGGACGATACATTTCAAGGTATTTATACTACTTTAATGGCACTACTTAGCAGTTGATTTCTTTATTACAATAACCTGTAATAATAACGCCTTTGCCGCATTCTCGTCAACCACTAAAGAGAACTTAATACTTCGGTCGATTCGAGGCCTTTAGCGAGGCCACAGGTCATACAAAGGGTAAAATATACAGGTATATTAAAAATATAAACCACAGAGAATAGTGCAATGATATGAACTGACAAGTCACCAGCTCATCGCGTACCCACAGTGGCCTACTTCCGACTGATGACTAACAGATTGCGAAAAGATTTTATACTTTTTATTTTTGACCCAACATTATCTCTGATCAGTGATCAGACTTTTGCGATAGACCTTCCCACCAAACCAGCCATTCGGACTCTTTATAGAAAGAAGTGGCAGTAGTTTTCATTCATTGTTATTTTCACACGATTCCGCGGCCTTGAATGCATTCCATTTATCAAAGTAAATAGGTAAATGACTACCTTGACTTGTCAACTATTTATTTATTAACGTGTTTAACTTTTAACAATCTTTACACTTAACGGTGACAAATATGTATACCTACTTAAGTTATTATGAAACTTGGCCAAAGCCAGCTGCGAAGCAAAGACCAAGCGAAGGGGACAGAAAATATGATACCAAAGAAAGCCAGATGCGGTGTAACATTTCGTATTAAAACGAAACTCTATCTGCTAATTTAATCATTGACTACAATATCCAAGTTCTTGAAGAATCCTCAGCAATTAATTCTAAGTGGGAAATAAACAACAGTCAACAACCGAACAGAAGTAATTAACGCGGAGGTTCGGCTAATTAATTTTCCAAAAGCAATAACAAGCACTCTGATAAAGACTGCGCGGTAATCAGAACAATGTAAGTACAACAAACCAGTAAGAGACAGAGCCATAAATAATTTTGCAATTTCCGAATATGCATGAGATGTCAGTAAACATACAAAAACTTTATTTGAAAAGTAATATGCATACCTACATATATTACTTTTTAAATAAAGTTTCATGCGACACAGGTCAATATTTACAGAAGGCAGGGAGTAAACACGAGCGAGGCGACCGAGATGAATATTTTTCTACGCTCGCTGTGCCAGGCTGATACAATAGCACGGAACAATATGGCGCCCGGAATTTTGCCGTTCTCTAAAAATGTTCTATTGTTTTGCCTCTAAACGTGGGCGGAAGTGCAGCTGCGCTTTTGCTGGATTAGGCTGATTAAAACGTTGGCAATATACATCTCAAGCATTTAGGGCGTAAGTGAACAATATGCAACATTAACGAGCCCTCCTCATTGCTGAGACTCTGACGGTGCAATATTTTAGCTCTTTCAGAGTGAAACAGTTTAATCCAGGATCACTGAACTCCATACAAAGTCTGCCCCAGTTTTACAACATGACTCATTCTCATTTTGAGTCGGAAACTCATCCAGCAAACCGATTGCAGCTAAACCAAATGAAGCGTTGTTTTCAAATTCCAGCGATGTTTAAGCAACTTACTTTAAATACCAAACATGTAAATCGATGAAACATTGCCTGAAGTTGATTAACAAATTAATTAATGAACACAACAGATGTCTGTTTTAGTGCACATATGGTAATGGAACAATGAACATTAGAATCTTGCGAGTGGGCGTGCTGGCGAGCTCTATAAATAGTATTCCCAGTGAAGCTTTGCTTATTAATTCGCTTCTTAGAAATTTCGGCCGACCCCTACCAACCAATGTTGCAAGAATTAACATACAGATGTACTAATGCTTTTGAATAGACGATGATTGTGAGCGCTAGGGACGAAAAGATAACTGTAATTTAGTTGTTTTCTAAGCTATCAAGTACAATGTTAATATGACTACGTATCTAAAGCTCATTATTTACGCTACAAATCTTTTCTTAGCACACATCTCATTTTCTGCTTGATGTTTGACGTCAGAACTTAGGTACATACTTCATGCTTCATTAATGTGTCTAGTAATATTATTGGTTCCAAAGATTTACATCAAGATACGAATTGATTAATGTAGGTTGATGGTAGGGTTGCCAAACCAACTATATAAAGCAAGTATACTACTATACATATAAGAGGTCTAAATACTGTCTTTAAAATAAAATAATATACACTTGGGAGCAAATAAATCGAGCCACTTCCTTTTTCACGCATTATGGTTATTATTTTTGGTATTATGGAACGCATGGATTCGAAACATATATCGCCTAAAAGGGTATTTAATAACCTTTACAATGAGGGTAGTTAGTTGTCAAAATTTCATTTTAATTAAAGTTTAAAGGGTAGAATAAAATTATCGCATTTAATTTGCTTATGACATTTTTATTGTACTCTGTTAAGAAAAGATTAAATTTGAGGTTTTTGTTAATCATACCCATATTACTTGTTATTGTTGTCTTTATCTGTGTCTGTGTAATCAAAATAACCTGATAAAATGGATACTACACCGACGGAAGCTGTCCAAGTTGTAGCTTTACTTGAGGTTGGACACGGACAACGTGAAGTGGCACGCAGACTTCATTTGAGTCGTTCAAAGGTACAGCGGGTATACCGCAGGTATCTGGAGACTGGTGCTTTTGTTCGGCGACCTGGAACTGGCCGACCACGGGCAACAACAGAACGTGACGACCGCTTTATTGCAACCAATTCGTTGCGCGACCGTGGACTTTATGCTGTTCAGCTACAGCAAGCGTTACGTGACGTTCGAGGTGTCGCAATCAGTAGGTGGACAGTGAGACGAAGACTAAAGGAACGAAATTTAACATCACACAAACCAGCAACTGGCCCAAAATTGACTGTAGCTCATCGCCGATCTCGCTTGGAGTTTGCTCGAGAACACATTAATTGGACGTTAGAAGACTGGAGGTCAGTTTTGTTTTCTGACGAGTCAAGAATCTGTCTTTTTAGCAATGACGGGAGAAACCGAGTGTATAGACGTCCTGGTGAAAGATTTGCCCAATGTTGCATTCGAGAAACTGTGAGTTTTGGTGGTGGTTCTTGTATGGTGTGGGGAGGAATTTCTCTAGACGGAAAAACGGAACTTGTCTTCGTCGACCCCGCCAACGATGGCAGTGGTAGACGTGGATTAACAGCTGACCGATACATAACTGACATTCTTGAAGACCACGTAATGCCGTATGCTGGTTTTGTCGGAGAAAATTTCTTGTTTATGCATGACAATGCGAGACCTCATACCGCGCAGATCGTTACGGAATACTTGTCTGCGATCGGGATTCAACAAATGGTATGGCCAGCACGAAGTCCCGATTTGAACCCGATCGAACACCTATGGGACGAGCTAAAACGGAGAGTCCGAGCCAGGGTTCCCGCTGTTTCATCCATTCCCGAGCTTAAAGTCGCTGTGCTTGAAGAGTGGGAGAACATACCACAAAATGTCATCGTAACTCTGATCAGATCGATGACTAATAGGCTACAAGAATGCATCAGGGCACGGGGGGGTAATACCAGTTATTAAGAATATTTTTTTTGCAATAATTTTGTTTTTTATTGTTTTTATGGACTGTTTTAGCCCTACTAAATTTTCTATCAAAATTACCATTTTTCTTGCAGAGCCAATAATTTATCATTCAATAAGGTTATTATTCAATAATTTACCCTCATTGTTAAGGTTATTAACTTAACTTTTAGGCGATATATAGTTCGAATTGATACGTTCCATATTCCCAAAAATATTTACCATTTTACGTGAAAAAAGGTAGTGGCTCGATTTATTTGCTCCCAAGTGTAGTAGGCGAAACTACTTACTATATTAATTATTTTAATTTCAATAAAAAATGTCTGAATTAATTGTAACCTAAATAAGACTGAAATAACAGATGAGTCATTTAATAAAATGAAAACCTGTGGGCTGAAAACGCAACTTTTTTTAAAACCATTTTTAAACATGCATGCCTTTTTTTTTCGTCATCTACTATATTTTACAGGCAATGGCTTCGAAAACATTATACAACCTGTTTTTTTTTATATATCCCATAACTCTAGGGGTATATTCTGTAGGTAAAAATAATACTAAAACTCCTAGAATAGATGGTCCAAAAATGCATAATTTCGGAGATATCATCAATCATAATTAAGTTAGGTGAAAAGTTGTCACCAGTATGACGAATCTTTACATTTGCGAGGTTGCCAATATTGTTTGCCTGCCGTACAAAATATACCCTCGATGTGTCTAGGTATCTAAGTTTCATTGATAAATACGAGTAATTCATTTTTATTCAAACATATTTAAAGCTAAGAAAATACGACGTTGTCATATTTCACGTATGGTTGTTTTACGTTAATAATCGTGCTTTTGTCGAATTATTTTGTATGAAAAAAAAAAGGATAATTGAAACATAATTCATATGCCAGTTGATTCCATGATATGGTCTCAATCATACCCTAGAGTTAAGGGATATAAAAAAAACAGGTTGTATTTGACATAAAAAAATTGGCAACGCTACATAGTTGATGCAGTTATGAGGGTACCGTGAGAGCATAGAACAAGATTAATAATAATTTCTGAAAAAGGTTATATGATAATCATAATCAGTCAGTGTAGTACGTAATTAAAGATCTATAGTTCTATGTGTATATTAACACTTTGAACAGCAAATTAATAATGTTTGTCTCTACTAACGAACACGAATTATTGAACTGGATATTTCAGCGCCATTAGAAATGGTCCGAATCATTAAAGCGTCAGAGTAATTGCGGTTACGCGCGAATTTCTGATTATCTGATAACCGAAACAGGAAAAGGCCTTTAATGGAACACTGATAGGATGTTACACTCGTCGTTTATATGCAACGTGACACCTTATCGATGTAAGCAAGCGATGTATCGGAATACAAATTAAATGTAAACAGTCAGTGTAGGGAAGCTATCGGAGGACGAAAATATACGGGACAAAAAGGAGTATTGCTGCTTGATCCGTATCACAATTTCACATCCTTTATGATGGTGTTGTTATGATCTATCTGCAGCTATCTGCTATGTTTTGATTTAAAAGAGTGCCCATGGAGTTTCTTGCCCCTTTTTCTCCATAGGAAGATATTACGTTTTAGAACGGTCAACTAACCGACTTCTTGACAATTCAAAAAAGCCAGTGAATGGTGGTTTAATTATAATAAATGCCTTGAGTTTATCTATGACCAGTCTGCTAGTTACCTTAAAAGAGTTTAATTGTAATACAAAGCTATGCTAGTTATGTATGACACACTATTCCGTGAGACCCCATAACAAGTACGATATCAATTAAGCATAGTTTAGTAATTCATGATACCATATTAATCGAATGTTTAAACATTACTGGCAAGAAAACGCCCCAGATTTAAACGGGTCTACCTACAACCAGTTGAAAAGTTCTTACCTTCACAGATTTTCGGTAAAGTAAGATTTGGAGAAATAAATTCTGTAAATACGTTACGAAGGCTTATTGAAGGCTTTACTTATGTGTTGTGTATGTTGTTACTAGCCTCTTAGGACCAGACTTTATATCCCTAAGTTCGCTTAACGGTTCGCGTGATGCGAAAAGCTTTTGGAGCATTTTTTCCCAAGTTTACACACAAGAGTAACGTAAAGTCGGAAATTTACCATCCCATTAACTGATTGGCGGCTTTGCACGTCTTTAGGAGCTGTCAATTTTTTTCCCTCGTCAATAACATCACCTTTTGCGCATTTGAAACATGACCCGCCAGGACTTTTGAAGGGTAACGTTTTTGCATAAATATTTGCAACAAATAATTACACATTTTATGTACACGAAATACGTAATATTCGCAAAGAAAAAAGATGGAGCAAAGTACAGAGGACAGAGATGAAATGCGTAGCCTAGCAACGCGAGATTGCGCGGCAAGGAAGACATCTCGAGGGACTTGAAAATCTTCCATAAACTATTATTATAAATTCGAAAGTAACTCTATCTGTATGTTACCTTTTCACACCTAATAAAACCACTGAACGGGTTTCGATAAAATTTGGCAAGGAGATAGACTACACCCTGGAGAAGGATATATGCTACTTTTTTTCTCCCGGTAGACATCTACGAGGGCGAAGCCGCGGGCAGAATGTAGTTTTTTTATAACTTTTATTTTCAGTGTTGGTTCAACATTATCTTTTAGCAATCCAGAAGTTTAGTCAAAGGTAATGATGGATCGGCAACTGAAGTGCTAAGCTTGATGGTCAACTAACCTAATCCGTAACTTAGGACCAAAATAAGTAGGCGCAGTTGGAGTCCGCGCCGTTTGTTTTCGTAAAAAATGTTGATCACAAGGGGTCTACTCTCTAAGCACGAAATCGGCCCGTATCTTCGAGTAGGACCCCAGCTCTAATCTAATTAAACCTAGTGTGTGGAGCTCCCTGGACAATCCTTAATCTTTGCCACTATCACGCCAAGCCGTCATAGGAAAAATGTATGTGCCTAAAAATTGGTACAATTATGACCTATTTTTTGAATGCTCAACGATTACTCTAGCATTAAAAGTCACGTTTTTATTAGCCGAAATTAAATTAAATTAAATGTTCCTTTTTGGTCAGAAATATTGAACTTACCACCAGTGAAAACACGTTTTCACGTCAAACAAGGTGACGCAAGCAAAATATGCCCTATACTTAAATGACAATCAAAATCACAGTGTTTCCCACCAAACCTTAAGTACACCTGCATCAGGCGCGTACGCAATTATGCGTCGTACATTTCCGCTGGTAATAAGGTCGAGCTAATGACTTCGATGTGACAAGGCTGAGTTACGCCTTTAACTGCTCACCTTATGTTTGATAATGAAAACCTGTTCTTTTTACATCATTTAGAACGTTTGTTTTAGGTGTGTAATGTAGGTAAGTAAGAATGTAACGCACCATGGCAGCAGAGATCGAGTTAATCCTTCTGGAGCAATCCCGCCACTTTAGTACCAAGTACTGCAACTCCTGAAAGCCAGAATCTACGTGGTGACCAGAAAAGCGCCGGGACATTGGAGCCTGACTAGTCCCGGAGATATGATTTTGTTAAGTATGATAATATTTTTATTATTTTAATTATTGTGTGTGGACTTTGTGGGTTATAATTTAACATATTTACTCTTTCTCGGTTTTTTAATGATAACCTGGCAGTTTGATTACTTAATGCGGCCTACGCAAATGTCCTTTGGTATTGTTCGTCGAGTCGTTGATGAGCTACACGATTACTGAAAAATGGGTGCACTGACTGAAAAGGTCCACAACTCTGTATGGTTCTTTCTTCGAAAGACCATTTCAGACACCTATCTAGATGGTCCCCAAATGATCAGATTAATAATTTTCCGTTTTTTTTTTTAAATTATGTTTTTAATATAAACAATTACATGAATATAAACTTATAACCGCATGGTCTTCACCTGATCTGACCAAGATAATGTCTGGACATTCAAAGAGACTGCGACCTCTGAGTTTGTTTCGGCCTTCTCAGAGTAGTCAGATTTGAAACGCCGACCTCATTTAAGTCGTTTTTAAAATATGTTTGACGTATACAAGTGTTTGTACAAACCTACTTACATATAACTCATAGCGCCAAAAAAAATCCTGTCCTGTGTCTTACATTGTTTACTCACTGGACCGATTTTTCATCTCCCTTCTCGTACGTGAACGCGTTACTTAGATGGAACGCGCACGGCCCACATAAGCACCAAGCATCTAGTGTATCTATCATAAGCACGATCTCTGATATAAACACCTAGTTCCGTATATGTTCCGTTTACCATTTCAAAGATTTCATTTACATTCGTATTCATCCAAGCGTTCAGTATAGGAATTGCTAGGGTCCGTGTTACTCAAAGGAAATGTTGCACATGGTGAACTTAATGAAAACCTTCCTCCTTCGTGTAGGTAGTTTATGTATAGCAAGTATGCGCTTATTTTAGTCTTTAGCAATACAATTAAACTAAACGAATGTGCTAGTTTGCCCTAAACTCTTTCGACGTTGACGTAACTTTGGATGACATCAGTTCATAACCATCTTTCATAATTAAGGAAGACTGTTGACATTTACAAACATTGACACATACTTACATGATTGTAATCTGAGACTCAGAGCATGTTTTTCGCATGTATATAAAACTAGCACTTCGCTTGCGACTTTGTCTAGTACTGAGTAGTAGAAATGCTGAGTTTCGAGTTGATCAACCGAACGTTAAAATTCTTCCATACAAACATTGACGCCCCCTAATCACCCTTCAGGGGGTAGTTGAGAAAAACTCAAAATTATTAACTTTATAATTTACATAGATAAGTAAATTTGTACCTGCCAAGTTTCAAGTTTATTAACTCAAGGAAATGAGATTTTTCATACAAACATAATCCCCCTTTTTCACCCCCTTAAAGGTTGAATTTCCAAAAACCCATTCTTAGTGCTCCCCTACATTATAAAAGGAAGCCGTTGATATGTATTTAAAGATAGATTGCCATCCATATAAAATTATATATCTCGGAAACAGCTGGACCCGTAACAGTAATCAATTGCCAAGTGACAAATCCTACAATCACTTCGTTTTATCTGCTCAAGGAATTGGTAAGTACAATTAAAAAAGTGCCTAGGTAGCTGAAAAGGTTTGCTGACTACAAGTTACGGAAGCCAGTATCGTTGGCACGAAATTCCCGTTCGATTCAGATTGAAATAAAAAGACTTGTAACCGTATTCCATTGTTGAGTAATTAGAATTGACAAAAAAGGTCAGCATTGAGAGCTGAAGAACAATAACCATTGACAACTGAGAAAGCTGCGAACTGACAATGTGCCGTTTTTTTAATGAATTCAAATGTAATTATTTACTTCCCTGTGATTTTATTGGAGTTCACATTGAGACATTGGAACAGAAAATTACGGTAACAGGAAGACAGTTACACCTGTATTTTACAAAATACACGTATCGTTCAGGTAAAAATACTTTTTGTTTCGTTCATCACAAATTCACAATGACAAGAAACAGGTATGACCCCCATCTGCACTTGACTTTGCATTACAACATGAGCAGGTAGAAAACCATAGCAAAAAATTTAACACAAATATTGGCGCCAGCCCACCAGACACCCACTTTGACAAGTTGGTGATATTTCAAAAACACAGTTATCGTTATTCAAAAATTCGTTGCAAACAAATGTTGTGAATGTATGTTTGAATGTGTACTTTCTCAGCCAGCATAATCCAATTTTGCCGACTTCCCGATGTGACTTTCTGCTGAATTATTTCGAAGTTTGACAGCAGAATCGTCGCGGAATCATGAATTTATATGGAAAGAGCATTTCATTGTTATGAAAACCTCGCAGAAAAGATAAATAGAAAAGATTTAAACCTGTTGGGATGCTCAGCTAGACTAGTACCCTGGAAATTGGCTGTGTGATACTTTTTCTACAAAAGGACCACACAGCCAATATTGATGAGTAAAGCCTCAGAGAAAATGAGAGCACTAAGCGACATACAGTGTCAAACAGTCTTTTTCCAAAGACAACAAAATTAACAAAGGCACATCCCAAGATAATATTTGATTCTGTCGAAACACACATAAATTCAATCAACTTCCGAGTTTCCAACTTAAAACAGACCGGAATTTTAGTTTTCTTAGTAATTGGTCCTTCGAGCGTTTGGCCCTTTGAGCGAAGCACACCTTATTGCTAAGTTAGCGGTATTCAACATTTCTAGATGTGTTATTTCATGCTTTGCAAAAGACAATAATATTGTGCTATTTACATTAATAATATTAGCTTCAGTCCGCGACTTCGTCTGCGTGTAATTTCTTGGTCCCCCGCCCCACCCGTCGCATCGCATCGCCTGCCTGCGCTACTACTTCCTCCTTTACCTGGGCTCTTAAGGGTTCTATCATGATGTTAAGCTTCTTCCTCGAGAATTGGGTTATCAAATGCAAAAATATTTTATCAATTCCGACGGGTAATTCCAGAATTAGCGCGTTCAAACAAACCGCGTAAGCTTTCTAATTCAAATCTTGCGAAAGTCAAATCGAGTGAAGCAATAAACCTATCACGAGCGCATATAGTAGCGCATCTGTGGGGCAGGCAATATTGCCATCGCATTTAGGGTGCGGGATACCTTTGCATAAAAATCAATAGCTCGTTAACAAACACCTTGGCTGCGGTCGCGTGATTCCTAGCCAAACACACGCATTATGGCAATTTCTAAAACATTTTTGCTCGAATTCAATAGGAAAGCATTATGAGGATAACGACCTTTGAGTGTTCTAATTGCTTTAGTTTTTCCCGAGACTTTAAGTCTCCTTTTTTACAAGGCGCGATGTTTCGTCAAAATTCTTAAGGACAGGCTTTGTGTGTCTTCATTAAGCTTCAAGTTTTGATCTCACTGAGACATTGATTGACGACCACATCTTTGAGATGACACAAAGGCAGTGACAGTGGGGGGATAAAGAAAGGAAAGAATGACTACTTCCTGTCATGTCATCACCTCTGAAGGTATATATACTCCTACATTAATAAAAAAAAGTACCGAAGTAAAAACTGTACTATCAATCTGTGTGTTCTTTCCTCAAAAGACCATTTCAGACATTAATCCACATGGTCTTTACACGATCTAACCAAGATTATATTTGGAGTTTAAAAGCCTCTGAGTTTGTTTTGGCCTTTCTTGTCAGAGTAGTCAGATAGGAAACGCCGAGCTAATCCTGTTTTAAAATTTGGTTAACGTGTAATAGTTTTTGTACAAACCCTCTCACAGAAATAAAATCATTTATAATTTACGCAGCAATTACTTTTTTTAAAATATTTTATACGAGTCTGATGCTGAAAATATAGTGTTTAGAATTTTTGTGCGTTTGTCTGGATGTGTTCCGGATTGGCGCTTTCTTGATCAGATTTGGGTGAAATTGGGTACGCAGTGAAGTAGTTTATAACCTGGATTAACACATAGGGTACTTTAAATCCCGATAGTACGTTGGCGTGGGATATTTTCCGATATCCATGCGCCCGAATCCTAAATATATTATGTGGGCATTCAAGTAACAAAGGTGAAGACTTAAGGAGGCAATTAAATAATACATGTTCGTCCAGTTGTTTACTCGGTCACAATAACGCAAGAGTATTGCACAAGCAGAGAAAGTACGAGTAACTAACTATGCGAAACTATGACTTTCTTACGTTAAGTTGTTATTTATTAGTTTTTGAGCCTTTAGGGTTGGCCTGACATCTGACTTCGATTCTACAAGAGTTGAAACCGAAGTCGAAAGTTGACTTGTTCAGGACTCGAATCACTAATTAAAACGTTATCTGGTCGTGTGGACATTTTTAAACACAGCAATGCGTTTTGTGTCACAGTGCTTTCCCGCAATGCCTAGTTACGAACATATTGTAGATAACCGACACTGATACACATGTCGTTGCTCCTCGCACACGGGGCTGCAATCAGCACTGTCTATTAATTATACAAAATGATTCACATTTTTTTGTCGAAAGAATCGGCTTTAAGCTATTACGTAAAAGCGGTGAATTGTAGCCAAGTTCCGAGCTTCACATGAACCATTCATGTTCTAATAGCTTAGGTAAGTACGCCATAACCCTAAATTTTTATTTCCTACCGAAGAAAATTCGTAAGTATTTTCATTATCTTGAGCGCTTCGATTCGGACAACATCCCGAGATCTTTCGAACAATATTCCGACAAGTTTATAAAAGGGAAGTCCGATACGCCGAGCCTGATTCTACAGCCAAGAACTGCCAAGTTGTGTGCTCCATCACAAATGTGAAACTTTAAGTACGTCTAACCCTCGATGTGTGGTAAGTGAGGCGGTGACGTCACTGCTGAAAGGCCGTTCACACCGTCTTGCCCCACTGACCTCTGGGAGCACACTGAAAACTGAAAGGACTGCTGGCGCTCGGCTCTAGTCTTTAACCATTAATACCCCGTCGAAATGGGGTGAAATGACATTTTAAATTAAAATCTTCGTCGTTAATCAGGCAGTGACTTTGATTTAATATTGAAAAGGTTTATTTAATTATCTCTGTGCCAGCTCTCTAAGCGAAAATACCAGCCACCAACCTATTTGCGTAACACATTTGCGTAAACGATTACGACTATTCTGTTTGATTTTGACAGTTCAACAACATTCATTGCGTTATTTACATTGTTGAGTAGATTTTTTTATCGAACTATCAAAACGATTCAGATTCCGATTGATTGTGTATTACGCAATTAGGGTACAGTTTTTGGATTACATTTGAAAATGGTGTGCAGGACTTAGTTTATATTTAAATTAGCTATTCGATTTGATCAGCTTGCTGATAATGTTGTATGAACAACTCCTTGCTTGTTAATGGCTTTCTAGTCGGCGGTTTAACAAGCAATTTGTAGGATAAACAATGATTCAATTAATAAGGTTTTTAGATAAGAATCGAATCTATGGTTCGATTTACGATACGTGTTAACGGATTTATTAGAAGCGGAGACATTGTTGGGGGACATTATTTTGTTATGCAACTCAAAGACTTCGTTGTGGCTGTTCGAGTCTAAACGAAAAGCTTCAGCGGTTATTGTACGAAGACAACACCTACTTGAACTGCTCAATAGGGTAAACCCTTAATATCCGTCGACAAAATCATTGAACGGCGTAGAGTGGCTTTGATTAATTATTCAGAGAATTTCGGGAGTTCCGTTTACGATGCAGAATTATTGAGGTATGGTGCCATTCGCTGCGGATCGGATATAAGCAGTCAACAACACGTACTCGGTCGCGCAATTAATACGAATAATTACGGAGCGAGGGAAAAGCAATGTTAACCCTCTCGGAACAGACCAGGGTAACCAGGCATTTTATTAAACAGGGATTTTTTCGTTTTCAGCCTGTGAGTCTGTGACTTTAACCACAGGCGACCTCAACCCACCGCATACTTACCCTGCTTCTATCGACTTTCGAAACCAATATGATTCACGTTTTAGGTAAAGTTCTTACGTTTTAACAGCTTTGAAATAGATATTGTATTGCTTAAGCTATTTTCATTCGATTTCTGTCGATTTTCTAATTGAATCTTTATGAAATTGTTTGGAAATAATACTGGAAGATTCAGCCCCCGAATTACTGAATTTGAATTGATCGATAAAACAGTGAGGAAGAGATACCGTATTTAATGAAATACTGTTTACTTTTGCACGTGAGTCTTAATCTAGCTGATTAAATCAAAGTCTATAAATTATTTAGGTTGTATTATTATTTTAGCGTAAACTTTTACAATTTTTAAGTAAGTATCTTATTTATGAAGCGTATTATTTTTATCGCGGTTTCGCCTAATAAATACGATTATATTCAACCTGCTAGTATGACATATTAATACGGTTTAATTGATAAAACATTATGCGAAAAGTTGGAAGCGAAATAAGTAAACGAAGTTTTCTCGAGCAAATACATATATCTCC
Organism: Dasypolia templi; assembly: GCA_963555695.1. Taxonomy (NCBI): domain Eukaryota; kingdom Metazoa; phylum Arthropoda; class Insecta; order Lepidoptera; family Noctuidae; genus Dasypolia; species Dasypolia templi. The sequence goes on along the minus strand of OY743148.1, from coordinate 3,237,700 downwards.
CGAGTTCGCATCTGTTTGCGCAAACAAATCGCAAATGATATCAGACTGGCAATCGTTGTGGGCATATAACTTCAATAGCTTCTGCTTGTGGCTTCGTCTGCATGGATGTCGGATAATTATTATGTCACTAAAATGTACTTGTACTACCAGGACAATAGAAGCCTATGTCCTTCGATAGGATACCATTTATCTCCTTGCCAAGTTTTATTGAAATCCGTTCAGTGGTTTAGGCGTGAAAAGGTAACATACAAACAGTTATTTTCGATTTTAAAATATTGGTATACAAATATGGATATTGATGCGACGTGTAGTGTGATAACCAATTTATCAGGTTCCCAGTTTGGCAAATGTTGCCGATGAAATTTGCATTTAAAATAGAGCACTCGCTGACACGACCCCGAAGTAATTGACGTAAATAAGCAACCAACATGTTTGCGTGAAATAAATAAAAATCTCAGCTCTCAGAAATGATAGTGTGTTTTTTTGCCCTTCACTTATTGAGCTTTTGTTGGACAAACAACACCAAAAGGATGGCAATATACTTCACGATAATAAGCAAAAAGTAATTTTTTTTCTATTACAATAGCTATAGCTTTATCCATTAGTGCTTCAATTTTGGGGTGTATGGTGAGACCGAGCCGAACCCATCATTTATATTAATTACGATATCGTTAACCTTTTCAAACCTGTGGAATTTATGATGAAACCGTGAAGTAAGTAGGTACTATATTACAAAAAAGTTGTGCAAAATGGGCACAAAATGGCCAAAATATTAATAAAAATGTGAAATTATAAATCAATCATGACTTCCAATCAAAAACCGTAAATAGTGTGGGAAAAAAAATGATTTTTCTCATTAGACTTTATATAAAACTAGAAGAGACCTTTTGGTTTTATGCTAAAATAAAAAAGTGCATATCAGTGGCATGAACATGGCAAATGTTAGGTGTTATCTGTTATTGTATAATGAGGTATTAGACTGTAATTCTGTATAAAATTCTTACATGATAATTTCAAAGATAGTGATGATAACAGGATGTAATTACTGTTACAATATGGAATATCAAATCTATTTTAATTTTTTATTATTAAGTATTATAAGTGTTAAAAAGAAAACATGCAGTATTATCCAATACTGTCCAAGTTTAAAGTAGGTAAATAAATATGGTCACCCTTATTTAAACCCAAGGGTTTCTAACCTGTATATTTTTTGTGTGCCACCCTTTCTACCTGGTCCTGATAGACTACTTTCAATAGTCAATAATTCAATACAACAATCATGAGTCACATAAATAACACCTGTGTTAACATGATAAAAAAACTTTTATATTGACTAATCATACTAATCTGAAATCATTATTGATAAAATATTTAAAACACAAAACTGTACTTTTTTTTTCATGAAACAAATCAATTTTATTCTTTCTTTCTTTCTTAAATGGTTATTGAAGATCCCCACAAATATTTTTAAAGGGTGCATACTTACCTAAGATATCATCAAAAGATGTTTCATACTGCTTGTATTACTGCAGAAACAAACCGGTTATCAGTTGACCTCAAGCCCTTGGAAGTGGGGCATGATTAACCTATGACTCATCAAATGTAGACTTTATTGATCACATTCACATCTCAATTAAGTATTAATTTAATTATCTATGATAAGTAACAACTGTTTTGTCAATGATAAATGTTAAAAGTTAGTTTTTTTTAAACTATGTATATTATTATCCTGCCATTGTCATTAGCAGGTGTATTTTTTATTGTTAGGGTTTTGTAAAAATGTTAGAATGTTTTATTGTCACCAACTTTTGTATGATTATTACAATCAAAAAACCTACTCTAATAGAAGAGAAGACATTCGTTTATAATTACTGAAATTATAAACGAATGTCTTCTCTTCTATTAGAGTAGGTTTTTTTTTATAAATAGCTACAAATGGGAAAATAACAGATTCTAAATAAATTTTAGAACTAAGGACTTAGTTTTGGATTGACAATGAAGTTCTTGTGTTGTCACTTATCTACATAAAAATATTCATAGTTACCTCCTCAATATCCTTGTGGAACTTGATGGGGCGCATCAAATAAAACTGTATAGAGAAGTAAATGAAGTTTATCACAATAAAAGCACTGTTCCACAGCACTGCGTCCAGGTAGCACTCGATGCTCCAAGCCCACATGCCCGAGAATGCGCAGCCCAGTATGAGGGCCACGCGCAGCCACACAAGCCCGCTTGGCGTGTGCGGCGCGAGGAACGACAGCAGGAAGAACACATTGGCCACTTGGAAAAATATATGGTTCACTGGCCGCCACTTCGGGCAGTGGTTTAAGTACATGTCCCACATCGACGGCCGCTCGTGCACCGTCACATTTACCAAGTCAGCAGATTGTCCCGACAACTTCGTCGTCTCCACCAACCCCATCTCGCTCACCGCCCGCTCCGCAGCGCTCGGCAGACTAGCGACCACGCTGCCGTCACTGCTGGGCGCCGGCGCCTCCGTCGTGACATTCTGCAGACCACTTATCATACCGATCGCTAAGGCACTGAGAAACAACATAGTCCCACCGCGCTCTCACACACACCCCGATTGAATTTGTCATCGAAATTCCAGCGGCAATTGGCATTTGAGTGTTGTTATGTTACATTAAAACCCGGGTTTACTGCCTGTATTATTCAAAAACATTTATAAACGCTTTTTTAATTATTTTAAATACAAATTTATAATCGCACCGCTGCACACTTAAACTAAACTAATAATAGCAAATGCACCGAGAAAGTTAACTAATAATACATCAGTCACTAAAATTAGAATGACTTATTTTGAATTAAATTCCTTCAAGAATCCAAAATAAAACGTTAGGAAACAGTAAAGCAAACAATCGAAGCACACAAATGACAAGTAGGCAGCAGTGTGAGCAGACTGTGTATATTATTGACAGAAACCATAGAGTAATTGTAGTAGTGAGTTAGTGCTGCACTCGCTATTACAAATGCAATTATATATAAAAAGCATTTCACAAATTACGAAGAACTTAAAAATATGATTTAAAATAGTGAACGAAACAATTTTTCAGAGTTAACAACAAATCTAGTCTGCCGTTTACTAGGTATATTCCTTGCTTCTGTTACCGATTGGCGATTTTGGAAAGTGACTAAAAGTTCGCGCGTGGATATGCCTGTAAATGTGTTTTGTGTTTTTCTGCACAAAACATAATTCTAGCGAATTATGTTTTGTGCAGAAATTGAATAACCTAAAGTTTAAAAAAATAAGTCATTTAATCAAGCTTTTTAAAATGGAACTGGCTTTCACCAAGGTTTATTATTCCACTTTGGACGATAGGGGTATTTTGTAACCAATTATTGACTTTGGAATACTTTGGATTCGTAAACACAACACACACGGACTGGTTGTCAGTGTCATTTGTCATTGTGTCTATGTGTCAACCAAGACCAACGAATGTTACAGAAAGGCGGCATGAAATTCTGAAAGTATTTTGTTACTCTTTTACTTTATTTATGTGATGTTTTGTTCCGATGATGTCGGTGCCGTTTGATTTGTTACTGCATCCTGAACTTTTAAGTAATGAACAGTTAATTTGCATCATTCAAGAGGTAAGGAGGGCATTTTTCTATTTTGTTATTGTATCAAAACAAAAAGAGAGTACTTATTTTTTGTTTCAATTTCCATTTTCAGAGGCATCTGCGCGTTCCAAATATTTATCTAATGCAAAGAGATGAAATATTGGATGTATTTCATAATTATTGTGTACCTTACGGCCAAAGAAAGTACAGAGACTCTGGGAGAGGCAAAATACTGAATAAAACGCGCCAATCGAGCCCTGAGCAGGCAAAAAAGTTAAATATCATGATAAATCGAGAAATCAAACAGAATAATGTCAATCCAAACTGTGAAAGGTTGCGGCCACCATCAGAGTGTCTGTCTAGCCAAATAAAGAGAATCAAAATTGAGACAACAATTGCCCCTATAACAGCAGACACAACTAACTTCTACAATTTGAGTAAAAGGAAGATATTTATTGATCCTGTAAGTAATTCACCAAAATATGTTAAGTCAAAATATGGTGTTGTATTGCATGAAAGCAGTTTGCATGTAATAGGGTTGGTTAGCTTGTTCTACATTATGTAACGAGTTTTTTTACACCGTTACATGTAATGATGATATAGCAAGTAAACTTTATATTAATATAATAGTATACATTAGGCTAAAGGTACAATAAACTGGGAACGTTCAAGGTAGTGAGTCTTTTAATCACCATTGACATCCACAGGCCCCCATCCTAAGATTAATGGTCCAATCTCTCCAACTTTATTTATCTGGCTATCTATTAATAGTGTGTCGCTCCACGGCGCCCGAAATTTAATTTCTTACAATAACATACTTTTTTTTAGGAGATCACACACACACACACACACACCTATTCTTTTAATTTTTAATATTACATTTGGCTTCCCAATTAGGGACCGTATTATCCATTAAATTTTTATTATTACATTTGTCGCTCAAGCGAACAGGGACTTGAATTTAGCTTACTTATTTTGTTATTGATTCATTGCATCTTGATATTTTGTAGTAACACATTATTGTACAATGTTGTAATTTAAAAACTTAAATTCTTTGGATGTTTGCTTTTAAGTAAACAGTATTTTCTACTAACATTATTGTATTTTGTACTATTGTGTATGTTTAATGTTTATGGTTACAGCATTACTTCTTTTCTCTTACAAAACCAACATTTTGTATGGTAAGACAGTTTGTTTTATCTAAGTGTCTCAACAGTGTAAATTAAGTGCGGTGAAACTTTGTTTCATATTTAATCTAAAGCAAACTTTAGTTTAACTAAGTAATCTTACTTTTAGTAACTTGAATTGATCTTGTAAATTGTTACTGCATTTTTTAAACTTGAAATTTTCATCAAAACAAACTTTGAACATATCTTTTTAACCTCAAGTATTTTACAACTTTGGAAGTTTTTGTTTCATATTTAATCTTATGTAAACTTTGGTTTAACTTGGTAACCTTACTTTAAGTAGTTTAAACTTATCCTGTAAATTATTATTGCATCTTTTTACTTGATAGTTTCATCAAAACAAAAAAACTTAGAAAATATTTTACACTTACCCTCAAATATTTCACTTTTTTTTTAAATTTACATCTTGCTTTGCTCATCAATTTTCGTTTAGTTTATTCATGATGGCTAATGAAGACCAGTCTTTTCCGCCTATTGCTAAAGACCACATAGAATCTGATGGCGCTTGCGCAGATCCTAATGTTGCACAAACTGCTCCGGACATGATTAATTTGACAGAAGTACCACACCCTTTTGATCATAATGAAAGGATTGCACACTCTTCCTCAGCTTTTGCTTTGCACGCTCTGCCTTCTTTTAATTCTATGAATGTTTTGGTTAATGATCATATTAAGAAGAACTTGCCATCTGCAATTAAGTTGCCTGATTTGAAAAAGAGTAGAATTAAATTCGATGGGAAATCTTGTGTTAGGGAATTTATTACTGAAGTTGAAGAATACTTTTTATACAAAAATTTTGACGAAATTTTGTTGGTTGGTTCATTCACGGATTTGCATAGTGGTATTGCTCTGAAATGGTTCCGCACAGTTCGTTTTCGTATTCCATCCTGGCGTGAGCTTAAGCTTGCTTTGCTTAAACGTTTTGACAGGCCGGACTTCGACTATTTTTTGGAACATGATCTTCGTACAAGGAAACAAAAGAGTTCTGAATCTCTTCCAGACTTTATTACAGAAATACTGGACATGGCTAGTCGTCTTTCTTCGCCATTGTTTGATGCGGTTTTGGTTACTATTATTAAACATAACATGCTACCTATTTACACACCTTTTATATTTGGTAAACCTATAGATTCTGTGGAACAATTTCTTGTTCTTGCAAAAGAGCTTGAAGTTTTTGTAAGTCATAAAACTTTTAAAACTGAAAAACCTACTGTTAAGTCTAATGCGGTTTTATCCTGTTTAAAGTGCAAAAGAGATGGACATCATTATAAGCATTGTACTTCCATACCTGGCGTAATTTGTTTTAATTGTCAAAAGGTTGGAGTTACATCTAAGAGTTGTGATGTTTGTAACGTAAAGAAAAGCTCTAGCGAGTCAAAAAACTGATTAGGTCGCATCGAGCCCCTGTTGTTACTGACATAACCGCGAGCGTCTCGATGAAAGAAAATTTTGCTAAATATCACAAACCTGACGATGCTACTCGTAACAGAGATTTTGCGAATTGGTTAGATTACTTAAAGACATTTTTCAAAATTTATAGATCAGCTCCTGTTTTATTTGTTAAAGATAACGATACTAGACCTTATTTACAATTTTCCGTAGATAACCATACTTTTTCTGGTTTATTAGATAGTGGCTCAAATAGTTGTATTTTGGGTTCCAATAGTCATAGGCAATTCTTACAGTTAGGTTATAAAATAAATTCTGTTTCTAGCTCTGCTTATACGGCCGATGGTTCTTCACAAAGAATTATTGGTACCATTGAATTACCTGTTACTTGTGATAATTTAACTAAAATTATTAATTTTCAAATTATACCTTCTTTCCAACCTGATTTCATTTTAGGATTTGATTTTTGGTTAAAATTCGATTTGGCTAAGGATTTATGGAAAAATATAACTTATGCTCGATGCAATACAGTTCAAGTTTGTTCAGTCACCTCTGTTAGTGAACTTTCTCCTGCAGAGAAACAAAAATTAAATGATACTGTTTCACTCTTTGAAGATATTTCTTATGAAAAGAGAGGCTTAGGTCTTACTCATCTTGTTCAACATAAAATTAATGTTACTAGCGAACCTTTTAAACAACGATATTGGCCTTTAAGTCCTGCAAAGCAGAAGGAACTTTTTGATGAAGTAGAAGCCTTATTAAAGGAAGGAATCATCCAACCTTCTAAATCGCCTTGGTGTTCACCTGTCTTAGCTGTAGAAAAGAGGGATGGTAGTACCAGATTGTGTTTGGATTCAAGACGTTTAAATTCAGTAACTGTAAAAGATTCTTACCCTCTTCCTTATACCTCTAGAATTTTAGATAACCTTGGGGGAGCTAAATTTATTAGTACCATTGACCTTTCTAAAGCATTTTTGCAAATAGCCCTGGAAGAATCTTCTCGAGAAAAGACTGCTTTTGTAGTTCCGGGAAAAGGACTTTTCGAGTTTGTCCGTATGCCCTTCGGTCTAACCAACGCACCTGCTGAACTGCAGAGACTTGTAGATAAACTTTTTGGACCTGAATTCGATAATACTGTGTTTTGTTATTTAGATGATTTAATTTGCGTAAATTCGGATTTTAATTTACATATAGAGTATCTACATAAAATTTACAGTATACTGAAAGATGCTGGTTTGACAGTTAATTTGAAAAAGTGTAATTTTTGTAAAGATAGACTCCGCTATCTTGGTTATATAGTTGATAGTAATGGTTTGCATACTGATCCTTCTAAATTAGATACCATTAAAAGTTTCCCACGTCCTGAATCTGTTAAACAGCTTCGTAGTTTTCTAGGTTTATGCTCATACTATCGTAGATTCATTTGTAAATTTGCTGATATTGCCTCTCCTCTGACTAAATTAACGGCGGGAAGTAAAAATTCTAAGAAACCACTTTGTTGGAATGATGAAGCTGAGATTGCATTTGATGAGTTGAAGCAAGCGTTAATTACTGCTCCGGTTTTGCAATGCCCTAATTTTGAAAAACCTTTCTTTTTACATTGTGATGCCAGTTCTGTTGGCATTGGTAGTGTTTTGAGTCAAGAGGATGATAATGGAGATCAACATCCTATTGCGTTCTATTCTAGATCACTCAATAAATGTGAACGCAATTATAGTACTACAGAACGTGAATTACTTGCTATTTTAGCTTCAATAGAACATTTTAGACCTTATATTGAAGGAATGAAGTTTACAGTAATAACTGATCATGCTAGTTTAAAGTGGCTTTTAGGTCTTAGCAATCCTAGTGGACGCTTAGCACGTTGGGCTGCTAGAATTTCTCAATTTACTTTTGATATAGTTCATAAAAAAGGTTCTTTACATTTAGTCCCAGACGCTTTGTCTCGTATTGAAATAGCTGCTATAGGAATCTCTGAAAATAATTTAGTCTTACCCGATGATGATATTTATGATCCTTGGTATAAAAAAGTATTTATTAATTGTCAAAAGTCTCCTTGCAGATATAAGAACTTTAGAGTAGAAAATAAAGCCTTATATAAGTTTTGTAAAAGTAAGTTTGATCCCAATAGTAATCTTAATTGGAAGATAGTTATTCCTAAAGAACACATATTAGATACAATTCGTTCTAATCATGATGATATTAATTCTGGACATAAATATATTCTTTCAGTTGTTGATGTTTTCACTAAATACTGCTGGATTTTTCCTATGATAAATGCTACTACTAGAGTAATAAATAAACTTTTTGAAAAAGAAATATTTCTTAAATTTGGTTGTCCCAAAATAATTGTTTGTGATAATGGTACACAATTCACTTCTAAACATTTTGTAGAGTTTTTGAAGGGTTTTAACATTAATAAAATATTTTATAATACTTTATACACGCCTCAAAATAATACTGTTGAGAGATATAATAAAACTGTTGAAACTTGCATAGCTTGTTTTGTCAAAGATGATCATAGAACTTGGTCTAAATATTTACCTAATATTCAACTAGCTTTGAATAATAGTGTTAATCTGGCCACAGATTTCACACCTAATTTTTTGATGTTTGGTAGAGAACTTATTTTTGATGCTTCTTTACATCGTTTTAGTAATTCTATCGATAACATAGATGAACTGGAAATTTCCAATAGAGTTCACTATGCCGATTCTCTCAATTCACTTAGTAATATTTTTGTTAGGGTACAAACTCATTTATTAAAAGCTTATCAGCGTAATGCTCGCTATTATAACAAAGGTCGCAAAGTCATTTCTTTTGATGTGGGTGATGTCGTGTGGAGAAGAAGTTTCGTTCAATCTCATGCACCTACTTATTTTTCGGCAAAACTTGCTCCTAAGTTTATTAAATGTAAAATTATTGAAAAGATCTCTGATAATGTTTATATTCTGAAAGACCTTAATAAGGGAACGACTGGTCGTTATCATGTTAAGGATATAATTAAATTTTAATTTGGTTTCCCATTATTAATCTTGATTTTGATGATTTTGTTTGAAGGTCACTTTTGATAGTGTGATGCACGATGGGATGGATGATAGGTTATCGGTGATTTGAATGAAGATGTATGTTAGGTAACTTCTTATAAAATTTATTAAATCTTGATTTAACATTCTAAATTACAACTTAGGACATTTTTATAAACTTCTTCAACCCACACAGATACATTTTCCATATCGAAAGATCTTATTATTATACTATTATTATCATGTATATATTTTTTTTAAACAGTCTTGTACGCAATTTTCCTGTGTAAAATTTTGCATGCAATTCCTGAATTGGTGCCTACTACCTTTGTACGTTTTGTTTACACTTGTAGAGGTTTACCTATTTTTTTTATCATTGTGCTCCTATAGTGACTCTGTCACCCGGAATATTTCGTGGTGCACTTAGGAAGAACACAGTGATTTCTTTTTTTGTTTGTGCTCGGAAAGTTGGTGGAGTTGAGCCGATCACAACATTTTTTTTGTTTGTGCCCGGAAAGTTGGTGGAGTTGAGCCGATCACAACATTTTTTTTGTTTGTGCCCGGAAAGTTGGTGGAGTTGAGCCGATCACAACATTTTTTTTTGTTTGTGACCGGAAAGTTGGTGGAGTTGAGCCGATCACAACATTTATTTTTGTTTGTGCCCGGAAAGTTGGTGGAGTTGAGCCGATCACAACATCTTTTTTCTTTGCATCTTTAGAGATGTGAAGGTTCCTATACTGTTTCTCACAGTTATAATTTGTTCCTGCTAGTCAGTGGCGATGGTGCCTAACTGCACTCATATATAATTTTTTGGATTAATCTCGTTAAACAGCGGCCTTTGCGCTTAACTGTACTCGAATTAATATTCTTTTTATCCTGTTACATTAAACATATACTTGCTAGTCGGCGGCTATGGTGCCTAACCGAACTCTTATTAGTATTTTGTTTGTTTGTTTGTAAAGCTTTATACTTGCTAGTCGGCGGCTATAGTGCCTAACCGAATTTGTATTGGTATTTTTTTGTCTTTTTAGAATTTTATACTTGTTAGTCGGTGGCGATGGTGCCCAACCGCACTCAATTGGGTATAGTTCTGTTGTATTGTTTTACAGTGTTAAGCGACTGCTGCACTTAACTGATTCTATAGTAGAACTCGGATTTAACTTGTTAGTCAGTGGCGAAGGTGCTTAACTGTACTCTTGTGGTTCTTTTGACATTATGGGTCGGTTGTGCTAGTATTTAGTCTGCACCTGTAAGTGTTGTTTGTATACACGCTGTTTATATTTCCTGTTTTTTTGGGAAACTGTTCGTTTTACCTTGATCGTTGTTTTTTTGGCATAAAAGAAATTGCTTTCTTTTATTTTTTTCGGGGAGGGATGTAATGTAACGAGTTTTTTTACACCGTTACATGTAATGATGATATAGCAAGTAAACTTTATATTAATATAATAGTATACATTAGGCTAAAGGTACAATAAACTGGGAACGTTCAAGGTAGTGAGTCTTTTAATCACCATTGACATCCACAGGCCCCCATCCTAAGATTAATGGTCCAATCTCTCCAACTTTATTTATCTGGCTATCTATTAATAGTGTGTCGCTCCACGGCGCCCGAAATTTAATTTCTTACAATAACATACTTTTTTTTAGGAGATCACACACACACACACACACACCTATTCTTTTAATTTTTAATATTACATTTGGCTTCCCAATTAGGGACCGTATTATCCATTAAATTTTTATTATTACAATTAGTACATTACAATATATTTGCCTTAAGTAATCCATTATTGCATACTGTGTTAAATGCTGTGCATCAATATGGTTATCAATGTACAAGAAATTGGTTAAAGAAAATATTACATCCTGAAAACCCAGCCTAAGAATAAGCATTTCTGAAATTGCGTTGTCACTTTTTCTACAGCTTGAAACTGTTTTTCGAAATGCTAACTGGGTTATGTTAGCAATTTGAACAGTTTCTTTTGACATTTGTCTGCTGTGAATTTCTAAGTGTGAAAGAACATTTTAAGTAGTATATTTTCTTGATTATTATGCATCTGTGAGGTGATTGATTTTCGCATTGTGTAATAATGGACTACTTAAGTCACAGAACAGGGTTACTTAATTGTGGGCTTAGGTCACACAGTGCTTTAAATGAAATTATAATTGATTATAAGAAAGTGCTTTATCAGGCAATATCATGTGGTTATAGCACTTACAGCAACATACCCCATGTTTGGTAGACCTGACAATGGTTTATTATAAGTAGCTATGGAGTATCAAAACATGATCTTATCAATTCCAGATGACGCTAGCAAGTGATTGCCCACCACCAAAGAAAGAAAGGAAACCTATAACATGGCCATAAGTTATGTGAATAATATGTGAAAATGTATAAAAGAGTGCTCATCACTCCATCAGTATAACATTGTTACCATTTCATATCTCCATCATCCTGACTTCTGCCAAGTATGTATTGTTTAATCTTATTACCAACTACTGAAAGTGGATAGACAATATTATTACCAATATGTAAGTACTTACAATATGATATATTAACTACAAACCAACAGCCTAATTGCATTACACACTTAATCAAAATTCAAAAGATATTTAAGGAAGAATTTTCAAATGTTTGTAAATTTTATAGCTGTTCAACAACTTAATATGGCAATGCATGTTGCTGAACTGTTTAAATGAAAGGCATGGTTATTTTAGTCATGTGTTACGATATTACCCTGTTAATCCCTTGGTCATAAAAAGCCTTACAAGGCCAAGGACATATTGTAAAAAAATATGAAAAAAATCATTTTAGTCAATTACTTACTTAAGCAGCTGTAAACGGTTATCGATTAAATAATAGACCTAGTCCTATAAAAATTATGTTTGCAGTTTACTTTGTGTTAAATCAGGCAGACAAAATAAATAAGTAATTTTATTATTTTTACCGCGTAAGGCTGGGATCACTCGTTACGTTAGAACCGTGAAGCCCTGCGACGCGATAAAAAAAAAAGCGAAAAAATGGCCACTCAAGTTTTTATTGCCTCTACCCACGTTAAAGCTGTCCATTTCATAATTATAATAAAATCTATGGATTCAATAAGTACATTTATTTAGTAGTAAGTTGTTGCAGTATAACAGCTGCATTTGTGTTATACAAAAACAAACAATAAAGCAGTTGGCACACCAGACGGCCTAGCCAAATAAGTATCGCTTTGGAGCGATTCTGATTCTAAAATCGGTATCGCTTCACTATGATAATACGCTATGACCTATGATCACGTGACATTTCGATAGCTTATGTCAACCCCATATATCTCTTGGCTTCTCTACTAGCGTCAGCGCTAATCGAACGTTACTTTGTCTAGGCCCTCAGGGACAGTCTCAGGTCAGGTTTTCGACCTTTAGGATAATGTTTAAAAGTTCTCACGTTTTAGCCTGCCAATGGCTGTCATTGCCCTTTCCCTGATATCTTTCCGTAGCAACCCAAACACTAAAATATGTATGGTGTTTCGTTATTGAAACATGTTGAAGCAGATCACGATTAATATTGATTAAGGATGTTAACAGAATTTATTTTAGTTTTTGAAATATAAAATTATAGATAATGTAGGTACGTCAATGACCGCTATTGCCATGCTAAAACGCGACAACTGTAGAAATTCCAAAAAATGTTAAAAACAAAACTTTTATGTGAAACAATCATCTGATTAGTTCAGGAGAGCTGCTTGTCAGAAATAAAGCCTCTTATGTTTAAGGCTCCAGGTTGCGGGCTACCTGGCGTTTCCCCTAGTTTAATCTTCATTGAAATTCCGATATGTGTGAAATTTTATTAGAATCACAGTGTTGAAAGTAGCCAACCACAGTACCTAGAGTAAATTTTTAGGTACCCTTGATTCATATATTTTCATGCATGATAACTTAGAATAACTAAAATAAATAGAACATTTATGAGCATTATGTTTAAATAAATGTCTATTTATTAGTAGTGCCACGGTTGAACCATCACAGTAACTTAACAATACATATATAAATTTAGGTATAAGTTTCACCAGTAGAGTTCGAAAATATACAGGTTTTCATGTTGGAGGAGTCCTGAAATATTTCTATGACTTGGGTAGTCACTCAAAAAACGAAGAGTCATGAGCGCGCGTTATGTGTATTTTATGTCATTGATATAAGGTTAAGAATGCAGTGACAGACCTGCGCTCGTCAAATGCAACAACTGTACAACATTTTTAAATTTCTAACACTTTTGAAATAAAACAGGACTCTCAGGAAAAAATCTTATGTCTGCTTTATAATCCTACAAGGACATCTGGACAGATTTACGACAAAAAATTTGGTTTCTACATGCCTCAGAAAATAATTGACTGAAAACAGTAGATTTAAACTTTCTTACCAAGAAAGTTGTCTGTAAATTCTCGAATGTGTGGAGACTACGCAATCGTAGCCCAAGCTATGCCGTAACGTTCATGTTACGCCGTAGCAAACCGCGTAGTGGAAAAGTTAAATTAAACTGACTGGCTAGTATACTGCCAGAAGACACAATTTGACCCTAATCACAAGATACAACCTGTCAAATTTAATTTTGAATGTCTGTACTCAAAGTAGAATTTTCACTATTGACGTTTTATAAAGCTCTGACTATTATACCTAGTACATCTAATATTAAATAAGTCACTTTGGGACCTAATAACCGTTACGGGCTAAATAGTGTTTATTTTATAAAATCAGACCATAAGATAAAGGACATATCTCACTAGCATTGTTCAGCGCAAAAGCAGCGTTCCATGCACCAACGTCGCGCTAAGAAGTTTTACCGATAATAATATAACCAGCACCCTAATTGCGTAACACATTTTCGTAAACGATTACGACTAATCTGTTTGATTTTGACGGTTCAAGAACATTCATTGCGTTCTATATATTGTTGAGCAAAATGTTTATCGAACTTAAGAAGCAATGGATTAGCAATCTGTTTCAAAACGATTCAGATTCCGATTGATTGTGTATTACGCAATTAGGGTGCAGGGACTTAAAAGAGTCTTATATGTGTTACATTTTGAATTGATAACAGAGTCAAATATGAAACACTTTTAAATGTGTTTTTCAACGTCTTACAAAACTGTAATATCTGTAACCGATAAAAGTGTTAATAAGTGTAACAGGTAAACGCGCCGTTGCCAAAATAGCCGCAATCCTGACTGGGCTGAGGAAATTTTATTAACGCCGCGTTTCTGCCGCGCGTTGTAGCGGTACCGTGCAATTATAATATTAAAAAAAACCTAAAACGGCCTATTGCTGCTACACATATTAAAACATATAAAAGGTTACACTTTAAAACTGTAGCATTTTGTATATGTTACATTATAAATGTGTTTCTTTAAAAGCAGTTTAAAAAGACAGTGTTAAAACAGTTTGAGTCCCTGAATTTAACTTATAGCATGACAATAACATTAATATTTCAATGTTAATCATTGCAGGTAAAAAAGCAAAGTTGCGGCATGAAAGTGTCATTTAATGTCATACTATTGAGTTATATCATTCCTAATTGTGGCATAAAAGTCTCTTAATGTGCCGAGCCATCAGTGGGTGCAGGCCCATTAATGCTAGTGCATATTTTTCCATATGGACTGTAATAAATAGTACTTACTTGGGGCATCACATCTACCTTTTTTCAGATTAGTCGTGACGGTTATGTAAAAATTGATTAGAGTTTAAGGTAATTTTTATAAAATGTTTAGGATTATTGAGTTGCATCGCATTTTTTATTACTGTAATTCAAATGTTTATCATGCTCATGCAGCCAAATGAATTAAAATAATTATTATTTGAATATAGTTGAGTAATTTCAGAACGGTGTCTGTATGTCATTAATGTTAATGTGTTCGCTAATATTAACCTATAGTCTTGTTTACATAGGTTGGCGATTGTTCCTGAAATGTTAGATTTGATTCAATTGACTTGTACATATTATTGTATTTAGGTAAGTTATTTTGTATGGATGAAATCGGAAATACATGGATGTTTTTGAATATTTGAAATTGTTGTTATAAAACGGTCCCCGTTTCAAAACAGATACCCATACACACCATTTGAAATAAGATTAGACATTTAAATAAAACTTTTTACAGTCCGTTCAACCGATTTTGAACCCATTTTGACTTCTATTCCGTAGGCGTAATGTCATCCATTACAGGCAAAAAACGTGGTTACAATACCAACTGTTTACTGCAGCTGCCATTTGTCATGCCACCAATGCAATTGAAAGTCAAAATCGGTTGAACGGACTGTAAAGAAGGTGTATTCAAATGTCTAATCTAATTTCAAATGGATTAATAGGTAGATGCATAATTCGCGAGTTATCCGTCTCGAAATCGGTCTTCGGTATAGTGATTAGGTAAGAGGTTCTGGGCCATAAGCAGGGTTCAAAAGTAAAAAAAAAGGTTGGTAATAAAATACCTAACACACTGGCATAAAAATGAAACTGACAACATAAAATGTTTTTGAAACAAGAAATGACAGCTGTGTATTTTAATTTGATAAATCTTTAACTTTAACAATAATTTCGTATATAAATTGGAATCTAGAAACGAATTTACAATCATGATACCGAAAAGGGTGGCATCTTCAAGAAGTAAACAAGACGGGAGTCTTCTGGCTCAGAGTCTGTCGCACTTTCTGGTGCCTTCCGAGAAGCTGGACAAGGTTACTAGGAGGGTCATAGCACCTTATGCGCAAATAGAACGAAAAGGTACTTTTCAATCAATAGTTTTGTATCAACATCTCACACTAAGATTATCAGTCACAAGCTATGCTCCATGCATCTCCTATCCTGACCTGTGTGCCCCTGTGCTGCCATCGATAACGCCGTGGAAGTAGCGAAGTTTTGGGCCAACAAAATTTGAATAACTGTTGTGCTAGCGACACGTAGAGGAAGAAGAACATCTCACATTCTTAGTGCCCATTTCACCACTTAAACTGAGCGCCAAAATGGGAGATAGATACGTTATTGGGTTCGGCCTTCAGCACATCTAAAACGCGTTCAAGATTGTCCGTGTCAAAATTACATGGAAAATAATTACTGAAAGCTCTTAAACCTAGTTTAAGTGCTGATCACGTTCAGTTTCATTGGTGAAATGCACTCTGAGTCGACGTTCGCACGGACGTAAAAATATCGCGCACTGGATCTTCAAAGCACTGCTTAGTGCGGAGCGTTGAAAATCCAACCGTGTGTTAATGCACTCTGCAACCGCAATGCACTCTATTCGATTCTCAATGCGCGGTTCAACACTGATAGTTAAAAATAAAGTGAAAAATCTCGCCGCTATTTTATAACGTGGGCGGGTAGATAGATACCACACAAGGTACAGGGACCTACAGTGGTACGATTGGGTTTATACAGCAAACGAAACTATGTATGCCTCCCAATTTAGAAGTTTCTTAGGCCTGCATATATTCGGCTCCAAGAGGACACTGAACAAACATACCAGGTATGCCTACAAAGCAGCATCAAGATCTCAACTTGATGTCATTTTGTCTGAAGTACAGCCCCGGATCTAGATTTTACATGAACAAGAGATTGTCACACACACACATGCGACTCGGACTCGTTAGTAGAGAAAACATGACTGCATCCCTCTGTATAAAAAGTCCTAAACGCAAATAGTCCTAATAGCAAAAAGACACATTAGCAAATTGTTCTATTAGCAAAGCGTCCAATGAGCAGTACCTATGTCCTATTAGCAAAACGTTCCATGTGTAAAGTACAGTAATACCTACAAATAAATCACTATCGGCTTTTATTCTCCTGGGACTGAGATGAGGGAAATGTAAAAACTGATAAGTATTGAATCAGTCTTTGTGTAATCTGGAGTCCTAAGAAAGTGTAAAAGACTTGGAAAAATGAGGCAATAGAAAGATAGCTTGACGTCTTGGACAGGCAAATCTATAATGTAACTAACTTTCTCAGGCCTCAAAGGTGAAGAAGAAAAAGCTGGAAGGTACCTCGACATAAACAGGTTCAATGTCTTCTTAGAGGACACGGTCGATCTGGAATCGCTTCTGTACGAAACCGCCATGGTTTTGAAGACAGTCACCGACAGTTCTGGTAATGACCTACTTATTATTATCTTGTAGTAGGTACTCGTAGACCGGACACACTCAGGTTGCCTAAACGCACACAGTAATGTTGGTCGGAAAAAATTAGGTAAATAGACTGGATCATTAGATATAGGGGTGAAGGTCAGGTCGACAGCCTTCCTTGTTGGTGAAATGGTGAGTTGTCAGCGTCCACTACGGACATGCAACCTTAGGGTTCAAAATTGTCACGTGATTTTTATTTCACTACCACTAAAACCTTTTAAGCTTCGAAACCGGAACGTCCGCTGTCCTAGTTAGCTACGGTTGCATACAGGAGAAAAGATGTAAGTACTTACCTACTAAAGTAATAATTCAAAGGATCACAGGACACCGTTTTGACGGATTGTTCACGGGAAGTTCCGGTGATGGAAGACCATCGCTGGAAACTACCTACTGACGTACGTGACTTGATAACCGAGAAGAATGCGGCTATTCGTGCCTACGACTTCTTCCCTTGTGACGCGAACAAAGCCCACATGCGCCATTTACAGCGTGCTGTAAAGAAACGCATAGGGGAGGTTCGCTCTGAGGGCTGGAACAAGATGCTCAGTGAACTCGAGCCCACTCATCAAGCCTTCTGGCAATTACAGAGGAAATTGCGTTCCTCAGAAGAGGTCTCTATGCCTCCTCTCATCCGCCCCGACAATAGTGTCGCTTTCGACAGTCCCGATAAGGCTGAATGTCTTGCTGACAGCCTAGAGTCCCAATGTTCTCCCACCCAAGTAACACAGGAAGCATTTTAACAAACGAATAGTAAACCTATGTAGAACTTAAGGTCCATATAAGCTCTTATATAAGTTCACCGAGCATCTTGACGCTCTATATTGGCATTTCAAAACTATTATGATGCTTTACACTGTATATCGGTTGGATATTGGCATAACAAAATCCTTTTATAAACCCTTTAGTGTTAGTGCAGCAAACCACAATGCAATTGTCCAGCTATCAGTTGTTTTTAGAGCATTTGAATCTACAATAGCATTTTTAAGTAGTAAATAAATGCTTAATGCTGTTTAAAAGCATAAACATCAACCAGTATAATGCCACGTAGATCCGCTATACAGCTTACAGCAGTTTTTTGTGCCTTAGGGTGTACAATAGCATTTTAAGTAATAAGATAATGGTGCCGATTCTCTTGTCACAAATGCCTCTAAACTAGACTAAAAATCACTAAAATTTGGTTTAATTCTGTCAAATGACGATTTTCCATTCTGAAATTGACTATAGTGACACAACTTAACTATATTTTAGTTTGACAGCACTAAGATTGCTCTGAGTTATTAATTTAGTGAAAATGGTAATTTTGCTATTCTGAATTTTACGTTTTCCAACAAAAAATTTGATTGTCTAACTGAATCTGAACATGAATCTGACTATGTTCAATCGCGATTAAAAAGGTGTGGAATAAAATTAGGTGGCGTGGACTAAAATTCACACCAACACCTCGACTTCAGGCGTGCAAAAACGGTACTTTAACTTTCTTTTTTCTTTTTTTGCTCATATCTCGAAAACGGTGTGTCCTATCACAAAAATAATGAAAATTTCGACCCCCTTTGTAACCACCAAATCTCTACATTTAGATATTTTTATTTTATATTTTCCACACAAAAAGTCAAAACTTCCATACAAAACACGTCGAGGCTGCCCCAGGCTGCCTCCGGCACTAACAAAGACGTTGCGAAACCAAAAGAAAAAAAAAACACGTGGACTCGCGATTGTCAAATTCGATTATAGTTGTGTCAAAATTATTTTTAAATTTAGAGATTATTTTTCGCAGAATAGCTTCAAGATTTTCATAGTAAAAAGTAAGGAATTTTAGTGATAGTTTAGTTAGTTTAGTTCGGTGTACAAGAGAATCGGCACCAATGCCTAATACTGTTTAAAAGCATTAACTTGTACCGTTATATTGCACTGTAAATCCGTTATACAGCTTTGAGCTGTTTTTAGTGCCCTTTGTTGTGTAATAACTCTTTTAAGTATTAAGTAAAAGCCTAGTACTGCTGAACAGCATAAACGTGAACCAATGTAATGCTTGTATTTTAAAATATCAACTGAATTCTGTTGTACAGCTAACAGCTCTTTAGTCAAATACACGTGAGTTATTGTAATGCGTAAAGCTGTATGTACATTTATTTTACTGTATTCGTAAAAACATTTGTCGGTAATATTGGGGAAAAGCTCATATTATATGATCAACAAAACCACAGCAATATGGTGGCTATATAGATATTTTATATTATTAATTTAACTGTGTGCCTAACCGTGTGTGGGTAACGATTATAGATATTCTAATAATAAATGAAGTTGTGATCTCATCGTACGTGTAATTTAAAATAGCTAAAATAAGTGCAGCATTTTGTCTCACTAAATGTTGAAAAAGCCGTTTAAAGTAAGAATAAGAACCGGAGCAATCAGGCGAAAAATATCAAAGAATAAAGAATATCAACAATTATGATGACTTCGAAATCGATCAATGCACAATAGAAAAATTCGTGCGCAGAGAATTGTAGCGATATTAAAGAAGGTTCCGTAGGTCACCAAAATCAAGTAGGACCTGCCAACATTGGAAATACACATAATACGGAATCCTCGTGTTTTGAAAAATATTTTATTGCGAATAACGAGAATATTCGATAAAATCGTGTTTCTTCCTGCCCGCTTTATGCCGAAAATGTTAGCCTGAGAGCTCCGACGAAAGTGAAGATGACAGTGATATTAATAAATATGTAAAATGTTCTTCATTTCGTGAAAATATAAGAAGATGGGCTATGGAAAGCTATATTAATTAAATAGCGTTAAAAGATCTCGCGAAAATTATGAATGAATTGATTCCGGAAATATTATATGTGTTCAAAAACACCTAGATACGTCAATATAAAAAAATTGAAGGTGGCGATTATTGACATATCGGAATAACTTATAATTTAACTTTG
Organism: Dasypolia templi; assembly: GCA_963555695.1. NCBI lineage: Eukaryota > Metazoa > Arthropoda > Insecta > Lepidoptera > Noctuidae > Dasypolia > Dasypolia templi. Next base: position 3,217,439 of record OY743148.1, on the reverse strand, counting down.
CTATTGGAAAACTGGACAGATGTTCCAGAAAATATATCTTTAAATTTCAATTTTGACGGCTTGCCAATTTTTAAAAGCTCAAAGAAAGTATTTTGGCCAATACCGATATTGCGATATTGTCCTTGATCTTAGAGACGTACAATCTAAACTATTATGTTTGCATCATCATGAATACTCATATTTCATACCACTATTGCATACGTACCAATAAAAAACGTTATTTTAAGTACTAAAGTTTTTATTTATTTAGTTTAAGTTTATTTTACAATTACTTTTGCATGTTATAGTTTGTTATAGGTCGTCCGGGGTGCAACAATGCCTGTGTTATTCACGTCTGTGTCTGAATTGTCTTCCATTATTGAAAATTCAGCTTCGGCAAGCTGATATTAATAGATAGATTCGAATATTGTTCCTTTTTAAAATGCAGTCCATTAATCTCCATTCTTTTTTATCGGGCTTGGATTGATCATCTTTCATTAACTTGTACTGTGTCTTTTTAGGCGGCCACCACAAGTTAACATTTTCTTCCCACAAAGTACAATAACTAGTTTTGTTTTCCCGCTCTCTATCGTCTGTACTATTTTGTAGGGCATTGTAAGGTTGGTACAAAAATTACTGAAAAGAAGAAAAACATATTAAAAAGCATCAACCATAAAAAAAAATCGTGTATTTTCTGAAGTTTTTGACCATCCTAAAGTGTCTGTATATTCAAGTACTCGAATGGAACTATCGACTTTATTTATTTTTTGTTGATGGCACCATAATCATTTAAATAAGCCACGCGCAGGAATAGTTGTGTAGAAAATGCATTCAGAAAGCCCTTTTATCATGTCTTGGCAAACGAATTCAAGTTGTACAAAAAATCTGAAATGGGTTTTATTGCTTTGCTCAAGGATTCCCAAAACTGCGTTCAAGTGGTGGCACTATTTCAGTCTACATCAAGTCTACTGGTATACCGGTGAACCTATATAAAACTACTATATAGACCATGCCACTATAGTGGTTCATCAAAAGTCTTCTCTATGGCATCTGGCTTAATAATTGTTCACGTGTGAGTATTTATACTGCTGGAGGCATTAATTAACCTTTTTAAAAGCTCACCGGCAGCTATAGACCCGACACCATTTTGTAAATATTTTATAACCAAAAAGTATTAACATTCGCACCCATTTACAAAAGAAATAGACATTTAGAATAATCATATAACTTAATTTAATACAACCCAATCAATACTATAATGTTAATTATGCAAAATTCGTTCTGTACTAGGAATACACAATTGTTTTGATTATTTCACGCATATCTTTAAATAACATTTTATATCAAAACCACAAAATATCGAAAGCGCGTGAAAATTTTCAATAAAACTTCTACAGACTTAACAGTAAACTACGTTGCGCAGTGATATTTGAAGGCATGAAATAACAAAAGAGTCAAAAACTTACCCAGTATTAAACATTTTGTTTAGATGCAATTAAATATGGTGCCACTTACTCAGTTTTGACCGTCTTCATCCATATTAAATTACAACGTTAATTGTATTATAACATTTGTAACGTGGCATTAGAGATGTTTTTGCAATGATGTAGGGTTTATTTAAGTTCCAACTGTGAACATTTAAATAGCTCTAATCATTCTTTCACTACATTCTAATGCTAGTCTAATGCTTTTGTAGTGCAATGAACATCTTCATTATCAATAATATTGCTAGTATAATGCTTCTGTAATGCGATTGGAAACTTTATTCACCGAAATAATGCTTCTATAATGCGATTGATACTTTCTTTGACCACAATAATGCTAACATAATGCGCCTGTAATGCAATTAAACAACTTTGGTGAACCTGTTTAGGATCTAAAGCCGTATAATTTGTGCCCAAATAAGCATTACTGTAGAAGTATAAACGTTTGTAATGCTACTATAGAACTGACTCAAAATGCGAAAACGATACAGAAATGCTGTAAGTCGGCCGATATAATGCTTTGATGTGTTACTTGGGCTCTCAACCAGTAGACCAAGCTCACCTGAACAAGGTCGACGCTGAAGTCGAACGGAGAGCCTCCCTCCCTCCCGTCGAAGACCCTGATGATCCTCTGCCTCCCGTCACTCCAGACGAAGTGCACGACATCATTAAAGGGCTCCACGCTCGTAAGGCCCCCGGTTCGGATGGTATTACCAATAAGGTATACAAACTCCTTCCTGCCCCGCTAATAATGCTTATGACCGCCATCTTCAATGGCGCCTTGAGCAACAACATCTTCCCACAAGCATGGAAAGAAGCCACCGTCATCGGTATCCCAAAGCCAGGCAAGCCAAAGTCTGAGCCGGCAGCTAACGCCCTATTAGCTTACTCAATGTTCTCGGCAAAATCTACGAGAGGCTTATTTATAAACGTCTCAAAGACTATGCCGAAGCAAAGAGCCTCATACCAAAGAGCAGTTTGGTTTCCGAAGCCAACACTCGTGCACCCAACAGGTCCACCGTATCGTAGAGCACTTATGCGCTGGTCTGCAGCGTAACGCGACGACGGGTGTGCTATTCTTCGACATAGCGAAAGCCTTCGACAAAGTCTGGCACAACGGCATGATATACAAGCTTTACCAACTAGGAGTGCCAGATCGTCTCGTGCACATCTTACGAGACTTTTTGTCGAATCGCACCTTTCGCTATCGCATCGAAGGAGTGCTCTCGTCCCCTCATCCTATTCGCGCCGGTGTCCCTCAGGGTTCCGTACTATCTCCTCTCGTCTTCACGCTGTTCACCAGCGATATCCCAAAAAGTAAAAAGGCTCAGGTTGGCTCTCTTCGCCGACGACACTGCCGTTTACTATACCGGTCACTGTCCCAATGCTATAGCTCGTACTCTCCAAACCTCCGCAAACGTCTTAGGCGCTTGGTTCCGGAAATGGAGAATCGAGGTCAACCCCGATAAGAGTCAGGCGGTTCTCTTCTCGAGACGTCGTCGATTCCCTCCCCCTCTTCCCAGCCCGATCACTATGTACGGTAAGCCGATCCCTTGGGAGAAACAAGCCAAATACCTAGGCGTGATCCTCGATCAAAACCTTACCTTTAAGGCTCATATTATGGCGGTTCGCGCGCGCGCCTCCTTCGCTCTTAGCAGGCTCCACTTTGTACTGACAGCCCGTAGTAAACTGTCACTTAAATGCAAGCTGCGCATCTATACCGCAGTCATCCGTCCCATCATGACCTATGCCTGCGTTGTATTTGCGCACGCTCACCCACGTCATCTCCATAAGATGGAGACCCTCCAAAACCGTTTCCTTAGAAAGGTCATGGGTGCCCCCTTCTATGTCCGTAATATAGATCTCCACGTAGACCTTAAAATGCCAACCATAAAACAGTTCATGAAACGCTTATCTAAGCGCTTCTTCGACTGTGGCATCAAACACCCAAAATCTCAGCGACCGCCTGCTATACTCCCCCCCGCATTAGCATTATTCGCCGACCAAGTCATACTTTAATCGACCCCGATGACGCCACTACCCTCCTCCAGGAGAGCAGTAAGGCCACCAGCACTTTACACAAGCGCAAAACCCGATCGCCGTCATACCGTCCTCGCCGCCGAGGACCGCCGCGACGCCCAAATCCACGCCCCTCCCGACCCTTGCTCGAGCCAGCCCGCGCCGCTGAGCCTGTAGCTTTAAATTCGTCCCTAAATCACTCAAATCCTGTTCCAGCTAGTCCCTTGCTGCCCCCTTCCAGCGACGCCCTAAGCCGAGGTTCGTACCCCACAGGGGGTGCCCTTAGCGTGTTGTCGCTTAGTTTTTAGTTAGTATTTAAGTTTAAGTCCTGGCTGGAGGCCTTAATCTATTAGGGCAACCACAGGCAAGTCCGTTTAAGCAGACGACAACCTCATAGGTCGACCTGCGAGATGCCATACACAAAAAAAAAAGATCACAGGACATGGAATGAATCTTAATGTTACAAATGTTTCGGTTATTTTACAGGTGTATTTGTTTACATAGTAGACAAATTGAAGAATGAAATCGTCCTGATGCATCCAGACACGAACAATCCCGAAAGGCATGAAGTAAATATGACTATTTGTAAGTTTTTAACGTTCTCCTCGCTGCGAACTTTAATACGAGATACGAGACATATCGGGCCATGTGTTATGTCGCATATTTTTGGAATTCTGACTATAGGTCATGCCAGTTTCTTCACGACGTGGTCGTTCACCGTTTTGAGAGGAGTACTGGATTGCCAGTCACTTAGTATAAGTAGCCTGCTATAACTTTAGCAATAACTTTCCAGCTACATGTTTTCGAATTCCAGCCACATGGCCACATGTTTGTCAGCCACATGCGATGGCTATTCTAGTACTGAGACGAAATGTACCCGGGAAGCAAGTGACCAGTTTATTTTTTTGGGTTTTTCGTAAAGGTGAAGGCATAACAGCAGCGGCTCACGTGGCATACACCAAGGAGTTCCTGCTTCTCGACGACGTACAGCGAGACCGGCGGTTCGCTGATGGTCTGAGGTGGATCGAGGCGAAGGTCGCGCTCTGCATGCCAGTTGTCAAGCCCGATGGAGAGTGTTACGCTGTATTGGAGTTGTACAGGACTTTTGACAAAACTTACGATGATGTAAGACGTTTTATGATATACATACATACACAAAAAATATCATATTACGCCTCTAATCCTGGAAGGGTTAGGCAGAGGTGTGCCTTACCTCACACACATTCCGGTTATGTCTAAGTACAAGACAGCAAGCAGTCTACATTTTTGGTTGTGTACCTAACCTTACCCGTGCTTTACGATAATAATTATGATTCATATTATATACCTACAGGGTGGATTTTTGAGACGGGGCAGGAAGGGTTGGTCCCTTAATCGTTATCGCTACAGGAAAACGGTCTAAGGAGACTATCCATAACTTTTCGAGAAATTTAGATTGGCATTGACAGATTTAAAAAAAACAGTCTGAAAGAAAATGGGCAATTGTGACAAGAAACTTTTTGATGCCTTTCGATGTCTTTCGATGTTTCTTAAAAAGGATTTAAGAACTCAATTTGACCAACTGAGGTTTGTGTGCTACATAAGTCAAAACTCGTGAAAATCTTTTCCTATACATTTCAGCTCAGCCTATGATATAAACAACCCGTCGCATTTGAGATTGGTTTGTTGAACACTCAAAGTGTTAATGTCATCCATACTTCCGAAATTAGACTGGTAAACAAATAAAACAATACTCAAATGGAGACGTTTTCGGGTGAAAATACGTTTTCCCTGATTAGTCGGATTCTAAGAACCACGGCTGATCTTCACGAAGGGAAAGTTGGTTTAGATAAATGTGTTATATACATATAGATATAAGCACACCCTCCATGTTGCTTTTCACTCAAAAATCGAAACACGGGAGCAAATAAAAGAAGCATTTAAAAAAAAACATTATTTATTAAATTACCTACATTTAAAAACAATATGAATGCATTGTTCTTGCTCGGACTTTGTCTCTACGAAGTAGCGACTGCTCCTTCTGTTGTTGGGATCGCATGTCTTGTCGCCACAGCTTCTGGCCTCGGATCTCGATCTGTTCATGCCAAGCTCTTGCGTTTTCCTGTAACAAAGTGATGATATAAATATTTTACTAGGCGATTATCTTGGTGAACGCCTGGTGTTTATAGTTAATGTTGTTTTCCTGTCGACTACCTACCTAACAAAAAACTTCTTGGGTTGGTCACATAGTATCTCGTACAACTTTGCCTATTAGCTGCGAAAGAACAAATACTTCATGGCAATAATGTAACTGCCGGGGACAAGAACGAGTCATGCACACGGAAAAGTATTGAGATATCTTTCTAGGCAAAGTTGTCTTTTACCTACAACTTTGTCTACGACTTTGGGTGCTTGTCATTCGGAAAAACAGCAAGATTTAAAAAGATTCGGGTTCTACCTGGCAAGGCATAAGGTCCGTTTTCCATTTTAAAAAAGCATATCCAAAGAAAAAAGCATGAAAATCCAGGCTAAGTTGCAACATTTTACGGTAGGACACTTAACTGAGCCGTTCAATGAAGCAGAATCTTTTACTTTCGAAGAATATCGTTTGGAAACCACAAATTAGTAGTTATTTAGGTTAAATAACGAACAATTAAAACAACTAATAACGAATACAAAAACAACTAACTTAATATTTGTTAGAAAAGACAAGTAACAAATGTGGCATGAGAGGAATCTCGGTTTTGTACAGTTTGTATTCACTAGATGGCGCTTTACATTTACGTCACGTTTCTGAATCGCGGTGTTATGATCGTCCGCCGTTGAACGACCCTGGCGCGTTTCTGTAAGCAAATCATACTTACCTGGCATAGGGGATACCGTGATCATGAAGGCGGTTCCCCCAGGGCGAGACCTTCCCATTGCACTGCGGTTGGGTTGACCCCTGCGATTATCCCTAATGTGGATAACTCGGATGCGTAATTTTTGATAGTGGGGACTGCGTACGCGCCGTCCCCTCGGAATTCTCACATCGTATCCTAATTCCTAAGAATGTCATAATATCTATCGCGTGCTCCAAAAGTCCAAATCGTCACGTGACATGATTAAAATTTAATACCACCAACAATTGTTTTAGCCATGTGTTGTTAACTATTTTGTTGACATCTTTAGTTATTGACAAAGTCAAGTCATTTATTTCAAAGCATATAAAAAATATGGGTGTTCTGTAATGTATACTCTGAATCAAAATTATTTATTACTTACACTACTACTTGTATGAGACATCTTTCCAATAGGAATGTCTTGAGCCTTGCCTTGAAACTGACTGAAACTGTGGACTATGCTTAACTATTCCAAAAGCCGGGGTGATTTTGTTCCCAAAGTCTTTTCTACGCGTTTTTTCCCTTACCAGCCTGTCATCGTCTGTTTCGTAGTCATAAACATATTTTTTAAAGCTGTTCAACAGTACTAACTACGTAAAGGCTAGGTACTGTGAGAATACCAAGTTCTTTAAAATATGGTCGACAGGTGTGTGGAGTTTTAAATGACAATTTTGAACAGCAACTTTCATCACAATTTCTAAGGTGTAAACAACAAACGAAAATAGTAACAATATCGTTTTGTTGTAAATGTCAGATAGAATGCGTGTTTTTTACCAAATAAAATGCGAAAGTAAGTTTGTTTGTTTGTTTGTTTGGCTTCCATTAATGGAATTGCCTAAAAATGCAATGTCAACACTAACTAGTTGCAAGCTCTCAACTACTTAACTATGAGGGCGGCACTGAAAATTTCGGGAATCAAGGAAGTGACACAACATTACGATTTAAAAATGTATTTATTGCTTTTCGAAGTATTCTCCGCGAAATTTGACACATTTTTCCATACGATGGAACCAATCATTGAAGCAACCATTCCATTCGGAAGTTGGGGTCTCCAAAATGGCCGTTTTGTAAGCGTCCACAGCTTCTTCAGGTGATGAAAATCTGTCCACGCAATTTATTCTTTATTTTAGGGAAAGTATAGAAATCATTAGGACTTAGGTCGGGGCTGTACGGCGGATGGTCTAATAATTCTATGTTTTCTTGCTCTAAAAACTCTTTTGTTCTGTGTGCGGTGTGAGAACTCGCATTGTCGTGATGGAGGATGATGCGGCGGTTGCAGTTCTCTTTGCGGAGTTCAGAAGCGACCTGTGGCAAACAAATGCTAGCATACCATTCTGCATTAACCGTTCTTTGTCCCTCAATAGTCGTAACATGGCCGGTTTTGGAGAAAAACGTGGCCACCATTTTTTTTGCAACACTCCGTGAACGAACAATTTTTGTTGGCTTTAACTCATTTTCGAACACCCAAACGTTTTTGTTTCGGGTTCGGGTTCGTACGCGTATATCCAGGATTCGTCACCTGATACGATGTTGTATACAGCATTTGAGGATCCTGCGTGGAATCTTTCGAGAGTTCTGATGCACCAAGTAACGCGAGCCGCTTTTTGCTCTTCACAGAGCGAATGCGGTATCCATCGGGAAAACAACTTTTTTACACCTAATTGTTCATGCAAGATTATTTGTATTTGACTCATGCCAATGTCTAAAGTTGCCTGAATTTCGCGGTATGTCACATGTCGATCTTCCTAAATCAGCTTACGCACAGCATCAACGTTTTCTTGGGTGACTGCAGTTTTTGTACGACCTTGACGGGGATCATCACTGAGCTTGACACGTCCACGTTGAAATTCAGCAAACAAGCGATAAATTGTGGTTTTGGATGGGGCTCCATCACCAAATGCAGAAATCATCCGGTCAACACACTGCTTTTGTGTTAAACCACTTCGAAAGTCATAATAAATCATCGCTCTTGAATTTTCTCGAGTCAATTCCATTTTCTCAACGACTAAACAAGTTTGACAAAACCTTGTGACAAGACCGAGAATCTTTTTTAAAATAAATAAATGATATTCGATTTTTAAAACCAAGGAGTTTTCAATTAAAAAGATTTTAATATGACAGGAACAGTGGAAATATTCCATTCCCGATACTTTTAGTGCAGCCCTCGTACAAACAAACAAGGTGAGTTATATCAGTTTAGGGTTAACAACCACTCCTGCTGCATGTGTGAATTAATATTAGTTCCACTTGTACTGACCAGATGGCGCTTTTACAAAACCTACTTTTTATGACTACAAACGTCAGACATCAACAAAACATTTCCCATACAAATCTAAACGTCCTTAATTATTTGAGGTAATTTTTCAGAATGTCAGAAATCACAAGTAACAAGCTATAATAATTCTGTTCTCAAATCTCAAAGAATTTTAAAATAATAACGCGTACATGCGTTCTAAATTCGAAGTTTAGTTAGTTCTGTTCATTTTCGGCCATTCTTAATTGTGGTGGCCAGTCTATCTATATCATGTTCGTAAGCATGGAAAGATATAACATTTAAGACAACTTATCAAAGAATTTTGTGGTAAGTATTTCAAAATCGTACACTAAATCCAGCTAGGAATTGTTTCTTCTGAGCAACCTCGCAGTATCCTAACCGTTTTGGGTCGAGTTTTCTCAGGCTGAATGGAGCAACAATCTTTGATGGGTGGTGGGTAGAAACTGAAGAGACTTCTACCCACCACCCTGCAGTAGCTGAAGATCCAGTTGAATGGCAGGTGATTGGAAAGGCCTCTCCAGTTGTGGACTGCTTCAAATTGATGATGATGATAATCTTTAATTCTAGAGCGTTGTATACACAGTGGTGAGCGTGGCTTGCTGGGCGGGCGCGGCAGTGCACCAGGCTCAAGCGAGGGTCGTTCTACAGAAGACTGCTCACCTCAACTCTGAGCTGCGCACTTTGCTGCAGAACTACTTCTGCGATCGGGCGTCTATTGATACTATGCTGACTGATATGCTGGTAAGCTGATAAGATTTTATGTCTGTCTCCCTATCAATTAATTGGTTACACTTACAATAGAATAGTGTCGCTGGCGATGGTAACTACTGCATGGTACCAGCAGGCCAGATGTTTCATTTTGTAGGGTTCCGTAGTCAACAAGGAATCCATAAGTACAGACGGACGGACGGTCATGCCGAACATGTCCGTCCGTCCGTCTGTCCGCAGCTTAGCTCAGAGACTCTTAGTACTAGGAAGCTATAATTTGGCATAGATATACATATTAGTCACGCCGGCAATGAGGTAAAATTTTTAACCGTCTTCCCTACACCTAAAGTGGGGATGTTTTTTTTCGTCTATCCCAATGGTCCTTCAAAAATATTGCGGGTGAGAGAAAACCAGTTTTCGGGTCAAGGGTAAGGATAAGAAACAGGATCGAATTGTTCAAAAAAAGTTTTTGTAAAAATCTCCCACTTTTTGCTGGTTGTATTTTTTTTTTCAAAATCCGTGAATGTCGATCTTAATTTCATAAAAAGCTTTCCCCTACCGTTTTACTGCCCCGTCTCAAAAATCCACCCTGTATATAGCGTGTTCCGTAAGTCGACGCCAAGCCGGAGTCGGGTGAACTAGGTCGGGTAACGGAAAAATAAAACAAATATTTAAAAAAAAAGTTGCAACAGGAGTTAAAAGACCGTCACTGGCAGTAGATTTTCTCGTTTTTTTTTTAAAATAAATACCCGCTATTTTTAAATACATAGCAATGTTTTTTTTTATTCTGTTAACTATTATGACTTGATGACCTATCACCCGATTCCGGCTTAAAGTCGACTTACGGGACACCCTGTATATATATTTAGGTAGATAGATTCTGCAAATCTCTTCGTAACAAAAGGGCATAAAGCATAATCCTTTAAAATTCCACAGACGGTGGTAAAGTCCTTCATCGGCGCGATGCGCAGCAGTTTCTACATTATTGATAGGGAGCACATCGGGGACAACCTGCAGGCCGACATGTGGGACGACGGCTGGTTCAACGAGAAGACCACCATGCCACGGAAGAAGCTTAAAGTCAAGTTAGTGGCTTCAGAAATGTTCTGGGGAAAGAACATTGAGATATTAGGTCTTTTCTTGAAGCTTATAGGAATATCGAATGAAAATGATCATCTGTGCATGCAGTCTTTCTGAAGATTATAATACGAAATGAGGTGGTCTGGAAAAGAACCAAAGTAAAGAAAGAAAAGACGTTTATTTGCGGTAAACATGACGCAGAGAACGAAGAACACAAACACAAAAAAACAAGTTGGTGGAAAATATAGTCACATCCACGCAAAAAACACAACAACAATACATCACAAGTCGACATTGCCCCCAGAACAAGCAAGCTAAAGTTGCATTGGCTGGCTGCAGCTGAATGAGAGTAGCCAGGATAAAGTACAAAAATGACGTGCGATTGAAGCGGCTTATATCCAGCAGTGGACTATAGGCTGATGATGAACATCGAAGGGTTAGCTCCACGTTGTATCGCCGCCACTCGTCAAGTTTTTACGCGGAAACACCTCACTTTCTTTTCTGCTCTATCCCTGTCTGCCTAACCTGGACCGACGCACGGCTTGCTAACGGTGGAGGGAATTCACAGGAAGGCACTGGACTGGTCTCTGTGACGACGCTTGGGGGGAAACCCGAGTCCAGCAGTAGACATCTTTTGGCTGACTGAAGATGATCAGTCGTTTGCAGATAGATCCGACATATTGGGACGGATAAAGACTGGTGCCAATTTTAAACAGTCTTAGAATACTCTTTTTACCTATTGTGGTATAATAATTTTATTGTAGGTGCATAGTCTTCACATATAATTAATGTACTTACACAAAATATTGTAAAACATTTTGGAAGAGTAACGGTGGATCTCTTGCCCATTCTTCTATATTTTAATTTAAATGTTTACATTTAAAAGTGCCTCTTAAGTGCCTATTTCAAATTAATGCTTTGACTTTGAGTAGGGAGGCCTTTTCGCTGCAGAGAGAACATCCAGCCTAATGATATTTTTTGACTGAACTGACTTTTTTTTTCTCTCGCAGTTTAAGTAATGAACAGACACCCGCAGGCTACGTAGCCCGGACTGGGGAGACGATAAACGTTCGTGATGCCTACAAAGATACCCGGTTTGCTAAGGAGATAGACCCAACTACGGGCACCGTTGTAAGATCCTGCCTAGTGTCACCTATCAAGGATAAGAAAGGAGTTATTGGTAAGTTTCTGGTAAAAAAATAACACTTTGCGCAACTTGATGGATCTCAAGATAGGATAAGGTGTGACAAGACCAATAAGGCTGGTATTTTTAAATTATACTGTCCTCTCTTTTATGCCATATTTCGCTGGTATCGTTATTTTTTTCATTCTATTATAGTGCCTGATAATAAATGGCATGGCAGGTGCAATGCTGGTCCTGCTCCACAACCATGTACCGGGTAATATGACTTTTATTGACTTAAGAGTGTGCCCTGCCGGCTGATAGTACCTATGTCACGCTCACTCAAACGTCTAGCTGACGGTGGCGCGTGTGTTGGATCATTTAGCTCCCTTCAAAATGGTTGAGCTGAATGGTGCTGATCCATGTGTCGTGTTCGTGAACTGACTGCGCCCGAAGGTGCCACTTGTTTGTTTTTTTAAGCTGTACTTGGACGCTTTTAAAGTGTACGTCTTTTATACATGGTTCTTACACATAATTATAAGATCAACATTAATGATGTAACTAATATTTTTGTAACAATATTGTTTAAAAGAGTGTCCAAGTTCTTGCCAGATCTTCTCCATAGATCTTCTACTACGCTTTGGAATGGTCAGCTAGGTTCATATTTTTGACTGACCGACTCCTTGACATTTCAAATGTGCCTGTAAATGGTTTAATTTAAATAAATGCTTTGAGTTTGAGGTCGAGCAGACAAAATAAAACAAACAATGTTCCACATTAACCCGGGATCAATATAGCTTGCCCAGTGCAACAGTGGCATGATGCAGACTGACAGTAACCACTAGCAATAACCAGTGATCATTACTACAAAAGGATATTATTTTGTGCTCATACAGGTGTGGTCCAACTTACGAACAAAACCAACGCACAGCCGTTCGATTCGGACGACGAGCAAATCTTCTCTGTGTTCGTGAGCTACTGCTCGCTTATCGTGCACTTCTACAACATGCAACAGAAGAAGATATACCATGTATGTATCATCTGGTATAAATAAAACAAAGTCGTGTTAGTTACACTATTTAAAACTCAAAACCCACCCCGGATATACCATGTATGTATCATCTGGTATAAATAAAACAAAGTCGTGTTAGTTACACTATTTAAAACTCAAAACCCACCCCGGTGTTCCCTTCGTGCATCAGGGAACACGGGAACAAAAAGACATAAATGAAGGTTTTAACTTAAATTCGAAACTATAAAATGATAACAGTAGCCATCTGGTAATCATTTTGTTTAGAGTTCTTTGCAATAGAGGGCGTTTTAATCTATTTGTCCTGTCATCACAGTAACCACTATCGTTACAAATTTAGATCAAAAGTTGTTTGTTTTGTAATCTATGTTTTTCTGAACCCGGAACTATAAAACTTTTAAATATAGAGGATTTCACGAAATGGTTTAAAAGTAGGTCGACTCCTAGATGGCGTTGGAAAAGTAGTTTCTGAAAATTAGTGAGTCGCTGATGCTGCCATCTGTTGAAAATTTGGACGAAGAAAACTAGCCTTACTTAGGGAGGTGTCATTTATTTGTATGGATGGGATTGGGTATCTGTACGTAGTATTATTTATTTATTTATTTATTTATTCACCCTATACATACAAATATCCTTACAGGCTAGACCCAATACGATATTGTACACTGAAAATTTAAATAGTTCCACTGTTTTAACCATAGCTAATTCTAAAGGTAGCTGTTCTTGTAAATTCACCCAATGTGCAACAGAATATGTCCAAGTCAACAGCAATGAGGTTGAGAGTGCGGAGTGCACTCGTGAGCGGCGCCTCGCACAGTAAGTTAGTTCGCGCGCGCGGTTCGGCCAGCAACCGCGGCTGACGAATTATCTGTGGCTCGGGCTAAAGTTTGATGATCGTGTTTCCATTCACAGTTATTTTTCCTCTGACAGCAGCACCCAATAGCAACCTTATTCTAACGGTTATAAAGATCATTGTGAATTTGTCAGACTTGTAAGTAGCAACAACCCAACAGCTACCTTATTTATTTATTTAAACTTTTCAAACACAAAAGGTACAAAGGAAGCCTTATTACAACGGTCAAAAAGATCACTGTGATTTTGTCAGTGATGCAAACTCATAGGTGTATGTGAACGGACTGCAGTTGCGCACTTGCTTAACTAATTAGCTTCACCGCTACATCTTTGATGGAATGGCAACTCTAAGCGTCAATTCAAACCGACTTTACAAAAAGGAGGTGGTTTTCACTTCGGTTGTGGTTGTATTAAAAAAAATATGTTTGATACCTCAGAACTCCGACATTTATAAAATGAATTGTTTTTTTTCTTATGTTTCAAATGGTATACTTGTCCAGTGGTCCCACATAAAGAACATCGGCCAAATTTGTATAGACGCTGGACCTGACTTTTATTTTGAGTGTCCAGAAACCAATTATAGTGAGATTGGATTGTTTTTATGTAGTTATCACCATACTATTCGAAAATATAATCTAAATGGCCAAGATATTTTAATAATGGAAAAAATATATTTGAGGTTAGAATCACTAAATAAGTCGATTTAATGCTAGGCAGACGACATACAGTTTCAGTATTTTAGCGAAAAGCGAACAGTGTAATTAGGGATCTCATTTCGTTCTTGTTTATTTATTTCGATTTCGTTCAGATCAATCAAAACGCACTAATACCTACAGATAAAAAAAGGGCTTTTTAAAGCTTTTTAATGCCCACCATGGCTGATTTCAATTCTGACTGAACAGAGATTTAGTCGCAGATACAGTCTTGAGTCTGCATTCTCACTGGGTAAACGAATGAAAAAAGGGTTTTGATAAAATAATTTTTATTCCTCTCTTCGATCGCCGGGTGTCAAACAATTAATCATTATCGCGCGTCGATGACATTTAATGTATGTGCTCCGTTGTACGCAATTGAACAAAACATGGTTTCTATGAACTTTTATTTTTTATGACAAGAATCCATTCATAATGAAAACTTGTTGTTTTGATTCATTTTTATTTTTAGAATTTAATTACATGAATAACTTTTAATAAAACGTGAATAGTAATAATCTTTGAGTACTAGGTCATTTCATAAGCCAAACGAATCGTCAATAGGGTGCGTTTTGAACATGCTATTCAAAAAAATTCAACGAAATTACTTAAACAAGAAAAAATGTATATCTTTTTTTCTGGCTTCATAATGAGATTTCTTATGTTTTATGAGTATTTGAAAAAGAACGGATTTTTTTATGTATATGGCATAACGGGACGCCACAGACTCATCGTCAGGTACGATTTGGACATCCTCCTGTGGTCAAGTTCTATTTTTCCACATAGTATCATGTTATCTACTTAGTAAATAAATGATGTACATCAGAACGTTCGACCAATCGAGGTAGGGAGCTGGCTGCTACACCAGTTTTTTTTTTGTGACGATTTGGTGACTCACATAGATGCCAGCCAAATAATTTGTGACAGTACAGTTCGAAAGTTAGAAGCATTTATGTATGGCCGAACGTCCTGATATCAGAACGTTCGGCCAACCTGAATCTCCATAACTGAGGACCTTAGAGAAACTGTTACTGAATAAGGATTTAGTGACGATTTGGTGAAAAACAACCACTACTTTACTTTTAATCGCAATGCCACCGGTTAAAAGTAAAATGACCTTTAGCTCCCGGAATATCAGGACATTCGGCCAACCTGATCTCCATAACTGAGGACCTGAGAGAAACCATAAATAAATTAAGATTTAGTGACTGAACTGAAACCAATTTGTATTGCTCTAGGTTTTTTTGTGAGGACCCCATTCAATAGTAAATTGAAAACTAAGCATTTAACCTCAAAACATTGGTATTGAAATAGGGTGACCGACGGCCGCCATGGCCCACGCACAATGGTCCACATGAAGGACTAAGTGCGGAAACCAAACCCTCTAACATAGAACAACATAGAACATAGGGTGACCATGTATTTTAACGAAACAAGTATTTATCGTGTACCTACTCAATAGGTCGAAATAGTTGATATAAGTTGACCATGTAAATATTCCAATGAATCAGTGTCCACTTGCGTAGTTTTTGTTTTATTTTGGCCGAGTCAATTAAGTAGTTAGGTAGGCAGATACATCCTAATTTGTTATTTTTAAAATCATCGTTAAATTGGGTCACCACAAGAGAAGATCTGAACAAGAATCCGTCAAATCGATATATTTGACGGTTTTTTTTTTATGTCAACTGATATGTGAGATTGACGTGAAACTTGTCAAATCGGATTTGCTTTGGTGGTGGCCCGACAATATTATTATAATAAGAAATTTCAGTACTTAGGTATTAATTAATAACTACACGAAATGACCTTTAAAAAAATACTAGTCGACAAAATTACGGCTTTCTTTATGCCACAATGTAAGCTACTCATTTTCGATGGTCCTGCCTGTTCTACTATAGTACCCAAGGATGTAGAAGCACAACCTTAATGACGGAATCTAGTTAGATCTTCTCTCGTGGTGACCCAATTTTCAATTCCAATTTCAATTTATTTATTTCATAATCAACAGGTTTTAGCAAATACATTTTAGAGGCCTTCTTTTAAGTATGGAAATACCTGTGCCAGAAGACCTCCCTCTTCCATACGTCTATGTGAATACATACAAAGCCTGTTAATGACAGAATCAATACCAAAGTAGTAACATTACGAAAAATAAGAATATAGAATCTACAGATAGTTAATTACATAGGTTAGATACTTGAGTTCGTAATCCCAGACAATTTGCATTTCATTCCAACTGACAAACAACACTGAGAAAAGCAGAGAAAAAGTTAAATGGTTGCAATAGCATTAGAATCCTATGACGTATGTCATTGAATTTGTTGTATCACATTTGATAATTATCTCAGATTCCGAATCCAAGCATAGTTATTTGTGGAGTGTAAGTGTGTGTGTGTGTATGTGTGTGTGTATGAGCGAGGAAGAGAGAAAGGGAAACCAAAAGCATATTAGTCGTATTCGTGTGAAGGATGTAATTAGTCCGCATTTCCATTATCTCTTAGTGTACACTCGTAAGTTAAATAAATGATTATTATGTTACTGGATTTAGGAGTGCCTCAGTTTCTTCATATGTAAGGGTCTTTAGCCAAGCAGTCAGGGATTTCTTGCATTCGTACTGAGTTTTTTGGTAAATAGGAAGTTTTTTGCAAATGGTGTTATAAATACGAGTAGTTTGGGCAGCATATTGCCGCCTTGCGAACGCAGTACGAGCCCTAACTCCAGCCAAACGACCGTACTTCTTTCTTTTCCTCAGAAAACCAGGATCAAATACCGTTGTTTTATGCATTTTTAAGGCAGACATTAGAATATATAACTTTCTCACAGTTAAAAGGTCACATAGTTTGTAAAGTTCTTGTGTTGAAAAACGATACGGTTTAAATAAATAGTTTTGAGAAGGGCACGCTGTGATCTTTCTACATCTAGGAATTTGATTTTGGAAGCACCCCCCCAGATAGGAATGCAATAGGTTAGAATGGATTGGGCTAGAGCAGTGTATATTTGTTTTATAAGATTCACTGAAGCAACATGCCTGAGTAATTTAAAAATCCAAATGAGTTTTCTGATACGGTCACTGACCAATGCTACGTGATAATGCCAAGAGAGTCGCTGGTCAAGTAAAATACCCAGGTATTTAGTCTTATCTACCTTTTCGATAGTCGGACATGCACAATTAGTGTCCTGAATATTGGTACATTGGTGTATCTTTACACTGAAATTAGTACCAGTCTGAGTTCTATTACTTAGGGAGAAACATGTAGATAGTCTTCTGGCTATTGAGCGTAAGTAGGTTAGTTCTTAACCAGGAAGCAACCCTAGATAATCCTACTTCCGTCTCCTTCCGCACAGAATCCCAATTATCGCCGATAAAGACCAGCGCTGTGTCGTCGGCATACGAGAAGACCCGAGCACCACCTGCCTTCAACTCACATAGGTCATTGATGTAGATTAGAAACAAGGTGGGCCCAAGGACGCTCCCCTGTGGCACACCGAATGTGATATCAGAGTCACTGCTTGTATACTGGCCAATTCTAACCTTTTGTGTTCTATGTGTTATATAGCTTTTGAATAATTCAAGAGGTGTGCCTCTTATTCCCATATATTCTAGCTTGCGTACAAGAATGGGAACAGAGACAGTGTCAAAAGCCTTTTTTAAATCGAGGAATACTGAGAGGCATTTTTTCCGCGATCAATGTTTTCAGTAATGAGAGATGTTATAGCTGTTACTGCATCTTCAGTCGACTTGCCCTGTCTAAATCCATACTGTGCATCTGATAATATTCGATATTTATTAAGGAAGTCTAATAATCGTTTGTTTAAAAGTTTCTCAAATATTTTTGACAAAGCAGGTATCACTGATATAGGCCTATAATTACTGACATCATCTCTTGCTCCATTCTTGTACACAGGCGTAATTATAGATTTTTTTAAGAGATTAGGGAAGATACCTTTACTAAAGCACAAGTTCGCTAGGTGAACAATAATTGTGAGAACTTCGTGCTTAGCTATTTTGAGAAATAGGGTTGGAATGTTATCCCAGCCAGGAGCGCTACTTGATTTTAAATTCATAAGTAAATAATGTACTTCGTCTATATCTGTATCCAAGAGAACAAGTGATGTTGTTTGAGTATTATCTGCTCCCAAGTAAGTCGTAACATCCGATCTAGTATTCGGCAAGATTTTTTCTGCAAGTCGTTTACCTATTCCCACAAAATAATCATTTATATGATTGACAACTTCAATTGGCGATGACTTTTCTGCGAATAGTTTAGTGTTATCTGCGTCAATTTGCTTCATATGCGTTATGTTTTTAATATTTGACCAAAGTTTTTTACTATTTTTGGTAGAGTTAGCTAATTGTTCCCTCTCGTGCCGGCGCTTCAGTTTCTTAATCAATTGATTGCAAAAATTTCGATATCTTTTATAGCTAATTTTTAGTATATCATTGTGCGGATCATTTTTTAATTTCTTTTGCAACGTATTTCTATTTCTGATACATTTTAAAATGCCGGGGGTTACCCAGGGTTTTATAGTTCGCTTAGTTTTGGGTAAAGTAGTCGTGATAGTATTTTCTTTCAAAGAATCCGAAATTCTTTCAATCAAGAATTTCACGACAAAGTCAGGGTCGTTAGAAAACGAAGAGTTCGCCAAGATTTTTGTCTACTAAAGATTTTAGTGCCATATTGAAATCGGTACTTGTTTTTGTCTTATGAACTTTATGTTTTAGCTTGACTTTAGATAGGTTTAGGAATAATAAAGAATGATCAGTAACAGAAGTATTTAAGACAGCAATGTGAGCAGATAATTTATCCTTATTAAGCTTTATCATAAAATGGTCAAGGCAATTGTTTAATCTAGTAGGAAAAGTGTGTCCTGCCAACAGTCCATGCATAGTTAACATTGCCAAATAGTTTTGCCTATTGTTACGTTCCTGGGCTTGCTCAGATGGAGTTGGTGTGAGATTTATATTTATATCCCCAGCCAAGGTAATACAGTTACAGGACTTTATGGAGTTCAAATATGTGTCAAGCGAGTTAATAAACATGTCGGCATTGGCATTTGAAGGGGATCGATAAACCCCTAATATAATATTGTTATTATTAATTTTAATTTCCAAAGCAGAGGCTTGGGTTAATTTAATTTCCCTTACATTTGCTGCAATATTATTAGTGACGTACACAACTATTCCGTCGTTTTTATTTATGTGATTTGTTGTTTGAAAAGCTGAGAAGTTCGGAATAGTGGGTATAGGTTTAAAAGTATTGAGTTGACTTTCTGTTGAATCAGGATATCCGGCTCGAATTTGAGACAAGACAGAGTAAGTTGGAGATCATTTAGGTTACTATAAACGCTTCGTATATTTTGACAGAATATTTTGCAGTCATTATTTTGTACTTGTACGTGTTTAGTCAAATCTTCAATATCACAGTGAAAAGCCTGAGCTATATTTGAATTGTCTATATCGTTTAGTGTGTGAAGTGAACTATCCATTAAGAAGATTGACTTGTCTGAGGGTGAGCTTCGAAACATATTTGAGTGCAATGGATGTATACAGGCGGCAACATAATTTTGATAACCGCGGAGTATAATATGCTTGTAGTGAGGTTTTTAAGTATGTGAGAGTGTATGTTTGAGTGTAGATTTCAGTTGTTGTGTATAAAAAAGTATGGGTTAAAGGGAGTGAATGTGTAGTAGTACAATTATTTATAACAAGAGTAGTAATAAGAAACATCATTTCTAAAAACACAAAACAAAATAAAAAAGCTAAAAGACCGTGTAGAGTTAACATATTGTCAGGGTAAACATAAACGTGGACTTCTCGTTTTCGGTCTAGTCAGGTTCCCTGTGTGAGCTGGTGAATCTGTGCTTCAGACTTGACCGTTATTCTTTGCGACGTTTCATCTTTTTTCAAATATACTCTGCCGTAAGCTGTCCAGCAAAATTAAAATTTCTTTGCCTTGACTAAATCTCGCGCAAGAAAATGGAGACGAGAGCCTTTCGCAGTAAGTTGCTCCGACACAAAGATAGGAGAATCCATATTTGAGCGGCATCCAAGATGTTTGGCAGCAAGCTCATTTTGGCATCTAGTATTGAAAGACTTACACATCTTGAGCAGTTCAGTTTTCAAAAGTGGTGAGGAGGTTTCTACAATGATGGAGCTATTTTGCTCTTCCGTCTTGCTCACTCTGTACACGTCTTTTATGTCACTTTTCTCAATTTTGCAGTCAACCCAATTTAACGATGATTCTAAAAAGTACAAATTGGGATGTACCTGCCTACCTAACTAGGTACCGCTTTTGTGGATGATTGTTTTTTTTTTACGTTAATAATACTCTACCAAAATACAACAAAAACTACTCAAGTGGACACTGATATGCATCCCCTTAAATAATATTTCTATAGTAAAGGATCTTGGGGTTCTCTTTGATGGCAAACTGTCCTTGAACCAACATATCGAAGCCATAGTCAATAGGGCTTTTAAAATGTATGGATTTGTGATGAGATCTTCAACAGACTTCAAGCGCACCTCAACCTATCTCTATCTGTATAAGACGCTCGTTCGCTCCCAGTTAGAATATGCGGTCCCTATTTGGAATCCCTTCTACCAAAAGTACGTAGTTGAAATAGAAAGGGTCCAGCGAAAGTACCTCCGTGCTATGTGCTACAGATGTTGTGGGACTAAGACTTATCTATCATACTCCCAACTTCTTGATAAGTACAAGCTTATCAGCTTGGAGAACCGGCGTAAATACCTGGAGGCCAACATGCTTCACGATATTGTTCACAGTCATCTCGATGCCATTGATTTGACGAGTAAGCTGTGTTATTCTGTCCCTCGAACAGTTCATGTACGTCAGGTTCGTGTTCGTACTCTGTTTGCGCTTAATTCTTGTCGCACTAACTCTGGCTTGCGCTGCCCTATTCATAGAATGTTGGAATCCTATAATTCTAATTTCAATGATATTGATATATTTGCATGCTCAAAAAATAAATTTAAGTCTAATATTATAATGAAATTATCTTAATTGTAATCTTATTACTATGTTTTATGAATTGCATAATTTAAGTAATTGAAATTGTTTTTTATCTGTTTTGGTTTTGTTACTATAGCTAGCTTTATAGTATATTACTTATTGTTTTAAATATTTGTTAATTTTGGTAATGCTCGTCTAGTGGCAACCACTGATCTTTACATATGAATTATTTGCGGATAATGTAGTGGACTGCAACATTGCTCCTTAAAAAGTTTGTTAATTATTGTATTATGTATGTTGTAGTTGTTTATTATCCCTTAATAAACTAAAATAAATCAGCTCAACGCTGCTTGTGGCTTGTGCACAAAATGTTTGACGTGTTTTGTTTTATTGGTTTTGAGACCCACTCGATAAATACTCATTTCGTTGGAATATCTACATGGTCAACTTATTTCAACTATTTCGACGTATTGAGTACCTAGAAACACGATCAATTATTGTTTCTTTAAAACACATGGTCACCCTATTTCAATCGTCATCCGCCATTGTGCCATTTTATAGATTCATCTTAAATCAGTAAAAATACTTACACCATTGCACTGAAAACCTGCACAGCAATTTCTTATTCTCGACGACTGCAACACATTAGGGGTTTTAACGAGTTTTCTAGGCTTTTTAGTTGTGGTATAATCGATAATCCCAATGTTTTGAGGTTAAATGTTTAATTTTCAATTTACGATTGAATGGGGTCCTCACAAAAAAACATAAAGCAATACAAATTGGTTTCAGTTGAGTCACTAAATCTTTATTCATTAACGGTTCCTCTAGGCTTCTTCGTTGTGAAGGAATCGATAATCCCAATGTTTTGAGGTTAAATGTTCAATTTTCAATTTACAATTGAATGGGGTCGTCACAAAAAAAACTAAAGCAATCTAAATCAGTTTCAGTGCCGTCACTAAATCTTTATTCATTAATGGTTTCTCTCAGGTCCTCAGTTATGGAGATCAGTTTGGCCGAACGTCCTGAAATTCCGGGAGCTAAAGGTCATTTTACTTTTAACCGGTGGCATTGCGAGTAAAATTAAGTGGTTGTTTGTCACCAAATCGTCACTAAATCCTTATTCAGTAACAGTTTCTCTAAGGTCCTCAGTTATGGAGATTCAGGTTGACCGAACGTTCTGATATCAGGACGTTCGGCCATACTTAAATGCTTCTAACTTTCGAACTCTGTACTGTTACAAATTATTTGGCTGGCATCTTTGTGAGTCACCAAATCCTCACAAAAAACTGGAGTAGCAGCCAGCTCCCTACCTCGATTGGCCGAACGTTCTTATGTACATAATAAATGTATACGAATTTGTGTGGGGTAGGTAGGTACCACAAAAAAAAGTAATGTAAAATTTATTTTAAAAAAAACCGACTTCCGAAATCTAAGTTATTTTTAAATTTGTTGTTTTTTTTTGGAAGTCGGTTGTTTTTTGTAATAAAGTTTTTTATTCAAGTAATTAGTAGAGACTGGTATTAAATTACAGGCCAACTTGAACCGCGTGTACTTCGAGCTCATGGGTTTACACCTGAAGCCTTGCCACCACGACCTGGAGGAGCTCATTGGAGCCAGCAGCGTTGTGGTACCGCCTCCCAACTTTAAGAGGTAAGGGGTTGAAGGCAGCTGCTCAACAAATTGCAACTTTATGTTTAGATGATGGCCTGGCCACATACATGCTGACGTACCGAAACAACTCAATTCCAACTAGATTCACCGTAAAGTGTGAGAAGTGCGATGTGAGCTAAACATCAGAACAGTAGTCGCACATCTTTATGTCGTAGCAGTAAGGCTCATTTTCGTAGTGCAAGTGTGATGTGCGGTGCGATACGCTGTTGACTGTTGAAAGTAACTCTGTTATGTTTTACACCTAAATCAATTTATTAACAACGCTAAGATAAGGCAACGATGTGGTTTAAAAGAAGATGTACTGAAATTAAAAAAAAGTATACTTAGATGGTTTGGTCATGTTGAGAGGATGAATGAAAGGAGACTAACAAAAGGTATTTACAAAGCAGATGTGAGTGGAAACGCCTGGAGGGGACGCCCTAGGAGGACATATAGTGACCTTATTGGTGATGTCCTTCAGAAAGGTCAGGTGCGTAGTACTCGCCACCGTCGTGCGTGTATGAACGTAAACTTGGCAAAAGGAGTATGTAAGGATCGTAGCAGGTGGCGTGGCATGGGAAGAAGGCGTGAGTTTATGTATGTATGTAAGTAGGTACAAGAAAAAAAAAACCTCGAATGCATAACTTCCTCCTTTTTCTGTTGGTTTTAAATACGTGCAGACGAGTTCGCAGGCAACAGCTAGCAAGTCAGTGTAGTCGAAATAGTGGACGTCTTTCGACAGAATGATAATCATGGTTATGGACAACTCACCCCTGCGTAGAATACAAAAGTGATGTTCAAGACTACAGGCGCTATAAAGTAGTGTTCTTGTTTCAGTTTCGACTACTACATAAGCGAGAACAGCAAGGAAGACATGCCGGGGCTCGTGTGGGTCATGTTCTCGGAAACGTTCTGCTTCCCGCGCCACTTTGAACTGCACCCAATGGCTGACTTCATTCTGTCGGTCCTGGGCTGCTACAGAGATAAGCCGTATCATAATGCGGAGCATGCTTTCTGCTTCACGCATACTATGTACCTGATCCTCATCAATAACGTCGGACATTTTGATACTATTGAGGTACTTCAGTCATTTATAACTAGAGATCGTAATTTCGAATGCATATTTCGTTAACCTAAAGTTAATTTTTCGCTGAAAAAGAATGGAAGAATGGATTCTTAAAAAAAAATGTTAAACAAAAACTCGGTATGCTAGGAACACCATCACAAATCTAGACTAGACTAGATTTGAAGAACATTTGGTGCCGATTCTCTTGTACACCGAACTAAACTATCACTAAAATTCCTTACTTTTTACTATGAAAATCTTGAAGCTATTCTGCGAAAAATAATCTCTAAATTTAAAAATAATTTTGACACAACTATAATCGAATTTGACAATCGCGAGTGCACGTGTTTTTTTTTTTCTTTTGGTTTCGCAACGTCTTTGTTAGAGCCGGAGGCAGCCTGGGGCAGCCTCGACGTGTTTTCTAAGGAAGTTTTGACTTTTTGTGTGGAAAATATAAAATAAAAATATCTAAATGTAGAGATTTGGTGGTTTCAGGGTTATTAAGGGGGTCGAAATTTTCATTAATTTTTTGATAGGACACACCGTTTTCGAGATATGAGCAAAAAAAGAAAAAGAAAGTTAAAGTACCGTTTTTGCACGTCTGAAGTCGAGGTATTGGTGTGAATTTTAGTCCACGCCACCTAATTTTATTCCACACCTTTTATATCGCGAAAATAGTCAGATTCATGTTCAGATTTAGTTAGACAATCAAATTTTTAGTTGAAAAACTTAAAATTCTGAATAGCAAAAATGCCATTTTCACTAATTATTTTTCATTAAATTAATAACTCAGTGCAATCTTAGTGCTGTCAAACTAAAATATAGTTAAGTTGTGTCACTTTAGTCAATTTCAGAATAGAAAATCGTCATTTGACAGAATTAAACCAAATTTTAGTGATTTTTAGTCTAGTTTAGAGGCATTTGTGACAAGAGAATCGGCACCATTGTGTCTTTATTAAGCTTATCGTACTTGTTGACAGGCCTACACTGTCCTCCCATACCTATTAACACTGTAATTTGGAAACATTGTAAAAGTCAATTATTATTAAAAGAGTAACCGTGGAGTTTCTTGCTGGCTCTTCTCCAGAGGAATACCCTGGAAGCTAAAAGGGAGCTCTTGGATTTGAGATTCGCATATAAATTACTAAATAATACCATTGACAGCCCACAATTGGTATTTAGGTTCAATTTCAGAGTACCCGATAGACCACTTCGCAAACCTATAACACTCTTAGCTCCACCTCTTCGCCGTACAGTGTTTGGTGCTAATTTGCGTACGCAGTCTCATAAACACAGCGACCTGGTTGAGGTTCACGCAGACTCAATTTCGACGTTTGTCAGACGAGAGTTTAAGTACATTAAAGTCCTTAAAATTAAATTTATAAATTACAACGAGCCTTTCGCATGTGGTGTTTGCCTGTAATTGATTGTGCAGTTAGCTTAAAGACACAATTACTTTTATGTTCCTATCTGTGTTAAATCTGTAACAACTGTTGGTGATCCTTAATTAAATAAATAGGAAACAACCAATTGCAACCGTGCACCTAGCTTCTGACGTTTCTTAAGTGCCCATGTAGGTTTATGTCTAATAAAATATTTTGATTGATAGATTGATTGAACACCGGGAATGCATAACTAGTATGAAAACAACTTCTAAGTAAAAAAAAGCCTTTGTAGTGTAAAAATACTTGGTAGTTAGATATGCATCCGATTCTATAGTCATTCCGGAATCGCGGGATTTTTTCGATACAAAAGCGCATTTCATATTAGCCAACCTCTCAACTTTAGGTGAATATGCATCCGAGTTTCCAATCTCTATTTATAACATCACACGTCTGTTTTTCTATGGGTTTCGGCAGAGTTGCATATATGTATACTACAACCACATTTCGCCAGTTATGTTTAAGTCCCATGTAATAGGGGGCGAGCCTATTGCCATCAACCGGGCACAAACTCAGACTCCGGGCTGTTACTAAGAAATTTCACGGTCGGACACGGTAACGAGTAATATTTTCTGAGGTGGATAGAGGTCGTGCCGTCACAGTCCTGACAAATTCTTTGATTCTTTAGCTATATCGAGTGGTGTAATTATATGTTCGATGTAGATGATAGATATGTAGCTGCAACACCAAATTGTATCCTCCGATTTTGTTATCATCAGTTTTTTTTAATGGTCTCCCACTATGACAGAAAAATTTAAAGACGTATTGAAGTCAAAACCCAATCATTCTTTGCCCGACCCGGGAGTCGAGCCCAGGACCTCAAGCTCAGCAGTAGCGCTCGGGACCATTACACCATCGAGGCATTAATAAATTTATTATTTATTATATTATGCTAATCGAATCGCTGTTCCCCTAAAAATCTTGTAGCTGGGCCCTCTATGACTCTCACAAGTTGATGGCGGCTACTTTGTGGTTTTGATGGTATAGATAGTGCAATTCAACAAGACGCGCCCCACCAATTTTTGGTTGCGGGGATCGCGGGGTGCGGGGAGTTTGCTCCGAGCGTCAGGCGCGAACCGTCAGCGGTTCGATGCACACAAGTAGTATACCCTATGTTGCATAAATCCAGACTTGGCACGAAAGTTGCTCTACTTTATATTTTTTTTAAATGTCGAGAAAATCTCAGCGTGTTGTACTTAAAAGCCAGGTATGTAAATGTTTGTTTAGAAGTTCGTAGTTACTAAAACACATGACGAAAGCAAAGGAAAGTAATTTAATTTTGAAAATAGCAAATTTTACTAAAAAGAAGACTTCATTTCATCTTTAAAAATAAGTAAAACTATTGAATGTTTTTTATTTTATTTTAGGCAAGAGAAATTATTTCTAAAGTTTATGATTTTATGAAAAAAGAAGCAAGTAAAAATTATGCAGAAAAACTCACTGATGCGCGATGGAGAGCCGCACAGGCTGTTGGAGTATCTGAAAGCACAGTGACTAGAATTCTACGCGAAAGAAAGGAATATACTAATACAATGAAGCAAACTACGGTACCTGCTATGGAATCGAATATAACTATGGAGACGGATGCGGTAGTTCCTGTAGTCCCAAGTGCGGAGCGTACAACAGAGCCGACTACGGAAGCGGATATTGAGTCTGAAAAAGAAGCGAGTACGTCGCATTCGAATCTAGTAGGCAGAAGTGCTTCTATTTTTACATCACATATGAAGAAGAGAAGGGTAAGACCACGAAAAATTAATTTAGACGAATTTGATATTGGTGTAGTCCGAACAACTATCCTAAATTATCATAGAGAACTTAGACAATTTCCAACATTATCACGACTTAATATTGTTTTGAAAGACCGTATACAATTTGACGGATGTATTACAACCCTAAGAACATTGTTACTTAAACTGGGTTATAAATGGAGAAAAACTGAAAATAACAGGAAGGTGCAAACCGAAAAACATGATATTCAAATGTTAAGATTGAAATATTTAAAACAGGTAAAGTCTTTTCGTAATGCAGGTAGACCTATAGTCTACGCAGATGAATCATATATTCATACCAATCACGTGCAAAAAAAAACCAGGGCCGAAAAATGTTCTAAAACAGCAATAAAACAAAATATAACAAAAGGTATGCGCATAATTATAGTACATGGCGGAAGTGCAGAGGGTTTCGTACCAAAAGCGTTGTTGACATACAGAGCAGAGATCAAATCCGGAGACTACCACGATAACATGAACACAGAAAATTACTTATAGTGGCTAAAGGAGAAACGAAAACCAAATCTCCCAAATGAGGCCGTGGTAGAAGACTTGGCTGAATGCAAAAAATATCCATTTTGAACCAAGCTACAAAAAACCTGAACTTTATGACCTTATATTAAAAAACAAAGAAACCTTCCGCAGGAACAAAGTTGACGAATTATTGAAAGAACATGGATTCACAGTGCTTCTGCTGCCTCCTTATTATCCAGATTTAAACCCAATCGAAAACATTTGGGGTATTGTAAAAAACTACGTTGCTAGCCGCAATATCAATCAAAATTACACTTCGATTATGCCCATTTTAAATGAATCATTTGATCGAGTAAATAAAGCTGTCTGGTTCAATACTTGTCAGCACGTGGAAAAAATAGAAGACGAATACATGAGACACTGTGATCTTGATTTTAGTTTTATTATAAATGACGGTGATACATCAGACTCTGAATCAGATATTTCAGAAACGAGAGAATGACGATTTTCATTTCTCAATAAAGTTCAATAAAACTTTTTCACGTATTTCATTTATGTCTATAATTACCCCCTATTATAAAAATGGTAATATTATCGTATAATAGCTAATAATCACATAAAATATCCACACCTAAAAATAAAAATAAACATAACCCTTTCCTTGCAGTCGGGTAAAAAATATAAAATTAAAGTAGAGCATCTTTCACTTTGACCATGACGCTCTCTCCTGATTAGTCTATTCATTGTAGTGTGCGTGTGCACTCATAGGTAATTAGTGTGTACTGATAACATTCAAACATTGACGGAAGCTTGCACACATATACTATAAACGTTTAGGAGGAATAGTGGGGCGCGTCTTCGTGGATTGCACTATCTATAGGAGTCCATCAAAAACCCTTATCAGCAACATCACCGAGACTAAACAGCCAGGCAACATCAAAAACTAAGCAGTGTTGTTATTTTTCTCCACTTTCCGTTCGCTTTTCTTCCTATCTCTTCTGGTTTCCGAGTCTTCATCCGATTCAAAGTTTAAATAACGTTAACACCCTGTGTGTGCACTATAACCTAATTCAGTTCCAACTTAAGACCTGGTGATTGCAGACGATAGCCCTGATGCTCGCAGGCCTGTGTCACGACCTGGACCACCCCGGCTTCAACAACAACTTCCTCACGCTGGTGAAACATCCGCTCGCCGGCATGTACAAGAACTCCATGCTCGAGAACCACCACTTCTTCCTCGCCAAGAAGATGATTCAGGTAATTAAAAGATCTATCTCTGTTTCATAAACATATTATAATGTATTACTTGTTATTCATTCATCGGCATATAAATTCTTAAAATGGAACGCTGCACACGGGTAGAGCAATTTCCTTAGGTAACAGGGAGTGGGTGTCTAGAGCGTTATGACCCATTCGATTATTTCAACCAGGGTTTCATTTATAGATAGCGGTATGGAAAATAGACGGGTAGTAAAATCAAGCATTCACACACCGTTATGCCAAGAGGTCGCCTGCCAAACTTTTCTAATTTTTCATCATGGGTGTGGTTTTATAGTTTATGAGTTTTTTTTTTAATGGCATCTCGCAGGTCAACCTATGAGGTTGTCTGCTTAAGCGGGCTTGCCTGTGGTTGCCCTAATAAATTAAGGCCTCCAACCAGGACTTAAACTTAAATACTAACTAAAAACTAAGCGACTACACGCTAAGGACACCCGTTGTGGGGTACGAACCTCGGCTTAGGGCGTCGCTGGAAGAGGGCAGCAAGGGTAGTCCCTTGCTGCCCTCTTCCAGCGACGCGAGCTAGTGCTGGATCAGGATTTGAGTGATTTTGGGACGAATTTAAAGCTACAGCCTCAGCGACGCGGGCTGGCTAGAGCAAGGGTCGGGAGGGAGTTTTTGAGGGTGATAAAACCGATAGTGAAGTCAAAATGAAAATATAAGATTGCGCCCGCGAAAGTGTTTTTTTTTTTTCAAAACCAAAATCAACAGTCATTTATTCAAATTAGGCAGAGAATCAGCACTTTTCGAACGTCAAAATTACATAAGACAGTCCCCCGAAACGCAAACTTAATACATAAATAAAAGCCTCCAGGCCTAAAGAGCATGGCAGCTTTTTCGTCTTGCATGTCGTTTTCAAAGTTTTCGCGGGTGCTAAAGACGATAGTGAAGTCACAGTGAAAATCCCAGATGGCGGCTGTGAAAATTATTAAATTATTTTTGTGACCTCATCATATAAAAAAAGGTTTTGGCAGAAGGAACACTTTGTCACGATCTTTTGATTTTGATGGCTCCTCGTAACGCTGGCAAAATGGCGTGTCTTCTTAGACAGGCCATGGTGGCCGGGTATCCA
The DNA here is from genome assembly GCA_963555695.1 of Dasypolia templi. Lineage (NCBI taxonomy): Eukaryota > Metazoa > Arthropoda > Insecta > Lepidoptera > Noctuidae > Dasypolia > Dasypolia templi. The sequence continues at coordinate 3,187,614 of OY743148.1, read as the reverse complement.
GAGGAGGTAGGTACCAATCTCACTAAACGGATGTTAAATTATGATTCCATTCTTTTTCTTAGACGATGGCAAAAAGAACGAATAATATACTTTGCCCCAAAATGCAAAACGCGACTACATTTAAAAACGAAATATGCAAAAAGCATCTCCGCGCTTTTTTGGTTCCCGTTCTTCTAAGATGTTGATGTTTAACTTCATCAGGAACGTCAACTCTGCTCTGTCATAGTGTTACAGCATTATGCTGAGCGGCGGTGTGGATGTGACGCATATTTTCCGCTACCTTTTTTTACATTTTGTTTATTTTAAGGCAAATAGATGTATTTTTCTTCTTTCTATTTATTTAGAATTTCTCATTTCGTTCAGGACAAGAACATCCTAGCCCGTTTCGACAAATGCGACCAGGAGCGCATACTAGACGAGATCAAGTACAACATCCTGTGCACAGACCTGGCGGTGTACTTCCAGATCCGGGCTGAGGTCACACCGCTGTTAGCTGACCACGTGTTGGACTGGACCGATGTCTCGCATCGGAAGATGCTTAAGGTTTGGGATATCATCATCAGTCTTTTGCCCGTATCTCAATTTATTTTCCAAATAAACATGAAAACCTCACTTTCAGGGAATACTAATGACGACGAGCGATCTGTCTGGATGTTGTAAGCCGTTCGGTATATCGAAGGCGATAGCGGAGTCTGTGTATCAAGAGTTCTATGAACAGGTTCGTCAGATTTGTAGTTTTTTTTTTGCTTATATACGGGGTGGCAGGGACATGGACGCGCAACCCGTTACCATGGTCTCAGGACATGATTCTAACAGCCAAACCCAATAAACTAAGACAGATCGCTACTGATGATAGACTGTACAATTCCATCTGACCCTGTCAAAAAATAGCTGTCACCGCGTTATAGGGCCGCATACTTTGGCTTCTTAAGGACGTTAATAAAACCAGAGATTGATAGCTTTTTATATCTCCAGTACGCCAAAATTGGAGATAGATACGTTATTTGGTTCGGCCGTAAGACAGATTGCTACTGATGATAGACAGTACAATTCTATCTGTCCCTGTCAAACAAATAGCTGTCAACACGTATACTTTGGCTTTATTGGGACGTTTAAAAGGGATCTATATGTTTTTCTATTGACAAAGTTTTTTTTTTAACTTTTCCATACCTACCTGTATTTTGACCACGTAGGTGTTACACTTTTCTATGAAACATTTCTACGTCAGGGTCTAGGATCATATCCTGAATTCATGGTTACATTGTGCTCATCGATGTCCCTGCCACCCTGGTATATTTTCTTCAATGATCGGTTGGTTTGGAGAGGTCCGAGGCAAAGTAGAACAGCCGCACGGGTCGATCGATCAGGTTAAGCTACGCTTGCTGCGGCCGGTGCTTGGATGGGTTACCATCTTTACATATCGAGGCCCCTCCTTGCTTCGGAAAGCACTTCAAGCCGTTGGCTGTCATTCGTGGATCTTTGACAGAAGCCCGAAAGTCTGACAACCTGTCTTCCCAAGGGGTATCGTACCCAGTAACTGGGCTGTGGTCGACTGGAAGACAGTCGCTCCATGTAAAATACTATTATTCAGCTGCATCCAGTGAGACTAGAAGACGCTAAGCAAATGGTGATACTTCCTTCGATCATCAATATCATCATCCTCACACAATTAAAGTGTGTGATTTTTACTCGCACTTTGAAGACTGAAGTACCATAACTATGTCGATGTCGTGGATGTCATACATATTGATCGGCAGTTATTTAGAACTTAACATTACATACATAAAATCACGCCTGTGATCCCAGAAGGGTTAGGCAGAGGTGTGCCTACAGTACACCCACATTTCGCCAGTTAGGGTTAAGTCCCATGTAATAGAGGGCGAGCCTATTGCCATCAACCGGGTACAAATCCAGACACTGGGCTGCTACTGAGAAATGCTACTTAGAAAAACCAAATAACACTACCTACCTACCTTATCTTGAACTTAACACGTAGTTAACTTAAAATTCAAATTGCAATCCAATTATGAATTTTATGAATGGATAAACTTTTTTTTTTTGGGAGATAACTTAATCGCACTTATTATATTGTTCTCTGAGTGCAGTGGTGGCCCAGTGGTAATGGTTGACTTACGACTTACGAGTTGTAGGTCGTAGGTTCAAACCCGGACAAACATCGTGAGGAAACCAGCATGACCTAAAACCAAAAATTCGAAGACATGTGACATCTACCAAACCGCACTGGGCCCGCTTGGTGGATTACGGCCCACTCCTTCTTCACAGATAGGAGGCATAAGTATATCCCAGCAGTGGGAACATTATGGGCTGATTATGATTATGCTTTTGTCTGCAGTGTTTTTTTCTAACTGCCACAGTTTCTCTCCATTACTGAATGTGAGGATTACGAGGGTGGGTATTTTTTCTTTAGTTAGTTTTAATGGGAGTGTGGCAGATCTAGTATGGTACCTACTTTATGCGGCCTACTCAAATATCTTTTCCGTCGAAGTGTTTTTGAACCAATTTACATAAATAAATATAGGTAATAGACTATTTTCCTGAATTTGTTTTATTAGATTTTCGAAACCTAGAAAAGTATTAAGCAACGGTAAAAAAAGTTAAAATATCTCAACAACTGGCGAAGTTCCATCCGTTTTAAGTCGATGCTAGACAGAGACAGCATTATTAGCATCTGATGCCAAAACACAGGAACACAATAGTAACTTCGTGCCATACTGTACAATGATCGTTTGGCGTGACCAGGATAGAATAATAATTTTAAAAAGTGGTAATCTTTCCATTTTCCACCGATGTTATTTTGTTTTCTGCAAATTGTCTTTTTTAACATCTTTAGAATCAGTAATAATATATTTATATTTTTGTCAGTGAATACTCCATTTCCTAACTGTCTCCATGTATGCCAGGGCGACCGCGAGCGAGCTTTGGGCTACACGCCCCTCAGCATGATGGACCGTCGCCGCAGCGTCAACCAGCCGGCCGAACAGATCCAGTTCCTCTCAGTCGTGGTGCTGCCCTGCTTGCTCATACTGCAGAACGTCTTCCCTAACACCAGCGGGCTCACTGACAACTGCAGGTCAGCATAGCTATTCAAATCTATTCGACATGCTGTCGTTTTTTTGCGTTGCCTCCAACTGTGGCTGTCTTGTCTATTTGATTTAAAATGACACCTCTTTGGTCTAGTGGTCGCAAGAGCTACTGCTGAGCATGAGGTCCTGGGTTCGACTCCCAGGTCGGGCATAGTGTTATTGGGTTTTTCTATCTAGAATTTCTCAGTAGCAGCCCGGAGTCTGGTTTCCTGCCCGGTTGATGGCAATAGGCTCGCACCCTATTACATGGGATTTAAACATAACTGGCGAAATGTGGGTGTACTATAGGTACACCTCTGCCTAACCCTTCTGGGATTACAGGCGTGATGTGATGTTATGACACAATTTTTAGGTTTCGGATTTGTGAACAGCGTTTAGAGGACTTTTTTCGTTTCCTTTTGTCTTCGCACGGTTTGTGCATTCAGCCAATAGCTCGTTTAGTTTCTTACGAAGAAAACAGTTAAGGAAACGAACTTTAGAGGACTTCTTTTATCCTAACATTCGTGAACGTCAGTACCGCGGGGCCACGTCAAGATTTTGAATGTTGAATAGCTTACCTTAAACATGGTGGATTTTTGAGACTGGCAGTAAGGGTAGATACACCTTAATCGTTAGGAGACTATCCATAACTTTTTGAAATTTAGTTCGTCATTCACAGATATTAAAAAAGTTGTACAGTCAGCAAGAAAAAGGACTATTTTCACAAAAACTTTTTTTGATGTCATTCGCACCTGTTTCATAAAATAAAAAAAACTTAATGAGGCCAACTGAGGTTTTAGTGCTAGAAAATCACCAAAAACTTTTCCCAAACTTATCGTAGGAAATTTGACTCTCAACTTACTTTTCAATATTGGATAGACTAGCCACTACAGTTTATGACTGGCCGAAAAAAAATTTTAACCTTTCTTTGGAATTACTAACTAATTCTTCGGATACAACAATATTTTACCGAAATTAGGAGAACTAATAAAACGGTTTGCGAAAGCGCCATCTGGTCAGTACAGTTGGAATTAATATTAATTCCCACACATCAACACATGCAGCAGTAGTGATATAACTCACTTTGTTAATAGTTTAGAACTGGCAACTAGTTGGTGTTGACATTGCATTTTGACAGAAACTGGATTTTAGGCAATTCGTGTTTCTATTTTGCTTCCTAGCTGTTGCCCGATTATGTCCTTACTCAGGTCATGGTCTATCTGTGTGCCAGTATCAAGCTAGGTTATAAAGGACGTATAGAATACGTGCTTTTATGACATATATAATATAACAGGGGCAAGACGATGTTGGCACCATTTTCGTTTATTGTTCACATCTTAGAAATTGTGATGAATGTTGCTGTTCAAAATGTTCATATAAAACTCATATTTACAGTACACTTTGTAAACAAGTAGTAATGTTAGTAATTAGACGATTATATCCTAGACTAGCTGTGCCCGCGAATTCGATATCCTGCATGTCGAAAAAAAAAGTGTCGCTTAGAGAAGGTGTAGGTAGCACACCTCCATTGAAAAGGAAGTCTTCCGATCTTCCCTGGTGGGAAGTGCTGAAGAAGGATCACGCTATAAGACCGCAGTTGAAAAATTTTAATCGAAAACAGGCGAAAAAAACTACTTATGAAATTATCAATATGTAATGACACAGATATTGTAATACTACGTAGTAATGATATTGTGATTTGTATTATTGTATCTGTGTTTCCTTTGTTGAAAATCCCAAATAATCACGTAAATATCTAAAAACTTGTTTTAATGAATAAAATGCTTCTCCGTAAACGATGTTTTATTTATTTATTTATTTCATTCTATAACAATTTGCATTGTGTAGAACATTACATCACTTATAAAATAAAATTATTGCATGCAGGAACAATACATTTAAAAGGATAATTAAAATGTATGTGAGAAGTTTACAAAAGTCAAATTAATTTTAAATATGTCATCAAATAATTACAATGTCAAAATAATAAGTGTACAACTTCATCGTCTTCAAGGTCCTTGAGCTTGATAAGGTACTGCTAATAATAGCAGTACCTTATCAAGCTCAAGTGAGTGACTATTTGTATCATTTAACATAAATTCTGATACCGAGTAAAAACATTTTTCCACCAAGAAGGCTTTTAATTTAGTTTTAAATGAGTGAGAGCTATAAATTAATAATTTTAAATCAGTCGGTAACCTATTAAATAACTCTACGGCTTGGTATCTAGAACAATGCCTAGCAATGTTAAGATTTCGTGACATTTTGTGTTTCAATTCCTTCCTTCTTGTGCTTTCTCATAACTTACGTTCCTCTTGTGTTTCAAACTCATGAATATACTTGGCGAAATAATGTAGGATTACTAATATATATAAACTTGGTACTGTTAAAAAGCTTAATTGCTAAAAGTGCCCTTACATGAGTCTCTTTGTGAGATCCTTACTATAGTCCTTATGGCACGTTTCTGCAAAATAAACGATTTCTGACAGTTATAACTATATCTGTTACCCCAAAGCATTATGCTGTATCTTTATCTAGATGCTACCAGCGCATAATATACAGCCTTTAGTTGCTTAACATCCAACATATCTCTAAGGCTTCTAAGTGCATAGCATGCTGAAGAAATTGATGAGTAACATCTATGTTAATCCCTAAAAAAAATACAGTGTCCACTAATTCAATCTTGTCTCCTTTGATTTGTACATCTAAGTTGTCATTATGGCGAGCTGTAGTTTTAAATAGAACTATGTTAGTCTTACTTGTGTTTAGCAAAAGGTGATTAGCTGTAAACTAATCGCAGAGATTTTGTAGGCTTTTACTAACATTTTTGGTCAATTCTTTTAAGTCATTCGCCCCAATTATTACATTTGTATCATCTGCAAAAACAACAAGATTTACATCAGGCTGAATGCAATGCATAAAGTTATTTAAGTCGTTAGTAAATATAATAAATAGTATTCGGTCCTAAAATGGAGCTTTGGGGCACACCACGTTTTATATTTGTAATTTTAGAGGTGTATATAACTTCATGATTACTTTCGACAAACATCCGTCTATTTTGTAAGTAAGATCTTAGAAGTAGTAAGGCCTTGCCTCTGATACCATAATATTCAAGTTTAGTTAGTAGTCATTCATAATCAATCGTATCAAAAGCGGCGCTAAGGTCCAGGAATAGCCCTGCCACTTTAATTTTGTTATTTAATTGATTTAATATGTCATTTATAAGAGTGTTTATTGCATCTGAGCAACCGACGCCTTTCTGATACCCAAATTGTCTTAAATTTATGATTTTATTTACATTTAAATGTGACATCAGCCTAGCCTTTATGATTCTTTCAAATACTTTTGATATGGTTGGTAAAAGGGATATTGGTCGGTAATTTTTCGGATCAGTCTTGATACCTTTTTTGAATATTGGAACAACTTTAGCCAATTTCAACTGGTCTAAAAAGACCGACTCTCCGAAACATTTATTTAAAAATCTGAAAGAGGGAATGCCAAACAATATTCTCTTTCATAAAAGATTTTTTATCAGCCATTTTACTAATGATCTTTGTGATTTCAGATAGTGTGGTAGTATAGAAGTTTACAACACATTCTACTCTTTTAGTGCTTTCTAATAGAAAAGTCATTGCCTTTTCTTTTTCATTGCTAGTAAGTGACGATTTGAACACAAAACTGTCAATGAATATATCTGCGACCTGCTAGGGGTCGGTTGTCACTTTATTGTTTACTTTGAGGATTTAATTTCTACATTGCCTATTTTTTGTTTTCTTTGTACATATATTCATTAACAAGTTTCCACGTCTGTTTAGTAATGTTAATAGCGGTATTAAAATGTTTTATTATGGCCTTTTGGTTTGGTAAATAACTCTTCTTATAAGTTCGAACATAGTTGTTTTATTATTTTTAGAGTGGAATTATTTAATTTACCTTAGTACTCTTTTCATCTTACTTGAAACTTTAACCCCCTTTAGTAATCCACTGTATTGATGTGTTTTTAAATGGCTTTACTCTAATTGACTTCTTTCGGTAACAGTCATGGAATGTTTTACCAAGACAGCTTATAAAACTCTTTATTCCCAAATTCGTCCAATTTTTATTACTAATACTTTTTTTGAAAGCAATACTCTTTTTCTCATTAAATGTTCTTCTTTTTATTATTAAATTTAGATCAGGGTTTTTCGATTTCTTATTTATTCTATCAAGAACTACATTGCAGAAAAGTCCACCATGACCATCCGCCAAACCATTGTGATCAACAAAACAATGATCAATGTCATCATCAGCGAGATTTGTATTTATGTTGTCCAAACACGAATATGCGCTGTTCCGTATAAAAGTAGGAGTATTTATAAGGTATCGAAAATTATAACATGTCAATATGCTTAAAAATTCAGCATGTTTCTTACTGTCAACAAGTACGTCAATATTAAAGTCACCACATATAATGCACTTCTTGTTAATAAAATGTTCTAACTATTTTTTCTAAACTAGTTATAAAACTTTCAAATTTTTTATCTTAAGGACTTCTGTAGCAACAACAAAGATATAACCCTGTTTCAAGATCTTTAACTCCACAAATCTCAAAACTTTAAGACCTATACATTTTTTTTACAACATCAATATTTTCACTTTCTTTATCTATATGCGCTAAAATAAGACTACCTCTCCGTTTTTTGTTCGTCCTTGTGTTATATGAAACTAAATTATAATTGGAAAAATTAAATACATGAGCAGATTGTAGACATCAGAAATGTTCTGATACACACAGGTAGTCCAACTGAATACCCGTGGTAGCAATGTATAATACGAACTCAGTTTTTTTATTACTTATTCCACAAACATTTTGATGAAATATTCTTATAAAACTGGTTTCCTGCATCAAGGTACTTTTACAGACTGTATTTGATCCATTATTCGCGAAACAGATCAATCTCGTTAATAACTGTGCTATAATTAGATACAAGTTTAGATGAAAGTTGGTCTGTGTTCATTTTATTGAAGTAATAAGGAATTGTACCAGTTTGTAACCGACATTTTTCACTACCTTCATAGGCTTGCGTTATATTGTACCTACAGGTATGTTCATGTTCTGTAAGTTTAAATTGCGTCAAATATTTTTTTAAGTTCCTGAAGACATTTTTTATTGCTGTATTATTACCTTGCCCGTATGCTTAGAAAACATTTCATATGAATATTCTAGTTGTTTGTTCGTACCAAAAGTGTATGAAAATTTAAGAATCTGATTATTTAGGGACAAGAGTCGATTAAAAGCTTCTATTCTGGAATTAAACAAACTAGTATTCCATTTTAATTTAAAAGTAGGACAACATACAATAATATTCGTATGCAATATCTTTTCAAGTTTACATTTTATATGATCTACTAATTCTGCATAATAAAATATGTTACAACCTCTAACATCTGCTTGCCCCTCGATAGACCTCCTACAATAGCGCGCGAGTTGAATGCAGAGCTTAGGAATGCGGTAGTGCTGAGACCTAATTATAATTATTGATGACCACAATGAATAATGAATGTCGATAAATTTAAACAATGTTATAAGTTTAATTTTATTTTTTACACTAGGTAAACATGATGAAAAAAAAACAATATCATAATGCAGCTTGTGGGTGAAGTATACTCGGAGGGCCTAAAACGCCCTACGCGTTCAGTATAACAATGGATTTAGGATGTTGATGGGGCTTCCGCGCTTCTGCAGTGCCTCGCAGATGTTCGCGGAAGCCCGTGTTGATGATTTTCATGCCATAATGAGAAAAAGGGCGGCGTCAATAATGGGTAGGTTGCGCGGAGGCTCCAACAGCATCCTAAAAACATTATTTGACAAGGTGGACAGCCCCTTTATTAGGCACTGGGTGCAGAGGCACGTGCCAACTTGTGTTGAGCCACGTAGGTATTAGTTGTTGTTAGGTTAGGTTGTAAGTTTTACTAACATAGTTTTTAAGCCGTTGTTACTAATACTATATGGATTGTGTGTTAACCAATGTATGATCCGAAATAAACGCAATAATAATAATGATCACATGTTTTTAATAATCATTTCACAAAACGGAATAAAAAAAAAAAACAGATTCAGAAATGGCAGATATGGTTGAATCGGTGTCACTATCCTCGCCGTCACTGACCTCAATGACGAATCGATCTATGGTATCTTCAATTAATCCATCTCTTTGCCAATAATTTTCTTCTAAAATTATGACGTGATCATCGAAGCCACGCCAATCTTCCTCTGTAACCTGAGAAATCGCCAGCTCCGTAACTTCTTTTAACCTTTTTAGGGATAAATCTGAAGTAACATTGTGATGCCGTACTATTCTTTTCACTTTTGCCCAAGCCAACTCAATCGGATTGAGGTCGCACATGTACGGTGGTAGTCTTACAACGACATGGCCATGACTCCTGATGAATTCATCGATTTTAAATGATTTTTCTATTGGTTTATGTAACTGAACCAAATGGAAGAGCTCATCTTTTCTCATCGTGATTGAAGCTTCCACATTATTCTTTGTTAGCCATTCTAACATTATAGGTTTGGTGCTGGACTTTGTTGGGACTTTATTTTCTTGCACACTGTGATACGGCGCGTTGTCCATCACAACAACGCTGTTTTGCGGTAGATTAGGGATTAACATACCAGTGGCCCACTTTTCAAAATTAACACTGTTCATCTGTCCGTGATAATCACCTGAGGTAGTACCAGCTTTAAAAAGTAGTTTTGCTCCATTTAAAAACCCTCCTCTTGATCCCGCGTGAACAAGAATAAGCCTGTTTGTGGAGCTTGTGTCTGTCAACACGGCGTCGATCATTTCATTTCGCCAACATTTTTTAAAAGTGAGGTTATTATCTATCCATGTTTCATCAAAAAAAAAAATTCGATCGTCTTGCCTGTATTGACGAATTTTCCGCAAATAATTTGACCGTGCATATACAACAGCAGGCCTTTCCACCAAAATTCTGCGTTTATTATGACATTTAAGCCATTTATATCCCATGTCTTTTAACAATTTTCTTAAACTGGCCACTCCCCATGGAAACTCGATTTTTTCACGAATAGCTGCGAGGAGTTTAATGCAGGTCGGAACAATTTTTTTAGTTATATAAAATTCTTCAATGTTTCTGTGTATAACACTTCGATCAAAATCATCGACATTAATTTATTTTTATTTTTATTACATGGCCTTTTCTTTTTAGAAGGAGAACAAAGAGGCCCTTTCTTAGACTCATTTTGAATTGCAGCCAATGTTCTTTTGGAAAGCCCGGTATAACGGCTTGCTCGGTCGAAAGCATTATTCAAATTAAATGTCAAATTTTTGTTCTGCCTTTCTTCAACACACATGTCTAATAGTAGATTATGCACCGAGGGGCTAAAGTTGTGTCTTATGTCACGGGCGTCATATTGAATCTCGAGCGCAATGAAGGATTCGGGATTTCACTCACGAGCGAAGCGAGGGAGTTAATACAAGAATCCTGAATGCAGCGAGGGATTCAAGCTAGCCCAAGGCAAATACACCTTTAGCCCAGAGGAGGATACTCTACTTTTTACACCTACTGTGAGAAAATAATAGCCATAGTACGAAAAAAAAAGTATTTATTAAATAAACAAACAGTAAGAATAACATATTTGGAACTAGTTAGTTATATGCACTTACATATTAATTGAAGTTAATGGTAACATTTGAGACATTAGTCCAGTTGTGCAAAGATAAAGTTAAGTTTTTATTTGGTACGTTTATAGATGTTGATGTGGAATTTATTTGAGTATTGCTCGTCAATGCTTCAGAATCTTGTATTTGCAGAGGAGCATTTTGGGTGGTGAAAGTTGGTGAAGGTGGTGCATGAGGCTCAGGGAAAGATGGAATGTGATGGTGAGATGTTGAAGGCTGTGGTGAAAAAGAATCAGATGACGTTTTTAATGTGATGCTGTTACCAATTTGACAGCTTATTTTACTTTTGTTTTGTACAGAATTTTCAATGTAGCCCTCCGCTACTGTATCCGATTTCCAGCCACCATGGCGTTTTATTTGGGTTATATCTGCTCCCGCATCCGCCAACAGTGTAGCCGACGTTCGACGAAAACAATGACCTGTATAGAGCTCGATATTTGGTAATCCTAAGTATTTGGCAATTTCCTTTGGCATGGCACTTATTTTGTTCTTCCCAATCACTTGACGGGTGCATTTTCCACTACTGAACGCTACAAAAAATCGGTTAGTGTTTATGTTAGGAGGCCGCAGAGCTTGATACTTTTCCACAACCTTTACATATGCTCCGCGGATGACAAATGACCTTTCCCTTTTGGTTTTAGTGTCTGGCAACTTAATCAATAACAACTCTTCTGAGTATTTTTCTATATCTTGGACCTTCAGGTTAACATTTCTTGACAACGACAAGCCCCATTCACTCCGATAAAAAGCCACCTGTAACAAAAATAAAAATAAATTTTACTAACAACATACGTAAATTCAGTAAGTATACTTAAGCGTTCTTGTTGCTATTTGCTACCATGTTGTATTTTATTTAGTTATAAATAAAATGATGTACTTACTTTTACGGCAAGATAACTATGATCAGGAGCTTCATTTAAAAAGTTTCAACATTCATAGGTGTGAAAACTTTCGATTTCTTTGATTGGTGACCTTCCGATTTCCTCTTTAGAAATGCTAATAGCTTAGCGTATGTCTTGATATCTATATTGTGTTTCATGCTTATTGTTGACCTAAGCATTGAATAAGTACACCATAGGCTACTTGACTTCTGAGTACAAGATAAATGCTGAAAATACACTAATAGAACAGGTTCCGAAATGGACTTGACGCCTTTCGTACTTTTCCATTTTTGGAAATTGTCGTAGGCTTTTATATAAGTTTCCTTTGACTTTTCCGGCAGTAAATCATGGGAAATATTATTAGCTTCGGTTGTAATGAATTCAGGAGTACAATCACTTTCATCACTCGACATTTTATAATACTTTGTTGATAAACTTAAAGTTTAAATGCCAAAAGTTCGCGCCTTTATTGAGCCTACCAATAAGTAGCCAAGACACGATCAATTCGATTTTCAAGCAAAAAAAGTCTCTTCTACGGTTTTGTCGTGTGCGTCTATGGATATTACTCTCATGGAAGTGGCGTTTGTGTAAACTAAGCTTTATACAGGGCTGGTAAAATGGTTTTGGATGATTGGCTGTATGCATTTTGAATTTAGAACGTCATTGGAGACGCTCGTGAAAATAGAGTATTTTTTATAAAATGTGATAAATCGAATGTAGTCTAGATAGCTTTTATTATTTATTTATTTATTCACAAAATCCACAGCCATCTTAGCGCAGTTTACTTAAAAAAATTACTAATGTAACAGCCAATTATGTAAGTAATGCAAGTTTTAATGTTATTCCATTCCTTTTAAAAAATGGTTCGTAGTTATCTAGTTATTCTTACAATATTATGTCTTCGAAAACATGGCAACGATATGAAGAAGCAGTCGTTATGATTTTGTAGGAAATCGAGAATAGCTTTCCTCTTTCTGGCACTAAAGAGTGTTTGTTAGTACTATACTGCCAATTTAGCTGAGCATGTGAGATTCCAAATTCAAATCACATTATTGACCAGCTGGTCATAATGAAATCCAGTACAACATTATTGACCGGCTGTGCCTCCGGCCACTAATGACTCACTTTAGGTTAAGGTTGCTTGACATATAATTTGAAATTTTCGAGCAGGTGGTGTGAAAAACATTTGTCGCCATTTCTCGTGCTTGGCGATGAATAAAAGCTCGTTTTTTTGTAACGGAACTTGATGGACTCGGATCAGTCATTATTAAAATAAAATAAGATAACACGGGAACTTCAGTATTACCTTTACATTAACTTCACAATAACACGGCAAACGTAAGATAGTTGACAAGGATGGCACAGCACTACACTGCAGGCGCGTGAGGTGGGTCGTGCGGTTAACGGGGGGAGATGCTCCCGCTCTTTACCTCAGACCCCGACTGCATTCAACTCGCGCGCTATCTGTACTTACAGTTGTCCGTGTCAAGAGCTTCCCATTTGCTGAGATCCACCTCTGGTAATAGCTGCCATTTTGGATTTTGATGTCCTGATTTTCGCCACCGGGGCGCGGCGCACTGTGGGCTGGATTCCGGCTTTCATAGACTTATAATCTTAATGTTTCAAATGTCGACTTTTATGCTTGAATATGATTTGAAAGACCAACTACATGCCTAAATATATGATGATTATGGAATAATATAGGAAACAGAAATAATAGTTTTTTTTTTGAAAAATTTGTATGGAGTTGGTAAGAAAAATCATCATATCTCCGCTCTCGCACAATTGGCCGTTATTCTTTTTCAGGGGATTAATCCATATATTATTTGGAATTTTTTGACATACGCCATGACACGGCCAAAGGTGCGAGTTTTTTTTAAAAATTGACAAAGCTTATTTTGATTTTCAAAATTAATTTTGTATTAATAATATAAACTTTACATCTATAGGCATTGCCTAAATGATATATCAGACCACAAATTTCAATTACCCCGTCAAGAAATGGTAATTAACTTTCTAATAACTCCGTAACTATTACTACAATTACTGATAATCACGACGAAAGAGGTAAGAAATAAAATAATTGTTATGTATGTTTGTGTGACTTATACCCTTCTTACTACCGAGTGCAAAATGGAAAGAAGGAGTGTTATCCACCTCAACAAGGTAACTTTATCACAGTAACAGATTCATCCGCCAGAATTACTTTGCAAGCTTTACTTGATATCACAGAAAATAGAATACTAAAATCCCTACACGATGACTTAAAAGGGAAAGAAATGGTTTTAATATCCAAATGGGGTTTTGACGGAGCATCCAGCCAAAGCAGGTATACGCAAAAAATGGATTCTGCCCAAGATGACTCCAGTATTTTTATGACTTCACTAGCACCATTGAAAATCACATGTGAGGGGAAGACCGTTTGGGAAAATCCGAAACCTTGTTCAGCAGCATTTTGTCGTCCGGTGCTGTTTACATTTTTAAAAGAAAGTGAGGCAGTCGTGAAGGAAGAAGAAAGAAAAATGAAAGAAGAAATATCCGCTCTTCGACCAACAAAGTGCAACAGCAATACGATCAATCATAATCTTCTTATGACCTTGATCGATGCCAAGATATGCACTTACCTTTCAGAAGCTACATCGAACGCAGCTTGTTACATTTGTTTAGCTAAACCGTCTGAGCTAAACAATTTGGGAGCTATGAGAAGAAAGACGACATCAGCAGACCTGATGAAGTTCGGAATCTCGTCACTGCATGCTCGTATAAATATGATGGAATGCCTCTTACACATTTCGTACCGGCTAGATATCAAGAAATGGGCAATAAAAGAAAAAGCCGACAAAGATGCAAGGGACGCAAGGAAGAAAATTATTCAAAATTGCTTTAAAACCGAACTCGGCCTACTTATTGATGTTGTGAAGTAAGGCAATGGTACTACCAACGACGGAAATACCGCAAGAAGATTCTGTAAAGATCCAGAGAAAACAGCTGCCATCACAGGTTTGGATGCAGAGCTGATCCGTAGATTTGCTGTCATTACAGGCAATAACTTCTGGAGAGCAAGTAAATGTTGAGAAATTCAAAGATTATGCTTACAAAACTGCTGAAAGATACGTGGCATTATATAATTGGTTCTACATGTCGGCAACAGTACATAAGTGCTTCTTCATAGAGCTGATATTATTGCTTGTAACTTAATCGTACCAATCGGGAGTCTTTCTGAAGAGGCATCGGAAGCCGGGAACAAGGACTTCCGTAGTGCTCTTCTTACGGGAATTGTGTAAGAAGAGCAGAGTGAGTTCCAATGTGAATATTTTCCAATGTGATAATTTCCTTCTTTTTTCGTCGGATCCACTTATATCATCAACAAGACCCACTTGGACTTTTAGCAAAAGAAAACTTTAATTGAGGATACAAAAACTTTATTAAAACTTCAAGAAACTGAGTTCGATTTTGTAGATGTTTCCCAGCTAAACTCAGGCTCTGATTCTGAGTCGGACTCCGATAACAATGATGCAGAATAGATACCTTTCTATAATATTATGGAACTCCTTTCTTTGTTCTGTTGGTTTCGGTGAATTATTACCATTTTTGTTTTGTATGTACTATTTTTATTTAATTTCTTACGTGTACAATAGAACTAATTTATTAAATACTTTTTTTCTCTATGCAAACCTATTAATGACCTACATAACAACTATTTTATTTCTAACGTTTTTCGTCGTGATTATCAGTCATTGTAGTAATAGTTACGGAGTTATTAGAAAAGTTAGTCATTATTTTTTTATTTATAAGTAATATTTTTAAGTTAATTACCATTTCTTGACGGGGTAATTGAAATGTGTGGTCTGATATATCATTTGGGCAATGCCTATAGACGTAAAGTTTATATTATTAATACAAAATTAATTTTGAAAATCAAAATAAGCTTTGTCAATTTTTAAAAAAAACTCGCACCTTTGGCCGTGTCATGGCGTATGTCAAAAAATTCCAAATAATATATGGATTAATCCCCTGAAAAAGAATAACGGCCAATTGTGCGAGAGCGGAGATATGATGATTTTTCTTACCAACTCCATACAAATTAAAAAAAAAAAACTATTATTTCTGTTTCCTATATTATTCCATAATCATGATATATTTGTGCTTTCAAATCAGTTGGTTGGTGCGAGTTTTTTTTTTATTGACAAAGATTATTTTGATTTTAATTTTGTATTAATAATATAAACTTTACGTCTATAGGCATTGCCTATATGATTTATCAGACCACAAATTTCAATTACCGCGTCAAGAAATGGTAATTAACTTAAACAAATTACTTTTAAATAAAACAATAACGACTAACTTTTCTAATAACTCTGTAACTATTACTACAATGACTGATAATCACGACGAAAAACGTTAGAAATAAAATAATTGTTAAGTATGTATGTCATTATTAAGTTTGCATAGAAAAAAAAGTATTTAATACATTAGTTCTATTTTATTGTACAAGTAAGAAATTAAATAAAAATAGTACATACAAAACAAAAATGGTAATAATTCACCGAAACCAACAGAAAAAAGAAAGGAGTTCCATAATATTATAGAAAGGTTCTATAATATTATGGATCTATTCTGCATCATTGTTATCGGAGTCCGACTCCGACTCAGAATCAGAGTCCGATTCAGAGTCTGAGTTTAGCTGGGAAACATCTACAAAATCGAACTCAGTTTCTTGAAGTTTTAATAAAGTTTTTTAATAAAGTCCTCAATGAAAGTTTTCTTTTGCTTAAAGTCCAAAGTGGGTCTTGTTGATGATATAAGTGGATCCGACGAAAGAAGAAGGAAATTAAAAATATCCACATTGGAACTTACTCTGCTCTTCTTAGGGTAATTGTGTTCCCTGAATCTACGGAAGTCCTTGTTCCGGGCTTCCGATGCCTCTTCAGAAAGACTCCCGATTGGTACGATTAAGTTACAAGCAATAATATCAGCTCCATGAAGAAGCACTTTATGTACTGTTGCCGACATGTAGGACCAATTATATAATGCCACGTATCTTTCAGCAGTTTTGTAAGCATAATCTTTGAATTTCTCAACATTTACTTGCTCTCCAGAAGTCATTGCCTGTAAGATGACAGCAAATCTACGGATCAGCTCTGCATCCAAACCTGTTTTTTCTTCCTTGCGTCCCTTGCATCTTTGTCAGCTTTTTCTTTTATTGCCCATTTCTTGATATCTAGCCGGTACGAAATGTGTAAGAGGCATTCCATCATATTTATACGAGCATGCAGTGACGAGATTCCGAACTTCATCAGGTCTGCTGATGTCGTCTTTCTTCTCATAGCTCCCAAATTGTTTAGCTCAGACGGTTTAGCTAAACAAATGTAACAAGCTGCGTTCGATGTAGCTTCTGAAAGGTAAGTGCATATCTTGGCATCGATCATGGTCATAAGAAGATTATGATTGATCGTATTTCTGTTGCACTTTGTTGGCCGAAGAGCGGATATTTCTTCTTTCATTTGTCTTTCTTCTTCCTTCACGACTGCCTCACTTTCTTTTACAAATGTAAACAGCACCGGACGACAAAATGCTGCTGAACAAGGTTTCGGATTTTCCCACACGGTCTTCCCCTCACATGTGATTTTCAATGGTCTAGTGAAGTCGTGAAAATACTGGAGTCATCTTGTGCAGAGTCCAATTTTTGGTTATACCTGCTCTGGCTGGATGCTGCGTCAAAACCCCATTTGGTTATTAAAACCATTTCTTTCCCTTTTAATTCATCGTGTAGGGATTTTAGTATTCTATTTGCTGTGATATCAAGTAAAGCTTGCAAAGTAATTCTGGCGGATGAATCTGTTACTGTGATAAAGTTACCTAGTTGAGGTGGCTAACACTCCTTCTTTTCATTTTGCACTCGGTAGTAAGAAGGGTATAAGTCACACAAACCTTCTCGAACAGCGGACTCTCTTAAAGTTATATATTGCCATTTTGAAAGTTTAAGAGATAGTAGCAATCCAAGGGCCTTTATGGGTGTAAAAGTATTGTTTTTGGCTGGATGTTTTATTTATTTATTTACCAAGGCACCAAGTCCCAATAAACAAATTACAAGAACATACAATTTCATCTTAATTTATAAAACGTGAAAACATTAACATTCAATCCAATCATTAAACCAAAAACCTTCAATTGAATATACATTAAAATTAAAATTAATTAAATTGTTACCATCAATAAATTACACAGTAAAAATATCATAAAATTAAAATTATAAAATCTTTACCGTCGGTTGGCACTCCGATGAACTTCGAGCCAATACCTGTGGATCGGACTGCTCCAATCCTCACTAACGACATTCAACAGCTGAGTGCTCGATTTGCGTAAAATGCTTGAAAACGATGCTATGCCCGATCGAATAATGGCATGAAAGTCTGCCACCCTCGCTTCAGCGAACATACTCGACGCGCTACAGTACCTCGGAAATTTCATTAAGATGCGGTAGGCATCATTGTACTGTACACGCATAGTACTTAGCGTCGACCTTTTAAATTTTGTCCACAGCTGGCATGTGTTAAAACAGAGGCAATAGGCACGGAACAACGTTTTTTTAACACACGTACTACAAAGGGAAAATCTGCGCGCAAGCATATTGCACCTTATCGAGAACGCCCGCCTTTCCCGTTCTATGTCGGCGTCATCTGTGAGATCGTCAGTAAGGATGTGGCCTAGGTACCTAAACGTCCGTACAACCCTTACTGGTGAACCATAAATAAAAACATCCGGGACTGTCCGTTTATGACATCCTGGATTTTTTTAACAGCATCTTGGTTTTTCATCATAAATTCAATGACAGAAGCAACATCCTCACTCAATTTGGAAATGGATTTACATTTACGTCAACATCCTCACTCAATTTATTCTTTGCACTTAATATTTTAGATTACGTTTCGGAAACGTTAATTGTAGTTTACATTCATACAATACTATCCTCTCAATAAAGTACCGGGAAAAGATCTCGCCTTAAAAGTATGCTACTTCAGAAACATTTTTTCCGGAATTTAGTTCAGTTCTCGCCTAATTCTCCAAAAATTCTTCTACCGAATGAAAACGGGTGCGAAGTGGTAAAAGTCGGCTGGAGACATCTGCGGTGATTGTGGTGCTTGCTCGATGTTGAGTATTTGGTAAAAATTCGTTCACACTTCACAATGATGGCCTTGTACGAAAGGCGCATTATCGTGATGCAAAATCCAATGTAGGTATATTCTTTCATTATATCTAAATAAATGATATGGCCTATGGGAAATCCGAGGGGACGGCGCGTACGCAGTCCCCACTATCAAAAATTACGCATCCGAGTTATCCACATTAGGGATAATCGCAGGGGTCAACCCAACCGCAGTGCAATGGGAAGGTCTCGCCCTGGGGGAACCGCCTTCATGATCACGGTATCCCCTATGCCAGGTAATAGTCTTGTGTAGTTCATGAACGATGAACGAATAGGAGCCGAATCTTTGCACTGTACTAAAAGAATCGTTTCCGAACTCTGACTTGTAATCGCTCTATTAGGTCTAATAGCTCCTTTCGGACTCGTACATTTTAAACCGCGCGATCTTATTAGGTGCGAATGAGAACGAGAAATGAAATGATACGTCATACGAATTCATTCGATGTCTGTGAATGAGAACGAGAGAGAATAGCCGACGAATGACGATGCTACCCGAACCCGAAGGACCGAATTCGCCATTCTAAACGTTTTCTACATTACACAGTTGCCAAAAAATTAAGTAGGTAGGTGTTAAATTAATACTATGACTTGGTCACCGTCACGGCGACACAGATTCTGATTTAAATGCTAAAAAATATCTTCCATTACATCATCTTAAAGTACCTAAACGTAGTGATTTAGTACAATGTCTTTGTTACGTTACTGCATAAAGACCATAAATAAAGAGCGTGTTGCTCCCGGGTCCGAGCCTCGCTTAAGGAAATGCTGACCGACTCCGAGAGCGAAGAACGAATAGAGCTGTTAGAACGAATAGAATGAACTAGTTCACTGTCCGAAATGTACTAGTACGGAGCGATCTTAAAAATGACCGAGCAGGCACAAGACTACCAGGTAAGTATGATTTGCTTACAGAAACGCGCCACGGTCGTTCAACGGCGGACGATCATAACACCGCGATTCAGAAACGTGACGTAAATGTAAAGCGCCATCTAGTGAATACAAACTGTACAAAACCGAGATTCCTCTCATGCCACATTTGTTACTTGTCTTTTCTAACAAATATTAAGTTAGTTGTTTTTGTATTCGTTATTAGTTGTTTTAATTGTTCGTTATTTAACCTAAATAACTACTAATTTGTGGTTTCCAAACGATGTTCTTCGAAAGTAAAAGATTCTGCTTCATTGAACGGCTCAGTTAATTAAGTGTCCTACCGTAAAATGTTGCAACTTAGCGTCGTGACGTAAATGTAAAGCGCCATCTAGTGAGTAGAAACTGTACAAAACCACGATTCCTCTCATGCCGTATGTTCCATAGCTCCTTTCTGACGTATATTTACTAAACCTTACTACTGTCCACTAATTTGTGGTTTCCAATCGACGGTCTTCGAAAGTAAAAGATTCTGCTTCCCTGAACGGGTCAATTAAAGTGACCTACCGTAAAATGCTACAACTTTGACTGGATTTTGACTTTTTAGTGTTTACTCTGAACCTATAAAACGCTGCGCGTTTTAAAACTGAAAAACAGACATCCAGGTGCCAGGTTGAACTCAAATCTTTTTAAATCTTTGTTTTTCCGAATGACAAGCACCCAAAGTCGTCGTCTTTGCCATTAAATTTATGTTTAATACTAATCTTTTCAGTATTTTTCCGTGCACATGACTCGTTCTTGTCCCCGGCAGTTACATTATTGCCATGAACGTATTTGTTCTTTCGCAGCTAATAGGCAAAGTTGTAGGATATACCAGGTGACCAACGCAAGAAGCTTTTCGTTAGGTAGTCGACACGAAAACAACAGTACCTACCTATAAACATCAGGCGTTCACCAAGATACTCGCCTAGTAAACTATTTATATTATCACTTTGTTACAGGAAAACACAAGAGGCTTGGCATGAAGAGATCGAGATACGAGGCCAGAAGCTGTGGCGACAAGACGATGCCATCCCCAACGGAAGGAGCAGTCGCTACTTCGTAGAGACCAAGTCCGAGCAAGAACAATGAATCGATATTGTTTTTAAATGCAATCAAATAGATAATGTTTTTTTAAATGCTTCTTTTATTTGCTTCCGTGTTTCGATTTTTGAATCCAGTGAATAGCAATGGAATATAGAGGGTGTGATCTACACCACCTTACCCTTCGGGAAAAGCAGCCGTGGTGTTGTTCTTCAAATCCGACTAAACAAGGAAAAACTCTTTTCAGTCGAAAACCTCTCCTCTTGAGTATTAAGTCTATTTTCGGAAGTTTGGATGACGGCAACATTTTGAGTGTTCATCAAACCGCTCTCAGATGAGAGGGGTTAGTTGCTATCTTATGTAAGGCCTGTAACGATGGGGATCAGAGAATTAAGGCATACATGGATTAGAGCGCTTAGTAGCATGTCACCAGATTCTCAAATCACCAGATTCGCAACTCATCAGATAATGTACTATCCAACACATAAATGTTATAATTGATTCAAATGCATAGAAAGTCGGTTTCAATTGCTGATAGGCAATCAAATTTTTTAGACATTTGTATGTTTTCTTTCTATACGTAAGAAGTATTGTGACGTGACACTGACGTATTGCATTTTATAGTTTGCGATCATTGAATAGCTATAGATATCGATGGTTGCGATTAATCTAGTTAATGTACTATTTTAACCGTGATTTCAACTTTTGTTAATTATTGGAAATTGTAGAATTAACGTGGCTGAGAGCGGTGTAAAATGTATTAAGAGTGAAAAAGGTAACATGGTTTTATTGTATGCGGGCTATTATTATAATTTTAATATAATGTGAAAACAAATCAGTAACCACTAACTGGAGATGTAAAAAAAAATGCAATACCTTAATTACCTTGTGAACGCTGACAAAATCATTGTAAGAGAAGGAAGACATTCATGTAGGTACTCCAGACCCGAAATTTAGTTGATGCTACTATGGACGAATGCAAGAAGGAAGTATGTGTCAATTTAAATCCTGTGTAAAAATTCTTGAAGAACATTTTATAATAAGGCTGTGCATGAGATTCCTACGTTTTTTCTTAAGAAGAATACTTTATATAGGGCACGAGCAAAATATTTAAAGTAGGTCGTGTATTGATAACTAATACTAAATAAGTAAAATTACCTGAGCTAATTGTTTATTAAAAGAAATCTTTATTCTTTTTATTTGAAGACTGCGACGACAATAATTTTTTTATTTTTGGCACTCAACTGGCCAAACAAAAGTTGCAAACTGTTTTTGTGACTGAAATTGCAGCGATGCAAGCGGTGAAAGAAGTGTTTTGTGATGAATTACCTAAGGAATGTTATTATCATTTTCAGAATGCCAATAATTGGAGAAAGCCCAAACAAATTGGTTTGAGCAATACTCGCGAACTTAAAAAAGTAACCCTCTGCCACCGATGATCATAAAAGTAACCAGTGACGTTTTTTGTTGTTATGTATAGAATAAAAGGACCACAAACGCCATCGAAGGGTGGCATAGACGCATAAACACAAATATAACAACAACCATCACTGTTTAAATGTATTTAAACTTTGATTAAAGAAGCAAATGTCGAATATTTAAAAAAAATACCGCTTTACAACAAAAGAAGTATTAAGTTATAACAAAAAGATGAAAGAATTAAGAACATTATTTCGGATTGATTAAATAGTTAATTAGTGTAAGTGATTGTATGACGCATCTACTTACTTTGAGTTCCAATTCTGAATCTTAATATATTATATTTTAAAAATCCTAGACGAATGAAGGGTATTCAAGTGGCATATAATTATCGCAATTATATTTAAAATTTCCGTATTATTTTGGTTGAATCTGGATTTTTTTCTTGTGAGTAAAGTGTTCTGTTATTTTTGATTTTGTGGCAAAAGAATTTAGTATGCACCTGGGTGAATTCCGTTTTATTTTTTCAAAGAGCTTGCCCACCTCGTCGAGCAGCACGATGGGCCGCGGTAAGCGGACGGAGAGTCCGCAGGGCGCCCCAGCTTCTTAATGAGGACCAGTTTCCCCGTCTTCCAGCGAAGTGGGAACGGGCCCCCATCCAAGCATGCGCTTAGGAGCCCCCTTAGTCGAGGCCCGAGAGCCTCCATGGCCCGAACCCAGGTTTTTCCAAGTAAGCCGTCGGGTCGTGGGGCAGTATTTTTGGCATTAAGCCTATGTACCGCCACTCTCATCTCTACCTCAGTAACCTCCGAAGCATCGTCGTCGTCGTCGGCGGTGTGGTCCGCATCCGGCACTGCAGTAGGCGGAGTCATGGGCGGAGGAGTATGCTCCCCCCGCAAAGGGAACAAATTGCTCACTACGTCCTCCACGAGCTGGGGCCGGAGACTACGTCAGTGGGGGCGCCCATGGGCGGAGTTTATCCCGCACCATTTTGTAGATGCGTCCCCACGGGTCCCTGTTCAGATTCTCCAGCGACTCCTCGCGGGCCAGTGCCCGGCCCGCAGGATCTCCGCTCGGAGGGCGGTCTTCGCAACTCTGTATCTCTCGTACAGTTCCGCCTGAATGGCTTCCGTATCCGGAGAGCGGATACGGAGCCTGCGGTGCCTGGTGTACAGGTGTCGTGCAGCCACGCACGCCTCGCGCAGCCACGCACGCCTCGCGCAGCCACGCACGCCTCGCGCAAAGCCGTCAGCTCCGCGGACCACCAGCACACCTGGCGCCAAGCACGTCCAGGCTGGACCCGGGGCATTGCCACGTCACATATTTCGGACGTGGCCTCCCGGAACCACTCCGCCTCGTCGTTGATGTCAGCAGGTCTGTCCGGTGGTGACACCCAGGCCTGCACGATCGAGGCTTCCAGGAATAGCTCCCGGTCCAGCTGTTTCAGCGCCCACTGAGGACCACTCGGGGCCTGTCGGACCGGCGCGCTCGATGTCTGGGCGGAGACGTCGAACCGGATGTACCGGTGGTCGGAATAGGTCTCCACCACCTCCATGACGCGCCAGTCAATGACGTGCGGCGACAGAGCGGGGCTGGCGAGCGAAATGTCCACCACTGATTCACCCCGCATCCGCACACACGTTGGGACAGAACCCCGGTTTAGGACGACCAGGCCTGTCTCCAGAGCCCAGTCCTCCACCATCTTGCCCTCGTGTCCGTGAGCCGGGAACCTTTTGTTTGGGTGTTTTTTTTTTGTGAGTAAATTACATATTAATATTCCTTTGTTTAATGTAATTTGTGTTTCATTCTACATTTGGTAAGTTGCGAATCTGGTTAGTTGAGAATCTGGTTAGTTGAGAATCTGGTGAGTTGAGAACCTGATGACTTGCTACGAAGCGCCAAGAACCTTCAGTGCCTGGAAATGCACGTTAAGAAGTTGCTCCCGGCTGTCATTCGTGGATCTTTGGCAGTCGTTACGGGTCGTCTGAAGCCCGAAAGTCTGACAACCAGTCTTACCAAGAGGTATCGTATTACCCAGTAACTGAGTTGTGGAGGGCAGTTTCGCAGTCGCTCCAGTACGATACTGGTATTCAACTGCATTATGTTGCACTGGAAGCCTGTACCCCAACGTAGTAAGGACAAGGCGCGGCAGATGATGATGAGTTCAGGGAAAATCCCTGACTGGAAAGTTCATGGCGAAGCTGTGGATGACTCATAGATTGGCGAGAAATTATCCTCTTTCTTTTCAGAAGGATAAGTCTAAATTAAGTTATCCACTGTTTCCTAAACATTTGTATGCATTAAGGAAAAATAATGTTCCTGCCATGGACTGATGACTACATATACATGAATTCAACACATGATACTAGATCCTCACTGCTGATTCATTAAAAAGTTATATGGGACAGTTTTTTTTAAAATAACAGACGAAATGTTTTAACGGGGTGTTCAGAATCATGTATATGTCCAAGGTCATGGTGCGGGTCGATGTCCCTGCCACCCTGTATTTTGAATAGGATAAGGTTAAGTCTTTATAAATGAATTTACCGTAAACAGTTAGTTAATTACCCATAGGATATCTCTCAGAAAGTTCTTTAAATGGGAATGGACCTAATAGAAAAATTGGCCTTGTACTAATGACTATATTTTTTACTGGGTAGGTCATGCAAACCTATTCAATGCTTCCATTTTATTTGACTTTACTTTATTTTTTAATACATATGTACCTAATTCGCAAATTGTTTACGGTACATAAATGGTACTAGAAAGTGTGTAAAATTTCATACAAATAGCACGCAATAGCAATAGCATCCAAATTACCGATGTAACAGGTGGATTTTCAAAAAAAAACTGTCGTACAAACATTGTCCTGACTATTACAAACACAATAAAAACAAAGTTAGCCAAATAGGTTTGCGCTTTGGTTTGCGCTTGCGATTTTTATATAATAGAAGATATAGGCACAGTTTTTGAGTTTTGCTTATAGGCATAAGTAAAACTCGGCTGTGTGCCCGGAAGTAGGAATGGAATCCAACATAATTTAGTTTAGTATAGATTGATTATTATACATATATACCTAACATTTTTGTAAATAAATATTAAACAAGAAAACAAATATCAAAGTAGAAATATTACTTATTTATCTACTTTTTAATGACAATAGACATTCTTCCAAAAAGCCCGCCCTTTACCACTTCCTGGTGCTTTAGCTGGGAGGTAAAAGTCGAGCTACAAACTCCCCAGCGACACAGCTGTCTATTCAGTTCAAGCACTATAGAAGTTATATTTATGTCGGCAGAAACATACACTTGGGAGCAAATAAATCGAGCCACTTCCTTTTTCACGCATTATGGTTATTATTTTTGGTATTATGGAACGCATCGATTCGAAACATATATCGCCTAAAAGGGTATTTAATAACCTTTACAATGAGGGTAGTTAGTTGTCAAAATTTCATTTTAATTAAAGTTTAAAGGGTAGAATAAAATTATCGCATTTAATTTGCTTATGACATTTTTATTGTACTCTGTTAAGAAAAGATTAAATTTGAGGTTTTTGTTAATCATACCCATATTACTTGTTATTGTTGTCTTTATCTGTGTCTGTGTAATCAAAATAACCTGATAAAATGGATACTACACCGACGGAAGCTGCCCAAGTTGTAGCTTTACTTGAGGTTGGACACGGACAACGTGAAGTGGCACGCAGACTTCATTTGAGTCGTTCAAAGGTACAGCGGGTATACCGCAGGTATCTGAAGACTGGTGCTTTTGTTCGGCGACCTGGAACTGGCCGACCACGGGCAACAACAGAACGTGACGACCGCTTTATTGCAACCAATTCGTTGCGCGACCGTGGACTTAATGCTGTTCAGCTACAGCAAGCGTTACGTGACGTTCGAGGTGTCGCAATCAGTAGGTGGACAGTGAGACGAAGATTAAAGGAACGAAATTTAACATCACACAAACCAGCAACTGGCCCAAAATTGACTGTAGCTCATCGCCGATCTCGCTTGGAGTTTGCTCGAGAACACATTAATTGGACGTTAGAAGACTGGAGGTCAGTTTTGTTTTCTGACGAGTCAAGAATCTGTCTTTTAGCAATGACGGGAGAAACCGAGTGTATAGACGTCCTGGTGAAAGATTTGCCCAATGTTGCATTCGAGAAACTGTGAGTTTTGGTGGTGGTTCTTGTATGGTGTGGGGAGGAATTTCTCTAGACGGAAAAACGGAACTTGTCTTCGTCGACCCCGCCTACGATGGCAGTGGTAGACGTGGATTAACAGCTGACCGATACATAACTGACATTCTTGAAGACCACGTAATGCCGTATGCTGGTTCTGTCGGAGAAAATTTCTTGTTTATGCATGACAATGCGAGACCTCATACCGCGCAGATCGTTACGGAATACTTGTCTGCGATCGGGATTCAACAAATGGTATGGCCAGCACGAAGTCCCGATTTGAACCCGATCGAACACCTATGGGACGAGCTAAAACGGAGAGTCCGAGCCAGGGTTCCCGCTGTTTCATCCATTCCCGAGCTTAAAGTCGCTGTGCTTGAAGAGTGGGAGAACATACCACAATATGTCATCGTAACTCTGATCAGATCGATGACTAATAGGCTACAAGAATGCATCAGGGCACGGGGGGGTAATACCAGTTATTAAGAATATTTTTTTTGCAATAATTTTGTTTTTTATTGTTTTTATGGACTGTTTTAGCCCTACTAAATTTTCTATCAAAATTACCATTTTTCTTGCAGAGCCAATAATTTATCATTCAATAAGGTTATTATTCAATAATTTACCCTCATTGTTAAGGTTATTAACTTAACTTTTAGGCGATATATAGTTCGAATTGATACTTTCCATATTCCCAAAAATATTTACCATTTTACGTGAAAAAAGGTAGTGGCTCGATTTATTTGCTCCCAAGTGTAGTTGGGTTCGATTACGTAATAAACATTTGGTTCATCTGTCTCTGAATCAGGGTTGGTTGCCATCGTATCACTAATAAATACCACTTGAAGATGTTGACTTCACAACTTTAATTAATTTCACAAGTTATTATTAATTTACTTCTTATTATAATTTATTTAATTAAACAATTTTAATTATAACGTGGTTCAGGCGCGATCACTATCACAATTACGACTAGTGTGCGGGCTGAGCGCTGAGAGTCGGAATGTCCGCTCCATTTTTGTTTGTTTGTTTGTTTGGCATCTCGCAGGTCAACCTATGCGGTTGTCGTCTGCTTAAGCGGACTTGCCTGTGGATTCCCTAATAAATTAAGGCCTCCAGCCAGGACTTAAACTTATATACTAACTAAAACTAAGCGACAACGCTAAGGGCACCCCCTGTGGGGTACGAACCTCGGCTTAGGGCGTCGCTGGAAGAGGGCAGCAAATGACTAGCTGGATCAGGATTGGTATTTGCGGACGAATTTGAAGCTACAGGCTCAGCGGCGCGGGCTGGCTCGAGCAAGGGTCGGGAAGGGCGTCGATTTGGGCGTCGCGGCGGGCCTCGGCGGCGAGGGCGGTAGGACGGCGATCGGGTTTTGGGCTTATGTAGCGTGCTAGTGGCCTTACTACTCTCCTGGAGGAGGGTAGTGGCGTCGTCGGGGTCGATTAAAGTATGCCTTGGTCGGCGAATACTGCTAATGCGAGAGGGAGTGTAGCGGGCGGCCGCTGTAATCAGGGGGTTAGAATGTTTGATGCCGCAGTCGAAGAAACGCTTTGATAAGCGTTTCATGAACTGTTTTATGGTTGGCATTTTGAGGTCGACGTGAAGATCTATATTACGGACATAGAAGGGGGCACCCGTGACCCTTCTGAGGAAACGGTTTTGGAGGGTCTGCATCTTATGGAGATGACGTGGGTGAGCGTGCGCAAATACAACGCAGGCATAGGTCATGATGGGACGGATGACTGCGGTATAGATGCGGAGCTTGCATTTGAGGGACAGTTTACTACGGGCTGTCAGTACGAATTGGAGCCTGCTAAGAGCGAAGGAGGCGCGCGCGCGAACCGCCTTAATATGAGCCTTAAAGGTAAGGTTCTCATCGAGGATCACGCCTAGGTATTTGGCTTGCTTCTCCCAAGGGATTGGCTTGCCGTACATAGTGATCGGGCTGGGAAGTGGGGTAGGGAGTCGACGACGTCTCGAGAAGAGAACCGCCTGACTCTTATCGGTGTTGACCTCGATTCTCCATTTCCGGAACCAAGCGCCTAAGATGTTTGCGGAGGTTTGGATAGTACGAGCTATAGCGTTGGGACAGTGACCGGTATAGTAAACGGCAGTGTCGTCGGCGAAGAGAGCCAACTGAGCCTTTTTACTTTTTGGGATATCGCTGGTGAACAGCGTGAAGGCGAGAGGAGATAGTACGGAACCCTGAGGGACACCGGCGTGAATAGGATGAGGGGACGAGAGTGCTCCCTCGACGCGATAGCGAAAGGTCCGGTTCGACAAAAAGTCTCGTAAGATGAGCACGAGACGATCTGGCACTCCTAGTTGGTAGAGCTTGTATATCAAGCCGTTGTGCCAGACTTTGTCGAAGGCCTTCGCTATGTCGAAGAATAGCACACCCGTCGTCGCGTTACGCTGCAGACCAGCGCATAAGTGCTCTACGATACGGTGGACCTGTTGGGTGCCCGAGTGTTGGCTACGGAATCCAAACTGCTCGTTGGGTATGAGGCTCTTTGCTTCGGCGTAGTCTTTGAGACGCTTGTAAATAAGCCTCTCGTAGATTTGAATGTCCGCTCCAATGCGTGCGGCCGCTTTTATAACGCTGTCGCCCCACCAGTCACGTGCTCGTCACTGATTGATCGATGTTTTGTAACGAATCACAAGATGGCGCTGTATTTAAAGTATTCGCGACGACACGGCCATTCTGCAGCAGGTCGCGCTCGACATGCTCTGAAACACAATTTAGTCTTGGTCACTCCTGACATAAGATAACACATGTTTCAACTAAAGAGAGGGCCCCTGTCCCTCAATCTCAAACAAAATTAACTGGGAGAGGGCCCCTGTCCCTAAATCTTAAATCAAACAAACAAAACTAATCGAGAGAGGGCCCCTGTCCCTCAATCTCAAACAAAACTAATTGAGAGAGGGCCCCTGTCCCTCAATCTCAAACAAAACTAATTGAGAGAGGGCCCCTGTCCCTCAATCTCAAATCAAACAAACAAAACTAATCGAGAGAGGGCCCCTGTCCCTCAATCTCAAACAAAATTAACTGGGAGAAGGCCCCTGTCCCTCAATCTCAGATAAAATTTACAAAACTAATTGAGAGAGGGCCCCTGTCCCTCAATCTCAAATCAAACAAACAAAACTAATCGAGAGAGGGCCCCTGTCCCTCAATCTCAAACAAAATTAACTGGGAGAGGGCCCCTGTCCCTCAATCTCAGATAAAATTTACAAAACTAATTGAGAGAGGGCCCCTGTCCCTCAATCTCAAATCAAACAAACAAAACTAATCGAGAGAGGGCCCCTGTCCCTCAATCTCAAATAAAACAAACAAAAGTAATTGAGAGAGTCACTCCATCTCAACAAGCCAAGGAAATTTTGTATTCATAGAGGATGGATACAAAGTTGTCATGAACAACCAAGAGTAGTTTACAGATGAGCATAATTTATCAAAATTATCAATTAGACTATTTCCCACAGAAGGCTAGGAAATAGTCTTCCAGAATAAATATTAAAAAAGTACTAAAGTTTTTAACTTTACCAAACTCGACGTTACTGTTGGAACCTGGGTCACCAATGATGTTACAGGCCGCAGGAATGGCAGCAGTTTCTTCAGCAGTAACCTGTCGCGCCGACTCGGCTTCCTGGCCCGGTTTAGGGGCGAGGCGGAGCTGTTCATGTGCAGCTTTCTTGGGACGACCTCTACCTATATCTTTCTTTATTAAATAGCGGTCATTAGGCAAGATTTTCCAAATTTCATATGCATCTGGATATTTGAGATCAAGCCCAATTTGAGTTCTTGGATTCGCTTTGAACAGAACAATGTCACCTTTATGAAACCTTTGAACCTTTGCCTTGTTTTTGTCGAATCTTTGTTTGTCAGCTATGCTTCGTTCTGTGATTCGTTTCTGCATGTAATGGTCCAGTTGATCTCGATCAACAACGGAATTAACTTCATCCACAAGTGAAATTAGTTCTGCAGGGACGGCACCTTGTCTTCCTGTAAGAGCTTTAAGAGGACTCACGTTGCTAGTTTTGTTTTTTGTACAATTTATCGCCAATTGCAATGCGTCTAAAGCCTTTTTCCAGTCGTTGGTTTCGTAGTTTCTGATGATCGTTAAACCATTTTTGACCACTGTCATCATACGTTCAACTTGGCCATTTGATCTACTCATACCTGGTGCAATGAAATGCTGGTTGATACCATGCTCCTTACAATACTCCTCGAATTCTGCCTTGAATGCTGTATCCTGGTCGCTAATAACTTGCTTCGGAGCTCCAAATAAAGATAGTACCTTTTTAAGCGCAAAAAGCATTGATTTTGCTGTCTTGTCTGTAGCATAGGTGAGCATCGTGTACTTTGTATAGGAATCTATAACTACCACAACATATTCATGCTTACCATTACGTGTTGTTAATTTCCCAGTCATGTCGATGTGAATGATGTGGAACGGTATAGGCTCCTTGCCTATAGGGTACATTTGACATTGTTTTGTACCTGAAGCTCCAGTATATCCAGTATAACCAGTATTCTTCCTGAAGTTTGGACAAAGTTTTCTCCCAACCAAAATGCTTCAGTGCGGTATGATATGCATTGATTATACTCCATTGGTATGAACGGGGCACTACCTTTTTCCAACAGCTTTGACCAGGTACTTTATCGGAGGTCCTTCGATAGAGCATGGAATCCTTAAGACGATATTGGTCAATTTCTTTGCCTTGTTCAATACCTTTTATGATGGCAGCCAGGTCCGACTCTCGTCGTTGTTCCACCTTCAGCCAGGTTTCAGTCGAATTCGCCAAGGTGATGCAAGCCACAGGGTTACGGCTGAAGAAGTCCGCGTGCTTCATACGTACCCCTAGTCGGTACTCGATTTTAAAATCAAAGTTTTGCAGGTACGACCACCACCTGTGGATCCTAGGTAACAATTCGTGTTTGTTCATGGAAGCCTTGATGGCATTACAGTCAGTTATGATGGTGAATTTTCGTCCGTAAAGGTAGTGTCGAAAATGTTTAATCGCTCGAATTATGGCCAATGTCTCCAGCTCATATGAGTGGTAGTGGCTCTCGGGTTCAGTCGTTCTCATACTCATGTGAGCAATGACGTGTTGTCGACCATCTTTAATCTGGAGCAAGACAGCACCAAGGCCCGAACTACTTGCATCGGTATGGAGTTCAGTAGGAAAACCCTCTTGGAAAATAGTAAGGACCGGTGATGAAGTTAATCTTCTTATAACATCGAGTCTCGCATTTTCACATTCAGGGGTCCAGTTAAATTTTGCATCCTTTTTTGTCAGATTGTACAGTGGGATCATGCGTTCAGAAAAGGATGGTATAAATCGCCGAAAGTAACTGGCTAATCCACACAATTGCCTTACCTGCTTAACAGTTGTGGGCACAGGTGACTTCTCAAGCGCCTCAATCTTCCGCGGACTTGGCTGTACAGTTCCGGCAGAGATTACGTTGCCCAGGTATTCGACGGATTTTTTGAAAAAGGAGCACTTATTTGCATTAACTGCAAAACCCGATACTCGTAAGGCTATGAGTACTTGATCGAGGATGTCCAGCCCTTCTGAAAAAGCTTTACATTTAATTAGTACATCGTCGATATAAATGACAATGCCAGATCCTGCCCCAGCTATTTACAGGATATATCAATTAGTGAAAATAGTTGTTATGATTCTAGGACCATTTCATAATACATTGTTTTTCAGTAGAACTTGCCGATAAAAAATCAATGATAAAAGGAATTCAACCCCTGAATTTCCTATTGCGTTACTTATTGCGCATGATACACAACAAAAAAAAGTTTAAAATACCTGTAAAACAAAAACTCATATTACGATTATATTAATTATGATAATGCGTAACGTATATGTTGTTTAAATCGCTTTTCAACAATTATAAACTGCACCTAACCTATAATCAATGTCATTATTGTTTTAAGATTTTAACAGAAACCGCAAGCTCTACAGACATTAGGACAAATGTTTAGTTAACAGTCATAAATAAGCTGTTAGATGCTGCTTATTGCAGGCTTGTAAATTACTTTTCGATTTTAGTGGGGCAAAGTTCTATAGAGTTTCTGGCATTGTCCTTTGAACTTTGTCAAGCAGTGGACGTAAAGCCGTGGTAATTGCACGTTGATAGACGGCTGGTGCATTCATTAGCCCGAAAGGCATCATGGTATACTCAAACAAACCATCCGGTGTAATGAAAGCAGTTTTGTGAATGGATTCTTCCTCAATAGGAATCTGATGAAACCCTTGAGCCATATCCAATGTAATGAAGTAAACTGCGTCTGAAAGCTTGTCAATCTGATCAGAGATGATCGGCAAAGGGAATTTAATTGGCACAGTGTTGTTGTTCAACTCCCTGTAATCAACACACATGCGGTTATCGCCGTTTTTCTTTTTCACGAGGATGACAGGACTTGCAAAGTCAGATGTACTCTCGCGGACAATACCGTTCTCCATTAAATTATTAACAATGTCTCTGACCTTTTCTCTTTCTACAGGTGCCATCCGATAGGGTCTTCGGGATACCACCTTACTTGGTTCTTTCAGCTGGATTTCCAGTTTACCTGTTGTAACCTTAGTTTTCGGAATGCCATTTGTAAAAACATTCTCGTGTTTTTTCAAAAGTGCTTTGAGTGTTGAAATTACACCTGGTTCAGTGAGGTCAGTGTCGAAATCCTGAAATGCTTCTTCGGAAATTTCAGTCATAATTAGTGCGGTGCGTATAAGTGTTGCTCCGTGGCGGGTAATGTTTACGGCTAGGCCAGGAGTCTGTGTAAGATCTGATCCAATCATTAGTTCACATGGTATCTCATGATCTTCAACTACGTGGAAATTGATTTCGATTATGACGTCATTGATCTCGCATGCAATTGTTATCCGTTGGCAAGACACTATTGGGACCCCTGCTCCCAGCCCCTTCAACAAAAGCATATGATCGTCACGTTTACCTGGTAATGACACAGCCAATAACTTTTTTATCAAAGATCTATCTGCTCCGCTATCAAATAATGCAATTATTTCTAGGCTTTTGATTTTAACAATCATTGGACTAGAAATGTTATTCTGAACGCCAGCAAAATTAACCTTCTTTGCTTCATCGCTCATTTTTAAAAAGCAATTGGACTCATTGTGCCCACTCCTGTCACAGTAGCTGCATTTTAACACCAGCCTTTTTTCAGAGTTGGATGCTGAATTTTAGTCAGTGTTAGAAAACAAAGATTTTGGTTCTACCTTTTCAGTAGTGCAGTTGGATTGGAGGTGACCTGCTTTGTCACACTTAAAGCAGATCCTCTCATCTCTTCCCAGCCGTAGTCGTGGACGCTTGGCTGGTGGCTCCCCAGGTCTGCATTCTCTCGGTTTCATGGTTGACACAACTGAAATCAGTTCAGGCACAGTAGTACACTTACTTGCTAGCAATCGTAATCTGACATGCTCAAGGTCAATACAACCAATTAGAGCTTCCACTGCATCCTTTTCCTTGTCCCCGTTTACAATCCGCTTCCATATATTCCAAGCCTTTGTTACTGATTCAGCTGGATTCATGGGATCAAATCTGAAACTACGGAGTTTAATTATATCGTTCGAGTATCGGGCTTCTGGTTCAAATGTTTGGATCGAAGCATTTCTCATGTCTGACCAAATTGGCGACTTGACTAACCAGGTATCACAAAAGCTTTTGGCACGACCTAATAATAAGCCTGCAATTTTGCTGCAAATTTCATAATCAGTCAGTTTCCAGTGATTTATAGCCCGGTCCACGTGTTCGCATCAATCTCTTATCGGGACATCTCCGTCCGGGTCAAAAGATGCTATGTAAATATCAGAAAGCCTTGGCCTTCCCGAGGAATTAATTGCCTTGGAAAGAATACTCTGCAAAAAATCATGGTTAGCTTTGTTATTTTCTTGTTGCTGTTTAGACAGGTTCTCCAAAATAATATTCAACATTGATAAGGTTTCATTGTTGGTATTTAAAGTGGCATGGCTCACGTGACCTTCAGATACATTCGTCGACGAGCCAGCACCAGTAGTACGCATTCTCCGTATTTCTTGGTTAGCAGAAGATTCTCTATTTTGGTCCATGGCCACACTGTCCTGATGGCCGTCATTACATATTACGGATAGATGCTGTCCAGACGGGTGGCTGCATCCACGAACAGGGTAGAAGATGGGCGCGCAATGGATGAGCCAAGGCTCATCCCACTTCTGATGTCGGCAGAAACATGGTTGGGTTCGATTACGTAATAAACATTTGGTTCATCTGTCTCTGAATCAGGGTTGGTTGCCATCGTATCACTAATAAATACCACTTGAAGATATTGACTTCACAACTTTAATTAATTTCACAAGTTATTATTAATTTACTTCTTATTATAATTTATTTAATTAAACCACTATCACAATTACGACTAGTGTGCGGGCTGAGCGCTAAGAGTCGGAATGTCCGCTCCTCTTGGAAATCGCGACGCCCCCGCAAGGGGGCGTGGCGAGCGGTCCCGGGGCTTCGCCCCCCGGCCGCGGATGCATATTTTGGAGTTGTAACTACAACCCCCTCATGATGTTCGCAACAATGGCTTGAGGAGCCTGTTGGAACGCAAGCAATATTACTCGCGTCCCTGTGTGTGATTGCTATGAGTTTTTCTGTAGGAGCGTCACGACGCTTATAATGAAGCGCCGCTTTCTTCACGACATCTCGGCGGTCTGTCACCGCCAGGTGAGACCTCTAGTTACCTAGAGGAGGCCCGGCGGCGACGACCAGCGGCAGAGATGCCGACTCGACGCGCCTACAGAGTAGGTGAATGGTCCCCGCCCGTCCAGATCACAGAGCTAGCCGTTACTGTCCGGGCTAAGGGGCCGTCATGTGTGTGTGAGCGGTATTGTACTGTGTAACACCGCTCAGTGTCTATATAAATCGCAGCCCGCGCCGCGCATTTATGTGTGTATTTAGGTGCCTGTTTAGTGGCGGATGTCTGTGTTTGTTTACGTAGCGTGCCTATATTAACCTAGGACACGTTACGCAACGGATGTATATTGTGTGTGTGGAGTCTTATTGTCACAGATAAGCTGTGTGTAACCTGAATTACAGCTTATCTGGGCGTCAGTCCGGTGCGATGGAGTCGTGGTCCGCTAACAGGTCGCGGGGGAGGGGTCTCGCGTCAGGGGGGCGCGCATGCCACGGCGCTATCTGTTTGACATGAGGCCAAGCAGATGCGTCCGCACGCGCGAACATTCCTTTCGCGAGGCGCCCTACAAACTCATCCAGGCCCTCAATCCCGAGGTCCCTCTGAATGACGTCGTTCCTCACGAAGCGAGGGGCGTCCACTATGGTCCGCAACGCTAGACTTTGCTGCGCGCGGAGCAGCTTGCGGTTGGACTCGCTCGTGAGGGCGAGCCACGCAGGGGCGGCGGACGTCAAGATCGGGCGTACGTACTGTCTGTACACGCCCAGCTTGACGCGCACCGGGATGCGGGATGAGAGCACTGGTTTGAGGAGGTTGCGGGCGACCCTCACCTGTGCGGCGACCCTGCGGACATGTGTCCCCATCGTGAGCCGCCGATCGATGGTGACACCCAATTACTTGACTCGGGGCGACCAATCGATCTCGACTCCTTGTAGCTGTAAGGGTGGTGGGAGGCGCGCGAAGCCGGTGACCATGGCCTGCGTCTTACCCACGTTTACGGACAGCCGCCACTTTGACAGCCATTCCGGGAGGAGGTCTAGGACGCGCTGCATTTTGACAGCCGCGTACTTCGCATTGAGCGATGTTGCTATGTACGCGGCGTCGTCTGCATACAGCGCGAGTGTCGTGTCTGGAGTCGTGGGGATGTCGTCCGTGTAACGTGAGTAACACGCCGGCGATACGCAGCTGCCCTGCGGGACACCCGCGCGCACCGGGCGGGCGCTAGATAGCGCACCGTCGACCACCACCCTAAATGTCCTGTTGGAGAGAAAATCAGAGACCACCTTTACAACGCGACGGGGCGCGTCTGACGTGGCCAGCTTGTAGGTCAGACCGTCGTGCCACACGCGGTCGAAGGCCTTCTCCATGTCGAGGAATACTGCTACCGAGTATTCCTTCTTATTGATAGCAGCTGCGAGGTGGTGCAGTACCCTCGACAGCTGGAGCGTCGTGCTATGCTCCGCCCGAAACCCAAACTGTTCCGGTCGCGGCTGTATATGAGGCTGGAGATGTCGCAGCAGGAGTGCTTCGAACACCTTGGAGACCGTCGGCAGTAGCGTGATTGGCCGATAGCTCTCTGGCTTCAGCGTGTTTTTCCCCGCCTTGGGCAGCATTATGACGCGCCGCTCCTTCCACGCGGCGGGAAAGGTCCCGGTGCGCAGTTTCGCCGTGAACAGGCGCGCCAGTGCCGCTACCATACGGTACGGCAGGTGGCGCAGCACTGTATTGGTGATACCGTCAGCACCGGGGGCCTTTCTGGGCTTCGTCTTTAGGATGGCGCGTCTAACTGCGCCAGGCGAGAAAAAGATGGGCTCTTCGGAGAGGGCTATCGGCGGAGCGAAGTAGTCTCCCAGGTGTTTCTCGACTGCTGCGACATGGTCGGTATCGCAGGTCGGGTTCGGGCTGAACTGACGCTCCAGGTGCTCGGCGAAGATCTCCGCGCGGTCCTCCGCTACGTATTTAAGCGCCCCGTCGCTGTTAAGCAGCGGGCGCACCGGGGCTGGGGTATTTGTGAGCTGACGGCAGAGTTTATGTACAGACGGCCAGCTGTCATTTGTGGCGTCTATACGTTCCTCCCAGTCCGCGGCGGTGTGTGCCTGTAACTCGGCCTTTACCCTTTCCGCGAGACGGTTTAGTTGGGTCTTCATAGTGGGGCATCTTGTTTGCTGCCACTGCTTGCGGCAGCAAACAAGATGTTCATATAAATGCGATGTTCTCTCATATAAATGCGATGATCGCCGACAAGAGGCGCCTCCTCTTGTCGGCGATCATCGCGTTTATATGAGCCGGCAGGGGCGGCAACAGCACTCTCCCCTGCGGCTGCGTTGTTGTCGCCGTTTCCAAGGCGCTTTGAATACAAGCAGTGACGTCATTAGCCATTATGTCCACGTCCGCGGCGGTGGCAATAGGCCGAGTCGGCGTGGTGGTCTCTATTTTCTCTGCAAACTTAGTCCAGTCCGTGAGTCGGCGTGGCGCTATGGGCTTCAGTCGGGTCGGCATTCCCGATAAGACGACGAGCACAGGTTGGTGATCTGACTGTAACTCGTCGTCAATCACCTGCTGTGTGATCTGGCAATGTAGGCCTCGGTGAACTACGATGTCCAGCACGTCCGGCATGTAACGTGTGGCGTCCGGGTAGTGGGTGGGCGTCTCTGGACCGGACACCGAGTAGCCGAAGGCTTCCGCGTCCGCGAAGAGCCGTCTCCCCTCGGTATTCGTGGTATGTGAGTTCCACGCTGGGTGCTTGCTATTTAAGTCACCGGCGAGGATGGTCGCGTGTGTTGTGCTAATAAGCGCCCTCAGTTCTGACAGGTCCCATTGGACCGTGGGCGGCTTATAGCAGGCGTAGATGTTATGGTCCTCGCCGGCTATGTGCACCTGTACACCCAGCGCGTAGAAGCTGTTTAGTGACGGCAAGGGGAGCTCTTGATTGACGACTCTTCGTCTCACAAGCACCGCCAGACCACGATATCGGGTGCTTTGTGCCGACCTTTCATCCTTCCTATATACGAGATATCCCGGGAACCTTATCCTGTCCCCAGGTCCCAGGAACGTCTCGCTTATTAGCGCCACGTCGATATTTTGTTCCCGAAGGAGGTGGCGGAGGGGGGCGACCTTTTCCCGTAGGCCGCGGGCATTCCAGTGAATCACCCTCAACGGTCTATCCATTGTAAAGTGACAGCAAAGTGGCCAGACCGTCAAGGATGACCGTCTCCACGTCTTGACCCTGCCTTATAGCCTTAATTAGGTCCATCAGTAGCTTGATGGCGCAGGTCGTAAATTCTTGTTTTTGTGTTGTGTTTTTAGCGCCGGTAGCGCCACCACTCGACTTTCCGGTGAACTTTTGTCTCGGTAGTTCCGTTGTTTGCCGCGGCGCTATACCGGCGCCAGCAGTAGCTTCTATTGTTTCGACCTGCGCCCTGTTGGAGGCAGGGTCGGCCTTAGGGATTTCCTGTGTCACCGGGGGGGGGGGGGTTTAGGCTTATTTCCCTTCCCTTTACCCCCGCGTCTCTTTTTCCTCCGCCCCGAGGAGGTGGCTTTCTTATCTGTGGGCTCGTTGGCTGCCGCCATCAGCGTCATGCCGTGAGCCTCTTCTGGTGGCTGTTGTGTCTGCTTGGCGGCCACCAAGTGGCCGCCGTGAAGCGGCTGAGATGGCAGTGGTCCCCGCTCGCTTGTTTCGGTTTGCTTCCCGAAGCACAGGGCACTTCATATTGCACGCGGGGTGCGGGCCACCGCAGTTGACGCAGGTGGCCGGCTCTTCCCGCGGGCGCGGGCAATCACGTGCCGCGTGCTCGCCCCCGCATCGCACGCAAGCGAGCGGTCGGTGGCACTGGTGCGAGCTGTGCCTAAACTGCTGGCTCCGGTGGCACTGTGCGGGCCCACGTTTTCCACGCCAAGCCTCTATTTTGACACCCCGCATATACATGAATACGGTGGTGTCGTATATGGCCCGGACGTCGGGAGTCTTCTTTATTACTGCGTGAAACACACAGCCGGGTCGTCCTTGTGCGCCTTTAATATGGCGCACATACTCCGGCTGGTATCCCAACGCCCGGAGCTCCTCCTCGATCTCCTTGGGGTCCGTGTCCGCAGGCAGCCCCCGTATGGCGATCTTCAGATCCTTTTCCGCTGGCAGCGAGTAGGCAAACCAGGATACCCCGCTGTCCTTTTCCAGGCCAGTCAGATACCGCTGGACCAGCCTGTATTCCTCCTCGCTGTCTGGGGTGAAGCGGACTCCACCCCCGTATTAGGCCCAGCTTGGCAGCGATGGCCCGGAAGTGGGTAGCCCAGTCGGGTAGCCGCTCTACTACCAGCGGCGGGTACCTCAGTTTCTTCGGCTTCTTCCCCGGCTGTTGCTGCGTTGTCATCGCGGCGCCGGGGGTGGTGGTAGGATGGGCGGTAGATGCCGAGGGGGTGGAGGGTAAAGTTTGATCACTTATCCCTGCGGACTTCAATGATGTCGGTGTCGGTGCGGGATGCGAGCGGCGCGCCGCGTCAGCGAATGTAGGCGACGCGGGCGAGCCCGAACCCAGCGGCGCGCTTTCGCGCGGCGGGTCAGGGTGGTGCCGCTTCGGCTCCATCGCCTCCGGTGATGTCCTCTTGCGTCGCTGGGTCTTGGGCTCAAGCTGGAACTCGTAGTCGAAGCCCAGCGACGGTGTCGGCGATGGTGGCGATAGCATCGCTGCGTCGGCAACTGGTCCCGCGGTGGGCCGACGTCCGGATCGCGGTGTCGTGTCTCCAGACACGTCGTCGCGACCGGACGCGGCCGAGCCAATGGACGCCATCGACATGCTCGAACCCATACGCGACGAGCATGCCGACAGCATAGCGGGCGAGTCGTACGCCGACGCGCGGGGGGGCGCCGGTGAAGGAAGCGGGCGCCTGAGGCATCATCATGAGTGACGGGCGAGGTGTTGATCCGACACTCGCTGGCCACTCCCGTTCCGCCGTCGCCGGTCCCGCCAGCGAGAGGCGGGGGCCGGATGCGGCGGTGCGCGAAGCTGGCACAGCTTTGACACCAGCGGACGGTTCAGGTGCAACTCCAGCGGGCGTAGGCGGCGACGCGAAGCGTGGCGGCGCGGCAGCGCGAGCGGGGGTGCGCGGGGGCGCGCGGAGGGCGCGGTAGGTGCGGGGGGGTGCGCGGGTAGCGCGGGAAACTCGGGCTGCGCTGCGGAGCGCGCGGTGCGAGCAGGCGCGGGCGCGCGCTCGGGCGGCACTGGGGGGCGCGCATGCGGTGCGCGGCCCTGGCTTGTGGCCGGCCCCGGGGCCTGGATGGGCACCGGGCGGAATGCGGCGGGGCGGATCACCACCGCATGCTGGCGGCTCGTCGACGGCGTTGGCGCAACGCGCGCAGGCGCCTATGTCGTCGGTGGGCCGCTGGTTACGGTGGCGCTCGTGCCCTCTCCTCCTCTTCTCTCTTCTGTTCGGGGCGGCCCAGCGGGCGGTGCACCAGCCGACGAATTGGAAAAACCATACTTAGTATTAAAGTAAAGACATGCTGGCAAATTAATTTCGGATTTTTACTTGTAAGGTATCCGATTTATCCTTACTAATATTAGGTAATAATGCGAATGTAAGTTTTTATTTGTAACGCTTTCACGCTAAAACGTCTGAACGGATTTGGATGAAATTTGGCACACAGATAGACCATGACCTGAAAAGGACAAAGGCTACTTTTCATCTTGCATTGAAAAAAAAAAGAGAAAAATTATTAATTCAGTACGAACGAAACGCACATAACAAAAAATAATTCATAAATTACACACAAACAAAGTGGCCAAAGGCCTCGCGGACGAAGTCGCAGGCAACAGCGATATATAAAGAACATTCCTTTTATGCCAATCGAATGTCTACATCATATCACAATAAGGTAACAAAACATTGCCCGAAAATATTCGGCAATTTTTTGTAAATGCTTCCTACGACACCGATGACACGCCCTATCAATATTAAAAGTATTGCTTTCTATTATTTACACACGAAGTCCACTAACTACATCCTATAGTCAATATATTATTGATGGTAGGTACTTTAAATGGGATATTTTCGTTAAGTGTATCAACTATTTTATATTGGCACCCTTTCAAACTAATTACGCCACTACTGAAAAACACAAGATATGACACAGTATTATTTTATTACTGATATCCAACCGTTTTTAGCTACGTATGTATAGGCATATGTTTGGTTTTAATATGAGCCATTATGAAAGTACATCCGTTTATTACGACTCCGCTTACAAACGACCGACCGCTTAAAACAACGGAATTTCACACAAAATTTTCCGTTTACAACGACGACAAGCGTTGGCTTGAACAATATTCTGCTGTTGATGATAATCTCGCCACGTGAGAGGAGCCAACTGACGAAAATATTCTACAAATTATTATCGTCAACAGCCAAGGTAGCGACGATAATAATGACGACGGCCCGGAAGAAAATTGTACCACTCCGAGTGTATCTGAAGCTCTTGCCTCAAGTGCTAAATATGTTTGTGCATTCTATTTTTTTGCGAAAATAAAAATAAATGTTCAAAATTATAAAAGTGTTAATTTTTTATTAAATCTTTTCAAAG
Organism: Dasypolia templi; assembly: GCA_963555695.1. Lineage (NCBI taxonomy): Eukaryota > Metazoa > Arthropoda > Insecta > Lepidoptera > Noctuidae > Dasypolia > Dasypolia templi. The sequence continues at coordinate 3,145,928 of OY743148.1, read as the reverse complement.
AACCCTCCACTAGCCTCTATACAAAGTTTCATGTTTCTGAACCAGTTTTCGAAACACTTTTTCCAGCCCACCCTAGACATCTCGTTTACAGGCTGCTCGAAAGCTGACAGCGCATCTTCCGGCGACGAAAATTTTATCCCTTTGAGCAGTTTTTTTTCGGGAATAAAAAGAAGTCACACGGTGCTAGGTCAGGGCTGTAAGGAGGGTGGGGTGACCCAGGAGATTGACCGGCGTGCTGTCCAGGAAGTCCCTCGTTTTGTGCGCGGTGTGCGAAGGCGCGTTGTCGTGGTGGAGCAGTAGCCCGCGGAGCCGTGTTTGGTCGCTTGGTGCTCACAACAGAGAAAACTTTTGCCAAGCATTTGGTAGTATACCATTCAGCGTTGATGCTTCTTTGGCCCCGTAAAGGAATTAACACCAAGTAGCCAGTCAAAGGATCGAATTGATAAATCCAAGACTTATCACCTGTAATGATGTCGTAAACGCGCCGAGACGAGCCTGCTTATCATATCACGGCACCATTCCACCCGGGCCTGCTTCTGTGCATCGGTGAGGTTGTGCGGCACCCAGCGTAAAACTATCCTCACGCGAAGATGCACGTGTAGAATTTCGTGAAGGCTTCCCTATCCAACCTGCAGTCTCTTGATACTTATCTCGCCTATTGTCTTAGATTAAACTTATTACTGCTTGCACGTTTTCTTCCGTAACAGCCGTCAAAGGGCGACTACTTCTTTCTTCATCCCCCAAAGTTAGCTGAATGAATTCGTTATACCAATGATACACGGTTGCCTTAGAAGTGATTTCATCCATGGATGCCATTTAAAGTCTATCGTAAAAATCAAAGCGCGAAAATGTTCCCGCCGCATATGCATTGTTTAATGCGACACGATAATTTAATTTAGCTCGCAAACAATGTGGAAGGAAAATTTGAAATTGGAACGTATCTAATTTTAATTACAAATAATAATAGTTTCAAAATAGACTATATCTGGCCAGTCCCTCATACATCCGACATGCACGCGAAGTAGCGGGCACAGTTAGTTTGAAATAAAATTTTAATTTTGACAAAAAAAAACCTGTCTGAAACAAATTTCGGTGGCACACTATACCCCACTAACCCTCCATAGTGTCCTAGGCCCAAAATTGACATCAAGTATTACTATAAAAATTGAGTGTTTTAAAATCTAAATAATATTGGATATCTAGAAAATATATTCAAACTGACGCCACAATTTAAAAAAAATTCAAAAAAAGTAATTATTTCGGTTATTAATTCTCTTTTTTTCGTAATTAGGGTAGGGGTGTTTTTGCCATTAGGGTAGATTACTGTGGCGCTCATTTAGAAGAAAGCATATACATAATTTTTTTTAGCAAAATGAATGCATATATTATTTTTTGGGCAATGGCCTTAAAAGTTTAAAACATGACACAACGTTATTGACAAGTCTTTCCGATTTGTAACACGAATTGTCGAACCCCTATTATAATTAGATACAGTGTGAGAATTCCGAGTAGGGGTGAGGCGTATTTATCGTAACAGATAGAAATAACAGATATTTAAAAATAACAAATAACAATTGTTCCTACCAATATAGCTTATCTGTTACTCAAAATATCGGCTGTTAAACCTGTTATTTCAATAAATAAGTCCACCCACACAGACTGTTACCACGGCTGTTATTTTCATACACACTCACACAAAGGAAGGAAAATAACAGGGTTATCAATTTTTCTCTCTCCATCATCAAAGAATGACCCTTGCTAAAAAGAGAAGCACCTATTATTTATTTCAAAATAAGTTTACTTCTCACTCTTACTAAAGCGGTTCAACTGCGCTAAAAAGAGAAGCACTTAGTATTTATTATCCCTAAAATATAGTTGGTGGTCTAACAAGAACGATCATTTACAAAAAAGTGACTCCCAAATTAGGCCGTGTTACTTGTTACCTGACCTGTTACTGACCAGTGACCATTATAAAAAATGAAATAAAATTTTATTCAATTTTCTTTATGGCAATTTGTGATGCAACCAAAAAAAATGTGATCGTATCCGAATTCCTTTATCTTGGCGGCAAAATGTTCCAGGTATTTACGATTTTTTGATGATCAATTATGTTTTATTATGAGTAATTTTCTTGGTTTGTTTGATATTGATGACAAAAAAATATATTTTGTTCTACATTATTTTGGAAAGGGATGCAACCAAAACTATTATAATGTCCGTCTAAGGATACCTTTTATCTATATTATCTTTGGTTTGACGGTATTGGTCGCAAAATGTCCCAAATATGTACGACTTTATTTCAATAGAGTTAAAGATGATATTCAATTGAAGGTAATTTGGCTAGTTTATTTGTTGACATTTTGAATTTTTGAAATTTGATTTCTTTCACTGCTTCCCTTGCTGCTTCCTTTGTTACGAAATGTGAAATGGTAAACAAAAATTTTAACGCAATGGCTTCGTCGGTTCCTTGCGAAAGGGTATTCTCTGCTGCAGGGAATATCCTTAATGAAAGGCGGACCCGGTTAGGAGTTAGGAAATTGCAGCAACTAATCTTTCTTAATCAAATATGTAAATATTAAATGTAAATGTAGATATAGAATAGGTGATACTGTAAATAGTCATGTAGATATACAATAGGTGATAATGTGAATAGTTATGTACATAAAATTAATTGAACACTTTTAACTACGCCAGTTTGAGAAACGTAATCAATTTCTGATTATGTACTAAAGTTCCTAAATTTATAGTAAACTGACAGTCCTATGCCTGCGATTAAGTATGAAGGAAAGTGTTCAGTTTGGAATTTCGAAAAAAAAAACAATCAATTTGCCTAGCCTTTTACAACTGGCATACGGCCGACTTACGTCATCTATAATTTCACATTACCCATGTCTTTCTTCGGATACGATTTTCGATTCAAAAAGCAAAGACAAAGACGATGTTCAATTGAGATTTAAATTTGTATTTATCATCCGTCCAAAAATAACAGGCTGTTATTTAATAACAGATATTTGGATCTGTTATTTTTGTGTAACAGTACCAGTGATAACAGATATCGTGTTTGACCTGTTACAACCCATCTCTAATTCCGAGGGGACGGCGCGTACGCAGTCCCCACTATCAAAAATTACGCATCCGAGTTATCCACATTAGGGATAATCGCAGGGGTCAACCCAACCGCAGTGCAATGGGAAGGCCTCGCCCTGGGGGAACCGCCTTCATGATCACGGTATCCCCTATGCCAGGTAAGTATGATTTGCTTACAGAAACGCGCGAGGGTCGTTCAACGGCGGACGATCATAACACCGCGATTCAGAATCGTGACGTAAATGTAAAGCGCCATCTAGTGAGTAGAAACTGTACAAAACCACAATTCCTCTCATGCCGTATCCTTTCTGACGTATACAAATTTACTAAACCTTACTACCACTAATTTGTGGTTTCCAATCAACGGTCTTCGAAAGTAAAAGATTCTGCATCACTGAACACCCGTCAATTAAAGTGACCTACCGTAAAATGCTGCAACTTTGCCTGGATTTAGACGTTTTTTACCCCTTACTCTGAACCTGTTTATAATTATGGATTTTTATGAGTTTTAAATGAAAAAACAGACATCCAGGTGTCAGGTTGAACTCAAATCTTTTTAAATCCTCCAATCCAATGACAAGCACCCAAAGTCGTAGGCAAAGTTGTAGGTAAAAGACAACTTTGCCGTTATATACCTATAGGGTGAGTGGTAATTGGTGACCGATGTACGAGATACTAGGTGGCCAACCCAAGAAGTTTTTCGTTAGGTAGTTGACACGAAAACAACAGTACCTACCTATAAACATCAGGCGTTCACCAAGATACTCGCCTAGTAAACTATTTATATTATCACCTTGTTACAGAAAAACACAAGAGGCTTGGCATGAAGAGATCGAGATCCGAGGCCAGAAGCTGTGGCGACAAGACGATGCCATCCCCAACGGAAGGAGCAGTCGCTACTTCGTAGAGACCAAGTCCGAGCAAGAACAATGAATTGATATTGTTTTTAAATGTAATCAAAACATTGTTTTTTTTATGCTTCTTTTATTTGCTTCCGTGTTTCGATTTTTGAGTCCAGTGAATAGCAATGGAATATCGAGGGTGTACTATATCTACATAGATAACATATTTATCTACACCACCTTACCCTTCGGGAAAAGCAGCCGTGGTGTTGTTCTTCAAAGCCGACTAAAAAATGAAAAACTCTTTTCAGTCGAAAACGTCTCCTCTTGAGTATTGAGTCTATTTTCGGAAGTTTGGGTGTCGCTGGGGATGACGATAACATTTTGAGTGTTCAACAAACCAATCTCAAATTAGATGGGTAGTTGCTATCATAGGTTAGGCCTGTAACGATTGGGATCAGAGACTTAAGGCATACAGGATGAGAGGTATATCTGAGGTAGGTAGGTACTCTTTGGGTAGTATATAGGGACTGAAACTATAACCGTAATAAGTTTTTAAAACGGTTTTAAAAGAAACATATATAAATGTAACAGAAATAAGCTGTATTAGGTATAATTTCACGGTACCACCACGAGCGGCGGACAGACAGATGCGGCGTTAATATCCTCAATTCAGTCGGGATTTACTGAATTGGGTTTTTGGAACGCTGTATTTACCTGCTACACTTTTTTTTGTGTTTAGGGGGGAAAAAACATTGAAAAACACATTTAAATATGTTACATACTTGATTCTGTTATCAATTCAAAATGTAACGCTTGAAATTCTGCAACAGGTTGAGATATCCCGAAACATTTCGAACCAAAGATTATCTGATAGGGCTCTGCTAGAAGTTATAAGATGACGATGATTAAATTGGTACATAGTGTTGGCTGCCGCAGCTTTCACATGTTTGGTAGACAGTTCACGAATTGAAACAAGCAATGACGTGATAGCAAATTTATTTATCCTAATACGATAGACATAATACATTGTATCCCAATTTTATTTGGTATACGACGAAAATACATGTAAATTATACTTCAGTGTAACTTAACAGTCGATTACTATCTATTGATGGACACACTTTATAGCTAGTGATATAAAGCTAACATTTTTCCATTTTTGTACACCAAAGGCTCAGTGTCGTTCCTTATCTGAAAACTTTTCAATTTCTATAAATAATATTGCCAAACTCCTTTTCACCCCTGTAAATAAAGAAACATGTTTTTTTTCTATAACTAATTTACATTCTATGTTATTCAGATTACTCATAACTTTCGCTCTTTCAACGCACTAACGGTGCAATTCAATTTTATACAAAACTGTTCAGCCGTTAACACATCTTTACATCTACCCATAGAGTAACACACAATAAATACAATCAATTTCCTTAACGAAATTATAAAATGAATTACACATTAAAATAATGAGATTTATAATGTATTACATGTCGAAATATACATGGCAAACACAAAACATAGGGACCAACGGATGAGCTTGATCGATTTACGGATAAGTTCAACAATTTCAATTATATTGCTTAATAATTTAAACAATAACTTATTTTGTTCTAATACATATTATATTATCTGTGAAACATTATGCACCTCGAGTCCTTCACTGTTCCTTTTTTGGAAAATGAAAAGAGCATTACTTTTGTATTATAAAATATAATCTGTGGAATGCTGTGCTGGGTAATCTGTTGTCTCAAAAGTTTGCATTAGTTTTTTTATATTTATTTTTCACTGAAGATTATTGCAAATTGCGTTTTATTAAAAAAACTAGAAGACAGGCTCATTGATTGGTTTGTCACAACTGCAATAACATTCGGGGAGGAACTTTAAACCTACTCACTTGCTGCAACTGGCCTATCAACAAATTTCAATACTTTCTATTGTCTTTTAACTGCCTAATTACTATAGAACACATTGTTGCAACACAGACACTTAGTCTACCTTGTACCAGACAGGCAGGCCTATTCATTATGTCCATGTGCCTATTAGTATCTCATCACAAAACTGTATTTTTTAACCATTTAAATTCTTTAGAAGAGTTTATACTTGCAAAGGCATTTGTTTCAAAACTTATCGGACATATTTACATTTATATAAACAGAATCTGTGTTGTTAAAGTTCTTGCAAATTGTAAAGACAGTTTTAATAGTAGGGTCACACACGAGGTCAATGTGTGCGTGAATTTGTTATTATGAATGCACACACTTAACATGTAACAATAACTTCAATATCACGTTTAACAAGGATATTATTGAAAAAAAAACACGAGTCTAAGACCTCCTTTTGGTAAAAATAGGCCAATATACGGTCACACACAAGGAGAATGGTTTTCAAGTTCGCAGCTCGCATCTGTTTCCGGTATTGTCTATTATGTGTTCCGTATCTTGCCGGGGACATAGCTCTTATCTATGGTGGGGTCCTGGAGGAACATGTGAAGGCACCGCTCGTTTTGCGCCAGCGGATGGCCGGCTATCTTGTTGATGAATACTTCTAGACCTGTAAAAGATTAAACGTTTGTGTTAGTTACCGAGGTTAAGTACCTATCTATGAAAGTGACAGGTTAAGTTCTTGTAGCGGTTCTAAGATCTTCATAGTGAAGAGATTAGAACCTCCTTTTTATAGTGTAGCCTATTGTAATAGGATCAGTAAGAGATTTTACCTCTTAATCATATTAGTTTAGTTATGCGTACTTTGAATTTGATGCTTAAAAAATGTGCCAGAAAAGTTCTGCGAAAAAAAACGAATGAAGATATCATTATAAAGTCCGCCCAGTTTTATGATTACACGATACCACGGTACATATTTGTTTTACTAATTTTATTGATATCACTGATTACACATTATATTGAAAGAGTAATAAACTGTGTGCTATGTAATGAACATAAAATGTACCTAATAAAGAATAATGACGTGAATGTATACAGTTAACAATGGTATATTCACTGTTATGACTTACTTTTTACAACACTAAACTGGGGTACTAAAAAGTCGAATTTTTCCTTTAACTACTATGTTCAGGGAAAAGTTGGGCTTGTGGCTAAGTAATAACAGCTGCCGAGGTCGATCGATCAGGTTAAGCTACGCTTGCCGAGGCCGGTCCGTGGATGGGTGACCACCTTTACATACCAAGACCCCTTCATGCCCCGAAAAGCACGTTATTAAGTTGGGCCCGCCTGTCATTCGTGGCTCTTTGTCATGGACTGATGACTACATATGCATGAATTCAACACATGATACTAGATCCTCACTGCTGATTCATTAAAAAGTTATATGGGACAGTTTTTTTTTAAATAACAGACGAAATGTTTTAACGGGGTGTTCAGAATCATGTATATGTCCAAGGTCATGGTGCGGGTCGATGTCCCTGCCACCCTGTATTTTGAATAGGATAAGGTTAAGTCTTTATAAATTAATTTACCGTAAAGTGTTAGTTAATTACCTATACTTATAGAATATCTCTCAGAAAGTTCTTTAAATGGGAATGGACCTAATAGAAAAATTGGCATTGGACTAATGACTATATTTTATTTTACTTTATTTTTAAATATGTACCTAATGGTACTTAAATGAGAAGTAGAGGTACTTAAATAGAACGTGAGTAAAATTTCATACAAAACTATCGTCCAAATTTCCGACGTAACAGGTGGATTTTCAACAAAAAAAAAACTGTCGTACAAACATTGTCCTGACTGTTACAAACACAACAAAAACAAAGTTAGCCAAATAGGTGCAGCCGCTTTGGTTTGCGCTTGCGATTTTTATTTTTAAAGAAGTTATAGGCACAGTTTTTGAGTTTTGGCATAAGTAAAACTCGGCTGTGTGCCCGAAAGTAGGAATGGAATCCAATATAATTTAGTTTAGTATAGATTGATTATTATACATATATACCTAACATTTTTGTAAATAAATATTGAACAAGAAAACAAATATCAAAGTAGAAATATTACTTATTTATCTACTTTTTGTCTCAATGTTGAGATGTAAGTAGATATATATAATAACTCTACTTTTTTTGGTTGGTTGATTTAAGTTGATTTTGGCGATAATTTAAAGATAGCGCATTTCATTACTTTATCGCAGGCAAAACGTTGAAACCTAGTGATAAATAAGTAATCGCAGTTTTAAAATTTTGTTTCTGATGTTACAACTCTAGCTGGCATCTGCAATATATCGTCTGACTAAAACAACAATAATATTAGTCTAATCCTCAGCTCAGTAGAACAAACTGCGCATCTAAATACATTAAATACTTGATACGTGGTTCTAACACGCAATCTCAAAACAATATCAATTAAAGTTTCGAATGTCTGAACAATACACATAAATCGAGTATCAAATGCGAGGCTTCAAACGAAGTGCTGTAGTATTATAACATGACATCACGCCTCTAGACGATGAAGGTGTAGGCAGAAGTCAAAATCAAAAATAAAAAGTCATTTATTCCTATGCTGAGAATCAGAACTTATGAACGCCAAAATTACATAAGACATTCTTCCAAAACGCCCGCCCGTCAGCACTTCCTGGTGCTTTAGCTGGGAGGTAAACGTGGAGCTACATAGTACCCAGCGACACAGCTCTGTTCAGTACAAGCACTAAAGAATTTATATTTATCTACTAACATGTCAATAGTAGTTCCAGTAATTTAGCTATATGAAAGGAAGCTTGAGTAATTAAACAGGTAGGCGTACAATTGAGTAGTAGTTGAATTGTAGTGAACTGTTCATTGATAAGATCTGCCCTTTAGACACAGCAATGTGTCAGCTTTGATGTTATGGATGAATTGGAAAAACTATACTTAGTGTTAAAGTATAAGACATGCTGGGAAATTAATTCCGGAATTATACTTGAAAGGTATCCTTTTTATTTATATATTAAGGATTGATTAAGTGAAAGTAATGCGAAAGTAAGTTTGATTTTTGTTACGATTTCACGCTAAAACGGCTGAACGGATTTGGATGACATTTGGCACACATATGATGACCTGAGGAAGAACATACACTACTTTTCATTCTGTATCGAAAGAAAACAGAGAAAAATTGTTTATTCAGCAAAAACAACACGCACATTACAAAAAAATACATAAATTACACACATACAAAGTAGCCAAAGACCTCGCGGACGAAGTCGCAGGCAACAGCGATATCATAATTGAATTAGAAGTTATTTCTTGTGAATAGAGAACATTCGTTTCATGCCAATCGATGAAGTCATCATCATATCACAATAAGGTAACAAAAAATTGCCCTGATATTAATGCTTCCTACGACACACTTGCCCCATCAATATTAAAAGTATTGCTTCCTACCATTTACACACGTGGAAGACATGGGTCCACGAACTACATCCTGTACTCAATATATTATGGATGCTACTTTAAATGGGACATTTTTGTTGTGTATCAACTATTTTGATATTGGCACCCTTTCAAACTATTTATGCCACAACTGAAAGACACTAAATATCACACAGTATTATTTTATTATTGAAATATCTTCTAGACAGAATAAGTGCAGAAGGTACTTGTGAACTCAGACAACTTAATAGGAATCTAACAGCAAAACATGATGCTAGATCATGTAAGTATTTTTCCATGATGAAAATGAACTCTTTCGGTTAATTTCTATATTTTATTATTATTTTACCATTGAAAATAAAGCAGGTTCCTAACCAAGGACAGATTGCAGTAAAAAGTCAGTCGCCTGACATCTTCGAATATGCATCAAATTGAATCAGAGTAAATTTGATACCAACAAGAATCAAATTAAATTCGATTCAGAACTTGAATATTCATTTAAAAGACTAACAATAATCCAAAGCATGATTAAATAGATAAAGATCAGTTGCTTGGACATTAAAATGGTAAATAATGCATGATTCATACAATTATCATATCTTTTGCATGTGTGTTTAATGTAGCAATTATGTAAAGCATTTGTACTACATATATGTTCAATATAGCTACGGAACAATATTCAATATTATCAGTCAGATATTGTTATGAATGGATCAGATACAAAAGATCTTATAGCAGTACTAATGTAGTCATCATTGCTAAGAACACTGCAACAATTATAAAGAGGACATGCAATTTTTTGTAATAATTAAATTATGTACAAAATCTATTTCTGTCTTTGCAATTGTGTATGGCTTTACTTCTTCTTTTCTATGTATTTTGCTATCTAGAGCTTGAAATATCAAAAATCAAGGATTAACTTGAATGTTATAAAGTTAAGTCTGCCTAACTTTATACCTGAGGGAAAATGATAAACTTAAAGATATCTTTCAAAACATCTCAAGAAAGGAACAAAGAGATCAGCGGGGTAATCACCAGCACCACCAGGAGGGACAGCAGAAATGGCTTTCATTTTGACAGTTCAACAACATTCATTACGTTATTTACGTCATTGAGCAGATAATTATTTCAGATTTAGCAATATCCTTCAAGATCATTTGTATTGTGATTGAAAGTGTTACAGTATTAGGGTGCTGCTAGAAGAAATCAGTTGAAATAAGTAAGCAGTACATTTGTGCTCTTTTATTTCTATATATTTTTCTCGTACGCTAAACTTTAATATATACATTAGTGAATGAATACATACCTTTTCTACGGTCTTCAATAAATTCTTCTTCAAAAATACCATCATCTCCGCGGAATGGTAGCTGTCTTTTGAGGGCTTTGCCTGGTAGAGGTGGAACGACAATCTACAATAAGATAATTATGTGTCATTACAATAAAATTAATATAATTATGTTTTATCAATATTCATTTGGGCCTTTCCATGTAATATAATCAAAACAGCAGTCACAACTAAGCGTTTTTGGTAATTTTAAAATTAAAACTAAGTTTTAAAGGATTGAATTCAGTTTTTTTTATATATCTCAAATGTCAAGTTTACAAGTAAGTATTAATTAAAGCTATATTTGGTATAAAAGTTAGAAAAGTTGACAGAAGTCAATAATGAGTCATAGTTCTCTTTGTATAATAATTGGCAGGCCCTTTTAGGTCAAAGGCCACTAACAGTTTTTATCAAGAGGTTGACACCTAGTATCCAGACTAAACTTAAAAGCATGTTTACTTGTGGACTGTGTTTTAAAATCAATAAGCCTGCAATGAAAAGTGATGGCCGACTTTGAAAAGATATGCAAGTCACAATCAGCATGCAACCATGCGAATGTCACCAGTTCAGTGCCCTTTCTTTATTAATACTTAATAAGAATACAATGATACACAGTCTTACTCATATTTTGTAAACAAAACCAGTAAGTACAATTACAAAAAACTAAAAACATACATCATCAAAGGTGAAATCTGTTATCAAATTAATTCGGAGACTGGTCAATTATGATTCAAACGTATCAATAAACATTTCTGTTCACTGTTATCAGACAAAAAACACGCACTCATTATCAATCACCAAATAACATTGGACTTACTTTACTGTCTCTCTCCAATTCGTTTCTAAGCCATTCAAAATCGCTGTACCGCCGTCTGACGCTTGATTCCTTAACTTTAAACACTGGCAGGTTCGTCTGAAAGCAAAAAACTTGGTTTGCTAGAATTATCTCATCGTATCGGCGTACCGTCGCGTCCGTCCGTGATACGCCCACTAATTCACGTTGACGCATCCATAGCGGCCGTTAATCTAATTGTATGACAATAATAGAGTCAGCAGCTTACCCTCATGCGAACTTCGTAATCCGTGTAACGTTTCTTCCCTACTCCCATGGTCGTGACAGGGTTCACGACGTCGATTTCTAGGAAGTTAGCCGGTGCCGCGTAGGCATCATCCAGGGTCTGCTTCTTCACATTCAGTCGCCTTGTAGCGTCGGCTGTCGTATCTTCAGCCATCATAACTCTTTATTTATTGTAACAATCACAAAAACTATGAATAGGACGGTCCACTAATCAAAAAGGAAATGAAAAATGACAAGAGTGAAACATCGTTTGACATTTCAATAAATATGGCGGGGTAAGCAAAGTGAAAAAAACTACCAAAGTTAGTAGAATTTATTTATTCCTTTTCAGTTCAATCAAATCAAAAAGAAAAATTTAATTTTCATAACGAAAAAATTAATGTTAGCATTTACATTCTTCTTTAAAAACGACGCCTGGGATAGTAGAACGTTTATACCACACGTGTAAATTACTATATTTAGGGGTGACAACACATATTAGTTTCTTTGAAATATTCATTGGCAGAAGAAACTAGTGTTCTGCCACACTATGATTTCACTGGCGAAAAACCAAATGATTCACAACGTGAAGGTAAACAACAAAGAGTTTTTGTGTTATGTTTTTCATCACTCCTATGCTCATATAGTTACTAAACTTGTTTCGTCGTGTTTCTACTATTCGTAAAGTTGAAAAAAAAACATAATTTTAGGTTCATTTATAATTTATTCGTCTTATTTAAATAATGATCACAGAAACTGGCTCATAGGATCTTCCTCTCGACTCTTCTTCATCTTGTAGGCCTCCAGTTCATCTTCCGTGGGTGCCTTTACATCGAACATACTGTTGTATGGACGTTTCCTCTCGTCAACCGAAAGGAGATAATCAGCACGCTTTTGTTGCCTTTCTTCCATATCCAGCGCCTGAAACAGAATATTGCAAGTAAGTTTTTGAAGCGAAAACTTCTTTAGCTGCGTTGAGCGATTTTTGGTAGGGCAATATTTATGGGGTCGCGTCACGGAAATGCTAATATTGCGCCAGACTGGCGACGCGCAGCGGCCTGTGTACATTTTGGGGTTTTCACTTCTGGCGGCACTCCCCATGACTGCCTATTTTTTTATTTTACTAAAAGTAAATTTATTATACAAGTAACTAGATACTAAATGAAATACCTAACAAAAAAACTACAGGATAACTAGACGTCAAATTTACGACCTGTTCTCAAGCTGGGGCTTCCGGGCATTTACATGATAGGTTTTGTTTTATATAATCTTTACAAGAAATTAGCATTATTTATCATCGTCATTTTTCTTCTGTTTTTGTGATGCTCCAACACTGCCCCATGCTGTTTTTTTTCACTTCTGTAGAACTTGGAGCTAGTTCTAAAATATAATAATTACTATAAAATACCTTTTTCAACTTGTCCTCTTCCTCCTTCTTTCCTTTCTTCTGTTCCTTCTTCTTCTTCTTCTTTTTGGCTTTCTTTTTGTTCCTCTTCTTCTTGCTAGTCCTCTCTGTTTTAGATCTGATTTCTTTCTCTGTGTCTGAAGAGCCGCTGTCTGAACTTGATTCAGATGATGAAGCTTTATCAGATTTTTCTTTATCTGTGGAAATTTATATGTGGTTATGAAGATAGTTCAATCACACCATTATGTTTTGTGTAAGTGTGATTTATTTGGTTGCAAAAATACCTAATACAAAATCCTACCTTTTTCTTTCTCTTTCTTTTCCGTGTGTTCTTGTGAAACGGCTGCTTTTTCTTCGGGCACTTCCAACACCACGGACTTGCCAGCCTCGCCGACGCAGTATGACATCTGAAAATCAATAAATAATTACAATAAAATACAGAATCTTCGCCACAAATTCCTGCTATTTTTTTTTCATAATTTTATATTTTATCTGTTTTTTAATTTATTTTATCAAAATAAAAATGTTAACCTTTATAAAAGAGTGGCAGCACTTGTATCCCCACTGTCCTTCGTGCCAATACGATCCCCAGACAGACGTGTGGTTATTTATTAACACATCCTCTTCGTATTTACTCCTGAAAAAGAAATTTTAAAAATATAAGAGGTTCAAAAGGCTGTCCATCACAAACTGGGACATGCAAATATTGAATGAGATTTTCAATGCGACTTGTTTACTGACTATTCATGGGCGGCAATCAAGGACGTGGCTCTCCTCACGGAAAGTACAAATACACACGGGTGTTTTTTTTTCTTATCGCGCAATGTACTTTCAACTCTGGGTGTTAGGTCAAGCATTGAAAATCCAGCAGAGTGCGTCAACAAAAAACACAGTTAGATTTTCAACTCTCGGTGCTAAGCAGTGCATTTATTGGAGGCGAGCCATTGCCATCAAGCGGGCACAAATCCTGACTCCGGGCTGCTACTGAGAAATTCCACATGAAAAAACCCAATAACACGATGCAGATCCCGGGAATCGAAGAACCCAGGACACAAGCTCAGCGGTAACGCCTGCGACCACTGGACCAACGAGGCGAGATATATTTATTAGCACTAAAATAATTCAGGGTGGCAGCATTGACGCGCCAACTGAAACCATGAATTCAGCTCATGATTCTATTATCCTAGACCCCCCTAACATAGAAAATTTTCAACTGTAATAAAAAAATAACGCTGTTTCATAGAAATTATACCTACGCGATCAAATTGTACGAGACAGAAAATTTCTTCAGAATCATGTACAAAATCAACAGAGGGGCAATTCCCGTAAATGATAAATGATTTTATTTCTGTAACAAACACTTTTACACGCCAATCATATTTTAAAAACTAGATGAGATCGGCGTTTCCGAAACAAACTCAGAGGTCACAGTCTCTTTTAAAGTCCAGACGAAATCTTGGTCAGCACCCTAATTGCGTAACACATTTTCGTAAACGATTACGACTAATCTGTTTGCTTTCGACGGTCCAAGAACATTCATTGCGTTCTATATATTGTTGAGCAGAATTTTTATCGAACTTAAGCAGCAATGGATTAGCAATCTGTTTCAAAACGATTCAGATTCCGATTGATTGTGTATTACGCAATTAGGGTGCAGGTCATATCATGGTCTTTGGTGTAGATTGGTGTCTGAAATGGTCTGATGGAATGGTTGAGGAAAGAACCACACAGAATGAGTGGACCTGTCCAATCAGTACACGTAGTTCAACGATTCGACGAATATTACCAAAGAAAGGACATATAAATTACTCACAGCCAGAGCATGATTAAAACTAACAAAAAAAAAAACTAGTAGAACTGTAGTATTTAAGATTGCGACTTGTTTTTTTTAACGAAAATAGCCCTTAAGGTTGTGCGCCGATGTGCCTGCCTTAGAGTCATAGTATGGTTGTAGTTACTTAGCAAGTTGTTTCTCTGGCCCCTGCACTAGAGTACCATCTCTATTGTATCGTGTGAACACTTCTGTCTGCGCCAGGAGCAGCTCCTTGGGAGGCGCGGCCAGGTGCTCCTCTCCACCGTACTTCTCTAGAATTGATTGTTTCACCTGGAATGTAAACGTTCATTTGAAAAGGTGTTATTTTCTTCAAAATCATATTTCTGCCTAAGTCCGAAAGGTAGTTTGTTGGCTGGTGGTAGCTGCAGAGCAAACTACAACTCAATGTATTTATTTCAATTAAACCATTAAAGGCACTTTTGAATTGTCAAGGAGTTGGTCAGTCAGATTTATGAAGCTAGTTGCCCGATCAAAAGCGTAGTAAGTTCCCATGTACAGGAGCGGACAAGAAACAAAAAAAAAACCAATGAATCATAATTAAAGACCCACACTGTTGACAAAGCTATAAAAAACTGAAAGGTGGTCATTACAGTGGCTATAACATTTACATGCTCATTTTTAGCGTTATTTGAATAAAGTATGAATCTCGAAAGAACTGAATGTCAAACTATTGCAGTTTTTAAAAGAAGAGTTAAAGAACACTATCTTTCCACTGTGTCATAATTGCATTACCAAATTTTATTTTATTTTATTTATATATATGTATATATATATATATACACCCTCTAATTAGACGGCCTTAGTTCTATCTTTACGAGTTGCAGCCTGGAAAATCCTGGTTTTGTACAAACCTGCGTCTTAAAATGATCCTTCTTATCGTGATACTGTCTCTGCAGCAGCTGTAGCTTGGTGGGCTCGGCCAACAGATGCACGTCGAGTCCCCTCGCCTGCGCCTCCCACGCGAACATCTGCGCGGCCGCGTGCGACCGAGTGTCGCCGCTGAAGCGGACGAAGTTCTCGCCCTCGTAGTCTGATCTGAGGACGGAATGGCGTATTGTAATATTTTTAATAAACATACATAAATTCACGCCTTCTTCTCATGGGGTAGGCAGAAACTACATAACTTAACCTGCTACGATCCTAACATTTCTTTTGCTTCGTTTGCGTTCATACATCTGAGGCCCTAGTGTGAGTTTCTTTTAACCATCTCGACTTTATACATCGACCTCGTTCGGTGCTCCGATTGGCTTTCGGCAATCAGAGTGAAATATCCAATTGGTGAAGGGCCAATCGGAGCGCCGAATGCGGTCGATGCGTAAAGTCGAGCTGGTTAAAGAAACTCACACTAGGGCCGTTGGTCATACAAGCAAGCCGGTTGCGAGTACTACGCACCTAACCTTTCTGAAGAAAATTACCAATAAGAACTAAATGTCATTCCCGGTGATTCCACTCACATCGGCCTTGTATTCTTTTTGGCAGTCGCCTTTCATTCATCCTCCCAAACCATCTAAGCACACTCGTTCACATTTTTTTCACTACAAATTCTTTTAAACCACAACATTGCCTTATTAAGATTAACACACACACTTTTACACATCAAAATATGTTTATAGATGAATTTGGTTACATAAATAGGATGGTGACTTTTTTTCAGGAGGCCTTTATTTTTTCATCTATTTAATTACATTTCTCGTAATGTTCTACCAGAATGTCCACTAAAACTATATGTAAGTAACAACTAATATCAAATTAATTAATGAAATACAATGCATATACTTAATTTATAATAACAAAAATAAACTAACTTAACTAAAACTATTCACAATCTAAAATATAGCGTCAAAAAATACATCCGCATTGCTGTCGACTGGTCTGAAGAGACTGGCGGCATTACCTCGTTGTATGGCCACGTATGTAATACAGGTTTGAATAAACTTACTCTTGAGTAACAGGATTTGGGTTATCCCTCATAGATCGCGTCTTGGGGTCATAGTAGGCAGAGTTGGGGTCCAGGTTGCGCAGGTACTTCGCAGTATCCTCTCTGATACGCAAGTTACGTACTGTGATTCGTTGTTTGGAGTCCACCTGGAAAAATAAAATAATATGTTTATTAAAATTAGTATTCGTTAACTTTTTGGGATAAAATGGATGAGTTCAAGTAACATAACATAACATCACGCCCGTAATCCCAGAAGGGTGAGGCAGAGGTGTACTTATAGTACACCCACATTTCGCCAGTTACGCTTAATTCCCATGTAATAGGGGGCGAGCCTATTGCCATCAACCGGGCACAAATCCAGAATCCGGGGTGCTACTGAGAAATTCTAGATAGAAAAACCCAATAACAATTTGCCCGACCTGGGAATTTGCATTGAGGTCCTGGGTTCGCCCAGGACCTCAATGCTCAGCAGTAGCTCTTGCGACCAACAGACCAACAAAACTAGCTTCTACCCGCGACTTCGTTCGCTTGGAAGCAGTAAGATACACAATGTACTAAAATAACAGCCACATTTTTATAAAACTCCCTCGGCTCCCGCGAAGCGACCCACCGCGCTTCGACCGCATCGACTACACCGCTCGACGTTCTCACAGACTATTTTTATTTTTTTGAGAAAAAGAATTGGGCTATCAAAAGCAATTTCAATTTTTCAAATATGAGTGGCAGGCGCTTTACTTTGTGTAAATAAATTAATCACAGCTGCTCTCAAAACGGCGAAGGAAAACATTGTGTGGAAACCGATATGTCCTAGAACCAAAACTTCGAAGACATGAGACATCTACCAACAAGTGGATTACGGCCTCACCCAGAGAAGAGGCCACCGTCCCAGCTGTGGGAACGTTATAATGCTGATTATTACTATGACCTACAGTTTCAGAGAATAGCGCGTTCAAACAAACTTTTCAGTTTAAGAATTGGAAAGCATATCGTACGTAAGGACAGATTTATTGATAAACTAATCGGTTTTATACTTTTATTATTACACTAGCATCTGTCCGCGACTTTGTCCGCGCGAAGTTTCTGGTACCCCGACCCACCCCTTCGCGTCGCATCCTGGCCGCGCTTTTACTTCGTTTTCGCTAAACGTTCTTTCTGACATTTTTTTTCTTTTTTTTATTGATATTATATATATAAACTTCCTCAAAAATTTCTAGCTATCAAATGCAAAAAAAAACCAACTGGTAGTTCTAGAGATTGCTCCCTACATAAAAACTTACAAAACAAATTTTACTTCTTTGTAATATTAGCATAGATTGAAATAAAGGACGACTATCCACCTGATGGAAAGTGATTACCACCACCTGAAGACATTTGTTTCACGGTGCTTACACAAAGTGAAAATGTCTTATGTGTCTGTATTTTCAACATAACTGTTGCAGGTTGAATTATCTGACTTACCTTAGTTCCAGGCATGTCCACTTCATCTACATATTTATCTTCATCTTCCTCAGCATTGTCGTCATCCTCAGTCGCCGTGGGGTCTGAAATATAAACTACATGTTGAAACATTGCCACAATGTACAGAAATGGCGGCAACAACCTAAGGGATAAGAATTATTGAACAGTATTTCAAGCACATGATAGTGAACTTTAATACACTGCTAACTTTAATACATACACTATACTCACGCCTTCTTCCCATGGCGGTAGGCAGAAACTACAGAATGCAACCGTCTACAATCCTTACAAACTTGAATACTTTATTATTAATCTGTTTACACACAAGTTATCAGTAACAAATACAGAACAAATCTTGTATAAATTACGCTTTAAGTTTCTCACTGGATGCTTCGACGAGGGAGGACATCGCCGTCTAGGAACACTGTGGCGAAGGCGGTGTTACGATCATGTTTGTGGGGCCGACATGGCTATGGATAACACAAAATAGAGAGGTATGGAAGGAAAATGGGAGGCTTTTAACCAGCTGTGGGACAGAGTGAAAGCTAACAAAAATGATTTCTTACCTTGTTCCAAATTCTTAGCTCTAAGCTCCCTCTTAGCATCTTCCACTTTCTGATATTCCTCAATAATTGCCTTGTGCTGCAGAGGGTCATAACCATTCCATCTGTCACGCTTGCCATCGTAGCTTAGGTTCAGGTTGGGCTGGGCGAACTCATCGGCTGCTATACCAGCGTTTGTGAATCTTGCTCCAATCTGTAATGTTTGTAAAAAAATACAAAAAAAGTAAAATGCTTTAATTGGGATGATGACTACTATTAGGTAATAGGTAATACGGGCTGGTGTCCGCAACTCCACGTCAATGCGCGTATTTTGCGTACGGATGACTACTATTAAAAATGTTCGTAAAAATAATGCAATTTCAAAGAAGGCATAGTAAAAATGATATAATCGAAAAAAATCTGTTAAATCAATGTAAAAATGAAGACAACACGCTTTAAAGATTTTTTGGAGGGAATTATTCCTGCCGCTAGTATTAAGTAACGTAGTTGTGACGTCACTTCTAAGATAGTACTGTCCTAGTCCAACACTTACTTTAAAACGTTTATAACTTGGCAGTTTCTTAAACTTTTACACTTTTTGTAATACTATTTGCACTATGTATTTGGAAAAATAAAAAATTTCGAGATTAAAAAAAAAAATTGTCATCATCCCCATTGTTTTATCCTAACTTATTGTTGTGACAATATTATTTTCAAAACAAATGAGCAAAATCAAACATTAGTTATAAAAGTTCAAACACTCAATATGCAGGTTTCAATTAACTTACCTTTCTGGGCCTGTCCAAGCAGTCCTTCTTTTTATGTGTCATGGCTCCACAGTTCTCACATGCTCCTTTTCTGTATTTAGTTGATACTTTTGTCTGTAATCATAAGATTAAAGCAGTACCTAAACACATTGTAATTTAACGAAACAAGACACTTTTGAGGCTTTTATTAAATTTTGAACAGTATTTCACTGTGTGATCATTAAAGCTTTATTTACGATTTTCACATCAAAAGATGGCTGTTTTGATTGTAAAGAATCATTAAAGTATTACTATTTTGTTGGTTTAGTGATGCAAAAACAAATACTTCTAAATTCTTGGGACCCAACAAAGCAGATCAATACTCACAGTATCAACTCCTTTGTGGTAATAAGTGTCAAGTCTAGTAAAGTCCCCCTCCTTGTCTTCCTGTGGACGCTGATGCTTCAGAGTAGGTCCGGCGGTGCCATAGTACCATGGTGCGGAGGATATGTACTGAGGAATATGGGGGTTTATGTCCTTTCCTGCGAATAGGATGATAAATGAGTGTTTTTGTGTTGTTTACTGGTTTGATTTTTGTAATCATGATTACTGTGATAAGCTGTTACTTATAGGATATAGTTGCTGGCTCACAAAGCAAAGACTTCTAGTCATTTGTGTGCACAGAAGTCTTTGCTTTGTGGGCCACAACAGGATAGCATGGATTTTTGTTAGTTCTTAACTTGATATTTTACCAAGCTTAGATATATCATAAGTTTATTCGCTCACGAGTTTAGAAGTGGACTTCTACTTTCTGATAAATAACAAAAGGAGTTCTGAGTCATTCACAAAAATGTTGACCATGTTTATGTTTCATTAAGGTTATTTGAACAATGTTGCTCATACCTGTCTCATCAACAGCAGCAGGTGCTGTACCAGCTTTACGGGCCTCTTCTAGCTCTTTAGCCTTCCTCCAGTCTTCCCTCGACTTCTTTTTAGGTTCCTCTTCTTCCTCACCAACATCGTCTTTATTGCGCAATATCTGCGACACAGCGGTGCGAGCACCCGTCGCCATTGTGTGAATTTAACCTGTTTTTCTTATGATTATCACTTGTTAGTGGAATGATTAAATTAAAAGAAAACGAACAATAGTATAGTCCTATTTCCATGCAGTTTTGACAGTTGTTTTTATATTTTGCAAAATGGCGTCGCATTTTTGACATATTGACTTTCCGTTCAGAAACGAATGTTTTTATACGTCATAATGGCGGAATACAAAAAACGCGTAACGAAAAATGCTGTGCACAAACATACTTCGTAACGTAACTTCACACACCACTTGTGGCCATGGAAACTGTTTTATACAGTTGCGTTGTACTGTTTCGCATGGAGTTGGAGAATTGAAAAATTCTCAGTACAACAAAGGAATTATTAATTAAAAGACAATGCCACAAGAGGGACTGAATTAATCAACTACTCTTTACAACTAAATCTTCCCAGTTCAGACTTCTTGCAGTCTTTACTCCTCTTATGTCATTAATTCATTTGTTTAGCATAGGTTTAGATGGTATAAAAAAAAAAGAGTGCGCTATGTTATGCCAGAGGACGTACAAATGTTTATATAAAACGGTGAAGTGATCGAGCCAGCCAAATTTCAATGATAAAATAATAAAAATAAAAGCTGGACAGTAAACAATTAGCAAAACAAATAATAAAAAGCAATAGAATCAATTTCAATAAAATATTTTTATTTTATTGAAATTACAATATAAAAATAAAAAGAGGTCCAATACATTGCATGTCAACACATAGACTGAAAAAAAATATTGACTATACACAATAATAGTGTCAATAAACAATACAGCTAGTGGTGCCGATTCTCTTGTCACAAATGCCTCTAAACTAGACTAAAAATTACTAAAATTTGGTTTAATTCTGTCAAATGACGATTTTCCATTCTGAAATTGACTATAGTGACACAATTTAACTATATTTTAGTTTGACAGCACTAAGATTGCACTGAGTTATTAATTTAGTGAAAATGGCAATTTTGCTATTGGTGCCGATTCTCTTGTCACAAACGCCTCTAAACTAGACTAAAAATCACTAAAATTTGGTTTAATTCTGTCAAATGACGATTTTCCATTCTGAAATTGACTATAGTGACACAACTTAACTATATTTTAGTTTGACAGCACTAAGATTGCACTGAGTTATTAGTTTAGTGAAAATGGCAATTTTGCTATTCTGAATTTTACGTTTTTCACCAAAAAATTTGATGGTCAAACTAAATCTGAACATGAATCTGACTATTTTTAATCGCGATTAAAAAGGTGTGGAATAAAATTAGGTGGCGTGGACTAAAATTCACACCAACACCTCGACTTCAGACGTGCAAAAACGGTACTTTAACTTTCTTTTTTTGCTCATATCTCGAAAACGGCGTCCTATCACAAAAATAATGAAAATTTCGACCCCTTTGTAACCCTGAAACCACCAAATCTCTACATTTAGATATTTTTATTTTATATTTTCAACACAAAAAGTCAAAACTTATATAAAACACGTCGAGGCTGCCCCAGGCTGCCTCCGGCTCTAACAAAGGCGTTGCGAAACCAAAAGAAAAAAAAACAACATGTGCACTCGCGATTGTCAAATTCGATTATAGTTGTGTCAAAATTATTTTTAAATTTAGAGATTATTTTTCGCAGAATAGCTTCAAGATGTTCATAATAAAAAGTAAGGAATTTTAGTGATAGTTTAGTTAGTTAAGTTCGGTGTACAAGAGAATCGGCACCACAGTCAATATACAAAACCTATGTTAAGGACAAAAATACATAATTACATATATGCTATGGCTTCCTCCATATTATTATTATACCTACTCACTCCACTTACACTGGCCTTAATGCTGTTTATTCCAGCAACAAATGGTAAGCGATGCCAGACGAGATGGTACATGACTTAAGGTATAAGGAAAACACTCCAACATAACCATAATTATATTTATTGATTCATTATAAAGTCATTTAATACAATACTAAAACATTAACTAATTTAGATAAAGACGGCAGTACAATTAATTCACAGCTTACGACGGGCCCTTGGTCGATGGTATGATGGCCGTGGTACGTAGATACGTTCGTTGCTATCCCCAGTTTGAGTGAGGGATTCTTCCAAAGGTTCCGCGCGAGGGGTGAACAGTTTGCGACGACTTCGTGTTATGCTGAGGAGAAAGAAATGTTTCATGTAACAAGTTGTAGTACGTTGCCATGTTGTCTTTAGGCTATGGCAAGATGAGGCTTACTTAGGCTTTGGCTACGTTATTAAAATTCGCAAAGGAATGCCATGTGATTCAAGCTTTAGCTGTTAGTTGGGCTTCCTGTGCATGACGCCGGAGCTGCACCGGCGCCGGACCTTATGTTTGTGTATACGAATGAATATCGCGCAAGCACCACCACCGCTCTGGCGTCATGTACAAGAAGCCTTATAATCGCATCTGACCACGGCCTAAATTCTTCCCGATTTTTGGTTACCCTCACCAACACACATGAAAACTGACAGCAACCAACACCTACCACCCGAAAAACTGAAAACTTCTTACTTGAAAAAAAAAACTAATTTATTATCATTTTTCGGAATCATGACGCTTCTTAGCTCGTTGCGGGCGCCTCGAATTTCTAACTTCCCTATAGAAAAAAGTATAGAAAGAGAAGAATATGAGATTTTTGAAGAAAAAAAGAGAAAGTTAAAAGAGGCCCGATGAGAAAGCAAATTTGAAACAAAAGAGGATGAACTAACCTTTTAGAAGGGCAGCTCTGTATTCCGAATAAAGGGGGTAGATTCTCTTCGACACCCTTTTCAGGTGAAGGTATATCTTTAACATCTTTTTTAGTAGCTGGCATACCCATAGTGACGTCAGAGAATTCGCTTTGTAAGTTCACAATATCCTTTAGCTTATCATCACCACTTTCCTCATTCTGATTTTTCCTCCGTCGTAATCTGAGAGGCCTTTTACGAGCTTTCATTTCGGATTTCGCGTGACTTTCTGCTAATATTTCTTCATCTTTATCATTGCCTTTGTCAACTTTAGTGTTATCGATTTGACTTCTGGGTTTACGTAAATTGTATTTACTGTCGTCCTTGTCATGTTTGTCGCTGCTTTCATTTGCTACTAGCAAGTCGAATTCAGTAGCTCTGGGAGCAGTTATATCCTTGTAAATATTTTCGAACTCTTCCGCCGTATTATCACCTTTAGCCTGAGAATAGTTCCTAGTTTGATTAGGTTCATCTGTGGATGATGCAGGCTCCAATTTAGCTTGTCTTTTAATGCCTGCTTTAGTGCCCCCCTTTGATTCTTCAACTGATGATATTGGTTCTAACTTCATTTCCTTCTTAATTTGCACTTCATCAAGTTCAGGTTCTATGACTTCTCTTATTGATAATCTAGGCTCTAAATCAGCTTTAGAACTTTTCTTAACAGATAGCTGATCTAATACCAGTTTCTGAATAGACTGTCTAGCGATTTCGACATTGTCTACTTTTTCTTTAGTTTTCTGTGCAACTGGTGAATCGAATCCATCGAATATATCTACAGAGGTATGTTTCTTAGTTAGTCTTGTTTTATGTATGGACGAAATAGCTTCTGACTTCGTAAAACTTTCACCTAGAAGCTTCTTTATTGTGCTTGGTTCGAAATCATCTGTAACAAGGTCTTTGACAATTGATGGCGACCTGTCGTCATTACTTTTCATTAAATTGTTAAACTTTTTATTAGAGACTTCGACATTTGCGCCGATATTATCAAAGTAAGTGCGTTTTTCTTTAACTATAGCAGGTTCTTCGTTACGAATTTCTTTAGGTTTATTGTTATTTTCTAACACATCATCAAAGAATGTTCTTTTCTCTTTCAGGATTTTTATCTCACCGAATACAGATGGATTCGTTCTGACGTCATAATCGTCTTCCTTCGAAGCCTTTTCAAATTGTTCAAACTGCCTCAGTGACACGTCACTTCCTTGATTGGACTTGAAAGATCTCATAATTTTGCCGACTAGAGTTTCAGACACTTTCTCCGTAGTTTTCATATTAATATTAGTTTTCGCTCGAATCAGATTGCTTACTGATTCTATTTTTTCTGGAGCTTTCATCTCAATGTTCGATTTTCCCCTTATTATTTTGCTCATCGGTTCTGATAAAGTATCTGTCACTTTTATGTCAGTACTCTTTTCTCTATCAATTTTTCTAGTTCGATCTTCTGTTGCTGGTTTCGGAGATTTTATTTCTACATTAAATTTTTCTCTCTCTATTGGTAATTTTAATTGATCAGATTGATCTCCTTCTTCAATACTCTCACTACTTTTCGACACATTAGTCACGGGATCTTTGACGAAGTAAGTACCCCTGAAGGAATTAGGTTTATTTTCCATTGAGTCTTCACTAAAATCACTAGTCTCGTATTGACTTTCTCTAACAAAATAAGTCGCTCTCAATTCTGGTTTAGTACTTTTGATAGATTCATTTTTAAATTGTATTACATCATCTTCATCTCTTGAATCATTTCTCAAGTTCTCGATATTTTTGTCATAAGTTGTTTTAGTGCTGTATGTCATAATATTATTTGCATCGTTTTTCAAGCTATCATTGCATTTATTACTCTGCATTATATTTCCATAAGTTATATTTACATCAGTTTTCAAACTATCATCACATTTGTTACTTGTTATAACAGTGTCATAAGTCACATTCGCATTGTTTTCAAAACAGTCATCGCATTTGTTACTGTGAATAACATTATCGTAAGTCACATCGGTTTTCTTACTTTCATCATTGTTATCATTGACTCCATAATTATGTGTTAAATTTGTGTGTGCTTTTACACTATCATCAAATCTTTCACGTTTGTCAATTATCGCGTCAACTTTTTTACTAGACTCATCGTCATCTTTGCCTGTAGCATAACTTGAGTTCTTAGAGACATCATTTTGTAGTGTCTCATGTGATTTCTCAACATCACTGTCATATTCCTCCTCGATATTATCGATAGTGTGTACGCTTCCATTGTCACGTTTCTCGTTTTGTAGGACTATAGATATGGATCTGTTGAGTTCTTTTTTGAAGATAGGTTCTAGGCTTTCGTTTAGTGGATCATTGGTTTCTTCATCAGATTCGTGTTCGCTGTCTGAGATGGACATTACATCTTCGCGCGGTGGTGTATTGTCTTTGAATGCTTTTTCTGTAACAAAGAGAAATTTTGTAAGATCTTTCATTGTTTCTATGATAAATTATTTTATTTCTGTAAGTAGGTTTGTACAAACAATTTTACACGTCAACCATATTTAAAAAAACTAGATGAGATCGACGTTTACTATCTGACTACTCCGAAAAGATAGGCCGAAACAAACTCACACAGTCACAGTCTCTTTTAAAGTCCAGACATAATCTTGGTCCGGTAAAACCACTTTTAATTAACCACACAGCTTTAATCTGAGAAATATCAAACTGTATGTTGTTTGTTTCAATGTTTTTCTTACCATCTCTCTCTTCTATACAAGTACGTAGATGTTCAACTTCTTTCTCAGCTCGCGCTCTCGCTAGCGTTTGCACTGTTAATTTCTCCTGAAAACAAGAATTTCCATCGTATTTTAATACTATTAAAATTTATACACTACTTAAATCCATTTAAAGAAATGATGTGCATACCTCTAATACTGCAATTTCTGTCATGAGTTGTGCAACCTGTAATAGCAAAGATAGTTAATCATATTTTATTATTTTAAAACACTGTCTATACTAAAATATCTATATAAAATGAGAAACTGACTGACTAACATATCAATGCACAGTGAAATTTTGCACACGGTTTTATAATGTAGGAGAGCACTATGGAGGGGTTTTTGGAGGCTTATAAGGGGGTGGAAAAGGGGGATTTTGTATGCTTGCAGAAACTTATTCCTTGAGTTAATAAACTTGAAACTTGTTACAAATACATGTTAATGTAAATAATAAAGTCAATCCTCTTTTGTTTTTTCAAACAACACTCTAAAGGGGGATTTAAATTAAAAGGGGTAGTAAATGTTAGAGGGGGATTATATCGCGTGGTTTGATAAACTTAAAAATTGGTACACATGACCTATGGGTTAAAAATGGAAACTTTACAATTTATTTTCAAATCTTAATCCCTTTCGGGTTGAAAAGGGGCGTGATACGGTTTATTAAAATTATTTTTCAAATCATACATTTTCGAAAAACGTGGTGGAGGGGGGAGGGGGTCGTTCAACTTTGTAGGGGAAAATACGAAATCTACGCGGCCGAAGTGCTAGTAATGTATACTAATATTATAAAGCTGAAGAGTTTGTTTGTTTGAACGCAATAGCTCGCGGAACTATATGTCAGATTTGAAAATTTTATTTTGCATTTGATAGTCCAATTATCGAGGGAGCTTAAAGGCTATTAAATAAACAACATGCAACATTAGGAGCCAAAAAAAAATAAAAAAAACAGAAAGAACGCGAAGTTATAGCTCGGGCGGGCGATACGTTGCGAGGCGGTGGGTCGGAGGAACTAGAAATTTCAAGCGGACGAAGTCGCGGGCAGAAGTCACTACAGTTAGTTAATTTTTGAATTTACTTAAAGTTACGGAGCAAGAGCAGTGGTGCCCCTATGGCAACCACTTACGAGTGGCCGCCGCGACTTACGAGTTGTAGGTTCTAACCCAGACAGGCGCTTTACTTTCGTGTATTTAATGTCATCACTGCTATCAAAACGATGAAGGAAAACATCGTGGGGAAGGTAATGCCGGTATTACCTATAACCAACAATTCGAAGACATGTGAACGCAGTGACGCAATGCTCGCTCGGCACCTAGACGTTTTGAACTCAGTTTTGCTCTATACGGACATCGGCCATGGTACAATATTGGCCATAAAGCGAGCAAAAAACTCGTAGACACTGAAAGGAGGCGAGAGCCCGGTGTTGCGTCCTCGATAGCGGCGCGCCGGCCCGAGCGGTGACGTGTGGGGGCAGGGGGTCCCGGTGTTGCGTCCTCGATAGCGGCGCGCCGGCCCGAGCGGTGACGTGTGGGGGCAGGGGGTCCCGGTGTTGCGTCCTCGATAGCGGCGCGCCGGCCCGAGCGGTGACGTGTGGGGGCAGGGGGTCCCGGTGTTGCGTCCTCGATAGCGGCGCGCCGGCCCGAGCGGTGACGTGTGGGGGCAGGGGGTCCCGGTGTTGCGTCCTCGATAGCGGCGCGCCGGCCCGAGCGGTGACGTGTGGGGGCAGGGGGTCCCGGTGTTGCGTCCTCGATAGCGGCGCGCCGGCCCGAGCGGTGACGTGTGGGGGCAGGGGGTCCCGGTGTTGCGTCCTCGATAGCGGCGCGCCGGCCCGAGCGGTGACGTGTGGGGGCAGGGGGTCCCGGTGTTGCGTCCTCGATAGCGGCGCGCCGGCCCGAGCGGTGACGTGTGGGGGCAGGGGGTCCCGGTGTTGCGTCCTCGATAGCGGCGCGCCGGCCCGAGCGGTGACGTGTGGGGGCAGGGGGTCCCGGTGTTGCGTCCTCGATAGCGGCGCGCCGGCCCGAGCGGTGACGTGTGGGGGCAGGGGGTCCCGGTGTTGCGTCCTCGATAGCGGCGCGCCGGCCCGAGCGGTGACGTGTGGGGGCAGGGGGTCCCGGTGTTGCGTCCTCGATAGCGGCGCGCCGGCCCGAGCGGTGACGTGTGGGGGCAGGGGGTCCCGGTGTTGCGTCCTCGATAGCGGCGCGCCGGCCCGAGCGGTGACGTGTGGGGGCAGGGGGTCCCGGTGTTGCGTCCTCGATAGCGGCGCGCCGGCCCGAGCGGTGACGTGTGGGGGCAGGGGGTCCCGGTGTTGCGTCCTCGATAGCGGCGCGCCGGCCCGAGCGGTGACGTGTGGGGGCAGGGGGTCCCGGTGTTGCGTCCTCGATAGCGGCGCGCCGGCCCGATCGGTGACGTGTGGGGGCAGGGGGTCCCTTTGTCGAAGGCTGATATCGAGCGGCCGGCGCAGCGACCCACCCGCACTAGGCCCGCGTCGTGGATTACGGTCCACTCTCTCTCACGGAGAGGAGGCCTGTGTACGTTACAGTAGGTGTAGGCTGATTACACTACGGCGCTTACTTTATTCTGCAGAAGGCGCGGCGTACTGGCGTCATTTACAGGAGGTGCCGCCGGTACCTTGGCGAGCCTGCTCTCGTATTCTTCTACCATATCTTCCATCTGTAATAAACATGGACTTTTAATCCAAGATATTAAATTGATTTAATACCTTTACCAGATTTTGTGCATTTAAGGCATCTGAGGCTGACTGGAAAAGGAAAAAGGATATAAGTATAAATTTGGGCCTTATGGATTCTTATTTTTAAGCCGCCTTAATAGTTAGCGCCTTATTAGATTCTAGTGAGGCATGTTCGCTGATGCAAGAGTCAATGACTTTTATGCCATTATGCATAAAACACAGCTTCTCTGATGCGCCGGATTAGGGGGAACGCCAACGGAGTCCCAAAGATGATCTCTGAGAGGCCAGTCTGTAGTGCTGGGGAGATTCATCCAGCTTCATGTGACTAGATGATCCAATAATTATTTGACATGATTGATTTTATTTTGAATTTTATGAAGGATGATTTGATTTGAATTTGATATTGACTAACACAGCAAAAAGACGTTTGTAACTAACAATTAAGGACAAATAATTATTCTAAAATAAATGAATGTATAGATATCCATTAGATACACCTCTGCCCAACCCTTCGAAGTAACAGGCGTGATGTTATATTTTGTTAATTACATGCCAGGCATAAGCTGATCCAGATCTGAGAATATATTATTTCTTTGTGTTTCTTTTTATAAAAGTAACAGTATTAAAAACTTCTCACCTCACACCGTAATGCCTCAAGTTGCGTTTCATAATATTGTTTGGTCATATCCTTGGCCTCTTCCACTAACTCTCGCATAGTGTTAGCAGACTCTTGTTGGCGTTCCTCCATAGCTGCCAACAGTTCCTTATAACGGGCTTGAGATCTGAAAATTTATCCTTCATGAGATTATGTGAGACCATAGTATATCAATGGACTATTGTGATCATTGACTGATTCTTGGAATCGTAGATAAAAGCGTTCTTATAAGAACAATGTCCTTAACGAGGGTCGAGGTCTACGATAATGAGATTTTCAAAAAAGTTCTTCATGTTATGAAACTATACTTATTATTTTCTGTGAGTAAGAAATTCGGGACACCAAGGCCGTTTTGTGAAATCTTAATCCGAGACACCTATTCAGGAGGATAATAATGCTACGATCTCTCTCGACTCTACAGGAGTTAGAGAGCTTTGCTGCTTGGTAGGTAACTGACTTCAAAATAGAGAACGTAATCCTAACTTACTAAATGCGAAAGTAAGTCTATTTGTTTGTTACGTTTTCACGCCAAAACGGCTGAACAGATATGGAAATTTAGCACACAGGTAGACCATGACCTGTTTATAAATGTATAGACTACTTTTTATCTTGGATCGCAGCCGGAGTCGCGGGCAACGGCTAGTTTGTTATATTTTAGAGAAAGAAATATACTCACTGCACAAGTTCAAAGTGTAACCTCTCATTATCTGACCGTAACTTCAGAACTTCTGAGCTGCTACTGATGGTCGTGTCCTGCGTGCTGCTCTCTAGCGTTGAAGCAAGCATTGTGTGGTTTATCTCTGTATAATATAACATAATTGGTTATCGTATTACCATGGGGTCTCAACTCGAACAAATTATAATTTGTCTTGAAAAAAAATCATAGATGGCAGCATAGGTAACCATTATGAAATTAACAATCATTAAAAAGCGATATACGGCAGAATTTTGGCTGAATTATGATTGGTAAAAGTCTAAACTTCCCAGTTTAGTGCAGATTTATCTATATCCACTCATAGTACACGTATTTAAAAATAAAATAAAAAGTAAGCCTTTATCTTTAATTCGAACCCTTTAAATGATAAAAGTAGCCATCTGTTAATCATTTTGTTTAGAGCTTTTTGCAATATATGGCGTTTTACTCAATTAGTCCAGCCTCATCAGTTTCCAACTTTGTTACTTATTTAATCAAACCACATTTTTTCCATTATTATTTTTTACATAGAAATATAAAATAATAACATGTTTTTCTGAACCCGGAACTATAAAACTTTATATAAAAAAGGATTGCATGAACCGTTTTAAAAGTAGGTAAACTCCTAGATGGCGTTGTAATACTACAGTCTCTGGCAATTAGTGAGTCGCTTATGCTGCGATCTGTTTTTTTGAAGAAGAATTGGAAGACTAAAAATTGCCAGCTCAATTGCCAGACTTAGGGAGGTTTCATTTCCTTGTATGGGATCTGTGGTATTACCATACCTAGATAAGAGAAAATTGTATGAACATTGACACAGTTGGACGAGCTTACTAATTGCCACTTGAGAAGGCTGGAGCCTGCGCGAGGATTTTTCCTTTCTGTGTGAACTGACTATTCAATCAAAATTAACACGAAAAACAAGCTATAGGAGTGGATTTACAAAAATGGGCCCAGTCCCTAGAGGTACTCCAATTGTAAGAAAGAAGTTGGAAGTGATACCGAGGTGTTGTTTTATTATGTAAAGTAGTACATTATCTAAAGAATCATTGAAATCCTACAAGGTGAATTATACTCAGCAGTGGAAGAAATGCGTTGAAGTATTCCTCAGTGGAAGTTTACAGTTTTACGAAACGAGATTTTTTCGATGGAAGAATAGACATAATGATAGATAATTAAAAGAAATCTGTCGTTTTGTCTATTCTATCTGCCATTTTGTTCATTATTCCGACAACAAAACGCGGTTATGCTACGCGTGCAGGTTTTACTTACGTATATCCTGTGCGACGGCTGCCAAGCTGAGTACATGTTTAGTTTCGTGCGCATACACCGGCGACGGGTTGAGTGTCACTACCATACTGACGGCTTCGCCCCGCGCGCCCGACAGACCCGTGCCGAGTAATCGGGTCAACTTTGATTCCCTGGGAAAGTGGATTTATAATGTGTAATCATTTTGGGCATCCATTCCATCCATACTAATATTATAAATTCGAAAGTAACTGTGTCTGTATGTTACCTTTTCACGCCTAAACCACTGAACGAATTTCGATCAAATTTGGCAAAGATCGAAATTCGTTAGCATCCTGGGGAAGGGCATAGGTTAATTTTTGTCCCGGTAGCAAGTTCCCATGGGATAATTTCCGACATCCCAAGCCGTGGGCAGATATTAGTATTACATATATGAATGGATGCTCAAAATGATTAATCGAAATCGTTGTATTTAGTTGATATAAACACTATTTTAGTTTACACTCTTGAAGCCGATTTAATGAGTCCATCTTTTTGTTTTCATTACTTATTTTTGCGACACGAATTAGTTATCGAGTAATGTAACTTTTGCTAAATGAACAGCGTTGGAAACTTTATAAGCTGATCGAAAGATGTGATTATGGGTCTTATTTGTTTTTTCTAGCAATCTTTAGAGAGGGCACCCAAAATGATATGTCTAGATTCGAGTCTAACTAACTTGAACAACTAAACGTACCTGTAAGGCACCATAGCATCATTCCTAGTCTTCTGTTTCCTTCTCAGCATATGCAGACATCTCTCCAGCACGTGCAGCGAAGAGTTGATAGCGCGCGACTCCGCCATGCGCGCGCCCGTGTTGCGGGTGGCGCGCGCTCGCTCGCTGCCCGCGAGGTCGCACAGGCGCACGTATGATGTGCGGACTGAGCCTGCACCTACAGAGGAGCACTGCTAGTAGTAACACATAAGAGTTGATAGCGCGCGACTCCGCCATGCGCGCGCCCGTGTTGCGGGTGGCGCGCGCTCGCTCGCTGCCCGCGAGGTCGCACAGGCGCACGTATGATGTGCGGACTGAGCCTGCACCTACAGAGGAGCACTGCTAGTAGTAACACATAAGAGTTGATAGCGCGCGACTCCGCCATGCGCGCGCCCGTGTTGCGGGTGGCGCGCGCTCGCTCGCTGCCCGCGAGGTCGCACAGGCGCACGTATGATGTGCGGACTGAGCCTGCACCTACAGAGGAGCACTGCTAGTAGTAACACATAAGAGTTGATAGCGCGCGACTCCGCCATGCGCGCGCCCGTGTTGCGGGTGGCGCGCGCTCGCTCGCTGCCCGCGAGGTCGCACATGACTCTTGAAAACAGCATGTAGACATGGCTCAGGAGTGAGATGGGCCTATAATCCTTAAGAAGGGCTTTGTCGCCCTGCTTAATGAAAAGTACATATCACCACACCTCTAATCTAAGCCTGCGGCATTTTGCGCTCCAGTATGACTCGTGTGTTACTACAGTAGTTTTGTGTAATTGACTGTATATTTTTATAGATATATATTAGAGCCTTTCCCTAGGGTCTAGAGTGAAAGTCTCAGACGCCCCCGACGAGAACTTATCGGCCACATTGAGAATCTTCGGTCTAGCTAGAGAAACAAATCCACAGCATAAGAACAGTAGATGCCACGCGATTGTACATGAGTGTATTGATCGCGAACATACCTGTCTCAGTAAGCATAGTGATGGTGAATATGCAGTGCGACCGCGACGAGTGCGCGTGCACGCCCGTCGCGGCCACCACGAGGTTGTGCTTGCCGGCCACCAGCACGTCGTACGCTTCTTCGCCGGAACGGACGAATGCTTGCGTTGCACCCTGTAGGGAAGCAACAGATTTTATGAGGTGGACATTAATAATGGGATCATTAATATTGGGGGGGGGGGGGGGAGGTAATGATGATATAAGTGGTACTTCACTTCTACATTCTTCTTTTACTCAAAACAAGTTTTTTAATTCAATGTTTTCACAAGGTTTCTAATCAGCACCAGCGAAGGCGCCGTTTGGCAAGATAACATTGTGGTGTCGCCTGACAAGAAGCGTTCATGTTATACACTGTTTAGCGTATTGTTGAAAAACTATTGGCTAATAAAATATTTTGTACTAAAATTTACCTTCACATAAACATTTCCAGAAGAGTCTTCTCTTATTCTCAGTTTCGCCCTCTTCTCTGGAGGCGCCAATAAGTCGTATACGGCTTCGTTATAAATTTCCACAAAGGACACCTGTGAACAAAACAAACAACAGTATGAATGAATGAATGAAATGCACCGACCCCAGCGTGGTTTGACCAGACTGGATTAATCGAATGAACCCCAAGATTTGCACTAGCCCCTGAAGCCTCATGCTTTATGGTGCTACAAAGACCATTGCATATCAAGGAATAGACCGGGAGGGCACTGTAATGGTAGGGAAGACGTGCCCTTAGGATAGGAGTGTGAGAGCCAATCGAGTAATGCACCCTAAAATTTGCATTGGACTAGTGGAGGGGGGGGGGGGGTAATATTTGTCTATGGGATGGCATCTTTTAACGACGTCGCAGCCGGTCGCCAATGTCCATCCAGAAGTTGATTTCCTTGTCGAAGTAAGTCCTGTCCTGTTTGAGGTTGTCATTCCAAGTGTAAATAGGTCGGCCGACTTTTTTGGATTTTGCCTTGTACTGCATTGCTGCATGTATGGTTTTCGTCGTCTGTGGACATGTGCGAGATAGCACATCCTATGATTCGATGCGATGCGTTTGATTACGGTTTTTCCGTTTAAAATTTCATGTCGGGCACACATGATGCCCACTCACTTCCTCTGGCTTCACCGCGGCGTACGATACTCCTCTTACTTTAGTTTCATTATTAGCTGTTTGTCAGGAACAGTTTTATTATTGTTATAAGTACGGCATTAAACCCTTGCCTAAAATACAGGAGTCCACTGATGCTCCCCGCGCTAGCATTGGTCCTTCAAGGGTCTCGTCGTCTAAATTTCAAAAGTAACGGTCTCGAAAAAACAAAAAACTTCGAACTCGAGGCTCTTCAGTTGCGGTCTTCAGCGGGGACAGTATCAGCAGGAATCATCAATACCTTGTTGAAGAGACTTCGCGTAGCACTGTACACGTCCAGAAGACGAAGTCATCCAGACGTCGGTCGGCGTCGGACTTCGGACCCGTCGAATGGTCGAGTCGTCGTCACGGGCAAAGAAGTACGAAAACTGCAGCTCATTGTTTTTCCAGTGGATGGTTTAGACATTTTGTGAGTTTGTTCCAAGTTATTCCTTATTTATTTGTTTATTAGTCTTATTTCATATGTTTAATTAACAACATATAAGTGAATGTTTTCATTTATCTTCAAGTCTTTTAGTGGCAATCCTTCTTATCAATAGCCTTATATTTTTCTAAAATCACTTCTATTCTTATAAAGCTAACGTATAACCATCGATCACTAATAAACACAATCAGCGACAAAAAGTGTCCTCACCAAACGCGCACCCATTTGAACATTCGGGTGCGCTTTTAATCTAGTAGCATTCGAACGCTCGAACGGTAAACATGCCTCGTTGCGCGTTTAAAAACTGTTAAAATAACACATCTAGGACGCTAAAAAAGGATGGAGTTTCATATTTTCGGTAAGTTTTAATATTACCATTATATTATTGTTATCACTGTATTGTAAATATTGGTATTTTGTCAAGAAATCGTCGTAAAACATTTTTTTCAAATTAATTCCTAATAAACAGCAGGAGTTATAAAGCATCTCAGTTGTAAAGGCTCTTAGTTAACGTATTTAATCACACTATCGCATGCCCACTTAAATTGTTCGAGTTACGTGCGTTGACTCTGTTCCATTGTTGGAGACGCTATTGTTTCTTTTTTATTTTATTATTGTATGATTGTTTTGTTTTTTGTATTATGTCTTCTTTACTGCTTCTATAAATATTATAGAACATTTTGTAGATTTCATTTTTGTTTTTTTAGCTTTCCTCGAGATCCAGTCAGGTGTGGAGAATGGATATCAGTTATAGCACGACAAAGATCCGAAGAATTCTTTCCCAGACCCAAGGAATCGTTGTATGTTCGAAGAACTTTTTGAAAGTGATGACTAGTGATGGTGAGTGTGACTACGAAAAGAATCACAAGGCTATACAATACACGGAAAAACAAAAAAAACTTTTAGAAATTAATAACATAGGTTAATTAAATGTGTTAGCCAGTTGTGTCCGTATTTTTTTACATCATTCTGTGTATATGCATCAACAATTTCTTTTTGATTTTACAAGAACTTTCTGTACTTACTTTTTATATTTAGTCACTATTGAATTTTTATATAAGTTGTTTGTCAAGCAATAAATTTATTATTTTATCACAAATGAAAGAATAAATAAATAATTATGACTGTATAATTTTTAGTTTTATTATTATTTTAATGTGGTGCCTATCCAAAACCATATTTACATTCAGCTAAATTACAATCATTACACTTATACAACATAGAATAAGAGATGCTTTATTACCTACACCAACTTTTTGATGCATAGACGAAATTTAAAAAAAAACATTTATAATTACATTACAAACAAAAATAAAATTACAGTTCGACTCCACTCATTCCTTGTCCTGGCGGCGATCCTCGGTCGTAAAATTTAATTGCTTTCATTTGGCACTTTGTATTTCCGACTTTGAAACATGCGTGTAAGGTTGAATTTGTTTTGATGTATGTTGACCAGCGACTATCGCTCGTAAAAATGTATTTCTTTTTGTACATAGCTTTGTGAATACAACTTTAAGCGTAGCGTTTAAGGTTGAATTTTCATTAACGTATATTTATTTCAACTTGAATTACGTAAACATAATTTGGCGACAGTTTTAAGAGAACTTTTGTATGGGATTGTGTATCTAGCTCTTTTATTAGTGATCGATGCGTATAACGGTTAGATAATCCACCTGTTTACGCAATTCCTTCACTTCACTATAATAGCTGATAACTCGGCTGTCTTCGCATCAGCTGTTCCTTAATTCACACCTAGTCATTCGTAATCATAACTCATCATCGCTATGGCTAACGAAAATGTTGAAAAATCGTTAAAAAACGCACCTGTATGAAATCTATCCTCAGCATTTTAGCAACTTACTAATATGCGTAAAATTTCATAGTTTTAAAATTATGCCTTATATACTTGTCCCCATTTTTTAAGAATAACCTATGTGTTGGTGGTAATTTACATATTATTACTTGTGTTATAAGGTATTCATTTTTATATTGTGGCATTGTTTACGCTGAGCCAGTGGTGGTAGCAGACAGTAGAAGCAGAGATTGAAAAACGCACCTGTATGAAATCTATCCTCAGCATTTTAGCAACTTACTAATATGCGTAAAATTTCATAGTTTTAAAATTATGCCATGCCTTATATACTTGTCCCCATTTTTTAAGAATAACCTATGTGTTGGTGGTAATTTACATATTATTACTTGTGTTATAAGGTATTCATTTTTGTATTGTGGCATTGTTTACGCTGAGCCAGTGGTGGTAGCAGACAGTAGAAGCAGAGATTGCATTTTTATTAAGTAAATCATTTTGGAAATTTTATCTGCAATTCAACGCAAGCCTGTCATAATTATGTCAACTTACTGCTGTGCTACTTAGTAAAGATTACTTATCCGCTCTTCGATAATTTCCGGAATTCACTTTACTCTTTTTAACTTCATATCATTATTCTCCTACTATTACTTTATCATTGCTTGCAAGTTATGAGAAATGGCTACCTGCCTCACTCAAATAAAAGCTCAAGAAGTCTACGCTGCAATCCGGGCAGCATGTTGGGAATCGAACCCAACACAACACATTGCGCGCGGCCTGCACGCATAGGCTGAGTGTACGGCGCGGCATCCACATTCTACCAAGACAGAACAAAAAAACTCATTCGAACACTAAATGTTTTTGCAGCACTTTCTAACTTAGCACTTAGTGTGAACAAAACAAACAACAGTAGTTAATAAATTATGAACATTTGAATAAATGTTGTTGTTTGCTTCATGGTCTATACTCCCTTTCTTCTGCAGAAGACTCCATAAATTATACAACCCGAAATAACCCTGTGTCCTAACCGAAATCGACTGTCGCGCTAGTACGCGATGGCTTACATGAGTTATAATGACGTACAAATGTGACTTGTTTGGCCGCCGCGATGTCTCATATTCATTTAAACGATCGTGACAAGTACTCGTGCGATTTTCGCTTTCGGTTAGGACACGGCCTTAAACAATTTTCAATATGCCTAAAATTTTGTGCAGTCTGCATCACCATCCTACCATACTTGGATTATCTGGTTCCACAAAACTGGATATCTCTGTAGTTATCATAACATCTTACCCAAACATAGTGTCGGATCCTGTTGGACAGGTCGATGGAGCTGACAGTGAGGTCATTGTGTAGCTGAACACTCATGCGGCGGTACTTGTCGCGAAGTGGCGCCGACACGTGACGGAGACGCTTGACCCACTGGGGACAACCACTCATAATGTTAGTGAGGACTAATACAGGATCAAATAATATAAGATGGCTAGACTCTGCAGACGTGATAGCTATCAACAAAAATAGAAAAGATTTGAGGTTTTTCCGGTCAACAAAGGTACTGTTGTTTTTGAAGTATGACTTTGGAAAATCAGTTTTCTTTAGTTTTATCGTGTTTAAATCTGATACCAAACACGACTGTTGAGTTCATACAAAAAGAAAACAGATTTTCGTTTCAAGTGACTACAGTACAACAATTTTCATAATGTCCCTCGACAAACTTCGTGTTTCGTCAGTCGTCGGATTTCTATTAGTTGCCCTTTGCACTTGGTGCAGACCGGATGTTCTCCATTAACTTGAAAGTATACATGAGTTGTTAATACTCTTTTAACTTAATGTTATTTATTTTAAAAATTGGAGGAAAAGCTGCTAAAGTCGCAGGCACGACAGATTACCGAGAAACATTAAGAAAACAGTTGTACTGTACATTAACTGGGGTTGAAGCCCACAAACAAATAAGTGCCGTTGAAGAGCAGTTGAATGCGTTTAAGATGTGCTAAACCCATTCAGTTTGGCTGGTGAAATTGGAATCAAATTTATATCTTTTTTGTTTTAACATCTCATCTGCAGAGTTTGCTGGCTAATTTAATTGGACCCTGTAGAAGTGTGTCGCCTCTTTTGTATTCCACTTTACAAAATGTTGGGGTACCCGCATCCAACTTTTGGAATTGGATATGGGTTGAAGAAGATAGAAACATAATACATTTAGGAAAATATTACAAGCACCTTCAGTGTGCTTGGTATTTGTTTTAACTTGCTTTGTCTTGCAGTAATTTTCTCAACCACATTCGGTTTAAGATTATTGTTCTGAGAAGTATTAGCAGTGCTGTATAAAGTTAGATACATCAGCAATGCTTGATTACAAATTTTTATTCTACCAATTACTATGGCATTACGCATGTATCTCAAGCATTATGCATGTATGTCTAGCGATTTTTAATAGACTTAGTGACAAATAAAAAAAAAAGGGACAAAAATGGCAAAGATATTACCTGTAACTCATAATCTTGTTCATGATGACTGAGCTTCTCAGCACCATTCTCAGCGGGTCTGAAAGCAGGTTGCTGTGCAGCATCCACTAGCCGGAACACATACTCCAGGGAACGAGGTACCAGACCAGGGGCGCCCACTGTGCCCATGAGTGTGTATGTCTTGCCTGATCCGGAGGCTCCATAAGTGAGGAGTGTGAAGTTCTCACCGTCAGGGAGCTTTCGTAGGTTGTCTTTGACCACAGATTCAAATATTTCCTGAAGACAAAAGTTTGAGTTTTAGATGTTTGTGCTATCAAGCCTATTTTAATGATGATTTATTTTAAAATAAGCAGCTGCAAAAAAGTGGATGTGCCAAAAAGGAATGCTTTTTGTAATTCAAATAGGAGAAACTGTACTTAATTAACATTATACAATTCATACAGTAAAGAAGTTCTTGAGTAGAAAAATTTGTACTAAATTAAATATCTATTATTATAAATACTGTGTAAACTCTTTATAATGAAACTCAAGGGACCAAGCATTTTGTTTTCTTTACAGAGTTTTCATAATGTGGAGGAAAAAATGAGGAACAACCAAAATACAATAATCACAATTTATTCTTCAATTTGTACTGTATAAAGAGGAATCTCGATAAATAGAACCTCATTATGTTGTAATCCTCAGTAAGACGAAAAATACTGCCATCCCCTTTCGCTGAATCCCTAAATACTATGTCAAATTATTGGTAGGAAGTTATATTATGTACGTTTTTTATAAGAGTTATACACTATCTGAAAAAAAACTAGGACAGTGTAGGTCAGCCTATCACTATCAAGGTCATTGATGCAAAAACTAACGAAAACAAACTCACTTTCTGATTACACTCTGCGCCGAAGATTTTGGAGAAAGTATACATTTTGGAGACATTGTGCTGGGTGCGCCGCCCATGCCCCGCCGTCGCAGTATCTAAGGATGTGACCAGACATCTGTCTGACCGGATTTCATACAAAGTATTGGGAACTTTACACGGCTTCAGTCTCAAGTACACCTGCACTAACTCCGGCTCCTCAATCTCTGAGTCTTCATCAAATAACTCCAATAGGTTCGTCCCCTTTTGAGGCCTCGGTCGCATGAACGGATTTTGTATCAGCGGAGGCCGAGGCTCGATAAACGAAGGAATGTCTCGTTTCGACACGTCGTTGTCAGAAAATCGTTGTTCTAACATTTTAACATTTAAACACAACTTATAACAAAGCTAAAACTAGTGTTTACAAACTCATAAATAAATTGCTATTATAATTCATTTATCAACGCACAAAACAAACGGCAACGGTTCAAGTTTTGAAATTATTTGATATTTTCATTTTCGAAATTTGAATGTTGGTAGAACCGAACATAAAGTACCGTAGGGCGTAGACCACAGATAACTAATATTGGTGAAGACTATCACCACAAGCATCATTGGATGGCCTTTTTTCTTTTTGGGTGGGAAATCGTCAAATGACTTCTCCCGCTCTGGGTGGAGAGGAAGGGCGTGTCAGACTTTTACTGACTAAAACCCACCCGTGTTCCTTCAGTTGCCTGTGCCAGGGCCACGGGTTTCTCTTTAGAATTACCCGCGACCCTGAGGCGTCGGCCCTACCGGACCCCGTCACTTTGTGCTGACATCTCTTAGAGGCGCGCGTGGAACACGACGCGCCACACTGTGGGCTGGATTCCGGCTTTCATAGACTTATAATTATTTTTATCTTTTTAATTGAAAACTCCTTGGTTTTAAAAATCGAATATCATTTATTTATTTAAAAAAAGATTCTCAGTCTTGTCACAAGGTTTTGTCAAACTTGTTTAGTCGTTGAGAAAATGGAGTTCAAAATTCAAGAGCGATGATTTATTATGACTTTCGAAGTGGTTTAACAGAAAAGCAGTGTGTTGACCAGATGATTTCTGCATTTGGTGATGAAGCCCCATCCAAAACCACAATTTATCGCTGGTTTGCTGAATTTCAACGTGGACGTGTCAAGCTCAGTGATGATCCCCGTCAAGGTCGTCCAAAAACTGCAGTCACCCAAGATAACTTTGATGCTGTGCGTAAGCTGATTGAGGAAGATCGACATGTGACATACGGCGAAATTCAGGCAACTTTAGACATTGGCATGAGTCAAATACAAATAATCTTGCATGAACAATTAGGTGTAAAAAAGTTGT
Organism: Dasypolia templi; assembly: GCA_963555695.1. Classification (NCBI taxonomy): domain Eukaryota; kingdom Metazoa; phylum Arthropoda; class Insecta; order Lepidoptera; family Noctuidae; genus Dasypolia; species Dasypolia templi. The sequence continues at coordinate 3,104,742 of OY743148.1, read as the reverse complement.
TTTCCCGATGGATACCGCATTCGCTCTGTGAAGAGCAAAAAGCGGCTCGCGTTACTTGGTGCATCCAGAACTCTCGAAAGATTCCACGCAGGATCATCAAATTCTGTATACAACATCGTATCAGGTGACGAATCCTGCACCCTAATTGCGTAACACATTTTCGTATACGATTACGATTAATCTGTTTGATTTTGACGGTTCAAGAACATTCATTGCGTTCTATATATTGTTGAGCAGAATTTTTATCGAACTCAAGAAGCAATGGATTAGCAATCTGTTTCAAAACGATTCAGATTCCGATTGATTGTGTATTACGCAATTAGGGTGCTGGATATACACGTAAGAACCCGAAACAAAAAACCAGTCACGAGCCAACAAAAATTGTTCGTTCACGGTGTTGCAAAAAAAATGGTGGCCACGTTTGTCTCCAAAACCGGCCATGTTACGACTATTCCTCTTAAAGGACAAAGAACGGTTAAGCAGAATGGTATGCTAGCATTTGTTTGCCACAGGTCGCTTCAAAACTCCGCAAAGAGAACTGCAACCGCCGCATCATCCTCCATCACGACAATGCGAGTTCTCACACCGCACACAGAACAAAAGAGTTTTTAGAGCAAGAAAACATAGAATTATTAGACCATTCTCCGTACAGCCCCGACCTAAGCTCTAATGATTTCTATACTTTCCCTAAAATAATGAATAAATTGCGTGGACAGAGATTTTCATGGACGCCTACAAAACGGCCATTTTGGAGACCCCAACTTCCGAATGGAATGGTTGCTTCAATGATTGGTTCCATCGTATGGAAAAATGTGTCAAATTTCGCGGAGAATACTTCGAAAAAAATAAGCAATAATTTTTAAATAGTAATATTGTGTCACTTCTTTGATTCCCGAAATTTTCAGTGCCGCCCTCGTAATCTTAATGTTTCAAGTGTCGACTTTTATGTTTGAATATGATTTGAAAGACCAACTGCATGCCTAACTATATCAAGATTATGAAATAATATAGATAAGATTGGGAAGCAGCGTTGCCAGCGCCCTGGCCGCGCCCAACAACTTGGGCGCCAGCCGCCGGAAGTCGGTTCCGAAGTCCCACCGGCTGTAGAGCACCAATCCCAGATATTTCATGGTGGGCTCGACTGCTGCGGATCGGGAGAGTGGACGAGATTTCGCTCTCCCTTTCCGCAGCCTCCTTCTGCGAGATCACTATTTCGCAGAAGGAAACCACCGCGTCCCAGGACTCGACGCCGCCGACCATCGCACTCACAACGGCCGGCAGCGACAGGTCACTGCCTACTTCTGAGATGAGGGCACGGCGCGGACCCTCCCAAGCGGCACACTCTGCCAGCGTATGCCACGCCGTGTCCTCCCGGCAGTCGACGCAGTGGTGACACCGAGCGTCCGGCTCCCTGTTTATGCGACACAGGTACTTCGCGAAGCAACCATGCCCCGAGAGCACCTGCGTCGCCCGAAACGACAGGGAGCCGTGTCTCCTCCCGAGCCAGAGGTAAAACGTATAACGCTGCCTCCCTGTGCGAACTCCCCCGGGCCGTGACCAGCGTGTCGTCCGCGTAACACGTCAGGTCCGCGCCCGGCGGGAGCTCGCCCCTCAGCACCCAGTCGTACCCGATGTTCCACAGAAGCGGTCCCACGACCGATCCCTGTGGAACACCGCACGACACCTGCGCTGGTTTCCGCGTCCCACGTAGGTGACACACCTCCTAGCTAAGTAAGCCCCCACGATGCGGCGGAGGTAGAGAGGCACGCGGTGGTACCGCAGTGCCTCCCGTATGCAGCTCCAGGGCAGGGTGTTGAAGACTTTGGAGATGTCCAAGGACACCGCCACCACCACCCCGCCCCGGGACACTGTTTCCTCCGCCAGGACTCTCACCCTCGACACAGCGTGGATGGTAGAGCGCCCATGCCGAAAGCCGAACTGGCTCTCGTCCAGGTCCGGCCCCTATGTGCACAAGTGGCCGACGAGGCGGGTTGCGAGTATGCGCTCGAACAGCTTGCCCACCTCGTCGAGTAGCACTATGGGCCGGTACGCAGACGGCGAGTCGGCAGGGCGCCCCGCCTTCCTGAGCAGGACCAGACGTCCAATCTTCCACAGACTGGGAAACTGGCCCCGCTCAAGGCACGCTGTGTAGAGTTCTCTCAGTTGGGGCTCCAACTCCTTCAGAGCGAGTGCCAAAGCAAGGCCGTGAATTCCGTCGAGCCCCGGAGCCAAGGACGGATGGTGCCTGCCCTAACCTGCTCGGCAGAGCACCCCCCGGTCCTAACGACGGCAGCCACCACCTCTTCTTCCGTCACGGATTTGTCCAGGCCCAGAATGCGCATGTCTCCAGCATCCGGGCCCCAGTCGCAGTGACCGGAGCCGGAATAGCCGGAGGCCATTGGTGACACCGAGCTCCCCGAGGTTTACCGCCGCCTTCGCCTTAGCGTGCACCTCGCGGTAAGTCGTGCCCTTCTTCTCCGCTTCCGGCTGTAGTATGATCACTACAGCTGCGGACTTTGGGGCACGGAGCCTAGCCGCGACACTTCGCTTCTTGCGCCCCTGCCGCCTGTTTTTACTCCTCCTGGCCGCCTTTGCTGCCTTGCTCTTTTTCCCCTTCTCCTGACTACTTCCCATTCGGTGTCGGCCTGAGAAGATTTTGAAGGCGGGGGTGGCCGTCTCGCCGCCGGGGCTGAGTTCCTCGCCGTCTGAGGAGCCACCCCAACCTTCTTGGTTTGGGGCGGCGCCGCTTTCGCCAGGGTAGGGCCCGCCACGGCCCCACTTTTGGTCTGCCCCGAGGGCCCTGGTTTGGCCGCGGTAGCATTCGACGCCGCCTTTCGCTACTTCGAGGCCGGCTGACTCGCCGCCAGCGGGGGGCGCAGGACAATGGCTTCCAGAGCGGAAAACCGACTCTGAAAGGCAGCCAGCTCCTGCCGCACCAGGGTCAGAAACCGGTCCTCGGAAGACACGGGCTGGTCCTGCCCATGCTGCGCCCTTACTAGCGGCACCTCCCTGACGCCCACTATTCGGCTCTTGGCCAGATTTGCATTTCGGAGAAGCTCCATGGCGGTAGTCAGGGGCGGGCGATCTCAGCCCGCATCTCGGACATACCGTCCGTCGGAGGACCGAGATGATTGACCTCCGCTGCCTCCATAATGGAGGCCGTGGCTGCGGAAATGGCCTTGTCTTTAGAGGATTAAACCCTCTTCAAGGCCACACCCTTGATTGCGGCAACCACGACCTCCGCAAATCTGGCCGATCGCTCCGATTTGGAGCCGCCAGCGGCATCCTGCTCACCACCTGACGACTCTGAAAGGGCTGTACTGCGGCTGGCCACTTCAGGGCGGCGTCCCTTCGAAGCGAGCCTGCCGGCTCGCTGGGCTGGCGCGGCTGGACTTGCTGCATTTGGCTCCCTGTCCTCCTGGGTGGTGAGCCCTCCGCCTCTTCCTAGGACCCCACCCCGCCGACCAATTTTTCGGGCCGAGACCATCCGGCCATCCGAGAGTGACCCCTGACCACCCTCCGGTTTGGGCCGCTTCAGGAAGAACCTTTTGTCCTCCCTAGCAGCCCCCACCACTACGCGCTCCGGAGTCTGAAAGGACCCCCCTGCGCCAGATGCAGCGGCAAACTCTGACCGCGCATCACAACCGTCCTTCTTACGACTCTCCTTCTCCTCGTCCTCTAATGAACGAGAGCGCGATGAGCCTCCTCGGCTCGAAAGACATTTGTTGCCCCCCCAGAATGCGAATGGGGGCTTGACGTTCCCAAAGGGAACGTGGCGGATTCTCCGGCTGCAGCAGCCGGTACAGCCCTGGAGTAGTTTTTCTACATTTGTCTTCATGTTTTAATTTTTTGTTCCTTTGAAGGGTGTAGTCCCTTTTCCCCCTGTTAACCCTCCCCAGCGCTAGTGACCGGATTCCCTCCGGCCGTTCATCCCCTCAGCACGCTCGACCTTGGGATTGGGGAATTTTTTTAAAGAGGTGGTCTTCCTCTCCCCTTCCCACTCGACGCCCACAAAACTCACCCTCTGCAAACAGAGGGGTTGTGGACGGAGATGGCTACCAGACCTATCCCGACGACGGACTGGCCGCCCCAACCCTAGCCCGGTTCCCTTCATCGACCAATATAAATGATCGATGATTGGAACTATGACCCTTCCCCGTTTGTTGAAGATTGGCCGCCAACCCCAACTGTCCAACAAAAGCAGGTGGACAGTTGGAGCTGACGTTGCCCAGGGTGCGCCACGTGGAGGCTCTTCAACATGCGACCCCATCATTGGATGGCCTTTTTGTGAATATTACAGTTTTCATTCATTCATTGTTCATGCTTTCTAGCGCAAAAGTAGTTTTATGTCTGAAAAGACCCTGAATCCTTACAAGAAAAAATAAAAACAATCAGTCAAATTTTACAAATGTCGGAATCTGTCGGATGTGTAATTGTATATTGTTATAAAGTTGTTTATTTTTGTAAAATAAATGAAATATAATCATCGCAGATGGAAATGTGACGGCTTGTGTGTGGCATATCACTAGTAAACGACTGGACATTTCTGTGAATGGATAGTTAAGAAATGTCATTGATTAATGTGAAGAATTTGTGAAGATGCGATTATTTTTCGTATTTGGCGTCGTGCCATAGTTTTAATTGCGGTTTTATCGAGGATACGAATCATGAAGTGGTCGGCGCTAGTTATTTTAACGTTGTTGTGGGTTCAGGGGATCATCGGATTCTGTCCTTCGCTGTGCACCTGTAAGGGAAACAAAGTGGCTGATGGGGCGTTAGCGGAGCCCCAGCCCGGGGAGCTGCTGAGGCTCAAGTGTGGTGGGACCCCCTCGCAGATTACTGAACTCAAAGAGATAGACCTGAGCAAGTTATGGACCATAGTAGTCAGCTTGTGAGTATAACTATAATGAATTTTGTGATGTACACAAAAGCCAGCTTCATTTTTTAAAAAAAATTGTCTTTTCAGAAATCTATCAGGCAATGCGATTTCAACATTATCTAGAGAGCTGTATCTGCCGAATTTACAGAAACTGTAAGTATAACACATTGCCATAAATATGTTCAAGGGTCATAAAACAGGTTCTGGCAGAACATTTTAAAGCATGTCATAATATGTAGTAGTACAGAATTTATTAGTGGAACAGTATTGTATGTTTCACAGTCTGATCAGTTAGTATTCATGATAAAGCTTCTGTTTGGCAGTGCAGCCAACTTCATGTCCATTACAGATTTAAATGACACAGATTTCAATGTTTGTTTATGTGAACCTATAAATGTTTCACATACCTGCATGTAGAATAACAAATGTTGAGTAGTTTAAACCAGTGGGAATCGGGTTGGAATTATATTTATGTACAATGCTGTTGAATTAATTGCTACAGTAAAGTACCAAAATTATTTGTCTTTCACAATAATTTTGAAGTAATAATGGGATACATAAGTTAAAATGTGAGTGTTTTGTTCTCATTGAAGATCCAATTATATAAATATTGATGAGCCTTGTTCTCAAAATGTTATAAGATAATATTTCTCTATTTTAACATTTTAATGGCTGTCTAGAATTGTATGGTCCCTTAATTGCTATGGTTCATAATCATAATGTCAAACAATGTGTGAAGAGTGGAACAAAACATGCTGTTGTAACACAGATTTAAATGCACTTCCATTATCCAGATAAGATCTGTGTACTATTTAGATAACCCATACTAATAAGCACCTTATCAGGTTTATCATAGACATAATTACATTTTGATAACATGCAATAGGATAACAACATGCATGTTTGTTAGGTGAATGGTCTAAATTTCTAGTTAATGTGACTTGTTTTCATTTGATGCAACATTTGTACCTTAAAAATCTTAGTATTGCTACATTTATTTAATAATTCATTGCCACTGAGTACATGAGCATGAATTTTATTATCATATAATATTATTTATTTTGTATATTTGTTTTTTACACTTCAACGCGCTAAAACGGCTTATAGGATTTGGATGAAATTTCTGGCACATGGGTAGACCATGACGTGGATTTGTATTAGGACATATGATACTTTTTAACGTGTGTATGTGTGTCTGTATGCGGCATCGTAGCTCCCAAACCACTGAACCGATTTTTTTTGTTTTGTTTGAGAGGAGACTTGGATTGAGTGTTCTTAGCCAAATAAATGAAAGAAGGCAATCCATTTATGTTCAGCCATTTTACTTGTACTATAACTTGTCAGTTAAATGAAATAGGGTCCTGGTGTATTTTTTTTTTATAATTTATTTATCTTTTTCTTCACAGGGATCTAAGCAGAAACCAGATAACTCTAATAGAGTCAGATGCATTTTACAACATGACATCAATACAGCGGCTCGACCTGTCCTACAACCAGATCAGCAATGTTTACAAGGAGATGTTCAAAGGACTGACCAATCTAGAGCGACTGATATTGTCACAGAACCATATATCAGCTATGGCTGCCGGGACCTTCGACTATCTTGTTGGATTGAAACAATTGTGAGTAGAAAATCCTAACTAATATTATAAATGCGAAAGTTAGAATGTTTGTTTCACCAAAGCGGCTGTGGATTTGCATGAATTTTGGCACACAGATAAACCTTGATCTGGATACATATGCTACTTTCATCCTTGCTTGCAGGTGAAGTCAAAGCCAAAGCATTTATTTCAAGCACTAAAGGGCACTTTTGAACATCAACATTTACATTTCAATACAATTGATTCTAGGCACCCCTTCCAAAAGGTAGTTTCGTATGGAGAAGAAGGGGCAAGAAACCACCGTTACTCTTTAAAATGTTTAACTGTATTTTGTGTACATTAATTATATTTTTATATGTGAAGATGATGCACCCAGAATAAAAAACTATACCACAAATAGGTAAAAATAATTTAATATAAGCAAAGACTGATAAATCAATCACGTGAGGTCATGGTGCTCACATATTTACAAACATTGCGAAAGTAGATGATTTTACAAAAATATTAACTAGGAATAAGTCAGTGTGTGAGTAAAGTAAAAATAACAAATTATACAATTCAATCAGCAAACTAGCGAGCAATGGCTAGTTATTGATAAATTAGCCTGGAAATGTCTCACTTGAAGGCAAATGTCTGTACTCATTTATAAGAAACAATTTACAGTCCCAAATTCTGTATTTAGACCTGTTAAGGTCTATTTCATTTGTTTAGCTATGAAAATATGTAATAAAAAATTGTTGCTGGAAAATTAAATAATACTTATGAAGGCGAAATTGCCGGGCTAAACACAATGTAAAACTACTTGTTTCAGGGCGTATGATACGCCTATTTTCGTTGCTATAATTTATTTTTCTGTGCTGGTATATTATAAATGCGAAATTTGGTACTTTTACATTTATTCATAAAATTATTTCGCTCTTCCACAGGGACATAACTGACAACCCATTAGTTTGCGACTGCGACCTTCTCTGGGTCGGTGACTGGTCTCGGAACACAAGCGTTAAGCTAGTGGGCAACCCGAAATGCGCATTCCCTGAAAACATGGTCAACAAAATAGTGCGGAAATTGAAAATATTCCTCGACCGGTCTGCATGCGGTAATGCACTATCCGGGAACAATTTGATAGTAAAACCAGCTCATGATCAAGTTGTTTTTGTAGGGGATACGTTGACCTTATCTTGCAATGCTCCTTTCGCCTCAGTCCTGGCGAAATACGAATTACGATGGATGCATCCCATGCTCGAAATCTGTGATGTAAATATAACTAACACAGACATGCAGGAAGAAGGCTTAGCGGAGACAACGGTCCACTTCCCCAACATCACAAACCACCATACGGGCAACTGGACCTGTATGTACAGCGACCAGAATCACATCAGACATAATCATACAGTTGAAGTATTGGTGCTTTCAAATTCAACACAATACTGTCCCACAAACTATACTATAGATAATAAAGGATTGTATTCCTGGCCGCAATTATTGCTGAATCATACGGCTATCGTGCCTTGTCGGAGTGGGGAAGGCGTTGCCTATAGATCATGTAGTCCTGATGCTATATGGGGCCCTGCTAACACAACTGAATGCTCCTACATCAGCAATGTAACGAAACTCCTTCAACAGTTTGCGCTTCTAAATGTGAGTTTGGTGCAATTTTCTGCAGTAAATGCTACAGAGAGACTAGCTATGTTGATACAGGAGAAGACGTATCCGTTAGCAGAGATTATTGACCCGGATGATGTGTTTTTTATTGCGAAAGCTATAAGGAATTATATGCAGTATATTGCAGAGGAAAAGGACCTTGGTGAGTAATTTTGTGTTTATTTATTTTTGTTATAATGGTAACCAAAATATGTAACAATTAAAGGCTCGTGAACACTGGCGTGTCGCGCTGTCTCGTGCGCCTGTTTTTAGGAGCCTTTATCCACAGTTAGAATGTACGATTAACCAATTTAAAACTTTACAATATAAAATGTAAACACATTATGTTAAAAGCTTTTACATGTTATTTTGATCATTAACAGGGGCGGATCTACTTAAGGAATTTTTGGGCTGCAGCCCAGGGCTCCGTGGATACAAAAGACCCCCAGCCTGCATTTAAAATAAAAGGCGATATTATGAAGAGAAACAAATAAATAACATATCTTATGGTCGACAAAATGGCAATCAAATGAGTAGTTAGGTAGGCCCCTAAGTAGTATTAGCCCAACCACAAATTCACGATCCGCCCTTGATCATGAAGTATGTTGATAGCTTTATCCGGGGTCATTAAAATGTATGATAATTTTTCGATTGACGGCTTTTTTGGTGTATTGACGTAGGTATTTAACGCTTTGATGATTATTGCAGTGCGAAACAATTATTTGTATGAACTACAGATTGTTAATATTACAATGCGTCTGGGTGTTTGTGCATATCAGATATCAGGTGACTAAAAATGGATTTGTTTAGAAAATATGTGCTGAATTCATGGTTACAGCTTGCTCGTCGATGTTCCTGCCACCTTGTTTAAGTTTATAAAAGTACCTAGTATACAATAAAAATTCCTACGATATATTTACAACATTATTGTACAGTTTATAGAAGCAAAATCAAGCTTCTGGTGACATTTTAAGCTATACGGGAATGCAGGCCATGCCACGGTAAAAAGAATACCCTTACAACAGGTTGCTAGTGCTTCTGACTGACCAGTCCGGTGTTCAACTAACGCAAGCTTACACAAATAAATAGGAAAATATGAACGTAAACGAGGCAAATATGTTAGGTTCGTAGCAGTTGGAGTTCTGTAGTTTCTGCCTACCATGGGAAGAAGGCCTGAGTTTATGTATGTGTGTTATAAGCATTTTAGTCTGTTCTAGGGCCATGCCACGGTAAAGCAGAATACCCTTAAAGCAGGTTGCTAGCGCTTCTGACTGGCTCAGTCCGGTGTTCGTCTAACAAAAGCTTACAAAAAAAAAGTATTGGCGGTGTGCCGTTTTTTTGCTTTTCTAACACCGTAATATTTCCTTCCAGGCCCAACTTTGCTCGACGTGATAAGTTCAACAATGAACATCAGTATGCCAGTTCTGGCTCGCGCCGAATCTATGTACGGCGTGTGCACCGACATCGTGCACGCAGCCGAGGAGATATCGCAGCACATCGCTAATATACAGGGGCAGAAGGTGAGCAGGAGTGTTGGTATAGTAATACAAGTGATAACCAATTTGCTGAATAATCATTATACAGCATGTAACAAAAACCCTGTCCGATCCTGAAGGGTATTATTTGGTATTGCACTGCGTACACAAATACGTAATCATTTAATGGATACGAGATTATTATTTTTCCCCAATGAAAATAATTAATTAAACAAATTAAAAATAGTCATACCAAAGGCAACACTGATCGCTCGACAGGGTTCACCTACAGTTTCGTGTCAAAGAAGCCGCCTGAGCGCGGCGGTGCTTTGTCGCATGCGGCCAAACAAACTTAGGACTAAAGAAACCTACGTTTTGCCTACGCGTAGGTATCAGCTGATATTTTATTGTAGGCATAGACGCATAGTGACCCCGGTTTCTGACCTTCTGTTTATCAAGAAACAATTATTATTGAGTTAATGTTATGTGCTTTTGGCAATGTACCGACTGTAGGTATCAGTTTATTATAACATTTACTTGTTGCATACCTCTGAGATTGTGTTCCATATGTCTATCTCGAACATTAGTACACATCTTATTATCGACACCTTTTTATTCAATTTGCACGTACTCTTCGCAGCGCACTTGTGTACGATTTGAGTGAGTCGAAAGCTTCCACAATCCGAGCTCTTACTTCGATTTCCGAATCACACTCACACACAAATAAAAAATAACATATTCAAATAGTCCTGATTGGTAAACGACATTGTTCGCGATACGATAGCGGCACGTGATACGTACAGACATCCGATCGCAAGCTATCTCCACGTGAGACTGGCGACAAACAAGTAGAGCCAGTAGGCAACCAGTCGGCTACATCAAAGGGTCTAGGACTCGTTATGAGTACCTACAGCGCGGCTAGTGCACGGCGACACGACGGCGGTGTCCTTTGAAATGAAATAAGCAAAAGATAAAAGATTTCGCCGGCCGGTGAAGTGTTGTCAACTTATGAAAATTTACCATATTTAGTGTTACATTTCGTATGGTAACTAAAAATAAAAAAATCAATAACTTTTGGTTTTTATGGGTTACATTTTTTTTTGTATTTTTTCTAGTACGTATTTTAAACCAGGAATACGCCTTTTTTGGATCGGACAGGGTTTCTGTTACATATTGTATAAAATCGTTTCTGGAAACTTCAAGCTGACATAGTTAATGTCTGGGTTGGAGAGCTACACAAATTTTATTCAAGCAATTTGGGCACAAAATAAAATGCTTTACATTGTACAATAGTGATATAATATCAACATAGTAGCTAAATAAATGAGCAACAAGCTAAATATCGTCTGAATAAACGCTGATCTACCTTTTCAACAGTTATTATAACTATTTTGATTTTGATGTTGAAATTGTTTAAACTCAGTCACTCTCTCAATATTCAGCATTTGTATTATTTTTGTTCTTTTATGGAGATAATATATTATGTATATTATGTGTGTGAACGTATACGAGGCACAAGGAGTATGTACGGATCGTAGCAGGTGGCGTTCTGTGGTTTCTGCCTACCCCCATGGGAAGAAGGCGTGAGTTTATGAATGTGTGTATGTAAATAACATTTAAAAAAATGTGAAATACGATATCACATTTTTTTCTAATAATAATCATTTATTCAATTAACTATAAATAATAATTTCACCATTGTGACTACCTTACCAACACGCTAATTTAAGTCTAAGCGCCTCATTACTTAAAGAAAAGCACACCATGCACTACGTTATGCGCAGATAATAACATATATTATGGTTATGACTGAAGTGGAATACAGCTTGAAGAGAACAGAAATTTGGTTATTCAGCATCAACCAGTTACCAACCTGACAGAGGGTCTAAAGTTCACACGGATTCTTAGAGGACTGCTCAGTAACCGACGATTTCAGGTGAACATAATAAAATCTTGAAGTCAGAAGTAGATGGCAAGCCCAAAAAAATGGACTTCCTCAATGTAGCGTACTGGCTCCGCTACCTTTCAACATAATAGGTTGGGGAAAAAGTTCTTCGCATTTTTAAGAAAATTCAAAACATTTTTTAACATAGTTTATTTACATTTAACTAAAGTATGTAGGTACCATTTTGTTCGATAAATTTTTGTCATCTTGTAGGGACATGATCCCATTGTTATATAAATTTTGGGACTTCTGATAAAAATACCGCGACCACTGGTCGCGGTATTTTGATCAGAAGTCCCAAAATCGTTTCGGCAGTCCTCTCGTGATGTTAACCTGACACTGCCTAAAGAATTCTGAAGAGACCGAAACAGGTGGAAATCTGAAGGTGCAAGGTCAGGACTATACGGTGGATGCATTAACACCTCCCAGCCAAACTCTTTTAATTTTTGCTGAGTGGCTAAAGATGTGTGTGGTCTAGCGTTATCATGATGAAAAACCACACCCCTTCTGTTGATTAATTCCGGCCGCTTTCTCTCAACTTCTTGCTTTAATCTGAATCAGTTGTTCGCAGTAGAGTTCAGAGTCGATGGTCCTGCCTGGTGGTAACAGCTCATAATGAATAACGCCCTTCCAATCCCACCACACACACAGCATCACCTTGTTGCGAGTTAACCCGGGTTTCGCCACAGTCTGTGAAGCCTGACCGGCCTTTGACCACGACCATTTTCGCATGTTCTTGTCGTACGTGATCCACTTTTCGTCACCGATATCAGCTTCTTCAAAAATTGTTCGGTTTCATTACGTCGTAATAAAGAATCACAAATGAGTACAAGGTGCATTAGGTTTCTTTCAGTGAGCTCGTGAGGTACCCAAATATCGAGCTTTTTTTGTGTACCCAGTTTTTATCAAATGCGCCAAAACTGTTTTGTGGTCAAATCCCAGTTCTTCAGCTACGTCGTAACTACTGATATGCCGATCTTGCTCTACTTTTTCAAAAATGGCATCTATTTTATCCGTAATAGGGCGACCAGAGCGACGCGTCGCTCTGGTCGCCCTATTACGGACGTCGCGACGTGCATCTTTGAATTCAAACTTTCCGGATTGAAAATGCTTAAACCAAATTTGTGCTACTCTCACAGACGCTGCACTAGGTCCGTATACATCACAAATTTTTTTCGCGGCTTGCGTTGTATTTTTACCTTTTTTGTAGTAACATTTTAAAATGTATCGAATTTCTTCATTAGATTCACTCAACTTGACAGTACGAAAAACAAATAAAAATCACACATTTTCCTAATTTGAAGTTGGAATTATGTTCTTTAAAATTTAAACTTTCAATGATACCAAAACCAGCCAGATACAAATAGTATAGCCAAAGAGATTTTACTACAAGTTCATACATACTATAATGCGAAAAGACTTTTTCCCCAACCTAATATACACTATCGTCCAACCGGTTAACCGTCCAATTTTATCCGTAATAGGGCGACCAGAGCGACGCGTCGCTCTGGTCGCCCTATTACGGACGTCGCGACGTGCATCTTTGAATTCAAACTTTCCGGATTGAAAATGCTTAAACCAAATTTGTGCTACTCTCACAGACGCTGCACTAGGTCCATAAACATCACAAATTTTTTTCGCGGCTTGCGTTGTATTTTTACCTTTTTTGTAGTAACATTTTAAAATGTATCGAATTTCTTCATTAGATTAACTCAACTTGACAGTACGAAAAACAAATAAAAATCACACATTTTCCTAATTTGAAGTTGGAATTATGTTCTTTAAAATTTAAACTTTCAATGATACCAAAACCAGCCAGATACAAATAGTATAGCCAAAGAGATTTTACTACAAGTTCATACATACTATAATGCGAAAAGACTTTTTCCCCAACCTAATATACACTATCGTCCAACCGGTTAACCTGAACACAACCGGCATACTATACGCTGACGACCTGGCACTTACTTGTCAAGCTACTAACTTTGAGGAGATTGTAGTCAATGCCCAATCTTACCACTCTCTCACTGCACTGATCTTAGCCACTATTAAGCCTCTCGACGGAATGCCGTCGAGAGGCTCCATTCAGGCTGTGCAGCATCTGGCTTTCATGCTTCAGCGTCTCTGCTATTATGACGATGTCATAGGCAAATCGAAAGAGTGAGATGTACTCGCCGTTTACGTTGATACCCTGCCCAGTTCAGCGTCTTGAAAACGTTCTCCAACGCATTGGTAAACAGTTACAGGGATATCACATCCCCCTGTTTCACGCCTCTGAGCAGTTGGATGGGGTTGGTTTTCTGATCCTGGATCTGGACAACAATCATGGCAGCGTCATTCAAGCATTTCAACACTTGTATGTAGCGCCACTTCGCTGGAACGGTCACTTACCTACAAAAATAACTGCCAAAATGTAAAACTGAAAGTTCATGCCAGAAATAACTTGCTACGCCGCCTTAAATCTACTAGATGCGCTACTCCCCAAGTCCTACGAACAACCGGAATAGCGCTCTGCTTTTCCGCTGGTGAGTATGCCTGTCCAGTATGGAACCGTTCTGTCCACGCTGACTTAGTGAATACATCTCTAAATGGACGTGCCGGATTATTAGTAGTTGCTATAAACCGACCCCAGTCCAAATGCGGTATCCACTGACTGGCATTGCACCCCAAACATTCGCGGGACCATAGCCTGTCGCATCAAGAGGGCGAAGCTACAAGCTGACTCAGGACACCCAAACAACTACATCTCAGTGCCCCAGAGGCTAAAGAGCCGAAAAAGATCATGAAGGTTTAATCAATGGTGGGAGCTGTATAAACCCCCTTTTTTTTAACCCCCTGACATTTTAATCGAACAATCTGTGGGACTTCCGCCTGGGCACCCGTTTCCGTGGCCGACTTGGAAATGTCTAAATAGACTTCGAAACCAAGACGGCCGAAGCAAAGACAATCTCCACAGATGGGGGTTCACGAATGGCTTAGACCTCAGGTTCGTATGCGGCACCTCCCCACAGACAATGGCTTATCTTCCATCCTGCGCCGCATGGCCCTGTCACTTAAGAAATTGATGATCTTGTGGCTGTCAGTGAACGGAGTTCACGCAGCAGAATTTTGGGCCAAAGATGTTTGAACTTTTTTGCCATCGATACACTAAATAGTTCATGACCAACATGAAGCATTAAGAAATAATATTTCTGTTCTTACATTGGTCAAGAACGGAACTCTTCAAAAAGCGTTGAAAAAGGAAATCTGCTATAAAGAATTAATTAAACTTGAGTGATAATAGCCCAATAACCCTTCAATACAGCATTTGTCTAACCCGAAAATTGAAGCTTTTTTACTGCTTATTAGTAAATATTTAAACTGTTATCTGGCTTATGTGTTGCTTGGGAAGTTCTTCAATGAACATCAGTATGTGCTGGCTTGCGTGGAGTCTATAAGCTAATATTGAGAGAAGGAAATATCTTCGGGTTTTTTAAACCGGGGATTTTTGTGGATGCTTTTAATATTAAGGAACTGCTGAACGTGCATTCTTTGAAATATGATTGACTCTCCAGCGTAGTTCGGTTGGCGACTAGCTCGCGTGAACTCATCCGGCCCCGGTTAAATCTGAAACTAAAAAAAAAACCTGATGAAATGCACATTAGATAAACCAGTAAAGTGTAATTCTCAAATGTTCAGTTATTTGTTATTAATTTACTATTTCTCCTGTTCCAGTCAAACCTAGCCGTAGAACATTTCCGAGTCAGCGAAGGTTTCAGCGGCGCAACTTGTGTGTGGTACAGTGCGAGGCGAGGCGAACTGCCGCGACTGCATTGTACTACGACCAACCGCACTGTCGCACCGCTGCTCACCGTGACCGACGCACTCATACACGCCAGTGTGCAGGTACAATGTCTTAGTATTTCAATTAACACCTCGCTATTCCCCGAATTTCGCAAGTTACGTCGGCACGGTTGGCGCAGTGGTTGAGCGATCGGCTGCTGCGCTGCGTGTCGCGGGTTCGATTCCCGAACGGAACAAATATTTGTATGACCTACAAATAGTTGTTCCGGGTCTGGGTGTCTTGTGTATGTGAGTTTTCATGTTTGTGAACGCACCCACGATACAGGAGTAATTCCTAGTGTGGGGCAACGTTTAAAAAAAAATTAAAGTGGCGAGCCTTTTGCCATTTACCGGTTACTGAAATTTCAATTTTAATGAAAAATCTAAAGCAGTTTGCCCGACCAGCGATTCAAAACCCTAGATACCACACTACAGTAGTGCTTGCTATAATTTTTGCGCGACCTGACAAACGCTATAGTCGCTATAGTAGTAGATAGTCTCAAATATTTTACTCATTCAGTAGCTGACCCGACCAGCCAGCCATGTGCCCGATGAGATGTCCCATCGGCAGAAAACTTCGATGCAAAGTTTCATCTCCTATTTAACCTGTTTAGGAGATGAATTTCCAAAAACGAAACAAAAAAAAACAATAAATCTTTCTTAAACTTCACCTTCGTTACAAAAGGAACCCTTGTGGAAAATTCCATGCTTCATACACAGCGGTTCAGGCGGTGTGTTGTCTGTTGTTGTTTATTTTTATTAAGTTGGCAAGCCTAAAAAGATTAACTTCTAAAAAAAATTTCATTTCTTATTAACCCCTTTAAGGAATGAATTTTCACAAATCCTTCATTTCGTGCTTTTTCCAAAGGGTATCGTTACTAAAAGCCTTTGTTACAAAAGGAACTGTGCAAAATTTCATGCTAGACCCAGTGGTTTAGATTGCGCTTTATCTTATATTGAATGAATGAATTTTAGTTTTGAATTATATAGATTGCGAAGAATGCAACTTAAACACTGAGAGCTATATGCAGCTCTCAATTGCGATTTATGACATTCAGAAACTAAATCTACTATTATTTCATTCCAGATACCTCAATCTCTACTCTACAGCTCGACAGATTCTGGCGTCCTCATACAATCGCACCCACAAGACCTGGTCATATCCGTCTACGAAGACGCAGCCCTCTTTCCCTTACTGCCAGTCGCTGACAATGATGCTGACGCGCGTCTGACGCAGCACAGAACTAAGGACTACTACGGAAGGTCCACGAAACGGGAGGATATGAATATTGAGATCACTTCGCCTGTGGTTGGGTTTCAATTACGTAAGTATTGTTAATTGATTCACCGATAATCATTTTGAAGAACATGATAATAGTTTAAAAAAAAAAACAATGTAAGTACATGTTCTACAAAATTATTGATGAATGGGACGCATATTCTCGGATTAGTCCCATAATACTCAATACTCAATCATTTATTTGGATTCCACAATGTTTACTTAGGTGGTAACTTAAAATTATATGCGATCGTTTTGGACCCTGTCGGGCACAGCAAAAATAGTAGGAGAGAGGAAACTTAACATCATCATTATAAACGTTGTTCATAATGATGAGTACAATGACCTAGGTTTTCAGTTATTTTAATTTCACCTTGCTTAACTTTTTATTTATTATTTCAAGGAAACGTAACTGTTCGAGGCGAGTTAATGGAGCCAATCATAGCGACCGTGCGCGCGCGCTCTGTGGGCGGCGTGGACGGGCGGGCGGCCGTGTGGGACCCCGACACTAGGAGGTGGCAGGATAATACCTCAGGTACATTCTTTATGATATTGTGAGACAAATTAAGTAGACGGCCCATGATCAGCCTATAATGTCTCCACTGCTCGGACACAGGCCTCCTCTCTTCCAGAATTGTGGGCTGTAATCCACCACGCGGGCTCAGTGCGGGTTGGTAGATGTCACATGTCTTCGAATTTTTGGTTCTAGGACGTGCCGGTTTCCCCACGATGTTTTCTTCCACGGTTTTGAGAGCAGTGGTGATGAAATTATTTACACAAAGTAAAGCGCCTGTCTGATTTCGTACTGGTACTGGGTTGGTAAAAATACCAGATTAGAAAAAAGATTTTTTTCCAACATACAACTTGACGTACAAATTGAAAAAAACTTAAGAAAATTTGAATTTCGCGGTCAATCTGGCGCTTCCCTCTTGTTTTATAGTGTGCCAATGCCCATGATTCAAACTACCACCCAAAATTCTCTTCCACAGATTGCAAAATATCCCACGTGGTCTCCGAAATGATTATCATAAGCTGCACAAAGCTAGCCTACGTAGGGCTCCTACAAAACGTGGAAACTGGCATCTACGGGGCTCGGACCGACGGCGCCAGGTTCAAGGTGTCTCACCCAGCAGTCTACGTAGGAAGCCTTATTTTAATAGGCTGTGTCAGTTGTGCCACCCTAACTTATATAATGTGCTACCCAGCCATACAAATGGCGAAGAAAACCAAACATGCCTTAATAAATACTTGGATAGCAATAGGGTTGTTATGCTTCATGTATACGCTCGGCATTTATCAAACGGAAGATGTGAAGCTGTGTCAGATTCTAGGACTTTTAATACATTATTTGTCACTATCCTGTTTGCTGTGGATGTGTGTTTCTGCCAGCAATATGTATAAATGGGTGACGAAAACGCATAATCCTGTGAGGACGCCAGAAGATGATATCCCACCGGATGTGCCCGTTCAGAAACCTATCCTAGGTCTGTACCTAGTAGGTTGGGGAATAGCGTTAATAGTGTGTGGGATATCTGGTGCAGTGAATCTAAAAGACTATGCAGGTTATTCCCAGTGTTTCCTCAGTACAGCGCCAGCTTTGAGCGCCTTATTTGTTCCGGGAGGGATTTTATTAGTGTTTTTATTCATATTATTCTTGCTAATACGGTGTACTATACGAAATATGAATGTGCAGTTATCAGAAGGTACGCAAGCAACTGAGAATGTTGATCTAGAAATGTGGGAACCACAGAGTAATGAACGAGCAGAAAGGAGGAGTGTGAAATCCGCGTTAGATTCTGAAGTTGAAGATATTGAGCACACTCCTATAATTCAGTTGCGAGCTCAAGTTATTGTCATGTGTTTGTACATGTCTGTGTGGGCTTGTGGGGCTATTGCTGTATACCGACCTTTACCTGCATACTTACCGTACCAAGAAGATATATGCAGCATAGTATACGCTGTTTGTGCTACTGTTCTAGGAACATTCATCCTCTTCTTCTACGGTATCGCAAGGAGTGACGTCAGAGCCCAATGGTCTATGATGCACTGCTATCTACAGAAGAGTAAGCAGTGTTGTAGGAATAGAAGCGTTTTTGACGCAAATCAACAGAATTTACCGACGAATCAGACGACCACGCCTCCTATACAACCGTTACCAAATGATAATAGATCTCAATCGGGAAGCAGAAGTTCTAATAGAACGAATTCAAAGACAAATAACAGTGGGACTTATAAAGCTGCTGCTGAATTAAATGGTCAAACATTACAGAAAGATACACTTAAAAATACTAACGGAAAAGCCCCAAACATCAATTTAGTAGTTTTACACCGACAGCAATACAGATCCAATAATTCTATGATGACGTACCCAGATAACGGGACTGTAGGACCAGAAATATTCTACAACCCTAATCAAATGAATGTAGCAAAAAAGTTCTTTAAGAAACAACGACAGAATGTGAAGAGAAATTGTCTAGAGTTACCCACGAGAAGGGACTGTGATAATGACTCCCATTTCTCGTTACCACTGCCAACTAAAGAAGCTTATAGTGGCGTTGCCAACATCATAAACTCAGGCTCTAAAGTCAACAACACTAACATACACGTTGAACGATCAAACAACGGTATCAAAGAGACTCGAAATGTTTTAAATCCCAATTTGTTAGAAGAAGAATCTAAAGATAACTACAAAAGTTATTCCATGGATAAAAAGTCGTGGAACAAAAATGAGGATCCGAAACCCAGTAAGACACAGATTATGAACATTTATACAAATGTGCCAGAGACTTTGGTCCCTCAACACCAGATAGTGAAGGCAAATGCTCCTAAAAACTTTAACGGACAACGCAGCAGCGTTTCTGAAGAATGCTTGCAAAGCCATGCAAGCGAACAGCCAGAAATGAGAACTATTTCCCAACAATGTAGTTTGGAATACAGTTCTGCGTCAGAAATAGCAATGCCTAACACTTGCTCTGATCAAACGCTAAACACACATTCAGAGTTAACGTCATTCCAAGAAACGCACAGTGCCTTATGTTCGACAAACGAAATCACAGATACAGAAAGTTTTGGGCAGTACATAGACTATCTACAACCTGGGAAACAAGACAAAGAGAATGTCATAGACAAGTCCCTACAAGACATATCTGAAGAATGTACCATGAATTCTGACGATATCAATAGATCTGGTACTCCACAACGCTTAGAAGCTGGTTCTGGAGAGTTGGATAATCTTCTCCAGAGTCCGGATATGGAGGGATCCAAAGAAAAAATTGATGACGATAAAGATACGTTTTTCATGGCGAAAACGACGTACGACTTCGAAACTTGCAGTACGAACGCAAGCGAGCAGGGCTTCGAAAATGAAAGTGATATCTACTGCCCTAATTACCAAATGTCGGAAGTTAGTATCCGAAGTCATGGCTTGTACGCCCCTTCGCCGTCATCCATGTGTCCAAACGAGATCAGTTTTAGCAACGAAGACGTTTCTAACTTAGAAAGTCAGTATGTGAATTACGATCCGGGTTGGCGAAAAACGATAAAAAGTAATCCCAAGTTAGGGAAGTATGTTCCGACGCCAGCGTTGAGTTGTCCCGAAGTCAATCGGGACAGTAGTCCGGTTTCCTTCGCAAGTGAGATCGACGAGCTCTATACTCAGATCACGAGTAGAGAGAGGGAAAGAGACAGAACGCCGAGGAAAGAGACGGGGCTAGACGTGACGTTGAATAGTGACGTCACTTTAAAACCCGCTGACAGCGACAGTTGTGTCAGCGAAGCGGTTTCAGACGTTGAAATAAAAGGAGAAACTACAGTATAGTTAAAACTATAGACTTTTTAAAGGCATTTTGATACCTATAGCACGTTTTAGGTAACTTCTTCTAGCCTTCCTCTAGTGTTTTGGGAGTTTTGAAGGAATTTGGACTCTTTGTTATTAAAAGGGACTGTTGTTTATGTATCATAGAGTTTTGAGCAGCAAATAGACTTTTAACAGTTTACTATACTGTGTGCTAGATTAAACTGGTGTAGTTGAAAATTCATACTAGTGTATAGAAATGTTGACTAATTAACATGCATTTTTTATTGTATAATATTTTGCAGTCCTCGCAAGTACTCATTATTTTCGCGTCTGTGTGTGTGGGCCCCGATATGAGGACAAACGTAGGTTAAGACTATACCCAAAAAAAAAAAATTGCATGCACAGACGCTAAATTCATGTGTCGTCGCCATTATAAAGAATGATGTGGTCATAAGGGACCTAAGGCACTATCATTCCTACCTACCCTAATAAATCTACATTGAACGACTGAAATATAAACTTAACTAAAATTTGTGACAGCCAGTATGTGCCATTAATTTAGGGCTTGCTTGCAAATACTGTCGAAAATGTATCCTGAAAATACACTTTTTCTTTGTTGGACTTGCTTTTTTAGCAATTTATTTTATTTTTATTCATATCTTGTTAATATAACAAAACGACCAACTTGACGGACACTTTCTCATTGATCCCTTTATAAAGTCTACTTGTCGCTTTCATAAGTTTCATATTGATGTCAATTGAGTGCCAAGGGAAATATATTGTTACATCATTTGTATTTATGACAACATTAAAAACAACGCCTGTTAATATGTATGTTGTCTTATATTGGCCAGAGGCGTACCCGTTTATAGTACACCCACATTTCGCTAGAAATGTTCAAGCCCCACGGTTATTTTTATAGTTTGAGGGGGGGCTATTCTATCGATACTGTTCTGACAGAGTTTAAAAAAAAAAAAAACAGATAATCTCATTTAGCCTAAAATGCATTTTGAACAGCTTATGCAAGCAAACATTTCTGTATAATTTTTCTATTAACATTTAAGTTGTTTAAGTTAAGCTGTATAGTTATTTATTATTAAGTTTAAAACAGTCTGAGTAGGAGGTAAAGCTTCTGTGTTGTGTGACGTATGCTTGGGTTTTAATACGTAAAATTAACAAAAATATTAATTGTACCATGCTTTTTTTTAGTTGGAAGTTGGGAGAATTTTTTACCAACATATCTCTAAAAATATTGTAACCACTGTTCATTTACAACAATCTTGTAATATCAAACGACAATTGACAACTAAAAGAAAGTATTGTGAAAAAAAAAATGTAATGTGCCAAATCCCATAAGAATTCTCCGGAATCTTTTGTAAGTACTTACTTAATTAACTCATAATTTTGTAATTCATTAAAATTGACTGAAAATACTCCCCGCCTTATGTCTAGTCCACGTTTCATCTCGTATGGGTTGAATTGTAACTTTGACGATTTAAAGTTAAGAAAATATGATGATTTTCTATTAAAGAAAACTATGTGTGTAACAATGAATACTTTTTTGATGATTTAAGGTTCTCATGGTGGCTGCTTTTTTAACTTTACAAAACTGAATCTTTGACCAATGATAAACAACTATTCTTGTGGCGCTTTGCGCATTCACTGTTCGGGACACTAGACGCCTCGAGACATTATAACAACAAAACTTTTATTGTGTATCATTCAGTGTCCTTCAATGGATTAAGATGTATTCAGTTGGCAGCTAAAATGTAAGTTTTGAAACTGCTCCGTTTGTCTATGTGAGGTGGGATTTATTTCCAGTGAAGAACGAAATCTTTATTCTAAACGAACTACTCAATGAAAGATCATATCAATGGTCGAGTTACAATTTCACCCCGTACCGACAAATCATGTACAATCTAACCCCATCTCATTTTTGTACAGCTTAGTGGAGAATAAGATCAATGGTTTAGTAAACAAGGTTTAACAGAAGATGAAATAATACTTTTGAGGAGTGGAACCACTTTTTGTTTAATGCACTTTAAGTTCTATTCTTGTGCAAATTTCGGACATGCCCGACTTTTTCCGGACTCGACCAGAGCCAATATTTATGGAGCTACGATGATATTATAAGCAACTGCGGTAAAAGTCTGAAACGCGTCGGTCAATGTCAAAAATACAAGTTCTAATAAGACAACTAACAAAACATAGAAGTGGTATAAAACAAAAACAAACAGATTTTCTAAACTCATACTTCAAGTAAGTACATGCATACGGTCATCAAAAAATTTTTACCGTTTTTGTTTTATCGTGTTTATAAATCCATACCACTCACGTCTGTGCAGTTTTGCTAGCTAATCTAATTTGACCTTGTATACTTGACTGGAACCGTTTTAATCGATAACCACATGAACACAACATCAACATCCTATCTAGAATTCAATTGTCTTCACCTCTTAAAGTATTAGTTCATCCTTCTTATTCCTTATGTAAAGGATTCGTGCCTATTCGATGTCTGGCCTAACTATGTTTTAGCTTTTCTGTAGTCGTTACAAATGAGACGACTCACTCTATTGTGTATTATTTGTAGTTAATAAGTTTATTTAATCCTCAAAATGACAATGTATAAACGGAGCAGCTATTTTTGGTACTTTGTCTTTAGGCCAAATTCAATGGCACAAATGACTAAACGCACTACAATTTTAAACATCTTTCTGTTTCTTTCAATCGTTTAAAGATGACAGTGATATAATGATGTAAGTGTTTAATGTTAAACGCATTTAGTGATTTGTTGTTCTGCACCTTACACCTTATTTAGTTTTATTAATGTTTGCTTTAAATATAAAGCAACATTAATAAAACTAAAAAAGGTGTAAGGTCAGGGGACCGCCGTTTGAAACGAAGTTAAAGAGACACACACATAGAGAAAAAGCCGCATGAAGATAACGCTTTTTCCTGTGATGATTTCTACTAGACAACTGCTACCGCGGTAAGCAACTTCGTTACAAAAATTCTCAAAAAAATGCTAACATTATAAATGTTCATAAATAATTACCAAGTGCATCATTTATAAAACGCATTTTCTTACAATTTGATATGAGGTTTGCTAGCTCTTCTAAATTGTTCTAAATACAATCTCTCTGTAAATACAGTGTCTCATTTGTTACAACAGGTCTATGTAGATATATTCGTAGAAAAATAATAAAATTCTCTAAACAGCTATTGTGATATAAAATCTTCCTTATCGGTGCAGCCGACAGCGCCCTGACTGTAGGTCGCTCTATATATTATTATAATTTTATGAGATTTGTGAATATTATATGATAGCGGAAATTTATGAATGGTTAGCTTTTGGTGGAGCATATTGCGTATTAAAGAGGCGTTTGCACTTGTTTTTGTTTTAATTATTTAACACTGGCTGTTGCCCGCGAATTCGTCTGCCATCCAAGAAGTAGAAAAGTAGTCGTAAGAAATAAATAAATAAAGAAACATCTTTTATTATGAACATGAACAGAAAATACTAACAGTAAAAAAATGGACAAAAAGAGAATTTAAAACTAACAGAATTAACATAAAAAAGAACCTTATGTGCGAGGCCAAAGAGGTTCCTATCTCAGCATAATGCTGCGATATATTTAAAAAAAATTACCGTCTATAAATTTCTGGGCATGATGTGAAATCCAAACAACCTATATTCCAAAGGAATACGATTTTCTCTTCATTTTTACTTGAAACCAAACCATTCTCCGTCAAGTTGCATGAGTTCGAAAAATCACTTATATCAATTACTTTTTTGATTTACTCACCGGCTTAAAACAACATATTTTGGAGCTGTTTCTTTTCAGTTTTGTTGTATTTTTAATATAGTGTGTAAAAAGACCCACCACATATTCGTCATCAACGCATTCTGTATTTCAAGCTAAATAAAAAAAAAACAATGATTCCGCGGTTTTGTGCCCGGTTGATGGCAATAGGCTGGGACTAAAGCATAAGGTGAAATGTGGGTGTACTATAGGTACACCTCTGCCTAACCCTTCTGGGATTACAGGCGTGATGTTATGTTATGTAATTCCGCTTATGGGTGCATGAAACTATCAGTAGGCTAATTCACGTAACTTAAGAAGTTCAGATGCAGTGAAGTTTCGATCAAAACAACGTTTTTCGTATTCTTTACCGCTATCAGACACGCTCCCGTCAAGTTCGCGTCACGCGACCGCATTATCGTTATTCCGGATTCCCCTACTGCGCGTCATCAGTGCGTGATTCTGAACGCAACAAGATCTTAATTTTATTATTCGTTTGACGTCTCAAAATGACACCTTCGAGCAGTTTCGGTTACGCACAACCTCTCGGTAGAGAGTAGTTATATTCTTTGCGCACAACATAAGTTCCTCAATATATACTTTTGTTGGCATCAAATTGTATTTTTTGGGAATGTAAGTGTTTACAATTAAATATTCATAATATCATAATCAGCTTATAATGTTCCCACTGCTGGGACACAGGCCTCCTCTCTATGAGAGGGAGTGAGCCGTAATCCACGGGTCACATTATTCCACCACGCGGGCTCAGTGCGGGTTGGTAGATGTCGCATGTCTTCGAATTTTTGGTTCTAGGACATGCCGGTTTCCTCACGATGTTTTCCTTCACCGTTTTGAGAGCAGTGGTGATGAAATAATTTACACAAAGTAAAGTGCCTTTACTTTGTGTAAATTAAATATTATCTACGTTTAATTGTTAAAACCTGTTAACCACAAGTCGTATTCAATTAAATTCTAAATGTTTTTTTGTGATGAGTTACAAACTTGGCTTGAGGATTTTATCCCTCGCTGCCGATGGATAGATGGCCGAGACCGTCGTCAAACCCTAAAAAGACATTGACGTTTTTTGTGGACCATTTCGGATGTTGGATCGGAAATTCCAGAAAACCTATCGTCTGAGCAAAGACTTGACTCGTCAATTGATTGGAAAGCTAGAGGCATGTATTCCGAAAGAGAAAAGGAAAGAGGGTTTGAGTGTACAGGCAAAGGTTAGGTTCACAATCTCACTGCCTGCACCAAGTAGAGCAGCGATTCTCTCCTCTAAATGCGCTAAAGAAGTGGGTACGCCTGGCCCTCCACCTGTACCTTGTTGGTTCTTCCGAATCTGCCTAATTCGGTTGAGCAAGCGGCTCTTATAGTCGGTATACTAATAAAAATATTACAAATCTAGTTATTTACCCAAGTATAATGTACCGATAGCGATACACATATGTGCAATATCGATATGATATGTACTTACCATCAAAGTTCACTGAGTCTTGTATTTCGCGCTCGTTAAGTCATTAGCGCGTTTCCTCAGTTGTGTGTACTTTTTATACGAATTTTAAATTTTCTTTCATTTAATTGCAATATATCACAGGGTATTCTGTTATAACATTTAACACAGTACCCCATAATTGATGTATGTACTTTAGCTAATCTGAAAAATGGTTGATCTATTTTATCTTTATTTCTAGTATTCAAATTATGTCTATCACTTATTTTATTAAAAATATGTAGATTTTTTCTTACATACATAATATTTTCATAAATGAATTGGCAAGGTACTGTCATAATATTAATCCCTTTAAATAGTTCCCTGAGAGATTCGCGACGAGGAAGATTGTATATGGTTCTGACAGCTCTCTTTTGCAAAATAAAATTGGATTCAATGTCAGCAGCCCGACCCCACAGTAAAATGTCATACTACCTATTGCTGTGGAAGTAGCTAAAATAGACCAAACACGCGGTTTCTACATCTGTTAACTGTCTTATCTTTCTAACAGCATAAGCGGCAGAGCTAAGCCGCCCCGCAAGAGATGTTTTGTATGTTTCAATTATATGTTTTGTAAGTGTACCTATGGACAGAGAGTCTGAAATAAACGTTTATTATGATTTAATACTGTTTTTTTTTTTAAATTGTTTTGACTTAAAATTTGTGATTTTATTTGTTTTGACACTGAGAATTTAATGTTTTTTTATTTTATTAGTCATATCATAATAAGATTGGTTTCGTCTAGATATCGTCAAGTGGTGGTCTGCAATAATATCCATTTTAATGTTTTGCTCGTTATCCTGACACCACTTCAATTGGGAATTAAAAAGCTTCCTGGATTCACACATATTATCGTACACATACCCGAGAGAGGGTTTACCATCTAATAACCACATCTGAAAACAATTCCGGGCCCTCACGTGAGCGTCCCTGACATTTCTGTTCCACCCAATGTAACCTTTCCTACTCTTATTTTTAACATTTTTTGTACATTTAGCCGCATCTGACAGTACACAAACATTTCATCGTATATTTTATCTAAACTATGTCTATGTTCTATGTTAGAACACATGTTATGAGCGCACCTGGTCATTTCTGCCGGAAAATAATTATTCCTCAGTTTAGCATGACATAGCTCACTATACACACGGATTTGATTTTGGTCCCTTTCACCCCAGACCACGTTATTTCTATACATGTCAGTAAGCACTACTTTGGGTTTTATTAAACCTAAATCACACTCCAGTTGAACAGGATAGTGGTCGGACCAGTAAATATCATAAAGAGCCGACGCGCCAACAACAGCAAGGCGCGCAGCACTAGTTACCACACAGTGGTCAAGCCAGCGCCGCGACCCGTGCGCGTCACTTACAAAGGTATATGTCCGACGGCAAAAGTTCCCTGTCGACGCAAGACCACAAGCGTTCATCACAAAAGTGCGTTAATTCAGAGTCAAAAAGCTCACCTCTGTGTGCGTTGAAGTTCCCCTGCATAAACACAGATTCTACATTATTACTTTCAATAATGGCATTTATTTCACACAAACACTCGGTAAATTCTAATAAATTATCTCTTAAGTCTGTAGGCATATACACTGAAAAAACGATATTAGCGCGATTTTTTTTTTTTTTTTATGTATGGCCTCTCGCAGGTCAACCTATAAGGTTGTCGTCTGCTTAAGCGGACTTGCCTGTGGTGCCCTAATAAATTAAGGCCTCCAGCCAGGACTTAAACTTAAATACTAACTAAAACTAAGCGACAACGCTAAGGGCACCCCCTGTGGGGTACGGACCTCGGCTTAGGGCGTTGCAGCAAGAGACTAGCTGGATCAGGATTTATTAGATTTTGGGACGAATTTATAGCTACAGGCTCAGCGGCGCGGGCTGGCTCGAGCAAGGGTCGGGAGGGGCGTGGATTTGGGCGTCGCGGCGGGCCTCGGCGGCGAGGACGGTAGGACGGCGATCGGGTTTTGGGCTTATGTAGCGTGCTAGTGGCCTTACTACTCTCCTGGAGGAGGGTAGTGGCGTCGTCGGGGGCGATTAAAGTATGCCTCGGTCGGCGAATACGGCTAATGCGGGAGGGAGTGTAGCGGGCGGCCGCTGAGATCAAGGGGTTTGGGTGTTTTATGCCACAGTCAAAGAAACGCTTCGATAAGCGTTTCATGAACTGGTTTATGGTAGGCATTTTAAGGTCTACGTGGAGATCTATATTACGGACATAGTAGGGGGCACCCGTGACCTTCCTAAGGAAACGGTTCTGGAGGGTCTGCATCTTATGGAAATGACGTGGGTGAGCGTGCGCGAATACAACGCAGGCATAGGTCATGATGGGACGGATGACTGCGGTGTAGATGCGCAGCTTGCATTTAAGTGACATATATTAGCGCGATCACTGAGTTCGACTTTTATAGCCACTAGACGCACACTGGTGCATTTCAACACTGTCACCGTAGGGAATAAACTTTTCCGCCAGATCTTTAACGAAACGTAACTGGTGGTTCAGTCTTCCTACATAGATTTAAAAGATAAAGTAGATCCATATTTTAAACAAAAATTATAAAACTATACAAAACATAATATAATGTCAATAATTAACAATTTGAGAATGCTATTCAGTTTCATTATTACATATACTTATGACAGACTTCCCTAACTATCTAATAAATAGCACAACACAACAATTATTATAAGTATTCTTTATAATGTTTTAACTCTTTAGTTTTCAAACAAATTATCATCTTTTGGTTTGAGAAAACGATCTTAGGAAACCAATAGTGATGATTGTGTCATCTGCTAATCGACTTCTAATAGAGCTACAAATGTAGCCTGGGGTCGAGAAAACTGTCTCAGTATCTACACTTGCGGCTTAATTGTCAGCCAATAATCATGAATTGCCGACAAGAAGTATATAATCTAATCGAATAACGCGGTTATTTTGTCAAAATATGCAATCACTGGACACGGTCACCGGATCCGGTGTATTGGTACCGGATCCGGTAAGTGTATTTTGATGCTGGATCCGCCGGATTACCGGATCCGGTTTTCCGGATTGCAATTCCTACGCCCAAACGGATCTCAACATTTATTACGTGCACGGAGTGAACACTATAAACGAACGTACGACTCGTTATTGGTTAATCGTTTGTCCCACTGCTCCTATACGACAACGCTCGACCTCGGACGGCTCAACAGACGGTCTCTAAGCTACAAGAGCTAGGGTTGGAAGTTTTACATCATCCACCGTACTCACCAGACTTTGCGTCGCCGACAGACAGACTTTTTCCAAAATTTTGACAACATCTTGACGGGGAAAAAATCCATACCCGAGAGGCAGTACAAAATACCTTTGAAGAGTTTTTTGGCTCCCGTACACCTGACTTCTTCAAGAAAGGTTACCACTGGCATTCTGGCATTCTGCCATTTTCGGGTGTTAGAGAAGTACCTACTCGTATATGATATCTTGAAACCATTTTTTCAAAAAGTCAAGGTAAGTATAAAAATAATATTAAATTATATCAAAATTACATTTAATAACAACAATATTATTATAAACGTATAAACAACAATCTGGCATTAGTTAGTCTTTGGTATTTAAACATGCTTCAAACTTCTTTTTATTATAACTATTTAGTTTATTTACAAGTCTTGACAACATTTAAAATATTTATGCACCGAGTCATAAACATAAAATGCACAAAAAATAAAACATTTTATTTTTGAAATTCTGATACAACAAAATATTTTTCTTCAAGACAAAACGAATTGAAATATTGAGCAATGTCATGGTTTTCAAAATAATGCCTTATTTTTTTATACAGGGTTATTGCGCCAATTAAATCAAGCCTGTTTTACACAGTGTCATTTAATTGCCTGTGGCTTCATAAGTTATGTAACGATACAAGTTGCACCGTGTGTAGACGGTCATTAAATCGCTTCAATTTTATTGTATGCCACAGACAAGAAACTTGCATTTACTTACAAAATGCAAGTTTCTTGTCTGTGGCATTTCGCTGATTTCACCAATGAAACTGAACGCGTTCAGCATACGTAGTATCGTGCGTTCAGCACATGTAAAACGCGTTCAAGAGCTGTCAGTGTCGATATTCCATAGAAAATAATGACACTGGCAGCTCTTAAACGTAGTTTATGTACTGATCGCGTTCATTTTCATTGGTGAAAACCATCCATAATCAAGCTTTAGGCAAGTATTGGAAATCACGCTAAAAGTAAACACATGGTAACTTGTTATGATTTAAGGAATGTGCGTAAATAAAGAATAGCACTATAAAATCACTGGATTAATACGAGTAGGTAATGGACTTTGCTATCATAATAAAATATCGTACGATACGCTCACATTTATATATCTATGACATTGCATGCTTAATTATTTATTATTCGTAAAGTATTTGAGCTTTTATTACTATTACAACAAAAATAGGATACACACATCACCGGGCTAAGTTTCAGGGAATTCCAACAGAAGTTAATGCGACCTATAAGCCTATAAGATAATTTAGGAGCAGTATTTATATAATTAACTCATCCCTGCTGAATCCCCGAGAAAATTGTCTACACATTATCACTTATTATTTTCATTTCAAGTTTCACATACATTCATACAAAATATTCCATTGAGGGTGGGCACTAAAACTTCACGCTTGCGTCGGTGGTAGTACTAATCTAGCTGTGAGTTCGCGCCCCCTGTCGGCGACCGCACCAAACACACGGCCCATCAGTCCTCTTGGTACCTCTTCTATTAGTTTTTCTTTAGCTGGAAAAGAAAGTGACATTATTTTTAGTAAAATATTGCGGCAGATAAGTACTCTAGATATCAGTCAATCAGTTAAACCTGTCACGATCCAGTGCTTCATAAGTAGGTATGCTACGCTTCTCCCAAGCTACCACTTGCCAGCCACTTGCGGGAATACAATATTGTCGTAAATGGGTGCCGTGCCAGCATGTTTATTTGAGTCAAAAGCAGTTCGATGAGTTATATCAAAAAGAGGAACCACATAGACCACATTGAACAAGGCTGGATGGCTAACAATATGGTAAGATCTTTTAGCATGACCTCGTTCTTGTCCGTCCTTGGACAACAGGCTAACTTTGGGAGTAACTTACCTATAAGAAAATCTAGGAGCAGTCCAGTAAGTTCTTTACTGCTAGGATCTGGCTTGACTACTAATCGGAGTGTGGAGGCCGTACAGTACTGTGCACTGGCCACCAACTGTCCAGCAGCGCCTTTGTGGCCCACGAGCAGTGCTGGCGCGGAGGTGCGGAGACCTGGCTTGACTTGCCACCAGGCGGCTCCTGCAATAATGTGGAAGAAACAGTAATGATTATAAATCTAGTATTTAACTAACAAAATCGAGTCGAATCGAATGTGGGTGTACCATGAAGGTATATCTCTGCCTAATCATTTGGGGAAAACAGGTCTGATATTAAGTTTTGTTTTAACTATGTGGTAAATCTCCACAAAACAAATGGTAGTATCCCAGAATTTGCTGATTTTATACGGAGAAATATTTTGAGAAGCCTGAATATGGCGAATGTGTAGGCCCACACAGGAAGATTTTGATTTCCTGATTGTTTTGTTTTGTATGTTATTTAAAAGAGTGTCCATGGAGTTTAATGCCCTTTCTTCTCCATAGGTACCTACGCTTTGGAATGGGCAACTAGCTTCAACCTTCTGATTGGCCGATCCCTTGACAATTCAAAATTGCCTGTAATTGGTTTATTTGAAATAAATGCTTTGAGTGCTGCTGCGGATACAGACCTCTCCCAAGTTGCGCTACAACATTCGGTTCTCCGCCTTCCGGATCAAGTCTGTCACTGTAGCCTGCTTAAGGTTGTCGCATCTAGCTGGGGTTAGTAAAGGAGTGACCACACCAGTAGTGTTATTCTGTAACCATCTTACCGTGAAAACTTAGGTGAAGTGAGCTGTCAGTGTATCTGATGCTAGGGATTGACCAAGATGGGTTGACACTGACAGCTCACTCCACGCAAGTCTTCACGGTGACATTTTTACAAAATCGACATGTAGTACCAGTTATCGACACGGAATTGGCATGAGCCGGTCAGAACGAGTCCTGGTTCTGCGTTGATAAGTGTGGTCACTCCGTAAGTCTATATTTTCCTTGTTCAGTCTTTGCTAGACTTTTCAGTTACTTGCTAGCCTTCGATAACACCTTACCTCGAACATAATTGAGTGCGCCAGTCCAGTCGCAAGCTCTCGAGCTGGCCCAGCTACCCTCACGATCATTCAGTTCTCCCTCAGCCAGCCACCGCTCTGGAAAGTGCGGCCACTGAAGCAAGTACAATTGGTTAATATTCAATGGTATCTGAAAAAATAACTTAACCTTAACTTTTTGTTAAGGAGCTAAGGCTGGAGGATGTTGAAGACCAGGTTTGGTCTTGACGGCCTCTTTGGTTATCTCAAATGCTCAAGTATGCCCTGACCATACAAGGTCAAATTAAATCAGCTGCCAAAACACCGCAGACGTGTCGGGTATTTATCATCTCTTAATTTTAAGTATAAATACAGCTGACTGCGGAGTCAACGGCTGCTGGCAGTAAAGAGTTACTTAATATTATGAATTTAGAAAATCTCCTTTCCCACCCATCACGGTTTGTAGAATTACGCTACCTATTTTAATTTGAAATCACTTTGTAAAGTTTTATAGTATTACAATATTTTAATTATTGTGAATGTGTATTACTAACAACACTAACATACTCGTAGCATATAAGCGCAATCTGCTACTAAACACTGACAACTTACGGACTAATTTAGGTCTGAATTAAATATATTTTATTTATTTATTGAATGTGTATTTTATGTTTTTATTTTAGTTGAGCTCCCTAAGTTGTTTGTTGAGCTGCATGACTACTGACAAATGCGTGCACTGACTGGACAGGTCCACTCATTCTGTGTGGTTCTTTCCTTAAAAGACCATTTCAGACACGAATCTGGACTTTAAATGAGACTGTGACCTCTCAGTTTGTTTCGGCCTTTCTTCTCAGAGTAGTCAGATAGGAAACGCCTAAAACATGACTGTGATTATTTCTGCAATGTACTTAACATGTTTAAACATGTTACATGTTAACTCATGTTTCGGACAAATAAATTATCTATTTCATTCAATTCCTGTATTACGTTAATCTGTTATCCATCAACACTCAAAAGATCCTCGTACCTACCTATGCTTAGAAGGCTGGCAATGTGGTACAAACCTGTATAAACTGCAAAGCTCGATGGCAGAATGGGGCAGGTGGGTACTGCCAGTAGAGATTCGGATGTGGAGCGCTGATCACTGCGAACTTGCTAATCATAGGGCCGCGAGAGTGGACCAAGTACCTGGAACGAGTAATAAAATCATAAATATCTTGGTATGTGTTACTATCATTAGGTAGGTAGATACATCCTAAGTCTAGTATAGGATTAATTTCCAAGAGACAACGCTTGTAGTTTTTGATAAACCGGTGGTTTCACTCTTTTTGGATTTCAAAAACAAGTTAGTAGACAAGTAGTCATAATTCTTATGTGTGGCGCTTAGATTATACCTACCACATAGAATGCAACAAAAACATCTAACATATCAGTGGCTTATCGTGACATAAGAGGGAAAGTCGTAGATAGAGGCGGTGAATAGTCGTCATTACTCCTTATCTATCAATTAAACATGACCTTTTTTATCTGTCGTACGACATATAACACGCCACCAAACAAATTTCATACCTACCATTCCAGATTATACGATTTGATAAAATCACGAGTTGTGAGGTGTGATACCTTCATAAAAATACAGGTGCTTCCAAATTCCACATATACTATTGTCTCCCATAGACGATGGTGTAAGTACAAAATCATAAATTCATTGAAGAAAACGTACAACCTAAGCCGCTGGGTATAGAAGCATGCAATATTGCACAAGAGTTCGTTACATTAAAATGCAAGTGAGTACTAAGGCTAGAACATGGAATTTTAAAATTTTTGCCAAAAAGAAAATCTACCGGGCGGATGCACGGCTTGTGCACTAATAAATTGATAATGCTCTTAGAAAATCTGGTTCCACAGAAAAGAAGCAATCTATGAAATTCACAACAATCAGGAAAACAGACTGTGACGGCAACTTCGTTATCCTGTACACAGTAATTACTTGGTACCTATTTACCTATTGCATTAGTAACTAATTCAGAGAAGTCGAAAGACTCCGAGATTAAACACAAAAAAACATTGATTCGTGTCCAAAGGGCACTTTGTTGCGTCCAATAATGACTGACAAAACAAAATGATTACACATCGTACGATAACTTCCGGAATAGTTGCGTAGACGCATGGCAGACAAATTGTGCTCATTTGACTACCGTATCTGATAAGTTTTTCTTATGTTTTTTTGCCATTTTATTGCTGTTATTAGATGCATAGGTAAGTACAGAGTTCAGGTAACCCATGAGTCTACGATTAGATACAACTTGAGAATCGCATATTGACACTTAAAATAATAAATTGTATCTGTCTGTACTATGAACTCTCAGGGTATACATATATAATTATTATATATTACTCATGCACAAGGAATCTACTACGATCGGAAGACCAAACTGGCGAAAATATCTCGTCGACGAAAATATCAACGGCATTTCCGACTAGGTAGAATTATTTGTAACTAGCAGCTCCCCGCGGTTTCACCCGCATAAATCTTGATCCCGTGGGAGTATCGGGATAAAAAGTACTCTATTTGTTAATCCAGGTTATAAACTATCTGTGTGCCATATTTTATCCAAATCCGTTGAGCAGTTTTTGCGTGAAAGAGTAACAAACATCCATCTATACTCACAAACTTTCGCGTTGATAATATTAGTAGGATTTAAAGATAACGGACAGATTTTTGAACAAATAAATTAAACTTGAATATTGTACTTATATGTACATATACTTAATGCATTATTTTAGGCAAGCTATTTTTAATGTGGCTTGTTTTTGAGTCCTGATAACTCTATAACAAGTTTATCATTGTTACTGAGTTATAAAGTCTTTTATTTATGACGGAATTGATAGATATGTAACCTCGATTCACGATCGGCAGCCTCGATGGCTCGCAACTTATTACAATATGTTATTTACCTACCTAGGTTGTTATTTTATAACTCAACGTCTCGGTGCCTGTCCGGTAATGCGCTTATTATAACTGGCTACCCACTTCTCATTATTTAAAATATGCACTAATAATACCAGCTTCATTGCAAAGGAATCTTCTCATACATGCTTGCTCAAGTCTTGGCTGTTTCAGACTTAGGTGTATTGACTATAAAGCCACCTACTCACGTCGTAAAAAACTCGCGGTGGGTTTTTTATCTCAGACTAGATTTTTAACGCTCTGCTAAGCGCCGCGTCGAGAGTTAAAAATCCAGTGCGCGATAAAATCCCGCCGCAATATTTTTACGTCCAGGTTTCCTCAGGATGTCAGTAATCATTCTCATATTTATGTGGTTTACATTCTAAGATGACTAAGGTATGTTCTGCTCACAGGTTCATGCGTATTGACGCTGGAGCACAGCTAGTATTCTACAAGATGGAGCCATTTGACTATTAATAAATATCTTGAATAGATTCACTGACAGGCAAATCTCTGCATGCAAGCATGATATTTTGCACAAGATTGTCTTCTAAGTGAAGAAAGTGAGCACTAAAGAAATATTTCATGAAAATTTATCCCTTAGAGTTCATTATGAAATTAAAGTTTGTATGGAAGTTTGTCATTGTAGCCGATGGGAAATATTTTACATATAATAAATTTATAGACGAGGTGTTTCCGTACATTGAAAATATTTCCAAAAAATAATTGGGGTGTTAAGGATAACCAACTTTTCTATCATTTTTGAAATTATTGCTTGTTTGTCGGTTTGTCTGTTTACATGTGAGAGATTAATTAGATCAAGTATCACGTAAAAATTACGAAACCAATATATCAAATTGTATACTCAAATATTGTGTATCGCTTCGGTCTAACAAAATATATAATCAATTTAAAGTGTTCAAGTAGAACTTTTCATTACACATATACGTTATGGCATCTAGTAGCGCCAAATGGTACTAACGAAAATATGTGATACGAATATTGTTTAACACGTCATAAAGAAAAGTGTGTTTAAAAAAAAAGTAATGCTAATGATTATAATGTTATAAAAAATCAATATTTTGTTCTAGACTTCTCTCTAGAGGTCTCATCTCATTCAAGTTCTCAATCAGTTTTCTCTTTATCTTTTGAAGAAAAACTGAAGATTCAGAGACTGTTGAATAAGTTCTCCATTCGTCTGTTTTAAGGGTTCCGTAGCCTAGTGGCACATATAAACGAATACCAGCGCTGTGACACGTCTTATTTTCAAGTGTCGCAGCATTATGCTGAAATAGGGGCCTTTTGGCCTAGTACAGCATGTCGATTCAAAATATCACCGTGTAGACTTGCGTGGAGTACGCTGTCGGCGTCATCCCGTCTTGGTGAATCCCTAGCATCAGTGGCACTGACAGCTCACTCCACGTTCACTTCATCTAAGTTTTTACGGTGAGATGGTTAGACTACTTGACTTTTTTAAATTTTCAATTATTTTTTGTTTAATTTATGTCTAATGTTTTTAAGAGTGTGTTTAGTTTAGTTTGTGATACTACGTACTGCTTACTGCGTATTCCTGTGCGAGTCACAATAAATACATTTCTTTATTTCTTTTTCTTAAACGGAACTCTTATCATTTCGTCGTGTCCGTATGTCCGTCCATATGTCACAAAGCCAATTTATTCGGAGGAATATTGTATTGTGAATAGGTAATCGTACGAAACCCTACTGTCACGGAACTCCTCAATGACGAACAGTGTACCTTCCTATTCGGACTGGCATATTATATGGTATGTGAAAAACAGATGCTTCGTGTCAATATAAAAAAGTAGGTACACAAATTTTTGTTTGGTAATTCCCACAATTAAAAAATTGCTAACGACTTTCCAAATTAAAGTTATTTGCACTTTTTAGTGTTTTATTTATAGAAGTAGGTTGTTTATGTAAAACGTTTTATTTAACGGTGATCGATTTATTGAGTACCTACGGCAGCCTGGCGCCTTGATTTTTAAGTATTCTCAAAAAAAAAGTGACACTTCTTCGCATTGACATTATAAACCCTGGAGACGCATTGACTGCATTCGAAAGGACTGTGGTAGAAAACCCCAGGTACCGGTTTCCAGCAGGCATGATTGGAAGACTCTTCCTTTTCAATGGAGGAGTGGTACATACACCTTCCCTAAGCGACACATTATTGTTTTCCGACATGCTCGCGAACGAAGTCACGGGCACCGCTAGTAACAAAATAAAAATAAACTTACCATGCAAGCATTCCCCCAATACCAAACCCAATGACAACAGCCTGTCTGTTCTCCGACACTCCAAGAGCTTTCAACAACGCTGACAACTCTTCAACTGCCCTTGGAGGAGACAGTTCACTTCTGGACCCTCCTTCACTACCCCCTGTTCCTCTCAAATCCAGGGTCACCACATGATGGTCAGTTTCTGCCAACCGTCTTACGACATTTGTCCAGTTCGGTCCCCATAGGTTGTCCGAATCAGGGGCGTCCTTGAGGATGAGGACTTTCTGGCCTGTTCTTGGTCCTGTTTCCACGTAGTGGTATTTGACTCCCTGTAAGAAAAGAAAACCTGATGGTAGAAAAGAGTGAAGTTAGTCGTAAGGTGGATCGTGGGATGTGAATGACCAAGAATGTCCGAGGTCCAATGGTTAGCTTAAGATGATTCTGGATGACAAACAAACACAAATTCCATTAATAAAAGAAAGTTGTTTGAGTCTTGATTTATTTTTCTACCTGTGATTGCCGAACAATGAGTCAGATTACATGATATTAATCATCAATCAATTTCTGAGTAATTGACATCAACTGCCATATGCATCCAGTAACAATGTTCCTTGGCTCATTTCAGCAATCATCGATATTTTTGGAACTGAGACTAGAATGCTACCGTTCTTAAAATTACGGGACTATCACTCATGTAGTGCTATTCTGTAACCATCTCACCTTCAACTTAAGTGAAGTGAGCGTGGAGTGAGCTGTCAGTCAAAGTCAAAGTCAAAGCATTTATTTCAAATAGGCCCATAAAAAGGCACTTTTGAACGTCAAAATTCACATTAAAAATAGAACTGATTCTACGCGCCACTTCCAAAAAGTAGTTTCGTATGGAGTGGCAAGAAACTCCACCGTTACTCTTTTAAAATGTTATACAATATTTTGCATACATTAATTATTTATTTATTTATTTCTATATGTGAAGACGATGCACCAAGAATAAAAATACTATACCACAATTGGTAAAAAGAACTAAAAATAAAGCAAAGGTAGATAAATTAATCACGTGATAGGTACATTGTGCTCACATATTTACAGACATTGTAATAATATATGATTTTCCTAAAATATTAACTAGGAATAAGTCAGTGTGTGAGTAAAGTAAAAATAACAGATTATACAATACAATAAGCAACTAGTATGATTTTGTCTAGCCTCTAGATTGTCCTATGGAGCAGGACCAGCATGTTTCCAAGCATTCTTATATAGGACTGACAGTGCCACTGATGCTAGGGATTGACCAAGACGGGACGACACTGACAGCTCACGCCACGCAAGTCTTCACGGTGAGGTTTTTACAGAATCGACATGCTGTAAGTACTCTAATTACGGGCTTTGATGAGGTGGTCGTAATTTTGTCAATACTCGTAGATACCTTCTTCATTTGCAAAGGGTGCCATAACTGCCATTAAAGGCAACTAAGGGATAATATAAGGAGGATACTCAATAACCTTTGCTTCTATGCGCTTTCTGCTGCTGCTGCCTTTAACTTTGCCATAACTTGAAGACTCGAGACTAATCTGTAGGTAGTACCTATATGCATCTGTCATGGTACTCTTCTGTTTAGCAGATTATAATAATAATCAAAATGGCAACTGTTGAGATGCTGCCTGTTTCAGCAAGATCCCATCAACTCGTTAGAAACCCATAGGAAGAGTAGCCACATATGGCTTCCTACATAAAAGTGGCTTATTTTATCATCAGATCTTCCGGTGCAAAAGGTACGTGATCCAACGCAGGTAGTTCATAATAACACAGTTTATAAATGATTAATGGAATGTTACAGTTAGGTTATTAATTAAGAACTTTTATCAGCGAATGTTTTGTTAGGGACTGACTATTGGACAATTATCTACCTACATATATGTATAACAATTTGTTAAACTTTATTAATGGAATTGAAATATAGGGCCATTAATTAGATAATTATTATCGTTGTCGTCTAAAACAGCTGAAGGTAACAACAGAATTTTAGTTTTGTCTAAAAACTATATCCTCATAGTAAAAGAACATCTAAGTAAGTAAGTACCTAACGGTACTTATATATTATTATAACACCTATCCCTTTAATAATAAACAAACTCAAACTCAACTCAAACTCAAATCATTTATTTCAATTAAACCATTTACAGGCACTTTTGAATTGTCAAGGAGTCGGTCAGTCAGAAATATGAAGCTAGTTGCCCATTCCAAAGCGTAGTAGGTACCTATGGAGAAGAACGGGCAAGAAACTCCATGGACACTCTTTTAAATAATAATGTTTTTACATATATCTTAGTTACATCGATTAATGTTGTTCACTATAAGTGAGAACGATGTACAAAAAACCGTACACGTTAAAAGCGTCCAGAGTGCATCAAAACATAATTAAAAACAATCCAGCTAATAATTTATTAAAATAAGCCCTGGCAGCTAAGAGATGACCAGTCCCAACTGACGGCGCCCGT
This sequence comes from Dasypolia templi, assembly GCA_963555695.1. Lineage (NCBI taxonomy): Eukaryota > Metazoa > Arthropoda > Insecta > Lepidoptera > Noctuidae > Dasypolia > Dasypolia templi. The sequence goes on along the minus strand of OY743148.1, from coordinate 3,065,156 downwards.
TCACGAACATGACGCATGGATCAGCACCATTCAGCTCAACCATTTTGAAGGGAGCTAAATGATCCGACACACGCGCCACCGTCAGCGAGACATTTGAGTGAGCATGACATACTATCAGCCGCCAAGGCACATTCAAGTCTATCTATGACATTACCCGGTAAATGGTAGCTCTATAGTACAAAGTACTCACATCTGTGCAATGCATCTATATAATAAAAAGGAGATTGAGTTTATATAATGCAAATAAATTCTTACTATCTTCAGCAGCTTCAACAGTGATTCGAATGTCAATTAATTAGTTGTGGTGTGGAGCAGGACCGGCATTAAGCCAGGCATTTTTATCAGTTATGTAGTCCTCCAACCTATAATATGCCTGCCTGAATAGTGTGCGTTTGACAAAGGATTTGAATTTTGTCTCATTCAGTTGAAGTATGTGGGGAGGTATTTTATTATAACATTTTAGACAGTACCCCATGAAAGATGAGTCTACTTTAGCCAGTCTGAAACCTGGTTGAACTAATAGGTCCCGATTTCTAGTACTATAATTATGTCTTTCACCTCTTTTACTGTAAAGATGTAATTTTTTTCTTACGTACATGATGTTTTCATAGATGTATTGACAAGGTACAGTCATGATGTTAATATCCTTAAACAATTCCCTTAGAGAATCGCGCCTGCGGAGATTATATATGGCTCTGATGGCTCTTTTCTGCAGAATAAAAATAGACTCGATGTCTGCAGCCCGTCCCCAAAGCAAAATACCGTAAGACATGATACTATGAAAGTAACTAAAATAGACCAGCCTCGCGGTATCTACATCAGTAAATTGACGGATTTTTCTGACAGCGTAAGCTGCTGAACTTAGCCGTCCTGCTAGAGATGTTAAATGAGGACCCCATTGTAGCCTTGAGTCGAGCGTGATCCCCAAGAAAACCGTTTTATCGACGAATTCTAGCTTCTCTTGATTCAATACTATCTCACAATCACTACTCTTGACGTTTGGTAAAGAAAATCTTATACACTTAGTTTTATTTCCATTTAGTACTAAATTATTAGCCGTGAACCAATTTTGGACCAGCAGTAGGGCGTTATTTACGTCGTCAAAATTTGAAGCACGTCTATCTACCTTAAAAATTAAGGAAGTATCGTCAGCAAATAACACCATTTGTGGTTGATTTATTAATAAATGGAGTAGGTCATTAATATATACTAAAAAGAGGAAAGGACCCAATATCGAGTTAACAATGTTAAACGTCAATGATGTATGGTTAAACAGTCGCTAATCATTACTTAACTTTAAATAACGTTTATAATAGACCACAAAGATGTTGCATTCCATACAAATCTAATTTCATTTTTTACTGTAGGTAATTAATTAAAACTCACCATAACTTTAATATAACAATGAGTACCAATAGACGAGTCTATGGTCAGCTCAACCGGCGGAGTATTCTCCACCTTCCTCCTGGTTCCTTTCCACAGTCTCTTCACAGAAATCTCGAAGATTTGCCAAATTCCCACAAACACACACGTTAGAATTAACTCCACCGCTTGCCACCCAGATATCACTCGTAACACTTTCAAGTTCCGTGCACCCATGATGCGAGGATGTTGATAGCTGACTGCTGAACGAACGAGAATCAGTGAGTTTGTCGTGATAGGCTCAAAGGTCTTAATAAATGACTCCAATGGACACGAACGACGCGTTCTTATCAGTTTTATCAAAGTTTTGTTCGAAGCAAGCGTATATCACGCATGTTGGATAAGCGTGGACAGTAAGTAGGTTAGGGGCAGAAGGTTAAATCAGTTTTTCAATGGCCTATTAGTTTATGTGTAGCTGTTGCCCGCGTCTTCAGAAGAAAGTAGGCCTTTGTCCTTTTCAGGTCATGGTCTATCTGTGTGCCAAATTTCAGCCAAATCCGTTCAGCCGTTTTAGCGTGAAAGCGGAACAAACAAACAAACTTACTTTCGCATTTATAATTTTATGTTTTTAGTTAGGATAAATCGGATCACTTTTTCACAAAGAATGATCTTAGTTAGACTTTCAGAATTCCTCCATAGAAATTAGACCAAGATGCGAGATTTTTTTGGCCGTATTTAATTTTATTGTTGGTACCCTTGCGTATTAAACGAGGTTAAACAATGAATCCAGCGAAGAAAAAAAGTAATGACGAATGCATTAAAAGGAAAACATAGAAATAGAGATAGAAACAGGACAGGAGGTTAACGAGTATGTTGATGAATATATATATAATTGGGACAACTAATATCAAGGAAATTGATAGAAGAATAAGCAACACTTGGAAGCGTTACTGGTCGCTAAAAGAAATAGTTAAAAACGAAAAATCTAAAATATTTTATTTCTCTTAAACCTACATGGGCACTTAAGAAACGTCAGAATCTAGGTGCACGGTTCCAATTGGTCGTTTCCTATGGAAAAGAGCCGGCAAGAAACTCCACGGTTACTCTTTTAAAAATATTTGACTTTTACAATGTTTTTTAATTAAAGTGTTAATAGGTATGGAAAGACATTGTAGGCCTGTAAACAAGTACCATATGCTTAACAAATAGACGAAGAGAATCTAAGAAAAAAAATAAAAAACCAATTTAAACCAAATGACATGACTGCCATTTCAACTGTAACAAATCTGAATTAATATGCTGTTCACAAAAGCCACCAATGAAGAGTTGAAATTACAATTGTAGGTAGAAAATGTCAAATAGAGAGTTAGAGAGAGAGTAGAGTTATGTCTATGTGTATGTATATCTATTAATAAAAAATAAAAATAAAACACCGTTATTTGGGAAACAATACCAATGTTGGTGAAAAGCAAACTGCAACGTGCATTCTCCCATGTCTAATAGTGTCAAACTAGGCCTGTTACGAGCCAAAACAAACAAAAACATATAGTTTCCCAACGCATTATGGAGCGGAGCATGCTAAATATAAGGCTACGTAACAGGTGGATGACCTCAAAAAATAAGGAAAAGGACAAAAGTTTGCGATGTTTTACTAAAAATAAAAATGGAACTGGACTGGTCACATTATGAGAACGAACAGAGAGAAATTGGTGAAAGACGTAATGAAATGGTATCCCAGGGATGGTAAAAGACAAAAGTGACGTCAAATCAAGAGTATGTATTTACTTACCTAAAAGAATTAAGTTTTTTTTACTTTCTTAAATTAGAATTAAAATACATTAATTTATGTTAAAACTGTACTGTATTGGTCAGCGAAAATAGACGTTTTTTATTATTATTTATTATACCTGGCGTATGGTCTCGAAACATTCCTCGTCCATTGGTTTTATTCCAGTCCAACCCACTTTTCAGCAAACCTAGGATCCTCTTCCAAATTAAGTCTGCTGGCTGGTAGTTCGGCGTTCAAGAAATCAACCAAACTTTTTACAGAGTTCTAATATGTTGCCTAACTTCTCCAGTGACTAGCTAGTCATTTGGTGACTAGTTCAACTGAGTTTCTCATTGGCTGGAGTTTTTAGAGAACGCTTGATGTGATTGAATTGTAGCGTTTTTCTACAAGTGTTTCTGATGCTATACTGAATAGGGTTTTCTAAGGATTTATTGACATTTGAGATTTCAATTTTGAGTAAGTATCGAGTTTTTCTCATCGCGTGTTTTGAAGAGTGGACCTTCTGATACCGTTTATTTTATGACGGATAACTGTTAAAGTGCGTTCACATTCACTCATTAGCGATGGTCGATTGATGCATTGATTTGTTGTCTTGTTTACACTTATTGCAAGTGGGTTACGCTGTCTCCTTTCAACACTAATTATTTGTTTACATGCAGGGATGGATGGTTTGTAGGCTACCCTCATAAATAAATAAATAAAGTGTTTTTTATAAAAGATATGTCAGTATTCTTTGTTAATTGAGTCATAAAGTCAGGCAATTAGCATAACCTAAATAAATATTTCTTACCAACTTCATTGCTTCAAGGAAGAGGTAACCACCAGAGAGTACCAATTTTTTTGGAGAATTCATAGCCGGGCTTTTAAAAATGGATTGAGATGATTCTGTAACGGAATAATTGTACGCATAAGGATCTATACACTTCGTAACCTTAATAAACTTTACGTAATCTGGTGAATAATATTACCACCGCACCGGCGGTATGTTATCACCTTTTTGTTAAATGGATTAGCTATTCGTGTTTCATATCAAACTATAAGAAATACAACTGTAGGTACTCAAAGTAGTAGACCATCAAACGATTACAAAAAGGTATCAGTGTTTACAGATCAGACCTTCTTTTTGTGTCGGGACAAGGAGACGCGTACATGGGCGTGAGGGTTTATTTAAAAACAATTTAAGTGAGGTCTGAGATGGTGGGCACTCAGTTCGGGTTGAGAGGATAATGTCAGCAACATATTTAGGTTACAATATGGAAAAAGCCAATGTCGAGAATGGGGACGGGTGTTTTAAGGAGAATATGTTTTAAAGCCGATGTTTCGTTTCCACACTTATTGTTTAAGTGTCGCAACATTTTTATTTTTAATGATAAAACAAATATGTAGGATAATAGTAGTTTATGAAACTTGCTTTGAGTGTAAAAAAACCGACCTTTAATTTTATCTACTCCCATACATAGGAATTTAACCTAATAAATAAAATATAATTTTCTTCACATTCATTGATAATAGGTATGTAGGTAACTAAATTAAATTAAATCATTTATTTTACAGAAGATACCTTCCAAATTGTTAGTAATTACATGAAAAACTTAAAAACTAGGAATTATTTAAAAAAAACACGACATTCAGAACAACAAAACGTATGAATGGCGCCAAAACCCAGCACCTCACTGCGCATGCGCTAAAGCGGGCGCTGCCACAGAAAATACATACAAATTGGAATCAAAACTTTTTTGTAATGCTATAAAAACGGCACGCCCCACATATGCGTTCCATTTAAAAAAAATAATAGAAACTCTATATTGATATTAACTTCTTGAATTTGCCCTGTACACACGGCTACAGATTAAGCTATACATTACCAGTTTATGCTGATCTCGCATTGTATAGGATTTCCGTACAATGAGAGGTCAGCTAATACCGGAAATGTATAGCTTGATATGTAGCCGTGTGTACCTATTGTAATGTTAAAAAAAATTGTTCACAATATTATTTTGTAACAGAAACTTCAATTTTTAGTTTCGGAATATTGTGTTTAGAAAGTATGTCAATATTATACTAGTTTTGGAGTTTTTATAATTATGATTTTATGATAAAGTTTTATGTGTTTATTAAAACATTATGCACCAGTAAAAAAAAAACTGTACAAAGGCGGACTTAATGCCTGAGGCATTTTCATCTTTTATATATATTAGTCTATGTTTTCATCTACTCTCAGTAGATAAATGTTTTCTACGAAAGGGATTTGAAAATCTATTGATAAACTAAAGGGCTTGTAACCAAGAATAGGTTAAATGATGAACCATCTACCTATTCAATCAACGAAACTTAATTTTATTATTAATTCATATGTTTACACTTACACAGGTTTATCTTAAACCATTATCTCTAATGTCATTACATTTAGTACCTAACACCTATATAATTCACAGACATAACAGCACACGTACAAGAACTTCCACAGAATAACTGATGAGGTCACGTCGAGCAACGTATAATAGATATATTCAAGCTTAATGGGTAGCGGGAGGACATGCAGAAATGGCCAGTCACCGTTGCTAACGACGGATAAAGGCCAGCCATAGTTATTGTGACGTTTTCTCTGCCCAGACTACCTTTCAAAGGATAAAATTGATTTTCAATTTGATATTAGAGACGCCTGCAGTAATGTCAGGAGCAATGAGTTGCGGATGTGTGTTATTATCGTTGCGCTTGTTATTTTACAATGCGGTTGTAGTGAAGTGAAGAGGTAGTACTTGTATAGTAATGTGAAGTGATCCGCGAAGTGCTTTGTATTATTCAGTTAATTCTATAATGTGCTGTGAGAAAATTTGTGAGGAGTGTTGATTTGTTTTGATAACTACCTACTTTTAAGTGTAGGTTTTATTTTGTTACAATTTAAACCTATAATCTTATTAAGGATTGATGAATCCCAATTCGGATGAACCTCTGCAAACGGGTCGGAAATAGAACCCATGTTTGACGATTGACAGGCCCTAATAATAATTATCAGGGCTTTCCATAACTAATGGTGGAGAGCCTCGACCAATACCTGAGGATGTTCTCATTGCGGGGCTGGTTCAAAGGCTTGATTCAAAAAGCAGTACTCCTGGACACAGCACACATAGTGAGGAGGTTCCACTCTCTAGAGCCCTGACTGGCGGCAGCTTGAACCCTGTTCCTGATGACGGTAGGCCACATTTTTTATTATTATTTTTAACTGTTTTCTAATGTTTTTTTTAATTATATTTAAAATTTTATTATTAAATAAGAAGACTATCAGGACTGTCCATAATAAGATTTTCCCAATTATTGCCAGGCCAGCGGGCTTACGTTCAGAAAGAATCATCATTCTTATAATAAACATGGTCTATTCAAGCAGACAGACATAACAATATAAATAGAAGTAGGTATCTAAGCCCAAATCAAGAATGACCCCCTAGTTACGTTTGAATTTGAACGTGATCCAACAATACGAATTGTAGCGATCGCAGATAACTTTCCTACTCTCAATTCTCACTACTTAGTGTATGAGTAGATATGAGTGTATATTGAGTGGGTATAATAAGGGTGATTGTACAACTGTGTGCAAGTCATGCTACACTCTTGACATGTTTTAGATTTATGTGAGTAAGTAGGTTGTTAGGAGGCGGAGCTGTAGATTCTTCTTTGTTTCTAAGACGTCTATTGACGTTATACAACGTCGACGTAGATACGTCTTTGGTGCAATTTCGTTAAAGATTCTTAGATTAACTAGGTAAGCCAACCATTTTTAGAATGACCTAGCTGACTATTCTTTACTTACCTAACTCATATTATGTCATAATTTAACAGTCCGCTGCTACACTACTACACACTATTCCTAATTCATCTCTTCAATCCGACTGCCACTTTGGTCAACCAGGTAACTGAGACCTGTTATTTTTTAAACTAGTGTTATTAACCAAGGTAAGCTTCTATATCCCTTTTGGATGTTAAGCTTTTTATATTTTCACGACTTTATTGCAACATCCTGTATCTTCACGGCTACCCTTCGAAGAGGAGGTGACTGGATGCGTCGTCACGTCTCCCGACCCTCGCACTGACACCTTTGTGTAACATCCTGTATATAAGGGGAGATTGTACCTATCTCTGTTATCTTACGCAAAATATGTCTTTTGAATAACTTTCGTGATTTTTATAAAAGAAAGATTTGAAGATGTGGCTTTTCCTATAGAACGAATCACGTATTCAATACGCACTTTAACGCCTCTTGTTTAATTTGATTGTACCTTCAGGTATAGAACACTCTAAATGGCAGGTGAATGAAAGAATGGAAAACATTTGAGCTAGGTAAAGGGAATGAGATCTACCTTTCTGTGGATACAAAATAGTGTTTATGACGAATTACTGGTTCGAGATCACAGGACTCGTAGTTTCTAGCTAATTTTAATTTTCAATCTACGTTTAAAACCAATATTTTTGACGCCTATACATATAAACATACCAAAAACTCCTTCTCCATTAAAACAGGCTGAGCACACGACGCGAATGAAACACGCAGCGGTAACGTAGCGGGCTATCAACATGGCGGCATAATGGCACATTGCACAGTTTCTATTAATTGTGAATACATAATTCGTATGGCAACACTTTATGATTCAGTCGGTACTGTGGTGGAAATGCGGTGAATTGGCGACGTTACTTCTTTGAAAGAGCTTTTAAAAATTACACTTAAAATTCTGTTACACAGTTATCCGGACCAAATACTTGCTTTCATTACAAACCTCGACCTACAGTATTGCGCTGTATGGAACAACTATTTTCTTAATACGCCTCGGCAATCTGCCGTGTCAGCGACTTTAGCAGCTTTCCTCCCATTTTAAAAATGAATTAAATTAAGCTATGAGAGTATTTACAACTTTATATACTTCTAAGTCGATTTAGAGCGTCCGGTCTGCACCAATTGCAAAGGGCAACTGATAGAAATCCGACGACTGACGAAACACGAAGTTTGCCGAGGGACATTAAGAAAATTGTTGTACTGTAAATGTTTACGGTTTCATCGTACTGACTGACAGTTAGAATTTGTTTTTGCATTGCTAATCTATTAGATCTGCTTCTCAAGAAATCGAGCTCGTAGTTAGCTGCTTTCTCGAGGTGTTATAAATTATCTATTAGATCTACATAGTGCAGGTGCCAGACTTATTTCTTACCCAAAAACCATCCCTTTAACTACAAAGGAACATAGACCCCAGAAATACTCATCCCAAACGCGGACAGTCCTGCCACACCATACTATGGCGTCACTATACTCGGCACCAAGGGACAGATCGTGCAATTGTCATGTTAATGTCGCGCCACGCCACCAGGGGGCGTCCGCGCCCTCTCGCGAACTGATTAATAATTATTTGACACTTCCACCTCCCCTTATGTACTGGAGAGATGTGGAGACATTGTTATTTTATGGTATATGGTTGAGTAGAAATCTGGGCATGGATATGACTTAGGATTAAAAAATTGAAGTTTTTCCTACACTATCTGACCAGCCTCCCGAGCTCATCCCAGGCGTGCTCGATCGGTTTGAGATGAGTAGTGCTATTCTGTAGCCATGTCACCGTGAACACTCAGGTGAAGTGAGCGTGGTGTGAGCTGTCAGTGCCAGTGATGCTAGGGATTCACCAAGACGGGATGACACTGACAGCTCACTCCACGCTCACTTCACGGTGAAATGTTTACAGAATCGACATGCAGGACTTCTTGATGGTCAAGTTTGGCATAAAGGCCTCGTAGCCATGCCATATACATTCAAAAAAAAAAAAAAAAGTTGGTCAAGCCATCAAGTTGATACCAACCTCCTTCTTGTACGACCCGAGCGGTGTGTGGCCGGGCGGTATCCTGCATCGAACCATCAGCCATATTTACTAAATATGGCCCTGCATCATACTCATTAAGGATCTCTTGAGCAAGTTTTCCCCAGTCAGTCTTTTTGTAATCCATTTTATTGAAACTATATCTTGTGTAAGCTTTGAAAGTTATTTAATTTAAAAAATGTGGAACTCAGTTTTGAAGGCCAGTGTATTTAAATGCAGAAGCTGTTGGTGACACATATAGACCATGACCAGGGTAAGGATATAAGCTACTTTTCATCCTGGATCGCAGACGGAGTCGCGGGCAACAGCTAGTAAATAAATAAACTAAGTATTCAACGAGATAAGACATCAAGGTGTCTATCATCAAACAGGAGCTTTATTAATATTTCTGCTAAATCCTAAGTCATATTCATGCCCAGATTTCTACTGAAAGAGAATTTGTACTATAGGTAACAATAGCCTCGGACTTATCACAGTCGTAAAGTACACGATAGCCAGAAGTTCTCAGAAATGCAAATGATAACACATAAAAATAAAGAAACAAGTGACACTTAGTAACTATCGATTGCAGCCTCTTTGGATTCATGCCTGATGGACTGACTAGGTATTCGTTTTGTTAACCATCCCTTGCTCGCTTTGGAATGTGCAACTATCTTCATATTTCTGACTGCCCGACTCCTTGACAATTCAAAAGTGCCTGTAAATGGTTTAATTGAAATAAATGCTTTGAGTTTTTGAGTTTAGTTTAAAAATAATAATTATATTCAAAACTGTTTTACTTTTCTATTTTGCGTAACAGGGTGCCATATCGACGCGCAAACTGAAACCATATATTTACTGCATATTATTTCATGCACATGATTCTAGACGTAGTGTAGATTATTTTTGATTAGTTTTCATAAAAAAATCTGCGGAATCATAGAAAAGTGCAATACCCACGCGGTCATAATGTATGGCATTGCATTTTTTTTAATAACAGGTTCTGACTCATGTCATGGTCAGGTTGCGCGAAGTTCCAACCGTTTCAGGCATCGGCTATCGGACATCGGACTTTTTATTACTGGTAAAAAGAATTAAGTTAAGCCCTATTCTACACAGTAAATTATAAACCACACAACATCCTCATTCTACATAACCATTTCTCTTATAAAATAAACCAGATTTGCGGTTTCGCCTCGCGTGTAACACTACCCCCACTAATCGGATTTACCTCGCAAACGACACCCTATTAAAAACTACAACGCAAAATTACTGTAACTGCTGACATATAAAAAAACCTATTTATTACAAAGTTAACTTTAACGCTTCGAAAATCAACGTCTTGAACATCTCTTCGAGAAATGTTGAGGGTGTTATTTTAGTAGCTGCAAAAATAAGTTGGGGTTCTTATAATATGAGGCTTCATGTTACATGAGTAAAGAAATATTCCGCAACAAGATATCTTTATTCAGTATTGTATAATATAATTTGATAAATATCTCGGTTTGGGTGTGAAATTCAAGGCGTTTATTTTGTTAAGAACTTCATATGGTATTATATGTGTATCAATGGTTAGTGGTATTGATTGATGCTTTAATGCCTCATTTGTCGTTGTTTAAAGCGGAGGATCTTTGTCCAGATGAATATTGCATGTCTAATAAAGATCATGAACTAAGTGCTTAATAAAAAAGCTTGCCAACACGGTTTGCTCAATCCATATTAATAAAGACAGCGTTGGACCTAAAACACTTCCATTGAGAACTGCCGAAGTTATCGGTTTTTCGTCTTATATAAATGCTCTAACTATATTATACGACTAAGATACGACTTTATAACGAGGACTTTCTCAAGGCAAGGCAGGTAGTCATCTTTTAAGCTGATTGGAAAGATCCAAGTTTACAATTGTTTAAGAACAAAATACCACACATGGATCTGCAGTGCATAGATAATACGCAAATCTCTCTTCCTTTCAGTTCACTGTACGCAAATAAAAGTAGCATCCACAGATCATTTAAATCCGTACTTCCCACATGAAAAAAGGAATGAAAAAGCGCGCCAATTCGGTTTACAGTCGCACCGAGCGGACTGTTCGTACTTTTTTCATTTCTTTTTTTTTTTGGTAGCATTAGCATGCACCGAGTTCGGTCGGTAACTGCGTTACACGAATTACTCTGTGTACATTTGCGATTGCGATTGTTGGGTGATTCTGAACGAAATGTAGATAGAAATCTCGATGTTATCATCAAGGGTGGAAGGTGTATAATGGCGTGATGTTTTATTATGGTAGTATGGTAAGTTGGTGCGTGCATTGTGCCTGAGTGCATTACAACAGGGTACAATACGCGAGAGCCACTCGTTACCTACTTGACTGTGTAACTTCGTTTGTGAGTTCGCGTTGCCTCGTGCTCGGTGTTGTGCTGGAGAGCTTGTCGGACGTAAGGGGCTTATTTCCGATAGCAAATATGAATATTTTAAACGCGAAATACGATGTATTGCATCATTGTTATTCTGGGTATGTAAGACTACTACTTACTGTTATTTAGTTTTATTTACATTCAATTCAAATTTAAAGACCGCCATAACCTGTATAGTACAGCTACCAAAATACTATTTTATGTTAACTTTTCAATCAAGTTTGGCGTCTTTGAAGTGTGTCGAACGAAAACATTTACTTTTATGGCGATTATTAATGTATTAAATCACTTCCTTACTTAAGGAACATACTTTATAAGGAACAAGTCGAGTATAATGATGACATTACATGTAATAAAATAGAGTGGTAGGTAGGGGTACTAAAATTCCAACATTTTACCAAAAACATAGATGCTACGAAAATTTCGTAGATCACACAATGACTACGTGCTGTAGCACGTCTACGTGCTGTTGTACGCGAACGATTAATTGCCAAAAAACTTTTCGTACTAATAAAATTAACTTCACTGTCCGTTTATTGTCCACTCCGCTCCTAAACCCAAGCCCAGCATTTTGATTTCCTCCACGAGGGTGCGTCACTCGTTGCGAGAGCTCGTAACACCTATTATGGCGCCCCCTACAAAAAGATTTATTCAAAATGTTATTTTACACCGTCTATGTACCCTGTTCTATTGTATTCAATCGTTCCATGTACAATGACGTTGTAATTTGAAATAATATTGCGTTAGATCGTTCGATTTTCAACTTTATTTCCGTGAATTATTAAAAGATGTCGCCCGACGCCATTTTGTCGACGCGTAGGGTGAGTGTAACTGTTATTGACTCGCGTTATTGAGTTATATTGAGTGGCTAATGGGTATTGCGTTGTTGATTTGCAACGCATTATGATACAGTTGTTGTTTGAGAAAATGTTTTTAAAGTAGCTGGTTAGTTTTCTTCCTTAATAGGGTAAACTTAGTATCTAATAGGGTTAACTTGTTTAAATTCGAAAAGATAAATGTAATATAGATATCGGGATAGTAGGTAAGAGTTCTAAAACACATGTGTTACTCCACATAAGTTTTGGAACTGTTTAATTAATCGAATAAAATGATAATGAATGAAAACATAATTTGTTTATTAATTATACAAGCAGCCTCATTTTAAGCGGATAAGCCTGTGTTAGTCCTTAAAAATTGAATTGAATTGATTATGGCCAATTTTATAACGTCGTAGTGGAATAAAAGTAACATTATCTAAATGAGGGCAGTTCATACAAGTAAGCAGGTACTCACAAATGACCAAAAGTCCACCTAACAACATATCTCCAGGTACTCATTGTAGCCTGCAAAACTGGTGGCCGGGTATCTGCTAACGAAGCCAATTTGCCCGCCTGCCCGCCTGCCCGGCTCCTGGCAGTAATGAAGTATTCGCGTTGATGACGCGGAGAACACCGTTAACAATTAATTTTCATCTTCATTTTTCTTTTATTGGCTCTTCTGGTTTTTAAAAAGGAAGTTTACGTGAGAGAAGTATTTTGTTCGAGTGTTAATTGGACCGCGTCATTATATTTTAAAGAGTAGCATTTTTTTTATTTCGTTTTCTTTTTATTATCGCCTTTTGATTCGTAATTTTCATAAAACTAAAACGGTTTTTATAAAATAACACGCACTTCTGATAACAAATGGGTCAACAAACCTTTTCCTCATAACATATTCCAAAAAAAAAAATAAGGAAAATGCTCACCATTTCCTCTCATTCCCAATTTAAAAAGCGAAGCAATTTAGTGCTGGCTTTTTCTTCCCAGTTTCCCGGGGGACTAACAAACCTAGTATAATCTCCACTACAAGTGACAGGCAGCTGCCACTCTGGCAAGTGGCTTCGTTACAGCACGAGAGGGCGCCCGTGGCGCTTCGCAGTTTCACGCCAGCTCAACTTTGCTGCTTGAAATGATGACAATTATACAGATTTTGAGAAGGTTTTGTAAGTGTACGTGTGTTTGTAGGTATTGGGTCGTTTAACGGAATGTGTGGGTTCGTTTTGTGAATAAATTTTCCATTTTCATTAACAGGTTTTTCTCTGAAAAGGTTTTAAGTTTTTTCTGTTACAGGGTTAGTTGTTCTGAAGGTTAGAAGCTCAATAAAACTTACTATAAAACCATGGTTTTTTAGATTATACCTACCAATCATGTTATTTTTAGCACTTATTATTAGTGGCAGAGAAAGGTTTGACAGTTCCCCTACCGTAACAAAGATGGCGCTACGAGTAACATAAACGAGGGAGCTTTCAAAAGTGAATGCAGATTGTAAAGCCTTGGAGACCGAAGTGCCGACGCGACGCTACCGTGTCGAATTGTGTGTTGCTGAAGATTAGATTAGTATACATGCAATAGGCCAATAGCATTGGACACGACGTAGTTCTTTTCAAAAGAAAAATAGTGTAGCGTAATTGTCTATGGACAAATTAATATTTTTTTGGGAGCAAATCAATTGGTTCCTTGACATTTTCATGGTCTCTACAAGGTTTTTTTCCGCTTGAATGATATTTACAGGTATGCTTTTGGTAAACATATTGAGTTGAACGAAATTGTTTAAAAAAAACAAGATACCTACATTACCTACGTGTTACGTAGGGCACACACTCAGCATTTATAGAATGAATGAGAAAAAATGACTAAAAGTGGTCAAAAATGAATTTATTGTTTCTTATAATATTCTCTGTTGGCGTAATTGCACTTTTTCATACTCAAATGTTTGTGTAGGATTGATTGTATTTGACTCATTCGTATGCTCATGGTAAGTCATGCACATGCTTGTCTGTTTCGACCTTAAGGCGCACAGCATCGATGTTATTGTAGTTGACAGCGGTGGACGGGCGACATCACGAAAGTCGTCACTGAGATTGACACTACCGAGCTAGAATTCTGCATTCGAGCTACAAATAGTCGTCTTGCATGGTGCTTCATCGCCAAAGGCTGTTCGAAGCCGAGCGAGGCTCTGCTGATCTGTCAAATTACCCACACTTAAAAATAGTAGAAAATCATACTACGATTATTTTCACGCGATAGATTCATGGTGAAGACAAGCCATTTTTAAAATGACACCACAATTTAAAAACAATTGACAGTTAGATGAAAAAACTGTACCTATTCTACAGCCAGAGTTCCATTTCCAAATGTTGCAAATTCTTTTTAAATATTGTATATATAGGTAAATGGCCAGTTCCGGAAAGTTATAGTGCGCCATACGAATAAGTTTGAGGGCTAAAAAAATATATTGGGTCTAGAAAAATATGCACATGTTTTATTAACGCTATTGCTCTTTAAATAAAACTCTTAATTTTTTTTCGAAAAGTCGTTTTTTTTCGTGTATTAGCGTTGCTAAGCTTTTAGTAAATCAATATCGGGGTTATTAAGAAATAAATATCAGTTACCTATACATTCTAAGCCATTTGTTTCTCGTAAAATACTGATAATGGAAAAAAAATTACTTCAGTTTATACTACAACAAAATATGTTGCAAATTGATGTCATTTGAGTGGACTTTAATAAATGCTAGCTAGTTTTAGAGTTCCGAATCCAAAGCGTGCCAACGGGCAATTATTTCTAAGACTCCGCTGTCGGTTCGTCTGACACAGAGCCGTATCTTTTGAACCGAAAGGAAAGGTACTTAATAGGTAGATAAATGAAATATGGCCGCTATAACACCAAATATTATAATAAAATAGAGTTAAAAATAAAAGGGCTCTTATTCGATTCAATACAAGAACTTTGTTTTTTTCGGCGTGTTTTGCCTTAAGGTACGGAACCCTTCGTGTTCTAGTCCTATTCGCACATGACTGCTTTTTATGGAAAGATCATCAACTTTAGGAATTAAACGGATGTCTCTAATGGACTTATGAAATCCTAGTACTTACAATAAAAGATGTAGTACATGATATGATAAATTGAAGTGCCAACCCCTGCATTATTTGCGGTCTCCTTTTGAAATGATAAAATTTCGATCCATTAAACTCACCGACCCATAGAAATTGATTGGTTCAATAAAAACAGATGCTTCGGTAATTTATCAAATGTAATACAGTAGGTAAACATTTCAAAGAAATAGTTCGCCATACTGTTATTTATTAATCAATACCCGCATGTACTAGTGGTACCTACTTATTTACAACGTAGTGTTGCTGTCTGTTAGGACAATCCATGCTTTTAAATTTTATATACTTATACATGTAGATAATGCGATAGCAACACTCTCTATCTGCCTGTCTTTTAAGGCTCCTTCAAACAGTCGCGTGACACGCGGTCCCTTTGCGTCGCATGCGATTCGCTTCGAGTGTCGCGTCAGTCTGAACGAGTCTTTAACACTGATTTCGATGTAATTTTGCAGACAGGTAGACCATGACTTGGGTTAGAACCTTTTATCCTGGAAGTAGGTCTAATTGTTTAATAAAGAACACGAGCATAAAGCATATGAGCCACTTAAAGCGCGTAAAAAGATCTGTCACGGTCTATTAGGAGCCCTTTATTTACTCAACAAAGGGGGAATTTTACAGACATTTTGATTAGAAATTCGAAACAGTTCACGTAGGTTTTCAAAAACAAAATATTTTATTTCACGTAAACCTACATGGGCACTTATGATACGTCAGAATCTAGGTGCACGGTTCCAATCGGTCGTTTTCTATGGAGAACAGCTGGCAAAAAACAAAATTAACAGGTGTGCATGGACAGTGTCGGCCTGTCAACAAGTTCCAATAAAATTGACTACAAATTGACTACAGTCTTTGTAGGCTGTAGATGTGTAAACCATGTTATATTTTAGTAGGTAAACCTACAATGTTCTCACATTCACAAAATATAAAAGAATCTGTTTTCAGGAAAGTTGAAATTAGAATAGTCGGTTTACAATGTCAAATAGTGAGAAGAATATGACAAAGAAGTACGTAAAATATTAAGAAAAAAATTTGACCAAACAAACCGAACAAATCAAGTTATTAAAGTAATAGTATATACAATTTATACGGAAAATATTCTCACATTCACCACGCTAAACATGTTTATCAGCGTACAGCCTAGTGTTATGAAGTTGTAAAATATTAGCGCTAGTAGCAGCCGCGGCGGATGCGACCACCGCTTCCGCTCCAGTCAGCCGTTATCTATTTACGACTTGTATTTATGGTGTGCCACAAAACGGGAAAAATATTCACAAACAGACTTTTGTTAATATTATTAGCATGTTTTATTAAAGAAAGAACTTAAATGTATTTGACCCAGGTTGAAGCCAAACCTTATTCACACAAAACAAAACTAAACAGAAGAAAATAGTATTGTGCGCCTCACGGCTGCGCCAATAGGCCCGATATTTCGCAAATTTTTCCGAGTAAGATGCTTTTTTCTTTACTCTGCTAGAACTATATACCAAGAGTACTTGTTTTCTGGATGAAAGGTTCTGTTTTGGACCCCTGACTACGTACATACAAGGTGGTTTTGGACCCCTGACTACGTACATGCAAGGTGGTTTTGGACCCTGACTACGTACATGCAAGGTGGTTTTGGACCCCTGACTACGTACATGCAAGGTGGTTTTGGACCCCTGACTACGTACAAGCAAGGTGGTTTAGGCGTGAATAGTTAACAAACAAACAGACTTCGAGAGAGCAATCAATTCTGACGGCGCCCATTTGTCCGATATAATCTTCTCGACTTGACCAATAAAATTCTAAAGGTTCAAATAAACATAATCAAAACACAGAATCGAAGTTTTTAATCAAGCTGCACGTGTAAAAAGTTTGGCAGTATGCCTTGAAAAGTGCTACTTTAACATCCTTACTACAACGAGCAAACCTGCGGGCTACCATATTACATCGAACCGCCAACGCCCTCCGCTCCCTCTCTATATCAGCATCGTCAGGTTGTTTCTTTTTCACTTTAGTTGAAAAAACAGAATAACACTTTCAAGGCTATAGTTGTATAAATGTGTCTTTGTGGCGTTTACGAAAATGTGTTACGCAATTTGGGTGCTGGTCTTGAAAGCGTCTATTTCAAATTTTAGTGAATGATAGAGGTTTTAATTGAAACATAACATCCGATTACGTTTCACTCCCTCTCATAGTGAGGAGGCCTGTATCATAGCCAGACAACTAAGTGCATGACGCTGGTTTTCAACTAGACCCAATGTTACGAGGACTTCTTACGGATGTAAATCAGTTTTATCGTATGTGTAAATATTTAAATAAAATATAGGTATATATATGTGTAACAAGTAATAATAAAACAGAATAGATAATTCTTAAAATATTATTAGGTATACATAATAATATAGTGGTGTTTGTGAAAAGAAAAGATAAAATGGTTTGTTTGCACAAGAAACAAAAGGCCTGTCGTCAAAAATACATTTTTATGGTTCATAATATTGAAACATTCAAGTCGATCATGTCTAGCTTCCGTTGCGCATCTATGAGGTACTGTCGTAGGCGTCTTCTAAATGTGTCGATCGTGGTAATTGCTCGAATAGGTGGTGGCAGGTCATGTTTGTTGTTTTGTAATGATTATGTCTCGTAACCCTCGTAAAATGTGATGAGTTGGTCGTCACGACCTATTTCTGAGCGGCACGCGTAGCTTAACAAACATAGAAACGAGTTTTGTTTACGGAAGAATAGACAAAATGACAGATGAATTAAAGAAATCTGTAATTTTGCCTATTTTATCTGTTTTTTGTCTATTCTTCTGGCGACAAAACCCGGTCTTTCTACGTGTGCAAGAATTCTAAAACACGGGGCGTAAAGCGGGCATCCTATTTGCCAACATTAGACTTAATCTGTTAGTATATAAACTATGAGTTGACATTGCTATTCCTAACAACTATAAAGCTATATTAATAGCCTTCAGTATTCCATATAAAATTCTATCCATTAAACAAGAAAGTTATTCTACCATAAACTTAAATAAGAACTAAGGCAGGAAATATTCAAAAGCTCTAGAAATAACATTTCAACGATAATTTTATTTATTCATGCAAACGAGACAGCTGGCTAAACGACAACATTGAGTTATTGATATCATTCGACCTCCTTTACTAGCTCTAAGGCCACTCGTGCCCACTCCATGGACCAATTGTATTGTCTATGGTCACGTATTGCCATTGTCCACTGGTTCTTTATGGTCGTGAGGTTGACCACGTATGGAAAGATGTTATACTAATTTAAAATTATTTTTTCTCTCTGTCACACTCAGTAAATATTTGAAAAGAGAAGTTGCTGTGTCCGAGATAAAAGAACGTGTTTGTTATGTTAATAGACCTGTTTACCTCTAAACGGGACGATTATCAAAACAGACGGGATGCTGTGTGTTATTTCAACTGGACCGTGCGTGACTCGATGGTTCAGATGTGACGTGTTGAATATTTAATTAGGGTGCTACAAGCCGCATTTTTAATCAAAACAAATACATAAGCTATCCAAAGTCCGTTGTGCTTATTAAATTCAAATTAATAGAATGAAAACAAGACTATGTATATATAATGCTTACAAAAAAAAATATACCGGTAGTCAATTCGTGCATTCACCCCAATGTAAATTTGACAGCTGCTAGTTTCGAACTTTTAAAATTTAGAATGTCACAGATAATAAATCACAGAGCGTCCCTATTCCGTACGAGCGTTGTCTTCGATTGGCTATGTGCTTTTGTATCGATTACAAGTAGTTAAGTTCTCGGGTAGTCGGTGGGTGGACTTTAGGTGTGCGTGAAATGGATACTGCCCTACTGGGCGGGGTCGATGTCAGCCAATCCTGTAAGTGATACTCTACTTCTTCTCAACGAACAATGAGCAAAAACCAACTTTATCTCAACGCGGCAGGGTTTCGAATAGCATTGAGTTTGCTTGCATTCTTGAAAGCGATACCCTAGTTCTTTATTGCGTAACGTATTTGAAATTAGACTTTGTTGGCTGATGTTAGAATTCAAAATGGCGGTGGAGTAGTATGTAATTGATACACCGTGTCTAAAATTGGTGTTATTTGCATTGTTGGGTCGTTAAAGTATATTATATTGCGTTGTACTACCTAACCGGTATGTAAATTCAGTTTAGTACCTACTTTTAGTAAATCAATAACGATAGAATAAAAGCTTATATTATTATAGGTTCTTTTAAACTCGCAGTGGAGTACTCAAACATAGAGGTGATAGTGTACTTACCTAAAATATAAAATTCTCGTGTCGCAATGTTTGTTACCAAACTCCTCCGAAACGGCTGAAACGGTTTGTATAAATTAAAATAAAATTAATCGGCCAACATCTAATTTTCAACAAAAAAAAAGAAGCAAAACAACGTTTGCGGAGTCAGCTAGTTTAGAGTTATATTTTTAAATTGTAGTGTTCTTGACTGGTAGAGGTCCGCTAGGCAACAATAACAAATCAGAATAAGTAGGTACTATTTTTTTATTCTATGGTTTTGTTGATTTGACAATTTCAGTCTAGTAGCCATATGCCATAAACATTAAAAAAAAGACAAGACTATGTATACTAATACATAAAATGTTGTTTGTTAGTAAGTTTGTACGCAGGGGTAATATCTGAAGCTACTGATCGGATTTGAAACAATCGTTTTGCAGTTGATAGTCCAATTCTTGAGGAATGCTTTAGGCTATGTAACAACGCTATGACCCTCAGGAGTCGAGCTAATAGAAAAAAAACGTCAGAAAAGCGAAAACGAAGTGCATGTGTGATGCGATGCTACGCGGTGGGTGTCGGACGAAGCCGCGGGCAGAGGCTAGTAACCCATACTTTAAGCTAAGGTATTGTAAAAAAAATTGAAATTATAATTGTTTTTTTTCTTCTATTTTATATTAGGTACCTACTAACATAGATCTTAATAAAATTGTTACTAAGTCTTATATGGATTCTGTCCGAAATAAATGAATAATAATAATAATAACTGACGAAATCGCTTACTTAACCGAAGGACTTTCGTCCTGCCACATGAGTAATTATTCACCCATTTGCCTCATACTTTCTCTTGCCAATTCGTTTCGTGGTGAAATTGATGTCTTTGCTGGTTCTGTAGCCTCAGTTAGGACCAAACTTAGAACCTTAATTTTATAATTACTATTAAGTTAATTGTTTAATAGTAAGTGTTTAACATAAAATATGCATGCTAGATTCACATCAAAGTAGTAGATGACAATCAGAATATTGTATTGTAACTTTTTTATTACATTTTGATTGTTGAGTAGGTAGTACATCAGTTTAGTGAAACAAAAAACTCGTGCTTTTACATCATACTTATCGGCCAAAGACATTTTTTTTTTCTTTTCCTTTTGGCTTCGCACGGTTTGTGCATTCAGCCAGTGTCACGTTTAGTTTATTACGAAGGAAGCAAAGTTCAAATTTGAAGTGAAAAAAAATCCAAAGACATTTATTATCCATTGGAGGTATTGCCAGTTGCCTACTGTAAAACAGGTCGTTATGTATTCTTCATTCAAACATTGAACAATACACGAAAAAATCATTAGAAAGGGGAGGAAGGGGAGCACCTGACGCCGGAAGTCATTAGTAAATAGATGGACACGAAGAAATGCGATAACGCCCCGCTCTCCCCAAAATTACTGTGCACCAACATAAAACACATTTAAAGAATAAGAGCACAACGAACTTTGAACTTTACGTGCGAAATTTAAGGTCGGTTTCAAACTAATGTTGAGTTTGACAGCCGTCACAAATAAATTTGTTTCCCGATATAAAAAATGACATTGTGTGGCCAACACCAAAACGTTAACATCTATTGTTACAATCTAAGCATTCTTTTGAGGATAAAATATATAAAAAATATCCTTTCTGGTGGATTTGAATATGTTTTAGTCACTTTATGGATTGTGTCTTTTACTTGGTATCTTAGAATTTCGTGCAAGAACAGTATTTAAATTCTCTCATTTATCTAATGAACTCGGATATCTCACTGGGTCAACTTCCACATATATTAGTGTTGTGTTTTGGAATCTGATCCATGAGTGAATCTTAATAAATAAGAATTGTCTTCCTAACTACTAAGGGTGGATTTCACAAATTAAACTGAACGCGATCAGCACATAAACTACGTTTTAAGAGCTGTCAGTATAATTATTTTCTATGGAATATTGACACTGACAGCTCCTTAACGTGTTTTAGATGTCCTAAACGTGTTCAGTAACATTGGTGAAATCGGCACTAGTACCGTGAGTTACCTACCTACTTATATCTACTTCCGATTGAATTACGAAAATTTGATACAAAACGCATCTTAAAACTCGACCGTTACTTGTTAGTGAGAAAAGAAGAATACTTATAAAATAAAACTAAGTAATTAAATAAATTTATTCAAAGCCGACCAAAATTACTTTGCTTAAAGGATCCTGCAAAACATACCTACGCAACACGGGACGCGACTAGCGCGCGTCGCGCGACACGCGGTGCCATTGTGTCGAGTGCCATTCGCGTCGCGTGTCGCACCACTCCGCACGAGCCTATAATCGACTTGGAGCTCAATACCTACCGTTTTATAGTTACCTCTTGCAGGGCAAAGCAGAAGAAAAGGCGCTCAAGGTCGCAACAACTTTCCAACAGAATAAAATCGATAGTTAGATAAAACTGGCTATCTCTTTGACCATTTATTATAATCTTCATCTCCAGCATTCCCGTAATTTAAAAGCACAAGAATCTTACATCTTTTCGGTTAATTTCCTTCCAATATCTTGAAACTCCTGACTAATCCAATTCCACCCGTTCGAACTTCAAAAGTTAACCGTTCAGCTACGTTGGTGTCATAAAGACCCCGTAACTTGTAACTCGTCACCCGCACCCCAACCCGCTACCGCTTATTAGCTTACCAAAACCAACAATCGTGATTAAATCGCGCGTGAACTAATAAAATAATAAGACTCTTGCTCTCAACGAACGACCGTGGCGTTGGGTTACATGGTGCTGCTTTGTTCGACATTGATTTGAAGATAATTTTGTGATCGGAAATAATAAACTTGTTCCATTTTCAAAAGGAGGAGTTTCCAGCCGGTCTATTCTGTAAAGATCTCGGTTTAAAAACTTTGGAGAAGTTTTGTGACGGTAGAATACTTGGACAAAATGACCGTCTTTTTGTCTATTTTTCCATAAATTAAACTCGAGCATGCTTCGCGTGCGGGATTGGTTATATTGACATCGCACTGCACTTAAGTAAGATCAGTGTCTTGTATATTGTCTTTTGAATATCTTAACCTATGGAAATAAATGTTAGACCATTAATCTTTGGAAACATCTTACATGACACATTATACATTGTTTTAGCGATTAACCAACCAATCTAATACATTAATTCATCGCCAAACGAATACTTAAGTCACGAACATGAGCATCTAACATGCGTCAACAAAATGGTTTCTCAAGAAATTTTACGCTCTGTTCTATTTAGCGTAAAAAATTGCATAGAGACCGATAACGTGCGGAGGGTGAAGTGGGGGGAGTAAATTTCATTACAATTAGCTGTCACGTCGTATGAATAATTCATGGCCGGGGTCTGGGAGGCCCGCAAACAGTGAAGGGTTGATTGTTGCCGTCTGTTTGCTGGCGGCCAGTAATTTGTGCCGGCCATCGTTCATTAAGCCGCGTTTACGTTAGGATTTTGATGTTGCCGATAATTTGGTTGTGATTACTGATAAGGGCAGTAGTTGGTAGTTTGGGGTTGGGTTGGCTGTGTGTTGATGGGTTCTTGCTATCTAGGTTAACGGGGAATGAATTTGAATTTCACACATACTTTTCTTCTAGTACATGCATGTCTAAAGTCACGCCTTTTTCCCATGGGGTAGGCAGAAACTACGAAACGCCACCTGCTTGAACCTTACATACTCTTCTTTCTTCTTCTTCTATCTCTACTCTATGAAGAGAAGACAAATCACTTTCCTGCACGAGTATCATGACCAGCATGAAGAATAGACAATCTGTCGTTTTGTCTATTCTTACGTCGACAAAAGTTGTTTATCTTACGTGTTCTGACAAAAAGTAATTCTTATCTTGAACTTTGACATCGCACTGTAGAAATCTTTCTACAATCCATCATTTTGTCTTCCGTTTCTATAGTGACCATGCTGGTCAAACATACGCGCCGGTTGCGAGTACGTCGCATCTGACCTCTCTTCTATTAAATGGAAACCATCCACAAGTCTTAAAAAAAAAAAACACGTTAACCTACCAGTTTTAATTATTGGCCGTTTCATATGGAAAAGAGCCGGCAAGAAACTCTCCGGTTACTCTTTTAAAAGTAATTGTCTTTTTTGGCTAACCCAGCCCGTCGCGTCGCCGTGACTTTTTTCCTTTTGCTCAGCACCAAAGGATCATAGCGTGATGTTAAATAGTCATTCCTTAAAAATTGGGCTATCAAAGTTAAAAAGAAGTTTCCAAATCCGTCCGGCAGTTCCAGAGAATTACCCCTTACGAACAAGCAAAACATACAATTTTATCTCTTTATGATATTAGTATATATTCTCCCAAAATATAACCTCGATAGCAGATCTAAGGCTACTTTCTCATCCTGCGACAAATTAATAAAACATCCGAAACGTTTGGTTTCGGTTATTAATTGATAAAAACCAATTCAAAACATTTTATTTCACATAAACCTACACAAGCACATAATGAAACGTCAGAAGCTAGGTGCACGGTTCCAATTAGTCGTTTTCTATTGAAAAGAGCCGACAAGAAACTCCACGGTTACTCTTTTAAAAATAATTGACTTTTACAATGTTTTCAAATTATAGTGTTAATAGGTATGGGTGTACAGTGTAGGCCTGTCAACAAGAACCATACGCTTAACAAATAGAAAATGGTCTACAAATCTACATTCTACAAGGCCTAGGTAGAACAACGTTCTCACATTTAAAAATATAAAAGAATCTGATAAAAGAAAAATAATACAATAAAATTAAAAACCTATTTAAACCAAATGACATGACAACTGTAACAAATCTGAATTAAAAGCCACGCCACTATTATAGAGTTGAATTTAGAATTGTAGGTACTTATTGTCATATTATAATGAGGAGATTATGTCAGAAAAGTATGTCAAAAATAAAAGAAAAACACCGTAATTTGGTAGCAGTTAATAGACATTTACATAGTTATGCCGTATATGAGGTACCAGGGAAGCCACATGTGCAGAAGGAATTGTTGCCAAACTTCCTTAAATATGCTTAAAAGCATAACTCCAGCTATCCAAAAATTGCGACCTGTACAAAATTTGCCCTTAGAAAAAGGTTAACTGCACTAGTAAAATTAGTCATAATCTGTCAAGCTTTTAAACTTTTTCTCTAGTCTCTTTATCTTAAAAACAGCTGATAACTGTCACACATCCCTCAAAAGTAAAAGAGATCAGAGGTCTCGTGAAATCAACCTCATACCTTCAGTTCTAAATATATGTGGGACGTGTTGACATTGTATTTAGCAGTTCATTACTGCAGACAAGTGATGTCGAGATGTTAGTCGAGATATCGCCTTACGACACAGCGCTGATCGTGTTACACTTTAGGATTTTGGAGTAAGGAATGGGAGATAGCGATTTTGGCATATTGTCAGCAGTTTTTAATTGCAGTGCCTATAATTTAATTTTAATATGTAGGTGTACTAATAGGTATACATCTGCCCTACCCTTCTGGGATTACAGGCGTGATGTTATGTTATGTTTTATAAATTTGTTTTTGCCTTTTTTTTCAATGACTGTTAGAGGCATGTTTTTCGCTATGAAGAACAGAATTAAGAGATTCAATTTATTTAAGTTTTGTTTTTTTTTGTTCCCGTCGATGGTAAATGATAAATGATTTTATTTCTGTAAGTAAGTTTTTAAAAACACTTTTACACGTCAAACATTTTAAAAACTAGATGAGATCGGCGTTTCCTATCTGACTACTCTGAGAAGAAAGGCCGAAACAAACTCAGAGGTCACAGTCTCTTTTAAAGTCCAGACATAATCTTGGTCAGGTCATGTGAAGGCCATGTAGATTGATGTCTGAAATGGAAAGACCACCAAGAGGAAAGAACCACACAGAATGAGTGGACCTGTCCAGTCAGTGCACGCATTTGTCAGTAATCATGCAGCTCAACACAACACTTATGGAGCTCAACGATTCGACGAACATTACCAAAGAAAGGACATTTGGGTAGGCCGCATAAATTACTCAAACTGCCAGACCATGATTAAAACGAATTTAAAAAATTAAAAATAGACTGAGATATAAAAAAAACAACAAATCCACAATGCCTTCACATTCACAATAATTTAAATATTATAATACTTTACAAAGTAAATTTTCATGTCATTGTATAGTATGTCAAAGTGTAAAAATCCGAGAATAAACTTGGTCAGATCATATGAGGACCCTGTAGATTGGTGTCTGAAATGGTATTTTGAGGAAAGAACCACACTGATTTGAGTGGACCTGTCCAGTCAGTGCACGAATTTGTCAATCATAGTGCAGCTCAACTCAGAACTAAGGAGCTCAACGATTCGACGAATAATACAAAAGAAAGGACATTTGGGTAGGCCGCATAAAGTACTCAAACAGCCAGACCATGATTAAAACAACTGAAAGAAAAAAAAATGAAAAATACAATGACCCACATAGTCCTCACATTCACAAAATTAAAATAATATTATACTTTATACAGTAAATATATACATGTCATTTTCTAAGTAAAAAGGAACAAAATATAAAAAAAAATCATAATAATAAAAATATAAAAAAAATTGCAAAATAATATTAAACATCAAGATTGTCTGTGTAAATTTATTGGAGCAGCTCAATCCCAAGCCTTCCTGTCCTCAATATAATATGGTGAATCAGTCTTGATTTTAACCCTCAATTTATAGTGTTAATTTTTTATCTGAAGAAGCGCTGGCACTATGATTTAGACACGTTCCAAACCGATTGGACGGAGAAGGCACAACATAAAGAAAATTTTAATAATATAGGGGAGACCTTTGCCCAGCAATGGGACATGTTGGGTAACTGAAAAAAAAACCTGCATTATGTTGGACAAACAGGCCCACTCCTTAATAGCTAGCATTTTCTATTACTATTAGGTTTATCTATTTTTGTCCAAAAAGGTCAAGGCCTTACTTTCTCTGCTGTATTTTTTCTACACTTATACTCAGCTAAAAGAGAAAAGCGCATTCGCTTATTCTCTACGCCATCTTTGTGGATGGGTGTGCGCCTGAGACGGTCCAACTGCGCGTCTGCGCCGGCGCCACGGCATCCGTCCTGTCATGTTGCTCCTATCTAACACGCAGCGTATGATTACCTAGTACTGAGGTATTTTATTTATGCCAACACCACCGAGGGGGGATGAGCTCTAATGGCTCCGGCTAACTTTCAGGCTAATTTTGGATTAAAAATATGAAAGCTTTGGTTAGTATATCTACTATACCGCACACGTTGTTGGAGTTGACCGAAATCAGGGTTGTAATTAATTAGGATTTTCAAATCTACTACATAATTTACATTGTATCTTACTATAATAGAGGTCTACTATATAAAAAAAAATGTAGGTGAATATAGGTACAATATTATCATTTCAATACAAAATGTCGAAATATAGCCCTGCCAGTATTAATCCCATAAAAGATCTAGTCGGTCTAGTATTAATTGAAGCCTTTCTGCAAACGACTGCAGCATACTTTTTACCTTTTTTAACCAGCAATATTGCGACACCTTCATCTTTTTAGAATAGTAATATTTAGATTACTTAACGAGATATTTTGTGCCTACATCACTGAGGAGGGATGAGTCCTGACTTCAGGGATAATTTCGGTGTAAAAATAAATGAAGCTTTGGGTAATGTAGCGCACGTAGTAAAATTTGACAGAAGACAACACATCGGTAAGGTGGAAGATTGTTACAAAGTCTTACTCGAATGACCAAACTGTACTTATGGCCCTAAAGCTTAAGAAATGCTTGCTCTTGCATGAAAGATTACTGTTTATAGTAATAATTATTTCAGCAGCAATTTAGCGTCACCTTGGCGTCAACACTATCTTTTTAAAGCAAAAGCAGAGCAGGAATTTGTTTTTCTGGTTAACTGCAACGATACTCCGTGTTAGGAAGACTTCACTTAAAAGCTCCAGCGTCATACATTTATCTACATAAAAGAAATCTTAAATTCATTCACCAGCGGTGAATGACGTTCTAAAAGCTTGAAATTTTGTAAAGGTGTTCCAAATTTATAAAAAAGGATTTTAGAAAATTTATCCCCATTAAAGGAGATGAAAGTTTGTATGAGAGTTCGCCATCTTCAACGATAGGTAATCCCGTCGGGCGCACCTGCGCACAGCCCTACCCTAGGTACCTACTTTCCAAAAGTCGAATCTCTTTAAACTACACAGAAAGGGAAAAACAAACTTCTCAGCAACAGAAATACAGTTAATCGTTTGCAAAACCAACATCACGAATACACTGATGTTGTTCGTCGACATCTCCCAATATTATTCTACTTACGGCGACAGGCCTAAACAAACACTCACATACTTCCGATATGACATTAGAACTTTGCAAAAAAAAAATATTTAAGTATTAAATTACGAGGGATATCTGTGTTTTTCCAAGTTCTCACGTGGCGTGGCGCCATAGAGTTTTTGTTCTATTTTTCTGGCGTGAGTTGACAGTTTTGGCGGGAGTTAACGTAATTATGTCATTGAGTGTCTCTGGTATTGTTAGTTCTTATTCTTTAAGGGTTATTTTGGGCGATCTTGGAGATATGAAACTGTTGAGTCAGCAGTTTTTAGTAACGGCTACTGTAGATAAGCATAGGTATGGCATAATCAGCCTATAAAGTTCCCACTTCTGAGACACAGGCCTCCTCTCTGTGAGAGGGAAGTAGTCTACTCCTGAAGATACTTTTAAGTATCGAATCTTAAAATATTTTCATGTGTTATATAACTTAAGATTAAATATGGTCTTCTGAAACAAAAAACAAATGGTATTTGTATGAAATGGAATAAAAAGCACGTAATTAATATGACTTTCTATTCTAACATTTTCTATAAACTCACTTCAATCAAAATTTATTATATCTACCCTCTCTATGGTCTTACTCAGACATAACATCAAACCCATCTTTTTACTAATTAAGGGGCAGCCACCTAAACACAGTTGCGTCATTAACAAACAAAAACTCCTTACAAACCCCACTTTAAAAACTGTAAGTCATGTTGACCCTAAACACTTGATGCATTTAATACTAAAATTGCAAAAAAGATATGTAATCTTTTTTTAATTAGAAGGCAAGGGAATGAAATGTAGTCATCTCTTATAATTACAGGTTGGGACGAAGGGAGGGTGACGGGAAGGGGGGTGACGTGTAACGACTGACGGATTGCGAATGAAAGCTCTTGTGTTGAAACTGAATTGATTAGTTGTTTATAAGTAAATTCGGGAAGCTAAATTAAAGTTTAAGGTATAATTTACTTTAACTGCAGTGTTTTTGTAAACAATCACGATAAAATGATTACGAACAACCTAACATTTGTTTTGACATACCTACTTAATTTTGTATACCCAAGAGGACCATTTTGATTTTGTCTTTCAAGCACAGGCGCAGCGTCAATGTTCAATGCAAAGAGTTTTCAGTTAACGTAGAATAGGCAAATGGCACATACTACACAAAACGCGATTAGTCAGTCATCAAGTCAATCAGTGTTAGTCTAGTGGCACCTGCGAAAAATATCTTTAGGTGCCGTATGTGGAATACCTCAGGTGCCGTTTAAGCGGATATCCAATGTGGAATACGTCTTGGTCTCATAGTAAAAGTTCCTAATGACGAAACCTCTTCTCAAGTAGCACCAAACTGCATTATTGCATGTAACATATGGTCCACATCGGTAACTTTAGCATTTATGAAGACTTATTAGAGTTAGTTCATCCGAACTGCAAAAGTAGAAAATTACGCTTTCGCCATTTTATTGACTATATCAACAACTACGGAAATAACATTGTAATAGGTATACAGGACAGTGTTAATGAGCATTTAGCAATTAGCTACTTTTTGTGGACCTAAAAGTAGCTATATTCTGAATTGAAGGCCACAAACGTACCCTTATAATACTTGAATTTTAAGAAAGAATATGTGATCAGCTATGATGCAATCAATTATTCTGTGACATCAATTAACAATGATATAATGCATCGTCTTGCTGAACATAGCTGATCTTTTACAGTGTTAATCAGCTTGTTACACGCAATATTGTAACAGCTCTCATATAGCCCACATGATCACTATGGGTGAATTTATATGATGCTGAATTACAGAAAACTGTTACAAGTTAGATCACATGATACCTTTGATCCTGGTTGGAGCTGAATACTTGTACTAGCATCGGCAATATAAATCTACTAATGTTGTTAAAAAACATTCTGAAAGACTATCATTACCGCCCCTTACATATTATCAGATAAACAGTTAAATTGCGATAATGTGGTATTTTGTTAACAAATATCAACCAAGAACTGGCGGAATACGACGAAAAATTAATGCGGAATACTTGGGAATTCTGAACTGCAATACAGACGACACCCAGAACAAGCTACAAGTTTTGTGAACAACGGTCCAAGAGTGAATGGAATTTTAGAACGGGAGGGTTCCGTGCATATCCGAAAATGTTGGTGTAGACGGACTGGTTGTGACGACTCGTTATGGAGAGTATTTTATACTGCTTCATGTTTAAGAAATAAAAAACTGCATTTATTTATTATTTATGTCCATTTTACTTAATAGTTACATCAAAAAGTTTCATCTAAAACATAAATTTTATGTTTTTTGGTAGCCATAGGACTATTCCTTTCGTTTCCCAAAGCGTGGGAATGATGGTCAGCTTTGGTACACCACTTTGTGCCGTTTGTACTATTTTGAACGGCATTTCTCTGAAAAGGAAAACGATTAAAATTGAGTAAGTAAAATTATTAGTAACATTAAAAAACTAAATAAAAACTTCAGTACAAATTGCATTTAATTTCAAATTCAAAAATGCTTATAATAAAAGCGATTTCTCGTTTATCACATTATACTGGATTTAAACACTTTTTCAAAGTACCCAGCGGTATACCTAATTTATTTTGATAATTTGCCTAATGTGTAACCAACGCTCCGTGGGGATTATAGGCTGTTTCCACAGATCCCTAAAAGTCAATTCCTACAGAGAGTTAGCGGTTCATTGGGTAGTAACTAGTAACTATAGAGCCCATAGCATTTACTTGTGATTAATGCGGAGTACATTGGTTGTCCGCCATTGATCAAATTCTAACCCATTTATAATAAAAATATTTTTTTGTTTAGTCAACGAAAATATCAACTAGATTTGAAAAAGATACCAATTATATTAAGTAAGCAGGGTATTGTCAAATCACAAGTCATATATAAAGTTATTTCTATAGCTTTTTTATTAAATCATCAACCAATTTTATTCTATAAATTTCAAATAAACAGTCATATTTTAAGAGCGCGTGAAATTATCGCCTATTTTCATACGGTATTTGACAATATACTTGTTTTTCCAATCATTTGATTGCATACGCATGTGTTAGAAAAAAATAATGTTTTACTTTCCGAAAATTAATAATTTACCACAAACACCTGGCAAAAAATGTTTCGCGCACAAAAACCACCAAAATA
This sequence comes from Dasypolia templi, assembly GCA_963555695.1. Classification (NCBI taxonomy): domain Eukaryota; kingdom Metazoa; phylum Arthropoda; class Insecta; order Lepidoptera; family Noctuidae; genus Dasypolia; species Dasypolia templi. Next base: position 3,034,087 of record OY743148.1, on the reverse strand, counting down.
ATTAATAAACCTAATTAAAAATTTGCCACTTGTCAATTTTCAATAGCGGAAGCTTTAAAAAGATCCACGTCTGTAGTCTGTGCTGAAAAAATAGGTAACCCACATCTATTAATCAGTCATTGCTCAGCTCTTGGGGTGACTGTAACCCTAATTAATTCTTAAATAATGCTAATAAAATGCAGTTAGTAACAGTTATTCAGCTAATAGCTGTTTAATGTGTGCCCAAATCAGAGTTATATCATCTGAAACAGCGCTGCTAACGCTCTTATTCAGCGGGCTTATACAGCTTAAGATTCTATGGTAGAAAGTTATTCAGCTGATATACAGCGCTTCGGTGTTACTTGGGTTGTTCAAAATGACGAGCACAATGATTTTCAGCTATTTCAACAGGACACCTGGTTTCTACTTTGATCTGTCGTGGGTCAGGTAAATAAATGAGCTTCTTAGTAGATACAGTTCATGTTCATTCTGAATCGATTTTCCCTGTTCATGGTTCAATTGGACCACCGACCACCGATTAGCAACGACATTAGACTACCTACAGCGGAATTCCGCTCCAGTAACACAATATAAAAAACTTCTTTCCTATACAGATATCTGCATATCGATACAGACTTATGTTATGTCACTTTTATCTTAATACCAATCTTAATTATCTAACTTAACATTCTATTCACTACGAGTACTGATTAAATTAAATAAAAAGCTTAGTCTTTTCATAGCTATTGTATGCAATATTGATGCTAATCGCGATCGCATTCGATGTGGTTATTGAAAAAGTTGTATTCTCATTATTCCTTATCGGGCAGGATATTTTGAAATTCAAATGCATTTGTTCGTTACGTATGCATTACAACCGTGTTTGCATTGCAAGGAGTAGATAATTGGCTTTTGGAACTGTTTGTGCCTAGCTGAAGTGTTGTGTCTTGAATTTCAGTGATGCGTTAGCGACGTTTTTCAAAAAGTCATCATGATTATGAAACGCTCAGAACTATTACACAAATGACTCTGATTCCTTATTTTTAGTTCGGTTCATATCTAGTTCAATGACAATATTTTCTTCCCGTTTCTTTTATTTTTTTCATTATTGTCTCACTTCTGGTCAAAGGCCTCTAAGCCAAACTCTCCTTCCCCCTCTCTCCGTCCATTTACTGTTTTTATGCTCAACATTTACTCCTAACACATTGATCGTGTTTTAAGTTTTCCAATAGCGTTACATTTCTGGAGTCTTATAAATTTCTGATTTGTAGGAAAGCTGCACCAAGTATTAGGTATTTAACTTCCATTATAATCATAATTGTTCACCACAACCTATTACAATAAAATTATAAAAGGACAGTTAACTGAATCGCCGTCGACCGTCAGTTAATTTAACGCACAATTTATTCTATTCGTGTCTTTAGATTGTGTTCTACAAGACAAGCTCACATTACCTACACGTCACCTTCCTTAGAGCATTGTACATAATTAAGACAACGTGTCTACTGTCTTCGATCCATATTTATTTAGTTGTAGCATGTAGTGTTTCAACTATAACAGAATATTTTTTACGAAATAGTCAATGCCGTCAATAAAAAACCGTAATTTTTTACACCCAAAAGGTTGGTGTATAATATTTTCCTATGTCAACTGAACACGAGCAAATCATATCAAAATATTTTATTTCACACAAACAAACACGAGAACTTATGAAACGTCAGAAGCTAGGTGCTCGGTTTTAATTTGTTTCTTGCACGTTTCTTATGGAGAAGAGCCGGCAAGAAACTCCACGGTTACTCTTTTAAAAATAATTGGCTTTAACAACGTTTTCAAATTACAGTGTTAATAGGTATGGGAGGACAGTGTAGGCATGTCAACAAGTACCAGGTGCTTAACAAATAGAAAATGGTCAATAAATCAGTAGTAGTAAGTACAGTCTACAAGGCCTGCAATGTTCTTACATATACAAAATAATCTAAGATTCAATTAAAAAGATAGTAAAAATAATATAACAACCTTTAACTACACGACCTAAAGGTAAGTTTTTTAATGCCAAATGTTTTAATTTTTTGATTTTTGTTTTATATGATCAGCTGTAAACAAAATCAGAAAAATATATGATATTCTTCAGGATTTAAGCTAGTTAGATAGTGTGCTGTTTTCAGCAACAATACAATAAATTTGATGCAATGGGGAAAAAAACGAAGATACCTCTTAAAATTTACTTTAAACGATTTATAACCAACTAATATTTATAAACATGCAAACATTCTGATTTTTTTGTCAGATTATTCTACAAGCAACTTATTAACGTCTTATTGTTTTATCTTTTAGTCCAATCAATTGTTTTTTTGTAAGTCGATTATTGCTTCCTTTTTTGCAATAAATTACCAGTGTTGTGTCATCGCGTTTCTCTTTCTTTTCTATGCAGTCTGACAGTGACTGCGCTTTAGCTATTTTCAGACTCTTAATAAAGAGTTAAGAGCCTCCTAGATGCAACATTGGACTAGTTGAACCTCAGTAAGGAGTGTCGTACCTAAGCTGCACTCTATGTATGCTGCATATTGGTAGGTAATCTCAAACAACCGTCTGTTCTGGCTGGTGGGTTATCCTCACATCTTCACTAATTTTTTCAAGTAATTTTATTTGTGATATTATATAAAGTAAGTGGTTCTCCAAGTTTAGTCCTACGGCCCAAGTGGACTCGGGACAAAAAGTTAGCAACACTGATAAAAGTTATTTTAATATTTACGATTCGCATTGTTTTGTTTTGCTTTGAAATACGAGTTGTTTTTTATTGTTCAACACATAGAATCATTTAAAATGTGACACAGAATCATATTTACTTACTATTCCTATAAGTACATATACATGTTGGCCTATGTTACAGTTTCGAATTGTTGTTTTATGTGTGTATCGCTGAAAACGTTTGGCAAGGACTAGGGGCTAGGGCTGATATGGCTCTGTCTTCGTTTTGTACTGGCTGCACACACACTCCACAGCGAAGAACTTATGTCAATATCATCACTACAAGTAAGTACCTATGCCAATATCTATAGGAATAACGTGTGTAGGAGTGTACCTTCATATCTTATTGATTTATGTAGATAGAGGTTCTTTATTGGTCAGTCTACCTAAGGACAATCATTCATTTGTTGTGTAGACACAAGTTAGTAACCTATGTGGGGTGAGCTGTTTGTTGCAGAAAAAATAATTATTGTAAATTAGTATATCACCTTCAACCTCGCTTAACAACTGAAATTGTAAATTGATGTTTTGTTTGTTTGTACTGAAACAAACTATAATAACTACTACAAAAAATAATCAAAACATTTTTGCAGACGGTGCTAAAGCTTACAAGAATGGAATACAAATACCAATAATAATCTAGTTGACATATGGGGGAACTCCTTACAAAGACGTTTTTGTGCAGGACATGGAAAACCAATCGCCTGTATTAATAATTGAAGGTAAGCTTTGTGACACAGTTATGAATCAAGCAGCAACTCACATAATTGTGAATATATTTCCTTGGGCAAACTATCTACTTATGTAGTCACATCACATATTTTATGTTTACATATCTAATGTTTACTATTCTAATTTAGTGTCATGTTAAATAAAAACATCTGGAGACTGAATAATGGGCTCTAAATAAAGAAGACATACAACCCACAGCAAGGACTAGGCTGATGGCTTTTGTTCAGCCATAAGCAGTATTGGCAAACTAGGCATCTACTTTATTTGAACAGAAAATAATTTGATTTTGTTTTCAAACTGTAGGAAAGTTCCCGGGGCGCTTCACCTACAAAGACAAGAAGGCAGCATGAATGATGGTGCTCCATTGCTGTTTCTTCGGCTACTGCTGCTGTTTACTTCTGACATCACTGCTACTACTGCTACTACTTTGTACACACTTCTACTGCTTAACATAGAACCTGACAATTGTTCATAAAAGCTATTCATATTTTTATTAGAAAACAATTGATTGTGGTCTGCAGGACAGCTATGTAAACATATGTACCTATTGTGTTAATTGAAAACAGTGTAAACTTTTAAAAATAAGTTTGAATGAAATATTTAAGAATACACTAAGAACTTACAATTTTTTTTTAAATAAAGGAAAGTGTTTATTGTGACACTAATTATTAAAAAAAGGTGTTATTTAGCTAAATTAACTATTATTCAATAGATATAGGTAAATAGAAACAAATAAATTAAGGTAAACAAGAGAAAAAAACTGTTTTATTATATTATTACAACCTTCATGAAAATAGCAATTATTCACATGTAACGTGGAATATTTGGACATGAGACTAAATGAAATTGGAACAAATTTATTGCATGGATTGGTGGAATTTGGCAGCTTATGTATTCCCATAGAAGTCATCATGGATAATTTATATACCTTCTGCTTGCTAATGCTTGCTGTGATCGCTGAGAGAAAGTTATTTTCCTGAATAATGTAGGTACCTCTTTGAGCCTGACACCTGAAAAAACACCAAAAATAATTTGTTACTCCTTATTAATTTACATCATCCATCCACAAGTTTAATAGGCCTCTCCCTTAGACACTTCAATGAACAATCAATCTACAGAACAGTAATATTCTGCTATGTACAATAATTTGGTGGCTACAATTCTATTGTTTATTGTCTAAACTCTGTTTTTAGTTGAAAAGGTGGATGGCCTAGGATATTATAATATATCTTAGTATAAATACATATACATTGTTCAATGCAGTATGAAGCAAAACCAATTCAACTTAAAAGAGTATTTTGAAGGGGCTCCATAAAATAAATTCAAAATTTACTTCCCTAATTAGATAGCTTCATGACTATCATAGCGGTGCTAGAATTAAATGTTAAAATCCTCCAAATAGATTTTGAGGAGGCATTTTTAGGCATTTTTACAGATTTCTGTAAATTGGTTAGGTTTATACAAAGAGGTTTGGGTTTGGTGGTGCCTTACCTATTTTTGTATTATCCAGTACCTACTTATCAAACAATGTGTGTAACAACAACAACATTTTTGCTTCTTTGAAGATAGGATATTTACATTCCAATAATGGGCACATTCACTGTTCAACACATTTAAGAAAATAATATTGCTATTACCTTGAACATTCAATGGTGTGGAATAGGTATGGTGTCTATGTTCTCAGTGCTTCTGGCTTTTACAATGAAGTTGTCGACTGGGTTGCTAACTAAGCTTGTCGCTTATGATAAGTTTGTTACGGTATATCTCGTATGCCTATGTACGTATTTGTCTTTAGTTAAAATGTCACCAACATACCTCGTTTCTGAAATATAATAATATGTATCTTTAGTTTATGTTGTAAGCACTTTTATCAGAAGATTTTTTGTACAATTATTCCAAGAAATCCACCTCGCCGACTCGATAACTAAATCACCACTAATATTGATATATCATTTAGGTTTTACACTAAATCACATTCACAATTTATCAGGAAGACTACCACTTACATGTTTTCGAATTATATAAGGAGATAATAGGTTTAAATCCAAAAATATGTGGATCGGAAAGGAAAGCGGCCAGAAGCTTGACTTCGGTTTCAATGCGACCAGTAATTGGTTTCATGTCAGTGATCCAAACCAATTGTCACTTGTCATAATGGTTGCACAATTCGAAAGAAAGGCGCTTGCCCAATTTTTCCTGGCATATCGTTCACTCTATTCGTCTCAAACAGACTAGAATTGGTTTCATATGTTAGTGGAGTTACGCAATACGAAAGTCGTAAAATCAAGCAGAGTGCGGTCTAAACGAAGACAATTACTCTCGATCATTTGATGAAAATGTGTTACGCAATTAGGCTGCTGATCCAATTTATTATCCCTATAATAAATCTCCAGTTCCAAGATACATTTTAATCTTATTGCACTTACATACATTGGAGTGGGTAGATCTAATGAATGTCATTGAAGGTGAAATCTGTCAATCAATGGCAAGACCGTCAGTTTTCCCGCTCCAGTATTTCCTTGAAGACGTGGGAACTGTCGCCTGCTGGTGTTTGTCCGAACTCCTCAGCTTGGATGCAGTCCGCGAGATGTTTTTAAACATCCACTTCTGATCTCGCGTTACTGCTCACATTTGATGACTAGGGTTGGCACAATGCAGTTTGTCAAATTCTAATGTACACATTTTACATTACAGTTTGAGCTGATAAACTCTTTTTGGCCAACTACAATGAGTACATTGTGATTCCTGACATATTTTTCTGTTATTTCGGGACGAGAAGTCCTAGTTGAGCAATAACGTCAAACGTGTATGCAATGGTAGTATCCAGTATAAATAAACTTAGTCAATGGCTTTTTTACAATTTTAAGTGTCGCCTGAAACCGGACGAATTGTGCGATAGAATTCAAATGGCATTCATGGATGAAGGCCCTTCCAAGGCAACCGCGTATCGTTGGTTTAACGAATTCAAGCGCATTCGACTAACTTTCGGGATGAACAAAAGAAGTGGTCGCCCTTTGACGGCTGTTACGGAAGAAAACGTGCAAGCAGTGAACATTTTAATACAAGCCAATAGGCGAGTTACGTATCAAGAGATTCAGCACATACTGCAGGTTGGATCGAGAAGCCTTCCCGAAATTCTACACGTGCATCTTCGCGTGAGGAGGATAGTTTCACGCTGGATGCCGCACAATCGCACCGATGCTCAGAAGCAGGCCCGGGTACCGGCACCATTGGAATAGTGCCGTGATATGAAAAACTAATTTGAAGCAGGTTCGTCTCGGCGTGTTAACTAAATCATTACAGGCATCACCTGTAATGATTTAGTTTTTGATTTATCAGTACGATCCAGAAACGAAGCGCCAGTCGACGGTTTCAAACGAAACCGAATCAACGCCTACCAAAGTGAAGCTATCTAGAAGAAGCCGGGGGAAGATTTTGATCGCGAGTTTTTTTAATTTGACTGGCTACTTAGTGTCAATTCCGTTACGGAACCAAAGAAGCATCAACGCTGAGTGGTATACTACCAAATGCTTGGCAAACGTTTTCTCTGTTGTGAGCAACAAGCAACCAAACACAAGGCTCCGCGGGATACTGCTCCACCACGACAACGCGCCTTCACACACCGCGGTCAAAACGAGGGACTTCCTGGACAGCACGCCGGTCAGAGTCCTGGGCCACCCTCCTTAAAGCCCCGACCTAGCACCGTGTGACTTCTTTTTATTAACGAAGTATCTACGGAGGACTGGAAAAAGTGTTTCAAAAACTGGTTCAGACGCATGAAACTTTGCATAGCGGCTAGTGGAGAGTACTTTGAAAAGATTTAATAAAAAATATTTACATACCTAGAGCATTTATTTTTAGTGTCGCAAAACTTTCTGAGTGTCCCACGTAGTATATCTATTTTTTGTTTTAAATCTATTTACCTGCTAAAACCTACTTTAGCCAGCCCTACAAAAGCATGTCTGTTGACGTGTGTTTAAAACTGTGTAAATAGGAGAGGTCTCAAGTTACGGGATCGATTTTAAAACAATATTCAGCTCCGGACGGAGGCGCCTGCGAACAAACATGTCCAGCTAGACCAGAGGTGCTCAACCTTTTTCTTCTTAAGCTACTGATTATACCCTCCTTTCCACTTTTATTAGAGTTCTTACTTGGTGGATGTTTAACGGTTTATTAGTGGTTTTCTGCACCTGGTCGTTAACGTGGGTCATATCTTGTCTTAAAGGAGTTGCTGAGCGTGTCTTGACATTTACTAACCTCAACTTAACATCTGTTAAGGAACATATTGCCTTAACTTGTGAACATCTAAAGCTTATTAAGCTGAGATGAGGAGATGGAGAGCAGTGGTGACCCAGCGAGGGCAGTAGTGGTAACGGCCGCTACTTACGAGTTGTAGTTCGTATGTTCGAACCTAGACAGGCGCTTTACTTTGTGTAAATTATTTCATCACCACTTTTCTCAAAACGGTGAAGGAAAACATCGTGAGGAAACCGGCATGTCTTAGAACCAAAACTTCGAAGACATGTGACAGCTACTAAACCGCACTGGGCCCGCGTGGTGGATTACGGCCCTCACAGAGAGGAGGCCTGTGTCCCAGCAGTCCTAATAGGCTGATTATGTGTGAGGGGATGGAGTTGCCACAGAAAGTTTGACAACTATAGTTGATAAACTGTGTTTCTTTCAGCTGCTCGTAAACCGCAATATTTGAATGTACTGGCAATGGAACTGTGATACATGCTGATTCTTTTCAGTTTGATTCGACTCAGATTGACGATCGCTGACCGATGTTAAAAAAAACACAACCCCTCTTTTTTACAAAACTACCTTCAGTAGTTAGGTGAAAACTCCAAGAGTTTCTGAGAACAGTTGGTATGAGTTTGGTTTGTGTTTCGAAACCAATCGAGATGATATGAAGATGTTGTGCAAACAGAGAATAAAGATCGGTGTCATGATGGGAGTCATAGTATCGGTTTTTTCGATTTGTTGGCCATTTCCTATTTTGACAGGCCTACACTGTCCTCCCATATATATTAACACTGTAAATATGAAAACATTGTAATAGCCAATTATTTTAAAAGAGTAACCGTGGAGTTTCTTGCCGGTCTTCTCCATAGGAAACGACAAATGGGAACCGTGCACCTAGCTTCTGACGTTTCATAAGAGCCCATGTAGGTTTTTGTGAAATAAATAGTTTGAATTTGTTTTATGTTTTTAATAACCAAAAAAAAACAGTGCGGTGCGGTGTGCATAGCGGTGTTGGAAGCCTTAAATATGCTATCGAGGTTATATTTGGGGAAAGTGAAAGATTAAATTGGTAATTCGGCTTAATGTCTGGTATGCACGTGAAATAAAAGTTTCTGCGAAACTATGGTAGACCTGCCAACAGCAACAGACAAGGATGCAGTAACCACCAGATTTATTGAAAAGAGGTGTATCCTTGTCGAGACTTCAAGAGATTTGATAACATGTATACGTTATCGAATCTCCTGCAGACCTGTTACACCATAAGCAGCATATCATTTTCTAACTGCTGCGACACAATACACCGCGCGGGCCAAGTGGGTGGTTATCACATGTTTACCTTCACCGTTTTGAGAGCAGTGGTGATGAAGCTAAATACACTTAGTAAAGGTCCTGAATGGGTCCGAACTCACGACCTAGAACTCGTAAGTTGGGGGCCTGTCTGGGTTCGAACTCACGACCGACGAAAGCAAGTTGGGAGACATGCCGGTTTCCTCACTATGGTTTTACTTCAACGTTTTGAGAGCAGTGGTGATGAAACTAAATACACTAAGTAAGGTGCCTGAAAGGGTTCGAACTCACGACCTAGAACTCGTAAGTCGGGGCCGATACCACTGGACCACCACTGCTCTAGCAGTAAACCTGATACACAAACCTTAAACTCCCCGAGGTAGCTGCATTCCTAACACGAAATTGTTTTTATCTTTTATTTTTATCTCAAAAAAATGTTTGTTTCCAAATAGTGCAAACAATATTACAAAAAGTATAAAAGCTTAAAAAATTGTCAAGTTATAAACGTTTTAATATAAGTGTTAGACAAGGGCAGCACTATCGTAGAAGTGACGTCATGACTATGTAACTTCATACTAGAGCCGTCAATTTTCCTTACCGCGCGACAAGGACGGGCATAATCTTCCAAAAACTTTGAAACATCTTCTTCATATTTACATCGATTTAACAGATTTTTTCGATCATCTGATTTTTACTATGCCTTCTTTTAAATTACAATATTTTTACGAACATTTTTAATAGTTTTTAAAAATGTTCGTAAAAATATTTTGTGCAGACTTCTATTGTAATATCAATGAACTTTCTGTCAACGAAAACAGAATCGGCTACCAGCCTTTCCAAATGTATCCAAACGTAATTAGTACCTACTTATTTTACACACAGTAGGTTCGTTTGATCTTTTAATCCAACTAGTTAGTGAATTATACCAATATGGTATAAGTAGTTATGTTAAAACCTGTCACACTAGAACAAAGACGTGTTACTCGTACCTACTCGTAACCAGCTAGTTAATGCAATAATTACGTTCGTTAACATAGTTATCACTTGTATCTGAAACTACTCGTAAATAATACGCGATTACGGAATTATATATATTGTGAGATAAAGTCTAAGTAGCAGAAGTACCAGTGACTTGACCCCGCTGAGGGTAGGTTTTCAGCAAAGACAACAATAAAAAGCACTCAAAATTTTATTTTACTTCACGCATAACAAGACTCCTCGGATTACTTTTCGAACATTTTTCAATGATTTCGTTAGTTAGAGTTTAATGTTTGGTTGTTCTGGGTGCCTGCATTAGGATCTAAAAAGGTATCTACGATACGCTCATTGGATTCTTTATATTTAGTTTCTCTAAGTATTTCTTTCTAGTGTTCTTACTACACTTTCTGCCATTTCAAAACAAATGTTAATATCTAATGCAACAGCCTGTAGCGAAACAGTAACTTCAAATATAGCGGCTAGCGGCTGTTACCGACAATGGAAAGAAGATATAATATCAGTTAAAGTAAGGATAAGTCAAATCATAAAGACATGGAAAAGTTGAAAACAAAATAGGTACTTATTAAGTTGAGGATTATTGATGGCAATTGTACCTTAGGTAGTGTAAAGCTTGCTTAAAAGTTTAATTAAAATAATATCAAGTTCACTTTAAGATTTTTCACGGAAGAACTTTAATGGTATTGAGGATCCAGGGGGGGGGGGGGGGGGTAAGCCGGAGGCTGAGCCCGTCAGCTCGTGAATAATAGAGTATTCGTGTAAAAGAGGGGGCGTGTCAGACTTTTATTGACTAAAACCCACCCGTGTGCCCTGGCACAGATGCCTGTGCCAGGGCTACGATATCTCTTTCGAACATCATGCGATTAGCTCCCCTCTCCGCCCCTGGATTCGCCACTGAGAAGTACTGTTGAACATCAACAGAGCATTGCCCACTGCCGAGTATTGCCACTTATTAATAGACCTTTACAAACGTCGTCTCCCAAAATGTATATCAGTAATATGGCTAACAATTTGGACGTCTTCTCTCGTCTCAGCTCAACTGGAGCCTGATAAGAAAAACTTTTGGTGAAAAGGACAGTCGGCATTGGAAGTGGAGTTTATTAAAACCCAGGTCGTGCTGGAAGCACTCAAATATCACCAATCCAAAAAGGGGTTCATGTTCGTAATCTAGTTTATAGCAGGTTCGTCAGGACGAACAGGGATTTATAAAGCAGCCTTTGGGATGGTATTGTCTAAAGCATTAAAGAAAGTCAGATGTTTGGTGTCTCTAATTTATTTTTTGCCGTTTAGCTATATATACATCGAAATCAATAGATAATTCCAGTCCGTCAGTTCCAGCAGTCTAGATTTCAGACCTTCTGCACTCAATTCCTGATGCCGCAGACAGGTGGGGGCGCAAAAAGTAGCGGTCGATCGTCCCGGGAAAAACAATCAAAAGGCGCCGCGGCATCACAAGAGCCGCTTTGATACCGGGACAATTACCGCCCCCGCGCCCCGCACACCGCAGGGAAACTCATTTTCCAACGCGGAGTAAACCTGTGCACTTATTAGATCTCCACCAACTTATGTTTGCTGCTAAGGGCAATAAGTTTGTATGGTGTGGGAGAAGAATAGGGTTGAATTTGGAATGGTTTTGAGTTTTTCAACCAAGTGTGTTTTGGTTAGTTCGCGCGACGACATCATTATATTTACGATTGGTGCTACGCTCAATCAACTTTAACTTAAAGGCGTAAGGTTTATTTTAGAGTAATAGGTAGTTTTGGAACAGCATATACAGGGTGGCTTCACAGTTCTCGCGCCGCGGATCGACCGTCAATCATCTCGCGATTCGAGAACTGACAAAGGAAAAATCCTTGAACGCGAAATAACTTGAACATGATCAAAGTGCTATGTTGACACCGTAAGTAAACGCATGGCGAGTTAATTTCGCCTTTGACTGAATTTATGGCGGGTGCGGGTTCAATTCCCTGTTACAGACATTTTTTGTGACGAAGCGGTGTGGATTGGAAGCGATTACTGCTAATTTGATGCTGCGAATGTGTCGCCTTATAGGCAGGGTATTGTTTTGTTCTGATATTGATTGAATAATGGAAAAATGAGAGCGAGGAAACGTGTGTCGGTGTCGTTTATGAAGCGGTGGAATTCCTTTTAAGGGTATTTATAGCTTTTAACAGATGACAGTTAATGCTCTTTACTAGAAATACCCTAAGCTAAGCTAGTCCTAGACGACTGATTTAGTCGACAGATCGGGCTTTCCTAATAATCGGTTTCCGTTCAGTCAAACTTAGGACAATATTTTTTAGCGTTTCGACATTTTACTTGTCTAGATAAGAAGAGCACAGAATATGTTATCGAATTTTGAAATCACATTTTTCTAGATTTTTTTAATCATTATACAATTCGACGGATAAGTCATTGCTGAACAGACTCCAATTAATTTATCCTGTACCTACCTATGGACGCCTTCAATCGTCAACTTAAACTTTTTTCATCGCCACAAAAACCCGAGTTAATTTCTCTTAAACATTCCAAGACACGACTTAGCAACCCAATGAAACTGGAGATTACACGGATCCATTCATCTCATTCATATGTCGTTTGAAACGCGATAACCCTGACAATGGCACACCAGCGACAAATATTCCTACTAATTTCACCTACCAATTTGCGGGGCACATTCTTTTAACCATAGGGCTATCGCAGGACTCCTTTAAAGTATTTTGAGGTAGAAAGAGTTTTCTTTTTCAGGCTAAAATGCCTTCCAGAGAAAACTTATGCTGTAACTACGGGCACATAATGGAGTTGTTGGAAAAAAAAACTGGCTGGCACAAAGCCTTTGAACGTTCTCCTGTGATCCTTTTTACAGCAAGGTAATGAAGCCATCGCTATATTCAAGTTGTAAGTAGTCAATTAGGTATATTCTTTTCGCTATTATATTTTCCTCGAAAACTTAGGTATAGTGCTTATTCACAGACCATTAGAACAATGTGGTCTTTAATAATGAAAAAAAACTAAATCAATATAAACGTTAACTTACGATTGAACAGCACATGGTGCAGAAAGAGACAAGATAATATAGTCTTTATTTGCCTTAAACATGGTATAAAGTTTTTTTAGTCTGGTTTTGACATAATGTCCACATGTTTAGCTATAAATAATATTTTATTGATTGTATGCAAAATAATTAATACACAAGTTAATGGTGAACTATGTAAGTACAATGTCACAGATTAATTGGTAATTCAATAATAGTCATTCAGATCATACATCACTTACATCTTCATTAGTAACCTGTACATACACATTTTTATTTTCATGTTGAAGAAGTCTTTAATGTCATAAAAGTGACGTCCGTTTAGCCATTGATATAGTTTGTTTTAAATGAGTTAGTATCATTTAATAATTTTGTTTTTTTTGGGTATTTTGTTGTGTATACGTAGATACACACATCACAAGGCAGCTTTTCGCATACTTGGCTGACATAGGAATTTCCTTTAATACAAGTCAGTGGGATCCCTTGTTGGTCGAGAGATTACTTCATACGGTCTTTTGAACAATCTGTTAATACTGTACACACATTTACAGATTTCGTTTATGTAAATTGTGGGAAGTGGTAATAAAACCAGCTTTTTAAGAAATTCATAACTTTAAGTGTTTTGCTCAGCTTAAAGATACAATAATGAAATCATTTAACTCATCATAGGTTCTATTTTGTACAGATAGATAGTCACAAAAAACCTGCGATTTAAAATTAAAAATCAAATTCAGCACAGCCCTGCCTCCCATCATACAAATCGGTACCGTTTGACATGGCCGCTTCCTCCCGCTGTCTTATTCATTCATGAGCACAAAATGGCGGAGTATCGGCATTATATGTTCATTTGCGGCGCATTGGGCCGACACGCGGTCACACTACCAGTCTACCACACTTCACAGCTTCCTGCTCTCACATCAATTAGCCGTCAGGACAATAGCAGGCGGTGCAAGCTAAATGCAATCTTTGTGTTAACGAAAAATCTCATATAGCTTTTAGCGTGGTTTTGCATTTGTATCCCACAGGAAATTGTCACTTTGCAGCATATAAACTATCTCTACGCTAAAGATTCTTCTTAATGTTAGTTGGTAGGAAAGGTGAAAGCAGGAAAGACTAAGAAAACAACAATATCACTTTTGCATTGAGGTAATAAGTATCACTAGAGGGATGACAATAGTTATGTTTATGGTGATAATATTGTTGTTCCACACGATGAGAATGGTGGCAATATTGGGAATGATAATGAAAACTACGAAACGACGAATTCAACTTGGAGAAAAGAAAGAAAGAAGATAAGAAAAAAACGTTTATTAGCGGTAAACATGACGCAGAAAACGAACTCAAACACAAAAAAAAAGTTGTGAGTTGGGGGAAATATGCGTCACTTCCACGCAAAACGGCCATCGCTCAGCATACTTAATACTTACTACCTATCCGAGACAGAGCCCCAGCGCTGGTTTTCATCAACCAGCAACCGCCAAGATAAAACAACATTGTGAAATAAATTAAAGACGATAAAAATCTAGTTCTAAGTCTTTACATAAATAAAAAATTTAAAATGGTAATTTCTGGGCAGAACGACTCACGCGTCGCTGAACTGTGACAATATGTCGATATCATATAATTGATGGTTGAATCTCAATCGAGGCAAGTTGCCAGTATCTTCATCACTGAGAACAATTACTTACCAAAAGTGGGTAAGCGGAACCTGCGAGTGCAAGGAAATATTTCCCCATAACTAATGCCCCACACACATCCAAATAATACAGGATCAAAGTATCTCAACACTAAATCTGATTAGTGTACCATCCTCATCGATCATAGTTCACTTCATACCCACGGTATCATGTCGCCAAGTTACGTTAACTGCATAAAATATAAAGTAAATTTGCAGCCGCCACGTGCCGCGTCATCAGTGCCCTTTGTTGTTGGGGGGTGAGCAGTGGTCCGGGTGCTGACGAGTATTTTACACATTTTAACATAATATTGTAGAAAGTTGGAAGAAGGGCGATTGTGGAGAAAGAGTTTTGGGATAGGGTTAGTTAGACCTCCTGTGGTATTTTGTTACAACAAAATCACATCTTATAATCTATTTATCTATTTAACACCTGAGGAGCTGTTGTGCACAGTAATTCTTTCTATGATTCAATAAGTACCAAAGTTTTTATGAAAATTGTATGAAACTAATTTTACTTACATTTCTTTATCTGATAATTATTGTACTGCTGAAAAGCAAACCTTTAGATACATCTGTCTATTTTTCCACATCCTTTTATATCATTTCATGTGATCTCATATTATTTTCCTTTTATTGAATGTTGTGACATTTTGTATCTAACATTGTCATCTGTCAGTTTTTTCTTTTTCTATGGTATAGAGCTAAGAGGTCGTCTATTTTATTGTAAAGGTATCGTAAAACTAGTGTTAAGCCAGGTTCTCACTGTAAGCAATCTTTATAGTTCCTGGCCGATAACCAATTAAGAAGTATTTGGATTGAAAACTAAAAAAGTCACTTCTAGAACGATCGGCCAGAGGCTATATAAACCATCCGATACTTTTCACCAGGTTCGGTTCTTTTGATTCCGTCTTTTGACTCGGTCTTTTGGCTTCTTTCATTTTGCAATTTTTCTTACTCATCAGTTTATGTTTTTCTAAAAAGCTATTTAAATATAAACCTTTTCTAGAAGTTATTCTCAGTGAATTTATTACCAATATCTTGTGTGCGTTAATGTGTTGGACTCACTTGATCACCTCCGACCCTCCCACTTGCGTCTACGAGAGGAGTTCGAGACGGTTTGCATAGAAATAATAAACGTGGCGTGAGGCACCGCCGCCGGAACAAACACCAACCGACGCGGGCTCCCTCGCAACGGGCTGTGGACTGATGGAGAGGCTGCTGCGAGCTCCCACTCGACGGACTGCGGGACGGAGGAGCGGCCGACGCGAGCTTATTTTATTCGTGAGCTGCTTCGCGACTGTGAGCACGGAGAGGCTGCTGCGAGCTTCAACCACAGACTGCGGGCCAGAGGAGCGGCCGACGCCTCGAGCTACTACCGACTAATCATTTCTAATCCTTAATATCTTTTTACTTACTTTTGTATTTTATATTCTAATAACTTAATTATAATAACTTGTAACCACGTTTAGCCAGTCGGCTAAACGTTTCGTTACACTCCTTGTTAGTTTGTTGCCATCCTTAGCTAATTGGCCGTGTTAGGTGTGACCAGGCGGGGTAATTGCGTAACACACTATCAATAGTAATCGCTTTCATTTTGACAGTTCAACAACATTAATTGCGTTATTTACGTTGTTGAGCAGACAATTTTTTCAAACATATGAAGCAATGGATTAGCAATATCTTTCAAAATGATTCAGATTTGGGCGCTGGTCAGAGGGTTTTGTGGCTGAAGTAACAACAGCCGCACGGGTCAATCGATCAGGTTAAGCCACACTTGCCGCGGTTGGTCCGTGGATGGGTGACCATCTTTACATGCCAAGACCCCTCCGTGCCTCGGAAAGCAGGTTAAGCCGTTGCTCCCGGCTGCCATTCCTGGATCTTTGACAGTCGTTACGGGTCGTCAGAAGCCTGAAAGTCTGACAAGCAGTCTTACCAAGGGGTATCGTGTACCCAGTAACTGGGTGGTGGAAGTCAGGTAGGCAGTCGCTCCATGTGAACACTGTTAGAATGGTACCCGATTCCATATATTGGATATTTGGAGTCAGAGCAGCACGCCATCTTCTTCCGTATAAATATACAAATCAGTCATCATCTCTACTGTACGAAGAGAAGGCAAATCACTTTCTTCTTTTTATGAATTTTGTCATCGCGTTGCAGAAATCTTTCTACTATAGGAACAAGAAATGGAACACAAAATGACAATGTTGTCTTCGGTTTCTTCCAGTTTTATAGTGGCCAAACTGCGCATGCTATACTATGAGCATTATTTTCGCTGCTTACTCCAAATCTGTATTTAGAACCACATTCCTCAAGCAATCATGTCAACTTCAGAAAGAAGTACCTAAATAACAACTACAACAGCTACATTTGGTCTACAACTTTGGTTTCCGGGCGGTTCCATCATAACGGCCGTCATTAAACTCTGTAATTTTCACCAGTATTTAATTTTAAGGTGTCAAAAAAACAGTCTGTATTTGGACACCCGTTATTGTGTCAACGTTGTCCTCTTTCTTATGAATTTCTTCTCCATCTACAAAATCAACTTCAGAACTCGAGAATTTCACCGCCTTATTTACATCATCCGCTACAAATCAATATCAGCCGATCGCAGCGTTATTTTATTCAAACGGAACCCTATACAGCGGGTTCGGCGGCAGTTCGGCTGGTAATTGTCAAATTAACGCGCGCAGATCAAAGGCGCCGGCGATTTGTCGCGTTCTCATGATGTGATAAGTTTCGCGCGCGATTACGTTGGGGCAGGGTGCCAGTGGCGGAGGGAATGGGGAGGTGTGGGCAGTACCACTTAGAAGGTTGTTGGCTGCTTAACCAGTCTAACCTGTGGATGCCTTAATTACTTATGGCCTCCTCCAGTCAGGTCAAAACACTAAACTATTTGACCAGTTTGTATAAAAGGTTTTTTTTTTTAAATAGAAACGCATCTAAACACAAACGGGAATCTTGGAATTCTGCTGGTATACAATTATAGTCGGTACTGTAGAGATTATAGCATATTTGGTGTTTGAATGCAATCCTCTATGAATACGTTGTTATTTAGATGGCCGAATAACGAGACAATAATTCATTTAGATAGAGAATAGAAGGAAACAGTCGTAGGTGTCAGTTCTTGGCTGACAAGCCATCGAACAAGGATAAAATATATAAAAATGTACTAACGTATATTTTCTACGAATAATACCGAGCTTACACGCCAAATATGTGTTTCCTATACCCGTCCCGGTACAGAGCCCGCAGTTTTTCCCGCAGAGGGAATGTCATGATTTCGTATCAATTGTGATGTTACTTGCACTGGTTGGCCATGTTGATCGCGGTGTCAGCAACTTTGAAGAGCAATACATGCTCTTCGAAGTTGCTGACAGACAGTTATAAGTTGATAACTGAATTGATAAACAAAGAAATAATAAAAGACCTTTTCAAGTGTAACATTTCGTTACTCATCCATCATCATTGTTTTTTTTCTTTGATTCCAAGTTTCTTGCAAAAACCCAATGAACCGATCTGTTCTGTAAAAATATCTCCGTAAAACAGGCGTGAAGTGAGCTTGAAGTAATCTGATAATCCACCTGATGGAACCTGTGGATTAGTTTAGTTTTCTTGATTCTTCAATTCGCTACCACTGCCGCCTCACAAAGCGCGTTGTTGACTCTGTCCCCCTCGTGTTTCCAGCTAGGGGAGCAAAGTATTCAAGTAGGGTAATTTGTTTTGTTCCTCAGTAACGGATTACTATTAGTAATTTTATACGACAATATGAACCTAGTAACCTTAGCAGAGCAGAAGGTATGAGAGATTTCAACCGGTAATAAGATTTTGGCCGCAAATAAAGCGGGTCCGTAACAAAAACATCAATATCTTCCAAAATATTAAAGCTAGCTTTATGAAATAAAGACTGTATTATAGACCATTTTATAGTGTTGTGTAAATCAATTATATATAATATTTTGAATTTTGAAAAAGTAAGTAAAAAGCAATTTTCACTAGATTTAGAAAATTGTGCTATTGAAAGTAATAAATGCCATATTTTACACATGTTAGTATTTTGTATTGCCACCACGAGCTATTATCTAAGCTTAGATCTACCTCGGCTTCAAACCACCAACTCTCTGGTATGTTTTCGAGCAAAGTTGTGCTAGCAAAGTCCTCGTTCCGTTATCCGTATGATATCTCTTGTCTTAACTAAATGATTTTGTGGTTTGTATATAATTTTACTGTGGTAGTAGGCGGTTGTACAGATCCCTGTAAATCCGAAACACACTATCAGTAGCTATCGCTTTTATTTTGACACTTGAACAACATGCACATTACATTGTGTTAGTAACGTTGTTGGAGCAATGGATTAGCAATATCCTTCAACATTACTCAGATTGTGATGTCATTATATTGAATAGTGTAAGGCAATTAGGGTACGGATCGTAATCCTTTCGGAACGGTTTCATCATTGTTCTATCCTATTAACTTACCTTAATGTTATCTTGTCATGGAGCCCTTGAAGATTTAGATGAGTTTTCTCCAATTGTAAACATCCTACATTTTTCTGCATTAACAGGCCATAATAGATAAGAGTGGTCTAGCGTTTTAAGTTTTATAATGGGTATCTGACAATTGTTCATTTATGGAAATGTGTAAAACCTTAGCATCGTTACAATAGAACATACCAGAATAATGTATTAACAAATAATTTATAGGTACATTAATTATTCTGCATGTCTCGTTACCAACTCGTTCATATCATTATCGAATTCCTCGAAACTTTAATGATATTGTAAAACAAAAATAAACAGTTGCTATCATTACCGGAGTTAAAAACCGCCACTCACGAGCATTTGTGATGGCTGTCAGCGAGGTAGCGCTAACTCGAAAAAAGAATTTAAGAAATGAAATAATAACCGTGAAGCGTCCGGTGGATGGCGGTGGCCGGTCGCCGGCCGGCCGGTCGCGACGCCATTGTCCGACCGTCACCGGTGACTTTACAAAATACTAACGACCCGAAATGTTTTTAGAAAACAATTTAAGAAGCTTCCGTTTAAAAGTTGGTTTATTTATCCTATTGTGCGTAAGCGGATCGTTTCGTATCGTAATTGTTGACTGACAGTCGCTGGTAGCTGTGGGAAGCTAAGAAATGTTTTTTTCTTGAATCAAATAAACATTAATAATATTTCAATTCAATATGGCCGACGCCACTGTAATTATTGTGGTCTGTTATTGGAACGGCAACTGACGTGTGAAACGGAATTTTGAACTGTTCCTAATGAAAAAAGATATTATTTTAGTTTTGGAGTTTGATATTTATTTTGTATTGTAAGTAAGCGGTCAGTGTGCATTTACCGTAACTGCGGCAGAAGGTGTCGAGTGTTAGTAAGTAAGAACAGTAATATCATTAACTGCCTCTAGGACGGATTGCTCCAGAAACTTATCAAAATATGAACTTGTTTTTGAAATTATCCCACGTAAACAGTACCTACCTACGTTTATATTTTTTATAGTTTCCGACATTCACGGAGTACCGGGATAAATAAAAGTACCCTACGTCCTAACCCAGGTCATGGCCTTCGAATGCTTTTCGTTCAATTCCGTTTAGCAGTTAAGGCTTGAAATGTAAGAGACAGACAAATCGCTATTTAAAAAGATAGGTAGGTACACAAAAATTTCAATATCAAATACTTACTCGTGGGTATTTGAATTTTAAAACCGTATTTTATAACCGTGGGGGATGATTATACAAAAACGGTGAAATACTTAATTCGGAAAAATTAATTTATATTTTGATATACCTGACTTCGGAAATGCTGTTTCCCTTTCAAACTTCCATCCCCTATATCACCCCCTTTGGGATCACTTTTGAGACAAAAAGTAGCCTATGTCCTTCTTCAGGATGCCATGTGATTCCTTGTAAAATGTTATCAAAATCCGTTCTGTGGTTTAAGGCGCGCAAAAGGCAACATATACCGACTGACAGACAGAGAATTACTTTCGAATTAATAATATTAGTATGGAAGTATGGATTTCCAAAGAAAAAAAAAAAAATTACTGTAGTGTAAATTCTTCAAATTAGAAGCTCAATATCTCAGTTTGTTTTAAAGTGATCTTATTGCCAAGTTAAGTGAGTACATTTCGACAAACTTATCTATGCAACGGCCGTTTTTCGAACTAATATTTTGAATGGGACATACGAACGGTTTTTGTTTAACTTTTTGATTTCCGTCGAATTGTACAGATAAGTTGGTCGTATTATGAGGTCTTCTTGAACCTCCACGTTTTGGATACTATGTGGCTATGTGTGGCGCGTTTGGTATGTTGCTTTCCCTTCTATTGTGAATTACATTGCCTCCCATATTTTCCACTTGCAATCCTGTCAGATCTTTTCAGTATCCGTTTCCTGGCAGCGTTTCTCATGAAGCTCTTCTGTACCAACGTGGTGGTCACTATAGTATCCTCGCCACTGTTCCCACCATAACTAGCGGCTAATAATAGCGTGCCTATTACCGACCCTAACGTCGATTGTACGAATTGCCGTCATCCGCGCCGCAATGAGGATGCTGCGATCCCGGCCATTGGCTGGCGCGCCGGATGCTCGCCGTTCGCCCACTCTTGCGCACCTCCCTAGCGTGTCAATCTTCATAACTGGCAGTTACTGGACGTTTATGTGAATGCTTGTATGTATGTATAATCTAGGTATTTACTGATGGTGTCTGTAGAGCTGCTTAATTCTAAATCGCGAAATACTAAAATAGGTCCAGATGAAACGGAAAAAATACTCTGTTTGAAAATACACTCTTCTTTGTACAATGTTCACTATCGATTCATTTGCTTAAGTATTACCAGGCATATCTTGTGCCCGGTGTCTTGCGTAAAGTAGTATTTGGGATGAGAACGAATTTTTCACTTTATGGCCAAGAATTTGATTACATACTTAGAAAAAACTTTACAAGCACATAACATTTTTATTTCCTACTGATGGTGTAAAGTACCTATATGAAAACAAAGAGCTTACGCTCCTGTTCTAAATTCATTGGGATCTAAACCAAGATCAGGATAATGTCGATATACAAGACTGCACTGATTTGTGATTTGATTTTAGAACATTTGCAGGGACTTCTAAAATCTAATGGCTAATGTCTTATTACAAGTCGTTGGTCTTTATCCAAGTATTTAGGCAAAGTGAAACGGATAACATCATGGAGACTTACAAAATTGAACAGCTGAATTGAAATAACAATACTCCATCTCATTGTAATCCAATCAGCTTCATAAATAATAAAATATGACAAAAATTAATGTTTGTTTCTATAACAAGCTCGAGATCTTATTTGAAAAAAAAAAGAAAACAATTTAAAGCTGACAGAAGCTCAGTGAGCAGCGAAACGTATTCAAATATCGAAAATTGTTGACAAATTAAGTTCCCTACGACTCCCTTACCACTTGAGAACGACTCGACGAAATTTTAAACTGTCTAACAAAGTTCCAATGACCCTTCCGAAATGGTTATGTGACCTGCAATGCCAGCGTGTAAAGCTCTTTTTTGACTGCTTTTTCGTTTTCAGGATACATGCCTATATTTGTAAAGCTATACGGAGGGACGGTACCGAGCCGTTCGTTTTACTAGTTACTCAATTAGGCCTTTTGTATTTGTTTATCTGAGTTTGTATAGCGGCAGAAAGGGATAACTATACAATTTGAAACGTATTTGAAAGAGACAGGCTATGCAAAGTAATTTGAGACAGTTCTTTTCACTGGCGCGGTAATACGTTCCTATTTTGAATGGCAACACGAAACTGGCGGGAAATGAATTCAAATTGTGTTCTGTTTTTACTTTTTCTAATTTGTGTAATGGCCGCCTGGCTGGCTACGGATTTTCTTTGATACTTTCTTTTCTAAAAGCTCGGTTCCGGCACGGTTGGAGTTGAGTTTTTAAATGATTAGTGAATGTTTCCATTACTTAATACAGTTGCGTATTAATGTTTCTTATATGATTAACATTTATATCCCTGAATTGACAACATTTGTAATAACAAATCGAACGAAGAACAACTATAAGATCAAAATACCAGAATCCATTGCGCACGGGTGTATTTGTGGCGGCATTTACACCGCCACATGCGAACAACGCATCACACTGACGTCACACAAATCCTGCATCGCGCAATCAGAGTTAACCGCGCAGCTAGCATATATACAACTTCCCGACATCAATCGTTGGGCATTTGCCCACCAGATACGACATCCATCTGGTCGGAAGATCCTCCCTTTTCCAAAGAGTATGAGTGAACTTAAAACCCTGTTCCTCATATCTCTTCATATTTAAAACTAGCTTATATATAAGAATTGTGATTGGAAATGGGATTTGTATGGCTCCTTTATTCTTTGATAAAATACCTGACGAAATTACAAAATTACCTTTGCAAATCATTTCAAAACTTTTACAGAATTATGTAGAGATTAATAATATTATTCTGTGCAACATTTCTGTTTTTTTTTGTAGAATCTTTGGTTTTTATTTTTACTAAGGCAGAATGTACATGGATCCTCTTATTAATTTATGAACTTATTTTTATGTACCTACTTACATTCTAAGCAATTAAAGACCTATTCTATTATATTTTTTTTTTCATTTCATTCAATAATGACAGTCGCACATAAGGTTTTTTTAAGTCCTCGTTAAGTTCGTGTGGACTAATGCATTGACAAATACGTGTCATCAACACTGAACCCAAGCACTGAACAATTTCACAGTCGATATAATTTAAATTCCTCGTCTGAATGAACATGATTGACAATTGATCTTGTATTCCTGTCATACACTCAATAAGGACGGAACGCATTGAACTGTCTCGAGCTTTATAAAAAGTTTTGAAGTAAAAGTATTTTTATATTCTCCGCTCAGCTCTCTGACATTTGTATGCCTTTTCTCAAATTTTTATTTTACAATACCTAATACTAGAAAATCGGTAGAACTATCACAATAAGTAGGTACTTACGAATTTACGAAGTGAATACAAAACAGTCTATATACCTACATAACTATTCAAACTTTTTACCAATTTTCTTATAAAAAACCAGCTTTGCTTTGTTTTCATTTCAAAATATTTAAAAGACGTGCAACCCTTACTTGTAAGGTAAAAATTCATGCCACCCTCTCGCCCGTCTCTGATTGAGCAAATATCGTAATATCAATGTGACTGCGATCGCGACCGATGGTGCATAAAACATCCCCGTTACAAACCCAAACAACCCGTGGCTGGTGTTATGCAAGATGAATAAAATTGTTACAGTGATCTTTTGATGATTAAATTTTATGATTTTATTTTCTATATTTAGTTACATAAATCTGAGGAGAAGCCTTTATGGCTTCGCACAGGTTTTTTTTCCATTATTTTGTTAGTTTAAATGTAACCTACTTTTTAATGGTTTGAATTATTAAAGTTTCGTTTACATATTTTTAGTACAACCTAATAACAATACTGTAGGTAGTATTATTCAGTTAAATAGGTTTGATCACATCAACTATAAGTGGAAGAGCTAGTCTCCTATCACAATCATTTCTTTGCCTCCATAACATAATATAGTGTAACGCAAATATGTTAATGGAAATAGTCTTTTTTTTTAAATCTGGATTCGAGATTATACCGACAATGTAACTTGCATCTCGAAAAATATTATGATATATTTTATGATGTAATATTCTATTGCCTATCTTCAATTACTCCATCCTTCCATCGCTGTGCCACCCTCGATCGGCGATCCTCGGTGATGAACTGGGAATCGCGGCCGTGTGCAAATCCTCTTACATTTGTTGACGCACAATCATACATCGCTGACACTTAGGGATTTATTTGACTCCGTGTGCCTTAAGAATATTTTTTTTACGCAAATGAGGTTTAAAGGAGATTCAAGAAAAGGAATTGAATATAGAAAAAAGTATTTGAAATTTAATAGAAAAGAGGAATTGATATAATTCATAAAGTCCGGGCTTAAATTTAGTTGCCTAAAAAGCCCTAGTTTGTAGACTACTAAAACGCATTTTCAATACTACAATTATTAAAGGTTATTAATCTCAAAATGAAAATCTCTTTCCCTCATTTCTAAATACCTAAACTATTATAAAAAGTCTAAAAATATCAATGTGATAGTCTGAAAACGACTGCTTTATCATCTGGTTTCTTTATACAACACTAGCTTCTGCCCGCGACTTCGTCCGTGTGAAATGTCTTGTTCTCCGATCCACCGCATTGCATCGCCTGCCCGCGCTATTACTTCGTTTTTGCATAGATTTCTTTGTGCCTTTTTTTTCTTTTTGCTCAGACCCTATGGGTCCTGGCGTGATTTTAAATAACCTGTAGCGAAGGCTACAGGTTATTTAAAATCTCAAGAATTGGACTATCAAATGATTTTTTGAAATCCAACCGGTAGTATCAGTAACTATCCCCTACATACATACACACTTACAAAGAAACAAATTTTACTTCTTTATTACTTATTTATAATATTTTTATATTTTTTTTATATTTACTGCCTCGTTGGTCTAGAGGTCGCAAGAGATACTGCTGAGCATGAGGTCTTGGGTTCGATTCCCAGGTCGGGCAAAGTTTTATAGGGTTTTTCTATATAGAATTTCTCAGTAGTAGCTCGGAGTCTGGATTTGTGCCCGGCATCATGTCAATAGGCTCGCCCCCTATTACATGGGACTTAAATATAACTGGCGAAATGTGGATGTACTATAGGTACACCTCTGCCTAACCCTTCTGGGATTACAGGCGTGATGTTATTTTATAATATTTTTTTATGAATTATGAATTACTATAGTATTAAAGTACAGATTTACACGGAACCGGACATCATTACATTTACAACGCTGTAAAACGCTACGCTTCATGTGCAAAGTGCAATTCTCATCCAAAGTACATAATTATATTGCAAACGTTAGTTGAAAGTATTGTTTCCGTCTTCGGAAATAGTAGCACTGTAAGCGATGGCCACGCGTGCAATAAATTGACAAAAAGGTCGATCATCAATTTTGACACTCACTGGTTTAGATCTAAATCCAAACAGCCACTACTTTATGTTACAAATAGTTCTTAATCGTACCGATATAGTATAGTTGTGCCAGTTGTCACAAACACAACCTAAGACGTTAGCTCTAGCCATATACTAATAAAATATCTGATGTATAGCGTACGTTGTCTCTATGTAAGTACAAAAGTGATCTGGGGGAAGTGAGAACATTATAAAATGTCTTGATTTGTTTCAACTTTCAGTGTTAAGACTGTTTGGAACATGAAGTGTTCTAGATACCGTTAGTATGCGGATTTTTAGCACTAATTGCTATTCACAAATCACTAAATGCGTTACCTTCAAACGTCTGACAGAAACTGTGTGATGTTTAAAATTCGTTTAGCGCTAAATGTACTAAACGATTTGAGGTGCAATTCTTAATATCTCTATCTATTTTTAACGGTTTTGGGCGATGACGGAAAATTCAACAGATGGCTTGAGGCATATATTTTTGGGCAATGTTTAAACAGTGAATAGCTCCCAAAGAAGCGCTTTGGCTCCTAAGACACATAACTAAATTAAATTAATTATGAAAGCGACAAATAACATGCTCTGATTCCCACGTGAAACTATAACAACTAAATTAAAGCAGAAACAATGCACATATTAAATGTTGACTTTTTTCAATTACCACTCTAAATCGAGTGCTGTTTGCAAAATACAGCTAAATTGTGTAGAAAAGCCAACCCTTTGTCTTCCAAGGGTCGTTCGTGCTCTTAGGAATACTTGATTAATGGAGGGTTATTCGTCGTTTTGCGGTTATGTTGGGAACGTTGTGGACTAATTGTTATATTTTGACTTTGTAGCATTGCAAGGGTTGCAGGGCACTTGATTTTTAAGTCCTATTGACTTGTCTTAAAGAGTTTTTAATGTGAATGGCTTTCAAATTGTGACTTCTGTGTTTTATTTGTATAGTTTCCTGTTGTGTTAGTTAGTTGTTTTAATATGAGCGTGAGAGAAAATGCAAGTTAGTTAGTATTTAATAATGTACCCAACTTGACTTCTTGAAGTTTCTCACGGAATTTTTCTTAAGTGGCAGTATTGACTTTGTGTTTAAAAAGTCTTTCAATTTATTTTTTGCATTAAACAGTGTAAGTTGCTTTAGAGACTCGTAATTAAATATTTGTACTTACGTTAATACCTTTATGGCAGACTAGTCGGGTCAAATTCAAATTCAAAATATTTTATTTCACATAAACCTACACTTACGAAACGTCAGAAGCTAGGTGCTCGGTTCCAATTAGTCGTTTCCTATGGAGAAGAGCCGGCAAGAAACTCCACGGTTACTCTTTTAAAAATAATTTGCATTTACAATGTTTTCATATTACAGTGTTAATAGGTACCTATGGGAGGACATTGGTGCCGATTCTCTCTAAAAATCACTAAAATAAACTAGACTAAAAATCACTAAAATTTGGTTTAATCCTGTCAAATGACGGTTTTCCATTCTGAAATTGACTAAAGTGACAAAACTTAACTATATATTAGTTTGACAGCACTAAGATGGCACTGAGTTTTTAGTTTAGTGAAAATGGCAATTTTGCTATTCAGAATTTTACGTTTTTCACCAAAAAAAAAATATTGTCTAACTAATTCTGAACATGAATCTGACTACCTTTAATCGCGATTAAAAAGGTGTGGAATAAAATTAGTTGGCGTGAACTAAAATTCACACCAACACCTCGACTTCAGACGTGCAAAAAGGGTACTTTATTTATTTTTTCTTTTTTGCTCGGTGAAAAAGAAAAAATAAGAAAAAACGGAAAAAGTGAAAAAGAAGAAAAAACGGTGTGTCCTATCACAAAAATAATGAAAATTTCGACCGCTTATGTAAGCCCGAAACCTCTACATGTAGATATTTTAATTTTTATATTTTCCATCCAAAAAGTAAAAACTTCCATACAAAACACGTCGAGGCTGCCCCAGGCTGCCTCCGGCTCTAACAAAGACGTTGCAAAACTAATAGAAAAAAAAACACGTGGACTCGCGATTGTCAAATTCGATTATAGTTGTGTCAAAATTATTTTTAAATTTAGAGATTTTTTTCGCAGAATAGCTTCAAGATTCTCATAGTAAAAAGTAAGGAATTTTAGTGATAGTTTAGTTAGTTTAGTTCGGTGTACAAGAGAATCTGCACCAGTGTCGTAAGTGTAAGTAGACGATTCTAGTCTAGACCGAATATAAAAAAAATGTCCGCTTCAAAATATCTCTCCATTTCAGTCAGGATGATTTTACGGCGACTTTGCCACTAAAGTGATTCCAACCCTCCCTACCCCTTCTAACCCGTTTTCTACTGTTATGCTGTCAAGTCTTAATGCAATCCTTATATCGTACCTAAGTGGTTCATAGGAGGAGAATCTGTGGCGTAAGCTTCCCATGGACAGGCGCGACGCGAAAGTGCGACGCGACTATGGTAGTACAATTTCTATGAAACCCTTAGGGAGGTTTTTCTTGTGGGCGCGTTCCTTGAGGCGTCGACCAGCCCGCCGGTTGAACGCGTCCCAGAGGGTCATGGCTGTCCGGCTGGTCCGGGGATACCGCACGGTTTCCTGCGAGGCGGCGAGCCTCCTTGCCGGATTGCCACCATGGGATCTGGAGCCAAAAGCCCTCGCGCACGTATGGGAGTGGCGCGAGGAGGCAAAACGCCGGGGTGTAACTCCGCTGCCGCGAGAAATCACGGTACAGCGGACAGAGCTCCGGCGGGATCTCATGGCGGCATGGAGGGTGCGATTGTCGCAACCCAGTGCTGGGCACGCCACAATAGCGGCGGTAAGTCCCCTCTTTGAGGAGTGGTTGGAGAGGCGCCACGGCGTCCTCACCTTCCGCCTGACACAGGTCCTCACCGGACACGGTTGTTTCGGGAGGTTCCTGTTTCGCATAAGGCGGGAGGAAACGCCCGGGTGTCACCATTGTGTGGATCGCCCGGAGGACACGGTGGAGCATACGGTGGAGGTATGCCCAGCTTGGGTGGAGCACCACAGTATCCTCAGGGAGGCGATTGGCGGCGGCGATCTCTCGCGTCCGGCCCTGGTCCAGGCCATGGTACGGAGCGAGATGGAATGGAAAGCCGTCACCTCCTTCCGCGAAGCAGTAATGCTCGCGAAGGAGGAGGCGGAGCGGGTGAGGGAGAGAGCCTTGCGCCCTCACGCCCCCACTAGCCGCCGCAGGAGACGCCCTGGGCGTCGGGAGTCGCCTGCAGATTCCCAGCCACCGTAGGCGCGGGCTTGCGGACGGCGAGGAATGGGTAGCTCGCCGTCCGGTAAGGACCAGGCCCGGGTCGACGGCGCGTTGTGTTCCACGCGCGCCTCAAAGAGATGTCAGCACAAAGTGACGGGGTCCGATAGGGCCGACGCCTCAGGGTCGCGGGTTATTCTACAGAGAAAACCGTGGCCCTGGCACAGGCAACTGAAGGAACACGGGTGGGTTTTAGTCAGTAAAAGTCTGACACGCCCTCCCGCTCCACCCAGAGCGGGAGAAGTCATTTGATGATTTCCCACCCAAAAAAAAAAAGGGAGGTTTTTCTACTAGAATCGCGTCATAACCGTCGCGTCGCGCGTGGCTACCGGAGCCTTTATTCTATGCTGTAGAGCTATCATCATCATTATCATTACATTCACTCCTCCTCCCTTTTGTGCCATGCTTTTTGTCTTAGATACTAAATATTATAAAGAGAAAAGATTTGATTGTTTCTTTGTATTGAATAGGCTCCGAAACTACTATTAGAAGCCGAAATTATGTCTGTTGAACATAGGCAACATTTTTATTTTTTTCGAAATCCACGCGGACGAGCTAAGTGCTAGTTAATCATAATTATATTTTATTTCTTTCTGAATGTATCTTGGACATTACTGACATCGGTGAAGGAAAACATCGTGAGTAAACCTCGACTTTATAAGTCTGAAATCGCCAACCCGTCTTGAGCAAGCGTGGTGATCATGCCTTCTCTGTATAAGAAGAGGCCTTTGCCCTGCAGTGAGACAATAATAGGCTGGTCTTATTATTTCACGTAGGTAGTGAATACAGTTCTTATATTAAAGTTCATAGGTCGCTATGTATGCCAAGAGGCGTACAAATATGGTTGCAAGAGAAATAAGAACAATATGGAACAATTTCAAATAATCATGAATTAAAATTAGTCACAATATTCAATTAAGAATTGTTTCTACAGTCAAATAAATAACTAATTCTACATTGTAGAATTAGTTATTTATTTTATTTTTAAATCTACATTAATGTATTAATCAGAATTTCATCAGGCGTATAAAAAAAAAAAAATACTGTTTTGTTTTCCTTTCTTCCCTGGTAGAGCTGGCTGAGCTAACCTAAAAAAAAAACCCCTCATCCAATGTCACATTACTACGATGTTGAATGCATTTGGAGCATTTTTCCAGTGACCGGGTGCTTGTCATAATGAACGGAGGTTCGTTAAATGTTTCAAGAGCCCTCAACGCTCATTCAGAACCCACTTAATCCTACTTACCTTGCAGATGGACACGCGGCTGCCAAAGGGTTGAAGTTTTGGCAAATTTTATACCATTCAATTGTTTTAAATGTCATGAGAAGCTTCAAACTCAAACAATTTATTTCAATTAAACCATTTACAGGCACTTTTGAATTGTCAAGGAGTCGGTCAGTCAGAAATATGAAGATAGTTGCACATTCCAAAGCTTAGTAGGTACTTAGGGAGAAGAAACTCCATGGACACTCTTTTTTTTTTTTTTTCTTATAAATGTAATAGTTACATCATTAATGTTGATCCTATAAGTGAGAACGATGTACAAAAAACGTACACGTTAAAAGCGTCCAGAGTGCAGGAAAAAATACATAAAAACAATCCAAAAAATTAATTAATAAAATAAGCCGTGGCAGCTAAGAGATGACCAATCTCAACTGACGGCGCCCGTTCACGAACATGATGCATGGATCAGCACCATTCAGCTCAAACATTTTGGAGGTAGCTAAATGATCCAACACACGCTCTACCGTCAGCGAGACATTTGAGTGAGCATGACATACTATCAGCCGCCAGGGCACATTCAAGTCAATATAAGACATTATTCGGTAAATGGTAGCTCCATAGCACATGGTACTCACACCTATGCTAAGCATTTATATAAAACAAAGGAGATTGAGTTAATACAATGCAAATATATTCTTACAATCTTCTGCAGCTCCAACAGTATTTCAAATGGTAATTAATAATTTATGGTGTGGAGCAGGAACAGCATTGAGCCAGGCATTTTTATAAGCGATGTAATCTCCAAACTTATAATAAGGCCTGCCAGTATAATGTGAATGTAGGTTACTTAATAAAGTTTTTGTTTTCATGAATTCACTGATAGTCAACGCACAAACCGAACTGCTGCGTCTAGAAGCGTGCGCAACTTTTGCGCAAGAGTTCCATATAACGAAGGTGGGCATTAAGAAAGGATTTTTGAAAAACATTAAGTTTACTCGTTAATTAGTAGTTGCTTAATTGATTAAATTCAATCATTCATTTAGGTTCACATCCCTGAATTATTAGTAATTAGTAAATTTAACACAGTACATAAGTGTACTGTATGAAGGGAAGACGACCAAAAGGAATAAACCGGCCAAGTGCAAGTCGGACTCATACACGAAGGGTTCCGTACCACAAGGTAAAACAAATTTTAAAAAAAACATGTTCCCTGTCCATGTAGGAAAAAGGGCTGTCTTTTGAGACCTCAGAAGGCTTATGATACTGGGTTTGGGTGAAAAAAAACGCGCTCAGACGTGATCTGAAGGCTGTTAGAGGCAGCATCTAACGAGTGGTACACTCTGCAGAAGACCGCATAACTTGGAGACGCGTCGTATGTGAACGTCGGAGAAGAAGAAGATGGAGACCCACTTATTTTTTTTTATTTTTTTTATTATTTGTGATTATAGCGGCAATAGAAATACACACTCTGTGAAAATTTTAACTGTCTGTGTGTAAAATTATCAGTCGTCCTTGGTCCAGTTATCCGTCCGTCCGTGCGACACACACACACACGTATCACATGTGATACGGCCTGATGACAGACAGACGGACGGACGGAATAGGGTTCCGTTGGTATCTTAGATTACGGAAACCTAAAAAGTACCTAACCGTTTCTGCAACCTCCAAGTGACCATTTACCATTAACTCACCCCACAATCTAAACCAAACAGACACAACACAAAGAAGCTCACCAGATAACATAACAAGTAACAACATTCCCATAACAGAGAGCATCGTAACTGTAGATATATCTATCAAGAGGTTAGTTCCCATGCCTGCGCAGGCGCTTGACTTTTGACACCAACGCTCACTTGCTGGTCTTTCACTTTTTAGTATGGACGGGTTTTATTCGATTGATGAGATGGCGATATGGATAAAAAAAAACTTAAATTTACCAACAGACGCGAATGCCATTTGTCTAGGCCCTCTGGGTCGATATTTTTTTTTTTTTGGATGGGAAAGCATCATATTACTTCTCCCGCTCTGGGTGGAGCGAGAGGGAGTGTCAGACTTTTACTGACTAAAACACACCCGTGTTCCTTCAGTTACCTGTGCCAGGGCCACGGTATCTCTTTCGATACCCGATACTTACACGGTATCCCAGCGCGCCGAAAGAACACACTGTTGGATTTTCAACTCTCAGCGCTAAGCAGTGAGTTGAAGATCCAGTAAACGAATAATATACGCGATATTTTTACGGCCGTACGAACGTGGACTAAGGAAGGATTTTTGAACATTCATCCCTCCCTAAAGGGGGGCGTCATTTGCTGATGGGGAATCTCATCGGGAACACAGCTTGTTATGAATAGTTTCAAGAGAAAAATACTTTGACTATTAGATTTTTTTTTCTGATAATGCACTTTTTGATTGGCCAGACACCGGAAATAACTGACTTAAAAATCTTAAAAAATCTACGAAAACAAAATCGAATTAGAAACAGAATCAGCGAAAGAATAAACCAGCGACCGTACCGATGCGGCGAAGCGATAAATATAGTTAAGCGAGAATTGTTCGTCAAAAATACGAGTAATTTTAATTGCGTCGCTGATAGAGGCGGCATTATCGCGTTAATCACGCTCTCTGCTCGCTCCCCGCTGTATTCGTTCAGCTTAATGCTTCTCTGATTTTTATGACAATTACTTGTCCTTTGTTCTGTATAGTTTGATGAGTAGCTGTGTTTATTTTAACCTCTTTTTGTCCGAAAACGTTATATTATCTTAAATTACAAAAAACTTCTCGTTCAGTAAACTCTTCTTTCAGTACCTGAAGCTCTCTGTGGCGTACGAACTTTAATACAAATGGTTATCCAACTTTCATATAAATATAGGTTTGTTCTACATATAGGCATCAACTCATTGATTTAAAAAGTCAAGCGTAAGACTGATTGAAAGAATGAAACTTTTTGTTTCAATACTTTTACAATTCCTAGAAATGAAAGAAAATCTCCGTCACCCGATGTGCAAAAGCTGCCAGTAAAGTTTTAGATTCGAAACCCTTTTTTTGTCGAACATGTCTCAAAACCACTTACAAACTCCACAACCCAATCTAAAAGCAAATAACCCTACATTATACACAAACAGCATCACTGTAGTGAATGTAATACACTGACAATCTCGGCGTATCATCTCTGCGCACAAATCGAATCAGTCGCAATCCCAGAGACATATTGTTCAGCGGGAACGGATCCAATCTGGAGATTTGTTGACGTCACCCGCACACCCCCGCACCCCCGCGCCTCGGGCTAAGGAGTCATGTTAACGAAATAATTTCGATATTGTAGATTTACATGAGAAATTTGATTGTGTAGAGAGAAAATAATGTTGGCGAGGCTGATATTGAATAAAAAGTAGAAATTTAAATTGAAATGCCCACAGAGAAAGAATAGTACTAAAAGGTAATAGCAGCTGAGCTGTCAGTGCCGCTGATGCTAGGGATTGACCAAGACAGGATGATACTGACACCCACTCCACGCAAGTCTTCACGGTGAGATTCTTACAGAATCGACTTGCTGGTCGACAGTGACAACTCACCTAAGTTTTTACAGTGAGATGTTTACAGAATAGACTAGCAGTATCGATGTTGAAAGTGACTTGCAGTTTGGGCACCCCCGTCAGCCCCCGTTTCTCGAACTGAGAAGTTGTGTTAACAAAATAATTTCGATATAGATTTACATGAAGAATTTTATTGAGGGATCGATGCGTCACATAATCGTGAACGGGCGCCGTCAGTTGGGACTGGTCATCTCTTAGCTGATTTTAATTATCTTTTTTTTTTGTTTCTATTCGCTGTACTCTGGACACTTTTAACGTGTACGTCTTTTTTAAATTCTTCTTACATATAATTATAAGTTAAACATTACTAACGTAACTAATATTTCTGACATAATATTATTTTAAAGCGTGCCCATGTAGTTTCTTGCCCGTTCTTCTCCATAGGTCGAATAGTATAGCAGGCTATAGTCGGCTTTAGAATGGGTAACTAGCTTCATTTTTCTGACTGACATAAAAAAAAATGAGTTTGAGTTTGAATGTTGGCGAGATAGATATTGTAAGAAGGGTAGGAATGGGAACTGAAATGCTCAGAGGAATTATGGTACTACCTACAAGTTATGAAAGTCCAGATTAAGTGAGCACAGTAAGAGGTACTGTAACAATGTTGATAGTGATGTGCAGTTGGTGCACTTGCTAATATCGCCAGTACGTTTACATGGCCACTTTAAAAGTCTGTTTTTATAACAAATGTATATTAAATGTTATATATTAATATTATGTATTTAAATATACATAATATTATATATAATATGGAGCTGTCAGTCATAATGCCTGTTTTGTAAAAAAAAATATTTGGTTTATTTAAAAAAAAATACAAACAACAAATAAATGTTAGAAACATTCGATTTTTTTCACAGCAACAACGCATACAGAAAGATCGTAAATCCCAGAATATTTTAGCTAATCCAAGACTAACATACTTACATACATTATAATATCCGGTATCCCCCAGATCTTAATAACACTCAGTATAAAAGAAATCCAAAACCTCATTACTAACAGATTCAACAAGATCTTGGTCATGTGGGACTTGATACATTACTTATTCATTGGCAACTAAACGGGGCATGAAACATTGGGTTATGTTCTCATTCAGACGTTACTGCTCTAATTGTGTGGGGATGCCGGTGTCAGATTACTGAGGGTCTGACTTACGATGGAAATTGTTTAATAGAATTTGAATTGAACTTTTTTAGAGCCACTGAACGGTGCTGTGACATTGAACTTTAATTGTTCTAATTTTGTAAAATTATGTTTCTTTGTGGAGTTAGCTTTCTTAATTGCAGTCCTTGCTTTGTACACTTTCATTAGTACGCAATTATGATTTGCAATCATTATCATTATACGCATTCAGCATAATGACGTCTACTGCTGGACATACGTCTCCCTCAGGGATCCCCACAACTTTCTTTCTATTTTAAAATACCTTTGTATTAAATTCGTACGCTGCTCATAACTTAAATGCGGTCGTCCGACTGACCGCAATGGATAGTCAAAGTCACGGCAGTTAGGTACATAAGAACTGTTACTATAATGACAGCTTTACGGACAGGCAGACCCACCGCAGTGAGACGGTACTCGAGCATCAAGTATCTATAATCTCAGCGTCTAAATGAATGGAATGAAAGCTCTTGTATAATGTTATAAGAGCACTTGGTGTTAATTTGGTGGTGAGATGAATAATCTTAGATATTTTTATGAAATAGAGTTAGTTACTAACATAATTATCATTTTCAACCCCACAAATGTTCTCTACTGCCTTTTTTGTGCTACCATGAACATTAAATGGGATGATACGAAAATTGATCGCAATATTGTGGAGCTAGTAAATATGTACAAATAGAATTATGCTACTGCTTGTTTCGTGACAACATCTACTTGAGAAGAGAGAGTTCCATGACAGTGAATCTGATTACAGTAGTATGTAAACTTGACCTAGTGACCTTGAACTTTTTAATTGAAATTATAAATAGGTTTTAGTTGGTAAGGATGGCGTTAAGGATAGCCATCTTTAACAATTGAAACCTATTTATAATCTTAATTTTTAGGGTTCCGTACCTCAAAGGAAACAACACAGAACCATTATAGGGTAACTTTGTTGTCCGTCTGTCAGTCTGTCAAAACCCTTTTTCTCAAGAAAACATGGAGATATCAAGTTGAAATTAATATTTATAGTTATACTAAAAAAGTCAAGTTTCAAAGTCAACGCAAAAAAAAACGGCGATTTATGCGACATATTTTGATACGAGCAACTAAATCAACAAAACCTACGGGTAATTCCCGTTGACATCATGAAATTTGCCAAGAAGCAAGGTCTCACAGCACAAGTAAGTAGTTAAGTAAGTTTTATCAAAGAAAAACTTATTTTTTTGCGTTTACAAACTTACATTTGCAGTTGGAGAATTGACCGTGACGTATATCGATGTAAGGGAGAACATGTTTTTGAACTGCAAAGTTACGGAAATGCAGTGTTTCGAACTACTTACGGAACCCACTTGTTTATCTTAAATACTACCAACACATTCCTTAGTATCGGCAGCCATATATATAGCTCATATATCACCAAATTTCATTCCATTCATCCTATCTCCGAAAACAGTCCCCATATTGCGACACAGCTATACCGTTCCCTGGAATAGCCCGCGGCGTCTCCAATATCTGCGGCCGGCGGACCGAGCTCATCTAGTTATACGAGTACGTCCAAAATAACTCTTTGTTATACCTATATTGAGCTATTGTGCTCTTTGTGGCACTAACTTCGTTTGTAGACTCGTTTTTGGTTTTGTTCGTAGTTAAACAACGTATTTTATGAGGGATTGTCTTGTTTTTGAAGGGAAATATAATTGAAAGTCTTGCTGATCTAAGTCTCCATAGATATTGAAAGGTACAGGCCCTGTGCGACCGCGCACATTGAAGCGATTGGTAATCCCTCACACAAATGCAAAGCTCAGCTTATTATTAAGATGGATCATAGTAACTTATTATTAAGATGGGTTGCGTTGAGGAGTTGGACAGCTTCTTGAAGCTTCCTTTTCTCCATTTGAATCTCAAGTCCAGTATCATTTCACAAAATAATACGGACCATACCTTCACCAACATAATCTTTGACGCCTTGAAATCGGAACTTCATTACAAAGCAGGTCATAGCTAGTCAGATGTATCCGCGATATCAAAACACCCCATCAACGAAACCCCAAAAACAATACGTTCCAAATCTAATCCGTTCAGAATTAACAACATTATCTTCTGCCGAAATTACTCCAAGTCTCATGTAAACGAGGTCCAAAACCCCTTTGTGAGCAAGAAACGTTTATATTACACTTAGAAATGACGTCACAGCCTGAGGGCACCAATTAGGTGCTCAAAGTAAAGCTGGCTCGCATCTACTCGCTTCCTTCCTGACAGCTAATGTCATTCTGAGATCGCTTCCATTGCGGGTAGTCGTGCCTAAATTGTTTTAGAAATTGCTTCGGGTCTACTGTTGATGGTTGCAGAGTAATAAGTTTGTTAATGAAAATGAGGAGTTGTAAACATCGTTTTCGTGTTCATTTTGAGTTAATGAAGATGGTAGAAAATTGTTATTTCGTAGCGTGGTATTCGGGTGACGATACTCCCTGTTCCATAAGCTTCTCTAACATCCTACTGATTTGTAAATATCATGATTTTGTGCTCACTCGAGTGATAAAAGAGAGCTATGCATGCAAATCGGCCTAAAAAGGGTACCAAGATGGTTCAATCTAATACTGTTAATTTTAAGACCCAATTCAGCATGCAACCGACGCTCTAACGCCTACGACCAATAAGATGAAATGGATTACCGAGCGTTTCATTAACACACCAAAAGTGTTAAAGTTACAAGTCAAACAAATGAACGCATCATCATCATCAGCCTATTTTAGTCCACTGCTGGACATAGGCCTCCCCTAATGAGCGCCATAGTGCCCTGTCTTCAGCTTGACGCATCCAGCATCTGCCTGCAGTCTTTCGCAGATCGTCATCCCACCTGGCCGGAGGGCGTCCTACACTACGTTTGCCGAGTCGCGGTCTCCACTCAAGAACTCGTTTACCCCAGCGGTTGTCGGTTCTTCGCGAGATATGGCCGGCCCACTGCCACTTCAGCTTGCTAATTCTTAGAGCTATGTCGATAACTTTGGTTCTCTGTCGGATGCATTCGTTGCGAATTCTATCCTTCAGAGAGACTCCGAGCATAGCTCTTTCCATAGCTCGCTGAGCGACTTTGAACTGGTAGACCAGCCCTATCGTGAGTGTCCACGTCTCAGCTCCGTAGGTCATGACGGGTAGGACGCACTGATTGAAAACTTTAGTTTTCAAGCATTGCGGTATGGATGACGAGAAGACTCGGCGTAGTTTCCCAAACGCTGCCCAGCCTAGCTGGATCCTCCTCTTGGCCTCCCTCTCAAAATTGTTTTTACCTAACTGCAGAATTTGCCCAAGGTAAGTGTACTCGGAAACAATTTCGAGAGGGTGGCCATGTACGACCACCGGTCCCGGATCAATGAGACCATTGATCATGACTTTGGTTTTATCCAAATTCATGCCGAGACCGATGCGTCGCGAGGCTGAAGCTAGGCCGTCCAGCATCTGGTTCAGCTCCTCCAACGACTCCGCCATTAAAACTATGTCATCAGCGAATCGCACGTGTGAGATGTAATCGCCGTTTATGTTAATGCCCTTACCTTTCCAGTCCAGCGTCTTAAACATATCTTCCAACGCACTCGTGAACAGTTTCGGGGATATAACATCCCCCTGTCTCACTCCTCTGCGCAGTTGGATGGGTTTGGACTGCTGGTCCTGTACTTGGACACTCATGGTGGCGGCGTCGTAAAGACATCTCAGTACCTCGATATAACGACAGTCTACTTGGCATCGCTGTAAGGATTCCAGAACAGCCCAGGTTTCGACAGAATCAAAGGCCTTCTCATAGTCCACAAAGGCCAGACACAGGGGCTGATTATACTCTTCGGACTTCTGTATAATCTGCCTCACTGTGTGTATGTGGTCTATGGTGCCATATCCTCCGCGAAACCCGGCCTGTTCCGGTGGCTGGAACTCGTCGAGTCTCCTGGCGAGACGGTTCGTGACCACTCGTGAGAACAGCTTATAGACGTGGCTCAGGAGTGAGATGGGTCTGTAGTTTTTAAGGAGGGCTTTATCTCCCTTCTTAAAAAAAAGCACCACCAAACTCCCGCTCCACGCCTTTGGAGTTCTCCCACTGTGAAGGACAGCGTTGAAGAGGTTCAGTAGTTCCTGTATAACAGGAGCTCCTCCGGCTTTCAAAAGCTCTGATGTTATGCCGTCCTCACCGGGGGCTTTTCCATTTTTAAGCTGTCTCAGAGCTAACACGATCTCGTCTTGACTGATGTCTGGCAGTTCGTTGGTATAGTGGCGTGTCAGGGTGGCTCTGGAATCGTGGTGGTCTCGTTGGGAAAATGGGGTATAATCGGCCATAGAAATCCTCTATCTCGGCGAATATCTCCGGCTTCGACAATACAGTCCTCCCGTCGTGCGTTTTAAGCTTCGTCAGGTGGCTCCTGCCAAGCTGCTGAGTGAATACTTTGGACCCTCGGTTTCGCTCTATTGCCTCTTCAATGAGGCGTGTGTTGGAGCTCCGAAGGTCGCGCCGCACCATCTTCGCAATTCGCTTGTTCAGGTCTGACCTATCTGAAGAAGTCGCTTGGGTGGTTTCCCGTCTTTTTGCCAGCAGCCTGAGAGTCTCATCCGAGAGTTTGGATTTCCTGCCAGTGCGCTGCTTTTGGCAGAACTTGATGCCCTCGTCTCTCAACGTTTCGACCAGATTGTGTAGGGTCTCGTCGGCGTCATCAGTGGGATCCAAGGCAACGAATCTATTTCCGAGAGCCTGCTGGAATTTCTCGGTGCCCGCCATGATTTGGGTTGGGTTGGGTCGGAGCGTGGACTTCAGCAGACGGTTTCTTTCAAGCTTTAAGTTGATATTCAGAGAGCCTCGGAGCAGTCGGTGATCAGATCCGGTATTGAACCTGTTGATCACTGAGACATCTCTGAATATGTGCTTGCTATCCGTCATGATGAAGTCGATCTCATTTTTTGTCACAGTGTCGGGACTTCGCCACGTCCACTTCCTTTGGGGCTGTTTCTTAAAGAAGGAGTTCATTAGGAACAGCCCCTCCTTCTCAAGGAAGTTGACAAGCGTTTGTCCCCTGTGATTCCGAACTCCGTAACCATGCGGGCCTATTCGGGATTCGTTGCCAGTCCGGGTTCCCACCTTGCCGTTAAAGTCCCCCATAACAACGTTGAAGTGAGCCTTAGTGGTGTTGTGTAAGGCTTTGGATATGTCTTCATACATATCCTCCACTTCATCATCCGAGTGTGCCGAGGTCGGTGCGTAGACCTGAATTACCTTCATGCTATACCGCTTGGATAGCCGAAGGATCAGGTACGCTACCCTGTTCGACACACTGGAGATTTCTTGAACGTTGTTAGTGAGGGCCTTATTAACGAGAAAACCTACGCCACCCTGAGATGTTCTATCGCCCTCGCGAAAGTAGAGAAGATGACCCGAGTCTAGGGTTACGGTGTCCTCCCCCTCTCTACGGACTTCACATAACCCCAGAACATGCCATTTAATGTTCTCTAACTCCACTTCCAACTGCGCTAGATGATGGTCGAGCCTCAGAGTTCGTCCGTTATACGTCGCCAGGGTCAATTTTTTCAGTAGTGAATGGTAGCCTACCGTAGCCCGGGGATTCCTAGCACCCCCTGCCCCGCCGTTACCATAGCCGCTACCATGGCCAGGAATAGCGAGGCGGCCGGGAACTGGGGGCCATTTTTTGGCTTGTATCTTCATTTTGGTAATGTAATAGTAATTAAGTAATGCCCATAATCCCCACGCTGGGCATGCGGGTTGGGGATCGCAGTTTGGTGATGGAATTGTTCTGCAGGGGGCGCTGCTGCCCGCCCCCCGGTGTATGTCCCTTAGTCGCCTCTTACGACACCCACGGGAAGAGTTGGGGTGGTGCAATTCTAGGCCGGCACCACACGGAACGGAATGAACGCATACACTCAAGATATCGACATCAATAATATTGTTTTTCTCGCACCAACTGGTGCTGGCGTGTCGCAGGGAACTCCTCCGCGATGCTATGCTAAAAGCTATAGAGTAGTCAACATTGCGTTAAATATTTGTAACGCAATGTTGACTATTCAATAATTTTTTAGGGATCAGTAATGTGTTTGGTAATATTAATTTGGCAGATTTGGTATAAGTTTATTTCGGCCAAGCTAACATGCAATATTCATTTCTTCTCCGTGTGGGAAGAGGTCTTACACGGCAAATATAACATGAAAAATACACACCCAATACATCACATGACGTTCATAAATATCATTTATTACATTGTTATAATTTTATTATGTAAGTACACCCAGTTAAATTCATACAGATACGACATAATAGTATTGAGTACAAAAATACTGTTTATTTCTTAAGAAATTTCTTCTAAAAATAAATGTAGACAATAGTGTGTGAGAACAAGAAGAGTAGAATTTGATTTTGTGACATCTTAAACTGGAATATTAAATATAAACTACATATAATGCAAGAAAATTATTATTTGTGTTCTCTTTCAAATCTTGATGTACTTTTGCTAAATATTGTTTTAATTGTATAGTAATTATTGTTATCCTGGATTGGCTCAGGTCTGAAAGTAGGAACTTATATTTTGACTTATATTTGTGAAAATATAAGTTCCTACTTTCTATTTCCTATGTCTTTGTATTTTATACTTCAGTAAAGTTTTTGGTACAAAATTGACAACCTACTAAGTTGACAGTTTTGTAAAAGGAACTGTGTTTCGATTTCTGTTAGGTTCTTATTTAAAAAAAAACAGGCTCGATGCTTTTAACCATGTCTTAAGAAAACCCTTGTTTTGTAATAAGGCCGCAGGAGGCAGAAAACAAATTGACAATATTTTTCAGATTGACATACTTTTCAGCTACTTCGTGTTGGGTTATTTGATTGTTTTTCCTGAAACGCGCTACCGATTCGCGCATTGAGAGAGAAATTGTGTGAGGGATGGTGAGAATGGATGTTGTTCCGATGATCCTTAGCTACACCTATGCATAGTCATTTAAGAATAGGCTTCTGTTTACCATTTAAGGGTAAAAATACAACTAAAAGTATAAAACATACAAAACTTCGTTACACCAC
The DNA here is from genome assembly GCA_963555695.1 of Dasypolia templi. Lineage (NCBI taxonomy): Eukaryota > Metazoa > Arthropoda > Insecta > Lepidoptera > Noctuidae > Dasypolia > Dasypolia templi. The sequence goes on along the minus strand of OY743148.1, from coordinate 2,992,066 downwards.
CAACCTAATTACCTACGTTTTTTCTAATACACATACGACCTTTATTTCTCTGCATAACACATAATCTAAATCGATCAACTGCTAGTTAATTTAATTATCATAGCTCGTTTAAGGCCATGCCAATTATAATACAATCATGTTACTCATTACGGTGTACAGAACCATTATGTCTGATGGCATATCGCGCCTGACAGATTATTTAGAAACATCTGCTTTGCATTTATTTTAAACTGTAAAATGAGTTTTTTTTATGCATTCGTTAGTCGTAACTAGTTACTTTTAATCTAATTAGTTTACTCTTTTAAATTGGTCATAAACACGTGCATACAATGTTACTAGCACGTGCTGTTTTGCCTCGAATTCTGAGAAGCTAAATGTGTAGGAATAGAATTATCTTTTACATCCATATTCTAAGTCAAAACATCATGATTTCCTCGACTTGCCCAACCTCACTTATGGGGTTTGATATTCATAGTTGTAATTTTACTCCTTATCTCCAACAGTTTCCTTAGTCGAGGTGAGTTTGATGTTTGATGAGTTGAGGAACCAACTGACAAATGTAAGGTACGTCGGCATCTATCTTGAGGCTTCCTTGATGTAGTCAACAAGGAAATTATAACCAAAAAACGAGTATTTTATAGGATTTTCATATTGTCTTTCGAATAATTTATAAAATATTGACGTATACTACACACTCATTGAATGGATCTCATAATTTCCTAAATCTGACGACTAAATAGCGATTTTGAGGGTTTTCCGAGGCACGCCTTGAAGTCTGTTCGACAGAGTTGTGAGTCCAGCAATGAAATGAAATGTTTATTTCTGTAAGTAGACCTTTTAGGACACTTTTACAGTTCAATATTTTTTTGATGGCGCCAGCCTTTCCTAGCTGACCGGTCTCTAGAAGAAATGCCGAAACAAATTCAGAGGTCCTGCAGCCTAATTGCGTAACACATTTTCGTTAAAGGATTACGACTAATCTGTTGTATTTTGACAGTTCAACAACATTCTTTAAGTTAAATTAAATTAATTAAATTAAGTATATTGATAGGATTTTATGTGTCATCGACATCTCATCAAATCAACTCTTTTCCCTTTGTCCTGGGGTCAGACAGTCACATGGGTCCAAGATTGAATAACGTCCAAATCTATTCTAAATCTTAAGAGTTTGTTTGTTTGTTTGAACGCGCTTATCTCTGGACCTACCCGTCAGATTTTGAAAAATAATTGGTATCTAATAGCACAATTCTTGATGAAGATAAAAGACTATTAAAAACTACGCTACAACCATTAGGAGCCGAGAAAAAAATTAAAATTTGGAAAGGACGCTAAGCCAGGCGGGCTATGCAATACGACGGTGAGACGGGGGAACAAGAGATTTAACCATAACGAAGTCGCGTTAAGAGCTAGTAAGTATTAAGAGAGGAAGAGCTAATGTTTAGCTGTGGTTAGCTTTATGAGGGGCTTAAACTGAGATGACATGAATAAACTCATTGGTATTATTAGCACCAGTCTGTGTTCCAATTATGTATTGTTGTTTTAGAGGACGCTTAGAATCGGTAGCTTATAAAAAAAAGTTACGTGTATAACACGTAACAGATACAATAATGTTACAGTATCAAAGTGTAACTTTTTGTTTAAGTTAATATGTTAGTTAATTACACGGTACCGCAACAACGAGCGGCGGATAGATAGACGCAGCGTTGCCAAAATAGCATCAATCCAGTCAGGGTACCTGTTACACTTATTCATACTGTTAACACTTATATATCGTTTACAGATATATTACTGTTACACAATTGTAATTGTTTTTAGTTAACACATTGAAAAACACATTTAAAAGTGTTAACATATTTGATTCTGTTTTAATTCAACATGTAACACGTACGCACGTGCATGAATGTCTGAAGGTGTTTTTAAGTCGTTGGTTTCTACTCCCACTGTGTTACATCTATTAGGTCTGATTTCACCGATGAAATTGAACGCGATCAGTACAAGTACATAAACTCCGTTTAAGAGCTGTCAGTGTCATTATTTTTTCTGATAGCTCTTAAACGTACTTTATGTGCTGAACGCGTTCAATTTCATATGTGAAATCCGCCCTAAGCCGATTCAAGTTTTCGTTTTAATGTTAGTATTAATTCCATTAGGTTTTTAAAGTACGCGATAGGAAGAAATTAACTATGTCCTAAACCTGAATTCAAAGCCACCTGAACCTGATGTCTATGATATCAACAAAATGAGCAAAAAGACTCGTTAGAAGAAACCTGTTCTGATGTCACGAATACATATTTTTCCTCAGTGCGTAGAACTTCTTACGGTGTAAAAGTTAATTAGGACGCAGGTGATACCTGTTTACCTTTCTTGTATATTAGAATAATGCTAAATAATTACCATTTATGCTCTGTTTCATATTTAAACACTCATTTGTATTACTGTCCTGTACTAGACCTACACGAATTCAAAACTGGACCACAGAAAAAAGTCCATTACCTTTTACTCTTTTAAAAAAGAACTCGACCATAACCGGCAGCGCAATCGTATCAATAAAAAGAAGAAATAATTATTGTAAGATTAAAACAAACACTTATTAATTAAAGAAACATGCATGACTAAGACATTATCACTCGATTAAAGGTCATAATTGTTAACCCGAAAAAAACCGCGCGACAAATTGACGCGACGCGTCGTTTTGCGACAATTGATCGCAATCGTAGGCCGGATACCGATCAATTAGTGTTTTAAGCGCTGTGCACATGCGACTGTTGCTGAGACCATACAGGTTGGTATCTGTGTCAGGTGGACCGCATATCGTGTGTGTCTCATGCTTTATGAACTTTATGGGCACTTAACTGTGTATGCTTCTCTTAATGTGTCTTTTTAAGGAGGATAGCCACAGGGCATCTAGATCTAGATGTTACCGTTGTTGTTTATGTGATGTTGTGATGTGAGGTTTAATACCTTCGTATTCAAACTGGCATACAAGCAATATTAATAAAAAAATACTATACTTTAGAATTCGGCCACTTTGGATGATCAGCCCTCTGCCTGGCGGGGTTCCTTTCCACCACGTCAGGAGAACACCTTTTGAGGTTATTTCAAATCAATACTTCCATAAATCATACACATATTACGTTCATGACTGCCTCATTGGTCTTGTGATCGAAGAGCTACTGCTAAACATGAGGTCCTGGGTTCGATTCCCAGGCCGGGCAAAGTGTTATTGGGTTTTTGTAACTAGAATTTCTCAGTAGTAGCCCGGAGTCTGGATTTGTGCCCGGTTGATGTCAATAGGCTCGCCCCCTATTACATGGGACTTAAACATAACTGGCGAAATGTGGGTAGGCAAGTAAAACTATAGCATGTTCCCACTGCTGGGACACAGGCCTCCTCCACAGGGAGGGAGTGCGGGTTGGTATTCATGTTGGTCTTCAAATTTTTGTTTTCTAGGATAAGCCGGTTATCCTTCATCGTTTTGAGACCAGTGGTGATGAAATTCTTTACACAAAGTAAAGCGCCTACCTTGGTTCGAACCTACGACCTACGACTCGTAAATCGGAGCCGTTTTCATTGGGCCAGCACTGCTCTTAAGTCAAACTATGCGTGATAAATATTGCGATTTCGCATCACATATAAGAGGCAGTGTTGTGTCAGGATACAACAACGTTCGATAACAATAGGTTTAAACTGAATACCCCTCACAGCCTGTGACTGTGCATGCGATAACATGCAGCTGGGCACACGTAAATAGTGCAATACATTTTAGATTCATGGCATTGCCGGTTATCCTAGAACATCGTTCAATCAAGCACAAGCACAGTCTTTTTATTAATTTTCTTTATTATACAATTGCATTGCGTGTCTTGTCATGTGTTTGTATAGTCTATAATAATATTTACATTAACATGGGTGATGTTAGACATTCACTTGAGGTTGTAAAAACAGAACCTACTAGGTTGATTTGTAAGAATTAAATTCCTTCGAATAATGTGTGTAACATATCAGTTCTGCTCTCTGCTCAGGACGCACCGGATGTATGACTTTTAGTATCGAGTTTCGTAGAGGATATTGTATATATATATATACCAACTGCTGAAGCTAAGGCTAAAAGTTGTGAATTGTCAGATGCATAGAGCTAATAGACGTATGAGGAACAGGGTGTATAGTTCACTCATCCTCCATACAAAAGGGAGGATCCCCCTCTCACTAGACTAGGGTTGTGTCTGGCGGGCAACTGCCCGACTGTTGTATATACGAGTGTGCTCTACTTGTGTGATGCGGGATTTTTCGTGAAGTCAGTGTGATGCGTAGTTCGCAAGCACAAGAGTCTATATCGACACGTTTTTTTTTTTGGAAAACATAATTTTATTTTCTATTTCGACTATCAGTATCTGGACTTGACCACGAATATTTTGGGGCTTTTCATCAATCCCCATCAAAACCACACTTCTACTTCAATTTCTCTCCCGCAAGTGTGCACATCACTTAACAAACAGATGCCTACCATCTGCCTGCATCCTAATACGACATCCACATTAGTAGAACAATGCAATTGTAACGGCTATTATGCTAATATCGATGAGTTATTGTTATGCTATCGCCATTGCCTTGTACGTACGTAATTAGGCAGGCGGCCGGCGATAACTCATATTCACCCATTTTTTCATAGTTAAGTAATTTTCTTATTGAATAGGATGTGAGATTCCCTAAATAGGAAAGGATGATCAAGTGGGTGTCTAAGACTTGTTGTCAATTCGTTTATAATGTATTCGTATGCGTTTTGTATCGGCTGCTTTATTTAACATATCGTCACGTTTGTATTTCCCGAAGTGTTGGCCAGAGGTGCATCTTTAGTACTTTAGTACTTTCGTTGCCAAACCCAATAACGTATCTAGCTCGAATTTTGGCGTAGGTACTGGAGATAAAAAAAACAATTAATCTCTGGTTTTAACGTCCCGATGAACCCAAAGTATGCATCCCTATAACGTGTTGACAGCTATTTGTTTGACAGGGACAGACAGAATTGAACCTACTGTATATCATCAGTAGCGATCTGTCTTGGGTTATTGGGTTTGGTCGCAAAAAAACATAACTTTTTAAAGTCCCATGTAAAGTGGCGTTTATTTGTGTGTTCAAAATGGCAGTTTAATGCGATGAATTATTTGACTATTAGATTTTTTTAAATAGTAGTTTGGCCCTGTGTCATTTTGTATAAAATACTTAAGTATTATCATATTCTGGACTCCAGCATAGAATGATTTATACAATTATAGGTAAAACTGGATCCGACTATCTGGAAATATTTTTTTAATTAGCCAAACCCTGAATGTAATACAAAGACACATCATCATCATCATATTTTTTTCTGCGTAACGTTTGAATACGCTTTTTCAACGTTAGCAATTTCAGACCATCAAGCACGTAAGTCATGTCAAACCATTGAATTACAGAAAAATATTTATAACTTCACCAAAAAAACATGAACACCGCAATCTCTCGACATATCAATATCAAAGTGCCGCTTCAAGAAATATAAAAACGCGTATATTTTGATTTCAATCGGAATGGAAAGATTTATAGGACACCTCGCGAGCGATCCTGCCCGCCCCCTTGCACCGCGCCGCGATGATATATCATTGGTAACTATACACCATAAGATGATAGGTTACTGATCGAATCATTCTGATGTTCGTCTGCTCGGTGGATATGATATGGGAAGAAGTTTGAAGATTTGGAGATGTCATACGCATCTAAAATACTAAGGGCGAATTTCACCAACGAAACTAAACGCGATCAGCACGTGTTACATTTTTTTACCATAGATTTACTTATAGATTACCATAGAAACGAGTCTAGTCGACGGAAGAATAGACAAAATGACAGATGAATAAAAGAAATCTGTCATTTTGTCTATTCCTTCTGTCATTTTAGTCCATTCTTCCTTCGAAAAAAGTTCACATCTAAACAGCTCATAGCGTTTCAGTGTCATCATTGTCGTGGAATATTAACACTGACATCTCTTTGACGCGGTTTAGATGTAAGTACTGATCGGGTTCATTTTTATTGCTGAAATTAGCCCTTAGTAGTTAGTTATGGATTATTAGAATTTCGAAGTTTTGAAAACACTTCGAATTTTGAAAATTCGAGCAATGTGGAGCTTTTTAATGGAGGACTGTGTCTAGTAGTTTACCATTTGGGGTTGGGAAGGTAAGATGGCAGTCGCTACAGGCAAAGGCATTAATTAGAAGCTAACTTCAACTGGAAAGCTTACGCTAGATGTTGATTAGGCGTACGGTGGTCATCAGTATTGCGAAAGTTAATACGTAGTACGTAGTGGTTCCTAACAGGGTGTTAGGAATCATGGGTATTTCTCTTAAAAGTCACTCCCTTTCTAGATGCTGCATCAAAACCCATTTAAATAAAATCCAAATCAATGCATGTACGGCTTCCAGAATCCCGACCACCACACCAGTTTAGCAGCTTTCAACCTTTAATTACTCCAGAATCCCATAAAAAAACTGAACCCAAAAACTCAGGCTATAGTGTGGGCACCCGACGACAATTAACATGTAAATGTTAGTCTGTCTGTAATTACTGGCGTTAGGTGTTAGTTGCCCCCGGGTAGGTTCGTTTATTGTAATTATGTTATTTATATCTTCATTCGCCGATCATATCGGGAGGAACGTGTTGGTATCGGAGATGGGTGGTTGGTTCTTCAAGGTAGGGGTTCTTGTGGGGTAGACAGCAGTCCCTACCTATACAGGAAGGATAATGGACTGTTAAATAGTGTAATTGACTGCCTCGTTGGTCTAGTGGTCGCAATCGCTACTGCTGAGCATGAGGTCCTGGACTCGATTCCCAGGTCGGGCAACGTGTTATTGGGTTTTTCTATCTGGAATTTCTCAGTAACAGCCCGAAGTCTGGATTTGTGCCCGGTAGATGGCAATAGGCTCGCCCCCTATTACATGGGACTTAAACATAACTGGCGAAATGTGGGTGTACTATAGGTACACCTCTGCCGAACCCTTCGGGGAAACAAGGCGTAATGTTATGTTAAATAGTGTAATGTTAGATGCAGTGGTCAGTATTAGCACTGATAACCTAATCCTGTCAGCCTCAAAAAGATGTTATTAAAGAAAGAAGAGCAGTGTTTGTTCTATAATGCATCAGATTATAGCCACAAAATATTTACATATTAGGTACTTAATTGTAGCTACACATTGAAACAGTATTATGGCAAACAAATTTAAGACACTCAGTTGATTAGGGATGATAACAATTTTTATATTTTTAACAGAAAAATATATTTGTTTCCAAATAGTGCAAACAACATTATAAAAACTGTAAAATGTTTCTAAACCGCCAAGTTATAAACGTTTTAAAATAAATGTTAGACAAGAACTCTACGTCTTCGTTGTCTAACACTTATTCTAAAACGAGCGACGTCACGACTATGTAACTACATACTAGCGCCGTACCACTGGAATAATCCCCTCCAAAAACTGTTAAAGCGTGGTAGCTTCTTCATTTTTACTTCTTTTTTTTAATCTCATGTTTACTATGTCTTCTTTCAAATTACAATATTTTTTCGAACATTTTTAATATTAGTCATCAGTTGCTCGTCAAAATATGTTCAGATCAGCTCATTTTGTTGAATTCAGAGAGAGTCCTTAGTTACATTTAACGATCGTTTCATTTACACTGAATTATCTGTATAACCGGCTACATACAATTTTTTTTATTCGGTTGGGAAATCATGGCATGACATGACATCAGGACTTCTCCCGCTCTGGGTGGAGCGGGAGGGCGTGTCAGACTTTTACTGACTAAAACCCACCCGTGTTCCTTCAGTTACCTGTGCCAGGGCCACGGTCTCTCTTTCGGATTTCCAGCGACCCTGATCTCTTTGAGGTGCGCGTGAAACACGACGCGCCGTCGACCCAGGCCTGGTCCTTATCGGACGGCGAGCTATACCCATTGCTCGCCGTACCAGCTGCATACCTAATAATATGATCGAAATCAGCACGCGTATCATAAAACACAAAGAAACAAGTTTTGTTGACGGATGAATAGACAAAATGCAAGATGACTATAAAAAAACGAAACCGAAACGTAAACGGAAACGTTCTTTTTGTCTATTCTATCCATAATTTTGTCTATTCTTCAGCAGGTCCTTACGAAATCGTATCTCTCTCAAACGGCCTACACCCGGAGGCTTATATCTAAAGATACATTAGACAGAGTACATGAACGTGATCTGGCATAAATCTGTCACAGACAACAGTGCTCATGAGTTATGCTCCTTTTTCCTTACACTACAATATTCTAGTTGACAGAATATTGTAGTATAAGGAAAAAGAACCACACAGATTGAGTAGTAATATCCGCCATGATTATCATGGAACCATTAACTCCATTAAATCCCAAAAATATTTCAGAACAACGACCTATCAATATCGAACATCACTATATAACAAATAATCGCCATAATTCTACAAAGTCGGCTAAAGTCAAACACATTACTCTCGCTGTATTAACGTCTCCTCACCTCGGTGTAGCGACGGCTGCAGAATTTTTATCATGACTCAACCCCTTGTGTCAATCTGAATGAAAAAAGTTTCAAGCAATCCGCGCGTTGAATACTAAATCAATCGTCTGGTTCCAGTGATTGTTTGAATCAATATTTGGGCTAGACGAGGTGATTTTAGAGAGAAAAATAGAAAAATCTTTACGGTCTTTTTTCTATTCGTAATTTATTTCACAAGAGTTCTTTTAATGATCTTGGTTTGAGAATTTCTTAAGTAGTACTCATACCTACAATTTTTAGGGTTCCGCTTTTTTCTCGGAAAAAGCGGAACCCTTATAGGATCACTTCGTTGTCCGTCTGTCTGTCAAAACCTTTTTTCTGAGGAACGCGTGAAGGTATTAAGTTGAAATCTATATCAAAATATGTAAGTCTACGGTCCCTTGCAGCCCAAAAAAAAAACAAGCTTCTAGGCAACCCAATTAAAAAACACTGCGATTTATGCGACATATTTTAATACTCGCAAATAAATCAAAACCTATAGGGTAGGTACCTACTACTTGTTGACCTACAATCATGAAATTTGGCAAGAGCAAGGTCTCACAGCAAAAGTAAAGGATAAAGTCTGAAAATTGATAATTTGTAATTTTATCACAAAAAAAGATCATTTTTTGCTATTACATACTTACATTTGCAGTTTGAGAATTGAGTGTGACGTGTATCGATGTATGGGAGAACATGTTTTTCAACTCTTTATTGTGCGAGGTCCGACACACACTTGGCCGGTTTTTAATGAGTTACTCTACTTTTAGGGTACCTATATAAGTTCCTTCCTTCCTTTGTCACGAAAATCGGTTAGGTCAGTTATGTTGGATAACGTAAGAAAAATTAATTTTCCTTACACGTATGAAATGATCATGTTTGTCCACAACTTGAAAATTAAAACTGTTTATGGAATTAACGATTACTTACTAACTGTCTCGTATTTCATAATAATTCTCAATACTGAGGTGAATTTTACAATCGATTTCTAACATTTCACTACAAAACGTCAATCACCTGATTTGATACCCTAACGCCCATTGTCCAGTGCGGGCAAAGGGCAATTAAATCAATCTCCCACGGGGCACAGCGGCGACCTCTCTGGGCAACAATTAGAAGCTCATTAATAACCTCCCTTACCTCGGGGTTATCAGGGAGGTTATGAGGTCACCGGGTACAGGGAAAGGTTGGGGATGATTGGGATGAACGTTAGTTCCCACTGTGGAGTATGTTACAAGAAATATTTAACAAGAATGTTGATAGATAAGAAAAAAGAAATTTAAGTGAGATTTATTTGGGGTTCGATTAAATAATGTATTTAGTCCAACCCTAAAAATTCTCATTTTGATTTCCTAAAACTATTAATGTAGGCACTACTAATAAATGTGTCACTTTTTGTGAGCCTGACTTATTAACCATTTTCTTTTCCTAATATTACTAAATAAACGCGGTTGGTCACAGTTTTAAACTAACCTAATCCATTTGGTTGGGGTGCCCTTAGAGTAGCACAATAAAAAAAAAAGCAAACTTCATAAAAAGCAGCTTTTTAGAGGTTCATTCATTAAATAACACGTACTTCATTAGATGTTGATAAGTTTTATATTTATTCACTATTACCACTTACATTTGTTTTACACAACACCACAATGTACATTTCGACCAACTTATCTGTGCAGTTAGCAACAGCAACAGACTTCTACCGTAAACTATACGCAAATTAGGAACAAAAAACATACCACGCCAAAGTTCGAAGCCACTCTAGAACCCGTACCTACAATTTTACCAGAAGAGGTAGAGAAAGCTATCAGGAGTCAAAAGGAGAGAAAATCTCCAGGTCCAGACAAAACGAATGAGCTGCTGTAGGGATCAATAGAAGAACTGAAACCCATTCTAACTCAAATATTTAACGAGATTCTGAGGAGTGGTGATATTCCTGAAAGATGGGCAAAATCTCACATCATCCTAATCCACAAAAAAGGCGACAAAGAGGATATTGAAAATAACAGACCAATAAGCCTAATGAAAAATGTGTATAAGATATTTGCAAAGGTCATACTGGATAGAATAAGCCCGGTGTTGGATGAGCAAATAAAAAATAAGAGCAAATAAAAGTATATATATTGCCTTCTTTTACTACGCAAAGGCTTTCGATAGCTTAAGCCATGAATACATATGAGAAACCTAAAGCAACAGTAGCATACATCATTATCATTCAAACCATTTATATCAACAGTAAGGCTAGAATTCAATTGAAATCTCTGGGAAACGAATTCCACAAAGAAAGAGGTGTGTGGCAGGGTGACCCACTATCTCCAAAATTGTTCTCTGCCGTTTTAGAAAACATGTTTCGCAGCATGAACTGGGAAAACTTTGGTCTGAACATAAATGAGTTGAAAATGAACCACCTTAGATTTGCCGACGACTTAGTGTTATTCGAAGAAATCCCGGAAAACATGCAAATCATGACAAAAAGTCTGAGCGAAGAAAGCGAGAAAATTTGGTCTAAAAATGAATTACAGCAAGACAAAACTAATGATTAAATCGGGAAAAGTAGAGATAAGAATAAATGAGGAAGCTTTGGCTTATGTAGAGGACTACTTATACATACCTTGGTCAAGTTATCTCTACCAAAGACCAGATTAGTCAAGAAATAAATATGAGGATTGCAATTGGTTGGAAGAAAACACTGGTCCCTCAAGGAGATAATGAAGTCTTAATGACCATATCTTTTGAGAAACGCCACCAATAAACAGGATATTGTCTCTATTCTGAAAAATTACTGATCTGAAGTTCATGTTTGTTGGGTCAATTAACTTCAGTTTTAAAAAGAGATCACCATATATTGCGTAACACACAAACGACCGCAATCCGAATCATTTTGAAGGATGTTTGAAAAGTTTCGTTCGTGAAATCCACACTAACAGTAGCAATGGCTTTCATTTAAACAGTTCAACAACATTCATTGCGTTATTTACGTTGATGAGGGGACAAATTTGTCAAACATCCTTCAAAATGATTCGGATTGCGGTTGTTTGTGTGTTACGCATTAGGGTGCTGGTGATATCTCATTAAAACTGAAGTTAATTGGCCTTACAAACATGAACTTCGGATAAGTAGTTTTTAGAATTGAGACATTATCCTGTTTATTGGTGGCTTTTCTCAAAAGACATGGAAAAGTCTTTTCTTTGGAGGCATGTCCTAAAGTTATTTATCATTCTCGGACAATATTTATTGGTAGATACTTAACAGTATTTATGTTAAACGATGGGCACGGTTCTGAAAAATAAAATAGGGTGGACATGGCGGACACACACACACATGATCAACCAATTTCCTTTCTTTAACTTAACTTCCAGCCCTTTGAAGCTTCTGAGGACTTCATTTGTTTTCCTTCATTAGTTTTCAGAATATTGTAGGGCAAAGGAAGTACCATAGAAGCCGTAATCAATTTTGCTATAACCTATGTAACAATAAAAAAAATTGAACACATCGGTTTTTTACTTCATATTTCATTCGTGAAAAGATTCTTGCTTCTGAATTTTTAACCTTTCTTGGTTTTCACTTCCTCTGAAACAAGTTTCACTATTTTCAACTTAAAGGCCCATCCACACAAATCGTACTAACCGCAGCGATTCGCTAATGAAGATATTTGGGGCAGTACGCTATCTTATTGTCAATAAATAATGTCGCCCGCCCCTGCCCGCGGCGCTCTCTTCCGCCCCGGCCATACACGCCACTTTTGTAACCTCTTTTGTTACGAAATCGATATGAACACACCCCTTTAGCGATTTAAAACGCCAAGATATAATCTGGAACACCTTAATAACGTACAGGTGTTCTGATTGTGGTGTTTAATCAGTTCAGTTTTGGTGTAATTTACTTATTACTACTTTTTGGTCATTATTTTTGTGTTCTCCTCGAGGAAAAGAAAATGTGTTATGTTACGAAAAAACGTTCCTGCACTTAACATATTTTAAGAGAGACCCAGTACAGTACATCATTGCACAAGAACTCTTGCATAGTTCCCATAATTTGCATATAACATTCTCAGAGACTATCTGACTGCTTTGCTAAAAAGAAACTAAGTATGTTTTCTATGGAAACGTACCTACGATGGGATTAAGACATAAAATATCCGTTATGTAAGCAAGATTGTTGATGTCTTGGGTTCAAAAGTCGTACTTGAGCGTAGCTCTGGTGTGGAAAATGAAAGAGTCGATCTTCTTTGTCGATTGAAACACCGAGCAGTTGGACTTCCTCAGGCTCGAACACTGTTTTCAATCTACCGTCATTTTATTTCGTCACTGCTCCTCATAATTAGTTCCAATCCAACCGTATCGGTCCATGTAAGTAGATGAAATCGAACCACGTGCCTCAGTTTTTGCGCCAAACGTTTTCGGTGACTTGTTTTTGCGTCGGCAACTTGGCTCAGTTGCTGAGACGCAAGTGGATGCAATTTATGACGTATTCCGACGCATCGCGAGTGAGACATTACATTCCTTTTAAGTTATAACTGCGCTCAAGCCTTTTCTTGTTTGTTAGTAGATTTAGCGTTTTTTTTTTGCGTCGATTCGGTGTCGCAGATTTTACAGGTAACTTTTTCTGGGAGCTCGTCCTGATCATTTGGTATAAATAGGTAAAAAAGTTATAGTGAATTGGATTGGAATTGGATTAGTTTGGTTGTGATTGTTTGGTGTTAAAGTTAGTTAGTAGTGATTGGTCCTGGGTTCGATTCCCAGGTCGGGCAAACTGTTATTGGGTTAAATTGCTCAGTAGCAGCCCGGAGTCTGGATTTGTGCCCGGTTGATGGCAATAGGCTCGCCCCCTATTACATGGGACTTAAGCATGACTGGCGAAATGTGGGTTTACTATAGGTACACCTCTGCCTAACCCTTCTGGGATAACAGGCGTGATGTTATGTTATGTTATCTTATGAATTGGAAAAGTCCAATATATTATAACTTTATCAATTGGAGTTTTCTGCATACAAACTTCATACGGCTTCAACTCGGTTTTGGATGTGTTCCGTAAAAATAGTGTATTTTTTTAAGGCAGCTTTCCTTACGCCATTCTGAAACTGCAGAATATGGAAGACATGACTTAACATCTTAAGAGGTACTTCAAATCAAAGCAGAGTAAGCAGTTTTTGGTGACAAGTATAATAAGTGATAAGTAGGTGCAAAACGATCTCAAGAATCGATCTTATACTTATTTTGCACTTGTTTGGTACTTACCTTAATATTATTGCTTTTTCACCGCTCTGTTCCACGCGCAGCAAAAACAATTGCGAATCTAAGTTTGAAATCGATACGAGCAACAAAGCTCGCCACCACGAACTTGAGCGCAATCCCACGGTCTTGCACCTTATAAATGTTTTCACTACCATAATTATAAAGCTGCAATTATCTTCAATCACACTTCGTTAGGAACGAATCTGGCGTTATTAACACTTTGTAGACTTTTTACCCGCGAACCAATCAGTCGCCGCCACCGCCATTTGCAATAATTACTCATAAGATGGCGGAACAAGATGGCCGACTTCATTCACCGGTTTTGTAGTGATTTTATGTTTTAATTATGATTAGCTTGTACAGTGCGCCGGCGTGTAATAGATCATTCATTTACACGTACTTACTAACATTTAATGGTGTTGTAGGGTTTATTTTATGGGGATAGGAAAACTGTTCGGCACCGAGTTTCATGCGTTTTAAACAATAACGCACAGTATTCGTTTGCCTGTGGTTAGCAGTACCTTTAAGCAGCTGGATCTTATTGTTCATAAGTAATTAGATCGTATAATGAGGGACAAACCCTTAATTTGATCTACTTATAATAACCCGCTATTTCATTAATCTGCAAAAACAATGTTTTGGCTGTATTTTTGCATTAAAAGCTAGCGGTAGTTAAGTACCTAATGACATCATCAGAGAATAACTTTTTTTTTTTGTGATATTTATCATTTTGCCTAGTCCCTAAAACTTTAACAACAATCTAATTGAAAATAAGCCATAAAATCAATTACGTACTTAAGTAAATTACTAAATCAACATATCTCTACTTTCATTACGCCCCTACCATTAAATTAATCGATGTGCCAGCAAAAAGGTTTAAAAACTCGTAAAACACGAATTACACTTTAACAAACATTCCCATACAGCAGTTAATGCTACCTACGGTAACAACGTGCAACGGTGTCGCGTTTAAGCGTAGTTTTGCAGATGTGAGCGTAAAAAGACGGCTTAGCATCCTCGTAGCCCACGATTATGTCATTACAGGAAAGTAAAAAATTAAAGGGCATTATAGTATGCGATGATATAGTGCAATTAAATATGGCGGCAAAAACCGAGGCGCGTTCGGGAGTAGTCGGCGCGCGATCGCATTGCCGAAATGTTCGTGCGCCCGCGCTTCGTAACGATTGACGGGAATTTTCTTTTTCAAGAACAGTTTTTAGTGAGTGCGATTATGTGGATCGATTGAGAAGCTGAGCTGGAGAGGTCATTGCTTTTTAAGAGTTGATGCATAAACTAATCTTAGGAGATCTCCAAATTTCAGATTTCCTTTTTCTCAGACAGACAGAGCTGAGTCCATTGCTTTTTGTGCAACTGCCAATGTATTTAACTAGTAAACGTTCACAACTGTAATTCCTGCTTACCCCACAAACTAACTAACCTAAATAAACAAAGGCATTTGAGACAGGCAGCGTGCTAAACCTGTAGAACTCGTGACTCCTAGTCGTTAGTAAGTGTCGTAGCTGCTGGAGTGCTGGGCCAAAGTCGCTAAATTAGAGCCTATAAAATAAATGGAGCAGTTAATGGCTACATCGTCGCAGTATAATCAGCTCGTAATGATACCGTATAATTAAAGACGACAACAAAAAAGGCACAGTTCGGTAGTCGCGCATCGCACGAACGTTCTCTTTGCGTCTGCGCGCGCGCGACGCCGCCCGATACATATTTATCAATTGGCTAAAATTTTATCAATCGGTATTGAGATGGGATTGGGCACAGGTCCTTACTTTGTTTAAAATCGATTTTAGATCGAGGCTTATTTAAGTTTAAAACTATTTGGTAACTTATCTCTGAATCTTTTGATAATTTTATGATCGTCATAGTTTTATTTTGTGATTTTGTCACACCTAAAACTTAACGAATCAATATCTCTTTGATGGTGCTGATGTATTAGCCCCTTTATTCATTTACTAGCTGCGCACCGCGGTTTTACCCGCACAAGTCTCGATACCGTAGGAATATCGGGATGTTTATCTTATATCCTAATCCAGGCCATGGTCAACCTATGTGCCAAATTTCAAAATCCGTTCAGCCGTTTTAGCATGAAAGCGTTATATGAAAACATCCCAAAAATCATTTTTCTCTTTATAAAATTAGTTTAGATTAACGTTGCTTTAACTTTGTTTTTTGACGTATAAGCGTCCCTTAAGCTATAAACAACGTATATAAATAAAGAGGTGAATGTTTGTTTTAATTTCGACTTATTTCACTTAAGCCGTTAGCGTGATCATGTGCTACCTACAGGAACAGATTTTACAGCAGTATTAATAAGGGTAGGAGAAACACCACAATGCTATCCGGTTTTATTCAACTTGTGTGGGACGTGGAGCAGCTGAAACAACAGAATTAAGTACACTAAGTACTAGAGTGCACATTAGCATCCCTAACTATTGTTGCTAATGTAATATATATCTTTCAGTAAAAATAATACCTAATAAAAACTAAAATAAAAATGTAAATATGCATGAATGAATTTCTGTTAAAGACAGTTTAAAAATACTATTTCCACACTTGGAAATATGTCTTTACAGTGTTTCAGTTTATTTCTACAATGGTAGATCATCTTAAATATGCCCCATTTTGATAGATGGTGAATGTAAAAAAAATGTTTATTGTATAAACACAAACAAACATGAAAGGATACAGACAGGATAACAAGCACACACAACAACGAACACTCACAACGTAACAATAACGGTATGTTCCTATTTTGCTATACTCAGTCTAAAATTATAAAAGATTGCGCGTGAGTTTAGATATTGATATTTTTCTGTGGAGGCAAAAAAGTGTTTGAATACACAATAATATCTCTTTTTATATTGAGCTTTTGAGCCTATCGTAAATGTGATCCTGTTGCATCAGCCATACTTTTGAAAATTCTCTGGCTTTTAAAAATGGATGTTACAACAATGTATACGTGACAAATCTTATAGGCCAAGCAGGCGTTACCGCGGGCGGAAAGGCAGTTAGTTAAAAATAAATAGATCTAAAAAAGGCACGAAATTTAATCGCAATCGCACGTAACTTTATTAATGTATTTTATTGACATTTTATTGCACTTTTCTTCTCTTATTAGTTGATATTGTTGTTATTTTTTTTAACTTCATTTAATCGGCTTTAAAGTAGCAAGTTACAACATTTTTACAATCCTTCCCTAAGTATTTTTTTAAAAGCCTTTTTGCTATTTTGCTTGCGAATGCGAATAAAACGAAAACTAAGGATTCCGTGCCTCGTACAATATTTTAACACTACTTTATTTAAGAATCTAATTCAAAGGAGCTTTCTGGAAAATTCATTATATTTTTAACTTTTTCGTTCAATTTCTTGAGTATGATAAAAAAATACTAAAGAAACGAAACGTTAGTATATTTATTAAAAGTAAAGAAAAAAATATGTGTTTTTACGTTTTGTATATTTCTTATTTCTAGTTTTTACATGTAGTTGTTTGTTGTCCCTTTTGAATAAAATAAAATAAACTCTTGTATACCACCTTTAATTTATTTTAATTATTTGTTGTAGCGGCGACTCATTCTGAAAAAAAACTAAGTATCTACCTGTTACGGTTCGAGATACAGCCCTGTGACAGACAGACAGACGGACGCGGAGCAGAGCTTTAGTAACAGGGTCCCGTTGGCACCCTTTGGGAACGGAACTCTAAAACGCACTCGGTTGCACAGTAAAAACTTCTTATAGCTATTAACATGGGCGATCTCGTAAAAATGTAACTGTCGTCTAATTAATATTAGATATTGCTTGCAAAAATATTATTATTTCCTACATTCATTTAAGATAGTATCGAATATCTATGCTAATGTTTACTAGGACGGTTTATTTTGCAGTCGGCTACTTTGAACTTACTTAACCAAATGGTTAAATTATCGGGAATAGGTAGGTAATTGCACTAACTTAGCTTATTATTTGCAAAAACGTAATCGATAATTATTTATAGTAATGCGTTGAATAGGAAGCGTTGTTTATTGAAATTAATAGTTGTAGTCTATAAATTATGAATAATGCTTACTGTTACACCTTTTTGCATATAAAACGACCTTTCTATAAGTGTGTTAAAAACCTGCTTAGAATATGTTTATTTTTTCAACGCAATACTCAACAAACTAGTTGACAACTCGCCAACTTTGATCATCCTTCATTTACAAGGATTCCTATAAGTCACTATTTGCACAATTTCTTCGATTTTTTATGGTCAATTTATATTTATTTACTAGCTGACCCCGCAAACGTAGTGTTGCGTCTTTTTTTGTTTTTTGTTTTGAGGAGTTTGCTATCAAACATTGCGACACGAGAATTTTATTTATTAGATTTTCTTAAGGAAAACGAACAATTTGGGTACTGTACAATGTAAAATCCACGACGTTTCCAAAGATTAATAATAAAAAATGCCAAGTCCAAGTCCAGAACGAACCGGAAAGACGAGATTTGTTGATAGTATGTGCGCGATTGGGGTGTGTTACAGCATATTTGATGCTTTTGCTTCGGAAGCAGCCAGGATGCTTTACAGGTTCGTAAACATTGGTAATAATCGCACAGGTAGCGTAAGATATTTATTTTTTGTAAAGTATAGTAAGTAGTCGATTTGTAACGATGAGGGTGGCATAATCTATCTGGATCAAACCCTCTTAAAATAAAAGTCAACAGTTTAGAAATTCTAATAATCTTAAAAACCAGTTTTCTCTCCCACATGTCCATTTTCAAACACAGGTAATTCCAAAAACAATGTTAGTCTACAAAGATGTAATAATCAACCCTACGACAGCCTGCGACGGACAACTAATAATAACTTCAATATTACTAAAATAGCCAATAGCCACTCTATTAACCCATATACATCAATACGTTTTTGTTAACCACAATGCACATAAAATATAAATTTCACACTCGAAGAGAATCAATTTAAATTCTTTAAAACTATAACTGTGAACATTAGTCCGTTTTGTCGTGCCATTTTAATAGTCAACTGGTTGCCCTATTATGCCCAAAAATGGCGGATTTTATAATAAAATGTGCAGGGTTGCCATTGCATGTCTCGTTCGTAATCAGATGGAATGAGAAAATTATTATCTGTTTTATTAGCAGTTTCAATTTTAATTATTAGTGGTAGTTTCTGTTTCTGTAATTGGTTTATTTTATTCACTAAATTAAGTAACAATTAGCAGCAGGCACTAAATTTTTGTGATAGTATAAGTTTTAAGATAGCAATTTATTGGGTAGATAACCTTTATTTTTTGGTGACTGTTGGTTTCTTCAAATCAAAATGGTACCTACTAGGATGTTCAATGTTTACTTATACCTTTATAAAAAAGGTGTCGATAAAAAAGGTAGTTAAATCTATAACACAACAAACAACAACTATAAATCTTTAAAACAAAACCGACAATCTGTAATATTATCCTCTCTTCACAGCCTCGGCTAAAAACTCGCCAACCTTCCTTCAAGTGAATGCACCATTAAGATTCTTTCAACACACTGGAAAGCCAATAAATCAGGCAAGAGACAGCGATAGTAGGTAACTATGCAGGCGTTTATCTTGCCATCTCGTCTCACACGTTTTCCTACTTACTCTACGTGCTTAATTTCAGTAATTTCCTTGAGAACTCTCAAGTTTTGCATTGAGCAGTTTAGGGTTAACGCTTGATGCAATAGACTTTGGATTTTTTTTTCGATTCGCTTATAGGTACCTAAATATAATACGTTAGTCATAAAATGGAACAGCAACTTAAATTTGAAAATTATTAATCACCAATTGGTTTGAAAATTGAATATAAATTGAAAAACGAATGTTTATATGAATTGTTTATTCTAAACTACTGAACTAACTAACTTATTTATGATCATCATAAATAAAAGAGGTATTGAGCTTATTCACATTCTACAACTTAACAAGAATTTATACTTAAGAAAACTTAGTTAGGTACTCCAGATAGAGACCACTATCGATTATGGAAAGTCTGATCGTTTTTTTTGTCCTAGTTTTGTATCCAAATACACAGTAACTAAAACTAAACACAACTTTAAAGTTTATTTTCTCTATTTGATTTTGACCCACCATGGTTTGTCAGTGGGCCAAACCAACTAATCAATTTGGTCTCATGAGACCCGCGTGGAAATTTTTCGTCAGTTATCAAAAACAAAACACTCATAAAAAGTGAAATACCTTCGTGGTCAAAATGAATAGATATTTTTTTTAAACAGAATTCAAGGTTACAAACTGTTTGCACGTCGATGTCTCTTCCAACCTGTATTGAAGCGAGTCAATGAAGGGTTAAATAGTCCACAGTTACGAGCATAAATACCTTGAAGAATATCGTAAAAGCGTTTTTCTCGTAAAAAAACAACTTTGAGAAAAGACCTATTTCATTAAAGCAAGACCTATTTCAGCAGCTATAATACTATGGATCGTAACACCATAAAATATATGTATCAATACTTTAGGAGAAAATTGCACTGCACATCCCAAATCCCGCATGCGCAAGGGCAAGACCCTAAGCATCAACTCAACTATGCATTAAAAATATGCCGTCCACGACCCCTGTGACCGCGGCGAGGTCAAGTACTCCTACCACCGGTAATAACAATTAAAGTTTAATGAATGAGACAATGTATACTCTTAAACAGTAAGTAGTACAACTTTATCTTCTAATTAAATGTTAATAAACAAAAACTGCAGCATTAGGGTTGCGTTTGGTGTGAGGACGTAGCGTTTAGCGGGTTGTGGCGGTTGAGAATATCTTAGTGAACTACGTGTCCACAATTGTGTATTCATGTTTTTTCATTCAAAAAATGTTATCAAATACTAGCACTATTGTATAGACTAACAACTTTGAGTAAATGCAACTGTTAGCCAAGATACAGATTTTTTAAATAGATTTTAGGTCAAGTTCTATAGGTCATCATTATATCTAAGAGTATGCCAGAAATGATAATTTTAAACTTCTAGAGTTTTTCTTGGACAAATCGCAGAATAATTTTGAAAATGCCGTCGACTAGCTGATGGTAATTGTATTTCTTTGTCTACCTTTATCAGCTGGCAGAGGTTGGAAGGACACTGAAGCTAGCTGCATAGTTCAGACGAGTCTTGTTTTTTAGGGGAGACGTATTTTCACCCCCAGTGTAATGTAATAAAATCGATAGTAGTAATAGTGGTTATTGCTGCAAAAGTAGGGTTCCATCCGACTGATCAATACTTTACATAATTAGATATCAGCTGTTTGTTATGCTATACAACACACCCAAACCACAAGCGTACGCGTTCGACGTCCGCTCCGCTCGGCCGACGCAGACCGAATGCGACAAAAACTGACCGGACCTGTTGTAACGGCCTGCGCCGGCGCATCGCCCCGCAACTCCTATAGAGCTGTAAATGCGAATTTGCATCGCCTTAGATTCAATTAGAGATTAAATTGAACTCTCTTTTTTAATCGACTGATCTCCTTGTAAACGGGGCGTTAATTTGAAAAGTATTTTTATAAGAGTTGTATGTAAAGAGCTCGTAAGTCAAGTTAAACGGCCGGCTGTTGATTTCATATCATAATGATATGAATTATTATCTCGGTACAGGTGGTTGCTTAGGATATAAATTAATCACCCTCTTATGTAAAAAACTTTTGCGAGGGCAGGATGAGAAAGAAACCGACGTGGGAAGGAAAAAATGACTTCTGAAAATAGCTATTTGTAGCTTGGACGTATTAAAAGTGTATGTCGGCCAGCAATTTATCAAGCAGTGTAGATTATCACAACCTTAAACCTTTAGATGGGAATGGAACTTTAAACTTGTACAATAACTGAAATAAGAGTGTCACACATAAAAGTCGTCCAAGGGGTATCTAGCAACTCTATACGCATAACTTCGCCAACAAAACTGTTACACTATAGCGATTTTTATGAAAATCAGTTGCAATTAATTAAATAAGCGCTCGCAAGCCGGCCGCGTATTAATTGCCGTATTGATGAGTTATGATTGTTAATTAGTGATTACACCGAGCTGGTCGCGCGCGAATGAGCGCCCCCAGTCATGTGGTTCACACTGGTAGGTTAGGTTAATGTTTATCATTGTTTTAGCATTGAACTTTTTGGAATTAGTGAGGCGTGTCCATCAACCAGACAGGTAGATAGCTGCCTGGCCCAGGTTACAATTGCCAACCATAGTTTTCTTCTCTTCTATTGGCACGAACTATATTTTTAGAAGAGCTATAAAGTATTACATGTGTTCTTTTTTGTAAAAAAAATGGCAGTTTAACCTAAGGCCAAGATCATGACTGGACTGTGACCTCTGAGTTTGTTTCGGCCTTTCTTCTCAGAGTAGTCAGATAGTAAACTCCAATCTCATCTAATTTTTAAAATATGACTGACGTGTTAAAGTGTTAGTACAAACCTGGGTACCTGCTTACAGAAATAAATCATTTATCACAAAATGCTGTGGTAAAGTTTTGCTCCCAAAACTATATGATGAGCAATTGGATATGACGCTTGTAATGCTCAACAGTGGATATGACGGTTAGAGTTTAATGACAGATTCATATATATATTCATATCACGGCACCATTCCACCCGGGCTTGATTTTGAGGATCGGTGAGATTGTGCGGCACCCAGCGTGAAACTATCCTCCGCACGCGAAGATGCACGTGTAGAATTTCAAGAAGGCTTCCCGATCCAACCTGCAGTATGTGCTGAATATCTTGATACGTAACTCGCCTATTGTATTCGAATACATTTTTCACTGCTAGCATTTTCCGTAACAGCCGTTAATGGGCGACTACTTCTTTCTTCATCCGCCAAACTTAGTCGACCGCGCTTGAATTCTTTATACCAACGATACACGGTTACCTTAGAAGGGCCTTCATCTATGAATGCCGTTTAATTTGAAGTATATCGTACGATTCGTCCGGTTTCAGGCGACACTTGAAATCGTAAAAAATCATAGCGCGAAAATGTTCCCATTGCAGATTAATTTTTTAACGAGACACGATCATTTAAATTAGCTCGGAAACAATGTGGAGGTAAATTTTGAAATTAGAACGTAGCTAGTTTTACTTACAAAGAATCATATTTTCAACATAGACTATAACTGGCCAGTCTCTCATACATATAAACTTTTTTACCTACCCACTAGTAGGAAGAGTGTGGTCAGAAAGTAAA
Organism: Dasypolia templi; assembly: GCA_963555695.1. Classification (NCBI taxonomy): domain Eukaryota; kingdom Metazoa; phylum Arthropoda; class Insecta; order Lepidoptera; family Noctuidae; genus Dasypolia; species Dasypolia templi. The sequence continues at coordinate 2,969,058 of OY743148.1, read as the reverse complement.
CGTCGGAATGCATAGCAGGAATAATGCTAGGAAAGAACTAACCGCTTCGCATGAATACTTATTTACATATCTTGTTTATGAGTCCTCTTTCTTTCTTTACTACGTTTGTTAATAACTTTTTATTGTGAAAACTAAGACTAGTGACTAGTGTCTTTGGTAAACATTAACTCGTCGTTGTTTGATTGTTTTCTCGCAAAATATTTCACTGAATCGTCGCACTGAATGAACACGGATTATTTTTTTGTAAGAATACTCACTTAAAAGATTATGAGCAAAGCCTGAATGTGATTCGCATAACTCAGATAAACAAGGAATGAACGGAAAAGAAAAATTCACAGTAGATGGACTAATCAATGGTCTTTATGAAAATATTGTAACAGACGTAATGACCGATAAGAATGGTCTACGGAGTCATCTCTTGTCATCTCTCTTTTGGGCCAGATTAGTATCTTTGTAATTGTAAATACGGACTAATATTATAGAGCGAGTTTGTCTGCTTGGTGGATTTGATTTTGCAGAGGTAGGTAGCTTGATACCTGAGGAGCAATTCCCGTATTTTCAAGAACGTTGGCATTCTAATATCATTCTCAATCTGTCGCCGAGATGAGATGAGATTGCAACTTGAATTTGAAAGATTTTTAATTACGAGAATTAGCCTTCTGGAAGAGTTTGATTTGACCTAAATAGGTACAACTTGATTGCCTTAACGTGACAAATCTCAAATCCGTTCGACTTCCTAGCAGTTCTAAAATTTATTCTAAACTACTGTTGGTATTTTTACTCTATCTGTATTCTATAGAACTGAAATACCAAATGTGTTGGAGTGAGTTACCATAACCATAACAGCATATGTTCATAATCTTATGGTGATATGGTTATGGTTAATATGGTGTAATGCTGACAAAGATGTGTTATATCCTTCGTATAAAATAGTGATTGAATTAACTTTACAAATAATAATTCCACCTATTCGAGATCCAGAGGGCCTAGACAAAAGGCATTCTATAATCTATTTCTTCAATCGCCATCGCTTCACTATGATACTACGCCATGACCTATGATCACGTGACATTTCGATACCTTATGTCAACCCTATACATTTTTTCGTCATCGCTAATCGAAAGTTACAAATGTTACTTTGTCTAGGCCCTCTGATGTGATAGCATCCTTATTCCACCTTCCCTCTTTCTGCTGACTCCCAAAGAACGCGTGGGTGTAATTAATTTCCAGCTATCGTATTTCTGTAATACTCGGAGTTCCTATTAATAGCGTATTCTTATGAACATGTTACTTAGGTGCTCGGTAGAAAGGTAGTCGCTTGTCCTTTCCAAGATAATTACCTATCCAGCAGCTCGTCTTATGCACTCATGAGCATTCTCACAGGATTCCGCATTGTGTAGGGTTGCTTCAACAACATTTTCATGCTTAAAATTTTAGATAACTAATGAGACCCTTCCACTAGTTTGACTCAGTTTCGATATGTAATTAGTATAGTCTCTCTCATAATTTTCTTTCTTTTGTATTCTTTCTCTTCTTTAACTCTCTAAAACTTTTTTATTTCTATAGCGTTTAAGTGTATAATCTTTATTTCGGACCAGAGTAGGGTTCTCACAATCCATATCGTATTAGTAACGATGACTTTTAGTAAAGTTATTTTAGTAAAACTCTTACAAACTAAAACGACAAAAAAAGACGATTAAGAACGACGTTATCGCCGTCGCTATCAACTTAAGCCGAAGATTTTTGTCATAATTTTCTTATTAAAATCATCTATCTTAAACACTGTCTGCTTACATTTGTGATTCATTTCCAGCTTTTATCTACCTAAAATAACAATCATAATCAATTTGATAGTCGTTTATTTTTGTTATGAACAAAATATATTTTCCAAAATTCCGAATATCTCTGCTTCATTTCACCGTATCAAAATTAGAATAGGTCAATACCCACAATTGGGATGTTAACTACTATTAACAAATTTCGTAAAAATAATGTAATTTCAAAGAAGGCCTAGTAAAAATGAGATATACGAAAAAATCTGTTAAATCTATGTAAATATGAAGAAGATACACGCTTTATAAGTTTTTGGGGGGGGGGATTATTTCTGTCCTTGTACCGCGGTACGGACAATGTACGGCGGTAGTATGAAGTTACGTAGTCGTGACGTCACTTGCAATGGTATAAGAACTTTAATAAATTCAAAGTTGGGTAAGTATTAATCTGTTACTGCGCCAACCCTAGCCACAGACTACCTCTTCAGTATGGAAACTAGATGACGCTTTTTCCATATCATTTGAACAAGTAGCCGGCAGGGGATCGGCAGCGACTTGTTTTTATTTTGTGCTCGAACTAATGAATTCTAAAATTGTTGTGTGCTAAATTAATGATGTTTCCGCGTGGAATACCTAATCTCAGGACGCCTAGATACTTGGATTAGATACGTTCGTTTTCTAATTTGGTTTTAATTAAAGGAATTAATAAAATCATTGATGGCAAAATTTGTTTTTAAAGGTTTTGCTTTCCAGCTGTACTTAAAATAAATAGCGATAGCTTGAAATACAAAGATTGAAGATAGTTAAAAGATAAAGTAACTACTATTTTTTGAGAAATTCCTCGGCAACCCTATGACATTCATTAAGGACAGGCAGAGGACCGAACATCTGACAAAGCGGCAGTTTAACTGTAAACTATTGTTGTTCCTCATACTATTGATAAATTATCTAGATGACAGAGAAATTTAATTATCTATGTTTTCTTTTTCTGCGACATTTGTTTTATTTATTTCTTTCTTTAACTTGAATCCACTGCATGGAAGAAGTTTTTAGAAGTTGACCCCTGGTTGGGTCAGCTTTGGCTTTGAAATATATTTGTGTATCTAAGTTTTTCTGTGTGCCTAAAATTTACCTTAACAGTTAATGTATTTTTTTTTTCTAAGAAGCAACTGTGACTTTGTTTGGCTGCTGACCCTACCATATAGGCAAAACCCAGACAGATGACAAGATACATCATATTCCTGCAGCGGATAAAATTAAAACCCGTTTAGCAATACTTGATCTCCCCCTAACGTGCCGTTTTCAAAACGTGATCACACTCGCTACATAATTTAACATTACAATTACCTACTGATTACTTCAATGCCTGATTGCAATTAGCTCGTTGTTAATTATATGTCAAACGTGTTTAGTCTAATTTACTTGCAATAAATACAGCTCTGTTTTATATAATTTACAACGTAACATGTTTTTGATGGATAAATGTATAGGTGAAAGTGACAGTTAGTGGTTTCGTATTATAAATGGCTTCAACTTCAGTTTATTAATTAAGTACCTACAGTATCATTATTGCATCGTCTCGTAGGCCACGTCCACGTAGACATAATTTACGCATCACTACGTCAGCTCACACCCAAGAGTGGAGTTGAGAAGTCTCATGACGTGCTTGTTCAACTAGCACCTGCGGAGGAGTTGCCTAACACACTAACAGTAGCAATGGCTTTCACAGTTCAACAACAATCATTGCGTTATTAACGTAGTTGAGCAGATAAATTGTTCGAACTCAGGGTGTTAAAAGACCCATAACATAGCCGTCATCTACACATTCTATACATCAAACGAAGTAACATTGCACAAACATAATTGCTGGGTCACTAATTTTAATTTTGGCGTTAAAAATCGCTGTTTACGGTAGGGCGCAACATAACGCACGCAAAACATTGTGCTTATGGGTGCATGCAATGGTCCTGGGGTCGTGGAGGTATTTAAAGTTGTGTTTTAACATTAAAAACTTATTTCCGTAAAAAATGTCAGCAAAAGATGTTATTTGGACTATACCCGGGAACGGAAGATTCCCGGGTATGGTCCAGTACAAAAAATTAAACAATAACAGTAAAGTACATGACCTTCGCCTACTTTATGTGTCTTTTTACACCCGATATGAAGCAAACTAGCAATATCTTTCAAAATGATTCAGATTGTGATTTATCGTGTGTTAGGTGCTGTTCTTAGAACTAAACACAGTGATACAGCATCTGTTTTTGACTTTGCAGCTGGGACTAAGTATCTTGGTTAGGGAACAACCTTCGAGCTGGTCTCCATTTCTCGTCTAAAAACTGTGCCTACGATTATTTGCCAACAGTAGACCCACAGTAATAACTTAATCACGGACCTACAGAACACATTTCAACAAAGTACCGAAATAATAACTCTATCGACAAAAGCGGGAAACTATCGCGAACACAGAGTAAAAAAAAATGCATTATGTAATCATGGCAAATAAATCTATCGTGGCCATTTGCATGCTGGTGTATGCGCTAATTCATGTGACGACGTCTTTGCACTGTGTACATGCACCAGTATTTTGCGTGTTTTATGTGTAGACGACTTTTTCTTTTTTTTTCTGATTCGTTTGTAAAATGTTTGTGACTGCACTTAGTTGTTTTGATATCCAGATCGATTAGGTTTAAATGCAACTATGCACCGTATTGTACTTAGGTTTGATACCTGCATAATATATTATTTCAAAATCAGAACTCTTAATGAATTTACTGTTTCTGACTGCCTCGTTGGTCTAGTGGTCGCAATCGCTACTGCTGAGCATGAGGTCCTGGGTTCGATCCCCAGGTCGGGCAACGTGTTGTTGGGATTTTCTATCTGGAATTTCTCAGTAGCAGCCCGAAGTCTGGATTTGTGCCCGGTAGATGGCAATAGGCTCGCCCCCTATTACATGGGACTTAAAAAACAAAACTGGCGAAATGTGGGTGTACTAGGTACACCCACATTTCGCCAGTTCTGTTTTTGGTTTTGTGCCCAACCCTTCAGGGAAACAAGGCGTGATGTTTATGAATTTACTCTTCTGCAGAGAAGGAGTTTGTTTCGTTGCCTCGTAAGCACTGCATATCCTTGGAATGATCTTCAAGCATGATTGAAGTTGGTTTTACATTTGATAACAACGCAAGCAAAAAGTTGTTTAAAATCTATGCTATATTCTTTGCTAGCTATGGTTGTATAGTTATGAGCAACACAGCTAAACTCTATGGTCATCTCATAGTGACAATTCTAAAAACGATCATGACGTTAAAGAAAAAAAAAACGCTACCTTGTTTCCTTCTTGGTAGAAATAATTCTACTTTATTATTTTGTCTTAGCGTCTGCTGCACCGGTTGACGTCATCACTTCAACGCCGGCTGTCGCTGAAAACCAGCGCTAGGGCTCTGTCTCGCATAGGGTCGAAGCAATATGCTGAGCGATACCGTTTTTCGTGGATGTGACGCATATTTTCCCCCAGCTTGTGTTTGTGCTCGTTCTCTGCGTCATGTTTACCGCAAATAAACGTATTTTCATACTTTTTTTCTTTCTATAATGCTAGTACTCCAGCCACTTGTGATAGTAATAAATAATTCTAGTAAAGATAGTGCTAGCAATAAAGTAGTGGGCGGCTGATGCGTTACGGCCGCCGCATCGCGACCATTTGCATGGACGCGGTCGTTCATGCGACCACGGTTTTTATATCGTGAAGTAAAGTATTCCCACTCTTTGATTATTTTGCAAGGATTGCCTATTGGACTTTTGTTTTTAAGACATCGCCTTTGGCGATAAGACCGCCCATTGTGTCACACCTTGTATAATTTTATTTCTGTAATGTTTATGGTATAATTTAAGAACGGGATTTATGATTTCTTCTTGCTAAATCTGACATGTGGTTTCACTTATTTAAACTCCATCATTTCTTATTCATACGATCTGTGTCAAAAACAAAATCAACAGTCATTTATTCAAATTAGGCTGAAAATCAGCACTTTTCGAACGTATAAACTACTTATGACAGTCCCCCAAAACGCCCGCCCTACACCACTTCCAGGTGCTTTAGCTGGGAAGAAGAAGAGGTGTAAAAAAACTCCCAAGCAGCACAAGCTGTCTGTTCAGTTAGATTTTCTTTGATTCTATACAACAATAGGTATGCAAAGTAATAAACATTACGAGACACAGAACATAATGTTGAATTATTTGCCATATATACATGCATAGCTAGCTTCGCCAATATACCAACAAATACAATAAAATCAAGCAAAAATAAATAAAATGACAACCATAAGACAATTAGATTAATAATTAATGCTCTCATTTCGTTGTCAATTATAACTGGTATTTGCATAGAAGATAGTCTAATTTTGTAATTCCTGATGTGTCTATGTTGTTTGGACATAGATGCCTCATGATATGTCCAACTTCTAACCTTCTAAAACTTTGGAAACGACCGTCGGATGTACAGAAAATTTCAAATACATTGTTACAGCGTGGTCACACTGTCTCACTGTCGGCATCGTATTGGCATTCGCAACATTATAAAGTTAATTATTGATAGTGTGGCAACACTAGCCGGAATGTCAGGTGTTAATATACATTTGCATACTATTGTGATAACCAATATTAGGAAACTGTTTTAAAGAAACTCGTTAGTTGCCGGGTGGCTGGTTAGCGGGCTTTATTGTACAAAACCATGTTGGAATTATGTCAGTGATCCCCACAGACCTGCGCTAATGCTAATGTCATCTCTATCCAGCAAATTCCACTTTATTTTGTTGTAAATATGTAATTGGTCATTCCTACTACGCAGAGCAGTGGTGGCCCCGAATTACGAGATCAGAACTGCGCTTTACTTTGTACAAATCATTCCATCACCACTGCGGTCAAACTGGTAAAGTAAAACATCTTGAGGAAACCGACATGTCTTAGAGGCAAAAATATTAAGACATGTGACATCTACCAACCCGCACTGGGACCGCGTGGTTGATTACAACCCACTGCCTCTCGAAGAGGAGGCCTGTGTCCCAGCCGTAAGAACCTTATAGGCTGATTATGCATTCCTGTTAGGATTGACCTACCTACCTACCTACAGGAAAGTGATATTAGCAGACCGAAAAACTTAAATAGAATTTTTAGAGGTATGTATAGGAGGCCTACAGATCCCGAATAGTTGAAATCATGAAACTGTGATTCTATTAACTAACTTTTTCAGGACTCTCAAGTTATCTTCGCGTGACTGCACCTCGTACATCAGTCGATCTGCCTAGAAACCACAAGACTCTCTCTTTATCAGGCGATCTGCAGCAAATCCCATCCGCCCGGCATATCATTACCTCCGTTAATCCTTATTTAGAACACTGTTAATCCAGGCAGGTGCAACCATATCACTTGAACACATTACCCGCGCTTTATAAATCTCGCTTTACAAAAGAAATCTCAACATCCATCGATTGAAATTTAAGTCAACCCGTGCTATGGTAGCGGCCGCTAATTCAAGCGTACCCATTTTATTTATGTCTTCATACGCGCCGCCGATAGGCCCTAATTACGCCGCCGACGCAAAAACGCTAATCGCGCATCGTACACATACGGACGCACCCTTAAAAACGATTCACAACGTCATCCATGCTAGCCAAACTCAACCTTATATATGCGATGATTGATTCCAAATCTGTATGAAGTTTAGTGCACTTAACACGTTGGTAAAGTACATCTCTACATGTAAATCGCAGTCGTAAAGCCTTACATGAATTTTCTTTACCCGCTCCGAATTGATCTTTAAGATTGCCACGCGGAGTTCAATTCTCGACTTCATGTACACCGAAGAGAGTTACGCCGTTTTCCTAATTCAAATCTTAAAATCGGTAAATGTTGGATTTTGGATTCTGCGGAGCGGGAGACAGGGTTCAGTTTTGAAAATGACGATGTTATAGATATAGGCTGATTGCACTACGAGATAGGCCGATGCGCAGGAGAAGCGTTAATGAGCGCTGGTACCTTCGGATTCCTCGCCAGCAATGTTAGTATATCGGCTTTTGTCGGCACCATGCGACTTTTTGCGATGTCCAATGATAACAATGACCGGCAAGAACGAAACGAGATAACGAGAAATGTGATAATGTTCTCGTTAATTAATTAATGTTTTGCGCTACATTAAGTTATTATTAGAATACGGAGATTTTAACGCCTGCGTGGTAGCTGGTTAGATTAAGTGTTAAATGCAGCATGCACGGTCAGTAAAAGGAATTTTTGAAAAAGTAAATGAAAAAGTTGCAGCTGGTGAGCCAGTAACAAAATCCATACGAATTTTGTAACATCTTACCCGACATAACATTGTATGAACATTTGATAACATTCCTCCCAGACTATGGAGCTGGTATTCTTACATAGAGAATTATAAGTCAGATCAGAAACATCAGAAAACACCATATTCAAGTATGGACTTCCGATGATGATTTCGAAAAGTTATATCGTCGTAAATAAAGGAATCTAGTGGATCAATTCAATAATATCAACAAACAACACGGTTATAATAGTTTCAAGAACGAATGCAAATTAGAAAGTGGGTATGCAGATGTGTGATGCAACGCGCATGCTAAATTGCGGCGGAGCAATAAATCGTCTACTGATTAATGAAGTTTGTTTTTATAATTCCTAGAAGTAGTGGTAAATTGAGTCGTTTCCTAATGGAATGGTTCATTTGTTTCCAGAAGGTGTGCAGAAGTCATGTGTGTATGGAGGATTTACCAGAATTATTAATAAGTTTATCACTGTTAACTATTTTTTTCAAAAAGCTAGAGATTGTGTCCAACCACGTAGTTATAACAGAATTCCTGAATTCTACCGATATATATTTGACGACGATAGACTGATCTAGGTCTTCAACTACATCGTAGACGATAAATACACTTTTGCAGAGACAAGGATTCTTTTGTGAACAGAACTTGATGATGAATATCCAATGATAACTTTCAACCAAACCCTATCACTGCGAGCGTTTATAATTATTAATCGATATCCATCCGATCGCGTCCAAGTGAGGTGGAATGGAGTCATTACACCGCACGAACGGGTCCAAGTGGCTGGCAGCAGACGCGGACCCTTAATTAGGGAACATAAGTCAGTCGTGCCGTGTTTGTTTCACTCTTTGCGCTAATTTGTTTTAATGCTATCTGATCCTGTGGTTTTTGGTAGGGTTGGGCAGCAAATTGTAGATGGACTTGTGAATGAGCATGTGACAAGAAAGTGTTAAGTATGTATGTAGACGGCAATGTGAGAAAAGAGGCATGCCAAAGAGAAGATGGACAGATTGTGTGAAAGATGAAAGTAGCTTTAAAAGAAGAGAAGACTGAGGTGATCATAGAGATGTGTAGGAAGAAGACGACCTACGCCAACCTCAATATTGGCAGGCCGGTGATTATTAACATTTGGAAAATTAAATAGGTAAAAGTTGGTACGGATTAAGTCATAATACACTTGAACATTTAGATGTCCTTAATTTTGACAACCCTAGCCAGAGTTAGGTAAACACAATTTCATCCAGATCGCACTAAAATAATCGCAATCCATTGCGTCTTATCAACAACGGAAGCTATCAATGTACAGCTGATAACGAGCAATGAAATAAGAACATTATTAATAGTAGTATTAAAAATCATTTACTTAAAAAAAAACACTGTACATTTAATATATGACTGTATAGCAGAGATAGTAAAAGATTAATGGGTATTCTTTTAACTGAATGCAATGAATACAATTTGAATGTGTCATTTAGTGTGAAAATAATTTATTTATGCGGAATCACAGTCATTCTGTAAGATGAATTCAAGGAATTGAATTTAATTGGTAGCTTCGAATGCCAGTACAAAAAGTAAAATATTTTCACAAGTGTAACCTGCGATGATCAGTCTCATGAAACTGAAAACGAAAGTTTTGAAGAAGTATCATTAAGGATATATAAGATACAATCAAAACACAGATGATGATCAGAAATTCAGGATTCATTACCACTTTAAACCGCCGACAAGCAACTGACAAACTTTTTTATTTTCCATCCGAGGCAAGGCATCACGCCATACAGCCTATATGATCCGACATTAAAATCGTACACGGCACATCCGGAGATATCATAATTAAGTCTTACGGGCCGTGTTCAAATTAAATTATGTACGAATTAAAGGTAACGGCGCAATAAATCGGACGCTGCGCAGGCGCCGCCGTTACGCGCCTTGTGATGTATCGCCCGACACACCTATGCTATACCGGCTGGACCACTGCGTGGTGTAAAGAAAAGCTGGGATGAGAAGTTTTTGCAATCTATTGAAAACCAATTCAAAGTTGCACTGCATCATGAAGTTGCGACAGACCTTTAGTCCCGAATGACATTTTTGTTACTGACCCCTGACTTTATTTGTGCTTAGTTTTACTAAATCCCCTGACGCTTTCATCATACGTATACGTAGAAGTTTACCGTAAAGTCTACGTCGAGAAGCGATACATATATGCACTTTGAAAATTATTATTTATTTGTTTTGTAATTAAATTTTAAATGATTAAGAAAAATGCAATTTAATGTAATCTTCTATACCCACAAAATTTGTACGCCGTTATTGGTAAAACATGGACGCACACAACATACTATTACCTCAATACCTTGCATGTCTGATTAGTCAGTTTATGTAAACGCATGTTTGACAAATAAATGATCTTATCTTATCTTATCTTATCTTTGACCATTCACAAAATGAACCGATTCATTTCATAATAGGTTTATCAGCTTTATAACAAAACAACAAAAAAACAGAAATAGTTTGTTTTACTTCATCCTAAATCGCTGCAAGCTCCTCTCTTATCCTACAACTCAAATGAGAATACAACTTAATCTGCGCACCGCGGCTTCCATTTAGGCGTGTTTGTTTTATTTCCGAGAATCAATAAACAGCTCCGATCATATTGGATGCGGACTATCGCCATGCTGAAACAGATCCCCGATACGCTCAGCTGCGCGCTTTTTGTTTTAGGTTTGAGTATGGATGTTAAAGATTACCTACATGCTTTTTAATGCGAATAATTAAGTTGAAGAGTTCTTAAATAGGAAATATAAATGAACACAAACAAAGGCAAAACAAGGAGAGATAGAAGTAGCAGAGCAGAGATCGCCTTTGGTGATGAGACTGCTCATTGCAACCATGTTAAAAGTTTCTTTGGCGTACAATAAAGATCTGTTTAAGTATCTAGTAGTTCGGCAGGATGTTGATGATTTCCAAAAAAAAACAAAAAGCAGACCCAGTTAATTGTCGTAGTCTTCATCACCTGTAACTCATCAATTGCTTAATATAGTTTGGGTGTTGTGTCTTTTTCCTCTTTGTCATGCTTACATTTTCCGACTGCTATGGTGGCGTCATCCATCTATCATTCTGATAACAAAAAAAGAGAAAGTTAATATGATCTGATAAAGGACAACTGCGTGACATATTGTCAATGGATATTAAATACTTAGTATGGATATAAAACACTTCTTCAAAACGTAGGCCTTTCTTAAAGACAGTGCACAATAAAGGAAACTTATATAAAAATGTCTATAATCGCCACTTAGCAGACTGATTAGTGATCACGTTATGCTGGCATTAATACGCATCAATAGATAATGTTAGGTTTACCATACTTAATAGATAATAAGTACGTTTTAATAATTCAACGTTTACGAGCAGACTTGTTTCCTACAATTAATTCCAACGAACGGTCAATTATTAAGTTTACTTTAGAGAAAAACTCGTAGAAATTAATGTCTTTGAACTTGAAGACCGTTGTACCACAAAACATGGAATACTTGACCTTTATGGTGCCATTCGTATAGTGAATCAAAAACAATACAAACATGAAAAAATAACTACATCTGAAAATACTTGAATGATGACTCAAAGTCAATTGATAATTATGGTTTCAATGAATGTGCCAATATTGGTCCAAGTATTCACCCTTTAAGAATACCACCATCTTCCACTGATTAGGTGCGAGTTCTCATGACCGGGTACGTAGCTGTGATGCAAAAAACACGAAAGATGGTATAAAAAAGTTAATATTAATTAAATTATGTATTGAAAATTTTCTCCCGTCTGCTGTTATATTGACTGGGGTACATGGAGCGAGCTGAAAGCGGGAAACGAACCTTCTTCACTGTAATGAACTTAATAATGAATGAGCTAAACAGACTCATAAGGATCGGAAAGAATTACATCTGGAAATACCGATGAGTTCCAGTACTCAATAATTTAGTTATATGGCTGCTGCAGCAATCTTAGCATACTCTTTAGGAACTGAAATTGGATATGCGTTTTAAGTATAAATATACAGTTATAGTTTTTTTCTAATTTGTGTAAATGCTTGTTTGTGTAGTTCGTCATTCATATAGATTGGATATAACGCATATGTCCTTTCTCTATAGTTCCAAATTCAGAAAATACATCAGTCTACAATTACTAATAGATACTAATAATAGTCGCTGGCACTTGCGCCGCATACAATCTGTTCACAGAAGCATGTCGTGGGGTCTACACTCCGTATCTATCGACACACAGTCAATGGCGGATACTTTTTCCTAACAGTGTTTTGTTCACTCATTTATCATAGACGTTTTTGTTAACACATGCATGTGTTTATTTTGAAATAATCCCAATGCTTCATATGCGCTTAAATTAAACCAGTTTTGTATTAATAAAACGTAAGCATATCAGTTACATCACGGCATCAACTGTAGGATTAATACTTTTTGCAATATACATAGATATTATAGCAAAGAGTTGATTTTGTTAAGTTAGAGATTTTCAATGAGGTAAAATCCTGTAGTCTTAGTTTTCCAGATTAATTGAATCAGTTTGAAGCGTGGGTGTGAAGTTTGCACAATCATATTCCTAACGATTGCGGAAATATAAAATGAAGTGTCAAGGCAGTTATTTCAAGACCATGCCATGCATCGTTGAGACTCTTTGAAGAGACACACTCACAGGAATGCAGTACAAAGGTACTAAGTAAGGTTGCAGTAGCACACAACATTCCGTTAATTAATTATTGCTGATTGTTTTATTATCCAACCTGTTCTATTCTTGCACTATTACTACACCTAAATACTATCGTCATCAGCGACAGTTTACTTCTTCGCTGGCGGTATCCTCGCATTGATTAGATAACATTCGCTCCTTGTGTAACATTCTGTCAAAAAAGTATCGGGTATGGATGATTTGTTTATATGTAGTTCATTTTTTTGTTGTTGTTAGATTGGCACAACTGAATTCCATTATGGCTTCGAGTTGGGGTTGCATCTGTTATTTAGATAAAATACAGTGCTGTTTTTATAAAGATCTTTTTTATTGTGTATTGCAAATTTCATAATGGACAAAAACATCGAACATAGAGTTTGTCTTAAATTTTACATCGCCAATGGAGTTTGGTGTTCGGAGTCACTGAAAATTTTACAGAAGGCTTACGGTTTTTTAAAAACACGTAGATACTTATGAGTGGTACAAAGCGTTCTTATGCGGTCGAGATGTGATGGAAGATTTGCGTAGATCTGGTAGGCCATCAACGTCTTCAACTGATGTTGACATCGCAAAAGTGAAGGAAATTGTGACTGAAAATCCTCATTCACGTTTGAGAGAGATAGCCGCTGAACTTTCTGTGTTGCACGAGTCGATCCGTACCATTTTAAATAATCGCTTGGATATGAAACATGTTGCTGCTCGGCTAGTCCCAAAAGACCTGAATTTTCTCCAAAAACTCAATCTCATAAGAGTCGCTGAGGACATGCTAGAACGAGTTAATTCCGGCCCAACATTCATGAAACGCATTGTTACTGGTGACGAGACGCAGAAGGCCATCATTGTGCAATGAACGCTGTTTTCACCAAAACCACAACAAATGCCATGGAGCACGCACCTTATTCACCAGATATGTCTTCAGCCGACTTCTTTCTTTTTCCTAAACTCAAACTACCACTTCGTGGCACCCGTTTTCATTCGGTAGAAGACATAAAGGAGAATTCGCGGCGAGAACTGAACTCTATTCCGGAAAATCGTTTAAAAATGTTTTATTGATTGGATTATTCGTTGGCGTAAGTGTATCGTTTCTGGTAAACTACTTTGAAGGCGATAAAATAAATTTGGAGAGAGTAGTATTTCTTTCAGTTTTCCTCCAGCCACAGTCAAATACATTGTAGCCAGTAAAATGTTCCTTCGATCTCTCCACCACATTGCTGTCGACCCTCTTTTTCTCCTTCTGGAGTGTATATGTCGCAGATGGACTGTCTAATGCGCTGCTTTACAAAACCGCTAGTTGTGATACAAAATAGCTCCGTTATGTAAAACAACTGAACATCGTTAAGCTGGATTGCTATTGCGTACCCATTACGTCTGCAGAACCTGCACCTGAACCTGCTGAATGCAGAATGGCTTATCTGCAGTCACAGTAAGCGTTTGGGGTGGCTTCTTATGCCGAATTGGTCGCAGTAACTAAGCTTGGGCACCTGGACCAAGTGGTTTAGGTAAGGATAGAACTGTGAACAACAGAACTACTTCGAAATAGGTCGCATTAACTTGACTATTTAGTATTATTAGGACTAACTTTAATAAAATTCTGATAACAATGATAACTTTTGATTATTGTTGTCCTTTTAACACTATTTTCACTTGAGTTAGGGTCAGTTTTATTTATTTCTGTTTCGGACGCCATTATTGTTGTTACGACGCACAGAGCAACGAGAGATAAAAGAACAAAAATCTACAATCTGAAGTTCCATTTCAGGCGGTTTTACTTAACCTCTAGTCGTTGACCCGCTGCATTGATAAAAGCAAAACGTTTCTGCACTTCTGCGTGTTACTACAGTACAAAAACGCTACGTCAACGTCATCCAGTTGTTATTCATTACGGAGCGGTAAAACAGTGGAATCTACAATCCATCTGCGACATATATACCACATCTTGGATACGTCGCAAGCAATGTCGAAGAACTAAGAAGTACTGACATATGTCACGTTTATGTTTGTAAAGTTGCTTGTGTATTTCGCTTCCTGCTGTTAGTAGAACCACATCTTTCCTGTCAGAGCGTACACACCAAGTCTTCGGTATATCGCTAGCAGTTTTTGCTCCACCTACTTACATTATATGCAGATGTCATGAAAGTAACACCGCTAACACTGTTCTCTTGCTTTTTGTGCTCTCATGTTAGTCAATTATGTTGGCAGTAGTAATTACAATGTTAGGAAATGTTGCCTGTGTGATAATGTTGCCAGCTAGTATAGTTCACAGGGTTTGATAAGAGTGGTGGAGGAGTTAGCATGATCGAATCTAGTATTGGTGATATTAAAATCTCTTGAAATTAAAAAACAAATATTATGTTAGGTAAAACTACTGTAGAATTGGGGTCATGGAAAATATAAAAAATTAAAACCTTCAGATTTGCCTAATGAAATGTAGGTGAATAAAAATCAACGGTATTCCTCTTGGGACTACAGGACTAAATCGCTAGTTTTATAATGCCTAAAAGTATATCATCCACTGCAGTACTTAAACAAAATAACAAAATATCGTATTCTTCAGTATGCTAGTTAGATATGCTATGACAGTATGCTAGTTAGATAGTCTGTTAAAAACATATTACAACTAATTGTATACGATGGAAAAAAATCACGAAGATATCTCTTAAAAATTATTTTAACGATTAAAAACCATACCAAAAAAAAATGCATTAGTGCATTAATTCTTATTTTTTTCAGATTATTCTACAAGCAACATATTAACGTATTAGTGTTTTATTTTAAAGCCCGTCACAGACGTAGCTTTAATATATATTAATATACCGAGATATATATTAAAGTATAGCAAACTACCACACACGAGAACTATACTATAATATATATTTTGCCCTTACCTAGCCTTTGCAAGCGCACGGTTTTAAAGGCCAAAATATACCGAGATATATATTTCGACATATTTTGGTGACGTCATAGAAATATATATTATAGCTGCGTGTGCGGTCAATCGAAATTGTGTATCGAAAATATGTCGTAATATCTGCTATGATTCATATTAATATATATTATAGCTACGTCTGTGACGGGCTTAAGAGTTCAATCAATAGATTTTTTGTAAATAGATAATTTTTGAGCTTCATTTTTTGCAATAAATTACCAGCGTTGTGTCATCGCGCTTTTCTTTCTTTTCTGTGCAGTCGGACAGAGACCTCACTTTAGCAAGTGTCAGCCTCGATCAACACCAAAGACCGGGCAATGCAACTTTTATTTACGAAATCGACAAAAAAATGCAACCACTCAAATAAAAGACACCTCTATCAATAAATTCGATCACCATCTTAATACCGACTATGCATATACACTTAATATTCCGCGCTCATCACCAAACAAATTGTTCATACTACGAACTTTTTGTCGCTTCCATCGATCGACAGCGATTGAGTCTTTGGCCTGTAATTAAGTGACAAAAAGCGCTGGAAGCGGAGCCTGGAGGCGGTGCGTGGCGATTCATTACGAAATGCATAAAAACATGCGTCATTACGCTCCAAGCAAACGCGAATCTACTGCTGAATACTAATGCGAAATGATTGTGGTCTGAATATGTTTAAATTGTTTTGTAATTAATTTGTTTGGGAATGGTGTGGAACGTCTTGCGGTAAATACCACTCGCGTTGCTCTTTCTCAGCGCCTGAGATTGGTAGGCGGTTGCAGACGTCATGGATGTGTAAAGTGTTGCTTGTATGAAGAACCTGGAATATCTGCCCCAAAAACCTATACACATTTGAAAATTATTTCATAAAACATATGCAACACTACATGGCTCCACACCACAGTCCACTCCACCGTCCAAAGAGTGAGCCCACGTTATAATATCGCGGTGGTATTTTATCGCGCACTGGATTTTCAACTCTCGACACTAAGCAGAGCGATAAAACCTCGCCGCGATATTTTTACGTCAACGCGATCGTGAGCTTACCTTGATCCTTCATCTCAGGTTATCAACATGCGCAGTGCCCCATCTGTCCTGTTAGTCTTTGCGCCGCTATGTTGGTAATGTTGGAAGGTGCTACAAAGCAAAAATATCAGATGCGACACACTTCCTCGTAAACTGAACGGTTTATGGTCCTAATACGGATATACAGCAGTGTAGCCAGGGTACCAAAGCGACGAGCATTTTTGTCAGCATTCCTGATAGTTTTAGGGGTCCCGAGGAATACATACAGTATTTTCTTTAGAAGTTTTTGAGTTCCCATGTACAGTACAGTCAACTACATTGAGAGCAGTGGTGGCCCAGTGGTAACGGCCGCGAATTACGAGTTGTAGGTCGTAGGTTCGGACCCAGACAAGCGCTTACTTTATGTAAATTATTTCATCACCACTGCTTTCAAAACGGTGACGGAAAACATCGTGAGGAAACGTCTTAGAACTAAAAATTCGAAGACATGTGACATCTACCAACCCGCACTGGGCCCGCGTGGTGGAACACGGCCCACTCCCTCTTACAGAGCTTCCTTGTGTCCCAGCAGCGGGAACATAATAGGCTGATTCTGCAACTATATTATCTTCTTCTGAGAAATTACGGCCATACCTTGTCCTCTTCAAAATTAAGATTACAGGAGGCTTTAAAACGAAGTTCTTAAACGCAGCTTGTGGTAGGAGTTTTTTTTTTAAATCTTCACGTAACGAAAAAGCGTTATTCGCCATTATGGATTGAAATAATGAAAATGAAAATCAAGGTGCGACTTTTTATTATATTTAAAAAGGCAGAGAGAGAGACAGTTTTCATGGTTTTCGAGGGTGCTGAAGCCATTTTTCGAGAGGTCGCTCTGAAATAGATTGGACAGGTAGATTTGTTTGCTATGAGGTGCTATTCTATAACCCAAATCACGAAATGCGTGAAACGCTAAACATATTTTATTTAAAACATCATTCTGTCTCTACCATCAACAAACGATTGACAGAAACAGAATGATGTTTTAAATGCGATTAGCGCTAAACGCATTTAGTGATGTGTGGTGCAAGTGGTCATATATTTTGCAACTTACTTATGATGTTGCAAAATTTGCTGAACAAACTCGCTTGCAGTATGTCCCACCCACTAAAGGCTATCACCTAGTCACGTACGCGGCTAACAATTAACATTTCGAGCTAAAGCGATGCCAGCAGAGATGCGGACAGCTAATATGGGTTACCTCTTAATTACGACGGCGCCTTGCAAGGAGCGTTGCGTGTGCGCCTCGCTTTTGGTGTGCGACATGATTTAGATGGCTTTTAGCTGAGAATTTGTCGGGTCGAGTGTTTTGTTATTTAATTGTGTGTTTGTTGTGATCTTTTTAGTGGGATAGGTTATTGAAAAGCGTTGCGAGCACCATGTATCTTTTACATAATTAATATACAGTGAAACCTGGTTAATTGGGATCTCACGGACCAAGACATATGTACCAATGATTGAGGGTTTCCAATAATCCAGTTTTCCAACTAAGCAGGTTTAAAATTATAGTTTTAGATGTGGAAATGTTAATAAAAATGCTTATTTTTGGTGTTATGAATTTAATGTAGGTATGAATGTTATTATTCCGTACCTGCTTTATCCATGTAAGTACAGAGACACTTATCAACTTCAGAATACCGTGCTGCTCGTATTCGTTTGTTTCCTTTTTCCATCAATACACTGAGACCGAATTTTTTCGTTGTTTTTTAATAATTCTACACAGGGTTGACTTTGGTATATTATTCTCCCTACACAGTTCATCACGCGACTTTCCACAATCATATTCTGATAGAAGTTTTAACTTATCAGATACTTATAACGTTTTATATTTATATTTTCATTTGGACATTTCGTACACTTTTATTCCCTTGTTTTTAGGTCAAAACCTGAGATAGTACTGACAAACAAAGCATGCGCGAAAGACGACGCGAAATGTATGTAAACGAACATGTCAAAACGTCTTAAAACCAGATCAATTCGTCTCACTTATACAGTAAATTGAGCTACAGAGTCTCAATTATAGAGGTAAACATCGAAAAAGTCTTATAATACAAATCTCATTTAACCAGGTTCAAAAAGTCCCATTAACAGAGGTAATTTAATGAAAAAGAACTGGGACCTCATTGCAACTCTCAATAATAGTGGTTTCTCACTTATCCAGGTCCCACTTAACCAGGTTTCACTGTATCAGTCATTGCTTCATCTTGGAATTCTTTTAACCTATTGTGTTTTTATAATTTTATTTTTCGTGCATCGTTTTCACATAAAATTATATAATTAATTTATACAAAATATTGTAAAACATTTTAAAACAGTAACGGTGGAGTTTCTTGTCCATTCTTCTCCATAAGAAACTACCTTTCGGAAGGGGCGACTTGAATCAATTATATTTTAACGTTAATTTCTTAAGTGTTCTTTGAACTAAATGCTTTGACTTTGACGTTGTTGAAGTGTCATAAAAGTAGATATGTAAGTCCAATTCACATTTTAAGTAGTTTTATGAAATATCAAACAAGTTTAGTTGGATTAAGAAATGAGGAAATCTCATAATTAGCACAAATATCTGTAAGTATACCAATCCAATACCTACAATTTTTGATTAGTTTTTGATTTTACTTCATTAGATTATTTTATATTTTGTAAATGTGAGAACGTTGTAGGCCTTGTAGATTGAAAATTTATAGACCATTGTCTATTTGTTTAACATAAATGGTACTTGTTGACAGGCCTACACTGTCCACCCATACCTATGAACACTGTAATTTGAAAACATTGTAAAAGACAAATATTTTTAAAAGAGTAACCGTGGAGTTTCTAACGACCAATTGGAACCGTGCATCTAGAATCTGACGTTTCATAAGTGCCCATGTAGGTTTGTGTGAAATAAAATATTTTGATTTTGATTTCGATTTTGAATAGTAAAACATGTAGAGTTTTTTTTCAATTTATGATAGTCTAACCGTGTTTCTGGCAAATAAATTTCCAAGACACTCAAATTGTGAAGTACAGGTTTACCTCAATAAACTCAGCCTGTCGGAGTCCACTGCTGGACAAAGACCTCTCCCAGACTGCACCACAAAACCCTGTCCTCCGCCTACCGCATCCAGTCTGTCCCAGCCACTTTCTTAAGATCGTCGGTCCATCTAGCTGGTGAGCGTCCCACACTACGCTTGCTGATAGGCGGTCTCCACTGCAGTACACGTCTGCTTCACCGGCCCTCGCCCCTTCGACAAACATGACCAGCCCACTGCCACTTCAGTTGCCTTCCTCTGCAAGCTATGTCGGGAACTCCAGTTCTTCTCCGGATAATTTCATTTCTGATTTTATACTTCAAACCAATTTCGAGCATAGCCCGCTCCATAGCGCGCTGAGCTTCCTATAAAGACCTGTAAGGGTCTAAGTAACAGCACGTGGCAGGAAATCTAAATGATATTCGATACAAAATATCAAACGTCGTTCAAGTCTTAATACGACGCAAATACGGTACCGCCTATAACCTTTTCATTGTCCAAATAACTTTAAATACGGCACCCCGCGGTTCTTACATTTATCTCGCGCCGCCGCCGCGCCGAGCCGGTCCGGTCCGGTCCACCCCAAGCCCTGTGCCTGACGTGTATCGGATTGACCGTAAAGGATATTTGCAAAAAATTAAATCGCTTTAAAGTTAGGGGTGAAAATTGATTGAGACGTTTATAGGGTGGCCAGTAGATTTACTTTTCGAAGGTGGGGTGAAATCAGGGTACAGAAAATATTTGAATTTTTCTTGACGTTTTGTCCGAGGGTGATTGGCCACCCCGGCTCTTTTGTAGTTGGAATTTGAAATAGAGGTAAAATACCCACCAAATGGGTGCACAGACAGAATCATTTTGTGTAGATTTGCAGCACGTACGCGTTCATTGTTAGAAAAAGTGGTATATTTTCTGCGACATCTTAAAACTGTATGGCATTGGTATTGCATTTTATATATTTTTAATTTTAAGAATTTCATTTTCCTTCATCTATTCTAAACAAATCAATTAACGACTTAAATGACCTATGGGTCAAAGAAGATTGAATTCAATGCGTTTTTAATTGACAAGAACTTAGTTGCAAACGTCAAGCTCCGAAAAAAAATAACCAAAACGACTTAACTCTAGTGAAACCTGCTATGAAAAAAAATATGTATAAAGTACTGCAGTTAAATTGTCACTTGTTGTGTTATGATTGATTTAAGAGCAAGAAAAGTCCTACTTACTCACAAAAACTTACCTATAAACCATTTTCCATCGTAAGAACCATTGCTTTCTTACAAAGTGGTTATAACTATCGCCAACAGTTATATCAATGTTTCTAATTCGCCATTGTAGCTGTCCGTACTGTGGGAGCCACTTCTTGTGTACTAATTGTCAAGATTAGCGCTCTGCGCTGCTCTCTGTAGGAATTTACTAATGTGATATAGGCGTAAGGATACTGAGATTTTGTTTGATTGTTGTTCTTTGTACACTTTCATTTACAACTGTTTAGCCTCATATTTCACTGATTTACTTAAGTTGTAAATACTAGAATCCGAAAAAGGCAACATTTTCTTCACACCTTCAACACCACCACAGCTTATATAATACCTACGTCATACAAACAATAAACTTGTAACAAGCCTTGAAAATTCTGATTGTATACCACCTCTCTAAGGCATGCTTATGATTAAAGCAATATTTGAGGATCAAAACAGAAAAGGAGCTGAGAAATGAGGAGGCAGGACAAAGAAGTATGTCAGCACCATAATAGTGGGCCAAAGCCAACCAAATCCAATCCAAAACCAAAAAAAAAAAACAATAAAACAAATGCACGATAATAGTATTCTTAGTATGACCATAGTTAAACAAAGTCAGGACAAAAAGCTAGTGTTACATCTGATCCCGTTGTAAGAGTAGGTATCTGTGACAGGGAGACGACAATGGCGTTTCTTATGTGTCGTTTGATTTACTGCTCAATTTCATATGCTCTGGGAATGATGGTGTATCCATTTTCTAGTACTTGTTCAATCATAAAAGAAATTAAATGTTAATTGGGTAATTGTTAATTGGAGCCAAGGAGTGGTAGAAGAAAATAACCTTATAAGTGAATTAGGAGTGGAGTGGTAACAAAGAAGATATAAAGAGCGTATAATTATTGATTAGGTATTTTTTCTTACTGTGTGGCAGGGATCAGATGTCAGACAGCAAGCAGACAATAACATTTCTAATGAGACAAAGGACAGGGTGACAAGTATAGTTATACGGTAAAATTTCTATCGAATCTAAATGTTTGACAGTGGGATGGTTGAATACTATACCTACAGGGTGGAAAAAATCAATGGGCTCTGAAGGAAAACCACTTTAAATCCTTAATATAGATTATTTTCATTCATTTATTTTTTTGAAGAAGCATAACTACATTCACAGATTTCTCGATAAACTTACCTACTTAGCTAAACTGGAAAACAAGCGCAAAAAAAAAACACTCGCTATTTTATTCCACTAGTCGAAATAGTCATTGTTGAAGATAAAATTTCTCCAAGAAACAATAGGTCTAACACTCGTCTATCGTACAAGATATCCATGAAATCTAATATAAATTTACACAAGCGCTTTAATCAACATTACCCATACTAGAAAATCACTTTCAACAAGTTAAAGACACATTACAATTTTCTTACAACTCTAACATTCAAAAACATTTTATGAAGTACAAGCTTGCTAATTTATCTCTAAGTACTTACCTTATTGAAGACTCGAAAAATTGGTAATAATAATTCTATGCACATTTCCTTCTTAGACATTGTTTTACATAAGGCAAGATCGATGACAAGAGCAACCCATTTAGCAATAAGAATACAATCATGTACAAAAACTGCTCGATCTTTCAATGCAAGCTAGAAATCAAGTGAAAGTTTTGTCACATTAACTTTTGACATATATTGGTCACTGTGAAACGCTTCCCATGTGCATAAGAACTTCGTAACATAAACACATGTTTATTTCCTGTCATTGTTTTCTTCGTGGTGACAATAGAGTCTTCACTCTTACACCAATTTATCTAAGTGTTTGAGAAATCGAAACACTTAGATAAATTGTTTAAACCAACGTTTAATGTAACTATAGATATGATGACTATATGTACATATAGTCTGGTCACACTCTGGTCTGGTAGTTTTTTGGAGAGGTCATTTTCTTTTAGCTTTCTGTAAGTCTCAAGTTATTTTGAATAACTTGAGGAATAACGTTAAGTTTGGTAGGTTATCTAGAGTTTATAGGTTTTGTAACCATCTTTAATCAACCCACGTAAAGATCCATGATTAAATACGATCTTTCTAGCTGTCACCAATCCAAGGCTGTTTCCATCATTAAAAACCCAAACAAAAGTGGTGTCCAATAAAAACCACATCAGAAGAGAGGTGAAAAGTGAGTCTCTGTCAGTGTGGCGTTAGAATGAAATTTAATTTAGGTACGACATCTCACGGTAGGGATCGCCGGGCTTAAGTCAGGTAGGGACGTATTACGTGTTGGTGTTGCTATCAAGACAATGGATATCGGTCGACCTATTTTAGAGTGGGCGATCTTCTGTATGAAAGAGAATGTGCCAGTCGTCTACATCTACCTCGTGATGCTCCAAGGCATTTTAATTCAGTGTATTTTTATGATGATCGGTTTAGTTTAAAGTTGAAAAACCACCACCACGCACAATTAATGACCGGTTCCGTAGTTGGATGAATTTATCCAAAGAACAAACTAAATATTGTAGTTGAAAAACATGTTCTCAATACTTTCTAACTGTAAATGTCAGTTGGTCGACTATTACTCGTTAACTTATAAAGCCTACTTAACTGTGATGGTATTCCTTTTCAATTCGTTATATAAACTTCTGCTGTGTATTTTTTCACGTATCCAAAACCAACCGGACGTCAAACTCTAACAAATACTACCTACTTTGCAAACGGATCCCTGCAATGAAAAATGTAATTTTTTTTCAAGATTTTATTTTCCACTTTGTCGGCGACTAATATGTATATCCATGCCAAAGTACAGCTTTCATTAGAAAGCTCTCTTAATAATAAAAACGAGTCTCTGAGCTGCAGACAGACGAACATGCCGTACGGAACCCTAAAAACATACCTAACTCTAACGCATTATAAACAACATTTTGTCAATCTTTGGAATTCTACCGTGATTTGAGATTAGCTTTTTACTTGCTAGTTAGCAAGTGATGTTTACGTTATGTATTTTATTACGAATCTGCTTCAGAAATACCTACGAGTACGTCTTTTAAATCCTGCAAAATTATTAGTACTGTCGTACATAGCGCTGAGTAATGGTAAAAGTGCATCAAATGCCCGTTAATCACTTACAAAAGAAGTGCAATACAGCCGTATCTACTAATTAATTATGTTCACAATACAATGTGCTATTATATCTGAAACACGTTCGTTTCTTTTGTTGATGCATCGTTTAATTGATTGCGAGCAATTACGTTTCATTACGATGAATCGCTTTGTTAATGGTGTTAGGTAATGTATATTGGTTTGATTGTAATATGGCTGATCTCCTTAACTTTTAAAAGAGATATTAAAAAAGTATCAAAGAAGAAACTTAGAAAGATTTTCAAGCTTGTCATTTTTAATTTCCTTCCTGATCGCTCTCTCACTGCGGAGAATCGTGACTCGGTTTCAAATAAAATTGTCAAAGGTCTTTCACCATCTTTTACGATCAGTGCTCTCCAGTTGCTCGAATATTTGATCCGACCACCGTTTTGCGCTTCGGCATGTAGGTTTCTTCTGTCACCATTAGACGGTCCATGCTTTTGGATCTACAGGCAATGTGGCCAAAGTATCTTACGACACGCGTAATTTCCTTCATAGGCGAAAGAAAATGAACACGTAATAAGGTCCGGGCCACTGTGAGTCCATCAGAGGGAGTATAACAGTGATTTTCGCAACACCTCACTGAATATTCAATTTTGTTTACAAAGACCCGTGTATAACAAACTGACATACATACAATTTTCATGATAACCCTCCTTAGACATCGCACCTCTTTGTCACCCTCGCGTGAGTTTACTCAAGAGTGAGTGGGATAGCAAGAGGATGATGTGTCAAAGAAATCCCGGTTTTATCCCTGGATTCAGAGGGGCAGTTGAGTGGACGGCTACAGTGAACTGTTAATTCGTTGATATTGCGGGATTTGAGCTCTCCTAAATAATTGATGGACTGTAAGAACGCTAATTGCAATGAAATTTTCAAGAAGAGGTAATTAAATCCTTGAGACGGATTTAAAAATGTGCGAAAAGACGCAAATACAAGCTTTAATGACGTGGTAATTAGATAAAATATAATGTACTTACCATCGTGGCTTATCATGCTGTGCAAGTTATAGGGACACGTGGTACAGCTTAGGAATGTAGTATTGTGTAAGCGTTGATGAGAAGGTAATTTGTCGACATGATAGTGTTAAAGTAAGGTAGAGGGTGGGGGATGGTGTGGTTGCAAGCGCTACTGCTGAACATGAGGTCCTGGGATCGATTCCCAGGTCGGGCAAAGTGTTAATGATCCAATCCACAACAATTTTGACACTGACAGCTCTTGATCGCGTTTTAGATGACGTACTGATCGCGTTTTGATTCGCGTCAGTTTTATTGGTGAAATTGGCACTAAGGGCTGATTTCACCAACTTAACTGAAAGCGATCAGTACATGAGCAACGTTTAAGAACTGTGCAAAACTTAAAAACCGTGACACGTTTAATATACCACATGGAATATTGAGCTTTTAGATGTGCTGAACGCGTTTAGCAAATCAAAACGAGCTTTTGAACTGGGTTTAAAAGTGCTGATCGCGTTCAATTTCATTGGTGGAATCAGGCCTTAGTCGTTAAACTCAACAAAAACCTTTCGATTAAACGTGACAAATAGTATCAACCCTAACTGGCAACAATTTAAAACAAACGGTCGTTGTGTGGCGTACTAATGCGCTATTGTTAAACAAATAGTCTGTGACGTCACGAACACTAGAAAAAGACAAGACGGAAGACAGTTACAGAATGTCAACAGGCCGTGCGAGGGTCGGTTAGGGTGTGGAATGATTTGCGCGAACGTCAGAAGTCAGGGCGTTTAAAGTAAGGGAAATATGTAATTTATCCTCTAAAAACTTACTGACTTTCTAATGATGTACACTTTTAAATGAATGAGCCTCTTTTTAACTTTCTAGCCTTTTCTCACAGTTGGTCTCAGTAACTAAGCTACCCGACCAAAAGGGTTACGTTAGGATATAACTGTGACCAACCGCTTTACATCCGAATAGGTCGCAGTTACTTGGCTATTTAAGTAGTACTTCTAGAAGCCAAAATATAAATTTTATAAAATAAAAAATAAAACACAGCCTATATTCGTCCACTGCTGGATGTAGGCATCTCCTAGTAAACGCCACTGATCCCAATTTTCGGCTTTCCTCAACCAGTCTCTGCAAGCCGTCTTGCGCAAGTCGTGGCTCCACCTGGACGGCGAGCGTCCCACACTACGTTTCTTTTAAGTCTCCTCTCTAGAACTCGTTTTCCCCAACGATTTTCGGTTCTGCGAAAGAAGTGACCAGCCAAATGCCACTTCAGCTTGCTTAGTTATTTGGGCTATGTTAGTTACCTTGGTTATCTGTCGGATCATCTCATTATGGATTTTATTCTTCTGAGAGACTCCAAGCATAGCCCTCTCCATAGCTCGCTGAGGGACTTGTATTATAGTAGAGTGTTCCATAGTATTTTTAGGAAAGAAAATGGGAAGTCGTTGAGGTTAAATTGCCTTAAAGTAATAGTGTGGTTTCAAAGTGTCCAAAGTGTAACAAGACAGCCGCATTTTTTGATTCAACCATATTAAGATAAAATATTTATTCAGTGCACACAAAAGACGTAGCACAACACACAAGAACATAATAAAATGATAAAACGTTACAATTATAAATAGAAACAAGGTGCCACTATAAGTACATAAATAAAAATAAAAACAACCCAAAGAAATTAAGTGACACAATGAAATCCTTTAAATCAGACAACGAGCACAGTGCGGTGTGCGTCCCAAGGTTGCACTAAATGGGAGTCCAGCTCAGCATGTGTTAGGCAAAAATATACCTGACGATGATATTCTGCTAGATCCCTGAAGTGACATACGGACGTCTATCAGACCAGATACAATGATTGGTGTTATGACAAATTGTGTTGTGCGGAGTGAAAATTATGTAAGCAACTCAAATTATTGGTACCTATTCTACAGTAAATTCAGGCAAGCGGTTATTTGATTTGTGTATGTCCTGTTTGGTTCTACAGAAATATTATAAAGTCACTAAAAGCCACTGCTGGTTTTGATAGTGTCAGAAAATTCAGTATTGAGAAGTAGGAAACTCTTTATCAATATTTGTTTGTAAGTTTATATGTAGGGGGTTATCTCTGGAACTACCGATCACATTTGTAAAATTGTTTGTTGCATGTGATAGCCCCATTTCTTGACAATGGCTAGTAAGGCTAGTTAAAATCAGGCTGAGAGCCCTTAATTAGAAGTCGAGCAAAAAGCAAAAGAAAAGTCATCAAGAACACTTAGCGAAAATTAAGTATCTAATAGTGCTAGTAGACGACGCGATGCGACGGGGTAGGTTGGAAGAACAAGAAATTTCACTCGGACTCAGTCATGGGCAGAAGCTAGTAGTCAGTTTTTTTAAGTATCTTGACAAGCTATTTATATACTTAACCATAAATGGCAATCCTTTAATACGTGCCTCACTCGCTCGCGTGAAACATTCTCGTCCTTACATTGCACAAACAGGGGAACAGCGGCAGGGGTGCCATTGTCTTAAAACGAACGCTTCACCAAATGGAGTGCGTGCTTTTTAATGCACCGATGTGCACTTCACAGCCTTTGGGAATTCGATGGTTTAGTGTCGAGGAGTGTTTTGAAAGTAAATAAAGCTATCAATTAATTATTATGGCTTTCAGGATGAGGGAGAATAGATACCGGAGAATAAAAGAGAGATGTCGAGAAAGCTGCTAAAATGAAATCCAATTTCATATTTTTATGAAATTAATGAAAAATTATCTCGAATATTGTTAGTTAAGTGGCGAGGACCTAATTAGCGGGGTAATTGCGTAACACACTGACAAAGGGAATAAAGGCAGGAATGGCTTTCATTTTGACAACAACATTCATTGCGTTATTTACGTTGATGAGCTTACAAGTTTTTCAAACATAGAAAGCAATGAATTAGGTAACCTCCTTCAAAATGATTCATATTGTGGATAATAGGGATGATGACGAATATTAACTTTTTGGAAAAAATAATGTATTTTCTATAGTGCAAATGAGATAATCGAAACAATCTGTTAAATCGAGGTAAATATGAAGAAGCAACACGCTTTAAAAGTTTCTGGAGGGGATTATTCCCGTCCTTGACGCGCGGTATGGACAGTGTTTGGCGCTAGTATGAAGTTACATAGTCGTGACGTCACTTATACGATAGTCCCGTCCTTGTCTAACACTTATTTTAAAACGTTTATAACTTGGATTTTTTAAAGCTTTTACACTTTTCATAATATTGTTTGCACTATTTGACTACAAACACTTTTTTGAGATAAATTTAAAAAAAAATATCATCATGCCTATGCAATTAGGGTGCAGGATCTGTACTAAAAAGTACCATTACTAAAGGATCAGGATTGTTCTTACTCATAAAAAATCCGTTATAGTGCTCATTATGTCTCATTTCAAATGGTAGATTATAGCATGCACAATCAATCAATTTAAACACCTACCTACTCGAAAACTTTTGGCACCAAAAAAGTCCCACGACATCTAACATTAAAATAGGTAATGAGTAATACGGGCTGGTGTCCGCAACTCCACGACAATGCGCGTATTTTGCGTACGGTGGGAAAATCGAGCATTCGATCCACCCCAGCTCCTCGAGGAAGTCCAGCATCGCCTTGGTGTTACTGACAACCTCGCGTAGGGTACCTGGGTTACCGAAGTACTTTGCCCTGTATGTGGCGACCACCGGACAGTGTAGAAGCACATGAGCTGCTGTCTCGTCCACTTCCATGCAGGCCCTGCACAGCGGACTGTCTGTGACTCCTATGACAAAGAGGTGTTTATTAAAATACCCGTGGCCAGTTAAAGCTGCCGAAACTATACGCAGCTGTTGTTTGGTTAGTCGGAGAACCTGTTTCGTGATGCGGCCGTCAATAGCAGGGAGTGCTTCCCTAGCCTGCCTGCACTCACCTTGTTCCGACCATAGTTTGTGATGTTGTTCCCTGGTGCGTTTCCTTACCAAAGTGCGTAAGTACCCGAAGGGGAGTGGCAAGATGGGTTCAGGTCCCACTGGTGTCTCACTCGACCCAGTTCTGGCAAGTTCGTCGGCTGCATCGTTGCCCAGCGAACCGCTGTGTCCTTTGATCCGTTGAATGGTTATGTTATTGAGGCTACCCACCTGATTAAGGCGCAGGTGACACTCGTATATTAGCCCAGATTCAACTGTGTGGGTGTTCAGCGCTTGCAAAACAGCCCTGCTGTCTGAGAGTATCCGGATCGAGTGGTCCCTAACTTCCCTGACCATGATGGCCGAAGCAGCCAGAGAAATACCCATACATTTGGCCTGGAACGCTGTGTTATAGGCCCCCAATGGTGTGGCTATGTGAATGTTGAGGTCCTCCGAGAAGACTCCAGCACCTGTGCCATTACCTGTTTTGGATCCGTCTGTGAAGATGCGCAGCTCTGCTGGGCACAAACTCTCGCACCTACGATCCTCTTGAAGCTGGATCTTGTATTTTTTATCAAAAATTGTTTGGGTACCCGATCATTAATAGCTAAATTTAAACACCTACCTACTCGAAAACTTTTGGCACCAAAAAAGTCCCACGACATCTAACATCAATATAGTTAAAGAGTCAACAAACACGGATTCAATCAGCCGTTCAAATTGTACGCCGGCGCTAATCCTTAATCTTGTGTAGTTCCTGATGGTTCAATAGAGGGCGCCACCCCTGCAGCACTCAATGGACTGAACGTTCCGTTTCCAAATAAAGTGTTGATTGGAGGACCTTTCCATCGGTTTTTAACGGCCAGTGTTGGTTTTAGAACACCGTTCAAAATGATATCAGTTGAAATGTTAAATATAGAGGAAAACGTAGAGGAACTTTATGAAACCTATTTTGGATTTTCTGGGATTGTAAGTTAATAGAAAAACAGTTTCTCGTCAGTTATTGGAAACTTAGGACCATTTAATTGGAAAGCTAATCTCTATATTACGTTAGCTAAACTGAGTTCATCGCGAAAGTGTAGTCCAAAATCAATGGATCAAAGGCGTTTAGAATTCGAACGACTAAGTTGGTCGGAGAACAGATGAATTCAAATCTACAGCGGTATATTGCAATAAACTTATATTATGCATGTTGAAGTGATTTCAAAAGACTGTGAAAGGAAAAATGGTTCGTCGAATCCTTAATCCGCGAACGTACTTCCTGGTGGCCAAACAGAGGGTGCCTCCCCTGACGTGTACTCGATAGAAGCTTGTTTGAACGTTGAGTGGAATAGAAAGTGATTTTAAAAATAAAACATTGTGAGGTTTTACAACGTTCTACAATGTAGGAATGTAAGAAGTATGAAAACCAACATCGGAAACAGCACTACGAGTAGTAAGTCAAAAGCCGAAGAAAATGTTTTCTTCTCCGTCGCTTTTTATTTTACTATCTCATTAACGCCACACTATTCTCAACTACCACAACTCCTGCAAAAAAATCTGGTAAGTTGGCATCGACCAAATTGAAATTTGCTCAGATTTTAAGCCCGGTTTGTCCCTAGTACTGTATGATTCAACCTGCCATGGGACTCGCACCAATTGTTAATATTTGCCTCCAAGTCTAGGGAAGACCTCTCGTTATTCATATCACTAAATTCCATTGTTGAACCATGTTCCTGACAACGTGGTAAAACAATGAAATGAGCAGTCAGTTGCTCCTGCGTCGGTGTGACTTCACAGCTGAGGATCAAACGTTGACTGTCGCTGTGATGAACATTCATCTCGTGAATCTGTCACAAGACACACGCTGGAGCGATTGGTCGAAAATAATACGTTACCGACTATCATAGGTAATGCTGGGACACAGGCCTTCACTCGGTGAGAGGGAGTGGGCCGTAGTCCACCACGCGGGCCCAGTGCGGGTTGACAGATGTCACATATCTATGATTTTTTGGTGCTAGGGCATGGCGTTTCCTCAAGTTTCTTTCCTAAACCGTTTGAGAGCAGTGGTGATGAAATAGTTTACACAAAGTAGCGCCTGTCGACCTACGACCTACAACTCGTAAGCCACGGCCGTTACCACTGGGCCACCCTCGCCCACCAATGCTCTTAGGCCTGTGAAAATAAAATTGAAGTTGTTTTGTCCAAAGTATTAAATTCATATCCGAGTGCATCTCGAAAGTCTGGAATCCGACTCCAATTTGTGAAAAAGAGGGGTCGATAATGATGACAGTTTGTATCTGTTACATGAAAAAGGTACGTATCTTAGTCATTAAGTAGGTATCAATAAAAATAATTATTAAACGGATCTAAGGACCAAGAATCGACGGTCAAATTTAATAACCCGCTATCTCTCCCAACTTCCAGCACCAATAGTGATATTAACTGTCACTGCAAGAATCGCTCGTTTGATTAATCGCAGCGACGGACAGACAGACACAGGTGAGCTCATTCCGAACTAATTGCAAACACCAACCGCCTTTGTTCAAGTGATTGTTACCTTTGTGCCAGACTACATTCACTGAAAGTCATTCTCGAATGGCACTAGCGTTTCATTTGTCAAAATCAGATCGAGCTGTCATTGAAATCGTGTTTAAAAGTTATTAAGAGTGAAATTGGAGTATATTGAGATGATTATATGTTAATTATTGTCAGTTTGATTGCGACTTGTGTGGGAGGTGAGTTTATGATCCCTTGGATTGGAAAAAAAAGATAGGGAAGGCCAACGGTTTTGATTTGAACTTATTGGAAGAGCATAGCGGTATTTGACAATTAGTACAAAAAACTTTCGTAACTTTATTCTATTTTAGGCTCAGCTTAATGGCACATATTATTGTTTAAACCTATTTATGTTTTCTCTATAAGTAAATTTGTACTGAAGGCCTTCTTGTAGGGCGGTGTGGCACTAGCCGGCCAGTGCAAACGCTTGAACTGCTAGATTTTGTAATTATTTTAAAATTAATAGGAACCTTATAAAATGTGTGCTCAAAATGCCCAAAAAAAACAATAAGCCTTATGTTTTGATATAACATTTACATGTTTTCATGGTACACGATGAAAATGCGATTTAGTGTTAGCTTTGTTTTTTTTGCCGAGTCAATTATTATAATTCTGTCTTCACACAACGCTTGACACATTTTTTGTGCTATATTTACGTTTTTTTAGATTTACTGAGGTTTAAGTAAAAAGTACTGCAACCTCGTCTTAATTCTTTTGAGAAATAAATATCTTTAACCGTAACTTAAGCCCAACACAAGCAACCTCGTTCTCGAGTTAGCAAATTTAACTCTATAATCAAAAACAGGAATTTGAAAAAATATTTTTTGTATCTATGTACAGATCAACACCAAATATACCCAAAGGGCTTTTCTTTCAGTAGTTTGCAAGTACATAAGCAATACATAATTCCTACATAGGTACAATATTCACACAACATTTTAATTCCCAATTACCGGAACGTGATAATAAATAAAGTAAGCCCAGCTTACGAACAAATCAAAACAGACAAATTAAATCACACTAAAATGTCCATGTGGATGGATCATCTTCTCAAAATATCTGTATAAGCAGAGAGAGAGTCGTTTTATTCTCTTCATCTCGTTGCCTGCTGAATGATATTTGATAGCGGTTAGACCCTGTTAGCGATAAATACAGCCCATTCAAATATCAATTATTTGTTCCTCTGTGTTTGGCCTAAATGTAATACGTTGAGCGTTAGATATTAGATTCATATTCATGTCAGATCAGTTATTAATTAATATAGTTATTTGTGAAGTTACGCTGCAGTTTTACCAACGCTATAATTTGTATCTAGTTGTTATCTTGTGGCTGCTGTAGGTATGCCTTTGAAAACTAAAGGATTTACTGAAAGACCAAAACCCGGTCAGGTATATCAGTAATTGTAAGCACGCCAGTAAAGCTCCGGTTCGTGATGTAAGTTTATAGATATGTTTTTCGTCTTCTGGTGACTGTATGAAACTTAACGGGAATTCTGAGAAGATGACCTTATTATTAATCCTATCAGACATACCCAAAAGTTAAAAGGGAAATCCTGCGTCATCTCTACGCTTCATAAATAACCCGCTCATTTCAATCAACTTCGACCAAACCCCACAAATAAACCCTATTCAAATATAAATTTATTGTTGGTAACGCTAAACGCCTCAACACTCGTACTAATTATTTTGTTTGTTCCTACCACCTTATTGTGCAGCTTCAATAGCTTGAAAAGGCACAGCATAATGCAAGCTAATGTGGTCAGATATTCGTACTTAAGCTGTAATGTGAGATGCCACTATAGTGTGCCAATCCTTTTTAATATCGGGTTTTGTTTTAACAATTCTTTTATTTAAAATCTGTATTGAGAAATGAGAAACGGCTATGGATAATCTACACCGACTACACCTGATTGCTTATTAAAATTTCAAATGCTTTGTTTTATTCTATTAAGTAGTCGTTTTTGGGCTATTGTTCTTATGAATCTGAAATTCCTGTCCCTTCAATGCAAAATTAATGAACAAATAATTGAAAACATTTTTTTATGCACAGGTACTCACTACATACACCAGGTCTTCAGTAACAACCCAGTTGACTCTATATGTTTTGCGCAGCGTACGAATTTCATTGTAGCAGTTTGAAAATAAAAGTCAGCTATTGACAGTATTTGTCGGGAATGCAGTTCTAAAAGGTTCCATCAATCTTTTTAATTCGTAGTGTTGTTTCTAAACGGAACATTCCGCTACCCATTTATCTGATAAAGTTTTAGTAACAGTGATCCCTAATCGCGGTCTACCTACATGACCAAAACATCCGCACGCATGATTCAAATAAAGAACAAACGACAAACAATACACGTAATACCTCAGGGCTGTCATAGCAAAATACCTCAATAATAGGATCACGAAAACGAACCAATTAATGAGGTCCTATTCATCACGCGTTGTTACATCCATCGGTCAAACACTATACACCAGTTTTTCCGACAGTCCGACACAGGAGGTAGTTCACACGAACAGTAATAAGCCTCCTACTGTTTGCTTAAGAAACTCTATGGAATTTCTTGGTTTAAAGAACTTTGAGGCTTATTTCAGGAAGAGTAGGGTTGGTTTTGGGGCGTAGTTGTAGGGTTTGTTGGAAGTGGGTGGAAGTTGGTGTTGTGAATTTGTTTGTCGAATAAGTATGGAGATATGGAAATATGATTTAAATGTAGAACAAAGTTGTTTCAGTATGAAAATTGTATTAGGTGCCAGGAACTTTTCAAATCATTCGAATATTTCGAATATTTTTAACACTTACGTTCAGTTCAGTATTAGTTTTAATTCCTAATAAGGCAGATACAATTACATAATATTATAAAAATAAAATATTATTACAATCTATCTATTTATCTATTTTTAAATCCCGTAATGATAGATGTATAAAAAAAAAAAACATTAGTTTGGCAATTCCATTGATTTTACTAGGACCAAATATCACTTCAAAAACAAAACAATATCAAATTAGTAACATTTCCAAACCTTATCACTCTCTCCACCCCAAAATAGTAATAATACGTCATTGTCCAGCCACAGCGGTAATCGCCCGCTGTTTTTCTAGTTAATTGGACAAGAAATCAAAGGAACGAGAGAGAAGTGTCAAAGAAATGTTTTTCTTGTCCTTCATTCAATACGTAATAACGCTATTAATATTAAAGATATTGTTTCTGTGTTAGGGTAGAAAGGAAAATAGAATCAGATGATAATGTTCTCAAGACTGAAAATTGGGGCTTTGGATTCGTCTGATATTCAACAAATAAAATTTAACTTAACTAAATAAGTAATTAAAATCATAAAAATACCTTGATATATTTGCACATTTTTAAATCAAAGGTAGCTATACTTATACATCCATACACATGTACACAAACTGGCTTTTTTCCAGAATATAAAGGCAAAAAAATTACATTTAAATTAACATAAAGTACTGTCGTTCAGAAAACTTAAAACACAGAGCAAACCGCTTTCGATAACACCGCCAATGTAGCAACAAATACCTATGCACCTCATATAAAAAAAAGGTGATTTAAAGAATAATGCCCACTTCCCATACATTTATAAACCTGTTAATGAAAGTTTATGTATAGTTTTAAGGTATAGTAGAAAGGCTGCCTGTATGTTTAGAAAATAATGTCTTTTAGTCATTTTTACGATTTAAACGCTACGAAGTTAAAAAAATATGTGTTACTTTTTAGGTAAGGATTTGACGTTACCAAATACAAATAAAGAAATGTGCTAGAACTAATTGTTAAACGCTCGATGTTTGGTCTAAAATTAGGAATACTTACCTAGCTATGGTCTAAAACGTCTTTTTACTTTGTGAATTCCTAGAAACAAACCCTGCTTAGACTCTCAATGATTGTCACTATTAATTAAGTGTCGAACACTAACTGTCAAATGTCTAAAAAATCCGTTTCAATCGTGCGAACTCAATTACCTATTGCATGAATAATTAATTTAATTATTTTGTTATTTTTAATTAATCTGTATTATTCAAATACTAATAAAGAAATACTTACTTATTAAATAATACATAATATATTGTATACAAGTCAAAAACACATTTGGATAATGTCAAGAAGCAGTATGTAAAATGGAACGTCGTAAAAAAAGTGTAGTTAAGATGCGTTCAAAACATGGTAACTACGTAGAATAAGCATATGGCAATATTTAAAAATAATTTTTCCTGCGTTTCTTTTAACATTGTGTTAAACGTAATTAATGTACAATATAATTATCTGACTTTGAAGATTTACTTCATTTCTTTACATAGTCAGGTGAAAAATGGGCATTCGTCTTTCTTTATTAGTGATCGATGATTTCAAATAACGAAAAACAACACCACAGACAAGTGTAATTTCTAGACTTCTACCCGAGACGACATCTTTAATTATATTTAAGCTCGAGAACAAAAAGTTGTAAACTTCATGTCACAGTTCCTTTAATTTATCAGACATGCAATAATACTAGAATACTTTTATTATACTCTGGTGCTTGACTCATCTATGGCCTACCTTGCCAATGATCGTGCGCACTTATCGCCTGTGTCGACATCAAACGATGCCGCCCTTTCGCGCCTTCGCGTCGTCGCGTCGCGGTGACTTGAAATAAGAGGTTTATCTGCGACTGATATTATTGTTGCATGTGACTACAGATTAACTACAATTCTTAACAAACTCCTTTTTTAGACTAGTTTTACATTTAAACAAAAGATGTAAGTAGGTATTTTGTAAGGAGATGCTTTTATTTCTTACGATAACATCTTGTTTCTAGTCTCCCTGAACAGAAATGCAGTCCACGCAAAGATAAACAAAATGATTGCTGTTTTTATTAAGAGGGCGAAAGCGTTTTTACACTTACATAGGCCGTGAAGTGAACCCGATGGAATTTCCCATCGGAAAAACGTCGAAACATACAATGAATTGTTCATCCCCTATTCAACTCATTTAGGTTTTTTTTCGAAAATCCTTTTCAAGAGCTCACTTTCGTTATGAATGGAACGGTTGTGAAAATTTCGAGTTTCTAGAGTCGCTAGACCCAGTTTGACCTAAACTAGCCTAAACCGCTCGTTGTCTGTCAGTGAAGATAAAATATTTAAAAGTAGCTTTTGCTTTTAATACGTTGTCTCTTGAGTTTACTGAAACCTTAAAAACTTCATAAATGTTACAGAATAAGTGTTACATTTTGAATTGATAACAGAATCAAATATTTAGAAATGTGACACTTAGAAATGTGTTTTTCAAAGTGCTAACCCAAAACACTTACAAAAGTGTAACAGTAATAAATCAGTAACCGATATTATAAAAGTGTTAACAGTGTTAATAGGTGTAACAGGTAAACGCGGCGTAGCCAAAAAAGGCCTCCTCAATCCCGACTACCGGCAACGACGCGTCTGTCTGTGCGATGCGTGTTGTTGCGGTACCGTGTAATTATACCTAAAACTGTATATTTCGGTTATACATATTAACACATATACAAGGTTACACTTTGATACTGTAGCATTATTGGATCTGTTACATTTATAAATTGTGTTTCTTTTAAAACAGTTTTAAAAAACAATGTTAAAAGCACTTGTTACGGTTGCAGTTTGAGTCCCTGACTGAAACAAATCTCACACCGATAAACAATGAATTATGTGTGCTCTCCGCTTTTTAATTTGGCAGGGCCTTTCAAAATCTATTTGCAAAAAATCCGAGGCACAGTTAACCCTGTGGCGGCGGCTGTGCCACACGCGCAGCACCCACTACGTCGTCGTAACGAAACACAGCGTTTTTTCTAAACGCAGTGCGTGTTACCAACGAGCGTCCAATAAATCATCCGGCGGCCGCCCCTTGATTTAATAATGTCATAATAATAAAAACGCGAGTTAATGCACCGAGGAGTTTGTCAGCTGATGTTGGTTAAAGATTCGATGTTGAGAATACGTAGGTAGAATAATAGATGCACGTGATTGATTCTCTTCCAGACATTTGGGTAATTACTTTATTTTTATGTTGACATTTGATTTTCTGACCATTTACCAACAATCGATTGACATACATAAGTGAACGGAGTATTTGGAAAAGCATTCGCCGTCACTACAGTTGTTTTATTTTTATTTGGCGAACTTTTACTCAATCTTGTTTTCAAACAAATACTCATTCACGCAAAAAACAGTATATTTTTAAATATGCAATAGTATGATAGGATTGATCAATAGATGTGGAGACATCACATTTCATACTGCCTCAACTACATCACAGTCTTTGTCTGCAATCCGTCTCCGCGTTTTATAGCTGATGACCTTTTTTGCCCCACTTCGGCAAAGCTTTTGACACCTGCGCGCTGGCTACTTTAATTTGCCCCGGGTCGGTTAATGCGGTAGAAACATCAATAACACTTAGCACGGCGGTCTTGTGGACTGGCCGGCCGTAATTAGGGGTTAAAATTGACACGTTAGCAAAGTGATGGGATGTGATATTACTATATTATACTTTATTTTGAATTTTTAATATAATTTTTTGATGGTTTCATTTGAGGGTTAATTTAAATTATTTAGATTGGAACGATTTGATATTGATGCTGTTTGAGTGAAATAAACCTTCATATCTAATTGAGGTTTGAGTTCAACCAAGAGTTTCAGATATATTGTTACAAAACCTGGGTTTAAGATATTCATATTGATTTCAGTGTCACTGACAGTATAGTTGATTATTGACTCGTTGGTCTAGTGGTCCCAATAGCTACTGCTGAGCATGAGGTCGTGGGTTCGATTCCCAGGTCGAGCAACGTGTTATTGGGTTTTTCTATCTGGTATTTCTCAGTAGCAGGCCGAAGTCTGGATTTGTGCCCGGTAGATGGCAATATGCTCGCCCCCTATTACATGGGACTTAAACATAACTGGCGAAATGTGGGTGTACTATAGGTACACCTCTACCCAACCCTTCGGGGAAACAAGACGTGATGTTAAGTTAGTTTGAAAGAAAAAAAATTAAAAAAGATTTTTGCTTTTAGATTCTTGATTTTAAAGTATTTCCATGTAATTTAAACCTACATTACTTGTTTCATTCACCTACTTCCTGTAAAACCCACACTAACTGCCCATTTGCTTATGGATGCTTCATTATTACTTTTTAATATAAAGCTTATCAGCAGGAACCCGTGCTGATAACATCGTACCGCAATCATTAATCTGACTGGATCCTGAGATTGTCTCCATGCAGTAATTTAACGCACCACCTGCCAATGTACGGCACCTCCATAAGCGTGTGAGGTAGCCCAAAAACCCAGAATGGGCCGAATACTGGAGAGTGCCAATTTTTCAGAAAGTTGCTGGATTTTTCTGCGAAATACAGACATACACGGGGCTTAAACATAACTCGCGAAATGTGATTGTACAGTCTGTGATCAACATTGCATAACGCCATCGCCAAATGTTCTTTTAGTCAATTTTAAATATAACATTTAAAATAAAACTTGAAATTAAACTGAATCTGTTTAATTTCAAGTTCACACACTACTAAACTTGGCTCACATTATCACGTTTATGTTTTCGATGGGTTTTATTTTTACCGAAGCAGTGGTCGCAAATAATCTTTCTATATGAGGATAGTATATGCGTGATTGTCGACTTCGGTGACAATAGAATTGAGATCTAAATGGGTGCCAAGTTCTGTAGATATTCCTGAATTTTTTTATAAGAACTTATAAACACAATTTATTGTTTTTTTTTCTGCTACAACATTGTTTGCTATTTAAAAAAAAAAAATGAATTTGTAACAGTCGAATTGGACAGCATACAGCAGATAACTTAGGATAAATTAAACCTCAAGATTCTTGCTTGGTCAATCAAATCGTAAAAATCACTGTTTTCTGATTTTTCCTTTTTATACAAACAGATTATAAATTACAGCTGGACGCCAAATTCCAGCTTTCTAGGTCATCTGAAAGTGGGTTAGGTTTTCCTATTTCTTATGGTTCATCTATTATTTTTAATTATTACTAACACTAGTTTGTAAGTTCGCAATTGTATATGTATGTAATCGTAGGATAAATCTAAAATGAATGATTTATTTATTATTATAATTATGTGTCAGTCAGTCACTTAGTCACTGATAAAAAAAAAACGTTAATAACCGTTTGATCAGTGTGTAAAGAATACTGGGTTCTAGTTAATCTATGTGGTTTTAATACATAAACCAAATTGCATGTGTTTATGTTAAATAGATTTTGAGTTATGCCGTCCCTTACACGACACACGGCTGCTGTGTCAATGTCGCCAGTTCCTTTTTCTGTGATCTTGGCTTTGACACGCTGCAGAGTGTCTAGATATTGAGCAAAAGGACTTGTCGAAAACCTACGTTTCGTGATTTACGTAAAATGTATTTAAATGTTTGTGCGTTTTCACTGCTAATCAGCGTAGACAGTTAACAAGGTATATTGTGACTGACGGCCGTATTTTTTTCATCAATCTACCCTCTCTTTTTTTAGTAAGGGCCGATTTTTCAATGCTCAGATAAGTCGTCGAATAGCTATCTAGAGTATAAAATTATCTGGCTGTTTATCAAGCGAATAAATACTTTCAATTTTTCAATCGTTTATTAACAAGAGAATAGCTATCTGTGGTCTATGCTAGCGAACTTCACTCTGTCTATGTGCAAGCGAGATGCACAGATATGGTATTTAACGTGTTAGACGAGAGTAGCAACAAAACGTGTAAATCTCCAATTGTTACATAAAAATGCCGCCAGATGTATAGAATCACAGGGTGAGTTGTAGTTTTTACATCGGTGGCACACACAACTATTCCTGGAACTATACTTTTTTTTTCTTTTTTTTTGTATGGCATCTCGTAGTTGACCTTGAGAGGTCGTGACTACTTAACCGGACTATGCGGGAACTATACGAATAATGAAGATGTATGTTATGCTAATTTCATTATTGTAGGTAGTGGGGTGGGTGCCTCTAAATAATTCTTAACAAATATAACTTATCTTTCTGTTTCCTTTTTAGTTTTTTCTCAAACAATTAAAGTGAAAAATCTTCTCCAAAATTCATTTTCGTCCCGTGTGTTGAATTTATCAGGCCATTCTCGTAAAACTCGGTTTTTCTCTCTCAGGTGGGTTTAAATAATTAACGATTTCATGTTCTTTTTTATTGCTAAGTCGTCAATTGTTTCAAACACATCAGTCTTAACAAATTACTGGACTAATGTCGCTTTACCATAAACACAAAACGAATGAAACAGTCAAATATAATCTAAAACGTCAAACATAACGGAGGAATAAAACCCTAACTGGCTCTCAAAGAAGCAGATAACTTGATTCCTCCGTTAGAGACTTTATTCGACCGTTAACTACTATCTGACCATTGAAAAACTGAGAATCTTGCTATCTATGAAATAAAAGCTATCTGGTTGTTTATCTGAGGATTGAAAAATCGGCCCTAAGTGAAATAGACAACTCTGGTTTAGTCTTTAGTCTTTCAACCTAAACGACAGGCAAGGCAGGATAATGATTAAAAGCG
Organism: Dasypolia templi; assembly: GCA_963555695.1. Lineage (NCBI taxonomy): Eukaryota > Metazoa > Arthropoda > Insecta > Lepidoptera > Noctuidae > Dasypolia > Dasypolia templi. The sequence continues at coordinate 2,927,924 of OY743148.1, read as the reverse complement.
CTTAACAACCTGATTTATTGAAATGCACAAAGGAGTACCTATTTTAAATTCGGTATAAGGTTAATAAAATTCATTAAAACTAAATAGGGTTAGGTAATGTTGATCACAGACGGTACTAAAGGTACACCTCTGCCCGGTTCTGCCCCCGGAAAATACAGCCGTTTTTCACTACGCCCTCGGGGTATTCCCAATATTTTTTTTACAAACCAAGACTGGCAATCCGCATGTCGATTGGCAAGTTCTTGTTGACCACACCACAGTGACAAAAAGCCAAAAATATAAGCAATAAACAAGTCCCCCAAATGAAAAGTAATAATTTAACATTCCCGTTGGCAACATCAATCAGTAGGTAAAAAACATAAGATATCATCTATAAAAATTATCCGTGGTACATTTAGCTGCGCCCGCGCCGCGATATGGCCGGAATGTCCACAGCGCATGCGTCGAATTTGTTACACGCCCTCGTTATACGCTGTGGTAAAAACTGTGGAACTTGACGGATTTTTGGGGATTGGGACAAAGGAAAGGAGAGATTTCCAGCAACTTTTGATTTGTGAATATTTTGGTCTAATACTGGCTGGAGATTCTAATAGATTGGAACTATGACTACACAAGATACTGTGTGAAGTGAGCTGATGAAAAGTGAAGTGGTTATTCCTATTATTGCAATTTCTTAACAGCAGCCTTCTTGTATTTTTTTTGGTGAGAAATCATCAAATGACTTCTCCCGCTCTGGGTGGAGCGGGAGGGCGTGTCAGACTTTTACCCGTGTTTCTTCAGGCGAACGGGCTCCCGGAGCCCTTGAACATGGGACTTAGCTGGCAGGTGTACAATACATATCTGCGTACGTATTCGACGAACGCACCCGTGATTTTCAATTAGCTATACGCGATTAGCGACTGTTTAACCATACTTTTTTGACGTTTCAACATTAAGTAAACTCCATTATGTTTAATTTAATTTTATCGCTGTATATCTCAAACTTGTGCCACGCTACCTCACTAATGACGAGTTTGGGAAAAACGTTTAAGTCGGAGATTGCGCAGGAGTCATTCGTTACGGCGCGCGGCGACACTCACGTATAATGATCTAACACCATATGTAGGCTACACTCTGTCTAGTTGAATTTTTGATAGTTTTTAGTGAAGGTTTAGAAGCTTTGCGAAAGATGGAGCCACTAATAAGAAATAACTTTTCATTTGTTTTTAATAATGTAAGTGAAAAAGACATCGCAATATTATTCCATAAGAAGAAATATTTAGAATACTGAACAATGACAGACATAGTTTTATTCCATCATGTTTATACCAAGCGTTTCTGAACAGCAATTAGTTATCGTTAGGCTAACCCCAGCCTTATTAATGGTTTTCATTTACCATTTGGTGTTCTTATTGCGATATTTTTCTGACCAATCTAGAAGTAGACCGATCTTGACTTCCTATAATTATTATGAAATATGTATAAAATATGTAGAGTACGAGTATTACTACTCCTGGCGTTCCAATCTCAGTGTCTTCGTGTATAATATTTTTAAAAGTTATTTTCGGTCTCGAAATCTTTATAGACACGAAAATTTGCACAGAAACACAGTGTCTCTAGCAGGGAAACGTATAATCACGAAAAATAACATGACGCACACGGTAATGAGTTCTAAATGTGCAGGAGATGACGGAATGAGTCTCACGGCCTCACGATTAGCGGTCAGCTTAATATCTGGCATTATCTGGACTGTATGACCAATGTGTTCAGAGATCATAGGTAGTTTAAATGTTAGTTTGAAACCTGTAAGTTTTTTGCAATGACCCAAAAAAAACGAAAAACCTGATACTTAAGAACCCAGGGGTACACAATGACAACAAATCGCAATTTGTTTCTTTTTGACAGTTCACCCACGTTCATTGAGTTATTAACGTTGTTGAGCAGACGAATTTATTAAGCTTATGAAGCAATGGATTAGAAATATCCTTCAAAACTATCGAATTTTGATTGAAACTGTGTTACGCAATTAGGGATGATCTGCATTATAAGATACCTTGAAATAAGTTGTTTCCAACTAATGCAGTTGGAAACAACTTAGTTCATGAAAAAAGCTTTACTTCGTTTGACTTGTTTCACATGACCCCCAGATCACACAGTTACTATCAGACTGATGTTACTGTGAGGTTAACTTCGGGTTAATTACTCACCAAACGCAACGCTACAAGTTAAGTTAATTAATTGCTGAACATTTATTTCGTTTTTACATCTGTCTGTACAATGTCTGGGAACTTCTGACGATTAAGAAGCGTTAATGTCTTCGAATAAAATAAGATCCCGTTTTGGTCAGAAGAGCTACTGCTGAGCATGAGCTCCTGGGATCGATTCCCAGGTCGGGCAAAGTGTTGTTGGGATTTTCTATCTAGAATTTCTCAGTAGCAGCCCGGAGTCTGGATTTGTGCCCGGTTGATGGCAATAGGCTCGCCCCCTATAACTTAAGCCTATCTGGCGAAATGGGTGCACTATAGGAACACCTCTGCCTAACTCTTTTGGGATTAAAGCAAGCACTACTGCTGAGCTTGCATTGTTGACTTGTGAAGAAAAGCTCAAGGATCAAGAGAATGTAGAATGTAAGAGTGAGTGAAGCGAGCTTGAAAATGTTAGCACCCTATGAATTGAAAAAGTTCTGTTGTCTTTTGACCATTATTTAACATTACATAACTTACTTTGTCGAGTTATGAAGAAAAGCTTAAACTTGTTTTACAGCAGTTTACGTTTTGGAATCTGGCCTTAACCTTTGCCTTTCGAACTTTACAACTTTACGTACGAGCGGGGTGCCCAAATTCCAGTGGTTGCTTCGCTCGCTCTCTTTATTTTATAACAGGCTTTTTGATGTAAAAACTTCTAGCACTTTGGGCGATTTTTCGTATGGGAAAATCTTATGGGTTCATGTCACCGAAATGTGAATGTTAACAATACACTTTTTTTTTGGCGGGAAGTCATCCAATGATTTTTATAGTAAAAGTATGTGAACAAGAGACTAATGATAATAATTCACAAAATTTTGTTAGTTTTTTATTTAAGATATTGTTATTTTGGATACAAGTAACTCATTCAGGCTCTCGACAGCTTAAATGATTTGAAAGGGGGTCATGAGCCCCATGACCCCACCCCCCCTCGGACCGCGCCTGTTTGGTAAGTACTTCGACGATTTTATTGATAGTTTAGCAACCAGGCTGACGACTCATCAGATGGTGGTTAGTAGCAGCCACGGTGTTTACCGCTAACTGATGGCCATTACCCGTAATTAAAAACGTTCAAAATATTGTCGCAGTTTCACCTCGGCGACAATCAAATGGTAAAAACTTTTTAAAAATTATGAAAATGAAAGGTAATTTTGACAGATTGAGACATATTCGACTGCGAACGTTCTTAAAAATACGAGGATTGCCTTTCTGGTTAATCTTAGAAGTCTAATTGAAATGCCCCAATGTGTATTATTTTCTCAGGGAAAGAATTTGTCCCGAAAGTTTGTACTTTGTACTCTACTCCTTCAATAATTTCGTATCGTTATTGTTTTATGAATAAAATTAAACATATTAATTTGAAAGTAAGAAACCCCGAGCTACACAGATACCAAAAGCCTGGTACAGTTCACCGACCGACTCACAATCTACCTAATTAGTTACAAATATTTGTTTACAATCGACAATCATAGAGATAATTAAACATAATTATATTCTTTCTTTCAGGAGCCACACACCACCGGGTGGTGTCTCGCCAACAAACAGATTGGTACAGAAGGCTGACACCATGCTAAGATGTCAAGCGCAGGCACACATGGACGCACTCCATCGTGAATTTAGTCCTGAACTGGATCTATTCGCTGATGAATGGAAGGTTGAGGGATACCTGTTGTTATGTCTGGCGATATGCGAGAAAATTGCGTGAAAGGGTTAGTAGTAATTTAATTTAATTATTTTGTTGCTAATATTGTGTTTTATCACATAAAGAAATGTCTTCGGTATACAAGTGTAAATCAAGTTCATTCCAGAAAGACTAGTGATATTGGAGAAGTTAAAATTGAAATTCATTTAATTAACTTACACAGTTCTTAACCTAACTAGTAACAAAAAATATAATATTAATAAGTTTTAAAATGTTTGAAGTTGTAGCGCAAAATGAACTATATTTAACATAACATAACATCACGCCTTGTTTCCCCGAAGGGTTGGGCAGAGGTGTACCTATAGTACACCCACATTTCGCCAGTTATGTTTAAGTCCCATGTAATAGGGGGCGAGCCTATTGCCATCTACCGGGCACAAATCCAGACTTCGGGCTGCTACTGAGAACTATATTTGTGGCTGTTAAAGTTGTTTTTCCAAAAATACATGTTTGTTAACTGGTTTGAAGACTAAATGACGAACGCAGTTTTAGACATGTGTCGTAGTGCGTGCGTTTTTGCTATTTTAGAGACTTGACATTCTGTATTCATCTATTTCGTGACCTCGCAGCGGGCGCTCGGTTCATTAATTAAGAGATGTCTTCATCTCGGCGGCGCGGGCGCACACAGAGCTCCTCTTAACAATGCTATCAGGTTACTGCATAAGATGTGGTGTACAATGGTTGGTCGTTTTGTTTTTGTTTCAGAGATGTTTCTTGTTCTTGAGCTCTGGATAAATATAGTCTTTTGAAGTTTGGCAAGCGTGGTGGTGCCAGTATTTCCTCATTATTTATCGCAATAGTTACCTCAAAAGCCAGTTAGTATAGGAAAGGTAATGATCTCTGAAGAAAATGCTGTCCGTGTAGCATCACCTAATAATCAAAAGAATAAATTCTTCTTCTTGTCTTCAAGTCTGCAAATTTTCTGGTCCAAAACTTCGCCACTTCCACGGCGTTATCGGTAAATGATAAATACTTTTATTTGTAGGTTTGTACAAACACTTTTACACGTCAATCATATTTTTTTAAACAAGACGAGGCCGGCGTTTCATATCTTACTACTCTGAGTTGAAAAGGCCGAAACAAACTCAGAGATCACAGTCTCTTTTAAAGTCCAGACAGAATCTTGGTCATATCATATAAAGACCATGTGGATCGGCGGCGTCTTAAACGGTCTTATGATGAAAGAACCACAAAGATAGAGTAGGCCTTTCCAGTCAGTAATGCATTTGTCAGTAATCATGCAGCTCAACTCAAAACTCAAGGATTTGTTGGCAGCGCAGAAGTCACTTGGCTGCATGTTTTGGAGCACAGAGGGTAGAATAAAAGGGATAATTTTGAGAAGGATGATGATAGAAATGGTGTAAGAAGAGAAACACTAAACTTGCATATGTATGTATCATAGTTTACTGGCCACTGATGAATGGCAATGCACAGAAATGTGTCTAAATCAGGGACAGATATTTCGTCAAGCTATTCCACGTGAGGCACATATCGACAATTTATTTTTAATCAAACTATAAGCCTAACAACAAAACAAAAAAATATGGCGGAGGGATTTTCTCGCACACGGGATTTTCAACGCTCTGCATAACACCGAGAGTTGAAAATGCAGTGATAAAATCGTGTCGCGATATTTTTAAGTTCAAGCGGACGTGGGCTAAGTTAACAAAGCACTTAAGGCTTTGTTAACTTAGCGTGTGATAGCTATAAAATTATGCAAGACTGTTTATGAATTAGCGAAAGGCTGGCCACCTGCGTAATTTCATAGTAATTTAAAAATTGATGACACAGTAATCGTTATATTCTAACTTCTGTCGTGTAAAACGTGTGTTATCGTAAAAATATTTCTTTAATAACATAATCATATATTTTCTATTCATTATAATTTGCTTGGTATTCAACTATCTATCTCACTTTAACTATTAGTACTTAATCAAAAATGTAATTATCTAGCAGAAATAAATAACGAATTATAAAATACAAATTGCTTGAAAACAATATCATATTGCGACCGATAGTTCATATTCTTAACAACTTTTAATTAAAACGGCATGTACACTGTAGTTTTCGTGTCGCCCGTCAATTGTCAATCATGTGTGCTGCGCTTTATAACAAAACTGTCGGCGGTCTGTATATTAGACCGATGGATCTCAAATTAAGGTTGAGTATAGACGTATTAATGTGGTCGGTAAATTGCGTTAATTGTGTGGGTTATTAATCTTGTGGTCTACCTCATACTATAAAGGTATTATAATATTATTACTTACATGATGTTGTTAATTTCGGCATTGTTTTACTGGCTCTTCGTATTATATACAGGTTGAACAATGAAAGGGCTATTTATAAAGAAAAAACAAAAAATAACGAGAGATTTACGTAAACTTACACTTAACTAGTTTGTTTTTGTTTACTTTCCAGTTTCTAAAAACTTTAATTGTCATTAAATAAGCGTTCAAACTATACAAGAAAATGCGTCTATAAACTTTGAGACGCCACAAAATGAGGGTTCTAATCTTTTCAAGCCTATAATTCTGAGCATTCGCGTAATTTACTTCATTGTTAATTATTAATTATCTGCATTACTATAATTACACTTTACTTCCACCTATTCCGAATGTAATATCATAATGATGTGGTTTTTGCCGTAAACAGTAGTGTGTTATAAGCAGGAGCCACGCGAAACTTGCTTAGCGTGTTGTCTTGAAAATAACATTTGAATCGTTCTGGACCAAACTTTTTTTGAATCTTATACTTAAATGCCAAATAACTTAAATTTTATTTAATGTTGCTAGAATAAACAGCTTTAGTTTTTGTTCACTCCAAATCTGAAAATAGGTCATGGTAAGGACTTACTTATCATTTTAAACTACATTTACTGCTACCTGCTGTTGCGTCTTCGTCTGTGATCAAGGATAAAAGTAGCCTATGTACTTACCCAGATCATGGTCTATCTGTGTGCTAATATTCATCCAAATCCGTTCAGCCGTTTTGGCGTGAAAGCGTACCAACAAACACATATAGTAACGTATAGTAACCAACGCTGAAACTGCAAAAAAAAACATTAAAATTTGTGTAAATTACATACTAAATGCATTAAGTTTACGCTACCTCACGTTAGGCAGGTGAAAACGAATGTGTTGATAAAGGGCGAAGAATTGAAACTTGAAGACAGCACAGTATTCTTGGGCTTAACTTTGGATGCTAAGCTTCAGTGGGGCCCACATATTGATAAATTGTCAAAAAAGCTAAGCTCCGCAGCATACGCTGTTAGAAAAACTCGAAATTTAACTGATTTAGAGACAGCCCGTTTAGTATACTTTAGTTATTTTCATAGTGTGATGTCGTACGGTATTCTTTTGTGGGGAAATGCCGCCGACATGCAGACTATATTTGTTTTGCAGAAAAGAGCTGTTAGATCAATTTATAAATTAAGTCCGAGACACTCTCTCAGAGAGTAATTTAAGGAAATTAATGTAATGACTGTGCCTTCTCAGTATATTTATGAAAATCTTTTATATGCCCACAAAAACATATTTTTTTAAAAAAATTACAGTGATATCCATAAATACTAGGAACAAACACAAATTTGTTGTACCTACAACAAGGCTCAAGTAAATAGGTGGCTCGTTCAGATGTCAATGTATACGCTTTTATAATAAACTTCCAAGCCATGTTCAAGATCTAAGCCTTAATAAATTCAAATCATTTATTAAACGTAAGTTGTGCCAGAAAGCTTTTTATACAGTCAAAGACTATATTGAGGACAAAAAGGCTTGGGACTGACCTGCTCCAATTTTTGCATACTGAGTGTGTTTTTTTTGTTTGTTACGTAACTTTTGTTTTATTTTATATACACTTTGAAATTTCATGATTATGACATGAATATTTACTTTGTATAATATTATTATTATTTTAATTTCGTGTGAGGACTTAGTGGGTATTATTTCTATATATTTTGTCTATCTCAGTTATTTCATATTTTTTTTATATCTGGCAGTTTGAGTACTTATAGCGGCCTACCCAAATGTCCTTTCTTTGGTATTGTTCGTCGAATCGTTGAGCTCCTTACGTTTTGAGTTGAGCTGCACGATTAATGACAAATGCGTGCACTGACTGGACAGGCCCACTCAAATCTGTATGGTTCTTTCCTCAAAAGACCATTTCAGACACCTACCTACATGGTCCTCATATGATCTGTAAAATAAACAATGACATGAATACTTACCTAGGTATTATTTTATTGTTATTATTGTGAATGTTAAGACTATGTGGGTCATTTTATTTTTTACTTTTGTTTTTTATATTTTATTATCTCAGTTAATTTTAATCGTAACTTGGTCTGGCGGTTTGAGTAATTATGCGGCCTATCCAATGTCCTTTCTTTGGTATTGTTCGTCGAATCGTTGAGCTCCTTATGTTTTGAGTTGAGCTGTACGATTACTGACAAATGCGTGCACTGACTGGACAGGTCCCCTCAATCTGTGTGGTTCTTTCCTCAAAAGACCATTTCAGACATCAATCCACATGGTCTTAACATGATCTGACCAAGATTATGTCTGGACTTTAAAAGAGACTGTGACCTCTGAGTTTGTTTCGGCTTTTCTTCTCAGAGTAGTCAGATAGGAAACGCCGACCTCATCTAGTTTAAAAAAAAATGTTTGACGTGTAAAAGTGTTTGTACAAACCCACTTACAGAAATAAAAATCATTTATCATTATCATTTATCATTATCATTTATCATTTACATTAACATAAATTTACAAAATATAACAGCTGATTTAGCTGCCCGGTGGCCTGAAGTTTATGCTAGTAGCAAGATTAGCTGGCAAGTCTAGTCTATTATCAATTTCGTTTCTATTCACATTAGCAAGCGTAGCATGACCGGCTTTAGTCGACGGAAGAAAAGACAAAATGACAGATAGAAAAGACAAAATGACAGAGAGAATAGACAAAATGACAGATTTCTTTTAGCCATCTGTTACTTTTTTCCGTCGATAAAACTCTTTCAGTGGTTGTCATCCTACACGTGCTGAAAGCGTATATTTAACAAGACATGGCTATTCTTTTTTTGTGAGGGAAATCATCAAATGACGATTAGCTAGCAAGTCTAGTCTATTATCAATTTCGTTTCTATTCACATTAGCAAGCGTAGCATGACCGGCTTTAGTCGACGGAAGAAAAGACAAAATGACAGAGAGAAAAGACAAAATGACAGATAAAATAGACAAAATGACAGAGAGAATAGACAAAATGACAGATTTCTTTTAGCCATCTGTTACTTTTTCCGTCGATAAAACTCTTTCAGTGGTTGTCATCCTACACGTGCTGAAAGCGTATACAATTTAACAAGACATGGCTTTTCTTTTTTTGTGAGGGAAATCATCAAATGACTTCGCCCGCTCTGGGTGGAGCGAGAGGGCGTGTCAGACTTTTACTGACTAAAACCCACCCGTGTTCCTTCAGTTGCCTGTGCCAGGGCCACGGTCTCTCTTTTGAATAACCCGCAACCCTGGCAGGAACAAGTCGAGGCTGGAAAGTACGTTTTCACCTTATTTTTTATATCCATGATAACAAGAGTTTCTATTTAAATTTACCTAAGTCAATAAAGTTTGTAAACCAATCTAGGAAATCGATTTTTTGTAGTCATAAAGAAACTTTGTCAACATAATGTAAATACTTCCGATTGCTACATTGTAGTGTGACATTTTATATAATTAGATGCAAATTGCTATTTTTCCCAGTTCCTTACACCACATAAGACTAGATTTTTTATTACAAAAATATTTCAAAGGACAATAAACTGAATTGTTTTAGAATCGGATATTCTATTGCAATGTTTTTGTTTGAATAATTTAAAAAGAACCGGCCAAGTGCGAGTTGGATATGCACATTCGTGTCATTCACATTCGGTTGCGTACCACTGTACAATATTTAACACCAAGTACATTTTTTAACGGGTTTTATGAAAGTTAAAAATTAAAGGAATTTTTATCTTTATTTTGTTTTAATTGTTGTTGTTATAACAACTGTCTTAGTAGTAGGGTTCCGTAGGCACTCTTTGGCTAGGAAACCCGTCGCTAAACGATACTTAACATTAAAATGTTAATGATTTTATTTAACGACAATCGACTGTTGATATAATATTTATATGCAAAAAATAATATGTTTAATGACAAAGAGAAGCCTCCCACAAAGATGGCTACGCTACGTCAAATATTATTGTAGAGATATGTAATGCACTATCTTGCCGCAACTTTCAATACGATTAAATTGTGGGAAGACCAAAGATACGATAGATCATGGGTTGTGTAAAAAAGATGAATGATATGGCTAGAAAAGGAATAACTTCTGAGTCTGAGATGTAGCAAAATGAAGAAATGCTGCGCCGGCCCCAAATATGTAAATCCTAACTAATTTTATTAATGCGAAAGTAAAGGTAAAGTAGGTAAGTTTGTTTGTTTGTTACACGCCAAAACGGCTAAACTGATGTGGAAGAAATTTGGCACACAGATATAACACTACCTGGTAAGGACATAAGCTACTTTTCATCCTAGATCGCAGACAAAGTCGCGGGCTATAGCTAGTATATTAATAACTTGGGAAAAGGGCGGGAGGCTGATGATGAAATTGGATTAAATCTGTGACACATGCCTTATAACTTAAGTAATACAGCCTCATAACATCTAAGAAACGAACAGAACGCCACGTGCTACTCTCCTTATCTTAACATACTGATTCTGTTTCGTCCACGAGCATTTAAACTGAACAAAATAATTATAATAAACATTCAACTCGGCTACAGTTAAGTAACTTAACACTATTATCTCTGCCGGCCCCCGTAAAAGATAGCGCAAATATAGGTTGGCAAAAACGGTAGAATTTCATAGCCAGGTGGTCGGGTTTGGCGCTATGAGGCGTAAGTGCAAAATATTGTGTTACATTACCTGCGCCTGTGACGCGGCCTATAGACCTATATCGTGTAGTATCATGTTTAGACCAGTAGCAGGAACAGGGTCGACAGAGAATCCAGTTAATAAAAGGTAGACAGGTGATTAAATAATCAGCCTATTATGTTCCAACTGCTAGGACACAAGCCTCCTCTGTGAGAGGGGGAGTGGACCGTAATCCTCCACGCGGGTCCAGTGCGGGTTGGTAGATGTCACATGTCTGCGAATTTTTGCTTCAAAGACATGCCGGTTTCCTCACGATGTTTTCCTTCACCGTTTTGAGAGCAGTGGTGAAATTATTTACACAAAGTAAAGCGCTTGTCTAGGTTCGAACCTACGATCTACAACTGGTAAGTCGCGGCCGTTAGCACTGGATGATTGGCCTATATTAAATTATTGATGACATAAAATAAAATAAAACCGTTTTATGAAAAAAAAAACGAAAGCGTTATGGTTTTCATGTGTTAAGAATCTATACCTACTTCAAGGAACACTGATTTCTACTTTCATTTTCATGGTTCGTCACGTTTATAGTGGACATCATCTGTGATTTTCATTAATATTTGACACTAAGGTAGTATTTGGCATTATGGTTAATTCTCCGGGTGTAGGCACGGTTGTCAGTGTAGATTGATTTAAGTGTTTACAAATCTGCTGACAACTTCATATTGACAACTATTTGATCTACCAAATCAAGTAAATACTTCAAGTTTTTCTTTACATCTTTCTACTTCGAATCTTAACGATCCCTAAATAATTTTAGGTCAGTGGCACAAAACCATACCCAGGTAACTCACTCCTAAATTTCTCGTCCATTCACTAATAAAGTTCTTGATATTCGCTATCCGGTTTCAGGTTAATTCCAAGTACTTGGAGGTGGCTATCGGCATTCATCCAATTGATCGGATTATAAAACAGCGAGGGAGCGGGCGGTGTCGCGTTGCCGAATCTGTATGTGACCACAATGAGCATGCCGTTTCGCGGTAAAACGTGTTAATAATGTGGTGTGGTCGCAAGTGACGGACGATTAGCGGGCGGAGACTCATGTGTAGCGTCAGTCGTTGATTGATGTAAAATCTAACATCTAAGTTGTTAAGTGTATTGCTGTCCACGGTGAATTTAATCTGTTAACCGACTCCCAAGACCATAAATCTACTGTAACAACGAAAACAAAAAAAAAAACACTAAGATAGAAATGCTCCAAATTATTGTGCCAAATTGTCAAAAAACTTGTCTGTGTAGCTACTACGCCGTAGCTGACATCTCCGCATCAGCTACGTTGTCGTAGCCGATAGCCGAGCCGCTACGCGACATTATTTCGTGTACTTTTATATCCGTCGCCATTATTTAAACACGCTACCGCTTATGCCTTAGCCAGTAGTAACACGATACTAGTTCCCGCGGCTTTACATCCCGACCCTAATTTTATGGCTCATTAGCACTTTTGCTCATCCTTTTTGCAATAAACCGATGTGTCGTGAAGCATCTCTGATTTTTCGTGTGCCTCGCCTTTATGTCTGACCCACCGTATACTTCGGGTATCAGTTACGAGTAATTATAAAAGCATTGAGTTGTTTAAGCGAGCTATTATTTCGTGTGTATTGGATGTCAGAAAATTTCTGTATTAAAGCTGTTGTGTTTTATTGAAGCGAAAGATTTTTAACTGTCTTGCTTGTTATTTTTAACTTTCGTTACACATTGTTTGCTTAAGTTTGCATGTTTTAAATTACCTAAACTGCTTTGACGTACGTTGAGGTATACGTTTAAAAACCCTAACAGATCCCATGTACATTAGAAAGTGAATTTTCAAATCTCCAATTGTCAGTTTCATTGTCATTACCAAGCACGATCTTTATAGTATCACTGGAGAGCATTAGCCAAAACCGTTAACTAAAAATATTTATATGTTTTCCCTATCAAATCGTTCCCTCTCTTTAAAATCTTTGAAGTGGATCAATCAGAGATGTCAGGCGGGGAATGGATGGGACACAAGGAGGATCTTTTCAAAATAGTTTCTCTGTCCGAAATTGTCAATAAAGCCAACCAGAACATGAAATCAAAATCAGACAGAAAACAGTCCCCCAGCACGCCCGCCCGTCAACACTTTCTAGAGCTTCAGCTCAGTCGACACAAAAATATTTACATTCATTGCAAATAGAAACATTTTGACACTTACCTTCGACGCATACATCTGTAAGCCTATGCCTTATGCAATACAGATGCTTTAACTGGAGAATTCACACCTATGGCCGCCCTATAGTCCTAATCGTTCCTACATCGGGCCGCGTAGGGTCAGTCCTCGTTAAAATTTATGCTCACGATTACCGCGGCCTGCGCAAGCGGCGTCGTCAGACGCGATTGCCCTGATTATTGTCAACACTGTTAATAAATCTCGTTTACTTCGTTATGTTAACATAGTACATCTTGTAAGTTTCCTAAGCCCTACATTAGTAGTACATTTTATTAAGTTAAAATAAAATATGCGTAAAATGTATTTGATAATAACATGCATGCATCAGTTAGAGGGTCAAAGTCGGCAAGACTTTGACCTCTAAATGCATAGTCTTTCCCTGGAATCACCCCAGCGACCGGTTTAAGTGTCCTTCGTCTAGGATTGGTTTATTTCTACATGTTTTCTATGTTTGAAGTTGATCCGGAAAAAATCAAAGCCATATTTTTATTTATACATAGGTACTTTAGTTTGTTAATAGGTTTAGGTAAGGAATAGGGTTTTAATACAGGGTCAAATTAAATTAGACAATTCAAAGACGTGATCCTTCCTTAGTGCTCACTTTTGGACGGAATAAAAGGAACTCTTGCGCAATATTTCATGCTTCTAGACCCAGCGGTTTAAGCTGTGCGTTGTCTATTAGTGAGTTAACTTAAGATTTTGAGTAGATTTTTTTTTTATATATTTTGATAGTTTATATAGTTGACTTACATGTTCATATTTTTATTATATGAATAAATTTTCCATGCGATAATGACCTGTTGTAATTTGTTCTTTTTTTACCACCACAAAGTGCACTGTGGTCCTCAAAAGTGAAACTTTAATTTTGGGTATTATTTGCTTGGTTGCAGGTTGCAGGTCCAGGTCCAGGTGGGCTGCGACGAAGTGGAGCGAAACAAGACGCCACCGATACCCGACACCCAGTATTGATCACTTGTACTGTCACCGACGATAATGTTTTGTAGATAACGCACATTTTTGATCGCCTTTCCAATTTATTTGTAACACTTTTTAAAGATTGTAGGGTGTGCTGAAATAATAAACGTAATTTTACGATTTCCTACTTGAGCTTGGCCTGTTTAGACTTAGAAAATCACTGCAGTCAACTTCTTCGTTTTGTTTGGTAGCTGGCTATTGAATACTCACCAGCTTCTTGAGACATCTATCCAGCAATCATATACCTAGTGTCCTTTGATGACTTTGGGTTTTCCCAATCCACTGCTTTTCAATTGATATCCTTTGTTAGAATTGTAAATTGCCAATTTTTCGCTTGCTAGCATCATCATAATGAACCAGAACGTTCTCCCACTGCTGGGACACATGCCTCACTGTGAGAGGGCGTGGGCCATAATCCACCACGCGGACCCCGTGGGGGTTGGCGGATTTCGCATGTCTTAGAGTTTTTGGTTCTAGGACATGCTGGTTTCTGACGATGTTTTCCTTCACCGTTTCGAGAGCCTGCCTGGGTTTGTGTATTTACTTTCATCACCACTTGTGATGAAATTAAATACACAAACCCAGGCAGGCACTACGCCTGCCTGGGTTCGAACTCAATACCTATAACTCGTAAGTCGGGGCCAATACCACTGGGCCACCACTGATCTTCTCATTTTTCGCTAAAATTTACATTTAATTTTAAAGCAGTAGACCTAATTTATTCCAAAATTGCGATGCGATTTCAAAAAACAAAATTATTATTGCGGCTTAAGCTTTTATTTCCTGCCATTTTGCCACAGACTGTACTTTGCCACAGATAACGTAGAATAAAAAGTGTGCAAATCCCCGCGGATACGCGCGTAGCCGGATCGCGTTACACGCTAATGGAGCATGCACGCGATCCAGCTCGCACTCGTGTGCCTAGCTCAAATATCGATGATGTTTTTAGGAAATTAAAAAAGCTTTGGAGGTAGTAGATACGCTTGGTAGGTGATCTGCAAAGACATAAATAGCTAAATAAGTAGCTTGCCATAATCATATTTTGTATTTTATTCATAGGTTTTTCTGTTTCTTGTATCGTAATAAACATGAACCGAACATTATTTTCTACTTTACTTTACACAAAACAGTAGTATAGAAATAGTAAAATCACGTTATTTTTTTCTGAAAAACTTTCTTCTTGATTCTTGACAACGTTTCTCATATTTCGTCTTTCGCTTTTTTGTTTTTTTTCGGGAAAAGAAATGTTGCAGTACATATCGTAGGCTATGTGAAGAATGCCGACATTAAAATAAGTACCAAAATCATAACCCTCGTTGATCATCCCTCATCTATATTATATTGTGCAAGGCCTTTTGGGGAATTGCCAAGGGGGCCAAGGGAAATTAAAGAAGTTGATCATACGAAATTTTTAGGCATAGTAATTGATACAAATTGTTATTGGAAAAAAACATATTGAAAATATATGTAATAGGCTAAACAGCTTTGTATTTGCACTAAGACATCTCAGAAAAACAATTGGACGTAGTGCCGCTCTATTGGCAATAAAAAAAAGACAAAATTAAATTCCTTTGTTGACATTTGAAAGTTGACTTAAATACAATTTGTAATTCAATGATATTTCTAATTTGGTAGACAAATCTTGATGTAGTACTTTTTTTGAAATGGGAATCTAATTATTTTGTTTAAATTGATTAAATTAGAATGATTACTATTGTTACAAAATTTGCATGCCGAATTTAGTAGGCGGAATATGAAGAACTATTGTTTATGTGTTATAAAATCTGTAAGATACCATATTTCAGGCAAATAAATTATCTATCTATCTATTAGGATTAAAATATGTCTATTTCATAAGTATCTACAACATTTTAGCATTAGGTGCTACACAGCAGTCTTTAAGTCAGCCTCAAAAATATGCATACAACCTAATCCTTCAAACCCACCTGTTACAAACACACTCACACTCAGCTCCCTGAAATGAAACGTAACTTAACAAAGAGTGCTATCAGCGGCGTGATTAGTAAAACGTGTGGCGTATGTAAACAGACAAACAGACAGTGTTTGTGCTGATGAGATCTGGTGAGTGGGCGACGGACGTCGCGCGCAATTACTTGTCAATTGAACTGTAGGCGCGGGCATACGCGACTGAGGCGCAGGCAGGGAGCAGAAGGGCAAGATAATATCTCTTGATAATTACTCTTTTCGAAAATGTTAAGCTGTTGGGTAAAAAGAGAACCCGTCTTCACAAAAAAAAACAACAGAAGTTCTTTTCCATGACCTTTACATTTCTACACGTTTAGCGTCAGCCATGTTGAATTAACTATCACGCTAACATCATTTTGTCCATGAAATTCTTAATCATAACTTTGCCCTAGACTGGTTAATTATTTTGTTGAAGATATCAATTAATTCAATAATAATGCGATTTGACGGTTCAAAGCAAATTTTAATAAAGCATACGAAATTTAGGTTCGTATTTCAGTTCATTTGGTGTCAATGGAGACACGCTTTAATTTGCACAAAGCAATTTGTGGTTTACTAAGTATCATATTCAAGTGTCGAATCATACTTCTCAGAATATCTTTACAAACTTTAACAGGAAGCTGACACACATTCCCTCACTAAAAGCTGTCCAGTAAGTATTTCATTAGTGAGTTAGACAAATCCATTCAGACTTTGTTTTGCAATTAGGAACTAAACCTAATATTCATCTTGGTCTAACTAAAAATCTCGACCGAACATAAACGAATCTCTTCCACAAAATGCCTCCCTCAAATTTCGCTGTTGCCTCGGACAAATTAATTAAACGTCAAGCATCGGGAGCCGAAACACAAAC
Source organism: Dasypolia templi (assembly GCA_963555695.1). Lineage (NCBI taxonomy): Eukaryota > Metazoa > Arthropoda > Insecta > Lepidoptera > Noctuidae > Dasypolia > Dasypolia templi. Next base: position 2,911,048 of record OY743148.1, on the reverse strand, counting down.
AAACAGATCGAGACGACCCTATTGTTAATATTTTAAACTGGCAACATTTAGCGCGCCCTCATTGGTCGCCGTCAGCGGTGGCGCAAAGCGCTCGTCATTTATTTTAATTTGTCATTTGATTTGACAGTTGATGTCATCTTGATGTAAATTGAAGTTAGAGATTAATGCTGTGAGGGGCACTGACCAATTGCTGCTGTTTGTAGTGATTGGAGGCAGTAGCGGATAGAATGGAGCACTTAGAAGTGGGATAGTCAATATATTTTTTGTTGATTGGTACAATGTTTTTGTTTTGATTAGAAACAAGAGCTACGGTAGCTGAGTATTGCGTGGTTTTTGGATTTCTTCGATGAAACTCAAAATTTTCTCCTGAAAAACTACTAGTCCTTGTTGATTTATAAGATTTTCGAGACAGTAGGATTGACACGAACTTCAAAACCTCACTTACTTGGTACCTTAACTTACCTTTAGACAAAACAGCCAGCAGCTGTAAAAAAACGCATCATTCCATTACACCCGTTACTTACGGATTTCCAAACCTCATGACTTGAAGCGGAACTTTAGCAAACGCACAATAGGCTGGAATCCAACACTACTGGCGGTCAAAACGGCGTGAACAGCTAAAAGCCTGCTTACCCTCGTACTGTGGGGCGCGTAACCGTCGGTACGAGTTACTTACGGATGGCTGCGCGTATGAGGGCTCATCGTATTTGTTTGTGGTGGTTTTAATTGGATGTGCTTTTTGATGGGATTTTGGGAAGCCGAGTTTGTGATCTGAGTGTGAGATTTGCTGAGGCTGTTTTAGGTCAGTGCGTTTTGTAGTAAAAGTTTTCATTGGAAAAAGAAGATCAAGTGATTTCGGCTTACCTATAGGTAAGCTGTAGGCGCCTCAAAAGTCAGGTGGGGAAACTAACAAAAAAATACTATTAATGAAATGTGTTTTAGCAAAATGTGTTATGTTTTGGAAAAGCACTCAAAAATGAGCTTGTCTTTTTTGTAAGATGTACAACATTGAAAAACTTAACTCTCTCTCAGATCCTTCCGCCAATTTTTCCGCCAAGCCATTTGAAAATCGAACAAAATAAAATTGTTTCGAATAGCTGCGTTCTATAACATCACTATATTAGCAATCTCGTATTGTAAGACGTTGAATGCACTATGTTTAGTTATTCGCCAGCATCATAAATCAATGAAAAGCACGGAATATGACTCAGTTGGCATAAAAAGCCACCGTCTTTTGTGCCTTTGTGCCTTACGGAGTTTCAAGAGGATTTCAAAGGGTTCGAGTGCTTAATGACTGCGTTCACAATGAACCAAAACATATTGATGTAACGCGTCATTCAGTATTTTGTTACAAATATAATGATGTTTATATCAATATGAGTTGTTTTTATATCTTTTGCGGTCCTCAGTATTTTTGTAACGTGAAGTAGCGTATCCTATTCATATGATTTTTATAAAGGTATTAAAGGAGTATTATAAAGACGAAGGAGCGCACAGTTCACTTGATAATGATTGAGTAGAAATTATGATGTGAGGATCTCAATGAATCACAAGTGCAGTCAGCTTTTGTGAATATTTTTAATATTATTTGAAGCTCAGGCAGTGCTTTAAAAAAAAAACAATATTAACTTTGAGTTATCCAGTTGAATTTGACAGAAAGTTTTCAATCAAAATTACTTGTAAAATGTAATCAATCATAGTGTAGCCTAAGGGCGATCAGTGCAGTAGGTAGGTTCGTATGGCGACGGCTTTATACTTCACCTGCTTCACACAGTTTTTGGTCAACGTTTGCTGGTTTTGATATGACAACGACACGCACAAAGTTTCCTGTAAGATTTCAGCCATACCTACGCAATCCTCTCATGATTATCTGTACATATCAATCATTTTGAAATTCTTAGATACCTAAATGATTTTATTTTATAGTTTTTACAGTTTTACGAGTAGTTTTTGTTGTTACTTTATTAAATAGAATTTTTTTTTCTAGAATTATTATGTCACTTCCATATGTCCGTTCTGCACCTGAACAGGAATAATACATTTTGGCCTACTTGTCACTGTTTAGAAATGATGCACGTTTATGTTAGACATTACTCACTTTACTACAATTTCTATCTACAAGAGACAGTCGTTTACAAGGTGATGATTAAACTAGTGTCTTATCTACTGTGTTTCACGCACTGCGTATCACGAACAAGACATACCCTGTAAGAATACCTATGCTAATTTAAAGTTCTAAACTCTAAATACGTAAAGGAACACCTGACCACTATTTCTTCAGGATATAATTTAAGAATAAAGCATATCGACATTTGTAGTTACACTTAGAGAATATTCAAATGCCATGCATAAATTAAAAACATTTACACGGCCCTGCTTCGACCATAGATTATACAGAGTGCGATAACGATCTCACATTCTCTCAGGCAGCTTTATGGTCTATTTGCGTATTACACTTTGACAAATGAGAAGGTAGGCGTGTAAAGAAATTATCATAAAAACGTATGCAAATTATTTACTATTTTTGCTAATTACTTTGTTTTTATTGGGCTTTATTCTCATGTTCTAAGTCTAAGTCATGATGATAAATAAAATAGCTTATATTATTAATCTATGCAATGAATCAGGGAGTTTATTTTATTAAGGGTAGGTAGACTATTCGAGAATATAAGTCTTTGAAAATGTATGGAAGAAGAATAAGTACCGTAATGCGACGACCCCTTTTAATATGCAATCAGAGCTGCAAAAGGATTTAGGTTCCTGGTCTCGATCGAGGACTGCAAGTCAGTAGCTTCGAGATTTTTTTGTTCATTTGTATAATTTCTTCTAATTATAAAATTGAAAGTATGCGTTGTGCCTCAATTGATTTTTGCATCTATGTAGTCATAAAGTTTGAAAGTATCTTAGTTAATTGACAATTACCGTAAAAGTACAGGGCGTAGACATACTCGTAACATTCGATTAGCGACTATGCTAGTGGAAATTCTCAAAAATGTATGGAGATGACTTAAGCTATCGAAATGTCACGTGGTCATAGGTCATAGTGTAGTATCGTATTGAAGCAATGGCGATTGTAGAAATAGGACCGCTCCAAAGCGAATGTCATTTGTCTAGGCACTGTTTTTTAACGAAACGGAATAGAAATATGCTGTTTGGAGCATCGCATAGTTTCTAAGTTAGTTCTCTTCGAGCTTCGAATTCAAAAGGTTGTCAAGGAGTCAATGTTGATATTACGTTGAGTACTTAGTTAAATAGTTAGTTAAATATTGCTTTAGATCAAGTTTGTATGTGTGCAAGAACTTAACTACAAAAATATTTATACTGGAAAAAGTGTGTTCATTTCACACTATTCACAGTTCTTTAAATTAAAGACATAAACGCGTTATTTTATACCTATATGTTGTAATTTTGGTCACACAAAACGAAAATATGGAAAGTCGACAAGAACAACACAAGCCAGTCAAACCATACAACAATCAAGTACAAAAAACGTTCACGCTACACTAAATAGGAAAACAACAGCACTAAATAAAACAAACATTGAATAAATAATACACAACATGCAGTTTGTCTTTTGAACGACAAGTGTAAACAAATGGCAGAATTATTGCTATATTGGAACGTTGTTGTAGCCAAGTTTTTGTTATGTGCTCACCCTTCTGATGCGCTTAACGATAGCTAGGAAATCTATTAATAATTAATGGGTAAATAAATATTTAAATTTATTTGTTCAACGGTGGGAGTTTAGATTTTAGACGTTATGTGCAGTCGTGAGCGGAATTGTCTAATGTTTTAGTATTTTCCTCTATTTATTTATTTAATCTTTTCGAACAAAAAAAGGTTCAACCTTACATCACACCTGTAATCCCGGAAGGGTTAGGCAGAGGTGGACCCTACCGAGCCTATTGCCATCAACCGGGCACAAATCCAGACTCCTAGATAGAAAAACCCAATAACACTTGGCCTGACCTGGGAATCGAACCTAGGACCTCATGCTCAGCAGTAGCTCTTGCGACCACTAGACCAACGAGGCATGTACAAGTAAAAATTTACAAAGGCGGACTTAATGCTTTAGGCATTCTCTACCAGTCAACTAAGGGTGGTGAAGAAATTTAATGGCAGGTGCTTTGGTTGAAACGATGATGAAAAAAAACAAAACAAAAAAAATATGTGATGAAATAAAAATAAACATAGTAGATATTGTGTACATAATTCCACATACATACATATTAACATATTTTTTACTTACAACATACAACGTGTGGTTTTGCACCCTCGTCAAATTTCAGGAGGCTGTTATGAGAGACATAAATAATCACATAAAGTTACGACACTTGCTCAATAATTAATACATACATGTTTTTTTGTTATTTAAGTTTGACATTTTTTCAGAATAAACCACTTTCAAAGAACAGAATCGCCCCGTTGCGTATGCGGTAGGCAATGTCGCACACCTATGTCGCATAAAAGGGCAGTTACAGTGCGGTATCACACGGGCCGCGTTTCAACATGCTCGTTCCACACAGGTGGATTTCCGAAAATTAGAATAACAAAACATAAAAACTACTTATTTTCTTATTGATTCGTTTCGAGAATCATTAGCATAGTAACCTCCTTGAATTTGACGAGGATGGAAAACGACACCTTGCATTTACATATATACGAATTTAAGGGTGAGAGGTGTTGAGACGACTCTACGCTATTTGGTTTGAAAATAACTAACGCAATTTCCGCTTAAATGCATACAGACTGGTGGCTGTCCTGATATCAAGAGGCAGCGCATTCCAAAGAAGAATGGACTGAATATAAAAGGAAGAATGAACAGTCAGAAGTATGAGAAGGACAGAGCAGGCGAAGATTGTTGTAAGGACGCAGTTTCTTAGCGTGAGATGAACATAGATATTGGAAGTGAGACACATGACAAGAAGGAGGAGTGGGCGAGTTGAGAAGGGAGAAAAGTGTGTTCAAAGCGCGCAAACTTCTTTTTTGGCGAATGGACATCATCCTTTTCTCTACTTTGTTGGGGTTAGCTTCCATCCTAACCAGATGCTAAGTGACTGCATATCTGACCACCACAACCCAGGGTAACACGATATCCCTTGGTAAGACTAATTGTCAGAGAGTTGGACTTCCGACTACCCGTAACAAATGTCAAAGATATACGAATTACAGCCGGGACCAACGGCTTCGTGCTCTCCGAGACACGGTTAATGGGTGGTCACCCATCCACGAAATGACCGCGGCGACCCCCACAGCTGTTATCATTTAGCCACGAATCCCTCTAAAATAAAACTTACTACCTACTACATAAATAAATGGACATCTTGTTAAAGATTGTCGACTATTTCTGCATAAATTGTTAAGTTTACTGTCCTTCTTATTTCTGCTCTTGGCACACCAATGATTATGAAAATATAGGCACCCTATCTTAACATTTGAAATGATCAAGCCATTAGGTAGTTATCATATTACTTATAAAATATAAACAACATCTCAACCTGTCGAAAGGAAACCATTTTATTCTATTTAGTTTTAAAATAATCGTCCCGACGCGACGGATGGTCGAAAGCTTTCGATCCGAATCCTGCAAGTCACTGCCGACATGTGGCGACTTTAAAATTGGAACGCACCTCGCGAGCGCGCGTATTTACTTTTTAATTCTTTTTTTTTATTAATCGAAGGAGTCATTAGATTGTAACTCATAACGGTCAGCGTTTTTTTTTATCGTCTGACCCAAAGACTTGTCAGGTGCCTTTTTAATATTTCGACGTAACTTATTTGGTGTAAAAACTTACAGAGACATTAAGGACTGCAACCGCCTGTATTTTGTACTTTAATTGTTAGCACGAAAAAGGTTACATCAACGTTGATATATTATTGTCTATAACTTTCGACTAATTAACCTTAAAACTTGAGTTATAGATTCAAATCGATACTGTGCATAGTAAATTAATAATATTTTAAATAAACATCGGTATGAAATTGTGATACTACAAATAGAAACAAGTTCATTGAAAATACCTTTCGGTTATTCTAAAGGTGGACTTACTAAGAAGAAAAATAAGTAGGTATATTACTTATTTGTACCTATTAAATAACTACTTAGTAAGCAGATGTAGGTAATAAAACTTAAATTATGAAAGCGTTGGTAAATAAAGGCTTGAAGAATGATCAAATAAAACAATTTCTCATTAACACGCTTTTTTAAAGATTATTAGTGACGGGGTTTACCCTACAAATAAGGCATTTACAATAAGTCAGCTGTAGCTTAGCATTTCAAACCATTTCTACGCAAAGTTCGTTTCATTAGCTCTTCATCGCAGAGCGTTAAAAGAAATTTGCTAACAGAATTAAATTCACACAAACTTATTACAGTCACCTATCATCAATCCTCTATTGATTGATCATCTAAACAAAAGAAGCGAGCGAAAGATCCCACAAGTCGCGCCAAAAATCAGCGTTCCATTTTATTCATTCAAATATCGTACTGTCAGTTTTTAATATCAAAGCGCTCGAATCTATCGGCCTAATATTTCATAACAAATTACAAAGACGTTTCGATACATGACACGGATTCATCGGGCGCCCGCCGCGTCCGTCCGGCTCTTAAACAAAAACAAGCCGTCATCTTACAATGGACCAACAAAAAAACCAGTATATCGGTAACACAATCTATACATATTAAACATACAATACAAACAATGCGATGCTGATTGAAACGTCAAGCAAATGACGTCTCGATTGATTCAGATCGCTGCATTGTACTTATTAACAACGTAATTACGGCACGCTGAGATATAACTATTTATTTTGTGTCCAAATTTATTATTGAGACGTCGAAAAAAACAGATCACGATGCAATGATTCGTGATTTTTGTACGTCCGTCCCTTTCTATCGATTTTTATATCGATTTCCATATTGAGATCAGTGATGTATCGACAAAAAAAGTTGTTTGTTCTTTTTTTTAAATCGAAATTGTTTTATGATGTTGGCATTTTGTGCGTAGTTATTTAGAATGCGTTGTAACAAAAGTTGCCAGTGCGTGAGTTTTTTATCGGGTGTATGGACAATGAGTTTGTAAAGGGAATTTGATACTTTGTTACATGATAGAGTATTGTAATTCGTTTTTTGATAGATGAAACAGAATGTAGATCATTACGGTATCATAACAGTTTAGAAACACGCTATTTTGAGAACGTAAAAGTGTGGCTTGTGCCTGCAGAAAACTTTGTCTCAGCCACAACACTGCTTTTCATCCACCTCGTTATTTAATCGCTTGTTATGAAACTTTAAACCAACTCTGACTCAAGAAAGTTGAGATGCTGATCTTTCACGTCAACTGCAAATCGACATGGGCGTGTTCTGCGTGTTTCAACTGACGCTGTCGATGTTCTCTTAATGTTGATCAACCGATACGTTATTAGAAATCAAGCTCGCCCCGTGAGACTTGCTGTGTTTATGTAGCCATCTCTTAAACCATAATTTAGATTTTGAATATGCTTTTGTACTTAGCCAGAACATTTTTTTTTTCAATTTTTATTTTACCTTAAGAACTTACAATTGTATTTATAAACGTTTCTTTAAGTTAAGTAAATATTAGCGACTGCATATTTAAACATTTTTTGACGCTCATACATCCCTAACTTTATGCATCGTTTATACATAAATCTTGTTAATGTTTTTGTGTTATAACACCCCATAGCTTTGTTCTACTTCTTTCATTTTTTTCTCCCTAATCTTTTGCTTCTTAACTCCCAACTTTAAGATGGAAGACATAAGGGTTGCCCTGATTTCAACATATTAGTTGTGACAAAGTTTGTATGTTGTCAGAAATAAAAACAAGTATGGTTGGCGCCATTCGATAGGGCTATCAATTTAGGCGGGATTAATAGCAAAAGAGTCCATCAGGAAAGACTTGTGATATTGATATCTAACAAAATTCTGGATTTAGTTAGGTATACAATACCAGTATTTCTCTGCTTAAGCATTTTTTGTAAAAAGCTTCTTTACGGAAACGTAATTGTTTGCGTCTAAATGATTTTTTATTTGTATTTGTCGACTGTGTACTATATTTTCCTAATTTATGTTGAGGTATTTTGTACCGACCTTTTCTTTCTCGTTTTTATTTTTTGTGATTATTTGTGGAATATTGTAAATGACCGTCAATTCCATATTGTTTAAGTACCCATTCAATTCCATGTTGTTTGTTACCTGTAAGTTTCCCAAATAGAATCAAATGAAATAAAATGCCAGATCTCTATAGGTAGGACGTCGTTTATGCCTACAAGTAGAACTGTTTATTTAGGCCTTTTTCCGTTGACTACACATGGCAGGTTAACTTAATTCAAGTCCGTTTTCTTTGGGTTATAAGGGATTTCAGTTTCAGGGACTCAAGCTGTAACCGTAATAAATGTTTTCAGTACTGGTTTTTAAAACAGTTTTAAATGAAACACATTTATGAATGTAACAGATAGAATGATGTTATAGTATCAAAGTGTAACATTTTATTTGTGTTAATAAGTATCAATATGTGTAACAGAAATAAGCAGTTTTAGGTTTTCGGCTATTTTGGCACACTATTGTTACACTTATTAACAATGTTAACACTTATATATCGATTACAGATATTTAAATATATAACTGTTACACTTTTGTAAGCGTTTTGGTTTAACACATTTATAAGTGTTACATATATTTGATTCTGTTATCAATTCAAAATGTAACACATATAATTCCTTAACATTTATGAAGGTGTTTTAAAGTCCCTGGTTTTAAGTAAGTAAGTATTAAGAATCATCCTTAAACTTCGTAGAGAAGTCACTTTAATTTAGCCCAAAAAAATAGACTTTAATTAAACCATGTTCTTATCATTAAATTAAAGCAACGGACTGGTTTAAAACAAGAATTTTGCAAGGGTCTTGAGTAGTTTTGACATTGATAATAATTTATTATGAACATCTCGATAACCCTAACCGCCACCTGTTAATTGAAAACTCAATGAAGTCATGTCGGCCGTCACACGAGATGTCTCGTACTTTTAGTAAACGGTGCCATTACAACGCGACTGCGCAGCAGTATGATATGAACTTATAAACTTGTACAAGATGGATGTCAGCGATTTTTATTACGACATACTTAATTGAATTGTAGAAGGGCAAGGAAAATACGTTTAATGATTGTTTCTAATTTGTATGAAAAATATCTTAGCAATTTAAGTTTTTCTCTCAGTTACAACGACAGCTTGGAGTTTTAATATTGCTATCAACCAGGAAAATAATTCATATCGATTCCTATTTTGTGCGTTATAAGTGAATTTTGAAAAACGACATGAATGAATGAATGAATGAAATGCACCGACTCCAGGGTGGTTTGACCAGACTCGATTAAACGAATGAACCCCAAGATTCGCACTAGCCCCTGAAGCCTCATGCTTCATGGTTCTACAAAGACCATGGCATATCAAGGAATAGACGGGGGGCGATTTAATGGTAGAGAGGATGTGCCCTTAGGATAGGAGGGATTTTGAACCTTTGTGAATTAAAAAAAAAACGAAAGTAAATTAATTATCGCTATAATAATAAATCTCTGGTTCTGCACGGGAATGGCTGTCTATCCAGCACCACTCCTGTTTTCCTGTTTCTTCCAATTTACTTCTTAATGAGAAATGAAAGACTTAATCGAATACTTACTTCCTTTCCTCTCCTTCATCTCCATTTTATTAACTAACTACCATTTATACCAAATCGTTGAAAATCTTGGCGCTAATTAAAATACTGTGAGTCGGTGTGCGCAGGCGCCGATAAGATCGGATCCGTCGATATATTCGCGATGCCAGTCCAAATGCTGGCCCAGCGTGGGACTGAATTTTGCTGGGAAGAAAAGATATCGTTGAGATTTGTACGTGTATGAATAGGTATTAGCTATGTATAGATTTATGCTTAAACTAAAATATACAGTAAAGGTACAACCACCACCGACTGCAATATAATTGACTGATACTTTCCTTGTGGTGTGACGTGTGTCGCAAAAGGAAAGTTAAAAGGAAAATGATTAAATATTGAGAATACCTATTTTATGAGCAGCCTCCAACCTCTTGGCATTTTCCAATGTATGTTGGATCAGTGCAGAGTGTCTTTCTCTTCTTTCATACGTAGTAACTTCTACTAACTGTCATGTCATCTTGCACACCATCAAAACACTGTATCCTTGGTCTTTCTTGATCCAACATCTTTCTGTAGGTACTACATAGAGAAGTATGTAATACGTACTTATTTGCTGTTGCAACTTATGTAAATTCTCTTAATTATATTTGGATTTTCGATTTTGGGTGAATTTCACCAAAATTTTTATACCTACAATAAATCTTATTCTGGGAGTTAAATTTGAATCTTTGAAATTTTTTCCATACTAGAACTGGCAGAAGTCATTTTTGTTCTGAAATATCCGACTTTGGTAAAATCAGCCCTAAATCGACTGAGCTTATCAAACTTTAAACATGAAACATGAAGCTTGCAACTGTGCCAATATTCCTCACTCACAATAAAACCATTTATGGATATGTATGGAAAAGTCCATCGTCAGCGTGAGACCTACAGAGCCCATTTCAAAGCCTGTAGTTGTATTTTCTCACAACCAATATCAGCATAACTACTTATACCAATTTGTATCATACTTACTGGCTCCTCAAAATAAGTTAAATTCCTTAAGGTCCGCTATTACTGTCGTCTGGTCTCCGTCGTAATAACGTCGATCGGGCGGCGCCGGCGCAGACTGCAGAGTCACTGTCTGGTACTGTGGCAATTGAGCAGTAGGGACAGTTCGGAACGATAGTGAGGAATAGAGTTTTGAACATTCTGAGTTTTAGGTACTGACATTTCTGTAGTAGCTAGGAAGTTTATTTTTCTTTTGTCTAAAATGAAAGGGCTATAAAGTTTGCTGCAAGGGATTAATTTTGCGAATAAGTCGTAGAGATGTGTTGTAATTTGACACTGTAATGAACAACTGTGTTTTATTATTATAATAATATTTTTCCAACAAAACTAGAGATAATCCTACTTAATAATACCACAACAAAACTAAACTTAATTGCTCTAATAGTATTATTCGATTTGTTTCTTTACAAAAGTCCGCAGTCAGAGTTCCCGAAGAAAGTTATATTTCGATTCTGGTATATGATGAATTAATATAATGCGGAAACTTATTCAATTATTATTCATTCGGATTATTTCGACTTGTTTCGCTGTTCCCTGATGAGCTGTGTCACAACCCTCACTCACTTACACACGTCCGTTGTTTCCCACATGCCACAGTTTGACAGCCCCAAATATGACGTCACGACGTGTCAGGCGCCTCCTTGGAACCGATGAAAATGCCCTTCTAACCTGTGATAAGTGTTACTACGCATAACAAGGTGTCATTGAATCTTTGGAAACATTCTAGGTAGGTTGTACCTACTATTATAATTGACAAACTTTTTGTTTGGGACCAATTCTAAAATATTGTAAAAGTGTAGTAATCAAAATTAATAAAACAGATGCTTATCAAAACTTATTGACTAAGTGCACTTTGCGTTGTCAACAAGATTTGTAGTTTGTAATATTCCCCACATGTTTTTGGCAAAGAAGGTTTTTTCAAAATAAAGATGTAGGTTATTGAAGAGACTAATTTTACTAACTCTGAATCTTACAGGCAACATTGTAGAATGTTGCCTAGCATAGGCCTCGATTACATAACGCAAGAAAACAAAAATTCAATTTATTGGATTTAGACCTAAGATTTTTTTTTATGGGTATTTGCGCAGGAAAATTTCACTCTCAATCCTCTCGACGCACAAGAACAGGGAGGCTTTGCCCATTCTTTTTGTTAACATCCAACTGAAAAAGTGAATTCAAAACGTTCACTTATACTAAACTTTTTTCATTTCACTTGCAATTCCTGGGGGTGACAGTGACGAGCAGCTGATTGAAACCCTGTTTTTATTTAGATAGATTAGCATAGATTATAGGCAAGTAACATTACATATTTTTTTGTGGAGATCGTTCGTCATGGCCATACCATTGTAGCTTGTAGGGCCGATGCCTGCCAGGATTGTTGACGCGGGTTGTTCCAAAGAGATACCGTGGCCCTGGCACAGGAAGGAACACGGGCTGGTTTTAGTCAGTAAAAGTCTGACTCGCCCTCCCGCTCCACCCAGAACGGGAGCAGTCATTTGATGATTTCCCACACAAAACAAGAAAAATGGTATGGGCTTGTGATGCGGAGGCAGAAGGATAATGTCGTGAGGAATGTATTGAGTATGAATATAGATGGCTAAAAGAGTAGAGGAAGACCAAAGATACGATGGATGGAGTGTGTGAAAGATGAAATGGCAAGAAAGGGGTTGACGAACGAGGGAGGAAGATGAATAGAGAAGTAGATAGCTAGGTACATAAGGAGGTAGACATGTTGTGCCGACCCCAATTAAATTGAGACACAAAGTTAATAATAAATTTATAATAAATTAACTTATAATAATAATTACTTATTTTTGGACCCTGTTCTCGAAACCGGTGGCCTACTATTTTTTATTTTTAAATGTTTTTTTTAAATTATAATATTATAAATGTAATTCATATATATATATAGGTTTAACCTTGAAATAAAGGTATTATTATAAAAACATTGGGGACCAAAGAATGATGAGTAAAGAGTTCTCCGTAGGAAGCAAGTTTACATAAATAGAATGTTAAAATATTAAAGCTTATTTTTTATGGATAACTTATAACTATGAGCATTAGTCATAGCCCACTCAATAATTATATTTTTAAATATATTACAATTTAATATAACAATATCTACAAAAACTTTGACATTGACAATCAATGACAAGCTGGATTTTTTAATTTTACTAAATGTTTGATACCATACCGACTACGGCAATTAACTGTCAAATACCAAATTAAATCCCAATGTAAAATTTCTACATTTATGTCTGTTATTTATAAGGTGATCATAATATAGACAATTCTGTCTATCTATTTTATAAATCTATTACAAATAAGTATCATAGATTCCGTGTTGGCCTTTCTTTGGGCTGATTGTCAATGCATTTTTACAATATTTGCAATTAATGCATGAGTAGTGTATTCTAACATACGTTTCCAAACTCAATTTGTAATAATATTCTATCAGAGCTAGATTATAAATGAACAAAATAATAAACTAAATTTACCAACAATCTACTAAATATAATATTAATAACCTAACCTGACTAAAATGCCGTCGAAAAACAAACTAAAAATGGCGTCGAAAAATTCCTCCGCATCGCTGTCGACTGGTAATGTACCCAAGAGACTGGCGGCATTGCCACGTTGTATGGCAATGCTCAGCCTATGGCCAAGATATAATCCAGCCCTTGGATTACAAGAAGTGCCAACTAGGCGTTTGGAGTTAAGCTAGATATAGGTGAACTAGATTATTGATTTGGAATGACGGAATGATTCTTGACATGAGATACAATTTCCCCATATTTGGGGTCGGTATAAATATTTGTTTTGTCCATGCTTCGCTATTAAGGCACGTACTGGCGCGACGCGACAGCGCGACACAAAGGCACCGTGTCCTCATCTCGGTAGTCACCCCCTTTCCAGTCATATCATCTTTCACACAGTCCATCCATCGTTTCTTTGGTCTACACTCAAAATATAAATACAAACTTGCTAAGCCAAAATAATTCTTATACTCCTTAAAAGATTTGCACACTCCACAAACAACTTTAACATCCCCTGAAATCTCCAAAAATCCGATATTAAAACAAAACAAAACACAACCGCCAACTGCCATCTTCACACAGTTTTTACAATCCGCGAAGGGGAACGTTGCAAAAAGTAAGGGAGCCTGATTACAAACATTATTATAAACTGACATTGGATTAATCGGGGGCCACCTTGCGGCAATCATTAACACAAATGGATTCACGACTCGTTCGTGGACAATAAAAATCGCATTTATACAAAAAAACGAATTGATTAATGACATCAGTAGGTTTACTATAATATACGTTGGAGCTGCCGTGATTCACGGCCATCACGGACGACACGCGACACGTCTCACATTATACATTTTTAGTGTAAAAAAATATGTTTCCAATTGATTGATCAGTGCGTGTTTCATGTTTACATAATTCACTGAAGAACGCCACTTCATTTTAAATTTCCATAACTGATTTGAATTTAGTTGGGAATTCGTAACCTATGAGTTATTGTTGACAGCTTTATTGGCACGAAACTGCTTTAGTGGTTATCCAGTTAAATGTTCCGTTAAAGACGAGGGTCAAAATATTGGCTTGACGATTTAATTCATAATAAATAGTTACTGGAAAGAATGACTGGTTCGCATGCTAGTGAAAACGTAGCCATTTAGATGGTTATCTTAGACTTGAGAACAGTAAAAACTTACATTTTGTTTGTTATTGCATTGCGCACGAATCCCGGCTTGCATTACACTCTCACCTGTCATTTTGAATTAATCTTTCCATTAACCTGATCGTTATTTTCAAGTACGTAATGCTGAAACTCGTATCTTCTTTGTCTTATTTACTATGAAGTATTTTAATTTCGAGGCTGCGGGTGTTTAAAAATCTCAACTTAGCTTTTGTAAATATAGGTTTCTTTTGAAGTCATCCGACCGCATACACCGTTAACTCTGCACAGTTAAGAACATCGCACAAAAAAACCTTCTGAAATAAGTTTTAGCCTTCTCTCGGTTTTTTGATGGCCATATGTCCAAGACAGACATAAAATAACTCAACTACATCCCATAAATTAAACCAATCATCACAACGACAGCAAATATGTAGAATACATTAGCCATTCATTCCGTGACTTGTTCAACAGTGTGTCACGCGACAATCAGTCACACAGCGAGCCACAAATGCGCCGTGCATTTTGTACTAGCGACTCGTTTTTGATGTAACTACTGCGATAAATATGTATTTTGCTGCTTCCGATATATAAAAACTATGTTTTGTTGCTAGTATAACCTAAATTGCTCAAGTTACGAGTAGCTCTCGATTTACAATTCCGTCGTGAGCTGTATAATGTATAAAGGTGTTTTTTTTTTTGTTTTATCCTTATAATATTACGGTGTACAGTCGCTTGAGTTATTCTACAATTCCTTTACTGCATTTTGAGTGCTGTTAGTGTATATTTTATCATGTTGAGTTAGTTTAATAGGAGTAGAGAAACTGGAAGCAACCTACAGTTTTTCACAACTAAGCGTAAACTTGCATATCCAGTACATGAAATAAAAAACGTCTTCAAGGTGTAATTGAAATAACTGAAAACCTGAAAAGGGATGAAAGTGTTGGTTGAGGAACTACTGTACTTTACCGCCCGGGGCTTGTTTTTACTTTTTACTTTTTTTACTTACTACGTACTTTTTTTTTGGACAGAATATTCCATTTTAGTGTAAATTAGAAAACCGTATGTTTTTTTTTATTTAAAAAAACTAGGCTTTTATATTTATATTTTTAGCCCATGTTGTCCCACTGCAGGGCAAAGGACTCCCTTTCTCTTTTCCACTCTTCTCTATCTTGAGCTAGTGTGGACCAATCCTGTCTGTAGGTGTCAAGCTCGTCCATCTTCGCCACCATCTCCTGACCAAACCTCAAGCTTGAACTCCTGCTGAACTGTCAAAGTCCAGCAGCCTAATTGCGTAACACATTTTCGTAAAAGATTACGACTAATCCGTTTGATTTTGACAGTTCCACAACATTCATTGCGTTATTTACATTGTTGAGCAGAATTTTTATCGAACTTATGTTAGCAATCTGTTTCAAAACGATTCAGATTCCGATTGATTGTGTATTACGTAATAAGGGTACTGGTTTGGCGCAGTATGCGAGGATGGGCAGTATGCACATGTCCATTAATTTACGTTTATGGCAAATTAGTAGGTCTGCTTTCATGAGGTTTTTCATCAACCAATAGCTCTTGCAGGCTTTTTCGGTGCGTCTTAATTCTAAAGTCTAAGCAAGTTATTTTTCTTGTCTTGTCTGGAATTTGACATGTATAAGAAGCTATATATCACTATCTATTTACATCATATACAGTATTTTGTATATTCGCATAAACTTAGGACTTTTCAAAATAAGAAGCGTTTTCCATAATATAAATACACGTAGTAAAAATGAAATATGATACCCAAATTTTTGATGAACTAAAACATGCAAGTCATTTCTGATAAACAGTTTCCGCTTTTATAACAAGTGGCCGAAGTCGGTTACAAAACTTAGCGAAGTTCAAAACCCACATCAAACGTCCTAATAAAAAATAAATATATAAGACTAAAGACTACGTCGAAGACAAGGATGTTTGGCAATCATTCCCTCTGCACATGTTGCTTCCCTGGTACCTCATAAACTGCATCACTATGTAAATTTATAATACCTGCTCTCAAATTATGGTGTTTTATTATTTAAGATTTAAAATTAATTTTTACATGCTACTTTGACATAATTTTCTCATAATTTGACATTACGAGTTTAAACCTACGCCTAAGTCTGAAATCAACTGTCTACTATTCGCTTTTGTGAACAGGATATTAATTCAGATTTGTTACAGTTGAAATGGCAATCATGTCATTTGGTTGAAATAGGTTTTTAATGTACATATTATTCTTTTATTACTCTTTTATATTTCTGAATGTTAGAACATTGTAGTCCTTGTAGACTGTAGATTTGTAGACCATTATCTATTTGTTAAGCATTAAGGTACTTGTTGACAGGCCTGCATTGTCCTCCCATACCTAATAACACTGTAATTTGAAAATATTGTAAAAGCCAATTATTTTTAAAAAAGTAACCTTGGAGTTTTTTGCCGGCTCTTCTCCATAAACAACCAATTGGATCAATAGTTTTACGTGAAATAAAATATTGTGATTTTGATAAAAATGTGAAGCTTCACAATAGCGGGCGGGAAAGTACAATGGAACGTCAGTTGCTGCCTACATGTATGTTCGCTTAAGACATATTTAATTGTTCATAATGAAGAGTTCGCAATTAACCTTTTTCAGGTGTTTAGTTATTTCAACTACATCCAGTATATAACGTATGTTATACTCCTTTTGCTTCATAGCACACCTGATATGAAGCAAAAGGAGTATTGCACACGTACATAAAATCTAGATCTTGTAGGTTCATACTTCCGCATCTAGAGATCATTTTAACATTTTAATTTGACCACTTCATTTGGGTCTTATTAAATTTTATATTTGTCCATAACTTGTTTATTTAAACCTTCAAAATAAAAGTCCATTCCTAAACTTTAAAATCTTACTATCTTACAGTCTTTTAATTCAACAATATCCTACAAAAAAGAGCTCTTAAATCATCAGTGGGAGGATACAGGCTGATGCGCAGACGCATCTCAACAACATAATGAGGATAATTCGACTTCCGTATAATGGCCGCTTTTTGTTCTAAACCGCAACATCTTATTATCCTTTGAATTCTGACCTTGTCTACGTTAAATCATGGAAACATTTAAGTTTTTGTGTACATTTACAAATCTTAATGATGTGAGGTGTAAATGTCAATTGAAGAACCTACACTATACAATTATTATGATTGTAAGTAATGCTAAAATAATTTCGTATCTTAGCTCGATAGAACTAGATAGTAGTCCCTTACAGGACCATAACGCAAGTTTTATTATGCTTAAAAGTATATTTTCACTGCAGTAAACAAATTCAGAAAAATATATGATATTCTTCAGGATATCTGTAATTTGTTGAAAACATAATACATCTAATTTCATACGATGGAAAAATCACGAAGATACCTCTAAAAAAATATTTTAACTGTTAAAAAAAGTACTGATGTGCATGAAATTATTTGTCAGATTATGTAGAATAATCTGACAAATAATTTCATGCACAACCAAACAAACATATTAACGTACTAATAGTGTTTAATTTATTCAGTCCAATTAATTTTGTTTTTTGGAAATCGATAATTACTTCGTTTATTATCTTGAGCTGTTGTCAGCCTCTTAATCAATTTAATCTACACTGGTGAACTCTAAGCATGTATAGTAATTAACCAGTTAGAGGCACTTTTGAATTGCCATAGAGTCGAACCGTCAGAAAGTAAAGGTATAGATGCCCATTCCAAAGCGTAGTAGGTTCCTATGGAGAAAAACGGGCAAGCAAGTCCATGAACACATTTTTTTATGAAAATAGTGTTATATTGTTGAACCATTTCCAACCCTAATCATTACGCTTGGAAAACGGATTTGTGAAGATGACTACAATGGAATGGTGCCTAAGAAAATACATTTATAAATTTGAAAAATATAGGTCATGACCGTGATATCAGAAAGCATTTCAAAACTCACCAATTTAAAAATCATCAAAAAATAGCAAACACCACGTTTTATTCAATCTTCGAGTCAGTTATCAAAATGCCGACAAAAGAAACAGCGACATAGAAAAGAAATTGGTAGGCAAATAACCATCATTTCTGATACAATATAACATCTATATTGAATTCGCTAAATCCAATCAATATACTGTTGCGATTTGGGGCCGACTACGAGCGGGTAGAGGGTTAAGTTCAGCCGCTCAGTGATTGCCTCTGTGAAAAAATCAGGTAGAAAAAGGAATTAAATAAAACAAATTATTGGTCACTTTTCATTTAATTTCATCAGTTTATTTTGCCTCTTACATTTTTTATAAAATTTTCTTTAACCAACATGAGTACATATTTTATGAAATAGTTTCTTTTAGGTTTAGGAGGCAAAAAGCGTTTGATTTTTCAATGCATTTTTTTATATTATAATTGTTTTGTTGTCATTAAAAGATGTTAAATTTTCATTTGAAGCCCCGACTCCTGATCTAGATGGCAACCCATGTCAGGTTTGTTATATCTGAAAAAACAGTCTCACCCTTCACACGAAGACGAAGCGATAATGCTATCGATTTTACAGCTTATACAAAACCCTAAAGATAATCCGGCTGCTAATCGCTCCCATTGCGACCACGTAAGGGGGCGCTAGACGCGTAGCTCCCCAGGGACGCCAGTCCTCAGCCCCTGTTATTGTTTCAATCGCTCCCGAACTTGGAGTGAAATGAAAAACTTGGTACAACCATCAAACAATGAATACTTATACTTTATACAACCACGCGTTTTCGACAAGTTTTGATCGAAATGTTCGGCAGTTGGAAAGTTGGTGAATCGATGTGTGTTTTTCTTATGATTTGCGTTTTTCTTTTGTTAATGTAACGTTTACTCTGAAGTTTATAGAGATTGTGTCAGTCGGTTATTTGATATTTTGAATATTACCAACAACTTTTACAACAACATAACAAGGTTTTCCATTAGACATGTCTTACCATAGACCCTGTGTTTGAAATAAGAGAGATATCAAAATACAGTTCCTTATACAAAACTGACAACTTAGTCCCGTCTGAGGTTTCCAACTTTGTATTAAGAACTTTGAAAAAGTCGCCATAAAGTTCGAAATACAAAACCAGGCTCGAAGGCTAGGGCTAAAATATCGTGATTTGTATTATGACGGCGTATGTTTAAAACACACGGGGAAGAGTGGAAAGCTGTAGGAGCTAACTATGCCCAGCAGTGGGCACTACAGGTTGGTTACAGTACAGTACAGTAATAAAATAAGTGATTGACATAATTTTAATTCTAGAAATAAAGATAAAATAGATCAACCATTTTTCAGATTATCTAAAATACTATCTAAAGGTACATACGTCTTGATGAGGTGTGTTAAATGTTACAATAGAGTACCTTGTGATACATTGCAATTGAATGAAAAAAAAAACTCATGGTAAAAGTACACTTTGCCAATAAGTATATTACAAATTAGATGATTATATCCTAGACAAGAACGCTTGGAAACATGCTGGTCCTGCTCCATAGAACAATCTAGAGGCTAGACAAAATCAAACTGGTTGCTTATTGAATTGTATAGTTTTTCATTTCACATTAATTCATTTGATTATTTTTTTTTGGACATTGTTCTGTAATTACTTTATCTCACACATTATTACTTGTGATTTTTTTATGGAATTCGTCTACTATTACAAAATTTGTAATTATGTGGGCACCATGTATCTATCACATAACTAATTTACCTATGTGTCTTTACATGTGCCATTTATGTGCCTAAGTCAACGTCAAATCATTTATTACAAATTATTTGACGTTGACTTTAAAAAGACCGCCTCTATAAACTGACCCTTTAATAATAAACCCGCAGTAAATTTACACCACTATTAACTTCAAAGGTTCAAAGTTTGGTCTAACTTTACTCCAGCGGGTTGTTTGCGTAACACACTATCAGCAGCAATGGCTTTCATTTTGACAGTTCAACAACAATAATTGCGTTAATTACGTAGTTGTCCGACAATTTTTTCGAACATACGAAGCAATGGATTAGAAATATGCTTCAAGATGATTCAGATTGAGATTGAAAGTGTGATTCGCACTTGCTGATTTATTAATGTGGTAATGATATTGTTGTATTGATATTTAAAACATTGCTGTTGTCTTAGTAAATACAGGTTACACCGAGCCTTCCAAATAATCCTACTACTAAGTTTAGGTAGACAACTGCGTTAATTTTTAAAATATATCTTGCTTAACGGTTTGTTAACCGCAGCAAATCGTTATTATAAACTTTTTGGTACTTGGTACCTCAGAACCACTTCAAGAACATATCCCCGTAGTTTTATATCACTTAACTACCGAAACCTTGATCTAACTGCAGTCAGAGCTACTTGCACATTAAACTAAGCGTTCCTATATGACTTATGTGCTAATCTAAAAATATTATTATTATCGTACCTAATGTTACCGCTAATTCACTTATTATATCTGACCTTGTGTACCTGCTTTCTGTAAAAACTTTTATATATATTTAATGTATACATATTATATGTACATATTTAGGTATGTATTTGTGCACCATGAGACTTTTAAGATTTTCATCTCTCACGTCACGACAGAAAAAGAAAACCAGCCTTTTATTGTTCCACTGCAGAGCAAAAGGCCTCTTCTCATACAGGAAGGCATCAGCATTGATCACCACGCTTGCTCGAGACGGGTTGGCAATTTCAGACTTATAAATCCACGTTACTTCAATATCGTTTCCTTCGCGGATGTCAGACGATACTGACGAGCAAACTAGCTAAAAACGCTAAAACTCTAGTTGCACTCACATCTCAGCGACAATCAAAGTCAAAAACTTGTTAAAAATATAAGTTAGTAACCCAGAGGTATGTTTGATAGATTGAGACTGAGACTTGAATGCGAACGTTCTCTAAATACGAGAATTTCCGCTCTGATAATGTAGGCATGCACTAAAAAGGATTCATCATCATCATCATCATTTCAGCCAAAAGACGTCCACTGCTGGACATAGGCCTCCCCCGAGCACCGCCACTTCATCCGGTTCTGTGCTTCCCGCATCCAGCGGATTCCTGCGGCCTTCACAAGACCGTCGGTCCATCTTGTGGGAGGCCTTCTGACGCTGCGTCTTCAACTCCAGAACATTTCGGTCCCCCAAAAGGATTATTCAGAGGAAATACGTAAACAAATGCAACTCTCACCAAAAATTCTAAACAAACCACAATCAGATGCCTCCATCTATTTATTCCATACCACAAATCTCCTACAACTTTAAAAAGGAAATGATTCCCTCACCACCATTCTTATTGCTCCAACATGTTGGCGAACATATCCGGCGTGTCGGGTCGTTTCCGCGCCGCCGGAAGTCGAGTGCCGTCGCCGGAAATCCATGAGATTGGACAAAAATTGGCAGCGCTCGCGCCTCAGTGATCGAATAACGCGCTGTGATTGGCGAACGACAGCGTGTTAACGATATTCTAGCCTTGCTAACTTTTATGCTTATTTCCTTTAGGGAGATAGTGCGTGTTGGAGGAAATTAAAGGCTGAAGCTGTTATTTTTATATAGCTGAGTGAAAGGTAAAAGTATAGTGTCTGAAAGATATTTGGTACAAAAATTTCGTGTCATTTTTTGGTGCGAAAATTATCTGTTTACAGGTAGGTACTGTTTAAATAAACAGACATGCCAACACATTACTTATACGTATTTTTAAGAAAAAATATTAAGTCTCGTAAAGAAGTCTCGTCAGTATAATAATTTACTTCGCAAACAAATAATTTATAATCTATGCGGCATTTAATAAACGACAAATTGACTACAAACCTACCGCTGCACATTTTATTCAAAACACAACAATTTCTTCAACCAAAACATTATTTTATATCTACTCTTCTTTCCATACATACAAAACAACACAATGCGCTAATATATTAAACATCAGAAAAACATTTAAAAATTACGCTATTGAATACGAACCTGAACACAAATATGTGCAATTTCTTCTTGAAAAACGCCATCAAGAAGATGTAAAAACCAACACACTCCCTTTAAAAACCATAGAATACATTGTCACATTAATGGTGGAGTTTTTTTATCAAGACCATAATGATGTTTTATGGGAAAATTATACATTATAAGGTCTCAAATAGGTTCGACATACGCGTGCAGGGCAGTTCGTTCAGTTTAATATAGTTTTTTTGATGTAACTCAAAGGGAAAAGCATTTATTTATGAAGTGTTCAATTATTTAAGTTTTTATCATAAATGTCAGGTTAGAGCCTAAATTGTTTGTTGCAGTTGGGAGATTATTGTATGGTTTATTGCTTCATCCATCCACACCATTGGCAATATTGGTGAGTGGTGTAAGCATTAACTCTTGTAATAAGCTGGATGTCGTCTGGAGTGTCGAGGGACTTCATTACTGTAAAACACAGTGTTATAAATTAAAAATAAGATGCACCAGGCTAGAATGTTTCTTTTGTTTTACAGAAAGGGACTTTTTTTCACATAAAAATTGTGCATTTCCCTATCATACTTCTGAAGATACACTTTTTTTCTTTTTTACTTCATTAATTAAAATCTACACATCCATATTCAAGTGGAGTTATTTTCTAGTTACAATAATTTGACAGTACTGTAGTTATAGATTATTTTGTATTGTATATATCTGTATAGTCCAGTAATCTTAATTTTTTTTAGCTTTTTATCCTACTAAGAATAAAACGGTTAGATATGACAGTATTATGATAACATGTAACTAATACTATACCTGCCAAGTCTGACGAGGAATTCATTCCTCAGTGTATCCAGCCAATTTAAAGTTTACACAAACAATAAATTATTTGGCAAAGTGATAGATAATGGCAACAATTTCAATCATTCGTCATAATTTTATATAGAAAGAATTCAGTTATTTCTAAAGAGGTGTCAGACGTTGCTTCTAAATGTAACACGATAAAAAGTTAACATTGCAAACTTAATAAATTAAACTCTTATCGCGGAACATAATCATGTTAATTTGTAATTTAATAAACTTATAAGTAAGTAAACTAACTACTATTACTTGCATGCGTGTCTGAAATAAACCTTAACCCATTCGGATAAAGGCATGAGGATTACTCTAATCTTTATGCCTTTACGTCGAAAGTGAATAGGTTTATTTTATTTTTCCGATTAGAAGCTGATATCGAATATATTTTTGAAAGCGTTTTTATGAGGGATAAGCTCTAAGACATAACTGTCTTTAACAGGGGCTCGTGGCTAAGTAATAACAGCCACACGGGCCGATTCATCAGGTTAAGCTTCACATGTCGAGGTCGGTCTTTGGATTGGTGAACATCTATTTCATACCGAGAACCCCCCGTGCCTCGTAAAGCACGTTAAGCCGTTGGTCCCGGTTGTCATTTGTAGAACTTTGACAGTCGATAGTCAGAAGCCAGATAGTCTGACAAGCAGTCTTACCAAGGGGTATCCTGTACCAGTAACTGGGTTGTGGAGATCAGTTAGGCAGTCGCTGTAAAATACTGGTATTCAGCTGCATCTTAAACTTGAAGCCGACCACAACAAAGTTAGGAAAAGGCTAGGCAGATGACGATGATATTTTAGATTTCAAAATAATATCGTTTTCAAAATAATATTGTTTCAAAAATATTATTAAAATACGTAACTAAATAAATTACTAAATAAGTAACTATATACAAATATTTATTATTATAAAATAGAATATTAATATAATACAAAATTTATTTTCAAAATTATTTTGTTTTCAAAATAATATTGTTTTCAAAAGTCAACCAACAATGTCTTAACAAAAAAATATTCGGAAAAAGAGAGATAGTGCTTCAATTCTTTGTCCTAACTAAAAGGGGAACACAAATGTGAACCACATTCATACTCACTGATTACCAACAAATAGTCGTCGTGTTGCTCATCAGCAAACAGTCGCCGCGTCTGAACCCGCACTTACCAATCATCTTTTTGTGCCCGGCTTCAATAAAGGAATATAATTGCATTAACAAAGACGTGCCATCAATTCGCTGAATTATTGGCCCAATAAAATTTGAACCACTCGATATATCAGCATTGTTTTTATTCAAGACAATTTAGTGGGTGTAGTATTGTCTCATTAAGGCGTAATGTGACGATGCAGAAAAAGTTCAGAAGACACAGAGTGTAGTGCTTGCAGGCAGCTGTTTGAGTTGCCTAGAAGAAAGCAGGAATTATAACTTACTTGCTTTAAGTCATCACATCCCGAAACCAAAGCAAAGTGTACCCCTTTTCTACCTGAACGTGGTGCTTGTGAGCCACTTTTACACAAAACAAATTGTACAATGTACTGTCTCCTTAATACTCACCAATAAACGTGTGTGTTATCTTTTTTTTTAATATTGGCACCTTGTTTTTATTTGTTATTGTAATTTGTTAACATTTTATTGTGCTTTTGAGTGTTGTGTAATGTATTTTGTGTGCACTGAATAAGTGTTTTATCTATCTATCTATAACCAAATTGAATTGTAAACTTGTAATGTATCTTGAATCTTGGCATATTCTCTTCGAGTATTTATTATTGGTCATTAAACGATAAATGAATGTATTTATTTTGTAAAAACACTTTTAGACGTCAAAATAACTTATGTTTCAATAAACAATTTAAATTTAAAATTTGAATACAATCCGGCTGAACATATTTTCTTGCTTCTTTTTTTAAGCACATCTATCAAGTCACAATTCAAACAAACCAAAAAAAAACGGTTCAGCCATTTGGGAGCTACGGTGCCGCAGACAGACACACAGATACACACGTTAAACTCATAACACCCCTCTTTTTCCGTCGTGGGTAAAAATAGATTAGGTCGGTGTTTCTTAACTGACCACTCTGCGAAGAAAGACCGAAAAAAACTCAGAGGTCACAGTCTCTTTTAAAGTCCAGACATAATCTAGATCAGGCCACATGACGATCATGCAAATAAATGCATGCATGCACGCAAGGGCCAGTGTGATGCCTCACCTCTTGTCGTCGTGCTCTTTGTGCAAAAACACTGCACTCTGGAAGACCTTTGCGAAGCCAACGGTAACGCTATCAAAGTGGTCGGAATTCTGGTCGAAATTTTATAAAAATAATAAAAGGGGATCATCGATACGACGAAAAAGAAAAAGGACTATTCAGCTGCAGCTGTATATCATGAGCTTTTTATCACAGTTGTGTAAAATAGGTCCTTTTTTTTCTCTTTTTCGTGGCATTTCATCAATGTCACATCTACAGTAACATTGTTTGTCTTTTGAGTGATTTACGTGTAGCATTACAAAGTAATGGCAACTTAATAATTCTTTTAAAGCCATAGATTATGGAAGTATTGTGGCGGGTTATGGATGTTGATCTGAATCGCCATTGATATTAACATGCCCTTCGTGAGGTGACTGGCTAATGTATCAGCTGAAATATTGATAATTCTGATCGTGTCCGTATTGCTACATAATGTGAAGGAACCTACATAATTTTTATGACAAAGAAAACCGACTAACTAAAAGTTTTTCGTTGGACTCAAAATCAAAATCATAAAAAAAAAAAACACACAAACCATCATGGGCACTTGTGAAACGTCAGAAGCTAGGTGCACGGTTCCAATTGGACGTTTCCTATGGAGAAGGCGGACAAGAAACTCACGGTTACTCTTTTAAAAATAATTGGCCTCTACAATGTTTACAAATTACAGTGTTAATAGGTATGGGAAGACAGTGTAGGCCTGTGAACAAGTACCATAAGCTTAACAAACAGACAATGGTCTACAAGTCTACGGTCTACAAGGACTACAAAGATCTCATATTCACAAAATATAAAAGATAAAATAAGAAAATTTATTATTAAAAACCAATTTAAACCAAATGACATGGTTGCCATTTTAACTTTAACAAAACCGAATTAATATCCCGAATTAAAATTAGAATTGTAGTTCCTATATAATGTCAAATATTGAGAAGAACTGCTCACAGGGTGGTAAGTATTTCGATCAGTGTCAATCACAAAACTATAACACATCATTTTCATAGGTACTGAATCAAACTCAAAGCATTTATTTAAATTAAACCATTTACGGGCACTTTTGGATTGTCAAGGAGTCGGTCTTTCAGAAATATGAAGCTAGTTGCCCATTCCAAAGCGTAGTAGGTAGGCACTATGGAGAAGAAAGGGCAAAAAACTCAATGGACACTCTTTTAAATAACCCTGTTACAAATATATTATCAAAACACAAAACCAGTCGCAATAATGAAATTGGTCAGTAAATATAATACCAAGCACAAGCAACCGATCGAAAAACACTAAGCTATGCGACAGGCTATCAGCACACTATCAGACTCAAATATCCGCAATATAATGAGAATGGCGAATTAGTACATTATGATCGCATCCATCGGGCGACAAGCCCGGCGCAATATCCTGCCCCCGCGGGACTAGGCCACTAGGGGAACAGCCTCCCATCTGAAAACCAATCTTCATTATTCAACTGTAGAGTTGATATCACAATGACAGGCTACATCAATTAAGTGGCACCAAAAAGGTTCGACAATCGTATAGGCAGCATGATTAGGTACTTTTGAAATCAATAAAGCTAGGTTTTTTGTTGATATTGTTGTGTAGTTTTTAAGTTGTGAAACTAGTAATTTAAATACTAATTGAAATGTTCTGTCTGTGATGATGGGAAATAAACGTGAATTGGAGGATGGGTCGAACTAAGATCTTCGTGTTACAAGAGGCCCTGCTTGTAGAGCAGCTTTGGTAAAGTTTTTGGTGGCAACAGTAGGTACCAACAAATACCTCTAATGAAGAAATAGATCCATTACTGTTAGTCTGTACTAAATTCTATATAAATAAAGGCTATACTTTGTAGATCTCTTAAATGTATACATATCTAAGGTAACTTAAAAAATCTAACACCGTGTCTTTGGTTTTGTATTTTCTTTTTGATGCAAATTGCTGCCGAAATTATTTATTAAGTTATTTTTCACTTTGTTAGTATTTTGATTTTTTGGTGTTGTGATAAAGTTTTTATTTTTCAATTTTTAGGTGTGGTACCTAACCCACACAAATTCTTAAACAATAACTAACCACGTAAATAACAGTGACAGGAAATAATTAAACATCAACAATATATACTAAGTGGAAAAATACGTATGAAGCTAACTCAGAGACCACTTTCAGGATACCCCTTCAGACAATAGAAGAATTTTTCAAATCGGCTTTTAAATGACGGAGTTCTAGGTAACAATCACAAAACTAAAATAAAACAATAGAGCTGAATTGAACGCCTCCTCCTTTTTTTTTGTCGGTTAAAAGTAGCATTAATTTTATGTAATTGATTGGCACACAAATACTGCCAAGAGGCGCACGACGTTCCACTTGACAAAAGTTTGCCAACAGGCGGCATATTTAGAGACAAAGTTTAAATAGCTAACACTTAGGCCTGTAATTTCTGCGGAACCCGCACCTTTCTAGCTTTAACATCAAATCTGTTCCTTTAGACTTAGGTAGGCCAATGTAATACTTTCCGAACGAGGCCCTCATCAAAGAGATTTTCTTTAGTTTGTATTTGAGTGTCCATGGAGTTTCTTGCCCGTTCTTCTCCATAGGTACCTACTTCGCTTTGGAATGGGCAACTAGCTTCATATTTCTGACTGACCGACCCCTTGACAATTCAAAAGTGCCTGTAATTGGTTTATTTTAAATAAATGATATGGGTTTTTTTTATAGTTTTAACATCTTTTGCACTATTCAATACAAAAGGTACCTCTTTACACACAGTAGGTAAATGTTTTTTTTTTAAGGAAACCATGTAAAACCATTTCCCCACTCTTACAAAATCGATTTCTTCCGCTCAACTTTGAAACAAAGAAATCTGAACTGTCATTAAAATAAAGCTCAAGTCTCGTATCTTCAAGTCGGTCGACGGAGGGTGGACAGCAATCAAGTTTATTGAGTTTGGAGGCCAGCCCTGCAAATCATTTTACTATAATGCGATATGAGGGTGAACAGGGGACTGAGTGGGACACAAATTGTTTTTTTAAGGTCACTACGCTCTTTTGAAAGTTGATTTGTGCAATTTTAAAGTGGTGTGTTCTTTTGTTTTTTGATAAAGTATTTTTTTTTTTTGGGAGAACATCATTCTAAAGCCCACTTTCACGTTTAGTCGGGTTAAACAATAAATGTAGTTTCTAAACTTGGAGTTAAATAACTAACGTTTTAACTCTTCATAATAACCAAACATTTGTTTTTTTGAGTTGTGTACATTGCAGTTCAATCGACGGAACATAAAATAGAATTGCACTGTCGGTGCCCAATGTGTAATCCGACCAAACATGAATGAACGAACAAAGAATGGAAATTGTATTCCCATCTCTTTTTCATTACATAACGATACGTAATACTTCCTTGTCTTTAAATTTTATAACTTGTCATTTCATTTTAATTTTATTCTACGTGGTTTCCATGGAGATTTAGTTTATAAAACGTCAGATCTGGAAAAATGTGTTTTAAGTTTGCAGATTTTGTATTTATTTTTATAAGAGATCATGAATATATTGAATGCTGATAGTGTACCAAGTTTTTACTTACTACAACGTAGATAAATATAAAATACAAATTATGTTATCAGCCCAGTACCTCGTAACGTCAATAAAATTTTACTTTGAAATTACTAACACTAACCCAGAGTTTAGCGACTTAACTCTCCCACATTGATGTGTTTAATATTTAAAAGTTTAAGTCTAGTTTTACCTCTAACTTTGATTTATTGAGGATATCCCATAAACGCGCAAGTAGCCCACTGGTCTAGGCTATCGACGGAAAAAATAAAGCTTTAAAATCGAAGGTCTCGTTATTTTAACAACCAGAGACAATCAGGCGATCTTTTTGTATCTACTTATCAAATTTTGTTTTTTAAGATACCATTTTTCCACATAGATTTCAACAGTATTTAAATGATACCTACTCAATTCTAACCATTACTGATGACTGACTGACGCAAAATGTTAAAGGATGACTCACATAGATAATCTGGAATGTTTCTATCAAATATTATTTGAGAAAAAGATCCTATAGTAATTATCTACGGCCATGAAGTTATAACATGTTCCTCGAAACGGTGCTTCGGCATTGGCAGTCAGATTTCAACATTTATTAATGCTGCAAACTATTCAGATCGACATCCCACACAAAAGCAACACCTTCTTGACACCTATCTACCAATATTGACCGTAACGATAACCCTCCCAATAATTCGCTTCACCACAAATATGCCACAGAACAAGAAAGCAATAAGCAGGACAAATCCCCGAGGTGCGGGGTGCTCGAGTGTCGACACTAAACGTCGGTGTCTGACACTCGGCTGGCTTGACAAATAGCGGGTAATTGAAAATGGACCCCTGACTGTGGTGCAAGTGACGAACTGATTGATGTTGAGGGTGGGGATTTGGAGACAAAGTTTAATAATGTTTTGTAGCTAAAAAATGGATAAAGTATACATTTTCTTTCAATACATTACCGCTTGCTTTGCCAATGTATTTGTGAACATGTTTTTACTTTTTCTACAACCAGATGCAACCCTTTTGAACACCACTACACTTTTTGAACAAATTTTATTAGATATCCAAACGTCTACTGCAAAATTTTCAGCTTCTTGTCTAGCCTAAGCAAACTCTCATCGGTGTTAGAGAAAACTCCTTGAAATCTTACCCAAAAATAAATTGAAGATATAAGCAAGATAAAACTATTCAAATTACAGCTGTAAATATATACACGAACAAGCACCAACCGGAATACTTGATCAACGTTTACCCCTTTATCTATGTTTTTCCCTGAGAAATCCGCATACATGCCCTCTGTCATAATAATCTTTAGCCATATCTACTGCTTTCTCTTCTCCCTTACCCCATAGCTCATCAGCCAAGACCGCCGGGTTCACGAGTGTTGCCAAAAACAACAACATTACGACAGCAACCCCGCAACCTAAGCCTTTTAAAACCATGGCTAAATAGCCCCGTCGCAGCTAAATGTAGCCCTTCGTCGCGGCTATGTTGTTGTTCGGGGGACTTACGCCTAGGTAAACAAATGACGAGCATTTGGGCATTTTAATGTAATACCCCTCCTAATAGGGAGTAAGGTTGGGTGAATTAAATCTATGGAGATGTTACCTACTGTCTGGGTCGTTGCACAGTTATTAAGAGGTCGAGGGATGTTGATGTAGCTGTTGTAAGGTTTTTAGTTTTAAAGTATCAGTTTAAAGAATTCTGAAACTTGATTTTCATAGAATATAGCCCGAAGCACAGTCAGCCTTTTGATTGTTTACAATCTGTAATCCTTATTATTGTATCAATGCGTAGATATAATTGAGTACCCAATCTGCTATAAATAAAACGTTAATAATTATTCCGTTTTTTTCCATATTAAATACATACATAAAAAGGAGATTGTTTTTATATAATGCAAATATATTCTGACAATCTTCAGCAGCTCCAACAGTATTTCAAATGTCAAATAATTAGTTGTGGTGTGGAGCAGGACCAACATTAAGCCAGGCATTTTTATCAGTTATGTAATCCCCTAACCTATAATATGCCCACCTGCATTGTGTGCGTTTGACAAAGGATTTGTATTTCGTCTCATTCAGTTGAAGTATGTGGGGAGGTATTTTATTATAACATTTTAGACAGTACCCCATGAAAGATGAGTCTACTTTAGCCAGTCAGAAACCTGGTTGAACTAATAGGTCCCGATTTCTAGTACTATAATTATGTCTTTCACCTCTTTTACTGTAAAGATCTAAAAATTTTCTTACGTACATGATGTTTTCATAGATGTATAGACAAGGTACCGTCATGATGTTAATATCCTTAAACAATTCCCTTAGAGAATAGCGCCTGTGGAGATTATATACGGCTCTGATAGCTCTTTTCTGCAGAATAAAAATAGACTCGATGTCTGCAGCCCGTCCCCAAAGTAAAATACCGTAAGACATGATACTATAAAAGTAACTAAAATAGACCAGCCTCGCGGTATCTACATCAGTAAATTGACGGATTTTTCTGACAGCGTAAGCTGCTGAACTTAGCCGTCCTGCAAGATATTTTAAGTGAGGACCCCATTGTAGCCTTGAGTCGAGCGTGATCCCCAAGAAAACCGTTTTATCGACGAATTCTAGTTTCTCTTGATTCAATAATATCTCACAATCACTACTCTTGACGTTTGGTAAAGAAAATCTTAAGCACTTAGTTTTATTTCCATTCAGTACTAAATTATTAGCAGTGAACCAATTTTGGACCAGCAGTAGGGCGTTATTTACGTCGTCAAAATTTGAAGCACGTCTATCTACCTTAAAAATAAAGGAAGTATCGTCAGCAAATAACACCATTTGTGGTTGATTTATTAATAAATGAAGTAGGTCATTAATATTTACTAAAAAGAGGAAAGGACCCAATATCGAGACTTGTGGAACACCTTTTTTTACTTTTAAACCAAGTGAATTGACACCATTTATTTGAACTTGCTGTTGTCTATCATTTAAATAAGATTTTACTAAACTGAGCGCAAGTTTTCCAAGTTCGTAATGCTCAAGTTTCAGTTTCAGCAGGGTTTCGTGATCGACGCATTCAAATGCCTTGGAGAGTTCACAAAGGATTCCTATGGCGTCTTGAGCCTCTTCCCATGCGTTAAAAATATGTTTTAATAAGGTAACACCAGCGTCGGTCGTACAACGCCCTTTGGTGAAACCATACTGTTGCTCGTGAAGGATTTTGTTAGTATTGAAATGATTGAGCATCTGATTAAGCATAACCTTTTCAAAAACCTTGCTGAAAACCGGCAACACGGACACAGGTCTATAATTATTAGTGTCTTTACTGTCCCCGGATTTGAAAAGTGGTATTACCTTACTGTATTTCATTAGATCCGGGAAGACTACTTGATCCACACACAAATTAAATATTAAGGCTAAGTAAGGTGCTATAGTCTCAATTATGGAGGTACAGTCAATTTGATCTTGATTTGCTTAAAAGATTTGATTTCTGTTAAGGGGTTAATATGCTTAAAGTTAAATTCAATCGGGCAGGCTGAAACATTGGCCACCTTTAAATCAAAAGCAAGCGAGGGCGAAGAATTTAAGATTTCAGTGGTTTTAAGTGGGACACTGGTAAATAAATTCACAAATTCCTGAGCAACTTTTTTGTTTTCGCAAATGAGACCACATGACGTCTCCAGTGTGTAATCAGAATTTTGCTTTTTGATCCTGATCGTTTCATTATTGATAATTTTCCAAACCGTCTTTATTTTATTGTCTGCTGATTTTACCTTGTTGCTAATGTTGTAGGCTTTAGCTGCCTTACAAGTGTTCTTAAATATTTTTGAGTAAGAAGCAACATACTTATTAAAAGTTTTCGTGTTAATACAAGGCTTAAGGCCATGTAGATCGAAAAGTCTTTCCCTACTTTTCCTAAGTCCTTTAGTTGCCCAGTCACTAAATAAAAACTTAGGGCTGATAGTTTTAGTGTTCTTCTTAAAAGTATTATTAAACTCGGTTTGAACTCCCGAAAAGAATTCTTTATACAAAATATTAACATTATTCATTGTAAGGTCCTGATTACTTAACTTACAAAATTAAAGTGCTATAAAATTCATTTCAATTAACAGATGTTATTGGTCTGGATTGTATCTGCACTTCTTGTATCGCTATGTTGGACTCAAAAGTTACGGTTTGACCGCTGTGATCTGAAGGGAGATAATTAACGATAGCTTTACCTAAATAGTCGCAGCAACAAAAAACATTATCAATACATGAAACAGTAGTTGTAGTTGTTCGGGTTGGTTCTAAAAACACATTTGGCAAATTGAATGATTTAAACAAATTCAATAATCTACTGGTATTTCAATTATTTTCTAAAATATTAATGTTAAAGTCTCCACAGATAATAACTGATTTATTACAGTTGCAAGTTTAGCCAAAACATCTTCCATTACTGACTCAAATATAGAGAAGTTTTGATAATTTGGGGGTCTGTAAACGCACACTATAACATGCTTATCTAGCTCAACACAAGACAGTTCAACGCTATGTTCAACCGATAGTTCAACTATGTCTTTACGAGCTTTTGCTTTTATACAACTTTTAATTAGGATTAGTGCACCACCACGCAGTATTGATTTTCGGTTAAAACAACTGGCCACATTATAATTCCCGTAATTAATTAACATTTCAGAATATTTTAACCAATGCTCAGTTATGCAAATAATGTCAAATATTGTTTTTTCTAAAAACAATTCAATTTCCAATTGTTTGGAGTTAAAACCTTGAATATTTTGATGAAATAATTTCAAGGATTTCTGCTTAGCCCCTTTTCTACAGTTAACTATTGTAGTGCTAGAAAATACCTTTTTGTTTTTAAGTGGAACTATACTGTTAGTG
Source organism: Dasypolia templi (assembly GCA_963555695.1). Classification (NCBI taxonomy): domain Eukaryota; kingdom Metazoa; phylum Arthropoda; class Insecta; order Lepidoptera; family Noctuidae; genus Dasypolia; species Dasypolia templi. The sequence continues at coordinate 2,877,195 of OY743148.1, read as the reverse complement.
GTACCTTCTGTTGTCTTACAAATTAGTTTAAATGATCACAACATTAGTACTATTACTAATTGTGGTGCTAACTAAAGGTGACTTCGACATACTACTTATGTCTGGGTTAATAATAAAAGCTAATAGTCTAGCTATTTGACGTCTAAAACTAATCGGCAGATACACAGTATCTCTAGTCGACCTTAGCTTATCAACAAAAATGTTGGTGTCAAAAAATAGAAACTTGTCACTATGGTGACTAACTAAGAAATGCATGTAACTATTTAACATGTGAATGTAGTTGTTTTGCCTATTTGACAAGTGCTCAAAGTATGGGAAAGCACACAAAATTATTTTCTTTGCAATTAAACTTTAGTAGTTTGGTGACACTAACAGTGATGTCATCTTTTGTTACATTATAACTATTACCTATAAGTACTGTAATAATGCCATTTGGATCATATTCATTCCTAGTTATTGAAGACGTTATTTGTGTGTAGAATATCTGTGGCATACAGAAGTTTTGAGAAAAATGACTCAGGTTGTTGCTAAGTAATTTTCCTAACCCTTTTCCAAAACTATCAGAAAACATAATGGAGCAGTAACAAACTTTACTAGTACAAGGGAGAGAGCTAGCTTCCATCTGCACTACTTGCACTGGACCTTGTTCAATATCTGGTGTATCTACTACGCACTAGGCCAACGAGGCCACCACCACTACACAAAATGTTAGTTATTCATCCAAATTTATTTTATCGCCTTCAAAGTATGCTCCTTCAGAAACGATACACTTACGCCAACGAATAATCGAATCATCAAAACATTTTTAAACGCTTTTTCCGGAATCGAGTTCAGTGCTCGCCGCGAATTCTCCTTTATGTCATCTACCGAATGAAAACGGGTGCCACGAAGTGGTAATTTGAGTTTAGCAAAAAGAAAGAAGTCGGCTGAAGACATATCTGGTGAAGAAGGTGCTTGCTCGATGGTATTTGTTGAGTTTTTGGTCAAAAATTCGTTCACAATGATGGCCTTGTGTGAAGGCGCATTATCGTGATGCTAAATCGAAGAATTTTCTTTCCACAAATCTGGCCTTTTTTCGTCGAATCTGCTCTCTTAAACGCCGCATAATGCTCAAATAATATTCTTTAGTTATCGTTTGACCCTCCTGCAAGAATTCCGAGTGCACAACACCGCAATAGACAAAGAAAACAGTCAAACATGACTTTGACTTTGTCGTGGTTTTTCGGTTTCAAGGCGCGGTTCAGTTGGAAGGCGCCACTCCGTTGCTTGTTGACTAGTTTACATGTCAAACTCGTAAACCTACGTCGCGTCACCAGTAACAAAGCGTTTCATGAATGTTCTAGCTCCTTCTAGCAAGTCCTCAGCGACTCTTATGCGATTGAGTTTTTGAGAAAATTCAGGTATTTTGGGACTTACGAGCGGCAACATGTTTCATACAAGTGATTATTTAAAATGGTACGGATCGACTCTTGAGACACAGAAAGTTCAGTGGCTATCTCTCTCAAACTTGAATGAGGATTTTCAGTCGCTATTTCCTTCACTTTTGCAATGATAATCTTCAGTTGAAGACGTTGATGGCCTACCAGAGTGAGGCAAATCTTCCATCACATCTCGACCGCTTTTGAACGCTTTGTACCACGCATAGTATGAGTACGTGTTTTAGATAACGACGATTCACCGTAGGCCTTCTGTAACAATTTCAGTGACTCCGAAAACGAAATTCCATAGGCGATGCAATATTAATATAAACTCTTTGATCGATGTGTTTGTCCATTATAAATTCGCAATACACTAGATATGATCTAACCAAAAACAGCACTGTATTTATTACACAGATGCAACTCAAACTCCTCGCCAAAATTAAAAACCGTTGTGACAATCTAACAACAACAAAAAAGAATTTGGAACCATAAACAATTCATCCATTCTCGATTCTTTTATTGGAAGGTGTTTATTTTATTTTCAATTGGTATAAAAAATAGTCCGCCGGTGTCAAGCAGGGTCCAAGCTACCTGTGGTTAGGATCCAGAGACAGTCACCACCTCACGATGCGACCCGTATCAAGGAGCACTGCCTTCTGAACCAGGCTCTTGCTCCAACCGCCTAACGAGAGCCTCGAGAGGTCGAGGCTTTCGGTCATCAGGGGCTTGACCGTTACGACACTTATTATTACTGTAGGCAATCAAATGAATTCTTGTCAATTTACCTATATGTATGGTGTAGGTACAAGATAAAACATTGAAATAATATACTAGCCACAGAGATATTTTCAAACGAGGATTGAAGTTACAGCGCACCATGACCACCATAGAACTCCTAGATGGCGTTGTAAAACTACACTCTCTGGCAATAAGTGAGACGCTGATCCTGCCATCTGTTGAAAATTTGGACGAATTAAAATAGCCAGCTCAATAGCCAGACTTATGCAGGTGCCATTTCGTTGTCAAAGTCAAAGCATTTATTTCAAATAGGCCCATAAAAAGGCACTTTTGAACGTCAAAAATTACATTAAAAATAGAACCGATTCTAGGCGCCACTTCCAAAAGGTAGTTTCGTATGGAAAAGAAGGGGCAAGAAACTCCACCGTTACTCTTTTAAAATGTTTTACAATATTGTATACATTAATTAGATTTTTATATGTGAAGACGATGCACCAATGATGTTGTATGGGATTGTGTATCTGTACGTAGTATTCTATTATGTGTGACCATAGAAACGAGTTTAGTCGACGGAATAATAGACAAAATAACAGACGAGTAAAAGAAATCTGTCGTTTTGTCTATTATTTCTGTCCATTTGTCTATTCTTTCTGACATTTTGTCTATTCTTTCTGTCAATTTGTCTATTCGTTCTATCATTGTGTCAATTATTTCTGTCATTTTGTCTATTCTTTCTGTCATTTTGTCTATTTTTTCTGTCATTTTGTCTATTCTTCCGTCAACATAAGTTGGTCATGCTACGCGTGCCGCAGTAACGTAAACATGAGGTCTCCTCATTTTTGTTTAAGGCCTATTTGCAATTACTAAACACATTTAACGCTAACGAATCGTTAATTATAATACAGTCAATAGATACGAGACATTTTTGGCAACAACCATTATCATTATAATATTAAAATCCCTTTTAAAGTTTCGTTTCGATTCACCCCTGCATCCCTATTCACCCCGTTTTACGGTACTTTCGTATTTATAATATTAAGTTAGTAAGTTAGGATAAGGCAAGAAGGCCTAAATATAATAAGCTCAATTAAATGAAATTCTAAAATAAGTACCTACCTAATAATCTAACTTGCCGATCCAAACACTCCTTTTAGCAGGTCCAGCTAAATTCGGTCATGTTTGCTTAAAAATGTTAAAGTAACACACATACCGCGACTGGACTCACAAGCTCGCTTTACGCCGTCTCCCTAATAGGGTAATCTAAACTCCTGGTTTTGTCCATATCGGATACTGTCGGCGTTGTTCAAACACACATAAGTAATTGCGATTAGTGTAAATTTTAGGCGTTATATAGACTAGTACAGTTGGATATTGGAAATGTGCGAATTTAGACATTATAGTGAGGCTTATTCATCTAATTTATTCCCTAAAACTACTATGACAGTAAAAAAAAATGTATTGGATACAAAACGCTTACCTACAATGATACCGAAACGAAACACCTAAAACCTTGATACATAAACACCCTCCCACTCATGTACTCTCACTCTCACGCCTGCAGGCTACACTTTCACTAACATACTTACACCCACTCATAATTTAATTTAAGATAAATTAAGTAATTTAAAAATATACGTTTTGATTTTTGTATTACACGTCTTGCTATGGAAGAGCGGACTCTCCTAATACAGGGACTAGGTATCTGCCTAAAAGGAGGATCTAATCATAGCACTATGTTTATACCTAAACTTGTTTACCAATATAATTTTTTTATTGTTTAGAAGGCTAAGCTCACATTCAAACACTTAAATAACATCACTTCGTATTTTCCGAATTGTTAGGCATATTATAGTAAACCCATCTTTTGCATTTAATACCTCTCATAAAGAGATCACCACGATTGCTCAACGTGGGTTGGCAATGACAGACATAATATGAGCATATGCATAATCAGCCTATAATGTTCCCACTGCTGGGACACAGGTCTCCTGCCGTAATCTACCAGATGGTAGATGTCACATGTCTTTGAATAACAAACATGGTATGTATTAATTGTAAGCCCAGGTTTCTACACGATGTTGTGCTTTTACCAATGTCAAAGTTCTATTCTCAATTTTGGATACTCTACCTCAACTGTAGTTTTAGTCATGTTCTAAGCTTAACTCGCCTTACTTGTGTTATTAGTTCTGTGAACTATTGTACTTTTTTAAATCATAATTTAGGAAACGTACCGTAAGTACGAACCTACGTATTGTCTAATCATATAACTCAGAAAACTTCTACAACAATCAGTTTCACTTTTACAGCAAGTTAATTACTTATCACACTATTTGTGATAAACTTTCTTTTAGTCCAGAATAAGTAGGCATACACATATTTTATACTTCAACCATCATGTGTCTTTCTCAATGACCACGCATCATAAACACGCTATTTAGTTGGCAGCGTGACAGGTCAAAGCGATTTATGCGTGGCGTGACCACCGGGACGGGACGTGTGGTCAGCGGTCAGCGGGCAGACATCTTTTATTTGTGACACTAACTCGTTTTGTGATTTAGAAAGATTTGGGAAAAGAAACGTAGAGTGGGCAATGCTTTGGTAACATAGAATAGAGGGGACGTGTCTACTCTGTAACCTGCTGAAATTATTCAGTGAAGCGATTAAGAACGTCCAACATACTGACTTGTAAACCTTGCTCTTGATGACTAGATTCTCTGCTTACCATACTTTGACCTATTCTCGTAAAGCTCTTACAGTAACTGACTGCAATGTTCTTTTAAATAAGTAACCAAAACAAAACTGTTTATTTGCTTTTATTGCACTACTGATATCTGACATTACCTACTCTACAAAGAATAGATATTACCAATTAAACGGAACTGACATTTAGAAGGAGGATAATGTTTTTAGAGAGTATGAATAGATGTAGGTATGTCTTTTCTTTGGCACGCGCTGTAGCCTAAACGGCTTGAGGGATTTTTATTTTTAACAATGAACCGTAAGCAGAACTTCTTACAACATGTGGTTTTATCATTCGTTTCTTCTGTTTTTACGGTGGTCATGTGCAGTCTTTTGTAAAGTTAATCGTCAGCAGCACGTAGACATAGAGTTAGACAAGAAACAGCCCAAAATTTTAACGATAATTAAACCGCAGCACTTCCCGATTCTCTTCACTCGCTAATTAAGTAATCATTTAAAAAACAAATTACCACATTACCTACACGTTATGTTCAAGTTTCTATGCTCGTCACGTGTAACAACTAATTCGCGTGTCACGGACGGGCGGACGAACATATTAATCTTAACACCGCCCCCGGATAATTACAGACAGGGTGAAACGCATTTGTTGCAATTTTTACATCACTGCTGATTGCTACCACGCATTTTTTTTTAAATATTTAATGTGGTTTTTGTTGTAATTTAGAATTAATTTAGTAGATTAGCTTTTTTTAAATATTTGTATATAATCATAAATACCTTATCAAACTACTAAAAATATCGAACGGTTAATTCGTGTTAAGAAAAATAATATAAAGACCTCTTTGATAATATATCTTCTGTCTGAAAGATAAAATCTTAGGACAAAGTCGTTTTAGACTATAAAATTAAATACAACAGCCAGCAGCAGTTGAAATAAGTAATCATCGATCACTAATTAGTGATCGATGTAAGTAAGCCATTATGTAGGTACCAATCCTTACCTTATGAATGTTTAAGTGTTAGTGTTAATATTTAGGTACAGAACAAGGTATTATGAATTCTTAAAACACTTAATTTAAGTGAGTGTTAAATAAATAAAATTCAATGCTTTTCCGATCTTCAAGAGAAACATTATACCTAACGCTATTTCTAGCATCATCTACATCATCTACATCATGTAACTCCACCCATATTGATTTTAATGATCAAGATGGCGGAGATCGCTAGTCCATTGTCTACGGGAACAACAATACGTCATTTCCGTCGGCTAAACATCGGCCTGTGTAGGTATAACTTGGAGAAGATGATAGATTATCTAACTGTCCTTCATTACAGGGGATAGTTAAACAAAAGTTTGAGCTTTACCGGCAGTTCTCCCGATGTTATATTTTACGGTTTGAAGTTGTATGTAAATATATTTTTATTACTTTTCCGTCAATCTTGCACCAGTTATTTTTTTATCCACTATCTGGATTTATACATTTCCCTATGTCCTTCAGGTACGCCGGGTACGCGGTACCTTACCTACGTGTAGTCCAGCTTTTTTAAATAGGTACCTATTTTCTTATTTCAGCACACAACTTAATTCATTCCAGCATTTTCCAAAAAGCTCTAAGTTTAACAAGGTAAGTATATACCTTGCTGTAAATCTTCAAAATATATCCTGCCTTGGGTCCTCATTTAACATCCCTTGCACGGCTAAGTTCAGCAGCATATGCTGTGAGAAAACTCCGTTAATGAACTGACGTAGGTACCGCGAGACTTGTCTATTTTAGTTACTTTCATAGTATTATGTCGCACGGTATTTTACTATAGGGACGGGCTGTAGACATCGAGTCTATTTTCATTCTGCAGAAAAGAGCCATCAGAGCCTTATATGACCTCCGCAAGTGCGACTCTCTAAGGGAATTGTTCAAAGATTTTAACATCATGACGGTGCCTTGTCAATATATCTATAAAACTACATGTACGTAAGGAAAAATCTACATCTTTTCAGTAAAAGAGGTGAAAGACACAATTATATCACTAGAAATAGGGACCAATTAGTTCAACCAGGTTTTAGGCTGGCTGAGGTAGACTCATCTTTCATGGGGTACTTTTTAAAATGTTACAATAAAATACCTCCACACATACATCAACTGATTGAAACCAAATTAAAATCTCGTATAAAACGCACACTATGCAGCCGAGCATATTATAAATTGGGGGATTACATCGCTGATAAAAATGCTTGGCTCATCGCTGGTCCTGCTCCGAAAGGACGCATCAACCAATTGATTAGCATTTGAAGATACTGTTGAGGCTGCTAAAGATTTAAAAAAAAAACTATCTTCGCAATGCATAAACTCAATCTTTTAGTACTTACTGTATAATTGCTTAAGCCATACCTATGTGAGTACAATGAGTACATAATACAAAGCAACCATTTACTGGGTACGTCTTTCATTGACTTGAATGTGCCCTGGCGGCTGAGAGTATGTCATGCTTACTCTAATGTTTCGATGATGGTGGCGCGTGTGTTGGATCATTTAGCTCCCTTCAAAATGGTTGAATTGAATGGTGGTAATCCATGCGTCATGATCGTGAACGGGCGCCGTCAGTTGGCACTGGTCATCTTTTAGCTGCCACGGCGTATTTTAACTAAATTTTATTTTTGAATTGTTTCCATCTTTATATTACGAAAACTTATAACGTTCTGCATCGTTCTTACATGCATAATATCAACATGAATGACGTAGCCAATACCTATATTATCACCATGATTTAATTTAAAAGAGTGTCCATGGAGTTACTTGCCCGTTCTTCTCCATAGGTACTACTACTACTAGTAGGTACCTACTACGCTTTGGAATGGGCAACTAGCTTCATTTTTCTGACCGACCGACCTTGAAAATTCAAAAGTGCCTGTAATTGGTTTATTTGAAATAAATGCTTTGAGTTTGAGTTTGAATTCATAAAAAATATTTAACCCATAATTAAAACACGTTACAGAACATAGCTATAGAAAGTTCTTCTTTTACATTATCTTCTCATTATTTGACATTATATACCTACAATTCTAATTTCAACTCTTTAGTAGAGGCTTTTGTGAACAGGATATTGAATCAATTTGTTTCAGTTGAAATGGCAATCATGTATTTTTTTTAAGTTTATTTCTGTAGGTACCATTACAGAAAAGTAGGTAAATTTTATTGGAAAAGCTCTTCACAATCTAAACATAACTACCTAATTCGTTCACCATATGGTGAACGAATTAGGTAGTTATGTTAGATATATTATTTATTTAGATATGTTTCTAGTAGGTATAAAAAGATCACTGATCAACTAATAGCGGAATAATCCACACTTGTAGAGCCTACAAAAATAGAACTATTCATAAATTCAATTCCAAATGAAACTTAGTAAACCTTTTAATCACTCATCTTTCAACCGTTAAAATCCTAATGACGCCACAACAAAACATTAGGAAGAACATCTTAACACCAGACATCTGAATAAATCCCAAATCAACATACAAATCTCTAAAATGTTTTGTCACCAAATAAAAATAAAACTTGGCTGAATAGAGTTGTGTCTGGTTGTTTCTAAAGCCAAAACCAAAAAAGTTACGAGCTGTCACTTTGACACCGCCGGCGCCGGGAATCCGATACGGCTGACACGTCAGTAGGCCTAGCGAGTAAATAAATAAATCAATTCATCTAAATGTTGTTTTAACTTGAAGGGAAACATCTTTTTGTTACTAATTGCTTGATGATTAATGAGTTCTAACAATTTGTTTGGGTTCAAGAAATCGATAGTGGTTGAAAAACAAACAGTTACAGGTGAGTGCATTATTCGAAGTTTTTTTACAGCGTAACATATGCTAAATGTAACAATCGCGCTTTTGAAATAGCAGTTTTTCAATATTTTCCAGTTACGTCACGTGCAAAAACATAATTAGAAAATAATTAAACAAAAGAATTAAAATCTTCGAGTAGTTGTACTTTAGTCCGTGAGCTTTCAAATGTTTCGAATTCGCATCTTTCATACCTGTTTGATTTCCTAATTCGACAAAGTATGCAAGCTAAGTACCTACCAAAAATCATTTAGTTGTCTTATTAGTTATTTACAATAGGTGGCTTACAAACTACACTCAAAAAATCAAGTGGCGAAATATTTGCATTTACATGTAGTACACGACGTGAGACACTTCGTACTTACAATCCGTTGTCCTAGAACATCGATCCACTATTTAAACATTACTCGTCTGTTTCATTAGCCAGCGATACGTCCGTTAATTTGTTTGAGTTGCAATTAACATGTCGGGTCGACGCCCGGCTTTACATTTTGTTGACTAAGCCTTTTAAAAAAAAACTTAACGGCTGCATTCGTATTTGACAGCTCCTCCGCTTACTGATTCGTTCTTAAGAACAGACCTTAAACAAGTATTAAACACCTAATCACTGTATGACGACGTAATAAGGTTGAATTTCGAATTAGGAACGGTAAAATGGCGCTGAATTTAAATTTGTCGGTGAGCAGTAATCGGTTGGGCAACGTCAATACAAACTGTTTAAGCCATTGTTACGATAATGTTACAATTAATCAGTTGTGAGCTGTTTATAGTTGTTGTTTATGTATCAAGACTGATGACTGGTTGTGAAATGAAACCTGTTGCTTATTATATCATTTAACGAGCATTAGGATTTTGACTTTGACGTCTAATATTCTAATATCAGACGGTAATTTGTTAGGCGGAAAAACTGGCACTACCGGTCGTGATGCGAAATAGGAACCTATTCGTCACCAGTGGGTCTAAGCAAGGGTAAATCTGGCAATCGCTTTCAAAGCGTTTCGTATTTGTACAACGACTTCCAACAGGATTGGTGGATGTCGTTGTTAGCTTTTCGGAAGCATAAATATGTAAATTCAACACATTTTTGACGTTTCTGTCATCGTTATCACTGATAGAATGTCAGTTTGTGTAGGCCCATAAACATGGCAAAGGTATTGATGGTAGGCTACTTGATCAGCTCCAAAATTAAACCGTCAGGAAAAGAAAATAACAAAGTAAAAGTTTTGCGGCGAAAATATAAAATATTTTTTCCGATTTTACTAAGAGTAGGTATACAAACAAAAACGCTGATCTAATTATACAAGTTTCTGAGTTGTAGCTTTTGAAGAAGAAGACCACCATTTAAGATCAAAGATTCAATCAAGAATCAAAGATTTATATTGGTGCAAAAAAGTTTTTCTAATTAGTAAAATATTTCGAAGATAGACACAACATAAAAAACTGTCTAAACTGTATCATTGCGTTAAAATAGTGTCGTAAGGTCAGGACTAGGAGGTGATGGAACAAGTTTGGATGCTTAATGAGGTATGTTTGACAGTTTGATACTAATATTAGAATGCGAAAATTTCTTTTAAAAGTATCGCCACAACGAATTGGAATTTTAGGTCAAGAGTAGGGTTCTTACAGATTTTTTGTAGATCACTAAAACACGAATGTCTTTATATTATTATAAACGAAAATCGCCAGTATCGGAAAGTATCTGCTATAACTGGGCCTCCTCCCTACATTTCCATACGGAGATAAAGTACCCTGACTATATATAGTCATTAAACATCCTGACACCTATTTCAAACAAGAACTTTTAAATCCATTGGTATCTTTTGTCCGTATGTATGGATCGAGAAGCCATGTCTCATCATGTAAACGCAGGTGCACCAATATTTACTTAGTAGGTAGTAAATTAGCCGGTGACTCCTCTACTAAATATTTATGCCATTAAATTGTTAACCGATATGATTAACTGTTTTAGTAGCTACGAACATGTATTCCCTAGAGACCGTCAGGATTGAGGTGCCACTTAAAATGTGTTATATCACCGAAATTATTTAGTTTTTTTTTTATTTCCATTTTTATACACAACATAATTAGAATATATTTACTACTAAATGATACTAAAAATCTGTTTTAATTGGGATCGGTTGTTTTACTTTCCTAAAAACGACGAGGTAAAATTTATGATTTTATACGACAAACCAAATCATTGTAGCTATTTCAAATTCAGCCGTACAATACCTACCCATTTTGTACAGATTACGCATTACTACTACTAAATTGTACCAGATTTTCAAAAATATCTATGGGCTAGTTTTCAAGTTCTGGGGTGGTTTCTGAGGCTGAATTGAGGAGCCGCTTTAAGCGTCCTGTAACTTTTATGGGTTTCATTACAAATTTCAGGAACGGGCCTACAAAATCGTCTAATTAACTAGTAAATATTGGTACATAGTGCATATTTGCGTTTAAATATGAGACATGGCTCCTCAATCCTGGACACGTTTTCTTAGCCTAGCATTTGCAATTCACACTAATCTCATAAATTCTAATCATCAAGTGCTAGATAGCAGGCACAGTTGCAACCAGCAGCAATAAATTACATGTAAATTACCCACAGTTTTATGCAACTGACACACTTAGATATCATAGACACCAATAAATAATAAGTCGTACTTACAAGCGAACGTTTGACACAACTTCGCGAACTCAAGAAACGGCGCCGCAAAGACCAAATGTGACTGAATTAATCAGCTTTTAATTGACGACAAATAAATATGTTGGGCACTTTAAAATATGGCCGTCCCACTTAATTACGTAATTATTTAATCTAATTAGGTGAAACTGTACGACGTTTACGAACATATACTCGCCGCCGACACAGCCTAATCGATCCTTCTTCGCAAAAAAATTTCGTTAGTTCAATATTGCTATATACTTATAAATAACTCCAATAAATAAAATGACATTTAAAAAACCTGGCAGTTTTTATGCACTTAATTCAATTTCTATCGAGTGTTGTCATTCATGAAATTTAATATAGCCATAAAAGTTATCACTGATTGAGTAATTAAAACATTCTGATGCGATAATTTATCGCTCAGTGTTGCCATTTATTGAGTCGTTGTCTATGAATTGTGGAAGGAATTCGAGGTTAATGAATGCCCGCGGCGCGGCGGCGTGTGTGCATAGTTAAGAGGGGTTGCTATAAATGTCGATAGACGGATAGGGAAGCCTGGAAAAAAATGTACTCTGCGGCTTTTGTTTCTCATGGTCGATAGACACGAGCCGGTAAACTAATGTTGCAGGTTTCTTGAGTACATAGGCTTAAGTTTATAGACCAACTGTTCTTATTGCTGATGATTGGTTACATAGTACTACCTGTATTATTTATTTGGAGAGCAAGGTGCATTCTTTAACCATTGGGAAGACGAAATTCCCGGACACTGAACTGTGACCTCACGAAATTCCCGGACACTGAACTGTGACATCACGAAATTCCCGGACACTGTACTGTGACCTCACGAAATTCCCGGACACTGTACAATTGTGAAGCATTATGAGCATCTAATCGCAGAATTAGCAGGATCTAATTGCAATGTCGATGTTATTATTATATATTGTTAGCTAGACCCAAAAACACTGGTAGACAAGCAACGAGACAATATTTTTTATTTCTAGGAGCTGTTGTAGATTTAAACCTATTCTTATTTTATCTGCTCTAGTCCGGCTTAAAATAAAAAAAGAAGATACAATTATACCAATTTTTCTGAGTGGAAACTCTAAAAACACTTAAAAATAATACAAAATATAGGTGTAATATTCCGTGTCCTATAGATACTTATTAATATGAGATTTTACCGATAAGCGTGTTCTTTCCATTAAGTGAGTGGACTTAACGAAGTTTGTCATAAGACATGTGTCGCTTAAAGGTTAAATATCTTAACCATATCTAGAGAACAATATCTACCTATAGCTCAGACGTACCGTATGTTTGTAAATGTTTCGTTAAAAAGTATTAACATGGTTCCTGGCCCCTGGCCAGAAATTATAATATCGCATCCTCAGAAAAATTTGCTTGAAAGGGATCGAAAAAATGCTTAACCGCATTTTGAAATATTGTGACAAAAAGCCATTTTGACTTGGACAAAAAGTTCAATCTAAAATATTTTCTAATTTATATTATGTGACATTTAGACGCATGGGATTACTATACAGAAATAAAAAGGACGATGCCAGGAGCGTAGATACAAATAGTTGGTTGCACCTGCGTTTTGTCCTTCAGAACATTCAATTACTTACAGTGATATACGCGGTGCACTATAATATAGTTAATTAGCAGCAATAGAAATTGAGTCGCTCATTACGAATTACAAAAAATACACATTTATTAATCTATGGTATGAAATTTGCTTTGTTGCTGGATGCGTTCCTTTTCCCGCTAAAAAGGTTTGTAAGTAATTAAAAGTAATTTAGATTAGGATTACGGAGTTCATCAAAAGTAAGTTTTTAGACCCACTCTCATAAAAGTTGGCATTGGTAATTGATATCGGTAAGAACTTGGCTTTGCCGATTAACGACTTATAAACGGTTGAATGAACGAGCTCTTTATTCAAACATGAAACTTTAGCTTCCATGAAGTAAGAAAAAGGTGCACAACCTTTTTGTCATCATTATGAGACAATGAAGAAACTTTCGCCCTATTTTTTGATATTCTGTGTAATTATTAGCACAGGGTAAAATGTCAACTACAAGTCAACACTTCTGGAAACTGACACATCCATATTCTGAGTGAATTGAAACGAACAGGTTATGTGCTATGCATTACCTATTAACATAATTTCCTTACAACTTCAACAAAGGAATAAAATGTGGACAAATTTTAAATCAAATTATAATTAATATTTATTATAATAAATGTTTTAATTTCAAATTTCGTTGGAGTTGAGAATAATAAGGAAAAAATCTTTGTAGACATTTGTTGAAAGGCTGCTGAATGTGCCGTGCCATAAAGGTTATTAATTTAGTGATAAAAATAATACAAAGATGAATTGTTTACGAATATAATTTTATTAACAATTTTAATTTAATGACTGTAATGTAAGTCGATATCATATTTACAATTTGCATTTTTGTTTATTCATATAATACATTTTTACAAAGTTCTCTCGTTGAGTCTACCGCTGACTACCCTACAGCTTCTCGCCTATCGTGTGCGCGAGAAATTTACAAAAAAATACAACCGTCAAAAAGTTGCAAGTTGAAAAATGTAAAAAAACGGTAGTTTTCGTTATGCCTGCAGGTCTTAGTAGTGGTAGAAATGCTGTAGGAGAGTTGTTAGAAAAAAATACAATTAATGAAACACGTGTCTTCATTTACTTGAGTAACTAACAAATTCAAATAAAATGTGTTTTTTTTAAATTATAGGTTGGTTTACAATTTATTATTATATAATCTGCTCTGATCATTTATACAGTTATTCTTATGCGAAAAATAGTATTATCCATTCATAGAAGAGATTATTTACATTACAATATTTTATATAGAATTATTTTCCTTTGGATGCAAGTCCCGCGTCTTAAATAAATGATAAATGGACAAAAACAATACGTATTTACAAAATAATAGCGTAATAATTTAAAGCACAAGCTTTTGAGTCGTTAATTGAAGAATTTAGCAGAGTTATGAGAAAAGAAGCTTCACGAAGCGATCCAAAACAATATGTTAATGTATTTTACGACGAAGACAGATGCGTTTAGCAATTACTAATCGGCTGAACTATGAATTGTTACGAACATTTATGACTGTTTTAGTACCTAATTTCTTACAAACAATAATATTAAATAACTTGCTCTTGGTCAAATATAATCATACAATTTTTTTCCCCAAAACGACTTTTCAAAGTTTAGTGGGATGATGAAAAAGATGACTTCCAAAAGTCATCAGGAATGCAAAACCATTAGGTACAGACACAAATAGAAGGAAAATTATAAAAATGTAACGAAACAGATTGGTTTACTTACATTGAATGGTTGTAATTAATTTAACCTTGTTCTTTAAGAAACATTTTAGAAAACACATGTGTATTCAACAGTTATTATAGGTAAGTACCTAGTAATGCTAATATAGCTGAGGACAATGACTACTTATATTAAATTAAAGGCATTACTTTTATTTTAGGGTAAATAAGAATCTGATAGAAGAGGACAAGATTAAATGACTCAAAATGTGTAGGTAAACTTTTTTGACAACGTCCTTTATGTCAGTTTTTAAGCCTAATAGAAATTGAAAACAACACTTGATTTTAATTTCGTTAATTTCCTATAGAACTGTCAACAACATCTTTCATTCCCCACATGAGTCAAATTTAACTACAGGTAAATAAATTTTCGTGAAAAAATATAACCTACACATGATCAAGCATAGTTCACACGTTACTGAATATCAATCATCATCGTCTTAAGATTTATTACCGATATATAACCGATATTATATGTAACACCGACTGACAGCTGAATGCAACCAATGATGGATTAAGGACCTCGGACAGGTTGAAACGATACATGACTTTTGGAAATTGCTGAAACAAAGGGATATTTACATGGTATTGATTTATTTATCAAGTTTTATGTGCCATAAAATAATCTTTGTCATCCCATTAGAGTTAAAAACTAACTATTAAAGACTAACTATTTGAGGCATGTGCCTATAGAAATTGTGAACAATAATTCTGATAATGAAGACTTTAAAATAAAACATAGTAAATCTCGATTTTTTGGTTTTATACGATAATTAATTTATGGAGACAAATCATAAACATAGAGAAGTCCTGAATGAAAAAAGGAAATAAAAAAATTAACACTGGGTATGAGAAAAAGTACTAGTAAACTAATCAAATCTGATAAAAGAAAAGTGAAAATTATAGTCTTACTACCGACCTAAAAACCCAAAACCATTTCAGCATTGTCAATAATTTTATTAATTTTTCGACAAATTCAATACCATCAAGTTAATACATACTCATCGAACAAATAGATTACCTACAACAATCTTTAAAAACATAGGAAAATGGTTTAGTTTAAAAAACTAAAACATTTTTAAATAATCCCTGTATTTTTTTCTAAATAAAATAATAAATGGAAACTTTTAACGATCCCTTTAAAAAAATCCCTTAAGGCAGAACAAAGACGAGAAATAAAAAGGACAGATTAAGAACCACAGCAATGGGACAATTTATTTTATGAAAGAAAAATAGTTCATATTAAAATGTGAACACCTTCACCAAAAAGGCAACGCATTATTAATTGTGGCTAGTAGTAATAGGCGTTAGAAAACAAGACAAAAAGGGCGAGGGGCGAATATGCATCGCTTGCTTTTATAGTGTAAAGCTGTTTGAAATTGGTACCTAGCTTATATTATTAAATACTTAATTTCCCCCAAAACAAAAAAATAATCCTTCTAACATCATCATAGTATTTTTTTTTAGATATTCTAAAATTAAAAGAGATTTGTTGCAACCAAAATAACAATTTAGGTACCTACTTGTTTCTTTTTGGAACATTTATTGAATTAAAAATAAACACAACACAATACCATGTTGTGACTTGGCAAGTATGAAAAACCTATCAACAAAATTAATCATCTCAATTTGTATCAATTTTTTTTTGGTTCCCGAAAAATATACGGACAATTAAAAACGATCTTGATACTTTTATACTTTTAGCAAATATTATTTTGTTCGTAATTTAGAAGATTCGATTTGATTTTACGGTTTAATTTTTATTTGCTAAGAAAAATGCACTAGGTATTGCCGCTGTAGTTAGGCCTATATCTCTCAAAACATTTGTTCACTTTTAGGTAGTAAATAACCTCTCTTACAGCATTTCTATTAACTTATAAACAAATCATTGCGCCCTATAACGTTATAAATAATTTATGATAGATATATTTAATTACAATTATATGAAACAACTTCACTTTACAACTGGGTGTCGCGGAGTGATCGTGCTCAGGTACAAACCTTCAATAATAGCGTTACTTTACATCTACGCCACGAACGTAGTTATCTACATCTTTATAATAACTATAACATACAACTAAAAGCTGATATGATAAATAAAATCTATGTTTACTGGTAAAAATAGTTAGGATATATAAATATTTAGGTAAGTAAATGCTTCTCACGGAAACGCATCCATATCAACCGCAGCCGCGCGAAGGGATCAAATAAATTAGCTAACGTTCTGAGTGGTAGTATAAACACGAAATTATACGTAAAATGAACCCTGTTAAACCTTAACAACAAGTAACTTATCAGTGCAATCGAGTTACAGCTACTAGTCGGAGGCCTAGGCCTGGTAGGTACATACCTGAGATACGCCAATGCGGATACTTCGAGCACTCGCTTACACTTTTAACGATACAAATACGCCCTAATAAACTGGTTTACAATGCCTTAACATCACATACATCACGGACTCTCCGATCTAACTAAGATAATACATAACTGTGGTCTATATTGCATCGTCAATCACTGAGCGTCCACGCGCGACGGCGTCGCTATTTAACACTATAGTCTGTAACTTTATTCTTCGTCCACGTTGATCTCCGAGTCGATGGAGTCCTCGTCGTACGTGGAGGAGGAGGCGAAACCCTGGCCGAGCAGCGCCGAGCGGTTCTTAGCCGCGGCAGCTCTGTCTCTTTGCCGCCGGTTCTTGAACCAGTTGCCGACTTGCGTTGGCGTCAGGCCTGTCGCAGCTGCCAGCTCCCGCTTCTTGGTCGGATTTGGGTAGGGGTCCTGCAGGTACCACTCACGCAGCAATGATCGCGTGCGCTCCTTGAAGCAGTGTGTCTTCTGTTCTCCGTCCCAAATGGTTCGTGGCAGCGGGAACTTCTTGCGGACACGGTATTTGTCGACGGGCCCGAGTGGTCGTCCACGTAGCCTCTCAGCTTCTTGGTAGTGGGCCTCGAGCCATAAAGCCTGCAGCTTTGCGTGGCTTGAACGTTGAAACCGGTGCCGTTCCAGGATCGCATAAAGTTCACGATGTCTTCCAGCATGGAAGGCGACCACAGCACGCGCTCGCAGAACAGCTTCACAGCGCTCCAGCTCAGCAACATTGGGGTGGGCCACCGGTAGGGACCAGAGGAATCGCGCCAGCCGCTCCACATCGCCACTCTCCTCGAGCGTCTCGCACACGGTGGCAACTTGCGCGGCGCTGAAGGAGAGCGTGGGAAGCGGCAGTAGAGGAGTAGGTGCTGCCAGTTCAACGCTGAGCTGCTGAGGAGCCGGGTCGGCACAGGCAGCAGGCTCGGCAGCGCGCTCGGGCGCGGCTGGCCCGCGGTGCGCCTCCAGGATGCGCGCGTGCAGCGCCGCCGTCGCGGCCTCGTCCCACGAGCCGCGCATCGGAGCGAGTGTGCGCGCCGCGGCCGAGCGACCCGAGTCGCGCCCGGTAGGGGCGGGCCAGCCCTGCGCCGCGATTGGCTATCGCTTACGGCTCGGGCGGCGCACGGGCCAATCGCGCGCCTGGCCGCCCGGGGGGCCGGATAGCTTTCAACCGCGGCGCGGCGCGTATCCGGCGGGCGCGTTTAACTGTGGCGGCGGGGCGCGCGCCCCCCGCGCCGCCATGATCCGTCACGCACACCGGCGCGCCGCTCGCTCGGACCGCGCCTCGTGATCCGCGCTCGCCCGCCACCTCTATCGATTACCTGCAAACCTGCAATTAATAGCCTACATACAACAATCCGGGTGGATTACATGCTAGTGTTTGTCCTGTGTGTGTCGCGCCTGATCGATAAAATAATAATTTAGCGCGTAATTTGCATACTTACCTGCCCATAAATCACGGAACGAACCCTTATGATAAATCACTGCTGTTACCTATAGACTTCTACGTCACATATCATTGGACACAATCATTTCACGACTCCCTTACAGTTAGGTATTTATCAGAGTTATTTAGTTAGATTTTCTTTCTACATTTAAGAAATTGTGCCCGATGTTAGGATGCTAAAACAGGTCCAGAGTCATAAAAAGATAACTACAGCACTTTTAATGTAGTACATATTACCTATGTAGTGTTTATTGCTATGTAGAGATGTGACCTGTTTTATAGGTTTCTTTGTTTATGAGACCTTTTGGCATCCTAACATGGAGGCACAATTTCTTAAATTTGTTCTGTTATACATCTATGCGTCTTCAAATAATAAACTTACAAAATTTGCATTACTGATGAACCGAGACTTTCTTACATCAGCTTACATTACTGCCACAAACAAAAATCGCCCTCAAGTATCAAGATCACTCGGTCGCAGTAGCACAGAGCGAGATTTCAGCGTGAAAGCCTTCCGAGTGTATTAAGTTATTGAACGGCAAACCACACCCCACTGTAACGGTACACAGGTGCCCTCCCCCACCCCTCCTACCCCCCCACACAGCCCACCCCCAGCGCTGGGGAGGGCAAGCCCACGCACATTACCTACGTATTGTCATCGTGTCGCCTTTTTATCTACCACTATTAATATTATTCCTATTTTTTCTGTTTTGTTTTCGAATCTTTTATAACGCTTGTCATTTTTGCGGCAGTGTGCAGAAGTTGTAGCTCGAGTGCCCACTTGTATATGACATGACACGAGGCATTGGTGTCTTTTGAATTTTAAAATGATCACCATCATGAAAATATTCACATCAACTTGTGAGTTTTTTTTACCTTCTCTACAAACAGTTTATTCAATAGGCACCTGAATTGTTGATTACTAAGGGGGGGCTAATTAAGGGGTTTTTTTATGATTTTTTACCACTATCATTTACCCAATGTTTGTCTACATCGAAACGTTACGAACAATCGTAAGTAGCGCCTACGATTCCTAGCTGTAACTGCCCGTGTGTAGATGGTTGAGTTCCGTCGGCGGCGGCGACGACGGCTCGGTAACGTTTGAATAGAAACGATCTTCGTCGACGGAAGAATATAGACAAAATGACAGATGAATAAAAAAAACTGTAATTTTGTATATTCTTCCGTCAACAAAAGTTGCATATGCTACGCTTGCTGTTGATCATAAACTTACGAACTATTGTGTTTCTATACATTCTCACTAATATTTACACATGCCTTTTAGATAGCAGCTAGATCGTTGAGCTCCTTACGTTCTGTGTTGAGCTACATGATTACTGACAAAGTGCACGCACACTGACACCAATCTACTTACATGGTCTTCACATGATCTGACCAAGATTATGTCTGTACTTCAAAAGAGAACGTGCCCTCTGAGTTTGTTTCGGCCTTTCTTCTCAAAGTAGTCAGATAGGAAACGCCGACCGTATCTATCTAGTTTTTAAAACATGATTGACATTTAAAATTGTACAAAACTACTTACAGAAATAAAATCATTTATTACTGAGAATTCCAATAATGTGTATATTTTTCATACCTATAATAAAGAATAGGAATAAACAAATAGCCCTATACCTACACTTTTCAATCTCAATGCACGTTGTAAGAACTAAGTATACTTATCCATCGGAGTCTCTATTGAAGCTATTTTTCTTCATCGCTTCCGTTTCAATTTTCTTTTTATCTCATGCCTTTTACTGAAAAATTGAGAACAAGCGCAAGAGAATTGCTGTCTCGAGCACATCACAATTGTTTTCCCAAAAAAAAAAACATTTTTTTCTATCTCATATCAAGTGTGTTCTATTTTCGCAGCTATCTGCACGAACGTATTCGGGTCACTAAGCAGAGCGTCCGGTATCCACACTACCTCGGCCGGCAGATGGCAGCCTTGACCGATATCTGTGCCCAAGTAATTTTTTTTTTTTTTGTTAATCTGCTTTGTTAATCTGGAAGGAAGAAAAATGCAAAAGTATCAGCTGTTTAAGGCAAGTTTTTTACAAGCGTGCTTTGTGTTAAGTGGGGCGTAGATTTTTGGCCTGTTACTGCTGACACGCAATTGAGGAATAACCTAATCGAAAAAGAAGTTCAAGCCTAAGATAGAAGTTAACATTTTCATTAGGTAAAGGTAGACCAACACTTGCGTTTTATGTTATCTAAGTAATAAAAAGGGAATCATTTTGGAGATTGGATATTAAAAGAATCTTAGGTAGGTATACCTTAAAAGCTGACAAGTTCATCCCCCCGTTCCGTAGCACCAAATACCGGTCATTAGCGACAATGGGAACACCTCTGACCCTTCGCTGCCCCAACCGTAACGAATGGTAATATTATTGCGTTTCTATAATTTTAATTTTGTTTTCTAGAAAACAAAATTAAAATTATAAACCACACCATAAAAAACACTTCTTCGGACCATATGTAGATATGGTCCGAAGAAGTGTTTTTTTATGGTTTTTGCAGTCATTTATTGTGATGACCATTTTTGGTGCTATGCAAATCTTCAATTGGAAATGGTATATATTGACCTGAACCTGAATAGACTACCGCCTTAACTGTGGACAAATGGTATGTATAGGTACCTTTTTGAAGATCTGTTGTATATATCTAGCTACACCTATTCTGGAGTGATGACGACAAGTAATGACCAAGTTCATAAGCGATCACTATTTACAAGTGAAGATATAGGGTCGAGTGACTACGCTGCTTTGTCAACTAATAGCTGAGGCATGATATTGAATAGCCTAATATAATCACACACACACAGGCACACTGATGATTATCAGTAACCAAAAGATATATACATATAAGTGTCAATTTAAATCTTTAGATGTTAAGAAAGAAAGAGAGAAAGAAAATAAATTTATTTGACCCAGGTTAAGGCACACAATATTCACGCAAAACAAAACAAAAACAGAAGAAAATAGTATTGTGTGCATCACGGCTGCGCCAAATAGGCCCAGTTCAGCATTAAATGCCAGACAACTAAGTGCATGACGCTGGTTTTCAACTGTTAAAGAAAACCATCTCTTTCCAAATCTGTCCAGCTCGCGTAACATTAACACCATAGAAACGAGTCTTTTCTATGGAAGATTAGACAAAATGACAGATGAAAAAATAAACGTCGTTTTGTCTATTCCATCTGTTATTTTGTATATTCTTCCATCGACAAAACCCGGATATGCTACGCGTGTATTTCGAAGCTGGAGGACCAAATTCACGTTGGTACCTACTCAATCAATTTCTAATTTCGATCTCTTTGTGGCCCTCAGAATATAATTAGCTATAGGTAATTAAGGGTTACTTAATAGGCAAGGTAGGTAAATTTTCAGTGGTATATTTTGAAAAGAAAAAAATCATTAATGCCTTTCCTTCACAATAGGCATAGCAACAGCAACACGTAATGCCAACAACAGTTAATTCCCCAACAATTTGCATTTTTGTGCCGTCCGCGTTAACTCCGGATCGCGGGCTTTCCGCAATTCCGTTTGATTACAACGCGCTAATCCGCTTACGACCGCGGATTTGATTAAGTTAGAACTTATTAAGAAGCTCGTTTAGATTTGACAAATATAAATTATTGTGCAAGTAGTCCAGTTATTAGTCAGTTTTCATGCTAAATGGTTTTATATCTGTAAGTAGATTTGTCCAAACACTTTTACACGTCAATCATAATTGTGTTACTAGATGAAATCGGCGTTTTCTATCTGACTACGCTGAAAAGAAAGGCCGAAACAAACTCAGACGTCACAGTATCTTTTATAGTCCAGAGAAAATCTTGGACAGATCATGTAGATCGGTGACTGAAAGGATTTTTAGAGGATAAAACCACACAATTTGAGTGGAACTGTCCAGTCAGTGCACGCATTTGTCAGTTATCGTGAAGCTAAACTCTGAAGCTAAAAAAAAGAAATTAAGGAGTTCAACGATTCGTCTAACTTCAAATGCTGCTAATTTCAAATGAAATCATTGTAGTATACTGGATAGTTCATGTACCTATGTATTAACCATTTGATACTATTTTCAAAAATAACCAACACGTAGGCTATATAAGATAGTTTTTTATTTATAAATCATCGAGCCTGTTATTTAATCTCTCCTTTTTACAGAAAAGAAGAAGAAGCAAAGATGGGGATGAGAGCAGTGGTGGCTCAGTGGTAACGGCCGCGACTTACGGGTCGTAGGTTCGAACCCAGACAGGCGCTTTACTATGTGTAAATTATTTCATCACCACTGCACTCAAAACGGTCAAGGAAAATATCGTGAGGAAACCGGCACGTCTTATTATAGAACCATAAAAATCGAACCATGTGACATCTACCAATCCGCACTGGGCCCGCGTGGTGGATCACACATGCCTCTTCTCTGTGAGAGGGAGTGGGCCTTGTGGCCTGTGTCCCAGCAGTGGGAACATAATAGGCTGATTATGTTATGTTAAGATGGGGATTGGATCATTTAAATATGTTGACGTTCAAAAGTGCCTTTTAGTGCCTATTTGAAATAAATGCTTTGACTTTGACTTAATAGCACACCGCGTCTTGAAATTTCAGATTATTTTCCGCACAAAAAAGCTGCAACGCTTTCAAAAGTGGGCAAATAGGTGGTCGTGGTAGTCGTGGCCGTAGTGTCTTTAAAAGACTGTCAGTCACCCTACGTAAAACTTACTATATTCATAACTGTAATTTGTATGGTGTACTTACTTAATAAAGAGTATTATATTCTATTCAAGTCAGTCCTATTTATTATAATGAACCTTTCTCACGTCTACAACTCCAACTCGTTAATACCTAAAACATTAAGTACGTAATTCACCCGTTTATAAAACCAATTTGTTTTGTCAGGTCACACATTTGACCCGTGTCTTTAATGGTGTCCTAATGATATAGCCTTAAATTATCGTACGTAGATGACGAGTAGGTATTTATGAAACTCATTAGTTATAAAAAAACATAAATTTTATCTTCATACAGCGTTTTTCGATAGTGTATGCCAGTAATTATTTATTATCTATGTAGGTATGTCTTGTATCTCCGTCTGCGTGTATAACTTCCAGGAAAAACAGCATCTTATATAAAAAGGAAAACACCCATGAAGTATAAGCTTGAAAATATAGCAAACTATAGATAAATCCACGTACGAACTTATAGAACTTCATAGCCATTTCTGTAAACAATACCAAGATACTATACGTAAAAAATCATTTACAACTCAATCAACTCCTACGCTAGTCGTATTTGAAAACAGAATCATTTATTTTTAACTAGCGACCCACTCCTACTACGCACGGTTTGTACGACTTGACAAAACATCGAGATTATTTATTATACGTAAGTTTAATATTAATGTATTATACACGTAAACTTTTCGGAAAGAATTCTCAAGTGATGCTGAAAACCGCACCAAAACCCATTGCGCAGTTTAGAAGAACAACACGATCACACAGACAGACACGAACATTTACTATAATTTATAATTTGTATAGTTGAAGACGAATCAGGCCTTGAGCGATATTGCACCGTCGACGTTTGATGTCCACAGTGCGATGCCCCAGCGTGTTACAATGTGTTTTGGAAACATAATACGCTTAATGTATCGTTGCATTTAAATGGTACAGGAATATCTTGGTTGTAAAGTAAGCCTGGCTTGAAGCCAAGTTGAAAGCAGTTGTATTTTGCTACATATTTGTATCCAACTAAGCTAAATAAATCTTAAAATTTAAGAGGTTCTCATCCCATTATCTGCAATGGTATGAATTTATTTATTTTTCCTTAGTAGATACTTATTTCATCATCCAAGACCCTTCCGTGCCTCAGAAAGCACGTCCAGCCGTTGTTGCCAGCTGTCATTCGTGGATCTTTAACAGTCGTCAGAAGTCCGAAAGTCGTACTACCAGTCGTCTTACCAAGGGGTATTGTATTGTCTATAGTAACCGGGTTGTGGTGGTCATAAAGGCAGTTGCTTCATGTAAAATACTGGTATTCAGATGCATCCTGTTCGACTAGAAGCGGATTCAAACATAGTTAAAGCTAATAATAATATAGACAATAACTATTTACTTAATTCAGGAATAATACCTATATATCTGCCTGTATCATCTATGACGCACGCGGCAGACTCAACGAAAAAAAAACAAAAAAATATATATGTGGATAATAATACGTTAGGTTAGTTCTAGGTATAGATTTCACTGTCACAGCAATATTGTATAGCTTGAGAATGAAGTGCCAAAATCAACATTGGCAATAACGTTATGTGAGGCAGGAGTGTTGTTTTAGCCGGTAAGAGTCCGGCACTGCCTATGCTGGTTCTTAAGTGAGGCAGTCTGGGCGTCCAAGGGGATTTCCCACTCCTGCCAAAAAAAAAACCTACAAAATTAGAACCATGACAAAAATATATTTGTAGATTAAACTTATGTAGGTAAGTACCTACTATAAGTCTACTTGGAATGCTAATTCAGGTTTCCTTTAAAACGTAAAATCTTCTGATACGTCAGCACTAGTCATTCGAAAATCCCTAGGGTTTTGAACCAGTAAAAAATTATAAGATTGTATAGCCAGTCAGCCCTTACTACCTCAGTATAATCTGTTCACCGCGGAATGAGCTACTCGTGTTACTCGTACCGACACGAGAGGAGAATGTATATATTAATACTTAGTTAGTAGGTAAGAGGGTGTCGGAGCGTAGTTGATCGTAATCCTTGTAAATGGAGTTCAGAAGCACCCCTTGATTGAAAAGTTTCGCACTCAAAATTTTAGATACAAGTAACCTTTGTATATACCTACGTGTGGTTCCACGGTATTGTATGTTTAAGGGTTTTGGTATGGAAGGTAGGATGTTTAAGAGCTGAGGGCCTATATAGAGAAGTGGCAATTGCTTTCAAAGCGTTTCATATTTCTACAATGACTTTCGACAGGATTGATACACGCTTTTCGGTCGCTTATATAAGTTATTCCAATATATTTTTGAGATATTCATCAGTTTTTGCTGATAGAATGTCACTTTTTCTATCCGCTGGTTATTTAAAACTAAAAAAGTCATTCCCCTGAACTCTACTATTTCTACCCACCCATAATTTTCACTACTTTTGTGCCTCTCAAAACATGTACCCTTAACACCTTTTTACCTACTTAATAACTTACCTATACATATACCTACCTGTGCCATACAATGCTGGTTTACCTTCCATAGGTATTATTAAACTAGCCCATCAATTCAATTTCATCTCTTTCACAAAAATATTAATTTGCAGAGTGCAGGTAGAGGTAAAGCCTTAAAGCGGTATACCTAGATAGAGTAAATTGAGGTAAAGAGCAGAGGTAGAGAGGTATAGAGCCAGTGATAAATCATAGTAATGGACGACGGTACAATCACAAGATGTGCCCCGTGTTGCGACCACACGGTGTAGAAAGACAGTTTAGTATTTGTCATAAAACCTATTCACATTATTATGACACACTAAATTGAACAAAATATATTTCTAACTAAAATATACAAGCCAGTCGTAAAAAATGCCAAACTCCAACAGTAGGTACTTTGATGTTTCTAAGGTCATGTTCTAAAAGGCAGCAATTTCTTCTCGTAAAACCCTGTAAAACATAGCATGGTCTATTGCCTATTAAAGCTAAGTTTTCGCTTTGTCGCTTTTCACTTTGTCACAGTCAGGAAATTGATGACATTTATTCATATTAGACTTAAAATTGTGTGGAATACTATCAATCACAATATGATTAATTTGGAAGGAAAAGGTTAAAACACAGTTCACAATGTTCGAAAAATTTGACTCCTCAACAACGTAAATAACTCAATGAATGTTGTTGATCTGTCAAAATGAATGAATTTCTTAAGAAATAAGCAGTACATTTGTATTAAAATTTAAAAATTTAGTGTGTTACGCGATTATGACCCCCCGCAGATGAGTTGTTTGTCTTAGTGCATTATATAGACTGAAAACTCAACTCGTCATGAATATAATAACCCTTTAACGACAAAATACACCACAAAAATGATAATCCTGCTAGTAGTCTCCAATATCTCCAAAACCATGGCCCACGCACTTTCAGACCACACCCCCTGAAGAGAAAGATTTTATCTGATCCAAACAAAGGCAGCGCTGAAAGGGGCCCGCGCGGTATCGATCTTCGACCCCCTCCCCCCTCCACTTTGAGCCGGTAGCTCGATACCAATACCACGGTGATACGATGTACTTAACGTGGCACCTCTAGTAGCGATATCGATGGTTTCTGTTGTAGTGATACTGGTTTTGTGCGATGTTGGATATTAATAACATATATTCAGATTATTGATTCTATGTTTGTTCAACTGTAACAGGAACTAGTGAACTTTACTGATAACGCTAATCACAATCTAGATTGCCATCAACGCGCTGAGACAAAGATTCATCGGTTCATTTGTGATTACATTTAGATTTAATTAACAACGTGCCTTATTACTTCTTGGCAACAAATATCGCCGGTTTAACTACCCAATGGCCAACCGCCCTTGACACCACAGTCCACAGTGCCCTTCACACAGCCAGAGACAGAAACAGATGGAGAAAGATCATCCGAGAGAAGGTAATGCTGAAGGGAGGTCACGCCTCAGCATTGAGGAATACGACACAAGGAGGAGGAAACTACCCCATATAAGGAAATCTTCAAGCTACAGAATTATATTTGACATTTCAGAAAGATGACTGATGATAAATGTGTACAAATCTCTAACATGTTTGACAACACCGTCTAAAGCCAAGTTTCTTAACCCTACAAATTCTACTTCCCGAAATAAATTGCGAACAATACACTATTCCATAATCAAATGAAATAAGCATATTGTCTAAAGATATTTCCCAAAGCAATCATCATTCGACAGACAAGAGCGAAAGACACATCCTCCATACATCACAATACCCTATTCTAAAAGTAATGCGTCAAAAATCCCACGTTCCAATGAAGAGTTCAATCGTCTAACAGAACTGCTGCAACGAAATAATAAAATATACAACAGCTACCTCCACGAATACAATATGCTATTTTGCATTTGTAAATTTGAAAGTAAAATCTTTCTGAGCTACTGTCTCGCAACATAGTAGACTCAGTTTTCTTTTAACAAACAGAATTTTGAAGAAAAACCGACCTTATTCCTTGACAGTTAACAGTGTGAATAATACTGTTGGCTATAGTGGACCCGCAAGTTTAGGTTTGTTCGTCAGACAATACATAATACGTCATGAGGCGCTGTTTACGGTCGCGAGGTATCGCTAGCGGTTTGACACATCGCTTAGCGCGAATGATTTGTGAAGGGTTAAAATCCTTGGATGTGAGTGATCACTCTGTGTGGTGAACCGAGAGGTACCATCGCTGTTTACTAGAAATTCTAGAAAATAAAGTGTTAAAAGCACTTGAAAACACCAAATGAAAATAAACTACTTATGTTGTTCGTTTTATGATCATGCAAATTTCACAATTTAATGACGGGAACTTACAAGCTAATTGAAAAGACACAAAAAATTAAATTACATATTGCTTTGTGTCGTCTCACTAATGTTAGTGTTATTCACATTCTATCATAAAGGCACAAACATTTCCTGTCATAACTATACATTAAAATTCAATTCGTAACGTAAAAATACAACATCAAGAACGACATTAATTCCCGCACAGATCAATGTCTGCGTACATTTTCCGCGTCAACTAACTAACTCCCTCGTACCCCTATAATCCGCGGAATAGCCACATCGCATCGCCGCATAACAAGAATACCAAAAATGAAACTGGTGTGATCACAGAGACTGTAACCCTTGGCCACGGGTGCCACGGTTAGTTAGGCGGGCGCAGGGTTAAGCGTAATGGCACATGAAATCACCCGGAGTGCAGTTAAATGCGATGCAATGTCGACATCAAAGATGAACTTATGAGTTGGAATTGAGTTTTTGATGAGTTTTGTTATGGAAGATATGAATATGGTTGTGGAGTTGTTTGTGGACAATTGAAATATATAATGTAAAAACGATTGTTTCCTTGTTTAAGTTGACATTAGAAAGCTCGTTTTACATCATTGTGTTTACATTGTCTACGTTGCATTGTAAATGAATGCCACATTTAGGATAACAATGGTAAAGATGATTGTTATCCTAAACTTGGCATAATCGAATGCAATTTCAAACATTTTTTTTCTAGAGGTTGCAAAAACTTATTAGGTACTAACATCTTAGTATCGATTAGAAAGAAAAAAGTATGTAGGAATTAAATGACATGGACCTCCTCCCAAATCGAAACCCTCAAATGAATTCTCCAAAACACTTCAAGTTCAAAGACAGACCAGTACAGCTCAGGATAGACGTCGCAGAGCATATTTATTAGCATGACAATGTAAGTCGGCACGGCTCGCGAATAGAAATACAGCGAGCAGTACCGGAACACCCACAAAGGGACATTCGGCCGATGGCGGCCAGCCTTCCGTCGTTACGCACTGTTTTGTGATCGGCCAACCTGCGGCCTGAGATAGGCGATGAAGTGGAACTAGTCTAACAGTCAAGAACTAAAATGAAATCTTATCATGTAAATCAAAAGAATGAAGCATGTTTCACCGTGTATGGAATTTTGGAGAGTCCCTATATTCCGATTATTATAGCACGGTGGAATTTGAGTTATAAGATCATGCCACTCAAACTATATAATTACAATTGTCGAAGACTCGATCCTTGAGTGAAAAAACAACCATTACTAATCACGATTTTCTCTCTATTGGCGATTTCATTTCAGTCCATTAAGCCCAGCCATTCTTTGTCCTGGATCAGTGGTGGCCCAGTGGTTAGACAGGCGCATTACTTTGTATAAATTTATTTCATCACCACTGTTCTCAAAACGGTGAGGAAACCGGTATGTCGTACAACCAAAAAGTTCAGAGACATGTGATATCTATCAACCCGCACTGGGCCCGCGTGGTGGATTATGTCGCGCGGCGGCCTGTGTCTCAGCAGTGGGAACATTATAGGCTAAATATGTATGTTTGTTATGTATCCTGTACCCTTACTCATCGTAAGTTTTCCAAATCGCTACCTCCCATTCACTGGACCACCTCTCAACCCTATACATTCCGCAAGCATCCTTTGTTCAAGCTGCAGTTTAGCGAAAGCAATTTCGTGTTTTATGCGCAACCAGCAGATACAACGCGGCGACATACGAGATGTGAATACCTGGCGATACACTGAACTAGGATAGCTAGAAGAGGATGACCTTTTAGAGAAGTGGACTTTAGTAAAAAACAGAGGGGCGTTACCCGTATTTTAAAGAACGTTCGTATTCTAATCTCATCTCAATCTAAAAAATACAACCAATTTACTTACACTTATTAATTCATATAAAAGGTTACACTATGATTCTGTTATTTATTGTATCTATAACATTTATTAATTAATGTGTTTCTTTTAAAACAGTTTGACAATTTTTTGACATTGGTTGTCGCTGAGATGAGATTGCGACTTCAATTTGAACGTTTTTATGTACGAGAATTGGCCTTCTGTCTTTGGATGGACTTTAAATATATGTATGCTGTTAAATGAATTAATATGGGTAAACATTCAGAACTAAAAATATCCCAAAACGCCCAATACAATAATAGACAACTTCAACTATTCGAGGCGAGATCCAAAAAAAACTCGATCTCACAATTCTAAAGCTTTTGTGCATTAGTTGACAAAATACCGAACTTTTATATCCGAAAGTCTAATCGACCCTAGGCTAACATTATCGAGCTTAATCGACATAGTAAGACCTCTTTCTACACGAACGGTTAAAATAAAACCTATCCCATTCGAGTCGTAAAATTGATCGAACACGCTCTGTTTTCCTAAATCCGAAATAATCCTCTCTATCCTAAATTCTCTTTATTGTTAAGCTTTTCTGCATAAGTCGACAAAGTTACTCCTTTTATGAATGGACAAACGATAACCTAACAAAATTAAGTGCAGAAATGATCGAGCTCGCTTCTTGGAGATGATGAAACTAATCTTGCCAGCGCCAATGGTTGCAGCCTCGCAGCTTCATTAACACCACCGCCAAACAGCCGAGATGAAGAGGATTAGCACTCATCACTAATCCATGTTGCAGATTTGTATGCCAGTCTGCCACTAATGATCGGTATTTATGCGATCACCCGTGCCCGAACAAAGGGTGATTTAGCTGCGCCCGCGC
Source organism: Dasypolia templi (assembly GCA_963555695.1). Lineage (NCBI taxonomy): Eukaryota > Metazoa > Arthropoda > Insecta > Lepidoptera > Noctuidae > Dasypolia > Dasypolia templi. The sequence continues at coordinate 2,846,435 of OY743148.1, read as the reverse complement.
CGCCACACCTATTAGAGAAGCGTCGTCGTATATCATGCGCGTGATTAGTTTATGTGACGCGGTTAGCCGGTGCGCAAGAGTTGCGGTTTTGGAGCTATTACGTATTGGTAAGAAGAGTTTTTGAAGTATTGTAAGTGATGGTCGGATGGGGGCGTGGTGTCTCCTCTGGGTATGAGGAATTATTGGGTGTACAGGTTCAGTTTTGCCTCACCCTTCGAGCAAACACAGTCATTATAATAGGAATGATCTTAACTTAGAATAACCATTTCAAATGAATATTTTCTTTGGTACGTGTTGTATCGGCTCAAACGCTGAAAGAATAGCTTATGCCATCGTGAAAAGATCACACTGTCAACCCAGTTGATTGCGAGTGTATGTTCTTAAAGGCGACTTGTGAAGACGTTTATCCAACGTGTTAGTATCACAAAAACCATAGTTTGACCAACAAACTCCAACATCCACTACTCCAAAGTTCATTTACCCAAACAAACAGAAGTCTGAACCACTATCTTCTATGACACGTAATACATCCCTCAAATGTTTTGGCATAAAGATAACATTCTGTCACGCATGAATCACGCGCTAACTCTGCGGTGGCGATCAGACTTGCGGTCAGTCTCGTGACACTCCCCCGGGTTATTGCCGCACCGCTGTCAATGCTCATGTCGTAGTTGCTGGAATTATTATCGGTTTCAAAGAAATTTGTGAATTACGAGGATATTTTTTGCACGTTTGGGTCGATTTTACAATCTTAATCGTTCTTACAATCTTCAAAGAGTTCAATTTAGTACCTAGTCACGCACACGCAATGTTTGAAATGGATTTGGATTGTCTTTAGAACCGATTAACACACTATCCAATAAAAAGTTAATCGATCTTAAAATCGTTAAGTTGTGGTAACTGATGCACAAAGTTGCAAAATATTCGTTTAGAATGTTCCGAAGCATTAGTCTGTACAGGGCTGCAGGGAAATGGCGCGCAACCTGTTATCTTGGACGCAGTACATATTTCTGAACTTTCAGTCAGTTATTAAAAACAAAAAAAAACGTCCTCTGCTGGCCATAGGCCTCCCCCAAGCACCGCCACTTGGACCTGTTCTGTGCTTCCCGCATCCAGCGGATTCCTGCGGCCCTTCACAAGGTCATCGGTCCGCCTTGTGGAAGGCGTTCCAACGCTACGTCTTCCGGTACGTGGCCGCCACTCCAGAACCTTTCAGCCCCATCGGCCATCTGTCACTGCCACTTAAGTTTGGCAATTCTTCGGGATATGTCGGTTACCTTGGTTACCATGCGGATCTCTTCATTTCTGTTTTTTTTTTTTTAGAATCATGTGCTGAATGGTTTCACCCAGTATATTGTGACAGTTTTAGCTATTATCATCAATATGATTCTCTCAGTTCACTGTTGGTCTTAGACTTCTTCAATTGCCACTTAACTTACCTCAACTTTCTCAATACTTTACTTTACTTTCAGCCACCAAAGTGACGCGTTAGTCATAATTTCTGTATATTCACCGTTTAGTTACTGTTCACTATGGCCACGTAGAACAGTGATTACATCTAGTATTCTTCTCGGTGATCGCATTAGCTAAGTGCATTAGCATGCGAAAAATAAACCAACGCACAAGCATTCGCTCGGTTAATCCTGGTGTGTGCCCACTGTCACTTAAGGCACGATACAGGAACTTTTAGCATAGTAAGCATAATCAGCCGTCCCTACTGCTGGGACACAGGCCTCCTCTCTATGAGAGGGAGTGGGCCGTACCTAATCCACCACACGGGCTCAGTGCGGATTGGTAAATGTCTTCTTCATTTAGCTTATAATTTTTTTATTTAATTTTTTCAAAATACCATATGTATTTGTTATAATTAATTAATTATGTTATTATCTGCGCATAACGTAGTGCATGCTGTGCTTTTCTTTAAGTCATGAGGCCCTTAGACTTAAGTTTGCAATGTACAAATTGTATATAATAGTTTGCATTGTTGAAAACCCTAATAATAAATAAACATTGGACATATTTCTCGTAGACAGGCAGATTTTATTGATATTGGATCTTCAACTTCAACCTGTAAATGTTAATAAGTGAAAACCATAACATAAAGATAATTTCTCGAGCCGTATATAACAACGCACATACATCCTCGTAATAATTTCCCGCGCAGATCCGAGGACCGTTCGCATTAACATTCAATAAGCCATAATGCCTTGTAACAACACCGCGTAAGGATTTGAACATAACATCAACAGCACCGAATTAACGCCTGCGGAACATCTTGGGGATGTATTTGAATATTTTGTGGTTGAGTTATTAGTTCAAACAGCCGTTGATGGCCCAAGGGGGGAGGGATTGTTGTAATTATCTCCATCCCGGTAGAATATGAACCTATACCTATTCTACTTATAGTGCATGTCAAAAAAAAACAAAGCACTTGGTAACTAACTGTTTCGCAAATTGATGTGCTGCTTCAACCAATTCATTCAGTGTAGACGAAAAGTAGACTTGGTCGCGAACGGCATATAGGAAAGGATGTCACGAAGGAAGTCCATTGTTAGCAGCGTTTAGAAACGTATCAATGTTGATGACGACCACATTTTATAACAAAAACTGGGACAGCGTTCACAACCTATTTCACACCATCATCGATTCGCGATATGTATGTATAATGTTATAATCGAAGCTAGCTACTAACCCAACAATATAACATGGCAGGCCCACAGTCACCCCGCCGCTGTCAGCTGTCACTCATACCAGTAAGCGGATTTGTACTCCACCTTCTTGTCTGGTGCGAGTTATGAAAGTATAGAGGTTCAAAGAAGCGAGCGCCATTTATCATCATTGGGGAAGGTCGGTCAAAGCTAATTGTAGATGGCGTGACCATAACTAGGTCCCTACGGCCTAGAATAAATTTGAGTTTTTGTTCATTAATTCCATTTCGTGTTCATTGATGGGTTTGGTTTTCGGTGATATTTATATTAAACGAATATTTAAGGCTCCCACAAACAGTCGCGACACGACAGCGTGACACGCGGTGCCTTTGTGTCGCGTGCAGTGTGCCTTTATTTGAAAAGTGCCAGAATTAAAAACTTTCAGTAGGTACTTATTGCGTATATTTCTTCTTAATCAATTTATTCAAAACGTTTCCGATATAATCTCAAACTCTGTTATATTATAGTACATTATGGTACTAGTGTGTAACATTGGTGATTACACCATTTGACCCGAGCCGTAGGCGAGGGTCTTAAGAGAGCCGAGGACGGTAATAGGGATGATGACAATTTTTTTTATTATTATCTCATTGAATTGTTTGTTTCCAAATAGTGCAAACAAAATTACAAAAAGTGAAAAAGCTTAAAAAACTGCCAAGTTATAAACGTTTTAAGATAAGTGATAGACAAGGACAGCACTATCGTAGAAGTGACGTCACGACTTTGTAACTTCATACTAGCGCAGCACATTGTCCGTACCGTGCGACAAGGACGGGAATAATCCCCTCCAAAAACTTTAAAAGCGTGTATCTTCTTCTTATTTACACCGATTTAACAGATTTTCTCGAATTTCTAATTTTTACTATGCCTTCTTTGATATTACATTATTTTTATGAACATTTCTAATATCAGTCATCATCCCTATTATCAATACACACGTGTATCATACGACGTTTTTCAACACTCTTATGAATTAAATATCAATAAAAACTCATTTTATTCAAAAAAGATCGTGTTCAATAGAACAAATAAATTAATGTTCCTATTGCTTGCTCATTTCATGCAACTTCTTATTTAAATAGATAATTTTAACTCGTACGTGTTTAATAAATAAAACTTTCACTCAAATATAACTTTTGTTTTCTCTGTAATAGAAGAAAACTTTTAATTCCCCATTTGGTACGTGGCAGAATAGGCGCAAACCCTATGCGCGGAAAAAAAAAACTCATCTCTGTAGTCTGTGGCCGATCGCAATGCGCGCGCATAGGAAAACTGATTAATTTTTCCCGCCATAGCGAAACATTTTTCACAACTCGTTTTCACTATTGAATTTATAGTTATTTATTAATTAAAATGTCTACAAGTACTAGTTACGAAGAAAATGATTTAAGAACAACGCCACTCCACCAATAAATAAAATAAAAAAAACTATAACTCACTAGTGAGTTATGGCAATGAAAAGTCACAGTTTGATTATGGGTGTCATTCTGTGCCTAATTGCGGTGACCATAGAGCCACTTTATGAGCAAGTGTGTTGAAAAAAATATTATCTACGATTCAGCTTTAGCCATAATCATCTAAGTAAAAATGATAGACCCCAACTTTTAGAAACACAAAAACGAGTAATTTAAAATTAAAATAAACACCGTCTCGCCTTGCAATACTAGCTTTTTTTGGCAACTAGCTACGACAGCGCCATTTTGACAGTTGCCTTCCGCATTCAAAATAATGTTAATGTATTTGGCTAAGCTTTCAGATCAACAAAGTTTGATAAGTAGTTTAGTACTTATAACATTCTGCATAAACGCTTTATTCTACTAGATTTTTATTTTTATTAATTTAGATCACTTTCTTTGTATACATGCTATAGATGGTCCTGCTTAATCTCTGCAACCGGTAGAGAAAGATAAAATGTTACCAAGCTTGCACAGTATTTAATATTAAGTCTTTGAAGTTTCACATCATCAGTTCGCACTTTTCACCTATCTCCCTTTTCGTCATTGTCTCCCAATTTTCTTCCTGCTTCCCGCTCCCCGCTGCCGCTCATAACTTACCCCTCGCCATAAACATATCACAATAGTAGTTTGTCGTTACGTTTTGCAGACTTTCTTTGTATGTCAGGCACAAAATAAAATTACTTTCACTGTCGCAGCGCTACTGACAATTTTCTGGTGATGTCACTGTGTAATTACTGTGACAACACTAAAATAATAGACTGAAGTGAAAACGTTACATATTTTGTACGTTTTGTACCGAAACAACATGGCACTGTGATTTCGTGATATTTACACATTCATAAGTATTTTAGGCAGATGTGCGGTTGACTGACTTTTTTTTTCCACGGCATGGTGTGAGGACTTTTCATATATTTGGTCTATAGATAAACGAGAAAAAGAATGGTTTTGGAAATAATAGACACCTACTTTGAATGCTTTCATGAGGTTTTGCTTTCTGTGATTAGTTGGTTTCGGAATCCCAAAATGAATATGCCCAACATTTGCCAGTGGCTAAATAATGCAGAGGGTATTGTTAACAATCGATTTACTAATCTCTACAGTTTTTACAAATTAATAAAGAGATTGCACTGTATATCAAAAAGAGGGTGGCTTGTCTAGTGTTAAGCACATACACTGATAAACTATGCCGTCTAAATAAAACTCAAATTCTATAGCAGTAAGATTGATTTTACAATAACCAAAAACTTTTATCAAGTTACCAAGAAATGAACCAATTTGGTATGTTAAAGGAATTCAAGCTCTATTTCGTTGCAATAACAGTCTTGTGCATTTTACTATTTACAACAATAAACATTCACATACAAAACTACATGCAGCATCTTTATTGCCATAACATTAAGGGCTAGAATCGTTGAAAACTGCATTAATACAAGGGTAAAAGTATTATTTCCCCAGGAATTAAAACACGGGGTGCCAGCTAATCGGTTGTGGGAGCTTTACTAAGCTCATCGGGTTACTAAAATAATGTTTATGTTTACTCTAAGCTTATATTTGCCATAGGGTCGCCATTAAAACCATAAACCCATACGATTCACATACAACCCCATGCAACTCCCCTTGCGAGCAGCTCAACGCAAATCCATTTTGGTAAACTTCACTAATACATTAAAACGGACGTAAATAAAATATACTCGTCTTGTGTTAGAAATGTTTTCTTCAATACAAAGGAATCATAATGAACAATATAACCTTTTTCAGAGGCTCTGAAAATTGATTGGTTTGTTGAAAAACTAAGTTCGAAAATATGCAGTTTAGTTTGAGGTCTCTTAAATTCACTGATAGACAACTAAATGAACCGCTGGGTCTGGCATAAAATTCTGAAAATTCTAGTATCTTTTGAAGTTCATCATTTTTGTCGTTGGATAACCCCATCGGGCGCACAGCTTCTTTTAGTAGAAGAACCGAGAGCTATGAATTTAATTGTATGCCCTAAATTGTATTTATTACTGTGACCACTGACTTCATCAAATTGGGATTTATTAACCACACTTCGATCTTCATACATAACAAGTGCTGCGCTACAACCGCGAAGAAAAAACACACAACAGCTTCTTTCATCTTTCTTCCCAGTAGTATCCTTAATGCTAAAATGCGTTTATCAACAATGCGCATACGCGGATAAACTTAAATGCGGATAATCCGCTGATATGTGTCAAACATAGCAGGTATCTGTGTCGACCACAATGGCGGAGTGTCCGCGACGCATTATGTGGGATTACTGCGATGTTTAGAATTATACGCGTTGTAGCGTGATGGTGGAAGATAAAATATTAAGAAAGACACGTGTAGGTGTTAGGAATAGATAGGTTTGACTAGGATTTTAGAAGAAAATGTCAAAGATGGTTAGGATTTTAATGGATTTGGCGGGGGTCTTCGTCTCAGCCTGATCAGCGTCTCGTAGCTTAGTTCATCCTGGAATCAGAAAACAGGCTCATTGTTGTAACGTGTGTAATTACTGAGAGTTGGACAAAAGATTTCCAGAATTAATAAATTATTGACTCACTAGTGTCTCAAACATAAAGAGACAAACTTTTTATAACCATGTTAAATGGAGCTACAAAACACATTCCATCACTCTATAATAATTGAACCCTTAAAAGTTGTATGATTCCTTTGTTGATTTCGTTCTTCCGGCCTTTTTCCTGTCATCTTTTTTATTTTACAGCGCGTGCTTGTTATTTAAAATCACTACAATATGTATAACATATCAGAGGCTTAACCCTCCGATGCGTGGTACATTATCCGCACTAAGCTTGTCTCCTGTTTATCTTACTGCCCGATACCTCTATTGTCCGATCCTGTTCATGTCGATATAATACAGGCGATGACACAACTGGCTGGCCTGTTTCTAAATGATGTATACTTATAATTATGCAAAATAATAAGAGATCATTCTGAACGACGACCGCGGGGAAAACCTGGATGAGACTCGCATAGACTAGGAAAGCATAGCACAAATGAGTTGCCTATACTTAGCAGTGGGTGGAACCAGCCTGCCAATGATGACGGCGATCTGACCAGCCCAAAATTGGGCAGGACTAGTAAAAACTGTTTCAGAATTTAATCAATACGATAAGCAACATCCAGGGCATTACCTCCCAAAAATAAAATAACGTGAATTGGTCGCTTTTTGTGTGAGAGATACGACAAAATGTATGAGTCTAGTTTTTAGAGGACGCCGTGAATGAAATTACAAATGATTAAGTTAATTTATTGATAAAACATTCTTCAGTTTGGAAAGGTATCATTATTTAAACACAAACAACCTTTATTCTGAAAAGCTTGTCACTAAGTTAACTTTACTTATAAAACAAAACAATTGTATATTTCTGAGCACATCGTAAAATGTTTGTATGAGGTATACAAATTCATACGACAATCGGAAATGGCGCTCGTTCGGTCCATTGTGAAATAGGCAAGTGTTCATAAAATAACTTGTCCGTGAATATCTCTCTCATAATAAATATTTTCTTACCTTTTATTTTTCTTCCTTTACCAATTTTAGACAATATGCATGTCGCAAGATAATTGGAAATATAAGTTTTTTTTTATTGTGAAAATCTTGGGATTATTGCATCGCATTATTAGAAACTATGAAAGATTTGTGTCATAATACGAGCTGATATCAGGATTTTAGCAAAAAACAAACCAACCCATGTCCGTTTGTTTTTTAACCTACCTACTGTCTATTTAGGAAACACTGAGGTACGTATTAGGTACTTTAAGAATATGTTTTCTCCTCTTTGTTTTGATAAAACGCAGTAGCAGAGGGTTGGCATTTTAGTTCATCTTATAATATAATTTTTCGGTCGGTAGGTACTTTCGGGTAGGCAGGTAATAAGATGTTCAGTTTAAAAAACACGTTGTAAACAAGCATATTACAAATTAGAGGATTATATCCTAGATAAGAATGCTTGGAAACATGCTGGTCCTGCTCCATAGGACAATCTAGAGGCTAGACAAAATCATACTAGTTGCTTATTGTATTGTATAATTTGTTATTTTTACTTTACTCGCACACTGACTTATTCCTAGTTAATATTTTAGGAAAATCATATATTTTTACAATGTTTGTAAATATGTGAGCACAATTACACACCTATCACGTGATTAATTTATCTGCCTTTGCTTTATTTTTACTTCTTTTTACCAATTGTGGTATAGTATTTTTATTCTTGGTGCATCGTCTTCACATATAAAATATAATTAATGCATACAAAATATTGTAAAACATTTTAAAAGAGTAACGGTGGAGTTTCTTGCCCCTTCTTCTCCATACGAAACTTTAGGAAGTGGCGCCTAGAATCAGTTCTATTTTTAATGTAAATGTTGACGTTTAAAAGTGCCTTTTATGGGCCTATTTGAAATAAATGCTTTGACTTTGACTTAATCAGCCATTTCTCTGAAACCATCCGGTAAGTTCCAGTTTCAGTTTTCTTTGTTACAAAACTTATTTAACTTTAGTATTTCTATTGTAACCCTATCGTCGCCGCGTCGCGTCGGTGCTTCATTTATTTCTACACTGGCCTTCAAAACTTAGTAGGTACTTTTTAAACTGCAAATAAGCTTTTCGTCAAAGTTGAATTTCTTGTTCATACAAAATTAAGTCTTACAGCGGACGAAGGTTGTTATTATTTTACATATTTTCCGCATAATTGTAACACGCTCGTGATAGCTGGCTGTGTGGGGCACTTCCACTTGTTTTATATATTCTGTGGCCTCCACCGTATTGGACTCTTTCTGTGCAGTAGACTTGAATGTATCGCTGACCAGGTCGCCTGTACTCTTCGTCTTCTATCATTAAACAAAACTCTTGCCCATTTCTCTTGCTTCACTCCACTGTATGTCTTCAAGGGCATAGCGCAGTCTTGCTACTCGATGCCCTCTCTCGAGTTTGGGGCCACTTGCTGGCCTTTGGGGCTTCAGGTTTGCTTCAGCAAGTCTTCTTCTCACTGTACTGTCACTAACGTAGTCTCTTCGGGTCTGAATTTAAGAAACTGTTGCTTGACTTCAACAGCATTGAGGTGGCGATTTCTCAACACAGTAGAGAAAGTATAGCGGTCTTATGGGGTACTCGTACTAGTGCACCTGGGTCTGACATTACAAGGTCTCTCAGATGGTTTCCAGTTTATTTGTACCTTTGCTTCACCTGCCGGACCGTTATGAATCTTATACCCACGATTCTTGCAGTACGACGCATACTGATACCTAGTTCTAGTAAACCCATGATTCTTGCCCATTCTTCAGGTGAAAGAGGCATCATAAGTAAAGTTTAAGTGCTGTGTACACCTTGACTATAGAATCCAAATTGATCAAGAACAAAATTTGAAATAAAAACAGAAACAAAAAAGTCTAAAGTAAGACAGCAATTTGAAAAGGAGTGTTTTTATAAAGTTATCGACTGTAAATTTAAGTAATTTCTAAAATATATCTTGTGTACTTTAAAAGTTATTGCAATTTTAAAGATGTTTTACTAAATTTGAAGGCCAGTTTTGATGATGACATCCTTAGGGTATTTTACAGTGGCCTGAATTTCAGAATCAAAAATCAAAATCGAAAGTCTAAACGACTTTCGATTTTGATTGATTTGATTCAAATTAGGCTGAGAATCAGCACTTTTCAAACGTCAAAATTACTTAAAACAGTCCCACTAAACGCCCGACCTCCACCACTTCCTAAAACTTTGGCTGGAAAGAAGAACTGGCGCAACAAATTCCCCAGCAGCACAGCTGTCAGTTCAGTTAGAAAAAACTTGATTCTATATAATGTAAAGGTATATGGGTATGTGGGTACTTAATTGTAGGTATGCAAAGTGACACAGAACATTAAATTAAAGTATTTGCCTATGTCAGCTAGCCACGCCAATATTCCAATACAATGACAATAAACTCAAGCAAAAAATAAAACAGTAAACAAAACTTAATACATAAATAATAGCCTCCAGGCATAAAAGGCGTGAGTGACAGCTTACATAATTATGCTACGCTGGATTAGGTATATACACACATTTGTAATTTATCCTAAAATGTTACATACCAACTTTATATGAAACAGTAGCCACATCACAACAGGCACTGTTCAAAGCCAGTAACTAGTACCTAAGTAACCTGAACCGGCTCGTACAGGAATTATCCGGCTATAGCGAGTAATTGGGCGGAATAACCACATTAAACTGTAACCAGAGACACGCCTTGTTTAGCTAACCATCGAGCATCGATTTACAATCACGAATTACCATGTGGGTGTATGCACTGTTTTAACGTGTGCTAGCATGGTGGAAACAATAGCTTTTAGAAGTTAATTTAATGTTAGTAGGTACTTACCTACAATCCGTCAAATGATTTGTTTTTATGATCTCTGCAGTAAATTTTAATACAAGCGTAGGTGTTAGGTAGGTAATATGTTTTTCAACACACTTGCTCATGAAGTGGCTCTATGGTCACCGCAATTAGGCACAGAATGACACCCATAAACAAACTGTGACTTTTTCATTGCTATAACTCACTAGTGAGTTATAGTTTTTTTATTTATTTATTGATGGAGTGGCGTTGTTCTTAAATCATTTTCTTCGTAACTAGTACTTGTAGACATTTTAAGTAATAAATAACTATAAATTCAATAGTGAAAACGAGTTGTGAAAAATGTTTCGCTATGGCGGGAAATTTTAATCAGTTTTCATATGCGCGCGCATTGCGATCGGCCGGCCACAGACTAAAGGGATGAGGTTTTTTTTATATTTTCCGCGCATAGGGTTTGCGCCTATTCTGCCACGTACAAAATGGGGAATTAAAAGTTTTCTTCTATTACAGAGAAAACAAAAGTTATATTTGAGTGAAAGTTTTATTTATTAAACACGTACGAGTTAAAATTATCTATTTAAATAAGAAGTTGCATGAAATGAGCAAGCAATAGGAACATTAATTTATTTTTTCTGTTGAACACGATCTTTTTTTGAATAAAATGAGTTTTTATTGATATTTTATTCACAAGAGTGTTGAAAAACGTCATATGATACACGTGTGTATTGATTAAACATTGATGGTTGATATTGAAGGTTATATTTATGATGTTTTTAAGTGCACCAGATATATGTATGTTTTCCTGGAACTTCATTTATAAATCTCTCTTATTTTCACTGACTTCTTTATCACAATAATTACTGTGTGATCAATCTTGAAAACTTGTTTGTAAACAGACTGACTCCTTTCCACCCAACTCCTTCCTAACTTTGCATAAAAATCATTGCAACACGTCAAATTCAATCCCTCTCAAAAACATAAGTAACACCAGTAGCAAAACCGACTCCATAAAATAATAATAGTACCACGAATCGCATTACAAAAATCATATTTAACAAGTAACTTTCACACCCCATCGGCTACAATATGGCCGACTCTCCATGGTACATGGCTACATAATTACGTGTTCACACAATGGGCCAGCACAATGGGGCATTGAGATGTCACCGTCGGTTTTGGGGTCCGGGTTTTAGTTCAGAAGTAAATATGGCGAATGTGTCTTTCAATATAAGTAGATGATACGGTGATATTTTATTTGATTAGATACAATAGCTGATTCTCTTGTAAAAACTTGAAAGAAAACATTCCTTAAAATCCCTTTACCAAGTAGGAAAATGAATTCGAATGCCAAAAAACCCTATTAGTAAAACCAATCTATATAAATTGTAGAAGAGAACTAACATTTTGAAAGAGTAGGTACCTAAATCTCGACTGGAGTTTCTTGCTCATTCTTCTGCATAAGAAACTACCTTTAGGAAGGGGCAACTAGAATCAATTTATTTTATTTATTTATAAATTTTGTATTTCAAAAGTACCTTCTAATGGGCCTACTTACTTTATTTGGCCTAAATTCATGATTTGATTTTGACTTTGATTGCGTAAAAAACAAAGTACATCCAAAATTTTCATTTCAAAATAAAAATAAACTTGCCCTACATGATTTTCCATGTATACCTAATCCCCACAACACATACGGACATCTGCCAAGGGTTGACATACGTAACAACTATAATAATAATTTAATTGATTAATTATTATCCGCATGAGGTCTCGTTCACGAACACTGTACACTCAATGCCTGCTGAGACGCCATTGTTGCAAAACTTCGAGCAGTTTCACGCCAAATGTTACTACTGACAATAGACCAGAGAGATTGTTTTTCCAGCACATAATTTAATCATATTTAGCCTTTCACCTACTATCCCTGAAGTGCTGCTAAGTACCTATGTTAAAAAATAACATTGCCTACTAGGAGTACCAGGCAAGTATTTCTGGAAAACATTTTTATTGAGCTTCGTAACTAACACAGACAGTTATTTTAGGTAAATTATTTGTGTTCGATGCCGTCAGGTCAGGTAAAAAATTATACGTCGGTTGCCCAAAGTAACTCATACCATAACCAAAGCACAAATGATCCCTTAACAGTTTAGCTTATTAGTAGACCCGCAAAAAAACACAATCAGCATTTCAAACTCAAATTTTACCTACATCTGAAAAAAAGCCTCTAAACGTCAAATTAAAACTTTTTATTCGACAAAGCAATGAAACCATACACCGTGCGGCCGCGCATGGCCACAGATAATTGAGAACTTTTGTACAGATCCTAAATTTTTGGATGTGTCGTGTTTCAGTAACCAGACACTACCGGGTGCTCTTGATTCGTACACAATAGGACGTGTCTAGAGGAATTACACAATTTTGGGAATCTGATAAAAGTTTTAAATGATTTTGAAATGATAATGTATGGGTAGAAAACCAAGTAATCCATTTTTGTGTGTGACTTTGATTGATTTAACAATGGCTTGTGAATATTCTTTTAATATAAAGCTATGTGTTTAGGCAGTTATTAATTTTGTTTTTAAATAAATAATACAGCATCGAGGATTTAAAAAGATTTGCAAGTAGTTAAATCGGATTATTATGAATTTGAATCTATTATTATTGAAGGGCGTTTTATCCATTCACTTCAGTTACTTCATGGTCACCCTGCAAATAAACGTTTTTACTGTTTTATCAATCGATCATCAATCACTCCAACGTCACTCCTTAAATCCGCCAAACTTTAACCTAAGTAGGTACCTACTTGGGTCTTATTACCGATATACATGTGAACCAATACCTTCTTATAAATATGTAAGTTAGGAGTCTATTCCTAATTGTATATGTATGAGAAAAGTTTTTTCACGATGTCTGACTTTTCTAGTACTCAAACCTCAGTTGGCCCCATAGAGTTTCTTATAAGAAACAGGATTGAAAAGCATAAAAAGTTTTTGTGAAAATCGTCAATTTTCTCGCTGACTATCGCTGAGTTTTTCAAAATCTGTGATGTCGATATAAATTTCTCAAAAAGTTATGGCTAGTCTTTTTTTTTTTTGGTTGGGAATTAATCAAATGACTTCTCCCGCTCTGGGTGGAGCCGGAGAGCGTGTCAGATTTTTACTGGCTAAAACACACCCGTGTTCCTTCAGTTGCCTGTGCCAGAGCCACGGTATCTTTTTCCAAAATCCCGCTACCCTGTGTGCCCGACACCCAGGGCGTCTCCTGCCCCGCCTCAAAAATGCACCCTGTATAAGTCTGAAATCACCAAACCGTCTTGAACAAGCGTGGTCCGTATGTGAAGCCCAGTCCCGCAATTGGTCAATAACAGGCTGGTATTATTTATATTTTAGTAGTATACACGTTTCAATATTTTATATCGTCCATAAAATAATAACATTCATACTTCAAAATCCGTTTCGTAAATCCAAGTTGTAACCAGCCTTCGTACATAGGTGTTTCAAATAATAATTGCCCGCACAATAGGTGCGCAGCGGTTCACATCGCTGTATTAACATTATGTATGTATCATTACAAATGCTCTCATCAGCTCGCAGTGACTAAGCGAGATATTTAAATTACATCCGGAAACATCATGATGTTATGACTGATATACAGGGTCGGTTTTTAAATGGGACATCTGGGCGAAATCCAAAGCTATTTGAGGATTTGGTAGAACATAATGGTCAAAAGATTCAAAAGTTTTTTTTTTGGGAAAAACTAAAACAGTTTTAGTTTTCTTATTTTTCTGAGATGACGACTACCTAATAGAGAAGTGTAAAAGAACAAAACTTTACCTTAACTCCAAATTAATTGGGATAAGGACAATAGCATGTTTTTTTTTTCACCCTGTAGGTAACAAACCTACTTTTATAGTATCCAGTGAACTTCGAAACAACAATACCGTAATGTCACTTTTGAGGCCATCGATAAAGGTCTATAATATTTAAACACAATTTTCAAACACGAATCATATTCCAACCTTGGAATTTGCAGATTTATTAAGAACTTTCGGCGGTTTGTCCTTTTTTGAACAGACTCTATGTAAAAAAGATGTAACAAAGCACACATACAAGAATCATATTTATCTACTGACATAAGAACCCATCGCCCTCGTAAATCATCCGCCATGACGGATGAAATCATTATAAAATACTGTATGTACATATCTACTGCTTTTAACACTTCAAATATTACCTCCGTTCGTAATCATTGGAATACATCTGCTAATCATGAGCCATCTTGTGCTAGTGCCATGATCACTGTGAAATGTGTAAAAAAAATTCGTTCTAATTTGGAAGATTGTGAGCTTGTTCATTTATCAGGCCGTTTGTTACTGCTAAGCTTTCTGGAAAGACTTGAATTAAAAGTTCATGAAAATAAAATTTGATGCAGTACATCATTTATCTATTGTAGCTTCAGACTACAAAGTTGCTAAACAAACAGCACGAAGAAAAAAATTAAGTAAGAAATACCCTAATCGCGTTTTCCAGTGTAAATTTCAGTACTTTTCAGGAGAAGCGTTTGTCCCAATGAAAATTGGAAAAAAGCAACAATCAAAACCACATTCACAAGGTATATTTAGATAAATTAAAGATTATTATTCCGACAGACATTATTTCCAGCTGCGACCCATAACGATTTAGTCCACCCTGCGAAATGTATGTGCATATTTATAGTCCTAAATGTGCGTTAATCGACTGATATTTGAAGGGCAATGAATATTGTAACATTGTGGTGAATGCTAGTGAAGTAAGTTACAATAGGTACTTTTATTTATTCACAGAACTATCTCTGAAAAATAACAATATAATTCTGGTACTCAGCTGCATCCATCATTATGGTAGATTGGAAGTCGAAAAAGACCCCTACACACATTGTTAGGAAAAGGCAATATTATATGCTAAAGAAAATGATTTCTCTGTCTATCAATTCAGACGGTGGAGGTTAGCTCCTAATTCCATTAATTCTACATCAATATTTTTAAGAAATAAAAAGAGATTTGACCACGTCGTGGACACGTCCGTGTGTTTTACGTCAATACATGAACGTAGTAGTAGTAACGAGTAATATTTTCTGAGGTGGGTAGTGGTCGTACCGTCACAGTCCTGACTCCACATAACAAATTCTTTGATTCTTTAGCTATCGAGTGGAGTAATTATATTTTGGATGTAGACGATAGATATGTAGCTGCAACACCAAATTGTATACCCCGATTTTGTTATCATCAGTTTTTTTTAATAGCTCCTACTATGACAGCAACAAAATCTAAACAGATATCAAATTCTTTCTAAGTTAAGTATACCATGCATAGCTGCTTTATTGAAGAAATGAGATACATTTCTTCAATAAAGCAGCTGAAACAGTTGAACAAATTATTTCCAAGATACAATTGTGCCCTGAGAACCGAGACCACTGTACCCATTTTTTGTAACATATCACCTCATGTAGCTACAATGTGAGTACTTAAATTTTTGTTAATTAAAACTGGACGATCTGATAAGGTTGTAATATTATATCGCCGTCGAGTGCTTGCGGTTATCGTGTAATATAAATTTTAAGAGTATTTCATATTGTTTTGACCATCTGATAACATTTCTACAAGATTCGTATCTTGCGTGAAAAATTGTTGGGCTTTCACGGGTTTTTTATAGTTTTTATTCCTCATAATATTCCTAGACATGTCTTGGATTACTTACCTAGCAAGCGTTTTTAATTTATATTATGACTAGCTTCTGCTCCCGACTTCGTCACCGTGAAATTTCGGCCCGGAATGTTCTATTACTTTACTTTGTTTTCGCTTAGCGTTATTTCTGATTTTATTTTTGTTAAGCTCCTAAATAGCCTATAATCTTTCTCAAAAATTGGACTATCAAATAAAAAAAGAATTCAAATCCGACTCGTATTTCTAGAGATTAACGCAGAAACAAACAAACGAAGTCTTCAGCTTTATTATATTACTCGTACCATAGAGTATTATATCAGTATAGATTCACAATCGAGGTATTTTTGTAGTAAGTGAATTGTTACGAACTTATACGATTCCTAAGCTTCGAAGATTAACAATCCACGTATACATACACATACATACATAAGCTCTTGCCTTCTTTCCATAGATAGGGGTAGGCAAAAACCACAGAACACGATCCACGTACAATACTAACTTATTACTTAGTTAGGTACCTACCTACCGACTTTATTTAAGTAAAGTAAGTATTGCAATATCAAAGAACAGATTTATTTTCAAAAACAGAATTTTCCTAAATTATTTCCGAATAACCCTGTTAACTGATCACGGATCAAATAGTTAGTAGTTCAACTGGCACCCTGACAAGAGAAAAGTCAGTAGTAGTAAGTATATTATTTTATCTAAAATCTCCTTCCTCCGTCGGAAATAGAATCGTGATCTAATAGTAAAACTGCCACCCGTCTTATCTGTAGCTCAATAAACACCTCCACTATTAAGATAAGAAAACTATTTCGTTTTTACTAGGATACTTTAGATAAAGAACTAAACAGATGCTTAACTGAGTATAAGCTTGAACTCTTGACCTCTGTTAGTGCTTCTGTCATTCTATCAGAAAATATTACCTACTCTACTGATATACCAAAGTGTAGGTATAATTAAAAATTTAAGTAGCTGATGAAAACCTCATCCTCATGAGTGCGTTAACTCTGGCCACTACAGAAGCCATTAGAACGAAATTCAAACAAGTCTTTGGACTGCTCCCTTCATCCACATATTGACACAAGCTCATAATAGGTGCGATCGCGAGCATCCTGACATGATAGCAACACCAAGTGTCCCGCAAATATTTGTCGCCAGCAATCATCGAGCCGATTTGTTCCTAATCCGATGGGACGCGACAGATACCACAAAAACATTATGGCAAACCCCATACAATGATGGAACAATGGTAAAGGGACAAAGCCATTCATCCCTACACTCTCGCACTATATTTATTTACAGTGAATAATATACAGATAATAAATAGAGTTTTTTTTTATTCGTGAACGCAGCCGTTGGGTGTCAGAATTGACGCCTGTCGCATCGTGGGTTAGTGTCCCCAAATCCGTAGGTATTTTAACAGGAAAAACGATTAATTATCTGCTGAGCAGACCTTGCATTTACACAATTGAGTCGTGACCATTGAGTTAGGATGTGATTTAATTTGAATGTAATGCTGTAATTTGCATTGTTTAACATTGCGTTACTAAGACTTAACATACTTCTTGCTTACTTTACTTTGATATTTGAAAGATCATTAAAACTTCACTATCTTCAAGATCTATGTTTGCAATAAGTACTAAGTTTGATAAGTAGTAGTGAACCTACTACACTTTGGAATGGAAAACTAGCTTCATCTTTCTGATTGACCGACTCCTAGACAGTTAAAAAGGTTTACATAATTGATATAAAACCTTTGAGTTTGAGCTCCTCACCTAATTTAGAGTCAAAGGAACTTTTAAATGTTTAGGTTTGTCCCAAAAAGTTCAAACCAAAGGTGTCACAGTAAGATGCAGGATTATTCTAAAGATATCGATCTGGCCCGATCAGCGGTGCCAAACATCGCCATTTGTACGCTACCGAGACACAAAGGAGGATTACCTCACGATGTTTTGATTGCACCAGGGTCCCAACGTGTGATCTTACACATTACAAGCTTATTTTTATCCCCAGAAAACTGTATTTTACACCTTACTGCAGTAGAAATGAAGGTGGTTGGATTCGGGGTGTTAACTTTGTGAAAATTGACGAAGCGTAATGTTTTAACGACTCAACACTTCTGAGAAGATTATTTTAGATCTTTGTGGCAGCTTGTAAGGTATTTTGGCTACTTTAATGTTTAAGACCCTGGAAACAGGGACATGCGATAAGATTTAACATCTGAATGTAACACTTAGTTTTTTGGAGTAAGTAGAGATTTAAGTAACGCCTGCTAAAGGTGTGTGGTTTCGCTTGAGCCACGTTTTACAGATTTTGAGGGAGATATTGTGACGGCTAACGTAGGAACCTAATTCTAAGTGTTCTTAATAAATCTTCAAGATAATAAGACTCAATACTTATTCAAGATTGTCCAAGTATTTTCAAGCTTTGCTGACTTCTTTAAACCTAGATACATGAGTCATAATTCGCACCAACTCTTTTTACTATTTTTTATTTCTTCACGCAAATAGAATCTCTGTCTAAATAATCTCATCAACAGTCGTTACCATCAAAATCTCCCATCGTGAGAGAAAACGAATCCAAGACAAAGCATTGTCCAAACAGTAGCTAATGCGAACTTTCACAAAAGAGCTATGCAAAAGTCATGCGTATTACCAACAATGGTACGCCACAATGTTACCCTAAATCTTATCATTAGAAAGCTAATCCTTCAACGAAAGATGGCGATAATAGTGTATAATCTTCTGAACAATTGATTGAAGTGAAAACAGGACAGGAAGAAGAATAGGTGTAAGTTTTTGGAGAAATGTTTACTGCAGTTTGAGTTGGTCACGTGATTTCTGGGTGTGCGAGAAAAATTGAGATGAATACTGAATAAGTGTTGGTATATACCTACTCAATGGATAACTGAACCAATTGATGGATCATGCCATTCAAAATTAGGTCCAAAATCACTTTACAATTCTGTAAATTTTGAATCATTGACATTCGTCAATTACATATTTGAAATGTTGCACAATTAGAAACTCAGATGACAATACTCTATTATTGAGCAGAAAAGTTGCAAAACCTGATGTGTTAGCCTAGGCATTATGTAAGGATTGCCAGGGGTCCACAACCTAACCATTGAATGATGTTAGCTGTCCCAGCATCCTTTGTACTGAGGGCAAAATCATACACAGGACGATGACAGTAGCACATTCTCACTTGTAAAGAATCTCGTTTGGTCTTCACAAAGGGAGATATAAACTGCAATTCTGGACTTTCCAAGAATTCCTTCTGTCAAAGTAGGTTACTGGCCGTCTGGACATAATCCTCATCACGTCCGGCATCGATTACTTGCGTGTACCACACTATGAATAATCCTCCATTGTGGAAAAAATATGTCAAAATAAAGCTTTGTTCAATCCGGAAGGATTAAAGCTTAAGGGAACCGTTTTTAATTAAGTACTATTCGTTCGTTTTTGCATAACGTAATCGTTTGATAAGACAGTGATAAGGATGCATTTTTCGAAGAATGACTGATCTTTTTTTTCTGGTGAGGTTTAAGGGTTTATTTTTGTAAGTACACAAATTCCTGCGAATTTTAAATCATTGAATGCTTTATCTTAAATCCTTATGTAATGATCTCAAAATACAGTGATTTGAACTTATTTGATTATTGTCAACCACAAATCCTGGTCTAAAGAGAACAATTTCAATTGAATCATTGACTTTTGATGTTCTAAAAGTAAATGGACTACTGATGTTCAAATTGTAGAGCAGTGTATTATTATAATTATTGACCTACAATAATTACTTCCATTATTTCGAATCCCCAAAAATATGTAATGATCTCAACTGGAGTACCTACACTTTAGTTAGACCCGTATAAAATACGTTTACCGCTAAACGCCTTCAAAACAACGCAACGGTCTGTTTCTGTCAATCGTTTGAGGATGACATATGTAGTATCTCAGTAGTCTATCGCTATAGCTAAAAACATTTAGTGATTTGAGGCAAGCAGGCATTAAACAAATAATAAAAAGACTTCAATTCGTATCGAATATTTATTCCGAAAATTGCTTTCAAATAAAATAAATTAAGTCCAACATTTCCAGCCGTGGTCAGTTCACAAGATTCCTAATTCATCAACGCACGTAGTAGGAGTATGGAGCGTAGGGGTAGGCAGAGTAGGGAAGCGCGTAGTCGTAGGCAGCGTAGGAGTAGGCTACCGGTGACGAGTAGGCTGCCAGCGGGGCACTGTACGCTGCAGCAACTGGGTAGTCGTATTCAAGGACCAGGGGCTTCGGCTTGGCTGAGGCAAAAGCCAGAAGAGCGGCGAACATTACCTGGAGAAAATAAACATTTTATTTAAAGCTTACATCAAGGGCGTGATTGTTAATAGCCAGTAACCAAAACACTGATGACGGGTGTAAATGACATGATATATTGTATTTTTACACATTGTTTCTATGTTTCTTATCCAATTTTCATAGTGGTCTACTGGAATAAATATCTGTTGAAAAAAGCGCCTTGTGCTCTTCTGTCTCTTGAATTTTTCTCTGGGTGTTACGTGTTTTGTGTGTAACATGAATAAAAAACGATAGAAATGGTCAAGACAGTAGACTATCCATAAAATTAATACTTATAACGAATGTGCAAGGTAGTTCAATAATAACATGCAAGCAACGTCTAAGTATAGGTAGGTACTAGTCAGAAAGAATTTTGATCTTCATGTTGACTTCCCTTTTTAAGAAAACTAGAAGCAAGAGAAAACAAACTCTTCTCTTGCAACGATGTAAGTAATCAAACATGGATTCAAAACAAATAATAAAACACAATGAACCATTGGAAATACAGATAACGAAGAAAGATAAAGAAAAACTTACGTATTTGAACATCTTGAAGTTTGGTTGGTTTTCGTTTGCTGCTTTAAGAGACGATGGGACTCAAGATCCGATGTGTAATGATTGATCAGACAATAGGCCCCTCTTATATATCATCGATCAAGTATGAACGTGCCTACTATACGGCAGCGTAAGCGGATAAACTGCCCAAATATCCTGCTCCTGCGCATTAGGCATGATAATCACGCACAGCCTTACGTGGTGTCACCGAACGGAAAAAGTTATTAGATCAAGGAGTATCTAAACCTGACTTATTCTTAACCATAGTAGGCTAGTGACCCTGTCATTAATCGACAAGGAAACGAGCTCGGCACATGTCTTGTCTCAAATAAGGTGTCAAAGAGATGGGTACTTAAGTACCTTACCTACTTCCAGCATCGGGACAAATAAAGAAAGAAAGGAAAGTGAATTAAGTACCTACTTTAAAAACATACATAACGTGTGCCGCACGCACACCTTCGGCAAAACGCAAAATATAGGTACGATTAAAAGCTAAAACAATTAAAAACATATCTTTTGACCAAAATCATTTCGTACGTATTTCCATGTTTGCTTATAGCTGCTAGCTGTCCGTCCATAGACCATTTTTTTTGCAGCGAATGTTATAGGCATAGGGTTAATCTGCAGCCTAATTGCGTAACACGTTTTCGTAAACGATTACGACTAATCTGTTTGATTTTGACAGTTCAACAACATTCATTGCGTTATTTACATTGTTGAGCAGAATTTTTATCGAACTTATGAAGCAAATTATTAGTAATCTGTTTCAAAATGATTCAGATTCCGATTGACTGTGTATTACGCAATTAGAGTACTGGTAGGTATAACCATATGTTAATGGTTATCTAACTGAGTCCCCTACCAAATTATCTTGTCAATAAACGATAGGTCCCCATTTGAAACTCGACTCAACATGATTAGGCTTCAATTTGGATAATACGAGCTAACCCGAGCTCCGTTTAATAACAAATTACGTCTAACGAACTCATGTAACAAAACTCCGTCATTTCGCCGAGCGACGATCCGCCATGATTAGTAAGTTGGTACCTTTCGCGCCATTTTCGCAGTAATGGCGACATACACTCCCGTTACAGAGTAATTACTGCCCTTTGAGAGCTGAGCCGAGCATTGCCGGTAAACACCGCTTCGCCGATAGTTATCCAGAGGTTTGTTTTACTTTTAATAGGGGTGTTCTGATTAGGTGTCGTGTTGTGGGGTAGTGCCTACCAGGGACTTAAAAACAACACAAAATCAAATATGTAATACTTATGAATGTGTTTTTTGTGTTAACCCAAAACATTAACAAAAGCGTAACAGTAACATATCTGTAACAGATATAAAAGTGTTAACAGTGTTAATAAGTGTAGCGGATAAACGCGGCGGATAAAGCTTTAGATAGCCGCAATCCAGTCGCCGTGTCTGTCTGTCCGCCGCACGTTATTGTCTAACCGTGCAATTAGTATACCTAAAACTGATCTGTAAGTAACACACAAAAACACTTATTAACTCACTTTATGTAACATTTCTGTATCTGTTACATTTATTTATGTGTTTCTTTTAAATAGTTTAAAAAATCAATGTTAATTAAAAAAATTATTACGGTTATCTACCGTTTGATTCGGTTATATTGAGTCCTGATTCTACTAAGGAACAGGATACGACTGTGGTGATGTGGCCACGAGATCTCAATATTTTTAGGAGCATAGTACTTATTGTTCTATAACTATAAGTATTAAAAGTATAGGTAGGAATAGGGCACAGCAAAGCCATAAGTAGGTATTATTGCGAGTGGTGCTCAACAATCCATCAACACATTGCGTTAATCTCACAAAGTAAAACCGACTCTCAGAGCAAAAGGGCTATGGTCAAACAAATCTTCCTTATATAAAAGTACTCAGTGGGATGTTCTGAGAAGTGCCTGTGTCCGAGAGCCCGGCCTTGGCTCCGGTTACATGAGGATAACATGCTAGCAGCATAATTATTTTTATCACTCAGCATATTCTGTACCCTATTTGGTGTCACCAATGGTATCGTCTCTTCTCTCTTTCTATGGGCATCGCTCCGTACTGTTGAGCTAGTAGTAGGTAGCAAGCTAGCGAGCTTCTAGCTTTGGTGTTTGTTTGAACCCACTGAAGAAATAGCTACCTTTTTTAATTTAGCACAATGTACTATCGATACTTTAATACTTGCAAAAAAATTGAATAATCGATTTTTCTAAATTCTTTACGAATGGGCACTGTTCAATTCGCTCACTCACGGCGACATCTTTGATAAACCACCAGCAACTACAAATTATATTTTTAAATGTGCAATACTAGATGGCAATGGAAAAACAGAAAAAAACGGAAAGGAAAAGGATTTTAGTAGCCATTCCTATATCAAAAATAATAACCCTTTACACACAGAAATAAGCATAAAGTCGTTTCTAAATCAAAATAAACAAACGAAATACCAAGGAACAAAATAACTTTTTGGCAGCACTGAAAACATGTTGTCATGTGTCACTTGTCACTTTGTCAGTAATGTCAAATGTCATAATTTCATCAGAAAATTGTTTGGTTTACGCTTTACGGCTTTGGCTTTACCTGTTTATGGTTTTACTGAATAATAAACAAATATTATAGTTGCAATGATCGGTGTGCGATTAAACACGTTCAATGACACTTCTGGTGAGCCAGAACAGGATGCTAACTCAGCATTAACGGAATTAGACAAAGGTATAACCTAAACTTACTTTTAGATGGTTACTGTGCCATTTCATTCTTCATTAACTAACGAAACATACCTTTTTCTAGGCCTCCGATCTGGTAAAGTGGGTGAACAATGCGAAGCTATCGTCCGTTTCCCCCGTTTGTTCGAGAAATATCCATTTCCTATTCTTATCAACTCGTCATTCCTAAAACTGGCTGATGTGTTTCGTATGGGCAACAATTTCCTTCGTCTATGGGTGCTTCGCGTGTGCCAACAAAGCGAGAAGCATTTGGACAAGATTCTGAACGTCGACGAGTTTTTGAGAAGAGTCTTCAGTGTTCTACATTCAAACGATCCAGTAGCAAGGGCACTAGCGCTAAGGACCCTTGGTGCGGTGGCTGGGATCATACCAGAGCGGCAGAATGTGCACCATGCTATTCGTAGAGGGCTGGACAGTCATGACAATGTGGAGGTTGACGCTGCTATTTATGCTACTACCAGATTTGCTGAGCATTCCAAGTTAGTTGTTCTAATTTTCTTCCTAAAAGATTTTTCCATATTCAAATCTAATATCCACATGCCTAGATGCAAATGATACTGTGAAAAAACCTGACTCGTGAATATTTTAAATTTTAATTGCAGTTTTTTTCTCTTTTGTGATTTCTGAAATAAGCTGTTTAAAACAAAGATCTTTTATCACTATTATTTATTTTCAGTGCTTTTGCAGTGGCTATGTGCAATAAGCTCTGGGACATGGTGGACTGTGAGAGCACAGCCGCTGAGCGCAGAGCTAAGCTAGTGAGGGCTCTTAGGACTGTGCATGGTGGAGGTACGATTATCAAAAAGTCACTCAAACTTGATTGTATTGGTATATACTAAGCATCTAGCTTAGTTTATACCAATACAATCAAGTTTGAGTAGAAGATAGTAGAAGATAATAATTTATTGTTCCAAAAGCAGTTTTACAAATGATTTTCCACTAGTTGACTGCCTTGTTGGTCTAGTGGACTGCTTAGCATGAGGTCCTGGGTTCGATTCCCAGGTCGGATAAAGTGTTATTGGGTTTTTCTATCTAGAATTTCTCAGTAGCAGCTCGCAGTCTGGATTTGTGCCCGGTTGTGGCAATAGGCTTGGCCCCTATTACATGGGACTTAAACATAACTGGCAATGTGGGTGTACACCTCTGCCTAACCCTTCTGGGATTACAGGCGGGATGTAATGTTTACGTTTTAGTTAACTTTAGTCGCTGGAGGGGATTGGAACGCCAAACATATCTTCTGGGGCTCCAGGCTAACCACAACCAGAGGCAGAGAGTTGAAGAAGGCAATAGATTCAGATTCACTCAATGTACTGACTACAGGAGAGCCAACTCACTGGCCATCTGATCCCAACAAAACACCTGCCCTTATCGATTTCTTTGTTACCAAAGGAATGTCAGGACTGTACACAAAATTTGAATCATGTCTGGACGGCAACTCCGATCATACTCCAGTAATATGTACAGTGAGCACCACAATTATTTATAAAGAGCCTTGTGAGGCGTTATACAATCGTAAAACTGACTGGGACTCATTCCAGAAATTTATTGATGAAAATGTCAACTTGCACATACCCTTAAAACAGAGGAAGACATAGAAAATGCAGCCTGGTACACAACTAATCTGATTCAAACAGCCGCTTGGCGGTCGACTCCATGTATAAAGTACAGTCCGCAGAAACAAGACTATACACTTAAAATAAGAGAGAGGATAGCTGTAAAACGGAGACTGAGACGACAATGGCACACAAGCAGGAACGCACATGACAAAAGAGCCCTCAATAAAGCACAAAAGAAATTACAGGAAATGCTTAAAGAACACGATGACGACACTCGGCAAGATAAACTAAAGACTTTATCACCTCACAAAGCAGACGACTATTCCCTATGGAAAATAACTAGGTCGCTAAAACGGCCACAACAACACATACCTCCATTAAGACAGCCAAATGGTGAATGGGCGAAAGAACCTACGGATAAAGCCGAGCTATTTGCTGAATTCCTAAAAGATGTATTCAAACCAAATGAACCCAACATCGTGTATCCAGAAGAAGAAATAGACCAAATACTTGACAGCGATCAGCAAATGTCTTTACCGTTACGAGAGTGTTCCCCAACAGAAGTCTGGACGGCTATCCATAATTTGAAGAAGAAAAAGGCACCAGGCTTTGATCTGATTACATCAGAAGTCCTTATTCATCCACCGAGAAAAGGAATTGTCTTGCTAACCATTCCATTTAATGCAGTGTTGAGACTAAACTATTTCCCCCTCATCTGGAAAGTATCAATCATACATATGGTAGCTAAACCTGGAAAGCCTCCTACTGATGTCTCCTTCTACAGACCAATAAGTCTTCTCCCTTTATTGTCAAAACTGTTCGAGAAGTTATTACTGCAGCGACTGTTACCTATACTTGAGGATCAAAGAACAATTCCAGAACATCAATTTGGTTTCCGAGCAGATCACAGAACGACAGAACAAATACACAGAGTGGTTCATACAATCCGACAATCCTTGGAAAGAAAGGAGTACTGCTCGGCTGCTTTTCTTGACATACAGCAAGCATTCGACCGAGTTTGGCACAAGGGATTCCTGTCTAAACTATAGATCTGCTTACCACACACTGCATACATGCTGTTGAAATCCTACTTGGAGGACCGGGTATTTCAAGTTAAATCTGGAGACTGTCTATCTTCATTCTATCCCATAGAAGCTGGAGTGCCCCAAGGTTCGGTGCTGGGCCCTGTCCTGTACACCGTCTACACTGCTGACCTACCCACCTCAAAGTCAATTGTTACTGCAAACTATGCAGATGACACTGCAGTCTTATCCTGCGATAAAGACCAGATTAGAGCATCCACGAAACTCCAAGAACAACTGAATAAGATTGACTCATGGCTAAAAAAGTGGAGAATCAAGGCTAGTGCTGCTAAGTCTGTCCATATCACCTTCGCCCTAAGAAGAGGGGACTGCCCACAAGTGAAACTCGGTGAAGTCGTTCTGCCACAGAAAAGTACTGCCAAATACCTAGTTATGCACATCGACAGAAGACTTACCTGGCGTGAACATATAAACGCCAAAAGGGATCATCACTAAGCTTGGAAAATAAAGTTCTTATCTACAAATGCATCCTTAAACCTGTATGGACATACGGTATAGAGCTCTGGGGATCGGCAAGCCACTCTAATATTGAGATAATGCAGCGCTTCCAAAATAAGGCACTAAAAATCTTAAGTGGTGCACCTTGGTTCTTAAAAAACATCGAAGTACACGAGTACCTACAAATCCCCACTATCAAGGAGGTAGTAGAAAGGTTCTACAACAATTACAAGGAACAACTCCAACGATACAAAAATGAACTCGTTGTGACACTTCTAAAGTCCTCAGACTCTACCTACAGACTTAAAAGAGAACGAATAGCGTCAATCTAACTAACACAAAACTAATAAGTGTTTGTTATGTATTTTTGTGGTGTACAATAAAGTATATATAAATAACACATTTCTCCTGCACTATTTAAAAAAACTGTAACCTGGGAGACAGGGCCTTCCGTTAGCGTATTGACAATAAAAATATATAATACTTAATAGCCTTTTCCAACAAACATTGGCTGATGTTTGTTGGAAAAGGCTATTAAGTATTTTTCAACACAGTTGCTCATAAAGTGGGATTACACCGCTTTAAGTTCAAAATGCAGTGTTTTAAACACGCGTGCTTTTTACTTTACATTACCACACTCGTGTTTCATATTTAACTTTTTTTTCTTTCATCTCTGTAAAGAGTTTTTATGTCTAATTACAATGAATATTTTTATTATTTCCGAAATAAACCCAAGAAGATGAAAACAACGAAATTATTAATAATACCAATACAAACTGTAAAACATACAACAAAAACTGTTCGGTATCATTTTGAGAATTGTACTTTCACTAATTGTTTCAATAATTAAAGATAATAACAATACGAGTCTGTTTTTCCTCGCAAGTGTGTTGAAAAACGTCGTGTGACACGCGTGTGCATTGATCATTACAAACTCTGCAGATGTGATCACAAACACAACAACTAAAATAACAAAGATTCGATATTTTTTTTAGGGGTCAGCGACCGCTGTTAGTGTTGCTACTTGAAGTCTGCAGAGTTTCACTAGCTAATTTCATTGGACCCTCTTATATTATTTTCTAGCTGTCAGAGCTCAAGGTGTGCTGAAGCTGCTCCGATCCTTACTGGAGCGCTTCCCATCGTCCAGCTCCGTGCGCGCCGCTATCACCGCGCTTACGCATATTGCTGCGGATACCGTTGTGCATGTGCCTGATCAAGTAAGTTATAAACATGTAGCGGTGTAGATGCCGCCATCTTTTCAAACATATAGCTTGAATATCACAAAACCTAACGGAAATATTTTCAGCCGACTAAACAGATGGATTTTTGAGATGGGGCTGCAAGGGCAAGATGTTTAACCATTGCAGCGCAACATACTGCGTTATTCCCAGACTGTCCTCTCCTTTTTGAGTTATTGTTAACTGCATTCACAAATTTTGTAAAAATTGTACAGTCAGCTAGACAAAAGTAATTGTTACGAAGTCAAGAGCAGGCGTTTTGGGGGACTGTCTTATGTAATTTTGTCATTCAAAAAGTGCTAATTCTCAGCCTAGTTTGAATTGATAATTCACTTTTTATTTTATGATCAATGCACTTTCTAATAAAAATAAAAAAGTAACATGAGACTGACACACACTTGGGATTTGCAACAACAATTAGTACTATAATAGTTGTAGGTTATAGTATTTTTTACTGTCCAAAGAAGACATAAGATTTCCATTACAGGTTGAGCTACTCCTAAGCATAGCAATGAACGACGCCCGTTCCTCCGTGCGCCGCGCCGCACTGCTAGGGCTCCGCAAACTAGCAGAACACGCAGCTTTATGGCCAGCAGATTGTGTGGAGAAGCTGGTGAGGGCTGCCACTGATAGCCAGGAGATGGAGCATACTATGCTGTGCTTGCAAGTTATGCAGGTGAGTGATGTGGCTTTAAGTTAATATGTACTGAAGTTACTAAGGCAAGGTAGATTTCTTGACAACACAGCTTGACCAAATCATTATTGTGTGTTTATTTTATTAAAGGACTAAATAGTGAGTTTGTATTTAACAAGTACATATATATAGAAAGAGAAGAAAGAAGAGCTCGGAAAATTAAAGTTGCGCTTTCTTGAGTTGAGTTAAGTCTGAAGAGAGGGGGAGGATTCAATAACCCTTGAATCGGGCCACCTTTTGTATTTTCGAGAGGGAGACCAGCTATCCTAAGGCGGAGTCGGGTTACCGGTAAACAAATCCCTTTGTGACAAACTTGTGGAAGTCTCGAACAGGGTAGCGTACCTCGTAGTAAAGTAACCTAACCGAGAGGTAGAGAGCTATAGCCTCAAGGTTGTTCAGGTTTACGCACCGAGGCTCTCTGAATATTAACTTCAAGGAACTTGTTTGATGCAGTCTACGCTCCGACCAAATATGTTCCAAACTATGCTAGGATCTGAAGCGTTCCAGTCAGACCTGGAGAACCGATTCGCTGCCGTGGAAACCACAAATGACGTCGACCAGGCGCACAAATAGTGGCAATCCTCAGGGAGGACGATACGCGATTTTGCGAGATTATGACGGAACGACATGAAAACCCACATATCACTTCGATAGAACAACGGGCGCTTAACAAAAGTATTAGGACATTGTTACGACGCGACATTGTACCGGCAATGGTAAATAATGGCTTAACACAAGTTATTTTGTAACTTAGTTAGGGTGCTGGTTGCAACACCTACCTGTTTTGTTAACTAGCATTAGCACAAGTGTACCTACAGATGATACTTTTTGTGTTAACATTGTATATTGATTGATTAAATAAATTGAAATTGACCTCCGACGAAGCGATTGACCAAAATCGGGGGTCAAAAGTGTTCGTCCAATCACTTGGGAGGAGCGAAGTTGACCAAATCAAGTGGGAAGATCGTTGTTTCGAAGCTGGAGATCCTTTCGGAAGTCGAAAACTTCTACGGCCAATTTCGTGACCCTGAAAATGAGGATTCCAGAGTCAGCTAACCAGCTATTTCGCGGAAGACCTGCCAGAAGTCAGCCAAGACGAAATCGAGGCGGCTCTTAAAGAGCTTCAAAACGGGAAAGCCCCTGGTGAGGACGGGATTACGACCGAGCTCTTGAAAGCGGGAGGAAGTCTTTAAGTCGGTCTCGTTCTCTGTGAGAACTCCAGAAGCGTGGCGAAGGAGCGTGGTTTTCTTCTTCAAAAAGGGTCGTAAAACCCTTTTAAAGAATTACAGACCCATTTCGCTCCTAAGCTACGTAAATAAGTTGTTTTCAAGAGTCGTCACGAATCATCTAACGCGAAAACTCGACGAATTTTAACCACCGGAGCAGGCCGGGCATTCCGAAGATTATAATCGGCCACTGTGTCTTGCGTTTGTGGACTAGAAGCCTTTTGACTCTATGGGAACCTGTGCCCTAATTGCGTAATAG
The DNA here is from genome assembly GCA_963555695.1 of Dasypolia templi. Taxonomy (NCBI): domain Eukaryota; kingdom Metazoa; phylum Arthropoda; class Insecta; order Lepidoptera; family Noctuidae; genus Dasypolia; species Dasypolia templi. The sequence goes on along the minus strand of OY743148.1, from coordinate 2,816,073 downwards.
ACAATTAATCGGAATCTGATTAAAATACACCCAGCCCGATCACTATGTACGGCAAACCGATCCCTTGGGAGAAGCAAGCTAAATACATAGACGTGATCCTAGACCAACATTTCACCTTCAAAAAGCGCATAAAGGCGGTTCGCGCGAGCGCCTCCTTCGCTCTTGGTAGACTCCACTTTATATTGACATCCCGTTGCAAACTGTCACTTAATTGCAAACTGGGCATCTATACCGCAGTCATCCATCTCATCATGACCTATGCCTGCGTTGTATTCGTGCACGCACACCCACGTCATCTCTATAAGATGCAGACCCTCCAAAACCGTTTCCTCAGAAAGGTCACGGGAGCTCCCTACTACGTCCGTAACATGGATCTCCGCGTCGACCTTAAAATGCCCACAATAAACCAGTTCATGAAACGCTTATCTAAGTGTTTGTTCGACCCCCGACGACGCCATTACCCTCCTCCAGGAGAGTAGTAAGGCCACCAGCCCAAAACCCGATCGCCGTCCTACCGTCCTCGCCGCCGAGGCCCAAACTCAGGCCCTCCCCGACCCTTGCTCGAGCTAGCCCGCGCCGCGTGTCACTGAGCCTGTAGATTTAAATTCGTCCCTAAATAACACCAATCCTGATTCAGGTCGTCCCTTGCTGCCCTCTTCCAGCGACGCTGCCGAAGCCGAACGCCCGGTTCATATTAGTGTGTAGTCGCTTGGTTTTTAAGGCTGGAGGCCTTAATTTATTAGGGCAAACACAGGCAAGCCAGGTTAAGCAGACGACAACCTCCCAGGTTGGCCTGCGGGATGCCATGTACAAAAAATGGTTCTAATCATAAGTTCGATAGAAAAATCTGCTCAACAATGTAAAAACGCAATGAATGTTGTTGAACTGTCAAAATACAACAGATTAGTCGTAATCGTTTACAAAAATGTGTTACGTAATTAGGCTGCTGGTCTGTTTCGGAGTCTTTGCAGCGATGCCAAGTCGACAGGCGATACATCCAAGTGCTGAGATGTCTGTATGGAAACGGGACATGACCGTCCATACTTAGGACTAGCGAACTGAACATATCCTCCTGCGTCGAGGGGTGAGTAAACCCCGAAATTGTTCTCTAACGCATTGGAGGATGTAACACGCTAAACTTGGTAGGACGTAGCATTAACATCAACGGCGAGTACGTTTAAAACTTGAGATTTGCAGATGACATTCTCATACTGGCTGAATCGCTGCATAACCTGGAGCATATGCTGGACGGCCTAGTTGTTTTTCTGTACGCATTGGTCTCCGGATGAACTTGGACAAAAGCCAAATTATGTTCAACGATCACGTTCATCCCGGACCGATTGCTGTCAATGGCGGTGCTCTCAAAGTTGTTCGAGAATATGTTTTACCTCGGGAATGGGATCTCAACTAGAACATTTTATAATTAGTCTTCAAAAAAAAATCATAAATGGCAGCATAGGTAACCATTATGAAATTATTAATCATTAGAAAGCGATAAACGGCAGAATTTTTGCTAGAATAAGATTAGTAAAAATCAAGACTTCCTTGTTAAATGCTGATTTAAATATTCACACTCGTTTTTCAACAAAAAAAACATAAATGAAGCTTTTAACTTCAATTGGAGTCAAAATGGAGAAAAACTGGAATTTATTAATCAGACGATTTTCCTAGGAATCACGCTGGACGAGAAATTACAATGGGGACTAATAGCGGTTATGAAACGAGTCTAAAGTATAATTTTCAGTATGCTTCAAGTATCTTAAGACTCGTTTCAGCGCCACCATATGCTGCATTTCTGGTCTCGAATTAAATTTACTTAAAGCATTCACAGCATAGGATATATCTGGGCGCGTTCCTTGCGATAAATACAACAAGGACCCAATAATTTCTCGATATGAAGTTGTATCTACAGTTGATTTTTCTTCTTGACTCATGTTGAACTTTGATTTTGGATCAATTGGTGTTTTCACACTCTTACAATTTAACATTCCAAATTTGTTCAGTATGTCCTTAATATACTGTTTTTGATTTACACATAAAGTACCATTTTTCCTATGTCTGTGCACATGCAAGCCCAGACAATGTTTTAATTCTCCTAAATCCTTCATTTCAAAGATAGAGAATAACTTTACCTTTATGTATTTTTTTTTTTTTACTGAGCTTGTAAATAAAATTAAGTCATCTACATACACAGCTAAGAAAGTTATGTCTTCATTTTCTATGGTATAATAAATACAGGGATCAAGTGATGACTGTGTCAAACCAATTTCTTTCAGTGTATTATCCAACTTTTTATTCCATTGTCTACTGGCTTGCTTTAATCCATAAAGTGATTTTTTCAATAAACACACTTGTGTATTATTTTCTTCAAAGCTTGGGGGTTGTGACATATAAATACTTTCTTCTACATCACCCTGCAGAAAAGCAGAGACAGCATCCATTTGGTCAATATCCAAATTATATTTCACAGCTAATGCGAACAAATAGCGCAAAGATGAATATCTAATTACCGGTGAATATACTTCATTGTAATCCAATCCTTTCTTTTGAGCGCATCCTTTAATTACTAATCTCGCCTTATATTTTGCTATGTTTCCTTTCTCATCCCTTTTGGTCTTAAAAACCCATTTACAGGATATAGCTTTCTTGCCAGTGGGTAAGTCACATAACTCCCAAGTATTATTTTTCATTAATGAGTTATACTCCTCCTCCATGGCTTTCTTCCAATGGCTGGATTCTGAGCAAGACATAGCTTCTTCTACAGTTATGGGATCCTGACTTAGAGCCCAACATGCATGATTTAATTCTCCTTCATCAGTGGGTTGCCTTCTGCGAGGCCTCAAATTTATGAATGTGTTTGGAGATTCAAATGTGCAATCAGTGCTAGGTTCATATGTTGTATCCTGATCAGTTATATCTACTGTGGAGTCGAAACTCTCGTCTGAATTAGATGAAGAGCTAACCTGAACAATCGGGTCATTGTGAGCTGGGGTGGAGTTTTCATCACTGATTGGAATCTGTATGGTTTCGGTTAAAGGTACAAGTATCTGTAGTGTATTATTATTATTTATAGTTGAGCTTAAACTCTCATTCTTATCACAGGGGCAGTCTTCAATAAATGTGACATTTCTGCTTTTTGTAATCTTCTTTGTAATAGGGTTCAATAATCTATACCGTTTGGTATTTTCGCAGTATCCAAGAAAAATCATTTCTGTGGATTTTGAATCCCACTTTGATCGTTTTTCTTTCGGCACGTGAACCATAGCTTTACAGCCAAATATTTTTAAATGAGTAATGTTTGGTTTTATACCTGTCAATTTCTCCAGTGGTGTCACATAGTCAAGAACTCGAGTCGGAGAACGATTAATAATATGAGCAGCTGTCTCCACTGCCTCTGCCCAAAACTGTTTGGAAAGACCTGCATCGAACAACATGCATCTGGCACGCTCCACGAGAGTGCGATTCATCCGCTCGGCAAGACCATTTTGCTCCGGCGTATAAGGTGCAGTTGTCTGATGCTTGATACCTGTACCTGCCAAATATTTAGACATTTGATTATTAATATATTCTAAACCATTATCGGTGCGTAGTATTTTTATTTTACAGTCTAATTGATTTTCCATCTCATTCTTGTAAATTTCAAAAACTTCCTTAATATTCATTTTATTTTTCAAAAAATAGACAGATACTTTTCTTGAATAGTCATCTATGAAAGTGATGAAATACCTGGCTCCTCCCATAGATGTTGTCTCCATGGGGCCACACAAGTCCGAGTGTACTCGTTCCAATGGTATGGTAGCCCGTGAGCCTATATTCTTAAAAGGGGCCCTAGTCTGTTTACCTTTCAAACATGGAATGCAATTTTTACTGTTATTAGTATTTAATAATTTTACACCTTCAGTACATGTTGGCAATTTATTAACATCATTGTAGTTAAGATGTCCCATTCTACGGTGCCATACATCTATGCTCTGGTTATCTGAAGTTGTCATGTATGCATTACCTTTGACAGTGTTCAATTTGTACATATTATTAGTCAGCCTTGCCGTTGCTACTAATTGTTTCTCTCTATTATATATCTTACAGCCAGTTTTATTAAATATTACTTGGCAGCCATTCTTTGCCAACTGACTGACAGACAACAAGTTGATGCTTAATTGTGGAACATACAAAATATCTCTCACCTGTATGTGATTTATTTTACCATCTTCACCAATTAAATCTAAGTTAACATTACCTATTTTCTCCACGGTGACTGATGTATTGTTGGCAACCTTTATATCTTGTATCGGAGAAGCCCGGACATCATACATATAGTCAAGTATGTTAGTCATGTGTAAAGATGCTCCTGAATCCACATACCATTCCACACTGTTCATACATACATGAGCTGCTGAAAACACTGCTGCATAACCGCTATTATTATCCTTCTTTTTGTTATTACAGAACTTACTCATGTGTCCATACTTATTACAGTTGTAGCAACGGGGGCCTGCTGACTTATTCTGCTGATTATGTTTATTATTTTGTTTGTGGGTAGATTTGTGCTTTGTATAAAGAACAGAGACATTTGACTCTTTAACCTCTTGCAAAAGTTTAGTTTTTATTGAGTCTGTATTTATCTTCACACCAGAGCTTTCCAGTCCCATGATCATTGGTTTGTATTGTTCCGGCAAACCTGCCAACATCAATGTACCCAACCATTCATCGTCAACTTTAAATCCAACATTTCTCAGTTTGTGGGCGGTGGTTACAATTTTATTAACATATTCTTCTATATTTGAACATGCGTCTAATGTGGTATTCACCAAATCTCGGAGTAACCCAACTTTTCTTGTTAAACCTGAATCTTCAAAAGCATTTCGTAAATTTTGCCATACCTCCTTTGAAGTCTTTGCATCTTGGACGTGTATATAATTTACCGGGTCCAGTAGCAAAATGATTTTTGACTTTGCTTTCAGATCTTGCTTCGGATTTACCGTTACGCTATCTGCAGGTTCAACACAGTCCCACAACTCTTCGTGTTGTAAAAACGTCTGTACTGCGAATTTCCATGTGCAGTAATTCTCTCTTCCCTTTAATTTTTCTATTTGTACGTTATTCATAGCCATTTTAGGTCGGAGCCAATTCAAAAAAAATTGTTTTGTAACGGTGGCTACCTAAACATCAGAAAAAAAAACTTCGCGGAACTAGATTACTGTATACTAGGGGAGTTTCACTATTTATGACTTTTAACGGGTCATATGCCCATAACCTAGTGTAATGAAACTAAAGATATTAATTATATGCTAGTTTAATAGAAACGGTTACAACCAAGGGAGATGATTCTAGAGAAGTTTATTTAGAAGTTGACAGAACGGTGCGCGTCAAGAAACACGCTATTATATAGGGGCGCTCGAATCGTTCAGAAACAATGAAGTTCGGTTTATGTTCATATTCCAATAGGGACCACATATAACATCTCTTGCGGGGCGGCTAAGCTCTGCCGCTTATGCTGTTAGAAAGATAAGACAGTTAACAGATGCAGAAACCGCGCGTTTGGTCTATTTTAGCTACTTCCACAGCATTATGTCGTATGGCATTTTACTGTGGGGTCGGGCTGCTGACATTGAATCCATTTTTATTTTGCAAAAGAGAGCTGTCAGAGCCATATACAATCTTCCTCGTCGCGAATCTCTCAGGGAACTATTTAAAGGGATTAATATTATGACAGTACCTTGCCAATTAATTTATGAACATATTATGTATGTAACAAAAAATCTACATCTTTTTAATAAAATAAGTGATAGACATAATTTGAATACTAGAAATAAAGATAAAATAGATCAACCATTTTTCAGATTAGCTAAAGTACATACATCGTTTATGGGGTACTGTGTTAAATGTTATAACAAAATACCCTGCGATATATTGCAATTAAATGAAAGAAAATTTTAAATTCGTATAAAAAGTACACTTTGCAGACAAGCTTATTACAAATTAGAGGACTATATACAAGATAAGAATGCTTGGACACATGATGGTCCAGCTCCATAGGACAATCCCGTCTAGACAAAATCACACTGGTTGCTAATTTATTGTATAAAAACTTTGAGAAGAGTAAGTAACATTGAACAATAATAATAGCTGGGAAACGACTTTTATTTTTGGTGTGAAAATTTGCAGTTTGCGGTAGTGCGCAATGCGTGTGTTACTTAAATCATTGTGCTTCTGGGTGCATCCAACGGTACAGGGGTCGTGAAGGGTATTCAAAGTAGTGTTACAACTTAAAAAAACTTGTTTTCGTAAAATAATGTCAGTAAAAGTTGAAATTTTATCCTTCCATATCTCCGTAACTAAAGGGTTTTTCAAAAAGACGGGTCGATGTTAATATGAAATAAAAGACGCTGTGTTCGAGCTATTATCAAAATTCTTTTTTAATTGAAAGGCTCAAGTATGCCATTATGTATAGAATACCACATCATTTAAAAGTTCGCCGCGATTTCTCACGGTTGCCCGGATCCGAGTGGTCCAATTTTTAACAACTGCCGCATAGATCTGATCTTAAGGTTGGTCGTTTGCGGCCTATTGGCATAAACCTGCGACTTCAGAAAACCCCACAAGATTGTTTACCGAACCGGTGGTTTCAAATTTGGTCACCAAACGTTGGAGAGTAGACTTTGAAGGGCCACCGCGTCTGCCTCAAAATGGGCGCAAAGCGCACAAAGTTTGCACTAACGAACATTGATTTTGAAATTTTTATCATTTGCACGTGCTGCTCAATCGTGTAACTGGTCATGGTGATTTGGCATGAGTTAGCAAATAATTATAAATAGGTTAGAATAAAATTGCCAAAAAAATTGAAAAACCCGTTAGAAGGTCCACAGGTATGGTCCAGTACAAAAATATGATTACAACGACGGGGACTACAAGTAAATCTCGGCTTCGTCAAGTGTCTTATAAATAAATTAAAATAAATTGAAAGTTTTTATTAAATGATAAACGATTTTATTTCTGTAAGTAGGTTTTTACAAACACTTTTACACGTCAATCATATTTTAAAAGTAGCTGAGATCGGATCGGGACTGTTGTTTCTCACACAATTGTTCTACAGCACAAAATTGAGGCAGCTCCGGTAAGTTATAAGGATACTTGTGATGGTGCTACGCCGCAACTTCCCATGAGTTACTTACAATGTTGAGACTTAATGGGGATGACTAATATTTAAAATGTTAAAAAAAATAGTGTCTTTTTTAAAGAAGGCATTGTAAAAATGAGATATGTAATCGAAAAAATCTGTTTAATCTATGTAAATTTGAAGATGCTACACACTTTAAAAGTTTTTGGGGGGGATTATTCCCGTCCTGTCGCGCGGTTCGGACGATGTATGGCGCCAGTATGAAGTTGAGAAGTCGTGACGTCACTTCTACGATAGTGCTGTCCTTGTCTAACACTTACTTTAAAACGTTTATAACCTGGCATTGTTTTACACATTTGTAATGTTGTTTGCACTATTTGGAAACAAACATTTATTTGAGTTAAAAATAAAAAGTTGTCATCATTTACAGCCTATTAAACCACGTAAAATAAAGAATAAGTTTAGGTGCTAGGATGTTATATTATTGTTCTTTTAACACCCGTCATTCATCTCAGATTTTGAAAAAATCTGGTTTTGCCAAATATCATGACAATTTGTAGCGTAGTAAAACAAGAAAAAAATAATCCTTTCCAAAATAACTATTTAAATTAGTCTGAGAATCAGTACTTTATTAAATTTTTCTTCAAATTCAAATTTATTTATTTAGTGAACACAGGGTACAGAAGGTGTTATAATACATTAGATCCAAACTGTCCCGCCAAAAGGCATGCAAAATATCAAAGGTTCTATATTATACAATAATCAAAATTACAAAATTATATAGTTAATTAATTATTATCAATGCCCTTCGTTCCACGTATTTTGTCTGCAGAAACTAGTATCCTGCCCAGCAGTATGTGCAGCAGCAGCGTCTCCTACCGGCGGTTGTGCAGCACTACGTCGTTACTGCAGCGAGGCTACCCTGTCAGCTGACCTCGCCCGCGCCGCTACTGCTGCGGATGTACTCACACGGCTGATAGTACACTGGTGAGCTTTAGTGTTTCTTTTCCTAGAAAGATACTTCTGTATGACTTTTGTGTTGCTAATTTAGGGCTGGCGCACATGTGCTGGCGTTTAGGTTCGGATAGCGCAGCGTGGATATCACTACCAAACAGATTTGACTTTGCGGTTACACGTAACCTTTACGATTTATGCCTCAATTACATGCTTTACTTAGTACTGACGTGATTCCAGCTACATGAAACCCGTTATTTTTAATTTGTCTGTCTGTGATGTCTTGTTTATACCTTTTTAGTTGGCGTTGTTTGTCGTAGTAGGGTTTAAGTTTTTTTTTTCTTTTGGCACAATGTTCATCACGTAGCAAATTCAAGTCTCAGTACACTTTATAGATCTCAGAAATTAATGATTAAATTCTTGTTCAAGCTACGAAGAAAGTCTTCCAGTTGAGGGCGGGGACTTGATGTTAGCTCTGGAAACTTTAGTCATAGCGACCGGAGATAACAACAACCAAAACAGTATCAAACCACTTCGTGTCGCGTTGCGCTGCTTGGTAAGGAAAATAAATGATATAAATGAACATAGTTTCTGTATTAAACATTTGATGAACACAGGTCGAGATTAATAAACGTTACTTTGCTCGTACTTTCGCTTTCATAAATGATAAATTATGTTTAATAAGTAGGTTTATACAAACACTTTAAAACATCAATAATATTTTAACGACTAGGTCAGGTCGGTGTTTCCTACATGACTACTCTGAAAAGGAACACCGATACAAACTAAGAGGCCACAGTTCCTTTTAAAGTCTAGACTTTATTTTGGTCAGATCATGTAAGAAACATGTGGATTAGGGTTTGGGAAGTCTCGACAGTCTCAAAGTCCCGACATGAGACAACCCACGAACACAGTACCGGGGTGTCCCGGGACTTCGAGACTTCTCAGAATAAAATTTGAATGAAGTTAATTTTGAGCCAGGTATATCAATAAAAAATATCAATTAGTTTGTGAATTTTGTAATAATGCCACCGGACAAGGAGATCACTCTCGTTTTCAACAGATGTCGGTTTTATTGTGTTTAAAGCTTTGTAAAGTAGTTCTTAACTTTCAGTACATTTTCCGATTGCTTCAAACAACTGGAACTCTTTTTTTAATGCTGCTCTAGATTTTTCCGAGTATTTCGGGTTAATTTTCTTCGGGTAAACGACTCGTCGGGTTCGTTCTGTACTATAGAGGTACTAGTTCTAGGTTCGGCGTCCATTGTTTTTAAAAATAAAGTTTGAATACAAGGGATATTCTTAGAAAGTCTCCAATACAGGTCTTCCGCGAAAAAAATAAGTGCAGTTTACTCTCAACTCGAAGTAAAAAAAAGTATTTTGTGACTGTAAGCTGTGGCGGGTAGTCTCGAGACTGGACCAGAAACAACTAACTTTACAATAAGTCTCGGTACCTCGAGACACAAGACGTCCCCATACCCAAACGCAGACCGATTAATTTCTGAAATGGTCTTTTGAGAAAAGAATCACACAGATTTGTGCGAACCTGTCCAGTAAGTGCACGCTAAGTAACGTTTATTTATCTCGGCCTAAGAATTTAAAGTTTATCTGAACTTTATACTAGCCTCTATGCGCGCCATCACGCCTTTGAATGACTGAAGAAAGCTTCAGTGTTTATGACGTAATGCTTATGTACGTAGGTGCAACTCAGCCGCGCTGAAGCCACAGTGTACGCATCCCGCACCGCCAACGTTGTAGGCACCCAGCTACAAGCGTGCGGCAGTGCCGGCGGGCCCCGCATGGCGGCGCTGCTGGAGGCGCTGGCCGCGCTGGGCGGCGCGCCGCATGCGCCCGCGCACCTCGCGCCCGCCATGCCGGCTCTGCATCAGGTGTTACTGCACCTGCAGCAGTAAGTACAACGTTGTAGGCACCCAGCTACAAGCGTGCGGCAGTGCCGGCGGGCCCCGCATGGCGGCGCTGCTGGAGGCGCTGGCCGCGCTGGGCGGCGCGCCGCATGCGCCCGCGCACCTCGCGCCCGCCATGCCGGCTCTGCATCAGGTGTTACTGCACCTGCAGCGGTAAGTACAACGTTGTATTCATTGAAAAATACTATTATTCTCCCTTTACTTTTAGTTACACTGAAATGAACACTTAATTTAATGTAATTTTATCTTAACAAATATACTTATCTCATTGTTTCGATTCTTGACGATAAATGTACAGTGCCGACTGTTGTTTTAACTTGAGTGAGTAACTTTAAAATAATTTTATTTAGTGACAAATTATTTAATTTTTACCCGGCTACGGCGAAGCAAAGAAGAGATTTATATATTCACTCGTTACATATAATATTAATGTTTCTATGCCTAATATGCCATACGGGTCGATTGGAAGTAAAGCTACGTTTGCCGCGGTCGGTTCTTGGATGATTGAACATCCATTACATATCGAGGCCCCTCCGTGCCTCGGAAAGAATGTCAAACCGTTGGTCCCGGCTGTCATACGTAGATCTTTGCTGGTCGTTATGAGTACTTACAACCCTAAAAGTCTGACGACCACACTTGCTAAGGGGTATCGTCTTACCCAGTAACAGGGTCATGGTCAGAAAGGCAGTTACTGTTGGTTAGACTGGAAGCCGACCCCAACGTAGTTGGGAAAAGGCTAGGCAGGGCAATATAAGGTAGTTTGTACAAGGTTCTCCCATTTTATTAAACATAAACATAACATCACACCTGGATCCCTGAAGGGTTAGGCAGAAGTGTACCTATAGTACACCCATTTTATTGTTACATCTTAATTTATGTACCTACAGTCTAAACAAATACAACATTAGTTTTAGTATAAGCGAAACCCGAACACACACACACGTGTGCGTGCTGCATTATTTCTGCTCCTGGCTCTAGCGTCGTCTTGCTATCATCAATTGAGATCATAAGTTTAACAATGGTATGATGTTATTTTATTTTAAGCTATAGCAAATATTGCAAACAATATTATAAAAATTTAAAAATAACTGCCAGACAAAGACGGCACATCACAAAAGATGTCACGACTGTGTAACTTCACACTAGCGCCATACATTTTCCGTACCACGCGACTAGGACGGGAACAATCCCTTCCAAAAGCTTTTAAAGCGTGTAGCTTCTCCATATTTCCATCGAATTTACAGATTTTTTAATTATTTATTTTTACTGTGCCAACTTTGAAAAATACGTTATTGTTCGAAAATTTCTAATATTAGCCATCATCCCTGTTGTAAAAACGTACGCAGTGAACGATAAGGCGCGGAAACGAAAAAAAATTGTTGCAATATCAATTATCGATTTCGTTGACACTGGACGGTCCACTCAATCTGTGTGGTTCTTTCCTCAAAAGACCATTTCAGACATCAATCCATATGTTCTTAACATGATCTGAACAAGATTATGTCTAGACTTTAAAACTGACTGACCTCTGATTTTGCTTCGGCCTTTCTTCTCGGAGTAGTCAGATAGGAAACGCCGACCTCATCTAGTTTAAAAAAAAAATGTTTGACGTGTAAAAGTATTTGAACAAACCCACTTACAGAAATAAAATAATTTATAATTTATCATTGCTTACCCTCTGTTTTTATTAGGCCATGCTACTTTTGGGCTTGTATGAAGGTACAGGGGTCACACAGCATGCTGAGCACTATTGACAAGTCCTGAAGGACGATTTTTAAGAACATTCGCATTCTAAATCTGATTCTGTCAAAGATTGTTTGTATACGGTTTATGCCAATGATTTTTGCTGGCAAGAGTTTGCTACTAGATTTTGAATGTTTTTAAATATGAGTATTTGCCTAGTCCTGACATCTTGCTATGTTCACAGCGTCAACGCGATAGAGAACCCTCCCGACGACGGCACGGCACTAGTGTTGCTGTGCACGGTGCTGTTCCAGGAGCGTGCCGGCAAGGCGCTCACACACAGCATTAGTCCGGCCTGGCAGGGCACTATATTGAGAACTATTGCTAAGGCTGACGGGTGGGTGCGGTATCGAGTTGCTAGGGCGGCGTTGAGGTGAGTTTTACAATTTATTTTTTCATATTATTTCTGTACTTTCATGGCCTAACGGCAGCTTTTGCAGATTTCATAGCTCTACATCTGCCAAACTTTTGTTGTATTTTAGTTCTGCATTAAATTTTAATCGAACTTGAAATTGGTATTGGCAAGTTGCTAAACAGCATAAAAAACAGAGAAGCAATTGATATTGTTTTTTGACAAGTGATTGGAAAGGTACATTAAGAACTATATCATTTGTGTGTTATTCTTTACTGTTTGAGCTATTACAATCGCCTTGTTTCCTCGTTTTGTAAGGAGTTTGAAATAAATTTATTTAAAAATAATGTCTTTAAATAGGTACGGTCACCATACCCTAGCGGCGGCTATCTTGAAGCGTTTGTCAGAGGAAGCGCCCAGTGAAGCGGCACAACGTTGGTTGACTGCGTTGTATCGTGCTGCTGCCGCTGATGCTAAGCTGATTGAAGATGGTAACGTGCCTTTTGATTCTTTAATTTTATTTATTTATTCAAAACAGAGGATTGTAGTACATGTGGTGATGATATACGTACAATGACGTAAAAGTTACATAGTGCTTCTGATATTATTGTTATAATTTCGAAGAATTGAGTTAGACAATTCAAAGTTTAAGACAAAGTTGTTTTGATTTTCTTAATTGAATTAAATAATTTAAGATAAATGTGTGTGTGAGCTTGTCCATGTTCATAACCTACGTTAAGTTTCATCATACGACTTGTTTTGGAGTCGCGATTGTACAATCTTTTTGCATTTGTAATATGGTAGACCGTAGATTTGACAGTCTTAGTTTATCTTGTTGTATAGTATATTAGTTCAACCAGGTTTCAGACTGGCTAAAGTAGACTCATCTTTCATTGGGTACTGTTTAAAATGTTACAATAAAATACCTCCCCACATACTTAAACTGAATTAGACGAAATTCAAATTCTTTGTAAAATGCACACTATGCAGGCAGGCATATTATTATAAGTTAGGGGATTAAATCGCTGATAAAAATGCCTGGCTCAATGCTGCTCCTGCTCCACACCACAACTAATTAATAAACATTTGAAATACTGTTGGAGTTGCTGAAGATTTTACGAATATATTTGCATTATATAAACTCAATCTCCTTTATATTATATAAATGCATAGCACAGGTGTGAATCCTTTGTACTATGGAGCTACCATTTACCGGGGAATGTCTTACATTGACTTGAATGTGCCCTGGCGGCTGATAGTATGTCATGCTCACTCAAATGTCTAGCTGACGGTGGCGCGTGTGTTGGATCATTTAGCTCCCTTCAAAATGGTTGAGCTGAATGGTGCTGATCCATGTGTGATGTTCGTGAAACGAGCGCCGTCAGTTGAGACTGATCATCTCTTAGCTAAGAAACGGCCCCAAAGGAAGTGGACGTGGCGAAGTCCCGACACTGTGACAAAAAATGAGATCGACTTCATCATGACGGATAGCAAGCACATATTCAGAGATGTCTCAGTGATCAACAGGTTCAATACCGGGTCTGATCACCGACTGCTCCGAGGCTCTCTGAATATCAACTTAAAGCTTGAAAGAAACCGTCTGTTGAAGTCCACGCTCCGACCTAACCCAATCCAAATCATGGCGGGCACCGAGAAGTTCCAGCAGGCTCTCGGGAATAGATTCCTTGCCTTGGATCCCACTGATGACGCCGACGAGACCCTACACAATCTGGTCGAAACGTTGAGAGACGAGGGCATCAAGTTCTGCCAAAAGCAGCGTACTGGCAGGAAATCCAAACTCTCGGATGAGACTCTCAGGCTGTTGGCAAAAAGACGGGAAACCACCCAAGCGACTTTGTCAGATAGGTCAGACCTGAACAAGCGAATTGCGAAGATGGTACGGCACGACCTTCGGAGCTCCAACACACGCCTCATTGAAGAGGCAATAGAGCGAAACCGAGGGTCCAAAGTATTCACTCAGCAGCTTGGCAGGAGCCACCTGACGAAGCTTAAAACGCACGACGGGAGGACTGTATTGTCGAAACCGGAGATATTCGCCGAGATAGAGGATTTCTATGGCCGATTATACGCTGCACATGCCCCTCGTTCCCAACGAGATGACCACTATTCCAGAGCCACCCTGACACGCCACTATACCGACGAACTGCCAGACATCAGTCAAGACGAGATCGTGTTAGCTCTAAGGCAGCTTAAAAATGGAAAAGCCCCCGGTGAGGACGGCATAACGTCAGAGCTTTTGAAAGCCGGAGGAGCTCCTGTTATACAGGAACTACAGAACCTCTTCAACGATGTCCTTCACAGTGGGAGAACTCCAAAGGCGTGGAGCAGGAGTTTGGTGGTGCTCTTTTTTAAGAAGGGTGATAAAGCCCTCCTTAAAAACTACAGACCCATCTCACTCCTGAGCCACGTCTATAAGCTGTTCTCACGAGTGGTCACGAACCGTCTCGCCAGGAGACTCGACGAGTTCCAGCCACCGGAACAGGCCGGGTTTCGCGGAGGATATGGCACCATAGACCACATACACACAGTGAGGCAGATTATACAGAAGTCCGAAGAGTATAATCAGCCCCTGTGTCTGGCCTTTGTGGACTATGAGAAGGCCTTTGATTCTGTCGAAACCTGGGCTGTTCTGGAATCCTTACAGCGATGCCAAGTAGACTGTCGCTATATCGAGGTACTGAGATGTCTTTACGACGCCGCCATCATGAGTTTCCAAGTACAGGACCAGCAGTCCAAACCCATCCAACTGCGCAGAGGAGTGAGACAGGGGGATGTTATATCCCCGAAACTGTTCACGAGCGCGTTGGAAGATATGTTTAAGACGCTGGACTGGAAAGGTAAGGGAATTAACATAAACGGCGATTACATCTCACACCTGCGATTTGCTGATGACATAGTCTTAATGGCGGAGTCGTTGGAGGAGCTGAACCAGATGCTGGGCGGCCTAGCTTCAGCCTCGCGACGCATCGGTCTCGGCATGAATTTGGATAAAACCAAAGTCATGGTCAATGGTCTCATTGATCCGGGACCGGTCGTCGTACATGGCCACCCTCTCGAAATTGTTTCCGAGTACACTTACCTTGGGCAAATTCTGCAGTTAGGTAAAAACAATTTTGAGAGGGAGGCCAAGAGGAGGATCCAGCTAGGTTGGGCAGCGTTTGGGAAACTACGCCGAGTCTTCTCGTCATCCATACCGCAATGCTTGAAAACTAAAGTTTTCAATCAGTGCGTCCTACCCGTCATGACCTACGGAGCTGAGACGTGGACACTCACGATAGGGCTGGTCCACCAGTTTAAAGTCGCTCAGCGAGCTATGGAAAGAGCTATGCTCGGAGTCTCTCTGAAGGATAGAATTCGCAACGAATACAACCGACAGAGAACCAAAGTTATCGACATAGCTCAAAGAATTAGCAAGCTGAAGTGGCAGTGGGCCGGCCATATCTCGCGAAGAACCGACAACCGCTGGGGTAAACGAGTTCTTGAGTGGAGACCGCGACTCGGCAAACGTAGTGTAGGACGCCCTCCGGCCAGGTGGGATGACGATCTGCGAAAGACTGCAGGCAGATGCTGGATGCGTCGAGCTGAAGACAGGGCGCTATGGCGCTCATTAGGGGAGGCCTATGTCCAGCAGTGGACTACTATAGGCTGATGATGATGATGATGATGATGATGATGATGATGATCTCTTAGCTGTCCCGGCATATATATTTTTTATTTTTTTGCTACACTGTGGACGCTCTTAACGTGTATGGTTTTTGTACATCGTTCTCACCTATAGAATCAAGATTAATTGATGTAACTAATATATTTGTAAGAACAATATTTTTTAAAGAATGTCCATGGAGTTTCTTGCCCGTTCTACTCCATAGGTACCAACTACGCTTTGGAATGGGCAACTATCTTAATATTTCTGACAGACCACTCCTTGACAATCTCGAAAGGGCCTGTAAATGGTTTAATTGAAATAAATGCTTTGAGTTTGAAAAACGGACCAAGAAAATGAGAAAATCTCTTGACAAAAGTTGAGCGTACACGCGGAAGGGTGCACATCCCATATTTTCGACGTTTACTACGTTTTTATTTTCTATTAACCGGTATGGGGTGTAGCGGTTCTGCAGAATTAGTCTGTAGTATGAAGTATTGCCGAACATTTAGCAGTTTGCAGTCATTGTGTAGTTGATCGGTTGGAAACAGAATAGGACGAAAAGTGGCTAACTTTTAATATGGCCCTATGTGCTACTTGAGGATGGTTTTAGCTGCGCCGCCCCAACAAGAAATGCAATATGTTAAGATGGATAGGCCAAGTGCGAAATATACATTACGTATTATAGTAGGATTGGCAATATGCCGGAGAGTTTTAAAGATGTATATCAGTTTGCGAACTCATCCAGTTAGCAGACCAAAATGAGACTTAAACTTGAGATTCCTGTCCAACACTATTCCAAGGTATCTGATGCTTTTAACAGAGGTTAAAAGAGGGCATTGAGAGATTAAACCCAGTATTTGAGAATGACCAGAGTGAGCTTTGATCGAAATTGGACTCTTGGGTGAGAGACCGAGCTGTTAGAATAAGTCAGAAATTTCAGTTTAGAGTGTGTGCTGTGTCATCTGCAAAGGATATTATCTTAACAAAACGATATTGAGATCACACAGGTCATTAATAAAGATTAAGAAAATAATGGGGCCCAAAATGCTTCCTTGGGGTACCCCGTAGTGAGTTGAAAGCTCGTCCATGTAATGGCCATCGATCCTGACTTTTTGCGAACGATTGGAGAGATAGCTTTTGAAAGGTAGAGATAGCCCCCTGACGCCTATTCTCTCAAGTTTGATTAAGAGTGTGGAGACGGGAACAGTGCGGAACGCTTTCGCGAGATCTAGAAACATAGTAAGGACCATTTTATTTTTATTTATATGATCAATGACAAAGCTGATCATGAACTGCGTCACAGGCTGACTTAGTTTTGCGGAAGCCATATTGTTGTTGCGAGATTATTCGGCAAGGTTCCGTCACCCCCCTTGAAGATTGGATAGATTATTGCCTTTTAAAAGGAAGTTGGAAAAACACAACAAATATTGAATATATAGCACAAAATTGGCGCCAGATTGGTGGAAAATTTCTGTAGTATTGTAGGTGAAATGCCATCCCAACCAGTAGCAGCATGTGGTTACAGTGAATTTATGATAGATATAATTTCTTCCGTGTCAGTTTTATTCAAGACTAAGGATGAAGTTGATATAGAACTGTTTTGTAGGGTAGGTGGTTGTTGTGAGGGCCTCGTATTTATAATGTCATCTGCAAGTTTCTTGCCAATATTGACAAAAAAGGAACTCACATAGCTACATGACTGTACGGGTGTGAATGATGAGGATAGCAATTGAGTGGACGAGCATGTAGTTTTTGTGGTGTTTGTTATCTGTTCCATCTGTGAACAATTAAATGGTTCCTGTTTATAATATTGGTGTAGATAGTGTGTAGGTACATGAAAATGATTTGGTTGAAACGCTGTGAGTAGGACGTTTTGTATGAACATTAAACGGAAAAGAAAGTTTTGTTAAAATCTCAATTTAAATTAAGAATTTTGTTTCTTTCGATGTTCTGGCGTTGATGCAGAAAAAGAAAGTTGCAAGTTTTCTTTTTGACAGCAGTGTATTGCAAGATATGTAAAATTAGTAAGTATGTTGACATTAGCCTCTGTGACTTAAGTATGGTCAAGAGGATATTGCTTAAGCAGATGCAGAATATAAGTAGTCCGTTATCCTTTCTCAGGCATAGCCGGTCTCGAAGAGGCCAGCTCGGGCTGGGAAGTGTCGAGCGGCTGGGGCGGCGTCGGCGGCGGCGGCGGCGCGGGCGCGGGCGGCTGCGGCGGCGGCTGTACGGGCTGCGGCGCGTGCGGCCCGCTGGCGCCCGCCTGGCTGCGCGCGCGTGCCGCCGCCCTGCGCGCGCTGGCCCGCGCGGCGCACGCCGCCAGGACCTTGTGCACGCAGCCGCCGCCCGCTGTAGCGCATACCTACTCGCAGGTATCTTACTCTCAATATTATTCAAATATATCATTTCAGAGAGATTTATTAACATACGATTTAGTTTGTCAAGTGATGTAAAAAACCTTAAATAACTTCGAAAATATTTGATTAAATTCTAATCTCACTTTTATTTCCTTTTAAATGACCTCTTTAAGAATTTTTGCTCACCGGTAGCTACGAAAAGAAATCATTATGCACTGGGGTGGTTACGATTGTAGGTATATTACGTTTGATGATTTTCTACCAAGCACTTTTATATAGTGACAGCGAAAATTGGTGGGCGGTAAAATGGCGTCTAATCATTTTGCCAATATAAAAATACCGCTGCGTTTGATAGAAATTATCTTGAATCGAAATATACCCATTATCGTGACTGCCCCGATGCACTTGACAGGATTTTTTTCCTTGCCAGTATGGAAAAATTCTAAACTTCAGGTCATGGATAAACGCTGAAAGGATTTAAAATTAAATTAAATTGACATTAGAATTATGTTCGAAGACATTTAAGGGGCGGACGAACAACGCACGTTATAGAAATTCGAGGCCGGATTCGGAATATTGCTATCTCTGTTTGACAAAATAAGGGAGTGAGCGACGCGGTGCGCAGCCGTGTGTGTGTGACTGTGTGAGTAGATAGATAGCTATTATGAGCTGTACTGTACTAACTGTACCATACATTCATTCGTAACGACTCTGAAGATATTTCTATCTATTAGTAATTAGGTATGTTCATGATTTGCGTTGTTTTTGTTGACGACTTTGGGGAATCGTTTGTAAATCTACAGCTTTTTGGAAATTTCTTTATAATACCGGTATCTCAACATAATTATAAGAATATTTGGACATCTAGGCCTTGTAGAGAAAATCAAGAAAAGTACCTATATGCTGTTGGTGTTCTTGAATAAATTATATAAGGTACTACTTATGGTACTTATACATCATCATCGCGCGTGGTCTTAGGCACCGTCCTAATAGAACGCGATTGCGCGATCATCGCGCGAGTAAGCGATGCACCATCGCGTGTACGCGCGATGGCAAAAACTGGTGTCCTAATTGATCATCATCGCGCGAATTGACGACGCGACGAAATAAAATGCCGCCGGCCGGGCCGGCAAGGCGAGAGGGCGCGGGCGCGGTGTCCCGCTGCGCCGACGCGATTCGCGCGAATTTCAATTAGGACACCTATTCGAATCCAGTATGTTTGATCGCGCGTTCGTACGAGATACGTTCGCACGAATAGATTTACAAACATTTTGATGGCGCGACATCGTTTTGCGATTGTCAGTTAGGACACCTATTCGAGTTCAATATGTTTGATCACGCGTTCGTACTATTGAAATTCGCGCGAACCTGCGATGATCGCGCATTTGCGTTCTATTAGGGCGATGCCTTAGGGGGAACCGGCCGACGTTGTACGCCGAGTAAATACAAATTATAGGGATATATATAATTTATTCCCTAGGTCTCCTCTTTAAAAAAACTAAGGTTTCTTCTGTCTTATTTATCTACTTATTACTTTCACTAAACTAAAAATTGTTACTAAATGTATAAATAATGAATACAAGTCAAATAATAAAAGTATCAAATAAAAAATATTCCACTAATTTATACCTATTTACGTCCGTCGTATACCGTCCTGAGCTAAAAACAATAAAAATAAAGGATTTTTAATAAATTTTTATTTTGTTATGTTCTGCATAAATATTGCTATTACCATTGTTATTGTTGATTCATCTATTAAAAAAAAAAAACAAAACGTTATAAAGTCGGACAAACGTTACAGTACCAATAAAGACGTCCAGTGTCCTTGAGATAATTTTTTCACTCACTGCATCTTCAACGCACTGCTTAGCGCCGAGAGTTGAAAATCCAACAGTGTGCTGCACTCTGTTGTAATTCTCAATGCTCGGTTCAACACCGAGAGTTAAAAATGCAGTACGTGATAGAATCCCGCCTCGAGATATTTACGTCCGTGCGAACATGGTCCAACGCAACAAAAAAAGCTCCATACGTAGGTAGATAGGTAGGTAAATACTAATTTATACTAAATAAACTTAGGTACCTAGTAGTGTGAAACTCAAACCAAGAAACTTTACAGTAATAGCTTATACATCAGAATAACACATAGACAATAATTTATAAAGATTGTGTGATTTGTCTATACTAATATTATAAAGAGGAAAGATTTGATTGTTTGTTTGTATTGAATAGGCTACGAAACTACTGGACCAATTTGAAAAATTGTTTTACCAGTTTCTACTAAAAAAAGTATTTTATATTTTTTATATTAGTTCATCAGACATAATTTCTGCTTCTGCCGAAGTTATGTCTGATGAACATAGGCTACTTTTTTTTTCGAAATCCACGCGGACGAAGTCACGGGCGAAGTGCTAGTACATAATATAATGATAAGTATAAAGTAAGTCAGAAAAAATGCAGCCCTCTGAGAGCTATCTTGTCGTGCGCTGTCTAAGCCGTATGGTGTTGGTGTAGACGTAGTACACGATGATAATGTATCGTGGGATTGTTTGTCGTAAACAATTCTAAATAAAAGTCCGCGACAGCAGACATCTACATTTTATGTGGAAGCTATTATAGCCAAAATAGTGAGCCATAAATGAATTGCTTTTATGTTTTTACAAATCACATTTTAGAGTTTTAGTTAATTCTCATCAAAATTAATACCTTTATCGCTTTAAGTGTTTGATGTAGATAAACTTTGTCTTTTACACTTATTAATTTGGACGGATTGTTCAAAAGTTACCACTATCCGAACGGAGGATACCGCGCGCAGAGCGGGGCTGAGATGTTTCACGGCTAATCCGCTGAACTGTGTTTCAAGCCTGGGGAAAGTTGCCTATGTACTTATAGGCTACTTTTCATCAACACTCCACATGGGCGAAGCCGCGAGAAAGTAATAACGTTAGAAAAGTCCGTATTGTAATGTTACGTATCAACTTTTTTATCAAATTTATTGCATTATTGTGTACTAAAACAATTTACTTGTTTTATTTTTGCAATATTTATTTTCTTAAATTGCAAAGTATAAACACATAAATTAATGTTGACTTCGTAATTGAATTACACAAAGAAAATTTCAGTTGATGTATCAAGGCTAGGTTACTCGATACCAAATATAAGGCCAATCTAAATCCAAGTTCACAGCATTTATAAGTCAATAGTGTCAAAAATATTACAATACAATTGTGCAAATAAATACGCACGCCCAGGACAATAAAGTAATCGTCTAACACTGACAACAAACACGGAAAACGCCGGCGCGCGGGGTTTTCCGTGTTTGTTGTTTCCGGCGATAGCACTACTAGCTATTGAAAAATTGTGATAAATTTTGATGTGTTCCGTAATACCAAAAATAATGAAAGAAAAATTAATATATTTTCTGTTTTTTTCGACTTTTCGTAACAAGATAATATAAGCTATGTTTATAATACAACAACATTACAGATATTGTTGTTTATAGTACAGAAAAAAACGATAAGAAAACATGTCATTTACGCTGTAAAAAAAGTGCGAAATCCAATTAGCTTAAACTTCATTTTAGATAAGTATTTTGCAAAAAAAAAAGATTTAGGAACCTAGATAAATACTGTCTTAATCCGAATATAAGCATAATGTGGTGGAATATTAAATTGCAAAAGGTTTCGGTATTACGTTTGTATGGACAAATTCAGTCATCGCCCTGCTCTTAAGATGTTGATTATTATTATATCCGGCACGAATGGACCGAAAAAAAGGGCAGCGGCGCGATTATATGTCCAGCTCGAATGGATCAATTAACAGGGAAGTGGAGTTTGTTTGTATCAACACCAATCTCAATTAACACAGAGTAATTAGGCCAGCACTCATCTGGGTTTATCTTCCTGCTCTTTCTTGAAATTTAACCTCTTGATGAAGTCTGCAGTAATATGTTGAAGCGGTTTTACGCGATGGTAATAATTTACACGAATCGCAGCGATTATTTGCAATAAGTTTCTGAAGGTCCGCGACCATCCAAGGCACGAGTTAATACGAGACAAATTTTCGTCTCTGTCCGTACCCATGTGATGCAGTACCAGCCCTCACTACTTGAACTAAACAAAGATGGCGTGAACAGATGTTGTTCTTTACATCACTTTACAATCTAAATCGTATAACAGTCACAATTCTAAAGTTGCCAGAGGTAATCTAAAATAGTAGGTAATCTAACTCTTACAAAAAACACAAATTAATTTCATTTTATTTGTGTTTTTTTTTTTCAATGTTGATGTCCTATTCATTTTACGTAAAATGCCCATGAATACCTTAACTACGTTAAGAATCTACACGATTCCTTACGCCACGCTTACTTACTCGTATATGAGACACGGAGAGAGAGAGAAAGTGTGAATTTAATACGCGTTTTTAATACAGAGCCATTTTTTATATGTTTTTAGAAGATCTCATAAAGTTTTTTGCTATCGTGGATTTTAATTTTGACGACAACCAATACAAAAAAAAATGGCTACATCCGCTATCTTATTTTTACATTTTGACAATCGGCTTTAGCAGACTCGAAAAGCAAGAAAACGATATGCAAGATGATACATTTGAAAGTTTTCGCAGCCGTCATCTTGTGTTCGTTCATCACACGTTATACATCGCACGTGAAAATCATTGCACAAATTTCTAAAGAGGATATCTTGCCAAAACCTACCATGACATTTTTTATCTACGGAAACAGCTGACCTAATTCTTCGTAGACGTGAGTTAAAGGGAAACGGTCTAACCTTACAAGAGAACAGAAGGTTATATTAACAACTCAGCACAGAGGCCCAGAAAGGATGCCGCAAATACCAACACATCAGACTTCTGCGAAACATGAGACTAGAGATCTTTTGCGCAAGATCAAAGAGCTGACTAAATTTCGTAATACGAAAACCTGCACGATCTCAGATGAAGCAGGTAACATACTTACTAAAAAAGATCAGGTTCTGGAACGCTGGAAACAATACTGTACAACACTTTATGACAACAGTCAACCTATTACAAGCTGTGCGCAGACAGATTTATCACCGCAAGAACCAGAAATTATGCAGTCAGAGGTCGGACATGCCATTGGACATCCAATGGCATGTCCGTCACCTCAAGGATAGAAAATCTCCCAGTAAAGATACAGTTTCTGCCGAGTTACTCAAATACTCAAAAGGTGGAAAGCAGTTTTTGGTAAACGCAAAGGCACGCGGTAACAAATCCTGAACGTTCGCCAAATCATAGATAAGAGCCGGGAATTGAACAGTCCTGTGTTATTCTGTTTCATTGATTACACCAAAGCGTTTGATTGTGTGCAAAGTCAAAGTCATAGCATTTATTTCAAATAGGCCCATAAAATGGCACTTTTGAACGTCAAAAATTACATTAAAAATTTAACTGGTTCTAGGCGCCACTTTCAAAAGGTGTGGCAAAGTGGCAAGAAACTCCACCGTTACTCTTTTAAAATATTTTACAATATTTTGTATACATTAATTATATTATTATATGTGAAGACGATGCACCAAGAATAAAAATACTATACCACATTTGGCAAGAAGAATTAAAAATAAAGCAAATGCAGATAAATGAATCACGCGATAGGTACATTGTGCTCACTGCTTCGGTAAAAAGATCCTTGAACGAAATCCACTTATTATAATTTCCCTCAAAGGTGACTATTTCCATTTTAGGAGTAGATTTTTCAATATGCGCAACGGACCACATCTTCTTATTGATGTCTTTCTTGATTTTGATATAATATTCCTCATAATGTGTAAATTGTTCCTCGTACTTGGGGTTTGTTCCGCCATTCTCGTTGTCCAGCTCCCAATGAAGCGAATCAATAGCCGCCCAACGAGATTGTAGCGACTTCAGGATGTCTTCATACTCCCATTTTTCCGTGACGAAATCAAGGTCAATACTGGAATATGTTCTCAGGAAAGCCTTAAAGTTGGTAGCTTGCTTTTTGAAGAGACCTTCGGCTTTACTGTCTTCAAGAGTAGGGGTTTTAGAAGCAGCGTGAGATGCGAGGTTAGAGGTTTGAGTTTCCACAGTAGGTTGGAACGTAGGAGGTTTCAATTCAGGGGTTTGCGGTCTGTTTGCGAGAGGGTTATAGTTTTGAATAGTAGTTTTAATGGTAGCATATTTTTCCTTCATTTGATCGTATTGATTAGTACTGAAATATGTATGAGATTGATCTCCATAAGATAACAAAGTCATATGATTATTATGGAACTCTGTGAAGTATTGTTCCAATGTAGCTAACCGACGACGTAAGTAGTCTGAGGTCTTGCGCTCTGCACCATCCTTCTTGAAGTTGGTGAAGAGCCTGTCTACGGCTTCGATTAGTTGCTGTTGAGTTGCTAAAATGTCATCAATGTCCGACATTCTAAAGTTAAAAAAGAGACCTTACTTGTACTGAAGGCTTCTTTGGAGATCAAATGTCCTTGCGATGGCTGCAAGAACAAACCTGGAGTAACAGCGCGATGAGGTGACGCGATGCTTTCGTAAAAACCAGGTTCAATCAGGATCAGCAGGATAATGTAATTTTTGGAGAGTAAATCCACTCCGTTCTGTTTGCCACGGACTGGTAACAAGTTCCAAGCGAGACACTATCACGGTACAGTCAGGAGATACACGCGTAGTGGTCCCGCTCCGACGGCTCGAAGGACCAATGTTCGGGGTTGGGGTGAGATAAAGATAAACTAAGATGAAAGATTATAAAGATAACTGTATTTCAGTAATACAAATGGGATAACTATTAAAACTAATGAGGTGAATGAGATGAGATTGAGTCGCGGCCGATATGCTATCCGAAAGCGTACTGACTGTTTTACGTAGGTAATACATAAAATATTCAAGGCATAGAGCGCGGTGTCGTAATGACGCTGACATGTTTATTATTGTTCGGTGATTGACCCGAACAATGAGGCTCTCCATCTCGCTGCTGGTGTAAGAAAATTTGAACGATCTTGGAAAAATCCTTTGCCGCTGCTAAACTGACGAGGTTTGTTTCCAACGCCAGTGATCCGCTGATGTCGCTAGTGTGAGCTGTGAACTCCCTGCTTCTGGAAGGGCACTTACTGAGCACCGCTTTTGCTGCTACCGCTGAGAGAATATATTGGGCACTCTAATATATTCCCATTAAAGTCTCGCTGCTAAGGTTACCACCACAGTCACTGCTAAGCTATGAACCGCCGCAATCCAAATAGTCACTGGTTCGGTTCAAGTTCACTTCACGATTTTTCAGTCCCGAAAAACTAAAGTTCGACCGCGAAGTGCTTTTTATAGGCTCGAAGGACCAAAATGTAGGGGACGCGACTAAGTGGTACCTGATGGGCTGGTGGCGAAGTTAAACACTCAAACAACTTTAAGGGTTTTATTGAGATAACGTAAACTATCGCTAAAATGATGGAAACGAATGCACCCGGTTGCTGTCCGTTATGCACTGAGCTCGAGGCGCACTCGGTGCGGCCGCATCATATTGCTACGTAAGCAAAACGTGGTCGATTGCAATTAATGCATCGAACAAGAAGTATACGAGGGCTGCACTAAAAGTATCGGGAATGGAATATTTCCACTGTTCCTGTCATATTAAAATGTTTTTAATTGAAAACTCCTTGGTTTTAAAAATCGAATATCATTGATTTATTTTAAAAAAGATTCTCGGTCTTGTCACAAGGTTTTGTCAAACTTGTTTAGTCGTTGAGAAAATGGAATTGACTCGAGAAAATTCAAGAGCGATGATTTATTATGACTTTCGAAGTGGTTTAACACAAAAGCAGTGTGTTGACCGGATGATTTCTGCATTTGGTGATGAAACCCCATCCAAAACCACAATTTATCGCTGGTTTGCTGAATTTCAACGTGGACGTGTCAAGCTCAGTGATGATCCCCGTCAAGGTCGTCCAAAAACTGCAGTCACCCAAGAAAACGTTGATGCTGTGCGTAAGCTGATTGAGGAAGATCGACATGTGACATACCGCGAAATTCAAGCAACTTTAGACATTGGCATGAGTCAAATACAAATAATCTTGCATGAACAATTAGGTGTAAAAAAAGTTGTTTTCCCGACGGATACCGCATTCGCTCTGTGAAGAGCAAAAAGCGGCTCGTATTACTTGGTGCATCAGAACTCTCGAAAGATTCCACGCAGGATCCTCAAATGCTGTATACAACATCGTATCAGGTGACGAATCCTGGATATACGCGTACGAACCCGAAACAAAAACCCAGTCACGAGTTTGGGTGTTCGAAAATGAGTTAAAGCCAACCAAAATTGTTCGTTCACGGAGTGTTGCAAAAAAAATGGTGGCCACGTTTGTCTCCAAAACCGGCCATGTTACGACTATTCCTCTTGAGGGACAAAGAACGGTTAATGCAGAATGGTATGCTAGCATTTGTTTGCCACAGGTCGCTTCTGAACTCCGTAAAGAGAACTACAACCGCCGCATCATCCTCCATCACGACAATGCGATTCTCACACCGCACACAGAACAAAAGAGTTTTTAGAGCAAGAAAACATAGAATTATTAGACCATCCGCCGCACAGCCCCGACCTAAGCCCTAATGATTTCTATACTTTCCCTAAAATAAAGAATAAATTGCGTGGACAGAGATTTTCATCACCTGAAGAAGCTGTGGACGCCTACAAAACGGCAATTTTGGAGACCCCAACTTCCGAATGGAATGGTTGCTTCAATGATTGGTCCATCGTATGGAAAAATGTGTCAAATTTCGCGGAGAATACTTCGAAAAGCAATAAATACATTTTTAAATAGTAATGTTGTGTCACTTCCTTGATTTCCGAAATTTTCAGTGCCGCCCTCGTACCCTTAACACTTGTCGAAAAAACCGAAGTGTAATATTTTAGCCGTCGTGACAATATCTCGTTTAAGTCCTCTCATACGTTGTTAATTTATTTATTCGTGCCTGTTATTTAAAACATCAAATATAGCGGAAGGAACTTCGTCTCAACCGCCTGTATCACGTTACCTCTCGTCCTTTTGTTTTCTAAAGAAATAAGTCCTTTCAACAATGATGTTGTCCGCAGAGCAGCCGCGACCCGTCCCTGAAGGCGGGCGCCTTCGCCCCGGCCGTGCGCAAGGCGGCGCGTGCCGTGGCCGGCGTGGCGCACAAGTACGCCGCCATCGCGCGCACCGCCTTCCACGCGGATGACTCTACTCTGCGGCATCTGCACATGTATCCTTTTCAAACGTCATCATCTGGCCAGCCTTTTCAAATATGTTGGTGTCGGCTTCCAGACTAACTAAATGCAGCTGAATACCAGTATTTTACCAGACAGAAGTCAGTGGAGATCAGTTAGGCAGTAACTTATCTCCACTGACTTCTGTCGTTAAAAGGAGGAATGCTGGGGGAGCCGACTGGCCTATTGACTGGCTGTCTGCGCCTGTATGAAACGCACAGGCTAATCGATTCGCTTACAAGAAAATACAATTGGATCTTAAAGTAGACACACCAAGCCGGCGAGTTAGCTTAAGAACGTTACTAATCGGACCACTTCTGTTTAAAATGGCTTTGGTGTATAGACACCCTTACGTGACAAACTCTATGACCAATATTTTTACAACTGAAATCTGTATGTCTTCAATGCGTGGCGAAATATGGTGAAATGTTTCATCTCACGAGTATATTTATTTCACACCTTTTGTAATACCACATTTAAAGCAAATAAA
This sequence comes from Dasypolia templi, assembly GCA_963555695.1. Taxonomy (NCBI): domain Eukaryota; kingdom Metazoa; phylum Arthropoda; class Insecta; order Lepidoptera; family Noctuidae; genus Dasypolia; species Dasypolia templi. Next base: position 2,788,237 of record OY743148.1, on the reverse strand, counting down.
TGACTTTAATATTCCTTAACAAACCTTCAGTTCTCAGCACACATACAGTCAATTAGCCCAATTCCTAGACCGCATCGCCTCCACAACGCAGGAGTGTCCTGCAGAACTTGACCACGTGGACCTAAAACCAACCACCCTGGAAGAGATGATAGCCCTCTCAGCCAGTACCGCGCTCACTGACATATCTAGCAAGCTGTTCGATAACCCCACCACTAACCCCGGGATCACTCATAGGGTAAGTATTTTCTACGATTTTATTTTTTACCTTTACGGGCAGACTTGCCTGGTAATTTTTAAGAAAAATTATTGAAAGCAAAGTTTTAGTTTGCCTGGTAATTTTTAAGAAAAATTATTGAAAGCAAAGTTTTAGTTTGGTTGTCACTGTTATCATCTTCCTGTCTCAAAACAAATAGAAAAAAATACTTAAGTAAAAACCTTTTTAAAGACAAGCTGAGCAAAAAAGTGCAAAATAAAACTTACGTTAACATTTCTATGTTAACGTAAGTTTTATTTTGCTTGTCTTTAATATTTTCATAATAGCCACAAAGCGTAATCAGCTTTCTTACACTTTAAGATAAGCGTCATTTAAAAAAATTGCAAAGTTCCATGTTAACGTAAGTTTCATTTAGTACTTTAAGTTTAAAAAAAAGATTGTCTTTAAAAGGGGTTTTACTTGAATTTTATTTTGTATTCTTTAGCATTAGAATTTGTTCAAACATCCGTTTTACCACCTTACTTGAAAGGTACTTGTACAAATCTAACGAACGCAAATACGCCTATACACAAGAAATAGTGCGAAGCCAACCGAGTTGCACTATCCAAGTCATGCCATATTTTAGAACAGGCTATCATAATTGAATATTTGAATGAAGGAATTTCGTTCCAAAAATCAGCGTGAAAACTTACTTAGCTTTATCGACTTTCGAGTGTCATCTAGTAACATCCAGCGCAAGTGCGATGATTCTAAATAGACATTTTGGACACTAGCAGCTTGAGTGTCCTAAATTTTCATTATCCTGCATCCTTGAATTCTGAACGATGCCTCTAACGCCGCTGTACGATGAATCCCCCGCAGCACATGGATGCCATCCTCGCCGCAGTGCTGGCGTGCGCCGGCGGCGCGACGTGGCCGCGCGGCGTGTGCGCGGGACGCGCGGGCGGCGCGCTGTGTCGCGTGTCGCTGTCGCCGGCGTGGCGCGTGGCGCCGGCGTCGGGCGCGCCGCCGGACCACGCCGCCATGCTGCCGCTGTCGCACCGCCTGGCGCTGAAGCTGGAGGGGGTCGTGTTGCCGCCATTGCCGCTTAGGTGAGTACAGCTGTGTCGCGTGGCACGTGCATCGAGCAATTACATTTACAATCATCGAGCTTTTTATAATAATTATTTTCATCATTTTATATTATTTCAAAGTTAGTATAATTACATAACACAGTTTTCAGTCAGAAACTCAATTTTGTGCAATCCCAACAAGAACCAATCGGGTGTTTGCTATGACTACGAGAAACGGGTAAAGATCATGACACTCGCGCATCGCGCTTGTGTTGGGCTCAATTATTTAAAAAAATTATTCGTTTGATTGGTCCAAACTAAAATTTTAATGATTAAATTATTTTTAAATAAATCGATCACAATGTAAAAATTGTAGTTCTAGCTAAATATTCAATCATCAATTTTAGTTTTTGTTTAAAACTAATTCTTTCTTCCTTTTTAAGGGAAATATTTAAATCCTCGTCAAACAAATTTTTAAACTTCAGCACAATGAGGGACTTTTTAAATTATTGTGTGGTGATATTAATCTAATTGAACTTTCTGACTTTCACTAAACTGTGTCAGCTTCTTTTAAACTATTTTAACCTCTTTAAATTGAATCTGCCTTCTTAAATACATCTTCTAATTTGCTAAATGATCCAGATATGGATTGGATTTGAATTGGACTTGGATTTGAAAGGTTATTACCCCAATTTTTGGACTTGGATTTGAAAGGTTATTACCCCAATTTTTGGACTTGGATTTGAAAGGTTATTACCCCAAAAAATTATTATTACCCCAATGTCATGATATACCTTTCAAATACAAGGTGGTCGCAAAAAATTCCTGATTTCTCGTCATAGATGTTGTTTTCATGGTTTTAGAGAGTGTTAAAGCCGATAGTGAGGTCAAAATGGAAATCCATGATGGCGGCCGTGAACATTTCCAGATTTTTCGTCATGGGTGTCGTTTTTGAGTTCGAGGGTGTTAAAGACAGCAGTGAGGTCAAAAGACCTCACCTAAAAAACTATTAAATAAATACAGCGTGTAACGGAAAGGTGGTATCAACACGAAAGGGAAAAATAGTGTACCTTATGTAGATCCTCTGTGCGAATTTTCAATCCAAAAAAAGCACTTTTCAAAATTAAGAAAAATCTAGTTTTTAATCACCTGTAATAATTTTAGCATGTAAACAAATGTGGCACATCACTATTTGAGGTAATTGTTCTTTTATCGTCTCACTTACACACCCCTACACACTCACACTAGCACCGTCCATTTCACTATTAATTCTCCTCACTCGCGTATCCAGACTTTTTCTGACCGCCTGGTACATATCGCGCCGGCGCGGCAATATCAAAGCGGTCGTCGGCGAGTTCAAAGGCTACCCGGTTGTGTCATATGCCGTCCCTGTAACAAACAATATTGACACTAAACGAATTGATATTAAGAGTTATTTTGCTTTAGTAGTTATTTCTTTTTAAAATAAGGTGAAATATTAACTATTTGATTCGGTTGTTTTAAGTATGCATAGATAATAAAATAAAATCGCGGAAATTTTAAACGAAATGATAAGCAAACTTACGTTTCGAAGAAAGGGTTCGAGATGTCTTCCTTGTTGCTGGATACACAAGCCAGCTATCCTGTAGGTAGACGCTCGGACATTGCGCAGCATCTCCGGCGTCACTGACTCAAATGCGTCGTTTATGCGACCCACCATTTGCTCTCTTGATGAGCACTCTACGGCATAAACATAGTTTTTTATGTATCCCCATAAAAAAAAGTCCAACGGAGTGAGGTCTGGCGAGCGCGCAGGCCAGGCAACGCGGCTTCCTCGACCTATCCACTGGGGGAAGCGCGCATTTAGGTGGCTTCGCACATCAAGCGCGAAATGGGCTGGAGCGCCATCTTGTTGAAATATCATGTTGTTCTCCATGACGAGGTCAACGTAGCTGGTCACTGACATCACTGTTAACTCCTCGTCCAGATCGTTTCTAAGGAAATCCAAATAATTTGCACCATTCAGATTTGCCGGCAAATAATGTGGTCCTACAAGAACATCACCTATGATACCAGCCCAAACGTTTATCCGCCACTGATGCTGGAAAGATGACACGGAGGACACATGCGGATTTGTATGCGACCAATAATGTTCATTGTGCACATTACTAATTCCCGCTCTTGTGAAGGATGCTACATCTGTCCACAGCACTTTGGAAGCAAACTCAGGTGAGGTTTCGACCTAGGCCTATTTGACGGACAGGGCCGTCATCTACCCCGGTCACCGGGGAGAGTGGAACCGGCGAGAGATGTCGTGCGGTGTCCCACAGGGATCGGTCCTGGGGCCGCTTCTGTGGGATATCGGTTACGACTGGGTGCTGCGCGCCGACCTCCCGAATGGCGTCAGCGTGGTGTGCTACGCTGACGACACGCTGGTCCTGGCACAGGGGAGGTCGCACCAGGAGGCGGCCGAACAAGCGACACTCGGGGTTGCGACAATCGTCGAGAGGATCCGGCAGTTGGGACTCGAAGTGGCCCTGCACAAGTCCGAGGCCATGTGTTTTCATGGTCCTCGGAACGCGCCACTGTCGGGTTCCCAGATAACGGCGGGAGGGGTTCACATCGGCGTCGAGTCGACGATGAAGTACCTGGGACTCGTCCTCGACAGCCGGTGGAACTTCGTGGAGCATTTCCGACGTTTGGCTCCCAGACTGGAGCGGGCTGGGGCTGCCTTGAGGCGGCTCCTGCCCAATCTAGGGGGTCCAAACGCCTCCTGCCGGAGGCTCTACGCGGGAGTCGTGCGGTCCATGGCTCTTTACGGGGCACCGGTGTGGGCGCGTTCTTTGAGGCGCCGACCGGCCCGCAGGTTGAACGCGTCCCAAAGGGTCATGGCCATCCGGCTGGTCCGGGGATACCGCACGGTCTCATGCGAGGCGGCGAGCCTCCTTGCCGGATTGCCGCCATGGGATCTGGAGGCAAAAGCCCTCGCGCACGTATGGGAGTGGCGCGAGGAGGCAAAACGCCGGGGTGTAACTCCGCTGCCGCGACAAATCACGGTACAGCGGACAGAGCTCCGGCGGGATCTCATGGCGACATGGAGGGTGCGATTGTCGCAACCCAGTGCTGGGCACGCCACAATAGCGGCGGTAAGTCCCCTCTTTGAGGAGTGGTTGGAGAGGCGCCACGGCGTCCTCACCTTCCGCCTGACACAGGTCCTCACCGGACACGGTTGTTTCGGGAGGTTCCTGTTTCGCATAAGGCGGGAGGAAACGCCCGGGTGTCACCATTGTGTGGATCGCCCGGAGGACACGGTGGAGCATACGGTGGAGGTATGCCCAGCTTGGGCGGAGCACCGCAGTGTCCTCGCGGAGGCGATTGGCGGCGGCGATCTCTCGCGTCCGGCCCTGGTCCAGGCCATGGTACGGAGCGAGAGGGAATGGAAAGCCGTCACCTCCTTCTGCGAAGCAGTAATGCTCGCAAAGGAGGAGGCGGAGCGCGTGAGGGAGAGAGCCTTGCGCCCTCACGCCCCTAGTCGCCGCAGGAGACGCCCTGGGCGTCGGGAATCGCAAGCAGATTCCCGGCCACCGTAGGCGCGGGCTTGCGGACGGCGAGCCATGGGTAGCTCGCCGTCCGGTAAGGACCAGGCCCGGGTCGACGGCGCGTTGTGTTCCACGCGCGCCTCAAAGAGATGTCAGCACAAAATGACGGGGTCCGATAGGGCCGACGCCTCAGGGTCGCGGGTTATTCCACAGAGAAAACCGTGGCCCTGGCACAGGCAACTGAAGGAACACGGTGGGTTTTAGTCAGTAAAAGTCTGACACGCCCTCCCGCTCCACCCAGAGCGGGAGAAGTCATTTGATGATTTCCCACCCAAAAAAAAAAAAAAAAAAAAAGGTGAGGTTTCGACCTGACTTCGGTACCATTCGCAAAACGACACGCGAGGTAAATAATCAGCAGGAATCAGCTCCTGTGTGCGGCGGAAGTGGTATGGGTGCTGGTCGTCTACGTGCAGAACTCGCCACACTTGCAGAACTCGCCACACTTGCATGTGATTCGCGGCTCCCAGCGCCAGGGCTGCGAGACGCGTGCTGCTCCGTGGGTTGTTTTCGAAGTGCTCCAGTACGGCTTCTTCAAAATCCGGATCTTAAGACGTCGTGCGGCCCGTTGGAGTTGGCGCGTGGAAAGAGCCGGTTGAATACAAACGGCTAACCATGCGTCTGAAGCAACGCAGTGAAGGCAATTGTCTAGCCTCGGCAGCTGGTCGACCTTCTATGAACCGCTGACGATACAACTCCCGAGCTGCACTCAAGTTTCCGTAGGTTGCACCGACGCAAAGCATCATTTCGTAATATTCTGGATTACTCAAAGACATCACGAAATATCACTATCACAAAAAAAACGATTTATTTCGTTCACAAACAATTTTATGCTTCTACTGTTCTCACTGTTTAATTAATAAATTATGATCATCGTGCGATTTTTTTTAAACTCCTGTATTGTGATCGATTTATACTTTGTGTTTTAGACAGTAAAAGAGATCACACAAAGCCTTTTTTTTTTTTTTTTTTGGGTGGGAAATCATCTAATGACTTCTCCCGCTCAGGGTGGAGCGGGAGGGCGTGTCAGACTTTTACTGACTAAAACCCACCCGTGTTCCTTCAGTTGCCTGTGCCAGGGCCACGGTTTTCTCTTTAGAATAACCCGTGACCCTGAGGCGTCAGCCCTATCGGACCCCGTCATTTTGTGCTGACATCTCTTTGAGGCGCGCGTGGAACACAACGCGCCGTCGACCCGGGCCTGGTCCTTACCGGACGGCGAGCTACCCATGGCTCGCCGTCCGCAAGCCCGCGCCTACGGTGGCCGGGAATCTCCTTGCGATTCCCGACGCCCAGGGCGTCTCCTGCGGCGACTAGGGGCGTAAGGGCGCAAGACTCTCTCCCTCACGCGCTCCGCCTCCTCCTTTGCGAGCATTACTGCTTCGCAGAAGGAGGTGACGGCTTTCCATTCCCTCTCGCTCCGTACCATGGCCTGGACCAGGGCCGGACGCGAGAGATCGCCGCCGCCAATCGCCTCCGCGAGGACACTGCGGTGCTCCGCCCAAGCTGGGCATACCTCCACCGTATGCTCCACCGTGTCCTCCGGGCGATCCACACAATGGTGACACCCGGGCGATTCCTCCCGCCTTATGCGAAACAGGAACCTCCCGAAACAACCGTGTCCGGTGAGGACCTGTGTCAGGCAGAAGGTGAGGACGCCGTGGCGCCTCTCCAACCACTCCTCAAAGAGGGGACTTACCGCCGCTATTGTGGCGTGCCCAATCACACAAAGCCTAAGACCACAGCAAGTCCGCTTAAGCAGACGACAACCTCATAGGTTGACCTGCGAGATGCCAAATAAACAAACAAACCTAAGACCCCAACGTAAATCAATAACTACTGAAAACTACGTTTTAACGTGCCTGCCGAAAAACTACGCATAACTTGCAAAGTGGTACGAGCTAGGAATCAAACCTGAGACTTTCGCCAACCCAAAAATGAACTTTAAATTTTTTGTTAAGGAGAACCCATTGTGACTATTATTACACGCACAGGAGATGCCTACACGCACACTTAGAGCTAGATTACAAGAATAGAAATGAACGGTAGAGTGGACAGACCACGCCACTTTCAGGGGTCTGCAAATTATTTTGTGAAACCCATAAATGATCAAAACTCATGAAATCCTAGTAGGCGTAATCGATTGTGTTGATGCGACTCGATATTGAAATGGTACTTAATTCATTAATTAACTCCGAATTTAAAACTAACTACAAATAAAAAAAACTATTTATTTTGTTCACTACGTTTTTTCTCTTCTCAGGTTTTATGAAATAATCTGTTTATTTAATAAATTATGTAATCGCGCAATTTTTTTCACGGTTTTTTTTGAAGCTCTTGTAATGTAATTGTTAATTACTTTGTGGTAAAATTACTTTAATTAATGGAACCCTTAGTGCACGATTTCAAATTATTTTGTGAAGTTTATTGATTTATTCATTCATTATTTTCTAATTATTTTGTGAAAGCCAGTGTTTTTTTTTTGTGATTTTTGTGCTTTACTTAATAAGTTAAAAGTTCAAATTATGTTTTTCTAATTTAAATAATTTTATCAAAACTGTGACAACCTCGGTTTTATTCAAACCTGACGCGACTTTTCAATCACTAAAAATAAATACGGAACCCATTTTTCATATTTTACTAGGAGTACCATAAAAGCTAGGCAGGAGTAAAAGCTGTAAACTATTTCAATAGGTAGGTAGGTCAAAGGTTATGGACCCTAAACAGCTGATACTTCGCTAGTGTTGTGCAAAATTTAAATTGATTAAATGCAGGCCTGGATTTTAATTAATTGTTTTTAATTATAACTTAAACTTAGAAGGTTAAAAATGGTACCATGTCGCCTTGGTCTCGTTGGTGCATTTCGGGTTGATACCCCCTTTCCGTTATATGTTGATATCATATAAAAAAATCCTGTTACACTAAATTCGAAAACGATGTAGAAAGACGTGCACGATAAAAGCGTTCTTAATGAAAAGATTAAAACAATTCTTGAATAATTAAAATAAGCTGTGGCAGCTAAGAGATGACCAGTCCCTACTGACGTAGGTGATATTAGACAGCGCGTGATGTGCGAGCACGGCATAATCTTATCACTTCATCCGATTCTCGTAGTCATAGCAACCACCCGATTGGGTCTAGTTGGGATTCCGTTTATTTAATCAGTAAACAACTGGTCCATAATAATAAATAATGTCCATGCACATTTTCTTTACTAGTAAGCTTAAACGTGAATGTTTTATTTTATTATATAAGGATATATACCGGCTGATTTTTTTTACCGTCTCCAAAAAAAAAGAGTATATTATGTGAACGGAGTAGAAGCCGATGGCATAGTTTTTTTTTTTAAATTATTAAATTATTCATTCATCAATGAATACTACACATTTGAAGTAAACTTTTCATACCAGAACAATTAAAAGAGAAACTAAAAAAAAATGAAACAATAGGAAAAAATATCGAAATTCATACGCACCCTACTAAATGCGCGGAATTTATCAATGAAATCCTAGCGCGATCCTATTTCTTGAAGCCGGCCGGTAGGTAGGTTTACTCGCCGCACGTGCCGTCGGCCTTTTTGATAATAATATCCTTTCGCAAGCGCACGAGTGCCCGCCCGCACCCCGCGCTCTCTCAACTTAATTATTATAATTATCTTTCTCTCTAGTCATCTGCGATTAGTCACGGTGTGACGGCGCATTGTTTACGTTTCCGCGTGTGCATCATCTGAGTGATAGAACATGACGTACGAATATTCTAATGTAGAGTACCTAGCAATGGTGCGATTTTATATCCTGTCGGGTGAAAACTTATACGGTGCTAGGCGAATGTACGCAGAAGAAGAACACCTACAGTCGTTGCGAAGAAACGGTATCCCTGTTCCTCAAATTCCTAGCGCAGCTCTAATATTACGGACGTATCAGCGATTACTTGATCATGGGCAGTTCCAGCTACCCAGTCATGCCAGAAGCTGGAAGTGGAGCTTCCAAAACCCACACAAAATTAAAGAACATGCACATCAAGTTCGCTTCAGTGTCAGCGTTTGGGTAGCGATAATTCACGATCGCATAATTGGTCCAGTTTGGATAGAAGGTCGTTTGACGGGAATAACGTATCTACAAATGATACGTTCCGTCATTGACACCTTGCTGGATGACGTTTCGGTGCTCTACCTGCGAGACATCTACTTCCAGCACGACGGATGTCCAGCTCACTACGAACGATCTGTACGTGCATATCTCGATAGTGAATTCGGTAATAAGTGAATAGGTCGCGGTGGACCTGTGAACTGGCCACCGAGGTCACCAGACCTAACACCCTTAGACTTTTATTTGTGGGCCGAACTAAAACGTTTAGTGTATACCGAAGAAGCTCAAAGTGTTGATGATTTAAAACAGCGAATAATAGACGCTTTTAATGTTTTAAAAAGTGATAGAGACACGCTTCGAAGTTTAACAAACAATTTGCAAAGACGTGCTAGTGTATGTTTAGAAAGAAACGGTGGACATTTTGAACAATTACTGCGATATCGCTAAAAAGGTAACTATTTTTTGTAAATAAAAATATTTTTTTAATCAATCATTGTAATTTGTAAATAAGTTAATTTCGATCTTTTAAATACGCCTAGAATGTTGTATTGATTATACGATTGACATAAAAAAATAATTATAAATATTTTATCAATTTACTACGAAAACAGTTAAAATTTTACGTTACTCTACGAAACTACTGCAGCATTATAGACGGCCCACAAAAGTATGAAGGAATGATCGAATTATCGAAATCACAAAGTAATGTAAACAAACGGGTCACCTCGACCTTGGATGGTTTAGTTAGTGACGGCCAACAGACCATAGAGTACCTAGTCACCACGCATGGATAATCATTGTTTGTTTACATAACATTTCGTCGACGCGACGTGATCCCGTAGGTGGACTCGCACACATCAAGTTTCTCTTCATTCTCTTCTTCTTCATTTCATCAAGTACGTGTTTGTGCAGATCGAAAAAACAGGCGCGTACGCCGTCGTTGCTTAGCAACGAGGCGACCGAACGACCTGTCGACGTACTCGCTCGAACGTACAATAATACAATTTTCATTCATGCAGGATCGCAGCTAATCTCCATATTTTGGCTTTTATTAGTTTTACGCACGGGCCGTAGGATGGACAGTTTTCATGACTTTTTATGGATATTCGGGACTTTTACAATCTCAATGGTTCTAAGCAAATATTCTCGTGTGTGGCTTCTGTTCCACTTACACAGTAAAAAAATCAGCCAGTATATCCTAAGGACTAGCCTAGCAAAAAATAAACAATTGAGTTTCTGATAGAATTTCTGTTTTCCTATAATAAAAATAAACTAATTTGTAATTATGTTAAAACGAAGACACTTAAATACTAGCTTTGAAAGACTAATATAAAGTGATCAATAGAATTAGCATAAAATATTATTAAAATCTCGATTATGATTGTAAATTAAATACGTGCTCAATACCTAGCATCAGTGGGATGACACTGACAGCTCACTTCCGTCTTCACCTAAGTTTTCACGGTGAGAATAGCAATGCTGCAAACGCTTCCTTCAAGAATTACCAGAACAATCGATCCTACGCAAATAAAGGTTTTTTTTTAAAGAAAATGACACTTCAGCAGCTGTATAACATAATAATATTAGTATAGATTAAGGAAGATACCCCCTTTTTTAAATGGTTCCATAGAGGTCCACGTTTTGGAACGGGCACCTAGCTTGGCTTTCTGACCAACGGGCCGACTCTTCAACTTGTCTGTATATGGTTTAATTGAAAGACGTCTACCACATGATAATTAAGACACACTATGTCTTTGTTTTTTCTTATAAAAACGCCCCCGTAACAAATGTTTTCCTCAACAGCAAGCGCCAACGTGTGCGTCAAGTAAAGGGCGTGCAGATCACAGTTACGGCCACGCCGCATCCCCGTACCAATGAGAAAGTAAGTAAAAACTACTATGACTGATAGGCTGAGGAATGATGTGATAAGGCAACGGTGCGGTTCAAAAGAAGAGATGGTTTGATCATGTTGAGAGGACGAATGAAAGGAGACTAATAAAAGGTATTTACAAGCCGAATGTGAGTGGAAACGCCTGGAGGGAACGCGATGGATATAGGATGACATATAGTGACCTTATTGGTGATGTTCTTCAGAACGGTCAGGTACGTAGTACTCGCAACCGGCGAGCGTGTATGACCAGAGGCCCTAGCGTGAGTTTCTTTTAACAATTTCGAATTTAGGCATCGACCGCGTTAGGCGCTCCTCGATTGGCCCTTCACCAGTCGAAAGTTGCGCTCCGATTGCCAAGGGCCAATCGGAGCGCTGAACGCGGTCGATGCGTAAAGTCGAGAATGTTAAAATAAACTGACACTAGGGTCACAGATGTATGAACGTAAACGAAGCAAAAGGAGTATGTAAGGACCGTAGCAGGCGGCGTTTAGTGGTTTCTGATCCCCCCACGGGAAGAAGGCGTGAGTTTATTTAGGTATGTATGTATACAGCAATGCTTTATAGAAAATATTTATACCTGTTCACCTGTAACACTAGGTTTTCTTCACGCCATAGTCTTAATACATAATCAGTAAGATGGTGCAAGGATAACTGCCCAGGCAGCAAATCGGGTACGATAAACCACACGTCAGAAGTAGCACTGCAACTCGAAACCCTCCCTTACTACTTATGAAGAATAAAGGCGCTGTATGTCAAATTGTTGCTATGTAAATGCGTTTGACAACATATTGAGTATTTATTTATTTGCGACTAACAAACAGTTACAAATTCGATCTTATCAGATCTCAGAGAGTATAATTAATGTTAGAGGCTATCTTAAGCCTTGCACCTGAATCGAGATTCATTCAAATTTCTCTGCAACAGTTTTATTAACCCTTTAGTTCTCTTCGCAGACGGTAGAACTAACAAACATCCCGCCAGTTCTCACCGCGGTACAGACAGTAACACCAGTGCGCGACTTCTTCTCTGCGCAGCAGCTGGTGTCAGTGAGCGCGCCCGGCCTGTACACGGTGGCCGTGGAGGCCGCCTTCGTGGACCAAGCTGCCCAGCTGTGGAATACTGGACCTAGGACTGCTATTGTTATTAAGGTACTTCATACAAATCTTGAATTCACTGTCAGACATCGCACACCTCAAACCGCAAATAAAAAACATGGGGCGCAAGTTTGTACGGAAGTTCGTAATTTTTACCAATGGGGAATAATCCCATTGGACACACGGCTTTTTTTGTTTTAAAGGAGAAACATGGATTTTCTGCCCGTTCTTCTCCATAGAAACCCATTACGCTTTGGAATGGGCCAGTAGCTTCATCTTTCTGGCTGACCCACTCTTTCACAATGCTAAAGTGCCTGTAATAGGGATGATGACAATTTTTTAATTTTTATCTGAAAATAATGTTGCTTTTCGAATAGTGCAAACAATATTACAAAAAGTGGAAAATCTTAAAAAAAAACAAGTTTTAAACGTTTTAAAAATAAGTGTTAGACAAAGACAGCACTATCGTAAAAGTGACGTCACGACTATGTAACTTCATACTAGCTCCGTACATTGTCCGTACCGCGCGACAAGGACGGGAATAATCCCCTCCAGAAACTATAATGGCGTGTATCTTCTTCATATATACGTCGATTGAAAAGTTTTTTTCGAATACCTCATTTTTACTATGCCTTCTTTGAAATTACATGATTTTTACGAACATTTTTAATATTAGTCATCATCCCCATTGGTAAAATTGTTAAATTAATATAAGTTTTGGGTTTGATCGGTTTAAAAGTATAACATCAAAGAGAAGACAGAGAGATTATATGTTTTCGAGGTCTATATGGTCCAGTCAAAATGTAGGTAGTTATCATCTTTCGTGGAGTTTTTCTTAATAGGCAATAGCTTTTGTCGGCGGTGTCGCCTGCGTGATGGTCGGAAAGTATCCCATGGAAACGTACTACCGGGATAAAAGGATCCTTTGTTGTAAATATAATAAATTGTAAGATGTGAGTGTGACGAACTTTGAACACAATTCGTTCGAAGGTCAGTATAACAGGCGATGATACACATATCGATGTTTATTGCATCGTTCTAATTAGAGAGTAAAGGTACAGTCAGTATATAGTGAGTCTTGATTTAAAAGGAATCCTCGGAATAAGGAATCTTTGGAGTTACTTGCCCGTTCTTCTGCATAGAGATCTAATACCTCTATAGAGGAAGGGCCAACTAGATTCAACTTTCTGACTAACCCATCTACTCCTTGATAATTCAAAAGTGCCTGTAAATGGTTGTAATTGAAATAAATGCTTTGAGTTTGAGTTTGCGTACATTCAGCGTATTGTTTGTTGCAGGCTCACGAAGACCCCAGCGCGAAAAGTAGCGTGCAAGCGACGCGCGGTAGATTTTAAGTAAATCTTTTATTTATTATATTTGAATTCGTATTTAAGTAAATATGTGTAAGAGCTAGCCCCAGTGTATACTCAGATTTAAGCACGCTTATTTTGGTAATATCCAAGTGGCGATCTCACCAATGAAACTGAACTCGTTTAGGACATCTAAAACGCGTTCAAGAGCTGTCAGTGTCAATATTCCATGGTAAATAATGACACTGACAGCTCTTAAACAGTGTCATTGGAGAAATCTTCACTGAGGCGGATATGGATTTCTATAATGACTCCTTGGACTACAGAATTCTCAGATTTTTTTGATGAAATTATGATTATTTTACTTGTAATATTTTATGTACTTATATTCAAATAAAGTGAAGAAAACAATACGTTATTTAGTTATAAAGCATTCTGAGTTTTGAACGAAAGCGACGTGCGATAAAGACAAAAGAAATTAGGACAATAACCTTTGCAAAACAACATGACGACATAACAGGAAATACACTATCTATAAAATATGAAACGCATAACAAAGCCCTACATTAGTCCTATGTTTTCAGCACCCTCATTTCTTGTTGGCAGCTGAAATATATCGGCCATCCAAGATTCAATAAATAAATAAAGTTTTAATAAAAATACGCTATCTTCGCAAACACGTAGAATTTAAACTAAATGTCCTAAATGTCTATCAACTGATAACTTTTCATTGGCCGACACGGCGAAGTGAAATGACCAAATAAATATCGATAAGAATTATCTAGACACGCTAAGTTTCCATACTTATCGCATAGTATCTGAGCTACAGACGAAGGAAAATGCTCGTCCACTTGTTAATTCTCGCTCTTGTTCTACAAATAAACTGTTCATCGATTTGTGATAGTGATGTTTGTCTGTGCAAAAGATACCATAGTGAACAAAATGAAGAGTTTGAAGGTGAACAAATTGTGTGCGCCTACAAAGACTTGGATATTCTGCAAAGTAATTACACGCTCCCCGATATAGTGCACTCATTAGATTTATCATATATTAACATATCTGTTGTACATTCGTCATCTTCACTAAAGTCAAACACTTTAATAGAATTAATACTAAATTATAATATAATAACAAAGATTGATGTCGACAGTTTTCAGTTGCCAAAACTAAAGAGATTAGATTTAAGTAACAATCTACTTGAATTCATTGACAAAGAAACCTTTAGAGGCTTGAAAAACTTGGAATATTTGAATCTATCAAACAATAGATTTTCTACATTCACAAAGTTAATGTTCCATCATTTGAGCGGTCTCAACGAAATTGTTTTAGACAATAACAACTTAGGACCCGTTCTAAGAAACTCAAATTTATTCGATAGAAGTGGTTTCGGACTGACAGACAAGATCAGAAATATAAGTATAAGTGGGATCAATCTAACCACAGTGCCCGACAACTTCTTCGTTGATGCTTATGACTTAAGAAAGCTTGTTATATCAAATAACAGCATTAGTGAAATGTTTGAAATACCTTACACATTACAATACCTGGATCTGTCTGATAATCCTATAACAGAAATATTCAGCGAAGATTTCACCGATCTAGTAGCGCTCCAGGTGTTGAAAATGAACAATTTGAAAATAAAAACAGTTCCTGAAGCCGCTTTTAAATATCTACCAGCTTTAACAATCTTAGAACTTAAAAGAAACAGGAATTTGACTTCGTTCAGTAAGTTAGCATTTGGGCGAGAAGTACTATCTGATCCTGATAACTTTGGACTAGAAAGACTGTCGCTAAAAGGATCAAGATTGTCTAAACTAGACGAAGCATTGTCGACGCCGCTTGGAGTACTGATCGAGTTGGACTTACAAGGCAATCCTTGGAAATGCGACTGTGAGATCATGTGGGTAAAGCGGCTACAGATATCTGAAGAGTATTATGATCATTTGAGGTAAGATTTAGAACTTTTATTTTTCGTTATAAGTACCAAGCTTGATGCACAGAATAAACAAGGTCGTTCTTAGTATAGTGTAGTTCACATGTTGCACATAACAAAAATAACAAAAAGTGCATTACAATATAATAATGATGTATTTATAAAACAGCTGCAGTAATGCAAATGATATCGTTCTAGTCGATAACGCTAAACACCTCAACCAGAGATTTAATAGAACAGCTCAACCTCCAACCAGCTCAATAGAAATATAACCAATTTCGAGTGTCTTTCTCAAACAAAAGAGTAAAAATAGCTCAGTATCGTTGTCATTCCATCTGGCACGTAAGTTATGCGCCTGACCTTGTTACGATCCGCCACAATGCATTTAACGATAGATTAAAGTTGTTTACTGTGGTCCTAGTCATGGTCACGTGTTGACCGACCTTATCAGATGCAAATAACTTTATTTCAGTAAAGAAAAATGTGGTCAATATTTGTACTGAAATCAGGTGTTTTTGTGTTTGCAAACAACATGTGGTTCGGATGGGAGGGGGGGGGGGTGAGTATTCTAAAATGTGACTGGAAAACGAGAAAGAATCGAAGGGATTTATTATAGGTCTTCCCTGGCGTAGAAAAAAAAAATTGAAATACGCCAGGATATGTCAGTATTTCTCACATTATTTTCAATTCAATTTTTATTTTTTTGTTTTACGAACTGTGTCAAAATAAACGTTCTTCTATCACTCTTTCTTTTTTGCTTGTATAGGTCATGTAGGTAGATAAAAGCCAGAAATCAGATTTTCAAGGACTAGCAGTAAATATATGTCAAATGTAATGATTAATTTCAAAATTATGTTTTCGGACAATATGATTGTGACAAATATGTCCTCGTGGTAATGGCCGGTTTTTTTGGTTGCTTGCCTGTTTCGGTCGGCATGAGTCGGCACAGCCAGACGGCAATATGTACACTTTATTTACTAAATATACATTTTGGACGAATTTCACCAATAACACTGAAACCGATCGGCACAACTAAACGGAGTTCAAGAACTGTCAGTGTTATTGTTTTGAAATATTGACACTGACAGATCTTGAACTCGGTTTAAATGTACTGATCGCGTTCAGTTTTATTGGTGAAACCAGCTCTTAGTCTGTAAGTAGGTGTACCTATATCTTTATTTGTTAGTGAAGAGCTCTAGTTTAGATAGCCAGGAATCACTTCGAGTCATTGAGTGAGCGAGACCAGTTACTTTCTATAAACAGTTTCATTATCACTTTTTTTTTTGTCAGGAGGTGTCATGGGACTCCAGATTGGAGCGAAGTTTTAAGTATTAAAACAGAGCCATCTCAAGTTTCAAGTGTCAAAAGTTTTTGTTTTTCTAGATGGCTGTAATAAAAAACAGAAAAGGTGCATGGAGGGGCTTAATTGCAACATAAGCTCCGTTAAAATAACTTCGTTCCAAAAAAAACTATAACCTCAACAATTTTTCAGATGCGCGACCCCAGCGAATCTATTCAACGCACGCATATTCGACCTGAAGTCCAAATACTTCACGTGCAACACACAACACTACATCGGAATAACAGTAGCGCTCGTCACACTCTGCGCTATGCTAGCCCTCGTGGCTATGTGGATATTCATCTGCCTGCCGAAGCGGCAATCCAGATGTAACTTCATAAAGAACATGTATACTCCATCCACAGCCTACACTATGCTTCCTATGGCTTTGCATAACGAAACTTTAAGGTAGGGTAATCTGTTGGGTTTCGTTTCTGAGACCTTAAATGGGTAAAGTCGATTTAATTTGAACTCATAAACCGTGAAATAAGAGTTTGAAAAGCAGTAGCAGTTACTATGGTATGTAAGAAATGCGAGTGTGTTTTGTTATTTTAAGTGTTGATATAAAAAAATTGATTCATTACTTCTGTTGTTTTTGAGTCCTATGTCGGCTTTATTTAAATGTATCAAAAAATGTTCGGAAGTCATTTTGTTACATGACTCCTACCTTTATTACGGTTCGGTCATACGTATCGCTCAGCCAGCAAACATAACTGCGCCTCTTCACAGTCGGCGATCATCGATGATTACCCGCGAGCACGTTTGTGTGGAGGGCTTACTCGTCTGTAGTCGCCGATCATCGTTCATGCTCGCCATAATTATGATCGCGGCACGCTTCAAAGAAAATTTCGGCTAGTCGATTCGATTCCGGCTAGCTAGGACGATCAACGACGAACATGTTCGTCCTTGCACTATGATCGTGATTAACGGTATATTAAGGTCACTCTCAATGTTGGGTGACAGATCATGCAGTCGATCGAAAGCTGATTGACGTTGGTTGGCAATTGGCACCGTAAAAATGTTACTACCTACCTACTTAGATTTTCTTGTACATAAGTAGATATAAGATTCCTTTTGAATTAATGAGTCAAAACATGAACACATCCGCCCTTTGTGTTTCAACACTCCAAACCAATGTACTGTGTATCGTTACGTACAGATAACACAAATCTCGATGACAAACGCAATGACTTTGACGCGTTTATTTATCTATATTTTATTTATTCTAGTATGAAGAAATCTGTAAAATCCCGTAAAATTTTCTAATTTTACTGTGATACAATTCGATTCCAGCACGGATTGGAGATGTCTCCTGGCTCTATGGCACAGATTAATCCTACTAATATTATTATTTTATTTTTATTTTGACATTTCTTTATTTTGTCATAAGCAAAACAGATAAACGACATTCAGATCTTATTCTAAAAGCATTTTACATTATTATTGGGTAAAACACCCTATAATAATGTAAAATGCTTTTGTACAATAATAATGTGCAGACTATAGCGCTATAAAACATTTATGAATACAAATAGTAATGTATAAAACTTCTTACTTGTTATGAATCAGAGGTACTTATCACAATTACTTACGTTAAATAAATATTGTACTGTACAGCGCGATGATTAGACACACCGCACTCTAATAACACTTAATAAACTAAAATATTGTTACAAGTAACAAACATAAAATAAAACTTTACATTGACATTAGTTATCTAATATCTAAAATGCAAATGAGCTTCGTGTACTGAGTGTGATTCGTTGCAAATCTACCTTACATTTCGACCGAACGTAAAAAAAAAGTCCGGTCATCGAGTCGCATCGCCTACTAATATCATAAAAGCGAGAGTTTATGAGTATGGATGGATGTTTGTTACTCTTTCACGCAAAAACTACTGAACTGATTTGGATGAAATTTGGCACACAGATATTTTATAAACTGGATTAACACATAGAGTACTTTTATTCCGATACTCCCACGGGATCAACATTTATCCGGGTGAAACCGCAGGGAGCAGCTAGTATAGATTATTACAGCCTTTTCACATTAATTTTAACTCTGACGGCCGCGGCAGCAACCCAACAGCAACCTTATTGTAACGAGTATAGAGTTCACTGTAATTTTGACAGGCTTGTCAGTGGCAGCAACCCAACAGCAACCTTATTGTAACGAGTATAGAGATCACTGTAATTTTGACAAGCATGTCAGTGGCAGCAACCCAACAGCAACCTTATTGTAACGAGTCTAGAGATCGCTATAATTTTGACAGGCTGTTCAGTGGCAGCAACCCAACAGCAACCTTATTGTAACAAGTATAGAGATCACTGTAATTTTGGCAGGCTTGTCAGTGGCAGCAACCCAACAGCAACCTTATTGTAGCGATTATAGAGATCATTGTAATTTTGACAGGCTTGTCAGTGGCAGCAACCCAACAGCAACCATATAACAAGAAGAATAAAGATCACTGTGATATCGACAGTGATTGAAAATAACTGTGAACGGGCATTAGGTATTCTAGGTAGGCTCTGTAGTCAAAGTAAATTAAATCATAACATAACATCACGCCTGTAATCCCAAAGGGTTAGGCAGAGGTGTACCTATAGTACACCCACATTTCGCTAGTTATGTTTAAGTCCCACGTAATAGGGGGCGAGCCTATTGGCCAACAACCGGGCACAAATCCCGGCTGCTACTGAGAAATTCTATGTAGAAAAACCCAATAACACTTTGCCCGACCTGGGAATCGAACCCAGGACCTCGTGGTCAGCAGTAGCTCTTGCGACCTCTAGATCAACGAGACAGTATTGGTAGTAGTCATTTATTCAAATGAGTCTTAGAATCAGCACATTTCGAACGTCTAAATTACACAAGACAGTCCCCAAAGCGCCGTTCACCACTTTCAAGTGCTTTAGCTGGGAAGAAGTGGCGCAACAAACTCCAAGCCTAACTCATGTGTCGAGGAAATGTTCTTAGGAGGAGGTATTTTCATGTAAATGTTGACGTTCAGTAAATGCCTATTTTAAATAAATGCTTCGACTTTTAGTTTTTCGCAAATATCTCGCAAATAAGACGTCCTACCTAGGCCAAAAATAATGCAAATTTCATCCCCCCTTGTCTGGCACCTCCCGGGATGTTTGTCTACGGATCAATGACTTTTCGACCCTGGGCGTGAACTTGACTGCGAGGAACATAAGCGCTCTTTTGAACTCTATTTCGGTTCTATTTAAGTTCATTACATTTTTTTCTAAAACTTCTTGAGCTTCTTGCTGTAACTAACTAGTGTATGATGAAGGCTTATAAAATAAAAACCAAACATTCAAAATTCACTTTATATTATTTAAAAAATACAAAAGTGTACAAATTGTTTTACAACAATTATGATATTATGCACATAATTACATCTATAGGCAAATACTTTGTGCATTGTATTGAGTCTCTCCGTCGAAAATATAACAAATCTATTCAATGAGTCTTTTGTTGGATATCATATAAATTAATTATTTTGTAAATGCTGATGATCGAAATTATACCTCGAATATCACTTTGTGTGTGTGTCAGGGAATTCGACGCGCATCAATGAATTCAGCACATGGTTCTGAACACACGTGCGTTGTTGATTTTGTATATGGCCTACGCAAATGTCCTGCAGATCGGTAGAGTCGTGTGACGGGTCGTTGAGCTCCCTAAAGTAGAGTTGATCTACACGATGACTGATGCATGCTTGTCGTCTGTTCCTTCCAGACATGGCCCTGCATTGTTACTCACATAATATAATCCTATTAATATATTGTTTGGACTTTAAGGGACCATGATCTCTGAGTTTATTTCGGCGTTTCATCTCAGGATCAGTCAGCTAGGAAATGCCGGCGCCATCTAGTTTTAAAATATTGACCTGTAAAAGTGTCAAAGATCTACCTACAGAAATAAACATTTTGTTTAATTTTGTTGAAAATTATCGAGTTATGAAAAAAAAAATAGCTTTTCCATTCATTTCACCACGTAGGTACGACGCGTAGGACGTTTGGTTCACTTTTCTGTGAAACTAGCGTTTTTTTAAAATAACCCCGTTGAAATTTTTTGTCATCAGTTCAAATTGGGTTCAGAATCATATACTGAATCCATGAAACAACTCGCGCGTCGGTGTCCCTGCCACCCTGTATAAATAATTACACTTTCAACGTATTTGGAACGAAGTTCCTTATCGCATGTTATCCTCTGCACACTTGGCGACTGTGAATTTGGCTGAAAAAAAAGGTAACATTTCGACCGTCACCTCACGATCGCTAAGTGGGCGAAAGCGAAAGGAACTTCCTTCCAACCGGGTGTCCCACGACACATCTCGAGATTTTTTTTAAATTTTACCTGACCATCAGCTTAAACTGGCCTAATAAAATAACTAAACAGTTCTCAACAAAATCATTTAAAAATGTTCTATTACTATAAAATATTTACTGGAATAATTTTGCTACAGTACTTAATACTAAGCAGGCACAAGCATTTTTACAAAAGGCTGCTATTTGAGCATTGGAGTCCGCAGCAAAGGCTGCGTGGCCTTCAGAGGCCTAATCTCAAAATCGGGAGGTTGGGTCAATCTAAATAATTAGAGAACAAATATTTAAATAGATTCGCACGACCACAATACCACTCAAATGTCATTCACCATCTTTGGAGCCCAAATTGGAGGCATTTGAGTTGTATTGTCTCGCTCACTCATACTTATCTATCGTTTAATGCGGGATGTGTGAGCTCACTCTCCACTCTCACGATTTAAGTCTTTGTTAACGAAGTTTTAAGTGATTTTAACATCACTTTAAAATACTTTCAAGCCAATATAGTCTTTAAGATATCCAAACCTTTAGCAGCAATTTTTCTCCTAGCACATCAAAAGCTGCCACGATTACGTGCCAAACGATTGTAAACCTTACGATATGTTACAATTAGCTACAAATTCCAAGCGCTCTTTGGTCATTTCAGCGACACCCATACATAAACACATTCAAAAATTGTTCTAAGCACAACCTCATTCACTTGCATTACATAGAGTTAATTTTTTATATAAAAACAGTCTTACAACTGTCTTCAAATTATTGATATATTTTAAAATGCTTATTCAAAATTTGAATTACTTTTACCGTTTATTTTCAACGATACCAATATGTATAAATATATAAAAGGAAAACCTCTTGATAAATAAATATGTATGAAAAACTTTCCATTTTATATAAATAATAAACATTTTAAAACATATCACTTAATATTTAAACCTACAATTAAATAGCTGCCTTAATACTTATTTAATTACACAATAAATATTATATAAACCTATGATATGGTATAATTAGATTAGAGAATATACAATAAATATTCGAGATTCATTCAGATCCACTGAACTAAAGGTGGATTTACACGAAAGGTATTCTGAAAACATATGTTTAGTTTAAATAAAAATGGGTACCATATCACTGACAAAAATAAATATGTATAACCTTATACTGATAATAAATATAATATAAATAAGTTATAAAAATACCTAGTATTTTGCGCAAATTATTTGGTGTTTATAATAGTTCTATTGGAGACACGTGTTTAAACATATTTTTTCTGGTGTTTAACTAGAAAAGTACGATAGTTTGTGAAAAGACACATCATTCCAAATTACGCATCGTGTAAATCTATCCTCATTCATAATATTTTAATCTATGGCTTACTACAAAATTGTGCTTAATACATTTGTTATTAAAATATGACACAATGTACAAATTATAACTATCACCTAAATATAAAACATTAAATGCAGTCTAGTCTTTTTAATTTAACAAAATGACGAACAATAGTCTTGTTACTTAAAAAAATTGAGATTCCTTTGAGCTTAAAACAGTTTGTATTAATCATATAAAAATTGAGTATTTAATTTGAGTTTATGTCACACTAAATAGCTAAAATGGCTATGCTATCGGTACACTGTCGCTCAAAGCGCAATGAGAATATTCTCAGTAGATTTCTTTCATAACCTTAAAGAAATGCACATTGACACTTCTTTTCTTCATATAATTAAATCCTAAAAATCCTCAGTTTTAGTAGCTAGCATACATTTTGTTAGCTCGCGTTGGGCTCATCATCAAAAGAATTCCATAACAAAAATTTCTATCAAACCTTAGTCCTAGTAATATGAAGAAACTAGGAAAGTATTTGTAATAATCAACATTTTCACGAACACTGTTCTTTTTTTTAAACTGCTTATCTAAATAAATGCTTAGATAAATCTTTTGTATAGAAATAGCATGTTATGCACAGCATAACTAGACTTGCCTTTGTTGATATTTTGGAACTACAATCTTAAATACACACAAGACAGTTTTATTTTGCAAAAGCAAAATACCATTTTGATCGCTCATAAGAATAGACAATGAACAGAAGCCTAACTTCACACCAAATTGAACACAAGCGTTGACAAACATTCGTAGATTATTTAGCTAAAATGATCTATTTACATAATTAGATAATTAATCTCTAAACAACAAGAGCTGCCATTAGAATACTTAAAACACTGAACTTTTTATTTTGTTATAGTAGCTGCATTACACGAGCGCGAGCCATTGTAATTTTAACCTTATGTCAATGCTGATAAGTCATCACGCGCGCTCGTAATTTGTAACGACTATACAGACACACACTGGACTTTAATATCAAGCAATACTGTCAAAAGCACCGAGATTACGACCTCGCAAATGGCCGCAAGCTAAACTTCTTTCCATTACCTAACCTAAAAGAACTCCGTGTGTCATACGAGTCTAAAATCATCTCGACTACAATACTCCTCCTGTCAAACGGACGTTTCAGAATTCAACCGTAAAACGAACCTATTGCTTTTCGGGTCAACGACCTCTTCTGTCAGAGAGAATTTGGGGAGCTGCTTTATGGTGCAAATGAGGGAGATATCACCTTGTCTGAGCTGGAATTCCACATTATCAGCTAGTGGTCTTGCTAGTAGTTCGTCGGAGATTAAGGACCACCTCTGTATGGGCCTGGTTTCCTGCTCTGCGGAGAGAACTGGGCCTTCGACTAGGAATGGTTCAAGAAAGGCGCGGGGTGAAGCGTCTTGTGAGAGGCAGCGTGCTAAATGGGCGAGGACCTAAAATAAAGAGATTTTTAATGTTTGAGGTTATTATATATGCTGTTTGTTTTCATAGACCGTTCGAGTTGCAAACAAAACTAGCTCCCTGTCCAGGCTAGTTGTAGTAAACGGTCAGTAATAACCCCGTAGGCTGAGCCAAACCTAACTGCATGGATTCACATTTTCCTGTAACTCGTATACGTTTCTGTTGCTCATTCAAAGAATCTTTCAAAGGTACGGGAAAATGCGAATCTGGGCGTATAGGTCTGGCTCAGTCTAGAACTGGAAGAGAAGACTTGATATCAACAGTGTGGGCTAGTGCCCGCTTGCAAATCACTTAATTCGTTTAGCGCTTCAACCAATCTGCCTCGACTATTCCCGACTATATTGGGGTCCAGTGTCCGGATGCAGCTAAACACCAGGAGGTCAGATTTTTGCTCCATGTAAAATTACATGGAGCGAAAATCTGACCTCCACAACCCAGTGACTGGGTGATACGATAGTAATACCCCTTGGTTAGACTGGTTGTCAGACTTCCGGGCTTCTAACAACCCGTAACGACTGCCAAAGATCCACGAATGACAGCCGGGAGCAACGGCTTAACGTGCTTTCCGAGGCACGGTTTGTTTTTATTGTCTTTGATTCTTGGACATACAAGGCGTCTGTTACATGAAAGCGCTCTGCCAGCTCCAGAAGATGATCCTTGATTCTCATCTTCAATGTGCGGGTTTAGACGCTTATGGAAAAGCCGAGGTAGTGTTGCTATGACAGATCTCAAATTTTGATGTGGATTGATTGTTCGCGATATTGTAAATTCAACTTTCGCTTGAATTGATGACCAAAAACAATAACATGGTATAGCACCCCACGCGACCAATTAAGGGTTAAGCTACGCTATTAATATTTTTAAATTATCATGCTATCTCTGTCATCTTCAAGCGATTGACAGAAAAAGAACGACGTTTAATGGTAAACGTACGTATTTTACTCGATCGTATCCTTCATTGGGTTACATAAATAAGAAAGGATAAATGCACACTACCGAGTCAGCGGAGTGTCGCGGCTGCTGCCGGGTAGCGCGCAGGAACTTCTGCAGCGCGCGCGCCAGCGACGGGAACACAGCCTGCGCCGCCTCGCGCGGGCCTAGGGCTCCGCCTGGCAACAACAACTATGTCACTGACGCTAAGGGACGACACTACTTTATTAACATGTCTTTCTACGTGTAACAAGTAAGAAAGTAATCATACAACAAAAAAGGAATAGCTGAAGTCCACCTCTGTACATTTGTGTGCTTGAAGTATTAAATAATAATAGCTTAGATGGGTGATACACTGTTTCCATGAATAGAGGCGTTAAGAGATGTAGGATAGGTCTATGTAAAGTATTGGACTGGTACCCTAGGTATACATAATTAGCTGGGTCCACACCGGACGCTCCAGTGCTCTCTTATCAAGCGCGGCACTTCCATATTGCTCTTGTCGCGCGCGATCAGAGCGCATTGATATACAAAACACGGCGAATGATGATAAAGAAAATTAATCGATCAATCAACTAGAGTGTGCGCAAAATAAGTCTGAGCGCGGCCGAAATAATCGTTTGCCGCCATCTAGACGTTTATATCAGGATTCAATAGTGTGCTGTTTTTCGTGTTTTCAAAGTAAATAATCGCCATCATTATGCCGAAAGTGATTGTACGTGCTGGCAGGGATATCTTGAAGGTCAAACACGCGCGCAGACTTATCTTTCGAGCACTTTAGCGTGAATTCTCAAGGATTGCCATGTCAAATCAATCTAGTGCTTCAAGGATCTTCTGGCCCCTAAAAGACATTAACAGGGAGGCGTTGTTCGGAAACATTTGTGATATTGTTACAGAAATATTATTTAAAAAAAAACAAAATGGTGGCGTTAGTTCCGATTTCGGCCACGCGCCCAAAGTTCCTTTTTCAACCATGTAGGTAAATGTACAATATTATTTACCATTTGTAGACACTCTGACGCGCCGCACATGCGCGAACGCATCCTCGGCCGCACTGAGTAGCCGCGCGCGTCGCTTGCGCACGCGTCGCTCGCGCTCGGCCTCCTCGTAGTAGCGCTCGTTGTGCGCGGAGCTGGAGTCGCGGCGTCGCGTGCTGCCGCCGCCACACGAGCCCGTTGTTGATCTGGAACATTGCAATTAAAGGTTTTTAACACCACCTCGATAATGTCTAATTATATGTCATGCGTATAAAGTAATAGCCCTACGGTCTAGCCTGGCAATAATAATGTAATGAATTTAATTACAACTCGCTGGTCAACGGACGAGTGGCTATTGTGATTTGAATTTGGAACCTCAATAAAAAAAGTCTTTAGAAAACTTTTACGATAATAGTCTTCGAAAGTCGAACTGCTTTTTATTATCTCGCAGGTGTGAAAAATTTAGTATCGCAGGCATTTAAGCTCGCCCAAGACGAAGACACCTTTATGCTCGGGGATAAATGTGTCTTCGTCTTGGGCGAGCTTAAATGCCTCGATGCACACGGCAGTTGACCCTGGACTCCTTAGTTGCGATCGGGATTCAATATTATAAAGCCCGTGACATTAAACAATGTTTTGTCCCCTCGGTGAACAAACTAAACTACATATCTACACTAATAAATACTTTGATAGCCCTATTCTTGAGAAAGGTTATTAAGCATCATGCTACGACCCCTAGGAGCCGTGCAAAAAGAAAAAAGAGAGAAATAAAGCAAAAACGAAGTTAACGCGGGCGGGCACGGCGATGCGATGCGACACCAATCAAAACAAGTTTTAAAAAAAAACATACAGAGTTACATTCGAATTTATAACACGGAACTTAATATTATAAATTTCTGTATTTTACCTTTTCACGCCTAAACCACTGAATGGATTTCGATGAAATTTGGCGAGAAGATAGACGGCATTCTAGGGAATGACATAGGCTTTTTGTCCCGGTACCACGTTCCCCTGATAATTTCCGAGATGCCTGCGGGCGAATCCGCGGGCAGAAGCTGGTATATTATAATAGGGATGAAGACAATTTTTTCATTTTTATCTCAATAAATTGTTTGTTTCCAAATAGTGCAAACAAATTTACAAAGAGTGAAAAAGCTTAAAAAATTGCCAAGTTATAAACGTTTTAAGATAGGTGTTAGACAAGGACAGCACTATCGTACAAGTGAAGTCACGACCTATGTAACTTCATACTAGCGCCGTACATAGTTCGTACCGTGCGACAAGGACGGGAATAATCCCCTCCAAAAACTTTAAAAGCGTATATCTTCTTCATACTTACACCGATTTAACAGATTTTTTCGATTATCTCATTTTTACTATGCCTACTTTTAAATTACATTATTTTATGAACATTTCTAATAATAGACATCATCCCTATTGTGGTGTCTCACGATTTTAAGTATACTATAAAACTATCTATAGGTACTTAATAAGATTCCGCAGTCAAGGATGTAATTTACTGCCTCATGGCAGTTTTTTACCATCATTGGTCTACTGCTAGTCATCTAGTGGTCACTTGGGAGCAACTGCTAAAAAGCCGTGGTTTTGTTCCCCCGGTTGACCAATATTATTATGTTTCGATTAGGAAATTTATTGCGCTCGAGTCTTCCACATGGAACTTAAACATAACTGGCGAAATGTACACATAAAAGGCGTCATGAAACGTCATTCCTTTTAGGTTACGGGCAATTAGATTTGCCTTATTATTATTGGTCTATTTCTTGGCCTTTTCCCGTATATGGTTATCTTACCTGACGCACTCACTCACTCAACATTACAAGATTTTTAGAGGAGAGATTTTTTTTTCCAGGAAACCATTCTTTGCCTGTTTTAAAAACCTTGACTTTTGCCGTGAATTCATAAATAAAATGAACTCGGAAGTCGAATCCGTGGCAGATGCATTACAATAATTATCTACCAATCGAAATTCGGCAATCCGTTCCACTCTTTAAAATTCGATTCGACGCAGTTCTTTTCATTAGACATCGCTATAGCTAATCCATTATGCCATGACGGAATACCAATTAATATTGACTTCCTAACTGTTTTATTTGGCCCAAAGCGCAGTCTTTGTGACCTCTGAAGTTCAATAAGATAATTACTTAAAAATAATGTAACAGTTGTCTGTACTTTTGAAAGGTTACTTTTGCAAATCCATTATTTCCATAATTCATTGGACACTATAATGACCTAGTATAATCTAAAAACTAGACAGTAAGCTAGATGTGAAATGCCCAAAATCGGGGTAATGTTGCAACTAAGGAGTGAGAACCCTATGACCACCATTTTAATGTAATAGGCTGAGTGGGTCGATTGATCAACAATAAATTCGTAATAACAAAGCACTGCTCCAGTGAACTCAGAAACTATGGCTAATGGAGATTGCTATAATTATACCATGCTGGCTACATACCCATACAATTTTCATAATTTATTAATCATATACAACTCACCTTGCTTGTCCTGGCTGTACATTAGTAGATCCATCCACTTCATAAAACTTTATACTGGACTGAGCTTTCCTCTGAGATTTAGAGATTGGTATCTTCTCCAAATAGGGATTATATATTGGAAACTCTGTATAATACTTCTGCAGAACCCACACTGCTGCTCTTTGTATGCTCAACTGTCCAATAGCATAAGACCTGCTTTCGCCATCAGGACTTCGAACTATCTTCACATAATACACAGGCTCTAAATGCCTAATCTCCATTAAAATAACAGCTATATAATGTATAAACAGTAAGGTATCCGCAAAGCTAGATACGTAAGAAACTAAGGCATTGTAATCCATTGCTTCCTCACCTACTGCGAGTGCTTTTGTTGCCTCAGTTATTTGCACAATGTAGAACAACCAGTATGAAAATATACAGACAGCTAGAATGACCAGTGTCATTGCTCTGAACACAAATATTCTTGGAAGAATTGCATTTCTAGGTCTTAGGAATACTGCCCATACTCCTATGGCAAGTAATACCAGTTTGAAAGCTAAAGAGAGGAGTATGCCTTTACATTCAGCTGTACAAGCCAACAGCTGTATCCTTTGACTTGGCTGTATTGCGATATTGTCTGATAATCCTGGGAAGAATCCAATTTTAGGAAGAACTACCATGGTTAACGGACTGACAAATGAAACAAAAGACAATCCAAGAGCTATAGTTGTGCCAAAATATCTTGTACAGACAAAACCTATGCCGTTATCTGACTCCATTGGCCAGTTGCTGACATCCTCCATGGATTGTGAACCTTCTGAAGTGTTTCCTGTCACGGCAGTAGTGTTTTCTCCCCAGTTCTCGTCTTGTGGCAAGATTTGGACCTCAATGACCTCCTGGCCATCTCTACCCATCTCAGGGTTGATGTTTACACTGGTTTGGAACGGTGCCATTGTGTTATCTGAAGATTCCTTTCTCTGTGACTTTGTGCTCCTGAAATTGTACATAAATTACAGAATATATATATATATATTTTTATAATAATAAATATTTATTGTATAAAAAAGATGAAAAACACATGATCTTATACTAAATGTGACTGTACAATCAGCATTGAAAAGCAAGTTGAACAGCAGGCTCCTGAACTTAATAAAAATATACTTGTATCTCAGGAGCATTCCCCATACACAGAGATTATGACAACTTAAATGCAATTAAGTTAAAGTGAGTCAGTAAATTCAGCTTAGTTTATTTCTTTTAGTAGGACATTTCTTGTGACAATGAATATTGAAGTGTATAATCTTTACCCTAACAGTTAACAAATGAATGACTAACTATGATGACTATGTGATATGTTTATGCTTTTGTCAAGTCTAAAGTTGTAGGACAGTTTGTCACTTTGTTGTAAAATAACATTCTGTCATAGGTTCACATAGACCGATGTTTCCCATTGAAGAATTTGTAAAGGTTAACTTCCTAATTTCATTTCCCTTCAGAAATATAAATAAAGAGTTATCAAAATCAATGAAAAGGAAAATTATACATATCTTACAAGTGGATGTTGCTTGCAATTGTAGGACATGTATAATTTTCCTTTATAGGATACATGCATGCTTATGTCTATAAGATATGTGCAGAATAAAGTCAACATTGACTTATATTTAGTATTGGGCGATATAAATCGATATTTCAAAAAATATCGATACATGTACGCGATATATCGCTTCAATCCGATATTATCGAATCAACTAGTATCGAATGTAATATCGATATATTTCATCCGATATACCAAATATCGTGGTCCAGCGGAATTGGAAAACAAATAAATGTAATGAAAGTCTTTCAAATGAGTTATCGTTTTATTTGAGGGCTCCAGTCAGTAGATTTAACGAAAACCCATTAGAAGTGTGGGCAGACTAGAAAATACAGTTCCCAACGTTATACAATGTGGCATTTAAATATTTAACTATGGTGGCTAGCTCAGTTCTGAACGACTATTCT
This sequence comes from Dasypolia templi, assembly GCA_963555695.1. Taxonomy (NCBI): domain Eukaryota; kingdom Metazoa; phylum Arthropoda; class Insecta; order Lepidoptera; family Noctuidae; genus Dasypolia; species Dasypolia templi. The sequence continues at coordinate 2,758,178 of OY743148.1, read as the reverse complement.
CAAAGGCCGCACAGGTTCTTACACAGCAGAGAAGCAGATTGCAAGCCAAAAGGGTTTTTTTTTTTTTTTTACAAGGTTTAGAGAAAAAGTATTGGGATTTATAAATCTTTCATATTGGTATGGTAGAAAAGAAAAAGCTGCTATTCTTTACGCGCAGTGTAACGAGTTTTTTTACACCGTTACATGTATTGATGATTGTAGTCGATTTCGGAACGATTTCTTAATTTTATTTTTTTATCTGTGATACATTTCGTATGACATTTTTGGACGTCAAAATTGGACTTCACTTTTGCGATCTTTGTTGGTCAAGTGACATGTCTCTTGATTTTTCCTGAATGGAATCGTAACTAATCTAGTTTATTGTGGCGCTTTAATGCCCTAATCCTAAACCAAAGGACCCGTGGAATGGTCCCGGTGGATATTTCGATCCGATTTTTGGTTTCCTCGTCGCGTCCCTACGTCTCTTATACCAAATATCTTCACGGTACACCGAGGGAGACGCGAGTTTATATACCTGGAATAAGCGCCTACAACTGTGGGTGCTTATTCCACCTTTACTTCAAATAAATTTCTACTGGCCTTCCACGGGGGCTGATTACCTGAGAGGTACCACCTTCCGGCTCTCGGGGTCAAGCTTCAAGTTACATATTTTTTATATCTTTTTTTTTCCTATAGAACATAACAGCCTTCAGCTGCGAATTTAAAGATGCAATGATGATATAGCAAGTAAACTTTATATTAATATAATAGTATACATTAGGCTAAAGGTACAATAAACTGGGAACGTTCAAGGTAGTGAGTCTTTTAATCACCATTGACATCCACAGGCCCCCATCCTAAGATTAATGGTCCAATCTCTCCAACTTTATTTATCTGGCTATCTATTAATAGTGTGTCGCTCCACGGCGCCCGAAATTTAATTTCTTACAATAACATACTTTTTTTTAGGAGATCACACACACACACACACACCTATTCTTTTAATTTTTAATATTACATTTGGCTTCCCAATTAGGGACCGTATTATCCATTAAATTTTTATTATTACATTTGTCGCTCAAGCGAACAGGGACTTGAATTTAGCTTACTTATTTTGTTATTGATTCATTGCATCTTGATATTTTGTAGTAACACATTATTGTACAATGTTGTAATTTAAAACTTAAATTCTTTGGATGTTTGCTTTTAAGTAAACAGTATTTTCTACTAACATTATTGTATTTTGTACTATTGTGTATGTTAAATGTTTATGGTTACAGCATTACTTCTTCTTTTCTCTTACAAAACCAACATTTTGTATGGTAAGACAGTTTGTTTTATCTAAGTGTCTCAACAGTGTAAATTAAGTGCGGTGAAACTTTGTTTCATATTTAATCTAAAGCAAACTTTAGTTTAACTAAGTAATCTTACTTTTAGTAACTTGAATTGATCTTGTAAATTGTTACTGCATTTTTTAAACTTGAAATTTTCATCAAAACAAACTTGAACATATCTTTTTAACCTCAAGTATTTTACAACTTTGGAAGTTTTTGTTTCATATTTAATCTTAAGTAAACTTTGGTTTAACTTGGTAACCTTACTTTAAGTAGTTTAAAATTATCCTGTAAATTATTATTGCATCTTTTTACTTGATAGTTTCATCAAAACAAAAAAAAACTTAGAAAATATTTTACACTTACCCTCAAATATTTCACTTTTTTTTTAAATTTACGTCTTGCTTTGCTCATCAATTTTCGTTTAGTTTATTCATGATGGCTAATGAAGACCAGTCTTTTCCGCCTATTGCTAAAGACCACATAGAATCTGATGGCGCTTGCGCAGATCCTAATGTTGCACAAACTGCTCCGGACATGATTAATTTGACAGAAGTACCACACCCTTTTGATCATATTGAAAGGATTGCACACTCTTCCTCAGCTTTTGCTTTGCACGCTCTGCCTTCGTTTAATTCTATGAATGCTTTGGTTATCTTGTGTTGGAGAGTTTATTACTGAAGTTGAAGAATATTTTATACAACATTTTGAAGAAATTTTGTTAGTTGGTTCAAATAGTTGTATTTTGGGTTCAAATAGCCATGACAATTTTTACAGTTAGGTTATAAAATAAATTCTGTTTTTAGTAATGCTTATAATTATTGGTATCACTGAATTACCTGTAACTTGTGATAATTTAACTAAAAAGTTTAATTTTCATATTATCCCTTCTTTTCAACTTGATTTCATTTTAGATTTTGCTTTTTGGTTAAGATTCGATTTGGCTTTTAGGTCTTAGCAATCCTAGTGGACGCTTAGCACGTTGGGCTGCTAGAATTTCTCAATTTACTTTTGATATAGTTCATAAAAAAGGTTCTTTACATTTAGTCCCAGACGCTTTGTCTCGTATTGAAATAGCTGCTATAGGAATCTCTGAAAATAATTTAGTCTTACCCGATGATGATATTTATGATCCTTGGTATAAAAAGGTATTTGTTAATTGTCAAAAGTCTCCTTGCAGATATAAGAACTTTAGAGTAGAAAATAAAGCCTTATATAAGTTTTGTAAAAGTAAGTTTGATCCCAATAGTAATCTTAATTGGAAGATAGTTATTCCTAAAGAACACATATTAGATACAATTCGTTCTAATCATGATGATATTAATTCTGGACACTTAGGTATTCATAAAACTTTAAATAAATTAAAACAACACTATTTTTGGAAAGGGATGTTTAATGATGTTCAAAAATATATTCTTGCTTGTGATACTTGTAAAGCTTATAAACATACCACTCAACCTCCTTTTGGTATTATGGTTAACCCTAAAAAAGTTGATCGTCCTATGTTGATGCTTTCAGTAGACATTATAGGTATATTGCCTAAATCTTATTCTGGACATAAATATATTCTTTCAGTTGTTGATGTTTTCACTAAATACTGCTGGATTTTTCCTATGATAAATGCTACTACTAGAGTAATAAATAAACTTTTTGAAAAAGAAATATTTCTTAAATTTGGTTGTCCCAAAATAATTGTTTGTGATAATGGTACACAATTCACTTCTAAACATTTTGTAGAGTTTTTGAAGGGTTTTAACATTATTAAAATATTTTATAATACTTTATACACGCCTCAAAATAATACTGTTGAGAGATATAATAAAACTGTTGAAACTTGCATAGCTTGTTTTGTCAAAGATGATCATAGAACTTGGTCTAAATATTTACCTAATATTCAACTAGCTTTGAATAATAGTGTTAATCTGGCCACAGATTTCACACCTAATTTTTTGATGTTTGGTAGAGAACTTATTTTTGATGCTTCTTTACATCGTTTTAGTAATTCTATCGATAACATAGATGAACTGGAAATTTCCAATAGAGTTCACTATGCCGATTCTCTCAATTCACTTAGTAATATTTTTGTTAAAGTGCAAACTCATTTATTAAAAGCTTATCAGCGTAATGCTCGCTATTATAACAAAGGTCGCAAAGTCATTTCTTTTGATGTGGGTGATGTCGTGTGGAGAAGAAGTTTCGTTCAATCTCATGCACCTACTTATTTTTCGGCAAAACTTGCTCCTAAGTTTATTAAATGTAAAATTATTGAAAAGATCTCTGATAATGTTTATATTCTGAAAGACCTTAATAAGGGAACGACTGGTCGTTATCATGTTAAGGATATAATTAAATTTTAATTTGGTTTCCCATTATTAATCTTGATTTTGATGATTTTGTTTGAAGGTCCCTTTTGATAGTTCGATGCACGATGGGATGGATGATAGGTTATCGGTGATTTGAATGAAGATGTATGTTAGGTAACTTCTTATAAAATTTATTAAATCTTGATTTAACATTCTAAATTACAACTTAGGACATTTTTATAAACTTCTTCAACCCACACAGATACATTTTCCATTTCGAAAGATCTTATTATTATACTATTATTATCATGTATATATTTTTTTTAAACAGTCTTGTACGCAATTTTCCTGTGTAAAATTTTGCATGCAATTCCTGAATTGGTGCCTACTACCTTTGTACGTTTTGTTTACACTTGTAGAGGTTTACCTATTTTTTTTATCATTGTGCTCCTATAGTGACTCTGTCACCCGGAATATTTCGTGGTGCACTTAGGAAGAACACAGTGATTTCTTTTTTTGTTTGTGCTCGGAAAGTTGGTGGAGTTGAGCCGATCACAACATTTTTTTTGTTTGTGCCCGGAAAGTTGGTGGAGTTGAGCCGATCACAACATTTTTTTTGTTTGTGCCCGGAAAGTTGGTGGAGTTGAGCCGATCACAACATTTTTTTTGTTTGTGCCCGGAAAGTTGGTGGAGTTGAGCCGATCACAACATTTTTTTTTGTTTGTGACCGGAAAGTTGGTGGAGTTGAGCCGATCACAACATTTATTTTTGTTTGTGCCCGGAAAGTTGGTGGAGTTGAGCCGATCACAACATCTTTTTTCTTTGCATCTTTAGAGATGTGAAGGTTCCTATACTGTTTCTCACAGATATAATTTGTTCCTGCTAGTCAGTGGCGATGGTGCCTAACTGCACTCATATATAATTTTTTGGATTAATCTCGTTAAACAGCGGCCTTTGCGCTTAACTGTACTCGAATTAATATTCTTTTTATCCTGTTACATTAAACATATACTTGCTAGTCGGCGGCTATGGTGCCTAACCGAACTCTTATTAGTATTTTTTTTGTTTGTTTGTAAAGCTTTATACTTGCTAGTCGGCGGCTATAGTGCCTAACCGAATTTGTATTGGTATTTTTTTGTCTTTTTAGAATTTTATACTTGTTAGTCGGTGGCGATGGTGCCCAACCGCACTCAATTGGGTATAGTTCTGTTGTATTGTTTTACAGTGTTAAGCGACTGCTGCACTTAACTGATTCTATAGTAGAACTCGGATTTAACTTGTTAGTCAGTGGCGAAGGTGCTTAACTGTACTCTTGTGGTTCTTTTGACATTATGGGTCGGTTGTGCTAGTATTTAGTCTGCACCTGTAAGTGTTGTTTGTATACACGCTGTTTATATTTCCTGTTTTTTTGGGAAACTGTTCGTTTTACCTTGATCGTTGTTTTTTTTGGCATAAAAGAAATTGCTTTCTTTTATTTTTTTCGGGGAGGGATGTAATGTAACGAGTTTTTTTACACCGTTACATGTATTGATGATTGTAGTCGATTTCGGAACGATTTCTTAATTTTATTTTTTTATCTGTGATACATTTCGTATGACATTTTTGGACGTCAAAATTGGACTTCACTTTTGCGATCTTTGTTGGTCAAGTGACATGTCTCTTGATTTTTCCTGAATGGAATCGTAACTAATCTAGTTTATTGTGGCGCTTTAATGCCCTAATCCTAAACCAAAGGACCCGTGGAATGGTCCCGGTGGATATTTCGATCCGATTTTTGGTTTCCTCGTCGCGTCCCTACGTCTCTTATACCAAATATCTTCACGGTACACCGAGGGAGACGCGAGTTTATATACCTGGAATAAGCGCCTACAACTGTGGGTGCTTATTCCACCTTTACTTCAAATAAATTTCTACTGGCCTTCCACGGGGGCTGATTACCTGAGAGGTACCACCTTCCGGCTCTCGGGGTCAAGCTTCAAGTTACATATTTTTTATATCTTTTTTTTTCCTATAGAACATAACAGCCTTCAGCTGCGAATTTAAAGATGCAATGATGATATAGCAAGTAAACTTTATATTAATATAATAGTATACATTAGGCTAAAGGTACAATAAACTGGGAACGTTCAAGGTAGTGAGTCTTTTAATCACCATTGACATCCACAGGCCCCCATCCTAAGATTAATGGTCCAATCTCTCCAACTTTATTTATCTGGCTATCTATTAATAGTGTGTCGCTCCACGGCGCCCGAAATTTAATTTCTTACAATAACATACTTTTTTTTAGGAGATCACACACACACACACACACCTATTCTTTTAATTTTTAATATTACATTTGGCTTCCCAATTAGGGACCGTATTATCCATTAAAAATTTTATTATTACAGCAGATGCTAAAAATGGCTTTTGGGTCGTATGGCCTTGGATTCTTTTTCGTATGATTTATAAAAAAGTCGATCTGTTTCTTCTCTCATAAGTGTTTTTACTCATAGTTAACCTGATCCCTATTTAACCCCTAGACTAGTTAAATACAAGTACTTAAGATATTTTTAAAATATCGATATATTTGTTCGATATATCGCAAAGTATCGATATAACACTACGATATATTATATCGAAAAAAAAATCGATATTTTTTATACATGAACATCCCTACTTATATTTCTGTTTATCTACTTATTTATTAGTCATACAGATTCCATATGAGAGACGTTGCATTCAAAAATATCCTGTTTCTTGACCACAAAGTCATGAAACAGTAGTTAACAACATTCACATATACCTGCCATGCATACTTTATGCCTTACAATGATCTTAAAACAACTTAGGAATATTAATGAGTACAATTTTTTACTTGGGCCTATTCACTTTTTGGTAAAACTTCCATGGTTGGAGGGCCTTACCTAGCAATGACACTACAAGCTGACAACATAGTAACCGTAATTTGTTTGAAGACTTGTAATTATTTGATCATATCACACTGTAATTAACTTGGGAATTTCCCATTGGAGTTCTAGGAAACTTCTCACTTTTAAGAAGTGAATATTGAACTGTGACGGGTTTTATTATCTAGAGTCAAGAATCTAGCCCGGAGGCCTATCATACCGGGTGCTGCGATGCGTGTGCTGCCGGTGCCTCGAGCTTCTTCGCGACCGACCGCTCAGCTCAGACCTCACAGACTCCGTTTCCATTGTACAGCCGCACCTCCTCGACCCTATCCATCAGCAATGCACCAGAAACACCTGCACCATCACACAATAACGAAATCACTAAAATTACACAGCAATTAAAATACATACATTGGATTAGGAACACGATGTAAAAGTAAAAGTTGTCACACAGAAAACGTTTCACTACACCAGTAAAGTATTATGGTCAACTTAGTTTATCAGTTTCAAATATGTTTTCATTGAAAATACCTTTGCATTATCGAAATAAACGGGAAAAAACTAACAGGAGCGTCTTTCACGAATGTCGATCAAACGGATTCATTCATTTTGTACAAACCAAACTTGTTGACGGCACATTGTACAGTAATCAAATATCGGAAGTCGCTTTCCATCTCGTGCTGTTCCCATCTATATGTCCTATTCGTTCCACTTGGCGAGACGTTCCTGATTTGGCCGTATTGCATTTTTACTTCTTTCGCTTTCGTTCAGAAACTAACCAAAATGCAAACACAGTATTTGTGTTTGAATTTTTATTCTTCGAAATAAACCAGCTGATGCTCTTCACGATTTATTATTTTGTGGCTTTTGAATTATCAAACAGTACCAAAAATATAAGAATGTGCTTCAGTTGTGTATTGTGTTGGATTAAATTGGCGCTGATTTTAAAAATTTAGAGCAAGTGATTAGGTACGATAAAAGATAATGATAAGATAACACACCCATTCCATAAAGATAACTTACTGACTACACGTATTTTTACCATGAAGTGATTGTTTTTGTGAAGAAAGCATGGAGGTCCAGCAAATTTCGTCCGTGAATCGAGCGGAGAGAGGTGAAAGCAGGGTGGACGATCTGCATTTGGACAGGGTGGTGGCCTCACAGCCTGAGATTGGACCTACGCCACCCGATGGCGGCTATGGATGGCTGATTGTTGTGTCCGCCGTGATATACCATATCACTGTACCAGCGTTGCTGTCGATGTACGGGCTCATCATCCTAAAGGCGATTCGTGAGGAGGGTCATGAGGGGGACGACGTTATGAAGATATGGGATGTGGATATAGCGCTGGTGCCAGTTATAGCTGTGGTGATTAGACTGTTACTGGAGTCTTGGTGTAGAGCCATGGTGAAGATATTCCACATGCCGAGGTTCATGGCTCTGTCTGGACTGTGCCTGACGGTGGCCGGAGTCTTGCTGTCCAGTTACTCGACGGAAGCCGCGAGTAACGATCACATTGTGAATATATTCTCCGGTTTACTTACAGGTAATTACTCTCGCTTTGTTCCCAAGGTCACTGTTGAATAGAATCAATAGAATAATAAAAACGTCTTTAAATGGTTTAGTGCATAATAACGGTCAGAACGTGGTAATGAATAGTACCTATAAATTACTTGAAGTATTGTACCGTCAACTGTAAATCTGTGTTAATAATTTGACATTGAGAGCGCCTATATGTCGTAGAAGTAAGAGTGATTTTTGTAGTGCAAGTGTTACCTGCACTGATGGTTGACTGTACCTAGAGTTCTCGGAAACATTGAATGAATTGATCATCTATTGGTGGTGATTGGTGCTAATCCTAAAAGTGAGCAATTATCTTAGTCAACGACTCATCGCGTTACAAAGAAAACTAATATTATGACGGCTAGAAGGGAAATTCCGGAAGTAGGTACTTTCCTTCACACTGAATTATTCACCATTACGAATAAATGACTAAAGGCTACTTTGTTGGCGAGAATAAATAGTTCAAATCTTAATTTGATTGTTAAACCAAGTTTAACCATTATCCATCTCCATTTGTGGTGCCACCACGGATTAGGTACTTACACACGCACAGGACCTACCCCTACCCTACCTATTTATGAATCACAATCATGTTATTTTATCGTAATTGATAAAATCATTACAATCAAAACAAAGAGCGTCCATTATGTTAATGTCTTTTCAACTTACGAGGTTCTACGTGCGTTGTTGATATAAATTTAATATAACAATGGGTTTTGTAATGGATATTGAGATGTCATGTTATTTAAACAGGTGGTTTAGTCATTTCATGGTGGAAGCAACTCGTATTATTATCAAAATATTTAGGTATCATATAAACCTTCAATTTTGGAGATGCGATAAACGTGCTGGTCTCCTCCAAATTGAGTAACGCACGATCAATCACAATCTGAATGTTTTTGATAATCCATTGCTTCATATTTTCAAAACAATTGTCTGGTCAACAACGTGAATAACGCAATGTGTGATGTGAAAATGCCGGGCGGCGCCATTGCAATGTCTACGTTAGCGGCTCTAAAACTTTTTTGGTCACGGAACCCTTTTGACAAGTAAAATACTTGACCGAACCCTACAATAAAACAATAGTTTTTAGAAGTGTATTCTTTATTATTTAAGCATAATAAAAGTACAATGTAACAGTTACTAATTATTACTTACTTTACCACATGGCAAGTACAATCATAGAAGATATTAAAAATGAAAAAATCTATACTAATGGGAGGTATGAAACTGTATTTTATTATTCATCAATTGGTTGATATCAGGTTTGATAGAAGACATTTGAAGTCTCATATCAGGTTCGGCGTCCAGTCTATTGCGATATTTTGTTTCCGTGGCTGCATAGGTTGAGAATCCTGTTTCGCACAAATATGTTGTTGGGAACGAGAGAAGAATATTCAGAGCCATTCTGCCAAGCATTGGATATTCATCACGGATTCTGCACCAAAAATCGTTGAGAGGCGTCGTTTTGAACAGTGACTCCATACTTGTGTCTGATGACATTTCTAAAAGAGATTCATCTATCTCGTTTGACATACTTTCGGGCTTTTGCAAGTTGGGTAAAAAATTATTATGAATCCATGAATTCAGCTTCATTTTTGTATTCTGTTCTTCGAAAAAATACTTTTCAAAAGATGCGCGCATCGAAGTGAGATATTGGACCAATTATTCAAACACATTATCTTGAATCATTTCTGAGTCGTTATCGCTAACAAACTCACTGAGTGACGTAAAGCTTTCTATTTCTCTCTTACCAACGCAAATTATCCAAAAATCTAATTTTCTTTTGAAGGCAGTTATTTTGTTATAGGCCTGGAACACTGTTGTCTGTTTACCTTGCAATGATAAATTCAATTCGTTCAGTTTTTAAAGATATCCGCCATAAAAGACAATCGGAACAACCAAGTTTTATCATACAAACGGTCTTTCAAATTAAAAGAAACTGTATCTGCTGAAAGAAACATTTGTAACTCGGCTCTAAGTTCAAATAGCCTTGTTAAAGTTTTACGCCGAGACAGCCATCGCACTTCTGTATGGAGCAGCAGTGTTTTATGTTTGCTGCCATAATCTTCACACAATAATGAGAACAATCGGGATTGTAGTGGTCGTGATTTGATAAAATTAATTATTTTTACCGCTTCATCCAAAACTAATTTTAGATTAGACGGCATTTGCTTCATCGCAAGTGCTTGTCTATGCAGAATACAATGGCTGGAACTACAATTAGGCGCTTTACTTTTTATTCGTGATACTGCTCCTGCTGTTTTACCTGTCATCGCCTTGGCCCCATCTGTAAAAATGTCAACGCAATCGTTCCGACTAAGATTATTTTCTTTAAAAAATATATGTTTATTTTATTAAAAATTTCTTCCCCGGTAGTGTTTGTGGGCAGCGGTGAACACATAATCATGTCTTTTTCAAAAGAACGTTCTTGTTTGACGTAGCTTGCCAGATCATGGATTCGCCGTGAAACAGTATCGTTTGATAGCGGTACAGTAGAAAGATGCTTTGCAGAATTTTCATCGAGCATACATTTTGTTATGTCTAACACACACGGCTTTATTAAATTCTCAGCGATGGTGTGCGCTTCACCTGCTTGTGCAATGCGATAGCTAACTAAATATGATGCCTCCGTGGCCTTTTCATTGATAGTTTGTGTTACATGCATCATATTTTTTTGACTTTCCAATAACTGTTCTTTTTAATCACGAACAAAAAATTATTTATTCTTGTCTTTAGACTCGGGGTGTACAGTTTCCAAATGTTTGCGCAATTTGGCAGGTGCCATGGAACTATTAGGAAGCAGTTTACTACATAACATGCAGAGAGGTGAGCCGTTGGAATCAACAAATCCGAAACTGATATATGATTCATCATACTACCTTTTTTTCGTCTTTGAAACCGTGGAGCTTGACGTCGTGGCATCATCGTCTGGATCGGTAATTGCTGTATTCTCCGCGCGTACTGCTTTTGAACATTCAGCGTCATTAGAAGATGTTGGCCTTTAATAAGCCAACGTTCCATTCTTCTTTATTAATAATGTTACACGTCAGGATGGTGGGGTCAAAATAATGCACAATCGTTACTGCGTTAATGAGACAAAGTTTAGTTCAAAGAAAGTTTAGCCAGCTTGTAAGTAGGTAGGTAGGAACTTATCGCTCCGAACGCTAATCGTCAACTGACTGACGTGGCGCGTTTTTTTTTTTTTTTTGTATGGCATCTCGTAGTTGACCTTGAGAGGTCGTGACCTTACCGGACTATCCTGTGGCTGCCTTAAGCGGACTCCAAGCCTCCAGCCAGGGGCGTAAAACTACTTACATTACTAAGCGAACGCTCGCTAAGGGCACCCCCTGTGGGGTACGGACCTCGGCTTAGGGCGTTGCTGACGGGAGGACAGCAAGATGGGACAGGCTGGATCAGATTTAGTTGATTATTATTATCATGGGAATTTAAAGCTACAGGCTCAGCTACGGCGCGGGCTGGCACTTCGTCGAGCAAGGGTCGGAGTCAAAACGTTCGACCAGTGACGTTGCGGAACCCCTACAGGGGTATCGCGGAACACACTTAGAGCTGGTCTACGTCCTTTAATATATTGTCGTATCTGTGTATGTATGTGACACTGTTCTCTTATCTACTCTTCTCCCAAAAGTTTATGTAAAACACCCTAAAATTACCGTGGATTTCTAAAATAATTCGAAATCCTACAAGGGTTATATAGTATAATAAAGTAGGTACATATTAAACGTCTTTTCTATCTTCATTCAGCACTTGAGCAGTCAACCTAAAAACCACTGGGTTTATGACGCATACAGTTGCATAATATTGGAGGCTATCAAAAGAATTACCTATCCATTCCATATTTTTATTGTACGAAATGATTGCTAATAAATGAAAGAGTCACGAAACCTAGACGCTAAAATCATCAATTAGAATACAAGTTACTTCACGTTAGAATGTCACTAGCTATCCTACGTAATTGTTATTCTTAAACGGCGGAAGTGCCTTGATATAAATGTATTGGCGCTGTTTAAATAAATAGATAGGAACTCCTATGCCTATTTGTTAGTCATCCAAACCATTCATCATTCATTCATTTCTTCTATCCAAACAAAACTGACTAAAATCAACTGACTAAAAGTATAATTTTGAAATAGGAACCTACGGCTATCAGTGGAGATATTCCTCCATATTATCAAGGAAATCCATATTTTAAAGATATAATCAAGGAATAAAACTTTTATTTTATTTTGATTTTTCCTTGATTGTATTTTGTACTATTTGTATTTCATGTGCGTGTCCCAAATAAAATATTTTGCTTTCTTTATTTTCTTCTTTAGTTCTAAACGTTGCATAATAGATAAATAAGAGACGTTTAAAAACGTCAAAAATTAAGATTTAAACAGTCGATAACCAATAATTAACTTTAAAGCAACGTTTATAAATAGGGGAGATTATCTTTGACAAAGTGCCTACTCTGTCTCGAGGAAATATCAAAATCCTGAGTAGGTATTATGGGGGGACGGAACTATTTATCAATGTTTTCTCTAGCGGTAAACACTCAGCAATGACCGATTACGTGTAAGAACTTTACGTTTGAATTAAGGCTCGCGCTGTGGCGTCGCGCCTGTTTGTGGGAGCCTTTACACTATCGCATTTTCACAAATTAACCGTGTTTCGTTTGTTTCCAATAATAAACGTTTACTGCCTCAGATAAAAAGTTATTTTTTATTTATCAAGCAGGAGCAATGCTCCAAATAATATTCATTGTAGAAACGTGTTTTCTTTTTCCGACTTCTTTTTTTTTAATACCGTGGATAAGAAAAAAAAAGACGTTGCGCCGACCATAAATACATTGGGATAAGGTTAATGATAATATTTGATATGGTTCTCAATTCGTCTGTGTGTTTTTTTTTTGTACGTTTGTTACGCGATATCTCCAGCAATTGTGGAGCGATTTCGAAAATTCTTTTGAAATAGATAGGGTAGGGCTTCAGGACCCATTAAGTTTAATTAACTTTGTTTGGGTAGTTTTTCAGTTTGCTTCAATAATAAGTATTTTGTCCACTCAGTGTATAGATGATGGTATAATAACTTCCCGTCAGTGTTATTTACATAGCAAGTAGCAAAAAATTTGCCCCTATCAAAGTTTTGCAAGCTCTCACCTCCAGTATTTTATACTCCACGGCAAAACATAGCGCCCAAATGGGTATGTTAACCAACACCTTTATGTAAATACCTATGTTTTACAAATAAATATTCTGATTCTAATTATAAGTAGTGGTATACGAATTTGTGTGGGGTAGGTACCACAACGAATTTGTGTGGGGTAGTTACCACATCGAATTTGTGTGGGGTAGTTACCACAACGAATTTGTGTGGGGTAGGTACCACAACGAATTTGTGTGGGGTAGGTACCACAACGAATTTGTGTGGGGTAGGTACCACATCGAATTTGTGTGGGGTAGGTACCACATCGAATTTGTGTGGGGTAGGTACCACATCGAATTTGTGTGGGGTAGTTACCACAACGAATTTGTGTGGGGTAGGTACCACAACGAATTTGTGTGGGGTAGGTACCACAACGAATTTGTGTGGGGTAGGTACTACATCGAATTTGTGTGGGGTAGTTACCACAACGAATTTGTGTGGGGTAGGTACCACAACGAATTTGTGTGGGGTAGTTACCACAACGAATATGTGTTGGGTGGGTACCACAACGAATTTGTGTTGGGTGGGTACCACAACGACTTTGTGTGGGGTTGGTATCACAACGAATTTGTGTGGGGTAGTTACCACAACGAATTTGAGTGGGGTAGTTACCACAACGAATTTGTGTTGGGCGGGTACCACAACGAATTTGTGTGGGGTAGGTACCACAACGAATTTGTGTGGGGTAGTTACCTTACCACAACGAATTTGTGTGGGGTAGTTACCACAACGAATTTGTGTGGGGTGGGTACCACAACGACTTTGTGTGGGGTTGGTATCACAACGAATTTGTGTGGGGTAGTTACCACAACGAATTTGTGTGGGGTAGTTACCTTACCACAACGAATTTGTGTGGGGTAGGTACCACAACGAATTTGTGTGGGGTAGTTACCACAACGAATTTGTGTGGGGTAGGTACCACATCGAAATTGTGTGGGGTAGTTCCCACAACGATTTTGTGTGGGGTAGGTACCACATCGAATTTGTGTGGGGTAGTTACCACAACGAATTTGTGTGGGGTAGGTACCACAACGAATTTGTGTGGGGTAGGTACCACAACGAATTTGTGTTGGGTGGGTACCACAACGACTTTGTGTGGGGTTGGTACCACAACGAATTTGTGTTGGGCGGGTACCACAACGAATTTGTGTGGGGTAGGTACCACAACGAATTTGTGTGGGGTAGTTACCACAACGAATTTGTGTTGGGTGGGTACCACAACGAATTTGTGTGGGGTAGTTACCACAACGAATTTGTGTTGGGTGGGTACCACAACGAATTTGTGTGGGGTAGGTACCACAACGAATTTGTGTTGGGTGGGTACCACAACGACTTTGTGTGGGGTTGGTACCACAACGAATTTGTGTGGGGTAGGTACCACAACGAATTTGTGTGGGGTTGGTACAACAACGAAAAAGCTAAAAATACAAAAGGTTTTACAAAAAAATACACTATAAAGTGAAAAATGTCTTTAGTGGGAAGTCGGTGGCAAACACGAAAATACAAAACCCCGACTTCCGAAACCGATGAAGCGCCGCGATATTTATTTTACCTACATAAAGTTTTTTTCATGTTGTAGTGTTTTTTTATGGCAGTTTGTTGTTTTATTTTGTAAAAATATTTTCTTTCATTCTGAAAAATAACACTTCATTTGCAGGTATCGGATGCGCTTTAACTGGCCAGCAGACCGAAGTGATCATAACTCACTACTTCAGAGAGAAGCTGACCATGGCCCAAAGGATCGTTCGCATGGCGCCCTCTGTCGGCAACTGCCTCGTACCAATCCTCGTCGGCTACTTATGCACCGTATACACTGGAGACGTGGTCGTCATGATTTATGGAGCCATTGTCATGCAGAACTGCTTCTTCCTAGCCTCATATACAAGGCCCATCTACATCGAAAAGGTCATACGTCACACATACAATATGCTTAGAGAAGCTGTAGAAGACGAAGATGAAGTTATCTTCTCTAATCAAGCCCGCCTACATGAAAACAAAAATGCTCAAAGAACGAACTCTGAAGACGAACCGTCTCAAAGCACAGCTCAAGAAGAAGACGCCACTGATGTTGTTGTCTTCAACTCTAAGAAGAATGCCAAAGAGATTCTGGATCCTGCAATCCAGTATAGAGAGAATAGATCCGTTTCAGCTAATGAATCCAGGTTTTCGAACGACTTCAGCTCAATTTATGACACAACTCCCGATAGGTTTTCATCAGATTTCGGGACTTTGGATATTACAAGTTATGCTCGAGGAGTCAATGGGTATCAGGAATTAGAGAATATTGATAGACAGGTCCCTCAACCTTTGTACAGGGAGACGACGGTGAATGCTCCACAGAACAGCGTGGTCTTCGCAGCCGAGGTATCTCCGGGAACGGCTAGGAGGACCGCCTCTATGAAGAAGAACTTCATCACGATTACGAACATGTTGATGGATATCAATTTCTATCTGTATGCGTTGCTGCATCTTTGTACGACCTTCTCGATTCTGGTGCTAGGTGTGGTCTTTCCGCCTTTGATTTGGGAGCAGAATCCGTCAATTAATATTTGGTCGGTGAGTAGCTTTTTTGTATCTTCTTCTGCCATTTAGTAACCCAGGCTATAGACCTGTAAATTTCTCAATTATATAACAACCACAGAAATAATATGATTACTCCAAAACCTAGTTAGGTACTTGATGATGTACATTTTGAGCAATCTGGGAGGTTTGTTCTGTCCTTTCGTAACCTAGGACCAAACCACATTGTTATACACCACAATTTAGTCAAATGTTGATTTATAAAATCGGAACCATAAGATTCTTTTCTTTCGTTTGCAACTTACACTTTCTCTAAATGATTATATATTTCACCTTCCAGGTAGCTACGCTGATAGCAGTGGCACACGGTTCAGCGTTATGCTTCATAATGCTGTGCGTTGTGCTGCCAAAATCCATTAACGAGAAAGCAAGATTGTGCGCTGCGTTCTGCGTCGCTGGTGCTATGGGTTTTTATGGTAAGCAACTGGACTCTACTGTCTATCATGCATCAGATAGAGACAATCTTTCATCACTCCCCACTGTATCCGAGGTCCTCTGATGTGGAATGTTCTCGGCAAAACATTTGCATTGGACATAACCTTGGTCTTGTAAAGTCAGGACAAATTGTTAATCAAATGGACTACCATTAAAATTAAATCAAGGCACACCCGTCATTCTTTGACAGTTGTATAGATAGCCGTTATATATTCCACGGCCTATGGCACATTGACGTAGCGTCAATTTAATCAGTCAATCATGCGTAATTTGACCTGCCGGATTTGTTACAATTGCTTCAGCGACTCCACCATTAGGATAACATTTATAAGAAAACACAAACATTGTGAGATGTACTCGCTGTTTCATTGCTGTCCCTTTCTGTCCAATCCTGCGGAAAAACTGCCCACTGAAAAGAGAATACCGAGGATCTACAATTGTAGGATATGTTTTAATTCAAGTTATTAGAATTCAGCGATATCAGCACTAGAGACTAACTACCATCTTTTTTTCAGGTATAACACTCTCAAGCAACAAAAGCCTACTAGTAGTATGGTGTATGCTAGCCAGTTTCGCGACAGCCGCCTCCAGCATTCTCCAACAGCCGTTATACAACAGTACACTAAACGAATTTGACACTACAGCCACCATGACAGCTTCAAATACGATCGTAGCCATCTTTATTATGGCGTGGTCTTTAGTCTATAACTATGATTACAGAACTTGTTTCTTGACGGCCAGTGTTTTGCAAACTGTGACTGCTTGTATGTTCTTCGCTTTGTCTTTTAGGAGGAGGCGGTAATTTTTTATATTTTAGGAGCTTGTTTTACAGTTCTCGCCTAAGTCTAGCAAGATATTCGAAAATAAAACAGATTTTAGAAGTGAAAATTATGCGCGTAGAGCGACTTTTCGAAAGGGAATGTCGCATGGATTTCAAGTTTTTACTTTTGTCGGCAGTCCCTATGACTATGTTTTTTAATGATTTGCTAGATAACTTAACCAGAAGGGTCAAAAGGTGGTGAAACAGGCCGTAAGTGTATTTAAGAGTACCTACTAATATTAAATTATGGAGAGTATTATAACATTTAAGCAAGATTACAATATTTGTACAAGGTATTTTTATGAGATGTATTTTTGTAAATATTCATTTTAGCTATTGTTTTAGAGCATAACAAACTAGACAAAATGCACTTGATGTGTGTTTCTAAAACCTATGGCTATTTGATGTAAATATGTAATATCATTCTTGCCATACAAAATAATATAACACATCATAATAGAGATAAAACATAAATAAATTATAAAAACCATATCATATTTAGTAAGTTGTTTATTTTTAAGAGATCACATCTGTTGCAGTCTGTGTAAATAAAATATGTATCACGTCTATGGTTGATAACGCACTAGGCAATATAGCTGCAAGACAATATGTCTATGGACGTCGTCTGCCTAGTGCGTTAACTACCTCTTTCTACAGAATATCACGTGAATTTATACGATTTAATATCTTTTTATATGAACATAATATTGACTTTTCAATACAAGGAAAAACACATATTCGCGGATTCTACAAGAATAGTGTGTTTATAAATTTTGAACTCTATTGACAAGAGAGAAGGTTTTTATTTGGTTGACCAAAAAACGCGCAACAAACCACCAACAACAAAAGACAAACGAAGAGGTTCTATTGCAAAATACCGGATAGTAGGTATACGTACCTTCTATGAGCGTAGCAAAGAGTCCCGAAGTCACCCTCTCGAAATCTTATTTACATGACAAACCATTACTATTCTACTTAATTTCATACTCTTTTTAAATCAAATAAGTACTTATCGAAGACCCCAAAATCAAATCTTCGATACGCCTCTTACTGTAGACTTGTAAGTGAATTCGATCGGTATATCAATAACCACAGAACATTTATGTTAGAATAAAGGTTGCCACAAACAGGCGCGACGCGACAGCACAACTAAAAGGCAACGCACGTCGCGCGACACGCGGTTCCTTTGTATAGCGCTGTCGCGTTGTGCCAGAGTGCAAAAGCCTTGAATCGTCAGTGGGACTGCGGTACTGTTTTTACAGTGACATTTTTTTTTCAATGGTATTTAAAAGCGTTTGTGCGTAAGATTAAATTATTATGCACTTGTATATATATATGTATTTAATCTTATTTTAACAAAGTCGAGGACTTAGCAGGTACCGATTTACGGCCGAACTCAATAACGTATCTTTCACCAATTTTGGCGTACTGGAGATGGAAAACCTATCAATAGCTGGTTTTAACGTCCCAATGAAGCCAAAGTATGCGTCCCTACAGCGTGTTGTCAGCTATTTGTTTGACAGGGACATATAATATTATCCTGTATATTATCAATAGCGATCTGTCTTTCACTGAAAAAAGGCCGGCTATCTTCTTCGAGCGTTCACTTACGTGATTTAAACCTACTTGCACCACACACTAAATGCATTTAGCGCAAAGCAAATTTAAAACATCGTTCTATTTCTGTTAATCGTTGAATATGACAGAATAATAATGATGTTAAGAAGCAAATTTTTAGGTAATTGACAATAGCGTATCGCTTAATATTTTAATAAAAATTAAATCGTTTAAGTGAATTCTCGTTAATACTTTTTTCGAGTTCGATTTTTTTTTCGAGTTCATCTCACTTACAGGCCGACAGTTAGTAATTCAGTAAATAAATATGATATGTCCGTAAACTGTAAATCATTTTAAAGACTATTCAATTTGAATATTGTAATTTATAATTCGAATAAATAATATTTTTAATACTAAAGACGTCATTTTAATTAAATTCATGTTTATGTACCCTCACTTTTGTTGCACCAAAATTATAATAAATCGCAAACTAATATATAAACTATAGGAATGTATTCAGTACGTTTAATTACAGTTTGTTAGAAAAAAATAAGCAATTGGAATTAAATGCAAATCGCGAAACTAAGAATTTTTAGTTTTGCGTTTTTTTTTAATTGGTCAAGCGAACTGCTGAACTTTGACGTAACAACGTGACGTCACGTGTTCGCATTCCGAATCACAATCCACTATTTTGATTTTGAACATTTTTGTCTGGCAGTCCCAAATAAATAAGTAATACTTCCACTGTTTTTTTTAACTCAACAAGTCCATCATTTCGTTATCTGTTAGTTTCTTAACATCACTAGTAGGGGTCGGGTTATTATTTGCTGTGGGTAGTAGAGATTCGAATGCGGACCAGTCCTGTTTCGCTTTGTTTTGATTTTGGCTGTTGGCCCACTTATTGTTATAGTTGGCCGGGTCTGCTGATGACGTAGACAAAGTGTCGAAACCAGCGAATTCCCTCTGATACGAATAGTTGGAGGCCATAGAGGGGGTGCTGTAAGTTGGGTTGGCGAGCGAAGCAGCGTGGTTGGTCGTGTTTGATGTTGATGAAGGAAGAGGTTTCGCCAACTGGTTCAGATTGGATTGCAGCAGCGTGGTGGTGAGGTCCATGGGTTTGGTGGTAACCTTCCGAGGAGCGGAGATCGCTTTAGGTTGAGGTTGCGTCGAGTACTTTCGTACGACTTCTTGCTGATGCGCTATCCTGGAAAACACAAAGCGTTTAAGGTATTTTATTCTATGTGAAAGTTTTATACATATTTGACGAAACTTTACTTGTTTATAAGGTCAGTCTTTAGAAACTGGTGAGCGAAAAATAAATTCATCAAGTGTGTGTACTATTTAATTAAGTAACTCGTCAACAACTTTAATTTAACTTAGGAAGTTACCAAAATTCTTGACCAAAATAAGTGCGTTTTTTGTTCATTTTTCTTTTTAGACCTGCAAAACGACCCAAGTATTGAAAGCAAGAAATCTAAAGGGCTACTAATTACTTATAGTTTTTATCTAAAGTAATATTTTTTTAGATTTTCTAATGTTTGTTTCGCTTTGACCTGGATTGGACATGAGGTATTTTTTTAATCCAGATATTCCCACGGGATCGAGACTTTAGCGGGTGATACCGCAGGGCGCAGCTAGTATTCAATAAAAATATTAAAGGTCACAAGTTCAGTTATTTTTATAATTATCGGACTTTATACCTATCCTTTAAAAGAGTAAATGATAAATGATAAATGATTTTATTTCTGTAAATAGGTTTGTACAAACACTTTTACACGTCAATCATATTTTAAAAACTAGGTGAGATCGGGAGTAACGGTGGAGATTTTGTCCCTTCTTCTCCATACGAAACTACCTTTTGGAAGGGGCGCCTAGAATCAATAATATTTAAATGTAAATGTTGACGTTCAAAAGTGCCTTTTAGTGCCTATTTGAAATAAACGCTTTGACTTTGACTTTCAGTGGGCCTAGGGTGAGTTTATTTTAATCGATACATATTTTATTTACGCATCGACCGCGTTTGGCGCTCCGATTGACCCTTGGCAATCGGAGCGCAACGATCGAGTGGTGAAGGGCCAATCGGAGCGCCGAACGCTGTCGATGCGTAAAGTCGAAATGGTTAAAATAAACTCACACTAGGCCTACAGGAATTCAGGACACTCAAACTGGCCCTAACGCCTGTTTTACACAGTGAGTAAAACTAGACAGTGTCAAAATAATGCAAGTCATTTGTTTCTTCCATTTTATTGTATGCAACATGCAAGGAACTTGCAGAGTGTTAATGGGGATTGAGCCTTCTAAATCCCTTACCTCTGCTTATCCTCCATAGTAAGATGCCTCCCGTTATCATTTACGGTCGGCAAGGCAGGTTCCTTCTCCTTGGGCTGGTTGAAGGAGAACGTGTCGATACCTAGACCTGTGAACATCTTGTCCAGGTCTGACTGTGGGGCGGGCGCGTTCACCAGAATGTCATTTGATGGTGGCATCGCGTGTTCCATTATCCTGGAATTATAAAAATAATTGGAGCATGAGAACAGGAGATTATTGTTTACCATCGTCGATCCTGACACTATTAATGCACACCAAGAATATTTATAAATACTAATAACTGACAAAAAGGTGACGCAGACCGTCACCAACAACCGTTGAGAACAAAGGAATAATTCGATGTAAAGGCTTGAATCCAAAAAGAAGCTAAGTAAACCGCGTTTATGATTTAGCTTCCAAACATGTAATAAACAAATATGTTTTTTTTTTTTTTAGTCTTAATACCCACTCATAAAGTTCAGTTAGCACTACAACTTTTTAATGTTTTTATGACTTTTTCAATAATAGTCATTCTGAAATCAACTTGTTACACTAGTATAAAGTTGATATTCGATTAAGTGGAACTAACATCAATTGGATTAGCAGCATTTGAATAGACTGGAGACCCCTTTCTTTTGGGTGGGAAATCATCATATGAAGTCTCCTGCTCTCTACGTGTCTGACTTTACTGACTAAAACCCGCGTTCCGCGACCCCGGGAGGATAGACTGTAGACCGTAGACAAAACCGATGTGGAATTTAACAGAGACATAGCTTAGTATATTTTCATATTGTTTATGGTTCCAAATTCATTTTTTTTGTGTTTGTTGTTGTTAGATTGTCACAACTGTTTTCAATTTTGGCGCGTAGTTTGAGTTGCATCTGATATTTATACAGTGCTGTTTTTGATAGATTAGATACAGTGTTTTTTTTTAGTTAGATCATATCTAGTGTTTATTGCGAATTTCAATAATGGACAAAAACATCGAACAAGAAGTTTGTCTTAAATTTTGCATCGCCAAGGGAATTTCGTGTTCGGAGTCACTGAAAATGTTACAGAAGGCTTACGGTGAATCGACTTTATCAAAAACACGTACTTATGAGTGGCAAAAAGCGTTCAAAAGCAGTCGAGATGTGATGGAAGATTTGCCTCGCTCTGGCAGGCCATCAACGTCTTCAACTGAAGTTAACATCGAAATAGTGACTGAAAATCCTCATTAAAGTTTGAAAGAGGTAGCCGCTAAACTTTTTGTGTCTCACGAGTCGATTTGTACCATTTTAAATAACCACTTGGGTATGAAACATGTTAAAAAGCTCCGCTAGTCCAAAAATACCTGAATTTTCTCCAAAAACTCAATCGCATACGATTCGCTGAGGACATGCTAGAACGAGTCAATTCCGACCCAAAATTCATGAAACGCATTGTTACTGGTGACGAGACGTAGGTTTACGAGTTTGACATGCAAACTAGTCAACAAGCTTCGGAGTGGCGCCTTCCAACTTTCGATAAAACCACGCCAAGTCATGTTCACTGTTTTCATTGACTATCGCGGTGTTGTGCACTCGGAATTAAATAAGTAAATAAAGAATATTATTTGAGCGTTATGCAGCGTTTAAGAGAGCAAATTCGACGAAAAAGGACGAAAAAGGACGAAAAAGGACGAAAAAGGACGATTTGTGGAATGAAAATTCGTGGATTTTGCATCCCGATAATGCGCCTTCGTACAAGGCCATCCATCATTGTGAACGAATTTTTGACCAAAAATTCAACAAATACCATCGAGCAAGCACCTTATTCACCAGATATGTCTTCAGCCGACTTCTTTATTTTTCCTAAACTCAAACGACCACTTCGTGGCACCCGTTTTCATTCGGTAGATGACATAAAGGCGAATTCGCGGCGAGAACTGAACTTAATTCCGGCAAAAGCGTTTTTTTTTTTGATGATTGGATTATTCTAATATCGTTTCTGAAGCTTACTTTGAAGGCGATAAAATAAAATTTGGATGAATATGTAACATTTTGTGTATTATTGATCTTTTCCCGGTACTTTCTTGACAGAGTAGTATATTTATATTTAAATTAGAGAATTGTTTTGTTTTTATGTATTTTGTTTTCTCTTCACACGTTGTCTACATCTATTCTATACTCTCATATCACAGGAATGCTGGAAGAGGTTTCTTTAGAAATAAGCACCACCTTCGTAAGTATTTTACTGTTCCTTTCTTCTTGTATGTTTCTATGTGTACATAAATGGTTAAATAAATAAATATAAGTCTTCGTTATTTTGCTTCATAAAATTACACGCGGTTGCTTCTACGGGACATAGCCATGCATACAATGACAAAGTATATGTAGCAAAAAGATCACCCACCTTTTAGCACCCGCCGCAGTCAATTAAAAAATAGCATAAGAAAAAAAAAACTAAATTACTATAGCCAAGTAGATGGTCAAAAATACAATACGAGAATTACTACTCACTTGGCTTCATTATTGATAGAATTCAGTTGCTCCAACTTTGCTCTATGCTCCGTCTCCATCTTTGATACCATCTGCTTGACCAAAGAGATCAGTGCGTTGAACTGGTTCAGGGTCAGGCCGTTCTCCACGCATAGAGGGATGAGGAACGGCAGGACCTTGGTAGCCATAACCTCCTTGGTGATCCCGAGCTTCGAGTGGCTTAGAGCGAGCTTGTATATGCCTGGAAAGAGGGAACCAAATGTTGTGATAATCTTTGATCCACAAAATGTTAGAAGGACAAGGCAAACTTCTTCTGTATCCGCTTTCTTCTATTTATTAGTGGTTATCTACAATCACTACACTATTCAACCCATTAACACAAAGGGAATCGAATCGAATCGCCGATTCCGCCGCGCGCACTCTGTATCTCGCTCTAGGAAATGACAATCCTGAGCGATGGAAAAGGATACAGAATGAAAAAAGTCGTTTCCGTGCTGACATGTGTGCGCAATATTAAAGGATAGAGTCAGCATGCACTTATTGTACAGCATTCGTTCTGGATGAGGTACGTTGAAAGGTTCCTAAATAAGGATCGACGTTCATTAGACGCGATTAAAGTGGTATATTTTGTTAAATTACTTTTTGCTGCACCTTAGGAACGAATCAAACTCCACAGTTAAGACTATCATTCTATAAGGCTAGAATACGAATATGGACGCATTGTCAAGAAATAACTTACAAATCATAAAAATTCTATATTGTTTCGTGTCTATATAGTAATGCGCGATGGCGAGAGGTTTTATTCGATTGTTCGAACATCTCGATGGTTTTCGATTGTTTCTACTTGGAGTCGATCTGTTATTGCGACTGGCGCATGGCGCGTTCATTCGCGAGTTGTGATGGTTTAGACTTTCGCGAGTTGTGATGGTTTAGAATTTCGTGAGTTCTTGACTTGCGTTGTGGTTGCGAATCCAAACTAGTTCATCAAGCAATCGAAAACTCGATCGATTCCATTGACTCGAAACAATAAAAAAAAACTTGATTGTTTTGTAGAACGGCGAGTCGATGGTTGACTCGATGGTTAATTTTATAGACTCCGATTCTTTCGATTGTTAAAAATCTCGGAATCGCCCATCGCTACTTTAGATAATAGTACTGCCTTAAAAACGCGTGACCCTGCTATGATAATGCACGATTCGCTTTCTAAACATGGACAAGTTAACTTTTTTATTTACTCTGCCGTCTTCACGGATCATGACGGCTATTGTGCATTTACCCACAGCGCTTATATACGTACCTACATTAAAGCAACAAAAAGGCGAATTTGTGTATCGAAAAAATAGTAGCTTAAATAGTTTATACATACCCAAAATCCCCATCAGCACAGCCGGTTCTCTGGACGGTATCTGCGGCAGGAACGGTATAATTTCGTCCAGCACCAACCATTTGTCCAAATGCTCTAATAGTTTGCCCAAACACAGCAAACAATTGACTCTTACTGACAAGTAATTCGTACTCAAACATAACTTCTTTATTCGGGGCAAGAGTGCGTTCTTCATCGCGGGATAGTCTATCAAAGAAGCGAAGGTTGGCAGCACAGACAAACACAGCTCCTGGATTTGCTGAGCGTCGGACTCTAACGCCCTATGTAACATCGGTAAGATATCAGACTTCACTTCTTCTCCTGGCGTTAATTTTAGTAGCAATTCCATTTTTTGCATAAATATGAGCAAGATCTGTATAGGATCCTGTATTAACATGACTGGTTTCAAGACTGGCAAAATGTATTTCACATATTCATCTTTAGAACTGTTTTCAGCTATTAGCAGCACGTTCGGTAGAACGAAAGGAACCATGGGAGGGTTGATGAATTCTTTTGTTAGGCACGGAAGAACCCGGTAAATGCAAATACGATGCGGCATTTTTTGCAGGATTTGGGGCAAACCTTTGTAGAACTGAGACTTTTGCAGGTTGTCCCATTGAAATAAAGAGTCTAAATAGTTGAGGGTTTTAACACCGACGTCCTCAAAGTATGGTATCTGTAAAAAAGTATTCGTTTACAAAATAGGTTAGTTTTATATACATATAAATAATCTGAATAAGTCGATAACTTCATAGTTATTTCGCTTACTTTCAAAAACTGATGTGAGTCAGGCCTCAATTCCGGCGTTGCATTCAACATCAGCTTCACATACTCCCGCAAGCCATCCGTGACACACAACAACCTCGTCGTCGGCAGATTTCTGATCTCATTCGCAAATCTCTTAAACTTCGAGTAATCATTGCCTACATTACCCAAAGTCTGATGACCTGTACTATGCAAAGCGTATATCACCATCCCTAATGAGTACAAGTCACTACCAGGAGACTGAGTAGCCGAAAGAACGTACTCTGGAGCCAAATAATCAAGCGCTGGTTGAGTCAAAGCATGCATAGCTGGGCAGTACTCCTGG
This sequence comes from Dasypolia templi, assembly GCA_963555695.1. NCBI lineage: Eukaryota > Metazoa > Arthropoda > Insecta > Lepidoptera > Noctuidae > Dasypolia > Dasypolia templi. Next base: position 2,732,289 of record OY743148.1, on the reverse strand, counting down.
AACGGCCAATACGGTGCTGATCCTGGCCCTCTTTGGTTGGCAATACAGAAGTCGAACCCAAATATCTTCCAGGCACCTTGTTGGTTCACTATAATGGACTCTGGACAAAGATTGCGATGGAGAAGCTTTACATCATTGTGTAGGAACGTCAGCCCTTCAGCGATTTGCATCAGACCATATTTAATTTCGAGCTCATATAACTTGTAGTTCACGAAGTGGTTTGGTACAGGCTGTGGCATGTTTTCCATGTTTCCTAAAATATTTGCTAAGCTGGCGAATACTGGTTCTGTAGCGAAAGCGATACTCTCCCTGCTCTCTTCAAGACTGTGTTGTACCGTGAGAATCTGTGGATGCCTCAACTTCGTCAACTGTACAATGCCACGCTTCAGGGTTTCCAACATAATATCCCTGTCTGATTTTGACCATCTCTCTAAATGTTTCTTTTCAAAGACGAATATTGACGCCTCTTGCTTTGTCGATTTCTTGTAGCCTTTGTAAATTTTCCATAGTAGACCTATAAAATAATAATGGTGTTTATTAGTGTCTACCCGAAACACGATTTTCCGAAAACGAAAACAAATATTCGGGTCCTCTTCTTGTTTCTGCCGAAGCCGAAACTTATGAAGTTATTTAATGCATTATTTTCTGAGAATCATCATTAGGTGTGTAACAAATAATTTGATTAAAGGCTGATTTAGCAATTAACAGATTTCTTTTACCAAATGAAAAAAATACTTTTGGCAGATTTTGTGTAAAAGCTGTAAAAAATGACAATTATGAATAACGCCTTAGCTTAAATAAGGGCCTTAATAAACCGACATGCATCATGATGATGCCATAACGCCATTACGCGATGCAGCGTCGAAGTATTTGCTGAAACGTGTGACTCAGCTATCGCGAACGAGCACAGAGTTGCTAAGATGCATCTGCTGTTACTCTCAGAGCTTGTATCAATTTTCCGAAAAGCGCAGAAATCCCCACTCGCTGATACTGAAAGCAGCAAACCTAAATAACTTCAATTTATAAGTAAACACTTATTTTTTTTTGGTTTTTATCGTGAAAATGCGGCCCCATTACTAACGGCCAAACCCTATCTGTACCTATCAAACAAATAGCTGTCAGTGTTTATTGGGACGATAAACCGGTTTTTCTATATCCAGTACGCCAAAATTTGAGATAGATACGTTATTGGGTTTGACCGTAAGTCAACCATGTATTTCTATCTGTCAGTCGTTTGTATATTATCACAACATTCGGAAACTTTCAGTCTATAAAATTATCAAAAAACCTAAACTTTCTCTGGAATTTTATTTACTTTTGCCACCTTGCCTTAGCTGGCAATAGTATTACATCTTTATTGCCATTTTATGTATTTTATGTTGGGCTATTCCCAAATCTAATTTTGTAAAGAATTTTTATAATTTGATAGAATTAATTTTACATTCCAGTGTTAATATTAAGTGTTTTGATGAGGAATGGATCTTTGCTGCTTGAGTTTTGTTTCTCTTTTATATAATTTGTTTTAGGAAAACCCCAAGAGATAACTAGATCATAAAAGTTATGAGGATAATAGTAAATTGAATACAAATCAGATTTACTGTTGTTTTTGTTTTATATATTTTGTTTTGGTTCTATTTTTTCTTACTTTTTATTTTTTATTAATAGAAAAATTGTTTATTTGTTTGGTTACTTATATTAGGTACAATAATAAATCACTTGTGACTATTTCATGGACTAGTCCATATCCATTTAAGGGAGGTAAGCACTTCCTGCAGCTATTCTGGATTGACATACAGAATGTTCTAGTTAAGTACTCTGATTACAAAAACAATATAGACACACAACTGTGTTACAAAATACTAAAAAAATACTTAACTACTCCCATAGCCAAATGCGATGAAAATTAATTAATTACTTATATCTATGCCAATGGGAATTTTTCATCTGGAGAAAAAGTATCCTATGTACCCAAGCCATGGTCTATCCATATGCCTTTCATCCAATTCCGTATCTGTTCAGACATGAAAGGTAACAGACAGACTACATTTCCAATGCCATAAATTGCTTAAAAAGAGGTTTACAAAAATTTCTTATTTTACCACGTTGGGGATGATTTTAAGCAAGTTTTTTTTTTTTTTTAATTATTGCATAAATTTAAAGTATTGTATGATATATCCATAACTAAAGAAATGCTGGGTTTCTCATACCAACTTTCATGACTTATATCACCCCCTTTTGGATTATGTATGTGACAAAAAGTTGCCTATGTCCTTCCTTAGGTTGCCATCTGTCTCCTTGCCAAATTTTATTGAAATTTGTTCAGCGGTTAAGGCGTGGAAAGGTAATATACAGATGGTGATACTTTCGAATATATAATAACGGATTGCTGTTTTTTTTTTCAACCTCACAGTATGTTTCAGTCAGACCGTAAATGTACACAAAAACAAAGTAAATGAATAGCACTTCTAGCTCCCCTATATCACTGAGCTGAGTAATCAAACAGTTCAGTATCAAAGCAAATAAGGTGCACAATAGATAGCACCCGTGTCTGAATGCAAATTATAGATACATCAATCGCTTTTTTTACCTGGACCAGCGCTTGCAATAAATTGAGTTGCCTCAAACTCTCTTGTCACAGGATTTCCAGGTAAAACCCCAGATAAATGAGAAACTGTGTTGCTAACCGACGAATAAAACTTGTTAAACACCTCCATATCAAGTTACACTTTTAACTTTTTATTGTATTGTAAAAATAAAAATCATTACGGAGCCAGACAAAAATGTACGGACATAAAATGTCAGTTTGACTAATTGACATTTTGATTTTAGTTCGAAACTTTATTGAGTTCGTCATCAGTGTTTCGTTTGCAATCATGGAAAAAAACAGAATACGAAACTCTGCGAATGTGAACTATCGAAGTGGTTAGAAGATAATACTAGGAAGATGAAATTAATAACAGAAAAAGAAGAGAAAAAAATAATAATTTTGAGAAGGACATGAAATTTCAGAACGAAGCTTATCGTGGACATTTACAAATACCGCTTTAAAACCTATTTAAATAATGCATTAACTTCTTTAATAATTAATTAGCGACAGTTTTCTGCTGAATAAATAAGGTAATCAACTGATGTAAAAAAAAAACATTTAGCTTTAGATCTTGTAGAAGTAAGTAATTTGTTGTGTCAAAATTAAAGCGTTTTTTGTAAACTACTAAATGTCAGAATGTCACTGTTCGAAAAGTTCACGAATCCGATTTGTTTTTGTAAATGAATCTTTAGAACTGATTAGATATAATTCACGTGTGACAAAGGAAAACGAACGCAACATGTGGCTAAGACGTTCCATGATCGTAATATCAATGTTCCTAACAATCATACCAACGATATTAGCAGAGAGCGACCCATATTCGAAAGAACCGTATCGGCCTCTTGGTCCACTGGTAAAATGTAATTTTTTACCTCTGGAATTCTTGGATTGTGACGAGCCAATCGACCATAAAGGGAACATTTCTGCGAGAGATGCGATTGGTCACGGCTGCGTGAAGTTTGGAGGCGTTAGATACGAACAAGTGGATAAAACGAGAGTGCAGTGCAAAGCATTGGACGGCATTGAATGTTTTGGAAGCAGGAGCTTTCTAAGAGACGGTTTTCCTTGCGTGAGATACTCCGGACACTATTTCACAACCACCTTAATCTACAGTATATTATTAGGTTTCTTAGGAATGGACAGATTTTGTCTAGGGCAAACGGGGACTGCAGTGGGAAAACTCCTTACATTAGGAGGTCTAGGAATATGGTGGATCGTTGATGTAGTGTTGTTAATTACAAACAGCTTGCATCCAGAAGATGGAAGCAATTGGAATCCTTATGTTTAGACTTAGAAGTCAGTTAATTTAGAAATGAATTTGAAAATAAATGCAAGATGAGGTTTGCACAATGACTGATACATAACATTGATAACCATCTTTTTAAACGGGCAAAATATTTCCTGCTGGTGTAACATTGTTCTAGCAGGAAAATTCTAAACAAATGACCATAGTGATAAAGTCAGATGGCATAAGTTTGTGCGTCATAAGGTTTTATAAATTCCTGCTGGGGTAACGCTTTGCAGAATCTGATTTCTCGGAAACTATTCAATGTGCGACCATAGAAAAAGGAATAGGAGTAGCTATTAGTTTGTGCTTAATTTAAGAAATCATTGATTTTCAAATAAATCTACAGTTTTAAAGTAAATGTGATTTCGTTAAAACTGAAAAAAAAAGAAGAGGATGTACATGAACACGATTTGAAACTATACCAGGTGAAGCCAACATTAACAATAATTATGTAACGTTGAGTTTGAAATGCAAGAAACCAACTTTACTCTATATTTGGAGCATGTTGCTAGCAGAAGAGGCACTCTGTCTGGCTAAACTAATTCTAGGAGATATTTTCCTGCTGGCGTATCCGCACGTAAAAGTCACTACTAAGATGTAATATTTCGATTTTAGGTGACTTCCAAGTTAAGTACTGAAAACTGTACTCACATTAAAGAACCACCTCCTTAGTGGAAGTTTACTTAATTAAGAAACAGTATCAAAACGGAAGAATGTTTAGTTGTCAATTATTTTTAGGTTATTTCCCTTGAAATTATCAAAATCAAATGTTTTAATTTTGTATGTGATAACTCTTTTATTAGATGTGTAAATAGGTGTAGATTATAAGAATGTGTAATATAAAGTTTTTTTACTAATAACTTGTTTTTATTTACTTTATTTCAAGTTCAGATTTATAGCCTTTTAACTGCTACACATACAGTAAGCTACAGTAGGTGACTTTCAAGATTTGAGTAAAATAAAATACATAATTGGAAATTATTTAGTTTATTATAACTTAAGCCACCAGAGCTGAAGCGGTGCTTGACTCATACTTCCAGTTAGGTGGGAGCACGCTCTTTGTCTTGTAGTAGCGGGCTAGCCTGTGAATTCTGGACTCCACAAGAATCAGCCTGAATTTGCTGTCCTTGTCCTTCCTGTTGCGTTCCAAGTGCTTCCTCATGGCAACGGCTTTCTTGATCAGGTAGTACAGATCCTCTGGTAGGTCGGGAGCGAGACCCATGGCTTTCATGATACGCAGGATCTTTTTGCCAGTAACGAATCTGACTTGTGCAACTCCATGGGAATCCCTAAGCATGACACCTGGAATAGATAAAAGGATCTTGTTAAGTTTACATTCTTTCTGAAGTTGGTTCAACAAGTGGTGCATAAGCACACAACAGGACTTTTTTTTTGCTGGGCATTTTCTTTCCATGAATAGATTGAAATGTTCCATGAATAGATTAGAAAAATAAACTTTAATTTGTGACAAGATTATAGGAAAACAATTTGAAATAATTTTTGAGGAGCCTGTTATTTCATTCTACCAACTAATTATCTTCTCCATCCTAGTAATGCTAACCTATTCTGCCTATTAGGACTAAGTAGACAGTAAAGTCATACCATAGTTCTGATCCTAAACACATTAAGATGGGCGGATGCTGGTAATACAAGACTGGTTTTACCCAAATTATACAGTAAATCCAGTGAAATTATCAAAATTGAGCTACATCTTCCAAATCACATACAGTTGCTCTGTTTACTTTGGAACCTGCATTCTTGGTGGTCAAAGTCAACTTACAAGTCCAATGGACACATGTTTTTTCTATAATCACAGTTGTCTGATAACTAAATAGTGGAGGCCTGATATTCCTTGATGTAATAATTATTGGCCGTAACAAAGGTGCTCATAATGCAGGGTGGTGGGGAAATTGATCATAAATAAAAACATCACAATGCTGTTGGAGATGGCTGATAACAGAAGTGCATGCATTCCAACTAGATAAGCATGGAATAAATTTATTTAAAATATACAGCTAGCAGACCAAAACAGGGGTTCACCAAGGCACCCTGAATTTAATCGTTCTAATTCTTTTAAACAGAATTATCATTTTTGGGCCACAATGCTCGATGATATGCCATCATTACTATACTATAGAAAAGCACCCAGAACTCTTGAAATTGAATGGTAATCCACTACTCGGGTCCCATATACTAAAAGTTACGATTCGATTTGGAACTTACCGATTTGGGAGGGAGTGAGGCCTTTCTTGCCGAGTTTGAAAATCTGTTCCTTCACATCATCAGCGGTCAGTTTTAACCAGGTCGGCACACTGCGCCGGTATGGCAGAGCTGATTGGGAGATACCCTTACTGAAAACATAAAATTTACACTTCGCTGTAAAGCCATGTGGTGACCACTCAATCGGTAGGTTATGTTAATGTCACAAAAACTTTCAACAATGAAAAATCTATGCTTTATCATTAGCGTGATGTTGTACACTATAAATTACACATAAAATTACCCAGGTGCGTGCATACGACCCATGGCTGCGGCTTTTAATAAAAATCGCCGATCTGACAACGACAACAAGAGAAAACGAAAAGATGGTTGCCGGAAGGCGGTTATTCATTTTCATTCAGTTCTCGTTCATGTTACTTAAGATCATTTTTCATTCAGTAGTGTGGCGGCTGCAAAAAACCGGTAAAGCGACTAAATTGTCTTTGGTTGGGTCTGTTTATCATAAAGTCAAAAATGTTACAGCATCACTGAAATCAAAATACAAAAGAAATAATGTCATTATTGTCAGAATCAAATGACAGTTTTCCAGTTCCATCCACCCTGTTCCACCGGATCTAATGTCAATCAAACACTGCTGTAATTGTATAGTTCGCAATATTTGGACCAAAAATGACGAACCCCTACGGTGTATCTGATGCTGAATTCAACATCATCAAGCTGCAAGCCGCTAGGCGTGCTGGGCTGAGAAAGGAGTTCATAAAACAGAAAACTAACCCGTTTAAACATGCCTCTGAAGCTGGATATGTCGTGAGTGTTAAATTACGTAATGTGTTATATTGGTGGTTAAAGTATAAATAAACAAACGTTAACTCGGACTATAAGTACTCGGTTCAATAACAATGTTTGTTTGCATTTTCAGTTTGATCCAGCTATACAGAAGTTTCTGTCAATGAAAGTTACCACATTAGAGCACTTCACTGCTAACACGAGAACTAGCTTGTTTGGAATCTGTGCTATTATAATTCCCATGTTTAGTTACGGATACCTTCTCTGGAAACATAGGACTACCCGTGAAGACCAAATAAGAAAAGGAGAACTTCGTTACAAAGATAGAAACTTCAAACTGCAGTAATGGTTGAATTCAGTGTAAGATAAATAAAAGAATCGTGTAGAAAATAAAAAAAATCATGTAACTGTTTATATCTTTATTTATTTTAATTGATATAAAGCCTAACTTGTAGCTTTTGTTATTTTGTAACAAAAAGCACATAAATATAATTTTCCCTATTGCTTTTTTCAACAAAAGTATCTGGCAGTTAAAAATTAGTTATGATAAATTAGATAAAAATAAAAACAAATAAATCTGTGTTGTCACTGTCAGTCACAATCATTATTTGATTAGTTATTTGCGGTATTTGATTCTGGGCTTTGATCTTAATAATCATAATTTAGGACAAATGGCTGATAAATATGGATTTTCTGATCTGGAGTGTAAAATTATGTTGAATCAAATTGAGAGACGTGCCAAATATAGAAAAGAGTTTTTGAAACAAAGGACTGATCCATGTAAACATTCAAGGGAAGCTGGCTATGTTGTAAGTTGTGACAGAAACTTACACTTTTGTAGAATATGATGATGATCATTATCTGCAAACCTATGGTAAAAAGTCGAATTGTCACATGGCTCCCAAGCTAATGGGACTTGGCTGGTAACATATGTATACCTATTAGGGGCGAAAACAACCAAAAAGTGTGGCAGGCCCAGAAGTCGCGTCATCTCCTAGGCCTACCTCCTGCATCTCTTGGGAAAGACTTCTGGCGGGATCTCCCATGAGATTGGCTTCAACAGACGGGGTTAAGTGGTGGGAAGTAAGGATTTTGCCTGCCTTGCCTACTGTGGAAAAGTACGCTACAATTTAAAGACTGTGCCTAGTGCCTATAGTCGAGGTTCAACTGCTACCACGTGTTTTACTGTTAAATTGTAAGGCATCTGTCCCACCGCTGACGAGGAAGCGACTAGCTATATCAACGATTTTCTTGCTCAAGAAACGTACTAAAGCTTGTAGGTCCAGTGCAAGCAAGAAGTCATATACTTAAATGATCGCTGCCTGTTCACACAGCCATCGAGTACTCGTTTAGCGCCAAGAGCTATCAAAGAGAGTAATCGCTCAGCGACGCACGCTCGGCGGGCAGAACACTTGCTGAGAGACCGACATTTAGTAGTTCCAACTTACCAAGCATAATTCTCTCGTCAGTAGGTACCAAGTTGGTAAACGTAATATACCAGCGAGTAACCGCTGCTCGCCGGACGCCAACTAGATTTTAGCTGCTAGCTCTACTCGCTTCTCGTTAATCGCCGGCGGTAGGATAGGTGCCTTACTATGGACTTGCGATTGCCTGAACTGCACAGGACTGCACTACAATGTGATTTTTAGTGATAACTACGCGCCTGCGTAAAAATGCTATGCAATTACTCTTTCTTAATAAGCAATCAACAATTTGCTTCCACATAAATAATTTTAATGTTTCAGTTCGACGAGGCGATCCAAAACTTCATATCCATGAAGGCAACTACTTTAGAATACTTCCCGTTTAACATGCGGACTATCCGTTTTGCATTATTGTCCATTGTACTACCAATGAGTACGTTTGGCTATGTATTATACACAGTGCGAAGTCAACAGGAGCGAGACATACGCTGCGGCATAATTAAACCTAGGGACCGGCGACATAAACTAGCATAGATTAAACGTTTTTTTTTTCGTTGTGATGCGCTGTCATCTGTTTTTAATTTAGCTCAGCTTGGCCATTTATTTAATGAAAATGACATATTATTGTGGAACTTGATATTACTATAATTATATACCTGAAGGAGGAATCCCTTAAACGTGGAGTAAAGTTATGCCAAACATAAACCTCGAAAAATTTATGGTAGGTAAATCTGTAGTTAATAACTCTCATGTCGTAAACATCACTCCGCGTTTATTCATATTGGAATTATGTTTACCTACCTTTACACTTTATCCTGTACCTATCATTCGTTCGCGTGAGCATATTATTACATGTTCTGTAGTCTTAGCTGACCTGCTGATGACATTAACTAGGCAGGAACAGATCAACGAACATACCTACGCCTATTAGAACCGCATATTCTACCCTAATGGAAATGACAGCAAGCGTAGTCTGAAAACACGATATTTAGATAGGTACTAATTTTATTTTTTGTGATTCTAGTTTTTTGCCCGCGGCTACACCCGCGTGAGATCGCAAACTGTCCCACGGGAATTTACTACAAGGATAAAAAAAATATCTTATGTCCTAACCTTACCTAGGTCATGGTCTACCTGGGTGACTGAGCCAAATTTCATCGAAATGCGTTCAGCCGTTATGACGTGAAAAACAGACAGACCAGGCAAGAATAACTTGCGCATTTATAATGTATGTATGGATGTTAATAAAACGTCATGTTAATTTAAAGTACTATTATTACTTTATAATATCTTTAGGGAAAAAATTATACAACATAATAGCATAGTTTATTTATTCATATTAGCGTGGGTTACAATAGTAGTAAATATCTAAATTAGCGGTCGTCCAAGGACTTGTCCCGGGCTATGACAGTGTCGTCAAATTTCACCATGTAGGTTGTGCCCTTGTGCCAGTGGGCCGTCACTTTAGCGGGCTGAAACAGAAATGGGCAGGTTATTAATATAGTTCCCAATGCTGGGACACATGCTTCCTCTCTGTGGAAGGGACTGTACCATAATCCACCAAGTTTGGGTACAGTTTCACTACACAAACTGGCATTTTACATGCCAGTTTGCGTAGTGAAACTATGTAACAATAATACTACAAGAAATAAGGACTCTGGGATCACATACCATCAGTAAGTATCTCTAATTTCGATATTTCAACAAAATAACATGAACCCTAACGGCCATTCAGTGTTGCCGCGTATACAAGAGCCAAGTTCCCCACGGTTGAGATTTTTATAATGTAAATTTATTGTTTTTGCATTACATAACATCACATCAGGCCTGTAATCCCAGAAGGGTTCGGCAGAGGTGTACCTATAGTAGTTAGGTGGAAGTTTAGGTATACATTTTCGATCAACCCAGTTGTAAAAGTTTGTAGAGTTCATGTCTCCATGATAATCCCTCGTTTTTTAATCTGATTTAAAAAATTACAAAGCATCGTCAACTAACCCGTTCCGGCTACCAGCGTGAACTATTATTAAACGCCTTCCTTTGCCTATATCTGTATAAATTCCAGGCTCGGACGAAGATTGCCAACATTTTTGGACATTGTGACTTTGGTATTTAAAGTAAGTTTCGTCCAGAAAGAATATATTTCGTTTGTCTTCTCTTAATTTTCTTACGGCCCTCAAATGTTTCACTCGCCATTCAACAATGTTGGTTCTCTCTATTAAAAGGGATCTCTTCGACTTACATTTTTTTAATGAATAACCCAGTTTGTGCGAAAGTTCTCTTATTAAAATTAATCCGCAATCTTAAATATTATCCTCTTTTAACACAGCATTTAGTTTTCGTAGCTTTGTTTTTTTTTTCTACCGTATAAAACTGATTTATTTTTCTTCTTCTCACTCCAAAATCAAAATCATCAACTTGTATTTTCTTTTTTATTTATTTTGGTCTCCGCGGAGAACTAAATTTTGCTTCCCTTGTATTTTGCAAGGAAGTTACTTTCAGCAATCACTCTCCTTACACTTCGTTTTGATCGTTGTTCGTTCATTCGATTCCCTACTCTTTCTCCATTCCTGCATCCATCCATCCATTTTCAAATAAATCTAAAATGACCTACTTACTAACTCACTTTTTTTAAAATAGTAGATTAGCATCGACACTTGTCCATCAATCGTTTAACTTACAGTGCAGCTCGGTTGAATCACTGTCTCCTAGGCTAACCCTAGTTTAGAAGACAGAATTTAATGTTTTTGGTAATATAGACAATTATTTCTTTCTCCCTTTGTGTCCAGTGTTAGTTAAGTCTTAGCATATACTACTATACAACCTGTGATGTATATATTTTTGGACCAATAAACTTATTATTATATATCCCTGTTGCTTCTGCTACTAATTTATGTATATTCGCATCAGTTTTATATTCTAAACTATTGACATCGGCTTTCCGTTTTTTTAAAACGTATGCACTTTAAATATGATTTCCTTAGATTGTCTTTTTATCGGCGGACTCATTTCGCTGTTGCAATCTCACGTGCGTTTTGTCTAAACTAGCCGACAGACACTAATGACAGCAAGCGCCCCCGCCTCTCCGTCCCACCGCTCACATACCGAAGGCGCGGCTAACTAGTTCCGCGCACACTATAGACCAACGAGGCAGGTTGTTTGTATTTTATTAAATATCCTATTTCATTAATGTAACCTAGTTATTGTATACTTAACCTAGTTCTTTATATTATGTAATGTTTATTTTTGAAATCTACATACACACATAAGGTGTAAAAATGTTAGCTGACACTATTTCAAGGGGGCGATTCTACCCAAAAAACTTCGAAAAGACAATCGTCGTATGTAAATAAAATAATAAACAGTATTAAAAAGGAGGCCTAATTATTGATATATATAAAAAATATCCTGCAGTCTGTTTACAAATTGAATGGTGAGCAGCTTGAGGAAGCAGAAACTATACGAGACCTAGGCGTTCAGTTCGATAAAAAGCTAAGTTTTGTCAAACATAAGGATGCTATATCAAGAACATCAAGGATGCTTGGCTTCGCTATGAGAGAGTAAAACCCAACATTAAAAAAATTATGTACAACTCGCTAGTTAGAAGCCATCTCGAGTATTGCAGTGTGGTCTGGTCACCTGAGTATAAGATAGAGATCCACATCAAGCGCATCGAACGGCTGCAAAAACGGTTCATACGGCATCTTACTTACTATAGTAATATGGGCAAAATTAATTCGTACCAAGAAAGACTTCAGTATTTTAAGATGGTGTCGCTGGAGAAACGCAGGAATATGCTGGATTTGGTTTTCTTTAAGAAGTTAGTAATGGGCTCTCTTAACTGTCCCGATTTGCTCAGTATGGTGTTATTCCACGTGCCACGTAATCTGCCAAGAAGTTCTAAAGGAGGCTTTCCTGTCTGCCAAGATGTCAACCTAAGGCAGTACTGTCCACTGTCAAGGATGTATGCTCCCTGATATATGATATTGACCTCTTTCACTCATCAGTACCTACTCTAAATAAGCCGTGCTTGCCATTTAATGGGTGTGTCTCTAGTCTAAAATCTGATCAACTCTAATCTAATTTAATTTAAATTAATTTAATTTATATTATTAATTTAATTTATATTAATCTATGTTATTTTATTTTATTCAAACTTATTGTAATCAATTTAGCTTTTAATTCTTTAATATAATTTTTTTAACTACCTAAGTATTACTATTTTAATGAATTAATTTTGTTATTATCTGCGCATCACTTAGTGCATGCTGTGCTTTTCTTTAGGTAATGAGGCTCTTCAGCCGCACTCAGTAGGTATGGTTCATTAAATTAGTCCTAATTAGTACTTAACTAATGAGCATTAAATCCGATAATGAACGGTACATCCCAGAGATATAATTTAAGGGTTCATTAGCTAATGACAGTATTAAGTTTCCATAGGGCGAAGCATCATCAAATCATTGTATCGATTGCATATTGATAAAGCCTTGGTGTAGCCACATTTGAAAACTGTTAATACTAAATAACAAAAAAGTTTATTTATACACGTTGAAAACTATTATTCGTAGTAATATGAATGACAATCAGTTCTTTTACCTACTGTAAGTTTTTTCTAAAATGCAAAGCGAAACAGCTATTTTCATTGAAATAAGATATAGCGATTGCTAGTTTTTTTTTTATATAGCATCACTGTGAACTGTCAATGTCAAATCAGGGAATAATTTGGTGGTATTGTGATTCATTCACAGGGAGAGATTTTTGTTGTGTTTTAATTTTAACGTTATTAATTTAAATAATGGTTAGTTTGGCCGTATAAATGTTCTTTCAGTGAAAATGTGATAACAATTAAACGACACACTTTGTGTTAAATTCCATTCATATTTCTGTTTCAGTTTAGAGAAGTAGCGTATAGTTATTAGCAACATTATTTCCGATGCAAATGGCAATCCTCTTTTCGTTGGTTTCCTGAGGTCGGCTGCCAGCAACGGTTTTTTTTTCAGATTCAGGTGTAAATCTATGTCGTGCATGAAATTCTTGAATTAAGTATTTGATAAAGGGATCAGAAGCATCTCGTAAATACCGCATCGGACCTACTTCTTTATATCTTCTGGCATAGTCCACAAATTCAATAAAGTCTACTAAATCAGACATTATTGCTGTTATTATTGCGAAAGCGAAATCACTTGTAAAAATATAACCCCAAAACGTAAATTTCAAAATCTATCGTTTCAAAGTTAAGTAAAGGTTTTCTGTACTTAACTTTAATTGTCATTAAGGGTCGCTAATGAACCGTTAACTGACTCTGAGGGTGAACCTTTTTTAATTTTTACTAAGGATCCCTTTAAGTAACTCTGACTCGGACTCTGAGTGCGGCAGTTAGACTTAAGTTTGAAATGTACAAATTGTATGTAATAGTGAACATGCATAGTTGAAAAGCCTAAAATAAATAACTCCTTTTTTTCTAAAGAAGAAACCTACGCCTGTATACACAAATATATTTATACATTCGCTTTTAATATTTTAGTTCATTTATAAGTATTTTCTGAGCTATATTTATATCTTATCTAATAGACCACAGCTTAAAATATTTTTCCCATTAACTCGGGTAACAGTTGAGCAGTTAAGGTAACACAATTCAGCAAAAGGTAACACAATTCTTCAGGCACACTTGTTCTCAACTGAGTCAACTGACAAATGTCAAGTGACAATGTCTTACACTACAATAATGAGCTGCCGCATTCACGGAGCTATTGTTTTTAGATAGTGCGGTATCTAGTCGAGCGCAGCGAGACCAATCATTTATCTAAGTTTAGCATATTATTTTAGCGATACACTGGACTGTCTGTACATAAGACGCCATCTCCACGTGTGAGAGTACCGCGCCGATAGTCACGCCCGCCGTGCACTTGCGTAGCCAGACAGGAGGGAGGCGGTCAGGCTAATAAAAGGGCGGTATGTCCTCTTAATTTTTAAACTTTTCTGAATAAGGCGACAAAATGATTCGTATTTCATTGTGTCAAAAGAAAACTTGCTATTTTCTCGAGATCGCTTTGCTTATTGTTGCACCTTGGGTTCTTTTTTAGTAAAATCACCGTTGTTTTTTATTATTATTAAAGGTTAGTTACTAGATTGAGTTGCACTTTGTCTGTCTTGCTTTGACAGTTATACGACAATTTCATTCATTCCTAATTAAGGGGCGGCGAATTTTGCGCACACCTTGAGTGGCTGAAACCGTCTGATTATCGTCGCGGTGATATCGCCGAGTGGAGATTGATTCATAGAGTTTTCGACTGTCGCCGGGATTCTTTCGTCCGTGGTTGTTTTTTTTTCCTCTGTGGCAATCCGCGATAAACATTGGAACTGGTTACTCGCACCTAAGCTTCTCACTGATTTAAGATTGATAAACAAATAATTAAATTATACTTACAAATCCACTCTTAGTAAGCACTGCCTCTATGATCCCAGCATTGAATGTGGCGCAGTTTAGAGAACCCTTGTCCTTTGGTACACTTATGAATTTGTTGATCTGTAATCATCATTTTATGGCTGATCATTATTGTTTTTTTTTATTTTTTTATTTAGGATTCATCAAAAGATATACCTACACATACACGACTTAGATAATTGACAACATCAGAAATTAGCATTTTCGCTGAGTGTTTGATTAAAAACTCACAACAGTAGGTGTATTTCTACACTTAAGTGAACAACTAAGCTAAGGCTAAAATATTAATGATAGCTTAATTGTTTATAAAGAAATTGAAACAGTTTTGGTAAATTATAAAAAAATAGGGAATAAAAGTAAGTATAAAGACCAAACAAAATAATAATGAACAAGTACTTATTTTAAGGTTGAAGAACTAAAAGTAAGTATGTATATCTTTGTGTACTAGAAGTTATATCTACCAGATAATAGCAAAGCCAAAAGGAGGGTTATGATTTTAGCAGGGTATGTATGTATTATGAGTCTGGATTTGTGCCTTATTGCCATCAACCGGGACCCCCCCTATTACATGGGACTTAAACATAACTGGCGATCTAGGATTACAGACGTGATGTTATGTATGTATTTTATTAATATACCAAATGATCTCAAAAACTTCAAACACTAGATTAATTATTTAAAAATAAAGTTTACATATGGTTTTGTGTAAATGGTTTCTATAGCTTTAAGATTCCATTGCAATCTTTTATTCCCAGTTTTCATGCAAATAAATATACAGGGTGGCAGGAACATCCCCCTGCGCTGAATTTATTCGTTGGTTATTAATTAAAAAAATTGGCTGATCCATACATTTATTACACTTTTCTATGAGACAGCAGTTTTTTTTATAACCAACGAAAAATTTATATGCTAGTGAATCTAGAATCATGTGCTGAATCAAGGATTTAATTAGCGCGTCGATGTCGGGATGTCACCCTTATAATTATAATTATTATTTTTATATGTTATCATAGCTCTGGACCAGGGGATCCCAGTACTTTGGAAGGTGTACGAGGGGCCGAAGTCAACTTCCAGAGGCCCATTCGACAATTTAAAATAAAATGTGGCACCACCCGACTATTATTTCTCTAAGATTGAATGATAAAACCTAGAAATCATAAAACTAATACAATAATGAAATGGATAACTTTTGGCTTTAACTAAAGCAAATTGGATTGGTGTTGAGTTCAGGCATAAAATTCAAGTTCTACTTACAATTGCATCCTTTTCAATGATGTAGTAAGTTCTCTCATCGTCATTAGCATGCTCCAGTTTATCAGCTTCCTTGCCAAACAGGACCTGGAATCATTGATATTATTATAATTAACTTATGCACAAACAAAACAAGGAAAGAAAAAGAGCGAGTTAAGAGTCTAGCACAGTTATAAATGGGTAATTCTACGATGTAGGTTTTAGGTCCATAGAGAATACGGCTGTGTTGAAAAGTTGATCTTTTCACGTAAGGGCACGTCACTATGCATATTTTATTACTTTTTACAAGGCCCTGGCCTTGTAAAAAGTAATAAAATATAAGTAATAATAAAGTAAATACATTGGACAGGGTAGAGACACCAAGATCAAGGTAGATACTTATTGGCCAGGGGAGAGAATTTGTGGCAATAAAAGTAGTAAAATCAACTTTAATTAAACATTGTACTTAATAAAGAATATGATATCTTGATATTGCAGTTCTTCATGATAGATTTATAGAGATTTCTTACGAGTATCCAAAATAACACTTTTGTTTGCGATCTCCTTTCTTCGTCACATAATCTCTTTTGCCGGCACATAACCTCGTATTCGAGTCATCTTGGAAAAAAATAATAATTTTTGTCTTCATTATTTCATAACTTGCTTTGGCTTTCCTTTTATTTTCCAGTAATCGTACTTGTCCAATTTTTCGTTACATTTTTTTTTTCGTTCTTTAGTATGCCGTATTTTCTAATAATTTTCTATAATTCTTTATTATTTGGAAGAGAAGAATCAGTTTCTTATAATTGTTGATTGAGCACTTCTGCAAACAATAAATTTTTCTTCACTGTTTCTCTGGACTTGGAGATTTTAACACTTGTTTTACTTTACTATTAGGTTCTTCAGTCTTTCAGGCATTCGTATTTTTTTATAACCTTTTTTTATAACATGCTAATTTAGTCTTAAGTTTATTTATAGTCTCATATTTTTTCTTATTATTTAAATATATTTGTCTTCAGGCTCGGTCTGATTCAAGTTTGGCGGTTATAACTCTGCTATTTGAATTAAAAGTTTGATCATTAATATCTGACATCGATGGCGTTATCTATATATAGATGGCGAAAGATTAGTTACATTTAGAAGCGCAAGTCGTTGCCTACGCTCTCTTGCTTTCTTTTTCCATATGTTTCGTGCCTTATTTTGTCATTTGGTCGACAATCTTTATGGTTCCTTTCTCCGTCTTTTTTAAATATTTTGCCTTTTCTCTTTGCTTTTGCAATTCATATTTTTCGGGATCACTTTTAAATCTTTTCATATCGTAGTCTCTCTGCTTCTCGTTTTTCTGTAATCTTTCTTCACTTGATAACTTTTTCCGTTGTGCCATGATCTGTAACAATATTAGACAATAATATGAACTGAGAACCTCCTTTGTTTTACAGTTTTATTTAAAACTGTTTGTTGATAAAATTATTCCATATCTAAGTTTGTTTGCACTAACATAATCTCCCCTGGTCAATAAGTCTCTCCCCTGACAGTTATCTTGCCAGGGGAAATATGGCAGGGAAGAGATGTTTTCATGATACATTTTACTGTTTTAATTGACATAAGAGATGTTTCAGTACATTATGTATCACACTTTAACTATTGCATTATTATTAAATTAGACCAGTAAATGCAAATAAATTAAATTAATAATATAACTTTTATATGATGACTTACCAGTGAATAGACACAATGACCTCGCGAAACCACCACTTTGAACCAACGCGTCGCAACAACTAACAAATGACGGCACTCTTAACGGCTCACGAGTTTTGCATTGGAAACTTCACGTCGATAGATTACCTTGAGTGCTTTTTGGAATGTGGCCGTTTTATATTTGTGTTTGTAGTAGCGGAATGAATTTGCCAGGGTAGATACCCAAAAACAGTGGGACAAAAGTTAAGTTTA
Organism: Dasypolia templi; assembly: GCA_963555695.1. Taxonomy (NCBI): domain Eukaryota; kingdom Metazoa; phylum Arthropoda; class Insecta; order Lepidoptera; family Noctuidae; genus Dasypolia; species Dasypolia templi. Next base: position 2,714,362 of record OY743148.1, on the reverse strand, counting down.
GAAAATATTGCAAATAAATAAATATTCTTTTTTTCTTCAGGCCAGGGTAGAGACTTTATAAGGAATTTCAGAAAATTATATTTTAATGATGCATTTAATCATGACGTTATTTAATAAAGTAGTGTTAGTTTAATTGAAAAAATAACAACATAGAATAAAATTTTAATTTTTAACTGATTGCTGCACAAGTTACCTCTTATCCTAGAATTACCCAAATACAGAAAGTAATAGAGCATTCAGAGATAGAATGAATGTTGGTTATTTGATAAATCATTTACATAATCAGCCTATAATGTTCCCACTGCTGGGACACAGGCCTCCTCTCAGTGAAAGGGAGTGGGCTGTTATCCACAATGTGAGCCCAGTGGAAGTACAGATGTCACAATATTATGTTACGGGGAAATTTCATGGGCAAATTTTTGCGAGAAAAATATCATTTTTAAAGCACAGAAGAGGTGTATTAGATCAATATGAAGTCTTGAACCAACAAAAAGTTGCTAACCGCATTTTGAAACGCATAAAATACTGACACTACCTTGTCTTTACATATATAAAACCGCATTGTTAGTTGAAAAATAGTGACAGGTTTAAAAAAGCTTCAGAGCGTCGCTATAGATTGACCAGATAACAGTCACAAATTGTGTCTAGGAGCCTCAAAGACTACCCTTATGCACAAAAGCATCCTTTGCATGGCTCTGAAAATTTTCAATAAAATCCCAATGACATTAAAGACACAGACAGGAGACAGAATAACTTTTTAATTGAAAAATTCTACTATACCATTGACAAATTGCTTCTTGACAAATTGTTATAAACTAAATGATAATGATTATTTATGCTCGAAAATTAAAAAAAACTTGACTTATTTATTGTGTTCTGAACTGACTGTTTATTGTGTGCACCTAGAATCTGACGTTTCATAAGTGCCCATGTAGGTCTATGTGAAATAAAATATTTTGATTTGATTTGATTTGAATTAACTGGATTCTAAATATTAAAATTTTTGTTAGTAATTAATGTTGGTTTAATTTCTTATATTGTTAAATACTGTATGCCCTAATAAATACTTTGACTATGACAACTCACATGTCTTAGAATACTTGGAAAAAGGACATGCCAGTTTCTTCACAATGTTTTCTTTCACCGTTTTGAGAGCAGTGGTGATGAAATAATTTACCTACATAGAACCTACGACCTATAACTCGTATGTCGACGGCGTAACCACTGGGCCACCACTGCTGCACAATGATCAATAATTTGGCAAGAGGATTTCATGCATTTTTAAATGAAAAATCACCTTAAAACTGAAAGAAAGAATCAAGCCAAAATTCAATGCCTCTAATTATAGAGGGAAGTCTTCAAACAATAACATGTTGTTGGTATACAGTAGCTAGTATTGCAAGATTATCTTACCTTCCATAAAGTAGATTTCACAAACAGAAGCATATTGAGTAGCTTAATCTCTCGCTTGCTATTTCTCTCTCTTACAAAGTATAAATCCAAAAGTCTGGTTCCTACATCATGACCAATGTCTGAGAGTCTGAAAGAAGGGAAAATCCAAATAATATGGAAGAATTTGTAACTATTTGTGCATTCTTGGCAAAAATGGGTCTGAACTTACTTTGTTTGGAGTTCGTGAATAGAATGTGAACGATTCTGACAATATTGGACTATTTCTGAGAACAAAAGTGCATAAAATGATAATGAAACCTCTCCTTTGCCTTTGCTGAGTGGTTTGTCGAGAATTGACGACTTGGATCGACCGGACGACATGGTTTTCAGCTTTTGACCAAGAACACTATATTCTTTAATAGATAACTGCTTCACTTTTATTAGGATTTAATTAAAACCTATTAATTTCACTTGAAAATGTTACACCACCCAAAGAAACGACTTGTTTTACTGAATATTTTTTAGGGTCCCAAAATAACAAGATTTGAACCATCCGTCAATTGGTTTTCCAGCCACACTAGTAGTGAAACTAATATGTCTATCGCTTTTTTAAGCAGTCAATTATTAATTCGTTAGGTTCGAAACAAAGAATATACTCTCTACCGAGAGGTTCGAAACGAAAGTCGCGAAATTTTCGCATTTCACATCCTACGCCAAGTGTCAGTCAGTCGTCAAACTCGTCAAAGTGACAGATCACATCACAGAGAAAATAGGATTTTGTATGCAGATGCGACTGCTAGTCTTTTAGTCGCCATTGGCATTATGAGTCGAGGCAAGCCTTTTTTTTTTCGTTTGAAGAAAAAAACTACAACTAGAACCCTATAGTACTTTTTATGGTTTTTTAAAGTATTCACCTCTTTTCCATTAGCTCGAACCAGTTATAGAAATATTTATTCCACTCCAAAGACGAACGCTGTTCGCTCTGAAGACGCTTCTCACCGGCTTGGAACCTTTGAGCAAGAAGAGTTTTCTTCATTTTTTTAAATGGAAAGAAATTGTTTGGGCTTAGGCCAGCAGCCTAATTGCGTAACACATATTCGTAAACGATTACGACTAATCTGTTGTATTTTAACAGTTCAACAACATTCATTGCGTTATTTACTTTGTTAGGCAGATTTTTTTATCGAACTTATGAAGCAATGGATTAGCAATCTGTTTCAAAACGATTCAGATTCCGACTAATTGTGAATTACGCAATTAGGGTACAGGACTGTATGGAGCAGTCATTATAATGATGCTCTGTGGTATGGAGAATTTCTACGTTTTCCTGCTTCAAATACTCAATCGTTTGACGAGCGCTGTGTGAACTTGCATTGTCATGTTGTAGGATTACCTGTGCGTCTCTTTGGGTTAGATTTCCGAAATTCAGTGATGATCTTTGGTAACCAAAATACCACTCTGCATTAACCGTTCTACGATCTTCAAGTGCATTAATCGTCGCAACATTACCGGTTTTCGCCGCCACAATCTTCTTTGAAGTGCTTCGAGAGCGAACTACTTTATTTATTTATTTAGAATAAGCACACCAACAGCACAGTCACAAACTTAAAATTCTAATTAAGTAAAAAAATAATACTTACAATTAGCATTTCAGTAAGCATGCATTTTTTTTCTTTTTGGGTGGGAAATCATCAAATGACTTTTCCCGCTCTGGATGGAGCGGGAGGGCGTGTCAGACTTTTACTGACTAAAACCACGGTAATAATATCATACAGTATTGTAACTCAGCCGTATCTTTAAAATAAATGCCTACAGCCGCGCGGTACGTAAACACGCGATAGGGCTGCCCGCCTCCAGCATTTTGATTACATTTGCCTACTTTGTGTTTCGATTTAGTTTTGTGTAAATATGCTTTTGTATATAAAAAAATAAAATACTTTGTGAATTTAATAGGAAGTGTTCAATAAAAATGCGTGATGTTTTATGATTGGTAGATTTAATTAAAAAATCATGTTTATGTTTGAATAACAAATCGGTCTTATAAATTTGCGACATAAAATGCAAGAAACAGCTGGCGAGTAATTTTAATAACTTTTTATCTCAGCTTATAATTAGGTACCTACAACTCGCAACAACTCAAAACAAAAATTCTTTGGTCATCAATGCCAAGCTGAACAGCTAGCTACGAATGTTTTAAAATCACAACCCTCTCAAACATTTAAATATTCTGTGAATATTTCATTAGTCTAGCTATTGTTGTTGTTATTAATACCGAGAAAAAAACGGTTTCTAGTGGTATATGTTGATATAGCAGCAGCAGAAATACTTAATCTGAGAAAATTTCAACTATCTAGTGTGAGGCAGACGGGCAAATTATTTTTTTCTAGTATTATTCATACACACAGTAGGTACAATAAACAACTATTATTAATAATTACTTTTTCTTTGTCTTTACTTTGAATAATACAAACTACAAAACACACATGCCTGAGGTTTTAACATAAGCGTACCTACCGTTTCCTGATTCATGAACCGCCCATAACTACCTATTTCACTCGTGCCAATCACTTTCCTTTACTCTATTCACTTTATTTATTAATCCAGACATCTTTTTTTTCGGGAATACTTATCCATTAAAAAGTCACACTTTATGTACCTACCTACTAGTAAGTAAAATTATTTTATAGTCTTACCTTTCAGAGTTTACAGGTAACCTAAAAAAAGTTATCTCTGGATGCGTTATTGAAGAATTCATGCAACCATAAACAGCACAATATATCATACTCGTCATATTAAATATGTTGAACTTAGTTTTAGTGAAAAAATCGCGCGGTTATTGTTAAAAAAACAACACACCGCCCGTTCGTCACTACGGCACAGTCGAGACTGTCTGCATGCCGCGCGCGTGCCTTGAGCGAGGCGCGTAGGCATAGCTCGCGCTTCGTCCGTTTGTATGAAGTTGGAATACTGTATGATATTATTACCGTGCTAAAACCCACCCGTGTTCCTTCAGTTGCCTGTGCCAGGGCCACGGTTTTCTCTTTAGAATAACCCGCGACCCTGAGGCGTCGGCCCTGTCGGACCCCGTCACTTTGTGCTGACATCTCTTTGAGGCGCGCTTGGAACACAACGCGCCGTCGACCCGGGCCTGGTCCTTATCGGACGGCGAGCTACCCATTGCTCGCCGTCCGCAAGCCCGCGCCTACGGTGGCCGGGAATCTGCAGGCGACTCCCGACGCCCAGGGCGTCTCCTGCGGCGGCTAGTGGGGGCGTGAGGGCGCAAGGCTCTCTAGCTCACCCGCTCCGCCTCCTCCTTCGCGAGCATTACTGCTTCGCAGAAGGAGGTGACGGCTTTCCATTCTCTCTCGCTCCGTACCATGGCCTAGACCAGGGCCGGACGCGAGAGATCGCCGCCGCCAGTAAGCATGCATGACATTGACATTATGAATTTTAGAGACAGAAGTTAAAAGCTAGAGAGAGTTAGAAGTTAGTCGGCTTTGGCTCATCTTGGAAGACCCCGATTGTGGATTGCTGTTTGGAATTAGTATCGTAGGCATAGATCCAAGATTCGTCACCACTGGGGGCCTAGACAAAATCCCTTTTCTGTAAGCGTTACCGCCAAAGGAAAACTCAAATTGTATGGAGCTGACATTTGCTGACCACATGTCACGTGATTGCTGCTAAGTTGGTAGACAACGTCAGTATTCCTCATACGGAAAGGAACGTCGCAATGAGCGTGACACGTACCTAAACGACAAAAATGTTCATCCAAATGGTAGACAAGTGCCACTTTTGACAGACTCCAATGATTTTTTGGCGTTTCCGCAACACGCTTCAGTATCGGGAGATCGAACCCTGATGCCAACTCTAAAAAAAGTAAACAGTGATACTTTTGTTTTGACTAGTGTACAGTGAGGCTATGAGTCAGTAAACGTACAGTTTACTACTAGCATTCTAATACCCTATCTAAGAAAGAAGTATTAAGGTTTGGAATCGAGTTTATCTTTATAGTAATAACAAATGTAAGAAGAACCACAATCATTTAAGCTCACCATTTACCACGTAAGAAATTCTACACGGAAGACGAGGCGGTATGGTCGAAAGACTGTAGCCTGCCCTTTGGGCGAATAAAAAAATAAAAAAAACAAATTAAGCTCACCATTGTGCGGTTGTTTACATTATGAATTCCATAATCTCAAATAGGTCCATTACTAGTTAAAAATGGTAGTCAAAGAAGTAAATGATAAAGTATCGGAAAAAACCTGCCTTTCCATAAATTCCACCAGCAAACTAAATGGCCCGGGACTCGCCCGAAGTCTAGATTCCATCAAAAATTTTAAAAATATGTATTGATTGTACTCATCGCACTAGAAACGCTTGTTTTTTTTCAAAATTACAGTTATGTTACGGTAATTCGAACGTCACACATCCGTATGTAGAAATCTTCGGCCTTGGTTTTTACGTTAAATACCAAAGATGTTTTTCATTATTGCACACGTAGTATTTGAGTTTACGATTTCTAGAGTTAATCATTTAAATCTTAGGCGCGTTAAACAATTGTTCGGGTCGGCACATTTGATTCGGCGGTAGGTATTTGTAGATCCACAAAACCGACCCGAAGCAATAACTACAAAAATACTATTTTGCCGCCAGGCTGTGGCGATTTATGCCAACCCGAATAAGCTTTGTAGCACGCCTAACGTATTAGCAAAGCCCGTGGCAAAGCCCAAAAGCCGAGAAATGTTTATTCTAGATATGGGTGAATTGAAACCCCAGAATCAAATAGTACCTACTTTTTACTAAACTGACCCAATCATGACTTTGCAGTAGTGCACCGGATGCGCACATTCTCTTAATTGTGTTGAATTGTTCAAAACGTTACTGTTACATCTAAATCCTACTTTTTAATTATGAAATTTGATTTCATACTGCGTAACTTTTCGTCATGCTGAGTTAGCAGAGAACGGACAAGCGAATTAGATTACGGAAGGCCGCGTATTTCTTACACATATGAGATCTATCTCGTATTGTCCCTATTACGACATTAATTTGAGAGTGATCTGTTTTTATATCTACGCATTACATACCGTAGGTACCTACTGCTATCAGCATGACCAACGAATAAAGGTTTTTGGACACTGGCGCGACGCGGCAGAGCGACACAAAGGCGCGGCGTGTCGCGCGATGAGTGGTGAATTTGTGTCGCGCTGTTTCTTGGCGCCTGTTTGCGGGAGCCTTAAGTGGTACTGTAACCAAGTCTAAATAGATATGTTAAGCGTGCACTTACCCACGTACCTACACCTAGTAGCCTATGTAAACAATATGATAAGCTCGTGCATGCAGTTGTGTAGTAACAATTGTGTAATTATCTAATTATGAATTTCTAGCTGAGTGAGATTTCTTGTTCACCCGACCCACCCTGTCTTCGCATTTTTCCTTGGCATCGCATCACCTGACCGCACTATCACTTCGATTTGCGTTCTTTCCGATTTTCTTTTAGTGTCATAGCCTGATGTAAAATAGCAGCCTTTCTCAAGATTTGGGCTACCAAAGACAAAATTAAATTTTCCAAATCCGAGAAGTAGTTCCGGAGATTACCATCTACATACAAACACAAAAAATACGTCATCATAACATTAGCATACTTAGCTACCCGTGGTTGATATCTTTAACTTATGCCCTAATTACGTTTACTTAATATAAATCGGATCATTTACTTGACCCACTGTCTAGTGTGACCTCAATGGACTAACGCGTAGTTGGTATCTTCACAATTAAGTAGGTAAATAAATTAAACGTAATTAACAAAAAAAAACTTTACTTCATATAAAGCATTATTATAACAGCATATTATAAGGTACTCCAATAAAACAAACTGTTAACATAAGATTAAAAAATAACATTTTAAATCATTCGTCCAAAAGTACATTTTTCGCTACGACAATCCTAAATATTGTCAATCGACTACATTCTTGTTTCTTGTTATCTTTTAGTCTTATGCGATGACCTTAAAATTATTTAAATTACGTAACTCGTGTTCAAACGTTATTGCAACATGTCTGTATACCTCAAACCGTATTAACCATACCCGTACCCATCATTTAAATGTCAAGAAAATGATTGATCATGTCATTTTGTTAGTTAGATTACCCTATCATTTTGAGAATAAAACCTGGCATTTATAAAGTGAGGAAAAGCGCTGGAAATTATTTGTGCCGCGCAAAACTGTCAGGTTTTATCAGTATTTTGTATGTCCATTTACCCCATTCCATCGCTCGAATAAATCTAAGCGTATTTATAATATCATTAACATTTGTCATAATCACGTCTTTTAATTGCAAAGATTTAAGACAAGTGACTGCGTGGCGTAACACTTGTCTGTCATAATTTACGGGTACAAACCTAAGGCGCGTACACATTGGTAAAAAGTTAACTTTACTTCAAACTTAGGGAACGTTTACATTAGTGATTGTACTCTACTTCAAGGGTACATACACAATCGTGAAAATGCGCCCTACTCGCGCTTTTACGTCTAGACAAAACATTTTATCATGTTGGTGTAGGTCAAGAGTTCAACGCGCATATTTCGAAGTATTTGTATTACGCATCCTAAAACAAATTCTAGTTTCATCTATAGTTGTCCGTGCTAATGGACGGCTCAATTATTATTAAAGTTTTAGAATACTCGTCGAGAGTTTATATCTTTATTTTAATGTAAGTCGAGTCTAATTTGCGTGACATGATTTTTGGGCCTAATGTAATATTTTTATTAAGAGACTACATATTGTGTTTGAATTATTTTTTTACGTAGATTTCATTGTTAAACGCAATGGATAATCCTTTCAAAGGTTTCTTCTAAACCCATTTTAACTTTACATTTTTATAGTAGGTACCTACTCAAGGTGGAGGATGTTGCATATATGGTATACCATTCTGAAGATGGATTACTTAAACAATTACAATATCTAACGATTATACATGGTGTTGCAGGTACAATATTTTTAACTTACAGTAGTAAACCCAGGTATGCTCGGGCGATTTTATCCGCGGTGTTTTTGTTTTTCGCGCACTGTATTTTCAACGCACTGCTTAACGCCGTGAGATGAAAATCTAGCTGTTTGGTTCTTTGACATGTGCGCTCTGTTGGATTCTCAATGCTCGGCTCAAGCTCAACACCGACATCGACAGTTCAAAAATCCAGTGCGCGATAAAATACCGCCGCGATATTTTACATCCGTGTGAGCGTGGGGCTAATGAAACAAGAGTATATCTATACAGTTTGAAAGAAACAAAATCGTAGGGATCATTTTCGAATTCTTTGGTTCAAATTACACGCGTAATGTATAAAGCGGTCCAAATGCCACGGGCACCGCAGCGGCTAATGACAGCCATTTTTTATATTCTAAAAACCTATCCTTTATGAAAAGATGCTACGTGTAGAATAAGCCGCAATTATGGAGTGTATTCATGAAGAAAGCTGATAACCGGCGCCGATATGCAATCGCTTCCCATCGCCGACAAGCGCTGGTTGTCAACACTGGATGGCGTAGGCAGTTTCATACTGACTTTCAGATAGGCCAGCGTCTTACATGAATACACCCTCACTCGTGAGCTAGCTTTACTTAGTAGTCAAATAATTCAATATATTAATTACTTCTCAATAAAGGATGGGTTCCAAATTGTATACAAATCTGTGGCATTTGGATCATATATATACTTTATGTGGTTTTTTTTTACAATATTTACATCGTCTCGTAAACGAGTATTTTATAACGAGAGCAACCATTTATCTTTGTGTGTAAATAAAAAGGATTTCTCATAAGAAATATAGATAATTAAGTTTTTTTTTGTTGAGAAAACTACATACTTATATAATTTGCATTGCAATATTTTAAATTAATATTTGAGTCACAAATGGTTTTTTGTTAAAATGTTTCTGTTCGGGTCAGACTAGGTCAATATCACTTTCCGTCTAGTCAGTCTCTGCTCTTTCACTTTTACTTGTCATTATAAATTGCAAATTTTTACATCGTCGCGAAATATTACTACTGCCGTAGGTATGTGTTAGAACACAACTCCTGTATAACGATAAACGAAACCTGCTCATAAAATTTATATTTGCAATGCAAATTATATTTTTTCTGATTCAATGTTATATTAAGTGCTCATTATCATTTCCTCTGAGCAAATTAAATTTAAATGTTGTTTTTTTTGAATCATATGAAAGTATAACATGAATTTACTAGAAGAGTGGGTTATATGACATTTGCTTATAAACATTATCATATAAATAGTGTACTTATTATCTTTTTGTTTGTTAAATTTTTTTTATTATTATAATGCTGAGAAATACTATGGCTATTGAAGTCTATGGAGAGGATTTGTTTTAGGTCTGATTGTATGTTATGCTCAGCAATGCTACAACTGTGTTTGCATATTTTTGTATGCTAGATACCTACAAAACATAATTAATTAATAGCAAAATTGCAGATGCTGTACCAGCTTTAACCACAGTCCAAATCAATTTATTAGTTGTTAGAAATTCAAATGTTAGTAATTTTCCGATTTTTATGTATTATTTTAGTAAGTCTAAAAGTATTCTATTTTTTAATTTTTAGTATCAAACTACGCCACAGTTTAAGTAGTAAGATCAGGTTTACAATAGAATGATGGTCATAATGTTAACTAATAATGAATGACAAGAGAATCTGCTACTTTTATGTTAAGTTCTTAGGACCCCGATTTTGTTTGCCTGATTCACTTGTCTGCAGTTAGATCAACACCTACTTTTATATATAATAAAGTAGGTGTATATATATGAAGGTATATATACTATGTACTTTTTAATATGATAACAATATACACATTGAAGAAAAAAAACTTGGGAGTTTAAGAGTTTTTCTTCAGTATGAATATTATTCAACTTATGACCATCAAAGAAACAAAAATGTTTATAAGTAAAAGTTCAACTATAACCGACTGAAATAGGTTTTACAGCAGTCGCCACACCTTATCTACACAATTTAAATATAAAATTATGCTTACACATTGTATATTACTAAACTATTGTGAGTCAAATATATACACTTATTTCTTACTCTCCTAGCAACATGTCGACTGCACGGTTTCAGCTTCAAGGAGGTTAAAGTCCATGCCATTCGGACGGTTGAAGCCAGTCTTGATTCCGTCCCATCCATCTTCCACTTTGTATTCACCTGTTTGAATGCGGTTGTATACTTCCTGAGCAACAAGCACAAATGCTTCTTCAACATTCAGACCCGTTTTTGCTGAAGTTTCTACATGATGTAAACCTAAAAATATAAGTATTGTACATAAATGATATTAAATAAATAAATAATAATCTGTGAGTGTATTGATTGAAGTGGTTTTGTGTTATCTCATTGATAAAGGTAATTTTAATTTTCTGTACATTTTTTTACATTGAAATTTCCATTGCCATCTTAAACACTTGAACATAAATGAACATTTCCTGTTGACCTTTCATAGCTATTCTTGAGATATGTGTCTCAATAAGAACAATGTTTAATGCATGAGTTCATTCTTATCACATATTTAAGCAGTTGAGTGACAAAATTTATCAACATCTGTGCCTCAAGTGATAAAAACTGCTTAGTTTAAAAATAGTTTCTAATCCTTGAAATCCAAACAAGTTTCTATTATGTATGTTAGTAGGTATTTAATAACATTTTTGTTAACATGATTTGTAACAGGCCAAAGAAAACAGTGGGCAAAAATTTGATAAGAAAACATTACAAAATGCTCCAATTTTAAATTAAGCAGTCACAAAACCATCAGGACAAAATTTGCATACTTCATAATTGACCTACATTTAACCCCGTGATTTAACCAGTGATAGATAACAGACTGGCACAAAACAAAATATTTTTATGAATATGAAATAGTTTTCACTCTCAACATTCACCTCACAACAACAACTCACCATTCTCTTCAGCAAACATTCGAGCCTCCTCACATGTCACTTCTCTTCTGGCTCCGTTTTTGTTGTCTGTGCCCACCAGATCCACTTTGCAACCCACCAAAGCAAACACTGGCCGGTGAGGCTCTATGTGCCTCTTTGCTTCCATCATCCACAGTGGTATATGTTCAAAACTAGATCTATTACACACATCGTATACTAGTAACGCACCAACTGAGTTCCTATAATACGATTTTGTTATAGATCTAAACCTCTCTTGCCCTGCTGTATCCCATAACTGCAGTTTGATTCTCGTGCCATCTTGCACTTCTATAATCCTCGCGAAGAAATCCACACCCACTGTCGGGTCCGACAGCTAAAATTTAATGCGCAATTTACATCACAAATAGTAGAAATAACATCAAAACAAAGGCGATTGTATGTACTCACCTCTGCGAATTTCCCATCTGTAAAATATTTCAAAAGAGAACTCTTGCCCACAGTACTATCACCAATTAGGATAAGCCTAAATTGATAATCAAATATTGGATCAACCATTTTTTAAATGCACTTGCACTAACATCAATTTCTAGCAACAAAGGTCTCGTCAAAAATTACGTATTTTAGAAAAAGTGACAAGACAAACAAGAAACATCAGTCAAGTCAAGTACCTACTCAAGTCATAAATATCACTGTGCACGTCTTTTCTCGTTTGTCTATGGTGAATTTCTCTTCTCAGTTTTTGAAAAAATTATACAGAACGTTCCAATTGTAATAGATGTGAATTACTGCCTGTAATTTTATCAAAATATTACTTTCTAATTACCAGAATGCTACAATGGTTATAGTTTATTTAATTATTAATAAACTTATACTGTAATGAAACCGTACAGTAAAAAACTAATTGCAGCTGCACATACCTATTCATTTCCGTTATTTAAAAATCGTTCTACAATGAATGAGTTTTTGACTGATACGAAATTATTCACTATTCAGTCAGTGTTTATGTCATTCAATGATTCAATGTTCAACTTCAATCATTCATGCCACAATTTTCAATGGGGGAATGTTTTAAAATTTAATTTACGCGTTTGTGTTGTGGCTGTAAATTACAACTGCGTTCTATTAAGCAATAATTGTTGTGATTTCATTCGTTTACCGGTTGTAACGCTAAAATGTTAACATAGTGTAACTGTAATAAAAGCGATTAACCTAATTTCTTATGGTTTTCGCTGCCGCCGGCCATTCCAGCCCAAATAGTTGTTGGGCTAATTAATAAAGTGAGTTTCCGTAGGTATTTTCAATGTGTATAAAAACACCAGTTTCTATTTGTCTCTTTTTCAACATAACCAATCTTTTCGTCATTTGATTTAGAGAAATGAACTCTATTATCATTGAAATACTTTTTGACATATTTTTTCAGCTAGCTCAAATAGTATGATGAATACAAGCCAGAGTTATAAAATGAAGGAGAACGCAACGGAGCACGGCGATAGTAAAGCGAAATCTACTCCAATAGGTAGGTTGTTGTTTTGAATAAAAATAACTTGTGTCTTAAGGCGTCAGGTTTGTTTACTCATGAAAATAATATTTACTAGTGCCACATGCTAGTGTTTCTGAAAGAATTTGTAGATATATTGGAAATACAAAATTGTGCAATCTGCTACTTGTATTTTTATTTTTTTCAATGAAATTGTAACACAATATTACGAAACTAACCAAGGAAAACGTTGATTTTATCAATTACCTAGTTTTTAATCAAATGAAGAATGATACCACCACAACTAGAAATATTGCTATATTTGCTGTGAGAAATGGTACTCCAAATAAGTTGAATTTGTGACAATCCAAATGAACAAGTAGTAGGCTGAATGCTTTACTGGTAGGCAGTTTAAAAAATACCAATTATTTAATGACAATAAAATACTGAAAGCCTGTACAAGTTCCCAAACAATTAAAAGAGAGAGAGAGAAAGAAAATACATAAATGGACCACCAAAGGCACACACCACAACCTGTTTTTTACATAATAATAACAGAACACACTTCATTCAGGAGTTTCTTTCCCATCTAATATACCTATATAATCTGGTAAGAATCAAAACTCAAAGCATTTATTAATAAAAAAAACTATTACACACAACAGTTAGATTGACGAAGCAAGTTGCCCATTCCAAAGTGTAGTAGGTATAGGTACCTCTGGAGAAGAACAGGCAAGAAACTCCTGAAGTATGTTTTGTGTTTAGTTTGTAAAAGTTTTGGTGGGTGTGTTATAAAACATCTTGACACAACATTAACCACATTATAACGGTAATGAGATCCAACACTTGTACACATTTCATAAACCTGCCAAACTGCGTGACAGTTTGTTGGCAGAATTAGCGCTTGTCTTAAAACATTTGGTAAAAACAAACTGATTAAACATCTAAGTAATACAGACACTTTAAATTGACTGGGTTGTGGATGTCAGACAGGCAGTTGCTCCATATAAAATACAGATATTCAGCTCCATCTGGTTAGAATAGAAGCCAACCCCAAAATAGTTGAGATAAGGAAGGCAGATTGACTGATTGGTTGTCAAAAATACTAATAATAACAATCAAAGCATTTCTTGCTACTGATATACTTTTCTGTAATTTAAGCAGGTTTATAGAGAAATTGAGTTAATAGGAGAATTTTCCAACAGCAATGGTGGCTCCAGAATTGAAGCAGCATGCTGATATTGATACAGAAATTACAAAGACATGTGCAGTGTTGGGATGTGAAGACTTCAAGAATTTAGATGCAGAATCGTTTTTTAGGTAAGCGGTTTCTGCGAGAATTGTCTGCATGGACTTCATAATTTAGTCCAGAGAGAAATGAAAAATGCAAAAGCTAGTCTTTAACAAAAATTGATAGCATTGGTTAAGCCATGTAATTTACTGGGATACAAATTATCCTGTGTTACCAGGTAATAAACTATCTGTGTGCCAAATTTCATCTTAATCCATTCAGCCGTTTTTTGAGTGATTGAATGAATCATACTACTTTTGCATTTATAATATGATTGTAATAGTAGGATTAGTATTTGTTTTTATAAAAGATAAGCGGTTCAAATGTATGAGCCTGCTTTCTTCGCTTTGCAAGCTTAAAAAACCAAGCAAGAAACATTTAGACACAGAGTTTATTTTAAAAACCTGATAATGTCGTAACAAAAAACGAATATTTTTTAATTAGAATATGCAGTTTGCCGATGTGACTCACAATTTACGCTGTCTTTTTCTGCGGATATCCTTAAAACTCGTTCATTTATTTGAAGCACTTAAAGGACAATGCCAGATCCTGCCCCTGCTATTTACAGGAACATAACATCATAACATAACATCACGCCTTGTTTCCCCAAAGGGTTGGGCAGAGGTGTATCTATAGTACGCCCACATTTCGCCAGTTAAAATGTCAATGTCAATTAAAATGAAAATGATTGTAATGATGTAAGGACATGTTCATAATACATTGTTTTTCAGTAGAACTTGCCCATTACAAATCAAAGGTAAAACGAATTCAACCCCTGAATTTCCTATTGCATTACTTATTCCGCATGATACACAACATAAAAAAGTTTTAAATACATGTAGAACAAAAACTCATATTACGATTATAATAATATTATGATAATGCGTAACGTATATGCTGTGTAAATCGCTTTTTCACAATTATGAACTGCACATAACCAATAAGCAATGTCATCATTGTTTTAAGATTTTAACAGTAAACGCTATTTCTACAGGCATTAGCAATGTTTAGTTAACAGAAATAAATAAGCTTTCGGATGATTATGAAGCAAGCTTGTAAATGTCTTTTATTGAGTGGGGCAAAGTTCTATAGAGTTTCTGGCATTGACCTTCACATCAATTTGCAAAAATCTTACTGATATCGGTTGTTAATGCTTCACTTCTTGGTCTATCTAGATTTCCGGAAGACCCCAGCCTCCGACAGATATGGACGGACCTGACGGGCCGCAACAACTGGACGCCAACAGACTTTTCATACATCTGCATGCAACACTTCTCCATTGACTGCTTCAAATGTGACGAGGACGACCAGATGGTCCTGGTGGATAAGGCAGTACCTTCACTTAAGTTACCGAGACACGTTTTAGAGGTGGGTAGTTTTGTTTTCTTGTACTTTTTCTTTAGCAATCGTTTTTTGGACCATCTTCTGTGACACTTATTTTGCGATAAACATTGAAAACCCATCTGTTTTGTTTTACTTTTCTCACAAAAATAATGAATTTCTCAAAAAAATGCACAGATAAGGTCTGAAGAGTTATTAGAAAAAGGTCAGTTACATTATCCTGTGTTTTTTCGTTAATTTATTTATTTATTATTTATTTAACCATTTATGTATACACATAAAAAGACAAGAAGAATAAAGAGAACAGAAAAGTATGTACAAAGGTAATGCTTATTTCTAAAGAAATCTCTTCCAGCATACCTGCAATAGGAGAGTATATGATAGATGTAGACAACGTGTGTAAGAGTAAAAGAGAAAACAAAATACATAAAACGAAACAATTCACTAATTTAAAAATAAAAATACAATGTCAAAATATACTGACATAGATACTTCTAAAATAAATAACACTAAATACATATAAATATAAAGTGATAAAAATAAATACATATACTCGTACATATATTATACAAATGCAACTATGACACAGTGGAAAGATAGTGTTCTTTGTGTTTCTTTTCTTTATCTTGATTTGGTTCCAAATTTAATTCTAATCTGAAGTCTGCATGCAATTTTATTTTATTTATTACGTCATGATAATAGTAGTTTGCAATGATATTATAAGTAGAAAGTGGTAGGTAGAAAGGTAATACACGATCCGCAACTCGTCGTCCCACGTCAAAACTTGGCTTATTTGCGAGTTACATATCGTCTTGTCTCTTTCGCTCCCGATAATTACGACATGCCGTCCTTCTTCCGCGTGTCAACTAATAGTATGATATTGTGCCGTTTTGAAGATCGAATATTGGGTAGGTATTAAACATGTCTACTACCTCTTTTTACAAATATTGTCAATGGTAGTGTATTTTTAACTTTAAAACGATCAGTCTTCTTCTGTATCAGGTCGAATACATAGATGAAGAAACTCTGGACAATGAAGAGGACGAAGACTACATGACCACAGATGAAGACGTGGAGAAGGATGCTACTGCTGCCAGTAACATGTCTTTAGACCAGAACATACCTCAGAAAGAACTAGATGGTATTGAACTGCTCAAACTGTTCACTGATGTCCAAAGACTACAGCGACAAGCCGTCGGACTAAAAGACAAACTTAAATACAATATGAAAGTGCACAACAGACAAAACAGATTTCTAAAGAGAATAAAAGAAATCATAGAGATGAAGAAAAAGGTTTTGAATCAGAAACGCAAGAAAAAATGCAGAATCCTTCTATCATTGCAGGATAAAATAAAAGAGGATTCAACAGGACTGGTCTTGGCTATGCCAATGAGACAAACGGAAGACTTGAAAAATTTCGCGTTAAGCATTTACAAGTATTCTCCGCAAGCGTACATTTATATTAGGAACACGTTAAGAACGATGTTGCCAAGTACTGAAATATTAGACTCGTGGATCACGGCAGGTTACCAGCCCAGAAATGTGTTAGCCAATAGTAACCTGATAAAAGTGGTAGCCGAACAAACGGATACGCAACTGTCGTGTAAAGTAATGATAGGATAATAATAATAAGTGTAAATCACGGAAATATTGTTTTTTAAAAATAAACTAGGATTTTTTCCGGTTTGTTGTTGTTTTATTGAAAGGTTTTATTATGTTAGTTTGTGTCGAAAGGCTCGCTTCCCTATGGCTTCCCATTTTTCTTTGGGTTTCCGGTAATCCATAAAGTTTTAATTTATAAAGGCCATCCCACTTTTTCATAGATGATGTATTGAAAAGCACCTAGTGGTAGCCCCGTGGAATCCCATTTTTATTTCAATCGTACCTGCTTATTTATTTATATATACTTTATTGTACACCACAAAATGACATAACAAAAAAAAAACATACTAAAAACATACAATGGGCGGCCTTATCGCTTTCTGCGATCTCTTCCAGGCAACCTTAGAATGGACAGTGATTTGTCTGGACATAAAATGGGGCTGTCAGTGGTGCAAGAAATAAATATACATTAAACTAAAATAGATACACAGATATATACATATTAACATATCCTAAGGAATAGATACATAAATACATACATACGAAATATAAGAAACGTAAATAAATGATAATTACAGTTTACGAAAGCAAGATCACAACGACAAGTAAACACAAATAACGACTGCGCGCGTTTTATTTCGACAGGCAGTGCATTCCACAAACGAACGGCCTGGACAGTAAAAGATTTGTCGAGGAAAGTTGTGGAGTGCTTAGGCATTTTAAGCTTTAAGTTATCCGATGATCTTAAAAATTTCGTGTGGGAGTCGCAAAGAAACTGGAAACGTTTCTTGAGATAGTTAGGAGTGGAAGGGGAAAAGAGCACATTATACACCAGGGAAAGAATGTGAGCATTACTGCTTAGCTAATGATAAATGATTTTATTTCTGTAAGTTGGTTTGTACAAACAATTTAACACGTCAAACTGAAACGCATCTTTGTGGCAATCCATTTTCCTTTCTAAGATGCATAAAGATGGGCGTTATGACACTGCCCTGTGGCACCCCTCTTCTTGAGATACATAGAATTATGTACTAATTTGTTCGGTATTCGCGCAGGATTCGATTTATTATTTAGAACTTGTGGATAATATCAGGTACCAACTGAGAAAATCGCGCGGTTGAATTCAGATGCCTATAAATATTGCTTTAAAATGATAAGTAACCGTGTCGAAAGCAGCTGCTAGGTCAAAAAAAAAACAAAATTCAAGTCTTTTTTTATCATTGAACGTACTTAACTAAGTTATTTTAATGGACAAACACATTTGCAAAAAAAATTGATTAAATTGTAATCATGCCTAAATTAAAGGTATCTTGAAACTATACCCCTATTAGTGATAAAAACCTCTCATGAAAATGTCTAGTTCTACGAGTTTTTGAAACCAAAAGAAAGAAGAATTGATTCAGGTGCCAATGTATTGTCTAGTGGAGCGTGGAAGTAATATAAATTTTGGTGAAGGTTACTCCGAATTCCGAAATTCAAGTCCGGAGTTATTATGTGCTTCAGGCTCTATTCATCTAACAGCAATGAATTATTACATCCTGCTGAAACTAATAAGTGGTCTAGAACCAGGAGTTCACATAATATGTTTAACTGTATCAAATACAAAGTGCGAAATATTATTACGCACTGTGTGTATTTGATACAGTTTAATTAAACAGTTAATTCCGAATTCGATACAGTTAAATTATCATTGTTGCATTGTTTAATGACATCTGTACGAAAATGCTGACTCCAACAAGAACCGCACGTAACTAGTAGCTACTCGTGAGCCTTTGTAATACCTGGTTCAACCAGTATCCGTTAGGTGGAGCTGGCGTCAAATTCTTATTAGAAAGGGAAGGCAAAGTCTGAACCAAACAAACGCGTTGTTCCGAGTGTTCCGACTCAGTGCCGAGATTCCCTCCGCGCGGCCGGCGGTACGGCGTGGTATCACTCCGCGAGATCTTACGTCGCGCGTCAAACCAAAATAAATATCCCATCTGTTCAAATATTGTGCAAGTTTTTTTTTATTGTTTCCCCAAAAAAGTACATAAAGGATGTGTGTGTTTTACGTTCTGCCATATGTTACTACGTAAGAGGCCCTAAGTTACGTTATTTTTGTGTTCGCAAAGTGCTCGAGTGGTTTTTGTTTCGTATTGTGAATGGATTTATAAACCCGATTATGAGGAAGGACGCCTCATAAGGTACGTTTTCTTTAAAAAAATCTTCGTTCTATTTTGGTTATTTACGTTGTCTACGATTGGTCGGCCGTATTCCTGTTTGTTTTAGCTAAAACAAGGTGAATTGGACGTCTGGATTGGCTAGAATCCGAGAGTAGCGAGTCGCCAGTAACTGGACTTTCGCAATATTTATTCCATATGCGTGTTTCCATGCCTTAAACGTAAGGTCCAACGCCATAGGAGCAGTGGTCGTACGCGGCAGACATACGTGTAATATTTATAATGTTCACCATTATGCTGCTATAAGCTATTATAAATTTAATAAAATGTTAATGTCACATTCAAATCATGTGTCTAATAAATTTCTCCTTGCTTTTTATGGCCTGGAAGTAATTTTCTACTTGTTACGCCAATTGAAAGTATCCGTTTGCCGATTTCTTTTGTGTACTATTAATTACTGTACCTATTGTTGTTTGAAGTTTTGTTTTTTTAGGTGCGGTAACTAACGTTATTTTGCGCTCAACTGATTTTCAAGTGGATAATATATCTTCACGCTAAGTCTTTCCGGGTAGCTAACACGAATGGCTGTAGTCTGCATTTGTTTCCTTCACTTCCACATTTAGAACAGTGCTAAATGGACTTTTAAGAAAAGAAATTTTGTTGGGAACAAAAGTACCAGAGTCTTGAATTAAGATAATCTGTCTGAAACGTTACGGTAATCAATGAAATATTAAATTAGGGCTTTCATTCGTTACATCTTTAAGTGTTTCGAATGCCTCTCTCCCTTCTTGTTAATCTTACATGGGGGATTAGCCGTCCTTGTGTTCTCCCTCGCTTAGCTTTTCGACATCCGTATTAGAAACAGTGCATGTTTCCATACCCCTCTGCACTTCATCTATTTTAGATTGAAACATTCCGAAACAAGAATTGCGGTCAACCCAGTATCAGGAATTCTTTAATTTCGGAAACAGCTGGGTTTATTATTCAAATGTTTAAAAATTAGTTTCCGTGTGCATTGAGAAATGATGTGGGTATTTCCGATTTCTCGTAATCGTCCCATGTGGGTGACGATTAGAACGGAAATATTTATTCTGACAAATTTATGTTTTCTGTATTTTATATCTGCATAAAAGTAATCTTGGGAACAGAATGGTACCCACTGCAAATACGGGTAATACCTGCCTATCCAAATCAGATGTTAAAAAGAAAATTAAATGTCTATGGGATTTAATGGGATGGATTTAAGATAACCTAATGTAGCATAATTCTTTGTTTTAACAACACCGTGCAATACTCAAGTCCACCAATACCATAAATACCACGGTAAAGGGCGATGATGATGGCCATTATTAATTTCAAACGTTCATTGTAGTTCTCGATTAGAAAACCCATGTTGACCACTGTCCATTTACGGCTGACATCAACTAGTATATCGAATTTACTCAAAATGGCGACAGTGCTAAATATGGGCCCATGTATAGCGTTGGCACTCAATTCCATGCTCGACGTAAAACGTGGTTATTTACTCCAAAAGTTATCGTTTAAAGAAATAATGTTGGAGTAGGTAATGGTTCCTACACAAATAGCTTTGGATTATTAGATCCATCGCCCACTTCTGCAAATCGGTTAGTCTCCGATGAGTCATACAAACTTGCTATTAGAATATGGTAATTCCACATCTACAACTAGCCACGTTTTTTGTTTGATTTATGAACTCCATAATTTACATTCCAACGTGCAGAATTAATTTAAATCAAGATGCCTCTCATTTACTTCTAAGTTCAATACATGTGGCTGTATTCATAATAGATCCTTATGAGACTCCATTCATTTCCGTTCTATTCTATCAAGTCTCAAAAGACCTTTAATGTTTGATGTTTTATGAATCCACAGAGATATTTATTTATATTTCCGTGATTGGACTTTTGTCAGTACACGCTTCCCAAAAGACCCAGAAATGGCCGTGATCGTTAGAACTCCTACTCATTTATTCATACAACTTGATAAATTAGCGAATAAAATATCGTGACATCATTATGATCTGCAATGGATAGAGCAGATTTGATATACATAGGTACCTAATTTAGTACCGGCACACAAACCTACAATCAGAGATCCGCCTTGTTGTAAATTAATCGTCTTCTGACGAGTTTATTAAAGATATCCTCATGAGAACTATAGATGGACTGCCGTCCTTTGTGTAAAGTTTGTTTTTGTCCTTTTTCAAATCTTACGGGGGTATGGCGAGATCTGAAAGCTCATATCATATACTGAAGGCACTGCAGTCCCAATGAGGGTTGGGGTTCCGAAAACCCCAAAACCCACTACGCACAAAACAATCATCACATCAGAGACCGTAATACTTCAACGCAAAAATATAACAAAGTAAGCAATATCACAATTAATAGCACACTAATTACGATGTTATTAATAAATATAATGAAGTAATAACAATCAGTAGCAAAAGCGTGAGCCGGCGGTACCACGTCTCCGGCCAGTCAATGCTAGAAATCGCCGTAAGTTTCGCAACGTCCACACGATGCTATTAACTGGTTTAACTGGCCACTTGTTACGCGCAATCGTAATTTGAGGGACTATTTCGGTTTGGACAAATCTGGAAACAATTGGGTACATTTTGGTGTTTTAGGTACATTATGGTACCTATAGCAAATGCAATATTATGTGATGCAAAATTAGCCTATAATGTTCCCAATGCTGGGACACAGGCGTCCTCTCTTCGAGAGGCAGCGGGCCTTATCCACCACGCAGACCTGTTGCGGGTTGGTAGAGATGTCTTTGATTTTTTGGTTCTAGGACATGCCAGTTTCCTCGCGATGTTTCCCTTCACCGCTTTGACAGCAGTGGCGATGGAATTATTAACACGAAGTAAAGCGTTTGTCTGGGTTCGAACCCACGACATACAACTCTTAAGTCGGAGCTCAGTCGTAACCACTGGGCCACCACAGCTCAATATGTGATGAAAAGAAAGTGACTCTTTGAAAACGTGGTTTTCAAAAACGACTGTGGCAGGTTGGATGTTGGTTCTTGTGATACTCTGAAGAGAAGCTCACTTTTTAATACATCACATTTATTTGCTTGATTCACTCTCTTTCGTCTGAATATTTAAATGTGATGTGATAAAGAAAGAGGCTCAAAAGTCACAAGACTTGATAAAAACAAATGTAGTAAACGCGATATTGTAAGCATTCAAAATTGATAAATGATCTAGAGAGCCTTATAAGGGAGTAGATACCTACCTATTAAAAATATGCAAGATTAATTGCTACGATTCATGATTATTATTGTGTGGGTAGTTTGACAAATAGTGTGGGTCACATCTGGGGTAGTGATTGTTTGAGGCTTAATTATAATAAAATTCGATGAGGTTATGCAAAGTAATAAATATCTACAGAAGATGTTGCTCTTCCTAAAGGAATACACAAGAGCTTTTTTTATACATTATAATTCCCACATATTCTCCTATTTTTATATGTTGCGGCCAGGAAGAAATAAAGCTACTCTCAGCATTGACTTGAATACTGATATGATAACGTCTTGATTTCAACAGTCCTGGGTCCGTCTGTCAAGTTTTGTTATAATGTCATGCCTTTCTCAATTAAGGCAGACATCCTCAAGTTCCTACATAAGGAACTTGAGGATGTCTATGGTGACGTTTGTCATCCTAATGCTACGGTTTCTTGGAAGAGCGGTGCATACCACATAGTTTCCGCAATTTTCCGGCGAATGACTCACTTAAACGTTATCTAAGAAAGTAAGTTTCTGTGACAGAGTAAAGTCAAACCCACGAAGATCGATGCTTTCGAGATGTGGTGACAAAGTCAAAGTCAAATCATTTATTTCAAATAAGCAAGTAGGTAAATGGCACTTTTGGACGTCAACATTTACAAAAAAAATATAGTATTGATTCTAGGTTGCCCCTTCCAAAAGGGTAGTTTCGTATGGAGAAGAATGGGCAAGAAACCGTTACTCTTTTAACATGTTTTACAATATTTTGCACATAAACATGTTTAAAAAAAAATAAGAAGACGATGCACCTAGAATAAAACTACTATAGCATAATAGGTAAAAATAATTGAATGTAAAGCAATAGCTGGTAAATTTATTATTTGGTAGTTACATATGGTGCTCACATATTTACAAATATTGTAAAAGTAGATGATTATTAACAAGTAATAATGTGCGAGTTACAGTAATTACAGAATCATTGTCAGAGGTTGTCAGATGTTGGCAGAGGCTACTTTGTATACCATGGACCGCCATGAGAACGAATGAATCCATACTGGAGGAACTCAACATCACCAAGCTACTATCTACAATATGCCAGGAGCGTGCCCTTAGCATTTAACGAGCGGTCCACACTGCAGAAGACCGCATAACTTGGAGACGCGTCGTAAGTGGACTCCATCCTCAGCATTGAGGGAACGACGAAGACGAAAAAAGGAGGACAACGTGAAACGCCGGTGCCACCATTTTTCTGACAGCCGTCACTAAGGCCGTTATGTGTCGCCCACTGCTCTCCTAGGAATCCATAGGTATACGTACGTAGTTCTTTTGCTCGTTTATTTATGAATATATTTTCATACATTGCCACTTGCCAGGGTGTACAATAATGTGTTGACCTTTTAAAGGAATAAGGTCGGTCAACTTCCTTCTATCTAGGGGGTTAACTCAAGGCAAAACGACAAAGTTGCAAGATCGTTCCACGGAAGAATCAAATATCTACAGGATTATGCAATAGGCATAATTAAAAGCTGTCACTTTAAAATAAAACATGATTAATTACCACAAAACGGTTACAATAAATAATCGTACATCGTTCGCATCGCAATGAGAACGCCTCGCGTCGTTCACCTACTTACACAGTTTTATCGTACCTACATACGCACATCACCTGAATATCTATTTATTGCTGCCTCACTAGGTCAGCTGGACACCATATGAAGACTGTTTAATTTAGCAGTAACTAAAACAACATGAGACCTTGGGCCTTGGTAAATTAACGCCTCTTCTACAACTGGCTCAATTCCCATGCAAAGAGAGGCTCGCGTAGTGGCAACACTGGAAACCTATCTCATGTTTGAAACGAATGAGATAACTTGATAAAGCTTCACTAGACTTGAAATCGATTTGACACAGAGGATTCACTTCTATTCTGAACTTCAGACAGTATCCGGTGTGCTTCCATCATTGAACGATATTCCTAAGTTCCCTCGGGAATTTTAACTTTATGTCATCTGCATATCGTTTTACCATGTTGGGTCGTCTTCCATTGTTTTGACTATTAAATGGAGCGACTCCCTATCTCACCTCAACAACCCAGTTACGGGGTAACACGCTACCCCTCCGTAAGTCTGGTTGTCAGACTGACTACGACTGTCAAAGATCAAGAATCGTCACTATACATGTGGATCTTGCAGCAGTGTTTGCAATATTATTTTAACCTACTACATTAGATAGTATCTAGGTAGTAATTATACTTATTACCAAGGTAAGCCCTCAATAATTACCAATAGATACACATAAATTACAACATGTTACAAAATC
This sequence comes from Dasypolia templi, assembly GCA_963555695.1. Lineage (NCBI taxonomy): Eukaryota > Metazoa > Arthropoda > Insecta > Lepidoptera > Noctuidae > Dasypolia > Dasypolia templi. Next base: position 2,689,595 of record OY743148.1, on the reverse strand, counting down.
GCCTATTTGTCAGAAGCAAAATTAATGTATGTTACGAAATTATAGAATTAAGTCCACAGTAACATTAATTCTACATAGTACTCGTAGGTCAATCTAGATAGGACGATAATTGGTGGCTAGCCGCGTGTTGTGCTTAATTACGTTAGGCTGTGGTGCGTGCAAGGAAATGAAGTCGTTTTGGCTAGACGATTTACAATTTAGGCGTGACATGTTAAGTATTGACTAGGTGTTTAATTTCGAGTCAAGGTAGCGGTTTTTAACAACTAGATTATAGCGTTAAGTAGTTGTAGGTGACGTGTTTTTGATTCGTGTCTAGCAATCTAAATACTCATATTATTAGCAACAGTGCTCGGAATTGCTTCAGTTCGGCAAAATACAGTTTGGAAAAAAAATTCGGCGCCTATTTTGCAGGTGTGCTCCTTGATAAGTACTAAGACTGAAGTGATTAGATACTTGTTGTTTTAATCCACAAACACAGGAGATTCCGGGAGTTGTGTAACAATAGATCAATCGTCTCGCTAACTCTCAATAGTGAATTTGTTTCTTACAGCAAGAAAAAGCTGTTTGTCCCATAATCAAAGGTGTTAAAAGAGATTGTTCATTGTCAGTCAAGCGACTATTAACAATCCCTTATTAACTATTTACGACATTCATTGATTAGGTATTCCTAGGGCATGGTATTAGCTTGAAAAAACTCTTGTCTAATCTTGAGATCCACCGACTGATTAACCTACCTTCTTCCCTAGAAGCGGAATATCAAGTCAACCGGCGCCGGCGTTAGATACCGAGGAACAAGCAAGGCGTATTTATTCAAACGTTAGAGGTAAATCGATACATCGTTACTGGGCTATTGACAAGCTTAATAACGTTCCTGAGGGGCTTTTTCTCACTACGCTCACGTAAAATTAAGATTTCGCTCCGTCCCAAAGGAATAGCTTTTCCGTAGCGAATGATAGTCGAATGAAGTGAAACTGTGGTTAAGGAAGCAGGAATGTTTTTCAGATACTAAATTGGCGGAAAAGAGGGTGTACGAATTGAACGGGAAACGTCAATTGCAGCTTAATCTATGTTTAATAGGATTTAACGTAGATTAAACTGCAGTTACTGCGGTTTGTTTTAGAAAAATAGATTCGTGAGCAGCACCCTAATTGCGTAATACACAATCAATCGGAATCTGAATCGTTTTGAAACAGATTGCTAATCCATTGCTTCTTAAGTTCGATAAAAATTCTGCTCAACAATATATAGAACGCAATGAATGTTCTTGAACCGTCAAAATCAAACAGATTAGTCGTAATCGTTTACGAAAATGTGTTACGCAATTAGGGTGCTGAGTTATTATTAGGAATTGTTAATAGCATTTACAAAACTGAAGTTAGAAAGAAACGTATAATTTGACGGATTTTGTTGCATCTTATTCAATTGGCTCGTTACGACAAGTCTTGACGGAAAGGATGAAAAAGTAGTACTTAAGTGGTCTTCTAAAATTATTCATTTTCAAGAGGCGTTATCCAAAAATCTACTTCGAAAGGACCTAAATAAATCATCTCTTTTTTTAAACTATCGATTCAAAGATGCATTCACTAATTTGCTCTTCCCCCCACCTAATCCGAGATGACCTCTTCCCAACCACCCCAAGACCCTACAAGTTCACGGATGCACGATCCCTTACAAATCCTAACAATGTTACCTGTTGTTTAACCGAGTGCGGACCAGAATTACCATAAACATGTCTCGTTGCACGCCTCACTGGCTCTAGGAACAAACCAATAAACGGTATATTGTGTGCCAAGTGTTTCACAGTGCAAATCAATGCGATTTATCTGTTTTCTTTTCCCCTTTTACCAAAAGTGGTTGATAACAGAAGAGAGGGGTGAGCAAGTGTGATGTGTCTCTGAAAGAACCCATGATATAAGGGACTGATCCTTATGTGAGGCAACGTTTAAAGATACTCTTAGGTTCTTAGGGAAAATAAATGTTACTTATAGTTAGGTATTATTAGGGAAATTGACTAACCAATCGCTATTACCTAATCAAGACTAGAGATGCTCAGATACATTACACCAGTTTAAATTACAAGTCTTTTGCAGTTCAAGCAGTACCGTTATGGAATGCCTTGCCCGTGTCGATAAGGCGTGCTTAAACACTGTCCATTTTAAAATTCTGCAAAAAAGCTCTTCCTCTCTCCTTAAACATCATCATTACAAATAGTAGTCTCCTTGCTCTTGTTTCATGTTTATTATTGTATATAAATATATGTAGATAAGTATATGTTTCATGTATGCATGTATGAATTAATTGTATATGTAAATGATGGTACACTACTGACTAACTGCAGTATTGTCTCACCTTCTCCCTTTAATCCATCCCAAAGGTTGATGATGATATTTTCTATCTATATATAATATGTATTATATTTATTCATATATGTATTATATATGAATAAATATAATACATATTATACATACAACACATACATATTTACAAGCATACATATTATTATACGTATAATAAATACTAGTACTTTATTAATTGATTTCTGCACATACCAGTAGGTACAGGCAGATTCGAGTCGTTAAGGACTTGATTTTTTTTTTTACTTAGCTTTTTTACCAGTCACTGCACAAGCTTTCAGCTCAACGCCATCGTTCCAAAAATATTTCAGAAGTAATTTCAAAATTCTACCGAAATGTTCAGTGATAGTAAAAACAGACACATTTTAAGTGCACATTTCGAAACAGCTGAAACGCATACAAAACGAGCACCTGTAAAAGATTTCAGCGTTGAAATACTTGAAATGTTCCAGCAAAGGAGGAAAATTTCGCAAATACGGGACTTAATGGCCGCTTTTGACCCAGGGAGCTTTGGTCCAGTTTTTTTCTTATATTTGTGGGCACTGAACACTCCTGTGAAATGACTTGGTATGGTTAGAGTTTTGGACGAACCATGTGGTTAGATTTGTGATGGAATTAATCCTTATTGAAATTCACGTGGAAGTTCTTGAATACATGTTTGGGCTTATGCGATTTTAAATGATGTGTTAAATATTCATTACGGATATTTTATAATCTTATGTTAATTATTTTATAATCTTCACGCTGTATGTTAGCTACCAATATTTTCTTTTGCTATCTGTTTTCTAAATTAGATGTAACTGATGTGAATGATGTGAATAGCATAATCAGCCTATAACGTTCCCACTGCTGGGACACAGGCCACCTCTCTATGAGAGGTAGTGAGCCGTAATCCACCACGCGGGCTCAGTGCGGGTTGGTAGATGTCACATGTCTTCGAATTTTGGTTCTAGGACATGCCGGTTTCCTCACGATGTTTTCCTTCACCGTTTTGAGAGCAGTGGTGATTAAATTATTTACACAAAGTAAAGCGCCTGCTTGGGTTCGAACTCACAACCTACAACTCGTAAGTCGGGACCGTTACCACTGGGCCACCACTGCTCTCTGAATGATGTGAATGATGGGTTTAAATTCACTAATTCACAATAGATTCACTACATGATTTTGAACAAACAAAAAAAAACTCTCTATATTTTCTAATTCGTGACTTCGATGGATTTGTGACCTATATACACTGCAAGTTACAAATGTTACATCTAATTTGTTTCAGATGATAAATGAGATGATAAATGTCCTTATAAATTACCTTCTTGATCAATATTTCAAGTACCTACTGATCGCTGTTATGGCGCAGTTCACCAGTTCTATCAAGTTTGAATCAGAGTTCTTGACCGGTAACGGGCGGTAATTAGTTTGTAAATCTGTGCACAGCCCCGTGCATCGTGCACCGCCTGGACTACCTTCGACCGTAGATGGGCTATTAATTAAGAAATTAACTGGTTACCTCAAACACTCTCTTGCTAGGCTATTAGGCTAACTGCGGTGGGGTCCACGTATCGCTACAATACGCAAGTTTGCAAAAAGTTTGCTTATTGGAGAGTAAAACTTATGAATATTCTTAGTTAGTTATTTTTATGTTGATATGGGAATATTAGAAAAAGTTGCGTAGTTTTCTGTCTATTCTCACGTTCATAAGAATAGTTACCTACCTAACTAAGTTATAATTTTTTAAATCAAGCCCTTTAAGAATAAAGAAATAATCCTATTTGGATGGTGGAAAATTGCAAACGGTCAGATGATTTAATTTATCTATACTAATATTATAAAGAGGAAAGATTTGATTGTTTGTTTGTATTTAAGAGGCTCCGAAACTACTGGACCGATTTGAAAAAGTCTGAGGAACATAGCAAAATTTTTAAATTTTTCGAAATCGACGCGGACGAAGTCGCGGGCGAAGTGCTAGTATATGATACTTTGGTAATGCCATACCTATGTAGTATTTTAGGTAAACAACATGAGTTTACCTAAAATAGTATAGTAATTTAGGAATATTATATAAAGTTACCGTATATTCTAGCTTAGATTTTTTTTATTCTAGCCACCCATAATTTCTTATCACGCTACATAATCAAACAATCACCAGCTAGTTTCAAGCTCTAACTTTATGATAAATTACAATGATAACAGTTCTAACCATAATGTTGAACAATGCTGAGAAAATAAACAGAACCATTTGTGTAGTGGAAATGAAATATTATTACGATGTTTGCAAAATAAATGGTCGAAAGTTGACGAAGACAGTTGTTACAAAATAAGTGGATATTCGCATGGATAAAGAGTTAAATGCATTATGTAAGTTACATTGTTAGTTTGTCTCGTGGCAGCTTATCTAGAAAGGAAAACGAAATAAATCTGTCTGTGTTTTTAAGATTCTTGCGTCGTTTTCCAGATTGTGGTATCAAACTTTCTGGCGGTTACAACTCTTTTTTTCCGTGAGATGAGATTGATAACTTTAATATACTTGAAAAGGATAAAAATATATACACTGTATAAACTTCTGACCTTTATTAATTTAACTAACAAACTATAAAAATATAATAACCCAACCTAAATAAAACTATAACAAACTATAAAGGGTTAGTTAAACTGGCGCTCAACGCTTAAACGTTCAACGTATTCTACATCTATGTTAAACAATTAGTCCTAATACTTTCTCTGCCCACAAAGTTTATGCAACCATATCGACATATGGGGTTTAGCCAAAGAGATAGAAAAAGGAAAAATGTCGAGAAAATGTTCGATCTTCAAAAGTGACATAAGACAGACTTGTGGGTTGAAGGTGAGAACAAAGGTTATCTGACCTTATGCTTCAATCCTTACGGAGTTGCGGCTTTCATATTATTTTGTTATTTGATATGAAAGGATCAGTAAAGGCTTACAAATATTTTGTTTGTTGATGGGTGATGGTGCATTTTCGTTGACAAAACATTACCGATGTTTAAAAGGATTGACTGCTGTTACATTTGCAGTTATGTTTTTGGAGAGCTAGTTACACGCTAATTCAGCTCTTCCCAGAAACAGTCCAGTAGGCTATTGTGATATTCTAACGTAGGTAGTAAGAATATGACAATATCCGGCTGAACCGCCTAGCTGCTAGAATTTTCTGGGTTGCTAGGTAGGCGTCCTTGAACCTGCTTAGTGTTATATAAGATGTTGGGTCCATAAATCTATAGACAATCACGGGTTTATCTTTCCTAGATAATTTGCTATACAGACGTGGAGACCTTCAGATGCCTAGATGTTATCAGAATAGCAATTTGAATGTTTTAGGCACTGGTATTAAATAGAGAACTAAGGATACACATAATTCAAACCCGATGTCCATACAAAGCGATCCAATCTCGAGGATAGTCGATTCTCAACCGCAACCAACAGAGACAACATACATACGAGTAGTTTTCTCGCAAGACGTTACACTTGCCGCCAATAAATCAACCCACCCCAGCGCATTGAATTAATGGCCGACTTACTTACACTGGAGGGCAATAAAAGGTTAACGCAGTTATGCGGTGCTTGTCTCTTCTGTTATAAATATGAAACGTGTAGATATAATCTTATTACTTTGTCAAGTTAGGTGTTGTTTGGTATTCTTATTTTAATTTGCAAAGAGGTCTATTTTTGTGAACTTAAGTGTAGCTTTTGAGGTTTTTGTTTTGTTCTCATGACTGTTGTGAAGGTTGTACGACACCGAAGTAATTAACTCTACAAAAATAGAGAAATTAAGAGTAATTCAAATAGATATTTGTCTCCGACTGCAGGTATTCCTTATTAGGTCTGCTGGTGACACCTTTTATGAGAGTATCTGGTACATAAGGAGGTTATAATGGTCCATACATACTTACATTTTCAACATGTGGTTTCAACCGACGCCTATTTAAGTCCTCTTTTTACGGATACGAGCATTTACCAATGATATTACAGATTAATACGGTTTCCTACGATAACACTTCATAGAATTAAAGATAATTTAAGTTGAAAACATTAAAAAATATACGTCCTCTTTACCAACCGGACCCAATTTATATTTACGTAGAAAAAATGCTTTTGTGGATTACTTTTGCGACTTCATTTAAAAAAAGAGTGCATTGGAAAAGCCTCGCTTTTCGGAGATTGTAAAATTGTGAATCTCAATGAAAACTGTTTGTGAAAATAAATGACAAGCTATTATAACACGATTACTTTTAGTTGTGCGTAGGTTTTGTAGGTTGGTTTTTGACGTGAATACGTCTTTAATTTGCTGTCTATTAGGAGGCCATTCAAAAAAACTGATGATTACAAAATTGGGGGATACAGTTTGGTGTTGCAGCCCCTTGGTAAGACTGGTTGTCAGACCTTTGGTGTTCTGACTAGCCGCAATGACTGTCAACGATGTACAAATGACAGCCGGAACCAACGGCTCAGCGTGCTTTCTGAAGCACGGAGAGGTTTCAATATGTAATGGATGGTCATCCATCCACCAATCGACCCGTGTGTCTGCTATTATTTTATTGCCGCGTTTCCTTTGACAACTAATACGTCACACACATTATGGCGGCAGGTCTATTCCTAATTGAAATGCAAAGTTACTTAAAGTGGCTTTCAAGTCAAATTTTTAACCGGATATAAAATAATAAAATAATGAAAACAAGGAATTCATAATATTGCACTACAAACTTTTCCTTTCCATCATTTATTTCACAGTTAAATGTCTGAAACAGTTGCGACTTGTCCAACTTCAGTAATTGGTTCCGCGGCTACCGTTACAACCATCCAACATTTAGTTCAGGGTTGACCGACTTTAGGAATCTATGTATAGTGCACGATTAAAAAAATTGGGACAATTTTAACTATGATGAACTAAGTACACTATTTACGTACAGTCAGGGAAATTTATTGTCAAGTAAATTGACACACTACGTCAATTTGCCGTGGTATATACGGTTGTAAAAACTTGACAGTTCTGTGATGATTTCATACAGTTTTTAAAGATTGTCAGTTCTATTGTAATTGTATACAGTTTTAAAAGATTGACAGTTCTGTTGTGATTTCATACAGTTGTAAAAGATTGACAGTTCTGTTGTGATTTGAATTTAGGTACAGGCAATTTAAGTTAGTTTTATATCAAACAGGTAAGAAATAGGGTTCTGTTTGCATCCTTTGGGATTTTTGCTTTTCAGGGTTCCGTACCCAAAGGTAACCAACCAACCTTTGGGTACGGAATCCTAGAAAACAAAAATTTGGTACCTACTACGAAGTGTGCTTTCAGGATTTTTCCTGGAAAGTTGTTAATAGAGAAGAGTGGTTGTAGATATGTAGTTTCAGGAATAATTCTTTGAAAATATTGTTTTTTTTGCGTATCTTTTATTTACTAGCCATCCCTAACAAGAACCGTGCTCTTCTCTTATAATCTGTGCGCGGAATTGAAAAATGGAAGTCTAGCCATCCAAGTGCGTAATTTTGTGCTGGAGACTTCAGACTATAGACTTTAATATCTTGCTTGTAACGAGTGAGAGGAGAACTGCGTTTCTGCTGCAATGAAATACTTAATATCTGTGTTGTGAAGTCTTCTGATCGAAATCCATCTATGACACTGGGTGTTTTGAGACATAAGGAAATGTGAAGCATTGGGTTAGTCACCTTACTCCAACTTTTCTCAATTTTTGGTGTGAAAAATCACTGTTTACGGTAGTGCGCAACATAACGCACGCAAAACAATGTGCTTATGGGTGCATGCAACGATCCAGGGGTCGTGGGGGTATTTAAAGTTGTGTTATTACATCAAAAACATGTTTTTTGTAATAAAACGTCATGAGTCTTAGTCATGAGCTAGTCTTAAATGGCGCCATAGTCTAAAACGCAAAATATTGATAGACCTGCGTCCCAATTGCGCAAAACTTTCAATTGCAATACAAAGGATTTTGAAGGATTTTGCTTAGCCATTACTTCATTTGTTTGAAAAATTCGTTTGCTCGACAGCGTAAATAACGCAATGAATGTTGTTAAATTGTCAAAATTAAAGGCATTGCAATAGTTAGAGTGATACGAGTACGCAATGATCCCAGTGTCTTGAACAGTCTTACATAGTCACATTACACTCTGTCGGGCATAAGACCTTTCCAATGAAATAGATTTACCTATATTCGTAAACCCATAATCCCAACTCTGGGGAAATAAGGCTGTAAACCCTCACATGGTATCCAATTACCATGAAAATCATGGTCTATATGACTTATAGTCTGCAAGACTCTTCATTTCGTTTCAGCTCCCGTCTGCAATTTTTCTAATATTTGTGCTCCGTTATTATTTTAAGCCTCTAGTTAGTAAGATAGTTATTTTGGGTTCTCTAATGCTGAATATAGACAGGGATCAGCCACCTGTGTTCTTAGATCACTATAATTAGGCCGGATCGGAGACGCGAGGGAGTCCGGACTAAAACCTTTACGGTTTATGGCAGAAGTATTATGGTGCAATGACGTCATTTTACATGTGTGGCTCAAATGTATTTCGAAATACCGGTTTCAAATTCGTAAATCAACTGTTTTTCAGACCAACCCTGGTCTTCGACAGTGTCAATCTATTGAAACATGGTTGGATTCTGGGGTTCAATTTTCGATTCGATTGACTTTTACTTTATCGAACTGCACTCCTGTCCCCCTCAATTGAACTAAAACACTAGGTTCTACAACTTTCGTACCCACTCCTCTAAAGCTGCATTTTCGAGGTCCCTCGCCGTTTAACGTTTATTTTAAAAAGTTACGTTTTTAATATTGCCCGCATGCAGAATTCATTGTTATCAGCCAGTTATTAAATATTTGCTTTGCATTTGTTATTTTAATTTAAACTCGCTATAAAATAATTTTAAGTTTATTGTTTAACTAAGACTAGATACACGGTGAAGTAAATAAAACTAGACCAGCGATTGCTCCGTTAGTGGGAGGATTACTGCTCTCTCAGGTAGGCGACACCACGTCGCATGATGCCTGTGTTTAGAAGAAAATACCTATTCTTGTATGCTATGTAATCTAATCTTTTTATTTTACCTCGGTACAGCTATGGAATTTAATCATTAATAATGATTCAGGGAGCGGAGAACGTTCAAAATGTTTCCGTGAGCCGCGAGCGAACGTTGCCGACTTGCCGCTCAAAGTGATTGATGAAACAAAATGACACATTGCCTGACCACTGACGCGACGTGCTGACGTTTAGACTGACTTCAATAACGGCCATTTTTATCTCCGGGTCAAGCAGCTCGTAGTTTAGATTGTTACAAAATAAATGATATTAGGCTCAAATTGCTGTGATTTTTAGCAAATAGTTATCGGAAGACAGCAATCTGCTTACCGTTTCGAGGAGGGCAGTCATGAATATGATGTCATGTGAGGATCTCCTTATGGTTCTGGTCGGTCAGATAAACCAGTAAAGATATACTTTTAAGTTCTGAATTTTGTTAAATAAGTAGTAGTAACTGTAAGTAATGCTTTCAAATTGATAAGTATGTATTAGTCAAATTTGATTTTAGCCAATATAAATTGCAAGTTTGCCCAGTTTTATGAGTAACTTTTTTTAGTAGGTTCTACTTTATAATATCTTGACTCTCTAACCGTTTTGTAAACTAACATGTCCTATATAAGAGAGCTGGGCGATCTGTTACTCACGACCCTTCTATCACAGACACCTTTCTCTATTTAAGATTGTACATACTATTAACCAGTGCCTGTAATATGATGTTGAGATAAATAAAGATTTATGATTATGATTATTGTAATAACTTAGGTAGTGTTGCAAACTCATCAGTTGACTTTTACAACTCACACGGGATATAAACAACGGATATCTATTTCCTGTGTTCTTGTTTATCTGTCAAGGTTGTGACTTACACCATGTATGGAGCTATGAATAGTTTGCTACTGCGGAAAGACGACTATCTATTATTATAATAGCATTATGCCACATAATGGTTATAAAGTCAAGTGAATGACGCAGTCAATTCTCAGTAGGTGCATCATGCTGAATTGTTTATTTCCGGTAGTGTCGTGAGATGCAACAAAAAAGAAAGAACGTAAACATAACATAACATCACGCCTTTTATCCCAGAAGGGTTAGGCAGAGGTGTACCTATAGTACATCCACATTTAAAAAGAAAGAAAGGAAAGTGAAATGGAAGCTGCATCTAGGTAACTGTCTGTGGAGCTAACGAACCTAAAGTAACGCAGAAACTTGAGCAAGCAAACACAGTTATTTTAAAGTGGCTTTTGTGGACAGGATAATAATTCAGATTTGTTACAGTTGTAATGGCAATCATGTCATTTGGTTTAATAAAGTTATTATTTTACTCATTTTGTTTTCGTTTTAAGTGTTAGATTATTTTATATTAAGTGAAATGAACCATTTTCTATTTTGTTGTTTGTCCTCCCATACCTATTCAACCCATACCTACCTATTAAACCTGTCATTTGAAAACATTGTAAAAGCCAAATATTTTTTTATGAGTAACCATGGAGTTTCTTGCTAGCTCTTCTCCATAGGAAACGACCAATTGGAACCGTGCACCTAGCTTCTAACGTTTCCTAAGTGCCCATGTAGGTTTATGTGAAATAAAATATGATTTGATTTGGTTTGAAACAACAATAGAACCTGACGGTATTTTCTGTAAAAAAAACTCACCTTGAAAACTTATTTAAAGTGAGCTGTCATTTTACCTGACGCTAGAGATTCGCAACATTGACGGCACACTTCACTCAAGTTTGACGGCACACTTCACTCAAGTTTTCACTTTGTTATTTTAACAGAACGGATCGGCAGATGGGCGTGTGGCTGAAGAAATAAGAAAGGTAGAAGTATATCTCTAGACGTACACTTTCACAAGTAAGTTTTACTAAGTTGTGCCCTCAGCAAATAACACAACCGTAATTATAATTACAATCTTTAAAATCTTCCAATCCGATGCAGTTTTCCGACCAGCGAGCACGTATCCGACACTTATCGCCTCGGTCTCAGATCACCGAGTTAACTAGAGCATGAACACATGATTTATATTGCTTTTATTGTTACTTACATACCTAATGCTAAACAAGTTAGTCTCGGGACCAATTTCTAGAAATGTTATGGGCTATTATTCTTGTTGTATAAACGCTTTGATGGCTCGTAAGTAAATGCTGAGGGGAGATTGTGATTGATATGAGTCAACCTCCCTCCGCGGAGGACTGGAGGTGTATGTTATGTGATTTTGTTGTCACGCCCTCTACAATTTGTGTCAACTTTCTTATGAATGTTGATGTTACGTTGATAGCGTTTTCATTCAACTTTTAGTTAAGGTAGAAGAGTACATAGCTAACGTTTTTCTCACAATATAAAAATACCTTTTCAAGCAAAATTTTTGTTTGAACACTCGAAGTTTTAATAGGATTTTCACGGTTTAAAAGATTAGGGATCGGTGAAAATGGTTTTAACAATAGGTACGTTGCAAAACAATAGGTACGTTGCAAAACTGAAACTACAGCATATTTTCTTCGGTGTAATAGTGTTGACTATATCAAGCCGTTTGCTAAGCGTGGTTGAATTGCTTTTCATAGCTTTGTAGCATCATAATCTTCTGCTGTATAATGTTGAACTGCTTATGGGTTGAGAGTTAACCTGCTTGTTCTTGTAAAAACAATACCACCTTTAATCCAATAAAACTATTACACGTATTAGGAGGTGCTAACATTGTTCTGCACGTAGTTAAGGGTCGTCCTTATATTACGTCGCGTGCACAGCCAGAGGCAGGGGGGAGAAGGGAAGCACAATTGTGACTAAATGTGACGTGAATTTGAATGAACGACGCATTCATAATCATAAAGGTAACATGTTTTAGTATTCGGGGTAATGTGCCAGTCGGCGTGGCCTGTGACGATCACGTGCTGTAATCAGAGATTGAAGATTATCAGAGTCTAAAGGGAAGTGAAATGAGGAGGTGTAAAATATATAGACCCTGTTTTTCTTGGAAGAATTACTTTGACACTGTTTAAGTTTGGTGCATTCATAAGCAGATGTGCTAACAAGCTTTATGTTAAAATTTAAACAGATTTTCGTCATTTAAATAACCTTGCCCTGTCAGTGTATACGAAAACATCATCTTTGCCAATTTCCTGGCAGTTAATAATCCATGTGAATAGAAAAACACGAAAACAATACAACAGAGTGCGATAGTTATAGCTCACGTATTCACCTTCGTGAATTTCCTACCTCTAATATTTACAAGCCCACGAGGTGCGTTAACCCCGCTCGAGGCCAAACTAACGACACATTAAGCTTATACAATCAATTGTTACTACACGGCGCTTCATTAATTTCATTAATCAATTTAACACGTACATATACGCACAGCCACGGCGCATATACTTGCGTGCGGGTGTATCGTCGAGTACATCAATCACTTGATCGGCTGATTGATGTCCTGACGGCCGCTGTCGGTCGCCCCGAAACGCTATCGGTACGACCGTATTAACCGACCACGCGCCTGTACCTTTGCTTATTTTATGGCTGTGCCTTCAATTTTGTATTTTTTTTTTACTTAACCGTTTTGTTTGAAGTCATATGTAATAATACATATAGATATCTGTAAACCGTAATATTAAAATATAAAACAAGCCAGCTTTCCAGATTGGTTTTACGTCAACCACGCTTTGACGATAGACTCTTTCATTGAGCTTTGAGTTAAATTAATACGCCCATCTTTTATATCAGCAATTTCAACGATTGCTGAACCCAGCCTGATGATTAGAGACATCATCATCAGACTAGGTCAGTCCACTGCTGGACAGAGGCCTCTCACAATTGCACGCCATTCAGCTCGATTATCGGCGACCCTCATAAAGCTGCTACCAACCACCCTGCGAAGATCATAATTAGGAATAGCAAGACGGCCGGGAACTGGTGGCCGTGGTTCATTTTGGCTTGCCATTTAGAGGGGTTTGATTAGAGACGTTTTCCTCATTTTCAAATAATAAATCTCAAGATACCAAGGTACCATAAGTTGCAGTAAAATATATATATCAAAAAAATACATAGTAACGTGGTCCCGCGGTTTTTCGCTCACATTGAATGCTACCCATCTGCCGATACCGATTTGATTCCCTTGCCAGATTGAAAAAGGGAAATATTTTCTGATATTTCTTCAAAGGGACGCGTGATCAACATATGTGTGGGTTGTACAAGGAGCTTTATTGCATGTTTTTTTGCGCAAAGCTAAGTTTCCTATTTGATGACATGTAGCATACAAACCACCATTTATTCAATGTTGGTTTATAGCCTTCTTTGTTGTTTGCAGCGTCTTTGTTTAGTGCCTTAGTAGAATAGCAGTGAAATAAACTTAGCAAAGGCGATATTTGTCTACAATTTGATTTTCATTTTTGTCAAACCTTTTCAGGACAGGAGCTGAACTTGCCTACAATCTAACTAATTTGACGTTGTAATTATCGTTTTAAAAAATTGATGTACCGACAGCCACGACCGCCATTCTTCTTCCAAATCCGCTGCCTCATCGGGTGTTTATAAACGTCAAGTTTCAGTAACAGCTTGTAAGTTGACGCCAAACTTAATCTTTACTCTCTGTTACAAAACTGCGACCAGTTTCAACAAAATAACCGATGAAGGATGAACCAAACCTTTTGCGCGTTGCTGAGCATAATATGCATGAAAAATAAGACATTATTAATGCGATCGCTTCGTAAAACTTCACACGTGGGCGGACTTTCTGGCTCAGTAACGTAGCATACACAGCCGTTTAATAACGTTGATGACGAGATTACAACTAAAAATAGTCCCTATCCCTTTTCCTTGGGTGTCTTATGGGCGCGTATAAGCTACCTACGTCACGCACTGTTTACCTAAAACACTCTGCGTAGGTGTCATGAAGGGTGTGTGATCAAAACGTATCACTCATTTCTGAATATAGGGAATTGGTTTCATTTGGACACCCTTAAACAGCGGTTAATTTACAAGGGAGGTATGGCAGAAATCGTTGAGCGATAAGAGAAGAATTAAAAATGGTGTTGACTCTGTGATATAGCGTAGAAATGTGCAGCCTAAATGGCTTGGAGGTCTATTTAAACCTTAAAGAGAGTATATAGGAAAGGTTAAAAAAATATAGAAACCTCCAATGCCAATGGATTATCCAGTGGAGGACTCTATATTTTTTTTTGCACCAATGTCGCGGTGCTGTGAATAGTAAACAGCAGCATGTTTGCAATTGACATATGCGAACTGTAAATATTTATGACAAAAACATAGTCCCGTTGACGGTATGCGACATCGAATGTGGAGTATATCAGCTGCTTAGTATTCCACGCGAGCAGGGTGACTCAACTGATTGACTAAGCATACTGCAGTGAATTTGTAACCGCAGAAATGTGTGCGTGGAGGTGGCTGGTTCATAAGCTAAAGTTGGTTATCGTCGAACAACGTCGGATTTATGAACATTATAGTCTAAGTTCTAAGTATTCAAGAAAGGAGCCGAAATGGACACCCATTTAGCTTTTAATGTCATGCATAGTTCTGACAGTTCGTTAATTTTGCATTGCTGTTTTAACACTTTTGATATATTTGATAAATCGTGACTTTTGATTAATATTCGATAAACCTATAACAATTGTGTAAGGTATTTACAATTAAACGTACAAGTTGACCTTAAAATCATTCGACATTTGACTACCCAAAGTCGCTGACAGAAAACTATGCCTATACTTAAACAAGTCGCGTCTGGCGTGTTGTACATTTTTCTTAAATGAGGTCGCACCATAAATCTTATTTTTCTGCTGGTCTTGAACTGCAAGCTAAATACTATTTTATTTTAACCAAAGCACAGATTTATGAGAAGAATGCACAATTTTACTTTAAATTCTTTAATTTAATAACCCAGCCACACCGAAGGTATTCAGAACAGTTTCCTAAGCGTCCAAGCTTATATTTTGGTCCATGTCTAATTAACAAAACTTAATTCTGGGCGCTTAAGTACTTCAGTATTTTGTACTGTAAGACTAACAGTATATTAGATTCAAGATTTATGTTATAAAATTGTTAATATAGCAGTGACAAGTATCTGTCAGCTGTCACATACACGTGAACAGTCTTGCCTTTTCGTCTGGTAACGTTCACTGATACCATTCACTAAAGTAGTAATCGATTAATTTAATGAACATTGTTTGGCTGTTGCGAGTTGATACTTTTCCCACGATTATTTTGAAAGTGTGACAGTTTCACTTTGACTCGTTTTGCGCTGCACTAAGGATTGAACTGTCGAACAGAGCGTTGCTAACAGTGGTTGAGAGAATTAAATCAAGGAATATCTTTTAAATCGTTGTTTCATTTCTGAGTTGAGGTTGAGTCCTTACAGTACTTTTAAGCGAAATAAACTTAATAATTTAGTTAAGAAAAAAATTCGAGAACAAAACCAAATTGAAAAGTAATTATTTTCTTTTGTAAACTGCTGTAAAAGTGTTTCAAAGATAAGTGTAGGCAGCTTTTAAAGAAAGATGTCGTAATTATGGCAATTAAAACAATGAAAAAAGTTATCGTAAAAATTTACTTGGATATTAAAGGATAAGTCACGGTTCCTGTTTGTTTTCCAAAATGGCGGGCTTGTGTTATAATTTAACGCCCATTAAAAGGTATCTTATCAACAATTACCATGAACTTTGAGTGTTGTGAACGTAGAAGTTTGTTAGCTACTAGCTTCTGCCCGCATCACCTGCCCGCTTTTTTTACTGTAGCAAACAGTAAAAAGCGGGCAGGTGGTCGGCTCCTAAGGACCATAGCGTGAGCATACATAGCCTATAACATTCCTCAAGCATTGGGCTATCAATTGCAAAAAGATTTTTTCAAATCCGACCGGAAGTTTCAGAGATTACCCCGTACATACAAACATACTAACAAACAAACAAAGAAACAAATTTTACCTGTTTATACTATTAGTAGGTATAGTATAGGTAAAAATAAAGAAGATTACTTTGTGTAAATCATCATCATCATCATCATTGTCTTGACATGATCCCAATTTATTTGGGGTCGGCGCGCCATGTCTCTTTCTTCTATACCTTTCTTTCTATTATTGCCGATTTCGACAATGAAACTGAACGCCATCAGCAAATTTAAAACACAGTTCAAGAGCTGTCAGTGTCAAAATTGTTATGGAATATTGACACTGACAGCTCTAGAGCTGAGTTCGTCTTGAAGTCGGTAGTCTCGATAGTCACCTTTCACCCTTCCAGCCATATCTGATTAGTGTAACTAATTGAAGTTTAGTAGTTTTTTTTTTAGTCTTCTACGTGTAAGGTATTTTTGTTGCACGGATTCTAAGAGTTGCACTTTTGAAAAAGAAACGCAAAGTAAAATAAAGTTGTTAAAGTGGGTTGGCAATGCCAGGATCATTTCACATTGCAAAGGAACATGCACTTATGAACGACACAGTTGCATAGACAAAGAATTTTGTTGCACGATTTCAAAAGGCATGTAGGTATTTAATCAAACCTTTTATAATTATCATTTTGCGCTCCTAAAAATACTATTGAACACTCCAAAATAATGATTTCGCCATAGAGATCATTCCTATTTTGGGTTCCTAAAAATATTGACGAAATAGCCAAGAAACAACTTCGATTAACGCAAAATGTTTTTGATGTCAATTAATTTAAAAAAGTATCCACCATTAGAAGATCAATAAGTTTTTATAAAAAAAAATTTCCCGTTTATGAAGTTGGTCCTATGGATAAAAGAGAAACATCAGTGAGTAAGTTTAAAGTAAGGTCTTGTACTAATGACCACTGGGAATCCTAGTTGTAGGTACTTATCAGATAGGTAAAGAGCTTTATTTGAGAGTGCCTAGAGTTTCCATTTAAAGAAAGATTAGCAGGGAATCTTTAGAAAGAGAGTAAATGGATCGCGGTCTTTAGCACTTAGTTTCGTTTCCTTTGTCGAGTCTTCGATTGAAGCTTTAAGTAGGCACCTTCCAATTAAATTCTTTCGATTTGTACCATTCCCTTGCAACTTCGTGGTTCTTGCCTTTTTACATTATTCTTTTAGGGCTCCGTACCTCAAAAGGAAAAAAAAACGAAACCCTTATAGGATCACTTTGTTGTTCGTCCGTCCGTCCGCCTGTCTGTCAGTCTGTCAAGACCCTTTTTATTCTTCACGCGTGGAGGTATGAAATTAATATCAAATACGTAGGTCTAAGGTCTCTTGAAGCTCGTAAAGAAAATCAAGCTTTACGTCAATGCAATAAAAATACAGCATAACTATTTTGATACTCGCAAATAAATCAACACCAAATTGAAATTGACATCTACCAACCCGCTCTGGGCCCGCGTGGTGCATTACGGCCCACTCCTTCTCACAGAGAGGAGGTCTGTGTCCCAGCAGTTGGAACGTTATAGGCTGATAATGCTAAATAAATCAAAACCTAGGTACTTCCCGTTGACCTAGAATCATGAAGTAGGCAAGAGGCAAGGTCTCACAGCACAAGTAAAGGAAAAAGCCCAAAAATAAAATAAAAATAAGATGAAACTTGAAAGTTTTATTATTATTTTGTTGTTAGAAAATAACATTTGCAGTTGAAGAATTGACCGCGATGTATATTGATGTATGGAGTAACATGTATTCAACAAATATGTGAAGTTTGTTCTTTGGTTAAATTCATGCCGACTACGGAACCCTTCATTGTGCGTTGTCCGACACGCACTTGGCCGGTTTTTTGTAGAAGATTTAGCTTTTATAATTTTTTGGGTAAATCATTTACATACCTATCAATTTCTTTTGTTTACACAAGACATTACTCTGATTTTTAACAAACAGTGTATATAAATGCATAATTGATTTACCTGTCCCGGGAAAAATCCAAACAAAACAAGCCTTTCCTTGTAATTAACCCAAAAAACTCCGCCGTTTTTTTGCTGGCAGGTTATCAATCGGGTGTTTCACACGGGTGGACCCGAAGCGCCCCGAATGTCGACCAATCAGTCGCTATCTACACGTCACGACACAACGCCGACACGACATGGCTGGAGGCACGCACGACCGCCTCCAAAACTCCAGCTTTCATTTCCCTTGCTTTTCCCTTTGAGTTACGCAGGCAAAGGAAAAAAAGCTCAAAGATTAAAAGTTCGTTTTTCCTTCCAAACGTGTCAAATGAGGTTAAATGGAAATATTATTAACGAGCTTGCGGTTTTGTTAGGGAGCTCTTTTTAATAGTCGTCTTATTTTTTAGTTTGTGAAATTGTGACTATAAAATATGCCGCGGTTTACCTATCTATTGTTATTCTATTCTCTCTGAAATCAGGACATGTTTCTTTTGAAGTTTTTGTTAACACTCGCAACACAAATGTACCGACTCGTTTCTTTATCTTCAACTGAATGTCATTCTTATCTAACACTTATAAAACCAAAGAAAGCAAGTCGTTGAAAGTACAAAGCAATATTTGCGGCCATAAAAGAAAGTGTACCCGTGTTGGCATAATATTACGGCGTCATTACGAAACATAAACAATAGCGGAAAAAAATAAAACGGTGGAACGCAACCCGGCAACCGTCACGGGTCAGTTGATGTAAATTGAGTGGGAACAATCTCTTTATTAAATTCTTTAACACCATGGCAGAAGTATGAACCATTCTTTTCCCAAAAACTGTCATGGTACAAGTATTTCGCAATAAATGTATTGTTTAAAATTCGCTTATTTTTATCTTTGTGTGATCTTAAAAACAATTTTATTGTCTGGTTCTTGAATTGTGTGATTATTGCGCGGCAATATTTATGTTCCAAATTCGAATTTGTCATCAAATTTGAGGTATCCGTTTTGGTTACGCAAAAGCTTAGATCTTAGATCTTAGCGTCTTAGATCCATTCAACTGCAGTAATAGTAAAATACTCGTATTAATATTGTATTTCCCACCACGTTTTCCCTAATCGTCTGCAATAATAATTCAGTATATTTGATACTCAGTTAACGTTGTTTGAAAGGATCACGGTGACTCTTATTCAATGGGCAGAATACCAATATTTTAATTGTGTCTCATTTCCCATATCCGTGTTTTTTTTTTCGATTACATAATAATACAAGATTAATAAATCTGTCCTCTTTTCTTTTTCATTGGTGGTGGTCACAGTAAGCATGCGGTTGCATTTGAACTCACTTTGACGTTGAGTTTGTGAGTACCTAAGTTTAATCCCATAAGCTGTCAATGGGTTTATAATGTGATGTGTAGCTTTTACAACTCCCATAGCCACCCCTCATGGATCATCATTTTGAAGATGACTTTGAAATATCGTCTTCTGCATTAGGTAACCATATCTTAAGTCTTTCCATGCGCAGGATGTAGCAAGATTTTTACACTTCCTTTGGATTGATATTTGTTGCTTTATGCCAACCTAAAATAAACGATGTGGAACTATTTTCTTATGAATAAAAACAAATTACCATACCTCAACAAATAACGACAGGACCATTTAATATAATGTTATTCCTGCATGGAAAACATATTTTCCCTTTATCCCAAGTTCCTAACCACACTATAGAAAAGGCATCGATCATGTTTTCCTCCATAGAAATAGCATTTATCATAAATATTCCGTGTATGAAGTGAGTCGGGATTATTCCGTGTATTCAAAGCGGAGGGTCCATTTTATATTCTTTGGGCCACTCAGCCCTCAGTTTTCGACAGTCGCACAAAAATATTGGTTGCGTGCAGACGTGACCCAGTTATTGAGTGGAGATTTTTTCGTTATTTAAAGTTATTATGTCGTGGCAGTTGAATAACTTAAGCTTATAATTAATTATGTGTAAGTTACATTAATGGCTTTGTGAATTTTGTCTTAATAACTAATACCTACCTACCTTGGCACTATAGATTATTTATCCATGTCGGTAATAGATTTTGTTTTCTGGCTGTTGTATGCTCTGTGTGTAAAAGTTGAAATCAATTTTAAAAATGTTGTAGTAACTGTAATGATATTGATTCTAGTTTCCCTAAGATTGAACTCAGACAGCTATAGGAAATGGAAACCCGAGAACTGCGGCGGAAACTGCCGGTTACAATGCTACATACATTTCGCAATGTAGGTAAATTAGATGTCGCACTGTACCCATCTAAATGTAACTTGGTATATTCAAGTAAAAACAGAAACAAATTCGCACTCATAATACATACTTATTAAACATCTGTGTTCTGCAAGATTGGAATTTTATATAAACACTGAATGCAAAAAGCGATGTGATAGTCTGCATTTTCGTAATCATACTCCACTATTTTAGTTGAAAGCACGCTTAAAACTTGTCTAGGTGACGAAAAACCAATTAAATGAAAAGAAAGTCGGTACACTTCTTAAAGTTTATTTAACTTGAAATATTGTTATAATAACGAACAACAATAAAAACTTTTTTACATTTTCGTTCTTTGGGCCATTAAATCAAATCAAAATCAAAACATTTTATTTCACATAAACCTACTTATGAATCGTCAGATTCTAGGTGCACGGTTCCTATGGAGAAGAGCCGGCAAGAAACTCCATGGTTACTCTTTTAAAAATATTTGTCTTTTACAATGTTTTTTAATTACAGTGTTAATAGTTAAGGGAGGACAGTGTAGGCCTGTCAATAAGTACCATATGTTAAAAAAATAGACAATGGTCTATAAATTTACAATCCACAAGGCCTACGACGTTCTCACATTTACAAAATATATAGGTAATAATCGAATAAAGTAAAATCGAAAACTAATTAAAAATTGTAGGTATATAATGTCAAATAATGAAAATATTATGTCAGAGTTTTGTAAAAGTAATAATTAAAAAATAAAAATTAAACACCATTATTTGGGAGCAGTTATTAGAAATTTACATAGTGATGCCGTTTATGAGGTACCAGGGAAGCCACATGTGCAGAGGGAATTATTGCCAAAACTTCAAAGACAGGCCTGTAAATAAGCGTTCTCGATTCAAATGATTGAATTACGATATTTTAGTGAGGAAAAGGAATGCTTGAGTGATCCTGGGCTAATCCTCAGGGGCATGCATAGGTAGGTTACCTTTGGATAGGTCTACGTTGCAAAAAAAATATGCACTTCGCGTAAAATTTGGACCTCCTTGTTGGTTTAGAACTCTTTAATCCCTACATCATGATTGAAAGAGCTGGTGTGCTAACTACCAAGAAATAAGATCGACGTAAGATAAGATATCGCTTACCCAGCAACAAAATCTTGTAATTTTTTCTTGGTCAAGTATTTCAAGGAACGAACTTCAACTAACGCGGTGAGACTAAAAGACGTGATTAACGACCCGCACACGACTTTACACCTTACATCCTTCTAACATGTTTCTTTTTGGAACGTGTTAGAAGGCTGAAATAGAGGGGTTTTCCCATGGTTCTTAGGCAGGAAGTGACGACGGTAATAAGGAGTTTTTATGCATGTTTCATTATTTGAATACAGACTGTTTATTTTTAAGTTCGTGTGAAGCGGAGATTTTGTCGTGGCCCGCGTTTCCGTGGGTTTTAATTACTGTTTGTGAGTTTATGAGCTTTTATGTTATGGGGTAAGCACGACGTGTAATACATGCATGTGTATGTAAGTGTGTGAGGGGGGCATTTTAAGTAGGAATAAAATAACTTTGAGTTAGACTGTGCTGTGAATGGTAATAAAGCTGTGAGTTCTGCTCTAGACATTTTGTGTTTTCTCTAGGTCACCATAAAGAAAAGCAAGGAAAATCTGGCGAAATGGGGAATCATTGACCCAACCGACAACCATTCGCACTATGCGGTCCTGACCAAACTATGTCCGATATGTTGGGGTGTCCAAAGTGCCCATACATCTGCACTTCCGAAGATCTGAAAAACGCCACACACATTCCAAATGTATGTATAGACATTATTATCAAAAAAATCAAAAAAATTTCCTTGAGAGGTCGTGACTACTTAAGCGGACTATCCTGTGGCTGCCTTAAGCGAACTCAAAGCCTCCAGCCAGGGGCGTAAAACTACTTACATTACTAAGCGAACGCTCGCTAAGGGCACCCCCTGTGGGGTACGGACCTCGGCTTAGGGCGTCGCTGACGGGAGGACAGCAAGATGGGACAGGCTGGATCTGGATTATATTATTATTAGTCGGGGAATTTATAACTACAGGCTTAGCTACGGCGCGGGCTGGCACTTCGTCGAGCAAGGGTCGGGGAGGACAGTTACGTCGGGGTCTTCGCGAGGGACCTCGGCGGCGAGGTCGGAATGTCGGTCTGTGACATTTTTTGTGGAGAGGAGTGAAATTTTATAGTAAAAGATCTCTACTTATTTTGAACTGTTGTATGCGTAACTGCCTTGGTTACACACCTGCAGAGCCATCCTGCTGATAGAATGCCAAAGTTAATAAAGCTGTTACAACAGGAACAAACACTTGTGTAGACTGCAAACTCAACAGGAGCAATCCATAATCTCGTGATCACCATTCACTTGAAATCCACAATTTCAACATAACTCGATCGTACGCGTCGTGCTCGACTAAAATAGCATTACAATCGATCGACTAGCGCTCGCTCTATCAATTTTTCACAACACTGGTTCTGGGTTGCCATCACAAGGTTTTACGGGCGCGTCTACTCACAATGTTACTAATATAATTTTATAGTGGCTGTTATACGTCGCCTGCGATTGTCTTCAAAGATTGATGTTCGGTTACATACTTTTTTTATTAGAATTGTGTAGGTAGTAAATTCTGTCTGCTTTGTATTTTTATGTTTCTTTCTTCGTTCTTACTACGAGCGCAGCGTCGTTACGAGATATTGGTTATTGCTTTATCATTTTTCTGTAATAGACTTTTGAATCGTTTCTGTAGATATGAAACGGAATAGAGACATTATGCAAACTCAGATCACACCATGTTAAGATGACTTGATGCTTGGGCTCGTACTTGGCACAGGCATCGATCCTATAAGTCGAAATGTGGCCTCCAAAATGGGAACAATAAAAAAAACAACAAAGTTCTTCCAAACTTTGCAACAACACTTTTATTTCAATTTCCACAGTAATATTCTTGTTTTCCGCAGATTTGCATTTTATATGTCCATACAGATTTATTATGTTCAATATGCGCACCACATAATAATAACTCCACGAATTTTGATAGTACTTTCACTATTACGATTCTGAAGACGGATTTATCAGCTGTTTCAATTGAGTTCGAACATAATTTTTTATTAGCACGAGATACGAATTATGTAAACAGCTTGAGAATATCTCCTTTTCAGTAATAGCATTTGAATTTGTGAAAAGGCTGTGAGAAGGATACCCATAGCCAAAAAAGCAATATTGTGGTCGTTGAAATTGAACTAATGGAGCAAAGCAATTCCAAGTCAAAATTAATGATTATTCCATGATTATCCTACAGAAATCCACCCTCCATCTGTTGCGAGCACCAATACTTTAGCCGTAGACGCAATAAATCAGAACATAACAGAAAAGGAAAAAAAAGGCGGGAAAAAGGCAAAAACTGTCATGGAGTCTGAGCCGCGATTTGTTATTTCCCCGTTGAGTGAAAGGTCTCGTTGAAATTGTTTCAGTTCGTTGAAATATGTTTGTGTAAAATGTGTGGAAACTGTCTTACGAGCACAGTTAATGATAATGATTAATTAAAGTTATGTAAACAACTTGCTCTATTTGCTTTTTGCAAGCCTACTGCAATTTGTCTTGCCTCTTTTTAAGTGTTGAGAAAACTGGGTTTGTGAGTGTAGTAATGAGGTAAATAGTCTATTAAAAGGTGCGGAAGAATTTGCTACATTATAACGTTCTCTTTCTTTATTTGCGTAGCATGATTAAAATAATTAGGTAACAACAATATCATATTTTTGGGGCTCTGATCCTTGAACTAACATTTTTTGTATAGTACCTACTTATCTTAAAAACGTCGTATGATTCTCAAAATCGATGTCCTCGAACAATTACCACATGGCGCAATAACCAACCAATTTATCAGCCGAACAATACAACAGAACTGCTTACATAGGACCTAAATCCTTTACAGGCCAATGAGTGGGCAGAGTTATAAATACGCAGTTGATACACATTGTTATTCAAAGAGCATGCAAACACGGAAACCCTTCACAGACCCACGAGAATAGTATCTACAAGAATTACCAAGACTAACAGCAACTAATCCACTCTATCCGAAAGTAACATAAGATTAAAGTTACCAATTCAAACTATAAACACACCGAAAAGCAATCAAACTAAGTGTTAGATAGCTAATCTTTCAACGAAGCGGTCAGATCAGAGCTATCCACCAAATGTAAACAGCAGTACGTCTGTCAGTAGTACACCGGGATATTAAAGCTAAGTGATTTAACAACTTTTTGAATTAAAAAAGAGCGCGATTTTGCTGCGCTAGTAATACTGCGTTTTTGTGGTCTGCTGGTATGATGGTCATCTCAGATACTATGAGTTAATGTTATGTAAATTAATGTCGCATGCTTGGTTCTGGAGTGGAAGGCTATGGGGAAGATCTTTGCCAAATAGTGGGACAAAGTCTTTCCAGATTATGAGGTTAAGAGTGGTTTACAAAAAACAGTGTAGTTTTCATTCCATTCGTCATATTTTTAATTAAATTTCCTGTATCATAACGAAGCAGAAATTAAGTTACTCTTGAGTCTGAGTTATAGCTATAGCTGTTTTATAACAGTAGGTAATATGTAATATAAATTATTATTTAATCTTAATTTAATCTAATGTTATTATTATATTATTGTGTAAATTATATATGGGTGTATTCCAGAAGCAAATTTATTTGATTTGATCATTAATGTTTGTCTAGTTAAATCCATTTATAAATCTATACTAAAAGAGACCTTGAACTGTTTAAGACCGTCGATACAAATTGTAAATATGAATAGTGACAACATTTCACAACAATAATGACTTAATGACTTACTATTAAGTAAGTAATTTGCAGTTTTATGAGTAAGAATTGATTTAACCTAATGCCCATCTTCCTGTGTCGACATGCAGCCATATCCGCACGTGATGTAACTTGAACGTAACCTCCTGTTGAATAACAACAATACTAAACGACAATAAGCATTTTCCAAAACATATTATCATTATTTAAATTGCGGCTTCAAGACCTTTGCCTGCTTTTCCAAATACCATCTTGCGCCACAGTTTATAAAAACTATCCAAGATTACGAAATGAAAAAAAAATGAAAGCGTCGGATCCGTCGATTTGATTTAATGAAATTCAGGATAGTGATGTGCTTAAGTGTTAGAGAGGAGGGGTACGCAGCCGTTCGGTTCTAATTTTAGACTAGAATGATGGCCAGATAAAAATTTTAACGCGCTCGGTTTCAACACGGAAAACTTCATAGGTATGCACGTATAAACTTTTTGGTACACGAGTGGTCTTTTTTTTTTTGTTTCACATTGTTGAGCAAAACGGAAGAGATTATTTAATTAACTTTTGAATGATGATTTAAAATGCTTTTATTTTTTTGCGTGCTTTTATTCTGCTTCAAATAATAGCGAGAACGGAGAGTGCGTTATTGAAATTATTTCCAGCGCTGAGTTTTAATCCGTAAAAGTTAAAACCTGCCTTTGTAGCTTGCATTTGAAATTTATTTACCCTCATTTATCCTTTTGAAATAATTCATCTGAGTCAATAACAGTAGTCGGAGCTATGTAACTACTTACTTCTGAAAAAGCTTAATTATTTCTGCAGCCAACCGAGATTGCTTTGTACGCTTAGATCAGCATCCAGGATCCAAATCAAAACGCTTCAATTCCCCAATTACGTATATACTCTTACAAAGAACTCGCTCACCGCGAGACACAATTTACATTACCTACAAATAAGAACCTAGTTTCTTTTACGTCAGTTCTACTAAGAAATTACCTGAAATTATAATTGCAGGCTTTAGCGAGGAGGGAATAAAAGCAAGTCTAGGTATAACAAAGTGAGGTAGGACGTCTTTGAGTTCTCTCCGTATAATTGTGCGCGACTCGAGCGAGAGTTTGAAAGTCTCGCTAACGTGGCATGGAGTATACTTAAGTGAAGTTGCACATTAAATTTAAATGTAACGACATTTTTGATGTGATTTATATTTTGTGTAATAGCTCAAAGGGTTTGTCGAAAACTAGGTTGTTGTTAGAGTACCCATTATGTCTTCTCGTAAGTATTGCAAGGATGTTTCATTTAGTTGGTAGAGCTTATATTTCGATGTTTTCTGTTGCAGTTTTATTAGTTGTATTTATGAACCAAGTGTTGAATTTACATCGAAAACGTTTTGGAAACGTTGGTAACCTACGTTGTAAAATTTTATGAAGTCACATAGATCTGTGGTTGAAATACTAATCTTACTCGTGCGCCAGTAATTTCACTTCTTATGTAAACACGTAATCCAGTAAACTGTATTGCCTTATAAATAACCACCAAATTACCATAGACAAACACAAAGGCCGCCCGGCCGGCCAAGCTTAGTGACATATAGTCAGATACCGCAGCCATCGGTCTGACTGACCGTCATTTAATCCGACTGATCGGCCCATCAGCACGAACTCAAACACAGAACTATCAAAGAGCAATGTCGGTTTAGGATTTGTGGAGCTAACTCTTAATAACTTGCAACCCTTATATGTGAGTTTACACATGTTCTCTTAGAATTGTATGATTATTGTGTGCGCAACCTTGTAACTGTTGGCTTAATGTGGTTAAGTAGTGTGTTAACTGCTGGAGAATTACACACGTGATGTTATCTCACCGTGAAGACTTGAGTGAGCTGTCAGTGTCATCCGGTCTTAGTCAATCCCTACCATCACTGCACGGCACTGACAGCTCACTCCACGCTCACTTCAACTAAGTTTTCAGGGCGAGATGGTTACAGAATAGCACAATAGGTGTGTACTTGGTCTAGCAAACTTATAGTGTGAAGTGAGCTTGGAGTGAGCTGTCAATCTCTAGCATCAGGGGACACTGGGAGGCTGGGATAGATCTGGACATTTTACTTTAAGGTCCCAGAGCTAAGCACCATGAAAGCCTAAGTTTGTACGGTGAGTATTTTGCAGTATTCTTAGACCAGCTGTTATAAAATGTCTAGTAAACAAACTAAGATGCGATCAGCAAAAATTTTAGAGAATTTTTTAATGGATACAAAGAAGCTTTTCCAGCACGGAATGTGCTAAAGTTGACCATAAGGTCTTAAAACATTTAACACGTTTCAGAACGTAGAACATGGACGTAAATTCCTCTAAAACAGCCGGTTTTCGTTGCTACCAGTACAGTCACCGAATATCAATGGTAAAACTTGCTCAACGAAAACTGCCCTTACTGCTATGAAAAAAGGCGCTGTCAATATCAAATTCACTGAGGACACTTTCACTGAAGTGCGATTGACTGTACCTAAGTGCGGCTAGTACGTAAAGAAGAATGTGATGTATGCAGTCAATCACAAATAATAACAGTTAAAAATGTTCCTCCAGTTTAAAATTGAACCGTGTGTATTAAAGTATTTATTTATTTCTAGATTTTTTACAAAAAATTTACACATTAAATATAGGCTAGTTATGAATACAAATGAGTTAAGCATCTGTAGCCGAACTAGGCAAAACCTGTATTTCGGCTATCAGCGCAAATCCCCTCAGATAGTTTTATACTAATCATAGCCATTAACAATATTTTTACAAGGTATGTAACAGTTAGTGTTATTTTACACGTAGGTATTATAATTTTTAATGTAACATTATAACATTACAAATCGTAATCCGGAAAATGCTTTAAACTTTTATAGGCTGCTGAAATTAGGACAACGGGAAATGAAACAATGAGGCAATCTTTTTACAAGAGAATTTGTGGAAAAATAACGCATCACATCTGAATTCCCTAAAGAAGATAGAGTGTTTGGAGACAGACGCCCACATTTTGCCATATTATAAATCCCGTGTGTAAGGGGACCGTTTCTGCTAAACATGTGTAGGTACTTTTTCTGATATTTAAATAACATGTTACCTTTTAAAGACCCATTTGAAGCAATGGCCGATAAAGCGTACCAAATGAGACCCATTGCATTACCCATCAATCTCAAGCTAACATTATTATTAAGCGGTAACTACTGACAGCCGTGAGCTGACCGACAACGATCCAACGAAACATTTCTGTACTCCACTTTAACTTACTTATACAATGTTGCTACGATTATATCCAAGCCGATGATTAGTATAGACATAATAGGAAATTGTTTGCGCAACAATTTAATTGATTTTCACGCATTTTTTGCGCGCGGTAATCGAACCGGCGGCGGCGGTGTCCATTAACGTTGCTATCGAGTTGCGAAGCGTCGACTAACGGCCGCTTTCTATAAACGATCGTAAATTTAAGATTGGTAGCAATCCAGATTTTATCTGATCTCTCGATTGATGCTGAATCTGTATTTCAATAAGTCGATCTCGTCTAAAAATCCATAAAAAAAAAGGGATAGGTCATAAATTTGCGCCCTCTCTAACGTTTTGTTTCACGCAATTGCAGTAAAAGTACATCAGCGGTATTAACGACTAAAAAGGTGGTTGTTTTATCAAAGCTAATCTATTTTAAGTATAGTGATAAGAAATTGCATACACAGACATACACAATTGTTTGCGAAGTTGCAGTGGTCAAGTATTTTAACTTTTCGTCGAGATTAGTAAAACTTAAATGTTTTGTTGATGAGGAACGGAACGGGACGTCAGTCAATCAAAACGGAGCGTCAGTTTGACATTGACAAAATTCTCAATTCTCTTCTCAACAAGTTTGTTTGTTTCTTCGAAAGTAAAGTGAAAAATGGAGCCAGAAACTGTAAGTAAATAGTTATAACGTAGCTCTTAAACCCAGAAGCCATACCCCACAAAGAACCAACATGTAATTACTAGGTAAAACAAATTCACCCATTTCAACTAACATTTTTAGTTAGTTTGTTACTAGAGTATGTCTTCATTCGTCCAGTTTCTACCTTTTATGTTGGAGTTTTCGTCGTAATGGGGTTTTGCTTTAATAATTGTGCAATAAACATTCACGTATACTCAAATATGTTTGAATTTAGCCGTAAAAAATAAATGCGTGGGGACGCGGCATTTCGCGCCATTTCGTACTTCAAACTTACTAAGCTTTATTTTATTTGTTTGCAGAATAAAACCAAACCTCTTTCCAAGGAAGAGACGAAAGGGCTGCTCTCCTTAATTGAGGGGAGCAATATAATTACAAATAAAAAGACCAATGCCACCAATAATAAGATTAAGGCGGAAGAATGGGTACGGATTGCTGATATCTTCAACGCTTCTATAGGCACCTGTCGCCGTACACCACAACAACTGCGGCTTAAGTGGGAAAACTTGAAAAAGAACTCACGAAAGCGCATTACTTTAATACGGATGGAACGGATCAAGGTAAATTAAGTTTAAAATTGATAAAATAGACAAATACGAAACTTGGATTAACCCTGCCTGCTCATTGGTCTAGTCACTAGACTCCAGTGGTTATAAGAGTGACTGCTGAGCATGAAATATTGAGATTGATCCCCGGGTTGTGCGGGGTTACTGAGTTGCTCTATTAGGAATTTCTGTTGCAGCCCAGTCTAGATTTGTGCCCAGTAGATGGCCATTGGCACATAAAAACATTACTGGTGAAATGTGGGTGTACTACCGCTGCTCAATCCATTGGGGAATACAGGCATTACATTATGTATATGTTTTACTTATAGTTAAGTAGTAAATGTAGTCCAGAACATGTTGAATTATGTCATAATATGTTCCAGACTGGAGGCGGGCCACCAGGGTACTTTCCTCCTGATGACATCCTGGATAGAGTGGCAGCTTTATTGGGCAGCACTGGAGAAGGTCTCTCAGTGAGGTTTGGTGGTGATGCTGTGCCTGAAATTATTGGTGGTGGTGATGGTGATGGGAGGGTTGAGACAGCCTATATTGTGCCAGTTTATAATCACAATTCCCCAATGCTATTGATTGACAGTCCGATGCCCATGAATAATCCTTCCACATCCATGGATTATACACAGATGTCCACTGAAAATCCAATGTCCATGGGCAATGAAGTGCCAGCCAATGGCATTGTGGATGAGTTGGTAATGCTGGGCAATATTGGTACTCCTATGTTACCAAAAGAAAAAAGAAACTTTAGATCCAGTGGTAATATCCTACTATAATAATATTATAAATCTGAAAGTTAGGATGTTTGTTGCTCAATAACACTTAAAAGGTTGAAGCTAGTAATGTTATAAATTGTTTTTTATTAAATATATAACATTTTGATTTCCTATATTTAATGCATTTTTGTCTTACAGGTGGTATAAAACGGAAGCTACTGAAGCCAGATTATGGTCGTGAAGCTAGAAATACTGCATTGGCTGAATATTATATTGTTAAGAAAAAGTTGTTACAGAATAAGTTGGAAAAAATTAAGTTAGAAAATGTAAAATTAAAATTAGAGATAAGGAAGCTGAAGGGAGAGGATTTTTAAAATTATATCATTTAGTCATAATTTCGTTTTAAGTATTTAGTTTTTAATGTAAATGTGCCTGTACTGTAAATATATTTTATGTATGCAATTAATTACACAATTCTTTTGAAAAATTTACATTTTATTTCCTGCAACTCATTGTTAACTAATTTTAAAACTAAAAGACCCTTAAGACTAAAGTGGTAATATGTAAATCTAATAAAAGCAATTTACAAATTATCTCAAGACATTAATACTTATGTGAATCAAATAACTATTAAAAATAATTTAAAATTAATCCTTGTCTATGTCTAATATCATTTTGGAAACCGTCTGAATTTTCTGATGTCACAGGAATATCATTTTCATCTGGAATTTCCACTTCCGGAGGTACTTCTTCAATATTATAATTTCTGCAGATGTGAAGAACAGCTGTAGCAATTACAACTGTTTGTATGTTATATAATGACAAGCGCATGGTCAATGATATAACTGGGAAGCGACGTTTCCAGACTCCAAATGTCCTACACAAACAAATACAAATAACTTTTAATGAAGTTTGTTAATAAAAAGAAGTAAATAATCTAATGAATAGGTACTGAATTTCTTAGTAATCTAAAGTCTAGTCAAAGTTTTATATTTACCTTTCAATTGTGTTTCTAGTCTTTATCTGTGCCTCATTGTATCTTATTTCCTGGCTTGTTGATGGGTTTAACAAAGGTGTGAGCAAGTATGGCCGGTTTGGATAGGCACTGTCCCCGAGTAACCAGCGATTTCCAAGAATGCCATCTTCACACTGGGCTGTAATGACAGTTAGATACTTACATCATTTATTTTAAAAGTTATTAGAAAGAACAATAAACCCAATATATACCTCTTAATACTGAATTATTAAAAATAGTAGCATCATGAGCAGAACCAGGCCACCGAGCAACAACATTCATCAATTTAAGGTCTGCATCACAAACAGCTTGGACATTGATTGAGAAGTATCCTTTCCTATTTCTATATTCCTCACCTATTGTTGAACCTGAAATAGAAACCATTTTATAATGAAAAATATAGCTGTTTGATTGATAACAAATCAAAGCCTTGTAAATACCTACATGGAGACTGAATGTGTACATGTGTACAGTCAATAGCACCACATACTCTAGGAAATTGAGCTATGTTATAAAATTTGTCAGTTGTTCTAGAATGCAGAAAAATGTATTTGCTATACAATCTAGCGATAGCAGCAGATATGTCTGCCACTATTCTACATGCTGATGCTATGGATACTCCAGCAAAGTCTGCCACTGAATTAAGCATTGTCCCCAATGCATAAAATCGAAGTGCCAATAAAAGTTGATGCAGTGGTGGTATCCCATTATTCCTGAAAAATATACAATAGTTGTGTTGTAAGTATCCGTTCTTTTAAGGTTATTTTTATGTTTAAAGCAATTAGAGTGGACATAAACAAATTTCTTACCGTCTTGATTTCACTTTGATAAAGGGCATTATTTCAATCAAAACAGATTCAACTGATACTTTGTCCATTCTGAATCTGAATGTAAACTCTGCGTCGGTTAAACTTGCCATGAAGTTTATTCGCTGAAAAGTTTTTGAGGACACGGCTCTCTCTTGTTCGCTATCGCTACTATCCCAGTCCGATAGCTGAGCTAATACTTCAAGATCACTATCACTATCACTATCACTTGAAAACATTTCCATTATAAACCTTTTCACCAAAGAATATAATTAACTACTCTACCTTTTCACAGTACAATCGGTCAAAATTTGGGGATCGCAATTAAAGATCAATAGCGTTCAAAAATCGATTTGTCAAAATCAGAGATCGGTTATAGAATAAGCATAGCTGTCACTTTCATACAAATACCAATCTAAAAATCCGATCCGTCCTCCCAAAGATGGATTTTAAAAAAAGATCAGTTTATCGACTTTTCGATCGGTTATTGAAATACTAAAAGTAGGAAATGGATTCAAATTCCAATCTCGATTGGTAAATTATGGATTGGGATTGAATATAGAAAGCGGCCGTATGTGTTGGGGAAACAATAACGTGGTTTGCTGCCTTTATTCGGGTGTAGTTTTGGACTGTACCTACCTAGACGGATCTCTTGGCGCCTCAATGATATTGACAGGGGGGCGTTGTTGGTAAAGATTTTGTGAAATTATGACAGAAATTGTGTGGACAAATAAGATGGCGGCTTTAGTTCCGATTTTGGCCACGCGCCAAAGATCCTTGTACGGCTGTAGGTGGTACCTACCATTTCGTTACCCATGAAGGGCAGTACCTATTACTTTGGTCTACTCAAATTACCACGATTGGCACTTGGGTGGATGTAGGATCAATCTGTGATACCCTACTCTAATGCATATTTCGTTTCTGAATTTCTGATCAATTCCAAAAGGCAGCATGCAATACCTACAAAAAGGTACAAGTTTGCTGATACATATGCGATATTATAGTTCGCATAACTTTTATTCACAGAAAGTTTCTCTGCCAACGTGTGCCGTGTGCCGCATCTCAATTGGTACAGCTCGCAAACTAAGCGAAAGTTCAGGAAAAAGTAAATAAACAGATGTTACAATAATGTTTCTATTGAAAAAAGTTACTTAACTTGCTTGTGTCATAATGTGCTACTGCTTTGGTTGGTGTTTGGTGTGTTTTATAGCAGAACTTATAACATAATATCACGGCTGTATTCCCGGAAGAGCAATTGAATCGTGGCTAAATAATAACAGCTGCCCGAGCCTAAGCATTCTGTTGGAAAAGGCCTATTACAGCACTGACGAATTTCTGACTGATAAATTATTCTGACTTGTGTGAAAAACGCTCACGCAGGAGGCTGTGTACAGGATGAGAGTTGCACAGAGAGCCATGGAGCGTTCCATGCTTGGCATAAAGCTCATAGACTGAGTTCCAAACATCGAGATCCGAAGACGTACGAAGGTTTTTGATATCGGAAAACGAGTTATGGAACTCAAATGGAGTTGGGCAGGACACCTGGCAAGGCGCAGTGATGGCAGGTGGAGTAAGGCAGTGACTGAGTGGCGTCCAAGGACGGGAAGACGAAATGTCGGTCGTCCGGCGGCGAGATGGGCGGACGCTATTGTTGCCATCGCGGGTAGAACCTGGATGAGGCTGGCACGGGAGCGTGGAGATTGGCACAAGAAAAGAGAGGCCTTTGCTCAGCAGTGGGTTAAGTCGGGCTGTGGATGATGATGATGATGTGTGAAATATCTTAACTTTTATTGCTATTTACTTTGACATTTAATTGGCTATTTTATTATACATTTATTGAATATCTTAATGATAAATTAAAATTATTTATATATACTTTTAAATATATAATATAAATTATTTATATTTACTTATATATACATGTCTATAGTTGAAATGTTGCTGCCTTAAGTCGATGATATTCGTTGTTGACATTTACTATTGTATACGAAATTGTGATTTAAGAATAACCACTTGTTTAAGTGCCATCCTAATTTATTGACATAGTATAAGTGTTTGGCATGAAATTGTGACATCTATTTACTACTTTTTTGTGTCTATTTTGATAGTTGACATTCGATTACCTATGCCTACATATTTTGATGCCCTTTGGCGGAACATAGTAAGGACCCATATTTTCTTATATAAAATCTGTATAATATTACCCTATGATCACAAAATGTATAAATTTGAATTTGAATTTCGAGCCGATCTTAAAGGTTAAGCAACGTTTGTCGAGGCCAGGCCTTGGATGGAAGACCATCCATTACATACCGAGACCTCTCCCTGTCTCTTAAAGCACGTTATGCAGTTGGTCCCGGCTGTCATTCGTAGATCTTTTACAGCCTTTACAGGTAATCAGCATGTCTGTTCTGTAAAAATCTCACCGTGAAGACTTGCGTGGAGTGAGCTGTCAATGTCATCCCGTCTTGGTCAATCCCTAGCATCAGTGGCACTGACAGCTCACTTCACCTAAGTTTTCACGGCGAGATGGTTACAGAATAGCATTACTGAAGTCCGAAAGTCTGACCACCAGTCCTTATCAAGGGGTATCATGTTAGGTACCTGATATTACTGGTATTCAGCTTCATCTGGTCAGACATGAAACTGACCCCGACTTAGTTGGGCACAGGCTTGGCAGAAGATGATTCCCTAAAAGGGTTCGGCAGTACCTTAAGTACCTACACCCACATTTCGCCAGCTATATGTAAGTCCCAAGTATTAGGGGGCGAGCCTATTACCATCAACCGGGCACAAATCCAGACTCCGGGCTGCTACTGAGAAATTCCTGATGGAAAAACCCAATGCCACTTTTCCCATCCTAGGAATCGAACCCAGGGCCTCATGTTTTGGAGAAGTGATTTCGACCACAAGGCCGTCGAGGCAGTATACTTTGGTATATATAGTATTATTAAGTAGCCAAAAATGGCAACATTGAAATTCGCGCCCTGTCAGTGTCTTACGGCCAAACCCAATAACCTAAGACAGATCGCTACTGATGATAGACAATACAATGCTATCTGTCCCTGTCAAACAAATAGCTGTCAACAGGTTATAGGGCCGCATACTTGCAACTAGAGATTGATAGGTTTTTCTATGTCCAATGATGCCAAGCAAAAAATGAAGATGGATACGTTATTGAGTTCGGCCGTTAGTCTACCCTCAAACTCAAACTCAAAGCATTTATTTCAAATAAACCCATTACAGGCACTTTTGAATTGTCAAGGGGTCGGTCAGTCAGAAATATGAAGCTAGTTGCCCATTCCAAAGCGAAGTAGTTACCTATACCATCTCACTGACTGCAGTGCCTACCTACATCCGTCCCTAAGCATGGCATTAGCTATTTCAATTGACTTAGTTCCTACCGATACGACAGAAAAATGTGTCCTTAGAAGAATTCTTCATGGCCAAAAATATCTCTGGATAAAGTCCGTGTTTAGCTTTGCTCTATCAGACTAAGTATTTTGATGGATGCGTGATGTCATGTTTTATTTCCTAGTTTTCGTCAAAGTTATAATTGGAACAGCTCGTTTAATTGAGTTGTAAGATGAGACGTAATTTTTTATTTCTATACTTAGTTAGTAGCCAAATAGATGAGTCGTTTGTTAGTCTGTCTTAAAATAGAACCTGAATTACGACAAATTGTTAAGGACATATTAATTAATACTTTTTTCTTATTTGCACGTTGAATGGGTAACATTGCATCATCTGTGATGTGTTTATTTAGGATTTAGGGACTTACATTAAGATTAAGTGCTAATTCAGGGCTCGAGAAACCATTTGACGAGAATAGGTGGGGTCTGCAACGAACGGTAGGAAGAGAATAGAAATTTAGTTTTGAGAATTATATTAGAGAGAGGTAATTATATTTTTAATGTTTAATAATATTATTTTAATCAAAAATATGATTAAATGAACTGTAGATACGTATTATAAAGAAAGGCCAGAGAGCTTATCCAAATAGTTTATTCACGAATTTAATTTTATGTTCCTTGTAAATAGGTGCAAAAACATGCGTCGTTTCACAATCAGATCGTGAATATATTAGCCGATATTGATTTGAGAACTTAATTAAAACATACCTATTTATGTTATTTTTGGCCCAAGAACCAGCATCACCATACAACGTGGCAATGCGGACAGCCTTTTGGGCACTTTTTCTGTCACAATGTTGGCGATGCGGGCGATATTTTTGATGCCCCATATTTCTTTCGCTTCTTTTTTATATATATCGGGATAGGCCCTCATCAGCGATATTACACTTGCACTTTGTAAGTAGGCGTGGATTGTCGGGCGAAGAAAATAGAGACACTAGTTATAGCACAATCACTTTATTTCAATCACAATTTCTTATTAAATAATCACCATGAAATGACCTGAAGGCAGAGGTCCGACATATTAAATGAAAGTACGAAATATAGCAGTAACCAACTTATTTATTCCAACAGCTTGTTAATTAACTAAATGGATCGATATAATAGCTCTAGGCGCCACAGCAGGTGCAACGGGCCGAGCCTGCCACAAGAATGATCCCTTCCAACGCTGCGCACTCGCTTACATAAAGTGGCCTGAGTAGTGGGGAGAGTGGGGAGGTGAATGTGCCACTTTGCACAGCGTAACTGGGCCCGCTGCACTTGTCGTTTACAAAGATCACGCCGACACGGCCATACTGACGTGCGGACGTCCTCGTACGCGTAGTCTCATCAAGCATTATCTAAAATGACAGAACGTTTTTACTAATGTTCGTTCATCCTGACTAGCAATCTGGTCTGGATCATCCCTTCACAGTTTGCCCCTTATTCTAGACCGCTCGACATCGAACCTTCGTGATTTATCCTAATACTAGCAATCTGGTCCGGTTCACCCCTGCAGAGTTTGCAACTAATTCTGGACCGCTTTTATTAAGCCTACAGGATTTTAGCAATCTGGACCGGTTCACCCCTTCAGAGCTTGCTACTAATTCTGGACCGTTCATTTTTGAACCTTCAGTACTCATCATTTTTTTTCCCTTTTGTTTTGTCTCTGGACCAGTCATTGCGGACTCTACAGGGATACCTCATATGCTAATTATTAGTTTTTATTTGAATTTTAATAATAGACACAACTTAGACACTCCACCGAACGCGTAGCAGGTCTGTGTAATACCGAGCGAGCCTCAAGTCATAAAGCCAGCAAATCGTCACCTCAATGTGCATAAGCGTTCGGTGGTGTCATGTCACCGAATGTGTCGTAGCAGACACATAATTCATGTTCATAACACTAAACTAACAGCGACAACTATGAAATCTAAATAACAATAATTTTAGTATTGAAGCGCCGTCACGGCCAGACCAACATTCGCGCGTCCTTGTGCATCTCCATCCTCTTATGTCGCCGTAAGTAACCGCGGGCCCATTTTTCTGTAAAGAGAATAAAACTGGTAGATACATTACTTTTTACGCTCGTCCATCAGTGACATACATTACAATGTTTTATATTCCCACAAACTCAACCTTTAGGAGCTGACCCGGACAACTGAAATAGGCGTCTCCAACTAGCTATCTCGCCAAATAACATGGACCGGGCAACCCATCAGCGTCGCCCCGATCACTCACTAGTACCACCCACACATATCTCCATTGATCTCATAGCCTCTCAGACTAGACGATCACTTTATAATATGATCCAGAACATCAGCCTGCATATTCCAGTTCTTTAGACCACCCAATAACACACATCATAGGACGTCAACCCGCATGAGTCGGTCCCTTATATATTCCTTTTCCGATGCCGAGAGGTTTCCAGAGCTGGTGGTTAACGTACGTGAACTACAAATAGACAATACATCACTGCCACCACCCGACGACACCCATTCCACTCGTCAATCCCGAACTGCCGCCATCTTGGCCTCCTTCAAGCTACCAGTCCAGCCCTCACATTCCCCGGGCATGGCACGCAAACGCTTACGACTATATTTGTATGCACTATTAGACACACAACAAAGGAAAGTCGGTACTCCCTGCAAAGCGACCCCTCTGTCACATTCAATGAAGAAGGAATCGCCCCTATAAAACGGTCTCATTTTTCCCTTTGCGACGCAGCAGCTCTCCCAATATTCTCAGACGCTATCTTACGAATTTCAACCAAATCTAACGGAAACGCCAGACTTAAAAGCCGCGCCCGAGTGCCGAACACAAGTTCTGTTCGTGTGTACCATAGACCTTGCACCATCCGTCCCTAGCTGCACTTCGAGAAGCTTGCCGCGCCAGGTCCCACCCGATTCACTTTCGATTATAACGAGTAAGCACCAAATGTTCTCATGACTCTCTACCAGAACACCTGCTCTGCCAGAACCGGTAGCAACAAGGTGCAACTTTACACCATGGTCACCATAACATTGCACTGTCTGCGCCTATACAATACCTGCCTCGATCCGAAATGATCCGCGAAGTCGCACCGAAAAGACAGACAGCATCCTTTAGAACTTAAACTGCACCAGCTGCATCCAACTAGGAAGTGCACTCGAAAAGGATGCATTTAGTGGAAGAGTTAACAATGACAAGAAAACTCCTTGCTATCGATTTCTCCACTAAACTTCCCCGCGATGTCTAAATGTACAGTATGCCATTGTGCAGAAACCCTAAGCATCGGATGGAGTCCCCGTACCTATTGAGCCCGAACAATCCCTTGAGGCCCAGTACACAATGCAGGACTTACTTTCGCACCCACCTAGCCATCTCAGGGAACCAGAATTGCTCACAAACCCCAGCAAGGGCTTCATCCGCACCAAGGAATCCAACCTCTGTGTGAACACGACTTATTAAAGTCCATGTTAGTGACCCCGGAACTAATGGAAGCCAAAATACACACTTACTACGCTCAATTCTCGTGCACTATACTAACCCACGAACGTCGCAAGTGTGAGCCACAGCCTGACTGCTTTGCCCACCCATGAGATCATGGATCTAGAGTCGCGGCGGACCACCAATGAAAGCCAACGCAGATGCAATTTAACAGACTACACAATTTTTCCTGCCCGACCATGGGACGTGACCATGCACCAACTCCGTAATTCGATTTCGGGGACAGAAAATCTGCATGCTCTATGCCACTCCACGGCCCATGGATTCTATCGAAGTCATAAACCCACAAAAAGGCCCACCTCACGTGAGCACCTGGAACGAGGCCGATCACTAAACTAGATGCCTTGACGGAGCTACGATCTGTAAACACAGTATACGCCCGTCGCCGGAAACCTTCAACAGCTTCAATGACGGCCAGGGTCTCCTTGCAAAAACAACACTGCGTTTCTGTATCAGTTATTCGTCGGCTAAAGTCAGACAACACATAAGAAACAAAAAACTTACTTTGTATCAATATTGCCCCGTATCCTCAGAGCTCGGTGTTTAGTTCCATCAGTGCGTTACAGTCAAATCATTATAGTCAGAACCGGTTCTGATGTAAGTAATTCGATCACTTTCTTGTGAATATCTTATGTCTGTCCATTTGATAGGCCCTTTTTGATTTGATTCAAGGTTCAAAACGTAAAACACGTGAAATATGGGGCAACGAGCCAAAAACTATCCTCAAGGACCTACAGATCGTTCAAAATAAAATGATTAAACTACATATTATTTCACTATGATTACCTTGCACCGACAGTCACACTTCACAAAAATACATCAGGTACACAATCGCAGCTGTCGTAGGAAGGATCACATTTTACTACCGCGAGTGCAGACAGTCAATGGCGAGAGAACAATTATTGCTTCAAGGTGCAATAATATAATAAGCTACCTAAAGAGGTAAAGAATGCAAACTCGTTGGGTATTTCCAAAATTTAATTTAAGAAAATCACTATCTAAATGATCAAATACTACTCCAATTGCTTTATTGTGGCACCGGGATCGCATTCCTTATCTACGGTAATTATTTCTTTTGTTAGTTAATAATGTTATTTGAGTACGAAAAGAAATGTTATTACTACTTATATGATAATTAGATTAGCAGCTTAATTTGTGTGTCCAAGTTATATTTTAAGTTTAAAAATGTTCACAAGTAAGTGAAATCTTTGTAAGTTCTTAATGATAAATAAATTTATTTAGTCATAAACACCAGTCGTAACGCAAAGCGGTATACCTGCCATAAAGAAATCATAATCCTTTTGCAATATCTGAACTAATGCGAGTTTACCTTCACCATGT
Source organism: Dasypolia templi (assembly GCA_963555695.1). Taxonomy (NCBI): domain Eukaryota; kingdom Metazoa; phylum Arthropoda; class Insecta; order Lepidoptera; family Noctuidae; genus Dasypolia; species Dasypolia templi. Next base: position 2,649,039 of record OY743148.1, on the reverse strand, counting down.
AGGTCAGTATTAATGTTATATAAGAATAATGAATCTCTTCAGTAACGTTAACTTCTTTCCCCGAATATGATGTAATTTTGTCAATATCTGTACGTAAATGGATACCACTATCTAATAGATCTCTACCTATAATAACTGGTTCTGTAATTGAGTTAACAGGCACAACATGAAACAAAAAAAGGACACTGACGTGTTGAACTTCACCACGGCTCAGTATTCTGCGATGCATATTTAACGTTTTCTTTACCTATACCTGTAAGGTAAACTAAATCACAGCGCATAGTGCCCGCGAACTTTTTGAAAAAGCTAAAAGCTACAAACGAACTAGCACATTATCTATTAAAAAGAAAAGGAACGAGCTCACCGGATGATGTGGTTGTCCATACACGTAACAGGTGAGACGGTTCGTATCACGACTCTTCGGTGCTGGTACTCGATTCGAATTCTTCACTTAGGTCAAAGGTTCGTACTGCCACTTGCTTCAATTAATAGATTTTTGGTCTGTTGTACTTCAACGGTGACATGTGACATTGAAGCGATTGTCATTATAAGGATAAAACCGTATCAGTCGCGCAGTTGCGGTGAAATTTGAAGTTTGCGGTTAAGCGGTTGCCGGAAGTCGTGATAGCAAAAACTCCATATTTTGAATAGATTAGACGTTGGTCCACACACTGTCGTCACTATTTTCTTCAGGTTTTTGCCCTTCGAATCCCAATTCTGATATCGGGATAGGCCCTCATCAGCGATATTACACTTGCACTTTGTAAGTAGGCGTGGATGTCGGACGAAGAAAATAGAGACACTAGTTATAGCACAATCACTTTATTTCAATCACAATTTCTTATTAAATAATCACCATAAAATTACCTGAAGGCAGAGGTCCGACATGTCCCTTCCAACGCTGCGCACTCGCTTACATAAAGTGGCCTGAGTAGTGGGGAGAGTGGGGAGGTGAATGTGCCACTTTGCACAGCGTAACAGGGCCCGCTGCACTTGTCGTTTACAAAGATCACGCCGACATATACATGTTCATGTTTTTTATTATTCTAAGTCTTGTATATTATGTAAATATTATAGTCTCTTACTCCCAAATAAAAAAAAACTCTTTTTATGTTAATTAGTTAATTTTCAGACGAAACTGAAAATTAATTAAATTTACGGTTGTACTATCGACGACATTTTTGCATGATCCCCATTAGAGCGATTTTGGTGTGCACAAGCCAGTGGCTACCCCTGCCTGCATTGTTTTGGCCCACCAATAGCGCTTCAGTGCACATTATAAAAAAAGAGACAATCTTCATCATTGGTCAAACTAAAACAATTAACGTTTAAAAAAACGGTCACCCTTCATTCATTGGTCAAACAGAAAAAGGGCGGGATAACCTACAATTTCAACGTGCAGCCGAAAATGTTTTGAAAAGGGTCATGCGTGGCTGTCCTCGATAGTAAATAAATAAATGATTTATTATATAATAATAATAAATCATTTATTTCAGGCTACAATGGCCCATATACATAAACCTTACCCACTAAGATATACTATAAAGTATAAAACAAAATTGTAACCTTTTTTTGTCCTAATTAATCTTACAGTGTAGCCTTGTTAAAAACTTGTGATTATTAGATTGCGTTTAAACATAACATAATATTACGACTCTACTCCCAGAAGGGTTCGGCAAACGTGTACCTATAGTACACCCACATTTCGCCAGATAAGCTTAATTTCCATGTAATCGGGGGCGAGGCGTTTGCGACTAGATCAACTAGGTAGTAGATCATGTTTGTTTACCAAATAACACAAATCTAGGGAAAACTACACAGATTTACTACCTACATAGATTACATTAAAAAATCTTAGAATAGATAACATGACAGATTAATAAAAGAAATCTATCATTTTGTAATGACGCACGGAGCCGAAACGTGGACACTCACCCTAGGCCTGATCCACAATGCTTGGGGTTTCTCTGGTGGATAGAATGGGGCTGATGACAATTATTTTATTTTTGTGGCAAAAGACTGTTTATTTCCAAATAGCGCAAACTATATTACAAAAATTTTAAATGCTTAAAAAATTGCCGTTTTAAGATAGTTGTTAGACAAGGACAGCACTATCGTAGAAGTGACGTCACGACTATGTAACTTCATACTAGCGGCGTACATTGTCCGTACCGTGCGACAAGGACGGCAATAATTCCCTTCAAAAACTTTTAACGCGTGATCTTCTTCAAATTTACACCGATTTAACTGATTTTTTCGGTTATCTCATTTTTACTAAGCCTTCTTTGAAATTTCGTTATTTTTATGAACATTTTTAATATCAGTCACCATCCCAATTCGCAACGAAGTCATTCGCCAGAGAACTAAAGTCACCGCTATTGCGTTTAGAATAAGCATGCTGAAATGGAAGTGGGCCGGCCATGTCTATAGATGGACAGACGAGACGGTCGATGGAGCAGACATGTGCTAGAGTGGAGACCACGTTTGGGCAAACGTAGTGTGGGACGGCCTGCGGCACGATGGATCAGTAATTTGAAGAAGGTGGCTGGCAGCGGATGGATGCGGACTGCTCAGGACCGGTATGGTTGGACAGGTGCTCTTTGGGGGAGGCTTACGTTCAGCAGTGGACGGCAATTGGCAGATGATAATCATTTTGTCTATTTTATCTGTAATTTTGTCTATTCTTCCGTCGACAAAACTCCGGCCATGGTACGCGTGCTGTCAGTGCGACAATTCTAGTAGCTAACTAATATAGATCATATTCACAAAACACGTTTTTGTTTGTATGTTACTGACAGGTATCAGAATTAGGAACGCATTTTCTCCTGTCAGTAGTGTAATATGTTTACTTGAAGAAATCCAATTACATAATAATCAATGATAACACGCGAGACGCGACTAATTGAATTACAAAACTGGTTTTAGGTTATAAGCAAGTAGGCCGGTAGTGTTATTAACTGCGTTACAATGCAATATTAACTAATATTATAAATGCGTATTTTACGCCAAAACGGCTGAACGGATTTGGATGAAATTCAGCACACAGATAGACCATGACCTGGGTAAGGACATAGGGTACTTTTCACCGTGGATCGCAGACGAAGTTGCTGGCAACAGCTAGTGGTAAATAATTAATCACTTCTGGTAAGTCTTGAACAGGATGATTTAACAGTACGTTACTAAATTATTGCTTTCTTTGACCATTTCGGGTGGTCAATGAAATTATTTTTTTGGTAAGCTACTAAGCATCATCATCATCATCAGCCGAAGCATAATCAGCGTATAATGTAACGTATGTATAATGTTAGTATTAGGACACAGGCCTCTTCTCTGTGTGTCATGTTTTTCTGTGTGTTGTGCACGTGTAGATCCATCCATTATTCCTTTCGCCGATAACTTCCTGCCACTCTGTCACAATTAAAACAAAAAACTATCTTAAATCACACAATTTCCCTCTGACAACATTGATCTTCCGTTCCAGTCGCTCATATTGTACCATTACGCAGCTAATGGCAACATTGATCGATAGTTTTACTGAAACGGTAACAACATAAACCGTTGCCTCGAATACTCAGCATTTTATTACTGTTTGAGAATTCAAACATGCAACGTAAGAACAATTACCTATGTGTTTCTTCCGTGAGTTCGTGTTGTAATACGTTTTTATAACGTGCATTTGGCGGTTGATACTAGTTACCTACTTTTGTATGAAAGTGGGTTGGTTATGTTTTATTCGTGTATCAATGTCAAACTGCTGATAGATACTTTCAAACCAATTGGTGGTTAGTTCACTATGGTAGGTTTCGTGGGAATTAAACAAGCTCTTATTACGATTCCTTTCTAGATAGGTATTCCAAACTGGTACTAAAACCAGAAGGCCAATTCTCGTACTTAAATTTTTTTCAAATTCAAGTCGCATCACATCTCAGCGACCATCAATGTCAAAATCTTGTCAAAAATGTTTGTAAACTGATTGTATTTTTGACAGATTGATACTGAGAGATCTAAATGCGAACGTTAACCGGTTGTGAAGGTTATACGCAAAAAAAGTTTTTGCTGATAGGTATTTTTTTACAACTCGTAAAAAATACCTGTAAGAAAACAAGTTTTATTTACCCTGGAGGTTTTTCAGCGTTTTACCGGATTGAAGTTTCGAGATCTATCGTGAATTTCTTTGGACCTAATGTTTGCATTGCATTCCGTAGAGCTTACGAGTTAGGGACTCTTTTGTATTTTAAGCTTCATCTACTTATTGTAATTGATTATTTTCGCTACCCCTGTAAAAGAAATTCGCGTTACAAAAAGAATACGGATTGAAAATAATACTTAAACAAATAATAAATAAACAAAAAGTTTTCGATACCAACATCACGGTTTTCAACATATGGCGCGATTTGTTTGCCTGTGCATCTGTGTCGAAATTAAAATAATTTAAAACCGTGCAAAAGTGGTATACGTGCGTTCCTGATTCCCAGCCTGCGGTTGAGGAGACTACCTCGAGCTAGCTAACCTGGTGAGATCGTTCCTTATATTTGAGGCATTTGCCTTCGAAGCTGTATATGTAAACTCTTAGGTACGCGCTGCCCCTGAACAGTTATATAACTGAAATCGCGCTACTTCTATGCCTTCACCATAACTCTTGTTATTTTAGAAGTTATGTATTATAGCTCTACAAACCCTATGTCAATGAATCGGAAATTAAAATTAAAGCATTGTTTTAAAATGTTTTAAAAAGTATTTTGTAGCAAAACGCTTACAAAAATTTGCTTCAGGTAGTTACACGAGGGTGACTCCAAAAAAAAAGGTTTGTCACAAATGGTCGGTCCCAGTGCTAAGTGTTAAGTGCTGCAAAAACATTTGGTGATCGAATGAGTTTTTTTGTTCCGTCTTGGTAGAAAGTGAATGTCGCGCCGCGACGAAGCCGCGCTGTACGGTCAGCCTGCGCGTGCAGACCGCTCGCAATGTGTTGTGTTGGGTTCGATTACCAACATGCTGTCCGGATTGAAGCGTAGACTTCTTCAGCTTTTATTTGAGTGAGGCAGGTAGCCATAATATATGGAAATCATAAGTTGCAAGCAATGATAAAGTAATAGGAGAATAATGATAAGAAGATAAAAAGAGTATAATGAATTCCGGAAATTATCGAAGAGCGGATAAGTAATCTTTAATAGGTAGCACAGCAATTAGTTGACATATGACAGGCATGCGTTGAATTGCAGACAAAATTGCCAAAATGATTTATTAAAACTGCAATCTCTTTTTCTACTGTCTGCTACCATCACTGGCTCAGCGTAAACAATGCCACAAAACAAAAATGAATACCTTGTAACACAAGTAATAATATGTTATTTACCACCAACACCTAAGATATTGGAGTATGGATGTTTGTTACTCTTTCACGCAAGAGCTGCTGAGCGGATTTTGATGAAATTTGGCACACGGATGGTTTGTGAACTGGATTGGCACATAGAGTGCTTTTTGTCCCGATGCTCCGACGGGATCGGGTTTTGTGCGGGTGAGGCCGCGGGGAGCAGCTGGTAAGGTATCACTTTTTAAAACTATGAAATCTTACGCATATTAGTAAGTTACTAAAAACGGTGCGTTACATGTGCGTTTTTTTAACTATTTTTTCTTCAGTTTCGTTAGCCATAGCGATGATGTGTTATGATAATGAATGACTAGGCGCGAATTAAGGAACAGCTGATGCGAAGACAACAGGGAAGCACGTCGCTGAGTTATCAGCTGTTATAGTGATGTGAAGGAACTGCGTAAACAGGTGGATTATCTAACCGTTATATTCTAGCGTTATAAGAAAAGAAGTGATTTTAGAAAAATATAAGGCAATTAATAAGAATGATTGCCACTAAAAGACTTGAAGACAAACGAAAACACTTACTTGAATATTGTTAATTAAACATATGAAATAAGACTAAGTAAACGAATGAATAAGGAATAACTTATATTTACTTATAAGAATAAATGTCTAAACCATCCACTGGATAAACGATGGTCTGCAGTTTTCGTCCTTCTTTGCCCGCGAAGACGAGTCGAACATTCGACGGGTCCGAAGCCCGACGCCGGTCGACGTCTGGATGACTTCGACCTCTGGGCGTGTGCAGTGCTACGCGAAGTTTCTTCAACAAGGTATTGATGATTCCTGCTGGAACTGTCCTCGCTGAAGACCGCAACTGAAGAGCCTCGAGTTATTTTTTATTTTTTTCGCTTTTTTGAGACCGTTTCGTTTGAAATCAACACGACGAGATCCTTGAAGGACCAATGTTAGCGCGGGGAGCATCTAAAGGGTGGAATCCTGTATTTTAGGCAAGGGTTTAATGCCGTGCTTATAACAATAATAAAACCGTTCCTGACAAACAGCTAATAATGAAACTAAAGTAAGAGGAGTATCGTCCGCCGCGATGAAGACAGAGGAAGTAAGTGTCGTTACCGCGCCGCGCCTCAGCCTGCCGATGACGTGCTACACACTCTGCCTGCGCGTGCAGACCATGCGCAATGTGTTGAGTTGGGTTCGATTCCCAACAGTGCCCATTCTACTTTTGGATACTTCGAATAACAGCTGAATAAGACTTGAACGAGAGCTCAAGACATACAAAATTTCGACAAGAGCGCTTCAATTATTGGATGGACACGGTGGAAGATCAAGAACGAGATATACAAAAACCGGAAACGGTTACTAGCGAGACCACAGACGAAGACATTGAAAAGTTTGAAAACAGCAACATTTAGCACAGAAGAGCAGTGACATAGTAAACAGCCGAGAAACCAGTTGAACTCCGCTAGAAGATTCACCGATGAAGCTCGACCTGAATCAACCCGGCTGCGACGTCGTTAAAAGATGCCCTCCCACAGACAATATCACCCGCCTCTCCACTATTCCAATGCTAATTTTAGGGTGCACTACTCGATTGGCTCTCACTCTCCTTCCTATCCTAAGGGCACGTCCACCACCCTACCATTAAAGCGCCCCCCGGTCTATTCCTTGATATGCAATGGTCTTTGTAGCACCATGAAGCATGAGGCTTCAAGGGCTAGTGCAAATCTTGGGGTTCATTCGATTAATCGAGTCTGGTCAAACCACGCTGGGGTCGGTGCATTTCATTCATTCATTCATTCATTCAAAAAGTTTTCGATACCAACATCACAATGGAGATTCCGTGATTTTAAATAAGAACTCACTACCTTCAAGAATCGTGTTTAAGAGCCCTCGTGGGACAGACCCCTCCAATTTCAAGGAATTTGTATTAGCGAACACTACAATTGGGAAAAAAAAACAATTCAATTGAACTGGAAATAAAAAGTGAACCCGTTTAAGTCGTTCTATTACCTACTGAGAAGTGTGAAGGAAATTGAAGGAGCCAGGCGTGCTCAGTGCGAACATTAAACTGTTCATAGAGCAAAATTCGGGATGGAAGGAAAATTAAAGCGAACAATTTTTAAACTTCTGCAATTTAAAATAGGGTCGAGAGTCAAACCTACCGCAGCAAAGCACCTGTGACGTTTAAGGCGCTCCATAGACAACTGACAGCTTCCGTCAGTAATCAGGTCACGTTCCTTTTTTGAAATGCGCGCGGTTGTCGCGTTCGGTTCATCGTAGCGTGTGTGAGCCGCTTTGTGCGCAGTGTATGGGCTTGCCCAAAATAGATTTTATTGTGGCCTAATACGATTTGCGCGTTACTTTCATGGAACGTAGGTCCAGCACTTAACGCTGCGAAATAACCAAGTCAGTCGATTTAATTTAGTGACATAGAGAGCAGAAAGGAATTGAGTTCTTTTATTCTGAATTGATAAAATACTCGTTATACTCGCTTCGCCATTTTCCGCGCCAGTGCCTCCATCCGCGGTGGCACAAAAGCTGTGAACGATTATAGACGTGGAGCGGAATTTCGCGGAGTGTAATGTAGCCCCGACGTAGGTACTTGGGACTGCGGAGCTGTGGAGTTTCAGTAATTGTCTAATTTTCGTCTTTTCCAACGAGCACTCGGAACAGCTGTTAGGTACATAATTTCAAATAGTTTCAGAAACGCCCTGAATATTTTCATAAGAATAAAGAGACAATGAGTCTCGGAAGGATTATGTTCGTTTTAAAAATTTGGAACAAAATTGAACGGCTGGTCCGGGGATACCGCACGGTCTCCTGCGAGGCGGCGAGCCTCCTTTGCCGGATTACCGCCATGGGATCTGGAGGCAAAAGCCCTCGTGCATGTATGGGAGTGGCGCGAGGAGGAAAAACGCCGGGGTGGAAAAACGCGAGAAATCACGGTACAGCGGACAGAGCTCCGGCGGGATCTCACTGCGACATGGAGGGTGCGATTGTCGCAACCCAGTGCTGGGCACGCCACAATAGTGGCGGTAAGTTCCCTCTTTGAGGAGTGGTTGGAGAGACGCCACGGCGGCCTCACCTTCCGCCTGACACAGGTCCCAGGGAGGTTCCTGTTTTGAATAATGTGGGAGGAAACGCCCGAGTATCACCATTGTGTGGATCGCCCGCAGGACACGGTGGAGCATACGGTGGAGGTCTGCCCAGCTTGGGCGGAGCACCGCAGTGTCCTCGCGGAGGCGATCGGCGGCGGCGATCTCTCGCGTCCGGCCCTGGTCCCGGCCATGGTACGCAGCGAGAGGGAATTGAAAGCCGTCACGTCCTTCTGCGAAGCAGTAATGCTTGCGAAGGAGGAGCACGTGAGGGATAGAGCCTTGCGCCCTCACGCCCCTAGTCGCCGCAGGAGAAGCCCTGGGCATCGGGAATCGCAAGCAGATTCCCGGCCACTGCAGGCGCGGGCTTGCGGACGGCGAGCACTGGGTAGCTCGCCGTCCGGTAGGGACCAGGCCCGGGTCGCCGGCGCGTCGTGTTCCACGCGCGCCTCAAATAGATGTCAACACAAAATGACGGGGTCCGATAGGGCCGACGCCTCAGGGTCGCGGGTAATTCGAAAGAGGAACCGTGGCCCTGGTACAGGCATTTGAAGGAACACGGGTGGGTTTTAGTCAGTAAAAGTCTGACACGCCCTCCGGCTCCACCCAGAGCGGGAGAAGTCATTTGATGATTTCCCACCTGAAAAAAATAAAATTAAAAAAAAACATTTTACCAGATTTCAGATTTCTTGATATTGTGGTTGTATCCAATTTTGTAAAATGCAAAATCTTAAGATAAGCTTATTTTTTCTGAAATAAATAGAGGTCTTACATAATTTTGCACATAGTTAGATAATTATTGACTCCTGTAACACAGGTACCACCTAGCTCAGGAGTCAGGGTTTCTATTGAAAATGTTACACCTTTTTTTTATGTCAATAAAACATTATATATATTTTTTTGTTATAGGGATTAAAATAACAAAAAATGCAATCGAAAATTAAAAGAAAATCTTAACTCAAAGTCACTTCCTTAATTAAATACAACTCACCAATTTCTTCACTCAACAACTTACTTTCTCAAACTAATTGTTTCACTAAATGTAACTATGTGTTCGGAATATAAACAAACCTTAGTGCATTGACATACATAAACAACTTAGGCGTGCATTCCTTTGCGTCCAAGAAAGTACAATTGACGTTTGACGTTTTACTTTTTTTTAAACCAGGTCGTCTGTCAATTGAAAATGATTGTCACATGCCATTATGACAGACCTTTTTGGCGGTAGAGCTGTGGTTCTTGTTATTAATATGAAATTGCCGTTTTGTACGCCTCCATGACGAAACTAAATACACGTACGGAATAAGGTGATCGGAGTTGAAACCCAACTCGAGGAGGATCTTTCTGACTGAAAGATGTTAATTCTTCTAGCATTGATGTAAAATGACTATATAAACAAACACACCTTTACTATAATTCACATTTATCTCACCACAAGTGCCTGTAGGTAATGAAAACAGACCTAGTTCTTTTGGAATTTCTATATAAAAGTCTTCAGGTTTAAAAAGTGTCGCACATAGTCTCTGGGTTTCCATTTTTTATTCGGAGAGCTCTCTCCCTCTGTTTTGGTCTTTTCTCTTATTTTTGCAGTCAACAGCTGCGCAACGGGGAAAATTAATTAACTAAGCAGAAAAAACACTGTCAAATTTTAAGACACTGGCTTGTAGCGTAAGTGAGCATGTGGCAGTTTTTACCCACATTAGTTAGTACAATTTATTAGTTGTAAAGTAAACACTAACTACGCTTTGTTTCACAGTAAACAGAAATTTATGATAACTGGATTGTTAAAAGATTGTTTTGTTTACTGGTTGAAAAAATCTGTTTCAATAAACTGTAATTTGAACATCGTTTGGTTTTTGTGAATAATTTTCTCACCTTTAGGTTAGTTATGACAAAATATTTAGGATAATTGCATTGAAATACAATATTAATTAGAATACCTAAAATAGTCGTTAAACCAAACAATCTTGAGCACAGGTAGACGCTGTTAAATTTTCATCCCAACTTAAGACGTAGAAGCCGTGATATTATTACGACGTGCCTTTACGAGTTAGGTAAACTACCAAGTAGAGGCATATTAAGTAATAACTTTGTACTCAAAGACTCAAGAATTTCAATAACTAGTGCTCAAATAGAGGCTGTTAAACTGTCGCGAAGCAGAAGCGATCTTCCCTCCGTTGACTTTACTGCTCAGCTCAAATAGGTGGGTGCCAGCTTAAATAAAACTCTACGGCAGAGTTGGTGAATATTTTGAAAGTTCCTCGTTGTTGGGGAATGTTTTGATATTTAAACAGGTGATAATGGCTGCATTCCGAAAGGCGCTGTAATCGATTTGAGCGGGTTTACGTCTGTACCGAATTAGCGTGAGCACGATAACGATGTCCCGTAAATCGTCATAGATGACGTCATGGCATGCGCCATCTTGCGATAACTGTGAGTGTCATCACATCTTGGTCAATCCCTAGCATCAGTGGCACTGACAGTTCACTTCACGCTCACTTCTCCTAAGTTTTCACGTTGAGATAGTTACAGGATAGCACTACATGCCCTAAATCAATATCACCGTGAGCGCTGTCAAAAATGATAGTTGAGCTTGTGCTATTTCGCATTGTGGCATTTTCGAAATTGTGGTTTTGGCTACAGTCGCCTCCTAACCTAATAAGAAGAAGAAATTTGTGGTGTATACCCAAATAAATACTGTTATCCAACCATTCAAGTGAATATAGCTGACGAGCCAAACGGGCGACAAATTTCTGTCATGCTCAAACCAGAGCAATACGAGAGGTAGTGTCAATGCGTTGAACTTCTTTTTTCCTAAAAATATCCAATCGCTCTTTCTTGTGCCAGCAGCCTAATTTCGTAACACATTTTCGTAAAGGATTACGACCAATCTGTTTGATTTTGACAGTTCAACAAGATTCATTGCGTTATTTACATTGCTGAGCAGAATTTTTCATCGAACGTATGAAGCAATGGATTAGCAGTCTGTTTGGTGAAGGGCGGTCGTTTTGGGGGACTGTCTTATGTAATGTTGACGTTCGAAAAGTGCTGATTCTCAGCCTAATTTGAATAAATGACTTGATTTTTTTAAATATTAAATTGTGATTCATTACTGATTTTTTTGTGTGGCAACATTGAGTTACGCCGGCCGGCTGTCAAGTCACGACACAGTTAAGTGTCAAAACCTACAGAATCTACTTTCATGGTTTGCATTTGCCTTACTTAGTTTATTTTCTTGCGATTAATTATTCTAACTATTGAACAAGCTTATTTAATGGATTCCGACGATTCTTTTAACCCTAACTTGTATACTCAATGGTTGTAAAACAATTACGTTAGTCAAGATTATAAACTATTTTATCTTAAAAAGCCAAACTTTTTTTAAACCAATTCCTTGACCACTTAATTGTTGGAATTGCACATTATTCTATCCATATACTTTAAAATGTGTGCACTCGTGGCCGTAGTGTCTACGTACGGTGGGCATTCCCCTTTATCATAAGGTGATCTTTTTGTGAACGTTGGACCTGGATTTTTTATAAAAACACGTAAAAATAAACTTCTGCATAGCCTTTTCTTAATTATGTTGGAGTTGGCTTCTCGTCTAACTGGATGCAACTGAATCGCCACCATCATCATCCCACTGCTGGGACACAGGCCTCCTCTCTGTGAGAGGGAGTGGGCCGTAATGCACCACGCGGGCCCAGTGCGGGTTGGTAGATGTCAATATCGACATAGTGTTGCTTAATTTGCTGGTATCAAAATATGCTGTATTTTTATTACTATAAGAGACCGTAGACCTAAGTATTTGATGTTAATTTCATTTGATACCTCCTCGCGGGCCCAGTGCGGGTTGGTAGATGTCACATGTCTTCGAATTTTTGGTGCTAGGACATGCCGGATTCCTTACGAACATTGTAAGGAAACCGGCATGTCCTAGAATGTTCCTTCACCGTTTTGAGAGCAGTTGTGATGAAATTATTTACACAAAGTAAGGTGCTTGTCTGGGTTCGAACCCGCGACCTAAATGTCGGGGCCGTTACCACTGGGCCACCACTGTTCAACTGCATGTCAGACCTCCAACTCAGTTGCTGGATAACTCGATATCCCTTGGTAAGATTAGCTGAAGATTTTCAGGCTTCTGAGGACCCGTACGACTGTCAAAGATCCATGAATGACAGAAGAGACCAACGGCTTGAGGTGCTTTCCGAGGCAAGGACAAGCCGCGGCAAGCGTAGCTTACTTAGCCACGAGCACCTCAAACGTTAAAAACGTAAAAATTTAGGGAGGTACTTATGACAAAAAAAAACACGCAATACAGTCGCAATAATAGGTAGACCCTTATAATTCAGGATACATTTTTAACCAGTGCGCTAACTGTATCCATAAATTCAGCACATGATTGTAGAAAAAAAACAACTGTTTCATAGAAAAATCTAAATTTCAATACCTACGCGGTAAAAATGTACTGAACAGCATTTTTGTTTTAATCACCGACAAAAAAAACTACGCTGGAGTGTCTGGAATCTTAAGCTGAATTCATGGTTAGTTTGCGCACTGGTTATTTTTTCTTGTACACCATTACTTACTGCAACATAGGTACTGTTCTGGACGTCATAACAACAAACCATCCACTCGATACAAGAAGATGTTGCTCTGCAGTTCATTGCATTAGCCCACCTCTATGGTTTGCGAAATTATAAGTACCTATACCTACCCGCACATCTCATGTGATGCTTACAGAGTAAAGGGTGGCAACACTGATTGTGTAAGTAATTACGCCATGGGTTGCCATCCTATACATATTCATGGAATCATGAGGGGATCAGCAGAGTAGCAATTAGCGCCGATTGTGCATTACTTTTTTATAAATGTGGAGGGTTAATGGTTATGAAAGGCTTGTTTGTCTCGTTAATCAAATAATCAGTATTTTAGTATTTCGAACAGGTACAGTGAATCTATACTATAATATAATGCATAAACAGGTAACATTTGATTTTATGTAAGTTTGTATGTAGGGGGTAATCTCTGAAAGTATGGGTCCGATTTTTAAAAATATTTTTGAAATGGCTATTAATAACACCCTTATGAGCCGAGCAAAAATAAAAAAAGTCAAAAAGCACGCTAAGTGAAAATGGGGGAAAAGAATTTTCACGCGGAAGTCGCAGGCAGGAGCTAGTCGCTATTACAATATATCAATAAGTTGTCTATTGTTAGAACTTGACTTGTGAGTGTTTAACGTGTGCCTTGTTAGTTCAAAAATAGGTATCAAACTACCCAAGTTCTAGGAAGTCCGCTAATGACATGCTTTTTAGTACCAATCAATTTAGTCAGCAACTTTATCATTTTTGTCTAGGATTTCTTTCAACGATTGGTGTCCATTTGATCAATCGAATCAGGAATTTTCACAAGTGTCAAAAATCAAATGACTATTAGTCATCAATAACTATTCACTCTCGGCCTTATTCCACTTATAGATACGTATATATTAATGAGTATAAAAATACAGAAATAACGTCTGAATAGAAGCCTGTAAACGTCCCTAAAGGATTACTCCTCAGTACTTACCAGCATCGTGTTGCAATACCTACGTCTTGCCCTGGGACTTCGCAGATGCCCTTAGGTTGCTTTAGAGACCGCAAACTTTGCGACACTCGCTATTGTGTTACACTGATAAGTCACAGATATATAGATGCATAGAAAACGCAAGTTGTCTACCGACCGTTGTTGACCGACTAATAAAATGCTCAAGCAGTGCCATATAACCGTTTGTTACGTTTATGAGCGAGCGATGACTAAAAAAGTCATTTCAGTTGCAACATTTGTAAGTACCCACTTACGAAAGTGAAAAGATAATTTCTCTTTCCAATAACAAAGTAAATGCAAAATTACTCCATGGAAAAAAAACAACCGTACGATATTTTCATATAATTTTCACGAAGGTGCGATGTAAATTTTTCTTTATATCTGTGTTAGAAACTTTACACTGTTACCATTATGTGGGGGTTCGAAGTGTAATGAAAGACTGACTGGGTTAGTTTAGCTTATGGCTATAAAGGGACAAGGAGATTTCTACCCTATGTATTATATTTGTTGATGATTATAAATGTGACGCATGTTGAATATATTTTGTAGGAAGCTTAGACGGTCACAAAATATCTTTGAAAGAAAGAAAGAATAGCGTTTATTTGATTACAGTTCGAGTAACACAAAAGTACAAATAACAACATTAAAATAATGTGTGCCTCACGGCTGCGAAAAATAACGAAAACTTTAGATTAGGTAGGTCCCATTTTTGGTTTGTGTGCACAGATAGCAGCACAAATCCGTATTTATATCAATACAAAAGTCTGTCACGGTTCTCCTTTTAAATCCATTGGAAGATAAGCCGTCGAACAAGTCAGGTACAAAGGCACGATCTGTTGATTATTTGTAACAAATCTTGCTCAAATTGATTGTCTATGGTCGACCACTCCAGTTACTATTCCATCGTAGTCTGGGTTGTAATAATTCATTGCCAAGGCCTCTTGTGCAAGATAGATTAAATTGTATTAAGTAAAGGGCAGTGAACGAAAATAAACATTCTTTCACTGGTACAGGGACATAATTTATTTGTTCAGGATTTGAGATCCTACCATCATTTTCTTAACCTTGATCTAAGTTCTAGTTATCGACCATGAAATAATAAGACTCCGTGTATCTTTACATAAATAGGGATTGACAGATTTAATCTATGATACATTGTTTTGACTTTGAACAAAGAAAACGTACAGTCAGCCCTCAAAGAACTCAATGTACAGGAATAATTTGATTCCAAACAGCAACTATTCACATTAACTCAAATACTCACTCAAATGTCTCGCTGACGGTGGCGCGTGTGTCCCTTCAAAATGGTTGGTTGCTGAATGCTGCTGATCCATGCGTCATGTTCGTGAACTGGCGCCGTCAGTTGAGACTGGTCATCTCTTAGCTGCCACGGCTTATTTTAATCATTTATTTTTTGGATTGTTTTTAATTATTTTTGCTGCACTCTGGACGCTTTTAACGTGTACGATTTTTGTACATCGTTCTCACATATAGGGTCAACATTAATGATGTAACTAATATATTTGTAACAACAATATTATTTAAAAGAGTGTCCATGGAGTTTCTTGCCCGTTCTTCTCCATAGGTACCAGCTACGCTTTGGAATGGGCAACTAGCTATATACTTCTGACTGACCGACTCCTTGACAATTCAAAAGTGCCTGTTAATGGTTTAATTAAAATAGATGTTTTGAGTGTAACATAGACAGAACTCTTACAAAATCCTTTTTACCTACCGCATTACTCCTAAGTCCGGTAAACAATTTGTGAGGAAATATTCCTTAATCCGTACGCCGGAGAAAAACCGTCCCTATAGCCGGCAGAGCGGCTTAATCCCGGATTAACTGAGTTAGTATTGACTGAATGAGTATTAATGAGACGAGCAATGTGCATAAGGAGGAAAACTTAATATACTCCGAACGAAAATTACACTTTTTATGCCTTGAAACCATTGACAAACTAAAAATCCGTTTTAGTCATGAAATTCAATCTTGTGTTCTGGCACCGTGGTGGACTCAGTGGTGTTTTTTTATCAATCTGAGCAGTTTTTTTTTTTCGAGATGTGAGTTTTTCCAATATCAAATACAACTTAGTAAAGCTACACTCATAAGAGATCTGCTTTATTTAATATTTTTTGCTGTTGCCCGCGACTTCTTTTGCAATGCTGGACTTCTTTCAGTCAACCCTCGATGGTGCCTGAAATTAGACTATTTACTCGTGATTTGAAGAGCTCCAGCTACCTACTATTGGGAAAAAAGTTAAATTAAAAAACCCCCGACACAAATAAAAGCCTCTAAAAAGTAACAAACTAAAATGTAATGTATTTAACTTTAATATAAGTTGTAGGTAATAAGTTGATCAAAATATCGTCGCGTCGGGGGACTGGACTATGTCATGGGGACTCGCTACGACCGACACGTGCCTCACTTAAATATCATCCGCAGCTGTAAGTATGTTTCTCACACAGTGAAACTAGTTATTAATTTATCCTCATTTTTCTACTCCATCAACAGACCCAGATCATCATCTATATACAATCTATTCATTGAGACCATTCCAATGAGCCCAAACACGATACTTCTGCCATATGTTGGTAAGGTATTTGGTATCCTGCTAATTCCAGGTGATGCTGCAGCATCAGTTCAAAGTTAATATGTGCTTGTAATATCATTGAAGTAATAGAATACCAAATTTCGAATCCATCAGACTTGTGGAAGATGCTCACATCCCTTCATCAACTAGAAAAAAGGCTAATAATCATTAAATGGTTGAACAGATTTTGCTAAATCACAGCTAAGAATACTCTCGATTAAGTCCCTTTCAGGCAAAAAAAAAACAAAATCGGTTCATTCTTTTAGGGCCTACGATGCCACAGACACACATACTTAGACAGACACATCAAACTTAAATACTTCTGTTTTTGCGCCGGGGGTTAACAACACTTTGCTTTGGATTCTGGAAGGAAATCCACCAGGAAGGCCGCTCCGTTCCTGTGGTAAGATAAGCTATGATAAGATAAGATATATTTATTTGCTCAAACATGTGAACCACACAAGAATAAAATGCATGCAGGATAACATAAAAAATATAAAGTTTAAGACATGTTTGCCACATAGTATGACGTGCAAATGTTATGAATGATAATGATTTTAAATTATTAATTTTATGGTAAATACTCAGTTACGGGAATCACAATTGCAAACATGAAACACAATGTGGTCACAATGAAACACCATCTCTTACACTACTGTCTACATTTGCGCTCTATTTCTCCATTCATACTTCAACCGCCGCCGCCCGCCGTCGCACCAGTACTAAGTCTGACCGAACTAATTCGACGACAACTTGACACGTTCATTGATGGCTCTGGTGCCATTAATTTGTTTTTTCAATCGAGTTTCCACTTTAATTGGGACCAGAATAGATCTGAGTGTGGTTGATTTTGGTGTTGTGTTGCGTGAAGAGTTCGTCTCATTGTTTCAAAAGGGTTGTGGGGAGTGAGAAAGTGTTTACGTTTAACTATTTGACTATATCCTGTTTCCCTCAGTTCATTATTGTCAGTATTTTTATGTCTTTCAAGCACCAACAATTTACTAATATAAATTTTGTTGGGTTTTGGTTATGTTAGGTTACGCCATTGTAGCTTTGCACTGCTCAAAGAAACAGACAGGCATGCATAGCCTTGCTTTTGCATAATAAGTTAACACTAGCATCCGCACGCGGCTTCATCCACTTGGTATGTATGCCCTTCCTAGGATATTAGCCGGAACAAATAGACAGACAGACAAACAGACTAATTAAAAAAAATTGTTAACTGCTATTTTCACATTACAAACAGACACTTAAATTTGAAATATATGGAAAACCAGCTAATATACCTTTGGTAAAAGTGAAACGAAAAAATAAACTACGTACATTTAGTTTCGGATTATCATTATTACCAATTAAAAAAAACGTTAATTTGTGGTAAACGGTAAATTTGAAGGAGACTTTCACCTGTAGAGGGGTTCCTGCTGAATAAATTTAACAAAATAGTATGTATACTAAGAAGTTAAATAATATAACTAACAATTAGTTTAACTTTATATATTTATTTATGTGTGTAAACTAGTTTAGGTTGGCAAGAAATAATAAACTGGCCATTGCCCAAATACCTTCGTAAATATTCAATTTGTCCAAACATCACATCTAATCCACTCCCACGCACAATGTTCTCATTTCAACAGTTATCCCCTCCATCCCTCTACTAATCCTTTCATCCACATCTCCATTGACAGGTTTAGACAGATTATCCTCCTTCGGAAAGTTGCGGATTCGGATTAAGAGCCCCGATTGTTTTCAACTTATTTTTAACGAAAACATTTTTAAGTTAAAAGATGTTTGCTTTGACAATGCATGCGGAGTGTTTATGTGTTGTTAATTGGAGTTGTTGAGGTGTGCTTTCATGTTTGTTTTGATAGGTGTTTGTTTTCTTGTTCGAAGTTTGAATTTATTGGAGTTTTGCTGCTTTTGATGTTATTGTTATTGTGATTGTTATAATACATACCTACCAATATTGATTATGTGGCGTATCATTAGGGTGATTTGGTTCATTGCCAGAACAGGTTCTTCATGTTCCTTAAAAGCAACACTAATTATAAGTTATCAAGCTGTTCTAAAATATTCATTTCAACCATGATTCTAGATCCCCCCCCAGAGCGTATAATTTTTTTGTTGAAAAAAAAAGGAAACTGCTGTTTCATAGAAAAGTGCTATATCTACTCGGTCAAAATAAATGAAACAGACATTTTATAATAAACGCCGAAAATTTTAGAAAATTCGGGTGTCGCCAGTTTATGCTCTCAAGATTTTCCAAACAGTACTCATCAATTTCTTGAATCGTTTGCTTTGTAAAACATTCGACTTGAGCACTTCGTATTCCCTCCATAGCATGCCACCTAGCCCAAACTATGACACGAATGTCTAAACTATCCCAAAATATAATACAGCGAGATTAGAACTAGTCTGAATATTTAGAGCCAGGACTTCAGTTCGGCTTGACAGGCGGAATTTCATTATTCGCTGAGTTATTCGCGTTGAAGGATATCGCGCAACTGCTCAACTATTCGTCTAAGCCTGTGAAGATATTAATTTCCAGAGGTGGTTGATCAACGCGGAATGATTTGGTGTTGGCTTACACAATAGGGGCTAGGGGCCAAGAGGTTAGTGTCTCTTGGTAGGGTCCATATGAGAATAGAAGAAAAATGTTTGTTCAGAAGGTGCGGATGAGCATTAACAGTTCGAAGGTCATCAGGATTGGTTGTATAAGCCACCAAATGCTGCAAAATAATTTGCAATAGGTGGTAGTGAGAGATTCTTGTTGAAGTGGTTCTTGTTGAGGTGGGTGGTAGTGGTGATAAATTGTGTTGCCCAGTTACTGGGTCGTGAAAGTCAGATTGTCAGTAGCTAAATGTAAAATGTTTTTGGGGATACGCACCTCAAAAGGAAAAAACGGAACCTTTATAGGATCTCTTCTTTGTCCGTCTGTCTGTCAGTCTGGTAAGACCCTTTTTCTCAAGAACGCGTAAATGTATCAAAATGAAATTAAGCAAGGTCTCACAGCACAAGTAAAGAAAAAGTCCGAAAATTGTTAATTAGTAGATAGTTTTATCACATTTTTTTTGCTATTAAAAACTTACATTTGCAGTTGGAGAATTGACCGTGACGTATATCGATATACGTCACGGTTAGTTTGTTTCGGAGAACATGTTTTTCAACTGATTGCAGTTTGCATCCCAATTACGGAATCCCTCATTGTGCGTGGTACGACACGCATTTGGCCGGTATTTAAAGGGAGCACCCAGTTAGCCTGGAGGCCAACCCCAAAATAATTACGAATGAGCTGGGCAGGTGATGATGATGATGATGATGATGATGATGATGATGATGATGATGATGATGATGATGATGATGATGATGATGATGATGATGATGATGATGATGATGATGATGATGATGATGATGAGAGTCTCTCTTGTTAAGCTATCTTAAACGTAACCTGCTGGGGACAAGCCTGAAGTTCCAAAGACAAAAGAACTTCCAAAGAAACCTTCGCGAACAACTATCAAGACCTTTTTACAAAGAGCATCCATGACCCAGCTTCTAACTCCAAAATTCCCGCTTACCCGGATATAGACCTATTATGAAACAACGGGGTCCTTCCAAAAGTTGAGCAAAGAATGCTATTAATACAGTAATTGTGTAGGGACCCTTCGGTTCGTTTGTATGCTGACGGGCACCTCATTAAATGTAAAGCTTATGGTGGCCGGTGCCGTTACATCAATTAAACAATGTAAAGTACATGGTGCGGATTTTTAGGGTGTTTTTAGAGTATACATTTGATGAATAATGAGTGAGATTTGCAGGGTTTAATGGGTTGTTAAATGTGAAGGGCGCAAGCGGCTGAAAAAATATTAAAGTGTTATAAAGGCTTTCGTTCAGACCACTTATTGACGGACTGGCTGAAGTGGTGGATTCAGCCAGCACTCATATTTGAACCACTAGTTGGTCTTTTCTAGAATGTAAACGGTATGCTCTAAAAAAAGAAAGACAAAGAGGTCAATTTGTAAAAGTCAAAAACAACGTTTGATATAGTGCGCTTTATTAAAGTCAAACTTTTAATACCTATCTACATTGAAAAGTAATTATGGAAATATACTAGTATTATTCGTATTCATAAACCCCAACTTATTAATGTATTTAATTACAAATCCTAAACAACAAAATTACGTATAATAACTTTGTACGAACTGTAATACAACTTGACACTCAATTTCGTTGAGAACACATTAGCAAAATGATATTATGTATAAACACTCAGGGTTGTCGGATATGAATAATTACATAGAATTAGCATTCATGTAATTTTATACACAGGCGAAAAAAAACACATCCAGACTCGATTTTCCTAAATAATATTTAGGAAAATCGAGGCTGGCTGTATGTTTTCGCCCTGCAACTCATAAATAACCTAGCAACTCAGAAATTAAAGTCTGTTTAAGTTAAAGGCTTTTACCTGGCAACCCTGTACCCTGTACGTGGCAACAGTATGCGTGAAATCTTAATAATATCAGTAATAACCTTTAGTATAAACTCATTATTTGTCTGGAGGATCACAATTAGGTCAATGTGGCACTGGTGTGCCGTGTAATGATGAGTTTTACATCGTATATTAGGTAGGTACTACTAACGAATACAAAAAACCTTTTGTATCCATTAGAGTTTGTCCAATTAATATGGCGTCTGTATCCAGCTTCATCGGATGCTGCTCAATGTTTTACCCTGAAGGACTGCAATCTTAGCTGCGCAACCCAATTAATAACTAGAAAATACCGATGTCCTAAAGGCTGGTCAGGTTTCTGACATCCCGTATCGATCCTACATACCCTTTGATATCAGTTTAGTTACCGACCGCCTAAAGCTTTGGGCATCGAGTTGACGTCTGATCTCAACTTCAGCTCAACCATCGATTCAAAAGCACTGACTGCAGCCAAGAAGAATCAGAATCAGAACGTTATTTGCTATGAATGTAGGTACAGGTTTAAGATGAAAAAAAAATGACAACAAAACAAAACAAATTATATTGAAGTCAATTAATTATATTTAAGTCAGGTACATAAGTCTTACATAGTCAAAATTGCAATAAATTATAACAGTCATAATCTGGAAAGAGATCATTTAGAAAGTCTTTCACTGAAATCTGAAGCTGGGGCATCCTAAATAAGTTGAGGCGATACTTCATCTGGACAGCTTTTAAGTCTGCACAAAGCACAGGTCAGTTCCTGTTTGGAGTATTGCAGCCACTTATGGGATGGCTCAGCAAAACACCAGCTTGCTGCACTTGACTCGGTGGAACGCAGAGCAAAAAGGCTTATAGGAATCGAGACGTTGTTGGCTAGGCTTCAGAGCCTGGCTCATCGGCGTAATATTGCTTGCCTGTCGATCTTCTACAGACTGTACTTCGGAGAGCGTGCGCTGGAGCTCCACAACCTGATCCCACCATCGCCCTTTTACTACCGGAATACTAGACGTACTGTAGGGTACCATTCGCACTTTATTGATATCCCGATCAGTCGTACTCAGCGCTTCTCCTCCGCATTTATAATGCGCACAGCCAAAATGTGGAACTCTCTGCCAGCGTCCGTATTCCACATATAACCCGCCTGCTTTCAAAGCGAGAGTGAATAGGCATCTTCTGGGCACGCTCTGTCTGTCATAGACCTCATCCATCGTTTACCATCAAGCGGGATTGAGGTTAAGTGCTAGCCCATTCATCAATAAAAAGAAAAATAAAAGCCGACTGGTTAAAATGCTCAACGAAATTCACGCATGTATGTTACACAAAACTGTGTACCTACATTCAGCAATCAACAAGTAGGTTCTCGTAGGCATCTTAAACATTTTGCTTGTACACACATATTATTAGGTTTACAGATGTACTTAAATAACAACATCGCATAGTTGTAAATTCATTTTAATGCAAAACCGAGTCTTGATACAATCGCCAGTATCAGAGAAGCAGAAGGTCCATTCCTATGCGTCACCACTGCAAACTCTTGCACACAGATTAGATGCTGAGCAATGTCCTGTATATTGCTTAGTGTCTAATCTGTGCGCAAGAGTTTAGTTTATACTTAGTCAAATTAAATGAAGCTCTGCAGAAGTGATGAGTATCGATCCCTAAACACGATAATATAAAAAAAGATTTGATGTTTTTTAGGGGTCGACCACCGTTGGTAGTGTTGTCACTTGAATGATGAATGGGAAAATATGTTTTATCGTGTTAAGATATCGATACCAATTACGTCTATAAAGTGCACGAAAAAAAAACGGATTTTTTAAACTGGTATTTCCAGTGAATACCTAGAAAGAAAAATACAATTTATACATCACAGATCAAAAGGCACGCAGTAAAAAAAATGCAGATAAAAAAAAAATAGAAAAAAAAAGAAGTAGCAGGGCCTCACGGCTGCGCCATAAAAGTCCAGTTCAGCATATATGCCAGACAACTAGTGCCTACACTAACTGCGGTTGATAATCCCACAAAAAAAAACATCAAATCAATTAATTTTTTGTAACATAATGTTTAGATATCGATACGGTGTTTAGGGCCTTATAAGAAGGTTAAAAGTCACCCAAAGGGCAATGGAGAGGGCTATGCTTGGAGTTTCCCTACGTGATCGAATCAGAAATGAAGAGATCCGCAGGAGCTACGCCGACCTAGCCCGAAGAATTGCCAAACTTAAGTGGCAATGGGCAGGGCACATTGCTCGCAGAACAGATGGCCGATGGGGCCGAAAGGTTCTGCATACCGGAAGACGTAGCGTTGGAAAGCCTCCCACAAGGTAGACCGATGACCTTGTGAAGGTCGCAGGAATCCGCTGGATGCTGAAAGCACAGAACCGGTCAAAGTTGCGGTGCTTGGGGGAGGCCTACGTCCAGCAGAGGATATCTTTTGGCTGAAATGATGATGATGATGAGATATCGATACATATCACGACTGCGGAGTTTCGCTAGATAATTTAATTTGACCCTTTAGAAGAAGCATGTAATTATGATGATTATATGAGATAATGTTCATGAAGGAACCTTCAAATTAACTATAAAAGCGTATTATAGATAGAGAATAGCTTTTGTACCTATTTCATGCTTTTTCAAGGGAAGGTAAAATAAAACAAAAAGTACGTAGGTCTAATATATTACCCAGCCCGATCACTATGTACGGCAAGCCAATCCCTTGGGAGAAGCAAGCCAAATACCTAGGCGTGATCCTTGATCAAAACTTAACGTTTAAACAGCACATTAAGGCTGTTCGCGCGCGCGCCGCTTTCGCTCTTGGTAGACTCCACTTTATTCTGACAGCCCGTTGCAAACTGTCACTTAAATGTAAGCTGCGCATCTACACCGCAGTCATCCGTCCCATCATGACCTATGCCTGCGTTGTATTCGCGCACGCTCACCCACGTCATCTCCATAAGATGCAGACCCTCCAGAACCGTTTCCTCAGAAAGGTCACGGGTGCCCCCTTCTATGTCCGTAATATAAATCTCCACATCGATCTTAAAATGCCTACCATAAACCAGTTCATGAAACGCTTATCGAAGCGTTTCTTTGACTGTGGCATAAAACACCCCAACCCCTTGATCTCAGCGGCCGCCCGCTACACTCCTTCCAGTATTAGTAGTATTCGCCGACCAAGGCATACCTTAATCGCCCCCGACGACGCCACTACCCTCCTCCAGGAGAGTAGTAAGGCAACCAGCACGCTTCATAAGCCCAAAACCCGATCGCCGTCCTACCGTCCTCGCCGCCGAGGCCCGCCGCGACGCCCAAATTTACGCCCCTCCCGACCCTTGCTCGAGCCAGCCCGCGCCGCTGAGCCTGTAGCTTTAAATTCGTCCCTAAATAATATCATTCCTGATCCAGCTAGTCATTTGCTGCCCTCTTCCAGCGACGCCCTAAGCCGAGGTTCGTACCCCACAGGGGGTGCCCTTAGCGTGTAGTCGCTTAGTTTTTAGTTAGTATTTAAGTTTAAGTCCTGGCTGGAGGCCTTAATTTATTAGGGAATCCACAGGCAAGTCCGTCTAAGCAGACGACAACCTCATAGGTTGACCTGCGAGATGCCATTTATAAAAAAATAAAAAAAAGTCTAATATATTGAGCACGGAATTTCTGTGCCGGCAGTGTCTAGAGCGGCAGTAACTTCTGCCATGGGCCGCCATAAAAAAAAACAAAGTCAACATAATTTATTTGCATAAATAAGGTACAGAGAGTTCTTATCATAATGACATCGATCTCTTATTATGCCTTTAATGGCGGCGTGAAAATTTTTCTTTTATTAATTATCGTAGTGCGAGTAAACGGTACACGCTTCGTTTTATGAAAAAGTGTTGGTAATTCAGAACTTTTATTTCGGACGATAATAGTCCATATTTTGTAAGTAGGTACAGTATTTTAAAAATATGTTAGTACACATAATATACATAAAATCAAAATTAAATTAAAATTAAACAATAATGTGGGTGGTGACAGAGGTGTACCTCACTTCAGTCTGCCTAACCCTTCAAGGCATATAGGCGTGATGTTATCAAATTATGTTGAAAATATGAAAATATCACTTGCAAAAAGTCTTTAGTCTCTTTTTCTCACTGTACTGTCACTAATGTAGTCTCTTCGGGTATAAAGAAGCTGTTGCTGGACTTCAACTGCATTAAGGTGGCGATTTCTTAACACAGTGGAGAAAGTATAGCGGTCTTATGGGGTTCTAGTGCACCTTGGTCTGCCATTACAAGGTCTCCTTAGATGGTCGCCAGTTTCTTCGTATCTTTGCTTTACCCGCCGGACATTAAGAACGGTCTTAATGTTATGCTTTTGCTGCTATCGCCAAGGTGACACCCTGTAGTCATAATTTTCCTGTCGGTGCAGTGCTGAGGACACCATTTTGTCTCTTTGTCTACTTATTACCTTGCGTATCTTGTCACTTTTGTTCTGTGCCTGACTAGGCCTTCTGTTGCTCCTGTGTGTGTCAGTCAGAAGCCAGGCAAGTGCCTCAAGTGGTCAGGTCAACTGCGGCGTATAATTAGGATCATCTTCTCGACACGCCACGGTATGATTGGCGCCGCTAAGCCCCATTTTATCCACGACCCATTTCCCGTTTCAATTCATATTTTAATTTAATTAAACAAACCTCTCGCCAGTTGCTTGTAAAATAACGTTGCAAAACTTATATTTTTCTTCTCTTTGTTGACCGGGAATCATGTGACATAAAATATCTGTGTTTGTTTTTGCTTCGGGACTTCTATATGTGCTATATTTAATGGAAATCTGTACTATAGAGTCTAATCGATTTGTGAGTTAGCGTCCAGTTAACTACATGAGGCTGTTCCCAAAATAACGCTGAATAAATTTGTCGTATGAATTAAGTCAATCAATGTTAAGGATCGGTTTCCCCTACAATTTCCTTGAGCAGTGTCCCTTTAAACGGAACTTCCATTCTGTAGTCAGTTTGCAAACCCTGTGCAGTATCTATCACAAGATTGGGTCACTTAATTGCTTTCCTGTCACCCCCGCTTCGCAGAGATAAGGGACGAAATTTAACCGATTAGATGGGGCAACCCAACAAGCTTATTATATGCATAGAATTCAGACCAAATTTAAACAAGCCTAGATGGGCCCAAGACTGCATGGAAAGATTTGATTTTGAACAGAAAATATTGTTTTCTTTCTACTGCGGGTGTCCCAATTTATTTGGGTTAACAGCATACTTTTTCTTCCATACCAATACCTGTTATCCTAGTGTTCTCCTCTTTCACAGAACCATTTTTTTTTTCTCCTCTCATCTTCATTCTTAATCAAAACTTTCCTCATGCCATGTTCCAAACTGAAAGTGTTACTACGTTCTCTCCTAAAGGCATTGTATTGACAGACAGGGCATACACACGTCACACATTCTATTATATTAATTGAGCTTTGATAGCTGTTCTTGAAATCAACTTATTAAAATCTTAAATTCACTGACCACTGCTGTATCTAGAACGACACGAAGGTGAGCAATTAGTAAGGATTTTTGAATAAATGAGTCAAATAGTGTGTCCGTATGTATTGAAGAGCCATGTCTCATATTTAAACGCTGATACTACTGTGTGTGTATCTACACCGCCACACACGAACAACGCATCACAGTGACGTCAAGCAAAATCAATCGTCGGGCAGTTGCCCACCTGACACAACACCCGTCTGGTCGGACGATCCCCCCTTTTCCAAAAAGTATGAGTAAACTTTACACACTGTTCCTCTTAACACTTTACTATCTATATTTTAAGAAAAACCCGTAAAAAGTTACAAGAATATTAACTATTTCCAAAAGTATCCATCGATCGGCTAGTTTTCGAGTTCTAAGGTGGCTCCTCAATCCAGACGTCTGAATTGAGGAGCCACCTTAAACATCCTGTAACTGTTATGGGTTTTACCCTACCTTTTTACGGGACTTACAAAATCGAAAAATTTCCTACTAAATATTGGTAGTATTTGCATGTAAATATGAGGCATGTCTTCTCACTCCATACGGACGCCAAATAGGGGATGAAAGTTTATATGGAAATTAATTTAGGCCGATTTCATCGGGAGTACGGTTTTGTCATTCACCTTGCATTAAAACTAAGCGTGACTAAAACAAATAAGTTTAACAAACCGATTAACTTTAGATCGTTATTTTGTTAATCGATTGCCAAGCATTCTATTTGTGGTATTAATTAACATTTGAACCCGTTTCAATGACATTCTCTCACGACACAATAATATTTGCAAGCACTAGTCGCAGTTATTTCTTGAAATGATTTCTGAAGTCACTTAAAACAAATAAAGGCTTGCCGGTTTGTATGACCTTTTCAAATTAAGACGCAAACTACAGCAACTATACATAAATATATAAAAAATCAAACCTTTTCCCCATGGTCCAACCATTTTTCCTCTGCATAGGCAGAAACTACAGAATGCCATCTGCTACGATCCTAACATATTCATTTTGCTTCGTTTACGTTCACACATATTCTCGCCGGTTGCGAGTACTACGAACCTGATCTTACGAGTAGTTTCTTTATAATAGGTTCTATTAGCAATCAAATAAATCAACTCCATCAACATCCTGATGTGCTAGATATCCTCTTAGTTGTACGGCAACATTCGGTCCTTAGCCTTCCCCATCCAATTTACTCTACCTTAATAATATGCAAATCTCTACAAAGATCCGCTCTTGACACCCAAAGATTTAACAATTCACACTTGAAAAAGGCACCCCAAAGAAAACTTACGTAAGCTGTGTATTTTACTTTCACCAGCACGTTCGCCGAATAAAAAAGGGATCAGAGAATTCTGATCTTCAGCAAAACTTTTCGCACCTTCAAACAAATATCTAGGAATCTGGCTAAATAAAGCGATCTACGAAAAAACCTGACGTTTTTACATGTTCTATTTCAATGAAAACTTTCTCCCCTCGGGGTCCCTCGGGGATCTTCGGGGGCATTCGGAATTATCCGAGGGAACATTAAAAGTGTCTCGTACTGCCACCTGTCACACGTCTGGACAATAAAACGCACAAAGGTGGATATTGCGAATGCCAAGCATTCAATGTCGTAGCGTAGCCCAGCGTGGCCCACATTCATATGTAGTCGTTTCTTTGCCCCCAACCCGCTTCATACTCTTTTTTATTTGCCTACGTGGAAATAAAACATTTGTCTTTTTTATAGTGGATGGAATTGGGGAAGTTAAAGTTATTATAGTGGCCAGTGCTTTTTGACAACTGGTGCTATGGATTCATAAAATCTAAATGATATTTTATGATAGTGGGGAGGGATGATCCTTCCCCACTATCATATATCAAAAGTAAGTATATTTTGATACAACTGCGCTCACAGGTTTCAAATGTCATCTTTGTGTCTTAACCTTACCTATGGTGCCCAGACTTGGTCTTTAACTAACATCCAGAAGACTAAACTCAAGGTCTGCCAACGAGCAACGGAGCGCAGTATACTATGCGTTAAATAAACGGATCGTGTTATAAACACAATACTACGCTCCAAAACAAAGATAGCTGACGTGGCTCAAAAGGCTGCCCAACTTGAATGAGACTGGGCAGAACATGTTTGCCGCATGCCGACCAAAGTGGGCCCAAATAACACAGAACTGGTGCCCTGAGACATTGAGGCGGGGTCGCGGCAGACCACTTAGGAGATGGCGGACGAGCTGGCAAGGTTCCGTAAAGACTGGAAAAGGACGCGCGGGCTCGCGAAAGTTGGAAAGAGTGGAGGGAGGCCTTTACCCAGGAGTGGGACAGTGTAGGCTAGTAAGAAATAAAAACTTTGTGTCCCATGTGAATTGCCTTTCTAGGATTCCCTTTGCTTCAATATCATCGGCATATTATCAGTTTGTAAGCATCACAATTTCTATAATCATAACCTTGACAGTCTTGTTGTTGTTGTTGTACCAGATGCGAAGACGAAGCTGCTCATCCTCTTGAAGTATTACCTAAATTGTTCTTTCCCTAATAGGTATTACAAACTTTATTACTATTATGTAAAAACTTAATTTTTGTTTCATACAAAACTTTAGTCCATACTTTATTATGCGTGACTTCATTCTGGAATGAGCTCCAAGCCGTTCCTGAAAAGAAAACTTGTAAGAACTTGAGAGAAACTTAGTACATCAGCTACTTGTGCTTCGTAAGTTGTAACAATAGACTTAAAACTTATTTGAAATGAAGAGTGGTTTTGAAAGGACACTGATTACTTTTATAAGAGAGGATTTTCATACATAAAAGACAATGAGATTTCGCACGATGTTCCAACCAATCTTGTGAAAAATAACCTGTTTTATCCCCGTGTAGGTATAGGAGTATCTATTTTGCATACCAACCTTAAAAATGAATAGATAAACCACAGGACAAATCTCAAAAACAAGAAAGTAACGAGTTCTTATCAAGTCACTTCACGTCCCTCTTGCAGTCTTTAAAACATCCGATGAAGGTTACACAATGTTTTCCTTCACCGTTGCAAGCTGTTCCAAGACTCACAGCTTACATCTACTAACTCCACCCTAACATAACTAACCTACCGAAAATCATTACCGAGAACTTAGTGTCAAGTGCGAACCTTCCATAAAAAGGTCGGGTCCATCAAACCGTCGATATTGTCGTAACTCGTAAGAGTGACTTTATTACTGAACGAAGCAGAAACTCCGCCATACATGATAAATATGGCGTCGTTATTATTCTCACACTAAAATGTTTAATGGTGTTTTTATTGAGGATAAATTCTGCATTATGAAGCTCAGACTTTATCATTTTAGGGTTTATCACCTGCTTTTCATAGTGTGTGATAGAATGAACTTTACGGTGTTTCCTTTTAGAAGCGATAGGTATAGGATATTGATATGGTTTGAGGCTTCTTTCACACCCGAAAAATCAGCGAGGGATTAAAATGTTTTATGTAGGTATACACGAATTTTATGTCTTACTGAGGTTTAGGTTCTATAAAATAATAATCATTGTAATAAATTGAACATTTTCCGTCGGAATTCCGAAAAGTTGTAGTTGCAGGAAATGAGACCATGCATCCTCGAACGGTGGCTTAACGTTGTGAAGTTCCCTTTCCTTGCCTAAATCATAGTACATGACTACTTGTAACTAGTGTCAATATACAGTCGAACCCAAAATAGTTCATGTCTGTTGTGTAACAATATTACCAATAACCACAGCGACGTAACTAGTAGGTACAACACAGATGCGGTTAGCGGATTGTGTTGCGATCTACCGGCGACCAGACTGACCGCTTTCCATCCAACAGACTTGTCACTTTCTACCGCCAGGAATTAAATCACACCATCCTACCTTCTCTGTAGCCTGTACGTGACTTCCATCGTAATAGGCAGTTGGTCAATGGAACAGAAACAAACATTGAAAGATCATTTAGTTGACCCGGTTAATGCAAATGTCATTTAGAACAAAATTAAATTGTAAAGAACTCAGTCTACGCCTAAGCATTTCCAATGTGTCTTACATTGGAACTAGAAATAGACCAGCAACGGAAAATTAGATCAACCAAATCAATTCGTCATTTGAATCGCATAAGTTCAAGTTATTTATTTCATAACAAAAATACATTTGATTCGAAATATTTGTACAGTTTGCAGGGTTTCTAACCCACAAAGAAGCAACATATACAATTATAATAAACGTAACCTCGTTCCTCACACATCATAGAACGTCTATCCAAATCAAAATACTAACTTTACAAACATTAATATTTATATTGATACAGAACAAAGTCCCTAGTAAAATGCTACAAAACTACATTTAATTTCGAAATATTAAGAATAAAAAGTTTAATTGAATACTAATCTTGAGGTTTTTTGTCGTTACAAAATTCGTCATTGCTGTATTGATTAACAAAGACCTGAGTTTATTTTAAACATGTTAACATTCTGAATATTCCTTAGTTGTGCTGGTAATTTGTTAAACAGATTGACAGACTGCACGCGTGACAAGTGTCCGCAGAAAAGTAGGGGCAGATCTTATCTGCGAGTATCTACATCATGTCTGTTTTAAACACATATTACATGTGCGTGGCACCCACATTAATCTGCCGGCTCAATTAGGAATATTATAACATCATAACATCACGCCTGTTTCCCAGAAGGATCAGCCAGAGGTGCATGTATGGAACACCCTCATTCGCCAGTTATGTTTAACTCCTATTTACGGCATGTACCTGATAGGGGCGAGACGAGCGATAGAAATATTGATTTGCAAAAAATGCTTCTAAACACAAATCACGAATGTGGAATGCCAAATACAAATAATCCAATCAGACAGATATTTCGTACAAATACCCAAATTCTCTTCAAACGTATATTCCATATTCCCAATACAAAACGAACTCGCGAGATCTCCTAACAGTCTATTAATTATAAAATTCAATTATCAAACTCCATTATATCCTGGATTTGGTTTCATAAAACATTTTAGACCCTTTCTGTCCGCAATAAATGAAAATTTTGACAATCAGGACGGACTCTCGTCGCTGGTAAACGGTTTACTGCTGGACATGTGCTCCAAAATTACCGCCACAATGGGCATTAGGTACAATGATTGTAATCAATTTGCTTTATTAGGGTTTTGATTACTACCTCGTATTCTTCTTTTGTATTCATTATTCTTCTTTTGTAGGTTTTCTTACTAAATGCCAGAAGCGTTTCAGCCTCAGTCTTCTCTTATTGACTCTGGCTTGTGTGTAAAACGACGCTATAACAAATAAAATAATAACATTAAAATACTTTAACCAACCTTCGACTATATTTTCAAAACATACTGCTTTAATTTCATACTCTTCATAAAATGTATTACTAAGTAAATACCTACTACTAATATCGGTATCCTTGATACAACACAACTCTACTAAGTACTTAAATTACTTAATAGAATTGTGTTGTATCAAGGATATCGATAGTAGTACTAAGTACCTACTCCAATCTAAAATAGCACTAATATTCCACAAAGCAACATTAGCTTCTTCACGAACATTCCATTCTCTATCTACACAAACTTTCCGATACCATTAGAAATTAGTTAAATACCACCATTCATAGTGTACATGACAGTGTAAAAAGACTCGACACGGTGATGTAACTATGTACGCGTAACACATAATATAAAGATGGTACATTAGCATCAGGTTGACCTTAGCCCACGCAATGGCGCTGGCGCATGAGTCATACGCAGCAAAACAATGTTATAGTAATTGTTATTTGTTGCCGCTGTGTTTTGGTGGGACTGGTTTTTGTTATGTTGGGAGTTGATGTGGATTACATCATACTAGCTTTTTTCCGCGGTTTCGACCACGTGGAGGTCGGAAATTATCCCATGGGAACGTGCTTCCCGGATAAAAAGCTTCATAGGTCACTCATGATTTATCCGAGTCTAATAAGAAAAACAGAGTAACTTTCGCTTGCGCAGGACTTGAATGAATAGTTGGTGTGGAAGTATGGAGTATAGAAGTATGGGTCATTTAGTAGGTAGTTAGGTTTAAAACTGTGCCCTTAGGCTTATTGTAACACTCTTGCATTTACACTTGCGTTTTCGTACTATCATCCGTTACCCATCTGTTATTTAAACAGGCAGAATTTACCTCTACTTGTATTCAAAAGCCTTAGTTATGCCTCAAACTATTAATCAAAATAATCTCCTAATAGGAAGTTACATACGTCACTTCCCATACATAACCCAGTTAACTAAATTAAATTAACATTAATTTTTATCACCTTCAGATCCTCCAAAACGAACTTCAAATTTTAATACTTTGTAAAGTATTATAATATTCTAATTATTGTGAATGTGAAGGCAGTGTGGATTTGTTGTTTTTTTATATCTCAGTCTATTTTTAATTTTTTAAATTAGTTTTAATCATGGTCTGGCAGTTTGAGTAATTTATGCGGCCTACCCAAACGTCCTTTCTTTGGTGATGGTCGTCGAATCAAGCTCCATATGTGTTGTGTTGAGCTGCATGATTACTGACAAATGCGTGCACTGACTGGACAGGTCCACTCATTCTGTGTGGTTCTTTCCTCAAAAGACCATTTCAGACATCAATCTACATGGTCTTCACATGACCTGACCTAGATTATGTCTGGACTTTAAAAGAGACTATGACCTCTGAGTTTGTTTCGGCCTTTCTTCTCAGAGAAGTCAGATAGGAAACGCCGATCTCATCTAGTTTTTAAAATATGTTTGACGTGTAAAAGTGTTTTTAAAAAACCTACTTACAAAAATAAATCATTTATCATTTAAAACGTCTTATCAAACTTATCCAATTAAGAATCAAGTCATCAAGTTTATGCAACATCTACGGTATCCATAACATCTTCGAGGAGTCGAAGTCAATTGATTGAGTACTAGCTACGGATATCCTTATTATTCTAACAGTGGAAAGTGGTTCCTTGTGAATAGAATGCAATCATCTGTGTATTGATAATAGTTTTGGGGGTCTCTGTGTACCCAGAGTTCAGGAGGTCATCCTGTGTTTATTGATCCACCATAATTGGGAAGGGAAGTAATGGTACGTGCGATTTTCCATGGTGTTTATCACGAGCGTAACACTAGCCAGTGTTTTAAGAAAGAGATTAGGTATCTGATGATGTGCTTATAGAGGCGAGACGCATACTTTTTCTTTTTTTCTTTTACAGGATGTTCAATAAATTACAATTAAGTAGGAGTAGATAGTAAGTATTTAATTTTGACTAATTCGACATCTCAGGACGGTTCCATAACATTTCTGTGCTTCCTGTAGGCGGTCTATCAAAGAGTTTGCATGACTTTATTAACGTAGGTTAATTTTATTAGGATTGACGTTTAACGCGGGACCAGCACGCGATTCTAGACTATTACTATTCTTAACTATTTGGTAGAATGCATGTAAGCAAAGCCCACTAAACACTTCTTACTCACGAAAATCCCAATTTAAACGAAATATTATGTACGTCTATTCACTGTCTAAATGAAGACCTTCCCCCTGCCCGGCGATACATCAAAATTAATTTGTCGTCACTTCCGAAGGCGTAAACCAAGTTCTGAAAGGTTAAGCCTCGTGGAGGAACCGGACCAAGTTACGGACTATAAAGGTCAACCGCGGCGACCTGTGGATCAAACTTTAACTCATAATGTTACCTGTTTATTACTTAGTGTTTCAAGTTGTTGAGTGGTTTACTGGTGGAATAGTTAGGTTTAAGGATTCCTTTAAATTATGTATTTGATAAGCCCGTCATTGTTCCCTTGAGTACATAAAAGAGCTGTTATGTATTTCGCATGTTTTGTGGTGTAGCTTCGTATATAGAGTGATGAATAAGAAAGTAGATACCATCTTCCTCTTTGAGAGGGATTAAACGTATGGCAGGCTATAAACATCTAGTTGAAAGAAAAAAAGAAAGAAAAACTATACAGGATGGCAGTGACTCGTACATGATTCCCTGCGTTGTAACTCTTCGTCGGTTTCATAAAATAAATAGCTATCCATATATTATGACCGCGTGGGTATTGTACTTTTGTAGGATACGTGGACGTTTTTTCCATCGGCCACTCTGGGCAAATGCCCAGAACCTCGCGATAAATGAGGCCTCCTAGTTCCTGCCAGCGTTGTAGCTGGAGGGTTTCAAAACAAAACCTAACAGCCTGAGCTATGAATTTGGAACTCGATTCGGTCACTCTTACATTCTGCATTCTCAAACGCCCAGGACCTCATATAGGTTAAATACGGCACTGTAGGAAACAGCAGATTTTTTTAAATAGCCGACGAATCAGGGGTCCAGAAACTTGTACTAAATCCACCTTAACAGGTTATGCGTCGATATCCCTTTATTCTTTACAAATAAGACGCACATTATAAAGTTAACACAAAATACGCACAAAGTATAGCCAAGAGCTGAAAGTTGTGTTCGACGAATAAAAATAATGAAAACACAAAGAGGACTTAAAAAGTTAAAACTTTTTACAGTTTTTAACATACTTTTGTTACACAGGTGTTTTACAGTTTTTGTTAAACACTGCTGAACCGATTATAGTGAAATTTGGCGAAACTTTGGACAGGATGTATTTTTCCCGAAAAATACGTTTTCCGGAAAATCTGTATAGTAATATTGTATATTTAAAACAGCTTAACATGTTCGTTAAGTTAACATGAACAGTAATCAGCATTGTTGTCAAGTGGAACTTATGCTTATATTTTTGCTGCAACTTTGTCATAGGCTGCGGCAAGCGTTACTGTAGCTCGCCGCTTTATTGTTTTCAAAGCGACTTTGCGAAAGGTTTCGTTAAAGCTCGTCACACACGTCAAAGGCAGACAGAGGCTTTTTTGTAAAGTTGTAGGAACAGTGTAACGTGTTCGACAGGGTACTTTCGTGGGACCTGAAGGAATCATGGAAAATGTCCGTTAATTGGCTTTTAGTCATGCTTGCTACCGGATTATGCATAAAGGATTTTTGGCAGAAAATTTAGTTTTTCGGTTCTCACTATGTTAATTAGTGCTTGGTAAACATAAGTGAGACAGGGTTGATGTTTGGTGTAACACTGTTCCCAAAAGATTTTAATTGTGTTATCTCAAAATTAGGTATTAACATGTTCGGTACTTAATTGTGTTTTAATTTAATTTCTCTCTAGAGAACTAGCTGATATTGCATTTGAACGTTAATTTTAAGTAATAAATATAAAAAATGAAAACAATGCAGACTTAGATACTGTCTGACAATAGAGCAAATTATTTCAGACTTCCCAAAATTAATTTACACGTAGACTATGAAAATAAATCTAGAACGTTTGAAATAAGGTCCACCCTCAGACATTTATTAACAGTTGAATTAGATCCAGACATTTTACGCTTCAAAGGTCAAAGTTCTTTTCCCACATTATCTGAACAATGTAGCCGGTCTAGATCGGGCACAGGCCCCTCTAATCAGCTGACATTTACTGCCCTTTGGATTGTTTCAACTTTTCACTATAAAGGCCGGCCCGACGTAAGCTGCTGATTGGCTCATTGCAAATTGGACGTATGACATTCGGGCTATCTCGGATCAAATCAACAGGGTGCGAAATATTGTTTGCTAGAAGTAGAGTTCGATTTGTGATTGGTGGATTTTATAGTGTTTTCTGTTTCATGGACCACTTTGGCAATCACTTAATCAATTTAGTTTCATCATCCAATGACGGATGTAAATAAATCTACTTGCATAAATAAACATCATTTAAGTATCATTAATCAATATTGTTTTCCTTTTACAACATTTTGTATCTTACTGAATAGGTAAACACGTTCATTTAGAAACTATCGAAGAACAAGCTCCTCTTAACAAATTTGGCACCAACCCAACTTCATCAATATGAATAATCGAAGGTTTCAATCAATATGAATAACGCACCTGATGGTTTCGTGAGGATCATACGAGACTATATTCATAGAAAAAAAAAAAATACGAGCACCTTTCATACTTAATATAAGCTAAGGTCTTCATCAATATTATTTAAAGAATGAAACAACGTCTCTACGACATGTGAGAGGTGAATAATCAATATTGACTACCCCAATAATTCCCTTCACTATTATTTTACTTACATATACCATTCGTCTGCCTTCCGCAACAACGCGCAACGAGAAACATTACAGTAATTAGGTTACGTGTTTATTCTTTTAAACATTAGTCTATCAAACCGCCTGTTGTAACTTTTATTAAAACAATAAACTATAACCAACTGGGTTGCGTTCACAAAATCTGTTCATACACTTACAATGCAGGTCAACGACCGGCTACCTGTCACATAAAACTATGCCTAACTCACTCTAGCATGTTAATTTCTCGATCGCCTATCCCCCTCTTTCCTTGACGTAGAACGTGTAACTGACAGGCATTGTTAGGAGTTCTTAATCGTTGTTTTCCAACAAGATACTTAGTTTCATGCTTAGTTGGCGGTTTATTCGGCGTCTGTGTGAGAATTGGCACCGTGTCAATTTAATGTCAGACACGGTGTGGTTCCGATTATGTGTATTAGTAGTAAGACTTTGGATTGTTAGCTTTCCGTTTACAAGCTGGTTTGTAATTTGCGTAGTTTTGTAGTCTAATTATTCTTTGTCATGCTACTCTGAACTCTTAAAAGAGAATCTTGAACGTTGTTTTGGTCTGAATTTTTAAGTAATTTTATAACGGGTTTTGTATTACGCATATGTTATGGAAGCAACTTGTCACTTTATATTTTTGTTACTGTATGTTTCTTGTAGCGGTATTGTGTTGTACTGACGTATATTTTGGTACCGTTTCGTACTTTGCATACAATGTGTTATTGCGATTTGGTGGTGATTGACACCCTAATTGCGTAACACACAATAAATCACAACCTGAATCATTTTGAAGGAAATTGCTAATCCATTGCTTCATATTTTCGAAAAATGTGTCTGCTCAACAACGTAAATAACGCAATGAATGTTGTTGAACTGCCAAAATGAAAGCCATTACTACTGGTAGTGTGTTACGCAATTACCCCGCTGATCTATTTCTTCACATAATTCGTTGACTATTTGTAATACGTAGATTCTTAGAAACATCCCTGTATATATAGCTGACACCTTTGTTTTGTTTCACATTAAATATACTGCCAGGAGCGTCCGAATTTCACCATAAAATCATGTTTTCTTTTCGTGATAAAAGGGCTCGTAATGGCTTCTGACAGCAAACCGTAATAACTTACAGACTGAATTAGTTTAGCTCTGCGTTGACGGGTTGCCATTTTATTGGTTAGGATTACATAATAAAATTAAATAAATAATATATGGGCAATAGGAAATAATACGTAACTTTATAGTATTTTTTGTGCAGTCAATAAATACAAGACAGTAATATAAACCCAAGAAAAGTATTTAAAGTCAAATTGAACTACTGCTTGTTGCTCATTTAAAAAATTAAACTTAATGTTTTTTTACTTACAAATGATAACTGATTTAATTACTGTGAGTAAGTTTGTACAAACGCTTTCGGTCAGTCACTACAGTTCAAATTATTTTTTGGGTCATATTCAAGCAGAAATCGCACCAACTTATTTACCATAAATTAGGTTGTTAAAAGGCATTGCCCAACCGAAGCGTTTCGATTCTGCGTTTGAGTTTGCATATTCGAAATTGAACATACGGGTTAAAATAAATATATCATTAAGCACTATGCAGCAAAATAATATGTAGCTAGTGAAAACGTTCGTATGAAAAGATGGCAGAGTATGTTTCAGTAAATAGTAGATTGCATCATATGGGAGCAAAATAATATTTTTACGACGAGGGCGCATTTCTGAATCCAGAGCGTAGTTGGGGATTCTTTAGTAGAATCCTGAACGAAGCGAGGGATTCAAGATACGTCGCCCGAGCCAGAAATATATTTTGCGCCCGAGTGATAAACTCTACTTTTCATCACACACTATGAGAAAATAATAGGCACCGCATATTTTATTATAATATTATTATTTAATAACACAAAGAGAAACAACTAAATTGAAATTAAATAGTATTTAGGAAAAAAACAACTAGGACCATAAAGACCGTCGTACCAGCCAGTCTTTATTCAAACAATATTTGCGTTCGATTTATTTGAACACTAAGATGTTCCAAATTCAAAAAAGTGCTCGGCAAAGATAATTGCGGCGCACTTATAAAGACGATTCAAAACTCATGACTGCCCGCTAAAAGTTTCATATAGAAAACATTACCTTTGGGTGCACTTAAAGGCGAACCAAGTCGCCTTTTCGAATAGATGACAGCTTTCAGCTGTCAATTCATTTATTTTAACGTTTTTCCTTGGTGATAGATAATTGTCTTCTTTTTTTGAAGTAATAAACAAGAAAGTAACTACAGCTTCGTTGTTCTAACGGTTGCAAGAGCTACTGCTGAGCATGAGGTCTTGGGTTCGATTCCCAGGTCGGGCAAAGTGTTATTGGGTTTTTCTATCTAGAATTTCTCAGTAGCAGCCCGGAGTCTGGATTTGTGCCCAGTTGATGGCAATAGGCTCGACCCTATTACATGGGACTAAAGCATAACTGGCGAAATGTACTATAGGTGCACCTCTGCCTAACCCTTCGGGGATAACAGGCGTGATGTTATGTTATGTTATGTGTAACTACAGTGTCATATTTATAATAATTTATCTGTGTTGTGTCAATCCTATGAAATGCAACAGTGATATTTTGTGTGTGTAAATAAAGGATAGAATTAATAATTAGAAATTTTAATGAGATATGCAAGGAAATTGATTTTGATCCATTCACAGTTAGCTTGAATTCGGACAGAAGGTGCTTAGTCTCAATTTTTTTAAGTAGCGGTAGGTTTTATTGTTTTGTTTTTGTTTTCATTATTTTCTCCTGTATTTCAGTCATTAAATTGTAAAAGTAATATTTATATAGCTTCTTAATTTAAATAAGGCGATGTGTTTTTCGTTTTTTTGCTCACACCATAATTTACCATTATGAGTCTATACGTGAGGATTTGTAATTGGCTTCCTGGTGGCTATGGTCCCCTTTTTTGTTTGTTTTTATTAGCTGTAAATCCTCCATGTACTATAAATAAATATTTATTGCCGTGTGCGATTAACATGGTAAAACATTTAATCAATTAAAATAGATATCACACCATACAATTTGTTTCATCATCATCCGCCACTCATCACACATCCACTCCTGAACGTAAGCCTCCCCCAAAGAGCGCCAACCATCCCGGTTCTGAGCAGTCCGCATCCATCAACAATTTGTTTAGGTTGGCCCTATTTATGAGATAGGATATTATATTACCGCTGATCACGGAAGTGTGATATGTGTGGATTTATGTATCTTTGAACGGAAGAGGGATTAAGGGTGGTAGGTAGGTGCGGTCAGCCTCAAAAATGTGTACACATTAATACAAAAAATCATTTAATTGTTTACAATATTTGTGCAATAATAAATGGTATCTACATGTAGCCACAAAACACATGGGGACACATGGGGGATTTTATTTAAATTGAAGCATAACATTTATACATTGATAAAATATACACATCTTTATGAGGCTGACTGTAGAAAGTCTGAAATATCCGAAATGGTTATAAGCATACACAGCTTTCGTAATCAAACATCAAATAGCTATAAATCTATTTGAGGTTTGCTTATGAAAGTTTTAAAGAGATTTGATAACATTGTGTAGTGTTGTAATAAAGATCATAACTATTTCCGATCTATAACAGCGTTACCACGTGCAAAATTTCACGAATTGGCCAATGAATTACTCAGACCCTTCTCTGCAATATAATAATATATAAACCAGAAGCCTCTCTACTGCGGAAATCGGTGTCATAAGATTTAAATTGTAAGTAGGTACAGATAGTAGTATTCCCATATGGTAGGCAGAAACCACAGAACGCCACCAGCTACGATCCTTACATACTCCTTTTGCCTCGTTTACATTCATACATCTGGTCATACACGCACGCCGGTTGCGAGTACAACGCACCTAACCTTTCTGAAGAACATCACCAATATGGTCACTATATGTTCTCCTAAGGCGTCCCCTCCCGGCGTAAGTAGGTATTAGAGTAAATATTGTTTCAAAAGTTGTTTGGTAAAGGCAACGGAACAGTTATGAACGGATAGTGCTATGCACAATTTGACCCCTCTTACAAAGAAGAAGAGGGCAATAGGGGTTGGGTTATGCAAGTCACTGACTGTACCAAGTTTTACGTTGGTTTTGTTTGATCTACACCAATGATACCCAAAGTGGGCTATGTCGACCCCCTGGGGTTAACGGCGGCTTACAAATGGTCCGTGTGAGTTAAAATATTGGGGGTCTGTGAAATGTAAACGGGGGTCCACGATAGTGGAATTCATTTAAAAAGGTCGTGACTTCAGCGGGCTATACGGAGTATTCGTACTACTACCCAATGCGTCCCGCTTAAAGGCTCCCGCAAAACGGAGCGACGCCACAGCGCGAAACAAAGACACAGCTCGTCGCGCGACACGCGGTGCCTTTGTGTCGCGCTAGTCTGAACGTGACTTAATGGCAAACGACATAGCGGCAGGCCCAGACGGAGATGGTGAGATGAGCTGGACTCCTTCAACAAGAACTGGTCCTTAGCAGCTTTAAACAGAGAAGTAGGAAGAGAGCTTAATGCCGGTCCTGCTCCACACCACAACTAATTAATTGACATTCGAATCACTGTTGAAGCTGCTGAAGATAGTAAGAATTTATTTGCATTATATAAACTCAATCTCCTTTTTATTATATAGATGCATTGCACAGATGTGAGTACTTTGTACTATAGAGCTACCATTTACCGGGTAATGTCATAGATTGACTTGAATGTGCCTTGGCGGCTGATAGTATGGCATGCTCACTCAAATGTCTCGCTGACGGTGGCGCGTGTGTCGGATCATTTAGCTCCCTTCAAAATGGTTGAGCTGAATGGTTCTGATCCATGCGTCATGTTCGTGAACGGGCGCCGTCAGTTGGGACTGGTCATCTCTTAGCTGCCACGGCTTATTTTAATAATTAATTAGCTGGATTGTTTTTATTATGTTTTGATGCACTCTGGACGCTTTTAACGTGTACGGTTTTTTGTACATCGTTCTCACTTATAGTGTCAACATTAATCGATGTAACTAAGATATATGTAAAAACATTATTATTTAAAAGAGTGTCCATGGAGTTTCTTGCCCGTTCTTCTCCATAGGTACCTACTACGCTTTGGAATGGGCAACTAGCTTCATATTTCTGACTGACCGACTCCTTGACAATTCAAAAGTGCCTGTAAATGGTTTAATTGAAATAAATGATTTGAGTTTGAGTTTGAGTTTGAGTTTGACTAACAGGCTTTTAATACATACATAAAACCACGCCTGTAATCCCAGAAGGGTTAGGCAGAGTTGTACCTATAGTACACCCACATTTCGCCAGTTAGTCATGCTTAAGTCCCATGTAACAGGGGGCGAGCCTATTGCCATCAACCGGGCACAAATCCAGACTCCGGGCTGCTACTCAGAACTTCTAGATATAAAAACCCAATAACATTTTCCCGGACCTGGGAATCGAACCCAGTACCTTAAGCTCAGCAGTAGCTCTTGCGACCACTAGACCAACGAGGCAGTAATAAGTCGTCGTCATAGTCGAGGCAGGCTTTTAATATAATAATATAACGGAATAGCCCAAAACACAGATGATTTGTTGCTCAGTTTTTACCTGAAAACGTAACAAAAAAACCGACGACGATAGTTCAAGTTCAAGTTATTTACTTCATAACAAAAATACATTTGTGTCGAAATATTTGCACAGTGGGTACACGACAAAGAATCAACATAAACAATAAAAATACTAACTTTACAAACATTAAAATTCTTATAGATACAAAACAAAGTCCTCAGTTAAATGCTACAAAAATACATTTATCGTCGAAATATTCAGTATAAAAAGGAGTACCTTCAATTTAATACTAGTTTGTCATTACAAAAATCGTCAATGCTGTAATAGGCTTTATTTATTAACAATGCCCTGAGTTTATTTTTAAACATGTTCACATTCCGAATATTCTTTATTATTTCTGCTGGTAATTTATTAAACAGATTGACAGACTGCACGCGTGACTAGTGTTTCACAACATTAAGCTTTGCCCGCAGAACAGTAGGGTCTTTTCTGCGAGTACCTACTCTATTTTTTCTTTCATCGTCTGTTTCAAACTCGTTTAAGTTTTTGTGTTAATTAGTAAGGAGAACTAAAATATAAAGACATGGTACCGTTAAAATTCTATGTCTAATAAAATACTCTTTACATGATTCTGACTGGTTTAAACGAAACTATTGTTAATGCTCGCTTTTGTATAGTAAACGCTGCCTTAGTATTATATTTATAGCTGTTTCCCCAAAATGTAATGCTATATCTAAGTTTAGATTAAAACTAGTGCAAAATAGACGGTACGAAGTTGAGCAATAGATAAAATATCTCTGAGAGGTCTGATAGCGTAACACGCACTACTTATTGTATTCGTAATTGATTCTAGTTCTGGCTTCCAATTAAGCGAAGACTCAATTTGTACCCCCAAAAATTTTAAACTTTCTACAATGTCAATTTTCCTGCCTAAGGATTCTACGTCTACTAAAGCTTTGTTCTTAACTGTAGATTTTGTTTTACTTACATTTAATTTAAGATTATTCATAGAGAACCAGCTTTCACAAGCAGCTATCAATGCCGTTAATTTATATTTTAAGGTCTCCTCCATGTCGTCAGCAGTACTATTACTATTGTAGGTTCTGTCGTAGCTTTTGTAAACATAATTATATTCGTAGTTTTATAATACGTGTAGCGAATAAGTAAGAATAATAATAATTTAATTTAATATAATTGAATTGTGTAAGCACACAGCTAGCACATTGATATCAGATATCATCGTGTTACCTACCCGCGTACGCTTAGTAGAAGTTCTTGCCATAAATTGTCTCAGACATTCGCAAAGGTATTAAGTACAGAACGTGTTTTTAGCTGTACACCTCACTACAGTTAGAAATCAGTTAAAAACACATTTGAAGTTGATGATGCAAAAAGGCAATATAAGTTGGGGTCTACCAAAAACATAGCAAGTGGTCTACGAGGCAAAAAAGTTTGGAAACCTCTGATGTATACATAAATACATAGTATATAACAAAATCGCTTTCCAAGTCTGTTTTTGTGCCTGCATAGTTCTTCTTAAATGCACAATAGGTTTACGCCATCATTCAGAGAATTTATTTTGGAAGGTTGCTGTCGATAAAAAGTTACATAATGTAATTTAGAAATCTCGACGTTTCGACATGTCACTCGTGCAGGGTGTTTGAAACATGGGCAGGTCACTAGTTTATAATAAAAGGTAAAGCAGCGTGCCTTCACCCGGTTTCTGAAAAAAAAAACATTCGATGTGTCAAAATTCGATGCAAGTCAAGTGATCAGATTGGCTGTTGACAATTCAGTCAACCAAACACACCAGTTTACGGGCGCTTGACAATTTGTAAGCAAATTTTAGTGTTCAAACTCAATTCGAACTTAAAGCGTTTATCTAAACTGTCTAAATCAATGTTACAAAGAGAAAAGATTTGCTTTTTTGTGTTTGCTTGTTACGCTTTCACGCTAAAACGGCTGAACGCTAAAATTGCGTTATAGACTTTCAGTTCAACAACATTCATTGCGTTATTTACGTTGTTGAGCATACACATTTTTTGAACATATGACGCAATGGATTAGCAATATCCTTCAAAATGATTGAGATTATTATGAATAGTGTGTTAAGCAATTAGGGTACTGATTAGGACAAGGTACTTTTAATCCCGATATTCCCACGAGAGCTTTTTCAAACAAACCAATAACAGGGGCTTAATTGTCTAGGAGTCGGTCAGTCGCACATTCCAAAGCACTACGCTTTGGAATGTGCGACTGACCGACTTCCGAGGCTCGGTGAAGAAGCTCCACGGACGCTC
This sequence comes from Dasypolia templi, assembly GCA_963555695.1. Taxonomy (NCBI): domain Eukaryota; kingdom Metazoa; phylum Arthropoda; class Insecta; order Lepidoptera; family Noctuidae; genus Dasypolia; species Dasypolia templi. The sequence continues at coordinate 2,604,456 of OY743148.1, read as the reverse complement.
TTTTAAGTCATGATTTTGATAAATTTTTACTAGATTTTGTTTCGGAATCGGGGCTCCAGTCTCTAGTACCTACTATCGTTTAATGCTGTGTGACCGAGACAGGTGTCGCCGCCTGGTGGCATGGCGGTGCATAAATTACTGCACAGCGCTAATACGCAAGTGACAAGTGAATTATCGTGATAGACGCTCGATTAGGTATTCGGTTAACCTTGTTACATTATCCAACTAGAAGATGCTGTAGGAACGTTTTAAAGATATTGAGCTCATCATTACCATTATTGTGATAGACTTTTGTCTTCTGTAGGGGGATTAGATTGGACTTTTTTTTTATGAATCTAGTTATCAATACTTTTTTCAAAGGTTTATCGTTAGGTACTAATAGGAAAAGGAGATGGACTCAAACTCACTCAAACTCAAATCATTTATTTCAATTTACAGGCACTTTTGAATTGTCAAGGAGTCGATCAGTCAGAAATATGAAGCTAGTTGCCCATTCCAAAGCGTAGTAGGTACTTTGGAGAAGAACGGGCAAGAAACTCCATGGACACTCTTTTAAATAATATTGTTGTTACAAATATATTAGTTACATCTATTAATGTTGACACTATAAGTGAGAACGATGTACAAAAACCGTACACGTTAAAAGCGTCCAGAGTGCAGCAAAACATAATTAAAAACAATCCAAAAAATAAATGATTAAAATAAGCCGTGGCAGCTAAGAGATGACCAGTCTCAACTGACGGCGCCCGTTCACGAACATGACGCATGGATCAACACCATTCAGCTCAACCATTTTGAAGGGAGCTAAATGATCCCTCACGGACAGTGGTGGGCCCAAACTAAATTGTCATATCTTATTTATTTAGAATATCGAAAATCAGCTTTAACTCAATCTGGAAGCGAAGAAATAAGAGAAAGAGAGTTTTCGTGAAATTATCGATTTATAAAGAAATAAATTGGGTGAACAGTTTACAAAAAAAAAACCTTCGCACTTGGTAGCATTAGGTAGGTAGGATCTCAAAGTAATCAAATGTACTATATATACCTAAACGAATCTGTCAAGAAAGTACCGTTAGTTATTCATCTAAATTTATTTTATCGCCTTCAAAGTATGCTCCTTCAGAAACGATACACTTACGCCAACGAATAATCCAATCATCAAAACATTTTTGATTAGATATCGATAACAATCTGTTTTATAATATGTTTAGTCTGTCACTGGCATGTCAGCTGACTGACATTGGCAATAGACAGTTGCCGACTGCTCTTGCTTGCTCACTCGTTTGACCGTTTCGTGTTTTCCGATGCATTTTGAGTGATTTCCCGCTTCCTTTCATTTTCAACGACCATTGTTTTGTTTTTTACGGATCCTGACCCTGTCTACATTGTAGAAGCAAGGATCGTAACTCTTGCTTTTACACTGGACACCGAAGATTGCTCACAAGTTTCACTATTATTTTTCAGCGACTTTTCAGCGAGGGACTGATAAATTTGAATCTATTAATTCACACCATTTTTATCACGTTACATTCAGGTCCATGATTGTATGTAATCCTTTCCGTCTCCTTTAATGAACTCAAATACTCAAGTATTCTAATAACAAAGATTTTTTGGTTGAATTTTATTTTAATTTTTTTTATTAAACGTAATCCAAAGAGTCATAAAAACGACATAAATGTGTTACAAATATGTCGGAAAAAAATTGATTGGCGCGAATTGGCAATATGGCGTCGTTTAATCCGTCCACGTCGTACCAGAGACAATGGTTCTGGCGGGAGTTTTTATTGAAACAATTTACGGATTCCTGGTCGAGCGGAGCGCTTGTCCGTAATCCTTCCTCACTGAAAGGTTGTTTTATTGAAATAAGCACAGTTAATTAATGTTTAATTTTCCGGATGTTATTCAGATTATGTCCTTTTGATGTTTCTGTCTCTTTGTATTTACTGTCAATGATTTCAAGCCTATTTTACCAACCATCTTAGTATTCGTAGCCTCTCGAAAAAGTTTTTTTCCTCTACGGAAAAGGAACAAGCACTGAGAAGTAAATTGTGTATTCTAAACCAGTCTTAACCTATTTCAAACATCGCTATAAAATATGGCTTTACACACAAAAAAACAATATTCAATTACCAAGTTTCTGGTTCTACAGTCTGGTATTATATCCGACCCATTTTGTAAAACCGACACGTTCCCGCTAAAGGTTATCTTACCCTACTTTCCAAAATAATCTAATCCCCACTTTATCGAGTGGGCAAAAGAGCGCGCGTAAACAAAATGCCATCGCGAAAATGGCGTCCATTTTCATTCATATTTCGTCCGTCGCGTTCCAACGATTACGGTTTGCGAGGCAACGGTCGGGTTCTTTTTTCACGGCAATTTGGGCGGTATTTCCAGTGGACTTTTTGCGGCCAGTTTTAATCGGTGTTGCCATTTTAGAGAGCTCGCCGACGAGGGCGTTTCATTATCTGTCCTTTTTTGAAGCGTTGTTATTTGAATGTCTCGGATGCCTACCTGCTGTGGAATATTTTAATTATTGTTTTTGCTTGATCTATTTTTTCTTTCTTTTCAGATGAACATAACGTTAAATATGATACGATGACGTGAAAGCGATGCTGCTGCAGCAGGCGTCGTCGTCGCCTGGTCCCAGCGGCACGGCGAGTCCCAAACAAGCTCCCAGTCTCAGACCGAACCCAAGTCCATGTTTTAATAGTAGAGCGACTGGGAGTCCAAGTTTGAGCGATGGAGCTTCAAGTTCAAACAGTCCCAGGTTGGGCGGCAATAGTCCCAAGTTGGGTGCCAGTCCAAAATACGGCAGTCCGAGGTTGGGGACTGGGAGTCCAAAGCTGGGCCGGGCGGCGCTGGAGGATGAAGCCGCGCTGGAGAGGCTGCAGGCTGAACTGAAGGAGGGCTGGACGGTGCACACGGGGAGAGATGGCAGACTGTATTATTGCAAGTAAGTACATCTTACCATAGCAATATGCATAACAGTCAGTATTTACATTTCACATCCTGAAATAAATATTAATGTTATGTACTGTCTGTGTAAACAGTGTAATAACAGAACGAATGTCATGAATAAATGAAAAACCAAAAATATAATTTTACAAAACATTTTACATGAAAAAAAATTGTGTGCGAAGTGTCATACTGTAAAATCCTTTGCATTAATTTTAAAACGTCAATTTTGTTGATACATAAAATATGAATACTTACTGTACCTACCTACCTAAATACAGTAACGTAAATTCTACAGCTACATTAAAAAAAGACGAAATCAACTTTGGCTTCCAACAAACAATAATCTGGGATCAGTTGCGACTACGAAATCTAGCAAAACATTAATTGGTTTCCCTCTTTGGAAAAAAACAAAGATTTCCAGGGCGTGCGTAAAGCTTAACATAAAATCTGGCAAATACTACCAGATCAAGATATACGGTTTACGGTTTAAGACATTTATTTCTCAAAAAAATACATTTCACTTATACATGGTAATCTTAAAACGAAATATAAGAATTACTTATGAGGAAGGTAAGTTTTCGTAAATAAATAAGTTACATATCAGACTATTGTTTATTCTCTCTATTGTGGAAAACCGCGTGTTTAAAGAGAGCTAGAACAGATATCTGTTTCAACAGTGACAGTGTTCGAAGCCGAACAAGAGATCCAATTATCGAGGCGAATGCAACCGCTCTCAACTTTCAAAGTTCAGGCACAAAGTAACAAGGGTAAGAACTGTAAGAAGGACCATTAGATTTATTGGTACTCAGTAGATGTGGCATATTTAATGAGGCTCGGCAGCATTAGTTGACCTGGAAGTTGACCAACGTTGAGCAAAGCTAAGGAAGCCTAGACAGATGTATGGACATGATACATTCTAAAACATGCTTCCGAACACGGAACAAACTTAAAACGGTGCAGTGTTACTTAATACTTGAAGCTTGCTTGCAATTCAAATTTCTTTTTTTAAAATTAATCATCAGGCATTTGCCTCTGTCTTGGGGGTCGGAATTGCGACATTTTCAGGTTTAAGGATAGTACGTAGTGATCATTACCTAATACTCGTAGGTTAACATAAACTAAACTTAAACTGAACTAAATAAATAAAAAATTATAACACCAAAATATACATTGCCATTAGCATGAGATCAAACAAAGCAAAATAGAATCGTCAGTATGAGATCAACTAAGTAACAATATAATAAGTATTATCGAAAAAAAAAAAACTAATTATCATGAAATCAAGAAAATTATGTAAACTTTTGTTAATTTGCTGAATTGATGATTTAATTCTGTGTTTGGCATTTGCAACTCTATGCAATTTTACTTGCGCTTCATTCGGTAGTCTGTCTAAGAATTTTGACGAACTAAGCAAACAATGTGAAGTCTGCATTGGATGGATTATTGAATGGATGCAGTATTCTGCTGCTCATATAAATTGTCAAACTTGTAAAAACTTATCTTGAAAGTACTTTGTCTTAAGCAAAGTTGAATTTAAGTAAGATCTCTTGATGTAATAGAGTAACATTGTATTTAGTAGCCAAATTACATCTTTGGTAATGTTTCGGCAAAACTATTTCTATCGTATCTATCTTTTATTATCCATCCAACAAAAGACAGCAATATTTATTTGGAGACGGCAGTAAATGTAGGTCGAAGGAGCAGAATTTATTGGTTGTTACCCGTGTATCGATGCTCGGGGATGATTTGATCGCAATAAGAGGTCGAACGTGTCACCAATTTCGTCTCGCACTAGCTTATGATAGCAATATCGAATCGATTTATAGTAAAATGGGAATCTTGAGCTGTTTTTGGAATTGGCTTGATTTGTATTCATATATTTATGATATACGTTTAAATACATTACATGTTTATGGTTTCTATCTATGCATAGGCCAGTCTTTACGATTGATGAATGGATAAGGAGATACATTTACGGGCAGAATGTACAATGATTATATGACATAAACTTCCGCAAATTGCATTGTCTTTCTTTTCCGATACGTAAATGAGGCTGTATTTGTCCTCCATCAAGATTACAAAGGATTTTTGTAGAAGGGAACCTTTCGGGAACTTTTTCACCTACTTGAGATAGACCTGAGTCTACTTTAGAACTCCTACCTATCTCTTCACGAAATAGAGCAGGACTATGTAAACCAGTTTTGATAACCTAGAATTTGTGTTATAACATCTAACAAACATACAAACATATGCAGACTATATTACTCGCTACAACAGTGTCATCTGACTATCGATTCTGCACTAGTAGTTTGTAATAATCGAGTGCGTTGGACGGCCTGGCTTGCTCGCAGGGAGGTGGAGCGCGGCCCTACAATGGCATAACTGCGTCGCCGTCGGCTTTGAACACGCGCTTGTGACGTCAATATTTTCCCGCCATTGTCAGTAAATAGGGTTGCTTGTGCTTAAAATTATATTTGAATTTATCAAAACCGCTGAAGCCCGGCTGGTTCCATAAATTGACTAATTACAGGAAAGATATCTTTGCCTGACCGACCTCCTTTTCATAAAACCGGTCTCCATACTCTTTGTGAGGAGCCGCCATGCCAAGACTGTAATTGCCTCGTCCTAAAAATCGGCACCGAGACTGCAATAGTGGCGATTTAAAGATCTCCCTCAAAACGGAACACTGATGCCTTCCTTTTATCTCTCAATAACATCTTAACTAGTCTCAGTACCTTGAAAATATCTCTGTCATTGGAGATATTAACATAAACATCTGTCCGGAAGACCAAGGCCCCAAATCCTTAGAGTACTTAAATTTATGTGCATACCACGGTATCACAATCTCAGGCTCTCACTGCTGTAGTGCAATCAACAATCACTGATCATCAGGCTGTTCTGCTATGTCTTCATCGTAGGCAGGCAAGAACATTTGCCCACGACTCCGTCAGCAAAGTTAATGTCGACAACTTAAACTCTAATTTATCCCAAATTAATTGGCAACCGGTCTATTCCACATCTGACGCAAATGTTGCTATGGAATTTCTCATAACAACTATTCAGCCAGAAATTGTATCAAACACTACCGTTTTAAAATTATCCCAGGCCTGATCCGTTGCATGAGACACAGGGACAGACTACATTCAAAGTTAAGAAAGTCACCTGAAGATGCCACAGTAAATACTATTTACACAAGGTACCGAAATTTCTGCAACCATCTACTAAAGAAAGTTAAAACTTCGTACGAAAAGAACCTATTGAAAACTGCGGGCACAAATAACAAAAAAATATGAGATGCTATAAATACTATAACGAACACTAAAAAGACAAAAAATACCGCAATGGAATTAATTAATACATCCAACGCAAGGGAATCGGTGGGAAAAGTCAATGATTTCTTTGTCAGTGTAGGCAAAGCCTTGGCTGATAGTACAACAATCTGTGCGAATCCGGAGCACCTTCATTTCGCATCTGAAAACACAAAACACTGTCTAAAATCTCTAGCCATATTGGCAACAGATGAGACGGAGGTGGAAAGTCTGATCATGGGTCTGAAAAATAACTGTTCCGTTGGTTGGGACTCTATACCAAATAGTCTTCTTAAAGAAAATAAACGCATACTTGTGCCCCTTTTAACACATATTTTTAATACTTGTTTATCACAAGGTGTTTTCGCAACAGAATAAAGACCGCATCACCAACTATAGGTGCATTTCTATTCTGCCCTCAGTATCCAAGCTTCTGGAACGCATCCTCAATAAAAGACTCATAATCTGCCTAGAAACAAATAACCTTCTTTCTCGTAAACAATTTGGTTTCCGAGCTGGCAAGTCGACAAGTGATGACGCCCATGTGCTTGTTGATTATGTAGTAGGAAATTTAGATGCAGGCAAAAAGACTATGGGCATATTCCTAGATCTGGCCAAAGCCTTTGACACGGTCTCTGTGCCGTTGCTTTTGCAAAAATTGGAACGAATAGGCGTTAGAGGAGACCAACTCAAAATAATCAAAGACTATCTTTCTGATCGCACACAATATGTGAAAATAGGTGATAGCACAAGCAGTTACTTACCTCCTTCGGTGTCCCTCAGGGTAGTATTTTGGGTCCAAGTCTATTTCTTATGTATTTAAATGACCTTTGTGAGCTAAATCTCGATGGAGGTAAAATTATATCGTATGCGGACGATACGGTGCTTCTGTTTTCTGCTGATTCATGGGATAATGTCTATAGGATTGCGCAGATTGGATTTAATATAGTAAGCCACTGGTTACAAAATAATCTACTCACCCTTAATGCAGATAAAACGCAATATCTCACCTTTTCTATGTGGAACTGTAATCCACCACGCTCAACTCTCTCCATAATAGCACACAATTGCTGTAACAATGTGAGCTGTTCTTGTCCAGCCTTAGTAAAAGCGAAAAAAGTTAAATATTTAGGAATAATTATTAATAATAATCTATCTTTTCGACCTCATATAAACATGGTTACTTCTAGGGTAAGAAAAGTTATATTCGTTTTAAAAAATCTTAGAAACGCAGCTGACCCCAAATTGATTAAGCAAGTGTACCTAGCGCTTGGTCAACTTATTTTAAGATTATTTTCCTATATTTTCCCACTTTTTTATTATGACTTGATTGTTATTGTATAGAGGTCAAACATAGTTATTTATAATATATGACCTACAACAGGGGAAGAGCGCTGATGTCTGAAATACAGATTTTTTATATCTAGTGCAGGCACAGATGTTCAAATCGACTCATAGAAACAAGTGTTTTAAAGTGGATCATCTTAATATTAAATTGTTATATGTTTTTAAACAAATAAATTATACTTATACTTATACCTGAAAATTGCCTTCAACTTCTTAGAAGATAAACTTATAAACACAAAGAAAAAAATAACCCGCCAACATTACGACAAAGACAATAAACAGAAATCTGTGAACCAGCTCAGTATTAGTTCAGCACACAGCAGGCCAAGTGTTGGTACAAGATTTGAATGTGATTGCACGACTGTTTGGAGCAAGCTATTTCATTCAATTTGCATGCAAATACGCGTGTCTGTGAGTAAATAAACTTGCGTTGGCTGTCACTATGTGAGCTGTGGTTCCTTGAAGTACGTTTATAGGACAAGGAAGTTTGTGTGGGAGTTGAGGGTTAAGGCTGCTTTTATTGGGGTAGTTCTATCTTTGTTCACATCAAGTTCAGCTGTAAATCTTCTTTTCTTTTTCGTGTCTGCGCGAGCTATATTGCAGTTTTGATTTAATGATTAGACAGAGAAAGGTAGCGGGAGCAACAGTCCAGCATCTGCATGATGTGTTGGTCATTGTTATGTATCGTTACACGATAACAAGATACGTGCGGTACGTAACTAAGGAGTTATATAAATGTGGATTTAGAATAATCCGGGATTTTGGTCAAGCGTGACGATTTGGTTTAAATTCTGTCAGTATTTGAATCGAAGTACTCGACTCCGAAAGGTTTGGTACTACTGTTGACTAGTGTCCCTGCCTTTTCCCCAAAACTACTTCACATTTATAATGGGTGTAAAAAGACACTTAACGAAGCCGAGAGTCACCGGTACTCCGCTTCATTGTTACTGCTGGGGAGTTTGTTGCGCCACTTCTTCTTCCCAGCTAAAGCACTAGGAAGTGGTGAAGGGCGGGCTTTTTGGGGGACTGTCTTATGTAATTTTGACGTTCGAAAAGTGCTGATTCTCAGCCTAATTTGAATAAATGACTTTTGATTTTGATTTTCTTTCTTTCGTACCGGACAATACCTGGGAACCTTCTGGTTATATTGAAGGTCAAAGTTCCAAAAATTTAAATACCTGCACGACCCCTGTACCGTTGCTTGCACCCATAAGCACAATGGTTTGCGTGTAACACGTTGCGCACTACCGTAAACAGCGACTTATCACACCAAAAATAAAATTCGTTCCCAGCAATTATTTTGGGCTATGTTACTTAGTTTGAGATACGAAATATGTTGTTGACGGCTACGTGATGGGTCTCTTTACACCCTGTATGTACAGCATGTAACAAAAAACCTGTCCGATCCAATAAAGGCGTATTCCTGGTTTAAAATACGTACTAGAAAAAATTGTAAAAAAATGAAACTCATAAAAACCTAAAGTTTTTAATATGTATTTAATTTTTATGAACCATGCGGAATTTAACACAAAATATGGAAATTTTCATAAGTTGACAACACTCCACCGGCTGGTGAAATCTTTCCATTTTTACCTATTTTATTTCAAAGGACACCGCCCCGCACTAGCCGCGCAGTAGGCACTCTTTTAACGAGTCATCGACCCTTTGATGTAGCCGACTGGTTGCCTACTGGCACACTACTTGTTTGTTGCCAGTCTCACGTGGCGATAGCTTTCGATCGGATGTCCATACGCATCACGTGCCGCTATCATATCGCGCACAATGTCGTATTCCAATCACGAATATTTTAATACGTTGTGTTTTATTTATGGGGTCATGATAAACAAATGGTTTTTTAAAGTAAGTGTGATTAAAAAAATACGCTTTTGACTCCCTCAAATCGTACACAAGTGTACGTCAAAATTGAATAAAAGGTGTCGAATATGTATTAATATTGGGATAGACATGTGAAACACGATCGCCGAGGTATGCAACAAGTAAATGTTTAAATAAAATATTTTGGCAATGTAGGTACCAACTGTAGGTACAGTGTACAGTGTACCTACATTGCCAAAAGCACATACTACGAGTATTAACTCAATAATAATTGTTTCTTGATAAAAATAATCAGCTCAGAAATCTGGGTCATTAAGCGTCTATGCTTACAATACAATATCAGCTGATACCTACGCGTAGGCATAACGTAGGTTTCTTTAGTCATAAGTTTGGCGGCACGCGACAAAGCACCGCCTCGCTCAGGCGGCTTCCTTCACACGAAACTGTAGGTGAACTTTGTCGAGCGAGTGTACGCAGTACAGTACAGTTGTTACATGCTGTATAAGAATAGCACTATATATCTACTCTCCAAAGTACATACATAATTGCTTTTGTTTAAATATCGGTTTAACCACAAAACTAAAATTTTATTTATAAATCAACATGTCTAATTCTTCAATATTTCACCAAATGGTTTTTCTCAATGTTTGCAACGTTACAACCCTAATGCTAAGCCATCAAGGCGGACGCGCGTCACTCGTTCCCGCCTTCATTAGACGGATTGAATTGAAACAATGTAGGTACGCGATATCCGCTTGTAAATTATACGCACACATCCGCCTATAGCAAAATAATACACTTTTGATTATAGTTTTCCTGCTGTGAAACAATGGGATAGTGATATACTCTCGCTAATTGATGTGTTGGAAAAGTTGTTACGATGACAGATGTCACATTGTCACGGCTCTGTGATTGCGCGGGTAAACTTTGGCGGCATCTCGGCCATATTTATTTCACTGTGATTTTAAAAATGGTTTCGGCGTTCGGCGAAAGTTCTGCAGTTTAAATACCTATGTTTTTAACAATTTTTTTCATTTAAACTTGTTAACTTAACTTTGACAGGTGTCGTATTTGGCGTAGGAAAATGGTTGTATTTCTGCTTAAGTTTGGTTAATTTTGAACTTTAAGACTATGTAATATTATTGTGGCAAAGCTGGGAATAGTTAATGACCATAAGGCATATGTAGGTAGTTACGTGTCTTGACTTTGCAAACATATATCTGATTGTGTAAACATTAATCTTCTTGCCTGCTTATATTGAGTCTTCAACATCTTCACGTTAAAACTTATTACCTACATAATTATAATTTTCTCACTTGAACAGACGCGAGATATCAGATATCAATACGAAGCTATGCGAGAGGAATGCCAATTCATACTATCACGAATGCGAATCTCAAAGAAAAATGTGGAAAACATGTTTTTAATACCAACGGCGTTTTTATTTTTATTGCCGAGATTTTTATGAAATGTAAGTATCTAAAATAAAGAAGGCACAATCTTCTTACTTTCTTGCATTTTTAACGCTAAATGAACCATTGAAGATAATTTTTTTCGGTATTTTTAACACGTTCAGACCGGCGTGTACCACCGGTGGAGCACGGAGTATTTGCTGCCACGGCGAGGTGTACCACCGGTGGCCACGTCACACTATACTTTCAATGTACTAACAAATTCGCGCCGCTTTGAGAGAAAGTGTTGTATTTACCGTTCCCGCCTAGTAAAATAGACAAATTTTCATAGTGTAGCTCAGGAGGAGGATATAATTTCGAAAAGTAACCAAAAAACAGTATTGAAAAATTGTATTTATTAGAAAAAAAATTACATAATCACGACATAAATTGTACGAAATGCGAATTGTTTATGATAAATTACCTACGTTGAGAGAATGTAATAATAAGAAAATTAAATCAAAATTGTAAAAAATATAAAATAAAATGCCATTATGGAGGGTATAAAATGAAAATTATTTTGCATGATTAGTATTGAAACAATCCAAACACATTGGTTTTTCACACGCAGAGCAAAATGTATTTACGCGTTTCGATTTTTTTCTAGCCATACTCGTAGATTCGGTTGTTGTAAAATGGTCGTAACAAGGTCTGCATCTCTTTCGGGTATCTCTGAGCTTTCCTTCCGTTTTCTCTAACTTGTGTTTGGCTTTCTTTGTGCATGGGGCCTACCCTCCTCTGCAGCGTCATCGGGTTGATTATCAGTGCTGGGGTTGCTAATCATCTCTTTTATTATTTGTTCCCGAAATTCTAATATACTTAGTTTTTTTCCTGCTGCAAATTTTTGGTGAATAACCCAAGCATTTACCAACATTGTGCCACAGACAATCTCAATGATTAGCTTGCGGTACCATTTTAGGGTTTTTCTAAGGCTGGTATAGTACGACGCCATCTGATCAGAAATATCCCCTTTTTCGCATTATTATAATCCAAAACAGAGTATGGTTTCGCTACGACAGTGTTTGGCCTCTAGCGATGTGGCATTGGCACTAGAGCTCCTGTATGATTATTGCAGGTCGAAAGCATATGAACTGTACGTTTGTCGGTCCATTTTATATATTTGACACCCGTTCTATTCTTCAGAGCCAACACTTGACCTTTTCTCTGCTTGGACTTTACCACTTGCTTTGGTAGATGCTTGTGGTTCTGTCGGACTGTGCCACACAAAAAAGTCTGCTTGTCCATTAGTGTTTCTGCTAGTGGTACGCTTGTGTAAAAAATATCGCTGTAGAGAGTGCGACCTTTTTCTGTTAGCCCGTCCATTCGTTTTGTTTGGTTCTGATTTATGAGACATCTTTACTTTATATTACGATTACTAGCTTATTAGAAAGAGAGAAAGCATAATTCCTGTCTAATCCTGTCCGTGTCCACCGGTGGCGCACCCCGCCCGGCAAGACTTTTGGTTCATGGGGCGGTGATGTACCACCGGTGGCCATATGAAGATTTGCGCCGTAGGATACCAAGTACCTACTCATGAGGTGCCGGTCTGAACGTGTTAAAAATAATAATTTACGAATACTACCTGTGCAGTTTTGATAGTGACATTAATATTTTATCGTGTAAATCGGTGCAAAATGCCAGGCAGCAGAGTTGGCATCTTTGCTAACTGCTGAAATCACAGGTTGTGCCTGACGCACTAAAGTATATTTTCAAATGGAGGCTCATATAAAGCAGTCCAAAACCATTGATTCTTGAAAACATAGGTTCATTAAGGATCATTAAGGATGGCATCTATTGAAAATTTCACAATTATAGCATATTTCTACGTGAACAAAAAATCCTATAATGTAGTGGGGTATCGGAAAACGCTCTGAAACTGTTATCTAGGAGGTTTTGCCACTAAACCGCGCCCGATTATTTATTTATTTATTTATTTAATTCAGACACAAATGATCCATATTTATGTTAATATACTTAAAAATTATGTTAGTAACAAATGATATACGTGGCACAATAATCATACAGTAGATAAGATCCTATACCGGTTCTTATCGACATGCAACTGCACACAATGCCACATTGATGGACAGTCCATTTTGCCAGCCACAACTCTAAGAATGCCATTGCCACTGCCGCGGACTCGACTAAGCAAAGATGCCGCTCTTTTTCTAAGGATGGCATGAAAGCCATCGATGCGAGCGTCGGCAAACATGCCTGACGCGCTGCAGTGCTTCGGCAGCCGCAACAGCATCCTAAAGGCATTGTTATACTGAACGCGCAGGGCGTTGATTGTCTTCTGCGTATAATTGACCCATAGACTGCACGTATAAAAAGATTGGCAAAACGCCCGAAACAAAGTTACTTTTACTGCCTTAGAGCAGCGTGCAAATCTACGAGCCAACATATTGCATCGGACAGCCAACGCCCTGCGCTCCCTCTCAATGTCCTCGTGGTCCGAGAGGTCATCCGAGACCCAGTGGCCCAGGTACTTGAATCGCGAAACTCTGGGTAAAGAAATACCGTCTATGAGGACGGGTGGTACGTTCATGACCTTATGGCCTGGTGATTGGAACACCAATAGCTCACTCTTCTTTACATTATACCTGAGCCCATGAGCCCCAGCGTATTCCACACATATAGCAAGGAGTTTACGTACCGCGCTTATGGAGGGGCCCAATAACACCATATCGTCAGCGTAGCTGATGTTGTTTACAAATTTTCCGTCTATGGAGCAGCCGACATTGGTGTTGCTGAGTCTCTCGATGAGCCCATTTACGTACAGATTGAAGAGACGAGGCGAGGTTAAACCTCCTTGCCTTACTCCACACTTCAGTCTGTACGCATCGGAGGTCGCACACGCCCACTTAATGACATTAACTTGGTTGTTGTACCAATAATCAAAAATTCTAACGACTTCTTCAGGGAGGCTGGTTTCTGTCCTCATTTTGTACCATAGCACACCATAGGACACCAAATCGAAAGCTTTCGAAAGGTCTAAAAAACAGGCATAGACTGGAGTCTTCCTATCGGTGTAGTACCGGACAGTGTGCTTGAGGCATAAAACTGCCGTTTCTGTTGATAGCCCGCGTCTAAAACCGAACTGCGCGTCATTCAGCTTTATGTGGCTGTTCAAAATACGATCAAGCAGACTGTCCAGCACTTTCGCCACGGTAGTAGCTAGCGAAATGGGCCTATAATTGCTGTTGTCTGACGCATCACCAGTTTTATTTTTGATTATTGGCACAACCACGGTCTTCATACAATCATCCGGCAAATATGAGTGTCTTACACAAAATGTATAAAACATAGCCAGAAGCCTTGGCAGGTGAACCCCCGCATGCTGCAAATGCTCAATACTAATTCCATCGTGACCTGGGGACTTACCCCTCGTCATATGCTTTATAACGGTTGATATATGCTTAGCAGTAAAAGCTGGTAATACTGCCTGCCCAAGCGAATTTTGCCTGATTTCACCAGCATTGAGCATACCCGGCACACAGGAAGGAGGTTCTATCTGAAAAAGACTTTTAAACATGTTCGCAATGTCTCGAGGCTCAGTTACTCCGTTAACATTTAGAGGGACAGTGGGATTACTGTTAAGTTTTCTCGTGCCTTTCCAAAAGCTTTTAAAATTTTTGTCTGCGTGGTGTGATGCGAGAATATCCATTTTAATTTCCTCTGCGTTACTTTGACACCATTTTATTTTGGATTTAAAAAGACGTCGAGACTCCACCATGTTATTATAGATAGGTCCACTTGCAGGCCTACCGTATAGTAACCAGGTTTGAAAGTTTACCCTGGCAACCTCGTGAGCACCACGAACATGTCTATTCCAGCCTAATACAACACGTTTTCGTTTAGTTATAGTAACTCTGCAATTCGAACTAACCACTGCCGCTTCACACATAGTCGCAACAATATCCTTGTACATTTTGTCTATTACTATTCTATGATCCTTATTGTTACATAAATCGTCACAGCATTCCGACAATTCCGATGGAAAATCTACCTTTCTAAAGTGATCATTGCATATATTACTATAAAGTTGTTTTTGTTGCTCATCCCTATTGGCCCACAGTATGCCATTAGGGGATTTTTCAAGTATTAGTAACTGTGGTTTCATTACAGAAAGACTACAACATACTTCTAGGGGATAGTGGTCAGACCAAGAACAGTCATAGAGCACCCTCACACTCAGTACGGACTGCCACGCAGACTCCGTCACCACACAATGGTCAAGCCAGCTTGTGCTGCCGTGGGCTTCACTAACGAAAGTAAAGGTCCCCGATGAAATTCCTAACTTTTCTATATCCGCACATACCCATTGCTGCTCGTTACAGAACTTTAGAAGTTCCTTTCCAAACAACGCACAAGGACTAGCATTAAAGTCTCCTAAAATGTACACATTCGCAACTTCGGTGTTTTCAATTAAAGCACTTATTTCACTAAGACAGTCGGTAAATTCTATTAAGTTCTCAATGGAGTTCACCGGCATGTACACAGATATTATTACAAAGGATCGATCGCACACAACTACCTTAATTGCCGTGAGACGCACACTATTGCACGGGATCACTGTCACCGAACTAAACGCAGTTTTACGCCAGAGCAGAGCAACACCGCCATACGGTCTGCCTCGTACTAGGCCCGCAGACGAGTCTATAGCCGATTTGCCACAGTAGTCAAAGTCTTGGTCGATTGTTCCAAGGATCGGCAAGTCGTGCGGGAACAGCCACGTCTCCTGTAGGGCTATTATGTCTGCTCGACGACACAGGGTTCTTACATAGTCCACAGAGCGTACTAATGACTTACAGTTAAATGAGATAAAACTGCTAAGTGAGGGTCTTTCTAGTTGTTGAGTGGCCATTTTGATTTTTATAAATGTGTCTTCGATTTCCAAAGTCTATGAAACGCCGAAAAGATATCCCTTCAGGCCAAATACGGTCGTCCATGAACGTAGCCAACTTGTGCCTAGGGACTAGTATCTTATAAGCATCGTACTCCTTATGTTGCTTCATTATAATTTTCTCCAAGGTTACACAAACTTGTGTTTTAGTCATAATATAACTAGCAATGTCTGCAGGTGAAGTTCCTTTGTCAACATTGTTTATAAACAAAGGGAGTCTCACATCTGCAGCCTTAAACTTACACTGTGGCGAGGTAACAGCTACGCCTTTTTGTCCTATAAACCTATTTTTATGCCTGTTTCTCTGTACCTCCGTCCATTCACCGCCATTCATTGGTTGTTTCCATTCACCTGGCGCACGCGCAATATCTGCAAACGAGTGAGACTCAGGCAAACAGCTGTTGCTAGGCGCCACGGCTGTCACACCACTCGACTTGCAAGTGGGCTTCAATTTCTCACACACCATATGCTCTGTCTTTCTCGCACCCCCCGCAGCCGACCCCTCGCTCGTAGTGCTCATACCAACCTCTTGCCGCACTGTTTGATTATTCGGTGCAAACGAAACCGCTTTATCACACTCAGCCACAACATCAATGCTACCGTGTAAAGGGGACGAACAATCACACTCATGCTCATCAGGCTCAATATTCGTACTATTTATTCGCTTCGGAGATCTCAACGATATTGACGACAAGTGCGGAAGACCCTCAGGTCGGCTATCATAGGCAAAGCTAGCTTGCATACAAGATGCACCTCTCCTTAGGTTAATGTTCCTATAGTCATCCTGCATAATAGTTTTATTCAAACTGTCAGGAGTCACAGCGCACACACCACCGTCAGCGTTAAGTTTTAACAATTCCTGCTTTGTTTGTAACAGCTGGTCTACAGTGACATACGTACTTTTAAACAATTTGATTTCATTTTGTAGGATAACGATATCTTTTAAAAGTCTACTGACGTCTACATGATCAAACGTAATTGGAGGTAGTTTGTTTAAATCATGAGCTACGAAAATAGGAATCTACTCAGGGTCTACATTCTTAAAAACTTCTATAATATCAAAGAGGTCTTTCTTGCTCTTTCCTTCTTTGTTTTTACGTTTTATTTGACGTATACCAGAAGAAACAGATTGAAACAGTAATGACTTAGCTTTTTCGATGTCTTCTGTTGAAAAGGCAGAACTACATATCCTCACTAGGCTTTCACTGTCCATCACTTCATGTTTCTGTTGCACAAACGTTAACAGTTCATTAACCACGAGATTACAATTATTACACTTAAGCACATTAGCCGACGACATTTTTAACAACGATTAGTATTACCCTACAACACCTGCACGCAACGAGCGCTCAGCGGGGACTCATCATCATCATCATTTTACCATGCAAAACTATATGTTTCGACCACATAGAGCTTGGGCTAGGGCTGTTTATTAATATTTTGATCGACAATACGATTGGCGAACGGATAAAGGAAATATTTTCAATGGAATTGTGTTAGGAATACAATTTTCAATAAGATCTCCGCTTTGTTTAAAAATATAAATAATATGTGACCGCCATTTATTTAGTGCTTTTACAGAATTTTTGTCTTTTTGCTCGGCTTCTAAAGATCGTAGCGTGATGTTAAATAGTGTTTCTCAAGAATTAGGCTATCAACAGCAAACATATTTTTTAAACCCGACCGCTAGTTTCAGAGATTAGCGCGTTCAAACAAACAAACAAACTCTTCAGCTTTATTATTAGTATAGAAATACACATTCTACCATATTTAAAAGACAAGATTCTTTTTGTCTTTTCACCTGACTAATCTAGAGAATTATTTCTTTATTTTCATCGAATTCCATCCCCAATAATTTAAAATTTCCGAAATAAAGAATCCGATTCCCTGTAATATATATTCTTCCATCTGGGAATACCAGTTTGTATTTGGAGTGTTGCCAGTTAATTACAGGCGTCGTGAACAGACGACAATCGTACACAATGTGCTTATGTGCTGGATTTGCTGACGGTTTCAATGTCGTTACCGAATCTCGGGGAATTACAGCTCGAGCTGATATATTAGGTGCTTTGGGTGTCAATGACATAGCTTTTAGTAAATGCAGTTCAACGCTTACGTAAAGGGCGTGTTTATTTATAATTTAGGTGACATATTAAATTACATCAAACTTAGCTATAGGTATATCGTCTGGATTGAATTTAAAATACTCCAAAATCCACCGGTTTTCCTAAAAATTAATAGGTAGTATTATTAGTCTAGAAATTTTAATACTATCAACTAAAATGCTAGTTCAAAACTTATTGTAAATATAACTCGGAGCTATACAAGTTCCATCTAAGATATTTCTTATACTCGAAGAGATCTTAGACAAAACTTAAATAATATTTATAATTAAATACGAATCAGTCTCACTTTCATGACCTTTTCAGTCTTAAGTAGATCTGGCTGATTTTGGCTTTAGCCAATGTTTACACTGAAAACAAAAGTTTGTGGTAGGTAAGTGGGGACTGTGGGGGGTTAGGTTTATTTTGTTGCGGAAGTGTCAGTTCACACGGAACGATCAACAATCGATCATGCGTTGGTAGTAACACTCCAACATTGGGCTGGCCTAGCAGAGTAAGGAGTATCAATATAATAAGAGGCCATCTTATGTTGGTACTAATTACCATTTTCATTTCTCATTACCGTTCGTTAAAAATACGAAAGGAAAAAATGGTATTTAAATAAACGGTAATTAGGTTTTTGTAAACTTTCTCACATTATACGTTATTTATAGAACTTTATAACTTAGAAACTTAATCAAAGCAAAGAGTATCCTATGGCGACTATTACAGTGCATACAAATGATAAATAAGCATAATATACTTAACACGGGAAACTCGAACGGTAAGGAGATTTTTGTTTGCCAAACACGATTTCTGCGTGATTAAGACCAGGCTACAGTTGGCGCCAGATCACTCTTTGACGTGTGACCCACACAAGTCGTGACACGGATCTGCGAGCCTAGAAAAAACTTTTCTGATAGAGTTAACGCCAGACGCTAACGACAAAATGTATGACAATGACATTACCCGTGGAAAGGTCATCTAATGTCACGTACGCGGAAAAAAATTACCCTGCGACTGTGTTAATTAATCGTAGTGTTTGGACCATTCTCAATGTTGTTACAAACTACTTAAAAATGTTCTTTAATGTAGTTATAGTTTTGGTAATCGGTAAAACGTCTTGTTACTTACCATCTAAATTACTATTAAAATACGATCTATAAGGTATACTTATGGCTTTTCGAGCATGAACTGCTATTTGCTGCTGAGATTTGAGGAACGTTTATGAATAAAACTTACATGTTTATAACAACAGGAATATGTTATGTACATTTGTATACTTATAGTACTGAAACTGCGTTTTCCGTGAGATAAAAAAGACATAACTGTGTATCTCACTAAGAAGTTATGTGAGGAGGGCCGCGTAATATGCACATTTTAAAAAAAGTCACCCCATGTACCAAATTTCATCCGAATCCGTTCTGCCGTTTTAGCGAGAAAGCGTAACAAACAAACATACAAAAAATCAATTTTTCTCTTTATAACATCAGTTTAGATTCTAAAGGAACTTTGTCTATGTTACCATTTCACGCCTAAACCACAAAACGGATTTTGATAAAATTTGGGGAGGATAGATGGCATCCAGGGAAGGACACAGGTTACTTTTTGTCGCGGTAGCACGTTCCCGTGGGAAAATTTCCGACATCCACGTTGTCCAAGCTTCGGGCAGAAGCTAGATCTTTAATATTTTCACGCGCTCTGAGGGCGAAAATATGGGAGTTAGCTGGGGAGGAGAAGGGCCGAAGTAGGGGGAGCGGTGGGAGGAGGTAGGCTGTTTACGGATCGTTAATTAAATCTTTGATTGCTGTTATTACAATGCAAATAATTGCCTTCGTAGCTTTATTAGTTTCAGGCGAAGGTTTGTTAACTTGATATGAAAAAATACTGTCTTTATATTGTCCCGTGATGTTTCAGCAGAACGTAAATTCTGTCAGAACAATAAAGGGGTCCCAAAACAACATGGCCGTGTTAATTCGTTTGAGGGTTAAGTCACACACGGAAGTGGATTCAGTTTTCCTTGTTTTTCAGTTCTTTCTGTATTTCACGATCCAACGTCAAGCAATTAATAAAGTTTTTTAATCAGTTGTAATATTTACTCCAGATCCGTTTGGGAATGGATAGATCCGTTCCCTCGTAGTATTATTAGACACTAGAGTGTTTATTAGGACCAAATTCAAGATAGGTGATTATGAATTCCTATTCTATAATATCGGCCTATTCGTTTGCTAAGAGCCTGAACAACACCGGCTTCGCATTCTATCTCGGCGATTAAATTCCTTCCATTCAAATACAAATCGAAAGTTCGGAACCTATTCGACAACAATACAAAATTGTTGGCAGTGTTGGCACAATAAACGTGATATTTTCCCGGTAGGGGTACCTACTTCTCGGATACCCACAATACAAAAAAGGTAGACACAGAAGGTCGGCTCCATGCAACTAACGAAAACGCACGCACACATAGATACCGTTCACCTACAGCTAGTGCAAGCGCACTCGCGACTGGCTTTCGTTTGAGGTCGCCGCCCGTACCACAAAATAAAGATGACCAGTACCTCAACCAGTCCCTTTTTGAGAAAACGAAAGCTACGCCGTAACGGATATTGGGGTTGTCAACCAAATTGTTTATCATGGAATACACGTACCTTTAATACGTATCCAAGTGTCTAGAAGCGACAGCTCCGAGGGATTGGTTACCTGTAGATGCTTAGATAGATTACGTGCAAACGTTTGCATGAATAAGCGAGCCGATTCGACCACTTCTTCCTAGTTGAAATTTTTTAGGTTTGTTCTGTGTGTACTCACACACAAAACTGGTCTTCTGTACCTATCCATTTTGTGCCACAATAAAGCATTACAACATCTTTTCATCTCACTATCAGCTGCGGTGACCCACATGTGTCAGGGAGCGTATCCAATGATGTACGTCATAGTTTTGAGGTTATAACCAGAATGATGACGTGTGATCTATAAATGAAGGAATTCTGTGTTATATTGATAAGAGCCTCTTGGAATATTGAGTGGAAGTTTGGAATGGGACTTGCAAATATAAAGTTGGTGCAACGAATTTGAATCGTTTTGCATCCAAATTATTTTGAGAGTGAAATAGTTAAATTGATTAAGCTCATTAACTTAAACTTATAAGCTGAACGAAGGCTTCGGTATTCTGTAGTTTTGATTAATGCATTCTTTCACTTGCAAACCGATGTGTTTAAAGCTTATGGACTTACGCTCTCAGTTAGTAACTGACAGCACCGACGCCTTAACAATTGACCTATTACTTTAAGCTTAGGTAATTGATAAAACTAGAGGAAACAAAGCAGGCAAGTCAATCAAGTATTTAGTTTCACGTTCTCATGGCTCACACTCTATCAATCCTGATCCAGCTAGTCCCTTGCTGCCCTCTTCCAGCGACGCTCTAAGCCGAGGTCCGTATCCCACAGGGAGTGCCTTTAGCGTGTAGTCGCTTTGTTTTAAGAGAGAGATGCAATTCCAAAAAAAAAAGTCTCAAACTCTAAAACCGTGTCACAGTGCACACGCACTTTTCGGAAGATTTCATTACATCAAGCGGTTTTGATTCAGTGCCGACATGACACTCCGTATCCATAGAGTACCTACGAAGGTACAGTCCACCACATATCAGTTGTAACACTTGCACTACGAAATTGTCCCCGAAGCCGATATCAGCAGACAGATCATTGGATTGGAATGAACATTCATCTGCTCCTTTCACCAAATTTTTCGATGATTCGGTAGGCGAGTGAACGATGTCGAGTGCCGAAATCCAAATACGTCGGATTAGTTCACTTATTGATAAAAAGAAACACTTTTGATATATTTAGTGTTCAGACGTTTCAAGATGCACGTTTGAAAGATGCAAGATGATGACGATGGTGATGATTCGTGATGATGATGATTGTGATTGTGTGAATTTCTACATTTATATCTGTAACTAGCTGTTGTCCACGGCTTCATCTGCGATCCCGGACTCATGGTCTATCCATGTGCCAAATTTCATCCAAATCCTATCAGCCGTTTTGGCGTGAAAGCGCAACAAACAAACTTACTTTAAGATAAAGTCAAAGTCAAACTCAAAGCATTTATTTCAATCAAACCATTTACAGGCACTTTTGAATTGTCAAGTAGTCGGTCAGTCAGAAATATGAAGCTAGTTGCCCATTCCAAACCGTAGTGGGTACCTATGAAGAAGAAAGGGCAAGAAACTCCGTGGACACTCTTTTACATAATATATTTCTTACAAATAGATTATATTTGGTAAGGATTCGCATGGTGTACATAGGAAAGGGTTGTACCTGCGTCATATACCATCTAGTGTTATTGAATCATTTGGCTAAGGTTAGATTAGAACAGTGAACATTTTTGCTGGTGAATTTAGGTTAGATGAGGTATGAACATTTTGATGATTCCTGATATTTACTTATTCATTAAAAAAATGAGTAAATATGAAAATTAGGTCAACTGAAAAAATCGGTCGTTATATAAAAAGAGCATTATACAAATTGAAAATTATGTGAAATTAATGTTATAATTTTATTAGAGCTAAAGGAATATAACATAAGAGCACATGAAATATAATAATCCCTCCCGACCCTTGCTCGAGCCAGCCCGCGCCGCTGAGCCTGTAGCTTTAAAATCGTCCCTAAATCAAAGAAATCCTGATCCAGCTAGTCCCTTGCTGCCCTCTTCCAGCGACGCCCTAAGCCGAGGTCCGTACCCCACAGGGGGTGCCCTTAGCGTTGTCGCTTAGTTTTAGTTAGTATTTAAGTTTAAGTCCTGGCTGGAGGCCTTAATTTATTAGGGCAACCACAGGCAGGTCCGTTTAAGCAGACGACAACCTCATAGGTTGACCTGCGAGATGGCATACACATGAAAAAAAAAATAGAGCACATGACATTAGGTAATTTGTATTTATAGCAAATGAAAATTATATCAAGTGAACGTTATTTCAAGTGATATTATACTATCTGTTACTATGCCATATATTACACACCTATAGTAAAGAGTATTCTGTTCTATTTTATGCAGACTGTAAGACAAAAAATAACAAAAAGTAAAGATACTGTAAATTTCAAAAGGTCAACAGTGATGTGCAGCTGACCGTACCTCAAAACTACGTAACTATTTGATAGTATTATACTAGGCCGTTGCGTAAACTGAGTGCGTTGACGACGTATTGTGAATGGAGACTATTTATAGTGGTTTGTGGCAACAATGAAATCGTTTAGGATCGGAACTGTTCGGGTTTGTTTGTGTTCGTTAATTCGTTTATTATTTTTTTGCGAATCGACTGACTGTTAATTCAAAATCTTTTAGGCGTCCGTCTGTCACAGTTTTTTTTTTTTCATTAACAGCAACAAGTTCGGCAAAATAAAACTGTCTTTGTGGGAACAATCAAACAAGGCTTGTGATCAAGCTCATCAGCTATTTGCAGTTTATACATACGTACATAAACTCCAGCCCCATGTTCATGTTCTCATGTTGTATCCCGTTATCTGCTACGATCCTTACATACTCCTTTTGCTTCGTTTACTTTAATACCCCTTTTGATACATGCGCGCCGGTTAGCGAGTTCTACGCTCCTAACCTTTCTGAAGAACATCACCAATAAGGTCACTATATGTCCTTCTAGGCCGCCCCGTTCCGGCGCGGTAGTTTCCACACACATTTGCCGTTATCAAAACCTCTTATTAGTCGTCTTCTCAATATTTGTCACTACATCTTCTATAAAGGCTACACCGTTGCCTTATTACATCATTCGTCTTTCAAATTGTACTATTAGATCTCATTCTGTGCCTACTGCCCATTCTTTTTTTTCTCCAGAGTTTTATTTTACCACTTATCCTTCTTTCTCCATTAAATACTTTAGTAAAACAGCTCAATATACGAAGTCGATTGATTGATATATCGGTTTCGATTGAGATAAACAGCGTACATACGTGAATGAAGGTTATTTATAGCAGTTCAACAAACGGATCGCTCGTTACAGCCCACTGCGCGTTTTATTTGTACTAACTCGACTTCGGTAATTTTTAGGCGAGTGACATAATGCGGGTTTATTTCGTGATTGGAGTTATGTACTTAGGTAGATATAACAGGTGTAAAAAGACACTTAACGAAGCCGAGAGTCTCTTGTACACCCCTTTATTGTAATCATTATAAGGCTAAAGTTCCAACTTTTACAAATTTTTCAAAAACATGTTTTTGATGTTATAACACAACTATAAATACCCCCACGACCCTCTGTACCGTTGCATATGCCCATAAGCATATGGCCGCATCTATACCGCTACAGGAACAACGCATCACACTGACGTCACACAAATCCTGCATCGCGCAATCAGAGTTTACCGCGCAGCTTGCATATATACAACTTCCCGACATCTGTCGTCGTGCAGTTACCCTCCAGATCCAACATCCATTAGGTCGGAGGATCCTCCCTTTTCCGAGAGTATGAGTGAACTTTACACACCGTTCCTATGTTACGTGTGTTGCATTGCGCACTGCCGCAAACAGACAATTTTCACACCTAAAATAATAGTCATTTCCCAGCAATTATTTTGATAAGTTGCTTAGTTTGACCAACAGAATGCGTAGTTGACGGCTTTGTGATCAGCATTTTTACATCTTGTATGTAATTCCTAAAAGGCAGGTGTCAATTTGTGTTGTAGAAATACACTTTCTACGCAAAACCCGCTTGATCAAGTTTTTTTTTCAAATTCTTATTTGACAATAAAAAATCTGATTCTTTGACAATAATTGCACCCCGACGTGTGTTGCGCACCTCAATTGCGTAACACACTTTAAATCACAATCCGAAGGATTTTGAAGGAAATTGCTAAACCTTAATTATCATCATTTATTTATTTATTACCACAAATATACAGAATACGTACCTTACAAAGGTGATGCTTATTTCTAAAGAAATCTCTTCCAGCATAACAGCTTTTTTTTAAAGTAGATAAAGCGATGTAGACAGTGTGTGTAAAAGAGAAAATAAAATGCCTAAAATCAAAATCAAAAACAAATAATACGAGATAGAACAACGCGGCAGTATGTTAGTATAACATACTGCCGCGTTGGTCTAGTGGTTGCAAGAGCATGAGGGCCTGGGTTCAATTCCCAGTATTTCCCAGGTCGGGCAACGTGTTACTGGGTTTTTCTATCTAGATTTTCTCTAGAGTCTATCTAGAGTCTGGATTTGCGCCCGGTTGATGGCAATAGGCTCGCCCCCTATTGCATTGGACTGGGGCATAAGTGGCAAAATGTGGGTGTACTATATGGGTGCACTTCTGCCTAACCCTTCTGGGATTGCGGTGGTCGTGATGTTATGTGTGTTTACTAACATACTTAGATACTTCTAAAATAAATGTTACTAGAATGTAAATAGTTATATTATAATTTAAATAATAAATACCTAAATACACAACTATGACAAAAAGGAAAGATGGTGTTCTTTCACTCTTTTTCTGAAAACTGCAACAGTTCTGCCTAGCCTTCTCCCAACTAGGTATGTTGGAGCCAGCTTCCAGTCGGCTTGCAGCTGGAGACCAGTATTTGACATGGAGCGACTGCCTACCTGCCGTCCACCACCCAGTTACTGGGTACACGACACCCCTTGGTAGCACTGCTTGTCAGACTTTAAGGCTTCTGACGACCCGCAACAGACAGCCGGGACCAACGGCTAAACGTGCTTTCCACTAAACCTTCATAATATGTTTCAAAAATTCGTCTGCTCGACAACGCAATGGCGCAATGAATGTTGTTGAATTGTTTAATTAAAAGCCATTCCAATTGTTATAGTGTGCGTACGCAACTACTCCGCAGAGCTACTGCTCAAGTTACAAACGAACAAAATATTTTTCTCAAAACTTTCAAAAAAACATTCCAAACTTTACCCACTTTACGAAAATCACGCTAAACCATCAAAAAAGCTGGTAAGCAGCGTCGCAGGCACTGTTGCCGGCAAAGCACTGAATAATGCATGGTGGCCGCATTTGCCTCAACCCCTGACAATACTTTAATCCCGGTTATCTATGGGAGCACGCTCGGCATATGTGAACATAGGTTATGGCATAACGGAGAACGGACACATTGTCGTAGTGGACAATAGAACGTTTTCTCGGAATTTGGGGTGATTTCATGGATGGGTTGGTTGGTTAGGGACTAGTTTGGCTTAGCTTGAAGCCTTGTCAAGACTAGCTCTCGCTTTGTGTAGATATGGAGCACGCTATTGTTGTGTTTTGTCCAATTAATTGTACATAGCCGTCAATCAGGAACTATTGAGCGGAACTAATTAATTTTCTGGGTTTAATAGGTCAATCTATGGTGAAGAAGTCTAATCCTGCAGATTGTGGGAATGTTCTGCTGAAGCTAAGCTATCCAAAAGTTTGTAAAGAGTTTTCTACCTTGTAATAAAATAAAATAAAACGTGTGGGACACCCCACACGTTTTTATTTTATCACGAACAAAGTTCTTTACGCTTTTTCCGCCACCATAAAAAAACTCTGCCGCTTCGCTTGATGTTTCATTAAGACCAGCACCGTCGAAAACCACAAAACAAATTAGAAACACATTTTTTTTATCGGTGCCGATTAAAAATTTGAAAATTTTCTTGTTGATATTCAATTTCATTTTTACCTCACTTTTGTTTTCAGAACCCTCTAAAACCATGGAAACTGTATCTCTCTGTGTCTCTTTATATTAGACTGGGTGTCCCGTAAGTCGACGTCGACCTACGGCACATCCTGTATATAATAAAAAGTAGCAACGTAGCTACGTTATCTAAAAAAAAATGCTCCTACAGCAAACTGCGTTTAAGAACTTTGTTCCAAAACAAATGCTTTTTTTTTTTTTTTTTGGATGGGAAATCATCAAATGACCTCCCGCTCTGGGTGGAGCGGGAGGGCGTGTCAGACTTTTACTGACTAAACCCACCCGTGTTCCTTCAGTTGCCTGTGCCAGGGCCACGGTTTTCTCTGTAGAATAACCCGCGACCCTGAGGCGTCGGCCCTATCGGACCCCGTCACTTTGTGCTGACCGCCGTCGACCCGGGCCTGGTCCTTACCGGACGGCGAGCTACCCATTGCTCGCCGTCCGAATCTGCAGGCGACTCCAGACGCCCAGGGCGTCTCCTGCGGCAGCTAGGGGGGGCGTGAGGGCGCAAGGCTCTCTCCCTCACCCGCTCCGCCTCCTCCTTCGCGAGCATTACTGCTTCGCAGAAGGAGGTGACGGCTTTCTATTCACTCTCGCTCCGTACCATGGCCTGGACCAGGGCCGGACGCGAGAGATCGCCGCCGCCAATCGCCTCCCTGAGGACACTACGGTGCTCCACCCAAGCTGGGCATACCTCCACCGTATGCTCCACCGTGTCCTCCGGGCGATCCACACAATGGTGACACCCGGGCGTTTCCTCCCGCCTTATGCGAAACAGGAACCTCCCGAAACAACCGTGTCCGGTGAGGACCTGTGTCAGGCGGAAGGTGAGGACGCCGTGGCGCCTCTCCAACCACTCCTCAAAGAGAGGACTTACCGCCGCTATTGTGGCGTGCCCATCCAAAACAAATGCTGCGCATTGATTTCACTTCCCGAAACATTACAAGTGCCTTCGGCGCTACAGAAGAAGAAAAACTCACTACATTTTGTTTTATAAGCTTCTCGATCATACTACCTAACTACAAAAATGGAAATAGTGTAGATCTATAATTATAACAAAGATTGTGGGTTAATGCTGTGTATTTAGTTGGTAAGCCTGTATAAATAAATCAATAAACAATACACAAAACTAACTAAGTATGACAATTAAAACAACTCCCATTGTCGCCTCTAAGAAAGGATAATATGTCCCTTCCTCGTGACGTCATAACAAGGCTCAAGTCGTGATCCCTGTCATCCCTTGAGCACATCCCCTAAACGTGAATAGACACGTTGAATGGATCGTGTGTTACAGCCCTAATCCAGGGTATATGGTAGAATGTAAGCTGAGTTACTTATTCTTAATGGAATGTACAAAAGTACAGTCTGATTAAGAGATTGGTGCACGGGCAGCAACTATGTACTTTTAAATTGTGTGAGTGAACAGTGAGTGTACTATTTTTTACATTCCCTTTCAAAACAGCAATAGGTGTTAGGGGTACTGCACACAAGTGGTGCTGCTCTTACCTGGAAAATAGGGAACAATACGTAGAGGTAGAACATAGCGACCAACACACTGGCCAAATAACACGCGTAAGATCTAATAAAGCAAAAACAAAAATGTCAATACCGCAAGGCAGCGTTTTGGGATGCTTACTATTCCTAGTTTATGTAAATGACCTCCCTGGAGAAATTGACGCTCAAAGTATTTTGTTTGCTGACGATATTTCAATAATTTTCCCTTACACCAATATAGAAAACTTAAACTTAAATCTTGACGATAAGCTCGCCAAAATAATAGCATGGTTAAAAGATCATAACTTAGAATTAAATTTTGACAAAACAAAAATAATGCAATTTAGACCATACCAAAAACGCAAATTGGATATAAATTACTCATACAACAACATAAAGCTGCAATGCATAAATGAGTTTAAACTGTTAGGTTTGACTATAGATACCAATATAAACTGGAAAGCCCATATAGATACTTTAGCAAACAAACTAGCCAGCTTTACGTATGCCTTAAAGGAGCTTAAAAGAGCTACCGATTTTAAAACTGCTCAAACAGCATATTATGCCTACGCACACTCCTGGCTAAATTACGGAATCGTGGTGTGGGGAAATAGTGTAGACAAAAATAGACTCTTTATTCTACAAAAGAAATGTCTACGAATTCTTGCCAATATAGATAACACAGAAAGCTGCAAGCCATTCTTTGTAAAGTACAAGGTCCTTACACTAACTGGTATCTATATTTTAGAAGTTGGCAAATTTGTCAGAAAACACCAGTCACTATTCCCACTCACTAAGGACCTTCGCCCACAACATCGAAGTGTTAGACGCCAGAATAAAAATGAATTAGCCTTACCAAGCTCAAAATTAACTATGTTCCATTCAGGACCTTTAGCCATGTGCGTTAAAATATATAATAAACTTCCAAATTCAATTAAGGACATAGAGTACGAATATAAATTTAATAAAAGTCTCCAAAAATACCTTATACTAAAATCGTATTACACTGTAAAGGAATTCTTTGACGATACGTAAATTTTGACATTGAAATTCATACCTATACACAATACACACATCGCCTACAATTTTGACTACCTATGATATTTTTATTTTATGATTATTATTGTTATTGCTATTTTGTTTCAATTTAAATATTATCTTGTTTGATTTATGAATGGAAGTGATGACCAATTAATTGTTCTTACGCTATCTTATAATTTTTATATTACAGTTATCTACCTACCTACCATTATATACACCTAAATTAAACATGTCAAAATAAGTATTTTTGTATAAGCACAGTGGATTGTTTATTATTGTGACACTGTAGAACCTTAAACTATGTATTTATATTGCTGTGCCCTAGCAGGGTTCATGTATGAAACCTCAGTATACTTGTAAGAACTTATAAACTACATGAATGTAATAAATGATGATTATGATGATTATGATTATGAAACTACATGCATTTACTTTACATAAACCAATTCAAGGGACTTTTGAATTGTCAAGGGATCGGTCAGTCAAAAAGATGAAGCTAGTTGCCCTTTCCAAAGCGTAATAGTAGTAGTTCTGTGAGAGCCTCACGGACTTTCTGTACCGGGACGTGTACTCAGTACTCAGCACTCAGTAATTGTTGGATCATTTAGCTCCCTTCAAAATGATTGAGCTGAATGGTGCTTATCCATGCGTCATGTTCATGAACGGGCGCCGTCAGTTGGGACTGGTCATCTCTTATTTGGCGAGGCTTATTTTAATTATTTGTTTTTTGGATTGTTTTTATCTATTTTTGCTGCACTCTGGACGCTTTTAAAGTGTACGGTTTTTGTACATCGTTCTCACATATAGGATCAACATTAATGATGTAAATAATATATTTGTAACAATATTATTTAAAAGTGTTTCCATGGAGTTTCTTGTCCTTTCTCCTCCATAGGTACCTACTACGCTTTGGAATGGACAACTGGCTTCATATTTCTGACTGACCGACTCCTTGACAATTCAAAAGTGCCTGTAAATGGTTTAATTGAAATAAATGCTTTGAGTTTTAATTATTCCTAGAAATCATTCTTTTATAAATTTTTATACAACTGATTCTTGTTCCTTGGCTAATCATCCAAGATCTGATACTTTTGGCGATCAGCAACCAACCTTTTTTTATTTATGTATATTTTTCATTTTATTTTTGCTCTTGTTTTTCATTACGTCTGTGGTTGTAAATAAGAAAATAAATGTTGTTTTCTATTATTGCATCAAGCCATCCTCAACCTACAAGTGTTTATTCTATTCTCTATCAAAATTAATGTTTGTCTCGTTATTCGGCCGTCTACTTATCAACGTATTCATATTGGTTGCATTTAAGCACCAAATAGGCTATAATCTCTACAGTACCTATGGAGAAGAACGGGCAAAGTCAAAGAATATGGTTTTCATGCCTATGTGACGGTAGAACATTGGAGGACGCATATAATAAAACATCTAGGTATGTACTAAATATCCATGTTTGTAAACCAATCAATCAAAAAATTGTTACAGTATATTTATGACATCAATCATGTTGAAATTATACATGTGAGAACGATGTAGAAAAACGTGCACGTTGAAAGCGTCCGTTATAATTTAAAAGTACAAAAACAACAAACAAAAAACACAATTCGGAAATTTAATGCTGTGGCAGCTGATATACGACCAGTCCCTACTGGCATCGCCCGTTCACGAACATGACCTTTGAAGTCCATAAGCTTATACAAATACTGATTAGATAGCAAGATGAATATTTTTGTCTGTATACCAAATAGCTTGTTGGCCTGTAAACAGACTTGGAACAAGCGCTTGATGTTAAAACGACTAAGTAAGTAAAATACTAAGTTGATCTCTACTCGATTACGTCTGGCACAAGCTACGTGAAAACCCAGTATTTCTGCTTCGAACAGGATTGATGATATATACAGTTAGCAAGATTGGCATAAGCATAATCAGCCTGTAATATTCCCACTGCTGAGACACAGTCCTCCTCTCCGTGAGGGGGAGTGGGCCATATTCCTCCACGCGGAAACAGCGCGGGGAAGTACTCGGAGTGACTTCAAAAACAGGAGGAGGCTCTCAATCCGGTTGATTTTTTTGTTACCTCAGAACTCCGTCATTTGTTCAGAACACGGATTTGAAAAAAAAACTGTGAAGGTATACAAATTTCTGTAAGGTACCACAACAAAACAGTGAAAAAAAAAGAACTTTAATAAAATAAAATAAACGACTTCCAAAAAAAAAACACTACAAAGTGAAAAATAACTTTAATTTCAGAAGTCGGTGTCTTTGGTTTGGTATTTTCGTTTTTTTCCACCGACTGCTAAATAAATAAAAATGACAGGAAGTTATAATATGATCATCATCCACTAACTGGAAAAAATGCGTATTATTGAAACTAACTCAAATACCACTCATCAGGACTGGACCAAATTTATATGGGACCACTCGACATGTTTACCGCGACGGAATTTTTTCCAAAGCAGGAGGATTCAGAATCATTTACTGAATCCATGGTAACATTTTGTGCGTCGATATCCCTGCCACCCTGTATACTTGCAATTTTAATTAAACAAAATATCACAATCACAATATTAATTCTTAACATAACACATAACATCACGCCTGTAATCCCAGAAGGGTTAGGCAGAGGTGTACCTATAGTACACCCACATTTCGCCAGTTATGCTTAAGTCCCATGTAATAGGGGGCGAGCCTATTGCCATCAACCGGGTACTAATGCAAACTCTGCTGCTTCTGCTACTGTGTAATTCTAGATAGAAAAACCCAATAACACTTGGCCAGACCTGGGAATCGAAACCAGGACCTCATGCTCAGCAGTAGCTCTTGCGACCACTAGACAAACGAGGCATTTTAATTCCTAATATTTTAAATCGTACAGAGGATGTTAGTGAGTATGTACAGAGTACCATAATGTATTAATTTACATATAGGTACATAGTCGTTTCCGCATTGCCTGAATAATATTTGCACAGGAAAATGACATGTCCGTCAGTTATTATTTTAAACACAATTTGTTGGTTTGTTTTATATGAATTTCAAACATAATTTTATTCATGGTATTGTAGCTCTTATAATATGAAATAATAATCAAAAAGCTCGACTGTGTAAATTTAGATTTGCCTGCTTTTATTTTCTTTTTCATGTGTTATTTTTGTTTTTAAATTTTCAATGCCCTGTGGGTCACGAGATAGAGAATTAGTATCACAAAGCTTTTCTTTATTCCCGAATAAAAACAAATCTGATTTCCGTCGTTTTATTTAGCAGCTGCTGAGCCGAGCTTACAGGGGCACAAACTATGCCCCACTGTTCTGACAATGAGCAAAGTTGTGTTAGGATGGTTTATCTAACACAGAAGCCTTTTGTTTAGGTTTGTACGAGTATCCTTAGGTATAGAATCGTGTTTTATAGTATGGTCTTAATGGGTCATTCAAACATTCAAAAACAAACTCTACGTAATGAATCTTGCTAAAGTTAAGTAAGCGTTGTGCTTACTTCTCGCACTAATACGTCAGAGTTGAAAGTGGTTCCATTTGTGGATGCAGCCACTGCTTGGTACATTACCGCCCCCCCCCCCCACCAGCTGTGGCCCAAGACATGCTACACCAGACGGTTTTACAATTATTTCTACTAGAATAGCCACATACACTTCGTATCAAGACCATAAATTCTAGTCTTTAATTTTCTAGTTCTACTAAATCAAACATGAACGACCCATTAAAGTATTTACAAACGTTTCAATGGACACAGTTTCAGCGCTGAATTTTGTTTAAAAAACCGAATTGGAAACTCATTTCGTCTCGAAGGCCTGAAGGTCCAATATCCTGTTACCCTCTTCAATGGGGATGCCCTCTGGTATGCCACTAAATAGAGAAGAGACAAGAAGGGCTATTTGAAACAACATGTGAAAAATGACTCTTTTCGTATTCGAAGTAGCTACATGTGAGCTCTGCGCTAAAGTTGCTGTGGATTAGTAACTGGTACTTGTTGGCAGGCCTACACCACATGAATAGATAACCGACAAAATGAAAACTTCATCAGAGATCATCAAATGTACCTACTTTCATAGGGCTGTCACTCTGTTATTGAGAATGCAAAATCCAGGCAAGTGCGAGTTGGGATTCAGCAATGTGCACGAACAGATGGACATGCGGACGGAGGAACTGTGTGACCTCACTGTCACTGAAGTGTTCCCATAAGTTTTCCATGTTATAATTTTGGTACGGAACATTTAAAATAGTGTAGCTTTGAATTTGAAACATACATCTTTTCAAATCATCCCTATCCCGGTTTTCTTATTAAAACTGTGAATAGTTACTGTTTTATTGGTAAGTCAGAAGCCAGTAACATACAAAGAATTGGCAATAGGATGTTTTTTTATGATTGACGTGTAAAGATATTGATTGATAAAATGATAAATGAAACACATTTATCATTTTATCAATCAAGTATTCAAATTATACAGCTTTTATCCGAGCCAATGTGGCTTTTTCAGTTTAATACTGGTTTTAAGCATGAATTTGAAACCTGCAAAGGTAACCGGGGTTCAATCCCTCTTGATTTATGAAGAGACCCCTGTCTTGAGTGAATAAAGATGGGTTGCATTTGGTTTTAAACCGTCTTTTTGGTTTAAAACCTCACTGAGTGGTATAATGTTGGTTTAAAATGATTTTTTTTATGGATTGCAATGAGGCTTCACAGGAAGTGTTTTAGACCACAACTTCTCCCTGGTTTACAATAAAAAAATGCATTCTATAAGTACGCAGTGGCTGAGTAAAAACCTAATCAGACTACTTTTTATTGATATTAGCTACAATATATTTTTTAAATGTATATTTCAATGAATACGCTTATCAAGATTGTTTTCAATTTGTCTAATCCTAAAAAGGTTGTATAGATGACTGTAATAATGTCACATGTTAATACAAATGGTGAATGATTTCTATCAACCTTTTTAATTTAATTTCTAATGTAATACGTAGGATCAAAGTTTGGCCCGCATGGGCGTGGTTTTAAAAACCCGTTTCAAATAAATTTACAACGGGTTTTAAACTCCGATTTGGTTTATAATATAAATCTTTAAGATAGAATATTTTACTTTAAAGAAACATTCCATTATTGTTTTAAAGAAATAAAACTGTGTACACAGATTTCTCGACAAGTTTACCTAAACCGGAAATCGAACCAGAAAAAAAATAAACATTAGCTATTTTGTTACCGTTTCTCTAATCTAATTTAACTGAAAGTTGATCGAAATGAGACCCCTAGTTAGTAAGTTTTGAAATTCACTTTGTGTAGCCGCCTGCAACGTGTTGTGGTATAAGCTCCTAATAACATTTTCTACCTCAACCCTTAGCTCTTCTACAGTCTCATAAGACTTTTTGGAAATAACATTTTTTAAATGTCCCCATAAAAATTAGTCCAGGAGCACCGTCTGGTTGAAAATTTATATTATTACGTTCCTCTTCCGGTAGAAGGTTTTCTTATTTAAGTCTTCAACAAGGTACTTAGAGGTAAATTAGCAAGCTTGTACTTCACAGAATGTCTTTGGATGTTAGAGTACTAAGTAAACTGAAACATGCCTTTTCCTTGTTGAAAGTGAACAGTTCTAGTCCAGCTAGTGTTGATGTGTATTAAATAGTCGATTTCATGGATATCTTGTACGACAGACGAGTTTATGGACTAATGTTTCTTGGAGATTTCTTTTCTTTAACATTGACGTTGAACATTGACATTGAACATTGATTTGTATCGACTAGTGTAGCTTGTCGAAAATCAGTGAATACAGTTATGTTTCTTTTTAAAATCATAAGAATAAATTAATTTAAAGGCTTTATTACTTAAAGGAAAAGGAAAGCCTTTAAAATAATTTATGTGACTATAATAATAACTTATACAAATGGTGAATGATTTCTATCAGCCTTTTTAATTTAATTACTAATGTAATACGTAGGTTCATAGTAAGGCCCCCGTGTTCGTGGTTTTAAAAACCGTTTTAAACAATTAAAAGGGGTTTTAAACTCCGATTTTTGTTATAATATACAGGATGGATCAAATCAATTGGCCCTGAAGGGAAACCACTTTAAATTACATAAGGATTTAAAGTGGTTCCCTTTAGGGCCAATTGATTTTATCCACCCTGTATATAATACAGGTTAATGAGATAACAGTGTTTCGCATATTTGTGCAGAAGCTTCTAATTGTTGTTATTGTTGTATTAAGTGGCACTCCTGCCCCTCCACGTAGACGTAATATACCCCTGAGACCTCTTAATCTCTCTATCAGCGGGTCCATAATGCTTCTGAGCATATTGATTGGCCATTCAAGATGTTTCGGGCTACTATCGGTGTGTTACGTTCTATCTTTAAGAAACGAAAATGTTCTCTTGGTTCTAATACGGAAAAGTATTTTTTCTGTAAAGGAGAATGTGTAAGGAGATTGTGGGATGTGTTTCCAAGTAGGTGAGCTATTTTTCTTTGGGGGGTTGTATAATATGACGACCGGATTATCTTAGAGGGATAAACAGCAGTGTCTGTCAGCTGATTACGAGTAGTAATCCTACAGAATACTGCAAACTACAATCAGTCTGTGTGTCTGGTTATTTTAGCAGTTTATCTTTTGATTATTCTTAGTGTGTCATGTGTACAACACACTCTAAGCAGAGTATTCGTCTGCGATGATTTAACATACTGTTTTCTATTAATTGGGATTATAAAACTATTTGAATAGGTACCTAATTTTAAGTAATACAAGTAGATGTTTTTGAACCATTTTCGCTTGTGTCTTTGTAACATTGTAGGTACTTAAAACAATGCGTCGTTTGTACGTATTCTATTGATTGATTTGTTTCCATTGTGCGGAGTTCATTGACATTCATACAATCAAATATAACTCATTCCGAAAACAGATTATAGTAGTTGTAGTCTAATTTGATGAAGCCTCAGCGTGTGATGTATTATTAGGTATGCCATTCCAACCTTGCTAACTTTCAACCTTTTTTACCATGGCATCTGAGGGTAGGGTTAACACATACTCAACACCCACACACACACATGTATGTCATTAAAACGGACACACACTTCTCTGCGTTTTGGTATTCAGGCGTATGGCACTCGTGGGTTGCAGCTGAAAACCAGCGTCAGATGTCACCTTGTGTTGTCATCTGACATTATGCTGAGCTGAGGCCCTTTTGGCATTACTTTATTTGTTTTCTGTTTTTTTATAGTTTTAAGGTGTAGCTTTTTTCTTTAGGTGGAGGGGCTCGTGGCTACATAATAACAGCCCCAAGGGTTCAAAGGTAAAGCTACGCTTGCCGCGGTAATTTCGTAGATGTTTGACCATTTATGACGTATCGCGACCCTTCCGTGCCTCTGAAAGCACGTTGAGCCGTAGTTCCTGGCTGTCACTCGTAGATCTTTGGCAGACGTTACAGGTAGTCTGAAGCCCAAATGTCTGACTAGCAGTCTTACCAAGGGGTATCGTGTTACCCAGTTAATGGGTTGTGTACGTCAGATCGGCAGTCGCTCCATGAACAATACTGGTATTTGGCTGCATCCAGTTTGTTTGGAAGCCAACTCCAACTATGTTAGATAGAGACACCGTGGCCCTGGCACAGGCATCTGAAGGAACACGGGTGGGTTTTAGTCAGTAAAAGTCTGACACGCCCTCCCGGTCCACCCAGAGCGGGAGAAGTTTCCCTCATTTGATGATTTCCCACCCAAACGAAAAAGAGGGTATCCACCCACCGAGACTACCTTTGACCAAAAGTTGAGCTTTGAGTTACAAAATTAAAGTAATTGTAAGTAGTGAAAGCGATATCTTTGAGTAGAAGTAAAGATAGAATATTCTCTAGGAATAGATTTAACAAATAAGCCCTCAGGGGCGTTTTTTCCCGCGCTGTCGTGCGCTTAATTTTCAACGCACTGCTTAGCGCCGAGAGTTGCAAATCCAACAGTGTATTTTTTGACGCTCTGGGACGCACTTTGTCAGATTATCAATGCTTGGCTCAACACCGAGAGTTGAAAATCCAGCGTACGGTAGAAATTGCCCGTTGGTACGAGAGCTAAGAATCGCGATTAAGAAGCTGACTCAGATTCACACTTCCAAAACTCACTCCAAACAATAGATCCTATCACATCTTAAGAGGTATTTAACTGATCCTCTAAAAACTTATTGACCTTATAAAGATGGACAATTTTTTAAACTAATGAGCCTCTGTTAACTTTTTGCGCTTCTAACATTTTCTTAAACAATTTAGCCTTATTTTTCACTTTCTGGACTTTTCTCATTGTTGGTAGCAGTAATCTGTTACGGATAAGGTTGGAACTGTGTGTCCAACTTGGTGGACTGGACCCTTATTTTTTTTTTTTTTTTTGTTCCCGGGGTGGAAAATCCTCATGGATGTCCTCCGCCCTGGGGCGGGCGGAGGGGTCTGTCAGACTCTTACTGACTAAAAACCACCCCGGTGTTCCATCTCACACCTACGCCGGGGTCGCGGGAACACATAATTCATCCGCATCCCCGGCTGGTGCCGATGCCGGCCCGCTTGAGCGGGCCCCGTCTCGGGCGGGGGGAGTGAGGTGTACTCCCCCCGCAACTGTGAGCGGCGCGCGCGGAACACTACGCGGTGGTCTGGACCCTGGACCAAGTTGGTGGCATTTACTTGGGTTATTAGTATTTTTAGGACCGCAAAACAGCCCATCAAATTGTAGCCATATAGCCATTTAGCTCGATTACCGGCGCATCTGTCGCGTTCAAACATCGGTACTTCCGCGTGTATGGCGCTCGTGAGTTATATGACCGATATCTCTAAAGTTTTGTATTGGAGATGTAGTAGTATGTAGTTAGAATTGTTATAAATAACGAATTAAAGACGTATTAGTAGACTTTAACAAAAACTTTACGAAAGTTTTGCAAAATATATTTTATTTCCGCAATAAAATAAACAATACACAAAAAGAGGCGTAAAATAGGAATAATTGGAGGTTAGATTAAAACACATCCCTTTCAAAACTCACTCTAAATAATAGATCTTATTACATCTTAAGGTCAAACTGATAAAGAGTTAAGTGAACTATTACTTTGTAGTTCTTCTCTGTACATATTTGTAGTAACTTGACGTAACCGTAGGCCGGTTAGAGATAACTGTGGCAGTTTGTAATTGACGTTATCTCATCGGTCGGCTCCTCCACTGTTTCTTGAGTTTACGAAACTTCGTCTAAATTGAAAGTTATTTAGTTTAGATTGAAAGTTAACTGTTGTGTTTTAATTGAATTTAGTTAATTGAAATGCTTTTCTTTGGAGATTAGGGAATTTGGTAGTGGTGGCTTTAATTGATGGTAATTGTAGAATTGTTATGAAGCCTGCTGCAGTCTAGTTTTGGTATTTTGCAAAAGAGGTCGAAATGAGATGTTTTAAAATGGGCCAGGTCTATGTGCCTAAAAAACCGTAGAATTTTGGATAATACAAATCAGTCCAGTCACTTGATATTTTATCCATTATTTTTATCGACTTTCAACATGGTGTAATGGCGGATTTAGTTACTCCATGCATAAAAACAATGAAAGTAAACAAATCGAACATTAAACATAGAGAGAGAACTGTCAAATGTCACAACAGTGTCACGTCAGTCACTTTTATTATGTCAAACGTTATTAATCAATGAAAATGACAGCTTACCGCCATGGCGGGTTTTTGTTGTGTGTTTTATGCTATGCTATGGACAGTTGAGAACTGTTTTAGGTGTCGTGGATGGATGGCGCCACAGTACAGCGGACAGCGCCATCTAACAATTTGATTCATAAACGAATGATCATGTGATCGGAAACGCAAGCGAGCAGTATCGCTTGGACACGATCGTCGGTGGAGGGGATGCAATGAGGACTGGCGGAGAGACCGAGTCTTGCGACAGTCAACAGAAAATGGTCGACATGGACACTCTTGGCAAACGCTCAGTACCAACGCACGTGTCTTTTTCCGTTGCACGTGTTTATTTCGTTAGCCAGTGTATTAAAGTAATTTTTTCATTCGAATTATCTTTTCGTTCGAGTACCCACTAGAGTGCCCACACTAAAATGTGTCGGATCGTGAAGAAGACTCGATGTTTCGCATATCGGCCACCCCTGATCCGACATATGTATGTTTCCCAATTTTTAAGGATGGTGTACAAGGACCTGGCCCAGGCTCCATACATTTCGGAACATCTCCTTTGTAGGTATTTATAAATATTAAATGTGGAGATCACGCCTCTTTTTAACCCAACGATCGGTACGAGGATGCTTGCCTCTGTGACGATCAGTTACATTTCTGCATATAGAAACCCTAAATGAGCAGCCTTTCTAAATTTATAGTGAATCAGGTTTTTATATATGTTTACAGATATCACGGAGAGTTGTTAGCAGATTTCATTTTCACTCCCGTTTCATGGCACTTAAAACATAACTTAAAGTAAAATTTACTTTTTGGGAAAATTAGACATAGAATATAGTCTCCCACAAACAAGCGCGGTTCCTTTGTGTCGCGCCAGTGTGCACGAGACTTATTGAAGCGCCCTGATTCGACTATTCTAGTCAGTGACGATCCCTCCCTTACACTCCCTCCCACACTTAATATAGTCGTTAGCGAAGATCGCTAATTGGTAACGTTATCGCGACAGGGATCTACTATTGTAACTCGATTACGAAAGTTGCTCGCAGTAGCGTGTGTTTTTTTTTGCTTTTAACTTATATTTAAGTATCAAACCGAGACGAAAATACGTCAATCCATGTTGTGAAAAAAGTAAATTCAAAAACTAAAACTTAGCTACTGAAAAATCAAACTCTAAAAACTTCTAAAAAGTACGAAACAATAAATTATTTCAGACAAATATTTTATAGCCGTGGGGAAAAAAAACCATATTCAATGTAATATGTCGTCACATAGCCTATAACCAGCGCACGATCAAGAGGCTTCCAACAATACCTAACTTGTCAAACTATGATAAGAAGTTTAGAACAGATGAACACACATACATATCCACATACCTACATACTTACATACCGGTGAAAATCATAACCCTGCTTTTTGCTTCGCCGTAGTCGGGTAAAAAAGTTTACCAACACTTGCAGCGTCAAGATGTTTTCTGATACGTTGCTTTTGTTAAGCTCTGATCGATTTGAGTCGAATCCCGCGCGGAAAACTGGACGAAACTCGCTCACGCCGATCGTGTGAACTAACTTGTATGAAGTGTTCGAACTGTACCAGTCGCATGACCAACTTGTGTCGACGAAAGACTAGACAAAACTTGTATAAATGGTGGTCTTGCCACGCGAGCTGGTGCGAATAGTGGCGGCCTTTCTTATCATTAAAACAAAAGACGCGCGCAGTCGCGTCCCGCGTCCCGCACAAGATTTGCTTCAGCTCGAACAGTCTGAAAGAAAAAGTTAAATTTTCTACGCTTGACAAATCAAGTAGTTTCGCGGCTTCCCTACTTATTTCAACAGTCTCAAGTGCAGCATCCCCCAGTCGAGTCTATTCATAAAAGTTCTAAGGAAATGTCTTTCACATTTTGATTTAGATCAACCAATAGTAGGCCTCCAGACTTGATTTAATTCTAAAATTGTCGACATGAAGTGGCACACGATTCGTTGATGCCTATCATCCTTTGCCTCAGTGTGACGACATCAGCTGATTATAAATCCAGTAAGCGATTAATTTGTCAGGGAAATATAACGTTATTGTTTGAAATCCTGTCAATTGGTTCGCGTTAATGTTATGATTATTTCATGTTTTTTCATTACTCTGTGTTAGCAAAGAAAGTGCTGAATTACCATAAG
Source organism: Dasypolia templi (assembly GCA_963555695.1). Lineage (NCBI taxonomy): Eukaryota > Metazoa > Arthropoda > Insecta > Lepidoptera > Noctuidae > Dasypolia > Dasypolia templi. The sequence continues at coordinate 2,563,521 of OY743148.1, read as the reverse complement.
CCGTTGTTCAAATATAGGTTCCTTCTTGTTAAAGAACTTATCTTTTGATTTGCCAACTCTACGGATTATGAAAGTCGTTCGAAAATCCGTAGTACTTAAAGTGCTGTCGTTCAGTTATTTTACCTCGAATTTTGCATATCGGTGAATATAAAAATGATTTTTAATCTCTTGACAATAAGGTTGCTATTGATTTGCTGCAACTTTCAAGTCTGTCAAAATCACAGTGATCTTTGTTGTTGTTGTAATAAGTTTGCTGATAAATTGCAAGATGGTGACGTTAGTTCTAATTTTAGACACGTACTAAAATAACCTTGTGGCGTCTTAAATGTTTTTCTGACATCATTATCTAGCTTTACATCTTCATCTCCTCACAGGAGTAATTTAGGGGTAACAATATACCATGGGTGACCTCGATAAACATCAATTAAGTTACAGAATGTTGCACAAAATAATCTTCTACTACAAATTGGATTCAATAATGGTATTTCAGGTGTTAACTAAGGAGGCAAATGTTATGTATTGTGTCAAACGTAATTTCCGGATCAAAACTATCGTGTGTGTTAATCCGGCGTGCTAACTACTCGCATTACGGATTTGGTAGTTTTGTCGGATTATTGTAAGGATTATTCGCGGAAATTATGAGCTTTAGCATAAATAATTCTAGTAATCCGATTTCTCAGTAGAACGCACGTGCTTTTACAATCACGAAAATAACATACTCAATTATATGTATGTAGACCCAGAACAATGATTTATAGAACATAAACAACATGTGCTTATGGCAATACAATTCTATAGTAAGCACAGTACAACTATTTTCATAATGTCCCTCTGAAAACTTCGTGTTTCGTCAGTCGTCTGATTTCTATCAGCTGCCCTTTGTACTTGGTGCAGACCGCACGCTCTCAAACGATTTGGAAATATATAGAGTTGTTAATACTCTTTTAACTTAATGTAATTTATTTTGATAGCAGTGGTGGCCCAGTGGTAACGGCCGCGACTTACGAGTTGAAGGTTGTAGGTTCTAACCCAGACAGGCGCATTACTTTGTGTAAATCCTTTCATCAGCACTGTTCTCAAAAGGGTGAAGGAAAACATCGTGAGGAAACCGGCATGTCTTAGAATCAAAAATTCGATTCCATGACATGTACCAACCCGACCTGGGTCCGCGTGGTGAATTTCAGCCCATTCCCTCTCACAGAGAGGACGTATATCATTTTACAGTCTTCTGCAATATAACTAGCTTGACTGTAGAAAACAAGCATAATGTCACAATTTAAAATTATGATTCGGAAATGTTTAGGGTTCGACTCGATTCAGCTCATAATAATGATTCGTAAATGTTTAGGGTTCGACTCGATTCAGCGCATAATTTTCAGCAACTTACTGCTTGTTTACGTCAACATTTGATAAATAGAGAATAAAAAATTACGCGGTCATCAATATTTTATTCATAATTTTTCAAGTTTCAAATTCAAACATATTTTTCCATATTCCGGGGGTGGGTTTGCTATACTCGAAATGAAAACGAAAGTTCACTACTTTATGATAAGTTTCATAATTTATTATCTAGTATTTAAAAAAACGCATCAACAAATTATAATAATTTTTAAATTAAATATTATTAAAACAGTAGCGGAACACATAATTTGGATGAAAAGAGATGCCGAGACTGGTTTCCGAACTAGGGACTCGATTGCAATCGGTTTTAAATAACAAGATAACAAGCAAAATGGCACAATTTAAAATAATGATTCGAAAATGTATAGGATTTGATTTGAATAATGATTAGAAAAAAATTGGTTGTAACCCAGAGGTCACGCTGCAGTAGGTATATTTTCAAGATGAGTTGTTCACTTTTGCGCGACTAAATCAATTCTGCCTAACAATAAAACAATATCGTCTTCTACAATTATTTTCAAACTAACTCTAAATTCGCTTGTGTGGTCGAATCCAACCAGAACCGTTGTTTTGCGCATACAACCTTTACAGTACCTCCTACAGCGTTTTCGCTATCTTAATACCAACGCACAATGCCTCTACACAAACTAGTCTAGCATAAAATAAATCAACGCCAACAATTTCAGTCAGAAAATTGGCAGCACGTTTTCACAATGGTGAAACAACATTCGAACCCTTTCAAGTCCAAACAAGCTCTATGCATTTAATCAGGTAACCTGCGTGCCGGCGCGGCGGCGGGGTAACTACCCCTATCTTGGTGGCTAGGTAGTGGGTAAAGCCTGATTTACACTTGTGCAGTACCGAAAGTGTGTAATTGGAAAATTACATATCGGACAAGTAGTAGTATAAATCTAAATTAATTATTAAAAATTAATTTTAACAACGTTCGCATTCTAATCTCAGTCGCAATGTGTCAAAAAATCTTCTACATTTTTTTGACATTTGTTTGTCGTGTTGAGACTGCGACTAGATTTTGAACGTTTTTAAATACGAGAATTGACCTTCTGATAATCTTTGGGAATACTGACCAGACAAAAAAACTGTTGATAAAAACTGACACAATTGCCCTACGATATGGGATACTTTTTATGCCAGCAAAATGCATGGCACCTAATCCTCACTATATTTACATATAAAACTTTGGACCCAAATAGCAGAAAACTGGTGACCTGAGACAGTGAGGTGAGTTCGCGACAGGCCACGAATATGGCGAGACGAAATAGACAGATTCCGCCAAAACTGAGGAGGTTTTGGAACGTTGGAAGGAGTAGAGGGAGGCCTTAGCCAAGGAGAGGGACAGAGTAGTCTACCAATAAAAACTGCGCGACAAACGTTCAGGTGCAATGTCTTGTTGGTCCAGTGTCTTTGACATCTACATGGTTGTCAGCAAGATAAGTAGGCAGCGATTGCGAGACGTGCTGGGTGGGTACTTCCTTGACTTGCCAAAGCATAGAGAAACTGCTCGTTCTATTTTGTTTTGCTGCTAAATTACTACTTAAGGGGGCCCCCTTAAGTAGTAATTTTCCAAGACTATCGTCAGTACCAGCATGATTGAAAAGCTTATTGTTACATCCAACTCTATATTTGGAAAAGAAGGAAGAGTGAGAACGCGATAACATCGAACGAAAATTGGTGCCGAGATTTGATCAATCTTGTTCCAGGAAATATGTGTTTTTGAAGGAGCTAAGTTATTGGAAAAAATGTTAATCATTTAGAGTCTCCAATACATGTGCGAGGCTCCTGTAAGGATGTTTTCTTTACTTTTTCCATGTATTAGTAATGTTGAATGAACGGCCAAAGTTTAGATAATATTTGTGCAAAAAAGCAGATTTGTTTCTCAAATAAGTTTTTTTTAAATTAAATAGAAACTTAGATAAATATAAACCACGTGTTCAAAATATCTGGAGGAAAAGTTGTTAGAACGCCATAATCACGTATGAGCGTTTGTAAATAAATAAATAAATAATTTGTATACAATGTCGTTTAATATAATTGTTATAGCACAAACATGTTCAGCTAGGCTAAAACATAGCATGCAAAATCTCAGTGTTGTGTAGTGTGGGAATTATGACGGGTTGACTGCTCTTAACTCATCAATCGTTGTTGGTTGCTACTAAACTCGCCACACAAATTAACTAGCTGACATGTAAATCTACCTTAAGTTAGGCAGGTACGTAGCTAGGTAGGAGTGTAGGACATCGAGTGGTTTGTATTCATTAGACCGTGGTTCGCCGGCCGATACTCCGTGACATACGGGTGTGTTAAACGGAGAGTATGGTTAGTTTGGTGGTGTGCTATCTAATTATGTGGTAAGAGAAGGTAAGTGAGGGTTTCACAGGGGAACGGGAGATCCTTAAGGAAACTCATCAGAATTGGTAGAGTGCAGTGTCCCTTTATCAGTTTTGATTTCGTGGTACATAGCAGGTACAAGGTCGGTTTTTTTTTCTCAGATTTATATATCACAAAGGATAAGTCAGTTTTTGCGTCGATCGTCTATTGCTATGCAGGATGCGCATCGAGAGGTTTGCCACGTTCCTGTGCGGTCTTTTCTTTTCGAACCACGCACACGTGTGGCCGTGGTTCGCACTGGATGATCCTGCCAACGTTTTCTAACAAAGCGGATCTTTAATAAGTGCGTAGCTTAGCCGTGGACCGCTGTGTTCATCGTCCTTGTCAGCTATCACCAGCACACATAATCAGCCTATAATGTTCCCACTGCTGAGACACAGGCCTCCTTACTTCGAGAGGGAGTGGGCTATAATCCACCACGCGGGCCCAGTGCGGGTTGGTAAATGTCACACGTCTTTGAATTTTTGATTCTAGGACATGCCAGTTTCCTCACGACTTCACCGTTTTGAGAGCAGTGGTGTTGAAATTATTTACACAAAATAAAGTGCCTGTCTGGGTTCGAACCCATGACTACAACTTGTAAGTCGCAGCCGTTACCACTGGGCCACCACTGCACTGTTCACCTGCATCTATAGCTGCAACTAAAATTAGGGCATCCACAAAATTTTCAAACCAATGTTTATTATACGTTACCCATCCTCTTAACTCGTATAACCCGCATAGCCCCCTCTACCAACCTCGGTGCCACCCACTCATCCCCTTGAATTACCTGGATTCACGTTCTAAAAGAAATTCTTCACTTTTCGCAGTAAATTTAAATGAGTTGATAAAGCTATGTCGAGGGCCCGAGACCCTTTCCTTTTGTACTCTTTTAAGTCCCACTTTCAAGGGATTAAATGTGCAATATTCTTTTACTTTAAACACTTTACGTTGTAATAGGAATTATATTTAAAATGGCGTTAGGTATGTCCTCTAGACAAGGGGAGAAATGTCAATGAAATGCGTAGGTTGGACTATTCAACAAAAATGGTTACTTTATTGAATGCCTGTGTCAATTTCATACTGTTTTTTTTTATTTAGGATCTTCTGCTATCGTTTCGGCATGTGAAAGTAATATATTCAAATTGAAAATTGGTTTTATTTAGTTTATTTTTGCGGTTCACAAATTCTACGAAGAAGTCTACAAGGTTGTGAGTTTTCATGCTTTGATCCTAAGTGGTAAAACGTAGTTCATTTGTTATAACTATCTAGGTGCGCATAAATAAGCATTCAAGCCTTGTTTCAAAAGTTTTCTTATCTTAATTCCTAATCATTACTCGTAAAAATAAATTCAATGAATTTCGGATTTAACTTTGCAAACTTGTTGAGGTTAAGATAAAATTGAATGTTTATTGCCTAAATCGTTTTTATAGCCCGTGGCAACCTTTGTTCAAGTAATAGGTATGTGTCTGTAATAATATAGGTAGGTACTAAAAGAAGTGTTTTTTTTAAATGTGTTTAGAGGTACAGAGAAATTTCCATTTAGCTCACACCTGAAGTTAATCAAAGGCGCTCCAAAAAAACACAGGACGTGTTTTCAACGAGAACAAGCAAACAGAATAAATATTTAGATGAGTTTGTTGTTGAAAAACTGAAGTGCTCCTTTGATAGAGATCGTTAGCGCTGTGGTACACTGGAGACAATCAAATTGTCAACTGGACAATTAATTTGGTTGATAAAATAGAAAACATGTTTTTTTTTGCTTAAAACATGGTTTGTAAAGTTGTTTTAAAATTAATTTAAGAGCATACATGCTTTGCTTAGGTATCATTATTCTTACATTTAATATTATATCACACTATTCTTATTATTTATCTTAATCAATATTAAGTATCACAATCATTTAAATATTAAACTATTATTTTATTCAAGGTATTTTTTACAGAGTACTTAGGCCCTTTTAATCAGGAAGACTTTTAGCTTTCTTTTAAAAATAAGAATTGAGGTAAATTCTTACTCTCATACGTATTCTTATTCTTCTTCTTCATTAACTTAAATAGCAAAATAACTATAGCGTTACACATGGACATGGTGTACCTATACGTGTTCCATCAGGCACTCGAATGCTGGTCAAAATTTCGGTCGTGAAACGCAATTTCAGAAGATAACCAAGCATATAAGTTTACATTTTGTAATAGGTACTCAGGTGTTTAAAAATCAAACTGAATACATTCTTACCTATAATAACTTCGTAATCGTGGTCGATGTTTTTAAATCTTTTGGTGTGTCTGAAGCCTACATTATCCAGCCAGCCAGATATCTATAGTTGTTGTAACTAAAAATATTTTCTATTTTTTTATTTATTTTTATATTAAAGTAGTTGCCACAACTTTCTGATACTGTGATTATCAGTAAGTTAAATATTAAGAAATCACTATGGTCTCAAAACTATTACTTTCCAAATGAATTCTAAGTATAATTCACGTCAAAATAAGTTTACGTCGATCCATCTGACCACAACACTTAATCAATCATTAATCCTATCAGTCAATCAACATATTTATCAATCCACTGTCCTCTCTCAATTTGCGCCACAACACCCACCGAGTTGATTGATTGCATCGTTACTTCAACTATTGTCGTGTCGGCACGAGACGAGTTATAGTGAGAGAATCACTCATGTTTTGGTGGAAAGATTACCTAGTCAGTAGTCCGCGAGGTTGGTGGAGGCCGGAAGGACAGGGTGCTGGGACATCAACTTGTAAACTGGAACTATAAATTCAGCACATGATCCTAGACGCTCTTTTTTTTAGGGTGGGAAATCGCCAAATGACTTCTCCCGCTCTAGGTGCGCGAGCGCAAGGGCGTGTCAGACTTTTCGCGACTAAAACCCACCCGTGTTCCTACAGTTGCCTGTGCCAGGTATCTCTTTTGAACAACCCGCGACACCGATATCACTACCACCCTGTATTAGAGACTTAAACACACCTCTCTAGATGTTACAGAATAGGGATGTTGAATGTTTTTATGATAAAAAATGTTTGTTTCCAAATAGTGAAAAGAATCAAATACTTATGTAGCACTTATAAATGTGCTTTTCAATGTGTTAACCCAAAACACTTATAAAAGTGTAACATATCTGTAACCGATATAAAAGTGTTAACAGTGTAACAGGGAAACGCGTCGTTGCCAAAATAGCCGTTGGCGACGCCGCGTCTGTCTGTCCGCCGCGCTTTGTAACGGTACCGTGCAATTATAAAATTAAAACTGCTTATTTCTGTTAATACTAATTAACACATAAAAAAGGTAACAATTTGATACTGTAAAATTATTGCATCTGTTACATTTATAAAGGTTTTTTCTTTTAAAATATTGTTTAAAATACTTATTACGATTACAGCTGGAATCCCTGTCCTGTTATCAGGAGTGGGCTAGACGCTTTAACTGTTAGGCTTGCATGTAGGCTGCAGTTGCCTTCTTCGCAATTGAGGTTGTTTCTAAAAGAAAAAGGAAACTTCTACAGTCGGGTACTTAGAAACGAATCGAGGATAGAAACACAGCTATTTTCACAAATTTATTGATCCGCCGGCTGTCGGTTTCTGAATTTTGAATATGAAGTTGGGAAACCCGTAACCCCTTATTATTCAATCTAAGCAGTGAAATTCACAACTTTCTTAGTTATTTTTGTAAAAATAAAACCGAACATTGAAGGAATCCGTAAGCATTTGATGACGAGTTCTCAATTTCAAATACTCAATTCAGAAACCGGATGTAAGAATAAAGTATCATCACCTGGTGGAGGCACTTTATCTGCATCCCAAAAGCACTAGCATGAACATATACTCAGCTAAATGTCAAATTATGTACCTACATGTACTTCCACCCCAACATTGATATAAAAACCGTAATGATTAGAATTAGCCCAGTTTCCCTAATTCCTGCATTAAGCCCCTAACAGACCGGCGGAATGTGTCGGCTAGTTATCTTTTTGCGTCAGCAAGAAGGGTGGCTAATGGAGCCTGCAGGCGACGCGTACCTGTAGACACAGAACAATAGGTACAGAAGGCTGGCTTCATACAACGAGCGTAAACAAGCGCACGCACAATCATCTTTATCTTCGGAAATACCATCACAGCGCGAAGAGCTGTTACAACCATGGAGTACTTTCGTATTTTTGACCCTTTACCTTCTTCACAAAATCATTGATTAACAACTCTATGCTGTTCCATGAATATTTTCAAAACTTTTGAGTGACAAATGACGATTTGCGACCAGACTTGTAACCCGACGAGACCCGAGAGACAAAACTTCATAATGATCATCAAACCCGTAATGATCGGTGCACTACTACAAAGCGTAGCAGTAAATTCATAGTCAAAGTCAATTGGCTCTATAGGGGGTTACTCTTTGGCGCGACGTTCGTGCTTATTTGGAATCACGAAGATTTCCGAAGCACTAACCTTTTCTAGTTTTCTAGTACGTATGGCGTTCCCAAACAAATGCCAGTCGCGAGTGCGCTCTATGTACGCAGACGCGTGTCTGTGTGTGCGTGCGTTTTCGTTCATTATATGGAGCTGGCCTTCTGTGCCTCTCTAATCTGTGGTGTGTGGGGGTGGTTCGCAGGTATAGGGGTTATCCGTAGGTATGTTACAGGAAAAGGGACGGGGTATTAGTTCCGGTTGTAAGGGTGTAAATTGGGGAAACGTGGTACTGTGTTATTTGGTAGGCGTGATTTAAGTATGGCTGTGGCTGGTCCGGGTTTTGATTCTGTGCTAACGGAACAACAACAATATAAAGTCAGGGAAATTAATTATTAAACAAATCGACTGCCAACCTTAATTGTCCGTATAGTTAAATCGCAACTGTCATTCTTTGACAGTTGAAATGGCTGTGACACGACAAATTGACGCGTACTCAATTTCCCTGACTGTACCTTAGCAGAGTTACCCAGTGCCTGACATGACAAAGGTGCTCGTAATTAATCTGTATTCCCGTCTGCGCGTGGCAATCAAATAATATTTCTTGTCTCAGTGTGTTTTAAAGTATCAGTGTAAAGATTCAAAACCAAAAGTCATCTATTCAAATTAGGCTGAGAATGAGCACTTTTCGAACGTCAAAATTACATAAGACAGTCCCCCGGCACGCCCGACCTTCACCACTTCCTAGTGCTTTAGCTGGGAAAAAGAAGTGGCGCAACAAACTCCCCAGCAGCACAGCTGTCTGTTCAGTTAGAAAAAAACTTTTGATTGTATCTTGACAGAAACTTAGAATAAAAATAGAATTATCTGGCACCGGACATATTAATCCGAAGTAATGTTCATAAAACTTAAATAATTACAGGAACCAAATTAACAGTCGTTATAATTTCAACAAAGGTTAACTTATCTTTCCCCGAAGAGGAAACTTAATTAATTCCAGGCCCTGTTCCCTTTATAGCATGATCAAACAAAACCAAAATCTTAAACTGAATTACATCAATTATAATTTGTGGACGCTTTCAGTCCTCCCAACCCAACTTGATTATAATTACGTTAATACTAACCAAACAATGGCGTGAAACAAATACTATCAATGAATTTACAAAGTTTTTGACAAATTAATTTATCAGTTTCTATTACCTGGTTTGATGGAGTCGTAAAGGATTTAATATTTTGTGTTCGGTACACGAAATAAGCGTATGGCGTTTTGATTTGCGGGAAAACATTCTTAGAGCGGAGCTGCGGAGCGTGTAGAAATGAAGGTTTCAGTTATGTTCTTCTACAAATAGGTACTTAGACCCAATGTCACCAAACCCTTTATAAGGTTATTAATTATCGTTTATTAATTAACCCTTTTTGTTCTTTCAGGTAAGTAAAGTTTAAAGACAGATTATCGACTGCATCCGAAGTTATTGGTAAAGTAGTGAATATTTTTTATCAGTTAAGAGCTTTTGAGAGCATTCACTATCATGTGAAGCATGATATTGCGGCGGCATCTACATCGGCACATGTGAACTACGCATAAAACTGACGTCACGCAAAATCCTGCATCGCGCAAGCAGAGTTTACCGCGCAACTAGCATATATACATATACCGACATCAGGCGATGGGGCAGCTGCCCACCAGACACGACACCCGTCTGGTCAAAAGATCCTTCGTTTACTCTGGAGGTTGAGAACGTTACAACCTGTTCCTCATACCTCATAGAACATAAATCGGTAAACAGCAAAAAGCATAAATAATACGGCAAAATAACAATCCCTATATCCCTATACAAAAAGATAACAACATTTTCAAACCATTTTATCCATCAACCACTCGTAACTGATTAGCTTGTAACTTGTAACGCCACGTTTTAAGTTTCCCCTAACTAATTTACGTGACGACTTGACGAGATAGGATTAATAGAATTTCAGGGCGAGCCGCAATACACTTACGGCTGGCTACGGGTATCTCGGAAAATGAAGGACCCTCTGATATAATGGATTAAAGAGACCTTGTAATCTTTGTTTTTAAAGGCTTAAGTTTGGGAGAGAAAAACGGAGAGAAAATAGTTTGTACTTAATACTTACCTTTTCAAACTCAAACTCAAAGCATTTATTTCAATTAGACAATTTACGGACACTTTTTGAATTGTTGTTGTAGTCGAGATGGGTTAAGTCAGAAGCCCAAAAGTCTTAGGAATTGTTTCCAACGGGTATCGTGTTTACCCAGTTACTGTGTTGTTTACCCAGTTACTGTGTTGTTTACCCAGTTACTGGGTTGTGGAAATCAGATAAGCAGTCACTCCATGTAAATACTGGTGTTGATCTGCTTCCGGTTACACTAGGCTTGGCGATGACTACGCCCAAGTTACTGGGCGCGGCTGGGGCGCTGTTACTGCTGCTTCCCAATCTGGGGGGCCCGAGCGCCGCTTGTAAGTGGCTCTACGTGGGGATCGTGCGATTGATGGCCCTGGGGCCCCGATCTAGGCGGTTGACCTGATGCCCGGTAGCATCTCTGTTCTGCGAAAGCAGCAGAGAGCAATGGCCGTCAGAGTCATAAGAGGGTACCGCACGATTTCCTACGAGGCGGCTTGTGCACTAGCCGGATCCCCACCCTGGGACCTAGAGGCGAAGGTGCTCGCTACACTGTATCGATGGCGCGAGGAGGCGAGGGCGTGGGGCAAGCGGCCGATACAGCGCCATATAGAGCAGCGTAGGTCGCAGCTTCGCGAGGTTCTGCTGGCGGAATGGAGGGACGGGCTCTCGCGCCCTACCGCCGTCACCATCGAGGCTGTCCGGCCAGTGCTCGACCTCTGGCTCGGGAGGAGGCACGGCTCCCTGTCGTTTCGGGTGACGCAGGTACTTTCGGGGCATGGATATTTTGGAAAGTATTTGTGCCGCATAAACAGGGAGCCGGACGCCCGGTGTCCGACCGTAGTGAATTCGATGGTCAGTAGCGAGGAGTCCTGTGACGCGGTGGCCTCCTTCTGCGTAACAGAAATCTCGGAGAAGGAGGCTGCGGAAAGGGAGAGAGAGATCTCGTCCACTCTCTCGATCTGCATCAGGCGCAGCGGGCGTAGGCGGAGGGCGGCCAACGCCCTCTTCCAGCCTCCCTAAATGGGTCCAGGGACGGCGGACTCGGGGACGTGCGCCGCCCCCATACATCAGAACCCGAGGTGGCGGCGCATAGTATTCCACGCGCGCCCCTTTTTGAAGTTGCGGAGGAAATCAAACCTGCGAGCCTGGTGCTGACCAGACCAGTCGTGGTTGCGGAAGAATCGTATGTTCCTGCGACCCCGACGTGTGAGATGGAATGAATGGTTTTTAGTCTGACAGACCCCTCCATCCGCCCCAGGGCGGAGAATATCCATGAGGATTTTCCACCCCTGAAAAAATTAAAATAAAGGCTGGGATTTGACTAAAACTAAGTTGAAAAAAGGCTAGGCAGATTGATTGAATAGCTCAAAAAACATCTGCAAGTTCCAATCCATCAATGACATCAGTACAAGCTCCATCTCCATATTAAGATAACATTCCTGCACTACGTACCTCTTTCAATTCAAACTTCTGCCAGCAGAACATCAATTATATTTTTCCATTTATCCCCAACATCGATCATGCTGTAATCCCGGCTAGGAATACTCAAACCGACTCAAAAACGTTATATTAATTACACTTTGAGTACCTTGCTTAGGTTAGGTACACAGAGAACAGCTAGGATTCCAGAAGTTCTCTGGTATTTTGCTACTGAATGTCGATTTCACCAATGGGACTGTACGCGATTAGCACTTTTAAACCCAGTTCAAGAACTGCCAGTGTCAATGATCCTTAACAATTTTGACACTGGAAAGTCTTGAACTCGTTTAAATTTTTTATTGAAATTCCTCCCTCTTTTTCATCAGAGCTGATTTTAGGGTTATCCTAACTATCCTAACTTAATATAAAAAATGCCAAAGGTAGTTTGTTTGTTTGTTACGCTTTCGCGCCAAAACGGCTTAACTGATTTGGATGAAATTTGGCACACATAATTTAGAATAGACCATGGCCTGAGTAAGGACACAGACTTATTAGTAATAATATTGTTTATGAGGGCAAATTTCACCCATGAAACTGAACGCGATCATCACTTAAACAACGTTTAAGAGTCGTCTATATTTAACGTGGAATATAGACACTGACAGCTCTTGAACGCGTTTTAGATGCGCTGATCGCGTTCATTTTCATTGCTGAAATCGGCACTGAGAAGTTAATTAAGTTGTTTAATTTGTAGGCTCCTACGGTGTTTGTTAATTATGCTGGGATATGAGTGTAATTTAAATACATTGTGTTTCGTACACTCTAATTAACTCTACTTAGGTATTTAAGTTTATATAAAACAACATAACATCGCCTCTCCAAGAGTTAGGCACAGGTGTCTAGTTCCTACTCCCGCATTTCGTCGTTGATGTTTTAGTCCCATGTCAAAGGGGGCGACCCTATTGCCATCAACTGATCACAAATCCAGACACAACTGAATTACATTTCAGCTTTATCAATACGGAATGTGATGCGACGCCCAATGTATCCCCTGGTAATAGAAATTCAACAATTTACTAAAAGTCTATCCAAAATAACACTAGTTAATACTACCGACCCCCTCAGAGAATAGTCGTAACCATAAGAATAAGTCAAAGCTCATGAACACAACAAAAAAAACCCTCACCGCTAACTGAAGGGAACAACCGGAGACTCATCATTGGTGTGTATCTTAAGTCACAGCTTCTTACTTTAATAGGGGATTATCCCGAGGCCCCATCTCTGGTCAGACCACTTTTGAGCCAGATTGATGATATTATTTACTCCCTGCTGTGACGTTTATTTGAACGACCGAATAAAAAGAAAAATAACGAAATACTAAACAAGTGCGAGTTGTAGGGACAATTGGATGGAGGGTTCCGTACTTAAATATTTTGTTAATAAAACAATAGAACTTTAAAACTCAAAAATGCAACACAAAATGGCTGTCTGCAGTAGTAGCGTTAACAGTTAATAGCTTTAATTTACGTATGAATTTAACATTTTTGGTTCACAAGGGTGTGATGAAGGGTATCGTTATAATAGCCGATATTTGTTGATTGACTTTGGATTTAAAATAACCATAATAAACCTGTACCCTAATTGCGTAATACACATTCAATCGTAATCTGAATCGTTTTGAAACAGATTGCTAATGCATTGCTTCTTAAGTAAAAAAAAAAAAGCTCAACAATGTTAATAACGCAATGAATGTTGTTGAACTGTCAAATTCAAACAGATTAGTCGTAATCGTTTACGAAAATGTGTTACGCAATTAGGGTGCTGGTTTAATGTGGACACTTATCTTAGCTACGTAAGTCAATTTTCTTACTGACATGCACAATACGGGTCGGTGATTTCAGACTTATTAACTTCTAGTTGTTACCCGCGACATCGTCTGCGATCCAGGATTACAAGAAGCCTATGTCCTTATCCAGGTCATGGTCTATCTGTATGCGAAATTTAATCTATCATCAAAACAAATTGCTTTCTCATTTAAAATATTAGTTAGGAAGGATTAGGATAAGTCCATGTCTCCTCACGTTGTTTTACTTTACCAATGTCAGTAGGTAATGTACGAGTACAAGATGAAACTCAGAACGTACACATGATTTGAAAAAGTCAGATTGGTATTTGTCCGGATTTCTACCCAGATTCGTGCGTGATAGGCGAAGCCTTATTTTCCAAAAATCATAATACCAGCAAACAATTTAAATATCACAACTTTTTACCTTTTACTTATACTGAGATAGAACCTTTGTTTGTGCTTTAGTAATAAGGTTTATTTAAACTCAACTCAGCTTGTGGATCAACTTCACTCAGCGGGCATATAGCGACCTACGCGTTCAATATAATAATGCACTCAGTCAGGGATGTTTGCGGGTAATAATATTAGTGGTTTTCCGCGATTATTAGGAATAGATGTGTATCCCTGATGATGAGGGTTCGCGGAAGCACCAATAGTATTCTCAGTGTATTCGCAGATCGGTGGTATTCCCCGATGATGCGGAGATGGATGCAGCTTCACGCTGAATTTTAATTGTATTTTGTTATGTTGTGTTTGTAACACTAACACAAATTGTTACTAATCCTATGGACTCCTGTATGAAATAAAAGTGTTATATTGTATTCTATATAAGGTAGCCACAGTCTCGGTACGGAACCCAAAAAATTAAATCCAAACAGACGCGTTTAATTTCCGACGTTTGAGGTTTGGCCTCTTTAAGTGATGAAAATAAACGTCTCCATTTTTCCAGAGTTCTTTTTAAGGATAATAAGATAGCTGAAATGTGGGTGTTTTTTTAAAAACATGTTGAGAGGGCGATAAATAAGGTTATTTCATGAGTTTTGTTGAGTTTTGTGAAGATTAAAGTAATGTATGATGGTAATTCTAAGTAATGGGATTAGGCCTTTCTAAAGTGCGCAATCCGTTTCCATTATCCTTTTAACAACTGTGGTCAAGAATAAAGTTGTTAAAATTTAATCGGTATGTAGATATCAGTGCTTCTGAGTGGGTTAAGATGGAGTAAGGCTTTTCTAAAGTAAGTTATGCAGTTTCTTTCTTCTTTTAAACCCCCGACGGAAAAAGAGAGTTGATTTAAGTTGAACTCATCCATGTCTGTGTCACAAAACAAGCACGGTTCTAAGTGCATATTTTAAACAAACAGCGCAATTCCCCTGCTGCGTACGTTCCGCATCGAAAGCGGAAGCCATCCGGACTTGTAATCAGCGGCTGTTGCCATAAATATTTAAACTGCGTCTCTGTCCCTTGGTGCTACCTGTAATGTTGTGCCATGGAGTATTCATAAATGGAGTGATATGTGTTCGCGCATGGACTTCTAAAATAGACTACCATTGTGAGTTACTAATTCAGATCAGAAAAGAAATACTTAGGTATTGCAAGTAATTGCGTTGGTGGTGGTGGTGGTGGTAGTACCAAAATAAAACCACAATGCAGTCCACATTCTTTTGAATAGATCACATTAGTTTTAGGAAAATAAAATAAATCTTGAAATATTTGTAGATATTTACTCATATTTTGCCTTTGGTAAAACTCAGTCAAATTGATAGATGAAGTTGTTTTTTTTAATCAATAAGTGCAACAACACGCGAGAATACCGTCTGCTATCTATGGTAACAGAACTCATCAGATGTCGCACTTACGTCTTACATGAGCACTCCATTTAGCTGTCCAATCCGTGAGCAACATTATTGGATTCTTGCCGGAAGGTACCTATGTAAAAATACCCAAAAGCATTAACGTTTGTAACCGAAAATTAAAATTACATCTGACTTTCTTTAGGACCATTGAATATTGTTCATTTCGGAGTTTTTTTTTTGGTACTTTTGTGGTTCTGACTGCTGAAGACCTGCTAGTATATTCTGTAATAACCTCGCCGTCAAAACTAAGGTGAAGTAAATTGTCAATAGTGTAAATCCCTAGCATTAGGTGGAATATCAGCTCACTTCAAACTCACTTTACCCAAGTTTTCGTGATGTTTTACGTATTGTATGAAAGCAACTTCTTTCAGCTTAATTTCTTGGGACAGGATTACCTTGAAGGTATCCTAACCTAAATATTTCCCTGAACTGCTACATAAAGAAAATTTTCCCATATTAATTATTGAAAATTTCTATGCCTCAATAAAAAAAGGAAAAAATAATTAACATACCATCACGCCTTGTTTACCCGAAGGGTTGGGCAGAGGTGCACCTATAGTACACCCACATTTGGCCAGTTATGTTTCAAGTCCCATGTAATAGGGGGCGAGCCTATTGCCATCAACCGGGCACAAATCCAGACTCCGGGCTGCTACAGAGAAATTCCAGATAGAAAAACCCAGTAACACGTTGTCCGACCTGGAAATCATGATCATCATCATCAGGACCTCATGCTCAGCAGTAGCGATTGCGACCACTGGACCAAGGAGGCAGACAAAAAAAGAACTATTTGATAGGTTACCTCCACTGGCTTCTGTTATTTTATCACGAAATTCCTTCCATTCTATTCCAATTGTCCGTTTCTGAAATTGAAATCTTTTTCCGGGCATCTCTCGAGAATGGAAAAGTTGAAGTCAACCTTAATTTGTATGTATAGAGGGATTAAAAGCTAAGCCTGGACACGGACGTTCTTTCGCTGGAACGTGTTGGCTTTCTCTGAGTAACTTTGGAAAAACAGTAGAATGTTGGCACTTCCGAGATGAATCAATTAAAAGTGCTCTGAAGGTTTGCACTTTTCGATACTTACATTTGATATTTTCTTAGATTCAATTTATAAATGTGGTGTTACGTTCTTTTTAAGAATGATAAAAGAACGTAGAATATTAGTGGGGTAAGTGGTAACTAGTATTTCTTGTTAAATCTATAACAGGTAAACTACACTTCATGGGTCGGGGTTATGAAAATATTATAGTGCCTGTAGTATATTAAAATAATCCCGAAGATACCTCTCACAATATCCCCTAAGCAAACTTCTGAAATCTTTCATCTTTTCCTCAAATAATATGTCCTCAAGCATTCCCAGGATACTCTCCGCGATGACAAAAAGAAAAAAACATATTTATTCAAATAAATCTGAGGAGAATTATATAATTCCCGGAGTCTAAACATTCGCTTCGTTATTATCGTTCACGCAATCGCAGATCGTTACGTTTCTCCAAACAGGGGGAAGCGAAGCAGACTCACTGGAAGACTGCCAGCGGCTCTCAAACTTAACATAAGCCTTTCCCCAAAGAGGATTGGGAAGCAGGAATGAAAGGAATCGTGAGTAAGAAAGACGCTTCTCCGTCATCCGTTTTCAGCAGTTCAGAACCTGTGGAAGTTCAAATATCAGCGTGTAACATAGTGTTTATATTTACCGCCACCTGGTGACTGAATTACACAACAGCATGCTAACGCACGCGCATCGCAGCGGTTGATAGGGCAGCAATACACCCTAGTTCCAGAAAGTCAGACGAGATGGCGGTGTCCTGCAACTATAAAAGTCCCGT
The DNA here is from genome assembly GCA_963555695.1 of Dasypolia templi. Classification (NCBI taxonomy): domain Eukaryota; kingdom Metazoa; phylum Arthropoda; class Insecta; order Lepidoptera; family Noctuidae; genus Dasypolia; species Dasypolia templi. The sequence continues at coordinate 2,546,225 of OY743148.1, read as the reverse complement.
CTAACCGCTACCAGAGGAACAATAATCCTCTGCTTGTCGTTCGCACCGTATTTTCAATAGCAACCATTTAAATTCATAACTGTTTTTCCAACCTCAAAATTTCATTGTAATTAGATGCATTTATAGAGAAATAATAATCTTGTACACCAGGAAGAGTTGCTTTATTTACCCTGAAGAACACAGAAACTAAATAGCTAGCAAAATACTTCGAATGATTAACGTACAAAAAAAGGAAACGTTTAGAAAAAGTGCGAAAAAATTGTGCGGTGTTTTTGTGTCGACATGTTGTTTTTTTTAAGTTAAATTGTCAGTAATCAGAAAAGTTCTCATTAAACTTTCCTTATGAACGATTTTCAACAGTAATTACTCAAATAAACGAAGACTAAGAATAGGCATTTACCCTGCAATAGATCAACAAATGCTTAAATAAATTAAATAATAGTAAAAATAAGTACAGATTAAAACTTTGAGCACCACTGCTGCAGACGATGAAATAAAAATATGAAATACCTTTATTGGAGCGGCTTTGGTTACTTCGTTCGCGAATGTCACGTTTTTATTGGATCCTAGATAAACAAAGTTAATTGACTCCGAGATTTTTGTCTAACAGAATGAAAATAAACGTTTTGTGATACAGTTCTCGGCTGGGTAAGGTTTTTGGTATAGTGCTGTTTGTGATTAATGTTGAAAGTTGAGCGACGTGTGCTCTTATTTTGTGAAGGGGACTGTCATTCGCAAATAATATAATAATATAGGTAGGCACTTACAAGTATGAGAAATGTCCTAGTTACTCACAGCCTTATTTATAAAAATCTCGCTAACCATTAGTTAGCCACTGCTTAGCTAACCAATTATGTAGCTCTAAATCAATGCTTAACTTTTCTTTATTTATAAACACTAGTTAGCGGGTGATTAGTAGAGAAACGGAATAGAGGTGCAATTTTGTATTCAGCACAGATTATAATCAAAATAGTCGACTACAAAACAGAATTTCAAAAATAAAGTAGTCAAACCCACGATTTTTGTATCTGTCGTGACTTTAACAGACGTATGTCAAAAATTACATCGGAAAATTTTAATTTGAATATAATTATTTATTACGTTATTTCACTGTATTTGAGATGGTAGCAATGGAAATAATTAGCTCCAATAATTGGAGTAAACTGGAAAAGGTATTTATCCCTGAATTTATATACACTTACTAATATAAACTGACCAAATGAATGTAAAATTGATGTAACATCAGTAGCCGATTATAGCTATGTTTATTTCATGTCCTAGCTTGAAAATACTCTTTTGGAAATGTGTGGTACTTGTGTCTATTATATATTACTTCCTAATTCCTATCGCTGTTGCAACAGGGTATCAGTGTCTTTTAATAACAATTATTATACTTGTTTACAGGTACAAGTTGGCTGCTGCTATGAAAGCCACTATTAGCACCTAGCACCAATACTATTCAACCCCAAAGACGGGGAGGGAGGAGACCATTAGGGCTGAGGCTACGTGGAATTGATGAGAAATGAGAGTGGCATGAGAAAAGAATGGCACAGTCCAAAACTTTGTAAGAAGAATATTGGAAAAAAAAAATAGGGACTTTATAACAAAAATGTTCCCTTATTAAATATCAAAATAAATAGTTTCTACAAAATGTCTCTTGTTATTTGTGTGCCACGTGGCTATTCTTATAGTTTATGGCTTTAGAACTGGCGTCATAAGATTAAGGGCACATGGGATAACACATCGGATAATAACTATCTCCTATGAGCTTCCTCACAAACTCTTACTCTTCAAACCTCATGAGTAGGTACCTACTGATCCTACTCCTGTTTGAGTTTTCCCTATTAATCCTTTCATGATGTGTACTTCGAAAGAAGAAAATGTAATGTAGATAATCATTCTCGTAACGGATTTTAACGAGCTTTGTAGGTCTTCCTTGGTCTACTTCCCGCTGGCGTTTAAAAATGATTTAATTTTTTTCTGCGTCGTTCTGAAAGGTCGTAAAAGATTGTCGAATTCCATATTTAATAAGGCACAGCTCGATATTAGGAACAAAATAACCTCGAGGCAAACAATAATCCTATTGAATCGATCAGCTGACTCAAATAAAAACCGCCATATTGCCTCTTAGCATCCTCTTAACAAGCTACCGATGGTGTTTAAATTTGACAGCTACTAATCAATTGGTTAGCGAACTCTTAGCGCTAAACAACGTTTATGAATGAATTTGGCTAAACATTTGCTTAGCAATTGATTAAAATTTAAGACACGTTTATGAATAAGACTGTCAGTTTCGCAGGAGGTGTTTTCTGTTTATGCTTTACTGAATAAAAGATGTTGATTTGGCACAGTACTACTGTTTATTTTTCATGAGTACCTATTGAGCTTGAAGGGGCTGATCTTATTTATCCATTCACGTCTACATACATAAATAAAATCACGCCTTCTTCCCATGGGGGTAGGCAGAAACAACATGAACGCCCCCTAACATACTCCTTTACGTTAATTTATATCTGGTCATACACGCACGTCTAGTTTTTTTTATGACTGCAACGTTTATTAATTCTCAACCAAGACACAGATAAAGTTGGTATATCTACCTATCTTTAGAAAGATGATTCTTCATCAATCAATGCCCTTTTACCCTCCATACATCACCAATCTCGACAACTTGGCTGCAAGTAGGTTACAGCGCCCCCTAGAGTCCATTATTATTAACACGTATATTTACCTCCTTCACCTCAGCTGGTATACGAGTATCAGGCGCCCTCAACACTTAGGGTCGCTAAACAAAATAATTGATTGCCGGCGGGAAGAGGAAAGTTGTTTCATTCACATCTTTATGGTGTGCTTTTTGGAATACCTGTTAATTGAAAATTTGTATATTTTGGACCACTTGTTTGTATGTTTTATCACCGTTTATAAATAGCACTAGGAACTGTCCCGAACATTCTTGAACATAATCACGTCAATGTTTTCAGTTTTTAGTAAGATCGGTTTCAATATTACCTACGTAAGGCTCGTACAGACTGACGCGAATCGTGCGCGACACATTTGCACCCCTCGTCGTGCGATACGCGGTGCTTTTGAAGGAGTGTTCGTTTATTTAATTCAGGCAATGTTGTACCTATTATGATTGCAATAGATCTAAAAAGCTTTTGTTTAAGAACTGTTTGTTTTTTATCTTTATCTGAACGGGGATTATTCTATACATGTTAATAATTTACTAGCTACAGCCAAGTAAAACATCAAGCCCCAAGATAAAACTGCGAAATAGGAAAAAGTATGGTATGTAAACTAATTAGCGTGGGTTTGGCGCCGAGCCAGTACAGTACACAGCCTCTGGCTTGTTGCAGTACAGCGGGAGATGGTACCCGTGATATTTGATCGAACCATGCACGGAACTGAGGGAATAATTGCTGGGTTTGGAAGGTATGGTACTACCCGCAATTACTAAAAAAGAAAACGGGTATAAGTAGTACAATCATCGTCTACAGGATGTTTGTGGATTTAATGATTAAAATAAAATCAATCTTAGCATATCGACGGGTTTGAATAAAAGTTATAAGAGATTCCTCCTTGCTTCATTGCCTCCATTTTAAAAATATACCCACGCGAACTACTGGGTTGTCAATGGGACAACGACTTTGAATTTGAATTACTGTTTCCAACACTCACTTTTCTTCATTGCTAGTGCTACTAAAAAGTAAATCGAACCACATTCACAAAACATATACACTGTTAACAACTTCCACAGAAAAAGGATATGACCTCACAAGCAATGAAGCAATCTAGGCTGGGCAGTAAATACCACTCCCGTTACACTTCCAACTGGGCCAGAACTAGGTAGAAATCTAGATAAAAACCTAGGTTCACCTAAACAAGTCGTTAATAAGTGTCGTCGGCTTGGCTTGCGGCCAAGCGGTCACAGGTTCCACCATCTTTGTTTAAGGCACCTCTATTAAATCAACATTTTCTCTATGGTTCGCGCATGTGCTTTGTTTTGGCAACCCGCTGTTGCTTGAACGGTAATTCATGCATGTGTGGGATTACATTTGCTGTTTGAGGGTAGTTTCGTTTTAAGATTTGTGTCTGTGTGGGTGGTGTTTCTTTAGGACTGTTAAATTAAGGAAGTTGTCTCTAGTTCAGAAGACCAATTAACGTAGTTAAAAACGTTCAAATTAGACTAACTTGTCAAAACTGTAGGTAAATTAGAAATATTTTTGATAGATTGAGACAGAATATGATGCTAACTTTCTTAGAAATATGAGAATGACCTTAATTCTGTCTGTTCTAATTGAGCACTGATATAACTTACATACGGAAAATATTTTCTTAGACAAGGTATTTCTGGTATATAGTTAAAAATTGCCACGAATATAAATAGTAAAAAATCTTAATACAGGTTCTTCCTAGTTCCTACATACCTATTCTGATTTATTTATCCTGCGTCTATTCTTCTATTAATTAGTGTTTTTCTCTCATTTCACACTTCGTGTCATATATCTTTTTGATTTATTTACAGTATTTACCTAGATATAACTTATACAAAGAATCATGCGATTATTCCGAACTTATCTAAACTAATCCTAACTTATATTATAGATGCGGAAGTAAGTTTGTTTGTTCGTTTGTTACGCTTTCACGGTAAAACGGCTTATCGGATTTGGATAAAATTTGGCACACAGATAGACAGACTATGACCTGTGTAAGGACATAATATAATTTTATCCTGATAGTCCCACGGGATCGAGACTAATACGGGTGAAACTGCGGTGCGCGGCTAGTTTTTTTATGTTCACATTTCTAAAAAGGGCTCAGCTAATGTTTGTTAGAAGGCGGACCAAATAATAATACATCAAAGAGGAGTATATAGCTATATCCCTTGTTATAAAGTATCTACCTACTACAACGACTCTGTAATGTATTGTGTTAATGTCGTAGCTATAGTATAGCGTAGCAATAGCGTAGCAATAGCGTAGTAAGAGCGTAGCGAGGGTGTGGCAATAGCGTAGTAAGAGCGTAGCGAGGGTGTGACAATAGCGTAGTAAGAGCGTAGCAAGGGTGTGACAATAGCGTAGTAAGAGCGTAGCAAGGGTGTGGCAATAGCGTAGTAAGAGCGTAGCGAGGGTGTGGCAATAGCGTAGTAAGAGCGTAGCAAGGGTGTGGCAATAGCGTAGTAAGAGCGTAGCGAGGGTGTGGCAATAGCGTAGTAAGAGCGTAGCGAGGGTGTGGCAATAGCGTAGTAAGAGCGTAGCAAGGGTGTGACAATAGCGTAGTAAGAGCGTAGCAAGGGTGTGACAATAGCGTAGTAAGAGCATAACAGGGCCTTACAAGAGCGTAGCAAGAGTGTAGCAAGGGTGTAGCAATAGCGTAGTAAGAGCATAGCAGGGCGTTGCAAGAGCGTAGCAAGGGCGTAGCAAGAGCGAAGCAAGGGTGTAGCAATAGCGTGGTAAGAGCATAGCAGGGCGTTGCAAGAGCGTAGCAAAGGTGTGGCAATAGCGTAGTAAGAGCGTTGCAAGGGTGTGGCAATAGCGTAGTAAGAGCGTAGCAAGAGTGTAGCAAGGGTGTAGCAATAGCGTAGCAAGAGCGTAGCAAGGGTGTAGCAAAAGCGTAGTAAGAGCGTAGCAAGGGTGTGGCAATAGCGTAGTAAGAGCATAACAGGGCCTTACAAGAGCGTAGCAAAAGCGTAGCAAGAGCGTAGCAAGGGTGTAGCAATAGCGTAGTAAGAGCGTAGCAAGGGTGTGGCAATAGCGTAGTAAGAGCATAACAGGGCCTTACAAGAGCGTAGCAAGAGTGTAGCAAGGGTGTAGCAATAGCGTAGTAAGAGCATAGCAGGGCGTTGCAAGAGCGTAGCAAGGGCGTAGCAAGAGCGAAGCAAGTGCGAAGCAAGGGTGTAGCAATAGCGTGGTAAGAGCATAGCAGGGCGTTGCAAGAGCGTAGCAAAGGTGTGGCAATAGCGTAGTAAGAGCGTAGCAAGGGCGTTGCGAGAGCGTAGCAAGGGTGTAGCAATAGCGTAGTAAGAGTATAGCAGGGCGTTGCAAGAGCGTAGCAAGGGTGTGGCAATAGCGTAGTAAGAGCGTAGCAAGGGCGTAGCAAGAGCGTAGCAAGGGTGTAGCAAGGGTGTGGCAACAGCGTAGTAAGAGCATAATATGGCGTTAAAATATTTATTTATTATATCGTTTACAGGTGGCAATATTTATCTCCGTCAGTGTATTGAATAGAATCGACACCATTTTCTTTTATAAGCGGTATTAGCGTCTAGTTACATGCAGTTCCACATTTTAAAAGCTTCGTATCTTCAAGCTTACACTGTGTTCCGACTTCAAACTCCCATTAATAACAACAAGTGTGAACATGTTATGATGAGCATTCAATAAACCACTACTCTACGTATGTTTGGGCGCTCGATGTTTATTTACGCAGCTTCGGTATAAAGCAGAACACATTATTATTTGTATGATTAAGTCATACATTAGATTAATGTGCTTATTATGTAGGTTAATAGATGGTTGGTGTACACTCAACAGCACACTCATCGCTGGACGGAATAAAGACGCTGTCAATGATAAATGGTTACAAGGAAATGCGGTTGACTGTACAGTAGGTACATTCGCATTTTGTGGTCTGATGGGAATCGAGATTCTGTGTTTTTGTTTTTGTGATCCTGTTTATATAATGTACGTACTTATAACTTGTTTTTTTTTGTGAACAACAAACATAGTTAGTTTCTTAAATTTGATTCGTGCTCTTTGTGATTTATTATAATATAACATAACATGACGCCTTGTGTCCCCGAATGGTTGGGCAGAGGTGTAACTATTATAGTACACCCACATTTCGCCAGTTATGTTTAAATGCCATGTAATAGAGGGCGAGCCTATTTTCATTATCTATAATATAGAGACAAATATTAGTAGAAAGTTATTATTTTTGTAAGAATTTATGACAGACATATCTACTTTTATTGGTATATAACCGACCCGTATTTTTATTTCAATTTATAAATTCAAATTTAAACTCAGGAGCATTTATTTCAAATAAACAAATTACAGGCACTTTTGGATTGTCAAGGAGTCAGTCAGTCAGTAATATGAAGCTAGTTTCCTATTCCAACGTAGTAGGTACATTTTATGGAGAAGAACAGTCAAGAAACACCACAGACACTCTTTTAAATAATTAAATATTGTTACTCTAAGTTGGTTACATCAGTCATGTTGAAATTAAACATGTGAGAACGATGTAGAAAGACGTGCACGTTAAAAGGGTCCGTAATAAAAAAATTACATAACAAAAACAATAATAACAATTCTGAAATTAAAGTCATGTATACTTACTTCATATTACAAATCAGTTTTTTTATGCCTACTACTTACATTAAATGACTGGGTACATCAAAATACAGGACAATCATTTCACTACCCACTCCAATTAAAGACAACCTTGAAGCTTTCATCCCCAGATTCGCGGTCAATTAAATGTGTACAAAGAAATTCATTTTCCGCTATGAAGGAACTCGAAGTGGGCCGATGTTGGCCGAATAGTTTCCGAAGTTAACGCAACAATGCTTGATGGACGATTGTATTTGATCGCACTAATTTGACTTTTTGCGGTAAATCTAGATGAATGAAGAAAGATCTTTTATTTGGTTTAGGGTTCTATACTAAATAGGTTTATTGCTTGAGATTTAGGCCCACATTTTGGTCCAGACATGTTAAATTGGAACCGTTTACTTTGATTCACCTTTTTATGCACCAATATTTGACTTTTCATGTGGCTGAATTCGTTTAAGTGAAGTATAGAATAAGTAGTTTTTTCTTAAACATAAAAATAATTGGCGAAATATGGGTAGTCAAAGACAAAGTCTTTCAAGAGTGCCTTTCACGTGCCTGTTTGAAATAAATGTTTTGACTTTGACTACCCATATTTGGCAAATTATTTTTATGTTTAAGATAATCAACATTTACATTAAAATAGAATTGCTTCTGGGCGCGTCCAAAAGGTAGTTTCGTATTGAGAAGAATGGGCAAGAAACTCCACCGTTACTGTTTTAATATGTCTTACAATAGTTTGTATACATTTATTCATATATATTTAAGTGAAGACGATGCACCAAGAATAAAACTACTATACCATAATAGGTAAAAAGAATTAAACATGAAGCAAAGACATACATTAACTGTGTGATAGATGCATGATTAACAAACATTATAAAAGCATACGATTTTCCTAAAATATTAACAAGGCATAAGTCAGTGTGTGAGTTAAGTAATCAAAGAATGTAAATCAATCTCATAAAAAATAACAAAATATAATAGACAAGATTGGTACTTTAGGTACGTACGCCTAACCCTTCAAGAATACAAGTGTAATGTTATGTAGTTATAACTAGTTTTATTTTTCCGATTTATTGTTTTAGTATTCGTTAATCGATAACAAAAGGAGTAAGTTAGGATCTTAGCACGTGGCGTTCTGTAGTTTCTGCCTACCCACATGGGAAGAAGGCGTGAGTTTATGTTTGTGTAATCGATTTAATTCTTGTTTTAATAATTAACGATCGTACCGAGAGTACTGTTTATTGTGACCTGCTGCCTTCTAAGGAACATAGTTTTTACGATAATGTCGACATCGTTGATGACATTTTCCCTGTTGAAACGTCAGTTCTGCCCATACCCTGTATAAGATTTACAAATGTGTTTGTAAGTATTTTGTTCAAAGAAATAGGTATTTTGTGTCCCCAGTTTGGTTCTAAGGGTTAGTAAGTTTTGAGATATGCCCTAGGGCTAGATATTCTAGAACTTTTTGTTTATGATCTACCTATTAAGTTCTCAACAAAGTTTTTTTATCTTCGAGACACAATATTTATTCTCTAAAACGTCGGCGGGTGTGTTGAGAAAAGGATTCTACCATTACCTACGTGTATCCGTCAAAAGACAAGGTTTCATAATACATAAAACATTTTTAGTTAAAATAGGAATTGTTAACCGGCTAGTTTCCAACTCTATCGGGAGCCCTTAATCACGACATAGTCTGTTACCTAAGTAAAATGCAAACTTCTAAATAAGGAATAGTTTACAGTTATAATTTTCTTTCAAGTCTTTCATGCTCTATCTACAAATAAAATATGGCAATATCTATCTCCGTCAGAGTATTGAGTTGAATCGAAACCATTTTCTTTTATTGATAAACGCTCGCAACGCTGTGCTCGTGTGCAAGTGTGCTTGTGTACCTACCTGTGCCTGTGAGCACAGGTACACTTCGACACAACACGGTTTGAACAGATATCCTGCGAGCTACCGGATGCATTGTGCGCTCGACGACTGTCTGAAAATATTGTACATTGACTGTTCTTGTGTGTTTGCATTGAATTGGATTGTGAGTTGCAGCAAAAACGTATTTATTTGTAAATGTAAAAGAAGTTTTTCAGTCTGTAAAAAAATATTTTCATTGTTTTATTTGGTGTTGTTCTGCAAGCAATGTGCCCTGCCCACCGCCACTTAAGTTTGGCAATTCTTCGGGCTATGTTGATTACCTTCGTTATTCTGCTATTTCTGATTCGATCACGTAGGAAAACTGCAAGCGGCATGCTTGGAGTTTCCATCCTCTCAGTTCTACACGCACTGTCAAAGACTTTCGTCTTGAGACACTGCGGTATGAGGGACGAGAAGATATTGCGTAGCTTCCCTAACAGAACATTATTGCTCACAGAACAGATGGCCGATGCCTAAAGGTTGTGGAGTGGCGACCGCGTACCGGAAGGCGCAGCTTTGGAAGGCCTCCCACAAGGTGGACCGATGACCCTGTGAAAGCCGATGGAGTCCGCTGGATGCGGAAGCACAGAACCGGTGGTGCTTGGGGGAGGCCTATGTCCAGCAGTAAACGTCTTTTGGCTGAAATGATAATGATGATGATGATATGGTGTTGGGATTTAAATCTAGCTTGCTTGCAGTATCCCCGGGGCTTATGATAACCGACATGAAATCCTTTGCTGGACTGTGGGTCTCTAGCGTAGTGGTAAAAGGAAATACGTTACGACATCCTCATTAACACGAATCAAACATTCTGATATCAGAATTGGGTAAATCCCAATGTACGATGGTGTATTCCCATACTCTGAACGACCTAACGCTTAATCAATTGCATTCGCAGTCTACAATATTTAAATATGAGAATATAACAGTTCTATGAAGAACGCATTCGCTCAAAGGTACAGTCGACTAAACAGAAATATTACTACACCAGGCTTGTCACATGCGCGCCATCTAGTGTGTATTGTAACGTATCAAACAAGTGGAATAAGTACCATGTTTGAATAGTCATTGGAAATAATATTGAATTGTATTATGTGCAGGCAGGAATAGGTAGAATTTAGTTTTCAGTCTATGAAGGATATTTTTAAAGCCTGAAAACGTTTAAGTCAGCACACAGTAATCACAAAATCATAATAGAAATTGCCAAAATGGTGATTGATAGGAGCTTAGTTTTCCACGGGGTGTCTTATCAATTAGGAAGTCTAACTCATCATGCTTGCATAGTAAGATCTGCCACAATGTAGACGAATCGATGTGTGAAAATTGTGTAAGATCTCCAAAGAAAGTCTTCACGTTCGTTCACGTGTCAATCTCAGTGTTCACTCGCGGGGCCCAACGTGACTGCTTCGCTACCGACGCTACCAGTGGTTTGTTGTATAACATTGTTTGACTACCGCTTTTTACTTACTAAAACGTACATTACCTAGTAATAATCTTCAAACCTAGTTCAAGGAGCTTTGACGGACAATTATGAGCGTAGGATGCGGGAAAGATCGGGAATTGAAGGTTGCAAGGGTCTTTGCCATTTTGTAATGTCCAACAACCCAAGATTTGGAACCACAGCGTGGTGATTTTGGTATTATAGGAAAGCGTCAGGTTGTTTGTTTAAAAAATTATACCTTGTACTTGGCGAAGCGCCAAGTACAAGGTATAATTTTCGCCTCTTAAAGGAAGACGAAGAGATTTTATAATTATATTTCTTTATTTCATCATCTACGAAAATGGTATCAAAAGAGTCATTTTTATAAAAGCAAAATTCCTTAAGTACCAAACAATTCTTCGATCACAAATCTGAACTTCAAACTTGAAAGTCCTTTGATCGCGGTACTCGAGCCATAGCCAACTGAAGTAGGCTCGCGATTAGTTGCGCTTGCGCATTTTGTTAGGTATAGTATTTATTTAATAATTTTATCAAGACCAACTCAGCGAATTGTGCTTATCACCGTTTAATTTATATAACAAACAAGAAAAAAACAGTTTGTTTTGTAGCTATTAGATTGATTAAATGTTACGAAAAGGGGTGACTTTTTTTTCTATTCAGTCTTTTTCAAAGTTATATTCCTACTCGTGAAATTAAAAGCGTCAGAGCCTTCAATAAGATACTTATTTCTTTTCAGTTTTGCGTGTTTCCTATGGATTCAAAAAAGTAGTAAGCGCGGCCTCTGTAGTATAATAGCGCCTTTTGCAGATAACTTCTACAAACGACGTAGAAATACAAAATGGTATTTTGGAAGGATGAGCCACGTGCGCACGTCTAGGATGAGCCACGTGCGCACGTCTAGGATGAGCCACGTGCGCACGTCTAGGATGAGCCACGTGCGCACGTCTAGGATGAGCCACGTGCGCACGTCTAGGATGAGCCACGTGCGCACGTCTAGGATGAGCCACGTGCCCACGTCTAGGATGAGCCACGTGCGCACGTCTAGGATGAGCCACGTGCGCACGTCTAGGACGAGCCACGTGCGCACGTCTAGGATGAGCCACGTGCGCACGTCTTGGAACAAATACGTAAGTTATTTGTTACAAGATGTACGCACGTGGCTAACAATACACGCAGCTCCCGTTCATCGTCATAACACCCACACATGTAAACGCTCCTCGCAATATTTCCCAGAACTATGTAGCTCTGAAGCTCAACGCTGTGCGCGGTCCAGTTCGACAACTATTTCAATCAGATAAGCTGGCGTGTTCCGGCGAAGAGTTTGTTTGACACTAGCTTATGTTCGGAGTTGGAACTAAAAGGAAAAAGGATAGCAATGTTAATGAAATAAAGCTTTAAACTTTTAATGAAAATTCGAACGAAAAGTGTCTGGTTACCTGAAAGCCACGGCAAAGTCACATTCTGGCAGCGAGAGTGATGACGGAAAAATCAAATGCACTATTCAGTGAAAAATGTCTTCAATTCGAGAGTACGTGTCTCTTGTTTTTTTGTTGTTGTAAAAAATATTTTTAAACCACTTCTTGCTATGTAAATAACAGTGCCAGGAAGTTATTATAATATCATCAATATACTCTAAGTGGATAAAATACGTATTATTGAAGCTAACTGAAAAACTACCCAAGCAAAGATTACAAAAAAATCTATGGGATCCCCCTGAGGCATACCCTCCATACCCATTAAAAATGAAATTATTAAACGATCCACAATTGCTGGAGATATCGCGGAATATATATACAAAATAAATATAATGACATAATGAGACCCTCCCTTCTTTTTTAAGTCGGTTTATAATGTATCGGACTGACTTGAGCTACTGTAAAGCATAGGTCAATCCCGTTGAAAAGTGCTGTTGAAATACGAATCGCTTTGAAAACGATTGTCACTTGTCTAGAGAAGGCTCTTACCACACGACTGTATTCGCCGCAAGGGTAGGCAGAGAGGTCTCTGCCGACTCTAAAATAAAAAAATAGAACAGGCATATTCAGTTAAATAATACCTAGACGATAACACCACCATTTATGTGGATAAATATGTGTATAAATATATATATGACTGTTCATCAAGCTTATTTTAATTTAATTTGACATTTGAATTGTCTCTTATTTTATTACGGACGTTTCATCTCATTAATTTGTAAAGCCTGCTTAGATGTGATAGTTTTCCTTTTAAATTCGTAATTATATTATATGGCGGTAAACATTTTCAAATGCCAAATGCAACCATTGAGCTGGCAGGTCCTTACCCTCAGCCTTAGACCTTACCTGCCAGCTAAATGGTGGGACACCCGACTCTAACAAAAATGTATTTATTTATTTACTGGTTCACCAACGATTGTTCACACAAGTTCTATGCTAAACATTACATGCAAAAGTGTATGCAACAGTGCAACAATCACTTAAAGGTAAACTCCGTAAATTTGCATTAAACTTAATACTTCGCAAACGGATCCCTGAATCGAAAAATAAGGAACCATTTTTCGATTCAGGGATCTCTCCAGCAATATTTTTGAACGACACCTCACACCATGGGATAGACGAGAAAATAATAATTCACCCCTACACGTAAAGTGGGGATGATTATTATTTTCTCGATTTTCAAGATTTATTGTTACCACTTTGTCGTGACTAATATTTATATCCACGCCAAATTACAGCTTTCTAGTACTAAGAGTCTCTGAGCTAAGCTACGGACAGACGAACAGAAGAAAATACGTTTATTTTCGGTAAACATGACGCAGAGAACGAACACAAACACAAAAAATAACAAGTTGGGGGAAAATATGCGTCACATCCACGCAAAACGGCCATCGCTCAGCTTAATACTGCGACCCTATGCGAGACAGCGCCCCAGCGCTGGATTTCAGCGACAGCCGGCGTTGACGTGATGACGTCAACCGGTACAGCAACGCTAAGTTACATTAAGAAATAAAATAAATACACAATAAATACCACTAAACATAATAAATACTTTTGCCATAACCCGAATTTTCCGAATATAACCGAGTATTTCCTGGCTTTTATGGCTTCCCTGCCATGTTAATTTCATCTTTCACCAAATACATCCAACGTTTCTTTAATCTTCCCTTTTCGCCTAAAACCCTCAATGAATCAATTCAATCTAACAATAAAATCAATATCAACTCAACCAATTAAAATTTTTCGATTCACTTTCCACAAAACACAAAAACAAATCCTCTATGCTTCACGGTATCGTCCGAACAATTCCGTACAAATCCTCTAATATCGTTGATACCGGAACATCGTCCGTAATCCCTGGAATCCTCACTAGTCCGCGACCCACTGATCGTACTGCCAGATTGCTGGCCGTCTGGCGGACTGTTATCGTAACTGGCAGCGTATGCCATGCTGCTGGCAGATTCCAATTGAATTCTTGTGAATATGGGTACGAATTGAATCTTTAAAATGGTTTGTGGGACTTTGCCTTTTGTAAAAAATTATCTTATTGTAACTTCAAGTGGCACATCTACACACATGGGAAATACGCATCACACTGACGTCACGCATCGCGCAAGCAAAGTTTACCGCGCAGGTAGCATATATGTATACCAGACACGACAACCGTCTGGTAGGATAATCCTCTCTTTTCCATTTGGGATTAGTGAACTATACACCTTGTTTCTCATACCGTGTGTAATGTGTTTATGTATATGTGTACTTACGTTTTATAATTGCAATTACTCAAATGGAAGACAAAAGACTAAGAAAAAAATTGATAGACCGCTCTTTGATTTACTTGGTAGCTAAGCGTCTCATACAAATATGAAATTTGCACCTGTAAACTTAATGTTCATATTCTTATGAACCGCTTACTTAATATGATACCTGAACTGAAAAAGCCACGTGAATCTTATAAGAGAAATGTGTTCAATATGTGTATATTACTTTATAATACAATTCCAAATTCATTTACATTGTTGCAGGGTTTTAAAACAAAGTTGTCAGAGTTGTTACAAAAAAAGTGTTTTAACAGAATTAAGGAATTTTTAGAACATAAAAATATTTGTTTGTAATAATAATTAATGACATTTGTATGTAATAATAGTGTGTGATAATAATGTTATAATAATGCAATAATAAAAATGTACTATTTGTTAATAGTACATTTTTATTATTGCATTATTATAACATTATTATCTATTACTACATTATTATTACTATGACATAAAAACATAATTTGCACGCTTGCTTGCAGGCAGAATACAATGACTGAAGGCTGTATGAGCTTTACTTGTAAACTATGTATTTTCTTGCAAATGAACATTTAGAATTTAGAATTTGAATAAAACGAACTAAAAGTACGGTCTGTGAATCTAACGTCAAATACTTTTGTGGATCCTAAATGATTGAAATCAAGTACCTACTTAATCAAAGATTTCAAAGCTTTTGTGTGTTTTGCGAGAATATTGCATGTAAGTTGTTTGGGCCAAAGCTGCTTATATCCATCTGTATAATTCTAATAAATTGTTTTGATGCTCTTACTATGGATATGCTAGATTTCAACATGAGGTAGCCTGAGAGTTATTTACGTGAATATGTATGAGAATAGTCTCGCACTCCAAACTTATTTCAATTATAAATCCTATCAAAATTTAAACTGGGGTTAAATTGCCCTCCCACCCATTCTGTGTGTATGTAAATTATCTTTTAATGAATCTCATCCACACGGAGGTTGGAAAATTATGGTTCAGTTAACAAATCCTTTGATTCTCATTATCAACTGCCTGTCCTTACCAACCAGGTTTGGTTCGGCTTTACGTCTAACTAGATGCAGCTGGACTCCAGTATCTGCCCACCTGATATCCACAACCCAGTTATTGGGTAATACGATACTCCTTGGTAAGTCTGGCTTTGCAGGTAGGCTGCACAGGCCGATAACTAATACGTTGAAGGTAAAAGAAACACATATATATTTACCGTCAGTAGTAGTAGTTTTGGCCGCGGGTAAGGTTTACTTACGAAAGGTATCGTCCTTGGTACCACTGGACATCAGAGGGCCTGCCAGCCTAGGCTCAGCTAGAGACCGGTAAGGCCTTCGAAGGGCCGCAGTTAGCGTGCATTGGTAACAGATGCCGCAGGACGCCATTAGCGCGCAGTTCAGCCACGCGTGCAGTGCGCGCATACAGTGGTCCAGCACTCAGCCCTCGACGTAGAACCCCTAGGCTGGGGTACAAATAATCCTGAGGTCAGGGAATAGCTCCGTTATCTAAGCAAGCAGAAGTAAAAATGGCAGAGTGTACTAAGAAAAATAGTGTTGTTCCATGATTTTAGTGATGTGCGTAGCAACTTAGCTACTAAGTGCCGATTTCACCAATGAAACTGAACACGATCATCACTTTTAAACCTAGTTCAAGAGCTGTCATTGTCAATATCCATAACAATTTTGACACTGACAGCTCTTGAACGCGTTTTAGTTGTGCTGAACGCGTTTAGTTTCATTGGTGAAATCGGCACTAATTGTGAAATATTTGGCATCGCTCGATTATTTACCGTTGGCGTGGTTGACTCCTCACAACGCCACACTAGGTAAGACTGGCTTTCAGACTTCCGGTTTCTCGATGTATTAACCCATCCAAGGACCGACCTCGGTGAGTGTAGCCGTACCTACAATTGACTCGTGCGCTTGTTATAACTTATCCCTCTATCGATTCTATGAGCGTGAAACAGAATAATAACACGTGCGATAGTTGATCCAAAATGCACGGAAATAAACGGAATCTATGTGGAAATCGAGACATCGCCGTGAACCGTCGCAGTTGAGCTGATCCCAATTCCAGATAACTGCGATTACAACTGGACGGATGACTGTCTGGTGTCCGGGATATGACCGGACGTCGTCCGGCACACGTCTGGAAAGCGAACGTTCACGGAAAAGGTAGAGACAGAAGTCCCGAACACGAATTGGAAAGATAAATAAAACTAGATAATAGATTCATAGGTCCTGGAACCTGAAAAGAATTAATGAAGTTAAAACTTCCTAAATATTTCCTGGCATTATTAAAGGGCCATAGAAAGGAGCCGATATTTTTCTTTTGGATAAGCAATATCCTTCAAAATGATTCAGATAGTGATTGGTAGGGTGTTACGCAATTAGGGTGATGGTTAATTTTCGAAAATACAGTTTCAGGACACTTTTCTTGTCAAGCTAATTTTTGGATTTTTCAAAGGAAGTAGTCCTATTTAAGGAGTTCCTATATAAATGAACGGAACTCTTATGCAAAATTTCCTCAACGACCCCGATGTCCACATAACTCTACTCCAGGGGAGCAGTAGGGCCACCAATACAGTGCACAAGAAATTAAAACCGACATTCCGACCTCGCCGACGAGGTCCCTCGCGAAGACCCCGACGTAACTGTCCCCCCGAACCTTGCTCGAGGAAGTGCCATCCCGCGCCGTAGCTGAACAATCATCAAACCTTGTTCAAGCCTGTCCCATCTTGCTGACCTCCCTCCAGTGCCGCCCTAAGCCGAGGTCCGTTCCCCACAGGGAACCCTTGCGAACAGACGCAAGCAAGTAAGTAAGTTTTTCGCCCCTGGCTGGAGGCTTTGAATTCGCTTAAGGCAGCCACAGGATAGTCCGGTTAAGTAGTCACGACCTCTCAAGGTCAACTTCTAGACCCGCCGGTGAAGGTTGTGCGTTGTCTGTCACTGAATGAAGTACTCAATTTAATATTTTTAAAACATACACATAAACTCACGCCTTCTTCCCATGGTAGTCGACAAAAACTATATATCGCTACATGCTATGATCCTAACAGATTTTTATTAAGTAGATTGATTAGCAAATAGGCTAGAATGCCCACTCATAGAGCCAAAGACTCGCGTTTTCGTATTCTATCGTGTTGAATGGAGTTTCTGCATCTAACAATTTAGTGGCTTGCAGTACTAATGGACGGCGGGGAATCTTTATAGATTTGATCTGAGATTCCGGAGGGCCACGGTTGGCAGATCAGACGAATTGCCTCGCTCGTCAGTGCGGCCCGATAGTTTGAGTACTTAGGGAATCGAATTGTAAAGGCTTGGATTTACCTGCCGTGTTTGTTTTAGAGTTTCTCTTCTCAATTACAATTGGTTTTGTGGAATTCAGCTTAGGGTAGATTATCTTTATAGGGTTCCGTCTGTGCGCAGCTTAGGTCGGAGACTCTTAGAACTAGAAAGCTGTAATTAGGCATGGATTCCAAGCTAACACATTAGTCACGCTGACAAAATGCTAAAATAAAATCCTGAAAAAGAAATGCTTATGTACCTCCCCTACACGTAAAGTTGGTGGGGTGTCGTTGGAAAGGTCGTTCAAAAATATTGCGGGTAAGTGACAATCATTTTTCGATTCAGAAATCACTTTGCAAAGTATTAAGCTCTAAAGAGCTAGTTTTTGTTCGAGTCACCTGTCAGATTTTGATGTGTAAAAACAATCATGGCAGTAGTATATATAACGAAGTTAAAAGAAAAACTATCACAGCTAAGTAGGCTTTTCAATTTAACGAGTAATAGTCGCCCAACTTACATTTGCAGTTGGAATGTGTGGGGGAACCTTTTCCCAACTACGATATTAAGTTTGTTCTTGGGATTAATTCATCCAACTACAGAACCCTTTATTGTGCGTGGTCCGGCACGCACTTGGCCGTTTTTTACTAAATTTAACTTTCCGACTGACCCCTTTATTTAAAAACGTTGCTTTATGTTAAGAGACGTTCAAACGTGACACAAATGTATGGTTAAACATCACTTATCATTTCTTTACTTCAAGCAAAGTTTATAAATAAGTCCCTAAAATGACTGGCTCCAAATTCAAATTCAAATTGACAATTCAAAAGGTTAAATAATAGGGATTAATGTTTTGACTGTGACTTTAACTTTTCGTGGGTTACTAAAGAGATGTTGTGTAAAGATTCGTTATGGTCGCCGAAAAAAAAGTCACCATATTTTATCAAATCTGGGTCCACACAGCACGATCTGTGGATCCTAGAATATTTCGGTCGTTCCATTTTTGAGAACTCGCGATCCTGCCGGGCGCTGAAGTGCAGATCCACATTTGGCTACATTAAGTTCAGTTCAACACACGCTCGATATGGATTGTCCGATCATCCGACCGCGCATTTGGATCACGATCCTGCCGTGCTTGATCGGAGCGCACTGGATCGTCCGGTGGGTTGGTACCAAGCTAACTAACACTATAATACTCTACAACCTAAAGTTCTAAAGATTGTTTAACGAAAAACATTCTTTAGAACTTTCTTTTTATTCTATTCAAACCAACATAATTAGTAACTTACTAATTTGTACAGTTCGTAGTTACAAGATAGATCTTGTAAGTGCAAACTGGCTAAGGTTTTAGATCAAAGTCTATTGTATGTATGTAGTCTAGTACTAATGGATCCTTGGAATCTTCGCAGGTTCAACTGAGGTTCGAGCTAAAGCACCTAAGTGATAGATTAGGGGATCTGTCGGCAGGCTTGTCGGGATATCGGTCGACAGAACTAACGGCCTAGTATAGATTTTGTTGAGATTCTTTACGTAGAGCTTAGACATGTTTCTCAGTTGTGTTAACTTGTTTATTCTGTTTTAAACTTAAAACGTAGAGTTGTGAGAATTCCTGTCGGTTTAATTAAATAGATTTTTGTATTTGATATCGAATAATTCTATTCATTCATATCCAATTCAAAATATTTTATTTCACATAAACCTACATAGGCACTTATGAAACGTCAGAAGCTAGGTGCACGGTTCCAATTAGTCGTTTCCTATGGAGAAGAGCCGGCGAGAAACTCCACGGTTACGCTTTTAAATTGTTGGCTTTTCAATTTTTTCAAATTACAGTGTTAATAGATAAGGGAGTAGGACATTAATAGTGTAGACCTTTCAACAAGTACGGTCAGTGCTCTGCATTAACTAACCACTCTTACAATAAAAAAAAAATGAGGGCAAGAGGGGTCAGGTAATGAAGGGCACTGACTGTACCAGGTAGGTAAGTACCAAAAATTTTCAACTAAAACTACCAATGATGCTTGACTATTCTGCATAATTATGTGAAAGTAGATTTGGCTCCTATAGCTTATCAATTCGATCCATTCAATAGCTTTCGTGGTTATTTATTAGAGACAAAAACGAACGTATTGAATTAGTCAAAATAATTTTATTTCAACATAATACAAGACCCTAAGTTAATTACATTTTTTGATTACACTACAACTAGCACAGCGGCAGTGTTAAGTTAATACAAATCAAATTAAACAATAACCTCTGGGGACCAATAGTTGGCATACTGTGCAACTGTGAGCCAATTTTGTTTTAAAACAACTTTGCGTGCGATCCAGCCTGTCAGCAAAAATGTAGTGATGGGAAATGCCTTGTCGATATTTATGTAAATAATAATCGTACCTACAGTCACGAACATAAATAGTTAACAGTGACGCAAAATTCAAACGTGTTTTTCTCGTGAAATAAAAATTTCAGCTTAGAGAAAATACCTATTTCTTAGTAAGTACGATACATAGTATGGTTTCGATAATTCTTTATGTCTGTAACGCCATTAAAATATATGTGTATCAAAACTATAAGAGAAACTCGCTTTTGGATTCTTGCTTAAGTGTAAGGTACGGATGCTCGTTATTGTACTCAGATATGTTGAATAACAGTGAAATGCCTACTTGTAAGTGCTGAACAAAATAGACCGGTACCGATATTCCCCAAAAATTACGAAACTAATATGAAGTATTTTCACCGGTGTACGTTTAAATAGCCATAATGATTAGAATATACGGTTTCTCTCCGTCAATAAATATTATTTACTAGTTATACTAATATTAAGGTACTACATCCTTTATTTTAGATATTTGCGAGATTATTACAAATATGACAAAGACTTGGAGTTAATGCTGTGTATGTGTTTAGTTGGTTAGCCTTATTATAAATAAATAAAGAAATAGTAGGTACGGTAATACGTGTTGAATACGCTTAAGATGTAGGTAGTTCATCAGATGAAAATCTACCACATTCTTAGCCCTACTAAGTTAGTATTAGGTATGAGCGCACTTCTAGCTTCAAGTGCGGTGCCAATTTAATCGGAAATCAATGCATGCAAGGCGCGTCGATTTATAGCAAAAGTTTTGGCGTTGAAAGTCGTTGCCGTTAAAACTACTGCTCTTGTGAATAATGTATGGTTTAAAGTTTTTTTTTTTTTTTAGTTATAGTAGTTATTCTGTTAATTTATTTTACTTCGATATTATGTAAGCTACTTAGCTTTTATTTATTTAGTAAGTTATGTTGTACAAGATAATTTAATGCGATGTTCTGTGTCTCGAAATTTTAATTTCTTTGCATACCTATTATTGTACAGATTCAAGTTTTTTTCTAACTGAACAGACAGCTGTGCTGCTGGGGAGTTTGCTGCGCCATTTCTTCTTCCCAGCTAAAGCAAAAGCACTAGGAAGTGGTGAAGGACGGGCGTTTTGGGGGACTGTCTTATGTAATTTTGACGTTCGAAAAGTGCTGATTCTCAGCCCAATTTTAATAAATGAGTTTTGATTTTGATTTCCCATCACTATATCGGTTTCGACAGTCAAGTGTTTAGCGGAGTGAAGGACTGTGCATCGCTTCTCGTCAGAATTTCAAGCGCTTCGTCGCAACTTCATACCTTTATCTATATTGAGGTAGGCATGCAGTCAGGTGCTTTAAGTATTCATACCCTTAGCGAAGTATGCGTACCTGTAGCGTAGTTTGCGTACCTGTAGTAAGGTATTCGTGGCAACTGCAGGAATCTTGATAGAACTAAGGAGACTCGGTGAAATATTGACACTTCTTTCAAACTTTAGGTGTGAAATAAAAGGAAATCTTCTGATCACTAAAAAGGGTTATCGAGTCTTGGAACTTTTTAAGGATTGGTAAGAAAATTCCAATGACAGCTGTTGCCATTCTTTTTCAGACTTAACTAAAACACGGCAAATTCACATGGCGCATGTATCCGTACGAGCCAATAATGGTTTTAGAGCAAAAGTACGTTTAAGCGTACTTATTATTATTTATTTTTAATCAAAAACTTAGTACTCCTTTAAAATTACAATGTGGCAACAATTTCACTTAAAGTAAAGAGATTAACGTCGGTAGCCGAACTATGTATTTCGGCTATCATCACCCTTCCCCTCGAGTATTAAACTACAAGAATAGAAAGCAAAGCAGTACGTATGCGTGCGTGTGTGTGTGTGTGGTGTATGTGTATGTAGTTGTGCGTGTCAGTATGCATGAGTGTATGTGAGTGTAGGTGAGCTATGTAGTGAGTGTAACTTTGTTTTCAGTGCTCTTAGTCGGATTCTTAGAGTGGTGACTATAATCTGGTTGCTGGAAGAATAGATATTTTCTCATGTTCACTGAGCGAGTTCGCAAGGATAACGTTACCGTGTTATGTTTTTTAATGAATTGTGAATGAACTATACTACCGAATTGGGAGACTGTAATGGTAGCGAATGTATGTATGTAAATAAATAAATTAAATTAGTTGTTCCGTCTCCTCGTTTGCATTGTTTTCCTGTCAAGCTGTATATATTTATTGATTTGTATTTACAGCTTGACTGGAAAACAATGTAGGAATGGAACGTTGAAGAATGCATGACTTGTGTGAAAGAGCTGAATGCTAATGTGTAAGTGGGATAGATGACGTATGCCAAAAACGTATGCTTGGAAAACGTGGAAAGTATTTAAAAAGGTAGAATGACAGTTACTCAGTAGTAGAAGACAGACGAGATTTTTCATTATGATATCTTAGTAAAAAAAAAGCACGTCTTGTCGTGTTTTAGTATTTTGTTATAAAAATAAACCAGTTTTGAGAAATTCGTTTTACTTTTCCTCCGACCACAACCCTTTAATTCCTACATTCATAATCATAATCACTTCTTTCAGTTGTAACGTTCTTCGTTAAGTTACATATCAATCATGTACAGTCCGCGAGGCCTTTTTTTTTTGGGTGGAAAATGATCAAATTATTTCTCCCGCTGTGGGTGGACCGGGAGGGCGTGTCAGACTTTTACTGACTAAAACCCACCCGTGTTCCTTCAGATGCCTGTGCCAGGGCCACAGTTACTCTTTCGAATTACCCGCGACCCTGAGGCAGTCCGCGAGGCCTAAGCTGAGCTATGCATTTGAGTGAGTGATTACCAAGCGCACCAAACTGATCGCGCGAGGGACGCACAGTGCCTCAGGTCGAATGTCCGATTGCCAAGCAAAGGACGCGTCGCTATGTGCACTCACACAAATGCAAAGCTCAGCGTAGGCCTCGTGGACAGTACCTGGTTGTACGACTACTTGTCTCTATAAAACCACTTATTGATTGTTCAATTAAATTAATTAATTAATATTTTTATTTATTTATTTGGGAAAAACAAGCAATTGTACAATCCACAACGTTTCGATAGATTACTTGTGTTATAGTATTAACTATTAACTAGGTAGGTAATTACAATTAGGTACAATTTTATATTTTAACCGTGGCACAAACTATCAATTTTTGTTTTCTTGAAACCGCTTTGAGACAGAATGAAGATATCCAAATGACAAAAGTGGTGTTTATAAATTGACTAGTCGACTGAGTGGAGCTCGCTAACCAGCATTTGTTCGGCTAGTAGTCGTAGCAAAAGGCGGGTAAGCACGCACCTTCCGTCTTATTACAGTTCTAGGCACAACATAATAAATATCATTAATAAGTTTGAAACAGTTAAACTTATTATGAACCAATCCGTGAAGCATCATGGTTTTTGGTTAGTTACAAAGGTCTTGAATCTATGTTAGTCAATATTAAAAATATTAAAAACACATTCAAAATAAAATAATACAAATCAGTCGTGTCAAAAAACATGTAAAAAAATAATTGTTCACCTGGTCACATGAAGCTGGATGGATCACCCCAGCAGGCTTAGCACGAGCGCCCTAGAGAAGCGTATTGTCGACGGAAGAGTAGACAAAAATGGCGTTTCTGTGTAGACAGTAGAAAGTTTTCTACTGTCTACACAGAAACGAAACGCAATTGTACGGTAAAAATGGGTAGTTATACACATCACTAGCAACTAACCCGTTGCTATGGAAAATCACTGTCTATAAAGCAACCTGAGTCTAAGTGTGTCCTCGTGCTCGCGAAAATGAGATTTCGAGGAGCGTAGAAAGCGATTTCTATTCTACAGTAGAGTAGAAACAGAAAACGCCATGCTAAGCCTGCAGCACTGCAGACTCTTGCCTTTCTGAGATTATCCTTAGGATTCCTTTGGCGCTTCCCCGAATCCGGCGCATCTGAGAAGCTGTTTTCCTACGCTTAATGGCATTAAAGTCATTAACTCTAGCGTCAGTAAACATGCCGACGATCAATAATAAACTGTTTCAGATTGCAAGTTTACACATTCAATTAAAGGAAACGAGAAACTTTCACAGTCCCACAAAGAACCTACTGACAGCCATTCATTTTATAGGAAACCGCGCGTAATTCTCGCCGTGGTTCCATAAAATACTATGTGAGCAAAACTTTATGTCGACCTGTTGCTTCAACTATTCGGCTAAATCTTTATGTGACAGACTATAAAAATTGAATGATATAAAACATAGAGTCTCAATTTATTACTAGTTTGACCGCCGCGTTTTCAGGAAGTAAAAGGTTCTTCCTTCTTTTGTGGTATTTTAAAGGCAACTGACACCGGGTTTCCGAATTGGGAATATGAATTTGAGGACTTGTTAGCATTTAAGGATCACAAAACTCAAAAATTTTAATTTTACCGGTTTCTTTGAAGGAAGCACCATAAGTAATGCTAAGAGTTTGACAAATTCTCAACTTCGAATTCCTAAGTTGGAAACCGGGCGTAAAGAGCCTAATCTAATTGGCCTACCAAAGAAATAACAACAACAAAGGGTTGCAAATAATCCTTGGTTGAATATGTACACAGTTTTTATGGAAAATCCTAAGATAAGGATACAGTTACAATTTTCCCCCCGTTTACAAAATAGCGGAATCTTGAATGCAGATAATCTGAAAAGCGTAGCTGTCATAAAGTATGGTTATACTCGTAAATATAAAATCTTTATGCTTTATAAGGGACTACATCTGATTGACGACCAATTGCGGCAAACCAGTTTTGAGTTTTAATTGAACACGGAATAATTAGGTTCTAAATCTAGTTTATGTTAAAGCGAATGAGTGATTCGGTAGTGCGAAGTATTACCTTTTTGGGGTTCCGTTGTCAACAATGAACCCATATAGTTTCACCAAGTCCGTCGGTCCATTTGTCCGCAGCTTAGCTCAGACTCTTAGTAGTAGAAAGCTGTAATTGGGCATGGTTATACATATTAGTCACGCCGACAAAGTGAAATAATAAAATCCTTTTAAATCTCAATCCCAATTTAAAAATAAATTGGATACCTTTCCTACACGTAAAGTGGGGATGAATATTTTTTTCTTGTCTATCCCATAGTGTGGGGTGTCCTTGAAAAGGACGTTCAAAATATTGGGGGTGAGTGGAACCTTTCGATTTAGGGATACGTTTGCCAAGCAAAGCTTTAAAGTGGTAATTTTTGTTAGTCAGGTCCCCCCCCACCTATCAGCTAAATGGTTGTTTTTGGATACATGAAAAATTCACGGCATTTAAGTAAAAACACGACGTAAAAAAGAAAACTATCACAGATAAGTAGGCTTTACAAGTGAACGTGTAATAGTCAACCAACTTACATTTGTAGCTGGAATGTGTGGGAAAACATGTTTTTGAACTACAATATTAAGTTTTTCTTGGGATTAATTCATCCAACTACGGCACCCTTCATTGTGCGTGCTCCGACACGCACTTGGCCGTTTTTTCTTAAGACATTAGGATGACGAACGGATTAAGTGATGGATTGTCTGGGTCAACACCGTATGCGGGAAACTTTAGTGGGTAAAACTATTATAGTCCTCACGTTCCCCACTCTATGTATAATTAAAGCATTTTAACATAACATAAAAATGCCTCAACATCACGCCTTGTTTCCAAAAAGGGTTGGGCAGAGGTGAACCTGTAGTACACTCACATTTCGCCAGGAAAGTTTAAGTCCCTTGCAAAAGAGGGCGAGCCTATTACCGTCAACCGCAAATCCAGACTCCGGGCTGCTACTGAGAAAGTCTAGACAGAAAAACATAATAACCCTTTGCCCGTCATGGGAATCGAAACCAGGACCAGCGGTGGCGCTTGTGACCACTTGACCAACGAGACAATAAAAGCCGTGAATATACTTCAACTTATTGATCATGAACTCATTAGTAATTAAATAGCTCGCCCTGTCTATACTTACGCAGAGGAATTTAAGAGCAACCCAATTTGGAATTTACGTCACTTGAACGTTAAAATAATTCAGCCGGGGGCTCAATCATAAAGTGGGGCTGTAAATATAAAATGTTATGTTCTCTGAGGGGCTCTTTATCGAAGGCCCCCGAACATTATTGCTGCCAAGTAAACCGCACAATACCGTTGTGAGTACAACCCTTGCTTGGTGCGGCGCAAGATATGGGCGAAAGAGTTTTGAATGAAAAAGAGTTTGCGATTGACAATACGGACAAACCTCTTGAAAAATTCACGCCAACTTGTATTTTTTTGTGTTTATGTTCATTCTTTGCATCATGTTTACCGCAAATTAACGTATTTACTTTCTAAATATGTGTTGTGGGCTCTGCAAGTCTCTAAGTTAAAAGGTACGTACCCACTCAATACTCTCTGTATTAAACCTATGCCAGTTAATCAATTCTGAGGCCCTAGTATGAATTTCTCCTAACCATCTCGACTTTATATCTATAGAAAGAAAAAACAATTAATTGCGGTAAACATGAAAAAGAAAATAATAAGCATGTATTGAAACTCGCACAGTACGTAGTGTGATACACAGTATCACAAACTTAACTAAACACACTATACAAAGGATATAATATAATAAAACAAAACAAAGTCCTGTACGAGGCCAAAGGGCCCCAGGCTCAGCTTAATGTTGCGACACTTATTAAGTGTCACAGCGCTGGTGGTCTGATAGGGCCCGCTGTGATGTCACGGACAGATACAGAAATTTATAAAAATAACATAAAAATAAGATATATGTGAAGTAATATAATAAAATAAAATATTTTCACTCTGTCGCAAACCACGTTAGGACCCGGTGTAACATTTTTGTCTATGCCTTTAGGGTAGGTACACCAAAAAGAACAAGTTGGGGGAAAATATTCGTCATCTCCACGCAAAACGGCCGTCGCTCAGCTTAATGCTACGATCCTTTGCGAGACAGAGCCCCAGCGCTGGTTTTCAGCGACAGCCGGCGTTGAATGACGTCAACCGGTACAGCAAACGCTAAGATTAAAATAAAATACATACACATAATAACTAGATAAGTGTTCGACATAATAAATACAATAAATAATATTTATAAAATGGGAAATGGTGACATGCCGGGCATTTAGCCTTTTTTTGTTTATTTATTCAAAATCTGTATAAACTTTATGTTACTTAGAGCGTTACATAATCTGTGCGCGCAGCTGTCATTTAAATATAGGTTTGACGTTTTGGCAACATCGCCATCACAGAGTACGTAATACTATACATCGCCATTCATTGTACAAGTTTCATTTACTCACTGCTGGTCACTTCAGGAAAATATTATGTGTTTAACTGCTCTTTCCGACTGTCTTTGCCACTTAATGAGATAATAGGAATCTTTTTAACTAACGCACTCGAAGAGTGGCGCTTATTGCACCGCTATTGGTTTAATTTGTTTTCTTTCGCATGTGTGTTGAATTTCGTCGTTTGGTAAGCGTCAGCACTGGTCATTGCAATCTCGGCTCCAGTTCAAGCAGCAACCTGAGTGCAATGACAAACTTTGGAAATCTGCATCAAGATTTACTATTCTTGCGATATATATTACGATATAGACACAATTATTTTTCGTAGCCAAATCAAAAAAAAAATCAAAAAACAAAAAAAAAAGCCAACACTTATTTATTTCACTCGTGTTTTTCACCTGTAAGTGTTCATTCATAAACATACCTAATAATTACCTTCTAAAATCTCCCCGCTTTCCACTCGTAATTTACATCAACTCCAGTCACATGAAGAGGTGTATTATGCCCACTTGTCCTTGCTGAAACGTTTCGTAACTCGGTAAGGCTGCAAAAGGCTTCTTTCTGTAAGCCGTAATGAATAGAATTCAGCATTTAATGATGGGGCAAATTAATGTGCCTGTATTGTGCCTTTTGTGTGGTGTATGAAAACCACCTAAATTAGGTGGAGGTTTGTGGCCGGTTATTTTGTTAACAAGAAATAAATGTCTATACAAACGTTGTTGAAGAATTCCAGGTAATTTATTTTGCTTTTAGCTCTGAGCATGTAATGTTTGAAAAAGCGGCTAAAATCAGTACAAAAACATTAAATAGGACTGCCGGGATATAAGCATTGAATTCATTGAACAAAGCTTAAATTTGGATTGGTATCAAGAGCTCAATGGTGTTGCAGGCTGCGTCCTCACAAAAGCGATCATCACACGAACACGCGACCGTCGCATTCAGTTTGTTCGGCGAACCCGAACGCATGGTCGTGCCGACAAAGGGTGCCTTCCGGTTTATCTGTCAGTGGGTTTTCCCAACAAAAAGGTGAGATATGAACGATGCGCGCGCGATGGTATACCTGTGGCGCGACCGATCGCTTTAGTTAGGACGTGGAGTCAAAAACTAATGTTTGCCAATTATTGATGCCCAAGTGCTTGCCTAGTTTGGGGCTAATGTAAAATCTCCGTAATCTTTTTAGCAATATTGTTTAATATTATTATTTCGTTTATTTTTAGTATTGGAATTCACCCCAAAGTTCAGGCGAACTTTGGGGTGAATTCCAGTGTGAAAATGTTAAAACATACCCAAAACTCCAGGACCCAGCGCGAAATACCGACGTCATTTAGAACCCTTTACAGCCAGTTCATTTGAACTTGTGAAATATTCGCACAACTTCATAAACTTCTGTTTTTCATTGAAAACACTTTCTCTTCGAGTTTCGTTTGTTTCATTAAGATGAGGTTGTTTTTCGGAGCTGCCAGTGTTTTAAGGGTGTTGGAATTTTCGGCAAGTTGGATTAAGAGGAAAAAAGTTTGAAATGTTTGTTTTGGAAAGTGTAATTAAAGCCAAAAGGTGAAGGAACGCCGTATTCAAAACATAGGTTATCTCAAGTACTCCTCCTGGAAGCCTCGATCGTGCAGGCCTGGGTGTCACCACCGGACAGGCCTGCTGACATCAACGAGGAGGCGGAGTGGTTCCGGGAGGCCATGTCCGAAATATGTGACGTAGCAATGCCCCGGGTCCAGCCCGGACGTGCTTGGCGCCAGGTGTGCTGGTGGTCGCCGGAGCTGACGGCTTTGCGCAAGGCGTGCGTGGCTGCGCGACACCTGTACACCAGGCACCGCAGGCTACGTATTCGCCCTCCGAATACGGAAGCCATTCAGGCGGAGCTGTACGAGGGGACAGAGCGGCGAAGACCGCCCTCCAAGCGGAGATCCTGCAGGCCAGGGCCCAGGCCCGCGAGGAGTCACTGGAGACTCTGAACAGGGACCCGTGGGGACGCCCCTACAAAATGGTGCGGGATAAACTCCGCCCATGGGCCCACTGACGCAGAGTCTTTGGCCCCAGCTCATGGAGGAGGTGGTGAGCACTTTGTTCCCTTCGCGGGGGGAGCATACTCCTCCGCCCATGACTC
Organism: Dasypolia templi; assembly: GCA_963555695.1. Lineage (NCBI taxonomy): Eukaryota > Metazoa > Arthropoda > Insecta > Lepidoptera > Noctuidae > Dasypolia > Dasypolia templi. The sequence goes on along the minus strand of OY743148.1, from coordinate 2,516,739 downwards.
CGCCTACTGCGGTGCCGGATGCGGACCACACTGCCGACGACGACGACGATGCATCGGAGGTGACCGAGGTAGAGCTGAGAGTGGCGGTACATAGGCTTAGTGACATAAATGCCGCCCCAGGACCCGACGGCTTACCAGAAAGAGCCTGGGTTCTGGCCATGGAGGCTCTCGGGCCTCGACTTATGGGGCTCCTAAGCGCATGCTTGGAGGAGGGCCAGTTCCCACTTCGCTGGAAGACGGGGAAACTGGTCCTCATTAAGAAGCCGGGGCGCCCTGCGGACTCTCCGTCCGCTTACCGGCCCATCGTGCTGCTCGACGAGGTGGGCAAGCTCTTTGAAAGAGTTATTGCAAACCGCCTCGTCGGGCGGCTGGTGCGGGTGGGGCCGGATTTGGCGGAGAGCCAGTTTGGTTTCCGCAGGGGGCGCTCTACGGTGGACGCCATCATGCGCGTGCGAGCCCTCACGACGGGGGATGCTGTTGCCCGGGGTGGGGTCGTCTTGGCGGTGTCTCTAGACATCGCCAATGCCTCCAACACCCTGCCCTGGAGTTGAATCAGGGAGGCATTACATAGGCTTAGTGACAAAAATGCCGCCCCAGGTCCCGACGGCTTACCTGAAAGAGCCTGGGTTCTGGCCATGGAGGCAATCAGGCCTCGACTTATGGGGCTCCTAAGCGCATGCTTGGAGGAGGGCCAGTTCCCACTTCGCTGGAAGACGGGGAAACTGGTCCTCATTAAGAAGCCGGGGCGCCCTGCGGACTCTCCGTCCGCTTACCGGCCCATCGTGCTGCTCGACGAGGTGGGCAAGCTCTTTGAAAGAGTTATTGCAAACCGCCTCGTCGGGCGGCTGGTGCGGGTGGGGCCGGATTTGGCGGAGAGCCAGTTTGGTTTCCGCAGGGGGCGCTCTACGGTGGACGCCATCATGCGCGTGCGAGCCCTCACGACGGGGGATGCTGTTGCCCGGGGTGGGGTCGTCTTGGCGGTGTCTCTAGACATCGCCAATGCCTCCAACACCCTGCCCTGGAGTTGCATCAGGGAGGCATTGCGGTATCACCGGATGCCGACCTACCTCTGTCGCGTGGTCGAGGCCTATTTGACGGACAGGGCCGTCATCTACCCCGGTCACCGGTAAGAGTGGAACCGGCGAGAGATGTCGTGCGGTGTCCCACAGGGATCGGTCCTGGGGCCGCTTCTGTGGGATATCGGTTACGACTGGGTGCTGCGCGTCAACCTCCCGAATGGCGTCAGCGTGGTGTGCTACGCTGACGACACGCTGGTCCTGGCACAGGGGAGGTCGCACCAGGAGGCGGCCGAACAAGCGACACTCGGGGTTGCCACAGTCGTCGAGAGGATCCGGCAGTTGGGACTCGAAGTGGCCCTGCAGAAGTCCGAGGCCATGTGTTTTCATGGTCCTCGGAACGCGCCACTGTCGGGTTCCCAGATAACGGCGGGAGGGGTTCACATCGGCGTTGAGTCGACGATGAAGTACCTGGGACTCGTCCTCGACAGCCGGTGGAATTTCGTGGAGCATTTCCAACGTTTGGCTCCCAGACTGGAGCGGGCTGGGGCTGCCTTGAGGCGGCTCCTGCCCAATCTAGGGGGTCCAAACGCCTCCTGCCGGAGGCTCTACGCGGGAGTCGTGCGGTCCATGGCCCTTTACGGGGCACCGGTGTGGGCGCGTTCTTTGAGGCTCCGACCAGCCCGCATGTTGAACGCGTCCCAAAGGGTCGTGGCCATCCGGCTGGTCCGGGGATACCGCACGGTCTCATGCGAGGCGGCGAGCCTCCTTGCCGGATTGCCGCCATGGGATCTGGAGGCAAAAGCCCTCGCGCACGTACGGGAGTGGCGCGGGGAGGCAAAACGCCGGGGTGTAACTCCGCTGCCGCGAGAAATCACGGTACAGCGGACAGAGCTCCGGCGGGATCTCATGGCGACATGGAGGGTGCGATTGTCGTAACCCAGTGCTGGACACGCCACAATAGCGGCGGTAAGTCCCCTCTTTGAGGAGTGGTTGGAGAGGCGCCACGGCGTCCTCACCTTCCGCCTGACACTTCGGGAGGTTCCTGTTTCGCATAAGGCGGGAGGAAACGCCCGGGTGTCACCATTGTGTGGATCGCCCGGAGGACACGGTGGAGCATACGGTGGAGGTATGCCCAGCTTGGGCGGAGCACCGCAGTGTCCTCGCGGAGGCGATTGGCGGCGATCTCTCGCTTCCGGCCCTGGTCCAGGCCATGGTACGGAGCGAGAGGGAATGGAAAGCCGTCACCTCCTACTGCGAAGCAGTAATGCTCGCGAAGGAGGAGGCGGAGCGGGTGAGGGAGAGAGCATTGCGCCCTCACGCCCCCACTAGCCGCCGCAGGAGACGCCCTGGGCGTCGGGAGTCGCCTGCAGATTCCCGGCCACCGTAGGCGCGGGCTTGCGGATGACGAGCAATGGGTAGCTCGCCGTCCGGTAAGGACCAGGCCCGGGTCGACGGCGCGTTGTGTTCCACGCGCGCCTCAAAGAGATGTCAGCACAAAGTAACGGGGTCCGATAGGGCCGACGCCTCAGGGTCGCGGGTTATTCCACAGAGAAAACCGTGGCCCTGGCACAGGCAACTGAAGGAAAGTCTGACACGCCCTCCCGCTCCACCCAGAGCGGGAGAAGTCATTTGATGATTTCCCACTCAAAAAAAAAAAAAAAAAAGGTTATCTCAAGTAGCTTTTGTATCAAACATAAACACTTTTTTATACAGGCTGTAAAAAGACCCATCACTTAGCCAACAACTACGTATGCTGTACATCAAATAAAGTAACATAGTGCAAAAATTATTGCCGGGAATAGATTTTAATTTTTTGTGTGAAAAATCGCTGTTTAAGGAAGTGTGCAATGTAACGCACGCAAAACATTTTGCTTATTCATGGTTTATGCAACGGTCCAGGAGTCGTGGGGGTATTTACAGTTGTGTTGTTTACATTAAACACTATTTTCGAAAAAACGTCAGTGAAAGTTGGAATTTTGACTGTCAATATTTTTGGTAACCAGAAGGTTCCAGGTATACAGCAGTACAAAAAAAAATTACACGTGTGTCTCGGTTTCGTTAAGTTTTTTTTTCACGCATTAAATATTTTAGAATTAACAAGTTTTTTCTTTTTTCAGGTAAGTGAAGTTACAAGATAAATAAAGTATTGGCGTATGAAGGTAGGTAAGTACATCGCGATGATGCATTTCTGGCCATTATAGTAAGAAGAATATTATTTTAAATTAATTTAATGAAAAACGTAATGCAGCGAATCCTTCTCCTTTTCCAGTTCCCAATAAACCCAATAACTTTCTTTAATAAATTCCATAAATTACTTGGAAAAACAATCACACTGACAATGTATCAGTTCGTCGAGTTTTTGTAGATTTTTCTCGACACCCCCAATTTTCCCGAGAGGATTAATTCTCGTTCATTTTTATCCTCATTCGGGTTTCAACCGGCACCGGTGACCCGGATAAATTATCGCCTCGGCTGGTACTAAAACGGTATTTTTAATTATTTTTTCGAAAGCCGTGTAATGTTGAGGCGTCATAATGGCTAATTTTGAGAACTTTTAGAGCTGACGATTACCATTCTTACCTTAGTAAATAAAAATAAAAATCTAAATCATCTTAGAAGATGTTAAGTAAATTACAACGAGCTATGTTGTTTCTTCATGTTTTCAGCAAATAAACGTAATTCCTTTATTTTCTTTGTAGATATACTTTTTTTTATTTTGAGTTACTTAATTTGTGCAACAAAAATATTATCATCTATTCTATATCCTTCTCTTACTTGCACTCCACAGCAAGTAAAGGTTAAAGGTCAAAGAAGTTGCTCGCTTAAAGTGTTTGGCTAAATTCCTAGTTAATAAAGTGATGCTTCATCAAAAAAAATCAAAACCTTTGAAACCAATGCAAACGTTTTATCGAATAGTTTTACAAAAACGTACCGAGGACGTTATTTTCGTACGTATACTAAAACAGCGACTCTTTTTTATTTTAAACTTCAGATAAAAATAAAAAAAACTTACATTGTCACAACTTTAACAGTTTTGACTTCAAACTCTACACCAGAAACGTTATCACATATATTGAAACTTGTTTTTTTTTGTATTTTATGTCGTAGCGTGGTCGTAGCGTGAATAATAAAATATTAATTTCTGCCATTAAATCTGCTTCGTAATCTGAAGATTAGACTGTGTAAACTCGCAAAGAATTTTAATTCCCTTTATTATAAACGCCGTTAATATTTTATGTTTTCAAAGTCACTTTAGTAAAACATAATAAGGCAAGAGTGGGCAACACAATAAGCAATATTTCTTTGTTAATTAGCTTTGGTAATTAATTTAAAATATTGTCTTATTTCATTTAGAATTTATCTTGTGAAGTTTTTTGGTTAAATTATTATACTTTAAAAGTTCGATATTTTAATAACGACAGCTGTCAAACGCAACTGAATAATATTTTTCGTTCATTACGTTGAACATTCTTACTATTTGAAAAAACCATTTTAATAGTTCTAGTTTTTTTACACACATACAGGGCGTCACATTTCTGTTTACTATTATGAGTTGTCGTATCACCCATTTCCGGCGTGATATCGACTTCTGGGACATCCTGTATTCAAACATAAATGCGTCATTATAAAAAAATACTCACATAGCGTTAAGAGCAGAAACAAATGAACCATAAAACAATCAAGTCAAGCTAAGCCAAAGTATTTACAGCGAAATTATTTTTTAGCAGACAATAGACACACTACGTAAGTCAGCTATTTCTTACGACAACTTAAGTTTGCTAAGCAGTAATTTTCCCAGAATTAATGGCTGAAATGAAAACTTTACCATTTACTTAAGCAAATCAATTTAATTTATGTATAAGTGTCTGGCTTTACTTTTAAACCATCGATCAGGCTTTGTTCAGCTCAAATTAATATTATAAGAGTTTCAGCGTTCAATACAGCCGCTAAATGAAAATTATTAATCGTCAAAGCTGTTTTTGATCGTGACCGTGTACTGAACACATTTATTAATTACCAATGGCGTGTTTAGGGGTCAAAATTAGGGCAAGCCGACAGATTTTTACAGATTATTGGCTGATTATCTAAAATAATGGTATCATGGTTGTTAGTACTACTAACATAATTATTATAATTTTGGTTAGAAAACTTTTATCTAAGAAGCTTCATATTTCAAGTACGTAATTGTCATAAGCGCCATCTATATTCATGAAGCGCATTACCACATCGCGTTGCCGGAGCTTTTTACCTAAATTCGTAATTCGCTTGCCACATGCAAAAAAATCAATCAAAAGCCACTAGATGGCCTCCAAATTATCGATTTGCCGGACGCATTATTTTATTAATTTAATTTAATATCGATTGAAAATGTTAACGTATGATATTACCATATAAAAATTAACATTTTTTAACTTATACTTACTTACCTAAAGATAATGATAATAGCTAACTCTTATCTTCATTCAAAACACTGATGAGATATAATGAGATGGATTTTTTTTCAGTGGTTTACCAAAACAACAAATGCAAACAACTGTATTCATGTGTTACAATCGACCGATGAAAAAATACTTGTTTTATTTACGAGAAATACATGCAATAATTAGAGGATGGTTGCGGTGAAGTAAAGTCACTTAATATCAGGAAACTCAATGTATTTAGATAAATACCTTTCTTTCGACGACAGTTTCCGAATTCACATTTTGATAAAAAGAGAACACTATATTCACGTACAAAATCATAGGGAATGACATCGCCGCAATAACTATCACATCGTTTTGAATAATAAAATTAATTCATAACCACAACACCTAGAAAATACTCTTCCAAAATAATAACAAATTGAGTCACGTCGCGTCATTGCGCACGTTCGCGTTTATTGCTCTTGCGCGAACATAATGCCTGCTTCTGATTTCATAGAAATCTGCTTCTATGTACTTACCAATACATCAACAAATGTAAACGTTTCTATAGCAATTTGTAGGCGAAAACTGGGAGACAAAGATAGGTAAGGCAAGCCAGGTTTCAAGCCGACTAGTGTGAGCGAGACGGCGCATTTGAACGTATTTAGTAGCGCCAGAACGAGATAGCACCGATTTTAAATGTAAATGATTGGAGTTAAACGGGTGCGTAAATCTGGCAACCTAGTGCGCGCGGCAGACTATGCGGGAATTTCGAAAGAACAATGTCAGATGTCCATAGCAACTTTGGCTCAATATTAATTTGTCACGAACAGTGAAAATTCTTACGTTTTTTTGTGCAGTTTAATGTCAAAAGCTTTTCTGTAATTTCCACTTTTACACTGAACTTTTATAAAAGAAGTTATTCAGACATTTTAAATTGGAGGTTATGTATTTTTACATAGAGTAAATTAAATGCCGTTTCATTTATACCACAATTAATACAACGTAGTTGATAAAACATTGTCACAAAATGTGTTATATGGATAAAACACAGTAAGGCTATAAAGCAAACGCAGAGGAATTCGAGAAGGAAATAAACGTACATAGAAAAATACCGACAACAATAAAGATGTTTGACATCTTGTCATCGTCTCACTTTCAGTATAAGCGCGCGCGATTTTGACACAACTGCAGAAGACGTAACCTAACAGGGTTGCCATTACATGGCGATTAAGTTATCGAACACAGATCAGGAAAATCGATTTCTTGAATTTCGTTTTTATATTCTTTAAAATATACTACATGTATCTATAATAAACACGGTGAACTTATATTATTAAGGTAAAAACAATTATAATAAAAGACGAATAAAAAAAGAGAAAAGAAGAATAAAAAGTAAAGATTAAATCGCTTTAATGATTGAGAATAATCGATTACCTACAGTGGCAGATCACCTTACACTTTATTTATTTAAAAAAGAAAACCTGTCATTCAAGAACATTAGCATTAAAATGATTACTTATTAAAATGATTTTCTTTTCGAAAAGTTCTCGAAGAGAAATAAATATTGTTTAATAAGTTGGAATTTTATTGTAAGTAAAATCTTTGTGTCCGTTTGAGTTTAGTTTTAAAAGTTGTGTAAAACCTGACATTGTACTTTATTATTCCTATGACATGAATGTTTGAATTCGAGTTCATTGAATGGTGTAGTTTTTGTTTGTTTTTATATTCTTACGTTTGTTCTTGTTAATTATAATTGTATTAGGGGAAGCCGGGCTTAAATGAAAGTACTGCCACTGTTAATTAGTTTGTGACAAGGTTTGTCAACATTGTTTAAAAGTTGTAATTATGAGCGCTACAGGGTGTTAAAAATGGTGGTGAGATCTACTAGGTGCCATGCCATTTAATTACTAGAAAGACAGCTGTTTATTATTTTGGTTGGAATTGGAACAAAATTAAATACTTTATTTTTCAAATAAGTAAAAATTTATGCATCCACTCGAAAGCGTGGGAAACAATAGTAATCCGCTATACGTAACGTAGGTGCTACTTGAAGAGTACGCGCCGCCGCGCTCTGCCGACAAAGTGAAGAGCGATTAGTAAATTTTCAGAGCACAATAAGCTTTGTTTTTCACAATTATAAATCTGCCAATATTTATTCCATTTTAATTTGATAAATCGATTGCACTATCAATACAAAGTGATTTCGCTGCGGGAAATTTATCACTTAAATTTCAGCGTTTTAGAAACATGAATAATTGTTTCATACATTTAAAAAAATACATGACAATCAAATATTTTATAATTTTCAAAGACTTATTTTTCATAAATTAAAAAAATCTTTCCGTTTTCAGTTCTCACAAGAGCTTGATACTAAAATCTTCATAATATTTTTTAAATTTTACACTGCTTTACACTTATTTTGTTTAAGGACTAGTCCTTACAACTGCTTCTGAAAATTTGGGTAAATCAGAATAACTATGAAATTAAAAGAAACATATTTATAAAAAATTAAGTATATTCTTATTGGTATATTCTTCTTCTTAACGTAAGGTAGGACGTCCTCAGGCTAGGTGGAGCGGCGATCTTCGCAGCGTGGCTGGTAGCGGTTGGATGAGAGTTGCCGAGAGACGAGCTGAATGGCGTGCAATTGGGATGATGACAATTTTTTATTTTGTCTCAAAAGACTGTTTGTTTCCAAATAGCGCAAACTAAGTTACAGAAAGTGTAAAAGCTTAAAAAATTGCCAAGCTATTAACGTTTTAAGATAAATGTTAGACAAGGACAGGACTATCGTAGAAGTGACGTCACGACTATGCAACCTCATACTAGCGCCGTACATTGTCAGTACCGCGCGACAAGGACGGCAATAATCCCCTCCAAAAACTTTTAAAGCGTGTATCTTCTTCAAATTTACACCGATTTAACCGATTATCTCATTTTTACTAAGCTTTCTTTGAAATTACATTTTTATGAATATTTTAAATATTAGTCATCATCCCAATTGGAGAGACCTATGTCCAGCAGTGGACTGCTGTAGGCTGAGGATGAAGTATGATACTCTTAGAATCTTGCGTCATATTATTGGTAATATGAAACCCTGTTCATGTAGATTTTATAAAAATATTTCAGACTAGAAAAGTCAGATTCTGATGAAATAAATACATCGCAGTATTTTTGTACTTACCTATAGTAGGTACAAAAATACTGCGATGAATTTATTAATAAAATAACAACCTCCTCTGCCCAACCCTTCGCGGAAATAAGGCGTGATGTTATGTTATGTTTATAATAAAATAACTCCTCTTTATTACATTACGGGGTCGTTTAAATAGAACGAGTAATTTCGGTTTAACTTGGATATTTATTTCTTTAATCGGATCTACGTTTCTATTATTTCCCTCTATTTTAAGGTGTTTTAAATATTCAATCATGAATCCTTGTCAGCTCTAAGTCATTTTTCCTATTCCTAATACAAATAAGTGTTTATCACATAACCCTATGCCATTATCATATAATAACTAGAAAAGTTGCATGTATTCCATGCAGGTTAAGAATCTATAAATGATAATGATACATGATTTTATTTCTTTAAGTATGATTGTACAAACACTTCTACACGTCATATTTTAAAAACTAGATGAGTTTTGCGTTTCCTATCTACTCTGAGAAGAAAGGCCGAAACAAACTCAGAGGTGACAATCTCTTTTAAAGTCCAGCACCCTTATTGCGTAACACATTTTCGTAAACGATTTAGACTAATCTGTTGTATTTTGACAGTTCAACAACATTCATTGCGTCATTCAAATTGTTGAGCAGATTTTTGTATCGAACTTATGAAGCAATGGATTAGTAATCTGTTTCAAGACGCTTCAGATTCCGATTGATTGTGTATTACGCAATTAGGGTACTGATTTCAGTGATCCTGTCCGGTCAGTGCACTCATTTGTCAATCATAATGCAGCGCAACTCAGAACTAAAGGAGCCCAACGATTCGACGAACAATACAAAAGAAAGGACATTTGGGTAGACCTCATAAAGTACTAAAACTGCCAGACCATCATTAAAACTAACTGAAAGAAAAAAAAAAACAATATCCCACATAGTCCTCACATTCACAAAACAGTAATTACATAGACAACTCTTTTTTTTTTCTGGTACCTAAGTACTTGCACTTTATAAATATCTCTCTTGCGAAAACTCACTTAATTTACACCGCAAATAGGTAAAAATAGCGGTGTCAAAATAAATACCTACGCGGCACAAAAATAAAGAACGAAATAACAACCAAGTTTTTCAAAACAAGTCTACAGTACTTAAAAGAAGAATACAATGTGACCTCAAGTAACCTTCAGTAAAATTTTCACGAGCAAACCTCTTCTATTTTAACGGTTATTGCAATGAAACATGGCGCCTGAAAGACCGAGTTAACCTCTAAAACTTCGTAATTGTTATTTCCATGTTATCTATTTTCATCGGTCGCTTCGCCTTCCAAATATTTTATATATATGACCTTTCGTACTTGAGCTTGGTATTTCCCACTTTAGTTGATGTTTTTAGGTTTACTTTTAAATATTTTAATTGAAGTAGGTAGACTTTCTGTCTAACGTCGAAAGGGTTATGAGTAACGTCCGCCTCTGTACATTAATGTGCTAGAAGTATTAAATAAATAAATAAAACCGATGACGCATGAACGGTCAAACAAAAACGACGCAATTATACTGCTCTTAATAATGAGCGATCCTTATTCATTTTGCCAATTTGTTTAACTAACTTGGACACAACACAGGGACTCAAACTAAACCGTAATAACTGTCTTTAACACCGCTTTTTTTATTTATTTTTTAAAAGAAACACATTCATAAATGTTTCAGATACAATAATTTTACAGTATCAAAGTGTAACATTATGTACTTGTTAATAAGTGTTAATATTACACATATTAACACCAGTATTTTACATGGAGCGACTGCCTTTCTGAACCCCACAAACCATTTAGGTACTAGGTAACACGATACCACTTGGTAAGACTGGCTGTCAGTTTCTTGGGCTTCTGAAGACCCGTAACAACTGTCAAAGATCTACGAATGGCACCGGGGACATCAAAATCTAGTCGCAGTCTCGCCTCGGCGACGATCAAATCACAAAAACTTGTCAAAAATGTATGAATATTAAAGGCATTTTTGACAGATGAGACTGAGATTGGAGTTCGAACGTTGTTACAAGTACGAGAAATGCCCCTCAGGTTTAGTTTGTTTGGTGCCACGCTTTTAATGTAGCGTAGCTCGAACCTAGTCACGCAGCGAAGCATTAAGAGCCAGTAAATCTGAATCTGACTCAGAATTTGCAAGTGTGGCCATTGCCACAGGAAAACCAGACGTCGGTTTGCTAGGATCATATTACCTAGCAGGCAGCGAAGTACGTAGCTATGTGGCTTCGGCCCCAAAAATACAGGTTGTAAGAATACGCATCTACGCACTCACATCAAAAACTAACTTTGTGCAAAACTAAAAACTTGTTTCCGTAAAAAAAAAACGTTAAGAAGATTTGGTACTTTGATCACCTTTGGTATGCTTAAGTATGCTTTAAAAATATTTCATTATAACACGGCTCTCATTAAGGGTATTTTTGCACCCGTTCTTACCTTCAACTTCGCTCTTCTTAAGGAAGTGGCTGAGGTCCGGGATATCCAGGATGACATCCAGGTCCTCGTCCGCCAAACACGTGTTGGTCAGACATTTTTGCTTTTTCAACTTATATGGGTACGTTACATCGATATTGCTGAAAAAAAATCAAATAATAATATGATTAAACTCTGATCATTTAAGGGTTATTTTCCTACACCATCAGAAACACTGTTGAGAAACTACAGTCAGGAAAACTGATTGTTTAACAAATTGACTATCAGCTGAAATCGTCTGCATGTATGTTCAAATGACAACTGTCATTCATTCTGTCGGATACAATGACTTCTAAACATTACCTTTTTTCTGTTTAGATACATAATTATCACAAACCGCTATTTGTCCAAGAAAATGTTTTAGAATTCGCAATACCTCTCCAATCATTTCAGCAGAGCTTCGGGAGATAGTTGATTTTGGTAATTGCAAATGTCAATTTTGTATTAAAAAATTTAAACGATCCAATGTGGTGGTTATGATTTTATGATTTAAATTTAGGCAGAATATTAATTTAGAAACAATTTTGCCCTGATACTGCGCGCTTATCTGTTGATATATCCCTTGTCAGCTAACGAAGATATAAAGAGATGATTGTCTAACTATTGATTGTCTATGTTAACTAACATGATATAATTCTCTGTCAGAGCAGTACCCGTATTTTAAAAACGTTCGCATTCTAATCTGTCAAAACACTTCTAATTTACATACATCTAAGACCAGTTTTTGACATTTGTTTGTCGCTGATCACCTCAGACCTGACTGCGACTAGATTTTGAACGTTTGTATTTACGAGAATTGGCCTTCTGGTTAGTGGTTTTTCAATTAACTACTTCATCTGCCAGTCTATTCTGTTATGATCTCACCGTGAAGACTTTGTGAAGTGAGTGTCATGTTGTATACTGAGCTGTCATTCCAGCAGATGCTAGATTGGCAATATTGAAAACTCACTTCATCTAACTTTTCACGGTGACAGTTTTACAGAATAGATCGGAAAGATTATTGCTTTTTTAAGGCGTTGACAAGATTCAAATAAACATAAGCTCGTTTTAAAGAATTGTTTAAACCAATAATGCCATATTCTCAGTTTTTTAAAAGTCTGCAGGTTCAGGCCCATTCGAAAGATAAGAACATTATACACATCCCAATATCCTCTTTCTTCACAAAAGCTACATAACACCTCTTATATCAAGTGTTAAAATCTTTACAAACTTATTCAAGGATGCCCTGTACTCTTTGATAACAATGGGGCGTCTAAACAATAAGCCCTGGAGGGCTGTTGGGCACGCAAGACATTCACGGGGACCCATTGAACCGGTACCAATGAATGCGTGGTTGAACACGAACGGTACACGTGCCTATAGACATAGAATTTAGTAAAGTATTATGTTCGAGTGGGATATACTTCAACTATAGATTCTTCGATTATGATACAAATGGTTGGTAGTGAAGACAGTAATAGATAGATAGATGTATGGATAGAATACTCTTTATAATGTACTCGCTTTTGCCCGCGGCTGCGCCGGCGTGGAGGTCGGAAATCATCCCACGGAAATATCCTCCCGAGATAAAAAGTATCGTATTGCAAATCTAGGCTACAAACTCACAACGTTTTACTTATTTTTTTTTTTAATCTCTTATACTACTACTATGTGATCACACCTAAAATCTTCTTATGCTGCACACGGAGGTTGTGCAATATAAAATTGAATTTTAAGAATTTTAGAACATTTTCAAATGAATATTGTTCTCACTTTGGGAAGCGTGAATTAATTTCCTTGAGTTCGCCGAAAATGTACGCCTCGATTAAATTGAGATGCTCTTTTGTGTCTGTATTAACTGACTTAATTCTATTTAAACGTTTTTTTTTTACATTTAACTGTTAATTATTAAATAATGAATTAATAACACTTAACATTTCCTGCGAACCTCATCAGGGGTAAGCTGTGTAAGTACATGGTAGATTTTTGAGACGGGACAGCAAGAGTAGGTACCAAAATCATTGTAGCTACGAGGAAACGTTCTTAGGAAACTATCCATAACTTTTAAGAAGTTTAGACCCGACTTTTTTCACAGATTCTTATTTTTTTTACAGTCTGCAAGAAAATCGATTTAAATAAAAAATAACTTCCTAAGTTCTGAGCTTCATGATGAATGGCAAATGCGTGCACTGACTGGACAGTTCTACTGAAATCTGTATGGTTCTTTCCTCAAAATACCATTTCAGATACCTATCTACATGGTCTTAACTGATCTGACCAAGATTATGTCTCGGCTTTAAAAGAGACTGTGACCGCTGAGTATGTTTCAGCCTTCATTCACAGAGTAGTCAGATAGGAAACGCCGACCTCATCAAGTTTTTAAAATATGATTGACGATTAAAATAATTTTCATTAATACATCGAGGTTGAATCAAGTTGATCCAAGTTGGATTTAAAACAAGTTTTGATTACGATTACGTATATTTGCTACCTTATAAACGTATGTATTTGTTTCATATACCTAATGGCAAGCAAGGCCATGTAAATCATAATATGACTAATTAATTTACATTTGGATCGAATGCACAGGGAACAGATTATTTTCACAATTGCTTGAAATGTATGAGGAATTATGAAATTGTGACCTAATTATTGAGTTTGCAATTTATTTTAAGGGCCCAAGTGACCACAGAGTGAAGCCAACCAAAACCCTGTTTTCAAAAGTATTAATAATTAATATGAATCATGGCGCATAAAGAAACTTTTTTTTTGCGTGGGATATCATCAAATTACTTCCCCCGCTTTGGGTGGAGCGTGAGGGCGTGTCAGACTTTTACTGACTAAAGCCCACCCGTGTTCCTTCAGTTGCCTGTGCCAGGGCCACGGTTTCTCTTTCGAATTTCCCGCGACCCTGAGCGTCAACATCCAATTTTTTTTTTTTAAATTAAATAAATTAAATTTTTGTATAATTAAGACTTACAAACAAAGAACTTTCTTTGAATTTAAAGCCTTTACGATGTTTCATCTATTTAATGATACCTACACGATATGATTACCTAAAAATCATTAAAAAAAACGGATACTATATAATTATTACGGTATAAGTAAATATTTCCGGTATCTAGTATGTATTAACAAAACAAAAAACAACTACAAACAATAAACAACTATTTAAAACAAAATAAACTTTCGCTTCTGTGGTTCTTCAACGTTGAAGGCTGAAACAATAAAATAATATTACTGCAAAATATGTTAATCAACAAAATTACTTGGCTTTGATAAATAAATTGCGGTTGTTAGTTTAAATGGTCTTGGTTTTCTTCGTGTTTAAAAAGAAAAAGAAGAGACTAAAATGTAAATAAACAAGTAGACTTTTACCACTTTGCTGGGGGGTATACATAATATCATTTGTACACAACATCTGCTTAGAAAATCTAGTGTCTAGTCATCTTAGTGACTACTAAGATGACGACTTATCAAGAAGTTTAGAAGAAGAATACATGTTGCAGCGACCCCAAATAAATTGGGATATAAGAAAGACAAGAAAAATAAAAGAAAATTTGTTTTTTTTTGTGCTTAAACAAAACGTACATTATAACAAAAGGCATAAAATACACACATAAAAAGTCGCCAAAAGCCTCGTATTCAAGAAATAAAGCTTGACAATTTTGTCCGTTTCTTGATGTCAGGCACAAACACTATACAAATATAAATTCTTTAAGAGTAACCATGTAAAAGAAACTTACACCTATGTTAGTGATACAAATGACAATAACAATTACACAAACACAACAAAATAATCACATCTTCAGTATTCCAGCTGAAATATTAGAGAAATAACTCCTTGGATGCTTTGGAGCTGGCTCGCACCCTGCGCACCAAGGACGCACATAATTTACGCATTAATGCATAGACACATATGCCATCAATATAACATCCGACTCTGGCGCTGCTCAGCCCCCAATCCAGGTCAATGTAGATATGAGGAAGTGAGTGATGACTCACGTGATGGCCGTAAGTCCGCTCTCTCGTATCCCCAGTAGCTTCACGCAGGTGCCTTTGCCATATTCGAACACATAGTGCTTTTACGTGAGTATGTCGAACCCGTCGTTATCCATTATGACATTATCCCGCAAAGCTACGTACTGACGCTTGAAGCATACGAAATTGGTTGTGTGGCAGGACATTATGTAACGGTCTGGAATGAAAGAGAAGTACTCGTTATGTTTTTATACAGAGGTGAGGTTTGAAGATGCTTTTATGAAGAAAAAGGGGAACTCGAATGCTTTTACAACAAAAAATCAAGTAACGAAACAACTGAACTTTTGTCAATCATGTAAGTAATAGAAAAAAGTTCAGTTTGAAATTGTGGTCTATTTACCTATTTCACCAATGAAACTAAACGCGATCAGCACTTTTAAACCCAGTGCGAGAGCTATCAGTCTATATTCTATACCAATTTTGACACTGACAACTCTTGAACTAGGTTTAGATGTGCTGAAGGCGTTTAGTTGAATTGGTGAAATTCGACCGAAGTCTATCTTTTAATCTACTGTAGCAATATAGGTAGAGTAGGTGCTAATGTGGCGACATGTCAACGAGAAGTATCTAAGTGCTTTATGTAGGTATACATAACCCTTTCGGAGTAAACGCTTTATACGATGGTGAAAAAAGCATCAAAATCTATTGTGTAGAGACACAGACGGACACTAGAAGCGACTTTGTGTAGTTAAAGATTTTACACCGAAATAATTATATTTATTCATTTGTACCCAACGGAATTTACATGAATGAACAAGAACGGTGCAAGCCTTTTAAATTTATTACTAGACGTAGAAGACATTTGTAGTCTCGTTTAGAATGGGAAGATATTTTAAAGACACCAAATTTTAGACTATAATTAAGTTGTCTAGACGTTTGAAGAGGGGACTCCCACTTGTCCTGTTAGCGTTGAGTGGGAGAGAATATGTCAGGTTAACGACTGTATTGGCCACTTGGAAATTAAAACTTAAATTGTAGTTAAGGATAGGTAATGGTAAATGAGAGCAGTGGTGGCTGCGACTTACGAGGTGTAGGTCGCAGGTTCGGGTAAATCGCCTGTCCCGGGACATACGATTTACTTTGTGTAAATTATTTCATCACCACTGCTCTCAAAACGGTGAAGGAAAACATCGTGAGGAAACCGGCATGTCTAAGAACCAAAAATTCGAAGACCATCTCATCTACCAACCCGCACTGGGCCCGCGTGGAGAGAGGAGATAGGACGCCTGTGTCCCAGCAGAGGGAACATAATAGGCTGATTATGAAATGGTAAATGCAAAATACCATTACATAATCAGCCATATCAATCATAGTGGATAGAAATAACCATATGATACCTTCGACATCTCACGTACAAATATAAACATAAGATCTGAGAACATAAGATTTGAATAGAAACTGACGCCAACTTAGTTGAGAACGGCAAGTCGGATGATGGCTTTCTGCTCACAATAAAAAAGAATATAGGCTTACTCTCTTGACACAAGAATAATGAGAAATTTAATTCGACAAAAAAACTAAACAAAGTAAAGCATTTTGAACTTTTCAACAAGCATGAAAGTATTGAAGAAATATATATATATGGATTATATATTTTACTTACGTATTGCCACCCCGGAAACGGATTGGAACATAATAGGGAATGCCTTTGTGTGTATCGCAATGTTAGGGTAGATTGGCGTCTGTTAGTTGTAAGAGGAAACGGAATTGCTTTGAAAAAGGATGACTGTATAATTTTTGCTTTTGGATTAGAGTGTAAATATTGGAATTCAGGAATTCAGAGTACTTCTGATGGGTTAAACGCGTACCCAGTTGAATCACGTAATTTACCAATTTCTTCACTCTTCATTATAACCTACCTGTCATGTTTTGACTAAGCCAGGACCAACCTACTCGCCAAAACACCTGTGACCCAGGCAATTTGTATAATTAACGAATTTCATGGCAAAATTGATGTGTGCACGTGTCATTTGAGTGAATTCGCAAGGACACTGCGTAATTCATTTTGTTTTATAAATTATAATATTGATTAGTGTAGGGAGTATAATATTGTGTTGAGTAATTTTTATTAAAAGGTATTGTGATATAATTCTTTATATCTATTTTATTTAAATAATAAGTTAGTATAGAATTGTAAAATGACCGCACTGGGTAAATACCAGTAATGATAAAAAAAAACTTATAATGATTGGTATACGATATTGCCTCATCTCACTTGGTAGGCAGATTGCTTATGGCAATATGTTGCTAGGTATTAGTATAAATAAAGGATGAATCTATCCATCCTCTTGATGTAATCCCCATGTCGGCTTTTTTGCTCCTTCAACCGACCGAAGAAATAAACTACTAACGAATAATAAATTAATTTATGTTTCCCCAGGAGTTACGTGGGACGACGCACGACACTATATTAAATGTATTTCAAGGAACGAATAACGAAAGTGTCAGTTACGGTCAGTTATGGTTTGGGTAACCTAATTAACCCCAAAACAACATTTGCACCGCAAATAACTAAATGCGTTTAGCGCTGAATATATCAAATCTAATTAAATACAATCAAACGTTTATTTGCTAGAAATACATTGTTTTGGTAAGGACTGGAAGCCGACCTCAATAGTATAAGATACCGTTCAAAAGTTGATTAAAACGGTATCTTATAATTAAATTTCATTGTATTCTGTCTGTAAACAAGTTATGAGCAAATTTTTATACAGTTTATCTACATTCTTATAATTTTACTAGATAATATTATCGGGAGTGTGCTTTTTATCAGCTCGTAATCTGGTTTTAGCTACATTTACTGGCCAAAGCCTAGTAAATGCAGCGTGTGGTATTTATTTAAAATGAGGGTGTGTCTTCTTCCTCTAACTGCAAGAACTTCCGAACTATTCTGCAGGTGTTTAAGATGGCAGCTTTCTGTAGGTTATTATAGATGGATTCTTCAAAATCTATTAGTTTCAGGCTACTGAGAAGATGGTTGGGGATGCCTCCTGTCGTGGAGAGAACTAAAGGGATAACATATCCCTTTTCTCTAGGTATTATTATTATAATATAAAATACACGGATAAATATATATATTATATTATATACGGGTTACCCGGTTGTGCGTCGATGTCCCTTCCACGCTTTATACTATTATTATGAATTTAGTCACTGTTTTTTTGTATTGTTAATACTCTTACATACTTATTTTGCATTTTTATGTTTCATAAATTCCTTAACTCTCTAAAAACAACACTTTAGAAGCCATTCTATAAATTTTGTCTTTAACAAATCAGATGTTTTAAATACCTTTAGTGCAAAACACATTTAGACAAGCGGGCCTTTTTGGTTCTAGTTTACAGTCTTTGTGCTAAATTGCTAACCATTTTATTGTAAAGTTTATTATATTCAATTCATTATGCTCTGCCCACACTAACACTCTTCCCTTGTTTATTTTCTAACACAATCTGATCTCAGTCAGACATCCGATATGCGAGCTTCACATCTGTCCGTGGGTGTATTAGTGCCCACGCGCAGAGTTAACATTGGTACAAGTGTATTGTAAGTGATATGCTTGTTAACTACACTTATAATACTGGTTTATGTTGTATATGTTGACGTGGAGGATCCGTTAAGTTCCGTGTTAGGTTTACATATTTGGGCGCCATGTATTGCGTTGAAGCAGACAAATAAGTAAAATGTAGTTAAATGCTAAATAAAGCAAACTATAAAAAAAGACAAAATAAACTAAAATTATACAAATATATTATTTGTATAACCAGCACCCTAATTGCGTAACACATTTTCGTAAACGATTACGACTAATCTGTTTGATTTTGACAGTTCAACAATATTCATTGCGTTATTTACACTGTTGAGCAGAATGTTTTATCGAACTTATGAAGCAATGGATTAGCAATCTGTTTCAAAACGATTAAGATTTCGATTGATTGTGTATTACGCAATTAGGGTACTGGAACGGTATAATAACATTTTTCAATTAATATCGAGGTGAGAGCTTTCTTAAACTTTGATAGGGGATATTTTTTTATACTGTCGGGTGTTTTATTATAATTTTTCGAAGACATTAAAAAAAAACTCATTTTCATCAAAGCGGTTCTGCATTTTATGTCCCACAATTGATTTATGTTTTGAGAACGCATTGGAGTCTTTTTTACATCGTATTTTTTTTGCATAAGGTATAAATGACTCCAATTCGTTCTCAATACATATATCGATTGTGCGAGACTAGTGTAAGATTGGGTTTGTTTGCTGACGAATGGAAAAAGATAAGGGTTGCAGTTCTGTGCCAGGATTTAGGGATAGTATCTGGTTGATTCAGTGTTAGGCGACTACCTACTGTATAAATACGTGTATTTGCAGAACCTTCATTATGTGTAATTAACCTCTTAATTTATATAATAAATAAATAATTATATTAATAATAAATATTAATACCTAATGCATAAACGCCGAGTGTAGCTTTCAACTTGAAACGTCTACAACGCAAAACAGGGATTAGCATACAAATCGTCAAATCCGCCATAGCATTGAAAATGTTGGCATTTTCCGGCCTCATTTCTTCCCCTTTTCAATTTTAACGAAAAAATTGGAATTTTCCCAAACGGGATCAGAATTACTCGCTGACAGATAATATCGTATTTAAAAGGCAAAAAACAATCGCCTCACGAATTGAATAGATGCTAACAAAGGGTGTGCTGAAATATAAAACAGCTCGGTACCAGTTACGCCGCGGCACTCATAAATATTTATTGCTCGGGAATTTTTGATATCGGGACCAACGAGCCGTAGGACCAACTTCGTTTATCATTTCTGCCTAACTCCCTAAAGGGATAGATTAAAAATGTATGATGCCAAATCGTGCCTAAAGCGTGCTTAAAGCTCAGATTAATTTTATGAACCAACCCCTTTCTTTTTTCCGTTTTCTCGTGAAATATGTTGGTCAAGCTTAAGTGACGGTAATTACGTTTTTGTCTCGCTTTTCTTGGAGAATATGAAATTAAGGGATTGAGATTTTAGGGTAGAATAATATTTCATTTCGTGAGACGGATTAATAATGGAAATGGTGACAAGATAGGGTAAGAGAACATTGTTGTTGATTAGAATTTTCCGACCTTTTATGATTCAAACTCAAACTCAAAGCATTTATTTCAAATAAACCAATTACAGGCTCTTTTGAATTGTCAAGGGGTCGGTCAGTCAGAAATATGAAGCTAGTTGCCCATTCCAGAGCGAAAGTAGGTACCTATGGAGAAGAACGGGCAAGAAACTCCATGGACACTCTTTTAAATAATATAGATACAGAAAAATTTGTTACATCAGTCTTATTGAAATTATACAAGTGAGAACGATGTAGAAAGACCCGTATTAAAAACATAAAAAATGGGAAATAAAAATAAAAAGCCGTGGCAGCCAAGAGATGACCAGTCCCCACTGACGGCGCCCGTTCACGAACATGACGTATGGATCAGCATCATTCAGCTCAACCATTTTGAAGGGAACTTAATGATCCAACACACACGCCACCACCGATTGTAGGACGTTGATGCAGATTGGCAGGTATGCTTGACAAACCAGTTGTTTTTTGGCAGAAATACAATAAAAATCCGCTGGCATTTTAGTGATTCTTTCTCGAGGAATGACAGCAGCATCCTTTCATCCTGTGCATGGGTGAAAATAAGCGATTTCCAAAGCACTTATCAAGCTTAGCGCAGACAGTTATTGTCGCAAAATCTTTCATAAAACATTGATTGCAGCAATATATGACCATCAGCCTAATTGCGTAACACATTTTCGTAAACGATAACGACTAATCTGTTTAATTTTGACAGTTCAACAACATTCATTGCGTTTATTACATTGTTGAGCAGTATTTTTATTGAATTTATGAAGCAATGGATTAGTAATCAGTTTCAAAACGATTCAGATTCCGATTGTTTATTCTGGTACTGACTTCTTCAAAAGTTTTCGAGCAAGAAACATACCTAACGCGACGAAAATTTGAAGGTCAGAAACTGTTCAAGGAAACTAGTCGATAGTTACCATGAAGTTCTAAAAAAGTTACGTCCGAGATCGTCGTAACAATGTTAGTGCCATGACAAGGGCATTCCGTGTCCTGCGTAATATACTAAAGATACAGAATGTACATATAAGTTACTACTCTGACACCCATATTCTAAGTCGTATCCTCGAAAGCTACTCGACTCACAACTCTGTCGAGGAGACCTAAAGGCGTGCCTCGGAAGACCCTCAAAATCGGTATTCATAGTCGCAAAGGACATTATGAAGTCCCTCGGATGAGTGTGAGTTGAGGTGAGACGTCACGAATACGTCAATATTCAATAAACCCTTCAAAATACATTATACGAATTTATGTTTTTTGGTTAAAAGTTCTTTGTTGACTACCTCAAGGTAGCTTATATTTGACAATTAGTTCCTCAACTCAAACTCACCTCGACTGAAGAAACTGTTTGAGATGAGGAGTTAAATTGCTACTTTGAATATCAAACCACCTAAGTGAGGTCGACTGCCTCGTTGGTCTAGTGGTCGCATAAGCTACTTCTCAGTATGAGGTCCTGGGTTCGATTCCCAGGTCGGGTAAAGTGTCATTGGGATTTTCTATCTAGAATTTCTCAGTAGCAGCCTGGAGTCTGGATTTGTGCCCGGTAGATGGCAATAGGCTCGCCCCCTATTACATGGGACTTAAACATTACTGGCGAAATGTCCCTGTACTAAATATGTGTTCCCTGTACTGTTATGCCTAAGTGAGGTTGATTCAAGTCGAAGTAATCATGAGGTTTTGACTTACAATAGGGGCATTCGAGAATGTAGGTTTATCATATCACAGCTTTTTTTTAGAAAAATATTGCTAGCGCTAGCGCATTTAGAAAACGAATTAGTCATCCCACTATTTTACTTAAAACAACCGTTCTTCTATCATGGTAATTTGCAACTCAACGTTTAAAAAAGGTACGTATTTGATCATAGATATGAAAACCAGAACCAACACAGTCATTAGTCTCTGCCTGTGCAAAAACTAAAGAGAAAAAGCCATACAAAATAAAACCAGTAAAGCCACAGTTAGCACAAAGTTCTCGTGAAAAGTTTTTAATTTTCCGGAATGAGAAGTATTCATGGATACGGATATCAAACTACCTCTCAAACTTGAATAAAGCTGGCTCGATAGTGTAGAATGTAAAAACGTTACAAAGAGTGGGACAGAAAAACTGTAGGGAGAAACAACTTTGCACTGCTGAACACCAGTATTTTATATAGAGCGACTGCCTTTCTGACGTCCAGGACCCAGTTAATGAGTAACACGATACTCCTTGGTAAGTCTGGTTCTTTGACAGTCATTATGGGAACGCAGAAGACCTTCGGGCTTCTGCGTTCCCATAACGACTGTCAAAGATCTACAAATGACAACAAGGACCGACGGCATAACGTCCTTCCCAAGGCACGGGGTCTCGATGTGTAATGCATGGTCACCCATCCAGGAACCTACCTCGGCAAAATTAGCTTAACCTTTGAATTCAAATAATAATAAAAAATAGCCTTTTACTGCTCCACTCCAGGCACGGACCTCTTAAAAGTAACATTGGTCTGGATAAAACCAAATTGACTCACAGTAGAGAAATGGCCACAGTAGCATTAGCAGAATCCTCCTACACTGTACCAATGTAAAAATGTTCTAAATAATTCCGATATACTTTCAGACGGGTGCGCAGACCTTATGAAACTTTTGCGAAGGGTTCACGTGTATGTACTAATGGAATAGCTTTTGTATTAAGTCGGGAAGTTTTCAGTGAAGAGTTCTTTTTAATTATGCGTCCCTTATTAGTTTCAAATATTTACAAAATGAGTTTTTGAGAAATGAGGTCAGGACCAATTTTGGTTCTTATAGAGGAAAATGTTCGAAAGTTGAGCTAGTTTTTGGAGAAAACTAATATCACGGCTTCATAGTTTTGGGAACGTCCTTGAACAGTTATGTGATAAACACGTAATAATTTGTTCGGCCAAGAAATGTCCTGTCTATACAGGACCATAAATTCAGCACATGAATCTACACCCAAAGCATTTAAAAAGACAGCTGTTTTATAGAAAATGCAGTACCTACGCGGTCAAAATGTACTGAACAGCATTTTTTATATAACCGACAAAAAAAAAACTAGCGGGTCTAGAATCCTGTGCTAAATTCATGGTTACATTTAGCGCACGATGGCGGCTGCGCATGGTCATGGTATGGTACTTACGAAATCGACTGTTTCTAAGTAGTTTCCCGGAGTCTGGATTTGTGCCAGGTTGATGGCAACAGGCTTGCCCCCTATGACATAGGACTTAAAACATAACTGGCGAAATGCGGGTGTATTATAAACTCTGCCTAATCCTTCGGGGAAAACTGGTGTGATGTTATATACTACTAATTATTATTTATTTATCCATCTAACGTATATCATTGATCGAAGACTATCATTGGGTTTTTTATTAAGTGTTAATTTCGTAATGTCTAGCTGCCTACAAAATGAACTAGGTATGAGTATATTTATGTTTGCGTTACAAAATATTGTCGAAGATAGGAATGGTGTCGTATGAATTACTCTGGAATCTTCCTGTGTCATTTGTGATCTAATTACGGCATACTGTCCCGACTCCGAGTCAGGACGAAGTGCGTTGTCTAATTTAAATTGTCCTACAATACAGCGCTAGATAACTGACGGGTTAAATGTAGGTATAACTAAATGTGCTGGTTGTTCCACTAACATAATAATAATACCAGCCAATTATGGGCACACCGCAGGGCGAAGGCTTCTTCTCAAACAGAGAAGGCACGAGCATTGATCACCATGCATGCTCAAGACGGGTTGGCGATTTCAGACTTTACTTTTTTGATTGAAGGTCTAGGTCTCTCCACAATGATTTTTCCTTTACTGATGTCAGTGTTGTCCAAGATAAACTCAGAAAGTACATTGGTTATTGCCCTGATTTAATTGAACTCCCAACCTTGTGCATGAGAGGCGATTACTACCTTTTACACTACAAGAACGGTTTTGAAATTTTTTGTCAAGTTTTGGAACAGTAAAAATGCTGTCCAATTTCACTCTAGTTATTGTGATTTGTTGGTGGAAATAACAAGAGCCGATTGAATCAGCTGCTGGTTAATTGAATTGACTGTCGTTTTGATAAATCTTTACGAATTATGAAAAAATCTGAATAACGTAAAAAAAGTTTTTAAGACCGTTGTTTTTAGACAAGCTAACCTGAAGAAGAAAGAACATACCTTTGTGCGGTAAATCATGACGAAATTACAAAACACAAATAAACATATTAAGTTCGGTGGAAATATGCGTCACATCCACGCAAAACCTAACTGTTTTATGAAAGTGTTAGTATTGTACCTGTCTAATTTAGTTATTTCTAATTCATTAACTGTCTCCTTTCAAGTCAGGCTCAAACGTAGCCTCCAGAATCATCATACACCCATTAGTCAAATTACAAACCACCACAATCTCACACACTCAACAATAACAATACCTCCACATTATTCTAGCAGCTCAACAAAGCTCAACACATAACCTTGAGCAATATTACAAGATAACTGCATCGACATGGCTCCGGGCTCATGGTTTGCGGTACCAACGCGGTAGAGAAGCGCTTTATACGCGGTATAGAAGTGGTATGAAAGCGGAATTCGAATTGATTGTCCGAAAAAGTTTTGTTTGACAGAGAGATTTTACGAAATGGCTTATGGTATTTAAATACGAGTTGTTCCTGTTCATGGATGTATTAATCTGTTGAATGGAAATCAACAACATGTACAGACTATATTGCATAGAATAGATTGTTCGTAACCTAAGTGAATAGGATAAAAAGCTGTAGAATTCTGGTTCCTGTAAAACTGAACTAACGTTCCGCTTTTGGTTTTCGTTTTTCCGCGAATCTGAGAGTAAATCCATGTGTTCCAAAAAGAGTTACTTGATAGGTCTTGTTTTTTCTAATATCCAATTATCAGTAACTGTAAATATAATTTGTTATCCATTGCACTGCGAGTAAGTTATAAAAAAAATGCATCTGAAATTCAGTATTTTCATTGATATCAAAATGGCTACTCACCAAGTTTATTATTAAAGTTCTTACGGGCACAGAATCCGACAGACAGGATGACTAGGAGCCACACACGCATACTAAACTGGATTAATGAATTAATTAACAACAAAAAAAAAACATTTCAGAATGGCGCACCGCACCGTCTTGCGTTTGTGACTAATAGTTAAATAATCTTCTTCGTGGCAATGGCACGACACTTGTGTATCTACTGTTGGCCCAAAACTTTTCCACTTCCACGTCGTTATCAGTGGCAGCGCACAGGTAACACAGGTAAAATAATATTAAAATAACATAGTTAAAAAATAATATTTTAAAAATACATTGCACGGCCGCTGCGACTACGGACGTAGGAACATTCCAATACCTACGCACTGTTTTTGAGTTTTTTTTTTAAATATCGATTTGATGCTTCTCCACGCATCTACTTTTAGCTCAAATAAACTCTGCCCGCTAGGCAGGATTCCTCAAAGGGGCCTATGTCGTGCTCCTACCGAATAAACCTGTAATTTAGCTACTCTCAATACTGAAGACTCACTGTGATATCTAGTGGAAATGAAACCCAGAATGGGTTTCAGTTTTTAAAAAGTGCCAAGAGACAAAGTCGTATCATTTTGCTGAAAATTTTGTTCATGTTTATATTCTTTGCATAAGAATCCTACTGGGCCTGCGGGTTAATTGCGTAACACACTAACAGCAGGAATGGCTTTCATTTTGACAATTAAACAAAATTCATTGCGTTGTTAACGTTGTAAATTTTTCGATCAGATGAAGCAATGGATTAGCAATATCCTTCAAAATTATTCAGATTGGGATGGATAGTGTGTTACGCAATTAGGATGTTGTATTTAACTTCAACTTTTCTAAGCTTTGATAAACAAGTACTTACAAAAAAGGAAAACCTAGAACCATCACTTCTCTTGACATGGGTAAGGATACGATTATTTTTGGGAATGACATTATTGCAGTAAACATTCAAAGATTAATTACGAGTAGGACATAAACAAGTACTTACAAAAAAGGAAAACCAAGAACCATCACTTCTCTTGACATGGGTAAGGATACGATTATTTTTAGGAATGACATTATTGCAGTAAACATTCAAAGATTAATTACGAGCAGGACATAAACAAGTACTTACAAAAAAGGAAAACCAAGAACCATCACTTCTCTTGACATGGGTAAGGATACGATTATTTTTGGGAATGACATTATTGCAGTAAACATTCAAAGATTAATTAGGAGCAGGACATAAATACTTGTTTGCATGACATAATTAACTGGTTAAGTAATAATAATTTAGTAATAAACTTAAGTAAGACGAAAATAATGCAATTTCATCAACGCAGCGACACCCCAAATGTTAGTATTGCTTACCAAGACCGTAATATTGAGGAAGAGACTCAGGCAAAGTTAATAGGTATAGTGAAGTTCTTCGCAAAAACGCGTATGCTCTCCATTAACTTTCTAAAAAGTCAATCGTCAGGTTCTTTTATCAGCGTACCATGGACTGGTTGCCTCGGTTTTGCGGTATGGCATAATTTATTGGGGGCAGTCTACCCAAAAGGAACTAGTATTAAGAATACAAAAACGATGTATAGGGTCAATGTGCGGTCTTAAAACAACAGATAGCTGTCTTTCCTATTTTCAGTCTTTAAAATTTTAACTTTTCCTTCTTTATACATTTTGGGAACAGCTCTATTTGTAAAAAACAATCCACAATTATTTGAAAAATGTCAGCAATTCGGAAAAATCCGATACGGCTCAATATATGTAAACAAACTATGCCAAGTGAAATGTAAAACCGCACATATGCAAAAAAGTTTTTTGGTATTGCCCCACGCATTTATAACAAAGTACCTGATGTGATAAAAAATATGACTGTAATAAAATTTAAAAGGGCACTAACCAATCGACGACTTCCTTCCGAATGATAAATCTTTGCGCTGACTGAAAAAAATGTATTATTATTACATACATGTTCCTATTCTGACACCTTTTATTCTGATTGACAATTTGACATTCTTCATTGTTTTTTGACAATACTGTAAAAATGTTCCTATTGTTATTAGTCTGTTTTTTTATTTTTTTGTAATTCTAATGATTTGACATTCATATTTATTCGACATCAATAGAATTTCTGTTTGGAATTGAATATTATTTGCATGCTTATGAGACGGTAGAATATGGAGGACTTTAATTTAAGAAAACATCTATGTACCAATTACCCACGTTTACAAAAATAAATGATTTGATTTGATTTGCCATTTAATATTAAACATTTTATGTTGCATTTTGTGTATGTACGGCCGAAGGACAACTATATTAGTTATAGCAAAATTCTATAATAATACTGTAGAATAGATTTTGTATAATGAAGTATACAACTACACCACAATAGGTATTATGATTAATATATCTGTTTATGAATTTATATATGAGCACCATTTAAAAATTACATAATTAGTTTATCAGTCATTACTTCATTTTTAATTCTTTTTACTTAGTGTGGTATAGCAATATTATTCGTCGTGCGTCGTCTTCACATATAATTAATTTATACAAAATATTGTTAAACATTTTAAAGGAGTAACGGTGGAGTTTCTTGTCCATTTTTCTCCATACGAAACTACATTTTGGAAGGCGACTAAAACCAATTCTATTTAAAATCAATAATGTAAATGTTGGCGTTCAAAAATGCCTTTTATGTAGACTTTTTGATTTGGAAATATTCCGGCTACTGTTAGGACTTTAAACGTCAATGTATTATGGCCTCATAAGTAAGAACCACAGGAGTTTTAAATCACGAATAAGTTTTATAACTCCATTAAGAAAGATTTTTCATGATTTGCCTTTATCCCAGCACAAAAAATCGTCATAACAAGCTGTTTTAATACTCTACAAAATTATAGCCGAAGGTCACTCTAGTTACACACACTCAAAATACTTCATTCTAAATTGTCTTGCGAACTCCTTAAACATAAACTATTAACTGACTAGGCACGCAAGATGGGTCCAAAGATAATGTCAGTGTAAATCTCCTCCATAACGTATGTAAATAGCGAGCGATCCCTTTCGTAATTGTGTGACATAAGGGAGGATATGGTCGGCATTCGGAGGGAGTGTCGAGGAACTTAAAGGAATTTGTAATTCTGAGAGTTCAGGAACGATTACGGACGAGATAGGATAAAAAAAACCGGCCACGTGGGAGTCGGTCAGTTCCGTACCACAAGGCAAAAAACGCTGAACAAAAAACACTGAACAAAATACTTTTCTTGTACTAATCCGAACCCCTTTAATTTTTAAATTTATTGTATTTTTATTATTTGGTAGCGGCAATAGAAATACACACTCTTTGAAATTTTTTACGGTTTACCTATTACGGTTCATGAGTTACAGCCCGCTGTCAGAGAGACGGATGCACGGACGGTCAGCGTAGGCATGGGGTCTCAACTAGAACATTTTATAATTAGTCTTTAAAAAAACCATTGATCGTAGCATAGTTTACCATATTGAAATTAAAGAAAGCGATAAACGGCAGAATTTTGGCTAAAGTAAGATTAGTAAAAATCAAGACTTCCGAAAACGAGTGTGAATAAATAAATCAGCATTTAACAAAAATGCAGATTTATCTATTCACACTCGTTTTTCAACAAAAAAACATAATTGAAGCTTTTAACTTCAATTCGAACCCATAAAATGATAAAAGTAGCCATCTGTTAATCATTTTGTTTAGAGCTCTTTGCAATAAATGGCGTTTTACTCAATTTGTCCTGTCTTACCCGATCGCCGTCCTACCGTCCTCGCCGCCGAGGCCCGCCGCGACGCCCAAATCTACGCCCCTCCCGACCCTTGCTCGAGCCAGCCCGCGCCGCTGAGCCTGTAGCTTTAAATTCGTCCCTAAATAATATCATTCCTGATCCAGCTAGTCATTTGCTGCCCTCTTCCAGCGACGCCCTAAGCCGAGGTTCGTACCCCACAGGGGGTGCCCTTAGCGTGTAGTCGCTTAGTTTTTAGTTAGTATTTAAGTTTAAGTCCTGGCTGGAGGCCTTAATTTATTAGGGAATCCACAGGCAAGTCCGTCTAAGCAGACGACAACCTCATAGGTTGACCTGCGAGATGCCATTTATAAAAAAAAAAAAAAAAAAAAAAAATTTGTCCTGTCTTCAAAATAACCATTTTAGTCACAAATTTAAATCAACAACTTATTTTAAATCTATTTCTTTACATAGAAATATAAAAGACATCTATTATCATGTTTTTCTGAAACTGGAAGTATTAAACTTTATTTTGGATCCGTTTACGGTGAAAAATAAGTTTTTTTTCTACTTTTTCGCCAAAAGACTGATCTTTTTAACATTATATATTTTATAAAAAAAAAATGAAGAGCTAAATGTGTTGCTAAGTGCAAAATTCGAGAACGGCTGTAACAATTGTTTTTTTTTCACATATTCGTTGAAGTCCGAGGAACGTTCTTATGAAGAAAAACTTACACGGAAAAAAACTCATTGTTCTTTTTCCCATTCAAACTGTACCTCGCTGTCAATTCTATTCTTTTGTCTTTAAAGAGCGACGTCTGTCGGGTCACCTAGTACGACTTAGAAATTCTGATTTCAATAATAACACTAATAAATCTTTTAATGATTCTGGTAATTTTCAAAATTTTACCATAATCAAGTGACGTTTACAGCATTTGAGTTCTCAAAACAGTTGTTTCATCCACTATCAGCAAAATGTACCCAACTCCGCATACACAGTGACCCCCAATTCTTATTGTGTATAGTCAAAAAGACAATAACAATGATTAATTAATTTGACTGCCTCGTTGGTCTAGTGGTCGCAATCGCTACTGCTGAGCCCTGAGAGTCCTGGGTTCGATTCCTAGGTCGGGCAACGTGTTATTGGGTTTTTCTATCTGGAATATCTCAGTAGCAGCCCGGAGTCTGGATTTGTGCCCGGTTGATGGCAATAGGCTCGCACCCTATTACATGGGACTTAAAAACATAACTGGCTAAATGTGGGTGTACTATAGGTACACCTCTGCCCAACCCTTCGGGGAAACAAGGCGTGATGTTATGTTAATTAATTTTACCAAGATTTCTAGACCTAGAATACTGTAGCAGATCTCACTGGCATATAAACAATGCAGTCATACACAACTATCAACCACTCGAATTTAATTAGACTCAAAGCATTTCTTTCAAATAAACCAATTACAAGCACTTTTGAATTGTCAAGGGGTCAGTCAGTCAGAAAGATGAAGCTAGTTGCCTATTCCATTCCAATAGTTGTAAAAGGTACCTAACTACGGAGAAGAACGGGCAAGAAACCCCACGGAAACTCTTTTAGATCCAAATATTGGTACCTAGTTGTCGTAGGATATACAAAGTCAAATTTAATTTGCTGACGAAACTGTACGGAGGTGGATATCGATTTCTAATGACTATAAAACAAAAGGAAAAAGATTTTCTAAACTCATACCTACCTACTTTCCAGTAACTACGCTGGATATGAAGCTGTTTAATCGTTTCATGTTGGTTCAACTCGTCCTCAATATCATGTCTGTTCGTCAGCGTTACATTTAGTTTCTCGGATGATTAAACAAGATATTAATCTAATGACTTTAATATCCTGAATAGTTCTAGCTAGAGCATATTGCAATAACGTCGTAAATGAATGGCTACACATGTTACATAGGTACTACCGATGTAGAATGAATAATACAGGGATGTTAATATATTATTATTAATAAATAAAGAAATACAATTTATTCATTTGTATCACATCAAAAAAGTTTGCTTATACATTTAAGATATAATAATTAGGTTTATTATACCTGGCAATATTAATATCACCGACTTGAATTTGACATGTACAGTCAACCTCTCATCACCTTTGGGACCTTTAGGTAATCCACCAATCCGCCACGCGGTTTGGGATTGGTGGATTACAGCCCACTCCCTCTCACAGAGAGGAGGCCTGTGTCCCAGCAGTGGGAACATTTAGCGGGGCTGATTATGTAACGGACAGACAGGCATAGAATCTAAGCATTTTATAATTTGTTAGGATAAGCACAAGAACTGTAGTGCTATTTGCCAAGTGCCAAGTGCTCACTGCAACTCAAACTTTGAGTAATATGTTGTAATCAATGGATGCTTACCACAGCTATATTTCAATCCAAGTTGCTTGTCCATGTTAGCGGCGCTAATAACTCACGACTTGACAGAGGTGAACTTTGCACCGGTATGTTAGGGTGTGAATACACTAGACGTGCAAAGGGTACCCAGATCTGGTAATCTTTATTTTTAACTGACTTCCAAATGGAGGAGGTTCTCAAATCGTCAGTATGTTTTTTTAGAAATTATGTTTTTTACGCGAAATCTCCGGCAATTGAAAATCGATTTCGTAAACTATTGTTATAATGGATAAGGTTTTAGTAACTTTGCCAAGGTGCATTTTCAGTTACCTTCAATAATACGTATTTTTTCCACTTATTGTATATTGATAATGTTTTAATATTTTCCTGTCACTGTTATTTTTTATATTATTAATTAAATTTATTGTGCAACAGTTTTATGAAACTGTTGCACAATAAATTTAATACCTAGTTACGTTCAATGTCATACCCTAATACATTGGGATTGAACCTACTAAATAAAAGATAATTTTCATTTTTAAAGAATACTAAAAAAGCAACACGAAATTTATATCAACTAAACGCCAAATGGCGCCAAAACGGAATGCCAAAGCTGCCATGCCACCACAGAGCATTGCTTCCACAGACAAGTAAAAATTGGAATCATAATTGTTTTGTAGAGCTATAAAAATAGCGCGCCTCGCATATGCGTTCCATTAGAAAATAATAATTGATGGAAACTCTATGGTCGGTAATGGTAATTTTTTTTTATAACATTATTTTGTGTTTCTATTTTAAAATTCGGATTTTGTTTGTCTATTCAGTTTGTCAATGAAAACTCGTTCTCAAGTTATAATTCGAATTTTCTCAAAAAAAATAACTCTGGGGATACCTTCTCATATAATACCTACCTTTAATTTAAAATCATAAGGAGCCTTTGGAAAAGCTTTCAAGCACCTTTATATTTGATTACTTAAGTTATTTACTTAAGCGATCAAATAAAGGGAGTTAAACTGCAAATAGGTACACGAACTTTTTCAGAAAATAATGGGTTGCAATAAAATATAACATGTAGGTATACACCAACATGGCCATCGGCTTGTTTTTCAACCCTTTTAGCAGTAACAGTTCTATAATATTAATTGTTTTTATGTGCAAGGACGTTTTACAACATACAGTTTAGACGTCGAAGTTTTCTTGTTAGTATAGTAATATACAACAACTCATACAATACAAACTTAGATCAAAATATCCGGTTTTATCTAGAAAATACAAGATAAGCTCTAAAAATATAACAAGAATGAATAGATTGTAGCTCCACCGGAGACAAACAAATGCTATTCCATGAATAATAAAGAAAGCAGACTCTTAGTGTAAGTTATATCATGTAAAGTGCTCTCGACGGTCATGGAAGTCAGTGTAATGTGTCCCTACCCTAATAGTTTGGGATAAGGAATGTTTGTACTCATGTTAGTCTGCGCTAAACGGTTCATATTAATGTAAGTTAAACTTGTTCCAGAAGCGTAGTTTTAAGTAAAATTTACACATAAACTCAAAGTATTTTTTTCAACTAAACAATTAACAGGCAGTTACAGTTAGGCAGAAAGTTGAAGCTAGTTGCCCATTTCAAAACGATCTCTATGGGGAAAAACGGGCAAGAAGCTCCAAGGACACTCTTATATATTAATTATTAAAATAATGCAAAATCCTGTGTACGTCATTTTAATGCTACGCTAACGGGGTAAAGTAAATGCTTGGTGTTGCAAATTAAAAATTTAATTAGACTACACTCCTCGATGTAGTTTCTAAAAAAGATGGTGCCGTCCGTGAAATACTGACATGAATATAGATACATATATCTCTCGTTGTGGAAAGATAAGCCGCCAGTCTCCAAGGGTAGTAAAAGGACTGTCCAGGAAGAACACTTCTTAGGGTATCATCATTCCTAGAGGCTGTGCAGCTTTCCTTAAACTGTACCCGTCGGATAATAAGTACCTATCAAACACTTTTGATATAGACTTACTTGCTTGCAATAAAATTGTCTCTTTATTAGAGAGACGTTATCTTGAAATATTAATTAATGCATATTTAAATTATTTTATATCGTGTCAGGGAAGTAAAAGTTTAAACCCAAAAAATGCAGTATCCTTGACATCTGGTCCAGAATACTGCATTTTTTTATGACTCGATTCAGATTCCTCATTTCTTAAGATTCACTCACTAATGCTTGGAAACACTTTTTCTTGTCAGTGATTTGACAAAGGTTAATTTTATTTGTTACTGTTAGAGTTGGCCCTGTACTTCAGACGGCCTGAGTGAGCCAAGTGGCCCTGCCCGATCTCAGGATTCTGAGTAAAAGACGGATTCGATTTCAAGTAGTAGTAGAATAGAGAGCCCACGGCCGTGACTTGTCAAGGTTTCCAAGGGAACTTGGATGAAACGGAAAGCAAGGGGGGAGAGAAACCCTAGCAGGGTCGGCTGTGCTACCTCTCCCTCTTGGAGTCATATTTTCTTAATGGAAGGAAAAAAAAAAACCATTTTTTTAGGGTTCCGTAGTCAAAAAGGAACCCTTATAGTTTCGCCATGTCCGTCCGTTCGTCCGCAGCTTAGGTCGGAGAGTACTAGAAAGCTGGCATGGATATATACATATATTAGTCACGCCGAAAAGTTGATAACATTAAATCTTGCAAGGAATTTTTTTTGTTGCTACACGTGAAGTGCGGAAATGAAAACCATTTTTAGATTCAGATCAGTGCGAAGTACATACATACATACATAAACTCACGCCTTCTTCCCATGGGGGTAGGCAGAAACCACATAACGCCACCTGCTACGTTCCTTACATACTCCTTTTGCCTCGTTTACGTTCGTGTGTACCAGTGCGAAGTATTAAGCTATAAATTCTTGTTAGAGTCAGGTGTCCTCCCACCCACCAGCGAAATTGTTGTTTTTGGACATGTGAAAAAAATCACGACAGTAGTATCTACATATTATTTTAACGAAGTTAGTTACAAGGAAAACTATCACAGCTTAGTAAGCTTTCGAGTTAACGAGTAATAGTCGACCAACTTACATTTTAAGTTGGAATGTATAGGAGAACATGTTTTTCAACTACAATATTAAGTTTGTTCTTGGGAAAAATTCATTCAACCACAGAACCCTTGTGCTTCTCCCTTCCTTCAAAAGTTGGTGGTCTTGTTCTTATCGCTGACAGAATATTTGTGATTATGTATGTATACTGTAGAGATATAATGTTTTTTTTAATAATTATATTTTACTGACGAGTTTTCTCGACTAACAAAAGAGACTTACATTAACAAATTAGCATAGTTTTACACTGCAGTAACCTAGACTTGATTTGATGAATGCGAATTGGTCCAGCATATTAAGAAGAAGCCTTATCTATGTCATGGCCTACTGTACTAGTATTCGTATTCTAGTGGTCGCAATCGCTACTGCTGAGCATGAGGTCCTGGGTTCGATTCCCAGGTCGGGCAACGTGTTATTGGGTTTTTCTATCTGGAATTTCTCAGTAGCAGCCCGAAGTCTGGATTTGTGCCCGGTAGATGGCAATAGGCTCGCCCCCTATTACATGGGACTTAAACATAACTGGCGAAATGTGGGTGTACTATAGGTACACCTCTGCCCAACCCTTCGGGGAAACAAGGCGTGATGTTATGTTATGATGTTTCTATTCAATAAGTTTTTTCCGGTGAAAACGTGTCAAATAGGATTATATACCTAAAAGTTGGAAAGGACTTTCCTAGCTCCAAGAATATCAACGTGTGTGTGGTTGATTACTCACGCGTTAGTGCGTCTGAGCAGAATTCCAAGCAGAGTTGACATAAAACGTATTACAGCCTCCGAGTGACGAATACGAATAACGTGTCGCGAATAATGTATGGGGAAACCACATTTTCACGCTTTTAGTTTATTTTCTTAATGGAAGGAAAAATAGCTACTTTTCTACGTGAAAAGATTGAGGATGAAAGTTTTACCGGTATTTCGCCCTTATTTTTTTCTTTTTGTATCGTAATTTCTTTTACGAAAACAACTTTCGCATGTTTTAACTTCATAGTAGGTACCTACTTTCAATGGGACTACTCTTCAGGTAATTTATAGTGATAATCAATTTCAGAAAATTATAAAGTATTCCTGGCATAGCTCACTTGCCTTAGGTACATAGGCACCTTAGAGACATAAAAAATTGAGCTTAATTTCCCCTCACCATCACACGAATATCGACTCTAAAATCGAAAAGCAAAAGAAGCTCAAATAAAAATCTATCAAAGCTCGATTGTGTATGCAAGGAAAAATTCGAATATACTCGTAGAAAGAGATGGCGAAGAAACAATAACGACGACGTTTCAATAGGGTGGTGCTGAGTCTAGGGTTGTAAGGAGCTCTTCAGCCTAGGGCCGGTGGTTCATACATATTTATGTCGTACATAATAATTCATCATTAAGATGCTTTTACCTGATAAAGGCTAACAGACCTCCCTGGATA
Source organism: Dasypolia templi (assembly GCA_963555695.1). NCBI lineage: Eukaryota > Metazoa > Arthropoda > Insecta > Lepidoptera > Noctuidae > Dasypolia > Dasypolia templi. The sequence continues at coordinate 2,480,871 of OY743148.1, read as the reverse complement.
ACGACACACATGATGAAAATTTTGAAAATTTAGACAGCTGCCATCATGGATTTTCACTATGCGCTATAATAAAACTATCTCTCTCTCTCTGTCTCTCTCGCATTGAGGTGACATAACGCTTTTTCGTCACGTGACGATTTCCACCAGTCCACTACTACTTAGGTGTTTTAAAGTTTCTGTTTTTTTTTTGTATTTTGGATACTATGTAAATCCAAAACAACAATTCGAAGCACTCAATTTGTAAGTTGCACTACAAATTGGTATTCACAGATACGTTTTCTGATCTTTTTGTTTACATTTTCATCACGTTGCTTTATTGTTAGCCCTCGTACCCACGGGCGATTATAAAAACGCTCGCGATATAAATCAAGCTCTGGATTTTCAACGCACTGCTTAGCGTCGAGAGTTGAAATCTAGCACTGTATTTTTTTGTCGGGCTTCAAAGCACCTTCGTTATTTTAAATTATCTTACATGTTAATAAGTTGATTATTTGAAGTCAATCCTTATTATTAGCCTCGCAGCCAGTTTATACAAACTTAAACAGACACAGTCCAGTTTTTAAGAAGTGATTGCAGCTGACTTACTCAAAACATTACCTACCCATGAAATTAGTCTGAGATAGGTCAGATAGCGCTCTATTTCTAATTGCAGAGCGCTATATGACAAACTGTATACAAGAATGGGCACTGTTCCCGGGATTTCAAGATTGTAATCCCTTAGACACCTACACTCCTATCTCTCTATCGTGTACGACAACACAAGCGTTAAGAGGCACTGAAGCAAGCCTGGCTCCAATATTTGCCCTAATGCTTCCAATATTCCACTCAAATTGGTTGACGACATAAGATTCCGGGAATGCGTAAATAGATGCACATAAATGAAACGATCCTTATCAGATGTACCTAAATACAGTATAAAATTAGATGTTGACGTCCAAGATTTTATTTGACACGTTTTGTTGTTACGTGTTTTTGCAAGTTTTAATAGAAGTGACGATTGGTATTGTGTGTGAAGGCTATATTTATTCTAAGTGCCGATTTCACCAATGAAACTGAACGCGATCAGCACAAAAATACGTTTAAGAGCTGTCAGTGTTATTGTTTTCTGTGGAATATTGACACTGACAGCTCTTGAACTCAGTTTCATCGGTGAAATCGGCACTAAGCCTAGCCTTTTTCACAGTTCTATTTTCGTCTATGATGGGGACAGCTTCGAGTCTTATCGGACATGGAGCGACTGTCTTCACAACCCAGTTACTGGGTTACTGGGTAACGGGTATCCCCCTTGGCAAAACTGGGTGGCAGACTTTCGGTCTTCTGCTTGCCCGTAGCGACTGACAAATGTTTTTGAATGACAGCCGAGGCACGAAGGAATCTCGTTATGTAATGGATGGTTACCCATCCAAGGACCGACCTCAGTAAGAGTTGCTTAACCTGGAAATCGAGCTCTTTGAGTTGAGCAAACGAGTGAAGATTCTGGAAGCAGCAGCGCCCAGGACTACAACACACGCAGCAGCTGCATCCTCTGAGAAAGAGGAAAAATTGTTGGAAAAACTGGGAGAGGTGGAAAACACACTTGCCACGCGCATTAGCCAAATGGAAGCTAGCCTGAAACACGACATAGAGAAGCTCGGCCAAGCAAACGACGATCGAGGCGCTGACATCCTTGAAAACTTTCACGACAAATTTGAGGAGACCAAGGTCGCAATCGGCAAAACGACCATCTCGAAGATCTGGTTGGTACTGTCGCTGGAGATGTCGTCGAAGCAAAGACGCAAATAAGCGAGATTGCAAAAGGGTTGGTAACTGAGAGCGACCCACTTCCAAAAACATATGCCAGCGCCGCAGCAGCCAAACCCGGGCGTCGACCGGCACTTCATTCGATGGCGGTGACCTTCGAAGGCAATCAAGAGACTGCCGACGAGGTACTCGCAAGAGTGAAGAAGGCGGTCGACGCCAGGGGAACTGGCCTTAAAATAAATAAGGTGAGAAAAGCCAAAAATCAGACAGTCATCTTAGGCTGTGACACAGAAGTGGAACTAAATAAGTTGAGAGAGAGGATTGAAAGCTGTGGTGATGGGCTAATCGTAGCGCCCATGAAGAACAACGACCCACTCGTCGTCCTTAAAGACGTCTTTATGGACAGTGACGACGAAGAAATGACTAAGGCCCTTTACGCCCAAAACACCGACATCTTCATGGGCCTACCACAAGAGGATATGGACCTAACAATTAAATATAAAAAGAGAACTAGAAATCCTAAGACCTCCCATGTTGTCATCCAAGTTAGGCCAAAGGTATGGCACAGGATGACGGAAGCTGGAGCTCTCTATCTAGACCTGCAAAGGGTCAGGGTAGAGGACCAGTCTCCGCTCATCCAATGCACGAAGTGCCTCGCTTTCGGCCACGGCCGCAAATTCTGCACCGAGAGTGTGGACAAGTATAGCCACTGCGGAGGCCCGCACCTGCGCGAGAAATGCGCCGATTATACCGCGGGAATTGAGCCGCAGTGCTGCAACTGCCTGCACTCTAGGTTGCGAAATACGGATCACAACGCATTCAGTGTCGAGTGCCCAACCCGTATAAAGTGGGACTACCTGGCGCGAACAAACACGGCATATATATGACTCACTCACTCACTCAGTCGAACGCACACACATGACACAGAAACACACACACACAACGATATAAAAGTATATAGTAAATATATATGGATACATCAAACATGCATGCAAACACCGGACACTACACAAATAATAGAACAGCTTAAGAAATAAACCCGCAACAAGAAATTTCAATAAGTATATATATTAGAGCATATATATCATTTATTGACAAAGAACAAATAGAAATAATGTGAAAACAGAAAATACACCGAGTCACAGACAAAACAAGTAGTCAAAACACATAAAACTAAATAAAAAACAGCATAACAAATAATCCCGCAACATGAAATGACAATAAGCATATATATCAGAGTATATATATATTATTGACATAAAAACAATAGAATGAATGTAAAAAATTGAATAAAACACTGAGTCATAAATGTCACTATCCCACAGACTAAAAATAGTAAAAATTATCGTAGCCAAAATTAACATCGGAAGGAACCATAAAATTAAGTTATAATAAATATTGTTAAAAAGAATAAGAAATAAATAATTTTAACCTAGAAATATAACTGTATTATTAGAAAATAAACACATGTTAAGAATTATATAAGGTTAGAACATGTTATTAAATAGAATAAGAAATAAATAATTGTAAACTAGAAAAATAAATGTATTGTTATAAAACAAATAGATGTTAAGAATTATATAAGAGTAAGGATTGAGAGATTAAGTTCTAGACATAAATAAAACACTGTACTAAAAGAAACAGTTCGAGAAATAGATAGTAAGTTGTAGATGTAAATATAATACTGTATTGAAAGAAAAATAGAGTGTAAGGAATGTTGTAGCTTTACCGAATTGTGAAATTATGATAAGCATAGAAACATGTAATAACATCATGGTAACAATAAATGGTCAACAATTTTGAAAAAATCATTACCCCCAGCAAATAATAGTAGATAAAATAGCGGGAGTCCCACCCGGCTAAGAAAGTAAGGTGATGGATGAAAGAAAGATACAGTATGAGGCATGTCAGTGCGAGAGGCATACATGCGAGAACTAGTATGAATGTGGAACATAGAATAATAAGGTCCTGCCGTGCCCATGGGCGGGGAAAAGCAGAAAAAAATAAAAAAATTACCTGAAAATCGACCCGTGAGACTGTTACTATGTAGCCACAACCCCCTTCCAAATTTGTTATATTATCTAAAATAGTAATGTATAGCAAAGCAGCTCTTTTGTGAACGGACAACACTTGAAGCTGTGGAGGGTGTAAATAATGAAGTTTTGTAACAGCAATCCGTTTAGCTCGCCTCCTCTGCAGGCAGTAAATGGAACAAACGACATGAAATGTAATGACGTTCGCATCCACGTCGCTTTATGTCAAGCGAACTAAATGATAGGATGAAGTTATGTAAAGCGATGTGGCCAAAGCTGTGTTATAATCCTGACACAGTTGGTAGAAAGTATATTATTTTTAGTACTTTAAACCCCAATGGGCCATCCAGAGTTTCCATCCTTTTAAGGCAGCTAGTCCTGATAGCGTTCCCCGCCTTACTGCAGCAGGGTGGAACCTCTGTTGCCTTTAATGAGATCATGTCTGGCCTTTAGATACGTTGCTAAAGGATGGAGGGAAGTGAAAGTAATATTCATTCCTATGCCAGGTCAGGGTGACTACACAAACACCAGATCCCACCAATTAAGCCTGACCTCCTTTTACTAAAGACTCTGGAAAGGCTGAGAAATGGCGCTCTGAAAACCATACAGCTCGTGTAAGTTGATCTAATCCGCTCTTCATCTAGTAGTCAGCCCGATACTTGAAGTGGCGCATCAGATAGGCACCTGCCTGGGCACTTTCGTAGATATCGAAGAAGCCTTCGACAAAACCAACTTCTCCAGCAACAGCAGCGCCCTCTCCAGACATGGAATAGATTAGTAACGGACTGGATTACAAACATGTTAAGCAAACGAGTGGTTTGCCTTGAGGATGAGCAGCAGTCAGCCATGAAAGCAAGAGGCTGCCTCCAAGTAGGGGCGCTGCTCTCCCCCCTTATATGGAATCTGGTGATTGGCGAAGTGACCTATCACCAAACTCAACGCCAAACGGGAAACTTGTTTACCCAAAAACTAGCAAGGCCCTTCCCGCCTACCAAAACTGTTCAATACAGAACTTTACGGATGGATCCAAATCAAGTAGTGGGTAACATAGGTGCTGGAAACTTTTTCGGAGGACTAGTCAACATACACGTAGCCTAACTATTGAGGGACCATAACACAGTGTTCCAGGCCGAATGCATGTTATTCATGGGTATTTCTCTAGCTGCTTCAGCCATCATGGCCAGGGAAGTTAAGGACCACTCGATCCGCATACTCTCAGACGGCATGGCTGTTCTGCAAGCGGTAAACAGTCACACTATATTAATTCTGGGCTAATATACGAGAGCCACCATGCAGAGCCTCAATTAATAATTAGGTTGCCTTCATAATATAACCCTTCAATGGATCAAAATTTGGCATACAGATACGCCATGACCTGCGTAAGGCGTAAACGCTATTCATCCTGGATCGCAGACAAAGTCGCGGCCAACAGCTATGAACTTATAAAAAGAAGACCTATGGATGGGATGATGCATCTAGGCGTGACCATGTTATCAATTTACCCATTCTTTTAACATCAATATTCCACAACAAGCACCTTTCATTACAGTTATCTATTGCTACCTATATGATATACAAAGTCTTTGCTCGCAATATGACAACCGAGTGATTATCTGTTTACGAACGGAATCCCGCGGATACGGCGGATATTCGCGGTAAATGGTCCGCGGGCGGTTATTAGCTACCCTGGTGAAGCTAGACGGTGGGAGAGAGTTAAAGCGGGAACTAAGTAGGAGGATACAGAAAAGTTTGTGTTCAAAGAAACCCTCAAATACGAGTGGTTATGATAGTAACATTATATCAATAATTTGAATATTTAATTCTTATAAACAAGAAGTAGGTTACACGTTTTCTGTAACGAGTGAAATCTAGTTTAAAACTCACCGTTAAAAGTGTAAACATGAACCTACCTATTAGATACTGAGATTTGCTAGTACGATTTGGAATCGAAATGAGAGCACTCCCGCTGATCATTATTGGCAGCGGGAGTGCAGCAGCAGACAATCAGCAAACAATCAGCATATTACAAAACATAAAGACTATAACCAAGATATGAAAGCTTGGAAACCATTCCACACCAGTCCAGCTCCATAGGACAATCTAGTCTGGACAAAATCAAACTAGTTGCTAATATTATTGTATAGTTTGTTATTTTTATGATACATTCTTTAATTACTTAACTCACACACTGACTTACTCACATACTGTAAATATGTGAGCACCATGTATCTATCACATAATCTGAATTCTTTTTAACTATTATGGGAAAGTAATTTTATTCTTGTTCCATCGTCTTCACTTATGATTAATGTATACAAAATATTTTAAAAGAGCAACGGTGGAGTTTATTGTCCATTCTTCTCAATACGAAACTACCTTTTGGAAGGGGCGACTAGATTCGATTCTATTTTAATGTAAATGTTGAATTTCGAAAGTGCTTTTTAATGTGTCTATTTTAAATAAATGCTTTGACTTTGACTTCAGGTTGAAATACAGAAAAGCACTCCAATAATGCATTTATTCCTGCAGCATGCGAGCCTTCTGCACGTTTCCGTACATAAAACGGCTACAAATAAAGAGAGGCGCGGTTGTGAAGTATTGAGTGCGTTAACTCCGTCTCCCACAGATGGAGCAAGCACCTAATAAGCAGGAGATCACACACCATACTGCTTTGAGGATTAGGCTGTGTAGTACAGGTAGTAACATTTTTTAGTAGAAAAGGAAGTTAAAAATATAAGGTGTAACGATATAGCTTACTTATGTAAAAGTAAATGTAAATCCTATATTTCAATTACACAGCTTGAAACAAAATATTATAAAAAGCAAAGTGTTTTTTTTTTATATTCTACAATGAAAATACATTGTTTTGTTCCTTTTCCACACTATATCAATTAAATTCTAGTATATATGAATATAGACCAGACGAAATAATCAGCCGTCCGGAAAAAGGTTAAGGAACTCTACCGTTTAGACATGCACCTCATGAAAGAAATTTCCCTTAAAATTATAAATGATTTTATTTCTATAAGTAGGTTTCACAGTCTTTTTTAAAGTCCAGACATAATCTTGGTCGATAGATCATGTGAAGACCATATAGATTGTTGTCTGAAATGGTATTTTGAGGAAAGAACCACACAGATTGAGTGCACCTGTCCAGTCAGTTCACTCATTTGTCAGTAATCATGCAGCTCAACTCAGAACTTAAGGAGCTCAACGATTCGACGAACATTATCAAATGAAGGACATTTGGGTCGGCCGCATAAAGTACTCAAACTGCCAGACCATCATTAAACTAAATGAAAGAAAAAAATTAAATGAGTCACATTGTCCTCACATTCACGACAATTCAAATTTATAAAATATTCTAAACAAATGCCAACTGACGGGAAAGTACTCTTAATACTGCAGATAAAAATTTTACTCAAAGGAAAAATTCCTTTTATTTTTTAATAGAAAGAAAACTGAGTGCAAGATTTTCAAAAATTGCTTGCCCCACCCGGGGATCGAACCGACTAAAATCTGTAAAAGTTACACCGTACTCACCTTACGACCCGGATCGTTAGGATCAATTATAAGGATAAAATCTCAACAAACTTGAAAAATTAAATGAAAGGAAAAACATGAAATCTGGACTTCTAAATTCAATGAGTCAAGTTATAGCTCTTTAATTCAAACATCCACCTGTTTACTTATGTTAGTAATTAATAATTATCATTCACGTCATTTATCCATTAAAATGAAGAATTACTATTTAGTTAAGATGATTGCAATTTGCATGTGTTTGTAATGCAGACTCCTTTCTTAGATGCGACGTATCTGCGTGTATGAGGTAAGTAGTTTAAATATGTAACGTTACATTTGAAAATTTGATTGTCTTATTTGTTATTCACATTTGATTGTTTTTACAAAATATTTCACATTTGTCTCAAATAATTTTTACAGATTATAGTCGGTTCGATTCCCGGGTGTGGCAAGTGAATTTTCGAAAAACTTTGAACGCAGTTTTCTTTCTATTTCTACAAAATTCCACCCTGTATAAAAAGAGGTCATTTAGATTTGTTTGTTTGTAAGTTTGTATGTAGGGGTAGATAATCTCTGGAACTGCGGTCGGATTTGAAAAAATCTTCATGCGTTTGATAACCAAGTTTTTAAACATCACTCTATGACCCTTAGGAGCTGGGAAAAAGGAAACATTAAGTGATAGCGCGAGCAGACGATGCGATGCGACTAATCACCCGGGGAGCGGGTGAACAAGAAACACGCGGACAAACTCGCGGTCACAAGGTCATTAATTTGAATCTCTTAATCCAAAATCCCGACCACAATTTGACCAAAATCTCAGCTCCGACCTCCATTGTGAACTTATAACCAACTGTTACATATTATTCCTTTCACGGAAATTCTTGCCCTCCCCTCTCATACACAACCACTCACTCCCCACCCACACACACACTCACAGACCCCTACACATGCATACATACACATGCATATTTGCTGTCCTTCACACTATTGGTGTTACTAGGAAAGGTTTTTTTAAATTATATTCTTATTTTTCTGTGCAGCTGTTAGTACAATTCATTGCCACTATCCTCACTAGTTTTTGGTTGTACATTTTAATTTTTAATAGAATCCTTTTGGCTGAACACGCGAACGAAGTCGGGGTCACACAGTCAGCAATTTGAATCTCTAATTCCAAAATCCCGACCACAATTTGACCAAAATCTCAGCTCCGACCTCCATTGTGACCTCAATTCACACACCGCTGGCGCTAATCTCTAAAAGACATCCCCGAAGTATTCCCGTCACCCGCCTCGTAGGTAAATTACGACTACATAAATTACTGTCAGAGATACGTCCTGTCAAGGTTTCGTGATGTGTAAATCGACCTTCGTCTCAACGGAATGGATATACCATGATGCTACGGATCAGGTAAGGTAGTATGGTAAAATTCTGACTGTTTTCAAGGCTTAAGTGACTGTTATTGGCTGGGGTTAATTAAAAAATTCTAGGTACCTGCTTTATTTTATAAGTGTGTGTATTTAGTAACCATAACATCCATTAATTTGACCCTTAATACATAGATAGACTAAAGAGTAGACAGCTTACTTCTAAAGTTGCTTGGACACTGTTATATTAACACATTCTACTTCTTCTTCGTCGTTCCCTCAATGCTGATGATCGTGACCAGATACGGCGCATCTCCAAGTTATGCGATCTTCTGCAGCGTAGACCGCTCGGTAAATGTTGGCTCCAAACAATTAATCGTGTGAGCAAAACATTAACATCTTCCTAAAAAGTTATCAAATAATAATAACAACCTGTTACTACAGATAGATTGAAAATTGTCTACAGCCTCATATTTTTCTTCTTCAAAGGACCCCCACGCCAAAAGGAAAAAAAAAACAATTTCGCAGTTTCTTTTTAATTAATTCGCTCTGTGGTCGTGTTGCTGCGTCGCGGCGATCCTTCTGCCGTACAGTCAGACACAAAAGTCGATTATCATTTCGGGATTTATTTTGATTCGGCACCAATTTAGCCTTCTACTAAGTAGAAAATTACTGACTGAAAACGCACAACCTGCCGTTAAGGTTATGCGACCCAGAGGTCAAGAAGCATGAAACCTAGCACAAGAGCTCATGATTTAAAAAAAAGCGAGCACTGAGGAAGGATTTTCGAAAATTCGTCCCCTAAAGTAGTTAAAAGGGTATGAAATTCTCGCCTACGGGTAATCCTATGCACAGCTTGAAAAGTGCGTTTGTTGCTTTTACCTAATCACGTCTGTGTTCAATTTAAGAACCGAAGAGTGACATAGGATACTTTTAAAACCTGTAAGTACAAAAAAATAATTGCTTGTTTAGTTCTCGTCCCTAATTACTTAAAACAACCAAATAAACTTACCAGTTTTCATTCATAAATCTCGTCTGAAACTTTGGTTAGCATCAACCCACTTTCGTCGCTGACTGTACAGTAGGGTTGTAATATACCCCGTAATTAAGAGTTCTGGCACCCCTGCCTTCTCGTACATTTATCAGGGAAGTTCAACCTGCATAAGACCCTTACAATCATCGCGGTATCGCATCAAGCAGGTAATTAGTTTCAAACTTGATTGTAGTGGTTCATTCTGCTTGTTTACGTACTGCATGGAGTATTTAGAAAAAGTGTATATTCATTTAGGATGGCTCAAAATAGATATCTAAAAAAACGCTCTGAATTATAAATAAATCAATAAAAATCCAGATACAAAAAAAGTAAAATAAAAAGTGGCATACATACACACAAACATAAACTCACGCCTTTTCTCTCTTGCATGCAAAAAAAAAAACAGACAGAACGAACGATACATACACAAGCAAATCTACATTAAATGTTTTAAAAAAAACCTCTGTATTAAATACTAAAACTTTTAAGATGAACTGGCATAAGACCCAGTCTTGTCTACAAACAGAAACTTAGCCGATCTTTACACAGACGTGGAGGCGATGACAGATGGAAAAACTTGGCGCAACTTGGAATGGCCTTCCTTCAGCGGAATCAAATTTCCTTGTGTACTTCAATGGAGATTGCTTTCACAGTGCCTTTTCTTTACTTACGATGTTTTACTTGTGAGTTCGCACATACTAAAGCTTTGCTTCACTTCGTTTTTTTGGCACGTCACAGTAGTTAGCCTAGGCTTTTAACTATTGTAAAAAAAAAACACATACGACCGTAGGAAGCTAATGGGAAACTTAACTTACTTACTTACTTACGTACAGTTCACAATTTATCGATAGTTTACAATCTCGCGAGATCCCAATCCTTCCTAACTAATATTATAAATGCGAAAATAAGTTTGGTTGTTGCTTTGCTATGCTTTCACGCCAAAACGGCTTAACGGATTTGGATGAAATTTGGCACACAGATTGCCCTTGGCCTGCATAAAGACATATACTACTATTCATCCTGGATCGCAGACGAAGTCGCGGCCAACAGCTAGGAACTTATAAAAAGAAGATCTTTGGATGGGATGATGCATCTAAACATGATCATGTTTTCAATTTACCCATTATTTTAACGTCAATATTCCGCAACAAGCATCTTTTACTACCATGGCCTTAGACATAGGCTACTTTTTATCCCGGATCGCAGACGCAGTCGCGGGCATCAGCTAGTAAATAATAAACTAACGGTGTTCACAATGATACTGTGACATACCTTTGTCCTATTTACAAAGTGTAATTAAAATGATTGAAAACGCCTTAAACGGTCATTGTACTCATCATTAAGAACAAGTTTTAATATGGGGTCAGCCCAGAAAATTGCGAAAAAAAAAGACATTTGGTCGATTAATGCGATCATTAATGTTATATTTTTTTAGGGCTAGTCCTATAGTAAAAGTTGTTCATAATCATGAATACAATAACAGGAAGCAATATGAGGATTACGGTTATTTCAATTACACTTTGTAGGCACGGATCTAACGACACTGTTGAACGTATTCAAAGCCAATTTATCCGTCGTACCATTTATTTATCAGAACAGCTTATCCAATTATCGGCGGAAGTCAAAGTTTTGTTGAGGTTTCCTCTGCTCCAACAAACGTTTATCGAGAAAACTTTAGCTAGTTAAGATCGTAACAAATTTAACTTTGCAAATTGAAAGACAGTATCTTTTCTAACGCAATAAGGAAAACACAAACGATTTCATTTGCTAAACTTGTTCTTATTAAGGCATAGGCTGACTAACTTAGTAGAAAACATCGTAGGAAGACGTTTTATTTCAATATAATGCTTCCTTACTTTTGTGAATTCTTGTCAGTGGGTAGGTTGTGCTCATGGAATAACAAAAAATTGGTTGTGCTACCGTGATTGAACGCACGACTACTCAGTCAGAAGTGTTAGTCACGAAGTTTTTAACTAATTTGACACTTCGTCTATTACAAAACACTGAAGATTCTTGTAGATTATTTTCGAATAGGTTCAACAATCTTCAGTGTTTCATAAGAGCAACTTTCACCACTTTCCACTAAACATAAGCCACCTAATAGATTTCCAAATCAATCAGTACCGACCCGTTTCAATCCCCAAAATCTTCCACCACCACTATTTTCAATAAAGGTACGACCGCGCTGCCGCGGCGCGTCTCATTGACGCGGGTACGCGCCGCGTCACGGTGTAATGAATAGTTCGCGCAAATCACGCACCGAATGAGTCCGCAGTCATGTCCAGTATTAGTCGGGATATACGGAATATTGAGAGGGAACGGATTTTTGCGGAACGAATTTATGTTTTCGAGCGTATTTTTTGTGTTCCATGAATGTCTACGAATCTTTAATAGGTTCGTGTTTCTGGCGTATAGGTGCGTAGTGTGTTATGGTTTAGTTAGATTTAAGAAAGTGACTATCGAAGGCCAGAAGAAGTTATATTAGCGTAATGTGATGAGGTAAAAAAAAAACGATTTTCATAAAATGAGGATACGCCTACATCTCAAAGAAAAGCATATATAACGACAAATTTTAATGAAGTATGTTTTTTTATGGTTCAAAATACGAGAAGAAAAACTTAGCTTTTTAAAGTCCAGACATAATCTTGGTCAGGCCATATGTGGACCATGCAGATTAATGTCTGATATGGTCTCATAAGGAACGAACCACACAGATTGAGTAGACTTGTCCAGTCAGTGCACGCATTTGTAAGAAATCGTGAAACTTAAGCTCAACTCAGAACATAAGGAGCACAACGACTCAACGAACAATACCAAAGAAAGGATATTTGGGAAGGCCGCATAGCTATCCCTATGTTTCCATGTCCACCACCGACAAGGTATGACCGCTTATGTGTTATATAATGAACAACTGCGCCACACGAGAGCACGCGCTGCATTATTAAAAGCGGTCATTATCTTGCTATTATAATCAAGTACGGAGACCGCCCCATGTTGTAATGATAACGTTAGTACTTAGTAGAGCTTGTTGAAGGGGTTGTCCGGGAATTAACTACCACCATTCTACATAGCTGTGTTCTTGTTTAAAATAAGATAAGATTTTTTATTTGCGTAAAACATGTTTTGCTTATTACTAAAGCATGCAAACATACTAAAGAAATTATAATTTGTCTTGAAAAAAAAATTATAGATGAGGCAGCATAGGTAACCATTATGAAATTAACAATCAATAAAAAGCGATAAACGGCAGAATTTTGGCTGAAATATAATTGGTAAAAGTCAAAACTTACTTGTTAAGTGCTGTTGTATCCATTTCCACTCATAATGCACGTATTTTAAAAATAAAATAAAAATGAAGCCTATAACTTCAATTTGAACACTTTTAATGATTTCTGTTAATCATTTTGTTTGGAGCTTTTTGCAATAGATGGCGTTTTACTCAATGACATTGAAATATATTACATAGAATTCGTATTAAAAAAACAAAAAATCATTAATGCAATAGAAATTGTTATTATTGAGCCATTTATATAATTGGATTTTAAATAATTTATAATTTAATGTTTTAAACATAGCCAGAGAGTTTTTATTATATTTCGCTGATCGAGGCAGCACATCCAGCACAAGTCTGTATTGGTCACGCCGACTTCGAGAGCTTATTTCCTCTGCTGTTTTGAATAGTTCATTGTGTTTTTGAACGAACACGCATGCTTCATATACATATAATGATCCCCCCCCCGCTCCGACGCCGGTGCGAGTTGACGTATTTGTAAACGCTCCGCAGTCTTTATTAGTAAAAAGTTATTTTAATTAAAAGAAATCAACCAAAAACTATTGTGTATAGTGAAAAACTAACCTATAAACAAAACTGTTTAAAATAATAGCAATATTCGAAGTGACTTTAACAAAAGTGAGCAAAAAACGATTTACAAGTTCAAAATTGTCGTTAAAAGTGGACTTTCGTGTGTTATCATTGTGTCCCGAGTGCGCGAGCGACCTTCAAAGTGAAAGCAAGGTTACTCCACTAACACTGGCACCCTAGTTTAGGCATCAGTTGACCTATTTGAACAGCAATCCTTGTAACACGCCCGGTTCTGAGGCGGTTGTGTGGATTGACAATTTAAAGAGTGGCAGTTCGAATCCAACGCAGGAGAGCTCTTTTTGGATGTTCATTTGAACGGTTTTCAACAATTTCTACATTATTAGTTATACTTAACACAATTTACCAAAGAGCTTTGTATAATTATAAACCGCACGAGTATTTACTACGTTTTCGGTGCAATGGCGGTGCCACGCTCTCCACCGATCATACCTCAGCTTAATCCTCCAACCAATACCATACATTACAGCTCGGACTCAGCCCTAAATAATATGTCGAATACCTCGGATCCGACTGCCAACAACTACTTTAACATTACTAAGCGCCAGAAACGCACTTTTGATAATATCAAGGAACCATCCGGCCACTCATCCGAATTAAAAGTAATGCTTGACCAAATCAAGGACCAGCAAGACACCAAGTTTGAGCTGTTAAATAATGCCCTAGCTACATCGATCACTAATAAAGAACTAGATACACAATCAGCGACAAAAAGTGTCCTCACCAAACGCGCACCCATTTAAACATTCGGGTGCGCTTTTAATCTAGTGGAATTCGAACGCTCGAACGGTAAACACGCCTCATTGCTCGTATAAAAACTGTAAAAATAACACATCTAGAACGCAAAAAAAGGATGGAGTTTTATATTTTCGGTAAGTATTAATATTATCATTATACTATTGTTATCACTTTATTGTAAATATTGATATTTTGTCAAGAAATCATCGTAAAACATTTTTTTAAATTAAATCCTAATAAACAGCACGAGTTATAAAGCATCTTAATTGTAAAGACTCTTAGTTAACGTATTTACTCGTACTATCGCATGCCCACTCAAATTGTTCGGGTTACGTGCGTTGACTCTGTTCCATTGTTGGAGACGATATTGTTTCTTTTTTTATTTTATTATTAAAGAATGATTGTTTTATTTTTTTGGATTATGAGACTTCTTTACTGCTTCTATAAATATTATAGTATTATTTCATAGATTTTTATTTTTGTCTTTTTTGATTTCCACGAGAACCAGTGAGGTGTGAAGAATGGATATCAGTATTAAAGCCGACGCGTTGTTTGTTCGAGGTTTTTTTTAGAAAGTGATGACGAGTGATGGTAAGTGTGACTACGAAAAAAATTACAAGGCTATTCAATACACGGAAAACATAAAAATCTATCGAAAAGACGATTATATAATAAACTCATTCCATTTCATGACAAATAATAACATAGGTTAATTACCTATGTAAGTCAGTTGTAGCTGTATTTTTTTTTTTAAATCTGAATATTACGTCAACAATTTCTTTTTGATTTTAGAAGAACTTTCTGTACCTACTTTTTATATTATGTAACTATTGAATTTTGATATAAGTTGTTTGTCAAGCAATACCTTTATTATTTTATCACAAATTAAAGAAAAAATAAATAATATAATTTTTAGTTTAATTATTAATTTAATGTGGTGCTCTATCCAAAACCATCAATCAATCAATCAACTTTATTTTTTCTCACCACTATATACATAAATTATTTTACATTGGTCAGATTCGAGAAAGATACATAATTCTGGTAAGTATATACAATGTGGGGAGGACAATATGATCATAAATGAAACTTCGTTTATGTCATGATATTTCCAACCGTCACACAAAAAAATCAAATGAATTTATTCAGTAGTTTAGCCACAGGACATTACTTTTCATTTTAAGTATTTTCTACATGATGTATTGTAAACAGGAGAGCACGCGACAGGTTAACGACACACGTTGCCAGCTCGCTACTTTAAAAACCTACGCTTTTTCTTTCTAATTTATTTTCTCAATACAAATTATACTTTATGCCTGAGCCATAAGAGTCACAAAGCGTGTCATCACAGCTAGATAAGAAAAAATGCAGGCGAAAGTTATTACGTTCCTGTTACGCAATCATGTCAATCGCAAAATATGTATGTGCGAAAGAGATAGGTAAGTTTGCTTGTTTCTACTTTGCTTACTTGTCGACGTGTCTAGGTTACGCGGTCAGTGTGTCACCGGACGTCCTTCCTGCCTGTGATGCGTTTTGCTTTTCTCTGGAATTTCGGATGCGCCCGCGCCCGTTTCAAGTCGCCGCGAGTGTTATCGTATCTTTGTTGTTGTGTTGTGCGAAATTTGACGCTTTGTTTTAATAGTGACACATAAACGTATTATAGGTACTTAGTTAAATAGCTAAGTAAACTTTGCGAAATTAGACGCTTAATACTTGGTGTTTCAAGGTTTTATTATTAAATAATCATGCCTCGTTACAATTATACCGCTTCGGAGTACACCGATATGATTTTAATTTATGGGGAGTGTCACGGTAATGCCGCTTTAGCTGTACGGACATACCGTGAGAGGTATAGGAACACGCGTATGTGTCCGACCCACGGGCGCACTATTGTACAAGCTGTCCAGAGGATACGGGAAAATCAATCCTTGATCCCGCACGTAGATGGTGCTCCTCCACGTGCAAATGTGATTTCAGACGAAAGAGTTATTAATTATTATGATCGCAATCCGACGTCCAGTTTGCGTAATGCAGGTCGACATTTTCGTGTAAATCACAAAACTGTTCAAAAAGTTTTGAAACGTGACAAACGCAGACCTTATAAGTACAAGAAAGTACAAGCATTGTTACCAAGAGATAAGCCAATAAGAGAAACTTTCTGTCGCTGGTTGGAAACCAAACATCTCGATAATCCTAACTTCCTGTACAATGTGTAATGACTGGCGACTTATGTGATCGAAAAGTGATTGTGAATAATAAATTGATTAGTGAATAACTCGCGGGTGAATGATGCCCGACTATTTGGTTAATATTCTGTGATTTGATTTGAGTAATTGAGCATTAAGAATAATGGCGCCAAACATTACGTCGCTGCATCGGCCACAGCTTTATCATGAATGAAACCAAGCTGCGTTGCCATTCTTATCGCAGGTCAGTGTACCAATTTTATAAACGGTGTTTTATTTTGTTTGCAATTTTAAGCTATTTAGTTTGTTAGAAAAAATTGTTTTTTTAATTTCGATGTTCGGACTTATTTGATAGTTTACAAATGTTTCTATAAACCAGTATTGCCAGTGTTTTCATTTATGATCATATTGTCCTCCCCACATTGTATATTGTGGGAGACTGGTGCCTAAGCTAGGCTCGTGGCCTGTGTTTCAGGACACCAGGATCCCACCCCTTTACATTTTCTTTTTATAAGTTATGTACTAAGCGCCATACGTATATGTACAAAACCATATTTACTTTTCAGGTAAATTATAATCATAACACTTATGCACCATAGACTAAGATTATTACCTACACCAACTTTTTGATGCATTGACAAAAAAAAAAATTTACCATTACAAACTAAAAAAAAAATTGAACAGTTCAACTCCACTCACTCCTTGTCCTAGCGGCGACCCTCGGTCGTAAAGTTTTATTGCTTTCATTTGGCACATTGTATTTCCGACTTTGAAACATGCTTGTAAGGTTGAATTTGTTTTGATGTATGTTGACCAGCGAGTATCGCTCGTAAAAATTTATTGCTTTTTGTACATAGCTTTGTGAATACAACTTTGAGCGTAGCGTTTAAGGTTGAATTTCCATTACGTATATTTATTTCAACTAGAATTTCGTAAACATAATTGGGGACAGTTTTAAGAGAACTTTTGCATGGGATTGTGTATCTAGTTTTTTATTAGTGATCGATGCCTAGCTATCATAATTACCCAAAATCAGGATATTCAGAGATCAGTCGAATCGTTAACCATTAAACACGACGACCTTGTAGCTAAAATCAATCTGCTGGAACAGGAAAACAAGGAGTACAAGAACCGAGTGATGACTCTGGAACATTCGCTTGAACAACTGGATAAGAATGCGCACTGTTCAACAATTGAAATTCGGAACTTGCCGAAGCAGGAAAACGAAAATAAGAAAGTGCTTATCGACATAATCCAACAGATCGGTTCGACACTGGGCCTTGAAACACCTATACACCAGTCCGAGATTAGGGACATTTTTCGCTCAAAGTCTGAAGCCGTATTTGTGGATTTCACCACTACTCTCAGAAAGGAATCACTGATTTCAAAACACAAGACTTACAATAAATGCAGACGCGAAAACAAACAGCCGCAATTGAACTCCGAGCATATTAAATTACCTGGAATGCCATGTACATTATACATCTCGGAGTACTTAACAGCTAAGGCAAGATATCTTTTCTACGTTGCGCGCTCAAACGTAAAAAACAAAAAGCTTCTAGCGGCCTGGACTTCATTCGGGAAAATCTATGTTAAAAAAGAAGAGGACTCGACACCAGTTCGTATTGATGAAGAAATTCAACTTCACAAACTTATTATGTGACTAGATAAGGTCCAATTATTTTGTTATTTTAGCATGCTTTTCTTTAGTATTTTTTATTGCATTAGTTATTTACTTTGGCTTCATGCTCACGTTTATATGTTTAAGGTTTCATTATTATTGCAGAACTACACACACACACACACACTCCTCATCACGCTCATCCTTCACTCAACTCAACACGCACGTCATTCAAGCGAGTCCATACCCTTGGCTATGGTGTTTACCCTAGCCCACTATTTTGCACTATGTCAAACCCTTGCATACAAAACTACGAAGGTTCCAGAACTGAGTTTATTCGACTTCATTTTCAGCATTACGTCACGTATTCGGCGTGACTGTATCTTTCTCATTGTAAAATCAAATGACTCTTATGCAAACTATTAACGAAATAAACTCTGATCTGGACGCTATTCAAGTAGCTAAAACTATAACCTGTGACATAGAAAATGCAAAAAATTATGTGAAGATAAATAAAAATACTATCAATATCCTGTCTCAAAATATTCGTAGCATTAACTGTAACATGCCCAATTTCGTTACGCTTCTCCAAAGGTCTGAAATACCTTGGAATATTTTAGTACTTACAGAATGCTGGCTGCCGTCTGCAAAGTTTATCCCTTCTCTCGACAACTACAATCATATAGCGACCACCTCACACAAAAGTCAAAATGAAGGAGTTGTCATCTATTATAACAAGCTTCTTAGCGTAATATCTGAAGAACCTACAGTTACTGATGCTAACTGCCTTGTATTAAAACTGGATCGAGATACTTGCATTGTAGGATTATATCGCCCACCTAGTCAATCAAACACTGTTAAATTTATAGACTCAATTAACACGCTACTAAATAACCTTAAAACTTTTAAAAACATTTTCTTTTGTGGTGATATTAATATCAACATAGTTCCGAACAGTACCGATAAACGATCATGCGACTACCTGAACACCTTGGCTAGCCATGGTTTGCTGCCGGCTCATACTCTGCCTACGCATGGATCAACATGTTTAGATCACATGATGCTGAAAACTAAAATGGACGCTTGCTGTTTTGTTTTTGAAACATCCATCACTGACCACGAAAGTGTAGCTATTAGTTGTAGACCTAAAACGCGTCTGAAGTATCTTAATCAAACATATTGCGCGATTAACTTCTCCAATCTGGACAAAATATTGCAAAACACGGATTACCAGCCTATCCTTGACTGTCAAGACGCTAACGTATCAACCGATCTCCTCGTGGCTCACCTATCCTCAGCAATAAAAAATAATACCAGCATAGCTAAAACTTCAAAAAGAAAACTAACAACAAAACCATGGGTAACTAAAGGGCTTCTTCGCTGTATGAGAAACCGGGATAACTTGCACAAAAAATTAAAACGTAACCCTGACGATGAGAGACTAAAATTAACATACAAGCGCTATAGAAATTTTTGCTCATCCTTGCTTAAAAAAGCTAAGAAGAGCTATGAAAAACAGGAGATTGAAAATGCAAAGGGTAACAAAAAACAGTTATGGGATGTCATTAAAAAAATTAGCGGGTCTGACAAGAGGGCAGACTTCTCTTCATGCCTCTTGTCATCTAATAGTCCCGAGGCGGACCTAAACGACGTCAACAGTTTCTTTGTGAACGTTGGAGCAAAGTTGGCAAATAAAATCTCTTCTTCGAAATCTTCAACTCCTAGCCACACCATTGATCACACATCTGTAAGTCCTTTAAACTCGCTTGTCCTCCTTCCTACCGATGAAGAAGAAATTCGCAACCTCATTGGGGACCTGAGGGAAAATTGTGCGGTCGGAATCGATCAGATTAGCAGCAAAATCATTAAGAGATACGCAATCTACCTCTCTTCTCCTATAACACATATCTGCAATCTGTCAATTTCGGCGGGGGTTTTTCCTCAGGCTTTTAAAACAGCTGTTATCAAGCCCATCCATAAGGCTGGAAAAAAAGACTGTGTCAATAACTACCGGCCCATCTCCATTCTACCTGCTCTGTCCAAGATATTGGAACGCCTTATAAATAAGCGTCTAGTTAAGTTCTTGGAAGCCAATAATCTCCTTTCGTCTTCACAATTTGGTTTTAGAACTGGCAAAAGTACCAATGATGCAGTTAACGACCTGTTAAACTCTGTTGTATCCAGTTTGGATGACAGAAGGAGATGCCTTACGGTGTTCCTCGACCTTGCAAAAGCGTTTGATACAGTGTCTATTCCGCACCTTCTAAAAAAACTTGAACGGCTCGGTATCAGAGGAATCTCCCTGAAACTGATGGAGGACTATCTAACTGGTAGGAAACAACGAGTAAGGATAAATGACTGGCTCAGTGATGAGCTCTCAGTCAATTTTGGTGTACCACAAGGTAGTATAATTGGCCCAACACTATTCCTAGTGTACATTAATGACCTCTGTCAACTTTCTCTTCTAAAGGGAAAGATCATTACTTTTGCTGACGATACCGCACTGTTCTTTAGTGGTGACGGATGGGAGGAGGTTTTCGATGTTGCACAACTGGGTCTAAATCGTGTCAGTAACTGGCTGCAAGACAATGTTTTGACTCTTAACGTCGCTAAAACTAAGTACATAGCATTTGCACAAAGGTCTAACTTGCTCCCACCCTCAACTTTAACAATTACTGCTCACACCTGTGGATCCGAAAATACCCAGTGCTCTTGTCCTTCCCTTGAAATGGCCGAGGTTATTAAATACCTTGGAGTCACTATTGACCAATATCTCTCATTTAAACCGCATATGGAAACCCTCGTGACCAGGTTACGAAAAGTAATTTATATTTTCAGAACCTTAAGACGCTCGGCCGACCGAAAGACTATTAAGATGGTCTACTACGCATTATAGCATAAGCATAGCATAGCATAATCAGCCTATAACGTTCCCACTGCTGGGACACAGGCCTCCTCTCTATGAGAGGTAGTGAGCCGTAATCCACCACGCGGGCTCAGTGCGGGTTGGTAGATGTCACATGTCTTCGAATTTTTGGTTCTTGGACATGCCGGTTTCCTCATTATGCCAATCACTAATTGATTACTGCATCACATCATGGGGAGGTGCCGCAAAAACACACCTAATCGAAGTTGAAAGGGCGCAGCGTGCCATACTCAAGGTTGGAGCTGGTCTTCCCTTTAGTTTTCCAACTACTGACCTGTATAAGGAATGGGACACTCTCACTGTCAGACAAACGTTCGTACTACGTACATTACTTAAGAAACATTCTCAAATGCAGTTTGACGCTAACCTACTCAAAGACAAACGACGAAAGGGTAGGGTATGTCCCACGGCTCAATTCAAGTCAACACTCCCTAAAAGATTCTTTTGCTTCCTTGGGCATTATCTGTACAATAAATTGAATAAATTTCTAAACTTATATCCAAAAACTCAATCAAGTTGCATTAAAGAAATAAAAAAATACTTAAAAACTCTAGACTATGATCAAACTGAAAATCTTTTAACCGTTCTGAAATAAATTAATTCGACCAACCCCAACATACATAGCTGCTCCTCAACTCCTTGAAAAAACAACTCTTACTGCACGCACTCCACAAAACTCACACACTGCTCATCTGAATTACTTGCATATATGTATCACCTATTAGTCTAACACTTCACACCAGATAAACACTCACTCACACAAGGTCTGAAGTGACTCATTAACTTCTGCAGAATTATAGGTAGGTATTCCTTATTCCTTATTATTATGACTTTTTATTTAATTTGTCTAATCATAATTATTGTTTAACTCTTACTAAGTTTTTATTTTTGTTATGCATATTGTTTAATCTTCGACTCCTGCACGGTATCTATGTAAAAGCTAATTCTAGCCGTGGAGGGGGCCTGGTGACCTGTGGCACAGGTGTTTGTCCAAAAACCTATATCAGGCACCAGTCTCTCACAAAGGTGGAATACAGCTGAAACATTTGTTGTACGCATTAACTTTAAGTCAGCTTTGTGAAGAGAAAATAAATGATAAATTATTATTATTATTAATGAAGGTAGAAGTAAGTTTTCTGAAAAAGCAGCCTGATTTCAACTTTGCCTAAAGTGGGCGTTTCGTCAAATGTTGCCTTTTCCTTCTCCCATGCAAGCCCATGGAAAAAGGAAGTTGTTCCATTCCACGTCCATTCTTAACGGCTAACGGTAAACAGTGGATGTGACATTTTGTATACAGACAGTATATTTCTCGTGGTAGGTATACAAAAAAATGGAAACCAAGTAAAATGTTTTATCTAACAAACCTAAAATGTTAAATAATAAATTCCTTGCTAATCTCTTTCAAATTATCCTCTTTCTTTCTAAAAGGATTCTATCCGACGTCTTTATGTTCACGGCTTTGCAAGCAATTAAAAGTTTCTTTTAAGACAATCGAGTCCGTGGTGTCGGACTGGGCTGAGTAAGTGCCGACCGCGACTTTAAGCGACTTTACACTTTAGGTCCCTCGCATAATGAGAAGGTGGGTTTTAAACAGAGTTTGGAAAGATGGTGTGGATTAGAATATTCAACTTAAGTCATACTCTTAGTGAGCGTAGGAAATAATTATTGAAAGATTATGTTTATATTGCATGCTTCGCTGGGCATCGGCAGCTCTAAAGATGCATCATTGCACCCTGTTTTTCTCTTTCGACTCTTCAATATTCCTTATCTATCTTTTTTTGGATATTTTATTCCAAACTACGATGTTCATCCTCAAAGAATGTTAACTGTCAAAGAATGACAGTTCTGATTTGACGGTTAATTAAAGTTGGTGGTCAATTTGCTAAACAATTACTTATATTACATAACACGTAAGATCACGCCTTGTTTCCTTCCACATTTCGCCAGTTATGTTGTAAGTCCCATGTAATAGGGGGCGAGCCTATTGCCATCAACCGGGCACAATTCCAGACTCCGGGCTGCTACTGAGAAATTCCGGATAGAAAAACCCAATAACACTTTGCCCGACCTGGGAATCGAACCCAGGACCTCATGCTCAGCAGTAGCGGTTGCGACCACTAGACCAACGAGGCAGTAAAACAACAATTAAACTAAATTAATTAATTGGCTAAACAATTAGTTTCCCTGAATTTATCTACTGCTTGCCTTGCTAACATCTCTCTCTCTCTCTCTTCCTAATCGCTTGATTGAAACGGAGTCACAATAGTCAGCAGTGACACTGCTGACTATTGTGACTCCGTTTCAAATTGTCGACGGTTTTTCTCAATATGTTACGATCAGTGTCCTGGAGGAGGGCGGTGCTGATAGTTATCTCCAGTTGCCCGGATATTTGTACCAACTGACGTTTTGGGCTTCAGCCTTTAGGTTTTATGCTCTCTATTTTACAAAGTTGTTGATACCTCTGCGGGCGATGGCCCTATCTGAACACCAGCGCTGTGGAATTTTTATTTTAAACATCGCAGCATTATGCTGAGATAGGAGCCTTTTTGGCCTCACACAGGTTTTATTTTATCTTAAACTTTTTGTTGTTGTTGTTGTTTTTAATGTTAATTTTGTTAGTTTTAACTACTTTTTGTTTGTATTTCCTCTGCGTTTCCCATAAAAAAAAAAATCTTTCTTTCTTGAATTCGGCCGAAGCTGTCGTAGTAGTAAATATGTTTAAACTACATCATGAATAAAATTAAAAATCTTTGCCTTTACCACGAAATTAAAGGCTGCCAAGAAAAAACTGCAGTATCCTATTTTAGTTTTTAGTTAAGTGTTGTTCGCGTGTTGTAATGCAATAAGGATCATTTATTGTTCATGGGATCGATATTTAGCGTCGCAGTGCGCATTATGGTTGCTGCGACCGATATAACACCATGCCGGTATAATTAGTGAAGTGATTTATTAAGTGGAACCGTCTCACTGTTAGTATTAGCTAGGCGGATGATATTGTTTGCGGGAAAGATTGCGTTTCTTTTTCGTTTTGTTTTAAAACACTTCTGATTTTGCATGAGGACTAATGCATAAGCTGTATTGAGAGTCAGTGCCATAATACAATCAGCCTATTATGTTGCCACTGCTGGGACACAGGCCTTCTCTCGGTGAGAGGGAGTGCGCCGTAATCCACCACGCGGGACGGGTTTTGGTCGGACTAATATTTCAAAGGGCATTATTTTCTAGCATCAAACGGCGCTCTTTTTTTAGGCTGTATTTCTTTTTAGGATGTATCCCTTCTGAAACATTAGACGGTCGCTACGTTCATCGAGCTCTTACATCAAAAATCTTGTTAACAATTTAAACAAGGTATTCGAAACTATAAAATCTAGCTGAGCCGACATACTTTGTCCTGTCCAAATTTCAATAATTCATACAAAATATCGATAGGAAATGCACATTCAGTTTCCCTGAATTTCCCAATTTTCCCGTCAATTTTTTATTGTATTTTTATGTACCTGTATCGGACTATTACTACAAACAAAAAATTGCAAAATCCGTCCATCTGTTCTGAAGTGATGGCTTACCAACGAAAAGCATATAGGTAGCATATTAATTTTCAATAAACAAATGACTAAAATGCAAGCTAAAACTTCCAAACTAACACGCAACACATACAGCTCATAAACTCAAGTAAACACAGCTCCCTAATCCCGGTTGAATTTCAAATCTTTAGTAAATACTTAATCCTACGTTTGTGGGACTATCAATTTGATCGCGTCCCCGGGGCCACTCAAATCTGCGCGGGTCGCATATAAGGAGCGAGCTTAGAGAACTCATGAATAAAAGATGGACGCCGGCCATTCCATGTTGGACTTTGTTACTGGAAATTTCGCTTATTCTGTTGGAGATTCCAGTTTTGAGAAAGGGTTTAAAAATTGTAAATTTTATTTGGTGTATCCATCAAAAACCCACCCAAGGTTTGGATAGGTTAAGAAAGGGTGCGGTGGCATTTTCCAGGCTGTAGGCAATAAGAGATAAGCAGAAGGCTTACTAGTTTGCACGCGTCATGACCACGATAAAAACTGGTTTTTCGACAGAAGAATAGACAAAACTGATTGTAAACCTATTTCTAAAGAAATCTGTCATGTTGTCTACGTACGTGGAGTCTGTCTATTGTTAACATGCCTTTTACCATGCCCGTTGAGATATAAACTGAATCGCGCAGGATAGCCTTTTTTTTCTGCGTCGTCAACTATAGAGTTTTTCACCATGTAAGTTCCCTATTAGATTCCTTCCTCTTCCTCTTCCATCGGATAAACGACACGTTACTCATATTTCTATTTATTTACAGAAGTAGAACGAAAACACAGCAAAAGATAAAGGCGGTGATGAGGCGCCTTCATCTTTTCACTTCAGCACCAAAACAATGCACTAAAAGTCAACAACCCAGTCACTTCCCATTAGTTCCCTCACTCGGTATCCACAAGCATCTAATTCTTTCACTCACAAATATACATTAAGTCGGCAATAGCAATGAGATCACGGCCGTGTGTCTCAATTCGTTAGTCTACTGCTTCGCCAAATATTTCTACACTGTGCCCGTTTTACCATTATTGTGAAAGTGGTAATTCTCATCCGATTTTAGAAATTTCTAAATTTTTAATGACTAACCCTACAGGTTTACTAAGTTAAATATTTTGATATAAATGTAGGTATAACATCTACAACAACTAAGTTCCAAGATTAACAAAACTAATATTACAGAAAAAACTGTTCATGTAACTATACACATTGAAAAGAAAGTTTTTTTATATTCTGCACAAACAAAACGCACGTTACATCAAATACACGTACAAAGTAGCCTCGCATTCAACCAATTAAAATTTGACATTTTGTCCATTGTTTGATGTCGGCCAGTCCAAAGACAATTTACATTGCGTTTATGTTACCAGTGTTACGACACGGGCAAATGATAACAAGAAAATAATAAAAACAAAATGCCTATTGCAGAGTGAAACAATAAATTTATGTGCATAAATATCCTTTTCTCAAACATGCTTGGAAATTCGAGCATTGTTTCGACAACCTTCTACGAGATGAATCGAAAATGCTGTACTGGTCAAATACATGGCGAGCAGCGGCCAGTAATATTACTATGAAAATCAACATCTGTCGTGTTTAGAATTCAGAATTAGAATCAATTACTATAAAAACTCATCCGGTGTCGTGTAATTTAAAAATGGAACAAACTTTTTACATAACATAACATCACGCCTTGTTTCCCCGAAGGGTTGGGCAGAGGTGTACCTATAGTACACCCACATTTCGCCAGTTATGTTTAAGTCCCATGTAATAGGGGGCGAGCCTATTGCCATCTACCGGGCACAAATCCAGACTTCGGGCTACTACTGAGAAATTCCAGATAGAAAAACCCAATAACACGTTGCCCGACCTACGAATCGAACCCAGGACCTCATGCTCAGCAGTAGCGATTGCGACCACTAGACCAAACTTTTTACTTCGACCCATTTCAACCTAGGAGGTAACATAACAAAGGTTTTATTTAATTCTCGAATTAGTTTAGCAAATAGAGCTGTATAGAGTGAAAAAGAAACAAATGAACAAATTGGACCGAGATAAGATATTGTTGTTCGTCATTGATTCTGGAATTTATAATTAATTTAGTAAGAATTTCCTTTCCAAAGCCTCACGTACGTGTGTCTAGGAATCGCCTTGGCCTACATTTTCACGTTCGTCCGTAAATGTGTCTGTGGTCGACCGCTACAGTAATGTACCTTCTATAAGTTCCACACACACTTTATTATTTCGAAAGGTCTAAAAACTTTTGTTACTGTCACAGTACAAAATCTCCTTTTAACACAGAAACTAGCTGTGGCCCGCGATTTCGTCTGCGATCCAGGATGAAAAAATAGCCTATATCCTTACTCAGGTTATGGTCTATCTGTGTGCCAAATATCATCCAAATCCGTTCAGTCGTTTTGGCGTGAAAGCGTAACCAACAAACATATACTTTCGCAGTTAAAATATTTGTTCGGATTATATAGTAAGCATAGAATCCAAACCAAAAAAAAAAGCCTCTGTTTCTCTCACCCACAAATATACTACAAAGCCAGCAATAGCAATGTGTCTCAATTTGTTAGTCTACTGCTCGCTGAATATTCCTGATCTGCACATTACCATTTTGTGGACGCAAGGTGTTGGCGTAAGAGGCTGTTTGTTCCGGATGCAAATCTACTACAGACGTGAAAATATAGGGTGGAAATACTTTGCTGTGCACGTACCAATGTGATTTTTTCAATTCATAATGTACTTTCTGAGTTTAAGTTGGACATCACGAGGAAACCAGGATTTATAGTTAACTAGCTGACCCGGAAAACTTCAGACTAATATCTTCATTATTTGGTTTTTTCTTGAATTATTCCCACGTTTTAATAGATATTCTGCTATTTGGGGCGGCGACAAATCAAACCAATCAAAGATGATGAAAAAAGTACAAAACAAGAAAATATTTCAGACAGAAACAAAGACATAGGTACACAAATGGTCAGGGTATTACCGTGGTCTCATGCCTGTAAACCATGTGGGTACCCAGAACACATTCAACATTAAAATGGTATGCGACCTAAGCTAAGTATATCTTGAGCGTTTTTGTACATACTTTGTTATTTCTGTCCTAAATATTTTCTTGTTTCATACTTTTTAGAGCGTGATTTTTCAGTTATAGTTTTGAGCTTTTTATTTTTGGGGTTATAAAACAATACAATATTTGAAACGTGATAATTAAGCCCTTTCATTTGATATCCAACACGGCATATATTTTTTTAGGTCATGTGTTTATGCGTCCTGCAGAGGGCGGCATTTTCAATTTAATGTGTCGTCATATAGCCTGTAACCGGACGACTAAAACGGTTCCAACAAGTTGAAGTAATGAGGTTAAAATCATAACCCTCCTTTTTGCTTTGCAGTAGTTGGGTAACAATCGCTCCAGCCGTTTTTGAGTTATAAAATGGTTTCACTAACTCGAATTTGTAATATTTATTTATATAGGTATTTCTGAAATCGCGAACCCGCCTCGACCAAGGGTGGTGATCAAAGATGCGTGTCGTGGTGAGCGAGAAGAGGCCTTTTTCCTGCAGTGGGGCAAAAATAGGCTGGTATTACTATTATTATTATTGTTGTATCTTTCCACCAAAACCTGCCCAGGTTTTCGAGCGGTGACCGCCGCTTACGGCTATAATGTCCAAAACAGAGCGTTTTTTATACCTTATTGCCAAATACTGAAACTTTCATGTCGTCTGTTATAAATGTGACGGAAACGGTCTTTTATTAAACCGTATATTCAACGTACATTGTCAGTACCGAGCGACAAGGACGGCAATAACCCCTCCAAAAACTTTTAAAGCGTGTATATTCTTAAAATTTACACCGATTTAACTGATTATTTCGATTATCTCATTTTACTAAGCCTTCTTTGAAATAACATTATTTTTATGAACACTTTTAATATTAGTTATCATGCACATAGCCAAACTTTTCTCTTTGTAATACAATAAAAAATTAATGATTTTCCTACAATTTTTTTTTGTTTTTTTTTGTTTTAGAAAACAAAGTTCTTGTTGAAATACCCTGTTTAAACAAAGTGACATTCTATCAGCGATAACGATGATGGAAATGTCAAAAATGTATCGGACTGTCATAAGTTATCGAAAAGCTTATGTAAATCCAGTTTTGAGTCGTTGTATGTAGGAATGCGAAACGCTTAGAAAGCGATTGCTACTTGTCTAAACCCTTTGGATGAGACTCGTACAGATTAGGAAAGTATGGCACAAAGGGTAATAATACTCAGCAGTGATTTGAACAAGGCTGCCAATAACGATGATGAATGTCTCATTGAAAATGCCTAGATGTAAGAAGATAAAAAAAAACTATGAATTTTCAACATGGTGGCTCACTCAGTGCGTTATTTTAATTAAAACCAGTAAGTGCAGATATACAAACGGTGTTTTCTTTTGGTGCTGATGCGGTTATTAAAAAAAAATATGGTTCTGAGTCTCTGCTACGCTTTCGAAGTAGTCTTGTTAATTCAAGAGTTCTTTAGAAAAGTCTATCCTTATTTTTATCTCAGCGTTTTTTTCCAGGGTGCTCCAGCTTGGTTAGCAATTACTTTTATTAAAACTAGGTTTTTCATTACACCACCGTCTGCGAAGGAAAATTGTTTATTTTTTCTTAAATTCTTGCTAGATCATTCCAATAGATTCAATTGTTTTGTTTCAGCTTTAAATTTAAAGTGTTTCATACTATTCTGGCATTGAACATTCTATAAGAATGATGTCTCTTTTAACGAGTTCATCCATCAATAACACTTTTGGGATGAGGTAGTATCAAATTTAAGTAGGTACTACTTAAATTTCATACTACCTCATCACTAAACCATAGACAATTTCCAGCGACCATTATTGCTCACATCTTGCGAAAAAACTTCCTAACACAAATATATCAGTATTCCCATAGCTACTTAGGATCTTGGATGCAGCCGTTGCATCTACCCCGGACAAATTTGACTAATGAGGTGTCCATCAATCCGTCTCAGCTAAGTTATTGTCCGCTGCTAATTTATTCTAAACTTAAGTAAATTGAGTTAAAGTTTAGTCTGGTTCGGTTGTCCGTATTGATAGTTTATCATCAAAGACAAACTTGAAGTGAAGATTTGGCTTATTAGTCAATTCGCATGAATTTACTCGCTGGAAACGGGTGAATCGATACTTGCAAATAGTATTATTTTAACCTACAGTTAGCATAAAGTTAAGAAAAAAGTACAGAGCAATAATTGGTAAATGTAGTTCTAGTGTACTGTTTTCTCAATAAAGTTAAATAAAATTGAAAATTGAAGTCACCTACAGAAATAATAATATTATAGGCGAGTAAATTCGTGCGAATCAACAAATAAGCCGAAATTTTCAATATTACTAATTTCAATAAGATTTTATAAAATTACAAAACTCATATCAGTCTTTCAGTCACCACTATTATCTTTCAATTCAACCTTCTTTTATTTATTTATTTATACTTTATTGTACACCACAAAATTACATAACAAAAAATAAATCAAACTACAAAATATACAATGGGCGGTCTTGTCGCTTTTATTTTAATATTTTGCCCAGGTTGTAATAGTCTCCCAAAATTATTTCCAAACCAAATCTAGCCAGTGTTTATCATAGACAATTTGTCTATTTCAAATAGTCCTAAAATCTTCTCGGTAAGCCTCGTCCCCAACTCAATTTGTTTATGCTCTAGTTAGATTTGATGCTAGTCCAGAGCGGGCAAACGGTGCTGTCAATTCAAATATCGCTAAACCCAATTTTAGCTCCAACCTAAACCAAAAAACTCACAAAACCTTGGTTACATTTCTTAGAAGGGTTTCAAATAAATCAAGTACCAGAAATGTCTACTTTCTACCCATAAAACAGTGCAAGTGCACTTGGTATGGTGCAACAGCATAAAAAAGGCCAACTAACTCAAGCAGATACATTATTTAAAACTTTAAGAGATAAAGTCAAAATATTAAATTAAAATATTGTTTCCAATAAATTAAATGTTAGAAGAATAGGAAAACGTAGTAATAAAATAAAAATACAATTACCAGAATACATAAATACAAATAGGTAAGCGCTTTTCCTCCTCTCTCCTACTGCTGATCCCGACAGGGTCCATTGTTATAATTTAAGCCTACCAACGTTATGGAATGCAGAATTAAGAATTTTATCCATCACTGTCCCAATAAACGCACATATTAAAAAAAAACCGCCTTAGTTTTAAAATGTCCCACAGACAGCAAATAGGTACAGTAGTGCTATTCTGTAACCACCTCACCGTGAAAACTTAGGTAAAGTGAGCGTAGAGTGAGCTATCAGTGCCACTGATGGTAGGGATTGACCAAGACGGGATGACACTGACAGCTCACTCCACGCAAGTCTTCACGGTGAGATTTTTACAGAATCGACATGCAGGATAATGATTCATAAGAAAAAGAAAAAGAAAAATATTTAATTTGG
The DNA here is from genome assembly GCA_963555695.1 of Dasypolia templi. Taxonomy (NCBI): domain Eukaryota; kingdom Metazoa; phylum Arthropoda; class Insecta; order Lepidoptera; family Noctuidae; genus Dasypolia; species Dasypolia templi. The sequence goes on along the minus strand of OY743148.1, from coordinate 2,449,770 downwards.
GACACGCACAGGGAATACAAATAGGAAAAGAAATAAAATTAACAAAACAATTATAAACTAACAGAAAAACAACAAAAAAACAGTAAAAAGACCTGTGCGAGGCCAAAAAGGCTCCTATCTCAGCATAATGCTGCTATATTTAAAAAATTAAATAACCCAGCGCTGATATTCTGACAGGGCCCGAACTCATCTGAACTGTATTAAATTATTTTATCCTGTCTAGCGAGAAGGTTGTGCGTGACATAAAACACGCTGTCTACGATTAACATCGGGCTTATAGTTCACTGACTTACACTTACTTACACTTTCACTTACTTACACTTATAGTTCACACAATTTAATGAAATTATTCCACTTAAAACCAAAAGTATTTACACAAAGTTCTTATTTAGTGATTGGGCGACTCCAGGTATTCGTAAAAGCAGGGGAAAACTTTTTGAACTTTATGGTCTAAAGCAACATATGAATAATATAAGCTTTAATAAGTATGTTGCAAAATATTCTAAAATTTTTAAAAATGTGTGCAAAGTTGCTAAAGCTCTTTATATTAGCAATAAAATAAAATCAGCCGATGATAAAATAAAAACTACCTGGCAAATAATAAATAACGAAACAGGTAGGAAAAAACAGCGTAATACTGAATTTAATCTAGAAACTGCACATGGCCCTATCAACTCAGATCTAGAAGTAGCTCAGTCATTTGAAAACTTTTTTGCTAGTATTCCCCTAAAAACTACTGAAGCTTTAAATTCCTCACCCGAGTTCTCTGCTGCCTTACTTAGAAAGAATGTAAATGCATGCCCTTTGGAGTTTAGGTTTCAACATACAAACCCCCAGGCTGTAATAAAAGCTTTTAAAGATCTTAAAATTAAATCAACAGAAGATCTCTGGGGAATGTCTGTAAAAGTCTGTAGAACTTTCATCGAAAACATTGCGCCCTATTTAGCTGTCATATTTAACACCAGTGTAGACCAAGGTGTCTTTCCGGATCTCATGAAACACAGTAAAGTAGTTCCTTTGTTCAAATCCGGTGATAGTAAAGAACTCAACAATTATAGGCCTGTATCAATTCTACCAGTGCTCAGTAAGGTGTTTGAAAAGTTGATGCTCAATCAAATGGTACCTCACTTTAATAAAAACTCCATCTTTCATGAACAACAGTACGGTTTCACCAAAGGGCGTTGTACCACTGACGCTGGTGTTTCTCTAATAAAGAACATTTTTAACGCCTGGGAGGAAGCAAAAGATGCCATTGGAATTTTTTGCGACCTCTCTAAAGCATTTGATTGCGTAAACCATGAGACCCTTCTTCTGAAACTGGAGCACTATGGGGTTAGGAATACAGCTCTTGATCTACTTAGATCATACCTGAAAGATAGAAAGGTTAAAGTTCAAGTAAACGGCATAAACTCATTAGGGTATGAAATGGAAATGGGCGTTCCTCAAGGTTCGATATTGGGTCCATTCCTCTTCTTAGTTTACATTAATGATTTACCTCAAGTACTTCAAAATCAACCGAAGATGGTGTTATTTGCAGATGACACATCATTAATCTTTAAAATAGACCGACGGTCACAAAATCTGGACGACGTGAATAACTCGATTCTTCAAGTCCAAGATTGGTTTACGGTAAATAATTTGGTACTAAATGAAAAAAAAACCAAATGCATTAGATTTAAATTACCTAATGTTAGAAGTAGCGAATGTGACATCATATTGAATGGAGAAAAACTGGAATTTATTAATCAGACGGTTTTCCTAGGAATCACGCTGGACGAGAAATTACAATGGGGACCACATATAACATCTCTTGCGGGGCGGCTAAGCTCTGCCGCTTATGCTGTTAGAAAGATAAGACAGTTAACAGATGTAGAAACCGCGCGTTTGGTCTATTTTAGCTACTTCCACAGCATTATGTCTTATGGCATTTTACTGTGGGGTCGGGCTGCTGACATTGAATCCATTTTTATTTTGCAAAAGAGAGCTGTCAGAGCCATATACAATCTTCCTCGTCGCGAATCTCTCAGGGAACTATTTAAAGGGATTAATATTATGACAGTACCTTGCCAATTCATTTATGAAAATATTATGTATGTAAGAAAAAATCTACATCTTTTTAATAAAATAAGTGATAGACATAATTTGAATACCAGAAATAAAGATAAAATAGATCAACCATTTTTCAGATTAGCTAAAGTACATACATCATTTATGGGGTACTGTGTTAAATGTTATAACAAAATACCTTGTGATATATTGCAATTAAATGAAAGAAAATTTAAAATTCGTATAAAAAGTACACTTTGCAGACAAGCTTATTACAAATTAGAGGACTATATACAAGATAAGAATGCTTGGAAACATGATGGTCCAGCTCCATAGGACAATCCCGTCTAGACAAAATCACACTGGTTGCTAATTGAATTTTTTTTTTTTTTTTTTTTTTACTTACTCACACACTGACCTATTCCTAGTTAATATTTTAGGAAAGTCATATATTTTTAGTGTTTGTAAATATGTGAGCACAATGTACCTATCGCGTCATTCATTTATCTGCCTTTGCTATATTTTTAGTTCTTCTTACCACTTGTGGTATAGTATTTTTATTCTTGGTGCATCGTTTTCACATATAAAAATATAATTAATGTATACAAATATTGTAAAATATTTTAAAAGAGTAACGGTGGAGTTTCTTGCCACTTCTTCTCCATACGAAACTACTTTTTGGAAGTGGCGCCTAGAATCAGTTATATTTTTATTGTAATTTTTGACGTTCAAAAGTGCCATTTTATGGGCCTATTTGAAATAAATGCTTTGACTTTGACTTTGACTTTGACTGCCTCGGCACGGGATAGCCTTTATTTCAATAAATTACTTTACGAAAAACCTAAGGATATAATTTGCAAATCAAATTGTAACACAATTTCGAGGCTTTATTTTATTTGAAATCATAAAATATTATAGATATAACTGTCGTAAAAAGATGATCAAATTCAAACTCAAAGCATTTATTTCAATTAAACCAATTACAGGACTTTATAATTTTCAAGGAGCCCGTCAGTCAGAAAGATGAAGCAAGTAGCTCATTCAAAAGCGTAGTAGGTTCCTATGGAGATAAACGAGCGTGAAACTCGTTCGTGTATTTACTATGGAATTATTTCCTTAAAAGTTAATGTAATTAATCAAAACGGAAAGTCTTGTGGCCTAGATTTGACTGATCTTTGTTACAGGTATCATGGTTTACCTACAACGTTAAGTATCGTCTGCCTAGCCGTTTCCCAAATGTTTAGGGTAAGCTTCAATTTTAACTGGGTCCAGCTGAATACCAATATTTTATATGGAGCATCGGTTTCCACCTACGACCTACACGCGCGCAGCGCTTTGTGCATGTTATTTCATCAACACTGTTCTCAAAACGGTGAAGGAAAATATCGTGAGGACACCAACCAGCACCCTAATTGCGTAATACACAGTCAATCGGAATCTGAATCGTTTTGAAACAAATTGCTAATCCGTTGCTTCATAAGTTCTATAAAAATCTGCTCAACAATGTAAACAACCCAATGGATGTTGTTGAACTGTCAAAATCCAACAGATTAGTCGTAATCGTTTACGAAAATGTGTTACTTAATTAGGGTGCAGGTGTCTTAGAACCAAATATTCAAAGACCTGTGACATTTACCAACACGCACTGGGCCAGCATGGTGTATTACGGGCCAATCCCCCTCTCATCGAGAGGAGGCCTGTGTCCCATCAGTAGGAACATTGTGGGCTGATTATGCTTCGTTTCTTAAGAAGAACGGTCACACAGTAACAGTTTTGTCCAAATACAGAGCTTTTATGACAGCTTAATGTCAACTACTAATGAAAATGACAGATTTTCATGGCGGCTGTAATATTAAGACGAAACCTCTTTCGTAAGAAACTGGAGCTTTATTTACTTCCGTCCATTAGGGACAAGGTACGGAAAGTTCGTTGTCTTGTTATATAAATATAAATTTTAATGCAAAATACAACTCAAAACTAAACTCTAACCTAACCTACCTTCAAAAACTCAACCGTATTAAAATTCTGTTCGCTACAAAAGTATCTAGTCTAATTATCTCAAAAGCTTTTAAAAGCCTACTTACCTATTTGAGAGGGTCCTAAAATGTTATTCCGTATTACCGTCTGTAATATCAAAGGATTGAGATCCGTGTTTTGAATCCAGATAGCTTTATTTTTACCTCGGAGTTCCAGATCTCAAGGCTCATTTAAAATTAAGAGTAGTGTTGGAGTCGGTTGAGAATTAAGGCTCGTACACACTGGCGCGACACGACAGCTTGACACAAAGGCATTTGTGTCGCGTTGGCACTTCACACCTGTTTGCGGGAGCCTTTAAAGATTTGAAAGCTGTAAAAGAAATACTTATTGAGCCGCAAGTTTCTTTTGTGAGTGTAAGCTAACTAAGGATAACACGTTTCCCTTAAAAACATCTATCCCTTATTAATAAATCAAAACTATAGAGAAATGAAAGAAAAATATCGACATTCTTTTTCATTACCTATTTAGATGGTCCACTAGAAGAAACCCAAGAAATAAGCAGTTACAATCCGGCCGTCGAGGGCGTTCCTAAAACCTGTCAGTGCGACAATTCTAGTAGCTAATAGAGATTAAATTCGCACACCACGTATTCGTTTTTATGAAACTGACAGGTGTCAAGAACGCCTTCCCTCGACGGCCGGACTGTTTCCTTAACACTAAAAAGTCTTATGAGTCGGGTCTCAATGTTTTAACTGTGTGCACATGGATACTAAAATCTGCTGCTTAAATTTCTTCGTTCACCTTCACCATTGGTTCTAGAAGCAATCTGCCTAGACATTCCCATGTGTTTAACCTAACCTAACCAGACGCAGCTGAATACCAGTGTTTCACTTAAAGCGTTACTTAAAACCCATAGTTACTGGGAACTCGATACCCGTTGGTAAGGCTAGTTGTCAGGCTTTTGGGCTTCAGACGACCCGTAACGGCTGTCAAAGATCTACGAGTGACGGCCGGGACCAATGGCTGTCCGTGCTTTGAGGCAACGAGTGGTCCCGATATGTATTGGATGGTAACCCAACCTTGAACCGACCGCGATAAGTGTCGCTTAACCTTCACTAGGCTGGGTCTAGTGGCATGAAACTTAAAAAAATAAGTAGTTAAAACAATGTGATTCGTACTTAGAAAACGGTCAAATTCAAGTCGCAATCTCATCTTAGCGACAATCAAAATATACAATCAACTATGATTGTATTTTTGACTGATTGAGACTGAGATTAGAAAGCGAACATTCATAAAGTTACGGGGATTGCCCCTCTGATATTTATGGCGTATTTTAATGAAATTTAATTTTTTAATTGTTTTTACCGTTATACTACGGACGCTTTTAACGTTCTGCATCGTTCTCACATACATCATTTCAACATGAATGATGTAACCAATATTTTGTAACCATAATTTGGTTTAAAAGAGAGTCCGTGTAGTTTCTTGCCCGTTCTTCTACATGTACCCACAACTTTTTGGAATGGGCAACTAGCTTCATTTTTCTGCACTTGAAAATTCAAAAGTGCCTGTAATTGGTTTATTTGAAATAAATGCTTTGAGTTTGAGTTTGATATCATCCCTGAGTCCACCTTTTTCGCCAACAGAATATCCTCACCCAAGTAAACACTTTCTCATTCTTAGACTAGTGTCACGTACCTACTAAAAATATTTGCTTCTGCTTATGCAAGGACATTTTGGAACCCTTACATTTACCCGATATTTAAATGTTCTTTTTTCTTTCCAGGTAAGTGCGACCCACTGACCTACGCTTCGGAACTGTTTCCGTCACCTGGGCTGGGACCCTTTCAAACGTGAGCTCACCAACATTTGCGAATAGCCGTCGCTCGAATGGCGATACTGACTGTGGACACGGATATTGTTAGAATGTGGCAATTCTAATTAGATTGTAATTATATTAATAATATTTTTTATAATTTAATATAAAATATTTTTTGGTATTGCAAGCACATAATTTAACTAACTCGGTTTATTACCAACGAGGATAAAGTGTTATCTATCACAATTTAGCATTAAACGCTAAAATCACAAGTGATCTGGCTGCCACAAATATGCATAAATAATGTCGATGCTAAATCAAGTGTCGATCGATACGTCGGTCTCGCGGCACACCACTAATTCATGCCGTCTGTGACAGCATAATCTATCGGCCATCGGTTTTAATATTTATTATGGTTGGTACTAAAAAGTTGTGATATTAGACGCGTATTAACACACATAAATAATTTCGCACTAAATAAACTTTGCGTAAGAAAGAAGTCGAGTGGTAGTTAGCGCGGTCTAATTCGCCAGGTTTCATTTTTGTTGTATTGGGTATTCTTACACAAATACCTCTTGCTTCTTGATCATCCATTCCCACTCTTCTTGCGACGCGACTGCCTATCCCACCTCCACCACCCAGTTACTGGATACAACACGATACTCCTTGGTAAGACTGGTTGTCGGACTTTATTGGCCTTCCAGCTACCCATTATGACTGTCGAAGATCTACGAAGGACAGCCGCGACCATCAGCTTTACGTGCATTCTGACGCACAGGGGGGTCTCGATATGTAAAAAAGCCACTCGACCCTACATATTTCGTAATATCTGGAGTGGTCTATGAAACTAATTTTCACTTTTCGTTATTTCGCTGATCATTTCTAATGAATGACTAAATCTTTAATGAAACATGTCTATACGAGGGCTGCACTAAAAGTATCGGGAATGGAATATTTCCACTGTTCCTGTCATATTAAAATCTTTTTAATTGAAAACTCCTTGGTTTTAAAAATAAAATATTATTTATTTATTTAAAAAAAGATTCTCGGTCTTGTCACAAGGTTTTGCCAAACTTGTTTAGTCGTTGAGAAAATGGAATTAACTCGAGAAAATTCAAGAGCGATGATTTATTATGACTTTCGAAGTGGTTTAACACAAAAGCAGTGTGTTGACCGGATGATTTCTGCATTTGGTGATGAAGCCCCATCCAAAAGCACAATTTATCGCTGGTTTGCTGAATTTCAACGTGGAAGTGTCAAGCTCAGTGATGATCCCCGTCAAGGTCGTCCAAAAACTGCAGTCATCCAAGAAAACGTTGATGCTGTGCGTAAGCTGATTGAGACGTACGACATGTGACATACCCCGAAATTCAGGCAACTTTAGACATTGGCATGAGTCAAATACAAATAATCTTGCATGAACAATTAGGTGTAAAAAGTTGTTTTCCCGATGGATACCTACCGCATTCGCTCTATGAAGAGCAAAAAGCGGCTCGCGTTACTTGGTGCATCAGAACTCTCGAAAGATTCCACGCAGGATCTTCAAATGCTGTATACAACATCGTATCAGGTGACGAATCCTGGATATACGCGCACGAACCCGAAACACAAAACCAGTCACGAGTTTGGGTGTTAGAAAATGAGTTAAAGCCAACAAAAATTGTTCGTTCACGGAGTGTTGCAAAAAAAATGGTGGCCACGTTTATCTCCAAAACCGGCCATGTTACGACTATTACTCTTGAGGGACAAAGAACGGTTAATGCAGAATGGTATGCTAGCATTTGTTTGCCACAGATCGCTTCTGAACTCCGTAAAGAGAACTGCAACCGCCGCATCATCCTCCATCACGACAATGCGAGTTCTCACACCGCACACAGAACAAAAGAGTTTTTAGAGCAAGAAAACATAGAATTATTAGACCATCCGCCGTACAGCCCCGACCTAAGCCCTAATTATTTCTATACTTTCCCTAAAATAAAGAATAAATTGCGTGGACAGAGATTTTCATCACCTGAAGAAGCTGTGGACGCCTACAAAACGGCCATTTTGGAGACCCCAACTTCCGAATGGAATGGTTGCTTCAATGATTGGTTCCATCGTATGGAAAAATGTGTCAAATTTCGCGGAGAATACTTCGAAAAGCAATAAATACATTTTTAAATAGTAATGTTGTGTCACTTCCTTGATTCCCGAAATTTTCAGTGCCGCCCTCGTACCTTGGTATCGCAGAGGATATAAATACTACAGTAACATTTATAATACTACCGTGTCTTACTGATTTTACCCAGTAATATCAACAAAACTCATACAACCAATTTCCTAAATAATCCGGAAGTAATTTATCCCAATAATTTGCGACGTGCCGAAATTCCCTTCATGTGAAACTCTCCGCGAAGGATTAACACGTCGAATAGTTGGAAATTAAGTTTGTCGTGCAAACCGGGCCACGTCGGGGCAAACAATTAGTTTTCGGGCTATGTTCACTTCAATGGCGAGTTTCTGGGTTTAGATGTTTAGATAGTAATGGGGGACTACACTTTTTAATTATACGAATTTGTGTATGTTACTGACTGTTGTACGTAGTATTTAAGACTGTTTAATATGCTGTTTAGAATCATAATAAAAAGATAACAACAGTAATCGTATTATAATGTTGTTTCGCTTAGTTGTGTTACGTACTACTTACTAGCGTTTTCCCGCGACTTTGCTGCGTGTATTTTGTACTTAATCATTAAATAGAAATGTCCAGGATAAAAGTGAACAATGTCCTTTTTCAAGTCCCAGGCTACCTATTTGTCAAATCTAAAAACAATTGGTTCAGTGGTTTAGGCGTGGAAAGGTAACAGACAGACTGACTGACGGGCAGTATGGAGTACCCTTTCAACATTCAAAATCACAATATGGAGGTATAGTCGGTCCCAAACTAGGAACAGCCTGTATGTTGGGCACCAAATAATGTTGTTAATAATTTTGTGAAACATGAAAAAAAGATCTTTCATTCAAACTAAGCACTTTTTGAACTCCAAACGTTACAAAAGTTGATCTAAAACGACTACCCGTCACCTCGTTCCAGTGTTTCATCTAGGAAGAAGAAGTGGCGCAATAAACTCCCCAGCAAAACGTCTCTATTTTTTTTATATCTAGCCTAGTACTTAACTGCTATGTACATAAATTGATGTATAAACAATCATGTCAATAATATTACACTATATCCCAATATCAGTCAATTGGAATTTGATAAGGTGTGTCAATTATGTAACTCATGTCCAAGATGATAGATGGCGGTAGTATTGACACATTATGATAATGTATAATTGGTGATACATCATAACTGTGATTGTATTGTGAGTGTGAAATGTTGGTAGTTTCTGGGAATATTATTAAGCTTTAGTTAGATAGGATATTTGACATTCTTTTAATGATTCTTTAAAGTTCGTGTAGATGTTTGTTGGCTACCATAGGTCAAGTGAACTATAGTAGCCAAACATAACAGAACAACCAACTCAGAAATAAACGTCTGTCAAAATAGTATAGAAAGAATTGTAATTGGAATCAAGAGAAGAGGCAAAGTAAGATTAGAAAGTTTAACTATGTTTAAAGATGCGAAAAAAGTATGTAAAATACAAAAATGGCGATGGACTGGGTAAGTATATGTTAAGAGAGAGAAAGAGAAATGGACTGAATTAATTGCAGAGTGGTACCCAAGGGCTGGCAAAATGAGCAAAGGCCGACAAGCTAAACGTTAGGAAGACGGCGTCACAAGAGTAGCTGGTCCAGAGTGGATTCAGAGGGCGAGAGATAGAGAGAGATGGAAATCTCTAGAGGAGGCCTTTGTCGAAGGACAAGCTGTTTAAAAAAGTGCATGTCGAATATTTTAGATCTTATTAGCTAGTAGCTGTTCGTGCTCAGCGTCGCCCGGGGTGACTTTCCCGGTGGATTGTTCAAAAAAATATTTCATACGAACCTCGTCCTGACGATTACCAAAACAACTAAAAATAATTAGCTAAATAGGTGCAGGAGCTTTGAAGTGATCCGCGGATAAACATTTTCGACAATTTTTTTTTAAATTAATAGATTTAAATTATTAATATATATCAATATAGTTATATAAAATTAAATTAATTTGTATTGATTTTTTATTAAATAAAATTAAAATGAAAATAACGGAACCAGTATAAAATAGAAAAATGATTTTAGGAATATCGTATAACCACCACGTATGTAGTTGTTTGTTGCTTGATACGCATTAATAGATGTTGATGCAATTAACACACAGAAAGATAATGTTCTAAATCAATTATTTATTTATTATATATGCTTTATTGTACACCACAAAATGACATAACAAAAAAAAAACATACTAAAAACATACAATGGGCGGCCTTATCGCTTTCTGCGATCTCTTCCAGGCAACCAATCAATCGTCAATCAATTTACTCACAGGATAATTTTAACAAAAATAGATAATTATAGTACGAAGTTTTTCTGAAAAATTCACAAAAGGCAGACATGTGAAAATGGTTCAGTTTCCTCAATAGACAGACGGAAAATAGACTTTATTCGTGAAGCTTCTAACAGTCACATTTTATAAAACTCCTTTGGATTGGTGGCGTCGCATCGTATCGCTCGCTCGCGCTATTATATATTTCGTTTTCACTTAGACATTTTTATTTATTTTTCGGTTCCCAAGGGCCGTAAAGTGATGTTAAATAACCTTTTGAATTTTCCAAAAACGACCGGCAGTTTCAGAGATAAGCGCGCTCAAACAAAAAACAAACTCCTCCGCTTTATTACATAAGCAGATAGTATGTGATACGAAGAAAGAAAAGTCGTTTCAACATAATACTTCTTATTAAAACTCCTGAGGTCGAAAACAAAGTCATTCAAAGAAGGAAATTTTTCCTTGACTTTTGTCGTCTAGTGTCGTTCAAAAACTTGTTTTTCTCGAAGTGTCACATAAAAGCCGACGCACAATCTCTCCTTTGTTCGCTGTTCAGAATTCTTAATTACAGACACGGAAAATAATGAGATAGATTCATTATTTGAACCACAATACGTCCACAAAGCCATCCTAACCTTTCTTGAATACTCGATGCTTTGAAATAGTACTAAGTATAACAAAATTTCAGTAAAAGGCGAATATAAACGAATGTGGAACCAATAAACGTCACTTTACATGAATCGAGAAAAATGTACCCTTTCTGTGACTCATTTTGCATTAGGTTTCACGCTTTTTTACAAATATTTGTACGCCCTGTGGCATACCATAGCGCACTCTTTATTATCATTTAATACCATTATTATTGTACGTATGTTAAACAAATGAATAAATTACTTATTATTATTTATTTGTTTGTCAATATGGTTAGTAACAACAGGAGCTTACCGTCCCAACCACAATGCTTACCCAGAGCGAGTGCATCGGACACTGATATTTAATCGCAACTAACGTCAGAATGTTGTTGCTGCTGCTTCGTACTCTGCCCAACAGCGACGACACACGCTTGCGTCTCATTGCGTAAAAGTCATCCGTACACACTTCGGCAAACATCCCATGAGCTTACTCAACGTTCTCGGCAAAATCTACGAGAGGCTTATTTATAAGCGTCTCAAAGACTACGCCGAAGCAAAGAGCCTCATTCCCAACGAGCAGTTTGGTTTCCGTCCCCAACACTCGAGTATCCACCAGGTCCACCGTATCGTAGAGCACTTGTGCGCCGGTATGCAGCGTAACGCGACGACGGGTGTGCTATTCTTCGACATAGCGAAAGCCTTCGACAAAGTCTGGCACAACGGCTTGTTATACAAGCTTTACCCACTTCCCAGCCCGATCACTATGTACGGTAAGCCGATCCCCTGGGAGAAGCAAGCCAAATACCTAGGCGTGATCCTCGATGAAAACCTTACCTTTAAGGCTCATATTAAGGCGGTTCGCGCGCGCGCCTGCTTCGCTCTTAGCAGGCTCCACTTTGTACTGACAGCCCGTAGTAAACTGTCACTTAAATGCAAGCTGCGCATCTACACCGCAGTCATCCGTCCCATCATGACCTATGCCTGCGTTGTATTTGCGCACGCTCATCCACGTCATCTCCATAAGATGCAGACCCTCCAGAACCGTTTGCTCAGAAAGGTCACGGGAGCCCCCTTCTATGTCCGTAATATAAATCTCCACATCGATCTTAAAATGCCTACCATAAACCAGTTCATGAAACGCTTATCGAAGCGCTTCTTTGACTGTGGCATTAAACACTCCAACCCCTTGATCTCAGCGGCCGCCCGCTACACTCCCTCCCGCATTAGCAGTATTCGCCGACCAAGGCATACTTTAATCGCCCCCGACGACGCCACTACCCTCCTCCAGGAGAGTAGTAAGGCCACCAGCACACTGCATAAGCCCAAAACCCGATCGCCGTCCTACCGTCCTCGCCGCCGAGGCCCGCCGCGACGCCCAAATCCACGCCCCTCCCGACCCGTGCTCGAGCCAGCCCGCGCCGCTGAGCCTGTAGTTTTAAATTCGTCCCTAAATCACTCAAATCCTGATCCAGCTAGTCCCTTGCTGCCCTCTTCCAGCGACGCCCTAAGCCGAGGTTCGTACCCCACAGGGGGTGCCCTTAGCGTTGTCGCTTAGTTTTTAAGTTAGTACATAAGTTTAAGTCCTGGCTGGAGGCCTTAATTTATTAGGGCAACCACAGGCAAGCCCGTCTAAGCAGACGACAACCTCATAGGTTGACCTGCGAGATGCCATTCCCAAAAAAAAAAAAATCGGCAAACATCGCGGACGCACTGCAGAACCGCGGCAACCGCAACAACATCCTGAGAACCTTATTGCATTGTACCCGCAGAGCGCTGTATGCCTTTTGAGTATAATTAACCCACAGGCTGCTCGTGTAGAAGGACTTACTAGATTATGACTTACGCAAATTTCAATTTCTAGGTAGTATAAAAAACTGAATTCAATGTAATTTTAGAGACTCACTTTGAGCAACGCAAATTCGGCCTAGCTTATACTCGACCTTTTGCCTGAGGCTTTTTATATTGGTGCCGATTCTCTTGTACACCGAACTAAACTAACTAAACTATCACTAAAATTCCTTACTTTTAACTATGAGAATCTTGAAGCAAAAAAATCTCCTGTTTTTTTCTTTTGGTTTCGCAACTAAATTAAACTTAAATTTCGAAAATATAAAATAATAAAAAATTCGAGTTTTGGACGTTTCAGGGTTTCAAATAAGGTTGAAATTTTAATTATTTTTGTGATAGGCGTTTTCGAGATATGTGCAAAAAAAAGAAAAAAAATGGTAAAGCACCGTTTTTGCACGTCTGAAGTCCAGATGTGTGAGTTTTATTTCACGCCAACTAATTTTATTCCACACCTTTTTAAATCGCGATAAAAAAATTGTCAGATTTATGTTCAGATTTAGTTAGACAATCAAATTTTTTGGTGAAAAACGTAAAATTCTGTAGTGTAGTTATAAATCAATTAAAGTTATCATCCAACGCCGACTTATGTTAATTGTAGCTCGATTTATACGGCTCGTGTCTCTGACGTCTATTGACGTCTGCCTCGGATATGTTTCGCGTGAATAGGCAGGCAGTTTGTTATGGCATACTAGTGATCTAGTACAGATGTAACAAATGGATCAGGAAACCTTCATGTGGATGCCCATCTGTAGTGCCAGTACAAAGTGAGTGCTTAGATTTGATTGATTGAAAACTTAAACCAGAATTTCTGATTTTAAAGCACCCTAAATTTCTCATTTAACAAATGAGGTTACGAATAATCACCCTATAATGTTGCCACTACTGGGAGACAGGCCTCCTCTTTCTGAGAGACGGAGTGGGCCATAATCCACCACGTGGTAGATTATGGCCCACTCCATCTCCGTGCGGGTTGGTGAACGTCACATGTCTTCGATTTTATGGTTCTAGGAAGTGCTGGTTTTCTCACGATGTTTTCCTGCACCAATTGGAATGATGACAATTTTTTTATTAACATAACATAACATAGCATCACGCCTTGTTTCCCCGAAGGGTTGGGCAGAGGTGTACCTATAGTACACCCACATTTCGCCAGTTATGTTTAAGTCCCATGTAATAGGGGGCGAGCCTATTGCCATCTACCGGGCACAAATCCAGACTTCGGGCTACTACTGAGAAATTCCAGATAGAAAATCCCAATAACACGTTGTCCGTATCGTTGCTTGGATCAAAATACTGTTTGTTTCCAAATAGCGCAAACCATATTACAAAAAGTGTAAAAGCTTAAAAAATGGTCAAGTTATAAACGTTTTAAGATAATAGTTAGACAAGGTCAGCATTATCGTAGAAGTGACGTCACGAATATGTAACTTCATACTAAAATACTTATAGCGCCGTACATTGTCAGAACCGCGCGACAAGGACGGCAATAATCCCCTCCAAAAAATTTTAAAGCGTATCTTCTTCAAATTTACACCAATTTAACTGATTTTTTCGATTATCTAATTTTTACTAAGCCTTCTTTGAAATTACATTATTTTTATGAACATTTTTAATATTAGTCATCATCCCAATTTGAGAGCAGTGTTCATCAATAATTTACACATAGTAAAGTACCTGCTTGGGTTGGAATCCACGACCTACAACTTGTAAGTCGCGGTCTCTACGACTGAGCCTTTTCTGTGTTCGAAATAATAAATCAGCTTTGTTTTTTTTTTAGTTTTGTAAGTAATGTATTTGTATGCACGTATTTCTGTGACAAATAAATCTATTTTCTTTCTTTCTTTCTCTCTCACAAATGAGGTTAGTTTAATATAATAGATTTTCAATTACAATTTAATAAATATTTCAAACATTAATTGTTGAAAACATTGGAAAAGATTATAAAGTGCAAACCTTCCAAATACAGATGAATATATGTATTACTAATTATCTTTATTTTATCAAATACTTTTAGAACAGACCATAATTATATACCCTCAATTATGGAATTTTAGTTAGTAGTAGTTTAGGAGGAGGCACTGCGTTATGTGATTTATTCAATTATTAGCCGTTGCCCGCGACTTCGTCTGCGATCCAGGCTGAAACGTAGCCTTACTTACTCAGGTCATGGTCTATCTGTGTGCTAAATTTCATCCTAATCCGTTCAGCCGTTTTGGTGTGAAAGCGTTACAAACAAACAAACTTACTTTCGCATTTATAACATTAGTTAGGATAATTTTATTTTCATTGTATTTTTTGGTGTCAACCTTTGACCGTGATCGACACAGCGTTTGAAATTGATGGCCCGAAATGCGACTGGCCTAGCGTAATTATCAACTCCAATGCATTCTCACTCACAGTAATTAGTTATTACTTCATCATGCCTTTGTATGTTGTGCTATGTCTCTTGTGCACCAAATAAACTATTTACCCATCTATCTTCAGTCACTAAAAGCATCTTACCCATAGTTACCTACAAAGTGACAGACGACGACCACATGCACTTGCTTTATGTAACCCAGACTAAAATAAAGTAGTGAAGCTGAAAGCTTTGGAGTCAGCACGTCGTTGCAACGCATTCAACTTATTTAATCTGTGTAATGCGAGCATAAATTATAATGGAACGGGGAGCGCGTTTGTGATTGGTGCAGGACTACCTTTATGAGATGTTATACTATGTAGTGCATGCGTGATTCAACTATTATTTCCAAGTTTTTGTTACAGAAGGGATTACAATAGGATGTACAGTTGGTTTTAAAGATCATTTAGATCCTAAAGCGGCCCACGGCTGAACTTAAAAAAAAACAATCCTAACTAATATTGTAAATACGAAAGTAAGTTTGTTTGTTTGTTACGCTTTTACGCCAAAACGGCAGAACGTATTTGAATGAAATTTGGCACACAGATAGACCATGACCTGAATAAAGACATAGGCTACTTTTCATCATAGATCGCAGACAAAATCGCAGGCAACAGCTAGTTACATAATAGGTTGGGGAAAAAGTTTCTTCGCATCTTATAAGAAAATTCAAAACATATTTTTACATAGTTTATTTACATTTAACTAAAGTATGTAGGTACCATTTTGTTCGATAACCTTTTGCCATCTTGTAGGTAGGGACATGATCCTATTGCTGTGGAAATTTTGGGACTTCTGATCAAAATACCGCGACAAGTGGTTTTGGCAGTCCTCTCGTGATGTTAACCTGACACTGCCTAAAAATTCTGAAGAGACCGAAACAGGTGGGAATCGGAAGGTGCAAGGTCAGGACTATACGGCGGATGCATTAACACCTCCCAGCCAAACTCTCCTAATTTTTGCTTAGTGGCTAAAGATGTGTGAGGTCTAGCGTTATTATGATGAAAAAGCACACCCCTTCTGTTGATTAACTCCGGCCGCTTTCTCTCAACTTCTTGCTTTAATCTCATCAGTTGTTCACAGTAGAGTTTAGAATCGATGGTCCTGCCTGGTGGTAACAGCACATAATGAATAACGCCCTTCCAATCCCACCACACACACAGCCATCACCTTGTTGCGAGTTAACCCGGGTTTCCCCTCAGTCTGTGAAGCCTGACCGGCCTTTGACCACGACCTTTTTCGCATGTTCTTGTCGTACGTCATCCACTTTTCGTTTCCAGTTATCAGCTTCTTCAAAAATTGTTCGGTTTCATTAGGTCGTAATAAAGAATCACAAATGAGTACACGGTTCATTGGGTTTCTTTCAGTGAGCTCGTGAGGTACCCAAATATCGAGCTTTTAGTGTACCCAGTTTTTTTCAAATGCGCCAAAACTGTTTTGTGGTCAATTCCCAGTTCTTCAGCTACGTCGTAACTACTGATATCGGATCTTGCTCCACTTTTTCAAAAATGGCATCCATTTTATCCGTAATAGGGCGACCAGAGCGACGTGCATCTTTGACATCAAAATTTCCGGATTGAAAACGCTTAAACCAAATTTGTGCTACTCTCACAGACACTGCACTAGGTCCATAAAAAACATCGCAATTTTTTTTTCGCGGATTGCGTTGCATTTTACCTTTTTTGTAGTAAAATGTATCGAATTTCTTCATTAGATTCACTCATCTTGACAGTACGAAAAACAAATAAAAATCACACATTTTCCTAATTTGAATTTGGAATTATGTTCTTTAAAATTTAAACTTTCAATGATACCAAAACCAGCCAGATACAAATAGTATAGCCAAAGAGATTTTATTACAAGTGCATACATACTATAAGGCGAATAACCCACGAACATTCCGCTGCAAGAGCAGTTTAACTTTAAGCTTAAGACTCTCGTACTTAAATATTATGGTTATGTACTCACCTTTAGTTTAAGCACATAGCTAGCATTAGAATTACTAAATGTGCAGAGATAACCAATAATAATACTACGTCGCCGCATCCTCGAGATTTTCATGCTCACCAACATGAAGAGTCCACTCCTGAATGTCGGGGCATTAAACACTTTTTAGAGTCAAAGAGATTTTTTTTATGTAGGTGCACTTTTTCGTAACGTCCATGTTTTGCTCGCCATTTCCAGCAAAAAGACGTGGAGTTTACCTACTTGTAATCTATTCAGCGTAAGTTTTTCTAGTCGTGTGTGGGTAGTCGACTAGGGGCCTCATCAAGCCACCACCTAAGTAATTAGAGGGGCAATTTAATTGCTGGTTCTCAGGACTCGGTTGCCTTTACGGAAATAAGGGTGGGATGCTGAATGGTTTTTGTAGTAATGAGAAAAAATGCTGCCCATCAAACATTTGATATCCTACCATTATAATTACTTACCCACTTTTAATATTGATTAATTTAAACATTAAAAATGTAATCCACAATTAAATATACCGGTCCTTGACTTGATTTGCTCAGAAGTTCAAAGGGTCAGAATTCGAACTCGCTATGTATACTCCGATAATAGCTTTGAAATCAAAGGATTTTTTTTTGTCAGAGTAATTTAGTGAAGTAACATCGTAAAATTGCAAAATTTTTTGAGCTGTTGTAAATGAAACTTCTGTCAAGAAACATATCCACATCCTTAAATTCTATTTTGAAACAAACTCATATTTTTGGGTAGTAAAACTCTGTATTATTCTTATTGAAATTAAGAGGGTTCTCCATATTAGGATTCCTTTAGGTCAAGGTCAATTATTCCAGTATAATTCTAGTTTACATACCAACTCCCAAAATAATACCAACATAGATGACTAAAACCCTCTCCGTGTAGTCCTAAATTTGACTTACAGCGGAACTATTGCGAACTAATATGTGAGGCAGTCCTCTCCTGAGCCCCGATGTCTGTGGTCGAATCTGTGCGAGAAAGGTTTAGCACGACACAACATAGAGGTTCCGATGATGCAACTGATAAATTGGCCTAAACGAGTACAGTGCTTCAAGGATCTTTTGGTGAAAAATCAAAGTCAAAGTCAAAGCATTTAATTCAAATAGGCATAAAAGGCGCATTTGAAAATCAACTTTTACATTAAAATAAAGACGGTATACCAAAAAAATATATACTGTACGACAATAGGTAAAAAGAATTTAAAATGAAGAAAAGACATAATAAAATATTAAACAGGGAATAAGTCAGTGTGTGAGCTAAGTAAATATTTTTTTTTACTTAAATTAGCAACCGCACACACACACAATCTCACATAGGTCTTTTTTTTTGTTTCATTTGGTTAAGTTAATTCTGTGAGTTTAAACATTTTTGTTTATTTTTAATTTATTTTTTTCCTTCATTTTATTTTTTACTATTTGTATTCCCCGTGCGTGTCCCAAATAAAATATTATCTTTCTTTCTTTTAACCAGTATGATTTTGTACAGACTAGATTGTCCTATGGAGCTGGACCAGCATGTTTCTAAGTATTCCTATCTTTGATATAATACTCTAATTGATCAAGATAGCGGTGTTAGTTCCGTTTTTGCCCACGTGCTAAAAGATCCTTCTTAAGAATCAAAAAGTTCAAGTATTAGCTCAACATCTTAGCACTGTCAATTCCTGCTATAACTTCAATATGAAATGATGGTAGGACTTTTTAAAGTACCTGGGTTTTAGAAGGTGGCCACGTTAACTACATCAGAGGACGGACATTTGCATGCTCGAGGAAAGTCGGTAATAGGTTGGTCAGGAGCAGCGCAGTCATATTAGGTGTCGGACGGATCTGTAATCGCCTTGAATTAGGGAGTGCTATGTTTCGTTGTGGCGCAGTGTTGTACGATTTTCCCGTTGAAACTTCTAAGGTGTGTCGTACTGTAAGCCCATTAATTAGTGTATGTGCCGACACCTAGTTGCCGCATTTGACCGTATAAAGCTTTGATTTAAATCTGACTCTATGTAGGATGGTATTTTCATTTGTAGGGTAGGACTTTATGCAGGTTGCTGATGAAAATCTGAGGTTTTATGTTTTGTATCTGAGTTTTTGTTAAACAGACGTGGGTGGATGAAGCAAATTTCGGTGTTGTTCTTTTTTGTTGCAATGTACTCAAATATTTTGGTGTTTTATAGAGATTGACAAGGACAAATGCTGCCCATGATAATTACGAATAAAATTCGAGCAAGTGAGAATTTAATATATGCCAATATTATAAAGAGTAACCTTTGTGAGTTTCTATGAAGGGTGTTATCTACGGAACTATTTATCCGATTCCAAAAATTCTTTTACTAATGGGAAGCAGTATTGCCGAGTGTTATAGATATAATGTTAAAAAAAGACATTTCACGCGGACGACGCCGCGGGCAGAAGGTAGTCTAAACTAATATAGTGAAGAGAAAAGATGTGATTTGTTTGCATTTTTTTTTACGTTTTCACGCTGAAACGGCTGCACTGGATTTGGATGAAGTTAGGCAAATGTGTAGACCCTGTCCTGAGTTGGGACAAAGGATACTTTTTAGCCTGATGTAACCCACGGGAACAAGACCTACTACGACAACTCGCGGGTAACATACATCGGAATTGATAGATGCCACTTTTTTCAAGAACACTCCCTGCCACATACATTTTTAAATAAAACCTACTTCTTAGAACAGTGCCTACATAAATAAAATCTACACAATATGAATGTAACTCGGGTTGCCAACCTTACTATATAGAATAGTATCCTACTATATTAGAGGTCTAAATACTATAACTCAACAAAAAAAGAAACGACTACATACACAAATAATACACAAAAAAATTGCGAAATAAACGATTCATTTTATTTTTTATTTATTTTATTTGGGACATAAACTAGTTATACGTTACAATATTAGTAATTAACAAGCTATAGTAAAAGAGGTAAACATGTAGCCACACCAATGTCCGCGGAATAATCTATTTGGGAGAAATAAAAGAGAGCCGCCTCTTCTGGGGGCGATTTAGGTTAGGAAGAGTTAATTATTGTGCAAGCAATTGAAAAGCTATTCTTTAAATTTGTTTTAATGGTATATTGTAACCTTAATTTAGTGTTATAAAAAATACTTTTTTAATAAAGGCTCAAAGAAGCAAAAATATACCAATTTTTATACATACAAATTTTTGTTTCGCTATCGTCTATTTTTTTACGGACAATGGCTTCGAAAATACTATATTTTATATAAAAAGAGTTGGCAACCCTAGTAGTAACCCTTTTTACATGCCAGACGATAGTACCCGCGCGTGTCACACAAACAGCCTATCTTAACACAGGGCGGCCCACTATAGGGCTTATCTTCACATAGGGCATGAATACTGAGTTACGTGGAGATCCCACTGTATTGCCGGGATTTAGGGCATAGGTCAGTTCTTACTGTTAGGTCAATGGTGCGAGATACGAAACAAAATAAAATGCTACTATGCTCTAAACTAGGTGCTCTTATCTGTGATAATCTTATCGGTGATCTTCTACATAATGAAATGAAATTCTGTTCGTTGGTAATCATGAAATCAGAACGGCTGGACCGAATTGACTAATTGGCATAAAAAACAGGGTTTGACGGAAATAAAAATTTGAAATGTTGGCGGAAAAAATGGAAAAATCGGGAAATCTGAAAATTCATTTTCATTGGGAATTTTGTATGAATTATTAAAATTTGGACAGGACAGGGGCTGTCGGCTCAGTTACCTTATCTAATAATCTAGTAAACTTTATAATACCTATAAAAAAAACCTAATATAAAAACATAACATTCGATTTGGAAGACTTGATAAGTTAAGTTTAAAGCTTCGTCTATCCCACACACTTTGCTGTGCCCAATACGATCCATAAAGATCTCATACAATTATAAGTTAACACCACAATATGCAATTGTGGAATACAATAAACGATTGAATATACACGTACCTATTTGAATTGTTGATTCTAAAAGCATGTTGCGCTAAACATTGACCAGAGGAGACAAGTGGCAATCGCTTTCAAAGCGTTCCATATTTCTACAACAAAGTCAAAGTCAAAGCATTTATTTCAAATAGGCCCATAAAAAGGCACTTTTGAACGTCAAAATTTACATTAAAAATAGAACTGATTCTAGGCGCCACTTCTAAAAGGTAGTTTCGTATGGAGACGAAGGGGCAAGAAACTCCACCGTTACTCTTTTAAAATGTTTTACAATATTTTGTATACATTCATTATATTTGTATATGTGAAGACGTTGCACCAAGAAGAAAAATACCATACCACAATTGGTAAAAAGAATTACAAATAAAGCAAAGGCAGATAAATTAATCACGTGATATGTACATTGTGCTCACATATCTACAAACATTGTAACAATATATGATTTTCCTAAAATATTAACTAGGAACAACGACATTCAACAAGATTGTCATACGCTTTTCGGTAGCTTATGTCTGTCCGAAAACTCTGTGAACAGTCCATTGACCTTTCTACGCCTCCTTCCTAGGTCTAAACCCTCTGCTTCGCAAAGTAAAACTGTCTCCCCTTTTGTTCGTCTGTTTAATGTCATATAATTTGACAAATATTATTCTACGAACTTACTTAATGTTAGATTATTATTTTGTCCACATAACAATAATAAATCCATAATCTGTAATATTTGAGAAGATATTTACTGTTATTCGAAGTGCTTGAAGATCGAGTGTCAATAAACACTGGACTCCTGGAAATGGTTTAATATTTCGTTTTAGTTGAATTTGAGCTGTCAAAACAGAAACAATTTTCTTTTTTTTTCATTCAATTTTACATCCGGAGCTCGTCAGCCCGTCATATTTCATTTTACCCGAATCTTTATCAATTATACTAAGACCTACCTGGTTCTTAATGAAATGAAATGTGGATCAAAAGTTTTCGTCCCAAAAAGGTACGTGTCTGCGAAAATCATTACCCCAAGTTGTCCGACCACGAAATGCCACTTAGACATTCTTGAGTACTTGCCAACTTTTCAAGTGCCGTAATAACAAGGTAAAAGATGTTTTATAGTCTTATTTATATTTCCGGGTCGTCTGCGTCGTCGAGAGCAGAGGTGGCCCATTGGTAACGGCCGCGACTTACGAGTTGTATGTCGTAGGTTCGAACCTAGACAGGAGCTTTGCTTTGTGTAAATTATTTCAGCACTACTGCTCTCAAAACGATGAAGGAAAACATCGTTAGGAAACCGGCATGTCCTAGAACCAAAAATTCGAAGACATGTGAGATCTACCAACCCGCACTGGGCCAACGTAGTGGATTACAACCCACTCCCTCTCACCAAGAGGAGGCCTGTGTCCCAGCAGTGGGAACAGTATAGGCTGATTATGCTTACGCTGCATCGTTGGTCTAGTGGGCGCAACCGCTACTGCATGAGGTCCTGGGTTAGATCTCTAAGTCAGGCAAAGTGTTATTGAGTTTTTCCGTCAGAAATTTCTCAGTAGCAGCCTGGAGTCTTACATGGGACTTAAACATAACTGATGAAATGTGGGTGTAGGTGCGTCGTAGGTACACGACTAACTATCCCTTCGGGAAATACGGGCGTGATGTTTATATGTAATCCGGGTTTAAATACATATAAAAGAGTGCCTACAAAAACGTAAAAGTGACGTCAGGTAACTTTCTAACACGCAATCAGTGATAAGCAATAAAAGTGGGAAAAGTCATTTGGTGATTTTGCAACCTAAAATAAAACTGTCACAAGAAAGTCTGCTGTAAAGAGACATTTTCTTTCATATTTTTTCCGAGTTTTCGAGGAGAGGAAATAAACAAGATTGGATAAATAATTATGTGTTCTTATGATGCTCGTTATGATTAAATTAATTTTTAAATGTAATTTGCAAAATTTGTAAACGGCAAATTCAATTTCGCCGCCACAAGTAATCAATACGGAAGAAATCGCTTGTTTTTTCGACATAAAATTTAAAAAAAAACTTTCTTATCTGTTTTTTTAAACAGAACATACCCCAAACGTTTCTTCTTTTAATTTAACTTTTACTAAGCATTAAGTATAGATTAAAAACACACGTATAAATTATTCTCCCTTTTAAGTATAAAGTGAGCTTTTTAATTCGAAAGTTCTTCATTGAAACTTAGTAAATTTCAACTTGTTCATAAACTAGGTAGGTACATATTTAACTTCGTGCAAGTGAAGTTTTACGGCAAACTTTATAAGACTGTATAAAACCACCTTCGTACGTTAAACCGGATATATCTGGTGTGAACTGGCTGTTATCCGGTTTGGGGCAGTTCGGACTGCATCGGGTGAAAGGTTAGGAACTTGATTATTGAATTTCCGATTGCTTTTGAAGAGGTGTGATGTTTTATCAGTAATCGCTCGCGTAGTTTCAGACCGTAAGTATCGATTATTAATTAATAGGGTTTTCAGGGGTTATAAAATATAATGAAGACATTAACTCAATTTTGAATATTCTGCTCATCTAGAAAATATCCTGGAAAGTTGTATTTTGAGATACAGACGAGAAAAAAGTAAAGCTGGTGGCATGGCTGATGGACCAATGTAACAGATTTTTTTTCCGGATCCTTCCTAAATCTAAGCGATTTCTTCCATATTGATTACTTGTGGCGGCGAAATTGAATTTGCCGTTTACAAATTTTGCAATTATTTCAGCTATTTTCGCTATTAGTAAAGAATAAAATGAAATCCTCTTAAAATACTAAACACTTCCTTTTGCAAAAGTCACCCCTCAAATTACATTTAAAATTAATTTCATCAAAACGAGCATCATAAGAACACAATTATTTATCCAATCGTGTTTGTTTACTCTCCTCGAAAACTCGGAAAAAGAGAAAGAAAATGTCTCTTTACAGCAGACTGTCTATTTTTGACAGCTCCTAATTTTGACGGTGCAAAAACATAAATGGACTTAAAAAAAGCAAGGGTGTGACAATTGTCTGAACTGTGTAAAATTTTGTATGCACTTACAGTTGTATGTACCAGAGTATCAATGAATTTAAATCGTGAATAATAAGTGATGCTCGGTGACTAGACGCAATAACAGGCTGCAATTTTCATTTACATTGTGGATTTTTGAGACGGGCAGTATGGGGCCACCTGCCCTTGACCGTTAAAGCTACAGGAAAACGTTCAGGAGACTGTCATTAACTTTTTGAGACATTTTGATTTGATTCACAGATTTTGAAAAAAAAACTACAGTCAGCAAGAAAATAGGCAGTTTTTACCAAACTTTTTTTGATGCCACTACATCCTGTTTCTTATAAGGATCAAAAAGTATAAATCGAACCCAACAGAGGTTTGAGTACAAAAAAGTCAGAAATTTGAAAAAACTTTTTGATTACTGCCCCATCTCAAAAACCTGTATTATTTCAAAGCTCCGACAGGCTAGGAGAGTCGCACGCTCGCGCTACTCGTCTAGACGCGCGGTCACGCGCAATCTTGATGACAGTCGCAAGCAGCGGGTCAGCGTATTGTCGTCGAGATGTTACAGTCGCATGTCGCATAGTGTGCGAGGTGGTTAAAGAAATACACCACTGAATGTCGAACATACCTTCCAAATTGTACAATAATTTAACTCTTCAAATTCGCGGGTCACAAAATAATACAAAACAAACAGCTGAATGGAGCTTTCATGTTTGTTCACCTCTTGACGTTTAATATCCGCCGGAACCGGTGCCTCATGTGCACACACTTATTGTTAGCCACTGAGCAGGGTAGGCAGTAGGACCAGAACTGTATTCTGTAAAACACTCACTGTGAAAATTTAGGCGAAGTGAGATTGAAGTCAACTGTCAGTAGTGTCAACTCCTAGCATCAGGTTGAATGTCAGACTACTTCAAACTCACTTCAGCGAAGTTTTCACGGTGAGATTTGTACAAAATAGATCTCGCAGCCATATTTCTGTGTTCAGAATAAAGACTAAGCCGAGTCGGGGGTGTGGTGGGTATTTGTACTATTTGTGTTGTATTTATCCACTGCTTATTATTTAAAGTAGACTATGCATAGGTACAGTCCGAGAGGCCTAAGCTAAGCTTTGCATTTATGTGAGTGATTACCAATCGCACCAATGTGATCGCGCGAGAGACGCACAGCGCCTCAGGCCGATTGTCCGATTTGCCGATTGCAAAGCAAAGGACGCGTCGCTATGTGCACTCACACAAATGCAAAGCTCAGCTTAGCCCGCTGTACCTAAGTATACATCCTAACTATGTTATAAATGCGAAAGTAAGTTTGTTACCTTTTCACGCCTTAACCACTGAACCGATCATCATGACATTGTTACACATATTTGCTTATGCGTGGACAGGCGTACTGAAAACGACATAGTGCGTACACGTACCTTTCATCCAGAAAAAAAGTGCTGTTCCCGAGAAAAAGAACAGTAACTTTCGACCGTCACAATTGTACATTCGAATCATGATTGAATTATATTATTAGAAACTTTATTAGTGAATTGAGACTTAATTGCTAAAAAATAAGTAAAGCATTTTGTCATTTGAAAACATGGATTAACACATAGGGTACTTTCTATCCCGGTAGTGCGTAACCGTGGCATAATTTTCGACATCGTCTAAATAGTTTAAACATAAAGTTAGAATATAATGTAAGTAAATAAAGAAAAACTTATAGGTATTTCGAAATCGGATAATTTTATTTTTTTATATAGTATATCGTATATCGCTGCAAGTTGTCTTACTGCGTACACTCCTGCTATGTGTAGTGTTCGGCCCAGTTATTATTTGCACAAGCATCATTCAAGTATCGAGGTTTGAAGAGCTCAGTGTAACGGATCTATAAATAAATAAGAACTGGTAAATTTTACCCATTCTTTATACCTACTTATAACATGATGTTAGGATGGGTACCTTATTCTGGGTATCTGTTCGAAAGCGCTTATCTCAAAAATTACTAAATAACTAACTACCTATACAAATTATAAAAACACTCAGGCGTCGAAGTACTCGTCCGCATCGCTGTCATCTGGAAACGTGCCCAGAAGACTGGCAGCATTGCTACGCTGAATGGCAATACTAATTCTTTGGCCAAAGAACAATCCAGCCCTCTGGTCACGTGAAGTGTCGACTAGTCGGTGAGAAATTTGTTTAAAAAGGAGACGCGCACTCGGGCCTCATGACCCGAGCGTTTCGACCCCAAACGGCTCAAAACTGTAGTTACCCATAAGGTTACAGTATTTGCGCCGCTTGAGGGTCTCAGCAGCCGCAGCAGCAGTACCAGCACAGCTCGCCGTGCTAGGAACATGAGATGGAGCAAGGGTATCGACACAGGTTGCGTCCCACACCAGAGGCCTACCCACCTTCCAAGGCAACAACGTCATACCGTCTGGCCTCTTTCCATCGTCACGTACCAAGCCGTTTGGTTCTAAAACCGTAGGTACGCCGGCGGTGACAAGGGCTCGACGAATAATATCGTCAACGATATTGGTGACAATGCTGGCGTGCCGTGCTATGCCACCTACGCTCCTGTAGCAGGACAGGCCATGGTGCAGTGACACCGATGCGGAGCAACACAAGGTGCGCCCAAGCGGAGACATCTAGCGAGCCGAAACGATGAGTCATCCATCATTGTGCCTATGGTGGAAGACGGTAGCGCCTGAAGCCACAAGCCTGCCTCCCATTCTCCCACAGCCAGCAGACGGGTACGCTCAACAGTATTAGGTGACGTGTTTATCAGGGTATTTCGTATAATACTGCAGGGCGGCACGTCCCACCATCTCTGGGAGGACAGGTTGTCGGGGAAAACCGTATTGGGCAAGCCATTTTCCAAGCGTTCAACGCATCGGTCAAACACGGTACTTCAAAATCGACCAGTGAAGAAGATAAAATATTCCTGGTTAATTTATCAGTACTGTGGACCGAGGAAAGGAAGGCCGTTAAACTTATACTTGAAATTGTGCGGACGCCGAGACCACCTAGGCGAATGGGAAGTGTGGCTTGCTGCCACGCTCGGTCGTCCAGGGCCACATTTAGGATCGAAGTTAGTGTGTTTCTAATAATTTGGTCTACTTTTTCTAAAAGTTGTAGATGTTTCCACAGATGGGAGGAGCGAAGGTTTTATGTAAATTTTGGTCCAAAAAACAGTATCGAATGAGTGTGAAGGCCGAATGAATGTTAATTTTGAAAAGTCTTTCCGAGACATCATTGAATTTTTTTATTTTTTCTTCAACGAACGTTGGAAAGGATTCGTCAAAAATTGGGGACCCTAGGAGGTGAAGAGAGCCTCTTTCCGTAATTTTGATATTTGGTGCTACGGTACAAAATTTTGCTAAGGTAGTCTGTCTGTCAGTGGTTTCGGGATGATAAATTTCACATTTTGAAAAGTTAAGGTCTAGGCAATTAGAACCGAATTTTTCTTTAAAAAAAGTTAAGTCTTTTATGACTGTGTCTACATCACCTCCTAGGGTTCCGTCATCCAAATACCATACGTTGAATTTTGAATTTAGCTGTCGAATGATTGGATTTATTGCCAAACTAAAAATGACTGGCCCAAGAGGGTCACCCTGTTGGCAACCAACAGCTGATTTCAAAAGGTTGTCTTTATAAAGTAATTTAGAGGGGTACCTGTAACATTGATATAGAAAACTGTAAATTTTGGGTATTTCTTTTCGAACTTCTGCCAACAAGGTGTCCCTGTTTACGGAATTGAAAACATTCTCAATGTCAACCTTAAGGATGACCTCACCTTTAGCACTATTGAGGAAAGTGGATTATGCATGTACCGCAGCCTCACAGCCCCCTTTAGACCCAAAGCCCAGCTGTAGGGGCTGGAATTTGCTGGCCAGTGTTACGCTGTAAAAAGCACAGCAAATTTTGGCTGCGATACGACGGTAAGTGGACCCTACGGCAACGGGATGCCGCCATGCTTTTTGCGCAGGGCACATAGATTTGCACCGTACAAAATATCAATGACGGCTTCGTTCACATTGCTGGAGAGCATGAGATTGATGAGGGCCGTCAGCTCCTTCAAAAGGGTCTCACCAGCCTCCCCGGCGCCTGAACAAATTAAGTCCTTGAGATGTTGAGGTGTCAGGCCGTCGAGGCCGCCGGCAGAGCCACTTCGAAAGGAGTACACAGCCGCGCATACTTGTTGAGCTGTAATTTCAAGTGAGTTGGATTCCGAATGGGGTGGGTCAGGGAAGGAGAGGTCATCTGCCGCGGCGGGTTGTTTGCTCTCCAGAGCTGTAAGTGTCTCTGGAGAGTACGGCGCAACCACATCGCTGCTACAGATGACCCTAGCCGCACCTTTGATATCACCCTCGCATAGTTTAGACTCCACGTGGTGCAATAAACCTCTTTGGGGGAGGGGCGCTGTTAATTTAGGGTCGAAATTTAGGGCCGAAATGTTACAATTATCTTTGATTTGTGCTGTTAACGTTTTTTTATTTGCAAATTTTTTTTGCACATGTAGAATTCTAAACGGGAAGGTGAGTAATTGCACCCAAGCACTTATAGAGTTCTCTCGGACGGCCAGGCGGATACTACGCGCTAAACAGGAAGCCACGGATGGTCTCGCGCCACGAGGAACTCTCTTTAAAACTGGAGTTGACGTTTTAATTGTTGCAAGGGTTTTCCAAAAGGGTTGAGCGGTCGAATCAGGTGTTAGGGAAGTGTGTACTGTCGGGCATGATGAAGGCACATTGTGGGGTTTATGTTTCTTCCCCAAATGTACCTTCAAGCCTCGTTCACCTTTGAAAAAACGTGCTTGGGGACAATGAGGGCATCTCACTAGGGTATCCAGCGATGTGGCAGGTTGACTGGCACTTCGTACGGCGTCACTACTGTCGTCAGTGTTCAGCATAAAAAAGAGACTGCTTACACGACTTTACGTTCACACAATAAAGGTAACTTTAAAATCTCAAATTAAATTAAAATAACAAAAAAAAACATAAAAAAAATTGTCAGAGCTTTACTGAAGCAGTTTATTATAAAAAAAAATTTTAGCAAGTCGCGCTGGTAGCCTGGAGCGCCGCGCCGCCGTATGACATTTTGGCGCAGCCCTGGTAACCGTTGCCGTGAGACAGCGTCGCGTCCAAAAGTCAGTTGCTGTTTTTATAAGTTAATAATAAAAAAAAACGCAAAATTAAAAAAAAAAACCGGTTGGATTTAGAATTTAAGGTTTTGGTTCGTCTCATGATATTAAAAGATGTTCACATATATTTAGGGGTGCTTTAAGCTCTCCTTTAAAGCTTAAAATCTGCGACACTTACTGATAGATAGATTCTAATAAAGCTAACAAGTTTCACGAAATATCTGATAAATTAGGTAATTAATAATTTGAAATACGCACTTGCGATGACAAACTACCGTCAAGTTGAGTAATAAGTAACATTTCAGTCAAGCATTGACTTATCTGTACAAAAAGGCAATATTTCTTGTCGGGGCAATAAATTAGCCTGCCAAGCAATAACGCGGGTGCCAGCAATCGGCAATTAATCGTGGAGAAACATTAACTTGACGTATTGCCATCTAAACTGCTGAGTTAGCAGGTAAACTATTTACTGAACACCTCCATTTTCTTATATTTACGATTATTCCATGTTAAACTTATTAAACTACCGCTAATTATTTAACAACACCAAGCGTAGCATTATCAACATAGTTTTGTCGAAGGAAGAATGGACAAAATGACTGACAGACTGATATTCTTTCTGTCATTTTGTCAATTCTATCTGTCTATTTGTTTATTCTATCTATAATTTTGTCAATTCTATCTTTCATTTTGTTTATTATATCTGTTATTTTGTCTATTCTAGCTATATTTTTGTCTTTTCTTCCGTCGACAAAACCCGATCATGCTACTCGTTCCAACGAAATTAGTGTATGTTAGTTATTAGTGTATGTTAGTGGAATTAGTTTATTATCAAAAGCCCTAAACTGTTAACTAATTAGAATAGGTAATTAACCGTAGGTTATCCTTTTTCTGTTGGGTGGGTATCTAGAAAGGCTTCAAATTTTCAAGGGATTTGTGCCTAAAAAAAACGGACTTTTTTATTGAATGCGAGAGTAGAACTTCTGGATTTTAAATAAACTTTAAAACAGAGTTATAATGTTTCTTTAAACTTTAAAAAACTCAAAACTCAACGATGTGATGAAAATATTTGATCATTTGTTTTTGAATATAAGTTAACAAGGTATTTTAAAAGCGAGACAAAAAAGCTTTCGCGATAATAGAAAAACAAAAATCCCGATTTTATCTAATTCCTTTTTAGGTATTTTTGAAATCGTTTGTAATATAGCACATAACATTTATCATAAAACATTTGCAAATCTATCAGGGAAACTAAGATATGGTAATTCTTTTGTATTAATTTTTTTTCAGATAGTAGTAAAACTTTTTTTTTCTGCTTTATATTGTATTGTGTGTCTTTTAGTTTGTGCTAAATAAATGTATTTTCTTTCTTTCAATTCATTATTTCTGTTGAGACAATTATGTTTCCCGGCGCCCGCGTGCAGTACCTACTTACCTATCCTACTATTGATAAAGAAGTAAAACTGCTTTCATTACACACAACGAATTCCTTATGCCCACGGTATCTCGGCCCTAAAACGTAACGAAAGTCGTCCTTAAAACCGTAAAGTAGTCCATATGCCCTGGATCACACCTGGCCACTTACGACGGAAGCCACATATCCCCGTGTCGAAACTTTAAAACATTGTTCCACTTAATTTTAAGATGAAATATTTTGAAAAATTCTCAGGTGGAACGAACTTCCAAACTTTGACGATAGATGATTATTATTCAGTAAATATATCATTCCTACAGTCGCGAATCGCATTTTAATCAACATACGACGTAAAACAGAACTGCAATTTGCAGAAAACCAAAGAAAATTTGAATTTGGAGGGTTGCAGGATGCTGGGGAAGGAGGAAAGGAGCTGAGGATTCACCTTAATGAGTAATACCTAGTTCAATTTAGAAAAAAAAAAGTTGTTGAGATTTCTGAATAGTGAAAACCCTATTTTAAAAAAACTTATATAATAAATCTGAACACCTTCGTGTTGAGTATCTGATATTTTACAGGCAGGTTAATGTAACACAAATGTGTGTGGAAATAGAATGCTACTATCCTATAAAAGGAGCATGTAAGGATCGTAGCAAGTGAAGCTCTGTAGTTTTTGCCTACCTCAATGGGAAGATGGCGTGATTGTATGTAGGTATGTATGTATGTACCCTAAACAAACCTAAAAAAAACTGAAAAATTACGTAACTTGCTTTAATTTACATCTAATAATTTGGTTTTTCGTTAAAAAATAGCAGATATTTGACTTTATTGCATTAAAAAATAAAAACTGATGAAACATGATACAAAATTCGTTGGAAGGTACCTAAATTCAACACAAAATACAAATTTCATACTTCTTATTTGTCTGCTCATACTTAAGGAATATGAAGAGACACTTTTCAAGAGTTCTACAAAAACCTGAGAGTTACATTATGTATGTACTTTCTACTTACAAGTCACGAGTAAGCAGTCTTTACAAATCACTTAACAAAGCAACACTTTTAACAATACTAAACAAAAACAGCTCTTATAACAACGTGAGAAGAGCTTAACAAACATAATATGTTTTAACAGAAGTTTTATGTGACAAGTAAAGTCTGACCTGTCATAACGTTAGATATTGCGAGACAATGAAATAGGATACGCTGTTTGTATATTATGTAGTGCTCAACAAACAAAAGGCAAGAAGTATTGTGTATCAGTGGGAAAAAGGGGATAACCCCGCGCTTACACCAACAAACAAGTCCCCGAGTCGCCCGCGTTATATTCCACTTACTTTTATATAAAACATACCTTATGGTACTCGGCACTGCCCCGTTGTTTTCGTGGTCCCAACCGCGACTGGAAAGCGTCCTGGGTTCGATTCCTAGGTCGGACAAAGTGCTATTGAGTTCTTCCATTAGGAATTTCTTAGTAACAGCCCGGAGTTTGGAAGCTGGCGGTGTGATACGCCCGTGCCTTGGAATGCACATTCATTCACAGTCATTCGTGGATCTTCGACAGTCGTTACGGTTATTCAGAAGCCCGAAAGTCTGGCAACCAGTCTTACCGAGGGGTATCGTATTTCTCAGTAACTAGGTTGTGGAGGCCAGGTAAGTAGTCGCCCCTCGCGCACGTATGGGAGTGGCGCGAGGAGGCAAACCGCAGGGTTGTAACTCTACTGCCTCGAGAAATCGCGGTACAGCGGACAGAGCTCCTGCGGGATCTCATGGCGACATGGAGGGTGCGATTGTCGCAACCCAGTGCTGGGCACGCCATAATAGCGGCGGTAAGTCCCTTCTTTGAGGAGTGGTTGGAGAGGCACCACGGCGTTCTCACCTTCCGCCTGACACAGGTCCTCACTGGACACGGT
Organism: Dasypolia templi; assembly: GCA_963555695.1. NCBI lineage: Eukaryota > Metazoa > Arthropoda > Insecta > Lepidoptera > Noctuidae > Dasypolia > Dasypolia templi. The sequence continues at coordinate 2,417,233 of OY743148.1, read as the reverse complement.
TTTTTCGGAAGGTTCCTGTTTCGCATAAGGCGAGAGAAAACGCCCGGGTGTCACCATGGTCTGGATCGCCCGCAGGACACGGTGGAGCATGTAATGCTCACGAAGGAGGAGGCGGAGCGTGTGAGGGAACCTTGCGCCCTCACACCCCTGTCACCGCAGGAGATGCCTTGCATCTGCAAGCGTCCCATCGCCCGCAGGACACGGTGGAGCATACGGTGGAGGTCTGCCCAGCTTGGGCGGAGCACCGCCATGTCCTCGCGAAGGCGATCGGCAGCGGCGATCTTTCGCGTCCGGCCCTGGTCCAGGCCAATGTGCGGTGCAAGAGGGAATGGAAAGCCGTCACCTCCTTCTGCGAAGCAGTAATGCTCACGAAGGAGGAGGCGGAGCGTGTGAGGGAACCTTGCCCCCTCACACCCCTGCCACCGCAGGAGATGCCTTGCATCTGCAAGCGTCGGGAGTCGCTTGCAGATTCCCGGCCACCGTAGGTGCGGGCTTGCGGACGGCGAGCAATGGGTAGCTCGCCGTCCGGTAAGGACCAGGCCCGGACCGATGGCGCGTCGTGTTCCTCGCGCGCCTCAAAGACATGTCAGCGCATAGTGACGGGGTCCGATAGGGCCGATGCCTCAGGGTTGCGGGATATTTGAAGAGACACCGTGGCCCTGGCACAGGCAACTGAAGGTAAAAGTCTGCCACGCCCTTCCACTTCAAGAAGAAGCAAGCCTCCCGCTCCGGAGAAGTCATTTGTTGATTTCCCACCCAAAAAAAAAGGTTGGCAGTCGCTCTATGTAAAATAATGGTATTCAGCAGCTGCAGGTGATTCTAAGGCACTCGGCAATGGTGTAGTTTACTGCATGAGAAGAAAAAAATCGAAATCGGATCAGTACTTCCAGATATTACCTCCCACATCCAAACATACACACTTTACCGCTTTGTATTAGTGTACCTAGTCTTGCCATCAATATTGTCACGAAGATTTTTTTAAATTGCACATAATATTTATAAGGTTTACAGTTTGTTAGTTTAATACATACATTTAAAACAATTTTAAAATATAAAAGCCTATGCGACGTGATCTCCATTGGCTGCAATACAGTCCTTTAAACGTTGAGGCCAGTTAGCAATAGAAGCACGCAATCTTTCCATAAATCATAATTCAGCGGATTAAGTTCGGGACTAGATGACGGCCAGTCTTCAGCTCTGATGAAGTCCGAAACGTTCACTTCCAACCAAGACTGCGTGGACCGAGCTTTATGACCCGGCGCCGAGTCTTGTTGGAAGGACAATACTTGGTTATTGAACATGGTGTTGTTAAGGGGCTTAACTACCTTCTCAAGAATGGTATCTTGATACACTTGTGCCGATGTTTGATACCTTTTTCACAAAAATATGGCTCAGTCACTCCTTCATAGCTAGCTTCATAGCATAACACCCCACCAAACCATCACTGAAGTCGGATTATGCCCACGTTGCACTCTGTCGACTAATTGGGAAGCTTCCTTAGAGCTTTGAGCAGAAAAACGTTTTTTTTTTTTTGTTAAAATGTTGCTCAATTGTAAAGATTTTCTCATCCGTAAACAAAAATTTTCTGTGACCTCCCTTTGCGTACCGCTTCAGTAGTTGTTTCGATTTTACCACCCTATTATTTTTTAAATTATTAGTAAAAAAAATGACAAGGCGTCTCTTATATAGGCTGCAAGTCCTAATTCATCTTTTAAAATACGCTACATGGTTCTGGGTGCTATCTTCATCTCCCGAGATAAAATCTTTTGCTTTCGGACAGGATTTCTTCGAATTCGTTCCCTTATTGCTTTGACCACGTTTTTCGTACGAACACTACGTTGACGGCCAGATCTTTTTCTGTCACAAACAGAGGAGGTCTCATTGTACCTATTAATAACCCGGTACACAAACATTTGACTAATATCAAGCGTATGGAGAGTTTTAAAATTTGCATTTGGCTCCATACCAACTTTGTGTAATGCAATCACAGCGATTCGGTTCTCTATATCGCCCCACTCCATTTTAATATTGCAAAATATTGTACAATATCTTTCTTATTTTTAACTGTAACAGTATTTATGACCAGACTAAGCATATTTGTCATAGGTTTATTGACGTTGCTTCAGACAAGTTCCTAGTGTTGACAAGTTTTCATGAAGTAATCTGCTTTACGTGTACCGTATGGGCCAAGAATTTAAAAGTATTATAAATAAATGACAAAAAAATACTATTAGGTGATTTTTCCTTTAAAAGAATAGTTCCATTATTCTTTAGAATAGTGACAGGACTCTCCATTATCAAAAGCTTAACAGGATGTTAATTACAAATCGGAATTTTAATGTATGAAGCCGTAATTATTATGTTTTTGGTATCTTTTGCTATTAAAACAGTATTGACGATACTGTTTTAATTGAAAATTGTAAAAATAGAGTTGGGTACGCAGGTACAGTTACCCAACTTTATTTATCAATGTCAACAGTGGTTATAGCTATGTGTGCTTCTCAACCTAACTTCGACAGACACCCATTATTAAATATCTACATCACACAACACGAAAGTTTTCCAACAAAAATATTTTTCATTTTCACACAAAATACAAAGTTATGCGGTTGATCCTCTTATCTATCCCGGCTCATTATTCTGAGCGACATTTTATTAAAATTCTTGCAACGAGACGTGGTCGCCACTTCGTGTGTTTTCTTTTGTAATTCGGATAGTAGGTAAATATGTATGCAACATCGGTAACTTCGTTTTATTTTAGCGAACAAAACCACAATTGCTTACAAGTGTGTTAAAAACAGATTTACATAACATTACTTTTATTAGGCTTTTGAAAATCGATTTGAAAATATTGTGAAAAATCCCTGAAGCCTTTTATATGACAAGTAAAATCTATAAAATCATTTCAAGAATGAAAAAAAAAACAACCAAAAACTATTTTCTGAATTTTAATATACTGTGGCCACAATTCCCGACAAAACCGTTGTAATCTCTCATTATGTACCATACATTGTAAAACCGCGTCTCGTTGACGTGTTACAAAATGGCTACCAATTCCCGCGCTTTCCCGCGCCTCCATATTTTTTATTGGAGTTGCCGAGACTTGGCACCTGGCTGAATGAATATTACCTTCGCTTGTAAAAAAGTTTCAAAGGCACTTTTCACCCGGTTTCTTGGGATTAGTAGACGAGTACTTATTTTTATGTTCATATTATGAAAAATGCCTGTTGATTGTGTAGTTTATCGCAGCGAGAAGGATCAAACTACTTTTTCGCGTGGGGGACGTTGGATGCTTGATGACAAATGGAGCAACAATGGGGTTTTCTTTCCCGTTCTTCTCCACGGCAATCTCTGCAGACTACAAGTATAAACTTTTTGCTGCCAATTTACAAAATAAATATTTCTTTACCTTGACTTTGCTTGACTTCTACGCCTCACGCCTTAGACTTATTTTAATTATAAGTGCCGGTAGCCTATGGGCGGTGATTAGGACAGTTAATTGTGATTGAGTTCATGACGATTAACTGACTTTCTGAGATTGTATTAGCTGTCGATATATATTTGATCTTGTACAGGCAGATTTTATGGTTGAACAATCATTTCCGACAACGACAGAACAATCCCAATATAATACAACAAACTGTATAGCATTCGACTCAATTATTAGTAGGTAAATTGACTAGGTAATTAGTTGATTGACGTTCGAACTGGTTTCCGAAATGAATGGAGGTTAGCTGTTCTCTCTTGTATTCATAATTCGAGGTTTGTGTTGAAGCAATGAACTGGTTGGATTCTGTTTGTGACGGAAATGTGCTTTTGATTGTAAAAAATGGTTAAACGAACAAAATGCTTAATGTAGTGTTTCATTTGTTTATCTAATTGCTACAAACAATTGGAACTTTTTCATTGATTCGAGCACACTAAATCATGATCACTTTATATTTGGCATCCACAGACGTATAAAGGCTAAAATGGTGGACCAACTACCAACATGAAAGAAAGGAAAAAAAGTACCTAACTAGGTACTGCATGAGTACTCACGAAGTTTTTCCATAATCTTTTACTTACTACTGAACCCTTTTTCCAGGATACATACATACCAGCTCATAAAAAAAACAGTAGCGAAACTCTTAACATGCATTATGATAGCAGATAACACCATCATAACCAAAAAATAAACCGTTTCCACGAATAAACAAATAATTTTCAGCCAACCCCACAAACTACAACGAGATACTTCTCAAAATTCAGTCCAAACCAACAAAAAAGTCTGAACAGCGACAAAAGTAAATTACAGCGGGACTTGTGCTAAAAAAATTCATTCATACACGCGAATAACCTAGTTCGTGAGTTGAGAGCACAACACATACATACATACACTCGGGCGGGCGCACACTTGACGGAGCAGGGTTTATTTGCATTTGTACTTGTTAGTTTAGTCAACGAGGGCTTTAGATGTTGTGATGTGTGGATGCTTAATTGTTTGGGGGTGCACTGCGAATTAAATGGAGGCTGCGGTGAGAGGTAAATTGGCTTGTTTGTTTGTGAAGGTTTCAATAGGCATCAATTCTCACTTGCATAAATGGAAGCTATAGCGAGCAATCGTATTCAAATAATGATTGGTACGTTGATACCAATCTTTATTTGAATACGGTTGTCAGGCGGCTGATAGATCACTGGACGCGTGTGTTGGATCATTTAGCTCCCTTCAAAATGGTTGAGCTGAATGGTGCTGATCTATGTGTCATTTTCGTGAACGGGCGCCGTCAGTTGGGACTGGTCATCTTAGCTGCCACGGCTTATTTTAATTATTTTCTTTTTTTTACGTTTCTAATAAGTGTAGGTACGTCCTTTTTCATCGTTCTACATTATATCGAAATAAAAGCTCGTCTGAGTTTGATAGCGGCAGCGCCACCGGCCTCAGTATCATAAATTACAAAAACACAAAAAAAAACTACTTTAGACCAGATTTATTTAAAAAAGGTTAGAAGTTATCCAATGGATTAGTATTTTCGTACCACAATTTATGTTAGCTTTAGATACTCGTCAACGTGAAAAAACTGGACTCCAAATTTGTAGTATTGTTATCTTATACACCAATTTTTCGACCGTTTATTGTTCCTGCATACATTTAATTGTTCCAACATAAATATAACACGTGTAACGCGCGCTCGTTAGTGAACACCTATTGTGTATTGTTTTATTTGCACGTCCTAGTTAAAATCTCTTGCATTCGTTTCTAAACAGCGGTGCTTTTCCGGATGATATATTATTGTTTAGATATTTTGGTATGCTCTTAAATGTTCACTGTTTTTACATGGGCAAATCTACCAACCTCTGTATTTTAAAAACCGTATTTTAAACGTTTAAGCCTTTTGGTTTTAAACCGTCTTTTTGGTTTAAAACTAATTAAAACGACACTTTGTTTTTTTTTTAATTTACTGATTCTTCGATGGAATCTAGATCATACCTACTTCCTGATTTAGGATTTATCAAGAGCAATAAAAAAATATGTTCTAAAAATATGCAGTGGCTTAGTTAAAACCTAATCAGACCATTTTTTTTATTGATACTTGGCTACAACAGTTTTTTTAAATGTATGTTTAACAAATACGCACATCAAAGTTGTTTTCAGTTTGTCTAATCTTAAAAAGTAGATATGTTAGATATAATTATGACTTCACATAAATGGTGAATGATTACAATTAGCATTTTTAACTTAATTTTTAAAGGAATACGCAATCAATGTAAGGTCCACGTGGTCGAGGTTTTGAACCGTAGAAAAACGGGTTTTAAACCGTGGATTATGGTTTAAACGGTGTATTTACAACTACAGTTGTGTCATTTATTGCTTTATTTGGACTTCCTCCTTGGACTAGTGGTCGCAAACGCTACTGCTGAACATGAGGACCTGGGGTCGATTCACAGGTCGGGCAAAGTCATTGGGTTTTCCCTTTAGAAATTCTTAGTAGCAGCTCGGAGTCTGGATTCGTACCCGGTTGATGGCAATAGGCTCGCTCCCTGTTAAATGAAATGGGGTCTTAAACATAACTGGCGAAATGTGGGTGAGCTGTGGTACCCTTCTGCCTAACCCTTCGTTGAAAACAGACGTATGTTATGTATGTTTTTTATGTAGTAAAGCGTCTGATATTATTTAAAATCATCAGGCACTGCAGAATGACGGGCACAGCTAGAAGACACAAAGAAGAACGAAAGAAAGAACATTATTTTTACAAACTTAAAAAAAATCTTACATCACAGCTTCTTCAAATCAAATCAAATCTGTTTATTTTTTATGTTTACAACTCGGGAGAGATAACAATCCGTGTTTTTTTTTTTTGTTGTTGGGGTAAACTAAAATGCATGTAACACAATACGGCGCTTGAGTGGAGGACAACTTGTCAAATAAAGTAGCGCGATGTTGATGCTTTAGGGGTTGACTGGAGTTTTTAACTTTTCGGTAAATGTGAACATGTAATCATTAGACTCAGTTGAACAACTGTTCACTGAATACACAAACATTGCTTTCCGGCATGAAGAGGATTTTTCAAGTGTCCATAACGGTGGTAATTAAAAAATAAGGTTCGCTTTCACGACTGCTGACTGAATGTAATTGGGGCTTAATGTTTTTAAAACATAGTTTCTTCTGTGTAAACTTGAAATGAACACATAACTTAGTATGAAATTCTATCTGTTTATCTTCGAACGTTTATGCATAGTTGTACCTTTAGTAAAAATATAACACAAAACTAAAAAAACAATGCTACTAAGTTTTTTAGGCGCGAAAATCGGAGGTTACGCTGCCATCTTGTTTTGTGATTACTATTTCTGTGACAATTGTTTCACGAAAGTCATTAAGGCGCCAAAATATCCTTAAAGCACTTTAACTAAATTATTGAAAGAAATATCATCATATTTTCAATATTTTGCATTAATTGTATGAAGGAACTAATACTATTCAAGATCACATTCGACCCGACATAAAAATATTTCACGGATTTTATCGCCCACTGGATTTTCAACTATAGGTGGTGAACCGAGCATTGAGAATCCAACAGAGTGCATCCCAGCTAGACGAATGCACTCTGTTGGATTTTAAACTCTCGGCACTAAGCAGTGCGTGGAAGATCCTGTGCGCGAAAAAATTCCGCCGCGATATTTTTACGTCCGTGCGAACGTGGACCTACGCTAGCGGCTCGAATTTTTGAAGTTGGAATTACCTTTCCTACGGGTTATGCTTAGAATCCGCAACCCAGTCCATATATCTAGGGCCCAAAACAATACTTTTTATTATAATGTCTGTACTTTAAACTTTTTGAATTGCGTAAAAAGACTGATTCTGTTTGTTATGCGTGCTGAAAGTGAGTCGTAGTCATACACTTTGAAACAAGTCCTTTTAAACGAAACCACTCAAAACACTTCACCAATAAAACTAAAGGATCTTAAAAACTTCACAATAAAATAAAAGTTCACTACGATCCAATCAGAAACGAGACTAATCGCTACGGCGTAGCTCGTAACCGTAGCGCTACGAATTCGTAGCACGCGCCTGGAGTTACGTAGCGAGTTAGTGACCGGTGAACATTAGTAATAGAATTGTTTAGATATTTGTTACGTGAGTTCCATAAACGTGCGTAGGTTTTTAGATTATCGTATATCCAGGACGAAAAGCCTATGTCCTTATCCAGGTCATGGTCTATCTGTGTGCCAAATTTCATCCAAATCCGTTCAGCCTTTTTTAGCGTGAAAGCGTAATAAACAAACTTACTTTCGCATTTATAATTATCATATTTTAATATTTTTGTAGCTGGAATATATTAGTAAAATATGCTCGAAATAATGCTGTGTGGTCCCAAACAACGAAAAAATCTTATTCGATAGAAACGAATGAATACTTACGTAAAGTTTCAAGCAGGCCGTATTAACAAGCAGCAGTCTGGATGGTGATATTTTTCGTTAATTAATGAGTCCACTCTTAATTAATTTCTTTTTCGAATTGAATAAATGATGTCACGAATTAAATATCGTTTTAATCAGTACCTACGATTACGTAAATTGATTTTATTATGTCTATAAAAAGTCAGGAAAGTTTCATGTTTACCAAAACTCCAACTTAATTTGCGCGTTTGTATCTTTCTCACATGTGTTCTTTCAAAATGAATGATGTAACCAATATTTTGTAACAATAATTTGATTTAAAAGAGTGCACTTGGAGTTTCTTGTCCGTTCTTCTCCATATGTAGCCCACCACGCTATAGAATGGGCAACTGGCTTCACCTTTCTGACCGACTGACCTTTCAATTCAAAAGTGTCTGTAATTGGTTTATTTGAAATAAATGCTTTGAGTTTGAGTTTGAGCCCGTACATTCTTAGACAGTATTATGATATGGTTAAAACGATTAAAACACGGCAAATTGACGTAATGTGTAATTTAATAAGTAATTAATCGCCCTGTATTGAAAATTTTAAATTGCTACTACTTTATTTGAAAAGCACTTTTGCAATATCTGCATAAATTTGATGTAAAATCAAAGATTCTTAATTATTATCCCTTGTCGTTAACTTCGTCCGATCGTTGACATTTCCAGTATTGTATTATGAAAGAACAAAATTAATTTCTTGTTTCCGCAAAGTTATTGATTCTGAGACGAAATTGGGTAGCAAAGAGAAATTGTATTTCACTTCAGATCTCTCGGGGATGCTAACATGGCGTATGGAAGTCGCTCTTTTACTACTTTTTAGTAACCTTTCCACAGTTGCTTAGATGTGAAAGTATTTTGTCATTTGAGAAGAAAACGTTATTTTTAGGAATGTGCAACATTACATAGTACTTGTTGACGGGCCTAAGTTGTCCTGCCATACCTAATAACAGTGTAATTTGAAAATATTACACATTACATAACATCACTCCTGTAATCCGAGAATGGTTAGGCAGAGGTGTACCTATAGTGCACCTACATTTCGCCAGTTATGCTTAAGTTCCATGTAATAGGGGGCGAGCCTATTGCCATCAACCGGGCACAAATCCAGACTCCGGGCTGCTACTGAAAAATTCTAGACAGAAACACCCAATAACACTCTGCCCGACCTGGGAATTGAAACCAGGACCTCATGCTCAGCGTGGAGTTTCTTGCTGGCTCTTCTCGCTGGCTCTTCTTCATAGGGAACGTCCAATTGGAACCGTGCACCTTGCTTCTGACGTTTCATAAGTGCCCATGTAGGTTTATGTGAAAAAATATTTGTTTTCATTTGAATTTGACGTACATTTATCAAGATTTGAGCAATCTGTCTCAAAACCTTAGTCCGTTTTCTATTGTAATCTTTTATTCCATCTTACATTGTTTTCCTTAATTTAATAATCACGAGCACGCTTTTAACTTTTTCCCTCCATTTTGTCAAATGACATGTTACAGCTGTCAATCGCTTGGCATTATACTAAAGCAATGGAATTAGTATTTACTATTTAAGGTCATCATAATTTGGCTATAATGCTCACAGTAGTTATTACAAAAAATACAATTACTGCAAATTAAAACAAAAATCGTATTTGCATTCATTTGTATGATGCTATGTAGGTATGTATGTCGTATGAATATGAATTAAACTTGGACCACGCGAGATAATAGCCTAGAGCTCTAGATAATAGGTTTAGAAGATGTCAACTGGACTTTATGAATTAGTGGATGTGGCAAACGATCGGTTCGTCAGTAGGTAATGTTACACGTGTTCTCAGGGAAGTGTAATAGGATGTCTCTTGTTCCTAATTTATGTAAATAACTTACCGAAAACCATAGAGTCTCATGTCAAAACAACCATAAATTAAATGCAAAATTAAATTCAATACTTACAAAAACCGTTACCTGGATGAACGCACACAACCTCGAAATAAACTACTCCAAAACTAAACTAATCACCTTCCATCCCCATCAAAAACCACCTCTAAATACAGAATTTACTTTTAATAACACACAACTTGAAATTGTTAAAGAATTTACCTTACTTGGACTACATTTAGACACACATATAAACTGGAAAACACACATACAAAAACTAAGATCAAAATTTTCGTATGCTCTCCGTGAAATAAAAAAAAAACACCGATCTTCAAACAGCGCTCACCACCACTATGCGTATGCTTATGCATGGCTGAGCTACAGCGTGACCCTTTGGGGAAATAGCACAGATGCACCTACACTCTTCATCCTTCAAAAGAAATTAATTAGAATACTGATAAACATCGATCAAACTGAAAGCTGCAACTTCCAAAAGTATAACATTTTAACCCTCCCGAGTATATACATATTAGAGACCTGCAAATTTGTTCGTAAGCATCAAGAATTCTACACAAAACGCGAAGACATACAGTCACGTTACACACTCCGACATAAGTCAAGGTTAAACATACCTACTTCAAGGCTAATAATACATTCTACGGGTCCCTATGTAATGTCCATTAAAATATACAACAAACTGCCTGAATTAATTAAAAAAGAAGACAGGATTAATACATTTATTAAAAACTAAAACAATTATTATTATGAAAATGCTACTATTGTATCAACGAATATTTAAACGACAACATATAAGTGCAAATGGGGTGTTTAATGGGTGTCGATTTAATTTAGTTTTTTTTTTTTCATTTGTATTTATTTATTTTGTTTGTTATAAATTTTAGTTTATTTAGCTTGATTTTATTTTGTTTTATCGATTTATTTTTGACATAGTTTTATTTCATTTGTTTGATTTAATTGTTCATTTTTTTGGTTTTATGTAATATCTGTTAAATAGAAAAAAGAGACATAATGATTTATGTTAGAGAGATTAGGTAAATTCTACAAAGTTTCCTCTCTCTTACTATTTATGCTGTGCCCGACAGGATCCAAAATGATCGCATGTAATTTTAAGTTACAACCTAAGTAAACATTGTGGAATGCAAATAATGAGTATTGAGTGTTTTTTTATATATTTTTTATTCAATACCTAAGGAATCGGATTAAAAAAATCCACTGAATTTCCGTAAAATAATTCAAGAAGTAAATAGGTACCTAAAAGGCAGTAGACTATAATTACCATTCCGCTAACATTTTTCTTTCTGCACTTAAAAGCCCTGTCATAAGTGTACAATTACCATAAATCACTCCGCAAAACAAAAAACTTACGCAAAGTGAAACGACCACTTTAGCAAAAATTCAAACCCCAGCAGTGAGAAATTCGTAGAAATTATGAAAACTTTCTTACCGTACAAATTATGCAAATATTATTCACTTTTCGCTTTTCACGGAAAACTGTAAACTTAGTGCATGACTATAACAGAACTAGCATTAAGTTGAAAACGTAGAAATTTTAGACAGTTTTGCCAGTTACAGACAGAAAAGTTTTGTAGTGTCTAAACTTGTTTTTAGTCCGTTTTAATAACGTGGCGACGTTTGAAGTGAACCCAATGGTAATTATAGGTAAGAGGTAGACAGCTTGAACGCGCTTCTCAAAACAAGTGGCACGTCAAACTTGGAACCCAGCAAACCTGAATTCACACTGAAACAACAGTGGATGTCTTTCGGCTGGTGATGACAACTATGACATACACCATACCATACCTTACCACCACCACCATCATACCACCACCACCATCATACCACCACCACCATCATACCACCACCACCATCATACCACCACCACCATCATACCACCACCACCATCATCATACCACCACCACCATCATACCACCACCACCATCATACCACCACCACCATCATACCACCACCACCATCATACCACCACCACCATCATACCACCACCACCATCATCATACCACCACCACCATCATACCACCACCACCATCATACCACCACCACCATCATACCACCACCACCATCATACCACCACCACCATCATACCACCACCACCACCATTATTTACTATTTGTTTTCTGTTTTTTATAGTTTTAAGGTGTCATTTTTGTTGTGTTGTAATGCCAATAAACGTATTTTTCTTTCTTTCCATAGTCTAAGTCGTAACCTCGAAAGCTACAAACTTGACTCATAACTCTGTCGAGGAGTCCTCAAGTTGTGCCTCGGAAGATCCTAAAAATGGTATTCGTGGTCATCAGATTATGGAAATTTTATGGTTCCTCGAATGAGTGTGAGTCGTTTTGATACGTCGCAAATGTCAATATGCAATAAACTCTTCAAAAGACAATGAAATCGGATAAAATACGCGTGTTTTGGCTAATACTTCCTTGTTAACTACCTCAAGGAAGCCTCAAGGTATATGCCGACGTACCTTATATTAAACAATTGGTTCCTCAACTCAAACTCGAGGTGAGTTGAGAGAGACTGAGGAAACTGTTTGAGATGAGGAGTAAAATTGCAACTATGAATATCAAACCACCTTTTCATATATGGTTTTGACTTGGAATATTGGTGTACGAGACTGTCTTGTCAGGAGTGTGCGCGGTATAATTATTTTATAGAGCAAAACTTTTACTAAAAATGGCTTAAACATAGTCTGCGCAGAGCCCTGTAAACGTAGAAATTATGAAAATATTAAATTTACGCTTTTAACTTAAAACTGCAAGCTTGAAGAGTTAAAACTTAGAATCTTGAATCTACTTGACAAAGTTTAAATATTTGGCGAAGAATATTTAATTCAGACAGACAAGTCAGATCCTTTGTTGGCGTCGTTAAGAAAGTTTTGTACTTAACTAATGAGTACAATGGAAAGTGAAGACTGTCATGTTTTGCCAAAATGGCGGATTGATGTTATGGATAAAGTTTCAAGTCTCGGTATTACGAGAGAGCTGAATTTGATTGGACGTATTAAAAGACCAAGAGGGGCTCGTGGTTAAATATTAACAGCCTTAAGGCTGTTAATATTTAGGGTAGATTGAAGTTTAAGCTTCACTCGCCGGAATGGGAGACCATCCACTACCCCCCGTGCCTTGGGAAGCACGTTAAGCTGTTGGTCTCCGGTTGTCATTTGTAGAAAGAAAGTCTGACATCCAGTCTTACCCAGGGGTATCGTGTTACTCCGTAACTGGGTTGTGGCGGTCATTTGCCACTCAACCGCCATGGTATACAAAGCATACCATTTTTCCGCAAGTTTTAAAAATGTCCTTTTATTAATCGACTAACGCGTTTTGTGTGTTAGAGTCATTCTCTATTAAACTAAAAGGCCGTAAGCCGCCGCCAGACACTAGTGACCAAAATTAAAGACGACAAAAAAAATGTGTCAAGTTTCAAGTGGTGTCATCGTAAAAAGCTTTCAAGTGGTCGTGCTATCGGTTTTGTTTACAATTCATTTGTTATCGCAATGTTGAAATGTTATATATCAAAACAATCCTTGAGATTCGTGCTTTGAGATTAAGTAAACATTTCATAGTGTTAATAGTTTGTTTATGTTGATATTACGTAATGGATAAACACGATCCTTGCGCGGCCGGTGTTTGTAAACATTACGACGATCTGGATTGATTTATACAATTTTCTAATTGGAATTTCATGAGAATGTGGAAATAAGATAATAATTCGATATTTAACACACCAAGACAGTAAAAATACAACGAAATTACGTTAAAATATTACTTTTCACCCTGGACAGTTTCGGATTTCGGCATCAAATTACAAGGTAAAGGGTTGTTTATTTGGTTTATTGTGCTATTCAGAAAATACCAAGTAAGGACATATGGGCATCAAAACGAAGGTAATATAATGTAGTTTAATAATTCGTAAAAATGTAGGTATTTTACACAATTTCAACCCGAATTATCAAGTTTTACATTTTTTTAAAGTATTTTGGAATAGTTTTTGTGATTAAGTTTTCACATACATATATTGATTTTGTATAGTTTCAGCTATACACACGAATTTTTATATTGTTATAGCTGCCACAGTTTGCTAGATAATAAATAAGCTATAAGTAAAGGCGCATGCGCGGAAAAATGTCGTTTTGGCGGAAAACGTTATTTCTGGCGAATAAATTGTTTATTTGCGCGAGAATCAGGCTGCACAGTGGCTCGATATTTAATTTTGTATAGTGGTAACTCTAATATGCTTTCAAAGATTTTTTTGCATTTATTTAGTGACTAGCTTGACCGCGATTTACGATGTAAAGAAGTCAGTATTTGTCCTTACCCAGGTCATGGTCTATCTGTGTACCAAATTTCATTCAAATCCGTTCAGCCGTTTTGTTTTGAAAGCGTGGCAAACATACAAACGTACTAAACTAATATACTTACTATACTAATGTTACTACTCTATGAGAGAATTCCAGTAGGACAAAACATTGAATCAGCCAGTTTATTACAACAAAGCAATGGGTACACAATCATGTTTTTAAAAACTAGGTACTCAAACTAAGAAGTAAGCACTACAATTGTTTAATAAACGATTTTGTGACATGACTAATTTGTAATTGACATAAATATTAAACTAATTTAAATGACAATTTGATGTATTGTGTCTTAATGGCGGGACTTACCTGTAATTAACACAACATCTCATAAACTTAAGATACTCAATAAATAATTTGAATTTACTTTCGCATTTATGATATTATTATAAGTTACTATTTAACGATTTACTCGCCTTATGCCGTTTAGTTATTAATAGACCCAAACATTTTCAACCAATTTACAGCCCCAGAAATCAAAACGAATACGCTTTCAAATTAAATAATCAAGTAAACGTACACTTTATCGCACCACAGAGGTTTAACGAGAAAAACTAAATTGTAACGGCGTTAAACTGAAATGGCTGTAATGAAACGTTTTTAATGGAATGTGATTGAAATCGATTTTGCAGGCGTTCGAATAAAAAATAAAGGTATGTCCGGGACTCTGAGGTTCAGGGTTCCATGTTGAAAGATTAAAATCGACGGCGTAGTTTATCACGCTTCTTTTGTAAGCGTAGTTAATTTTTCATGAAATTGAATACGTTTTACCCAATAAATACTTATTTTTGCAGCTAAATAGCTTTTCTGTTATTCGAAAGGCGTTGTTTGAAGGGGTATAATAATAATAATCTCAGCCTATTATTGTCCCACTGCACAGCAAACGCCTCTTCTCATACAGAAAAGGCATGAGCATTGATCACAACGCTTGCTCAAAACGAGTTGGCGATTTCAGACTTGTAAAAGGGGTATGGACGCAGATTAATTATAAGCCGTTAAATTAATGTAATAATTTGCACGCTGTAAGGTAGACTGTAGCCAATCTCATTAATTCATGTCATTAATTCATGTCATGTTTTAAATGCATTCATATCAAATAAAGTTCTGATTCTGATTCTGACATTTAAACATTTCCTCAAAGATAGAAGACGAAGAAGCAAATACTTGACAAACCTCTTGATGTAGCAACTATCCAAAAGTATCCACTTCCCAACAAGTGAATCCTTGGAATGTTTGCGAAATAAATACCGAATCGCACCAGCAAAGCGAGTCAAGTGTAAAAAGAAGGCATACCAACATGCCTAAAGCTTATTCTTTTATTTCATTGTATCATCGGATATCCATTCTGTCCGCATTGGATATTAAATTCCGATCATTCACTACAGAGCGAGATAAAAAATAAATGATATAAAATATTTCTGGATGAGAATTGCCCGCCGTTTTATGCCTGGGGCTCTTCGAGTGCCTTTAATAAACTGTGAACGAGCTCGGTCCGGAGAAACGTATGAAATACGTTTTTTTTATAAACCTTTATAGGTAGCTAAGTTTTGTTGGTGTAAAGGAACGTGATCAATTATGGCCAACGCCTTTTTGCATCATTGATGTTGGTTTATTAAATTGTACTGTAAATTAACGATCCGTTATTAAGTTTGAGCATATAATCGACTCTGCAGTCTGATTTTGGTGTCAAAGGCACATGTTTGCAGTAGTTTTTCGCAATAACAATACAAATATTGTAATATTGAGTTTTCTGCGTGTCGTAAACTATGGTATAAACAAGTTCAGGCTAACTCTCTATTACATGGGACTTAAACATAACTGGCGAATTGTGGGTGTACCCTACCACAGGTACGCCTCTGCTTGACCCTTCGGGGCTTACAGGCATGATGTTATGTTGGACATTTAAGTAAGAAAATATTTTTATTAGCGGCCAACATGACGCACAAAAGGACGTACTCAAAGAGTAAAAAGATTTGGGAAAACATGCGTCCTAGCCTTGCAAAACGGCTATCGCTCAGCATTATGCTGAGACCCTATGAAAGACAGAGCCCCAGCGCTGGTTTTCAGCGACAGCCGGCGCTGACGTAATGGCGTCGACCGATGATTATGTTTATGATGCAGTAAACAATTATTAGGAACGTACTTAAAGAAAAATATTATAGTATAGTTTAAATGTGATAGAATATTGTATACAGATATTAAAAATTATAAATAAATTGACAAACATTGAAGGTATGTGAATATCATCCTCAATAAACGTGCATTTCATATTTTGAGGAAGCTCTGTACCATTTCTTTGATCAACTAAGCGTTATATTTTATTCTAGATTAGTCTATACCTAGGCTAATATTATACGTAGGTACACACGTACGATCCCCAAAGTAGGTCGCTATGTGGGCAATGCGTGTGGTCCCAATTCGATATCTGCGAAGCGTTCCCGGCGGGTAGCCGTCCGAGTTGCGGTTTTATCAACAACAACATACGCTTATACAATGTAGATTCCTTTATATACAAGGTGGCAAATTGTAAACATGAATAAAGACCATCAGCACATGATTATAGACAACTGAGCGTAGAAATTTTTCGTCGGGATCAAAAAAATAATCAACTGCTTCATAAAAAAGTGCAATACCTAGCCAGTGAAACCGATGGAACAGCATTTTTTGATTAAATCACCGAATCATGTACTGAATCCACGGTAACAGGTTGCGCATCGATGTCCCTCCAACCTGTATAATACGTGGAGGTTTATCACGGAATAGAAAAAGCAAGTGGAAGTGGCCACGCAGCTATCACGCGCGTGTCACAATTATGCGGATTTGCAGATACCATGACCTGACATGTTTTATTTCGACAAGAATCTTTAAACGATACTCCATTTAGATATTTATCATCGACACTAAGGGTCGATTTCACCGATGAAAATGAACGAGATCAGCATATCCGAACCGCGTTCAAGAGCGGTCAGTGTCCATATTCCACAGAAAAAAATTAAACTGTCAGCCCTTAAACCTAGTTTATGTGCTGATCGCGTTCAGTTCCATTGGTGAAATTCACCCTAAGTGCCGGTTTTACCAACTAACACTCAACTCACTCAACAACAACTAAACTCAGTTCAACAATTGTCTGCAGTGTCAATAATCCATAACAATTTTGACACTGAAAGCTCTTAAACGCGTTTTAGATGTGCTGAACACGTTCAGTTTCATTGAAGAAATCCGCCCTAAGGCCGAGATCTATAAACGTTACTTACCAGGAACTTTGCCAATATTACTGTCAATGTAGTACTTTTGTCAAACTAATCTCGACCTTTGAAGTGTAAAAGGACCTCAAAGTATCTTCACAAGAAAAAAACTTGAAAATAGGTATAAACCACAAATTGATTTGATTGAATGAAAAATTGTGGAAGGCCTGGCTACACTTTTTGACCATTACAAAGATTGCCTACCTACCTAAAATCAAAGCATACCCGTATAACTTGTTGTTCATCCCAAAACATTCTACATTTCCCAAACGGCTAATACAACTTCACAGAAGCGAAAAGTTCTCCTGTCTTGAGCAACACGTTACTGTAACGAGTTCGCTAAAAACTTTCGAGCAGCTAATAACTTACTGCGAACTACCCTCGAGCCTTTTAACATAAGTCTATTGTAAGTTTTTTATCAGAAAACTTACCCGGAGGACATTGATAAAGTTTTGAACGGGTACGGACTAGCGGGTTTTATGGAGTGGACGTGTGCTAGGTTTTTGATAAAAGAATTTCGTGTTGCATTTGTTTCCAACGGACGGACTGCGTTTGAACTGCACGCCGACTGCAAGTGGAGTGGCGCAGAATATTTAACATTAAAGCGCCACAAATTTGCCGCTACTTCTAGTCGTAATTCTGTGATTAATAGGTTACAGCCAAAATAGCACAGATTTTACCTCAGACGATAAATTATTAGCTTTTGTCCGAAGCTTGACTATCCACAAGAGGGTAAAAATGTTTCTTCTTCGAATTTATTTAATACTAGCGTTTGTCCGTGGCTTTGTCCGCGTGACCCATAGGTACCCTATGTCCTAACACAGTTCATGATCTGTGTGCTAAAGGACAATGCCAGATCCTGCAGCCCCCTGCTGTTTGCAGGAAATGTAAATAATTGTAATGATTAAAGGACCTTTTCATAATACATTGTTTTTCAGTAGAACTTGCCGATTACAAATCAATGATAAAAGGAATTCACCCCTGAATTTCCTATTGTGTTACTTATTGCGCATGAATGATAATGCGTAACGTACCTATATTTTGTTTAAATCGCTTTTTAACAATTATAAACTGCACCTAACCTATAGGTTATGTCATTATTGTTTTAAGATTTTAACAGAAACCGCAACAGGCATTAGCACAAATGTTTAGTTACCAGTCATAAATAAGACTTTTATTGATTGGGGCAAAGTTCTATAGATTTTCTGGCATTGTCCTTGCATTCAAATCCGTTCATCTGTTAAGGTGTGAAAAGGGAACAGTCAGACAAACAAAACTCACTTTCGCATTTATAATATTTGTGTGGAAGTATTTATTGAGTCAATTTAAAAGTAAATTGCAAAAATAAACACGCATCATTTCAAAAGGGCAAACTGTAACAACCAGCCCACATGTCAACTTAACACGCAGCTTTTATGCAAAAGTTAATAAAGTTCGACACTTTAATGCGTCAGGTACTCGTTAACGTCGACGTCTACGTCGTGTTTTGCACATTTTAACGTCATTCAATGTGTTATAATTGCGTCAAAGGGCGAGTGCCTGTCGCTGGAATAATTATTATGAAATTAATAACAGTGCTAAGTCTGTGAACGGGTTTATGAAGGGTAACAAAGAAGTTACTTATATACTACTGAATAAAAAGGGTTCGCTAAAACAGCTTATAGGTATGCTGTGAATTGGTTGTAACAATATACCTAATTTAAAAGCGTGTCCATTGAGTTTCTTGCCCGTTCTTCTCCATAGGATCCTACTACGCTTTGGATTGGTCAACTAGTTTCATATTTCATACTGAACGACTTCTTGACAATTCCGTGCACCGTGAATCTGACGTTTCATAAGTGCCCATGTAGGTTTATGTGAAATAAAATATTTTGATTTTGATTTTGAAAAGTGCCTGTTGGTGGTTTAATTGAAATAAATGTTTTTTGTTTGAGTTTGAGTGAACCAATCTCAAAAGAAAACATCCTTTGAGTTGGGATTTCATGTCCCTTGACACTGAGATTCGGATTGGAAAAAAATTAACCTTTACACTTGTGCTGTGCAATGTATTAAATCGGATGAACTTTTGGTAATTTCTGATAGTAATGATTCGATCAGATTTTGTAGATCAGATACATATGCTAGAAAATATACAGCAAAGTTTATGAAAGAATTTAAGAACCTGTGAAATAATTCAAGGAGACTACTATTAGCTAATTAAATCTAACAATGTAGATATTCCGACAAAAAATTTGCCCCGCATAACCCAACGTAATAAGCTAAAAAAACTGGGAAGAGCCGAGGTCTAATTTCAACCAAGAATTTTGTTAATTATGAGGGTACGGGCCAAAATATCAAATACTTAGGCTGTCACAGATGTTAGCATCCCCGCAATATTTCTTTACTTGTTTAATAAAACAAAAAAGGTTAGAAATAAACTAAGAACAGTTACATAATGAAGTTACGGACGGACGGGCCGGTGTGCGATCCTTCCGCGTCTGGATAATTTGATATTCGCGCCCCGGACAGCTGTCCGGTGTCCGCTGTCTGGACAGTATGGAACCCTGTTACAACCTTCTGTTTTTAATTGTGCGTTATAACTGGACTTTGATGAAGTATGCTTTATTTTGTTTTAGATTTTGTGTAAAGTTGATTGCGGTTTTGTTATTTGGAAATTATGTGGTGGACCGAGGTTCGTGTTTGTTCGTTGGAATGGGAAAAAACATATTTTGCAACAAGTCCCTCAGAGTTACTCATTATTAAGAGACGTAATTTATCTTTGTGCCGATAAATCAAATTGTAGGGACTCCAAAAAAAAAGCAATTGCTATTTTTGCAACACCATTTTTGGCATACGCTAAATGATGACCAATTGAAAAGTAAGTTCTAAAGCTTACCTTTGCAAAAACGTTGCTTACATAACATAACCAACCAATCAACTTTATATGCCAATTTTTTTTCAACACAAATATTATTTCTATTGCTAATATCACGCTTGTTATCGCCGAAGTGTTAGGCATAGGTGTACCTATATTACACCCACATTTTGCTGGTGAGTCACGCCCTTTTTAAATTGATAAAATCTGTTTGTTCTGATAGATTTTATTAAATCCTCTTCCTAATATCTCACCATGCATCGTACAGAGTGCAATCCTAAGCTAACAAAGAGAACTCCTAACGTGGTATTATTTCTATTTACCGCAGTATACAACAAAATGTAACATTCTGCTCTACTGAAACCTAATAAGTTTCTAACAATTACATTGCTCACACACACCTACATACACAACTTACACCCCCACTACACACATACACCCCACAACATAGCCACACATTTCTCAGTTCTGTTATTACGTGCACAGATTAATCCTCCTTTTTCTCGGACACACTATTTGTTCTGTCCTCAGTTCACTTTTATTCTATTTGTACTCAACAAAGAACATGTTTTATTTAAAAGTGCTTTCCTGCAAAAAATAGTGACCTGCATTTAATTAAAGGAGTAATTAATTAATTATTTACTTTATTACTATGGCCTAATGGGATTTCTTTTAGACGTTTTGTTTATTTTTCAACTCGAAATGTGTCGGAGAATTAACACATTTAACTATAAATTACGAACATTTTTGTTTTCACTTAAAAACTATGCGTACAAATGTTCGCATAGTTTTTAAGTGGGCATGTGCTAACAAATTTGTATGATTATAATGGAATTTTATTCTGAAATAAAGAGTTTATTATTATTATTTTCTCGGTTATTCATTTTTTTACATATTAAAAACATTTTTAAATATTTTTATAAAACAACATAAAAAATAAAATTTTGAAATATAATAATAGAAGCCTACCGGTATTAGGAACAGGGTCCAAGCTACCGGCGGTCTGGGCTCCAGAGAGAGCAACCTCCTGACAATGCGAGCCGTGTCCAGAAGTACCGCTTTCTGAATTAAACCCTTGATCCAGCTGCCCAACGAGAGCCTCCTCAGGTGTTGGTCGAGGCTCTTGGCTATTAAACCATTGGCTGTCACGACTAGCGTTACAATGATTGCAGAGTCCACGCTCCACATGTCGACAACCTCGTATGCTAAGTCGAGATACTTGTTTTTTTTATCTTTTTCAGCTTTCTCGAGATTCTCGTCATGAGGGACAGTGATATCAACAATCATTGAACGGCACTTAGGCTTATTGGCTACAATAGTCCTGTGTCAGTGATCGATCCCAGTACAATTTGACATGATCATTCTCGAGACCTGGGTCGGGCACATACCTGTAGTAGGTACGGCACTTCCGATTCCACAAGGCTGTACTGCAAGGCGAGTTGCTGGTGGATAATCCTAGCCACTAGATTCACTGACATGTGCAAGTACACGCCGTTAGCAAGACGAGAACAACCGGAAACAATATGTCGGATAGATTCACCGGGACGATGGCATGCCCGACAGATGTCAACCGTACCGAACTTGACAATGTATTTCTGATTCGTCATGATAACTTCATCCATAATCGCACAGACAAAACCTTCGGTTTCCCCAAAAAGGTCGCCGAAACTTAACCAGGATACAGACGCCAGAAAGTCTACATCAGGTCCATGGAGGACCCGGAAAAAGCATCTGTGAAGCTCTTTGCCTTGCCAAACTTCTTTGCGGTCGTTAGTTTCTAGTACTGCAGGTTTGCGCCAGTTCTCTTTCGCCAAGGAGAGCGGGGTGAGGCCCTTGTCCACTGCGACCACATCTCGATGCTTCCCCACGTCGGCTTCTATGACATATTTCCTGAGACTGCATATTTCGCGATTGTGAAGGATCTTAGCATCTAAAAAGCCTCGACTGTGACCGTGATGATGATGACCCTCAAATCCAGGGCGTCAAGTTCGGCCTGAGTCCAATTGAGTATGCCGAAAGAGTACATCAAAACCGGCAAGACCCAACCGTTGCAGGCGCGTACCTTGTTTCAGCCTGATAGAAGACTATTAAATACTTTCTTCAGGCGGCCAAAGAAGCGCTCCTTCAACGATTGCTTCATATCAGTAACATTGGTGCCTAACGCTTCCGACATAGCCAAATACTTATAGGTGTCGGATGAGGAGATGGTTCTAAGGTTTATGGAGGCCGAGAGTTGAGTTCCCACGGATTCCACAATCTCCCCTCGCTTTACATGTATGACCACACATTTGTCCACCAAACTCCATCAGTTGCAAATTGTTTGGGGCATTGATTTTTAGGTCATCCATTAAGAGGAGGTGAGATATAACCTGACCACCTCTCCTCAGCCAATAGCCTAGTCCTGAATTCTCCAGCTGTGTGCTTAGAGGATTCAAGGCTAAGCAGAACCAAAGCGGACTCAAATTATCACCCTGAAAAATGCCTCGCTCGATCCTTATCGGCTTGCTATTCCTATGGATATTTCGGCATTCTGGACAGCGAAGAACCGTCCTCCATTGCCCCATACACGACATCAGAAAGGTGCGCAGAGTTGCATCTACTTTATACAACTCTAGCACCCTCATGAGCCATGTGTGTGGCACCGAGTCTTATAATCTATCCAACATGTCGATACATCCTTTCGCAAACGACGAACCTGTTGGATAATGATATCAATTCGGAGCAGCTCCTTAGTACCACGGGACCCGTTCTTACATCCATTTTGAGAGACAGAGATGATGGAGTTGGTGTCTAAATGTATGTTTATTTTAGCTCTCAAAATGAATGTAAGAACTATAAAGACCGTCGGTAGACAAGTGATCGGTCTATAATTTTTGGGTTCCGCTGTACTACCTGATTTATGAAGCAGGTGGGTTATTCCTGTCGTTAGGAACTGGGGCAGTGACCCTGACTCTAAGGCTGACTGGAACTGGTATGCCAAGCGGGCGTGCGACCTTTGTAACCATTTCATCCAAAAGTTGTGCAGCCCGTCCGGCTCTAGAGATTTCCAGTTACGTAACGGACGGACTGCACGAGCTACATCTTGAGGGCTGATGGTAAGTGCCAGCATTATCGGTATATGATCACATGCTCGCTCGATCTCCCTATTCCAATCATATTCGGTGTGGTTGACATGCACCAACGAGATGTTTCGGCAGAACGAACACATGGTGTCATTATCTGGCCGGCGCGTGTCATTCACACCCTGGTGTGGTCGTTCCCAAGCCCTATAAACCCACCTTTCAGCGCTCTGGAATGTGCGTTTCTGAGTGTACCGCTCCACTCTTCGCCTGTACCGACGAATACGGTTTACCCATGCACAGATCTTCTGCTTCAGATAATCGATACGGTCTGTGACGCGGGTCAAATAATCTCGAGAACTAATTATCAGTCCCCGAGAACGCCCGCCTCACGAAGCGCATCACTCTAGTAGGGCGAGTATTGCCCTCCCTGAAGCTTGCCGATGAGTGCTCTAGTCTCACTGATACGACGCTCAATCCTGCACTGCCAAGCTGGTAAAGCTGGTGTTGGTCGTGGAGGTCTATCGCTGTTGGTAAATTTAACATGAGCTATACGACATGCCGTTACAGCTGCATAGTACAAGATCGAGTGGGTATCAGCAAGGTCTTTGCTGTCGTCAAGAAAATTTGACAGTTGCGAGTCTAGAGCATACATCAACGCCTTGTTTGTCTTGTACATGGGCAAACGAGGTAAACGTGGTCTAAGTTCAGATGGAATGAAACGATACTCCCGGAAAGCATCCTCCATAGCGCTCATTAATCGTGCATTGCATTTGGAACTCAGGTATGTAACCCCATCATCATCCTCTTCATCAATGCTGTCAGGTTGCGGTGAAACACTGGGTAAATTTTGTAGTTGCCCGCGAACAATGGCGAAACAGGCATAACATGGCTATTCCGTGATTCGAGGCGTAGTCGATCAAATACGACATCATCCAGCATCCGACCACGGGACGCAGTCAAGTTACTTACCCCCTCTGTAGCCCCATAGTGTGTGCGCATGACATTTTCATTGACGTTTAGTGACCACCTCATGCGCTGCACACTTCCAGACACACACATTCTCATCAGAGGCCGGTGGGCCTCGGAGTCCTAAGCTGGCCGGTGGTCGGCCTCTTCCGCGTCGACGTTCTGGTGGTGGTGACGTCGGTCGGCGGCGCAAAGTATACAACTGAATTGAAACCCTGCTCCTCTTTAATAGTCGTTTAAAAAGAATATAGATATAGATCGTGAGTTAGATCCTCCCAGTGAAGGATTGGCGTGAGCGATATTAATAAATATCCTTTATTAGTAGCTTTAGCCCACGGCTCCACCTGCGTGGAGGTCGAAAATTATCCCACGGAAACGTACTACCGGGATAAAAAGTATTCTATGTGTTAATCCAGGTTATAAACTCACGAAATGTATTACTTATGTTTTAAAAAATTACTCTTAGCACACTGCCAAAGTTTTTAATATTATAATTCAATCATGATTCGAAAGACACGTAGCGCCATCTAGCGTTCTAAAGCAATGGGGAATGCAACTGTCAAAGTGGCGCTGTATACGATTGTTCCAAATTATCTGTCAAATTGTATAGCATCTTATAAAATATGTTCACAAATAACATAGAAATTGCATAGTGTTGTGTAATTGGGTGTTAAAACGTAGGCCAACACAAATTTCCAATAAATCGTATTAAAAGAAGAAAGTGGATAGCTGCCGTAAGGATTAAAAACTGAGCCTACTAGGACTACGAGGTTATGTCGAGATCATTTTCAAGAAAATTATAACTAAACATTAAGTGTGAGTACAGGTGGGTGTTATAAACGATAGTTCTTCTATTTAAGCTAGTATCTAAATACCTAAATTGTTAACATTACATAATATCTTTAAATACTTATCATTGTTCATCTTGTTTTAAGGTTTCCCTGTGAACACAAACTTTTAAAGAAAGAAGCAGTACCAAGTCTCTTTTCATGGAACCAGAAAAGGATATCAGCCAGTGCTAGTGTGAGAGACGAAAGACATGCTAAGAGAAACATTCAAAAGAATCTTTTGCAACATCTTTCAAGCAATTAAAACCCACATCCTTCTATTTCTCAGAATCCACAATTTATTGGAATACGAAAGATAGTTAGAAATTTCTTCTCTTGTTACACTTGTTGATTGTGGTGACAATGTTAACAATCAAAATAACAAAACATCCGTTTCTACTCAGACTGCTGTCTCTTTTTTCAGCTGACCTTATATTAAGTCATGTTGAGTCTGCCAAGTTTAACACTGGATTAGAAAATTATGATAAATATAAATTTGTTTTGTCAACATTATTGCCTATGGCAGATCATTTGAAATACAGGTGTGAGTGGGGTAAGCGGAGTTTCTACTGAACAGCTTTACTAAGACCTATAGATATTAAATATTTTTATATGTATAATGTTATGCAATTTCCGAGAGTGGTATCACAAATAAAACTCATTAATAACCTTTAAATGTTTTTATTATATAATAATAATCTTTAAACAGATATTTATTCATAATTTCAGCCTTTATATTGTTATTGTAAAATAATCTAACTATATAATATGTTTTCAATGAACAACTCATCTTTTTCAATATAAATAAATTACAGAATTTTCTGCCACTGCAGTACATTTGTCCTTGTACTTGAAAATCATATAGGCAGGATTTTTTTAATAGTAATTCCCCATTTTGACTCTGTATATAAGGTACAGATTCAGGGATAATAAGTCCGTTTCTGCTTACATGCCATGCCATGCCATGCTACTCCATGCCATGCCATGCCACCCTGGTCATCTATCTTGATGTCAACTTGATAGTTGAGTTTTTTCATTGTCTTCTTGACAAATCCTTTTATATAAAAGTGATCATTGATAAATGCGGATCTTATCAATATGAGGAATCTGTCTTCATATATTTTTTCTGATGCATCTGTTTTTTGTTGAATCTTCAAAATGACAGAAATATTTCGTATTAGTAAAATAGGAACTACCTACCATCACATAAAATAAAACCGATAAGAAATATTCACCTTTCAAAATAATCTAATACATTGTCTTTCAAGCGGACGTAAAATAGAGTTAATATTTATGTCATGGTACATCTCCAATGGTGGAAGTATGATAGAGGGTTCTGTTGGATTTGGAGAGAGTTGTGGTGTACTAAAGTTACCGTTTTTGTCATACAGCTCTTACCTGGAAAAATATAACCAATTATTCATCTCTCTTTAACTCCAAAAGTAAAAAGAACTATTACTTAAGTAAAGTTATGCATTAGTTAAGCTGTTGTAAATATAATCCTGAATTTTGATTCAGTAATTTTAAATTATATACATACAATACATGACAGTATTCACCAACAATATAACATTAAAAAATATAATAAATATGCATACTAACGACTAACAAGTTATTTAATTATAAAATTATTCGTTCAAACATTGTAAGGGTATTGATTTCAAAGGTCTACGTTGAACTAGGTCTAGGCAAACAGCTCCTAAAAAGTTTTTTTCAAGAGACCTTTCCACTTAATCAGCTTTTCTCCGTTTAACAGACACCCCTCTTCTCTTTTACTCGGCTTTAAGTTCAAGCAAGCTTCAATTAAAATACATTTTCGCGTCCATGTTATCAAATAAACTACACTAACCGCCCACAATGTTCGATTCAAGAAATGTCATACTGACGCCATTGGGAACAACTGTACGCAGCGCCATCTGAGATTAACTTTAACTTGCCATCCCCATTGTGACCGTCGAAAATTATTGTTATTTCTCTTGTGAACAGTACTTTTTTTCTGAGTGAAAGGTACTCTCTGTGCTTTTATGTACCTGACAACGTATATGCTAAATTTCATTATCAAGAGCAAATTCAGAGTCAAGAGCAAACCCATCCCAAATAAAAACGAAATTAAAATAAGATCTATTTAATTATGAGTTGGCGTTAATTAAGATGTGTTAGAGTTCACATACAGAAGCACCGTACATGTGATCCTCCTCGCTTACGATATTAAATTTTAATGATTAAATATTAATAATGTAATGTAGCCGAGCACCGAGCTATGTACCACTGAGTCGTGACACATGGGAATCATAGCGGTCTGACATTTCGACGATCATATTAAAAACTTTAAATTTGTTCCACAAATGATACAACTCCACGACGACAGATATTAATGAATTACCATGAATATGAATACCTTTACTGATGTCGAAATTTAAGTCTTTACATATATTGAGGATGCAAGTATGATATCGTTGAACCCCGGATGTAAACCACGAGTAATCTGGATTTTTTCAGCCCTATATATCTACTGAACAAAATAAGTGGTAAACATACTTTATAAACTAGATTTTAGAGGAGCCCCCCTCTAAAATCTAGCTTATAAAATAAGTTTATATACAAGTAATGCTCTTGAAAACTGGATCTGCACTGTCTTAAATAAGAATCCGTTTTCTGCAGCAGCGTCTACATGCCAACCAATGTAGTGAAAATTGTCGCTTCTCGATTGAACGATAGACTATCTTCCACCATAGTATACATAAAAGAAAAATTATATCTATCAGACTTTCTTAGCACAACAAGTGTTCAATTAACTTCCTTTATTACTTGCCTTATGTACGAGCAATGTGTGCGCAGTTAATATTACAATATTCTCCTACACTTTGACGCCATCGTGAAAATTAATTAATTAATAAACCTTCTCATATTTCGAGTTTAGTGTCTAATTAATTTGCGAGTTAGTTAAAGACAAGAAAATCTTTGGTTCTGTCGGTGGCAATGTTACTTTGTAAGGAATTCATCTGGTTTGATATACCGCATCATTCATTCTTGTGGTTGAATTCGTCGCTGCAGATTTTGCGACGGGAAATTTACACAATTAATGCTGACTCGGAATAAAATATGCCATCAATGATATCGCTAGAAAAGGGGTAAAGAGTTGTATAGAAGACCTCAGGACATGTTGCCCCAATACCTAATTAATTTTGATAAAGACAGGAGGCTGATGATTCAAAATATTGTCAAAGCTTTTGTTTAGTACATAAATTAATTAATTTAAATCTTTATTGTATACCACAACATAAAAAAAAACAATTAAGCAAAAAATACAAAAAAGAAAAACATTTCAATAAATGCATACACACAAACAAGCTCACGCCTTTCCTGTCTTACACAAAAAAAAAAAAAAAAATATTTACGCCACGTAGGATGATCAACAAGGCTCTTAACTGTACTGTTTCTACACGTACCAACCCTGGACATGAATGATGCTTTGCTTCTCTGAAAGGCATTGAACGCGTTCAGCCTCGCCTCCTCGTAACGAGTAAGTGCCAATTTCACCAATGAAACTGAACGCGATCAGCACATCTAAAACGCGTTCAGGAGCAATATTCATATTCAGTATCAATTTTCCAAAGAAAATAATGACACTGACAGCCCTTAAACCTAGTTTATGTGCTGATGGCGTTCAGTTTTATTGATGGAATCCACCCTAAATGGTTTTAAGGCAAATTGTTTCTTTAGGTGTCTACTGTCATACCATGGGTGTACTTTTCAGCTATGACTTGCAGTCACTCATTACGAAATATAATTTACACAAAATAAGGTTAGCGGTCGGACAGCAGTGGTGGCCCAGTGGTAACGGCCGCGACTTACAAGTTGTAGGTCGTAGGTTCAAACCCTAACAGGCGCTTTATTTTGTTTAAATTTTTTCGTCACCACTTCTCTCAAAACGGTGAAGGAAAACATCGTGAGGAAACCGGCATGCCTTAGAACCAAAAAAATCGAAGACTGTGACATGTGACCTGCACTGCCCACTTCCTCTCACAGAGAGGAGGCCTGTTTCCCAGCAGTGGGAACATAATAGGCTGATTATGCATTATGCAAGGTCAGCGATTCATCATAGGAGCGTAGTAGTGAATGAATGCCAAAGACGACAACAACGAAAACATTGGGACAGTAAACTTTGTGTTATTTCGGAAATCTACTATTCTAGTTATTGCACTAGAATTTCCGAAAAAAAAGGGTAAACCTTGTCTAAAGAAACCTTTTATGTTCTGCGAAGCATGGTCCTATGACGCACGTATCGACGGAGTCCCACCTGAAGGGCTCCTACTTCTGAGTGGTTTAAAAAAATAACCACAAAGGGGATGGCGGGGTCTTTTTTCCATCCCCTTCGAACCTAACCTGTCCGAGTTTTGGTGCCCCAAATCCCGAGCTCGCGTCGCACGCTCGTCGTCAAATAGCTCGTGTCATATATTAGGTGTTATTTACGATACAATCGAGAGACTAACGATTTGTCAAAATTATATTTTTTTGCTTTAAAGTTTATCTTTTTTCTTTGTAAAAAAAACCTTCAAAGGCCTTTTTCTCGGAAACGGTGCGTCGTAGGACCATTATTTTCAGAAGCTAAATGGTTTTTATAGGCAAAGTAAAAAAAAAGTTTATTTGGAACAACATACGTTTACAATTTACAAAGGAAAACGAAGATAGCTACGAAAGTAAAATACTGTGGCGCATACTTATATTACAATAAAATTGGAAAATTTCCGAAAAAAATATTTTTCATAAATTTACCAAGGCCCGAGCTCGCGTCGCACGCTCGTCGTCAAATAGCTCGTGTCATATATTAGGTGTTATTTACGATACAATCGAGAGACTAACGATTTGTCAAAATTATATTTTTTTGCTTTAAAGTTTATCTTTTTTCTTTGTAAAAAAAAACATTCAAAGGCCTTTTTCTCGGAAACGGTGCGTCGTAGGACCATTATTTTCAGAAGCTAAATGGTTTTTTATAGGCATAGTAAAAAAAAAGTTTATTTGGAACAACATACGTTTACAATTTACAAAGGAAAACGAAGATAGCTACGAAAGTAAAATACTGTGGCGCATACTTATATTACAATAAAATTGGAAAATTTCCGAAAAATTTATTTTTCATAAATTTACCAAGGCCTGTGCCCTAAGGCCAACCCAAATTAAACAGGTTTTCTTTCAGACTTTTGAATCGAAGTAGGTATGACGTGGGTTGTACCTACTTCGATTCAAAAGTACCATCAAAAGCAGGGACTTCAGACTTCAGTTCCGATTTCCGATGCTGACCCTCTAATATCTATTCTGACCGCCAATTGGCTGGGCAGTCCCAAACTGAAACACTTTTATTAAATAACTACACATTAGATTCCTAACATCCTAATCGCCAAATAGTCCAGAAACAGTTTAAACTTTAATTACATCGTCCGTCGCCGTATCGTGGCTGTTCCAGTACATTTAACACGTTGCCCGAACCGTGCCGTCCGGCCAATTTACGAGCGATAAACCATCAGGAACTATTGCTAAATATGGTACGGTTTTGAGATACGGTGACGCGATAATGCGGTGTAATCCTGTAAAAGTCGAGTTATATCTCTGTTATATCACACGTACTACCTATAACTTTTTTGTTGAGATTTATGGAAATGGTATTTCGCATATAGCACTATGACTTTAAAAGCGAAATGCGAATTAAAACACTATTTAGATTTTTTGTGATTGATAAGTGTGGTGAAACGATACGAAACTTGCAGACCAATAATCAAAACATGTAGGTGAAACAGATTTCAGACGCTTTTAGGCTCCTACAAACAGGCGCGACACTCTGTAAGAGCCTTTATTACGCATCTTTCAATTGAAGTAAAATGTCTGAACACAAAATTAATCAAACGTGCATTCCAATGTAATTTTGTCGGTGTCGTGTGAAGGTGGAATAAAACAATAAAAATATCACCATTCGAATAAATCGTTTCATATCTGAAGGCCAATTCTCTTACTTAAAAACGTTCAAAACCAAGTCTCAATCTAATCTCAACGACAAAATATGTCAAAAACGTGTAAAAAATGTAAGTAAATTGATTGTCTTTTTGACAGATTGACATTTAGATTCGAATGCAAACGTTCTTAAAAATACGGAAATTGCCCCTCTGCTTTACTAAGACAAATAGTTGCAATTTGCTAGTGTTTTGCTTCCATTTATTTCCATTACACTTGCGTTACAGCAAGCAGCAAGGTATGTAGTCCTTCATGTCTATTTGTCTTAGCGTACCTACCAATGTCACAGCACTCATTGCTCATGCACCATGAAACCTTTTACAGTAGATAGCTTTACAACAAAGGCTATCAAATCACCTTAGTCGTTTAATCTTCTTTTCACTTCTAAATCCTAAAAAACGGTTTAGGGGCAGAACTTGGCAGTATTACCCATTAGAGCTAGGCAGTATTACCCTACTAGAGCTTGGCAGTATTACCCCTACCCTGCTAAACCCCATTCATATTTATATTTTCAGGCAAATGTGCGCAGCTCTTTGGAGCTAAAGTAATAACAGAGGCTCGTTTAGGGACGCCTCGTGTGATGACAAAGTTTAAATTAGGCAATATTATGTTGATAACATATTTGGGTTTAGTATGAGAACTAGACCTTATTACATGTTATAACGTGTATTATACAAGTTGCTATGTAAGGTTGATAATGCCTTCTCAAACTCAAGTCAACTTTTGAATTGACAAAGGAGTCAGTCATAAAGATGAAGCTAGTTGCCCATGTGAAAGCGCAGTATTATTAGTTAAATAATTATCGTTGAGTTTATAAATTTCATAAGTGAGAACGATGTAAAAGGATGTGAACGGTAAACCGTTTTCCTATATAATTTTATATTAATATCCAAAATTCCAATAAATGCGTCACCAAAAGAGACCATATTTGGTCCTATGTGGGGTATGTAAGGGACCTATTGATTCTACCCTGGATTGCTTTTCTATGAACCATTTTGTATTTTAAAAAAAACTTTTTAATGAATGCTTGGCAGCCCTACAAATAATCTCAGCACTGCACAATAGCCTTACGATCTAGCTAATCCTGCATTGTTGTTCAGGCCCTCAAAAGCTTTAAATGTGACCGCGGCCAGACGATATCGTTCATTCTCATATTCTAATCCCCCCTTTTTGAACGCTAGGGGGAGTCCCCAAATCAGTCAGGTCGTATAGAAATGGGGGACCAGTTTAGAGTAATCATAGTGCTTACGTTTGAAGCGGATAGTTAAGCATTTTTCTTGGGCATTTCATGAAAGTTTTGAAGTCGGTTGGTATGAATTGTTTTTTTTATACCTCTAGCGATAAGCTCTAGCTAAGTTAGAATGAAAGAATAAGATAGGTAGGTAGAGATCGTCTTATTTAAAATTGCAAGCCCCAATGCAGCCACGCCAAGCAGTGGACTGCTTGTTGCATCACACATTTCAAATGCTTGTATAGAAGTTTTAGTAGGGTGATGGTGGCGTGTACTTTTAAATTAAACGATCTCTACCCAATGAAGTATTAGTGAACTAAAAATGAAGAAAATGAAGGTAGGTACTTTTAAGTATCTAAGTAGGTATCTTACGCCCGAACCCAATAACGTATCTATCTCTCATTTTAGCGTACTGGAGATAGAAAAACCTATCCATCTCTAGTTTTAACGTCCCAATAAAGCCAAAGTATGAGGCCCTGTAACGTGTTGACAGCTATTTGTTTGACAGCGACGGATAGAATTTAATCAGTAGCGATCTATCTTAGGTTATTGGGTTTGGCCGTTAGTGTAGTTGCTAAACCCTACCTAATTAGGAAAGATTGGAGTTTATAAGGCGAAACTATATTTCCAATATTTCCTGCCACAATCCACGTGCTTCTGGCCGAAACGCGTTTCGTTCCCGCTCGGCCAAAAACGAGTCAAACCTTCTAGACCATTCTTGAAGGTTCCTTTAAAAACATCGACGCGCACCCTTCTTTTGACATCAGCCGTCCATCAAGTGATCTCCACACCGGAAAGGGATTCTTTGTTATTCAATTTCTGAAACTTTATCTTCGCCCCGAACCCTATTGTTTTGACATATATGTATGATACTCAAAATAGAGCATTCAGCAGCCAAAACGTATGTGTGTATGATAAAAGTTAAATTATCTATACATGAATGTTTTCTGAATTCCGGCAAAATAGAATGTTAGTGTCGACCAAAAACCACTCCACGATTTTTTCATCTTCTCGTTTGTTCATAAGCGTACAGAGTAACGTACTTTACATTAACTCCTAACACACGAAACTTTTCTCAAAATAATATTACCTGATCCAAGTGGCCCCCGGTCTATCCACTTCACATAAAAATTCAAAGTATTTCTTTCAGCTACAATTTTGAGGTCAGTTTTCTAGTATTGTGCACTCTCCCAGGTTTCATAGTCACTGAGGGACGCTCGTAAATAAAATAGACTTGAGATGTTGCAGAATATAATAAAGCCTATCCAAGGAAAAATGTGGCGGAATATTTCATTTCATAGAGATATATACGTTACAGTTAAAACCAGTTTTTAGATAGAACGCGGTTTCCCTAGTTTAAACTAGTTTTTACTAAATGCCTTTGTTAAAACTAGAAATACCTAGTCAAAACTAGAATTTAACACTGATATATATTTGATTTTCAGATAAAACAAGGTGTCACCCCGAGCATTAGTTAAAACTGGCACTAGAGAAACTAATTTGGGATTGAAACCAAGATAGACATTTTAAAATGTTTATTAAAAAGATCTAGGACACATATTCATGTTCCTAGTAAAAATAATAATCTTACAATATAAGAACATTTTAGGGAACATCGACATAAAGAAGTTGCCGGGTGACAATATTAATTAAATGTAAATAAAATAATCGAACAAGTCAACAGAATTCAAAAATAAAGTTTTAAAAAGCAACATTGATTGGTATGGAACATTTGTTAACAACAAAAAAAAAAAAAACAACCTTCAAATAAAAAAAAAGGATGAGGATCTACTTGTTATTGCAAGACAAACTGCTGTGGCATTTTAAGTTACAAAGGTAACCATTTTTTTGCAGACCCACCTTTTTCACATACGGTTGATGTTGTCACAGGTTGTATGTCAAAAACGTGTCTCTGCAAGAAAAATTCTTGCATAAGCAGCGCATAAATCATTGGCCTGTTCTTATGGCTGCTTCTTTAGCAACAGTTCTCAAGGGTAAATAGTTTTATCTGAAAACAAATAAATCTGTGGTAAATTCTAGTTTTGACTAGGTATTTCTAGTTTTAATAAAGGCATTTTTTTATTCAAAAACTGTGGTACAGTCTGTTACAATTAATATAATTTAACAATCTATGGATAAATCACAAGAGTAACAAATAATAGATCTGGCGTCCTAGCTAGGTTACATGGTAACCTGTATTTTAACGAGGGAAAACTTGTTCTATCTATAAACGGTTTTTTTTTTTTTTTTGGGTGGGAAATCTTCAAATGACTTCTCCCGCTCTGGGTGGAGCGGGAGGGCGTGTCAGACTTTTACTGACTAAAACCCACCCGTGTTCCTTCAGTTGCCTGTGCCAGGGACACGGTTTTCTCTGTGGAATAACCCGCGACCCTGAGGCGTCGGCCCTATCGGACTCCGTCATTTTGTGCTGACATCTCTTTGAGGCGCGCGTGGAACACAACGCGCCGTCGACCCGGGCCTGGTCCTTACCGGACGGCAAGCTGCCCATGGCTCGCCGTCCGCAAGCCCGCGCCTACGGTGGCCGGGAATCTGCATGCGATTCCCGACGCCCAGGGCGTCTCCTGCGGCGACTAGGGGCGTGAGGGCGCAAGCCTCTCTCCCTCACGCGCTCCGCCTCCTCCTTTGCGAGCATTACTGCTTCGCAGAAGGAGGTGACGGCTTTCCATTCCCTCTCGCTCCGTACCATGGCCTGGACCAGGGCCGGACGCGAGAGATCGCCGCCGCCAATCGCCTCCGCGAGGACACTGCGGTGCTCCGCCCAAGCTGGGCATACCTCCACCGTATGCTCCACCGTGTCCTCCGGGCGATCCACACAATGGTGACACCCGGGCGTTTCCTCCCGCCTTATGCGAAACAGGAACCTCCCGAAACAACCGTGTCCGGTGAGGACCTGTGTCAGGCGGAAGGTGAGGACGCCGTGGCGCCTCTCCAACCACTCCTCAAAGAGGGGACTTACCGCCGCTATTGTGGCGTGCCCAAACTATAATACCTACGAGTGAGATGCAAAACATATTAGATTTTTTGTGAAGACTTTTGTAATCTAAATAAATGGAAGATTGTTTCTTGCCTGAGAAGTTTTGTAACTAAGTCATTTTTTAATGCCTCAACGAAATTAAATAGTTTAAACCAGAGTGCCTTTTTGGTATTTCCTCAAAATAAAGTCTTATCGGATTTTATGCGATCTTATTTTTCTTTTCGAAAACTCTTGAAAATCAGCCAGTCAACAAGGTGCTAGCGCTGCTGATTGCCTCAGGATGCATCCTACATCCTAATACGTATTAGTATCTCTATTCGTAGAAGCTATTTTGATATCATCATTAGACTTCTTTTCCACCGGAGATGTGATCGACGTTGCTATGGATGGGTTCGATATCCACCAATCATTAATTGGTCTACATAGCATAGCACGGGTTCAACTAAGCTATGTTTTTTATATGGAAAGATGCGTACTATGGTTGCGTGCAGCTATGTACAGAGCACTGCCGATGCATCGCATAGCTCGACTTGCTCATCTCCCTCGCACAGCTACCTCGCGGCGGCGCATCTTCATAGCTTATCTAACTTGCTCCACATCACAGCTTACATAACTGGAAACGGTCACATAGTTTCGTAGCTTAGCTTTCACATCCTCGTAGAGTCGTAGAAATAGAAAAGCAGCCTTATAAACCAGCGTCTGACAGAATCTGTCTGACATTTACGCTGAAATGAACCTTTTTGGTGCAGCCGTGAGCCGTGAGGAGGCAGGTTATTTTCACCTTATAAATTTTGGTATTTGTTTTTGTGTTTCACGAACTGTGTCCAAATAAACATCATTCTTTCTTTATTCTCTGGCCCTTATCCCTATTTAGTCATCGCATTATGTCATCGCTGCAAGTGCTCCTCTTCCATACTATTAGTCGTCATCTCGGTCCCCCCTTTCTCGCCATATCATCTTTGACACTGTCCATCCATCGTTTCTTTGGAAGAAAAAAAAACTATACTCCAATGTTTTAAATAGAAACCAATGTCAAATTCAGATGCTATTTAATAAAACCAATTATTGATCCGCCGCTTGTTTCAAATTACCATATAACTTAAATAAATTCACCTATCCCACAGTTGACAATAGATTGATAATATACGATCACACTGCAGCTTTTACACTTAACGCTCATTCTGTTAAAATGGCCACCACTAAGCCTAATGAATGCTTTGCCATTTAGCGGTGGGTCATACGATAACTAGTTCAGAACGTTTTCGAAGTCTTTTTACATTTTAATTTTCATTTAATCAGAATACCAAGCGATGCTTGATTACTCTGCTTATTATAATTTCGTAATCACCTTTCAAAAAGCACACTAACCAAATCCAATACCAACAACCATAACCGATTCCTAAAATCACCAAAAATTTATGGTAATATTTCTTTTTCCGTCCCTTTCACGTCTACTAAATTGAGCAAATCTAGTAATGGCCCCTATTTTCTCTCCTGTCCTCGAGTGAGCGCGACGCAGATGAGTACAATAACAGTCACGTCTTTGAGGGGGAGCACAATCAGGCGTAACGACGCATTCGTCGGTGTCCAGCGTCCGGTCAATTCATGCTGTACTGTCGCCACGTTTTTGGAGAGGGAGATTAAATGTTTAAAGGTAACCATGGACATTGTTGTTGCTCGAACGATTATTATCGTAGATGATATAATGTTTTCCTGTGCCACCAGAACTTTCTCATTATATTAAATGTTTTCTTTAACAGAACGACACATTACAGACAAGCAAAAATAGATACCGTACTTTAACATCACCGCCTAGTCAGTAAACATTAAACTCAAAGTCAAAGTCAAATCATTTATTTCAATTAGGCACATAAATGGCACTTTTGAACGTCAACATTTACAAAAAACATAAAATTAATTCTATTTACCCCTTCCAAAACGTAGTTTCGCATGGAGAGAAAATGGGCTCTTTTAAAATGTTTTACAATATTTTGTACTTATTCATGTATCATTACTTAATTGTATGTGAAGACGATGCACCTAGAATGAAATCACTATACCTCAATATTACCTATTGTATATAGTATTGTATTAATAATTAAATATGAAGCAATGGCTGGTAA
Organism: Dasypolia templi; assembly: GCA_963555695.1. Classification (NCBI taxonomy): domain Eukaryota; kingdom Metazoa; phylum Arthropoda; class Insecta; order Lepidoptera; family Noctuidae; genus Dasypolia; species Dasypolia templi. Next base: position 2,379,758 of record OY743148.1, on the reverse strand, counting down.
ATTAGTTATGTGATAGATACTGGTGCTCACATATTTACAAATATTGAAAAGTAGATCATTTCCGTAATTTTTTATCATAATTTTGATCAATGTAAAAAAAAATATAATGAAAAAATTATTAGATACTGAGTACAGTCGTATATACTATCATCAGCGCTGCTCTCTAAACGGTGAAGGAAAACATCGTGAGGAAACCGACATGTCTTAGAACCAAAAAAAGTTCGAAGACATATAGATGACACTTATCTACCAACCCGCGCTGGGCCCGCGTAGTAGATTCAACTCCATCTCCAAGATAGGAGGCTTGTGTCGCAGCAGTTTGAACATTATAGGCTGATTGTGCTTATGCAGTATCCATTTCATCATTCAGCTCTACCTATTTTAGAACCTCCTGTGAAGTCCTGTGGCAATATAATGTCTGCACAATATGCTCTGCATATTCAGATGTTTCTGCGTATTATTTTTTATGGAAACAAATGAAATGCGTGTCAAAACAAGGCTTGCACCCCGAAACATAAAAAAATAAACGCGACTGTCCCGACTACAGTTCCATCATGTGCGCCGTACCCGGTCGTTTGGCCGTACCTGCAATTTGTCCGGTCCCCCAGGCCGGTTCCGGCGCGGGACGGTTATTAACCGTTTACCGGAGCCGCTTGGTGTTAACCGCTTTTTAGATTACTTTGCTTTGTTTGCTTTTAGGGTCAAACTCAGGTACGGAAAAGTTTTGAATAGGTTTTTTTATTAAAAATGTTTTGGGTTTTAAATTTTGCTTAGTACTTCCGTAGCCAGCGAACATATGATCAGACAGGTCAATCCGATGAGAACGAAAAATAAAGTTTGTTCAGGAAATCACAAACAAAACAATTAAAAACCTAAACCTGAAGGAAACATAATTGGTCTCACTACGGTTTGGTGGAAAAATTGTATTGAACCATTTTTAGATTCATTTTAAAGTTCTAGGAGTACGTACTATACCAAGAATATTCAGCACTAGATAAGTATTATGTTTATTTATTCAACTTTGTAGGTACACAATAACGTAAACAAAGGCGGACTTAATGCCATAGTGCTTTTAGTGATTGAATCAACTCTTCAGTTTATTGTTTTCAACAGGCAATTCGCTCCCAGAAGACACCGGCAATAATGTAATTAACGGCAGTGGTTTTCTCAATCCCTACAGATTCTAAAGTTGGTCTGTCTGTAGGTAAGTTGCTCGGAATTGCTCGGGAAACTCCGTAATTCCACGCTTTTCATTTAGATTGATTATCGCAATATAAAGTCTGTCTTGATAGGTGCAATTGTCCATCTGCTAGATTGAATTACTCGTAAAGCGAGTAAGCGCAGGATTAGATATCGTGACGAAAATTATAGAGCAGTGATTTCATCGAGATTATAGTCAAGAGTTAACACTGCCTCGTTATTCTAGCGGTCGATAACCTTTGCCTGACGCAAAGGGTTTTTGGTTCTATCAGGAATTTCTCAGTAGCAGCTTGGAGTCTGAATTTGTGACCGGTTGATGGCAATAGGCGGGCGAGCCTGTAATAGGCTCGCCCGCCTATTGCATGTTATGTGTAAATATGTACTTAATTTATTTTCTTAGGGAAAATGAAAGCAAAGGATTTCAAAGTCTCTTACATAAATTCAATTCATCTATTTAAACTTATAATAAAGCTGAAGTGTTTGTTTGTTTGTTTGATCGCGCTAATATCTGGAACTACCAGTCGAATTTGAAAAATTCTGTTTGCATATAATGGCCAAATTTTTGAGAAAGGCAAATTTTTAAAATCACGCTAAAACCCATAGGAGCCGAGCAAAAAGACAAAAAAAATATAGAAAGAAAGAAAAGACAGCACATAGCACGGGCAAACGTTGCGATAAGACGGGATGGGTCGGGGGAACAAGAAATTTCACGCGGACAAAACTGCGGGCCTTCTGCCCGCTATTTGAACATATTTATAATGCCATTGCGATACACTCTAACCTAAGTACCTTATTACCGAAAATAATAAATGTACCCCTATCTCTCTTATATCCTTGTTACCTCCCAAAAAGCGTCAAAATATCGCAAACGTACATATTTTTACGAAAAAATGTCAGAAATTTATGGGCATCATGATTTTCTTAGGAAATGTTCACATCTACAAAATGTGTGTTAACCTTTCTAAATAATGGATGTAGATAATATAAAAAGTGGTAGCAATCCTAATGTTCTCTATGCCAGCTTGAAGTGTGTCGCAGATCAGAGGAAAACTTTGTCCTAAGGAGACTCTTAGGGAAAAAGTTATAGAGTTCTGAAATATAAATAAAGTTCACTGACTATATCTCTGAAGAGTTTAATCAATGTGTCCGTGCATGATTGTAAATGAAAGAAATTTAACCAGAAATATTAAATAAAATTAATCACCTATTAGGACAAAAATTTTAGGAGGCGCGGTCATACTGATTAAATAATTTATCTATGATCTGATCAAACAATTATTAAGCTTATATCTGTACTCTCACTTATGTACCTACGTAATAAGATTAATTTAAAAATCTTGGGATGCTCCCAATTATTATCAGTTCAAAGCAACACTAAAATAAATTGAAGTTGTTCATTCATAATTATAATGATGATCCTATTTCAAACTGAAATTTTTCACCATTACAACAACATTGCGGAAAAAATCGCAAAAGCACGCGTTACGCCCTCGGGTAATAAATTAATTTGAAAATAAATCAAAATCCCTCCCGGTAATAAGAAGCACCTTGAGCCAGAGCGGTGTTTCCACGACAATTTGGCCGGCATTACGGTGTTGCCATAATAATTTGGCCGGCATTACTTGGCGTGTCGCGTAAACGCGTATTGCGTGCCGTTACGCTAGATTATGTCGTGTAACGTAAATAAAAAAGTTTTGGCGATGTCTGTAATTGCGGTAAAGGTGAAGTCGTAGAGCTAGCGAGAAACAATGTTTTTTTTTTAAATCTTGGTCCTGAAAGATTTATGTAGTATATTTTTCAACACTATTGCTCGTAAAGTGGCTCTTAATACACCGCCTTTAGGGTCATAATGCAGTGTATTAAACAAGTGCGCTTTTTACATTATAATCCCGCACTAGTATTGTAATGTGCACCACAGTTAACTAATTACTATTGCGGGGATGTGCGCTTTTTTATCTAATCAAAGAGATAGTTTTCTATGTTGATCAATTCACCCGAGGCTGTATTATTCGCGCGAGCCGTAGGCGAGTGCGGTAAGGTAAGCGAGTGTGAACTTGTATCATAATGTACTAAATAGTTTTACGTTTTAAGAAAATAAGAAAGTCAAATCAAAGGGGAAAAACAGTCGCGTTAGTATTTTTTTTCTGCATTTTCCTAATCACAAATAATTTACTTAATGAATGTTTTTAACGCAATTTAAGCCCAACTACAACGAATCTCTAAATGTATTTAGCGTTGAACAAAAAAACATCGTTTATTTCTGTCAATCGTCTGACAGTGACAAGGACAGAATGATGTTTTGAATACGTATGCAATTAAAAACACACTCTTTCAACGCCAAGCCGTCCAAAGGCACCGTTTATATTTTAGAAGACAAATCTCATCCGCTGTGCGCCGTCACTACGTCCGCTCCCCGACCTCATCATGGCTACAGGTTGGCGCACGCGCGAGCCTTTTACTTGGAGTCCAGACCCACATAAATTGTATTACGAATAAACTTTATCTTTATTTGTTGGTAACAAGTTATTTGATCAACGTAATTTTCTATTTTATTTTAACCCCTCGAACGCCGTAGCTCCGTTTACCTGAACGCATGAAATGTCGTCGTGTATCTCAAGGACTTTTTGATTTTTGGTAGGCCCTCGGAAAAACGGAGATTTCATCAATACACAGCCATTAACACTGGATAAATAGTTAGACCATTCAAAAAGCAAATAAAACTGATACAATCTCACAGTGATGTGATGTTGTGAACATCACATCACTGTGAGATTGTATCAGTTTTGTTTATCACTCACATAACCTTGAAACTTTATCACAAATATATCGAATCCACACAATTAATCACCAAAAACGCTTTATTACGATAGCACAATATGTGAAGGCAATGATTACACAACTCATTCCAACTTTGAAACACTAAATACATCATAACAACGATTTGTTTACAACAACAATTCGATTTGATTTCGCGGTGTTTCCATTAAAATGTTACTAAAACCGGACAAGTATGAATCGTGCAAAGGCACATTAAGAGTCGTATTGCTGTGAACTCGTGGTAGGACTGTATGTGTTTAAACGACAAACACCACAAAGATCGCAGTTTTGCACGGCACACACCAACGTAAAGTCGCGTACTCGCATCGCACTGCACGAAACAAAAATATATTTCCGTCGCTTTTGTTAGACACACATCATGCTCGCGACCTGGCCGGTCTAAGGCATTGCTAAAATTCGAGTTTATTTAATATGAGCTGGCCAAGCGCCAAGCGTTGGACTGCGAAGCAGTCGGCTTAGTTTCTGATCTCTGTGCGGTTATGATGCAGCGCATTTTTGCCAATTTTTATGGTTTGCAATAATAACAGTATAGAGATGTGAGGATTAGAGTGAAAAGTTCACTCATACTCTTGGAAAAGGGAGGATCCTCCGACCAGATGGATGTCGTATCTGGTGGGCAACTGCCTGATGATTGTTGCCGGGAAGTTATATATATGCTAGCTGCGCGGCAAACTCTGATTGCGCGATGTAGGATTTATGTGACATCATTGTGTTGCGTTGTTCGCATGTGGCGGTGTAGATGCCACCACTTCACTCCCCTTGCCACCACATTACTTCTGGAGACCGGCGGTCGATAGTGGGCTAAGTCTTGAATCTTGCGATGATTGCCAATGCCAGTTGGGTTCCAGTGCGTTGGAACCGGGTGTCGCATAGTTCGCGGTGAGTCGGAACTGTCTGCTAAGATGCCCCAGTGAGTCGAGGTGGCTGACTGCTTGTGTCGACCAGGAGAGGGATTTAGCGCTCTGCTTGTGGACCAGCCGAATGTGCAGTGTGCTGTGCCAAGGTTGCTGATGAGGCTGAAGGTGATGACCAGGTATGCGCTTGCGCTGCATGCTGATGGTAAGGACAACCGTTCAAGCCGTGGTTGCCGACTGGCTGTGTGACTTGCGGGAGTGATGATGATGACGTCACGCTGAAGTAATTGCACGAAGGCTGCGCTGACGTTCATACTCGGGGTCACCAGTATAGAGATATGAGGATTAGAGTGAAAAGTTCACTCATACTCTTGGAAAAGGGAGGATCCTCCGACCAGATGGATGTCGTATCTGATGGGCAACTGCCCGATGATTGTAGTCGAGAAGTTGTGTATATATGCTAGCTGCGCGGCAAACTCTGATTGCGCGATGTAGGATTTATGTGACATCATTGTGTTGCGTTGTTCGCATGTGGCGGTGTAGATGCCACCACTTCACTCCCCTTGCCACCACATTACTTCTGGAGACCGGCGGTCGATAGTGGGCTAAGTCTTGAATCTTGCGATGATTGCCAATGCCAGTTGGGTTCCAGTGCGTTGGAACCGGGTGTCGCATAGTTCGCGGTGAGTCGGAACTGTCTGCTAAGATGCCCCAGTGAGTCGAGGTGGCTGACTGCTTGTGTCGACCAGGAGAGGGATTTAGCGCTCTGCTTGTGGACCAGCCGAATGTGCAGTGTGCTGTGCCAAGGTTGCTGATGAGGCTGAAGGTGATGACCAGGTATGCGCTTGCGCTGCATGCTGATGGTAAGGACAACCGTTCAAGCCGTGGTTGCCGACTGGCTGTGTGACTTGCGGGAGTGATGATGATGACGTCACGCTGAAGTAATTGCACGAAGGCTGCGCTGACGTTCATACTCGGGGTCACCAGTATAGAGATATGAGGATTAGAGTGAAAAGTTCACTCATACTCTTGGAAAAGGGAGGATCCTCCGACCAGATGGATGTCGTATCTGATGGGCAACTGCCCGATGATTGTAGTCGAGAAGTTGTGTATATATGCTAGCTGCGCGGCAAACTCTGATTGCTTGATGCAGGATTTGTGTGACGTCATTGTGATGCGTTGTTCGCATGTAGCGCTGTAAACGCCGCCACAACAGTATTAAGAAAATGAAGCTTTTTTTAAAATTTTTGTTATTGCAATAAAGGGTTTAGAATAAAAAAAGCGTTACAAGTGATAAAAAAATAAAAACATATTTATTTTATATAATATTTTACATATTTATGGATAACAAACCGATACGATTATTTATAATAACTTCTTCAGCCAAATTGCATGTGCAAAACTATATCAAGGAACTTAGAAGCAAAATGTTTTATTTTGACATGTGAAATGTAAAAAAAAAATAAGTAGATTTATTTCACCATAAACATTAAGCTTCGAGCTTTAATTTCCAAAATAAGTGTTTTTTATAAGTGGTTGTGTAGGGCAGTTTGTTTACATTAAGTATTTTACATTTTATTTGGCTTTAGTGAATATAGATTACATATAGAGGATAGCTTAAGTATTCATTTTCTCTAAGAAAAGCGGATTGAATCTAAACCTCAATTTTTATTTATTAAATAATCACGGATATAGCGCATTATACAGAATAAACTATTCCGAAACTTAAACGTTATTGTTTGCTAGGCTTCGGTTATGCAACCTTAATAGCGTGGAGTACACGGGGAACAGTTTTTAAAGACGTGTTGAATAATTCAGCAAAACGTCCGCTTGGTATGAAACCATTTGTTTCATATTCATTCACAATGTGAAGTCTTGTTTAAATAATCTTTTCACTTCATAAACAAGAACGGCACGGTTGGCGTGGGTTCGATTCCCGCACGGAAAAAATATTTGTATGACCTACAAATAGTTGTTCCGGATCTGGATGTCTTGTGTATGTGAGTTATCATGTTTGTGAACGCACCCACGATACAGGAGTAAATCCTAGTGTGCGGCGACGATTTATTTAAAAAAAAGCGCTCCGAATAGCAAGGATTCCCTCTTCCTCACATCTCTTATTCACAGACTCACAGTTTTTCTCTAGAACAAAAAATGTAATAGTATTAGACATCTCTAAGCAAAATACTATAAACTGGAATCATAAGAAAAAGTAATATAAATAGCATTATGTTTATAACACTTTACTCATCATTCACTAATTTAAACAAATCATAATTTATAATTACAAAAATATAAAATTATTAAATGATAACACTCACACTTAGTCCATTTGTGTTACATCATTTACGTCCACTTTTACGCAGAAAATTATAACCACAGTACCGCTAATTAACAGATTTTAACATTCCTCACTAACCACCAACGTTCAATTAGGTGAATAGTCGTAACGAATTGCATCTACCTCACAGAAATCGAAATAAATTACTCAGTTTTCTGTGGTCTACCTACAAACTTTTATTATATATGTAAACAAGATGAACGAGACAAGTATCGAATGATTATCGAACCACTTCAAGTAATTTTAATTAAACAAACAAGAATTGTTCATTTTAGGTATATTAATCACATATCAAAAACTATAAATAGATTTTCTTTGAGAATAACATCAAGCTTAATACACAGGCGCAGGTGAGATCACTCAGGGCTTTCCATAATCGCTCCTACCCAAGCACGGTAACGACTAAGCTAGCATGCCTTATGTTAATGTTAGTTGAAATTATGAACTACTATCAATTACAGACAAAGTGAGTGTGTGTGCGTGTCTAAAGTATAGAAACAAATTATAGAAGAAGGTCGTAAGTGAAACCGAAGCGCCAATCAATTGCTTTGTGGGATTGCATATGGACTTATGCGCGCTACTGTACCATGCGTATCATGCGACACTCAAGATGAAAGAAGAGACCCCTTTTTCTTTACATAATTTTCTTTTTAGATTTTTTCCTGTATGTTTAAGCTGTAAGTTTGTGGGCCTATCACTTATATCTAGTTTTAGGTGGATGTTGGAAGCCTATAGAATAATAGTTCTGGTTGATCAGAATCGACAAGAAGTTAACCTATTGACCGCCCCAGTCGGATTAATACAAGAAATTGAAACCGTTCGTGCCCGTGCCGCCTCTGACGTATTTATACGACTTAAGGACCAATTTCACCAATGAAACTGAACGTCATCAACACATCTAAACTGAGTTCAAGAGCTGTCAAAGTTCTATTGCTCTGAGTTTATTTGCTGATCGCGTTCAGTTTCATTGGTGAAATCCGCCCTGAGAATTTATGTTAGTTGTTTTATTATTTATTGCACGACTCTATTCGTCGTAGGTATTTATTTGTCGATTCATCAGCTGTGCGCTGGGGCACGACAATTGATATGAAACCAAGCGGTCAATACTTCAATAGGTAAAAAGAAACCAGTTAAAGTCATCGTTTAGAGAGAGTCTTTATAAAAAGTGGAAGTTACGACAACTGAGCTTACACCCGGTTTCTGAAATGAGAATTTGAAATGAGAATTTGAAATGAGAATTTGAAATGAGAACTTGTGAACGTCAACTTAAGCATTACTGAAGGTAATCTCTCCAAAGTTGCATTTTTTTTGCTGGTCATCTCTTGCTCGCGAAATTCTTATTAATGTTAAAGTAGAGTTTGGCAAGTTCTCTAACTCTCCTACAATTATATTTTCAACTCTTTATGCGGAGAGGAGCACTATAACGTAGATGAGCATCACGTGCAGTACCTAAAAACTAGTCTCTTTGCCAATTATGGTGATTATCGAAATCTAGGAAGTTGTGGGTGAATATATATATCAAACTTTCTCAAAATAAATACTAAAACCACAAATTTTGCATAATATACTCTGCATCCCTCTATTATTTAGCTTTCCAAAATCACATCCAATATATTTCATATACCTATATGAATTCCTAAGGTATCATCTCTGTGAATAAGTTTTAAAAATATACTTATTTTTACGCGTAGGAGACAATCTGTACTTCCACAGAAGAATTGGTATTTTGTCTTTGACGACTTCATCATCGGTGATATTTCTTCTGTATATCTGATCCCTCAGTGTTAATGGCTCTTGTAGACAAGATTTTAAGTCATATGTGTTACAGTTGCAAAGGCAGTCATGTCATTTGGTTTAAATAGGTTCACATGTTTACCATTTCATTTTTCTTTTATAAAAATTATTTTATATTTTGTGAATGTGAGAACGTTGTAGGTCTTTTGCACTATAGATTTGTAGAACATTGTCTATTTTGTTTAATACCTGGTACTTGTTGACAGGCCTACAATGTCATCCCATACCTATTAACACTGTAATTTGAAAATATTGTACAAGCCCATTATTTTTCAAAGAGTAACCGTGTAGTTTCTTGCCGACTCTTCTCTATAGGAAACGACCAATTGGAACCGTGCACCTAGGTTCTGAAGTTTCTTTGCCCATGTGACGTTTCATTAGGTTTTAGTGAAATAAAGTATTTTGATGATTTAGATCTCATTATTAAATTCTCAATTTAGAAACCGAGTTTTAAGTTTCATACTTTGTCATTGTTGTGATCCTTTCTCAGAAGTGTTAATTACGCGCTACACTAAAAGAAAACAAGACTAAATAGATTACATTTATTGCGAACGGATCAAACAAACGTAGGTATAAATATTTGACAAGTAGTCTTCTCAAAGAAGTAATGAGAAATAAAGGGGTACAGAAGTTTCACTCGCACACCAAGATGTCGCTTACATTCAGCAATAATAAGTGCCATAGCGAATGTGTGCAATGAGGAATGTTTGTTTCGGTATTTCATATTTTATTTCATTTTGTTTGTTTTAGGAAAACTTACAGCTAAGACATTTAAATAAATAATACAACGTGTAAACGTTGGATGACGTGTGGACGATGGAGCAGTCAGCTAAGAAACAACGAACTCATATAGTTTTAAACAAATAATTCATAAAACAATCTTTAATGCAGATCACATCTGCAAACTGCTGTTGTCAAGAAGAGCATAAACATTCTACTCATCAGCGCCCTCAGTTTGACTAGAAACACAATGACGTAAATACTGAAACTTGAAAGAGAAATAAGCCACCGCAGGCAATACATGTTGTGAGAATATTAAATCGGTGTTTGATTCACCGCTTGCATTTCCACATGCCGTTAGGACTTGCCCTTCGGCACCCCTTATTTTAGTGTCATTAGGTCGTAAAAAACATTACGACTATGTATATTTAAAGCTCCCAGCGCCAGCGTATTGTTTCTCACAACAAAGCGATCGTGGCGCTACTCTTAAGCATTTTCTTGGCTAAATTAAAAAGTAAGATGGAGGCCACCGTGACTCGGAAGTTTGGTATATTTTGAGACAATAGCTGTTTATTGCCGTGGTTTGCGGAGGATTCCTGTAACCGTTGCATTTTTCGACCAAATAAATACGAACTTTTGGGGTAGACAGTGATGATTGTTGATTGTAATAATATTTAAGTCTTTATTTCTTCCATATCTTACGTAGTAATTATGACACTTTAAATAATATACATTTTAGCATGTGGTTTAGTAGTTTGCTTACTTAGTTGTTACTACTTTAGTTTGTAATTTCAAGAATTTGGTTTGAAATATGGACCCTATCACGGGTCTCCTATAGCATTTATTTGATTGTTGATTTAACAAAAACATTTCAGAATAGTAACAATTTGTGGATAATTTATTTTAGAGGTATAATGCTTTTTATGTTTTAAAAGAGTACAGTAAGTTACATGTCACAAAATGTCTACTTTAAACATCTTAAATTCACTCTACAGACAACGCCCAGCATAAACCGCCAGGTCTAGAAAAAAATAATTGCACAAGAGTTCCTGAAACTGGGTGGCAGGGACGCAAAGTTTCTTATACAGGGTGGCAGGGACGCAAAACCTAAAATAAAAATTGTTTATTCTACACAAACAAAACGCACCTGTTACCTTTCATTGCTTCTGAATTTACTGATTTTCATTCCTTTGATTCTGAATCCCCCTGCGTTGAATTTTGTGTCGGTTATTAAAAAAAAATGCTCTGCAATACATTTTGACCGCGAAGGTATTGCACTTTTCTAAGAAACAGCAGTATTTTTTTTTGAAAACCGGTTATATAATTTCTACCCAAGGGATCTAGAAACATGTGCATAATTCATAGTCTCAGTTTGCACGGCGATGTATAACCAAAGTGTCTCTAAAAAAGGGTTTTAGAAATATCATCCCTTATAGGATGAATGATTTTTGAAAATTCATCCCCTTCCATACAAACTTTCAACTCTATAGTTACATAGAGTTGAAAGTTTGTATGGAAGGTCGTCATTTTTGCCCATACGAATTCCATCGGACACACGGCTTGAGTTACAATCAGGATCTCGAAACTCTAACGGCCGAACCCCATAAGCTATTTTCAGTGAAAGACAGATCGCTATTGATGATAGACAGTTTAGTGAGTCCCTTAAAAAAACTGTCAACCAAACAAATAGCTGTCAACCAAACAATAAGCTGTCAACCAAACCAATAGCTGTCAACATGTTATAGGGACGCATACATGGGATCTAATAGGACGTTAAAACCAGAGATTGTTTGTTTGTTTGTTCTATCACCAGTGCGCCAAAATTGGTGATAGATATACGTTAGAGCGTACGGCCGTAAGACGATAAAGAGGCTTGCAAGAGCTAAAGGGCGGTCACCGTCACGTCAGACTGCATATAAAAGAAATATAAGAGCGATGGCAAAACGCTGGTAAATTATTGTAAAAAATGAAACATCATACAATTCACAAAAAAAAAGCTAGTTTGGACTAAAAAATAAAATAAAATGATGTTAATATGATGTTTGTTATTGTACAAACATCATATTAACATCATTATGCTTTATTTTTTACTGACAAAAAATCAGAATGATTGCATGTATACCTAATACAGTGGAACCTCTATAACTCGAATGTCAAGGGAAATGCAAAAAAAATCGAGTTATCGAGTTTTCGACTTAACAAGAACTTCGAGATACATATGAATTAACTGCTGAAATTTCGACTTACAGAGGCGGGATTTCTAAGTGAATATTTCGATTTGTAGAGTCGAATTTGAATAATAATTCAACTTACGTTTTTAATATTAAAACAAATTACATATTCTTCTGCCTTTTCGCGTAAGATAGGCCCAGATACGCTTATGTTTTTGTCCCGACACTGTTTTAACCAGCAGCCTAATTGCGTAACACATTATCGTAAACGATTACGACTAATCCATTTGATTTTGACAGTTCAACAACATTCATTGCGTTATTTACATTGTTGAGCAGATTTTTTATCGAACTTATGAAGCAATGGATTTGCAATCTGTTTCAAAAATATTCAGATTCCGATTGATTGTGTATTACGCAATTAGGGTACTGGTCAGTAAGCATTCTTCTAAATCAGGAAACTCAGCTAGACGCCGTCTTTTGTTAGATAAATTGCTTTTGCTAGAGCGGTCTGAACACGGGCAGTGGAGAACTGTGACATATCGAAAATCAAGTACGAAAAGTCGTAGGAAAGGGAAAATAGGTTTAGCAAATGATTCTGCGGGCAATTTCAAAGCGGCAGAGAGAAAAGTACCTATTTTTATTTCGAACGTACACATCAATACCAGTGTGAAAGACATAGCAGATTATGTTGTTTCTAAAACACAGATATCTGTAAAGTTAGACAGAATAATAACGAAGAAACAGAATATGCACAAATCTTACAAGTTTTATGTGCCTGAGTCTAAAATACAAGTATTTTTGGATGACAACTTGTGGCCGAAGGGCATAATATTTAGACGTTTCTTGTACTATAGGAATATGTACGCGACTAGAAAAAATGAAAGTTCTAGTGTCGACCTTACACCTACGATAAATGGATAAACACACGTATAAGTTGGTGACCTTTAACTGTAAAAGTGTTAAACGGTCTATTGATGGCGTAAGGGAGCTTTGTTTAAATAACGATATCATCGCACTTCAAGAAACATGGTTGCTACCAGAGGAGCTTGCGTACCTACATTGTATCAGCGATGAGTTCGGATGCACCGGTACGTCGGCGGTAGATACGACGGCGGGAATGCTTCGGGGGCGACCGCACGGCGGCCTTGCTTTGCTTTGGAGAAAAAGTGCGTTCAATAATGTGTCGGTGGTTCAGTGCAGCAATCCGCGAGTGTGCGCGATTAAATTGGTGCTAAACGAAAAGACTATATTAGTGTTTAATGTGTACATGCCCACGGACGTTGGTAGTAACTTAGTGGAATTCACGGATTGCCTCAGTTTGGTGAGTGCCATTATAGATAGTTTAAATATTGAAAACTCTTATGTGCTTGGCGATTTCAATGCACACCCAACAGAAAGTTTTTTTGCAGAACTGATAGACTTCTGTCAGGAATTTGAGTGGAACTGCGTGGACACAGATATATTGGGGTTAGACTCGGATACCTATACTTTTGTGAGTGACGCACACGGCTCACGGAGATGGCTGGATCACTGTGTGGTTACTAAAGCAGCCCGTGAGTCGGTAGTTACGGCGAGTGTTATATACGATACGTTATGGTCGGATCACTACCCGCTTGTTTTAGAATGTGTTTTTGACAATGTTTGTGTAAAGCAATGTGATTTTAATTATGTGGAAAATCTTGTTGTCTGGGGAGATAGAAGTCTTGAACAGTCGCAGTTTTACACGCAGGCATGTCATGAAAGACTTAGACTTATTGATTTCCCTGATGTCTTTAGAATATGTTGTGGCAAAAGTTGCAAACAATTATGTCATCGCGCTGTTATAGATAATATGTATAAAGATATAGTCAGTGCTTTATCTGAGTCAGCTGCGGTGGGTCGGGGGCGCATTAAGCGTGGGAAAAAGAAAGTAGTGGTAGGTTGGAATACGCATGTTGGTGAGGCTTACAGGGACGCCAGGCAGAAGTTTAAATTGTGGGAGGACCTTGGTAAGCCTTCTGCTGGTCCCACATTTTGTGATATGCGTGAAGCCAAGAGAATGTATAAATCTCGTTTAAAATGGTGTCAAAATAATGAAGACCAAATAAAAATGGATATTTTGGCTTTACAACATTCAAGCAATGATTTTCGCTCTTTCTGGAAACACACGAACAGGCTGAGCAGTAAGCCTGGCCTCCCTGTGTCGGTCAGTGGCGAGAGCGATCCCGTAGGCATTGCTGACCTGTTTAAGGAACATTTTAGAATTAAGTCGCCTCTGGGTCAATGCGTATCCGAGCTTGATGTTGTTGACCATGGTGAAATTGGAACGAGATTCACAGCCACGGACGTTAAACGTGTTATCAAAAGTATGACAAGAGGCAAGTCTCCAGGTCACGATGGTCTGAGCATCGAGCACCTCAAGTTCGCGGGCCCTCATTTACCAAGAGTGTTAGCAATGTTTTTCAACTTTTGTGTTAGTCACGCGTATATGCCTTGTCATATGACTAAAACTATTGTAGTGCCCATTATTAAAAACAAAACGGGTGATATCGCGGACTTGAACAACTACAGGCCCATTTCTTTGGCAACGGTGATCGCAAAAGTACTTGACAGCCTGCTTAACAGACAACTTAATAGCTTTGTTCAGGTGCACGACAATCAGTTCGGGTTTCGATCCGGACTATCAACTGAGAGTGCCATAATGTGTCTAAAGTGGGCGGTGAGGTACTACTCGGATAGGAAAACCCCTACGTATGCTTGCTTCCTCGACCTCTCCAAAGCTTTTGATCTGGTCGCATACAGTATCCTTTGGAGGAAGTTAAAGGGAGCTGGAGTTCCTCCAGAGTTGATAAATACTTTGAAATGCTGGTATGGGGGCCAGGTCAATCAGGTACGCTGGGCCGGGGCCTTTTCAGAGCCGTATAGGTTGGAGTGCGGGGTGAGGCAGGGGGGCTTGACCTCACCCACGCTCTTCAATCTGTATGTCAATGAGCTGATCGAGGCGCTCAGCAGAGAGCGTGCCGGCTGTTACATTGACGGAGTTTGTGTTAACAACATTAGTTACGCCGATGATATGGCGCTGCTGAGCGCCTCGGTTTGTGGTCTTAGGAGGTTGTTGGCCATCTGTGAAGAGTATGCGTTAGTTCACGGATTAGTTTACAACGTCACTAAAAGTGAAGTCATGGTCTTTGGTGTCAGCGGTCGATGTTCTGATACTATACCTCCGGTCAAGTTGAACGGAATACCGCTGGTAAGGGTATATAAGGTGGGATACTTGGGACATCTTTTGACCGCTGACCTCAAGGACTTTGATGATATTGAAAGAGAAAGAAGGGCGCTGTCGGTCAGAGCTAATATGATCGCTCGCAGGTTTGCACGTTGTTCTAAAGAAGTGAAGAAAACCTTGTTTCGTGCATATTGCACCTCATTTTACACGTGCAGCCTGTGGGTAGATTACACTCAAAGATCGTACAGCGCCCTTCGCATTCAGTATAACAATGCGTTCCGGGTGTTGATGGGGCTGTTCCGCTTCTGTAGCGCATCAGGGATGTTTGCTGAAGCTCGTGTTGATTGCTTCTACGCTACGATGCGAAAAAGATGCGCATCCCTGGTGCGCCGGGTGCGGGCCAGCCCCAACATTATACTGCGTTGTATCGCGAGCAGACTGGACTGCTTGTGTGTGAATCGCTGCTGCAAGCTTTCCACATCGGTGTTGAGCTTGTAGCAGGGGTTCTCATTGATATACATGTATATATATATGGCAGTGTTAGGTTAAGTGTGTATGTTAATATTACTAACATAGTTGTTAAGAAATATTGTTACTAACATAATTTTTGAGTCATGTTACTTGCTAAATAAATATAAATAAATAAATATCTTCGCAATATTTCGGCTTCATTCTTAATTATTGTTGACAAAGTGCTTGCTGGCAATCCGTATTGAGCTGCGACGTCTTTTATTTCATGCCACTTTTTACCGCATTGATAACATCACTTTTTTCAAGTAGAGTGAAAGTCTTTAGTTACCGCTTTGTACTCATGTTGTTGTTAGTTAACATCCAAAATAATACTGACGGACAAGCTCCGCGATAAGTAATCGTGTCCTATGTCGACAAGGAACAAACATCACGTTCACAGCTGTGTTACTTAGAAAGTTTCATGAATGTATTCATTCATTGCACGTGTACAAGACAAAAACAATAGATTAGAAGCCCCGAACCCGAACATTCATTTTGGATTTTATTGCTATTATTTCGGGGAATTCCAAGTAAGATGTCATTATATTTTACTTACTACGACTTACGGAGTCTCCTTTTTGAAATTCGAGTTATAGAGTATAAATATTATCATCAATACTTCGTAAGGAAATAACATTATGTTCGAGTTACAAAGTCTAAATAATATTTAGGTATTTAGGTGTTCAGCGGAAGGGAATGGCAATTTTTTCCGACTTATTGAGGATTTCGACTTAACGGGGTTCGAGTTATAGGAGATTCCACTATAGTTTAAATCGTTAAAAAAAAATATGTTTTTTCGTGTTTTTTTTATCGTATCCAATTAGTTGTAATATGTTTTCAACAAACTATATAACTAGGATTTATTCTGAAAAACCTCAATTTTTTTTCTGATTTTGTTAACTTCAGGTCCTGTAGTCCCCTAAGATAACATCCCGGAAAGCAACCGGTGACTTTTCTCTAAAACGCTGTAACTCAAAGGGCGACGAAGTAACCGCTATAATAATATACACTTGTTCATAAGCATAACGTTTTTACTGCTGTATCTCGTTCATTGTGACGAGTCACAAAGGATGCTGCGGCATTATACTTGCTTGAGGTACTCCTGATAAGGGTTTCAGCTGTTTTAGCGTTGGTGGGGAAAATTTGTTATTGTTTTTAATAGAGATAATTATTAAGCTTGCCTGTCCTTGGATTTAAAACGGTCTATAAAATTGTGTTAAATTAAAAACGACAGTTCATGAATGTTTAATATTTCCAAGTGTAGGTATTACTCGTATAATATTATAAAAGCGAAAGTTTGTGAAGCTGGATGGATGTTTGTTACTGTTTCACGCAAAAACTACTGAACGGATTTGGATGAAATTTGTCAAACAGATAGTTTATAACCTGGATTTACACATTGGGTACTTTTTATCCCGATATTCCCACGAAATCAAGATTTATGCGAGTAGCTAGTCATTATATTTTATAAATTGGTTTAAAAAATCTTTTCAACGTAAGTTGTTTTACTTGGTTTGGTCGCTGCTTCATAGCCGAATCCTCAGAGAAGAAAAACCGAAAGAAACTCAGAGGTCAAAGTCTCTTTTACTTCCAAGAATACGAGCCTCGCAAATCGAGACAGAAATTTTGTCATGAATAATTTGTTACATGGGACTTATGGGACTCTGCCTAACCCTTCTGGGATTACAGGCGTATTGTTATGTATGTAATAATCAGACTATTAAAGTCAGACTGATTGCGAATTTATGAACGCTTATACGCGTTCATATTTTATTATTTTCATTTTACGAACATACCCGTTTAATTTAATTTCTTTTTGAATTATATATTATTGATCAGTCCACTTTTATTTCATTTTACTCCACCACGACCTACGTACGTGTTAATTCCCACGTTGAATAACTCGCTATAGAAAGAAACGAAATTAAAAAAAATGGGACACGCACATGCAATACAAATAGTAAAATTGTAATGAAGGAAAAAATAAATTAATAATAAAAAATATTAAAACTAACAGAATTAACTTATTAACAACCAAAAAACTATAAACAGTCAAATAACCTGTGCGAGGCCAAAAAGGCTCCTATAACAGCATAATGCTGCGATATTTAAAAAATAAATAACGCAGCGCTGGTATTCTGATAGTGCGAATCTATTCCTCTTTGCCCCCGATCTTCTTGACATCATTCTAGACCTTTCCTTGCCAACTCTTCTCTCAAAACACATTGTATCTTCCATATCTTGTCATCCAAGATCCGTTACCCCTGGTGGAACAAGGCCAACTAGTGCCTACTTATGCAGTGAGGAAGTGAAGCCAGGGTTCCTGGCACTCAGCCACACGGATTTCATCCTCGTACGCTTTAAATAACCCCTATTTATACCGCTATGATAGTCGCTGGTTAGATCTTTGTGTATTCACAATAATTTTATTATTTGTTGTTTCGTGTCTTTATGAAAGGATGGTTGGACTATAAGGCTCCCACAAACAGGCGCGACGCCACAGCACGACACTAGGTGCCTTTGTGTCGCCCTGTGGCGCCGCGCCGGTGTCTACGAGACTATAGAATAAGTGGGTTATAACTCACTTTGTGATTATGCATGCAAATGGCGTTTTGACGTATACGCCATTACCTTGAAGTTATTATTCTACACCTATTTTTCTTTTCTATGAATAACTGATAAAGTAACACTCAATTGATAGGTGTTCGTGTTCGCATTTGATGCTGAAACAAACATTGAACCTGGTAGGTAGTTAATTTATTAGAGTCAATAACCACATAACCAAACAGTATGATTGTATGTAAGAAATGTGTAGGTAGCAATGATGCGGTCCTATTTTCGTAACTAACGTTATAGGCACAGATAATTAAAACATTGGCCAATGATAATCAGTCTGTATTTTTTTCTCTGTAGGGCCTTTGCCCTTTATCATAGACCTTTGTCTGTTATGATCCAGAGGACCGACAGGCACTAAGGTTCATTTATAGTAGGTTTATTCGACTATATAATGACTTCTCTATTTTTGACCACACTCCCCAGTAAATTGTAACTTTCAAAGTTAAAGCATTTATTTCAAATAGGCACATAAAAAGGCACTTTTGAACGTCAAATTTTACATTAAAAATAGAACTGATTCTAAGCGCCCCTTCCAAAAGGTAGTTTCGTATGGAGAAGAAGGGGCAAGAATTTTACAATATTTTGTATACATTATTATATTTTTATAATATGTGAAGACGATGCACCAAGAATAAAAATACTATACCACAATTGGTAAAAAGTTAAAATAAAGCAATGACATATAAATTAATCACGTGATAGGTACATTGTGCTCACATATTTACAAACAGTGTAAAAATATATGATTTTCGTAAAATATTAACTACGAATAAGTCGGTGTATGAGTTGAGTTTAATAACAAATTATACAATTAAATTAGCAACTAGTATGATTTTGTCTAGACTGGATTGTCCAATGGAGCTGGACCCTCATGTTTCCAAGCATTCCTATATTGTATATAATCCTTTCTTTTTTCTTTAGTAAGGTAAAAAATATCTAACTATCACGAAGACAAATAGATCTTGTAATTTTATGCAATTACAAAGTTGTCTTGTGTATCGTGAACTCGTTATCCTCAATGCGGAAAAGATCTATAGAACACTTTTCTGTTGTCTACCATTTCTCTTTTTGCACAAAAATAGATCAAAAATATTCTAAGTAATAACATTCTCCTTTGTTTTCCTCCAGTCACATCACGCGGACGGCCAGCTGGCTACCTCCCGCAGAGAGCTGGCCAACTGGAAGGGAAGACAGCGGCAGCGGCAGTGAGCGTGATGAGGAGGAACTGCCCTATGGGTGGGAGCAGGCGCTCGACTGCCACGGGAAACCTTACTATGTCAAGTGAGTATAGGAAAGAACTAGAACTGTGACGAGCTGGTGTGATTCAATTCTGTAGAAAAAGTAGTGAGTGTAGTGTGTTCAGTAAAGTGTCGTTAAACTCAGCAGGGTTGAATATGAAAATAAAGTTATATCGAGACCGTTTGTGCATTTGCATAATTTTAGTGAAAATAGTTTTATCTATCACTGACAGCACTCTATTTTGCTGGCGAAAGTCTTATACTGCAAATAACCCGCCATAATTGTTTTAATAGAGCAACACTATGGTCTGCTAACAGTCTCGAAATGACTTTGCCTTAAAGTCGAGTAGCAAGTTAAGATAAGTAACAAGTTGTGCCTAAACGTCAGTCCAAAAGCGACAGTTTTTCATTGTGAATTGCTTGCCAGGGGCTTAACTTGCAGAGTAAGGATACCGAGGAGGTAAATTTCCGCTAGCAGCCCGGGTTGAAAGAACTTTATAAAACTACGAACAGAATTAAAAGGAAAGAGAATTTTATGCTATTATTTCACCATCAATGCACTATATGCCCCAACCTGCCTCTCAAATATAAGTAATGTTAGACCAAAACCATACCGCTGTCAGCGTGTTTATTTATTTCTATATTATCTTCTCCAACTTTCAGCCATGTCAACAAGACCACAACCTACGTGGCTCCAGAAGGCTGTTCCTGCGAGTCTCCTCCCGCGCCAAGAGACGTGGTGCTGGAGAGGGACCAGGAGCTGGGCTTCGGGTTCGTTGCGGGGTCGGAGAGGCCTGTGCTGGTGCGGTTTGTGACTGATAACTCACCTAGTGTGGGGAAGGTAAGAAAACACATGTTTATCTTAACACCATAAATTTAGCGGCAGTGCAGGACCATATGATTTATATTTGGAATACTTACAGATAAACAAAACATTATTAAATTGTAAGTGTGACTATGAACCAATTACAAGTCTTCACATATAAAAAAATGACAGTCAGTTAACAACACAACACTGTCCACAAGAAAAGGAAACATCAGTCCAAAAAAGAAAAAAATATTGTACTATAACCAACACAGGACTTGAACATGCATGTTGGTCGATCAATTCGGTGCCGTAGTACAGCGGCAAAACCAAGCCCACTCCCGGCCTTAATTACCCGGTCGATTTGAAAACCCCACAGCCCATTTTGCCTTTGATTATACGAAAGATCTTTTATTTATCCAAAACATGAGCAGTTATACACACACATGGCATGCAAGACCGAGAGCAGTGGTGGCCCAGTGGTAACAGTGGCCGCGACTTACGAATTGTAGGTCGTAGGCTCGAACCCAGACAGGCGCTTTACGTTGTGTAAATTATTTAATGACCACTGCTCTCAAAACGGTGAAGGAAAACGTCGTGGGGAAACCGGCATATCTTAGAACCAAACATTCGAAGACATGTGTCCCAGCAGTGGGAACATAATAGGCTGATTTATGCTGTTTTATGCATGGCATGCAAAATGTTACATTATAAATTATATCACAATAAATTTGAAGCCGAAGGAACCATACAAAAGTGCTTTTGACGCTTCGCAACATAAAACAAGAAAAACAGACACCTTTCACATCAGCATTTTAAAACCTCATCGTCCTTCTAGCCATTACAAAACTATATTGTTGGGGTCGGCTCCAAGTTTGACAGGATGTAGCTGAAGACCAATATTTCACATGGAGCCATGCCTTTGTGACCTCCACACCCCAGGAACTGGATAACACGATACCCCTTGGTAGAACCGGTTGTTAAACTTTCTGGCTTTGACTAACATTCTAAAACCTGACCGCCCAATTCCAGCTTGAACCCGGAGACCAGATCCTCTGCGTCAACGGCGAGGATGTCAGCCTTGCTGCTAGAGAACACGTCATCACCGCAGTGCGAGCTTGTTCCGAACGTGTCACTCTACGCGTCTGCCAGCCGGCCAGGAGTGGCAACCCTGCCAGGAGATCAGCACTGCTGTCTGCAGCTAAGAGGGCGCGGTTAAGGGCCAGGCCTCCAAGGGTCAGGTTTGCGGATTCTGTGCAGCTGAATGGTGCTCCTATGTATCCTGTAAGTGTACCTTTTGAATGTTATTAATTAATTCAAGTCCAAAGGCGGATTTTATGTGGAGATTTTAATATTATTATTTTAGATGTTACTCCATTAAGTATTAGACTTCTCAATCTGTTTAGGTCTTATAATTTGATAAACTTGTTTTTTGAACCAACTAGGATCACGGCATCTTCGTCAACTTGTCTTGATAATATATTTAGTAATTGTGATGCCAAAAATAAATGAGTGTTAAGTCACTTAACGTCCGACCACTGTGGTTTATTAGCTAGCTGCCCCATGACATTACATAAAAAACCGTATAAACTTGAATGCAGGCCTTATACCAGCGTTCTAGTTGCACACACAACCAGTGGGATTTATTTTAGAAGTATCATAATTTCGTGAGTCATATACAGAGCCTCAGTGAAAGTGAGAGCTTTACGTCACAAATAGCAAATATTGCATTTATAAGTCGTGTTTCAAGAGTTGACACATTTTTTACGTCATGGAGCGACGTCATTTGAACGCAGATGAAATGCAAAGAGCTGTAGGATTAGTCGTTGTAACAAGTTTAAAATAATATAGCTCATAGAATTACACCATCGTTAGTAGAACACGAGAATCCTAATAAAATTTACGGAGCGCTTTTTGATGTTGTGCAAAATGAATACCAGTCTATTTTCAAGACCAAAACGATTAACATTAATGGCACTTCCGTTGGCTTCAACCAATGGGCTACTCCAGGTATTTATAAAAGTAGAGCGAGACTATACGAGTTATATGGTTTAAAAAAATACAGGTTTGATATTCCTTTCCTAGAGTATGTAAAAAAAAAATCAAAATTATTTAAAAAGATTTGTGCTATTGCTAAATCAAATTTTTTAAGCAATTCAATTAAAAATTCCAATAATAAAGTAAAAACCACTTGGAAAATTATTAACAATGAAACGGGTAAGTCGGTTAAACAAGAAAATCAACTTGAGATTATGATCGATAACAAATTAGTTTGTAGGGCAGCTGACGTAGCTGAGGCATTTAATGAGTTTTTTGCCAACATACCTATAACTACGACTTGCTCCTTAAATTCGTCCCCGTCTAAAGCTGAGAACCTTTTGAATAGTAGTGTGCCAAAATGTACTCGCTTATTTAGCTTCGAACATGTAACGCCTAGTGATGTAATTAACGTCTTTAACACTCTTAAGTCTAAAAACACTGCTAATTACTGGGGCATCTCCATTAAACTTTTAAGTAATATAATAGACATCGTAGCCCCTTATCTAGCTATTACTTTTAATAAATGTGTTGATCTAGCAACTTTTCCTGACCTCATGAAGAGTAGTAAAGTCATACCATTATTTAAATCTGGTAATAAAAATATCATTAGCAATTTTAGCCTATTTCTATCTTACCAGCATTTAGCAAAATATTTGAAAAGTTAATACTTAATCAGTTGCTAAGACATTTTTAACTTAAATAGCCTACTTCATAATGAACAATAAGGCTTTACAAAAGCACGTTCGACTACAAATGCGGGTGTTGCTCTGCTGAAACACATATTTAATGCATGGGAGAAGTCGCAAAATGCTATTGGAGTTTTCTGTGATCTCTCTAAAGCCTTCGATTGCGTGCGCCATGACACGCTTTTGCGTAAACTACGTCATTACGGTGTCCAAAACGAAGCTCTCAACGTAATAAATTCTTATTTACATAATAGGTTCCAATGTGTAAATGTCGATGGTGTGAAATCTTCAGAGCTACCAGTTCAGTCAGGTGTACCTCAAGGTACACCTTTTTACCACCGCTCGATACTGGGTCCATTCTTCTTCTTAGTGTATATCAATGACTTACCATTCTATTTAAATGATATCTGTGACGTTGTACTGTTTGCAGATGATACCTCTCTTATTTTTAAAGTAGACAGGAATAGACAAGATTTTGACGACGTAAACAGTGCACTCTCAATGGTTACGGATTGGTTTAAGTCAAATAACCTAGTTCTCAATGCCTAGAAAACGAAATGTGTGAAGTTCGTCTTACCGAATGTTAGAAATCTAGGACCCAACATAGTCTTAGATAAAGAGCTGCTTGAAACTGTAGACTCGGCGGTTTTTCTGGGCATAACAGTAGATGCCAAACTTCAGTGGGGACCACACATATCAAGCTTAGCAGGGAGGCTCAGTTCAGCCGCCTACGCCGTCAGGAAAGTAAGACAATACATTACATTGATACAGCTCGGTTAGACTATTTTACTTATTTCCACAGCGTTATGTCCTACGGTATTCTGATGTGGGGCAAAGCCGCTGATATTCAAAATATATTCGTCCTTCAAAAACGAGCTGTCCGAGCAATTTATCAGCTAGGAGCCAGAGTTTCTCTTAGAGATTTTTTAAAGATATTGGTATTCTCACGGTGTCATCTCGATTCATCTTCGCCAACATCTTATATTAGGCAAAATATACACTTATACACCAAAAACAGTGATTTTCACAATGTTAACACTAGAAATAAAAACAAACTACGTGCTCCCTTTCACCGGCTTCATAAGGTCCATAACTCATTTGTTGGGCTTGGTATAACTTTTTATAACAAATTGCCCTCTTCTTTACTAGATTTACCTTTTAATGCGTTTAAGGCTCAAGTAAAATCCAACCTTTGTTCAAAGGCATATTATTCCATTAACGACTACTTAAACGATAAGAACTGTTGGTCGCTATGATAAACTC
Organism: Dasypolia templi; assembly: GCA_963555695.1. Classification (NCBI taxonomy): domain Eukaryota; kingdom Metazoa; phylum Arthropoda; class Insecta; order Lepidoptera; family Noctuidae; genus Dasypolia; species Dasypolia templi. The sequence continues at coordinate 2,355,474 of OY743148.1, read as the reverse complement.
AAGACAATGTTCGTGTTCTTTCTCCAGTATCAGCTTACCTACTGACAGGGTAAATGAGTTCATATATTTGTTTTTTTTTATTTGACGGTATACGTCAATTATTTTGTTATCTTCATTTATTATTGACATGATCTACTCATTACAATGTTTTTTAATGACCTGTATTGCAATATGTAGTTAGCTAGCGACCTCGACAATTGATAATATTATTCTTGCCTGAGCAACCGGCAGCAAGTTCGTCATGCTCCCTTAGATGTCACTGCTTGCGGTAGCGTCGGGGGTCGGGTTTCCTCCTTCCCTGAAATATGGCGAGGGGGGGTAATGGCTGACCTTTGCGTTATGCTCGTGAACGGGTGCTGCTTGTGGTGACTGGTCGTCTTGCTGTCAATGGTTTTATTATTGTTACAGTAATTGTTCTGTTAATTTATTTTACTTTGATGGTCCTAGTGTATCATTTATTTATTTTATTTGTTTGTATGATAATTCCAGTATTGCATATGTAAGCTGCCTTGCTCTTTAGGCCTGGAGACTTTTATTTATGTATTAAGTTTTGTTTACATTCATTTTTTTTTTCTTTTTTTTTGGTATTGGCGTGGCTAGCTGGCGTATAGCAATTAATTTAATGTTTTGGTAATTACTTACAATTGTTTAGAATCCAGTTCTTCTAACCGAACAGACAGCTGCTGGGGAGTTTGTTGCGCCACTTCTTCTTCCCAGCTAAAGCACTAGGAAGTGGTGACGGGCGGGCGTGTCTTATGTAATTTTGACGTTCGAAAAGGGCTGATTCTCAGCCTAATTTGAATAAATGTCTTTTGATTTTGATTTTGATTTAATGTCTTATACCGCGTCCAAAAGCAATCATCGCGCTCGATGCCATCATTTGAATGAATTTTGACGTTCAAACGCGATTCGACTTTTGCTTAAGACTCGGCCTTTTCTACCAGTCAAGCTTAGGGTGATGCAGAGACAAAACATGGCAGGTGCATCATAAAAGTTAGGCGATGATGATTCGATGTGTGTTAAGTTGATTAGTTGCCAATGTTGACTTAAAACTGTGGTCGTCAAATTATAGGCGGCTATTTTACCTTTATTTGTTTCAATCTATCGTTTCAGAATTGCGGGTAATTACGTTGAGTCAATTGGCTAATTTAAAAAATTCTGCAACATTCATTTATTCACTGCGAATTTTTCAAACAAGTGATAATTCATTCATACAATTTCCTTCAATACATGTCGGATTGCGCTTTAAAATATGTTACAAAAATTGGATGCTGAACGATTGAAACACACACAGAAATTATAGGTTTCTATGGAACACATTTCAGTGTGTTCCAAAAATTATAATATGTTGGGTTAATAAAGAATTGTTGAAATCTACCATATTCAGTTAATTTTTTTCGGTTATGTCCGATAACTAATTGATATGGATTTGTTCGACAACACATTTCAGTTGACATAATGACGAATGGGATGATGACTGTTATTAAATAATTTCGTAAAAATAATGTAATTTCAAAGAAGGCATAGAAAAATTAGATAATCGAAAACATCTGGTAAATCGACGTAAATATGAAGAAGATACACGCTTTAAAAGTTTTGGAGGGAATTATTACCGTCCTTGTCGCTACAGTGCGATGCGCTAGTTTCATACTAGCGCCGTACATTGTCCGTACACTTAGTTCATAGTTGTGACGTCACTTCTACGATAGTGTTGCCTTTGTCTAACAATTATGTTAAACGTTAATAACTCCTTGTAATATTGTTTGCACTATTTAGAAACAAAAAATTTTTTTAAATAATAATATAAAAATTGTCATCATCACTATTTATTTGCTCCCTAATTTGTAAACGAACGTTTACATTGATAAAGGTAGACTAGCTACTGCCCACGACTTTGTCCGCGTGAAAATACTTGTTCCCCGCCCCACCCCGTCGCATCGCATCGCCCGCCCGCGCTTTTACTTCGTATTCGCTTACCGTTCTCTCCTTTTTTCTTTTTGCTCGGCTACTAAGAGTCCTAGTATAGAGATATGTGGGTGTAAAGTTCACCCATACGCTTTGGAAAAGGGAGGATATGCCGACCGGTTGGGTGTTGCATCTGGTGGGCAACTGCCCGACGATTGATGTCGGGATGTTGTATATATGCTAGTTGCGCGGTAAACTCTGCTTGCGCGATGCAGGATTTTGCGTGACGTCAATGTGATACGTTGTTCGCATGTGGCAGTGTAGATGCCGCCACAATAGCGTTATGTTTAGTAGCTTCTAGCCTTCCTCAAGAATTGAACCATCAAATCCAAAAAGAGTTTTTCTTTCTTAAACTAGGTACACTAAATTCTAGGGAAGTTTCTACCTTGAAGTTAACATTGCTGCAGCTGTGTCCCAGTTTGTAAGTTAGTGTGCCAGTAAAACGACATTTCAACTTTGTTTATAAGATAGTCTTCTTCTTCGTTTTGTATATAGATAGTAATATATACGAAATCTATGGTTTTGTATGTGTTTAAAAAGCGGCAACCGTTTTAAACAGGTGAAACTTACGCCTGCCACCTGTTTGTCTACTCGTATCATCAAGAAAAAAGGACTTATTTTACATGAAATAAGATCTCTTTCTCATTTCCAACAACATACATTTTCAATTGTTTAATAAGGACACTTTTAACGTGCACGTCTTTCTACATTGTTCTTACGTGAATAATTTCAACATGAATGATGCAACCAATATTTTGTGACGATATATTGATTTACAAGAGTGTCCATGGAGTTTCTTGTCTGTTCTTTTCCATATGGACGGGGAGCCCAGAGGGTTTTTGAGCACACACACCAAAATACCACACGGCGTTCCCTCCTCCTGCCGCACCAACTCAGTTATCAACTTTTCGCCCTGCATATACTTGCTCAAAAACCCTCTGGGCTCCTCGTTCAATAGTAACCTACTTCGCTTTCGAATGTGCAACTAGCTTCATCTTTTTGACTGAACGGCTCCTTTACTTTTCAAAAGTGACTATAATTGGTTTAATTGAAATAAATGCTTTGAGTAAAATTAATTTTCTATTCCAGCCCTCGGCCTTCTCCCTCGGCGATCTCTGCTTGCCTCCGATGGCGAATGTCCTAAAAGTCTTCCTGGAGAATGGTCAGACGAAGTCTTTCAAGTACGATACCACCACCACCGTGGCAGATGTTGTGACGAGCCTCAAGGATAAGCTGTGCATCACTGCGGAGGAACACTTCAGCCTGGTGGTGGAACACGTCAAGAGTTTGAGAAGGAACAAGCTGACGCTCCTGGATCCCAAGGAGTCTTTGGCTAGGGTAATTTGTTAAATGTTTTTTTTTATGGAGACTTCGCAACCCCGGTTGCTCGAATTGAGGTCCTTTGAGATTTTCAAGTTAAACCTTTTTACTGGGCAGTAACTATCAGCTAATTCTTGTCTTAAGATCGGTTTTGGGTAGATCGATGCATCAGTTCAGTATCTGTACCTACCCAATTACGAGTATTCAACCCGCCTGGCAAGAATTTATATTTCCTCATCTAACTGTCTTTACTTCTAAGAACTAAATAATCGACATGTATTAAAACGCACCCCAAATAAATCCCTGTTTAATATCCTAAAAATATGATTGTACACTCTAGTATAGTAAATGCGCCTCTTTTTGCTAGCCTCTGATATTATGATTCCCATGTTGTTGTCCTAAAATACTAAATAGCCAATTAACTGCGACCAACTAGGACTGTTGGTCATAGTATTAACCTTAACCTTACCCACTTGGTCGGGGTGCCCCAGTCTAGATACTGCGAATAACTTTTGGAAAAGGCTTGAAAGTTATAAAGAGGCACATTTGATACTTTTTAGGGGAACAATTAAATATTTCCCTTTCCAATCTCCCCTACCAAACCCATGCATATTATGTATAACAGCAAGATATTTTTCATCCCCAGGTAATCAGCTTGGTAAGTCTAGTAGTCCTTGAAATAATTAGAACGCTTTTATGGTATATACGGTTGTTTAGTTTATATGGTGAAGGTCTAGCCACTCCTAGGACTGATCAATGGCTGTAGTCAAACCTTAAACATAAGTACCTAAGTTGTTTTTTGCCTGGAACCTCAACAAATCTTGGGTCGGAGAGCAATGAGATTAGTTTTTTTGTAGCTTTTAAAATTAATTCACCTTCTTGTGGAGCAGGTGAACAGAAGGATACTGAAACATCTGTTCACCTCATCGTCTATCTTCCTCGTTCTCACGTTTTGTGCATAATCAGCCTATAATTGGTAGAAGTCACATGTCCTTAAACATTTTTGGTTCTAGGACTAGGAGGGTTTCCTCACGATGTTTGTTTTCCTTCACCGTTTTGAGAGCAGTGGTGATGAAATTATTTACACAAAGCACAGAACCTGCCTGGGTTCGAAACCAAGACCTACAACTCGTAAGTCGGAGCCGTTACAACCACTGCTCTCACATTATATACCCACCCGCCTATAATTTCAACAAGGATGTGTTACCAATGAGTTGTAACAATATAGAGAATAAAGAGTGTTCTTGGAGTTTCTTGTCCGTTCTTCTCGTAAGAACCTACTACTCTTTGGAATGGGCCACTAGCTCCATCTTTCTGACTGACCGACACCTTGACAATTCAAAAGTGCTTGTAAATAGTTTCAATGTAACAGTGCTTTGAGTTCAACCTACTTTAAAATACCCCACAAATCTTTCCAGATCGCAGCCCGCCCCGGCTCGTACAAGATGCGCTGCCTGTTCCGCATCGTGTTCATGCCGACGTCGGCCGCCGAGCTGGCGCAGCGCGACCTGGCGGCGCTGGACTACCTGTACCTGCAGTGCTGCAACGACGTGGCGCAGGAGAGGTTCGCGCCCGAGCTGCAGCCCGACGTGGCGCTGCGGCTGGCCGCGCTGCACATGCACCAGCATGCCTTGGCTAATAACATGTCGCCGGCGAAGCTCACTGTTAAAGCTGTTGAGTGAGTAAAGCACGATTTTTTGGTCAACTGTGGTTGTGTATGTACTGGAAAGCCTTTCTATTTAAAGGTACAGTTGTTAGAATATCGCGGGTGGTTTGAGTTTCGCACGGAACAGGGAAGCTGCCAATAATGTTGCCAATTTTCATGAAATTTAAAACCATGTTTGAACAATAATCTTAATATAAACCTTAGTTACGAGAATAGTTGAGTGTCTTTTGTACACGGCGTAGACGTACCTATTATTTATTATTTTTAGCCGGTGTTGTCCCATTGCAAGGGCATAGCCTCCCTTTCTGCTTTCCACTCTTGTCTGTCTTGAGCTAGTGTGGACCAGTCCTGTCTGTAAGCGTACCGCCATCTTCTTCTGGGTCTGCCTCGATGTCGCCGACGTTTTCGGGGATCCACGTGGTGATATTTGGCCCATGACTCGTTCAACATGCGGCGACCATGTCCAGCCCAGTCCCACTTAAGCTTGGCCGTTTTTTTGGTGGTTTCGGCGATTTGTGTTTTGGAGCGCAGCAGTGTGTTTCTAACATGTAAGCAACACAATCCGTACCTGTTGCTTAGGTTAGTGGATGTGGATACATAGTCTTGGACCATCGACTGTTACAAATGTCTATTTCTAAATTAAATGACATTATTGTTTACACTTTTCAGGAGAGAGTTCGGTCTAGAACGGTTCGTTCCCAGTGGACTGCTAGAGAGTATGAAACGCAAGGAGCTCCGCAGACTGATCGCGCACTTCCTGAAGATGAACTCGCAGATGACTGGCAGCCAGAGGCAGTTGACACAGTTACAGGTAAATTATTTACGAAAGACAGGATTTGTGAGAGAGAATTTCCACAATGATTACCCAAAAATGTAACTTGCGAGAATTAGGAATGTGACGTCATTCACGTGACGCCATCGAAAACTTATTAGTTCGTTTTGTAGCCGATAGATATCGCTGCAATCGTTTAACGAACAGACTGCTGGTCAAAGATATTTAAATATATAAATATCTTAAATCTCTTTGCTGCTGGTCTACCCGGAGAACTTTTTCTTGCACACCATTCAAATACTACATAATCTCCACTCTTAGGCAGGCTTGGTGGCTTTCTGTGCATACACACACACACACCACCTGCATACTCACTCACTCATTCACTCTCACTCACACCGCTCACACTCACTCAGTCTCACTCACTTATACACACACTACGTCACAATAGGAAAACTGATTGGTTATTGAAATACATAGACATTAATTGCCAAAAGATCTATCTGGACTATATTTAATAAGATACCTACGCCACTGTCTTTTAAAAACTGCCACTGTCTCCCTAAAAAATATTAATTTGAAATACGGTTATGTTATGGCAGGTCAAGTCATAAGTGATAAGTCATTTATTCAATTGTTTAGCATAGGTACAATAAAATGGTATAAAATATAATAAAGGGTGCGCTATGTTATGCCAGAGGGCATACAAATGTTTGTAAAAAACGGTGAAGTGATCCAGCCAGCCAAGTCTCAATGATAAAATAATAAAAATAAAAGCTGGACAGTAAACAATTAGCAAAAAATAATAATAATAATAAAAAGCAATGGAATCATTTTCAATAAATTAGAAAAACAACATTATATAAATAAAAAGAGGTCCAATACATTGCATGTCAACACAGACCGAAAACAAATATTAAGAAGACTATACACAATACTAATGTCAATAAACAATACTGGTGTCAATAACAATCAAAGAATATAACTACTCTCTACCGAGAGTAACAATACAGCTAGTGTCAATATACAAAACTTATGTTAAAAGGACAAAAATACATAATTATAATATGTTATTAGCTTTATATCAACATTCTGTCATTACTTTTTTGTCTGTTAAAAATTCCGAAATACTTTAATATGCTTTGTTCACTAGTAAGGATTTTAGCCGTTTCTTAAACAATCTCACGTTCAATTCTTTGATTGGCCGTGGTAAGCAATTAAATATGACTGGTGCCATGCAAAATACACTTTTATACATTAATGCTGTGTGGGACCTCCTTACGCATATGCTATTGTTATCACGTCGACTTCGGTTATTAATGTCTGACATTTTTTCAGCAATCTCATAAATGTATAAGGATGGAAGAGTCAATATTTTAAATTTAATAAATAATGTTTTACAAGTATTTATGGCCTGTAATCCAAACAGACGTTTGACGTTCAAAAGTGCCTTTTTATGGGCCTATTTGAAATAAATGCTTTGACTTTGACTTTGAAACATTGTTCTGATACACTTTTTTGTGCTTTAAATATTATTTCCCTATTTGATGAATTTCTCCAAAAATAACACCATATCTCAACACTGAACCCACCAAGCCATGATATGCTGTGACTAAAGCATCCATACTCATCACTGAGGTAAGTTTATGTAGGGCATAGGCAGACTTACTAATTCGTTTGGTTAGCTCCTCTGTGTATTTTTTCCAATCTAGTTTATTGTCAATTGTTAAACCTAGGAATTTATTTGTGTTTACTTGTGTTATGCGTTGGCTGTCATAGTATATACTCATATTTGTGTTTAAACGTTGGCTAAACGTAATTAATTTCGTCTTTTCAATATTTATTTTTAGATTATTATTATCTAACCATTGTACTATAGAGGTTATTGTGTTAGTAATTTCGAATATAGTTTTGAATGTTTGTGCTATTAATGGTCACACAACGAAATGCAACAAAACGAAATGCTCTATAACGAAAAATTCAGGCATTCGACTTAATATTTTCTACTTTACGCACGTAATTTGCTTTTACAATAATTTCAACTAAATTGGAACTTCACTGAGGTTGATTATGATACATATAATACACTGCTACAGTCCGTTCACAGTTTACCTCTGAGTTTGCAACACTGTCATAATCACAGTGATCTTTATAACCGTTGCAATAAGGTTACTGTTGGGTTGCTGCCATTAACAAGTCTGCCAAATTAACAATGATCTTTATAGTAGTTAATATAAGATTGCTATTGGATTGTGGACTATACAAGGATCTTATAGCGCTATAATGACGTTCAGGGGCCCTGTTGGTAAACATTTTTGCAATTGTTTTGAGAAATGTCACTTGAAATGTTTTAAAACAAAAAAAACAAACAATATTGTGGCATTAACGAACCGCAGCGCGAAGCGATAATAGACCTAGTCATGTTAAAACGTGCAAATAACAGTAAACCTTAAGTTTAAATGATATATATTATTTTATTATTATATTTCTGTAAATAGGTTTGTACAAACAGTTTTAAACGTCAATCATATGTTAAAAACTAGATGAGGTCGGCGTTTCCTATCTGACTACTCAGAGATGAAACGCCGAAACAAACTTAGAGGTTACAGTCTCTTTTAAAGTCCATACATAATCTTGGTCAGATCATGTGAAGACCATGTAGATGTGAACTTTATGTCACTTCCAGGCTAAGCTCCACTACCTGGATATAGTGGCTGGTCTGCCCAGCTACGGCGCCAAGTGCTTCAGCAGCAGCCGACCAGAGCGAGTTCTCCTGGTTTCTCCAAGATTTGGACTCAGTCAAATCGTGGGCAGAAGTAACTCTGTGGTAAGTTGCTATCACAAACCTTTACGACGAAGTTTCCGTAATCAATACGCTAGCTTGTCAAGGCCGCATGAATTCGCTGGATGCTGGATGGAAGATGTTAAACGAATTACCCTGAGGACGTTGTAGATTTTTTTTGTAACATTTTAAAATTCGTGTAACATCCAACATAAGCTAGTCGTCTGACATTACAAAATTCCTACTAGAACTTAATAAATCATTTATCTAAGCCTATCGCAGTGAACTGCTGGGTATAAGCCACACCTGGGTAACTGCCGCATTGGCCTTGTGATTGCAAGCGCGTCTGATGTGCGTGGGGTCCTGGGTTCAATTCCCAGGTCTGCCAAAGTGTTATTTAGTTTTACCATTAGGAATTTCTTAGTAATAGGTCGGAGTTTGGAATTTCGCGGTGGTATACCTCGCGCGCGGCGCCTGTTCCTGCGCTGGATCTCTCCCCGGGTGAGGGAACAGAGGGTACCTGTGTCTGCGCACACTCGCCTGCTCTATAACATTTCCCGCACCGAAGACTAATCACCGTTGAGATTGGCCTCCATGGCCGAAATACGGCAGACAGTATTTCTCCGCTTTTTTTCTCCAGAGGAGAAAGAAAGAAAAGGCATTTTTGAAATTCGCACAGGAGTATGCAGTACGCAGTATCATAAACTTAACTAAACACACTCTAAAAAAAAAAAGTACTGTACGAGACCAAAAGGCCCCCATCTCAGCATAATGCAGGAGGACTATTATAAGCCACACTATAGTTCCGAAAAACACCTAGTTTGCCGCCTTTCGCAATCAGTGTATGTGGCAATGCCAACCATACATAACAATATCGTAGCGACCCTGGTTTTCTGCGCCTCATCCCTATTTGATCCCATTCTAGCCTCAACCCATCGCCTCTCTTGAAGAAGTGGAAGGCATCAGAGTGAAGCGCGACTGGTCTAGCGGCGGCGCAGACGTCGCCATCTTCTTACAACGAGACCGAGTGCTGGCGCTGTTGATGGATGAACGAGATGCTGCAGAGATGCCGCTCATTATTGCTGGGTACGTTTAAAATAACTATTTTTTTTGCCAGAAAAAATGGTTTTAAGGGTGCATTCTGAAATTTGGCAACATCGCATTATCTGTAAAAAAAATTGTTATGTTTTTTAATTACTAAATGAAATAAATTATGAAACATCGTGACGTTGCCAACTGTTAGAACTTAAACATTTTCCAAAATCGGCATAAAGTGTTTAGTAGTCAACCTTAAATAGATAAAAAAAACTAATTTAAGTACTTTTGCAGGTACTACCGCCTGGTGACTGGTCATGATTTAAATGTCGAACAAGAAAGGGAGCCCATGACAGAAGATATTGGTAAGTTTTTGATGAAGCAATCATTGGATAATGTGCTGATAATAATAATACATTTTATTTGCCCATTGTTCCAAATATTACCTTGTATTAGCTTTCCAATACTTGATATAATCAAACTTAATAAAATTGCATTTTTTTTTTAGCTCCACCATACTTGTCGCAACACAACGTGGTGCCAGCTAAATGGAGCTACCTTAACTACGACGACCCGAACACGCTGTCCAAGAAGCACTACGCCATCTTCAGCATGCCTCCCCCATATCACTCCACCCCCGACCAGAACAAGTCGCTCGACACCAACATGAACACCAACATCAACAACAGGAACCACAGCAACAACTCCAGCCCTCTAATAGGCTATGACTCAAAATCTGGCCTACTAGGTCACGATGTTCACTTCGAGAAATGCAAAAGAAACGATGATTTCAGACTCTTCGATCCAAACGATGCTTGCTATCTCGATGATGGCATGGGCTTCGACCTTCAAAGTGTTCTATCCATGGAACTCTTAGAGAATGCGTCGAACAACCCAAGGCTTGTAGAAGCCAAGAACGAAGAAGTGCTAAGAAGAGTAGCAGAAATGCAGAAACTAGTAGAAAACTCCGAGCAATATTTGACTGACAATTGTGATTACGATGCTTATCATGAGAATTTAAGAGATGAGCTAGTTGGTAAAGAAACTTGTGTAGATAATGTAGAAAGTGATACAGAGTCTAATACTAGTAGAATGACGGACGACGCACCTGGTATATTGAGACATAGTGATTCCTTGCTTTTGCTGACTGAAACTATAAACCAAGGGCTGAATGGTTTGAATGTACCGGAGAGTGGAAAAGATAATAATAGCTTAACCACGCGACAATCACAAGGTCTCAGTGCTATTCTTAATAACTGTGGCCTGACTGATGCTTTGATAGCCCTGAACAGCGATATATGCCACTCAGAGAGTGACAATGATTCGCTTTACACACCCACAAGTAGTCCTATACGTAAACATCAAAACAAAACGACCACGACCAAAGGGGTCCGGACTAGCTTTGGTCTAGTTAGCCCTGACGCAACGATAGACAATAAGGAACCGAATCTAAAAGAATATTTGAAGCAACTCAGAGAAAAGAGTAGTAAAGAAGAAACAAGAGCGGCTGAATACCCGTTCTTGTACCAGGAAAGCGTAGTTGATAATGATGCTGAGCTTATAGATTTAACTTTGATACCTCCCCCACAAACGCCCGATGAATTAGACTGTGCTACGCAAGTGCCTCAAATTTTACCCGTAGTTCCGCCATCGTTTGCTGATGACAAAGTAAATTCGCAAGAAAATTTATCAAATGCACCACAAAATAATGCGCTAGACGAATTTCTAGCGAATGTTGCAATACAACCACCGACTGTGAAAGTCACTCCAGCGATAGAGTTGACTCCAGAAGAAATAATGTCGTATATCATTCCACCTCCCCCGGCATCTAACTCATCAACTTTAGATAGAGAACAAGTTAGTTATGCTAATCATAGTCAAATACTTGAAGCAAAAAATGAACAAGCAAATGCCGAAGCAAAAACTGCCAACGGTGATGTATTGAAGGGAACTTTAAGTGTCAGTGAGATTAGGAATCTGTTTGCAGCAAAAAGCCTTAGCGACGCCAGAAATAGCCTTCTGCTTAAAGATAAAAACAAAGTTTCTAATCAAACGAAATCAGATTCGCCTAAAGGTAAAAGAAAAAGTGTTTCGGGTGATAAACAGGCGAATGGAATCGCGCATGTCATAGAATACCCAACAGTTGAGAGGAAAGGAATGTTTTCATGCTGCAGTAAAGACAAAAATAAGTCTGAAGAGAATTCAGACGAAAATGAACAAGTTGAATCCAAAATTCAGAATTCAGACTCCATTCCCGATGTCTGTGAAATTAGACCACCGCCGAGGAGAAAAAACTCAGACTGTAGGAAAGCGCCCGAGAGACCACCGAAGATTCCACCTACACCTGCACCGAGACCTCGGTCCAACTCATTTACCTGCGCCAACAACGAACTCTCAGTTGTCGAGATAAGTAACAATCACTTCAGTACACTGAACAATAGGAAGTTAAACTACAAAGTCGTCTGTGACATAAACGAACAACATATGCAGAACGCTCCACAACTGCCTCCGAGATTAGAAAACAAAGTTCTGTCACCACCGCCACCGATACTTCTACCTCCCAAAAAGCCGCCACTACCTCCCGTCCCGAGCATCGAAGTGCTTCGACTGAAGAATTCACAAAAACAGTCACCTATCAGGAACCCAGAGCTACGTTTAGCCAGCATTGGCTCCCCGCACTTCCAACGTAACCTAAATACCTATAGGAACCTTGAACTCGAGAACAGATTGACTGACGAAGAAACTCAGAACATCCGATCATCACCGAACTACAGTTCCATGACGTTACAGACCCGTCATGTGAGATCAAACTCAGAAACAAAAAACACAATTTTAAAGAACAATACGGCACTGTCTTTGTGTTCTCCGCAGATGAACAGGCGGTTTAGCAACCGTCCGGACTTATTGAACGGTGCGCCTGGCGAACGAGTCTTCAGTCCACCTTTATCAGAGAGGCAATCCTTTCGGCGAGACAGTGCCAGTCCGACTCCAAAAGTGCAAAACCATGTGAGGTTCAAGGATGAAGTCGTTGATGATATTCCGACGCCGCCTTCTCCTCCAACGGTGAAGTTTCCGGAGTTCCAGTCGGGGAACAACGGACACGTGTCGATAGAGAACCTGCTGTGCAAGACGGAGGTGGCCGTGGACGGACTGCTGCAGAGGCTGCACCAGGTCGCGCAGAAGTGTTCCCATCAGCATGCGCATGGAGGGGGCGAGGATATTGATGAGGCTAAGTTTCAGGTGAGTTCAATGAGATTATTTAATTGCAAAGTCGACGCTAAATCTAAAAACAAATGTAAAGAAAACAACATCAATCTGTACAGTTATTTTAAGATCGCATCGCATCTCTAATGAACGGAAAGTATGGCATTTAAAAAAAGAGACGGTCATATACTGATATGACTGACAACCCTCGATAAACTCTTATAAACTTTTTCTAAAACACGATGTGCGCCGGGACCCGGACGTACCTACAAATTTCGCGGCGAGATTTTATAGCGCACTAGATTTTCAACTCTCGGTGTTGAGTAGAGCATTCAGAATCTAACAGACTGCATCCCAGCGAGTCGAAAAAACACACTGATGGATTTTCAACTCTCGGTGCTAAGCAGAGTGAGAGAAAAATGATTTAATTTCTGTAAGTAGGTTTGTACAAACACTTTTACACGTCAATCATATGCTAAAAATTAGATAACGTTTTCTACCTGGCTACTCTGAGAAGAAAGGCCGAAACAAGCTCAGAGTCCAGAAATAATCTTGGTCAGATCAGTGAAGATTGGTGTCTGAAATGGTCTTTTGAGGAAAGAACCACACAGATTAAGTGGAGCTATCCAGTCAGTGCACGCATTTGTCAGTAATCGTGCAGCTCAACTCAGAATATAAATGAGCTCACCAATTCGACGAACAATACCAAAGAATGGACATAGGAAAAAGCAATGACCCACATAGACTTCACATTCACAATAATTAAAATAATATTAAAACTCCAGTGCGCGTTAACCCGCCACGATGTTTTTATTATTAACGACTTCGTAGGTACTCGAACAAACAGTCAACTGCACATCAGTGGTCACAGTTGCATTCAGAAAACCATTCCTTAGGTACTTCTACGAGAATAAGGCGCTGTCAATGTCCAATTTGTTACTGATGTTAAAACCATTTGACGGCACGGTTGGCGCAGTGGTTGAGCGATCGGCTGTTGCGCTGCGTGTCGCGGGTTAGATTCCCGCACGGAACAAATATTTGTATGACAAATAGTTGTTCCGGGTTTGGGTGTCTTGTGTATGTGAGTTTTCATGTTTGTGAACGCACCCACGATACAGGAGTAATTCCTAGTGGGGCAACGTTTTTAAAATAAAAATAAAAAAGATTGTTCTGATGAAACCACCAACACTTACCTACACCCATATTTTAAGTTGTCTCCTCGAAAGCTACTCGACTCACAACTCTGTTAAGGAGATCTCAAGGCGTGCCTCGGCAGATCCTCAAAATTGGTATTCATAGTCGTCAGATTATGGAAATAATGAGGTTCCTCGAATGAGTGTGAGTCGAGGTGATACGTCACGAATCCGTCAGTAAAATCTTCAAAAGACATTATGAAAATCGGATAAAATACGCTTGTTTTGGTTAAAACTTCCTTGCTAACTACCTCAAAGAAGCGTCAAGGTAGATGCCGACGTACCTTAAATTTGACAGTTGGTTCCTCAGCTCAAACTAACCTCGATTATGGAAACTGTTTGAGATGAGGATTAAAATTGCAACTATGAATATCAAACAAGCTAATTGAGGTTGAAGTCGAGGAAATCATGAGGTTTTGACTTAGAATATGGGTGTATGGCTAGTATTTGAAGTTTTTTTGTGTGTATACAGCGCGCTCGCAGCGAGTTGACAGCGTGCGCGGTGACGTTGGTGACGGCGTCGCGCGCGCTGGTGGGTGCGCTGGGCGGCGCGCTCGGCGGGGCGGCGGCCACGGCGCTGGCCGACTGCCTCACGCCGCTGAGGAGACTGTCTGATTTGGCACAGGTAGATGTGTTTCTAAATTGAAGACTACCTGCAGTATTGTCTATCCTTCTCCCTGTAATCCATCCAAAGGTTGTCCTTAAAAGACAGTTTTTAGCCATAAGACCGTCCATTGTGCCACCCTATGTAAAATTTCTAAATTTTCAGGCCGTGCACCCGGTGGGATTTCCCATCGCCAACTTCTCAGGAGACCTAGGAAATGTTAACAAAAAACAATGAAACGACTCTACCTTTCCACAAAATTTAAATTTAAATTATAAACGGAAGTCGAAATACCAACTTCATGAATTACAAACTTTCATCCCCTACTTATCCTCTTCAGGAGATGAATTTTCAAAAACTTTTCTAAGAGCTCACTATCGTTAAATATTGAACATTTGCGAAACATTTCATGCTTCTAGACCGAGCGGTTTAAGCTGTGCGTGTTCTGTCAGTGAATTTATTATTTTTAATATGTAGATTGCAACATATTAATGGGTTTAGTGTGAGATTGATGCATCGAAAGTCTATGCTACATGTGAAAAATTGAAAAATGTCCTTATTTATCACTTACCTACCTACAGATTACCAAATCCGTGTCATATTATATTAATAATTTTCATGTCTTACTCGCAGGCCCTCGGTAGACATACATCAGCGCCACTTCAAACCCGAAACCTTGTCCTTCGAGTCCACGACGTGACAGCCGCCTTCAAAGAACTGGCTGGCGCAGAAATGGCCCAAATCATCCACGAATACAACGCCAAGAACACTCAAGGTCAAGGGCAGGAGAACAACTCGACCTTGGAAGGACAACTGGCGCTGAGAGCTGAATGTCTAGCAAATGTCCTGGCTACCTTATTGAGAAGCCTCAGAGTATTTTCTCCGTAATAAGTGGGAAAGGACCAAATTCTGTCTTTTGGGTCGACCATAATTTGTTTTAAATATAAAATGATGAGCATAATATTAATAAGAAGGGAATGATGAAAGAGTACTCTTAAGTACAACGTTATGATGTAAATGGACGTGTGGAATTAGATAGGAATATACTATTATTTCTATAGCGCAAATCATGACGTACAATTAGATGACGCATACGTTGTCCAGTGATACCTATATCAAAAACGATTTTAGATATATGATTTTAGTCGAATTAATCGACTCACGAATCGATTTATAACATGATAGAATAAATTACTACATTTCTCTCGATTAAAAATTAGTTGAAAGTAATTGGAGGATAAATCCGAAACAAGCGAATATGACGTTCAATATTGAAAAGTTCCGATAAAAGTAATAAAAAGAGCAGCTAATAAATACGAATATAACTGTAAATCCATTCTATGTATAGATTTAATTTGTTAATCGATTTCTGTTGATAAATAAATAACCGTTACTAAAATGAGACCAAATAAATTTAGGTACGTTTTTTAAATAATTCGAAAGTGCTGTTGTAGTTGGCAACATTTGTGTTTTAATGGCTCCTGTATACAATGACTCAGCCTTGATCCTCCACAGATTGTTTTATACGTGTTCTGTGATGGACAATTTCTTCACGAAGGCTAAAGAGATACTTTCTAAGATGTGTCAATATATATCGGGGCCATTAATTTGTAGCTTGTAAATTAAAATGTAAATGTTGAACAAATGTTCACATTTGTTGTTATTAAAATTATTGTGAAGTATTTTAAAATTTAATTATCGCTTATTTTTAACTTGATGCATAGTTTCGAACTTGCGGTTGATACTAGATCAGTCTTTATAATATGGTGGTAATGATTCTATATAAAAAATATCATATCGCGTCTAGGTAAAACTATCACATAATAGCTCTATATCTTATTCCTATTTTAAGAATAGGGATAATCTGAAATAAACACCTATGCTTCATGTTAAAAAAAAACTTCTCAAGCAGAAAAACGGATCCACAGAGTATATCAGTTTTTCTGGCTTCTATTATCTATGATTCCGTAGACAGTGTTACCATAGTTTAATTAATTTTACCTTAATACTATCTAATTATACAAGAATTAAATGTGTATTTTCTATTGTAAGATGTGTGATTGGATATAAGGTGCGAATTATGTAATCCTTCAGCGTCTAACTTACCATATCTTAATACTGTAGGCACCTGTAATCAAAGATACCACTAATACGTACCTATACTGTGCAGTGCATATTTTCTCTTCGTTGTTTTACACCTAAATGTACTAAAATACTTAAATACTCCATTAAAGGGTTGTAATGATATTATCGATTTGCATAAAGTTTGGTGTTGCTAGCTATTAATTTGTTTAACAATGTTGCCAGCAATCGTTTTTTGGTACACGCGATGTGCTGATATTAAAATATTGGTGCTATTTTGGAAAAAAGTGTACGTTTTTCGGTATTGTGATCGGTTGAACTGTAATGATTATTTGCGAGTACATACATAATAATTATGTAATGCACCAGTGATTTGAATTTTTTATGTAAATATCAAGTAAGGTTGTTTTTGCAACGCAATAAACTAAACTAAGGCAAACTGACGCAAGATGTATTGATAATTTAATCTGTTTCTATTTTCTCTCCTGTTTAGTACAATTTTGTGTTATTTTTCTCTGCTGGTATCCCAAAGCTTTTATAGGAACCAAAGATGAGAGTTTTCATATATTTTATGTTGTTTCTTGATTTTGTTTCCAAGTATCGTTCACTTTCGGCTTGATATAAATTTCTTCATGTATTGAGCAGATTATAGTTCTGAAATGATGAATGGATTCTCTTATTTGTTGAATTGATACACATGTCAAGGTCACCATTGTTAAATGCAATTGTAGTTAATTTGCCCAACATAAAACTATTTTTATACCTATAATTAATTAAAATCACATTAGATCTCCAAAGATTTCAAAAGAAATTCATATATTTCGATTTTTATGAATTTTTACTCGATTTTAAAGATCTTTTTGCTAATGATGGCCTTAGGCTTAGTTCCAAATTCACCGATGAAACTGAACGCGGTCAGCATATCTAAAACGCATTCAAGAGCTGTCATTGTCAGTAATCCACAGAAAATAATGACACTGACGGCTCTAAAACTTAGTCTATGTGCCGTGATCGCGTTTGGTTTTTTTGGTGAAGTTCGCCCTTAGAACCCTGCAAGACGTTTTTAGTTTATGGTCCTTTATAAATTCCTGTTAGGACAAACTCTTGTGTTAAAGCAAAAGCATTCGCTCAACATCCATGTGTATCAGTCAAACAACAGTTTACATGTAGAAAATTGTTGAAAACATAGTTTATCGTTATACAAGATAATAACACACCGGTTTATTTATTGTTCCCAAGTAACGATGCAATGCATTTGATGTAATAAACGATATAAATATTTATTGCAATTTTATTTTTGCCTTTTTTTTCATTCTGAAAATCTTTTTAAGTAGACACACAGACCAAAGAAACGATGGATAGACTATATGAAAGATATGATGCGAGTATAAAAAAGATACTACGATATGTTGGACTGACCCCAAAAAAATTAGGATTAGGACGGGAGAGAAATGATTGACGGTTTTAACAAAAAAGTTATTGTTCCATTGTTTCACATTTTGACTGCGTAGGTATTGCAGTTTTCTATGCAAACAACAGTTTTTTTTAATGACCGACGAAAAGTTTCTGTTTCTGCTGAATTCATGGTTACCGGTTGCGCTTCGATGTCCTCGCCTGCCACCTTGTATAATTTATATTGCATGGGTCGAAGTATATTTGATCTTTGGTTCTGTCACTAAGGGCCTAGGCCTATATAAATTTATTATAGTCTTGCTAAAACATTAAAAAGGTATGTAAGTATAAAAGTATCAATTGAGGTTATGGGATGGACACTAAAGATGGCGTAGTCCATTGTCAAAGTCAAAGCATTTATTCAAACGAAGGCACTTTTGAACGTCAAATTTTACATTAAAAATAGAATTGATTCTAGGCGCCCCTTCCAAAAGGTAGTTTCGTATGGAGAAGAAGGGGCAAGAAACTGCACCGTTACTCTTTATAAATGTTATACAATATTTTTTATACCTTAATTATATTTCTTTATGTAAAGACGATGCACCAATAATAAAATTACCCTACCACAATTGGTAAAAAGTTAAAATACGGCAAAGACATATAAACTAATCACGTGATAGGTACTTACATGGTGCTCGCATATTCTCAAACAGTAAAAGTACATTTGATATTCCTAAAATATTAACTAGGAATAAGTGTGTGAGTTGAGTAAAAATAACAAATTATACAATTAATTAAATTAGCAAACAGTATGATTTCGTCTTGACTGGATTGTCCTATGGAGCTGGACCATCATGTTTCCAAGCAGTGGACCATCATGTGTCCGTAGTGTCGTTCCAAGTTACGGGCGTATCCAATGTCGTTGCGATTTCGGACATAAGATTAGTTCGGGGCCCGAACTAAGAATGAATGTCAACACTATTTGACAGTTTTCCTTACTCCCGATGTGCTTTTACCCGTTTGATAAACTTAATTTTTCGGAAGTAGGATTCATCCGATGTATCTTACTACTTTTCGAACGGGCCCGTATCTTTATTGACGGACTTAGAGCCCTGGGCTGACCCAATTTAGATAGATTGACATACTAAGTAAGAATTTCACCAATTAAACTGAACGGGATCAGCTCATCTAAACCGCGTTCGAGAGCTGTCAGTGTCAATATTCCACAGGAAATAAATGTTACTGACAGTTCTTAAACGTGGTTTATGTGATATACGGCAAATAGCTTGCATAAATCATTTATAAATTCCCAACCCCCAATTAATGAGTCCATTTTTCGAGCCACCCTGTCACGTATGGCACTCAATCCAGTCTTCATCAGTAGGCTCTAGTCGTTATTGCTTTTCCTGGGTGAGTTCTGAGCCATTTTTCACATTCGCTGGCATAGTACTTCTTCAAAGCACTGTGGAATCCCCTATCAGAGGCTGCATTTAATGTCTGCAGTGAGGTTGCAACGTCAAGGCAAAGCATTAAGAAAAAGTTACTGGTCTCTGCTTCCTCCTTTTTTTCAATGAACGTTGAAATGTTAACGAGCATTCTCGAAAGTGGAAGGTGTGCAAAAGTTACGGTAAATTTTCCGTAGTCTTCGTGAAATTCTACAACAAAGTGAAGCGCTATTAAACACCATTGAATACAACCAATATTTATTCATATCAATGAATATTACACAGTGGTGTGTAAGTCTGCGCGCGCAATATTATCCACCCCATAGATGCGCAAACTTACACGCTTGGCCTCTCACGCAACCATATTAATACGACTGCCATCTCTTCCAAAAAGGTTAAACTTTCAACACTAGCCGAAATTTCAACGGTAAACACAAGTAAAACGATCAGTAAAACATTGTAATTCCACCAGGTTTTTCATCAGTTATACTTGCAAAATGTCAATAAATTAGATCAAAGGGCTACAAAAACTTTGAACTCATCTAGACTTGCCGTTTTCTTTCACATCACAATATTTTTTCGGAGACGCATGCTGGCATCCAAAGCAATCAAAACACAACTAAAGTTGAAAGCATCGGTGTTGAGTAATAACGAGTGCGCAATCTTATCGCCAGCGAAATCTTACACTACCCTACCCTAGTTAAAAACGCTCGGCACATTCGAAATAAGTTCGTACAGAAATACCAAAATATTCATATCGGTAGTCCTATTAGAAATATACTTACCGCGGTAGAATCAGAATCAGAACTTTATTTGCTATGAATTTAGGTACAGGTATTAGATATTGTACATGAATTAATAAGATCGGCTAGTCTACCCAACGGCGTGCAAGTTATTAGGTTCTTTAACTAAAATATGAATATAAACAAAACATTTTCAACAAAACAAAACAGAAATTATTGTGAAGTCAATTAATAATATTATAGCTAGGTACATAAGTCGTACATGGTCAAAATTGCAATTAATTATAACAGTCATAATCTGGAAAAACTCATACCTTTAATTTAGAAAGTCTTTCACTGAGTCACACTTGTTCACATTTGCCTAAAAGTAGTGCAGTTACCTTAGATTTAAAAATGTTTAAAGAATAATCCTTAAAACCATAAGGTATTTTATTATAAATGACAGGTCCCATCGTCGTAATACTTTTCCTTAACAGTGCTGTTTTGTAATCACCCGAATGTAGCAAGTTCTTGTATTGGGATCTCAAAGGGCCATTACGTGTTCTTATATTGGCCCGTGACGGGAATAAGTAGAGATACTCTATAACATGCAATTATTAATTGTAAACCAACAATGCTTATAGTATTCTTTAAATTACTGATTCATCGACAAAATATGCATACCTACTTGTTAGTTATTCTTAAACCAATTAGCAACTCAAGTATAGGTCCCATTTGCCGACAAAAACCTGCATCTTAGACACAAAACAAATAAAAGCTAGATGCCAGCCAAGCAGCCCAAGAAAAGAGAGATGTTTTAACATATACAAGTTGATACGGTAAAGTAATTGGTCTCGGTAATTTAATGGTACCGATAATACTACACAATGTAGATACTAATTAATTGGAAAGGAAGGAATGCTATGACCGATATGTCGGCAGGTTGGATCCGATTCATTTCTCAATTAAACGTTTCAGATTAGATGCACATTCTTTCTCATTGTTTTGCCAAGATTTCTGTTCTTATTGCTCTTTTGTTTTATCTTGTAGTTATTATTTAAATTGCTACTAAAACTTATAATAACCGGATCTTTCTTAATTGTGAACCTGCTTTACCAACTCGACATTTGAAAAACAATCAATCCATTTTTGCCTCAAGAAAACACCAACTGGATTAAAATTACCTTCAATGAAATCGCAAAACGATTTCCAGACTATAACTAGCTACAGTCCTTTAAAAAAAGAGATTAATTCAAGTGTTCAATGGCCATGCATTACTTTCGCACCTTTAATTGAAAAATATGGGGTATCATTGATAGGTGGTTGACCAGTTAGGAACACAGTCGAGGGCTCGGGGCACATAAACGCTCCGAAGGCCCGTGGAAGGCGTTTGTCACGGCCACTCGTACGAAGCCTGTATTATTTTCACACGATTGCTTACGACCGGTTATAACACATATAGAAAAATAAATTCAATAGAATAGATGCTAGATCGGTGTGGAGGGTTCAGTAGGAATAGATTCTAGATCTGTTACCTGAGTGCCTAGATCAAAATTTAAAAGATGGACAAGATAAGTAAAAAGTACCTACAATTTAATTTGTGCTTCAGGAACAATTTTTTATTTAATTTGAATAATAAATTAAGTTTCGCTCACTCAAATACAACAAAAGTCTATGAAGTAACTACTATTTTAAGGTGTTTGATGGTTGTACAGCAGCATAGTATAAAGTGGATCTACCAACTCCCAAAGAAACTCAAGACTGTTTTTAAGAGTTAAAGATTCTTACATAGACACTCAATAAATTTAGTTTCGAACAAGATTGAACGATCAGCTAACCAATTCATCAGCTCTTAAAAGGCAACTGCTAAACATAGGATCAATCAACACAACTTTGATGCATACACATTTGTACAAGTTTATAGTTAGTTGAGCACAGAAATTAGCAACATCGTATGCTTAGGATTTTAGATATTTGAATTTCAACCAAAACGCTAATTTAGGCGTTATATCTCAAAAGGGTCTTCTAGAATTGTTATAATTTTGTTCCGAAGAAGATATCTTAATTTAAATTTATATATTTCAATAATTAATAATTATCTACTTTTAAGAATAATTATTCAATACTTAATTAAATCAACTGCTATAGAACAGTTGCTCGTTTAACCAACACTTATTGAGTAATGTATTACAATGTTAACAACTAGAAAAATAATCACTTGCGGATCTCCAATCAGCCTGCGACTAGGCTTGCTAGCAAAAAGATGTCCATGAATGCTGGCCTAAGAAACTGTTGCACAGTAAAAGCTACGTTTTATTACCGAATGTAAACTAAACTATCTTTTTTGTTATTACCTCATGAGATATGATTGTTAAAATTGGCATATTTAAAAAGGGCACATCGGACATTATGGGAGGTATGAAAAGTTGACGTAAGTTTTTGTGAGTAAAATAGTTCGTTTCGATGGTGCGTCATTTCAAATTACTTGGGCCCAGCAGGTGGCCACGTTAATCGCGCGTCAATGACGTTCCTCATGTCCTCTAAAGTGCAGGTGTAGGGACACTTCGGATACTAGCAAGTGGGCCATCGCCAGTCGTGCTATTCCGTAACCATCTCACCGTGAAAACTTAGATTAAGTGAGCGTGGAGTGAGCTGTCAGTACCATCACTGATGCAAGGTATTGACCAAGACAGGATGACACTGACGGCTCACTCCACGCAAGTCTTCACGGTGAGATTTTTACAGAATCGACATGCTGATCGGGAGCACAGCATTCGTACCTGGGTAGGTACTATTCTGAACCATAGTTTCTTAATAATTAGTTTATTTATGTAATTAGTAAATAATTAAAAAGGGGATAGATAATACAGAACTACGAGTATATCCATTCGTTTGGTCTCCAGAACCAACCAAACCAAATAGCACAGCACACACACTGTGACCCTAGCTTTAAATATCGGGTGCTACCTATGTTCACAAATAAGGAGTTCGACCGCCGTTTGTTCAACCCTGTGTTTTATATCTTATTACTCTTGTACAGGGGCTAGGCCTTTAAATAACTGGACACATATCGAGAAAAACAACGTCTTTTACATAACGTATCTAATGGCGGTTCTCAGGAGACAAAAAGAAGCAGAATTGTACATTTTTTTCAAGATGTGTTTGTTAATGATGGTTTACCTTGTTTACTGATTTTGGTTTATAATGCGTCCTAAAGTTAAGTTAGGTTAGCATTGAAACTTATACAAATTTTGATCTAGGTATAGAAGAGAGCGTAATCAAAAGTTGAATAATTAAAAGGATGAAAAATGGAAATGTGGGTGTACTATAGGTACACCACTGCCTAACCCTTCTGGGATTACAGGCGAGATGTTATGTTATGTTAAATTAACCTAGCTAGAGGTTGCTATACAATACTACCAAAGGTTTAATTCAAAAGCATACCAAAGTGACAACATTTGTGGCAACACCGAAGATTTTAAAAAGACAGGGGACTAGTGTATTGACTCAAGCATAAGCGTTGGTATACCTACAATAGGTTAAGGAGATTTCACACGACAAAGAAAAAATGTTTGGCTGAAATCACAAAATGTCAGTAGGTGACATTTGTTAAATACATTTTTCGATACACAACCAGCAATAATCTCTTACAATTACATAGGATCAAAGTCAAAGAATTAATTAGTGTGATTTTTGGTGATACAGTAGGTCTTATAGTAGGTTATGGTAACTCAAAAAACAACTCATTAGGGCATACACTATTTAATTAGCAAAATATTCAATATTTAGAATACAATTAATTATAAAATAAATATTCAGAACACAATAGATACGTCAAGTTGTTTCATTACTCATCAAATAAAATGTGATCATTTAATAGCAACAAATCCTGAAAAATACCAATGCCTGATCATTTTATTTCTACGCTGTACTTAGGTGCCACTTCAGATGATATCCAAGGATCGTTTTAGATGCCCGGGCTATGCAATGCGGATCACATGACAAACTAAAGGCTAAGATACACAGCAGCCCTAATTGGCCGATTAAATAGTCATCCCTGATGGATTACTCGAATTATTATAATGACAGTAATTTCGAAGGATGCATAATTATTGTGATAAAGCTTGTGGATTAGTATGTGGACAAGGACATGTTGGTATTTATATCTGCAGGTTGACTTGTCAAGTTGTTTAACAAGCTGATGTAATATTTAAGTTAACTTGCGTTTTGAATTCTAAGATGGAAAAATGTTTGCTATAAGACTGAAACACAAAAGGAATTACAATTCACGTTGCCCTTATCTAGTTCAATGGTTGAGCTGAATGGTGCTGATCCATGCGTCATGTTCGTGAACGGGCGCCGTCAGTGGGGACTGCTCATCTCTTAGCTGCCACGGCTTATTTTTAATCATTTATTTTTTGGATTGTTTTATTTATTTTTTGCTGCCCTCTGGACGCTTTTAACGTATACGGTTTTTCGTTCTCACATATAGGAGCAACATTAATAATGTAACTAATATATTTGTAAAAACAAGATTTTTTTAAAGAGTGTCCACGGAGTCTCTTACCCTTTCTTCTCCATAGGTACTGGGTACCTACGCTTTGGAATGGGCAACAAGCTTCATATTTCTGACTGACCGGCTCCTTGACAATTCAAAGAACGGTTTAATTGAAATAAATGCTTTGAGTTTGAGTTGAGTTCTGAACTCAAAACTCACATTCAAAGCATAGAAGTATGAAAAGGAACAGACAAGAAACTCCACGAACCCTCTTTGAAATGAATATCTGAACAAGGTCATCTTTAATAAACACTATAGTTTTAACATCAACATCCCATTATACGGACCAGGTTTATACAAAACAGCTTTGCGAAAATTTCAGTAATGAAACTGAACGCGATCAGCACTTTTAAACCGAGTTCAAGAGGTGTCAGCGTCAATATTCCATAACAATTTTAACACTGAACGTGTTCAGCACATCTAAAACACGTTCAAGAGCTGTCAGTCTCAATATTCCAAAAAAAATATTGACACTGACAGCTCTTAAACCTGGTTTATGTGCTCATCGCGTTCAGTTTCTTTTCAAAGTCAAAGTCAAAGCATTTATTTCAAATAGGCCCACAAATAAGCACTTTTGAACGTCAAAATTTACATTAAAAATGAACCGATTCTAGGCGCCACTTTGTACACCACACTGTTTTACAATATTTTGTATACATTAATTATATTTCTATATGTGAAGACGATGCACCAAGAATAAAAAAACTATACCACAATTGGTAAAAAGAATTAAAAATAAAGCAAAGGCAGATAAATTAATCACGTGATAGGTACATTGTGCTCACATATTAACAAACATTGTAAAAATATATGATTTTCCTAAAATATTAACTAGGAATAAGTCAGTGTGTGAGTAAAGTAAAAATAACCAAATATACAATACAATAAGCAACTAGTATGATTTCGTCTAGCCTCTAGATTGTCCTATGGAGCAGGACCAGCATGTTTCCAAGCATTCTTATCTAGGATATAATCCTCTAATTTGTAATATGCTTGTTTACAAAATGTTTTTTAACATGAGTTTAAAACTTTCTTTCATTTAAATGAAATTTTTCACAAGGTATTTTGTTGTAACATTTAACACAGTACCCCATAAAAGATGTATGTACTTTAGATAGTCTGAAAAATAGTTGATCTATTATATTTTTATTTCTAGTGCTAATATTATGTCTATCACTTATTTTATTAAAAAGATGCAGAATTTTTCTAACATACATTATATTTTCATAAATGAACTGGCAAGGTACAGTCATTATATTTTAATCTTCTTAAATAGTTCCCTAAGAGATACGCGGCGACGTAGATTTTAAATGGCTCTGACAGCTCTCTTTTGCAAAATAAAAATGGATTCAATGTCAGCAGCCCGACCCCACAGTAAAATGCCCTATGACATAATGCTGTGGAAGTAGCTAAAATAAACCAAACGCGCGGTTTCTACGTCTGTTAACTGTCTTATCTTTCTAACAGCACACGCTGCCGAGCTTAGTCGCCACGACAGAGATGTTATATGGGGTCCCCATTGTAACTTCTCGTCTAGCGTGATTCCTAGGAAAACCGTCTGATTACTAAATTCCAGTTTTTCTCCGTTCAATATGATGTCACATTCGCTACTTCTAACATTAGGTAATTTAAATCGAATGCATTTGGTTTTTTTCTCATTTAGTACCAAATTATTTACCGTAAACCAATCTTGGACCTGAAGAACAGAGTTATTTACGTCGTCAAGATTTTGTTTCATTGGTGAAATCGTCACCGATTTTTGTGTCAGTGCCAGTATACCATAGCAAATAATGACAATGACCGCTCTTAAACGTAGTTTATGTAGTGATCACGTTAAATTTTGTTGGTGAAATCCACCCTTAGTTTTCGAAGTTAAACGAAGTTTAGTAAACTTAAATGCTTTGGTTCAAGCTTACTAATCCTGGTTTCACATCAACAACATTTTACATGAGACTGATGTCCCTGCACCTGACTTAGTCGGACCTTTTTCTCCTCGACACCTTCAGGAACTAGATGGCGTGCAAGTACTTACAAGGGCCCCCTAATGACATTTAAAGTTCATAATTATGGCAGCAATAACTTCTTATATGCTGATTAATTAATTAATTTGTTGGGTCAGGTTTAATTTAATTACAATTTTTTGTAAGGTTTCAAGACTATCGTGGTTTATAGAAATTAAACAATTTTATTGTGTTTCTTCAGCTAGGAGACAATAAACATATAAGCAAGAAGGTCCAGTTACAACAAAGCTCCAAAAGGCACTGATCCAAAAGATATTATTTTTTTATTATTCGGTAGGCGAGTGAAAAATCGACGAATGCCGAAATCGAACATGGTTGGATCGGTTCACTAATGAATTCAATTTTCACTTTTGATTCATTCTGTGGTCAGACGTTTCACTTCGAGATACCGAATGATTTTGTAACAGAAGTGAAGCGTTCTGACTCCTCACTTCTAAACTCACTCACTCGTTCTTTTTCTGTGTAGCACTTATGTGTGGTTGCAGCATTGCGCGCACAGTAATTTTACTACCCTGCACTGCTTGTCCTATAGAAATAGCCATGGCATATCCCCTTTGTACAGGACTTCTTATGTTATTAAAGAAATTCACTTAAGCATAATGGCTTATAAAGAAGCCAAGTGTAGAATTGGGATAGCAAGTGCTTCAAAGCACTTGCTATCCCAATTCTACACTTGGCTAACAAAACAGTTGTCAAGGCACAACTGTCAACCCAGACATGGAACCCTGGCCGCAAAGTGCGCACAATAGCTAGTTTTTTTTTAATTTTAATTTTATTATTATGTAAGGAAAGTAAGGACTCAAACTCAAACTCAAACTCAAAGCATTTATTTCAAATAAACCAATTACAGGCACTTTTGAATTGTCAAGGTCGGTCGGTCAGAAAAATGAAGCTAGTTGCCCATTCCAAAGCGTAGTAGGTACCTATGGAGAAGAACGGGCAAGAAACTCCACGGACACTCTTTTAAATCAAATTATGTTTACAATAGATTGGTTACATCATTCATGTTGAAATTATGCATGTGAGAACGATGCAGAACGTTAAAAAAAAAAGGAACAAGTTAAAATACAGGCAAAGGTTTCATTAGACAAGGTCCAAATCGCTGTGAACGTAGATTTTGCAAACTAGACTTGTATTTCGTTGCGTCTGAAAGAAAACATTCGAACCGCGGGATGCCTCGGAATATTAAAATACGACTGGATCCGTAGTTTTTTCCATCTCTTTATGAGGTGCGGAAACATGATGCATCAAAAGCCGC
Source organism: Dasypolia templi (assembly GCA_963555695.1). Taxonomy (NCBI): domain Eukaryota; kingdom Metazoa; phylum Arthropoda; class Insecta; order Lepidoptera; family Noctuidae; genus Dasypolia; species Dasypolia templi. The sequence goes on along the minus strand of OY743148.1, from coordinate 2,327,455 downwards.
GAAAGCAGTAAGATCGATGCTTTCGAGATGTGGTGTTGGTGGAGGATACTTCGTATACCATGGACCGCCATGAGAACGAGTGAATCTATACTGGAGGAACTTAACATCACCAAGCTGCTATCTACCAAATGCCAGGAGCGTGCCCTCATCTTTTTGGAACATATTATGCGTTCACCTAAGTATGGTCTGGAATGGCTTATGATACTGCACTGGCAAGACGGTCAGACGCAATTAACGAGGCTGGTGGAGGCAGCATCTACCGTGGGGTCCACACCGCAGAAGACCGCAACTTGGAGACGCGTCGTATGTGGTCGCGATCCTCAGCATTGAGGGACAAAGAAGAGAAAGAAAAAATACTTATTTCTTCTTGAGGACCTCCAACATAATATGAAAATGAAGCATATTCAATACAGTATGATACTTCTGAAACCTCTCTACTGCAAGAATTACCAGGTATTTTAAAGCCAGCGTGTCAGTTATTTGGCCAGTTTTTACATCGGACCAACCCTCCCAGGCAAAGGTCACTCCAGCTAACTAAGCAAAGAGTATATTATTATCTAAATGTCAGTCGCGTGAACTTTCCTTACCGACTTAGCGCATGGGTTATTAATTAACTTTTTCATTGTAACGGAAAAATACGTCACTTTATGGTAGAAGGGCAAAATGCTAGTTTTAGGAATGGCACCCTTTTCTCCTATACCTAGCCCCACAAAAAGTGCTGATGCAATTTATTTATAACAGGCTTCTGCCCGCGACTTCGTCCGCGTAAAGTTAATTATCCTCCCGACCCACCGCGTCGCATCGCATCGCCTGGGAATTATGATTTTTCTTTTTGCTCGGCTCCTTAGAGTCCTAGCGTGATCTTTAATGCAAAAAGATTTTTTTAAATCTGACCGATAATTTCAGAGATTAGAGCGTTCAAACAAACTCTTTAGCTTTATTATTAGTACAGATTAGTATTTGTATAGAAGGATCGTATTAGATAAGCTTCCAATTCAAGTCGAAACTAAATCATACCATTTATCGAACCATGCATTTATCGAACTATAATTTCACAAAAATAGACACCTATAATGCTATCAAGAGGTTTAGATAATTAAACCTTGAAGTTTATTTATCTGAACTTCGTAGGTGTTCTTAACAGTCATGTTAGCGTATTTCTTTTGCAGTATGTTAGCTTTACTTAATATTTAAAAAAAGTAAATAATAATATCAGACATTCAGACCTATTAAATATTGAAAAGTATGGATAAGTTCTCGCGTGTGGCCTTTATAATTTAATAAAATGTCAGAAAGTATTTCATGGTCTGCTGGGCACACTCATACAAAGGTCATGTTTTTAAAATGTGTACACCCTTTTAAAGAAAAGGTTTGCAAGAAGAAATTAAAGGACCAAATTTCGAGCACATAACAGAAAAATCGCGTTTGTCTAATGGCCTTGTTCCAAGAAGGAACTCATAAATGAAACCTGCTTATAAAAATAGGACCAGACAACGTTTAATTTCATCAAACTAAGTCGTCAAACAGAAGACTAGAAAGCAAAGAATCATTATCACCTCTTCTTTTCTCCTAGCATTCGAATTACAACAAAATCTAATGCTGCTCTATGGAGACTAGACAAAATCAAACTAGTTGCTTATTGAATTGTACAATTTTTAAGACATGATTTTCTTTAATTACTTTCTCACTCACAAAATTAAAACTTGTTAAAATTTAAGGGAATTCATCTACTTTTACAATATTTGTAAAAATGTGAGCACCATGTATCTATCACATAATTATTAACCAGCCATTGCTTTACATTTGATTATTTTTACCTCTTGTGGTAAAGTAATTTTATTCTAGGTGCATGCGTCTTCACACATAATTAATGTTTAGGTACAAAATATTGTAAAACATTTTAAAAGAATAACGGTGGGGTTTCTTGTCCATTCTTCTCCTTTTGGAAAGGACAACTAGAATCAATTCTATTTGTTTTCAAAAATTGCCATCTAAGTACCTATTTGAAATAAATTATTTGACATTGACTCTGACTTAATTTAGTTGGATCCATAGACGTTTAATTACCATACTAGACATCTCTAAATAGCTCCACATCCATGTTTTTCAATGTAAAACCTAGACTTTTTAAAAGGCATCTAGCTCCGCCTAATCCTCTCTAAACAGCATATCTGAACCTCATGACCGATGTCAATGAATCCCACTTATTTTATCGCTAACCCCTTAGTCTGCACCAACATTCCAACAAAACCACGCGTTAGCTACTGCGAACTATATTAGAAACTATTGCAGAACCTTAGGGAATCACGTTTCGCTGACTTGCAGACTTGAATAGAATTCTGAAGTCTTTAAATGAAGTTGTGGTAAACGCGCGCGTTTAGGTTAATTTTAACAGGGTTTGTGGTAAGGGTTGAGTCGGGAACGCATTCTGGAGTCGAGTTTAGGAGTTAGCGAGTGCAATGCGCCGCTCATGCAGTTCCCTAACCGGTTTCTAATCGTTGTATTTCGCCGCCGCCGATCGGGCTTTGTGTGTCTCGGAGAAAAAGTTAAAATAACTTCAATGAAAATGTACCAGCTCTATCTTTGTAAAACGAAATTCTTAAAATTTTCACTCACTTGTTAATGCTTACAAAACCATACATATTTCATTTGCCATTCTTAAATTTTCTTCCGCCTTTCAAGTAAAAGAATCTTGCGGTATTGGAGAGGCATGTAGGTACCGTTCTTGGCTGGCAGTTATAGCTGTTGTTCAAAAGTCACAATAACACCAAAGGCCTGCCTAGCAACACTCGGAGACCATTCTAAAGCATTGCTTAAACGTAAGAATGCACCTGACTGCTATACAAAACTATTGTACAAAGAGTATAATTAAAATATGGGAGCTATTGTACAACATAAAAGTTCCCGCACTCACAGACATCGATCAACTGTAATGAACTGATAAGTCCCATTGGTCACACACTGGAAAAACTATATATAAGTTATTTGGTTCTATGCAAGAAAAAGGGCATTTTCTGTCAACTGAATAAATTATTCTCAGTTAATGAAAAATGAGGTCAATCTCGATGGCCCAAATATTATCGCGTCGGTATAGTTTTGAGACTGTGGGCAACATTTTAATCATTTTTGAGTTGCTTTTATACATAATTGCCCTGCAGAGTTTTGTTACACTACTACCTACTTATAACCCACAACGACCTCATATAACTCAATTCGTGTGGTAGGTAAAGTCAGGGAAATTAATTGTTCAGCTAATTACTACGAAGTTAAATTGTCCGTTTATTCAAATCACAACTCTCATTATTTGACAGTAATTGTATGAAATGGCTATAACACGCCAAATTATCATACGATATCTATGTGCTTACAAATAAATTTTCTGAATGTAGGAAGGTAGGTACCTCATCAAACAGAACATTTCAAAACCATTTCTCCAGACAACGAACTTCAAAACTCAAAACTGTCCATCATAAAAATTCTAATGGCCAATCAAGTCTCATCAATTATTATAAGTTAATCGTGGGTGCGCAGGCGCACGGACAGCGCGCACTTTCGCCCGCTCGCGGCCGGCAGCGCCACATTTCTCCCCAAGGACATCAGAACCTGTCCCTACTGCCGACAGATCAGATTGTACATAAGGTAAGCTCTATCGAGGAGTATATGGCAGCCATAAATTATTTGTTTATTTAGATTTTGTAGGGTTTTTCGGAAAGGGATTTGGAAATTGCGGAACCTTTAATCATATAAACATAACCGTATCTTTATTATCTGTATCTCTATTAGCTACTTACCTGACGTACTAAATAAGTTAATAATAAGAATAATAAGGAACTATGGAATTTTGATTTTCTATTAAAGAATACATACATAAACTCACGCCTTCTTCCCATGGGGGTAGGCAGAACCTACAGAACGCCACCTGCTACGATCCTTACATACTCCTTTTGCCTCGTTTACGTTCATACATCTGGTCATACACGAGCGCCGGTTAAGAGTACTACGCACTTGACCTTTCTGAATAAATGTTCCCAAATATATAAAGATTGTTTAGTTCTCAAGATTTGTTTCCTAAGTCGAGCGCTGGAAACGAATTATTTAATAAAGAAAAACTAGCTGCTTCCCGCGACGTGGTCTGAGATGCAGAGTGAAATGTGCCCATTTACTTACCCAGGTCATGGTCTATCTGTGTGCCAATTTCATCCAAATCCGTTCAGCCGTTTAAGCGTGAAAGTGAAACAAACTTACTTACGCATTTAAAATATTAGTTAGGATGAACAACCCTCAAGCAATGGAGAAATTGACAAATTTTAATTGGTTGAATACGAAGCTTTTGGCTACTGTGTAAGAGTATTTTATGTCATTTTATTTTTGTAATGTGCGTTTTGTTTGTGAACAATACACTTTTATTTCTTTCTTTCTTTAATAAAATAATTTTGTTAGAAGAAAAATATCTAAGTTGGTCGGCACTAATGTTTAAACGTAGATACTCTGACTTCTGGGAGACAGTTACAGATACGATCAATTAATTATGGTATATGGTGGCATTTTACATTACTACCTACTGCGTCCCACTAATAAAAACTAAACTGATTATGTATAATATCTGCCTGACTACTGATTATTTTACATAATTCTAATGTCAACTCTTTATTTACGGCTTTTGTTAACAGGATATTAATTCAGATTTGTTACAGTTGACCATCGATCACTAGTGATCGATCCAGTTGACATGGGAATCATGTCATTTGGTTTAAATAGGTTTCTAATATTGTTATTTTATTTTTATTTTATTTGTCTCTTATATTTTGTGAATGTGAGAACGTTGTAGGCCTTGTAGACTATAGATCTGTAGGCCATTGTATATTTGTTAAGCATATGGTACTTGTTCACAGGTTATGGTACTTCTACACTGTCCTCCCATATCTATTAACACTGTAATTTGAAAACTTTTTAAAAGCCAATTATTATTAAAAGAGTAACCGTGGAGTTTCTTGGCAGCTCTTCTCTGACGTTTCATAAGTGCCCATGAAGGTATACCTAAGTTAAATAAAATATTTTGATTTTGATAACGATTTATTCTCCCCTTTCACTGTTTAACATACCTTAAGGAAAGGTAACAATCCGTTAGGAAATAAGAAAGCTGGGATAAAATTATTGGTCGGGTTAGCAACTAAGAAACTGCAGACATTTCCAATCATTCAAATAGTTACCGTAAAATTTACGGTGCCTGAGCAGACTGGAGGATGTAGCTGTACTGTTTGGCTTAACAGAAACAAGGTAAGCTAGTTTAATATTATTAGTAAGTAACAATAACTTGCTAATACCTTCTAATATTACCCTAATCTATTGACTCGCGACTACTTCCTAAAGTTCCAGAAATTATCAGTAGCAGCCCGGAGTCTGGACTTGAGCCTGGTCGAAGGCTACCGACTCGCCCCCTATTACATGGGACTTAACGGGACTACAGAACCTAAACACACGATCCACAGCAGTAAACAAAATCAGAAGATAATTGTATTCATTTTTGGCAATAAATTACCAGCGCGAAAAATTAAAAAATTTAATTATTTAATTTAATTAAAAATTTTAAAACTCTTTCTTTTCTGCATAGAAAAGAAAGAGCGCTTCTCTTTCTTTTCTATGCAGTCTGTTAGTGACCGCGCTTTAGCTCTTGTCAGCCTCTTAAAAATAACTGGCGAAATGTGGGTGTACTATAGGTACATCTCTGGCGAACCCATCGGGGATTACAAAAGTGATGTTTTGTTATGTTACTTCCTTCCTTAAATATACATAATTATGATGTACTTGCTTCTTATGAAAAAACTCTCATTATAGAAAAGGGGATACGCTCAAGCAAACTTCCCTGCTAATTTCTTATATCGCACTTTACACTTTTAATTAGATTTTTACCCGACTGCAAGGGAAAGGTTATATTTTTCGAGCGTATTTTGTATGTATATAATATTCTTTATTACCTCATACCTTAAAAAAAATATTGTGTGCCTTTTAATGTGTGCAAAAAAAATCTTTCTTTCTTGTCTTTATTTCAAAGGTTGGTGTCCAAAGACTCATTCAGAAAATATTATTGACTTAGTTCTGGAAATGGTTTAAAAACTTTTCAAACTCTACTTAAGGTAATTCGTTCAATGAGACACGCAAAATTCTTTTTTTTTACTATTTAATCACCTTAAGTTATGCTAATGTAAATTCTGGCAAGTTCTCAACTTTAATTTCTCAATTCAGAAACCAGTGTAAGTAACCCAAAATTTAAAAGTCAAAGTCAAAAGTTTATTGCGAACTAAGTGTACGATGTTGGTGTTATGTGTGAACTAATCTAGACAAGCATACAAAGCCATCATAATTTACAAGTTTCAAATATGTGAAATGGACACGTTACAGATACTACAAAATTAATCATTGAAGCTTATTCGATTAAAATTACAAGCAAGTAACCCTAAGGCACTACAGTTGACAAATTCATATGCACATCATAAAATATATTGGCCACAAATTCTACCCTGAGGGTAAAAAGAGAAACATAGTCTCGATGCTAGACACATATATATATATATCCAATTAGGGACGATTTGTTACACTCATGAAGACTTTGGAGTACGATATATATTCACATTCATTACAAAGGTAAGCTATATTGCTGAATCATTGGGAGGGCTATAATTCAACAACGGACTAACACCATGTCCATTTGTTAAGAGTTGGACAAATTAAAGTAATATCTTGTGATTCCTATAGTATCTCACCGACTTTAATAGCTGCGACAATATCGAAACAAGATATTTTGCTAGATAGAAGTTGTGATTCACTCGCATTTATTAAAGCACACACGAGAAAATTGAGAAAACTGAAATTGTTGCGCCCAACACTAACCATGTGAACTTGTAATTATTATTAAGATCTTGTAAAACACTTGGTGTTTAACATTTAAGTATGACATGTGTTTCACAAGATCAACGCTTAGATCGAATTGAAGAGAAATTGACATTTGTTTCATATTGTTAATTGACATGTGTTTCACAAGATCAACGCTTAGATCGAATTGAAGAGAAATTGACATTTGTTTGATATTGTTAATTGACATGTGTTTCACAAAATCAACGCTTAGATCGAATTGAAGAGAAATTGACCTTTGTTTGATATTGTTAATTGACATGTGTTTCACAAGATCAATGCTTAGATCGAATTGAAGAGAAATTGACATTTGTTTGATATTGTTAATTGCCTCGTTGGTCTAGTGGACGCAAGAGCTACTGCTGAGCTTGAGGTCCTGGGTTCGATTCCCAAGTCGGGCATAGTGTCATTGGGTTTTTCTATCTAGAATTTCTGAGTAGCAAGCAACCCGGAGTCTGGATTTGTGCCCGGTTCATGGCAATAGGCTCGCCTCATATTACATGGGACTTAAACATAACTGGCGAAATGTGGGTGTACTATAGGTACAACTCTGCCTAACCTTCTGGGATTACAGGCGTGATGTTATGTTATGTTAAAATTAACATCCGATCCACCAAAATTCAGCTAAGCTAGTAATGACTCGATCAAAAACCCAACTATATTTCCTCCATTCAGGTCTCGTCCAAAAAACCCTCATAAGTAAAAATTATTACTAATTACCATAAAAATGCCTCCACTCCCGTCTCGAAGTTCAAAACAATGCGAAAATCATTACAAATCAAAACGACGGACAATAATCACGTTCAACAAACTACCTGATGGCCAGCGTCGCTAACACAAGAACTTGCGGCCTCTGAGTACCAAACCACTACACCACATCTTCAACCACCATAAAAACCAACTAACCCACCGAAAACCAGACCTTCCAATGTCGAGTTTAAGTAAGATATTGCTCGACAGATGAGCGGTGGTTACGGTTTTTGGATAGATGGGCCACGCTGGTCAATAAATGTGTGTAAAAACGTCCGCAGACTCCGACGACATTCTTGTGAAGAGTCTGTAAGACGTTAGGGCCATCTAAATGGTTAGGACGCTGGCCCATAGTTGTTAGTGCAGTATACAAACCTTTTTATATCTTTCTATATCAATTGCTCTTGATTGGCCAGCATGGACGATAGTTTCTCATGGTAGGTGAGATAATTTCACGTTCTAATTGTATTTTAAATTAGAAGGCCCATTTTGTCCTTTTATGAATCTTTAATGGCTCTGGAATTGACTCGGTTCATCATTTCTAGTAATTGATATGGTTTGCAATTAATTACGTGTCTATGAATTGCTTCAGATGATTCTTTAACATATATCGACAAAATTACTGCCCAAAGGGGCAGTAATTGGTTTAAAGAAACCAATTTTTAATTAACCAGACACCTAGACAGTCGATTTTATTCAACCGATCTCGACTGAATCCTCAAATATTGTAAAGCATCAAGTACTCGTTAAATAGTACACTATCTTAACTCAACATGCATTAGAAACATTTAACCCGAATACAACCAACCATTATTTTATTATATCCCCATAAATGTTAGTCGCTTACTCTTTAGCTATCCAGTCTTACAGACCCAATTTAACATGCCATCTAACTCGAAGCTAAGGTCTAAGACCTACAACAAGACGAATGGGACGCTATAGGACCTTATAAGGCGTATGTCAATTTATTGAACGCACCCGATCGCTCGTTCCCGCGCATTCGATGCAAGATGGCGATGGCGGCCATCTTTTTTACGCTTTTTATCATATTTTAACATATTTCTGTTTATTATTAGAGGCATGTGGTGTTTGGTTGGTAATTGATAGCTGCTAATGCAATTCGTTGCAATATAATGTTTAATAAAAACGATAATTTTACGAGTGATTTACGAATTTTTCTTGTTTTTGCCTGTAGATAGGTCGAGAAACTTGCTAGCCTTCTCAAGAAAATGGTAACTTCTAAACCACAGAAGAAAACGAATAATCATGGAATTGCGTTCGTCTCCGTAAGAATAAACTTTTAGAAGAGATTTCAGTAGCATTTAAATAAATCCTCTTTTCAAGGACCGTTCTATGCAATAACCGAACAACGGTATGGGTAATTATCACGTGAGGTGAGAAGTTCCAGAACGATTTCAAAATTCGTATACTTATCGGCATTCTTCTTAACCTTATAGGGTCCTAAGATCACAATACAAAAAATGCAAAAAAGAGAAATCAAAAGTGTCAATTGTCTATCTTCCTACGCGGATCGTTACAACAGAGGGCAATGGCCAAATCGTAAAAAGGGTTCAAGATATGAGTGTTAGCACCTTTCTATTTAAGGCTTTATCGCATTTTAACCATTGATTTATAAAGGCGATGACAGTGTACATTTTGCAGGATAAGATGAATTAAAAAAAAAGTGTAAGAAATTCAATTTTTTTTTTTGGGTTTTGTACCATGTTTGAATAGAATGAATGAAAGAAAAATTGTTAATTCTGAACAAACAAATAGCACATTACAGAAAAATTTACCAAGTAGCCAAAGACCTCGTATTAAGAAAACAAAAAAGTTTTACTATTTTGAATCTATTGGTCCCTCCCTATCCTATCCCTTCAATGTCTATATTGTCTGTCTAATGAACTTTAAATTTGATCATGCTTGTTGTACCAAGTGGGTACAACAAGCATGATCAAATTTAAAGTTCTCTTTAGAGGACAAGTTATACCTTTTTTCAATGAGCACACTTTAAAAATGAAAGCTAGACTAAAACTTCACTTGGCCAGGCTACTCTTTGGTGTTATTAGGGCTCACTCCCCTGCTAACTTATATGACAGACTATCTTGGACAGGAAGACACAGAATCGGTGGGGGACGAATGTGTTCTCAACAGCTTTCCGTCCCATAGCACAAGTCGTCGGCTATTAGAGGTAGTTTCCGCTACGCAGCTTCTAAAGGCTGGAACAATATCTCTCATAGTTTTTTTTATATCTCATAGTTTTTTTTATATCTGGCCGTTTGAGTACTTAAGCGGCCTACCCAAATGTCCTTTCTTTGGTATTGTTCGTCGAATCGTTGAGCTCCTTACGTTTTGAGTTGAGCTGCATGATTAATGACAAATGCGTGCACTGACTAGACAGGCCCACTCAAATCTGTATGGTTCTTTCCTCAAAAGACCATTTCAGACACCAACCTACATGGTCCTCATATGATCTGTAAAATAAACAATGACATGAATACTTACCTAGGTATTACTTTATTGTTATTATTGTGAATGTTAAGACTATGTGGGTCATTTTATTTTTTACTTTTGTTTTTTTATATTTTATTATCTCAGTTAATTTTAATCGTAACTTGGTCTGGCGGTTTGAGTAATTATGCGGCCTATCCAATGTCCTTTCTTTGGTATTGTTCGTCGAATCGTTGAGCTCCTTATGTTTTGAGTTGAGCTGTACGATTACTGACAAATGCGTGCACTGACTGGACAGGTCCACTCAATCTGTGTGGTTCTTTCCTCAAAAGACCATTTCAGACATCAATCCACATGGTCTTAACATGATCTGACCAAGATTATGTCTGGACTTTAAAAGAGACTGTGACCTCTGAGTTTGTTTCGGCTTTTCTTCTCAGAGTAGTCAGATAGGAAACGCCGACCTCATCTAGTTTAAAAAAAAATGTTTGACGTGTAAAAGTGTTTGTACAAACCCACTTACAGAAATAAAAATCATTTATCATTAAAAAAAAAAAAAACATTTATCATTTATCATTTATCTCCTCCCATAAAGTTTAATAAAAGTAATGGTGATGTAATTTTTACTACACATGTATGTGTAGTAATTTTTACTAAACCATCAGAAAGGTTTTGAAAATGTTCGAGCCAACATATAAACCAATTTGTTTTATCAAATTTCAATTTTACTAATCCTACCATTTTTACCGATTTAATTAATTAATTTATTTTATTTTATCAATTTTAGTAGTTAAGAAAACTATGCAGTCACACGATTTTGCCGTATAGATCGTGAGTACTTTTTATTTATAGATTTATTATTTTAATGTAGGTAGGTAAAGCGCAGTTCCTGATTATTTATTTTAGTGTTTTATTGATAGAAATCGGATATTCGGGCGCATATTTACCTAAAGTAAATTTTTCAGAAAACCAAAACCAGTTTTAGTCCAATATGTAGTGTCTTTTGAGCCTTCTGACATTAATTGATTCACATAACGCTGTTGCTATGGTGTTAGTATGAGCTTTTGATTCAGATTGAGCTCTGTGTTCAGCTTCCTGCTTAACTGTTTTCATTTCTGTAAACTCATGTAATTTACTGGTTCTGATAGATAGAGGTGTATTCGTTATTATTAATTCTTTATTCTGGAACCGATGTAAAATCTCCACTTTTTTAACTCTAAAATTCTATCCTCCAAATACTATTTTAAGAGCAGGTAAAAATTATGTGGAAGTAGGTTCTTCATTTTGAAAAGCAGGTCTAGGTCTAAGTGCCAAACTTTATCTAATTCTTATTGTACGTCGAGAAAGAAGCAGAGCAGTACTACTTTATATCTAGAGCGTCCTTTATTTTGTTGACAACTCGGTGAACTTGTTCCATAGTCGAATGGCCAACTCTGAAGCTAAACTGATGTTGAGGTATAATATCCTGATTATACTATTAAAAAGATATGTTATACCAACTATAGCTTTTTAAGGAAGTTGTTGTAGAATTTCAGCTGTTATCAGGCAGAGTCCAGGAGCCTTATTTAACTCCAGACCCTTTATTTCTCTTTGAACTTCGCGGGGTGAGTAGCTTTGCATTGGGAGGCACAGTTGCAGATCAGTTTTTAGATAGTCTTCTATTTCCTTTTCGGTTTCTACATCACTGCCATTCGGATTGAAGACTTCTTTCAGGAATTGTCCAAACGCCTCAGCCCGTTCCTTGTCCGTTCTAGACCAAATGTTGTTACGCTTTTTGATGGGAAGCTGTGCAACTTGAGGAGCCACCTTACTGCTTTTTACAGTGTTCCAGAGTGAATACTCGTTTTTAGCTTGGGGATTCAAGTTTGCTACTTTATTTTGTAGGATTACCTCTTCAATGTCTTCAAGGTACTCTTTTAGGTCAGCGGCTGCTTTATTAAACGCCCTTTTGTCTTCGGAATGTCGACTACAATGCCACACTCTTCTGAGTCGTCTCTTTTCCAGTATAAAATGATCGGTGAAGGTTTGTTTGAGCGCTTCTCTTTGGGATCGGCTTCATCTTGTGTCAGGTCAATCTGTAGGCCATCGTACCTATTGGTAGTTTTGATTGTTTCAGGAGATGGCGACTGCGATAACTTCTTTCGCTTGTTGCCTCTAGCTGTTGGAACTCTTTACCATTCGGGAGGACAAGGTGTGTTAATGGTGTTATTCGTTGGTGGCTCACTTTCCTGTTCTTTTGTTGAGAGAGCTGTGTTGGTAGCTTCAAGCTGCGATTTATATACAAGGGATTGACTTCTTGGTCTACTCATAAACAAACTTGGATGAAAACGTTGTTGCACTAGTTTTTATTACAACTGTTGCCAATAGTATTCACCAGCACAGGAGCCTGGTCACCCACTCCTGTGCGGACTTAGATGGCATATAAAAAATGTTGACTAGTGGCACAAAAATATTAGTCAGAATGTGGGTAGAGACTTTTCACAGATTGAATGTTATAATGTTAAGATGAGTTTTTATATCGTATTTAGGATAGGAAAACGCTAGATAACTATAACACTATAACTGCTATGGGTGCCTACAGCCAGAACTAACCTGCTTGCCAAGGCACCCCTTACCAGAGCTATCCGTACCACCTTCAAACCCAGATTGATGTGTTTACTTGTTGTTTGAGTGAACTCGCAAAGGTATTACTATTTATACTATGCTACAAGCAAAATAATTAGGCTAGTATATTATGCTGTATGTATGTTATGCTGTTTTGTGTTTTTTGTATTTGTGTAATAGTTTAATAATGGTGTTAGTTTTAATATTTATAATTTTCATGTTTTAAGTACATAGTTTTGATTAATAGTTTATGTTCATAACTGTCGCATTAGGGTAACCCTGGAAGGATAGTTAAGTTGTTATAAATAAATAAACAAACACAGTTTTCAAGACACTTCCACTACACTTTTATAATGTTTTGGGGCACAACTTCACAGTATTTATTACAAATCGCGAAATTAATTGAGGAGCGTATGTGCTTCTGACAACTGTTTGACATTCACTCACAGACAGTAGCAAAGTAATAAGCAATATTTATTGGTTCAGACGTAAACCAATTTACAATTATTGTTTCTTAAAACCAGACTGTAACAACTTTATACCATGTTTAAGGAAAATAAAGACTTATCTATCTATCTTAAATTAGACTTTAACTAAGTGGCAAGATAGAAGACATTTGTGCAACTGGGCTTTAACTAGGAGGACTGTGCTATAAGCACCAGTTACTTCCGTCACCACCGTGATCAAGCTGCCATTACGTAAGTAAGTTTTTTTTTTCATTACTATGGTGCGTGTGTTTGTGTGTGTGTGTGTATGTGAATGGTAGGCCCGGCCCATTCACATACGCAAACAATGGCTTTATTTTACTTATTTTATAGTTTTTAATATATTTTCAGTATTTAAGATAATTTTGAGAGAGAAGGAAGTTATCTAAGGTAAGTTTTAGTTTTTTTATCGGTAAGTTATGTTGTCCCATGCAGTACGGTTGTCTCCTGAAAGGAGTCCTGAAAGGAAGTCTGTTTTACACGGTTTCTGGTCAAAAAACTAGGTCCTTCCTACGTTTGTTTTTTAGCCTCTCCGGATCGTACGTTAAGCCTCTATAGCTTATAAGCAGAACCCTCCTGATATCAAATTGTCGAATCGTTAAAACCAAACCTACTCATTTAGCTGCTCCGTTAGATACTGGAAGGACTTCTTGTATCTTACTTTGATAATAAATTGGTGGAAAGCGTATCAGCATAAAATAACATAACATCACGCCAGTATTCCCCAAACGGTTAGGAAGAGGCCTAAGTACTCCTAGTAGGTACCCCCACATTTTCTAGTCATGTTTAAGTCCCATGTAATAACGGGCGAGCCTATTTCCATAAACCAGGAACAAATCCAGTCCCCAATCCAGATGAGCAATTACGGATGGGAAAATCTAATAACACTTTGCCCGACCCGGAAATCGAACCCAGGACCTCATGCCAGCACAGATATGTACCAGCATACTCAGCAGTACCTGCCTGCATCTGCAACGGTAGACCATCGTTTATATACCTTCCTTCATATTAATATAAAGGATGATAAATAACATTCATTCCTGCATCCAAAGATTTTGAAAAGTTAACTAGACTGTTAGAGTAGTCAAATGGAAAAACCGCTAGCTACTCGTTGACAGACTATTAGGACTTATAACCTTTAGTATTGCAGGGTCAGACAGTAGCCCTTCGCGTAACACCAGGGACATAGAACAGTAGGCACGTATACGTTAGCCCTGAGTGAAAATGGTTCTATAGTTGTACTGTAACTTAGACTGGTTTCATAAAACGTATTAGGTATCTAACAAGGTTGTTTTACCTGTTGAACCACCTACATTTTGAGCATCTAACAATAATTATGACCGTTTTGACTAACAATAGGAAATTCTCACGCCATAAGAGAGTTAAATGAACGCCTAAATATAATGACGCTGTTAGATTTTCAAGTTTCGGCGCCGAGCCGAGCGTTGAAAATTCAACAGCGCGTTTTTATTTCTGCTGTTAGTAAAAGTACAGGCTTTAGAGTAGACTTTTGGTCCAGTTCCAGTCAAGAAAAAAATTAACGCCCTGAAATCTTTAAAAACTTAACCACTGTTAACAAGTTTGTTTTATTACACATAAAAGTAATCACTATGTATTTGCAAACAGTTGGTCGGCAAGTAGGTAACAGTATCGTGACTTTACATAAATAATATGTAGGTACTAATAGTTAATCTTTTCCACACACCAGTCTAAGGAAAGACTTTAAAAAGACATTCGTTCCCCCTGTTGAAATCTCCAACATGAGACATGGAGTTGCCTTGGCTAACCCGGAAGTCTTTAAACAGACTCTGGACCCAGGTTGGAAGAAGCAAGGAAAACCTGCTCAGGTAGAGATTCATAGAAGACTCCACCGTGGAGTATAAATGTGGCGCTGTTCCACAAACAATGGGTTCTGTTGTCTGCACGTTACTGGAACTGATGGATGTTACTGAAGGTGAACCTCTTAACCAAATTCGGGGCCGACTTAATTTGGACTACCATCGAACCGCTAAAAAGAAGAATCTTTTTTAGTATCAAGCAGTCATAAATAAAATGATGATTCAAATATCGTACTAAACAAAACAAATAAATTCGCCGTGAGCGTGAACCACATACGTTTGTTAGATGTCGCGACAAACTGCGCGCGCGCAGGCAGCAGTCGCATTGCACATGAATTATTGAAGGAGCTACAAATTATACTTGTCTTTGCACAGTTTGATACATGGTTAAGTTATGTAAGTATTTGTGCTAACTGTGAGCTTGAGTGTTTGAGCAAAAAGATAACGAAGAGTAGGAGTCTTTATAAATACAGTTACGATAAAACGAAACGGTTTTGGAACTGATATACTAAATAAGAAATAAGATTTCAGAGGAAAACGTTTCTCAAACTCCACATTTGGTGTGTCTTCAACTCAAACAAGTGAGGTAGGTCCTCACTTCTGTAAATAGATTTCATTGTCAGAAGGTCAACACGTTTAAAAAAAGTTTTAAAAGGCACATTTTGCCTATCAATCAAAACCTTTTAGGATGCCTTAGGATGCTAGCTTATTCTGAAGGATTACAGGCGCGCTGTTATGTTATTTATTCTGTAAACTTTTGGAAAAAGTACCCATCACTTTACTACAAAATCTACGTTGCAAATAGAATACATTACTTTCAACCAAGAACGGTCAGTAACTTATGAAAAATCGTAAAAAACAACCTGTCACCGTCCATAAGTTCACACTAGCGCTGTGCGCGAAATCATAAACAACAGCACATTTTTTTCTTTGCCTTCCCATTTACCAAAGAGAAAAATAAAAACCATAGCATGTTGATAGAATATTTACAATCGAGTTGGGATCGGTAGCCAGCCTGCAACTGCGCCTGCGGTTAGGCTCGACTCTATGCCTTAGTGCAATGCTTGCATGCATGCATTTATCTAGGATACTTATAAAAGGCTATAACTTGAAACTTATCTATGGATAAGCTCCTGTTAAGGATACTACAGGTTTGCGGACGAAACGCTGCATTTTTTGCTAAAGATATTGAGACTACTGGATAGGTTTAACTGGTTTTACTGTATTGGCTTTATCTATTAAGATGCTCATTACAAAATCCGATCTATCGACCAGACCGATTTAATAAAACCGACAAGCGCCAATCCCATAATCTGACAACCTTGTAAGTTATTTCATAATTTTCTGTTTCATTGATCAGCCAACAACTGTCGTGAAAATTATGAAATTTTTTGACAATATGTCGCATTGTCAGTTATAATAGCCAAACACGAATCAAATAAGGTATTTTTTTATTACCTGTAGTGTAAGACCACTACAATTTTCTTGTATTCTCCAAATTATTTTATATTTATCGGAATAGCCAAAACCATTCGGATAAAAACATTAAAGTATATGATATATCAACTTCGTGGTAGTCATCAACATGATTTTAAAGGACACTCGAATTAATTCACTACTTGTAAAATAAAAACTATACAGAAGTGCCAATTATATTAAATAAATAAAATAAAGAGCTTGACTGCCGTTCAAGAAAATCAAAAAAGAGGTTTTTCCTTTTCTCATTTGCCAAAAACCGGGAACCTGGAGTCGGGTTGCTTAGACGTCTTCTATCTTTAGTAGCCGTCATCTCAGATTCTCAGTATTAATATTTCGCTACTCTGTATAGTACACTTTGAACCTCACTCAAGTGACCGCACATAATACGAAAACGAACTCATTTGTTTTTATAGTAATTCATTGCGGATTCACACAAGACACCGCTCGATTTTCTTGAGAATTAAATAGGGCAATGAAATGGCAAGCAGCGACGACCTGCAACGTTTCACATTTATTACTTGGTATGTATGCATAATAATGATAATAATGCTTTAATAGTTTTAATACGGCTCGCTGAAAGTCTGACATAATAATATAAGACTGTTAGTCGATACTTGAAGCGAATTAAACATAAGATTATGTCCCAGATAATTAAATATTGTAATTTGACTCATAATTCACTGTGTCCCTACAGCTATGACGCGAAAAGGGAAGATTGAGGGGTTGTTGAGTTGGGTAGAAGTGAGCACTGGTAAAATTCAGCTTGACTTTGCGTACCTTCATAGTGCAATGCAAAAGGAAAAAAACTGTTACTCGTAACTCGTACAAGTCATAGAAGTTATTTCTGTACTATTTAACCTCCAAGGTTATTTTTCAGATTTACAGAATAGCATAGCATAGCATAGCATAGCATAATCAGCCTATAACGTTCCCACTGCTGGGACACAGGCCTCCTCTCTATGAGAGGTAGTGAGCCGTAATCCACCACGCGGGCTCAGTGCGGTTTGGTAGATCACATGTCTTCGAATTTTTGGTTCTAGGATATGCCGGTTTCCTCACGATGTTTTCCTTCACCGTTTTGAGAGCAGTGGTGATTAAATTATTTACACAAAGTAAAGCGCCTGCTTGGGTTCGGACTCACGACCTACAACTCGTAAGTCGGGACCGTTACCACTGGGCCACCACTGCTCCTAAAAACCCACAAATGTCACATGATTAACAATTATTTCCGACACCTCTAACACGCGGCGTTTCCCTATCAAGTGTGTCCACTCCCCCATATCCCGGGAACATGGTCAAGCCGCCTTAGAACCTGTCCCCTGGCAGTTATTAGAAGTTATTAAAGAGCGCACTTTTTGCTCCCTGTCGCTGCGCCCGCGCCACCAGATTGCGCGTCTAATTGCACGCTGCGTGAGAATAACGAGACTAAGTGCTTACCATGGACAGTTTTCAGGAGTTTTATTCTTGCACGGCTTGTTTACAGGCTAGTGAATTTGTAGTCACCAATTTGTAGTCACCAATTCGTATTGACCAATTTGTAAACACCAATTTGTAGTAACCGATTTGTAGACATCAATTTGTAGTCACTAATTAGTAGTCACCAATTTGTAGTCACCAATTTGTAGTCACAAATTTGTAGTCACCAATTTCTAGGCACCAATTTATCGTCACCAATTTGTAGTCACCGATTTGTAGTCACTAATTAGTAGTCACCAATTTTTTGTCACCAATTTGTAGTCACAAAGAATCATGCCCACTTTCCATACATTGAGTGACCTGTCACATGATTCGTTTTACAGGTCGCGTCTACCTACAACTAGTGTTGTCTATTAACAATTATTATTTATAATAACACAATATCATATCATCTTTTCATTTAGAGGCCAGGGAAAAATACTATTAAGTAAAGAGGTTTTTGAGGTTATACAACTGTCAGATAAGGTTTGACACCTGTTTAGCCTCAAAAACTATACGATTACGATGTTAACATCAAATTGTTTCATAGTTAGTCGCTGAGAGAGTTTCGAAGACTCTGAAATAAATCCCTCTTCAATGTAATTAATATCATTATCAAATCGGCATGATGCCGCAAACAGCAGTTATATTCTCGTAATATCCCGCCGATACTGAGACTTCGCATGTGATGATAGGCCATCCTTGTTTTCTACACTACATTTTGTGCAAGTTAAAGCAATCTATGATACCAGCCTATTACTATCAAACTGCTGGGCAAAGGACTCAACTCATACAGAGAAGGCACGAGCATTAATCACCAGGCTTGGTCAAGACGGGGTGGCGATTTCTGACTTTTATTGAGATTGGTACGTGCCCGGATTTGAACTCACAGCCTCGTGCATAAAAGGCGAAGTGTCAAACAAATGACAGCCTGTGCTAGAGTTCGTTTAAAGTAGTATAAATTGTAGTCTATGGTTTTATGGGTAACCTGTCAGCTGTACACTTATTTTTCTTTCCACACCCACACATATAAAACATAAAAAAATCATAGCTGGTCATAAAATATTATGTAAAGTAAAAATAAATACCAATTGGTTATTAGAAACATTCAACAACCACATGACGAACGAACAAGTTTTTCGTATTATGTGAAACGGAACGTGTGTAAAACACGCTCCGTTTCCGAAAGTCTAATAAGAATGATAAATATAGTAACATTGCTTTTTTTCTTGGCTTTATTTGAAAATTCAAATAAGTGATACGCAATAAGCAAAAAAAAGCAATTTTTTTAGATATTTTACATCACTAGACGCATTCGAAAATTTTCAGGTCAAGACTGAACATGATTCTTTGTACTCACCCATTTCTAGTCACAAATGTCACTTACGTTAAACATTATCTGCCCAGCCTTTCTCAACCATTTTGGGTCGGTTTCCAGCCTAATTGGATGCAGCTGAATACCAGTTATTTACATGAAGCGACTGCCTCTCTGGCCTTCACAACCCGGTTACTGGGTAAGGGGGGTACCCATGGCGGTGGAGATGTCTTGATTTCGATAGCAAACTGTGGATAGCTTAAATTTATTTTGATGAAAAGCTACATTTTAACCTATAATATGCTATGTTTACCTAATCTGCGTTGATGAAGCAGAATAGGCTATAGATACCTACTAATGACTATTATTTTCACGTGTCTTCCATAATATTGAAATATTAGAATCAAGAAGTGCATTTGTTATTATTTTTATTTTATTTCAGAGAATCTTTCGGAGTTACATTATCATAATATTGTATCACAAAATTATTTAAACATAATAGCTTGGTTCAATTAATTCAATGTGTATTGCACTTGCATTACTCTAACGAAGCACCAGCAACCATGTTTATGTTTGTTTGTGCTTCTTACAAACCAAGGTTACCCTACCATACCAAACAAGTTTACCATACCAAGTTTTTGAAATAAGAACCTGGATAACACTAATCTAAATACATTAAATCTATTCTATAAAAACTTCACCGTGAAAACCTAAGTGAAGTGAACTCACAGTACAGTTCACTTCACCTAAATTTTCAAGGTGAGATTTCTACAGAATAGACCGCAAGTTTTGTTAGAAGAATCTAACAAAACTGACAACTTAAACGGAGACTAACTTGTCAGTTTTGTATTAAGAACCTTATCAGAGTCAGAATAAAATTCTAAATACAAAAACTGGCTCGAAGGTTTAGGCTAGATATTGATTTATAATGGATCTTCGTTCTCTCATGGTTATTGTGCAAAATTATAATTGAATTATTCTGCACCTAACCAAAAATGTCTACAAACTTTTTGACGATTTAATTAAACACTTTATTAACCCATGTTTATAAAGACTTACACAAAAACTAACGAACTTAACAAACCGATACATTTGTTAGTTAACTTAATTATGCACTTAGTCTCCAGGAGTTTACTTTATAAAAACTTAATGAAATGCGGGAGAAGTAGGCACGTTGTTGATACCTGTCCTGGCAGAACGTGTTGGGACGTTGTCAGCGCCTGCTCCCGTCATTAGCGGGACCCGCAATATATGCTGTGTGTTTAATAAATTTGTTGACGCGCGGATTTGTTTGGCAAATATTGTTTTGCAAAGAACCAAAGATTGGTAGATATTTTCCATAATTTTGCAAGTTTTTCAGCATAGCATAATCAGCCTATAACGTTCCCACTGCTGGGACACAGGCCTCCTCTCTATGAGAGGTAGTGAGCCGTAATCCACCACGCGGGCTCAGTGCGGGTTGGTAGATGTCACATGTCTTCGAATTTTTGGTTCTAGGACATGCCGGTTTCCTCACGATGTTTTCCTTCACCGTTTTGAGAGCAGTGGTGATTAAATTATTTACACAAAGTAAAGCGCCTGCTTGGGTTCGAAATCACGACCTACAACTCGTAAGTCGGGACCGTTACCACTGGGCCACCACTGCTACCGTTTTTCAGTACTCAAATCAAAATATTTCATTTTACATAAACCTACATGGGCACTTATGAAATGTCAGAAGCTAGATGCACGGTAGAAGAGCCGGCAGGAAACTCCACGGTTACTCTTATATAAATACTTGGGTTTTACAATGTTTTCAAATTACAGTGTTAATAGGTATGGAAGAACAGTATAGGTCTGTCAACAAGTACCAGGTGCTTAACACAAAAAATGGACTACACATCTACAGTGTACAAGGCCTACAACGTTCTTATATTCACAAAACATAAAAGATACGAATTAAAGAAAATAAAATAATAAAATTAAAAACCTATTGAACCAAATGATTGCCGTTTCAACTGTAACAAATCTGAATCATTTTGTTCACCAAAGTCACTATTAGTGTGAGTTGAAATTAGAATTGTAGGTATAAAATGTCAAATAATGAGAACATCATGTCAAAGAAATAAATGACGTTTTGTGGACTTAAGTCCAACAAAACTAAGAGTTCATTACCTATTAACAGACGGTACGATATATTTTATATGATCGATATTTAATATTAGAAATATACAACACGAGGCCTCTCGTATTATTAATGACACGACCAATGATGCTCGAAGTTATTTCACATAAAACGGCTATTTACAACAGATATTGATATTTTTTAATCTTTTACTTGTAATACAACTAGGTAATTTAATTCAATCATTTTTGGAAACACGGTACATATCAATAATACACCAAACTGAAACATAACGCTGTCAGTCCCGTAAAATCCAGCTACCTATTTCAGGGTTTCAAAACGATCACAATAAGCATTGCAAATTCATTTGTGTCGTGATTTCCAATTAGGTACATATTGCCTTTGAGTTTCGAAAAATATATTTTATAAAGACAGTTACCATCTGTATTACCTACTTAGGTACATTAACAACAATGGTCACAAACCTGGCACCCCTTATATAGTTAAATCAAGAGCATGACGAACATACAATTAATTTTGAAATATTTAACTTTATCGTAAGTACAAATAAACTGAAATTAATTAGTGTGAATTATAAGAACCTATTAAATATTTTCGACCTGTGGTGTAAGAAGGTCTTCTTTTAATTCTCAAACTCAAACTCAAACTCAAATCATTTATTTCAATTAAACCATTTACAGGCACTTTTGAATTGTCAAGGAGTCGGTCAGTCAGAAATATGAAGCTAGTTGCCCATTCCAAAGCGTAGTAGGTACCTATGGAGAAGAACGGGCAAGAAACTCCATGGACACTCTTTTAAATAATAATGTTTTTACATATATCTTAGTTACATCGATTAATGTTGACACTATAAGTGAGAACGATGTACAAAAAACCGTACACGTTAAAAGCGTCCAGAGTGCATCAAAACATAATTAAAAACAATCCAGCTAATTAATTATTAAAACAAGCCGTGGCAGCTAAGAGATGACCAGTCCCAACTGACGGCGCCCGTTCACGAACATGACGCATGGATCAGCACCATTCAGCTCAACCATTTTGAAGGGAGCTAAATTATCCGACACACGCGCCACCGTCAGCGAGACATTTGAGTGAGCATGACATACTATCAGTCGCCAAGGCACATTCAAGTCAATCTATGACATTACCCGGTAAATGGTAGCTCTATAGTACAAAGTACTCACATCTGTGCAATGCATCTATATAATAAAAAGGAGATTGAGTTTATATAATGCAAATAAATTCTTACTATCTTCAGCAGCTTCAACAGTGATTCGAATGTCAATTAATTAGTTGTGGTGTGGAGCAGGACCGGCATTAAGCCAGGCATTTTTATCAGTTATGTAATCCTCCAACCTATAATATGCCTGCCTGAATAGTGTGCGTTTGACAAAGGATTTGAATTTTGTCTCATTCAGTTGAAGTATGTGGGGAGGTATTTTATTATAACATTTTAGACAGTACCCCATGAAAGATGAGTCTACTTTAGCCAGTCTGAAACCTGGTTGAACTAATAGGTCCCGATTTCTAGTACCATAATTATGTCTTTCACCTCTTTTACTGTAAAGATGTAAATTTTTTCTTACGTACATTATGTTTTCATAGATGTATTGACAAGGTACAGTCATGATGTTAATATCCTTAAACAATTCCCTTAGAGAATCGCGCCTGCGGAGATTATATATGGCTCTGATGGCTCTTTTCTGCAGAATAAAAATAGACTCGATGTCTGCAGCCCGTCCCCAAAGTAAAATACCGTAAGACATGATACTATGAAAGTAACTAAAATAGACCAGCCTCGCGGTATCTACATCAGTAAATTGACGGATTTTTCTGACAGCGTAAGCTGCTGAACTTAGCCGTCCTGCTAGAGATGTTAAATGAGGACCCCATTGTAGCCTTGAGTCGAGCGTGATCCCCAAGAAAACCGTTTTATCGACGAATTCTAGCTTCTCTTGATTCAATACTATCTCACAATCACTACTCTTGACGTTTGGTAAAGAAAATCTTATACACTTAGTTTTATTTCCATTTAGTACTAAATTATTAGCCGTGAACCAATTTTGGACCAGCAGTGGGGCGTTATTTACGTCGTCAAAATTTGAAGCACGTCTATCTACCTTAAAAATTAAGGAAGTATCGTCAGCAAATAACACCATCTGTGGTTGATTTAATAATAATATGATGATGGTCTGGCTGTTTGAGTACTTTACACGGCCTCCCCAAATGTCCTTTCTTTTGTTTTGTTCGTCGGATCGTTGAGCTCCTTAGTTCTGAGTTGAGCTGCACGATGATTGACAAATGCGTGCACTGACTGGACAGGTCCACTCAAATCCGTGTGGTTCTTTCCTCAAAAGACCATTTCAGACACCAGTCTACATAGTCCTCATATGATATGACCAATATTATTTTCATATTTTTATTTACACTTTGACATTGATGCACTTTATATATGCAATGACATTTACTTTGTAAAGGATTATACTATTTTAATTATTGTGAATGTGAAGACATTGTGGATTTGTTGTTTTTTTTTATGCATTTTTTTAAATTATTAGTTTGAATCATGGTCTGGCAGTTTGAGTAATTTATGCGGCCTACCCAAATGTCCTTTCTTTGGTAATGTTCGTCGAATCGTTTAGCTCCTTTAGTTCTGTGTTGAGCTGCATGACAACTGACAAATGCGTGCACTGACTGGACAGGTCCACTCATTCTGTGTGGTTCTTTCCTCAAAAGACCATTTCAGATATCAATCCACATGGTCTTCACATGACCTGACCAAGATTATGTCTGGACTTTAAAAGAGACTGTGACCTCTGAGTTTGTTTCGGCGTTTCTTCTCAGAGCAGTCAGATAGGAAATGCCGATCTCACATAGTTTTTAAAATATGATTGATGTGTAAAAGTGTTTGTACAAACGTATTTACAGAAAATAAAATCATTTATCAAAGGAAATTCTCACGCGGTACCTAGTTAAACACGAGCAAAAAAACAGTAGAAAACCCAATTGATCGTGTTTTCGATAGTAAGGAAAAAATAAATGATAATCACGGAGTAAACTTTTTATTTTGTTTTTACTTTTGAAGAAATGACTTCAACGAATTTAGACAATTGTTTTGTCAATATAAAACTATTGCAAAACTACTTCACGTATGAGTTGTTTGACTTATTCGTAAGCTCTTTCTGCCCTGTTTTTCTCCATGGCAAAAAAAGAAAACCAAAGAAGCAACCATAACCATAAGCAGCCTATAACATTCCCACTGCTGGGACACAGGCCTCCTCTCTATGAGAGGGAGTGAGCCGTAATCTACCACGCGGGCCCAGTGCGGGTTGGTAGATGTCACATGTCTTCGAATTTTTGATTCTAGGACATGCCGGTTTCCTCCCGATGTTTTCCTTCACCGTTTTGAGAGCAGTGGTGATGAAATTATTTACACAAAGTAAAGTGCCTGCCTGGGTTCGAACTCACGACCTACAACTCGTAAGTCACGGCCGTTACCACTGGGCCAAAAGAAGCAAGATTTCAAGAAAATTTAAAATTGAATCATCAATAAATTTTATATCATTCTCATTCTCATCAGTTACTCTACGATAAAATTAGGTGATGCCCGCGACTTTATCAGCATGTATTGATTTTATTGTATTTCATTATTTTTTAATACAAACATATCTAGCTCCCAGACGAACGATTGGTTCAGCGATTTTCGCTCGAAAGGGTAACAGATAAAAAGATAAATAAAAAAATACAGTTACTTTCGCATTTATAATATTAGTATGGATAAACAAAAGTAATTTTTAATGGAGTTTGTTTTTGTAAAAACACCAGTCGTAAAACTTTGACATTCACTGCAAGATTATTATCTTCGTTGATTAACCTGTTGAGTAACTCTTGGGTTGACTATTGACCACAGCCTGCGGTGTGGTAGGACGACACCGCCCATCCTAAGGGTTATGTTATCACTTCTAATTTTATCTTTATAAACTTTAATTTGTTTGGTAATCACGCGCAGAGTTTTTTTTTTAAATACCAAATGGTCCAATAAAAATAAAAATACTAAAACGTACCTACATAATATTCGAACGTTCTACCAAAAGGTTATGTAAGAAGCTACTAAAGGGTTTTCCAATAAGAGGTGTCATTTTGATATTCAAAGAATAATGCTTTTTTTTTTTGATCGGATGTTTATTTCATTATAAAGAGGAAGGTATGCCGTTAATAGCGAAAAATAACATCAGGCAAATGACCACCACGACCACGCTTACAGGACCATATCCTTTTCATGAAATTTTCCGTAACCAAATCGCAAAGTGGCTGTCCTATGTCCTCGATAGCCTCACGAATTCCACCTTTGAGGTCTTGAATCGACGCTGGGCTGCTGGAGTAGACCTTCTCTTTCACAGCCCCTTTATGCCCGGAGGAGTTTTCATTGTATTTGTTGCTATATTGGCGTGGCTAGCTGACAAAATAACGGCAAATAATTAAATTTAATGTTCTGTGTCTCGTAATGTTATTTACTTTGCGTACCTACGTATAGAATATTTTTGACCAGAAACTGACCACTAAGGTGCTGGGGAGTTTGTTGCACCATTTCTTCTTCCCAGCTAATGCAATAGGAAGTGGTGAAGGGCGGGTGTGCCAGGGGGACTTTTTATGTAATGTTGACGACTTTTGACTATGAGATAATTAACTCAAAAAAAAAAGACAAAATAAATAGCAGTTTCCTCTACTTGCCCATGGTCCAGCTATGGACGTGTTTTTATTAACGAATGTATGTACTTCTTTACATTAGATTATGTTAAAAAGTATTATATTAACTACCTTTTTTAGGGGCTAAGCATTGCCATACAACGTGGTAATGCCGCCAGTCTCGTGGGTACATTACCAGTCGACAGCGATGCTGATGAATTTTTGACGCTTCAAGTTGTGAATAGTTTTAGTTAAGTTAGGATATTATTTTGTTATGATTAATAAGGTATTTGTTAAAAAGTTTACTGTACGTCTTTTTTTTCTCTATCCTGCGCTGTGCCGCTCCTGGGCAAAGACTTCTCGAGCCCGCGCGTCCGATTTCCAGTTTTGACGGAACCTTTCCAGCTCGTCCCGCCATCTCTTACTGTGGACTGCCGCGAATCCGCCTCACTGTCTCAGGCAGGTACTCAAACTATAACCGTACCATGTGTTTATAACACTGCTTTTGAAACTGTTCTAAAATAAACCTTTATAAATGTAGCAGATACAATCATGTTACAGTATCAAAGTGTAACCTTTTAAATGTGTTAATATGTGCAACAGAAATGCGTAGTTTTAGGTATAATTCCACAGTACCCCAACAACGCGCGGAGAAGAGACAGACGCGGCGTTGCCAAAACAGCCTCAATCCAGTCGGGATTGAGGCTCTTATGGCAACGCTGCGCTTACCTGTTACACTTATTAACACTATAAACACTTTTATACGGGTGACAGACAGATTACTGTTACACTTTTGTAAGTGTTTCGGGTTAACTCATTGCAAACACTTTTCTAAGTGTTACGTATTTGATTCTGTTATCAATTCAAAATTTAACAGTTTTATATCCGTAATCTTTATATAGGTGTTTTAAGTCCCTGGTCTGAGGGCAACAGTCGTGTGCTATTTGGGCCGACAGTTTGGCATGCGGCAAACATGTCCAGTCTCAATTAAGTTTGGCAGCCTTTTGAGCCACGTCAGCTGTCTTTGTTTTAAGGTAACAACAACCCCTAAAATATATTTAAAACAGTTATATTGTGTATGTATATCTTAAGCCCTGGGAGAAGCCTGTCCAGCAGTATGCGAAGCATGACTGCAATAGCATATTCAGCGTTGGCCATTTGTATTCTGCATAATGCTGGTGTAGATGAACGATTATTCGATCGAATAATTGCTCTATACGGTATAATGCTGAATTCTGTCAAAGATAAAGGAAACACCATGGTTTGTAGGTAATAACTAATAACCAGACAAATAAAAAAATCAAGACTTCATAGAAATTGAGTTTTCATTTCTTGGCAATGTCGTTAAAAACATTTCCATATATTTGTAACTTGGTTCGGTCGATTTTTCGATGGACTTCAACTTTTGTCTGAGGTATAATTTTGCGGTTTGACAGTTTTTGTATAGAAAATTTGTCAAACTGTCATTTATTTATTCTTCCGATGGAAGTTATCTGACGATTGATAAATCGGCCGTTAATATATTGATTATTATTCCTGTGTTAACAACTCGTTTAGTTGTTAGTCGATTGAGTTTTGAGACTTGAATAATGCAACCCGTTTAGTAACACATTCAAATACGAAATCGATTGCGTCGTGTGGCGAGTGACATTTTAGTATCTGTAAAGAGACGAGCTCGAGGTGTGCGCAAGGAGGGGTGAGGGGTCGGTCTTATGTTTAATTACTTAGTCTTACACTAAAAACTCAGACGTGTTAATGACTTTTCAAACACACACATCTTTAACACTGGCAGACAGTCTTGAGTCCCTCAAAATAGGATTCTCTAATACTAAAACCTATATAAGTTACGTACCCAGACCTAAAGGTCACGACACAATAAAGCAGGCTGTAGACCCACGGAGATACAAAAGGTCTCACAATAACTGAGACTCGACCTATTGTAACCATTTTACCGTTTAGGGATTTCCGAATTATTATACTGTGCAGGTGAAATATTATGATAAAGTACCTAGACAAGAGAAATTTACATCATTACAATATTTGGCTGAGGCATTGGTGAAATCGGCACTAAGTCGTAACCCCGAAAGCTACTCGACTCACATCTCTGTCGACGAGACCACAAAGCGTGCCTCGGAAGTCCCTAAAAATCGGTATCCATAGTCGTCACATTAAGGAAATTATGAGGTCCGTCGAATGAGTGTGAGTCGAGTTGAACTTCACTCTTCAAACGACATTATGAAAATCGGATAAAACTTCCTTGTTGACTATCTCAAGTAAGATACCGAAGAACCTTATATTTAACAGTTGGTTCCTCAACTCAAACTCATCTCGACCTAGAAAACTGTTTAAGATGAGGAGTAAAATTGCAACTATGAACATCAGCCCACCAAAGTGAGGTTAAACACAGGAAAGCATGAGGGTTTTGACTTAGAATATGGCTGTTAATCACGCACTGGTCTGTTTGAAGACCCTGAAGGCAGTTATACTATATTATTGTATTTATATTATAGAATCTTCAGTACTGGCAAAAATATTACTGGTAATTGTTAACCAATATGCATCTGGAGAAAGAAATCCAACATTAGACATAGGAATAAACTTGTGTTACGGGAATGTAACACAATAACATGGAGAACCTACAAAGACGGCTTATTTTGAAGAAAAACAACCTCCAGCAGACCTACAAGAAAATAGTTTTAATAAAACAAACATAGGCTACGTGTGCAGAAGAGCATATTCATAATAAACTTACATAATCATATCTTAACTCTTCACAAACCTCTCGAAAGACGTACCAAAGAGTTTCAACGTAAACTCAACAACTAACGAAAACCTGTGCCTACATAATACCATTGCCACTTCCTGGCTGCGAGCACAGATCCATCAAGTGTTCGCTCATAACCCATGGGATTTACGTTGCGTCTCGGTAAACGTAATTACGATTTGTCATTTACATAGAAGTCTTGAACTAGCTGAGTTCGATGAGAACACTCACAGCGGGGGCGTGTGTTACACCGTTGTGTAAGGTGGATGGGGTTGGCAGATGTTCGCTATTCAAACTATGTCATAGATTAAAATCAGCGGGGTATTGGCGTAACACACCATCAGTAATCGCTTTCATTTTGACAGTTTAACAACACTCATTGCGTTAATGACGTTGAGAAATATTATTTTCATGCAATTCTAATTTATCAAATCAAATCAAATCAAAATATTTTATTTCACCTAAACCTACATGGGCACTTATTTTTATTTATCTTTTACAATGTTTTTTAATTACAGTGTTAATAGGTATGGGAGGACAGTGTAGGCCTGTCAACAAATACCATATGTTAAACAAATAGACAATGGTCACAAGGCCTACGACGTTCTCACATTTAGATTGGATTAGTAAAATCCTTCAATATTATTAAGATTTTGATTAATAGTGTGTTACAATTAGTAGTACTGACTTTTAATAACTGTCTCATATCAGGATGGTATCCAGTTGAACTCTCTAGATAATGCAATTATACCTGCGCCTAACAAAGGCACGAGATGTCATACTTTAATGTCCAGACCTTCTTTCTTCTATCTGTCCAACCTTTGCCCTTTTGTTTATGGTAAGCTGTCGTAACTGCAAATTCTGGCTAACAGCAGTTGTTACTCGGATTAGTGTGGCGAGCTACTCTTCCATTTTGACGATTTACATTACTCTCTCTTAGCTACTACTCTGCCCGGTTAGACTGGAAGCCGACCTCAACATAGTTAGGAAAGGTTAGGTTGGTATAATGATGATGTGGTGAAACCATATGACCGGACGATTTGGCGGCGCTTGAGGGAGCCACTCCATCAGACTTCGATTATTGATTTGTGTTTTTCCCGGGGGAGTGACCGCAATTTCGCCAATATCATATTCTAACAGACCATCAAACCTCGAGTTCTCCGGATACTCTACCTAACTTACGGACAAAATTTTCGTTTCATTTTCTAGAGAGCACTTTCTTAAACCACAAAAAAATTAACAGCCACACTTCGGTGTGACGTGCAACACCACAGCTGTGTGCGGTGTGTACTTAGGCCGCGCACACACGCGCCGCGTTACGTGAGCGAACATAATAAAGGCCCACGCACACTTGCACACACCGGGCAACGTCCCTAACTCCGCTATGTGTACCTACCCGGCCGATAGTTATGTTTTATTTATACTTTCTTGGCTTAGGGGGTACGGGCAAGCGGCGGTGACTGAGAATTCCTAAGTGCCAATGTCCATTTAATGGAGTTTGAATTGTGCGGGATAGAATTGTTGGCAGTTTTCAATTTGGGATAATGTTGTAAGTAGTAATAGTAGGTATTTCTTATTATGTAGTTTTTTTTTACTTCTTTTTCTTTATCTTACATTGCATGTGGGAAAAGCAACTTCCTATTACAAAAATTTAAGCCCTTAAGGCTTATTTTTCTAATTTGTTTAATTTTAAACATACATATAAATAATAATCAATAATAATCCTTCCAAACCGCTTTCGGCTACGGCGACCGTTTCTTTAACACCCTACTGGCGTCTATCATGGGCTCTCATGTGGCTAGCAAAACCACCCTTGTTTACAAATATTCTTGTACAGAAATAAAAATAAATAATTAATTAATTAATTAATTACATATAAATAACGTTATGGAAACCATATGAGCAATGTGGAAAGGAGAAGAAATACTTTTATTTAATTATGTTTAGGTACTTAAAAAATACTCCTTTCTTGGTCGGTTCAAAATTAAAAAAGATCTACCTCGGTTTTTTTTTTTTTTTTTTTGGATTACAATTATTATATACCTAATACTTAGAAAAAAACATAACTCTTGAGGTTAGTATAGTATTATAATGATGCTCTGTGGTTAGTATTCCTAAAGGGTATTTTTAATATAAATTGTTAACACATACCTTTTTATGCGTCTATTTAATTTTAAAATTCAAGAATCCAACAAGAAAACATTCTCTTTAAAAACACAAAAAAAAACAAATTTCACTAACGCCATTTTTCCTTGACATTCACATCGGCATCGGCATTAGGAGTAGCGTCTGTGTCACGTCTCCCGGCGCTCGCATGTTTGTGTGCACGCCACTGTGTGCGCACGCGCCACTGTGTGTGTGAGCGACTCTCGCGCAGGTAACCGGGATCGTCTGCGGTGCGCTGGGATAGGCAGCGTTCATACTACTCGGTACAAAACTGTTAGATTTATTTAGTCTTAGAAGATTCTTAGTGGGTTGGTTATTTAGAGATACTTTTAGAATTTGTGTTAGAATGCCTGCAATTTCAAAGTAAAGTAAAAATGAAGGAATTAAATAAAGCAAGGCGAGAACTAAATTAATTGAACTCAAAGACGAAAAATGCGCAGTGGAGTGCTCGTGAATTTATCTAATTGTAAAAATACAATTACGTGTTACATGAGATAGGTGATACATTTGCTTATTAGTATTATTTTTACATAAAATACCTAAATTGTACCTACCTAACTATATCCATAAAAAAACAATGTATCATTTCATGCAATTTTACTTAAAATTCTACATTTTATAAAAATTAAATCATTAAAGAATGCTCCAACCATATAAACTCGTACGCACTTGAAAACGGCTCCCCATTATCGCACGGAAGATCAATTATAAAAAAAAAACCGCATCGCCAAAAATCTTACAAGAAATTAATTACAGAAAAAAAAGAAAGGGGTGTGCTCGACCAGTGTGTGCGCTGACGTAATTTCACTGACGGCGGGAGCGCGCCTGCGCAGTGGCCGCCGAGCCCTCGCGCGTCCCGGACGACGCTTGAGCACCGGAGTCATCCAACATAACCTTACATTTACAACTTGAAAAAAATATCATCACATCAAATACCACCTGATTGGCTGACCATAGACAACTTCTCCATTTTTTTTTTGTGACGTTTTGATGTGTCGATATTTTCTTCAGTCTCACACATCATTCCACACAGTGTTGCACATCGCCGGTGCACGTGTGATGACGGCAGCAGCGGCCTACCCGGAGGGAACGAAGTAAGTATTTTTTCTTTTTAAAAGACTCTTTCTAATAAGTTCCTAGTAAGTCGGTTGTTGTGTAAGATTTTTGGGAAAAAGAGCATTTATAGATCCCTAATTTCATCCTAATTTGTTTGCAGTTTTGTTTCAAAACTATGTCCGAACTCCAAACCACTTTTCCTAGTGACAATATCTTTCTTTTTTTTTCTATCTGTTATACAAAAAAGCATGTGTAAAACAAAAGTTGTACTGCCGAGTGGAGAAAAAAAAACACGTTATTTCTAGATTATTTTATTACACATCATAACATAAAACTTCTATTTATGAAGGCGCTTACGCCAGAAACCTCTTTAAATATTTTATAACTAAACTTTTGAACTTACTATCAATAAAAGCATCTTACTACTTTTATTCACTTCATAGCACGAACCAAAATTAACTCATTTTATTTCAAAATCACAGATGCCACCTCACACCGAAAAAAAATTTTCCCGGCATTTTAACATTAGAAAATGGCGGCAAGACCACGTCACCGGTGCAGTGGTGACGCGCAGCCTAACCTAGGCCAACATAGTCGATAGGAAGCACAGGTCAATACACCCGGTCATGGTCATGCACTTTCCCGGGAATAGAATTATTCTTGTTTAGTCTTATGTAGGAATTCTAATTAGACGTTGGACGTGGCAGACTGCGTGCGCGTATTGCTGGTTTTATTGTAAGTACTAACTGTTTTGAGCTTATTTGAATTTCGATTCCAAGATTTTGAGATCGTGGCTTGGGATTTTTAGGATCGTTAGGAAAAAGAAAATTATGGAAGAACAAATTGAACTAATAGAAAGGTTTATCATTCGGAAGTCAAAGCAAAACATAATTGCTAGTTGTTATTGATATCTCATTAAGATAAACTCAATCATAATAATAACTAGAAAAAAAGTTTGTAATGAATTTTTCCTTTTCTTTTTGAAGACAATGAGATCGTTTTCTCTAATTTAAAACTGAAACTCGACACCGTTTTACAAAACTAACATAACTTTAAAAAAATACATAAAAAATGATAAACGATAAATAAATCTAACGTCAGCTATTTAAAGTTTATTTTTATAACTGACAACAAATGAGCATTGAATAACTAACTAACAAGACATTAAAAAGCATTTCTTTCCATCTTGTTTTCACCTTTCCTATTTTTTTAATTATATAAATTACCTTAAACTTAAAAAAAAATACTAAGCAATGTAAGTTATAATAAAATGAAACCAACATTCCAATTCCTACAAAACGAAAAGCAAATCCATACTGCCAACCCTAGGCTGTGTTAAAAACGGTTTCTAAGTCGACTCGAGCGCACTCATAGTTGCATGTTATCCTAGGTCACTGGCACGAGCTTTCACGATCATTGACGAAGTTGCCCGACGACGCCCGAACGCAGACGGGCTGTGTCAAACGATAGACGCGCGATAGTGTTTGTAGTAAGGTGACTAATTCATTCATAACTTGTTGGAGATATTTGAAATGGGTATTACTTTTTGGTAAGCTGTCATTTAGATACTGCGTTGGCAATTTAGACATTCTTCATTCAGATAAAGCCTCTTTATCAACAGCATAGGCTATTCATGTTGCTCAAAGGGACTGCGTGGTGATACTGATAATAAAACTATGCTTATGCGAAACAGCTTGGCTCTTAATCTCTCCTGACTTCTAAGAATTATATACTCCTCAAAAAAGTTGTGTGTGGTCCTCGGAAAAGACAAGACCACTCTTTTCCCACCTACAAGGTCCGTAAAGACCAACTAAGTATTACGTCGAAAATATTGCTGATATTTTCCATCCGCCATCCTGTCTACTAATATCAGACTATTAGATAAAAAGGCAACCGTCTCTAACAACAAGAAGCGGCGATCATCATGCGTCTATCAAGCATAGTGCCTTTGACAAAGACCTAGGTCCCATTTAGACGTTAAAGTCTGAAACGCCCTACAGACATATCTCTGTGCTGCAGTAATCAATTAAGATAATCACTGATTGCTCAAAATCAAATTACGCCACGTTGATCTGTTTCAGCGTTTTCGTCGTTGCAATTTTTTACGTATTTAGCAGAAGACAACTCTGCCTACCCTTCTGAGGAATGCTGACTTGATGTTATGTTTTCCACCTCTCCAGTTCTTCGAAGCAGGAAAAAAGGCCCTAATGAAACTATAAGCTATCGCAATAATAAAGAAAACAGTAGCATCTCTGTATCCTACAAATAACCAGCACCTAGATTATAACAACTAGTTTTTTTGTCGTCTCACAGATTATGGGAAAAGGTACACCTGTTTAACTAATAGCGCCTTAGTGTGTCAACGTTCTAACTTCGTGTGTTACCTTTCTGTTGAAACAAGAAAAAATGAATATTTCTGCCGGCTATAGATATGAATGAACATCAATTTAATCATGTGCATGTTTAGGGAAAATATCTATCAATCTTCTATATTTTATTACGTTGGGACAAAAGTATCCGATGCCGATTTTTTTGTGGAGAACTTCATTATCGAAAAAAACAATTAAATGTACATTTTCAAATTTTAAAAGTAGTATCAGATTATATAGCCGAAATGACGCTGTGGTTGCAATTAAAGAATTTGTGTTAACTTAACACAGTCTTAGAAACAAGCTCTCTCTAGTTGTTCTGTTGAAGCATGTATTCAATTGAACAGCAGCCTTCGGAGAATATATAATTTACCAAGTATCGTAGAACTAGTCCATCAGGAATTCTGAATTATGCGTTGGAAACGTTAACTAGTTAGCACAATTAAATTAAAGACTTCGTTCATTTCATTAAAATTACAAAGCTTGAGGCTTTTGATATTTAAGAATTCTTAGACTGAAAGCTGAAGAATGCTAAAAATAAAGTACTTAACATAAAATAAAACCATCAATCAACTGTAATTAGTCAAATTACCGAATTCAAACTCCACCGTTTGACCTTTGAGACCACTTTAATTACATAACCCGCCTTTGAATTCAACTAACCTAAAAAACTGACGTCAATAGGCCTATCAAGGGTTACATGTGGACATAAACTATAACAATTTGTCCCTGCGAGGGGCGGGGTGCAGGGGGGGAGGGACCCTACCTGGTGAGGTCATGAGTGACCACCAGACAGGTTTTTTTCCCATTCTAGGGATGGGGAGGCTGTCAGCTGTTTTAGTTGGGAGTATCGATGTTTCGATAAAAATTTTAAGAAGTGGCAATTAGTAAATCAATATCAATAAGTTCAAGCTGGCAAATCCATGGAAGTCATTATCACTTACATAAACGTTCAAAATACGCTACGGTAGATGGTTAATTTTATTCACCCCTTAACACAAAGATATTGCATATTCTGCATTTCACAAATTCTAACCAAACGGAGCAAATTCTACCAAAATTATTAATGCAAAATATAATTATGTTTAATTGATCTCTCGTCAATAACAAATTAAAATGTCTGTTACAATTTATTAAATTTTACTTCCAAATATGCAGTACATAAGCATCTTCTTGAATTGGTAACGATCAACCAATGATAAAGAAAATTTAAATAAAAGTGTCTTCTTCGTGAACAAAACAAGTCGTTTGATCAAAAAATACACCGACTATCGACATCAGTAAGCACATCCCTACGGCACACATGCCGACCGCCAACATTTCACTGCCAAGGTCCCGCCACCCCATGCTCTATAGAACACAGACATTATATCCCCCAGCGTTTTATTGTGGCCTTTGATGCCCGCAGCCTATTTAAACATGAAGGTTGGCCTAAAGTTTTGATAGCGACACGTTTTGAATTTATTAAAAGGTTAGGATTCATTTTTGGCTGACTGGAAACTGATGTTTTATAAATTAAAAAAAAAAACGTTTTAATGTGGCAACAGTTGTTTTGTCCCTGCCAAGGTAATTTAAATATTGTAATTACTTACTTTACAAGAATCCAGTAACCGATCTTCGTCAAATGCATAGCTTGAAGTTATAGCTAAAATTTTTAGTGTCTTGTCTCTACGCACGATCGCATTAGCTTTTTAACCACTTCCAAAACGGAGGAGGTTATATGTTCGGCTGTATGTATGTTGTTTTTTTTTTTTGTATGTTCACCGATTTCACCGTTGGTTGTGGATCGATTTTTAAAATTTATTGTCTCATGTAAATTTTATTAACTTGACTTGGGTAGTTTTTGAATTAGCTTCAACTATACGTATTTTTCCCACTTAGTAGGTGTATGTGGATGATGTTCTAATAAGTTCCCGTCACTGTAATTCACTTTCTGCTATGTGCATTACATTGTGGTAGTGATATTAGAATTTGTCCCCAACTAAAAAGTGATAAAAAACTTTAAAAAAAACGCCGACTTCCGAAATTAAAGTTATTTTTCCCTTTGTACTGTTTTTTATTTTTATTTTGTGAAATATTTGTTACTGGCTGTATAAGTAAAGATCTTCTATGCTATGATTAAAGCCAGTTCTACCTCTTAGACCGCTAACAGTATTTGCATTTCCTCTAGAACCTAGAATCTTCCCAAAAATTCCTCCTCCTAAATTAATTTTGACGCAAATATATTAGTTACCAGTTAGCTTAGGCCGGCACCCCACACCCCAGAGCGACTCATAAACAGTGTTTGTTGTAAGTTGTGACTGGTAACACGTGGCGGAAACAGATGCCCATTTATTAGTAGATACAACGCATTATTAATGTAATTTCGGTTGAAATAATGTCTGGTAATGGTGATGAGGGTTGGAAGATAATCCTCGGCAAGAATATCACACTTCTGTTTTTTTTTATTTCTTCTAAACATGGGTTGTACTTAGGCCATGGTATATAGTGTGACGTATAAATCTCATCACCATGTAATAAATTACCTGTTGGTATTTCTAGCAAGTAAAGAGATCATTTATTCATTAATTAACAATTTAGACGAAATAAAAATGATTTTAAATGACGAGTAACTTAGATTTTGTAGAATAGATTTTAGAGCGAATGCTTGAAAGCAGATAAATAGCCGATTGATCTGTGATAGTTTGAAAAATAATGTCGGTCGTTGAGCATAATAAATTACTTAAATGGTATTAAATTAACAGGTTCATTTCCTAAAACAGACCTAAATATGTTGATCTTTGTTTTTGAATCCCCAGTTTTTTTTATCTGTATGTGTTTGTGTTGAAAATGGACAAATTACAGCACCCCTCGTTTATTAGAACCAACCATCAACATGAAAAAAAAATAACTAGAAAGATTAGAACTGGGTAGAGCAAAAAACGGTCCCCATTTATAAACTGCCACGCGTTCCAAATTTTCAAATAATTTTAATGAATACCATAAGCAACAAAACATTACATTTTTTAATTCAAAATTCAACAGAGAGCACAGTCAGGGCTCTCGGTGTGATAATAAGAACTCGATAGGGATGAGATGTTTCACAAACCGGTATCACTCGATACCAAAAAAAAATAGAGCGCTATAAACGAGTCTAAGGGGTTAAAAAAGTTGGATACTTGAGAATAAATGTCCGTTAGTTATTTTACTTGTGGAGTCTTTTGACGAGAACTAGTCCTTAGTGAGTAGAACTCACGGAATGTAACAAGCTAACCTATCTAGCCTAATAAATAGCCTTATCTGTTTGATACAGCATTTTTGTAATCTTGTAAGATCCACTGAATTAATGATGTAACATACGTTTAAAAGTCAGCTAAACATTTCTGTAACGAGTTCATCATCGTACAGATAGTGGCTTCATATCACTATTTAGCTGGAAATCTCCCTACTGATTTATGTAAGTTAAAACAAAATACCACTACCTGAAATTCTCGTATTCTGTAGTACCTATTAAATGACAGCAATGTGCAAGAATTGCACTGAACTGCAGCTACTAACCCTTTTATTTGTAAGTACCTGCTCCCGTATCATACCTATCAAATAATTATAATCATGGCAATTTCATATCTACACTTGTTTATTCTTACGTATACTATACATGGAACTTAATTTAAAACATGCGTGCAAAAGTGACATAGAATTGACAAGATATTAAATAAAATTATTAAAAAGAGCATAATCCCATCGCCAATGCAAAATTATAAATGCTAGTGGCGACCACACCGAACTGGTATCGGTATAAAGATACCAAGTTTACGGCTACTGTGTTTTAATCTTAATAGCCTTGGTATAAATAGGAGGATAGAACATTAATACTCGTTTAAACATCGTTGAAAGCTATTTTTACTATCGCATCAATTAATTATTTGGTTTTCTATGGTCGTTCTTGATAATAAGTTACCTAATTGTAACAGTTGACGAGAGTATCTAACTAATAGAAATTGTTTCATAGTCAGAGGTTGGAAATGTACTATGTATGTACTTACGTATACTGAGGCAGACACTCAAACAGAAGGCTTGGCAATTTACACCATGTATTCATCATTCAAAATAATTTAATTAGTACTAGGCATTCATAAAAACTAGCTAGAAATAAAACAAGAAAAATGTTTTCATTATCAAGGCATTGTGACTCAATATTACCTCTACATAGGCTGTAGGTAATTTATTATAACTACACCTGAAAGTTTCAAGTTGAAACCATATTTGACTGTTACATTTTGTACTATCATTTTAAGTCTGGTGCAATGCCTAATTTAATTAAAG
Source organism: Dasypolia templi (assembly GCA_963555695.1). Taxonomy (NCBI): domain Eukaryota; kingdom Metazoa; phylum Arthropoda; class Insecta; order Lepidoptera; family Noctuidae; genus Dasypolia; species Dasypolia templi. The sequence continues at coordinate 2,288,698 of OY743148.1, read as the reverse complement.
TAATGTACACCCTAATATTGACATCACATTCTTAACCTGTTTTTTTTCCCATACCGAAACTAGGGCTTAAAGATATAAACTTAAGTTTATTTGACATAAATAGCACACAGATATCCACAGGGTGACACATAATTTAAGCGTGCAAATAGTCTGACAAAATAAATGATCAATGACCCCCATACTAGGAAATCCCTGTGTTACAGAAGGTCATGGTTGCATCATTATTACCTATTCGTTCTAATTATGTTCAAAGATATTTTACCCTAGGTACATTATTCTCTCACCTAACGTTGAGTTTTAAGTAATGGTTATAAAGCATAAGTTTAAAAAAAACATAAATTTCCTGAAGCCAATATTTCTAGCTCCTAATAAACACCATGGAGCTAGCTCCTTTACAAAAAAGCATTCACAAATTCAATTCCTCCTAATATTTATATTCTCCTACAAAATTCAACGTATTAAAAACCAGTCCGTAGCTTTCAATAATAAAAATATTCCGAAACGAAACGCAGTCAGGACCGGCCAAATTATCGTTACCATGAAAAATTTTATAATGGCGTTTACCGTTTCACCACGCTTTTAACCCTTCCCTAGCGATAGACATTTGAAACTCGAACGCAGCGTATTGAATGGGAATTCTTAATAAATTTCCCAGTTGTAAAAACATATTTTTGAGGTACAATTTTAAATGAATGGCAACAAGTGCTTATGTCGGTGTGTGCGTTGAAATACCTTTCTTTAAGCAATTAATTACGTGATGTTTTGTGCTGCTAACTGTTATCCTGGCCCTTTTAAAAGTGTTTTAACATACATTGCAATAAACAGTACAGGTAGTGTATGTCTGAAACGTAACTATGTAAGTATTTGTAAAGTAGAAAATACACTCGGTCTCGTTCTTGCTTCTTTCTTATGATTTCGCATCTCCTTTACGTTACAATGAATTTTATAAGTACAATTAAATTCTCACTTTCTTGGAATCCAACGCAAAAATTGTATCGTTTCTATTATGTTATGTATGATATTTTCAGCAGAACTAATTCAATATATAAAGTCCTGTCCATTGAGATTGAAATTAACACAAAAAATTGAATTATTTTCAATCTCAAAGGACAGGAACAGTTTGAAAGACGCTTTGATTTCGAGATTCCAAAGAAATAAGAACTTATATAATAGTTCTAACTACTTCTGTTTTCAATCAATTTCTACCAGATGTATGCATATATACGTAGCTTGAATTGACTTCCGTTCTCCAGAGAAGATCTTGATGCCAATTAAAATGATAATACAATTAAGCTTATTAACATTAAACTGACACAAATAAATAAAAACTTCTACAGCCCATTAAAATGTACATTCATACACATTTTAGTACATTTAAAACACTTCATTTATTCTGCATACATCAGTTTTAATAGTAGTTTTACATCAGCTCTCCTTATACAGCAAGATGCCATCTCAAGTTGACGTGAATCAAATTCCGTGTTCCCAATGGGAAAAGTGAAACAATAGTGAGACCTGTCCCGTCCCTATGCTAATATACACTGTAATTAGAATCCAGTCTAGTGTAACAGCTGTTTTACATAAGAATTTCAACCTTAGTTTGTCGGTTTTAAGTTGGTTATGGCAAGGATGAAAGTGAATGAAAATATAAAAATATAATCGTCTATCTTTTTTAAAGTGATTGTAAATTTTTTGAATATATTCTGCTGCTTTTTATGAATAGTTTTAGTTACTTCATTTTTAAAGGATCATTTTATGTATTTATGTGGTGTATCGATTGGGAATCCATTTGATTATTTTGTTGAATTAAGTTGCTGAATGGTTTTCTGTAAGTGAAGCATTTTTTTTTCATTATTTTATTTCCTAAGTTATAAATGTACATATTTTGAAAACGAGTTATTCATTGCTACTGGCACTGCACGTGGGTTGATAATTGCGTATTGTTCATGCTTCGCTTCAAGTTCAACGTTAACTTGGTAGCCTTTAGAGTCACGTTCAGCAAACACAACTTTCAATAGTACATGTTGATTGATAGGTTCACAGGTCCTTGTATATCAGTGGTAGCAAACACTTCACTACGAAAAGCGCTCTACTGCTTCGACATAAAGGCGTATCAATGTCAGATACCTCATAAGTGAGGTTGACTGCACCAGTTCAGTTGAGTTTGCTACAAGTTTTCTTCAGTTAACTTTCATTTAGAATGTTATGATTAGAAGACTGCTTCTATGTTATTTACTTACTTTGCTTTTGCCGGAGATATTTCGAAATGAAAGAACGATAGAACTGTTTTCAGAATTGTTAAATATAAATAAACTGTTGTCTAAATAGAAAGCACTCTTTTCAATTGTAATATATACTACTATCGTAGTGTGTTACTTACACACTACCAGTAGCAATGGCTACTGGTAGTGTGTAAGTAACACATTATATATGTAGTAACACACTACCAGTAGCAATGGCTTTCTTTTTGACAACTCAACAATATTCATTGCGTTATTTACGTTGTTGAGCAGAATTTTTCTTCGAACTTTATATGAAGCATTATCCTTCAAAATGATTCAATTAGGGTGCCGATCTTAGGGAGAGGGACACTTGACTGCTCACTTCACCGTCTTCACTTGCAGAATAGATAAATCGACTACAGCCAGAGAGAGGTGAAAAAATCCAAAACAAACGAAAGTGCTAACTATTTAATGGCATTTTGACAACGTTCGTGTTACCCACATGTCAGTCTTCAGTTGTAACATAAAATGAGTACAAAATAATTATACTACGACCTTTTCCACACGTGGCTGTCAACATGCACAAGTTTCGTGACACAGTATGACTTTTTTGTGACGAATTGTAGGAGTGATGTGCGATATGGCATGTATTTCACACATATTTTGTGACAGCTGTAACCGCGTCTCCCTGTCTGCATGCCTACTATTCGAATAATTTTAAAAGCTTTAGGATTTCTCTTTTTTGGGATATCTAGCGTTTTGCGACCTTCAGCCACTAATGGTGTTTTTACTCAATTCAGCTATTTTCGTAAGCTTTGAAAAAGCCTTTTTGTGATTTTGACTACGAGTTTCTTCATCATCCGCACACGGCGCATTTCTCGTCAGCACTTTAATCATGATAATTTGGACTGCAGTTCGTTCAACTGTTTACTAACCGTGTATTTTCCGTGATTCCTGGTAACTTAGCTATTTGCTAGTCAATAGGTGTATATTAAGGTGCCAACGTTTTCCTCATTCCTCATTGGAACATGCTGTTAAATCTTTAGGACAGCTTGATACATTGATTTGTTACTTGGATTGGGTTTCTGCCTCTAGAAATGCTTATACTTGAATTTGGGGTTCTGTATTTAAAGAGTTTGTCTTGCTTGTTCTATACCTTGTACTTACAATAATTTAATACTTAAAAAAAATGTCATTCCATCCACAAAGTTCTGCATTTCTTACAATGTCTCTTGTAGCCAAAGACTTCGCCATTCAATAAAATATTTAATACAAATTGCCTCTCAATTGGGCGATTATACACTGGATCTACAACAGTATTGTAGGTTCCTACATGTACATAGGTCAATTTCCAATCGTCATCGTTATTGTGCTCAACCTGCCATCTAGCAACACAATTCCACCGCCTATTGGTTCAAATTTTATCCAAAAACAGTCAAACACAAGAAGTTCGAAACAAGTTTTACCAAAAACGAGTAGCCGGCACAACACAGACATACCTCCCATATTTGTTCCACCATTCCACTTGACGAGAGCAAATACTTCCGAAAGAGTCTGGAAAGTGGAAAAAAGATGATGAACGAAAAACAAAAGGGATTGTGGTGTGGAATAAGAATAGGATACTGTGTGTTCGTTTTATACAATAAATCATTATGTATTCCAGCCACGAACGCTTAGCAATAATAATAAATACGGGAAGGACGCAGGGCTATCCATACAGAACTAATATATTTTTTCATTTTAAAGATGCAGAAATACGGTTGATTTTTGTTGTAGATTTGACAAGGCCCTGATGTAGTTCCCATGATGGGAAACACATCCGGTTAGAATCGAAGTGATGGAATGAGATGACACAGATAAATTGTACAAATGACTGAGGTGAAATATGTATTGAACTGAAAAATAACTACATTCTAAACACAGAATAGTAGGAGCATACCTTTAGCTGACAAGTGTATTTTCGCAAAAAATATGTACACCTGTGATAAGTTACTTAAATCTAGATGTTGGCACTATTAAAGTCATTAAAATCTTTAATTAACTTCGAAGACATGCAGCCAGAGGCAGCCCTACTTAAAAAACACATGACTTACTAAAATTGGTAAAACTTAGAAAACGTGTAGTGTTCAAGTATTAAAATACCATCCGACATTAATGCAAGCTAGTTCGTTCAATTAACAACAAAAAGCTTGCATGAGAGCTTTAGAAAAAGCTGACACCCCTAACGATCCAGTTGAACAAACGACGCGCGCCGTTGCGCTTGCGCCGCCCTCTCATTGGCCGATGCAACTCGCTGCGGCGGGCGTGCGAAAGAGATGGCGTTATGTTTTAGCTGCAGTGAGAGCGGGATGTAGGAGCGCAGTCGACGGATGCGAGGGTTTCCGATCATTGACTCCTTTCAAGGCCACTGGCAAGTAACTTTTTTGTTGTATGTCATCGTAATGCCTGTAATACTGACTAAAGTGACCTTCACTACTTTCTTTTGAGGTCGTTTTGGGGACGGACGCATTTATTTAAAGATGCTAATAATAAACCAATCGTAGGGAAAAGTATTGCGATTAAAACTGTGTCACTCCGTTTATATTTGTTGCATGTTCAAGTAAGTATGGTTAAATTGAATGATTAATATTCTGCTCCTCTTTATTTAAAGTTTCGTTCGACAGAACCACCACCAGCCATGGTCGAGCTTCTGTTAACAAGCTTAGACTTAGAAATACCATAACTTGGCAAAGTTGCTACCCTAATAAATTTATGTATAACTAGGTAGCTATTATAAGCGAAACATTTCATTCGATGGATATATACCTGCATTACCTACTGTATCAACCAATTCAGTTGCTATGCAGCTTTAAATTGTAGGTCCGACCAAAAAGTTTAAAGTAACGTATCTTACGACACACATTTTCGTTTCACACTTCGCCAGAACCTATCCCAATTCCGGTTCCCCATAACAATAGATAAGTAACGTAAACAGGGGGTAGGCAGATACCATGGTCTTCAACTGAGGTCAATGGTTTCTTATCTCTGTTGGTTTTGTCAAGTTTTAGAGAGATTGATTCGTCATCATTGTCATTTTCATTACATGTTGATTATAAATTTAGTTTTTTTAATGTTTCAAAGAAATGGTTACTTCGTATTTTTAGTTTTCGTACGAAGTAAGAGCGGATAGTAGAAGTTTACTCGTATGAGTAGTTAAAGGTTAAAACCGAAATAATTCTTAAAAAGAGAAAGGTTAGAAGAGGAAATCAAAAACTAGGTCCATGATACCTACGCAGATACCAATATGGAACATTATGAATTTATATGATTTGACTCTCCGAATATTTATTGTCTAATACTTATGGTAACCGAGGCGACATGAGCTAATTAGGTAAAACCATGAATATAGATACATCTTATTATTTAAGGTACTATATCTAAAGGTAAAACAGATGCTGATGCACCTACATTGAAATTCTATCGAACTCGTGTAAAACGTGTTGTACAAAGACCTCCTCAAACCACTTTTGTTTATAATAACTTTCTCCGTTTTATAGGAAATTCCTTTGTTTTCCCTCTTTCAACATAAATGTAGGCATGTTGATTCCGTCACTGCGAAAGAATTCGAATCTATTATCCTTTGATTCAGCCCTTGTTGATTAAACAAACGGTACGTATGATGTATTTGTATAGAAATTAATTATTATATTATTGGAATTTCTCGGAAACAACGTGTTCGTTTCCAAGGCAAGACAGTCTTGGGTAATGCTTAATATATGCGTGGTAATACTATTTTAAAGTCATTCGCCATTGGGTCTCCTCAGAAGGTAGTGCAAATAGGTAGGGGCAGCAACAAGTGTTAAAATAATAAGTCGTAATGACTTATTCCTAATCGGCTTGCCAAGAAAATATTATGGTGATCACGACAATAACCTTTATTATTTCATTGTTCGTTGCAGCGCAACGAGGGGAGCCTTATTCATTCTTTTTTTTAAGGTCACGGCATAATAAGTTTGTTCTCAGAAATGGGGTTAATAAAAAACTGGAGTTTATTTGAATTTATAATCAAAAGAAAATACTTTTTTGTCTTTGGGTTTTTTTGAAGCAAGTCGTTTCTACTTCTATTTTGACTACCGCCATTTTTCCTGTGACTTCGAAAGGCAAGACAATCTTTAATAAGTAACTTATTTATTAATTGAATTTGCGGTCGTAGAAATTATTATTAAAAAATAACATCAACTTAATTCCACCAGAAATAATAGGTGCTGAACATAACTTAGACAACAATAATTTAATCAGTCTACAATCCTATTTAACGTGCCAAACGATTTCAAACCCTGTTGCAATAGCTTTAAGTATCAAATAATTGTCCATTAACAACAATTCAATGGCCGATGATGCCCACGCTAAAAAAACTGTTGACTCACAATGTGAAATGAATTTAGTCGCACAAGCATTACAGTTTTATCTTATTGTCATTTAATATTATAAACCTACTGTTTATAGCATTCAAGTAGGTACATGAGACGGTTAATATCTTACGTCATTAACATGCAATTTGATCTAAGGCACTATTCAGCAAAAAAACTGTAATTAACCTGGGAACAAAGGAACGCAACAAAAATTTAAACCTTCGGAATAAACTTCACTTGGATCTTGAACAACCTTTTGAAGCATTTGATACGGCTACATACTACCTTGGTACTATTTTATAGCATTATGAAATTCAGGAATGACTGCGGATTTTAGCTTCTTTCTGTTTCCCTGAAAGATAGCATTATTGGACGTAAATTCAATGTCCTAAGTCTTTGTTGTCTTTTGTTAAAAATGGCGTGCCCCAAGGATCAAGTCTTGGCCCTTCTCGTGTCTACTCTTCTAAATGTGCTAACGTAACGTGAGTAAAATAACGCATCATTTTCTTATTAAACATAGTTTTACATATATAAATCTAAATTAGCTGTACAATTATTTTGTCAGCTTGAAACTGACAACCAACCTAAGTTCACAATTTCTGTTTCCTACATTATTATAATGTAATATCACCTAAGAATCTTATGGGTAAAGAATGTGTGAATGAGTATCTATTTTACTTGGTTATCCAGAGCCTAGCATGAGAGAGATAATACTGCACATATTATTTAAGTGGTAGTTAGTATTTTACCTTAGTATTTGCCTTCTGTGGGAAGCGGCGTAAATGTTTCTAGAAAACGTTGGGCCTCATAAACCTAGTAGTCTAGGTTCTATAATTATTTAGTAATTGCAGAGAGACTTCTTCATCTCCGTAGAGAGGTTCTATTTGTTTAACAAATGGATTTAGAGAGTTGTAAGTGCCCTTAGTAGCTGTTGCGGTTAACTTGTTAAGTTTAAAAGCATCATTGTTTTTAAATTTGATCTAAAATGGATTTTTAGAAATAGCCATTTGCTGGTGATGTGGATTAGCAAAATTGAAATCTGATTTATTCCGCCTAGTCTCTACCTGATCTTTGAATTGCTTCCCTTCTAGGTTGTGTGTTTATTGAGTATTTAATTTGTTTTTTTACTTTCCAGAAAGTGCAGTCTACATGGCCACCGTGCTTTTGTATGGCAACAGCAACGTTTTGAAGATCCTGGACATAATAACATTTAAGTATCCCCCTTACATTTTTTCCGTTTGTCATCACCACGAACAATCATCTCCTTCTGTTGCCCTTGACCCCGGTTCCTCCGACTTTTGTTTCCATCATCCTAAAAGTCCAGCACTTTGTCCCTTTACTACTACCTAACCACAAAAGGAAACGAACGTCAAAACATGTGGTAACGTTATACTAACCTAGTTACTGCTTACTATAATTAAATCGCCCCCAGTTATCCACCCTTCATACCAGCATGCCAATAAAGGACAATTAAACACCCTCCTAATAAATACTTCACATAATCAATTTAGATCGACACTCAGCAATTTATTAACGTGCCATTGCTATTACTCAGGCGCTTCGACATGAATTAGCTAATATAATTCCACAAAGGCTGCATACAATTATTAGGGCATTATTTTACCCTTTAGAAACCAAATAGGTCCATGAATTAAACAAACGAACCCGATCCAAGATGGCGGCCGACGCGAGCGCAGCTTTTTCGTTCCTTTTTTGAATTTCGAATAGGCGGTCTTTGTGACGGGGTGAGGGAGAGAGCGTATCGTATTCCAGTTAGTTAGAAATATAGCACAGTGTCTAAGTTGAACATAGGTTTCTTTTACTGGTGAATAACGAAATTCTTTGTCTTTGTACTCTGTAAATCTTGCTGAATTTTGTTGAAAGATGTTTCGTTTGATTCGTGATTTTAGGTCGGATACGGGTATGGTCTACCTTCGTTTGTTTGAAGAGATACCAGGATGTTGCGCACTTTGAACTATATTTCAATTAACTGTACTTTCATAGTTTTGATCAACAACACAAGTGACACATATATAGGTACCATAGTTAAACGTTTGCCTTCCTACTAGTTGATGTTTAGATCTTCTCATGAAACAAATTTTCGTATGTTCTGCGTTTCGTAGAACTTTTCCCTCGTCTGGGTGGCCACAAAACGTATCTACCCAGCCCACGACCTGTCAATGCAGTTGAAATTATGGCTTACGTAGTCAAAGGCCCTATTAGCCCACAAGGCCACAACACACCCCATTATACGGTGTTACGGTCACTTGGCGTTTCCCCAATTTACGGGAAATAATAAACGTTTTTACCATTACTGTTTCCGGTAATTAAAGTTTACCCCTGTCTTCCCATAAGTGTCATCAAGAGTGGATAATGTTAATGAAATACTTCCACTAGAATATTAAATAAATATGTAATTGCAACGTCTTGTTTGAAAAGAGAAACCCTACAATCATCGATTTTTGAGCCAATGTAGGTACCTAAATATATTGGCATCTATCTAGTATTTATTACAATAAGAATTTATTGCTTTGCTTTATTTTTTGAATTTGCTAGATTCTAGTTAGAATAATTAAATAAAAAATTAAATTGGATTGGTAAAATCGTAAATTAAATGATGAGTTTGCTTCGCAATGCAATAACTTATCGACCATTGTTTGTGTTCAATCAAAAGTTTTCAATCAAAACATACCTAATTTGTTTTGCTGTTATTTTATAACGGAGTTCTCTATGAGCTTTCGGTAATATACTCGTACCACTTTTTTGCTGCCAACAAGATACTGACGCTGACGCTGACATATATCGTGAAAAAAAAAATGAAAACTCTCCATGAATAAAATTACAACCAGCCAGACATTTACATCGTTGAGACAACCTGTGTTAAAGTAAATTATCTGCTGCACTTATCATAGTGATAGTAAAGCCAGCCAACCGTGCAATGCTGCCAACTGAACGGAAAGCACTAACCAGTAGCTCAGGGAAAATTGTTTCAAGCCAAATGCGGGTTCCGGCGTTATACAGAATAGAGTCGATGTTGAAAATATTATAAATATCGCAACGTTCGAAGCCTGATTATTAGATTGAAGTCAGACGGTACCGACTCGTTGGCAACAAAACGATAGTCAGTTAGATAATAATATTTGTAGAATAAAATATTATTACAGGCATTTTTAAATAATTTGTTTTATTTTAATCATCAACTCGACGACCAACACTCATCCTTGATCCTATCGATCAAGTGTAAAAAAAAACTTGGCGTGTACCTACCTATAGCTATTCGATTCTCAAGTCTTGTTTCTCTTTTCCAGTGATATCTTCTAGAGCAAGCTCTGCAAAACACCAAATGAATCGACCGCCACCGGGTGAAAGATCAACCTACTAACTACGTTGTCAAGACCGTCTCATCTCAAGAAGATCAAATTCTGGAGTGTTCTAGAAGCATCTAGAAGTTCTCCAGACGTATCTGGGCCTGGTAACTCCACCACCGTTGGCTGTGATAATGGGCCAACGGGGGCGAAGTTCCTACTCCTAGTTGCGAGTTTCCACACGAGAAGACAGAAGCCACAAGACCAAGAAGACAGAAGATTAAGACTAGATACTACTGAACTTCGACGAATAATGATGGTCTTGTTTGCGTTTATGATTGTTTGTAGTTTCTATTGTGTGCACTAGTTTCGGACTCTGGGAACTAAATTCGTGATTATAAGTAATATAGGTAGGTTTTAATGATGACAGCCATTACTAAAGCCGTAAGCAATAATTAATGATGGTCTTGTTTGCGTTTATAATTGTTTTTAGTTGCTATTGTGTGTACTAGTTTCGGACTCTGGGAACTAAATTCGTGATTATAAGTAACATATAGGTATAAATGATGACCGCCATTACTTAAGCCGTAAACAATTACCTATATAATATGTATATTAATAGCCTAGTTTAAGTTTTCCTGAATTGCCTGTTTACACACGGAGTCTACGTCAAGCTCTCATCAAGTCTCCACAACTGTCGCACGTATGCTGGTTAAGCAGCACCTTTGTGTTCTATTTTCTATCTTTACGTATTTTTCTGTATATTACATATGTTTTCTGTGCTCATAAATAAGTAATTTACATACAATATATGTCTTGCAACTCTTACATAATTTATATTTGCTAGTTTCTTTTCAAGCATAAAATGTTAATCTGCCTAGTATTTTGCTAGCCCTATCTAATCCAGTCAGTCTTAATTGTTTCTGATTTGGTAACAACATTTAAGATAGCGATGTATTGACTTGTTACCGCTTACAGGCGGGCCTAGCCTAGCCCGGATGACCAAATAGAGTCAGAGAGAGGTAGCTTGTACCTAACATCATTATTCTAATGGAAGTAGGCAGTCAGAACTTAAGAGGTACCTGTCTAACTACTCATGTAACAGGTACTGAATGAACTATGTAAAGAAGAAGAAGAATGCCAATTCAATCTTGTGTAACCTAATTGTAATTGTAACATCTCGGAGTGAGTTTATAAGCTATTTTTTTTTATCTTGATCGTCGTACGTCGTTTGTTTGGAAGTAGGCAGTCAGAAACTAAGAGGTGCCTGCCTAACTACTGATGTTACAGGTACTGGATGAACTATGTAAAGAAGAAGAAGAATGCCAATTCAATCTTGTGTAACCTAATTGAAATTGTAACATCTCGGAGTGAGTTTATAAGCTATTTTTTTTTATATTGATCGTCGTACGTCGTTTGTTTGGAAGTAGGCAGTCAGAAACTAAGAGGTGCCTGCCTAACTACTGATGTTACAGGTACTGGATGAACTATGTAAAGAAGAAGAAGAATGCCAATTCAATCTTGTGTAACCTAATTGTAATTGTAACATCTCGGAGTGAGTTTATAAGCTATTTTTTTTATATTGATCGTCGTACGTCGTTTGTTTGGAAGTAGGCAGTCAGAAACAAAGAGGTGCCTGCCTAACTACTGATGTTACAGGTACTGGATGAACTATGGAAAGAAGAGGAAGAATACCAATTTAATCTTGCGTAACCTAATTGTAATATCTCGGCAAAAAAGTATGTTGGCATTTTTTTATATTATCGTTTCTGTGCAGTTGGGCCATGTTGGCAATTTTTTTACATAATTATTTTTATTGGTGCAGTCTGCTGTCAAAACTTTGAAGAACTCACTAGACTTAGGTATATCAAACACTTGGACACAAATATAAAAAAACATACTTACTGGGAATGTTTCTACTTCATAGTTTTTACTTTATTATCTAAGTTGTGTGTTGTCATTTTAATTAATATCTAAAATCTACTCACAAACTTTTTGGTTTTAGACCAGTTTCTGCCCGCGACGTTGTTTCCGTGAAAATTCTTAATTTAACATAAAAAGAAATATTCAATGATTCTTGGCTTCCCATTAGTGAAAGAATTTTCGGAAACGAAACAAACTCACAAATTTTACCTCTTTACAACATTACTTAAAAACTTTTTCTGATGAAGGTAACCATAGCAAGTAAAGATAACTAATTTTTATAATGTTTCAGGAACAGCGTTTATTTAATCAGTTTTCAGTGGGTCAGTGTAGCCGTATTTGCTGTAGTTATGTATCTATGGTTGGTATTCAGTAGTAATAATATCGTCCTGACCAAATTTCGTCACGGTGACTAATCTCAATAATTAGGTACTTACTAGACGACTATGCAGGAGATATCCAGTGCACAAGTGTGAAGTAAACACAGATGCACTCTCCCTTCCCTCAATCGCAAAATAGTCGGATAGGACGGCAATCCGATATGACCAGAGGATCTACGGCTTTAGCTACGTGCTCTCTGAGGCAAAGTTTAGCGAGTGTTGCTCGCTAAACTTTGCCTCATCTCTCATTTGCCGCATCCTAGTCTTTTCGCCTATTACATTATAAAATGTTCAAACGCAGCCGTCGCGTCGGCGCTAGATCGCAAGCCTGTTGAAGTTCGAGCATCGCACAACATAAATACTTAGAGGCGGGCTAGCAGTAGTGTTGCCGTTTTAGCGCATTTGGCGTTAGATCTAGTGCAATTCTAGGGGCTTTAGCGCATTTTTTTCATAAATGGGCGCTAAACAATATCTAGTGGAATCTGGCGGAAAATTTTGGTGCCAGATCTAGCACTATTTTCATAAATATAGCACTGAAATCTAACTATTCTAGGTAAAAATTGTAATTTAACGATAAAAATATTGATGAAAGTAATGATACAGTGAAGTTTTGGGCTAAAATCTCCAGATACAAAAATACGGCTGGGATGAATGCCTTTCAAGAATTAGTGGACTTGGCTATCACCGTGCTGTCGCTTCCACACTCAAATGTCGAAGTAGAGAGAATCTTTAGCGTTATGAACAAAGTCAAAAGTAAGCTACGTAACCGGATGTCAGCTGAAACAATGAACTCAATTAATGATACGTGATCAATTGAAAATTCTTAAGCAAAGCTGCCACACGTATGACTTCACTGATATTGTCCTCGACAAAATCACCAAAACTGTGAAAAAAGGAACAGCAGCAGCATTGGGGGGTGATGATCACCATGACGAAGTAGTGGAATTGTTTAATTTAGTTGATTTTTAGTACTTATTGTTAGTTAAATAAACGAAAATTTCTATGGAAATTCAGAACAAAACTTAGCGGAATTTAGTGGATTTTAGGAACGATAGCGCAATTTTGATAAGGGTTTAGTGCACATTTTTTTCTTCATACGGCAACACTGGCTAGCAGTCTCGGCGACCCTACGCCGTTTACTAATAGCTGTTCCGCCTCTTTCTACTAAACTGGACAGCAAATAAACACTGGCTATCATGGAACTCTGATTCGATTTTCTCAAAAAGTATAAAACTTACAGGTATCAAAGTTATACCTACCTACATAAAGTGCGTTTCATGTTGATTAAAATGACTATAAAATAATTTATTCTAAAGTACCTCCTTGATTACAACCAGAATGCTAACGATTTGCTCTGTTTTGACTAGAGATCGCGATTACTGTTATTTTTTCTACAATGACGGTAGTGGAATATTTCTTATCATTTCTATAGTTATTGTCCATCGTTTGTCCAGACGCGTGTATTTATGCTACTTTTTTGGGTCAGTAATGGATGACACCTCAGGAAGTAGCTTAAGCTGTAGCACTAGGTAGGTACTTCAAGCAGGCGTTGCGCAACGTGCGGTCGCTCGAATACATCGAAACAGCAGATCTTTGGTGCAACGAGTTTAAAAAATAATAAACAGCATTGCGTTCGTGTTTGAAAAAAAATAAAAATCTTAGTTCATTTAGATGTTTTGTTTGCATTAGGCACTATTTGAAACCGTCATCGCTCAATTATTTACTGAGCGGCAGGCTGGCCGCTCCTAATATCTAGCCGCCTGCGGGGTAAATGCGTAGCACCCTAACAATAGCAATCACTTTCATTTTGACAGTACAACTTAATTCCGTTACGTTGTTGAGCAGACACATTTTTCGAACTTTGAAGCAATGGATTAATAGCAATATCCTTCAAATTGTTTCAGATTGTCCTGGATAGTGTGTTACGCAATTAGAGTGCAGGTCGTCCTTATGGAAAGTCCGCCTTTGTTAGGTACCTACATAGGTACGTAAATAAGTACCTATTCGTAAATCTTCAATCATGTAACTTCACTTGAAGACGTTGATGGCTTACCAGAGCGAGGCAAATCTTTCATCGCATCTCGACCGCTTTTGAGCGCTTTGTACCAATCATAACTACGTGTTTTTGATAAAATCACTGATTCACCGCAAGCCATTTTCAGTGACTCCGAACACGAAATTCCATTGACGATGTAAAATTAAAGACAAACCCTTTATTCGATGTTTTTGTCCATTTTGAAATTTGCAATACACGCTAGATAATAATATGATCTAACTAAAAACAGCACTGTATTTAATCTAAGTAGCAGATGCAACTCGAAACTCCGCAGTCCGCGACCAAATGAAAAACACTAAAAACAGTTGTGCCAATGTAAACACAAAAAAATGCATTTGGAACCATAAACAAATCATCTAGTCCCGATACTTTTTGACAGAATGTATTATTCTACTAAATTATCTCTAAATTCCGTAATTTCATGAATTTGTTCGTAGTTCGACGGTAACTTAAACCTATGAAGTGAGACCTCTGGTCGAGCTGTACCTGGTCGAGCTGTACCTGGTCGAGCTGTACCTGGTCGAGCTGTACCTGGTCGAGCTGTACCTGGTCGAGCTGTACCCACTATAACACCAAAAAGTTTCAAATCACATTATGCCCAAGCGGATCATAATGTAATGCATTACAATATTATTTCCCGGCTAGAGCCTAGGACTTTAATGACTTGCTTGCTATAGGTTTGCATGACATATAATAGCAGTGTTTTACCTAAAATAAAACACATATTAAATACTTACCTTATTTGAAGCTTACTAGATTGAGAGTGGCACTACTGGATTCCGCTATATTTCCCTCTTTTTTGCTCTTTCAGTTGTTTGTACCTGTCCGTCTCTTTCGCACACCCAATTTCCTCACCAGGTGGTGCTGCCAAATGTAGGCTCCGCCGTGGCAGTGAATCGCCGATCATTGTGCCGAAAATCTTCACCAGGTAGGAATTAAATGTAAGCTTCAAATAAGGTAAGTATTTAATATGTGTTTTATTTTAGGTAAAACACTGCTGTTATACACTTGACCGTTATTTGAAGGGAAATGACGCCAATGTGAACGTGTAAATACGCTACTAAGAAAACTAGATGGTCATAAAGAGAAATACACTTTATAATTTCCAGGAATATGAACATCATAATGAAATAATAATATATCACTATTATAGGTACTAAATGATCAACAAAGAACTATTCTTTTCCATTTATTAAAATGAACAAAATTATAAAGTCAAAACATATTACAATGTTTTGACTTTTAAGTGACTATGGATAACTTATAGGTTATCATTATTCCGAAAGAAAGGACTTTTAATAATCACATTATAGGATAGACGGATTAAGGTTACTTTAATTTGTTACTAGAACATTATGCAAATTTTAACACTTCTTACACTTCAATACTCAAGACAATGACACTTAAATGTAACTTAATTAATAGGATTGAACATTCTAGATACATTACAACTAGAGCTGGTTGGCATACAGGGCATCACTTCTCTGCAGTAATAGCGGGTGAAGGTATCCTGCGATCGCCAATTACCCCTGGAGAGTATTTCATCTAAGGAGTAGTTGTTAACCCAGTTCTTAGAGGCTACCGCAGACCTAAGACTGTCAGGCGACGCATTTACTCCTGCTTCTACCAACAGAGATTTAACCCACCCTGCGATGACTGTACGAGAAGCGACCCTTGATTCTCCTCTAAAATTAAGAAACAGATTATTAAGACATCCTGACTGGCGTTTATCTTTTAATATAGCTATAGTACGTTTCACCCACAACACATTACGGGGTCTAAATTCTCGCTAGTAGGATTAGGAGATAGTCTCCAACCAGACTGTCTATAATCGGCAGTTTCTGTTTTGGATCCAAATATTGGCCATAGGATAAGGCAATCATTATTTTCTGACAGGTGTTTTGAGTCTACAGCTAATAGAGTTAGATCATGAACTCTTCTGCCGGAACAAAGGAGTAACAGAGTGGCCGTATGTCTACAAGTAGCAAATACATTATTTACGTCTACAGAATAGCATCGCATAAATTCTGCTAGTTTGTCGACTTTCCCAATTAGAGATTTTTGAGCTACTGGGTTTTTTAAAGCAATAGACTTTAGTATGTGAGTAACTAAAACGTGGGAACTTAATTTAGGAGATTCGTCAGAGTTGCTTAACGTGCAGACCACAGATTTATGCAATAAAATAGTTTTATAAGCTAATCCCTCTATAAGACTCAAATCTGCAAGAAAGCGAGCCAAAACTTGACCTTGGTTTGAAGTGGTTCAATTTATGCTTTTTTTCCATGTGAGCCACCTATTCTATGAGACTCGATAAGTCTTTTAGTTGATGGCCGCCAAGAGGATTTTAAGAGCTGTAACTGTGCTTCATTCCATTCAACTAAGGTCTGGGACCACCCCTACATTTCCATACTTCTAATGTCATCTCGTGGACTCTTGGGGGTGGGAGGCCTGTCACCGTATCTATCAGCTGTGAATGCAGTTTCCGGATTGTGAATGGAGGTGCTATCGCGTGGGCTTTTATGTCTGCTCTCCAAAAGACTCTTTCCAACCTCGGGACTACTATTAGAAAGACACCCGACGCAGAGTGAGCTAGTACCTTGGGCACAAGGTAAGGCGGAGGAAACACCCAAGCCAGTGGGTAAGTCCAGTTTTGGGAAAATGCATCGTGATACATTGCTTGAATGTCGTTCAGATCCAGTGATAAATAATTTATCACGACTTTTGCCCGTTCTGACGCAAATAGATCTATCCCTGGAACCCCGAACTTTTTGAATATTTTCTCCGTACACTGGGGTAACAGATTCCACTCTGGAAGGAGACGATGACGAGAAAGATGGTCTGCGTGACAGTTGTATTTTCCCGGAATATGCTGAATTTTCAAGTTGATTTGGTACTGGTCTAGGATTTGAAAAATCTCTTTCGTGAGTTTCAGCAATGAAGGAGACCTGGTTCCGCCTTCGTTTCTTAAAAAGGCTACAACAGTCCTGTTGTCGCACTGAACTAGAACAGTTGACTTGGACATGTGTGGACCTCTCTCTTCTATGGCCTTTAGTATAGCGAGCATCTCTTTTTGATTGCAATGAAGCTGTTGCTCTTGATCGGTCCACGGTCCTGATAGTGCGTACCCATCGAGCTGCGCTCCCCAAGCTACATCCCACGCATCTGTGGTCAGGAAATGTGTTGGCGTCGGGTTGTGAATCAGAGAAGTCCGATGACAATTTAGTACCCACCAATTTAGGTCCTCCTTTACTTCTATAGGTATAACTAGACTGACACAGCCTTCTTTTAGTTTCTTGTTTAGAAACATTAGTGTGTCCCGAAAGTGAAGTCTGCCTTTTGGTACGACGAAACTGGCGAAGTTTAGAAGTCCTACCAGGCTTTGTAGCGCTTTCAACGTCGTATTGTTTTTGTGTACCAGATCCAGTACCTTTTCTGTTATTTTTAAGATCTTTTCGTGTGGAAATGATCTCTCGTTTATCCATGGGTTCCATAAAACACCTAAGAATTCGAGGCCTAATAGATTTTTGACAATTTGTTTTCCACCCTAGGTAGTGTAGGCGATCTAATACTATTTGGACGTGCACTCGTAGTACCTGATGGTCTTGGTGAACCACGAGGAAATCGTCTAAATAGACGAGTATTCGAATACCCTCCTCTCTTAGTGTCTGTGCTACCCAGTTTGTTAGACTCGCGAAGACTTTGGGCGCTGTGCTGAGGCCAAAAGGAAGACAGGTCATTGCCAGCAATCTTCTTTTGTAACTTAGTCGTAGGAATCGTCTGTGTGACTGGTGTATTGGCAAATTGAAGTAGGCCTGTGACAGGTCGACTTTGCACAGCCAGTCGTTTGGTTGGAGGAAGTCTGGGACACGAAACACATTTATGAGCCTGAATGGCTCCGTGTAAACAAAATCGTTCAGACTCTTGAGGTTGAAAATAGTCCGGTTGGTGCCAACCGCTTTGAGACCAGAAACATTGAGGACAGGAAACTTGGAGTATGTGAAACTTCCTCTAGCACCCTTTGCGTTATCATTTGAGAAATGACAGTTGACATTGCCTGGGATACCTTCGTTTGAAATGGGCTTTGTGCATTGGGTATCACTAAAGGCGGTTTTTTTATGAAAGGTATACGATAACCTTTTATTATGCGAAGAAGGGTTTTTGGTGCTCCGAGTTTCTTCCATTGATCGGCATAGAATGTTAACTGGCCCGCTCTGGAGTCCTGTCTGTCAGAACCTAATTCTCTTTCCTCCTGGGGCATATTCGGTGGCTGTGGTGCGCTTTCTGTTAATTCTACTAGTCTCTTCTTTATTAGAGTGCTGGTGAGTTCCTCGTGAACGAAAGGGTCCATGATTGTTGTGGTTCGGCCCACGTATTCCTTTATTATTGTTGCCGGTTCCCTGCGTGGGATGGCAATGACCCGACTTCTGTGAGGTATGGTTGTGTCCACAGCGAGGGCTGGACATAGTGCAGCACGCTTGGCGGGCACCCTGCGAGGGTGCCCTATAATAAGCTGACCCCTGCGGGGGGTAGCGAGTGTTCTTCTTAAATCCTGCTTGCGAAGTAGGTTTCAAGCCACTGGTTTTATTTGGAGGTAGAAACGTCTTCTTAACTCCTCCGTTCTTCTCCAAAGTAGTTGACAGTAGCTCAGCACTAAAAACGAGCTGATTGGACGGTGGAATTTTGCGCAACGCAGACTTAAGAGGATCGCGAACATAATTTATTATTCCGTCTACGCATTTGAATTATCTCTGCGCGATGACTGCAATAAGTTGAATCATATCTGAAAATACTTTATAATATTCACCATCAGAAAATAATTCAGATATTTTAGTATGCAACTGATCGGGTGTTACACTGCTTTTGACACGTGCCCAGGATAAAAGATCGGTCATGCTTGTTTGCAATACGTCTCGCTGTTTAGTGCACAAAATGTTAGAGCACCTTAAACTTTGTCAGCCAAAGCTAAATGTCGTAAAGAATCAAATGGTTTGATTTCTTCATTGATCTCCAGCTCAGTAAAACCGGGACTGTAATTATATAATTTCTGCACTTCCGAATACCTAACCTCGCACCATTCATTTTTATTAAAATGCTGAATATCATTTAAAGATTTAAGATAATTTTTTCCGGTGCCATCAGGTTTACAAACCAAGGGGTCTACCCTTGGTTTGTAAACCTGATGGCCCCGGAGTTTCCATCGCAATAGGAATACTTGCGCCCTCCATCCTGATTAAAACGAGAATCTACGATTTGTTTCAGATTTCTAACTCAACGTACCAGCGAGTACGAAAGCGATTAAAAACATACAACAGAAATAAATGTCACGAATCTATTGTAACACTAATGATGTAAAGACATAAAGGCGCTAAGAAATCGTTAAAATTATTTTCAAATCAAAATTTCATTTTTTTAAATTGTCCTATAATCTTTACAGCAAAGAGGGTATCTTGTTTTTTTTTTTTAAAGACGCCAATAATCGGCGATTCACTGCCACGCCTACATTTGGCAGCGCCACCTGGTGAGGAAACTGGGTGTGCGAAAGAGACAGACAGGTACAAACAAAGGAAAGAGCGAAAAGGGAGGGAAATATAGCGGAATCCAGCAGTACCACTCTCAATCTAGTAAGCTTCAAATAACGGTCAAGTGTTTAATTTGACATTAGCCAGCGGGTGGTGTGAAATTACGCGACTTCGCAGTAGTAAATAATTTAAAACACCGCTCTACACAAGTTATGAATTTAGATGCTATTTGACAGTAGTGTACGAAAAAGTTAAGTTTTTTTATGGACTCCTTGCTCCCACCATAGACAGACTGCCAGACAGACCCCGCCGTCTTTTAAGTGCGCGCTGTCTACTTTCAGTTGATTCTACAAAGATTCCTTAAAACTATAGCGGATAGTCACATAGTCTCTGGTCGCAAAGGAAAAGGTGTTCCGCCACGGCGGTATTCGCCAGGCTAAGTATAGCGTTTCCGAACGCGCTCATAGACAATAGTAGTTTGTCTATGTCGTTGATTTATGTTAGAACCAATCAGGTTGAAGATGTCTTTGGACAGGGGATTATGTGGGTTGTGTTGTGAAGGGGAGTAGTGTTTAAGAAAGCAAATGGCGCGCTTGTACAATCTTTTAATAAAAGTTCTATCGTGTAACAAAGCTCTATAACTGAACCTGACCCACCCCGACTACATTTTGACGCCCAACGTGTGTTTTGTGATAATAAAAACAATGGGTCGGTGTCTTTGTGCGCGAATCGAACTTTTTCTCGTCGCGGGTTTAAGAAAAGTTTTCGGAATCTTGATACGACCGACACTACAATCGACAGGGACTGCCGTTGTTAGCTGTTTTGCGTTCAGCTTCGTTTATTTTGCTGGCTGTGAGAGCCACGAGCCGTTGGTGTCAAAATTTCACCAACGTGTTTGCATAATGCCGCAAAGGCGCAAGTCGTTACAAGCAGGCGACGACTCTATTCTCGAAGAATCGGAGCCATCCGGCAATATTACAATGACTCAAGAAGCGCTTACTACATTGCTTACTACTTTTCAGCAGTCACAAGCCGAATTTTGTAATCAACTCTTACGTGAAGTACGTTCGTTGACGCCGCACGCGTCGGCCGATGCAAGTACATGTGCCGCCAACGCCGCAATGGGCGTCATGAGGTCTACAACAGCCAATTTCTCGTAGTGCACATCAAAGTTCAGCGGAAATCCAGAAGAATCCGTGGAAAACTTCATAGATGCAATAGAAGTTTATAAATCATGCCTAGATATAAGCGACGCTAACGCGCGCTCTTAGGCATGTCTAGCTGCTGACTTCATCGGCGCGAACATGGTGGCAAGGCGTCAAGAGTACGACGAAAACGTGGGATGAAGCCATCACGAGGCTACGAAGTGCCTACGGGGAACGCCGCCCACCGTTTCGTATTTACGTCGAGTTATTCTCCCTCTCACAAGGTAAAGAAAATACGGACTTATTCATTGCTAAGGTCCGAGCCTTGTTAGCCAAGTAAGACCACAGGAAGACCTAAGTGAACGGGTCGAGTTGGATATGGCATTTGGTAATAACCCAAATGCCATATCCAACTCGACCCGATCGCCGCATTCGGAAGCGAATCGACAGAGCCGAAGTTTCGACGTTCGACGAGTTGCTAAAGAAAGCACGAGCCGTAGAAGACTCTCTAAATGAGTCACGAGCTCAGAAACCGTCATCAAGCCGCGAAGAGGGCTCTCGCGCCGCCGCCGCCGCCGCAGCCGAGCCTGCGCGTGCCTCCACGTCGGATCACTCTTCTCGCTCTTCCGCTGCAGCCGTCGGTAGTCGCACGAGCGACTATCGACGAAGAAGTCAGGGAATTCGAAATTATTCTGTGTTTACTGCAAACGTAATGGTCACACCAAAGAAAAGTGTGAAAAGTTAGCAAATAGTGATAAAAATATCTCCAGAAGTGAAGCCTCAAAAGGCATTAAGTGTTACGGTTGTGGTGCTGCGAACGTAATAAAATCGAAGTGCGCGAAGTGTAATAGTAATAACAATAGTGAACATTCCGCGTTCTGTTCCCTTATTTCGGCACCTGATTATTGTGCACCCACCGTCAGCGTTCAATCGAGTCGTACGCGCCCAATGCGTAGTGACAAACGCGACGAAACCAGCGCGCCGCCACCACAAGCGCCTACCCCGTCACTGCGAGATAGCGTGATGTTTGCCGGCAAGGCGAGCGCGCGCGCTCCGTCGTGCACCGAGTCTACGTCTTCTATCGATGTTGGAGGTAACCCCGCATATGACACTGGGGGTTTTGTTACTAATAAAAGTTCTTGTAATTTAACTGATAATGATAACGTCATTATGGATACTTACTATTCTGATAATAGTGTTCCTTATAGTAAATGTTTACATAAACAAATACGTTGTTATTCGCAGAGTTTATGTTCTAATTTAAATGATCATTGTGGTTCACAGGCGATGTCTTTCGTTAATGATATTAATGTTATTTATGTGCCTTGAAATGATAGTTTTTGTAATGATAACAGAGTATGTAATACTTCTATGACTCAGAGTAGTCATTTTGGTAATTGTTATTGTGTAAATAAGGAAAATGTTTGTTTATGTACTGAAACTTGTGTTTGTACTAAATCTACGATGTGTGTTTGTACCACTTGCGACCAGGGGGAGCTCGCGTCGCCGTCAAAGTCGTAGCGGTTTACGTTCGGTAATGTTCAATGGTTGTCAATCATTATCTGGTAATTCCGAAGGATCAAAATCTAGCGCTCGCGATTTTATGCTTAATAATTCCAGATCTGTTTGTGATTTTAATCCATTTTATAACAGCACCAACGACTCTCAACATATTTCCGATTTTGCAAGTGGCCGTCAACATTTTTCCGTGCAAAACAGTGAAAACCGCAAAACAGTTGTCAACATTAATCCGTAAATTACAGTGGTTCGCAACATTTTTCCGGTAATCGTAATGAGGTTAAATCTTGTTCTTTATTTATATTTAGTTTGGTTTATTAATTAGTATTTTAGGTGAAAACGGTACCGCGATGGTAGATTCGGCAGCTAAATGCTGTGTTGCTGGACATACGCTGTACGCTCTCCTTTGATTAATTTTTTTTAATTAATTTTAATATTAGTATAGATTTTTTGATTAATTTTAATATTAGTATAGATTTCGGTATTGCAAAATGGCACTTTGCTGACAGCTCTGAGGAGTTCAATATTCAGTTCGAATTCACTCCAGGCAGAGCCAACGTTGTCGCCGATACGTTAAGTCGTCCTACCTGCGAAGAAGACAATAAAGGTCAGTGTGGTATTTGTTCAGTCATTGTTGATTTACCCACTAGAACTCCCACTGATCTGCGACATGCTCAATAAGATGACCCAGAATTAAAGAAAATAATCAGTGGTCTTGAAAGTAATGACGCATTAGAAGAAAAACGCTGGTCCGAGCGAGGTTACTTTATGCAGCAAGGAGTTCTTTACAGGTACAATCCTGATGTCGATGTTGAGGAACCACAGCTTGTCGTTCCTGTGAGTTTACGACTCGACATTTTGAAGGAATGCCATGACACTCCTATTGCTGGGCATCAAGGTATTGATAGAACCTTACACAAGCTGTCACAGCGGTTTTTCTTCCCTGGAATGAGACGGTATGTCGCCGACTTTATTTAGTCTTGCGCGACGTGCTAGCACTACAAGTCGTCGAACTTGAAGCCTTCAGGCCTTTTACAGACCCCAGTTTTACATCAAAGGGGAGAGGTCTTGGTGATCGACTTGTTTGGCCCGCTCACTCCTGGAGAGCAGGGGAGAAATACGTTTTATTAATCGAGGACACAGCTACTCGGTGGGTCGAGCTTTTCGCGCTTGTTGATGCCACTTCAGAAGCCTGTGCCCGTACACTAATCGAGGAGTACTTCCTTAGTTATGGCTTGCCGCGACGTATTGTCTCGGACAACGGGGTACGATTTGTCTCAGCCGTTATGCAACAGTGCATGTTTGTTTTGG
The DNA here is from genome assembly GCA_963555695.1 of Dasypolia templi. Lineage (NCBI taxonomy): Eukaryota > Metazoa > Arthropoda > Insecta > Lepidoptera > Noctuidae > Dasypolia > Dasypolia templi. The sequence goes on along the minus strand of OY743148.1, from coordinate 2,264,928 downwards.
GGATTAAAAATAATTTATTACCTTTATATCACCCGGAGGCAAACCCGGCCGAACGGAAAAAAGAGATCTTAAGGTACAGCTGGCTCAGTTGGTCGACACTGAACATTCTTCTTGGTCGAAACATTTACCATCGGTTCGTTTCTCAATGAATTCAGCTATATTATGTCATACAACAGGTGTTTCACCAGCTTTTCTGACCTTCGCTAGAGATCTCCGTTCACCCATTGACGTTCATTTTGAAATTAGGGCTGTTTTACAGAAAGATAATTTAGTTCCACAAATCACACCTTACCTTAAGAAGTTTGTAGACTCTTTAGTTTCTAATAGGGATAAGGTAGAGAATGAACAGGACAGACGTAAAGACTATGCTGACAAGGGTCGCAAACCTGAAGAATTCAATGTCGGTGATCAGGTTTTAGTAAAGTCGCACGTATTGAGCAATGCTGGTAAAGGATTGTCGGCTAAGTTTGTGCCAAAAAGGGATGGCCCTTACAAGATCCTTAAAAAAGCTAGTCCTACCAGTTATTTAGTTTGTGAACTTAATGCTCCCGGCAATGTCTTAGGTAGGTTCCATGCGTCCCAACTAACGAGATTTGTCAATAGAGATGACGCGCCTCCTCTTCCGATTATGCCAAAGCGTAACCAAGGCCGGCCTCGACATATTCAGCCTGTTTCTGACGTTCCTGAGCGGGTTCCTGAGCGAGGACGCTTTCATGAACCCGAGGGGGAGTGTATAGCGGATGGTCATATAGTCTCTGGTCGCAAAGACAAAGGTGTTCCGCCACGGCGGTACTCGCCAGGCTCAGTATCGCGTTTCCGAACGCGCTCATAGACAATAGAGTTTGTCTATGTCGTTGATTTATGTTAGAACCAATCAGGTTGAAGATGTCTTTGGATAGGGGATTATGTGGGTTGTGAAGGGGAGTGTTTAAGAAAGCAAAAAAAAAAAAAAGAAAGCAAATGGCGCGCTTGTACAATCTTTTAATAAAAGTTCTATCGTGTAACAAAGCTCTTTAACTGAACCTGATCCACCCGACTAGTGTCACAACTTTTTTTTTATAACTGTTGTAACGTTACGTTTAGCCGACTGGCTAAACGTGGTTACAAGTTAAAATGAAATTTTAGAATATGAAATACAAAATTACATAGAAAAAGATATTAAGGAATAGGAATCGATTAGTAGTAGCATAGGACGATCCTCTTGCCCGCAGTCTAACACGAGGGAGCTCACGGTCGTGCAGCAGCTCGAGGCGTCGGCCGCTCCTCCGGCCCGCAGTCTGTCGAGTTGAAGCTCGCAGTAGCCTCTCCGTGCTCACAGTCGCGAAGCAGCTCATGGTTGAATCAGCTCGCGTCGGCCGCTCCTCCGTCCCGCAGTCCGTCGAGTGGGAGCTCGCAGCAGCCTCTCCATTAGCCCGCAGCCCGTTGCGAGGGAGCTCGCGTCGTTTGGTGTTTCTTCAAGCGGCGGCGTCTCACGCCACGTTTATTAGTTCTCTGCAATTCGTCTCAAACTCGCAGACGCAAGCGGGAGGGTCGGAGGTGATCGGCAGAGTTCGAAAACCTTCATGCACACAAGATAAAATGTAATGCACTGAGTTTAGCTTTTGAAAGTTTTATATTTAAGGAGCTTTTAGAAAAACATGACAGAGTAAGAAAAAGTACGAAAAGAAAGAAGCCAACAGAGCGAGCCAGAAGGGCGAGTCAAAAGAACGAGTCAAAAGACGGAATCAAAAGAACCTGGTGAAAAGTAACGGTTGCCTTATATAGCCCCTGACCGATCGTCCTAGAAGTGACTTTTTTAAATCGTTTTCAATCCAAATACTTCTTAATTGGTTATCGGCCAGGAATAATAAAGATGGCTTACAGTGAGAACCTGGCTTAACACTAGTTTTACGATACCTTTACAATAAAATAGACGACCTCTTAGCTCTATACCATAGAAAAAGAAAAACTGACAGATGACAATGTTAGATACAAAATGTCACAACATTCACTATAAGGAAAATAATATGAGATCACATGAAATGAGATAAATGGATGTGGAAAATAGACAGAGGTAGCTAAAGGTTTGCTTTTCAGCAGTACAACAATTATCAGATAAACAAATGTAAGTTAAATGAGTGTAATACAATTTTCATAAAGACTTTAGTACCTACTGAATCATAGAAAGAATTGCTGTGCACAACAGCTCCTCAGGTGTTAAATACATAAATAGATAATAAGATGTGTTTTTGGTGTGACAAAATATCACACTGTCCAATTGCCTAAAAAATTGCTACGATTATAAATTTCTCTCGACTTATCAGCAGATTCCTACTTGGTGCAGATCAGTATATTCCTGTTTAGTGTAGATGCAAAATCTTCCGTGCAATAGCAGGGCCGACCTGTTCGATTCTAATTCTGTCAAAAAGCGTAGACGATTTCTTAGGTCCAGTGAATGGTAAATTACCGATCATGTTAAATTATTTGGGCCCAGTAGGTGGCCACGTCAATCGAGGCATCTGTCGCGTTTGGCGTGGCCACCTGAGGAGAGCGCCCGTTAGAGGAAAAGGTGGAGGCTTTTCAGAATTACCCACCGCCTCAGACCATTAAATGCCTGAGACGATTATTAGGAATGCTCAATTTTTATAGGCGTTTCTTGAAAAATGCCGCTGAATTACAAGCGCCACTCAACGATTTATTGGCAGGCACAGACATGAAAGGATCAAAACCTTACGTTAATTGGACTTCCCAGTTGTTAGAGGTTTTCGAGCGTTGCTAGCATCGCCTTTCAGATGCAGTACTTTTGGTTCACCCAGTTGCCGATGCGCAGCTGACACTCGTAGTAGATGCATCTAATGTTTCCCTGGGAGCCGTATTACAGCAGAGAGTGAAACGGAGAAGAAAACAGAAGTAGCTTAAAGTAGTAGACAGAGCTTTAGATGCCCATAATTAAATGTCAATGTTATTGTTTTATGGCGCGAATAATTGACATATGTGGTTGACAAGTGTCGCTTTCTGCGCCTTTTTTGTGTTGTAGTAAGTACCTATAAACTCACCAATTTAGTTTTGTAAGGGTTATTTCTGGCTGGATCGAGGTGGCTCTAGAAAAGGCCTTAATAAACCCATTTTAACTATCGAACTGTTTTGTCCCTTTCTGGCAAACTTAATTTTAACTTAACACAATTATTTTAGAGATAATGAGGAACAGGGTGTAAAGTTCACTCATACTCTTTAGAAAAGGGAGGATCCTCCGACCAGATGGGTGTCGTATCTGGTGGGCAACTGCCCGATAATTGTTGTCAGGAAGTTGTATATATGCTATCTGCGCGGTAAACTCTGCTTGCGCGATGCAGGATTGATGCGTTTGTTCGCATGTGGCGGTGTAGATGCCGCCACATCACTCCCCTCCGAAGACCGGAGGTCGATAGTGGACTAAGTCTTGTATCTTGCGATGCTTGCCAATGCCAGTTGGGTTCCAGTGGGTTGGAACCGGGTGTCGCATAGTTCGCGGTGAGTCGGAACTGTCTGCGAAGATGCCCCAGTGAGTCGGGGTGGCTGACTGCTGGTGTCGACCAGGAGAGGGATTAGGCGCTCTGCTTGTTGACCGGCTGAATGTGCAGTGTGCTGTGCCAAGGTTGCTGATTAGGCTAAAGGTGATGACCAGGTATGCGCTTGCGCTGCATGCTGATGGTCAGGACAACCGTTCAAGCCGTTGTTGCTGGCTGGCTGTGTGACTTGCGGGAGTGATGATGATGACGTCACGCTGAATTAGTTGCACGAAGGCTGCGCTGACGTTCATACTCGGGGTCACCAGTGAAGAGATGATGTTCATCACGTCGGGGTCACCAGTGAAGAGATATGATGTTCATACTCGGTATCACCAGTTTAGTGATATGTAGATCACGTCGGGGTCACCAGTTTAGAGATATGAGGAACAGGGTGTAAAGTTCACTCATACTCTTTAGAAAAGGGAGGATCCTCCGACCAGATGGATGTCGTATCAGGGGGTCTACTCTCTTAGCCCGAAGTCCGTAGTTTCGGCCTTCGTTACGGACGTTTCCTACTCCGTATCACCTACGGACTTACGATTAGTCACAAACTCGAACTAAGAATGAATGACAACACGATTTGACAGTTGTCCCTACTCGCGATGCGATTTTGCTCGTCCGAAAAGTTGGATTTGACACTTGTTTAGACGGAACGTTATGTCATTTGATACGACATCAAAATAGTTATCGTGCTGCTCACGAAATTTAATAAATTGAAAATACGGCTGCTTTTTTATTATGCTCGAAGAAGCTTTACAGGTAGAACGGAGACGTCGCCGATTGCGTCTTATTAAAACATGGCAATAAATAGGGTATTTGTATTTATATTATTGATTAGGTTATATAATTTTCAAACTTGATATTTTGCTTACAGCCATAATGGGTGTTAGGACAGGCGGCAGATACTGTTAGAAAACAAATTTTACACAATAAAAGTATTGTTTTTGGTTACAAATTTTTATTTAGCATCATTCAACAGAACTCGGCTTCTTGCTGAATCGGCAGGTAGGTGTCGCCGAACTCGTGGACCTGCACGACGAGAATGTCATGCTGTAAACAAATGAAAAGAAAATTACTCAGTGTTAGCTTAGTATTTTATAAACATGATTTATGTGATCTGTTTACTAGTTATCAATTATACTTACATCGCTGATTATGAATTGGCAGTTCCTTTTACCAGTGCTTCAGTGATCACTGCGGGTTGTTCCTGGGAAAGTGGGTTGGCAGGTGTAGCAGCAGATATTTGTGTGGGTGTGATGACTGCTGGGTCTTGTCTTACAGGTGGACCCTGTACAACAAAAATTGAATATCATTGACGGATACAAGAAATGTATAATTATGTACCTATCTGTTAAGTATAATTATTAAAATTTAAAAGTCACGGGAAAGACTCCATGCAAAATAATTATAAATACATTAATGCTACAAAACAAATTTACTACCTACGTTCAATTATAAGTTTAATTATTACCAATGGAAAAGCTGACTCTTGCCTCAGTTTGCGGCTCTCTAAAACCCTCTCCCATAATTGACAGTATCCTCAATTCAACTTGCGAGAGGGTTGGTGCTACCGATGGACCTCCACCTGTAGCACATGCTGAACGTCTGGCAGATCCAGCAGCTTTTTCGGCCAAATGTTTTTTTTATCATTGTATGCACTTTAATAAATACGAGTAATGTATTAAACTTACCCTTTGCCACTGCTCCACGGACTTTGTGCAACTCCCCATTGAATTAAGGGAGTTGCGCAGGCTTTCCCACAGCCGTTTTGATCGGATTCTCCCGTCGGCACCCCTCAATAGTTCGCGAGCCAACTCATATGCTCACTCATAAAATCGAGGAGGGCCTCAATTTGTGCATAAATTGCTGCTGGAGCGGTTGGGGCCATTTCACTAAACTAGCGAAAACATCCCGCGTCGTCTAAATAATATTATGAAAGTACACCTAATGGAAATAAATATTGTGAAAAAAACTGACATTTCATTTGAAAGTTGCCGTCAGAAAGAAAAAGGGCAAAGGTATTAACAGGATAAGGCCACGATACGGATTAAAATGGCAAAAATAGTTCAATTCTTTAACTAAAGATTTAATAAAAACTATATTGTTAGAAATGTGGTATTTTTATAAGAATACCGTTAGAAATGTGGTAATTTTATAGAAAAGTAAGAGAGTAGACCCCCTGGTGGGTAACTACCCCTTGGTTGTTGTCGGGAAGTTGTATATATGCTATCTGCGCGGTAAACTCTGCTTGCGCGATGCAGGATTGATGCGTTTGTTTGCATGTGGCGGTGTAGATGCCGCCACAATTATAATAGGTTTATTAAGCAAATGGCTTTTACACCTCTTCTTTGTGTTGTATGTTATCGACCGTTATTCGGGGTTTTAGAATTTCGAATTACCAAAATATTATTCTTGCGTGACAATAGGTATAAGTTTCTAAAGGGTCTCAACAAAATAGGTAGAGAAACGAAACATGTATAATGAGTTCTTTTATTAAAAGTATATTTCTATTATATTCTCACTACCATTAGACAGCCCTCATTATCCGCTACAAAATCCATCCGCATTTGTCAGTTGCTTACTTTCTTAGTGAGTGTTCCCAGTGTGTCGGGACGTCAGAAATAAAGACCACGATTGGTCTTTATTTAGCAACATAAAGAGTATCGTATACCATGGCGCAAATTTTCGTCCGCGATAATTATACAATTTTATGTTTTCTCACAACTTTTTGTCGTCACGACACAGTGGAAAGGGTGCTTTAGCGTACCCGAGTATTACTATGATACAGCAGATTATAATTATGGCTATGACTCATGATTATATATCAGTTCTTGTAACTAAATCTATGTCAAAATATATTATAAATATGTATTATTTTCCAATATAAGTTTCACTAGTGTCTCTTCCAACGTTTTACATACAAAATATCTCCTTACTTCTTCTCATCTTCCCTTATCCACCAATTTCTTTAGAAACATAAGAACTAAAATGTAAAATCTATTTCTTTAATTTATTATTTTAACCCCCAAATTGCCATCATCATAAAACCAAGACAAAAGGAAATAAAAAAAACAAACTTGGCACCTCGACGATACATCAGACATCCTTGGACTACGTACTAGATACGGATTGAGTAAAACATACAGAAAGCGCTACAAGATTATTGTGACGCCGCTATCGTGTTTTTTCAATACATTTAACAACAAAACTGCAATTTTTTTTACCAACATCACTCCTCTGTCTAAGTCATGCAGGCGCCAAAAGATCCTTGTAGCACTTTATTATGGTGACCACACTAAGGGCCCGTACACAAGTACCACACCCACACCACATCACCACGACTAAATGTGAACAGTGTCGCTGCAGTTGCGTTGTGGTAACCACAAAAACAAATCAAATGGTCGACGCAAAGTTGAGTTTGCGACGTGGCCGGCCACTAATGCGCGGTCCCGCCGGTGGTGATCGGGCCCATACACACCTAGGTCCATAGGAAACAAAAAACAGTCATACAAGAGCCTTACAACATACATCTAAGTAGGCTACAACACTGTTAAATTGTAAGTTTTAGCCAACTTACATATCTTCTTTTTGAAGAATAAAATGACCAAGATTGGAAACTGAGATGACAAGTTAGATATGGAAGGCCTACTTGAACAAAAAAAAACACTAAATGCATTTAACGCTAAACCTATTTAAAACATCGCTCTGTTTCTGTCATTTTAAAGCGTGTGACAGAAATACGTTTAGCGCCAAAGTAGGATCATGTAGATAAATTAAGGTAAAGGGTGGGCGTTTTGGTAATTTTGACGTTCAAAAAGTGCTGATTCTCAGCCTAGTTTGAACAAAAATGTGTTTTGGCTTTGATTTTTAAATTGACAGATGTATGATACTTAATATATTAACTGAACAAATCTCATTGAGATGCTGCCCTTTTAATTGGATGCCATTATAATCGCCCAAACTTAAAAGTTTGATTGTGTAGTACTACAAAAAGTCTAACAAGCAATAGGGGAAAAAAGACTATTAAAAAAAACACAACAATTTGAGAACCTTTATAAAGTTAATTATTAAATAATTATACCTAAACACTAAATAAATGGAATACACAATTCGTATTTAAACACGTCTCTAGTACGTAGCACAGACAAGTCGTTGAGTATAACATAAAAAGGTGGAAAATAATTCTAACGGCCGTATTAATAATTTTATGTAATAATGTATATAAAAGTAACTATTTACAAATGACTCGAAGTGATGATTACAATATTTCTTATCGACCGCGCTTCTAATAACGCCTATAAATATTGTTTAATAATTTATTTGTGGTGTTACCTGAAAAGAAAAATGTCAATTTTTATAATAATTATGTCGAACTTCATTCTATACGTGGCAAAATAGTGATATTACAAAGAAAAGAGTAACAAACATCCATCCATACTCACAAAGGATGGGTTTTGCTGAATTATTATTATTATTTGCCTGACTTAATTGTCTGTCAGTCAATGTTTTATTTTTATTTTATCAAGTAGATATTCTAGTATAATATTTACCTAAGTAGGTCTGCAGGCGGGCGAGTGCAGGTCCCGGTCGGATCCGCCGGCGAAGCTGATGTTCAACAGCATGGCTTCGAAGGGATCGCTGCGCATGCGCTGTTGATTCGCTTGGGCCGCCGAGCCCGCGTCGCGAATAATGCGGGTCTCTTCTTGGCCGTCCTGCTGATTTGAGGACATTAAAATATACCGTGCTGTCCCAAGTAAAAATAGTAAAGTAGATAAAAGTCATTGATGCATTTACAACAGCATCTAAAGTTTGACCACGAATCTTAATCAGTTACGTGAGGAGGTTGGAGTTTGAGAAAAGGTATGAATATGAGATATGTATTTAAATGCATAGTTTTGATTGTATTTAATTAATTACTGCCAGTTGTCTGGCATTAACATTAATGCCAGACAACTAAGTGCCTGGCACTGGTTTTCAACTAGACCCAATGTTGCGAGGACGTCTTACGGATGTAAATAAGTTTTATCGTGTGTATCATATTTAAATAAAATATATGTGTAACAAATAATAATTTGGCTCTAGTGTAGCTTTGGAATGGGCAACTAGCTTGCATCTTTCTGACCGACTGACTTTGACAATTCAAAAGTGCCTGTTATTGGCTTATTTTAAATGAATGCTTTGAGTTTGAGTTTAATAAAATCCGCATCGTAGGGTTGCACAAGAAACAAAGGAGTCACTATTTGTTTATTATGTGGTTACTATTTGCCATTGACGACAGTTTTAATGATAATAATAACTACATAATAGTATAATTCATATTAATGAGAAAAAACACATAAAGTAGAATTGCAATGTCTGTGACCGATATGTAATCCGATCAAAAATTAACGAACAATGAACGGAAATTGTATACTCATCTGTTTCACTACATTACAATAGGCTTGGGTAAAAAAATCGATAAAACAAATATATATAATATATCGGCGATATTTTTTTTTCTATATTTTTTTCAAAATATCAAAAACTACATATATCATTTCGCCTCCAATTTTCGAGTTTTTTTTTAACCATTTATGGCAACAACAGGACACTGACAGTCATCTAGTTGGTAAGGTGAGACTGAGTGAGTAGGTACCTACTAGTTACTAGTTTGTTTAGTGTTACGTGCTGTTGTTATGTTAGTTAGTATTTGTGGTGATTGATTTTTATTATCATGTCTTCTATTTGGAAATTCTTTACAAAAAAAGGAAACAACAAACCGGTTTCATGCAATTTGTGCGGAAACATGTGTAAAACATGTATACAACACGATTTATGAATAAATAAAATAATAAATATATCAGATACGTATTTTCATTTTTTTTTATCTTATTTTTGAGATTGCAAACCATATAGGTAACCTACTCTTGAGCAATAAAAAATATCGATATATCGGAATATCGATATAAAAAAACTCGATTCTCGTTGGTCTAGTGGTCGCAAGAGCTACTGCTGAGCATGAGGTCCTGGGTTCGATTCGCAGGTCGGGCATAGTGTTATAGGGTTTTTCTATCTCGAATTTCTCAGTAGCGACCCGGAATCTGGTTTCGTGCCCGGTTGATGGCAATAGGCTCGCCCCCTACATATACTTACATGGGACTTAAAAACATAATTGGCGAAATGTGGGTGTACTATAGGTACACCTCTGCCTAATCCTTCTGGGATTACTAATATATACATTTGAAAAGTATCGATACGATAAATTTCGATATATTTTTTCCATTTGCCCATCCTATACATTACGATACATTACAACTATTTTCTTAATGTTCCTCGGCAATGATCGCATTTCCGAATACAAACAAATGCAAAATAATTGGAAGGCTTTTCAATGCAAATTGTACCGTGTGGCTTATCAAGTTGTGTGGGTTACAAAATGAATTAATTTTGTTTATAACAACATATTTATAACTAAATTAAATTACTAAATAACTAACTAACTACCTATACAAATTAATATAAAAAATACTCAGGCGTCAAAGTACTCGTCCGCATCGCTGTCATCTGGAAAAGTGCCCAGAAGACTGGCAGCATTGCCACGCTGAATGGCAATGCTAATTCTTTGTCCAAAGAACAACCCAGCCCTCTGGTCACGTGAAGTGTCGACTAGTCGGTGAGAAATTTAAAAATTTAATGCAAAATTAGATTTATCGTATAGAATAATTTGAATTCACAGCTAAATACTTTTATGTTTTGTTTTGATTTTCTTTTCTTAAAAATCATTTCGTCATTTCAATTTCCTCGTATTCTTATTGTATGTGGTTTCTATGGAGATTTAGTTTATTGATTGACGAAAACGTCATTTAAGGTTTTTCTTATAAATTTGTATTTATTTAAAAAAGTGTTTTGTTATTTATATTTTTATGAGAGTTATCCCTACCTTACCTCTTACTCTTGGTGGCACAAAAAGGAATGATTTGTTTAACCTTGAGTTATCTGTTAACTCCCGAGTTATTTAGGATAACCCTCATGGGTTAAGCAATGGATAAGCAATAAGCCTTCAAAATTATTCCGATTGTGATTTATAGTGAGTTTCGCAGTTTAGGTGCGGGATGTAAAGATTTCATAATGGGTTGTAGAAAAAGATTCGGCATTGTATAGCATCATATTTGTCATTCATGAATCCTTTTGTTATTAAGATTATTTCTAACATAAGTTTAATGTATGTGATGTGATGTATGTGGCTCCGCTTTTTTAAAAATAAAATCAATCCCTGTGCGGCAGTGTTTCTCTGAAATTCGATGTGCTACATAATTAAAACGCTACTATAATATTTCAGCGCTTAGAAACTTCAGTCTTTGAACGATTCTTCTGGGTTCCGACTAAATAAATAAAAAAACACTATTGTACAATACGACTGTTTCAGTTATGCGCCTCGGCAATCGTCGTTCGATCTTTGGATGAGACACGAACATTGCCGAGGCACGTAACTTTAATTATAGCACTATCTGATTTCCTGTATCAGAAACAGAATGAATTTATTGGTAAGTAGTCTTACATAGTGTGATGTTAATATTTTTATTTTTTAAGATAGAGTACGAACATGGAGGTGTGCAGCTGGATTCAGTTAAGGATGTAGGTACAGTACCTCGGGTCTAGGGCTCCAGAGCCGCACGACGGTCTCGATGCCGCTGGTGGCGAGGAGGAACATAGAGGGGTGCAGCTGGATGCAGTTGAGGATCGAGTCGTCTCCGCGGAGACAGCGGATGATGTTGCCGGATTTACGGCACCAGATGAACATGCTGCCGTCGTCGGAACTGGAACAGAAATAACCAATATAATGTGGGGCGACCAAATTAAAATCGCCATTCTAAACTAATGGTACTTGCATAAAGAAGTAGATTCCCGATAAAGACAAGTCGGTACCGATCGCTGCGGGTGAAATAGTTGTCGTGTGAACTTATGCGCTCACACAAAAAGAAACAGCTTTCTTTCGGAAGATCAACTTGCAGCGATGTGTACTAAAAGTGAGGCCGGACCGGCATGCTTCTTCATACAAGTACCGTCGAACGAGTATTTATTTATATATCTTCCCGCATATACAACGTGTAACAGAATAAGCGCAAGACCTGAAGGTAGTTTGCTCGGAATCAGCTTCAGAATCAATTTCCGTCATTATTTATAACACACAACAACCTAACATCACGCCTGTAATCCCAGAAGAGTTAGGCAGAGGTGTACCTATAGTACACCCACATTTCGCCAGTTATGCTTAGGTCCCATGTAATAGGGGGCGAGCCTATTGCCATCAACCGGGCACAAATCATTATTCAAGTCATTATTTATATGTGTTAATTTTTCACTAAAAAACTTTTATTTACCTGTAATTAGAACCACCGCGTCATAAAATGTAATACAATTTTTGATTTAAGGAAATTAAGGTCTTATCACAAGAAAATAAAGCCTGTTCAAATGCACGACCGAATTTGTAAATCGCTCATAGAATTCAATGTGTAGTGCGCGTAGTTGCACTTCCCCATACATAAATTCGGGTAACAAATCTCGATATATAAACGATTTTTGCTGAATTTAAGCAATAATATGAATTCTCTATGATTAATTATTCCCGCGTATTGACAAAAACTTGTTTATTTGTGCGAGTGAGCAGAATCACGCCCTCTACCAGCCATACTACGAACCATCGAGAATCAGTTGCTGAATAGCAAGAAGATACGAGACTAGTTATCGCTTCGGTATCAGTTTATCGTTAGATGGCGTTGTATGTTGTATTGAAGCGACGCGAAGGCGCGCCGTTGCGGTTCCTACAACCTTGAACATCTGAATTCTGGCGCTGTGCGCTGTTGCGAATTTTATGGTATGCGTGATTCAATAAATTGACAAGTTGCACATTGTATGCTTGCGCGCCGGCTCTGCCCGCGGAGATTATATTTTATCATTATGAAGTGAGAAAAAAATCTTTAGTCATACTGTACATTTTAAACAATATTATTATCTAAATTAAGTACCTAGATAAGTACTAACTTATACTTGAACATTCTTCGAAACTTCCTGAATTAAAAATATTTCTGATTATATGTAGGTGCCTATTAATACTTATACATTTTCTGACACAGTAAGATTTTATTACGTCCGTGTGAATGTCGACTAACTAGGTAATCTATGGTCACGGGTGGAATAAATATTACTAGCTAGATTTTTATGTAAGTATAAATCAGGCGGTAGTTATACAAACTATTTAGGTAAGTACCTTTTCTTCCCCTAAGCTACGTTTCATCGTTGCGTACCTAATCGATTGATTGAATTATATTTAATTCTTGTGAAGATTTAAATCGAAAAAGGTAAGTATAGGTGAACAAAAAAACAAACGGTTTTATTTTTCATAATAATTTTCCTCTTTCGCATTACTTTTCATATACACACAGAAAGTATTTCAAGGTCCTTGAAATAAATATATTTCTGAATGAGGTTGGTAAGTACCTACTGAGGCTACTGATAATTGTACATTTTCTGACACGGTTACTAAGTAATATATGGTCTCGGGTTGAATAAAATCCATAAGCGTTGATGCTATTCTTAAAATATTACGTAGGCACTAAAGCTAAGCTATATATTTCCAGTATTCGCTGATCTGGCATTGTATAGGATTTCCGTACTATGAGAGGTCAGCTTATACTGGAAATGTATAGCTTGATGTGTAGCCGTGTGTCCGTACCTATTTCCTTACTGCGTGTCGCGTGAACACCTACAATGGGCCGCACGCCCATCAAAGAAAAGTAGTATCAGCTGGTCTCTTATACTTCGTATTACGCTGGGCCAGCTGAAGGTCACAGCGTTATCACTTACGCGTGACGTGTGCTCAACTGATATAGTACCTACATAGGTAGGTATATCACCACGTATAAATAAATAAATAAAATTTATTATAATGTAGGTAAATAATATTATTGTCCAAGCATCCTTTCGCAAAGCCAGCGATGTTTTTTTTTATTTGTTTTGCCCATTTTGTTTTACAATATTATAACTATACATAGGTAGTAAAAACTAACTGTAAATTACAAGTATATAATCCGAATTTTATAAAAACTTTTTTTCATTTAACTACTTAGCATTAGCATAGAAAGTTATAACTATAAATACAGTGGATATCATTTATTACGACCTTGGTTGTAGCGACCATTTACCTATAGCGAAGTTAAATCTAAGTCCCTTGAATTTAAAGCATACTTTAGTACAAAATTCATGTGGCTATAGCGACTTTGGATGTAACGCCGAGTTCGGGTGTAGCGACTGTTTTTAATGAATCATTTGTAACAAATTCCTAGAAATCCCATGCAGATATTGCGACCGGAGTCGGCCGCCAAAGACACAAAGATTTTTTTCTTTCACAAACATTTCTTATCTTTTGTTTACATCCATTGCACACAGATGGTCAGCAAGTGTGGAGACCTTTACCTTTTGTTTATAGATATCAACTAATTAGGTAGGGAAGCGTATACGTTTCGGAGCTTTTATGGTTCAGTTACAAAGTGATATTCTGAGTAGCAACTGGGTTTAGTAAACTTTTGAATAAGTATGGCTGCTAGACGCAGTGAGATTCCTACAACTAAGGATGTGTTAGGTGTTGTAACAAAGCTTAAAAGATACTGTTTATTTGGTGATGGAAAGGATATTATAGATATTGAAGAAGTAATGAAAATAGAATACACCCTACAGCGTACACTAGCACAAAAAAATAAATTGAAGCAAACTAATATTACACATTTTTTTAAATGTACCGGTGAATAACTATGTGTGCAAATATTTTCAATAATAAATGAATATAAACTACACATGTGTACGTGTCTCTTTACCTTTGCCTGTAACGACTTTCGGATATAAAGACGAAATTAGAGTGGACCCTTCATCGTCGTTATACCCGAAATCCACTGTACAAGTATTCATGAAAAACTACAAATCGTAAAATATTTCTTGCCTACACTACGTTATTTTTGTCGTCATATATCACAGCGACTACTATTTTTGTATAAATATAATAATAATAATCACGAAACGATACTTTATTTAAGAGGACGACGTACCACACACTTCGAGTCGAGTACAAAATTCGTTCGGAATATTGCTCTCTGTTTGACAAAAAATGGTATGCAAGGGACGCGGTGCACACCCTTGTGAGTGTCTATTATTAGCTCAAATAAATTTCTTTACAATATATTAACTTTTTTTCATTCAACTACTTAGCATTATCATAGAAAGTTATAATTATAAATACACTTGGGAGCAAATAAATCGAGCCACTACCTTTTTTCACGTAAAATGGTAAATATTTTTGGGAATATGGAACGTATCAATTCGAACTATATATCGCCTAAAAGTTAAGTTAATAACCTTAACAATGAGGGTAAATTATTGAATAATAACCTTATTGAATGATAAATTATTGGCTCTGCAAGAAAAATGGTAATTTTGATAGAAAATTTAGTAGGGCTAAAACAGTCCATAAAAACAATAAAAAACAAAATTATTGCAAAAAAAATATTCTTAATAACTGGTATTACCCCCCCGTGCCCTGATGCATTCTTGTAGCCTATTAGTCATCGATCTGATCAGAGTTACGATGACATATTGTGGTATGTTCTCCCACTCTTCAAGCACAGCGACTTTAAGCTCGGGAATGGATGAAACAGCGGGAACCCTGGCTCGGACTCTCCGTTTTAGCTCGTCCCATAGGTGTTCGATCGGGTTCAAATCGGGACTTCGTGCTGGCCATACCATTTGTTGAATCCCGATCGCAGACAAGTATTCCGTAACGATCTGCGCGGTATGAGGTCTCGCATTGTCATGCATAAACAAGAAATTTTCTCCGACAAAACCAGCATACGGCATTACGTGGTCTTCAAGAATGTCAGTTATGTATCGGTCAGCTGTTAATCCACGTCTACCACTGCCATCGTTGGCGGGGTCGACGAAGACAAGTTCCGTTTTTCCGTCTAGAGATTTTCTTGACTCGTCAGAAAACAAAACTGACCTCCAGTCTTCTAACGTCCAATTAATGTGTTCTCGAGCAAACTCCAAGCGAGATCGGCGATGAGCTACAGTCAATTTTGGGCCAGTTGCTGGTTTGTGTGATGTTAAATTTCGTTCCTTTAGTCTTCGTCTCACTGTCCACCTACTGATTGCGACACCTCGAACGTCACGTAACGCTTGCTGTAGCTGAACAGCATTAAGTCCACGGTCGCGCAACGAATTGGTTGCAATAAAGCGGTCGTCACGTTCTGTTGTTGCCCGTGGTCGGCCAGTTCCAGGTCGCCGAACAAAAGCACCAGTCTCCAGATACCTGCGGTATCCCCGCTGTACCTTTGAACGACTCAAATGAAGTCTGCGTGCCACTTCACGTTGTCCGTGTCCAACCTCAAGTAAAGCTACAACTTGGGCAGCTTCCGTCGGTGTAGTATCCATTTTATCAGGTTATTTTGATTACACAGACACAGATAAAGACAACAATAACAAGTAATATAGGTATGATTAACAAAAACCTCAAATTTAATCTTTTCTTAACAGAGTACAATAAAAATGTCATAAGCAAATTAAATGCGATAATTTTATTCTGCCCTTTAAACTTTAATTAAAATGAAATTTTGACAACTAACTACCCTCATTGTAAAGGTTATTAAATACCCTTTTAGGCGATATATGTTTCGAATCGATGCGTTCCATAATACCAAAAATAATAACCATAATGCGTGAAAAAGGAAGTGGCTCGATTTATTTGCTCCCAAGTGTACAAGTATTCATGAAAAACAACAAATCGTAAAATATTTCTTGCCTACACTACGTTATTTTTGTCGTCATATATCACAGCGACTACTATTTTTGCAGTAAATACATTGCTTCTTAACCACTACCTAAGTATGTCGCTAAGTGACTGGACAAGCAATGTAATAATCACAAAACGATACTTTATTCAAGCGTATGAATTACGAATTCACGATACTTGTTGATGTTTTCGGGTCAGTAAGTTCTCCGGTGCATGGTTAGTGCGTGCACGCTGTGTTTCAAGGACTTATTTCTTCAAACGTCATGATTGGTTGTTGTATTTATGATTTGGGTGGGTGTAAGTTGACTTGTTGTATCTATCAATGCTCTTACCACAGTATAATGTGCTCTTAGCCTCTTAGTCGACGTCCGGACGGACGTAATAAAATCGCGTTGGGATTTTTCTGCGCACTGGATTTTCAACTTTCGGTGTTGAACCAAGCATTGAAAATCCAACAGAGTGCATACATAGATAGGAAAGCTCATATGTACCTATCTGCTAAATTTTCTTATATCTTAGTATGTTGAGATACGGACGTTTTAAAGAAATTTCCAAAAATCGCATTACTAGTCGGTACATTTACTAACGATTCCCCTAAGTAGTCAACAAAAATAAAGCAAATAATTAACATAACTAATCCATACTAATATCGATAAAATTCGAAAATATTATAATAATGGATCCCTTTTTTACAGACCGGTTGTCTGAGGCCGCATTCCGAGTTAGCACAATAAAATAATCGCTAACAGCGCTCACATAGATAATTTGCGTTCCGATTTAGTTATCACGATTATGACAGATGAGGCAAAGGGCATGGTCGGCGTTATCGCAAGATGGCGTATGTCATGACGTCATCTATGACGATTCACGGGACATCGTTATCGCGCTCACGCTGACTCGGAACGGGTGTAAGCGCGCTCAAATCTATTACAGCTCAATTCGGAATGCGGCCTGAATGACACTACAGCTGGTGAGAGACCGATGACGGATTCACGATTTTACGGCTAATTTCAGTCCACACACATCATCAGCAGATTTACATCCTCAACTGTCTAACCTTTCAAAAGCTCAAGATACGACGAAACTGAAAACCTATTCGCGGGGTATACCAAAATTTCGTAACGAAGCCGCAGCCTGCCGCTATAGCTGTAATGCAGTTGAATCTGTATCAGAGCAAGAAGAGACTAATGGTATTGATTGGCCACAACCCGATCCAGCCACTGAAGCTTATCAACTAACTGTGGAAAGAACTTCAAGTGACCACTTTTCTGGTTTGTCAGGGTACCGTATTGTTGACTTGAAACATGTGATCCAATAGGCATTTCAAATGGAAGAACATCGTCAGTCTTGTGAATCATCACAAATTGAGTATGTTTGTGAACATCGGAAAGGATTCAACAGTGTGTTAACATTTAAATGTAGCATGTGTAATAAACATGGCAACATTGCACAGAGAAGGACCAGAGTATGAACACCGCAATTGTATGGGCCACTGTGACTGCTGGAAGTTATTACTCGCAGGCAGCATTTGGAAAATTATGTTTTAGTTATGAACATCATAATTATTATTATAAGTAAGTAACAAATATTATTATTTCTTTGGTAATGTAAAAATATAAATGTTTCTCGGATTATTTGTTTCTAATTGTCATTATTATTTCCCAGGGTCAATTACAAATTACCAAAATGAATAAATGTTACTTCATTTGCTTTATATCTGTCACCCAACCATTGACTGTCATAGAAGTCAACCGGGATAAGGAATTTATCAGCGCTATGATGCCGAAGTTGGTTACTTTTTTAAACCATGTGTACTGCTGTAAATTATTTTGAGACGAGTTCGGAAAAATGCTAGATGTCTATACATTACGGAATTAAAAGGTATGAAAAATATAACTCTTACTCATTTACTAATAGACCAAATTATTTCTCGGGTCTCTGAGGTTTGGATTCAGTATAGTATAGTCTAATAAAAAAGTTTAATTAATTAATTTGTTGTAGCGAAAACTGCGGCTTCCAGTAGTTGATTTTACTGAAGGAGATGCGGATGGAAAGGATATCTATTTATACGATTAAAGTAAACAGTGACAAGCAGAAGATTCATCCGGTGGCAAAAAAAGGAGAGCGTAGGAGAGAATACATTTTTATTGTATTCATTTTAAATTTATGTATCTTTGTATGTAGCGATGCATAGTTTAACTGTGTTATTTGTTAGTTCATAAGATTTTTGTTAATAGATATTTTTACCGTATGTACCAGCCTAACAATTGTGAGAAATTATTTATTGAAGTTCAAAATTGTATACCTAAGTAATTCATGAAACTATGTTAGGTTAGCAACCTACTTTTGTGTTATTGTGTAAGATACTTACGTGTGTCGACGTGTGACGATAATTATATTATTATCTACCTACATAATTCTGAATAATAATTGGAAATTAAAAATATTTGAAATAGTAGTGGTCTCAATGTAATTTCCATCTTATTATTTTCTACAATTGATGGCTTCTGTGGAAATTGACATTATTTTGCCAATGTTAATTAAGTAATAATATATTTATATTACTAAAAACTGAAAGGCTATTTAAAAAATTGCTGACACTAGTTATTTGACAAACCCTCCTTAAACTTCGTATGGTTTTCTGTAATCATGCGCGGACTGTGTTTCTTGCTTATTTTCCATCTTGTACCTATATATTTTTTGGTTTTTATATTTTTGTATGCAAATAGGTTTAGTAGATTATTTTATTTATATATTCTATAGAAATTTATATTTTGTGAATGTGAGAACGTTGTAGGCCTTTTAGAGTTCTAAACCATTTTCTATTTTGTTAATAATCTGGTACTTGTTGACCGGCCTACACGGGCCTCCTATAACTATTAACACTCATTTTAAAACATTGTTAAAGCCAATTACTTTTAAAAGAGTAACCGTGGAGTTTCTTGCTAGCTCTTCTCCATAGGAAACGAACAATTGGAACAGTGTACCTAGCTTCTGACGTTGCATAAGTGTCCATGTAGGTTTATGTGAAATAAAATATTTTAATTTCATTTGAATAGTCTATTATTTATTTAGTTTAAAGCTACGGTTTCCTAGAATACCGTATCCGTTACATTCAAAGTTGGAAGTCACGAATTCTGACATTTTCATCAGTATATGTATTTTCATCAGTATATTTTAAGGTGTCCAAAAATGCTCTGTATTTGGCTATTACGGCTGCGTGTGGCGGTCACCGCTTTTCTAGGACACCTTAGTTCGGAACCTAATTTAGTTTCTGTCAGTAAAATATACACAATAAACCAAATTACAGTTTACAATAGTAAAGTCCTAATTGGATTATTTAGTTCATTCGACCTTTTTTTTTAAATTAACGCCATCTGAATATTTTTATTCCGCATTCCCCTTAAATAAAATAGTTAAGTTAAGGAAGCTTAAACCTTATTTCAAAGCAATAAGTCTTATTTAAATGCTAAACGGAATTTGTTGTTCAGTCATAGCTTTCTTTACACACATAAACATTGTTTATCATTACATTTAAGCTAGCTGTGTTAAAAAAAGAATATCTCAAAGGAAAAGCTTTATTACACCATATTTGCCTTTTTCCGTACCTCGAAAGGAAAAATACGGAACCCTTATACGATCACTTTTTTGTCCGTCCGTCTGTCTGTCTGTCTGTCAAGACCCTTTTGCTCAGGAACGCGTGGAGGTATCAAGCGTGCAATTTATGTCAAATACTCAGTTCTACTGTCCCTTTGGAGCTGTGAAAAAATCAAACTTCTAAGCCAACGAAATCAAAAGATACAGCCGTTTATGCCGCAAATTTCCTCAAATTTTCGACACGCGCAAGGGAACCAAAACCTACAGAGTACTTCCCGTGAACTCAGAATCTTGAAATTTGGTACGAAGTAACGTCTTCTAGCACAGTTAAGAGAAATTGCGAAAACCGTAAATTTTCAGTGACATCATTTAATAAAAATAATTTTAAATTTACTACCCCTCTCCTCATGAACGCGTGTGAACTTTTACTTATGTACCTACGGGTTTGTACGGAACCCTCGCTGCGCGAGTCCGACTCGCACTTGGCCGGTTGTTTTAGACTATAAATGCCAAAATATAAGAAAATTTGTAGTACGTTTTTAGCAAATTAAAGAATAACCTACATAAGAGAAAGCGCTCGAAATGTCAACTGAATCTCATAGGTATAGTAGCGCTCATGACTCCATGGCAATCTCACAGAGCAATAGATTGACGCTTGGGTTTCACACACGACCTTCTTCTTTACGTTGTTTCTATACTATAGACACGCACACACACTCACTTTGTCTGTAATTTATTGAGTGAATTGTAACCAACTTATCATATAGCGTGCTAGCCAGTGAAAGAAAATAAACATGGAAGCATTGCTATGTCTAAAAATGACCCAACGCAGATTGTGCCGCGGTAGGCGGGGTTTACCAATTGTGCCCCGCACGTGTTTAGTTCGTCCGCGACAACTATTATTTACCGGTTATTTCTTGTTAAAAATGTCTTATTTTGCAGTGAAGTTCAGCATTTGCATAACAAGAATGTTGGAATTAGTTTTCACGTGTAAGTACATCGTTATTTATTATATTTCTCATTTAATAAATTATGACATGAAGTCTATGGGGATGATTTTATACCAACCAATCAATTTACTTTTCTACCTTAAAATGATTACAATTTTTTTTTTCAATTTGTGATACAATACACACCATTTTTTTTATATGGGGACGCCACTATGCAAAATATACAAAGTTATTGTAGGTACCTAAAAGTTACTATAATCGCATGAAGACAAAAGTAATCGTTGATGTTTAAAAAAAATGCTACTTTAATTCCCTTTTTTTCTTTTAGTTTTCCACAAGATCCAAAACGAAGAGAACTATGAAGACGAAAGCTGTTCGTTTGTAATGACAACAAAGTCAATGGACCCCCAGTAAAAGGCAAGGATATGCTCGCTTCATTTTAGAAATGACGATTTTTATGTGTTAAAAAATAAATAAATAGCAGTTCATAAACGTAACATGTTTTATCATAATTCTATTTTTTAATATTATTACTATCACGATGAATGATTTGCGTTGCACCGTTGCATTACATAATACGTCCCGGGCAACGGATTGTCATCACAGTGGCAATTTAAACCCAAATTTTCAAGAAATAAGGTCGATTTTTTACTGTGTATCCTGAGTGGTAATACATTTTTGGCGAATCAGCGACGGGGTCCCGATATGTCAGTTTGTTTGGGATTTTGTGTCAAGGTGCTTCCATGCTTATTTTCGTTCACTGATGCTAGCTTAGTCGTTACCGTGCTTGGGTAGGAGCGATTATGGCAAGCTCTGAGTTCGCATCTGATCTGCGCCTGAGGATTAAGCTTGATGATATTTTCTAATAATATATATTTAAAGTTTTTGATATGTTATTAATAATACCTAAAATGAACAATTTTTGTTTGTTTAAATAAAATTACTTGAAGTGGTTTTCATTAATCAGGTGGATTATCATTTGATACTTGTCTCGTTCATCTTGTTTAATTAGATAATAAAAGTTTGTAGGTAGACCACAGAAAACTGAGTCAATTATTTCGATTTCTGTGAGGTAGATGCAATTCCTTACGACTATTCACCTAATTGAACGTTGTTGGTTAGTGACGAATATCGAATGTTTAAATCTGGTTATAATTTTTAAAATGCAGTGAAATATAAATATTAAAGCATTGGCAATATTATTGCGCTGCGTAAACGTGGACGTAAATGATGTGATAACACAAATGGACTATGTGTAAGTGTTATCATTTAAATATTTCATATTTTACTAAAGATAAATTGCTATTTGTTTAAATTAGTGAATTATTAGTGAAGTGTTAATAACATAATGTTATTAATAATACTTTTTCTTAATTATTATATGATGTATAATAGTATGTATTACATTATTTGTTCTAGAGAAATACTGTGAGTCTGTGGGCACAGATATTATAATACTACGTACAGATACCCAATCCCATACAAAGAAATTACACCTCCCTAAGTCTGGGTTTTTGAGCTGGCAATTTTTCGTCATCAAAATGTTCAACAGATGGCAGCACCAGCGATTCAAAAATTGCCAGAGACTAGTTTTACAACGCCATCTAGAGACTGTAGTTTTACAATCTAGGAGTGACTTACTTTTAAAACGTTTCGTGCCATCCTTTTAAAATAAAGGTTTATATTTCCGGTTTCCGAAAAACATGTTATTTTTACTGATATCGAATTTCTTATAGACTTCTATGTAAAGAAAAAGATTCGAAATAAGTAGTTTGATTTAAATTTATGACTATAATGGTAATTTTGTCTTCACTCGCTATAAAGGTTGCATCACCGAAGCCCAGCAAACAATAACCTAATAAATAATAACGTTTAAGTTTCGGAATAGTTTATCCTGTATATTGCGCTATATCCGAAATTATTTTATTGTAAAAATTGAGGTTTACTTTCAATCTTATTTTCTTAAAGAAAATGAATACTTAAGCTATCCTCAATATGTGATCTTGCTTCACTAAAGCCAAATAAAATGTGAAATACTTAATATAAACAAACTGCTCTACATAACCACTTATTAAAATCTATTTTAGAAATTAATGATCGATGCTTAATGTTTACGGTGAAGTAAATCTACTTATAAAATTTTTTGAACATTTAATATGTCAAAATAAAACAAATTGCTTCTAAGTTCCTTGATATACTCGTAGTATTGCACATCATATTTGGCTGAAGAAGTTATTTTAAATAATCGTATCGGTTTGTTATCGTATATATAAGTAAAATATAATTACAAATAAATTTGTTTTTATGTTTGTTATCACTTGTAACGCTTTTTTATTCTAAACCAAGGAGGGTTTAGAATAAAAAAGCTATAATGCAATAACAAAAAGAATAAAAAAGCAGCATTTTTTTTTTAATATCGTTATTATTATAAACCAAAAAAAAAATAGGTAATAAACTGTGCTACATCTTATGAGATCAGAACCTTTTTTTTTGTTTTGTTCCGGGGTGGAAAATCCTCATAGATGTCCTCCGTCCTAAGCAAAACTATAATTCATTTTATGCCTAAATGTAATTTTTGAACAAATATGTACGTAATGTTATCCGTACGCTTGCAGTGCTTACCTACATAGCCAGCTGGCAGTCACACGAGTATGCGGTGCGCTATTAGTGTGCGTAGAGATCGAGTAGTGTGCTCAAACATTTTATGTTAATCAGGATAACAATTTTATATTACTAGGTGTGGTTTAACTAAATTAAATTACAGATGTTATTTTAGTCTTATAATTTAATATTCTAATTAAGGTTATGAGTTCTTGGGTTTATTCCGTTACACGTTGTATATATACCATAAACGCTTCAATAATTTTGGTCCTTCGAGCCAGATTCTCGAAGCTGAATCCGACGAAATGTTCGCATTAGTTCTGCTGGGAGGCTAATCGTTAAAATGGACTCGAACGGGGGTGTCGGTATGACTACTGACTACGGTATGTATTTATGACATTGCATACTGTCCAATTTCAAAATATAAGGCAGTAAGTAAAAAGCACACCTGACTTTTTACACCTTTGTCCTGAAGGCCAACTCCTGTATTTAAAAACGTTTAAAATCTAGTCAACGACGACAATCAATGTCAAAAATGTAGGGAAATTAGATATAGGTATTATAGGTATTGACCGATTGAGACTGAGATTATAATGCGATCATTGAATGAAAAATAAACGTATTTTCTTTATTATTTTGTAATCAGCATGAGAATTTTTAAACGGAAAATCATGTTCGTGAACGGGTGCGCCAGTTGTGACTGGTCATTTCTTAGCTGTCCCAACTTTTTTTTTGTGTTATTTTTACTGTAGAAATTTTTGTACATCGTTTTCACAGTATAATTTATACACAAATGACGTAGCCAATATTTTGTTACAATATGATTTAAAAAGCGTTCGTGGCAATCCCCGGACGCTTTTTTCCTGCCCGTCTTCTCCATAGGAACCTACTACGCTTTGGTATGGGCGATTAGCTTAATTTTTCGTTTATGTTTAAAATGCCTGTAAATGGGTTAACTAAAATAAATGCTACAGTTTGAATTTTAGCCCTAAACATACACATAAAAGCAACTTGTTACTTTTTATATAAAATTAAACTTACCCGGCTGCAATATAATTAGCATCGGGGCCCAGGAAGTTAGCCTCCTTGATGTCAGTGGTGGTGTTGCAGTGACCCAGGAACCGCTGTGAGTAGTCCAGGGCGGCAGTGCGCAGCTGCCTCTCGAGCACGCTGGTCGGCTGGCTGTCCTCGGATTCCGCGGCTGCTGAAGTCGGAAACAGAAGTTAGAATATAATTCATGGTCCCTTTTTGACGAAAAATAGCAAAGACGCCAGGTGTCTTAAGGCGGGCGTCGTCTCCAAGGCAAATCTAAAAAACGCTGGCGTGACGATCTTGACTCACTCTTGACTGATTGGCCGGAGAAGGCAAAACACCAGAGACCACCATCGACATTAACCTACATAGTCCTCATATAATTTGACCATGAAAATGTTACTGTAACGACTTTGAAAAGAGATTTTGACCTCCGAGTTAGTTTTGGTGTTTCTTATCAGAGTTATCGGTTAAAACATCTAACTCATCAAGTTTATATAAAAGTGTTATTCTTAACCAGTTTACAAAATAAAATCATTTATTTCGAGGAATAATTCTAGAAAATTATGGGAACTTTGTCCAGCAGTGGGACAGTTTTACAATAATTATACCTATGTTAGGATGTTAGGTATAATGATTTTAAAATAAAATAGCTAAAAACATTACACAGTGGTGCCGATTCTCTTGTTACAAATGTCTGTATACTAAACTAAAATCACCCAAAAAAAATTATTTCTGTCAAACGGCGATTTCCCATTCTGAAATTGACTAAAGTGACACAACTTAACTACATTTTGGTCTAACAGCACTAAGATGGCACTGAGTTATTTATTCAAAAACAGTACTGTATTTTTTTTGGCTTATCTCTCGAAAACGGTGTGTCCTATCGCAAAAATTATGAAAATTTCGACCCCGTTTAGGAAACACTTAAACCCATAAAACTCTACATGTAGGTAATAATTTGAATCATATTTTCCATAAAAACATCCATATAAAACACGTCGAGGCTACCCCCCATGCGCGGGGTAACAAATTCACGTGGTAGGGCAAACACGTTGCGAAGCCAAAATAAAAAAAACAACGTGGACACGCGATTGTCAAATTCGATTTTAGTTGTGTCAAAATCATTTCTAAATTTAGAGTTTTTTTTGCAGAAAAGCTTTAAGATTCTCATAGTCAAAAGTAAGGAATTTTTGTGATAGTTTATTTAGCTTAGTTCGGTGTACAAGTGAATCGGCACCAGTATAGACTTTATAAGCTCAGTTGTAAAGCTTGATCTCATAATATTTTTAGTTACAACCTCAGTACACATAGTAAATAATCTAGAAATACCACCATACCTTCATCAGGCGTAGTCTCCATACTCTCCAAGGCCAGATTGATATCCTTTTGCAACAAAAATACGGCATGGCTGGTCGCATGCCTCGGGAACTTGTCTTTGAAGTACAGCAGACACTCGTGGGCCTCCCGGGCCCTTTTGAGATCCATTAGACCCTTGGCCAGCCGGAAGTGGGACTTCACGTGCGAGGAGTCCACCTTTATGGCCTTGTAACAGTCTTTGATTGCGGCGTACGTGTCGCCTGACCTGTATGAGATAGAGAAAAAGGAAAAACTGGTTTGTCCTGAAAATTTGGGTATTTACTGAAAGCTTCGCCACCAGAGAGCACTAAATATTTGTCACTCGTCAAAGTGACCTGGACTGAAAAGCGACTAATAGGCGACAAGACAAAACACCGTCACTCCATCTCGCAGCAAAGTTTTTAACAAGGAACTCCACTGGCAGCTGAATAAAAGTAACAAACACTTAGCGCCATCTACGTGGAACAAAGAACAATGCCCACTTCCCATACATATGAAAACCTGATAATGAAAGTTTATGTATAGTTATAAGATATAGTAGAAACACTACCTGTAAGTTTAGAAAATAATGTCATAAGTTAATTTTTACAATTGAAACGCTCCAAAGTCCAAAAAATATTAATGTTACTTTTTACACCGAATTATTTAACACTCGAAGTTTAGTCTAAAATAGTAATACTTACTTAATAATACATATCTATGTTCTAAAACGTCTTTTTTACTTTTTGAATTCCTTAAAACCAGCTGCACTTATGTCACTGCCTAGACTCTCGATGATTGTCACTATAAATTGAGTGTCGAGCATATAATGTCAAACGTCAAAAAATACGTTTCAATCGTCCTAACTCAATTACATATTGCATGATTCATTAATTTAATAATTCATTTATTTTTAATTATTATGTATTATACATTGACTAAAAAAGAAATACTTACTGAGTAAATAAAACGTACAATATTGTGATAAGCGTAATGAATATATAATATAATTAGCTGTATTTTAAGATTTATTTAATTTCTATACATATATATTCAGGTGAAAAATGGGCATTCCTCTTTGACAGTTTTGTTCCACATTGCTGTAGTATTTTTATCTCACGAAACGACGTGCACTTTACTTGTGGTTATCAAGTGCACAAACACGCTGTGAATGTGTCGATCAGAAGACCAATGCCGATCGCGTTCTTAAGACCAATTCTGGTGATTAAAACATAATTACCAGAATTGGTTTTCTGAACGTTTTTGTGTCGTCTTTGAAGATCGAATGTCTTTTTACTTCTAGCGTCATTGCTCTTTTAATACTTAAAGAGTGTCAAAGAATCGACAGTAGTCGTCGAGAGAGCAGTGGTGGCCCAGAGGTAACTGCTCCGACTTACGAGATGTAGGTCGTGGGTTCGAACCCATGCAGGCGCTTTACTTTGTCTTAATGATTTCATCACCACTCCTCTCAAAATGGTGAAGGAAAACATCGTGAGGAAACCGTCCTAGAACAAAAATTCCAAGATATGTGACATCTACCAACCCACACTGGGCCCGCGTGGTGGATTAGGGCCCACTCCCTCTCGAAGAGAGGAGGCCTGTGTCCCAGCAGTGGGAACATTATAGGCTGAGTATGCTGAAAGAATCGACGGTAAAGGCATAATAGCAGCCAACACTTACCATCCGCGTCGCATGAGCGCGGCGGCCCTGTTCGAGTACAAGATGGCGCAGTCCGGGCAGGCCGCGATAGCCTCGTTGTAGAACTCCACCGCGCTCGAATAGTTGCCTTTGTTCACGAAGTCGTTCGCCTGAAAGATAATAAGGAACATCAGAACAGAGGTTTGCCAGTAGATAAAAAAAAACCGGTCAAGAACCTGTCCGACCACGCACAATGACGGGTTCCGTAGTTGGATGATCCAAGAACAAACTTAATATTGTAGTTGAAATACATGTTCTCCCATACATTCCAACTGCAAATGTAAGTTTTTTTATTACTCGTTAACTTGTGCTTGTAAAGCCTACTTTAGCTGTATATGCATAGTTTTCCTTTTAACTTCGTTATAAGTATACTATTGTCGTGAATTTTTTGGCATATCCAAAAACAACCATTTATCTGGCAGGTTCGTGGACCTGACTCTGTCAAAAGTTAGCACTTCAAAGCTTTTTTACTTCGAAAACGGATCCCTGTATCGCAACATGGTTTTCACTCACACGCAATATTTTTTACGACCTTTCCAACGACACCCCACACCTAGAGATAGACGAGAGAAAAAAAACATTACGTGTAGGTGAGGTAAGTTATTATTTTATGAATGAATCTTATTTATCGTTAAGACCGCCCATTGTACACTAGATTTATAAATGTTTGTCCTGTTTTGTATTACTTGGTGTACAATAAAGAATATTATAAATAAAACTATTTAATTTTACATAATATTAGTATGTTGCCATCAACATGTTTCCTGTAACAAAAACATGTCGCTGAAACAATGTTGCGCAACTTTGCTTCCGAATGAATACATGGCTCAAACATGACTTCTGGTAAGATTGGTGGTAAGATTAGACGAAGATATAGGTAGCACATACAAAGTGATTACAGCGTGCAGCGGTAACTTAAAGAAAAAGTATAGGACAAAAAGCAGGACATCATCTAAAAACACAGCAAACATCTCACCCTCTCTTTAAGCTGCCGCACCCTATCCGGCAGCTGCGGCGGCGGGTCGAGCGTGCCGTTAGTGCCGTTAGTGCCGTTGGTGCCGTTGGTGCCGTTGCGTGCCGGCTGCTTGCTCTCGCCGGCACGGTTGCCATGGTTATGCTGGATTATGAAGCTCTCTACCAAGACCGGCCGCCTAGCTGAGTTTATGTCGAACAGGTATATCTGATAGAAAAAAAGTTGAATTATTTAATTTGTTTGGTGAATATCCGAAATTAAGTTGTATTCAATTTCATCCGCTGTTCCAGTCTGATTCACACTCAACGAAAAATAAGTTTAAATATTTAAATTTGACCAAACGTAAATTCCTCGACTCAGTCATGGGGGTCTCAACTCGAAAAAATTATAATTAGTCTTGAAAAGAAATCATAGATGGCAGCATAGGTAACCATGATGAAATTAATCATCTTTAGAAAGCGATAAACGGCAGAACTTTGGCTGAAGTAAGATGAGTAATAATCAAAACATCTTTGTTTAATGATTATTTATTTATTTACATTCACAATGCACTTATTTTCAAGAAAAATATGAATGAGGCTTTAAACTTCAATTCGAACCCATAAAATGGTGATCTGTTAATCATTTCGTTTAGAGCTCTTTGCAGATGGCGCTTTACTCAATTTGTCCTGTCATTACAGTGACCACTTTATCGTTACTAATTTAAAACATATAAGTTTTTTTGTCTATTACATTACACAGAAATATAAAATTAACCTATCAACATGTTTTTCTGAACCCGGAACTATAAACTTTATAAAAAAGGATTACACGAAAGGTTTTAAAAGTAGGTCGACTCCTAAATGGCGTTGTAAAACTACAGTCTCTGTGAATAAGTGAGTCGCTGATGCTGCCATCTGTTGAACATTTGCACAAATTAATTTAGGCAGCTCAATAGCCAGACTTAGGTAGGTGTCATTTCTTTGTATGATATTGGGTATCTGTACGTAGTATTACATTATTTGTGACTCAGTTTAATATTTGCGTCTTCAAAATACGCTTAACATCAATAACAAATTTTACTCAGTACAGTCGTGTTTTCTTTCAGAAATACTTGCAAAAAAAAATACATACCGTTTAGCATTCAGTGATAATACCGGTATTGAAAGTAATCCCTGCGAAACAATTACTCAGCAAATCGTAACAGATTTAACTATTACACAAGCTTTTATCACCCCTTCATATTGATTGGAGTGGCCTCCTGACTTAGCGTCGCCCGTCGCAAAGGGTCTCGAATCTCGATATTTAATTTTTTATCTGTCACTGTCCGTGGACAAAATGGCGTCGAGACGCGATGGTGGACTCCGCCATCTTGGTATGGAATATGTACCTTTTCTATCGCTCTGCCTGTTGGAAAAGCCTCCATGTCATATAGTTACCTGTTCCGAGCCAAGATTGACGAGCAGCTCGTTGCCATCGTTGCTGAACGCGACGTATGTGGTCGCCTTCTTCGGGAAGGTGTGCTCATTTGGCTCCATCGAGAGATGACCTGCAGAAAACCCTGAGTAAGTCCAGTTTACGAAGAAAATAAACAGTGGGCTGTGGAGTGATTGTCGCTAGTTATTCACAAATGCAGTTCCATTGTATCGTTTTTTATTACTTCACTACTAGTTCTACAATTCATGCGCTTTCGCATAAAGAATCATGTTCAGTCTTGACCTGAAAATTTTCGAATGCGTCTAGTGATATAAAATATCTAAAAAAATTGCTTTTTTTTTTGCTTATTGCGTATCACTTATTTGAATTTTCAAATAAAGCCAAGAAAAAAAGCAATGTTACTATGAATATCATTCATAATAGACTTTCGGAAACGGAGCGTGTTTTACACACGTTCCGTTTCACATAATACGAAAAACTTGTTCGTTCGTCATGTGGTTATTGAATATTTCTAATAACCAATTGGTATTTATTTTTTACTTTACTTATTATTTTATGAACAGCTATGATTTTTTTAATGTTTTATATGTGTGGGTGTGGAAAGAAAAATAAGTGTAGGTACAGCTGACAGGTTACGCATAAAACCATAGACTACAATTTATACTACTTAAAACGAACTCTATCACAGGCTGTCATTTGTTTGACACTTCGCCTTTTATGCACGAGGCTGTGAGTTCAAATCCGAGCACGTACCAATCTCAATAAAAGTCAGAAATCGCCACCCCGTCTTGACCAAGCCTGGTGATTAATGCTCGTGCCTTCTCTGTATGAGTTGAGTCCTTTGCCCAGCAGTGGGATAGTAATAGGCTGGTATCATAGATTGCTCTAACTTGCACAAAATGTAGTGTAGAAAACAAGGATGGCCTATCATCACATGTGAAGTCTCAGTATCGGCGGGATATTACGAGAATATAACTGCTGTTTGCGGCCTTATGCCGATTTGTTATTGATATTAATTACATTGAAGAGGGATTTATTTCAGAGTAATCGAAACTCTCTCAGCGACTAACTATGAAACAATTTGATGATAGACATCATAATAGTATAGTTTTTGAGGCTAAACAGCTGTCAAACCTTATCTGACAGCTGTATAACCTCAAAAACCTCTTTACTTAATAGTATTTTTCCCTGGCCTCTAAATGAAAAGATGATAATATATGATATTGTGTTTTTATAAATAATAATTGTTAATAGACAACACTAGTTGTAGGTAGACGCGACCTGTAAAACGAATCATGTGACAGGTCAATCAATGTATGGAAAGTGGGCATGATTCTTTCATGAGCATGCGAATTCGTAAGTCTTAGCATGCTAATTGCTATTGCTAAGCTATTTGCTAATATCACAATAATTGATAATAAATGAAGTATTTGAATTTTGAATGAATTCATTCTTCGCAAAACCTGCTAATAATTTCACTCGCAAACGTCACGTGGGCACGTGAAACAGATAGATTTAGTATTTCCAACTTCCCGTGGGTGCGACGGAGAGCGCACGCTGCCGCTGCGTCGACGCACTGACATATGCGTAAGTAGTACGATGCGATGAATTCATACTTAACGTTACGTTTAATTTGCTAAATGCTAAGTGAGCATTCACATGCTAACAATGAATTTGAATGTTAATTAATCCATCAATAGTACTTAGGGCACATAGTTACTGAGAACTTGAAAGATGATGCTGACATGGAAAGAGAACAGAGGGCGATGGCTTTCTGATGCGAAATGTTGGCCGCAGGTTTGCACTTTGTAGGTGGGCAAGCTCTTTGAAAGAGTAATTGCAAACCACCTCGTCGGGCGGCTGGTGCGGGTGGGGCCGGATTTGGCGGAGAGCCAGTTTGGTTTCCGCAGGGGACGCTCTACGGTGGACGCCATCATGAGCGTGCGCGAGCCCTCACGACGGGAGATGCTGTTGCCCGGGTTGGGGTCGTCTTGGCAGTATGTCTCGACTATGCCTTCAATACCCTGCCCTGGAGTTCCATCAGGGAGGCATTGCGGTATCACCGAATGCTGGCCTACCTCTGTCGAGGTAGGCCAGCATTCGGTGTGGTCGAGGCCTACTTGACGGATTGGGCCGTCATCTACCCCGGTCACCAGGGAGAGTGGAACCGGCGAGGATGTCGTGCGATGTCCCACAGGGATCGGTCCTGGAGCCGATTCTGTGGGATATCGGTTACGACTGGGTGTTGCGCACCGACCTACCTAATGGCGTCAGCGTGGTTTGCTACGCTGACGACACGCTGTTCCTGGCACAGGGGAGGTCACACCAGGCGGCGGCCGGGGTAGCGACACTCGGGGTTGCGACAATCGTCGAGAGGATCCGGCAGTTGGGACTCGAAGTGGCTCCAAACGCCTCCTACCGGAGGCTCTACGCGGGGGTCGTGCGGGTGCGGTATATGGCCCTTTACGGGGCACCGGTGTGGGCGCGTTCTTTGAGGCACCGACCGGCCCGTCGGTTGAACGCGTCACAAAGGGTCATGGCCGTCCGGCTGGTCCGGGGACGGTCTCCTGCGAGGCGGCGAGCCTCCTTGCCGGATTGCCGCCATGGGATCTGGAGGCAAAAGCCCTCGCGCACGTATCCCCTCAACTGACAATCCCCAATTACGTCACTTTACTAAACTTGTTCAGCTCCGCGCGAGTGAAATAGCGCGGTTTCTACGCGTTCACTAAAATGTCTATATCTCTGAAAATACGCATTGTAGCTCTACAAACTGTATGTCATTGAAATTGATATGAAATATGCTATCTGAAAATACATGGTTTAGTATAGTTTTACCTTGTATTTTATTGTTAATTCGTAGTTGAAAGTAAGGTGAGCGACTTTTTCCCAATTTTTCGTACAAAAGACGCCATAATTATAAAAATAACGCACTTTTTCCAAAAAATATTGTAGTCTATACTTAAAAACATATCATTTTACAATAATCAATCATAATAACAGACATCTCCATCCATTTTTTTCATAAGATAAGCTTATCAATAGCATGCCTCCGATCGCCGACCCGGGCGGCGAACAAAAAAAAAGAGTATGTTTACACATTCATTACGGGAACTCTGTAAGCCACGTGGTTTAGGTTATTATCTTATTACGTTGTTTGGTACACAAACATAATACAGACAAAGTTTTAGCTGTAACAAAGGTTAAGTTTACGATTAATGAGCAAAAATACAAGCCCTTGAAAATAGGTGCTAAAAAAGAACCTCTTATACTTTGAATCGTAGAGCAATTATTATTGAATTTATTTTAAATATAAATTTACCATCTACATTATGATGATATTTCCTAATAGAAAAACATAAGACAATAGCATGTTGCCTAACAAAAACAGTAAGCAAACCAACAATTAAAACAATCAATTTATTGCGAAAAAACTGTCGTTAATTTAAAAAAAAAATGCCAGCAGCAACCTAATAGCAACCTTATACTAATAGTTTTAAAGTTCATTGTCAATTTGAAAGACCCCAACAACCTAAAAGCAACCTTATCACAATAGTTATAAAGATCAAAAAGGACCGTACCAAAAAAACAAGATGGCGATTTTTTATATTCCCATTCTGTCACACCGACTCAATGAGTTCGATCTTTGTTTACAAGCGCACTTCAGAAAGTGGAACATTCCCGAGAAAAAATGTATGGAGATGTTTGACATGTGATGTCATATGCCTTTGCCATTCTATTTCCTACACTCTGTGTAAGTTAGAGCAGGAAAGGTATACTCTAGACAGGCAATATTTCCCATTAAATCCGACATGCGTCATTCTGACTCAATGAGTCGACTGACAGTGTTGATTTTTTTTGGCGGGGCTCAATGAGTGGGCTTAACACTCCAGGGGGTATGGGAGTGGCGCGAGGAGGCAAAACGCCGGGGTGTAACTCTGCTGCCGCGAGAAATCACGGTACAGCGGACAGAGCTCCGGCGGGATCTCATGGCGACATGGAAGGTGCGATTGTCGCAACCCAGTGCTGGGCACGCCACAATAGCGGCGGTAAGTCACATCTTTGAAGAGTGGTTGGAGAGGCGCCACGGCGTCCTCACCTTCCGCCTAACACAGGTCCTCACCGGACACGGTTGTTTTGGGAGGTTCCTGTTTCAAATAAAGCGGGAGGAAACGCCCGGGTGGAGCATACGGTGGAGGTCTGCCCAGCTTGGGCGGAGCACCGCAGTGTCCTCGCGGAGGCGATCGGCGGCGGTGATCTCTCGCGTCCGGCCCTGGTCCAGGCCATGGTACGGAGCGAGAGGGAATGGAAAGCCGTCCCCTCCTTCTGCTAAGCAGTAATGCTTACGAAGGAGGAGGCGGAGCGCGTGAGGGAGAGAGCCTTGCGCCCTCACGCCCCTAGGCTTCCCGGCCACCGTAGGCGCGGGTTTGCTGACGGCGAGCAATGGGTAGCTCGCCGTCCGGTAAGGACCAGGCCCGGGTCGACGGCGCGTCGTGTTCCTCGCGCGCCTCAAAGAGATGACGGGGTCCGATAGGGCCGACGCCTCAGGGTCGCAGGTAATTCGAAAGAGTAACCGTGGCCCTCGCACAGGCAATTGAAGGAACACGGGTGGGTTTTAGTCAGTAAAAGTCTGACACGCCCTCCCGCTCCACCCACAGCGGGAAAAGTCATTTGATGATTTCCCACACTAAATAAAAAATAAAAATAAAAGATTTACACGTTGTACACCAGAAGGGAAAACGGAAACGGAAGTGCTATGTGTCCTGAAGTGTCTTTGTGTTTATGTTGTTGATGTATCATTAAAATAATATTAATAAATAAACAATCAAATCTATTATCCTAGAAGTAAAGTAATGATAGCGTAATAAGTTACCGGGCGCGAAGTAATGCACGGCGGCGCGCGGGATGTTGTTGTCGGGGTCGCCGTGTCCTGCGCGGGAGCAGCGCATGTTCTGTCGCTCCCACATCTGGCGGGACGCGGGGGCGTTCACCTGGACAACAGGGGATTTATGGTTTGAGAACAAAAATGACAGCTCTGGCCTATTACGAAAAAATCCAGGCAGTATTTAATTGGATACACTTGGTGATGATATATGCAGGCAGCTCAAATGATCTGGATAAATATCACCGTTGTCGTTGACTTTCGTAATCCAGTTGGTTTCCGCTACGCACAAAACAAGAACCGGCCATTATAAATATTCACTTAGTTGAATCCACTTATTCTAAGGCAATGTATTAACATAAATACAGATATCTCAGGAAAACTTGCGCTTCCGAAAGCTTGATCTTTGGAAAAACGAGCGAGTGAAGTTGAGATCTAATATAGAGCTGTTACAACCGTGGAATTACTTGCCTATTATGTATTAATAAACCTTTATAAACCACCTTTATAACCTTTAAAAACCTTTATAAACCTTTATGATTCACCTCGAAAGAGCCCAAAGATCCCTGCTAAAGGTCATGACATTCAAACCATTCCGGTTCCCTACGAAAGATCTGTACGAAAATTGTAAAGTACTTACCGTGAGACAGTTGTACCTTCTTAATCTCACAGTGAGACAACATCAAATCACACCGGTAAAGCCCACCACAAAATTAAAGAGAACGATTACTCGTACTGACATATACAGACCAGTAATTTGTAAAACCGGGTCCGCTAGACGACAACACTTTTACATGGCTACATACATTTACAATAAAATAAACAATGCACTGAACATAAACCCTTTAACAAATAGAGAAAGTAAAAACAAAATCTCCACATGGCTTCGAACATTAGATTATCATCGGACGGAAGATCTAGTTCAGCAGCAGTACTCATAAGACACAAACCCACACATCACCACCCATTTAAACATATACAATCACAGACTAGCACACACATTCACACACACATTTATTGCATACCCAAAGAGCTTGGCTTGCGTACATCTTTAATTTCTTTTATTTTACTTTGTTTTTAAATTAATTTATTGCACACCTACTATTATTATTCCACAAACGGGGGACACTGGCTCCTGTAACACAGGTTGCTACCTAGCTCAAGAGCCAGGGTTTCAATTTGTATGTTACACCTGTATTTTGTATCAATAAAGAATTTATTATTATTATTATTATTAATTATAAGTGACCGATGACGAGCTGCGACCGGAGTAAGTAACCCGATAGAGACAAAAATTTCATTCAAACGTTATATACGTTTATTGGTCCACTATTATAAAGCGGCAGTGAAAATTTCCCTAAATTTTGCTTTGCATCTGTGGGAGACGATGGCTCAATGTTCATGCTTATTTGAAAACACGAATATTAACGAAGCGCAAACTTTTTCTGGTTTAACTGTAGTTAATTTTCTGCCAATACTGAGATAAAGTTACTTTATTTGAGCTTGTAATTTAGAATGTTACATTTCCGTGTCTTGTTGGCAGATTCTTATCGATCATCAGGGCTAACATGACACACACGACACTTACTCACTCTCACGTTTTCTCGTCACGTCCATATCTGTCACTTTTTTCGTTTTCTGACAGCGCTGCCATACAAAATACTCGACTCGTGTTGTCAAACTGACGACGAGAGAGTTAACAAAATTATGATATAATAATAATTTAATAAAATATCCAAAATAACATGGCTAATTCTTAATATTATACTTTAAATTTATTATACAACATAATAAAAATACTTAGTTTTAAACTATCTACTGTACACATTGGAATTAAATTCCTTTTGGCAGTGTGGCGCAGGGGAGCAGTGTGGCGCAGGGGAGCACTATTACGTGCATAGCATCACGTGCTTATGTCGATTTGCCAAATATGGTGATTACCGAAATCTAGGGAGTTATATAGAGGGATGTATGGCAATATCAAACCTACACAACATAATTACGAAAATCACCAGTTAATTCCCCAAAGTTGGTGAGTAACAGCAATATCATGTGTTTTATGGTGATTGTTACAATATCAAACTTAGCTTTTTCGAATAGTGCACGTCGGCGATTATAGGGATGATGTCATTTTAAGTGTTAGACAAGGACAGCACTATCGTAGTAGTGAAGTCACAACTATGTAACTTCATACTACCGCCGTACATTGTCCATACCCCGTGACAAGGACGGGAGTAATCCGCTCGAAAAACTTTTAAAGCGTGTATCTTCTCTAAAATTACATCGATTTAACAGATTGTTTCGGTTATCTAATTTTTACTATGCCTTCTTTGAACAAATATTATTTTTACGAACATTTTTAATAGTAGTCATCATCCCTATTGAGTTTTTGACGTGATTATTCAATAAGTATAATAAGTGCCACTAACTTCATATTTTAATTTTAGCATGCCAAAGAAAAACAGTAAAAAAAAATCAGTTATAAGGAACTACACATAAATTAAAACAGGTGGACATAAAATCAATATATTACATACTAATTCCATGCGTAAAGTCGACCTATGTTGCAATGATTAAAATGATTTGTTTTAATAATTTGCTACATCGGTATTTCGCCGCGAGATACAGAAGTGTCAAAGTGCCATTTTCGAGTTTACTCGAGCTTAGCGGTCATGAATGCATTAGGATGAAGTCACCTGTAACTTAGCCAGTTTAATCATCCTGGTATCATACAGCCGCACGTAGAAGTCGTTAGCTCCCACGGCCAGCTGGTACGGACGGCGAGGGTTCACGGCCACGCACTTGGCTTCGGCGTACCGGCCCAGGTGGTTTAGCAGGTTCACCAGCACGTTGGCGGAATCAGGATTGCAGGTATGTGAGGTACGCAGGTCGTGTTGGCTGGGGAAAAAGATTTATGAATGAATTGGAGCAACCTTCATTATGCGCACAACTTTTCAAAAATATAATTTAGATGTTTATTTATCCAACATAATACATAGACACAAGTTGAGCATAGTGGTAGATATACAAAAAATTCAAAGAGTTGTTTGTACATACACAAAAATAAACAAAAATAATAAGCCTGTTTCGTAAAATAGGAGACTAGTATAATGAGATTAAAGTTGTACCTTTTATGAGTATATATGTCACTCTTGAACTTTATATCGCTTTTCGCCAGGCGCAAGATCGAGATCAAGAGCAGAACCAATTGTTATTTTTTTTAAAATGGTTTAAGTAATCCAAAATCAGGCTAGAGTTTACAAGATTAGAAAATCAACAGATACGCCAAAAGCCCCAATGAGCAAGAAATGGCTCCGAAAAGGACCTACATACTAATTTAGTATATTTTTGTCAAATCTCGCGGGACCTACGCTAGGCTTAGTTATTTATGACAACAATTTATGCAACCTTTGCGAAGTATAAAAGATGCAGTTTCCAGAGTTATGCGTATGTCTGCTGACAGGCTGCATACGCCTGCCCTTTTGAAGACCAGCATGTCCAGCATGAAGGTACACATATATTTCATTTTTATCATACGCTGAGATTTTTTGCCTCGCACAGGTCTTTTTTTTTGTTTTCATTCCATTGTTGTTTTAAATGTTCCTTTTTATTTGTTTGTATTTCCTGTGCGTGAATCAAATTAAATATTTTTCTTGTTTTATTTATTTCACTTACAGTATGAGTCCGTCCTCTCCCGCCGACCACAGTAGATGCGGGTTGTCGGGCGCGGTGGCGAGACGTTTCACTCTGGCGCAGTGACACGCGCACTCCAGCAGCGGCGAGTTGGAGCGGATGCTGCGTGCACGCACGGAGCCGTCGGCTGCGCATGTCGCTATCACGTCCGGGGACAGGAACTGGAGACAATGGTCATGTTTAAGGAACTACTTCTTGTCGCAGTTTTTTTTTTTTTACCAGTTAATAGGAACTGACCACACTTATCCACGCGGAATTAGCTTGAACCAGTCAGAAAGAGCTGTAGGTATGTCTATTGCAGGAATTTTTGTGATAGTTTAGTTAGTTTAATTCGGTGTACAATAGAATCGGCACTACTATGTGGGAAATAAAATTTCGTTTCCTTAACTTCCATTAATTCTATGCACATCAACAAAGATTAGCTTTTGTTCAAAAATATTCAAGTGACTGTACGAATTTTGCTGAGCGTGATCTCTTCTAGTAAAACTGTTTGCTTTTATATACTTGTTTGGTTACTTTTGCTCTAACAGTTTCAACACAAAATCCAGTTCACATTCTTTAGTTCCTGAAACTGACCATGTGGCACGTTCGTCTCGATTCGGTTCGCACGACGCGACTTGACACCGCGTCGAACTATTCGGTTTTATTGTATTTATTTTACGTGGGACGCTCAGAAAGTTTTGCGAAAATAAAAATAAATGTTCTATGAGTTTTTTTTATTTAAAATCTTTTCAAAGTACTCTCTACTAGCCTCTAAACAAACTTTCATGAGTCTGGACAAGTTTTCGAAACACTTTTTCCAGTCCGCCGTAGACTCCTCGTTTACAGCCTGCTCGAATGCTGACGATGCGCATCTTCCGGCGACGAAAATTTTATTTTTATTTTCGTGAATTAAAAGAAGTCACACGGTGCTAGGTCAGGGCTGTAAGAAGGGCGGGGTTCAGTTGAAGAGCCTCCTCGTGGCGCATCCTGGGCAACGTCAGCTCAAATCTCCCACCGGTTCTGGTGGACAATTGGCGCTGGTGGCAAATCTCAACAAACGGGGAAAGGCACGGTTCCATTCCCCGATCATCTTTGATGGTCGTGGAAGGGAACCGGGCTAGAGAAGGGACGGCTAGTCCGTCGTTGGAGTAAGTCGTAGCCCCCCCCCCTTTGCTTTCAAGACGGTGAGTTGTGTGGGCGTGGTCTTGTGGGAGGAGAGGAAGAAAACCTCTTAAAAAAGTAACCCCAACTCCAAGGTCGAGAGTGCCGAGGGGGCGTATGGCTGGAGGGCATCCGGTCCCTAGCGCTGGGGGGGATCCAGGGGAATCAAAGGGACCGCACCCTTCGAGGGAAAAACCAATAATGGAAAATAAGTCAGTTGATAATATTTTACCCCGGGGCGGTACCGACTGCTTAGCAGTCGGAGAATCCGCCACGCATCCGGTTTCGGATACGTACGGACAAATTGCCGATCGTGTTGGTCGAGCAGTTGGGTGTGGGTGCGGTGTCAGATTGTGACAATACATCTGACAGAATGAGTGTGGTGAGCGTTTCGAGCGTAAGCTCAAAGCGCAAGACCCAGGCGGCCAAAGAAGAGATGGTTGGACCTCCGTCCAAATTTTGGATGGCAGGCCTCTATTTGAGTGAGGAGAACCTATCGGCCCCCACGGGGCCAACGGGTAGAAGAGTCGCGCGCCGCTCAGAGTCGCTTTCTCAAGCGCCCCGACACGCCGGTTCCTGTGGAGCCCGACTCCGAGCCCGTGGCCACCAAATCGGGCAACCTGAAGGGCACATTCACGCGTGCTTTAAAGGAGGAGGCGGACGGGATTAAGGAGGCGATTGAGGTCCTCCTTAATCGCACTAGTACGGAGGAGACGGCAAAGCTATGGGAGCAGAATAGCCGTCTCCGATCCGAGTTGGAGGACCTTAAGCAGCAGTTCGCCACTCAGAGGGCAGTACCCGCTGCCAACGGCTCCTCTTCCGTCGCGGCTCTGTCGTCGGCCCCGTCACCGGTCCCGTCATCGAC
Organism: Dasypolia templi; assembly: GCA_963555695.1. Classification (NCBI taxonomy): domain Eukaryota; kingdom Metazoa; phylum Arthropoda; class Insecta; order Lepidoptera; family Noctuidae; genus Dasypolia; species Dasypolia templi. Next base: position 2,224,402 of record OY743148.1, on the reverse strand, counting down.
ACCTGCAATTGCGGATGCCGAGATAGAGAAGATCGCGCGCATCTGCATGATGCAGTGTGGACAGATGGTGGGTGCCCGCGTGGAGGCCATAGAGGAGAGGCTCCTCCCAGCGGTGAATCTCCACCCACCGCTCGCTGCGGACAAGCGGAGGAAGGAGGGGCCCACAAAGCAGGTGCCACTGACCGCAGCGGTTGTGTCGAGTGGGTCCGGGAAGAGGACCCAAAAGCCCGCGGAGGGTACGTCCCTGCCTACTTCTCAGGCGACAGCGCCACCGGCGGCCTCGCTCGCGCCTCCCACAGAGACATGGGCGACGGTCGTAAAGAAGGGCCGCCGTCGAAGGAAGAAAACGACGCCACCGCCACCCGCTGGAGCACCGGCACCGGCTCCAAAGAAGGCCCAAGGACCGTCTAAGGTCAGTCAGCAGAGCACCGGGCGTAGGACGAGGGCGGACAACGCAGTCTTCCAGCCCCCCTAAATGGGTCCAGGGACTCGGGGACGTCCGCCGCCCCCCACACATCAGGACCCGAGGTGGCGGCGCGTAGTGTTCCACGCGCGCCCCTCTTAGACGTTGCGGGGGGAGCCAAACACCTCCAAGACTCATCACCTGTGTTGATGCCGTAAACACGCTGGGACGAGCATGCTTCTAATTTGTTTACCATATCACGGCACCATTCCACCCGGGCCTGCTTCTGAGCATCGGTGAGGTTGTGCATTCAGCGTGTTGGCACCCAGCGTGAAACTATCCTCCTCACGTCAAGATGCACGTGTAGTTTCGTGAAGGTTTCCCGATCCAACCTGCAGTGTGTGCTGAATCTCTTGATACGTAACTGCCTATTGTTTGGGATTTAATTTTTAACTTCTAGCACGTTTTCTGCCGTAACAGCCGTCAAAGGGCGACCACTTCTTTCCTCATCCCCCAAAGTTAGTCAACCGCGCTTGAATTCGTTCTACGTTAATCTACCAATGATACACATTCATGGATGAAGGCCGTTCTAAGGCAACCGTCTTGGAAGGGCCTTCATCCTTCATCATCTTTCAATTATCAATCGTTTCTTGTTGCTGAGGCAATATACACTTGGGAGCAAATAAATCGAGCCACTACCTTTTTTCACGTAAAATGGTAAATATTTTTGGGAATATGGAACGTATCAATTCGAACTATATATCGCCTAAAAGTTAAGTTAATAACCTTAACAATGAGGGTAAATTATTGAATAATAACCTTATTGAATGATAAATTATTGGCTCTGCAAGAAAAATGGTAATTTTGATAGAAAATTTAGTAGGGCTAAAACAGTCCATAAAAACAATAAAAAACAAAATTATTGCAAAAAAATATACTTAATAACTGGTATTACCCCCCCGTGCCCTGATGCATTCTTGTAGCCTATTAGTCATCGATCTGATCAGAGTTACGATGACATATTGTGGTATGTTCTCCCACTCTTCAAGCACAGCGACTTTAATCTCGGGAATGGATGAAACAGCGGGAACCCTGGCTCGGACTCTCCATTTTAGCTCGTCCCATAGGTGTTCGATCGGGTTCAAATCGGGACTTCGTGCTGGCCATACCATTTGTTGAATCCCGATCGCAGACAAGTATTCCGTAACGATCTGCGCGGTATGAGGTCTCGCATTGTCATGCATAAACAAGAAATTTTCTCCGACAAAACCAGCATACGGCATTACGTGGTCTTCAAGAATGTCAGTTATGTATCGGTCAGCTGTTAATCCACGTCTACCACTGCCATCGTTGGCGGGGTCGACGAAGACAAGTTCCGTTTTTCCGTCTAGAGAAATTCCTCCCCACACCATACAAGAACCACCACCAAAACTCACAGTTTCTCGAATGCAACATTGGGCAAATCTTTCACCAGGACGTCTATACACTCGGTTTCTCCCGTCATTGCTAAAAAGACAGATTCTTGACTCGTCAGAAAACAAAACTGACCTCCAGTCTTCTAACGTCCAATTAATGTGTTCTCGAGCAAACTCCAAGCGAGATCGGCGATGAGCTACAGTCAATTTTGGGCCAGTTGCTGGTTTGTGTGATGTTAAATTTCGTTCCTTTAGTCTTCGTCTCACTGTCCACCTACTGATTGCGACACCTCGAACGTCACGTAACGCTTGCTGTAGCTGAACAGCATTAAGTCCACGGTCGCGCAACGAATTGGTAGCAATAAAGCGGTCGTCACGTTCTGTTGTTGCCCGTGGTCGGCCAGTTCCAGGTCGCCGAACAAAAGCACCAGTCTCCAGATACCTGCGGTATACCCGCTGTACCTTTGAACGACTCAAATGAAGTCTGCGTGCCACTTCACGTTGTCCGTGTCCAACCTCAAGTAAAGCTACAACTTGGGCAGCTTCCGTCGGTGTAGTATCCATTTTATCAGGTTATTTTGATTACACAGACACAGATAAAGACAACAATAACAAGTAATATGGGTATGATTAACAAAAACCTCAAATTTAATCTTTTCTTAACAGAGTACAATAAAAATGTCATAAGCAAATTAAATGCGATAAATTTTATTCTACCCTTTAAACTTTAATTAAAATGAAATTTTGACAACTAACTACCCTCATTGTAAAGGTTATTAAATACCCTTTTAGGCGATATATGTTTCGAATCGATGCGTTCCATAATACCAAAAATAATAACCATAATGCGTGAAAAAGGAAGTGGCTCAATTTATTTGCTCCCAAGTGTAGTTTAATTTTTCATTATCAGAGTTTATCAGATTAAAATTCAACACAATTACTAATCAGCGAAGATAATACTTTTGTTTACTTACAATATATTAATATTATTTATTAGTTCCTACTATAGCATGTACAGACAGACTAATATTGACTTCTACCAATGACAGAATAGAAAAATTGCAAGTAATTTTCGCAGTTAGTTGGTCTACAACTTCGCCGTGGTAGTGGCGAATTTTGTGGCGCAGAAGAAGAAGTAGAAATACAGGCATTTTTATTTTATTATATCCAGCCTGACGAACTAAGTTTTCTACTCACGAATTTCTCTAAGCCTATTGAAATAAATTAAAACAATAAGTACTGCACAATAAATCTACACAGTAAGTAAATATTATGTTGTGGATGACTATTGCACACATACACATGTAATAACGAATCATGCATTGTACAGTCAGCTTAAAAAAAATGCTTATCATTGACAAGAATTCATTTGATTCTTTACAATTTGTATTCCTTGATACTGTATCAATATGTAGCTACAATGAAGTACCCAACTTTTTGAATCTATCTGTACGATCACTTAATGGAGATTGACTTCAATTTTTATTGAGACCCCAATTGGTTTTGAATAGATGTGACTCTGAACTATTTAATAATTGACATGCCATGGCTAGCACAATCAGTTTTTTTTTTTTGTTTTTTTTATTAAAGGGCTTTGTCGCTTAGCGACCACATCGCCCAGTGCAGAAAACACAAAATTGTTTATAACTATCTACCTTATAACTAGCTTGTACAATTGTTTTGCCATTTCGGACATTGGAAATGCAAGGATGGTATTACAAAAGCCAATATCATACCTTTTATATTGTCCTAAACATTTATTCTAGTATTTTCATTCCGGACACACTCCATCAGAATTTGAAACACATCATCAACCACGCCACAATCATAACAATTTGGAGACAAAGCTTTCTTCATTAAATAATAAAACTTATTTGAAGGAATATGTCCGGAACGAAGTCTTAAGGCTATAATTACTAGGTTTTCGTTGAGGTCACAATCAATCCACGGAACCCGAGAAATCTGTGGCTGGATAGTTCGATACCATATCCCTTTTTCTTTTGATCTTTCATCAACATATTCCTGCCAAAGATCTAAACACTTTCTTTTAACCTTTCCAAAATAATCCGAATACAGTGGAGTAATATTCATGGGAACTCTATCAACACAAGCTTGTTTGGCAAGTTTATCAACTTTATCATTATCTTCTACTTGACAGTGCGACGTAATCCATTGAAGCCATACCGTTTTTGAATAAGACTGAAGCTTTAAGAGCAATTCATATATCACGTAGGCTGTCGGAATACCTCGCATTTGAGAAGTGTGCCGAGCCAAGTGTTGCAGCGAGCTTTTGGAGTCTGTTAGAATCACAAATTTATCGCCATTAATTGATAGAATATAGGACAAAGCTTCCGATATCGCAATCAATTCAATGTGCATTATAGAAATATCTGAATCAATCCTAATCCTCACGTCATTCGTCAGCAGCGCCTCCCAAATGTTTATCTTTGGAACCATCAGTAAAAATCGTATGATAACCTGAATATTGTTCCTGGATATAAAAAGTACATAACTGCTTTATTTGTGAAGTACTGTATAGGCGTTTAGCTTTAGAAATACTAGGAATTTTATCGAAGACTATATGAGACATTTTTATACTACTTATCCACTTAGCAAGTGAAAACATTCCAAGTTGTACGCTTGAGTGTATTGGAACAGAGTTATAATGTGAAAATATGTCAATAAGTAACGGCAGCTTCTTGTTCTGCCAATAGTTGGAACCTGTAACTTGTGAAAGATTTTCTAATGATTCTACAGTTTTATTGTTACGAAAAGATTTTAAAGTTAACATAAATTTGCTGGCTAAATACCTCCCACGAATATGGAGTGGCAGAAGGCATAGCTCGCTTTCCATGACATGTATCGGGGTGCTCCTTATAAATCCACCGACAACACGTAATGCCTGGTTTTGGACCCTATCTAGTTTAATTAGTTTAGAATTACAACTCTGTCAAACAAAAAACTGGCATAATCAATTCTACTTCGAATTATAGAAATATATAAACGTCTTAGGTGTTTTTGATGAAGTCCCCATCCCGGACCGGATAGAACTTTAAGTAAATTAATAAATTTCATTACCTTCTGTTACGTTTCATTTATATGTTTACCCCACCTTAATGAGCTATCCAGCCACAGACCCAAATATTTAACATTGCGAACGACTTCTATTGAAACGTCATCAAAATCAAAGTCGACAGACCTCCTATAGCAACCTTTTTTAAAAACACAAATCTTAGTTTTATTTGGAGACATAGTTAGACCAAGCTTATTAATTAACACTTTGGTATATCGTAAAGCAGACCGAAGTTCTTCAAACGCTAAATCTAAATTATTTTTTGTTGAATATAACACAAAGTCGTCAGCATATTGAGATACATTAACCAGGCCAACGTTCTTACATATATGCAGTGTTAGAATATTAAATAAAATTGGAGCCAATGGGTCTCCTTGAGCTAGACCACGGCCAGTAAATCTAACCACCTCACAATCGTACGTCGCCACTTGCAGATGTCTATCTGATAAGAAGTACCACAAATAAACACAGATTTTTGATCTAACCCCAAACTGATCCAAAATACGTAACAGGCAAGGAATATCAACATTGTTATAAGCGCTTTCGATGTCAATGAAACACGCCGCTGTAACCAAGTTTTTAGAGAATCCTAGTTGAATTTCAGAAACCAACCGCGTAAGGTTATCCAGGCAAGATCGTGCCTTACGAAAACCCACCATGTCCTCAGGAAAAAGACATTGTTTTTCAAAGAACCACTCTATGCGTTTACCCAAAATAGCATGGATTTTTTTACAAATACAAGATATCAGGGAAATAGGACGTAATGATAAAGATGAACTACTATTCTTGGGAATTGGAACTATTTTGATTTGACCCGGAACGTGGAATATTTTTAGGGGAGGGAGGAACGTATATTGTAAGGGCTTTCCTGTAGGTGCAGTTAAATTCTGACATTAAATCCCTCAACTTCTTCTCTTTCTTAAAATATGGGCATATCCTATCAAACGCCAAATGAAGACCTGAACAATTCACACAAGTGCATGAGGTAATTGTACAATTTTCATGTTTTTTAGAGCATTTGGGACAAACGGGTTTCTTTGATGGACATCTTATCTTTAAATGGCCGAATTTCCAACAGTTAGCACATTGTGTGACCGGAAATACAAACCGCTCCACTGGAATCCTCAAACTGTAAATATAGACATACGGCGGAAGAGAAGTTCCTTTAAATCCTTGCCGAACCGTTTCACTCGGAGTCCAGCCGTTACCATCAGGGTCCACTGAGCACCGTTTATTTAACCTCTTAATAGATGTTATTTCAGCACTGCTTGTCAAATTTGTTTTAAGATCTTCATCAGATATATCCAATTCCATAGCTTTGATAAGGCCGTACGACACACCTACTTCGGATGTTTTTTGACAAGATCAACCCATGTCAGTAAACACCGAGCAACTTATAAATTCATCTGCGCCGACATCGTTATCAAACGTAATTAACATTTTATTTTGATGCACGTATTTAATTCTATAAATCTTGCCACTGGCAATGTTATGCGTCTTTAGTAATCGTGATAAAGCGAACTGTTTTGGCAAAGGTTCTTTACAAGTCACGCATACCTGTATCCTTTCTTCTTTTTCCCCCTCACCTTGGTCTCCTCTACAACATCTCAGTTTGTTTCGTCCTCTATTCATTACGGTCCATCCTTCTTCAGAAGAGTTTTCATCCCTTTCCTTTCTTTTCTCTCTTGTCGACTCAGCGTCATCCTGTTGTGTATTGTCCTCCAATTCCATATTTCTATGGTATTCCAACTCGTCAGCGCTCGACAATGAATTGATGTTTACATTACTTTAATTTGATTCACACAGGTGAACAAAGCAACAGCTGCAGGGACCGACCGGGAAAAAACCGGTTGGCCCGCGCGCAAACAAGAAAAAATATGCACTCAATAAACTGAGACAAAGATTAACAAACGTCCGCTCACAAGTATAGCTCGCGGGGAACTGAGTATTAGTATAAAGTCTACATAAAACATAGAATACCGCATATTGCATTTTAATTAAGGCTATACTGTAGCCGAAGCCTAATTATGAAAGCCAAAAGCTATAATTATTCCGAAAAGCAATAAAACTTATTTTCAGCAGCATCACTTTACATAAATACTGTTGACATGTATATTAATACCAGCCTTTATGGTCTCGCTGCAGGTCACAGGCCTCTTCTCATGCAGAGAAGGCATGAGCACTGTGCTTGCTCAAGGCGGATTGCAGACATAAGTCTGCAATCGCCCATCCGCGACTATTATAAATGCAAAAGTAAGTTTTTTTTTGTTTGTTACGCTTTCACGTTAAAAATGCTGAACTAATTTGGATGAAATGTGGCACATGGGAAGACTATGACCTGTGTTAAGACAAAGTATACACGTTTTCCATGTAAACTATAATAAAGAGAAAATATTTGATTTTTGGTAGGTAGACTATGATCTGAATTAGTAAATATACTTTTTATTACGATATTCCCACAGGATCTAGCCCGCAAAAGGAATGTATATGTAAAAAACATGACCCCTTAAAGAAGAGAGAAGGAACCTATCTTTTTTTGTAATTCTCTCAATCATTAAGTCGATAGGGTTTAAAATAATAAACTGTTAATCATGAACACAATTAAAAAAACAAGGCAGGGAGATGTGTAGGTCACAATGAATCATTCTGGGTTATCAGTTCTTAGGTAAACAAAACATTCTCTTTAACACAGTCATTAAGGTTATGAGAATATTTGTAAAAATCAAGGAAAATCCTGCCAACGGAAAAGGGACATAAACCTACAAATTGCATAATAATACAGCGTGTTTTCGAAATGTACAACACACATGAAACAACTTTTGCCTTGGGATTATAATTGCAAAACTAATCAGTCATCTCATACATTTGGGTCGAAAAGGTATTGAAGTTTTGTCTCAGACAGTAGATTATTTTTTTCGCGATTATTTATGATGTTGGTACCCTGGAGAAAGTAGTTCAGTTTGTTGATGTGTACCTAACACACCCTTAAATATGCCCACGCCTTTTTGATACATGCTGTATAAAGAAATCCATTATGATTAGTCTCTACCAATAACATTGTGGCAGCATCTCATTATCCGAAGGGATTGATTGGCGCAGATAGCCGAACTACAGGTTTTGCCTAGTTCGGCTACAGATGCTTAACTCATTTGTAATCAAAACTAGCCTATGTTCTGTTTGTGCGAGGACACTGCGGTGCTCCGCCCAAGCTGGGCAGACCTCCACCGTATGCTCCACCGTGTCCTCCGGGCGATCCACACAATGGTGACACCCGGTCGTTTCCTCCCGTCTTATGCGAAACAGGAACCTCCCGAAACAACCGTTTCCGGTGAGGCCCTGTGTCAGGCGGAAGGTGAGGACGCCGTGGCGCCTCTCCAACCACTCCTCAAAGAGAGGACTTACCGCCGCTATTGTGGCGTGCCCAGCACTGGGTTGCGACAATCGCACCCTCCATGTCGCCATGAGATCCCGCTGGAGCTCTGTCCGCTGTACCGTGATTTCTCGCGGCAGCGGAGTTAAACTCCGGCGTTTTGCCTCCTCGCGCCACTCCCATACGTGCGCGAGGATATACAACGGCCTGACAATTGGGTATTTGCCCACCAGACACAACTTATGGCTGGTTGGAGGATCCTACCTTTTCTATTCAGAATGAGTGAACTTTACAACCAGTAGCACTATTCTGTAACTAACTCACAGTGAAAACTAAGGTGAAGTGAGCGTGGAGTGAGCTGTCAGTGCCACTGATGCCAGAGATTGACCGAGATGTGATGACACTGACAGCTCACTCCACGCAAGTCTTCACGGTGAGATTTCTATATAATAGACATGCTGTTCATCATTTTTATTTTCTTATTATTGTACACCCAAGGAGTATGTTGCAGAGACACTTTTCTTAATTTTGAAATTACTTTATTTGTAGCAACAATTATGATCATTCCATCAATTGGTTATTTCAATAAGGACTCCATATGGACCATTTTAGGCTTTGAACCCAAAGTGGCCACATTTGTTGCCATGTTGACCTAGGACCTAGAATATGTATAACAATGTTGGTTTGAATTTTTTATAACAAAATCTCAGAATAAAGTTGACAGTGACAAAAAATGGGTTGAAAATAATATTAGGTATAAGGTTAGTATCAACATTGTACAAAAATCAATGATAACTTCTTTTCATACCTAAATAAAACTGCTACAAAAATATAATTTTTTGAACTAGAGATATACTGTGAAAGGAAAACCAGATTACAGTAAGGTACAGTATATTGTTCAAAATAGCATGGCAAATAATAATGAAATAAAACTTGAAGACTCATTGTTCTGATATATAATGCAGGTTTATTTAAATGCCTAGTCATTTATTTCATTGATAATCTTTAATGGATTCTAATTGGCATAGAATAAAATATATTACATTACTGATAAATTAAATGTTGCATATGATAATTGCAATATTAAAATGATTGCATGATTGAAAATTATGTAGTTTTAATATTTTCAATAGATTGCCAAAAAACAATGCTTTTTGGTGTATTTAAAGATGTATGTTTAGGTATTTTATATACTGACTCACCTTCACAGAGAATATGTTTCCAGTGTGTCCTGTGGCTATGTTCATAAGCTCTTTGTAGCGGAACGGATCCCACAGCATTACGTGGAGATCATCAGATGCTGATGCCAGTATTCTATAATTATATTTATGATTTTTGTACCAATTTTCAAATTTAAAGTGTATGAGTGATGATTTTGCAATACTTACGACCCATCGTGGTTCCATTCCAGGCAATTTACGCATCCCATATGCCCGTGAAGCTCCTTCTCCAGACCCAATCTGTCGATCATAGGACGGGTCACGGTAAGCCGTGTCTGAAACTTTCTGTTCAGATCCCCGCGCTCCCTGGCTGCTACCAACCCCACGGTGTTGCTCGCCCAGGCAGGCTCCTCTCTTCTGCCCATTTTCGCTAAATAACTTGTCAATATGTCTGATCAACCATCACAATCAGACGATTCATAAAAATAACTGCGGATCAATCTATTAATATTGTTAGACATCGTACTTCACATTACTAATTGGTGCACGCGAATATAACTACGAAAATAATTAATAATTCAATGCGAAATATACAATGAACAAACAAATATAATGAACAAAAAGCTTTATTCTCGAAAATTATATTTTTCTTGAAAATAAAAGTGGAGCTGTCAAACAGCTGTCACTCTGAGTTGAGTTGAGTTGCCAGCGATTTCTTTTCTTTATTCTACGATGAAATGGAAGTCTTTCGCAGTGGTTTTCTGCGATAACTGATCACAACCATTCGACTGGCTTCCGAGTCAATATTTACATATTTTTTGGTTATTTAATTTGCGTAGTCCCAGACCGTAGCCTTCGAAAGAATAGTGTTCGTATCATCATCAGCCTACATCAGGCCTCTCTGATTGCACGCAATTCAGCTTGATTCTCGCCCACTCTCAGCTCTCAGCTCAAGCTGCGACCAGTCACCCTCCGCAGATCCTCGCTTCACCTAACCTGAGGGCGTCCTACCTCATACCTGACGTTCTACGGCTAATATGGCCGACCCATTGCAACTTTGCAAAAGAGTGTCCATGGAGTTTCTTGCCCGTTCTTCTCCATAGGTACCTGCGCTTTGGAATGGGCAACTAGCTTCATATTTCTGACTGACCGAGTCTTCCTTCCTTCGATCTCCTTGACAATTCAAAAGTGCCTGTAAATGGTATAATTGAAATAAATGATTTGAGTTTAGCTTGCTATGTACCTATTATATAGATTTATTATATTTTTAGTTAACAATATTCTGTGAGCTATGCCTATGTCAACAACTTTGTTTCTCTACTGGATCACCTCTCTTCGGATTCTATTCCTCAGAGAGATTCCAAGCATACCTAGTTCGTTCCATAAATGTTCATCCTCGCTGAGCGATCTTGAATTTATGAAACAGCCGTATCGTGACTGTTCACGTTTCGGCTCCGTAAGTCATAACACAACCGGCAGGATGCACTGATTGAAGACTTTAGTCTTTAGACTCTGCGGAATGCGATGAAAAGACATAGACTCGTTCGTTTAAAACTATATCAAACATCGGGTTTCTGATTTGTGAACAGCGTTTAGTTAGACTTTAGACTTAGACTCTAAGTCAAGGAATCCTCTAAGTCTTAGAGGATTCCTTGATGTTTGATTCTGCACGGAAGCCTAGCATATCGAATGGTTGTGAATAGTTGTGCAGATCAATTTCAATGAGGTACAGAGTTAATTTTTTATTGTGTAAACATCAGCTGTGTGATGAATCTTATAATTTTACAGATCGAAAATATTGGGGCAAAAAAAGATTGAGAGTCTTGATTGAGGACCAATTTTATTCGAAATGTCGTTGTTTTTTTTTTATTGCACAGCTGACAGCTCTTGATTCCATCACGACTCACGACCATCACACTTGACAATTGATTCGACAACTTGACAAGTTTTTTTGACATTTCGTTTTATTTCGATATCATTGTGGATTATTCCTTCGTAAAAATATCTCTGAATTTGCTCACAAAACAGTACAATTAATATTTTCATACAACTCAAGGAGTATTCAAAAGGTAGCTACAATTTTAATTTACAAAGTCATGTATTTACACCTTTTAGTTTGATGATCAATTTTCGGTAGTACCTGCAAGAGGCCTTTATCCTTTCAAACTGCAATAAACCTGATGGATGAAATTGCAAATTGTACTAACCTAACCATTTACTTTTTAGGCTAAAAAATGGGTGAACGCAAGGGTCAGAACCTTTACTACCCCCCTGACTACGACCCTAAGGTCGGGGGGTTGAACAAATTCATGGGTACCCATGCTTTACGAGAAAGAGCCAGGAAGGTACATTTGGGGATCCTGATCATCCGTTTCGAGATGCCCTACAACATCTGGTGTGATGGCTGTAACAACCACATTGGGATGGGAGTCAGGTACAATGCTGAGAAGACGAAGATTGGAATGTATTATACCACTCCTGTTTACCAGTTCAAGATGAAGTGTCACTTGTGTGATAATCATTTTGAAATCAAAACTGATCCAGGCGTAAGTATTTTTGTAATTTTAAAATATGTCTTCATGTAGTATGGTGCTCAAGATACAGGCCAGCAGGTTTGGGACCAACAATACCTCCATATTGTAACTTTCGAATGTTAAATGAACAATTTACTTTACTTTATGTTAGTATATTACTAGGCCCTTAATAACTAAAACTTACTCAAAACTCAAGCATTACTTAAATAGTTTAAAGCCATTTCATTTTTAAGCAGCTGTTGCTCGTGGCTTCACCTGCAATCCAGAATGAATAGAAGCCTATGTCATTCTTCAAGTTATGGTTCACTCATTTGCCAAATTTCATTGAAATCTTTTCAGCCACATTAGCGTGAAAGCATAACAAAAAAACTCACATTCACATTTATAATATGAATGAGTTAGGAAGTTAGGATTATATTATTAGAACTAGTTTTAAGTAATGCTTAGTCTTGGTGAGGTGTAATGCTTGTAGGCTTTTAATAGCTGTTTTATCACTTGCAATACAAGTGACATGAACTGCTCCTTTACATTGAAAAGCTATGGTAGTACTGCAAGCTAAAATATTGAAGGAGAAAGAGCTACTCTCAAACTCGAAAGCATTTATTTCAATTAAAACAATTACAGGTACTTTTACAAACTTTTGAAATTGTCAAGAGGTTGGTCAGTCAGACTCGTCTACTGTATTATTTACTTTGAAAACTTTCATTTGTATTTCATATAATCTTTTCAGAACTTAGACTATGTCATTGTATCAGGCGCTAGACGTCAGGAGAACCGCTGGGACCCCACCGAGAATGGCCAGATTGTGGCCGACACTAAAGAGACCCAGAAGAAATTGTTTGATGATGCCATGTTTAAGCTGGAGCACAAGACTGGAGATGAGGATGCTGCTAAACTTGATAAGCCAAGGCTTGGGCGACTGGTGGGGAGAAACGAGTCAGTCTGGAAAGATGATTATGAAGCTAATTGTTCTTTGAGAAGGAATTTTAGGGTGAGTAATCATTTCATTTAATAAAAAGTACTAAGTAGTACCTGTCCTGTACCTGTACCCGCCTGTCTTAAAATGCTACTGTTAAAAGGCATATTAATTTGCTAAAGTGCTTATGTAGTTAAGTAACAAGCAATATTTTTTACTGTTTTTTATTATTTTCATTGCAGAAAAGAAGAAAAGAATTAGAAGAAGCATCTGTAAATGATGGCCTTCTTTTAGCCAAATCCTCCCTATGCATTAGTCTTCTACCAGAAAATGAGGATGACAGAAACATGGCTTCACTCCTCTCTCTCAGACCCTCAAAGAGCATAGAAGAGTCACAGAACCACACCAGAAGTAAGATCCTAAATATGCCAGCTTTACCCAGCTCTAGTGGACTTCTAACCAGCTTTGGAGGCTTAAAGAAAGAAGAATCATTAGGTAAGACCACTTTACTAACTAGACAAACTTTAGGCATCACTTTTAAAAGAAATAAGATTGAGAATAATAGTAGCTTGAATAAGACAAGTGATGTGGCAGAAGAGAAGGGTAGTATTGAAAAAATAGAAGTCCAAGAAGCTGATGTACCTAATGAAAATGATGGACAAAATCACCTTCATAACAACACCCCTGTAATCCCGGAAGAGGCAGGAAGAGGTGTACCTGAAGTCGATGAACAAGTAAATGAAAAAAGCATAGAAGGGGAAAAACATACTGTAGCAGAACCTGCAGTAAAAGTTAAAAATGTTATTGAAATAGATAAAAAAGTAATGGACATTTTGGCTGCTTTGAAAGATGAAATGAATAATGATTCAAAAGACACAGACACTGTCAAAGAAGAAAAAGAAACAAAAAAGATATCCTTAGTTTGTGATTACAGTAGTAGTGGAGAAAGCTCAGAAGGCTAGTATAAAATGGCTACTGTTAAACTTATTACAATGCACTTTGAAAGCAGAGTTTTGAGAAACAAATGAATACCTATGGATTTTACTATGTAATGGATCAATCTACTAGTCACCGCTTTTGTTGACCCATTAGAAGGGATGCTATGGCCTGCCTTAAGGTACCCCCCATACAGCTCAAAGAATGAGAAGATGATGTTACTAAATATTTGTATAAGGTAGTGAATTATTCTAGTCTTAAATTGGTGTTTCCTTGTTTAACAGCAGCATATTGGCTCAAAAATAAGTACACCAAATGCAGCGTGTTTGTAAAATGTGATAATACAGGTTGTGGGTTTTATAGTTTGCTTCTTGAATAACTATTCTGATGGAGACTATTTATCAAATATTCCAATGTGCAAATAATATAGGGCGTCGGATTATTTTGTTTGCGTTTCTTAATATTGCTGTAGGAAAATACAGCTTTGAAAACAGGTCAAAGGTTACCTACCATTTATGCTACACCCTGTATGAACAACTGCATAGACTGCAAGTACAGTCTAGCCAACTTTATGCTGTACTCTTTATTTAAATTTATAATTGTTTTTATATGAACAGAGCACCGGATGAAATTTATAAGTATAAAATTGTACACAAAAAATACATACATATTTACTGAAATAAAAATGCCAAACATCAGAATCACATTTTATTTTCCCATTTAAAAACATTCAAGTTTCATGAAGTAACTTTCGATGTACATGAAGTAGCATTATACCCTTAACTCGTGGATGTAGCTTTCTCACATTTGGCCTGCCTGCTAAAACTATAAATAGGAAATAACTACACTCCGCCAAGCATTCTCAAATAGCGCTAAAGAAAGTGGATCTACAATAATTCAACTAATTAATAGTGAAAAGTAGGTTTATAATAATGCAGCTAAGAATTACCTACAAGAAACAAATGGCAACACCCCTTTTCCTGTTTTTGCGTCTCGCTTGCTTGTCTTGCTTTTATTTACAAGCGACAGGCCCCATCTAATTCACAAAACCTATTTGACCCTAAGCCAGAAAACTGCATACCAGAAACATTTTTTTTTAAATCCCAAAAATCAATACCAGCACACTGCCCAGACCAAGAATTAATGGAACTACCTTTGCAATTTTTACTCCATAATGTGCCCTTGAGTAAGTTTAAAAAATACTTACTTATGTAATTAAAAAGACTAGTTCTACTCCAAGAAAAGTTATGCAACAATGTTGCACCAAAGTTGTGAAATATCAGAAAAGTGAAACCTAATTATAATTACCGTAGTGCCCTACCAAAGAAATCTAACTGAGAAATGCTTGATGGAGTAAACTAAAACTTATTTTGTGCATCAAGACAACACTTCTGTCTACTTTGAAACACTCAGGACACAAACAAATATCTATAGATTGACACCAAAGAATCGAGAGACATCCAATCTCATGTCGCCTTAGGGACAGACCGAGTACAGTACCCGACCATAAGTGTGGCACACACGAGTTACTCGTTGCAGATGTGCCATATAAATCCCCGAGTACAGTTAGTCGAAATACTGGTAGGTAACTTATAAATACCTACTCTAACGGCAAATGATTATATGTATTTATTTATTAACAGATAACAAGCTTACGTACTAAAGCTTAGAGAGTGAATACATAAAATAATATAAATATTTATGTAATTTATTATGAAAATACTTTTAATTTAACAATTAATACAATATCAGTGAGTACTAAATTAATTAGGCAATGAAATTGCACAGTTTGTTATAATTTGCGCTAGGTGGCGACACTTTGTTCGCCGATATTTTCTACAAATTCGTTTATACAACATCCAAGATACAGTTCACGACAATTAGTTAATTTAATTAAGTATTTGTAGGATGTATTTTTACGCTTTTTAAGTTTTGATTTATCATATAAATTAGTAGTATGCCGTCATGGCAGCGTGTTTAAATATATAAAAGCTGGCACCAAAACAACATAATTAATGCTTTTGGCTGCAGTAGGAAAATATTATTTGGCGTTATCATTGCTAAAATATACACAAGCTGCTTAAAATACCAAAGTAATCTGAATAAATGTATGCAAAAGCTGACTAGATTTTGAAGAAAAAAAAATCTGTTACAAATATTGTTCAAACTGTTGTCGTTATAAAACAGACTTAAGGCTCAGGATGTTCTGATATGTCCCCTGCATTATTCCAACCGAAAATCGATGAATAATTAACAAATTCATATATTTTTAACAACATAACAAAGATGAGATGATTTTTATATAATATAGAAATATCCCTGTTACATTATTCTATGCGTTAAACAATTTATATAAACACCTATTTCAGTTTGGCAGAGGAAAATGTTTGCCTTAGTTAGCTATTTATTTTCTGTTTACAAACAATTATAATGGAGGCGAAGTACCTTAGAAGTTCACTAGGAGGCGCTACGGCTGAAAATTATTTTCAGCCTTAGCAAACATAACGGGCATGTTTTGTTGAAAATAATTTGCAGCAGTTCTTCCTATTCTGGTTTTTTAAACGAGTCTCATACCTTTGGAGGTCCTTCTAGTGAAAAAGTGGTAGCCCCCATTACTAAATACAATGTCAATATTAAAAAGTTTATCTATTTATAAGGTAGGTAGTACAAATCGTTTTTTTAATACAATAGTACCATCAAATAGTGTAATTACAATCAGTGTCAGTTAATGTGTTTGATCCTTTTTATTCGCTTGACGTGCATCTCTTGTCTTCTAACGCCAGAATGAGGGCGCACTCGATCTTGGAAACCAGCCAGGTTAAAACCTCTGGGTCTGACACCTCGATTACTTTTTCATCCGTTGAGAAGTAGTTTACAAGCTCGTCCTGGAAACATCAACATTATAAATCATTAGTCAGTCATTTATTCATAAACAAGAACCTTCTAATACATAAACATAACATCACGCCTATAATCCCAGAAGGGTTAGGCAGAGGTGTACCTATAGTACACCAGTTATGCTTAAGTCCCATGTAATAGGGGGCGAGCCTATTGCCATCAACCGGACACAAATCCAGACTCCGGGCTGCTACTGATAAATTCTAGATGAAAAACCCAATAACACTATGCTCCAGTAGCTCTCGCGACCACTAGACCAACGAGGCAGTCATTGCAGTATATACCAACACTAAAATAAATTATATCAACAAACGTTAGTGACCGCTTGAGATCAATAGCTCGGTTCCTTATTCATGTTTCAGTAGGTCAAGAAAAACGACTGAACTATTGTGAAACTTCGACTTTGAGTTAATAATTATATTAAAGCCGGATCATGCCAGTAGCTCAAGAACGAGCCACCTAGCTAGCGGCTACAGGTTTGCTAGTTTGCGAAACGACATGTGTCATGAAATAAAATGAGTGTAAGTGATAGACGATCGGCATCGTATTTTTCGACGACAACTTTGGATCGTTTTGGCGATCGAAAATCAACAAGGTGATGACTACATCTGTCTCAGTGTTAACCTTGATAGATAGGTACCTACGAGGGGAGGGCGGCACTGAAAATTTCGGGAATCAAGGAAGTGACACAACATTACTATTTAAAAATGTATTTATTGCTTTTCGAAGTATTCTCCACGAAATTTGACACATTTTTCCATTCGATGGGACCAATCATTGAAGCAACCATTCCATTCGGAAGTTGGGGTCTCCAAAATGGCCGTTTTGTAGGCGTCCACAGCTTCTTCAGGTGATGAAAATCTCTGTCCACGCAATTTATTCTTTATTTTAGGGAAAGTATAGAAATCATTAGGGCTTAGGTCGGGGCTGTACTGCGGATGGTCTAATAATTCTGTTTTCTTGCTCTAAAAGCTCTTTTGTTCTGTGTGCGGTGTGAGAACTCGCATTGTCGTGATGGAGGATGATGCGGCGGTTGCAATTCTCTTTACGGAGTTCAGAAGCGACCTGTGGCAAACAAATGCTTGCATACCATTCTGCATTAACCGTTCTTTGTCCCTCAAGAGGAATAGTCGGTACATGGCCGGTTTTGGAGACAAACGTGGCCACCATTTTTTTGCAACACTCCGTGAACGAAAAATTTTTGTTGGCTTTAACTCATTTTCGAACACCCAAACTCGTGACTGGTTTTTTGTTTCGGGTTCGTACGCGTATATCCAGGATTCGTCACCTGATACGATGTTGTATACAGCATTTGAGGATCCTGCGTGGAATCTTTCGAGAGATCTGACGCACCAAGTAACGCGAGCCGCTTTTTGCTCTTCACAGAGCGAATGCGGTATCCATCGGGAAAACAACTTTTTTACACCTAATTGTTTATGCAAGATTATTTGTATTTGACTCATGCCAATGTCTAAAGTTGCCTGAATTTCGCGGTATGTCACATGTCGATCTTCCTCAATCAGCTTACGCACAGCATCAACGTTTTCTTGGGTGACTGCAGTTTTTGGACGACCTTGACGGGGATCATCACTGAGCTTGACACGTCCACGTTGAAATTCAGCAAACCAGCGATAAATTGTGGTTTTGGATGGGGCTTCTTCTTGGGGTAAATCATCCGGTCAACACACTGCTTTTGTGTTAAACCACTTCGAAAGTCATAATACATCATCGCTCTTGAATTTTCTCGAGTCAATTCCATTTTCTCAACGACTAAACAAGTTTGACAAAACCTTGTGACAAGACCGAGAATCTTTTTTAAAATTAATAAATGATATTCGATTTTTTAAACCAAGGAGTTTTCAATTAAAAAGATTTTAATATGACAGGAACAGTGGAAATATTCCATTCCCGATACTTTTAGTGCAGCCCTCGTATTTATCGATCGTGAACAGGCGACGATCAATTAATCGTCAAACTCAAAATCTGGCAGATCTTTTAAAACAAAACAGAGCATATCGAGCGAGAAAATGTGAATGACGTGGTAACTACAATAACCAAGTATTTAATGGAGGCATCATCGCCGAATGACCTCCCCTACATCCCCATAATGGAGTGCCGACATATACCAACAACCTTGTATAAACTTACGGCTTTGAATGGTGGTCGTGACAGAAGTATTTAACTTAACCACAGATAATATAATACTACGTAACTTAACGTACTTTCGGTGCCACGAATTTGATTAGTACAGGGATTTCGTGCTTTGTGCCAAAAAATTGTGTATACCTAACGTAACAAGTTTTTTTTTTCGCGCGGCCAAAATCGAAATTAACGCCGCCATCTTGATTTGTTAATACAACTTCTGCCACAATATCACAAATGTTTACCAACAACGCCTCCATGTCAATGTCATTCAGGTCCTAATAGATCCTTGTAGCACTACATACCTGTTTAATGTTAAGCAGCAGTTTATCCTCGTGCACTATGGGCGAGCCGATGACGTCATCCAACTTGACTGCCCACTCCACGTGCCAGGAGCCGCTGGTGCCACTCGCTCGCACCATGAATATGTGTCTGATGGAAATACATTCCAATGATATTATCAACAGGGCAATATTTCATTGGGATACATTTAAAAATCATCTAACTGTTATGGACATGTGTGCACATGACATGTGTGACATGTCTCGTATGGTGCAACCCAGTGCGTCGTTCAACATTTGCCGTATTTGACACAGAACTGGTGTTAGTCGTAATGTGGGTCATACGGCCTACGGCCTCGAGGTCCAAGGGGCCTCGCGCCTTTTAACGATTTTTTCTTGTGGTCAAATTGAAATCACATTATTGCCCAGCGGGTTATAATGCCATTCAGTAGTATTGCCCAGCTTTACCGTGCTCGACATTATCAAGCAAATGGGAGTGAAAAACTTTATATTTAATGTTGCAAGTCGTAACGCGAAAAATACATTAATAATTTATTGAAAGACATTCCTTTATAAACCTAGAGTACGTAACTCTTTAATACAATTTTAACCGTTCAAGGACTTTGGATAGGAATGGTAAGACGGATATTGGACGATATTCAAAAAAGGATGTCGGATTAGACTTTTTAGGTAATGGAGTTATTTGAGCATCTTTCCATGGACATGGATAAATGATTTTTATTTCTGTAAGTGGGTTTGTACAAACACTTTTACACGTCAAACATTTTTTTTAAACATGATGAGGTCGGCGTTTCCTTGTTAGAGTAGACCAATCTATACTGTTGGCATCCTTGCATAGATTCATATAACCAAAAATTACAAACTTGGCTTTCGCCTTAGATAGGCGAATTTTGTATGAAAGAAAGATCAGGTCATGGTAGGAAAAGGCATCGGCTGAGCATTGGCCATGCTAAGCGACGCGATCAAGAAGAAGAAACAAAAATCATGTCAAGAAAGTGAAGGAGTAGAGAGTAGACATTATCATAAGACACAGGAGGACAAGGACAGGGGCAGGGTGTTGTGGCACAGCTTGGGTAGGCCTATGTCCAGCAATGGATTGCAATAAGCTGAATTGATTGATTGATCGATTTATCATTTAATATATCTCCATCGGTGATTGATTGGTTTCGTAGTAACCTGTTCGGTCGTCGGCAACGAATTTATTTATTTTATGTTATTTATTCGGAAAAAAAAACAATTACACATTAAGAATTACAAAAAGATAGTATACGGCAATATTACAAATGTGAAATCAACCACGTTCTCCACAGATACACATGAGACAATTTGGTAGATTTTAAGACGAAAAAGCGTTGTCAACAATAAAAAAGAGGAATATCAATAGTAAATTATTCATGAAGCTGTTAATAAATAGTGTAGTGGCACAACAGTGTCACATTAATTTTGCAGTGTGTTAAGCAACATGAGTTTAAACTTTCGTTTTGGTAAAGCAAACAGATTCAAACTGCAGAAATTCTTATTAAAACTGCTCGTAAGGCGACGAAGTGGCGCACGGTCCCCTGCGCACCACGCTTCCCTGGCATGTTCTGGGAACCATATAACACAACTTGTTAACTATATCTAAACAATCATACGAGTTATTGCATATGTAGTTTCAAGAAAAGTACGACTTGAACTCAAACAAACAATTAATTATTTTAAGTAAATCATTTTATGAGAGGCAACAACTTTTAAAGCAGCGATAATACATAGAGACTTCAAAAATTTACGTTGTATGCTTTCTATACATGTATTTATTGTAGTAGGGGTTCCACACAGGCACAGCATATTCTAATTGAGACCTAACTAGTGATCGATATAGATATAAATATGTACTAGGGTGCTTAAATTCTGTGGCTGCATAAGCATTATTAACAATTTTATTAACATGTGCATCTAAGTGAAGTTTATCTTCAAGTAATATTCCCAGGTCGCGGATGAAACTCTCCCTTGCCAGAGTTTCACTGTGTATGGCATAGGGACATGTAAATTTATTTTTATTTTTAGTGAAGCTAATACAACAACATTTAGATATACTGAGTTGGAGTTTGTTTTTAGTGCAGTAATCTGCAAGACGATTGAGGTCTTGTTTGAAGCAATTGACAGTCAAGTATAGTTTTGATGGGTCTAAAGACTTTAAGGTCATCTGCGTAAAGTAAGAATTTAGAATTTAGAAAGCACATGTCAATATCATTATCAAATATAATGAATAAGAAAGGGCCCAGTATCGAGCTTTGAGGCACCCTTGATGTAACAGTGATAGAGTTGGAATGGAATCCATTTACTACCACTTTTTCCGTTCTATTTGTAACATAGGAAGTAAACCAACGAAACAAATCCCCACGAATGCCGTTAAATGCTAATTTTTCCAAAAGTAATTTATGATCGACCTTGTCTAAAGCTTTACGGAAGTCAGTATAAATAGAGTCCACCTGTACACGTGCGTCCAAATTATAGAATAAATAATCATTATATTCAATTAAATTAGTAGTTATGGATCTTTTCTTGACGAACCCATGCTGTTTCCTAATAATCTGATCATGAATAGTCGGATACAGCTGATTGTGGACAAGCCTCTCGAAAAGCTTTGACAAGATTGACAGAATGGTAATGGGACCGTAGTTCTCAATTTCATATTTTGGACCAGATTTATGGACAGGGGTGATATTGGCTCGTTTCCACACCCCTGGGAAAGTTCCTTGGCTCAAACATCTATTATAAACAATATGTAGTGGGAGACTTAAAGCGTCAGCGGTATTTTTAAGGAAGAATGGCGGGATACCATCGGGTACTGGGCCTTTAGAACAATCTACGGATTTCAAAGCACTGTGTACTTGTTCAATACTGATCACCAAATTGTTAACGAGACGACTATTATTAGCTTCGTCGAAGGTCTGCTGCTGCATATCGTTAAGAGTGGAAGGCTCATAAACAGAATGGAAGAACTTTAAAAATAGATCACAGATTTTATCTGGATTGTTGGACGACTGTCCCTCGTAATGCATATTTGAAGGAATGGAAGCTATACATTTACGGTTAGATATAAAAGTACAGAAACATTTAGTGTTAACTTTTATGCTATCCTCAACTGACTTTATGTATAGGCAATAACATGCTTTAGATTCAGTATGAAATCTCGTCCTATATAGTGAAAACTGTTCGTAATCTGATAAATTTTGATACACCTTCCATTTACACCAAGCTTTAGTTTTATTTTAAAAAATATGTATCAATGATGGTGAGAACCAAACCGCATATGTAGAAGACTTGACCGATGTTAAGGGAACATGAGCTTTAATAACTCTGAAAATAACTTCATAAAATGTAGCTACTGTATCTTCTGCACACTGCCCCTGTAATAATTCGACCCAGTTAGCTTTGTCCAAATCACCATTAATTTCTTCGTAGTTCGCCTTATAGTGTCATGGCTCGTTTAACTAAATTGAAAGAAGCTAATATACACAGGGGTGGGTGATAAGGGTCTGAGGTTAAATGTGTCAGTGGGTGTTATAACAGTACACTCATTACTTTACATCGGAAAAACCTTGACTTTATGGTGTAATACTTCTGCTGGTGTACCACAGGGTGGCGTTCTATCCCCTTTCGTTTCGCAGTTTTAATAACTCTTTCTCCAACGAACTAATTTCTTCCTAACATCTTAATGCGGATGATTCACAAATTTACTCGCGAGCTCCTCTAGGAAATCAGTCCGAGGCTGTCTTAGCAATTAGTTGTGATCCTGGTCCGTATATGCGACTGGAGCAAGAGGTATGGACGTATGGTCAACCCCATAAAGACGCAGCTTGTTGGTATTGGCAGTTCTAGGATGGTCACAAGGATTACTGGACGAATCTTCCCCAAGTTTCCTTTGACAACTCTGTAATTACCTTCAGTGAAACAGTTAAAAACTTGGGGACATTCATAGACAAGAACTTTTCCTGGACTGCCCAGCTACAGGAAGTTAGCCGCAAGCTGTTTGCATCCGTTACATCTTTGAAGAGACCGCGTCATTTTCTACCAACTGGCACCCAAATTGCGCTTACACACTCACTCATCACTTCTTCAACCCATCCTTGATTATGCTAATGTTTAGCTATCTTGACCTTACTCAAGACCAACTCGATAGACTTAGCGGCTTCAAAATGTTTGTATGAGGTTCATATTCGGTTTGCGAAAATATGACAATATTTCCGAATTTCGTATGAAGCTCAAGTGCCTTCGCCGGAATACTCATATTCTTTCATTTGTATAATGTGCTCTTTTCCCCTTCTACCCCTCTCTACCTCAAGAAACATTTCGAGTATTTTTGCGACTCCCACACGAGCTTTTTGAGGTCATAATCATAATCATTTATTTATTTGCAAACATGGGTCAGAGATACACAGATATTTTCCCTTATAATAAAGTTCGCCATATTTTACCATCAAATGGGTATGCAAATAGTGTTTATACAATTTAAAATATCAAAAATGTCAACTAAATTCAATAAATCACAATTCAAAAAATCAATAAAAAATTAATCAATAACTAAATAAAAAAATAATAAAATCTATAATCACATAATAAAAGTAATAAAATCACTTAATGCTTAAAATGCATTCCACAAACTTCCTCAAAAAATCCTTTGCGGTCCATGCCTCTCGTTAGTAGAATTCATTGCCCGTTAAAATAAAACCCACGCAGTCGTTACATGTATTTAAAAGACTTGTGAAGGAACATTACTTGTCGTTGTGATCTTGTTCTCATAAAACAGTAACTATATGAAGGCTGTATTTAGTTTTGTTGCTTATATATTTAGTATGTATGTATTTATGTATCTATTATTTAGGATATGTATATAACATGTCCCTGAAATCAACGTCAAGCCGAAAACGGGCAATAGGCCAAGTCGTGACAGCTATTAGAAAAATATTTTTAAAAAACTTTAAAATTTTATGGATTTAAAAATAAATCTCAAAAAGTGACATCCTGTGATGATCTTTCAAGTCCTGTGACTACAAATATGAACTTTTCGTTTTTTTTTTTTTGTAATGTAACCATGAATAACCCTTCTGTAAATTACAGTTAAAATTTAAAACATATCTGCCTCAGTTTTAAATAAAATGTTAGATTTTTGCCCAACATTGAATACAAAATTATTACATCACCCAACTTTAACCGACTGTAGTGTAAAAAAAAATTACAAAACTATTTCGGCAAGTAAGTTTAAAAGATGGCGCGTTTAGTCTGGATTGCAAAATGGTGACACTTACTAATTGCTACTTCTTAATAGGCCGTAAAGGTTTCATGTAAAATGTCTCAAGCAGTTTTAAAATTATGATAATTACTTGAAGTAAAATAAAAAAATCGAAAAAAAAATCTTTTTCGTTTCTATAGCTTCTGTTCGACCTATAGATGTCCCTCTTCAAGTATTTCGTGTATGAATAGATACACCCTATATAAATATTGTCTGTTCCCAATACTTACTGCGTAGAAATAAGCAGCGTGCAGTTAGAGGTGGGTCCTAGATGCGCGTGCGCAATGTACGCATCGGTGTCGGCGTAGTGGCCGTGCCCAAGTAGCGTCAGCAGTTGCAGGCCCAGGGCTGCATGCTGAGAGTACGGACGTACACCCTAGAATGGACAGAATGTGATGATAGTTAATAAAAAACACTGTTACAGAGAAACCAGAGAAACCAGGGAGTGCCCAACAAAGAAAATAAATTCCCACTATTTTGAAGTCGGTTCTCCGATTGGGCTGGAAACCGACCTTAATGTAGTTGGAAAAGAAAGGAAAGTTTCGGTCTAGTCACGACTAGTATCGGACTAATCAAGACTAATTTAGGACTAGTAACGACAAGCATCGGACTAGTTATGACTATTTTCGGAAGTACCCTGGAATAACAATAATAATCATTGTAATTTTAAGTTGTTTATAATTTATTAAAACTCAACGCATTTATTTCAATTATCCCATTTACAGGCACTTTTGAATTGTCAAGGAGTCGGTGAGTCCGGAAGATGAAGCTAGTTGCCCATTCCAAAGCGTAGTAGGTTCTTATGGAAAAGAACAGGCAAGAAACTCCATGGACATTCTTTTGAATCAAAATATAGGTAGTTTCGAAATATTGGTCATCGTGAAACAATTGTAGAAGCTCACCTCGATAGGAGCGCAGTGTCGCGGCAGCCGGCGCCGCGCCAGCAGGCGGCCGCCACTTCGCTCCACGCACGCCTTCAGCGCGCTCTCCGCACTGCTGACGTTAAGCTGCCGCGACAGGGAGGCCCGGGCAGCCTCGCGACAAACATCTGGTAAATAGTACAAGATAATTACTGTGTCATCAACGGCAACATGATGTTATACACAGAACTAGATTTCGGTATGATTATGTTGTGGCGGCATCTCGTAACGCCGCCACATGCGAATTAGGCATCAAACACCTGACGTCACCCAAATCCTGCATCGCGCAGGGAGATTTATCCGCGCGACTATAATTTTGACAAGTTGGATTTTCGAGACATAGCAGTAAGAGTGGGTACCTAAAACTTAACCGTTGTGGTTATAGAAAAGCGTTCTTAGGAGACTGTCCTAATTTTTTTGAAAAACTTTGACCGGATTCACACACATTTTGAAAAAAAAACACAGTCTGCACGAACATGGGCAATTTCCACAAAATTTATTTTTGATCCAAATCGATCCTGTTTCTTACAGGTATGGATCAAAACACTCCGCACCAACCGAGGATTGAGATCAAAAACCTCTATCGGTCCTGCTAGAAAAGTAAAAAATCACAAAAAGATTTTCTCATACATTTCGTAGGAAATAAGACTACCAACTTACTTTTTATGATGGATAGACTCGCCGCTAAAGAAGTCAGAAATCGCAAAAAGCTTTTCCCATACATGACTAAACGTTTTCAATAATTTGAAGTACGAGTATGCATGGTGACGGCACTCCAACATCCAGATGCAACTCTAAGTGCCGATTTCACCAATATCTATTACTAAACGCGTTCAGCACATCCATAACACGTTCAAGAGCTGTCAGTGTCAACGTTCCATAGAAAATATTGACGCTGACAGCTCTTAAACGTGGTTTATGTGCTGATCGCGTTCAGTTTCATTGGTGAAATCAACCCTTAGTACTTCAGAAATAAATGATCTGCTGCAAGCCTTTGCATTTTAGTGCCACTGCCACACGCTACGCCTTGGAAAGAAGATTTCTTACTAAACGGAGGATTGGTTTTCCAACAACTAGGTGCCGATTTCACCAATGAAACTGAACGCAATCAGCACTTTTAAACCTAGTTCAAGAGCTGTCAGTATCAATATTCCTAAACAATTTTGACACTCACAGCTCTTGAACGCGTTTTAGATGTACTGAACGCGTTCAGTTTCATCGGTGAAATCAGCACTTATTTAAGTTAAACCATACAAATTCTCTGTTTGCCAGTCTTAAACCTTTGTACGTCTTAACGACTGAACGGATTTCGATGAAAGACAAACATGTAGACCATGAGTCATGACCTAGGTTAGGACACAGAATACTTTTTAGCCCAGTACTACGTTCCCGTAGGAAAATTTCCGAACACCACACGGGCAAAGCAACGGGCAATACTTAGCTAGTATAGAATTAAATGATAAGCATGCACTACGATACTCACTTCTCAAGACAACACAGTCGTCATCTGTCCCAATTGCAGACGAAAACAAACGAGAAACACATTTATTAACAAGTAACTACTTAATTAAAATAGATACATTATATAAACGTGTAAATCAAGAAAACGATAGTATGGAAAATAACAATTACCTATATTATAACAATTAAAAAAAAAACAATCATGCTAGAGAATATTATTTTTTCACGTTAATTCCAGTTAACAACAACCGAATGCGGTATTCGGTTGTTGTTTATTTATTACAAATATTTAACAGAAATCCGAAAAAATGGCATGCTTAGATGGCAATATAAAAGTCGAAGAAAATGTAGAGAAAAACTAATAGGTACATACTGAATCCTTTAGTCATACAATTAAAAAAAGATAATATTTCCACCGATTTCAAATTGTTATTAGTATTAATAAAGGAATCAGCAGTATTATTGTTTTTGTGACAAGATTTTTTTATAAACAACAGTCAACAAATAAGAAAATAAGATCAAGTCAAAAAGAAACACAAAACAAAAGGTAACAAATAGGTACTCACCAAAAGTAGGTCTTGCAACAAGGGCGGTGAGAGCGAGTGCGATACTAGCTTGATTACTGCTATCCCCCTCTATCACACTTTCAGGAATATCGTTGCTTAATTGAGGGACTTCACCTGAAAAGCAAAAATCTGGTGAAGAGCGCATACTTACAAAGGACAAAAGAAAATTGTATCAAAATGATTTCTGCAACAGATTTAAAAAAAAACCTTCGAAATCATAAGCTCTTCCTTTTTTCGCCGTAAGTCGTAAACGCATTACCCTCCTTGTAGATTCGCAGCAGTTTAACAATAATAGACGCAGGCGCACCCCGCGCACAATTCGGCACCCTAATTGCGTAACTCACAATTATTAATCAGAATCTGAATCTTATATGATATTGCTTATCCATTGCTTCATAAGATTTGTCTGCTCAATGACATAAATAAAGCAATGAATTTTCTTGAACTGTCAAAACGAAAGCTATTCCTACTTTTTTGTGTGTTACGCATTTACCCCGCTTCTGGACGCATGGGAAACAATCGGGAAAGACAGACAGACGTGTAATATAATCTGTTCCTAAAGTATCTAATGAAACTATAAACCAACCCTGTTCAGGTTAAATTCTTACGCAATCCCTCACTAAAGGTAATTAGTAACACATTCATCGGTATTTAGAAGGTTTTTCGAACAATAGTTGTTTGACTGACATTGGTGCCGATTCTCTTGTCACAAATGCCTCTAAACTAGACTAAAAATGACTAAAAGGAGGATGGCCAAATCGTACCTGACGATGAGTCTGTGGCGTCCCGTTATGCCATATATATAAAAAAATCCGTTATTTTTCAAATACTCATAAAACATAAGAAATATCTCATTATGAAGCCAGAAAAAAAAGATATACATTTTTTCTTGTTTAAGTAATTTCGTTGATTTTTTTAGAATAGCATGTTCAAAACGCACCCTATTGACGATTCGTTTGGCTTATGAAATGACCTAGTACTCAAAGATTATTACTATTCACGTTTTTCTTAAAAGTTATTCATGTAATTAAATTCTAAAAATAAAAATGAATCAAACCAACAAGTTTTCATTATGAATTGGATTCTTGTCATAAAAAATAAAAGTTCATAGAAACCATGTTTTGTTCAATTGCGTGCAACGGAGCACATACATTAAATGTCATTGACGCGCGATAATGATTAATTGTTTGACACCCGGCGATCGAAGAGAGGATGATGATTAAAAATTATTTTATCAAAACCCTTTTTTCATTCGTTTACCCAGTGACAATGCAGACTAAAGACTGTATCTGCGACTAAATCTCTGTTCAGTCAGAATTGAAAGCCGCCTGAAACTGAAAAGCCCTTTTTTTCTCTGTAGGTATTAGTGCGTTTTGATTGATCTGAACGAAATCGAAATAAATAAACAAGTACGAAATGAGATCGCTATTTACACTCTTCGTTTATCGCTAAAATACTGAAACTGTATGTCGTCTGCCTAGCATTAAATCGACTTATTTAGTGATTCTAACCTCAAATATATTTTTTCCATTATTAAAATATCTTGGCCATTTAGATTATATTTTCGAACAGTATGGTGATAACTACATAAAAACAATCCAATCTCACTATAATTCGTTTCTGGACACTCAAAATAAAAGTCAGGTCCAGCGTCTATACAAATTTGGCCGATGTTCTTTGGTTTAATCCTGTCAAATGACGATTTTTCATTCAGAAATTGACTAAAGTGACACAACTTAACTATATTTTAGTTTGACAGCATTAAGATTGCACTGAGTTATTAGTTTAGTGAAAATGGCAATTTTGCTATTCTGAATTTTACGTTTTTCACCAAAAAATTTGAGCGGTGAAAATTTGAAAATCTGAACATGAATCTAACTATTATTAATCGGGATTAAAAAGGTGTGGAATAAAATTAGTTGGCGTGAACTAAAATTCACACCAACACACCTCGACTTCAGACGTTCAAAAACGGTACTTTAACCCTTTTTTCTTTTCTTTTTTTGCTCATACCTCGAAAACGGTGTGTCCTATCACAAAAATAATGAAAATTTCGACTCCCTTTGAATCCACGAAACCACCAAAACTCTACATGTAGATATTTTCATTTTATATTATCCATACAAAAAGTAAAAACTTCCAAAACACGTCGAGTCTGCCCCAGGCTGCCTCCCGCTCTAACAAACACGTTGCGAAAACAAAAGAGAAAAAAAACACGTGGACTCGCGATTGTCAAATTCGAATAAAGTTGTGTCAAAATTATTTTTAAATTTAGAGTTTTTATTTCGCAGAATAGCTTCAAGATTCTCATAGTAAAAAGTAAGGAATTTTAGTGCTAGTTTAGTTAGTTTAGTTCGGTGTACAAGAGAATCGGCACCATTGTTGTATTGAATTAAGTTGAATTTAATTAATTAGTAATGTTGTATATGTCATGTGACTGTATGAGTGTATTGTTTCTACTATGAGTCAGTGATACTCGAAATAAGATGTTTTTTTTTTTAAATTATTATTATTAAATTGTAATTCATACTTGATCGACGAAAATTGAGGTTATAAACTCAGACCTTTATTTTTTTTGGTCTGAGGTTATAAAATGAACCTTGACATTGTCAAATGAAAACCACCTTTAAAGTTATATGAACCTTGAATATCGGGTTATTATTAAAATAAACAAATCAAAGCTTTCATTTTGAAAGTGGCACTACTAATTCGCAGCTACAAGTACGTTTTTTCATCCATTCGTTGACATGTTCGTCAGATGGTAATGAAACAGACCGTACTCTTTGTTTTTAAGTAGCGAACCTGGTTTTCGTCTCGGTGTCTGTGGTTTAGGCAGGTCTTCAAACATGGCGCTGGTCCTAGTACTGGGACTTGCTCGCAGTCCCAGCAGGGCTGCTGCTCCATCCTCCAGTCGGGATGCCACATCCATCACCTTCCGGCCAAGAGCTGTGCCCTAGGTAGAAAAAGAAACGTTTTTATGGTTCCGTACCTCAAAAAGAAAAAACGGTACCACTATCTCAGGAATGAGTGGAGGTATCAATTTGAAATGAATACCAAATACGTAAATCTATGGTCCCGTATCGCTCTAGAAGAATCAAGCTTCTAAATCACCGCAATAAAAAAATACGGCGATTTATGCGACATATTTCGAGACTTGCAATTAAATCAAAACATATAGGGTACTTCCCGTTGACCTAGAATCTTGAAATTTGGCAAGAAGCCAGGAATCCCAGCACAAGTACAGGAAATATTCCGAAAATTGTTAATTTGTAGTTACATTTGCAGTTGGAGAATCACCGTGACGTATATCGATGTAAAGGAGAACATGTTTTTCAACTACAATGTCCTTTTGTTCTTGGGATAAATTGTTCCCAACTACTGAACATTCATTGTGTGTGTCCGATACGCACTTAGTCGGTTTTTTCTATATGACTGCCTCGTTAGTAGCACGCCTGTATTACTAGGAGGGTTTGACTGAGGTGTACCTATAGTACCACCAAATTTCGCCAGTTTTGCTGAAGTCCGATGTAATAAGGGGCGAGCCTATGGCCATCAATCGGGCACAAAGCCAGACTCCGGGCTGCAAAGTCAAAGCATTTATTTCAAATAGGCACATAAAAGGAACTTTTGAATACCAACAAAATTGCAACAAAATGCTACTGAGAAATTCTAGATAGGAGAACCCAATACACACAATTGCCCGATCTGGAAATCGAACCCAGGACCTCATGCTCAGCAGTAGCTCTTGCGACCACTAGACCAACAAGGCACTCAGACAGAAAAAACACGACTTCACGTCTCGGGCAAAATGTTGTTTGTGTGTTCGACCAAGAAATTCTTAGTATGTAGTAGCCCGCACCCTAACGTTACACACTGTGTTTCACAATCTGAATGATTTTAAACTATATTGCTTCGTATGTTCGAAAAAACTGTCTGCCCAACAACGTATAAAACGCAATGAATGTTGTTGAACTGTCAAAATGAAAGTTATTGCTACTGTTAGTGTGACGCAATAAATGACCTGCCGGAGTCAGGACTTGCGCTCGGATAGTGGCAATATCGAGTTGTGATCATTCATTTACCTACTTATTTCTTTGCTTAGTTGGTTTTTTTTAAACGGGCACGTATGCCCGTGGTTTTATAACATTATCTTGGGATATGATGAACCCGCCGCGGTCGATTTGCGTTTGGGTGACCATCCATTACACATCAAGACCCCTCTGTGCCTCGAAAAGCACGTTGAACCGTTGGTCCCGGCTGCAGTTCGTAGATCTTTGACAGTCGTTACTAGTGGTCAGAAGCCAAGAAGTTGGGAAAACGCTAGGCAGATTGATGCTACATTAATAAATTTAGATCACACATAAAAGGTAACTACGGGGCAAAGCGGGTGATAGCACTTCCCTCCTTCCTAATTAAAACATCATACTACAGTCCGCAAGCCTAAGCTGAGCTTTGCATTTGTGTGAGTGCACATATAGATAGTGTAGGTGTGACGTCGGCCTTTTTTTTTTTTTTTTTTTTTTGGGTGGGAAATCATCAAATGACTTCTCCTGCTCTGGGTGGAGCGGGAGGGCGTGTCAGACTTTTACTGACTAAAACCCACCCGTGTTCCTTCAGTTGCCTGTGCCAGGGCCACGGTTTTCTCTGTGGAATAACCCGCGACCCTGAGGCGTCGGCCCTATCGGACCCCGTCATTTTGTGCTGACATCTCTTTGAGGCGCGCGTGGAACACAACGCGCCGTCGACCCGGGCCTGGTCCTTACCGGACGGCGAGCTACCCATGGCTCGCCGTCCGCAAGCCCGCGCCTACGGTGGCCGGGAATCTGCTTGCGATTCCCGACGCCCA
Organism: Dasypolia templi; assembly: GCA_963555695.1. Taxonomy (NCBI): domain Eukaryota; kingdom Metazoa; phylum Arthropoda; class Insecta; order Lepidoptera; family Noctuidae; genus Dasypolia; species Dasypolia templi. Next base: position 2,192,185 of record OY743148.1, on the reverse strand, counting down.
GGGCGTCTCCTGCGGCGGCTAGGGGCGTGAGGGCGCAAGGCTCTCTCCCTCACGCGCTCCGCCTCCTCCTTTGCGAGCATTACTGCTTCGCAGAAGGAGGTGACGGCTTTCCATTCCCTCTCGCTCCGTACCATGGCCTGGACCAGGGCCGGACGCGAGAGATCGCCGCCGCCAATCGCCTCCGCGAGGACACTGCGGTGCTCCGCCCAAGCTGGGCATACCTCCACCGTATGCTCCACCGTGTCCTCCGGGCGATCCACACAATGGTGACACCCGGGCGTTTCCTCCCGCCTTATGCGAAACAGGAACCTCCCGAAACAACCGTGTCCGGTGAGGACCTGTGTCAGGCGGAAGGTGAGGACGCCGTGGCGCCTCTCCAACCACTCCTCAAAGAGGGGACTTACCGCCGCTATTGTGGCGTGCCCAGCACTGGGTTGCGACAATCGCACCCTCCATGTCGCCATGAGATCCCGCCGGAGCTCTGTCCGCTGTACCGTGATTTCTCGCGGCAGCGGAGTTACACCCCGGCGTTTTGCCTCCTCGCGCCACTCCCATACGTGCGCGAGGGCTTTTGCCTCCAGATCCCATGGCGGCAATCCGGCAAGAAGGCTCGCCGCCTCGCATGAGACCGTGCGGTATCCCCGGACCAGCCGGATGGCCATGACCCTTTGGGACGCGTTCAACCTGCGGGCCGGTCGGCGCCTCAAAGAACGCGCCCACACCGGTGCTCCGTAAAGGGCCATGGACCGCACGACTCCCGCGTAGAGCCTCCGGCAGGAGGCGTTTGGACCCCCTAGATTGGGCAGGAGCCGCCTCAAGGCAGCCCCAGCCCGCTCCAGTCTGGGAGCCAAACGTCGGAAATGCTCCACGAAGTTCCACCGGCTGTCGAGGACGAGTCCCAGGTACTTCATCGTCGACTCGACGCCGATGTGAACCCCTCCCGCCGTTATCTGGGAACCCGACAGTGGCGCGTTCCGAGGACCATGAAAACACATGGCCTCGGACTTGTGCAGGGCCACTTCGAGTCCCAACTGCCGGATCCTCTCGACGATTGTCGCAACCCCGAGTGTCGCTTGTTCGGCCGCCTCCTGGTGCGACCTCCCCTGTGCCAGGACCAGCGTGTCGTCAGCGTAGCACACCACGCTGACGCCATTCGGGAGGTCGGCGCGCAGCACCCAGTCGTAACCGATATCCCACAGAAGCGGCCCCAGGACCGATCCCTGTGGGACACCGCACGACATCTCTCGGCGGTTCCACTCTCCCCGGTGACCGGGGTAGATGACGGCCCTGTCCGTCAAATAGGCCTCGACCACGCGACAGAGGTAGGTCGGCATCCGGTGATACCGCAATGCCTCCCTGATGCAACTCCAGGGCAGGGTGTTGAAGGCATTGGCGATGTCTAGAGACACCGCCAAGACGACCCCACCCCGGGCAACAGCATCCCCCGTCGTGAGGGCTCGCACGCGCATGATGGCGTCCACCGTAGAGCGCCCCCTGCGGAAACCAAACTGGCTCTCCGCCAAATCCGGCCCCACCCGCACCAGCCGCCCGACAAGGCGGTTTGCAATAACTCTTTCAAAGAGCTTGCCCACCTCGTCGAGCAGAACGATGGGCCGGTAAGCGGACGGAGAGTCCACAGGGCGCCCCGGCTTCTTAATGAGGACCAGTTTCCCCGTCTTCCAGCGAAGTGGGAACTGGCCCTCCTCCATGCATGCGCTTAGGAGCCCCATAAGTCGAGGCCCGAGAGCCTCCATGGCCAGAACCCAGGCTCTTCCAGGTAAGCCGTCGGGTCCTGGGGCGGTATTTTTGGCACTAAGCCTATGTACCGCCACTCTCAGCTCTACCCCGGTCACCTCCGAAGCATCGTCGTCGTCGTCGGCAGTGTGGTCCGCATCCGGCACCGCATTAGGCGGAGTCATGGGCGGGGGAGTATGCTCCCCCCGCGAAGGGAACAAAGTGCTCACCACCTCCTCCATGAGCTGGGGCCGGAGACTCTGCGTCAGGGGGGGAGCCCATGGGCGGAGTTTATCCCGCACCATTTTGTAGGGGCGTCCCCACGGGTCCCTGTTCAGAGTCTCCAGCGACTCCTCGCGGGCCAGAGCCCTGGCCCGCAGGATCTCCGCTTGGAGGGCGGTCTTCGCCGCTCTGTACCCCTCGTACAGCTCCGCCTGAATGGCTTCCGTATTCGGAGGGCGAATACGTAGCCTGCGGTGCCTGGTGTACAGGTGTCGCGCAGCCACGCACGCCTTGCGCAAAGCCGTCAGCTGCGGCGACCACCAGCACACCTGGCGCCAAGCACGTCCGGGCTGGACCCGGGGCATTGCCACGTCACATATTTCGGACATGGCCTCCCGGAACCACTCCGCCTCGTCGTTGATGTCAGCAGGCCTGTCCGGTGGTGACACCCAGGCCTGCACGATCGAGGCTTCCAGGAGGAGCTCCCGGTCCAGCTGCTTCAGCGCCCACCGCGGACCACTCGGGGCCTGTCGGACCGGCGCGCTCGAGGTCTGGGCGGAGACGTCGAACCGGATGTACCGGTGGTCGGAATAGGTCTCCACCCCCTCCATGACGCGCCAGTCAATGACGTGCGGCGACAGAGCGGGGCTGGCGAACGAAATGTCCACCACTGATTCACCCCGCATACGCACACACGTTGGGACAGAACCCCGGTTTAGGACGACCAGGCCTGTCTCCAGAGCCCAGTCCTCCACCATCCTGCCCCGCGTGTCCGTGAGCCGGGAACCCCAAGCCAAGTTCTTGGCATTGAAGTCCCCGAGGACGAGCACGGGGAGGGAACGAAACCCGACGACGACGACTCTCAACTCCGCTAGGGAGTTGTGGAACTCGGCGAGAGTCCGGTTCGGAGAGAAGTACACCCCTACCACGACTATCTCCCCGAACCGTGCTGCCACGCAACCCCGTCCCCTCTTGACGGCCTCGAGGGACAGGGTACCGGCGGCGGCCGACGAAATTAGGGCCACTGAGCCGCTCAGGTCCTCCACCCAGTCATCCCTGGGCGGGACAAAGTACGGCTCAGCGACCACGGCGATGTTAATCGACCACTGCGCCATGCTCTGGAGCAACAGATCCTGAGCAGAGGCGCAATGGTTGATGTTCGCCTGGAGGAGGCGTAATGGGGCCATTACTGACACTCCATATCAGCCCCCTCCCGAGCCTCCTGTGGAGGTCCTGCCACTATGGTTGCGGCGGCGACGACGGTGGAGGCGGCAACGGCGACGGCAGTATCGGCGGATGCAGCCTTGACGGCGGTAGCAGTGGGCTTACCCCTGCCCCTGCCCCTGGCTTTGGCAGGTGGAGCGCAGACCTTACTCCCAACCCGGTGATCGGCCGGCTTGCCAGCTGCCGCACATATAAAGCAGTGCGGCGCGGCATTGCACGAGCCGGCCTTGTGACCGGGCTGACCACAGCGGAAGCAGTGACCGCTGCGGTCCACCTCCGAGGCGCATTGCACTCCCACGTGGTTGCCCACTTGGCAGCGGAAGCACCTCAGAGGTCTGGGTTCCAGCAGTTTGACCTGCGCGGAGACCCAGCCCACCAGGAGCCTTCGGCCCTCCCCGGTAATTTTTAGGGCCGCCGTCACGGGGCAGCTCACCGTTATAGCTCGCATCCCCGTGAAGTCAGGACGAATGGTGCCTGCCCTAACTTGCTCGGCAGAGCACCCACCAGTCCTAACGACGGCAGCCACCACCTCTTCTTCCGTCACGGAGTCGTCCAGGCCCAGAATGCGCATGTCAGCGCACTTCGTTGGCCTGGACACTCGGGCCTCGTCCGCATTCAGGCACTCCTTTAGCTTTTCAGCCAAAGCGTCCGCGGTCGGGCCGCTGGCCGCACCGGGAACCTCCAGCATCCGGGCCCCAGTCGCAGTGACCCTTAGCCGGAGGCCATTGGTGACACCGAGCTCCCCGAGGTTTACCGCCGCCTTCGCCTTGGCGAGCACCTCGCGGTAGGTCGTGCCCTTCTTCTCCGCTTCCGGCTGTAGAGTGATCACTACAGCTGCGGACTTTGGGGCACGGAGCCTAGCCGCGACGCTTCGCTCTTTGCGCCGCTGCCGCCTCTGCCTTCTTCTGGCCGCCCTTGCTGCCTTACCCGCCTTCCCCTTCTCCCCGACTATTTGCCATTCGGCGTCGGTCGGAGGAGATTTAGAAGGCGGTTTGGAGGGCGGGGGCGGTCGTCTTGCCGTCAGGGCTTGGGCCCTTGGCGTCTGCGCAGACGCTGATTTCGCCAGGGGCGGGCCCGTGGGCTCCGCCACGGCCCCACTTTGGGTCTGCCCCAAGGACCCTAGTTTGGCCGCGGTGGCTGCATAAGAGGCAGCCTTTCGCTGGCCCGAAACCGGCTGGCTCGCCGCTAGAGGGGGGCGCAGGACAATGGCCTCCAGAGCAGAAAACCGACTCCGAAAGGAAGCCAGCTCCTGCCGCACCAGGGTCAGAACCCGGTCCTCTGCAGACACGGGCTGGCCCTGCTCCTGCTGCGCCCTTACTGGTGGCACCTCCCTGGAGCCCGCTCCTCGGCTCTTAGCGAGATCTGCTCGAAGCTCCTCGTTCTCCTTTCGGAGAAGCTCCATGGCGGCAGTTAGGCGGGCAACCTCCGCCCGCATCTCGGACATGCCGTCCGGTGGAGGCCCGAAATGGATGGACTCCGCTGCCTGCATAATGGAGGCCGTGGCTGCGGATATGGCCTTGTCTTTAGAGGATTGAACCCTCTTCAAGGCCACACCCTTGATCGCAGCAACCACGACCTCCGCAAATCTGGCCGATCCCTCCGATTTGGAGCCGCCAGCGGCATCCGGCTCACCACCTGACGACTCCGAAAGACCACTGCCACTGGCAATTTCAGGGCGGCGCCCCTTCGTGGTTAGCCTTCCGGCTCGCTGGGCTTGCTCGGCTGGGCTGACTCTGCTCGGCTCCTTGTCCTCCTTGGTGTTGAGCCCTCCGCCCCTTCCTCGGACACCACCCCGCCGACTGATTTTCCGGGCCGAGGTCATTCCGCCATCCGAGAGTGACCCCTGGCCATCCCCCGGATTGGGCCGCTTCCGGAAGAAGCGTTTGTTCTTCGCAGCAGCCCCCATTACTACGCGCTCCGGGCTCTTAAATGAGCCCTCCGCGCCAGATGCAGCGTCAGACTCTGACCGCTCATCTATACCCTCCACTTCGCGAGTTTTTTCCCGCGAGTGAGAATGCGAACCTCCTTGGCTCGTCAGACATACGTTGCCCCCCCCAGAATACGATTGGGGGCTTGACGTTCCCGAAGGGAACGTGGCGGATTCTCCGGCTGCTGAGCAGCCGGTACCGCCCTGGGGTAGTTTTTCTTCGTTTGTCTTCATTTTTCATTTTGTTCCTTTGAAGGGTGTGGTCCCTATTTCCCCTGATAACCCTCCCCAGCGCTAGTGACCGGATTCCCTCCGGCCATTCATCCCCTCGGCACGCTCGACCTTGGGATTGAGGTAATTTTTTAAAGAGGTTGTCTTCCTCTCCCCTCCCCACTCGACGCCCACAAAACTCACCCTCTGCAAACAGAGGGGGTGTGGACGGAGATGGCCACCAGACCTGTCCCGAAGACGGACTGGCCGCCCCAACCCTAGCCCGGTTCCCTTCATCGACCATAATAAATGATCGATGATTGGAACCATGACCCTTCCCCGTTTGTTGAAGATTGGCCGCCAACCCCAACTGTCCACCAAAAGCAGGTGGACAGTTGGAGCTGACGTTGCCCAGGGTGCGCCGCGTGGAGGCTCTTCAACATGCGACCCCTGTGACGTCGGCCTAGAGCGCGATTGGTTTAAACCGGTTTAAACAATCGCACAGTATTTCGCCTAGAACATGCTAGGTGGACAAAATTCAAGTTTTCATTTCCAGGAAATCTTAATTGCATAACACAAACAACACCCCCAAACTCCAAATTCCGAGAAAAAGTTGTTTTTCAAATGCTTAACTGATGAGTCATAGAGTTCAGAAGTCAGGTAATGAATTTAATGCAAGCGTTCCGGTCAATCAGTTGCAATTTAGCGACACTTTTGTGCACATCTCATAGTGGTTTATAGTGATATTGTGAAAGTTTTTTGTGATGGATATTAATACTGAGGGTATGTACTATTATTTAATATATTATTTTATCAGAATCTATTAAAATGAATTTTTAGCATTTTTTTAACTTAATGCATAAATTTTTGCGTAATTTTTTTCATAAACAAAACTTTGAACGTTCAGGAAATACATTGATTCGCCTCTATTCGGGCTAGTTTTTAGATATATTGTAGGTATAACTGTGTAGTTTGTAAAAATACACATATTGTTCAGCACACTTCAGTACAACATATTTTTTTTTATATTTTTTTTCAGAACACGTTTACTCTATTTCAAGGGTAGCATTTTTTGAAGAGTGGTTGAAACACACGAAGAATGATAAACGACCGCGTATTTATGACTGTCTTTCTTCAAAATTTCACTTTGGTGACATTACTGAAAGCAGCCAAAGATAAATAAAGTTGAAAATATAAAACTTTTCTACTAAGATTGAAGCCAAATGGTTGGCTTCGGGAAAATCGAAGGAGCGTTTTTTAATTAGAAATAAGACTTGGCTGGATGAAGGAGACATACAGTTTACTGTGAGTTCTTTAGCCCCACAACCTTCAACATCGAGTGAGGTTGTGACATCTGCAGGAAGACCTCGCAAAGATTTCGAGGAATCGTCGTTTAAGACGAAGAAACGTCGAGTCGTGGATCTCGTAGAATCTCGAAGTTCCAGTGAATTAGTGACTGCTGCCGAAATTGCTATGCGTTCAGCAGGGCAAAGAAAAGTTGCCCATGTGATTAGAGACATTAGTGAAATGCCAGATAATATTATTAAGTAAAAAGAAAATACCAGTTCCGTTAATCCTAGGCAGTTAAGTAGTGACGAAGCCTTAGCATACTATATAGATTCGAGATAGAATATTAGTACACAGTACTGAGGTCATCAAAGCGGCATTGCTTCCAATTGGGCAACTTTCCAAGAAGCACGTAACAAAGATTGCCGCAGATTTAGGGAGTACAACACCCGCAAGTGCTCACGTGTTGCCACGAATAGAGACTTGCTGTCCATGTTAATAATAACATCTGACCCTGTGATCAATGGCCTTCGTGAGATTCCCCGAAAAAAGCCGGAAAAAATATGTGCAGAAGTATTAAAGTTAATCGTAAGCCCGACCATAGTAGCATCAAGACCGGAAACGTCATCATATTGTCGCACATTACCACAAAATGATGACGATTCACCGGAGATTTTGATGATGATTCTGATGATTAGGTTTAGGTTAAGTAAGTTTTTAGGTATTTATTTATTTAATGCTTTTTTGCTGTTTGTTCATTATTTTTAAATATTTTTTTCTGTTTTTACATATTTTTTTTTGTTTTTATTACAAAATCATACCAAAAACTATTAATAATGCCTCAACATGACTACTTATATATAAAAGCATCGTTAAATTTCATAAAATAATATTGTCCACCTAGCATGTCCTACGCGGTACACAGTGAATCGGCCTGAGGCGCTGTGCGTCCCTCCATTGGTGCGATTGGTAATCACTCACACAAATGCAAAGCTCAGCTTAGGCCTCGCGGACTGTACCCCCATGGATATGTGGGTACCCCTTACACAAGCATAAACAGCTCCTACCTACGAGTATGTGTCTGAAATACGCAAAGAGTGGGTTGATGTTTTTACTTTAAAATGCTTTTTTCCCGATGACCTGTTTTAAACACATTATCACTAATTTTTTTTAACTTATACGTTACATAAATAAAATCAATTGAAAAACCTAGCCAAAGTGGTCTTTGAAAATACAATATTAATCTAAGGGTTGCCAACCAAACAATGTAGCTACTTAATCTTACTTATAATATGAAAACTTGATTAAAATTTAAAAAAAATGATTAAATTCCAATTCAATTCATCCCCTAAAGGCGTTAGGTAAATAGGGGATGAAAGTTTTTATAGTTCTTCATTTTTGCTGATGGGTAACACAATCGGACTTGTATGTTTCTTAAAGCGTGCGTGTATGACAAGATGTATAAATGTAAACGAAGCGAAAGGAATATTTAAGGATCGTAGCAGGTGGCGTTCTGTAGTATGTTTATGTACCCCCACGTATGTATGTTTATGTTTAAACTTCTGTTCTATATCTACTATATGTATAGTACCTACTGTCGTCTGCTGTGTTTCTCGCTGCTAAGATTCACATCTACACTGGCTACGGCGGGCCAGTGTAGATGTGAATCTTAGCAGCGAGAAACACACATGATAAAATTGATTAGTATTTTATATTGAGATATGAACGTGTTGGCGTTCCTTTCACTAAAGCCAAAAAGCCCGGCTTTCAATCTAACGGGAGCCTATTTAAAAAAAAGCACTTGTAAACAATTCAACTCAATCATGTTGCAATAATTGATGAGAATAATAACATTATACACGGCGCGGCGCCAACTTGTCGCTTGCCGCCGCCGCGCGCACACTTACGGTGCAAGGTTGCCAGCAGCCTAATTGCGTAACACATTTTCGTAAACGATTACGACTAATCTGTTTGATTTTGACAGTTCAACAACATTGTTGAACTGTCAAAATCAACAGAGCAGAATGTTTTATCGAACTTATGAAGCAATGGATTAGCAATCTGTTTCAAAGCGATTCAGATTCCGATTGATTGTGTATTACGCAATTAGGGTACAGGTTTACGTACTCAAAGAATAACATTCATTTCCGCGCTGTTTTACTTACGAACCGTCGCCTATCCGAAGCGGCAGTTGCGAACCCGCTCTAACGCTATAGCGTTAAGCAGGATGCGAGATCACGTCAATGAATGAAAACGTCAAGTGCTCGGACAAAGCTTTGTTATTTCGCTCACACGAGCTAGATCAGATCTGGCTTTTCGGACATTTGATGTTTTGCAAAGAAATTGTCAATGTGGTTGAAAATAACACTAAGTATATATTATTTCGCAAATTGTTCCGATGTGCGATGCCGGGCTTCTGACTTTTTATGAATGAAACGAATAACGAAGCGTGTGTGTGTAAATAGTAAAAGATGTTGCGCAGAGCGTGATTATAAATTAGTTCAAATTTGTTTTGAGCGGTTACTGGCGCATTTTTTTTGCTTTGTTATTTATTTTGAATTTTCTGTGAAGTGCTGTGGTTAGAATTTGCTGTGATTACCTTTGTTTTGAAGTGGTTAAAAAGTTTCTTATCATTAAAATGAATTCGGAAACGCATGCAATTGTTCCTTGTGGATTAAAGTGTGTGCAATCGTTACTCGTTATTTAATTTGAGTTTTATAGACAAATGAAATCTCGTTACTTCATCGAAACCTACCCCTGATTTGAGTATTTCTCAGAAATCTAAATCACATACGCTGGTCGACTAAAATGCCTATTCATTTTAGTTGACCAGCGTACAAGACTCCGTACGTACGTACTTATTGAAATGAGAGCAGCCTACAATCCAATATTGTAGGCTGCTCTCATTTCAATAAGTAATTCTGTTGGTGACATATTTTTTTCAAAAGAAAATTCCTCTTGGAATACATCAGGTTACGAGGGTTTAAATAACTTCACTGGTGCTATTAGAAGACATCGGAATTCTTAATAGCACTTGAACGCTGTTATTTCATTCTGTAGTTTTGATAAACACGAATTGAAACTTCTTTGTCTCGTCAGCTAAGTACCAAAATTTATTTCTCAAGGACAAGACCGGCTTAATCCGAATGATCGATAATTGCAATAGAAAAACAGTTGTTGGTAGAATTAAAACGTTCACCAACTTTTTACGCTGATGTAATGAAATCATTTTTACAGAAAGATAGACGTTTTGATTTAGAATACAGAAAGTAGTTTTTATATTTTGTAAAATCCGCACAATTTACTGTACGAATCAAAGCAATTGCCAGGATCAAGCTCTTTAACGAATTGACAATAAACGGCTTTCATCTAAGCCACTGGAGGTATGTAGTTGCTGATATGTATTATGTATCTATAAATCTATCTAGTAATACCATGCCTTCCGTGTGCTTTGATATTTGTAATCTGTGTGTGGTGAAGAAGCGAAGAATGACGTGAATAATGTGTAGTTAGAAATCTATCAATTATTTGTGCGCCATCTAGTGGCCGGATTGAAATCTTCGAATGTTGCGTGCGAGTGAACTGTTGTACCAATAATGTTAATAGATGGCTCTTATGCCATGCATGTATTCTCATTTTAATACCTAATAATAGCAATTACTTACAATTAAGAAATACGAATATTAAGTACTGAAACGGCTCAGTCGCTAGGTACAACTTTGCCAGGCGTGATACGGCAGGTAGCTTTTTTTTTCAATTATTATTATGTCGGCTTGCCCGAAATTTGACCCCTAGGCACGCCACTGATTGAAGGGCCTATCTATACCATTGTTCTTTCAAACAAAAAACCTATCTTTCATATGACAGCTTGTTCTAAACAATCTGAAACGGTCGAAGAATACGAGTAACCAAATTAATTTATAATTAAAGAAGGTCGGCTATTGTAGACAGCCTTTACAGCATTCTCCACTTATTGCTCAAATATTATATTTTAATTATGATGGGTGACGAAAAACGTGTTTAGATTAATAATAGGCAGGTAGCTTGTAAACTCACCAGGCAGGGTTCATAATACTGCTTCAGTCCCCGTGAGAAGTCTCCTATACTGCTGTACGGGTTCCCGAGGATGTTGAGTCCGAGGACTAGGACGTAGAACTGCTGCACTAGCTGCGTCCAGTAATGGTGGGAAGCCTGGTCTACCAGCGTGCACGCTGAGATCGGAGCGTTGCGGAATTCAAGGTAGGACATCCTGAAATTATAATAATAATAATAAACCCCACCGCCGTATCTCTACGTTGACGTCGTGGTGGGTCTTGAACTCTGGGTCTGTGTCAGTAGAGTGAAAACTTGCTGAAATAGGTCTAGGAGCCAGACCAAGAGAGATACATAAACCCCCTGGGCAGCATGTGGCGAGCTGTTGGGCAGTAGCGACTCCACGGATCCTATCTCCTGAGAAAAGGCCTGTTTGTCACTGGCTTGCTTTTATTCGCCTGCTAGAGTGAACACTGGCGAGGAACAGAGCTTCCACCTCTTTCTTGCCTTCATTGGCCGGTTTGAGTAGGGATGCGCTAGAGCAAACGTGCTCGGAGAAAGGAAATATTCCAGTAAGATGCTGGAAGGGATCTTGACCTTCACTCCTCATAAGCACCTGAGGGCATGTTGCCCCTTGTCGCTACGTCACTATGTGCTAGCGACCGTTTCCGGGGGCCCATTATTGAGTGTGCAGGTCTCGCCCTGCCATTTACCTGCCACTATGGCCCCTGCCTAACATTGGTCAGGCAGGGGCCATAGTCATTCCATAGTTCTAGAAATCCAGGTCACTTAGCCACCCAAAACCACAATCCAATATCTTTTCTATCGTTACCATATCCTGCAACAGTCTACTAACAGGCATAATCGTCGGTTGGTGCATAATTTAATTAAAAAACGTCTAATAGGCCTCTGCAAGTCGGCTTCGGCTCCTCGTACGCCTTCCAAAGGTCCGGGACCGATCCGAAAAATGTCAAGAAATAATAAAATATTCTTTATTTCTGACCACACACAACTACACACAATCCATATAGTATACTACCTACCTATTACTTTTCAACGACTTAAACACTATGTTAGTAACTTTAACAAACTTTTACTAACTAACCTAACGATATCTACGTATTACTCGTAATAACGTGGCGCAACATAATATGTCATTATCAGTGAATAGTAATATCAGCCTTTAATAGTAGCACCGGGTTAAATAAATATAGTTATATAGCGTGGAACAAGCATTGATCTCGTATTTTGTCCGTTTTAAAACATAACATAACATCACGCCTTGTTTCCCCGAAGGGTTAGGCAGAGGTGTACCTTTAGTACACCCACATTTCGCCAGTTATGTTTAAGTCCCATGTAATAGGGGGCGAGCCTATTGCCATCTACCGGGCACAAATCCAGACTTCGGGCTGCTACTGAGAAATTCCAGATAGAAAAACCCAATAACACGTTGCCCGACCTGGGAATCGAACTCAGGACCTCATGCTCAGCAGAAGCGATTGCGACCACTGGACCAACGAGGCAGTTTTCTCACGACGAATTCGTCTTACCTTCAGCAATCTCGAAACTTAATCAATTTTAATTTCACATTAAATACGTAAAGGTCCCTTCACTCAAAAAACAAGAAACAAGATCATTTTAATCACTTTGGAATGGAACATTATTACAAGAGGAAATGAAAGGGATACCACCAGGTCATATAAAAATATTTTGGTGAAAGTAATCTCCAATAATTAAGGAATATTATTAATACCTCAATATTGATAAATGAACCCTAAGAATATCAATAAAAGGTCGCATGGTGTAAAAACAAATTGCGTTAGTACCTAAATGTTAAAATGATTTTATTTCCATCGCAGTGAGCTTTACCTCCTAAAGATAACTTGATAATCATTTAGTCACTGTAGTAAGTTCGTATGCTTTAATACGGAAGTAGGCTTAAGATAGATCAGAATCATTTCGCTCAAAATGCTTACGTTTGTATCATGCGTAGATATTTTACCTTATACAAATTATATGCGCAATGCCTGTTTACAAATTAAAGGAAATTCCATTTACCTTATAACAACATCCTTCATATCACACAGTGAGGATCCCCAGGAATTAAATAGGTACTCCAGCAAGTCACTGTTGAACAGCTTTGGCCTATTCTCCTTCTTGTTCCCGAACTTCGTTTTACTAGGACTGTTGGCAGTCTCCGCAGAGTACCCTCGAGACGACAGGCTCAACACCAGTTTTATCGGAGACAAGTGAACATACTCAAAGAGAACATTCTTCTGGGCACTAATCTGGCTCTTTAAAGCAATCATTGGCAACGGCATATGGACCAACGCCAGATCTGCCCTCAACCTCACAGCAGGCTTCTCCTGAATCTTCCAGTGGTTCAGGATATCGAAGACGTAGTTCACAAAACCACGGTCTAAGTTCACACAGTACTCTTGGACTAAGATTTTGACGTATTTGTAGACGTCCTGGTTAATGCTTGGTCGATGTTGCTTTAAGGCGACAATCTCTATGCAAGGTTTTAGACCTTTGTTTGACCTGACATCGTTGGGTATCGGTGCGGGGTATAGCACACTAGGGAACACAGCTTCATGCAGCTGGTTGTCGATTTGTAGCCTCTGGCATTTCAAGTGACAGTAGGTGTACGTGTCAGATTTGCGTAACTGCATCCAAACGCCAGGGTTGTATGTCCTGCGTAATTCCGAGAAGAATGGCTTCGTCATCTGCATTTTCTCCAAATCTAAATGAATGTATTCTTTCAACTGGCACTTCTTCTGCTCCGTTTGGTACTTATCCTCAATCCAGGATGTCAGGTCAGGGGATAGCTGCTTCCATTTATGATTGACGTTGACTTCCCATCTGGGAAGAGAATCAGTCATGCTTACATATGCCAATTCCTTCACTCCTGTGTGAGTTGGCACGCAGACAGATAAACTGACTCCTGACAACGACATGTATACCTCATAGTTACTCCTTTCTGCGTTGATTCGCATCCTGTACTGGTAAGCTATTCGTTCGTCTTGAGCTAAGGCGAAGACTCTCTGGTATCCATCCATGTAAGATATCCAGTACACTATGACCTTATCTTTCCTCATCTTCTTAGTCTTGGCGTGTGGTTCTGGGAGGTCTGAGCTGTCGGAGTCATCACTGCTGGATGAGCAGGGTTCAGGGGATTTGGGCGTTAGTCGCTTGAGGGTTGAAGAGAGTTTGGATGTGACGGAGCTGGTGGCTACCAACGTTGAGTGCTTGACTGAGTGGAAACTTACTTTTTCTTCGCCATACCTGTGAAAGTTGAAATAGGTAAATAACTAAATTATTATCTACTTGAGCGTAGTTTTTTACTACTTTTAATACTAAATTATTTTCAATTTATCGACTATTAGATAAGACATTTATATTTGATTGAACTAATAATAAAATCCTTTGATGTTAAAGTTATAATTCATTTATTTATAATAGGTTAGCCTACATTGGCTTCCACATTACATTACATTTATAAGTACACGATATAGATGTTTAAGTGTTGCAATTATTTACAGGCTAACTAACACCACATGCACTATCTAAAATTTTACATTTTTAGTTTTAATGTAATATCGTATCCCTATGTTTTAACTGTGTCGGGCATAAATAATAAAATAAATCATATCAATAAAACACTCACCCATCCTGCCCGCAAGCAGCATCAAAACCTTTGCCCTTATTGTTATAAATATTCCACATCAGCTTCCTGTCCTTAGCGGGATCGTCCCAAGTATAAAGCAAGGACTGATAGGGGCTTAGCAGAGCTACCTGGCCTGAATCAGCCTGGTGTAGCTTCAGGAATAGGTCGTCACATAGGTTATCGATACGCACTGGCGAGTCCCCTACGGTGTACGGCTTGAAGGTTATGGTGAATGGATGATCTGTTCCGCCTGTTACTTCTACGCAGATTGCCGTCTGTAAAAAAGGTTTAAAATTATATTTTGTTTCTGGGAGGAGATACAGATCAAAGTAAAGGTATTCTAGGTCAGATGAACATAACGTTGTATTGCTTCTATCTACCTAAAGACCATTCTGTTATAACCTGCGACTATTAGACTTTATCTGAAACATGCTACTAAGAACACGGTGAGATATAATACTTATGTAATAGACTACTTTATTTAATTAAGCTTGGAAATCATCTGGCAAATATTAACGCAACCTAAATACACAGAACCCGTAATATTTGACACCCTACTTCCCACACAGATGAAAAAATGTCCGAGTTAACATTTCACATATCCGCATAATAATACAAAGACTCTAACTCGAAACATAAACATGAAAGCAGAGACGTAAGAGTTGCATCACTGGCGACCGGCGATCGCGGCCGAACACTAACTCAATTAACACCACTTTCATCTCAACTTTTATAAGACCCGAACACAAACATACTTTCCCTCAGTTTTCAGCAGAGTTCAGTGTAACAATGTTCAAAATAGTGTTATTTGTAATATTCTCTGTGTTGTGTGTGGTTAATACGCAAAGTGATGATGGGTGCCGACATTCAAGATCGTACACAAGGGTGAAACGAGGAAGATACCCAGGTCCACCGATAAGGTTCTACAATCGCCCGCCCATGACCTTCCCTATCAGAGGCGCTTTCTCCTACACACCCCCGCCGTTTATGCAGGACGCTGAACCTCCGTACCCCGGCAGCAGACCCTACAAGGTTAGTAAACCTCCTACTAACGATGGTTTAGGGGACGATGATATAAGTAACATAGTTAAAAACTTATCTAAACAAGACTTGAACAAAATACTCGAATTCGCTTCCGAGAAAGACAAATACTCCCAAAAAAGCAAAGACACGGACTACGAATACAGCAGACCGCATAAGAAAGAGAATTCACATAAACCGTCTCATAACAATGATTTTTATAAAGGAAATGTTGATACCAAATATCAAGCAGAGAAACCTTATGAAATGGAGTTTAAGAAATACATAAACTATGTGACTGAGGCCACTCCTATAAAGTATGCGCCACAAGATGAAAGGAGAAATCCGTATTTAATAGAAGCAGAACCTAAAAAAGTGAGCTTTTATGGGCCTCAAAACGACGGCCCACCACTGTTCAAAGCGTACACTGAGCAAGACAATGCACCTCCTCCGTTCAAGAGTTTTGCTCCTCAAGAAGACCGTCCTTCTCAGTTAAAAGGATTAGGTTCTCAAGGTGACCCTAATAAATACAAACCTTTTACTTTTAAAGAAGAACAACCCACCCAATTCAAAGCTTATGGACCACTAGAAGAACAAATAGCTCCTGCATCTATATCTGATGACAGTATTGCTAACCAAAATTATGGAAACCCTCAAGGACCGAATGTATATCCAGGCTCTAGTAATTCAGATTTTACTGAGACCAATGAAGAAGAAAAGCTACCAACTCCAACAAACATGAGAGAGGAAGACTTTGCTGTATCTTACACGAATAATGTACCAACTGTAGTGAAAGCAGACTCTGATTCGTACCAAGTGGAGAGTTTTGGTGAACTACCGCTGATGAACTATAATTCTAAGCTGCATTCGGTCAGTTCGTATCATGTGCCACATTATACTGTAAGTATTTTATATTATTTTGAAACGGCCCGTACAAATTAAGATTTCTTAAATTATATGTTGATTAAAAATAGGTTACACCACGTCACTGGCGTTGATAAATTGAAAGATAACATAAAGCAAAGAAAAGTAAAGCCTGAATTGTTTTTTCCCGGATTTGAATGGTAACTTATTGATATGTCATGTAAACCAAATTATCTCTTAACAGTTTAGCACCTGGACCACAGGCCTGAATGGTACTTTTATCTATTCATTGCTTGACTGTAGGTGGCGTCTTGACCCTAGAGTTAGAGTTTATGGAGCTCATATCCTATCGCTGCACCATTATTGTTTCAGGTAACACAATCAAAATCACAGTCCCTCCAATCACTGCCTTCACCATCATTTGGATCTTCACAATCTTACTCATCATCGACTGGCCTTAAGCCGTCACCAGCAGCCGCCTCCATCAAGGCACCACCATACGAACCAGCCCCCCCACCGTCAGTTGCTAAGGAACAGAGTGATGCTCATCTAAAGGCTATCAAGATCTGGTCTCACAAGTCGAAAGGAGCGGCGTATACGTTGCATGATGATGGAACCTTGACGCCAGAGTGGCCGAGACCGAAGTATGGGAAATGAGGTTATTTGTAAGTTGTAGTAATATATTAATTTATTGGTAGTTTGAAGTTTTATTTGATTTCTAGCTAGGCCCTAGCTCCTTATTAACCGACTCCAAAAAAAGGAGCAGGTTCTCAAATCGGTTGTATTTTTATGTTTGTTACCTCAGAACCCCGTCATTTATTAACCGATTTGAAAAATTCTTCTTTTGTTTGAAAGGGTATACTTATCGAGTGGTCCCATATAAGGTCAAGTTCTGATGAGTGGTTTTTGAGTAAGTTTCAATAATACGTATTTTTTCCAGTTAGTGGTATGTTGATGATGTTTTAATAACTTCCTGTCACTTAGCAATTATTTACTGAGCATGTGAAGGTATAGGAATTTGTGTGGGGTGGGTACCACAATAAACAAGTTAAAAATACATAACATTATTACAAAAAAATAAAAATAAACTTTGTAGTGTACAAAGTGAAAAATAACTTTAATTTTGGAAGTCGGTGGCAGAAAACGAAAATACAAAACCAAAAACACCGAAATTAAAGCTAAGCTATTTTTCACTTCGTGGTGTTTTTTTTTTAAATAAGTTTCGTCAACATTTTAACTTCTACGTTTTCAAGAACATGGTGGATGCTGATTCTGGCTAACAAGCCAACAAGTTCTTGAGTTGACGTTGCGTTTTGCAGGCCTAGACAAAAATATTTTCTGATAGCGTTAACTCCAGACACTAACGTCAAAATATATGGCAATGGCATTACCTGTGGAAAGGATACGTAATGTCACGCTTAGTTCGTAGAAAAATAAAACCTTGAAAAGAAACGGTAACGCGAAGTTAGCGTGGCGTCTCTTATACATATTGGTAGACAAGTGGTGTTTTTGACAAACGCAAACGTCAATTTTGGTGTCAATCGGTCACGCTCGCTAGCGGATGCTCAGACCCTGCCACTAATGGTGTTGTGGACAGTTTCAATAAAAAAAAGTGTATGTTTTTAAGCTTCGCCTGAGGCTGTTATCGGCTGCAAATAATGAAGAAGCGTGGGTTAGGCGTCAAATAAGACCAAATCGGCGGAGTGTGGAGGTTATCGCCGAAATGTCGGAATTGGAGTTTATTCAGGGTTTTAGGCTGGATAAATGATAATTTTCGAATCTCTGCAGCGACCTAAGGCGCTTAAACTTCTCTAAAATATACTAGGGTTTCACTGGAAGTTAACGTATACACATACCTACACGTACATTAGAGCTATTCTTATTTACAAAATGTGCTTTGGAACGGGCTTCAACTTTTTGACTAACTGACCTTGACAATTAAAAAGTGCCTGTTCCCTTGTAGCTAGCGTTGTTACGTTAGCTGCAAGTGTGTACTTAGCGTAAGATTGTTGCTGAATCAAAAAAAAACATAATTGATCTTGGAAAAACCGAAGATCTAAAGCAAATTCAAGAGCATGTTAACTCACCCCCTTATCCATCCTCAACACAGTAAAGTGATTCTTCGTGATCGGGAAATGTTGGGACACGACGGTAGAGTCCCGGTACTTGCAGTGCATGGACATGGAGTCGGTCTGCGGCCAGAACGGTGTACATTGCTGCGGCGACAAGTCGTTCCACAGGTCGGCTGCTTCGTTCTCCTCCATAAAACGTAGGTGACGCTTTGTGTCGTTGAAGACCAAGAAGTAGGGGAGGAGAGTCACGATTTTGGTGAGCTGGGGACACAGCTCTGATAGCGTAACCTGTGAAGGAAATATTGCATTACAGATTTTACGTTTTCAATGTCTTTACTTTAACAAGGTAAGACTAGTATTTTTTATTGCAACAATTATAATGCACATTTTTGATTCGTGTCAACGTCACTTTATACTCGTAATGCCCCATGGAAGGGAGAAAAGCGTTTCTAGTCGTTTAGTTGTAGTATAGGTTTGGGTTGCATGTTGCATTATAATTATCGATTCTTCTGCATGTGAATATTTTAGCGGGCGGTGCTGGTATTTAAATCCAAGCCTGGTAAAAACATTATTTTAATTCCGCAATACCTATATTGCGGAATTAAAATAATCTATTCTTGTATAACATTTTACCGTCATGGATTTCTGCAGAGTAACGCCTAATTACAAGGCTAGTCCACAGGAAGTACTAACATTGAGTAGCAGCCTGTAGTTAGTCCGTCTCTCAGTGTGCGGACACACGACGAGCCCGGGCGCGGCGGCGGCGAGGCGCGCGGCGCGCGACCAGGCGGAGTGGTGCGCACGCGCCGCCTGGCTCCACAGGAAGTACTTACATTGAGTAGCAGCCTGTAGTTAGTCCGTCTCTCAGTGTGCGGACACACGACGAGCCCGGGCGCGGCGGCGGCGAGGCGCGCGGCGCGCGACCAGGCGGAGTGGTGCGCACGCGCCGCCTGGCTCCACAGGAAGTACTTACATTGAGTAGCAGCCTGTAGTTAGTCCGTCTCTCAGTGTGCGGACACACGACGAGCCCGGGCGCGGCGGCGGCGAGGCGCGCGGCGCGCGACCAGGCGGAGTGGTGCGCACGCGCCGCCTGGCTCCACAGGAAGTACTTACATTGAGTAGCAGCCTGTAGTTAGTCCGTCTCTCAGTGTGCGGACACACGACGAGCCCGGGCGCGGCGGCGGCGAGGCGCGCGGCGCGCGACCAGGCGGAGTGGTGCGCACGGAAGCGCACGCGCGCGCCGCGGCGCCGCCCGCGCGCCGCTGGGCTCCACAGCAGCGGCTCGTCCGTCACCTCATACCACGTGTCCGATTGACCACCCTGACAAAAACACCACAGTTTCTTACATAAAGAAACCTTTTCAGTTACCTGATACAAAAAAAAAGAATCGTCAAAATCGGATCAGTCTTTAAAAAGTTATGCGTGGTCATGCCTACATAAAGAATCAATACAGGATGGCAGGGACATCGACGTATAACCTTCAGTTTCAGATCAGTTCAGATTCAGTACATGATTCTGGACCGCCTGGAGTTGTATTTTTTTCAAATTGTGCATTCTTATCACTGATGATTGTGGGTGATGCATCCGGTTTGCGGTCAGCAGGGTACGGACCCTCCTATTCAGGCTATCGAGTTCGGTGTGAGTCCATTTGAGTATGGCTAAAGAGTATATTAAAACCAGCCTGACCAACCGTTAAAGGCGCGCACCTTGCCTGAAAAAATACCTAATTAATGCCTTCTTCAGGCGAACAAAGAAGGGCTCCTTCAAAGATTGCTTCATGTCAGCAACGTTGATTCCTAACGCTTCCGACATACCCAAATACTTATAGCTTTCGGCTGGGGAAAGGGATCTAAGGTGTATGGAATCCGAAAGTTGAATTCCGTCGGATCCCATAATCTTAAAAACTATGAAACTGCGTCGTCAAAATTATGAAAATTATAAAATCAAATTTCGCGACGTTTCGTTGACTTGAGTGTTGCCAGTTCCATTTGTTTAAATATTTATTTTAGGCTTTTCAACGATGAGTACATTGTAACTTTTCAACTGGTACATTGCAAACTTAAGTTTAAGCGCCTCACTACTTAGAGAAAAGCACAGCATGCACTACATTATGCGCAGAAATAACACAATGATGAGGGTTGCAGATCGCAGGTTGTCGGTCGTAGGTACCAGGTCAAAGACGTTGCTCAAGAGGAAATTTCAAGTACCAAAAAACAACATTGAAAGATCGATTTAAAAATCAGCCTACAATGTTCCCTGCACAGGTCTCCTGTCTCTGAGAGGGAATGGGCCGTACCATCACAGTATTAAAATCCATACAGTAGCGAAACGAATGTACTTGTGTAGACCAACGGCGGGATGTGGCGTACCGAGACGGGCGGCAGGGACCCCATACACGCTTAGATTGCGCACTCGAACGTATCTATGTATTAAATATATTACATTAGGTTCAAGCTTGTCGTTTAGGTGTACTGGTTTTACATTTTAGGTAAATAAGTAGAATTCGTCACAGCGTCGTGATAGTTTGTACTGCGTTTGTACGTCCCTTTTCAATGTTCAAGGATTCAAGTTCAACATTTTATTGAAAGTGATGAAAATAATAAAAAAATTAAATACACACACACGCACATATTACACACACATATTGCTACTATTATCTAATTATTTCTCAAAATTAAAACTCGACTTAATGACCTAATTACTTTACCGATTTTGTAAATTTCGTCAGCAAAGGATTTCCAAGCATGTGGTTTCATTTATTGAATTCTAGCTTATTGCAACCTGTTACTATGGATTCAGTACATGATTCTGAACCAGAAGTTAAATATTTCGTCGGTATGGTATTGCACTTTTCTATGTAACGGCAGCTTTTTTTTTACAGTAGAATCATGAATAGCGTGTCTGTCCCTGTCACCATGTATTAATTACTTTGCATACTATGTGTGTAAAACACTAGAATCAAGTTCTTCTAATATAACAGACAGATGTACTGCTGGGGAATTTATTGCGTCACTTCTTCTTTCCAGCGACACAAAGTGATGTAGCCCTGATGTTTTGGGAGGCTACGTTATGTTATTTTAACGTTCAAAAAGTGCTGATTCTCAGCTTAGTTTGAATAAATCAATATTGCAGACAGTACCACCTGCGACATGCTGCAAACCAACTGTAAACTGCCACCTTGACCATTATTATATTTACATGTCTAAAGTAGAGGTACCTTCATCTGCAGGGGCAGTCCTGTTTTGTTGATGAGCCAGTGCTGCGCGTGCAGGAACACCTCCCAACAGTCGTTACGTTCCACTGTCACGCACACCTGCACCTGCTTGTTACCGCCTTCGGTGTCGCATTCACTGCTTAGAGTCACACTCTTCTCAGTTACATCTGCAATAGAAAATAATGTTAAAAGGTCTGGCTGGTCTCATTTAATTCTATCGTCTTTATTGCGCTTGTAATAGTAAAAAAAAACCCTGATAAAAACCGGCCAAGTGCGTATCGGACCACGCACAATGGAGAATTCCGTAGTTGGATGAATTTATCCCAAGAACAATCTTCATATTGTATTTGAATATCATGTTCTCCCATACATTCCAACTGCAAATGTATGTTGGTTGACTATTAGGTACTCAAAGTCTACGTAGCTGTGAAAGTCTTTCTTTAAAATTTGTTATATACCTATAGTACTGCCATGACTTTTGTCACATATACAAAAACAATCATTTAGCTGGCAGATGGGGGGGAGACCTGACTATCAAAAAACATCACTCATGGTTAATACTTCGGACGGATTTCGAACGGATTTCTGATTCGAAAAATGATTATCACTCACACACAATAATTTTTAACGAAAATTTCACTGACACTGCGTAACCACTCTGTTACCTACAACGAAAAAAACATTTTGTTCAAGATTTTATTTAACTACTTTGTCGCCGTGACTAATAAGTCTCTGAGCTGAGCTGCAGACAGATGAACGGACGGACGGCATGGCGAAACTGTAGGAAAACAAACCTTCTCATTAAAGCTTTACGTTTTCTTCAAAACACGTAACCTTAGTATCTGAGCAGTCTTTTGGAGAAAGTTCATTCTCGCGGATGTTCTGATGGCCTGGATGGATGTGGCGGATTACTGCGCAACTGCGCAGATTTCGCATTTATTTAAACATCCGAATCCGCATTAATCAATGCAATCATAACAAATGCGGATGTAAGAAAAATTGTAGTTAAAAGTGAAATCGTAATCATTAATTAAGCTTTAAATCGTCACATTTTCACGAAATAGTCTTTTAACCATCAAATACATATAATTACGAGAGCTATACCTATTGATATTAAAGTAATTGTTATTTCTGTGTTAAAAAAAATCAAGATCCGCATCCGCAACCTCGGATGTGAGTCACCAAAAATCCGCCTAAACGGATGTAACAAATCTGTATCCGATCCGTTTCCATATCTCGAAATGCAGCCATTTTGTATTCGAATTATTTTATCAATTTTCTACGATGTTATGTTGTGGCAAACGGCTTTTTAGGAATTGATGACTTTCATTCAATTAATCACATTAACTTTGCCCTACTAACCTGGTGATAGCGTAAAACTGCCAGTCCACGGCAGTCCCATGTAGTGCATGTTGATCGTGATCCTGTGCGGCTGCGTGAGCGCGATTGTGTAGGTGTGCACGCGCTCGCCGGCCTCGATGCGCATGCGCCACGCCGCGCCGGCGCACGCCACGTCGGCGGCGTAGGGCAGACGGTTGTACAGCGCCAGCGGCGGCAGCACGCGCAGCAGGTAGTTGGGGATCGAGCGCGTGATGCGCAGCGACTGGCAGCCTGTGGGTGGAACAAACAATTCTAAACTCGTAAGGTACTTTAATTTGACAAAATACTGAAGTAAATCCAAATCTCTCAGCCTCAGAAAACAATGCCATCATTCTCTTTTATCCAAATTTATTTGTGGTCGGTGCAACATTTTTTTTCCTTCCATCCTTCTATATTGGTCGTCATCTCGGTCTATATCGGTTCTATATCGGTCGTCCCTTTCTAGTTTCTGTCTAGAATTCGTTGGTATGGAGAGAGATATCGAGAACGACAGGCACCAACTCGGGTTCGTATTGAAATGAACGTTAGAAAATTTAAAGAATACGGGTTGTTTTAAAAAGCGACGGCAAACTCTTCAGCAAAGCTATTTCGATTTTGATCTAAATGTTTTAACATACTTTGAATCATTTCCGAAGGCTTCAAGCAGAGATACTGCCGAAGAATTAGGAACAACCCACACTCGCGTACTTAAAGTGGTGAAAAAGTATGAGTATAAATGTTATCGTGAAATTGTGAGAGACGATTACAATTTTGTCAAAACATGCTGAGAGAAATTGACCGTAACCCAAATTTTTTGAGTAACACTGTATGGTCTGACGAAACCAACTTCAGCGATAACGGCATGTACAGTCGCCGCAATAACCACTATTGGTCTCGAGTGAATCCTGTTACTGTTCATGAAACTAACAGTCAAGTAAGGTTTTCTTTCAACGTTTGGTGCGGAATTATAAGAAACATTGAAGTGTTATTCCACGTGTACGAAGGTCATTTAAACACTATCAAGTATCTTGAAATACTGGATCTCTTCAGAAATGAGTTAAATGGTTTCCCCGAGGAAGAGCGAAACCAAATAATTCTACAGCAAGATGGTATTCCAGCCCATAACAGCAGAATCACTACTGCCTACATTAACAACCATTTTAATACCTGGATTGGTACAAACGGCACAATCAGATGGCCTGCGAGAACACCAGATCTTTCGCTGATCGCCCCTGTAGTTTTTTTTTGTGGGGTTTTGTGAATAATCAAATTTACATTAAATCGTATGCGAATGTAAACGAGTTGAGAGTTGAAGTTCAGAATACGATTTATAATATTCTCCACAACACGTTATTATAGGTGTACTAGTGTAAGGTTTACTAGAAATGAATTCGTTAGAAGAATAAATTTCTCGATCTATGACAATGGAGTCCATTTCGAGCAACTAATTACTTAGTTTACGTGTTTAACTAAAAGTCAACAAAAAAATACCTTACAGATAACTCAATCACTCATGCCCTATAATCCCTCCTTACAACACGACACGCGTCCAGTGCCAGAATATTTTGATACAGAACCAACCCTAAACACACCACACAACATTCAATCACAGATGATAAGAGAGAATTAAGAGTAATAGACTAGCAAGATACAAACAAACCAAAGAAAGAAAGGATAACAATAGATTGTTTACAACAAATAAAACGTTTTTAAAGAAAGCTTAATTAAAGGTAACGAAACTACAATCCTAAACCCTCCATCTAGGTCCAATATGACAATTTTACCGTTATCAAGAGTTTTCTCTTTTGTCAACACGGTAGTATCATTTGCAAACAATATCGTATAATGGTTCGTGGAGTTGGGCAGTTCGTTTAAATATATTATAAACAGTGGGGTGTACCACAGGGAGGTATCGTTGCTCCCTTACCAAGGACACATCTCTGTGGTACATCACAGTAGTTTGCTAAGTACGTTGACCTCAATGTTTTCTGGGTGTTAATTTCGAAACACACACTTTTTAATCTCCATGCATTCTTGTCGACCTCTTAAGTAGCTTTCGAACTAACTATAAGCAGCGCCTCGTATACCATATTGCTCAATTTTACGCAATAAGGTTTCAGGTCATACCATATCAAAAGCCTCACTCATATCCAAAAATACTGCTACTGGGATTTATATTTTATTGATAGGATATTACAGTAGAATATGTTTGTTTAATGAAACCGTTCTGATGACGAAATAATACATACTTTTTCTCTTATAAAAAGCCTTTTGCTCATGACTTTCTCAAAAAATAAATGAAAGTATGGGAACCAAAGTATTAGGTCTATAATAAAATAAAATTAATGAAATAATCTTTATTTCGGATAAGCAACAGCCTTATGTAAACAAAACAAACAAAATAAAATGATCAATGATTTGCCCAATCTAGGTCTTTTTTGTGAAGGGGTTTTACAACAGAAAATTTTAAACTGTCGGGGAATATACCCCTTTCCAAAGATAACTTAATAATGTAAGTCAAGGGTTTTGTTAAAGTTAATAAATGTTGTTTGATCATCAAATCAAATCATTTATTCGTTTGCAAACATGGGTAATTAGTCAATAGATGTTTTCTTTTTTTAATAGTGATCCATGTTCTACCGTCATAGGCATGCAAATCGTGTTTAATGTACACAAAAAAAAAACACAAAAAAGTCATTGTAATTTTAAATAACATTTATGAAATTATAATAATACAAAATACAGAAAAAAAAAGTAATGTCAAATCGTTTCAATTAAAGTAAAAAGGTCAATAACACAAAAATGTCAAATCGTTTGTATTACAGTATAAATGTCATAATAATACAGAAATGTCAGAATGTTAATAAGGTTGCAGTAACAATATAAAATAAAATAAAATGTCAAATGGAATAGCATGTGAATCAGTTGGTGGAAGTCGATAATTGTGTAATAACATTTTTCAATGAAAAATTCATTGAAAATTTTTAAGAGTTAAGTGCCCTTTTTAAATTTGAATACAGTCATATTTTTAAAAATATTAGGTACTTTATTATAAAGGCGGGGGGCAATACCAAAAAAAAAATTTTTTTTGCATTAATGCGGTTTTACATTTCACTTGAAACAATTGATTTACATATTGAGTCCGTATAGGATTCTTCGTGACTGCTGAAAAATTTTGAAATATGTAGATGTGGATTCTTCTTCACAAATAAAGCCGTTTCCAATATATATAACGACGGAAATGTTAATATTTTCAAAGATTTGAAATAAGGAACACAGCTATCTGTTGTCTTCAGACCGCACATTGACTATTTTCGTACAAGTCGTTTCTAGATAAATTGAGTTTATAACCGTTTTATTGGAAACATGTGTATTTTTTTTGTATTTTGGGAATTTCCCTTTTTAGCAATGTTGATAAAGTAATTGTTAAAGTGTGTTGCTCTTTCATCAACAGTATTTTTTGCGTTCTAGTCGTAAGTGTTCTTACCTTCAACAGGCAGTATCCTCATGGCAAATATCCTCTTGTCTTCTCCATCCTTTGCGGGACAGATCATATCTCGCGGCGTGCCTACCTCGTTTGCCAGTTCCATCCACCAAATACCTTGAGTTGCAGTTTGGTAACTCCTGGATTAAGAACATACAGCAACAAAATAAACTTGAAACTTTTGTGATCTATTAATAGAACAAGCATATTTCTATTAAATTTGTAGACCAAGAAAACAACGGCTTTGTGTCTAGTACAGATGTTTTTGTTTGAAAATGCGATACTGTACAGAAGAAATTATTAGTGTCGCAACAGTGTTTACTCTATATCAAAGCAATATTGTTTGAATTTAAACCAGTTGTAACTACGTTAGGTTTAAAACTGTTTCCAATTAAGATCATAGTAGCGCTTTCACTTTTCTGGCGCTTTCGCCTTAATCCTGCTTTAAGAATTTACTTACTCGAAGTTAGAAGGAAGCAGGAACAGCTTGCAGTGATAAGCGATATACAGCGGCACATTATACGTTTCCTGCGGCGCGATCACTGCTAACCGCATCTTGTCATCGAAGGGATTGGTGAGGGATCCTATCAGCTCCGCTCCGATAGCTTGCAGGTCTGTCTTCTTGTAGAAGAGTTCCAGGGCATAGGAGGTTTCGTTGCGGATCTGGAAGAACAGACAGCTGAGGTGTGAAAGAGAAATTAATGTGGAACCATTTTCAGCATTTCAACCGAAAAACGTCCACCACTGGTCATTGTCCTCCAATATGGAATGGTCAGGTACTTTAAATTAGGCATTCGAAATTTTCCCTTACGAACATATCATCGCCCTGACGAAAATTTATTAATGATGACAAATCAGTAACTGTTTCGACACAAGTATTTTCGCTGTTTTCGCTGTTCAACTACTTTTATAATTCTCTTAATAACCTACCCAATCACCACACAGAAAACTCAGATTCATGCAATATTCTGATTCCATTTAAGAGGTTCCCTTCGCGGCATTTTGAACAAAAGATAGGCCATTTTAAATTTATGTATAAAACCAGGTACAAACCTGTAACGGAGACCTGACTACGATCTTCTTGTTGTTATACTTGGACGTCCTGTCTACTGCGATGTAGTAGCGCGTCGAGTTCTTGCTGGGGTGCAACACGTGTAGCTTGGACACGCTGCGTTGAGGGCATAGGATCTGTAAGAAGAACAGATTGTGTAATTATTTGAACAATATTGTTATATAAACGCGTAGAGATAGATAGAGGATATAAAAGCCGTGGAGTTTCCTGCCCTTTCTGCTGTATAGGAACACCGTTGACGCTCATAGGAGCTTCATCTCTCTGATTTACTGATTCTTTGACAATTCAAAAGTGTAATTGTTTTAATTGAAATAAACGAGTTGAAAATAAAAGACGTTTCCTGCTGTACATAGGCCTTCACTAAGTTTCGTCGCAACAAGCCGTGTTGTCGTGTGTGTTGTTAGAGTTTGAATGAGAAAATTGTGGGGTCCTCTTGGTCTTGTATAGATTTACACATGTGTCCTTTATCTAACTATAGGAATTGGTTATAGTGTTACTTCCTTAACCTTTTGTTGCTGTCCTCAAGAAGCTCTCTGTTTTAACTTTCAGCAATATCAAATTTTATTAAAAAAATATCGTAAATGTTTTATTTAATGGTGCACAAGATACAGCATCTGCCTAGTCTGGGACCAACGCTATTTCTATACTGTAATTTGAATGTTGATAAACAATTTTTTCATTAACTTTTATTACAAGACTTTCATTGTCTTTTGAAGTTATGGGCCATAGTCCTGTTTTTACCGTAAAACGGTCACTTTATAAAGCCTACTACTCATTAACGGCTTCATTTGAAAAAAAATGTTATAGATTCATGTACTTTGCTATACCTTTACTATAACAGGATTTTTTCGTATGACTAATACTTTTGCCTTAAAAAAGTATTTGCCAAAACGCAATTTTTGAGTTAACAAAATCAGCTATGCAGATTACATGGTGCTGCTGGGTCCGTCGGCGGGAGCAATCAGAGAGATGCTTGAAACGTGTGAGTTCTACGCTGCCGCACATGGCTTAAAATATAATGTTAATAAATGTGAGTACATGGTCTTTGAGGTCAGCGGCAAACGACGGGGAGAAAGAACCGATTTGCTTATGAACGGGTCACCAATGAATAGGGTGACAACTTTTAAATAGGGCATTGTTTTGTGGCTGACCTCACGGACGATGTGGACATTGAGTGGGAGCGCAGGGCTCTAGCGGTCCGGAGCAATATGTTGTCGCGTAGATTTGCGCGGTGTACATGTCAAGTAAAAGTTAAACCACTTTTCAAGGTTTATTGCCAAAGTTTGTACAAAGGCAATCTATGGGTCAATAGTACTAAGAGATCGCTGGAGGCCCTGCGCGTCCAATTTAACAATACTTTCAAGATGTTGTTGAGGCTGCCTTGTTACTGTAGCGCGTCGGAAATGTTTGCGCAAGCCCGCACCGACGGCTTCTATGAAATTATACGCAAAAAACTGCGTTGCTACTATGGAGAGTGAGGGGAAGTCAAAACAGCATTCTGAAAACTGTAGCCGAGAGCCTCGGATCTCCGATTGTACAAAAGTTTCTGCGGAGGTTGATTTTTACTAATACTAGACAATAAGTTATTTTTATATGGTACTACACTTTATGGATATTTCGAAATAAAGCATTCTATTCTACTATTCTTAAAATACCCACAAACTCCTAAAACTCAACATGTAGGTAATCATTTTTCATATTTTCCATATACAAAGTGATGTATAGAAAATATGAACATATTGAGTTTTTGGGGTTTACAGGTTTTCTAAAGCGGGGTCGAAATTTTCATAATTTTTGCGATTTGACACACCATTTAGCGACACGAGTATAAGCAAAATAAAATAAAGATGCAGTACTGTTTTTGCACCTGAGGTCGAGGTGTGAATTTTAGTTGATGACAACTAATTTTATTCCACACCTTTTTTACATTGTAGTCACAAAAAATATTTAAAGATAGTTTTTTTTTGCAGAATAGCTTTTACATTCAAAAGAAAAGAATTGGTAAATAGTGATGGTTTAATTAGTTTAGTTCGGCTGTACAATCTATCTATACAAATATCGGCTTAGGATCCATCATTACATTCTGGAGTCGTAGGCAAAAATGACAGACCTACGTGCGCCCCAACATATTCTTTGGTCGTCGCTTGGTCAGTGTGAGCGTGAGGTTGGTGAGGCGCCCAGGGGCACCGCGGCACCCGGGAAGGTACTTACAGTATGACAGTCGAAGTCGTGCAGTCGCACGGTGAGCGTGAGGTCGGTGAGGCGCGTGCGCAGCGCGGGCGGTGGCGCGGGCGGTGCGGGCGACCACGCTGCCGCCGCGCCCGGGAAGGTACTTACAGTAAGATGGTCGAGGTCGTGCAGCCACACGGTGAGCGTGAGGTCGGTGATGCGCGTGCGCAGCGCGGGCGGCAGCGCGGGCGGTGCGAGCGACCACGCGGCCGCCGCGCCCGGGAAGGTACTTACAGTAAGATGGTCGAGGTCGTGCAGTCGCACGGTGAGCGTGAGGTCGGTGAGGCGCGTGCGCAGCGCGGGCGGTGGCGCGGGCGGCGCGGGCGACCACGCGGCCGCCGCGCCCGGGGTTACCGCGCCGCCCGGGAAGCCGCCCTCGAAACTGTGCCAAACATTACTTCATTATATTCTAATACACTGTAACTTCATACTTGACCGCCCCGTTGCTCTCATATTACTACTTTACAAACATTAAAATTCTTATAGATACAAAACAAAGCCCTTAGTGAAATGCTACAAAAATACATTAATCGTCGAAATATTCAGTATGAAAAGTAGTACGTTCAATTGAATACTAGTTTGTCATTACAAAAATCGTCAATGCTGTAAAAGGCTTTATTTATTAACAAAACCCTGAGTTTATTTTTAAACATGTTCACATTCTGAATATTCTTTAATTCTGCTGGTAATTTACTAAACAATTTGACAGACTGCACGCGTGACGAGTGTTTCACAACATTAAGCTTTGCCCGCAGAACAGTAGGAAGATCTTTTCTGCGAGTACCTACTCTATTTTTCCTTAAAATATATCTGAGAGATCTGATAGCGTAACACGCACTACTTATTGTATTCGTAATTGAATCTATTTCTGGCTTCCAATTAAGCGAAAAATCAATTTGTACCCCCAAAAATTTTTAAAACTTTCTACCATGTCTATTTTCCTGACTAAGGATTCTACGTCTACTAAAGCTTTGTTCTTAACTGTAGATCTAAATATCATACATTTTGTTTTACTTACATTTAATTTAAGATTATTCATATCGAACCAGCTTTCACAAGCAGCTATCAATGCATTTAATTTATATTTTAAGGTCTCCATATTGTCAGCAGCTATAACAGCACTCGTATAGTCCGCAAATATTATCAAGTCAGTATCCGGGAAAATGTTTATAATGTATTCAGTAAGATCGTTAAGAAATATTATAAAGAAAAGGGGACCCAACACCGAACCCTGCGGAACACCTCTAGTTACAGTAAAAGATTTCGACTTATAAATTTCTTCCACACATTCGTGAAATGATTTAATTTCAACGTACTGTTTCCTATTGGTTAAATAATAACTAAAAAGTTTTAAAACATTTTCTCTAACACCGTAATGCTCTAACTTATCCATTAGAATGCAATGATCTACAGTATCAAACGCAGAACTTAATTACCTTTTTATAAGTTCTAAGATACTGTTCACGATATTTTAATAACGATGTGTCACACCTGCCATTAGGCTTATTTATAAAATTTAGTAATCGCTTAATTTTGCTGGATGTCCTTATTACTTTCGTTAGCCATTTAGATCGGCCAGTTTTTTTAAATGTTGATTTTAATTTTAGTTTTTTTAAAGTACTAAAATGTAGTTCTTTGATTTTTCGGATAAACGTGTTTGTACCGAAATTCTATTCGCTCCAGTAGTTTCTATCTGAATGCATTATCATTATTCTCGTTATAATCTTCGTTCTATGTATTTACAACTAACACTTTGTGTATATGTAACTTTTTGCAAATATGCTGTACAGAAGAGGGCTGCATGTCCATCCGCTACTCGATTGTGGTCAATGTCTGTACTGCCAATATTTCTATCACAGGTGTTGGTCAAAATATTATCTATACACGATTCGGAGTTATTTCGCACAAATGTAATTGAATCAAACAAATATCTAAAATTATAGCATTTCAACAATGATGTAAAACAACTTCTTTTATTGTCCTGTTTTGACGAGTCAATATTAAAATCTGCGCAGATAAAGCATATTTTATTGAAAAAGTACTGCAGTAATCGTTCCAATCTATCTAGGAAATTTCATAGCCTTTTACAAATGTCCAAGTCCTCAACATGTCTATTTTTATGTGTTAATGCTTAGAACCACCTCTTGTTTTATTTAACCTTGTGTTGAAAGAGCTTACGATATAATTAGGAAAAATCAAATTGTGATACCATTATTTGGTTTAAAAAAAGTTCACTTATACAAATAAAGCTTATTTCGTTTGGTAATTCACATTCATTTCGAGTTCATCCTTCTTGTTATTTATTCCGCATGCGTTTTGGTGAAAAATTGTAATATGTGAGTGACTATCCTTAAATATAGCCAAGCTGTTGAAACCACCAGCCACGGTACTAATCTGGAATAAGCTCACTGTGTTGTTCAACTTCCTCATTTGAATATTCAGAATACGTGTCAAT
Source organism: Dasypolia templi (assembly GCA_963555695.1). NCBI lineage: Eukaryota > Metazoa > Arthropoda > Insecta > Lepidoptera > Noctuidae > Dasypolia > Dasypolia templi. The sequence continues at coordinate 2,160,113 of OY743148.1, read as the reverse complement.
TTCTATTATCAGTTGCTGTATTTGATCAAATATACTAGTAAAACCTGTATTTATTTATTTTAAAAAAGCACAGCCACATCACATACATTAAGCTTATGCTAGAAATAATCTTAATAACTAAAGGACCAATGTACATGGCAATTACGGAGTACATAGCATTGACAATATCTTGCAGCCTTGAAATTTAATATACTAAACTAAAACTTAGATAAACTAAAACAGATTAACGTGAATCAAACCCGAAACAAAATTAGAATAGTAAGAAATATGTAAAAATAAAAGTTTAAGTTAAAAAAAATACCATCTTTTGAGACTTTTTGCAGAGTTTGTTGACATGAGGACTATTTCAAAAAATCCAAATATGATTTTTGGTATTTACGAAAAGTGATGTTTACACTGTGGGGTGCTCACGACCACTCATGTGCGGCTTCTTAAATTGCAAAAGTTGACATTAGTTAGTCAACCGAAGGAATTAATTCATTTTCGAATTTGTTGATCAGTTGCAGCAAATGTGATTCCTTTGTTTAGGAAAGTCCTATAGTATGATGTGTGACGGTTGGGATTTAAAACACTGTGTGAGTCAATTTTGCACTTCGTCTTTGATCGAACTGGTCTTTTTTATGGTGGTTTTGATGAACTTGGGTCACAATTATTTTATGGTTTGCAGTCTTTTGTTTATATAAATAGTTAATGTTGTATTTTCTTCACGTTTCTTATTATAAGGCAGAGTTTATTGCTTAAAGTTGAATACGTATTTACTTCAGTTTGTGTATGAAATCCGTGGATAACACTGTCACTCATGTATTAGGTGATGTTTATTGGTTCACTTAGGTTTTGTTCACTTAACAGCACTAATAGTATTTTCGATTTTTTTCTAGTAACAGAGCGTTTGTTTTTACTTTAGGCTAGACGCAGCGCCAATGGCAGGCATAAAATCCAAATGAGAGATCAGATTCCCCTCATTCGTGTTAAATTGCTTTCCCATAGATCTATGACACAATAATATGTCCTGCGTTGAGAATTGTTTAAATTCCGTTGAGATTGTCAGCCGCGACCGTAATTCGGCTAGAAAGATTATTATTATTACATAATTGATGTATATTCCCCTTTCAACCCAATTGTACAACATAATTCGCAATCATCGACCTCAATAATTCGTCCGACTACAAGAAGCAGTCTTTATCCTGGTACATCTTATAGGTAACATCGGACTGCCTCGTTGGTCTAGTGCAGTGATTCCCAAAGTGGTCCAGGTGGACCCCCAGGGGCCCACGGGAGACTTGCTGGGGGTCTACGTAGGCGTGAACAAAAAATGGGGGTCCATAAGATGTTAATGGGGGTCCACGAAAATTTATCTGCTTTTGATAGTAAAGAGCAAAAATGTAAGCATAGTTTTTATAAGGGCCTACCTACATTGTTTAAGTACCTAACTAAGCAGATAATATTTTAATAAGGCAAGCGACTGTTACTTGTCCAAACTTGCGTATTCGATATTACGTACAATTTCGTGTACAGACTTGCAAAGCGCTATCCGCCCGACAATGCTTAATCATTAAGCCTTAATGCTTGTTCAGACATGAACTTGATCACCACTATAAATACTTGATGCCAAAGGCAAACTCATTCATTTGTTTCCGGAATTTCGAAAAAAAGGTGTGAGAAAATTGATACCGTTTTGTGAAAACGTCTGTATTTGTCTTAGCGGTTTATTAGTTGGTCCCTTTACAAGCCGTAATTCTATTTCCGCGTGCTGACAAAGGCTGCGGTGTGATACCTATATTCATAAAAAAACTTGGTTACTAAAACATTTTTTTTACAGGTAAGGTAACTGACACGAAACATGGCTACAGCAAAGAAAAAATGTCGACAATATAGTGTCGATTATTTGAAATATGGTTTTGTTCCATCAGAGGCAGACAAACAATTGCCCATGTGCCTATTATGCAACAAAGTTTTGAGCAATGACTCTATGAAACCATCAAAGCTCGAAGATCATCTAAAAAGGTGTCATACTGATAAAATAGGTAAAGATTTAAAATATTTTCAAACATTGAAAGAAAAATATGAAAAGAGACCCACCATGCACAGTATGTTCGCTTCAACGTCTCAAAGTAACGATGATGGCTTGCGGGCATCTTACAATATCTCATTACTTATAGCAAAATCTGGAAAACCGCACACTATCGGAGAACAATTAATTTTACCCGCTGTTGAAGAGGTTTTAAAAACTGTTTTGCACAAATCTCCATTTGACGTACTAAAAAGAATTCCATTAAGTAACAATACTGTACAAAGACGCATTGATGAAATGAGCTCTGATATCGAAAGCTTTTTGTGCAATCATCTGCAAAAAACTCATTTTTCTATACAACTGGACGAGTCAACGTTACCCGGTAATGAAGCATTACTATTGGCATATGTCCGATTTATTATGGAGGAAGAAATTCACGAAGAATTGCTATTTGCCAGAACTTTGGAGACTGACACTAAAGGCGAATCAATATTTAATGTCCTGAGTAATTTTTTTACGGAAAAATCGATTCCATTTACAAACATTATTTCAGTGGCAACAGACGGAGCTCCTGCAATGGTCGGGCGATATCGTGGGTTTATAAGTCATCTCAAAAGAATTGTACCAGGACTTACAGCTATTCATTGCGTAATCCACCGACAACATCTTGTGGCAAAACATTTAAGTGACAGGTTGAACCAATCTCTTCATTTTGTAATAAAAGCTGTCAACAAAATCAGAAGCAATGCATTGAATACGCGTTTATTTGCTCAATTGTGCGACGAAAATGATGAAGACTTCCAACGACTGCTCTTACATACTGAAGTACGCTGGTTGTCGAAAGGTGCATGCTTAACGAGATTTTACTCTGTTTTCGATTCCATATTAGAGTTCTTAGAAAGTAGAGATCCAGATTTAAAAGAAAACTTGATCAAATTCAAAGCAGACATTGCGTATTTGACAGATTTGTTTAAAAAATTTAATGATATTAACTTGCAGTTACAAGGGGACAGCCTGAATTTAATAAAAACAAAGGGGATAATTTCGGCTTTTCTTGGGAAATTGAAATTTATGAAGCAAAACATTAGTCGGCGCGAATTCTCTCAATTTCCAAACTTGTCGCAGGTAGAATGTATTGATGAGGATATCCATACCTACAGTCAACATTTAAGTGCCCTGCATGATGACTTCAAAACCAGGTTTGAAGATATGCTGACGATGGACATACCACCATGGATCATAAATCCATTTGATGAAACGGAAGTGGCCAATGTTGTATTACAAGAGGAGCTGCTCGAGCTAAGCACTAATGAGGAGCTGAAGGTGAAATTTAGAAAAGGCTACCAAACATTTTGGCTGCAAGCAAAAATACCCGAAAAATATCCTGGACTGTGGGAAATCGCAAGGAAATTTTTAATAGCTTTTCCCTCGTCATACCTTGTCGAAAGGAGTTTTAGTGCCGTTACAAACCTCTTAACAAAAAAAAGGAGCAAATTAAACATCACAGAGCGGGGGGATTTGCGGTTATTGCTCACAAAAATAAAGCCAAACATTGATCGTTTGCTGACACTCCATCAGATACATCCTTCCCATTAATTAAAATTATGACCTGAACCTATATTACCTTAATAATTTTTTCTTGTAATTCTATTCTTTTAATAAATAAAGTGTTATAAAATGTACCATTTTTCGTTTTTATTTACATATCGGAATATAGGGACAGAACTCAGAAGTGACACAATTTTTATTTTTTGGCGACTTTAAGAATGTGGTAGAAATGTAGCAGCAGGGGGTCCACCGAAACCAGTAAAATTTTGAAAGTGGTCCACGAGAAAAATAAGTTTGCAACCACTAGACTCTAGTGGTTGCAATCGCTACTGCTGAGCATGTGGTCCTGGGTTCGATTCCCAGGTTGGGCAACGTGTAATTGGGTTTCTCTATCTGGAATTTCTCAGTAGCAGCCCGCAGTATGGATATGTGCCCGGTTGATGGCAATAGGCTCGCCCCCTATTACATGGGACTTAAACATAACTGGCGAAATGTGGGTGTACAGGTACACCTCTGCCCAACCCTTCGGGGAAACAAGGTGTGATGTTATGTTATGTTTAAATATCATATAGGTAACATCAACCTAGTTTTTATGACGTTGAAACAGCAGTAATTTTGATTGAAAAGTGACCTTACTCTGACGACAATAAAGAGCAATGTGAAAAATGTTGACGGTGATGAAAAATCTGAATATAAAAAAAAAACCTGTACGGACTGTAGTGATACTCACCAATCCCATTCCTCACTGACGTCGGTCATCAGTGGTCTTGATTGTTTTGGTGGCTCGTCGAGAAGTTCACCTGATGATGTATCACATCCTAGGAATATTTTTGGGGCATTTAGTATACGACAAAATTATTTTTCTAATCGTCGCCGTGCAGTGAAAACCTTGTAATAGGCAATAAACATTATTTTACAGAGGAACATAAACACTGCCGGAACAATGATCGCCATTAACGTTTCCCGAGGTTCTCATAGAAGGCTTTAGAAGCATCTTAAAGCTGTGCACGATTGTCGTTAAAATGCATTACGAGGTTTTCTACAATTTTCTTCACGACGCCGACGTTTTCCTTGCACGGCGACAATAAGCGAAATTGCCGTTTTTAAAGAGCTTCCAATTATTATATTCTACTCGTTCGTTATCGATGATTTCTCACCTGGCGTGCTAGGCCGGCTGGTGTCCACATCATAATCGGCTATGGCTATTATTCTCTCGTTACCCGCCAAATCCGTTTCCGCTTTAGTTTTTAAATGGACTGTTGATCCAGGACCTATGACAAAATCATCTTTCTAAATGGCCATTACACACTATCTGTCATTTTCTGACGTAATTCATTCAATAAACAACAGTATTTGTTTTAAAAAAACTTTATTATCAGGCTTCGTGTGTTCGTTCAACAAATTAATTAAAATTTATGGAAGTACAACTTTTCTTGTAACAAAACTGCCGGATGATAATGACCTTGAATTAGCTTTTGTTTCGTTTTATACATTGTAAGTTTGTTGTCTACTTGACAATATATTTTACACTGTCGGTCGTAATCGTCAATACTTCACTCGTTTTCGAGACTTACCTATATCATTGACCAGTAACAGACCAGTCTCTCCAGTCACAATAGCAGTGACGACAGCAGTCCGGTCCGTGCAGGCAGCAGCCAGGTCCAGTAAAGCCCTGGCACCGGCTGGAGTCACGGTAACATTGAGCATATCTCTAGCCTCCACTGCTATGTAGGTGCAGGATTTGTCTACGTAGGTCTCTGTTTCGAGGCCTGAGTCTACGCTGTCTTCGCGGACCACGGGGTCCTGCGAAAATATTTACAAATTTTAAATAACGAGATTAACAGTTTATTTATTAGCAGAGTCTGCTCGTCTCAATAAGTTTCGATGTGAAGTTTCTCAACATAAACGGATTACCAAGATATTGCCACACCACTGCAACACCCAAAGAAATCATCCTTGATTTGAACGAACTAACCTGTAATGTCACAGTTTTATGTTCCGTCTCCTTCTTCCCCTTGACGTCTCCGTCTGTAAACGTGACAGCCTTCTCGTTCTCGTCATGTTCACTGCCCACTTCCACTTCGCTGTGTTCTGGAGCTGAAGAATCTTCTTCATTGCTCATCTCTTCGGCACTTGAGTCACTGTATGATAAAAATATTGTAATGGTCATCAAAAATAATGTACCAGAAAGGGTTATTTGATGTAGGACCACGAAGTAAAACTGGTATCTATTTATCACGTGCTTTGCCGATTTTTCAATAGACAGAGTTATCTGAAGCATAAATATGGCGGTTAGCATAATAATATTTTCTATACAAAAGCTGCCACACCACAATTTTTATTCCCCATAAAACACCTAATAAAACTCGACCGTTTTTTTTTCTTCTAAAGATCAAATTGTGAAGATGTCGGATTTATCAAAGTTGAATATTCAATTCGAAATACACTTAGATAGTCAAAAATGGCAATAAGTACGGTTTGGTTTGTTAATAGTAGATATATTTATACACTACAAATATTACTTTAATTACTTATTACACAAAGGTACAGACTAGCCTAGGCTAACCTAATGAATAATATAGGTATTACTTCTTAAGTAATATCACAGCATTTTTATATAGGTACTAAATTAGGAACTTTCACTGACAATCTTATTATTTTTATACATATACTGTAAATATAAAAACGAACTACTACCCACCCATTCGCTCACTTGACCGACTACTAACGAAATCTCAAAAACGATTAAACCTACAAACTTGAAATTTGACTAGTTATTTATATAAATAACTTACTCAGTAAATAGATGTCCAATGGCAGTCGCCAGCTTATCCATGAGCCCATTCTCATTCTCAGAGTCCGATTCATCAGCATCCAGTAATCCCAAGAAAGACATATGTCCAGCACTAAAGTCCACGTTATAATGCTTACTCTCCCTGCCATTAGGGTTCCTTATAAACGTCATCTCATTGTCAGTATCGCATTCGTCTGCTGAGGTTTCGGATTCAAAGCCGTTTCGCTTCTTGGATCTTTTGGATTGGTCTGATGCGGTCGAGGAGTCTGCTTCTGTTTCTTGATGGCTCGAAGTGTCCAGACGAGAAGACATTGGGTAGGCTTTTGCCTGTTGGGAGACGTTGATAGAATTTGAGGTAGGGTAGGTACAGTCAGAGAAATTAACTGTTATGTAAATTGAAACGCTACGTCAATTTGCCGTGTTAAACCCATTACATACAAATGACTAAGAAGCTGTAATTAAAATATACGGACTATTTAAATTGGTAGTTTTGCTTAATAATCATTTCCCTGACTTTACACTTTAAAGTTGTGACACTATGTGATAATAAGAATAGTGTAGTAACCTGCCAGGTCGTCACAGGTGTAGGTCGACAATCACTAAGGTGCTTGTTGTCATTTACAATACATGTACCATGAGTATGTTGTGGCATCTGCACCGGGTTATACGCTCCGTCTGTATTATCGTGTAGTTAAGCTCAAATTACTTACACCGACTACCAACGCCATTATTATTTTATGATTTACATGTATATAAATTAAATTAAATAAAACTTTATTTCAGACGAAGGTCCATATTCTGTTAGTATTTTTAGTTTTTACAAGTTGATAACTAATTAATTCCTAAGACTGTTGCTCCGGCAGCGATCATTTCAGAATGCTGTTGCCACTACCGCGCAGGCGCTATGGTATGGAGGTCAAAGTCAAATAATTTATATCAAATAGGCACACAAATGGCACTTTTGAACGTCAACAATATTTTTTTATTGATTCTAGTTGCCCCTTCCAAAAGGTAGTTTCGAATGGGCAAGAAACTCCACCGTTACTCTTTTAAAATGTTTAACAATATTTTGTACTTGTTCATTAGTTAATTATTTAATTATATGTGAAGAAGATGCAGCTAGAATAAAATTACTATAAAGCAATGGCGGGTAAATTTATTATGTCATAAATACATGGTGCTCACATATTTACAAATATTGTTAAAGTAAATGATTTCGCTCAAATTTTTTACAAGTAATAATTTTAATTTCAGAATCAATGTCATAAGGAGTCCAATTTCTTTCGCATGATAGCATGGAAACCATCTGTGCAGCCTTCCACGAACATTCTCGAAGCACTACAACGCCATGGCAGTCCCAACAGCATTCTAAAAGCATTACTACATTGAACGCGCAAGACGTTGAAGGCTCAGCGCGTGTATGACAGCCACAGGCCACTCGTGTAAAATGATTGACGGAACGCCTTAAAAGGTTTATTTTAACGTCTGCAGTAAGAACCTGCGGGCAAGCATATTGCTCCTTACAGACAACGCCCTGCGCTCTCTCTCCAAATCTGCGTCCTCTCTTAGGTCACTTGTGATAATGTGGCCAAGGTACCTAAAACCGTCAAGAACCTTCGGTATTACGCCGTTGAGACTTATGGGCGGAACACTACGCGGAACGAAAAAATCTAAAACTGATCTTAGAATTTCAGGTTTAAACAAATAATCAAATCAACGGACTCAATTGTGTGTCAAAAAAGTGGCACTACAAATTGGTACACTTGGGGGAGACGTGTTCTTGAGTGGAGACCGCGAATCGGCAAACGTAAGGTAGGACGCCCTCAGGCTAGGTGGAGCGACGATACGAGCAGGGAGGCTGTTAGCAGCTGGATGAGAGTTGCGGAGAATCGAACTGAATTGCGTTGGCAATTGGAGAGGCCTGTGTCCAGCAGTGAACTACTGCAGCCTGATGACGATGATGATGAGGACAACAAATTGACATTCACGGGTACGGTTTCCGATCTATTTGTTTACATTTTCATCAGATACTTTTGAAACAGACCATACAAAATGACATACCTGGAACAGCGTAGCAGTAATCTCCCAAGGTCGGTAAACATTCTCATTCTGAACCACAGGCTCAATGAGAGGCTCCCAAGCATCCACTCGTTCATTATAGCAGGATGCTATGAGGCTGATTGAGGCTGTACCGTGCAGTTGCTGGGACCAGTCGTGTAGGGACACCTCGGATTTCATCTGGTAAGTATATGGATAGGATGTTATTTGGTTGTTATTAATTAGGTATATTGTATTTTATTAATGTTTTTTTTTGTTGTTACTTATTTAGTACATTTTAATTCCATTTTAAATAATAAATATAAAAAATACATGTATTATATTAATCAAAACTCACCTTCATCATCAACACAGGTACCCTGACCGTCTGTTCCATTTCAAACATGACCCTGACGCAAGGCACTGACATGATAAACGTCTCCGAGGGTCTAACGCTCGGGTACTTCGGCTGCACATACCCCTCCTCAGGGCTTATCATCACGTAAGGAGTCAGCTTCTTAGGAGACCAGAGATCTTCATCCTGCTTTTCGGCCTTCGGGTTGTAAGTGGCGAAGTTGAAAAGCTCCTTTTCGTCAGGGATTGTAAGTTCTGATGTAATTTCTTCGATAATGTCTGTGGGAATAACAGTTGTTTCAGATAGTTCTTACATTTTTATGTGGGAGAAATACCTATGACTAGACTTAACTAGATTTTCAACGCACTGCTTAGCGCCGAAAGTCCAACAGTGCGCTTTTTGACGCGCTTTGTTGGATTTTACGAGTAATGCTTGGCTCAATTCAACTCTCAGAATATCCAGTGTGCAATAAAAATCGTCGCGTTAAAAAAAACGGGCATGCGCACAGTCAGTGACCTGCATAACCCGACCCCTCTTCCCCTTTTCTTTTTTGTAAGAAGGGTCAGGAAATTAACAGTACTGACCTTACGAGGGCTTAGAAAAGTTTAATTTGACAGGCCTTTACTCAAATTTAATAGGATAGTCTCAATAGCGTACGCCAAAAAGCTGACTCAGGCTGAATTGGTACTCACCTACAACAGTATGAACTGTAGTAGCAGCGACATGCACCTCAATCTCTGACACCGACATCTTGACCCAAATACCTTCCTCAATATTCTTGAAGGCCTTTGAAAACTCTATATCACAAGGCTTCAAGACCAACTGTGGGGGCAGATTCTTAAGTTTTGACTGTAATTTGGACATGATCTGAAGTCCTGCTAAGGAAACGACGAAAGATTCGCTGTTGGAGTGACAGGAGTAGTCGATAAGGAGTTCTGTTCGGAGGAGGAGGGCGTGTCCTTCAGTCTTCGTCAGGTCTGTGAAGAACATGATCTCTGGTTGACGGAACTGGATCGAAATTGATAAGCTTTGTTGCTCTTCTGATACTGATGTTGCTGAAAGAAACGCGAGAGAAAAATGCAATCAAATATTTCTGTTTTATTCTTGATCAGGTAATTTTTTATGAAATTTCATCGGTTCGAGTTCGATTCCCGGGTTGGTTAAAGTGTTATTTTTCATCTAAAATTTCTCGGTAGTAGCCCGGAGTCTGGGTTTGTGCCCGGTTGATGGCAATAGGATCGCCCCCTATTACATGGGACTTAAACATAACTGGCGAAATGTGGGTGTACTACAGGAACACCCTTGCATGCCTTCGGGAAGGGATAAACAAAGTTAATAATATGTTATGTTTTCATCAGCATACATACATATGCGAAAGGAAATCAAGACACAAGAAACCAACCTGCAGAATAGTACCCGCTGGTAGAATCACTGGAGCTGGGTAGCCTGGCCGCACGGTTGTTGTTTCCAGTCTTTGACGGATGCACATCACCCACGTACCCATGGTTTACGACACCACCTTCCATTGTCTTCTCACCTGCAGGGAAAATTATAGTAACTTCGATTTACGAATACCTTAACAACCATAAATTGAAACCTTGTCATGTTTCAACCAGTCAGGGATATTAACAGTATTCGTCAATTTGCAGTGTCATAGTCATTTTATACAACCGTCAAAGAATGACAGTTGTGATTTAAATATACGAACAATTTAAGTAGGTAATCGTTGGTAATTTGCTCAACAATTAATTTTCCCTGATTTTGCGATCCAAATGGCGATGAAAAAAATGCACTGGAAAGATGTGGCGTATTACAACAATCACTTAATGTGAAGTCCAAAAGTGATCAACGTTTCCGTAGGGTGATCGTACCAATCGTTAGTAAAAAAATCGAAGCTCATTTTTTTTGTGATCCGACTGTCGTTTACTTTTTGCCAATTATCTTAAGACACCTAAAATCTAACCGCTAGGTCTAGAAATATGGAGTTTTGCAAGGGTATCTTTTAAAACGAAAGTGAGCACTAAGAAAGGATTTAACTAAATTCATCCCCTTACATACATACACTCAAGCCTTCTTCCCATGGGGGGTGGGCAGAAGCCACAACACGCCACCTGCTACGATCCTTACATACTCATTTTGTCTCGTTTACGTTCATACATCTGCAGCCTATCTGCGTAACACAGAATCGTAAACGATTACGACTAAACTGTTGTATTTTGACAGTTCAACAACATTCATTGCGTTATTTAGATTGTTGAGCAGATTTTTTTATCGAACCTATGAAGCAATGTATAAGCAATCTGTTTCAAAACGATTCAGATTCTGATTGATTGTGTATTACGCAATTAGGGTGCTGGTCATACACGCACGCCGGTGGCGAGTGCTACGCACCTGACCTTTTTGAAGAACATCATCAATAAGGTCACTGTATGTCCTCCTAGGGCGTCCTCTCCCAGCGTTTCCACTCACATCTGCCTCTTAAGTAACTGTTTGCTAGTCTCCTTTCATTCATCCTCTCAACATGACCAAACCATCTAAGCATACTCTTTTCAATTTTTGTCCCCTTATGGGATTATTAAATATAGGTAACGACAGTTTGTATTGAAGTTGGTAATTTTTTTGATGGGAAATTCCATCGCGCACGCGGCTTATCTGGATATGACTTACCAGGCATAGCGTCCAGTAGCGTCCTCGCCAGCTGCAACAAGAACGGCAGCGCGAGGTTGAGCCTGCTGCGGTCCACGCGCACGTCGGCGTGCCGCGCGCGCGCGCCCGTCACGCGCACGCTCGCGTCGATGAGTGGCGGCCGCCGCACGCTGATGCATGCGTCCGCGGCGTCCGCGCTCGTGCCGCCTTGAGACTGGAAGATTCTGCGGGATCAAATAAAAAATAATAACGAAGATGGAGGCATGAACCTGACTCCTACCGAAAGGACTGGCTCGCAATGGCAAGTGTATGTAAAAGGCAGAGGGAGGCCTCTGCTCAGCAGTGGGACATAACGCGCCAAATAGGTAGATAAAACAAGAACTTTATTTTAGGAATACCAATGTTTTTCTGATGGAATGAAGGATGCAGAATATGGTAAAAAGGTAAGATGGTGTCGTTGCTGAGATCGAGGTACTAACTGCCACAGACTACAGCTATTGTAATCGTTAACTGCCTCCCTCATAGCAAAGTCAGTTATATACAATGTGTTAGTTAATGCATTCTATGATAGTTTATTTTGTTTAGAATCGATTTCTGTAATTTTTCAAGAAGGTAATACTTTTCCCAAAAATAATTAAAACTACGTAAAATACAGTCACACTTCCGCTGCACAGTCAAAACAAATCAAAATGAACGCAGTACCTACTACGCTAGACACATAAACGTGCGTGCGTAGATTTGTAATGCAATTTTCTCCTACAATCAGTGTATATAACAAATTTTATAAATAAACAACGTTTACATAATTTAAAAAACCGTGTATGTATTACGATAATATATTCTAATTTAGGTGTTTGGTTGTGTGCGGTAATTCCGGGACATGTTGTTTATTTCACATCGATTTCAACGTTCGCCATCCCTCCTGCAACAAACACGACTCATTGTCTATTTTGTCCCATCTCACTCACCTCTTAATAACAATTCCGGGATCCGGTCTGATATCCTCAACGAGCAAGCTCTGCAGACTAGCCTTGGCTTCCAGACTTCCATCGGAGCTGTACTCCATCTGCAGCATCGCTTCGCCAGCAGTCAGCTTCGCTAGTCCATGGTTCAAGTCTCTGACAGGAGAACTGAGAACCTCATCCATGTCTGAGAACAGTTTTAGTTCTATGCCATCTAGGATAAACCTGAAAATTATAATAAAAATAAAAATTTGTGTAAACACATTTCGAATTCAGGGTCAAATTAAATTGGTTAGTGTAACTCCGTAAACGTGCTGGTTATCGTTAATCTAATAACAAAAAACAAAAAAAACCTTAATTTCAGATACTTGAAATTTTAAGTTTGGCAAATCTTTTATTTTGCTTTAGTGTAATTGGATGTCGATGATCTGTGAAGTTTCTCTAGCTAATTTAATTAAACCCTGCATTTTTGACGTAGTTCCAAAAAAGTGAGATTTAACTAGTTTGGTTTGAAGTATGTGTACAGACATCCGCAAGTCAAGGAAATAGCTTGACAATGACAGCGTCTTTATTTCGAAGCGGTAACGACTGTTTTTATTTATTTATTCAAACTTTTCGAACCCAAAGAGGTACACAGGCGGATTTAATGCCTTAGGCATTCTCTACCATTCAACCAAAGGTGGTGAAGAGATAAGATGGCAGGTGCTTTAGTTGATGGGAACAATGATGGAAAAAAAAATACTTTTCGAACCCAAAGAGGTACACAGGCGGATTTAATGCCTTAGGCATTCTCTACATTCAACCAAAGGTGGTGAAGAGATAAGATGGCAGGTGCTTTAGTTGATGGGAACAATGATGGAAAAAAAAACTTTACAAAATATATAAGTTGTGTTGTGTGATGTAAAATAGATATTGTGTAACTTATAATACACATACATACTTAAAAAAAAATTACAATATATAAACAACATTTAAACAAATTTAAGTGTGAAAGGTGTTGAGATGAATCTACACTATTTGTTGTGAAAATAAGTTCTCTGCAATTTCAGATTAAATGCATACCGACTGGTGGCCGTCCTGATATCAAGATGAAGCGCATTCCAAAGAAGAATGGACTGAATATGAAAGGAAGAATGAACAAAGTCAGAAGTATGAGAAGGACAGAGTAGAAGAAGATTGTTGGAAGAACGCAGTTTCTTAGCGTGAGATAAACATAGATATTGGAAGTGAGACATAAGATAAGAAGGAGTAGTGGGAGAGCTGAGAAGGGAGAAAAGTGTGGTCAAAGCGCGCAAACTTCTATGGCGAATGGACATCCATTTGAGCTCAGACCTATAGCTCGACACATGGTCATATTTTCTGAGGTTATATATGAACCAGATACAATTGTTGAGCAATCTGTCGAGCTTATCCAAAAAAAACCGCATTCAAGTCAAAGTAGCACACCTCACCATAGTCGATGATAGGGAAAATCAAAGTCTGCACAAGCATGGCTTTCGTCTTACCGGGTAAAAAGTTTCTCAGACGATACAGGGATCGCAGAGTACCGTTGACCCTTTGGCTAACACTAGAGACCTGGCGTTGCCAGCTTAGTGTCTAGTCAAGATGCAAACCGAGATCTTTCACAGTAGGGGTAATGGGAAATAAGAGGAGGAAGAGAACTGAGCGCTACCCTACCCATCTGGCCTGATACTTTGAGGTGTTTACTAACACCCCAAAACGATCAGACCACTCCTCGATAGCATCTAAGTCTCGGTTTACATCTGCTATAGCGTCCGAGAAATCTCTCACCCGCTCAGCTTGCTATACAATTGAAGTTCATCAGCATAGAGATGATACGAACACCGAAAACAGTGAGTTATAAAAATAATGAAGATGGAAAATAGCAAAGGAGAAATAAAACGATAACCTTGGTATCCTCCATAGCTTCTCTAATGACACCAGTCACTTTAAGGAGAGCGGAGGCTATACTGTGCCGTGGCCTGAATCTAAACTAAAAAGAGCTAACATGATTTTTCCGGTGAAAAAACCCCGTAAACTGCTTGTGTACGCAGGCCTCAAGCACTTTAGACAGGAATGGAGGAATGAAAATTAGAATTTTTTGGGAGAGGGCTGACATAGGCCATACGCCACAGGGATGGGAATTGTCCGGAATCAAGAGAACAGTTGATGATATGGGTAATCGGAAGGGAATCAGAGAAGGCTATCCAGGATCCGAACGACCATATTACGACTGATGCCGTCACAGCCCACAGCCTTGGATTCAATGGACAGGATGAACTTTTTAATTTCGTCCGGAGAGAAGTAAAATGGGACTAGCTAGGCCAGAAATGAAATCGACCGTCTTGGACAACATTTGGCAATCCAAATGACAAGTGGTTGTGAAATGACGGTTGATATCATCAAGGCCAATTGTTTTAGGAAAATCCAAATGACGTGGTCTGCCGATACCAAGAGTACCAAGAAACTTCCAGATATCAGCAGGTGAAGAAGAACATATGTTCTCGAGAATATGGCGGCGTTTAGCGTTGCGTATCATCTAATTACACCGATTTCTAGCAGCTTTAAAAAAGCTCCGAGTTTTTTCACTGCGATCCTTTTTAAATTTTCGAAAGATTTTAAATAGAACAGTTGTACTGAATTTCAGTTGACCGCACTTATGATAATCGAAATAACTAAGTATGTTTTCTCCGAACCCTCACCTTACAACAGCTTCTTTTCTGATCGGTTCTCCTTGGGCGAAGAAAGCTTGCAGTTTTTTGACTGATGTGTCTGATGTTGCTGTGTCAACTGGAGAACTTGGAACTATACTTCCTGCGTTAGACAAAATGTTATATCAGTACTAAAATGTACGTGATCAGGGATTTTACAATAAAAAATAATGGCATATAAACAAATCAGTGAACACCTTCTTTAAAGTTGAGTTTGTAGGCAACTTAGCATGTGATGTTATGCCCACACCTTGCAAAAACCTTCGAAAACATTATTATTAAGAACAAAAACTGATTTTTATTTCTGCAAGTAGGTTTACACATTGTGCACGACAATCATATGTTTAAACGACATGAAGTCGGTGTTACCTATTCGACGTCTCTGAGAAGAAACACCGAAACAAACGCAGAGGTGGAAGAGGTGGAGAGTTTGTTTTAAAGTCCAGATATAATCTTGGCCAGATCGTATGAGGACCATGAACACAAGTGTTTGAAATGGTCTTTTGAAAAGAACCACACATTTTTAAGTGGAACTGTCTAGTCAGCTATACAGCGTCTGTATTTGTGAAAAATATAGCTGGCATGAATTGATAGAAATTTCATACCAATATAATGTCCCTCGCTCAAGTTATCAGTCCACACGGCCATCATGGTAGCCAGGTCCTTCTGCCCCATGTTGAGGAGTACGGTATCTACCGCCACGTCGGCCTCGCATGCCAGTAGCTCGCGGTACAAGTTGATGCTGACCAGCTGTTGGTAGGAGACCGCGCGCTTCATGTCACAGCGCACGGAGACGGGTTCGAGGATTGGTTCCTGAAAAATAATGTGTGTGTGTAGTGAAAACTGGAAGGAGGACGCGCGGGCTCGCGAAAAATTGCAGGAGTGGCGGAAGGCCTTTGCCCAGGAGTGGGACTGTATAGGCAAGTAAAAAAAAAATGAAAACATGAGAAACCTGGACTTCCAAAGTGCCAGCCAGGGTCATAACGGCTCTAGAAAAGGTGATGTTGACCAGTTTGATCAGAATGTTGTCAATAATCGCGTTCTGTATAGGACTGGTCGGTTCGTGGCCAGTGTTCAGCTGCTTGAAGAAGTTTTCTATCAGAAGATCACCTGCAAGAAACGTAAAAATCTTATTAAGATGTCTAACTAAATTCATCAAGAGCAGCTCTCTTGATGAATTTAGTTATGTATCTTTATAATAAAAAAATGGTTATTACAGGAGAAAAAGTGCAACATATTTGCTGTACGTACCCATATTGAGAACCAGTAGATTTGGTGAAGAAGGTTTCTGTGGCAGTAACAATACAGGAGCATGGATCTGAAATGTAAGAATTTAAATAAACTATAGCAACTGATTATGTAATAAAAGTAATAATAGATTTGCTTGCGCCGCCACCGCCGGCAGCTCGCTCGGAACCAGCGGCTCCAGCAGTTGCTGCACACACATACATACCACAAAGACAAGGTTGAGCCTGGTGCTGCACGTCCTCGCGCCCCGCGCGTGTCGCACGGCACCAGCGGCTCAAGCAGCTGCTGCACACACATACATACCTCAATGACAAGGTTGAGCCTGGTGCTGCACGTCCTCGCGCCCCGCGCGTGACGCTCGGCACCAGCGGCTCCAGCAGTTGCTGCACACACATACATACCTCAATGACAAGGTTGAGCCTGGTGCTGCACGTCCTCGGACCCCGCACGTGTCGCTCGGCACCAGCGGCTCCAGCAGTTGCTGAACACACATACATACCTCAATGACAAGGTTGAGATTGGTGCTGCACGTCCTCGCGCCCCGCGCGTGTCGCTCGGCACCAGCGGCTCCAGCAGTTGCTGCACACACATACATACCTCAATGACAAGGTTGAGCCTGGTGCTGCACGTCCTCGCGCCCCGCGCGTGTCGCTCGGCACCAGCGGCTCCAGCAGTTGCTGCACACACATACATACCTCAATGACAAGGTTGAGCCTGGTGCTGCACGTCCTCGCGCCCAGCGCGTGTCGCTCGGCACCAGCGGCTCCAGCAGTTGCTGCACACACATACATACCTCAATGACAAGGTTGAGCCTGGTGCTGCACGTCCTCGCGCCCCGGGCGTGTCGCTCGGCAGCGCGCTCCGCCGCCTGCGCCGCCTCCGCCGGCAGCGCGCTCGGCACCAGTGGCTCCAATAGTTGCTGCACACACGGAACAACAACTCACTCATGGTCGGGAGCAGTGGTCACCCAAAGCGTTATCTTCACAATCAAGACAGGTTACAATATAACGGAACAAGTCACCGTAACCGACATCAGCATTGGATTATTGTTTTGCGAGCCTTTGCTACAATTAATTAATTTCATCAGCACTGTGCTTAACACGGTGAAGGAAAACATCGCAAAGAACCGTTCTAGAACTAAGAA
This sequence comes from Dasypolia templi, assembly GCA_963555695.1. NCBI lineage: Eukaryota > Metazoa > Arthropoda > Insecta > Lepidoptera > Noctuidae > Dasypolia > Dasypolia templi. Next base: position 2,142,657 of record OY743148.1, on the reverse strand, counting down.
CTCTACCAACTCGCATTGAGCGCGCTTGGTTTACAGCTCGTTCCCTCCCACTAAGAGGAGGCCTACAAGACAACAAGTTTAAGACTCTGTTTGGGTTTTCTAAGTTTCTAAGTTTGGGCGGCCCCTGTATTCGCGCCCGCCTGTGTTCCAGCAGTTTGAACGTTATCTAAGACTGATTAAGAAAGTAAAAAAAATAAGTTTATTGATTCGTAAAAAATGTTAAAATATTTATGTATAACACTGGATCCCGCACTAGGATACCCTGTGTCGTAGGATCCAGTCTCTTCGACAGATAATATGAGTTATTAAATATAACAAATGCAACGGTTACAGTATAATGAATTAAACTTAGGACTAAATGGTAACCAAATGTATGTGTGTATGAGATGAGTGAGTATTTGTGCTGATGAATACTTTAAAAATTTAATGTTAAAAGGTTTTCCGTATCAGCATAATTAAGCCCAAGCAGCCAATCCAGAAACTGGTTTTGCACCGAAACTTTTTCGAGGCATTTTAAGCTTATTGTTAACTTTTTCATACAGGTCTGGTCCAATCCGAGAGAAAGCCATAAGGCCAAGAAGGATGGCGAGGTTGGACCCGCGTAACTTAAAAATTAACGGAGCACCGTTCACGTGCAAATTTATATTAATTATAATTACAAGACTATAGTTCTAAATAAAAATATTGATTTATTAAGTGATGGTGTGGCGGCATCTTCACCGCCACATGCGAACTAACGCATCAATCCTGCATCGCGCAATCAGAGTTTACCGCGCAGATAGCATATATACAACTTCCCGACAACAATCATCGGGCAGTTGCCCACCAGATACGACATCCATCTGGTCGGAGGATCCTCCCTTTTCCAAGAGTATGAGTGAACTTTACACCCTGTTCCTCATATCTCTAAACTGGTGACCCCGAGTATGAACGTCAGCGCAGCCTTCGTGCAACTACTTCAGCGTGACGTCATCATCATCACTCCCGCAAGCTTTAGAGCGGCGAGTCACACAGCCAGCCAGCAACCACGGCTTCAACGGGTATTCTGACCATCAGCATGCAGCGCGAGCGCATACCTGGTCATCACCCTCAGCCTCATCAGCAACTTCGGCACAGCACACTGCACATTCGGCCGGTCCACAAGCAGAGCCCTGAATCCCTCTCCTGGTCGAACAACAGCAGCCAGCCACAACCCGGCGCTGTACCATATCCGACCCACTGGAGCACAAGCAGCGCCACCCCGACTCACTGGGGGCATCTTCGCAGACAGTTCCGACTCACCGCGAACTACGCGACACCTGGTTCCGACCCACAGGAACCTCAGCTGACACTGGCAAAATGCATCGCAAGATACAAGACTTAGCCCACTATCGACCTCCGGTCTCCGGAGGGGAGTGATGTGGCGGCATCTACACCGCCACATGCGAACTAACGCATCAATCCTGCATCGCGCAATCAGAGTTTACCGCGCAGATAGCATATATACAACTTCCCGACAACAATCATCGGGCAGTTGCCCACCAGATACGACATCCATCTGGTCGGAGGATCCTCCCTTTTCCAAGAGTATGAGTGAACTTTACACCCTGTTCCTCATATCTCTGAAATGGGAATTAAAAGTTATGAATAATTTTAATTATTTTATAAATAAGTTATCGTGCCGTTTCCGAACGGAACGAGACCACTATACAAACAACCCATATTTTTGTTAACACCAACATTCTTATGTAATGTTACTTGCGATCCTCAACTTCGCGAATTACATTGATACATTCCAATCTACACTAATGATTTACCTTCTTACACCTAAGTACGTTTTTGTTTTCCTTCTTTTATACTTACTTCTTGATTGAAATCAAAAATATATAAAACGAAACATGAAAAGTACCTACAATGTAAATAGACCGTACGTAAAATAAATATTAATTATTTTGTGTTATATCGGTATTGAAAACATGAAACGGAAAATGGAACGTCAGTGTCAAATTGTCATATCAAATATTATTTTTGTCATTTGTCATTCTATAAATATATACAATGTGGGGAGGACAATATGATCATAAATGAAACTTCGTTTATGTCATGATATTTCCAACCGTCACACAAAAAAATCAAATGATTTTATTCAGTAGTTTAGCCACAGGACATTACTTTTCATTTTAAGTATTTTCTACATGATGTATTGTAAACAGGAGAGCACGCGACAGGTTAACGACACACGTTGCCAGCTCGCTACTATAAAAACCTACGCTTTTTCTTTCAAATTTATTTTCTCAATGCAAATTATACTTTATGCCCGAGCCATAAGAGTCACAAAGCGTGTCATCACAGCTAGATAAGAAAAAATGCAGGCGAAAGTTATTACGTTCCTGTTACGCAATCATGTCAATCGCAAAATATGTATGTGCGAAAGAGATAAATCCTCCGAGAAATCCTTGAAGATCGCCATACGGGGCCTACCGGCGGACACGGACCCCAAGGAGATCGAGGAGGAACTTCGGACGCTGGGTTACCAGCCGGAGTATGTGCGCCACATAAAGGGCGCGCAAGGACGACCCGGCTGTGTATTCCACGCCATCCTGAAAAAGACCCCAGACGTCCGGGCTATCTACGACACCACCGTTTTCATGTACATGCGGGGTGTCAAGATAAAGGCTTGGCGAGGCAAGCGTGGGCCCGCCCGCTTGCGTGCGATGCGGGAGGAGCCGGCCACCTGCATCAACTGCGGTGGCCCGCACCCCGCATGCAACATAAAGTGCCCCATATTCCAGGCGGAGGTATGGAATAAGCGAGCGGGGACTGCCGCCATCACGGCCAACACACGCCGGACACAAGCGGCCACAGAGAGGCCGCAAGTGACACAGACAGAGGCACAAGGCACGACGCTGATGGCGGCGGCCAACGGGCCCACAGACAGAGAAGCCACCTCCTCGAGGCGGAGGAAGAAGAGACGCGGGGGGAAAGGGAGAGGTAAGAACCCCCCCCCCCCCCACCAACGACCCAGGAAAACGCTAAGGCCGCCCCTGTCACGAGCAGGGCGCAGGTTGTGGAAACACAACCTACCACTGTCGCCGGCATAGCGCCGCGGACGGCAAGGGAACCACCTAGACAAGAGTCCCACAAAGAAACTAGTGGCGGCGCTACCGGCGCCAAAACTGCCACTACCAAGCAAGAGTTCACAACTTGCGCCATCAAATTGCTGATGGACCTAATAAAGGCTATCAGACAGGGGCAAGACATTGAGACGGTCATCCTGGATGGCCTGGCCACACTATTGACCCTGTACCATGGCTAGGCCTCTCAGGGTGATCCATTGGAACGCCCGCGGCCTGCAAAACAAGGTCGCTCCCCTCCGCCACCTCCTAAGGGAACAAGACATCGACGTGGCGCTCATAAGCGAGACGCACCTGGAACCCGAAGATAGGGTAAGGTTCCCGGGATACCTCGTTTACAGGAAGGATGAAAGGTCGGCTCACAGAACATACCGTGGTCTGGCAGTATTGGTGAGACGAAGAGTCGTCCATCAGGAAATCCCCTCGACGACACTCAGCACATTTTACGCGTTGGGTGTGCAGCTACATGTAGCCGGCGAGGACATAAGCATCTATAGCTGCTACAAGCCGCCCGCGGCTCTCCTAGACGTTACAGAGCTGCGGGCGCTTCTTTATTCATCGACGCACGCCACTATCCTCGCCGGTGATTTCAACAGCAAACACCCAGCGTGGAACTCGTCCACAACGAACACCGAGGGGAGGCGGCTCTTCACGGACGCGGAAGCCTTCGGCTATACGGTGTCCGGCCCAGAAACGCCGACCCACTACCCAGACGCTGCACAGCACATGCCGGACGTACTGGACATCGTAGTCCACCGAGGGCTACAATGCCAGACCACACAGCAAGTCATAGACGACGAGTTACAGTCGGATCATCAACCTGTACTCGTCGTCATATCGGGCATACCCGATATGACGACGAGTACAAGTTGATGATCCGACTGAAGCCCATAGCGCCACGTCGCAAAACAGATTGGACAACCTTCGCAGAGAAAGTAGAGACCGCCACGCCGACTCGGCCTATCGTTACCTCCGCGGACGTAGATCAGACGGCGGACGATGTCACTGCCTGCATTCAAAGCGCCTACGAATCGGCGACAAGCACACAGCCGCAGGAGAGAAGGCTATTGCCGCCCCTGCCGGCTCACCTGAATGCGTTGATCGCCGCGAAGAGGTGCCTCCGCAAGCAGTGGCAACAACACAGATGCCCGACGCTGAAGACGCAGCTCAACCGTCTCGCGGAGAAGGTGAAGGCCGAGCTCCAGGCGCACACCGCCGCGGGCTGGGAGGACCGACTAGACGCCACGACAGACAACTGGCCGTCATTGCACAAACTGTGCAACCAGCTGACGAACACCCCAGCCCCGGTGCGGCCGCTGCTTAACAGCGACGGGGCGCTCACATATGTAGCAGAGGACCGGGCGGAGGTCTTCGCCGAACACCTGGAGCGTCAGTTCCAACCGAACCCGACTAGCGACACCGCTCATGTCGCAGCAGTCGAGAAACACCTGGGAGACTACTTCGCCTCGCCGATGGCTCCCGAAGAGTACCCTATCTTCTTCTCGCCTGGGGCAGTCAGACGCGCCATCCTTAGGACGAAGCCTAGGAAGGCCCCCGGTGCTGACGGTATCACGAATACAGCGCTGCGCCACCTGCCGTACCGTATGGTAGCGGCGCTGGCGCGCCTATTCACGGCGATACTGCGCACCGGGACCTTTCCCGCCTCGTGGAAGGAAGGGCGCGTCATTATGCTGCCTAAGGCGGGGAAAAACATCCAGAAGCCGGAGAGCTATCGGCCGATCACTCTGCTGCCGACAGTCTCCAAGGTGTTCGAAGCACTCCTGCTGCGACATCTCCAACCACACATCGCACCTCGACCGGAACAGTTCGGGTTTCGGGCGGAGCACAGCACGACGCTCCAGCTGTCGAGGGTACTGCACCACCTCGCAGCCGCGATCAACAAGAAGGAGTACTCGGTGGCAGTATTCCTCGACATGGAGAAGGCCTTCGACCGTGTATGGCACGACGGCCTGAGGTATAAGCTGGCCACATCGGACGCGCCCCGTCGCGTTGTAAAGGTGGTCTCTGACTTTCTCTCTAACAGGACCTTCAGGGTGGTGGTCGACGGAGCGCTGTCTAGCGCCCGCCCGGTGCTCGCGGGTGTGCCGCAGGGTAGCTGCGTCTCGCCGGCGTGTTACTCGCGCTACACGGACGACATCCCCACCACGCCACACACAACACTCGCGCTGTATGCAGATGACGCCGCGTACCTTACTACATCGCTCAATGCGAAGTACGCGGCGGTCAAAATGCAGCGCGCCCTCGAACTGCTTCCGGAGTGGTTGTCCAAGTGGCGGCTATCCGTGAACGTGGGTAAGACGCAGGCCATGGTCACCGGGTCCGCGCCTCTCCAACCACCCTTGAAACTACAAGGAGCCGACATCGAGTGGACGCCCCGGGTCAAAAACCTAGGGGTCACCATCGACCGTCGGCTCACGATGGGGACGCATGTCCACAATGTCGCCGCGCAGGGTAAGGTCGTCCGCCACCTCCTTAAACCGGTGCTCTCGTCCCGCATCCCGGCGCGCGTCAAGCTGGGCGTGTACAAGCTGTACATTCGCCCAATTCTGACGTACGCCGCTCCCGCTTGGTTCGCCCTCACGAGCGAGACGAACCGCAAGCAGCTCCGCACGCAGCAGAACCAGGCGTTGCGGACAATAGTAGATGCCCCTCGCTTCGTGAGGAGCGATGTCATCCAATGGGACCTCGGGATTGAGAGCCTGGATGAGTTTGTGCGACGACTCGCGAAGGGTATGTTCGCGCGTGCCGACGCCTCGGACCTCACGCATGTCAAGGACATCGCGCCCTGGCACGCGCGCCCCCCCGACGCGAGACCCCTGCCCCGCGACCTGATAGCGGACCATGCCCCCATCGCACCGGATTGACGCCCGGGTAAGCTGTACTCAGGTTACACGCAGCTTACCTGTGACACTTTGACTCCACACACATAACACACATCTGTTGCGTAACGTGTCCTAGGTTAATATAGGCGCGTTACGTAAACAAACACAGACATCCGCCACTATACAGGCACCTAAAATCACACGCGGAGGCGCGGTACGGACCGCGATCCGCGTAGACACTGGGCGGTGTGGCACACTACAATTCCGCTCACACACTCATAACGACGGTCCCTTAGCCCGAACAGTGAACGGCTAGCTCTGTGATCTGGACGGGTGGGGACCACTCACCTACTCTGTAGGCGCGTCGAGTCGGCATCTCCGTCGCTGGTCGTTGTCGCCGGGCCTCCCCTAGGTAACTAGGGGTCTCACCTGGCGGCGACAGACCGCCGGGATGTCGTGAAGAAAGCGACGCTTCACTATAAGCGTCGCGACGCTCCTACAGAAACAAAATAGCAATAACTCACACGCGCGGGCAACCCCGCGCGCCCAATCATCCTACTGGCCACTGTAGCCCACAAAATGAGGGGCCCGACTCTTCGGGCCAACGTAAAGCCTCTGCGGCCGGGGGGCATAGCCCCGGATCCGCTCGCCGCGCCCCCTTAAGGAGACGCAGCGACTTCCCACGAAGGAAGGGATCATTCTTGTGGCAGGCTCGGCCCGGTGCACCTGCTGTACCGCCTAGAGCTATTATAGCGATTCATTTAATTAATTAACAAGCTGTTGGAATAAAAAAGTTGGTTACTGCTATATTTCATACTTTCATTTAATATGTCGGACCTCTGCCTTCAGGTCATTTCATGGTGATTATTTCATAAGAAATTGTGAGTGAAAAAAAGTGATTGTGCTATAACTGGGGTCTCTATTTTCTTCGCCCGACAATCCACGCCTACTTACAAGCATAAGCATAATCAGCCTATAACGTTCCCACTGCTGGGACACAGGCCTCCTCTCTATGAGAGGTAGTGAGCCGTAATCCACCACGCGGGCTCAGTGCGGGTTGGTAGATGTCACATGTCTTCGAATTTTTGGTTCTAGGACATGCCGGTTTCCTCACGATGTTTTCCTTCAGCGTTTTGAGAGCAGTGGTGATTAAATTATTTACACAAAGTAAAGCGCCTGCTTGGGTTCGAACTCACGACCTACAACTCGTAAGTCGGGACCGTTACCACTTACAAAGTGCAAGTGTAATATCGCTGATAAGGGCCTATCCCGATATCAGAATTGGGACTCGAAGGGCAAAAACCTGAAGGAAATAATGACGACAGTGAAGTATGGGCCAACGTCTAATCTATTCAAAATATGGAGTTTTAGTTATCACGACTTCCGGCAACCGCTTAACCGCAAACTTCAATTTTCATCGCAACTGCGCGACTGATACGGTTTGATCCCGATAATGACAATCGCTTCAATGCCACATGTCATCGTTGAAGCACAACAGACCAAAAATCAATTGATTGAAGCAAGTGGCAGTACGAACCTTTGACCGAAGTAAAGAATTCGAATCGAGCACCAGCACCGAAGAGTCGTGATACGAACCGTCTCACCTGTTACGTGTATGGACAACCACAACTTCTTTTTAATAGATAATGTGCCAGTTCGTTTGTGGCTTTTAGCTTTGTCAAAAAGTTCCCGGGCCACTATGCGCTGTGATTTAGTTTACCTTACATGTATAGGTAAAGAAAACGTTAAATATGAATCGCAGAATACTGAGCCGTGGCGAAGTTCAACACGTCAGTGTCGTTTTTGTTTCATGTTGTGCCTGTTAACTCAATTACAGAACCAGTTATTATAGGTAGAGATCTATTAGATAGTGGTATCCATGTACGTACAGATATTGACTAAATTACATTATATTCGGGGAAAGAAGTTAACGTTACTGAAGAGATTCATTATTCTTATATCACACTAATACTGACCTACATGGTGAAGATAAACTCGCACTCGTTCAGATATTATGAATTCTTTATGGCAGGTATACCGCGTTGTGTTACGACTGGTGTTTATGGCTAAATAAATTTATTTGTCATTAAGAACTTACAAAGATTTCACTTACTTGAGAACATTTTTACACTTAAAATATAACTTGGACACACAAACTAAGCTGCTAATCTAATTTTCATCTAAGTGGTAATAACATTTCTTTTCGTACTCAAATGACAATTATTAACTAACACAAAGATTATCGCCACGGTGTTCTTGGTTAGCACGTGTGTTTAGGATTTGTTGTTGTTTTTTAAAGTTATTGTTGATATTTTGTGACTTGTTTTTATATAAGTGTGTTGTCCTTGTGTCTGTAAACAGGTTTGTATTGTGATTGTTTTATTTTAAATTCGTTATATCCAAGATGGATAGAAATAAACCTCCTGATCCTGATCCGCCGGACATAGCAGGTCCTCCATTCCCTCTTTCCCCTAATCCGCTATCGCAATTTGCGGATGTTGTCTGCAGTATTACAGAGATGGATATTCCACAATGTTCCCAATCTCAATTAAATCAGTCTTCCCGCAAACGTCCCGGTAACGAAGATATTTTGACACCTTCCCCTCCAAGCAAACAAAAAAAAAGTCAAATTGGTCGTGTGAAATATTCGGCAATGGATAAGGCTCCTTTCATCGTCCACGTCTCCCGTATAGAAACCCAACCCAACTCAGGAACCACCTTACACCCTGTTAATTTTGGAAAGTTCTTAATGAATAACAACATTGCTAACATAGTTCGTGGTGGTGTTAATAGGGTTGGTAGAAACCGCGTTTCCGTAGAGTTTGCTTCCCCTCAGGATGCCAACTCTTTCTTGGTTAACACCCTGTTACCCAAGTACAGTTATACTGCCTCTATCCCTACATTCAACATCACAAGGATGGGAGTAGTAACAGGTGTGCCCTCTGATATCTCAGAAGATGAGGCTATCAATTTTCTGTCTGTGCCCTCAGGTTGTGGGCAAATTCTTAAAGTTCGTAGAATTAATAGGAAAGTCCAGAAAGACGGGGATAATGAGTGGAAACCAACTGAAACTTGTGTGATTACCTTTGATGGACAAGTTTTACCCAAAAGAATCTACTGCTGTTATACATCCCTTCCTGTTGTGCAGTACATATTTCCCACCATACAATGTCGCAAGTGTTGTAGATTTGGACATGTGGCTAATGTATGTAGGTCGAAACCGCGCTGCAATAAATGTGGCCATGATCACTCAGGTGATGATTGCAATATATCTGAGGGCGAGGCCTTCTGTATCCTATGTTCGGGTAATCACTTCGCTAATAGCAGGTCATGCCCCGAGCATGGTAGACAGAAAGCCATTAAGACTGTTATGGCTGAGAAATCCATGCCTTATGCTGAGGCTAGCAAATTAATTCCATCAACTCCCCGCTCCTATGCCAATATTACTAAAACTCAGATTTCTCAGTCTTATCATAAGACAGTAACCCTCAAGCCTAAGACGCATGCCCCTCTCTCTCCATCTTATGACAAAGCTGCTCATCAGCAATTAATTAGTTCCCCCCAACCTTTACAGCCTAATGGCTGCGCTCTCAATAATAATGTCTCTTCCAATAACAGTACTTCTTCTCTTATTGAATTACTTATAAAACTCTTACCTATTATTATTTCTTCTTCTACTTCTAATTCCCAATTACCGTCCAACGTTGCCGACCAACTTATAACTCTTCTTATAGACATTAGAAATGGCGTCTCGCCAAGTATTTCTTCAGTGGAACGTGAGGAGCGTGTGGCATAAAAAGCATGACCTCATATTTCTTTTAAATAAATACAAGCCATTGGCTTGTTCCATAGCTGAGACTTGGCTTACCCCAAGTCTCAGCTTCCGTATGCCACATTTTAATATTCTTAGATGTGACAGACCAGATGGCTATGGGGGGTCGGCCCTCTTAGTCAATAATCGGGTCCCACTTTTGCCCTTTACTTTGCCTTCACTTACAGGTGATATGAGCATTACTGCAGGGAGGATTGAGGGCATCACAGTGTTTTCCATATACATTTCACATCCTCACCATATTTTTTTTATCATTTTAAGAGATATTTTTGCTAGTGTCCATGGTCCGATACTGGTCATGGGCGACTTTAACTGCCACCATTTCAGATGGGGGTCTGAACGCTGTGATTCCTTTGGTGTAGCCTTAGTTGACATTTTGGATGACATGGATCTCTGCATTTTAAACAACGGTTGCTCAACACGACGATCTCTTCCAGGACAGCAAAAGAGTTGCGTAGATCTTACGTTTTGTTCGATTGAGTTGGCAGCATCGACTCACTGGGAATGCACAGCCTTGTCACATGGTAGTGATCACTACCCTATTGTCATATCTTTGGTAAATAAATTTTATTTAGAAAAAACTTCCCCTCCACTTTTGAAATATAACCTGTCCAATCCAGATTGGACCAGGTTTGTATCATTATTGGAGGATAAAATTGATGTTCTTCCAAATTTAAATTCATATCTATCAGATCCTTCTGGTCATTGCCATGCCAAGAGTTCATACGAGGGTTTTGTAACAGCTATTACCTCTAGTGCAGATTCATGCTTTCCGTTGAAAAACAGTGCCCGTAATAAAATCCCCTCACCCCCGTGGTGGGATCCAGAATGCACTTCGGCGATTAGGGATAGGGACGAGGCAGAAGTGAGTTACAACTCAGATATGAGCACTGAAAATCTGTTAGCATACTGTCAGCTTAATGCCAGAACCAAGCGTTTTCTTCGCAAAAAGAAACGAACGGGTTGGGTCAAGTTTTGCTCCTCTTTATCTCCCTCTACTCCAGTTTCAGTGGTCTGGAAAAACATAAATAGGTTTAGACGTGGGTGCTCTCCATCAATCTCTTCACCAATCACTAGGGAAACAGCTGAACATTTTTTTGACAAGATAGCACCAGCTTATGTTCCACTTTCAACGGAATGTCAAAACACACCCCTGTATAATGTAACAGAGGATCCTTTCGACGAGCCATTTACTTTGGAAGAATTGAATGTGATACTTAAACATGTCCGGGACTCAGCACCTGGTACTGATGGCTTGCCATATTCTTTCATTACCCACGCTGGTGAAAAGGCTAAAATATATTATTTAAATATTTTAAATTATTGTTACAGTCATGGTTGGGTTCCAGATCAGTGGAAAACACAAATCATTATTCCTGTATTGAAACCAGGCAAACATGCAGATGATCCGAATGGCTTTAGACCAATTGCTTTATCTTCAGTCCTAGCCAAATTACTAGAGCACCTTATTAAAAATCGTCTAGAGTGGATAGTCGAATCGAGGGACTTGCTGCCGCGCCATCAATTTGGTTTTAGGAAAGGTCTTAGTACAATAGACAGTGTTAGTATTTTAGTAGCGGACATCCGCTTAGCATATTCTAAAAACGAATCCGTTGTTGCCACTTTCCTTGATATCTCTTCTGCTTATGACAATGTACTTCTTCCCGTACTCAGGCAAAAACTGCAACAGCTGAGTCTTCCGGCTAAGATGATACAATGCATATGTGAACTTCTGTTGTACCGTTCATTGGTTCTGAGAGTCCAGGGCGAGGAGTTCGATGCAAGGCATACATGGAAGGGTCTCCCACAAGGATATGTCCTGAGTCCCATACTCTACAATTTGTATACGGCTGATATTGGGTCTTGCTTAAACAACAATTGTCAGATGTTACAATACGCCGACGACATTGTTCTGTATGTGACAGATTCCTCTATAGTTGACGCTGCGTCATCTTTATGCCTCTCTCTGGATTCCTTGAATCAGTGGCTTTTAAGCCATGGTCTGTCGCTTTCTGCACCAAAAAGTTCGGCAGTAATTTTCTCTCGCAAAAGACTCATTCCTCATATTTCAATAAACATTTTAGGCAACAATATTCCTGTAATTAATAAAGTTAAATTTTTAGGCGTTATTTTAGATACAAAATTAACTGGCAAACATCACATCAATTTTCTTATTAAAAAGTGTGAAAGAGTTATTTCAATTTTAAAAGTTCTTGCGGGTGTTTGGTGGGGTGCTCACCCCTACACCATGAAATTAGTTTATAATGCCTTAGTTCGTAGTGTCTTGGACTATGGTACACATCTTTTGATTCCTTGCAACAAAGGTGCTTTGGCAGGGCTGGATAAGGTACAGTCCAACTGTCTCCGAATCATCACAGGTTGTATGAAGTCCTCTCCCGTTAACGCATTGCAGGTCGAATGTGCTGAACCTCCTCTAGCCCTAAGACGGCAATATTTGGCTTCCCGTTTTGTGTCTAGAATAATATGTAGATCCTCCCATCCTCTTATAGGAAGACTGAACGAGTTAGATGCCTTATGTAGAAACTCAAATTACTGGAAAAATAAAGAAATTCCCTTGATCATTAAATCCTTTCGACAAATTCTAAATTTAGGTAGCCCGATCGTCCAGTATCCCAGATTACCTCTTTATAATTTTCCTTTTGAAGTTTTAAATTTTATCCCAAAAATTATCTTTGATATTGGTATATCCAAAAAAAGTCCGTCAGCTAATTTGACTTTCAATGCGGCGGTGGGCGAGCGATGGAATGGTTTTCAATTATTTTTTACGGACGCTTCGAAACTTACCGATCTTAGTCACACTGGCGCTGCAGTCTATTACCAAAGCTCCAAAATTATCCTTCAATTTAAAAGCCCTAAGGAGTCTTCTGTATTCACTGGTGAGTGTGTGGCTATATTGGAAGCGTGTCTTTTTATAGAGTCCCACCATAATATTGAGAAAGCCGTTATTTTTACAGATTCCCTTAGTAGTTTGCAAGCCTTAGTCCAAAACCCCTTTAAAAGTAAATTACACAGTTCACTTATTTTAAAAATTAAAAATTCTTTAATGTCCTGCGCTAGTAATCAAAAGGATGTTCAGTTAGTTTGGATCCCTAGCCATTGTGGCATTAAGGGTAACGAGTATGTTGATGCTCTGGCCAAAGATGCATGTTCATCTTTATCGTCAGATCCCACGCACAACTCTTATCAGGGTTACGACTTATTGTCCCTTCCAAGACAGAACCTGCAGTGTTCCTGGCAGGAACAGTGGAATATGTCCAGCAAAAAGAAAGGCAGTTTTTATTATGCTGTGCAACCGACCATCAAACCAAAACCGTGGTTTTTCACGCACAAAAAAGTATCGAAAACCATAATTTCTGTTCTTTGTAGAATCCGCCTAGGGTTTTGTTGCACTCCCGTCTTTTTAAATAAAATCCATGTTCGTGACTCCTCTCTCTGCGAGTGCGGGTTGGAAGAGGGCACCCTGGATCACATATTTTTCAAATGCTCTAACAACACCCCCCCTCTAGACTTGTATAAGCGTCTCCCAAAATTTAAGATCCCCCTACCGATTAATTTCCCCTCCCTTTTAACATATCCCTCTCCTGAACTGCTTGTGGCGCTGATGATTTTCATCCGCCACAATAATATAAAGTTATGATCTATTTCCCTAATTATTTTGTGTGTGGAAGATGTATTTATGTATAAATAAATGTTCTAACAATTATAATTATGTATGTATTTTTTATCCTTTTGTTTGTTTCAGTCCAGTACTAACCCCACAAGATCTTCGCTAAGTATCATCGATGTTTTTTTTTTTTTTTTTTTTTTTTTTCAATACACACTTGCTGTTCCTGTTCACTTAGACATTGGCAGAATAGTCGACATCGGCTTTACTTGCCATAATCAAATATAGAATAGAATAGAACTAACACAAAACTTAAAACTTTTCGATCCACCCGCAAAAGAAATAATTACCGTAGATAAGGATTGCGATCCCGGTGCCACAATAAAACAACACAGCAGCAGGGCAAGTCTGTTTATTGGAGTAGTGTTTGATCATTTAGATTGTGATTTTTAAAATTTAATTTTGGAAATACCCAACGAGTTTGTATTCTTTACCTCTTTAGGTAGCTTATTATATTGTTGCACCCTTGAAAAAATAATTGTTCTCTCGCCATTGACTGTCCGCACTCGCGGTAGTAAAATGTGATCCTTCCTAAGACAGCTGCGATTGTGTACCTGATGTATTTTTGTGAAGTGTGACTGTAGGTGCAAGGTAATCATAGTGAAATAAAAGTTTAATAATTTTATTTTGAGCGATCTGTAGGTCCTTGAGGTTAGTTTTTGGCTCGTTGCCCCATATTTCACGTATTTTACGTTTTGAACCTTGAATCAAATCAAAAGGGCCTAAGGGCCTATCAAATGGACAGACATGAGATATTCACAAGAATGTGATCGAATAACTTACACCAGAACCGGTTCTGACTATAATTATTTGACTGTAACGCACTGATGGAACTAAACACCGAGCTTTGATCTGGGTACGGGGCAATATTGATCCAAAGTAAGTTTTTTGTTGCTTATGTCTTGTCTGACTTTAGCCGACGAATAAGTGATACAGAATCGCAGTGTTGTTTTTGCAAGTTGGAGACCCTGGCCGTCATTGAAGCTGTTGAAGTTTTCCGGCAACGGGCGTATACTGTGTTTACAGATCGTAGCTCCCTCAAGGCATCTAGTTCAGTGATCGGCCTCGTTCCAGGTGCTCACGTGCGGTGGGCCTTTTTGTGCATGCAGATTTTCTGTCCCCGAAATCGAATTACGGAGTTGGTGCATGGTCCCGTCCCATGTTCTGGCAGAAAAAATTGTGCAGTTTGTTAAATTGCATCTGCGTTGGCTTTCATTGGTGGGGCCGCCGCGACTGGAAGTCATGAGAACATTTGGTTCTTACTCTTTATAATCGACAGTGAATCGGGTGGGACCTTTTTTTTTTCCGCCTCCGCGAGGACACTGCGGTGCTCCGCCCAAGCTGGGCATACCTCCACCGTATGCTCCACCGTGTCCTCCGGGCGATCCACACAATGGTGACACCCGGGCGTTTCCTCCCGCCTTATGCGAAACAGGAACCTCCCGAAACAACCGTGTCCGGTGAGGACCTGTGTCAGGCGGAAGGTGAGGACGCCGTGGCGCCTCTCCAACCACTCCTCAAAGAGGGGACTTACCGCCGCTATTGTGGCGTGCCCAAATCGGGTAGGACCTGGCGCGGCAAGCTATGTACACACGAACACAACTTGTGTTCGGCACTCGGGCGCGGCTTTTAAGTCTGGCTTCATATTTTGAGTCTGGGTTTCGGTTAGATTTGGTTGAAATTCGTAAGATAGCATCTGAGAATATTGGGAGAGCTGCTGATTCGCAAAGGGAAACATGAGACCGTTTTATAGGGGCGATTCCTTCATTGAATGTGACATAGGGGTCCGACTGGGCTTTGCAGGGAGTACCGACTTCCCTTTGTTGTGTGTCTAATAGAACATACAAATATAGTCGTAAGCGTTTGCGTGCCATGCCCGGGGGATGTGAGGGATTGGTGGATGTAGCTACCACCTTAACTGGTAGCTTGAAGGAGGCCGAGATGGCGGCAGTTCTGGATTGGCGAGTGGAATGGGTGTCGTCGGATGGTGGCAGTGATGTATTGTCTATTTGTAGTTCACGTACGTTAACCGCCAGCTCTGGAAACCTCGCGGCCTCGGAGATTGAAGAAACGTAATTAAAGGTAACATTGAGACTAATCTGTGAGCTAAGGTAACTGTAAGGATAATATAAGGGACCGACTTATGCGGGTTGACGTCCTATGATGTGTGTTATTGGGTGGTCAAAAAACTGGCATATGCAAGCTGATGTTCTGGATCATATTATAAAGTGTTCGTCTAGTCTGAGAGGCTATGAGATCAATGGAGATATATGTGGGTGGTACTAGTGAGTGATCGGAGCGACGCTGATGGGTTGCCCGGTCCATGTTATTTGGCGAGATAGCTGGTTGGAGGGACGCCTATTTCAGTTGTCCGGGTCAGCTCCTAACGGTTGAGTTTGTGGGAATATAAAATATTGTAATGTATGTCACCGATGGACGAGCGTACAAAGTAATGTATCTACCAGTTTTATTCTTTTTACAGAAAAATGGGCCCGCGGTTACTTACGGCGACTTAAGAGGATGGAGACGCACAAGGACGTGCGAATGTCAGTCTGGCCGTGACGGCGCTTCAATACTAAAATTATTGTTATTTAGATTTCATAGTTGTCGCAGTTAGTTTAGTGTCATGAACATGAATTATGTGTCTGCTACGACACATTCGGTGACATGACACTATGACACAACACCGAACGCTTATGCACATTGAAGTGACGATTTTCTGGCTGTATGACTTGAGACTCTGTCGGCATTGCACAGGCCTGCTATGCGTTCGGTGGAGTGTCTAAGTTGTGTCTATTAATAAAATTCAAATAAAAACTACCAGACCAGACTGCTAGTCAGGATGAATGAACGTTAGTAATAACGTTCTGTCATTTTAGATAATGCTTGATCTCATCAAGCATTATCTAAAATGGCAGAACGTTACGCGTATGAGGACGTCCGCACGTCAGTATGGCCGTGTCGTCAGTACGCTGTGCAAAGTGGCACACACCTCCCCACTCTCCCCACTACTCAGGCCACTTTATGTAAGCGAGTGCGCAGCGTTGGAAGGGATCATTCTTGTCAGCGATCCATTTAATTAATTAACAAGCTGTTGGAATAAAAAAGTTGGTTACTGCTATATTTCATACTTCATAAGAAATTGTGAGTGAAAAAAAGTGATTGTGCTATAACTAGGGTCTCTATTTTCTTCGCCCGACAATCCACGCCTACTTACAAAGTGCAAGTGTAATATCGCTGATAAGGGCCAATCCCGATATATATGTGTTCGTGTTTCTGTATGTTTGCAGTCATGTGTGCTTTATTATTTAAGTGCCTTGTTTATGCCAACTTTGTTAGTAGATTTTCAGTGCTGTTGTAGTCTAGTGTTATCAAATATTTATCTATGGTCTTTTTTTTTTTTTTTTTTTTTTTAATCTTATTTATTTAAGGGATTTTTGTACACATTTGCGACGATGTCAATCCCATCGTGCTTTTTACAAGTAACAAGTTACTTCTAAACTTAAAAAACGAATCTTGGTCACACAAAACTTAACTTAACTAATCTAATTTATTATCTATTAAAAAAGTATATGATACTTTTGCTGATTCAGACGTAGGCTTAGACAAGATACCATGAAATATTCCAACATCCATTACCGACAATTTCAACGAGTTCAGTAGTGCGTTTCTTTTGTTACTATATCGGACACATTCCACCAACACATGCTGTACATCCTCTATTTTTCCACACGCCTCACAGTTGGGAGAGTCCGATTTTCGCATAAGAAAAGCAAAGTTGTTTAGTGGAATATGTCCAGACCTCAAGCGATGCGCAGCAACAATTTGACAGCGACTTAGTTTTGATTCGGAGAACCAAGGTATATGAGGAGGCTCACTCTGTATACTTTTATACCAGATTCCTTTCTCTTTAGATCTCTCGTTAAAAAAATCCTTCCAATATAAATTGTTAATTTTTCTAAATTTACTTAATATTTCCGAATAACTTGGTAATACACCCCGAATTTGTATGCCTGAATGAACTGCTTCTTTAGCTAATCTGTCAGCCTCCTCATTACCCGAAAGTCCAACATGGGACGGCACCCACTGGATTACAATTTTTTTTTCTGTTTGTTTAAAAAACTGAATTTGTTTCAAAATTGTGTATGCTATAACTAAACCCTTTGAACCGTTATGAACACATCTAGAGATATGCTGTAAAGCGCTCTTACTGTCGGTACATATTACCACTTTATTCGAATTTAGTTCCAACGCATACTTCAAGGCCTCAGAAATTGCAAAAAGTTCAGCCGTCATAATGGAAATGTGATTATTCATTTTAAAAGTTTTGTGACATTTATTTGCTAAATCACAATATGCTACGCCCACTCCATCTGATGTTTTGGACCCATCCGTGTAGATGACATGCCATCCAGTGTATCTTTCCCGTAGTTCTTTGAGAGTATTATACATGAGAGAAAAAATGTCATAATGTGATTTTGGAGCAGTGATGCTAACTAAATTACATCTAATAATATCTCCAATATCTATTTTAGAAATCCATGTCTCCAAAGTAAACATTAAAACTGGATACGAAGACGAAATCTCTTCAGGACCCACCTTGCTGTGTGAAGTAACTAGCAGAGGTTTTCTCTTCCCATTCCAGTACCTATTCTCAATCATACTACTCAGGTCTGAAACCAAACTTGTAGAAACATCATTAGTCCTGGATTTTAGCTTTAAAAGAAATTTAAAAGACAGAAATTGTCTTCTTATTTGCAGTGGAGGTATACTCAACTCACTTTCCATTACGTGTATCGGAGTCGTTTTAATAAAACCGCCAATTATTCTCAAAGCTAGATTTTGTAACTTATCCAATTTGTAAGTGTGACTAATTGCAGAGTTATCGTACAAAAAACATCCGTAATCTATTCTACTCCTAATAACTGCCATATAAAGTCTACGCATATATGTAGGATGAATACCCCATGACGATCCTACCAGAACCTTGAGCAACTGAATTTTTCTTTGTGAACTCTCATACACTTCGTTAATATGCCTCCCCCATCTTAAGCATTTATCCAGCCACATTCCTAAATATTTAATGTAGTCCACAGCTTCTAAAGCATTATTGTTAACTTTAATATTAACTGAAAGTCTTCTACGACCTCTGGTAAATATACATAATTTTGATTTATTACTCGACAACTGTAATCCCATTTTGCCTATAGCGGAGACAAAAAAATCTAAAGCTCGCTGCATATTATCAATACTATCTTGCAATTTATAATAATTACAATATAGAACGAAATCGTCAGCATATTGGCTGATACAAACGGTATTGATATTTTGACAAATGTTGGCCGTAATTATATTAAAGAGTAGGGGGGATAAAGGATCCCCCTGTGCAATTCCCTTACCAGTCCATCTTAAAAACTGTCTGTTGCTTTCGTCAGCTTTTATAGTGAGATGTCTTTCCTTTAAAAATTCCCAAATATAAGAACAAACATATTTCCCAACCTTAAGATCATTTAGAATACATATAACCCGGTCAATTAGAACGTTATTATATGCTCCTTCTATATCCAGAAAAACACCCAAAGTTGGAGTATTTTTGGTAAAACCTATTTGTATTGTGGTAACTAGACGTGCCAGGCTATCATGACATGAGTGATCTCTTCTAAAACCGGTTGTACTAGGAGATAGTATCTTATTATACTCTATAAACCATTCCAATCGCTTCAGGATCATGGAGTGAAATATTTTACACAGACAAGATATCAATGCAATTGGACGAAGCTTGGTATCGGAACAGCTGCCAGTTTTAGGAATCGGTACTATGTAAATATCTCGCCATTGAAAGGGAACAGTTGATGTTTTAAAAATTAAGTTATATGTTTCAAGTAAATATTTTTTTGCAACAATAGGCAAATTTAAGATCATTGAATATGTAATATTGTCGATACCGGGAGATGTATCCTTCGCTTTAAAGCAAGACTCCAATTCCTGTTTCGAAAACTCACAATTTAAAGGCGATTCATTGTTATCAAAAACAGGAGTTGGAGTCATCACAAAATCTGGAGCCAATGGACTCAGTAGTTCTTCTTTTTTTGAGTCCGATGAATAAGTTCTCGTCTGCCTAAAACCTTTCATCCAACGCATTTTCCTCCACATGGTTGATGAAGTTGTAGTCTCATCAATACTGTCACAGAAACTATACCATGACTTAGACTTAGCTCGCCTCGTGATCCTTTGACTTTCATAAATTTTAACATAAAGTAAATCTAGATTCTGAGGGGTAGGGTTTTTTCTAAAATTCGTTAAAGCTAAGCGTCGCTCAGCTACCACTTTAGAAAGTTGTTGGTTTCAATATTTTTTTGGTATAAAAATGCCCATTGGGTTATTACACAGTTTTATGAATGGTATTGTTATGTCTGCAGCTTTATTAATTTGCGTAGTAAGAAAGTCATACATACCTTGAGCATCTTGTGATGGCGGCAGACTTTCAAAAAAATACCTGGTAATAATTTGACGATAGCTCGCCCAATCAGCTTTTTTTAAATTTCGCATTAAGGTAATATTTACTGATTCCGGATATTTAAAACAGATTTTTATAATTAGATGGTCACTACCCAGGCTTTCACTACTAACACTCCAACAACCATTAATAGCTATGTCTGTGGTACAAAACGAAACGTCAGGAGAGGTTTTTTGTAAAAAACCATTCACGAGCTTCATTCTCGTGGGATCACCGTTATTTAATGAGATATAATTGTTATCAATGGCAGCATCAAACAATTGTTTACCCCTAGAATCATTTTTATTGGACCAACAGGCGTGATGTCCATTAAAATCACCCGCAATAACAGTATTTTTCGGAAACTTTGAAAAAATATGGTCCCAATCTAATTGAGAGGTTCTTACAGAGGACGGACAGTAGACCGAAATGATATTACATATTAATGCACAATTGAGAATTTTAATATGTATTATTTCTATACCTGAATTAGTCACACTTATAGGAGCAATAAAGGTTTTTAGAGATTTGTGTGACACAATCGCTACTCCTCCGTACGAGTCATATCTGTCCTTTCTATAAACGTTATACCCACTTATATTTATGTAGCTATCTACATCCAACCACGTTTCGCTTAGAATAGCTATATGAATATTTTCCCTATTCAGTAATAGTTCTAAATCCACACATTTTGGCTTCAGACTCTGAGCGTTCCACTGGTATATGTTGATATTAGTAGTAGTAATATGAACACTATCCATTAATAAATGACCTGCACAATAAACTGACAACATCCCAATCCTTAAAATATGAAGTAACATACATTATAATTTCTTCTAGTACTAACTTTATACACTTCTTCACCTTTTATTGTGATTTTCTTCTACTATCTCTTTATGATTTTTCTCTTTTTGACCTTCCTGTCCTTTTTTTTTTAAAATAGCGCTTTGTTTGTTCTTTTCCTTTTTTCTTCATAATTCGTTTTTCCTTTATTTTTTCATTTTGTTTGGTGGTTGTGCTATTTTCGTTAACTTCCTCTTCGCTTGCGCTGACTTCTTCGAGCGAAGCACTTGAATCCATGTAGGTATTTATTGGATTAATTAATGGTTCTAGGGGTGTGAGCGAATCCTTGTAACTTCTATTATGTGAAGAAAAGGTAGGCGGAGGGTGTGTTTCGCTAACTTGAATATTGACAGGAACACCTACATTACTTTTTTTAAATTGTTTTAAATATAAGTCCAGCGCTATCTTATAGGAACAGCTGTTTTTACTCATTATGTCCCTAATCATTCTTTCTTTGAGATACACTGGACAACTTTTATGCAATGCCATGTGTGGGCCATTGCAGTTAATACACGAGAACTCTTTTGTTTCGCAATTATCATGTTCTTTTCCACACTTAGGGCATTTAATTTTTTGGGTAGGACAAAAACGTTTCATGTGGCCATATTTCCAACATCCTGAACATTGAGTAACAGGGAACAGATATGATTCAACCTTAAAACGACACCCATATCCAAATATATGTGAAGGTAATGTTGGTCCCTTAAAGGCGATGCGAATAGCTTCACTATCAATCCACTGCCCATCGTCAGTTGATCTTTTAAGTCTTTTTACCGCACAAATATCTGCTTCACTTTTAAATAATTCCGCGAGTTCATTTTCCGCTATCTCAAGGTCAATATTTCTGACGATTCCATAGATAATACTTAATTGGTCTGTTCTTTGACATCTAAATTCTAATTCTTTAAACTTTTGGCAAGTAAGTATTTTATCTGTATCTTCAATATTTTTTAGTGTAATTAATATTTTATACGGACTTTTATATTTGATTTTAAGGATATCATTTATATTTTGAGATTTTAATAATTTAGCCATACCAATCATTTTTGGAAGTACTGTCTTAGATGTAAGACATACCTCAAAATATTCTGCTTGTTGTGTATTACTTTCACAACTACCCACATTATCCTTACGATTGTTATTGAGTGAATCACTGCGTAAAATTCTTTTCGGCTTTCTCATCACGGTGGTAAACCCATCATCCTCTTCGATAATTTCTTCGCTATCTTCTCGCTCCCGTTTCTCCACATTTTTCTGTCTTTCAATGTCCACATTCATCGTACTCCCTTCGATAGTTGGTTCTTCATTGATATTCTCCATCATCTCTTCATTGATAACACCTTCATCTGATATACTAGACGTCGCACTCAAAGATCTTCCAAACCTATCCATTATCTAGATTTTTATGTAACATGAGGGTGATTGTAGAATTATATGACGCGAAAAAATAAGTAAGACGTCCGCACGTCTCAGTCGTCAACGCGGCACTGTCTATAGTCTTTTTGCATGTTCAAGATGCTTCAATTTTAGATTTTTACTTACTTTTACGTAATTGTGAAATTTGTGTGCAAAAGATGTACTATATCTAGGTATGTTATAAACTATATCTAATCGTCGCCTTTTTGCAAAGTGCGGTTTTACTTTATGTTGTGCCATGATCTGGAGTTTTATAAATAGTTTTCGTACCGAGAGGACCCAATTCTGAGTACAGTAGGTGTGTCGGAAACTTGTACTTTTTGCGAGAAATAAATTGGGCAGGAGCCGCTTCAAGGCAGCCCCAGCCCGCTCCAGTCTGGGAGACAAACGTCGGAAATGCTCCACGAAGTTCCACCGTTTGACCCCTCCTGCCGTTATCTAGGAACCCGACTGTGATACGTTCCGAGGACCATGAAAACACATGGCCTCGCACTTGTGTAGGGCTAACTGCCGGGTCCTCTCGGTGTTCAACGGCTAACGTGGGGTTTGAAAGCTATTTTACCAATTTTGTGGACTTTGGACATCTTGGCTTACCTTTGTAGTGACTATTCTGCACACCAACCTAGACTACGGCATTTACTTCTGGAAAACAACTGGCAAGAGATAATATACATAATATGTAGGGGAGCACTTAAGAGCGTAGCGGAATGTATGCAATAGAAGTTTGCCCGGATGAGACTCCTCTAAAAGGGATATTTTTTGGCAACCACCCATCTATTCTGTGAACCTGAATTCAATCTACGCAAATACGTAGCAAGTCTCATTGCACGCACATCGCAGTAGATCTGAAAACTGGAGACTGGAGGCTGGAGGGTCGAAATGCCATATTAAAATATTATTTTAATTGCTCCGTGGGAACACGGACAGTGGGCTATTTCTCTCATATTATGAGCATATTGTGGTACATCGGCGATGCAAGATACCAGTGATTTGTCTCTACACCAGCTTCTTTCTTTTAATTAGATAAATGAAATTATATTTTAATAAAACATTATATAGGTTTGAATAAGAAAATAAAAGGTACTATGTGCAATGATTATATGTCTTGAATATTTTCTAAGTAATATTATAAAGTAAATACAAGAGTTTTGATATGAAATATATCGATCGAGATATGAAAGGACGGCCAGGAAGATGATGCTGTTAAAACTACTTTTACCTGTTTTTTTCAGCTAGTAGATAGCAGTTAAAAGTTTTATGAATCATTAATTAGACGGCAGTTTGTGTTTAGGTTTACGAGTTTGAAATAAGACGAAAATCTGCAACAGTATACCTAGTGATCGCCGAAAATGATAGAGATTATTATTCAGATGATTCAGCATTATTTTTACTGGCCAGGAGAAGACACCCTGATATCCTTAAAAAGATATGTGTGTGAGTCACCCACGGGATTTATGTGTGAGTTTAAGTAAATATGTATAAATAAGCCATTCTGCTACTAAATAAGAAACAATGAGGTTATGCCCAAACTACTTTTAGATTATTGTAGGTAGGATTTGATTTGATAATCTTCTACCTTTCATATCTTTTCTCTCCCAACTTCTCTAACCTACTTACCATTTGCTGTTTTGTTAGTCTTATGTCGTTCTCTAACTAATCATAAGTTTACATAATATACGCAACCTCTATCAATGGGTCCCAAATTATATGCAAGCTCGCCATTCTCCTTTAAGTTTGCAGAAAGCTCTTTTCGACTTAGGTTTTCTACGTGTGCGCTGATCCGTTAACTCTACTGCAGCTGCAGTTTTAAAATGTAGCACTGATAAAATGTACAGTTGGCGCAGCGTAAGCACTCTCGTTTCTCGATATAACATATCAGTGGGGTTTCAAATTCCTAATCTATGAGAGACCTTAAGGATAGCTCTTTATGCACGTTCAGAAGTTATCATGCAGTAACTAAGCACAGACTGACATATAGCCAGGTAAGTCATCTTGAGAATCTCTTTGACAGCTATAGATCGAAGACTTCTAAATATGTATAAAAGCTTCCTTAAGCGCGAAGTATCTAACCGATTGAATTTACTTTGCCCATGTCAGGCCAATACCAAGCTAATACCAAGCTACTTGAAACAATTATCTTGTTCAAAAACAGGACAGCTGCAGCTACCTCATATATTACAACTGCATTGGTGGGACTTGCACTCAAATGTGCAAGTTGTTTAGGAGCAGCTGTGCTTATAGACTGTGTTGCAGCCAACTGGTAACCTTCTGCATTCGAGCCTCTGCGGCACTGCAGCTTTCCTTTCAAGAGTCGCCATGGAAAATAATAGCAGTGTCATCAGCGTACGCAGATGTTAGCGCGTTGTCCAAATTGAGTAAGAAGAAACCATTAACTGCACTCCGTAGGCCACGTTCGCAAAGGTACTCTGCAAATCACCCAGGCATACCTTCTTGTTACTTTCGGAAAGATAGCCGGCAAACCATTCCAAAGCAATGCCCCTACGATATAAGCGTTCCATCTTCTTGATCAGTATGGGCTTTGCCACGGTATCAAAGCCCTTGGCAAGATCAAGGAAGACGCTAACACACTTTTTGCCTTTGTCAAGGTTATAATTGACATGATCCACCACCTTATAGATTGCGTCCTCCGTTGATCTGCCATTTCGAACGCCGTACTGGCTGGTCAATAGCAGTTCATCATCATCATCATCATCAGCCAATTGCCGTCCACTGCTGAACGTAAGCCTCCCCCAAAGAGCGCCAACCATCCTGGTCCTGAGCAAGCCGCATCCATCCGCTGCCAGCCACCTTCTTCAAATCATCGATCCATCGTGCCGCAGGGCGTCCTACACTACGTTTGCCCAAACGCGTTTCCCCTCTAGCACATGTCTGCTCTATCGACCGTCTGTCAGTCTACAGACATGGCCGGCTCACTTCCACTTCAGCATGCTGATTCTAAACGCAATGTCGGTGACTTTAATTCTCTGGCGAATGACTTCGTTGCAAGTTCTATCCATCAGAGAAACCCAAGCATTGCTCTCTCTATTGCACGCTGAGCAACCTTGAATTTGTGGATCAGGCATATGATGAGTATCCACGTTTCGGCTCCATACGTCATTCCGGGTAGGACGCGCTGGTATTGGGTGGACCCTGGTCTTAAGGGATTGTGGGATCGATGACTCAAACATATCGCGCAGCTTCCCAAATGCCGCCCAGCCCAAGCGTATTCTTCTTGTAGCCTCCTTCTCAAAGTTGTGCCGCCCCAGTTGTATAATTTGGCCTAGATATATGTTTTCTTGCACAACCTCGAGGGTAGCGCCATTTACGACTACAGGTCTCGGGGTGGCATGACCGTTGTACATGACTTTGGTTTTGTCCACATTTGTCCCAAGACCAACCCGCCTTGAAGAATCGCTCAGGCTGTTCAGCATCACTTCCAGCTCCTGCAGAGATTTCGCCATGATGACAATGTCATCTGCAAATCGAAGGTGACAGATGTACTGACCTGATATTTATGCCCCGTCCTTTCCAATCAAGCGTTTTAAAAACGTCCTCCAAGGCGTTCGTAAACAATTTCGGAGAGATGACGTCTTCCTGTCTTATACCTTGACGCAATTGGATTGGTTTTGTGCACTGTTCTTGTACTTGGACGATCATTGTGGATGGCAGTTGCTTTTCTAAGTACGCTAATAGTCTCTTGTTCACCAGTTTCTCCAGAATTTTGTATAGAGAAAGACTTAAGAAGAGATATATGCCTATAATTGGATGAGACTGATGCGTCACCAGCTTTGTAGATCGGGCAGATATTCACTGTTTTCAACTGAACTGAAACTATTTCTGACGTCTCAAACTCAAAGCACTTTTTAAGTTCAAGTAAATACAAGACATTACCTGGTAAATGGTAGCTCCATAGTACAAAGTACTCACACCTATGCTATGCATCTATATAATACAAAGGAGATTGAGTTTATACAATGCAAAAATATTCTTACAATCTTAAGCAGCTACAACAGTATTTGAAATATTAATTAATTAGTTGTGGTTTGGAGCAGGACCAGCATTGAGGCAGGCAGACATGCTCAGATTGCATACGTGTGAGACGGGACCGGCTAGACAATGTTGAGCTAGTATAAAAATACGATTCGGAATACCATCCCAGCCAAAGCCAAGTTGTCTATGATAGAAATAACTTCTGTTTTGTCAATTGGAGTCATGGACTGGAGAAAGGTCATAGTTCCATCTCTGTTGTTTTGAGTTGAATTAAGGACTGCTCGGCAAGTTGAGTTCCTACATCAGCAAAACAGTATTAGACATATTCAGCGAGGCTACTGGATCAGGATTTGCGTTCAGTAGAGTTAAACTATTAGATGTGTTATTGTTAAGGTTGCAAATTGTTTTAGTTGCTGCCCAGGTTTTTTGCTATCTACTTTATAGCTGTTTAAGAGGCGTTTATCACAGCCATTTTTCAGTTTTTTTTTGTTACAGTGCATACAAAAATGCAAAACCAGCGTTCTGATTTATATAAAATTGAGAATAATGGCAATCGTAGCCAATAAATTCCCCTTTTGTGGTGTGTTCATGAAGTTTACATTCGGTCAGTATAATTGTATCAGGTTAAAAAAAAATTGCCGGGACAAGAAAACCGAGAAATTATAAAAGTTTTTATAATTCTCCGTATATTTTGTAAGTTGTGTTTTAACTATGGTAAGCAACGTTTTAACGTCACCAAAATCATTCACACACTGTTCTAATTTATTATGTTTTGTACTAATAAAAATTCAGGTACTGTCGATATCATCGATTTGATTAATTTGATTAGACATTTTCAGAATATAGTTCTGTTTATATGGTTGGTAAGTTGGGTATTTTATGGTTCTGTTTTTAATTCCTGATTGCGAAATTAATTAGTTGTGAACTATATTTACATTTCAAACATGAATGTGTTGGAACAGTTAGTTGCTTTTGTGATTTTGTTCAGTTTTGTGTCATTGATCGTTTTAGGTTGCAGAATATACGTTATATTGCTAAATAGTTAAAATGTTATAATAGTTACCTTAAAGTATAATTTAGGACAGAAAATGTTAATAACATAACAATAGTTAAGGTTTGTTACAATAAAAAGTAAAAACAAAGATAAAAGCAACTAGAAAAGCGCAAAAGCAACTAGAAAAGCGCGATCATAAAAGACTACAAATAGGTAGTGACCACGCAACTGTATTCTCATTATCATTATGGGATACACCAAAAGCGATATTTTTCAGAAGCAGCGAAGTCTCGAGCAAGAAAATGCAACCGCCTGGATTTATTCGTGAGATGTTCTGAGAAATCGAGGGGTGAAGTTATGCCAGCGAGGCCCAAGTGAGAGGCATTAAGCTGACATGTACGTACGTTTCGTACTCCCAAGGAATTTTTCCTTTTCGGAAACATTGGAAAAGTCTACGACTGTCGATGTAGTGGCACTCGCGTTGTAAGGGATTTATACATACCTAATTTCGTTGACAGATTCAATGCTAATTGACTGAATGATGTTGATGATAGCTTGTTTTAGAAGGACTGCTTTATTTTCCTTTTTTACAAAATGTATACCTCTAATCTCAACTGAGATTTTCCTATTGAAACGCTCTAGGTTTTCCGACATTTCCTCAAATCGACTATGCAGATCCGTGTAGAGTCGACCTCTTTCTCAAGTTTGCAAATTCAAACTTCAGAATCATCAACTTTATTTTTCATAAAGCCGAGTGTCTTTTCTATCACAATGTTAGACGAAATAATATCAGTATTTTGCTGTGTGATGTTAATTAATTAAACTCTATATTATAGATTGATTTACATGATGTTGTAGAGTCTATAATATCATGCTTGCATTACTTAATCTGGCAATCATGGGTGACGGAGCAGGTAATGTGCAACGCATGTCAAGATGCTAGTTTTAAACTGCCACTGCTTGCCTTTAAATAAAAACAACAATTTAAGTAGTTTATTTTATCTTACCTGCAAATGATGCATCACACAACAGAACACGACGACATGCAGCCTGCCGACGTACACGCGCAGCTCGCCGTCCGCCTTCATGGGCCGCTCGTTGCCCGCGCCGGCGCCGTACACTCTCGCGGCCGCGCGCACGTACTTCATCTCGAGCACTTTGTCTTCGTCGGGCCATACCAGCTAGTTACAAACAATGATCTCGTGAGAATCCAGCACCTCTATTGTTTAACACATTTTCTATCATAATCCGAAGGATTATAAAGGAAATTGCTAATTAATTGCTTTATGTTTGAAAATCAATGAACATTTTTGAATTGCCACAATGAAAAGCACTGCTATTGCAAGTGTGCAACGCAATCACTCACGCAGATCTGTTTCAACTGCATTATCTAAAGATCTGGCATATGTACCTACATGCTGTGTTGCTGCACCGAAAAACCGTGTTCATAGGTTATTTTACAATAGTAAAGTTACAGCATGTCTCTGCTGAAGAAAGAGTTTTAAGCACTGTGTTTTAAGTGAAATATAGCTCGGTCTATAAGCGACAGGAATCGCAAAAAACCTCCCCGGGACATTAAATAATTTTCGCTGAAGCAGAATACTTAATCGCTATATTTTTTTGAACTTGTATGACTCGCACTGGGGACATTCTGGATGCTCATGGTCTCATTACAAGTCAAGATCTAACTTTGTTCTAAGCTTGAACTTTCAGCCATTTTTTGTTTTCGAACCATATTCCGACTACCTATGGTAAAAGTCTTAGGGTGAATTCACCAAACTGTTATACCTAGATAAGACATAGAGAGGATAAGACTTATGTCTTATCCTGAGAACAACTTTTGAATGTTTTGAAAGTTTACCATACTAGAACTGTCAGAGGTAAATTTTATTCCTCGGATAAAAGTCATCTGTCTTTGGTAAAATCAGCCCTTATATACTAAATTGAGAACTTAGACTACAGTTTAAAACCAGTTTTTGTTTGTTGTAATTCAAGAATAGCTCTATGGTTTAAACATTGGTCTAAAGAAAAATCTTAATAATGAGACCATTATAGAGCCTTAAATAATTGCAATGAGGTACTTCAATTTACACCAAATCTTCACTAACCTTAGGGTATAGAGTAGCCTCAGTCAGGTCATCGATGTGTAGCGAGCTGAGGTACAGCTTGAAGATCATGCGGTCGTTGGCTCTGAACACGCAGTCACTCTCCAGGGATCCTAGTCGCATCTCTAGAACCGGATTGTCTAAGTGACAGAGCTTTATTGAGACTGATGATGCTCTGGAAAGAAACATACGCACTCTTCATTTACAATCTACGTCGCCGCGAATCTCTTAGGGAACTTTTTAAGAAGATTAATATAATGACGGTACCTTGCCAGTTCATTTATGAAAATATTAGGTATGTAAGAAAAAATCTGCATCTTTTTAATAAAATAAGTGATAGACATAAAAATCTAGAAATAAAAATAAAATAGCATCAACAAACATGTTTTATGGGGTACTGTGTTAAATGTTACAACAAAATACCTTGTGAAATATTGCAATTAAATGAAAGAAAGTTTAAAACTCATGTTAAAAAAACACTTTGTAAACAGGCATAGTACAAGATTGGAGTATTACCTCCTTGATAAGAATGCTTGGAAACATGCTGGTCCTGCTCCATAGGACAATCTAGAGGCTAGACAAAATCATACTAGTTGCTTATTGTACTGTATAATTTGCTTTTTTTACTTTACTCACACACTGACTTATTCCTAGTTAATATTTTAGGAAAATCATATACTTACTACTTACGCAATGTTTGTAAATATGCGAGCACCATGTACCTCACGTTATTGATTTATCTGTCTTTGCTTTTTTAAATAAATTTTACCTATTTGTGGTATAGTACTTTTATTCTTGGTGTATCGTTCACATATAAAAATAAAATTGATGTACACAAAATTTTGTTTAACATTTTAAAAGAGTAACGGTGGAGTTTCTTGCCTCTTCTTCTCCATACGAAACTACTCTTTGGAAGGGAAGAAAGAATCAATGAAAATGAAAATGAATGAAAGTGAATGAAAATGTTGACGTTCAAAAGTGCCTTTTAGTGCCTATTTGAAATAAATGCTTTGACTTTGACTTCAAATACCGTAGTGGTTGGGTATTATGGTAATTTTTTAACCTGACAAGGTAAACCAGAACAGGTCAAATGGGAATTCTCATCGGCAAAAATTACGAACTTCTATACAAACATTCCCTATTTAACACCTTAAGTGGAAGAAGTTTCAAGAATCCTTGGGGTGGATTTTTGGGACGGGGCATTAAGGTAAGGTACCTTAATCGTGTAGATTTGTATGGGAAAAGTTTTTTGAGTTATCTAACTTTAATCATAATCATCCGTCCTAAAAAAGTAAATTGTAGTATTATTTCCTACCAAATGTATGGGAAAAGTTTTTTGGGATTTCTGGCTTTTCTAGTACTTAAACTTCAGTTGGTCTGCCATTCAATCCTTTTATGAAACAAGGTTTTGTGAAAATTATCAATGTTGCTTTTTCTTAATCTAACTAAAGCTAACTTTTTTTTTTTAATCTGTGACATAAGACTGTTTTCCCGTAGACACAACGATAAAGGTGCCTACCCTTACTGCCCCGTCTTGAAAATGCACCCTGTATAAAAATTAAAGATACTCAATTACTTTCGAGTTTCGTTATATAATATAAGGAGCTATTGTACAAACTTTCATGATTCTAGGCCGTGCGTTTTATGTGAATATAAGATTTTTAGATACTAAGTAGATGAAAAGGAAAAGTCGAAAATACTAAAGCGTTGGTCCTTCATGTAACTGTAGAGTACTAGCACCAATATCTTCAATGACCTTACCTGACCGAGTAGCTGAATTTGGTAGCACCCGGTGGCACAGGCGGGTCGGCTTCTGGCTGCATCAGATAGTCCCAAAGAGACCTGGATTTTGGCAGCACCGCACTCTTAAAGTTTATCGAATGTCGGTTCTGGATCCTAGAAATATGACGCAGATTAGAAAGGGAAATGGAAGATGAGGAACATCTCCCATGTTGGATTTCGGTAATCGTCATCGAAAGGACGCATGAATGTTCGTTCATTCCTTTTTAAAACTGTCGGCGGTATGTGAACGTGGACTTGAACCAAATAAACCTTCACTTGACTGAATGTATCTGATATCGGCTTTACGCAATTTCCAAAATATAAAATAGTATTTTTTTAAGCGTTCTTTAACCTACTTGGGGCATGGGTTTGCTGCCTACCTTTGAGTGTAGCTTACTTACTTGTCACCAATACATTGCAGATATTTCAGCAGTGTGGGTAGTGCATCTGCATGTAGCAGTAATGCCAGGCATCCTACGTCTGCTACTAATGCCTGCTCCACGCTGTGGAAGTGCGAGCGGAATTCCGGACAGTCTGCACGCACCTGCACACATGTTGCATTTTTAAAAGGTTATTGAGACTATTGTCCTTTAACCATCCACTAAACTCCGATTCAGCATTCAATTGATGTCATTGAGGATGTTCCAGGTAATGTAGATGATAGAAAATGGTAACTATCACCAGTATGGAGTCGTGTTGTAATAACAACCAATACCTATTATGAGTCTACAATCATAATATTGCTTCTGAAAGTTATGAGATGAGAAGAACAGACGGACGTTTGAAGTTTTTAACAATGCAAGCAAAAAAGTTAAATGGTAATGTGTTGGGTCCAATTATTTATTTGTTTATTTAAACTTTTCGAACCCAAAGAGGTACAAAGGCGGACTTAATGCCTTAGGCATTCTCTATTCATTATTCTTTATTTTGATTATCTAAGGGATTAAGTAAGAGTTGAGATATTGACAATTGTTGACTATCATCGTTCTTACCTTTCTGTACAACAAATTAAACAGCTCCCCAGAACTGGTGATCAGCTCCAGATACTGTCCACTGCTGCTGTGATGCTGCTTGTCAGTCAGCAGCACCTGGCTGACGGACAACTGAACAGCTGGCCCGAACTCCATCAGCGCCACGTCTAGACAGACCTTCGTGATGCTCAGCATTACATACGGCTTTTCCGTTTGCTCCGAGGAACGGGATAGGTTGATTACGATTTCGCCTGAAAACCGGAAGCATGAAGTTACGCGTGCGGACTCTTATAAACATATTCCAAAATAACATAATGTCACGCCTGTAGGTGTACACACATTTAGCTCCATATGTTTAAGTGTCATACAACAGAGGGTGAGCCTATTGCCATTAACCGGGCACGAATCTAGACTCTTATTAAGAAATTTTGATAAGGAAAAATCTACTAACACTTTTCCCGACATGGGAATTGAACTCAGGGCCTCATGCTTAGCGGGTAGGGCTTGCGAATAACGACTAACTGTTAAAACCCTACCAAGACCTCGAGTGAACCATTCACTCAAGCGAAGCGTCTGATATCGGCTTGACTCACCCACAATGAACCGCAGCAGCGTGTTGATGTTGTTGCTAGGCGACACGTTGTCGTCGAAGCCGGGCAGGTCCACACTCCTGGCGTACACCTCCAGATCCTCGTCGCTGTGCTCGGACGCTGCTGACGCTTGCTGTGCTGCTTGGAACCCGAGCTTCGCTGTTGCTACGTCGAATGTCGTTTCTGCTGCCCTGAAGACGAGTTAATTTTATTTTACAGGTATAAGTAAAATTTTAATATTATCACTTTTAATACAGATAAAGAATATTTATCTGTATTAAAACTGAAAACATTAAAATTTGTATAGTAAGTAGGTAAGTTTATATATTAATTTAATAATAAAGGTTAATATATTTTAACCATCAACATCATAGATTAGCTGAAACCACGCAATAATTGACAGAGGAGTAGAAATATTCAGAGGGTCTCAGAAATTACACGACACTTAGAAATCTTAACGTTAATCATCATCATCTTAAAACATCATGAAATGGGATCATTTCATGATGTTTTAAGATGATGATGATTTAACGACATTGTTATTTTTATTTTATTTTTATTTAATACTTGTGGGAGACAAGTATTAAAATGTACACATTTTATATTTCAAAGTTTGAAGATGGGAGACAGGAGCCCAAACTAATAATATATGTAGTTCGGCCCTTGGATATAGTTTAGATTACCTAGTTTTGACTAACAGAATGAAGCTACCACTAAGATATTTCTGATTTTATCTCTTTCATCTTCATACGGTAAATTCTGAGTTTGTTGCGGAATATCTTTTTTAAAGTAGGAAACTCCAGCCTCATCTTGTTATTAGAATATTATTGGCAGGTGTTTGTCTAGACATCTAAAAATAATTTACAAAAGCCGAAAACGTAATGTTAACCACTTAATTCAGTACTCACCTGCTCCTAGTCAAATAGGCCGCCACAATCTTCTGCCTCAAATTCATAAGATCCTTATACTCCGGATCAGCCGTCACTCTGTCTATACTCAGTAGTTCTGCGAGCTCTGGTTCCTCCACCGCCTCCGTGTAGTCTCCCGAGTCCATGAAGGAGACGGGCACGGTATTGGGAACAGGTACCGGTAAGTTGTCGATGAAGTCCAGCAGATTGCCGATGATTCGGTCTGATAGGTTCAGTTTGAAGCTTGAGAGGGAGATGTTCAGCTTGTACCTAGTGATGGAGGAAGTTAGTTATACTTCTTTCTGGGTGGAAGTTAGTTTCGGTATCAGCCGTAGCTCAATACAGCTGATGCCGAAGTACCGAAAATCATCAAATTAAAGGTCGCTGGTGAACATACGGTAAAATTTATCTTTTATAGAAAGTTAAAAACTTAAAGCCAACTGCCAACTTTTCATTGTTCTATTTTATAAATAAAATTAAAAATAACATTTGTTTTGATGCTTCCAACATTATCTCGTTTGTCTAAATATGTCCAGTACTTTTGGAGTTATGAGCTTGTCAAAATCATAATTCTATTTTGACTTTGCCGTTGTCGGGTAAAAATACTGATGAGCAGTGAGGAACTTTTTAACCACTCAAAATAAATTGTATCAAGGCAGATAGTCGGACAGGCAACTAACTTGGGCAGCAGCTTGTAGTCCTTCTTGATGCTGTTGGAGAACACCACCTGCATCTTGATCCTGGGCACCAGGTGCAGCTCCGAGTCCGCCTGGCGCCGGGACTCGCGCCACGGGTCCGTCCACTCGCTGAATAGGATCTGAGGAGTAATCGATATTGGGTAGCACTGTTAAAGTATCTAAAAGTAGGTACCGTTACATAAGCAAGTAGTCATGTAGTATGAGGAAAATGTAAACAAATGGATCACCAATTGCTTCAACTTGAATATTTGAATACCTACTAAGACCCGAAATGATAATTTTATATCGCCCAAAGATGTTTGTCATTTGCCAACTTAAAATTATTTTATTTAGAGACGGCAGTACAGACCTACTAATAAAATTCTCACAACTGTGTCACGGATCACCTTGAAAGCCTGATTGGATGAACAATATTTCGACGTAAAACGGAAATTATACCACGGGCTCCTACTACCGGGACAATAAGTGTCCAGGTCTTGGTCTACCTGTGTGCGATTTTTTATCGAAATCAGCCATCGTGGCGCAAAAAGGTAACAGAGTTACTTTCACATTATAATATACTTAATATGTTTATTAACTAGTTCCGCAGTAAAAACTAGTTAACCAAATAAAAATGATACATAACAAATACTCAAATGGGTAATTTATATAATTCAGTAGTAAACGAGTCGCAGTTGTGGGCGGCTGCAGTTACCAAATCGGAATTAGTCGGTAAGAAATCTAACTTGGAAGTCGTTTGTTTTCAACTTTGAATGAAACTATTACCTACCCGTTAATTATTTTCAAACTGTTCTCAATAACCTCCCTAATGTTTAAATAACAGTTGTATAATTATTACCCAAACACCTAATATTAGTAGCGAAGTGTTTCGTCTCAGTGGGCCGCTTACCTGACAAGAACATTCTGCGTGGAGTCTGTCATACAACCTTTCTTCTAGCTCCATGCACGTGGCGTCCTCTAGCATCAGGTTGGAAGGCTGCAAGTCTGACTTGACGATAATGCGGCTGATGTCCAGGACCATGACCCGACCGGACCTGTGAAGAAGAAGACCATTATTACTGCTTTCTCCCAGTATACGAGTATAAATGTCTCAGATAAAATGAAAATAAAATATTTTATCTGAGACACGCACAGGAAATACAAACAGTAAAAAGGAGTATTTAAAACTAGCAAAATACAATTTTATAAAACCTGTGGCAGGACAAAAAGGCTCCCATCTCAGCAGAATGCTCCGATATTTAAAAAATAAATACGGTAGCGCTGGTATTCTGAAAGGGCCCGCTGAGGTGCCACGGACACATACATTCGATTAGGGGAATAAAAATAAATAAAACAGTTTCGTCGTGGAGTTCGAAAGTTAAATTAAACCTTTTCTATGAAAAATAAATACATATGTATGTCTGAGAAAGATTATTCTTCTCGACATTGTCATAAGTGTTTATGGGTTTAGTGAGCGTCATCAGGGAATGCGTGCACAAAACAAACTAATCACTTGTTCAGTACCACAATCAATCAGTACAATTAAATGAAAGTTTTGCTTCCGTCAAGATGGCGCCTCGACTCCGCTCGAGGCGACCCTCTGCTCAGTGCTCTGATTGGACGTAATTAGAAATACATTTATAGAGGGTGTTGGTGAGTGTTGTTTCTGGTGGGCAACTGCCCGACGATTGATGTCGCGACGTTGTATATAATATATGTTAGTTGCACTTGCGCGGTAAACTCTGTTGAATAAATTGTTTATCACGATGACAATGTTGGTGTCATGGAGAATGGTCAGTGTGATGGTCTGTATCACACCCTTAAATTTGGCAGGTCTTTGAAAACTAACCATGCATCCCAACGTCCATTTTTATGTTTTTTAACAAGGACGGAACTTCTGCTTTTGGATTTAACAGGCGGCTTTTTCCGTTCCCTAAACAATTCGTGGTTGCTGCAAAGAATTTTGGAGATTCTTTTGCCTAGCTGTGATACAGTGTCGGCTTAATAAATGATAATCCTTACTTATGCACACATCCATACTCCGGCACCACAACACAGGGTCCCTTGACGTCGACGTTGAGATGGAACACCTTCTTCCTGCTAATAGCATACGCCAACACTGACTTGCTGACGGCACCGGCTTTCAGCACAGCGCCTGACACTTCTCTTGCCAGTTCCTCGGCCGTCATCGAGTGGGTTTGGAAGAAGTTGATGAGTTCCGTGAAGGAATGCTGAGGAGGAGGTGACAAGGATGCGTTAAGACAAAAAAAAAATGGTGTCACACTACCAATATTAAACCCTTAAAAGTTACAGGACGTTTCCGTTGGCAATTCAGACGTCTGAATCAGGCGCGGATCTAGGCTTTCGCTCAAGGGGGGGGGGGGGGGGGGCGGAAACACTTCTCTCTGAGGAAGGGGGGGATATTTCAAGCCATATTTAAAAGCCTTTAAAAAAACCTTTGGCACCTATTTTCCCTAAACTCAACAATGTGCCGCCCTTTTCAACGACTTTTATACATAAGTATTACATCTTAGTTTTGTATACAAAGTAAAAATACAGGTTATGTCTAGTCCGCCCTCCCCTGTATCAGCGCTTGGTCTGAATTGAGGAGCCACATTAGAACTCGAAAACCAGCTGATGGATATTTTGAAAATTTAGTACGATTAAGTAGTAGTTATGCTTAATCTGTACATAGAAAAATCATATATTACTGCGCTGTTTCAGAAAGTCACCAGCCAATTAAAACAGTTTTTAAAATCATTTAAGAAGAAATGTAAAAATAAGAAATGAAATATAATTATTGAACGTTTTCTCAAGTTTTTTTTTACTAGTTTCGTTCGCTGATGTTTGAATGATGGAAAAATTTCAGACCAGAATTATTGAATGCGATTTTATTGCACTTGCGATTTTATTATAAGTACGTGCTGTTTACACCTAAAACAGTTTTCAACGGCAACGACTTGCCCGTATCGTGGAACAATTGTACGTGTTGTTAAGACGGTGCCAGGCAATTGTTGCTCCAATTTTATGGCATGTCACAGGCGGTAAATTTGCACCGTGTAAATGGTGTGATTAGTGAATGTCTTTATAGAAAAAATCAAGATAACAAACATAACATAACATCACGCCTGTAGTCCCAGAAGGGTTAGGCAGAGGTGTACCTATAGTACACCCTCATTTCACCAGCTATGCTTAAGTCCCATGTAATAGGGGGCGAGCCTATTGCCATCAACCGGGCACAAATCCAGAATGCGGACTGCTACTGAGAAATTCTAGATAGAAAAACCCAATTACACTTTGCCCGTCCTAGGAATCGAACCCAGGACCTCATGCTCAGTAGTAGATCTTGCGACCACTAGACCAACGAGGCAGTCATAAAAGATCCCCAGAAAACTGCATAGATATTTAGTTCCTACTCGTGTACCTACACGAGTAGGAACTAAAAACTAAATTGTAATAGTAATCTATATTCAATAATTAAAAGAGTACTTACCTCAGTGTAGACCAATTCAACAGGTTCCATCAGACAGCACAGTCCATAATCAGCTTCGTTGCTGCAAGGGTTCTTCTCCAGGTCTATCGCCAGTAGATTGGGGCTGGTGACGCCAACTCCTCGCTCCGGAGTCAGGAGGGGAACCAGGTCACCATCTGACGTTACTCCTTCAATAACAACGCTTTCTGCACGGGCTGATAGCTGTAAAAAATGTTGTAGAATTTGTCAATTAAAAGCAATCGGTTATAGTATATGACCGGCCCGTGCTTGACAAAACATGGAGGTTTTGGAGGTTTTCACAGGAACGCGTGGAGGTATCATGCAGGAATTTATATCAAATACTCAGGTCACCTGTCCCTTGGAGCTGTGAAAAAATCAAACTTCTAAGCCAACACAATCAAAAGATACAGCCGTTTATGCCGCTAATTTCCGAAAATTTTCGACACTCGCAAGGGAATCAAAACCAACAGCGTACTTCCCGTGAACTCAATATCTTGAAATTTGGTACGAAGCAACGTCTTATATCACAGATATAGAAAAAATTGCGAGCACCGTACATTTTTTGTTACATCATATAATAAAACATTTTTAATCATTTTAAGCTTACTACCCCTTTTACTCATGAACACTATGCCGTTTTTTTTTAAACTACGTATAAATTAGGTCATCAAATTCAGTCTGTTATAATAAGCTCTCGTTCGCCAACCTACCATTTCTCAAGACCCTCCTGAAGCTGTTCGATTCCGTTATACTCGAAGGTAAAACGCCACAGGCATGAAACACAGGTGAGGTGGTACTCTTCTTTAAGAAGGACGACAATGTCCTGCTTAAGAATGATAGGTCCAACTCACTTCTAAGCCATGTCTACAAGCTGTTTTCAAGAGTTATCACGAAACGTCTCGCCCGCAGGTTTATCGTTTATCTAGCGTCCTAAACAAGCCGGATTCCGTAAAAGCTTTAGCACCGTAAACTATATTTAGATGAATATAACATGCCCCTCTGCTTAGAGATTGTAACTACGAAAAAGGCTTCGATTCCGTCGATCGAAACTTGGGCTGTACTGCAGTCTGTCCAAGCTCTAATCATTTATTTAAAATAAACCAATTACAAGTACTTTTTGAATTAATTTTAAATCACGCGGGTCGAATCTCGCTATCCTTCTTTGATGTGCCTATGCCTATTTGAAACAAAGTATTTGACTTTGAATTGGGGGCGATATCAGTAACGGTATCAAGCTCAAACACAAAGCATTTATTTCAATCATACATTTTACAGTCACTTTTAAATTGTCAAGGAGTCGGTCAGTAAGAAATGTGAAGCTAGTTGCCCATTCCAAAGCGTAGTAGGTACCTATGGAGAATAACGGTCAATAAACTCCACGGACACTCTTTTAAATCAAATTATGGTTACAATATATTGGTTACATCATTCATGTTGAAATTATGCACGTGAGAACGATGCAGAACATTAAAAGCGTCCGAAATATAAAGTTGAAACCAATTCAAAAATAAAGTTTATTAAGATACGCCGTGACAGCTAAGAGATGATCAGTCCCTGCTGACGGCGCCCGTTCACGAACATGACGCACGAATGGTGCTAACCATTCAACTCAACCATTTTGAAGCGAGCTAAATGAGCCAACACACGCGCCACCATTAAGGTAAAAATGGTATTCTGGGTAAGAATTGTAGAAGAGATGATCATGCTAAAAACAAAACAAAATCTGCCAATTGCGTGTAAGACCACGCACAATGCCTTCATTGTCGTAATCGGATGTTTTTTGATAAAACTACAAATTAACGATTTTCGGACTTTTCCCTTTACCTGTGCTGTGAAGGGAACGGAACGGGAACAACCCAACGGGAAGTACCCTATAGGTTTTGATTTATTTGCCTAATCAGCCTATTATGTTCCCACTGCTGGGACACAGGCCTCCACTCTGTGAGAGGGAGTGGACTGTAATCCACCACGCGGGCCCA
This sequence comes from Dasypolia templi, assembly GCA_963555695.1. Taxonomy (NCBI): domain Eukaryota; kingdom Metazoa; phylum Arthropoda; class Insecta; order Lepidoptera; family Noctuidae; genus Dasypolia; species Dasypolia templi. Next base: position 2,102,940 of record OY743148.1, on the reverse strand, counting down.
GTGCGGGTTGGTAGATGTCACATGTCTTCGTATATTTGGTTCTAAGACATGCCGGTTTCGTCACGATGTTTTCCTTCACCGTTTTGAGAGCAGTGGTGATGAAATTATTTACACATCGTAAAGCGCCTGCCTGGGTTCGAACTCACGACCTACAACTCGTAAGTCGCAGCTGTTACCACTGGGCCACCACTGCTCCCTATTAATTTCCGAATGATTACTTTTGCGAGCATCAAAATATGTCGCCAAAATCGGCGTTTTTTTATTGCGTTGACTTAGAATTTTGAATATGGGGATTTTTTTTGAGGTTCGGAACCATAAAAACAATATTTTAAAAATAATTTTATTTCTCATATTTCGGCGTCCCGCGGCAGTGAGACTCCGAGCAGCATACGGTACTTAAAATGAAGACTTGATTTTTTTGTATTTGTTTTCTGGTCAGATATCGAGACCCAACACGTCTTGAGCTCTTGCCAGCTTATAGTATAATTTGACCCTGATTAGTGTGGACCGTACGGATATCGATGACCACATTTACATAAATAAATATCAGTAAGTTCCTACCTTGTATGCTTTAGCTGAAGGTCTAGTTTCCAGAGAAGCCAGGAACTGAGTCAGTGTCACCACCAGAACCTCCTTGCTTCTATTCATCAGTGTCAGTGAACAGTTCGCCAGCGTCAGGTTTATTTTGTGTTCTGAAATTATTTTTAAAGACATAATTATGTACACCTAATTTTAAAAGATGTATAATTCATCCGGAAAACTAACTGCTGGACCCTTTTCTGTAGAAAAAATGGTAGGTGAAATCTTTTAACTTAGTCTTTAAAGTGGCACTTGACATCGGTAATCTCCTTAGTGTTGCATGTACACCTATGGGCACATGCGATCGTAAAAAAAAACAAATAAAAGTACTTTATTTATTCACATTAGGTTTGATAACGTCATCGATTCAAAAATTTTACGTCAATGTACTAATTAGCTTTACATCAAAACTAAATACAGTCCATCAAAACACCCGCCTTTCACCACTTTCGTAGTTCATCGGTAGGAAAAAGAAAAAATATGATAGCATGAATAAGAACACGTTGTGTGCCTTTTAGCTTGTGCTAAATAAATGTATTTGATTTCTTTCTTTCTTAATGCTACTCACCAATATACTGCTTCGACTTATCCTTCTGCGGCGCGCCCTCCACATAGCCGATGAGCTCACAGACCCTCTTCTTCTCAGGACTGGACAGATGGCTCCACAGGGTCTTGCTCCGCTCAGTCTTAACGCACAGCTCCACATGGTTCTTCGGCACTTCGGGTTCGTTCTCAGTTGGAGTGCTTGTTGGCTTCCACCAGTCAAATTCAGTCTCTACCACTTCTATGCGGTCGGGTTCTTGGGCGAGTAGCTAGAAAATATTTTTATCATTAAAGCATGAGCTGGACTCCTTCGATAAAGACTGGTCACAAATAGCCCTAGATAGACAGAAGTGGAAGAAAAGTAGGGAGACATTTGCTCTTCAGTGGAAAAATATTTACTAATAAAGCATGATATTTCAAGGCTTGACTGACACGCACTGTTGGCACATAAACACAGCTACATAATTATTTATTAAACTTTTTATGCACACACATATTATCAGACAAAAAGAAAAAATACGTACAAGCACTACTACTTATAAAGATTTCAGTGGAATTGACCCGGTCGGTAGTCAACCGGATAAAAACCAGAATTTATCCCAGTAAAAAACCGAATTTGGTGAACATAAAAACAAAAAAAAATACTTACTTCAAATTTCGCTTGCTCCCTCGCTATAATCACGGACACGATCGGCAGGCTATCCTCACACTTCTGAAGGTCCAGCTTCAGCTCAATATCATTAGGACTCCTCAGAGTACTCTTATATATCTGTTTGTACACATGGTAGTTATCCCTGTGCTTTTTAATGGCTGCCCAGGTGTAGGGTCTGACTCTCTGTTCTAATACCACGTTAAAGGCGTAATACCACCATTTTTTTATGTTCTTGGAGAGTGGTATTCCAGGGTGGAGGTGACGGTATTTTCTGGAACGAAGTTAGTGGATTGGTTGTGGTTGGATATGATATGGACGGCATTGCTTCTCTATAATCAGCATATAGCAAACCACTGCAAGACATAGGCCTCTCTTTTTGAAGGCCATGTAACTCGATCTTTGGATCCTCTTACCATACATTTGCCGATGCGGGCTCCAATTTTCTATTATCTCAAAAAAGCCTAAAAATTTGTATCCTCACCTATTCAACTTAATTCTGTCAAAAGAAGCTAGCAGGTTATTTATTGACAGGTACTGTCGCCGGGACAGCTGCAGCGCACTATCCTGGAGGACTGCATCCAACAGCAGACGAGGAACGCGTGCCTCACCGGAACGATTTATTAGTACCTTCACTTTGCAAGTCACTGGTTTCAATACTGAAAAAAGAACACAGTGTGGTATCTTATTTCACCATTGTTTACATAGGAACCATCTTCAAATTATTAATAGCCATGAACTTTAGGTCCAGTTAAAAACCAGGATCCGGCACTAGCTGTCTGGCATTTTTGCTGATCTATTTGGTGCAGCCGTAAAGCACACACACATTCCTGCTAATTGCTTTTAACTCGAGACAAGGAGGGGCTTAGCTATAACCACATATGTATTCCAACTATTACGCGGTAAGACTTATAATCCCGGTGTTTTGAAGGAGATTTGTCTGAATGCACCTGACAATTACGCATTGCGACGCAGGAAGCCACGGTTACTAGCAGTGCCACACGCACGAACCAACTTACTCAGCAAAGCGCCACTGACGCGCGCCTTGCACGCACTTAATGACACTGCTGACATAATCGATTTATTTTCCTGCTCTCTGAATGAATTCACAAAATAATATTGTATGTTTTATGTTATTTAAGATAGTATAATAAGGACCACGCTACCGCATTAGGAATATTCCTGTAATGATAGCAGTGATTGTAGAAATATAAATAAATAAATATTTTGATTTTTTTTTTGTGCTTTTTATTCATTTCTTTTTTCAATCATCCTAAAAATCCACTCACGAAATTCAAAGTCCTCATGATGCATCGAGAACTTGTCAAGTCCAGTAAGCATGTAATGCTTCCAGTTGTAGTATTGCATTGGCGTGATGTGGGCGGTCTCGTTGTCATCGAGGGCAGTCGCTGTCGGGTTCCAGTAGGCCGACATAGATTCTATGCGCATCATCTGGTACACCGTAGATGCGTTCGCTGGAGTCACTGAGGGTTTCCATTTGCTGGAAGATGGAAAGTTACCACTACTTCAAACCGCAGAAGTGGTGCAATTGATACAAAGCATGAATCAAATCTATTAACTGAAACTGGCTCATACATATCTACTGTTATCAAAATCAGATAAAGTTAAGTTTTATAGGTTCCTCTCTTCTACTAGTTTGCTGTGCCCAACAGGACCACATACAATTTTAAGTAACCACCTAAGTACACATTATGAAAGGCAATAAATTAATGATGAATAAGATCAACTGACTCACCTATTAGTTGTCTCAATAGACAAGCTCTGAAGACAGAGGCCACACGCAAGAGGCCCATCCTTAGAGCTAATGGAGTCCTCATATCTGATGTGGACATTCCTCACATAAATCTGGAGATTATTCACAATCGCTGTGAACAAATGCTCGAAGAAGTTCTGAGGACCTTTAAGCACCTCACTTTCAGCTTCCAAGTCTTGCAGAATCTTTCGTTTGGCAGCTCTAGTGAGGCGCCTTTCCCTTTCTGGGTCAAAATGACTATTGGATATGGCTGGGCCTACTAGGACCAGCACATCTTCGATGTTGACCACGACAGGCTGGGTGTAAAGGCCCGACCATGGTATTTGGAGGCCAATGCGGCCGATTGTGCCGATTTTCACATCAATTGGTAGGTCAAGTTCGTACTGGAAACATAAAGAAACTTAGTAAGTGCCACTCTGGTAACATTAAAATATACTTTGTTTATTTATATTGCTATCACCTACACGTAGATAGCCATGCCATCTAGCTGCTTATTGATTATTCCTAAGCTAAACGATACTTGACTAATAAGATACACCAGATCCACATAGCCATGATACTGACAATGGTGTCTACAGTAGTAAAGGTAAAAGTTATCTCCTCAACCCCTTCCAGTCTGGCTTCCGTCCTGTTCATAGCATCACCACAGCGCTTCTCAACATTACGGATGAGATAAGGTCAGCCATGGAAAACGGTAATCTAACGGTCTTAGCTTTGCTAGATTTCAATAACGCTTTTAATACTGTTGATTTTCATGTTTTGCTTGGCATTCTTTGCTCTCTTAACATATCTCCATCGGTAATTGACTGGTTTCGTAGTTACCTGTTCGGTCGGCGGCAACGTATTTGCATTGGAGAGACCTTGTCTTCCTGGTGTAATACTTCTGCCGGTGTACTTCAGGGTGGCGTTCTATCCCCTTTACTTTTCGCAGTTTTTATTAACTCCATCTCCGACGAACTAATTTCTTCCTACCATCTTTATGCTGATGATCTAAAAATTTACTCGCGAGCTCCTCTCGGAAATCTATCCGAGGCTATCGTAACTATTAATCGTGATCTACCCCGAATATGCGACTGAGCTAAGAGATACGGACTTATGGTTATCCCCATAAAGAAGCAGATTGTGGTAGTAGGCAGTTCAAGGACGGTCTCAAGGATCGACTGGACGACTCTTCCTCAAGTTTCATTTGACAACTCAGTTGTTTGAGAAAGTTAAAAACTTAGGAATATTCATTGATAAGAACTTCTCTTGGACTGCCCAGCTACCGGAAGTTAGCCGTAAGGTATTTGCATCCGCTGCATCTTTGAAGAGATTGCGTAATTTTCTGACGACTGCCACCAAGATTGCGCTTGTACAATCGCTTCTTTGACCCAGCCTTGACTATGCTCATGCCAGCTATCTTGACCTTGCCCAAAACCAACTCGATAAACTTGAGCGGCTTCAAAGATTTTGTTTAAGATTTATATTTGGTTTGCGCAAATATGACCATGTTTCCGAATTTCGTGTGAAGCTCAAGTGGTTACCAATTCGCCTTCGCCTTAATGCTCACATTCTTTCCCTGTTGTATAATGTGCTCTTTTCCCCTTCCACTCCTCTCAAGAAACGTTTCCAGTTTCTTTGCGACTCCCACACGAAATTTTTAAGATCATCGGATAACTTAAAGCTTAAAATGTCTAAGCACTCCACAACTTTCCTCAACAAATCTTTTACTGTCCAGGCCGTTCGTTTGTGGAATAAACTGCCCGTCGAAATAAAACGCGCGCAGTCGTTATGGGTGTTTAAAAGACTCGTGAAGGATAATTATTTGTCGTTGTGATCTTGCTTTCGTAAACTGTAACTTTCATTTATTTTCGTTTCATTGATATTTCGTATGTATGTATTTATGTATCTATTCCTTAGGATATGTTAATGTGTATGTATCTGTGTATCTATTTTAGTTTAATGTATATTTATTTCTTACACCACTGACAGCCCCATTTTATGTCCAGACAAATCGCTGTCCATTCTAAATTTGCCTGGAAGAGATCGCAGAAAGCGATAAGGCTGTTGTGTGTGATGTTTTTAGTTTGATTTTTTTTTTTTTGTTATGTCATTTTATGGTGTACAATAAAGTATATATAAAGGAAGAAGAAAGAAAGGAAAATAGGTTGGTTTGTCACAGAAACACGTGAAGCATACAAAAAAGATAAGTTAACACGGTAGAAAAAGCAGATCTATGTATAATCACGAGCATAGAACAGGATTAGTCGGTTGCTGCACGTTGTGACTGTGACAAGAAGTTTCCACTCAGCATGACGCTGTGCTATGGGGGTCCCACGACACAGCGTTGATGTTCAGTGGGTTCCCGAACATGTCAGGAAAAAAGTCAGGTTTAAAGATTCGTACAGATTATACATAGGTTTACAAGTAAAATAAAACAGTACTTAGCAATATAGCTATAGAATGGGATGGATTCCTTACCAAAGCCTCAGGCTTGAGCTTCAAATCAGTAAGGTTGACATTTCCGGAGAAGATGCCCACGTTGAGGTTCTCGGTGTCCAGGTCCTGGACGTACTTGCCCAGCAGCCGGTTCAGGATGCCGGCGACCGCGCCCTCGAACATGGTGACGGTGGCTGAAGATCAGCTGGGAGGAGATGAAGGAATGTCGGTTTATCAAGAATGGAACTGCACATAGGTTAGTTACACCACATTTTAAAGTAGCATGTCGAGTTTTAAACACGAAGAGTAGAAAAAAGCTGGAATCTTATATTCCTTTCTCGACTAACTGCGAAACATACGGTGACACACTACACGGCCTGACCACTGATATTGCGTGTATCCTGAAACTCTTGCAGAATCTGGATACGTCAAAGGGTCCAGGAAATGACAATATACCCCCTTTCTTCTTCGTTAACTGTGCTGAAACGCTCTCTTAACCAATTGCTTATATCTCTAACAGGTGTTTTTGTGACGGATATTGTCTGACTATATGGAAAATTGCGCACATTGTTCATATTCATAAAAAGGTTGTAGAAACCTAATTGAAAATTATTTTCCCATATCGATTTAAAATGTCTGGTGAAAAATTATGAAGAATATAGTCCATAATGCTGTTTATCGCATTATATCTAAATTAATTCCCCAACAACAGCACGGTTTTATTAAAGGTCGCTCGACTAAAACAAATTTGGCAGTGTTGTGCCAATGAAAGTGAAAATGTTGGTATGGATGGTGGGGGACCGGTTGACGTAATCTACACGGACTTTGAAAAAGCTTTTGACCGTGTGGATCACGTCATCCTCTTGCGTAAGCTGCAAGAGCTTGGAATTCGTGTCAATTTGCTCAGATAGTTTGAGTCGTACCTTAGGAATCGATCTCAAATTGTTAAATTGGGTGGAGTAAGGTCTAACTGTGTAACCATTCCATCTGTAGTGCCACACGGCTCAATTTTAGCACCTGTTCGTGATGCAAGGTTTCTGATGTATGCCGATGACACCAAGATTTTTATTACAATTGGAAATAAGCACGATTGTGAGGAGCTACAAAATGACTTAAATAGATTACCTAATTATTATATTATCAATAGAATTAATGTAAATATAAGCAAATGTCAGACCGTAACCTTTACTAGAAAGCGAACCACGGTTTTTTCTTTAGAATTACCCGCGACCCTGAGGCGTCGGCCCTAATGGACCCTGTCATTTTGTGCTGACATCTCTTTGAGGCGCGCGTGGAACACGACGCGTTGTCGACCCGGGCCTGGTCCCTACCGGACGGCGAGCTACCCATTGCTCGCCGTCCGCAAGCCCGCGCCTACGGTGGCCGGAATCGGCAGGCGACTCCCGACACCCAGGGCGTCTTCTGCGGCGAGTAGGGGCGTGAGGGCGCAAGGCTCTCTCCCTCACGCGCTCCGCCTCCTCCTTCGCGAGCATTACTGCTTCGCAGAAGGAGGTGACGGCTTTCCATTCCCTCTCGCTCCGTACCATGGCCTGGACCAGGGCCGGACCCGAGAGATCGCCGCCGCCGATCGCTTCCGCGAGGACACTGCGGTGCTCCGCCCAAGCGGGGCAGACCTCCACCGTATGCTCCACCGTGTCCTCCGGGCGATCCACTGCGAACTTCTGCTTTTCGAGCATGTGTCCTGTATCGTCGGCAAGGCATACAGAAACCTCGGATTTATTCTGCGTACGTATAAATTATTTACTGATATTAATTGCATCAAAATACTTTATTTTGCGTACATACGCAGCAGTATCTTAGAATACTGCAGTAATATCTGGAATCCACACTACTTAGTTTATATACAGCAAATAGAATCTAGACAATCCAAATTCGTTAAATATATCAACTTTCGCGACGCACGATTGGCGCAGTGGTTAAGCGATCGGCTGCTGCGCTGCGTGTCGCGGGTCCGATTCCCGCACGGAACAAATATTTGTATGACCTACAAATAGTTGTTCCGGGTCTGGGTGTCTTGTGTATGTGAGTTTTCATGTCTGTGAACGCACCCACGATACAGGAGTCATTCCTAGAGTAGGGCAACGTAAAAAAAAAAGCATTTTTTTTTTCGCACTGGTTACAAGTCTAAGGATTACTACCACTGGAGAACAGGCGTATCATACGCCTGTTCTGGACATGCTTTTTTTTTAATGTCTCTGTGTGTGTGTAGTGGGAATATTGAGAGTACCGCTTTAAATGATTTAGTTCTAAGGTTGAGTGCTCCGTCTCGTCGGACTAGGCACACCCAGTTATTCGATGTACCGCATAGTAGTACAAACTACGCTCAAAATTCTATGATTGGTAGGTTATTAAGAAACTTTAACAAGAAATTCTCTCATCTTGACATATTTTACACCAAGAAAGGTATGTTCAGAAAACTCTTAGTAACTTCTGTGTGCGACGAATTGACTAACAGTTATAAATAGTATTGAATAAGTTATCCATACACCATTACAACTCAAAACCACACTCACACACTTCTACACACTCACCCACACTGCACACCTAGGTATGTTTGGAGGGTGCTAGCCTGTCATACTGTTTGTTTCTGTGCTTTTAATAAGTGTAGGTAATAAATTGTAAATCCGTATTTGGCTGTAAGATAATTTTATTAATTTTAAGTTAAATTGTTTAAGGGCTGTGGATTTTGTGAATAAAGAAGAAAGTCGCATTATTTTACAAAACAATATTTAATTTTATTGTTCGACGCAGGTTTAAAACATCGAACCATTTTTGAATTTCGCACTCTATACAGACAAAATTGAAGTTTTCATTACAAAACTTTACGTTAAACCCGAGCGTAAAGTTGTCCATTTTTTTACTCGCTTTGTAATGACACGGATGGTGTTTGTGTTTCAAACTCGCCAGGCAAACCCGAAATATGCTCGCCATTACGTAAGTAAAGAAACAATCATCATTATAGAACTTCAGTGAAGAACAAGGTCCATCGAAGAAGTTAGTTATCTTAGAAGCATCCAGTCAATTATGTTTGTGTATTTATTGTCCTCTACCAAACACGAGTTCTCTATGTAACACCTCTACATACCTACATAGCGATTACCTAAAAGAAACATCATCATCGATACGATACGTAGGGATTCCCTGAACAATTCTACCTATACTTGTCAGTCAGCATTCTTTCTATAAACGTCCATACACCTTGACAATGACCGTCTAGGCTCCCGCAGACAGGCACAACGCGACAGAGCGACGCAACTCTTGTAGAACAATTTCCATGAAGTGTTCATAGAAATTGTTCTAATAGAGTCGCGTCGCGCCTGTTTTCCGGAGCCATAGACTAACTGAAAATCATGACAGATATTAAGCAGTGGTTCCGAAGTCCCCTTTCTCTTACAAATATCCCTGACGCTTCCAAATGAAAGAGAAATGTTAATCTTTAAATATCTATATGTAAAGAACTATTTACAGTATTATTTTATAATTTATGGCTCAGAAGTTCCGGTAATGGTACATTTTCATATATTTTCTTTTATTAAAGTTTTTGTTTTTATTTAATAATATTAAAAAAAAAAATAGACATTCACAACAAGCCTCACATTTGATAATATTATGACACACGGTAAAGATTGCAAAATTTGTTTTAAATAAAAAAATAAAAAAGTTTGCCCCCCAAAAGCAAATGTTCAAAATAATTAACGTTACACGTCCGTGTCTGAACAACACATAAATTCAAATGTGTAACAATTCAATTCAGTAGATGCGGAGCAAATTGGCCGTGACAGACGGACAGACAGATAGACAATTGAGTGATCTATTTATTGCTCCGTTTTTTAATTCGGAAATACATATTGCAAAAGTGGAAGAAATCCAAAAATATAACAAAATGAAAAAGCAAGACATTAAGTGACAAATGAAGTATTAATCACTTAGCTGTATGATACCCTGACCACATTAATATTTAACTATTAAAAAATCATGCGACACCAACCCTGAACTTTGCTACCCTCAATAAGTTTAATCGTGACTGCAGTAATGGCTTCCACTGCCAAATGTCATCAATGAATAAGTTATTGGCATTCAGTAGCAAGGTGCTGCATAACTTATTCAGTCCTTGCTAGAAAAATATGTTACGTAAAACAAAACAAAAACATCTACACACGCCGACAGCTTTGTATTCCTCTACGAATTTCCTAAATCAAAGTGTTTTTTTAAGAATAGGTATAATGGAACCGAATACTCTTTTTTATATACATCATATACCTAAAATAGGAGATATAAAATATATTGAATAGGGCGACAAAATGGACGGTCTTATCGCAATAAAAATCTTTTAACTATGTACAACCTTCAAAGAGTTCGTACTAATCATTCCTCTTATATAGGTTTATTTTTCGGACAGTACAGTACGGTCGGGACAGCATGCCTTCTTCTTCCGTACTTCTAGTGACTAGATGTAAGGAAGAAGAAGGCATACTGACCTCTGTGAGAGGGCGAGGGCCGTAATCCACCACCATAAGCTTAACAATCAACAATGTGCCCTTGATCATATATTACCCATGTAAACAAACAGCTGCCTTATTTCCTTCGTATTGTAAGTTGCAACGAATCACTTTATTATTCGGAATCGATACGGTCGACTATTTTAAGGACGGTTGGCGGTACCAATACAGTTCCTAGAAGTGTATTGTAAAGATTGGTGTTATATTAAGTAGGTATTCAGTCGATATCAAAGATCAAGGAGTTTAGTTGCACTCATGCCAAATGCAAGTTTAATTTTGTGCCAAAATCAAAAGTATAATATATAATATTCAATTTTGAACCTCAAAATTACATAGGGAATTCTCCCAAAACGCCCGCCCCTTCACCACTTCTTTATGCTTTAGCTGGGAAGAACAAGTGGCACAAGAAACTTAAACGTTAAGAGTTAAGACCTAGGTCAAGACTCTTGACCGCTATTAACCCTTCACTGACCGACTGAGTATACACGAATTAGGGTTTCTTGTGATCACGAGACTGAAAACGGGTAAATAAGTATTCCTATATTCATTAGGACCAACTTAGAGGAAACTGCTGATATCGGATTTTAGCGATAGAAACCGGGTAAATATGTTGGCAACCAGCGGTAATTGCGTAACGCACTGAACGTAGGAATGGCTTTAATTTTGACTACTCAACAACATTCATTGCGTTATTTACGTTGTTGTGCAGACATATTTTTCGAACATTATGAAGCAATGGATTAGAAAATAATATTGAGATCGACAGCTTTACGCAATTAGGGTGCTGCTTTATTCCAAACTGTATAGGGATGCTGACAAGACCACTTTCCCCTATCTTCGATGGTCCTTGATTTAATTCCAAAGTGCTAAGCCTCATCACTTCAGATTGCCATGTCGATGAGTATCTATGGTCTGTTTCTAAGCATCTGTTTAAAATGTAAAAGATTGGATCAGAAAACGTTCGAGCGAGTTGGATTGGACCGAAGGCAAATGTCTAGTGTCGCTTACAAATTGAGTGCTTTGATTAAACTTAACCCAAAATTGTAATCAAAAGATTTTTTTCATTAGACAATAGAGCTAAATTTTATAACCTTACTTTGTATATAATAATGTTAAAATATAATATAAATAATAATGTTATACGGCAAAAGTGGTGAGATATCTAAAGTTGAAACCGTGTAAATACAGATGAATGTGTTACTAATTCGATTTAGTGAGTGAACTCGTAATTTAACCTGAACAGGGTATTTTACACTATCATGAGATACTTTTGAAACAGACTATAAATGTGTAAGTATAGTGTAAGTCCTTATTGAGTGCATATATGTACTCTTGCACTAAGCTAGTTTCAAGAACAATTTGCGATTACACATGTCATTGATGAGCGTAGTTAAGTCATGCTCATGGAAATGCGTGCACGTTCAGTAATATTCAGAGCTTCGTTTAATATTAAAAGTATTCAAGGAAGATAAAGACTAGAATTTAAATGATATTATGACAAAGAATGTATGTACGAGTATAGGATTGACTAACTGTGCCGCCGCCGTACGCTTTTATCACGATATACATGTAGGAAAGTACATTTATGTTACTTTTACCATTTAAAACAAAAGAGAAGGTACAAATAGGTACACACGCGACCATAATCAATCAACGTATTATAGAGACCACTGCTGGGAAGGACACAGGCAGACATCTTCGATGTGAGAGGGAGTGGGCTGTAATCCATCACCAAAATGCGTGTCTGCTTCAGTTCGAACCCAAGAAACAACCAATGCGCGTAGCTAATACAAAAACCTAAATGTATCTCTACAATCAAAATGCTTTACCTTTTTTCCCGATTAGACACTTTTACATTTAAAAAAACTATCTAGGTCCTGTAACATTCACTGATCAATAATTAAAATAAACAAAAGATTTACCACTAATCCTGGCGTGGATAAGTCTTAACACGAAGAAGGCAGACGTACGATTCTCGCGTCGAACAAAACAATAACAAAATCAATATCTCCGATTGGTCGCCGAGCTAGTAAACAACGCGGACACGCTCGCTCTAGTAAACGTATATTAATTCGTTATCGACGTTTTATCTCGAGATTACATATCTCCGGATTTATCGATGCATTGTATGACGTGTGTATAATGCTGTGTTTAGCAATGTTGGACAAGGGAGAGAAATGGGCTGACTCAGTTTTATGATGTAGCATTTTTTATTGATTTTAAGGTAAGTATCTAGTAGTGTCACTATATTTGTACATTCATTTACAGAAGAAATAGTTAACAGAAGAATTAGTAACTCTAAAAACGAAAAACACATTAAAAAACAAGGAAAACAAAACTAAGCAAGGAAAGAAAAGTCTGAGTAAACTACATAGAACAATACAAAAATAAAACACAACATTAAAAAGAGGAGACACGATACAATTAACAAATTTATAGAAGAAACAGGCGGAATAAAATTAAAAAAAAGCTAATAAAATTTTTGAAACTACCAGACATGTCACGACACAACTACAGAAAGCCTCAGGAACCACCGTCACACACAGGAAAGATGGTGATAGCTACACAATTCTACCAGAACCTCTACATAAATGTGCTAATAAAAAGTCTGTTTGGAGGAGGCTTTCACCGCAAAAGGCGGCCCTTACACCTAACAATAGTAATTTAAGTACAAAACTTACATTACTAACAAATAAATAAATAAGGACACAACACAAAACTGTACATAAGAACCACCTACAGGTAAAGGATAAAAATAAAGCAAATAAATAAATCTAGAGTCATGGCATACATCCTCCGATCTATTTTGTTAAAATCTCAAGGTGAAAACTTAGGGGAAGTGAGCGTGGACTGAGCAGTCAGTGCTAGGGCTTGACCAAGACAGCGCACTCCACGCAAGTCTTCACGGTGAGATTGTTTAAGAATCTACGTGCTGATGCCAGGGACATGTTTGGCAGTCACTATTGACAGCTTATTTCAAGCTTACTTTCCCTTAGTTTTCACGGTGAGAGTTTTAGATCTAGATCAGCTGTTAGCACAGCATTAAGCAGCACGAATATTCGAAGAACATGTAGAATTAGAACTAGCTAGATCAAAGCTACTGCGAGTGCGGGTGTGTTACGCAATGTCGCTGCGTATTTCTTAACGACTTAAGTTTTACTTTTCAGAAATTGGGCTTTTTAAAATCTCAAAATTTCAAAGGCTTCAGATCTCAAGTGCGTATGCGGCACCTCCCCACAGACAATGGTCCACCTTCCATCCTGCGCCGCTTGCTCTGTCACCTGTGCACTTGATGACCTTATGAATGCGTCAGAAAGCGGAGTTCGCGCAGCTGAATTTTGGGCCAAAGATGTTTGAACTTTTTGCCAGCGATACGCTAAGAAGAAGAAGACAGTCGCTCGGGTCATTCGATCATTTTAAACTACGCTTGCAGAGTTTGGTCAGTGGATTCATGACCATCTTTACATGCCAAGACTCCTCCGAGCCTCGAAAAGCACGTTAAGCCTACCGGCTGTCATTCGTAGATCTTTGACAGTCGTTACGGGTCGTCAGAAGCCCGAAAGTCTAACAATTACAGTGTTACCAAGGGGTACCGTGTTACCCAGTAACTGGGGTGTGGTGGGACGATGTAAAATACTGGTATTCAACTGCATCCGGTTTTCAAACTTACCCCATCATAGTTGACATAATATTAACATTAGAAATAAAAATAAAATAGATCAACCATTTTTCAGACTATCTAAAGTACATACATCTTTTATGGGGTACTGTGTTAAATGTTACAACAAAATACCTGGTGAAATATTGCAATTAAATGAAAGAAAGTTTAAAACTCATGTTAAAAAAACACTTTGTAATCAAGCATATTACAAATTAGAAGATTATATCCTAGATAAGAATGCTTGGAAACATGCTGGTCCTGCTCCATAGGACAATCTAGAGGCTAGACAAAATCATACTAATTACTTATTGTATTGTATAATTTGTTATTTTTACTTTACTCACACACTGACTTATTCCTAGTTAATATTTTAGGAAAATCATATATTTTTACAATTGTTCCTATAGGTACACAATGTACCTATCACGTGATTAATTTATATGCCTTTGCTTTATTTTTAATTTTTTTGTACCAATTGTGGTATAGTATTTTTATTCTTGGTGCATCGTCTTCACATATAGAAATATAATTAATGTATACAAAATATTGTAAAACATTTTAAAAGAGTAACGGTGGAGTTTCTTGCCACTTCTTCTCCATACGAAACTACTTTTTGGAAGTGGCGCCTAGAATCAGTTCTATTTTTAATGTAAATTTTGACGTTCAAAAGTGCCTTTTTATGGGCCTATTTGAAATAAATGCAAAAAAAAAGGGGTAGGCAGGTGACGACTTTTCAGAAATTGGCCCATAATTAGATGGAAGATTGAAAACGACCAACAAGACAAGAAAGAAAACGCCCAATACTTCTACTTACATCATTATGATAAATGTACCTCACTATCCGATCCCCTTTTTCTTAAAACATGAAAAGGGAAAACTCATCATTAAAATAAGACAGGAGGTAAAGCTTCACAAAGGTTGTTTCATATTTATAAAAAAGGCTTTACGTAGCCTTGCCTTGCCTTTGTACTCCTTTCATGACATCCCAGAAATATTAAATAAAATTAGTATCTTAGCAATTATTTTTGTGCCAAGTTACTTAGTTTGATGTACAGCATGCGTCGCTGACAGCTATGTGATGGGTCGTTTAGCAACCTGTATGCATAAACCTTCCGGATTAAATTCTATAAATGACAGTGAAAACCGGATCAATATCAATTTATTTATGTGCATCTTACTACCTAGTTCACTTCCAGGTATCTAAAAACTGAACGCAATCATTATTTTCTGTGTAATATTGACACTGACAGCTCTTGAACCCGATTTAGATTTGCTAATCGCGTTCAGTTTATTTGATGAATTTGGCACTTCCCAATTATCGAGTTTTAGTTTTAGGCCCACAAATCACTAAATGTACGTTTAACGTTACACGAATTGAAAACATCGTTCTGTTTCTATCAATCTCTTGTACATGAAAGAGACAATGAATGATGTTTTGAATATGTTTATCAGTAAACACATTAAGTGACTCCTTTCGTTTTTTTTTACCTATGATAGTTATAGTATGCGTATCGCTCTCCGGGTATTGGCCACTCTCAATTACTACGCGTCCTTCCTATCTGGACCTCGGATGCCAGCCTCTGTCCTTCAAGACCAATGCGAGCTTTGTGTCCTCGAATTAATTTGGTTAACAACATGCTAGTTATTAAATAATAATGTCCGAATAGACGTATCATGTATAGTACGGGCACTGTGGTTAGTTTGAAGAAGTTACGAAAATCATAACAATAATAGTTTGCCCTCAGTGCATAAGAGATGTGAAGACCAATTCTCGTAATTAAAAACGTTCAAAATGAATCATTCGCAATCGCAATATTCTCTCAGCGACAATCAAAGTAAAAAGAAAGGGAAAATAGAGGTATTTTCGACAGATTGAGACATATCAAACTGTCGCTTAAAACGGTGACTGAAGTTACTGAGCGTCAGCTGCTTCAGGAGTGGGGGAGTCCAAAGTTAAGTCGGAGCACGCACGATGATGTTCCGCGGTTGGGATGAATTTACCCCAGGAAAAAACCTAAAACTGTAGTTTAAAAAAACGTACCCCATACATCTATATACATCAAGGTCAACTGTCCATCTGCAAATGTAAGTTTATATCACTTTTTTTTTTATAAAACCAAAATTTAACAATTTTCAATAACGGACTTTTTCCTTAACTTGTGCTGTGAGACCTTGCTTCTTGCCAAACTTCATGATTTTAGGTCAACGGGAAGTACATTAGTTTTGATTTATTTGAAAGTATCATAACATGTCGCATAAATTGCCGTATTTTTTTCGGTAACTTAGAAGCTTGATTGTCGTAGACCTACATATTTGACATTAACTTTTTTTGGTACCTCCACGCGTTCCTTGGAAAAAGGGTCTTGACTGACTGACAGACAGACAGACAACGAAGTGATGCTGTAGGGGTTCCATTTTTTCCTTTTAGAGGAGCGAAACCATAAAAAAACATACCGCGCCAATTCCTTACCAAAAAATAAAAATATAACATTTCTAAAAAAGAAATTGTGAGCTTTTTACCCGACTACGGCGAAGTAAAAAAGAGGGTTATGATTTTAACCGGTTTGTATGTGTGTTTGTATGTTCATCTGTTCCCTCATGCCTTCTAAACTACTTAAAATAATTTGACAAATGATGTATTGTTGGAAGCGTCTTGATCGTCCGCTGGGTATAGGTTAAGACGTTACATTAAACTGAATATGGCGCCCTCTAGAGGAAGTAGTCATGAACTAATAAAAAAAAACTTGCTAGTTTTTTGACTATTTTTTATGATCCCGTGTTGGGTATCAAATGAAAGGGCTTAATTTAGCACGTTTCAAATATTTATAAATATATTTAAATATAACCTCAAAATAATTTTAATAAAAAGTAAGTTTAAAAAACTAAAACCCGACTACTGAAAAACCACGCTCTAAAAAGTACGGATTATATTCTCTATTTCAGACAGAAATCAAGACATAAGTACAAAAAATGTTAGGGTTTAGCCGTGATTGAATGCCATTAAAATTTTGTGGGTGTCTTGGTACCCACATGGTATACAGGCATGCCGCATGTGTCGATGTGTTGCGACTAACTACATAATTACGTCTTAACAATTTTCTATTGAAGGTTTTATTGTAACTATGAACCTCTGCGTGTTGTTGTTGTGTGTGGCCAGTTATTTAAACCGAAAATGAAAAATAAAACGAAAATTTATCTGTGATGACTTCAACATTGATACTTTAGAAAATAATTAAAATACCAGTAGACTATTAAATTTCTTAAAATCATTAAATTCGTCAAATGTGTTTGTAGAACGATGTACAAAAACCGTACTCGTTAAAAACGCGAAGCCCTGATCTTACGCCGCTAGACTTTTACGTCTGGGGTCATATGAAAGACCTAGTTTATGTGACCCCAGGAAATTCAATCGAAGAACTAAGGGAGAGAATAACAGATGCGGCGGACCAGATGAGGGCAACAATCACATCAAGAATCACAAAAACCGAAGTGAGGAAGCGAATAAGAACAAGTATTCGAAACCAAGGGCAGCACATCGAACAAGACGTGTGAAAGTGTAGCTAAAGTTTTTAAACTGATATTGATTTAAATAATGCTAGTATTCACTTTAGAGATATGAGGAACAGGGTGTAAAGTTCACTCATAATCTCAGAAAAGGGAGGCTCCTCCGACCAGAAGTGTCGTATCTGGCGGGCAACTGCCCGATGATTGTTGTCGGGAAGTTGTATATATGCTAGCTGCGCGGTAAACTTTGATTGCGCGATGCAGGATTTGTGTGATTCGTTGTTCGCATGTGGCGGTGTAGATGCCGCCACATTCACGAAATTGTTTTATTCGATTTTCCGAATAATCACATTTTTGTGAGACGCACATAATGTAGTCCATAACTTTGTATTAACCCTCATACCTTTTTGGATAGCCGATAAGACAAGGATATTTTCTAGTAATTTGTACATCAGGTGTAGTATTTTGTTTTTTCACTAGACAACATTTTGTATAAAGTAACAGCAATAATCACAAAAAATAAATGTTTGTTTAGTGATATTTACCAAGGTTTCTGGCATTTTTGAACAAAGATCTGCTACGGCATCAACTATGATATTAACTTAAATTTCAGTACGGTCGCGCTGTAAATCATATTTAAATTGGCTCCAAATGATTTAATGTGGGATTTTTCAGAAAAATACTGAAAATGTAACTAACTAAACTACTGAACTTCGGTAGAACATTTGGTGGCTTAATTTGTTGCATTTTAACCCTACTATGACGTCGTGCAAGGAATACGTTGAGTTACCAGTAACCCTTTATAATTGCATTACACGGGGGTGAGTACTATGGTCTATGTAGCTACCATTTACCGCGTAATTGTTCTTTTATTGACTTGAATGTGCTCCGGCGACTGAAAGTATGTCATGCTCACCCAAATGTCTCGCTGACGGTGGCGTGTGTGTTGGATAATTTAGCTTCCTTCAAAATGGTTGAGCTGAATGGTGCTGATCCATGCGACATGTTCGCAAACGGGCACCGTCAGTTGGGACTGTACCCTAATTGCGTAATACACAATCAATCGGAATCTGAATCGTTTTGAAACAGATTGCTAATACATTGCTTCGTAAGTTCGATAAAAAAACTGCTCAACAATGTAAATAACTCAATGAATGTTGTTGAACTGTCAAAATACAACAGATTAGTCGTAATCGCTAACGAAAATGTGTTACGCAGTTAGGCTGCGGGTCATCTCTTAGCTGCCACGGCTTATTTTAATAATTTAATTTTTGGATTGTTTCTTTTTTTGCTTTGCTCAGGACGCTTTTAACGTGTATTTACATAATTTTCACATATTATAGGGATGATGCATAATATTAAAAATGTTCAAAAAAATTATGTAGGTAATTACAAAGGAGTCATATTAAAAATAAGATAATCGAAAAAATCTGTTCAATCGATGTGTGATATGAAGAAACCACACGATTTAAAAGTTTTTGGACAAGATTATTTTCCCGTTCTTGTCGCGCGGTACGGACAATGTATGGCGCTAGTATGAAGTTACATAGTCGTGACGACATTTCTACTATAGTGCTGTCCTTGTCGTACACTTATTTTAAAACGTTTATAAATTGGCAATTTTTTAAGATTTTACACTTTTCATAATACCTGTTAATTTGAGAAAAAAAATGTCATCGTATAATAAGATCACAATTAATGATGTAACATATTTCTGTAACAGTATTATTTAAAAGAGTGTCCATGGAGTTTCTTGCCCGTTCTTCTCTACCTATTTCTGAGTGACCGACTAGACTCCTTGACAATTCAAAAGTGCCTGTAAAATGTTTGATTGAAATAAATGCTTTGAGTTAGAGTTTGATACCGTTACTGATATCGCCCCCAATTCAAAGCCAAAACAAATTGGCATAGACACATCAAAATTTACAAACTATTATAATAAAATTGATTCTTGTCGCCCCTTCCAAACGGCAGTTTCGTATGGAAGAGAAGGGGCAAGGAACACCACTGTTACACTTTTAAAATATTTTTCAACCCCCCATCTCGGAAAGACTATTTTTTTCTCTTCGATATCTGAGCGTAAAAGCCGTTTTTATCCTCTAGTGGATAAAGTAAATTGAATTTAGAACATCGTGTGCACGAAGTTTGTGAATTCGAAACATTATTAAATCTTTTTACTTCTACCTCTATGGTGCTCTATTGTTCGGAATTTGATTCGGAAATTAAAAAAAAAATTGCTTAGCGCGTTTTTCTTTTCACGTTGATCATATTTATTGTTAAAACAAACCAAGTTAAAAATAAACTTGAAAACCAGTGTAAAATCAAAAATGAGTGATTCAAGCGACGAGGAAGTTTATTTGACTCCAGAATTGATTGAAACTGTTAACAATGCGCAAACGAGTTTTCTCCCTCAGCAATCACGTGAGAAGTATTTAAAACAGTACGATATGTTAACACGTGGCGACTAGCTAAAGGAGCCAAATCTTTCTCGGAAAACGTTTTGTTGGCATATTTTATTGAATTATCTGAGACCAAGAAGTCAAGCACTCTATGGAGTACATATTAAATGCTTAAAGCAACAATAAAAATGAAAAAACACATACATATCAACACCTATCATAAATTAGTGGCATTTTTGAAAAGAGCGTCATCTGGTCATCAACCCAAAAAATCGAAGGTTTTCAATGCATCTGAAATTGAAAAGTTTCTAAACGAAGCACCTGATTCCGTATATTTGGCGGCAAAAGTAAGTAACATAATCTAATACGTTATCAATTTTATTTATTTATCTAATACAATACTTTTTACGTTACAGGTTGTTCTTATTATTGGCATAAACGGAGCATGTCGAACTAATGAATTAACACAACTAAATATCAACAATATTGAGAAACATTCAGATAACTTATTAATTAATTTACCTAACACAAAGACAAAAAGAGACCGCAACTTCGTCATTCGCAAGGAATATGTAACAATTGTTGAGAAATATCAAGCCTTACGCCCGCCTAACACTCCAATCAATCGATTTTTTCTACAATACCGCAAAGGAAAGTGTATAAGACAGCCTATGGGTGCCAATAAAATTGGCAGTATCCCACGAGACATAGCAACATTTCTTGAACTTCCAGAACCCATGTTTTACACGGGTCATTGTTTCCGACGAACTTCAGCCACACTTTTGGCCGATTCAGGAGCTGATCTCCTGTCCCTTAAGCGCCATGGAGGCTGGAAGTCCAATGCGGTTGTAGAGGGATACATAGAGGATTCCATCCAAAATAAGTCTAAAATATGTGAAGGCATCGTAGGAGCCATTACACTAAAAGAGCCTCAGTCAGATCCTTGGACTGGCCCTTCTACATCAAAAATGATCCGTTACGAAACACCTAGCGATCGCCCTCTTTCGCCAACATTTACGCCAAGGGAATCCAATGAATCAGTACACATAGTTTACATAAAAATAGTACAAAAGTCACTAACACCAACATTACAGTACCTAACAAAAATATTACACTAAACTTAAGTAACTGTAGCAACGTTACTTTAAATTTTTCTTAATTATACCTAAGTATTATTTGTTATACATACCTAATTTAAAGATTATTCTGTAATACGTATTAACCTATCATACTAAACTAAACTGAAATAAAAGTATCTTGTAAATGTGTTTTTTTTTTGCATTTAGTCATTTCCTCGCTGAGGTGGGATGAAAAGTTACTACGTGTTGCACTCGAGTGCAAAGTTTCTTCACCTTGTGCTCTTTTGATTCCGTCGCTAACGCTCAGGATCCTTATTTTTGAATCACTCTTTGCACTCGTGATTCAATTTTAGAATCCTTCGCTTGCTCGGTCATCAAAATTGAGCACGAGGTAAAAAAGCAACTTTGCACTCTTGTATATCAAATAACTATTACATGTTTTAATACATTAATTATGTAATTATAAGTGATCTAGAAAAACATTACAATACCACAATGAGTAAAAATAATTAATTCACAGTGATAGGTTATTGTGAGTTTTGTTAAAATAAATAAGCCTCAACACTTTTGCTCATGCTGCCAGCTGAGTGTTAACTAGAGTATATGAAAGATCATGAGGTACAATTAGGAATTATAATATTAATATTATTTAATTTGTATAAAATTTGTTTTGTTTAAATATACACAAACCAAGACATCAACACTTCAAAAAGATATGCCTTCATGTTCTCGTGGGCGATGAGGCTCTCCCACTGACATCTTGCACGCATTTTGACTACATGAAAAAACATTTCTAACTGATTTCTAAAACACGGTTATCCATTCGTCAGGATGAATGTTTCCAGTCAGCATGGATGACCGAATTCAAAAATAGGTAACACCGAAAAACAGGAGCCTCAGGGTCGATAATGATGAACACTAAAACTAAATTAGATTTTTGATAAATCAATTGCTTTAGCTAGGAACCGAACGCGTGGATTAAAAAAAACACCCTTTGCTATTACACCGTCCGGTGGTGTCGTTAATAAGAATAACATTTCGGAAAGTGACACATGGCAAAGTAAAAGAAAGCCGTCATTTTTCAAAATAGTCATATTTAGGAAAAGCCCACAATTTCTTCATCAGATTTAAGATTGTTAGTCATTATAGGTAAGGCCGCACACGATTATACCCAAACAAATGGCTCTGAAGATCACTTTATTTTCGGTCCATTTTCAAAATTTGAACCCGACCACGGGTCTCGTATCTGACTTTTTTTAAATATATTGTTTCGGTGTTCATCTCTCATCTTGCCGCACAGGCAACTCAGCTATTAACTTTTCGCCCTCCATATGCTCGCTCAAAAACCCTGCTCCCACTTGTACCTCTACAATGTTTTTCAAAATAAAACAAGTAAAGAAAAATATACATTGAATACAATATGAAACCTTACTTACCCTGGTTAGAGTTTCTACCGTTCTTAGAAACGGAACAACTTGAAAACTTACAATTTGTGTAGCATTGAACTGTTTTTCCTGCTCCGTCTTATGTATACGGGAACACTTGTGTCCGGGTACCGGGAATAATAGCTGTCCCAACGTAATGAGGACAAATCCAAATAGAAATGTAGATAGTACGAGTACCTTACCTAAGTATTATACCTATATGTAATGTTACGAATGTTTTTCTGTATTTTCTTCGTAGATTTACGAGTATCTCGCTTTCCACTTGCCTACATCACCGAGATGCACAGTACAGTCAGACTTAAAATCTTTAAAATTATATAAAAATAAGTGTTTTTTTTTTATTGTCTGAGGTGCGATTATATCTAATAATTTCTATGTAAAGCATGAGCAGTGCTCAGTAATTGGGTTTTGGAGGTAATAGGCTGTCGCTCCATGTTAAATTAATATAGATAAAGCTTATAAGAAATTAAGAATGATCGTACAGATTTCATGCAGTACGTGTTGATTCATAGGATATCGCCTGAGACGTGGGGAAGGCCAATTACTACTTTTCATCCTGGTTTAAAAAGTGATGAAATACAAAATACACGCAGACGAAGTCGCCTGCAAAAATATGTATGTACAGTTAGCAATAAACCATTTGATGCGAACTATTTCTGTTGGGAAAAGGACTAGCAATATTTTTCGGGCAGAAAAAGCTTCTTGCAATACACAGCATAACAAAACATTTGCTGGTCAGAGGGCCCATAACGCTTGTAAAAAGCCAAAAATGTATAGGGTTGACGTAAGCTATCGAAATGTCACGTGATCATAGGTCATGGCATAGTATCATAGTGAAGCCATAGCGATTGAAGAAATAGAATAGCTCCGAAGATAATGTCATTTGTTTAGGCCCTGAGGTCAGACACCGACATGTTTTTCCTCTGGAACGCTATAGGACTGCCTTTGCTAAACGCCAGTTCTATGTTTCTAGCACAAAATTGTATAACTTCCTCAATAAAAACTCTTACTCAAGATTTCATTGTAAAAAGTTACTCAAAGATTATCTCCAAACATTAACTTATAGTACTGAGAGGATCTTCTGCTGGGTTAATTACAGTGATATTATATTCTTCTCGTGACCAGGGGGCTGGCCTATTTTTTTGCCCAAAGGACCAGCATTACCATCGAAGGTGGCAATGCTGCCAGCTTTTTGGACACTTGTCCCGTTGACAGCGATGCCTACGAATTGTTTGATGCCCTATGACCTCTTTCTCCTTTTTTGATTACACACGTGTACATTATATACCAGGCCACTCAGAAAGTATTGCGAAAAAAGTTTTATGTATGAGAGACTGGCCAGTTATAGTCTCTTTTGAAAATATGATTATTTGTAAGTAAAAATAGGCACGTTTCAATTTCAAAATTTCCCTCCACATTGTTTGCGAGCTAATTTAAATTATCGTGTCTCATTATAAAATAGATCTGCGCCGGTTTTCGCGCTATGATTTTATACAATTTTAAGTGTCGTCTGAAACCGGATGGATGAATCGTACAATACACTTCAAATGGCATTCATAGATGAAGCCCCTTAGGCAACCGTGTATCGTTGGTATAACGAATTCAAGCGCGGTCTTACTTTGGAGGATGAAGAAAGAAGTGGTCGCCATTTGACGAACATCATCTTTCATCAACATCAGTACGGTTTCACTAAAGGGCGTTGTACCACTGACGCCGGTGCCACCCTAATAAAGAACATTTTTAACGCCTGGGATGAATCACAGGATGCCATTGGAATCTTTTGCGACCTCTCTAAGGCGTTCGATTGCGTAAACCATGAAACACTTCTGCTGAAACTAGACCACTATGGGATTAGGAATGCAGCTCTTGATTTGCCAAGATCATACCTGAAAGATAGAAAGGTTAAAGTACAAATAAACGGCATAAACTCAGTCTGAAAAGACAATGGGCGTTCCTCAATTTACCCCAGTTACTTCAAAATCAACCGAAGATAGTGTTATTTGCAGACACTTCATTAATCTTTAAAATAGACCGACGGTCACAAATATTTGACGACACGAATAACTCTATCCTTCAGGTCCAAGATTGGTTTACGGTAAGCAATTTGGTACTAAGAGAAAAAAAAATATCAAATGCATTCGATTTAAATTACCTAACGTTAGAAGTTGCGAATGTGACATCATATTGAATAGAGTAAAACTAGAATTTATTAATCAGACAGTTTTCAGAAATTATGTCTGATGAACATAGGCAACATTTTTGTTTTTATTTGAAATTCACGCGGACGAAGTCGCGGGCGAAGTGCTAGTTCATTATAAGATACTGCTTTTCAGTGACAAGTTTGATCTAAAGTCTATCCGGTTTTGATCTAGTTTTAAAATTTCGACCAAAAATTTTACATTTAAAATAATCTTAAAAATATCAACATATTTATAAAAATAGAGACCATTTCATTTAATATCTGTTATGCCTTCCAAAAAATGTGGAATAAACAGGTTCTATGATAAGAAAAGGTCCATATACAATGGATTAAATAGAACAAAATAGAACAAAATAGACTTGCCCTGTGACAAGCCATGATAAAGGGAACACAGGGACCTCGTTCCTACCTACATCATATTATTTGAATGAAACGATGTTAGTAGACTACAGTAATATTTGTTTTCTACCTCAGTCTAACCCGATTCCAAGACATGATAGTTTTAGTAAACAGAGAGCTTTTCTGTTGATTATGTAGGGCAACTATTTACATATGTTGCCTTTCCTCCTTCGTTAACAAACAAATATTTATTCCTGTTTTCCTTGCAACGCTCATAGTGTGAAATGCGATGAAACAAACAAAAGAACTGCAATAAAATGAAATTCATTGCTCTATACTACTTGTTACCTTACCTATACCTCGATGAGATATTTATGTAAACAACCGATCGTGTATTTAGGATTATTGCTACATTGTTTATTGTAGCTATTCGCATAGATGAATATCAACATGAATGCAAGGAAGTGGAAACTAACCTATAGCACTTAAATTCTGTTCAAACATTGACTCAACATGAATCCGTATAGCGCCCCGAGGGCAGTTTCCATAGAGAGCTAGACTGTATTGGGAGATATTTATAAATAAAATAATAAGTTATTATCCCGTTAGATATCCATACTTCCCATAATATTATAAATGCGAATGTAACTGTGTCTGTTAGGCACCGCGTGTCGCGCGACGAGTTGTGCCTTAGAGTCAGCCTGCCTTTAAAGAATTCGGATATTTTCACACGGATCGACCATTACCTAGGTTAGGACTTAGGATACTTTAAATCGGTAGGTTCTAATGGTATAATTTCCGACCTCCACGAAGGCGAAACCACGTGCAAAAGCTGCTTAGCAATAAAAGGCGTCAAAATTTGTAAAAATAGTGTCGAGAATGTCTATTTAATTAACTCAAAGATAGCAATCGTAACTAAATTGTCTTGGGAAGTCTCAATGCAGCCCAATATATTTTAAACTGAACAATAATAGAAAACGGCAAAATCACGTAGGCTTTCAAATTCAGTTGCCTAGTTCCATGAAACATTTTCTTGACATATCAAGCATTTTTATACAAGAAATCCATTAGCACGAGGAATGTCAAGCGCATAACGTTACACAATTTTGTGCTGCCGCCCCACCGACAGACCGAAATTCATTTAAATGCTAATGCCTGCCGCCGGCAATATACTAATAAAAAATAAATACAAACACGCCATCTTGGTTTCGGTTACTTGCGAAATAGGCGCGAAATTCGAATGCCTTTAAGTCATCAAGGTTTTAAGCAAAAATGCTTGGTGAAACTGTCCACCTGTAGGTAAAACCAAAGCTATTGCTACAGTAGCAATCCTAGCTGAAACAAACCATAAAAAATAGGTCAGTATAAATGTTGAAGGATGGAGAGGAAGAAAGATCAAAGAAAAGATCGATAGATTGTGGGAGAGTTTATATGAAAAAAGAGGAGTGAACGATACCGTGATCGCTGACAGGGGAGAATGAAGAAAAACGTTTTGCTCTGACTCTAAGGAACAAGCAAGGGCAAACAGAAGAAGAAGTACATATAATATTATTTTAGTGAGAAACTTGAAATGCCTCACTATGATATATCACTGGCAAACATACCCTTCAAACAGTACCTATTGCTGCTTGATGGCAGAAACACAAATGTAGAATAGGAGGTCCGTGGGAAGCAGTTGTTGTGACGAGCTTACGAGCCCTTTTTCAAGGAGTTTTTAACTAACAAGTAGGCACCTTAGGTAGGCACCTACTAAATTTCTTATCCAAGCTACTTTGCTTTCTTTCTCAATAACGTTAAGTCAAATCAGGTCGGCAAAAAGAGGCTTTCACCCGATTAAAACAACTAAGTATAAACCTCCAGATTTGAAGACTACCTATCTTATCATTATTTGCTTAGAAGGCGCAGAACTTTATTGTTTGGTTGGATATACTTACTTATCTTCGATCAAATTCTTTCCCCAGTTTGCATTAGCAACCTAAGTAAGTATATTTAGGACCATTTCGTTTAACGGAATCCTCCCACATAATGTGGCATAAGTATTATAAAACTTAGTAAAATTATGTATGTAGTAATTCGGATATTGGATATTCCGCGGAAAAGGATCCGAGATGTATCTAATCCAAAATTAATTTATCCCAAAAGTGACTCCAGATTCAATCAATTATTGGGTTCATAGGGGATCAGCCATAGATCAGCCATATCCAAACAAGATTCAACATAACACATAAGTATTATTAGTAACATTGAAAGAGTTCCCTGAAAACATAATCAGGATGAATTTCTAACTAAATGCCAATAAGGTTAACCATCTGCGTAAAGTACCTACGACATAGTATATATATACGACAGTTCAATGGTAGGTACTATGTCGTAGATACCCCGATATTAAAAAGTTGGAGCTTCACTTGGCAGAGGGTTATGTACCTAAGCCTATCTAGTAGAGAAAATGATAGGCTGAGTCATTAGATCGATTAATCAAGAAGAGACTCAAGATCATTGAAGGCCAATTTCCCCAATGAACCTGAACGAGTTTGTCACATCTAAACCGCGTTCAAGAGCGGTCAGTGTCAAAATTCCACAATAAACATGCATGACACTGAGAGGACTTGAACGCGGTTAAATGTGCTTATCGCCTTCAGTTTTATTTGCGAATTTTGCTCGCCATTTGTCAATCTTCACAAATGTCTATTTGTCAATCAATAAATAAGCAAAAATAATACTAATTTCGACTAATAGTTTCAGATAAACAAGCCACATAAATCAAATTGAATGTTCTTACAAAATCAAAGTTTTTCTATTATTTTGATCGTTACATTCTACATTCCAATCAATGTAGTTACAATTACACTTGTTAGTCCCTTAAGCGACAAAGCAATAAAGGTCACGTCTTAAAAGCTTGCCGGGGCTGCCAACATTAATGAGTTTTGATGACTTTGTAGGGAACTTTATTTTTATGTAGATTATTTACGGCGCGCCAATGCTTAGCCTTGAAGGGATGATCAAGATATCAAAGCGGATTATGTTGCTGTGGTGACAGCACTTATATATTGTTTTAAAGTTGATATTTTCTAAATTGGGTCGGCCGAAAA
Source organism: Dasypolia templi (assembly GCA_963555695.1). Taxonomy (NCBI): domain Eukaryota; kingdom Metazoa; phylum Arthropoda; class Insecta; order Lepidoptera; family Noctuidae; genus Dasypolia; species Dasypolia templi. The sequence goes on along the minus strand of OY743148.1, from coordinate 2,074,741 downwards.
TGATGTTGGTACTTGGATAATTTAATAGATGGGGCGGGGCATATGAATCGAAATAAATACCTACATAGCCTACGCGTTATCAAGACACATCTTGAATGGAAAACGCAGAACGAGTTACTAAAGAGGACAAAAAGCCACTTTTACAGAATTTTAATTGGATCATAGTATGAATCAATTTATGGCACGAAATTCATCTGTTTGTCAGTTTTGTATGGAATTCAAGAAATGAATCGCTTTTAGAGAAATTGCGTTTTTTGATTTGATTACAAGCGGTAAAATCCGTAAAAAACTAGATAAATAATGAAAGTTGTTGGCCTAGTACCATACCATATCTAGTGTGACTGTTTAGTTGAAATGATGATCCTATACATCGCAACGAAATTCTTGCAAGGTTTTTTCTTGCTTTTTGATATATAGTGCTTTTTGTTTTGAAAGTTGTGAAATATCTGATAAGAAGTTCTAAATGGACATTAGACTTAGATTGGTGCAGGATTATAAAAAGATCGATGGGTACAAATCCAGACTCCGGGCTGCTACTGGGAAATTCTAATTAGAAAAACCCAATGACACTTTGGCCGACCTGGGAATCGAACCCTCGAGTCGAATCGAACCCTAGGACCTCATGCTCAGCAGTAGCTCTTGCGACCACTAGACCAACGAGGCAGACCAAAAAATAAAATAGGGTTATTAATATATCATCTAAATTGTATTTTAAATAATTGAATACAAAAATAAAAACGTTTCAAAATAGTAGTCCATCGGCATTATGAAAAAGGTCCCAACTTATTATGCTTTGTTTTCTTTTCAAGTAGAAGTGAATTCTGTCTAAAATAAGTAGCCGTATTTCGAAGCTAAAATCTACTTCGGCCTTTAGCGCTTACTCTGTTTTTAAGATGCTCTATGTTCTATAATTTTTACGATTAATGCAGATGAAAGCCAATTGTTCTAGAAGGTAAAACGCAGAAATGTTACGTAAAAATTTGCGATTGTCCGTAATGATTTTTAATAACTATTGAGTTTCGATACAGAAGCCGATTCGCGAAATAATAGCCACCGAGGTACTGATCGGAACTATCCCATTGCAAATAAAACAGCCATGATTCGAAGAAATTCGTTATCGAAATGTTACTTATCTAATAGACATCGATGAAGATCAATGAAGTGTCGTTTAATCAATTACCAGCAAATCAGGCATTGTTAAGATTAAAGGTCACGAGACACGCGCAATATCAGTCATATACCTACAGGTATATATAATTGTTATCACATAAACCACTGGGCTATTATTAGACCGAAGGCTGTCATAATCTTCGTCTCAAGTTTATTTATTGATCGATGAGAATATTGAGAGAGTACATAAAAATACTTTAAAAAAAGTACTATCAGATTCAACACGAAAAGAGATTAACTATAGACATTTTAATGAGGAATCAAACATACAAGCTGTAAATTCGTAAGAACACTTATAAATTCGGAGTCACAATTTATAAAACCTCATTCTCGGGAATGGAATCGTGTTTTCCACTTACCTAATTTTACATGTTTCTCCAAAATGCACTTGGATTTCCCGTAATTATGGATGCAGTGACGTCAAACAGTTCACGGCACTGGGGAGGGACAGACTGATTTTGACAGGTGTCAGAGAGGGGAGCCTGCGGGACGCATGCGCGGAAACCAGTGGAAAATTATGGAGAGGGCGGGAAACCGTGGGTGGGATGCGCTCGATAAACGAAAGGATATGACGTGGCGCAGGAAATTAAAGAGTCGATTGAAATTGGTTTTAGTTTTATTTGCGAAAGCTTAGTATTGTGTTTTATTACTAGTTTTATTTATTATGTCGCTTTGGTCTAGAGGGATTAAGTTGATATTAAAAATTAATTTATAGGACTCGCAAAAATAAATTTTATATTTGCTTATGTAATTTCGCTATCATTCAGAAGCCTTACGAAGTTTATCGATTTTTTTCGTCTCATCGCAAAAAGTAGTTTAGTGTCGGTTTTTTTCTTAATTTACTTCGTGACCAAATCTTTTAATTTTATCGAAACTTATCGCCTGACACGGAGTCGGCCAACATCGCCCATTGTGTAGAGAGTGGCATCCATCAAATCGCTACAGCGAGCTGAACTATGCTGGCCATCGTATCACGTGCTGTATTTTCTACTATCTTCTACCCGCGACTTCGTTCGCGCGGAAGTCATAACACACCACAATATACTAAAAGAGCTTCGATTTAAAAAAAAAACCTATAAACGTACTACGAGTATAATTTTGGTCTCAGCTACCAAAATATGAAGAGTCAGGACTGGGGACGCGGGAGCAAGCGACGTACAGTTGTCAACGCTTGTGCGAGCTTTTTAAAATGAATTTTTGAACGCCTGTGTTCCTGTATGCTATTTAATGGTACACACAACACTGATACATTCAGATACACTGACTGTTTCATTCTTACAGATTACTCCTGACGAACAGACATCACTAAATTATTATAGCAGTAGATTGTAAACTCACGGGATTCCTCATTAACGATCACCTAAAAATAGATATATTTTATGATAACCATAGACGACCAGAAGAGCTCTAACGCTAATTGTGTTTCTGTGTACGTACTACGAATTAGCACACAATAGTATATCAAGCTAAATGAAAAAAAAGAACCACAAAATATGTATAACAACTGTTGGGAATCGAACATAGGTTTACAAAGCAGTCGTTGAACCGCAATTATTTAAAAGGTAAAATCTGTAACTATCCTAATCCTAACTATATTATAATATTATTATTGCGAAAGCAAGTTTGTTTGTTACGATTTCAGACAATGACTTTTTTTCTAAAATATTCATTGTACAGTTTAGACTTCGCTACGATTTTATGAAATACCTGAATTATATTTGTGCCTCAGAATATTATCTTCAACAATACTTTTTTTCGTGAATTTTTCCCATGTGTGAATAGTTATTCTACTATTCGGGCGGAGACAAATTCAACAAATCAAAGATCACATAAATTGGATCTTGCCAGCTATTCTTGAGTAAATGGTATACTCGTAACTAACCTTTTTTTATAAATAGTATCTAGAAGGTCAACCTAGGAGATTGTCGGCTGAGGCGGCATGTTGAAGAGCCTCCTCGTGGCGCACCCTGGGCAACTTCGGCTCCAATTGCCCACAGACCTGCTTTTGGTGGAGAATTAGGGCTGGCGGCTTATCTTCAACAAACAGAGAAGGGTCACGGTTCCAATCACCGATCATCCCTATTGGTTGATGAACTGAACCGGGCTAGGGGTGGGATGGCCAGTCCGACGTTGGGGTAGGCCTGGTGCCCATACATCCGTCGCCCCCCAACATGAGGACCCGAGTAGGCGGCGCGCGTAGTGTTCCGCGCGCGCCGCTCACAGACGTTGTGGGGGGAGTACACCTCACTCCCTCCGCCCGAGACGGGGCCCGCGCAAGCGGGCCGGCACCAGTCGGGGATGCGGAAGAATTATGTGTTCCCGCGACCCCGGCGTAGTTGTGAGATGGAACACCGGGGTGGTTTTTAGTCAGTAAGAGCCTGACAGACCCCTCCGCCCGCGCCAGGGCGGAGGACATCCATGAGGATTTTCCACCCCGGGAACAAAAAAAAAAAAAAAAGGCCTGGTGCCCATCTAACGTCCACACCCTCACTGGTTGCAAAGCGTGAGTCCAGTGGGCGTAGAGTAGGAAGGGGAGAGGAAGACAACCTCTATAAAACTTACCTCAAACTGAAGGTCTAGCGTGCCGAGAGGATGAATGGCCGGAGGGATTCCGGGCGCATAGCGCGGGGGGGGCGGGGGTTTAACAGGGGGAAAAATGGACCACACCCTTCAAAGGAAAAAATAAAAATGGATAAGACAGACCAAAATAAACTACGCCAGGGCAGTACCGGCTCTGCTCAGCAGCCGCAGGATCTGCCACTTTCACGCCCCCATTCGTATTCTGGGGAGGGGGGGGGGGGGCAACGTATGTCTGCCGAGCCGAAGAGATTCATCACGTTCTCGTTCATTCGTGGACCTGATTTTTAGCTTTCCAGGTTCTCGATGACACCACCGGTCAGCGAGAAAAGGAGCTGCACGTGGCGGTCTCACCGCTTGCTGTCGCTGACGGCAACAAGAGCCGAGGCAGCTCAAGTTCAAGGAACCAATCGTCCGAGTGGAAGGAGTCTGGGAGGAAGCGCGGTGCCTCCCAGCGTGGTTCCTTCCCCGGATGAGGCAAACCTGTCGGCCCCAAAGGTGCCAAAGGGACAGATCCTACAATGCAGTTCGGCCTGTAGCGCACCCGTCAGAGTCATAAGAGAGTACCGCATGATCTCCTATTAGGCAGCTTGTGCACTGGCTGGATCCCCGCCCTGGGACATAGAGGCGAGGGCGCGAGGCGAGCTGCCCATGCAGCGCCATATGGAGCAGCGTCGGTCGCAGCTACGTGAGGTCCTGGTGGTGGAATGGCGAGACAGGCCCTCACGCCCTACCGTGGGCCTCGTCAACATCGAGGCGGTTTGGCCGGTGCTCGACCTCTGGCTCGGGATGAGGCACGGTTCCCTGTCGTTTCGGGTGACGCAGGTACTCTCGTTGCATGGGTGTTTCGGGGAGTATCTGTGTCGTATAAACAGGGAGCCGGACGCCCGGTGTCACCACTGCATCGGCCGGGAGGACACGGCGTGGCATACGCTGGCAGAGTGTGCCACTTGGGAGGAGCCACATGCCCTCATCTCAGAAGTAGGCAGTGACCTGTCGTTGTCGACCATAGTGAATTCGATGGTCGGCATCGAGGAGTCCTGGGACGCAGTGGTTTCCTTCTGCGAAACAGTGATCTCGCAGAAGGAGGCTGCGGAAAGGAAGAGAGAGATCTCGTCCGCTCTCCCGATCCAAAGCAGGCGGCCCCCATACATCAGGACCCGAGGTGGCGGCACGTAGTGTTCCACGCGCGTCCCTCTTAGACGTTGCGGGGGGAGTCAAACACCTCATTCCCCCCCCCAACCTGAGTTATGTTCCCGCGACCTCGACGTAGGTGTGAGATGGAACACCGGGGTGGTTTTTTAATCAGTAAGAGTCTGACAGACCCCTCCGCCCGCCCCATGGCGAGGCCCATCCATGATAGATGTCCTCAGCCCTGCCCCCATAGGGAACACCCCAAATGGGGTACGGTCGTCGGCCTAGGGCGTCACTGGAAGAGGGCAGCATGGGACAGGCTGGATCGGAATTATTATTAAAGGACGAATTTAAAGCTACAGGCTCAGCGGTGCGGGCTGGCTCGAGCAAGGGTCAGGGCGGATGTGGATTGTGGCGTCGCGGCGAACGAGTGTTGGGTTCGGATGACGCCCTTTGTTTCGGCATAGTCTTCGCTTATGAATAAGCCTCTCGTAGATTTTGCCGAGAACATTGATTAAACTTATGGGGCGGTAACTAGTGGGCTCAGACTTGGGCTTGCCTAGCTTGGCGATACCGAGAACGGTTGCTTCTTTCCACGCCTGTGAGAACATGTTGTTACTCAAGGCGCAATTGAAGATGGCGGTCATACGCATTATTAAAGGTCACACGGAAAGCCCCCGGTACTTGCCAGAAGGGTGTCGAGTGAGGCACCAGTGGGACCTAACCCATCTTGCCACTCCCCTTCGGGTACTTACGCACTCTGGTAAGGAATCGCACCAGGGAACAACATCACAAACTATGATCGGAACAAGGTGAGTGCAGGCAGGCTAGGGAAGCACTCCCTACTATTGACGACCGCCTCACGAAACAGGTTCTCCGACTAACCAAACAACAGCTGCGTATAGGTACGGCAGCTTTAACTGGCCACGGGTCTTTTAATAAACACCTCTTTGTCATATACATTTTGGCCTGCATGGAGGTGGACGAGACAGCAGCTCATGTGCTTCTACACTGACCGGTGGTCGCCACATACAGGGCAAAGTACTTCGGTAACCCAGGTACCCTACGAAAGGCTATCAGTAACACCAAGGCGTTGCTGGCCTTCCTCGAGGAGCTAGGGTGGATCGAATGATCGATTTTCCCACCGTACGCAAAATACGCGCATTGTCGTGGAGTTGCGAACACCAGCCCGTATTACCTATTACCTAAGCTCCGGTTAAGACGGTGTCACCAATAAGGTGTATAAACAAGGAGTTTCGTCAGAACCGAGGGTTTTCCGTGTTTCCTTTAATGATGTCTTACACTTCGTCTGGAGTGACGGGAGTCTGAGGATCATCGGGGTCTTCAATGGGTTCGAAGGAAGCTCTACGTTCAACTTCCTCTGAAGTTCTTTGAACTTTCAACTTTGTCAAGGTGCGCTTGGTCTACTGGTTGAGAGCTGGGAGAACAATGGGACTCTATGCTGTCGGTAAGAAATTCGGCCTTGTCGGGGGTGTAAGAAGAAAGAAAGAAAGTAAAGAACGTTTATTTACGGTAAACATGACGCAGTGATCGAACACAAACACCAAAGCGAACAAATCGGGGGAAAATATGCGTCACATCCACGCAAAACGGCCATCGCTCAGCTTAATGCTACGACCCTATGCGAGACAGAGCCCCAGCGCTGGTTTTCAGCGACAGCTGGCGTTGAATGACATCGACCAGTGTAGCAAACGCTAAGATGAAAATAAAAAATAAAAATACATACATGTCGGCGTCACCGTTAGCGGTAGGTACAGCGGGCCGAGTTACGCTGTGCAAAGCGGCCGTTCGCCTCCTCACTCTCCCCACTTCTCGAGCAACTTAATGTAAGCTAGTGCGCAGCGAAAAGGAGGAGCATTCTTGTGGCAGGCTCGGCCCGGTGCGCCTGCCGTAGCGCCTAGAGCTATTATCGCGATCTATTTAATTAATTAACAAGCTGTCGGAATAAAAGAGTTGGTTACTGCTATATCTCATACTTTCATTTAATATGTCGGACCTCTGCCTTCAGTTTATTTCATGGTGATTATTTTATAAGACATTGTGAGTGAAATAAAGTGATTGTGCTGTAACTAGTATCTCTATTTTCTTCGCCCGACAATCCACGCCTACTTACAAAGTGCAAGTGTAATATCGCTGATGAGGGCCTATCCCGATATACACATAATAACTGGATAAGTGTTCAACAAAAAATAAAAATAAACAATATTTATAAAAATGGTAACATTCCGGGCATTGAAAGCTCACGCGCCGTTAGCCTTTGAAAATCTGTCGCGCAGCTGTCATTTAAAATAGGTTTGATGTTTTGACATACTGTGATTGTTATTGTTCTACCAGGTAGTAATTACGTAATAATTAGATGGCGTAATTAGTAATTAGGTATAGATATAATTACCTCGTGTTTCCGGTTTTCCCGGAATACCATGGTAGCTAAAGTTACGAAGCCTTATAAAATACAACCATTGAAATTAAATATAATACATAAGTACTTATTACATAAAATTTCAATGGTTGTATGAGGTTTCCTAACTTTACGGTATAAGTAAGTATTAACTGCCCCATTCTTTGCACGTTTTCTGGTTTATTTAGTAAGTTAGATTGCCGGTACGATAAATTAAGATGAGGATTTTTGTTCTACCATTACGTTATCTTATCAACTTACTGACGACATCGGTGATCGGTGAACTGAGTTTGGTGTCCTCGAAATGAATTAAGCATGCAATTTTGTAAGTCCAGATAGTTTTATGACCACCGATAAAGCTACGGATTCCTAGAAGAGCGGTGGCCGCCACATAGTGGTCGATAAGGATAAAATCCAAAATCAAAAAATCTAAATAGTTTATTTCTCACAAACCTACATGGGCACTTGTGAAACGTCAATCAGAGTTAATAGGTCCATGCTTAACAAATAGACAATGGTCTACAAATATAAAGTGTACAAGGCCTAAGGTTCTCATTTTCCCAAAAATAAAAGAATCTAATTAAAGAAAATAAAACAATAAAATTAAAAACCTATTGAATGAAAATCTTTAACTTTTGCGATTGACCTAACCTACATTTGCAGTTGGAGAATTGTTGTTATGGGAGAAAATGTTTTTCAACTAAAATGTAAAGTTTGGTTTCGGGATGAATTCATCCCAACTACGGAACCCTTCATTGTGCGTGACCCGACACGCACTTGATCGGCTTTTTTATACAGGATGGCAGGTGATATCGACGCGACACCTCTAACCATAGGTTCATGTTTACAGTTCGATGTATCTGCTATGATTATTGATGCTGATGATTTTTGTAATTTTAAATTTATTACAATATTACTACTACTCTTTAATTACTTAATTTATTGTTATTTTTAATATTTAAAAGAGAATGTTTTAAATTGTAATAGTTTCTTGACATTTGCACGTCACATCATGTGGCGAACATGTCTGTACCCAATAATGTCGTAACCAATTGCATGCATGTATTTTCTAGTATGTATGACACATGTTTAAGCTAATAAATATTTTCTATATATCTATCTGCCACCCTGTATACATGTACATACAGCGCAGACTAGAGTCACGACAGTTTTAAGACAGACTTGTCTCACAAAGATAACTCTGCTTTAAAATTTAAAATAAAACGAAACTGTTTTCTCTACGAAGGAGTTATGATTTACTTTCTTTTCTTTTATTAGACTAGAAGAGAGTGTGTAAGTGACTAGACAGCTTTGTCGCTGGTGTGCGCGCTCGCATACATTTTATATGAAAGCCGACAGTCGTTAGTCAGACTTGTCGCCGTGCAGTTGTTGTAGGCATTAGACAACTTTGTCTATGAGACGTTTCGTTTGAAGTGTGCGCGTCTTCTTAATTCTGTATTGACTCTAGTCTGCGCTCAGCCTTAGCCTAAACAGGGTGGCGGGGACATCACGCGCAATGTGAGACCACAAAATACCGGTTTCGTAATTTATGAAAAAAAAAACGCTATTCCATTCAAAAGTGACAATACCTACGCTGTCAAAATGTATGGAATGGCATTTTTTTTATATCCCACGTAAAATTTCAATTTGACACCGTAAAATCAAACCCTTTCATTTTCATGACAGCCATCACTTTGGCCTTTTCATGGTGGCCACCGCTCTTCTCCCTTTTAACCCCTTTGAAAACATTAAAGTTTTCGACTGTTCGTCTCCACTCTTTTTACTAACGGTCAAACCCAATAACCTAAGACAGATCGCTACTGATGAAAGACAGTACAACTCTATCTGTCCCTGTCAAACAAATAGCTGTCAACACGTCATAGGGCCGCATAATTTGGATTTATTGGGACGTTTTACCCAGAGATTGATAGGTTTATTATCTCCAGTACGCCAAAATTGGAGACATATACGTTATTGGGTTCGGCTGTAAGTGTTGCCATCTTGTTTTAAATAAATTAATAATATAACATCCTTTGCAGATGACGCTTCTATAACTTTCGTCGCCAAAACAAGGTCTGAACCCGAGGACAAAGCACAGCATGGCTTTGCTGTGGTGCTAAACTGGCTTTGTTTCCATACGCTTACACTTAATACCTCCAAAACCAAGTTCATTACCTACTCGATCAGTTCTGCTACCCAGACACATTTTTTTTTTTTTATAATCAATTTTTTTTTTGCTAAGTAAACTGGACTTAGCAAAAAAAAAGTCCAGTTTACTTAGCAAAAAAAAAAAAAGTAAACTGGGCCGGGGGGGGGGGGGGGGGTGGGGTTGGTGTAGGCCTTAGTGGGGCGTGTTTTTACCAGGGAACACGCACCTAAAAATACTAAGTCTGCCAGAAGCGCACGCCCAGGTGTGCGGAGCTAGGCTATCAGGCGCGCACCGACAAGTTCTTCATACACGTCCCCGCCGTCTCTAGACTGACGACGCGGTTTATTGATGGGCCCACACACTTTCATCTTTGTGGGTCGTCCCCTCCGGGCAATGCTGCGATCTATAACGAGCCCCGCACTTACGAACTACCTCGTGACCGCAGCAGCTGAGTATGAAGAACGAAGGCGAACCTTCGGCGCCATAACCGAATTACCTGGCAAAGGGAAGACAACCCCAAAGGAAAAAAATACACTAACTATGGAAGAAGCAAGACATAAAGATAATCTACCCCAGGAGGGTACCGGAGAATCCCTCCCTGAGCATAGCTCGGGCTGCCCCACGTAATCTGGGGGGGGGGGGGGGGCGGCAAAGGATTGCTACCTAGTGAAACTTTACCGGAAAAACCAAAGAAATCTTTGACTCAAGAAATACTCCATCCAGGCCTATTTCATTGCCAACGATCTGAAGCAAAGGACTTATAGGTCACACTTTTACACGCAAGGATCAAAAATGCACAAGGATAGTTATTAAACATCTTCACTTCAGTACACCAAAAGATGTTATCATAGAAGCAATAGAGAAAACAGGAAACAGGGTACAAGGAGAAATAGTCACTGCTCGGAAACAAGGAACCAAAGAGCCCTTAAATACATTCTTTGTCAATGTAGCCCCACATGAAAATAACCGACTTCTTAAGGAAATAAAGTTCATATACAACCAGAAAGTTACAATAGAAGACCCAATAAGAAAAACAACAATAGTACAATGTAAAAGATGCCAGCAATATGGGCATAGCAAAAATAACTGTATGAGGCCGTACAGATACGTGAAGTGTGCTGGGGCACACAAAACCACGATGTGCACTATAGATCAAAACACCCCAGCGGCATGCGCTCTGTGCTCAGGAAATCATCCTGCTAGCTACAAAGGATGTCAGGTGTATAAGGAAATTATAGCAAGAAAGCTTACAGGAAACAAATATCAACCACATCCGAAAATAAGACCTCCTCTTAAAGTGCTGAAAAAAGACACTGCAACGAATGAACTCCAAACTGTCATAGACAACATCGAAACTGTAAATAATCCCAGGGCTGAAGGCTTGGGACTATACAGTGAAGCTGTCAAAAAACCTAACGTATCGGTAGTAGACCTTACGAGAGATAACCCTGACCACAAGGAACCACATAAAACACAGAATGACAAAATTAACCATACTGAGTCACAGAGAACAAATACAAAAAATCACGTTGACCATGAGTCACAGAGAACACATTTCACAAAAATAGGACTCGAACAGGAACATAGATTTAGCTTAGAAGCACTTCTAAGAAAACAGGACACCAACAGGATTGACCAACTCATATCACAGTTTAGCACAATGATGAACCTCATCATGACACTCATCAGTAGGCTTCCGCAATGATGTCGTTACGTATTGCCACCTGGAATATCAATGGCCTGACGCCAAATAAACAAGAACTAGAAATACTGCTAAAAGATAATAAAGTCGATATTGCTCTGATATCTGAGACCCATCTTAATGACCGCAAGAATTTCAAGATTGATAACTATCGCGTATATTGTACCAATCATCCTGATACCACATCACATGGAGGTTCTGCAGTTATTGTTAAAAGTAACATCAAACACCACCTCCATAGCGAGTTTCAAGAGGACTGGATACAGGCTACTACCATCACTATAAACGAAAGTATGGGCCCTATTAAGGTAAGTGCTATCTATTGCCCACCAAAGCACAATACAACGAAACAACACATGTTTGAGTGCTACTTCCAGAGCTTGGGAAACAGATTCATAAGCGGTGGAGACTGGAACTGTAAACACACACACTGGGGATCAAGATTAACTACCACCAAAGGACGAGAGTTGAAGAAATGTATTGACAAACACAAACTTATAACATTAGCAACAGGCGAACCCACTTATTGGCCAACTGACGTCAACAAGATACCCGATCTAGTAGACTTCTTTATTGTAAAGGGTCTGTCTGGTGTATATTTTGATGTGGAATCATCGCTTGACAGCGTATCTGACCACACCCCTATGATAGCAACATTTAGCGTGTCGGCAATACACAGAGCACAGAGGCCAGCACTGTATAATCATAAAACAGATTGGGATGCCTTCACTGAATACGTGGAAGATGAAGTCGACTTAAAGGTCAAACTTAAAACAGAAGAAGATATCGATGAGGCAACATTTTACATCACAAACCTCATACAAGTTGCTGCGTGGCGTGCTACCCCGACATTAAACTTCTCCAACCAAAGAAATAATATACCGCTAGAAATACGAAAGAAACTGGAAGGAAAACGAAAACAACGGAGGCAATTTTTACACACAAGCAGATCCGATGTGGACAGGGCAGAATACAATAGAATCTCTAGAGAACTAAAAGAGCTAATCCAGGAAAATCAGAACACATCCTTTCAACAAAAAATTTCCACAGTCTCAGCTCATAAGAAGGACAATTACTCATTATGGAAAATAACTAGGAACTTTAAGTCAAAGTCAAAGTCAAAGTCAAAGCATTTATTTCAAATAGGCCCATAAAAAGGCACTTTTGAACGTCAAAATTTACATTAAAAATAGAACTGATTCTAGGCGCCACTTCCAAAAAGTAGTTTCGTATGGAGAAGAAGTGGCAAGAAACTCCACCGTTACTCTTTTAAAATGTTTTACAATATTTTGTATACATTAATTATATTTCTATATGTGAAGACGATGTACCAAGAATAAAAATACTATACCACTATTGGTACAAAAAAATAAAAATAAAGCAAAGGTATATAAATTAATCACGTGATAGGTACATTGTGCTCACATATTCACAAACAATTGTAAAAATATATGATTTTCCTAAAATATTAACTTGGAATAATACAGTGTGTGAGTAAAGTAAAAATAACCAAATATACAATACAATAAGCAAATAGTATGATTTTGTCTAGCCTAGAGATCTCTAGAGATTGTATAGAATCTAGAGATTGTCCTATGGAGCAGGACCAGCATGTTTCCAAGCATTCTTATCAAGGATATAATCTTCTAATTTGTAATATGCTTGATTACAAAGTGTTTTTTTAACATGAGTTTTAAACTTTCTTTCATTTAATTGCAATATTTCACCAGGTATTTTGTTGTAACATTTAACACAGTACCCCATAAAAGATCTATGTACTTTAGATAGTCTGAAAAATGGTTGATCTATTTTATTTTTATTTCTAGTGTTAATATTATGTCTATCACTTATTTTATTAAATAGATGCAGATTTTTTCTAACATACATAATATTTTCATAAATGAACTGGCAAGGTACAGTCATTATATTAATCTTCTTAAATAGTTCCCTAAGAGATTCGCGGCGACGTAGATTGTAAATGGCTCTGACAGCTCTCTTTTGCAAAATAAAAATGGATTCAATGTCAGCAGCCCGACCCCACAGTAAAATGCCGTATGACATAATGCTGTGGAAGTAGCTAAAATAAACCAAACGCGCGGTTTCAACGTCTGTTAACTGTCTTATCTTTCTAACAGCATACGCTGCCGAGCTTAGTCGCCCCGCGAGAGATGTTATATGGGGTCCCCATTGTAACTTCTCGTCTAGCGTGATTCCTAGGAAAACCGTCTGATTACTAAATTCCAGTTTTTCTCCGTTCAATATGATGTCACATTCGCTACTTCTAACATTAGGTAATTTAAATCGAATGCATTTGGTTTTTTTCTCATTTAGTACCAAATTATTTACCGTAAACCAATCTTGGACCTGAAGAATAGAGTTGTTCACGTCGTCAAGATTTTGTGACCTTCGATCTATTTTAAAGATCAATGAAGTGTCATCTGCAAACAACACCATCTTCGGTTGATTTTGAAGTAACTGGGGTAAATCATTAATGTAGACTAAAAAGAGGAATGGACCCAATATCGAACCTTGAGGAACACCCATTGATATTTCAGACCCTAATGAGTTTGTGCCGTTTATTTGTACTTTAACCTTTCTGTCTTTCAAGTATGATCTTAGCAAATCAAGAGCTTCATTCCTAATCCCATAGTGCTCCAGTTTCAGCAGAAGTGTCTCATGGTTTACGCAATCGAACGCCTTAGAGAGATCGCAAAAGATTCCAATGGCATCTTGCGATTCCTCCCAGGCGCTAAAAATGTTCTTTATTAGGGTGACACCGGCGTCAGTGGTACAACGTCCTTTAGTGAAACCGTACTGATGTTCATGCAAGATGGAGTTTTTATCAAAGTGACGTAACATTTGATTGAGCATCAACTTTTCAAACACCTTACTGAGAACTGGCTGAATTGACACGGGCCTATAATTATTGAGCTCTTTACTATCACCGGATTTGAACAATGGGATCACTTTACTATGTTTCATAAGATCCGGAAAGACTCCTTGGTCCACACTGGTGTTAAATATGAAAGCTAAATAGGGCGCAAGGGTTTCGATGAGAGATCTACATACTTTTACAGACATTCCCCAGAGATCTTCTGTTGATTTAATTTTAAGATCTTTAAAAGCTTTTATAACAGCTTGGGGGTTTGTATGCTGAAACTTAAACGCCAAAGGGCATGGTTTTACATTATTTTTAAGTAAGGCAGCAGAAAGCGCGGGTGAGGAATTTAAATCTTCAGTAGTTTTAAGTGGAACATTAACAAAAAAGTTTTCAAATTCCTGAGCTATATCTACATTTGAGTTGATGGGGCCACGTGCAGTCACTAAATTAAATTCAATATTACGCTGTTTTTTCCTACCTGTTTCATTATTTATTATTTGCCAGGTAGTTTTTATTTTATCATCAGCTGATTTTATTTTATTACTAATATATAGAGCTTTAGCTATTTTGCACACATTTTTAAATAATTTTGAATATCTTGCAACATACTGATGAAAGCTTGTATGAGTCACATGTTGCTTTAGGCCATAAAGTTCAAATAGATTTTCTCTACTTTTACGAATGCCAGGAGTGGCCCAATCACTAAATAAAAACTTTGTATTAATAATTTTAGTCTTTAGTGGAAAAGTTTTATTAAATTGCGTGTTTAATAGTGAAAAGAACTCGGCGTAGAACTCATTTGGGTCACCTATATTATTAAAACTTTGCTTACATAATTGACTGGCCAAAGAATCATTTAATTTCTCTAAATCTTTACATGTAATTTGCCTAAACATTATTTGAGTTTTTTGTAAAGGCGTATATGAGCAAAACATTATTGTTTGTCCACTGTGATCAGATGACAACTTATTTACTATTTGTTTGTGTAAGTAATCACAATTGCAAAAAACATTATCTATACAAGTAGCAGAAGAAGCTGTCACTCGGGTAGGTTCAATAAAAACATTAGACAGATCAAATGACATAAAAAGACTTAATAATCTGACTGTACCAGAGTTATTTTCTAATAAATTAATATTAAAGTCCCCGCAGATTATTATTGACTTACTACTAGCACTAAGTTTCTTTAACACATCTTCCATTACAGAATCAAACACAGGTAGATTCTGGTAACTTGGAGGTCTGTATACGCATACTATGACATGCTGATCAAGCTCAACACAGGACAATTCAATGGCGTGCTCAACAGACAGTCCGATGATGTCTTTTCGTTCTTTCGATTTAATTGAATTTTTAACTAATATTAGTGACCCGCCATGTATCATACGTTTTCGGCTAAAATGGCTAACAACACAATAATTTGCATAATTAATTGACATTACTTGATGATCTTTTAACCAATGTTCTGTTAAACAAATAACGTCAAGCTTAGTACTTTCTAGAAACAATTCTATTTCCAATAATTTGGAAGCGCAACCTTGGATATTTTGATTAAATAAATTTAAAGTGTGTTGCACTTCCTTTGGTTTTTTATTACTATGAGTTATTTTGCCAGAAGATACTTTATTATTATTCTCTAGTAATAATTGGTTATTTAAAGGGGTAACTTCTGTTGTCTTACTAACTAGTTTAAATTATTATCCGGAGTGACCTCCACAACTACAACTGACGAGTCTACAATGGCGGTATGGGTTCCAGCAGGAAAAGTATAACCTATCTGACTGGTAGTGCCCTCCAAGGATGTTGGTATTATGGTTGGATCCTCCTTCGTACAACATGATGAATCATAATTAATCTCTATGTTGCTTGTATAACTAGGCAACACAGACTCGTCACTAATACTGCAATCTGTTATATTATCTATAACCTCATTAATATTATAAGCTATCAACATAGCTATCCGATGTCTATTATACCAAGACAGAGATAAGGTTCTCTGAGTTAACTTAAAACCACTAACAAACTTGTTAGTGTCAAAATACAATAATTTGTCACTATGACAACATGTCAGCTTGTGAATAGTACTATTCAACTTATAAATATAATTATTCTCGTCACCTGATAAAGAATCAGAATAAGGAAAAGCACACAACATCAGCTTCCCTATGTTTAATTTAATTAAGGTGTTCACACCATCCACTATGTCCTTTCTGGTAATACCAGTACTATTTCCTAATAGCAAAACCATAGTAGAATAATTTTCTAGGTTTGTATTTGCAATTCTTTTAATCATTTGTTTAAAACTTATGTTATGATAACTATGGTTAGTAAAACTATGGCTAAGGTAATTGAGTAAAATTTTTCCAAAGCCAGAACCTAATTCGTCACCAAAAAATATTGACTTGTTTTCCTTTATATTAACACAGGTCTCTGCTGGAAGAGCCAACACTGGAGGGGGCAAGTTAGGCTGAGACTGAAAAGGTGGTGATTGGTTGGCACAGCTGCTGGAGAGATTATTAGTTAGAGACTCATATCTCTCAGCATTGCACTTCACCAAATCCAGTAGTTCCCCAGCCTCAAACAAGCGGTCACTTAGCTGCCGTTGTGAAGTCTCATATTTCTCAAAAATATCCTTCAGCAAGTGCTCCTTCTGTAATATATCATTATACAGGAGCTGGATATCAGTGTCATACTTTTCCCTACATTTATCTAACTCAGTAGTACAACTATTTAAACTTTTCGTTAGGACAACACATTCCTTTCTAAGGGCAAGATTTAATTTTAAGAGATTTTGTTTCTTATTTCTTCTCTGTGACCGCTTAATTAACTTCTTGATTTTTATGTATTTTTTTAATTTGTTGTGACTCTTGACTTAAGAGACCATATGGCCATGTTCCACCTTTAAGGATGTCTTCTAATGATCCATGGGCTAGAAGTGGAAGCGAAAAAGCTGAGCTTTTCGCTAAACACCTAAGCAAAGTTTTCACTCCAACTCTATGACCGAATTTGAAGAAGAAGTGGACCGAATGATCAATAGTGCCCAGCAATTATCACCACCGCTAAAGCTTGTCACACCAAGGGAACTTACACGAACAATTAGTTACTTGGAAAACAAAAAAGCTACTGGTTTCGACCTAGTAACGGGTGAAGTACTTAAGCAACTTCCTAGAAAAGCAATAGTATTTTAAACAATGCTATTCAATGCCATTTTTAGAATACAATACTATCCAAAGTTATGGAAAATATCACAAATCTGTATGATTGCAAAACCAGGAAAACCACCAACTGAACCTAGCTCTTACAGGCCTATAAGTCTTCTCCCTATCCTATCTAAAGTATGCGAAAAAATTCTTCTGATAAGACTAAAACCAGTGCTGGGCGAAAAGAAGATTATGCCTGATCACCAATTTGGATTTCGGGAAAAACATTCTACTGTAGAGCAAGTACATCGAGTGGTTCACAAAATAAGACAATCGCTAGAGAAAAAGGAGTATTGTTCTGCAGTATTCATTGATATCCAACAAGCATTCGATAGAGTCTGGCACAAAGGAATGCTGTACAAGCTAAAAACCCTCTTACCTAACTCATTCTACATGATCCTAAAATCTTACTTGGAGCAAAGGAGATTTCAAGTAAAATACGAGGAAGAATTATCAAAGCTTTACTGCATCACCGCCTCAGTACCACAAGGATCTGTGCTCGGGCCAGTCCTTTATTCGATATATACGGCAGACTTGCCTGAAACTGAAGATGTGTTAACAGGAACATACACAAATGACACTGCATGCCTTGCAAGTGATAGTAATCCGAACAACGCATCGCTTAAACTGCAGGAATAGCTCAGTAAAATTAACATGTGGCTTCAGGAGTGGAGAATTAAACCTAGCGTTACTAAATCGACACAAGTAACATTCACACTACGGAAAGGTGACTGTCCACCTGTGCGTATGGAAAACCAACTGTTACCAAGCAATAATAGCGTGAAATATCTCGGTCTACACCTGGATAGAAGACTCACCTGGGCTAACCACATCAAAGCCAAGAAAACAGAAGCGACCTTGCAATTGAAAGGCCTGTCTTGGTTAGTAGTCTACAAGGCTATAATAAAGCCAATCTGGACCTACGGGATAGTGCTCTGGGGCTGTGCTAGCAACTCCAATATCGAGATCCTCCAGAGATTTTAAAACCTTGCACTTAGAACTATTTTAAATTTAATAGAATCCTATTTAAAAAAACAGGATACAGTACGTTGAAGTATCTGACATCGATTTTAAAACTAAATGTCAACGAATCTACAAGTCCAATCATCGAAAAATCACTTATGGCGTACCCCAGGGCAGTTTTTAGGGCCTCCAAGTCACCCTATGTCACTATTTGCAGATGACAGCACTGCGACCATTAATAGCACAAACGTTCAAAACTATAACATCGAAATTACTAACACAATAACCTCTATAGTACAATGGTTAGAAAATAATAATCTAAAAATAAATATTGAAAAGACGAAATTAATGATGTTTAGACAACGTTATTTTTATTTTATTTTTTTATTTGCATAAAACATGGTATATAAAGGTGTTACATGAGTAAAGGATGAGATCATACATGTTTTGCTTAAGACTAAAGAATGCAAAATGATTAAGACAACTTATGTTCAAGGTATTCCTTAATGCTTTCAAAATTATTTTTATTTAGTCATTTAAACAAATCTTCAGTCTACTATTAAGTAATTTCAGTTTACATGGTAATTTGTTATATATTCGTACAGCCATAGCTAAACACCTTTTACTATATTTTGTTAATCGAGGGATTTCATCTAAAACAAGTCTAAATTTGTCACGCCGATTCCTAGAGCTTACATCTGCTGCCTTTCTGAATAGATCTTGGTGTTTCCATACAAACATACATGTTTCATATAGATATAATGAAGGTAGTGGAAGCAGACCGAGTTTTTAAATATTGGTCTACAAGATACGTCCGGTGGAATGCCCTGAATAGCTCGAACACATTTCTTTTGGGCGATAAATGCTCTGGTATGGTCGGTACTATTTCCCCATACATTTAGTCCATATCGCAGCGTAGACTCCACATAGGCGCGATAGGACATTACAGCTGTTTTAATGTTTGTAACATTTTTAATCCGTTTAAGAGCTAAAACGAATTTATTGATTTTGTTACATACACTATCGATTTGAGCTTTCCAGTCTAGATTTTCGTCTATGATCGTTCCCAAAAACTTAATTTGTGCTACTTTTTGAAGTTTTGATATGTTCATTGTAAAATTAAATTTGTTAATAGGTAATAGGTAATACGGGCTGGTGTCCGCAACTCCACGTCAATGCGCGTATTTTGCGTACGGTGGGAAAATCGATCATTCGATCCACCCCAGCTCCTCGAGGAAGGCCAGCAACGCCTTGATGTTACTGACAGCCTCGCGTAGGGTACCTGGGTTACCGAAGTGCTTTGCCCTGTATGTGGCGACCACCGGGCAGTTTAGAAGCAAATGAGCTGCTGTCTCGTCCTCCTCCATGCAGGCCCTGCACAACGGACTGTCTGTGACTCCTATGACAAAGAGGTGTTTGTTAAATGACCCGTGGCCAGTCAAGGCTGCCGTAGCTATGCGCAGCTGTTGCTTAGTTAGTCGGAGAACTTGTTTCGTGAGGCGGCTATCAATTGCAGGGAGTGCTTCCCTAGCCTGCCTGCACTCACCTTGTTCCAACCATTGTTTGTGATGTTGTTCCCTGGTGTGTTTCCTTACCAGAGTGCGTAGATATCCGAAGGGGAGTGGCACGATGGGTTCTGGTCCCACTGCTGTCTCACTCGACCCCCTTCTGGCAAGTTCGTCGGCTGCATCGTTGCCCAGCGAACCGCTGTGTCCTTTGATCCATTGAATGGTTATTTTATTGAGTCTACCCACCTGGTTAAGGCGCTGGTGACACTCGTATATTAGCCCAGATTCAACTGTGTAGCTGTTTAGCGATTGCAGAACAGCCATGCTGTCTGAGAGTATACGGATCGAGTGGTCCTTAACCTCCCTGGCCATGATGGCCGAAGCAGCCAGAGAAATACCCATGCATTCGGCCTGGAACGCTGTGTTATGGACCCCCAATGGTGTGGCTATACGTATGTTGAGGTCCTCCGAGAAGACTCCAGCACCTGTGCCATTACCTGTTTTGGAACCGTCTGTAAAGATGCACAGCTCTGCAGGGCACAAACCCTCGCATTTGCGATCCTCGTGAAGCTGGATCTTGTATTTTTTATCAAAGATAAATTGTTTGGGTACCCGATCATTGATGGCTCTCGTAATGGGGAACTCGTTGTTGAGTCCCTCAAGTAGCGCGGTGTGTGGTGTGTCTCTCTTACCCCAGAGATTTAGTGTCTTAAGACGCACCGCCGCCAGTGTGGCTTCCTGCTGTATGAACAGGTGGAGCGGTGGCAGTTCCAGCATGGCTTCAACTGCTGCAGTCGGAGTGGTCCTCATGCAGCCCGTAGCCGCCAAGCAGGCTAGTCGTTGTATGCGTTGTAGTTTGTTTGAGGCTGTAGCCAGCTTGGTTCGGGGCCACCAGACCGCGGCTCCATAGGTGATCATGGGGCGGATCACTGTGGTGTACAGCCATAGTATAATTTTAGGGGATAGTCCCCACTTTTTGCCTATCATTTTCTTGCACTGCCAGAAGGTTATGCAGGCCCTGTTTAGTTTGTTGTCCAAATGACTACTCCAGTTTAACTTACTGTCTAGAATGACCTCCAGGTACTTGACCTCGTTGGCCAACTGAAGTTCTGTATTGAACAGTTTTGGTAGGCGGAAAGGGCCTAATGCTCGTTTTTGGGTAAACATGACAAGTTCAGTTTTGGTGGGGTCACTGATAGGTCATATTCCCTGCACCAATTTTCTACGATACGTAGTGCTTGCTGAGTTAGGTTGCAGATCGTACCCGTCACCTTCCCCGAAACAAGGATTGCGATATCGTCTGCATATCCTATAGTATAATAGCGGCTGTCGTTGAGTTTGTTGATGAGGTCATTGACCACCAGATTCCATAGAAGGGGGGATAGCACCCCTCCCTGGGGGCACCCTCTGGCTATCATGGCCAGTTGCTGCTCACCCTCAAGGCGAACCACACGTTTGCTAAGCATGTTTGTAATCCAGTCCGTTAGTACCTGTTCTACTCCATGTCTGGAGAGAGCGCTGCTGATGCTGGAGAAGCTGGTTTTATCGAAAGCTCCTTCGATGTCTATGAAGGTGCCCAGGCAGGTGCCTTTTTGATTAATCGCTTCCTCTATCTGGCTGACTACCAGGTGAAGAGTGGATTCGGTCGACTTACCCGAGCTGTATGCATGTTGGTTACCGTGTAGCGGTAAGGTTTTCAGAGCGCCGTCCCTCAGCTCCCTATCACACAGTCTTTCCAGAGTCTTTAATAGAAATGAGGTCAGGCTGATCGGTCGGTAGGATTTGGCGTTTGTGTAGTCACCCTTACCTGGCTTAGGGATGAATATAACTTTCACTTCCCTCCATCCCTTGGGAACGTATCTAAAGGCCAGGCACGCCCGCATTAAAGGCACCAGTCTTATTGCGACACCGGTGCCACCCCACTGTAGTAAGGCGGGGAACACACCGTCAGGACCAGCTGCCTTAAAAGGATGGAAGCTCTGGATGGCCCATTGGAGTTTCTCCAACGTGATCACCCTGCTGGCGTAAAGTCTATCATTGTCTGATGGTGTTTGAATTACCTCTTGCCAGTCGACACCCTGCGCGAAGATACATCCAGGGAAGTGAGTTTCAATAAGGATGCGTCTCGCTTCTTCTGGCGAGGAAGAGAGTGTGTTGTCGGGTTTCCGGAGGGTAGCGGGCCCAGGTGTGTTCTGTTGCGCCAGTACTTTCCTTACCCTGTTTGCTTGCTGACAGGATTCAATGCTACCACAGAATTTGCGCCATCCCGTAGTACTTCTGAATCTGATGCATTTTTTGTAGCTGGATTTGGCTGCGTAATATTTATCCCAGTCCTCATCCGCACATGTGTTCATGGCTCTATTAAGTGCTTTCCTTACCTTGCCGCACTTGCGCTCCAGATCAGCGCCCCACCAGGGTTGTTTGCCCGGTGTATTACGTGGGGTGGTCTCTGGGCAGGCAATTTGGTAGCTGTCTATCATTGATTTAGTAAGATGACTTACTTGTGCCTCAATTTGTGTCGTATCCGCAAAAGTCGTCGGAACGCTTGATAACGACAGCTTGCATTCAAGGCTGCGTGTGTAGGTGGCACGGTCCGTGCTACGCGGATAGCGCCGTGGTGGTTTTGGGGTGACACAAACCTGGATGTCGAAGCGGATCCACCTGTGATCGGAGCAGGAGGCCTCCTTAGAGACCTGCCAGCCCGTGGCAATTTCCGCCGCGCCCTCTGTTGCCAGAGTGAGATCTATGATTGTGCGGCTTCGCCTGGTTACGAATGTTGGTTCGGAGCCAGTGTTTAGTAGGGATAGGTTAGTCGAGAATAAGTAGTAAACTAAGGCCTTACCCCTCTCGTTTTGGGTGTTCATACCCCAAAGTTGGTGGTGAGCATTGGCGTCGGCCCCGACGACGGCCTCAAACCCGCTTCTCTCGCAATGGCTCACGAGGCGGGCGAGGTCGTGTGGAGGCGGCGCCTCCGCCTCGGGCACGTATGCCGAGGCGAAAACGATCACCATCTCCTCGGCTTCGCCACGCTGTATTTGCAGCTTTACTGCAGAGACATCTCTGCAACAGAAGTCATTTAAAAGCTGTGTTTTAAGGTTACCTGTGACATAGATGCACGATCTAGGATGAACGTGATCTGTGGTGACCAGGAGCTTACCGCCAAGATTGGAGAGTCCTTGTATGCGGCCCGCCCTGACCCACGGCTCCTGGATCAGGGCAATGGCTGTGTGTTGAACCTCCAGCCACTTGCGAAGCTGAGCCGTCGCGGTCAGACTGTGGTGGAGGTTGGCCTGGAGGACTCTACAGGTCGACGAAAGGGACGCCATCGTTATAACAAGATTTATTAAATTATCGAATAACAAGATTTATTAAATTGGACATAAACTGATTTATTAAGGTTCATAGATATATTATTATTATTAAGCCAATTTATAAGATTTTTAATTGTATTGTTAATATCTGTTTCATGATCAATTATTGATTTACATTTTTTATCAGTAGTAACAATTAACGAAATGTCATCAGCAAACAGAAAGCCTTTATGATTAGTTACGTCAACAATATCATATTCACATAAAGGGGAAACAAAATCGGGCCCAATATACTGCCCTGTGGAACGCCGCATTTGGTGTTTTTAAATTCAGAGCGGTATGAAACCATATCCTTATTGGCATTAATATTAGTGATTGTAACACACTGCTGTCTGCCGGATATGTATGACGATATTCACTGCAGTGGAGGTCCTCCTAAAGACTCCAATTTCTGAACAAGCATGCTATGCGAGACCAGGTCGAACGCCTTAGATAAATCTAAAAATAAGCCCGTCGGTAGTTTATTATTGTCAATATTAGTCAGTACTGCTTTCAAGAGTGAAAATACAGCAAAAGTTGTTGATTTGTCTTTTTGGAAACCGAATTGCTCTTTCTTTATAATTTTAAATTTCTCACAGTAATAAATAAGCCTTTTATACATGCATTTTTCGTAGATTTTTGACATCATTGGTATTAAAGTTATTGGGCGATAGTTGCCAACATCAAAGTAAAGTACCATACCTTAGATTACACAGCGTTTCACCAAACAGTAGAAAGTAAAATTGGGAGTGTGTCTGTGAGTGACTACGAAAGCTTAGAACATACAATAAAGGAAGCAGTAATTAAAAATAGAATACCGAAAGTCAAAATTCAAAATACGTTAAAATCAGACTGGATCAATAAAGACATAATTGGAATGCTAACTAAAAGGAATGAGCTGTGGTCTGCTTATAAAGAAAATCCCAATGACGACTTAATAAGAAACAATTTCATAACCCTACGAAACACCGTGTTGGAACAAATTCAAAATACTAAAAGTTGTTACTACTACAAAGTTTTCAAAAACTGTGAGAGAAAACCTTTTAAGATGTGGAAGCTAATCGGAAACTTAGCAGGAAGCAAGTCTAAATCATGCTCCGCTCCTTCAAAGCTAGAGACGTTAACCGGTCAAATTACAGAGAGTAAAGCCACCACCCTTGGTTGACTGGTAGAGAATGCCTAAGGCATTAAGTCCGCCTTTGTACCTCTTTGGGTTCGAAAAGTTTAAATAAATAAATAAAGACATATGTAATTATTTTAACACCTTTTTTGCTACTATAGGATCCGTATTAGCTAGTAAAATTGCAATGCCTAGGGAACAAATACCTACCCAGCCAACAACACAAACCACAGTATCTAGTACAAGTGAACTACTAAACTTAACCCCAACAACTGAAGCAGAAGTCAGCAAAATCATAGACAATCTCAATTCAAATACTAGTGCGGGCTTAGATGGGATCAGTTGCAAAACCATAAAAAGTATTAAAAATCTAATATTAGCTAAACTCACGATGAGTATCAACTATTGTTTACAAAACGGCCACTTTCCGGACTCCTTGAAAATAGCGAAAGTTAGTCCTATCTTTAAATCAGGGAAAACGACTGACCCAGGTAATTATCACCCTATCTATGTCCTCCCAATTATATCTCAAATATTTGAAAAAATATTAAATAAACGTCTAGATGATTACCTCAAAACTATAAACTTCTTCTCTCAAAAGCAATATGGTTTCCGCGCAAAATCCAGTACTCTAACTGCAACAATTGACCTTGTGACCAATCTAAAAAACAATATCGATGAAAAATACGTAGCACTCGGTATATTTATTGACCTGAAAAAGGCATTTGAGACAATTAGCCACAGTCTCCTTCTCCAAAAACTGCATGAAATCGGCATAAGGGATATTGCCCACGACATGTTCAGGTCTTATCTCTCTAATAGATAACAAATTGTTCGGATTGGTGATGTACAAAGTAACTGCGAAACTTTGACCTACGGCGTACCACAGGGATCCATTCTTGGTCCCCTGCTGTTCATATTATATGTGAATGACATCCATAACCTTAATCTGGCAGGCGACATAATACTTTATGCTGATGATACTAGCCTATTTTTATTTG
The DNA here is from genome assembly GCA_963555695.1 of Dasypolia templi. Lineage (NCBI taxonomy): Eukaryota > Metazoa > Arthropoda > Insecta > Lepidoptera > Noctuidae > Dasypolia > Dasypolia templi. The sequence goes on along the minus strand of OY743148.1, from coordinate 2,049,567 downwards.
GAAACCATATCGAAGAGGTCATCAAACAAGCACAAAAAGATTTAGACACTCTCTCTAGATGGTTCCAAGACAATTTGCTTACTGTTAATACCTCTAAAACTAACTATATTATTTTTAGTGCTAGGAACAAAAAAGTCGCAAACAACTCAAACCTATACGTAAATAACGAACCTATAACCCAAGTTCCTTCAGAGAGGTATCTTGGTCTCCATCTAGACAAACATCTGACGTGGCAGTCACATCTAGATAAATTAAGATCTAAACTATCTTCAATCATGGGCGCGCTTCGGGGGATTGTCCGCTGCTTGCCGACATCTGTTAGGTATATCATTTACAACTCTATGGTAAAACCTCACCTAGAATACCTAATAGAGGTGTGGGGCACTGCAGCTAAAACGCATTTAAATCAAATCGAAACTTGTCAAAACAAAATAATAAAACTCTTATTCCATTACCACTATCTAACTCCGACAGAAAAAAATTATAAAGAAACTAAATTGATGACACTATCACAGATATATAAATATAGCACATGCATACTAGTACATAAACTATTAAATAAAAATATACAATCAAAAATAACATTTACAAAAAAAGTCCAAACACAGAAACGTAGTACCAGACGAAAAAACAACATTTGCTTAAGACCACCACGAACTAATTACGGAAGAAAAAATATACTATACGAAGGAGCAGAGGTGTATAATAAATTACCTAATGACATTAAAGAGATTCAGTCCTTCACTTTATACAAAAGATCCATAAAGCACCACATCTTGAAAGATTTCTCTAGATTTTGAATCTGACCCACCGCACTAATTTATACATCCTCATCAATTATTTTTATTAATTATTTATTTACTAATTTGCTAATTATAGGGAAGACTAAATTACCTACTCTTTATTCCCGACGCTTAACAATACACATAAATGGTTAAATTTGTGATTGCTATTGACTTGCCTTCTGGAATCAATATGTAATAGTGCACTCATTTTTACCTTTTACCCACAACACTGTAGAAGTTGTCTGATACGTTACTAAAACCTACCCTCCTCATAAGTAATTCTAACATTTAGTTTTAAGATTACCTTGTATTTCTCTTAATAAGTGAATTGTATTCTTTTTGAGAAATAAATGTCTTAAACCGTAACATCATATTTTTCACCTTTTTTAAAAAGTAGTTTTACAACTGATATTTTTTATTTATCAGGTAACACCCCTTGAACAAAAGAGAAGTTTATAAGATGCGTTAGAACGCCGCGTATTTCCTCAGCACATTTCTTAATCATTCTAGTGCTAAGTTCGTCATAGCCTTCTGAGGTAGTATTTTTAATAACAAAATTTGTTGTTCTACTTCGCTTTCTGACATTGGAATAAGGAACATTGAGCTAGGTATTAGGTTTTCATTGCGATGACTATTTGTGCTTTGCTGTGTGGGGTTATGATTAAGATAGAAATCGTTGAAGGTGGAGGCTATTTCAGTTGGTACCGTAAGTATAGTATTATTATTTTTAATGGATTCTATATTGTTTTTAGAACTGGGATTATGTATTTAAATTTTTATTACTGTCCATGTAGCCTTACATGTGTTCTGATATTTTTTCATAAATTTTATATTGGCATTTCTTTTGGCATTATTGATACATTTTTGTAACAAATTAGAGTATTTAGCGTATCTAGTTTTGTTGGGTTGAGTTTTCTTCTTGTAATATTGATAACGTAAAAATCTCTTAGTTTTACAACTCTGCTTAAGACCTTTACTTATCCAAGGTTGTTTTGCCGTTTTGTTCTGATTTATATTTATCTTTACTTTCGGAAAACACATGTAATAAAAAAGGCATATTAACTCATGAAAACGATTAAATGCATTGTTTGCATCGTTTTCTATATATACCCTGACCAAGATAAACTTTGTGGACATTTTCTGAACTTGTGTGTATTATGGACATTGTAATCTCTTTTGAAAACATAATAAATTGGATCTTCTATCGATTGGCGTTTTAAGGGAGAGCCTATCAATTGTGCTGTTTCGTGGTCAGAGATATAGAGTGAGAGTACTGTTATAGATGCATCTGGGATATTACTCAATATATGGTCAATACAAGAGGATTTGCGAGTAGCCTGATCAATATGAATTTTAAATTATTGTTATTTGCAAGGTCTTGGAATTCATTCGTGATTTTACCTTTTTTGAGTGTGTTTATATTAAAGTCTCCTGTTTGAATTATGCGTGTTGAAGGTTTGTATTTTTTGAGAATATCATGTAAGAGACTATCTAGATTAGTTAAAAATAGGTTGGGGGCGGACTGGGGTGCTCTGTATATACATATTTTCAACAGTTTCTCGTTAGTTAATGCAATGCCACACATTTCGAATGTATTTACTGATGCAATTTTTTTTACCATTGATAATTCCTTGAAAATGAGATCTTTTTTAACTAAGATGCAAGTTCCACCTCGTTTTTTTTTCCCTACAAAAGTCTGCCATTATGTAGTCTGATATCTTAAGATAGCTCTCATGGCCTTTCAGAATAAATGTTTCAGTAAGGCAGATTACATGTGGGTCATTATGGGTATCTCGCATCTCTTGTAATGTTATATCTAGTAGTTCTTGTTTAGATAGAATGCCTGTGATGTTTTGAGGTAATATCCTAAAGTGGTGAAACGAAGATGTGTTAGGTGATGTATTTTTAAAATCGAAATAAATTGTTAGATGTTTTTATTGGGAAGAAATAGTATGGTATGGTACCCTTTTTTTGTGTACAATTTTTTGCAGGAGCACAAGTATCTTTAATTTCCAGTTCTTTGTTTTCGGAACTTTTGAAATAAAAGGGGATAGTCCCCTTCTTAGGCTCCTTAGTCTTTTTTTAAAAACTTGTTCTGCTACTCACCAGTCGTTTTTTTTATTTCAACAGGATTCAAAAATCACATTATAGTACTCGCAATCTATAGCATAATTTATTGCTTTGCAAATATCAGATAAATTGGAACATTGGTAGTTCGTGAAATGACAGTTTTTATAATATTGGCAAATATTTTTTAAGCGATAATTTAACTTCACGACATCAAGGTGGTAATTTTGTTGTAAATTTAGTAAAATAATAGTATTTTTACAAAATAATTTTAGCATGGATTTTAGTTGAAAGAGAACATGTTTCATGTTATGATCATTTTCACCCAAACATATTACAACTTTGTCGCCAACCGGGCGACAACAAAGTTGTAATATGTTTGAGTGAAAGAAGAAAAGACGGGGGGAAAGGTAGGCTGAAATTCATACAGCTTCTCATAATTACATCGCTGCGTGTATTTGGCATAGTTTGAGCGAAGACTCCATACTTCTCATATTGTGTAGTTCATCTCAACTGTACAAGTGCTGCAGCCAGACCTACGCATTGTTGGGCGCCGAAGATCACAATTCTTTTTCCATATTCTTGCTGTTGTTGTTTTGTAGTGTTGGTTTGTGTTGTACAGATTGAAGCTGCATAATGTTGTGTTGCAGTCATGCTCTGTATTTGTTTAGTGAGTGTTGCTATTTCTTGTTCTGCATCTTTCAAGTCCTTTACAAAGCTTCGATTTTTTGTTGTTGGCTCAGATATGTTATTTTGCTGCTGGAGTCAACGTTTGATGTAGGTCCAGGCGAGATTGGTGTAGAGGACACATTTTGAACTAAGAGCGAACGCTTTTTCTGTTTGCTTGAATATATTGGGCTATTTTCTAAAATTGCGGACGAGGAACACAGAGATTTTAATATTTTAATTTCATCTGGTTGCCTCTTAATTAGTTCTTGTAAATTGTTATTATCCAATATCACATTTTGCAGTTCATTCTCCGTACTCTTTAGTTTCTCGCTTAGTTGATTTATCGTATCTTGTGTTTCTGTTATTGAGGTGTTCAATATAGTTCCGTCTAAACTTCTTGATAATTTATTCGGCAAGGTATCAGCTTCATAAGATGTTTCGTAATCTGTGAGAATGTGGGAATCGTGTGTAAGGGGCGATTTTCCCTTATTTTCGGTCCACCGTTCAGGTGGAGACTGCGTTTAAACACAAATATGAGTATATACTATGACAGCCAACGCATAACACAATTAAACACAAATAAATTCCTAGGTTTAACAATTGACAATAAACTAGATTGGAAAAAATACACAGAGGAGCTAACCAAACGAATTAGTAAGTCTGCCTATGCCCTACATAAACTTACCTCAGTGATGAGTATGGATGCTTTAGTCACAGCATATCATGGCTTGGTGGGTTCAGTGTTGAGATATGGTGTTATTTTTTGGGGTAAATTCAACAAATAGGGAAATTATATTTAAAGCACAAAAAAAGAGTATCAGAACAATTTTTGGATTACAGGCCATGGATACTTGAGAACCAATATTTATTAAATTTAAAATATTGACTCTTCCATCCTTATATATTTATGAGATTGCTGTATTTGTTAAGACTAATCCTAATTTGTTAAAAAAAATGTCAGACATTAATAACCGAAGTCGACGTGATAACAATAGCCTATGCGTAAGGAGGTCCCTGCTTACCACGGTCAATCAAAGAATTGAACGTGAGATTGTTTAAGAAATGGCTAAAATCCTTACTAGTGAACATAGCATATCACAGTATTTCGGAATTTTTAACAGACAAAAAAAATAATGACAGAATGTTGATATGAAGCTAATAACAAATAGTTATGTATTTATCGGGATAGGCCCTCATCAGCGATATTACACTTGCACTTTGTAAGTAGGCGTGGATTGTCGGGCGAAGAAAATAGAGATACTAGTTACAGCATAATCACTTTATTTCACTCACAATTTCTTATAAAATAATCAGCATGAAATAACCTGAAGGCAGAAGTCCGACATATTAAATGAAAGTATGAAATATAGCAGTAACCAACTTATTTATTCCAACAGCTTGTTAATTAATTAAATAGATCGCTATAATAGCTCTAGGCGCTACAGCAGGCGCACCGGGCCGAGCCTGCCACAAGAATGATCCCCCTCTTCGCTGCGCACTAGCTTACATTAAGTTGCTTGAGAAGTGGGGAGAGTGGGGAGGCGAACGTCCCGCTTTGCACAGCGTAACTCGGCCCGCTGTACCTACCGCTAACGGTGACGCCGACACGGCCATACTGACGTGCGGACGTCCTCGTACGCGTAGACTCATCAAGCATTGTCTAAAAAGACATAACGTTATTATTAATGTTCGTTCATCCTGACTAGTAATCTCGATGAGCAAAAAAATCCAGGTCATCCCTACTGACTGTGCAACCAACTCTGGACCGCTCAATATTGAGCCTTCAGGACTTATACTAGTAATCTGGTCCGGTTCAGCCCTGCAGAGTTTACTATTAATTCTGGACCGCTCGTTATTGAGCCTTCAGAACTTAAGCAATCTGGTCCGGTTTACCCCTTCAGAGTTATAATCTTCTGGCCCGGTCTAGCGACCCTTCAGAATTATAACTGCCTGGACCGGTCAAATGACCCTTCAGAATTATAACCTCCTAGTCCGGTCCTACGACCCTACAGAGTTATAATCTCCTGGTCCGGTTATAACAAACCCTTCAGGATTGTTACTGCTCGGTCCGGTCATGAATGACCCTTCAAGATCACTCCAGTTTATACAGTTTTTTTTCTCTCTCTTTTTTTATCTTTTTTTGGTCTCCTTTTGTCTCCTTTTTCTCTCTTTTTTGTCTCTTATTTGTCTCTTTTTTGCCTCTTTTGTAAGTCTCTTTTTTTAGTCTCTTTATTAGTCTCTTTTTTTACTCATTTTTTTGTCTCTTTTTTTTGTCTCTTGTTAGTCCGGACTAAAATGGTCCCTGTAGATTATTTAATCAAATGTATTAAAGTACTTGTCTCAACAATCCACACATGCAATGTTCATTGGTAGTTTCGCTACCACCAAAGTCATTTACTTTAGAGCCTATAACAGAAACAAACTATTTTAATCTTAAGAATAGACTTGAATTAGACACTCCACCGAATGCGTAGCCCGCCTGTGTGATGCCGACCGAGTCTCATGTCATACAGCCAGCAAAATGTCAATTCAAGGTGCATAAGCGTTCTGTGTTGTGTCAGAGTGTCATATCATTGAATGTGTCGCAGCAGACACTTATTTCATGTTCATAACACTCTAAACTAACAAACGACATCTATGAAAACTAAATAACACTAATTTAAGTATTGAAGCGCCGTCACGGCCAGACTGACATTCGCACGTCCTTGTGCGTCTCCATCCCCTTAAAGTCACCGCGGGCCCATTTTTCTGTAAAAATAATAAAACTGGTAGATACATTACTTGGTACGCTCGCCCATCAGTGGCATACATTACAACGTTTTATAACCCACAAAATCAACCTTTAGGAGCTGAGCCGGACAACTTAAATAGGCGTCCCTTCAGCCAGTTATCTCTCCAGATAACATGGACCAGGCAACCAATCAGCACCTCTCCGATCACTCACTAGTACCACACATATCTCCATTGATCTCACAGCCTCTCAGACTAGACGATCACTTTATAATATGACCCAGAACATCGGCCTGCATAAGCCAGTTCTTTAGACTACCCAATAACACACACCATAGGACGTCAACCCGCATGTGTCGGTCCCTTACTTTATCTCAGGGATTAGTACCAATGTTACGTTTAATTACGTTTCTTCACTCTCCGACGCCGAGAGGTTTCCAGAGCTGGCGGATAACGTACGTGAACTACAAATAGACAAAGCATCACTAGAACCACCCGACGACGCCCACTCCACTCGTCAATCGTGGACTGCCGCCACCTCGGCCTCCTTCAAGCTACCAGTCAAGGTGATAGCTAAATGCACCAAGCCCTCACTTCCCCCGGGCATTGCACGAAAATGCTTACCACCATATTTGCATTCTCTATTAGACACACAACAAAGGGAAGTCTGTACTCCCTGCGAAGCCCAATCGAACCCCCCCTGTCACATTTAATGAAGTAGGAATCACCACTGTAGAACGGTCTCATTTTTCCCACTGTGACGCAACAACTCTCCCAATAATCTCGGATGCTATCTTACGAATTTCACCCAAATCTAACCGAAACCCAGACTCAGAATATGAAGCCACACTTAAAAACCGCGCCCGAGTGTGTACCCTAGACCTTGTACCATCCGTCGCTAGCTGCACTTCGAGAAACTCGCCGCGCCAGGTCCCACCAGATTCACTTTCGATTGTAACACCTCAATGTCCTCATGACTCTCTCTACCCGAACACCTGCCCTGGCAGAACCGTTAGCAACAAGGTGCAACTCTACACCATGTTCACCATAAAATTGCTCTGTCTGCGCCAATACAATACCCACCCCGATCCGAAATGATCCGCGAAGTCGCACCGAAAAGATAGAGCCTCCTTTAGTGCTTCCAACTAAGAAGTGCACTCGCGAAGGACGCATTTAGTGAAAGAGTCAACAATGACAAGAATACTCCCTACCATCGATTCCTCCACACAACTTCTCCGCGATGTCTAAATGTACAGTATAACATTGTGCAGAAACCCTAAGCATAGGCTGGAGTCCCCGTACCCGTTGAGCCCCAAACAATCCCTTGAGGCCCAGCACACAAGTGTGAAGTTCAATCAGTGCGTTCCAGTCAAATCATTTTAGTCAGAACCGGTTCTGATGTTAGTATTTCGATCACTTTCTTGTAAATATCTTGTCTGTCCATTTGATAGGCCCTTTTAATTTGATTCAAGATTCTTAACGTAAAACACGTGAAATATGGGGCAACCCACCAAAAACTAATCTAAAGGACCTACAGATCGCTAAAAAATAAAATTATTAAACTATTATTTCACTATGATTACCTTACACCTACAGTTAAAATTTACAGGGAAACGAAACTCATGAATATTAAACAACTTCCTGCTTATCTTAGTACCAGAATAATTAAAAGTTCTAAGTAAGTTCATTCACACAAAAATACATCAGGTACACAATCGCAGCAATAGTAGGAAGGATCACATTTTACTACCGCGAGTGCGGACAGTCAATGGCGAGAGAACAATTATCTTTGCGCGAGTGCAACAATATAATAAGCTACCTATAGAAGTAAAGAATGCGAACTAAACGTTTGGTATTTTCAAAATTAAATTTTAAAAAATCACTTTCTAAATGATCAAACACTACTCCATTAAACAGACTTGCCCTATACTGTATTGCTTTATTGTGGCACCGGGATCGCATTCCTTATCTACGGAAATTATGTCTTTTGCGGGTGGATCGAAAAGTTTTAAGTTTTGTGTTAGTTAATAATGTTATTTGCGTACGAAAAGAAATGGTATTACAACTTAGATGATTTAATATAAATTAAAACAATAGCTCTTAGTTTGTCTGTCCAAGTTATATTTTAAGTTTAAAAATGTTCTCAAGTAAGTGAAATCTTTGTAATTTCTTTTCCAGAAATAAATTTATTTAACCATTTATGGTTAAATTAATTTCTAGAAATAAATTTCTTTAACCATTTATGGTTAAATTAATTTCTTTATTGGTGGTATGGTGTAAACACCATACCACCAATAAAGAATCAATTATCCTTTCGCACTGAACTAATGCGAGTTTATCTTCACCATGTAGGTCAGTGTTGATGTTGTGGTATATGATAATGAAACTCTTCAGTAACGTTAACTTTCTTACCCCAAATAGAATGTAATTTTGTCAATATCCGTACGTACATGGATACCACTATCTAATAAATCCCTACCTATAATAACTGGTTCTGTAATTGAGTTAACAGGTACAACATGAAACAAAAAGGACACTGACGTGTTGAATTCCACCACGGCTCAGTATTCTGCGAATCATATTTAACGTTTTCTTTGCCTATACCTGTAAGGTAAACTAAATCACAGCCCATAGTGCCCTGGAATTTTTGACAAAGCCAAAAGCTACAAACGAGCTACCAGATTATCTATTAAAAAGAAAAGGAACGAGCTCACCGGATGATGTGGTTGTCCATACACGTAGCAGGTCAGACGGTTCGTATCACGACTCTTCGGTGCTGGTGCTCGATTCGAATTCTTCACTTCGGTCAAAGGTTCGTACTGCCACTTGCTTCAATCACTTGATTTTTGGACTGTTGTGCTTCAACGATGGAATGTGCCATTGAAGCGATTGTCATTATCAGGATCAAATCATATCAGTCGCGCAGTTGTGGTGAAATTTGACGTTTGCGGTTAAGTGGTTGCCGGAAGTCGTGATAGCAAAAACTCCATATTTTAAATAGATTAGACGTTGGCCCGCACTTCACTGTCGTCATTATTTTCTTCAGATTTTTGCCCTTCGAATCCCAATTCTGATATCGGGATAGGCCCTCATCAGCGATATTACACTTGCACTTTGTAAGTAGGCGTGGATTGTCGGGCGAAGAAAATAGAGATACTAGTTACAGCATAATCACTTTATTTCACTCACAATTTCTTATAAAATAATCACCATGAAATAACCTGAAGGCAGAGGTCCGACATATTAAATGAAAGTATGAAATATAGCAGTAACCAACTTATTTATTCCAACAGGTTATTAATTAATTTATTTTTATTTTTATTTAGTATTTATTTATTTCTAGATTTTTTACAACATTTTTACACATTAAATATAGGCTAGTTATGAATACAAATGAGTTAAGCATCTGCAGCCGAACTAGGCAAAACCTGTATTTCGGCTATCAGCGCAAATCCCCTCAGATAATTTTACACTAATCATAGCCATTAACAATATTTTTTACAAGGTATGTAACAGTTACTGTTACTTTACACACAGGTATTATAAATTTTTAATGCTATTATAATATGTAGAGTATGAATGCGTGACCTCTCATTGTGTGGGATGAAGTGTGAGTGTATGAATTGAGAGAGGGTGTGTGGGAGGTGTGTGAAAGTGTGTGTAGTCCATGAGAAGTTTAGTATTTGGAAATATGTGTGTTTGATCTGTGTGAAGTATCAATCCAACAGTTTAATGCTAACGTAATCATTGTGTTATATGCAGCAGAAGTTCAGTCTCTTCATAATTTAGCTTTCGTAGATATTCAGACACCTTTTTTTGCATTGAATTTTTGTAAGTGGGTATATATTTAACGCCCTGTTCAATCTATTGTAAAGAAAGGGCCCAATGAAGTTCGCGAAGCGTTGGCTAAATTTACTTCTAAAGAGAGTAGTTCTGCCACAAACCAAGTCAGCTCTTCGTTTTTGGTGGATTCGTGCATCATATACCTGCTTGCTATGCTGTAGAAGAGTGACACTTATTATAAATAACTGTCTAACAGTCATGAGCTGATACAGTGTAGCAGTAGGAAAATAAAGCGGCTTAAAATGGCTCACATTTAGAATGGACGTTGGGCGACCTCTAATGGCTTTAACGCAGTCTTACCGCACCTCTCCAAGAAGATATACAATACACAAGAAGCGACTGACAGAGTGCGAAATAAATTTGCTTTAGCAGCACAGGATCTGCAACGTGCCTTAGATTTTTGTCCAGAGTCCGAAGTCCAGAGTGACACTCATGTGATAAGATATCTTGGCCGTGATGACTGTTAGTTGAGACCAAATTTGCTCTCCTTATACCGAAGCAGATGTATTTGGTCATATCTACATTTAATGTCAGTATGTTACTCTGGAGCCACCTTCCAACAACGTTGAAACCCAGCTGTGCAGCAACAAAAGCCTCATCCCATGAATCACCGGAAAAAAAGAGTGCAGTATAGAAAGAAGAAAGAAAGAAAAGAACGTTTATTTACGCTAAACATGACGCAGTGATCGAACACAAACACCAAAGAGAACAAATCGGGGGAAAATATGCGTCACATCCACGCAAAACGGCCATCGCTCAGCTTAATGCTACGACCCTATGCGAGACAGAGCCCCAGCGCTGGTTTTCAGCGACAGCCGGCGTTGAATGACGTCGACCAGTGTAGCAAACGCTAAGATGAAAATAAAAAATAAAAATACATACACATAATAACTGGATAAGTGTTCAACAAAATAAAATAAACAATATTTATAAAAATGGTAACATTCCGGGCATTGAAAGCTCACGCACCGTTAGCCTTTGATAATCTGTCGCGCAGCTGTCATTTAAAATAGGTTTGACGTTTTGACATACTGTGATTGTTATTGTTCTACCAGGTAGTAATTACGTACTATTTAGATGGCGTATTACGTAATGAATTTTAATATGGAATTTCAAAACAAAACAATGTGTTTGGTGACTGTGTTGGTATGGTTATTGTAAAATAGTGTTTGTGAAATGTGTGTTACTTAAAGAAATTCAGATGACAAACTCGGTGACAACGGAGAAACAGTTATATATCGAGAAGTATCATCTGCAAATGATATGATTGCTCCTTGGGCAAGTTTAAGACCTGTGAGATCGTTTATATAAACGAGAAATAACGTAGGTCCCAGTATGCTGCCCTGCGGAACACCGTGAGTGACAGGGAGGTAAAAACTTTTGTGTTTATCTACTCGAACAGATTGAGAACGCCCGGTTAGATAGCTTGCTAAGAGTTTGTGCTGCGTACCTCTTATACCCAGCCTATCCAGCTTGTCCAATAGGAGTGAAACAGAGATTGTGTCGAATGCCTTGGCCAGATCTAAGAAGATGGTGAGGCATTTTTTCTTTTTATCTAAATTTGAAGTGATGCTATCTATTAGTTTATTTACGGCTTGTTCAGTGGACTTGCCTTGCCGAAAGCCATATTGGTTAACACAAAGCAAATTGTTTTTCTCTAAATAATTTGTAAGTCTTGTATTTATTATTCTTTCCAGTATTTTTGATAAGGATGGTAAAATAGAAATGGGCCGATAGTTTTCGAGACGCTCTCTGTCTCCATTTTTATGTCTGACACACTTCTGCTTTTTTTAGGGCGTCAGGAAACACTCCATTGTGAAGACAATCGTTGAAAATTTTCGTTAGGAGTGATACAAGCAAGTCCTTAAAGGTTTTGAGAAAATTAGAGCTAATATTGTCCCAGCCACTGGCACAATCGGTTTTTAGGTCGAGGATAAGCCGTTCTACCTCTTCATTTGAAGTATCTGTTATAACAAATGAATTGACGACACTCGTGACGGTATTGGGTATATTTATGATGTTAGACGTTTGCGATTTTCTTTGGTATATCTTGTTCTAATCCTACATTTATAAAGTAATTATTAACTTCGTTAATTAAGGGCTGTATCTGGAGAGGTTGATATCGTTAGCAGTTCTTTTGGATGATTTATTTTTTTAGACGTGTTAGTGATCTCTATTATTGCTTTCCAAAGTTTTTTGTTGTCTTTGTTTGCAGACTTAAGTAAGTTTTTTTCAAAAGATCGTTTAACCCTTTTTAGTATCGCATTACAGAAATTTCTATAGCGAGTGTATGTTAGCTTTAAGATGTCGTTTTCCGGATATATTTTTTAATTTTTTATGTAAGTTGTCTCGATTTCTAATACATCGTAACAACCCTTGTGTTATCCAGGGTTTTATTATTCTATGGCATTTAGGGAGAGTAGTTTGACTAGTATTATTAGCGATTGCGGTTTGTAAATGTTGTGTTAGGTAGTTAATGGATACATTTGGGTCTGCTGTTTGATAAATTGGGCCAAAATCGATCTCTAACAGGTCTCGCTCCAAGCCTATATTGTCAACTTTAGTTATTGAAGCTACTGCCAACTTGCGTGTTTTCTTAAAGTTCATGCTCACTAGAACCGGGTAATGATCTGTTAATGTTGTGTGTGGTACCACAGTGGTGATGGGTTTTTATTAGAGCTAGTAGTTTGTTTTTATTAGAGCATGATCCAAGCAAGTGTCACATCCACTACGTGTTATTAAAGTGTGTGCTGGCAAAAGGCCATGTAAGGCTGCTAAAGTTAGATAGCGCTCCCCAGCCATGTTGATTTTGTTAGGGTTTATATCTATATTTATATCCCCCATTACAATAATGTGTTCAAGGGCTGATAATGATTGTAGTAGTTTATCTAGCGATGATAGAAATACCTCTATATTTTTATAGGATGGAGAGCGATACAATGCTATTATAGCAATACGGTTGTCAATTACAGCCACCAGACAATCGCACTCCTGCATATCAGGTTCATCTATAGTAAGACTAAGGTTTTCATCGTAGTAGATTACCATGCCATCATTTTGCTTGGGGTTGATTGTAGTTCCTACATCACTATATCCCGCAAGGTTTGGGATAACTGACGTGCAAGAGAGCCATCATTCCGTCAGTATAATTATATCACATTTGAGTTGCATTCTAGTTAATAGAAATTCCAATATTACAACCGATGCTACGTATGTTCTGCGTAAACATTAGGAGGTTCTGTTCAGAGGGTGTAGAAATTATTTTATGACATTCATGAATGTCAGCTGTTTGTGATTTCGATACAGTTACTCCATCAATGTCTTCGGACAAATCAATTAAGTCATTGAATTTATGGGAAATAGACAATTAACTGTTGGTAGGCTGTACAATGTATGAGAGATTCCAAATGGATTTTGTTTGTAAGGTGTGTATGACAGTAGTGTAGTCGTGAAGTGATGAGTATATTATAATTTAATGTATGAATGATTATGTATTGTGTATTTGAGAGATTGTGTAGCAGAAGGTTTTGGTATGAGAATGTATGATCCATTAGTTCATCATTAATATTTACAGCAGAATTATATGATAATGGATTAATATAAAGATTATTGTGTGAGTAATTTTTGTACAGTGTACTAAAGTATGTATAGCAATAGCTTAAGTGTTTAAAAGTGAAAAAAACATGCAATATAAAAATCAACAACCTTTTCAAATCGACAGTATAAACAAAATAAAGTCATATGGTGTTTCTTAATTTGTCCAGGTCCGTATCATGGTTTATCCGGATGTGAGCTGTCTCTTCGGTCTTTTTAAGATATACAATCCCGTTTGAAGTCCAGCAGAAATTATACCCGTGACTTTTTTTAAATTGTCTCGCCAAAAAGTACAGCTTCTGGGTTTTGTGAGATAGCGTTTCTGCTATATAAAGCGGTTTTAATTGGTATCCAGGGTTCAGATGCGTAGTATTTAGCTTTTCTCCCTTAACTTTTGTTTTATTGAAGCTCTTGACTGCCCTGAGAACTTTGTCCTTCATTATTACAGTAGTCAGTTCTACGACGACTGGGTTTGAATTGTCCTTTGATTTCAGACGGTAAACGTCTTTTATGTTGTTGTTGTCAATATCAACATTTAGGGTCTTGCCTAGCTGCATAACTTCGCTACATAGGGTTTCCTTTGTCTCACCATTTTGTTTCGGAAAATTTCGAATTTCGATGCCAGTGCCACGCGATTTTCGCTCCAAGATCTCTAATTTTTCCTCACTTTAATCAGAAATTTATCAGCTTTTCTTTCTTTCTCAAGAGAGGTAATTTTGAGCAAAAAATCATCATATTTAGTTGACATTATTTCCATGCTCGTCTTGAGTTCTTGAAAGCGCTTGTCCTGCTCTTTCGAAAAGGCCGAAAACATTTCCTTGATCAGACGTTCGCCTCCCCACTCTCCCCACTTCTCAAGCAACTTAATGTAAGCTAGTGCGCAGCGAACAGGGGGAGCATTCTTGTGGCAGGCTCGGCCCGGTGCGCCTGCCGTAGCGCCTAGAGCTATTATCGCGATCTATTTAATTAATTAACAGGCTGTCGGAATAAAAGAGTTGGTTACTGCTATATCTCATACTTTCATTGAATATGTCGGACCTCTGCCTTCAGGTTATTTCATGGTGATTATTTTATAAGAAATTGTGAGTGAAATAAAGTGATTGTGCTGTTACTAGTATCTCTATTTTCTTCGCCCGACAATCCACGCCTACTTACAAAGTGCAAGTGTAATATCGCTGATGAGGGCCTATCCCGATATCAGAATTGGGATTCGAAGGGCAAAAACCTGAAGAAAATAATGACGACAGTGAAGTGTGGGCCAACGTCTAATCTATTCAAAATATGGAGTTTTTGCTATCACGACTTCCGGCAACCACTTAACCGCAAACATCAAATTTCACCGCAACTGCGCGACTGATACGGTTTGATCCTGATAATGACAATCGCTTCAATAGCACATATCATCGTTAAAGCACAACAGTCCAAAAATCAAGTGATTGAAGCAAGTGGCAGTACGAACCTTTGACCGAAGTGAAGAATTCGAATCGAGCACCAGCACCGAAGAGTCGTGATACGAACCGTCTCACCTGCTACGTGTATGGATAACCACATCATCCGGTGAGCTCGTTCCTTTTCTTTTTAATAGATAATCTGGTAGTTCGTTTGTAGCTTTGTCAAAAATTCCAGGGCACCATGCGCTGTGATTTAGTTTACCTTACAGGTATAGGCAAAGAAAACGTTAAATATAAATCGCAGAATACTGAGCCGTGGTGAAATTCAACACGTCAGTGTCCTTTTTGTTTCATGTTGTACCTGTTAACTCAATTACAGAACCAGTTATTATAGGTAGGGATCTATTAGATAGTAGATCCATGTACGTACGGATATTGACAAAATAACATTCTATTTGGGGTAAGAAAGTTAACGTTACTAAAGAGTTTCATTATCATATACCACAACATCAAAACTGACCTACATGGTGAAGACAAACTCGCATTAGTTCAGTGCGAAAGGATAATTGATTCTTTATTGGTGGTATGGTGTTTATGGTTAAAGAAATTTATTTCTCGATAAGAAATTACAAAGATTTCACTTACTTGAGAACGTTTTTAAACTTAAAATATAACTTGGACACACAAACTAAGCAGCTATTGTTTGAATTTATATTAAATCATCTAAGTTGTAATACCATTTCTTTTCGTACGCAAATAACATTATTAACTAACACAAAACTTAAAACTTTTCGATCCACCCGCAAAAGATATAATCACCGTAGATAAGGAATGCGATCCCGGTGCCACAATAAAGCAATGCAGTAGTAGGGCAAGTCTGTTTAATGGAGTAGTGTTTGATCACTTAGAAAGTGATTAAAAAAAAAAAATACCAAACGTTTAGTTTGCATTCTTTACTTCTACAGGTAGCTTATTACATTGTTGCACTCCCGCAAAAATAATTGTTCTCTCGCCATTGACAGTCTGCACTCGCGGTAGTAAAATGTGATCCTTCCTACTATTGCTGCAATTGTGTACCTGATGTATTTTTGTGCGAATGAACTTACTTAGAATTTTTAAGTATTCTGGTGGAATATGCAGGAAGTTGTTTAATATTCATGAGTTTCGTTTCCCTGTAAATTTTAACTGTAGGTGTAAGGTAATCATAGTGAAATAATAGTTTAATCATTTTATTTTGAGCGATCTGTAGGTCCTTTAGATTAGTTTTTGGCGGTTTGCCCCATATTTCACGTGTTTTACGTTAATAATCTTGAATCAAATTAAAAGGGCCTATCAAATGGACAGACAAGATATTTACAAGAAAGTGATCGAAATACTAACATCAGAACGGGTTCTGACTAAAATGATTTGACTGGAACGCACTGATTGAACTTCACACTTGTGTGCTGGGCCTCAAGGGATTGTTCGGGGCTCACTCCATCCTATGCTTAGGGTTTCTGCACTATGTTATACTGTACATTTAGACATCGCGGAGAAGTTGTGTGGAGAAATCGATGGTAGGGAGTATTCTTGTCATTGTTGACTCTTTCACTAAATGAGTCCTTCTCGAGTGCACTTCTTAGTTGCAGCAGGTGCAGATGAAGCACTAAAGGAGGCTCTGTCTTTTCGGTGCGACTTCGCGGATCGGGGTGGGTATTGTATTGGCGCAGACACAGCAATTTTATGGTGAACATGGTGTAGAGTTGCACCTTCTTGCTAACGGTTCTGGCAGGGCATGTGTTCGGGTAGAGAGGGTCATGAAGACATTGAGGTGCTTACTTGTTATAATCGAAAGTGAATCTGGTGGGAACTGGCGCGGCGAGCTTCTCGAAGTGCAGCTAGCGACGGATGGTGCAAGGTCTAGGGTAACACAAACAGAACTTGTGTTTGGGACTCGGGCGCGGTTTTTAAGTGTGGCTTCATATTCTGAGTCTGGGTTTCGGTTAGATTTGGGTGAAATTCGTAAGATAGCATCGGAGAATATTGGGAGAGTTGCTGCGTCACAGTAGGAAAAATGAGACCGTTCTATAGTGGTGATTCCTACTTCATTGTATGTGACGCCCCTCTGGGTTCGATTGGGCTTCGCAGGGAGTACCGACTTCCCTTTGTTGTGTGTCTAATAGAGAATGCAAATATGGTCGTAAGCATTTTCGTGCAATGCCCGGGGGAAGTGAGGGCTTGGTGCATTTAGCTACCACTTTGACGGGTAGCTTGAAGGAGGCCGAGGTGGCGGCAGTCCGCGATTGACGAATGGAGTGGGCGTCATCAGGTGGTTTTAGTGTTGCTTTGTCTATTTGTAGTTCACGTACGTTATCCGCCAGCTCTGAAAACCTCTCGGCCTCTGAGAGTGAAGAAACGTAATTAAACGTAAAATTGGTACTAATCTGTGAGATAAAGTAAGGGTCCGACTCATGCGGGTTGACGTCCTATGGTGTGTGTTATTGGGTAGTCTAAAGAACTGGCTTATGCAGGCCGATGTTCTGGGTCATATTATAAAGTGATCGTCTAGTCTGAGAGGCTATGAGATCAATGGAGATATGTGTGGTACTAGTGAGTGATCGGAGAGACGCTGATTAGCTGCCTGGTCCATGTTATCTGGAGAGATAACTAGCTCAAGGGAGGCCTATTTAAGTTGTCCGGCTCAGCTCCTAAAGGTCGATTTTGTGGGTTATAAAACGTTGTAATGTATGTCACCGATGGACGAGCGTACAATGTAATGTATCTACCAGTTTTATTCTTTTTACAGAAAAATGGGCCCGCGGTGTCTTTAAGGGGATGGAGACGCACAAGGAAGTGTGAATGTCAGTCTGGCCGTGACGGCGCTTCAATACTTAAATTAGTGTTATTTAGTTTTCATAGATGTCGTTTGTTAGTTTAGAGTGTTATGTGTGTGTGAACATGAATTATGTGTCTGCTACGACACATTCAATGACATGACACTCAGTGACATTTTGCTGGCTGTATGACATGAGACTCGGTCGGCATCGCACAGGCGTGCTACGCATTCGGTGGAGTGTCTAAGTCCAGTCTATTCTTAAGATTAAAATAGTTTGTTTCTGTTATAGGCTCTAAAGTAAATGACTTTGGTGGTAGTGAAACTTCCAATGAACATAGCATGTGTGGATTGTTGAGACAAGTACTTTAATACATTTGATTATATAATCTACAGGGACCATTTTAGTCCGGACTAAAAAAGAGACAAAAAAAAGAGACAAAAAAAAAGACTAAAAAAGAGACTAAAAAGAGACTAAAAAGGAGACAAAAGAGAGTCAAAAGAGAGACAAAAGAGAGACAAAAAGAGAGACAAAAAGAGACCAAAAAAGAGCAAAAAAAAAGAGAGAAAAAAAAACTGTATTAACTGGAATGATCTTGAAGGGTCATTCATGACCGGACCAAGCAGTAACAATCCTGAAGGGTTTGTTATAACCGGACCAGGAGATTATAACTCTGTAGGGTCGTAAGACCGGACCAGGAGGTTATAATTCTGAAGGGTCATTTGACCGGACCAGGCGGTTATAATTCTGAAGGGTCGCTGGACCGGGCCAGAAGATTATACCAGAAGATTACTCTGAAGGGGTAAACCGGACCGATAGCTAAAGTTCTGAAGGCTCAATAACGAGCGGTCCAGAATTAGTAGTAGACTCTGCAGGGCTGAACCGGACCAGATTACTAGTATAAGTTCTGAAGGCTCAATATTGAGCGGTCCAGAGTTGGATGCACAGTCTGTAGGGATGACCTGCATTTTTTTGCTCATCGAGATGGCTAGTCAGGATGAACGAACATTAATAATAACGTTATGTCTTCTCGTTGCTCGTTATGTTAGACAATGCTTGATGAGTCTACGCGTACGAGGACGTCCGCACGTCAGTATGGCCGTGTCGGCGTCACCGTTAGCGGTAGGTACAGCGGGCCGAGTTTCGCTGTGCAAAGCGGGACGTTCGCCTCCCCACTCTCCCCACTTCTCAAGCAACTTAATGTAAGCTAGTGCGCAGCGAACAGGGGGAGCATTCTTGTGGCAGGCTCGGCCCGGTGCGCCTGCCGTAGCGCCTAGAGCTATTATCGCGATCTATTTAATTAATTAACAGGCTGTCGGAATAAAAGAGTTGGTTACTGCTATATCTCATACTTTCATTGAATATGTCGGACCTCTGCCTTCAGGTTATTTCATGGTGATTATTTTATAAGAAATTGTGAGTGAAATAAAGTGATTGTGCTGTTACTAGTATCTCTATTTTCTTCGCCCGACAATCCACGCCTACTTACAAAGTGCAAGTGTAATATCGCTGATGAGGGCCTATCCCGATATGTATAGTCTTAATATTTGTTTTCAGTCTGTGTTGACATGCAATGTATTGGACCTCTTTTAGTTTAATTTATATTGTTATTTTGTATTTTATTGAAATTGATTCTATTTCTTTTTTTTGCTAATTGTTTACTGTCCAGCTTTTATTTTTATTATTTTATCATTGAGACTTGGCTGGCTGGATCACTGCACCGTTTTTTACAAACATTTGTATGCCCTCTGGCATTACATAGCGCACCCTTTATTATATTGTATACCATTTTATTGTACCTATGCTAAACAATTGAATAAATGACTTATGACTTAATTCCTAGATAAGAATGCTTGGAAACGTGCTGGTCCTGCTCCATAAGACAATCTAGAGACTAGGCAAAATCATACTAGTTGCTTAATGAATTGTATAATTTGTTGTTTTTACCTTACTCACACACTAACTTATTCCTAGTTAACATTTTAGGTAAATCATATACTTTCGCAATGTTTGTAAATATGTGAGCACCATGTACCTATCACGTGATTTATTTATCTGCCTTTACTTACTTTAAATTATTTTTACGTATTTGTGGTAAAGTATTTTTATTCTGGGTGCATGCATCGTCTTCACATATAAAAATATAATTAATTAATGTATACCAAATATTGTTAAACATTTTAAAAGAGTAACGGTGGAGTTTCTTGCCCCTTCTTCTCCATACGAAACTACCTTTTGAAACACAGTAAAGTAGTTCCTTTGTTCAAATCCGGTGATAGTAAAGAACTCAACAATTATAGGCCTGTATCAATTCTACCAGTTCTCAGTAAGGTGTTTGAAAAGTTGATGCTCAATCAAATGGTACGTCACTTTAATAAAAACTCCATCTTTCATGAACAACAGTACGGTTTCACCAAAGGGCGTTGTACCACTGACGCTGGTGTTTCTCTAATAAAGAACATTTTTAACGCCTGGGAGGAAGCAAAAGATGCCATTGGAATTTTTTGCGACCTCTCTAAAGCATTTGATTGCGTAAAGCATGAGACCCTTCTTCTGAAACTGGAGCACTATGGGGTTAGGAATACAGCTCTTGATCTACTTAGATCATACCTGAAAGATAGAAAGGTTAAAGTTCAAGTAAACGGCATAAACTCATTAGGGTATGAAATGGAAATGGGCGTTCCTCAAGGTTCGATATTGGGTCCATTCCTCTTCTTAGTTTACATTAATGATTTACCTCAAGTACTTCAAAATCAACCGAAGATGGTGTTATTTGCAGATGACACATCATTAATCTTTAAAATAGACCGACGGTCACAAAATCTGGACGACGTGAATAACTCGATTCTTCAAGTCCAAGATTGGTTTACGGTAAATAATTTGGTACTAAATGAAAAAAACCAAATGCATTAGATTTAAATTACCTAATGTTAGAAGTAGCGAATGTGACATCGTATTGAATGGAGAAAAACTGGAATTTATTAATCAGACGGTTTTCCTAGGAATCACGCTGGACGAGAAATTACAATGGGGACCACATATAACATCTCTTGCGGGGCGGCTAAGCTCTGCCGCTTATGCTGTTAGAAAGATAAGACAGTTAACAGATGTAGAAACCGCGCGTTTGGTCTATTTTAGCTACTTCCACAGCATTATGTCTTATGGCATTTTACTGTGGGGTCGGGCTGCTGACATTGAATCCATTTTTATTTTGCAAAAGGGAGCTGTCAGAGCCATATACAATCTTCCTCGTCGCGAATCTCTCAGGGAACTATTTAAAGGGATTAATATTATGACAGTACCTTGCCAATTCATTTATGAAAATATTATGTATGTAAGAAAAAATCTACATCTTTTTAATAAAATAAGTGATAGACATAATTTGAATACTAGAAATAAAGATAAAATAGATCAACCATTTTTCAGATTAGCTAAAGTACATACATCATTTATGGGGTACTGTGTTAAATGTTATAACAAAATACCTTGTGATATATTGCAATTAAATGAAAGAAAATTTAAAATTCGTATAAAAAGTACACTTTGCAGACAAGCTTATTACAAATTAGAGGACTATATACAAGATAAGAATGCTTGGAAACATGATGGTCCAGCTCCATAGGACAATCCCGTCTAGACAAAATCACACTGGTTGCTAATTGAATTTTTTATTTTTATTTTTTTTTACTTACTCACACACTGACCTATTCCTAGTTAATATTTTAGGAAAGTCATATATTTTTACAGTGTTTGTAAATATGTGAGCACAATGTACCTATCGCGTCATTCATTTATCTGCCTTTGCTATATTTTTAGTTCTTCTTACCACTTGTGGTATAGTATTTTTATTCTTGGTGCATCGTCTTCACATATAAAAATATAATTAATGTATACAAATATTGTAAAATATTTTAAAAGAGTAACGGTGGAGTTTCTTGCCACTTCTTCTCCATACGAAACTACTTTTTGGAAGTGGCGCCTAGAATCAGTTATATTTTTATTGTAATTTTTGACGTTCAAAAGTGCCATTTTATGGGCCTATTTGAAATAAATGCTTTGACTTTGACTTTGAAGGGGCGCCTAGAATCATTTCTATTGAAATGTAAATGTTGAAGTTCAAAAGTGCCTTTAAGTGCCTATTTGAAATAAATGCTTTGACTTTGACAAAGTGGGGACTCTCCCCGCCTATTGACTGACCTCAGGGAAGGGGGCGCATAGTGGACACGTGCTGCCTTGCACACTTGCACAGTTTCGGGGAGACCCCTTTACAGTCTCCCCAGAGATGTGCCCTAACAAGCGTTGCACAGAGGGGGTTCGGTTCGGTCTTTTAGGAAGACTAGTTTAGAAGAAGGTGGTAGAAGGACTTGTTGTCGATGAACGAATGTGAATAATTTATTTTGAAAATAATGCTTTTAATAATGACTTTACTTTATTTTTTTATTTTTTACAATCTACCACTAAAAACATGTACAAATTTAATAAAATCTTTTGCAAAAACATAACAAATAGGATTGCGTTATTTCGTCAAATCACATCACAGCACACTGTTGTCGTATTGATTCCGCGAGGTGGCACCTGGCGGGCTCTCCGAAGGCATAAATATAGAAGGTAACGGAACCCCTTCCATGTGCAGATGGTGACCACCAGGGTGGTTTTAGTGAGGTAAAATTCCCACACCGGGAGTGTGGGAATTTTACCTTTTATCCCCAAAGCCCGGGCGCCTTTTGAAGATTTCTCCCCGAAAACAAAAAATGAAAAAAAAAACTAGTCGTACAAAAAAACAACAATTTTTACAAAATAAGCTTTTTTTTTATAATTTTACTGCATTTTTAGGCTGTTTTTGGTGGCAAGATGCAGGCGTTACAGGATCCGATGGGCACTTGAGAACTGAAGCAGTCGGTTGGACACACTGGGCAGGCAGCTGCGTATGCGCGGGGGTACGTGCACGCCGTTGAGTTAGACCATTGAGATGGGGTCGCGTGCTGAAACAAAAATATATAAATTATAGCTGAGCTCCTGGGCCACGTTCACGACCTCAAGCGATGTCTTTTGTCAAGCGCGTTTGTCACTGCGCATTCCCGTCTCGGTAACTCTTGGCATACTCTACTATAAACATCTTCTTTCATTTGTTTTTCCATAGTCGCTGTCGCAAGACGCGTGTCACTCGAGCGTGTAGCTTGTGGCCACGGTGTGAGTCTCCCTTCAAAAGAGCTGCTTAAGGAACGATGAACGACGAGTAGGAAGAAGTAGGACCCTGCCGTCTCTACCAAAGGCGTTGTTAATGTTTTGCAGTCTCGGCGTAAAAGCTGAAACTAATGTCGGCCTGAAAATGCAGCCATACTCGCATCCTTAACGGTGCTTGGCAACATAGAACTTGGAGAGAGATAGATGGTGCCATTGTTTTTCCGGTCAAGTTTCTTAAAAAGGATGTTCGGCAGAAGTGTAACCATGGTTTTTCCACATTCCGTCAGTTATGTAGTATGAAGCCTATGCCAGAAAAGGCGCCGAATAGGGCTGATGATGAGAGTATCGTGACGGTGCAAAGGAGGAAGCACCGATCGCGAAGGAACAAAAACCGCTGCAGCGAAGCACCAACGAAACCCGAAGTCAGCTTGCGCGCCATAAAGCCGAACACACCGGTGTATATCTCCCACCTACGCTACACCACTAAGGCGGAAGACATCGTAGAGTACGTGCTCCAGAAGACGAGGTAGACGCCAAGGGTGCAGTAACGGGAGTCGCACCGCAACGTCAACTTCAAGGCGTTCGTGGTACGCGTCCCGAATTGCTATCTGCCCGTCGTCAATTTTTTTATTTTACTTTATTGGGACATAAAACAGTTACACATTACAATTAAAGTGTGACAGAGTAAGTTAA
The DNA here is from genome assembly GCA_963555695.1 of Dasypolia templi. Taxonomy (NCBI): domain Eukaryota; kingdom Metazoa; phylum Arthropoda; class Insecta; order Lepidoptera; family Noctuidae; genus Dasypolia; species Dasypolia templi. Next base: position 2,025,798 of record OY743148.1, on the reverse strand, counting down.
AAACTGGTCATGGAAGAAGACTTTTGGCCGCAGGACGTTGTGTTCCGTCGCTTCTGCGGACAAGTACCACAGGACAGCACAAAGGCAAGCTAGTGAAGTTCCACTTACATAGATTTAAGCTATATTTATTAACAAAAGTTTTTTTAAATAGTTTATATTATGTCAGTTATTACTACCACACAGACTCCATGCCAGACAGACCACACCCCACACAGACCCCATAGACATAAAGGTAAAGGCCATTGCAGCCTGAAATAAATGTTTTGTTAGTATTTTTTTAAGTTTCTTTGACATATTCTCGGGACCCTGCCTTTTGGAAGGCGTACGAGGGGCCTATTTTAAAGGAATGAGGCACCTGTTATTATAAGTCCCATGATATTGTCATCAGCCGGGCTTAAATCTAAGCTGCGGACAGCTATTGAGAAATCCCTTTGCCACTTTGCCCGACCTGGGAATGGAACCCAGGACATCATACTCAGCAGAAACACTTGCGACCACTGGACCATAAAGGCAGTCTACTGTTCTACGTACTTCTACAGTATGTACCTACTACTTACTATCGTTTGGTAAAACTGAAAAGACTGTAGAAGAACCAACTCACCTTAATAAAGCTACCTATCACACATTGCATGACGTCATAAGCTGGGCAGGTGAGGTAGACCCCCTGTGGCTTCAGCTCTGTGCCCAAACATGCTGTCTTCAGATGCTGGATGGCAGGCCCCCACTCTGAATGGTCCTTCTCGAACTGGTCGAAGTAGGCGGCGACCTTCGTCTTTTCTACTGCTTCGCCATCCAGCCAGTTGGCTTCACGGAAGATGCAGGTCAGTCTGTCGCACTGTAAGCATTTTGTTTGTCGTTTTCAGTTGTAAAAGTTTGTGGATTAATGTACAAAACTTTGCCTGTTTAGGGCATGCAAATTATTTTACATTCATACCAAATAGGTACTTATTTAAAAAAAAAAAACATCGGTATTATGTTCATGTGTCAAGATTTTTTTAAATAAAAATTAATTTTAAGTTACTTTAAAATACACACACTACAACATTTTAAACATAAACACATAAAAACCATCTGTTCGTACGCTGTTTTATTTTTAAAATGGGCATGGGCATACTGTATCCACTGGTTACTAAACCACTTTCAACAGACCCGCAGCCTAATTGCGTAACACATTTGGGCGGATCACACACTGTAGGGGAAACACGGGGCGCGGGAAACGGAGGCAAATTTCCCGTGATCTGCGGGGCATCGCGTGACGCGTCGTAGTGCGTGGTCCGGCTTAGGCCTGCAATCTGAATAATTTTGAAGGATATTCAATCCATTGCTTCATGTGTTCGAAAAAATTGACTCTCCAACAACGTAAATAACGCAATGAATGTTGTTGAACTGTCAATATAAAAGCCATTCCTACTGTAAGTGTGTAACGCAATCACCCCGCTGCTTGTACCACAAACCACTAAATAACATCATTCTTTCTGTCATCTTCAAACGATTGATAGAACAAGAGCGATGTTATGAAATACATTTGAACAATTCAACAATATTCATAGTGTGTAAGTAATATAAGTGAATCTATGGTTATACAGGTTAACAACTTTATCGACGAATTTTTCAAACATATGAAACAATTAATTTTACATTTGGTTCAAAATCTTTCGGATTGTGATTGTATCTACGGGTATTACGCTATTAGGGTGCTGAACTGCAGTTTCAGGGTTAAATATTTCACTTGCTTTAAAAAAAATGCTACAATAGTACAACACTGAAGATACAAAAAAACGGAATGCATATAGCAGGAAGGTACCAAGCAATACGTACCTTCCTATTGCTATATGCACTGTCAATAGTAGACCGATCACTGTTCACCTCTCATTTCACAGCATCTTACAGAATAGACCGGCTGTAGGTATGTAAACTTAATTACCTCACTTGTGTATTTCTGTATTGGGCATTTGGCGCTCACCTCAGCCCTAATCACATGAGGAGAGTTGAGACATTGGAACATCTGCGAAATTAAAACAAATATAACAATAACATAATATAATGGCATTATATGCATTAAACGGATCCCCAAAGGGGTGTAACGGGGCATACTTACCATCCACCTTTATGTTTTTTTTTTTGGGTGGGAAATCATCAAATGACTTCTCCCGCTCTGGGCGGAGCGGGAGGATGTGTCACCCGTGTTCCTTCAGTTGTCTGTGCCAGAGGCCACGGTATCTCTTTCGAACAACCCACGACCCTGGTAGGCATCGTCCCTAATGGCCCCGTCACTTACTTAGTGCTGACATCTCTTTAAGGGGCGCGTGCAACACAACGCGCCGTCGACCCGGCCCTGGTCCTTACTGGACGGCGAGCTACCCATTGCTCGCCGTCCGAAAGCCCGTGCCTTCGGTGGCCGGGAATCTGCTGGCGAGCCGGGCAGATCTCCACCATATGATCCACCATATGATCCACTGTATCCTCCGGGTTATCTACACAGTGGTGACAACCGGGCGTTTCCTCCCGCCTTATGCGAGGACCAATGTCAGGCGAAAGGTGACGACCAAGGGCGGATCCAGGATATTTTTCTGGGGGGGGGGGGGGGGGCACAAGGGGCGGACGGGCAAAAAATTAACAATAACTGTTAGAAATATACTATTAATGCGTAACGGTACCAGGCCACTCAGAAAGTATTGCGAAAAAAAGTTTTTTTGTATGAAAATATGAATAGTTGTAAGTAAAAATAGGTACGCTCCAATTTCAAAATTTCCTTCCACATTGTTTGCGATCTAATTTAAATTAACGTGTCTCATTAAAAACTGGATCTGCGCCGGGAACATTTTCGCTCTATGATTTTTCGATTTCAAGTGTAGCCTGAAACCGGACGTATCGTACGATAGACTCCAAATGGATGAGGGCCCTTCTAAGGCAATCGTGTATCATTGGTTTAACGAATTCAAGCGCGGTCGACTAACTTTGGGGGATGAAGTAAGAAGTGGTCGCCTTTTGACAGCCGTTAGGGAAGCAAACCTGCTAGCAGTGAAAATTTTTTGCCAAGACAATAGGAGAGTGACGTATCGAGAGATTCAGCACACACTACAATCGTCGAATCGTTGAGCTCCTTAAGTTCTGTGTTGAGCTGCATGATTACTGACAAATGCGTGCACTGACTGGACAGGTCCACTCATTCTGTGTGGTTCTTTTCTCAAAAGACCATTTCAGACATCAATCTACATGTCATCATCTACACGTGCATCTTCGCGTTAGGAGGATAGTTTCACGCTGGGTGCCGCACAACCTCACCGATGCTCAGAGGCAGGCCCGGGTGGAATGGTGCCGTGATATGATAAACAAATTTGAAGCAGGCTCGTCTCGGCGTGTTTACGACATCATTACAGGTGATGAATCTTGGATTTATCAATACGATCCAGAAACGAAACGCCAGTCGACGGTTGGGTGTTTCAAAACGAATCAACACCTACCAAAGTGAAGCGATCTAGAAGCGGGGGGAAGATTTTGATCGCGAGCTTATTCAATTTGACTGGCTACTTGGTGTTAATTCCTTTACGGAACCAAAGAAGCATCAACGCTGAATGGTATACTACCATATGCTTGGCAAAAGGTTTATCTGTTGTGAGCAACAAGCGACCAAACACAGGGCTCCGCGGGCTACTGCTCCACCACGACAACGCACCATCGCACACCGTGCTCAAAACGAGGGACTTCCTGGACAGCACGCCGGTTAAACTCCTGGGTCACCCTCCTTACAGCCCAGAACTAGCACCGTGTGACATCTTTTTGTTCCCGAAAATTGTTAATCTGCTCAAAGGGATAAAATATTCGTCGCCGGAAGTTGCGCTGTTTCAGCGTTCGAGCAGGCTGTAAACGAGGTGTCTACGGCGGACTGGAAAAAGTGTTTCGAAAACTGGTTCACACGCATGAAACTTTGTATAATGACTCGTGAGGAGTACTTTGAAAACATTTAATTAAAAAAATATTTACCTATTAAACTCTGGTTAAAGAGGAATGCCCATTTTTCACCTGACTATGTATAGATATGAAATAAATCTTAAAATACAGCTAATTAAATTATATATTCCATACGCTTATCACAATGTTAAAAGAAACGCAGGATTTTTTTTAATTTTAATTTTTCTTAATGCTTATTCTACATCAAGGGTAAACATATAGCATGTTTTGAACGCAGCTCAACTACTCTTTTTTACAACGTTCCATTTTACACACTGCTACTTGACTTTATTCATCTCTGTTTCTGAGTTTCACACATTATTGTACGTTTAATTTACGCGGTAACTATTTCTTTTTTTAGTCAATGTATAATACAGATTAATTAAAAATAAATAAATTATTAAATTAATGAATCATGCAATATGTAATTGAGTTAGGATTATTGAAACGTATTTTTTGACGTTTGACATTATTTGCTCCACATAAGGGCAGCTGGTTTTTAGGAACTCACAAAGTAAAAAAGACGTTTTAGAACATAGATATGTATTTTTAAGTAAGTATTACTATTTTAGACTAAACTTCGAGTGTTAAATAATTCGTTCAAGCACATTTATTTGTTTATAACGGCAAATCCTAACCTAAAAAGTAACAATATTATTTTTTGGACTTCGTAGCGTTTTAATTGTAAAAATGACCTTAGGACATTACTTTCGCAACTTACAGGTAGTGTTTCTACTATATCTTATATGTATACATAAACTTTCATTATCAGGTTTTCAAATATATGGGAAGTGGGCATTGTTCTTTAGTTTTTAATCTGAATAGGTTTGGAAAACTTACCCTATCCGGTGTCTCCGCACAGTAGGTGCCACCAGCTCCTGGGGCCGCGTAACAAGACTGAAATACACAGACGTTTAAATTAAAAAACAAAGTAAGTATCTAACTTAAATACCTATGTGATTTGCATGCCTAATGTAAGGTAGATTGTACAGGGATCACAAAGTTCGTAAACACCTTATTTATGTACCTACTTTCTAAGCAAATAAATATTATGATTAGAGCAGAAAGCTACCAGCTAAGCGGAGAAAATGTACAATACGGCATCCATAGAAGGAATCCATCGTAAATATTATATTTAAAATAACATTCCATGGCAGAATAGACTAGAATAGAATACATTTATTTGCAGAGAATGTAGGTATTACAAATCAGATCTTACAATATCAATGTTAGAATCCGCGTACATTCAAGGCATCCAAAAAATATTATGAGTTACAAAAATATAAAATCAAACTAACTTCATCGATCAACGAGAACGAAATCCTTAGTTGTATTTTTTATTTTTCATAGTTAATTATCGGCTAAAATTCGGCTACAGAATAATAGCATTTATCTATTAGTAATCTTGCAAGATTTTTTTTAAATATTCTATTTGGTTGGTCTTTAATAATGTTAGGTATTTTCTTATACACAGTTGGTGCCACAGAAATGACACTTTTTTTTAAAGTGCAGTCATATATGCACCTGTGTGCAACAAGTTTTGGTACTGAGATCTCATGCTTGTATTTCTTTTCCTAGTGTCGTGCAGGGAAGGAGATACATATTTATTCGTTCTGACAAACCTGGCTTATTCTAGTATATAAATACATGGGAACGTTAAAAGTTTATGAGATTTAAACACGGGGATGCAACTATCTGTAACTTTTAAACCAAACATGGCTCCAATGCAACGTTATGGAGCTTTAAAAATGCTTTCTCTTTCACTACAATACACACACACACACACACACAGGTATTGGTAAGAATTGCTTCATCTTAAGATGCATCTATTCATCGGCTCTCGTTGACGTAGGTACATTGATTTAAAAAGTAATAGGTATATAAGGTAATAAACAAGTAAATAGTAATGTAAAAGTTACATAGATTTTTTTCTACACATTTTATCCTTTAAATAATTTCAAAGGCTTCCTTCTTGAAATATTCTATAAGTTCCACAAAGTTAAACAAGTAAATAAAATATCTTCAATTCAAACCTGAAATAGTCCATATATTTTTAAGCATTTCGTTTTGTTACAATCTTCTTAATCGGACACTCTTGTCAGAGTCGTCGTGGTCATGGGAGGGTCCTGACGAATGACGGCTCTTGCTATGCGTCTCCATTCGGCAATGTGGGAGCAGTCGGTCATAGTTGAGTTGGTGAGAGATTTTATTAGATCTGCCCATCTAGTCGGAGAGCGACCACGGAATCTTTGCCCTCCATTCTGCCCTGGACTACAAGACGCTCCATTGAGTCTTCATTTCGGGTTATTTGCCCGAAGAACTTCAGTATTCATATTTGAACAGTGGACGATAATCTCTCTTTGAAATGAAGTTCTTTTTGGATCGATACATTGGTGCGGTAAGTAGTCTACGGAACCGTCAGCAGACGTCTCCAGCACCACATCTCCAGTGCATCAATTTTCCTTCACTCCTTCAGCCTCAATGTCCACGTCTCAGCTCCGTATGCCAAATGGTTATCGGAAGTCTACGAAGCATATAAAGAGGGGGTTATTAAATTCCCGAGACTTCTCTATGATTTGTCGTATTAAGAGAATTTGTTCTTTCGTTCCTCTTCCTTTGACAAATCCTGCTTGTTCGGGAAGCTAATTCGCGGGACAAAAACGACTGCAGCCGCTTGTTTATCACATGTAGAAGCACTTTGCTTGCATGGAAGATGAGGGTGATAAAGATGTAGTTGTTACACTTTTTGGTGGACCCCAATTCTTTGTGAAGGGGGATGAACAGGGAGCTAGACCAGTCTTTCGGCCACTCACCGGTCTTCCATATTCTATAACAGATGGTATGTATTATGTCTACTCCTGCATCACCCATCACCTTTATGATATCAATCGGTATCTCATCCACACCTACAGCTTTATTGGGATTCAAGTGATTTATTGCTGCCCTTATTTCGTCCTTCAACAAAACAGGTTCCAATTCCGAAGGTTGAGAACATTGTATGGGGGCCTGTGATGAGTGAGTGTCAACAAACAGCGATCCACAGTAATCCTTCCACGTGTTAACAATTTCTTTGATCTTCGTTAGTGTCACACCCTCCGTATTCTCAATAGCCCAGGTTTTTGGTTTGAAATGGCGAGTGATATATCCTATCTTCATCGGGAGATCTTTGGTTTCGAACTTTTGTGAGTGTCGCTCTAATTCTGCACAGATGTCATTGAGGGTCATTGTCTCTTCGACAAGCGGCCTGTATTTGGGAGTTAAGAGCGTTCAGTTCTTGTACACTTGTGCCACTGGGTATTAGTTTCCTACGGTTTTCAACCATATGCCACGTATTCGTGGACATCCAGGTTTGACGCTTTATTGGGAGAGCTTAGGGCTGTGACTTTTGTATCAACATGTTAATGTAGTTTTTGGCATTATGCCAGAGTGTTTTCGGAAGGTCATCGTCTTGAACACCTCTCCAAATATGTTGGGTGTCCCGTAAAAGTTTACTGAAACCGTCTCTATCCGCAATTTCCATACGGCTACTTTTTTTCTTGCTGATGGTGTTGCGAGGCTTGATTCCCAGATTCCAAACCAGTAGTTTATGATCAGAGTGGCTGTCAGCTCCCGGCAGCGTATGTGCATTGGTATTTGAGCGTCTCCACCTGTCCCTAATCATAATGTAATCTATTTGATTTCGGTGTTCTCCATTGGGTGACGTCCAAGTGTAGAGTCTTCTCGGGTGTTGTTTAAAGACTGTGTTCACTATGGTCAGGTTATAAATGGCTGCGAATTGGATGAGGCGTTCGCCTCTTTCACTTCTAATACCAAGACCATTAAGCCCCACAATATTTCTTAAGACAGAATCCATATTCGTGTCGTATCCCAACTTTGCGTTAAAATCGCCTAGGACGATTAATAACTCTCTTGTTGGGAAGCCAAGCTGGCTTCGAGATGGTTGCAGAAGTTTTCGTTTTGTTAAATTACTCATTCATTTTAAAAAAACTCTTTCCAGAAACGGAAGATATTATCTCAGTTCTAAGGCAATGAAAACAAAGTTTAATGAAGTACCTATATACTGTGTAAGTCAAATATGTACCTATTTACTGCTACGGAGAATAAAACAAACTCTACTATGAACGAAATAGGTATCAAATGGGAGTAGGTACCTTAACCACGAAGGTTCCGTCAAAAATAAATACATAAACCTTTCCCAAATACTGTAAGTCTAAGTCTAAGTGTATATTGTAAGTCGATGTTGAATGTTTATGCTGTTGGTTCATTATCAAATAAGGACTTAGATAGGTAAATAAAATGAAACGTTCGTATGGAATTTCGATTTCTTAACAACGTAGTGTATTTCATTTGTAATCTTGACGCACACGTGTTTATACCCGACTGTGTCAGAAGTTAAATCAGAAGACTGATAAGTTAAGTTTTTCAAGCTTCCTCTATCCTAGTAGTTTGCTGTGCCCGACAGGGTCCATAATGATCTCATACAATTTTAAGTTACCACCTAAGAACACAGTGTGAAAATAAATGTAATAAATGATTGAGTATTGAGTTGTTCAGTTCACATTTCGACATTGTTTGAATTTCGAAAATAAATGACAGTCGGGATTTCGTAAACCCCCACTAAACGAGCAATGAACATGAGCCTCCAAATTACTAATCTGCTGGGGAGTGTGTTCCGCCATCGAACATCGCCATCGGTTGTGGAACGCTGTGCCTGCGGGGCTAACAGCTTGGGTAGCTGTACCTACCACATGACATACTACCCCAGCTCGTAGGACAGCTACAATACCTACAGTCGACTGCACGTGTTGGTGAACTCAAACTCAAAGCATTTTTTTCAATAAAACCATTTACAGGCACTTTTGAATTGTCAAGGATTCGGTCAGTCAGAAATATGAAGCTAATTGCCCATTCCAAAGTGTAGTAGGTACCTATGGAGAAGAACGTGCAAGAAACTCCATGGACACTCTTTTAAATAATCTTACAAATATATTATTTACATCATTAATGTCGATCCTTTAAGTGAGAACGATGTAAAAAATAAAAACAAACCAAAAAATAAATTATTAAAATAAGCCGTGGCAGCTCACAGATTACCAGTCCCAACTGACGGCGCCCGTTCACGAACATGACGCATGGATCAGCACCATTCAGCTCAACCATTTTGCTAAACGTGAGGTAACACTTTGAGTTAGAGCTGTATTGTCGTAGTTAGTACTGAGTTTCAATAGAATACGAGGCCAGCTCCGACTGGTTAGTGGTTTGTTACCACTTACGTGCGACCTACTGTGCCTATGGTCTGTTCCAAAATTGTCTGGTGAAAATGTAAACAAATAGATCAGAAAACGCACCTGTGGGTGCCAATTGGTAGTGCTACTTACAAATTGAGTGCATTGATTAGATTTTTTCTTGTGCACCAGTTTTTTTTTTTTTGACAATAAAATTGAGGTTCATTTGCTTACACTTTCATCAGAAACTTTTAGAACAGATAATATTGGCTTCTCGTCTGGTTGTTTGTGTTTGTTAACACACACCGTAGGTAGGTAGGTACCAAATCTCCTTGTAGGGGGCTCCGCGTTTAGAAGATGTTTAGTGACAACATCAAAGCATTGTTGCACGTTTGTTTAGCGGACAAGATCGCTAGGATAGGAATCACAGCCGGGGTAGCGATTTTTCGGCATCTCTTAGAAACATGTCCTTTATTTTCAAAAGGCAGCATTATTTCGATACAAATGTCACATTTTTTTGCCAATCCTCTCTAACCTAATTAAGTATCATGAACGCGTTTATTAGAGAATGCGTAGGTATAAAACAGAACATCATTGCAGAATGCGTAGGTACCACTTAAGTGCCATAAAACAGAACATCACGTCTAGTAGAATACCGCTGTATCTAGTCACAACTTTAAGTTGATCACTGATGAGTTCACTGATGTGTCATCCATCACACAGGACGCTTACAATTGTTTGTATTTAACTAAATGCTAATAACCACTTGGAAACTTATTTCAGCAATGAGATTTGAAAGAAATAAAATAATCTTATTTGACCACCGGGGTAATTGCGATACGCGCTAGTTATTGGTAGTAATAACTTTAATTGCATTATTTACGTTGTTGAGCAGTTTTTTTTTCTCGAACATATGAAGCTATGAATTAGCAATATCATTCAAAATGATTCAGATGGAGAATTATAATACGCGCAATGATGGTGCCGGCTAAAGCACACAATGGTGCCGATTCTCTTGTCACAAATGCCTCTAAACTAGACTAAAAATCACTAAAATTTGGTTTAATCCTGTCAAATGACGATTTTCTATTCTGAAATTGACTAAAGTGACACAAATTAACTATATTTTAGTTTGACAGCACTAAGATTGCACTGAGTTATTAGTTTAGTGAAAATGGCTATTTTGCTATTCTGAATTTTACGTTTTTCACCTAAAAATTTGATTGTCTAACTAAATCTGAACATGAATCTGACTATTTTTAATCGCGATTAAAAAGGTGTGGAATAAAATTAGGTGGCGTGAACTAAAATTCACACCAACACCTCGACTTCAGACGTGCAAAAACGGTGTTTTAACTTTATTTTTCTTTTTTTGCTCATAACTCGAAAACGGTGTGTCCTATCACAAAAATAATGAAAATTTCGACCCCCTTTGTAACCCTGAAACCACCAAATCTCTACATGTAGATATTTTTATTTTATATTTTTCACACAAAAAGTCAAAACGTCCATAGAAAACACGTCGAGGCTGCCCCAGGCTGCCTCCGGCTCTAACAAAGACGTTGCGAAATCAAAAGAAAAAAAAAAAACACGTGGACTCGCGATTGTCAAATTCGATTATAGTTGTGTCAAAATTATTTTTAAATTTAGAGATTTTTTTTCGCAGAATAGCTTCAAGATTTTCATAGTAAAAAGTAAGGAATTTTAGTGATAGTTTAGTTAGTTTAGTTCGGTGTACAAGAGAATCGGCACCAATAAACACACAACCAAAACTTATAGCTAGAGATTTGTAGAGTCGCATAACTAACACCAAGCTAAGTTATGTAGGTAATAATTTGTTACACACATGGAACCCCCTATGGTTACAAACCAAGAGAAAGGAAAAAGAAACAACACAACGTTTAATGATAGAGCGATCTATTAGGTAAACGGTCACGTTATCGACCTGATCATGAACAAATGGAATGGAACAATTTGACATAAGTAAACTACTCTCACAATCAAGGTCTTAATATTCCGGTGAATAATAATTATGCTTCATATCCACAATTGAGGAAAAAGTTACTAAAGTATCGATAACTGGATAGGCACCTACATAGTATGCTCTCATAAAAAGAATGCGTCTTCAACACTATACTTTAGGACCTACCTACTGCCCAAACAATATCCTGTAGGTAAATAGCCCTTCTAAATAATGTTAAAGAACTCACCGATACACAAAGCGCAAGAAAAACACAAAACTTAAACATTTTTAAAACACGATCGTCCTCGCCAACTATAATAGGAAGACTGGAGAACAAACGAAACAGGCTCAGTTAATCAGTAAGGTCAAGTCAGAGGTCGGGATCGCACAATCATACGTGTTCATATTGTTGTCAAAATAGTCAACAACCTGTTTCTGAACCGCTTGGGAACGTTGATATGGTTCATCTTGGGTACATTGGTACAGTACGCCGCAAGTCGATGGTATCAATTTGACCTTGAGCTGGCCTTGCGGTAGTACGTAGTTTCAATAGAATAAGAAGCCAGCATATACTGGTCTTGTTACCATGTGACGTGTGGCTTACCTTACCTGCATAGTAGGTACCTACCTATTTTTTGCTGATCCTCTATTCAACATTGAATGACAAAATAAAGTGGCTAGTACCCATCTCATGGACCTGACTCTATAACGGCAATACGTATAGACAGGTTTCCACCAAGAACCGCATAGGTACTTAGGTATCTGTCTCTGGCTTGTGACTGAGTTTCAGTCCATTTTTATTTTGTGGCTTTAGCGTGCTTTGACATAGTCCCAATCGGAGTTAGTAGGTACCTAGATGAATATAGTTATATTATCTCAACATCATTTAACTAGAAGGATAAGCCGATCTAGCCGAAACTTTCTTCCTTCCCGGCTTGCTGGTCTAGTTACTAGTTATCAGGTATGGCCGCGAGATGGCGCTAGCTACTAGTTTATCAAAGAGATGCGGTATTTTCATTGCCACCATTTTGCTTAAGAAATGCAAAAACGTAACATCAAATGGTATTTAAACGTGAATTTAATTTTTGTTTTTATTATAAGTACATCAGTTAATTATCGATCTTTTGTTTTATTACTTTAGTTTTATTTGTTAATGGATATCTTAAGCGAACGTTAAAATAAATTATCTCTACCACAAAATAATTTATTAATGAAAATAAACTATTTTGTTTGAAATAAAAATTCACCCATTACTAAAACACGAAAAAAAAAAAGGATTTCACAATTTATTTATTGCATGCTTCGTAAATTTCATTCATGTAGTACCGTAACGACCTCTGTGGACACTACGAGTAAGTAAATGGTGGCAAAGATTACAAAAATGTCGAAAACGCAAGATAGGCATGAAACCAGCTCCTCATTCCACAGTGTTTAAAGTTTGTTTTTAAATGATTTTGGAAATATAAATACCTATGCAGAAGCGACTCTCCTACCGTTTTCCTGAGTCATGGGAAAATAATAATTTTATAAAGTAGCTACTTGAAATCCGCTGTAAATTGAAACGATTGTGGTCTGTATGTTCTTAAACAGTCATGCATGAGGTATGACATAGATAATCAATAAATCAAGTATTCCCCGAAGAGATAGGGATCAATCGGGCAGAATGCTAGACTCTGAATCGTTATTGAAAAAAGCCTATAGGTTTATGGGAAAACCCAATACCTAAGTAAAACTTTTTAATTGACGTCTGTGTAGTTGTTATAACGTCAGTCAGTCAGTTCACTCTTTTATTTTTGACTTTGTTTTCCGTAATTTCTTTCATAACTATTTGTTATAAATAAAACCTTACAGCATCGACCTTGAAATTTCAAATTGTCTAAAACTCTCAAAGACTCCCCGATACATGCTCGGAATATAGTGGAGTTCATAAGTTAAAATATTAAAACTATGTTTCCCTTGTAACAATAATTTTAGGAGTAGACTGTTTATTTGGATTGATTTTAAGGGAAATGCAAACCAAGAATTTTTATTTAGATAATAAATCGTGTAATTACTATACATATTATAGTATGTTAAGTTCTTTCTGATTTAGTTGCTTTGCTTCTTAAATTGGCCTTGTAAGTTTTGAGTCACATCTGCGAGCAGAATTTTACTCTTTGTTCTGATTGACGTTCCATTCCAAGATGGCAGACGTGCCGCTTGAGCCATGATAGTATGGAATCGTAGGATTACGATTTTTAGGTGTGTCTTTCTAAATATCGAACTAGAATGTCTCCCGAATTCTTGACTAATGTCTTATACAAATGTTCTGACGATGTGAAACAACTCGCTTGCGTTATGTGCGCTAGTTTTAGGTAACGTTTGTGCCGGGACATATGTAATAAAACGGTGATCGAAATTGTGTTTTTCGGTGTGTCGTGTACGATAAGTATTCTGGTTTGATGTTAAATTAAAATGTGGAATATGATGTGCGACGTGATGCCCACTATATCGGAGGACAGTATCAGTCAAAGGAGTTCGCAGTTATCGGGTGAGGATGCGAACTTCGAGCAGTTGATGGTGTCTATGCTCGATGAGCGTGATAAGCTGGTGGAGAGCCTGCGGGAGACGCAGGAGCGCCTAGGGGACTCGGAGGTGCGTCTTAAGGAGGTGGAGAAGGAGCGGGACTCGCTGCACAGACAGATCGCCGCCAATTTGCCTCAGGTCAGTGACTTGAATGCTAATGCCTTGCTGCTTAAGTAAAAGCGGATATTATTCTATTGCAGGTGGTGCTCAGTTACGGTTACGATGTAGACATGCTTGGGGTTACGTTCAAGTTCATGTCTACTATATTTTCTTGTCGTTTTGAATTCTGTTTTTCTAGGATTTTTACTTGTACCATAGTAGTTGATATTCTTAAACAGAAATACTCTAGAACTTCAATGCAAACAAAAAAATCTTCCTTAAACCATTAATTATCTAATCCCACAATAATGCTAGTCTATTGAATAATCAGAGTGCACCAGATGTTGTTGACTGGACTAGACTATTAATGTATTGATGTGCTATTGTTATTTATATTGCTCTGTAAAGCAATGATCAGCCTTCTGATTAGTAAATTAAGTATATCACCAATCAGTCCATTTAATTGTGTTTTACATCTGTAAGCTCCCTGCAATGTGACATGTTTGAAAAACCGCTTATGATTCTTGTTATTTTCATTGCTCATGGATAGAAACAGCTAATGGTACCCTTTTTCATAGCTGTGATCATAAAGATAATAAATGCCTGCTGTACAGCAATCATGCTTCAGAAATTATGATGCCTCATGTTTTGGTATAGTCTTATAGCATCTTGTGAATAAAGAGTCTGTTTGTTGTAGCATGAGGTTCTTCATTATTTACTGTTTGGTATAAGGCAAATAATATAATTTTGCTAATATTGATTTTTAAATTGTCAGTTTATCTCTCAGAATCTCAAGAGGATGATCAATAATGCTTTCTTATAATTGTCCGTTATGTCTGCACTCAAAAAAAAAAACTAAAAAAGAGTAGGTAATTATTTAAATATTGATTCATCTAAATACAAAACTGCTGTGTAGGTTCTTAATCTTAAATAATATAGTTTGCAGTAGAAAAGATACAATGAATATTGTAACTGTGCGGACTGTGTCAAGGAGAGTTGCAGACATAGTGCTCAACCAATGGAACAGAATTAAATAAATCTATATTCTGTCACTGAGGTCAAGAACTGGACTTATTTTGGCCTCATTCTGTGGTGTAGAATTATCTGAATTATGTTTTTGTTAAAATATTTTGTTTCAAAGTATTGGTTGGTCTTGATGAGAGAAATAGGAAGTCATAATTTGACGTCACATTTTTCTTTTCCAAACAACTCAACAAGTATATTGGTAATTAATTATTTTTATATTTGTTAACTGTGACTTATTTGTAAAATGGTTAAAACAAAACATGTTTGTATTTTTTTAATGGAAACTTCATGAGGTTGGTATTTCCTGACTGACTACTCTGAGAAGAAATACACTAAACAAAATCAGAGGTCAATGTTTCTTCTCAAGCAACATGTCAAAGGCTTGTTTCGAGCCATGGGTTATTAAATAGATCTGGTGGTGTTTTTTATTATTGGGTTTATTGTAATCTTGTTTTGTATTTGCGGTGGAGATATATGTTCCTTGATTTTATTACTGCTGTTTTTTTTTCAACAAAGTCTAAAGCAACCACAGAGCTTGTCAGTCTTATTTTGCTAGTCCTACAGCTTTCTGGGTCTTGTGATAACTCCTAGTACAAGAGCCAGGGTTATACTGATGTTTTTGACTTGAAGTAAAAATTAATGAATAATTTAAACATTGGATTCTAGATATGGACTAGTGTCTGTATCTAGAATTCAATGTGTTTTCATTACAAGCACACCACTACTTACTTACATTAATTGTAGTTGTACTACCAATAGCCATAATAAATGCTGGAATATTGTGATTGTTAAAACAATAAACTTGTAATAACCAGGTACTTTATCCACTGTGGTTATAATAAAATAACAACAACATTCCCAATTCAGTAGGTATATAAATCAATTTATTATTACAAAAAGTAAGTTTAAATTATCATAGCTCATAAACTAAGCCTAAACATTATTCAAATATTGGTGTTAGATCAGGTATCATTCACATTTTACATGTAGATAAAATCTGTGATAGACTGAACACTATTTGAAGTTGTCATGGCACTGATAACAAAATGTATACATAGTATAATTTGTGATAATGAACATACTGCTGCATCTACTTTGCAGCAACAGAGCCTGAATTAAACTAATCACTGCTATCAAATCAGTGTTACATTGTAACTGGTCAGCCTGAAACATTTGAACCTCTGTGTATTATGAGCTTATTTGTGTTGTGACAATTAGAGAGCTATAACTGGAGACTATTAATGCAGTAATTCTTGTGCATTATAAGTAATAAGTTAGTGCTTAGTTGCATAAAATTATATTAAAGATAGAAGGGTCCTCTGTTCCCCTCGAACTAATAGACATTTTCAAATACTGGTATCTTAACCAGGTCAACGTCGTTCGATGGTCGAGTACTCTGTCGGAGCCGTACAGGTTCGAGTGCGGGGTGAGGCAGGGAGGGCTGACCTCGCCGAAGCTCTTCAACCTGTACGTGAACGCAATGATAGAGGAGCTCAGCAGCACTCGTGTCGGTTGCCATATTGACGGGGTTTGTGTCAACAATATTAGTTATGCGGACGACATGGTGCTGCTGAGCGCCTCGGTGTGTGGTTTGTCCAGGTTGCTGGGCATCTGCGAGCGTTACGCACTGGATCACGGTTTGATATATAACGCAAAGAAGAGTGAATGCATGGTCTTTCGGGCCAGGGGTCGGAGTTGCCCGGATTCTGTTCCACCTATTATGTTAAACGGTGTCAACCTAAACAGAGTTAATCAGTTTAAATACCTCGGGCATTTCGTGTCCTCTGACCTGAGGGACGATGCAGACATCGATAGGGAGCGGAGGGCGTTGTCTGTGAGGGCCAATATGATCGCCTGCAGGTTCGTTCGTTGCTCGGGGGCCGTCAAATTAACTCTTTTCAGAGCGTTTTGTACGTCCCTGTACACAGCCAGCCTGTGGGGGTCATATACCCAGAAGCAGTACGACGCACTCCGTGTTCAGTACAACAATGCGTTCAGGGTGTTGTTGGGGCTGCCCCGGCACTGCAGCGCCTAAGGGATGTTCGCCGATGCCCGTGTCGACTGTTTCTACACGACGATGCGAAAGCGGTGTACATCTCTGGGGCGCAGGCTCCGGACCACCTCCAACACCATGCTGAGCGTATTTGCGAACAGGTTTGATTGTCATTACATTAACCACTGTTATATGATTAATGTAATGACAAACAAACAAATGACTCAGAGGCAGGCGTAATAAGTTTTTATTTTAATTTGATAATGGTATTTTTAATTTAATTTAATTTATTTTGACATTTTATTTTAGTATTTTTTATATTAATTGCAATTTAGATTTTTATAATGTGTCCAATTTATGATCCAAATGGATTGAAATAAATGATTTTTGAATTTGAATTTGAATTAATATTCTTTCTATTTAAAAAAAACATACTAAGGACTAGAAAAGTAATCGTTTATTCATAGGTGCTAAAAAGCCCATTGAATTTATAACTAACTTTCGAGATATTAGATATTATTATTATATTTGTAACAGGGGCCTGTTGCAAATACATTAAAACCAAATAATACATTAGTTTATTCATTTATTTTAATATGTCACTTAGGATCGACATTATTTTAATTATTTTGCTTCATTTGAGCAAACATTAACTTAAATTAAAAAAAGCACTTGGCAAAGCAAAGTTGGTTATAGCTTAAAATTTAAACTAAACCTGAGAAGTTTTTTTTAATGAAATAGTTACCGCGGACATGTTGGTCCGCGCCTTTTTTTACACGTTATATTTGTTTATAGGTCTATTTTTATCATTGTTACAACTAAAGTGCTCCTACGTCGGACACATATGAGCTTAATTCTACTTAAACAACTACGTGAGTCCATCACTTAATGTATATATTTTTTATTATAGTAGTCATGCACATGCATAATCTATACTACACATGCTCATATATATATATATATATATTTTACTATGCTAGTTTGCTTTACAGGCATTACATTACATCTTGTTTATATGTTTGGATTTTGTTGTCTTAAAGTACTACTTATCCTATCTTATACTAAATACAAGTTTGGTGTTTTACATATCTATTGTACTGAATGGTTACAGAATTTTTTAAAATTGAGGATTGGGTTATGTTATGGGTTAGATGTTTCGTGGGTGACGGGTGTTTGTGTGTGTCGTTTGTGTAATGTTTGACGGTGTGGTTGTTGTATTTTGTGTTGTTGTTATCGTTTGTGTGATGATTACTGTGTTGATGTGGTTGTGGGTGGTTGGGGAATATGGTAGTCGTACGTTCTGACTGCGCAAGGTCGTGTCCGTTTTATTAGCCCCTGCTGCGACCACGGCGACCCTGCTCGCGAATGCCAAGAATGGTTGGCAATGGTGTCTTGTGGCCGGTCTCCCCATGATGGTATGGGGTGTGGACTGGCTTCCAATCTGTACTTCCAGCTCCATTCTATCGAGACTGAACCTTGGGCACTGGAAGAGAAGATGCCAAACTGTTTCTTCGCAACTGGGGTCACAGATACAAGAGGGACTATCCTTTAGATGGAAGCGGTGTAGATACGCTGAGAATCCTCCGTGTCCTGTTAGGACTTGTACATGGACCGGTGTGAGAACTGAGTCTCTAAGTGTCCTTTTCGCCGCTAGGACGTCTGGAAAGAACACTTTTGTGACCGCTCCCGTTCTGGAGGACTCGTATCGCGCTTGCCACTTCTTGATTGTCTCCTCCCGTATCTTCTTCCTCACGAACGATATGGGGACCTTGTTGTAATCTGCTACGCTCGTTTGTGCTGCCTCTTTGGCCAGCTCGTCCGCTCTCTCGTTACCGGCGGTTCCCACGTGGGCCTTGAGCCAGAAAAGCCTCACTTCCCTGCCCTCCTCTCTGATCTAACGGATACATCTCTTGATTTAGAGTGCCAGATGGTGAGTGACAGACGGACTCCTCAGCAGGTCAAGTGACGATCTTGAGTCACTTAGGATGCTTGTGGAGACCGCCCTGGATTCTCTTGCCATCCTGACAGCTCTTAAGAGAGCATACATTTCAGATTGGACTGTAACTCCTTGCAGTTGTCCCACCAAGTTAGGGCAGCACCTACTTTCCCCTCGATCTTGCTGCCATCGGTGTATATTTGGGGACCGATTACTTGGTGGTCTCTTAGGGTTTCGGGAGTCTGAGTTGCGTGCGTGCTCGGTTGTTGTGAGCAGCGCTGGGTGGGGATTTTGGGAGTGGTGTACATTGCACTCCAGCTCGCGGCCCAGCGGTATGAATGCTTGGGAATGGCCTTTTTTGATCTTAAAAAGGGTTGCGGCATCGATTACCCGGAGATCTAGTGGGAGTTGGCCTGACACGATAAGTGTCGATGTCAGTGATACCGTGCGGTATGCTTTGCAGATCTTTTGCGTGAATCCTCTCTGCAGTGAACCTGAGAAGTTCTGAGCAGGTTACTTAAAACTAATGAGACATTAAAATAACAGTATTTTATTTAGTCATGAGGAACGTGAAATCATAGAACGATACCTAATCAATAAAATATTAATACAAGTAAAATTCTTATTATCTGGGAATTTTATTATCTTCCCCTTATGTATTATTTAAGGAATGTTTTTTTCCAATTCATAAGAGCAGCTCTATGCTCATGTGGAGTCATATCTTTGGCAAGTTTTCTCTGACCTTTAGCTTTTTTTCTTGTATTTTAACATCTAATTTATTTTATCTCTTCCCTCTGTTTTTTTTCTATGTTGATACATTAGACGTTCCGCTTC
This sequence comes from Dasypolia templi, assembly GCA_963555695.1. Classification (NCBI taxonomy): domain Eukaryota; kingdom Metazoa; phylum Arthropoda; class Insecta; order Lepidoptera; family Noctuidae; genus Dasypolia; species Dasypolia templi. The sequence continues at coordinate 2,006,206 of OY743148.1, read as the reverse complement.
TCTCTTCTCCTGTAATAATTCCTCTCTGGATAGCTTTTGTGTTTTAGGACGCATGTCTAACTAGCTTGCAACAAAATATTATCACTATTGGGATATGAATAACTTAATTTATTTCAAAAGAGAAAATGTTGTTGAATCTGCACAGTCTCCTGGAATGAAAGACAGTCCCCTGCCACATTACAAAGCAGGGGACTGTGTATTTTTACTAAATCGTGGAATATCAAGCAAACTATAATATATTTAGTTTTGTGAGGTCTCTATAAATATGTCCATAAATCAACATAAAATTATATAGAATATATCCAATTACACAAATAAACAATTAATAAAATATTTACCAGAGGACTGTGCGTCGTAACAGCCCCGAGACGCGATCTCGACACAAACGATGCACTGACACTTAAAATCGCGGTACAGCGTGCTAACGCCACTGACACGTTCTTCAGACCAGTTACGTTATTTTCTAAGCAGGACATCATGAAAAGGCGCAGTGGAAAAAATATTTTTTGGTTTTAAATTTTTGGCAGGGTACTTACTGTTCTTAAAAAACGAGGACAAGATTTGATCAAATGAAATTTTGAAATGAAATAAGTTTATTAATTGTGTTTCAAAAAATCACGCACAAAATTCTATATTATAAATAAATATCTTAAAAATAAATCATAAAGTGTTAATTCTGGAAATGGGACAGCACAGGGGACTGTTTTTAAGCTGGTTTCGGAAATTTTTTGTCAAAAATTAAAATTTATGGCATTTTATTAACATCTGCACTAATCAGGTAAAGTCTAATACGTGCGTTCTGAAATATTTAAATATATGGTACAGCAATAGTTTTTGGAAAAGGTGGTCTGGACAGCCATTCATAATGGTAATTCAGTTGAAGCATAGGTACCTGGGGTACACATTGAGCCTGGTGCATTATGGCCCAGTCCCTCTTACAGAGAGGATGCCTGAGACCCAGCAGGAGGAATGTTTTAGGCTGTTTATGCTTATACCTAAGGCATAATACTACCTTCGAAACTGATTAGTTTAGGTCTTTGTGCCAGCATTTTTGCATTTTTATTTTATCACATGTTTGACAAACGTTACCGATTCTAATGGTAACGCATTGGTATTCTTGGCGTCAATACACGATTGCCTGGCCCATTTGTCATCTATACCATAACTAGAAACCACTGCTCTCGACATATTCTAAGGCCTCTCTGTACTTCAATAGTATGGTCCTTTCTTAGATTACTGAACTAATTGATGTCAAACTTAATTTAAATGTCCAATGGTCTATACTAAATTGCTAAATATTATCGGAGAATGACGTAAACACGCCAAAAACAATGTTTTCTCGGACACGTTTCCCGTTTACATCTGTTGTGATGCATATTAAGCAAGCTTCTTGTCGATTGTTTCGTTCGATGGCCGAAGAGGCTTTTTGACAGTGAACGGGTTTTTATCATGACACCTAGTAAGTTGTTGGTTGCTGGTAGAAGATCCTGCTGCCTCTTGACATAACATCAGCCTATAATGTTCCTACTGCTGGGACACAGGGCTTCTCTTTTCAAGAATGGACTGTAATCTACCACGTGGGCCCAGTGCGTGTTGGTAGTTGTCCCATGTCTTGAATTTTTGGTGCTAGGACATGCCGGATTCCTCACGATGTTTTCTTTCACCGTTTTAGAGCAGTGGTGATGAAATTATTTACACAAAGTGAAGCACCTGCTTGGGTTCGAACCATTAACCTACAACTCGTAAGTCGGGGCCATTACCACTGCGCTACCACTGCTCTCGACATATTCTTTGCATTATTTCTTACATGAACTTATAGATGCCTAAGTCTTCATTCCGAGTATCAAACGGTGCATATCTATTGTAGTAATAACATCCTATTATTATCCCACAGCAGGATAAAGGCCTCTTCTCTTCTCATGCAGAGAAGGCACGAGCATTGAGCAACACGCTTGCTTATGGCGGATTGCCGATATCACGCTTACATTAATTATAAGTTCGCCTCTGATGTTTTACATCACTTTTACCGCAAGCTCCGTTAAGGAATTTCGTTCAAAAATAATATTAACACGCCAAGTCTCTTCATCACTAGTCAAGCGTGATGTTTACTGCATCATCTCCCCTTGATCGATAATTGAAAAGCTATGAAATTCGCTTTGGGCAGACCGATCGTTTTCGCTTCCAATTTATCTAAAAACGGTTTAAAAAAGGAGTGGCATTACACTTTTATCATCATCAAACGACTCGACATGTTTCAATTGGGTTATCTTTGAATTCCTGGGTAAAAAAAAAATTGGTTGTTTGAATATTATGGTAAAAGAAACGGTTAACGTTCTGTCGATTTCTCACATGTGTTTAGTGTTCGGCATTTTTCGAGCTGTCCCAATCCCACTTCTAATGCCATGATAGCGTTCCGATTTGCAAAGATCCTGCCCGTTGAGTTACAAGGTCGGTTACATTTGTCAGAAGGTCGTGTCTACTGCCTTCAAGAATACTCTTGTCTGCTTTGCTCCAAAAATCGAGCGGTACACTCACTACCTACATCTTCGACTTCCGCGTTTTAAACTAGAAAATCATTAAATAAAAATAAAAACATAAGAAATTGCGATTTTATCCTACCTTTATTCAAATGCAATTTACGGCCATGTCAATTATAATAATCCATCACTTCCGACCGCGAAAATTTTAAGGGACGCCGCATTCTGACCAAAAATTCGCTCAGTCTTTTTAATATTCGCCCAAATAATTGTTTTGAGTTTATACGAAGTAATTTGCGTAGGGAATGACTAGAGTTTTCCTCGCAGTGATTTATGAATGTATCCGTAGCGCAATTAGGCTGGATTGTCAGCGATTTTGCATGAATTAAGCAAGCCTAAAGTACCTGAAGGTAATTCGGTGGAATTTTTCACTAAAGAATGTTGCCAAGCCGTGAGGGGTTTCAAAATGGAGTGTTATAAACTTTGAAATGGTTTCAAAAGGTTTTAAAAGGTGTCGAGGTGGTAGCAGTTGTTAAATGAAGATATTTATGATTATGAGCATAGTTTCGGCTGTGACATGAAAACTTTTTCACAGCTTTCTGAAAGCTGTTATTAGCGCCGTCTTGTTGGCGTGAACAAGCGCTGTGATTTGTGCCTCATGTTACTTAATGTGTTGCCATCCTTGAATAATACCCAACAGGGCATTACAACATACTATGTCATCATCATTTAAACACACAAAAACAACATTTTAACCCCGCTGTTTCACGGCGATCGTAAGAAAACGATCTGTTTTATGTCCACTATTTCTCAAGCATCCCGTCCAACAATCTTGCCCAGAGCTCGCCTACATTCCTGATAATCAATGTATTCCTAGAATGCCACTACACATTTCCGGAAGCATCTATTTCGGTCAGCAGCGTGGCCAAGTCAAAATATCAATGAACTTCTAATGCCCCCTATATTTAGATCGGAGATAATTTAGAAGCTTTCTACTAATGTCGCTGCCATCAAACGGTAGCTATTAGTGGGGTTTGGTTTTGATTATATTTTAATAAAAAGTATAATTTTGGATCATTAAGTAATCTATAGGTACTAATGTTATAAATAATCAAATTATAAAGAGGTAGAATTTGTTTGTTTGTAAGTTTGTATATAGGGGGCAATCTGGAACTGCAAGTCGGTTTTGAAAAGTTCTTTTTGAATTTGACAGCCCAATTATTTATTCTACACAAAAAGAAAGAACGCTAAGCGAAAAGGAAGTAGTAGCGCGGATAGGTGATGCGATGTGACGCGGTGGGTCGGGGAACAAGAAACTCCACGCGGACGAAGTCGCGGGCTGAAGCTAGTAAGTATAATACCATTCGAGTTTAAATGTATCTGGCTATCTTTGCCCTTCAATCAATCAAATAAGCCTGTTGCAGCCTTGATCTGTTCCAAGTTGAGTTACGAACGACGCCTGTTTCTTTGCTACCAGCGTTCGTTATATCCTTCCTTTATTTTGAAGTCAGTTTTAGCTTTGTTAATTACCTGTCCCGCCGGCTGTCGCTGAAAACCAGCGCTGGGGCTCTGTCTTGCATAGGGTCGCGGCATTATGCTGAGCGATAGCCGTTTTGCGTGGATTGACGCATGTTTCCCACAACCTTTTCTTTGTTTTGAGTATTGGTTCCCTTTTGCGTCATGTTTACCGCAAATAAACGTTTTTTCTTTCTTTCTGTAAGTCTAGTAACCAGACTCCAAATCGTAATTTAATTGTTTTTACAGACGAAATACATGCTTTCGGCATTGCTAAACAAACGAAATTGAAAAATTTGATTCGTAAAATTGATAATTAAAAGACACCTAAATACTTGTTACAACAGTTATTATAATCCAACTAACGGAGTTGGATAAGTACCGTTTTGCGTTTAACAGCTTGTGGTTTAGAAACTTATAACTAATTAGGTAAGCAACAACTGCCTGGCTGCTTTGCGTAATTAGTTTTTTCTTCAAGATCTATCTCGCGTACAAGACTGGGTTACTAAAGCAAACTGAGAAATAATTAAAAAGAATGCTTCGCAGTGGGAAGACGTCGTGGTCGTTACTCGTTAGTCACAATAATCGAATCACATGTATTCAAACATCTGGATATGAAACAAACATCTGTAGGCCATACAAATATTTGTCGTGATGCCGCATTCGAACTGGCGACCCTGAACAGAAGCTATTAAGCTACAGAACATTCTGCTTACATGCTATTGGGTTGTTAATAATTGCTCTTTTCTTTGTGTTAACAGAATAAGGCCTTTCTTTTAAGTTATAATAAAAGTACGACAAACTAAATGACATACTATGCTGTGAGATGCGGACGTAATAAATAAACTAAGGATTGTTTTTGCCATCTCGCGAAAACAAAATTATATTTTGAGAAATCCAATCTAAACCTGATCAGGCTCAGGTAGCTATTTCGTAAGTTCACCGTAAATTAAATTACAATTACTCAACAAATTTTTTCAATATAAGAATTACAAAAGTTCTGTTTACTCTGCGGGCCTGCTACGGGTCCCGTGAAGTCGGTGAAATTGGGACGTAATCATATAAACTAACTCGAACAAACAAAAGTCTTCGACACATTGCTTTTTTAGGTAAATGATAAAATTCCCCGATTTCAACCCGTTTTCGACTACTCTGAATTTGACCCAAGTTTCTGTTCCAAGTATGCCGAGTATTTGAGCCTGCTCCTGGTAGACTCGTCTAACCTGTGCAATTTGACAATTTACGAGCAAATATGAATGTTTTACGATTTGGTTGGCATAAATTTATTTGCTGAACTTTTTAACGTGGAACTGCTGTAGTGCTGTAGCACTCATGGCAAGAAAGTTTAGATCAGCGTTATTTTCTTTAAATTCTCTTACATAACCTACCAATGCAAAACTGGTCGACTTGCTTCGTTTTCTGCGCATCTTAAGTAAACCGTTATGGTACATGGTTACGCTGATACATCGCAATATACGTGCATAATAATGCCATTATACCTGTACACAACAACACAATATTTTCATCACAATGACACAACCATATCTTCGAATCTTCACCGGACATATGTCTCAAACTTTCCCGCCCTTGAACAATGTCACGACCACAATTATACATTTATTTATTGGAGCATTTAATAAACATGCTGGTGACAAAGTCGATATGAAAACATCCCTATTGGCTTTGAGCCAGTGCGCGTTAGAGCGCGAACGGGCACATAAAGTTGTATACAATCCGCCATACTCTTTTACACGACGCTGAACTTTATGGCTGGCAGACATTAGGATAAACGGACACGTTATTGTTGGGATTTTGGAGATGTCTCCATGATTGTTTGTATCTTTGTGAATGCTTGTGAGATCTGTATCTTGCAAGTACCTACTATAAAGTGTTAGTTGCGCTAGGAGCCAGATGTCAAACATTGATTTGGGAGAACACTATTCAAACGGAGATCCTTATGTGCTAAAGGCCATAAAGTCCATGTCGTTAAATAGTTAAAGAGCTTCAAGCGTTGTTATTTCAAAGTGATAATGAAATTCCCTGATATTTGAAAGTAGTTTCAAAGTTGAGGATTTTGTAGAAGAGACAAACAATAATCAAAGAGAAGCGAGCGAGAAGAATGCTGTTATTTATTAGATGAGAGACATCCTCATTCAGAGCTAGTCATGCGTTCAAAAGTGACAAAAGAACACGTTCTTTGAAAACGTTATAATTATTGGAAGATAATTATAAGTTTCTTTATAATTATCTTCCAAACAAACGAAAATAATCTATAGAAACTTGTAATAGATTATTTCAATAAGACAAGAGCTTGTCATCTGCAGCACATTTCATAGAAACATAATTTATTCTACTCCAGCAAGGATAAAATCTATACTACAAACCATCTTCCGCTATCCGAGCGCCTAAACATTCCGTCTAAATCTTTTCTCAAGTTAATCTGTTTACGTTCTGTATGTACACAACAAGCTGCGCCTGATTTGCAAACAAACGTCGCAACAAACGTTTGAACAAGAGGAAAGTCAAATGGTGACGCGATCACGAACACGCAATCAACTATGCTAAGGTAGTGGAAGTAGTGACATGGTGAATTGTTGTCGTTATTGTAAGGAGTTTACAGTAAGCCACCAGGAAAATGACTGATGAGTAGTGGTCTTGATCATCAAAATCTACGATTTCCGTCCTTACAAGGACAAGCAGTTTGAACAAGCAGTTCAGTCCCTTCTAGAACACAAACCTGGTAGATGAGTGATTCAGACAGGCCCCACTTCCCTACTGAATATGTAACCTATGATGAGTGAGTACTGCTTACCATCAGTGACGAATGGTGGCATACTAATTTGCAAACAAAAGAAAGTACGTATAAGTATGTGGACGCATGCGCGTAATGTATTACATGCTAAAGTAATGGCTGTCGAATGACGTCCAGAGTTCGTCAATATAGAATGTTGCGTAATGCAGATTATGATGAGGAATCTGTTATTCGTAGAAAATATGATATAATGCCGGGTGTGGTTTCGAAGTTTAAATAGTATTGGGTCTGCCGGAACAGGCCAATTATGCAATTTTGAGAAGGTTCTTATGAAAACTTTCATTGAGGCTCGTTAAATAAGTTTAGGACTACAAAATACAGCTTCCACTTAAATACTACAACTACATTAATGTTATTGGATGGCACACAAGCCGTCGATGCTCAGATGAAAAGTGGTCCTTGTCAGCAATGGACAGACATCGCAGATGCATCTCTTAGACAAATCCATCATCATCCAGGCATTTGACGTCAATTAGAATTGCTTGTGACGCTACTGATTCGCCCATAAAAGAAAATGTTACGTGAACTAAGTGCTAGAGTAATGGAAGTCGAACGACGACAGAGTTATTATATCTTCAAAGTAATATTACGTAAAGCAACTGCAGCTAGAAGACACAAATAGCTAAAAATCTTTCTGGCGTACAATACTTAGAAGAGGAATTCGATGGGAGTGGAACTATTGCGGCAAACGGCTGAATTGCAGATTCAGAAACACGGGTTTTTGTAATGTATAACAGGAATACTAAAAGGACTATTTACTTGATGAACTAAAGATTATAAATATGGCCTTTTAACACTGACTTTGTTGAAAAATTGTTTAGGCACATTAATTGTGCCGTTAGTTAGAAACTCCCAAAGTAGATCCCACGTGGATCTCTTAGCGAGCACAGATTTATCAGTAATACAGATCTATATGTCGACCGAAACGAATCTTTAGGCTAGCGGATTAGGCAACCGGTGCTCTTAGCCAGAAAGAGGCCTTACTGTGTAGCTTTACGATTTGGAATTCAAAGCCGGCTACTTTTGCGTACTTCACTTGCTGTTCTCGAGTTCAACATTATGATGTTTTCACCGCGAAAGAAATTGAAATATATAAAAACATTGCCAAAAACTTAATTTATTTTACATTCTACGTTAGAGGTTTTCCCCAGTATTTCAGCCTCCCAGCTTCACCTTGCCAAGCAGAGTAATATCAAAATCCAATTGCCATTTGTTACGATGTCGTAATCATAAGTTGAATACCGCTTAACTTCATCCGTGCCCGCATAAACGGCGCATCGGGATGCTTCTACGGTTATAGATCCCTATATGGGATTATTGATCCTGATATTGCACTTGCGTATTTTGAGGATTAAGGGGATTTATCTTTTTTTTTTTTTGCAGAATGAGAAGGGACCTAGATGATTTAGTTTTTGGGCTCCCGCAGACAGACGCAACTCGACTTTTTTAGTACAATTTCCATGAAGTTTTCATAGGAATTGTTCTACTAGAGTTGCCCCTTGCGCCTGTTTGTGGGAGCCTTTACGGCTGACTGCATTTGGAAACATATCTTTAGAACACGAACGAGGATGTCCCCACTGATTGGTACGTTGAGTTCAATACTAAACTGTCGATTGAAATTGGAACATCCCTTGACTGTCACTTCGAGAGTGTTTGGCGGTTTTGTGGGTTCTCAAGCAACCAGTTGTCATAATTCGATCCCATCACGATCCTCCAATCAAATTGTCATGGTTCTAGCGGAGCTAATCGCTGTTAGTTCTCGTTGATATCGCATGGAAATCTGTTGGACAATTAACGGGAAATACTAACACGATGCAAGATTGTGGTTATTTGTTGATATTAGTTTTTGAGACAATAGGCGGACGCTTTTATGCCTCGAAAAACCTATATTTTACGCCTCGTGTTTTACAAGTGTTTTCACAAATGAACTCCAGTATTAAGATTTATCTTACCTACCTTGGCAGACACAAATATCTGTAAATCGTGAAGCTTGTTTGTATTTTCTCTCAAATTAAGAACCGTGTTGAGTTTTGTTTAGCAATCCTATTTTAGTAATTAAAGAGCCGTGAACCCATGATTAGAGAAACTCCAACAGAAATGGCACGAATGTACTAAATGATTTAATGATCCTATAACTAAACTTTTCAAGTTTTCGTTTTTAAACATTTGTTGTAGAAATTGGTGTGTCAATAGAATTTTGATCCGGAGTGTTTGGATCACCATATACCAAATCCAACTGACTGCACACAGCCGCAGCAGCATCCTCAAAAGAGTCCAGATTGTCCGTATTCGTAACAGAACTTACTGCTTAGAATGTAACTTGCGACAAAGTATAAGGTTATAAATCTTCTACGCCAAAAAACAGCAAACAACAAAAATACGGGTTTGGGCTAGATTTGTCCAGAATAAGTGAAATCTCGTAACGGTTCATAATGCAAACAAATGATACGATCGTGAGAAGATACGCATGGCTGGACAATGGTCACCGCTTCAGCGGCACTATGTTGACATTATTGTAAATGCATGATGTAATTGTTGGATAACCATTTTAGAAAACATCGTAAACCCCAGAACAATGAATGAGCGTAAAAACACTGGCTTTTTTATGATTGTGGATCTGTCGATATATGCTTAGGCACCTGGGTCCGATTTCGCGTCTAGAAAGTAATCTGAGTGCAAATCGAAATGCCCATAGATGTTACTATGATCTGTAAACCTATTCATTATTTCGAAAATGTCTTCTGAATTCGGAATTGTTTGTATTTGTACACCATTTTGTTATCAAATGTTGTTGATCAATCCATATCCAAGTTTAGAGACAACTATTGTCAACACCCAGTATTTCAATCAACCCAAGCGTTCTATGTACTATGTTGTTACTAACTTCTTCATTTCTGTATAATTCCTAGATACTGTTACCTTTTATGTCTTGTACCAAATTCCTAGCTGCGCCCATGTCGCTGCGAACTAATCAGGGCGCGACAGCTTCTTTCATAGCCACTGACGTCCTAGACTAGCCGTGTCCTTAGGTACTCGGATCTGTAAGGGCTGCACGTTTCTATGTACATTTAAGAAGCAAAAAAGTAAAGAAGAATGCTTAGTTTATTCTGCACAAATAAAACGCACATAATACACATACACGGAAATACTAAAGCATTTACTTAATAAAGGTTAAAGTGTGTAAAAGGGTATATGTAGATGATATCATGATCACGTTCATCAATTGTTACAGCTAAGAAATCAAAGAGTTTCCCATAAAACATCCCGTGGTATTTTTTCCCAAAACTTATAGTACCCTGCTGTTCCGAAAATATTTAGCGCGAGCTCTATAAACCAAATAAGAATCTAGCTTTTGGACGGTACCCCCACATTTTACACAGTTGCAATTTTATATCTATTAAATTCTGGATTTATTGCGCATTCTTTAAAATTCAGTACCATTGAACGATAATATGAAGGTGATGGAACAGGCTGATGAAACCTCTAAGATCTCAACTTGCATTCCGATCTCATCTAGATTTAAGACATGATTGACTTGTAAAAGTGTCTGTTCAAACCTACTTACAGAAATATATCATAAAATTAAGTCCACCCGGCCAAGTCTGCCTGCCGCGTATATTCAGTTATGACGATAATTGTAAAACTACTTTATGGATTTTTATGCTGTCTTAGCCATCATCCAGATCATTTCTCAATAAAACTTCAGCATTATATAACTACATTAATATTTACTGACCTCTAGCGAAGCTGAGACTAATTCGTAGTGTTCATGTTCTATGTTAGGGGATTTGGTTTCCGCAAGTAGTTCTTCAAGTGGACAATCAGTGTTAACCATATTCACACTAATTCCGTTCCGCTTAAACCTTGCACCGTTCGCGTCTAGCAGATAATCAGTGCGCAACGGGCGTTCCCTTTCATACAAACGTTCACTCGGATATTGTTACGCGTTTCAGTCGTCGCAGCAATGTCGTGTTGTATTAGGTAATGGTAGAACTCAACTACGGTTGCCACGTTAGCAATCTAATTAATTACTTCAGCTTTTCAATTTACATCAAGGAAACGCGAATTTGCCAATTTCATGATTGCTTCAATGATTTTAGGTGGTTTCAGATTAGTGCGTGTTTACATTTCCGAGTAGGTATGATATTATGTTGTAGAGCTGTTTCTGAATAACAGGAACTGTACTTTCCAATTGTTCAGTTTGGATTTATGGTGTCTTAAAACTCTTATTTGTGTAATCAATATTTCTCAGATGCCTAGTCGATTCATGTACCTACACTACTGCAGCGCAGCGTTCAGACTTCAGCCGAAATCTAGTTCACCAATAAAATGACGTCTCGGTTCAACAGCTTTACCGAAAATTAAACAATGGCTGATGCGGCCTTTATTTCTTTAATGTTTAGAGATAAATTGATGAAGAGTTTGACTTGCATTTTTCATTGGGGCTTAACTTTGCCGTAGAAAAAAGTTCTACTTCAGACATTGAATGGTTGTTTCGTTTTATTTACTGTATTTGTATCATAAACAATGCATAGGATTGACTTTGTTTTATATGACACAATCATAAATTATTTTCTTTTAAGGTAGGTAAGCAAAGCCTAACGCTGCCCATAGATATCATGAACAAAGTTACCCTATATTCTATTTCTTAAAAGAGATTCTTGTCCGGGTAAATAATTGATGTCCTGTATATATGCACCTCTGAAGAACACCATTAAATATGAATTAGATCTGACCTATTACAAAATCAATGTTTCGGGTGCCGTGTAAACACAAAATACAAAGTTGTCGATCGCGCCAGTTTCTATTTCAGGAGTAATCTTGGATATTACTGGGTGGATTTTAGTACGGTTAACACTCAAATTGGCTTTACGCATAGTAATGTGATAGATGTAATTCGCCAATGCTGTTAAATAAATCGAGAGCGTCTTCGTATTTACTCAATAGTACTTAGTTTTCGAAAAAAGTTAGTGCAACCAGTTTTTTAGGTTAGTTTCTTGGGATTTTCATTCCTTGACACATTTTCTCAAATTTTACGTTCCTTGCTTCTCATACCTTTATGAATTCCCATTCCAAAAAATCCTTTATATTTAGCCAGAAGCTACCCAATTTAGAAACTCGGTAAGAGTTGGCAAAGAAATAGATACAATACATTTTACAAATAAGACTATTTCGAAATTTATTGCTTTCCCAGGTTTAACTTAATTTACCGATACGACAGTCTCTGGTATTGAGCCACAATCTATTTGGAGACTAATTGCCCGATAGGAATATCTTACTTCATAACCTTTATATACTCCACTTATTTAGTACTTTTACATTGTAAACGTTGCCTCAATAAACCCTTGATAATAGTGGTGTAAAGTACATTTTACTGTTTGATTTTAATACGTAACAACATCAAATATCGATTATCGCTCCTTCAATGCGATGAGGCAAGGTCGTTAGGGTAATCAAAAATCTTGGAACCACTTCAATAGCAATTTGATACTTTAATACATTAAGAAAAGAATTATGTTTCTGTGGCAGTGTCTTTTTCATTTTCTACATGCCGGCATGGTTTTGATGACGAATGGGGTATTATACTAATCTTGTTCTTTGGAATTTCGACTGTCGATGAACCTGTCTCTTTCTCTGACGTCTCTTAAATTTACTGTTGTTGATTAGGTTTTTGATCTTGAAGATGTTTATCGTTAACTTTGTTTTGTTACAGTGATTTGATTTGTGTATTTGCGGGTTGGTAGATGTCACCAGGGACAGTTACCGTTACTAAAAAAATACCGGTATAATAACCAAAACATTTCGTTCTGTTACGTTAAATACTTAACGTTACAAATAACGTTAAGTCATGGGATTTAACGGTATCAAAATAGCGTTACTAATAGCGTTATTTCGCTAAAATCTAGCAAGATCTGATGCGACGTTGCCAAACCGAAACGGACGCCGCGTGCTATGCGTTCGGTTCTTGTATTGTAAGCGGAGCGGCAACCACTAGAATTCATCGTTATTGTTACGCTTGCGACGATCGGAAAGATACGAATACGAGACGTCACGCGCTCCCGCGTGTTTCATTTCATAATCATACGGCACACAAGCAACGCGTACGCCGATACGTCTATTGCCTGTTATTTTCAACTAATAATATTTTTCCTAATGCAACTGCTTTATTAAAAATATTATTATGGGCCGAAAGAAGTGCAACAAAGTGTACCGATATCTCAAGGTTTTCAAAGAAAACAATGAATCAACTAATATACTGTTTTTTTTTCTATACCTTTATATATTTTGGCATAAACAATAACATGAGTATTAACTGTTTAAAGTATTACATTATTTTAATTTTGCGAATGTGAGGACTGCATGGGTCTTCGTTTTTTTTTTCAGTTACTTTTACTGGTCTGGCAGTTTTAGTACTTCATGAGGCCTACCCAAATGTCCTTTCTTTTGTATTGTTCGTCAAATCGTTGTGCTCCTTTAGTTCTGAGTTGAGCTGCACGATAATTGACAAATGCGTGCACTGACTGGACAGGTCCACTCGATCTGTTTGGTACTTTCTTCAAAATACCATTTCAGACACCAGTCAACATGGTCCTCAAATGAGCTGACCGAGATTATTTATTATATACACATTGACATTGATGACTAAACAAATACTATATACAATGATATGAAGATATACTTACTTTGTAATGTTATTATAAGTATTGTGAATGTGAAGACAATGTGTTTTTTTTTATACATTTACGTCTTTTTTTCTCTGTTAGTTTTAATCATAGTCTGACAGTTTAAGTAACTCAGGCGGCCTACCTAAATGTACTTTCTTTGATAATGTTCGTCGAAACGTTGAGCTCCTTAGTTCTAAGTTGACCCGCATGATGACTGACAAATGCGTGCACTGACTGGACAGGTCCACTCGATCTGCTTGGTTCTTTTCGCAAAATACCATTTCAGATATCAATCTACATGATCTGACCAAGATTATGTCTGGACTTTGAAAGAGACTGTGACCTTTGAGTTTGTTTCGGCCTCTCTTCTCAGAGTAGACAGACAGGAAACGCCAATCTCATCTAGCTTTTAAAATAGTATTGACGTGTAAGTGTTTGTACAAACCTACTTACAGAAATAAAATCATTTAACATTTACTTGCACATTGTGCAGTAAAACATTAAACGTGATGTTTACTTGCAATGGTTGTTGTGAAAAATACATTTAAATAACATTAACTTTAATCTGAGCCACCTTGTTGCTAAATATATGACAGAAAGGGAGGAAGTACTGTTTCAGAATTACTGTTTTGTTAATGCTGTATTTCTAGATTCCAGACTTAATTCCACACGTCCCACAGTTCAGCGAATTAATACATATAATAACTTGATTCGACTTCACAACAGTTTACCAAAACTTACTAAAAACAAACGAAACTTACAAATACGTGGGACTATGGGGTTCTTTAAGTTTTTTTTTTAAATCTTTTCAAAGTACTCTCCACTAGCCTCTTTACAAAGTTGCATGCGTCTGAACCAGTTTTCGAACCACTTTTTGCAGTCCGAAGTAGACACCTCGTTTACAGACTATTCGAACGCTGACACCGCATCTTCCGGAGATGAAAATTGTATATCCCTTTGAGCGGATTTTTTATTTTCGGAAATAAAACGAAGTCCTACGGTGCTAGGTCAGGACTGTAACGAGGGTGACCTAGGAGTTTGACTAGCGTGCTGTCCAGCAAGTCCCTCGTTTTGAGTGCGGTGTGCGAAGGCGTGTTTCATGGTGGAGCAGTAGCCCGCGGAGCTCTGTTTGGTCGCTTTTTGCGCACAACAGAGGAAACTTCTGCCAAGCATTCAGCGTTGATGCTTCTTTGGTTCCGTAAAGGAATTGACACCAAGTAGCCAGTCAAATTAAAAAAGCTCGCAATCAAAATGTTACCCCGCGCTTCTAGATTGCTTCACTTTGACGCAACACCCAAACCGCTGACTTGTTATAATTTCGTAAACACGCCGAGACGAGCCTGCTGCAAATTTGTTTGTCATATCACGGCACCATTCCGCCCGGGCCTGCTTCTGAGCATCAGTGTGGTTGTGCGGCAACCAGCGTGAAACTCTCTCTAACTCCTCACGCGAAGACGCACGTGTTGTATTTCGTGAAGGCTTCCCGATCGAACCTGCCGTATGTGCTGAATCTCTTGATACGTTACTTGCCTATTGTCTTGAATTAAAATGTTCACTGCTAGCACGTTTTGTTCCCTAACAGCCGTAAAAAGGCGACCACTTCTTTCTTCATCCCCCAAAGTTAGCCGCTTGAATTCGTTATACCAACGATACACGGTTGCCTTAGAAGGGCCTTCATCCATGAATGTCATTTGAAGTATATCGTACGATTCTTCCTGTTTCAGGCAACACTTGAAATCGTAAAAAATCATAGCGCGAAAAAGTTACCGGCGCAGATCCATTTTTTTAATTAGACAAGATATTTTAAATTAACTCGCAAACAATGTGGAGGGAAATTTTGAAATAGACTATAACTGGTCAGTCTGTCTTACATAAAATCATTTTTTGCAATACTTCTGAGTGGCCTGGAATAATACTAATAATACGTTTTGTAGCTCAATAAGAGCTACAAAAAGAAAGCTCTGGTGAATTGGCAGTGGCACCCAGGTCCGGGAACAAACGAGCACAATTAGAAAAGATTTCATCAACAATAAATATTTAGAAAAGCATGATGATGATTTATTAGTCCGCTTGGTCAGAGAAAACAATAGTTTTACTTTAATAAATATATAGACGAAATAGATACTTTTAAAATAAAACCGTTACTTCATTCTACTAACAAAAATGTTTGATTACTGGGAAACCAAAAACATAAGTTTCTATTTTAATGTGAATGATAAATTATCAATTATTTTATTTCTGTAGGTAGTAGGTTACACTTTTAGACGTCAATCGTATTTTAAAACCTAGATGAGATCGGCGTTTCCTATCTGACTACTCTGAGTAGAAAGGCCGAAACAAACTCAGAGGTCACAGTCTCTTTTAAAGTCCAGTCATAATCTTGGTCAGATCATGTGAAGACCTTAGTTTGGTGTCTGAAACGGTCTTTAGAGGAAATAACCACACAGAATGAGTGGACCTGTCCAGTCAGTGCACGCATTTGTCAATCATTATGCAGCTCAACTCAGAACTAAGTAGCTCTACGATTCGACGAACAATACAAAAGATAGGATATTTGGGTAGGCCGCATAAATTACTCAAACTGCCAGACCATGATTAAATTTACCTTACAAAATACTTTGAAAAAATAAACAACATTTCCTAAAAAAATATGGACCGTGATTTTGGGTGCAATTTTGAATTCAAAAACTCATACTAATACTCATGGCGTATGATTATAATTAGACAATTAGAATTTTAAAATATAAATTCTTTAGTGTAAAAACAGTACTGTTTTTGATTAGTTAGTGTTTAACTAGTGCTAATAAAGTTTAAATCGTATTTTTTTTCACATATCACTTTTTTATCCTAAAACGTAGCTTAAACAAAAATCGCCATAGTTCTTTATCTGTGATCGTTCACCAAAGAAAAGATAGACGGTGGTTAGTTTAACTCGCGTTGATTTTAAAAGATTTTTTTACTCTCTAACGTACTTTGTCGTATTTATTCTGTGTCAGCTATAGATACCTTTTTGATTCTGTCAAAAATATTACTACTCCGAATGAATGTCCTTCGTTTAAGTGTTAGAATTAGCAGTTGCTAGTGGATAGACTAGAATGGGCGTAATGTCGTATCAATGATTCCGATATCAACATACACAACTGCATTTTGACAGAAAACAAAGGTAGCTATACTCGACCCTTAAACGTTAACACCGAAAGATGCTTGTCTCTCGGCCGTCTTTGTTAGAAAGAGTTAGGCGTAAAAATTACCGGTAAAAGAATAGTAACTTTTACCGGTACCAATACTGGTAGTTAGATAACGTTAACTGACTCATGGGTTTCGTTATTAATATCGTTACTTTTTTATCGTTAACATAACGGTAATTGGTATCGTTATAAAAAATATAACGGTAATTCGGTCCCTGGATGTCACATGTCTTCGATTTTTTTATTCTCAGTGTTATTACTTTTTGGATCAAATCAAATCAAAAGTCATTTATTCAAATTAGGCTGAGAATCAGCACTTTTCGAACGTCAAAATAACATAAGACAGTCCCCCAAAACGCCCGACCTTCACCACTTCCTAGTGCTTTAGCTGGGAAGAAGAAGTGGCGCAACAAACTTCCCAGCAGCACAGCAGGATTCTAAACAATTGTAAGTAATTACCAAAACATTAAATTAATTGCCATACGTCAGCTAGCCACACCAATACCAAAAAAAAATAGAATGTAAATAAAGCTTAATACATAAATAAAAGCCTCCAGGCCTAAAGGGCATGGCAGCTTACATATGCAATACTGGAATTATTATACAAATAAATAAAAGATAAACTAGGACCATCAAAATAAAATAAATTAACAGAAGAATTACAGGTTCTAAGACATGCCGGTTCCCGTCAACGTTTTCAGAGCAGTTGTGATGAAATAGCTTACACAAAGTAAAGCGCCTGGGTTCGAACCTACGACCAACAACTCGTAAGTCGCGGCCGTTACCACTGAGCCACCACTGCTCTCCGTGTATCGTAAAGCTGTAATTTCTTTAAAGGACGCAAGTGATGATACTTTCAAAGAATTTCCGTCGTATAAAAATGTATAATCTGACTTATACAATAAAAAGGAATATGGCGGTTGGTGTTAAAATAACTAGGTAATCTAGAGGGATTGCTGTAGAAGTACCTGCCTTTTTTTTCTGCTCTTTAATTACAAATATAAAAATAATAGGATATTGGCTTTCACAATAATAAGCAGCGTGAATTTTTTTTTGGTGATGGAACATTTACCACGTCTTTTTTCAACGCTGACGTGGGAAGTTCTGAAAATGAAACCAAAATATTGCCGGTGGTGTACGCTTTGTTTGGAATCCAAGGAAATTCACAGTTGATTTCGAAACCGCTGTAAGTCAACAATCCATAAGAAATTTCCTGAAGCATCAATAAAAGGATGTTAAGTATTGTCAGTTTAATAGAGTGAAATGGAAGGAAGCAGAAGAACTGGATCTAAGTAAAAACTAAATTACTCGTAAACACGTAGCTTCTACGTGGTTACGAGTCATTTGGTTCTTACAGTGACAGTATTGGTTCATCTACCTTCGGAGGCTGTAAGCGACGGATTTCTCTATATTATGGAAGATGGACTATCTACTGACGAAGCTGTAACTAAATTTTATAAATATACTGTAAAACAGTGGTTGGAGAATAAACTAATGAAAGATAAATAGGACGTTAGATAAATCCTCTAATCTAGTTCAAGTTTTTTAAACTTATTGTAAATCGTTTTATTAGTGGTGGCTAGTGGTCGCAAGAGCTACTGCTGAGCATGAGATCCTGGGTTCGATTCCCAGGTCGGGCAAAGTGTTTTTGGGTTTTTCTATTTAGAAATACTCAGTAGCAGACCGGAGTCTGGATTTGTGCCCTGTTGATGGCAATAGGCTCGCCCCCTATTACATGGGACTTAAGCATAACTGGCGAAATGTGGGTGTACTTTAGGTACACCTCTGCCTAACCCTTCTGGGATTACAGGCGTGATGTCATGTTATTTTTATGTTATGAAATAACGTTAGATCTTTGTCTGGAGAAATTGAGTCCATTTTTTGTTTTTGTTTTTACACGCATGGTGTTTTATGGTATGTAAGCCCGCCACACTATTCCCAAGCACTGCAACTCCTAAAAGCCGGTAGAAAAACACCGAGGCAATGAAGCTATATATAATCTTGGATTCCGACATGAAATTAATCAACAAAGAACAGCGGAGAAGTAAGAAAAAACAAAGGCAAAGGGACGTTTACAACTGGAAGGAACCAAGATTACCAAGAACCACTGATAATATTGCGTTCAATCTGCCAAAGACTACCTATACTCTCATTAGATATGATGGTTCGTATTCACAGTCAGATGTAGAACATTGACACAAATGCGAAGCAACAAGCTTGAATGAAAATAATATACTTTTAAAGTTGCCATGACCTGTGAGAAATTAGAAATTGGCCAGCCGCTCACGAACGGGAGGAAATAACTGATGGAAGTGTTGGCCCTTGATCGAATTGTCCCACTAACATTGCCATTCTGATAAAACTCCCAGACGTCAGTCTGCGGTTTAAATAATCTAGAGAACTTCACGTTGTGTTAAAAACTAGCGTCCATGATGGCTGGTGTGGAATAGTACTTTGCACGTCGCTGCACCTCAAGATCGACTGGAAGTACACCTGTAAGTACCGGTAGGGAAAACTCATTTGATGATTTCCCACCCAAAAAATAAAGGGGGTTCAACATGGTCGGGGGGAAAGATTCTGGTGGTTGAACGTGGACCCTTTTTTGTGTTGTGTTTTTGTGTCCATAATAATTAACGAACCCAATATCACAGACTCCAACGCCTTTCTCCCGGGAGGACACGTATTGATTATGTAACTGATTATCCGGCCATGTGTATCATAAGTAATGACACACGACACTGAAGGGAATTGCTGCCCCAACAAAATACGAACTGTATCTGCCTCGATGTAGTCATGAGCTATTTGCTCTGATAAAATTGCACGTGTAACAGAACTGAAAAGGTTTATACAATTAAAAGTTGGAGGTTTGTTTTAGATTGAAATGAGCTCTGACGATAAGATCGGAACTAATTATAAGTCTACTACTAAGGTCTCCTGGTTTCTGTTTAATAGGTCAATTAGAATAAAAATATTACCAATGAGAAAATATTGGTGACAAGTTAAATAGCCGGTCACGACATAAAGACAGACTACGGTTGCCACCAACAACGTTAAAATTATTTATAAGAAATGTATACTGCATGGCTATCAGAATATACAACTATTTACCAAATTCCCTTCAAGATTTACCACTGACATTGTTATAAAAATGTAACTTTTATTACATAAAACATATTTATAAGTCGATAGAGCTTAATGTAAAGATGTAAAATCATATTATAATAATCATGATGAGTTTGTCATTGACGTGAAATGTATTAGCACGCCTATTCAAGGCAGGATATGTTGAATCTCAAATGACTATAACATCCATTGACAATATTCTAGCAAATAAATATTTTTGATTTGATTAGATATCATACTGTTTATTGTAGGTAGTAGCTATTCCAGTGAGAAACCTGTTGCTTCGTCAAAGCTGTGTCCAGACTATCTATTATACGGTATGTTATTAGTTATTACTATGTAAATCAAAACCGAGGAGTATCTACCACCAAGATAATTTCAAAATATGTTTTATAATATACATTTCATAAATTGGTATGTCTGATTGGAAACCCACCTTACGTTTACTATGGGCTCGTCTATTTATTTATCTTACATCTTCTGATCGTTTTCAGTAATTTAGAGATGTTTATTATGTACACAAAACGTATTTTACCGCCCGTATCGATTATATAAACAAAATTCTAGGTTGTTTCATAGTATTTCTTCACAGTATTCAGTATTAAGACGCCTTCGCGCTTCATTAGTAAGAATATTTACTAAAAACTATTCATCAAGGACGATTTTTTTTCATTACGAGGGAAATCAATCGGGCTTTTTTTACCATTTCGGCATTTTGGCGCCCAACTGGGACCATTTTCAAATCATTATTTTGCATGTAATGATAGCAGTAACTGAAAACGAATATGTAAGTCGTCCACAGTTAGAAGCCAAAAAGTATTACTTATGTAACAAGAAAAAGAAAAGTAAGATACATTTTATTTTCGCCCTCTGAGTTAGAAGAGCAAAGGTCGTCCCGTTGCCATGATGGTAATTGAGCTACGCTGTGTTTTTATGTTAAATGCTTTGTTATTTCAAGTACTTAATAACATCAATTAAACACAATTGGTTTCTTCTTTGCTCAATTCAAATACTACTTTCATTCACCAAATCACCAACAAGTAGGTGGTTCATCCTTTTCCCTTCATTATTGAAATATGCTTCTTTTCTCAGGACCAGTGATAAGCACTGATCAGACCCGTTAACAAGCCGTTGGTAATTTAATACTTGCCTTTTCATTATTCGACAAACAAGTCACAATTGTCAGACCTGTGATGTAAAAATATATGTCAGTTTAAAACCAAAGCATGAAACTTATCGCTTCAATATCAGTCTTGGTCGGCAAAAATCAATATTGTGCAAGGTTGTATTCCTTTGAACTGAGAAGCGATTTAATGTAATTTCTCGATTCAACGTTTAGCTGGAGCACCACCTAGTCGTGCCTCATTGAAGACTTAAGTAAATCAAGACATTTAGCAGTCTTCAGAAACAGGTTATTTGCCAAGGTTTTTGGTTTCCCCGACGTATTAGTAAAAGAAGTGGCTGGAAAAGACTTATCCTTTTAGATTTTTTATATGAAACCTTATTGGCACTTGTGTAACTCTATCTTTTATTTTTGAACTAATTTCGCAGAAAACCCAAATCTCACCAAAACGTAGCTTAAAATAAGACATTTTGAATCCTGACGGTAAAACGCCTCATACATAATAAATTGCTTGCTCTTAAAACACTTAAGTCTAGCTCCTCTAAAAGAATACGGCTAAAAATAAAACAAATACAACATTCCAGTTGGAACAATATGGGCATGGTCACGTTTTTAGGACGGTATTTGCATAATATGTTAGAATAGTATTGAAGATTAAACTTATTCGTGTGGTCGGAGGATGTCACGGGCTTAAGGGTATATTGCTGTTCGAAAACATCGAGTTATTGAAAACAATTTCTTGGTAATGGTCTTTTTTTTGTAGAAAACGAGTTGACCCAATCTGCCAGCAATATTAACAACGAGGATAAAGTTTTAGGAGTCCGATTTTTCCGAACATACTAAGCATTATTTGACTTATGTATATGTTAAAGATCTAAGCAAAAGTTGTATGTTATACAATGAAGGTGCAGAAGCGGTCTTTCAGGCTAAAAGTAAAAGTCTGCAATGTAAAAACAGAGCTCGACAGTCGGGCGTTTACCATAATAATGATCGCAAGTTCACAGATGAAAGCATCATTTCAATTGAAATCAGGCATAACTATTCACAAACATAAACACCAATTTTCCATCTTTAATAGATTCACGAACGTAGTAGTTTAGTAGATTCACGAACCATAAGCTATATTCACGTTCTGCAGCTTCATCAATCAAACGTTTTACAGAACGTCCCGCCGTAATTAGGGGCTTTCTCCAGATTCCTCGTTTTTGTTACAAGCTCAATCTGAAAAATCTGGTCGAGATTTTATACACTCAAGTAATACATTTTTGGGTGTTCTTGGGCGGTTAAGCTCTTCAAAAAAGGCTGTTATTATAAAAATGCTTTAGAAATGTTTCGTGGTTTAACTGGTATTTATTTCTCATACTTTGATACACGATCATAAAACACACCGTGACTTTGACTGAGATAAAACATGTTCTTCTAGGAGGTACTTAGACAAGTAACGTGGCAAGTTGCAGGTGGGTGTACCCGGCACAGCTTAACACAAATGTTAAGGACGTCCTTACCGACGTTAAATGTCCTTTGGCTTGCCATCAACTCATCAACTTATGTATACATTGTTAACCTATATTTTATTAGTATCTAAGTATTCAAATCGAAAAAAAGTTAAAGATGGAAGGGATGCCTTTGCCCTGCAGTGGGAAACAACAGGCTCTTTACACACATCATATAAACGAATTGAACTTGTAAAAGTAATTAGGGATCCATTCGTACCCCTCAGCACGAACCGATAATGATTAGATAAAACTGGCATGCCGTTGATTGCGAATCAATACAGTTATCACCTTCGAAGTTTCGTGAATTCGTAAAATAAAAATATAATAAGTCTACTTTTAGTGGCACCCTTTAAATTTTTTTGTTATCTCAACCTAACAATGACTTGTCGAAAACAAGTAAATGTTTTATTATAGGAAAACTGTGGTTATTCTGATTTGCTGTTTAAAAAAATTGAAGGCTGCATGTTATGCGCGGGTGAAAACGTTTTATAACAGACTAACAAGAATTGTTAATTTGTCTGGGAAACGTTGTTTTCATCAGAAGCAGTAATTAATTATTAACAGCGACGACAATGAGTTGCCAGTACCCAGTACTCTACTCGGGCAGAGGCTTGGTTTTTCATGTTATATCGTTGGCAAGTTATTAAGAATTGGAAATGATAAAGGTCTTGTTTGTTGTTTCCAACATGAGCTTTACAATTCCCGAGAATTCCATCCCTCAACTTTTAATTTCTCCTGAAATATCTAAGTTGTAGCGGAAACCAATAATCACAAAAACTCACTCACACTGATATTTGCACACCCGTTAATTCAAATAGGCACATAAATGGCCATCGTGAACGTCAAAAGTAAAAAAAAAGATTTTTCGGAAAGCAAAGTTTCGTATGGAGAAGAGTGGGCAAGAAACTTTGCCGTTAAGGCTCCCGCAAAACGGCGCGACGCCACAGCGCGACACAAAGGCACCGCCCGTCGCGCGACACCTGGTGCCTTTATGTCGCGTTGTGCGTCGCGCCTGTGTGCACGAGACTTTACTCTTTTAAAAAGTTAAATTTACAATATTTTGGACTGTATTTTTTAAATTATATGTGAAGACGATGCAACTAGAATAAAATTACTATACCACAAAAAGTAAAAATAATTAATATAAAGCAATGGCTGGCTACATTAATTATGTAATAGATACATGGTGCGAAAAAAATCATCTACTTTTACAATATTTGTAGGTATGTGAATACCTACAAATATTGTAAAAGTAGATGATTTTTAAGAAGTAATAATGTGTGAGTTAAAGTAATCAATTAAAAAAAAATTAATCAATGTGAAATTAAAAATTCTTTTCATTTCACATTGATTAATTCTTTTTTAAATAACAAATATATTAATATTATATTTATTTTATATTTTATTGATATATTTTTTTATATTTTATAATGTAAATTTAAATATTTAAAAAATACAGTCTGATTTTGTCTAGCGTCTAGAATTTCCTATGGAGCAGGACCAGCATATTTCTAAGCATTCTTATCTAGAATATAATCTTCTAATTTGTGTTATGCTTGTTTACAAAGTGTAGGTACTTTTAACACGAGTTTAAATTTTTCTTTCATTTGATTGCAATAGGTATGTTGTTGTAACATTTATGACAGTACCCCATAAACGATGGATGTACTTTAGATAATTTGTTGTATGTGTCAACTAATGTACCCATATTCAAACAAATGAATAAATAATTAGATTAAAAAAAATCTAGTGTTCGTTACTTAACTAGCTAACTTATTACATAAGTCTTCGTTTCTAATGTTAAAAATAATAATAGTAGGAAGTAATGTTAGTCGTTTACACCGGCTTCGTTCGACGTTTCATAAAAAAATCTCTTAATAATTTAATACTTCAAATTACCTCTGACTACCAAGCAGTGAGGCTTGGCCCAAATTCGCAGGTCCCACAGCTCGTTTAGGGCAGAGGGCAGTTTTCACAAACCCTCTGGCCGCTGTAATATTTAAAGGAAACACTCAGCACGGCCTCCCCAAAGTATTTACAAGCTGTTTTTGTTTAGATTTATTCATGTTCAATGTATGCCGCGCAATTAAGGCGGTATTTTGCCAATTTTCCTATTTATTTAGTGTCGGGCTAGATACTAACGGATGAGCAGGAAATTATGTTGGAAGTTGAGCTAATAGACTATTCCTGTTGCCGTTTTCTTACACATTATTGAATAATGTGACTGTTTGGCGCGTGTATTGTTCGCTTCTCTCCTAAGTTTTTCGAGTTGAAGTAGTTTGGTTAAAAGGAGTCATCTAGACAGAATTCTTAGCAATAACCTTATCTTCCAATTCTTCAAATCATTCATATACGAGGGCAACACTAAAAGTTTTAACAACTGGCCACTTGTAAACGACATATAAAAAAAAGTTCCAATTTTGAAAATGGAACTCTTTGCCAATATTATTGTGTATGTATTGTATTCATTTGTCATTTGTTAACGGTTTGGCGGCAAATCTGAAAAAAAATTGTCTGTGTCACATCAGCATGAATTTAACGCGAGAAAATTTTCGTACACAGGTGTTTTTATGACTTTCGATGTCAACAAGAAAGTTTCAATCTATCAAGAAGTAGCTTCATCGTGAAAGGCCAAACGAAGTCCATCCCCGATGATCTGCGTGAGGGACGGCCTTCTACAGCGACGACTAAAGATAAGATCAGTGTTGTGCGGCGTATGATAGAGACTGACAAAAGAGTGACTTATCAGCAGATTCGGACAAGCTTAGGCATCGGTATGAGTCAAGTGCACAAAATCCTCCATGAACATTTAGCGGTCAGGAAGCTTTGTACCTCACAAAGCCAGAGGCCCAAAAACTCCGTCGTGTTGATTGGTGACGTGAAATGGTTCAAAGATTTAACGATGTGTTCGACATACTTACGGGTGACGAAAGCAGTTTTTTTTTTGACAGTCTGCTGTCTGGGTGTTTCTTTCCTTCCTTAAGGGAGACATCCCTTCACTTTAGTTGGCAACTCCTCGACACGTGGAAAAAAAGTTGGTGGCGTCGCTCTTCGGAAGGACAGGTTATTACGCAACAATTTTTATAGAGGATCTAAAAACAGTTACTGTGGAGTGGTACACTAACAATTGTTTGTCACTTGTCTTGGAAAAAGTTCGGGAGAAACGACCTTGCAGTAGGATCCTTCACCACGACAACGCCTCGTCGCACACCGCCAAGCAAACAATCGACTACTTGGCGATGTCAGACGTGGAGTTACTGGGTCACTCGCCCTGTAGTCCCGACCTCGCACCTTTTATTTATTTCCGAAAATAAAAGAAAAACTTCGAGGAAAACGTTATATGGATGCCGAGGAAGCAGTGGCTGCGTTTCAAAATGCCGTCGAAGAGACCCCTAAGGACGAGTGGCCAAAGTGCTTTTCTCAGTGGTTCCATCGGATGCAGCGATGTATTCATGTAAATGGACACTATTTTGAAAAGGTGTAATAAAACTAATAACTTGCTAGTTTCTTCAGTTTTGATTTTCGAAGAAGTTTCAGGGTCACCCTCGTATTGCTTTGAAACTTGAACGTATTTGATCTTATCGACCTTGTACTTGACTTAATTTTTATTCAGTTCTCATTAATTTCGTCCTTATTTTCATTTCTCTAGCACTTTACTGCAATCTATTCACTGACATAAATATCAAACTAGGACTTATCCCAATGTCAGATAATGGAATGAAAATGGAGGTCGGAAATATTACGATGCACTTTTGAGAGTAAATTCCAAGACGATACACGTTCCCTGAGTAATATAAAAACGATAACGTCATGTCTAGATAAAGATAAACTATCAAAATGAGATAAAGTGCAGTAAAGTAAATACTCAGGCCAATAAACAAACAGTACGAGGAAATAGCAATAAACGTAGATTGCATTTACTTTTTCGTCTACGTAAACGATATGCTGTGTCCGGATGAACTATTATTAGTAGTAGGACCTGTATAACCTTGTTTGTACTGGTTCCATCTGACCGAAGCCCTGTGCTGACCCTGGCTGGACATCATCAGGTCGTACAGGACCTTTTACTGTTTGTTTTATAGTTATTTTAGTACAGAAGCTTGGATTTCTAAAGATGTGTTTTTTTTCTGCTTCGGTTTCCCGTAGGACCGTTCGGTCGATCGTTGTTAGTTGTTGCTGTCGTTTTAAGCATTTTAAATAGTGCAGATATACCTACTCGATGTAGAGTTTTCCAGTTGATTTCCAAATTGATCGACACGTCGCATCACGCATGTTATGGATGAAGCGCGTAATGGATCTTAAAACATCGTTAAGATAGACGAACGATAACTCTGTTCGACTTAATTAAGCGGGTCATGTATGATCTGCGAAGTTAATTACCGATGACCCAAATGTATTTCTTACATATCAACTCTGAATTAATTCAACCAACCTACCAACTCGGGTGTTACAGAACCATGTTTTCAAGACCTATCCTTATCTAGACCTAGCTTACTATATTAGTATCTAAATAAAAAAATATATGAGTGCCGCCGGTTATAATCGTGTGGGGCTCTCCGTAGGGCCGACACTGATATAAATAGCCTGGTCGATACTCACTCCAGACTCGAAGCTCGAAATCAGACCTAAATGCGTGGTACATCAGTCTGCTTACTTCGGAGACTAATAAATACTTTGTTACGCCACAGAATAAAATAATGCAGTAGGTCGATGTGTACCAGTAAGTTTTGTTGAACTTATTGATTTATTGTTTGGATCCATTGCTTGGTTGTACCAAACAATAGATTCAAACAGTAAATCAAGAAGCAAGTAAATGATAAATCATAAATGATTAATCACATTCATGTACAGCGCATCTAAAACGCGTTCATAAGCTGTAAGTGTCAAAATTGTTATGGAATATTGACACTGACAGCTCTTGAACTAGGTTTAAAAGTGCTGATCGCGTTCAGTTTCATTGGTGAAATCGGCACTAAGACATGTTGCCCCGAACTAAAATAAATTGGTATCAGTTCAAGAGAACGTTCTAGTTCATGCCAATGTGGTTCTTGGACAACTTTTTTCCATGATCCCATGGCTAAGGAAGGCTGTATTTCAAGCAGATATGCAGTTAGTAGCAGCACCTAATATGCAGTGGAAGGTAATTAATCTAGAGAACTGGGTAATCGATTTTTGTAAAAAATATCTAACCCGTTACTTACAGAAGCAGCTTAATAAATTTCGTTTCTATCTTAAGATATATTTGGAAATTATAGACAATATAGGCGGACATACATTATCAGTCAATGTTATAAATAAAACGGTCATTACAGGCTTCTGTTACATTTCAAATTATTTTGTTATTATTATTATATTTCGAAGAGTTTCAATAAAGCAGGTTCCGTAGTTGCAGAGAGGGTAAATTTATCCCAAGGACTCACTTAACTTTGTAGTTGAAAAGATGTTCTCCCATACATCGATATACGTCACGGCCAATTATCCAACGGCAAATTTAAGATTGTAATCTTTTTTTTTTATGTGATACAACTACAAACTAACAATTTTCTGACTTTTTCTATAATTATGCTGTGAGACCTTGCTTCTTGCTAAATGACAATGCCAGATCCTGCCCCAGCTGTTTACAGGAAATGTCAATTAATGAAAATAATTGTAATGATTAAAGGACCTTTTCAAAATACATTGTTTTTCAATAGAACTTGCCGATTACAAATCAATGATAAAAGGAATTCAACCCCAGAATTTCCTATTGCGTTACTTATTGCGCATGTTAAACAACAAAAAAAAAGTTTTAAATAGGTGAATGAATAAAACCTGTAAAACAAAAACTCATATTACGATTATAATAATTGCGTAATGCGTAACTAAAATGTTGTTTACATCGCTTTTTAACAATTATAAACTGCACCTAACCTATAATCAATGTCATTATAGTTTTAAGATTTTAACAGAAACCGCAAGTTCTACAGGCATTAGGACAAACGTTTAGTTAACAGTAATAAATAAGCTTTAAGATGCTGCATATTGCGGGCTTGTAAATAACTTTTTGATTTTAGTGGGGCAACGTTCTATAGAGTTTCTGGCATTGTCCTTTCATATTTATTTGCGAGTATCAAAATATGTCGCATTATATGGCCGTATTTTTAATAGTGTTGACTTGGATGATTAATTTTTTTAGAGCTCCCAAGGGAATGTAGACCTACTTATTTGATATTTATTTAAACATTAAACCTGCACGCGTTCCTGAGAGTAAGGGTCTTGACGGACTGACAGACAGACAAACAGACGGATGGATAGACCGACGAGCGGACAACGAAGTGATCCTATATGAATTTCGTTTTATTTCTTTTGAGGTACGGAGCCCTAAATTAAAGAAGCCGAAAAAGTTTTAATTGACGCGTGTAGTTTAAATGACACTAGTACCGACCAATAATTAAAGTCTTGTTACGTTAGTGATTAAATTCTAGTTAATAGGGGCAGATAATTACATTTAACAGTTACTAATTGACGGTAGATTAACGTGAAGTCTTTATTACTTTAGGAATTAATTGCAGTTTCCGTTTCGCCTCTATTGTTTCAAAATCACTTTGTTTGACTTGACCTACCACTAACTTGGTGTGCAGGTAATCTTTGGTCCTTGTTTAGACTATAAAACTGATCACAGAGCCTTAAGGGGCCTACAGGACTTAAACGCATGTTTTATGATGCCTAAAAGTATATTATATGATAAACTACAATAAACAATATGATACAAAAAAAGTCTCTTAAAATTTCTTTTAACGATTAATAACCAGACTAATTAATATACATGCAATAATTTAGATTTTTGTCAGATTATTCTACAAACAACATATTAACGTAATAGTGTTTTATTTTTTAATCCAATCAATAGATCAATCACTTCATTTTTTGCATTAAATAAACCAGCGTTGTGTCATAACGTTTCTCTTTCTTTTCTATGCAGTCTGACGGTGACCGCGACTTAGGGTGGATTTCACTAATGAAACTGAGCGCGCTCAGTACATAAACTACGTTTAAGAGCTGTCAGTGTCATTATTTTCTATGGATTAATGGCACTGACGGCTCTTGAACGCGTTTAAGATGTCCTGAACACGTTCAGTAATATTGGTGAAATCGGCACTTAGCTCTTGTCAGCCCCATAAC
The DNA here is from genome assembly GCA_963555695.1 of Dasypolia templi. NCBI lineage: Eukaryota > Metazoa > Arthropoda > Insecta > Lepidoptera > Noctuidae > Dasypolia > Dasypolia templi. The sequence goes on along the minus strand of OY743148.1, from coordinate 1,976,646 downwards.
GGTAAAACTTTACTAGCCACCCGCCCCTGCTTCGCACGGTTTTTACGACTTGACAAAAAGAAAAAACATCGAGATTTCTTAATTATTTGTGAGTTTAATATTAATGTATTATACATAAAGGTTCTCCCGTAAGTCAACTTCAAGCCGGAATCCGGTGGTGAGTCAAGTCAGCCGGAGTCGGGTGATAGGTGCGTCACCCGACTCCGGCTTGACGTCGACTTACGGGACATCCTGTATATAACTTCCGGAATAAATTATGTCATTAAAATCTGTTGCGTGGTTTAGTATTTAAGAGGAAGTCTGTAAGTGACACCGGTGACTGAAAAGTTGTCATGATATGGGCATGTGATGCGGAAGAAGTGAAGAAAATGTCAGGAAAGTTTTAAGTATAAATGTGGATGGCTATGCAAGTAGGCGAAGGCCAAAGAAACGATGGACGGACTGTGTGAAAGATGATATGGATAGAAAGGGAGTACTACCGGGACGACTAATAGAGAAGTATGGAAGGAAGGGAGATGTTGCGCCGGCTACACATAAGTTGGGTTTAGGAGAACGATGTGTTTAGAAGAACAACGTGGTCACACGGACAGACACGAAAAGCGACTTTAAATTATAATATGTCTAAATATAGATAGACATGAAGAAGCATGACCCTAGTGCTTCATTCAATCTGTTCTAATATAGGTAGGTACAGTAGAACTATTTTCTTAATGTCCCTCTCGGCAATCTGTCGTGCCAGCGACTTTAGCAGCTTTCCTCCAATTTAAAAAAATTATTACATTAAGTACCTATATTTATTTATTAACTATTACCACTTACATTTGTTTTTACAGGTGAGACCCAATACAACAATGTAGTCACAATTTCTACACTCAGAGACGTCACCTAAACACCACCAACAAAAATGAAATGTTTTTAATTTGCCACATTTTACTGACAGGGTTCAAATTTTCACCTGCCGATTAAAATGAATGATTAGTTTACAAGTAACGACTCTGAGTACACAGGCACAAGTCATACGGAGGACAACATGGCAAGTGTCACCCTCTGAAATTCTTGCTAAAGAGCAAGTAAAGATGACCAATCGCAGAGAAACGCTGTTGAGTATCTTTATACCCCGCCCCACCCGGGCCACCGGAACTTTAAACAGCCTCTCTCTCGGCCCTTGCAGCAGGTTACTGTTTGGAACGAGCAATGCCAACAATTCTAGTATTTGCGGACTGTTGAGCATAACACGAAAAACCATATACATATATTTAGCTAGTGCAAAGTTGCGCCTTACCTTAGCTTATAGTAACCAACCATCCCTATTACAAACAGGATTGGATACATAAGTGGATAGAAAGGAAGAAAATGTATTTTGCATTTTTTCTACCATAAGACAATTCTTCGTTTCAAATGGATTCCAGATGATAGCACTTCGTTAGGTTACATCTTAGTAAAGCATTATAATGTGACCAGACAGCTGCTGTGTTAGTAAATTCACGGGTTTCACGCATTACAGATCCCAGATTCTTGAAGGCTTTCTTTTTCACCTGTACAATATGTGTACGAAACGACAAATCTTCAGAGAAAGTGACACCAAGATCTCGCACCGACACTACTCGCGGTATCACATGCCCGTCCATGCTATATTCATGACGTCGGGGAACCACGGCCCGCGTTTATGACATCACATTACACTTTGCCACATTAAAGAGTTGTTTGTTCTAAATACTCCATCCTACCACCCGATCAATGTCCTGCTGCAGCAGTTCGCAGTGCGACTGATTGGCTATGCGCAAGAACAGTTTCAAATAATCGGTAAATAATAAGCAACTAGCATCTTAAACAATTTCAGGAACTAAAAGAGAATTAACAACTCTATATACCTCCAAGTCGATTGAGAGTTTCCGGTCTGCACCAAGTGCAAAGAGCAACTGATAGAAATCCGACGAAACACGAAGTTTGCCGATAGACATTAAGAAAAAAGATGAATTGTACATACTTCCATTTTTTTTCTCATGAATCTCAAACAAAACTAGTTACAATGTAAATGTATTCATATTATTATCGCCCTTTTCCTGTAAACCCAGAACAACTACACCATTAAAACATTAACACACTACTCATAACAGTTATCAACAAAGTTTGAGTTAATTACTTCAATTAATGATGTCGAGTTTTTAACGGTACCTTCAACCCACAATCAGATATCGAAGGACCATTGTTATTAACGTACGCTAGAAAACTCATAAGGTCGTAAGTAGTTTTAAAAAAGTACTTTCAAATTACTGCCCTGGCTTATCACACTTGGCAACAAGGTAAAATTTGGTTCTACCGGGCATATTGGGCACTTCACCTCTCTAATTTTTATTCGCCTCACTGTGCTATCTCTACAATTTACCGCATACTGCGCTGAATCGGTGATGGTGTGCAAAGTGTTCAAACAGCTAAAAAATTGCGTATTGTATGAGCTCGGTCTACTGTATTCATTCATTCTGTGGCTAACGTTCATGTGAGTTCACCATTATCAACAACATCAGCGTGAAATATTCGGAGAAAGTTTTGTTTTGGCGTAATTTAAGCGCGCAGTACTTAAGGTGCTTTGTTGTAGATATTACGCAATGTGTTACTACGAGAGTTTGCTCTTGAAACTTTTGAAGGACGAGGAGTAAAACTTTCACAGAATTATTACTGGGCAGATCTGTTAAAATACGTTCATGTTGTAAATAATATTGTTTTGATGAGGAAAATTGGTAGGTGCTACTGAGAGACAATCCTGTTTACTAATATTAATCTGGAGAAGTTTTGAAAACGTTTCTTTATGTCGGCTTCTTCTTAAAATACTTTGGAAATTTGTGCCTGCAAATTCATTAACCAAACCGCAAACTCAAACTCAAACTCAAAGCATTTATTTCAAATAAACCAATTACAGGCACTTTTGAATTGTCAAGGTCGGTCGGTCAGAAAAATGAAGCTAGTGGCCCATTCCAAAGCGTAGTAGGTACCTATGGAGAAGAACGGGCAAGAAACTCCACGGACACTCTTTTAAATCAAATTATGTTTACAATCGATTGGTTACATCATTCATGTTGAAATTATGCATGTGAGAACGATGCAGAACGTTAAAAGCGTCCGTTATTTAAATATGAAAACAATTCGAAAATAAAATTTAATTAAAATACGCTAAAATTTAATCAAACGCTGGCCAAACCGGAAATACCCCTTACTAACCAATCTAACCCCTTATCCTTAGAGCAGTAGGCACCTAAAAACCCATAACGTAAAAAACCGTCACAATATTATGAATGAGTTGAGTTGGTCCCACGGTGTCGTGTTGGACCGGTCACGGCGACCTTGTCAAGGCGAACCGGTTACATATCGCACCTTGCCGAGGAATGTTAATAGCCATCTCTATTTGTTGCTAGCGTTGGAGCAGTGAAGGGCCTGATACAACAGATGTTTTGTCTCTGGATTGGCTAATGGGATTCTTCGTATGCCATGCGTTTTAAGGAACAGTAAACTGTTACACTATAACTTAAAATAGTTTAACGAAACCATGTTTTGATAATAGTGTAACCAATAACAATAAAAGGTGAGGAGATCAGTAATTCGCAACCTATTTCCATTCCACTTTCCAGGACCTGCTCCTGTGCCCGATAATTCCGGTGGCATTGATGTTGAAGATAGTGTCTCATGCATCGGATCGATTGGTCTGTCTCATTCTCGAGTTTTAGAGTTATTAAAGACCTTGGACCCCTTCAAATCCGTCGGTCCAGATCATATGCCTCCGGTCTTTATTGTGAATGGTGCTGACAGTCTGGTTGTACCACTATGTATTTTATTCAGGCGATCACTTTCGGAAGGCATCGTTCCGAAAATATGGAAGTCGGCATTCGTTACCCCAGTTTTCAAAAAAGGTGCTAAGTCGGATATCTCTAATTATCGACCAATATCTAAGATATGTCTGTTTTCCAAAATCCTCGAACGCATGGTATTTGCTGACGTATATGCTGCTATGAAATGTAACTTCGGTGATGAGCAACATGGTTTTCTCAAGAAGCGTTCCACTACATCTAACTTAATATTGTCCCATGAGTTTATATCCGAAGGTATGGAACAGCGTGCACAAGTTGACGTTCTTTATACTGATTACAGTAAATGCTTTGATCGTATTGATCATGGGCTGCTCTTGGAGAAGCTAATAAGAGCTGGAATTCATGGAGATTTGTATCGTTGGTTCTCCTCTTATATTGAGAACAGGACGCAGGCTGTGGTGCTTCAGGGGTACACATCTGGATGGTATTCTGTCCCCCTCTGGAGTACCTCAGGGTTCAATTTTGGGGTCTTTATTGTTTACTCTTTTTATTGCTGACGTGGGCATTGTTTTGAAACATCATATATTTTACTTTATGCTGACGATATGAAGGTTCATAAAATTATCCGAGACATATCTGATACACAACTGTTACAAGCTGATTTGAATAGATTTGAAAAATACTTTAGACGAAACAGGCTTGAGTTGAATGTTTCCAAATGTTTTCTCATGATTTTTACACGCCAGAAGTCTGTAATTAACTCCAAATATAAACTTTACAATAAAAGCATAGGCTAAGTCAATAAATAGTATTAGGGATCTTGGTGTTATACAAGACAGCAGACTACTGTTCGAGCAGCATATTGATAACATAGTAAATAAGGCGTCGAGAGCACTTGGTTTCATAATGAGAACCTCTGCATGTTTCCGATCACGTAAACCAATCAAAGTCTTGTATTGTTCGTTCGTACGCAGCCACCTTGAGTATGCATCACAAGTCTGGAACCCTCAATACGGGATCTACAAGTCTCGTATTGAGTGCATTCAGAGAAAATTTCTTAAGTATCTTGATTACAGGGCAAAACAAGTGTCTGTTAATTACAATCACCGATGCAGAAGGTACCAATTTCTACCCCTCGACCGTAGACGTTATATTAATGATGTATGCTACTTGTTTAATATCGCAAATGATTAAATTGCCTGTCCTGAACTTGTTTCAAGATTAAGGATGCGCACTAATCAGTTGGGGCTGCGACAGCGACCTCTTCTACATGTACCTTATGCAAGCACAAATTAGCACAAAAACGGCGTAATGCATATTTTCTGAGAGCTAGTCGTAGTTTTAATGAAATCTCTTGCGAGCACGGCATTGACCTTTTCTGCACCAATGCAAGCACAGTTAGGAATCTCTTAGCAGAGCAATTTTTTGTACAAGAAGCACCTGCCACCTAGCCGTTTATTCTCCAACTAAAGTTCGTAGTCGATTGAACGAAATCAACCAATTGAGGAAATAACTTCATGGTGAGTGTGAGGGTGTATTAATTTTGTGTTTTTTTTTTTCTGTGGAGGCTTGTAATTAGCAATTTAGCTACATATTAGTGTTATTACAATGTTATTAGTCTGGAAGCCTTCCTAAAATAAAATAAATAAATAACGCTGTCCATATTTGAACATAAAAGTTCAAGAAAATAAAGAGTTATCATCGCTAGTGATACGAAGCACGTACTTAGCTACTAGAGCATACAAAAAATAAGATTAAGTACCTGAATACTTACGCGACATAAATTTGATAATGATGTTCAAAAAGAGAACACACCGGCATCGGCATGGGAAAGAGCAGTGAATGTAGAAGCATGGTTAAAAATATACTGTAAGTTTTCACGCTTATTTTTTACAGTTAAAATTCGATAATTTGATAAGTGCAATCTGAAGTCATCACATTAACTGAACACAGCACTCTAGTCTCTTCGAAGGCTTTAATTTGGGAATGATATAATTCCTCATCTTACAAAAGAGATCTTGCTTGGTTCTCGTTTTGCCATATCAAAACATGACCTAGATCTGTATCTTAATTAACATGATTATGAAATCCATGCATTTTGTAACAATTCAAACTATTTTGTTCTTAATTACTGAACACAAGCGCTGAGCATTGCACGCACACAAGATTTTGCAAAAGTAATCAAGATCACGCTTTGCAAGCAAACAAAGGTGCTAGTTTCAATTTTGCATAAAACATAGCATTCCTCTTATTGTGTAAAGATATATTAATAAGGTCGCTAAGAAATTCTTCTGATAGCTAGATTAGAGCTAGATAGACTGATACTGAGGCAATGAGGCGGGGTCGTGGCAGGCTACGTAGGAGATGGTGCGACGAGCTGGATAGGTTCTGTCAAACCTGGCTCGCGAAAGATCGAAGCCTTTGTCGGGAGTAAGGCGGGCTTTAAAAATAAACTTGTCAAGCAATACTCGTACACACACTCGTATGTAATAGAAAGAGACAAAGAGGGAGAAAAAGTGAGAATTTAATTCTTGTTTTTAATACAGAGGCATCTAGTATAGGTTTTTAGAAGTTGTCATAAAGTGGTCGCCATCTTTGATTTTCATTTGGTCCTCACTATCGGCCTTAGCACCAACGAAAACCATGGAACCTATCTCTCTCTCTCTCTGTCTCTCCCTCTCTCTCTCTCTCTCTCTCTCTCTCTTTATATTATTTATATTGGAAAGAGACATAGAGTGAGAGAAATTCGAAATAACTTGACGATTTCTTCCAGTTAACTCCTACCACAACTTCGTTTCAAAAAAAGATACAAGGTGAATCCACTACGGTACAAAAAACTTCGTCATATCATCATTACAAACCCGCGCATTAAGCGGAGTCACTATTAGTACTACTCTGTCAAGAAAGTACCGGGAAAAGATCAATAATATACAAAATGTTAGTTATTCATCCAAATTAATATTATCGCCTTCAAAGTATGCTCCTTCTGACACTTACGCCAACGAATAATCCAATCAACAAAACAATTTTTTAAACGCTTTTTCGGAATTTGCTTAGTGTAGTTCTCGCCGCGAATTCTCCTTTATGTCTTCTACTGGATGAAAAGGGGTAGGTACCACAAGCGGTAATAAGAGTTTAGGAAAAAGAAAGAAGTCGGCTGGCGACATAAATTCGTTCACAATGATGGCCTTATGCGAAAGCGTACAATCGTGATGCAAAATCCAAGAATTTTCTATCCAAAAATCTGGCCTATTTTCGTCGAATTTCCTCTCTTAAACATTCGGCGTTTAAGAGAGGAAATTCGACGAAAATAGGCCAGATTTTTGGATAGAAAATTCTAAATCGCTCAAATAATATTTTTTATTTACTGTTTGACCTTCCGGCAATAATTCCGAGTGCACAACACCGCGATAGTTTAATAAAACAGTCAACATGACTTTGACTTTCGATCGACTTTGGCGTGGTTTTTCCGGGTTCGGTTTAGTTGGAAGGCGCCACTCCGAAGCTTGTTGTCTAGTTTGCATGTCAAACTCGTAAACCCATCTCGACACCAGTAACAATGCGTTTCATGAGTCTGGGTCGGAATTGACTCGTTCTAGCATGTCCTCAGGAACTCTTATGCGATTGAGTTTTTGGAGGAAATTCAGGTCTTTTTTCTCAGCTCTTTTCTTTCAGCGGCAACATGTTTCATACCCAAGTGATTATTTAAAATCGTAAAGATCGACTCGTGAGATACAGAAAGTTTAGCGGATATCTCTCTCAAACTTGAATGAGGATTTTCAGTCACAATTTCCTTTTGTGATGTTAACTTCAGTTGAAGACGTTGATGGCCTACCAGAGCGAGGAAAATCTTCCATCACATCTCGACCACTTTTGAACGCTTTGTACCACTTATAAGTACGTGTTTTTGAGAAAGTCGATTCACTGTAAGCTTTCTGTTACATTTTCAGTGACTCTGAACACGCAGTTCAATGCCTTTGTCCATTAAGAAATTCGCAAAAAAAAAAAAACACTGTATTTAATCTAAATAACAGATGCAAATCAAACTACGTGCTAAAATGAAAAACAGTTGTACCAGTCTAACAGCATAAAAAAAAACAAAATTTTTGAACCATAAACAAATCATCCATTGCCGATACTTTTTTGACAGAATCAATGTATCGTTTCTGAGGTCACACAGACACAGTTAGAAAGAACTTTACGGACCGTTATGTAATGGAACAGGTAGTCAGTAAGAAGGAGTACTGATAGACATACAGAATTACAGATATAGCCTATTCAAATCGAATTCAATTTACTTTGACACAAGCGCACCGCGAAATACACTTACATTGCGTCTACCGAAATACTTATTGAATTATCGGATTCCCAATTTTGGAAGTAGGTAGGTACCATGTGTACCTACCTACCTTTCTATTCTCACCTTTCAATGACGGCTTAAAACCCAATGTACTGTATGTAGCCTATATTAACTTCACTTGAATGCTCAAAAGTAAGTTATGTCTCAAGGTACCTGGAAATAATTCTCCAATATACTGACATTGAAAAGTAAATTAATAATGCTTGGACGGCTCATGAAGTTTCGCAATGATTGATGTCATTTTTCTAAGAGCAAGAATACAGTACTTTTTGGATGGGTTGTTTTTCAAGATGGTCTACGCAAGTTGTCTTAACATCACTATTGATAGCTAACAAAATAATAGTCACTGAGGTCCTAGTATATTGTGAAGCATATCCAGAAAACTTACTATACCTACAAATACCGAAACCATTACACAGCACATTGCAATGCCACCAAAGCTTTTACCGCCTAATCAATTAACGATTTTCGCAGAAAGGCGCAGAAATCAATATTTTTATTCGCCCATTCATCCTTTAAAATATGTTCTACCTATATCTTATGCTTCACCTAATTCTTCACGTTGACAGCGTATACTAGTATTTCAGTGATTAGTGTATTGAATAGAACAATTGACAGAAGGACCAACCATAGAAAGTGGAGAAAAAAATAACTTGATGCCTAACGAAACGTAAAAGTCAATGAAGTGAGTACGATCGGAGCTGTTTCCATTTTTCTTATCGATTTTAAACCCACTAGAAAACCTGATTTCGAATTTGATAGCATATTTTGTGTTTTTCTTCATTACAATGTTTGTGGTGATCCACGATCAGCATTCATAATAAATCTAAAAAGCTATACATAATGTTGTGAAAGCTTCTCTGACCATAATAAAGAATGCTTTCCGTCTTACGAGCTCATCAAAGATGTATATGAATATCTTCATGAAATGCATTTCTGTCCTCATCAACTCGCATGTGGTATTCTAAATAAGCATTCTGAATCTCCTCACATCATGATTGTACCGGGTCCATTAGCCAGCATACGGGTGCTCTCAGCGAAAATTTAAACGTATTTGCCATTCGCCTGTGCGGTTATATCTAGTGACCGTAACGTTGTAAATAACTAATGTGTTCTCTGAAGGATGGGGCATGGCGGCGCGAGAGGCGGCAAGAGGCCCGAAATTGTGCTGAAAGTGGGTACTTGAAAGTTTTCAGGCTTTTTGAACAGTGTAGCATTACGCTGCTAGGTTGTTTTTTTTTAATGGTGTCTGTTAATGAAGAAATTCTTGTCTCCTCTTGTTTTAATTCCTTCACCTTAATGACAGGAATCATTCCTGTCAAGGAATTCAGTGATTCATTGATTTGCACGCATAGGCTTTCATCAGAACACTTAACTATACACACACACACACATATATTATGTACACAATGCCTTAAGGATGCTCATAAATATTAATACTCCATCCACAACACGTGCTCAATCTACAAAATGTGGATTTACCTTTCAACAATATTACTATGAATTAATTATTTACTTTCTCATATTAATTAAGTTTTCAGTTTAAATAATATAGTTAAATAATAATCAGCCTGTATTGTCCCACTGCAAGGCAAAAGCCTCACTTTTCTTTTTCAGTCAATTCGATCCTGAGCCAATATGGACCAATCCATCCTGTAAGCTTCAAGTTCATCCCGCAATCTATAATAGCTTTCAGTCGTGCATTAAAATTAAAACTTTTATCAATAAAACCATCCACACCGTTAAACGATTGCTTATTGAAGTGAAATAGCTTAAACTACCCTCCAGCGTTTATCCTCCATGTGGCAAAGTTAGCAGATTAGTTGAGACTCGGGAATTTGTTGCTTTTAGAGAGGCTAATTACTTATTAACTTATTATAGCTAGCTGATAGCTCGCTACAAGGTTTGTGGGCCCTTGTGTCACAAGTCACATAAATGCGGATATTGGGATAGTAACGTATGGTTATCTACTCATGTGGAGTTCCTTGAAATCGTGGACGATGTAAGTTTTTCGCCGACTGTCAAAATTATACTATTATCTGTATTGTTTGCTTAGCAGACTTTACGTCTAGCCCCTTTTGAGAAAAGCCTTCCTTAAATGTAATGCTTCTTAATTATATGTATATTCTCACTTAATTCCATTCCATTGATATTTATAAATTCGGACTCAATAGAAATTAACTGATAATCACGACCCGGTGGGCAGGCCACGTGCAAAATGTAAAAAAGTTGTTAAATATAACCTTGGTACGAAGTCTGGGTAGCTTTCGGCTCTAACAGATGTCTACGTCTGCGCCCACACGAGCTTTATATTGAAGGGCAATTTTAAGCTCTCAAAGCTTTCAGCACAGTTTTAAGTACAGTCGAGTTCACTAATATATTGGCAGTGACAATGTTTCAAAATATTGATAGCGTTAAAATTATCAAAAATATCTATACAAGCTTAGACATCAATAAAATGTTACCCACCAAAAACATTCTGTAAAAAACTAGCCAAGTCTCGATGGAGCTGCTTGTTTATCTCTAAAAAGTAATTAAATCTAGACAAAGTCGTGCCAAGTCTAAGGTTCCTTACTGCGATATCTTTATTATTATAATTAATGTTGTGTGACTTGGCCGTTGAACATTCTATGATTAGAAGTCCGTCTGTACTGGAAATTATTTTTTATACTGTTTGGCAGACTTGGCTAGTTTTTACAGAATGTTTTTGGTGGGATTTCACTTCTTTTTGTAGAAACGTGGGCAAAGCAGAAGGGGAGGCATTCGCCCAGCAGTGGGACGCTATAGGCTAGATTAAATTAGAAGATGTGTCCCACTTCGCTGGGTTTTTGCAATGACAGTCGATTTTTTTATGTACCAATAGTAGAAGGGGGCATTACCATTTCTCTAATACAGCTGAGACCAGCTGAGGGTTCTTCATCAGATACTTCAGACCTTCGATTTTTGACATTAAATGAAGCGGCCCACCAAGTTAAATATTTTTTGTAAAGGCGGTATGTCGATCTCTAATAGTTTGGTTGGGTTCTTGTGTTTTCTAATCAGGGTCACCAGGTACTCCAGATCTTCGATTATCCTAGTTTTTATAGTTTCCCTTTATTTGGAAATGTGGTACAGAGTTACGGTTTTATGGCCACCATAAAACCGTAACTCTGTACCAAATTTCATCTGTCTGAGTTTATGGGAAGTACTAGTTCTATTCTGATGATCATGAGTGAGTGAGTGAGTGTCATAAATGCGAAACTTTGCTTTCGCTTAACTTCGGATCTAAATGACCTGCAGACTTGAAATTTTGGATTTCAAGTATGTGATTATAGCTTACTGGATGACGAAAATTTCTGCGTTCTGGTCTTATCCAGAGGTTCTCAAATAGGGGCCTGAAAATGCGGCGAAATGGTTCCAGTAAAGGATGGTACGGCAGTGTTAGCTTCGCGCTCGACTTGGCGGGGGCACTGCCGTGCCCCCCGGTCATATAAACTGTTCATATATACTACTCTGTGTAAAAAGTATCGGGAATATGTCAATAAAAAGACCGGCGTTAAAGAGGTCGTTCTAATTTTTTTACTGCAGGTTGGTAGCACTGTACTGATTTAGCGCGCAAAATTTGAGCGGGATCTGTCATTTAATTTGTTTTAAACTACACTTTTTGTTGGTTATAGTTTTGAGTCCTCGGCGATTTTTACAATGGAAAATATTGTTGAACAAAGAGTGTGCCTTAAATTTTGTGTTTCAAATGATATTTCATGTGGTGAATCACTACAAATGTTGCGAAATACCTACGGCGAATCGTGTATATCGAAAACAAGGGCTTATGAATGGTATAAGGCTTTTAAAGAAGGCCGAGAAGTAGTAGTAGACTTACCTCGTTCTGGTAGACCTTCAACCGCTACGACCAAAGAAAACATCGACAGAATCAAGAAGCTAGTGCTCGAAAATCGACGTATGAGTCTGAGAGAGTTGGCTAGTGAGGTGAAAATATATTTTAAGTCCGTCCACAACATTCTCATTGACATTTTAGGCATGAAACGCGTCGCCGCTCGACTAGTTCCAAAAGAGCTCAATTTTGTTCAAAAAGCGCAGCGAAAGCATGTCGCTGAAGACATGGTTTCCCGAGCTTCTACGGATCCGAACTTTATGAAACGTATAATAACTGGCGACGAGACATGGGTTTATGAGTACGACATGCAAACAAGCCAACAGTCTTCAGAATGGCGTCTCGAAAACGATCCGAAACCCAAAAAACCGCGGCAAAGTCGCTTCAAAATCAAGGTGATGTTGACAGTTTTTTTTTGACTACCGTGGTGTGGTTCACTCCGAATTCCTTCCAGAGGGAGAAACAGTGAATAAAGAATATTATTTAGGCGTCATGAAGCGTTTGCGTGAGAGTATCCGCCGAAAACGTCCAGATTTGTGGCAACACAACTCATGGATGCTGCACCATGATAATGCACCATCACACACAGCCATTATAGTGAAAGAGTTTTTAGCGAAAAATTCAACAAAAGTTCTCGACCAAGCACCGTATTCACCTGATATGGCTCCGTCTGACTTTTTTTTATTTCCCAAGTTAAAATTACCACTTCGAGGAAAACGTTTTGAGTCGATAGAAGCCATAAAAGAAAATTCGCTGAATGAGCTAAAGGCCATACCGCAAATAGCCTATGAAAAATGTATGGAAGACTGGGTGAAGCGGTGGAGATGTTGTATTGCAAGCGATGGGGCCTACTTTGAAGGCGATAAAATAAATTTAGATGAATAATTTGTATTTTTTGATTTATTGACAAATTCCCGATACTTAGTACACAGAATGTATGTTACGGTAATGCAGTCAAAAATATCTGACTACCCTTCGTAACGTAAATATCTAAATACTCTAGATTTCAATATATTTGGTGCAACCTAGGATTCGTAAATATCTATACAGATTTGAATTATCAACTTAATACTCTTTACCATTAAATTTATTTTTGCTTGCCGGTGCAGAAGTACGAGTAATAATGCAATGTTGCCGTTCGTAAAACGACTGTACCAATCTGTCAACGTTCGAATTCGGCGGCGGCGATCTCTCGCATCCGGCCCTGGTCCAAGCCATGATTCGGAGCGAGAGCGAATCTGAAGCCGTCACCTCCTTTTGCGAAGCAGTAATGCTTGCGCAGTATGAGGCCTGGTGCGCGTGAGCGCGCAAGAGATGCCCTGGGCGTCGGGAATCGCCAGCAGATTCTCGGCCACCATCGGCGCGGGCTTGCGGTAAGGACCAAGCCCGGCCCGACGGCGCGTCGTGTTCCTGTTCCTCAATGAGATGTCAGCACTAAATGACGGGGACCGATAGGGCCAATGCCTACCAGGGTCGCAGGTTGTTCGAAAGAGATACCGAGGCCCTGACAAAAACATCTGAAGCAACACGGCTGGTTTTAGTCAGTCATTTGGTTATTTCCCACCCTAAAAAAAGGGTCCCCGAAGACTATACCTACTTATTTGTTTAAAACTTCGAGACATTTCAAATTGTCAATATAATTTTAATAGAAATATTGCATAGATATTCGTGAACTTAACTTTGTGCTAAATAATATGAACAAGAGATTGCACACATTTTTTGAGTCTTTGTCTGTAGCAATATATTGATTTAATGTAGTCACGTATTTATGATGTCAAACATTGTTTACAATTTATTGTAAGGCAAAGACGTTTAGAGTTTTATGAAACTTACCATTGCCTATATATTTTTGACTCATGAACATGCTCAGATATTAAAGAACTCGACTGTACCTACAACGACTACACGTTTTTTGCCTTTTGATGCTATTCTTTGAAGCTTTTGTACCTCCAATCAAAAGACAAGCTAATTTGAATGTCAGATATCAGACTAATCAAAATACTTATTTCAGCAAAGAAAAAACAACATCGGTCAAAGAATGTGCAAATTTTAAAAAGATGTTAAATATAATCTCGGTGGGCGAACTCTGCCCAACCGTAAGCTTCAACACAGATGTCTTCGCCCACTCCTATTTTAGCTTTAATTCCCTTTAAAAGTAAATTATTTTTGGCCAAGTTGAACACTCCTGGCGTTCTGTTTGCCAAATTATTAATTCGAAACGGATAATTCATGTTCCTTTTGTCAGACTGATTTATGTATGTATGAACGGCTTGGCTGTCTCTAGTTTGCTGGGATACTGCAGTGGCTTGGTGTTTGTGAATGGTCATAACTTGTCACGTTTGACAAATAATATTGACGTGCCCTATAATTGAAATGACATTTGTAATAGCTGGGTTTGATGTATTGGCAGGTATACAGTTTGAGCTGACTTGTATGCTTTACTTCTAATTGAGGTTATTTAATCTTGTAAGTAGTATAAAATATATCCTATAGAGTAGATTACCTACTCAATAGGTTATATTTTTCTACATTTTCTTAGTCCTCCATAAAAGTACTAGAATACCCGCATTTTAAAGTAAATTTTCACATGTTCAATTTTCTCGTTCATAAAGTATATAGTTTAACCGACCACACACAGTTTCGCAGACGTTCTGAAAGTCAATTGAGAGGAACGGGTTACTTATGCGTTACGTTACATGTATTGTTATTTCTAAACCTAAAACCAGCTAGACTTGACTACAAAGGTGTAACCTCATTTTGTATGGAATTTAAGTTCAACATTGCTAAAGGCAGCAATGTCCCGAAGGGTTTTTAGTGATAATCTTAGTCTGTTTAAAAACCGCGATAAATCCATACTTGATACAAGCATACTAATTGGGGTTAACATCAAAGGCATGAAACTGTTAATTAACAGATTTTCTCTTATGGCAACGAAAATAACAGTTTTTTGGTTTTAATAGACGAGTAACATTGCCACATTCATGTAGAAGCGAGCAGGATAACATGATCAAGAAGTTTCTAAACTTTGAATAGGCTCGCGTTGGACCACTGCGTTGCGCGACAGCAAAACAGGGTTGTTCACTCGTATATTTGTATGTGAGATTTTTTATAACCTGGAAGCATCCTAACGGCTGGATGGTGAGGTCTCTATCGCTTCATCGTGGCCGCTCGGTGTTTCAAGCTCATCTCACTTTTCAAGCAGTCTGATGCAGTAGGTAGCGTCAGGCTGTTTGAAAAGTTAACTTCGTTTGAACGTTGTAGCTGTAGTCGTTTTTTTTAAGTTATAAAGGACTTGCTTACAATAAGTTCATAATCGTCAAAAATATGTCGAAGAAAATGGTAGTGTTCATAAAGACTACTACATTATTCATCCTACTTGTGGGCCTCAAACTTTTTTCCATAGAATCCCCTGCGACGAATTTATCAGCTTATAATATTGTCGCATTCCCGATCCAATTACATAAAACCATTCTTTCTTCAATAGTCATAATCACCAAACTCATCTTATTCAAACGAACGGCTTCACAATTCCGCGACTCCATTGTTCTAACTCGAAACTGGTTTCATCCGGCGTGATCCGCCGTAATCCGGTTATATCCGGCCGGCGGCGACGGCTATAGGCAATGTAAGAAAGTGCAAAAGGCACACTTTTAGTTATACATATTTAATAAGGAACTTTTTTAACTACACGAAAGAATCTAGCGAAAACACAACTGATACCACGCGATTTGGCTCACCTGCCTTTGTTGGCGTGACTGAGATTAGTTGATCAAATAGAGGATATAATTCACACCTGTTATCGAATTTGCAATCAAAAGACGTATTTTACTGTTTTGATGCATTTCTATATCGTGTATTGTATCAAGTTAGCTTTCTCTACTTATCTACAGTGTGTATTGTACGCCGGTTGGTTAAGTTAATCGTTGCCGAAGTAAATGGCTTTTAAAAATCGACGCTGAACTGTAAACGGGGATATGGTTTATTGGATAATCGACTTTATTTTTGTTCGCTCCTGTCCGGTTCTGGGAAAGAGAGGAGTTTATAGAGTAAGTGCTGGGGTTGGATTGTCAGTGTAACTTACATGTATTCTCATATTTTGTGAGAGCAATCAGTTCAACAGTAAGCCGCACGATTTTCGCCTCACGAAAATCGGCTGTCTAAATAAGTTATCTTTTTATTAACTAACCCATATGGATGTTGCTTCTCCGAAATAAAGATTATTTTAATTTATTTATTTTACATGACAATTCGGCTAGGCCACTGACAGGTGTCTAAAATCGCAAGTTCCAAAGTACAATAGGTTTGACTGTTTTCGTGCGGCGAGAGGTCGCAGCTTTCGGGGGGTGACTAAAATCGACCGTGAAAATGCTCAGTCGCAGGTGATCGCCCGCCGCATGAAGGTCGACCGACAGTGTTCTGTAATTTTTATTGACCTGTGTAAATACCTGTATGACCGACCTGTATGCGACCAGCCGCACGGTGGAAATCGACCTAGTGTAAATCCCCATAGCAGAGTGTAGAATTTATTTAATGTCTTATAACTCATTCATCAAATGTAAAAGCCTATCACGATTGTAAAACTTACTGGTGTTTTAACTGAAGCCCTTCCTCTACGTCCGTGAATTATATCTCCCGTTGTTGTTGATGCGAGGCAGGCCAGCAGCAGATCAACGATGATATGGCTTCGCTGTATGATTCTCACCTTAAACCACATGTTACATCTACCTATACATTTTCACTTCTCCGATTTCCAAACAAACAAATATTAACTCGATTTGAATCAAGTGCAAAGTGGCCACACAACCGAGTCCCCGTATTGTAGTCAGTACGGAACCCGCAAGCCATTTGTCGTGATATCGCATTGTGATCACAATTGTGTCAATGAGCACCCCAATTATCCATTCCCCACAATTGGTTTATCTCGTGGGATCACAAATATCTTGAGGTGCAGAAGAAATCATTTGTTATTGAGAATTATATGACGACGCTCTTGCAGGTCAGGTCAGATTATTCAATCATGGTAATATCTTCAGGTTGTTTGTTGTCCTTTTTCTGGCATCTGGCACCGCCCGGAGTCGGTGGATAAGTTACGCTGATCTGAAAGTTTTTTTTTGTAGCTAATTTAAGTATTATTATTGTGTTACATATTAGATTTGGTCTTATCGTCTAAAGGACAATTAATTTCTGTATTATTAAGAACGTTCACATTCAAATCTCAGGCGGAGCACCGCCATGTCCTCGCGGAGTCGATCGGTGGCGGCGAACTCTTGCGTCCGGCCCTGGTCCAGGCCATGGTACGTAGCGAGAGGGAATGGAAAGCCGTCACGTCCTTCTGCGAAGCAGTAATGCTCGCGAAGGAGGTGGCTGAGCCGCCCCTAGTCGCCGCAGGAGACGCCCTGGGCGTCGAGAGTCGCCTGCAGATTCCCGGCCGTAGGCGCGAGCTTGCGGACGGCGAGCAATGGGTAGCTCGCCGTCGGGTAAGGATCAGGCCAGGGTCGACGGCGCGTCGTGTTCCACGCGCGCCTCAAAGAGATGTCAGCGCACAGTGACGGGGTCCGATAGGGCCGATGCCTCAGGGCTGCAGGATATACGAAAGAGATACCGTGGCCCTGGCACAGGCAACTGAAGGAACACGGGTGGGTTTTAGTCAGTAAAAGTCTGACACGCCTTCCCGCTCTACCGATTGCGACTACATTCCGACCGGTTTTAATTTATTGCGGAGATTTGCCTGCTGCTGTTAGGTTTATTTTCCTAATCTATTGTCCCTTGGTTCAATACATCTTCATTGGATGATTTAGATGCCTCATCGAATGTTTAAAACGACTGCTAAAGTAGCCAATATCATTTAGTCAGATTCAATTTTGTGATATTCTGCTGACTTTGTTTTGTGAGATTAATTTTCGTTAGCATATATTTTTTCTATATTTATGTGTTTCTTGTAGGTAGCATTATGTTCTTTGTAATAAACTAATCAACCGTTGTCTTGGCTCCTATTACAAATCTTTACAATTTTCTACGTGACTTCGTTCACGTCCACGTGTCTCACCCTTGTGTCACCTTTTCGCCTAAGGTTGGTACACTACCTCCACCTAGCGGCGAACGTAGGAACTGTTGTATAAAGCAACAGGGTGTAAGTAAGTTCAACAACAGGGTTGTGTGTTTCCAGTCACCGCCTCCGCCCTCATTTTAGTTCCACTACCCTCTGATAGATGGCGTTACTAGTAACATTTTATCATTCGTTGCAAGTCATATGGTGTAAACTTATTAAATATTTTATTATCATTTAAAAGTAATTAAATGAAGACCATTGATATGTTCTAAATAAATAATTTTAAATGCAGATAAACTTGATCAAGTTTGTGTTGTCGTAACTCTAAAGTGAAAGAAAAAGTTTATTGTATCATAAGATAATCCTAAACGACGGCTCATTATTTTTACGTAAGACTGACAATAAATCAACCATGTTTATAATCAAGAGCATTAAAAGATGCTTATCATCCCAACAACAATCTTTACACCTCATCTTCATACAATATCTCCTCACTGTTACTCTCAATATTGCATCATTTTCCATACAATAGCGATTAGTTCCCAAGATATGTTTACGTGCGACCGTCATCGCCTGCTCCGCGTAAACTGCATTATAATTATGACGTCAATGGCAGTTACGAGCCGGTTATTATAAACAATGCTGGCAGATGGCACGTGCGAAGTGACGTGAGTGGTATAATGATGGAAAAATAAACTCACGCCTTCTTCCCATGGGGGTTAGCAGAACCTACAGAACGCCACCTGCTACGATTGTTAAGTTTTAGTGGCGGTGAATGTGTTCTAGACAGCCAGGTTTTTCACCGCTTTAATAAAGCTGCGGTTTCTTAGAAAGCGGTGACCGCACATAATGGCCACAGTGATGGCTCTCATGAAAATTATGACAGCGGGAAAGATTTAGTTCGTAAATATGTCGTTTTTCTGTTTCGTTTTGACACCTCTGACACACAATGACAGTGACCTGACTTGATTGTCATGTAAACGCTATTTAATAATGTGAGAGCTCACTCTTGACACTTTTTCGTGTGACTAAGTACAGTGAGGGCAAATCTAGCGATCTAAATGTTTGGGCAGCGGGGTTTGACTCTTCGGTGTTATAAATGCTCTCTAGGAAAACACACCAACTTACTTCCTTTCATAACGTTCCAGTGACATTATTCACCGGTAAATTGCGGACGCTGTGGGGCGGTCACCGCTCTTCTAGCGAACCATAGCTTTAGTTCAAAGATCTGGGACTAGATGGCGTTAGCTGTTAAAGATTTACTTTGATATTCACATATTCGCTTCCTCGGGATCTTTTACTATGGTATCAGAGTGTTATTTAATAAAGCTTTGTATTTAAATAAACTTTGTTTATTATAGCAGCCAAATATCGTTGGTGGAGATCAGAGATAAACTTTGAAGTTTTGTACACCTAATTGGTTCAGCTTAGCAGATAATACCTTTCCTAATTACTATTGTTAACCTATGTTGAATGTTAATGCTGTGGGTGTTCTTTATTACCTATTAAATCCTAACTCATATTATAAATGCGAAAGTAAATTTGTTTGTACGCTTTCACGTCAATATCGCTGAACGGATTTGGATAAAAGTTTGCACACAGATACACCATGACCTGGGTAATGACAAATGCAACTGCAAGTAAATAAATAAAAGATAAACTCATAGTTTCACGTGCACCCACACCTTCAGAATAAAAACAGCAAGGCTGCTTGGTAGGAGAAAAAACAGTACCTACATTATTCAAATAAAAGCACATACTTATTTGAATCAAAAATTCGACACCAATGTATCGATTTCTCGGAAACTGATGATGTGGACATGTTATATTTGTCAATGTTTCCGTGGATATGCAGGGGGGGAGGGGGTGCGCTTATTGAGTGTTAAGTGTGAACACGTGGTGGATACAGACTTCCATTGAGCTGTTCTCGGAAAGAGATGGGCGGTAGGTTGGTACTTATGCGGTTGTTGATAGGGTCTCTATAATGCCGGTGTCCAGTAAGGCAGTGGTGGCAGTGTTTGATACTGAACTCTTATTTTAATTAAGATGGTGCCTCAATATGGTGGCTGTGGGCAAAGGTAACATTAAACGTAATTATTTATTTGTTAGGCATTACAAACATGATGAATTTTTTACGACGAGCTGTAGTAGTAATTTATTTTCAGCCAAGTAAATAACCAAGTTCTTTATGTTTTCCAGGTACATACATTTCTTTCACATTTGCGAGTTGAACAAATCATAATCGAGATCTAACGCAGAAGATCAAAGTAAGTAATCCCATTTATCAATAGACAACTTTTAAGCGTTTACTAAAACGAACCACAAAAAATCAAAGAATTTGAGTCTAACTCACGTAACATTTACGCGACAAAGGTAAACACAACATAAAATATTTAAAAAATCAATAACATTCGTTTGGCACACCGCCTGAGGGTCACGGCATTATTTTTGTATGCGCGCACGCATTTAGAGTTCATTCATTCACGGTTTAAATTTAGAACGCTACGTTTCCCGTTGTACTCGGTCAGTTCGTTGCGTTCGGAGCTGCGGGCGTGTGCGGTTGTCGTCCGAACTAATTAGATAGGCGATAAATAATTAGATACATACGGTTTCCTTCCGTTTAATGTTGGGTTTATGCTATTTTAAGAATCTTCAGTAATTGGGCGTGAGTTTAAATTAGACGATGATTGAATTATAGCACCAAGCTTACCGTCACTGGCAAATACCTGGTGTCACCGTGTAATTTGTAGTTCAATTGGGAATAAAAGATAATATCAGCTGTTGAACGACACACACACGACGACGGGTCAATGATGGGTAAACAATTTAATATATTGTAATTATAGATGTGACTTGAGCTGAGCTGATACAATAAGTGTAGCACAATTGAGATTTATATTATTTAACACGTGGTTAGGAAATCAATCATCGCAGAATTACTATAAAACTTAGGTAGGCCTGTATGTATTCCAGATAGGACAATGCTCAAGCCTCAATCTCGATTAAAAGTAAATCGTTACTACTCAAAACGAGTTTTACTTCTGCTAATTCGCGTGTGAGGTCCTTATCCCAGATTAATTCTAGGTTAACGGAAAGGACAAACGTAAATCAGAATTGACGTCGTCAGGACCAGCACCCAATTAACGTGCCATTGAATCTGAGACCTGTTCGTCACCTACATCGATAGGTACACATGTTAGCCGTCATTCAGACTGATTGATTGCCTCCGTTACCACACATTAACAGTATTGCAAACATGGGATAATTATATATTTGCGTGTGCATATTATAGTTATAGCCTATGAAATCCGACATTGAATATTGTTTTCATTTATACTTGAACATTCTTAATTCAGAAAATGATAAGTCTTTTTTCAATATGTTGTCCTGCAGTGAACAAAATCAGCATGCTAGCTAGAAAGAGAGCAGATTTTAAGTCGCCATTTGTTACCATCAAAGTTTTTGTCTATAATTAGGCCTTATATGCTACATCTATTTCAACCTACATACATTTACATAAGCCTCTCCCAAATTACGCCGCAAGCCCGCGCTTTCGATAGCGTCAAAGTTTCTATGCTTGGCAGTACATTTTAACCAACAAACAAGCTGAACAGACTTCAGCAACACAAATACTGTTTGACAATAGAATCGGCTGTACAAACACCAGTTAGGTATTATGTGGGTTAGTGCGTGCCCCACCCACTAAATAGATAAATGCACGGTTGCCATGTGTGCAAGATGGACTGTGACTATTGTCATAGTTGGATCAGCACTTGATCGGATATCTGTCTAATTGGGGCCGCGGTTTATGATATTGACAAGTCGACAAAATTATATGCAAGTTGATTAGCGTTGATTTGAAATATTCAAATGCGCTGCCGGGATGATAAAGTTCGTTCTTTATATACTAAAATAAAATAAAACTTTGGCAATAATATTTGTTTCAATATTTAAATATTGGAACATGTATTAATAGCGTGACATGAAATTATAACCGCGCGGATCCATTGATCGGGAAACAAGCATCACAGAATTTATGTAGGTATATAGATTTTAATTTCCGCACCAACGAATTTACAAAAATGTATCTCCCTCAGCTTGACTGACAAGTTTGTCATATCAAGGAGTCCTCAAATATGTCAGGAGTGTTTAAGAGGCTTTTTCGGGACTTGAATTTATTTTCCCAACTCGTACTTCTTAACATGTCGATGTGTTCCGCACCCACGCGTTTCCTACTTGAGCGGTACTTCGTAAGAGCTTCCTAATCTTGACTGACGTGCTCCAGCGGCTTTCGGTCAAGGTTGAGGCTTTGGGAGTAGGTTAGGTACTTTAGAATTCGACAGTGAACTTGGATGATCTAAACTTCAAAGGTCTTTAAAACGAAATTCATTTCGTTGCAGACATGTATTTCGTTTATAATAAATTGATGAAGTGACGATTATGCCGAACTTCATATGTTTAATTATTTAGACTAGAAACATGTTTTCATGTAAGTGACTTTGCGTCTTTTTTGAGAATAAATATCTTTAAAACTGTAGTCCAAAAATGAATTTGAACTCGGAAGAAAATCAATCAATTCTTTCTATTAGCCATAAATTAGTTAGTCCTCACTAACTAATTTATGGCTAATAGAAAGAAGAACTAGTGAGTTTAATATTCATAAACTAGAAGTGATACCGCTTACTACGGCGGAGATACTTTAGTAGACTGGCACGAACGGTAGACATTAGGTAAGCTAATTTAGTTAAGGTTCAAACTGGACTCAGATATTTTTTTTTACTTATTTATGTTTATTATTTATATACTTTATCAACAAAAAATACTACAGAATATACAATGTGCGGCCTGACGATTTCTGCGATCTCTTCCAGGCATCCTACGAATGGACAGAGATATATCTGGACATAAAATGAAGGTACCTATCGTTGGTGCAAATAATAAGTATACATTACACTAAAATATTTACACAGATATATACATTAGGTACATAAATACATACATACGAAATATATAAGCAACGAAAATAAATGAAGACTAAGTTACAGTTACGATAGCAAGATGACGACAACGAGTAATGTTCCTTCACGAGTCTTTAAACACAAGTAACGACTGCGCTGATATTCATGTTGGCCACATTTATTTATAAATACTTTATTGTACACCACAAAAAGACATAACAAAAAAAAAAAAAAAAAACAAATGGGCGGCCTTCTCGCTTTCTGCGATCTCTTCTAGGCAACCTTACAACCACATTGATAGCAATCCTTCCAGAAGAGAACTAAAATAAATACAGAATAGCTAAATTATTCCACAGCCCCGTCACCTGATCACCGCTAACAACAAACAGCAATAAGTACAATACACCTGCTAGTACATGCGATAGCCTACATTGCTATAAATCTGTCCCCTTTCACAATTTGACACAGCCTGCTCTGCCCGACCAAGTGCATACATCAATTTGCTATCAGCAATGTTTGTAATTTCGCTGAATATCTTATTAGGCTGTATGTATTCACAGGTAATCAAAGTATCTCTTGACTTGATCTACAGCTGTTTAGATATAACGCACTTCCTCTGGTCTGCTTCTTCGCCCGCATGTAACTCGGAAATGATCCCACAGGAATGTACTACTGGGCCCCGATTCTGTATGATAATTATTATTTCCCGCGTAATCTTACCACGTGCAGACTACGTCAATTTCGTGTCAGGAAATCGAATTGTCATATTCTGTAAGCTCCAATACAAATTGTCTGCGGCACATCATGAAACCACGCGTGCGTTTTGAAGTTTTGTTCGACAGTATTTGATCCTAAAACTAGTTTCAATTTCAGATACTCCATTTTCAACATCAATAATTTCTAAAGTATCGTATTTTATTTTATTTTATCATTATTTTGGCATTCAAACCTTAAGGCAAATTGTTAAAATACAATGATAATATTTTGACAGCAGTGTTAAAAAAAATTGGGTTAATGTTTATGACCGTACTAACGTCTGTTTAAAAGCTGTCAGTGTGTGTATACATAATTAATTTGTTTGCGGTTCTTGTAGATTTTGATATAATAATATTACCAACAATAACTGCTTGGATCATACCGTGTTTGAAGGAAATTGAGATCATGACTACTGTTAAAAATGTTCGTAAAAATAATGTAATTTCAAAGAAGGCATTGTAAAAATGAGATAATCGAAAAATCTGTCAAATCGATGTAAATATGAAGAAGATACACGCTTTAAAACTTTTTGGAAGGGATTATTCCTGTCCTTGTCGCGCGGTACGGACAATGTACGGCGCTAGTATGAATTTACGTAGTCGTGACGTCACTTCTACGATAGTGCTGTCCTAGTCTAACACTTACTTTAAAACGTTTATAACTTGGCAGTTTTTTAAGCTTTTACACTTTTGTAATACTATTTGCAGTATTTGAAAATAAACATTATTTTGAGATTAAAAAGAATAAATTGGAATCATCCTCATTATTATTATTAGGAACGTAAGTATATTATTTTCGACAATGGTTTATAGGGAATATTTTACTTGAAACTACAACGTACGGAATCGTTGTTAAGCTTGGTATTTTGACAGTTCAAACCGCGCCAACTCCGCCTTCATTTCACGCGGTTTCGTTCATTGTGTCATAGAGAATACGTTATTAGCAGATGTCGTGTCTAGCTAAGGAATTAACTTGGGTTTTGAAGCAAGGAATCATGAAGTGGTCATGGTCATAGTAAATTGGCCCTGGGCTAATAAGTATTCTATGTTATAACCCAGGCCAGGTCATGGTCTACCCGTGTGCCAAATTTCATCGAAATCCGTTAAGGCGTGAGAAGGTAACAGACATACAGACTTACTTTCGCATTAATAATGTTATATATTAGTAAGTACAGCAGTTTTGTCTCACGAAGCGACGCGCGCCTTACTTGTGGTTACCGAGGTACAAACACGCTGTGAATGTGTATATAAGCGAAGGAGCTTTCGGTACCGTACAGAGACATTGACAAAGTCGGAAGTGTGTCGATACCCAATCCCATACAAAGATATGACACCTCCCTACACCTCTGGCTATTGAGCTGGCAATTTTATTTCGTCCAATTTTTCAACAGATGGCAGCAACAGCGACTCACGAATTGCCAGAGACTGTAGTTTTACCACGCCATCTACGAGTCGACCAACTTTTAAAACGTTTCGTGTCATCCTTTCTATTTAAAGTTTAATAGTTCGGGGTTCAGAAAAATATGTAAATAGATTTCTTTTACATTTCTATGTAAACTAATATATTAAAAATAAAGTTCTTTGATTTAAATTTGTAACAATAGTGGCTACAATAATGTGTTTAAATTGAGTAAAATGTCATCTATTGGAAAGAGCTCTAAGCGAAATGATTAACAGATCATCATTTTATGGGTTCGTATTGAAGTTTAAGACTTCATTTATGTTTTTCTTGAAAATACGTGCATTATGAGTGTAAATAGATAAATCCGCATAAAACAAGAAAGTTTTGAAAATTATTACCAATCTTACTTCAGCCAAAATTCTGCCGTTTAACGCTTTTTGTTAATTTCATAATGGTTACCTATACATAAATGATTTTTTTTCAAGATTATTAAATTTGTTCGAGTTGAGACCCCTATGAGTTTGTGTTGAGAAATACTATTTAGTATGGATAAGAAAGTGACTGCACTAGTGTTTTGTTTTCAATATAGTTCGATAATTTGTTGCTCACTTTAATAGTTGGTTGACAAAAAATTGGCAGTAGCACTAGTAGTAAATGTGTGATTCATAAGCCAACGCGAGCTTGTTTAGTACGAAATCGTTTGTCACTGTGACACGCTACTATAACAACTAATCACTACTACAGTCGCCACTTTTAGGTTAGTTCAGAGGCAAACTAAAAGCTTTCAAGGAGGATGCTAAGCGGCAGCCAGCGAAATTCAATTTTTTCTTCTATAGTTTTCTTCAACCTAAGAATGAAATCTATCATATGAAAATTCTTTGCTTCAACAAATTTCCAAAGTCATCATCTTTTTGTCTACTGTTTTGGTCTTGGCTTTCAATCTTACCTGATGTGGCTGTATTTGTCCCGCTTAGCCGAGCAACAAAACAAATATAATCAGTTTGGAGATGTTTTTCTTATCGTGAAACGCCTGAAACATGAGCTTCGTCAATATTTCGTAAGCGAAAGTATTGTAGAAGCTCATGTTTCAGGCGTTTCGCAGAAAAATGGATCTCAGTTTGTTTTATGTATTTGGTTGATTCTAGTAATTTACGTAAGATTATCCGATTATGTCACGTATATAATTTCTTTTGATTTGCATGACGATAGCGTATATCGTTATCGGTAGCGTACATAGATATGATTATATTTGCTATTAGTTATGCTAACAACGTATAAACATAATCGTTACATAAGTATTATGTTGTATAGCAGTTCTCGATAACGGGATTCAGTTTCATGCTATAGGGGACCAGCCTATCGCCATTTACAAGCACCATTCCGACCCAGGGTCTTGCTTGTAACTCTTTCTAACAGAAATTCTGAAGGACCAAGTTTCTTTCGCGAAATTAAGCTTTTCTTCATGTTTCTATAGGAAGGATCAATATGCGGAATAAACGGTACAACAGTAGGTACCTAACACGTATCTTATATATAATCGTTTATTTACATTCGAGTGTTTCATTGTTCGACTATATCTTTGATACCATACTAAGTCAAGTCTTCGTACCGTAGTTATTCTATTCCTGAATTCATAAGATTTTGTACCCATACGGTACAAAATCTTATTCAGGAATAGAATGACTTGTGAAAATTAAGCTTTTCTCCATATTAAAACCCTGACATTAACTGTACTCATCTCCCATCAAGAAACGAGATAGAAAGGTCGTAAGGTCATCGTGTAGTTTCACAGTACCTACATTTGTTTGTCGTGAGGCTCTTACGCCGATTTATAGCCGGCTCGTTAGCCGCAGAAGACATGGCTGAAACATACGGAATAATAAAAAGGATGAAACATTTACTTTCACTATTCCAAACAGAATCACCATAAAAGCGAAAAATAAATTAGGAATCAATCATGCTTAAAATGATAGTCTTACTGACTGACCTTTAGAATGGGCATGACCATGGAATTTAAATCTTAAATTCATTCATTCACTTTCACTGACAGACGACGTACATTACGTACCTACAGCCTAAACCGCTCGGTAGGCACAAGAGATCCTTAAACCCTTCACCTTAACAAGATTATAAATGCGAAAGTAAGTTTGTTTGCTATGTTTTCACGCCAAAACGGCTGAACGGATTTGGATGAAATTTGGCACAAAGACCATGACCTGGTAAGGGTATAGTATATACTTTTCATCCCAGACCGCAGACGAGTCGGGAGCAACAGCTAGTGGGTAATAAAGGTGACCACAAACGAAGGATTTCCTAAAAAATCATCCCCTGAAGTGGTTAAATATGGAATGAAAGTTTTTATCGGAGATCGTCATTTTGCCGGGGGAAAGCCCATACGACTTGTGTTTCTATGATCACCATGCTAACAGAATTGTGATCGTCTTATATATACTAGCTGACCAGAGAACGTTACTGTAGGTACATACTCTATGTCAGCGGTACCCTTTTTTTTTTTTTTTGGGTGGGAAATCATCAAATGACTGCTCATGCTCTGGGTGGAGCGGGAGGGCGTGTCAGACTTTTACTGACTAAAACCCACCGTGTTCCTTCAGTTGCCTGTGCCAGGGCCACAGTTTTCTCTGTGGAATAACCCGCGACCCTGAGGCGTCGGCCCTATCGGACCCCGTCATTTTGTGCTGACATCTCTTTGAGGCGCGCGTGGAACACAACGCGCCGTCGACCCGGGCCTGGTCCTTACCGGACGGCGAGCTACCCATGGCTCGCCGTCCGCAAGCCCGCGCCTACGGTGGCCGGGAATCTGCTTGCGATTCCCGACGCCCAGGGCGTCTCCTGCGGCGACTAGGGGCGTGAGGGCGCAAGGCTCTCTCCCTCACGCGCTCCGCCTCCTCCTTTGCGAGCATTACTGCTTCGCAGAAGGAGGTGACGGCTTTCCATTCCCTCTCGCTCTGTACCATGGCCTGGACCAGGGCCGGACGCGAGAGATCGCCGCCGCCAATGGCCTCCCTGAGGACACTGCGGTGCTCCGCCCAAGCTGGGCATACCTCCACCGTATGCTCCACCGTGTCCTCCGGGCGATCCACACAATGGTGACACCCGGGCGTCTCCTCCCGCCTTATGCGATACAGGAACCTCCCGAAACAACCGTGTCCGGTGAGGACCTGTGTCAGGCGGAAGGTGAGGACGCCGTGGCGCCTCTCCAACCACTCCTCAAAGAGGGGACTTACTGCCGCTATTGTGGCGTGCCCAGCACTGGGTTGCGACAATCGCACCCTCCATGTCGCCATGAGATCCCGCCGGAGCTCTGTCCGCTGTACCGTGATTTGTCGCGGCAGCGGAGTTACACCCCGGCGTTTTGCCTCCTCGCGCCACTCCCATACGTGCGCGAGGGCTTTTGCCTCCAGATCCCATGGCGGCAATCCGGCAAGGAGGCTCGCCGCCTCGCATGAGACCGTGCGGTATCCCCGGACCAGCCGGATGGCCATGACCCTTTGGGACGCGTTCAACCTGCGGGCCGGTCGGCGCCTCAAAGAACGCGCCCACACCGGTGCCCCGTAAAGGGCCATGGACCGCACGACTCATGTCAGCGGTACCCTAAGTGTGCTAGGGTTCCGCGATACCCCTGTAGGGGTTCCGCAAGAATTTAGAAAAAAAAAATACACCTCTCTCTGGTCACTGGTCGAACGTTTTGACTCCGCCCGCCGCGCGTATACTTGTGAGCGCGCAGTCCCTTTGATAAAAGCCGCTTCTGAATTAGAAGCTATAGTTAACATAACATAAAACTTAAAGTCGAGATTGTTTACAACGCATTTTTTTGTATTTCAATTTTTATTTCCGCTTTTTGTTTATCAAAGGCGCCGACTCGAGTATTTTTGAGAATGTCTGAGTTCGAGTCTAGGACTAAGTATAAAAGCGGCGATCGCGCGTCGCGCCTCGTCAGGACCTCTCTTTTTCAGAGCACATTAAGGCGGCTCGTTCGCGCGCCGCCTTCGCTCTAGTCTCTAAAGTGCAAAATGCGTATCTACACAGCGTGCATCCGCCCGATCATGACACATGCCAGTGCAGTCTTTGCACACGCCAAGCCCCATCGCTTCAATAGAATGCAGACCCTCCAGAACAAGTTCCTCCGTAGGATCACAGGCTCTCCTTGGTACGTTCGCAACGAGATCCTTCACGTTGACCTCAAGATTCCCACTATCCGCCAGTTTATGAAACGCATTTCAAAGCGTTTCTTCGAGATTGCCGCGAATCACCGCAACCCTCTGGTTGTCAAGGCCGCTAGCTATATTCCCTCCTCCTTTAGTCATGTCCGCCGTCCCAAGCATGTCCTCACCGATCCCGATGACCACATAACTCTCATTCAGGAGAGCAGTAGGGCCACCAGTACAGTGCACAAACACAGACCGACATTCCGACCTCGCCGCCGAGGTTCCTCGCGAAGATCCCGACGTAACTGTCCCCCCCGACCCTTGCTCGACGAAGTGCCAGCCCGCGCCGTAGCTGAGCCTGTAGCTTTAAATTCCCCAGATAATAATAATATAATCCAGATCCAGCCTGTCCCATCTTGCTGTCCTCCCGTCAGCGACGCCCTAAGCCGAGGTCCGTACCCCACAGGGGTTGCCCTTAGCGAGCGTTCGCTTAGTAATGTAAGTAGTTTTACGCCCCTGGCTGGAGGCTTTGAGTCCGCTTAAGGCAGCCACAGGATAGTCCGGTTAAGTAGTCACGACCTCTCAAGGTCAACTACGAGATGCCATTCATAAAAAAAAAAAATTGCGCCTCGTCAGTCAGTTGACGATTAGCGTTCGGAGCGATAAGTTCCTACCTACCTACTTACAAGCTGGCTAAACTTTATTTGGACTAAACTTTGTCTCATAAACGCAGTAACGATTGTGCATTATTTTGACCCCACCATCCTGACGTGTAACATTATTAATAAAGAAGAATGGAACGTTGGCTTAAAGGCGTTAAACGTGTTGCAACAACATCTTCTAATGACGCTGAATGTTTAAAAGCAGTACGCGCGGAGAATACAGCAACTACCGATCTAGACGATGATGCCACGACGTCAAGCTCCACGGTTTCAAAGACGAAAATAAGGTAGTATGATGAATCATATATCAGTTTCGAATTTCTTGATTCCAACTGCTTCCTAATAGTTCCATGGCACCTGCCAAATTGCGCAGACATTTAGAAACTGTACACCCCGAGTCTAAAGACAAGAATAAATAATTTTTTGTTCGTAAAAAAGAACAGTTATTGGAAAGTCAAAAAAATATGATGCATGTAACACAAACTATCAATGAAAAGGCCACGGAGGCATCAGATTTAGTTAGCTATCGCATTGCACAAGCAGGTGAAGCGCACACTATCGCTAAGAATTTAATAAAGCCATGTATGTTAGACATAACAAAATGTATGCTCGATGAAAAATCTGCAAAGCATCTTTCTACTGTACCGCTATCAAACGATACTGTTTCACGGCGAATCCATGATCTGGCAAGCTACGTCAAACAAGAAGTAGTTGCACGTCTACAAAAAACACGATTCGCCTTGCAAATGGATGAGTCAACTGATGTCACTGGTCTGGCTATCTTGCTGGTTATCGTGAGATATCCATATGAACGTTCATTTGAAGAAGACATGCTTATGTGTTCACCGCTGCCCACAAACACTACCGAGGAAGAAATTTTTAAAGAAAGTAATCTTAGTTGGAACGATTGCATTGACATTTCTACAGATGGCGCCAAGGCGATGACAGGTAAAACAGCAGGAGCAGTATCACGAATAAAAAGTAAAGCGCCTAATTGTATTCTGCATAGACAAGCACTTGCGATAAAGCGAATGCAACCAACTCTAAAATTAGTTATGGATGAAGCGGTAAAAATTAATAATTTTATCAAATCACGACCACTACAATCCCGATTGTTCTCATTATTGTGTGAAGATTATGGCAGCAAACATAAAACACTGCTGCTCCATACAGAAGTGCGATGGCTGTCTCGGGGTAAAACTTTAATAAGGCAATAGCCTTATTAAAGTTTTACCCCGAGACAGCCTTAGAGCCGAGTTACAAATGTTTATTTCAGCAGATAGTTTCTTTTAATTTGAAAGACCGTTTGTATGATAAAACTTGGTTGTTCCGATTGTCTTTTATGGCGAATATCTTTCAAAAACTGAACGAATTGAATTTATCATTGCAAGGTAAAACAGACAACAGTGTTCCAGGCCTATAACAAAATAACTGCCTTCAAAAGAAAATTAGATTTTTGGATTATTTGTGTTGGTAAGAGTGAAATAGAAAGCTTTACGTCACTCAGTGAGTTTGTTAGCGATAACGACTCAAAAATGTTTCAAGATGATGTGTTTGAATAATTGGTCCAATATCTCACTTCGATGCGCGCATCTTTTGAAAAGTATTTTCCCGAAGAACCGAATACAAAAACCCTTTTTACCCAACTTGCAAAAGCCCGAAAGTATGTCAAACGAGAAATATTAATCTCTTTTAGAAAAGGCGTCGTTTTGAACAGTGACTCCATACTTGTGTCTGTCATCAGACACAAGTATGGAGTCACTGTTCAAAACGACGCCTCTCAACGATTTTTGGTGCAGAATCCGTGATGAATATCCAATGCTTGGTAGAATGGCTCTGAATATTCTTCTCCCGTTCCCAACAACATATTTGCGAAACAGGATGCTCAACCTATGCAGCCACGAAAACAAAATATCGCAATAGACTGGACGCCGAACCTGATATGAGACTTCAAATGTCTTCTATCAAACCTGATATCAACCAATTGATGAAAAATAAAAAACAGTTTCATACCTCCCATTAGTTAAGATTTTTTCATTTTTAATATCTTCTATTATTGTACTTGCCATGAGGTAAAGTAAGTAATAATTAGTAACTGTTACATTGTACTTTTATTATGCTTATATAATACTTTACACTGCTAGTCAAAAGGGTTCCGTGACCAAAAAAGTTTGTGAACCGCTGCTCTATGTCATCTTTTCTCTCAATGGCCTTGTAGGACGTCTACAGGTGAAGTAGCATAATCAGCCTATAATATTTCCATTGCTGAGGCACAGGCCGATGCTCGATGAGAGGGAGTGGACGGTAATCTACCACGTGGGCCCAGTGCGGATTGGTAGTTGACTCATGTCTTCGAACTTTTGGTTCTAGGACATGCTGGTTTCCTTACGACGTTTTACTTCATAGTTTTGAGAGCAGTGGTGATGAAAATTATTTACACAAACCTACAAATCGTTTTGAAGCTGTTACCATAGGGTCACCACTGCTCCCACAGATAAGTAGATGTTCTTAGTTAAACATAACGAACCACTTGTGTTATTATACCACTGAAATAAAGGTAATAAAGGTTTTAAAAGGCGATTCATTGCCCAATAAAATTTTACTTTGCCAATGAGTGGCAAAGTTGTGTACAGATACCTAATAAAAAATAACAGTGCAATATAGACCAAACATGGAAACGTTTTATTGCATCCGTAATTGAGGATAATGGGGATATATTGCGATCGACGACTGATCCACAAATTCCGTGTTGCTATTTCAGTTTTAGAGAGAGCACCAAAATATTTTGATAATATTCCTACAAGTTCGTTGGTCGTCTAACCAGAGGACAAATGGCATTCGCTTCGGAGCGATTATATTTCTACAATTGCTAATCGCTACACTATGATACTGCGCTATTGTTCTCGTGACATTTCGATAGCTTAGGTCAACCTCATACATTTTTTGGCTTTTCTACTAGCGTCATCGCTAATCGAATGTTACTTTGTCCTAAACAAAGTCCCTCAGACGCCCTCAAACGTGTGCCTCAAAGGCCCTCAGACCTCATCCCGTGTGTTTCTACAAACATACTGTCAGAAGTCTACATTAAAAGCTGAAACTTTCAGCCACTGTCCACTCATCACTGGCAATAAACATTGTTATTAGAAACTTGTGTAATTAAGAACATCTCTAGTTTAACTTTTAAAACAGAGAGAGTAGATCTTGTTTAATATATATATAATAACCAACTATTTAAAACTACCACACTTATAAAGTTTCTTTTGAGCAGTTCGTTATGACCAGCTTGACCTATTAAGTTTTGAAATGAGACACTATCTATTGTTGACCCCCGGCGGGCCAACGCGCAATCGCAACGCGCGTCAACAAGTTATGATAATATTTATTTTTAGCCTATGTGGTCCCACTGCGGGGCTAAGGTCTCCCTGTTCCTTTCCACTCCTCTCTGTCTTGAGCTAGTGTAGACCAATCCTATCTGTAGGCGTCCAGCTCGTACCGCCATCTTTTCCGGGGTCTGCCACGAGGTCGCTTGACGTTTTCTGGGACCCACATTGTAGTTTAGCCCATGACTCATTCGACATGCGGTAGACGTGTCAAACCCAGTTACTATATTTTGCCCAAGTTAAGATAAGGTCGTTCTAATGTAGACCTCATGCAGCTCCTACACTAGTTCTATACTATCCAATCTTCACTCCATTACATAGAGAAACATATTTTCAAAACTAGCACTTGAAATCTAATAAAAAATCTTTCGCTTGCTTTGCTTTCAAGATTAAAAGTGGAAATAAGAAGAGTAGCGGAATAAGACTCGCGTATAGCGGGGATAGACGCCTCCCGGTACAGAGCGCCAATCAAAGCAACTGCCTCCGGGCGGCTATTCAATTAGAAATGCCCCTCTACAGTTTTTTTGTGGCCCAATGGAAAGGTGGAAGTGGGGTTTGAGTATTTTGGTGTCCTGAGCAAAGAAGTGTTAGAAGCAGGATTCAACTGTTTTAGATTCGTTTAGAAGGACTTGTAAAAGCGTCAGCACCACTTCAGAAATAAACTTGAATAAATGGTGAGCCCTTCTTACTCTCATGGTACTGCCTTGTTAAAATTAACTGGGGTGTGTAAAGAGCTTTATTATCGTCGACTTAGGTATCTGACTTGTGTATCGTAGCGCATCATTTAATTTTCAGATATGTTTGTTTATTCAACATGTGCTCACAATGCGCAGCAAAAGCAAAGCACAATGCAATCAACCTGTTTAAACTAGCTACGAAATATGTGTTTTAAAATGCACAAGAAAAGAAGTCAATAAAAATTGCTTACAAAACACTGGAGCTGCCTTTGCAGATAAATCGCTCGATGATTATGTCTCCCATCGCCCGCTTACAAAATGCTCTATCAGACGGGTGGGCGCGACGGTCGCGATGGACACAAGGTACAGCGGTAGGTGAATCGGCTCCCAACACATAATACATCTTTTTGCAAGCCCCGCTCAAATTATCATGTCCAAATGACCCTTTTATTTTCTTTTTACAATTCCGTTTAATTCCGATTTCAAAGGGGAAAGCAGCAGAATAGATTGTTGATGTTGGTGCCATGCAAATTTGGTATATTAATTAAACGCTATTTCATGGTGAATGAGAACGTAAAAGAAAACACTCGCTGCTTCTTCCGAACTCTATATGTATAAAAGTTTATTGACAAAAATGTATTTGATTCTGTTTATTTTGGATAAAAAAGAGAAACATTTTAACAAAAAAATTGTTTTAATTCCTGACAATTTATTAAAGATACGCAGGGCAAACGCGACTGAAATAGTCACTGTTGTCACTCGTCAAACGTCTGTTCCATCTTCAGTCAAGTTGATAGGCAAATCTCTCAGAATTCCCAAGCCTAATCAAAGAAAAGACAGTCTTCCTTCCTCGCATACTCGTAGTAGAGTAAAGTAAAAAACAAACGACTCTCAACCTTCCTACAGCCGTATAAAAGTGTACAGAGCAATTTATTTTTATGTTTATCAATAAGGTATAACACGACGCGTTTGTTTACGAGCCTGGGCGTGTCAGTTGTGGTGTGTTTTGGTGGTTCCGAGCCATGTTAGTGCATGCTTACATGTCGTTGGGTTATAGTTAACTGTGGTGTCACATGCGATAGGTAAATGGGCAGACAAAAGCTGGTGGTTTATTTGTTGATGTTAAACTAGAATATGAAATTGATGAAAAGGCTTGATTTAGCCGGGCTGTAGCGATATTTATTTATTGAAAAGGCACAAGAGGTTTTACGTGAGAAAGGTTTTATAATAACGCTAACAATTCCAGATACCAGATATTTTCGAGATACATACCACAGATAGCGGGGAAGGCAGACATTCTTATTAATATTCGGCAGTTTCTTCCTCATTCCTTCCTATAAGAAGACCGGATGAATGCCGGTCGTAAAAAGTGTCTTTATGCTCTTATAACGAAGCTGCTCGATCTAGATTGCTATCCGTAAATACTTTACAATAACAAACGAGAACCTCGTAAAAATACAAGGCAAGAGAAAAACGTCTTAATTATTTTCCCTCGACTTCAAGGGCTAAATATTTTCATGGCTACGGCAGCCGTGTACTATACACCTTGGTAATAAAATAATGTAAGAAGTTTAGCCTGAGGCTTCGAAAGTATACGTTTATTTCAAGTTGATAAGCTTTTATTTTGTTAATCTTTTACCTGGCTTGGTTATTTATAATACAATGGAGTTTTTTGTTCAATTAGCTGATTAGAACACATGATAAAAAAATAAATTAAAACAACCAGTCCGCCTTCAAAGTTTTTCGTTTTTCGTCCAGCGTTTTGAAGTGCTATTTTATTCGGATTTAGACAAACCTATTGTCGTCTCGACCAAGCATAACCATAAATCATGTACCTACTATAAGATAGCCCTATCGGTCTCTAGGAGCCTCCATATATTCAGCACTTAACGATGTTAGTGTATCTACACTTGGGAGCAAATAAATCGAGCCACTTCCTTTTTCACGCATTATGGTTATTATTTTTGGTATTATGGAACGCATCGATTCGAAACATATATCGCCTAAAAGGGTATTTAATAACCTTTACAATGAGGGTAGTTAGTTGTCAAAATTTCATTTTAATTAAAGTTTAAAGGGTAGAATAAAATTATCGCATTTAATTTGCTTATGACATTTTTATTGTACTCTGTTAAGAAAAGATTAAATTTGAGGTTTTTGTTAATCATACCCTTAATACTTGTTATTGTTGTCTTTATCTGTGTCTGTGTAATCAAAATAACCTGATAAAATGGATACTACACCGACGGAAGCTGCCCAAGTTGTAGCTTTACTTGAGGTTGGACACGGACAACGTGAAGTGGCACGCAGACTTCATTTCAGTCGTTCAAAGGTACAGCGGGTATACCGCAGGTATCTGGAGACTGGTGCTTTTGTTCGGCGACCTGGAACTGGCCGACCACGGGCAACAACAGAACGTGACGACCGCTTTATTGCAACCAATTCGTTGCGCGACCGTGGACTTAATGCTGTTCAGCTACAGCAAGCGTTACGTGACGTTCGAGGTGTCGCAATCAGTAGGTGGACAGTGAGACGAAGACTAAAGGAACGAAATTTAACATCACACAAACCGGCAACTGGCCCAAAATTGACTGTAGCTCATCGCCGATCTCGCTAGGAGTTTGCTCGAGAACACATTAATTGGACGTTAGAAGACTGGAGGTCAGTTTTGTTTTCTGACGAGTCAAGAATCTGTCTTTTTAGCAATGACGGGAGAAACCGAGTGTATAGACGTCCTGGTGAAAGATTTGCCCAATGTTGCATTCGAGAAACTGTGAGTTTTGGTGGTGGTTCTTGTATGGTGTGGGGAGGAATTTCTCTAGACGGAAAAACGGAAATTGTCTTCGTCGACCCCGCCAACGATGGCAGTGGTAGACGTGGATTAACAGCTGACCGATACATAACTGACATTCTTGAAGACCACGTAATGCCGTATGCTGGTTTTGTCGGAGAAAATTTCTTGTTTATGCATGACAATGCGAGACCTCATACCGCGCAGATCGTTACGGAATACTTGTCTGCGATCGGGATTCAACAAATGGTATGGCCAGCACGAAGTCCCGATTTGAACCCGATCGAACACCTATGGGACGAGCTAAAACGGAGAGTCCGAGCCAGGGTTCCCGCTGTTTCATCCATTCCCGAGCTTAAAGTCGCTGTGCTTGAAGAGTGGGAGAACATACCACAATATGTCATCGTAACTCTGATCAGATCGATGACTAATAGGCTACAAGAATGCATCAGGGCACGGGGGGGTAATACCAGTTATTAAGAATATTTTTTTTGCAATAATTTTGTTTTTTATTGTTTTTATGGACTGTTTTAGCCCTACTAAATTTTCTATCAAAATTACCATTTTTCTTGCAGAGCCAATAATTTATCATTCAATAAGGTTATTATTCAATAATTTACCCTCATTGTTAAGGTTATTAACTTAACTTTTAGGCGA
The DNA here is from genome assembly GCA_963555695.1 of Dasypolia templi. Taxonomy (NCBI): domain Eukaryota; kingdom Metazoa; phylum Arthropoda; class Insecta; order Lepidoptera; family Noctuidae; genus Dasypolia; species Dasypolia templi. Next base: position 1,939,118 of record OY743148.1, on the reverse strand, counting down.
TATATAGTTCGAATTGATACGTTCCATGTTCCCAAAAATATTTACCATTTTACGTGAAAAAAGGTAGTGGCTCGATTTATTTGCTCCCAAGTGTAGTTTAAGCGTGTCGAAACTTCCAATATTCATCAATATCTAAGTAACGCGCTAATATCTTGCCCTTATGTATTCCATAAGCGATCCGTCCTTCAACTTATCTAAGTAAGTTTGTAGCTTATCAAAGTCGCTGACAGCCAGCAGGACATCCCTCGAATGGTAAATATTTCATACTTTTTTTATTTGAAACTGGATTAAAGGATCTACGCTTGAATGAGCCCGGTAATGTCTTTCTTTTGTTTTCGTTTTGTCTGCTCGGAATAGTATGAATCTAGAACTTTAGATTTATTTCGACAACTTTTGGCAGGAATAGGGATGTAAGAAGCTAATATCAATAGTGCTAAAACATTGTCTGAGGATTAAGAGATTTAAAATCAGTTATTTTTTGCCTCGAGGGTAATACCTGCGCTAAGGATCAAGAGGTAAACTTAATCTGGGAACTTAACTTAATTTTGGGAACTCCAAGTCTCCAAGAACTCTGTCATTCATAAAGTAAGTCTAACGCCTTCGTAGAATATTCAATTCAAGATAATCTTTCAGAAACTGAAACAATTTCTCCTTAACAATCAGAGCACCTTCCCTTTAAATGATAAACAGCTTATGAAGAACTCTCGTTACTTAAAGTTTCGCTATCCCAGCTCGGCCTCTTATTACATCGTGCTGTTATTACGGGTTTTTTCTCCCCTCGGATAAAGGATTAAATGTTTTCTTTGTGAAATCATTTCTTAGATAGGAAATAGGCGGTGGACGAAGTTAAAGCTGGGGCGACATAATTCCATACTAGTTTTAAACTGCCTTTGAGAAAAGTGGTCCAACTTTTTACACTATAGTGGCTAAAAATAATTGTATGTTATCTTTCTATATTCTGCATTAATGCACACAAGTATTAATACTAACAACACTGTAAGATAGGTACCTACTGCGCTTTGGAATGCTCATATTTCTGACTGACCGACTCCTTGACAGTTCAAAAGTGCCTGTAAATGGTTTAATTGAAATAAATTATTTGAGTTTGAGATAGTTCAGATTAGCTGCTGCAAGCTTATAAACGCTATCCATTATAAATACAATCTGCGGCTCGCAATACTCGTTAAAATTCATAGTTTGATTACAAGTGGGCCCGTTGCAAATTGAGTCCAGTATATTTTTACAATAATATTTGTAAGCGGCGTTTGTTCAGCGCTTGTTTTCAGACAACTTTTCTTACTACGGTTAATTAATCCGGTCAAAAGATTGAAACAAGGATAGTCTCAAATTTATTTCCGACTTAATTAAGTTGTCGGTTTTCTTCCTTATTTTTGTGAAGTTTAAACATGCTGATGACGCTCAAAAGGATATGAAATGGAGTCGCAACAAAGAAATGCCTTCACCAAGTAATAAGGAAGCCATGTTTATTCAGAAAGGTGCTCGTAGACAGAATACAGCACATCGGGATTAGATCGGGAGGCAGCACAATAGTGACAGATTGCTACGAACACTACCATGATGAAACAATTCCTTCATAATACATGCTACGTACAACGTTTTCACATTTCAATAAAGTTCAACTCCAACAAAATGCTCTTTCGCCAGGACACTTTAAACGCTCGGCTTCTAAATCATGCGCGGCCCACTGATCTAAAGTCTATACTCACCCTTTCGGCCGTTATCGCCTCAAAACTTCGTAATAGTTTCCAAGCCGAACTCTGCACGTAATATGTGGCCACATAAATTGCACACTGCACATAATTCAATTCTCTCAACAAAATTTTGGTAAAAATTATCAATTTGTTCAATTTATCAAATTGATTATCGAGCGGAAAGCAGATACTTTTATCTCGCTCCGAATTCGGCAACCGGCAAATAAGTGGGTAGATCGATTTCCTGCAGTTCTTGGAATCAGAAAGCACACTTAGTGTGAGGGCGTTCGTCAGTCGTCAAAGCTTGACGGGTGATTGATTGCTTCAAATGGGATCAGCAGTGGACGTGATCGACGATTCCTTGGATTCACACCGATAGAAAAAGTTATTACAACGCGCTGTTTTAAAAAACCCTTAATCTGCGTTACAGACGGTTATGGCTACGATCTGTTTTGGCCAAAGAACCAAATGGATTAGGTTAGAACTGTGGCTGTTTAGTATTTTTTGGACACCAAAATATGAATTATTTGAGTTCACAAAAAGAGGCGCTATGATTATATTAGAGTGTAATTATTAGAGGATCGATTAAATGTATCTCATAATTATCTGCCGCAGCGGTCGTAACAATCTTTTTTCACACTTATTAGTGTTATAAAGAAAAACACTCATAGCACGCTTCTCTCACCAAAAAGGGAATCGTGAGGGCCAAAACGCCAGCCTCAGGCAAAAACCCGCCATTACATCGCACGATCCCATATCAGAACTGCCCTATGCAATCATGGAACACATGAAATACTGAACTTGGATCTTGAATTATGAATATGACTTCATGACTTTCGCACTTTCCAGAACTGCAGTTTTCGTTCTTGAAGAGTTAGCTGCTTTCATCTTTATACACCTTATGCAATGCAATGAAAGGAAATTCCTCTAAATTTCATTTCATTGCATTTCATAAGGTATATTATTGATTTTATCTAGTTCTACATAGAGTATCGTACGATATAACAGCTGTTGTAAGTTATAGTGGTAATATTATTTAATATCTAAGCTAAATTCGAAATTTAAATTAAATTTAACATAGGACGGCGATGATTTATCTGACTTGCAGCGTAGTGAGGTGGCCGATGTTCTGTTCCTTATTTTCTACTCATTTGTATGGTCCATTTCAAAAGTATGTGATGAAAATGTAAACAAATGGATCAGTAAACGTACCTGAGAATAGCAATTTGATCTGCCACTTACAAATTGAGTGCTTAGATTTGATGATTTGAATATTTTAAACTCGAAATTCTAATTTAAAATCACCTTAAAATTATTTTTCACACAGTAATTGTTGAAAAAAGTGGTGAGGTATAAAGATGAACCCTCTAAATACACATGAATGTGTAACAAATTCCCTTTAGTGAGAGTGATTGCGTAATAAACAGAGTTTGTTTACACTTTCATCAGAGAACAGAGAGTAGGTGTTACATTTTTGGACAGACTTCAGACATCAATAAACGAATACCAACATTTCTAGAAAAATGCCGTAACCTATTTCAGAAAGCAATAAATCCGTTGTGCACTACTCAACATTAGTTGACTGTGGTCCTTCGAGTCTACTCAAACAAAATGAACACTAAAACATGTCCTACATTTTAAGCTCTTGTAAATGATGTTTCCAATATGTTCGTAGTAGCACATATCTCGCCACTACCGATACAGTAATCCCCTCCCAAGGTTTCTGCTCTACGTAAGCTTTTAGAAGGATTTTAGTGGATATGTTTTAGTACGAGTACTTGCCAAAATCCTAGTTGATGCCATGTCATGCAGACTGTTACTGCTACTAGGCTAAAGCCTTTGCTTCCAGTTTTGTAGCGGTCGTTATAAATGTAGGGTACTTCTATTCGTTGTAACTAACGGTCGACTTTACGAGCAGGCTTAAGTGATATTTATTGGATCCTCATACGTCATTGAAAATATTGGGTTGGTGCTTAAAAATATAGGGCGATTCCGTAAGATGACATAGTGGGTATGTAACCGCTTTTTCGTTTATTGAAAAATGGAAGATGATGATGATGATCAAAATGAAAATTTGCTGTAGGCAGTCATTATTATTATTTATTTATTTTAGCCTACATTGTTCCTCTGCAATGCAAAGGCCTCCCTTTCTCCTTTCCACTTTTCTCTGTCTTGAGCTAGTGTAGACCAATCCGGTCTGTAGGCGTCAAGCTCGTCTTCTCCTGGGTCTGCCTCGACGTCGCCAGATGTTTTCTGGGAACTACTTTGTGGTAGATATGGTCCATGATTCGTTCGACATGCGGCAAACGTGTCCGGCCCAGTCCCATTGGCTACTTTTATGGTGACGTCGGCTATTTGTGTTTTGGAGCGCAGCACTGTGTTTCTAACACGATCCGTTAATCTAATTTAAAAAGTGCTGCGCCCCATTGCTCGCTGGCAAACATCAAGGCTTGAACCTCCGCTGAACTGTCAAAGAGCAGGCTTGACGATAGGGAGTATGCACATGTCCATTAATTTGCGTTTATGGCACATTGGTAGGTCTCCTTTCATGAGGTTTTTCATCGACCAATAGCTCTTCCATGCGTATGTTATTAGCATAGTTTTATAGAGCCACGTTTTTCAGTAATTTGAAACGGGGCAAAATGTTAACAAAATTGGTACCTACTAATTTAAAGGTAGAAAATGCTCCTTCCTCTAATAAAAAATGAAAATGAAAAAGAATATTGACATAAGGTTAAGTAGTTCGCCTCAGAAGATTTATATCTTTAAATAGATTTCGTAGTTTATGAAGTTATAAACATAAAATTCTTGAGAAACTACCAAAAAAAGCTTTCAAAGTTCTTGCTTTTTGACATTTCTTTTTTAAACCGGAAAGTTTTGCAGAAATAAAGCTTTTGAACTACTAATACCTACGTTTTCTCGTCTCTAGACGGTTTCAAGGTTTGTGTGCCTGCAATCTTAACGGTAAATAGATAAGACAAACTTAAACGGCGAAGTCTGTTGAGATAAAAACCTTGGCTTAGTTCTGGCTTAGCCTTCGCCGGGATACTGCTACAACGAAACTAATATCCTACCTGCTACCCTGCCTTTATTAAAAAAAAGCGTTAAAACACAATTTTATTTCAGTAATACTCATCTTAATCCAATACCACTTAACAACTTCAACCTAACCTGAAAAATATAGCAAAGACTAAGTACACAACGAGAGAATTAATGTTCCCAGCTGAGTTGTTAATCATCAGCTCGTTAAACTAGAAGCGTTCACTAAACGAATTATGAATTAGTTCATTTAGTCTCTTTGAGTCGTAGGCCTACTGACAACAGAATTGGCAATTTGCGCAATAGTAGACCGTTAGTTACTCGACCGTTGTAGAAGCTCAGGATTATAATGTTCACAGTATTTTGATGACAACCCGAACTCACACACAATATCTAGTCAGACGAATGGTATCACAAAAAGCAGATTCTAATAATGAACTATTAAACTGTTTAGGTCGCGATGCAAAATGTTAATTAGTATGAACCACGTATTAGTTTTAGTGGAAATAAAAAGTTTAAACTGCTCGGAATTTTCTCGCAATATTACCGACACTTAATTTGGCACCGCAATATAAATGGATAACTACACGTGCCCCGAATACTTTATAGTTTGACAAATCATCGCGCTTATATCGTACGACTGATTTCACATTTTCGGCTGACATGGGCAAAATCGGCTTTCGGCCACTATGTCGTATTCGGCGCGACCTTTCGCGTCGCATTGCTACGGTCGAGCTACGCGCGGTCCGTAGCGGTCGCGTAGCAGTAACTACGGGCGCGTCAGACGCGCTGGCTGAATGCTACGAGACGCTACGAACTCGTAGCGTTTAAACTTGGCGTAGCGTATATTGTGAAAAGAAGTTTGTTTTTGAAGTGACGTTTATGAATAAACAAGTGCGTGAGATTGACATTTCAATTAAATTATAAATATTCAATTACCTGGACCCTATCACCCCCGGACCGCTCATTTTAATTACCAATTTATCTGGTTTAATACATTTAATTTTCAAAAGTAGGATTGTTATCAACATGTGAGTGTGTGCTATGGGTGAGGGCTCACTGCCGGGGGTGTTCTTCTGCGCCGGGGAGAACGGCAACGGTTACAGGCTGTCGGTGCAGGGCATCAGGACGCTGCAGGGCTTCCTCAGGGAGCATGGCACGGACTGCGTCAGGCAGTTTATGCAGGTATACAACCATACACTTACAAAGCATGTTAAGCTGTTGGTCCTGTCCTGACTGTCGTAACGGGTCGTCAGAAGCCCATAAGCCTGTCAAGCAGTGCTACCGAGGGGTACCGGTACCCAGTATTTGGGTTGTGGGGGTCAGCTGCTCCATGTTAAATACTGGTATTCAGTTGCATCCGGTTAGACTTGAAGCTGACTGCAACATATTGGGAAACGGCTAGGCACTGATGGCAAGCATACCTGCAGCATAGTTTTTATTGGCTGGCTTCCCACCTGATGGTAAATGGACATCAGAGCGGCAATTCTCGTATTATTAAGAACGTTCACATTCTAATCTCAGTCAAAAATACCTCTAATTTTCTAAAAAAAATTGACAAGTTTTTTACATTTTATTATCGCTGAGATGAGACTGCGAATAGATTTTGACCGTTTTCAATTACGGGATTGGCCTTCTGTAATAAACCATCACGGCCTTCGCGGTGCGTTGTCATGTCTAATGTAAATGTCTAATGTTCCCATAATTATACCGGCTATTAATGCTTTTCTCTTTATGCTTTAAACTTACAAATGTAACAAATTAACCATTAAGAATCAACAGTGTTGTAATTGTGTAACACACCAACAGTAGGAATGGCATTCATTTCGACAGTTCAACAACATTCATTGCGTTATTTACGTTGGTGACCAGACAAATGTTTCGAACATATGAAGCAATGGATTAGCAATATCTTTCAAAATGATTCAGATTGAAATTGATAGTGTGTTACGCAATAAGGGCGCCGGTCGTTCTATCAGTTGATGGGACGTAATTAAATCTAAGCTCTCTTTATATATCTCTGTAACGGAACACAAACACCAGTATGCAAAAAAGTTTTAATAAGAAGGCTGCAAGGTCGCATAATAACAATACTGGTGAGACATTAATTTTTCTTTCTTTCTTGTGTAAATATTTTCTTAAAGGTGATCTTCTCTTAAATGATACACAGCTACCACTATCAACATTAGTACTACTTAAAAAATATCGGTTAACTAAACCTATGACAACACAGTTGACCTGTTTTTTTCCATAGAAGTCATATTCATAGTAGCGCGTATACTGTGAAAATTTGACTGGCTGAAAAGATACTGCAGACAGACGGCCTAGGCTTAGTAATTTCCGTTGGGCCTTTTGGTTACGGAACCCTAAAAAGCTTTCATAAGATCTTAAGTCCTTCAACTCCCACCCTTAAATAACCTTATCTCACTTAATGAGTCTACCGCTTTAGAAAAGCAGTACTTACCTACTTACTTCAAACTTGAACACAGCTCCTCATAGGCCCTAGCGCGAACGAAACGAACTTTGGATTCGTGTTTTTTTTTTCGACAAGCACAACTTAGAACTAAGTAAATACAAGTTGGCAAAATGGCGAATTAACGACATATTCGACTGTAAATGTGAGTGCGGTGCTAGCCAGAACATTACACACTAGCTGGAATGTCCCAAGTGTCCATACACCTGCACTTTTGAGGATCCGATGTACGCCACTGACGCTGCTATGCCACCTGCTGGGCACAACTTATTTTAAAAAGCACGATCAAATCGAAAAGAAAACAAGACTAAGTTAATATTCATGTTGCAAAATGAGTATTTTCAATTTTATAATCGTTCGAATTTACGTTCACTCCGCGCGTTCGTGCTAGCCCTGTTGATCTTCTTGATACTTCGCAGTAGGGAAAGTACTTACAAGTTAGATGTATTGTCTGCACGACGGCTGCCAACTGACAGCGTTTGTCACAAAAGAGGACGCAAACTTTCAAGGATCATTGTTTTACGGCAAATTATGTAGATAAGGCCTTTAGTAAGTCATACCGTTTCTTTTATCAAGATTTCTTACCTACGAACTTGTTTTTGTTGAATATTTCCGTGTACACCACACGGAAATATGAAATGTTCAGTAATTTTCGTAGTTCCTTTCCATAAAACTTAAATAATCAAGTAAAATACTCTAAATATCATGAATCAAACATATTTTAACTACGCAAAAATAGACTGTGCTGCGTAAAACACACGCTTTTTTCAATTGTCAACCTCTTAAAAGATTTTACCGCCAGAATTTTCCTCTAATTTTCTTATCCCACCCAGGACACCGGGCACCTTGGTAGTCCTAGTGTCCGATACCACAAACCTGAGCCATCCGGAGCCCCATTCATCTCCTCACTTGATAGCGATATAATTAGAACCCCCGCGACACCGTTTGATAAATTGCCGAAATATTTTCACTAATAGGTAAGTCTAGGTATATTTGAGATAGATTTTCCGTGCCTTTGAGGATTATATCGTTTACATAAAAATTTCTAGATTACGAATGTCAACTTTGACGTAGTGCCAATTTCACCAAGCAACTGAACATATAAAACGCGTTCAAGAGCTGTCAGTGTCAATATAACATGGAAAATAATGACACTGACAGCTCTTAAATGTAGTTTATGTGCTGATCGCGATCAGTTTCGTCGGTGAAACCCGCACATAAATGTTTAGTCGTTTCGGGACGTAAATGTAGAAATATCTAAGGAGTATAAATTGTACTAATGCAAAAATAATATCGATCGTGGTTAGAATGACACGCCTTCTATCTTGCACCGCATGCCCTGTCACCTGTGTAGTTAATTACTTTATGACTACGTCAGAAAGTGGAGTTCACGCTGAATTTTAGGCCAAACATATTATAACTTTTTGTCATCGTGACGTTAAAACGTCTGTAGTTGAAAGGGGTTGTTTACGACAAGTTCGTTCAAGTATTGACGTTTACAAGCTACAGTAATTTTATAATTCTAATCCGATATCTGCGCCAACCCCAAATAAATTGGTATATGGGCAAGAGATAGTTGATTTATTTATTCACAAAATCCACAGCTCTTACTTTATGTTATTTAAAAAAAAACGCAACTCTTTAACAAATCTTACAGCATATTATGGATTTACAATGTAGTAGCTACATAACTTATATGCACAGAAACAAACGGTGACAGGCTAGCACCATCCAAACATACATATCTAGGTGTGCAGTGTCATCGATACGGTAAGAAGAGAGAAGTCGGGTCTGTTCTGACTAACTATTATAATCTTTGTACAATTTGGATAAATATTCTGTACGTTAATTGTTAACACAATGACGAATCCGTGTACAGAAACGCGATTTAATTAAGAACTGGGCTACAAATATATACTAACTACTAAAATAAATAATAACTGTCAACTTAAATTATTGTTGTAATTATTAATTTGGCAGAATCTTAAACCTCTTAACAACTTTAAAAATAATAGAAATATGTAAAAATCAAATCAAATCATTATTGCCAAGATGTTTACAGGGATTGGAATAAATTTATTATTAGCCTATTTATTATTTCTGAATCGAAAATCCTAATTCTAAAATAACACACACCAACCAAAAGTGGCTAAACTAACACTATCTAAACCTAAGTTAGTCGGAAGCTGTGTTGATAATTAATTAGATTTCAGCGTGCACTACAACCACACTGACGTGCTCAGATGCATCTCGAGGAGCGAAGCTGTGAGCGGTGAAAGCCGAGAGAGCGGTGCTCTTATCTGTGAGCGGATTGACTTTGATGTATCGCTTGTGTTTCTGCCAATGTGGATTTGGATATGGCACGAGTGTGGATAAGGGGCTGGTTTTATGTATACTTTTCGTGATTTTTATTGGAAACAAGCCGTGCTCTCTTTGGGATTACCTATCAACAAAAATGACGAAGTCCCCTTTTGAGGAAATGCAGGCATCAGTGATATTCTGATGTCAAAGCTTTTGATTGAATACTACCTTAACTTAATATCTACACGATATTCGGGAACAATAAGTAAAATCATGCTACTGTCTTTACCAAATTTCATTGGATTAGGCGCATATTGTAATTATGAAAATACCTTGTAAACGTCACTTTCTGAACAAACTTGCTGCAGCTGCAAGTCGTTTTAAAAGCTTGACTCTTTGAATTCTTAACAGACTTACAAAACGAAGAAGATAATGCAAATCTCATCACAGCGAATCGAAGTTGAAGCCTGGCTGAAGTAATGTACCCAAATCCTTCAGCTAAACCAACTTTTCTCCCGATCGCTTCCATTATTATTATAATGTACGTACAATCAAGCACACGTCCGTGTTAACAATTTGCCATTAACAGCAGCGCTTTTATATCGTAGGAGTAAGAGCGGTTATCCTAGTTTTCAGTGTGACCACTGCAGCACTTTTCAGTGTGGTTCAACTTACAGTATGAACATGCCTTAACAAGTGGTAGCTTTTAGTCGTTCGCACTGTGTACACCATGTAGGTATCAGTGTTAGTGTGTTTGTCAAAGACTACGTCACATCGATTTTTGTGGCCATATCGTGTTACATGAGCCAGCAAACCAATTGGGAACATCGGTTTTATGAAGGGAATTTGTAGATCTGTTGGAAGATTGGTTGTGGATAATTATGTTGTGTTGGTGGATATTTATTGAGACTGTTTTGATGATTGAAATGGGAGGTGATTTCCATGTAGACTTAGAATACAAGATTTGTTAAAAAAAAACAGAAAAAGTTTTAACGTGACAAATGCTGAAACTTGAAATTTTTCAGAAGAATTTAATTTTGTCATTCGCTAAAACACATTGCAATATTAATAATTTTAACAGTTCAGAAATAATATTGATCTTGCCATAAAGTTGTTTGATCGAACCACACTGCTAACATCTGAAACTATTACAGATATAGTTGTTACTTTCTTACTGATTACTGATCACCTTGTGTACCACATGGGTCGCTTGATGCCAACCAATAGTTGCATATAGTATACAATTAACTGACCTTTGTACCGCCTCAGAACCTAGTATTTTTTTCTTGAATTATCCCTAATGTTTATTAGTTATTCTGCTATTCGGGGCGGAGACAAATCCAACAAATCAAAATTCGGTCCAGCCGTTCTTGAGTTATAAATGGTGTAACTAGTCCGACTTCGTTTTTTAATTAAAACACCGTAAAACTAATACATACTTGCACAGAAGTATTTTGGACTATCAAAATAATCCTAACACCGGAAAATAAAAGGTTTTATTTTTTTATCTACACTAATATTATAAAGAGGAAAGATTTGATTGTATGTTTGTATTGAATAGGCTCCGAAACTACTGGACCGATTTGAAAAATTGTTTACCATTAGAAGCCGAAATTATGTCTGATGAAATTTTTTTTTTCGAAATCCACGCGGACGAATTGGCGGGCGAAGTGTTATTTTAAATAAAATTGTAAATAGCAGTGATGAGCTGACTGTGGGTTTTGACAATCTTTGACTAGCTATAGTGGCTAAACTATTAATATAAATTTGGTTGAAATTTTGTACGCAAACTGGGAACGTCATTATACAGCGTGTAACGAAAACCCTGTCCGATCCTGAAGGGTATTATTTGGTATCGTAGTGCGTACACAAATACGTAATCATTTAATGGATACGAGATAATAATTTTTCCCCAATGAAAACAATTAATTAAAAATAATCATACCAAAGGCAACACTGATCGCTCGACAGGGTTCACCAGAGTTCACCTACAGTTTCGTGTCAAAGAAGCCTACGCGTAGGTATCAGCTGATATTTTATTGTAGGCTTACGCACAATGACCCCGATTTCTGACCTTCTGTTTATCAAGAAACAATTATTATTGAGTTAATGTGATGTGCTTTTGGCAATGTACCCACTGTAGGTATCAGTTTATTAAAACATTTACTTGTTACATATCTCTATCTATCTAGAACATTAGTACACATTCGACACCTTTTTATTAAATTTGCACGTACTCTTCGCAGCGCACATGTGTACGATTTGAGTGACTCGAAAGCTTCCACAATCCGAGCTGTTACTTCGATTTCCGAATCACATATTCACTCACAAATAAAAATTAACTTATTCAAATATTCCTGATTGGTATACGACATTGTTCGCGATACGATAGCGGCACGTGATACGTACGGACATCCGATCGCAAGCTATCTCCACGTGAGACTGGCGAAGTGTCCAAACAATTAGCGACCAGTCGGCTACATCAAAGGATCGAGGACTCGTTATGAGTACCTACAGCGCGGCTAGTGCAGGGCGGCGTCCTTTGAAATAAAATAGGCAAAGAATAAAAGATTTCGCTAGCCGGTGGAGTGTTGTCAACTTATGAAAATTTACCATATTTAGTGTTACATTTCGCATGGTAACTAAAAATAAAAAAATCAATAGCTTTTAGTTTTTATGAGTTGATTTTTTTTACTATTTTTTCTAGTACGTATGTTAAACCAGGAATACGCCTTTTTTGGATCGGACAGGGTTTTTGTTACATATTGTATATAAGCATAAGATTTTCTTTACCAAACGTCAAGAGTAGTGATTGTGAGATAGTATTGAATCAAGAGAAACTAGAATTCGTCGATAAAACAGTTTTCTTGGGGATCACGCTCGACTCAAGGCTACAATGGGGTCCTCATTTAACATCTCTTGCAGGACGGCTAATTTCAGCAGCTTACGCTGCACAGTGTACCGCGTAGAACATGCTAGGTGAACAATATTATTTTATGATATTTAACGATGCTTTTTATATAAGTCTTCATGTTGAGGCATTATTAATAGTTTTTGGTATGATTTTGTAATAAAAGACAAAAAAAATATTTAAAAATAATAAACAAACATGCATTAAATAAATAAATACCTACTGTACAAACTAACTTAACCTAAACCTAATCATCAGAATCATCATCAAAATCTTCTGGTGAATCGTCATCATTTTGTGGTAATGTGCGACAATATGATGACGGTTCATATTGTCGCACATTACTATCAATCTATTTGTCTCCGCTAACGTGAAGTCACTCGTTTCCTTAGCAAATATAAATTTGATGGGGCGACAATACATAGTTGATGAAGGCCGAGGATTTTGCCAAATAATTTTAGACCCATCATATAACTTAAGGGGAACGAAAGAAAATACGAAAATAAATTCGTCCGTATCTTCAGTGTTCTCAAATTTCTGTTTGTATGTGCTGTGCCCAGAACTTCCATCACATCCCCATTTACTAACAAGTGTAAACGTTGGACTTGTTGGGAGGACACTACTGATAACTTCATTCTGTGCTATTACAAGACGTTCCGCTGTTTTATTTAATAAGGCTTGCAAATTTATTTCAGCACGAGTTTCTGTTATAGAAATGTGATCCTCTGCAGGGTAACAGGCCTTTTTAGATTATACTACACTAAAATATGACGGAAACACATTATGTCCTGCCATTATGGACCACTTCCTAGTTTGTTTGTAAGCATGTGTTGTTGACTTAGAATCTATATAGTATGCTAAGGCTTCGTCACTACTTAACTGCCTAGGATTAACGGAACTGGTATCTTCCTGCAGATGTCACAACCTCACTCGATGTTGAAGGTTGTGGGGCTAAAGAACTCACAGTAAACTGTATGTCTCCTTCATCCAGCCAAGTCTTATTTCTAATTAAAAAACGCTCCTTCGATTTTCCCGAAGCCAACCATTTGGCTTCAATCTTAGTAGAAAAGTTGGATATTTTCAACTTTATTTCTCTTTGGCTGCTTTCAGTAAAGTCACCAAAGTGAAATTTTGAAGAAAGATAGTCATAAATACGCGATCTTTTATCATTCTTCGTGTGTTTCAACCACTCTTCAAAAAATGCTACCCTTGAAATAGAATAAACGTGTTCTGAAAAAAAATATAAAAAAATAGGTTGTACTGAAGTGTGCTGAACAATATGTGTATTTTACAAAAAACTACACAGTTATACCTACAATATATCTAAAAACTAGCCCGAATAGAGGCGAATCAATGTATTTCCTGAACGTTCAAAGTTTTGTTTATGAAAAAAATTACGCAAAAATTTATGCATTAAGTTAAAAAAATGCTAAAAATTCATTTTAATAGATTCTGATAAAAATAATATATTAAATAATAGTACATACCCTCAGTATTAATATCCATCACAAAAAACTTTCACAATATCACTATAAACCACTATGAGATGTGCACAAAAGTAACGCTAAATTGCAACTGATTGACCGGAACGCTTGCATTAAACTCATTACCTGACTTCTGAACTCTATGACTCATCAATTAAGCATTTGAAAAACAACTTTTTCTCGGAATTTGGAGTTTGGGGGTGTTGTTTGTGTTATGCAATTAAGATTTCCTGGAAATGAAAACTTGAATTTTGTCCACCTAGCATGTTCTAGGCGAAATACTGTGCGCTGTCAGAAAAATCCGTCAATTTACTGATGTCGATACCGCGAAGCTGGTCTATTTTAGTTACTTTCATAGTATCATGTCTTACGGTATTTTACTTTGGGGACGGGCTGCAGACATCGAGTCTATTTTTATTCTGCAGAAAATAGCTATCAGATCCATATATAATCTCCACAGGCGCGATTCTCTAAGGGAATTGTTAAAGGATATTAACATCATGACGGTACCTTGTCAATATATCTATGAAAACATCCTGTACGTAAGAAAAATTTACATCTTTACAGTAAAAGAGGTGAAAGACATAATAATAGTACTAGAAATCGGGACCTATTAGTTCAACCAGGTTTCAGACTGGCTAAAGTAGACTCATATTTCATGGGGTACTGTCTAAAATGTTATAATAAAATACCTCCTCACATACTTCAACTCAATGAGACGAAATTCAAATCCTTTGTCAAACGCACACTATGCAGGCAGGCATATTATAGGTTAGGGGATTACATAACTGATAAAAATGCCTGGCTTAACGCTGGTCCTGCTCCACACCACAACTAATTAATTGACATTTGAAATACTGTTGAAGCTGCTGAAGATTGTAAGTAGATATTTGCATTATATAAACTCAATCTCCTTTTTATTATATAGATGCATGGCACAGATGTGAGTACTTTGTACTATAGAGCTACCATTTACCGGATAATGTCATAGATTGACTTGAATGTGCCCTGGCGGCTGATAGTATGTCATTCTCACTCAAATGTCTCGCTGACGGTGGCGCGTGTGTCGGATCATTTAGCTCCCTTCAAAATGGTTGAGCTGAATGGTGCTGATCCATGCGTCATGTTCGTGAACGGGCGCCGTCATTTGGGACTGGTCATCTCTTAGCTGCCACGGCTTATTTTAATAATTAATTTTTTGGATTGTTTTTAATTATGTTTTTTGGATTGCACTCTGGACGCTTTTAACGTATAGGTACGGTTTTTGTACATCGTTCTCACTTATAGTGTCAACATTAATCGATGTAACTAATATAATTGTAACAACATTATTATTTAAAAGAGTGTCCATAGAGTTTCTTGCCCGTTCTTCTCCATAGGTACCTACTGCGCTTTGGAATGGGCAACTATCTTCATATTTCTGACTGACCGACTTCTTGACAATTCAAAAGTGCCTGTAAATGGTTTAATTGAAATAAAGGATTTGAGTTTGAGTTTGCAGTTTAATTTATGTTCGTACTAGCTGTTGCCCGCAACTTTCTCTGCGATCCCGGATGATAAGTAGCATATGTCCTTACCCAGGTGACGGTCTATCTGTGTGCCAAATTCGTTCAGCGGTTTTAGCATGAAAGTTTAACAAACAAACTTATTTTTGCATTATAATATTCATTAGGATTGGTTAGGATTAGGATTATTGTCTCCACCTTTCTATAAACGAACTATTTAATGAGCCCCCAATTGTTGCACACATTTACGAACTACATATTAATATATATAATTTTTAAACCGACCATTTCTTGATATCACGAACATAGGTAGGTAGGTACGCAGGAATTTATGAGCTGTTTATGGCACCCATAGATGTGCGAAGTGTTGAAATACAGCTCTTTCATGTATTATCGAAAAGGGTTCAAAGGTAAAATGGTACCCAAACAAGCTGCTGCAGGTTTTAGATTTTATACTTTGTATATTTAATAACAGAGTTTTTTTCCACATCTCTGTGACCTGAATAGAATAATAAAACGTGTTGCGCCTACCCCAATAAACATGGGCTGCAATATGATAATAATGAGGTCTCTGACCAACATATATTTATATCTCATTTAAGTCTTTGAAAGCTGGCAACAAAGTAACTCATTTATTTATTTATTTTGTTACAGGTAAACAGCGTGAAAACCTAGCTGAAGTAGGGTAAAAGTACAATATTTCTTTAGTATTATTCATTTCATTTTGTTACTACAGTACGGAGGTTTAAAGAAGATCTTTCCAGGTGAATTTTAAATGTCTTCGTGCTTGAAACTACAGAATATTCTCGGGAAATGTTTTCAATTGAAGATATTCTATTTCAAAATTTACAAAAACGTCTATTTAAACTATGTGCATAAAGCAGGACTATAAAGTCCCTGATTCTAGAATGTAACATAAGCAGAACTCACATGATGGATACTCCGTGATACAAACCATGCTTACATGCTGATTCGTGGATCATCAAGAGAAGTTGTCAATACGCGAAGAAGATACTTTCGTAGTATAGAAGCGTACAAGGCAAATCAGCGTCGGAGATGGTTTTATGATGCGAAATGCGTTTACGGATAAAACTTTTCTTCTATCTTTGCAAAGCATTGCAAAACATGAAGTTCTTAAAAAAAAAACGATTTACCTACGTTGTCCCACTGCTGGGCAAAGGTCACCCTCACATTTTTCCACTGTTCTTTATTTTATGCCTTCTCCGTCCAATCGGTTAAGAACGAATCTAAATCGTCACGGCGCTTCTTAGGTCTGCCTCGGTGACGACGCCCGTCTTCACGCATCCACTGTGTGACGATCCTGGTCCATTTGTCTGTATGCATCCTATAGGTGTGACCCGCCCAGTCCCACTTCAGCCCGGCAGACTTATGGCCAAAAACGGCGAAACCTGTCTTGGAGCGTATTGTAATGTTGCGAATTTGGTCGGTGAGTTTGATTTTTAAGATGCTATGCTCCATCGGTCTTTGGAAAACCTTGAGTTTGGCCTTCTGAGCCTCGTTCAAAGATCAAGTCTGAGTGCCATAGGTTAGTATAGGCAGGATGCACATGTCAACGAGCTTGCGCTTCGATGTGATAGGAAGGTCATCCTTCATTAAAGAAAGTTCTGGACATAGGACGAAGGAAACATGTAGATTTTATTTTTCTTTCGTATGAGTTTTAAGAAAACACGTAGGTATCTAAGTAACAAACACTAAATATGTCCCGATTCAAGTCCCAAAAGACGTTATTGTCGAAGCTTTCATTTTATATTCTTCGCGTATGAGCTGTAATGGTACATTGAATAAACCATTTCCTCATAACATGTAAAGTACTTACGTTCATTCGCTGGGTGTAGTGCGCGTCACATAATCTAAAATTTGTCGATACATCGGATTTTTGCCTGCCTCAGATCAGTATGCGTATAATACGCATATTTGGTTGTAAGAATGCCCGATATTTTCGATCGTATAGATACCCCTATTAATATTTATGAGGAGTCGTAATGCGTTCATATTATTGTGTGAGAGAGATCACATCAGCGTTGACCCGCGAGTTCTTCAACTGAACTGAACTAAAGGTTGGAGTTCAGTAAATGGAATCGTTAGTAATGGGATCGCGTGAGTTTGTCCCCAGACTTTGTTTCTGTGAAGTTAACTGTGAAACCATTTGAATTTGTTAAAGCTTTAGTTTGTTCCACTGAAAGGTTTTCCGTCCATGAATAGTCGGTACGGATAGAACTGAGCACATATTTTCCACGTGTTTCTGTGGGTCAGTTTTCCCACAAGCATTCAGCATGTCGATTCTGTAAAATTCTCACCGTGAAGACTTGAGTGAAGTGAGCAGTCAGTGTCATCCCGGCATGGTCAATCTCTAGCATCTGTGGCCAAAACTATCATTTTACAGAACGGTAGCAGATTTATTGAACTGCAGGCCTGCCACTCTCCTCTAGTGTATAATAGCGGCTTTACGTCATCTATCGGCAACAACTTAAAGCTTAACTCGGAATACTCTTCGGTACCTTTATTATAAAACGTTGTTATATACCTAGTGGTTTTTTATAAAAAGTTTAAATTACTACTAAAGACTTTTCTAGCTTTCCTAAAGTAATCAGCGTTTTAGTTTATTATAGTTAAGTACCTGTAGGCCTCCATGTATTTTGCCCTTCAAAAACAGTTTTTCTGCTAAAAACATGAATGTAGACATCCATAAGAGAGGGAAACAAAAACAATATGAAGTGAAGCTCTTTTCAGCATTGATATAACAATTTATAAGTACTTTCAAACTATACAATACTTTTTTACAAACACATTAATTAGTTTTTAATGTCGATCAGTACCGTAAATAATATCGATTCGTGTTTATGTTGCACGCTATTGTTTTATTAAAGTGGTTACTCATAATTTGTTGTAATGGCATTTCCTTGTATCAATGCTGCTGTTATGACTAATATGATAAAGGATAATTATACAATTTAGAATATACACCAATACATTACGTATTGTTGCCGTTAATGTGCACAATGCAGGACATTCTCAGAACTACATTCAAAGTAGATTTTGTAGTCAAAAACAATCGCCAGTCTGTCTTCGATAAATATTTCATAGCTATTGAGGAAGAGGAGGTCGTGGCTAAGTAATAGCAGACGCAGGGGTCGATCGAAGGTTAAGCAACGCTTGCCGCGGCCGTTTCGTGGATGGGTGATTATCCATGACATATCGAGATCCTCTCGTGCCTCGGAATGTCGTTAAGCCGTTGTTCCCGGCTGTCATTCGTAGATCTTTGACAGTAGTTAGTCAGAAGTCCAAAAAGTCTGATAACCAGTCTTACCAAACGGTATCGTGTTACCCAGTTACTGGGCGGGTGAGGTCAGTTAGACAGTCGCTCCATATAAAGTACTAGGATTCAGCGTGCATCAGGTAAGGCTGGAAGCCGAGCCCAACATAGCTAGGGAAAGCCTACTCAGATATTGTGCATGTACCTTACACTGACATCAACTTTCAGTTTCCATTTCAATCCTTTTTTTTTCAGTTAGCCTACGTTGTCCCACTGCGGGGCAAAGGTCTCCCCCATATTTTTCCACTTTGTGGCTTCTCCTTTTAATCGATTAGGAACGACTCTAAATCGTCACGCCAGCGCTTCTTAGGCCTGCCTCGGTGACGACGCCCGACTTCAGGCACCCACTTTGTGACGATCCTGGTCCATCTGTCTGGCTGCATCCTATATGTGTGACCCGCCCAGTTCCACTTCAGCCTTGCAGCCTTGCTGACGCCAACATCGGCGATACCTGTCTTGGAGCTTATTGTAATGTTGCAAATTTGGTCGTTGAGTTTGATTTTCAAGATGCTACGTCCCATCGCTCGTTGGCAAACCTTGAGTTTCTAACAAAGGAATTTCATCATAATTGACAAACTTTAATTCCGATACGAACCCAACAAATCCAATTTGAAATGTTGACCCAAACTTAGAGCGTGGAAGGAGTAATATTCAATATTATTTGGAATAATACAATATATTATTTATACAATGACAGATACAAAGCTTAATTTGCAAAATCGAATCAACCATATCTGAATAGCAGATTGAATTTAACGGGAACTTTGGTAACATTAAACTTTGTTAAGCTGAGGTTTTTTTAATCCAGCTGTGACCGCCACATAACGGCTGAATGACTTGCATGAAAATGACGGCACCGGTTTCAAAAAGCACGCTCCAATAGCCGACATTGACGGTGTAATGTGACGGTACCGCTGTCTAATGGAACCTTATGGGCACTAGATTCCATTTCACATTGTAATTTTGAATATTATAGATAAAGAACACCGCGTAGAGTACCTACCTATCCCACATTCAAAATACTTATATCCAAATTGATGTTCTTTTCAATAAAAGATATTTATGCCAGTGTAGATTATTTCAGAATTACTAGTAGGTACGGTATCTTACAAAGTAGGAAAGGAGAAAAAGGTTCGGGGTATATACGTCACTGACGGTACTATTCAAAGTCATCAACAAAAATAAGTTGAAAGTGCTAACTGAATTTTATGAGCATTAAATAATTTTTCCAAAAACACTTATTTGTTTACATTTTGGAATCTAAAATGCAAAAGCAGCATACATAATAAATTATCCTAAAAACGGTATTGTTTGCTGACCGACTTGGCTGGAGTCGTGTCCTGCTTGGCATGCACGCAGCCTTTAAGTCAGACAGCAGACAGTCTGGAGACTAGCTCTAGTATTAAGTGTGCTAATATTGACCATTGAAATACGTTACAGGGTTAACCCCAGTTCATTATTAAACAGCATAATTTCACATTTTCAAATTGTTTTCAGTTTAAATTCGGATACGAAATTATCTGTTTCCAGCGCCATCTGTTGCATAGTTCTCAAACTACGAGCTGGGACCCGAGGCGTTGTATTTCCGCAATTCTCCGCAAACATTGAAACTAAATTAGTTATGCCTCTACTTATCCTCGCAAGAGCGTGAAAATTGGCGTGAAATTATCATTTTTTGTAAGAAATGCTGTAAATTATTATCAGCTTGTGCTTTAATAATACCGAAGTAACCTTATCGTCCTTAAGCACTACTACATAAGCGATGATCACTGGACAAATGGGATCTGGTCCTTTGTTCTTGTCGTTCATTAAATCGATACCTACTGTATTTTCATCTACATAAAATAAACGAATTTTCTGTATTCACACAACGAGCTAAAGATCGAAATCTGGATTTCCGCACAGACAACTCCCTTCAGCCCAAAAGCCGTTTTTATTTAACGTTTCAAGACTTTCGCTTTCAGTCTGAAAGGGTTAAATCCTTTGGGATAGAAATTGGTTTAGGGCCTACATCCTAAATCATTTGTTAGGTCTGCTAGAATATTGTATAACCTTCGACTTTCGTTTAGTTCGTGTACATAAATCATTTTGGATGTTTTCATGTCGTGCGAACTGCGAAACTTATCGAACCAAGAGGTTATTTGTTGCATATTTTATTTGGTAGTTTGGTACATGTTTTATTAACTTCGGGAAAACCCTTTCATACAATTTCAAACCCATCCTTCAGACAGACGTCTTGACTTTTCATATCAAATCCACCATACAATGGAGTAGAAATAAAAATCAACCAAATGCGGACTAGTTCAGCGATTACTTAAATTCATTGGGTACTTACTTTAAATATTGTAAGCAACTTTAATCATGTATTTTGCCCCATATTACCATATTAGTGTTGATCTATCCTAAGCCATCAACATTGTGAACCTCACAAATCTTCTATAACCGATTATCCAATTAAACCGGCCATAATTCTGTTTTCACTTATCCACGTAATCGCTTTAACACAGCTTTTACATATTCCACATAAACGGCTACAGAAGGACCATAGTAAACAGCAACATCAAATCAAAATCCAAAATTAAGCCAATAAGAAAGTTGGGTGACGTATATGGCCGGAATGTTGATATAATAGGTTGGGGAAAAAGTTTCTTCGCATTTTTTAGGAAAATTCAAATCATGTTTTAACATAGTTTCTTTACATTTACTATATAACTAAAGTATGTAGGTACCATTTTGTTCGATAACTTTTTGCCATCTGGTAAGTAGGGACATGATCCCATTTCTATAGAAATTTTGGGACTTCTGATCAAAATACCGCGACAAGTGATTTTGGCAGTCCTCTCGTGATGTTAACCTGACACTGCCTAAAGAATTCTGAAGAGACCGAAACAGGTGGAAATATGAAGGTGTAGGTGGTCAGAACTATACGGCGGATGTATTAACACCTCCCAGCCAAACTCTTAATTTTTGCTAAAATCCACACCCCTTCTGTTGATCAATTCCGGCCGCTTTCTCTCAACTTCTTGCTTTAATCTCATCAGTTGTTCGCAGTACAGTTCAGAATCGATGGTCCTGCCTGGTGGTAACAGCTCATAATGAATAATGCCCTTCCTATCCCACCACACACACACCCGGGTTTCGCCACAGTCTGTGAAGCCTGACCGGCCTTCCACGAATTTTTTCGCACGTTCTTGTCGCACGTGATCCATTTTTCGTCACCAGTTATCAGCTTCTTCAAAAATGGTTCGGTTTCATTACGTCGTAAGAACGAATCACAAATGAGTGCACGGTTCATTAGGTTTCTTTCAGTGAGCTCGTGAGGTACCCAAATATCGAGCTTTTTTGTGTACCCAGTTTTTTTCAAATGCGCCAAAACTGTTTTGTGGTCAATTCACAGTTCATATATGCCGAACTTGCTCCACTTTTTCAAAAATGGCATCCATTTTATCCGTAATAGGACGACCAGAGCGACGTGCATCTTTGACATCAAAATTTCCGAATTGAAAACGCTTAAACCAAATTTGTGCTACTCTCACAGACACTGCACTAGGTCCATAAAAATCGCAAAGTTTTTTCGCGGCGTGTGTTGTTTTAAAAAAAAAAAATTAAATGTATCAAATTTCTTCATTACATTCACTCATCTTGACATTACGAAAAACAAATAAAAATCACACATTTTCCTAATTTGAAATTGGAATTATGTTCTTTAAAATTTAAACTGTCAATGATACCAAAACCAGCCAGATACAAATAGTATAGCCAAAGAGATTTTATTACAAGTTCATAAGACTTTTCCCCCAACCTAATATTACGCATAAGAAGCGCAAGCTCGTCTAAATTATTTCCTTCACGGCAGGGTGTAACGAATTGAAATAGGATTAATTGTTCTGGAGAGTAGTATCCACACCCACATTTAGGCCGATACTTGCAACACTAATCACTAAATGCGTTTAGCATTATACGAGGGCGGCACTGAAAATTTCGGGAATCAAGGAAGTGACACAACATTACTATTTAAAAATGTATTTATTGCTTTTCGAAGTACTCTCCGCGAAATTTGACACATTTTTCCATACGATGGAACCAATCATTGAAGCAACCATTCCATTCGGAAGTTGGGGTCTCCAAAATGGCGGTTTTGTAGGCGTCCACAGCTTCTTCAGGTGATGAAAATCTCTGTGCACGCAATTTATTCTTTATTTTAGGGAAAGTATAGAAATCATTAGGGCTTAGGTCGGGGCTGTACGGCGGATGGTCTAATAATTCTATGTTTTCTTGCTCTAAAAACTCTTTTGTTCTGTGTGCGGTGTGAGAACTCGCATTGTCGTGATGGTGGATGATGCGGCGGTTGCAGTTCTCTTTACGGAGTTCAGACGCGACCTGTGGCAAACAAATGCTAGCATACCATTCTGCATTAACCGTTCTTTGTCCCTCAAGAGGAATAGTCGTAACATGGCCGGTTTTGGAGACAAACGTGGCCACCGTTTTTTTTGCAACACTCCGTGAACGAACCATTTTTGTTGGCTGTAACTCATTTTCGAACACCCAAACTCGTGACTGGTTTTTTGTTTCGGGTTCGTACGCGTATATCCAGGATTCGTCACCTGATACGATTTTGTATACAGCAATTGAGGATCCTGCGCGGAATCTTTCGAGAGTTCTGATGCACCAAGTAACGCGAACCGCTTTTTGCTCTTCACAGAGCGAATGCGGTATCCATCGGGAAAACAACTTTTTTACACCAAATTGTTCATGCAAGATTAATTGTATTTGACTCATGCCAATGTCTAAAGTTGCCTGAATTTCGCGGTATGTCACATGTCGATCTTCCTCAATCAGCTTACGCACAGCATCAATGTTTTCTTGGGTGACTGCAGTTTTTGGACGACCTTGACGGGGATCATCACTGAGCTTGACACGTCCACGTTGAAATTCAGCAAACCAGCGATAAATTGTGGTTTTGGATGGGGCTTCATCACCAAGTGCAGAAATCATCCGGTCAACACACTGCTTTTGTGTTAAACCACTTCGAAAGTCATAATAAATCATCGCTCTTGAATTTTCTCGAGTCAATTCCATTTTCTCAACGACTAAACAAGTTTGACAAGACCGAGAATCTTTTTTTAAATAAATAAATGATATTCGATTTTTAAAACCAAGGAGTTTGCAATTAAAAAGATTTTAATATGACAGGAACAGTGGAAATATTCCATTCCCGATACTTTTAGTGCAGCCCTCGTAGTACATTACTGCTGCGGCCGACAAAGGTGTCATTGATGGCCGAACTTGAAAATGTGGGCCGAGGCACGACTGAGTGAGTCCACATCAATGCCTGATTGGGGCCAAGGATTGTATAGTACTTTTCTCAAATAATGTGCGGATATTTAAATTAAGTAATTCCAGAATCAATGACGAACAACGATAAATTTTGATAAGTTACCTCCTTGGTTGCCATGGGTCGAAGTAAAAAGTTCGTTCTATTTTTAAATTACACGACGGATGTGAGTTTTCGTAGTAATTTATTTGACAGTTACACGATATATCGAATTTCATACTAACATTGCCCGCCGCTGCTCATGTATTTGACCAGTACAGCAGTTTCGATTTATCTCGAAGAAGGTTGTAAAAATCATTTTTAAAACAACATTCTGTCTCTGCCATCTTCAAATGATTGGCAGAAACAGAGCGATGTTTTAAATGCGTGTAACGATAATCATGTTTAGCGATCTGTTGTGCAAGAAGGCATTAATGTCTACTTTGCTCATGATGAGCTACATCGTTCTTGTTGCATGTATATCTGATTCAATTCGTGCTTCTTTTCTTTGCTGAAATATATGTGTGTATAGGGATGTTGCTTCTTTGAACTTTTGTTCATCATAGAACTATGGTGTCGAAGGCTGAGCAAAAACAGGAAAATCAAGCTGTCACATTGTTAGGCTTTTCCCGCACTATTTTCTTTTGATCTGAGTGAGCCTTCTTTCCCTAACTTCTAACCAACTATTACTTACAACGTATCCCCCATAAATATTGACAAACACTAATAACGGCGCTTCGCCTCTAATCTGCCGCCGCCGCCGATATTTCTCACGCTCTGTCGAAGGGAATGATGAGCCAAATCGGTGGCGCTCGTTAATAGTTAGAGAGTACGCAGTAGTTGTAGATTAGCGATGGAAGGTTTAGTAGGTTTTAATTAGATAGTTGGTGTTAATTTTAAAGCAGACTGTCTGTGTCGTCATGCTGAGGTAGACAGATTGGTGTATAAGTAAGTTGAGTGTGAGGAATGAGGGCACGTTGGCAAATGCCGACGGTAATATGAAGAACTTCCTGCAATCTTCAGTACCCGGTGAAGTAGGGCGACAAACTTCAGATAGGTTTTCGAAAATTTGTTTTCATTTATTGAAAAGGATTTTGTCTAATGATAAATGATTTATTTTCTGTAAATAGGTTTGTAAAAACACTTTTACACGTCAATCATATTTTAAAAACTAGATACATCGGCGTTTCCTATCTGACTACTCTGAGAAGAAAAGGCCGAAACAAACTCAGAGGTCACAGTCTTAATCCTGGTCAGGTCATGTGAAGACCATGTGGATTGATGTCTGAAATGGTCTTTTGAGGAAAGAACCACACAGAATGAGTGGACCTGTTCAGTCAGTGCACGCATTTGTCAGTTGTCATGCAGCTCAACATAAAACTAAAGGAGCTAAACGATTCGACGAACATTACCGAAAAGAGGACATTTGGGTAGGCCGCATAAATTACTCAAACTGCCAGACCATGATTAAAACTAATGTAAAAAATGCATTGGAAAAAAAAAGAAAAATCCACAATGTCTTCACATTCACAATAATTAAAATAATATAAAACTTTACAAAGTAAATTAACATGTCATTATAAACATAAAGTCCATCAATGTCAAAGTGTAAATAAAAATCCGAAAATAATTTTGGTCATATCATATGCGGACCATGTAGACTGGTGTCTGAAATGTCTTTTGAGGAAAGAACCACACGGATTTGAGTGGACCTGTCCAGTCAGTGCACGAATTTGTCAATCATCATGCAGCTCAACTCAGAACTAAGGAGCTCAACGATGCAACGAACAATACAAAAGAAAGGACATTTGGGTAGGCCGCGTAGAAGTACTCAAGAGCCAGACCATCGTTTAAAGAAAAATACAATGACCCACATAGTCCTCACATTCACAAAAATTAAAACAATATTATAATTTAAACAGTAAATTGTTTATCTAAAAAGGTACGAATATAGAAAAAAACAAAAATAAAAGTTAAACAGCAACA
Source organism: Dasypolia templi (assembly GCA_963555695.1). Taxonomy (NCBI): domain Eukaryota; kingdom Metazoa; phylum Arthropoda; class Insecta; order Lepidoptera; family Noctuidae; genus Dasypolia; species Dasypolia templi. The sequence continues at coordinate 1,913,059 of OY743148.1, read as the reverse complement.
ATATCTGTGTAAACTTATTGGAGCAGCTCAATCCTAAGCCTTCTTGTCCTCAATATAGCCTTTGACAGTATAATAGGCATTCTGGCATAATTTCCGCTTTATAAAAGATTTGAATTTATTAAGGCTTAGTTCTTGAATGTGGCTAGGAAGTTTATTATAAAAAACGTATTCATTGACATTTAAACGAGCTATTTTCTTGAGCCTGGTAGTGGGAACAACAGCTTTGTGTTTTTTCCTAGTATTTATGTTATGGATATCACTGGATTTTTAAACAGATTAATATTTTTATGTGCATACAAAAGATTTTCATAAATATACTGAGAGGGCACAATCATTATATTAATATCTTTAAATTTGTCTCTAAGGGAGTGTCTGGAACATAATTTATAAATTGAACGAATTGCCCAATTTTGTAAAACAAAAATTGTTTGAATATCGGCGGCATTTCCCCATAAAAGAATACCGTACGACATCACACTATGAAAATAACTAAAGTAAACGCGCTGTCTCTAAATCAGTTAAATTACGAATTTATCTAACGGCGTATGCTGCAGAGGTTAGTTTTTTTGACAATTTATCTATATGGGGGCCCCAATGAAGGTTGGCATCCAAAGTTATGCCTAAGAACACTGCGGTGTTTTCGGGTTTCAACTCTTCACCCTTTATAAGAACACTAGTTTCTACTTGTCTAACATAAGGTATCGTAAACTTAATGCATTTAGTTTTTCTCTCGTTAAGTAGTAGGTTATTAACATTAAACCAGTTAACTACCTTAGCGAGTGCTTTATTTACATTGTCAGTAACCAGCTGCTGACGTTTCAGTTTAATTAAAAGTGAAGTGTCATCTGCAAACAACACTGTATCATGATTAGCCTTTATGCGGTAAGGCAAGTCATTAATATAAATAAGGAACAAAAATGATCTGATTCTCAAGACTTAAGATTATTAGTTTTGCTTCTTTTAGTTTATATTTTTCTAAAAGCATCTTTGAAATGAAACGCTTAAATATTACAGCTATGCCTTAAGTATTTCTTTGATTATAAAGGTTTTAAAAATACACTTAACGAAGCCGAGAGTCACTTGTACTCCCCGTTATTGTAATCGTTTTTTGTATAGTATATCGGGTATATATATATATATATGCGTAACCAGAAGGTTGCCATACCTGGGAACCTTCTGGTTACGGATATATTGAAGGGCTAAGTAACAACGTTTACTGACGTGTTTTTATCACGAAAACAAGTTTTTAATGATATTTAACACAACTTTAACAAACATCACGACCGCACCCATAAACACAATGTTTTACGTGTGTTGCATTGCGCACTGCCCCAAACAGCCAATTTTCACATGAATAATAAAAGATGCTTCCCACAAAATATTTTTGTGGTATGTTAGGTACTTAGTTTGAGGTACAGAATTCGTAGTTGACGGCTATGTGCTGGGTCTTTTTACACTCTGTATTTAGTTTTAATTTACATCCTACGTTAAGACCTTTATATAGCAGTAGGCGAATTTCCAAGAAGAGAAACATGAATGAAAACTTTTCAACTCCCACAATTAACTTCATCAGAAAACACTCAATTAAATAGGTTTTATTTTATTGAAATAATAGCCAGAACTATCTCAAAAGCAATCCTTACTTTACGATACTATACCACGACAAAGATACTTTATCGATAACTTGTACCCTCTCTTATTATGATCGAAACAATATCTGACAATGGACGAGAAACTTTATCTCGCACCCTTTTGTTTAACAGCCTCGTGATTTGATAATATTATTTCTATTCATTGAAAGTGAAATGGAAGTAGTTTGTCGAAATATGTCACTAGCAACGTTGAAGTTTTTGTTGGGTAGGTTCAAAGCAGGAAATGGTGTTGTACATTCAATTTCCTCTGAACGGTTTTTTATTTAATGTAAGTGCTTTGACTTACTCAGAGTTCTAATTGAAGTGCAGCTCTGCGTTTTCACATTTTCGTAGGATCCTGTTTAAAATTTCCTACGAATAGCTTTTAATTACCTCCTAAACTGCACCCTAATTGAATCCCAATCCGAGAGTTTTGAAGGATAGGTACTGCTAATGTATTAGCAGTACCTATCCTTCAAAACTCTCGGATTTATAAGTTTGAAAAATTCGAATAGCTTTATAAGTTTGAAAAATTCGTCTGCTCGACAACGTAAATAACGCAACGAACGTGGATGAACTGTCAAATGAAACACATTGCGATCAACTGTCATTTTATGTGTGTTACGCAGTTGAATGCTTACATATTATAAGTACTCATACAAAAACATCCAACTGATGACAGAAGACTGCGAATAACTCGCGTCTTAAAGGGCGATACCAAAATCGAGACGTATCACTTGAAAATTGAAAATACGTGCCACTTAAAAAAAAAAACTCGTCTCTGAGCGCTCCCGGCTGTCCCGACGTCAAACGGCCATGCGTTATCACCTCCAAGATTAAGCCTTATGGAGAAAACATTCGTGCCAGCATTTGGAACGGACCGGCAACACATACTGAAGTGATAAAAAGCTTGATCTGTCAGTGATAATGATGGAAGATGTGTTGATCTGACGGTTACGTTCCGGGGTATAAAATTTTGTGTTTTAAGAATACTGATACGTAACGATGTGTTATAGTAAAAATGTCATTACGTCACGGTTTATAAAAGAAAATGTTGAGACGTTTCATCATTTTCCTATACATGTACACAATGATTTGGTGCATTTGCCCCTAAAGCTTTTGAGCATCTGTTTCTAAAGCTTTTGAGAGTTTTTTTTTGTTTCATAACAAATTATTTGGATGCAAAGAATGCCAATCACGAAGAATTTATCAGAGGGGCCCATTTCCGTATTATTAAGAATGTTCGCAATTTAATCTCAGTCTCATTCTGTCAAAAAAAACTCTAAGTTTTTAACTTACATTGACTCTTATGAAATTGCGGCTTGAATTTTAACGTTTTAAATCATAGGAATTGACCTTCTGGCTACAATTCTTTATCAAAAGTATCCCTTACTCCGCGTGCCCTAATACAACCATGACCCGTATGCTCCCACTATTTCCATTTTTTGTCGTGTCTCTGCCTAGAAACAAATGCGTTGAGCCTCTAGGCTGCGTAGCTTAAGTTATGCGTGATAAGGAAAGATGGGTTGCAGAGTCCTTGGGGCGCAGGGCAGGATTTATCATTTATGAACACTTAAATATAAGGTTAAAGGCGTCTTGGTATTTTTGTCTACGACCAGAGTCGTTTGTCGTAAAATTTAAGTCTAGAACTTAGGATGCGAGAGCGAGCGAATCGAGCTCTCGGGACTTGGGGCAACCCGACTCGGATAAGTTAGGTTCAAATCTAACGTATCCGAGTCGAGGAGATGGCGAACAAAGACCCCGCCATCCCCTTCGTGGTTATTTTTTTAAACCATTCGGAAATAGGACCCCGCAGGACGCCTACGTGCGTCGTAGGGCCATGCTTCTCAGAACGTAAATGTTTTCTATGGTATTGAAGGATATCCGTATTTTAACTACTCCGCCTCTAAGACGACCACTACTACTCTACTCCGCCTCTAAGACGACCAAATTTAGATGTGATGAGGGATAGCATGTTTTTGGGTGTGAAGAGTGTTTTTTATTTTTTGTTTACTCTCAAATAACTTGAAAACAGAAATCACCCGGGTCTCTATTCACTTGGTCATCTTGCTCCATTGGATTTCCCTATATAAACTTTTTCTTTAAAGATATAACTGAACCATGAAACGTATGCTCCCACAATTTTCATTTTTCCCTGTGTCTCAGCCTAGGTACATTAGTTGCCCCCTTAGCGTTGGTCCCCTAATCTTCACATCAGCTGTGACTACACTACAAATGAAATGCTACCTTAGTAACTGACAAGCGTTGCTTAAGTTATGCGTGAAAGATGGAAATTAGGTATGCTGTTGGGAAATGTATTCGGATGTAGGAAGAGTCGTCCTTTTATAAATGATCGTATGTGTAGATGCTTGTTATCTTCATCACAGCGGCCTTGCCAACTGCACTCCATTTAACTCGAATCTCGGCAACTATCATCCAGCTGTTACCAGCCACGCTGCAAAGATCGTCGCTCAACCTAGCCTGAGGGCGTCCTACCTTACGTTTGCCGATTTGCTGTCTCCACTCAAGAACACGTCTTGGCGTCAACTTATATGGCCGGCCCATTATCGATTCCGCTTGCTTATTCTGTGAGCTATGTCGACAACTTTAGTTCTCCGCCGGATCACCTCATTCCGGATTCTATCCCTCAGAGAGACTCCAAGCATAGTTCGTTCAATAGCTCGCTAGCGACCTTGAATTTATGGACCTGCCGTACCGTGAGTGTCCACGTTTCGGCTCCTTAAGTCGCATATAAATAACAGACAGGACGCAATGGTTGAAGTCTTTAGTCTCTAGGATATGCGGAATACGCGACGAGAAGACTCGACGAAGCTTCTCAAACGTACTCTCGAACAACCTTGAGAGCACCGCCATTGATAGTCAATCGGTCCCGGAGTGACATGTTCGTTGAACATAATCTGGGTTTTGTCCAAGTTTATCCGAATACCAAAGCGTGAAGAGTGCGTCCAAGAATGGACTAGGCCGTCCAGCATCTGCTGCAAGTCATACAGCGATTGAGTCAGAGTCAGTGTCATCTGCAAATCTCAAGTGTGAGATCTGTTCGTCGTTGATGTTAATGCCGCGTCCTTCTCAGTTCAGCGTCTTAAACACATCCTCCAATGCGTTTGAGGACGATTTCGGGGAAATTACGTCCCCTTGTCACAACTTGTGTTCCCTCGTGTTCAATTAGAAAGTTCAAATTCATTTTATTGTGTAGATTTAGATAAGCAGGTCTATTAACGAGTCTAATGTAAAATATAGTAGCGTGTCACGACGATTCATTGTTTTTTTCTTGGAACAACTTAATCAACAGAGCAAGTTAACGGCCAACCTGCAAATCGTAGACAAGTTGCATTATCCTTGATGAAAATGAAAACCCGACTAAGTACAATTTTATTAAAATACATTTTAAAACCTGGACATTTTCTTTTAACGTCAGGCGTCGACTGTAAAGTGTGCAGTTTTTCGTTACAATAAACCGACCAGCCAAGCTGAAGGCGTCGCGCGTCGTGGAACCTGTCCGGAAAAGCTGAGAGAATCTATTGTTACCTTCGCTACCCTGCTGGAGTGACGTGACAGAAATATTACGATAATTAATGCTAAAGAATGAAATACAAATGATAGTTAACGCGTATAAGTTAGGGTAGATAATATGAATTTGAATAAAATTTATGTAGAGATAGGAGAATCCTAATTGCCCCTATGATGTGAGCTTTTTTGAACTCCTCAAAGTTTTCTACGAAACATGTAAGTAGCATGGTAGCTATGGGTAGAAAAGGTTTGTCTTGAAGTCGGACAATAACAGACTGCAGGCTTTTTATATACCACCACTTACATAATTCAATGTTGTGACGAAATAAAATACAAAAACATACCCAGTAGTGACTCATGCCGTACAGCTAGAACAACACTTATGACACATGGAACAAATACACGTGTAGCTAATACGTTCCCTTTGCCATGGTTCTGCCGATGACACCTTTCAGCTCCCACAATGTAAACCCAAGGCCAGTAAACCTGTACGTAGTATGGCACAATACCACCTACTTGCCAAAAAAGTAAAGGTATAATTACGACAGGTGTTACTATGTTTATTGTTCTCTTTGAAGCAAAAGTTTCATTCAGACGTGGCTTAGAAGTGTGAGCTTTTCAAAGATGTTTCAGACATAACAATACAGGTAGTCTTCTCACATCATAACCATCCCCTGAAACACCATAATAAAACAACAAAAAAACAAATATTCCCAAAACAACACGGCCATATTTCCATTTTCGAGCTCATTTTGGTCCCATTGGTATTACAAACGACCCCTACCCTACCTGAAAAACGCGAACAACGACGACCAACACAACACAATAGGATTTCAATTGCCGACAAAAGTTGAGGCCAGGTGGCGGAGACGTCGCGGTTCGATTCCCGACTCGTGCATGTAAATAGACTCATTTTACGCGTCTATAGTTTACAGCGTTGTTTGTGGGAGCCTTCATTCCCATACATCTGCGAAATTCCGACAACAAATATTCTGTATTGTAGACATAATTTGATTTAAAAGAGTGTCCGTGGAGTTTATTGCCCGTTCTTCTCCATAGGTAAGTTACCTACTACGCTTTGGATTGGGCTCCTAGTTTCATTTTTCTGACCGTCCGACCTTGACAATTCAAAAGTGCCTGTAATTACGTTCTTTGAAATAAATGCTTTGCATTAAAACATCACTGACGCTAGAAGCAACATTTCATAAAAATATTCCTTTTAGCAGTTTAGCGAAACTGTAATTACTTGCCGAAGCAATGAGTCCGCCCATTCTGTCTGAATCCTGACTATCCTGAATACTTGTCAGCCGGTGACGTCATTAGCGAGTCAAAACTGTACCCCGCACCCCCTACCTCACTACTCTTTAGTGTAACAAGTACTACGGCAGCGTACTATAGTGCACGTTTTTGTGAAGTCTGGTTCAATCCAATCCGAAGCTGTTGCTACCCGATTTAACCGCCTCGTTCCGGAGTTGAATGCATTCTGTTCCCACTTATAATGGAATTTACTTACTGCATTGTTGCTGTAATATTTCTACTCATTATTTTAAACGACTTTTTTAACAGATGTCGTGGAAAGGAAAATGTGTTTTCTTCTTTTATAATTGTATATAATTTAACTGTTATTTGCACATTTTATACGATTCTTTGTTGTTGACGACACACATTTCTAGGTCGAGGCTTTTTAATTTTTGCTCCCAAAACGATAAATCTTGGATTTATTACAAACGTTTCCTTCATTTGGGTGAAGTTGGCGTGATTTTCTTATAATTGTATCCTTGGAGGGAAGTTTTATACGCGAGCCACTTTATCTACTCTAATATTTAGTATTTTAGGTCTTGTGAAAAACTGTTGTTACCCTCTAGTATGAAAAAGGGTTCTTACAGAGGGACCAAAATGGGAAGGCATTATTTCAAACTAAATTCTGTAACATTTGGTAATTAAAGGCAACTCCTCAATACGTAGGAGAAACAAGGTCAGTGATGATTACATAAGAGAAATGTATAGAGTTAACCTTTCCCTTTTAGTAGTTAGGGAATCTTCTTTACCATTACGAGCGGTTGTTGGCCTTTGAATTGAAAACATTGAACCCCTCCCCCCCACTCTTCTGTAATGTTTTAGGTGCCAGGTGCGGATGCAGTGTCATTATATCTAATTATGTATGCTAGGTTTTTGACATTACTAACATGTTATTTATTTTAAATTAAGTACTCTTATGGTGTTTTATTTAACTATGCCAACAATCACATTTTCTTTTATTTAATTATTGTACTAACATAGAAATAATATTGACCAACAATGTATGGAATGTAAATTCTAAAATAAAATTATTAATAATAATTTTCTATTTTAAAGGTGTGCCACTGACACTCCATAAACAGTTTTTTGGAGCGTACGAACTTTTTACTGGCTGAATAGTAATCGCGTTGCGTTGCGTTGATATAGTTGCCATAATGACTAATCGTTGAGAAGACTTTTCCCTGAGCTGGTTAGTAAAAAGGCTACATGGCTACTCCATCTTCTGCTCGTCGTAAAAGTTTTACCGATCTTTCCCAAACAAACTTGCGCCTAACGCACTTTTAATGTCTATAGTCCCAACTCAGGCAGCCCTAAATTGCTACAGATGCGAGTGCCGACCTAAACTAGATTTATAGCTCTTAAGGCAAAGTTGCGCACTAGGCGGCAAGTACATGAATCCGCTATTACGGTGGTGCGGCCCAACCTTTTGTTTAGCGCTTTGCATAAAATTGCACCGTTCAGTTATACGCTAAATGCTGAATTATCTTCACAGTTTGTAGCGGTAATCGGGTTCCGTGGTAATGTACAACGTTTCAGTGTTTAGTATAGTTAGTTCAATGTGATTGTATTTATATGAAATTCCTTTGAATGAACTCTTTCAATGATTTAAAAACACGACGCAGAGAACGAACAAAAACACAAAAAACTAACAAGTTGGGGGAAAATATGCGTCACATCCACGCATAACGGCCATCGCTCAGCTTAATGCTACGACCCTGTGCGAGACCCCAACGCTGATTTTCAGCGACAGTCTGTGTTGACGTAATGACGTCAACCGGATGATGATAATATTCAAAATGACGGCTTTGTGCATATCCTACTAATATTACAAACGCGGAAGTTTGGGAGTACCTATGGATGGATGTTTTGTTACTCTTTCACGCAAAAACTACTAAACGGCTTTGGATGAAATTTGGCACATAGATAATTTATAACTTTACTATACTTTCAATTCCATACATTTGTAGAACTCATATTAACACTCACATTATTATTATAACTTAAAATTACCTGTAATGATGGATCAGCTCGGCGTCTATGAATATAATCACCCATTTCCCATCATTAACTTCTTGGAAATTGCGCAAGAACACGCCAAGCTGGTGCACTAATCTTTTTGTTAGATTGTCCTATCTTTATAACGGTATGATAATTATATTCAAACACTAAGCACCTAGGATATTGTACGCACTGTATGTAGAGTTAAAACGGTATGCTGCAAAGTGGTTTCTCCTTAAAATGTTTGTTAATCTGCATTAAAATTGTGAAACAGTCACACATACAATGAAAATGGAACTTTAGTGTATTATTATTTATTTATTTAACACAATTACTTGCTGCACTTACAGTAAATACCAAAGCGCGCAGCAAGCCAATATTTACAACAACAAAACAAACATACAAATATTTAACAAAAAGTCTTCGTACAAACATATTTAACAAAAAAACTTCATACATACATTAAACATGGATTTACTGCCATACAAAAATATGTCAACATCGGGCTCCTGAGCAATCAGGGCGTTCAGCAGATTGATCGCCTGAGTTGTGGGAGCATATCGAGCAGTATGGGTACGCACAGGCGAAGCCGCGAACAGTATATGGTGTATGATTTATTGGATATTTTTCTTACATTTTCGCTCGGTTTATTTTCTATTCTGAAATCATTTCTAATTTGATTAGTAATATAAATAAAAACAAGATTGCTCGGGTTGTATGTCTAAAATAAATATTAACAGTAAGATAACAATGTAGTTTGTTATCCAGCCATAATGTTTTTTTTTCTCTATATCAAAAATTACTTTACTTATAAACGAAATAAGAATTGAGATTAACGCCATTTTGTTTCGTGCTCGAAAGAGAGCGCAGGCAATATCCAACTTTATTACTGATGTAAAGTTGCGTTTAGCACGTAGCGGAGCTTGAGAGAAAATTATTTTAGAGTGCCTGGTCTTAACACGATGACTACAAATATATTGCAGTCAGAGCAAGAGAAAAAAAAACCACAAAAAACATTTTTGACAAAATTTATTACCTCGAATAATGATGATGATGAATTCCTGGGAACTAGGTAGGACAATATTAACTAGATTCGTTCTTCTCTAAAAACGTTGCATATCAAATAAGTAGAGCTTAGTAAGACCAAGAGACTACATCTTTGAAGTCCAAACAAGACTACAAAAACACCCTAATATATGACAGCACGAGACAACTGTTCGTTACGAAACACTCGTACCAAGTGGATACAAGACTGAGGGATAGGTGCCCAACAAGGTGCATGTGATCTTTGATATACGATACTGTTGCTCTCATTCATGTGTTCCATATGTAAACTAATTTTGTACTGGAATTTATAATACCTGATGTCCGAGCTCGTTAGGTTGACGTAGCGCTTTCACGTTTGTAGACTGCAAATTAACTATCCAAGCTATCCATACTCGTTTGTTTTTGCTTTGACATAATTTGTAATACCTGCGGGGTGATTACGTTAAACTCAAAATGGCAATCGATCGCATGGCCAATTTTGACAGTTCAGCCACGTTTATTGCGTCAATTATGTGTTTGAGCAGACGAATTTTTCAAACCTATACAGCAATAGATTATTGATATGCTGTTACATTGTGGAACTCACTTCCGCCTTGCATTTTTAAAACTATTTCTTAATTCAAACATCGAGTAAATGAACATTACTTTTCCTCATAAAATTGATAAATTTGTGAAAATGTATAAATTTAGGTTTATGTATTATTTCATTATATTTGTGTAGATTATTTATTACTTTCAAAATCATATTCTGTTCTTCTTGTTCTCACACACTATTGTCTACATTTCTTTTTCATTTCTCCTTTCGCATGTCTGCTGGAAGAACATTACCTTTGTACGCAATACTAATACGTCGTATCCGTATCTATTTTACTGTGTGTACATAAATTATAATGTTTATTCCCTAAAATCCAAAACCTACAGGAGTCAGAGCTTCACTTTGTTCGAACACATAAAAAAAAAAGACATTTATAGTAATAATAAATACAATAGGAATTTTCTTCAAATCCCTCGGACTGTGAGCGGAAGTGTGTTACGCAATATGGGGAAAAGGGTGTCAAGTTCACTCATACTCTTAGAAAAGGGAGGATCCTCCGAGCTGACGGGTGTTGTGGCTGGTGGGCAACTGCCCAAAGATTGGTGTCGGGAAGTTGTATATATGCTAGCTGGGCGGTAAACTCTGATTGCGCGATGCAGGATTTGTGTGACGGCAGTGTGATGCGTTGTTCGCATGTAGCGGTGTAGATGCCGCCTCATTACTCCCCTCCGGAGACCGGAGGTCGATAGTGGATCAAGTCTTGAATCTTGCGATGCTTGCCAGTGCCAGTTGGGGTTCCAGTGGGTTGGAACCGGGTGTCGCATAATTCGCGGTGAGTCGGAACTTTCTGCGAAGATGCCCCAGTGAGTCAGTGTGGCTGACTGCTGGTGTCGACCAGGAGAGGGATTTAGCGCTCTGCTTGTGGACCGGCCGAATGTGCAGTGGGCTGTGCCAAGGTTGCTGATGAGGCTGAGGGTGATGACCAGGTATGCGTTTGCGCTGCATGCTGATGGCCAGGACAACCGTTCAAGCCGTGGTTGCTGGCTGGCTGTGTGACTTGCGGGAGTGATGATGATGACATCACGCTGAAGTAGTTGCACGAAGGCTGCGCTGACGTTCATACTCGGGGTCACCAGTGAAGAGTGAAGAGATGTAAAGCTCACTCATACTCTTTGGAAATGGAGGATCCTCAGACCAGACGGGTGTCGTATCTGGTAGGCAACTGCCCAACGATTGATGTCGGGAAGTTGTATACAACGTGTCGTTTTGCATCCTCGTCAAATTTCAGGAGGCTGTTATGAAAGACATAAATAATCTAATAAAATTACGATACTTGCTCAATAATTAATACATACTTGTTTTTTTTGTTATTTCAGTTTGTCAGTTTCTCAGAATAAATCACTTTCAAAGAACAGAATCGCCCGCTGCGTATGCGGTAGGCAATGTCGCATAACAGGGTAGTTACAGTGCGGTATCACACGGGCCGCGTTTTAACATGCGTTTTCCACACAAATCGATTTCCGAAAATAAGAAAAACAAAAAAAAACTACTTATTTTATTATTGATTCGTGTCGGGAATCATTAGCATAGTAACCTCCTTGAATTTGACGAGGATGCAAAACGACACCTTGCATACGCTAGCTGGGCGGTAAACTCTGATTGCGCTATGCAGGATTTGTGTGACGTAAGTGTGATGCGTTGTTCGCATGTGGCGGTGCAGATGCCGCCACAGCAAGTACGTCTTCTGGCCGTGGAGTCCTGCAGGGACCGATTCCCAAGACGGAAAAGTTTTTTTTAAATTGTTTTTTTAATTAATTGCAGCATGTAGTCTGAATAGAAAACAGAGTCTAGAGTGAAAACGGATGATCTAGGAAATTAATAAGTAAAATGTATACTACTATCCTAAAAGATTCGACTGCTGGACATAGGCCATCTCTGAAGAGAAACTAATGCTAATCGTGCTCGTTCCACCAAAAATACGGTAACAATAACAACAATCATAAAAGATCCAACAAAACTCTGCTAAACGGCTGTAACTGTATTAATTAAGTTATAATTGAACATTAAGGGATGTGCCCTGGATCCCCCGGGAATCATACCGGGAATTGAATACAACAGACGCTTGTACGATGTTATGTCCGTGCGTTGTTGCATTGGTAATCAGCTGTGAGGCAGTAAAGTGGTTTTTATTTTTAATAGCGAGTATGGCTAGATTGTGGTCAAAACTCTTGAGATTTGTAATCATCGACACGACAATGAAGAATAAGCGAGTATAACTACAAAAGATCGCGGGTAAGGATCCTGGATGAGACTCGCACAGACCAGGAAGCAAAAGGTATGCTGCCGAGGAGCTGAGACTGGAACAAGGTTGCTAATGATTAGGATGATGATGATCTAAAATTGTTCCCCGATTACTTACCCACTGGCCGATCTAATTCAAGTTGGATAAAGGTCTTAGCGACGTTTGCGATACCATTTAAACGCAATTTGTGTTGTTAAACAGTTGTTGTTGGTATTGGATGAAGAATTGTTTTATTATCAAGTTATTTAAATTCATCAAGACCTGTCTGTCTGTAAATAGTTATGAAGTGAAAACTTTAAGGAGCAAGAGCTTAAAGATGCTACATCAGTACGTTTCAACATAAATCATTTAAGTGGACTATTGAAGCAGTTACTTTATCAATGTTCACTTTAAGCTACATTCAGCACAAAGTGTTTCTCGCTAGCGAACCCTATCTGTAGCAAAATATTGTGAAAGAAAAGTAATCTATTTAATGAACGCTAACTTTCATCTAGCCAAGTCGATAATCCAATTTAGCCGTGCACATTGCAGAATTTTAAACATAAATATTTCCAATCGATGGCTAATCAAACTACATTGTTGTTTTCTTTCCTTTGATTTACAATAACTATTCATAGAATATCATTCAGTTGCCAGCTTACCTATACATGGATGCACTAACAATAAAAAAGATGTTGTCTGTAACACCACAGCGGCTCTGCAAAAAAAAAAACAACCATGAAATTGTTTTTGAAGGTTCAGAATCATGTAATGAAACTATGGTAACAGGTTGTACCTCTATGACTCTACCACCCTGTCTAATGTTTGGATTTTAAACGAGGCCATGACCTCGGTTTTGTTTCAGCATTTCTTCTCAGGGGAATACATCATCTAGTTTTGAACTATTGACCAAAAAACGTGTGGTTAAAAGTGTCTTAGAAGATCCGTCAACAGAAATAAATATCATTTCATTCCACCATACTTGGACGGTTTGGCGATCGTAATGAACTAAGTAGGGGACGCAGCCTATCCCCATTAGCCCATAACCCTAAATCGCCTTAACAACCCATAAGTAGGATCACCTTTTCGATAAAAATTTGAACTTGACAGCAAATTATTTCACGCGGACAAAACTTTTAGCAGCAAAACGAGGGCCACGTTAAAGGCATAACAAGCATCCTGGTTTAATCAAAAGCGTCTAGTGTTACTAAAGACGGGCATTGTTTATCAAACGTCCACCTAGTTGAGCGAAGATATAGTTAATATAGCCCAGTCAACAGCATCAACCGTAACACTTTGACCTTGAATGCGTCCTTATGTCGTCGCGATAAGAACCAATTCCGCAGTTCAAGCGTTTGATGTGCAGTTGATTGTGCCTTTTGCTAATAGCTTGACTTCGTGTTACAGTATTGCACTGCCGGCTCGAGGCGCTAAGGGACGCACATCTAGACGCATACGGACGGGCTAGGTTGCAGATGTATGCAACTTTAACTCATATTGTCGTAGTTCTTGTAAGAGTAATTATCTTTACCAGTAGGATAGAAACGACAGAGACACTTTCGTGAACTTCTAGAGGTATGGGATAGATAGAGCAGTAATCCTCTGTCTTTCGATTATGACCTTTAGGTTGACAAATTCCAGCAAAAAAATTCTAGAGGCGGTATAGTTTTGTTCTAAAGTCAGCTCGCCGTGTGGTTTTTGTCGATCAGTATATTTATATGATGCCTCTCTCATACGAAGCGTAACCATACATATGTGGACACCCACCTCATACGGTTGCGTAACGTTCCCCAGGGTCATATCAGTGACATTCTAACACCAACTCGTCTAAGCATCTTGAGTAAACTAACGACAGCGCTAATCACACGTACTGCAATAAATTTTCATGTACATGGTACACACCATCAATCTTGCTCAATGGTTCGTCTTGCCACCATAGCCCTGACAACACTATTTCACTGCCAGGCGGATTAATTGTTGTGTACTCGTCTTTACGAGGGTAGTAAGTATATGAGAGCAGTGGTGGCCGAGTAGTAACGGGCGCGACTTACGAGTTTTAGGTCGTAGGTTCGACCTACGACCTACAACTCGTAGGCGCTAGGCGCTCTACTTTGTGTAAATTATTTCATCACCACTGCTCTCAAAACGGTGAAGGAAAACATCGTGAGGGAACCGTGTCCTAGAACCAAAAATTCGAAGACATGTGATGTGTCATCCATTACCCAACCCGCACTGGGCCCGCGCGTTGGATTACGGCCTACACCCTCTCTACTAGAGGAGAATTTCAAATAAACTATTTAGATCTTTTCTTTCTATATAAAATTAAAGTTATCCGTGTGGTCTTTGTACGTGCCACGAAGCACATATCTAAAGCAAAACAGGAGTTCGTTTCATAATCAATAGCAAATTGAGTTCGAAATACTTTTGTACCAATTTTTTATATCTTCTGTTTCATCATGCACATCTTATATTGTATAAGATACTCTGCTGTCACTACTAAGTACTAGTTGCGTCGCCACTATCATAAATCACATCTAATCCAATTAAACAACTTCTCTTTGTCCCAACAGTAGCGAACTGTTCGTTTTATTGCCTGCTGTAGTAAAACTGCTAGAAAGTTACTTTAATTTCCATCAAATTATTCTAAGTTGGAGCTCGTATACCGACCAGATATTAACTATCTCCCTAATACTCGGATAATTTGTTCATTATACCATTTGTTCTTTTCATGTTTTATCAGATTACATAATATATTTTCGACCTCCAATAACTTACAAAAGGTAAACGTTTTTCAAATACAAGGTGTGGAGGAAGAGCCTTTTGTTTTTGAGCATTACCTACATTACTGTGCCGAAATCAGTATTTATGCTATTTGGAAAGTTATGTGTAGATAGCGGTGGGATCTGAATAATGATCTTAGCTACGTATTAGGACATCAATTTTATGGCACTGCTTAGCTTTTACCTCAATAAAATGCTCACTTCATTTAAAGTGTTAATATTAACCCAGTGTAGTTAATACGAGCAGTGGCGGCCCGACTTACGATTTGTAGGTCGCGGGTTCGAACCTAGACAGGCAATACTTTGTGTAATTAATTTCATCACCACTGCTCTCGAAACGGTGAAGGAAAACATATTGAGGAAACCGGCACGTCCTAGAAACAAAAATTCGAAGACATGTGACATCTACCAAACCGCACTGGGCCCGCTTGGTGGATTATGGCCTACATCTTCTCTCAGAGAGGAGGCCTGTGTCCCAGCAGTGGGAACATTACGGGCTGATAATGAACATATCATAATCATTCTCTTTCCCTTATCTCAATTAATTTGTGGGCACACGTCACACGTCAACACGTCTTTCTCCTCCATACAAGACATCTTCCTCTTCCATACTTCTCTACTTGTCATCATCATCTCAGTGCTCCCCCCGCTTTCTAGCCATAACATCTTTCACACAGTCCTATTATCGTTTATTCTGTCTAACCCTACTCTAATAGCCATCCACATTCAAACTTGAATTGTCAAGGGGTCGGTCAGTCAGAAATATGAAGCCATTCCAAAGCTAAGTAGGTACCTATGGAGAAGAACGGGCAAGAAACTCCATGGACACTCTTTTAAATAATATTGTTACAGAAAATTTGTTACATCAGTCTTGTTGAAATTATACATGTGAGAACGATATACAAAGACGTGCACGTTAAAAGCATCCGTAATGAAAAACATACACAACAAAATAAAATACAAAAAATCGGAAATAAAAATAAAAACCCGAGTCACCCAAGAGATGACCAGTCCCCACTGACGGCGCCCGTTCACGAACATGACGTATGGATCAGCACCATTCAGCTCAACCATTTTGAAGAGAACTTGATGATCCAACACACACGCCACCACCAGCGAGACATTTGAGTGGGCGTGACATACTCTCAGCCGCCAGGGCACATACAAGTCAATGACAGACGTGCCCAATATAGGGTAGCTTTATAGTAGGTACATAGTGCTCACACTTGTGCTTTGCAATTATACAATATAGAAAATTTTAAAGATTGAATTTATACAGTGCAAAGATAGTTTTTACAATCTTCAGCAGCTCCAACAATATTTCCAAATGCTAATCAATTAGTTTATGCGCCCTTGTGGAGCAGAACCAGCGTTGAGCCAAGCACTTTTGTCTGAGATGTAATCCCCCAACTTATAATATGCTTGGCTGCATAGTGTGCGTTTGATACAAGTTTTAAACTTTAAACACGTTTCATTCAGTTGGAGTACATAATAAATCTCTAAAATCTGCCACCAATTTGAATAGCTTCAATGTTATCAGAAGCCCTAAAATCAAACAATAATAAGGCTTCTCCCTTATCAGAGTGACTGGTAAAACAAGCAATTTAATCAGTAGTACTATCGGTATCTGTATATTATCACGCAGCCGAATGCTATAGTGCTTCTGAAAGGGATGGCGCGATGGTTGCCATGGTACCCGACTTGTATTTAAATGAGACAGCTGATAAAGGAGAGCGTGAAACTAATTTGGGTTTTTATTCTGCCGTGTTCTGGTGGCAAAAACGGGTAAAAAGCCGTTTAGTATGTTATAAGGTCTCTAAAGAAAAGTTTTACACTCTTTATTTCTAAACGGAGTGGAGCACCGGATTGTCCTGCAAATAAAGGTGGACATAGCCAAGAAAATATTGCTTCACCCATAATAATCTGTTTCTCTTCTTCTACTTGCGGCTGATTGCGTAAAGACACAATTTAACAGACTTAATGACAATGCCATTCATTTTAACAGTTCAACAAAATTCATTGCGTTATTTACGTTGTTGAGCAGACGAATTTTTCAGACATGAGGACTATGTATTTTCTACGAAATCATACGGATTTTTGTAATTGGAAGTGTGATAGGCATTTGTGGTGCTGCGGTTATCCAATGCTGGAAGCAAATTTCTCCATATGCACTTTATCTTTTATACAAACTTTACACTTGCTACAACTTATTTTTGTTATCACAATAATGATAATATGTCTGTCCTGTAAATTATTTTTCATATGAATAAATATTAATTACCATTACATATCGTGTCAATAACGTTTTTACCGGTATTTGGGTTAAATCAATTAACCAGTTAATCAATGGCACGGCACACATGCCATGTCACATGTGTGATCGTATGTGTTAATGTCAACTGTACTAATGCATTTCATTAGTTGTTTATCTTCATAAAATACATTAAATGTATTTTTTTTTATAAATCGTAACTTAATGATTCAATTATGTTTATTTCTGAAAAGACATCATCGGACTTTCTGTCGAACATACCATTCATTTGTCCTGTTGAGCTTGATAAGCATGTCATAGTACAGACCTCCAAGTTACCAGAATCTATCTGTGATTGATTCGTAATGAAAGATGTGTTAAAGAAACTTACTACTAAGTCAATAATCATACTTGGAGATTTTAATATTAATTTATTACAAAATAACTCAATTACTGTTAGGTTATTAAGTCATTTAATTTGTAAAATGTTTATATTGAATCATCCCGAGTAACAGCTGCGTCTGCCACTTGCTTGTACAGTTAATATCTTTTGTAATAAAATTGTGATTACTTACACAACCAAATTGTAAATAAGGTCCCATCTAATCACAGTGGACAAACAATAAAATTTAGCTTAAACATGCCTTAACAAAAAAATCTTTAAGGTTTAGGCCAGTAAAAATTTAGAGAAATTAATTAACTCTTTGGCCAGTGGCCAGGCCCTTACGTGATAAGAGTTTTAATAATAAAGGTGACGTAAACGAGTTCTACACCGAGTTCTTTTCTCTTTATTTTAAATTGCAATTTAATGACAGTTTTCCACTAAAGACTAAAAGTATTTACACAAAGTTTTTATTTGGTGTTTGGGCGACTCCAGGTATCCGTAAAAGTAGGGTAAAACTAATTGAAATTTATGGCCTATAGCAAAATATAAATAATCTGTGTGAAAAATAGCTAAAGCTCTTTACACCAAAAAAGTATGCCCTTAAGAGTTTAGGTTTCAGCATACAAACCCCGAAGCTATTATAGAAGTTTTTGAAGATCTTAAAATTAAATTAACAGAAGATCTCTGGGGAATGACTGTACAAGTCCGTAGATCTCTTATCGATATCCTTCCGCCCTATTTAGCTTTTATATTTAACACTAGTGTAGACCAAGGAGTCTTTCCGGTTCTTATGGAACACAGACAAGTAGTTCCATTGTTCAAATCCGGGATTAGTAAAGAACCCAACAATTATAGGCCTGTGTTTTATTAAAGTGACGTAACATTTGATGCTCAATCAAATGTTACGTCACTTTAATAAAAAAATCCATATTTATGAACGAAAGTACGGTTTTACTAAAGGGCGTTGTACTACTGACGTTATTTACCCTAGTAAAAAACATGTTTAACTCCTGGGATTCTTCCCAGGAGTTAAACATGTTTTTTGAGCATTTGATTGAGCATCAAATGTTACGTCACTTTAATAAAACACAGGCCTATAATTGTTGGGTTCTTAACTAATCCCGGATTTGAACAATGGCTATGCACGAGATGCCATTGGAATCTTCTGCGACCTCTCAAAGGCGTTCGATTACGTACACCATGAGACACTTTTGCTGAAAACAGAGCCTATGGAATAAGGAATACAGTTCTTGATTTGCTAATATTATACCTGAAATTTCAGAAGGATAAATTACAAGTAAACGAAATGACAATCTGTATTTCTCAAGGTACGGTATTGGGTCCGTTTCTCTTTTAAATTAACATTAATGATTATTTTAAAACCAACCGAAGACAGTTTTATTTGCAGATGACACATCATTAATCTTTAAAATACACCGACGGTTACAAAATCTTGACGTCAATAACTCTATTCTTCAGGTCCAAGATAGGTTTACGGTAAATAGTATATAGTCGTTCGGAGGCCCCTCACAAACTGCGCCACAGCGCCTTGTCCTCCGCCTTTCTCATTCTGTCTATCCCAGCCACTTTTTTTTAAATCGTTGTCTCACGCTACGCTTGCCGATACGCGGTCAACACGATTTCAAATCTCCCTTTCTCACCCCCTGCAGTCACCTGAGCAGTTGGATTGGACTGGTTTTCTTATCCAGGATCTGGACAGTCAAAGAGCCCAGAACTGCAAATTTCGATGGAGTCAGGCTTTTTCATACACGAATATGTACACAGCGGCTGGCTATGTACAATTTGTCGAACAAAATGAAAGTGATGTGATTTTTTTAAACCGGCGTGTTCTGGTTCCGTTTTCGTTCTTTTGTTTTTAGGACGTTTTGCTAAAGTGTCGTTTTGATTATAGGTAGTTTTGTTATAACAACCATTTGCTTTTCGGTCCTTTGGATACGGAGAGATGCTCACGACTCCGCCTTTTGGTTAATTTTCTGTTGTAAAAAGTTATTATAATACAAACACGTATAGAATAATAAGTATAACAATTAAATGTTATTGTTACAGGTAATTTTCCGACTTTTCACAACGCAAAAAGAAGTTTTTGTGACATTAAAAGTTTTTGGATACTTATCCGTCTGATGACTGTTTGCAAATATTGGAAAGGTTCCAATAGAGCGCACACGTAAGTAATCACTAAAACATGTGGAGTATGTTGAGTGGAAGCTCTTGGAGGCGATGACCGCCGTCCGGTCCGACCCTGACCCCGATCAGTTACTAATACAGGGTTGTAACAACGAAAAGAAAAAAATGTTAAAAGATTTCGATTTACCCAAAGCAATTATTTTATTTAAAACCATTTAAAGGAAATTTTGAATAGAGATGATGACTAATATGAATAATGTTCCAAAAAATAATTTAATTTCAAAGAAGGTATAGTTAATTTGAAGTTTTTGGAGGGGATTATTCCCGTCCTTGTCGCCCGGTACGGACAATGTACGGCGCTAGTATGAAGTAACATAGTTGTGACGTCACATCTACGATAGTGCTGTCTTTGTCTAACACTTATTTTAAAACGTTTATAACTTGGCAAGTTTTTAAGATTTCACACTTCTTGTAATATTGTTGGCACTATTTCAAATACACAAATTTTTTGAGGTAAAAATAAAAAAAATTACATCATCCGTATTGCGAAGGAGTCGGTCAGTTAGTTAGGAGTTAGTCAGAAAGTTAGTTGCCCATTGGCAACTAGCTTTCTGACTAACTCCTTAAAACGTAAACGAGCAAGAAATTCCATAGACACTATTTTGAATCAGGGTACGTATTACAAAAACCTGAGTACGGTATTGTTGTTGCTTCTATACTTATGTGAAACATAGTAAAAACAACAACATTAACAATTCAAACATGAACATCCAATAAAATATTTGAGATTAAGTTACAAATACTTAAAAAAAATTGCAGCGGCGTGGATTGTTGTTATTTCTTTGGATAAAAAACAAAGGTACGTAAAAAAACTTTTAAAGTTTCCAACAATTTCTCACTTCATTTTGCATACTAGATTTCAGTAGCGAAGCCTTCACAGACATATTTCTCAAAAAATATAAGCAACATTTCACGCAATTCTACAAAGCGGCGAAGAAAACTAGATTGTTTTGAGCAAAAAGTACATAACGGAGCAATTTGGAATTGTGCCTCCCTCATCTAATCTTAATACCAAAGTTTTTACGTTGCCAAGAAATTCGGACTGGGTTAATCCCACTTAGGATTACCACCTAGTTTTTGTTAAATTTCTTAGTAATGTGTTAACACTTGGTTTGGTTGTACAAATTAAAGCTTCAAAATTGTATGCTTTAGAGTTCTACAAAATTGATGTAATTTATCAGCATCACTGGTTTTTCGATTACATTTATAAATTGATACCCTTTTGACAGCCCTGCCCACTGTCCAGTCATGAGGAATGCACTGAACACCATTGCCGTACTATACCGGGCGTATGCGGATATGTGCCTGCATGCTTTTTGATCTTATCTCATGTTTGAGAACAACAAATATGCGAGGAAAGGCTTGCACTGGAAATAAACTACCCAGTTATAGCAAAGATAGTACTAATGTAGAAGATATTACGAATATGACTGTAATTTTGGAAACAATATGGTGCAGATTGGTGAAAGGTAACACAAATGAGCCGTCCAAACTTGTAATGCAACATGAAATGTAACTCCATAACTATCCGAATTTGTTCATGTTACGTTTTAGCAATCTGTACCGGGCATAAGCTAGTACGTCCGTTTTTTTCACTCACAAAAAATAAATATTAGTGGGTAATACATATGACAACCTTGTTGCACTAACAGCACTCCACATTACATGAACACCACGCATGATGCACTAAACCAGGACAGGTGTGGGCGACTTATGTACATCATCTATCCTGCTTCATTTAATATGAAAACAGTTGGCTATCCGGTGTAGATACCGTGGCACCATTCCCTTCTATTGTCTTGTCGATGACATATACATTTCTGAGGATACATTGTTTCTTTTATTATCTTTGACCCTCCGATCATAAAATAATGCTACACTAGCTCCAGTGCAATATCCAGTCGAAACCTTCTTACCTACGTCTGTTGTGACACCATTTTCACTGCGATATTTTGAGAGAAATATCATATATTGTACAAAGAATTGTTCATATATTCTTGATATGAAAAATACAGCGTTATTCTCGTGTGGGAGATGCAATACGACACATTTTCCGATCCATCTGTTGCTTCTTCAATTATATCTCATGTGACACATTCCGACACTGTCCCATCGAATATTTGCATAAAGAATATTCTGGAAATCTATGTGAGGAAAATTGCCTTAGCTGTGTATTGATTTTCCTAGAAACATCTATTGTCTGTAAGGCGTTATCAAAGGACTCCTGCCTTTTCTTCCTAATTACATGCTATGTATACCATATGGCTGGTTGGTATAAAGGTTTTTACTTTACTCACACACTGACTTATTCCTAGTTAAATTTTAGGAAAATCATATACTTTCGCAATGTTTGTAAATATGTGAGCACCATGTACCTCACGTGATGGTTTTATCTGTCTGCTTATTTTAAATTATTTTTACCTATTTGTGCTATAGTATTTTTATTCTGGGTGCATCGTCGTCACATATAAAAATGTAATTAATGTATGTACACAAAATATTGTTAAACATTTTAAAAGAGTACCGGTGCAGTTTCTTGCCCCTTCTTCTCCATACGAAACTACCTTTTGGAAGGGGCGCCTAGAATCAATTGTATTGAAATGTAAATTTTGACGTTCAAAAGTGCCTTTTAGTGCCTATTTGATTATAAATGCTTTGACTTTGGTTATTTGATAAATGATTTTATTTCTGTAAGCTGGTTTGTACAAACATTTTTTTTACACGTCACCCATATTTAAAAGACTAGATGAGCTCGGCGGTTTCTATCTCACTACTCTGAGATCTTGGTCAGATCCTGTGAAGACCATATAGATTGGTGTCTGAAATGGTATTTTGATTAAAGAGCTACACAGGTTGAGTGGACGTATCCAGTCAGTTCACATATTGGTCAGTAATCGTGCAGCTCAACTTCGAATTAAAAAATCTCAGTTGACGTCAAAATATCCCTTTTGATTCTGTTTTTGTATTTAACTGACGTAAATTCACTATTCGTGATTGTAGCACATGTTCAGCCCTACATTGACAACATACTATTCTTAAACCACATTTATGATTAACCAGCCTCTTGCCCTTTGTTTCCTCCATATAAGTTAGCACCCATTAACTTTGACAGGCTAAGAATAATATTTTTTTAGGGGTTACTTTGTATGATCCATTTTTACCTTTTCATTGGTAAGTCTTTGAACAGCTTTTTCGGCTTGCGGCTCTGAAATATCTTTTATCGTAGTTTCACACCTATTTTTGGTTCTTATCCACAAAATGTGTAAAAAACCGGCCAAGTGCTCACGAAACCGAACAACTACGAGGGCGACACTAAAAGTATCGGGAATGGAATATTTCCACTGTTCCTGTCATATTAAAATCTTTTTAATTGAAAACTCCTTGGTTTAAAAAATCGAATATCATTTATTTATTTAAAAAAAGATTCTCGGTCTTGTCACAAGGTTTTGTCAAACTTGTTTAGTCGTTAAGAAAATGGAATTAACTCAAGAAAATACAAGAGCGATGATTTATTATGACTTTCGAAGTGGTTTAACACAAAAGCAGTGTGTTGACCGGATGATTTCTGCATTTGGTGATGAAGCCCCATCCAAAACCACAATTTATCGCTGGTTTGCTGAATTTCAACGTGGACGTGTCAAGCTCAGTGATGATCCCCGTCAAGGTCGACCAAAAACTGCAGTCACCCAAGAAAACGTTGATGCTGTGCGTAAGCTGATTGAGGAAGAACGACATGTGACATACCGCGAAATTCAGGCAACTTTAGACATTGGCATGAGTCAAATACAAATAATCTTGCATGAACAATTAGGTGTAAAAAAGTTGTTTTCCCGATGGATACCGCATTCGCTCTGTGAAGAGCAAAAAGCGGCTCGCGTTACTTGGTGCATCAGAACTCTCGAAAGATTCCACGCAGGATCCTCAAATGCTGTATACAACATCGTATCAGGTGACGAATCCTGGATATATGCGTACGAACCCGAAACAAAAAACCAGTCACGAGTTTGGGTGTTCGAAAATGAGTTAAAGCCGACAAAAATTGTTCGTTCACGGAGTGTTGCAAAAAAAAAGGTGGCCACGTTTCTCCAAAACCGGCCATGTTACGACTATTCCTCTTGAGGGACAAAGAACGGTTAATGCAGAATGGTATGCTAGCATTTGTTTGCCACAGGTCGCTTCTGAACTCCGTAAAGAGAACTGCAACCGCCGCATCATCCTCCATCACGACAATGCGAGTTCTCACACCGCACACAGAACAAAAGAGTTTTTAGAGCAAGAAAACATAGAATTATTAGACCATCCGCCGTACAGCCCCGACCTAAGCCCTAATGATTTCTATACTTTCCCTAAAATAAAGAATAAATTGCGTGGACAGAGATTTTCATCACCTGAAGAAGCTGTGGACGCCTACAAAACGGCCATTTTGCAGACCCCAACTTCCGAATGGAATGGTTGCTTCAATGATTGGTTCCATCGTATGGAAAAATGTGTCAAATTTCGCGGAAAATACTTCGAAAAGCAATAAATACATTTTTAAATAGTAATGTTGTGTCACTTCCTTGATTCCCGAAATTTTCAGTGCCGCCCTCGTAGCACACGAAATCAACATTTTTTATCACTTTTATTCACCCCATTTAATTTTTAACTTCATTATATTTTTAACATTTGTTATAAATTTCAACTCTCTTCCTATTATGGTTCATGAGATACAGACAGACTGACGGACGGATGACCGGACTGACAGCGAAGGCTTAGTAATAGTGGCCCCTTTGGGTACGGAACTCTAAAAGGCTTCAGATTTTATTCTACTAATTCCTGCCATGATTATAATTCTCATTATGAACACATGCACACATAAACTAATTTTCGATTTGTAATAACATCAAACACTAATCCGCCAGCACATTACATTACCAAACGTTGATTAAAACTAGATCATTAATTAAACGTCAATGCGTTTTCATTAAAGCTTACAAAGCCGTTGGTTTAATTAAAACTTTAAGGTCCATAACTGGCTATTCTAGTGAACATAAAAACGGATGGTGTAACGAGTAGCAATTAAAGGTAGCTATATAATGGTTCAGTACACTCGAACAAAACAATATTCGGTAATTTGGGGTGTGTCAGTAAACCACCTCGCACACTATGCGACATGCGACTGTTCTTCGACTAGACGCTGACCAGCAGAGAAGAATGAGCTGGTTTTTTCGACGGTAGAATTGACAGATAACAGACAGAATAGACAATATGACAGCTAGTTGTACCGGTCATTTTGTCTATGCTTCCGTCGGCTAAACTCGTTTCTATTGTGGTCGTGCTACGCGTGCTGTCGCATGCGATTGTCTTCGGGTATTGTGCGCGTGCGCCGTTCGTCTATCTAGACGCTGCGGGGACAAGTAGAGCGCCGCCAACTCTGCAACTCGATGCCAAGTGTGCTGATCTTTGAACAAAATATATGAAAATTATCGGCAACATCCTGTCGTTGCGTCTAGTCGCCGAGCTGTCGCAGTCGCATGACGTATAGTGTGCTCCATGTCTTAATGGTTCAGGACACTCAGACACAACAATATTCAGTAGTTAAGGAGCGTCAGTGAATATGATCGATGGGGAGGGAAAATATGAAAGTAGAGTTTATTTCGGTATTGTCCACGATCAAAGGGGTGGTAAAACTGTCACGGTAATAAATAATTATTAATCTTTACAAATTAGCTTTAAAGCAAAGCTTTCTATAAAATTGATTAATTTTAAACTTTCTTCAAAATCCATAAAATAAGTCATTAACTCACGTATCTATTATAATTAAAAACCGGCAGAATAATCGATAACTGCCAATTTTAGATGTTCAACATCGTCACTACAGTTGCCAGCCGTATAGATTGTATCGTTCGTTTGTTAGTCCGTATCGATAGATAATTAGTATTGTGTTTAGACGGGCAGTCCGTCGCATGTCCGCTCAATGTCCGGATGACATATTACGGGCCGCACAAATAGTGCGACACCCCTGGGAATGAGGCAGGGATCTGCAATCACTGGTTGTATTATATTGATATGAATTGGTTAAGTAAAGTGGACATTGTGGAGATGGCAGATCGAATAATTTTTATATTGACTACAAATCAACTCTAAGCATTTCCGTAGTCTTAATTAAAATCTTCAATTCCTTCATTCACTGGCAGACAATGCACAGCGAACACCGCTAGATCTAGAAGCATGACATTTTGCACAAGAGTTCCTTATTTAATGAAAAGGAAACTGTATCCCCTATAGGGGTTTATTAGAAATCCCATCGGGAGGACGGCTTGTTACCTAATTACTCATTTGGATCATCATTACCCGTAGTTTTAATCTCAACATTTGTTTCACCCTTAACATTCAAAATGGTGACTATATGGCAGTTACTTTTAATAACGCCATTGACATTCGGAAAAAGAGGTTGAAAGGGTTTTCCAAAGCCCCTTGGTCACTATTTCACTAAAGATCTATCATTACTACCTCAGCAAGTCCCAAACCAATTATAAAAAGTACCATAACCTTGTCAGAAGAACTTTTATCATATTAAACTTTTAAGACTAGATCTTCGTGAGTAATAAATATTCGTTCTTTTCTTCCACTCCGAAATACGCGTAAAAGTAGATTTTTGCTCCTTCAAGCGGAAATTCGTTTGCAATTGAAGGCAGCTCGATTGGCATGATTGGCATGGATCAGGACAAGGCCGTGGCGTATTACAGATAAGAGCACAGCGGTGGGTAAATACGGGCTCATTAGTAAAAATATATCTCTGAGGGAGGGGTACTCGTATATGTAGAACGGATGTATTTTTGTAACGATGTCTGTAGCATGTATGGTGTAGCGTTGAGTCGATCTTTTTGGTACAGTCGTGATTAGTGCCAATTGCTGCCACTACATCTTAAGGGTTTTAATTCCAAATCGGAATGGTTGTTGAGGTTTCTTGAGTTCTTACAAACCACCAAATTGCCACAAATTCAAAAAACAGCATTCAATGGGTGATTCCAATATGCCCTTATGCACCGAAATGTACCAGCACCAAGGTGTGACCAGCACTTACGTTAGATCTTTCAGGCTAAACGCACTCCATACATCAAACATCGTTCCGAAATTTCCTGCAGCACCTCTGTGTGACCAGCAGTGAGTGTCTGATCGAGTGCCCTCCCTGCTCAACACACATCCTCACAGTGTCGTGTGCATTTAGCGAACACCACTGGGATTCAACGATGATGTGTTTATTTGAACATGCTGGTTGTAGGATTACTCTCGACCAACGCGCCGCTAAACTTGTGAGTTGTAATATTGTTGAATACATTTATAATTTGGAGGACTTTTTGTATCTAATAATGTAATTTCCCTTTAAATCGGCGCTGCTAAAGTCTGGAAATTAAACATCTGTTTCTATTTCCGTAGATGGTTTCTGTCTTTTGCTTACTTGCGTCGGTTATTGTACCTGTTTGTACCTGTTTGCACTGCTGGGCAAAGGCCTCCCGCATGACTTCCAACAGCTTAGGTAAAGAGTAAAAAAAATGCTAGCTTAGCAACACCGTAGTTGTAAAATAGTCTGGAAAAAATATACGAAAAATGCACCCAGTAATATCCAAGATGACACTTCACGGCTTCACCTGAGTGCCCGCTAAAAGCATTGAATGCAGTGCAAAATGCGGGCACTTCATAACTTTGTTGCGTTTTTTTTTGTCTCATATATTCAGACAAATAGCTGCACTATAAGTTAACTTTTATGTATTTATCACATAAAAACAGTATTGGCAAGACCAGACTTCGATTGACCTCAAATTCAGGCGTAAAAATAACGTACACTTAACACTCTTTCACGAGAACTCCCAATGTAAAGGCGATAACCCAATTTTGAGTATTTCGGTGGTAAATCATTGAAATGCATTTGGGTGTGCCGTGAGCTGGGGCCTTTCAGCGAATTTTCATTAAATGCTGAAATCTCATTACCTTTACGCACGCACGATGTGAAAAATGCTGTCAATGGATGCCTTCGGTACGAACGGCTGAATTATGGATACGGTATTTAGGAAAATGATTTTCGAATATGTCTTTGATAATCTTTTAACCAATTTAATTTCTGAAATGTGTTTACAGAGCGTCTGTCTGTACCAAGGGCGGACGGAGAATGTTTTTCTTAACAGAAAGCCTCTGTAAATACGAAAATAGTAATTGCCACGATTTGAAAAGATAGCTTTGGCAATATTATTTTGTGAACTTTGTTTATGTTGTGTCGATAAAAAAGAAAGCAAGTCCCGAGGAAAGATGATAGATAAGGCAAACATGAAAAAGTGTTTTTCTTATTTTTACTTTGAAAAATTAGTCAGAGAGTTTCAACATTAAGATTTCTTTCGTGAAATACTTATTTAAATCGCTTTTATCTTGCCACTTTTAAACCGATGTCGATTACGTAATTTTACCAGACTCCCGTCAATCAGACGATTGGCACTTCTTCTGAAATAAGTACGCACTGGACCTTCTTAAAGACGTTATGGACAAGGGGACGAGCACTTAAGACATTTAATTGCACGAAAAGGGTGCAACCCCATGGGCACCTTGAAACGGTAGGTGGTTGACAGTTTTTGTTACCGGAGAATGAGGATAAAGTGCCCCAGTTCGGAAAAGGGGGAGCATAAATGTGGGTATACGATGTAAGTCGGTACGGTTGAATACAAAGTTTGTATTACAAACACAACACCTGGTGAAACGAAATTTTTGAAACTTAATATTAATTGATCTTGCGGTGCAAATCCGCAAAATTACCCACACCACAAATACATGTAAAATCAACTTTTTGTGTAATCATATCCCCAGTATGTGCGATTAACCAATAAAACAAACCAATACCACATTTAAATGCTCATTTAAAAAACATTGCAGTCGTATCGGACCGGCTAAATGTTGTGTCATTTAGCCGGTCCGATAAGACTGCAATGTTTTCGTACGTCACCGAGGGCGGCAAGCCCGTCAGATGGGCGGGAAGAGCGAGCCGACCGCCCGCCTCGAACGACCCACGCGCCGCGAATAAATACCCTAATCAATGGACCGCCGAATTCAATTTTGAAAATAGAATAACGGTTTTATACTTTTTTCCATTTTGATTGTTGACAGCCAGTGACACGTGATTTTAGTGAATTTTAGTGTTCGCATGAGTGTGAGAGTTGAATAGTGAAATAAACTAGTGATTCTAGAGTGGATTTGCTGAACTTTTTAATCAAATCTTGTGCCAATTGGATTGAACATTTTATCTCTAGTGGTGCTTTATTGTGTTATATAAAGCTGTCTGCAATCTTCGTTTAATTAAGCTCAGTCTTGGGATAAAAAAGACTAAAGACGTGTTTTATGTTGGTCCTACCTAAGAATCACATAAGTTATTTAAATTAATTGTATTAATGTCATAATCTTATTGAAGAAGATTAAATGAATCAAAATCGAATAAGCCGATTACAATGAGAATCGGATCGTTTAATTCGGCTCGTTATTCGTAATTCTCCGTATCTCATTTTAACGGTTTTCAGACGGATAAGCCAGGATAGGCTTTTCCTGCGTACTACTTAATTTGACAGAGCCTGGCTCATTACATTTTCTCGACTAATAACTAACTTCATAGCTTACATTATCAAAACTAATATTATAAAGGGAAAATATTAGATTTTTTGTATGTTTGTTTGTTACGTTTTCACGCTGAAACGGCTGAACGAATTTGGATGAAATTTGGCACATGGGTAGACCATGACCTGGATTAGGACATAGGAAACTAACATAGGAAAAATATGTATTCCGATATTCCTCTATGGGATCGAGACTTATGCGGGTGAAACCGCGGGGCGCAGCTAGTTCTGCACTAAAGTTCGAAACATGTCCGTAGTTCTCAATCTAATCTACAATTCAATCTTGCCGGAATGTCAGTTTCATTGAACCTCTTCATAGATAGGATTTAAACATCAAAGCTTGAATCCAGTACAACAATACATCCTAATTGAACAACGCAGTTTACAAGGGTCTTCCTCGAAATCATACAAATTGTATTTCTTATCTGAAGTAGCTACGTATTTCCTGTAGGTACTTACCTCTACTCACAGAAATCCTTCGAGATTAGCAACAGGCACCCATCGGCACCACGGGACCAATAAGACTGGGTTAACGCATGAGATCGACAAATAAGAATTACTACACAGTTTTTTTCTTTTTCCCTCTTTGTATTATTTCTACTCGACAGTGTAGATGCCATCTTTCTTGAGATTTCGTTAACGTGGAGGTAGTTTTGGTGTAAAAGCTTTAATATGGCGGATGCGTCCTGGGAATGTAATAACGTGTTTGTTCTACCGTTGGAATGTGTTTTATTTGAACTTTCGGATGTCTTCTCTTTTGTCTTCAATGATTGGGCTTTTCAATCACTGATATTTGGAACTTTGTACCATACCTTTCTCTTCCTCTAACTATCATCGTGAATACTACGACGTCAAATCAAATACCCCACCACCATCTTGCACTACCAATGCCAATAACAATGTTATTATCCCTGTTCATAAGGCTATATCATAATTTGAACAAGTCCTATGTATGACAATTACTGGCCGATGTAACAATTAAATTGAAAACAGTAAAGGTTAGAAGTTATTATAAACGCGTGTAAGTTTGGGATAAACAATAATGAATAAATGTGGATTATTCCCGATTTTTGAACGATCATGACTATTTCGCAGACTACAGACACAGATTACATACAGACAACAGACTATTTTAAATGATGTCCTCCTCCAGGTTCCAGTCTACCCACCTGTCAAATTTCATAATGATCAGTCTTTCGTGAAAAGGTACAGACAGACAGACTTGAGAGACAGAGCTCCTTTCGCATATTCAGTATGGATGACATATCGTACCCAAGTTATGCAACCAATCCAAGTCACATCACTACGCACATGACAGGCGTGATTCGTCCAACTAACATTCATACATACGCACTACTTCCACCATTTCAATATTCAAACTCAAGCGCAATAAGATGAGTAGTCAGTGAGATGCTTGGAAGGTTGTCATGCATTCTGTTGGTAGAAAACAATGGATATTCAATTAATTATTATTCTTGTATGAAGACGTTGTCTTTGGAATTATGTTTTTGTTTTTAAACCTTCAAGTCCCAGTGCTAGGCTTAGGTCTTCCCCACAGCTTTCCACTCTTCCCTGTGTGTTGCCTTCTCTGGTCAATCTCCCACAAACGCCTCTAAGTCATCACACCAGCGTTTTCTGTGGCAATATGTCATTGACAAATTAGTTGGTCTTGCATCAATTTTGATTGAAGCCAAAATTAAGCATATAGATCTAGGTAATTAAGGAAGACAATGGATATCTTACCTTTGTCGCAGTAGATTGTCGGCTACTGCTATTTATAATGCACCTAGAAATGTTAGCGTTTTGAAAATTATCGTCACATTTCCATGTTTAGGGGAGGCATGAGGCATGGCCCGATGGGGATATCAATTTTTTGTTGTTTTTAGCTCTCCGTTGTGATAATTAATCGCCTGTTACCAAGGTGGCCTTCAGGATAAATTTTCCAGTCCACCAGGACTAAATATCTCTGAAAGTTAGTATTTTTACAACATAAATGTAAATTTTGTAAGTCCACAAAGTTTAATGGGTGGCCTTATCTCTAATAGAGATAGTTTCCTGACAACCTTTGGATGGACCAAAGGCCTTTTATATAGACTTTCATTGAAGCTTTCAAAGCCCTCCTCTTCCAACTTTCAAGTAGAACATCCTGTATAATATAATACATAAAACCTTCCTATCCGTACTTTTATTGCCTCCAGCGTACTTTATAGCGATATTTAATACCGCCCTTGGGATTGACCGATTTCATTACGTCACTACTTCCCTACGTTTAAATGTTAAAAGTATCGGCGAACCCTGCTGGAAAGGTATGTCGATTTTAATGTTCAATAATTCAAGAGAGAAATTGATAATACTTAGTCTTTCTCAGGCATTGGGATTGGTAATCCATTCCATCATTTTCAATAGGTAATCAAACACTATAGGATCGGAGGTACAAAGTTTTCTATCTGGCTAGTACAAAGTGTTACGGCACAATAAAAATGAGATGACCTTAAATCATAAACCTCCCAGCGAGTTTCCGTTATAGCCTGTTAATTTATAAACTGCTCAATTTGCATAATAGCTCGACTTAAAAGTGCTTTAATTTATGATTGATTACACCTACAGATAATTATCTTAATGTATCACATATATCATGGTGGTTTGAGTAATTATGCGGCCCTACCCAATGCCCTTTCTTTGGTATTGTTCGTCGAATCGTTGAGCTCCTTATGTTTTGAGCTGCACGAGTACTGACAATTGCGTGCACTGACTGGACAGGTCCACTCAATCTGTTCGGTTCGGTTATTTCCTCAAAAGACCACTTCAGACATCAATCCACATGGTGTTCACATGATCTGACCAAGATTATGTCTGGGCTTTAAAAGAGACTGTGACCTCTGAGTTTGTTTCGGCCGTTCTCCCAGAGTAGTCAGTTATGAAACGCCGACCTCACCTAGTTTACAATAAAATAAAATGTTTGACGTGTAAAAGTGTTTGTTCAAACCTACTTACAGAAATAAAATCATTTATCATAATTAAACCAAGGCAACCGACATATCCCGAAGAGTTGCAAAACTTAAGTGGCAGTGGGCAGGGCGCATTGCTGGCAGAACAGATGGCTGATAGGGCCGCAAGGATCTGGAGTGGCGACCGCGTACCGCAAGACGTAGCGTTGGAAGGCCTCCCACAAGGTGGAGCGATGACCTGGTGAAGGCCGCAGCAAATCCGCTGGATGCGAGAAGCACAGAACCGGTCCAAGTGGCGGTGCTTGGGGAAGGCCTATGTCCATCCGTGAACGTCTTTCGACTGAAGTAACGATAATGATGATCACATAATGTTCTTTATAAATTGCTATTTTCTCAACCAAAACATAGACGGTCACACCTCCCTCTTATTTTCTTTCTCCTAGCTATTGTAGATTGTAACCACGTACAGCGTTGAGTTGTTAAATTTTTCTAAAGTGCACTACACACAGGTACATTTATTGTTCCCTATACAATAGTCACAACCCAAAAAAAGTCGGTATTTCAAAACATCCACCAGAGCACATTACCTATTCTTACATTTAATAAAATGGCCGTTTGTCCTGAACATTGCGCTATGTTATTTCATGGTTCAGGTCAGTTTTGATCATATTAGGCCTTGTCTGTCTAGGCTATGGAATGCCCCGCTGTCCTAAAAATCCTAGATCTAGGAATCTGAATTTTAATTAGAATTACTTGAGTATTTTATTACTATAATGGAACTATGTACATACAAATCAAAGAAAAAAATCATGCATATTATATTTAGATAAAATTGCTCAAAACAGTAAACATTTTAAGTCATGTAAATAATATTTAAGAATATACGATATTGAGTTATTGTTTTATAGGTAATAATGTTGTTATTAACTTTGATAATTTTATGTTTTTAACTTTTTATTAAAATCAAATATATTACATTACTGATGAATAGAATAGAATAGCCATAATCTCATACCTATTTATTATTTTTCTGATTTATGTTTATTGTTGAATTAAATATTTATTGTAATATTTATTTTTCTTCCATGAAGCCTTGAATTCAAGGTAAACTAAAGTTGCTCAACGTGCATTGTTGCAGCAACTTTTGTTTTGTTGCTGGAAGTATGTAGCAACATGGAAAGAAGGAAGACATTGTTTCCAGCAATCATTACTGCCGTAGGCAACTATTGCTCAAGTTTGGCTTACCATAACAACTGATTGGTGGTTCGGGGCAAGTGAATGTGACCACCAACTTCTAACCCCTTTCGTGCACCTGTTTCTATCAGTTTCAATTACCGCTATACACCAATTAATTCAGCTTATCTCGTGACAGATAATTCGCTTATTAGCCAGCCTTTTTGTTATCTAATTCGGCACACCTGACTAATTGGCACAACTGACTAATATGCTACCTATTGATTAAGTTAGCTCATTAGTAGCTGCGATTTACTAAATATCCACTATGCATTCCACAAACATCTATCAGAATACATAATAGCCATGCTTATTAATTGGGCATCACTTTACGTGCAATTAGGAAATAATTGGATAGATACATACACTACGGTTGATTATAACTGCTAAACAATTAAAATAACGTAGAAAGAAAAAAGTTTACCACTTTTTCTACATGTACATCTGTAATTCATGTTATGGTATACATAATAAATTATGTTCTATTTTATCCTTGAAATTTGATGGCGTATAATCCTATAGGATTCTCAGCCTCGAATTAAAAACAGTTTGAAGAAGTTCTAAAAAGTCAGTCCCTCGCTATAATAAACGTTACACTGGCAGAGACAGAATAGGACTTAAAGCGAGTTAAAATTGAGTTTCGTCACCCGTCACAAAACAGGGGTCACTCATTCATCCAATCCAATCTCCGTCCAGACAAGTCTCAAGATAATTCACTTTAATATCGCTCACCTATCAATCCCGCAGTCCAATTTACTCAACAATAGCTCGGCATTCACTCAACTCCATCGAAAGCAATTGTTCGAAGCCACACGAATATGTGTTGAAAATTCAAACGGAATTGAATGCCGTATGCAATGATCGGTACAGGCCTCGTCAACTTGTGCACATTTATTATTCGCAAACAAACTGCTGATTTCACTGCCGCATGCCGCTGTGACTAACGCTTGCTACTTACTAGTTGATCGGGTTTTGGATGGCTCGGCAAATAGAGGTGGCACATTCGTGCAGTGTGATAGGTAAGTGTTACTACATGTGGACTTACTACGTAGATGTAGTCCAGAACTAGTGTAGCTTCTGGTTCATATTTCTAAGATCGAGTATTAAATTCGGAGAATACTTATTGATTTTCCTTTCCAAAGAAGCTTTATCTTTTTTTAAGAATTAATCAGACACTTTGATCCGTTCCCCAAACAACTTTACATCCTCTTGCTCAAAGTGACTTACGGCAAACAACAAACCTTCAGCCCCTTAAATCCGCAAAGATTTAGGCAGTGATGTTAACTCTTGATAACAATCACAAACAAAGGCAATCCCTATCAATAAAACTGGCATTACTAACCACTAATAGTAAATAATGTGACATAAAACCCGTTACGGCACGAAGCTCGCCTCCACGGAACTGTTATTAGCATAATAAGTCCCACCACATAACGATGATGGCGCAAGACATCGGAAAAGTTCTCATACTTTTATTTTACTACCCTCAGATCAACAGATAGGGTGATTGCTTTGTTATCTTACTGATCTTTTTCTTTCTTTTCCGGGTGGATATGCTGAAGCACAAGAAGCCATTAAATCGTTCCTCACGCATACAGTGTACTCTTATCACACGCAATGCGTGTTGTTTGTAACAGCGCAATATCTTCAGGGAACTCGTGAATGATTTTACAAGGGAATATCACCCTAATTTCTAATTAGTGATTATGGAGAAGCGGACACGTTTCAGCTTGTTGCGTTCCCACTTAAAAGATAGCCTCTAAACATTATAGAACAATTCAAACCCACAAATAACCATTCAAGCTTTCAATAAGTCATCAACATAAGTTAAAAGCACTAAAACTCAACACCTATCGATGACCTGAATGCCGACAGCTCTTCTTTATCAATTCCATCTAAATCGGTCCATCTGACCACCGCAGATCAATAGCGACCATTACAGCCGACAAATTATTAGGCAATTGGGAGATATGAAGCCACAATGTTATCGGAAATTGCTGTAAATGTTATAGGCTTTCTTGACGATTTTTTAAGCATCTTGGGATTTTAGAAGGTGATTTTATGGAAATCTTGGAAGCTTTTTAATACATTTTCTGTTTTTCCCTTGAGCTTTTTCCTCAGTACTATTGTTCACTCTGTTCTTCGAATTATCCATTAACCAAATTTATTGCGGAAATAGCCAATATCGTGTGTTGAAGTCTGTTTCGACAATTTGATGAAATTCCTGTACCAAACCTAGACAGACGGTGATTCATAGTGATGAACTGAAAACTAAACCTCGGCCGGCTTTACCACAAACTGGTCGGATGTAACCACGGCGACATCTCAATCAATAGCTTCCATTAGCTCACATCAAATCGTGCACTCATTAATTCAGATCACGCGCGCCAGCCGGTCTCGCTTTCACATGCAAATTGTTCATCGAGCTCTGATGGAATATGGACCCCTAGTACCTAAGAACCCCAATTTTTCTCACGTATCCGTTTTAAGTGGAAAAGGTTCTTAAGTCGGATATTAAATATTTTGTATATGTATTTGGGGCTGTTTTTTTTATAAAATTTTATAAAATATTTGCTTTACTTTTAGTTCCTTTGATTTACGAAGTCCTAAATATCTTATTTTGAAGGTAAAGTTAGAATCAAATATTGGATTACATTTCCTCTCGATATTCGCTCAAAGGCTTCCTTTTTATTGAAGAGAAAACAAGACTATCGTTAGTCTTGTTTTTTTCTTCAATAAAAAGGAAGTCTACTTTGTGAGTAAAACTGTCTTGGATTTACCGCTTTCATAGTTTATTCAAGCTTTAACAAGCTCACCGCAACACAAGGACATTTATCTCGAGGATTCACCATTACACTAACGAAGCAGTCAGTTTCAGTCTCTATAACAAGACTGTGATCTACGAGCAACTCAACGTTCAGAATATTATCATATTGTTCAAGCACGACGAACTGGCTAATTTCAAGCTCTTGCATAATATCGTAGTCTAAGAAACGTTAGTTTGTGTTGCTAAGTGAATTTACTGGGGTTAGAATTCCAAATAGTTGGCTGGAAACTCGAGTTTCGAAGAAAAACATTGCAATATGCGCAAAATTTATCTCCAGAAAGTGGAATACGGCATAATAAACAAAATTTGTTATTGAAACAACTATTTGAGCAACGTCAAAACTGGCAGAGGATCAATCTAACATATAAATTCTGCCAAAACTTCCAACTTATTATTTCTGTCAGACTTAAACCTGACCATCGCACCCAAAGTCAAACTTACAACCCATGCATTCAACGTACCAAAACTTATTCCCTCCATAATTTACTTTACAAATCTTCATAAGTTTTTATTGTTTGCCGAAAAACTTTTTGCTGGCGTGATTTAGGATACCAAATTGAAGCCAAGGATATCCGGACACCTCCATTGTAGGTCTTGGGAATCATTTAGCCTGGCCTGCCTAGCTTAGTATTGTTTTTTGCGACGACACCTTTTGTTGGCCTTGTCTAGATAGCTTCAAATGCTTAAATTCGTACCAATTTACCTGGCGTTGTTTTTGTTTAGTTGGCCGCAGTTCTCGGGAGTCCAGTCGGCTGAATGAATATAATTTATGACTTGCCTGTAAATCTTGAAGACGGTGGTGAGAAAGTTTTTGTAAGTGGAGGCGGAGGAATTAATGAAGGGCGATAAATGTAGGTCCGTAATTTATGTTTACCTAAAGGTTATACACATGTCAACGAGTGCTACAATGTTGGCGAAGGTATAAACGAGACTGCATCTGTATCTTAACCCTAGAAAGATAATCATATAGCAACTAGCGTAAAAGATAATGATACGTCTGTCAGACGTACCTTAGTAAATTAAGATTTTTTAGTAAGCCTACGGAAGTATTATCATGCCTTATAGGTTGAAATAATTGTTTGTATTCTATTTAAGGAAATAAAACGATAAAATAGCGAATAATAAAGTTTAATTGACAAATTGCAAACAAAAATCGTAAACTTCTTTACAAATTAACAAAAACTTAACTTGTCTTCTATAGGAACATTTAAAATCACTTTCAGTCTTTATGTTTTCATATTTTATAGTTTTACACTTAAATTAACGTAAACAATACATACTACAATAATCAGTCTTTTACTTTCGGTTAT
The DNA here is from genome assembly GCA_963555695.1 of Dasypolia templi. Classification (NCBI taxonomy): domain Eukaryota; kingdom Metazoa; phylum Arthropoda; class Insecta; order Lepidoptera; family Noctuidae; genus Dasypolia; species Dasypolia templi. The sequence continues at coordinate 1,875,166 of OY743148.1, read as the reverse complement.
TAAATGCACTTATGGCACACAACTCTGTTGTGTTCTCCACACACAGGTTTTTTCCACTTCACGCATGATAATTTTGACATCCTACGGAGTTTAGATGGACAGTACGAACAATATCTCTTTTTTTTACAGGCGGCTTTTCTTGCTGAACCTGGCCACTGTTTGCATTAGGATTAGGCAACAATTCTTCTATATTTTGCCGCGCAGTTCTTTTCAGAGTTGGCATCTGTAACTTTTTTTCCATCCAAGTTCGCCTTGGATGGAAAAAAGGTTGAAAAAAGGTGAGATCTGTACTTAGTTTTTTCATAAAGTTCTTACGGGTTAGAGGCTTTTCGTTCTTTGATAGAATATTAGAACAATAATTCACGTAGGAATTTACAAAGGCTATGTTGAAAATGCCATAAAGTACAGCCATTGGCCAGAAAGTCGAATCTGTCTCGACTCATAACTGATACGTAGCGTGTTCCTGAAAAAGAGCTATCAAAAAGTTCTTCCGTCGAGAGGTGGTTATCCTTCATAGCAGCAGATAATGTCAAGATCCCAATAAGCGCACATCGTTTTCTAAAAGGTTATCTTCGCATTTGCTTTCAGATTCTGATGACGATTCCTCTTCATTTTGATATAAAAAGTTCTTAATTTGAGAACTATCCAACACCATTTAAAATATAATAATAATCAATACCTGAAAATAATAATAAATAAGTGTAAATAACAATAACCAACCAGTTCAAATGATTGCAAAAGTTGCATTAAAGATAATCATACGTCTCGCGGACGTACGATATAGGTATATCTTTTATTTGAACGTACTTACCGTGGCTCCACTGCTGCTTAGCGTGAGCTCCGGCCGCCGACTGAGTTGACTCGCGCAGCTAGCGCGCTGCGATTAATAATAAAAAAACTACAACGAAATTTAATTTCACGATACGTCTCGCGGACGTAGATTATCTTTCTAGGGTTAAAAGGCGGCTTTTTAAACTCTTACACGAACTATATCTCTAGCTAATTTGTGACCTAAAAGTCTTCACGTCGTTCAACAAAGCTAAAACCTCTTATTTAGTCCTGGTCACGTTTCCTAACGTTTACAGAAGCCTGTAACGTAGCAGCTAACTTAAAATATACTATTGCGGTCTGCCTAAAAACTTCCCCCGAGCCCGCTTGTTATTTCGCACGTGCATGCATTTCTCATTATGCATATTTAACGAAGTTGAGTTTAGTTCAGCTAATGCGGCTTGTCGGTAACTGACGGCTTGACACCACTTCGAGGCTTAATTTATAATGGAAATTGGTAAGTTAAATTTTCTATCACTTCCGAAGTTAACTGGTGAGGTCACTTAGCTGCTTAATAAATATTAAATTAAATTCCAGTAAGTACTTTAATAAGAAAGTCCAGTGTTCTTGAGAAAAAAAAAATAAACAACTTTAATCAACAATATCTCAAGCAACTAAAAGGATTTTTTATAAATACACCAACTTTTTCTTCATAAAATCTTCGACAAACAATCCGACGGAAATGCCAGACGTACCGCGAACTATTAGTTGAACATTTTTAATAGCTTCCCCCGCTCTATTGTGAGCCTCTCTATTAGGGGGATCACGCGACCAATCTTTAATTTAATTTAAAATCTGCGACTCCGTCCGAAGTGAGACGTCCTTAGTTCGCTTGCAGCGTTGTGGTTTCATATCCTTTGAGTGAGCAAATTAAGTTTACTAGCTCTGAAGAAAACGTAGCTATCTTGTATGTATGCTCAGATAATTTGTTAGCTAGGGATAAGCAACTTCAGCTTCAGCCTGTAAAGTCTTTAAATATACTTCATAAAACCTTAAGCAAGGTTCAGATCACTGGATGATGCTTCTTCATCGTCTTGTATTACCTTACCTTTGTCTACCTTTTTAACAGCACTTGAATAAAAAGGTGACTATTAGGACCTATTTTCTAAAATCGCTTTCAAGCCAACATGTTTTACTTCATGCATCCAATGATGTAGTTTTTAACTCTATCCACAAGTTCTATAGTTTAATTTCTTCATACTGAAAAGGACGAGAGGCCGCCATTGTTAACTCCGTGTCGTACGTCAGCTGCATCATTAATTACCTGAAAAACCTCTCTTGCTTGAGCTTGACCAAATATAGCATTTTTTTCTCTACGATAAAATTAATTAAATGCTGGGCGAGCTTCCATAAACGTTTCTATTAAAAAGATTTTTTTAATGAGAGATGGATTAAAATGTGACGCGTGCAAACTTTGACAGATTACCGGGTTTTCATATTATTTAAGAAGGGGAGTGATTTGGGCTCAAATATGTCATGTTCAGTCGAACCCTTCAGACCTGAAAAAGGCCTGTGATGTGACAAAGTTTATATAGTTTGTTCTATTTTCATCGAAATATCTGCAACTAGTCATTTATAATAATGTTAACACAACATCATGCCTATATTCCCAGAAGGGTTAGGTAGTTTTACTTATTGTAAACCCACATTTCGCGTGTGCGTGCCTATTGCCTTCAACCGGACTAAAATCCAGACTCCAGGCTGCTACTGAGAAATTCTGAGAAATAAAAAACTGAGAAGGAAAAACCCAGTATCACTTTGCCCGACCCGGGAATCGAACCCAGGACCTCATGCTCAGCAGTAGCGGTTGCGACCATTACACCAACAGTTCAGTTATGGCTGTTAATTATCAAATAATAACTATGTAACTCAAACATTCATTGGGATCTTTTCGCAGACTTAATTTATCATCAAAACACAAATATCCTTCGACTTATTTAATCAAAAATAATACCTTAAACAAATCATGGAGTTAAGTTTCAGATTCCGTGCGGTATTTTAACAAAGTAGTTGAAAGTTGCAATGCATTTTTCAAAAATTATTGCCTCGTCCAGACATTGAACCCACTGCGTTCGTGCGGCTAATCTTTGGAGACACGAATTCACGATTTGCGTTGGGGGTTTTTCTTGGTTTGCTGACAAGGTTTTCGTTAATTTGATATTTTGAATTCTTTGATTAAGTTTTAATTGTGTTTTTTCTTTCTTTACATAAGTCAACTCAAATTAACATTCATAAATCAAAACTTCAAATCATATCCAGTCGATTTAGAAGAGTCTTACATACGTAGCAGTATAGTCTCGAGCATAAATATATTACTATGGACGGCTTGGCAATATTATCTGATTTCATGTTTAATCCATTAAGCTATGACGGAAAATATATGTGATAACCGTGGAAGGCATATAAAAGTGGCAGCACAAATATATGACATCGGAGGAACACCAAAACTATCTGACGAGATATGCGATGCCAAAGTATAATGCTGCATGGCTTCAAAATGATGTGTCACCTCTTAGAATTGTATTCTAAGAGGTGACACATCATTTTATACATACACAATATTGTACATATTTAGCGTTATAAATATCTGCCTACTTCGTTAAATTCAGAAAAATGTGATACCTCGCTGTGATCAAAAATATTTGACATCACTTACACATATTTATGCTCGTGACTGTAAGTAAGTACGTATTTATTGTGCAAATTAGTTATCAAAAATTTTGTGCAGCATTCAATGAAAACATCTCCTCTCAGTGCAAACCTCGAGGCAAATTAAAATAACATCTCTAGCCCCGCTTCATCCACGGACATCATAAATTCCAGGCTTCCGCTAACTTTAGAAATTTGATCTTCGCAATCCTTTTTTCAGTCCCTTCTTAGCTGTGATTCAGCTCTGTAGGCAATCTGCTCCTACTCATCTTGCTTGTTTTATGTTTTATTCGAACAAATGTAACTTGACGTCTGTAATCCTCGAAGGGTTAGGCAGAGGTGTACCTATAGTACACCCACATTTCCCCAGATATGTTTAAGACCTATGTAATAGGGGGCGAGCCTCTTGCCATCACCAGGGCACAAATCCAGACCCTGGGCTGTTACTTAGAAATTCCTGATGGAAAAACACAATAACACTTTACCTGACCTGGAAATTGAACCCAGAACATTATGCTTAGCAGTACCGCTTGCGACCACTTGACCGAATTCAAATGGGCACATAAAAGGAATTTTTGAACAGATTAGATTCTAGTCGCCCCTTCCAAAAGGTAGTTTTGTATGGAGAAGAATGGGCAAAAAACGCGAATTAATTACTGAAAGAAACAATCATCTTAGAAACGAATTTTGTTGCTGTCAGACTTACTAGCCTGCTACTGTCAGACTGGATATCTGTCAAGTGGTTTAAATACTTTACGGATAATAGAACGAACGGTTTAGGTTTAATATCGGTTGTTAAAAACAATAGGTACTAACTGCTGTATTGCCGATTCTGTTGACTGTACGCCGTAAATGCTATACCGGTAGTACTTCCTGCCTTCACCCAACAATTCACCACGCCTATGTGGATTGATTTCAGCGCCTAATTTTGAGGTTGGAATAGCATCTTTAACCTTAGCTGTTTCTTTGATTGATTTTTCACTTGGATAAAGTTAAAAGTGTCTGAAAGTGGACAATAAATCAAACTAATTGCGCGATTAAACCAGAATACTTTTCTAATTCGGAAACAAACAGGCATTACCTACATATGCATCGTCATGGAAGGTAAAAGAGAATGGGACAATTAAACTTTTTCTTATATTTACTTTATGACACTGACAGTTGTCACATGTCATCGCTGTCATTGATTGACTTCGTTTACAAAGACAAAGATCAAATAGAACAATATTATTACTTAAAACAACTGTTACGATAACAAGGAATGATTTACATAATAATGTTTGAATGTTACGCCTGTTACACCTGAAATCAAGTCAGGCTTGATGTTATGTCAAGTCATAGTCCTACGAAGTTCAGTATTTACACGAACTGTCATAACAGCTGTCTGTCTAGAACTCATCCATATTACTGAACCAAAGTTATCTAGATTTTACGGTATTTTGACTGCTTGCACCGAAATCGCTCATCCAAACACTATGATAATACCTACTTATATGAATTGTTGCCTCTAAATAAACTCATACCCATATCACGCGTCGGCACGAGCTTTGCAAAAACAGCGCGTGTTCAGAAGAGCAATGTTGGAAGCTAAGCTGGCTGCTAATTATTCTAACACGAGGCTTAAAATGCACCCCCAACTTAAACCCGAAATGGCACTACTAATCTAGGAGTACGAATACGCTTCACAAAATTAGTGACGTGTAATTCCTGTGATAGTGGTGACAGCGGGGTGTGTCGGCGATAATATTTGAACAGTGTGTGACTTGGCAATATGTGTAGTGATATATGTTAGTGTAATCTTACTTTTTGACAGTGGTTTGTGTTTATTGGCACGTAACATGAAATTTTTCGGCTTGCCTGAAATATTCTGTTGAATATGTAGTGTAGTCGGTTATGAGAACGCAAATGAGAGAAAAGCTTGGTCGTTTATTCGAACGAAAATGAGAGTAAAGGCATTGTGTTGGTAAGTAATTGCCAATCTTTTGTTTCTTCCCTCATAAAAGTGAGAGATAGACAGATACATTACTCTCAAGAAATAACGAGTACATATCTGTTATTCTTATTATGTTAAAGATAGCAAGGAAAAAATATCTTAGGCCCCGGTCACACGCAGCACAACGACAACACGTGGTCGGGCGCTAATTTGTATGGAAATCGGGCCCCAAATACCTTGCTCTCAAGAAATAATGAGTTTAGCTATATTTTATTCTTATAAGGTAAAAAATAGCAAGCAAAGAACATCTTAGCCCCCGATCACACAAACTACTACGACAACACGTGGTCGGGCGCTAATTTGTATGGAAATCGGGCCCTAAGACGTATAGTTTTTCAACGCCTTTTAAAAGCGACGAAAATCCACGTCCAAGATATAAGTTCTTATTGCCATACATCAACTTCAAGTAGGTCATCGTTAAAGTTGTGAATTAGCGTCTGTTTTCATCACTAGTAACGTATAAAGTTCACTACGCGAATAGTCTCGTAAAAGAAGAGGGTTTAGAAACCGACTCGGTTTCACATCTGTAGTATTGAAGTCACAATTTAGAGGATCAGGGAAATGTCTCGCTTAGTGCATATGCTAGGAGGAGAGACATGCTACGCTGACGACACGCTGATCCTGGCACAGGGCAGGTCGCACCAGGAGGCGGCCGAACAAGCGACACTCGGGGTTGCAACAATTGTCGAGAGAATCCGGCAGTTGGGACTCGAAGTGGCCCTGCACAAGTCCGAGGCCATGTGTTTTCGTGGTCCTCGGAAAGCGCCACAGTCGGGTTCCCAAATAAGGGCGGGAGGGGTTCACATCGGCGTCGAGTCGACGTTGAAGTACCTGGGAGTCGTCCTCGACAGCCGGTGGAACTTCGTGGAGCATTTCCGACGTTTGGCTCCCAGACTGGAACGGGCTGGGGCTGCCTTGAGGCGGCTCCTGCCCAATCTTATGGGGTCCAAATTGTCCTGCCGGAGGCTCTACGCGGGAGTCGTACGGTCCATGGCCCTATACGGGGCACCGGTGTGGGCGCGTTCTTTGAGGGGCTGACCAGCCCGCCGGTTGAACGCGTCCCAAAGGGTCATTTCCATCCGGCTGGTCCGGGGATACCGCACGGTCTCCTGCGAGGCGGCGAGCCTCCTTGCCGGATTGCCGCCATGGTAACTGGAGGAAAACGCGGGCAGAGCTCCGTCGGGATCTCATGGCGACATGGAGGGTGCGATTATCGCAACCCAGTGCTGGACACGCCACAATAGCGGCAGTAAGTCCCCTCTTTGAGGATTGGTTGGAGAGGCGCCACGGTGTCCTCACCTTGCGCCTGACACAGGTCCTCACCGGACACGGTTGTTTCGGGAGGTTCCTGTTTCGAATAAGGCGGGAGGAAACGCCCGGGTGTCACCGTCGGCGGCGGCGATCTCTCGCGTCCGGCCCTGGTCCAGGCCGTGGTACGGAGCGAGAGAGAATGGAATGCCGTAACCTCCTTCTGCGAAGCAGTAATGCTCGCGAAGGAGGAGGCGAAGCGCGTGAGGGAGAGAGCCTTGCGCCCTCACGCCCCCACAAGCCGCCGCAGGAGACGCCCTGGGCATCGGGAGTCGCCTGCAGATTCCCGGCCACCGTAGGCGCGGGCTTGCGGACGGCGAGCAACGGGTAGCTCGCCGTCCGGTAAGGACCAGGCCCGGGTAGACGGCGCGTCGCGTTCCACGCGCGCCTCAACGAGATGTCAGCACAAAGTGACGGGGTCCGATAGGGCCGACGCCTCAGGGTCGCGGGTAATTCTAAAGAGAAAGTGTGGCCCTGGCTCAGGCAACTGAAGGAACACGGGAGGTTTTAGTCAGTAAAAATCTGACACGCCCTCCCGCTCCACCCAGAGCGGTAGAAGTAAAAAAAAAAAGGAGGAGAGACATTACTGCTGAACCTTTGCTAGATGATAGAAATGAATTCTAGCTTTGGGACTTGTGGGATTTGAATGTTTGCACTCTTGCTAGTATAAAGTAGCATTCTTATATTCAATCATAGATACTATCTTTAGATCTCCAATGGATCATCAGTATGGGCCTCACGCTATTCGTTGATGATGGATTTCATTATAGCTAAGAGTAAAAATCAAAATGTAGTTGAAGGAATCTTCAGTCACGGTCTATGCCACTCAACCGGGAGCTAATGTTTTAACTTAAATAGAATATCCCACGTGATGATAAGCTGGGCTCTTATGAATACCTTACATCTTTTGCTACTTTGTACGTGTATTTAATGTCATTTTATTTTTGTAATGTGGGTTTTGTTTGTACAGAATATAAAATCTTTCTTTCTTTTCTGCTTTTCTTTTTTTTTACATCTACAGAAGTTAAAAGAGAGTAAAGAGTCCTTTGCCTTCTCGGGCTTTTAATAGTAAAATATCACTTACCTCGTCATCCCTTAAGCATCCTTTCAACTTTATAAAACCCGGTCACCGATCGCTATGTTAATATAAACGGTAAAAGATAGCGCAAAGTGCAAGTTTACTAACTATATTCCCGCGTTCAACTATAAAGTTGCGAACTTCAGCTTAAAGCAAACAAATTACGTATGCGATTATCTTAGTCGTCAAACTAGCTCGCCTAACATGATTACATATAAAAGTAGACATACCGATACTTAAGTAATCTGAGTATGAGAATTCTTTATGGGCTTTTTTGAGTCAAGCTGAAAAAGTTCACATGGTCATTAATTTCATTGCCGTCTTTGATTCATTTGACTGCCTCGTTGGTCTAGTGGTCGCAAGAGCTACTGCTGAGCATGAGGTCCTGGGTTCAATTCGTAGGTCGGGCAAAGTGTTATTGGGTTTTTCTATTTAGAATTTCTCAATAGCAGCCCGGAGTCTGGCTTTGTGCCCAACTGGCGAAATGTGGGTATAGGTACACTTCTGCCAAACCCTTCTGTGATTACAGGAGTGATGTAATGTCATTCATTTCCTTTTAAGAGTTCTCGACTGTTAACAAATCTAATATCCCAGCGTAGATACTAGGACATTAGATTTGGTAACGGCCGAATTTCCCAAATTAAACATTTAATTACAACAAAACAATAAAGGTTTCACCAAAAATATTATCGTGACAGTTTCATTGCTCTTTCTCTTTAGCCCGCTTAAACTGTCTGAAACTGAAAAGTTGATCCCTGAATCGATCCTTGCTGTTATGGAAAACTATGAAGTAAATATTTTTGTAAGAATATCCGCTCGTTTCATGAAGTTTTTTGATAAAAGTAATTTTCAGTTCAATATGAGCCCGTTGAACCGGCCTAATCATGAATAATAAAGAAATATTGGTCGTAATATTAACCTTAGCACTAAGGCTTTTCCCTTTTATTACGCCATAGTTCAAGCAAAGTATATTTCTACCTGTAGTTCATGTTTAATAACGACTAAGAAACTGCGTGGCATGCTAACCGTAAGTAAACGTATTCCAGTAATCAAGAAAATTCCTGTAGTTTTTTAAACCTTTTCTACTAGCGTCATCGCTAATCGAATGGTACGAATGTAACTTTGTCGAGGCCCTCTGGGCAACTCTCGCCACGATCCGATTAAACAATATTTTCATATAACAAATAGGTCATGCAATCACCATAGATTACTAAGGCTCTCTCAATGCTCTATTGTTATTGAAATTTATTTCCGAAGTACACTTTGCTACCCATCGTGCACTTCTCAGCGTAATCCTCCAGTGAATGGCTCAACTCTCAGACTATTCCTTTATTGTATACCATAATCCTATTGTCTATTCTAGTATCATCCATAACAGAATTCACCATCAAATTAATTCCGAGAACAGCACTCAAACTTTATCATAAGCCTGCTGTAAGTACGGTCAAGATGCATGTTATGTCGCAGCAGAACTCACTAAGTCGGCTCAACAGTACTTAGAACTAAAATCTAACCATAATTTAGTTTATGGTCTAAGCTAGAACTGTGTTCCCCTAGAGACGCGTAAGTCACATTAAGGTTTAAGTTAGTGCTTTAGAAGTGACGTATTTTGTAATATGCCGTAGGATTACCTGATATTATCTATTAAACTTAGGTGGACTAGTAGACAGGTAAAATGTTTACTGAAACTGATTAATCTTCTATAAATTCTTGCTTCATTTTTATGCCATGTACATATTTGCTGGCCGTGACCGCATTTTCCCATTCCAGTTTTTCTATTTTGCGGTGGTAGGTTACCTGGAAGGTACGGAGGATATTCCCTTAAGTACTTCTGCAAGGAGCAAGCTACCTCTGTATGAATTTTATTAAAATATGTTCGGCTGTTTTCTATGAAGCGTACCAGACAGTTGAGACATATTTTTATCGTGTTTGTGTCAAATTTCGTTCCTACTTACCACAAAATGCCGCCTGATTTAACCAAATGGTTCGGCAAAGGTAAGCCATGTTATAAGTGGGCGAGCCTATTGTCGTCAACTGGCCACAAATCCAGTCCCCAGACTGCTACTGAGATTGAAATTCTAATAAATTGTCAAATCCGTGCACTGACTGTTGGTCCACTAAATCTGTGTGGTGCTTTCCTCTATTTACCAATTCAGACACCAATCTACATGGTCGTCACATGATCTGATCAAGATTATGTGACGATCTGCGACTGTGACCACTGATTTTTTTCGGCCTTTCTTCTCAGAATTGTGTATATGATTGACGTGTAAAAGTGTTTGTACAAACCTTCTTACAGAAATAAAATCATTTATAATTTTCATTAATTATCATAGTAAAATTATTCCTCCATTACTGAAACTAATCTAATCTAATTATTCCTCCCCTAATGGGCGCTATGGCGCTAAAAGGTGAGGCCTATGTCCAGCAGGCTGATGATGATGATGAATCTAAGATAATCGAAGATCATGCATAACATATGAGTGAAATATTTCCATAACCATTACAGACAGAGTATGGTGTTCTGCCGTCTCTCCACGTTTTATGTGAGCTACGTGACGTCACGGGCAGTCTTTTGTGGCGCGCGATTTATGGGCATACCTTTGTTTTACTGGGCAAAAGTACCACTTTTACCACCTTTAACGACTTTATTTTCATTGCTGGCAAAAATATTAGGTATTTTTTTAAACTGATTTTGTGTCTGAACCAATATGCGTATTAACCTTTTTTTTTAGTTTGGTTTAGTACATAGAAAGCATGAAGATGTGGTGAAATTTAAGGCGTGAAAAAATTGTTAACTGTCCCATACAAAACTTCAAGTCGACCCAAATGTATGGGACGACAGATAATTTTTCCTTGATTACGATATTGGTCCCATGGAGACAGTTGTTCATTTTCATGGTGTACCTCACCCTTAAATATAACCACACCTTTCTGATACACACTGTATATCATTCATAAAAGTTTTATATCTTCAAGAACTTGCAACGTCGCCACATTATAATGTTCCTCATTTCATAGTCCCTTTATTGATTAGGAACCGATAGACCGCTACAATTCACCTGTAACCTTTTCACCTCACAAATCATAGGCAAACCGTACCATTATAACTCAAGATCTAAATAATTCAAACCATCTATAATTTATAGACTCATTGCTCACAAGTTAGTCTAGTCATCTCCTATTGTTCACATAGATACTGTAAGATAGAAGCTTTAGCAAGAACACACCACGTAAACGTTACGTAAATTTGAACGATTATTGTATCGAAAATACAACAACGTATCCTATAGCATTTTGGTTAAATTTTTGCGACAAGCACAATTCGTTTTAATTTTTTTGTCGTGCACGTCTTTCGTATATCGTTCTCATAAAATGTATAATTTCAACATGAGTGATTTAACCAATATCTCTCTCTCTTTTGATATATGAGTTTCTTGTCCGTTCTTCTCCATAGTAACCTAGAACTCTTTGGAATGTGCAGCTAGCTGCATCTTTCTGACTGACCAAACCATTGACAATTCAAGTGCCTGTAATTGGTTTAATTGAAATAAATACTTCGAGTTTGAGTTTAGTAATCACCCCTAGAAATTATTATATAAGGTTCTTAAAACTACGTCAATTACATGATATGACAAACGATTTAATTGTATGAATTTAAGAACGTTTACTCCGCGCGTTCGTGCTACCCCCACAGATTACAGACGTCGCGATGACACGCTATGAACTGTAATAGACGTAATTTGTATTGTTATTCTAAGGCTTCTTATGTACGAGTAGGTATAATTAGTTTCATCACATAACACAAATAGTACGAGGGCTGCACTAAAAGTATCGGGAATGGAATATTTCCACTGTTCCTGTCATATTAAAATCTTTTTAATTGAAAACTCCTTGGTTTTAAAAATCGAATATCATTTATTTATTTTAAAAAAGGTTCTCGGTCTTGTCACAAGGTTTTGTCAAACTTGTTTAGTCGTTGAGAAAATGGAATTGACTCGAGAAAATTCAAGAGCGATGATTTATTATGACTTTAGAAGTGGTTTAACACAAAAGCAGTGTGTTGACCGGATGATTTCTGCATTTGGTGATGAAGCCCCATCCAAAACCACAATTTATCGCTGGTTTGCTGAATTTCAACGTGGACGTGTCAAGCTCAGTGATGATCCCCGTCAAGGTCGTCCAAAAACTGCAGTCACCCAAGAAAACGTTGATGTTGTGCGTAAGCTGATTCAGGAAGATCGACATGTGACATACCGCGAAATTCAGGCAACTTTAGACATTGGCATGAGTCAAATACAAATAATCTTGCATGAACAATTAGGTCTAAAAAAGTTGTTTTGCCGATGGATACCGCATTCGCTCTTTGAAGAGCAAAAAGCGGCTCGCGTTACTTGGTGCATCAGAACTCTCGAAAGATTCCACGCAGGATCCTCAAATGCTGTATACAACATCGTATCAGGTGGCGAATCCTGGATATACGCGTACGAACCCGAAACAAAAAACCAGTCACGAGTTTGGGTGTTCGAAAATGAGTTAAAGCCAACACAAATTGTTCGTTCAGTGTTGCAAAAAAAATGGTGGCCACGTTTGTCTCCAAAACCGGCCATGTTACGACTATTCCTCTTGAGGGACAAAGAACGGTTAATGCAGAATGGTAAGCTAGCATTTGTTTGCCACAGGTCGCTTCTGAACTCCGTAAAGAGAACTGCAACCGCCGCATCATCCTCCATCACGACAATGCGAGTTCTCACACCGCACACAGAACAAAAGAGTTTTTAGAGCAAGAAAACATAGAATTATTAGACGCCGTACAGCCCCGACCTAAGCCCTAATGATTTCTATACTTTCCCTAAAATAAAGAATAAATTGCGTGGACAGAGATTTTCATCACCTGAAGAAGCTGTGGACGCCTACAAAACGGCCATTTTGGAGACCCCGACTTCCAAATGGAATGGTTGCTTCAATGATTGGTTCCATCGTATGGAAAAATGTGTCAAATTTCGCGGAGAATACTTCGAAAAGCAATAAATACATTTTTAAATAGTAATGTGTCACTTCCTTGATTCCCGAAATGTTCAGTGCCGCCCTCGTAGACACAGAGAAAACACAGACGGTAGATTATTAATTACTGTCGGCGCTGTGTCAAATTAACATAACAGTACATTTTCCACAGTACCTGCTTAAAAGGTTGTGTAAGTGAAATGAACGAGCAAAACAACATAAAAGTTTGTGTAACATACGATGCAGAAAACATCTTCCTGCCAACACTTCATACAAAATACGCTAATTTTATTCGCAGTTAAAGTGTATGTTCAACAATAAATTCTACCCTTATATAACTGTGTTCTTGCATCAAGTATTCGCGCAATTTGTTGGCATCCCAACCTTCCCGTTCCATGTTGAATACTCACCGGTTTCCGCCACAAATTCATGCATTTATCGTGTAATGTGTGAATTCAACACACATAACTGCTCACGCTCGCTCTTGCTCTGTCATTCATCTGCCATCATTCAAAGGATGGCTCTGCTTGGCAAGAGTTTCGTTAACATACCAAGTCTGAAAATCCGTCTTGTATTCAATCTTTTAGCATCACCTCGCGAGATGTTCGTCATGTAATCGGTCGAAATTCTTGTTACTTGCCAAACGTAACTTCAATATGTTGGGGCGGGGGGGCTTAAAAAGTTTTGGAACAATGCTCATAAGATTTGGTTCTTTATCCTTTTGCCTAGGTTTCCTTAATTCACAACGATCTGGGACTGAGTTCATCTTCAAAGCCCAGATAATATCAATTGTGTATATTGAAATAATTCCGCCCCTAATACAAGCTAACAACTTAAAAAAATTAATACAACAGCTCGAGCTGTAGTGTGCAACCGCGCCAGCTCTAATGAACCGATGGCTCGAAGCTTCGAAGGTAATTGTATGGAAAAATTGTGCAATCCGACCCCGACACACCCAGCCCTCGGTTCTCGGGACTAGTTAGAGAGCACGAGAAGAGCGTGGCGAGAAAAAATAGGGGACCCAACTAATTTGACGTCTTTTTCTAGCCACGTAATACGCTAGGTGTGGAAACTAGGATTCTTTTTTATGAAGGTACTCAGTCAATCGATGAAAAGGGTGAAATAATGGTGATGTATGCTACCTACATACATAGTTAATGTGTGAATACTACACTAGTGATGATAGAGTAGCTTATCTTTAACCGGTTTCTATAAAAAAGGAATAGCGAAAACCAGCGAAGAAAAAAAATAATTAAACGTTGCTGTGTATGGTGCGAAAATAAGAAACAATAAACAACAATTTTCCAAGCTGAAAACTGAAAGCGTTGAACAGGACTTGGTATAAGTGTGTATGTTCAAGTATTATATTATATTAAATAAATAAAAAAATGCACGAATACTAGATGGAATATTATATTCTTGCTCTCCGATTGGCCCTTGGCAATCGGAACGCAACTTCCGAATGGTGAAGGGCCAATCGGAAAGACAAACGCGGACGATGCGTAAAATCGAGATGGTTAAAATAAACTCACACTAGGTTCTCAGTACCTTTTTGATAAATGTAAATACATACTCAACTTTATATTCTACAACAAATATTGAAGGCATATTTTTTTATCTTCAAAATGGTTAGCAAAGACTGTAGCTCCAAGCTCTTTGAACTCCATATTTCTCTCAAACAAAAACCAATTTCAATTGGGTTCGAAGTTCACGATCCGTTGAATATTCCAGACGCATTGCGGTTGTGTACAACTGTACAGCATTTAGCGACTGATTATAAAAAGTTAACATTGGGACTTGAGACGGGGCGAATGCGTCCTGCCGCCGTTGTAACACTTCATAATTGTGTAGCCCCGTGATTCTGTCGCGATATTAGTTTTCAAAGCATGAAAGTGAATGTTTAATCATCTTTACTAAGTAGGTATACTGAGCGCTAGCGAACCTAGAATGAGGAGTAATAAAACAAACAGAATCAATGACAAAAAATGTGGTTATGGGTAAAACTTCATCAACGGCGTTATACTTCCTCTGTTTTAGTTGCTGTAAAATTAAATAGTTTATGGTTTACAGCTTCATCTTTTCCGCATGTGGTTTTCTGCTCTATAATCAGAAATTTCTTACGAACTACTGTACTTCGTTTTCATTTTCAGAAATTAATTCTTCTACAGTAGTTCTCTGTTCTCATAGTTAGTTCTTACGAGTTCTTTAATTGTTAACAACCACTTTATTATGTAGGTACTATTACTACTACAACGATTTACTTTCCACTTATTATCCATCACTTCGTAACAAACAGCTCGGCTCTCAACACTGAACGTCGGGACACTTGCGACACTCGGTACACACCTACACACTGTCGTAGACCCCATCTCGATAGCTAGGTGTCCAGTTACTTTTAAAAGCACTCTCCACGCTGTTGTCATTTCCATCCTATCCAGCTTTTTCTAGATTCCGGTTGCGCTTGATTAAATTTCTGATCCTACTGTCAATGTTTTTTAATTATGAAATTATTTCGCTTGAGAATTAACGTCAAAGTAAAATAAATCTGTTTTTGTACAAAAAACCTTATTATATAAATATATTAGCACAAACACACAACTTTAATTTTCCGGCTATCGACTATTACTTTTCTTTTTAATGTTTTTCGAAAGAGGCACATAAATGGTTCACTTCCACAACAAAGGGGTGAAAATGAACAGGATTTATGAAACAATAGTGAAGAGCAACAAAACGGCATCAGACGTAACATTTTAAACAAATCTCAGGCACGACTTACCGATGAGAATACACACGCTGCTCACAAAAGTTGAATCCTACCGTTAGCATGACAGACTGACAAGCTGAATAATAAAGCTGTAGCGAATAATAGTGTAGGTTGTGGGTAACAATACTTTCGGTATAATTATGTATGAATTGGTTCAGAAAAGATGTGACTACCGAGATGACGACTAACTACAGGAGAAGGGTGATTGTTGAGACGGTGACGTGCGTATTTGGAAATTAACATCTTCTTACAAACGTTAGTTTAAAAGCAAAATAAAATAGTTTAAAAGCTTTGAATACACACGAGCAAGGGAAACTTGCATACTACTGCTGAATAATAAAGCAATTACGATAGTAGGTATGCGCGGTGCTGATGTAGAAACTTCAGTTTTAGATTGCAATACAATTGGTTTAGGGATCTATGTTTCCTGGTAGGTATAAATACATCTTTACGAATAAGATAATACCTGTGCAGAATGTTAAGGTCAGTAGTACAATCAAAATTTAAAATTGTGTGTTTATGATGACCACAAAATGAACACACAAATTCAACTTCTTCCAAGTCTCCAAACTGTTTTGAGACTTGAAAAAGTTGGTCTCAAAATATATTTTTACTGACTTTACTAACGCTACAGATTTTCGTTTTATTTATATTTTTAATTTAAGGGAGTCAGGACACCGGAACTGAGATAAAATCTTCTCAGGTAAAGGTTCTGAAAATGTGTTCTGTTCTTTACGCAATGAAATGTCTCAAGTCGGCTTGTCCTGCTGCCAGTCAGCTTATTGTCACTCAACACACAAATAGGCACGTTGGTTTTTGGGACCACGAAGTTGACAGGAATTTGGTCAAAAATATATCTATGCCATCCACTACTAATTTGTCTCATAACTGTTAAATGCTGCAAATCAGACAGAATTGTCATTCCGACAAAAAAATACCCATCAAGTTCTGTGTCTTTTTCCAACAAATAACCAAACAATTTTCTAAATCCTATGAGCACTGGGTACCTCGTCTGCACAATGCTTTGACGTGGCAGCTCTGTAAATCGGCTGTATTGCAACCGACTACCCGACCTGTACTACATATATCCATTTCTTATTGTTTTCTTTGCTCGTGGCGATTAAACGAGCTTCCATTGAAAACGTATCAGAAACAAAGGCGATTATTGCTTCATATTTCTGAAGACAAAAGAAAGAAAAATATCTGCTAAGAATATTAAAAATGTTTTTTTTTTTCTTAAACTGTAGAATATTCATGAATAATGGCTTTAGGGGGAATGTTTATTGTTTTTGGGGTGACATAAAGTAAAATGCCTTTGTGAAGATGGGGAAAAACAACATGCTTATGACACCACGAATTGGGAAGATCGAAAATTGTAAGAATATGAAGTGCTTCCAGGCTATTATGTTATTAAAACTAATTTACTATAATTAAGTTATGTGTTTCTGAAGACCAACTAGACTTGATATAATATTTTATAGGCTCTCTCAAATTATCAAGAAGATGAACCTTGACAGGTTGATCTTCTGACAATTTTTATCTTGAATAACATTTAACTTGATCAATGTTATTCAAGATAAAAATTCCAATATTAAGTACACAATCCTAATGTGACTGGGTGCTAGTATAATTCACTCAGAAAATCCCACTTCCTTTTACACTCAAACCAAGAAAAAAAAAATCGCACCCCAAAATTGCCCTTTCCAAACAAACAATCGCCAAACAGCAAGCAACAATTTTGACATCTCATCTATACTGCAACCAGTTCCTGCCGGTGGTCGTGTCGGGGCCCACTGGGGCCAAAGGGGCCCGGTGGGGCTGTAGCTAGTAATTGGCGTGGTTTACGATGCCCGGCCCCCGGTTATACGCCTGTGCAGGGGTCTGTGCAGGGGTTGGAGTGAACGCTGATAGATACATGTCGGGGTTAAGGCGATTTGTCAAACGACGCGTAAAGGAGAATTTGAGATTGACGGCTTTTGATTTTCGCAAAGGTTCTCTGTGATGTTGGTGTCAATTATTTTTGGGTTATTTGTCCTCTTGTAGACTGTAGACTGTCGATGTGCTTTGAAATGATAGTGTATATTCTGGATCCCATAAGAAATAAATTGGGAACAAGATCGGGTAAAAAGTTTTGTTCTAACGACTCCTTTCTCCAGACACCATACTGGAGAATTTAACCCTTCCAATTTGTCTCTTTATCAATTGTTATTGGTATGTTCAGATACATATCTGCAATTTCGCATTTTGTATCCTAATTTATAATTGGCATTCCCGATGAGACTCGCCGTAGTTACAGACAATCCTTTCAATAAAATATGGCCGCGGTAACGTGCAGTCGGCACCTGGTCTAGAGGCCGGCTGAACTCGAAAACGAAGCTGTCGGTTACATTGATCCGTCTTACACAACTGTTTCTGTTAGTTTGGGGTTTTTACAATGAATCTCAGGTGTCTGAGCCAAATTTCACCACTGAAACTGAACGCGATCAGCACTTTTAAACCCAGTTCAAGAGCTGTCAGTGGCAATATTCCATAACAATTTTGACACTGGCAGGTCTTGAACGCGTTTTAGATGTGCTGTGCGCTCAATTTCATTGGTGAAATCAGACCTAATGCCCATATTACAGGTCATCACTCAAAATTTAAGCAATACTTAAAACTCGTTTAAAGCCATTTGATTCGTTGAAACTAGTTTTAAGTAATGCTTGAGTCTTGAGTTAGGTTCTGTAATACGCTCCTTAGTGTTTATGCGATTTTGAATCTAGTTGGAATGATGTCTGGAATAAAAGTTCTTTGATCAATTTTGTCATGCGCACATTAGAAAAAGTTTAAAAGTTTTCTTAATTGCTCACTAGCAGTCACTTTATTAAAGCAATTAAGATAAAATTGAATTACTTCAAAACATGTCTTGGTATCTTGTTTCATCTTAACCGTCTATGAGAGCAGTCAGTCCAGCGTGTTTGCACTTTTGGCGTTAGAAACGTACCTAGATAATTTTAATTAATCTGAAGTAGGGAGGACGGGCAAATAAAATTCGAGCACTTAAGTGCGTGAATTTTATTTGGAGTTGTGTGTACGTGTTTTAGTAGGACTTAAAAGTCCTACTAAAACATTATCTAATCGTGTAAATTAAAAAGTCTGTAACTTGGCAAAAAACATTATTTTAAAATGCTATGAAACGAATCCTCAAACGCCAGTGAACCTAAAAACCAAGTGCAAGAGCAGTGTCCATTCAAAATGCACGTCTAAGAACATTTGCGCGTTGTTAACGCGCACGAGGGATGGTCGCGCGCGATGAAGCGCGGCGGCGGAGCGTGCGCGTGGCTCGGCACGCCCTGCGCGCGCAAGAATGGCGCCGTGTGCGCTTGTCGTGTGCATACTGCTTTGCTACAGGTAAATATGGGAATAGTATCTTCCAATAGACGCTTTTAACACTCCTTGACAAATTATTTTTATAACTTTTGCAAAAGTAGTTACACTTATATGTACTTCCTTCGTCCATTTCTGGAAGATGAAGTGATCTTATCCATTTCATAATCCTTAAGTCACGGCTACTCTGCGACACCAAGAAGCTGTTTAAGAACAAAACTGATATTGATTGCGGCTTCACTACGTTAAAGGTCCAATGCACGTCAGTCACGTCAACGTCGATTCGCCAATCAGTCACGTCAAAAAATATAGTTACGTAGAAGTTGTAGGACGTTGGCGCGTCTCAGTTGACGTCGTAAAACTTGTATTGCTACGAACAAAACATGGATAAAGAATAAAATATTGAAGTGTTTCTATGACTGACTGACTGACCAACTATCTGTTAACTCTCATACCTGAAATTGACGTGTCTTGAGACTGACGTGTGTCCATACACCTTTAACAGTAATATCTGGTTTATAGCAATATCTCTATAATTGACTGCTACAACTGACCAGTAACGTATATGTGATTGAAAGCGTTTCTCCCTATTGCGATAAATACCTTTAGAGGACGATGATGTGTTAATAAACACTTTCAAGCAACTTGAAAGTCTATAATTACACCGCGTATGTAATTAGGTCGGTTCTGAAAGCGGGCGTTCCTGTGGAAGGTACTTAAACTTGAATTAATTTCCCACCTCAAAGAGGGCTGAACGCTTCGCTTTAATGCTAATAAGAATGAGTATACAGAGAGAAAAACTTAAAGCGTGTCCGTTATTAACGTTAATTTTAATTAACATTGTAACTTTCAAGAAAATTAGGAAGAATGAGATTATCAAATCCCTAGTTTTCCCTTTGGAATTTAACGCAAGTGAAGATTATGTGGTTAGTTGATTACCTACAGTCCGACCGTTGATAGAATGCGTTTCTGACACCCGTCCGTTTCTTAACAACGATTACATGTTTTACGAATTTGACCTTTATTTGTCGGGAATTGTCGCACTGATTGGTGTGGAACGCATTCTCTCAACGGCCGGACTGTAGCTATACTGTCAAACGCATCAGCACGCGTAACATGCAAATCGTGAAACTAGTTTTGTCGACGTAAGAATAGACAAAATTACTGATGAATAAAAACAATCTGAAATCTTTCTTCTGTCAAGAAAAGCCGGTCCAGCTAAGCGTGCAGGTGGCAAGACTATTTAGTGATTAAACGAACTTACCTGTAAGTGAAGCAAAGCTCTATTAATACTTCGAACAGATACAGTAGACTTCCAGTAGACATGCCTGATGCCTCCGCTGAACCAATGGAAAGTTAAGACCATACAAAAAAAGTTAGCAAACCACCACCAATAATCCTATATGGTATTACGGACATATCAAACCTGACAGAACTCCTGAATAGTTCCGTACCAAGCGACACTTACACCTATAAAATAGTAAATAGAAATCAGTTAAGAGTAATGGCACAGACATGTAAAGCATAAAAAAATATCATAGACCTTATTCGAAAGAATGGACTTATAGGCCATACATTCACACAGAAAGACAAAAGGAGCTGCAGAATCGTGATTAAGAATCTGCACCACACAACTCCAAAAGAAGCTATTGTTGAGGAAATAGAAAAAGCTTGGAATAACGTCAGAGGGGAAATCATATGTGCACACTCTAGAAGAAACAGGAAGCCACTGAACATGTTTTTCGTGAATGTAGAATCTGGCCAAAATAACCCCGAACTTAAACGTATAGATTCCATATATCATACAAAAGTTACGATGGAAGATCCACGAAAAACAAATGAAATTCCTCAACGCGCAAGATGCCAACAATATGGGCACACTAAAAATAACTACATGCGCCCTTACCGATGCGTTAAATGCGCAGAAGGACATAGAACTATTGACTGCCTAGCAAAAGACAGGAATACACCAGCCACCTGTACATTGTGCCATGGAGACCACCCTGCCAACTACAAGGGGTGCCAAGTATACAAAGAGATTTGTGCAAGAAAAATTTCTCAGCTACCCAATAAAAAAGCTCCATTACCGAATATGACTAAACCAAGAAATAACACTGTCCCCTTCCAGATATATGACTTTCCACAATTACAGCCAAGTAGACACGCTAGACAACAACCACCTAATCCACGCACTCAAGACGCTGGCAACACTGCACCCTGGAACAAGTGAACATACAATCTCAGCCAACAAATTCACTAGAACAAATCATCATCAAACAATCAGAGAAAATAGATATTCTCATACAACAAATAGGTACCCTAATGGGACTCTTAACGACTCTAGTTGCCCAATATAAGAAATGAAATTCCTACGCATCGCAGCATGGAACGTAAATGGCCTGCCTCCTAATAAACAAGAAGTAGAGCTTTTTATTAAACACAACAAAATATAAATTCTTCTAATCTCAGTGTCACACATGACTGACGAAAAAGCCATACTTATCAATATAATTATATTATATTAATTATATTACACCAATCATCCTGATGGAACATCACATGCTGGGGCTGCAATTGTAATAAAAGAAAATATAAAACAACACCCTCTCCCAAACTTTAAGCAAGCAAACCTACAGGCTACGGTAGTGTCCATAGACGACTGGCAGGGCCCACTTAACATCGCTGTAGTGTACTCCCTGCCTCGGCATCGAGTCGACGAACAAATGTTTGGCGAATTTCTTAACACGCTCGGTGACAGATATGTCGCTGGAGGGGATTGGAACGCCAAACATATCTTCTGGGGCTCCAGGCTGACCACAACCAGAGGCAGAGAGTTGAAAAAGGCAATAGATTCACTCAATGTACTGACTACAGGAGAGCCAACTCACTGGCCATCTGATCCCATCAAAACACCTGATCTTATCGATTTCTTTGTTACCAAAGGAATGTCAGGACTGTACACAAAAGTTGAATCACGTCTGGACGGCAACTCCGATTATACTCCAGTAATATGTACAGTGAGCACCACAAGTATTTATAAAGAGTCTCGTGAGACGCTATACAATCGTAAAACTGACTGGGACTCATTCCAGAAATTTATTGAGGAAAATGCCAACTTGCACATACCCCTTAAAACAGATGAAGACATAGAAAATGCAGCCTGGTACACAACTAATCTGATTCAAACAGCCGCTTGGCGGTCGACTCCATGTATAAAATACAGTCCGCAGAAACAAGATTATACACTTAAAATAAGTGAGACGATAGCTGTAAAACGGAGACTGAGACTGAGAATGTCACACAAGCAGGAACGCACATGACAAAAGAGCCCTCAATAAAGCACAAAAGAAATTACAGGAAATGCTTAAAGAACACGATGACGACACTCTGCAAGATAAACTAAAGACTTTATCACCTCAAAAAGCAGACGACTATTCCCTATGGAAAATAACTAGGTCGCTAAAACGGCCACAACAACACATACTTCCATTAAGACAGCCAAATGGTGAATGGGCGAGAAAACCTACGGATAAAGCCGAGCTACTTGCTGAATTCCTAAAAGATGTATTCAAACCAAATGAACCCAACATCTTGTATCCAGAAGAAAAAATTTACCAAATACTTGACAGCGATCATCAAATGTCTTTACCGTTACGACAGTGTACCCCAACAGAAGTCTGGAAAGCTATGCATAATTTGAAGAAGAAAAAGGCACCAGGCTTTGATCTGATTACATCAGAAGTCCTTATTCATCTACCGAGAAAAGGAATTGTCTTGCTAACCATTCTATTTAATGCAGTGCTGAGACTAAACTTTTTCCCCCCTCATCTGGAAAGTATCAATCATACATATGGTAGCTAAACCTGGAAAGCCTCCTACTGAAATCTCCTCGTACAGACCAATAAGTCATCTCCCTTTATTGTCATTATGTTGGAGAAATTATTACTGCAGCGACTGTTACCTATACTTGAGGATCAAAGAACAATTCCAGAACATCAATTTGGTTTCCGAGCACATCACGGAACGACAGAATAAATACACAGAGTGGTTCATACAATCCGACAATCCTTGGAAAGAAAGGAGTACTGCTCGGCTGCTTTTCTTGACAAACAGCAAGCATTCGACCGGGATTGGCACAAGGGACTCCTGTGTTAACTAAAAATCTGCTTACCACACACCGCATACATGCTGTTGAAATCTTACTTGGAGGACCGAGTATTTCAAGTTAAATCCGGAGACTGTCTATATTCAATCTATCCCATAGAAGCTGGAGTGCCCCAAGGTTCGGTGGGCCTGGGCCCTGTCCTGTACACAGTCTACACTGCTGATCTAACCACCTCAAAGTTAATTGTTACTGCAACCTATGCAGATGACACTGCAGTCCTATCCTGCTATAAAGACCACATTAGAGCATCCACGAAACTCCAAGATCACCTGAATAAGATTGACTCATGGCTAAAAAAGTGGAGAATCAAGGCTAGTGCTGCTAAGTCTGTCCATATCACTTTCGCCCTAAGAAGAGGGGACTGCCCACAAGTGAAACTCGGTGAAGACGTTCTGCCACAGAAAAGTACTGCTAAATACCTAGGTATGCACATCGACAGAAGCCTTACCTGGCGTGAACATATAAAGGCCAAAAGGGATCAAGCCAATATAAAGCTTAGAGACATTCACTGGCTCATAGGCAGACAGTCATCACTAAGCTTGGAAAATAAAGTTCTCATCTACAAATGCATCCTTAAACCTGTATGGACATACGGTATACAGCTCTGGGGATCGGCAAGCCACTCAAATATTGAGATAATGCAGCGCTTCCAAAATAAGGCACTAAAAATCTTAAGTGGTGCACCTTGGTTCTCAAAAAACATCGAAGTACACGAGTACCTACAAATCCCCACTATCAAGGAGGTAGTAGAAAGGTCCTACAACAATTACAAGGAACGACTCCAACGATACAAAAATGAACTCGCTGTGACACTTCTAAAGTCCTCAGACTCTACCTACAGACTTAAAAGAGAACGAATAGCGTCAATCTAACCAACACAAACCTAATAACGAGATGACGCATCGCTGGATGTGAAAGATCTCGAACTGCCAAATGAAGAAACAGCAAATCTGGTTAAAGCTCTAGGGCTGCATGCGAGAAAATGAAAAAAAAAAATCGTGTAAGTTAAGTTCTATCATAATTATAAAATAGAAATACCTGCTAAAAGTTACGAAATCACTGTCAATGTCAAATTGATACAGACGCGACGTATACCGGTTGACCTGAAAAACCTGATAATGTCGTGACTTCAGTAATCAAATACGACCGCCGAAAAGCGTTCATAAAGATTCTTTGTAAATCATAACACAATTCGAAGCCACTCTATACCGATTTGATTCAATTTAACCCTTGCGCTGCCGCCAGAGAATAGTTAGTTCCAACTACTGCTAACAACTTATGCATACTTTCTTTGCACAGTCTAGTTTACAATTCTGAGATTTTCACCAAAGTTTGGGCAGTGATGCAATTTATAATTGTAACCACCAGTCACATCAGTATTTTGTTTTGTAATTTGGAAAGATATGAACTTTATAAAACCTTTTACCCCGTGTGTCTGGAAAATTTTTGCTTGCACCCATTTTTGTTTCTGCTTTATAGTCGTTCGACGCTTGTGTTTACTTGAAACCAACCCTAATCAACCTCGTGCAAAATCTATCCATCATTCAAATATTGTGAACGGAATCGCAAATGGATGCGATGTATTCTCCCTACTCGATGGGATTAAAAAAAATTTTTTTGCGAAACTAATTATAAACTCATATTTAATTCAGCTACCGAGGAACTAGTTACCAATCCGATCGCCCGTGGAATTGTGCACAGACAGACTGATCAGTAATAGATCGCAGCGCGCCACTAAATAAGGAATGCATGTTTGAGTCTAGAATTCAAGCTTGTTTCGAAGCTCTAGAATAATAAGAAAAATGTGGTGTTCATTAAACTAGATAAAATTTCCGTTTGAAGTTATGATAGTGTAAATATTGTTCGACTGATCGTCTCTGGATGTGTCTACGCTTATTTAGAAACTAACAAAAACCTGTTTAATAGTGATAGATAAGCGGCCAACGTTGACAAAATATCTAATAAACGCTGTGAAAAATTAAAGCTAAGACACGGCCAAAGGTAGTTTGGGGGTATAATAACCGCAATAAATAAACATTGTTAGTTTAGTATATCAACAATTCTCAATCTTCGATTAAATTCCAGTTTTCAACCAACCTCGAACCAGTTTATTGACAATCCATTTCCTCAGCTTATCTCGGAATATAATTTAACGAACTACAATTGGAACCGCTTTATCACTGACAAAATACACAGTTTCACTGTAAGTGTACAGTCAGTCAAGGGCAAAAATGTAAGGACGAACAGTTCAAAATGATCAGAACGGCTTACAAAGGTAAACTATACGAGTACCCCAAGGACAAGAGGTGTTTCTGAATGAACAACGATAACTGATTTTGTGTGTTCTGATCATTTCAAACGGTTTGTTTATCTCTATTTCTGACGCTGTCTGTAGAAGCCAAATCATCACGACACTCGGTAGAAGCCAAATCATCATTCCGCTCGAAATAGTCGAAATCCGTAAACTGATCGGGAACGTTCCGGAAAACCGTTGTGTGTCGAGTGTCATGTTTAATATATATTTTTTGTACGTATCGCCGGAAATTGATTCGGTTGAAACTAGCGGGCTGCTAATTGGAACAACTGCCATGATATGTTTGTAGAAGGAAATTGAACTCATGAGGGGAATGTGGGAGCGAGTCTTGGTGGAAAGTGTGTGATAATTACTAGCTGTGTTTGGTTTGAAGGTTTGGGATCGTTTTGACTATTACACTACTTTTCTAGAGTTAGTTAGTTTAAGTGCATGGAGTTGGAGTTTCCATGGAGTTTCTTGCCCGTTCTTCTCCAAGGTACCTACTACGCTTTGGAATGGGCAACTAGCTTCATATTTCTGACTGACCGACTCCTTGACAATTCAAAAGTGCCTGTAAATGGTTTGAGTTTGCCTTTTTTGAAGCTGTGTTTAGAAACGTCGGAAACGGTTTGAAACAGTTTTGCGACTTGTTAAGTGTTAAGTTTTTATTTATTACTTTCCAAAGTGACTGAAAGAACTTAGTTGAAGCCTCTTAAATATACCATTTCATCATGTTTATAACTTTTAATTAAATATGCAAACATTTTATGCAAGCGGCTTAATTAATAGATGCCTTGCTGCAGTATGAAGTGTTAATGAAATTCCACCGGCTTCACTGAGGGCATGGGTCAGTTGGGTCACCTACGTATATTTGACCCGTCACCCCGTCCTGGCATTATGACTTCATCTATCAAGACTTACAAGAATACGGTATAGCCAGATTTATGATAATGTCTTTTTTGACAAATGCGTTGCGATGAGTCCATACATCATCGAATCTGTCGTTTGTGCCGGATGGGCAAAAAAATTAACCAATGCCTTGGTGCTGGAACTTTTTGTTTGAGAGCGGAAATATCTTATTTCAATAACTCCTTCCTAAACACAGAGCGCAGAGAATTTCTATACTGATACAGATGTTATCGCAACGACAAAGTAAGACTCGACAAGTAAGCATACTTACTCTCAGCAACCCAAACAACGTTAACAGAGAAATATTAAAAGTAAAAAAATAATAAGTGCACGTCTAAGCACAAATGTATAATATAACAATCATCTGACGATACAATACCAAAATCGTCGCATTAGATACTCGGCTTATCGTTACCTTTGAACATGTGTTTCAGGTGTTAGCTCCTGGCAAGGTGCCAGACACACAGTTTTCTATCCAGACACAATTAGAATTTTCAATTGTACCTAGTGTATTAAGAAGTACCATTGACGCTGTATCGCTTCTTAGTTGGCTGAAGTCTTAATAGATATGTCCGATAACAGAAAAAGGCAAAGTACGAATTTTTGATGAACTTGAGAAATTAAAAGTAAATTGAAGAACAACATTAAGTAATAAGACTTCTTCAAAAAGTTCCTATAAGTGCAAGAATCTCATTTCTTTTAAACCACGAGCAGAACAGCAACATAATGAACAAAGCACAAAATCATCCGTGTTCGCCATCTACAGCCACATGACAAGGAAGATAGATAAATGAAAGCGAATAAACAACTCAATAGATCTGTAGGCTGTCAATACAACTCGGCACCGCGGTGATACCATACAACAGGAGAGTCGGTAGACCAAGTGATAACGCGCCGTAGAAGAGTTCCACTGCAGGGCAAAACTATGATCTCCCAAAAGAAGGTAATTTCTGCCTTGGAAAAACGGGAGCATCGAATGGTTGTCATATGGATATTCATCAGCTTCGAAGGAAAATTGTACCATATGAAGAAATATCTGAGAATAATATGAGCACCCTTCAGATCAGAGAACTGAGCCTGTAGAAGTCCACTGTTGCACATAAAGTGCTACAAGGATCTATTGTCGCTACGCTGACATTGAGAGGAGGGCTGGTGGTGAACAATTCTGTTAATGTTTTATGAAATTGCATTTTAAAAAAGCAAGCTGCTCGCGTCGGTTGTTCCGATTTTGGCCACGCGCCTCAAGATCCTTCCTTATACAACTAATTATGTCTGTTCGAAATTGCTGGCGATAAAGTATCCAGCATTGCACGAAGTGTACCTTCTCAAGTCCATCAGTTGAAAGCTGTCTGGTTAAGCCGCAGGGTGCAAAGTGCGCCGTGGATGATGACACCGCCGGGGGACACCACCCACCGTGCACTATTACTACAAATAGGATAAGCAGAATTGGACCAATGAAGTGCCGATCACTCGCTCAAATGTTTATTGGGGAGGAGGCGCCGTATTGCTTTGAAAGAGGAATATTAAAAGCCGTTTGACTAAGGGATTTATAAAATTTATTTAGTGTTTCTATATTTTATGGACTTCTTTTTTTTTTTTCTTCTTTAGCTTTTCTTTAGCAAGCATAACAAGAAACATAAACAGCGCAAGGGACAAAGGCAACAACTTTGAGAAAGTAAATGAAGGATTTTATATGTAGGTGCTCTCTCTATCTATCTAGATGCAAAAGTTTTATTTTACCTTTTCATAGCTGTCTTTCCAAAAGCAATTTTAACCATTATGTAATAAAGTACAGTTTAATATCCTTTATCAACACAACTCGACACACTAATAATATCGGCGTCTCTTACATCTAGTACGAGGGCTGCACTAAAAGTATCGGGAATGGAATATTTCAACTGTTCCTGTCATATTAAAATCTTTTTAATTGAAAACTCCTTGGTTTTAAAAATCGAATATCATTTATTTATTTTAAAAAAGATTCTCGGTCTTGTCACAAGGTTTTGTCAAACTTGTTTAGTCGTTGAGAAAATGGAATTGACTCGAGAAAATTCAAGAGCGATGATTTATTATGACTTTCGAAGTGGTTTAACACAAAAGCAGTGTGTTGACCGGATGATTTCTGCATTTGGTGATGAAGCCCCATCCAAAACCACAATTTATCGCTGGTTTGCTGAATTTCAACGTGGACGTGACAAGCTCAGTGATGATCCCCGTCAAGGTCGTCCAAAAACTGCAGTCACCCAAGAAAACGTTGATGATGTGCGTAAGCTGATTGAGGAAGATCGACATGTGACATACCGCGAAATTCAGGCAACTTTAGACATTGGCATGAGTCAAATACAAATAATCTTGCATAAACAATTAGGTGTAAAAAAGTTGTTTTCCCGATGGATACCGCATTCGCTCTGTGAAGAGCAAAAAGCGGCTCGCGTTACTTGGTGCATCAGAACTCTCAAAAGATTCCACATAGGATCCTCAAATGCTGTATACAACATCGTATCAGGTGACGAATCCTGGATATACGCGTACGAACCCGAAACAAAAAACCAGTCACGAGTTTGGGTGTTCGAAAATGAGTTAAAGCCAACAAAAATTGTTCGTTCACGGAGTGTTGCAAAAAAAAAGGTGGCCACGGTTGTCTCCAAAACCGGCCATGTTACGACTATTCCTCTTGAAGGACAAAGAATGGTTAATGCAGAATGGTATGCTAGCATTTGTTTGCCACAGGTCGCTTCTGAACTCCGTAAAAAGAACTGCAACCGCCGCATCATCCTCCATTACGACAATGCGAGTTCTCACACCGTAAACAGAACAAAAGAGTTTTTAGAGCAAGAAAACATAGAATTATTAGACCATCCGCCGTACAGCCCCGACCTAAGCCCTAATGATTTCTATACTTTCCCTAAAATAAAGAATAAATTGCGTGGACAGAGATTTTCATCACCTGAAGAAGCTGTTGTGTGTGAAGTGTTGTAAGTTGTTGAAGATGAGAAGCTACACTCCGATTTTGCTTTAACATTAGCTAGCTCAAACAGAAAGCTAATTTCGACGACTTCTCGCAGAAACACTCACCTTTGTCGAGATGACACTAGTAATAACATTTTATTCGTTGGTTTTTGTAAAAATATTAAAAGCGGCCGAGTGCGAGTCGGACTTGCAGACGAAGTGTTCCGTACCACCGTACAATGTATTTGGACCCAACACGTGTCCTGTATTTGGACCCCCCCTTAAATTTTTTACTTTATTTTATTAGTTGATAAAGCGGCCAAAGTAGTTAAAAAAGTCCAGTTTACTTACCTAATACGGTTCAAAAGATACTTACCCTGTGATTTCTTACTTTTTATATGGCTTCTTAGTTTAAAGTTTCTTCTGGTGACCTGGATAAATGTGCCCCAAATTACATGCAAGCTCGGCATTCTCGTTTAAAAATGTTGGAAAAATATTTTTCGTTAACTATTATGACTTGACATATCGCCCGATTCCGGCTTGACGTCGACTTCTGGGACAGCCTACGATATGTGCACAGTTAATTCAATGCCTGACACTGACAACGTGTTGGCCCAGTACAAAAGCTACATTAATTTTGCACATGAAAAGGCTTTTAACAGAAAATAATTACTAAACAAAAACTGGAAAGTACCTCTAAAAAGTCCTACGACCAGTTTTCGATATATTTTTAACGAATTCAAGCGACAAGGACCTGACTACGAAACTTCACGGTTTCACACAACTCATTATACTAACTCTCAATTCGCCACGTGAATACGAATTATGACTAGCTTTATCTACCGACGTGACTGCAGACAGAAGACTTTGGCGATATCCTATTTAATTTTCAGCGTCAAGTGTAGAAGCAAGATCGATTTATTGGAAGGATATAAATTAGCTACATTAGATCGGCTGATAACAAGTTTGATACGGTTAAGGCGCTGCCCAAACGTAGAACGCTCAGTAACGTAATACGCTCAGTATTTTGTCGCACAGTTAAGCGTATTGGTACACATTACAAGCCAGAAAAAAATAATGTATTGCCAAATATTAATAGAAAAAAAATAATGTATTGCCAAATATTAATAGAAAAGACTCATTCAAAAATATTTCATAAATGTTAAATAGTATCATCATCATAAAACAATCGTAAAACAGAGTTTTAAATTTTATTTTTCGTCGCATAATAATTATCAAAATTTTGAGCGTAAACGATCATATTACGCAATGATAATAAAGGGAATTCAATCAAGTAAAGAAATAGGTACCTTTAAATTATTCCACTGAGCTGTGCATTTATTTTTATTTAAATTTAGTTAAAAATTAATTCATAATAACAATAATAACACTTCACTTAATATAATATTACTTTACATAATATTACCAAAGTAAAGTTATTAAAAACAATAACTTTACTTTGGTCAAACGCATCGCTGTTGATGAACTTTATTTGTTATGACTATTGCAAAATTTGCTTCTTCGCCTTGAAAGTGGAGTCAAAGGTTTCGCTGATTAAGATACTTTCTTGAATGTTGAAGGTGGATGTGAGTAAGTTAGAATGTGTGTCGACAAAAAATGTTTTTGCTGACGTAAATCTCGGGACACCGATTTTATACGTTTATGAAGATAGAAGTCTTAAAATAAACGTGTCCTCTTTCGCGCCCACTTTGAGTATGTTTGAAGTTAGCAGAGTTAGAGCAAATGTTATTTTACAAGTAATCTGTGTGATATAAAGGGCCCGAAGGGACCTCTTTAAGTTAGAGATAGGACTGCCCGTGGGAACACCCTATACGTAACTCAAAAGTCCTCATTTCGAATTTGTTGTGGTGTACAATTTAAAAAAAAACTTTTCTCTCTACTATCTATCTAAATAATTGAGCATTATTCTGATTGACACCTACTGGCATCCCGAATTTAGTAATCTCTGCACAACACAGTACAACTAACCTCGTCTAAAAAGCCTCGTTTTCAGAACATAAACCACTGTCCAACATGTAGCGTACAAAGCGGTAGAGAATATTTTACTAAAGCGTACATTGCAAGCCGACTATAAAACTGGGACGTGCAGGCACTAAAACATACCGCCATGCACTGTGATGTAAGAAATGCACTCGTTGTTTGTGTACATTAACATTTTAAAGGACGAGTCCACGTGAGGAATAGGAAGTTGGTCATTTAACTTATTATTTTTCGTCGGTCGGCTTAACTTGTATATTTCTTGCAAACTTATTATTAGTCTTCGTCATATAAAAAACTATAAATAAATTCGGTATCTGAATTTGATCAAGGCCACTTTGGCCAGCTTAAAATAACGGTCAGAGGATACGAAACTGAGCACTATCAAAATAAAATCGGTCAAGTGCATGTCGGACCACGCACAATGAAGGGTTCCGTAGGTGGATGAATTTATCCCAAGAACAAACTTTATATTATAGTTGAAAAACATGTTCTCCCATACAATTCAACTGCAAATGTAAGTTGGTCGACTTTTACTCGTTAACTTTTAAAGCTACTTAGCTGTGATAGTTTTCCTTTTCACTACGTTATAATATACTACTGCCGTGATTTTATTTACATTCCCAAAAACAACCATTTAGCTTTCAGGTGGCCTACACCTGACCAATAAAAAATAGCACTATAAAGCTTAATCCTTCGCAAACGGATCCCTGAATCAAAAAATGGCATTCACTCACCAGCAATATTTTTGAATGAACTTTCTAACGACACCCCACATCGTAAGATAGACGAGAAAAAAAATATCACGTAGGTGTAAGAAAGGTACTCCAAAAAAAACAAGTTTTTTTTAAGACTTCGTCAAACCCACCCTGTGCCCGCGTGGCCCACTCCCTTTCACAGAGAGGAGGCCTTTGTCCCAGCCGTGGGAACGTAATAGGCTAATTATGCGGTGTAACTAATATGTTTAGACATGCCAAATTACAGCTTTCTAGTACTAATAGTCAGACGGATGCACGGACGGACATGGTGAAACTGTAAGGGTTTTTTGTTGACTACGGCACCCTAAAAAGGACTCGGGGTTAGCTAACTCAGTTCTGTGACCGATTTGGAACCTTACGAAAGTGAAGGTTACGCTATTCAAGCTTATTGCCAGTCCTTCTACTCGAGCTGCTTGTGGGTGAGATACGCAGCGAGCCTACAGACCCTGCGCACTCAGTACAATCATGCGTTCAGAATGTTGTTGGGTTTGCCGGGGCGGTGCAGCGCGTCTGGGATATTTGCTGAAGCACGCACTGATGGTTTCCAGGCCATCATGCGCAAAAAAGCAGGTTCCGTGCTGGCCCGTATAAGGGGAAGCAACAACAGCATTCTGAGCGCAATAGCTGTACGTTTTGACTGTCCCTTTCAGAATCAGTGGGTCATGTCTTGTGTAGGTGTGGCGATCAATGGCAAATAAAATTGAAAACAAAAAAAACCTATTCGGGTTTCACTAAGCTTCACCTTAGGTAAGAGAAATTACGTACATTTGACGCAGTTATTCCGTTGAACCATTGATGGTAGACAAAATGTCTTATATTTGGGTTTCTGTACGGTATAATCGAGAAACTAACGATTTTCGAAAAATAAAAATATTGGTCAAAAATGTCCCAAAAGTCTCTGTAAACGAATCTCTTCGACATCATTTTAGCGAAAAACGGCTGGTCTAATGCAAGAAACGCCAAGATGTGTTTAGCCTTATATTAAGGTGTTCTTTAGATACGATAGAATGGAGACACTAACGATTTACCAAAAAAAGGATTGTTTCAAAATTTGTCTTTTTTCCTCAGTGTTTATTGGGGGTTGGAGTCCCCTACTAAACAGCAGAGCAGGTCAAATCTTTACGGGTCAGAATAATGTAGTAACTGTGGTTAATACAGTGCATAGTAAGTGTTAATTATTAAAATATTAAAGACCAGCGCTTCCTTGTATAATTAATGAAGATACAAGGGAGATGGTTAATTAACGGCTAGAATATGCGAGGACTATTTGCCAAGTTAATATATATACTTGCTGCTTAAAGCCGTCCGAAGATCCTTGCTCAGTTCATTTATACGAGTATCACGCCTTATAAAATAACTGGGTGCTAAAAGATCATTAAGTTCTTTACTTTATAATGAAAACTTGGTTGTTTTCTTTTTAATCGAGCGTAGGTGATCTGATACTTATCAAAAACTTCGCCACAATACTGCAATGGTATAAAAATCTCCATCACCTCTTACTAGACCTGATTCCTTATAATATTAGTTGTGTATTTAATTTCGAAAAATTTCGTTCATCAATCTGATATTCATAATCGGCCTATATAATGTTCCCACTGCTTTCACCCAGGCCTGATCCTCACTATGATAGGGGAGTGGGCCGTAATCCACCACGCGGGCCGAGTTGGTAATCTGATTGCATACCTCTATAATAAAATCGATACGTGGAAATGAATCTCGAGTGTTTGAGTACCTCTTGCTAGAAGCGCCGGAATTAATTTAATTTGCAGTTTTAATAGTAGTTTAGGCTGATGCTATTCGTTGCACCCAGTAAATTCAATTTCGACGACGTTTCCCATAATTATAATATGCAAATGTCCAAACGCCCATTTAAAAGCAAGTTCTCCAATTTGCATGTTGGAAACTCGAGCAAAGTCAGCCAGAGTCGGAAAAAGGTACGATTGAGAGAATTTGTTTTAATGATCTGAACTGCTTCGAAATTTTTATTGTGTTTCATGTGATCTCGTTATGGAGTCAGTCTCATATGGTAATCCGCTTAAATAGTGCTGCGCTTTGAAAGGCTCCGTAAGGCTCGTGCTGCCGATAGGTGGCACGAGCCTTGCGCCGGCCGCCGACGAAGTATAGTCGACCTTGAATTTACTATACAACCCTACGTCATAAAACGACTAGGTTCATTTGTCTAGGTGACAGTTAGATAGTTTCAACTAAAAGTTTAAATTTACGGGGAGTTATCAAAAGTGGTCGACATCCGCAAAAAATGTTGTCGCTGCAACTAACTTAATAATTATTACATGAAACAATAACATTAAATTATGTCGTGCTGTTTGGGTGCACCGTCACTATTTAAGCGAAAAGACTTCAGTCTGTAAGCTCCGGTGGGGTACTGGCGATTTGTTCCGTGTTAGTACCGCGACCTCGTTCATCCCTGAGAGGCTTAAACTTACTTTGAGTTGCACCTGTGCCCTGTCTAGACTCGCATCTTAGCAGCCTCACTCCGATAAAGTGATTTTTACAAGTTCCTTTTACGAGTACCGCGGATTTATTTAGCTTTGCGTGTTTGGATGTATTTTGTTATCATAAGAAACTTAAGGTTTTAAAAATTCATACATCACTTTATTTCTATTGCAACAAATTTTCCGTCGTTACAAGTTATGTTCTTGGATTTGATTGCCTGTTGTCTAAGAGCATAAAATATGATTTTGAAAAATGACGACTGTTAGGAAATACCGATATGTCTATATTCATATAAAAGCACGATCGGCTAAAGCCTTTTAGATGATTGCTTTCGACATTTCTCTAATGTTATTACTTTCTTTGTCTGCAGGAATTCGCGACTCTTACAAAAGAGCTCAACCAAGCACGGGAACAGCTCCTCGAGAGGGAAGAGGAGATTTCAGAGCTCAAAGCGGAGAGAAACAATACCAGGGTAAGTCATACAAACTTT
Source organism: Dasypolia templi (assembly GCA_963555695.1). NCBI lineage: Eukaryota > Metazoa > Arthropoda > Insecta > Lepidoptera > Noctuidae > Dasypolia > Dasypolia templi. The sequence continues at coordinate 1,840,160 of OY743148.1, read as the reverse complement.
TGAGTATACATAGTATAGTGTAGCGCTTGGTAGGTATTCAAGTGAAACTCCAGATGATAGTGTTTGATATGTATTCTAGTGCTAAAATATGTACAGACTTAATGCTAAAATTCTACACAAGTAGTGGTTACGTACAAATCTTATATGAATAAACTAACCAATAGGAGCTAAGTAATACGAAATTATTATAGTTATGATTAGTACATCATCAATCCGTATGGTGGCGTACGCGTACCGACGCAGCGCTCGCGAGTTGTGTCGATCATATAAATATTGCGTGGCTCCACCTACTCATCAGTCCAGCCCGATCACTATGTACGGCAAGCCAATCCCTTGGGAGAAGCAAGCCAAATACCTAGGCGTGATCCTCGATGAGAACCTTACCTTTAAGGCTCATATTAAGGCGGTTCGCGCGCGCGCCTCCTTCGCTCTTAGCAGGCTGCAATTCGTACTGACAGCCCGTAGTAAACTGTCCCTTAAATGCAAGCTCCGCATCTATACCGCAGTCATCCGTCCCATCATGACCTATGCCTGCGTTGTATTTGCGCACGCTCACCCACGTCATCTCCATAAGATGCAGACCCTCCAAAACCGTTTCCTCAGAAGGGTCACGGGTGCCCCCTTCTATGTCCGTAATATCGATCTTCACGTCGACCTCAAAATGCCAACCATAAAACAGTTCATGAAACGCTTATCAAAGCGTTTCTTCGACTGCGGCATCAAACATTCTAACCCCCTGATTACAGCGGCCGCCCGCTACACTCCCTCTCGCATTAGCAGTATTCGCCGACCAAGGCATACCTTAATCGACCCCGACGACGCCACTACCCTCCTCCAGGAGAGTAGCAAGGCCACTAGCACGCTACAAAAGCCCAAAACCCGATCGCCGTCCTACCGCCCTCGCCGCCGAGGCCCGCCGCGACGCCCAAATCGACGCACCTCCCGACCCTTGCTCGAGCCAGCCCGCGCCGCTGAGCCTGTAGCTTTAAATTCGTCCCTAATTAATACCAATCCTGATCCAGCTAGTCATTTGCTGCCCTCTTCCAGCGACGCCCTAAGCCGAGGTTCGTACCCCACAGGGGGTGCCCTTAGCGTTGTCGCTTAGTTTTAGTTAGTATATAAGTTTAAGTCCTGGCTGGAGGCCTTAATTTATTAGGGAATCCACAGGCAAGTCCGTTTAAGCAGACGACAACCGCATAGGTTGACCTGCGAAATGCCAAACAAACAAACAAACCTACTCATCAGTGAAGCGTTCGCTGTGCCGACGGACGGATGTTTTGATGTTTTGCAGCTAGCAGCTACAATAGAAACACATGATGGTAGATTTATTTATAAGGCTAGGGACAAACATGAGCCGAAAAACGCGACGTCATTGCACGCGCGTTTTTCATCCATCGTGGCAAATGAAAACGTTCTGAAAGTACCATATCTGGCCAGAAAAATCGCGTCGGGTACGTCGACAATCAACAATAAGAGCATACAATTGACGCCATTGATAAATAAAATGTTGAAAGCTTTCAAGATAAATTAGCACAAAATGTTGCTAAGAAAGTAGAAAACTGACACCACAACGACACAGTTGTTCTCTGGTCCGGATGAAGAGTGCACATCACGTAAAAAAGCTTTAGAGAGTAGGCGAGAAACCGTTTCGAACGCTCTGCCGACCAGACGCGGTGCACTCACCGAGCTTCTTGAACCAATCTCGTTAAATAGTTTTTCATACAGTTTTTCAATTTCGAAATATTTTTGTCGAAAGGTGTTGCGCTTTTGAGAGCTTTACAATTTTTTTTTTTTTTTAAGTAGTCATATTTTTTTCTTGGAAAATCTAGTCAATTTCAATGACACGCTAGGCGTAGTGACTGAGTAATTAACTTCTGCTCTACATTATACGAAGCAAAAGGAGTATTTAAGGATCGTAGCACGTGGCCTTTAGTTTCTGCCATGGGGAAGAGGCTTGAGTTTATGTATGTATGTGTATGTATTATTTTCCCACAATAAACAAATATTTATGTATCCTTCAGTTGATTGTTACTGATCTGTTTACAAAGGGCCCAGTGTTCTGAATCATAAACTACAGTTTCGGTGTTGATCATTAACTCTTTCCGCCCATACTCTTACAGTTGACAGGCACACGAAACGATGAAAGGTCGGCTATTGTCATTCATAAAATTAACTAGACAAAAGATTTAACCAACGTTGGTTAATTAAATGTTGGGAGGATTTTAATTGAGTTTGTACATTGATGAAGTTATTTGGGGGCTGAAGGGATGCTAAACCTGGGGTCTACTCTCTAAGTCCATCAACGAAGATACGGGATCGTCCAAAAGTAGTTGAACCAGGAAAAGAAGTGTCAATTTCAATTTTGCGGATGGACAAAAATACGTAAAGTAACATGCACTCAAGCATCGCGCATAAGTCTTCTTTTACGAGCACTTGAACAATGAGTTTAACTTACCTTTGGAATATCTAAAAAGTTAGCCATACATCGATCTTACAGAATACGTGCCATATATGAGTCAAACTTGATCGTGACTAATAGAGAAGGAAATATAGAAGAATAAGAAGACATGTGGCGCCGACCTCAAATAGTTGGGATTATGACAAGAGAGAAATCTCAAACTTGATCAAATAAAAAGCGTCAAAGACTAAGGCAACCGTAATCTATTCAACCAATATTCGATCAGAATTCAAATATGGCAACAATATACCCAACATACGTGTATACTAACCTCAATATCATCTACAAACATGACATTAGAATATTTTCCGATATATCTTAGCGCCCCATATATAATGTGCCCCAGCTATTCGCTGAAAGATCTTGAATAATTCACGACGTTCCGCGTCTATACCACGCCTCGGTCTTAGTTCTCTATGGCTTTCAGCGCTTGATTGAATTCGATGTGCTAACTAGATTAGCGCTTATCACGTCCTCCCTTTTAGAAGTGTTTCACCCTTAAAGTTTTGATGTAAAATGTGTCGAAGGCCTAGTCAAAACCAATGCGAAAAGTTTTGTTCTGGATTTAGCTGTGTTGGCTTAAACTTTACAGTATGAATAATTTGGACAATTATTTTCTAATTTAAGACAAATTCGGATATTTTAAGCATACTAGTACTGTTCAAAAAATAAACTAGACTTAAAGCATCACAAATGTAGGTTTAAGTCCCTTGCAAACTTTACAGTCACTGTCCGTAGTGTCTTTCTCTTACATATTTCGTCGTCACGCATGTGGACATAGGTCTCTCCAAATATCTCCACAACAAGAATGCACGTGATGTCTAAACCCCGTCTCCTGTTTATTTCAAAGGCTCCTCAAAGTAAGAGGCGAGTAAGCTGCGATCAGCGACTAATCTCTTTATCTCGCCCATGTCGTTGACCCGGCTTCCTCGGTCAAAGTGCCTCCAAGACGACTCTGAGTTCTATCCTGTTTTGCTTTGTATCTTTTGTTATGTTTGCTAATTGACTATTATGATGTTTATTTACGCCTGTTTGCTAGTAAACAGGCGTAAGTACACTAGAAAGTGGTGCAAGGCGGGCGTTTTGGGGACTGTCTTATGTAATGTTAAAGTTCAAGTGCTGATTCTCAGCTTGTGTGTTTGAATAAATGATTTTGATTCTGATTTTAATTACTGAAGAATTTAATATTTATTTTATTTTACAGTTATTGCTAGAGCACCTAGAATGCCTGGTCTCAAGACACGAGCGCTCGCTGCGCATGACAGTAGTGAAGCGACAAGCGGCCGCGCAGTCAGGAGTATCCTCGGAGGTCGAGGTTCTGAAGGCATTGAAGAGCCTCTTCGAACATCACAAAGCGTTAGACGAAAAGGTAAGATTACTCATTTTCATGTGACACTAGAGTAATCAATATTTGTTTATGATTGCGTTGTTTAGAATAAGCGTAAAAGAGACAGCCACCTTTCTTGACTTCCTTCGAGTTATAAAACTAGAAGCAATTGTCGCATTTGCTTTTATAAGTAGCAAATGCGACAATTCATTGCCCGAAATAGTAGAGAGATTTTTAGTAAATTGGGATGATGACTACTATTAAAAATGTTCGTCAAAATAATGTAATTCAAAGTAGGCATAATAAAAATTAGATAAGCGAAAAAATCTGTCAAATCGATGTAAAAATTAAGAAGATACACGCTTCAAAAGTTTTTGGAGGGGATTATTCCTGTCCTTGTCGCGCAGTACGGACAATGTACGGCGCTAGTATGAAGTTACGTAGTCGTGACGTCACTTCTACGATAGTGCTGTTCTAGTCTAACACTTACTTTAAAACGTTTATAACTTGGCAGTTTTTTAAGCTTTTACACTTTTTGTAATACTATTTGCACTATTTGGAAATAAACATTTGTTTTGAAATAAATAAAAAATTTGTCATGATCCCCATTGATAATATTACATTGCCAATATTTTTTGGAAATACGCTATGCGTTAGTAATACCGAAAAGCGTTCTGCATGTTTAAGAAGTTTTGAACTAGGTCAGCACTTCACCCAAGTTTTCAAGACTTTCGTGGAGAGAGCTGTCAGTGTCATCCCGTCTTGGTGAATCCCTAGTATCAGTGACACTGACAGCTCACTCTACGCTCTCATCACCTAAGTTTTCACGGTGTGATAGTTACAGAATAACACTAATTGACCACCACGTCCCCCACCCTACAATTAAATCGAATTGAAAAAACTTTACACCAAAATCAGCATTACGTTCAATTGTTTCGTCTGGAACTCGAATAGCGTCAAAGAAAAACCTTAACTATGCAGTAGGTACTCGTAAAACTTATAACTATAACTTATTCCCAATTTCCCTAGCAATAGAAAACGTTTTCATACAAAGATATGTTTCCAAATAAAGTTCTTTCTACAAATATAAGGTATTTCTGTAAGATTAACGTGTCTGTGTCGGTACCTAGTAAAAGAACCGTGTTTTCCTCACATAGATAGTTATGCTTCCAAATAAAGCTATTTCTACTAATATACGTGTTTCTTTTGTATGTGTCGGTATTTAGTAAAAGCAGGTACCCCAAACGTTTTGGTTTTATTTCTTCAATAATTCTTACTTTTTTTTCTGTAGTAAAGTGTGCGTCGTGTTACAGGTGCGGGAAAGATTGCGTGTTGCGTTAGAGAGGAACACGGCGCTGGAAGAAGAACTAGCGCTCACTAAGGAAGAAGTAAGTTGTATTTATTTTGGTTAATAATCATCAAACGAGATGCAGTGGTCTTATTTGGGGCAGGTTGTGAAAAAGGATTTTGTAATTCGATGGTGTTTCGTCAACCAAACGGCTATGTATGGAATAAAGTTTAGTGTAATTGACCTGAAACCAAATTTGCCTCTTTTCTGACTGCAAAGGTACAAAGTAAGATATTTATTTTAAATATGTAAGCCAATAGTATATACATTTTACATTCAGTAATAAAGCTATAGGTTCTAAGCTATAAGTTCTGAAGATGTCTCTAAAGTCAATTTACATCTTGTCTTAGCTTGCTTATAACACTAATATCACTGTTCAATTAACAATTTCCAATCAAAACAATAAACTACAACAATAAACGTGACAAAAGAGATCAATCAGACACGTATAAACTTATAATACTGATAACATTAATCTTCCAAATCCAGTTTCCCAAAAAGCTCGCAATATCTCTGATTGCTCATTATATAAAATACAGCTGAGTTTCCATGAACTGTCGATAGCAGTCAGATTAAGCGCTACTAACGAACTGCCCTGCCAGTATGTACATCACGTTGTTTTGCCACCGTAGACTTATCTCTGTTTCACGGGAAAACTACGGAGTTACTGACTATTGGGGATTGAAAGCAACTCCTCGTTATGACATTATTTTGGTGTTTAACCTATGCTAGGCTGGGGGCTTATGCATTATACTTATATTCCAGTTCTGGTGGAGTTACCAAACAGTATTTTTTAGGCATTTTATTTTATTTTAACCAGACCTTTACTTGGCATAGCGGTTTTGATTTCTTCACACACCAAGTCTGCTTAACGACGAAGTTCGGGTAGTTGAACATGTCTAGCTGTAGGTCTAGGACTATTGTTTTCTGGTCTAAGAGACACCTACCTAATCAAATCAAGAGTTCTGACTTTTCGTTCACACAATTGTATCATTCTTACACGTAATTTCGATATCAGTTACAGCAATACAAGTCGTCGCAGGACGACAAGCCGAAGGAGAACGGCACCGTCCCCACTGGCTCACCCGAACAGAACGGGGAACAACAGACACCTAAGGTAGGTGAACATACTACACGTGTGCGGAGAGTTGGTAGGGTTATACAACATGTTGCACATTCGGTGTTGAGGGGTTGTCTGTAAATTACGGGATAGAAGAATGCCGGAGAAATTCAATGAAGCGATGAGTGTTAATAATGAGTGAATTTTAGATGGTTAACTTATACAAGTTTTTTTCTTAAAGAGTGATTTTTTTTTAATTATCACTAAGCTATGAGCGTTAGGTATGGATAGACTTAATATGATAAATTAAATCCATCTAAGAGTTTTTGAATCGTACCAAAACTGCCTCAAAAGATATTATTTGTATTTTTTTGGTATGTGGGTGTACCACCCAGTACCCAGTACTACTATAGGTGTACCTCTGCCAGTCCCGTCGGGGGAAATATAGGAGTGATAAAAAAAAACTTCACTTTTTTTGGTATCCGTACAATGTAATTTGTGGACAATCCTATACAAAATCATGGCAAAACAAACAGCACCAATAATAACTTAAATTAAAAAGAATCTACATACACACAGTAGGTACATAACACTAACAGAAGATATATAAAGAAACACAATCAAGAATATGTGTTACTACTTAATACCTTTAGATGCTCGGGCTGCGAATGTAACAAAGGCTATCTTGAATTCTTTATAATTTCTTTCGCAATTTTCGACCATCTTGACGGGTCCAGACATATTTTTCACATTTGAATGAAAAGCTTTCAAAGAACAACTAAAAAAATCTTCTTAAAAGAACTTTTTATCATTCCCGACTGTTATCACTGCTTCAATTAAAACTCTTAGTAAAAAGCTCGAGGTTTCGTGAAATTAAAAAGACTATACAATTTCTCGACGTTTCGATCTTTTCGTGTGCAATTGATGTGTTCGCAGCCTTAGTGGTTGGTGATTGTGCTCAATTATTTACGTACCTTTTCTGAAATTTTTAAAATCACCGTTTATAAATCAAAATTTCTTCAACGGACTCCTTCTTTCAGAAAAGGTTTGTGTGTGTTGTGTGTATTATTTATTTTTTGTATATTATGTTTTGCTCAATTCATAATTGTGAAACAACAAAATAGTCTATTAATTTCAAATCTGTACCCAAAATGCTACTTATTTTAAGCTGGAGGTTTCAATTTATGAGTCAACATGTCCTGAATTGTGAATTCAGTAAAACATCTCTAGCAAAAAGCCGCTTTAAACAAACTAAAGTGAATAGCGTTTAGTTTTTACATTGAAAATTTGTTTTTTGATGGACGACCCAGGATCCAAATAATGTAAACGGCGAATCGGAGACGACAAGGAAAATCAGTGAGCTCCAAAATACGATCGCCAAGCAGGTTAGATACATGCTGAAGCATCATGCTGTACTGAGGATCTGGTGGTGTTGAGGGTACGGCTCCATGGGCTGGTAGGACATTGAGTAGAAAGGGAAATGAGATTGGGAGGAGAACTTATAATATGTTTAAGCAAACAATTGGAACAAAACTTTTTGGGCGTTTAGGACTTGCGCGACGGGACAGCGCCACACAAAGGCATTGCGTGTCGCGCGACGAGCTGTCCTATTGTATCGCGCTTTCGCGTCGCGCCTGTTTGTGGGCCTTAACCCACTAAATAATAACGGATTTCACTTTATCAATTAAACGACACTGCGGTGCCTGGTTGTCGATTTACTAATGTTTTTACAAATGAAGCTAGAATTTTTGGTAAACTCACAATGGAAGCATTTCAAAATGAACGGTTCGATCTTACCAATAGATGGCAGACAGACATAAGCTAAAATATAATTTTAATATAATTTTACCTACGTAACATTTCGCACGAGTCGTGTTATTTACGACGTAAATATTTCAATGTGATATATCGTATCGTACCTACATCTAAAACTGTCTTCCGCTTCAGTGAAAGTTTCATCAAAATTGGCGGTGACCCTAAAAAGAGGCGAGACACGTATCTATGTAACTCTCATTAACCCTGTCTGCCCTTGTCATCCCTTTCGGGATTAAAGGAGCCGTTATTTTCAGCCCTACAAAGAAAACAATTCTAAAGGGGATTCGGTGATTTTCTTTAAAGCTAATTAAGTGAGTCCACTGCGCAAGTGGAGTAGAAGTTCGAGTACAATATAATTTGCAAAATACAAGCAAGTTCATGTATAGTTTATTATTATGGTAAAATTTCGTTATGATAGAACAAAGTTTTACGAAAACACAATATTATTATCACAAACAAAAGCTTGTAGGTGTTTTCAAAAGTAAATAGCAATTGTAATTGCTAAAACTCTAAGAGTTTGCCAGCATTTATTCTGTACTCCTCCATTATTTTACGACAATGAGGAATATGGAAAAAATAATTAAAAGTATATTTTTAAAAAAAAACCCCCATGAGAAGTCCATCGTCGCCATTGGAGCCTGATCTACAACACCACCCAATCAAACTAACAGGCCCCTAACACCGCGGTCTGGTCGCCATTGCACGATCGTGTCGCCATCTATAATGCATACATCGTACTAATACGCATATGAACATGTACTACTCTATATTGCTAACCAAAAGTATTTAGTACTAAAACCTGCTAGATTATTTAGCGCAAAACCTTAAGGCTTTTGACCTCTGCATCGTGAACATTTTTGAAAGCCTTATCATTTTCAGTAAACCGGCTGATAAATTACATTTTCGATGATGAACAAAATAACTTATAACGTAAGTTGACAGATTTAATGTTAGGGTTTTTGGTATCATGATTATATTTAGTTTTAAAATATTTGAGGTTTCACCAGTTCTACTTATCTACTGTATTAAGTCCGGATCTGCATTAAATAACGCACAAGCATTCTAAGATAACATCATCTCACCCATATGTAAAATGTTCCCAAATGTATCCTGCATGTTGATTCTGTAAAAATCTCACCGTGAAGACTTGCGTGGAGTGAGCTGTCAGTGTCATCCCGTCTTGGTCAATCCCTAGCATCAACGGCACTGCCAGCTTGCTCCCCTCTCACTTCACCTATGTTTTGAGCCCCACGTCCCCCACCCTACATTCAAATCAAATTGAAAAAACTTAACTCATTGACGTCTAAGACTATCTTGAAACCTATTATGCCTCGACCGGTAACGACAGATATCACTACTTTCTACATTCTTTTTTTAACTCACACAGTAAATATCTTTTTTTTTATTCTACTTTATATTCCCTCAGTTCTATAATGATATTACGATGCAGTGGCCAGAGGGCTCGAACCTGTAAAATGTATTACCTACTAACTAATGTATGTTAGTTTAGTTTCATTTGTAAATAATTATAGCAGCTATATTAATCTGACCGTTTGTCAAAACTGGATTCATTCTGCCGTGCAGAGCGTATATTGCAATAGCTGTATTATTGAAAGTTGAACGTTAGAATTCTATAATTAGGTTTTAACAGGTGTTTTAGCCTCTGCAAGGCAGCATCATGAAGATTTATTGCAACCCCAGTGCGTTCCTTTAGGACAGGCCAGGGGCCTTCGTACTTAAAGCCATTATATGCAAGCATGTAAAAGCATGCCTTCTTTATGGCCTCTACCGTAAACTACCAAAAGCACACTGCTACTCTATCGCTGAATAAATTCGCTTTGCTGATTGCTTATTATACCTAGATTTTAAAACAGTTTTGATAAAGGTTTATCTTTAGGGACAGACTTAAGCAATAAAATTTTCTAAACTTGAGTATTCCTAGGATTTATATTGCTCAAGCCTATCCTTAACTACCCTACTAGTACAGTTGTTGCATTCCACGAACGCGCGTCAATTATTCCATTTTATACCTTATTATAATTAAATAAGAATCACTTGTCCCGCGGTCGTGAATTGCATTGTCTGTAGCATGCAACCCGTAGACAACCCATCGGCGCGCACTGACATCACGTAAGACTACCATAGGAGCATAGGATCACATTCATTGACACTAACACTAACCATCACCGGTGATACCACATCTGTAGTTGGGATACACCATGGTAATCTGTATTTATACCCCCTCCACACTATGGCCGGTTTAGATGGACCTGTACCTTCCATCGCTTCGTATGTATTGGAAAGCTCTATCAATGTAGTTAGTCAAGGAGTGATGGATGTTTTTGGTAGTACCTAGTAGGCTGGCCAAAATGTGGAGATACTTTTAGAATATTTTGATGGTAAGTAAATTATGAAATAAAAAACAGTACCATGTAATTATTTAAATACCTTATTAAGGGAGACAAGAGGCAAAAACAAGAACTTATTCGTAATTGATAATTCCAGAGCAGGTAGTTGTCTGCAACTTTTTCTCCTTCGTTTCCTTGAATTAGGTATGAAATAAATTGTAAAAAGTCATTACAAAAAAAAAAGGATAAATAAGCACAATTTTTCCATTTGTAAGTATTGTCCCAAAAACCCTAAAAAAATTGTTTAAAGACCCATCCATTGTAAGTGATTCAGATTTTATAGAATATGGACTAAATAACGTATCAAAACTCGTATTCGATACGTTATTTACTTCCGAGCCTCTCTTTGTCCGACCATAATAATCTAACACTTCTTTCCTCATACAGTCAGCAGAGCTAAGTTCGTGGCAGCGCCGAGTAGCCGAGCTGAACAACAAAGTGTCCGAACTTGAGGATCGCCTATCCAAAGGAGAGAAGGAGCTCGCCAAGAAACAGGACGAGTGCGTCAAGCTGCAGAGGGACTTGAGGGAAAACGTGGCGCAGAAGGAGGACCAGGTGAGCATCTTAATTTATTTGCAGCTGAGTGATTGCTGCATCAGTTGGTTACACAAGGTGGTATAAAGCCTCGTTATGGCTGACAAAACATCAACTCCTCCGGGTAGTGAACAGTATCGCAAGGGCGTTTTGTGGGACTCTTTGTCCATACAACGGGATATTTTATTCCTGGCTCAGGAGAGAAGAGACTATGCAAGGCACTTACATTTGAGTACTACTCTGCCAGCAACGGTTCTTCGCTGCGGTTGCACACTTACTTTAGTGGTCTTCAATGTGCACAAAGTTTTACAATATTTTCATCCATATAGGTATTTTAATTCAACTATCTTCTCTTATCATATCCATAATGATCAACGTCCTGTCTTTGTTCAGGAGGAGCGTATAACGACGCTGGAGAAGCGGTATCTGAACGCACAGCGTGAGTCCACGTCACTGCACGACCTCAACGAAAAGCTGGAGCAAGAGCTGAACCACAAGCAGGCGCAGCTTAAGGTAAGCATATATAGTACCCGAGGGTTAAACACGAGCTTTAGATAGAGGCTGTAGCGCAGCGAGGACGCTCTACCAAGCTGGAACTTTTCTAGAACTCGATGTTTAATTTTTAACGCCGAGAACTGTACTTTTTAGGACAAGTAGTTAGAAGCTTTAGGGATAAAATAAAAACAATCCCCATCATGGAAATTGAATTCAAGGGATCACATGAATTAGCATTGACATTAATTGTTTAGAAAAAAAAATGGTTTGAGTCGGAAATCAAATTAGAATCTGGATCATTGCTTTAAATATTTTTTATAAGGCTTATATATTAAAATAATATTTCCTAGTAGATTAACATATTTATAGTACTTATAGCATTTTGTATTTCCTGAGATTGGTTGGAAATGTTTTTTCAGCGGTTTGAGTACGTGTCGACGATGTGGTAAATGAATAGGTCGAGCCCAAAAGTAGAAATCCTCGACCGATAAAATGGCGTCACAAATCTTTTTAACCCATTATTTCTAGCAGAGCCTTGTAACTAACTAAACTAACCTAGCCCCGCTTCCAGTAGTCAGCACTCTCATAGACCATGTCACTTCATTCGCATTGCAGCTGCAAGAGGAGAAGATAGCCGCCATTGAGGAGAAGCTCGAGCTGTCCACACAGAAGTTGTCTCAGATGTCCTCGCTGCCAGAGATGGAGGAACAGCTTAAAGCCAGGATGGAAGCGCTTAGCCAGGTGGGTTGAGGGGCATGTGGATGGAAATGCTTTAAATGTTTAGATGTAGGACGGCAGATATGACCTAGTCATTTAGTTGTGTGGTATAATGATAATGACTGAAGCTTAATTTATGTACCACCTGGTTGTCTAAGACAATCTTCGGGCTGTGTCCTAACTGAAAGCGACCATCGCGAGAGGACGTCATCTTCGCGCTCGTTTATTTGAATATGACATACTCACGCGATCACTCAAGTTTCGTATGAACGTCATTGTTCAGGTAAACGATCGCGTATCTGCGCGTCGTTCATTTCCGGTTAGGACGCAGGATAAGATTATTAAACTAAAGTCGAATCCCATGTTAATTATTAAAATTGGTATAACAAAAAGAAATACAACAAATAATACAGTTGACATTATGTGGAGCAGATTTAAGATATAGAGATAAAAAAAAACATTTTGGGCAAATTTCTGCAAGGTACAATCTTTTTGGCTATTAATCAAAGTTCTATTACTTTAAGACTAGCCTATTATATCGACCAACCCGCAATGTCCCGCTATGTGCGTGGTGGATTACGGCCCACTCCCTCTCATAGAGAGGAGGCCTGTGTCCCAGCAGTGGGAACATTATTGCTTGTAGTTATAGTCACAACAAAACTAACAATACAGTCGTGCTTGGTGCTTCTCATTCTCCATTCCCATTTTAGTTCATTGACATTTTCTCTGTTAAGTGGAACGCCCCTAAATTAATCAATCATTTCTTTGCAGTGGCTTTATTATGGTTATTGATTGTTTTAATAACCTACCTAATATTATTGTTTCTTTACTTTATTTTATAGTATAGATTGCTAGAATATATTTAGGGCAGATTTTTCCATAGTCAGAAAACTGGTTTCTGAGGAATAATTAATGTGGTTTCACAGCTTCTGTATATAACATAATTATGTGAAACTGACAGATTTGTTCTTAAGATAAAAGTTAACCGACTATTGAAAAATCTGTCCATAAATATGTTTAACCGAAATCTCACCTAAGCCATGAGTTAAAAAAAAACATTAAATTATAATCTGCGCTAACAACAACAATATTGCAGTTTCACTTTTATTTCTTCCGACGAAAGTGCAAGTTGATTTGTGACAGTGAAACATTGACAGCATGTCGTCTTGCTACAACGTTAGACCACTAAAATAGTAAACTTGTGCAATAAAAACTTGCTAAAAATTTACTACTTCTTACTACTATTACTATTTACTTTATTTAGGGCTGATTTTTCCAACGCCAATTATTATTATCTGAGGAATTATTTATGTTTTACGGTTTCTCCATATAAAAACTCGTCACGCGTCAAGAACGTTCGCATGCTAATCTCACTGACAGCCCGTCAAAATCATCTAATATTCGGTCAATTTTGACAATGTCACTGAGATGAGATTCCGACTACTTTTTAATTACGGAATTGGCCTTCTGGCGTTGGAAAACACTGCTCTTAGATGTGTTAGAACATATTAATAAGATTGAACAAATTATAACATAGTTTTTGTATAATCCAGGGTGTTTGTCCGCAGGCACAGGAGCGCCATGGCTCTGCCGAGGACCGCATCCAGCGCCTGGAGGCCAGCGTCGAGGAGAAGAACGCCGAGCTCATGCGGCTCAACCAGCGCCTGCGCATGAACGAAGAACATAATACGCGCCTCTCTGCTACTGTGGATAAGCTGCTGTCGGAGTCCAATGATAGGTGTGTATGCTCATAAGTTTGTTGATACATGCATTCGTCTAGCTAGATAAATCTTACAAGATCTAGTAGGAGGCAACGAGAACCTTTCGAAGGAACTACATAGTGAATTAGTTTAAATTGTTATAATTAAACATATGGTGGCGTCCTGTACTTTCTGCCTATCCCTATGGGAAGAAGGCGTAAGTTTATGTATGTAAGTAATTAAATATTTTCTCCGAGCGAAAAAAACAACAATAACCGTGTAAAGAACATAATTATTCTGAAAGATAACATACATTCGTACTTTTGGACTAGTGACTCGACTCAAACACGATATTTTTTTTGCGATGCGAGGTTTGGCGAAAACTGCCGGTTCGAGTATGACAATGGTCTTCTTTAATTTCCAGGCTACAAGTACACCTCAAAGAACGTATGCATGCGTTAGACGAGAAGAACGCACTGACGCAAGAGTTGGAGAAGACACGCAAATACGCCGACGAACTGCTGGCGGAGAAGCAGGAGATACTTAAGGAACTCGCCAAGTGGCGCATGGAGACTGAACAGGTACAATATAGGACACGAGCAGGAGCAAGAAGTTCTAAGAATTGAGTTAAACCTTTTCAAGATGAATTTGACCCCATAGTCAGAAAATATATTACATTATCACTGACTACAAGTAACATGCATGGCCATTAAAAAGAAAAACACAACACTTGCCTAAAACTAATGTTGCAAAGACATTTTAAGTTAACTTACTAATTAAAACTGGCATGAATTACTATGATTATAATAACCTTTGAATGTGTCCTTCCAGCTAAAACGTCAGATGTTGGAGCAAGAAATAGCGTTCAACATCCAGCAGACGGACGCACTCACTCGCTCCTTGTCGCCGGCTGCGCAGCCGCAGCCATCTGCCGGACTGTTCCAGCCCAAGGTACACACCACACTACATTGTATGGTAGTAAAGATGTCCGCAGATGTTCTTGGGTACGAAGATCTATAATGCACAGTCATGGAAATTAATTATTTATTAGATTGACACACAACATACGTTTATCGCGTTATAACAATTTCTTAAGGGGAATGCGGAGATCATCTCTCAGCCACTTTTTCACTAGATGGCAGCACAGCTGCAAATTAGCACATTTTCAATTTTTACGCCTAACTTATAAATCAAAGAGAGACAACTTTGTTAAAAGCGGGAACTAACGTATTAACTTATTTTTTTTAGATATTTTCTTTGCTTGTTAACTCGTCTCTTACAAAGATTTGTTCCACGAAACATTTAGCAGTCTTCACTTTATTCTGAACACAAACGGTAAATAGTTTTACTTGTAATATCACTAGATGGCGTTTTTTTTTTCAAATACTTGGTTGGGAATTAAAATATTCAGATGGCGTTAATTTAAAAAAAGGTCTAATGAACTAAAAAATCAAATTAGGACTTTACTATCGTAAACTGTAATTGGTTTTATTGTGTATATTTTACTGACAGAAACTAAATTTGGTTCCGACCTAAGGTGTCCTTGAATAGCGGTGACCGCCGCCACACGCAGCCGTAATAGCCAAATACAGAGCATTTTTGGACACCTTAGTGTCATATACTGATGAAAATGTCAGAATTCGTGACTTCCACTATGAATGTAACGGATACGGTCTTCTAGGAAACCTTAGCTTTAAACTAAATAAATAATAGACTATTCAAATAAAATCAAACTATTTTGTTTCACATAAACCTACATGGACACTTATGCAACGTCAGAAGCTAGGTGCACGGTTCCAATTGGTCGTTTCCTATGGAGAAGAGCCAGCAAGAAACTCCGCGGTTACTCTTTTAAAAGTAATGGTTTTAAAATTAGTGTTAATAGTTATGGGAGGCCCGTGTAGGCCGGTCAACAAGTACCAGGTTATTAAAAAAATAGAAAATGGTTTAGAACTCTAATAGGCCTACAAGGTTCTCACATTCACAAAATAAAAAAAATATATAAATAAAATAATCTACTAAACATATTTGCATACATAAATATAAAAACGAAAAATATATAGGTGTAAGATGGAAAATAAGCAAGAAATACATTCCGCGCATCAATACAGAAAAACCATACGAACAGTTTCAGGAGGGTTTGACAAAAAACTAGTGTCAGCAATTTTTTAAATAGCCTTTCAGTTTCTAGTAATATAAATATATTATTACATAACATTGGCAAAATAATGACATAATTTTCACAGAATCATCAATTGTAGAAAACAATAGACTGGAAATTACATTGAGACCTACTATTTCAAATATTTTTAATTTCCAATTATTATTCTGAATTATGTAGGTAGATAAGAATATAATTATCGTCACACGTCGACACACGTAAGTATCTTACACAATAACACAAAAGTAGGTTGCTAACCTAACATAGTTTCAAGAATTACTTAGGTATACAATTTGGACTTCAATAAATAATTTCATACAATTGTTAGGCTGGTACATTCAGTGAATAATATCAACTAACAAAAATCTTATGAACTAACAAATAACACAATTAAACTATACATCGCTACATACAATGATACATAAATTTTAAATGAATACAATAAAAATATCTTATCTCCTACATGCTGCTTTTTTTGCCGCCGGATGAATCTTCTGCTTGTCACTGTTTACTTTCATCGTATATATATATATCCTTTCCGTCCGCATCTACTTCAGTAAAATCAACTGCTGGAAGCCGCAGTTTTCGCTACAACAAATTAATTCATTAAACTTTTTTGTTAGACTAAACTATACTGAATCCAAACCTCAGAGACCCGAGAAATAATTTGGTCTATTAGTAAATGAGTAAGAGTTATATTTTTCATACCTTTTAATTCCTTGATGTATAGACATCTAGCATTTTTTCCGAACTCGTCTCAAAATAATTTCCGGTAGTACACATGCTTTAAAAAAGTAACCAACTTCGGCATCATAGCACTGATAAATTCCTAATCCCGGTTGACTTCTATGACAGTCAATGGTTGGGTGACAGATATAAAGCAAATGAAGTAACATTAATTCATTTTGGTAATTCGTTATTGACCCTGGACCTAGAATTAAAATAATAATGACAATTAGAAACAAATAATCCGAGAAACATTATATTTATACATTACCAAAGAAATAATAATATTTGTTACTTACTTGATAATAATAATTATGCTTTTTGTTCATAACTAAAACATAATTTACCAAATGAATTTCTGCCTGCGAGTAATAACCTCCAGCAGTCACAGTGGCCCATACAAGTGCGGTGTTAATATTCTGGTCCTTCTCTGTGTATTGTTGCCATTTATTACACATGCTACATTTAAATGTTAACACACTGTTGAATCCTTTCCGATGTTCACAAACATACTCAATTTGAGATGATTCACAAGATATGAATATGTTTCACGAATTGAGTATGTTTTATGTTCTTTTATATTCTTCCATTTGAAATGCCCATTCGATCACATGTTTCAAGTCAACAATACGGTACCCTGACAAACCAGATAAGTGGTCACTTGAAGTTCTTTCCACAGTTAGTTGATAAACTTCAGTGGCTGGATCGGGTTGTGGCCAATCAATATCAATAGTCTCTTCTTGCATTACAGTAATAGCGGCAGGCTGCGGCTTCGTAACGAAATTTTGGTATATTCCGCGAATAGGTTTTCAGTTTCGTCGTATGTTGAGCTGTCCAAAGTTTAGACAGCTAATGATGTGTGTGGGCTTGTGGACTGAAATTAACCGTAAAATCGTGAATCCGTCATCGGTCTGACAGCAGTTGTAGTGTCAGGCCGCATTCCGAATTGAGCTGTAATCGATTTGAGCGCCTTACACCCGTTCCGAGTCAGCGTGAGCGCGATAACGATGTCCCGTGAATAGTCATAGATGACGTCATGACATACGCCATCTTGCGATAACGCCGACCATGCCCTTTAATAATATCACTGTGAACGAATTGTTGACAGCTCTCATCCTGTCATAATCGTGATAACTAAATCGAAACGCAAATTATCGATGTGAGCGCTGTCAGCGATTATGGTCTAACTTGGAATGCGGCCTCAGTCAACCGGTCTGTAAAAAAGGGATCCATTATCCCATTATTTTCGAATTTTATCGATATTAGAATGGTTTAGGTATGTTAATAATTTGCTTTATTTTTGTTGACTACTTTGGGGAATCGTTAGTAAATGTACAGACTAGTAATGCGTTTTTTGGAAATTTGTTTAAAACTTCCGTATCTCAACATACTAAGATATCTCGAGATCTAGTCTTGTAGAGAAAATTTGGTTTACAAAAGTAAACCAATGTTGAATGTATGCACTCTGTTGGATTCTCAATGCTCGATTCACCCCTAAAGTTGAAAATCCAGTGCGCAGAAAAATCCCACCGCGATTTTATTACGTCCGTCCGCACGTCGACTAAGAGGCTAAGAGCACAATTACACAATATGCTGTGGTAAGAGCATTAATAGATACAACAAGTCAACTTAAACCCACCCAAATCATAAATACAACAACCATTCATGATGTTTGAAAAAACATCATGAATGGTGCACGCATTTACCATGCACTGGACAACTTACTGACACGAAAACATCAACAAGTACGTGAATTCGTAATTCATACGCTTGAATAAAGTATCGTTTTGTGATTATTACATTGCTTATCCAGTCACTTAGCGACATACTTAGGTAGTGGTTAAGAAGCAATGTATTTACTGCAAAAATAGTAGTCGTTGTGATATATGACGACAAAAATAACGTAGTGTAGGCAAGAAATATTTTACGATTTGTTGTTTTTCATGAATACTTGTATTTATAATTATAACTTTCTATGCTAATGCAAAGATGGCAAGATTTTTTACGACTTACTTTGTACTTATCGTTATATTATGACCAAATCACACAACATCTATAAAAATTGTAGTCTATGTACTATTCTGATGTATATGCTATGTAACTGTATAGTTTCGTCAAAATACGTTTAGTAGTTTTTGCGTGAAAGAGTAACAAACATCAATCCATCCATCCTCACAAACTTTCGCGTTTGTAATATTATTATTACTAAAGTAAGAAGGAGGATAGTAAGTAGGATTAAGAATGAAACTTTATGGTTTTAATATTTACAAATACAGCTCTACAAGGTTTCGCACGTGCGATCTACATGGTTAAGCACGTGGCCAAAGTCGGAAAGACCGTCGCTATCTTCTTGCGTCAACACAATTTCTGTGATACAATTTTACATTATTATGTTTACCAAAAACCTGTCAATGTGTCTGTGAGTATGCGCAAGAACTCCACGACCTCATCTCAACTGCCCCCTTCCACCATCGGACATCTAGACGTACTGCTAATTACCATCCATATCTAGTTGCCATTCCACCAATTCGCACTAATCGCTTCCAAACATCCTTCATGATGCGCACGGCAAAAGAGTGGAACTCACTACCTGCGTCTGTGTTCCCGAACGCATTCAACCCTAATCTCTTCAAAGTTAGAGTGAACAGGCTTCTTCTGGGTAAGCTTACTCCATCGTAGACTTTGTCTCTAGACAAGAGTCAAGAACAAACGCATCTCAAAAAAAAACAGGTTCCAAAAGATCCTACGTTCACAGATATTTTACCTCTGATAGCATCAACTTAATAGCAACCTTGTGGCAACGATCATTGTGAATTTGACTGTATCATTTTATGCACTGGGCAATTTTAATGATTATTTACCCGCGGCAGAACGATTTGCCCGCAGCAGTACTATCGAATCATGGACTTAAAATAAAAACAAATAAATGTATCAAAATAATATAAAAATATGCACAAAATCGAAACCGTCAAACTAGTAATCCGCTACACATAACGTAGGTACTACTTGAAACGCACGCGCCGCCGCTCGCTGCCGACAAAAAGAAGAGCGATTCTAAAATACTCAAAGCGAAAAAAAGCTTTGTTTTTCACAATTAATTATACAGCATGTAACGAAAACCCTGTCCGATCCTGAAGGGTATTATTTGGTATCGTACTGCGTACACAAATACGTAATCATTTAATGGATACGAGATAATTATTTTTCCCCAATGAAAATAATTAATTTAAAAAATTAAAAATAATCATACCACAGGCAACACTGATCGCTCGACAGGGTTCACCTACAGTTTTGTGTCGAAGAAGCCGCCTGAGCGCGGCGGTGCTTTGTCGCATGCCGCCAAACAAACTTATGACTAAAGAAACCTACGTTTTGCCTACGCGTAGGTATCAGCTGATATTTTATTGTAGGCATAGACGCATAGTGACCCCGATTTCTGACCTTCTGTTTATCAAGAAACAATTATTATTGAGTTATTGTGATGTGCTTTTGGCAATGTACCGACTGTAGGTAGCAGTTTATTAAAACATTTACTTGTTGCATACCTCGGAGATTGTGTTCCACATTTTGCGTTCCAGTCTATCTCGAACATTAGTACACATTCGACACCTTTTTATTAAATTTGCACGTACTCTTCGCAGCGCGTAACTAAAAAAAAAAAATCAGTAATTTTTGGTTTTTATGAATTACATTTTTTTTACTATATTTTCTAGTACGTATGTTAAACCGGGAATACGCCTTTTTTGGATCAGACAGGGTTTTTGTTACATATTGTATATCCTGCACATTTTTTATTTCTTTTTGTTTCATAAATCGGTTGTTCTAGCAAGACCTCACTTCGCGGCGGGAAAACAACCACTAAAATTTCAGCGTGTACTTAATTTAAATTTCTTAGACTTTGAAATGCTCTAATGAGTTCGTTTGAACCAATGTAAGAGCAATCATAACAATTGGAGAGATAGGAGAATTTTTAACTCGTTTATTAAAATTATGTAACTACATAATTCTTGCGGTTTTTAGATGAGACTACCTAAGTAAAGTTTAGATGAATGTATATTGTCCCCAGCTGGACGGTTCGTGGGAGAAGCTGCAGCAGGCGCACGTGTTGGCCAACGTGCAGCAACCCTTCGACGTGTCCAGCGACGCGGAGGTCAGTTCTCTATACGAAGTTAGTTGTTGC
Source organism: Dasypolia templi (assembly GCA_963555695.1). Taxonomy (NCBI): domain Eukaryota; kingdom Metazoa; phylum Arthropoda; class Insecta; order Lepidoptera; family Noctuidae; genus Dasypolia; species Dasypolia templi. Next base: position 1,819,231 of record OY743148.1, on the reverse strand, counting down.
ACATTTATTATTATCGCATGACATTATTTTTATAACTAAGTAAACACAACAATAACGCAATTCCGATCAGAATCGCGATCCAGATTGAGCGTGTAAGAAGTAGGCTAACAAAATATGAGGGGCCTATTTGATAAAACGGACAGGCTACAGGTCACAATTCGACAATATTACTAGGTTTTAGGGTTCCGTACCCAAAGGGTGCCAACGGAACCCTATTACTAAGGCTCTGCTGACCGTCCGTCTATCTGTCAGAGGGCTGGTAATAGGTAGACAGTTGAAATTTTCAGTGTATTTCTATTACTGCTATTACAACAATTAAACTGTAACGAAACGTTCAGCCGACTGGCTAAACGTGGTTACAAGTTATTATAATTTTTAAAATATGAAATACAAAATTACGTAGAAAAAGATATTAAATTAAGAATTAGTCTAGAAATTATAAATGCATCTTTGGCGATAAGTTAATTTATTGTTATTTAAAATTAAGTCTTATAACAACTTCTGAATGTTGTAATAATTTTACATTTCAAAATCAACAAAGACATTTTTCCAATTTACAATAAAATTCGAGCAATCAACAACGTGTTCAACTACTCAACGCTAGATGGCGCTGTAACCAAATTACACAATTTTGCACGCTAACTACTTTGAAATAGATGTCATATTCACTTACAGTTGTTATCTATTTTTCTACTCAGCTAGAGATGCTGACAAGATATAGACAATTTAATGTCGATGTTCGTACAATTTACAATCTTCAAAAATAGGCAAACTCAAATAAGTAATTTTGGGTTGCTGGTTGTGGAATAAAAGCCCCGTTGAACTTGAAAATAATTTATTGGCAACTTAAATTACGTTACACATAACTATATTTCAAATACCGTGTGGGAACCCTCAGTGGAGGGACGAAAGGGACTGCGTGGCTATCGCCCTTCAGACCTCTCTTAGCTGTCTACTTTCCTGAAGACTGCTAGACTTTAGAAGCAGGAAACTGAAATTGTCCTTTTTTCGTCATTTTTTATTTTTCTGCATCAAAATGTTCTGAGCATATGGTACTTGATTGAGTCGGCATCCAATTTTGTCTTCCCGTAGCTTCTATCCAGTTCTCCTTGGTATTTGGATCTTTGGGAAAACTGAAATATTTACATACTTTATTATTATTACATACCTACTTATTATGAGACCTACGTCCAGTCGCGAATGAGTAAATGATTGAACTATTTGCCAGAATATAGGTGCATACATAAGTCATGAAGTTATGGTCAAAGTCAAAGTCAAAGCATTTATTTCAAATAGGCCCATAAAAAGGCACTTTTGAACGTCAAAATTTACATAAAAAATAGAACTGATTCTAGGCGCCACTTCCAAAAAGTAGTTTCGTATGGAGAAGAAGTGGCAAGAAACTCCACCGTTACTCTTTTAAAATGTTTTACAATATTTTGTATACATTAATTATATTTCTATATGTGAAGACGATGCACCAAGAATAAAAATACTATACCACTATTGGTACAAAAAAAAAAAAGCAAAGTCATATAAATTAATCACGTGATAGGTACATTTTGCTCACATATTTACAAACAATTGTAAAAATATATGATTTTCCTAAAATATTAACTAGGAATAAGTCAGTGTGTGAGTAAAGTAAAAATAACAAAATATACAATACAATAAGCAAATAGTATGATTTTGTCTAGCCTCTAGATTGTCCTATGGAGCAGGACCAGCATGTTTCCAAGCATTCTTATCTAGGATATAATCTTCTGATTTGTAATATGCTTGATTACAAAGTGTTTTTTTAACATGAGTTTTAAACTTTCTTTCATTTAATTGCAATAAATGGTTTCACTCAATTCGTCTTTGGACCTCTTTCGGCTGACATATGTGTACTTTATGAACTATCATTTTCAAGCATGATTTGATACTAATTGCTCGTACTTTTATTTATTTAAAAAAAAATAGTTCAAAAATACACATTTTATAATTTTATCAATACCGAACTATTTATATAGATGTGCCCCATCTCTAAACGAGTAGCGTCGAAATTTCTAGCAAGCAGCTAGAAATTTTAGCTGCGATTTCTAGCGATTTCTAGCTGCTTTTCGATTTCTTTCTATTGACAGCAAGCAAGTTGATTTAGACTTTAAGCAATGGACACAAGATAGTTTTTAGTTCGCATCAAAGTAATAAATATGTTTTTTTCAACAAAAATCATTTTTTAAGAATTCTATCAAAGTTTTATACTTACCGATGATAGGATACACCTCCGTGAGATAGATTTTTTGCCCTGCTATCAATTGCATGTAAAAATTGCACAATTATTAACTATTATAAACATGCCCAATGTTTATAATATTTTTCGGTTTGTTTGAGACGTCGTGACACAGCGAGTAGCAAATCGCGACTGAGACGGTGTTGCGAACCAGCGCATAATTGTGACACGCGCTATAGTTGTGTGGCACTTCCACTCTTTTTTAACTATTCCGTGGTTGTAGCATACTTATGTGCGATATCTATACGAGGGCGTCACAGAAAGTTTTTTTAGAACTTTGAAAATGGAACTCTGCCAATTTTGTTGTGTATGTATTGTATTCATTTGTTTACGATTTGACGGCAAATTGAAAATTGTCTGTGTTACGTCAGCATGAATACGAGGGCTGCACTAAAAGTATCGGGAATGGAATATTTCCACTGTTCCTGTCATATTAAAATCTTTTTTATTGAAAACTCCTTGGTTTTAAAAATCGAATATCATTTATTTATTTTAAAAAAGATTCTCGGTCTTGTCACAAGGTTTTGTCAAACTTGTTTAGTCGTTGAGAAAATGGAATTACCTCGAGAAAATTCAAGAGCGATGATTTATTATGATTTTCGAAGTGGTTTAACACAAAAGCAGTGTGTTGACCGGATGATTTCTGCATTTGGTGATGAAGCCCCATCCAAAACCACAATTTATCGCTGGTTTGCTGAATTTCAACGTGGACGTGTCAAGCTCAGTGATGATCCCCGTCAAGGTCGTCCAAAAACTGCAGTCACCCAAGAAAACGTTGATGTTGTGCGTAAGCTGATTCAGGAAGATCGACATGTGACATACCGCGAAATTCAGGCAACTTTAGACATTGGCATGAGTCAAATACAAATAATCTTGCATGAACAATTAGGTGTAAAAAAGTTGTTTTCCCGATGGATACCGCAAAAAGCGGCTCGCGTTACTTGGTGCATCAGAACTCTCGAAAGATTCCACGCAGGATCCTCAAATGCTGTATACAACATCGTATCAAGTGACGAATCCTGGATATACTCGTACGAACCCGAAACAAAAAACCAGTCACGAGTTTGGGTGTTCGAAAATGAGTTAAAGCCAACAAAAATTGTTCGTACACAGAGTGTTGCAAAAAAAAATGGTGGCCACATTTGTCTCCAAAACCGGCCAGGTTACGACTATTCCTCTTGAGGGACAAAGAACGGTTAATGCAGAATGGTATGCTAGCATTTGTTTGCCACAGGTCGCTTCTGAACTCCGTAAAGAGAACTGCAACCGCCGCATCATCCTCCATCACGACAATGCGAGTTCTCACACCGCACACAGAACAAAAGAGTTTTTAGAGCAAGAAAACATAGAATTATTAGACCATCCGCCGTACAGCCCCGACCTAAGCCCTAATGATTTCTATACTTTCCCTAAAATGAAGAATAAATTGCGTGGACAGAGATTTTCATCACCTGAAGAAGCTGTGGACGCCTACAAAACGGCTATTTTTGAGACCCCAACTTCCGAATGGAATGGTTGCTTCAATGATTGGTTCCATCGTATGGAAAAATGTGTCAAATTTCGCGGAGAATACTTCGAAAAGCAATAAATACATTTTTAAATAGTAATGTTGTGTCACTTCCTTGATTCCCGAAATTTTCAGTGCCGCCCTCGTATTCAACGCAAGAAATTTTTCGTACAATGATTTTTATGTCTTTCGATGTCATTTAAGTCAACAAGATAGTTATGACAGACTTCGATTGGCCTTTCACGATGAAGGCCCATCTCGTGCCACTGTTTACAACTGGTTTAATGAGTTTTAACGTGGTCGCACTAATCTCACTGATGATCTGCGTGAGGGACGCCCTTCTACGGCGACGACTAAAGATAACATCAGTGTTGTGCGGCGTATGGCAGAGACTGACAAAAGAGTAACTTATCAGCAGATTCGGACAAGCTTAGGCTTCGGTATGAGTCAAGTGCACAAAATCCTCCATGAACATTTAGGGGTCAGGAAGCTTTGTGCTCGATGGATACCTCATAATTTGACAGAGGCCCAAAAACTCCGTCGTGTTGTTTGGTGTCGTGAAATGGTTCAAAGATTTAACGGAGGTGACCCAAATGCTGTTTTCGACATACTTACGGGTGACGACAGCAAAAAAGAATTTATTGTTATGATCCTGAAACTAAGAGACAGTCTGCTGTCTGGGTTTTTCCTTTCGAGGAGTTGCCAACTAACGTGAAGAGAGGTCAAAGCGTGGGAAAAAGATGGTGGCGTCGTTCTTCGGAAGGATAGGTCATTTCGCAACAATTGTTTTAGAGGATCGAAAAACAGTTATTGCGGAGTGGTACACTAACAATTGTTTACCACTTGTCTTGGAAAAAGTTCGGGAGAAGCGACCTCGCAGTAGGAGCCTCCTTTACCACGACAACACCTCGTCGCACACCGCCAAGCAAACAATCGACTACTTGGCGAAGTCAGACGTGGAATTACTGGGTCACCCGCCCTATAGCCCCGACCTCGCACCTTGCGATTTTTATTTATTTCCGAAAATAAAAGAAAATCTTCGAGGAAAACGTTTAATGGACGCCGAGGAAGCAGTGGCTGCGTTTCAAAATGCCGTCGAACAGACCCCTAAGGATGAGTGGACCAAGTGCTTTTCTCAGTGGTTCCATCGGATGCAGCGATGTATTGATGTAAATGGACACTATTTTGAAAAGATATACAGACTAGATACAGAATACAGAATAGATAACAAAACTTAAACTTACTAGTTTGTTCAGTTTTTCATTTTCTAAGAACTTTCAGTGTCACCCTCGTACTAAGATTACACGGGAATCTTACCCGTATAGTTATGAGTATAAGCGCTATAATAGCGAGCGAAGCGTAGCGGGAAGAGTGAAGGTGAAAGGCGTAGAAAAGATTATTCTTTATCGGAATTATGATGTTACTATATTATGTTATCAATAAATGCAATGTAAGTACAGAGACTGGCAGTAGCAATTTGATAAAATTTAACAGAATAATATTATGTATTAGCTCGGCGCGGGCGGTACGGTTGGCTAGCCAGAAGACGACTGATACATGATCATGATCAAGGTTGTACCGCGCAAGTACAATGTTGATCATGCTATCGCCGGCCGCTCAAGGACTTTGCCGACCGCCTCCCTACATACTGTGCTCGCTCCAAACAAGACATCGACTGATCTGTATGCTTGGTACAGAATCATAAGCGGCAGCGGTCTTCTTAATGTTATTCAGTGGTGGTCTAGATATGTTCCGCCGCAGTGTTTATCTCTAGAGTTTCACCTAAATATCCACGGTGAGATTTTTACAGAATCGACTTTCTGATACATTCTGAAAGAATCTCACCGTGGATACTTAGGAAGTAAGCTGCCAATGAGAAACTTAGAGCCGCGGCGCCTCCACTTACGGAGTCTTCAACCCGAGCTGCTGGAGCAGGTAGTCGCAGCCCTCTTCCCGGCAAGAGCGGAGAATACTCCGCCGCCGATGGCTTTGCCCACAGCCGCGGAATCTACAGAGGAGGACGCGGGCGATCTGCAAGCTCAGCATACGACGGATGCGCTGGCGACGAAACTGCTGACGCGGAATTTGACGACGATACATCGAGGCCGGCTCCACGACACATGTTTACGTTAGACGCATCGACTGATGATCTAGTTACCGCCACACTGTTACGCAACTCGCTGAATTCTTTGCGCAAATCGGCGACGGTGTTTTGGGATGCATCTAACTTCGCTAGAACATCCGCGAGGCGGGCCTTCAGAATAACAATGTCCTTCAGAAGGTTCGTTACATCGACGTGGTCGAAGGTGACGGGTAGAAGCTTCCTTTGCCACAAACGTCGGCACGTTGTCCGGGTCGGTCTCCATGAACAGCGTGATAATATCTTGCAGGCTTCTCTTAGTCCCGTCACTCCGGCGGGACACCATCTGGTCGCGCTAGTTTAGCACGCTGAACAACATTAACTTGGCAGTAGCTATGTCATCCTCGCTGAAGTTCGTTGCGCAGATTTGGATTTGCTTTGTATATCGCTTGTGTAAGTCCTGGCGGAGGAAACGGTGTCCCGGGGTGATGTGGTGGTGGCGGTGTTCTTGGACATCTACAACGCGTTCAACACCCTGCCCTGGAGTTGTATTTGGGAGGCACTGCGGTATCATCGGGTGCATCTCTACCTCCGCCACATCATCGGGTGCATCTCTACCTCCGCCGCATCATCGGGTGGATCTCTAGCTCCGCCGCATCGTTGGGTCTTATCTGGCATAGAGATGTGTCACCTACATGGGATGTGATGGCGAAATCCAACGCCACATGTCGTGTGCCACAGGGCTCGGTCGTAGGGCCGCTTCTGTGGAACATCGGGTACGACTGGGTGCTGAGGGGCGAATTCCAACCGAGCGTAGAACTAAAGTGTAACGCGGACGACACGCTGGTTTCGGCCCGTGGGAGTTTGTATAGGGAGGCAGCGTTGCTGGCGACGACTTCGGTCTAACAGGCGGTGAGCTGCAGACGGCGCCTAGGCCTGGAGGTGGCCCTCGACAAGTCGGAAGCGACGGTATTCATGGTCCCCGGCGGGCTCCACCGCCCGCATAACACATAGTGGTCGGAGGGCTTCGAATCGCTGTCAAGCACACCATGAAATACTTAGGATTGGTGCTCGATCTGGGCGGCTGACCTGACAGCCGGTAGCATCTCTGTTCTGCGAAAGCCGCAGAGAGCAATGGCCGTCAGAGTCATACAAGGGTACCGCACGATCTCCTACGAGGCGGCTTGTGCTCTGGCCGGATCCCCGCCCTCGGACCTAGATGCGAAGGTGCTCGCGTCACTGTATCGGTGGCGCGAGGAAGCGAGGTCGCGGGGCGAGCGGCCGATGCAGCGCCATAGGGAGCAGCGTCGGTCGCAGCTTCGCAAAGTCCTGGTGGTGGAGTGGCGGGCATTGAGGCGGTCCGGCCGGTGCTCGACCTCTGGCTCGGGAGGAGGCACGGCTCCCTGTCGTTTCGGGTGACGCAGGTACTTTCGGGGCATTGGTGTTTCGAAAAGTATATGTGTCGCATAAACAGGGAGCCAGACGCCCGGTGTCACTAGTGCGTCGACTGCCGGGAGGACATGGCTTGGGACACGCTGGCAGAGTGTGCCGCTTGGGAGGAGCCGCTACATGCTCTCATCTCGGAAATAGGCAGTGACCTATCACTGTCGATCGTAGTGAATTCGATGATCGGCAGCGAGGAGTCCTGGGACGCGGTGGTTTCTTTCTGCGAAACAGTAATCTCGCAGAAAAAAGCTGCGGAAAGGGAGAGAGAGATCTCGTCCACTCTCCCGATCCACAGCAGGCGCACCGGGCGTAGGCGGAGGGTGGACAACGCCCTCTTCCTACCCACCTAAATGGTTCCAGGGACGGCGGACTCGGGGACGTCCGTCGCCCCCCATACATCAGGACCCACGGTGGCGCCGCTTGGGATATCCATAGGGATTTTCCACACCGTAGCAAAACTACTACTTAGGTGAAGTTAGCTGCCAATACTGTCAATTTCTAGCATTAGGTGGCTTGACAGTTTCACCTAAATTTACATGGTGAAATTTTTACAGAATAGATCGACTGCTCATGGGCGGACTAGCACTTGGGCGGTTTTTATCATAACTTTATTGGATACGTGTCGTAAAAATGTGACAATTTTGTTAAGGTGGTGTAGATGTAGGATCAACTCGAACATAAACAATTCTTTCTGTTCGTGTGAACATAAAGAATTTAAAACAAATTCACTTGAATGAAGCTTGAAAATAAAGTAATTTTGAAATAGGTTGTTGTAAAACAATATTTATTCTATAAAATGAAACTTAAAACCCAAGCAATTAGGTTGAAAAAATATGTTCGTGATTGGTGCTTATCGCACAACATGAGCCCACGATGTCTTATTTTACGATGCTCATTTTTATGGCGCTAACAAAGAATCCTTAATCAAAGGTAGCTACTGGAACACGAAACTCTTATTGGCATAAATAACTAGCTAAGTGTGGGTGTACTCTACCACTCTATATAATTCCTATCCCCACCAGAACGACGAATCAGACGGCGGCGTCGAAGGCGGGCACACGGACGCGGCCGCACTCGCGCTCATGTTGCAGGAACAACTCGATGCCATCAACACTGAGATACGGCTCATACAGGAGGAGAAACAGACCACCGAGGCACGGGCCGAAGAGCTGGAGTCTAGGGTGAGGATTGATTCTGTATTATGGGGGTTAGGGAACGAGGACTGTTCTAAAGAACCGCGGTACTTAAGATTTTGCATGGAAGCGGTGCCGCCACTGGGTAACGCCCAAAAAAATTGGCCCCTCAACGTCAAATATAGCGCCGCCGTACATAAACGTCAGCTGCAGTACTGTAGCCATTACGTGTCGGCATCGCTTTCATTAGAAACCCGAGCTATCGGTACTGTAATAATCAATATGAAATAAAACGTCGTTTTATTATGCCTATTTTGGGTGGACGATTCTGAAATGTAGGATAGTATTTGTGAAAAAGAATAGGCTTCATAGATTGAAGAAATGAAGTTAAGACTTAATAGGACTCCATAGTGATTTTTTTGGTGAGATGCAGTTATAGGCATCAATAAAGCATTGATAAGGTAAGGTTATCATTTTTGGTGGTAGTAGATTAGTATAAAGACTAAGAATTAATTAATTTGTTCCATCTGTTCCATCTTCCGTATAAAATATAAATAAGTAAGAAATCAATGGTTGTGGGAAAATAACACCTCGGTCAACGTTTGTGTACCATAAATTGTATTAAAATGTTTCAGCTTGCATTCTGCTTATACACACAACTTGTATTTTTAAGTAAAATAGTAGAATTCTCGGTGATGGGTCATCCAATCGTTCATTTCATGGTTTTTAAATGGTGTTCAGTAGTGGCGGTGCGATAACTCTTCAAACAATCTGTTTTGACATTTTCCAATTTGACAAAAAACTTTACTCTGGACGAAATTAGCGATTTTTTAATTTACCGCCACTTTTAATTTCATCTACGTAATGTCGTCCAGATTCGTAACAACTCCATCGCCTAGAATCACTTCTCTAGCTACCTACCACATATTTGTACTACTTGCTAATCGTAGATAAACTTCCTTATGAATAGATTCATGAATCGAGTGAGAAAATATTATGACAGTTTTCTGACAATAACGAAACGGTGATAAAAAACCACAATTCGAAAGTTTTACTAGTGTTAATAAAAAGATTGAATTGATAATTTCGCGTATTTAATCTGCTACGCAACGAGCTACAACGTATCGCGCAAAGTGCATTGCGTGGTTCTTGCGCCACTGAATCGCTTTAAGAAGAGGCAAGGATCTCTGATAATGTTTATTTAAGAATAAAAGTTCACTGTTGCTTTAAATCTGTCTGGATGTTCGAAGTACATCCTGTATGGTCCCAATGTCGCTGAACATTATACTTATCGTCAGTTTACCTTCTGAACTCCTCATGATATTTCTCAGAATACTTGAAATATTTTCTCACTCATTATTGTCAATTTAAATAACACGTTCAAATCTTTTGTTGATTGTAGTACTGGTATGTGTGTCGGGTGATTGGCATGAGTCCGTATGTGCGCTATTAACAGGATGTATATAAGCGGGTGTGGTGTGGGCAGGTGGGCAGCTACGAGCACATGAACGTGCTGGCGCGCCGCGGCGAGTCCCCCCCGCGCGCCGCCTCGCCCTCGCGCGCGCACCTCGCGCCGCACCACAAGTACCACACGGTACGTATACACGCACATGCACACTACTACAATTCTTACGGTCCATTTCACCTACGCCAGATATTCGAGGAATCATTTTGAATCTGACAGATTTCAACTTTAATCTCGAATAAAAGATACAACGCTACGAGGTTCTTTTGGCACGCGGCTAATATCGAAACGAACGTCGCCATCTTGACGTTTTCACAATTTCACAAATGTTTACCAATCACGCCTCCCTGTCAGTGTCTTCAAAAGCCAAAGTATCCTTGTAGCACTTCAAGTAATGCAGTCGCGATATCATCTGAATTAGTAAACAGAACATAATATGAATGTACCCAATTTAACACATTGTCAAATGTCCTTAGCAAGCAGCGCCACGAAAAAACGCAAAGAAAATTGCTATCGCGTTCTTTGCAAATGGTCATCGGTGTTCATTCAAATAAAATCATAACTCCATACAGGGTGGATTATTGAGACTGGGCAGTAAAGTAAGGACCTTGATCGTTCTAGCTACGGGAATACGGTCTTAGGAGAATATCCTTATCATTTTGAGTCACGGTCAGCAATTTTCTTGCTGACTGTGAAATGAGACTCCAACTTAGTTTTTTATGATTGATAGATCGATACTACTAAAGTTATATTGGTACATGCATCACAAAAAGGTTTTCCTGTACAAGTCTAAACATTCTAAATTATTTGAGGTAAATCACACGTAACAAACTATTAAAATTCTGTTCACAGAGGAAATACATCATTGGTCATTGGTCATTGGTTGTTTTATTTGTTTTAGTATAATTATATATTTATGTATATGTATTTGTGCTTATATTTATATATAATTAGGTATATATGTATATCTATGTCTTAGATTAAATATTTATTCCTTGGTTTTTTATAAATTGCACCTACCACTGCTTGTCTCTGCATCACCCAAAGGTTGACTGGTAGAAAATGCCTATGACATTAAGTCCGCCGCTGTACAAAATGTGCGTGAAGTATAAATAAATAAATAAAATAATATCGCGTATTCGTTCGAAATTCAAAGTTCAATTCTTTTTGTTAATTTAGGGCCAGTCTTAATTGTGGTGGCCAGTCTATCCATCATAAAATAGTAAATTGGGAGTCTAATTTCCTACGATATGTATGGGAAAAGTTTTTTCGCGGTTACTGACTTTTCTAGTTGGTACTCGAACCTCAGTTAGTCTCAAAGAGCATTTTCACATCTGTGAATACTAATCTAAATTTCTCATAAAGTTATGTGTAGGGCTTTCTGAGACCTCTTTCCCGTAGCTACAAAGATTAAGGTCCAAAATCAACCCTGTATTATACATAATTTAAAAAAAACACTGGTAATTCATCAAATTCTTGGGCATTATCTATCAATCAATCATTTCAGTCCGTTGCAGTTTGCATGTGGAATGCAAACTGGTTTGTTTTGTCTACATGGTGGAAATAACCAATGATCGATTTCAATCATACGAAAATTAAGCAGCTAAATGGAGAATACATACATGATTATACAATTTTGTATTCAGAATGAAATATACATTTAAAAGTAAAGTGTCCTTGGACTTCGTTTAAACACCCTGTAATATAGTCATTCCTTCCGGTACCTATTTGCAATACTAAAATAGTCTGAATAGAAAATTTTAACTTGGTGTTCGGTAAACATTTGTAAAATTAAGAACATTTAAAATAATATTTAGTAACTAATGTATAATCATAAGCAGGTGGTATCACTGGGAACTAATTTCATGTAGAATCATAAGGTGTCGTGCATAGCTTACTAACATAACTTGGATGGATGGTGTACAACCTAGGCGCCTGCGTCGATGTCTCCGGCGCACCACTACCGCGCGCCGCCGGCGTCGGAGAGCCTGCCTGCCAGCCAGGTCCGTCACATTGCTACTTACTGCCAAAAACTGCAGTACCTGTCGTACTAATGAGAGTGTACCGCTGAACTGAATCAAAATTTTCAATTAACTTGATCTTGATTTGTATTGATTGTTTCGGTAACGACGCGATGCGCGACTCGGCGCGACGGTTTATAAAATCGAAGTTTTCACGATGGAAGCTGCTGCATAGTCTTTTATATAACCTCTTCTGTGTGTTCTTAACAATAATTAAGAACAATTTTCGAAAATTAAGAAATAGACATCACACACAACGAGGCTTTCCAAAATTCATATAATTTGGTTAAGCGGTACATTCTGTACAAGAAAGGTATGCACGCATACACAGGAATGGCTTACAGCTGTGTGGAAGTTTACGTCACTTATCAACATTGTCTTATGTGCGGTGATACAGCTTGTTTGTTGTTGTTTGCAACGAATATCTGTCCTCATGATACAATACTTGTTAATTTATTATGTCGCAATATTACGTTATTTATCATTAATTTATTTTAATCCACAAAATGTTAACATCTCTGCTTGATGGCTATTTTTTTTGTATTTATTATTTGAGGGGTTTCGCGCTGATAGCCGAAATATAGGCCTTTTGGCCTAGTTTGGCTACAGATGTCTAAGTAATTTGTAAAAAGAAAATGTAGCCTATAAACTGCAAATTGTGGTTGTACACCTCTGCCTAACCCTTCTAGGATTACAGGCGTGATGTAATGTTAAACTGCAAAATGTATTTGACTATTAACATTTTTTATAACAAGCTGCTTCACCCAAATTTTGTTTAAAATGTGAATGATATGTAGCTTACATTTAGTGAATAATTCCTAAGTAAAGTGTAAATATGTGACAACCCAGCATTTAGCATGAATCGACCTCTATATTATGATCAAATGATAAGGTTCGGTATTGCCCTATTGTCAATTACATATCTAAGATTGATTTTACCACTTCTCCATCCGTCTTTTGATCAGCTTTGCTATTCGATCGCCAATGGTTGCCGAAAGACCTTTTGTAAAAAATATTTAGTTTTGTGGGTAAGTTGTCAAAACCAACCTTTTATTAAAACAGCGGCATGCCAGCTATACTTAACCTTATAATATAAAACACTTTGTATTAGCAAGTAGCATATCATATAGATAGCTGTATACATTACAAATTAATTAAATTAAATATTGTCATAAAAGTGCACAGCACTGCTTGACGCAGCGTAGACAGTTGGCGATGCTTGTAAGTGTAAGATATATACTATATAAGACGACGTAGCGGCACTCAACATGCGGTCCATTTTTTAATCCTTTCACTAGCATCTAAATTCCGTTCACAGATATTTTACCTCTAAGTTTGCATCACTGTCAAAATCCCAGTGATCTTAATTGCCGTTGCAATAAGGTTGCTGTTGGTTTGCTGCCGTTGACAAGTCTGCCAAATTTGAAATGATCTTAAAATCGTTGAAATATGGTAGCTATTGGGTTGTTTCTGTCTGAAGTAAAATAACTGTGAGACTGAAGATAATATTTTCTTAGTCAACCTTTTGACTTATTGTTTCGTCCTTTGAACCCGAGCAAAAGGTTGAGTATTGCAGTAAAACAAACTGCTTATCAGTATAATGTATTGTACCTACAAATATACATAATGATATTTAGTTTATTTTTATTATTTTTAGAGATCGTCGAAGATTTGACCATTTAGAATGTATTGTTGTGATAGATTCATCAAAGATGTTAATTTTAGTCTAAAATATATAGTTTAAAAGTAACCTTGAAAGAGTGTTATTTTGCCTGTTAGAGTAAAAAGAACTTTATAAACAATCATTATAAATAGAATCATCTTTTAAATGTAGCAAAAGTGATTTAAATGTATTACTTACTTCTTAAGTACATAATAAATTTATATTAATTTGATTAGTTTCTGAACAACATGTTTAAAGAATATGAAAATCACACATAAAAATAACTTATTATGTTTATTTTAGTTTACGCATGTGATATTAGTTTTACCCAAAATCGAGGAAAAACCTAAGACTGTTTTCTTTTGTGTACATATTTTCAAGAGTTTTCCAATCACACTTAATTGCCATGTACCACACTACCGTTCGTATAACGTCGGCGTTCCGGAAGCGCAATGCTAGCACTTAATTTTTTGTGCATTTGTCTAAAAAATATTATTGTTGTTATGTGGCCACATAAAATTATCTCTGCATAAAGTTTATTTTGTATTAGCGAAATAACGCGATACAAAAGTAAAGTGCACTCACAAGCGCCCGCATGCGAGAAGTGCAAGCGTTTGTTTTTGCAATTAGGTTTATGAAAACCGGCCGGTTCCGTTCAATCTGTGTTTGCAACCGCTTGCGGACACATGATTATCGTAACAAACGTTTGATTCCAAAGTAGACCGGTAGCAGATCCAATTGCATGGTCTCATTAAACATGACCACCCCCATTATAGCTGGTATCTATTACCATGACATTCGCCTTATTTCTTGGTGGAATGCCTCGGGCCTTGACAACTCTAGCTTTCAATGCTACGTGAATGTCGATGATGCACGAACGCTATTGCGATCCACATCTCGTATCTAAACTCTGACGTGCTACCTCCATACAGCTCCAACTATGCGAGGAGGGCGGAGGCCCGGCAGGAGGCGGCGAGGGCGCGGAGTCTCCGCTCACGGCGCGCTCGCTGCGGCTGGAGCGTGCAGCGCGCGCCATCCACGCCGAGAGAGACAGGCTGCGCACTCACTACCAGCCGCCCTATGACTCGTGAGTACACTGCCTACACAGCTCTCTGTGACAGACAAATAAGACTGGTTTACATGACTCGTTTACACGAGGAGAGTTTCTCGACCGTGAATACCCGGGACCGTCTAGGTAAGGTGAAAATCGATACGCGATCCATCTCACTTGTTACTCTTTTCGTGTAAACGCGCCTTAATACTGAAGGTTGTTTCAACCAACTGTTCTCATTTGGGAACAATAAAACAGATGGCTTAAAGTTTTTATTGAAACTCAACACTTTATTAACATCGCGATTATTGAAAAGGTATCAAAACAAAGCAACTTACAAAACTACTATTATTAATGACCTTAAAGACAGTGTCCGCATATTGCGCGCGTACTTATGAACTAACATAATAAACAACTCCTCGATCTTTAGCGGGTGTTAACAAAGTGATTGCATTTGTGAAAGTATGGTAATCAAACAATCACCGTGTTCAGACCTGGCAAAGGGTTAAAATTATAAACTACGTAAAACTACTATTATAACCTGGACTGTATTCACCATGCTGGGTGATTGGTGTACTTAAGTTATGTTATTTCTATTTATTTGAGTCTAAAAGTTTTACTAACACCACCCTCTGAAAAGTGACAAATTCTTCTAAAGGAACTTTAGTGTCTTCACCACGAGTTCTTTACAAAACATCTTGAAAAGAAAGAGCCATTACTGCCATAATAAATTCAAGCCGTTTCGAAGAAATCTGTTGAAGAAAGTTGTGTTCAGATTTTTATTAACACCGTCTTGCAGAAACGCTCAAAGCTATAAGTTCTAACAAATTGTGTTTTTTGTATGTACTCGTATTAGCAATTACTTTATTTCAATCTAAATGTATTTTAACTTAACCGTGTATGTATGAAAAACTAATAAAGAAAACTAACAACTAACATTTCTCCATTCCACGCTACCAGGACTTCAATAATGTCAGGGAGCTTCGCGCGAATCCCGATGCACAGGTCTCCGCTTTTACCTCACCCGGGACTCAAACCCGCGTCCCACCCGCAAGTGAACCTAGCTCGCTTGTGGTGCGACTGTCCCGACACGTTGTTCAACTATGTGCCACATAGGCTCTGCCTTAAATCCAGCATGTATAAGATCGTTGATAGTTATCTGTTCCATCATCCATGTTTGGTTAAGTCGGCTAGTTATATATAATTGTAAATGGGATTGTATGGCTAGTTGAAATATACTATTGTGCGTTGTATGTGAGCTATAAAAAAAATATGGGTATTTATGATCCAGTGACGCATATTAAATGTGCCTAAGAACAACTTGTTGAATTAAAAATAATTTTGAGTTGTAAAGTAAAAATACAATAAGTATACAATGTGTATTTTTGCCTATCAAAACATGACAAAACAATGTGTCGAGATAGCCAGCTTAAAGTTGTGTTGTGTCTACATACGTGCATGCATTTCTTTCTTTTCAGATAATTTACCATCATGTTAGACTTTGATTTTTTTAAATAAATATATATGTTACAAAATGGAATTACTAATTTATTGAACCGAATTCCGTCATAGAAATGGGATATGGGATTACAATTTGTTAATGGTATGTTTTTGATTATTTTATGTGTGATCCCCGATTCCATAGTAGAGGTCGACTTATGGCTAAATGTTGTTGTTTTTAGTAATTCCATTTTAGCTTGAAATTGTACCTTTAGAGTGGTTCTTCACTGCATCGGTTCCGAATCCGAATTCAAGATCCGAGTTAATTTGGGAATGTTCTAAATTCGGATGGATAGAGTTCAACCCTTTCATACAAATAGTACTACTAGTACTATTGCTACGTTCGGGTCGCATGTAGTGCGGAACTGCTCTTCGAGACAGCATAGTTTTAGTTAAGAGCGTTCATGCCGTACGGCCTGGCAACGTCGCATTTCTAGTGATTCTTTGTGATTATTTTATTAAAATTTTAATCAAAGTACTATTCTTTTTAGCTAAGCATTAGATCGTTGGTTGATGAGTATGTATGCTATTTTTTTACAGTTACAATTAATATTCTTCTTAAATACTTTAATTTATATCTAATTAAATAATCACGAAAAACCATTAGAATTGCGACGTTGCCAGCCCGCGCCGGCGCCGGATGAACGGTCTTTAGGCTAGTGATACTAAATTTTTACGTTACTCGCTATTTTCTGAGCAGGTATCGGTTTTTGTCTCAATTGTTTTTTCATGAATTAATGCACTTTAAGCTAGATCTAGCTATTAAACCCTGTATGTAAATACATGACAAAGTAACTGACTCCAGCATTTGTTCACGTAGCAATATTTCATCCAGTTCAAGCCAAGAGTCCCTGGGCGGGCTGGCGACGCCCGCAGGCGGCACGCGCGCGGCCGAGCTGGTGTCCATGCACCAGCACAAGAAGCGCGGCATCAAGAGCTCGCTGGGACGCTTCTTCAGCAAGAAGGAGAAGGCGGGCATGCCGGTGAGTGAGGACTTAGTAGAGCACTAGAGCGTACGCCTACCGACGAATGTTTACGTAAGCTTCATTTAAGATTTGGACAAGAGACACCTGGTAGAATATAACGGTAACTTACTATGTTACATATTTGGCAACTGATTGTAATCGAATGCTTGCAAAAAAATATTATTGTAATTCTTTTTGAAATTCAGTCTGTTCCAAAAAAAAATGGTCACCATAGAACTTTCTTTTGCATACAAATTAAGATGCGAAATTTTCAAAGTGTGACATTATACTGAATACGTCAAGTTTTTGCGTTGAATTATAACTTTAGTCAGGTGTGTCCCTCGACTCACAGTTCTTTTTTACACACATCCCTTTTATCTTAGGTAACCTTCAAGCATCAGCACCTAGAATTAAAAATTGTCTTTTTCATCTACAGCAAGGACAAAGTCCTCGATCCTTATCCTCCGCATCGTCGCTGGGCCTGTCCTCACTAGCGGACGACCCGGCGTGTAGCGACGCCATGACGTCTCACGCGCCCATGTCACACGCCCCCATGTCGCACCAGGACTACGCCAGGACCAAGAGCAAGTCAGTATAGCCAGTGTTGACAACCTTAAAAAGCCCTCGACTTAAAAGGATGTACAGAGTCTTGCTCGTCTAGATAAAGCATATTAATACTGGACGTATATCACTCGTAATTGCAAAGATGTGATATGTGCATGCAGGCGGAATTCATTACCTAGTGTCTCGGCTACGTGTGATATTTATGATTTCTATTCATAAAGATAATAAATTGAGAAATGATAAAATGACATAGCATAAGGGCCCAGAGCTGATTAAAGTGTGTGCCCCCGTGTGTCTCCCGCAGAGAGCGCGACTACCGGCACGAGCTGCTGGGCGAGGCCATGCGCGCCGGCACGCCCTTCGCGCTGTGGAACGGACCCACGGTGGTGGCCTGGCTGGAGCTGTGGGTGGGCATGCCGGCCTGGTACGTGGCCGCCTGCCGCGCCAACGTCAAGTCCGGAGCCATCATGTCCGCGCTGTCCGACCAGGAGATCCAGCGGGAGATCGGTACGACATACTTCTTTCGAAATTATGCCAGAAATAAAGAAAGACATATCCCGATCTTTCTAATAAGAACTGGTTTGAACTACATTCCCAATCCATGGAATTTTTTATTTGATACCAATGTTTTGTTGATAAATCCCATATTTTAATTACTTAATTTTGAATTGGTATTACCCTGACTGCTATTGATAACATAAGATTTTACAACAGTTCGTTAACCTATTAGAAACTAGACCCAGCTTAAAAAAACAGGGAACATGGTTAACTTAAAAAATGTTAACGTTAATAATATACCATGATTTGAGGGCTAAATATTCAACAAACCATTTTTTATGTCGCATCTCAGATCACATCGGTTACATTGTTAGGTATACTATCATCCTTTCCAGGAGAAGAGTACATTTTAAACTCAAAGCTAAGACTTTAATAACGATATTGTTTTGCAGGTATAAGTAATCCCCTACACCGGCTGAAGCTGCGCCTGGCCATCCAGGAGATGGTGTCGCTGACGTCACCGTCGGCCCCCCGCGGGACCGCGTGCGCCGCGCTGGCCTTCGGGGACATGAACCACGAGTGGATCGGGAACGTGTGGCTGCCCTCCCTAGGTGAGGAACAGAACTTAGCAAACGAAATAAACCAGCTAGAAGTCTCCATTAGGCCTGATTAACAGATTACTGTCATCCTCTAAATGCGTTTTGATTTTGAGTCATTAAAACGTGTCGATGCTTGGGTTTCTTAGAAAAAGAAACAGAGACGAAACTTAGTGTAAACCTACGCTTCAATCTGATGAGAAGTTTATGTCAGGTCATAAAGCGGTGCCGCCAAATGATTGTGACTGCTAAAGGACGGCACCGCTTTCTTAGGAAACACAAACTTTAACCACTAATGTTATTCCACCTTATACTTTCGGCTGCTCGTGCGACAGGTCTGTTGTCTTTTAAACAAAAGACAATCCAAAAAAAACATATAAATACATCATCAAGGCTTTTCAGAAATATGTCATAAATAATTGGTTTTACAGGTTTACCACAATACAGAACGACGTTCATGGAGTGTCTGGTGGACGCGCGGATGTTGGAACACCTCACGAAGAGGGACCTTCGGACGCAACTTAAAATGGTCGACAGTTTTCACAGGTGACACACATTCTTAGAAATGCATAGTAATGTCTACGGAATTAACATGCAAGTCCCAGGAAACATCCTTGTGGCATTCCTCTATATATTAGTCATTAATTTATTTTGACTCATTAAATATTATGAGGAGTTTAAACATGATCGGTCACCAATTCAAGTAGTCTTTAAAAATAGGCTATACATTCAGTAATTTATCAACATAGTAAGTTGACTTATTGTTTCGAGCAGCAAATAAGATGACTTACCTTCTCAAACCCCTTTGAAAGATTAAATTCTTTGCGAATTTGTTACTTTAATAAATGGGTAGTAATTGTGTTTCGTATCTTATTGTATGAGATTGTTATAGAACGTCGTTGCACTTCGGCGTGGCATGCCTGAAGCGTGTGGGCTACAGTGTACGAGCATTAGACGAACGACGGCGAGCGGCCGAGCACACGAGCAGGGACGTGCTCGTGTGGACCAACGAGAGGCTGCAGCGATGGCTCATAGCTATTAATCTCAAGGTACACTACTTAAAGCTTTAACTGTCCTTCCATCATCACTTGAGTAAGATAACAGTAGGTAAACGTCTGGACGTTTACCTCTACTGTAAAACATATTGACATGGTCCTATTTTTCTGCAATCACCCTTGTAACCTCGGCGCGCTCTGAGGAGAGCTTTGAAGCGAACAAATGTCATTTTGTTTTACTTAAACATTATTGCACTTTCTGTGACTTTAGCCAAATACTGCATTCTGTCAATGACATGGTATTAACGAATAAAAATAAATGTGTCTCAGGAATACGCGAACAACTTGTCGGAGAGCGGCGTGCACGGCGCGCTCATCGCGCTGGACGACAACTTTGACGCCAACAGCATGGCGCTGGCGCTGCAGATACCCACGCAGAACACGCAGGTCACTACTCATTTATTACCTTATCCACATCCACGGCGCGCTCATCGCGCTGGACGACAACTTTGACGCCAACAGCATGGCGCTGGCGCTGCAGATACCCACGCAGAACACGCAGGTCACTACTCATTTATTACCTTATCCACATCCACGGCGCGCTCATCGCGCTGGACGACAACTTTGACGCCAACAGCATGGCGCTGGCGCTGCAGATACCCACGCAGAACACGCAGGTCACTACTCATTTATTACCTTATCCACATCCACGGCGCGCTCATCGCGCTGGACGACAACTTTGACGCCAACAGCATGGCGCTGGCGCTGCAGATACCCACGCAGAACACGCAGGTCACTACTCATTTATTACCTTATCCACATCCACGGCGCGCTCATCGCGCTGGACGACAACTTTGACGCCAACAGCATGGCGCTGGCGCTGCAGATACCCACGCAGAACACGCAGGTCACTACTCATTTATTACCTTATCCACATCCACGGCGCGCTCATCGCGCTGGACGACAACTTTGACGCCAACAGCATGGCGCTGGCGCTGCAGATACCCACGCAGAACACGCAGGTCACTACTCATTTATTACCTTATCCACATCCACGGCGCGCTCATCGCGCTGGACGACAACTTTGACGCCAACAGCATGGCGCTGGCGCTGCAGATACCCACGCAGAACACGCAGGTCACTACTCATTTATTACCTTATCCACATCCACGGCGCGCTCATCGCGCTGGACGACAACTTTGACGCCAACAGCATGGCGCTGGCGCTGCAGATACCCACGCAGAACACGCAGGTCACTACTCATTTATTACCTTATCCACATCCACGGCGCGCTCATCGCGCTGGACGACAACTTTGACGCCAACAGCATGGCGCTGGCGCTGCAGATACCCACGCAGAACACGCAGGTCACTACTCATTTATTACCTTATCCACATCCACGGCGCGCTCATCGCGCTGGACGACAACTTTGACGCCAACAGCATGGCGCTGGCGCTGCAGATACCCACGCAGAACACGCAGGTCACTACTCATTTATTACCTTATCCACATCCACGGCGCGCTCATCGCGCTGGACGACAACTTTGACGCCAACAGCATGGCGCTGGCGCTGCAGATACCCACGCAGAACACGCAGGTCACTACTCATTTATTACCTTATCCACATCCACCAAGCCATGTCCCATTTATTTAAGTGTCCAAAGTATCCAAATACCTTCACTTCTGAGGACCTAAAAACGACAGATGCCGCGATTAGCGTGGCCAGTTACTATAATATATTTACGTTTACCATCAACTCGAAAACAAGAAGACCCTGTTCCTCCTTTGATTTCCGAATGTCCGAACAACGCCAGATTATGCGTATGCGCCGAGGACTAGTATGCGTGATTGTTATTGAGTTTTATTACTACTTGAATACGAGTTTTATAATTTTGTCCAGGCGCGACAGATCCTGGAGCTGGAGTTCAGCAACCTGTTAGCGGCCGGCACAGAGCGTACGGCGCGCCTGCAACACGAACACGCGGCTTCCTGACACCACACGCTCAACTAGGTAAACAATCGAAACTCACACACAATCAGCTGACCTTTATTACTCAAACTCAAAGCATTTATTTCAAATAAACCAATTTAGGCAGTTTTGAATTGTTAAGGGGTCGGTCAGTCAACAGGATAAAGCGAGTTGCCCATTCCAAAACATAGTAGGTACCCATGGAGAAGAACGGGCAAGAAACTCCATGGTTACTTTTTTAAATCAAAATATTGGTTACATCATTCATGTTGATATTATATATGAGAGAACGATGTAGAACGAAGCTTCGGTAATAAAAAGATAACATAAACATAACATCACGCCTGTAAGCCCAGAAGGGTTAGGCAAAGGTGTACCCATAGTACAGTACACCCACATTTCGCCAGTTATGCTAAAAATGCTAATTTTGTGTTATTTTAGCTAAGTTTAATAATAAGATAAAAACAAAAATCTAAATAAGCCGCATCTAAGAGAGTACCAGTCAGTCTGGTCACGAACAGGACGCATAGATCAGCACCATTCAGCTCAACCATTTGGAAGGGAACTTAATGATCCAACAGGAACAGATTGATGTTTGAGACATCAATCTGATCCCATTTGGCCCCTATTATGATGATGCATACTCGTGTAACCATCTTGATCCAGCTGTTAGTATTTATTGCAGAGAAACCCTTAAGCTAAGAAGTTTTCTGTTATGGTGGGTACACATAACTTTTTACAGCCTGTATTTCATATACAGGTTGTATAAAGTTAACATATGTTGAAACAAACACAACGACTAGACGAATTTGTATGAATAAAAGACCCGTTGTGTGTGAGTGGGACTTTGTGAATATGAAAAAAACTTAAAACCCTTAAATTTCTCCGCTACTAGAAGGTTTCCATTATAAATCAGTTTAAAAAAACTTGTGGGTTCGGGGAACCCAGGAACGAAGTACCATACGCTTTATGTTCAACTCCGAATGTAATTCGATGTGGAGATTAAGTTTAGATTTTTATTTTGATTTCACAATAGGCTTCAGCACCCTCGAAAACCATGAAAGCTATCTCACTCTCTCTCTCTCTCTCTGTCTCTTTCTATTAAATATAATGAGAAGTCACATGGACGGGGCCTAACGCTGTTTTGTTACAAGACGATTTGCAACCGCATATATACCGCAAGCTTCGTTAAAGAACTTCGTTCATAAAAAAATATCACAGTGAAGTATAAGTGTGACTCTCTGCTTCGTTAGGTATCTTTTTACATCCGTAATGAACCCACCATAACAGAATGCTTACAAACGTTCCACCAATCTGTACCCCCGTAAAGGTAGGCATGAACGTGAAAAAAATTCGCCAAGTTGTTGTGTTCCATTTCATGTTGCATTGCATACATTTTGACGGCTCATTTATGTTCCATTTCTAGCTTAATTTAGCTATTATTAATACATATTTTACTGAGTTGTTAACTCTATTGTACATGCTGTGGTGTCCTGTAAGTGAAGGACCTACTTAATACCTGATGTTGCCCTTTATATATGTGTAATGTATTGTGTATATATTTAATTGGAGATCCTAAATAAATTAAAATTGTGTCTCCCAGCCATGTCCTGTCCTACAAGTGCCCCTTTGTGTTCCAGGCCACGTCGTACCCGCGCTAGCCGGCCGCGCCGCCGACTGCCGACAGATCACAAATGAAGATGCTATAGTCATACGTTACGTTAACTACACAACACTATTTATTTGGTACAAAATCGTTCACCTCCGCTCCTTGTGGGCGAGGCAATATGGCGGCATTTTATAGTAACGCTTCACTCATTTGAAACATTTTTTACATGTTCATTATGTAAATACTTCGATGTTGGTATATTTACCGAACAATTCTGCTTAATATTATTAATAACAAACATGTAAGTCTCTTGTCGCCACAACTATCTACCAAAGTACTATAAAATGCTATCATAGAGTAAGTTGTTGATACTTGATACAATAATATTCTCCATAAAGTGTATATTGAACTAAACAGTCGTAGCTAAGGATTCACTATAACAAAGTGCTCTGAAATCTGTAGACTATGTACTTAACTTGTAATCTGATATTTATTAATTGTAACTTGGATACAAATGTAGCTATGGCGCGATGTACCGTGTTTTTTATATATGATACACTTATGTAAGTATTACTCGCCTTAAAATATTCTCTTAGATGTACAGTATACTTGTTATGAAGCAATATTGGCTGTTATTTGTGCTTCTATTCATCTGTCATATAAAACATTATACATAAGATAATATATAAAGTTGTTAATTTGAGATGAATAGGACCACAAGCACCTATACAAAATATTTAAACAAATAGCCTTATGTCGCAATAGTTTATAGTGTCAGGCTCTTAGACTATCATCTCACATTGTTGTAGAATGGTGATAGTCTAGGAGTCCAACAGTGACAATCTTCACAAATTTATTTAAACGTTGACAAAACACGGTACACGCAAATAAACATTGTCATATTCTGATGCCAAATATTAGTTATATTTTAACTAATATACATTTGTATATTGTCGATAACACAGTCTGCAAATGATCATACATTACTTTCAAATTAAATTGCTTAACCATTTATTTTGTATGAAAAGGTCAAATAACAGAGAGTCAATGGACTTGACACTGGCTCATCTGTTCAAATTTCAAAATTCGTTGTTAAACTTGATCGATAGTACAGTCAGAGCCGATTTCACCTATGAAACTAAACGCGATCAGCATTTTAAACCCAGTTCAAGAGCTAACATAACAATTTTCACACTGACAGCTATTGAACACGTTGTGGCTGTGCTTGCTGAACGCGTTCAGTTTAATTGGTGAAATTCGCCATTTATTGTTATTGTGTGCGTAACAAGTAATAATTTTATTTATTTATTTAACACAATACCTATTTATTATTATTAATTGTTTATCTTTAAATTTTAACGTAGAAATAATGGCAGTTTGCAGCCTGTGCGATCGACTAGCTACTCGTAAAGTGACTGTGTTGTGAGAGATGACTTTATAGCTGGTCGGCGGCCGTACTGTGTCGCCGAGGACTTTCAACTGTGGACTGCGGCGCGACTGTGATTCTATGTTAATGGCCACACATTAAACGGTATACTTGATAGTTTAGTCTGTGTATTTGGTACACCAACAGGTACAGCAGCACGTGAGTGTAAATCAACAAAATCATAGTTGATGCTCATCACAGTATATTTCAAGCTGTTCAATAAATAATGTGACTATGAAAAAAATACATCCTTATTTTCAATGTATACTTTTCATTGACCAATCTGAATGTTGACATCGTTGAAAAGGGGTCTTTAACTTGAGGATTGTTGAGAACTGGGATAGGACTGCCTCGTTGGTCTAGTGGTCGCAATCGCTACTGCTGAGCATGGGGTCCTGGGTTCGATTCCCAGGTCGGGCACAGTGTTATTGGGTTTTTCTATCTAGAATTTCTCAGTAGCAGCCGGAGTCTGGATATGTGCCCGGTTGATGGCAAGAGGCTCGCCCCCTATTACATGGGACTTAAACATAACTGGCGAAATGTGGGTGTACTATAGGTACACCTCTGCCCAACCCTTCGGGGAAACAAGCCGTGCTGTTATGTTTATGATTGTTGAGAAGTACTGGAGATGACAGGCATAACTGTCAAGTATTCCGTGAAGTGTATGGCCGTCTTAATAGTTGGAATACATGCTGTCTTTTTGTGTCACACAATTTAACGAAAAGTTTACATTTAATTAATGTATGTCTGTATTAATCACACTGTTATAATAGAGATATGGGTACAAGATCACAAAAAAGTTTATTGTTAGTTAAGATGTGTGGCACAGCAAGATGTTTCGTCTAACCTGTCTACCAAGTGCCTCGCTGAGGTGTGTATATACATAGCTTTATGTAGTTGAATGTGTGCCTCTCAGTTGTCGACGGACACTCGAGTGCACGTTACTAGTCTTATGTACAGTGTTATTACATTGTTTTGTAATCTTCTATTTTATTAACTCGCTACTAGTTCAGCTGAAACTTAGCTAGGTATATTTTTGTTAAGCGTTTTACAAATATCCTGAAGCGCGACAGCCCTACCGCACTTAGTGTGTAAAAGTCTTCGTTACGATGAGTGAAGTTAGGGCTGCCACGCGCGTAACATGAATGTTGTAGTTTTATTTGGTCCGTCGCCGTGCGGTGTGCGAATGATAACATTTTGTGATGGATTGGACTGTTGTAATATAATTGGCGTTATTACCACGCTCAACACTAAGGCAGTGTTGCCACTGGGTGTTTTTTAGACAATTACACAATTAAATGAATGGTCGTATTTTAATTTTTTTACTGAATCAATCGCACACCGCCCACCGGCCTCAATAGATAATGAAAAAAAACTTAATGAAATGTATAGCTAAAGCGATTTTAGTTTGAAAAGTGAATCTTTTTAACCAGTAGCAAATATATTGTAAATATTATCGTTTATATATCATTTCTATCGATTGTAGGTGTAATAGCAATATTTAGCTAAGATGTGTTCAAAACTGAAAGGATTTTTATTGTATTATTACTTTGTAATGATAACCGCTTATTTATTAACTAGGTTTTATTATTTATTAAGTTATTATAGGAAATGTATTAAATATACCGGTTTATTATAAAAATTACCTCAATAATGGTTTGTCTTACGGTTGTCGCGTATCACAAGTAATGTTAACGCCGTGACGTCACGGCCGTGTGTAGGCCTCAGCTAATCTATGTATAGTTATCGAGTAACAGTATTAATAAAGTAAGGTGAGAGACGGCGCCACCGGTGTGATTTTTTTATAAAAAATAATAATTTATAATCGTAGATAAACATTTGGATATATACTCCTCGGAGTAGGTCTGCGCCGTCGTCAAATGTTGCAAGGTGTTAAAAATATAACATTCATAATATAAAGTTCGCGCCTATCCTATTTAGCATGTTGCTCATAATCCTTCAGACTTCTTGCAATACTTGACGCGGAGCATTTAAAAAAAAACATATTAAATTGGAAAGTCAATGGTATCTACTTTGTATTGCGACGTAGCAAGTAAACGTGACAGGGACACGCGGTGTGAGGGACGTATCGTGAATGCGTTCACGTTCATTGTACACCACTTATTGTTGTTT
This sequence comes from Dasypolia templi, assembly GCA_963555695.1. Lineage (NCBI taxonomy): Eukaryota > Metazoa > Arthropoda > Insecta > Lepidoptera > Noctuidae > Dasypolia > Dasypolia templi. The sequence continues at coordinate 1,792,338 of OY743148.1, read as the reverse complement.
ATGTGGCCTTGCAGAGGAGAGGCTTCAGCGGTTTCAAATTAATATACCCTCCAAACAACCATATTACTTTTTTGTGGAACAAAACTAAATATGAAGGAAATTCTACCGACTTCACAAATATTTTGTTTTCGCGCAATCGACACTAGTTATTTGAAAAGTGGGTGTTATTTCTAGTCTTGTAAGTATTGTTTGAAAATTACCCTGAAATATATCACTGGCTATCTAAATCCGCTAGAAGTGTCACGCTGGCTAGTAGGTTGCACGTCGTACAGTCACACACAGTGCGTGCACTGCGGCGGCTAGTAAAGGGTAGGTTACTGTGAGTGGTGCGCGCGGTCGGAGTGCGGGACGAAAGAGGTGAGGTGATATCACTGTGCTAGTCACCCATGTCAAGATGATGTCGATGTCGGGGTGAAATCATTAGCAAATGTAGTCTAATTGAATTTGAGTTTATTGGCACAAAACTTCATGTTTTATTAAAAATGTTTATGAATAATTCTTGAGCATAGCGAAACCTAATTCATCGTTAGGCTCAGGGTTGTAATTATAAACTCATAGAAAAATTATAAATTATCAAAACTCTTCGTTTCGTACTTTGATTGTTCGTCGTTCTGACGTCTCGTCAATAAAAACTGACTCAATATCATACTTACACATCATCGTTTCATTATAAAATCTAAATAAATTATATATATTAGCTACATAAAGTTTGTATACAATGCAAGTATGGAGTACTATGGAGATGGTTATTAGTTAACTGTTAGCGTACTTATAGCTTTTCGACGTACCTAGCTAATCAAGTTTTGTAAAAAGTGATTTGGATGACGTAGTATAGCCGAAGTGTCATGGCCGCTGTGCGGTCCCTTTGTATTCATACACTTGTATATGTTCCCGTCAGATAGCGTAGATGACGTCAATCGTCCGGTTCCTTATGTTGAGCGTAGTTTAGATGAGCAACTAAACTTGCGGAAGTTGACTTCCGCAAGCAATTCAAACTTTGAAAACTAGCGGATTGCCGCAAGTTTTTACACGTTAAGATTTGATTGCCGAAGTCAACATCAGCAAGTTTTGTTACTAATGTAAACTTCGCTTTAGTGTTCGGTTCGTAACGCTCGGTGGCGAGTTTGTAACTTTCGGTGCGAGTCGGTAAAGTTCGGGTACGAGTGCGTAACGTGCCTTGGTTCTGTTGCACTAGATCATTTGTTTGGATACCTCCATTTTGTTTAAAGTAATGTTTATAATAATTGGGAAGAACGCCAATCACTTGTAGTGGACGAATATTGTCCACTGAGATTTCGTTCATTTAAGTGAGTGCTATTCTATTAATTAAAGAAATCACATATCTGATGTTACAAAGCCGTAGCCAGTGTTATAAAGCCGGCCGCTTGCTGCTCCACTATGTTGTGTTAACGCGATCAGTGTTGCCAGTTGTTTCCATTTCCTCGGTGTGTACCGTAGTGCAGTAACGTTTGTAACTCCACAAGTGCCAAGTACCCGCCAGTTTGGAACGGACGCGACCGAACAATAACTAGAATAATTTTATCACATTCCAGCATACTCCGATCACGCACTATCGGACCCGTATCGAACAAAAATAAAACAAATATTTTTCCAAGATTTTAAGTCCCAGTGGCTCGCGCTACCAAAGATTAAAGTTACCTTCACGTTAAGGAGTTAATGTAAAATATGTTTATTAGTCAAAGAATTGGATATGTATATAATTTGGCCTGTGTGTGCATAGCTTGTTATAGTGGCGGGATATGTATCGAGTTGCGCGCGAGTGGGTGCGTCTCGTCACCGTGCGCGTTACATTCCAAGGCTTTCCGTGTTATAAATGATCGCTTTGGCCCTCGACTAGATAATTGGTATATCTTACAGGTGAACCCTTCTAACGGCCATTGTTTTGATGTCATTACGAAATTGTTAACTAGACAATGTTTATTTTGACCAATGTAATCTTTACTAATGTGTAATCGGTACGTTTGTAAAAACGTTTATCAAAAGTGCGATGACGGCATACGTTGTGCATAATGATAACAGGTAAATACAATTTACACGATACAACGTTTCGTTTTATTTACTCACTGTATACCTGACAAAGATCAGACTTCCAAAAATGGTAACTAAATAACTAAACACACAACGATAAATTACTGTTTCGAAACATGTCTAACCAGAGTAACACCCTAACACCATGGGAGCCTAAACAACTGCTTTGGATAAAGTGGAAATAAGACATAAGTGGACCTCAGGCAACATAACCTAGTCAACCCTATATGAAGGAAAATTATGTGAGAAACACTGTCGAAAGTGTTACAAAAATCTTAAAACTTGTTACTATAAGAATTGAAGAAGTCTTGAGGAGTGTAAACTAAATCAAACGCAGTGTTTACATCTGAGGCTTCTTTTTATTACCAACTTTACTTAAATGCCTACATATTTTTTTCTTCAATTCCTTCTGTCGTTTCAACTTCCTCCATTCTTCTTCCTCTAGTTGCTTCTTATGTTTCTGCAGCCTTTGCGCAGTAGCTTCTTTCTGAACTTCTTTCTTTTTCTCGAAATTAGTTTTCAGCATCTTCATGACATTAGAAACCTTTTGTTCTTCCGGATTCTTGATAACTGCTATCCTGTTCTTGAATTTATCTTTCGGGTTTATACCAGACAGTGTTGTGGACTTTTCCTTAGGTTTGAATCTGTATGGCAAGCCTTTCTGTAGATTTTTTGGTATCACCAATGGCTTGAAAACTTTGGGAGCTCTGTTTATTTCAGTATACATGGAGTCGGTGTTGGCGTTGTTTATGATGTTTTGTTCTCTCTTGAGCTGCCCTTTAGTCTTCATGCCTTGCCAGGCGTTCTTAGCTCCTTCTGGCAGGAGTAGGTTAACGACAGGCGCATAAAACTTGGTTACGTCAACTTTGAACCAAGTACGACAAAATATTATGTCACTCATCAGTATTTTGTCTTCAAATGTAGCTCGGAAGGCGCCTTCTGGCTTATTCAGAGCTTTCTTAATCTGACCTCTGATCCCCGAAACTGTTTTAACTCTAGCGCCTTCAAACTTCGCGACTTCAAGTGTAGTTGTAAACATATCCTTGATAAAAGCAGTCTTCTTGTAGATTTTTAATGGAGTACCAACTAATTTCAATTTCTTTACAATTTGAGTTGACTTATTAATTTCATTCACACTTCCTGTAGCAGCTATTCTGAAGCCTACTCGCTTTATATAATTTGTGCTGTTATTAACGCTCTGTAAGGCGAGAAAACCTGTGTTCTGTGGTGTTATGGGGCCATAGAAGTGCATGTTACATGTGACATGTTCAGGAGTATACTTCAAGTACCTACATTTCATGTCATCCTCTATCTTCGAATAGATGGGTAACGTTTGGAAGCGTCGCCAACCCAACGAAATGATCAGAGGATCATTGGTCTTCAATATTTTCTTATACCATCTGTGCTTCTTAACTTTGCAAGATACAAATCCTATGTTCTGCTCAGCCATGTTCAAAGCTCCAATAAGTATTGGGTAGCTAGAATCGAAGTTAGTAACAAACTCTGATGCCATGTTCTTGAATAACATTCTGACATACAATCCTGGTCTGAAACCTTCAACTTCAACCCTTAGACCCTGGTCTAAGTTCTCAAACACAGATTTGTTGAGTTCTGATTGTTTTAAAGCTACTGCTTTTAAGTTTTCATAGTAAGAGTGGTCTCCTTTGATCCGGTGGTCATCAGGATTGTCATACTCAGAATCAAATTTAGCTTTTAACTTCATCTTTTTATCTAGAATTTCAGATTTAGTTAACTCTGCTTTACGTTTAGTGCCAGTTTCTTGAGTTGTTTCTGTGTTTTCTTCTGCCTTATGTTTCTCTCCAGTTTCTAAATCTTCAAAATCACCATAAAGTTCTTCGTCTCCACCATCACTGGCATCATCTAGTTTCAATAGTTCTGATGCGTCTTCGTCAGCCGATCTCTTACCAGTTACGAAATTGTTGATCAAAAATTGTTTATTTAATTCAGTTGTCCAATCTCTAAGATTTGGCTTGTCCAAAGCATAGAAAAATGAACACTCATCTAAATCTAATCTTTCCTTTTCCTTGTGCTTTTTCTTTTGCATATCTGTTACTTTTTTAAAGAGACCACCAAGCTCTTCGTCTTCTTCCTCAGAATCATCATCTTTTTTATTTTTAGCTTTGTTTCCTATTTCAAATTCCCCATAAACAAGCTTCATGATGTTCTTTGAGGTCTTTTGTCTTTCTAGATATGCTTCTGTAGCCTTCTCTCCTAACTTTTCTTTCCATTTCATTCCAAAATCTTCCTCTTTCTGAGGTCCCTCATCAGATTCACTATCGTTTTCATCATCACTGATGTCCCTTTTATCTTTGTCATCCCCATCAACACTGATTTCTCCATCCTCATCATCTTCTACATCAGAGCCACTTTCACAATTATTATCCCAAGGAAGTTTACTTCTCTTCTCTTCTTTTTCACTTTGATCTATTCCACTATCATTATCTGAATCACTGTCATTGCCATCATCCTCAGAATCAGATGCATCTGAATCTGCTTTCATATTATGTTGTAAATATTCATCATCTTTGATCATATCTGGGTAGATGACTGCACCACCACTGAACAATTTGAATCCTGACTCTTGCATCTGTTCATCAACTGTCTCTTTTGTCTCCACTACATTCTTGAGAAGAGCTTTTTTTTCATTTGTTTCTTCATCTTCTTTCTTGTGTGAATGGGAGCCTTGTAGCTCTATGTAGACGGCATCTTTGTCATAGACAATACCTCCAACACCAGCAAAGGGTGCATATATCTGTCTCTCTCGTTCCATGAGATGACGTTTCTTCTCTTTGCTGGGGAGTGGACATGGGTCTGGCAGGTAGGACAGCTCACTGATCTTCATGTCTCCTACACCTGGAATGATTTAACAAGTTTGTTAGTTTACTAGACCAACTATGTTAAACTTTTGACCACAATGGATGCCAGTTTGATAAAGCAAACTACTGAATAAAAAAAACAAAATGCTTCAATAGAAATGCAATACTAATCCATTTTTCAAATAGGGTGTAACTGTAGTGTAATTGAAGATAACAATTTTAGAAGTTACAAAGCAAACTAAGGTTTACTTACATTTTTTGCTTTTACATGTAAAAGCCACCTCACATAATGCCAAGCATGGTGATTATTATTGTGTGATTGCAAGGCAGAATGGTGAAAATTATGATATTTATCACACCATGAACCATAATTATATATGTGTCTTATATAGAATTTGAAATTATTAAAAAATCATACTTACTAGTAATGTATGATTTTTAAATAATTAGAGCCTATTGTGCCTAATGTGTTCTACATTGACAGTCTCTTAATGTGATGATAGTAGTACATAAACAGAATCTTACCTGCTATATGAACTGAGGACTCCTTCATTAGCGGCACTCCCCTCACATAGCCATAAAGTACCACATCTCTGTTCACTTTGGCATCCTTTCTGATCAACTCCTGGCTAGTAACATCCTCCAAACGGTCCGCTAACACATAGGCATGGGTCATCCTCCAGCTCAACGGTCTGAACTTCATAACTGAGATGAATCTAGACAAATTCTTTATTTCATTCCTCAAATATTCTCCATGGATGATACCAGACAGGTAGAACAACTTGGCTCCAGAATAAACTTCAGTCCAGAACCTATGTTTTAAAGTTTTCTTTGTGGTTTTTAGTGTCTTAGCATTCTTTATCATGTCAAGATGAGTGAGTACACCCATGATTTTAGGCATTCCATGTACCTGGCAGATGTTGAGGAACTCAAATATCTCCATCTCGAAGCCGAAGCTGGCGTCGCATAGCAACAACACGAGATCAGCGCACTTAGCGATGTCGATCATAGAATTAACATCATTGTTGCATTCTATCAGTGTAATGCGCCGTTTCTTCGATGTAACGATAGTTATTGGGCCGTTCGTGTTCGTCACGTTCGTTTTGATAAAACTCTTTATCAAATTGTTGATGAGGGTGGTTTTGCCGACTCGAGGTGGACCGACGATCGCCACAACAATGGGCGGTGGTTCTAGGGGAGTTTTGTCCACTTGTGGGATGTGCTGCTTCTTTGAGATAACATCTTCACGACGACGGAACTGTCTCTCAGCTCTCACAGCAGATTGTATAGCAAAAGCTTTAGGATTTCGCTGTCGAGCACTTAGGTTAGACTGATCAAGTTTGGTCTTGTTTTTCTTTTTTTCTGCTTTGCGCCCTGCTTGCTTAGCACGATGCGACTTCTTTTTATCAAAAGCAGTTTCGTCTGCCATGGTTAAACTTTATATCAACTGCGAGAACATATCACAAATATTCCAAAATATTAAAAATAACCTCACGTGTTACATGTCCATGTTCACTTCAAAGTATCTATAAGTAGTCTGTGAAGTGTGAAGTGAAGTGAAGTAGAGGTGGGTAACTCCGGAGGTACTGATCCAAAGGAGCCGGTTCCGAACGCGGATACGTAAACCTTATTTATTTCTCACTATCCTTACCGGCGGCACCGCGGTACCAAATGATTCCGGAGCGCGCGTTCACTGTTCACTCGCTCAAGTAACTCGGAAGTACTCGGAACACGTCGTATCGACATAGTACCTTGGCACTATGACATTAGTCGGGACACAATAACAGTACGGTGCGCTCTTATTTCAATTGACTTAGAGTTAAATATGGATTGACTGGCACGCATAAAACGTGATTTTTGTGTCATTGTAGAGTCGCTCAAAAGACAGACCACGCTTATTAACAAAATTATGTATGTATTTTATTTATTTTTAGAGAATGTTTGTATTCTTCTGCAAACTTTAACAGACCATACTATCGCATTAAGTATGCACTTGTAATGATAGTTGTAAGGGAGATTTTAATAAATAACAGTTTTTAACTAAAAACTGTTATTTATTTAAATAAAATACTTCGGGGAAGGAAGTAAAATAAAAATAATACGCTGTACGAAATTTAAATCATAATATCAATAAAATAACCAACTGTTCGATTATTCAAAATGTGCCAAATGATCCAGTGAAGCAAATGAATAAAATGTTCTGCGAAACCGGGAAACCAAAATGAGCGAGTGAGTGCCGGTGCCAAATGGTGCCAAAGGAATAAATAAGGTGAACCGGTACCGGACCCGGAGTCGGAATAAGTGAATCAATTCACTTGTCGGAATAAAAATTACTCACCGCTAAAGTGAAGTGACGTGACGTGAAGAGACAATGTTATTTTATTTCATTTTATGAAGCAAGGAAAAGGAGGAAAACTTATTCTTGGTTTTTAGCATTTTCAATTAAAAATAGAAGCCAAATACTTTTTTGTAGCTTAAAAAAATAGGTTTTTATGGAAATATAGAATAAGTCTGTACGTTTACGTCTTTAACTTTTCGTCCATAAAAGAAACAATGGTAATCAACTCATATTTAAAAATAAAAGATGTTTATTTACCTTGCAACACCGCATCCAATTGTCATTGACTACAGCTAAGAAAGAGATCAATTTTTATATTTTTGTGCAAAAAAATCCATTATTTGGATGATGAAAGCAAAAAACGCAGCTGGTAATGATAGCTCACTAGGGCAGAAACTATAGTGAACTAAGCAGGACGGTTATCATGACTTCTTCAGAGCTAGACAGCCGGAACATCGCAATATCGATGTGAGTAATAAACGCTTTTTTTCCTAATTATAGAACGATTGTGTTATTGTATTCGTCACTGGACATTGTTTATGTTATTTACTAGTTAGTACTAGTTGTTCGCAAGTCTAGGAAACGTCAAAACATTGATCGGTGCTGATAGGTCGATGATCTTTGGGCTGCTATTTCGTCCCCGCAATGCAGATGTTAAAAATCATCATCAGCTCCATGGTTACCTTAGAAACGTTCTAGCAAAGTCTTATTCCATGTCAAAATATTCCTAGACATCATTAGGCAGTGTTTACATATATTTTTTACAAGACTGTTTACCTAGAATTAGGCTAGCATACAACTCACTGTAACCAGTTTGTACAGTTAGTTGTAACTGCTGTACTGACTAAATTCCAATTGTATTCAAATACCCATACCTGGGGAAAATTCTAGTACTATGCTAAGCTGATTTCAAGAATATTAAAAGAACAGTGGCAGGCCTGAATTTGATGTTGTAAAACAAAACTAATAAAGTCGAATTTGAAATGTTTTTAAAGAATGCATTTCAATAATTATAAACTGCGTTAAATTGATGTCTTTTTTTTTTGTTGTTTTACTATCAACGAGAACAGACGTGTACACTGTATTTGAACTAACTACTGATTTATATTTCTTATGTACAAGCAAAAGTGATACTAAGAACAATAACTCTCACAAGCAAAACAGCTCTTCACCACCTTGGGGAAAGGAGACCAGACCACAACGCACTGATTTTTCAACTCACTCACTCTCGTACCATTTCCCCTGTGTGTATGTGCTACGTCACTGCTATATTGTAAAGATAAGTGCACAAAAAGCATCTGCTGAAATAAATGTGAACTTATGCAACAAAGGAAGTTGATCACTCACTGGCCTAAGTAAGTTAGTAAAAGAGGATGGCAAAGTTACACTGCGAAAAAGAAAGCAGAATTTTGAGGCCAAAGTTATGCAAGAAATGTCTGACTTACGAACTATTTCCAATCATTCAGCGACAAACTGAATGAGATTTTGAGCAATTTAAGTCAAGAAATGGTTAAAAATGAAATAAAAAACATAGAATGTGTAACCAATATTCTTGCATCTGAACAGAATAACTGAAATAGCTGAAAAACCAAAACTATACTTTCCAAGAAGAAATAACCCTTTTGAAAACCGAATTATCTACCAATAATCAATAAGAAAATCAAAATACATCGTGCGAAATTCTACCAAAGTTTTATTGCGAGTACATGGCCATGGAAATCCAAGACCGTGCAAAGCGACAGTATGATGTTATAATTGGAGGTTTATGTGAATTAAGTAACAAAAACTCAAAACCAAGGTGTGAATATGACACAAATCAAGTGCTTAGCATTATTCAAACAATTTACAGGGAATGTCCCTGCCCTATTAGAATGCATGCGTCTCAGCAAGTATAACTCAGAAAGAACTAGATACCTTTAGGTTACCTTCCAACAAAAAAAAACTGTTATAAACATTCTGTGTAACAAATCGAATATCACAAATGAAAACATTCACATATTACCGGATCAAACACCAATGCAAATAAAATACATACGTGAAGGATCAACGTACGATATTGTTACGATGAACGGAAAATTGTAAAACATACCTCACGTTATTGTACATAAACAGTATGCCGAAGATAATTAAAAATGCATCAAAAAAACTACTTCCAAAACAAATCTCTCGACAAAGCAACTACGACACTTCAGAATTAGTTAACGTAACCCATCTATATGTTGCTACCAGAATATATGTATATCTCTAGCCTCGTTAAGGCCCGTACACACTAGCGCTGCGCGCTGTGGCGTCGCGCCTGTGTGTACGAGCCTTTGTTTACCAAATTAAAGGCCTATGGAATTATATATTAGACACAAGTTTAGCTTTAACCCTATTGTATTTTATTTAGACTTAGCACATTTTTGTTATATTTTATAAAATAACTATGCTGTTCAGTTTCTTGGATGGCTTGAACGTCGGCGTCGTAATGTAAACTACAAACTATTGTTAATCTAGTTAAGTTTCTCTTTAAGTGAACTGTAACTTGTTCTTTAAGATAACTAATCTTTAAACCGAAGTCTTAGTAAATGCCTAATCCTTAATTTTATTGTTTTACTGGATTTAATATGATCTAGTAATCTAAACAAAACTAAAATAGTAATCTTAACAACATTTGACTTCTAAATTACTTAAAAATTATGCTGGTTACAATAATATTCAAATAATATCTACCTTTAGTTTCAATGAAGACTAATGAAGTATTCTTAAAATTATGTACTCACTTAACATTCATTCAAACTGGTTGTTAAAAACTTCTAAGACGAAAATGGTTTAATAACACAGTGATTTAAAAAAAAACTAACAGCGTTTATAGCATTGTATTATTTACAATTAATTAATTAATTCATTCATTCATTATTTATTTGTTAATGGAACAAAAGGTAAAATTATAATTATTAGTAGATACCAAACACTGCTATCACCAACCAAAAAACTGATCTTTCTGATTCAGCCATAATGTTATCCTCAAAATATGTTCAAACGTCTATTCCAACAAATCATTATCATTCTTTTCGAACAATTCATATAATTATTTTTAATTTACTTAAAAGTGTTTTATATTAATATGTACAGGTAGTTAGTTATTTAGTAATTTAATTTAGTATATATATATGTTGTTAGGTTTTAATTGATATCATTTACTTATTAAAAGTAAAATAATCCTATTTCTAGAGTTACACTCAAGCTACTGAGCTACAAAACTCAAGCATAATAATCGTTAAAAGTCATTTGATTGGTTGCAACTAGTTCTAAGTAATGCTTGAGTCTTATGTATAATATAGGCTCTGTATAAATATAATAATTTCAAAATCAGGTTGGGACACTGAAGTTCAACCCCTGATTTCTAAACTAAGTGAATCTTTTCTATCGGAATGAGTAATTCCCCTTATTTACAGTGAAATATTATGCTCTATTTTATCTATATTTAATAGGAGAAAATCAGTGGAGAACCTGGTGATATCATCGCAGGATGCCATCGGTCAGAGCATCAGCCAAGCTCTCACATTCTCAGGAGTGATCACACAGCATGCCAACAACATCATACAGGAAAATAGGTGAGACTTGCTTAATCAATGGTGGTTGTATGACAATCATCAGTGATTATTTATCAAGTTTTTATAGCTATTTATGTAGGAATGTGGAGATAAAACTGGGTTTGTAATTAATACCTTATTTCTGACTAATAGAAACACAGAATTTTGTTTTAACAAGCTATTCAAGTTTTGTATTTTATATTTGGGCTCGCACGTTTAAGCTTTTAAAGTGGCAGTAAGATATTAAAGTGTATTCCCAAAAAGTATGACTATACTGATGTAATTCGGGATAAAACTTTTTTTAATTTTTTTTTTTACTAGCCAACACTGTCCCACTTCTGCCTCCCTGCACTCCTTCCATCTTTCGCGAGCCCGCGCGTCCTCTTTCCAGTTCTCACGGAACCTGTCCAACTCGTCCTGCCATCTCTTACGTGGTCTGCCGCGACCCCGCGTCACTGTCTCGTATGAGGGGGGTCATAATTACAGGCCCATTAGTTTAATATCACATTTCTACAAAACATTTACCAAAATAATAGAGAAACGTATAACTGCCGAAAAAGATAAACACCAAACTCCTGAACAAGCAGGTTTCCGGCCTGGCTTTTCTACGACAGATAATTTGCACGCAGTCAACCAACTCATAGAAAAACATCAAGAGTATAAAACTCCGTTATACCTCGCTTTTGTTGATTACTCCAAAGCGTTCGACAGCATTTCACACAAATCCATTTTTGACGCCTTGCAACCAAAACATTGATCCCACCTATATAAATCTATTACACAACATTTTCAAAAATAGTAAAGCCAAAATTTTAAATAGAGAGAGAGGAGTCAAACAGGGCGATCCGCTATCTCCTAAACTGTTCACCAGTACCCTCGAAGAAATCATCAGGAAATTGGCAGCTGAATGGAAGGAAAGAGGCATTGTCCTTGGGGAAGCGAGACTGACAAATCTACGTTTCGCCGACGACATAATTCTCTTTTCATCCTCAGCCACTGAACTTGAACGGATGCTCCAAGAACTTAGTAATGCAAGTCTTAAGGTTGGACTGAGGATGAATATGTCGAAGACCAAAGTTATGTGCAACGAAACACCTGGAAGCATAAAAGTTGACGGGGAGAAAATTAATTATTATTAAATTAAATTAATTTTAAAGTATTCATAAAAATAGGCAGTTTAAACCTTGCTTTGAGCCTTTCCTGCGGAGGCTGAATTTATTTATTTTATTTTTTGAGGACTTTAGATGTAAGTATGTTAGATCAAAATAATATTAATTAATCATTGTATATAAAAAATCCTGTCATTATTCCGTTTTGATTTATCACAATTTTTTTATCACGCCAAATGTAAACAAACCCCTGTCTAATTGGTTAATATTATACGTGAAAGCGAGTTTTTGTTATCGTTTCCTTGCAATATAAATAAATTAAATATAAATTGATAAATTTTGGAATAGAGTATTTGTTTAAAGATACGTACTTATATTTATTGATAGCTTGTGCACACATGCACACAATGTGGACTTAATTCCATCATCAGATAGCTCCCCAAGACAACCTATTCTGATTTTCATACTATAAAATGACCTATTCTTATCTATATTCTTCCAAGTGCATCTGTGTGTATTATATAGTAGTACAAACAATATAATGTAAGCATACATTGTTAATCAGTCGAAATTGTGTGAAGGTTGCTGTACAAAAATGTGAAAGCTTCGGCAGTTCGTATGATTAGGATCAATCTACTTATCTGATATTGTACTTGTTCAGGAATGTCTCTGGTATAACTCCCTTTATATAATATTATAGTACGGAGGATATGCACAGCTCCGCGCGTGAGAAAAAAAAATGTTATGTATTTTTTTGTATGGGAGAAAACACTTAAAGTTAATTATTTTTGAACTGAAAGGAACTGAAGGGTTGGTGCTCACATGAGCTATTGCACCTCACAAGGTGATCAAGATAACATACAATTCATGCACCTTTCGGTGCCGCTTTGCTAGTAAGAATTTTAGAAATTTATAATTTTCGGGATATGTGATTTTTCTAATCTTTGACGTAATTAAATGAAGTTGATGACCTCTTTTCATATGTATTAGTTAGTAGCCTGTTAATGGCCTTTTTTAATTACAATAATAGAAAATGAAATTGATTACATACGTTTTTTTTACAAATTGCATTCAAAGAACTAACTCATTTGGTAATCACGTTCATCATGTCATTATGGTTCAGTTGTAATTAGATACTAATAACATCGAGCCCTAATGAGGGTAGTTACATATATAAATAGGACGTTTGAGCTTAATTCTCTCAGTAGCTTTTAGCACTATTACGCGCGAACTATACTTATTACGATCTATTTATTTTCGTGTTGTGATGGAAGGTTTTGGTACCAATTTGGACATTTTCATGTTTGTGGCAAACAATAGTTGTTTATCACAGCCCAGTGTGTTATTAGAAGTTTTTGTGAATGCCGTTGATTTGGCAGAAAATGAAAAGAAATAATTGTCAGACTTATGTGTGTTCGTTGAGAAATAAATGGGTCTCGTGTAATCGCACGCGATATACATTCAAAGAAGTATGAGACATGGCTGCAGGAAAACATAAAATGGCCTGAAGTCATCAGGGAAAAGTTGACACCATTCGTAGCAGTAGAGCAGCAACCTTGTTCTAGTTCTGACTTCGGTGTTAATGAGGATATATCAAAATCCCACAAACCAGAGACGTGCAGTGTTGGAACAACAACATCAGTTGTGAGTCAAAGAAAACCGTTCATGCAGCTAGTTTTCTATTATTGTCATTAAAAAGGTCGTTAGCAGGCTATTAACTAACTAAAATATATGAAAAGCGATCGGCAATTTCATTTTTATTACGTAAAAGATTACATAACCTAAACTCGAAATTTTAAAAATTTACTACGCGCGAAGCGGCACCGAAAGGTGCATGAATTGTATGTTATCTTGATCACTGTATTTGGTACAATAACTCATGTGAGTCCCAGCCCTTCAGTTCCTTTCAGTTCGAAAATAATCAACTTTAAGTGTTTTCTCCCATACAAAAAAACACAAAACATTTTTTTTCTCACGCGTGGAGCTGCGCATACCCTCCATACTTTAATATTATATAAAGAGAGGTATTTAGTTTCTATGAGTATGGAGCTAGATTTTCAGACCACAGTGCGACGACGTTGCGACTGTACAGGACTTTATTTACACATAAGCTGTATTTTTTTCTCTAAGTTGGTAACTTCCTGTGCGTTCCAATCTTTTACGTCAGATTTAGTTTTGTTGAAGGCCTTTTGTCCGTTCGAATGACATGAATATATGACACATCAACCTACGTTGTTCAAAGTGTTATTGTAACATCGTAAATCAGTACTCGACTCGTCGTAAATCAGTGGACGATGTCCACTTATAGAGTATGAGAAGTTCTCATACTCTATAAGTGGACACGCTGTTTACGCCTGGAGCCGCAAAACTACCCTGAATCGTACCTCCTGAATGGGCACTCCCACGCATCTTAACCACACGTCCACAACTTAACTCTGGACACATGTAAATGAACCTCGAACATTTCAGGCAAATACAATAGACAAGCCGCGCCACAGAGTACACTATAGTATAGCCGCGCGATGGGAAGGTCACGGGTTCAATTTAGTCAACAATATTATTGTTTTGTGGCTACAAGTATGTTTATGACTATCTGTGGCCGCTTTCCTTACGTTATTTGATAAATATGTATTTCACAGTTCCGTGACTGGCTTATATACAACGCACAGCAATTGATACATGAAATTGGAAGATATGTTTCTTGTCGGTCTTGTGGGTTTAGTGGTTGCAAGCTTGACTGTTGAGTATACCGTGCTATGTTCGATACTCTGGTCAAGGAAAAGATTATTGGAGTGTTCCATTAGAGTTCGACTAATTGCAATAGGCTTCCCATCCGATAAAATAAACTTCAAAACTTAACTGACGAAATGTATGTGAATTTTTACACTTCTCTGCCTTCCCCCTCGGGACTCACAACTATAACCACGCTTGGATTCCACAAGCGTGGTTATAGTTGTAAGTCCTCCAAATCAAACTCAAAGGCACAGTCACCCATTTGGCCTCTGAATCTCTCTAAACAACTATGGGTCAGGGTGACGGCATTTGACCTAATTTAAAAATAATGACTATTCACAGTCAACTAAACGCTTCCTGTCATTTTAATTGACGCTACAGACGATTTACTTTTACAGTTCTAAAGGCACGATAGCATAGTATTTAGCTTTCGTCCTGCCTACCTCGTTAAACCGTGCGTGAAGATACACGAATGTTTGTAGCTTAGAGCACATGATGCGTGACTGTAGTTAGCCTCAGCAATACCTACCAACAGGGTTGGCATGAATAACTCATTTTGATTTAATCAAACGATTTTTTCAATAAAAATCAATGATTTAATCAAAAATGTTTAATTTCACTTTCTTTCAAAGAAATCATTATACACAACAGATTTAGAAATTATAATTAAGTTACATACTAGGGTCGTTTAAATCTGAGAAATCAATATCATTATTATAATATTCGACCAAAAAAAACTAGTTCCAGCCTTTTCAACTCCCAGTCGGTTTCTTAATTTGCTCTGAACAATTCCAAAGGTGGAAAACACTCTTTTCACAGCAGCTGAAGAAGCTATCGCCCCAAACAATTGCTTCACTACTGGAAAAAAAATGACTGACCTCTTCGGTAAATATATTTTTGTGTAAAATCCACCCCTCTAGTGGTGTCACATTGTTTAATATTTCTTCTGCGAACATCACACTTCTGAATGGTTTTGATTTTGACATAAGGCAATGGTAGCATAACTTAACCATCATAGTTATTTCGTGCTTCCTCCAACGCACTTTCTTCTTCTTCATCTGTCAGTGTGAATTCTGTTTGCATTCACATGTCAGACAAAAGGGATATCCCCGCGGTGTGTCTGCGCAATCCCTTTAGGGCGCGTTTCGTTGTCCGCAAAAATATAGTTAAATTAAATATTAAAAAAACGTGATTAATTGGGATTAAAAAAAAAACATAATAACATAACATCACGCCTTGTTTCCCCGAAGGGTTGGGCAGAGGCGTACCTATAGCACAAAAAAAAAATCGTGCTTTATTCGTTTTTTTTTTTAATCATGATTTTTTCCATCCCTGCCTACCTCGTTCATTACAGTAATTAAGTAATTAAAACGAGGACGAAAATACTAAACGATCTGTAGCAATCTGTAGAATCCGGGGTGGTGAGTGGATTAAGTTGATTCAATGCGAACAATTTAAAAGGAAATCGTAACTAGTAAAAGTCATTAAGTAAGCAAAATCAACGCGCTCTGGTGCATGAGAAACAGCGAACTCCACCGCGACCTCAAGATGAATGTCTAGTAATGAAGTATCAGCGACTGGTACTTTATTAGTAATAAAAAAGCAAATCAAATGTCCATCGGTCTTTTTTTTTTTTTTGGTGTGAAATCCCCAAACGACTTCTCCCGCTCTGGGTGGAGCGGGAGGGCCTGTCAGACTTTTACTGACTAAAACCAACCCGTGTTCCTTCAGTTGCCTGTGCCAGGGCCACGGTTTTCTCTTTAGAATAACCCGCGACCCTGAGGCGTCGGCCCTATCGGACCCCGTCACTTTGAGCTGACATCTCTTTGAGGCGCGCGTGGAACACGACGCGCCGTCGACCCGGGCCTGGTCCTTACCGGACGGCAAACTACCCGTTGCTCGCCGTCCGCAAGCCCGATCCTACGGTGGCCGGGAATCTGCAGGCGACTCCCGACGCCCAGGGCGTCTCCTGCGGCGGCTAGTGGGGGCGTGAGGGCGCAAGGCTCTCTCCCTCATGCGCTCCGCCTCCTCCTTCGCGAGCATTATTGCTTCGCAGAAGGAGGTGACGGCTTTCCATTCCCTCTCGCTCCGTACCATGGCCTGGACCAGGGCCGGACACGAGAGATCGCCGCCGCCAATCGCCTCCGCAAGGACACTGCGGTGCTCCGCCCAAGCTGGGCATACCTCCACCGTATGCTCCACCGTGTCCTCCGGGCGATCCACACAATGGTGACACCCGGGCGTTTCCTCCCGCCTTATGCGAAACAGGAACCTCCCGAAACAGCCGTGTCCGGTGAGGACCTGTGTCAGGCGGAAGATGAGGATGCCGTGGCGCCTCTCCAACCACTCCTCAAAGAGGGGACTTATAGCCGCTATTGTGGCGTGCCCTGGGTTGCGACAATCGCACCCTCCATGTCGCCATGAGATCCCGCCGGAGCTCTGTCCGCTGTACCGTGATTTCTCGCGGCAGCGGAGTTACACCCCGGCGTTTTGCCTCCTCGCGCCACTCCCATACGTGCGCGAGGGCCTTTGCCTCCAGATCCCATGGCGGCAATCCGGCAAGGAGGCTCGCCGCTTCGCAGGAGACCGTGCGCTATCCCCGGACCAGCCGGATGGCCATGACCCTTTGTGACGCGTTCAACCGGCGGGCGGGTCGGCGCCTCAAAGAACGCGCATGGACCGCACGACTCCCGCGTAGAGCCTCCGACAGGAGACGTTTGGACCCCCAAGATTGGGCAGGAGCCGCCTCAAGGCAGCCCCAGCCCGCTCCAGACTGGGAGCCAAACGTCGGAAATGCTCCACGAAGTTCCACCGGCTGTCGAGGACGAGTCCCAGGTACTTCATCGTCGACTCGACCCCGATGTGAACCCCTCCCGCCGTTATCTGGGAACCCGACAGTTGCGCGGTCCGAGGACCATGAAAACACATGGCCTCGGACTTGTGCAAGGCTACTTCGAGTCCCAACTGCTGGATTCTCTCGACGATTGCCGCAACCCCGAGTGTCGCTTGTTCGGCCGCCTCCTAGTGCGACCTCCCCTGTGATGTCCACTGGTCTGTCCTTCTGTTCGCCCTTCTACTTCCACAACGTCGTAATGTCGTATTAAAGATTATCTACTAGGTACTTAATATACCGTTTGGCAATAAAAATGCTACCATTTGCATTGGTAAGCAAAACGATTAGTTTTTGTGTAGAGAAACTGATCATTAATTAAGAGAATTTCATGTTAGAATTTATTAAGAAGAAAAAGATCTAAAGTAGAAGTTTGAAATACGTATGTTTTATAGAGCAGTGGTGGCCCAGTGGTAACAGCCCCGTTTTACGAGTTGTAGGTCGTGAGTTCGAAGTTCGAACCCAGGCAGGCGCTTTACTTTGTCTAAATAAGGTCTTCAACCGCTGCTCTCAGAACGGTGAAGGAAAACTTCGTGAGGAAACCGGCACACAGTGGTCTGAAAATCGAGCTCCATACTCATAGAAATTTAATATGAGGGAAAAAAAAAATGGAATGTCCCTTTATATAATATTAAAGTATTGAGGGTATGCGCAGCTCCACGCGCGAGAAAAAAAATGTTTTGTTTTTTTTTTGCATGGGAGGAAACACTTAAAGTTGATTATTTTCGAACTGAAAGGAACTGAAGGGCTGGTACTCGCGAAGGAAGAAGGACTGCTACCCGCCAAAAGATACCATAGAAATCACGGAAAGAGGGGTAAGAGCACAGCTCCAAGCAATTTTAAACAAAATTGTTGGCAGACTTGGAAAATTCCTACGTTTGGAGTCTTCGCTGGATGGCAAAGAGATATGATATGCAAGTGGGGATTTTAAGGGCAAAGTTTGTACAAGCAAACTATAGCAGATGAGCGCAATTCCTGTATTTGTATGTGTTCCTTTGTGCCCCTGCGCTTAGTTTGTGGTGAAGAAAAGATATGGGAGAATCCAAAGCCATCTTCCAGTTTTCTGCAGACCTCTCTATTTCAAGTTTGCAAGCGAGAACAGCTTGAATATCACGGAAGAACAGGGTCTGATTGAAGCTGAGATTGCAGCACTGGAGCCGTCTATCATGGGAAGTCATGCTGTTAAGCACTAGTAAGCTGGGTATGCCGTGTTATTAGTATCTAATTAAAACTCAACCAAAATGACGGTGATTACCAAATGAGTTAGTTCTTTGAATGCAATTTGTAAAAAATGTATGTCATCAATATCGTTTTCTATTATTGTAATAAAAAAGGCTATTAACTAACTAAAACATACGAAAAGAGGTCGTAAACTTCATTTAACTACGTCAAAGATTGGAAAAATTAATAAAAATCCTACGCGCAAAGCGGCACCGAAAGGTGCATGAATTGTATGTCATCTTGATCACCTTGTGAGGTGCAATAGCTCATCTGAGCACCAGCCCTTCAGTTTCCATTTAGTTCAAAAATAATTATCTTCAAGTGTTTTCTCCCATACAAAAAATACAAAACAATTTTTTTCTCACGACTTTAATATTATATAAAGGGAGGTATGCCAGAGTTTTTTTTTTTAATCCCTGATATTAAGTTTCTATGAGTATGGAGCTCGATTTTCAGACTACTGTGCGGCGTCCGTGTCCAAGAACCAAAAATTCGAAGACATATATCTACCAACCCGCACTGGGCCCGCGTAGTGGATAACGGCCCACTCCCTCTCACAGAGAGGACGCATGTGTCCCAGAAGTGGAAACGTTATAGGCTGACTATGATGATGTTTTATTTGACGTCGTCTTAATTGCTAAACACTTTTTAACAACCATTTATTTACATAATATTGTTTATTCCACCAACTGCAGTGAAGGCAAGGCCTTATTTACTCGTATATGCACAGCGACTGCCGTGCCCGCCTGGCCGTCTTCCGCTGCCATTAAGGAAGTTAAGTTTGTGCAATAGGCCGTTATCAAGGCTCAGGTGGTTGCTCCCGCCCGTTTACCCGATAACACTATCTATGCTACCTCTTGCAAAATTCGAGGTACTAGCTAGATCTTTGACAGTCGTTACGGGTCGTCAGAAGCCCGGAAGTCGAACAAGCAATGTTACCAAGGGGTATCGTGTTACCCAGTAACGGGTGTGGAAGCCAAACTCAAAATAGTTGGGCAGATGCTCGGCGTGATGATAGTTCATTTTAGTTCGGTAATTAACCATAATGCTATTTGGCTATGAATGCATTTCTGAGTACCGGTTCGAAAGTTGAAAATGGTATGACAGGAACTTGAGAAATTACTGAGATGAAGAAATTGTAGTCTCCACGTCCGGTGGCAATCACTTTTGATGCAGTGACATCTGCGTATTTGTTTACAAAAAACGAACACAAAAATCTCTATGAATTGTACTTTTATGCACACAAAACTAATTCAATGTTAACGATATAAAAAAAAACAATGATCGAATCCTAAATTATCCACACGCTCATTTCAAGTTTAAGTTTAATAGCACAGTTAAACAACAAAAGAATTGTTACAAACAGAGATATTTGGCCTTCTGTTTCAACTGCACTGCACAGCTATTGTTAGTTGCCACTAAATAATATAATGTAGATAAATTAGGACTACTGGATCATCACCACTTTTGCACCTTTCGCCATGTCTCATTGAATTTTCCAAGCTTATAGATTAGTTATCTTGTTATCTATGTAACGAATTATTCGTTGTGAGTCAACGTGTGTGTGTTGTGACGGACAGACTTTCCTGTTGTTTTGATGGAAGCTGAAAAGTTTCATGTGCTGTACACACAGTGGGAGTCATTGAGTAAAGTTTTTATTGTCAGGTAATTGTATATTTCATGATTTACTAGCTTGTACGCATATTACGCAGTGATTAGTTATTATCAATCTAATTTTGTTTGGAGAGTTGGTTGCCTAGATAAAGGGCTTAGGTACTTCAGTACAACAATATACGTACTCCTATAAAATACCTATCATTTTTGGTGCAAGTAGAAGTGCCATATCAGAATAATACAGTGACCATACTCATTTGAATAGATCAACACCATGATCGGACTTTAAATGTAAAAAATAATATTGTGGGATCATGTGTACCTATATTAGGTGTAAAATGAACAGTAATACATCTAAATATACAATAAACAACATGTTCAAACATGAAAACATTACAAAATATTATCAGCAACATTCATTAGCAACAATTTGGTAGGCTTGGGTGCTCGGTGATAAACTTTATACGTATCTTACCCATAGATCGGCAAAATCTAAATCAAGTCTAAATCATGCTCCGCTCCTTCAAAGCTAGAGACGTTAACCGGTCAAATTACACAGAGTAAAGACATATGTAATTATTTTAACACCTTTTTTGCTACTATAGGATCCGTATTAGCTAGTAAAATTGCAATGCCTAGGGAACAAATACATACCCAGCCAACAACACAAACAACAGTATCTAGTACAAGTTAACTACTAAACATAACCCCAACTACTGAAGCAGAAGTCGGAAAAATCATAGACAATCTCAATTCAAATACTAGTGCGGGCTTAGATGGGATCAGTTGCAAAACCATAAAAAGTATTAAAAATCTAATATTAGCCAAACTCACGATGAGTATCAACTATTGTTTACAAAATTGCCACTTCCCGGACTCTTTGAAAATAGCGAAAGTTAGTCCTATCTTTAAATCAGGGAAAACGACTGACCCAGGTAATTATCGCCCTATCTCTGTCCTCCCAATTATATCTCAAATATTTGAAAAAATATTATATAAACATCTAGATGATTACCTCAAAACTATTAACTTCTTCTCTCAAAAGCAATATGGTTTCCGCGCAAAATCCAACACTTTAACTGCAACAATTGACCTTGTGACCAATCTAAAAAACAATATAGATGAAAAATACGCAGCACTCGGTATATTTATTGACCTGAAAAAGGCATTTTATACAATTTGCCACAGTTTCCTTCTCCAAACACCGCATGAAATCGTCATAAGGGATATTGCCCACGATATGTTCAGGTCTTATCTCTCTAATAGACAACAAATTGTTCGGATTGGTGATGTAAGTACAAAGTAACTGCGAAACTTTGACCTACGGCGTACCGCAGGGATCCATTCTTGGTCCCCTGCTGTTCATATTATATGTGAATGACATCCATAACCTAATTCTGGCAGGCGACATAATACTTTATGCTGATGATACTAGCCTATTTTTATTTGGAAACAATATCGAAGAGGTCATCGAACAAGCACAAAAAGATTTAGACAGTCTCTCTAGATGGTTCCAAGACAATTTGCTTACTGTTAATACCTCTAAAACTAACTATATTATTTTTTGTGCTAGGAAACAAAAAGTCGCAAACAACTCAAACCTATACGTCAATTACGAACCTATAACCCAAGTTCCTTCAGAGAAGTATCTTGGTCTCCATCTAGACAAACATCTGACGTGGCAGACACATCTAGATAAATTAAGATCTAAACTCCGTCCGATTGTCTGCTGCTTGCCGACATCTGTCATCTTGCGACATAGGTGTGGGGCACTGCAGCTAAAACGCATTTAAAACAAATCGAAACTTGTCAAAACAAAATAATAAAATTCTTATTCCATTACCACTTTCTAACTCCGACAGAAAAAATAAATAAATGAATGAATGAATGAATGAATGAAATGCACCGACCCCAGCGTGGTTTGACCAGACTCGATTAATCGAATGAACCCCAAGATTTGCACTAGCCCTTGAAGCCTCATGCTTCATGGTGCTACAAAGACCATTGCATATCAAGGAATAGACCGGGGGGCGCTTTAATGGTAGGGTGGTGGACGTGCCCTTAGGATAGGAAGGAGAGTGAGAGCCAATCGAGTAGTGCACCCTAAAATTAGCATTGGAATAGTGGAGAGGCGGGTGATATTTGTCTGTGGGAGGGCATCTTTTAACGACGTCGCAGCCGGGTTGATTCAGGTCGAGCTTCATCGGTGAATCTTCTAGCGGAGTTCAACTGGTTTCTCGGCTGTTTACTATGTCACTGCTCTTCTGTGCTAAATGTTGCTGTTTTCAAACTTTTCAATGTCTTCGTCTGTGGTCTCGCTAGTAACCGTTTCCGGTTTTTGTATATCTCGTTCTTGATCTTCCACCGTGTCCATCCAATAATTGAAGCGCTCTTGTCGAAATTTTGTATGTCTTGAGTTCTCGTTCAAGTCTTGATCAGCTGTTATTCGAAGTATCCAAAAGTAGAATGGGCACTGTTGGGAATCGAACCCAACTCAACACATTGCGCATGGTCTGCACGCGCAGGCAGAGTGTTTAGCACGTCATCGGCAGGCTGAGGCGCGGCGCGGTAACGATACTTACTTCCTCTGTCTTCATCGCGGCGGACGATACTCCTCTTACTTTAGTGTCATTATTAGCCGTTTGTCAGGAACGGTTTTATTATTGTTATAAGCACGGCATTAAACCCTTGCCTAAAATACAGGAGTCCACTCTTTAGATGCTCCCCGCGCTAACATTGGTCCTTCAAGGATCTCGTCGTGTTAATTTCAAAAGAAACGGTCTCAAAAAAAAAAAAAATAACTCGAGGCTCTTCAGTTGCGGTCTTCAGCGAGGACAGTTCCAGCAGGAATCATCAATACCTTGTTGAAGAAACTTCGCGTAGCACTGCACACGCCCAGAGGACGAAGTCATCCAGACGTCGACCGGCGTCGGGCTTCGGACCCGCCGAATGTTCGACTCGTCTTCGCGGGCAAAGAAGGACGAAAACTGCAGACCATCGTTTATCCAGTAGATGGTTTAGACATTTATTCGTTATTCCTTATATATAAGTTATTCCTTATTTATTCGTTTACTTAGTCTTATTTCATATGTTTAATTAACAATATTCAAGTAAGTGTTTTCGTTTGTCTTCAAGTCTTTTAGTGGCAATCATTCTTATTAATTGCCTTATATTTTTTCTAAAATCACTTCTATTCTTATAACGCTAGAATATAACGGTTAGATAATCCACCTGTTTACGCAGTTCCTTCACATCACTATAACAGCTGATAACTCGGCGACGTGCTTTCCTGTTGTCGCATCAGCTGTTCCTTAATTCGCGCCTAGTCATTCATTATCATAACACATCATCGCTATGGCTAACGAAACTGTTGAAAAAATAGTTAAAAAAACGCACATGTAACGCACCGTTTTTAGTAACTTACTAATATGCGTAAGATTTCATAGTTTTAAAAAATGATACCTTACCAGCTGCTCCCCGCGGTTTCACCCGCACAAATCCCGATCCCGTCGGAGCATCGGGACAAAAAGCACTCTATGTGTTAATCCAGTTCATAAACCATCCGTGTGCCAAATTTCATCCAAATCCGCTCAGCAGCTCTCGCGTGAAAGAGTAACAAACATCCATACACCAATATCTTAGGTGTTGGTGGTAAATAACATATTATTACTTGTGTTACAAGGTATTCATTTTTTAATTGTGGCATTGTTTACGCTGAGCCAGTGATGGTAGCAGACAGTAGAAAAAGAGATTGCAGTTTTATTAAATCATTTTGGCAATTTTGTTTGCAATTCAACGCATGCCTGTCATATGTCAACTAATTGCTGTGCTACCTATTAAAGATTACTTATCCGCTCTTCGATAATTTCCGGAATTCATTATACTCTTTCTATCTTCTTATCATTATGCCTATTACTTTATCATTGCTTGCAAGTTATGATTTCCATATATTATGGCTACCTGCCTCACTCAAATAAAAGCTGAAGAAGTCTACGCTTCAATCCGGACAGCATGTTGGGAATCGAACCCAACACAACACATTGCGAGCGGTCTGCACGCGCAGGCTGAGTGTACAGCGCGGCTTCGTCGTGGCGCGACATTCACTTTCTACCAAGACGGAACAAAAAAAAACTCATTCGATCACTAAATGTTTTTGCAGCACTTAACACTTAGCACTGGGACCGACCATTTGTGACAAACCTTTTTTTTTTTGTGTCGGGTAACGCTACCTGAAGCAAATTTTTGTAAGCGTTTTGTTACAAAATACTTTTTAAAACATTTTAAAACAATGCTTTAATTTTAATTTCCGATTCATTGACATAGGGTTTGTAGAGCTATAATACATAATTTCTAAAATAAAAAGAGTTATGGTGAAGGCGTAGAAGTAGCGCGATTTCAGTTAGAGAACTGTTCAGGGGCAGCGCGTACCTAAGAGTTTACATATACAGCTTCGAAGGCAAATGCCTCAAATATAAGGAACGATCTCACCAGGTTAGCTAGCTCGAGGTAGTCTCCTCAACCGCAGGCTGGGAATCAGGAACGCACGTATACCACTTTTGCACGGTTTTAAATTATTTTAATTTCGACACAGATGCACAGGCAAACAAATCGCGCCATATGTTGAAAACACGTCCGCCTCGGGCAAGGGTCCCGGGCAAACGGGGAGTTTGCCCGGGACAGAAAAAAAATATAAAGAAACTAAATTGATGACACTATCACAGATATATAAATATATAACACATGCATACTAGTAAATAAAAATATACAATCATAAACTATTAAATAAAAATATACAATCAAAAATAACATTTACAAAAAAAGGGCAAACACAGAAACGTAGTACCAGACGAAAAAACAACATTTGCTTAAGACCACCAGGAACTAATTACGGAAGAAAAAAATATACGATACGAAGGAGCAGAGTTGTATAATAAATTACCTAATGACATTAAAGAGATTCAGTCCTTTACATTATACAAAAGAACCATAAAGCACCATCTTGAAAGATTTCTCTAGGTTTTGAATTTGACCCACCACACTAATTTAATGTACATCCTCATATACTATTTTTGATAATTATTTACTAATTTACTAATTATAGGGAAGGCTGAAATACCTAGTCTGTATTCCCGAAGCATAACAGTACACATAAATGGTTAAATTTGTGATTGCTTATTGACTTGCCTTCTCGAATCAATACGTAAAAGTGCACTCATTTTTACCTTTTACCCACAACACTGTAGAAATTGTGTGTCTGATACGTAACATATTTCATTACTAAAACCTACCCTCCTCATAAGTAATTTTTATATTTCGTTTTAAGAATACCTTGTATTTCTCATAGTTAGTGAATCGTATTCTTCTTGAGAAAATAAATGTCATAAACCGTAAATTTCTAATCAGTAACAGCAATCATGTTTTTGTACTTTCTCATGTAGTCAACTTGATATACCTCAGCACACTCAGTAAAGTACGACCAGTTATCTGTGCCGTATGGATGATGACATTTTTTTTATCTAAAAAAATTGCTAAGTTACAAACGTTTTAAGAGAAGGACAGCACTATCGTAGAAGTGACGTCACGACTATGTAACATCTTACTAGCCGTATGTTGTCTGTACCGCGCGACAAGGACGGGAATAATCCCCTCCAAAACTTTTTAAGCGTGTAGCTTCTTCATATTTACATCGATTTAACATATTTTTTATTCTAATTTTTACTATGCCTGCTTTTTTTGTTGTATCATTTTTAATATAAGTCATCATCCCTATTATTGGTGACGCAGTGGCGCTGATTGTAAACGAAAATCAAAGAATTAACAAAAACCGATCGTATAAACCGTCATTGCTTAGATAACTTGATCGAAATGTATCTAGTAGTGGAAGTCTCTTTGAAGGGGCTCGTCCGGGCAAGTAGATACTACCACGATACCTTATCATCTGCTGCCAAGCATCGTTGTTGTGATCGAGTTTGAAGGGCCATAAGAACTGGTGAAATTACAGACAAATGAGGCACAAAGTGGGTGGAACACGGCTGTCAATGACGATGATGATGATGAGACTTTTTTGTCTCATGGGTTGGGCCTTTGTTAATTTGAAAACAGACAATATGTACGCTTTCAAATACATACATGCCTGCAAATAAATACAATGGAAATGTCTGTTTGTAATGTCAAAATATAGTCTCCGTGTTAAATGGCTTATTGGTGTTTCTAACACGGATATGCTAAGGCGCACTGGAATGGTGGGCATGGAAGCGATTTTGATGTGATCATGTTGAGCGTATGCCAGTGTCAGCAGACTACCCTAAACCGTTTAACGTGCACAGGGCGGGCAATACCTTTGCTACAAAGACGTTCTCAAACGTCACTATATTATGACTTGTGACATACCCGTTAGTGACAGGAGCTTGCTCGAAACCGAGAAAGGTGGCGCACTTCAATCACTAAAGCAACTGAATGTTTTGAAACAAATTAACTTGAAAACCTAGACAAGAAGAGCCAAATACGAAAAGTTGCCGAAAGCTTGCGTATACATAAACATACAATGATGCTGATCAGCTATTCTCTACAAGTCTACACGGTGTGACCGGGTTTTTAAGAACAAATTTGGTTTTGCACTGGCAGATAGCTGATGTTATAAGAAGTAACTTAGGTTAATTTATTTTAGAAAAATAGAAAATGAGCTTGCGCAAAAAAAAACTAAAAGAGAAAAAAAATATTTATTTTCAATGTAGGAGAGGTACCTACACCTTCTCTATCGAAGTAGTCGGGCACAGCTAGACACTAATAAACCTATTAATACTCGTAGTCACATATCTCATAACTTAACTGAAGAGTAAATATTGCCGTTTCCCAATGCTGGGACGCAGACCTCATCTCTGTGAGACTGAGTGGGCCGTAATCCACCACGCCGGGTGCGCGCCACGCGTGCGTGTTGTTGGATTACGGCCTCCAACCCGCAAAAGTAATCTCAATCCATCAACTCGCCTATCGCAGTCCACTGATGAACATACGCCTCTCCCAGGCCGCTCCACAACACCCTGTCCTCCGCCTTCCGTATCCAGTTATTTGACTATTGAAAAATCAGCCCTAAGAGTCACACAACATATTCTGGAAATAAAAATAAAATAAATAGTGTTTTCTGCTAAAAGTTAGTGCCTTACACTGCTGGCATAAAAAGGCGAGGCTTCGCCAGAAGGTTAACCTGATGCACTAAAGCCAAAACTCATCAAACATTACAACTTTCTAAAACACAACAGTTAATGTTCTGTCAGCAACAACACTTTGTTTACATTTCGCAATTCTTCTGGAAAAATTAATAATACCTCGAGATTGTTAGTTTTTTACATCAAGATGCCGCGTTAATTTGAGTAACTGTTATTTATCATGATTGCTCTGTCCCTATCTCAAAGCTAAACGACGAAATTGCTAAATTACGTGGTTTTTTTTATTATTTTTTATGAGAGAGTGACTCAAAAGTAGTGTTGTAGTGAATGCCACTGTCAAATAAATGTCGCAATCGAGGTTTTTTCACTGTGCAGCAACCAACCGTGAACGCGCGCCCGATCAGACCACTGCGATCATTTGTAACTTTAACATGTGTTTTGTGAACGAAATACTGATGTCTGGAAGATGTGAGTGATTTTGTGTTGTGCAGTTTAAAAAAATTCAGGTGCTGGTTTTAATATGCATTTTTCAATGCGTATGCTGTCTGACTACCGAATCGAGAAAAGAATTGTCGCATCTAGGATTTCTATACCATTTATTTCCAAAACAAGTGATAGTGAATATTCTCGGGACAATAGAAGTTTCCTTTGACCAATGCTGTGATGTTTTGTAATTTCGCATCGGCGGCAATAACTGCTCCATTCATTTATTCGCAAATAAAACTTTTCTTTGGATTCACACAATTCTGTATTTCTGGTGGTAGTAAACGCCTCTTAATCTATCGATATCAAATCTGCCTCCAATCAAACATGGCCTTACAGCTGTGGTAATGAAAGTAAATTAATTGAACAATAAAACGTGCGTGCACACAATGTTTGTTTGAGCGAGTAGCATGTTACACGGTAACTGCTCCGAGGGTATACCGGCCATCAAAAATGTATGATTCGTTTAACTACTGAACGAATGGTTTGAGAAACGTGCATGAGGAAAATGAAATAGGTCACAGCACAAAAGGTTCTGATATTTTCAGCATTGGGTAGGTACTTCTCGTACATGGCTGGAAATATTTCCCTGTTGAAGCAAGGAATAATAAGTACAAAATCTTCAGAATATCTACAGATGGCTACAAATCAAGCTATACTATTCCAGTATAAGGTGATCTCACATTGTATAGTGTTTTCGTACAATGAGAGGTCAGCATAAACTGGAAATGTATAGTTTGATATGTAACCGTGTGTACAAGGAAATACTTTTTTACAGAAAAAAAAAACAAAAGACTTCCAAAAAATACATTACAAAGCAAAATCTAAAACAACTGTAATTTCGTAAGTCGGTGTCTTTAGTTTTGTATTTTCGTTTTATACTACCGAAATTAAAGTTATTTATCACGTTGTGTATTTTTTGGAAGTCGGTATGAAAAAGTAATCGATACTCGCCGAACGCATAACTTCCTCTTTTCGGAAGTCGGTTAATAATAAACTTACCTGCATAAAAATAACATGCAGGTGTTTACTTAATCAGTACAATCAGTATACCTGCTTTTTCTGAAGGTCAATATAACTACAACCGATACAATTTCCTTTTGTTTCCCTCTTTTCCGCCGTCATGAAAGATAGCAGCTAATTAGTAGGCAAAAAATAAGCATTATTATCAACAATGGTATTATTACTATCAACGACGTTACTGCGTCATTTATCATGCACAAATACATTGTTCAAATATGGTGAACTTATTCAGAACAGCTAGTTATTTGATGTAATACTTAGTACAAATTCGTGGGCATAACGTGACATAATAATTACGTTTCTAATGTAATACGATTATGGTTAATAGACTATGGAATATAACAGTAAGGAGTATTCAACAGTTTTTAAGTACTTTTGGATCGGCAGGGCCATTTAGAGAAGTGGTCTCGTACTTTTCGTGTGTTATTTAATTTTTATTTGAATGAAGGTGGGTCTCTGCTATCTAGCCATGCCAAAGGCAAGCTGGTCAAGGTATTAATGAAAACCTTATTAAGTAATTTGTTTGTTGTTGGAGTTAAGATAAGGATCTATGTGAAAACTAACTGAATTTTGCACATGATTCTAGACACCCCAGCGTAGATAGTTTTCGTCGGTTATCAAATCTGTTGTTTCATAGAAAATTGCAATACCTATCTACGCTGTCCAAATGTGTGGAACATGTTTTTTTTTTAATTACCGACGAAAAAACCCCTACTCTTTATATCTACAGTCGTACTTACAATGAATCGTCGAGGATTCGCAGAGACCAAGTGTCACTTTTGGACAAAGTTCATTCCACGAAGTAAATATACGAGGGTCATTCCCTCATTTGGACAAATATTGGACTAACCTACCAATTACTGTTCCAACTCCGGATGTTTGAACGCTTAATTTATTTGTAAAACTACGCATTTGCTGGTCGGAAATGTTGGCAATATATTGCACAAGGCATGGGGAACCACCATATTATCTTGTTGAAGAGGGAACTGAAAATGAGTGAGTGTTAGCAGAGTTTCCATGATGTTAGCAATACGTATATAAAATAGGAAGTATTTTTTTGTTCCGAAAACAATCTGATTGCTCTTTGTGGTAATAAAAGTTTCCCACGACGTTTTTTTGAAGTTGTATACAGATATTAATGGCAACATTAGAACATCATAAAAGTCAAATTCTATTTTGATATCGTCATGATACTAGAAGCGTTTGGTGGTTCATCTTAGCCGAAAGACGTTCACTAAATACTGCGAAAGATGCTAACTACTAATAATGTAAGGTATTTAATTAAGTATATCAGGATCGTAGCAAGTGACCTTATTAGTTTCTGCCTACCCCATGGGAAGAAGCGTGAGTTTATGTATGTGTGTAATGATTAAATATTTATGTTTCAGGAGCGTGTCTCGTTCACCATCACCATCACCGTCTACTCGCGACTCGCTTCGAAATACAGACAGCGCCAGTGAAACGTTGGACAATGACAAAGTATGTACAAACTTGTTCCTTTGAGTGCTCCGAATATACTGAGAAGGCTAAGCCGGACTCAAGTTTGAAATAAAACTTCTGTATGCAAATGAAAACAGCTGTTTAAAATTATGGTCTGAAGTCTTGCTTAGGTGGTTTTTATTAATATCAAATGTTTAGGAGTGTATTGTCAAAAAAGAAGTTCGCAAAATATCACCCGTTCTGGAAATATTTGCCACATGTCTTTCTCAATATAGGAAGCTATGAGATGCTAAACTCTTCACCACTCTCGTAACATTTCAAAACGAACCGTTAGCCAAGGGGTGCCCTGATTTTCGCCGTAGAGCGACCCCAGCAGTGGCAGAAATTCTGACCAAAACCGTTCCCGGTTTTTTGAAAAATCTATTGATAGTGATGGATTCTTGGTTAATGTTGACTCCCAATATGACGTTCCTACCTAGCATTTAATGTAGTAGTTTGTTGATTCCAGACAAGCGAGAGCTCAGTGCACATCCCGTGCCACGCGGGCGGCGACTCCGCGTCTATATCGAGCGGGGAGCTCGCCGTCACAGTGGTCAGTGCCACCCCCTCGCAGAACAAGGACAATCCCAGGGTGAGATCTGTACCCTAATTGCGTAATACACAATCAATCGGAATCTGAATAGTTTTGAAACAGATTGCTAATCCGTTGCTTCATAAGTTCGATAAAAAATTCTGCTCAACCATGTAAATAACGCAATGAATGTTGTTGAACTGTCAAAATGAAACAGATCGTTTACGAAAATGTGTTACGCAATTAGGCTGCTGTTCTGTGATTCATTACCAAGGTATTATAAGGTTGTTTTGGCGCTTGGGCAAAATTGGAACTAACGCCGCCATCTTTTCTGCATTTCAAGCGGCATTTCACAAAACAATTGCACAAATGTTTACCAACAGCTCGCCCCTGTCAACGTCTTTCGAGCGCTTACATATCCTTGTAGCCGTGAACAAAGATATACTTGATCGTCATGGGTGGCAAACATCCGGTATCATATAGGCAACATTATTTAACGGCCGAACCCAATAATGTATCTATTTCCAATTTTGGCGTACTGGAGATAGAAAAACCTATCAATCTCAAACCTTAAAAACTTGTTGACAGCTATTTGTTTGACGGAGACAGATAGATAAGATAATATTTATTCTTATAAGCATGTAAATTTTTTACAAGTTGAGTGCTTAATCTAGACTTAAAGTACACAAATAGAATTGTACTGTCTATACCACAAAAAATTGTGTTCATTATTACCCATTTAGGCAATTTTGTGTTCATTAGCATTTTAGAAACCTGGTGACACCAATCTATTAAAGCGTGCTATAAACTTACGGTAAACATGAGAAAACCTTAATAGTTATCGGTAGAGAGAGTTGAGAGGTTGGCTAATATTTAATGCGCTTTTGTTACAAAAAATCCCGCGGTTCAGGTATCAACAAAGGAGAATGCCAAGATTAGGCTCGAAACATGTGTAGCGTCCGACAGACTTTCTATAATAATGATATTTGATAATAAAAAACAGTAAGAATTATACATTATAAATGAAATCTGTAGAAGCCCACCGTTGAAAACTCATTTTAAATAGTTATTCAATATATCAACACATTTCATAATCTACAGCTTCAATAAAAATGTTGCCAATACTAAAATATTTATATCGATACGAAACTTCTCTTGCAAATCGATTGCAAGAATATCAATATAGGACTATGTAAGTGAATTAATTACTTACTTATGTCACTAAACATATTATTATATCAATTAATAGCATTTAGTTACATTTTTGAATATGTATTTTGCAATAAAGTAATAATTAAAAATAATTCAATTCGATTATCGATACCGTTTCGCATAGTTTATTCCTATAATGCTGGCAACACCAGATGTCAAACTTTAACTTGAATCTGTCACTGTCAAAAAGTTGTATTTACTTCTCCCGCGTGATATCACCAGTGACGAAGTGTTTCCGTGTTTTTTTGAGTTTTGTATTGTTTATTGCTGTGTTTCAGGACTCCGATTTTCTACTAAATACGTAGTCGTATTTGGCTTTTAAAACGGTACCCGAACCTGTATTATTCATTGCTTAAATCAGAAGTATTAAGTGGTCAACTTTACAGATCTTTAACTTTGTTTGGTGTTCTTCTAATAGAAAACTAACTATACCATGTAATTCTATAATTATTTCCCTTTTTTTGACATATAGTTCATCTTTGTCGGTTCTGGCCGAGTCTTGTGGGAAACTTTGGCATTCTCCTTTAGGTTTCTGATAACAGAATCGGATGTATATTTACTTACTTTTAAATGTTGGCTATGGAATATATATATGGAATGCGTTTTGCATCGATCGTAAAAATCCCACGATTCCGGAATCGACAAATTTTGTGTTTCTTTTTTCTGACTGATCGGATTCAATTCAATTCAATTTATTCAGTAACAATTCACATTGCGTTCGAATATAATACATCATGAAACAATGACAAATACAATAAAAGCAATTCAATTAAAATTATAAAATATTATTTAGATTAAAATACCATCCAAACACAAAACAACAAGTCATTAAGTCAAAAATAGTAGAAATCCAAACGAAAAACAATAATAATAATTTAAAGATGTCATGAGCACGGAACACAATAAAACACCATAAACAAATAATACATGTCAGTTTGAAAAAATAAATAAAAATAAAACATTTAGAATTACAGATCATCTAATGAGTAGAGACATCTTTCCAATAGGAATGCCTTGAGCCTTGCCTTGAATGAGCCCGTGTACAATATGCTTTTTAACTCTAGCGGTAACGTATTAAATATTTTAACTGACTGATACTGTGGACTATGCTTAACTATTCCAAAAGCCGGGGTGATTTTGTTCCCAAAGTCTTTTCTACGCGTTTTTTCCCTTACCAGCCTGTCATCATCTGTTTCGTAGTCATAAAGATATTTTTTAAAGCTGTTCAACAGTACTACTACGTAAAGGCTAGGTACTGTGAGAATACCAAGTTCTTTAAAATATGGTCGACAGGTGTCTCGTTGAGAAATGCGGACCATGGTTCGGAGCGCTCGTTTTTGGAGTATGAATGCCCTATGCCAGTTGTACTGGTAGCTGTTTCCCCAAAACTGTATGCTATACCTGAGTTTGGACTCAACCAGCGCATAGTATACCATTTTTAAATGTTTTATGCTCACTTCATCCCTAAGAGTTCTTAAGGCATAGCAAGCAGAAGATATAGATGAATCCAATGCTGCTAATTCCATCTTCCAATTTAACAAATCATCAATAAAAATTCCTAAAAACTTGACTTCCCTGACAAGCTCTATTTTAACTTTGTCAAGTTCAATGGCCATAGTGTCTTTATTACGGGCAGTTGTTTTAAATAACATAATGTTGGTTTTAGTTGTATTTATCATCAGCATATTCGCATTAAACCAAGAATGAAAGGCCTCTAGAGCTGCATTCACCTTCACAGTAAGGTCTTGGATATCGTTAGCTGCAACAACAGCATTTGTGTCATCCGCAAAAACTACAAGTTGTATGCCCGGTAACCGTTTATATATGAAATTGATTAGGTCATTAGTGAATAATATGTATAATAAAGGGCCTAAAATTGATCCTTGAGGCACGCCGGTTGTAATGTTTAACATAGATGACCTGTAGTTACTTTTATATCCGTTTGGTTTAGTGGAATCAAGTTCGACAAACATTTTTCTATTTCTGAGATAAGAAGAGAAGAGTTGTAAAGCTATACCTCTTACGCCATAGTGCTCCATTTTGATGATGAGTAGTTTATGGTCAATCGTGTCAAAAGCCGAGCTTAAATCCAAGTAAATACCAGCTACCCTCATTTTACAATTTATTTTATTAATTACATCATTTAATAACATGTAAATAGCATCTCCTGTACCGACATTCTTCTGGTATCCAAATTGTCTAAAGTTAATAACTTTATTTAAATTAAGATGTCTACCTAAGCGTTCTTTTAAAACTTTTTCAAAAATTTTTGCCAAGGTCGGCAACAAAGATATGGGCCTATAGTTTATTGGGTTCGTTTTTGTGCCTTTTTATGAATTGGGGCGATCTTAGCAATTTTAAGTTGTTCCGGGAAAATGCCTTCTCCAATACACTTATTATAAAAAGTCGAGAGCGGCTCAGATAAAATTGGTAAATTGTCTTTTATTACTGATATTGGCATTTCATCATAGCCACAAGATTTCTTATTTTGCATACCATTCACGATTTTTGAAATTTCACCCGGAGTGGTAAGCGAGATTTCCATATCGTTTTCCACTCTTTCCGTGCTTTGTTGAAGAAAGACGACTGCGTCTTGACCATCATTACCAGGCATTATGCACTTGTGGTCGAATTGCTGTACTAGAATGTCAGCTACTTCCTCTGGGTTATCTATTATTAGGTTATGTATTTTAAGTCGCACTTCCTCCCGCAATGTTTTAACCCTGTTTGTACTCTTATTTATAACTCGCCAAATTTCCCTACTTGAGTTTTTTGATTGATTAATATTTTCACTGACTGTAAGTTTTTTTGCATTGGAAATTACCCTTCTAAAAATTCTAACATATTTTTTTTTGTAGTTGAGGACACTAGCATCAAGTTTATTTCCACAAGAGCATAATAATCGTTTCATTTTACTCGAGGTCTTCACACCTCTTGTGACCCACTTTAATTGAAAATGACGTCTTAATTTAATTTTTTGTTTACGTTTTCTAAAACTGTAATGAAATACTTCAACAAAAGTCTTCAAAAATGTGTTGATTCCCATATCACTCCAGTTATGTTCAAGTATTCGTTGCCCAAAATTCACACTATTGTTATAATTAAAAACTCTCTTATTTACTATAATATGATTGTTTTCATCAAAGTTATTTATAACATTTTCGAAAGCGAATTCACCCAGTAGAGCTCCGTGTCCATCTGCCAAGCCATTGTGGTCTACTACACATCCCTCTACACAGTCATCAGGTAAGTTAGTTAGAATGTTATCTATGCAGGAACAAGAGTTATTGCGCATAAACGTATGAGTATTAACTAGATGTCTAAAGTTATAGCATGTCAACAGGCTAATGAACTCAGTTCGTTTTCTGCTCTCTGTAAGGAGGTCGATATTAAAATCCCCACAAATTACACACTTCCTATTAAATAAATGCTCCAGCAGTTTTTCAAAGCTTATCATAAATTCATTAAAATTCTTATCATTGGGATTACGATAACAACAACACAGATAGAGACCTGAACTAACATCCTTTACACAACAAATTTCGAAACTTTCAACCCTATACAGTTTATTTATTACATCTACAACTTCGACTTTTCTGTCTGTATACGCTAAGATTAAGGTTCCCCCCCTTTTCTTTTTAGTTCTTGTATTGTAAGAGACAAGATTGTAGTTTTCTATATTTAATAAATTTACAGTTTTATCATTCAAGAAATGTTCACTTAAGCATACATAGTCTACCCTTCTTTCAAGCGTTTCTAAATAAATTGACAATTCATTTTTCTTATTGCTAATTCCACACACATTCTGATGACAAATACTCATTTTAAATGGAAGACATGCTGACAATGAATTTACAATTTTATGTGATTCTAAAGCAGTATCTTTATTAGTCACGAAAACATGCTGACTGTTGTGTGACTTCATCCGTTTGTAACGCGGAATTAACAAATTTTGTTTGTGTTAGGATACCGCTATCAATCGATGAGTCGTTAAAGTCCGTTTGGGTAGAAGCGTTTTTAAGATACTTTACTCTACTACAATATATAATTTTGGTAATTTATTTTGTAATTTTTATGCAAAATTTCTCTATGAATTAGTCTAGATGCTTGCCATTTATTTACCTTCTTCGGTTGTCTGTCATAATGATTTATGTCTAAAGAAATGAACATTGAATTTTCACAATTATTACACACAAGTTTTACTGAATAGTTTAAAGCATTTGTGTTTATGAAGTCATTATTATAAATTTTGCCAACTAAAACATTTGTGGACTTTAATTGGCACAGAGTGTAGTGTAAGTATGTCTGAACTAACATTGGATTTTTATCATTAGAGCCTGCCAGTATCAGTACAAAATCAGATTTGGTATAATCAATGCACATAGATACACAAGACTTCAATACTTCATCCACTGTAGAATACGGTTTTATAAATGAAGTAACGAAAAAGGAGTCTCCTAAGTAATACTGTAGTATTTGTCTTACTCCGTATCCTGTTTGGTCTGCAAAAATCATAACTCTATGCTTCCTTCCGCTGCTGTTCGCTGCCATGTCTTCTTGTAGCCTCTTAACGTCACTATTTTGAGTATGCTGCTGGGTTTTGTGTGTAGATAGCTCGTTAAAAGCCCCCTCCTTCGAGAAGTTAGCATCCTTTCCAGTTACTTCACTTCGTTTTTGTCTCGTAGTTGATATGAGAAAATCATCGCTATGAGTATTTTTGCTCAGTGTGGCAGTACAGGCGTTGGGTGATATTATTACTTCCTTAGCTGACTTTTTATCGAGTAATGTAGAATTTTCTGTCGATAATGAAGTATCCGATTTTCCCTCTACCGTAAGTGTTAAATGGGAAATATTGAATGGTGTTATGACAGGAGAATCCTTTGCTCTTGTTGGTGTAGAGAAACTGTTTCTTTGTGAGTTGTTCCGGAAACGTCTCGGAGTCGTGCACTTTTTGTCTGACAAGGTAACTTTTTTATATGCATCAATGGTCGTTTGGCAGTTCCCTAGATCCATCTTCAATCTAAAATTCTCGCTATTCAAGTTCTCAATCTCTAAGTGTGCACTATGTAATTCTGCAGTCAGCTTTTTGACGGTTTCATTGAGGTTCATTATCGTGTCACTATCATTTATTGACATATTAGGCACGCTCATCATAGTGGAATCAAGTAATGCTGAATTATTATAGTAGAGATTATCGAGTGAACTAGACTTATGTGGTTTTCTAAAAGTTACATTTTCGGACTCCATAATTCCTATTAACGGTTGTATCTGTTCGTTGTGCCACCACTGAGAAAAGCAGCGAATAATAAGCCAATAATAATATTAAATGGCTGTAGCAATTGCAAAGCAAAAGAAACACACAAAATGACCAGTAATCTTGTAACAAAACAGATAAAACACTGACAAGCAAAAAGCAGCAAAAAAAAAAAAACTTTCCCTGGATTCGAACGTGCACTGTACTGCTTGCTATGTACGTATATTGGCCTCTACGCTATACTGACATATGGAAATATGATGAATTATTGCTTTAGTTAGTTAATCTTAAATATCTGTTCCTGAGTAATTGCGTATATTGTGACTTTGTGACCATATAAGGTAATCCGCCGCCACCCGCCGGTCCGCGCGCACGGGAGGATGAGTCACTGATTTTCGTTCACAACACAGTTCTTTGTTCGGTATTTTACATCAGGTTTTTTGTTGTTTATTCACACACTGTTTAATTATTGATAATTTTGTTATGTAGGTTCCAACACTTGAATTATCACGTATTGTTCGATATAAATTAAATGCACAATAGTTAACTTTTTTAAAATTTATACAAATAATTAACACGGAGCTGCCAATAGCTGCTTGCGCTCGTAAATGACTTCGTGTTTCGATGCATATACCTACCCAATATTGTAAATATCCCGGGGTTATTTTATAGATAAATATTTTTAGAAGTCGCTTCCATACTGAACACCGGGCTAGTTATGCAATCCCGGTGTTCCTGGCATCCCGAGTTAAAAAAAAAAACTTAAGAAACCGCTTCCATACTTTCAGAGCTTTACTTTAGGTAAATATGCATCCGAATATCCGATCTCTAGTTATCAATAACCAACACGCAGTGAGCTACCGCTGTTATCGATACTCCTTCATAGCATTGGTTTTGCATTAGTACAAATACAAGTAGATATTTATCAGCATAATATACCTCACCAAGACCAGCACCCTGATTGCGTCAATCACAAGCCGAGGGTTTGAAGGAAATCGCCCTATTTCCAGCACGCGTAACAAACCATCATAGAAACGGGATTTGTCGACGAAAGAATAGAAACAGTTACGGGATAAAGACATTGGTGCCGATTCTCTTGTCTCAAAATTCTCTAAACTAGACTAAAACTTAGTTGTACCTGTCAAAAGACGATTTCCCATTCTGAAATTGACTAAAGTGACACAACTTAACTATGTTTTAAGTAGACAGCACTAAAATGGTTGATAATTATCATTCCCAACGAGCAGTTTGGTTTCCGTCCCCAACACTCGAGTATCCACCAGGTCCACCGTATCGTAGAGCACTTGTGCGCCGGTATGCAGCGTAACGCGACGACGGGTGTGCTATTCTTCGACATAGCGAAAGCCTTCGACAAAGTCTGGCACAACGGCTTTATATTAATTTAGTGACAGGTGCTATTCTGAATTTGACCTAAAATGACAGTTTTTCACCTAAAATTTAGATTGTTTAACTAAATCTGACTATTTTTAATCGCGATTAAAAAGGTTTGGAACAAAATTAGTCGTCATGAACTAAAATTCACCCCAACACATCGACTTCAGGTTCAAAAACAGTACTGCATCTTTTTATCTTTTCTTTTGCTTGTATCTCGAAAAGTGTGTGTCCTATCGCAAAAATAATGAAAATTTTAATCCCCTTTAACGCCTAGAACTCAACATGTAGGTAATGATTTTTCATATTTTCTATACAAAAAGTTAAAAATAACATATAAAGCACGTCGAAGATGAACCCCACAGCGCGCCTTGGCTCAAAAAAAATTCACGCGGTAGGGCAAACATGTACCACGTGACGTGAAGACGTGGAGTCGCGATTGTCAAATTCGATTTACGTTGTGCCATAACTATTTTTAAATTTAGTGATTGTATTTTGCAGAATAGCTCTTAGATTCTCATAGATAAAAGTAAGGAATTTAAGTGATAGTTTAGTTGGTTTAGTTCGGTGTACAAAAGAATCGGCACCGTTGTAATTTTGTTTAAGATAACTTTCATTTTGTCTATTCGTCCATCGAGAATTTTCTACGATGGTCATGCAACACGTGCTGAACGCTTATAACCAGCAGTAGCCCTCCACACCTTCATAACGCCAAACACCAGCTGTTTTCTGTAAGTAATTGATACTCACACCACAGCTTGGCACTTCTCCGGCGAAGGCGCTCGACGTCGCGCGCACCAAGAAGAAGAGCTGGTACAACTCGCTGTATCCCACATACAAGAGCAAGTCTGATGACTTCAAGAGACTCTTCAAGGACTTGCCAGATGATGAGCGGCTTATAGTTGGTCAGTATGTCTTTGTTAATCGAACAAATATGTCCTAACTTAATATAAATGCGAAAGAAAGTTTGATTGACCATGAGAACTACAACATTTTACTTTTTATCTCGATATTCCTTTTTATGATCGAGACTTATCCGGGTGAACCGTGGGGCGCAGTAGAATACTAGTTAAAATAATAAAATAATGAATAATCTATCCATACATAGTATAAATTAAAGTCCCGAGTTATGTATAAAAGCCTAAGAATAGATATTTTCTCACCCCGTCTCGAGAAGGTTACATAACATAATATAACATCACGTCTTGTTTCTTCTTCTTCTGTACCTATTTTAAATCTAGCATTTCATAACTGACTGATGCTTGAGAAGAAATGCCGTAACAAACTCAGAGGTCATATTTTTAATAATTGAACAGAAATAGGAGTTACTTTGTTAAGTTTTACAGAAAAACTCAAGGAAAATTTGCACCATTTAGAAAAGTGTTTTTTTTTTACTTTTCATAAATTATAGCTTTTTGCAAAGTTCAAGGATTATGAGAATGTAGAATGCAAGAGAGAGCGAAGCGAGCTCGAAAATTTAAGCACCCTGTCTGGGAGCTGGTTTCCTTTTGAAAATTTGTACAGAATTAGGAGAACTTACTTACGTCGACTTAGTGCCAATTTCACCAATGAACTGAACGTGATCAGCACATCTAAATCGCGTTCAAGAGCTGTCAGTGTCAATATTCCAGAGAAAATAATGACACTGACAGCTCTTAAACGTAGTTTATGTGCCGATCGCGTTCATTTTCATTGATGAAATCCACCCTTATATACACTTGGGAGCAAATAAATCGAGCCACTTCCTTTTTCACGCATTATGGTTATTATTTTTGGTATTATGGAACGCATCGATTCGAAACATATATCGCCTAAAAGGGTATTTAATAACCTTTACAATGAGGGTAGTTAGTTGTCAAAATTTCATTTTAATTAAAGTTTAAAGGGTAGAATAAAATTATCGCATTTAATTTGCTTATGACATTTTTATTGTAGTCTGTTAAGAAAAGATTAAATTTGAGGTTTTTGTTAATCATACCCATATTACTTGTTATTGTTGTCTTTATCTGTGTCTGTGTAATCAAAATAACCTGATAAAAAGGATACTACACCGACGGAAGCTGCCCAAGTTGTAGCTTTACTTGAGGTTGGACACGGACAACGTGAAGTGGTACGCAGACTTCATTTGAGTCGTTCAAAGGTACAGCGGGTATACCGCAGGTATCTGGAGACTGGTGCTTTTGTTCGGCGACCTGGAACTGGCCGACCACGGGCAACAACAGAACGTGACGACCGCTTTATTGCAACCAATTCGTTGCGCGACCGTGGACTTAATGCTGTTCAGCTACAGCAAGCGTTACGTGACGTTCGAGGTGTCGCAATCAGTAGGTGGACAGTGAGACGAAGACTAAAGGAACGAAATTTAACATCACACAAACCAGCAACTGGCCCAAAATTGACTGTAGCTCATCGCCGATCTCGCTTGGAGTTTGCTCGAGAACACATTAATTGGACGTTAGAAGACTGGAGGTCAGTTTTGTTTTCTGACGAGTCAAGAATCTGTCTTTTTAGCAATGACGGGAGAAACCGAGTGTATAGACGTCCTGGTGAAAGATTTGCCCAATGTTGCATTCGAGAAACTTTGAGTTTTGGTGGTGGTTCTTGTATGGTGTGGGGAGGAATTTCTCTAGACGGAAAAACGGAACTTGTCTTCGTCGACCCCGCCAACGATGGCAGTGGTAGACTTGGATTAACAGCTGACCGATACATAACTGACATTCTTGAAGACCACGTAATGCCGTATGCTGGTTTTGTCGGAGAAAATTTCTTGTTTATGCATGACAATGCGAGACCTCATACCGCGCAGATCGTTACGGAATACTTGTCTGCGATCGGGATTCAACAAATGGTATGGCCAGCACGAAGTCCCGATTTGAACCCGATCGAACACCTATGGGACGAGCTAAAACGGAGAGTCCGAGCCAGGGTTCCCGCTGTTTCATCCATTCCCGAGCTTAAAGTCGCTGTGCTTGAAGAGTGGGAGAACATACCACAATATGTCATCGTAACTCTGATCAGATCGATGACTAATAGGCTACAAGAATGCATCAGGGCACGGGGGGGTAATACCAGTTATTAAGAATATTTTTTTTGCAATAATTTTGTTTTTTATTGTTTTTATGGACTGTTTTAGCCCTACTAAATTTTCTATCAAAATTACCATTTTTCTTGCAGAGCCAATAATTTATCATTCAATAAGGTTATTATTCAATAATTTACCCTCATTGTTAAGGTTATTAACTTAACTTTTAGGCGATATATAGTTCGAATTGATACGTTCCATATTCCCAAAAATATTTACCATTTTACGTGAAAAAGGTAGTGGCTCGATTTATTTGCTCCCAAGTGTAGATAAGTTTAAGCCATGTTTGTCTTACAGTAACTTAGGTATAAGTATCATGAAAAGTTTGAACAGCCTGAGGCCCTTCGAACCTAACGTACAAGCGGGGCGCCCGAATTCCTGAGTTTGTTTCACTCGTATTATTATCAGGCTTTTTATATTCATTTTTTAAGCCTAATCCTCCGATGTCCGTCCTTCCGTCCGTCCGTCTGTCTGTCAGCGGGCTTTATCTCATGAACAGTAATAGGTAGACAGTTGAAATTTCATAGTGTATTTCCATTGTCGCTCAAACAACAAATATTCATAAAATAAAGTAACAAATTAAAGGGCCCCATACAAGAAACGTGTTCTTTATTTAAATTTGTGGTGTTAAATACTTTACGGTAATACGGAACCCTTCGTGTGCGAGTTCGACTCGCACTTGTCCGGTTTTATTCACTGTGGCTAAGCTAAGTACAGTTTTAAGGTCAAGGCGGTGTATTCTGAAAGTTTGCAAGTATAGGTGTCACATACTTTTCTATTTTGATTAATTTGTCTGGAAATATGAAATATCGCTCAATACTCCACTGAAATATTTAATATGAAATGCAATCATTAATATTGTAACACTGAATATTTAGTTTTAGATGTAAAAGAAGCGTTAGGACTGAAATGGCCCTGTACCTGTACCCTCGTGACCAGCTCAAATGCCATCAGAAACTATGCCTGCGGGGAATACTGGCGTGATGTCAGTCAAACTCAATCTCGAAGCATTTATATCAATAAAACTTTTTTTGCAGGCACTTTTGAATTGTCAAGAAGTCGGTTAATCAGAAATATTAAGCTAGTTACCCATTCCAAAGCGTAGTAGATACCTATGAGGAAGGACGAAAAGGAAACTACATGGAAACTCATTAAATAAAATATTATTACAAAAAGATTAGTTACGTCATGAATGTTGATCCTAGTGATAACGATGTAAAAAGACATACACGTTAAAAGCGTCTAATGCAAAAAATAAAAATGCTGTACCACATGATGTTGATACAATCACAGATAATATTATACTACATACAGATACCCAATCCCATACAAAGAAATGAAACCTCCCTAAGTCTGGCTATTGAGCTGGCAATTTTTCTTCGTCCAATTTTTCAACAGATGGCAGCATCAGCGACTCACTAATTGCCAGAGACTAGTTTTACAACGCCATCTAGGAACCAACTTCTTTTAAAAGTTTCGTGCAATCCTTTAATATAAAGTTGTATAGTTCCGGGTTAAAAATAATAATAAAATAAAAGTGTTTGATTTAAATAAGCAACAATATTGGAAACTGTGATGAGGCGGGATCAATTGAGT
The DNA here is from genome assembly GCA_963555695.1 of Dasypolia templi. Taxonomy (NCBI): domain Eukaryota; kingdom Metazoa; phylum Arthropoda; class Insecta; order Lepidoptera; family Noctuidae; genus Dasypolia; species Dasypolia templi. The sequence continues at coordinate 1,748,753 of OY743148.1, read as the reverse complement.
AAAACGCCATCTATTGCAAAAAGCTCTAAACAAAATTATTAACAGATGGTTATTTTTATCATTAAAAGGGTTCGAATTGAAGTTAAAGGCTTAATTTTTTTTTTTTTTTAAATACGTGCATTATGAGTGGAAATAGATAAATCAGCACTTAACAGGGAAGTTTTGACTTTTACCAATCATAATTCAGCCAAATTCTGCCGTATGTCGCTTTTTAATTATTGTTTGTTTCATAATAGTTATTTATGCTGCCATCTATGATTTCTTTTCAAGACAAATTATAATTTGTTCGAGTTGAGACCCCATGACTCAATAATACATCGTTCTTTGTTTCTGTCGCCAGACTACTCGTGCGCACTACAGAAGGACATCCTGGCGCACGGGCGCCTGTACGCGTCGCAGAACTACCTGTGCTTCTACGCGAGCATCTTCGGATGGGAGACCTGCATGACCACTCGGTGGAAGGACGTCACTGCCATCACTAAGGAGAAGACTGCACTTGTGAGTAAAAGCCAATTATTTTTAAAAGAGCAACCGTGGAGTTTCTTGCCGGCTCTTCTGCATAGGAAACGACCCATTGGGACCGTGCACCTAGCTTCTGACGTTTCATAAGTGCCCATGTAGGTTGTAAAATAACATAACATCACGCCTTGTTTTCCCCGAAGGGTTGGGCAGAGGTGTACCTATAGCACACCCACATTTCACCAGATATGCTTAAGCCCCATGTAATAGGGGGCGAACCTATTGCCATCAACCGGGCACAAATCTAAACTCCGGGCTGCTACTGAGAAATTCTAGATAGAAAAGCCCAATAACACTTTGCCCGACCTTGGAATCGAACCCTGGACCTCATGCTCAGCAGTAGCTCTTGCGACCACTAAAATATTTTGATTTTGCATACTCCCGTCTTTTCTGAAGTGAACCCCGGTTTCTGAAGGCCCGAAGTAGTATTCAGCCTTGTAAGTGCTATCGTTCTTCTAATGCCCCTCGCATTGGAAGCGGCACGGAACAACAAAAAAGAGTGGAAGTGCCCTTAAAGTTTCTTAGTGCGGGAACCAGTGTCGCCAAACTCACACATTTACAAATTACATTGTACATTGCAATACACAGATAACGATGATATAATTGGCTAGAAATTATAATTGCAACTTTGACGAAAAGTTTATTTATTTTTGTTCAAAATTAAGTCTTATCAACTTCTGAATGTTGTTATTATTTCACATGTCAAAATCAATAAAGACATTTTTCCAACTCACAATAAAATTAGAGCAATCAACAACGAGTTCAACTACACAACGCTAGAGGGCGCAATAATCAAATAACACAATTTAGCACGCTAACATGTTTGAAATAGATGTCATATTCACTTACAATTGTTATCTATTTTTCTACTCAAAGATGTTGACAAGATATCGATAATTGAATGTCGATGTTAATATAAATTACAATCTCCAAAAATAGTTTAAAAAAAAAGTTCTGTGGAATGTAATTTTTTCAGAATATATTTGATCTTGTAAAATAATAAATTAAACGGTACCTAAATATAAGGGCAAGCACAAATAAGTAATTTAGAGTTGCTGGTTGTGGAATAAAAGCCCCGTTGAAATTGATGATAACTTATTGGCAACTTAAATAACGTTTCACGTCACAATATTTAATATATCATGTGGCAACCCTAAGTGGAGGGATGAAAGGGACTGCGTGGCTATCGCCCTTCTGACCTCTCTTAGCTGTCTAGTGTTCTGAATACTGCTAGGCTCTAGAAGCAGGAAATTATTCGTACTAAGGATCAGATATGGCTGCGTGGCTACCGGGCTCAGAACCTCTAGCTAGTGAATGACGTTTTTTTTTTGTGATTCTCATCTCGTATTTGACATTGAGAGGTCATTACTACTTAACCGGACTATCCTGTGGCTGCCTTAAGCGAACTGAAAGCCCCCAGCCAGGGCAAAAACTAACATTAAAAAGCGACTGCTCGCTAAGGACACCCCCTGTGGCGTGTTGTCCTACGGAGGAAGTTGTTTTGGAGAGTCTGCGGTCTAATGAAGAGGTGGGGCTTGGTGTGTGCAAACACTGCACTGGCATAAGTCATGATCGGGCGGATGCGCAATCTGCACTTGAGTGACAATTTGTTACGTGCATTCAGGACGGACTGGTGTCTACCGAGACCGAAGCGAAACCGCCTTAAAGTGCTCTGAGAATGAGAGATGTTCATCGAGCATCACACCTAGAAATTTTGCCTTTTTTTGACTTTTTATATTTTTCTGCATCAAAATGTTCTGAGCATGATTTAGTCGGCATCCAGTTTTGTTTTCCCGTAGCTTCTATACATTTCTCCTTGGTAAATGGAACTTTGGGAAAACTGAAATATTTACATACTTTATTATTCAGACTTATTTTGAGGTCTACGCGCGTCCAGTCACGAATGAGTGAATGATTGATTATTTGCCAGAATATAGGTACATATATTATATATCTTAAAGTTATGGTTTCACTGAATTCGACTTTGGACCTCTTTCGGCTGACATATGTATACTTTATGAACTATCATTTTTAAGCATGATTTGATTTGAATTTCTAGAATTTATGCGATGAAATTCAAGACAGCAAGCAACTATATTTAAACTTTAAAAAATGGACACAAGATAGTTTTTAGTTTGAATCCAAGCAATAAATATGGTTTTGTCAATAAAAAACAATTAAATATTGAAAAATATCAAACTTTTAAACTCACCGGTGATAGGATACACCTCCGTGAGATATTTTTTTTTGTCCTGCTAACAATTGCACGTAAAAGTTGGACAATTGGGAAAATTTATAATATTTTTCGTTATGTTCGAGACGTCGTGACCGAGCGAGTAGCAAATCGAGACTGAGCCGGTGTTGCGAACCAGTGCATAATTGTGACACACGCGCTATAGCTGAGTGGCACTTCCACTGTTTTTTGATATTCGGTGGGAAGAGGTCGAGCTTTACAAGACGAAGAGCACTTTAGCACCATCTCTTTCTCACATGTGAAAAAGGATGGCATTTTCTGTTGTTAAAGATTCCGCTTTTGTTGTTTAGCTGGCCAAAATACAGGCAACCACACATAGGAAAGACAGCAGGTTGCATTGAATATGATTACCGGTTTTCATATGAAGACCGAAAGGCAAAAGTAAATGCGGAATATTATTTTATCTGGGCCCTGTATCACAAAACTTTACAAGTCTACAATCCTACAAATTTTATAAATTGCAGAAAAAATTGTGTAACACAGAAATTATAAATATGCTACAATTGTAATATGTTACAATTTACAACTCTTTCGCATTATTTAAAGCGTAGCACAAAGCATAAGGGCTCTGTATACATTGTAGACTTATGAATACAATTTACATCTTTGTAAGGGTTAGAGTTTTGTGGTCCACGAAAATTTAAAATGGTAACTTGTATATTGTAATTGTAAAGTCAGGGCCCAGAAATGATAAAAAACAATATATACTCTAGCTGTAAACCGACTTCTCTTAATTATGAGTGTGACCTTTTATTTCACTGTCCAGGTAATACCAAACGCCATCCTCGTCTGCACGGAGGGCGAGAAGAACTTCCTCACATCATTCTCTGGGCGGGACAAGGCGTACCTGATGCTGTTTAGGATATGGCAGAACGCGCTCATGGACCAGCCGATGAGCAGCCAGGAGTTCTGGCAGTGGGTGAGTAGACCAGCTCCCTGATTGGGTATCACACTTTCAATAACAAACCGTTTTGAAGAAAATTCCTGATCTGTTGCTTCATAGGATTGAAACATTAGTGTGCTCGACAACGTAAACAGAGATATAGACATCGTGAGTGAGAGTAGAAGAGAAAATAAAATATTTAATACCAAAAATGTATTCAATAGTAGTGTGCTTCTTTTGTAGACTGGTACATACAGTCTACAAAAGAAGCACACGAGTACAAGCAGTCGAGGAGTGAAATGGTTTGGCACCTTAAGGCGTCGTTTACGGAGACGCGGGGCGTCGCGTGTGGCCTCTCGCGTCTCTTTCGCTCGCGTCGCCGAGTGTCTGTGGCCATAGACGTGTTTAAACATCCCATCATTCGGCCGGAATGACGTAAACGACCAACCGCCGCACTGGACGTTTCGGAGGAATCTATTTAGAATTTCTTTTTATCTCTTCATTCCTCGACTGCACGCAATTAGCTTTCATATAGGTATCAACCAGTAACTAGTAGACGTGTATTATGCTAGGGCTGCGTCATCAGACTTATTGTCTAGGTAGTTTTCTGTAATCAGACACCTAATCTATTAAGCTTAAAACAGATAGGCAATAATATTGACAGTACCCAGGTGTGTATGAGACATCGAATATTAGAAAGAGACTGCCACTCTAAGCTGCACTTTTTAGGGTTTTTTAGGTACTAGAAAGGTGCCAACGGGACCCTATTGTTAAGCCTCAGTTGTCCGTCCGTCCGTCTGTCTGTCAGAATGAAAAAAAGAAAAATGCGTTTATTGGCATTACGACACAACACAATTACACCTTAAAACTATAAAAAACAGAAAACAAATAAAGTAATGCCAAAAGGGCCTCAGCTCAGTATAATGTCAGATGACAACACAAGGTGACATCTGACGCTGGCTTTCAGCTGCAACCCACGAGTGCCATACGCCTGAATACTAAAACGCAGAGAAGTGTGTGTCCGTTTTAATGACATACATGTGTGTGTGTGTGTTGAGTTTGTGTTAGGATAAATGAAATACTAAAATAAATGCCCAGTTTCTGCGTATTTCCTACATACATTAAAATAGTAATCTATAAATAAATAAAAAAGTGAAACTACTCCACGACGTATTTGGCAAAATTCATTCATCACCACTGTCAAAATTTTGGTTAAATAGTATTTACTATTTAACCAAAATAAAAATTGATAAAATGGAAAAAAAAAGAAATTCAAATTAGAAATTTATAAAATTGTATAAAATTAAAAGAAATTAAATGTAATATTGTAAAATTGATAAAATTTAAAATGAATACATTGATTGCTTTAAATGGCAGTTATGTCGGCTCGAACATTTTCAAAATCCTTCTGATGGTGTAGTAAAAATTTGGTATAGCGGGCTGTATCTCATGAATCGTAATAGGTATACAGTTGAAATTTTCAGAGTGTGTATTTCTATGGCCGCCATGGGGATCCCCATACAAGAAAAGTTTTTTTTTTTAATACGTAGTGTTCAATATTAAACGGCGATTCGGAACCCTTCGTCTGCGAGTTCGAGTATGTTTACTGGTACTTAGCGTAGTTTAACTTGTTTAATGCGTTAAACGAAAAGCTTTGAGTGACTTCTTTTCACTAACACTAAGTGCCGATGTCACCAATGTTACTGAACGCATTCAGAACATCTAAAACGCGTTCAAGAGGTCATATTTTTGCACTGATGTGTTGACAGTTTCAAAAACGACCACAAGCTGTTTCCTTTCATACCTACTAAAAGTGTTGAGCTACCCAACAGTTTCCTCTTATTAATTCTGCCACTAACACCTTGGACAAATACATTGAGCCATAAAATTGTGAATTCAAATAGATTCCGAAAGCCACGACACAGATAGAGATATTATTGTAAATCATGCGCATAGCTGAACGCTCACAAATAAATATTTACCACTTAAAAGTGAAAAACAAGAGGTGGCGTGCTTTGGCAACATGTTGGTTTGTGTTGCCAGTTACCAAAAATATATATAAATTAAATTATTATAAAAACATTTGATTCTGACTATTATTCTTTTGGATTCTTTCTCTCTCTGTGAGTCTGCGTATCCTTTCTTCAACTACGTTTAGGTCTTAACAGATGTAACAAAATACCCATTGGTAAGAATGCTTGTCAGACGTTTGGGCTTCTGACTTCCCGTAACGACTGTCAAAGATCTACGAAGGACCAACGGCTTTGTTTGATTCCGAAGGCACGAAGGGATCGCGATAATGGATGCTCTGACTTTCCATAAGTAACCATGTAGGTGTATGTTTAGTTGTTGCCACGAGCCACGGTGAGGGTAAACGCAACATTAATTACATTATTATTATTATTATATTATTATTACATTATTTTGTATTTTATAATTTTTTATTTTTACTTTACTCACACACTGACTTATTCCTAGTTAATATTTTAGGATAATCATATATTTGTACAATTGTTTGTAAATATGTGAGCACAATGTACCTATCACGTGATTAATTTATATGCCTTTGCTTTATTTTTAATTCTTTTTTCCAATTGTGGTATAGTATTTTTATTCTTGGTGCATCGTCTTCACATATAGAAATATAATTAATGTATACAAAATATTGTAAAATATTTTAAAAGAGTAACGGTGGAGTTTCTTGCCACTTCTTCTCCATACGAAACTACTTTTTGGAAGTGGCGCCTAGAATCAGTTCTATTTTTAATGTAAATTTTGACGTTCAAAAGTGTCTTTTTATGGGCCTATTTGAAATAAATGCTTTGACTTTGACTTTAAAATAAAATAAAACTTAAATCATTGCTTCGAATTGTAACGCCAAAACAAATAAGGTGTATTTAAGAAAAGTCCGTTAGACAATCTACAATTATAGTCCGATCTAGCCTGACCCTTGCTGCCCTCCCTCAGCGAAGCCCTAAGCCTAGGTCCGTACCCCACAGGGGGTGCGCTTACCGTGTAGTCCTACACGGTACAACGGACAACCTCCTAGGTAAAAAAAAATAGAATACAATATACAATTTATTCATATAATTTTTTATCTCTATAGAATAACTGAAGATAATTAAAAAAAAAGTAAATGACGTGACTTCGGTACATGCAGTTTGTTTAACTTATTTTATTGTTAGCAACACCAGTTTGGCACAGATTAGAAATTTAAAATAATTCTAATATGTTTGACCTCAAAACTAAATTAAATATACGGACTGAATGTAGCGGACACATACTTAAATATAAAACAATATTTTGTCCTTTGTGTTAAATATATTGTGTTCACCGATTTGCGCAACATAGCTATCAAGTAGGCTTCTTGTAAAAGAGTTCGTTATTTAGTGAGGGTAGTAGGTTATTTACTATTTATACCGCGTAGCCCACGTTTGCATGGACGTACAAATATCGCGGTGGGATTTTATCGCACACTGGATTTTAAACGCTCTGCATAGCGCCGGAGTACGCGATGCACTCTGTTAGATTCTCGACATTCGGAGATCCAGTGAGCGATAAAATCCCACCGTGATATTTTTACGTCTGTGCGAACGTAGCTGCACTGCTGTTCTGGTTTGAAGTTTATTTGGGGCTAGTAAAATTAAGGCGCTCGCTCGGATAACTCTTTGGTAGCAGGTTTCCGAAGGGTTTCTCAAGTGCACCTAGCTATGCCGCCGAATCGTTCCGACCCGAACAATTTGACATCAGTCAAGCACGTCACAAGTCACCAGCACTCAATTTGTCTAAAAGCGACTCCGAAGCTACTAAGCCTGAAAACGATCAATGGATTGCGCTGATTAACGGCCGAACCCAATAACGTATCCATCGGCGTACTGGAGATAGAAAAACCTATCAATCTCTGGCTTTAACTTCCCAATAAAGCCAAAGTATGCGACCCGATAACGTTTTGACAGCTTTTTGTTTGACAGCGACAGATAGAATTGTACTGTCTATCATCAGTAACAATCTGTCTTAGGTTATTGGGTTTGGTTGTTAATCGATACAATTTGGTGCCGCTGATTTTAGCAACCGAACTATCGACTTCGATCTGTGTAGTGGTTCAAACATCTTTGGCCCAAAATTTAGCTGCGCAAACTCCGCTCACTGACGCAGTAATAAATCTCATGAAGTGTACAAGTGACAGGGCATGTGGAGCAGGATGTAAGGTGGGCTGTTGTCTGTGGGGCACCGTTGAGATCTGAGCCGTCCGTGAACCCCCATCTGTGGAGATGGTCTCTCTCCGGCCGACTTGGGTTCCAAGTCTATTTAGAGATTTCCTCTTTCCGGTGGCTCACAGATGGTTTGAAAAAAAATTGTCAAGGTATAATTATATTTGCCAGCTAAACTCTGCAGACATGAGGGTACGAGGGTGACACTGAAAGTTCTTAGAAAATCAAAAACTGAACAAACTAGCAAGTTATTCGTTTTGTTATATCTTTTCAAAATATTGGCCATTTACATCAATACATCGCTGCATCCGATGGAACCACTGAGAAAAGCACTTTGCCCACTCGTCCTTAGGGGTCTGTTCGACGGCATTTTGAAACGCAGCCACTGCTTCCTCGGCGTCTATAAACGTTTTCCTCTAAGTTGACTTTTCTTTTCGGAAATAAATAAAAATGACAAGGTGCGAGGTCGGGGCTATAGGGCGGGTGACCCAGTAACTCCACGTCTGACTTCGCCAAGTAGTCGATTGTTTGCTTGGCGGTGTGCGACGAGGCGTTGTCGTGGTGAAGGAGAATCCTACTACGAGGTCGTTTCTCCCGAACTTTTTCCAAGACAAGTGGCAAACAATTGTTAGTGTACCACTCCGCAGTAACTGTTTTTCGATCCTATAAAACAATTGTTGCGTAATGACCTGCCCTTCCGAAGAACGACACCACCATCTTTTTTCGCACGCTTCAACCTCTCTTTACTTTAGTTGGCAACTCCTCGGAAGGAAACACACAGACATCAGACTGTCTTTTAGTTTCAGGATCATAACAATAAATCCAGTTTTCGTCACCTGTAAGTATGTCGACACAGCATTTGAGTCACCTCCGTTAATTCTTTAACCATTTCACGTCCCCTATCAACACGACGGAGTTTCTGGGCCTCTGTCAAATTATGAGGTATCCACCGAGTTCAAAGCTTCCTGGAGCACAAAGCTTCCTGACCGTTAAATGTTCATGGAGGATTTTGTGCACTTGACTCATACCGATGCTTAAGCTTGTCCGAATCTGCTGATAGGTCATTCTTTTGTCAGTCTCTATCATACTCCGCACAACACTGATGTTATCTTTAATCGTCGCCGAAGAAGGCCGTCGCTCACGCAGATCATCGGTGAGATTAGTGCGACCACGTTTAAACTCATTCAACCAGTTGTAAACAGTGGCACGAGATGGAGCTTCATCGTGAAAGGCCAATCAAAGTCAGTCATAACTTTCTTGTTGACTTAAATGACTTCGAAAGTCATAAAAAATTTCTTGCGATAAATAGTCATGCTAACACAGACAATTTTCATTTTGCCGCCAAATCGTAAACAATTGAATAGAATTTGCAGAGTTCCATTTTCAAACTTTGAAATTATTTTTATATTATATTTTTTACAAGTGGCCAGTTCTAAAAACTTTTAGTGTCGCCCTCGCAACATATATAGGGTGTTACCACGGGCAGTCCTATCGCTAACTTATAGCGATATTTAACCAAAAAAAAACAGGCCCTTTTCATCACACAGATTACTTAAAATAATATATAATAATAAAAACCAAAATACCAACTTGCCGCGCGAACGGATAGGCGACGTAAAACTGGTGGATGCCAAGCTTCACAGCTTAGCTCATCGCCGCAAGGTTGCCTGCTTGTCGGTCTTCTATAGACTGTACTTCGGTGAGTGTGATGACTATAATGTGTGCTACAAAATACTGAGCGTATTACAGTGTCTTCCCACATATACACACTACACCCCACACACATACTCACCATAAATACGTCACCACACCACCTAAACACACTAACATACACATACCTACTGTTCTTACACAACGTTTTTCATCTCGCTAGTACAAAACCTTACCTTTGACAATTCTCTAATAATAGTTATTTGTTTTACATACGGGTAAAAGTGTTTTTTGCCGTGAGTGCTTAAATCACGAAAGGCTAAAAACTTTTACCCATAAGTGAAACACAACAATTTTCTTCACACTACGAGGAACTTGCAAAAAAGAAAGAAAACCAGTAAAATACGTATAGAATGTGTTTATTAAAATAAATTAAAAAGCGGATATTTTCGGTTCTGAGTAACCAGGTATTTTCGGTTGACAGGTTTTTAACGTTCCTAACTTTTGTCTTAAAAACGTTTTTGTTCCTAACTCTTTGGTTTTATTTAAAACTTCGAGTAAATTTTCAATCGGAAGCCTTCTAATTTTAAAACACTTTTACACTCTAGATAACAAAAAAGGCTTTTACCCACGGAAATCGATGGGTAAAAATTGCAAATAATAGGTAGTGTGGTGAAAAAAATTTTTAAAGATCGACTTGTATGCTCACTTAAATCGCTCGACCTCAAAGTGACTAATATGCGAAGACACTGCCGCCCAATATACAGGATTTTCCTAATTTGGGAGGCAGGGTACCTATTTTAATGCCTCACTGTGTATCTTATGTATCCAATCTTTATTATTTATTCCACACTTGTATCTTTTCCTTTCTGTACCTATTGTATTGTCAAAGAACATTTCCCACTTCACATACATTTCAAAACCTGATAATGGAAGCTTACGTATAGTTATAGTAGAAACACTACCTGTAAGTTCAGAGAATATTGTCATAAAGAAATTTTTACAATTGAAACGCTACGAAGTCCAAAAAATATTAATGTTACTTTTTAGGTTAGGATTTGCCGTTTTTCTATCTGGAATTTCTCAGTAGCGGAGTCTGGATTTGTGCCCGGTGGTTGGCAATAGGCTCGCCCCCTATTACATGGGACTAAAACATAACTGGCGAAATGTGGGTGTACTATAGGTACACCTCTGCCTAACCCTTCTGGGATTACAGGCGTGATGTTATGTTATGTTATCTATGTTCTAAAACGTCTTTTTCACTTTGTGGATTCCTTAAAACCAGCTGCCCTTATGTCACTGCTTAGACTCTCGATGATTGTCACTATAAATTGAGTGTCGGGCATTAAATGTCAAACCTCAAAAAATCGGTTTCAATCTTCCTAGCTCAATTTCATATTGCATGATTAATTAATTTAATTATTCATTTATTTTTAATTAACCTGTATTATACATTGACTAAAAAAGAAATACTGAGTAAATAAATCGTAAAATTATGTATGAAACTCAGAAACAGAGTTGAATAAAGTCAAGTAGCAGTATGTAAAATGGAACGTTGTAAAAAAGGGTAGTTGAGATGCGTTAAAAACATGCTAATATGTTTACCCTTGACGTCGAATAAGCATAAAGAAAAATTAAAATAAAAAAAATCATTTGTTTCTTATAAAATTGTGATACGCGTAATTAATAAACCATTTAATTAGCTGTATTTTAAGATTTATTTCATTTCTATACATAGTCAGGTGAAAAATGGGTATTCTTCTTTATGTTTTTTTTTTTTGTTTAACAAAAAGAATAGAATTTTAACACTTTAATGTCCATTGGACGTTTCCCGACCAACAAATTTAGTTTATCCTATGTGAATTGTAATAACTTAGTCCTATACTGCCGACAAAATCCCAGTCATCAGGTAAGTAGCAAGGAAATTCAAAGTAAATAGATGTATGCTCTCAGAGTTTCCACGGGTTTCGCGTTTGCACGGGAGGCTGTTCATTATAAAGTTGATGAGGTGTGGAGTCGCCGCGTGCGTCGCTCAAGGTTCTGTCGGTCAGTGCGGCGCTGAACGCGGTGCGGCGTGCGCGGGACCCCCAGGGGCAGGTACTAAGTAAAGCTAAGTTAAATGTAGGGATTATGAGATTATAGCTGTTGTGTTTTTGAAGATATCTGATGAGGTTCCGTTTTAATGATATTGGGTCCTCCAAAACTAACCTGAACACAGGTTTAGAATTACTGAAATAATTGATGGTGTAGTACCAATACGTAGGTTTTTTTGTAAGAAACATTTTTGTCTAATTTGTCAGGAATACTCTATTTATTTGTTGATAAATAAATTTTAGTGTTTACTAGCTTTGTACTTCCGGATATTCGATGATGAGTCAGTGAGTGCTATTTTGCGTTGCATTCATTGATGATCTGTTGTTGATAATATTGCCAATAGCTACGTTAATTTGTTGTTTCAAAAACTTTGCTTATTTATATTTTTTCTGCGCTGCTTGGACTACGGCCAATACACTTGGAGTTCTGCCCGATCTGTTATTTCCCCTCGTTTTCGTACGTGTCAAGATAGAATCATATGATTTTGATTGATATATCCTACAGTTTAACTCTAAAGTGAAGATTCTTATCATTTAGATGAGTTTTTGTGAAAAGATGTATTCGGTAAAGTTAATATTTAATTACAGTGATAAGGCGTTTGTTTGATTATTCTTCATTTTATTTCATTTTAAAGTTGTGCTAGTCAGCGTCCTCGGAATAATTGTTATCTACATATTTCATTCATAGTTTTATTTTCGCTGGTTGTGTTAAAGGATATCCTAGTGTGGTATGTACTATATTCATTTGTGATTAACATTAACAGACTCGTGGCAAAAGCAACACAACACACGATGTTTTAATTAATACTTAGTCATTCACATGTGTGGATAAGTAAGGAAAAGTAATACACGCGAAAAACATTATATTAAGGACCTTAATTGCATTTAAGATCGATAAGTATATTTATTCTCGTAGTAGTAGGTTTTGATCGCGCTTTTCAGTTGAATGGCCAGAAAACAGGTAATTCGGCGCTTTGGTAAAGACTGGTTCTATTCTATGTATTTCCTTCTGCAGGGTCTGTCCGGCAAAGTTTAATAGTGGAAAACTATGATGTTCAGGTGTTATGTTTGACTGAACACTGGTTAAAAGAACATGAAGATAATTTTACCGTTCAAAGTTCATTTGTATGAAAAAGTGCTATTTATTTATTTATTTCTGAGTACATGGTACATTAAGATCTTAATATTAACGAACAGCTTCACATATACTACCGTTGCCGGTGTAGAAATATTAAAATTAAAATCAAAGTGCATTATATCCCCAATAAAAAAGAATAATTTGATTTAAATATTTTTTTTTTTTTTTAATTACAATGCAATTTATGAATAGAATGTCACAACTAACTTAATAGATAGTGTCAAACACTTAAAATGTAATTTAAAAAAAAAAAAAACAATAAACACACACTCAACGTATTAATACATTGAAATATCAAAATTTATAATTAAAAAATTCGTTCACTGAATAGAAACAGTTGTCTAAAAGCCATGCAAATATTGTCTTTCTGAATTTAGTAGTGGGTAGCACTCTCTAATGCAGGGGGGTAAATTGTTAAATATTTTCATTGCCATGCAATTGTAATTCCTGCTATACAAATGCAGTCTCTGTCTAGGTGCAAGTAATTTATTTGGGCTTCTACTATTAACTCTTTTAGAAAGTTTATTAGCTCTCTATTCGCAGAGGATCTTTTGTTATTGTTTCAAACAAGTTGTAATGTAAACATCTTTTAGATTTAGTTATTCTTTTCATCGAGCGCAGTATTGAGATGTCTTGTGTTGAATTCGAGCGTAACTTTATTATTAAATTATTATTATTTTATATGGAGATTTTAGATGTTACTCCATTAAGTATCAACCTGTTAAACCTTCTCAACCTGTTAAGTTAGTGTTAAGTGACTTAACGTCTGACCACTGCGGTGTATTAGCTAGATTCCCTATGTCAATATATAAAAAGCCTCCTAAAAAAGAATGCAGGCCTCATATAGCTAGTCGTTCCAGCAAGTAAAAAAATAATAAAGCTCATAGAATGTTACCATATAAAGTTGAACACTAAAATTCTAATAAAATCTATGGAGTCCTATTTAATGTTTTGTAAAAAGAATATCAATCTACTTTCAAGACCAAAACTATTGACATTTTACCAATGGGCTACTCCAGTAGGTACCTCTACCATGAGTTGTAATCGAAAATATTCTCGTTAGCGTTAAACTCTCTAGCGTATTAACGTAGATGAAATAGATTTTGATAATGCCTCATGAGTTTTACGGAGTCTTACGCAGGCGCTAAGTTTAACTCGACAGATCGTGTCGTCTACCTAACTTCACTCCTGTGTTTTATTTCTTTCTTTCTCAATTATAAGAAGAGAGAAAGGCTCATAAAAATACTGCAGGCAGTATCACGAAGTAACCCGACTAAAAGTATGGCGGTTAGTGAACTAGACTTTGGTAAACAATGGTTGTTGGATTTTTATTCCTTATATTAGGTTGCTGTCAAGTATCTTCTATTAAATTTGAAATTTTGTTGACGATGTGAGGTCGCAGCGTTTTTTACTTAAATTAACTGATATATGATTACAAAACTATAAAAGAACAATGAGGACCAGTGTGACACAATTTAAATTGTTGGTGGAATTTCAAAAATTCGCGTCTGTCATGCCACTGAATTTGAAGGTCAACGAAGTCTTCAAATTCAGTGGCCACTGACATTTTCCATGTTAAAAGCTCTTCCAGACATTATTTTATCTATAGATAATAGACTCCAAAACGTATATAATTATGTTTCACGCCTCAAAATGCTAGTGAGCTACGTAACTACTATCGCAAGCGTATTTTTCGATAGCTTCCGTCAAATTAGTGACTCATGGTGCCGTTTTGTATGGCGACAGCTGAAAAACTGTAGTAAATTTACTAGAGTATTTCAAAAATATTTAAAAAGATTGTGTTTTTACTAAATTAAAAATTTTAAGTGATGAAATTAGTTAATAAAACGGCTGACGTAGATGAGGCATTTAATGAGTTTTTAAAATGGAATGAATTCGTCCCCGTCTAAAGCTGAAAGCTTTTGCATAGTAGTGTGCCTAAACACACTTATGTCTAAAAACAGTGGTGATAATGATGGGGAATCTCCATTGAACTTTTAATAACTTTGTTGATTTAGGAACTTTAAATGACCTCATGAAGAGTAGTAAACTCATACCATTATATTAATCAGGTAATAAAAATTACGGTGGCAATTTCAGGCCTATTTCTATCTTGCCTGCTTTTGATGAATATTTGAAAAGTTAATACTCAATCAGATTTCAATTTAAATTGCCTCCTACATGATGAACTATAGATAAGGGTGTTGCTGTGCTGAAACACATATTTAACGAATGGGAGACCTCGCAAAATTGCTATTGGAGTTTTCTGTGATCTCTCCAAAGCCATTGATTGCGTGCACCATGACACGCTTTTGCATAAACTACGTCATCACGGTGTTCATAACGAAGCTCTCAACGTAATAAATTCTGATTAATAGGCACCAATGTGTAGATGTTAATGTTGTGAAATCATTCGGGCTACCATCAAAGGCATTCTTATTCTTAGTGAACTTCAATGACTTGCCATTCTTTTTAAACGGTATCTGTGACGTTGTAATGTTTGCTAATACCTCTCTTATCTTTAAAGTAGACAGGAATAGACAAGATTTTGACGACGTAAATAAAGCACTCTCAATTGTTACGCATTGGTTTACCACAAATAATCTAGTTCTTTCCGGCAGCAAGTTCGTTATGCACCCTTAGATGTCAAAAGAAGTCTTATAAACGCCATTTACAAATCCGAAACCGTACAATGTTGACATTTCAAATACGGTATGAAGACATCAATTCTTCCAACCGGTATTTTCCGTCGGAAGTGATATAAAAACAACACATATTTATTTAATAATACTTACGCACAAGGATGTACAGAGGCGGGCTTAATGCCGTAGGCATTTTCTACCAGTCAACCTTTGGGTTATTGGGGTGATATTGTTTATATAAAACGAATTTTGGTACTAGCTGATGTACAAATGGGGACATAATGTATGTAACATTTTCGTATTGGTTTGGTGGCTGCATGGATCCAAGCACTATTATATAGTTTTAGGTGGTTACATTCGTACCGAACACTTTAATTCGTTCTAGACTTAGATTTAAATTATTTGAGTAGATGGTAAAAGTCAAAACATTTATTTCTAATAGGCACATAAAAGGCACTTTTGAACGACAACATTTACATTAAAAATAGAATTGATTCTAGTCGCCCCTTCCAAAATGTAGTTTCGTATGGAGAAGAAGGAGCAAAAAACTCCACCGTTACTATTTTAAAATGTTTTACAATATTTTGTATACATTAATGATATTTTTATTTGTGAAGACAATGCACGAAGAATAAAAATATTAAACCACATTAGGCAATAATTAAAAATAAAGCAAAGACAGATAAATCAATCACCTGATAGGTGCATGGTGCTCACATATTTACAAACATTGTTAAAGTATATGATTTTCCTAAAATATTAACTAGGAATAAGTCAGTGTGTGAGTTGAGTTAAAACATAACAAATTATACAATTAAATTATTGTTTCCAAGCATTCTTATCTTGTATATAATCCTCTAATTTGTAATACGCTTGTTTACAAAGTGTACTTTAGATATGTTTTTTTTTTCATTTAATTGCAATATTTCACAAGGTATTTTCTTATAACATTTAACACAGTACCCTAAATGACTTAACATAAATGATGTTTTTACTTTAGCTAATCTGAAAAATAGTTGGTCTATTTTATCTTTATTTCGAGTATTAAAATTATGTCTATCACTAATATTATTAAAAAGATGTAGATTATTTTCATAAATGAAATGGCAAAGTACTGTCGTAATGATTTAAAATAATAATAAAAGTAATGGTTTACGCAATCAAACGCCTTAGAGAGGTCGCAAAAGATTCCAATGGCATCTTGTGCTTCTTCCCAGGCTTTAAAAATGTTCTATGTTAGAGTGACACCAGCGTCAGTGGTACAACACCCTTTTGGTGAAACCGTACTGTTGTTCATGAAAGATGGAGTTTTTATTAAAATGACGTAACATTTGATTTAGCATCAACTTTTCAAACACATTACTGAGAACTGGTAGAATTGACACGGGCCTATAATTGTTCAGTTCTTTACTATCACCGGACTTGACCAAAGGAACTACTTTACTGTGTTTCATGAGATCCGGAAAGACACCTTGGTCTACACTTATGTTAAATATGACAGCTAAATAGGGCGCAATGGTTTCGATGATAGATCCTTACACCTTACACCCCCCCCCCCCTTGCTCTGCCTTCCCTTCCCTTGCCTTGGAGACCTTTACAGACATTCCTCAGACATCTTCTGTTCATTTAATTTTAAGATCTTTAAAAGCTTTTATAACAGCCTGGGGGTTTGCATGCTGAAACCTAAACTCCAAAGGGCATGCCTTTACATTCTTTCTAAGTAAGGCAGCAGAGAACTCTGGTGAGGAATTTAAAGCTTCAGTAGTTTGTAGGGGAACATTACCAAAAAAGTTTTCAAATTCCTGAGCTATGTGTACATCTGAGTAGACGGGGCCATGTGCAGTTTCTAAATGAATTTCAGTATTACGCGGTTTTTTGTTTAATTATTTATTATTTGCCAGATAGTTTTTATTTTATCACCAGCAGAAGTTATTTTTTTGCTGATGAGGTTTAGCAATTTTGCACACATTTTTAAAAGTTTTGGAATATTTTGGAACATACTGATGAAAGCTTGTGTTATTCATAATATATTGCTTTACCATAAAGTTCAAAAATTTTGCCCCTGCTTTTAAGAATACCTGGAGTCGCCCAATCACTAACTGAACTAAATAAGAACTTTGTGTAAATACTTTTGGTTTTTAGTGGAAAAAATTCATTAAATTGTGAGTTTAATAGTGAAAATAACTCGGCATAGAACTCATTTGGGTCACGTATATTATTAAAACTGTGGAAAAATAATTTACTGGCTGGTTATTCAACTTCTCAAAATTTTTACCTGTAATTGGCCTAAACCTTATTTTAATTTTTTGTAAAGGCATATAGGACCAAAATGTTACTGTTTGTCCACAGTGACCAGATGGCAACTAATTTACAATGTATTTGTGTAAGTAATCGCAGTTTCAAACAAGTGGCAGAAGAAGCTGTCACTCGGGTTCGTTCAATAAAACATTTGAAAATCAAATGACCCAAAAAGACTTAAGTATTCAAGTTATTTTCTAATAAATTAATATTGAAATCACCACATACGATTATTGACTTACTACTAGCACTAAGTTTCTTTAGCACGTATTCCATTACAGAATCAAACACACATAGATTCTAGTAACGTTGATGTCTGTACACGCATACTATAACATACTTATCAAGCCTAACACAGGACAATTCAATTATGTGTTCAACAGACTGATGATGTATTTTCGTTCAAAAATTAAAATTAATGACCCGCCATGTATCATATGTTTTCGGCTGAAATGGCTAACTACACAATAATTTTCATAGTTAATTGACATTACTTGATGATCTTTTAACCAATGTTCTGTTAAACAAATGACATCAAACTTGGTATTTTCCAAAAACAATTATATTTCTAGTAATTTGGAAGAGCAACCTTGAATATTCTGATTAAATAATTTTAAAGTGTGTTGCACTCCTTATTATTGTGAGTTAATTTGCCAGAAGGTACCTTATTATTATTCTCTAATAATAATTGGTTACTTGTAGGGGTAATTTCTGTTGTCTTACAAAGTGCTTACGTTTAAAAAGTTATCCGGAGACCTCTACATCTACAATTTTTGAAGTGTCTAGAATTCCCGTTTCAGTTCCATTAGGAAGTGAATACCTTTCCTGCGTAGTAGTAGCCTCCAAGGATGTTGGTATTACAGGTGGATCCGCCTTCGTACAACATGAACATTCACGATTGCTCACTGTGTTGTTCGAAAAAGTGGACAACACAGACTCGTCGTCACTAATCCTACAACTTGTTATATTGGTAATAACCTCATGAATATTATATGCTATCAACAAAGCAATCATAAGTCTACATTTCCAAGAAAGAGATAAAGGTCTCTCAGTTTACTTAAAACTACATAATTTGTCACTATGGCAACATGTCAGCATGTGAATAGTGTTATTCAACTTACATATATAATTGTTTTTTTTTTTATCTGATAAAGTATCAGATTAAGGTAAAGTACACAACATTAGCTTCCCTCTATTTAACTTTAATAAGGTGTCCACACCATGATGGGGTACTTGGTTCTATTTTCACGTGGTTAGTCTAGCAGATTTTTGTAAGCGGACTGCGTCCACTCCTGAGACATGGCCCCGGGCAAGGTCCCCATGGCCTTGCTTGAATGCAATGAGCATCTGCCGCTGCTTCAATTGCACTTTTTTCCGCAAATATGCATTTTGATGCACGTTTTATAACATGAGAATGAGCAAATAGCTAGAAATAGTAATTGTTACAAATATTGATAATTAACTAGTCAAAGTTCTTGTTGTTAAAATTTCAAATTGAAGTTTTAGATTTCCCGGTTTGACAAAAAGTTGCCGTTTACAATGTAAGTTTAATAGAAACTAGGCAAATTTTTATTTATGAATAAAATAATTGTTTTTATAATAGTTACGTGATGTATATAGTTATAGTTGCACCTAATACCAAATAAAAAAAATAATGTATGTAACACTTTAAATTCAACCACAATTATCTATTTACTACAATTTTGTAGCGGTCCCCTAAACACACCTACTCGTACAATCGGTTAAAGAAAAAACCTTTCCACACCGATCTGTGAATACCGTTTTGCCAGACCTTCGGTTCATAAATCAGGTTATTGAACAAATGCCAGTGTCGTCACGGTAGCGAATCGTACCTTAGTGAATAACTGTGCAAAAAGGTAGGAGCTAGCAGAGCTTCTTCGTCATGTCGTTGGCACTACAGTATTTCTAATTTATGTAGCCCAAAACTTCGCCACTTCCACGGCGTCATCGGTGGTCCCTCAAACGTCCGGCGGCGCACTCTGGAGACCTTACACTTGAGAACGCAGGTTTAAGATAACTCATCCTTTCACCACGATGGCACGAACCGGTCTTTCTCAAGACCCATCCCAAACGGCTCTTTTAAAGGCTAATCCAATCAATATTGAGCTCGTATGTTATAGGGTTGGTACATTTGTATTGCAGGTGCACAGTAGCTACGGCGAGGAGCTGGGCTTCAACTCGGACGAGGAGGGCTACGGCCGCGACGCCATTGACGACGTGCCTCCACTCCCGCACGACCCCGACTCGGTATGTACAGCGAGCTCTTTTTTTTTCTGCCCCGTTAGTCTCGGGATCGCAAGTGCGACTGCAGACCGTGGGGTCCTGGTTTCGATTCCCAGGTCGGGATAAATGCTATTAGATTTTTCCATTATGAATTTCTCAGTAGCAGCCCAAAGTTTGGAAATTGTTAGTGTGAAGACCCCGTGGCCCGTGCACGTCGCGGGGCTGCACCTGCTGGAGCCCCGCGACTGTCGGCTGGCCGTCTCTGACTATGAGAGTAAAGGAACAGAAAGTACAGCTGTGTCTGCGCACACACTTGAGCACTATAATATTGCCTACGAACCCGGCTAATCTCCGTTGAGATTGTCCACCCTGACTGTTAATTTTCATAGCTCTTCTCTCAGCTACGGAACTGAGCAGACCACTGCATATAACACTTTATTGTCATCAATAAACCTATAAACACATATGTAGATATACTCTTAGTTTGCCTTAAAAATCACTGACATTGGTGAAAGAAAACCCGTGAGGAAAAGGACATACAGTTTGTATAAAAAAATGTCATTGCTTCGATTTAGAAACTTTAAACTTGGCACAAATAATAGTTATAGTTTACATTTTTAAACCTTTAAAGGGAGGTGAAGGGGGTGTAGAAATTCGAAGGGGAAAGTACGAAATCCACGCGGACGAAGTCGTGGGCGAAGAGCTAGTAATATAATAAACATAATAGCAATTAACATCTGAAAGCAAGCATGGAAATCAATAGTCATGCCTTCTCGGTTTGAGAAAAGGTCTTTGCCGAGCTTTGGGGCTGTAATAAGCTGGTAATATTATTAATAACCTATCAACTCATTTCTATCGCAGACATCTGCAAGTCATAGGCTTCTCGCTCTCCTGAGAGAGCCCCACGCAATTATTTAATAAAGAAATTATCAAAGTATTGCATATTATGGCGGAATTAGACCTTGTTCTTATAGTCATGCGTCAAAATCACCGATTCCGGTCCAAAATAATCTCGTTCTTGTATTCGAATCGAAGACGGTTGTGTTAGACAGAACGCCCTAAGTGTAGCAATAGGGATGATGTTTTCTTTTTAATTTTTAACTGCAAAATATTTGTTTCCAAATAGTGCATACAATATTATACAAAAGTGTAAAAGCTTAAAAAAACCATAAAGAAAAAGTTATAAACGTTTTCAAATAAATGTTAGACAAGGACGTCGCTATCGTAGAAGTGACGTCACGACTAAATTACTTCATACTAGCGCCATACAATGCCCGTACCGCGCGACAAGGACGGGAATAATTCCTTACAAAAACTTTTAAAGCGTGTAGCTTCTTCCTATTTACATCGATTTAACAGATTTTTTCGATTATCTCATTTTTATTATCTTTGAAATTACAAATTTTTAATAATAATAATAATATAATTTATTTGTCAGATCAGTACAATCCAATATTGTTAGTAAGGACATAAAACAACTTACAAACTAGTGTTTTCAAAATTCATACTACCTACATATACTACTTCTTGGCACGGTTTGAAGGCAACACTAGCGTCCTCGTCCAGTGCTTCCAAATAAGGCCATCAGTCCTATCCGATTCGGTCATCAAGAGACTGTTGGAGCTGCCACGCACCCGCCACACCAGGGATGGGAAACGCTTTCAAATAATAACATAAAAGTCATGTATACGAGCCTCAGCGTACTGTATGCGTTATTGTATTGTACTTGCAAGGCGCCGTAAGCCCTCTGCGTGTAGTCGACCCATAGACTGCAAGTATACAAAGATTGGCAGTACGCCCTAAACAGCATACACTTTACATCACTTAAACACCTCGCAAACCTAACGTAGGTTCAAGTGATGTCCCTCTCCATGTCAATGTTATCGGCCTGTGTAGCAGTGACTCTGTGTCCCAGATATTTCAAGGATGTGACCCACTCTAGAGCGGTCCCCGCGAGTGTGATAGGTGGTACAGGATAGGTCTTAGTGCCTGCCTTGAACAGCAGACACTCACTTTTTTCCGCATTATATCTAAGACCCTGGGCATATCGCTCACACACCACTAGCAGTGTCCTGAGGGCGCTGATCGATGGGGCCAGCAGCACCATATCGTCGGCGAAATTTATGTTAATGACAAGTGTTCCGTCAATTGAACAACCTACCATAGTGCTACTGAGCTCACGAACCAGCCGATCCACATACAGACAGAAGAGTTTCGGTGAAGTAAGCCCTCCCTGCCTGACCCCACACTCCAGCCCGTACGGATCGCATAGCGAGCCTGCCCACTTCACCACATTGGTTTGATGGCCGTACCAATATTTAAACAACTCAACCAATTCCCCTGGAAGCGTTGTTTCATCATGCAACTTCTTCCATAAAACACCATAGGACACCAGATCGAAGGCCTTTGATAGGTCAAGAAAACATGCATACACGGGGGTCTTCCTGTCCGTATAGTATCGAACAGTGTGCTTGAGACAAAGAACAGCACGTTCATTTGACAGACCTGTTCTCAAGCCAAACTCTTAATATATCAACAATTTTTAAATCCACAATTTGTCACTAACAATTACTAAATTCAGGGGGAAATCAATTTCTCCTAATCTCGTCTTACATAGGTTCTTATATAAGTCAGTTTGTTTTAAATCCGTGTCACCCCACACAATCTTATTTGGAATGCTTACTTAAATGCTGGTCTTAGTTCTAAGTAAGTCAAAGTTACACATTATTTGTAATGGAATATGATCGGAGCAATAAACACCATGTAATATCTTCGCGTCGACAACCGTTCTCCATGCCGCTTCAGATACCACACTGTGATCTAACCAACTATGAGATCCATAAATGTTACTTACGTACGTATACGGAATATATATAATATTAGTCATCATCCTTAACGTTTACGGATAACAACAATCGTTAATCATCCCTACGTTACTACGCCTTTAAGATAAAACAAACTGACTCATTCAACGCAAATAAACAAAATAATCGCGTTAACGATAATCTCGAACACCTGTGTATCAAAAGCCTATAAAAATACAATATTATCACAATCTAAACAAATGTCAACTATATGTACAAAAGAACAAAGATAATTTTAGATTGATAAAATGCATCCAAAATGTCGTAAATACAACAATAATTGCAATGAAAAATTAACTTTATTCCAATTAAGTTAGGTCCAAAATCCTAAACCCTGTTTCATCTTTCAAGTGGCATTGCGTATAGATAAGACGCGATAACTTTAGAAATACCGAAAAAAAATCAATCGGTAATCAAGCCATTGTCAGTATCACTCGATAAGTGATAGCGTGCTTACAATACGTGTCCCCATCATGCGGTATCCCGGGAAGAAGAAAAAAGTGAGTTTAATAAAATAATAATATAATGAATCTTAGTACTGTTATTTTCGTAGTATCTAATTTATTTTAAAGGTGGTCAGTTTATTTTTCAGAAAAAAATAAAATAAAACGACATTTTATTAAATAGGTATCTTTTGTTTTAAATCATACTTCAAATATAAAGATACGCTCAGATAAAGTTTCTAGTAAAGACGTCGTGTCAGGATACAGATAGCCATCGCGGTTTCCCTTCTACATCTTTAAAGATGTACAAAACTTCGAAGTGACATCATTTGCGTGAATTTTTGAAAAGGGATCTTTCCGGCAGTTTTGCCATCCATTACAGACATGAAGTTGATAACGTATACAAAGGTTTTCAACCGTATTATAACTGCATTTATAGATTGTTCAAATAATTATTTATTTTTTAATCGGGCAACAATCAATGAAAAGTACTTTTTCCGCCTAAACGTGGTACGCTCAGCAAGCAGTCTATTTACACTTCAGTTTTAACGTGACTACGGCAAAGCCAAAAGAGGGTTATGATTGTAACAGGCTACGTATGTCAATCAATCTGCCGAGCGTTTTCACAACAATGTTTTCCTTAACCCGATGCAGCTGCACACCAGTATTTAACAGAGAGCGACTGCCTAGCTGAACTCCATAACCCAGTTTCGGGTTTCTGACGACCCGTTACGACTGTCAAAGATCCAAGAATGACAACCGGGAGTCCGGGACCAACAGCTTAACGTGCTTTCCGAGGCATGGAGGGGTTTTGGTATGTAAAGATCCGTCCACAGATCGAATGCGGCTAGCGTAGCTACCCTGATCGATCGAGCCATGTGGCTGTCATTAATTAGCCACGAACCCGTGAGAAACCGGCGGTGTATACAGGGCTGTCCCAGAAGTCGAAGTCGAGCCGGAATCGGGTGATAGGTCAAGTCATAATAGTACATAACATAACATCATCACACCTGTAATCCCAGAAGGGTTAGGCAGATGAAGTTATGCTCAAGTCCCATGTAATATAGGGCGAGCCTATTGCCATCAACCATACAATGAATGTATACAAAATATTGATAAACATTTTAAAAATACTAACGGTGGAGTTTCTTGCCCCTTTTTCTCCATACGAAACTACCTTTTAGAAGGGGCGCCTAGAATCAATTCTATTTTAATGTAAATGTTGACGTTCAAAAGTGCCTTTTATGTGCACATTTGAAATAAATGCTTTGACTTTGAACCGGGCACAAATCCAGACTCCAGGCTGCCACTGAGTAATTCTAGATAGAAAAACCCAATAACACTTTGCCCGACCTGGGAATCGAACCCAGGACCTCATGCTCAACAGTAGCTACTGCGACCACTAGACCCAACGAGGCACTCGTCATATATATCAATAGTTAACAGAAAAATATTTAAAAAAATCGTATTGTATATGAATTCAAAAAATGAATGGCTTTTATAAAAAAAAGAAACTGCCTGTGACGGTATTTAAACTCCTGTTGTTAAAATTTGTACCTTTTTTTAATGTACTATTAACTATTATGATTTGACCTATCACCCGACACCCTGTATACGTTAATATTAAAAAAAACAACATGTAAGTTCTCAAGGGCCTCTGTAATTTTGTAAACTACTATGTGTTAGAAAAAAGTGTTTTCAAAGATTACATTACTAAAATCTAGTCAGGATATATCATGCTTCACATAATATATGAGTAAACCGGCCTAGAAGGACGTGCACTGACGTTCCTTGGTGGTAATGAGTCAAACTCAAACTCAAAGCATTTATTTCAAATAAACCAATTACAGGCACTTTTGAATTGTCAAGGTCGGTCGGTCAGAAAAATGAAGCTAGTTGCCCATTCCAAAGCGTAGTAGGTACCTATGGAGAAGAACGGGCAAGAAACTCCACGGACACTCTTTTAAATCAAATTACATATGTTTACAATAGATTGGTTACATCATTCATGTTGATATTATGCATGTGAGAACGATGCAGAACGTTAAAAGCGTCCGTTATTTAAATATGAAAACAATTCGAAAATAAAATTTAATTGGAATACGCCATACTGATTAGCTACATATTAATACTAACTGGTGCAAATAGCGAACGGGAAGCAACAACTGATTGCATCATATTATTATATAAACAGTTAGATTTTAAAAACAACAATACACCTCTATTTTCGGAAGGGGTCGGCAGAGCTGTGTACTACCCCCACATTTCGAGAATCTACCGCCGCCGCCGTGTCAAACATACCTAAGTTTTGGTATCTACCTATTTTAGTCGTTTCCTGCTTTTATGATTAAATAACTCATTGTTAGTGAGCAAGAGATAACAACGATTAGTAGGTATTAGATAATTTGTGATACAATTTAACGCAACCCATTGTTTTGCGAACCTTTGCACCAACTAATAAACAAAGAGTAGCCAAGTCAATAAGTTCTAATGAATTGTGTATCTAATACTTTATTTTACTGTAGACAATTATAACAATCCATATCAAAATGATCCTTTCATTAACAGAACTTAAGTGAGGCAAACTCATATTGATTAACGTTAACCTCCAGGTTTACTTGCGTGTATACGTATTTCGGACTTGGTGACTAGACTAGGAGGAGCTAGTAGATAAGAACTAAGAACTTCATCCGGGTTTGAAACTATTCCGGAAAATACTAAATAATGTTATAAATGCGAAAGTAAGTTCGTTTGTTTGTTACGCTTTCACGCCAAAACCGCTGAACTGATGCTGGGTAGGAGATCCTGGATCGCACACGAAGTCGCGGCCAACAGCTAGTCTGAAATAAAGCCGTAACAGTTAAAAAATGAATCAGAGTAATTGCATATATTATATAGCCCTTTGTTACAAACATTGTGGTTGGCCGGTTTAGCTGCAGAACTAACTTCCTTTGTTATTCAAAATGGAATGCTTTTGTTATATTAGGTATAAATTATGTCACACTTATGAAGCTTTAGAAACTCGGTGCAGGGTGCCAATTGGTCGTTTCCAATGACTTAACACCTGCAAATCAAACAATCGAAGCGTCTACAAGGCCTACAACGTTCACACATCTACAAAATATAAAATAAAACCTATGCATATTTAAAAGAAAATAATAATAAAAAATAAGTATTTACACCAAATGACATGATTTTCGTTACAACTTACAACATATCATGTCCACAAAAGCCGCTAATGATGTGCGTCTATGAGTCACACCGTCGTGCGAGCCCAGTCTCTGACTGAGAAGTGATCCACATGAGCATTTCGCAGTAACAAGTTTGCTATCTCTAACATGCCCCCCCCTCCCCCCAGGAGCTGGTGGAGGCGGCGTGCATGGAGGCGCGCGGCGGGCCGGCCGAGCCCCGCAGCGCGCGCCACGCGCCGCACGCACGCGACTCGTCGCCGCCACTCGGTCAGTATACAGGTATACACCACTCTTTTGGAATACAGGGTTTTGTGGTGGTACAGCCCGCGAGGCCTAAGCTGAGCTTTGCATTTGTGTGAGTGCACATATAGCTAGTGTAGGTGTGACGTCGGCCTAGAGCGCGATTGGTTTAAACCGGTTTATACAATTGGCCTGAGGCGCTGTGCGTCCCTCCATTGGTGCGATTGGTAATCACTCACGCAAAGCTCAGCTTAGTCTTCGCGGACTGTACGGTGGTGTAGGTCATGACTTCGAACAAGGCAGGTAATTTTTTTACTGATTCACACTTAGTTTATGAAAGGAAGCCTCCCTTTGTCACTCAAGAGAATAATCATGGACATGAGCATTCTTTCATTTTGTCCTATGGAAAAAGTCCAACGTGAAGGTTTGCCAACATGCAATGGAGCGCAGTTTTCTAGGTGTCAAATTGTCAGTCCATATTTGCAACACCACACTGCGCTCGAAAACACATACTACAGGCTTTACTCACGCCGCTAAGTTAAAATGGAATGGGTTGGCCACGTCTGTGGTATGCCCTCAGGTGTAAGCCAAAATAACCAGTAGGTGGAGCCGCCCTGACACAGCCAGAAAGCGCCGCGGCAAAACAAACGACCAGTAATCCACATTAGCCCTGAATTGCAAGTCATAAGCAGAGGCCTTTGCCCAGCAGTGGGATTCTGTGGGGATGATGCAGACTAACAGTAACATACATACAGTCCTAATACAGTTCCATGATCGTTTCGTTCCATTTAACCAGAAATGGTTTGTATTGGTACTCACGCTCGATATAACAACACTCTTTTAGAATACGGGGTTTTATGGTGGAGCTACCACGGAATAGAAAAAACAAGTGGAAGTGCCCGTCAGCTAACCCGTGCATGTCACAATTATTCGGAAATTACGTAAAATAATAACCTTCGTCAGTTGTATTAAGTCTTAAATTTTTATGAACAGATAAGCTTTTCGTCAAAGTTGAATTTGTTGTTCATACATACGTGATAGCTGCGTGGGCACTTCCACTTGTTTTTTCTATTCCGTTGGTGCTACACCATAAAACACAGCACTGCAATTTATGTCATCACCACTGCTCTCGCAAGTATAAAAGATATCAAAGTTACGGAATATATTATTACATTTAAAGTAGAACAGGTATTTTGAAAGTAAAATGTATCATGATGAATCGAAGATTTCATCAGTATATTTATTTTCTATGAATGTTTCAGTCCCTTACATAAATATATGAACCGTTCCATATCGCCAAATAATCGATCGATAAACAGTTACTATTATGTGAATCTCACGAACAGAATGCATGGGGGGATTTCCTACTAATATATGTAACTAGCTGACCCCGCAAACGTTGTTTAGCAAAAAAAATTTTTTTTTTTTTTTTTTTTTTTTTTAAATAGATGTTGGCCGATTCTCAGACCTACCCGATATGCACACAAAATTTCATCAAAATCGGTCAAGCCGTTTCGGAGGAGTATGGCAACGAAAACTGTGACACGAGAATTTTATATATTAGATTATTTTTGCACATTATTATGAACCTTATAGTGATAAGTTGAAGGTCGAATTGCCAAATAGTAATGGTAAATCCCCGATACTTTGAAATTGCCAGTTTGCAATTTTTTTTTTTTTTTTTCTCTCTGTGACAATCCAAGATCAGTTTTGTACTTTTAGCGAATGAGTTTGGGGTCAATACTGGCGGGAAGAGCGTGAATCCAGCGAGGCATCTACTCCGTATTCGTACGTAGGTCCACACAGGTTTGGGTGGACTACACGATGTCATTCTTTTTAAGTAATTTCCTGTAGCTTCTTGTTTGTGCGGCATCCAGATCGCTGGGGTGCCTTTCCAGTTTTTCCTTGTACCTTTTTGTGATGTACTTGATTTCGTACCAGACGGTTTTCGTTGATAAATCCTTGTACATTAACACAGTATTTCAGCGTTCGTTACAAGCCAAGGAAAGACACTAATACTACCCTCAAAATAGCGTTCTGCATCTGCATGCTAGAGTTACAGGCGCTGCCCCAAAGCTGAGTTCCATAAAGCCACACTGGCTTCAAGATTACTGGCTTCAAGATTACTTTATATATAAAAAAATTGCTTGTCGGTACTCACTTTATTGTTTCGTCCCATGATCTAGTGAAGGTTCTTGTAACAGATATTAAGTTCGTGTCTTTGGTCTTAAGATGTTTCTTCCACGTTAGACGTCGGTCGAGATGTAACCCTAGGTATCTTACACTTTCATGGTGAGATAGTGTGACATTCTCGATGTTTACAGGTGGGCAGTCACCTTTTCGCAGCGTAAATGTGACTTGGACCGATTTGGTTGCGCTTGTCTTTATCCGCCACCTTTGTAGCCATGTCATTATTTTGTACAGACTCCCTTGCAGCATGGGTGAGGCCATAGCAGGATCTATGTGGCCTGCCAGTATTGCGGTATCATCAGCAAATGTTGCTGTAGTAACCTCATCAGCTTGTGGGAGATCTGCAGTGTATAATGTGTCACACCGATCCTAGTACCAACCCTTGCGGTACTCCAGCAGCTATATTATAGAATCGCGACGTCACATCTGCATCTTTAACTTGAAATACTCTTTCCGCTTATTGGTCTGTATGAAGATACTTCGTTAGAAGGTTTACTCATCTTGAGTATCATTATGATTTGGGCCACCTTCCACGACAGCGGAAAGTACTGGATTCTCAAAATGGCATAAAAAAGAGTTATGTAAGATACACAATGGCTTTTCTGGGTAACTGTTTCAGTAGTTATTTGGTGAGGAGATCATACCCGGGAGCTTTCTTGTCTTGAAGCTTTATGATAAGCCGCCAGACTTCGCGTACTGTAATAGGGCGTGGGGGTGGCGACATTTGGAAATGTAAGACGCTATCAACTAGTTGTTCATTTTCCAAGTCTATGGCCAGCCATAGATTTGGAAAATGAAGAACTAGTTCCAAATCCAGATTTCGTGTAAATACTTTTTCGAGGTGCCTTGTAAATGCGTCTACTTTTTCCTGGGATGTTCGCGCCCAACCTGATGCGGTTTCAAGACGCCTAGCATCATGAGGCCTATTACTGTTTTTGGTGAATAAAGATAAAGACTCCAATTGATCTTCCAATGTCTTATTGTTCCAATTGTGTAAGATTTCTTTTAGGTTTACAGAAGCTTTATTAAAAACAGTTTTATCCGCTGGTAGCCTACTTTGATGCCAAATTCTTCGAAATCGGCGTTTATCGAGTAGAGCGTTTTTAAGTCTAGTGGATAATTACTACGCCGTTCTTTTATTTAGTTCTCCGGGGTGTTGATCCAACAAGCTTGCTGAATAAGTGTTTTATGTACTTTGTTGCCTCTTCTATGTCATCCGGAGTTTTCAATGGTATATTCAGTTGTATGTTGTTGTCAATATAATCTGAGGGATTCCCAGTCCGTGTGTTTGGACGTAAGCATTTTAATGGTTTCCGATTCTATCAACATAGTGCTTATTGTTAATATAACTGGGGTGTGGGTCTGAAGAGCTGTCGTAGCAGGGTTCAGACTTGAGGTAGTGCCTCAAGAGTCCTTTTAGTAGAAAAAAAAGTATTCTAGCATTAAATGATGTTTCACCTTCTTGTGGACGATGACCGCTGTTCTACCATGCCCAGTGTCATCTGGGTAGTTTGTCATATAGCATTGATGTTCATTGAGTTTGATGTTTGTGTTCAGAGATTAGGACCTCTTGTTTGTTGGGGGCTAGTCCGTTAAGGTTCCAGATAGCTATTCTTAGTTCATTCATTTTGTAAGTCGATCGACGACCTTGTTTATGAGACTAATACGAGTACTCATATGTTGGAAGTTGCACTCAAACTTTTCAGTTTGTTTAAGGAGTAGTTGTTCTAGGGTTGGGCTGGGTTCAGTCTTTATCTCAACTGTATGTCCTTTGTTCTGCTACAGAACTTCAGCAAAGGAAGTTTTAACGCTTTGGGTTCTCTCCATGCATATAAGTAAAAGTACTGCCAAGCATATTAATAAAAGTTCCATCACCGCTGTTTAGAACTTTCCAAATCATGTCTACTTTGTGTGAGGGTATTTTAGTTTTTCGAGCCAGTATTTCTTGATAAACTTCACATCCTTTGTAATTTGCTGGATGAGTTCCATTGCAAAGAGCACACAATTCGGGGTTAAGACGATCACGCTTTTGGCACTCCGAGGTCTTATGAGATAATCCGCATTTAACACAACGGTACGGGCGCATGCATAGTTCTTGGAAAGTCCGTACTCCGTCCGTCCGTTGGCATTGAAGATCGATTTCCTCTTTTTTGGATCCTCAATGGCAATCGACTGGTGGTAGATATACCTGGGGTCTTTTACCGCTTTGTTGTTTAGCCCTGCAGCTAGGTTAACAAAGAATGTTGAGGTAGGTTTTTTCTCAGGGCCGAATTTGGCGTTGATTATTTTCCCAACAACCGTGTTCCCTGTTGCCTCTATTTCTTCCTTTATTATACTTGTGGGTGTGGACGGATGGAGGTTTCGTATTACCACTCAGAAGGGTCTCATGTCCTTTGTGTTGAAAGTATGGCCTATAAGTCCATTTTCTCGAACAAGTGATATCCGCTTCTTGTCAACCACAATATCTGCGCTACTTACTCGAAATTGATTTTTGTTTGCACATTTATATGTAAATTGGACGCTTTCAGCAACTAATTGTAACAGTTTCGTTAGTTTATTCAGGTCTTCTATTCCGTAAAGCAGTGGTTCCTAGCCTGGGGGTAATTACTCCCGCAGGGGTAAAACGGAAATTCTAGGGGGGTAACACGGGATGGCACGAAAAAAAGTATTAAAATAATAAACAAAATAATAGTACGATAGCACGGCCGCACGGCGCTCTCATCAGTTCGGCTGACGGCGGGGCGGCGACGGGCCGACGGCGGGTGAGCGGCGGTGTGGGAGGGGTGAAGCACCGGCGACGCGCGGCGACCGTTTCATTCCGTTACCTAAGCTTAGGAAGAACACGCATTTTATTTGATCCACCGCGCATCGCATCGCAGAAATTGTATTTTTGGATTGTTTAAATGTAAAGGTAAGCAGCGTTTGTTAATATCGTCACGTTAATACGAGGGCTGCACTAAAAGTATCGGGAATGCAATATTTCCACTGTTCCTGTCATATTAGAATCTTTTTAATTGAAAACACCTTGGTTTAAAAAATCGAATATCATTTATTTATTTTTAAAAAGATTCTCGGTTTTGTCACAAGGTTTTGTCAAACTTGTTTAGTCGTTGAGAAAATAGAATTGACTCGAGAAAATTCAAGAGCGATGATTTATTATGACTTTAGAAGTGGTTTAACACAAAAGCAGTGTGTTGACCGGATGATTTCTGCATTTGGTGATGAAGCCCCATCCAAAACCACAATTTATCGCTGGTTTGCTGAATTTCAACGTGGACGTGTCAAGCTCAGTGATGATCCCCGTCAAGGTCGTCCAAAAACTGCAGTCACCCAAGAAAACGTTGATGGTGTGCGTAAGCTGATTGAGGAAGATCGACATGTGACATACCGCGAAATTCAGGCAACTTTAGACATTGGCATGAGTCAAATACAAATAATCTTGCATGAACAATTAGGTGTAAAAAAGTTGTTTTCCCGATGGATACCGCATTCGCTCTGTGAAGAGCAAAAAGCGGCTCGCGTTACTTGGTGCATCAGAACTCTCGAAAGATTCCACGCAGGATCCTCAAATGCTGTATACAACATCGTATCAGGTGACGAATCCTGGATATACGGATATATAAAAAACCAGTCACGAGTTTGGGTGTTCGAAAATGAGTTAAAGCCAACAAAAATTGTTCGTTCACGGAGTGTTGCAAAAAAAATGGTGGCCACGTTTGTCTCCAAAACCGGCCATGTTACGACTATTCCTCTTGAGGGACAAAGAACGGTTAATGCAGAATGGTATGCTAGCATTTTTTTGCCACAGTCGCTTCTGAACTCCGTAAAGAGAACTGCAACCGCCGCATCATCCTCCATCACGACAATGCGAGTTCTCACACCGCACACAGAACAAAAGAGTTTTTAGAGCAAGAAAACATAGAATTATTAGACCATCCGCCGTACAGCCCCGACCTAAGCCTTAATTATTTCTATACTTTCCCTAAAATAAAGAATAAATTGCGTGGACAGAGATTTTCATCACCTGAAGAAGCTGTGGACGCCTACAAAACGGCCATTTTGAAGACCCCAACTTCCGAATGGAATGGTTGCTTCAATGATTGGTTCATGTGCACGAGTGATTTGTTTACGTAGGTATGTATTTGTTGACTTTTGTTTTAGGTACCTACAGGTGTTTTTGACATGGCTTCTACTTCATCTGGCAAAAAAAGTACTTATAAAGAAAAGAAGCATTTCTACAATGGGGTTTCACAGGCATCGTAGACAAAAATAAAGAAAAGCCTCAGTGTGTCTTATGTAATAAAGTGCTTAATCCAGATAGCATGAAACCGAGTAAAATAAAAGAACATTTTGCAAAAGTTCACAAGGAGTTCGCAGATAAAAATATAGATTGTTTTAAGAAAAAGGGGAAGATTCTAAAATCTTCACGATTGGATTCTACAGGTGGTATGCAAAAAGCAAATGAATCGTGTCTTCAAGCTTCATACAAAATTGCTTATCGCATTGCACGTAATAAAAAACCACACACTATAGGAGAGGACCTCATCAAACCTTGCTTGGTAGATGCAGTAACACTTGTTATTGGTGAGCAACATGTACCTAAGATTAAACAAATCTCACTCTCAAACACTACTGTTCAAAGTCGCATTTGTGAAATGAGTGCCGATATTCTAGCAACCGTTATTTCTGAAATGAAGTAAAGACCTATGTTTGCTCTGCAGTTGGACGAGTCCACAGATGTTGCTTCGTGTTCACAATTATTGGTATTTACAAGATACATTAAAGATGATGATTTGAAGGTGGAATATTTGTTCTGCTAGTCTTTGCCCACTACTACTAGCGGCGAAGACGTATTTCAAACCCTAAAAGAGTTTATTGAGGAAAATGGCCTGAACTGGTTAAAGCTGGTTGGTACTTGTACAGACGGGGCGCCTTCCATGATGGGCATCCATTCTGGTTTTCAAGCACTCGTGAAACAAGTTGCTCCTCAAGTGTTTAGCTATCATTGCTTGATACACCGTTACGCTTTGGCTGTGAAAACGCTTCCACCAGATTTGCTAAACACGTTGAGTGACATAGTAAAAATTGTTAATCATATTCGAGGCAGCGCTACGAACTCAAGATTATTCAAAGTTTTGTGCGATGAAGTTGGTGCTACATTAAATGCTCTTTTGTACCATACAGAGGTACGTTGGTTATCAAGAGGCAAAGTTCTAAGTAGGGTTTACGAATTACGATAAGAAATTGGATTATTTTTTGAAAATCAGAGAACACAAAACCAAAAAGAATATTATGCAAAAATTAAAGATAAAACATTTGTTCTAAAGATGGGCTTACCTTGCTGATTTTTTCACTGAATTTAATAGTCGGAATATTTCACTGCAAGGAAATGAAACGAACATTTTGACGTTGCAGGATAAAATCGCAAGTTTTTTGCGCAAATTGGAACTTTACCAACGTAGAGTTCAAGCTGGCGATGTGTCAATGTTTACACAACTAAGTAAGCAATTAGTAAACAATAAACAAGAGAAAATCACGTTTGAAAATTCCGTGGTTCAACATTTAACTGCTGTGATAGACTCACTGAACCAATATTTTCCGAACATGGATAGTCGTGAGTCCTACTCCTGGATTTTAAGACCATTTTCTACTTGCGTCGATATTTTCAAGGACGAAGATGTGTCAGCGAAAGCAGAGTTTCTTGGACTACGGGAGGATAATTCATTAAAAGTTGATTTTCAAAATTATAAACTGAGCACATTTTGGCGAAAAGCAGCTGCAGAATACCCTATTATAGCTGACAGAGCTTTAAAAATGTTGATTCCATTTGCTACCACTTACAGGTGTGAAACTGGTTTCTCAACTCTTGTTACATTAAAAACAAAAGCCAGAAACCGTCTGAATGTGGAGCATGACATGAGATGCGCATTAAGTGAAACCGAACCTAATATTGTTAAACTTGCGAATGCAAAGCAATTTCAACCTTCACACTAGTTAAGTAAGAGATTTATATATTACTAGTTACCTAAACGTGCAATTTCTTACATAATAAACATATTTTTGTTCGAGTTTGTGTGGTATTAATTATTTTAAATTAGCTAGGGGTAAACTCAATTCCCATACCTGTTCACAGGGGTAGGGACATTGAAAAGTTTAGGAACCACTGCCGTAAAGGATCATAGGTGGCGGCTTGCTGCGTTTCTTCACACCTTGATCTGGTTCATTTTCAGTTAGATCGATTGGTAATTCGCTGAATCTATTGGATGTTTTGACAGCATCCGGGGATGGACTGGATGATATCTTCCGTTTTTTCGGGTTGCCATTTATTGGCATCCTTTGCCATGTTGGTCGGCAGGGTACATTGTGTTCACCATGTGGATGACCTAACTTGGTGTTATCAAACTCATTTCTAGGCGGGCGGTGCTGTCTGAGCTGAGGTACCTTCTACTAACGAGGACCTTGGTCGCCATATAATCAAACTTGGAGGAAAAGCTTGTTGCGCAAGTTTTTTTTATTATTACTGTTGCTGCCAGTAGTATTAACCAGCACAGGAGCCTGGTCACCTACTCCTGTGCGGTTTTCGGTAACGTGATCCGTAATTTCCGGAGCAATTCAAGTTTTTATGTGGGAACACTGGTTTGAAGATGGTCACCCTTTTAACAGTGACATAAATGACATATTAAAAAAGTGACAGAATAATATAAATCTTAATGGGGGTAGAGTTTTTTTTTCACAGATTAAATTTTCTATTGTTTGACGAGTTCTTATACACCGTTTTTAGGATAGGAAAATGCTCGATAACAATAACACAGTTTCCGAGGCACTTCAACTACACTTTTAAAGTGTACTGGGACACAACTTCACAGTATTTCTCACGAATCTAAATCAATCAAAAATTAATGGATGAGCGTATTAGTTTCTGACGATAGTTTGACAGCTCCAAAACACAGTTTAATAATATGAAGATCGAAATATTAACTACGATTTAATTGTAAAAAAAAAAAATATGAAGATACTGTGTGATTTCAGAATAATGAGTTGCAGAAACAATGGTTAAAGTTACAAGACGAAGTTGAGTTACTGTGCATTACATAGTTAATACAAAATAATACTTATGTCTCCATTTACTTACTTAAATAAAAAGTTGCAACGATAATGAAAATGTTGTTTGTCTTGGAAATTAATAAATAAAATTGTGTTGTGTCTGTACCTACTAATTATCTCATAATAAAACTATTAACGAACAATAGCACGAACAAGGCAGCTTACTATAATTGATAGGTCGTAGGATCAAATTTTAACTGTTGAACCATTGTGGTGATGTTAACAGTGCAAACATTGTTTAGTTTAGAGTGTCAATCGGCATAAGTTTATTTTAAGAAAAGGTGCATTCCAAAAAAACTAAAATAAGAATAATTATAGAAACAAAAAAGAGTGGAACTTTAAAGTAATTTAGAATTCTAAAAAGACTTTGTTTGTTTTTTTACGTGCCTGACGTAAAAAGTTGCCTATTTTGTCAAAAAACATAATAAGTTCAATCAAAATGGAGGATGTAGATATAATTCAATATTCAGATGATGACTTCGTGGTGTTTGAAATATTTGACTCAGAATATGTTGACTTCAGTGACAGTGAGATATCTACTACGGATGTGAGTGGTAATTCATGAATCTACTTTGTTTTTTTTTCCTTTTGGGTTTAAAACCAGCAATATCCAATCCAAACGGGTAAATTACAATATACATTGCATTCTGCACTCGTCAGTGAACAGGATAGGCCGCCATTGGTCAATGCTCCACGACTGGTGTTCCTATGCGTCAACAACGGTATGATGGCGATTCCTCAGTGCAGTCGAGACGATAAAACGATCATCCCTCTCAGACGTGCGCCTTTGTCGGTCAGATCTTGTTCTTCGAGTGAAGGCACCAGTCTCCTGGAACCTTCTGTACACTCTCGACACAGCAGACTGGCTCAAGTGCAGCTGACGAGCGACAGCTCGCTGACTGAGGCATTGTTGCAATAGATAGAGCAACAACTTGCGCGGGTTCAGTTTGCGTAGTAGGTATCCATAATTTTGGATAAACAGTAAGCGTCACAAGCGGAGATGTTTTCAGGTCAATTTCAGAAAAGCGACTGAAAAGGTTTTTTTTTGTGAATGGCATCTCGCAGGTCAACCTATGAGGTTGTCGTCTGTTTAAGCGGACTTGCCTGTGGTGCCCTAAAAAAACCACCCCCTGTGTGGTACAGACCTCGGCTTAGGGCATCGCTGGAAGAGGGCAGCAAGGGACTAGCTGGATCATGATTTGAACTGATAAAGAATTTTTTATTTTTTTGTATGGCATCTCGTATTTGACCTTGAGAGGTCGTGACTACTTAACCGGACTATTATAAGGAAATTTCAGTAACAGGTGGTTTTATAGGCGCTCGCAACGCGCAACTCGTGCGTACCGTGGATAGCATATTTTCCCGTATTTTAATTGGAACCTCAATATAAAAAAAAACAATTATCATAATTGAGGTTTCTTTTTAAAGCTTACATTATACGCTTTTTTAATATCAGTTTCGCCATATTTGAGAAAACCGGCCATGTATGCGCGCTTAGGGGTTCAGTCGATTAGGCTGCACGCGAGTGAAGCTATTCAACAGGGTAATGGAACTTAGAGAGTTGTTGGAATTGATGCTTCTAGTTATTATTGTAATTGGTGTTACCGTTTTAATTAACAATAAACAAATAAAATGTAAATAAGTATTTGTTACGGTCGCTAATCATATTTTATTAACAAACAACCTGATATTTGACCTACTAATTTCAAAACAAACAAAAAAATATTTTTTTAGGTTGTTTTGCAATTAATAAAACGTGGCGCACCCTGGGCAACGTCAGCTCCAACTGTCTACCTGCTTTTGGTGGACAGTTGGGGTTGGCGGCCAATCTTCAACAAACGGGGAAGGGTCATGGTTCCAATCATCGATCATTTAAATTGGTCGATGAAGGGAACCGGGCTAGTGTTGGGGCGGCCAGTCCGTCTTCGGGACAGGTCTGGTGGCCATCTCCGTCCACACCCCCTCTGTTTGCAGAGGGTGAGTTTTGTGGGCGTCGAGTGGGAAGGGGAGAGGAAGACAACCTCTTTAAAAATTACCCCAATCCCAAGGTCGAGCGTGCTGAGGGGATGAATGGCCGGAGGGAATCCGGTCACTAGCGCTGGGGAGGGTTAACAGGGGAAAAAGGGACCACACCCTTCAAAGGAACAACAAAAATAATGAAAAAGACAAATGTGAAAAAACTACCCCAGGGCGGTACCGGCTGTTCAGCAGTCGGAGAATCCGCCACGTTCCCTTTGGTAACGTCAAGCCCCCATTCGTATTCTGGGGGGGGCAACAAATGTCTGCCGAGCCAAGGAGGCTCATCGCGCTCTCGGTCACCCGAAGACGAGGAGAGGAGGAGTCGCGATAAGGAGAGGAGTGATGCGCGGTCGGAGTCCGACGCTGCATCTGGCGCAGAGGGCTCCTTTAAGAACCCGGAGCGCGTAGTGGTGGGGGCTGCTGGGAAGAACAAAAGGTTCTTCCTGAAGCGGCCCAAACCGAGGGATGGCCAGGGGTCACTCTCGGATGGCGGGATGGCCTCGGCCCGAAAAATCGGTCGGAGGAAGAGGCGGAGGGTACACCACTCAGGAGGACAGGGAGCCAGGCAGAGCCATTCCAGCCAAGCCAGCGCAGCGGGCCGGGAGGCTCGCTGCAAAGGGACGACGCCCTGAGGTGGCCAGCCGCAGCGCGGCTCGTTCAGAGTCGTCAGGTGGTGAGCCGGATGCTGCTGGCGGCTCCAAATCGGAGAGATCGGCCAGGTTTGCGGAGGTCGTGGTTGCCGCGATCAAAGGTGTGGCCTTGAAGAGGGTTCAGTCCTCTAAAGACAAGGCCATATCCGCAGCCACGGCCTCCATTGTGGAGGCAGCGGAGGCAATTCATTTCGGGCCTCCACAGGACGGGATCTCTGAGATGCTGGCTGAGGTCGCCCGCCTGACTACCGCCATTGAGCTTCTCCGAAAGGAGAACGAGGAGCTCCGGGCAGACCTGGCCAAGGTCCAAGGAGCCGGCCATCGGGAGTTGCCACAAAGAAGGGCGCATGGGCAAGGCCAGCCCGTGCCGCCCGAGGACCGGGTTCTGGCCTTGGTGCGGCAGGAGCTGGCTGCGTTCCATATTAGGTTTTCTGCTCTGGAGGCCATTGTCCTGCGCCCCCCGCTAGCGGCGAGCCAGCCGGCTTCGGCACAGCGAAAGGCGGCCTCGTATGCCGCCACCGCTGCCAAATGGAGGACCTCGGGACAGACCCAAAGTGGAGCCGTGGTGGAACCCACAGGCCCGCCCCTGGCGAAATCGGCGTCTGCGCAGACGGCAAGGGCCCCAGCCCTGACGGCGAGACGGCCGCCTCCGCCCTCCCAACCGCCTTCTAAATCTCTTCCGACCGACGCCGAATGGCAAATGGTCGGAGAGAAGGGGAAGGCGGGTAAGGCAGCAAGGGCGGCCAAAAGAAAACAGAGGCGGCAGCGGCGCAAGGAGCGAAGCGTCCTGGCTAGGCTTCGTGCCCCGAAGTCCGCAGCTGTAGTGATAACACTACAGCCGGAAGCGGAAAAGAAGGGCATGACCTACCGCGAGGTGCTCGGCAAGGCGAGGACGGCGGTGAACCTCCAGGAGATCGGCGTCACCAATGGCCTCCGGTTAAGGGTCACTGCGACTGGGGCCTGGATGCTGGAGGTCCCCGGTGCGGCCAGCGGCCCAACCGCAGACGCTCTGGCTGAAAAGCTTAGGGCGTCCCTGAATGCGGACGAGGTCCGAGTGTCCAGGCCCACCAAGTGCGCTGATATGCGTATCCTGGGCCTGGACGACTCTGTGACGGAGGAAGAGGTCGTGGCTGCAGTCGTTAGGACTGGGGGGTGCTCTGCCGAGCAGGTTAGGGCAGGCACCATTCGTCCTGACTTCACGGGGATGCGATCCATTACGGTGAGCTGCCCCGTGACGGCGGCCCAAAAAATTGCCGGAGAGGGCCGAAGGCTCCTGGTGGGCTGGGTTTCCGCGCAGGTGAAACTGCTTGAGCCCAGACCTCTGAGGTGCTTCCGCTGCCAGGTGGGCAACCACGTGGGAGTACAATGTACCTCAGAGGTGGACCGCAGCGGTCAATGCTTCCGATGTGGTCAACCCGGTCACAAGGCTGGTTCGTGCAATGCCGCGCCGCACTGCTTCATATGTGCGGCAGCTGGCAAGCCGGCCGAACACCGGGTTGGGAGTAAGGCCTGCGTACCACCCGCCAAAACCAGGGGCAGGGGCAAGCCCACTGCCACCGCCGTCAATGCCGCGTCCGCCGACACTGCCGCCGCCGCTGCTGCCTCCACCGTCGTCGCCGCCGCAACCATAGTGGCAGGGCCTTCACGGGGGGCTCGGGAGGGGGCTGAAATGGAGTGTCATTAATGGCCCCATTACGCCTCCTCCAGGCGAACATCAACCACTGCGCCTCTGCTCAGGATCTGTTGCTCCAAAGCATGGCGCAGTGGTCGATTAACATCGCCGTGGTCGCTGAGCCGTACTTTGTCCCGCCCAGGGATGACTGGGTGGAGGACCTGAGCGGCTCAGTGGCCCTAATTTCGTCGGCCGCCGCCGGTACCCTGTCCCTCGAGGCCGTCAAGAGGGGACGGGGTTGCGTGGCAGCACGGTTCGGGGAGATAGTCGTGGTAGGGGTGTACTTCTCTCCGAACCGAACTCTCGCCGAGTTCCACAACTCCCTAGCGGAGTTGAGAGTCGTCGTCGTCGGGTTTCGTTCCCTCCCCGTGCTCGTCCTCGGGGACTTCAATGCCAAGAACTTGGCTTGGGGTTCCCGGCTCACGGACACGCGGGGCAGGATGGTGGAGGACTGGGCTCTGGAGACAGGCCTGGTCGTCCTAAACCGGGGTTCTGTCCCAACGTGTGTGCGTATG
This sequence comes from Dasypolia templi, assembly GCA_963555695.1. Lineage (NCBI taxonomy): Eukaryota > Metazoa > Arthropoda > Insecta > Lepidoptera > Noctuidae > Dasypolia > Dasypolia templi. Next base: position 1,707,933 of record OY743148.1, on the reverse strand, counting down.
CGGGGTGAATCAGTGGTGGACATTTCGTTCGCCAGCCCCGCTCTGTCGCCGCACGTCATTGACTGGCGCGTCATGGAGGGGGTGGAGACCTATTCCGACCACCGGTACATCCGGTTCGACGTCTCCGCCCAGACCTCGAGCGCGCCGGTCCGACAGGCCCCGAGTGGTCCGCGGTGGGCGCTGAAGCAGCTGGACCGGGAGCTCCTCCTGGAAGCCTCGATCGTGCAGGCCTGGGTGTCACCACCGGACAGGCCTGCTGACATCAACGACGAGGCGGAGTGGTTCCGGGAGGCCATGTCCGAAATATGTGACGTGGCAATGCCCCGGGTCCAGCCCGGACGTGCTTGGCGCCAGGTGTGCTGGTGGTCGCCGGAGCTGACGGCTTTGCGCAAGGCGTGCGTGGCTGCGCGACACCTGTACACCAGGCACCGCAGGCTACGTATTCGCCCTCCGAATACGGAACCCATTCAGGCGGAGCTGTACGAGGGGTACAGAGCGGCGAAGACCGCCCTCCAAGCGGAGATCCTGCGAGCCAGGGCTCTGGCCCGCAAGGAGTCGCTGGAGACTCTGAACAGGGACCCGTGGGGACGCCCCTCTTAAATAAAAAGTTGCAACGATAATGAAAATGTTGTTTGTCTTGGAAATTAATAAATAAAATTGTGTTGTGTCTGTACCTACTAATTATCTCATAATAAAACTATTAACGAACAATAGCACGAACAAGGCAGCTTACTATAATTGATAGGTCGTAGGATCAAATTTTAACTGTTGAACCATTGTGGTGATGTTAACAGTGCAAACATTGTTTAGTTTAGAGTGTCAATCGGCATAAGTTTATTTTAAGAAAAGGTGCATTCCAAAAAAACTAAAATAAGAATAATTATAGAAACAAAAAAGAGTGGAACTTTAAAGTAATTTAGAATTCTAAAAAGACTTTGTTTGTTTTTTTACGTGCCTGACGTAAAATGCCTATTTTGTCAAAAACATTGACTGAAAAACATTGCCTATTTTGTCAAAAAACATAATAAGTTCAATCAAAATGGAGGATGTAGATATAATTCAATATTCAGATGATGACTTCGTGGTGTTTGAAATATTTGACTCAGAATATGTTGACTTCAGTGACAGTGAGATATCTACTACGGATGTGAGTGGTAATTCATGAATCTACTTTGTTTTTTTTTCCTTTTGGGTTTAAAACCAGCAATATCCAATCCAAACGGGTAAATTACAATATACATTGCATTCTGCACTCGTCAGTGAACAGGATAGGCCGCCATTGGTCAATGCTCCACGACTGGTGTTCCTATGCGTCAACAACGGTATGATGGCGATTCCTCAGTGCAGTCGAGACGATAAAACGATCATCCCTCTCAGACGTGCGCCTTTGTCGGTCAGATCTTGTTCTTCGAGTGAAGGCACCAGTCTCCTGGAACCTTCTGTACACTCTCGACACAGCAGACTGGCTCAAGTGCAGCTGACGAGCGACAGCTCGCTGACTGAGGCATTGTTGCAATAGATAGAGCAACAACTTGCGCGGGTTCAGTTTGCGTAGTAGGTATCCATAATTTTGGATAAACAGTAAGCGTCACAAGCGGAGATGTTTTCAGGTCAATTTCAGAAAAGCGACTGAAAAGGTTTTTTTTTGTGAATGGCATCTCGCAGGTCAACCTATGAGGTTGTCGTCTGTTTAAGCGGACTTGCCTGTGGTGCCCTAAAAAAACCACCCCCTGTGTGGTACAGACCTCGGCTTAGGGCATCGCTGGAAGAGGGCAGCAAGGGACTAGCTGGATCATGATTTGAACTGATAAAGAATTTTTTATTTTTTTGTATGGCATCTCGTATTTGACCTTGAGAGGTCGTGACTACTTAACCGGACTATTATAAGGAAATTTCAGTAACAGGTGGTTTTATAGGCGCTCGCAACGCGCAACTCGTGCGTACCGTGGATAGCATATTTTCCCGTATTTTAATTGGAACCTCAATATAAAAAAAAACAATTATCATAATTGAGGTTTCTTTTTAAAGCTTACATTATACGCTTTTTTAATATCAGTTTCGCCATATTTGAGAAAACCGGCCATGTATGCGCGCTTAGGGGTTCAGTCGATTAGGCTGCACGCGAGTGAAGCTATTCAACAGGGTAATGGAACTTAGAGAGTTGTTGGAATTGATGCTTCTAGTTATTATTGTAATTGGTGTTACCGTTTTAATTAACAATAAACAAATAAAATGTAAATAAGTATTTGTTACGGTCGCTAATCATATTTTATTAACAAACAACCTGATATTTGACCTACTAATTTCAAAACAAACAAAAAAATATTTTTTTAGGTTGTTTTGCAATTAATAAAACGTGGCGCACCCTGGGCAACGTCAGCTCCAACTGTCTACCTGCTTTTGGTGGACAGTTGGGGTTGGCGGCCAATCTTCAACAAACGGGGAAGGGTCATGGTTCCAATCATCGATCATTTAAATTGGTCGATGAAGGGAACCGGGCTAGTGTTGGGGCGGCCAGTCCGTCTTCGGGACAGGTCTGGTGGCCATCTCCGTCCACACCCCCTCTGTTTGCAGAGGGTGAGTTTTGTGGGCGTCGAGTGGGAAGGGGAGAGGAAGACAACCTCTTTAAAAATTACCCCAATCCCAAGGTCGAGCGTGCTGAGGGGATGAATGGCCGGAGGGAATCCGGTCACTAGCGCTGGGGAGGGTTAACAGGGGAAAAAGGGACCACACCCTTCAAAGGAACAACAAAAATAATGAAAAAGACAAATGTGAAAAAACTACCCCAGGGCGGTACCGGCTGTTCAGCAGTCGGAGAATCCGCCACGTTCCCTTTGGGAACGTCAAGCCCCCATTCGTATTCTGGGGGGGGCAACAAATGTCTGCCGAGCCAAGGAGGCTCATCGCGCTCTCGGTCACCCGAAGACGAGGAGAGGAGGAGTCGCGATAAGGAGAGGAGTGATGCGCGGTCGGAGTCCGACGCTGCATCTGGCGCAGAGGGCTCCTTTAAGAACCCGGAGCGCGTAGTGGTGGGGGCTGCTGGGAAGAACAAAAGGTTCTTCCTGAAGCGGCCCAAACCGAGGGATGGCCAGGGGTCACTCTCGGATGGCGGGATGGCCTCGGCCCGAAAAATCGGTCGGAGGAAGAGGCGGAGGGTACACCACTCAGGAGGACAGGGAGCCAGGCAGAGCCATTCCAGCCAAGCCAGCGCAGCGGGCCGGGAGGCTCGCTGCAAAGGGACGACGCCCTGAGGTGGCCAGCCGCAGCGCGGCTCGTTCAGAGTCGTCAGGTGGTGAGCCGGATGCTGCTGGCGGCTCCAAATCGGAGAGATCGGCCAGGTTTGCGGAGGTCGTGGTTGCCGCGATCAAAGGTGTGGCCTTGAAGAGGGTTCAGTCCTCTAAAGACAAGGCCATATCCGCAGCCACGGCCTCCATTGTGGAGGCAGCGGAGGCAATTCATTTCGGGCCTCCACAGGACGGGATCTCTGAGATGCTGGCTGAGGTCGCCCGCCTGACTACCGCCATTGAGCTTCTCCGAAAGGAGAACGAGGAGCTCCGGGCAGACCTGGCCAAGGTCCAAGGAGCCGGCCATCGGGAGTTGCCACAAAGAAGGGCGCATGGGCAAGGCCAGCCCGTGCCGCCCGAGGACCGGGTTCTGGCCTTGGTGCGGCAGGAGCTGGCTGCGTTCCATATTAGGTTTTCTGCTCTGGAGGCCATTGTCCTGCGCCCCCCGCTAGCGGCGAGCCAGCCGGCTTCGGCACAGCGAAAGGCGGCCTCGTATGCCGCCACCGCTGCCAAATGGAGGACCTCGGGACAGACCCAAAGTGGAGCCGTGGTGGAACCCACAGGCCCGCCCCTGGCGAAATCGGCGTCTGCGCAGACGGCAAGGGCCCCAGCCCTGACGGCGAGACGGCCGCCTCCGCCCTCCCAACCGCCTTCTAAATCTCTTCCGACCGACGCCGAATGGCAAATGGTCGGAGAGAAGGGGAAGGCGGGTAAGGCAGCAAGGGCGGCCAAAAGAAAACAGAGGCGGCAGCGGCGCAAGGAGCGAAGCGTCCTGGCTAGGCTTCGTGCCCCGAAGTCCGCAGCTGTAGTGATAACACTACAGCCGGAAGCGGAAAAGAAGGGCATGACCTACCGCGAGGTGCTCGGCAAGGCGAGGACGGCGGCTTACCTGGAAGAGCCTGGGTTCTGGCCATGGAGGCTCTCGGGCCTCGACTTATGGGGCTCCTAAGCGCATGCATGGAGGAGGGCCAGTTCCCACTTCGCTGGAAGACGGGGAAACTGGTCCTCATTAAGAAGCCGGGGCGCCCTGTGGACTCTCCGTCCGCTTACCGGCCCATCGTTCTGCTCGACGAGGTGGGCAAGCTCTTTGAAAGAGTTATTGCAAACCGCCTTGTCGGGCGGCTGGTGCGGGTGGGGCCGGATTTGGCGGAGAGCCAGTTTGGTTTCCGCAGGGGGCGCTCTACGGTGGACGCCATCATGCGCGTGCGAGCCCTCACGACGGGGGATGCTGTTGCCCGGGGTGGGGTCGTCTTGGCGGTGTCTCTAGACATCGCCAATGCCTTCAACACCCTGCCCTGGAGTTGCATCAGGGAGGCATTGCGGTATCACCGGATGCCGACCTACCTCTGTCGCGTGGTCGAGGCCTATTTGACGGACAGGGCCGTCATCTACCCCGGTCGCCGGGGAGAGTGGAACCGGCGAGAGATGTCGTGCGGTGTCCCACAGGGATCGGTCCTGGGGCCGCTTCTGTGGGATATCGGTTACGACTGGGTGCTGCGCGCCGACCTCCCGAATGGCGTCAGCGTGGTGTGCTACGCTGACGACACGCTGGTCCTGGCACAGGGGAGGTCGCACCAGGAGGCGGCCGAACAAGCGACACTCGGGGTTGCGACAATCGTCGAGAGGATCCGGCAGTTGGGACTCGAAGTGGCCCTGCACAAGTCCGAGGCCATGTGTTTTCATGGTCCTCGGAATGCGCCACTGTCGGGTTCCCAGATAACGGCGGGAGGGGTTCACATCGGCTTCGAGTCGACGATGAAGTACCTGGGACTCGTCCTCGACAGCCGGTGGAACTTCGTGGAGCATTTCCGACGTTTGGCTCCGAGACTGGAGCGGGCTGGGGCTGCCTTGAGGCGGCTCCTGCCCAATCTAGGGGGTCCAAACGCCTCCTGCCGGAGGCTCTACGCGGGGATCGTGCGATTCATGGCCCTGGTGTGGGCGCGTTCTTTGAGGCGCCGACCAGCCCGCAGGTTGAACGCGGCCCAAAGGGTCATGGCCATCAGGCTAGTCCGGGGATACCGCACGGTCTCATGCGAGGCGGCGAGTCTCCTTGCCGGATTGCCGCCATGGGATCTGGAGGCAAAAGCCCTCGTACGTATGGGAGTGGCGCGAGGAGGCAAAACGCCGGGGTGTAACTCCGCTGCCGCGAGAAATCACGGTACAGCGGACAGAGCTCCGGCGGGATCTCATGGCGACATGGAGGGTGCGATTGTCGCAACCCAGTGCTGGGCACGCCACAATAGCGGCGGTAAGTCCCCTCTTTGAGGAGTGGTTGGAGAGGCGCCACGGCGTCCTCACCTTCCGCCTGACACAGGTCCTCACCGGACACGGTTGTTTCGGGAGGTTCCTGTTTCGCATAAGGCGGGAGGAAACGCCCGGGTGTCACCATTGTGTGTATCGCCCGGAGGACACGGTGGAGCATACGGTGGAGGTATGCCCAGCTTGGGCGGAGCACCGCAGTGTCCTCGCGGGGGCGATTGGCGGCGGCGATCTCTCGCGTCCGGCCCTGGTCCAGGCCATGGTACGGAGCGAGAGGGAATGGAAAGCCGTCACCTCCTTCTGCGAAGCAGTAATGCTCGCGAAGGAGGAGGCGGAGCGGGTGAGGGAGAGAGCATTGCGCCCTCACGCCCCCACTAGCCGCCGCAGGAGACGCCCTGGGCGTCGGGAGTCGCCTGCAGATTCCCGGCCACCGTAGGCGCGGGCTTGCGGATGGCGAGCAATGGGTAGCTCGCCGTCCGGTAAGGACCAGGCCCGGGTCGACGGCGCGTTGTGTTTCACGCGCGCCTTAAAGAGATGTCAGCACAAAATGACGGGGTCCGATAGGGCCGACGCCTCAGGGTCGCGGGTTATTTCACAGAGAAAACCGTGGCCCTGGCACAGGCAACTGAAGGAACACGGGTGGGTTTTAGTCAGTAAAAGTCTGACACGCCCTCCCGCTCCACCCAGAGCGGGAGAAGTCATTTGATGATTTCCCACCCAAAAAAAAAAAAAAAAAAGGGTTATCCTGGAGCTTTTGCCTTAGTTCGTTTGTATGGCGTGTCTGACTTTTGCCTCTAGTATGTCCGTGTAAAGTAAGGTTGTGTTTGTTCACAGTGACGAACGGTGATGCGGAGTACCGCGAGGAGGAGGCCGGAGACACGCTGCCCACCGACATGTCCGACACCAGCGACAGCGAGCCCGACAAGCCGCACAAGTACGTACTACCGCTTTACTTATGCGCCTTGGCAATCATCGTCTATCCATACAACCTATTTTTTAGGCTTAATTTCGGGTGCATGACAAATAAATAGACAAACATATAAGCTACGAGAATATCATCCTCAATATTCAATTACATTTTATGTACTGGCAACATTTCAAAACGTCATATAGCAACATATATTGGCATTTGCGTAGAAATTTGTCCCGGTTACAATATGGAGAAATGTGGAAAAAAAATATTTAATAGTGTTTTTATTTTATTAAAATGATTTGATATTCTCTAAAGATTGCTGTAATAGTTGCAAAACAACAAAAGTATACCCATCTTCTGAGAAAATATGATTTGTTTGGGACAAGGTAGTGTTTCTCATTTCTTATAAAATAAAATTTGTGGAAAAAGTTTTTTTACTGCATACAAAACGCTAATTTATTTTAATAAATTATAGTAATCAACTAGTAAATGCGTTAGTTTTCTTGTGATTTAGTAAAAACATATCCACGTTGTTACTTTTGAGAATTAAGCTTTGTTATTTTCCACATTGTCTAAAATTGTTAACTAGTTTAGAATATTTTTAAATTTATAGTTCTATGATATATTATCATTAACGAGACAAATAATGATCTGGTGCCCTGTAAAAATTGTAAATTTAATTTAATTTTTAAAAAATGGGACAGTTACAAAATTGAATGGTGGAGTTACAAAACAGAATCGTAAAGCTTAATTCACATAGTTAATTAAAATTAAAAATGTTAATATGGTCAGATGATAAATAAAACAAACATTAAACTACGGAACCTAAGTTTAATCAGCCTCAAATTACAGTTTGGTCAAATCGACAGTATTCTAAATTATATAATTATATATATTATTTTCATTCAAATAGTTTTTCAATTTAACAGGTATTCTGGTACAAACATAATTATTTATTTTAAGTCTTCAAACGTGACACTCTTTATACTACTCTAATATTACAGTTTTTATACAATATTAATTCTTATTTATAAATTCTTATAAAAGTTTAATCACTACGTAAGCCTACCTACCTTTATCATCATCAAGATAAAGGCAAGTGTCACACAAATATTCAAAAGCAACGGGACCTCCGATGCAATCCACACGGAATGTTTTCTGCAACACATATATGTTGCTTTAGCACCAAGTACTGAGTAACTGCAATAACTGCAAACAGGTGACGTAACGTAGGTAACACTTGATGTGTTGTTGTAGAATGCACAAAATAATATTAATGCCTTGCCAAGCATTAACGACATTATATCCAATATAGCAACTACCGCGTTCAACCAGCCCAAAGAAAAGCATGAGTTTAGTAGTATTTCATTAGCTAGAACTTTCGGTTGAAAAAGATGATTTCCTGAACAAACTTTTAAATTAATGCATTAATATAAGTATGCATTTATGTGCATAAAAAAGGCCAATAAAAAATGGACCAGTTTGCAAAGAGAATAAAAAATGGACCATCACAACAAAAAAAATTGCACACGTCATGCTTGTTTAGCTTATGTGTTCGCCTTTACATTTCCATTTTGTAACTTTGAAAATCCTCATATACGTAACTAAACAAAATGGAGGTAACGTTTTCATGTTTTCCAATCTAAAATTGCGTGTACTTGAACAATAGAACAATGAATGCTGCAAGTAATTCAATTAATCATTTTTACGATGATTTAATTATCATTTACAATACCAAAATGAACAAAAACAAAAAATCTATTTGTTTAACATATGGTACTTGTTGACAGGCCTACACTGTCCTCCCATACCTGTTAACACTGTAATTGGAAAACATTGTAAAAGACATATTTTTAAAAGAGTAACCATGGAGTTTCTTGCCGGCTCTTCTCCATGGGAAACGACCAATTGGAACCGTGCACCTAGAATCTGACGTTTCATAAGTGCCCATGTAGGTCTATGTGAAATAAAATATTTTGATTTTGATTTTGACTAACCAGCAGAAATTCCTCAAACAAAGTGGATGAATTAAACGTAAACGGTAACGCTTTGAAGTATAGACACGAATAATATTGACAGCACTGATTGCAAACCCAACAAAAAGGGCGGAATCGATGAATAATTTGCCAGGAAAATAAATGTGCGAAGAGTTGGCAGTTTATTTTTACTCAAGTGCAGGAAATCCTGTTACAAATTGTAATTTTCCACTACGTCCGAAATCGTGGGACACAATTAAAATAGTAAAAAGTAATTATTTTATATATTTTTAATTAAAGTGGATGTAATTTATGTTTTACTTTAAAAGCTATCACACATTTGAACATATTAAAACCTTTTTTACTTGCGTGCTTAGTTTATTTTATCAATAATCTAACTTAAAAGGTGTCACGACACTGTGGGACACCTAAAACTGGCGGGTTTCAAACATGTTTTCGTCTAATTTTATCAATTATAATAGTAGACTTATTCACTGTTATTTACTGAGTTTTAATTTTATACTATCATAATAAATAGTAAAATATCATAATAGGCCTTCGGTCTCCTGATGAATTATAAATAAAGCCCGCACACAATGATAGTGGATAAATTTCTAAGGAAATGCCCATATAGCATATAGTGTAGGAAAGCATGGCACTATTAATATTATTTTAAAACATTTCATATTCATCAATTTGCTATTGTTCAGTGGCGGCGACGTAGAGAAATGCACAGCGCTACACGATGGGAAGCTACTCCTCCGCCAAGAGTTCTCCTTCAACATAGACCAGATGTTCACCATGATCTTCACCAACTCCAAGTTCAACCTGGAACTACTGGCAGCCAGGGGGACCACAGACTACGTGCAGGTAACTTTGATACAAGCAGATTTTCATCGCTTTTATTAAGTTTCACAATAGTCTAGTGTTGTAACTACAATCGAATCTTGTGATCGGTTTTCACCCACTTTTATTGAACCATCCACCCAATTAAGTTTATATTCTGCACTCAAGTGTAGGTCCAACAATAATATTGATGTCATAATAAAAAAAAAATAGATAAATATATTGTCGTGTGAGCCAGCAAGCTGAGCCCTTCTTGCTGTTTGACACTTTAACACACGACCTTGCTCGATGTGCAGTTTAAGCAAAAGGCCTCCGTTCGTGACCGAACCTCAAAGTCAAAGTCAAAGCATTTATTTCAAATACGCCCATAAAAAGGCACTTTTGAACGTCAAAATTTACATTAAAAATAGAACTAATTTTAGGCGCCACTTCCAAAAAGTAGTTTCGTATGGAGAAGAAGTGGCAAGAAACTCCACCGTTACTCTTTTAAAATGTTTTACAAAAATTTGTATACATTAATTATATTTCTATATGTGAAGACGATGCACCAAGAATAAAAATACTATACCACAATTGGTAAACATAATTAAAAATAAAGCAAAGGCATATAAATTAATCACGTGATAGGTACATTGTGCTCACATATTTACAAACAATTGTAAAAATATATGATTTTCCTAAAATATTAACTAGGAATAAGTCAGTGTGTGAGTAAAGTAAAAATAACAAATTATACAATACAATAAGCAAATAGTATGATTTTGTCTAGCCTCTAGATTGTCCTATGGAGCAGGACCAGCATGTTTCCAAGCATTCTTATCTAGGATATAATCTTCTAATTTGTAATATACTTGTTTACAAAGTGTTGTTTTTAACATGAGTTTTAAACTTTCTTTCACTTAATTGCAATATTTCACAAGACAACAAAATACCTTGTGACCTATTCGGTCAAGTCCGAAACACTGGCAAAATAAACAGTAGTGTATGTTTTAACTAGCTCGGTGTTACACCTTAATTATTTCGTAGAAACAGAGTCAGCTTTATTTCGCCCAAGACGTCTCCATGTGGATTAAATATTTTTGTTTGATGTCTAGGCGCCGTGGCAAGCACAGGGCGGCCTGAAGTGCCGACAGATCAGCTACACGCTGGGGCTCACGTCTGGGCCCATCGGACCCAAGGAGGTGCAGGTCACCGAGACACAGGTACCTACTACATTACCATTCTCTTCCATCTATTTGGGAACTTCATCGTCATTTTCTTTAATACTTGTCTATTATTCGACACTGTCCCGTCGTGGTTTGCGCGACTGCTTTGCGTGTTCGGTTCTTCGCGATTTCTGACTTTTCTAGTACTCAAACACCAGTTGGTCCCAAAGAGTTTTTTGATCCTTATACGAAACATGATCGAATTTCATCAAAATATGTTTTTGCAAAAATTGGCCATTTTCGTGTACTACATTTTTGACAAATCTCTGAATGCAGATTTTAATTTCTCAAAAAGTAATGGATAGTCTCAAAAGACTGTTTTCTTGTAACTACAACGATTAAGGTACCTACCCTTACTGCCCCGTCTCAAAAATCCACTCTGTATACTAAATTCGCTAAATACAGATACAATATAGTTAACTTTCGGCGTTACTAATCAGCTTGCCACCAAAAGTTGTAGTTATTCTCAATGATTCTTTGTTTATCTATATGCTGCTTGCCAAAAGGTAAAATATGCTGATATCAAGATTGTGATATACCACTGTTACATGTTTGTGTTAAACCTACATATTGTTTACCCATTATTCCAAAAAAAATTGTTTTGCTAAAAAACTGCATAAATTATTAAAGAAGCCATAAACCAGCAATTAGTATTGTTTTTTTTTGAGCATAGTGTTTTTTGTTAGTTAACAGATTCCTTAAAAGTTCGTTGAAGTAGGTACCTTTACTATGTAAACCTAATTACCTAGAAAATGATGTTAACTTCCAGGTAATGAACAAATGTTCGACACCCGGCGTACTGTACTCGATCGACTCAACAAGCGAGAACGCAGGCATTCCGTACGCGGATTACTTCAGCGTACAAGTACACTACTGTCTGCAGAGGGTTTCGGAGTCACTCACCGACCTGTCGCTGTACGGACACGTGCATTACAAGAAGAGCATGTGGCCCATGATTAAAGGTACGTCACCTTCTGGATATGTTACTACTATACAGGTATGAGGAACAGGGTGTAAAGTTCACTTATCCTCCATAGAAAAGGGAGGATCCTCCGCCCAGACGGGTGTCGCGTCTGGTGGGCAACTGCCCGACGATTGATGTCGGGATGTTGTAGTTGCGCGGTAAACTCTGCTTGCGCGATGTAGGATTTTGCGTGACGTCAGTGTGTGAGTAGTTTCCGCCACACTACTTCAGCCAGTCGACAAAGGTTGTTGGAGTCACTCACCGACCGGTCGCTCTACGGACACGTGCAATCGACTCACAACTCTGTTTAAACAACAAACACAAGACGGGCTATAAAATTATCATGTGTTAATCCAGGTTATATTCATTTGGTTTTATTAAACTCAGATAGTTTATTAAACTACCTGAGTGCCAAATTTCATCTATATCTGTTCAGCCCTTTTTGCACCAATCTATCCAGACAGACAAAAATGACCATTATATTACAGGGTGCAGGACAGCCCTCCGCGAACTAACAGGGTGCATTGAGCTCCTTATTTTATATCTCAGTGTGAATACAAAACTAACTCCAGCATTTTTTCTAAACAGGATTTCTAGAAAAGAACACAATGTCAGGTCTGGAGGAGTTCGGTCGTCTGCTGGAGTCGAAGCTGCTGGGCGAGGCCGAGTGTGCCGTGCCCGCGGCCAGGAAGGCGCGACGGCATCGCAGGGTCACCAGTATGTATGCCTCACGCTGTACGTGTTCTGGCTTAGGCTGAGATTGATCTACGTTACATGGCATGTACAATCACATCCGAATTATGTTTACCACTATAAGGACTACTTTTATCTGCTCATTAGAGGATAGAATCTTCTTTACCAACTCAATTCACACTGATTGGCTGAATTAAAAGTGACACTGAAATCAATTTAAAAAAAACACGGATACGTGCGAGTTGAATTTGCGTGGAGAGGCTTCCGTACTCCCACCAAAAATATTTCACGTAAAATTGGTTGCCAAGACTTACATAAACGCTTTCACTGTAAAAGAAAGTTTTTTTTTTTGTCTGTGTTGGAAAATCCTCATGGATGTCCACCGCCCTAGGGCGGGCGGAGGGGTCTGGCAGGCTTTTACTGACTAAAAATCACCCCGGTATTTCATCTCACACCTACGTCGGGGTCGCGGGAACATATGATTCTTCCGCAACCCCGACTGGTGCCCGGGTTGGGGGGGGGGGTGAGTTGTGGGAGAGTCTAGAGAGGTAGGGAGAGCGTCGCACCGCAATACCGGCACTCCTCTCCCGCTGCGGCCTCAGTTGCGATGTCGCCCAAGCGGCACCGCAACCTTGGCCGCTACGTCGTCGGCTTGTCGGCAAAAGCCCTGACGAGCGGCCTCTCCTCGGGTCCCTCTTAGCTTCACCGTGGGGCCCAAACCACAGTTACTGTGCCCCCTCGCCTCGTCAATGCGGGAACCCACTGGGGGGGGAGTAGTCTCTACCTTCCTCAACCTTTTCGCAGCCTGTTTCTGTGAAATGACGGTTTCACATAAAGAGATCACCATATCCCACGACTCGGCGCTCCCGACCATCAAATTAGCGACTGCCGGCAGCGACAAGTCGCCTCCGACTTCTGATACGAGGGCACGGCGCGGCTCCTCCCATGCGGCACTCTCTGCCAGCGTATGCCACGCCGTGTCCTCCAGACTGTTGAATCAGTGATGACACAGAGCGTCCGGCTTTCTATTTATGCGACAAAGGTACTTTCCGATGCAAACATGCCCCGAAAGCACCTGCGTCGCCCGAAACGACAGGGAGCCGTGCCACCTCCCGAGCCAGAGGTCGAGCACTGGTCGGATCGCCTCGAGGGTAGCGAGGCCGGCGGACGGGTCACTGTCCCGCCACTCCGCCACCAAGATCTCGCGGAGCTGCGACCGACGTAGCTTGATCTCTCGCTGCATCGGTCAACCGCCCCGCGCTCGCACCTCCTCGGCCACCGGTACAGTGACGCGAGGGCTCTAGCCTCTGGGTGCCATGGCGGAGATCCGGCCAGTGCACAAGCCGCCTTGTAGGAGATTGTGTGATACTCCCTGATAGCCCTGACGGCCATCGCCCTATGCGGTTTTCGCAGCATCGCGATGCTGCCGGACGTCAGGTCAGAGGCGCACACTGGAGCCCCGTACAGGGCCATGGATCGCAACGACCCCCAGATACAACCTCCTACAGGCGATGGTCGCGCCCCACAGATTGGGAAGCAGCGTTGCAAGCCCACCGCGCCCATCAACTTGGGCGCCAGCCGCTTAAAGTGGGGGCCGAAGTCGATTCGAGTCCCCCGGACCACGACGTGTGATCTCGTTGGCGGCGCCCGCCGGGGACCGTGAAAGACCACAGCCTCCGACTTGTTGAGGGCAACCTCCAGGCCCAGGCGCCGTATGGAGCCCATCACTTGTGAGACCGCAGCCGTCGCCAGCAACGCTGCCTCCCTGTGCGGGCTCCCCCGGGCCGTGACCCGCGTGTCGTCCGCGTAATACGTCAGGTCCACTCCCGGTTGGAACTCACCCTCACAGGAGAGGTCCCACGACCGACCCCTGTGGAACACCGCACGACATTTCACGCCGATCCCCGCCGTCGCGTCCCCTGTAGGTGACACACCTCTCCGCCAAATAAGCTCCAACGATGTGTCGGAGGTACGGGGGCACCCGATGGTAGCGCAGTGCCTCCCGTATACAGCTCCAGGGCAGAGTGTTGAAAGCGTTGGAGATGTCCAAGGTCACCGCCAGCATTACCCCGCCCCGGGACACCGCTTCCTCTGCCATGACTCTAACTCGCGTCATGGCATCCACGGAACAGCTTACCCACCTCGTGCAGCAGTACTATGGGCCAGTATGCGGACGGGTAGTCTGTTGGGCGCCCCGCCTTCCTGATCATGAACAGACGACCTTTTTTCCACAGTCACACTCACACCCTTCCTAGCCATATCCTTTTTCTTACAACCCATCCACCACTGCATTATTCTTCCTATATCATACTCAAACTATTTACGACAAGTCCCTCATTATAAGTACCCCTCATTATGTGTTGTATAATTGTATGTTGTTTGTCCTCCCAGCTTTCAAGCTCGTGCCCCCGACCCGAGTGCTGTTCCCCTCAGCCGGCCTCTTCGCGCCGAGGACATCTTTTACTCCCGTGGTCGTCCCCTTCTGTCCTCGTAGAGCGAGAAGTCACTAGATCACAGTACCCAGGAGTTAACATGACACATCCAGCATTAGACAGTGACCGAGGCCACAGAGCCGAACTTTTTCTGAAATGAAATTGTCAATTTATCACGTCATATATAAAAAAAACTAGATGGAGTCGACATTTCCTATCTCTCTACCCCTGAGAAAAAATGGCGAAACAAATTCAGGGGTCCAAAGGCTCTTTTGAAGTCCAGACGTTAACAAAAATATCGTGTAACAAAGTAGTCTGGAACTCGATGTGTCATTGTTTCTGCCAGGGATTGTACTTTATGTTCAGTATCACGTAGAGCTATGTTTTGCTGTAATTCACACCGTGCTTTTCAGTAGCTAAACTAAATTCACTCGTCCTATTTTGCGATTTTATTGAATTATTTCAACTTGATGACTTTTCGCTTTACAAAGACTGTAGAGTGTAGACCTTATCTTCTTTCAATGTATGTAACATTAAAAGGCATGAATATTTGTAAAAAGTACCAAAAATTTAACTTCTTTCACTCTTTTAGCGTCGTCACAAGAGCCAGGAGGAATACCTACAGTTGTGAAGCTCCCCACAGCAAGCTTGGTAGCACCCAGGGCTTCGGTCTCACGAGCCCATAGGCCTCCAGCTCGCTCCAGTACTTGGTTCGCGGCTCTGCTGGCTCTGTTGCTGCTTATCAACGCAGCTTTGTACTGGAAATTGTACTATACGGATAGGAGCGGCTATGGCTTCGATTTGGATGACTTGCAGAACAGGTGAGGGGTTTAAATTATTTGTAGTTGTAAATAAAGCGACTTACACTGTTACCATTGTGTATGCCTCCCGACCGGACGAACGAGTCTGTTTGATTTTGAATCTAAAGAAGCCTTGATAGGCCAGCGTTTGAGTTTTAATATTTTTTGGCATCAAAACTTATCTCATCTTTTTACAAAACAATTGTTTTCTTTGTCTAAAATTTGGGTTTAAAACATTTTGGAATTCCTAACTTTATTCCAACTGCGGTAAAGTTCTTAATACAAAGTTGACAACTTACTCCACACCTACAATACGTTTGCGCAATATGATTGAATCAGCCGTTGCACTCAAACGATCCATTAAAACATTGACGGCCTATAAGCTTCAATGTTTTTGCGAGAGCGAGATCTGTGCAGCACTAACACCACGCTCGCACTGCTAAGCGCCAAGAGTTGGAAATCGAACATTGTGTTTTTTCTACGCGCTGTTGACACGACGCGATGCACTCTGTTGGATTATCAATGCTCGGTTCAACACCGATAGTGGAATATTCAGTGCGCGAAAAAATCCCGCCGTGATTTAATTACGTCCATGCGAACGTGGACTTTTCCTGCCCGGTGCATTAAAAATGAAACTCGCTCAAACTTTTGTTCAATCATTGCGCACTAATAACCATGAACGGGCAAAAACATTGCGCAGTTATTTGTAATGAGAACTAAGTTCGAAATGCAAAACCGCGTTTACACGTTTTTGTAGCGCGCCCGGCATGTTTGCCGTCGCGGATGTCGATAGTTTTTCGGCCATCATGGGCAAGAGATGCGCATCTCTGCTACGCCGGGTTAGAACGTTAGCTGATGGGCTCTAGGACTCTCCGGTCTTGGGGCGGTGGACCCGACTGCACGCAGTTAAGTAGACATTCCCCAGGATCGGCGTGCCTCACTCACGCAGCTTAGAATAAATGTTACTAACACTAGTTTATAAGTTTAAATTGTTAGTGCCGATTTCACCAATGTTACTAAACGCGTTCAGTACATCTAAAACGCGTTCAAAAGCTGGCAGTGTCAATATTCCATAGAAAATAATGACACTAACAGAACAGCTCGTAGTTTGATCGCATTCAATTTCATTGGTGAAAGCAGACAAGTATCAAATATTTGAAGAAGGAAATTCTTCATTCAGTTTTTTTTATAGGTTGGCTGGTTTTTACCTATGTGTAAAGTTAGAACTCGTTTTGTATTATGAACGATAATGCTTTTCAAGGCCGCTTATACCACGCATATGCTGGAAAGAAGTACATGTGTGGCGGGATCGTGTTGCAAGCGGCCTTGAAGAGCATTATCGTGAGAGTGGGATTTTGGCGGCTATTGTTAATTACTCTTCTTAAAATGTGCTGATTCCCTGGTTATTTCGTATAAAATAATGTTAAATTTCTGTTCTAGGATGAGCAGCGTCAGCGGGTCTCAGATGGCGGACTGGTCGGCGCTACTGGAACAGCACACGCATCGGCAGCGAGGACAGCTGCTGGCGTGGCGGGACGCGCTGGACAGGACTGTGGCGCATCTCGCACAGGTAAACACAGCCGAAATAATAACCTTACTTAGAACTTACCGAGTTCTTGGTACTTCAAAAATATCTGATTTGGATTTAGGATCGAGGATTGTTATTTACTCAGAATGACAACTCTTTTAATACCGCATGATATTATTTTTATTCTAGACGGAGCAAGCGCTGACGAAACTATTAGAGACTATAAAGCCTTCGCTAATGAAGGCGCAGAAAGAGGCTGAGTCGCGGGACGAGCTCTGAGCGAAATACGTATGTCACTCCTACACGCGTGTGGTTTTATATACTTTCTCTTAAGGAGCTACAGAGTATATCAGACAGGAAACAGTAACCTAACCTTAGTGGAAAAATGAACTTTCGTGCATTGCTGGCTTTTGTAAACCAGTATGATAATAGGGATTATGACATTTTATTTTATTTTAAACTCTAAGCGTAAAACTGCTCCATAATTCCACAGATTTTTAGATTCTATGAAATTATATTATTTGTTCGAAAATTTCTAATATTAGTTATCATCGTGTAGAAGATTGCGAATACATACCTGTTGATTTTAGACACGATCTGTATCGACCATTACCTAAAACTAAAGTCTAACCTAGTTTAAAAACTTCCCTGAATACTGGGCAAAACAGAGTGAAAACTTGGATGTAAGCACTTGTTCAGATAAAATTTACTGATGGCAAAAAAATTTGAAATCATAACCTCGTTATGAGGGCTACATACTGTAATCTCTGTCTGTAATAGGTCATGTTAGGCCGACCTAATTCGTTCAGAATATGAGATATTGCTCAATTTGCCTCACTGTAAGATTAAAGGGTTTTTTTTTTCGATTCTTCACAAAATGTAAATGTATCTAAAACCATATGCGTGCTAGGCAAAGTGAAACATATTTATCCTAATACGTCTGCTAGAGGTTTTCTCGACAGTTCCCAACTAACATCCTTTAAAGTTTAGTTAAACGCACACCTAATTTATTTACAATCCGCAACACACTGATTATTAATAGTTATAATTCCTTTCAAGCAGAACATCTTTTGTTGAGTGTACTTTATTACAACTTTATCTGTTCTACTTTGAACAAAAAGTTGACTAAACCCCTTTCTGAAAATAAACAGCATTATATTAGCCAATAGACACCTACTGCTACATCCCCTAGTAAGTAAAGATCGCGGGAATGCGCTGGAATCGAGAAATAATAACAATGAATAAGGTTATAGCTTTTTGGGCTGAATCAATTCAGCATGCCATCACACGCTAAGAAGATTGATCAAGCATTCAGTTATTTTATTTTATTTTATTCGGGAAACTAACAGCTAACATAAACAGTGTCCTTAAACGATACAAAATTGAAGGCCATTTACAAGTTTCGTAAATGGCCTTTTAGTTATTGTTCTATCACTCAACAAAAGATAGTTCTAACTTTGACCAATTCCCTATTCCCCTCGGTTTATATAAAGAAAACCTCACAGATCCCCACTGTGATAAAGTAGATACAAATAATAATTTTATTCCTTTTGTGAATATGTAATCCTTCGTGACGTATGACGCTAAGCGTTTGTACTTCTTTCCAGTTTCCTTGCTTAATTAATGTTATTGTAAAATATGCTTAGTTTAATTTTGTGTAAGACGGCAGAGGTAAATAGGGTCCTGAGTTTAAAGGAATATGGTCAGTCGTACGTCATAAGTAACTCATGAACAACAAAAAGCGCCCTTACTGCTACGAAATAAAGGCTGTCAATGTGTTACCATGGACGTTCGATTGGCGGTACCTATCGATTTATGGTTGCACTTTTGAGTTTTTAAGGTCTCGTGTAAGTCCTCTGACTGCAAGGGAGACCTAAGAGTTTATCTAGGTAAGTGCAGGGCGAGCTTACATTTGGTTTTGTTGTTTCAGTTTTGAGTTAAGACTATGTTAACCGAATTAATAGCTAGTGTTTAAAGGTGAATCATTGATGCCAGCCTCGTCACTATAATCACACTATCCTCACATGAGGTTAGGCATATCCATATAAAAAGGGTCTTATTTGCCTCAGTACTTTAAAAGCCTCATTCCCAGGGTTCAAGTCACTGTAGGTACTTCATTTCTAGCTTGATATGTGCACTATCATCACAAATTAAACATTCCATATCAAGTTATTGAGTACAATGCAAACGAGGCTTGTGTTTACGTAAAAACGTAATAAGTACTTACGGCAGTTATTATTAAATTCATGTATATACAGGTGACGGAACGATGCACAATATTTTAGCGATAAAAACATTTGTTCTGACTGAAAGAAACCTGTAAGGTCATCCACGTTTAAATTGTAAATGTTAATGTTTATTTATTATGTCGCCTAAAATATTGTGTGCGGTTAATGTAAATTACACAGGCGCAAAAATAGTTAATTATTAAATAAAAATATAGAACCAATTAATGCTTAGGAAACTGCGTTCGCTTCATATTGTAATATGTATACCATAATTTATAAACTTTATGGCGTTTGCAATTTTTAATGTAAAAAATATATACTTTTCGTATTTCCTTTAAAGTAATTTTTATAAATATTTATTAATAATGAATCTTAAGAAGCCTACAATATTCATGTTTCCCCAGGTACATAGGAATATGTATGTATTTAACAAAATTTTGACAGCTCTACCAAAAATTGTTAACCATGCTTGGTATAAGGTTCCGTTGTTGCATTTGAACAGTTTAGAGTAATTACAAGTATAAGGGTATTGTGTAGTTGACTACCGCCAAACGTCGCCATAAGCGGCTTACTGCTAAGTGCTAGCATACGTAGTTTAAATTATAAATAAATTTTTAATTCAATCGGACATGTATCGATTTTATGGTTGGGTAGTCTTTTATATGTTCAGTAGAGTAGATAGAATATAAACGTCATTAAAAAAAAAATCCCATGTCCTTCAGAATACTTAAAACGTCTACAGAATTATTAAAAAAAAAACAGAAAAGCACCTTTTGGATCGAAAAATAAACCAAAATAGCGATTTGTAAAATTAATTAAATAATAATAATACAATAAAAAAGTTTAAATACATAATTCCGAGACTTCGAAGTAGTCGATACATGTCTGATTTATTAGAGTTAATAGTCGAATTAATTAAATTCAGAAACGAATCTAAAACTATATGATTTACATGTATAAATTGAAAAGATATTTAAGAAAACTATCATGGTGTTGTTTTAGGATATTCAAAGAGTATTAAATATAAGTAAGTCAATGTTATCGACTAGATAGAAATGTAAACTTTTCAGTTGTAGTAATGATCTCCTCATGTAAAAATATTTTACTACATCTAGTTATGTTTTGGTGCTCTAGTTTTACTGAAAAATTTAATGTTTTTAGTTATTTTAAATTGATGTTTGTATATTGAACATGTCAATTATGTTATTATTTATTGGGAAATCATTCAATGGAATCCACATTATATTCAATGAAATACCACTGAGTTATTTACATATACCTACACCAGGAACTGTAATGCCGTTAGGATAAAATAAATAAATTGTTAAATTATATTGACTCATGCAGTTGTATTAAAACTTCATTCCAGATGTGTGAAATGATCTGAAAATTCCTATTAGATATACCTTTTTTAGCATTTCTAATATAAAATGGAGTCGGCTAGTCTTGCAGTAGCGGGCAATGGTGCAGGAACGTTAGAAATATCCCTTAGGGAGCTCTTTTCTATTGACGAAACAGAGCTAGCTCAGTCGTTGGGTGTTTTACCAGATAGCGCACATTCCTACTTATCTGAGTAGAAAAAGGACATTCATATTGTTATTTTATGGGTATGACACTTATTCCTAGAGATGACTACGGCAAGGTGAAGTTTGACCAAGCGACACGTGGACACCGGTAATTTACGTAGACTAGGACCAGTGCAGAACTATTTCCGATAACCATGCTAAGCGTTTTGAACTCTATTCTCGAAGACAAAGAATAGTTTTATCAGTGAATTGCATGCAATAGTCGAAATAGTTCTGTGTAACAACTGACTGCTTTATGTAGTAACTTGAAAGTTCAGATATTATTATACTTAAATTGTTACCTACCTACTCTGTATGATCGCCTGTGTAAAAAAAAGGTTCTAGATATATTTTCTGCAACCCAGTTTATTTCTGTGTATGTCATGTATATAAAAACTGTCTACCTACTGTCCATAATTGCGCAAAGGAACATGTCCTGATGATAATGATGCACCAAAGCCCGCTCTATGTCCATTGTCTGCGTCAAATGGAACGCTTGCCAGAATTGTGGTGGATTTATTGCACAATTTATTCCATTTAGGTGATATGGATTATGTAAGTTAGACTATTCTATTCTCAGTATTGAATAAATAATTTAATGAATTTAACTATCTGATTTTTACCTTTTTTATCATTTCTATTCTAAGATGCTGCAGACTCAGTCTGACTCGAAATATATATTCAAGCCTAAGAGTTCAGAAAAACTAAAACTAGATACTTTTATCAACGGAAAAAGGAATGAAGCCACTACCGAAACGGACCAAACCAACCGAATTGACAGATGTAAATAAAATCCGAAATGTTGATTTAATCGTTTATTTCTAAATTAATCCTTTTAGTGACGGCGTAAGAACTCACCTAGAATATATTCCAATGAGGTTCCAGGATCAGAAACTTGTAGAAAGACTCAGTGGTCCTGTGATCCGAAAACTTACCTTCTACACCTTACACTTCTTACTTTTCGATACACTGATCAGCAGTTTGCAAACCTGTAGTTGTGAATAAATAGCACTAAATGCTATCTATGTACCTACATGATCATCATACCCCGCGTTAACATTCTTATTACAAGTTGATATTCTTTCCACAAGTCTTGTAGAAAACCTTTAGACACATTTTGCTCACCATCTTGAATAGTTTTGTACACAACTTATTTGAGCCAATCGATAAACGAAAATAGTAGACATCATGTAGAAATACACGTTTGGTGTAAACACAGGGTTAGATCTCTACTTCATGCTAGTGTTCACGCATATTATGACAGGAAAATGGCGAAAGCCGAAGGTTACGGGACATACTTACCAAACCATGAAAACCTCTGGTAGAAAATTAAATTACTACGTCAAATAAAACCAAAATGTTACTCTGACAGTGTCAAGATTTATTCAAATCCATCATACACCTGTCTGAGCGGATTGGTCTTAAGATCTATTGTCGTTGTTCATCGTCCTTGAACACCATCGTGCTGTGGCACTTGCCGCAGTAATGGCGGTCCTCCATGACTGCCATGAACACTCCCGCGCCGCATTGCTCGCCAGTGCACTCGCGACGGAGACGGTGGATTTTGCCATTCTCGTCAACCTGGAAAAAAGGGGATTTTGAGTATTAATGATGTTATTTTGTGCACTGTTATAAGGGGCAGGTGCAGGTATGATTCAATAGACAAGGCCGTATTGAAAACGGGTCTTTTAAGATCGAAAGACGAGATTTAATTCTGAACACGTATAATAATCCGAATAGTCTTCAAAAACACCCAAAAGTTCGGACGAAAAAAATGACCAGATAGTGGACAAATAGAGTATTGAGTATAAGAATGTTGTGAAATACAATGTAAAACTAGTTACCTAAATCCAAAAATAATTGAGTATTTAGGGCATTGTGAAAATCCGCAAGTCGTAAAGTATAATCTTCCTAAAACTTATGAATGGAGTTGTTTGTTTTGACATGCACAACATAAAATATTGCATTACCGGTCGCAACAAAATAATATGCATTGTATCTTCCAAACAACTATTACATGACCCGTTCCCATCGTCTCGCTATTCGGCGAATACCCATGATTCATACGACATGTACGAACAAGTCTGCTTACCCTCCCTGACTCACAACAAACAAATAAACAGGCTTGGCGTCCTCGCAAGTGTCTCGAGTATTCTACTTTCGAAGCTTTTATTTTAATTCCCGGGAGAGTTCTTTGAAATGCAGGTTTTCCTTGTTGCGAACATGTCGGTGCGTGTTATGAATAGGAACGCGTGAGTTAACAATGAAATGCTTGAGATGCTAATAAGAAATTTTGATGGTCAAAATGATTCACCACACAGACATTAAAAATAACAGTTTTCTTTTTTGCACATTCCAAAAGGCAACTTAGTGTCCGGAAAAAAAGCTTAGCAAAGGGTTTTCTCTCGCAATTAAGAAACACGTTGTTAATGCGGCACTTGTATCACAAGATCGGACTTTCTCTAATCGCGGATATGATTAATTCCTCCCAAGGCGCGAATTATAATTCCCGCTATGTTACAGGGTGGTATAAAATTCCAGTAGTATCTACAAGACTTACCTTGTAGAACCTAAGTACTGCTAGCTTGACCTTCTTCTTCTTATGCTTAATCTTCTTGGGGGTGGAGTAATTCTTCTTCTTGCGCTTCTTGGCACCACCGCGCAGGCGCAGCACCAGGTGGAGTGTGGACTCCTTCTGGATGTTGTAGTCTGACAGGGTGCGGCCATCTTCCAGCTGTTTACCGGCGAAGATCAACCTGCGAAGATCGATTTTGTTAGAACTTAGTGTTTCGAGCATATGTAGATGATTTAATGAAAATTTGAGTTTTTAGTAGGTAATCGTTTTTTTTTATTTCCTGATATAACTAGTTCGACCATTAGAACTCATTTAGAATATGTTTGTGGTTGTGAAGTTATTTTGTAAGGTTGTGACCTGTTTAGACGGAAATATGTGGGATTGTAAACCGATCGCGTGCGAATTAAACCGCATTCCAATGGTGTCAACCGATGATACCCGCGTCAAATTTGCACTCACATGCTAAGGGCCAAATCTTTGGTTTAACTAAGGCGGGACATATTTTATGGTATTGTAAACTAGTGTAGTGCCAAATTCAAGATTTCAAAGATTTTTGGGCACAATAATTAAGCTGCCAGTGAAGACAGGGTTGTCGCAGTGATAGCGTACAGACGTCTTATTGAAAATAAGACCAACAGTTTGCCATAGAGAGGCAACCATTTTTCGTTTCGCCCTCAAAGAACTGATTATTAGGCGTGGGAAAACTAGTGCTCTGCATTGGCTGTAAATAAGCACAGCTTAGGCCACCTCGGAAGTACCTAATAATGTAGGATATCTCACCTCTGCTGGTCTGGAGGGATTCCCTCCTTATCCTGGATCTTGGCTTTCACATTTTCGATGGTATCCGAGGGCTCGACCTCAAGAGTGATGGTCTTACCCGTGAGGGTTTTGACAAAAATCTGCATCTTGGTTCACCTGGACAAACAAAATTAAGAATTAGTCACTAAGTTTCGACACCTTATTTACTTTTCTACAGGTACATATTTGATCAAGGAATCAAGATAAACGAAAAAAAAAGTAGGTAGTGTTAGTTTTGACCGCTACTTGCCGCGGCAAGTTTAAGGTCCCTAGTACAAGTTCCAAGCATTGCTATCAAGTACAAATTAACATTATGTTATATACACCATTTTGAAGAGTAAAACGAGCCAATTAATAACAGATCTTATTGGATCTAGTCAGTACATAGTACTTAATACACTGACTCATTAACTTCACATCTTTGTAACTATACAACAATCAGTTCTCTAGTTTAGACTACATTGATAACTTATGTTGAAGATGAACCCTACAGCATAGGTAAGTAAAAAAATATAAATAAACGCTTCACAGTATTTATTGGCAGGCCAAGATGATACAAGGTTTTAAATTACAATCACAATGTTATCAAACATTTTCAAGATGAGACTGAATACAATTTCAGAGCTTCTACAGTTTTCAGCTACTTTCAAATAGTAGTTCGATGGTATTTTTTTAATTAAAAAAATTAAACTAAGAGTACAGCATTGATGCATCCATCATTCTCCGGGTTGTTTGTAACTTGAGCGTATTTCCCCCACACAACTTTACCAGCCTGCGTGACCAGACCAAGTTCTGAAATGTTAATTTCGATAACTGTACCCTTAGTAATAACTCCCAAACTGGTGTACATCTGTGAGCTGGGGTTCTTCTTCACTCCAATGATGGGCAAACAAAAAGTTGCCTTTAACTCTGGGTGTGTGACATGAGCTTTCTTGAAACGTAGGGCCATCGGCCTGATGAACCTTTCAAACTTTGGTGGTTTACGGGTGAAGTTCTCTCCTACAAATGTGACTTTGGTCACCATACGTTTCCATGCTTTCCGTTTGGTCTTTCCTGACTTTAGCACTTTGAATACTTCAGCATCAGCCTGTGCCCTGACTTTAGGTATAGGTACATCCCATTTTCCAGCTTTCTCCTTACGTTTCTGTTTGATCATGTTAGATAGTACTTTAGCCCGGGACTGCACATCTCTGTCGAGGAGGTACACGGGCAGCGCACCCTCTGCCACCTTCTCTGTATTCTGTTTGACATTCTTTTCTTCATGTGCTTTGATCTTCTTTTTCATCTGTATCTTCTCATTGCGGCGTTCCTTGTTGAAGATCTTTGCCTTGATACCGCGCAGCTTGCGAGCCTTCTCAGCGCGCCTGTGAGGCTCACGTGCCTCACGCTTTCGCTTTCGCTCCTCATAATCGAGCCTCCTACCGTAAAGCTTTTGGTGGCGTTCAATATATTCGTTCTGCGGCATTGTGGTTGCTTATTCGGCAACTACAACAAAATTATCAAAGTCAAAAAGCTTCACAAAACTAACCTCTTCGATCCGTGTTTTGACTATTGTATGTTCGTTAAAACTAGATAAACGCTTACATAAAGCCAAATTAACGTTCGTTATCGTTGTTATTGTTGCAAATAACTGAATCTTCCGAAACTTCACCTCTTTACTCAAATCCAACGCCAACTTGCACGTGTTTTTATATTTCCACGATCTACGTTCACTTTGGTAAAAAAAACAAATTATATTGTTTTTTTCAATAACAGCGGTAATAGGTACTTTTTAATTGAAATCCAATCTAAAATTACGCAGTAATTTGTAATTTATTTCACAAGATTGACAAACTCACCTTACACCGACACCATGCCACATGGAAAAGGAAACCGTATTTACAATAGTGTTACCATTTGTGAAAACCGTTATAATGTTACACAATAAAAACGTAGTCACAATGCGTCATATGCGTTACAAAAAGCCCATAGGTCTACCACTATCAAATTTTGTCGTGTTATGGTGTATTGGTAATTGAAACATTGCACTTTGAGACTAAAGATGAAAAGTGATATTATTTTTCTCCACTTCATGAATCTCACCACGAATAAACGAATGCTGACAAAACTTGTGATTTTTCGTACATTATTGTTTCACCCATGCTGTTCCCTAAAGTAAAACATAAAAATTAAAAAAACGACTGCAACTAAAAAGTAGAAAACAAATCTTTTTTATAGCAGTCTGACGAGTTGCTGTCGTAATTTTAGATTGCTGCATCAGATTGCTCGAAAAGTGAGCTTGTTTTAAACTTTTCGTTGCAGTCGGGGTTTTTTTTTGTCAAGACCTTAGTGACGTATTAAATTCGAAATTTTTCCGTCCCATCCGAAAAAAAACAAACTACACGTCGCGTCAGTGGCATGCATTTCATAAAGACATTTATGAAGTGCCTACCACGAAAAATCATCGCAAACCAATAACCTATCTAAATTTTCAAACCTAACAGAAACAAAAACTTCATACACACGCGCGGTCAGAGGCCGCCCGGCCACGCCCGCGGCAACGACATTTGTATATTGCATTACACACTTCAGGTAGAAATAATGCTATGGTAGATCTTGACCTCTGTGAAGTGCTTCTAATGTGTATAACGAATCTCCAGTTGCTAGATACCTCTTTATTTCCAATTTAACTTTTCGTGGAATAGCATTTAGCATGTGTGTAT
The DNA here is from genome assembly GCA_963555695.1 of Dasypolia templi. Lineage (NCBI taxonomy): Eukaryota > Metazoa > Arthropoda > Insecta > Lepidoptera > Noctuidae > Dasypolia > Dasypolia templi. The sequence continues at coordinate 1,681,165 of OY743148.1, read as the reverse complement.
CTTGTTTCTTTATAGCACTTTCAATTATAGATAGTAACTCGTCGAACTTGTGAGGTAACATGCGTAAATAGTTCTTGTAACCATTAAATCTTCTTCTCGCATTTCTACTAGCAATCGAGAACTTGCACCAAGCATCGCTCTTCTACTTAGCCAGTCACGAACCCAAATAGTCCTGTTCCTTCTCTTTTTCTTTCTTGTAAAAAGTTTTTGAACACATTGTATGCCAATTAACATTATGATTTTATTCAATTCTGTTGTAAGGGCCACTTGTTTTGCCATTTTTACATAGAGAAATGTCGAATCCGTGAATCTCCAGACCGTGCTGTGTGTTGAATGGTTTGCTTTGAGCAAGCTTATTTAAAAGCATGCTTATAATAAGCATGCTTAATAGAAGCAAATGTATCGAGTTCCAACAGCATGCTCATTTTAGGCATGCTAATAAACATGCTATTTTTAAGCATGTGTAACTGAGTATGGAGCTCGATTTTCAGACCACTGTGCGCCGGACGACTTACTTGGCCCCTTACTATTCGCACAAACTCATTTGGTATTTTAAGCGTTCAGTTAATACGACGAAATGAAAACGCGTACATCCCACGCGGTTTAGCATGTTTTTATTTTTTTATTTGTATGTATGGCATCTTGTAGTTGACCTTGAGAGGTCGTGACTACTTAACCGGACTATCCTGTGGCTGCCTTAAGCGGACTCAAAGCCTCCAGCCAGGGGCGTAAAACTACTTACATTACTAAGCGAACGCTCGCTAAGGGCACCCCCTGTGGGGTACGGACCTCGGCTTAGGGCGTCGCTGACGGGATGACAGCAAGATGGGACAGGCTGGATCTGGATTATATTATTATTATCAGGGGAATTTAAAGCTACAGGCTCAGCTACGGCGCGGGCTGGCACTTCGTCGAGCAAGGGTCGGGGGGGACAGTTACGTCGGGATCTTCGCGAGGAACCTCGGCGGCGAGGTCGGAATGTCGGTCTGTGTTTGTGCACTGTACTGGTGGCCCTACTGCTCTCCTGAATGAGAGTTATGTGGTCATCGGGATCGGTGAGGACATGCTTGGGACGGCGGACATGACTAATGGAGGAGGGAATATAACTAGTGGCCTTGACAACCAGAGGGTTGCGGTGATTCGCGGCGGTCTCGAAGAAACGCTTTGAAATGCGTTTCATGAACTGGCGGATAGTGGGAATCTTGAGGTCAACGTGAAGGATCTCGTTGCGAACGTACCAGGGGGATCCTGTAATCCTACGGAGGAACTTGTTCTGGAGGGTCTGCATTCTATTGAAGCGATAGGGCTTGGCGTGTGCAAAGACTGCACTGGCATATGTCATGATCGGGCGGATGCACGCTGTGTAGATACGCATTTTGCACTTTAGTGACAATTTGCTACGTGAATTTAGGACAAAGTGAAGTCTACCTAGAGCGAAGGCGGCGCGCGAACGAGCCGCCTTAATGTGCTCTGAAAAAGAGAGGTGCTCATCGAGCACTACACCCAGATATTTGGCTCGCTTCTCCCAAGGGATCGGCTTGCCGAACATGGTGATCGGTAGAGGGGGGCAGGGATTGCGACGCGGCTTTGAGAAAAGAACCGCTTGGCTTTTGTAGGGATTGACTTCGATTCGCCATTTTCTAAACCAAGCGCCAAGCTTGTTCACTTGGGTTTGGAGAATGCGAGCTATCGAATTTTCATCACGGCCGGTGTAGTAGATGGCCGTGTCGTCTGCGAACAGGGCCAACTGCGCCTTACTGCACTTGGGCATATCGCTGGTGAATAGCGTGAAAGCTAGAGGAGAGATCACAGAGCCCTGAGGGACTCCTGCGCGACTAGGGTGGGGGGAGGATAGCGCTCCTTCGATGCGATAACGGAAGGTGCGGTTCGACAAAAAGTCCCGTAAGATGAGCACGAGACGATCTGGCACACCGAGTTGGTACAGCTTATATAATAAGCCGTTGTGCCAGACTTTGTCGAACGCTTTCGCTATGTCGAAGAAGATAGCACCGGTCATCAAACCTCGTTGGAAACCGAAGTTGATGTGTTCGACTATACGGTGGACCTGTTGTACGCACGAGTGTTGGGTTCTAAAACCAAACTGTTCGTTGGGGATAAGGCCCTTTGTCTCGGCGTAGTCTCTGAGACGCTTATAAATAAGCCTCTCATAGATTTTGCCGAGGACATTGAGCAGACTGATGGGGCGGTAACTACTAGGCTCCGACTTTGGCTTGCCGAGCTTCGGGATACCGATGACGGTGGCTTCTTTGAATGCCTGTGGGAAGATGTTATTGCTCAGAGCACCATTGAAGATGGTGGTCAGTAGCATTATCAAGTGGGCAGGGTTTAGCATGATGTTCAATCTTCGCAATTTATCACCCTCACCCTCTTATTGTAGGCATGTTTACTCAAATAACCAACCGAGTGTAAATATGTAAATACACTTCGTGATTTGCCCGTGCGAAGAAAGAAAGGCATAGACTTTCATTTTTGACAGGAGACTTTCATTTTAAACTCCCGCCATATTTTTATTGAGAAGTTGTTTTTTTTTAATGTGGGTATACAGGTACAACTCTGCCCAACCCTTCGGGGAAACAATGAATAATGTTATGATGTTTAAGTTATTTTGTAGTCGCTTTTGTTGTTGTTGGACTTGATGTGTTCAATTTTGAGGTGCTATGTGTATGTAAATTAATAGATTGCGGCAGGCGCGGTCGCAGCTTAAGATTTTGGGGGGTTTCGGTAACAATGGGTGCCGAGAAATATTTTTAGGAAAAAATTTAACTGATCCTCTAAGAACTTTTTGAGCTTATAATGTCATACACTTTTTAAAACGTAGTTACTTGACTATTTGGTATTTTAAGGACCCCAAATTACCAATTAAAGTGAAGGGTGAACAGTAAAAAAGACGCCCTTTTTTACTGTTCACAAATAGACGATGCTTTTGACGTTTTTTATGTGCTACTAATGCTACGGCTACATTGTCGCGATAAGCTGGAGTACACTTTGCGCGCTCTTTTTCACACATAGCTCCACTTCTGAAGGAGCTCGGTTAATCGCGACCATTTAGCATTAGGATTAGGGCTTAGGATGTTAGAGTCCATTATGCATGAAGTTCTCTCTCTAAAGTAAGGATTTCCTTAACGTATAATCATTTAGCAATGAGTAAAAAAGCATAATTCAATGGTAATAAACTTAATAAAAAATATTCTGTCTTGTCTGACAACATTATGAAATGGCGTGGCGTCACGCGTCATAGCGACGTATTTTATCTGTGACGTTATAAATGTTTAATCTGACAACACCACTCTGAAAAAAGTAAGTAAAGCAAACTTGGCAAGCGCGTAGCGCAGGAAGTTCTCTTCTCCAAATCTCCAACCAACCCAACCCAAACCAACCAGTCAGTATTAAATGCTCGGTGGTAGTAAATTCTAGCTACTACAAACGCCCGGATATCAGGCTACTACGATATGAACACAACAGCAACATTCTCTTCAGGTGAGCGTTGATTGTGTTAATTTACGGAAAATTCTATGCCGTTGTGTGTGGTCAGTGAAAAGTGTGATAAGGTGGAATAAACCTTTATAAACGTAGTGTACCTAAAAAGCCTTACATTTATTGGGTGTGTTGTGTGTTCTAGTGGATACTATACTCAAATGGGAGGTCACTTTTGTCATCAACGTTCATTCTTTGCGTGCTTACGATAAGTCAAAATAATTAACATTCCAAATGAGGGCTTGCACGTAGTTCCATAACGTTAAAAATATGTTCTGTCAACAGTAACACTATTTCCCAAGGTGATTGAGTTTGATGATAAATATTGGTCAATGACCAATAGCCAAATAGAGAATCATAATAAAGGTAATATGATTGTTTAATGCATAATTTGATAAAAGAATCGTTGCTTATCTTTGTTCAACTCGCGTTTTATGTATATTTGTGTTTATTTTCAGTTGGGCGGGAAATCAACTTTGTTTGAAATCCTTTTATATTAAATTTATAGTAAATGATTTGTGATTTAATAGCAGCTTGATAATATAAACAATCATTTTGACACGTTTTTATCACAAAGCCTGTTTATTATGAAGGACATTGGTTGCTTTTTCATTAGATGGGTCAGTAGAGACTACCTTTTGTACAATATTAGGTTCAAATTATTGGAAAGTCTATGAGCTGCCTTTTCTTAAAAGTTTGTTTATTCCCCAATGTTTGACCACTTGTAGTGTGAAATTTGCTATTATTACTTTTAAAATCTGTGATGCTATGATAATTATGGTGAAAATTAAAACAAATAAGTCATTTCATATCTTTTATTTTCATAATTCTCATATTATTTTAGCACAATATGTTGATTATATTTACGCTGCAAATTAATTTTTGTCTATTACAAAATGAAAAAGAAAAAAAAATGCCTTTAACCCATACGGTGCGGTTAACCTTAAAAATAACTCTTCCAGATCATTCATGGAGCAGACGTTGTTCAACAGAGACTGTGTTCAGCATTCAAGGGAAGGAAACTGGTAAGTTCTCACTGCATACTTTATACAACTTACTTCATGATGTAGCATTGTGTGTTTGTCTGTGTGACTGCCCCTGACTGTTGTTTGCATGCATTTATTTTTAATGACCACATTCATATTTATGTATTGGAATATTTATGTTTTTAGAGTTGAGATTTGTATCATATTTATTTTAATAGAAAACTTTTGTATGCAGTAGATGATTATATTTGTAAGAAATATTGTACTATTGTATGTAGTGTATGTTCATAAAATTCATTCCCTAATTATTTTTAAATACAGCGTAAACTCTTTAAAACGTCTTTTGATTTAACATAAAAGTTAAATTTGGATAGTTTACCTTAAAACCCATACATTCATACACTCTATAGCACAACACCCAATCTCCATAACACATCAGTAAATATATAAAAGGCTGGCTGTGAGGTGGTCAAATTTCTATGAAAGACGTCTGAGGTTGTAAACACCCGGCTTGCTTTAGTTATTATTAGAAATGAAAAAAAAAATACAAGAAAATACAATACAAATACGGGCCTAGCTAAAACATCAGGCAAAGTTAACAGACCATATTATGTAATATAGAACAATTTAATTACATATTGAAACAAATTTTAAAAAGTATTGTGATTAGTATTTGGTTGTTTCTTTTTCTTCACTTTATAAACTCTATAAGGAAAAAAACACTTGGTCCCTGGAGTTTCGTGATAAGAGTTTACACTGTACTAACTAATACATTATCATTCACATACATAAATAAGTTTTATGTCATTTATAAACTATAAAATTGAATAAAAATATGTACTGGGTGATTTTGAGAGAGACAGAACAAAGTGGTCAAAGAATCCAAGACGATTATTATTATATATAGGGGAAAAAAACAGCATATTCAGTTATTTGACAAAGAAAGAAGTTAAGTTAGTCATCAAACCCCTTATTTTCTTATAAAAAATACCAGCCTGTATTACTGCATTGAGATAGATGAATACTGATAAAAATGTTTCCCTAGCACTGTAATTTCTCTTGTAGTTCAATGTTAGGCCAGCCCTGACAATAATAAAAGTAGACTCATCAAAAAAACATATTTACAAATATGTTTAGAATTTATTTAAAAAAAGATGTATTTTGCTAGTTATAAAACAAATACTAAAGTAGTGGGTCACACACTTAAAAATGATGCCAAGTAAATGACCTTAGGCGATAGTGGCGACCCCTATTACATGGTAATTATTGTTGTTATTGCAGATTTTTGATACACGGTAGGTCCTATTATAATTAGGCCTATTCTGGACAAATAATACTATTACCCTGCCTCGATTTTGTACAATCGACGTGTTAGTCTAAAACACGCGTATCGGATGACTATTAAAAAACCTATGTGACAGATAACTTTGTAGCATAATCAAATTATAATTTGCTATCTGAGGGCAAACTTATTATTTTACCCATCTTATCATTATTCTTTAAAACAATGCATCTTCAGTCTTCACTAATTACTACTGGTTTTCCTGTTAGGTAGGTATCAACAAATTGAAAAATTACCAAAAAGTTTCGAATGGAACAGATGCATGTGCAAATAAATTAAACCTTGAAAAAGTATTTTAATTCCAAAACATTTATTGCAGAAATATTTTTTCATACTCTTGTAGGTACCTACTGATATCTATTGCAAGTTTTTATTATTATTATTGAAAATCGCTTTACGAATTTGGTAAGTGTACCTACTTAGGTATAGATATTTTTAGATGTGACTGACCTAATCCTTGGCTTCACGCATCACGGAAAGTAATGTTTTTTCATAACGTCATTCAGTGACCTGGCACTCTAACATGTTGGAACATGTCTCGATTATTTTGGAAACCTCATTACGTACATTTTACGATATGAGCGGTTTTATCGTAATTATTCACTCATTATCAAGAGGCAATGTATATGACGCATTAATTGCTGGACAAAAGTCTGTTATGATTGAGAACTAGTAAGTAAAAGTGCAGACTAAAAGGCACCTATACTATTATAAAAATTATAGTACATAGTACCAACAAGTAGGGCTGCCCAAAAAAACTTTTTATGATATTATATTCGCCAAATACTACAACTATCCGTTTTTTACTGGAATCTACTAATTATTGGCAAAACTACGGCTGCCCTAATTTAAAAAAATATTTATTTCAATATATTTACCTTTTTTATAAGCATTATATACCTAACTGCTAACGAATATTTGAAGTATTTATTACTTATTAATGTAATATCATTATGCTACCCTAAACAGTCTGATATCCCATAATACCCCAATAATGATGAATATGACAGATTTTTCTTTAGAACAGGTCAAGTTTAGCACCCTGTAGTATTTTGTAAGTTTTATGTGGCATGTGGTAAACTGTACCTACCCAGAGAAACCTTGAGTATAAAACGTTCCTTTATAAACGTTCGTATCCTGCCTAAAATAATTATCCATACATTTATGACCCTTATTCTAATAATAGACACACCCTTTTCATCAGGGGAATCCCCCTAATGTTAATTTCCGTATAGCACAGTAAACAATAGCCCTTACAGAATAGTTGAGTAGTTTATCACTCATTTGTGCAGACAAGTCGAAACTTGCGTCTAGCTAGTGTTGCTAATTTAGAGTAAAGGCTCCCGCAAAATGGCGCGACGCCACAGCGCGACAAAGGCACCGCTAGTCGCGCGATACGCGGTGCCTTTGTATTGCGTTGTGGCGTCGCGTCAGTGTGTACGAGACTTAAAACGCGAGTTTTTAGACGTCATTGTCGGTGACTAAAAATACAGGCGGAAGTGCATTCCAGTTACGGCATGATTCTCCAGTCGTTGACCTCTGAACAGTAGTTTGTTAGACATGTCTAGACTTGAAACGCCTATTGTTATAAAACCAATAAAAAACATGTCCTTTTTGTAAAAATAAAAACGAATTTGACAAAGAAAAAATTGAATGATATTTCGTGCCCGATATTTCAAAATTGAATTGGGATGATGACTAGTATTAAAAATGATCGTAAAAATAATGTCATTTCAAAGAAGGCATAGTTAAAATGAGATAATCGAAAAAATCTAATAAATCGATGTACATAGAAGATACACGCTTTAAAAGATTTTGGAGGGGATTATTCCTGTCCTTGTCGCGCGGTACGGACAATGTACGGCGCTAGTATGAAGTTACGTAGTCGTGACGTCAGTTCTACGATAGTGCTGTCCTAGTCTAACACTTATTTCAAAACGTTTATAACTTGGCAGTTTTTAAGCTTTTACAATTTTTGTAATACTATTTGCACTATTTGGAAATAAACATTTCTTTGAGATGAAAATAAAAAAATTGTCATTCCCATTATTGAGTTGTCTTCCTAGACAGCAACTTTTTCGAAATATGCGTTTTTTAGGTAATAAAGAAAATAAACATTCGCAATAACAATAATTTTGTTCATTGCTTGCTATTGAGTTCGTTACGACGCTTTTTACCACTAAACCCTGAGAAACTGAAGATTGCGCAATTTTAGGGACTATTTTTTGGTAATGTCTTTCAAAATGCCCAAATTTTAAATAATTTTAAATAAACTGCTGTTATTTTTGCTTATCTCCATTCATATAATAATCCCATAAGCCGCAGCAACGAAAATCCTGCAATCGCTCACGTAGCTAGTGGCGTACAAAAACATACTGTAAATAGCCACCGTCGTGCCAACAAAACACGCGCTGACACCTTTTTTGCGTCATGAATTGCAAATATGGCTTCTTCCAAAAACTGCAGGTGTCAAAGTCCTGAGTCTATGCAAGTTTGAACAAGACTTGGTAAGCATGAGTCACAATGTGGCCTGTGGGCTGAATTACGTCAGGAGCCTTGCGTGGTAATCTACTGTGACATATTTATCTGGCCTGCTATGTACTGGTCATACGAAAGGGTTGGAAATTGTCGGAATTCAGACATGCATGATATAATTGAGTATGTAGCAAACAGACGGGAATGAAGATTATCCGCTGAGTTGAAAAAGCTTTGCGTATTTGTGTATGGAGTATTTCGGGAACAAGGAATTTTAAAGCCGGTTTCAGTGATGGCTGTATCCGGAGACAGTTAAATTCCTGGTGGAGTAAGAAAGGTCCGAAAAAGCGTTTTAAATACAGGGTGGCATCCCGACGCACAACCTGTTAACTTGCATTCAGTACATGATTCTAGACCCCCCTGTGTTTAATTTTTTCGTCAATTTTAACAACAAAACCTGCTGTTTCCTTCAAATGTGCAATACCTACACGGACAAAATGAATGGAACAGCTGTTTTTTTTTAAAATAACCGAACAAAAAAATTCTGTGCATTGAGGGTGAATCATGATTATACTTAATCAGGTTGTACGTTGATGTATCTGCCACCTTGTGTAAAAAGATTCAATCCATCTTCTCCATAGAGATACGATCTTTGATACCCATGTCCTGCCATAATTTTGCCTCATTTGCCATTGACGGCATTGTGACTTGATCATCAGAAGTCAAATATCCTTATGTAAAGAATATCCCAGAGTTGTGACGTAAGAAGATTCCGTTAATGAGTTCGACACCCGACAGTCAACGATCTTGTCTGCCCCAGCATGTAACGAGAATCGTAATGAGCACGAAACATGATTATGATAATTAGTAAAGTCCATGTTACACTTGATGATAATTAGTGATGGGCCGAATACGGGTTTTACCGAATATGAATAATCGGCCGAATGTTCGGTTAAAAGTTTACCGAACCGAATATTCTGAAGGATTTGGCGCGCTTAATCGTGCGTCTTAAAAATTAAGGTTTCTTCTTTAGCTTTAAGCAATCACCTAAAGCTAAAAAATCCTGAAAAACATGCACAACTCACTGAACAAGTGCGACAGGTAGGCTCCAACTCACAAACTTCAAGTTACACTGCAGAACACTCAGACTCTGCGGCGCGGCCTTCAACTCAGCTGTCCAGCTCACAACTTCTGTAACCCAAGGGGTTTTTGAGCATCACTGTCCACTGGCTGGATTGGAACTTTACGGTGCAGCACAGAGTACTGCAAATGAAATCTTTCCTGTTCAACTGCAGATACCTACGCTTTGAGTTCGAAGAGATTGCCAGCTCCTCGCAAATCACTGCCAAGATCCATGTTATATCCATATTATACCAAACAGTGGAAGATACATTGTTAAAGCTGAAAGAGATATCCATTCGCGGGCGAAAAGTGTTATTGTTTTAGGAAGAGGAAATAGTGTCTGTCACACTTCAATCATTAGACTCAAGCACAAGATTCTTTAGATAAAATTCAAGTGGAATTAAACTTACCTCGTGACAAACTGCTCCAAGATTCATCAAACAGAACAGCAAGTATTACATGTGCCAAAGACTCGTAAAGCAGAAGCGAGCAGTCAGACTGTACGTAGCTGATAAAAGTGGCTCAATCAATGTTCAAAATCTGGCAGAGACAACGGCTGGTACTGCGAGACTGCCTGTCATTATTGCCTGCAAGCTTTGGAAAAAGCGTTTAAAAAATGTAAATAACTATGCACCTCCTTATGGATGGATACAATTATGTAATTGTGCTTCATATGCTTATAGACGTATAGAGGCAACTTTTTAATACAGTGTTATTCTGTAGAATATTTGGCATTTTTGCCGAATTATCGGCCGTATACGAATGTGCGGTAAACCTGCCGAATACCGAACAAAACGAATATTCTGCCCATCACTAATGGTAATCTAGTTTCTATTTTCAACCGTTTTACCTGTAAATTAATTCCTTTTTATGCAATGCTCGGTTTAGAACACGTTGTGGTTTTCCCACAAAATTAGTCAAGCGTTTTTGGTCCTTAATTTAGGTCTGGTTGGCGAATTTTTGACCACGTGCGAGTGATTAATTTAAAGCTTAACTGTATCCAAAAATACAAGTTTCTTTATTTTAAGAATTGGTTATTTTATTTGTAGGACCATTCTAATTGATCAATTAAAATATGATTTCAAAACTATTCATTTCACCAAAGATTCGCCATACCTCAATTAGGATATGCAGTCATCAATATTAAATATTAACTTTTTAATTGGTGATTGTCAGATGTTTCTGAACTGCAACATGGTGGATCCCGCAGCCAGGGCCAAGGTACACAGGATCCAGTCACCCGAAGACTTGATGATGATTATGGGATGTCACTCAGCAATTTAGCATAGAAAGAACTTATTCAATGGATTTTTGACTACAGTATGCTTATGTTATTGTCGACTGTAAGGGTCACAAGATGTAATTGGGATACATATTTTTATATGTCCAGGTCGATGGCATAAATTCACGCAGAAGGGAAAAAGTTAAGCTTTGAATAGTTTCACTTTTTACAAGAGAACTGTGAATATAAATAATAAGCCTGGGGCGAAAATGTTTATGTTATCACTAAACTTGTAATAAGTCTAGTGTTAGAAACAGTGCATGTTACATTTATTTTTATAGATGGAAATTGTCCGTCTGATGTCACCACAAATAGTTTAATCATCACTCACACTTCATGAATAGTATTTTACTTGAACAATGTTTATTAAATGTAGTCTAAAATGCAACATGTTTCAAATTCAGGTTGTCCGTTAGCTCATTTGATTTGATCATTCTTAAAAGTGCAGCGTTGATATTGTGCCCTTTGGTTAAAAAAACAGGTAAATTTTATGCCTAACCAGCTTGGTATGGTGGAGGAACATATTAAGGAAACTTACAACTTATACTGTAACCCACTGTATATGGAAGTTACTTACACGCCATTTATTGGGCTGAGCCTGTGTCGAGTTGATATTCAACTTCCCTTACTTTAAAACAATGGTTGACACTTGAACAAATATGTATCCACCTCACAAAATAAATATTGGATGATGAGTTGATGACGCGCAGTTTTCCGACCGACAATGTTGGCGTATTTGCGAGAAACTTGATTGATCACAAATGATAAAGGTCTGCAATCTGCTTATCAGATGATACTCATTTGTGTTTGGTCCTACTGAATGGCCTGGCCTATTCCTCTAAAAATACGACGTCAATATTTTTCATCACTCATAAAATCATGAAGGGGTTGGTTTATAATACAAAAATACCTGCCTGAAAGAAGTCCCCATATTCTCTGACATAAGGGTGGGGTAAGTACATAAACAAAAAAAAACATTTTTGCACGCTCATTAACGCATCTCTTATGTGACAACCCTAATTTGAAATGATGTTTTTTGTATGATTGTACTTATGATTTTAGTGATTGAGCTAGTTTGTAGTTCATTTCATGGTTGTGGTGAATAGTCGAAAAATATTTATGATTGTTAAATGCTTCACGTCGGTCACGCTTAAAGGCTCCCGCAGACAGGCGCGACGCAATTCTGGCATTGCCTGAAGTTTTTTATAGCGCCATGAGCCTGTATGTGGGTGCCTTAAGACGTTCGTACGTGAATGATTGCAATACACACTATGTGAAATCTCTCATAAAGTTGCACAGCAAGCAGGCTTTTGTGATAAGGAATGCCATTCAATTGCAAATACTCTGCTACTACATAATTTATTTTTATAACATCTTACTATTCTTTGAAATTAGCTCTGTCTTTGCATATATCAAAGATTCATTTCGCTTCAGGTTCTCATTTGAAAGTAAGATATCATGAGATATCCTGTGTCGGAAATATTTTTGGACTTTTTATCACAGCCATATCTGCATGTATTTTTGCAAATGTACGTGTGTAGTACATTAAATTGTGTATTTATGTGTAAATTGGCAATTAAAAGAATAAGAAAACAAAACAGAATTTGGACAGACAAAAACAATGAACAAGAAAAATATTTTGGAAAAGAGTGAATGAGACAGACAGACACCAAAAAAAAAGTATGTTCAAAACAATAACAGTGAAAATTGCAGAAAAAAAAAATGGAAAGACAGCCTAGTTTCAAATAAAAAAATAAAAGAAAAAGACAAAATAAAGTAACTTAAGACGCAGAGTTACGACATTTTACAGACACAGTTTACACCTGGAACACGCATCGGATCATGGCTTCACGGCAGTTCTAGCGCAGTTGTTGAACGATGTGTGTGTTGTAGATATTGCGCGCGACACGAGCGATACGGACGGGCCGGAGACCTACGCGACAGACCCAAGCGATGTGGAGTACGAGCCCGTAACGGAGCCCGACGACGACGGACCGGTTGACGACGACGATACTTCCGCGAACAGCGACGTAAGTACTGTTACGTCATTGATTTTCTTCATAAAATGTTTGTCACCCGTAGGTGTCAATGACGGACATTGAAATACGAATAAAATCGTAGCTGTAGCGCTCCAAGGTCATTTTTCCGCGTGGTCTCTCTGATTGACTAACTGATCTGGTTTTTCGATTAATTTCAAGTGACATTTTAAGAAAACAATTGCACAAATGTTTACCAAAAGCACTCACGTTCGAAACGGCACACTCACACAGTGGCGCGCATCGACGAAACACCAAAGCGAATGTCGCTGTGCTGTCAGTAGCGGTGTCATTTCATGGTTTTCGAAAAAAAATACGAATTTCGCAGCCGCCATCTTGGATTTACATTTTGATCATTCTTTAGGCTTTAGCACCCTCGAAAACCATGAAAAGGACACCAATGACAAAAAATTGAAAATGTTCTTAGGCGCCATCTTGGACTTACATTTTCAAAGTTAAAGCATTTATTTCAAATAGGCACTAAAAGGCACTTTTGAACGTCAACATTTTCATTTAAATAGAATTGGGATGATGAACTATTAAAAATGTTCGTAAAAATTATGTAATTTCAAAGAAGGCATAGTAAAAATGAGATAGGTAATCGAAAAAATCTGTTAAATCGATGTAAATACACTTGGGAGCAAATAAATCGAGCCACTTCCTTTTTCACGCATTATGGTTATTATTTTTGGTTGAGAGTCCGAGCCAGGGTTCCCGCTGTTTCATCCATTCCCGAGATTAAAGTCGCTGTGCTTAAAGAGTGGGAGAACATACCACAATATGTCATCGTAACTGTGATCAGATCGATGACTAATAGGCTACAAGAATGCATCAGGGCACGGGGGGGTAATACCAGTTATTAAGAATATTTTTTTGCAATAATTTTGTTTTTTTTGTTTTTATGGACTGTTTTAGCCCTACTAAATTTTCTATCAAAATTACCATTTTTCTTGCAGAGCCAATAATTTATCATTCAATAAGGTTATTATTCAATAATTTACCCTCATTGTTAAGGTTATTAACTTAACTTTTAGGCGATATATAGTTCGAATTGATACGTTCCATATTCCCAAAAATATTTACCATTTTACGTGAAAAAAGGTAGTGGCTCGATTTATTTGCTCTCAAGTGTATGAAGAAGATACACACAAATGTTTTTGGAGGGGATTATTCCTGTCCTTGTCGCGCGGTACGGACAATGTACGGCGCTAGTATGAAGTTACGTAGTCGTGACGTCACTTCTACGATAGTGCTGTCCTAGTCTAACACTTACTTTAAAACTAACTTGGCCGTTTTTTAAGCTTTTACAGTTTTTGTAATACTATTTGCACTATTTGGAAATAAACATTTCTTTGAGATAAAAATAAAAAGATAGTCATCATCCCCATTGATTCTAGTCGCCCCTTCCAAAGGGTAGTTTCGTATGGAGAAGAAGGAGCAAGAAACTCCACCGTTTTACTCTTTGAAAATGTTTAACAATATTTTGTGTTCATTAATTATATTTTTCATTATTGACGATGAGCCACGCTAAGACGATGCACCCAGAAAAAAATACTATACCACAAGTAGGTAAAAATAATTTAAAATAAGCAAATACAGTTAAACAAACAAAAAAAAACAAACATATTTACATACATTGCGAAAGTATATGATTTTCCTAAAATATTAACTAGAATAATATATAATAGAATAATGTGTGAGTAAAGTAAAAATAACAAATTATACAATACAATAAGCAACTAGTATGATTTTATCTACCAGCATGTTTCCAAGCATTCTTATCTAGGATATAATCCTCTAATTTGTAATATGCTTGTTTACAAAGTACTTTTAGCATGAGTTTTAAACTTTCTTTCATTTAATTGCAATATATCACAAGGTATTTTGTTGTAATATTTAACACAGTACCCCATAAAAGATGTATGTGTTTTAGATAGTCTGAAAAATGGTTGATCTATTTTATTTTTATTTCTAGCGTTAATATTATGTCTATCACTTTTTATTATGTCATTTTATTAAAAAGATGCAGATTTTTTATTTCATTAATATTTTTTTCATAAAGATCATAAGAGATTCGCGGCGACGTAGATTGTAAATGGCTTTTGGTCCTCACTATCGGCTTCAGCACCCATGGAAACTATAAAAACGACATCCACGGCAATGAAAAACCGCAGACGCCATCTTGTACATGTATGAACGCTTTTTCGTGTGACTATTTCCAGTAGTTAACTCTCCTGCCGCAAGCCGCTTTATAGTACTTCGTTAAAAAAAACACTTTTCAATTTTACAAATATTATGAGTGACAACCCTTACGCTTCAACGGAGCGTAGGTCATTATTTTGACAAATAGGCCTAGTTTCCGTACTGTCCATATTACTGTGGTTCAGGGGAGGAATAAACCTTATTTATTGTAACGGTTGTAAAGATTATTGTGAATTTGACAAACTTGTCAATGGCAGCAACCCAACAGCTACCCATTGCAACGGTAATACAGATCACTGTGATTCTGACAGTGATGCGCTAACTCAGTGGTAAAATAACTGAACGGACTGTGCTCTCATTAGTAGTTACTCTTGTTTCTTACATTCGTCGTCACTTACGACATTACTCGGCGGTATTTTTTATTTTTTCTTAACTTTCTTGCATTAAACGTCACTTTAATAATCCGTAACCTTTCTTACATTAATCGGCACATACGACATTGTTTTTTTCCTTATACAACGAGCACTTACAAAGTCACGACCTCTCTCGTAAAAACTTCCAACTGATGATAGGTATTCTTTTAATCTCTCTTTATTAGAAAACTGCATTCTAATATACCTGTTATTAAAACCAGTTAAAAATGCTAACGTTACTTGCTTTGAATTAAATCATTAACGCGAACATTAATTGTAAGAAACGCTCTGTAGGTAATTGTTTTACCGTGAAGGTTAAATAGTATTATTCTAACTTATTTCAACACAATATCCTTACTTTGACCATTACGCTGTGTGATTCCTAAAGATTGTGGCGTTAGTGCAATCGCCATGTCTTTGGTGATCATATCGGCTTATCGTCCTTTAGTGTGTAAACTGCGTAGATCTTATGTATCCGATATATTGAACATAGCCATCTAACAGATCAAAATTTTAAATTTATTAGCCTAATTGCTTGTAGGTATGTTTGTTATTTTTCGGGGTAACAGCCGAACCGTTTCTTTTTAATCAGCTTGGTACATAAATCTTATGTCTCGTCCCATAAAATTAAGAACTACTTAAACGTATTGGCTAGAACACCAAATAGTTGATTCATGTATTAATAAACTTGGTGTATTTTTAAAGGAGGAAAAACATCGCATAAACGTTTTTGTACAGGTATAAAAAAAAACTTTAAAATAAAACAGCCGACTTCCGAAAAACACAAAAAAGTTAAAAAATAACTTTAAGTCGGTTTCAGATTTTTGTAACAAAAAAAAATAGAAAACACAAAGTGTTTTACACTTATTGCTATGTAAATAATACTGACAGGAAGTTATTATAAAATCATCTATACACACTAAGTGGAAAAAATACGTATTATTGAAGCTAACTGAAAAACTACCCAAGCAAAGTTAATAAACTTTATATGCGACCTGCCCTGAGGGAACAAACTCTATTATGAAAAAAATGAGAAAAAAAAAACGAATTGTAACCTCCTCATTTTTAAGAAGTCGGTTAAAAATTACTTTCGAAGGTCTTAATAAATTACATTTGGTAATATTGTTTCCAGAACGACATAATAGCGACTAAGGTGATCGAGGTGTCGGTGGGCGACGATGGCGAGCTCCAGTTCGCCGACTCGGAGCGGACGGACTCGTACGAGAGCGACAGCGAGATGGACCTCTACGACTACTGGAACTGCGCGCAGTGCCGCGCAAAGAACAACAACCCGCTCTACCGATACTGTCATAAGTGTTTCCAGGTATATATTGACTTGTTTACATTGCGCGTCCCTCCACTCTGTTTGCGCACATATGCATAGTATGTGTAGGTATCGCACTACACTTAAACTCCTCACCGTCATTGGCTATTCAGTTACTGTCACCGAATATGTTAACGCTCACTGTTACTGAAGGTCTCTGTCACTGACCACAAAACAATAGATACTTCAGTCACTGTCAGTGCACATAATAATACAGAAGGTCGGCTCCATACAACGAAAACGTACGCACACACAGACACGCGTCACGTACAGCTATTGAAAGCGCACTCGCGACTGGAATTCGGCCGAGATCATCATACGTACGTTCGTGCCTGTTTTCTGTCAATGTATGCAGCGACCCTTTCGATTTTCGAACTATTATGTGTACTGACAGTGAATGAACGGCTAATGACAATGACTGATTGACCAATGACGGTGACATATTTCAGTATATTGCGTACGCACACAAATTTTGCATGTTTGCGAATATGCAGTGGAGGGGCTCGTAATTGTAGCTAAGACGGGCTACTTTCTTTAACTTATAAGAGCGAATGCGCACTGAGGCGGCCACGACGCATACTGATCCTGTCCACGGCCACGACCCGACTGGCCGTATGCGGCCACTTACTTGAAATTAGTTTAGACACGCAGCTCGCAGCTATATCATTCTTGTAAGTGTCACGACCTGCGTTTCTATACAATATTCAAGTTATCATGTAATAATGTAACCATAATTTGATTTAAAAGAGTGTCCATGGAGTTTCTTGTCCGTTCTTCTCCATAGGTACCTACTACGCTTTGGAATGGGCAACTAGCTTCATTTTTCTGACCGACCTACCTTGACAATTCAAAAGTGTCTGTAATTGGTTTATTTGAAATTCATGATTTGAGTTTTTGAGTTTGATTGGCCGCCTGTGGCCAGCCGAATCGTGGTCGGGACCGTATTCAGGATCAGTGTGCGTCTAGCCTTAGGAAGAAAGTAAGCTTACTTAATACAGAAACAAACAGGTACACATCACTTGATATTTTACATATGCAAAATAACCACTCATTCTTGATTCAAAAACAACATTATCGTGAGTCCCTCGAAAAATAGGAATGTATAGCAAAAATTACAGGAAACTACTGCAGTAGGGTGGGTCTCACTAATCCAGTACATATTCTAAATGAACAGAGACTAAATGTGATGTCTTTAATTATCAAGGGCTACCCCCTTAGTAGTCGTAGTCCTGCACAACCAGTGAAATTATCTGGAAGTATTCATTGACAAATCGGTAATGAACTAAATCTGAAATTGCCTTAATTCCTCATTCCCTTAATTTAAGTGGACACCTCTAACCAATTCCACCAACTCATTACAGGTACGCAAGAACTTCTTCCCGCCGAGGCCAAGACGCAAGCGGAACATAATCACCAAAACAGCCGAAATACCGCGCACACTATCGCAGGACTCCGGCGTGGACTCGCCCATTAGCCAGGAGACAGACGTGCCTGCCAGCCAGGACGTGTTCCCGCAAAGTCAGGATGTGTTCCCTCCCAGTCAGGACCTCGACCTCGGTGAGGGCTCCTCCAACCCTAAACCCAGCATTAACATAAGTTCGTACCGCAAACGCCGCGCGGAATCCGCCGACCGCAGAACGAAACGCAAACGCGCTCGCACAGATTCTGATACCGAACTAGATTCTGATGACGATCTATTCGAATCTAAATCGAAAATCGATGTGAGACCACTCGTTCAGACTATCAGCGACCCCGCGATTACTATAGAAGAGAAACCCCCGGTTAAGATCACAAAGAAGGTTATAGCGAATAGTTTGATTGAAAAGATGGAAGAAAAGGATTTGTGTATGATTTGCATATCTGAGCCGAAGTCCGGTGTATTTGTTCACGGGCGGATAGCGCATATCTGTTGCTGTTATAAGTGCGCTATCAAGGTGTGGGCCAAGGCCAAGCGGTGTCCCGTCTGTAATTGTAAAGTTAGTAATGTCTTGAAGGCGGTGGTTATGTAGTGTGTGTGTGCAAGGATTTTTGGACGATTTGAATTGGATGTCTGCTTATAAATACTTCTTTAGTTAAAATTTTTGAGTAGATTTCTTATTGGTCCGTCTAATACTTGTGTGCAATGTTTATTTAATTCCTTATATCAAAATTCTAAAGTGGCTTTTACCATAAAACAAAAAAAAAAACAATGGTGTGCGTATGTACATGAATGAATAAGTTAAATATACAAAAATACCATTAAACATGGGTAAGTATTATAATAATAATTCCTTAGTATACTATTTTCATATCGTCCAAAAAGTTGCTAGAAAGATTTCGGAGTTGATATAAGGCCGGGAATTACTACGTAAGTTGAATAAAGAATGAATGGAAGAGTGAGTAAAGTCATTTTTAAGTGTGAGTGTTGAAAGTTTATTTGTGGGCTTCGTGCATGTGTTTGTACAAGAAGGCGGGCGGTGACCACGCTACGACATTGATTAATGTCGATTAAGCTTTTAATACATTTCTTGGTAAAGTATTTCCAAGAAAAGTCTAGCCAATAAACATCATCCATACAATTACAAAAAAAAAATGACAGTTCTTAATACTCCAAAACCTAACCTGCGCATAGTGAAAAAAATTACGTCACTTAACTTCGCGCCCAAATAAGACGCGACCATGCGTGAACACAGTCATGTTTCGGGATAATGCGACAACAAGATATCGTCGCACGCGCATGTAAACTTGTCAGGAGGCAGATTCTACTAAAATACACAAATCAAGAATTGGTATTGTCATTTCATAGCAGATGTAAAGGTCTAAGTGTTAACTTATTCGTTGCTCCATCAGAAGAAATGGAGGCCAAGACCAATACCGTTAATTCATTTGAAACTTAGCTTTCAGGCTCTAATCATATGATTATGCGTCCTTGCAATAAGGCAGCCCGGCCGCTGTCACGAAATTACACGATTCTGTTCGGAAGCGCCGCTCCTCATATAATTCGCTACTATTAGTTTCGTGCAACCCCGCAGAGCGGTGAAACCGCCTCGTTGCGTAGACGTGTAATCAAATTGAGCCAAGGGGGCAAAGAATATTGTTATTATGTCAAAATTTAACGATTGCAATAGTGCTACGAGGTACATTCAGAAAGTTGGCAACATTGCAAATAACTGTCAAATATTTCGGTTATTGATTAATTTGTCAATATTATTAAATTAAATTTTGGAATATTACGTAGTGCACTAAAATTTTGATTATGAATTCCAATAATTATTATTATATCACTAAATATTAAACTTTGCATAAAAAAGCACTTAGAATCATACCAAATGTTTTTATTTCAATACATTAAACAATATATTCTGTGTTACGATATTAATTACTAGCTCTTGCCCGCGACTCCGTCTGCGATTCAGTATCAAAAGGTCATGGTCTAATTGTGTGCAAAATTTCATCCAAATCCGTTTAGCGTGAAAGCGTAACAAACTTACTTTCGCATTTATAATATTAGTTAGGATTGCGATTGAAAGGCAAGTTGTTTACCATAAATACGAGAATGCTTAACATCATTAAAAACTATTAATAGACGAGTTCGAATAATCATAGAAGTTGAAGTGTGGTCAACATGACGCATTATGTGCAAATACAATAGAGAATGAGTGTGTAGTGTGTGAATAAATAAATGTATTTAAACGAATCGATGCCAACTAGTACTAAGTCTTCTGTTTATGTTAGAGATTCCTTTATTTGACATCATCATCATCGTCAACAGTACAACAGTAATATTCTCATACACTTTAAAACATATTAATTATTTTTTAATAACCACAAATTTCAACAGAAATCATAATACACTACACCCACACCCCTTCACTTTAAATCTAATTAAAGTTACTCGTTTAAAATAATATTAATATAAATTCTGCAACATGTCCAGTAAATTACCAAGCCAAATTTCATCATTGAGTGTAATGTAGTGTATCCTGGATACATTTGTCTGTTTGAAATTGTTTTTTTTTGTTTTGCTACAACAGCGAAAAACTTATATTTTTATATATTATATTATTTTTTTTCGATTTTCTTTCTGGGGTGGATAGATGAACATCCATTTCCGAGTATACGCTTTTTTTTTTGGGTGGATAATCATCAAAAGACTTCTCCCTTCTACCCACCCGTGTTCCTCCAGTTGTCTGAGCCAGGGCCACGGTTACTCTTTCTAATTACTTCTACCCACCCGTGTTCCTCGAGTTGTCTGAGCCAGGGCCACGGTTACTCTTTCTAATTACTTCTACCCACCCGTGTTCCTCCAGTTGTCTGAGCCAGGGCCACGGTTACTCTTTCTAATTACCCGCGACCCTGAGGCGTACGAGTGTTTACCCTAGGGTGGATAAACGGAATAACCGGTATAGTCAACGGATGAAAACAATGTAAACTCAAAAAGAAAATTGTTGTTTAAATTCACGGTAACATCTTTTGATAAGCGGTTATTTCAGTTGGGGCTAAGCAGAATGCATTACAGAATAATAATTAATTCGCTTTATTATACGTATGCGTATAGCCTGGATAAAGGCGTTAACATCCTGTATGCTAATTCACACTTATTATCTTGTGTGTAAAATTGCATCCGTAAACGTTCTGCCGTTTATTCGTAATTAAGTTACCAACAACTTTTACAATGTAAAGAACATCGTAGTAAGAAAGGTTTAGTGGTGGTACATAAAAACATACAAAAACTCACGCCTTCTTCCCATGGGGGGTACGCAGAAACCACAGAATGGGATTGTTTGATCTGTAGTTACCAATAGCAATAATATTCTGTTAAAGGAATCTCTATCAATTCGTATCGACCTATCAATAAATGCCCTTAATTCTTTGTGATAATAATCTGATTGTAGGTTTTTAAGTAGAAAGTAGCTTAATCATTCATGGAAAAACTATGTTTACATGTTACGTACATTAATGGTTACCCTCGGTTTTTTAATGCATTACCAAGTTTCTGCAAAAATAACAAAATCTTATCAAAAAAACAATATCAGACTTGACATGAGATGAAACCGGGATGTTGATTACAAGGATATCGATGATGTTTTTGAGTTCTAGAGTCTTTCTTACGTCTGCTAAGTGCCGAGTTCACCGATGTTACTAAACAAACGCGTTCTGCTTATTTAAAACGCGTTCTAGATATGTCATTGTCAATATTCCATAGAAAAAAAATTACACTGACAGCCCTTAAACCTAATTTATGATCGCGTTCACTTTCATTGGTGAAATCAACCCTTAAAGTGCATAAAGCAATAAATTCTCATGCACTTATCCCGTGAGCGAAATAGCAAAGAAGCAAATGTAGCTTGGGGTTGTTGAAAGTACTAGGCCAATTTCATTGACAAACAAGAAAATTACAAAAAAGAAACCGTCACTTTATCTAAAACTATTAATGTACGGAACATGCAGTTAAATAAATGATAAAATATTGAAAACTATGCTCCGGTATCCTCCTTTTTATGTATATAATAGTTGTAAATAGGTAGAGACGTCGACCACCGAACTAAACAGATTAATATATTTCATTTATTAGTTAGGGATCTTCTAAAAATTAACGGCTATTTTGTATTAATGCCAAAAATTTGAAACATATTTGATTAATGATTTTAAAGTTATATTTAGGTGTTGTTGCTAAAATATTAAATACACTTCATTTTTATAATTATAAGAAGAAGAAAAAACGGTATACATTTTCTTTGGTTACAAGTCGTGAAAAAAATCATAAAGTTGAAGTGTACCCGTTAAAAAGTAGTTAACAAATAATTTGAGCGTGGTCTTGTGTATACAATTATGTAATATGTTATTATTGTGTCAGAATCATATTTGTTACAAAACTGACAAGTTGCTTGTATAATATTTAAAACATCCATAAAATGTGTATTTTTTTTAATGGGCGCAGGAAAACGCGATATTAGTATTTAGTTAGGTACCATATTTTTATTACTACCTTGTTAAATCCCCGAAATTAACGTAAAAGTTATGATAGTAAACCGTTTTGAGTGTTAGTATTGGACGTCAATTTTTTGCGTCGGGATCACGATTGATCAGGCTCACCGCTGCCTCCCATTATATTATTTAGTTATTAAAAGGTGTATATTTCATAAATTTTGCACTAATGTATATTTATTGTATATTCCCTTAGGCTGGCAATAAGTTACGCCAGTTTTTATACGGCCTTAGCTATCTTTAAGTTGCGAAACATTACTAGCTTAAACGACTCTAATTTACTAAAATGCAAATTTATATACCTGTAATTATAGAATCGATCTTTTTAAAATCTAACCCACCACCTTTCCTACCGTACAGAGGATATTATCTTGTTACAGATTTAAAGAATTTATTTCAGAAGAAACATTATTATTAGTTATTAAATTGTAGATCTCTTATAAGTTCAAATTTATGTAATTATAAGTAGCACTTTGAAAAAAAAAATACGTTATCGAAAAAAAATACTCGATCTAACAGAAAAAAATAATAATAAAAACTTTTCTTTTTCAGGAAACTTGACTTTTTTTTTTTACTAATAGCCCTTTTCCCCATATTATTAGAATAATAGGAATTAAACTATTTTATGTGTAATAATTAGTACACAAATAAAATATTCTGTGCAACAAAAAACGCCATATTATTCTTCACAAACATCAAACAGAAACTAGATGTCAGTAAAAAAGAATTTGAAGTTAATTTTAACAAAACTATCAAACTCGTAACTATAGAGGTTAGGTTAGGCAGATAGATTTGGCGGGTTGTGCACTGGCCGGATCACCGCCCTGGGACCTGGAGGCGAAGGTGCTCGCGTCACTGTACCGGTGGCGCGAGGCAGCGCGGGAGCGGGGCGAGCGACCGATGCAGCAACATATCGAGCAGCATCGGTTGCAGCTCCGCGAGGTCCTGGTGGCGGAATGGCGGGTGAGGCTGTCACGCCCTACCGCCGGCCTCAGCACCATCGAGGCGATCCGGCCAGTGCTCGACCGCTGGCTCGGGAGAAGGCACGCCTCCCTGACGTTTCGGGCGACGCAGGTGCTCTCGGGGCATGGCTGCTTCGGGAAGTACCTGTGTCGCATAAACAGGGAGCCGGACGCTCGGTGTCACCACTGCGTCGACTGCCGGGAGGACACGGCGTGGCACACGCTGGCAGAGTGTGCCGCTTGGGAGGAGCCGCGCCGTGCCCTCATAACTGAAGTAGGCAATGACCTGTCGCTGCCGGCCGTCGTGAACGCGATGGTCGGCGGCGCAGAGTCCTGGGACGCAGTGGTCTCCTTTTGCGAAACGGTCATCTCGCAGAAGGAGGCTGCCGAAAGGGAGAGAGAGATCTCGACTCTCGACCCGGCCCGCAGCAGACGCACCGGGCGTCGGAGGAGGGCGGACAACGCCCTCTTCCGGCCCCCCTAAATGGGTCCAGGGGCGACGGATTCGGGGACATCCGTCGCTCCTCAACATCAGGACCCGAGAAGGCGGCGCGCATAGTGTTCCGTGTGCGCCGCTCACACACGTTGTGGGGGGAGTACACCTCACTCCCCCCGCCCGAGACGGGGCCCGCGCAAGCGGGCCGGCACCAGCCGGGGTTGTGGAAGAATAATGTGTTCCCGCGACCCCGGCGTAGGTGTGAGATGGAACACCGGGGTGGTTTTTAGTCAGTAAGAGTCTGACAGACCCCTCCGCCCCCCTCAGGGCGGAGGACATCCATGAGGATTTTCCACCCCGGGAACAAAAAAAAAAAAAAAGGCAGATAGATTTCTGAGAGCTATATTCAGTTTTATCAACATGAACACTTTACTTTTAGTTGATTTCCTGACGTTTCAAGTGGAGATAGATTGACGTGTCTATCAAAAAAGACGTGCCTTTCGTTGTAAATATTTTTGAAGTTCAAAAGTACCATAGTGCATATTTGAAATAAATGATTTGACTTTGACATTCGAATGTTTTACCTTTGTAAATTGTACTTTTACCTATGGTTAAAAAAATTGATTTTTGAGTCTACCCCGGAAATCGATCCTAACACCATGCGTATGCGATCAAAAGCTGCTGTCTTTGGAATCATACAACCTAAACGCCATTTATATGGTATTTTAGGTGTAAGATTTTAGAACATTTAGATATCTCGTGCCAACAATGGTTTTTAACGGCTGAGATTAAAGATAGCGATAATAATCAAGTCTAGACTAGCCCCATCGCCCACGGGCTTCATAATGGCGCATTTCCTTTGCCGGAAGTGCACCATATTATGGTTGCCTGGGGTCTAACGTTAATTACGTTTTTCGCGGAATAAAAATAATACCTACATTTTAGTGTCGATTCTACTATTTTTAAGATTAAACTTTGCTTAAATGTGTTTATGGGCAAAAATCGGATTATCGAATTATTCCTCACGGAAAAACAACTTAATTTTATTTCGCTTCATTTCAAGTTTCATTCGGTTAACAAAAAAAATTAACAAAACCTATGTAGAAAAGCACTGCGCCTGAGATACTCTGTCTGAATTTGAAAACCTTTCAGTATGATAGAAGTACGATACGCAGCGGAGCGTCACTTGGTTTTTAGGTCGTGGGTTCGATTCATCTAAAACAGTATTATTGTCAAAAACAGCTGCTTATGTTGCTGATGTCTATTTCCTTTTCATTTAATATAATTGCAGCAGGTGGTAAGAGTTTTGTGGTTTTGATCACTCAAAAAGGTTTAGGATACGAACCTTTCCTGACAAAGGATTTCGTGTGCCGTTTGCACTGCAGTTGTTTGAGGAAAACACCTCTGGCACTATCCTCCTACCCTACCCTACTTTAAAATTAAAAGCAACATGGTTGCTTTAAAGTAGGTACCTAAACGTTGTATTAACTCATGGTGAAAAGAGAGGGGTGGTGTCTCTCTTATAATAACAGATTATTAGGCTGTGACGACTGTACAAAGGTCTTGCAAAAGTGTACAGCTAGGTACATTTAATGAAACTGGAGTTTTCCGCCCGGAAAATGGCACCGGATACGGACCGGAGTCCGGCCGGCGTCGAAGAGTTCTGACTTTCAGCGCCCTATCTCGTGAAATTGGAAACAGCTGACGGAGAGCATAAAACATATGACCTTAAAAACGTAAACATAACCTTAATTAGTTTGGTGACAGAACTTCTTTCATAACGATCTCAATTTCATTTTCCGTTCAACTAACCATCGGCTACTTGGTCCACTACTCTTTTTCTAATCTCTTCTCTTTTTCTCTTTAATCATGATCATGACACGCAGCGCGCGGGCTCGCCTAGAAGAGTCCAAACTCACTCAGGCTTTGAGCGAACTAAAGGCGTCTAAGGAGCACTGTGACCAACTGATTAGGGAAAGGGATGAAAGTGAAATAGAGTTCCTTGGTCTCCTTGAAAGGAATAGCAAGTTGAAAGCAGAAATGGCTCAGTTATATATTCAACTCACTGATGCCTTGGCAGCCCGGGACGGGCTCCAAGTTGTTGTGGACGGGTTTAACCAGTGTGGCAATGAGTATGAACACGCTCTCAGTCAAAACTATTCACTACAACAGCAGCTACACGAGGCACATAGTCAGATCGAACAACTTGAGACTACAAATCTTAACATCACTGCCTCGTTAAATCAAAGTCTATTCAACGAATTGGTGCCTATTGTCCCATCAATGGTTTCTGCTATAAACCCCTCTTACACAATAGATTTAACAACAGGACATGAAGATTTAAAATCAAGTAATTCATTGAGGGTAGTTACTAGTAAAAATAAACTTAAAAAATACATAAAGATTAACAAATACATTGTTAAAACAAAGAAAATGGTCAAAAAACAAAAGTTCTTCATCAAAAATGTAAAACTTAATAGAGAAAGGTTACATCTACTGAAACAATTAGATATGTATTCATTTAACTTACAAAAAAGTACTAGGAAATATCAAATTGACATGGAAGACTTGCAGTATGAACTTGAACAACTACAGGAGAAACTTACTTCCATGACCATTAAATATACAGCCTCTGAAAACCAAATGAGGGAATATGTATTGGCAATGAATGAGCTGGTGAGCTCACAAACAAACAAATGTGAGTATTGTCAACCACCATCTATTGAACCCACACCGGACCATTCATTGACAATATGTGATACCAACATACCGCAGTCTTGTAACAGTTTGCCATTGTCAATTACTAATTGTTTCCCTAAGCATAGTGTAAATAAAGAAATAGTGTTATTTTGTGATGAAATTGGAAAGGATCTAGGCCAATTGTTGACAAACAAATATCCGGGACACTCAATAATGAACTACTGTATGCCTGGTTGTTCATTATATGATATAATGAAAAAAATTATTAAATGCAATTTTAACCAGGACACTATATTATTAATATTTGTTGGTAATAGGGGTAATGTGAAGAAAGGAGAATTACTCCAATATTATAGATCCTTATGCAATCTCAGTTTAAAAAAAATTGTAATGTTCACATTCCCCTTCAGCCAAAGTTTGCCACAGGAAGAAAACATCTATAGATTTAAAATGAATATGACATTGTATAATTTGACATCTAATAATAATTCATTCCATTTAATTGACACTAACAATTATGTTGGTAACCATTTATATTTGACAAAAGATAGATTTTTCACAGATAAATACTATCTTTCTAAGTATTGTAAAAGACAGATAGCTGTGTCGCTATCATATTATTTTTCTATTACAGCCAAGAATTTGGCTAAACAAATTGCTTCTATTGAGCAATGCTATGACATTACAAATAATTCAGCCAATAATTTGGTATCTTATGTTGACGTTCATCATAATAATTTAAATTAGAAATTCAGACAATAGAGGCAACCTCTGGCAATAACGTACAGAATTGCAATAATAAATCTAATAAAAGCTTAAAATCAGTTAATAGTATCAACCTGGTGCATCAAAATATTCAAGGATTTATGAACAAAGATTTAGAAGTAGAATTATTTATGAATTATAATAGTATTGATATTCTGTGTATAACAGAACATTGGCTTAAAAACCACCAGTTATTGTTCAATTTTAATAATCACCAGGTTGGTAGTTTGTTCAGCAGAGTAAACGCTATACATGGGGGCTCATTAATTTTATTAAGTAACCAGCTTAAATTTAAAGACCGTAAGGATATTGTGAGCCTATCTGTTGAGCGGACTGTTGAAATAGCTTGTATAGAATTGGAGCAGTTTATTGTATTAAGTGTGTACAGGCCCCCTTCAGGATTGTATGACTGCTTCGAAAAGGTAATGGATGAAGTATTACACAAGATTTGTAACTCAAACAAAAAACCATTATCATTTGCGGTGATTTTAATGTTAATTTATTGGAAAACTCAGGTTCTTGTAGCAAGATAATAAGTTTGTTTCAGTCCTACAATCTTATAAATCTATTTTTGGAGCCAACAAGAATTACCCCTACTAGTGCCACATGCCTAGATAATATTTATACAGATATTGTACCAAGCCACAAAGAAATTATTAATTTACTAGATTCTGATCATTGCGGACAAAGGATTACTATTCTAAACCAAAACAACAAAATAAGTAAAAAGGATATCACTGTCAACCCGAAAACTACAAGCCGCTTAGAGGCTTTTAAATTTAAACTAATAAATAATTTACCACTTTTGTATTCTCCTGTTCATGCTGATCCTAATCATCTATATGATGAGTTCTTTAATATTTACTGTAAACAATTTAATTCGATCTTTATCCCCAAAACTATCTCGGTTAATAGTAATGCATCTTTCAGTGATTGGGCTACCATTGGTATTCATAAAAGTAGAACACGGCTTTATGAGCTGTATAATGAAAGGACTTATGTTAACACTGCTGAATTTAATTTATATGTTAGAAATTATTCAAAACTGTTTAAAAAAGTTTGTGTTATGGCCAAGTCACGTTATTTGGGTTCGAAGATTAAAAGCAGTAGCAACGTAATTAAAACGACTTGGAAAATTATTAATAGTGAAACGGGAAGGTCTAGTAACAGAAGTACTGACTACAGCCTGTCTATTAATGACAACATAATAAAATCAGACTCACAAGTCGCCGCGGCCTTTGAAAAATTCTTTTCAGATATTCCCGTTTCAACTACTAAATCCCTTAACTCATCGCCTTCTGTGGCTGAGTCTTTGCTAAAGGAAAATGTAAAATTTTGCGATTCGGAATTTAATTTTGAACATATTACATGTAGGGATATAATTAAAGTTTTTCACACTTTAAATGTAAAAAAGACTGCAGATCTGTGGGGTAATTCTGTAGAAGTTGCTAAGTCTATTATAGACATTGTAGCACCTACTCTAGTTCTTATCTTTAATAATTGTATTGACTGTGGGGAGTTTCCTGACCTTATGAAAAAAAGTAAAATAATACCTTTGTTTAAATCAGGTAGTACATCAGACCCCACAAATTATAGACCTATTTCAGTACTACCTACATTTAGTAAAATTTTTGAGAAATTAATTTTAGACCAACTGCAAAGATTTTTTAACAGACACAAATTATTACATAGCAAACAATTCGGTTTTACAAGGGGTCGTTCAACTACTGATGCCGGTGTTGAACTTTTAGGACATATTTATAATGCTTGGGAAGATAAATGCGATGCCTTGGGCATCTTTTGTGATTTGTCCAAGGCATTCGATTGCGTTCTTCATGAAACGTTAATCAGGAAACTCCGTCACTACGGGATCCGAAACACCGCTCTGGATCTTCTTACTTCATACTTGAGTAAAAGGATTCAGAGCGTTGACGTTAATGGAGAAAGATCTCCCGGATCTATCTTAACAATGGGAGTTCCACAGGGCTCAATTCTTGGTCCTTTCTTGTTTCTTATTTATATTAATGACTTGCCTTACCTCATAAAGGATAATCATGATATAGTGTTGTTTGCGGATGATACTTCACTTTTGTTTAAACTAAAACGTCAGCAGCTGGTTACTGACGATGTAAATAACGCAGTCTCAAAAATAGTTCACTGGTTCAATGTTAATAATTTACTTCTTAATGAAAAGAAGACTAAATGCATTAAGTTTACGCTACCTCACGTTAGGCAGGTGAAAACGAATGTGTTGATAAAGGGCGAAGAATTGAAACTTGAAGACAGCACAGTATTCTTGGGCTTAACTTTGGATGCTAAGCTTCAGTGGGGCCCACATATTGATAAATAGTCAAAAAAGCTAAGCTCCGCAGCATACGCTGTTAGAAAAATTCGAAATTTAACTGATTTAGAGACAGCCCGTTTAGTATACTTTAGTTATTTTCATAGTGTGCTGTCGTACGGTATTCTTTTGTGGGGAAATGCCGCCGACATGCAGACTATATTTGTTTTGCAGAAAAGAGCTGTTAGATCAATTTATAAATTAAGTCCGAGACACTCTCTCAGAGAGAAATTTAAGGAAATTAATGTTATGACTGTGCCTTCTCAGTATATTTATGAAAATCTTTTATATGCCCACAAAAACATAAAATTGTTTAAAAAATACAGTGATATCCATAATATAAATACTAGGAACAAACACAAATTTGTTGTACCTACAACAAGGCTCAAGAAAATAGGTGGCTCGTTCAGATGTCAATGTATACGCTTTTATAATAAACTTCCAAGCCATGTTCAAGATCTAAGCCTTAATAAATTCAAATCATTTATCAAACGTAAGTTGTGCCAGAAAGCTTTTTATACAGTCAAAGACTATATTGAGGACAAAAAGGCTTGGGACTGACCTGCTCCAATTTTTGCATACAGAGTGTTTTTTTTTTTTTTTTTTGTTTGGTACGTAATTTTGTTTTATTTTATATACACTATGAAATTTCATGATTATGACATGAATATTTACTTTGTATAATATTATTATTATTTTAATTTCGTGTGAGGACTTAGTGGGTATTATTTCTATATATTTTGTCTATCTCAGTTATTTCATAGTTTTTTTATATCTGGCAGTTTGAGTACTTAAAGCGGCCTACCCAAATGTCCTTTCTTTGGTATTGTTCGTCGAATCGTTGAGCTCCTTACGTTTTGAGTTGAGCTGCATGATTAATGACAAATGCGTGCACTGACTGGACAGGCCCACTCAAATCTGTATGGTTCTTTCCTCAAAAGACCATTTCAGACACCTACCTACATGGTCCTCATATGATCTGTAAAATAAACAATGACATGAATACTTACCTAGGTATTATTTTATTGTTATTATTGTGAATGTTAAGACTATGTGGGTCATTTTATTTTTTACTTTTGTTTTTTTATATTTTATTATCTCAGTTAATTTTAATCGTAACTTGGTCTGGCGGTTTGAGTAATTATGCGGCCTATCCAATGTCCTTTCTTTGGTATTGTTCGTCGAATCGTTGAGCTCCTTATGTTTTGAGTTGAGCTGTACGATTACTGACAAATGCGTGCACTGACTGGACAGGTCCACTCAATCTGTGTGGTTCTTTCCTCAAAAGACCATTTCAGACATCAATCCACATGGTCTTAACATGATCTGACCAAGATTATGTCTGGACTTTAAAAGAGACTGTGACCTCTGAGTTTGTTTCGGCTTTTCTTCTCAGAGTAGTCAGATAGGAAACGCCGACCTCATCTAGTTTAAAAAAAAAATGTTTGACGTGTAAAAGTGTTTGTACAAACCCACTTACAGAAATAAAAATCATTTATCATTTATCATACAAAGACGAGCAAAAATGTTCTGAAGAAAAAAAATCGAGTTCGGAACGCTGAAGCGTCATGTTGTAATTTTGTCCTCTGAATAACTGAACTGTTGACAAAAAAAACTTTGGATTTAAGTAGCGAGCGGTACTCAGTTGACCTCCCCTCCCATTGTGACGAATGATTCACAGCCCGCGGTGCAGTGAGGGAGCGGAATATTTTTTACTTCAACCTTTTAAAACTACAAAACTTACGGAATTGTTATTGTACTTCTTTGTTCAGAAGATGACTAGGTATATTTCTAGATAATTTAATGTCTTTATATAGGTAGGTAGTTGGTAGGTTATTCATTTTTATTCAGTATTAAAATGTTTAGCAGCATTTCATGACTTTTAATTTGAGACCGCGATCAACTCGCTGGTTAAAGACATCTAGTTAAGCCGTTAACCGTAAAGTTGTTAAATTGACAAGACGATCACATACACAGAGGAATGTTAATAATAGAAAAAACAATAAATAGGCTTGATTGTGTGGAACGAACGCTCTTTATCTTGCTTAGCTTAATCAACTGTCTGCTTACAGGTAAATATTTACATACGATCAATGATGTCATCAATTTACACATATTTCCTTAATTATTTTGTTTTTAGAGCGATAGGCTGAGCAGTGCTGTGAATGTGAATATTGTGAATCATCGCAAACACGTATATTGAATTATTATTATTGTAGCATTTGTAGCCGTGGCACCGCACCGAGCCGCCACGCCACTGCCACCCTCGACTCGCGCGCCCGCATACAACTTCTGTTTGTTCGCCTCAGTCGCATTTTGACGTCGCTACACAGTGCACGGAGCCACGCCTTTCTTTCTCCACATCATTATCACTTGGTGAGTTGAATAGCTTTAACCGGTTTTTTACTTTTTCGGTACAAAATTCCATTGTTGATATGATTCCGTTTACAAAACATGAACAACGATTCAACTTTATATGTGCTTTTACCTGATTATCGAACGGTTTTTTATGGAGTCCCAGTCCCTCCCATGGGAGCCGGCAATCGGATGTAGTGAAGATAGAGTAGCGGCATCGCGGACTCATTGATCATTAATTCCCTTTCGAGATTTTGTGTCGTTACAATGAATCGAATTGAAAATTATATTTTTATTTGGGAATCATTGTGTGTCAGTCAGAATGGGAGCGGTTGTATGACTTCATTCTTTTTATCATGCGGTACTGTTAGGCTGTATTAATGAAACACACGTCGCGCATTTTTATTGTTCACTTATTGTCATTTTAGTACCTTTATATTATGCATTTACCGACTAATGAAGCCGATAATGTGCTTCTGTAAGGATTTGAACGTTGTTTTACCGGGGTAGGTACGTAATGATAAAATTAAATTGACGGTTTTCCTTCCTACCTACAATGGTTCATTAATTTGCTCCCGATTTAATCCACACAGCTTTTCCTGTTTATTTTAATTGGTTAATTTTAAAGGTCTATTCCAATCTCGACTAGATAAGATATTGTTTACTTTGGCTTCTGCTCCATTTTTAATGTACAACCTACCATTAGGTACACCACTTTGGATAACGCTGTTGATAAATTATCAGAGGGAGAGAACAAAAAGACATCAGAGGGTGGAGTGAAGTGAGTGAAGCGCAATAAAAGATTCTTGTTAAGAATTATATATAATTAATACGTAATGTACACCGAAATAAACGGCTTTTCGGGGAGCAATTCGTCAACAAAGTTTTTCGTGAAAGCAATTAATAAACTGAAAAACAAGAGAAAAGAACCGAATTAACCGTTTGGTTATGGTTCGTTTAACATCATGCGATATTATGTTAATAGATACAATTAAACCCGTCTCGCTAACTCAGTCGTGTGTCGAGTCGTTCAACTTTAGATTTTGAGATATAGAATTAAAATAATGAGAACAAAAATTCAGAGATTAGAGACGGTCGCCTAGAAATCTTTTATTTTCTCCGAAAATTATCGATCAGCCTTACACAATATGGTGGCGTAAAGAGCAGTGGTTGCCCAGTGGTAACGGCCCCGACTTACGAGTTGTAGGTTGGTGGTTCGAATTCGAACCCAGGCAGGCACTTTTCTTTGTGTAATTTATTTCAACATCACTGCTCTTAAAACGGTGAAGGAAAACATCAACCAAAAATTCGAAGCCATGTGACGTCTACCAACCTGCACTGGGCCCGCGTGGTTAATTACAGCCCACTCCCTCTCAAAGAGAGCCGTCTGTGTCCTAGTAGTGGGAACATTATGGTCTGTTTATGCTTCCACATGTTTGACTATCTACCTATACAAAGAATATATTCAAGCCTTATGTATTTAATGTGGTAAAACCGCAAAGGCTTACATTTATGGTGGCCCTTAAGCTTTACAGTAGCCTTTGATGGGTGTTAATGAACCCAAGTTTTGTATCAGCCGGCCGCTAAATATAGAAATCTGACTAATGCACAACACATGCTTGACACAACCAATAACCGTCCGTAGATGTTTTGAATAATAAATCGTGTTCTGTTAATATTAAAATTGAAAGTTTAACTTTAAAAAGCATTACATTTAATTATTTTGTTTCAATACAAGAATTCATTTATTGATTTGTACGCTTTTGCACAATCGCAACATGGTGGAATCGACCGCCATATATTGACAGGAATGACTGTTTGCGGAAAGTTATTTTTTTTAAATCAAGGCAATCATCTGTATTTCATTAAGCCTGCTACAAAACTTTTGAGTTAAAAAATGCGCGGTAGTCATACACCACACTGGATAATTACAAAAGAGTTAACCGGTTCGTGTGAACGCTGGGACTTTCGCCGCTTTCACGCATCATAGAGTATTGAACGGTAATCATTGACGAAATCTTTAATTAGTACACACGCTATTATTGCACGTAACTGTTTTAGGTCATCGTTTTAGGAAGTACCCAGTTTTAACCAACTCAATTTGCGATTTTGTTGAATCTTAATTAAATCAGAAATGAACAAGTTATTAACCGCCAAACGTCATTAAATTTTCCTGTTGTTGAGTAAATTTAATCATTTTTATAAGCGTTTCCTAATGCAAAACTCAAAGACTCCAATGTTGGTACAACATTGATGCACAAGTGCGTTTGTTTGTAATGAAATCTGTCCAGACAGGACACTGGCTCATGTGCGAGAGAGAAGGCTATACACAGAAATGTTAGCGAGAAAGAGAAGAAATAACTTCCCGAATGCGTGAATCGATTGCCCGGAGACCAAACGACGCGTCGCACCCCTAATGCCTAACTGTTAGGGTTGTCTGCGAGGGCTTTAATCGAATTAGTACTCAATTGTGCTGGGGAAGATGATTGAGACAAACACGAGCAGTTCAATTTGTTGTTTTATTGTTATGTCTTGTAGATGAAGTGTGGAAATAAGACAAAGAAGGGGATGAAAGAAAATGAGGTTGAGAGGCTCCCTATTTTTCTTCTTCCTTTCGCACGCGATGTTGAGACGTGGGCGGACCAAAGTCAAACTATAGAAACGTCATCAAAACTCAATAAAATGAGGATTTGCACTGAACTTTTGCAGGATTTTGGGTTTATCACAGTTCATAACGTCCTCCGGCCAGGTGGGATGACGATCTGCGAAAGACTGCAGGCAGATGCTGGATGCGTCGAGCTGAAGACAGGGCGCTATGGCGCTCATTAGGGGAGGCCTATGTCCAGCAGTGGACTACTATAGGCTGATGATGATGATGATGATGATGATAACTTCAAACTGAGACTTGAAAGAGAAAATTTAACTCTTAAATTCGCGAGGGTGGCAACCATTGAATCATTTGGGCCCTCGCAGTCGCATATATTATGAAGCCCTAGGTACCCTATGTTGGTTTATAGATCAATAAACGACGAGGGGAACCGCATCGGAGCGTTTCGCAAATGCCCACCATGTAGGTACGAATAATAAAAAAATAACGCTGTATTCGCGAAATGGAGACGTTAAGGTCTGAATAATGTGTTAATAATATATTCCACCTTATTCAGCTCCATTTTCTTAGTGCAATTGTTTAGCTTAAATAATTGTTTTTACAGTTTTTATTAGTTGACTAATTATCATTTGCGATACGTGATTTTAAATTAGTCGGGTGCATACCGAAAGATTTAGATCGTGTAAAAAATGTGGCGCACAGACATTACACAGTGCTTCTTCAGCCATCCGTGCGATGCTTACACTTGAAAATCTCTTAATTGCCGATGCTGGCCAGCTTGACGCTCCATAAAATTTGAGACGTATCTCTAATATATACGCTCTAGCTTAGGCGAGGTCAATGACACCTGCACGGTAATTCACACCACATTTGAATTTCAGACTACTTTTTATTTTAGTTGTTCTCATTTTTATTTTAATTAGCCAACTTAATGAGGATGCCTTTTAATTTTTTGAGAGGTGCATCTTATTACCTAACTTTAAGATCACCACAGTCCTTGATTTTGTCTGGCAACAAATACTGCATATTTATTACTTTTGGTAATTGTAACATTTTACCAGTCCTATTTAACATCGTTACGTTGATTTACCATTGAATTCCAACTGCATTATAATTTGGATTTAGAAGGTGCCCTTGGCATAGTGAGTCGAGGGGACGCCCTCGTACGCTCTTGCCCTAACCGTGGCAAGGGTGACAAACTCTACCATAAATTTATGGAACTGCTATAAAAATACATTATGCAGACATTACACGAAAAAAATACGGTAAATTTATGTGATGTAGCCATACTTTGGAAATATGAAATTGTTTTTTTTATATTTCAATATTAAAATAACTTAGATTTTGATAAAGTAGTTAAGCTACCTACTTAATTATAATAATATGGCGTCTATCTACTTATTATGCTAAAATAAATAATTTCATTCTGAACCTGATTAAAACCTTTATCGTTTAATTAAGTTCTTTCCGAACATGAAAATCGGAAAGTCTTCAATACTAATTGGGTTCTTATAGCTTCCCTAACGACTGCAAGTTACGTACCGCATCAGGAGTAATTAACGTGAAGTGAGCTTTACAACGGCTTTAATTAATGACTACGTCAAAGAAAATGGAAAGCTGAACCTCTAGCTAGTGGATACTTTACGTTCACAACGGACAGAATTTATGTCGAGAGATCGATTGACAGATGAGATTTCAATTTCAATTTGGCGGCCTATCGTTAATCAGCCGTATTCGATAACTTAAATCGTCGTAGCGTTCCACAAATATTTTTTAACAGATGGGAAAGCATGTCTTCTTATTTATTTTATAGTTTTGAAATAGCATCTTTTTTTCATGCGTATAGTTATGCCTGTTTCTAAAAGACACAATCTACATGAAACGTATTTAGTTTTCGAAGTAAGTAGAAAAAAGGCTGAAATATTCTTAGAAAAATTTCTTACATGAAACTGGAAAATGTGCCATAAATTCATAAAACAGCAACTTTCTCAGATAACACAAATGTCAAAGTCGACCTTTTAACAGAACAATGAATACTTAGTGACAATTCACGGCCCTAGAGAGCTGTATAACTTGTAGTGTCGTAGTACTCGTACTACAGCAAGACTGGTTTCACGTTATCTGCGCACTTACAACGTGGAATACCTTGGCATACACACTTACGATGAAAGTGTAGCTGGTTTAAAGGATCCTCTGTGTGACTCACGAGTCACGGTCGGTTGGTCTGACAATGACCAGCTGAGACAATGGTCTATATCGATTGTTTGACTCGACTATGCTGAGGAAATGCTCGTAATTGTATTACATAATCGAATAACTGCATTGTCGAAAAGGAACTGTTAGATTAGACATATATTTTGAAATGATGAAGCACAAGCTGCCGCAGTCACGTAAGAACCGGCAGCATAAGAAAGATATTATGTATATCCTAAAACATTATTCAGTTAGAAGTTGCTAACAGAAATTAATAATATGTAAGTATGGTAGTCCTCATCTTGGACCACCGCAAGAGTCAAGACCTCGAAACAATCGCAACTATGTAAAGTGACACAAGTCTGAAACTAATTCATGTAGACAAGGCACAAAAAAAAAAAAAACTGTCTGGTAGCTTATGGCAGACGAAACAAAATATTACACATTAATTATCCAAGATGATTCTTCAAAATCAACTATTGACTTGTGATCTTTCTTTGCACTAGCCGGCATTATTAAATAGTGCCTATCTAGGCTCTGAATTTAATGAAACTTGAACAGAACGGGACCTAAGATTGATGTTACCAAAGTGACGGAGCAATATCTCGCGGTAGTCCGTTACTTTATCCCGTTTATAAGATTTACTGAAGCTGTACGCACTAGTTCATTGATTAGAACGTATAGGGTAGCTTAGCTTCCTTCGTATCGGACTGGTCACCTAAATACCTGTCTTCAAGTATATTGAAATATGTTTATTCGTGTAATTTTCATACCATGCTCTTGAATTTATTTTAGGAAAAGTTTTAGTGTCAGTGTTTCTGTTGAATAAATTATTGCTCATCTAAAAGTCAAATATAGTTTTGTTAATATATTATTGCAAGCCAGTTTTATCTATACGATTACATATTTATTTATTTATGATTTTACATTTTACTAAGTGTTTAAAACATTATCATAGGTATCTCTTGCTCTCATTTTGCACCCATATCTTTGGTATCATTTTATGAAAAGAAAGAAGAAAGAAAAATAGATTTATTTGTCACAGAAACACGTGCATACAAAATAAATCGCATACAAAAAAAAAAAAAAAACAAAGCTGATTTATTATTACAACACAGAACATAAATACTCGGCAGCTGCACGCCGTGACTGTGACAAGAAGGCTTCCACTCAGCATGATGCTGTGCTATAGTGGACCTACAGCACAGCGCTGATTTTCAGTGGTCACCCAAAAATTACGCTCTCTGGAAGTTCTGCAAGCACTGGTTAAAACGGTACTATATTAAGATCTGTGCAACTATCACGACTGCAATGTTAATGACACAAATCGCGATGGTTCTATTAACTGCAACTGCACTTCAAACATTTGGACATTTTAATAGTCACGGTTGTAGACAATGCTGAGTTAAATAAATAATCGGACTACACACCTGAGGGACGAATGAATCATGCGAAGTTTATGGAATGTCAGATGAAGGAACTCGTATGAATCATTGAACATGACAGTAGAAGTTGTAGAATTGTTATATAAGTTTAGATTAATTGAACAAGCAAACGAGGCAACGTTTGTTATGTGGCAAAGAATAAAAATAACTTATTTACGAAGTTATCAAATAAGAGTTGTTTGTGTTTGACCGAATGCCAATAAATCAGGCATTCAGAAACGGCTGTAAGAGTCAGATTGTTCCAGTAAGAGTTAGATTACAGTTGCTTTCTCTTGTTTGTTTAGTTGCACCAATAATATTTGGAGCAGCGAACTGAGTTGGCGGAAATATTCACGTCGATGATTGCTGTGGGAAGATATTTGCAAGCGAAGACGCATATTTTTACCAGAGAAACGCAATCCATCTTCTTACTCACCAATATACTGAATATCGTACTAAGTTTTGCATTCGGAAATGATTGCGATCCAAATAACTGCGACTCTACTTGTTAAACATTTTGGAGGTTATCCGTTGTAGGTTTACAAAATATGTATTGTTCTCAATAGTTACTTTTAAAAAACTGTTTTCTTTCCAACTGTAAAAGATCAAGAAGCTTTTTCACTCTAGACTTGAATGTATTCCAGAAATTTAGAATACACATTTAGGTCAAAGACCTATAGAAATGCGATATCTTGAAAGTTTTTCCAACAAAAGCGAGAATGTTTACATTTACATTCCAAGATGTGTCGTATTTTCCACCGATCGATGACGAATCAAGTTCTTTTTCTAACCTAGTGTTATGATTTAAAACAAATAAAAATGATGAAGGGCAAATTCCTGTAATAATCGGAGTTTTCCTGTAGACCTCAATATTTTTCCAAGTATTTTTATGTAAATAGATTGCAATAGGTAGGCCGAGTAGTCATGTGGAATGTCATGAGTTGGTCATGCTTCCCAATAACTTGGGAAGCATGACCAACTCATGACATTCCACATGACTACTCGGCCTACCAACTCATGTTTAGAGAATCAAGAGTAGGTAGAGGAAAAGAATTTTCAACATAAACTACATTTGTTTGAGACTATTAGGGTTTTTAGCTTAATAACATTATCGGAGCACAAAATCGTGTTATTTTCCGCTTGATCCTTCTAAACATCCCGTCAGAAATCACACCACGAACCACCCAGATAAAAACAGGGAATCGTAACCAACACGGTTGATTACGCTCCCTTTGAACATTTTACCCTTTAAAAGGACGTCTGATGTCCGTAAGTATGGCACCAGTACATCAATTTGCTGTTTTATGGCTTTGGTGTGGCGTAAAATATTTAGTTTTAACCCTCCTCAGATTTTCATGAAAACAGTGCCAACTGACGCACATCTGGAACGATATTTGTGGAAAGACACGAATTTTGTTTATGTGAAATGACTAGTTTTTGGCTAGCTGGAATACCTGCACTCGTTGTAAGACTTCTCTCTTTCTTTCTTCATCCAAGTTCAGATGGGTGGACCTGCATCTATTTCCAGCTTTCAATCAGTTTAATCGATAACTCATTGTAGCTTTTGACATGTCAAGGTGACGAGTTTCCAGCTAACCGAGTTCCGTTTGATCCCTGCAACCTATAAGGTTGACCTGACCTGTCGAGAACATGACAGTATTGCGTCGTTAGTTCTTAAAGTCTGCAGCTGGCCACCTCAGCATTCCTTTCTGCATCGTCGGGCAGAAACAGAAATCTGCAATTTGTAAGTATGTTGCTATACCTACCTACATTAAGTGTATTTGGAATCAACAATGTTTGTTGTTTTGTCCATTATCAGAACGGCATTAATCATTTTGATAAAGTATAGGATGTTTATAGTACCTACATCGTAAGTATTTTCTTTGGTAACGACCATTCTGGAATTGATAACCGAATATTGACATTAAATAAGGATTGCCCCGATAAAGGATATAACTACGTAGCAGATAAGTAATGCTCAGTACAAGTACCTACTTTGTCTCCGAGAACTCAATATATTTGTAATATCCTGGGAAATTTGAGGATAGTACTCATAAGAATAATCAACTGTTTGTCATGTTTATATGTTCGGGTTCGACCACCGAATTCAAACTCTGGGAATTCGAGAAAAGTTTCAATCGTGCACCGATCACTCGCTTCCCATTCCTCTCTCGTGATGCCTTTATTTTTGGTGGCTGCAATGACATTCTTTAACTTAAATTCAATCTATTTACGACTAAATTATAGCTTTGCCCTCAGCAATACAACTGCCAAGGGCAGTGAATATGGCAATATTCCACTTCCCACACTGATCGTTTTAAAGATCACAGATCTTCTAACCCATTTTCAGTAATATCGAAACTTTTGGGATGCAATTTTGTTCAGGAAATGGGTTGATCAGGTGATCCAATGGTCGAAAAAGTCGTAACTCGTGAAGCGCCCACCTATAAACACCTGCTAGTCATATTTTATGCGTTGCAATAAATCTTTCACACTGCAGCTCATAAATCTGACAAACACTGCGTCAACTAGGTGACATTTTGTCACACCGAGCCAACACCTTGCATAGCTGCTCTAACAGGGTATGCAGTAGCATACCCTGTTAGAGCAGCTAGCTTGGAATTGTCTCCAAGAATTATTTCGTGTTTGATCGAAGAATTCGGCACATTTAAAAAAAATGCTAATTAAATTATCTTTATTGTGGATCACAGGTAGGTACATAATACAGGTCTTAAATAATTATTTTATGATCAGCTATGTCCCGCCCGGTATACAATAGTTACATAGAAAATTAATTTTCATTATTATATTACATAGGTAATTATTAACATTTCACTTAGTGTAGAAAATATAAAAAAATAGGAACAATTATTATAGGCGCACAACAGTGCGCCACCGAACGCATTATGACTGAGGGGGACTTTACTGGAGCAGTGATCTGTCTGATAGGAAATCTTTTAGAGTTTTACCTGTCAGTATTACTATTTACACACACCATGTCCACATTGCGTTAAAAAAAGAAAAAGTAAAACTGGCGGCGTTGGCTGGAAGCTAGCGAAGTAGTCGACAGACATTCGCCAGACTCGAACTTAAGGCAAAAACATATGTATGTATTTGTAGAGGCAACGAGGAAATAAAGACAAGTTTATTAGGTCTGCTTATTTTGCTCTCCGCTAAGAAAACAAATTGTTTACGAGTTCTATTTGAATGAAAAATTGCTAGAAAATGTGTAAACGAGCGAGTGGAACTGGAGACTATCAACAATGGTTCTTTCTGATAGATTTACTGAGGCCAGTCGTAAAGTTAAAGAATATGCGTTTATTATTATATAAACTCCTCGTACTGTAAAAGCAAGAACGTGACAAAAACACAAAACACTAGAGCAATTGAAGATTTACAATTCAGTCGACCCGATTCCCATTTAGTTCGTGACCTAAAGTGGAAAGTGACGACTGCACCATGTATGGACGTCCTAGCGCCAAGGTTAGCTGCTATGCACTGCAGATGTTACGACTCTTGGATCGTGAAGTAAGTCGTTGTATTAATAGCGGCAAGGTCGATCCATGACTTCGCATTTGTAGCATATCTAGATTCTAGCTAGATAGTCCTTATTTGACAGCTGTTTATCGATTTCTTTGATGTTCATCTATTTGATTGAAGGCTGAATTAGAGACGCAGTTTTATCTATCTTACTATATTCCACTGATGTATAAAGAGTTATGTCTGTGCTATCTTCTAATGATTCTTTGGTGTACCTACTGTATCGCCACTCCTATGCTTGTTTCCTAAATAGGATGTAGAATTAAAACAATATGTTCTACGTACGCTGTAATTGCACTTATAATGGTGCTTGAACAATTTTAAAGGTTGTTATGTCCAAAATCTATTAGCCACATTTCCATACTTTCTGAGATGCTGTGGAAAGTTCTAAGACCTTGTAAGAATTTGTTGCCTAAACATTGACGTTAACGATATGCAGATTCAAATCTGATCAGCGCTGTTAATTATGTTCCTTCATCAATATTCTCGTCTGTTAGTCGTTCGTTACTAATTAGTCTTGAGTGTCTTGACGGAGCGTCCATTTCTTCCTGTTCAAGTAAAAGGGAAACAAGACGATTAAGTTTACATCCGAGAAACATTCACTTGTAAGACTTCGAAGGTTTCCTCAAGGAAGAAGTTTCTTGAACGTTTCCTTATGTTGAATAAAATGCGGTTGCTATTAGATTTAAGCTGTTTTATTCTTCACAGCTATCGCATATGTTAATTGGAGAGTACAACTTAATCATAGTTTCTCGCACTTAATTACAGACCGGTCTGTTTGGGGTGTTAGTGTTGCCACAATTGCAAAACATATTAAGTAGCAGTTGTAAATCAGCAAAAACGGTACGTGTCGAGGCCAGCGATCTGCTTACGGTGAAATTTTAATAAATCTTTAAACTTTCTACGGTGTCGCTGTCGGCTCACAGACGTGCATCGCATGACTCACTCGGTTCACTGTACGCTCCCCCACCAAAATACGGCAGACGTTGCCATTAAAAGCCGGTATTGATTCCCCTAATGTTGGCTAAAATGTAGCTGTTACTCAATCGATTCTGAGTTTTGCATAACAATGAGTGCACAATGAGTGCATGTGAATTCATCATCAAGAACAACAATTAAAACGCATTTCTAAATGGAGGACGCCATCGTATTGGTTACATAAAATGAAACGACTTTTAAACACAGATGTAAAATATCATTGTAGTCATGAGAAACAGAACTCCGAAACAACAACGTTATCCTA
Organism: Dasypolia templi; assembly: GCA_963555695.1. Lineage (NCBI taxonomy): Eukaryota > Metazoa > Arthropoda > Insecta > Lepidoptera > Noctuidae > Dasypolia > Dasypolia templi. The sequence continues at coordinate 1,637,954 of OY743148.1, read as the reverse complement.
TTAACACATCTTTTAATATTTTTTTTAGATTACGATGATAAAAACAATACATTTCGGCTGACATTTTGAAAACTCTGACCATATGGTGCGCATGTCTCGTATTTTTATGGCGCCAAGAATTACGAGTTGTTTTACGTACCCGTTTTTGCAGGTTCTATACCTTATAAGGTTTTGGAAAGGCGCCATGGCATGCCACGGACCGTTAAGTTTGAGTTAATCTGAAGCCACAATAGAACACTGATTTTATTTCGACGAGACGAGACAGATGGTCAGACTTAAAAGATTGTATGTGACAGCCATTGTTGCAGCGAAGTATGGTGATATCTTTTTAAGGCCCATTGTTTTTTTTTTCTCAGTCGATGTCGTTAGGCATGGCCATGACATGACTCATATCCTTTCCCGATACGAGAGAGAAATGTTAGTATTTCTAAATGGTTAAGGCAGTTAGGAAGCATGAATCAATTATGACGCATCTACATACTTTATTATCAACGTTGGACATAAAGCCGTAAGCAAGGTGGCGTGACTAGAATGACCTCATCTTGGTTTTCGGGTTTATGGGTAATTTTTGTCGATAAATTATTGATTTCTTGCTTAATTTCCACCTCGTTCTTCTGTCGCCCCTACTAAATCCACTTGAATTGATTATAAGAGATCACCGCAAATAAGTAAGCAGTCAGAGACAATTTTTTATTATGTATGTAGTTTTCCTAGAACTAACAGGTGATTCTTTAGAATGTTCAGCAGCAGTTTTCTTACAGTTTAATTAAAACAGCATGCTCTGATTGGCGGTGCACACGGCTGTGCAACTAGATATGTGCGGGACGTATTTATGTTAACTAAAACCTCACCGCAAACCCAATACATTTACTACTTATCTACTCCTGTGTAGCACAATTTATGTTGCTTAAAACTTGGTATTTTAGGACAGCAAAGGACGTGCGAACGGTAGAAATCGGGTACTATTCACTCAAGTTTCGAACAACTATAAATAACGGACCAATGTAATGACTTGAGGATCTGCGATTCCATGGGGGAAGTGAATACTATATGAAAGGGTTCCCTTTTTTACTGAGTGAGGTAACAACCTAGGTTATCAAATGTTTATAGTATAAGCTATCAGTTTTTTTCTAGAATCAATGCTTTGGGCTTCCTGTGTAGCGTTACTACTTTTATCTTTTTTTGCATTGTTAAACACTTAAAATATTGAATTGTCCATTGTAAACTTTATTCGATCTTTCACTATTTCTTTCACTGTATTGGTGATTGTTGCATCCGATGATTCTCCACCCAGTTATCGGTTGAAAACCTTGGAAAACCTGACAGCCATGGATAAACAAGGAGGAGGCCAATTGATAATATTGCAGTGTAATTTAAATTGTTCGATAACTTTAATGTACAATTATTTAAGGGGCTGACATTTAACTCTGTTTACATCGACGTTGTAATAAGTAACGTGCCTAGTTTTTAATAAGAAAATAAGGAGGACGCAAACTTTCTAGAAGTAAGTACATATTACTAAAACTTTCTGTCGCGCAGAAATAGAATTACTTTGGAAGTTTATTGCAGAAAGGATCCTTATTTAGAAGTTACTCGTGGGGTGGGGAGGGTGGTTTCTAATATAAAGTCAAAAGCTATAAAACAAATCAGGATGAGTACCTACCTATTCGCCAAAGATTTCCAAAATAAGAAAATGTGGATAACATTACTTATCTTATTTCGGAACTTTGTCCAACATGAAATCATTTGGATTTGTTCGAGCCAACTTGTGCTCTTCTAATTTCCGTCACACGGTGCCAGGTGCCAGGTGCCAGGTGCCAAACCTAATTGCAAATATTCTTGTACTTCCTAGCGCATTTCCAGCAGATTATCTGCTGTTATGCATCGTCAATTAATCCTCGGCCATTACCAAAGTAGCAACAAGATCAGTTTCTTTTCATAGGTACTTATTTGAAAATACTAAACAGTCTTATAAAACTTTTAAAACTCATAAAATCTGAATGATCCGTTTTCGTTTTCATTGAAGGGATATCAGGAACAGGGTGTAAAGTCCACTCATACTCCTTAGAAAAGGGAGGATCCTCCGACCAGATGGATGTCGTATCTGGTGGGCAACTGCCCGATGATTTTTGTCGGGAAGTTGTATATGCGCTAGCTGCGCGGTAAACTCTGATTGCGCGAAGCAGGATTTGTGTGACGTCAGTGTGATGGGTTGTTCGCATGTGGCGGTGTAGATGCCGCCACAACAATATTATAATACGAAGTCCTCCTACACAGGCACACGCAAGAATTTTCAAGAATTTTATAAAGAAAGCCTCTTATAAACATCGTGTCGTTTGAACATCTTGGCTGTAATGGCAGTTTATTGTTTCTATTGCTAACATATTATTTGTCTTCACCCTCGTCTTCGCAAAACATCCGAAAGAAAAAGGATTAGTTTGGAAACATGGGAAACTTTTTCGACCTTTTTCTACACGTGCGTAGTTATATACTTAAAAGTTAGGCAACTAAAGATTTGATAACTTTTACAAGGAAAAAGTTTGAGAATGACCCCACAGGGCTAAGAGTCGGCGTTATTTTTGAGCAAAATAAACAAAAACGTGGAATCTTAGCTTAACTAGCTTCTCTGCTTCTGCCCGCTGCTTCGCCTGCGTGGGTGTCGGAAACTATCCCACGGGAACGTGCTACCGGGACAAAAAGTTGCCTATGTCCTTCCCCATCTATCTTCTTGTCAAATTTCATAGACAAACGTTCAGTGGCTTAGGTGTGAAAATTTAACATACAGAAATTACTTTCCAATTTATAATATTAGTATGGATGGATAATTATTTAAACAGTATCCATGAAAGTATAAATATTATAATGTCCGTAATAATTAGAAGATCACACAATTCGCAATGGTTGGTATCGGAATTTATGATGACTCGACCACGCCCTAGTCGGCCGCTGTTGTTTCATTTATTAAATGATACAAACTGTGACAAATCTACAACATGGATTTGAAATAGAACTACCTATATCTAACAGGCAGGGTGACCAGAGTTGTAAGATGTTGTTCTCTTGTTAGGCCCTAATATTTAAAGACCTGTAAAAGCCTGTCCCAGTATTCTCGAATCGCGAGGTGTTATCATGTCGCCTTGCACCACCCCAACATGTTCCACAGGTTTTGTATTTATCAATACACACAGGTTAAACCGGCCTGCAGGTACATGCCGTCTTGTGACGAAATATTACAACTTTAACTCACACAATAACTCTTTTAATCGTTATACGCACAGCAATCTAAAGCAATTTTTAAATTACGAACATCAATTTAATCATAGACAATTAGGTTTGTATGAGTTTTTATGACCAACATTTCTTTTCCGAGTTTTTATAGCACCATAAAATAATTATTATAATCAGCCTACTTCTTGCATGGTATACCGCAAGGCAGCGTTATTGGCCCCATGCTAATTGAAATATATTTTAAACTGGAATGTTGACTAAACCTAGACTATTAGATGGATTTAGTAAACAATAGATAGCGAGTCACAGCTATGAACTTAGTGCTTAGTAATCCCCCAAAGTAGGTCGAAAATATGACTGTACAAATATTACAAAAGAAAAGGCTGTTCAAATAACAATTCCAGCAATAACGGAAGATTCGAGTAATCAACTTCGCAGCCATGCATAATGACTTATTCACAATAAACAATTCAATAACTCATAAAACAAACGGGCCAATGACCTTTTACACCGATTACTAAACATGCAAAACTGGTGGGCATTATGTCAATCAACAATATCAAACACGAATTGAGTTAAATTACATGCATAGTTTATTTCCATTTCATTATGTCTAATGACGTTTCTGGATCGTTCTACGAGTATCAGAGGACTCATAACAATAGACTTTATCCTCGTTACTTTATCATTATTACTTGGTTTATTATTAGTTTTGTTTGAGAATGTTTTGATTCGGTATTTTACCCTGTTTAAACTATGTAAAAATGGATAAGGTCATATAAAATGACTTGTTGCAGCACTGTTTTGATGTAGGATTTATGGTGACATATTTTTTCCGTAGGTATCTTTTTGCCGTAGAACACGCTTTCTTCTTTCTAATCGATTTAATGTCCTAAGTAGATAACTGTTATCCTTTTAATTCCTAATCTCCATAAAACGCCATCAAACCCATCCAACCCATCGCACCATTGTCATCGCGCGTCTTTATGCCATTCAAATGAAATCACACCGCTTTTCTTGAAAACAAAAAAACCGGAAGCTTGTCTTGACAAGCTTCCGGTTTTTTTCAATATTGCTTACCAGCAGCCTCGAGCCTTGAACCATCGTCAAAAATCAAAAACATTATCATCAAACTTCCCTATGAAATCAACCCTGAACAAACATCCTATTGGAAACAAAAGATTGTTTCCCTGGCCACAGGATGTATTCTAGTTTAGTATACACGCCGAGTTGCCGGCAACAATGACCCCGTGTTTTAATATGCAACAAGCGTCAGCTACGCCTGCGGCCATGCTGATAGTCATCGAGAATAAAGGCTGGTAAAAAAAGCAAAATACTACAGACAATTTTAATTATTTATTTGTATTCGCACTGAATGACCACAGAAGAGTTCGAAAATTAAAAATTTAACGGATGTCAGAAGATTGGATATTTAGAAAAGAACGAGGCTTAATGTTTTAGGTCCCCTGATTAATCAAATCTACCTGGCCTCTTTTCTCCCAAGGTTCACTTAAGCATAAGGCATTACAAATTCATTCATCACTTTAAGCTATTTTATCGAGAAGTTGTTCATAACATTATTCAATGGAAAAATGGCCCACCTCTCTGTAGTGTTTGTTTTGCGTCTTACCATACATGTGGGCGAAGATATAAGCAGTTAGCTTACCAACAATGGCTGTGGTACTGTGGTACGCATAATATGCTTGTTAAACTGCCGTTAGTTCACTCTCCGCTCGACAAGCGATTTGTAATGGAAGAGGTCGCGGAAACCGTGACGAATTGCGGTTAACTCATGAACTAATGATAGTTCAATGAGAAGGAAATAATTAGATTTCGTATATTATCGTGTTGCTGTCAGACCGCACTAAGCTGTAGCTTAGAAATAAATTAACTAGAAATAGTTTGTATTGTCCTGCTCTCGAACATACAAGGAAGAGAGGCTATAAAAGATAATGCACGGGATAGGTACTATGAAAATATTTTAGGTTTCCGAAGATTCCTGTAGTACTATTCTGTAATCATCTCACCGTGAAAACTTCGGTGAATTGAGCGTGGAGTAAGCTGTCAGTGTCACTGATGCTAGGGATTGACCCAGACGGGATGACACTGACAGTTCACTCCACGCAAGTCTTCACGGTGATATTTTACCAGATTCGACATGCTGGAGTTTCTGCGTGGCCGTGACGTGCCTATACCTATCTTATCAAACGATTTAGAGATAAGCACTGCTAAAACCGCTGATAAACGTAACTCAATCAATTCAAAGCGTCTCAATAATTCCTTCAACATTAGTCTATATCGATAGTTTGTTAGTAAACAGTCTACGCGACGAACTACCAACTCGACTAATACGGTGTTTCCCAATTTAGTTCGCTAACGATACGTGAAAGCGGTACCCACGTCAAATGTAACATTTAACATTCTTTGTAGTCAAATGAGGGTTTTTCTGAGTCACTTCTCGACGATCATAGAAAATGTTATGCTCAGAGAAATTTTGTTCAGAGAAATTCAAACAAAGGCAATCGGAATTGTTATTTAATTTAGCTTAACCAGCTAAATTTCAATACTTGAATGAATTGTAATCATGTTTCTACATGAAACATATCGTATATACCTGAAATAGTTCTAGATAACAGTACTTACCTATCAATAGTTATGAGTTTCTGAAAACTAGCGTTTTATCAAAGTCAATCATCCATTTAAGAGCGTGGGTGTCGTTTGAGAGGGTAACGGGCCAATGACAGCTGGTAGACCACTGAATTCTGTACCTTCAGTAACTTTCCCTCAGATTATCCAAAAGTTTTATGTGACCCACAACACTCGTCATTCAGATTGTTTTTCTCATACTCCACAACTAACTCCCAATTTTATCTTAATTTCAGATACCACAAAAAATGGCCTGCTCAGTAGATGCCCCGTCCCTCAAGGACCTGCCCAAGGTAGCCGTGGACCTCAAGAGCCAGTTGGAAGGCTTCAACCAGAGCTGCCTGCGTGACGTCGACACAAACGAGAAGATCGTGCTGCCCTCCGCAGAAGGTATGTTCAGGAAATGTTGGGAGATGAGGTCCTTATTTGACATCGATTCCTTCGTATGTTTCGTCGGTTGTGAGGAAATCAAGAATTGCAGCTTTGAAAAGGCTTATCTGGGGAAAAGCAGCTGCTGTGTATTAATGGTATGAGGAAGGGTATTGAATGCTTTCACATGTGATTGAAATCTTGATGTTGTAGGTGCCTATCTATCGGCACCCATGAGATTTCTGCACGTTTGGATAACACAAAAAAATTGTGGGTTTCTGTTTTGACCGTAGGTCTTCTCTTTCCCGGAAAACCCTTGAAAAGCAAGCTATAGGCATGCCAGAAATGCAGTCACAAAGTAACTGAAATATATGGAACGTCTAATGGGTAAACTATTTTAGAAGTCACAAATCTTCCGGACATAACATCATCGTCTATCGTTTATCGACGATTAAGGCGTTCTAATTGATCTCATTAACTTTTATAAGTATAGGTATCTCTTAAATCACATCATTGAGGGGTTCTGAGCTACAGAACATATTTGAATTAGCACAGTTAACTAAGTAGGCATAGTTGAGTCAACAATTTGACTTATTCACGGTTCTGAAGTGAACGTATTTGTTATTATCCCTGTAACTACTTATCGTTGAGTCGACGACAATTTCTTCTACATAAAGTTACTGTATCCCGAATTTATATAACCGAGATGATCGTAAATACATCATGCAATCTAGATGATTGAGGATAACAACAGCGGAGGACCACTTTCACCCTTGCAATCACTTACCTACCAATTTGCCGAGAGTAGTCATCAATCAGGAATCCTAACTCTTCCCGGTTGTTAAAAAAAATGTTAGCATAACCCATGGTACGTAGTTACGCATAGAGAGAAAAACACACCCTTTTGGTTCGATGTCGGCTTTAAGATTATTGGTCGAGATACTCACAGGAAAGACTCAGCGCCTAATGGAGATCGATTAGTAATTCGCCTTATCTAAAATCCATAACCAAACACTGCAAACACACTACGAACTTATCTTGAAGCCAGGCAATATTGACGCTTCGATTGAAAACAAACATTCCATGAGTAATCTATAGCAGAATAACAAAGAAAATTTCAATTTCACAACAGACGTAGCGCAAGAAAAGCAACACAACGCGCTACTTCAAGGCGTAGAACAATTTCAGACATCCTACCTCAGGAAAACGGAGACGGTGGAAAAATTCGTGCTACCAAACGCACTAGGTATATCATTGGGTGGAATGCCGCGCCACTAATAAATAATAGCCGCAATACGCCTGTGACACGTGGCTGCTTTTGCTCATCGCATTCCTTCTAATTTTAACTGGGGAACTAAACCAGGGGAAGAAGCTAATAAGTATTTTACGACACATTTGCAGTTATTGTTGTAATTCTAACTACCTACGTTTTACAAAAGTTTTACTAATAACGTAACGCGCATGTTTTTTAGACGTTGTGAGAGTGCGCCAAAAAATTCAAATTTCGAATATTTTTTGACACGTTTTGTCTGTGGTTTTCAGATGTTGCCACCGAAAAAACTCAAAAGTCCCTGTTCGATGGCATTGAAAAGTTTGATGCTACCAGGTTGAAGCACACAGAAACCCAGGAAAAGAACCAACTTCCTGACAAAGATGGTATGTTTTTACATAATTTTCTATTATCAGCACCTGCACTCTGATTATTACGCATGTAAGTGCACTAATATTGCAAAATACAGTTTATTTCTATTAGAACATTATGATAAAACCTAAAGCGATACATACTTACGAGTGGCAATATACCAACCAAATATCCTTATTCTGAAAAATCTTATGCAGTTTGAATGACTAAACAAGTCGAAGACTCACTGTCATTAGCTTATCAATGTTTTTGTGACCACTTACGGCCTGACACGCTTTTTATTCCGAGCACTCCGTATCGTGTCCGAGTCAGTTAGCATGTAAATTTTGCCTTGCTATGTATTACTGTGTTACAAATACGAAGTCGCATTAAATGCTTTTATTATTTATTTTTATTTATTGTGTTTTGCCTTGCACGATTTGCTTTGCATCAGTTGTTGCCGCGGAGAAACAGCACCAGAATCTTTTGGATGGCGTCGAACACTTCGACAAGACTCAGATGAAGCATACGACGACTGAAGAAAAGAACCCCTTACCGCCTATTGAAGGTTTATTTTTGCTGCTTTATAATTTTCTGCCTATTTTATACGTTTTTATTTTGCACGTGTCAAATCCGTGCCTGCTGCAGCATTCAAAAAACACGTTTTTGTGAGCTGAATGTAAATTTTCATCAACACGATTGCCTTTAGTTATCTGCTGCCTTTTCGTGACTATATATTATTTGCACACTTATTTTCTCTTTATGTAGAGAGCAGAACTTCGGGCAGTACCGAGACTATCAATTGGTTTAATAATTTAAAGATAACAGTCGTTCGATTAGAAAACATAGGTTAGATTCCCGTTAACAATATTATTATTTATTCTTCAGTCTGGTTTGGATGAACGTCATTGCACTTGACGGCGCATTGCTAGCGCCATCTGTTGAGATACGTCGGAACGAGATTGGACAACTGTCAGTCTAGCGGAGCGTCGAGGCGATGGTCAGCGCGGCCATGTTGTACGTCAATTGTTTCCGGACCTCAACGGCGAGCGCACCACGTATCCGACGAATCGCTTTTGTTCCGAGTAATCTTGTGCCTTGTTGTTTAAAAAATAATTAAAACCGACTGATTAAGTGATTTCCTAATTACTAGTGAATAGATTTTAGTGGAATTCTGTAAGGAAAATATTTTGTGCGATAATATAACTTTTGATTGTAACTCAAGTGATTCTCTGTTGGTTCCTACCCACATTACCATTTATTGAAGATATGGCCGATTCTGATAATGACGGGCATCTGCCCATATCAGAAGTGGGATCCCATGTGCTACCGACCGAGGAAAAACGACCGCCTGACGAAAATAGCGCCTTGAAGTTGTTGAGTAATATGGAAACCCTACTTACTCGTATGCTAGCATCATCGCAACCACCAGTGTCAAGTGCTAGCGCCCAGTCCAGTGCAGTGCAGCTCGTACAGTTTAATCCAGAAGATACCAACGCGGATATAGAAGGTTGGTGCAAGATTACAGAACTTATAGTAATGAGTAGACATCTAGAGGATGTGGACTTGCTTCTGGCTCTTACTGGTGCATTAAAAGGCCCCGCAGCGTCTTGCTTGACCAAGTTAAATTTGATTGAGCTTACATGGGAGGCTGTAAAACAAAGTTTAATAGCCAGATTTTGTAGACCGAAATTATTTCAAGACTACTTTGATGAAGTATTGAGATTTCAAATAGGAGCAAAGGAAACCGCATCAGAAAATGGCCTACGCTTGTGGAATATGATCGAATGTATACCTAAGACCCGAATGCCAGAAGATGTTATAGCCGGATTTTTCAAATCGGTCTTATGTCAGAAGGTTGATTTGATACGCCGTGAGTTAAACGCACATGCTGTCACTACTAAAGCGACCTAAACTTGCGGATGCAAGATTTACCGGTAAATGTCATTGGTGTTTAATCTCTGGACATCGGCAAGCCGACTGTAGAAAGCGACGAGAAGATTCTTCTGTGAAGACTAAACAGCACGATATCTCAACTGCTGCACGTGCCCCCGAGAAGACATCGACGCTTACCTGGTACAATTGCGGTAATCCAGGTCACATAGCAACGATTTGTCAAGAAAAGGGCAAAAGTGGTGGAGCTGCTGCAAAAAAAGAGGTCAATCTCTGCGAACAACGGTTGTCGAGGGGTACCTTGAGAACGTCATCTGGTGAGTCAGTCTCTTTTTTATTTGATAGCGGATCGTCTTCCTCTTGGATAAAAGAAAGCTTCTCTAGTATGATCCCTGGTACTGTGCGCAATAATCTCGTGTATCTTACGGGCAAGTAGAACGCGTGATGCGCACCTTGTACAGTTTGCTAACGATAATCGAAAAAGATCACAATAAAGCGTGGCATGACGAGTTAGGAAATGTTAAGTTAGCACTTAATAGTACTAAGTCTACAGTCACCAAATTTAAGCCAAAGAACTCATGTTCGGTTTCCGTTCCCAATCGCTAGGTATGTCGAAAATTAGGTCTTGCAGTCCAGAATCCAGATCCAGAACAAGAACAGCGAATCGGCCTAGATTCAGCTAGGCGAGATGCGTCTAATAACATACAAAGGGCAGCCGCATTCGATACTCTAAGATTTAACCAAGGTCGAGCCACTATCAAGCAGTTTTCTAATGGCGATTTCGTATTTATCAAAAGCAGCGAACGAAACCAAACCAAATTAGATAGAAAGTTTAGGGGTCCTTATGTAATAACCGCAGTTTTAGATAATGGTCGTTACGACTTAAAAAGCATAACTGGTTCACATCATACTTTTAAATACGCGCATAAGAACTTGCGTGCAGTACCTCGGGGTCATGACGGGTTAATTGAAATATCCTCTAGTTTGATGAATGAGGAGGAGGCCATGATGGCGCCGGAAAACGTTGAACTCAATAATGGTCACCTCGACAGACTAAGTAGTTCTGATACATTAACTGCAAGCTCCGGTACCCTTTCCGCAGGATCAGACACACTTATAGCAGAGTCTGATACCCTTAGTAACATCTCAGACCATGAAATCATTGCGCATGAAGTCCAAATTCACGTAGAACAGGACAGTCCATAACTTATAGGTATGTGTAATCTGAAAACTTAATTTGCATGAAGTCTACTTAGCTATGGTGGGACATTGGGAGCAGTTATTGAACAATGTGAAAGTGGTCGAAAGGACAGTGTCGTCCGGGCCAGCCCCGGGTGGGTGGTTGAAGGGACACACTCGTCCGGTCCATGTTTGTGATTCTATGTCGTACAACTGGTCGAAAGGACAGTGTCGTCCGGGCCAGCCCCGTGTGGGTGGTTGAAGGGACACACTCGTCCGGTCCATGTTTGTGATTCTATGTCGTACAACTGGTCGAAAGGACAGTGTCGTCCGGGCCAGCCCCGTGTGGGTGGTTGAAGGGACACACTCGTCCGGTCCATGTTTGTGATTCTATGTCGTACAACTGGTCGAAAGGACAGTGTCGTCCGGGCCAGCCCCGTGTGGGTGGTTGAAGGGACACACTCGTCCGGTCCATGTTTGTAGTTTTCTATTGTATAACTGGTCGTAGGGACAGTGTCGTCCGGGCCATGCACGAGTGGCTGGTTGAATGGACACACCCGTCCGGTCCAGGTTAATATTGTGTGGAAAGTTGATCGCAACACGACGGTATCGTCCGGGCCAGACCTGAGGGTTGGTTGATAGGACATGCTGGTCGAGTTTACAGTACATTGCGTGTTAACTGTTTAGAGAAAGGTGCCGTCCGGTCTATGAGTGGTCGAAAGGACACACGCTTTCTTTTATTATGAGATAGTTACAGTCAGTACGAGAGTAATGTTATGTCTAGCGGTCATAGTTTGTCAGGTTGGGCGAGCGGGTAGATTTACTGACACCCGTACGATTGATTGTGTGGTTGTTGTTACCGGACTGCAATCTGATGCGCCCGAGGACGGTCGAAAGTCAGTCTGGCCGTGACGGCGCATTGCTAGCGCCATCTGTTGAGATACGTCGGAACGAGATTGGACAACTGTCAGTCTAGCGGAGCGTCGAGGCGATGGTCAGCGCGGCCATGTTGTACGTCAATTGTTTCCGGACCTCAACGGCGAGCGCACCACGTATCCGACGAATCGCTTTTGTTCCGAGTAATCTTGTGCCTTGTTGTTTAAAAAATAATTAAAACCGACTGATTAAGTGATTTCCTAATTACTAGTGAATAGATTTTAGTGGAATTCTGTAAGGAAAATATTTTGTGCGATAATATAACTTTTGATTGTAACTCAAGTGATTCTCTGTTGGTTCCTACCCACATTACCATTTATTGAAGATATGGCCGATTCTGATAATGACGGGCATCTGCCCATACACTGATTGCACGTGATTTGTGTGTTGTAATGGGCACTGTAAACAAAAAGTATTCTAGTTACCCTTTATTCATTAGCATCAATTGTAAAGTAAGCACTCTGAGAAGTGGCAAAACCAAGAAAAAAATCTTACCGCTTCGAAAACATCTGAAAGCGCATCTTATTATCTACATTATATCTTTATACTAAATATAAATGTTCAATATTCAAAATACTGCCATCCTGAAACAAGCGCATAAAGTCAGTCCTATCTAAATGTTGTACTAACGGTTTTTTTTTCACTCACAGCTATCGAGGCTGAGAAGGAGAAGAACAAGTTCTTGAACGGCATCGAGAACTTCGACCCTACCAAGCTGAAGCACACTGAGACTTGCGAGAAGAACCCTCTGCCTACCAAGGACGTCATTGAACAGGAAAAAACCGCCTGAACATCTTCATACAATAACCACCCGCAACTATATCTCGCTAGTATCGCCCGTATTTTAAACTCGATATAAGTCATAGGCCGTTTGCGTTGTCCGTTTTAACGAGTCTTTATTTTTTCAAACGACAGAACTACGTCAAGGTTCGACTAGACTTAGGATGGACTTTGTAAACTGGTCCTTATCATTAGTTTATAGGAACCAAATTTTCTATGTCACTTTTAAACGGTATATATGTATTTAATAAGCGTATTTTACGAGCATTTTATAATTTAATTTATATTGAAAGGAATAATTAAGTATGAATGTCCAGTACTGATTTATTTAAGTCGGGAACACACTGCACTCCAAATAATATGATATGGTTTACTTCAGTCTTCTTCTGTGCTTGTGTTCTCCTTGAAGTTGCGATATGTTTAAGTGCTCATGAGAATTATGCATTTGCGCGTATGCTCTGGTCAATAAATTAGGAGTGTAGTTACCAAATCTCATTTGGGTCTAAATTAATTTTTAACTTTATTTCTGCGTTGATATAGTATTTTTGCATTGTATTAACTTAGAAATATGGTAAGAATCATCGAATGTAGTACTGTAACAATATTACTTGCTCAACCATATTATGGTATAAGTATTCGGTCTGAATCAAAAACGAAGCAATAGTTTGTCTATATGTATGTGAGCAATCATAATTTTTATATTGTCATATACAACCATAATCAAACATTTTTCCATTTTTATAATAACGCTGTCGATGCCAATAAACCATTTTTACCGGAATTTTGTATGTTTTACAGACGGTGCTTTTTATAAATATAGATAAAAAAATGTTTCGCCTTTTTTATTTATTTCTACCGAAACCGAACCTGCACCCTAATTGCGTAATACACAATCAATCGGAATCTGAATCGTTTTGAAACAGATTGCTAATCCATTGCTTATTGCTAGTCCATTCTTAAGTTCGATAAAAATTCTGCTCAACAATATATAGAACGCAATGAATGTTCTTGAACCGTCAAAATCAAACAGATTAGTCGTAATCGTTTACGAAAATGTGTTACGCAATTAGGGTGCTGATTTGAATATTTAACCGATTTCATACTACATATTTATAAAGTAGAGAAAGATACTAAAAGCGCAATGGGAGCCTATTAATTCAGTTTTTTTCTAAGTAAAACATTGAACTGCGGTCTCGTTACGTTCAAGCCTCAATATAATAAGATTACTTTCAAAAAGCCATAATTTGGAATCAGTAGCGCATTATTATTATTAGCCCGTATTTTCCCTCTGCAGTGCAAAGTCCTTACTACTATCCACTTGTTTGCTTTGGGACTGTCATTAAAGATATCCCAGAGTAAACAAGTGGATTCCCTCGAATGCGGCAGTTTTCTGTGATTAGAAACCCTGTAGTTTTTTTTTCTAGAATAGTATTAAAAGGTTTCATGAGGTTCTTACTGACTTATGTTACAAAGGAACATTATTGTAAAAATTAAATAATTGCATAAAATCGAATGCCAAAATAAAACAGGCAAAACCCGCGATAAAAAAATTTGAACTTTTTTTTTACTAGTCTAGGATTATTTCCTTATTCTCTGACGATGTCTATGGCTGGCAAAGTACGCCTCAGATGAACTACAATAACAATATACCTAGCATTTAAGTACCCAGATGGAATAGCAAGATACCATTTCAAGCAAAGTTAAAACGAGATGACAAATGTTGACCTGGAACGCGCTTCTAGTTTGGTGTATCATAGTTGCAAAAATGCCGTCGTCTTGTAAATTTTGATTCGCTTCCCGCCGGCTGTTGACGGTTTGCTTTTGGCACGTGCAATTTTCATTATATTTTGGTAAAATACAACTTCGCACCTAAAAGAAAGTTTAAACACTGATGCTGGCAGTTGGGCTATATTATTTCGGTAAGTGTTTTCATGATAATAGCGTCGGACGTAAGATTTAAAGTTTGCACGTGTTGTATAATGTAGACAGCATCACAGCAAAACAACCATTTGCATTCGCCAGACGAAATAGCTACGATATGGTTATTCGGATACCCTAACCGATAATAAATAAGTTTGTTCTGTTCACATCTGGTTGTGAAATGGGTCGGTTTGTTAGAAATTGGCGGATATGTTAATGGAGCGGCAGCGTCATTTGTTTTTGTTTACCTGCAGATTGTTAGCAGTGTACAATGTCGCCTTCCCCGATCCGCTGTCGCGGGCCGTGGAAGATACACAAACGTTCCTCGGAGCCGGACAGATGGTTGGACGAGATGGGATTTTTCCGTAAACATACAGCTAGGGACTCGAGCTGCCTTTTCCGCGCTGTCTCTGAGAACATATATAACACCCAGCGATACTTTCATAAAGTTCGCCTGGACTGCGTTCAGTTAATGGCTACTAAAAGACACCTTTTCGAAGGGGTAGGATATACCACATATTTGTCAAATATCATTCAGATTCAGGCAGAATGTTAACATAAATACTTTTGTTTTGTAGTTGTTGACTTGTCCGTTTGAAAATTATCTCAAAGAGATGTCAAACCCCTCCGAGTGGGGTGGTTTAATTGAAATATCGGCCATGAGCCATCTTTATAGGTAAGAACATTTTTAGATGAAGTTTTGACTACCTGCTTCTTGATTTTTATTTTCTTACATTAATTTTTCAGTGACTCTGTGCCTAATACAAGCTTGATACTTGGATAGTATACAAAATAATGATTTTTGATGAATTTACCAATAACAAAATGAATTACAATAATCCTTAAACCGAATTACACCACATTTTCTAAACAAATGCAGCATACCTTCATTACAAAATATATTATGCACCTCAATTTTCTTCAGTTCAAATGCTAAATCGTTGCAACTTGTGTTAGGCACACAGCCTCAAAATAAAATAACTTTCCATTAAATCCTTGCAGACGAGACTTTGTAATATTTGAAGCTAACAAAGGTCCACAAACAAAAATATGCAATGGTTATGGAGACCCAATATACCTGTTTTATTCACCTGACACTAAGCATTTTGACGTGGTGTACACAAAAGATTTCATTAACAAATCATCTTATTGCCAATGTAAGTGTTTATTTGTCTTTAAATCTCTAAAAAAAACCTGTGTCATGGGCAAGTTATCATTTTAACCTGAACTTGTTTGATTCTTTTATGAAAGTTAAGACTTTTTTTTCTTTTGCGGAAAGTTTGTTTTGGTTTCATTCCGATTCATTCATACTGACTGACCTGATTCATGGAACTTGGAAGGATATGGATGATGTTGGCAATAATGTGTGCCTATAAAAACAATAATTAAAGTCCTTGTCATAGGGCCTAATTTTGTGTGGCAGGCAGGTTGATTCAAATACCTAATTATAAGTATTGGATAAGCTACAGCAACAAAATATGCAGATGCCTATTGCACTCATTGTTTCCTTGCTTCTCATATATGAGATTGATTTGTTTTGTCTCATACTAAAAAAGGTATACATATGTAAATAAAACTTAAATGAAGTTAATTTTAATATGTAAAATTTAATTAAGATAACATTCAAGTTGACTGACTGTTTGGCCATTTTTGTACAAAAACAGCAGGAGCTTGATCCACAGTCTGAAACTTGTCAAGGTATAATAAACCAAACTTTGAAATAAAAGATTCCATTTTCAGTTACAACAATACTTATACAGAGTTGGGATATTTGTCAGCCAATCCTGAAAGTTGATGAAATTAAATTAATTTGTTTATTCTGTAGATAGGATATCAGAATAACTTTTACACATTATTTTATAAAATAAAATAAAAACTAGGGAGTTAACATTTCCTATTTGGCTACCCCTGAGAAGAAAGTGTGAAACAAATTCAAGGGTCAAAGTCCAGACATAATTTGGGCAGGCTGCATATTATGCAGCCTGCCCAAATTATGTCTGGACTTTAACCAAATGTCCAAATGTCCTTTCTTTATAAATTAATATAATTAACATATTATGTTCCTTGTCCAGACAAGCATCGTTTTCTTCTTTCAATGTCTCAGATCAGTCAGAAAAAGTAAAAAGTACTACTTACAATTGTTGCAATAATGTGGATATCCCTAATATTTTTTGTACCTACTTTTCTTTATTTTAAATGTCTTTATCACGGCCTTTTGACATAGGCATTCGTTACTTTTTAATCTTACTGAATATTTCAAATGCAACATTATAATTATAGCTTTGGTATATGAAATACTTTACGACGGCGTCTACCAGTTAAAAGACTTGTCTTACGCCGTCGAGAAAATGCTCCACGACAAGGTGCCTAGTAATCATATCGAGTACTTCATGTCAGAGAATGTGGAACGTCGCAAAAAACAGAAAGAAAGGGCTAAGATATTCATTGAAACCGCTGATGATGACAAAGACAGGACCAATAACGCTTTGGCGCTGAAATGTAAGCACCATACCGAAGACTTGGAAAGAGCTAGTCTGTTGAAAGAATCTCTAAGCATCTTCGTCTTCAACCGCAGTCTGATACAACTTGAGAATGTCTGCATGAACTGCTTGAACGTTAACAGCGCGAAAGACTTGCTCGACAACGGAATCACTCCGTTTCCATACAAAGTGGCAAAAGCCTTGGATCCTGATATCTATAGGAACATAGAGTTTGATGTCTGGAGCGAATTGAGACGAGGTACACCTTTATGCCGTGAATGGAATAGGAACAGAAACCCTATACAAACATATTGTTTATCTTTCGCTAGACTGGAATAATTTTCAGCGACCATCAATTCAGTATTCGAACGAATTCGTGTTTCGATTCGTGGTAAAACTAGCTTTCTCTTGCGAATTTTTTGTTATTTCGTTATTGGTTTTCGTAAGAACGGAAATGCCAGACTCATTTTCTATGTAACGAGGGCAGAACATCAATATTAAGATGTGTTTTATTTGTGCGTTTCAGTTCCCTATTCCATTTGATTTTGAGGGAATTATTTTAACATACAATTCACCTATTTCGGTACATTTGAAATGGTATTACAGAAATGCGTTATGGCGCCAGATATTCGGATGGAACTACCCTCCAAGTGGGCGTCAAGTGTTTGTGCAAACTGCAGCCCGAGCAGACAGTCCTTTACCACTGCCACATCCAAGAAATGAGGCCTGATGGTGGCCCCTGCCTCGTGTTTATCGAGGAGTTAGGCGAGAAGCGAATAGTGAATTTTGAGCAGTTGGAACCGCTTCCCCTTGAGGAAATAAGACCCTGGGCCCCTCCCTACAGATACTCCCGTGCTCATTCTCAGTTCCTGACCCTAAGCCAAATGTTGCAGCAAATAGGTTCGACATAGTTATAAATATAATTTTATTGACCTTATTAATTCTTGCTAATGCTTTAAATAACTATTTAATGTATGCATCCCCTTTTCACTACTTATTTTGCACAGATTTTTAGTTTTCAGCACAATTGTATTCTTATAATAGACTCGCACACAAACCTATTAACACTACTTTCTGTATTCAATGAATGTCTCACAACCAGGCAACATCACTCTGAAACAAGGTCTGAGCAAGGCCCGAAACAAATCCAAGGTGGTCACCGACGACAAGGCTCCTGAAAAGGCAGCCAAGCCGAGCAAAGTGTCCTGGAACGAAGAGACAGAGCTATCCTTCCAAAACAACGACGATTTCACATACCAACAGATGGACTTTCTTAACTTTGAACCAATGCCTGTTAGTTGTAGCTAGACACAAATAGAACTAGCTTTTGGGTGATTTGTAAGCGTATCACATTGACATAACTCGATTTTTTCGAAAAAAACCTGTTGTACAATATTTTTCTCGTGAAAAACCTAATGGCGTTTTTTTAAAAAAATGCGAGGAAAAATTCTACGTTTGCTCTCTATTTACATAAATGTCGATTACTTATAACGTTTTTTTCATTAAAAATATAAATAGTAATAAGTCCATGTAACATTCATAAGCCCCATCGAATACATCAAAGGGCTACCATATTTGCACATTGTTCTTTTTTGTCTTCCTTCGTTTTATTGCTTCATTTATATTTTTTCATACACTACCTGATAAGTTATACAAATTAAGTGTATTTCTGTTATTTTTTTAAAGTAAACTGATAGTCATTCGACATCTTCAAAATTAAAAAAAAAAAAAAAAAAAAGGTGACGTGCTTATAAATCTATCCCATAAGTACCATATCGTAGCTATTCTAGAGGTAATCAAATTGGGATAGTTACATGTTTTGTTGTAGTAAGCAGTAATTTATTTGTGTACGACGGCGGCACTGAAAATTTCGGGAATCAAGAAAGTGACACAACATTACTATTTAAAAATGTATTTATTGCTTTTCGAAGTATTCTCCTCGAAATTTGACACATTTTTCCATACGATGGAACCAATCATTGAAGCAACCAATGAACCAAACCATTCGGAAGTTGGGTTCTCCAAAATGGCCGTTTTGTAGGCGTCCACGGCTTCTTCAGGTGATGAAAATCTCTGTCCACGCAATTTATTCTTTATTTTAGGGAAAGTATAGATATCATTAGGGCTTAGGTCGTGGCTGTACGGCGGATGGTCTAATAATACTATGTTTTCTTGCTCTAAAAACTCTTTTGTTCTGTGTGCGGTGTGAGAACTCGCATTGTTGTGATGGAGGATGATGCGGCGGTTGCAGTTCTCTTTACGGAGTTCAGAAGCGACCTGTGGCAAACAAATGCTAGCATACCATTCTGCATTAACCGTTCTTTGTGCCTCAAGAGGAATAGTCGTAACATGGCCGGTTTTGGAGACAAACGTGGCCACCATTTTTTTTGCAACACTCCGTGAACGAACAATTTTTGTTGGCTTTAACTCATTTTCGAACACCCAAACTTGTGACTGGTTTTTTGTTTCGGGTTCGTACGCGTATATCCAGGATTCGTCACCTGATACGATGTTGTATACAGCATTTGAGGATCCTGCGTGGAATCTTAGGAGAGTTCTGATGCACCAAGTAACGAGAGCCGCTTTTTGCTCTTCACAGAGCGAATGCGGTATCCATCGGGAAAACAACTTTTTTACACCTAATTGTTCATGCAAGATTATTTGTATTTGACTCATGCCAATGTCTAAAGTTGCCTGAATTTCGCGGTATGTCACATGTCGATCTTCCTCAATCAGCTTACGCACAGCATCAACGTTTTCTTGGGTGACTGCAGTTTTTGGACGACCTTGACGGGGATCATCACTGAGCTTGACACGTCCACGTTAAAATTCAGCAAACCAGCGATAAATTGTGGTTTTGGATGGGGCTTCATCACCAAATGCAGAAATCATCCGGTCAACACACTGCTTTTGTGTTAAACCACTTCGAAAGTCATAATAAATCATCGCTCTTGAATTTTCTCGAGTCAATTCCATTTTCTCAACGACTAAACAAGTTTGACAAAACCTTGTGACAAGACCGAGAATCTTTTTTAAAATAAATAAATGATATTCGATTTTTAAATTAAAAAGATTTTAATATGACAGGAACAGTGGAAATATTCGATTCCCGATACTTTTTGTGCAGCCCTCGTAGTTGTTTCCTTGTTACTTAAATGTGGATGGTGGATAGTAAATTACTGACAGGAAAAAGTTGAGCTCATTAGAAAATTACCTTGTTTTTGAATAATCAAAAAGATTTTTCTCAAATTGATTGATTGATAAGGGTCAGTGCATATTGCACTGGACAATAGTCGACCGCGCATGCCTGGCTCCCTTCGACGGCACACAGCTCGCGATTGGTCCGCAGAGGGCACCAAAGTAGAAAATTTATTAAAAAATTGAGTTGAGTGCTCGAGTTACAATCAATCACTTGATAGAAGCATCTTGTTCATATCGCACGTGTATCTCGCAAAACACGGACCCAAAAGGAACGATAATGGTAGTGGTCGTAAGTTTCACTTAATAATAGTATCCATAAAGCACCTTTTTGAAGATACGAAAGACCGCGAAAAATCGAGATTTTCTGTATAGCTGTCAGTAATTTATTTATTAAAGTCAGTGTTAGTGCCCTAAAATTCGTATCGTATGTTTATTGGTGGAATTTTCGTCAGGTTGAAGTTGAAGCACTGCCCCTGATGGTGGACTGCCGGCCGGGCGCGGGCGCTCCGCCCCACGAGCTCGCTCACACTCAGTCGAATGGCGGAGCGCCTGCTGAGAATCATCATACCCAGGTTAGTAGAACATAATTAATTACTCTATCATATTTTCATTATGAAACCTTACAAATTAGCAGATTGCGCGGCAACGCCGGCGAAAGTTTGGGATATGCAACCCTACAAATACACAGCGAGTTTTTAAAAATTAACAGTAAAAGGTTTTGATAGCCATTGATATTTTGAAGTTTTACTTCCAATGCACAGAAACTTCAAATGTTATGTGGAAAAGTTTCTATTGGGTTATTTATTATCTTTGTCCATTTCTGGACATCATATTTTAATGAAAATTCTGTTTTCCTCGCAACTTTGCAGTTAGCATGCTTTTGTACGCCTGGTACGGCAGGCAGGCGACCAGGCGTGTTTCTAATGTGGTTTGAAGCAGAAAACAATTTAGCTTAGCCCGCATGCGGTTACTATCTTAGTATTTACAACAGCAGAATCAATCTCAAAACCACATTGTAGCTTCCAATGATGTTCGTTACTCGTATTCTTGCGCAATTTTGGAAAGCAATTCAATCAGATCTTAAATCATATTTCAAATTACTTGAGTGGATGTTTTTATTTCCGCAAACCAATCACAACGGCTAAACTGAGCTTTTCATGCAGTTTTACTGAGCAAAAGTTTTCAGAAAAGTTGTTATTTTTATTTCAATAATTAAATAAAAATTACAAAAATAAAATGTGTTGGTGAGTTTTTACTACAGCAACTTTTCATAAACACATGCATTACCTTAAAAATGGTACTGAGGAGCGCTGGTTTAATCGGGCACTTTCGACTCGGAAATGGATGTTGTGATGATTCAACATGAATGATGCAACCAATATTTTGATTTGAAAGAGTGTCCATGGAGTTTCTTGCCCGTTCGTTTCCATAGGAACTACTATGCTTTGTAATGGCCAATTAGCTTCAGTTTTCCGACTTGCCGAATTCTTGGCAATTTAAAAATGCCTGTAATTGGTTTAATTTAAATAAATGCTTTGAGCTTGATGTCTAGCTTTCTCCGCAGGCTGGAGGCGACATGGGTTCGCACAGCATCGCTTCGCCAGCGTCGGTGCGTTCCTCCACTCCGGCCTCCACCAACACGCTAACCACCTATACCAGTAAGTACTCACAAACATTCTAGAAATAATAATGCTAGTTTTCGCCTAACACTAGATTCTTCGGAAGAAGGACAATAAAGATTTACCTCACCTAGCGCCCTTGCAAATCAATCAGCCTTTGGAATGTACCATCTGCTTCATTCATTCATTTAATTTTCGAATACCTTTATTTACTGTTATTACAATTATCAAAACGCAGTTATCCTAAGCCCTTATATTTGAGGCACCTTATGAGGCTAGCTATTCGCCCTTCCAATAAGATGACAATATCTCAAATTATTTAGTGAGTTATAATTTTACTGATTATAAACATTTAAGTAAGATGCTGATCGCACGGTGTACGAATGTAAATACTAGCACAACCGTGCGAGCACTTAATAATCAGCGTTGTCGCTGCCTGGCGAACAGATCATATTAGTCTTTATTAGAGCGCCGCCTAGCGTAGCCTATTAAATTTTTACAATTATCATGTAATCTATGAGAAGAGATGGCGAAAGAACAATGCCCACTTCCCATACATTTCAAAACCTGATAATGAAAGTTTATGTATAGTTATAAGGTTTAGTAGAAACACTACCTGTAGGTTTAGAAAATTATGTCATATGGACATTTTTACAATTGAAAGGCTACGAAGTCCAAAAAATATTTATGTTACTTTTTAGGTTAGGATTTGCCGTTATAAAGAAATAAATGCGCTAAAATGAATTATTTAACAGTGAAGTTTAGTCTAAAATAGTAATACTTATTTAATAATACATATCTATGTTCTAAAACGTCTTTTTTACTATGTGAATTCCCTAAAACCAGCTGCCCTTATGTCACTGCTTAGACTCTCGATGATTGTCACTATTAACTGAGTGTCGAGCATTAAATGTCAAGCGTCAAAACATACGTTTCAATCGTTCTAACTCAATTACATATTGCATGATTCATTAATTTAATAACTGATTTATTTTTAATTAATCTGTATTATACATTGACTAAAAAAGAAATACTTAATGAGTAAATAAATGTAAAATAAAACTCAGAAACAGAGTTGAATAAAGTCAAGTAGCAGTGTGTAAAATGGAACGTTGTAAAAAGGATAGTTGAGATGCGTTCAAAACATGCTAATATGTTACCCTTGACGTAGAATAAGCATAAAGAAAAATTAAAATTAAAATAAATCGTGCGTTTCTTTTAACATTGTGATAAGCGTAATTAATATGCAATTTAATTTGCTGTATTTTAAGATTTATTTCATTTCTATACAAAGTCAGGTGAAAAATGAGCATTCTTCTTTTTCGCTAAAGCGACAAAATAATTTTAGGTTCTAACTTCCGATTCCCAGCGGAGGCTCTGGATTTCTGTTTAAACCCAGGTACATTATACTATTAAGTCAAAGTGTTATTATGATGTTAGTTTTAAGATACGTACTATGTTTAGCAATATTTTTAATATTTTTTTTTAATCTTTTTAATTTTTTATGTGAATATGCAAATGTTTTGAAAAAAAAATTGATATGTAATTTTGCGTGCCAATGTGAAAGTCCTCAGGAATCAAAAATGTATTTATGAATTTATTGCATTAACCCCCCCCCCTCCCGTTTGTTATATAAGGTCAACTTTTCTTTGACCACGTTGGACGTTGCCCACTACCCATAGTTTCGAATTTAACCCAGATTGGCCATCGCAAAATCATGTCCATTTACGCGACTGACATAATATGTATATTCCCCTCACTTCCATGCAGCTGACGATTTTAATTGGGATGAAGAAGATCTCGAATCTACCACAAGCTTTTTGAGCGGTATGAAATGACTTTTCATTGTTTTTTTACAACTTTGACATGCTGTAACTTTGCACATTCCCCGTTGGGTGCGGCGACTGACTCCCATTCTGACTATGATTGAATAATTAAAACTACAACCAATGAAAACTTTCGATATAAAATGAAAGAAAGAAAGAAAAAAATAGGTTTATTAGCCCCAGAAACAATAGCATATTTAGCTTTGTAAGAGTCCCACATACTACGAAGGGAGTCTTCGTCCGAACGTGGGCTAACATTTCGAAAGCCGCCCTTACTTACTTATGTTGTAACACAACATACAGACCGTTTGGAGGTCACACTGATACCATTGACGTGCGGGTTGACTGTAACAGGATAACTGGAGTACAACAAATAAACCTGATTCTATTCAAATTATTTGGCCAAACAAATTGCGAAACAACATTTTCAATGAAGCCCTGTAAGTGGAGGTCGGGATAAGAAAAATCATGAAAAAATACAAGTTAGGTAAGCCATACCTGGAAAGAGGGAAACTTCTTAAAAATTATTTCAATATAAAAATGTTCTAAAGAAAATGTGAAGGTCGAAGTTTCGAAACACAAACAATGTTTACATCCAGGAGAAAAAACAAATTGTTTTGTATGTTTGAAACATTCTAGGTTGTGTAGGTACTTGTCATTTGGTTTCGCGTTTTTAAGCTGATAGAAACTATATTGTTGCCTATTTTAATTGTTGTTGGCGACTTAGGTAATGTAGATAAATCAAAACACACACACAGCTTCAAAAATTAGGGTCTCAAATTGGACCCTTTGTAATTTGATATAATACGAGCTCGTTTTCGAAACAGCGAATGAGTGCAGTAGACTATAAATGTAATAATTGTTACTACATCTCCCTATTCAATCCTTTACCTGCGGACCAGACACGGCGAAATATCGTGAGACACAAAACATGAGAGGAGACAAGATTATTGACAACATACAGACAGATCGAAATGATGCACTATCGTAGGGACGCGGATTAATATGTCGCCGCGAGGGGTACCGTGTGTCTGCATGGGGAGATCCAATTCTTAATTAAAGGCTAAATGATTGTCGGCAGCCTTACCTATTTATACTCGTACCATTAATTTTGGGGGAACGTTATTAAGTCCTAACTCGGCCCTGTTTATTAAAACTGAAACTACTTAAGAGCTGTACATATGTGATTTAAGTGCACTCTGATGTTCAGAAGGGTGGACCATGGATGTTGTTGGGGTTCGGAATGCTTTTATTAACTAGACTTGGGAAAAATATCGATCCACGGTTTGCTTTGTATGTTAAGTAGTTGGATAACATAATAAATCACTCATTGTGCATCTGCATAATGCTAGGAGGTGGAACTCCTTGCTTCCGAAACTTAAAATCTGTGAGTCTTCAACTCGAGTAGGAATAGATTTTTTTCTAAGATTTCATTGCTTACCTAGAGTCAATTGAGATAGTTGTCGAACGCGAGCTTTTAGATCATTCGTTTATGTGCTTGGATGTGATATGAATGTCCAGAAAGGGATTTTTAAATGTATTTTCTTTCTTGTCTAGAAACGCTTTGATGGATACCAGCTCTTATGTTCTCAAACTCAAAACACCTAATTCGATAAAAACAATTAACAATTACAGGCACTTTAAAATTGTCTAAGAGTAGGCCAGTCAGAAAGATGAAGTTAGTCGCCCAATCCAAAGTGTATTAGGGTTCCTATGGAGAAGAACAGGCAAGGAACTCCATGGACACTCTTCATCATTTATGTGGATATTACACACGTGAGAACAATGTAGAAAGACGTGTACGGTAAAAGCGTCCGTAGTAAACATTTCCGTAATGAAAAAGCCGTAGCAACTAAGAGGTGAACAGTCCCTACTGCCGGCGCCCGTTCACAAAAATGACGCATGGATTAGCACCCATTTTGATGGGAGCTAAATAATCCAACACATGCTACACCATGCCACCATCAGCGAGACATTTGAGTGTGCATTGCATTCTCTTAGCCGCCAGGACACATTCAAGTCAATGAAAGACGGACATGGTACTCACACACGTGCTATGCAATTATAGTATAACACTTAGAGATTGAATCTATACAATGCAAGGACGGTCTTACAATCTTCTCACTTAGTTATCTATCTATCTATCACATCTGTCCATTGAGTACTTTTTGGTTGTTCTTGCTATATCCCTCAGCTTGAATTTCAGCCATAACAAATAAACTGAACACTTCCTGTAGATGCTATGAACCCCGGCGTGGGCGCGCCTCCCAACAACGGTGGCTACGTGGGCGTGGCGGGGCCGGCCTGCGCGCCCTACGTGTGTGGCGTGAAGGGCGTGATGTGGTGCGGCGGCGCGGCGCCCGGGCCGCACGTCGCGCCCGGCCCGCACGCCCCGCACGCCCCGCACGCCCCGCACGCCCCGCACGCCCCGCACGCCCCGCACGCCCCGCACGCCCCGCACGCCCCGCACGCCCCACACGCCCCGCATGCGGGCCACATGCCGCCGCCGCCGCCGCCCGGCGTCAACCCACACGTCTTCAAGAGCGTGCAGCCTAATGGTTCGGATTTGCCTTTGAATGGTGAGTATTGACTATTGACACAGTAGAAATCGATTTTGAAAGCAATCGGTTCAGTTAAGGACGTGTTTGCAAATCTGACAAAAATATGCAGTTTTTCGGTACATTTTGCGTCTAAATAAAACCAAACTAAATGGAACTAATAATTACATCAAATAGATTACTCCTTCATCTTCAAAAAGTAGTAACATTTAATTCGAAAATTTTGGTTTTTATAATCATAAAAAATAGTTTCAGTTGCCTCTTCACACAAAATTGACGATATCGTGTCATGTTTTGGTGCATTTTTCGTCCATTTTATAACATATATGTATAATATTGATATAAAAATAGTTTATGTAAGCAGACATGTTTAATTCAAAATAATTGTAAAAATGTTACAAATAGTCTCAAAAAAAAATAAAAACCGATTCTATTTTTTTACATATTTAGCTTTAACGCATGAATCATAATGGATTGAGTTAAGGGGTTATTTTACTGATCTGTCTTGATTTATTTCACAATTGTTTTAAATGAAATATCAGTCTACGGCGTCTGCGCTCGGCCGCCATCGTGAGATGGGGTCCTATGTCACTTGTAGCAGCTCGTGTTGAAAAAGATCGCTGTACGAATACAAAATATTTGACATACCAAACTTGATACTTCACGCATTCTGTATCTGTACGGACTACGGGCATCTAAGATAAGATTCAATTTCTTTGATGGTTTTGCTAGAAGTAAGTAGGGATTGTAAATTCATATTATGTTTCGGAATTTATGGAGACTGCTACTATAACTAATAGACGAACAGAGCTAGGTGTCCCGATTTTGGGTTCATTTTGTAAGATATGTTGAGACCTTACCTTACGTAAGGTCTCATCATAACAAAACGAGCCCAAACTCCGCACACCTAGTTTAACTTGTTGAGGAGTTTCAGTAGCAGTTACCGAAGTACACCTTTAGGTCACTCAATCAAGTCCGGAGGTAAGGTCTCATCATAACTAATAAAACGAGCCCAAACTCCGCACACCTAGTTTTACTTGTTGAGGAGTTTCAGTAGCAGCCACTGAAGTACACCTTTAGGTCATGCAATCAAGTCCGGAGGTAAGATCTCATCATAACTAACAAAACGAGTTAAAACTCGGCACACCTGGTTCTACTTGTCTAGGAATTCCAGTAGCAGTCACAAAGGTACACCTTCAGGTCACTCCATTAAGTCCGGAGGTAAGGTCTCATCATAACTAACAAAAGCAACCCAATAATCATAGCCCCCAACTTTCTACTTGTAGAGGGCTTCCAGTGCCTAGCATTCACTGAAGTAGGTAGGTACTTTACAAAAATTATATACAGCAGTAAGAAATTTTTTTTGTGTAAGTACCTACGTATTCATTTTAATTTCGACCAAAAAAATAAAAAGTATCAAAATTAGTTCATTTGACTACAATTCACCCAGCTAGCCGTGCGTGCACTTGTGTGTGTGACCCGTGGCAATGTAGTAGTTCGATTCCATACCTATCCATTTTGCAAACGCGCCCTTAAACTAAAAAGCTAGGCCGGCGAAGTCGTGGGCAAGTCCTAAAGCATACCAGTAGCAACTCTATGCAATAATAAACTTTTCAGTTTTACAAAGAGTTTGGTGGAGGTTGGTCGTGAGACGTAGAGAAAGGTCGTTCCGACTGTCCTCCCACAAAACAAAAAAAAAATGCGGCGCGGTCGCTGCATGTTCAACACGTGTTCTAGCATCGGGTATACAAAATGTTTCTGTCGGTGAGCCTTGTGTCGCGAAATAGAATTCTTTGTACTGTGCACCTGATCTCAAACGCACGAGCCAATGCAGCATGCGAGAAACTGCCTGCCTGCCAAAGGATTCAAAGCCCTGAACCTGGTGAGATCAATCCATACTGCTATAAACAATAGGTCAAAAAAGCCTAAGTAGGCCTCTTTCGGGATTTCAATTGAGGTAGGGCTTAGGAGTTGTTGAAGTTTGGCGGTCTTTATTTTAAAAGACATTCTGCTGAAGTAACTGGTGAACTTTAGAAGTTCGAGCTAAGCACTTATTAGACATTTATCTTGAACTGCTACTGTAGGATAATGTGTTCACACTCTTTACCTTAACCTGCCTTCTAACGTTTAGCATGCTATAACTATTGCATCAAGCTATTTTTTTTTTTTTTTTTCTAACAAAGGGAATGTTATCAATTTGGAATTTTTACGAAAATTGTTTCCCATTATTACTTATTGCTTTGACTAGCGACTCTAACCTATTACACTACACTCCTGGTACCCGAGTCTCTTTTTTCTATTGTATTTGCTCGCACCTTCTAGTGGGATCTATGGCGGGCGAGGGTATTCTAAGTTCAAAACATTTAGTGACCGAACCAAGACGGTTTTCTTTTTGTTTGTGAGTATATGAGATCTTTTAAATGAAAACAGTGTTTCCAAAAGTTTGTATTCTGCAGCTACAAGCTTACAATGCTCCATGCCAGGTAGTCGACAAAAAGGACAGGCGACAAAAAAAAGGTCTGTGTCCCGAAATCATTATTAAGATCAAAAGTGCTGCAAACGAGAGTTTTTTGTGAGTGCCTATGCTAGTTTTGGATATTACAACATAGACACGGTGAAAGATCAAGAACGCTGCCAATGAGATATACAAAAACCGGAAATAGTTAGTAGCGAGACCTCAGACGAAGACATTGAAAAGTGTAAACAGCAACATTTATCACAGCAGAGCAAGGACATAGAAAAGAGCCGAGAAAGAAGTTTAACCCAGCCAAAAGATTCACCGATGAAGTTCGACCTGAATCAACTCGCTTGTGACGTCGATAAAAGATAAATGCGCACCCATAGATAAATATAACCCGTCTCTCCACTAGTCCAAAGCTAACTTTAGGGTGCATACTCGGTTGGCTCACACTCCTTCCTATCCTAAGGGCACGTACGTGATGGTAGGGAACCATTAACACGTTAACTGCCAAGCCATATTTTAAAATCCGTCAAATTTAAGATCTTGCGAATTGATTCCAAATGGTTTAAATTGAATAATTATGTAAAAAAAAGTGTTCCCCGTTTCTTTATTTCAATAAAAAATTAAAAAGAAAACTGTCAGTCACCCGTGACGTGGCCCAAATGGTACAAATTAGAGTCCGTGCGCCGTGTCAGGCATTTTGTCCGGCACGTAGGTAAAAATTCACGAGGAAAGATAAACGAGATGTTTATTTACTCTCGACGATATATTCAAGTTGATGTTCCAGGACACTAAAAAGAGACAAGGAGACAATAAAACCTAAAATTGTGACACACACACAACAATGCATAAGCAGCTGTAGACCTGTCGGATCAAATGAGCGCCTACCCAACACCTCTACGAAAGTCTGTAAAATGGCACAGAAAACTGGCTGTGGAATTGCTACTGAATACAACTTTGCTCAATTCTTACATAATGTAAAAAACTACTAAGTCTAGGAGGGGGATAGTAGAGTACAGAAAGGACTTGTGCAAATACCTAACAGAATCAGGCAAAGAAAACTGCGAACCAGAGCTGTTATTTTACAAGATATACAAGGAAGAAGCATATGTTAGCAAGAAAAGAAGGGGCTGTGAAGAAAATTCGGAAATACTGCTGTTATAAGATAAATGTACAAACAGTTGATAGGATATATGCCAGAAAAAAGACCAAACAAGTTGTAACTTACTACCCTCAATGCCCTAATGAACCTCATTTCTGTCTAGAATGTTATATTATTGAACATAAACAATAATTTTAATAATCTCTTTTGTTGGCAACGTAAAAATTCCCCAAAATATGTGATTACCTCAATAAATAATTTAACTTTAAAATATCATTGTGTTTTATTTCATTTTCCAAAAAAAATTGCTCATAAACACTTGCATAACATGCATATTCAGCCGATGACGTTCCCACTGACACAGGCCTCCTCTGTGAGAGGGAGTGGGCCGTAATCAACCACGCGGGCCCGGTGTGGGTTGGTAGATGTCACCATGTCTTCGAATTTTTGGTTCTAAGACATGCCGGTTGCCTCACGATGTTTTCCTTCACCGTTTTGAGAGCAGTGGTGATGAAAAAATTTACTCAAAGTATACAACCTACAACTCGTTAGTCGTGGCCGTTACCAATGTACCTTCACACTGAACACTTACCTATATCTAAAGCAAACCCTCAACCCTCAGACATGCCGACGCTCCGCTTCTACTACAACCAGGGCATAGACTGCGTGTACGGCACGTACGGGCCCCCCCCTCCCCCTCCCCCACCACGCCACTACTCGCCGCGCGACCTCTCGCAGGACATGCAGCAGATCACGCTGCACGACCGGCCGCTCATGACGCAAACCGTGCCCGAACAGAACCAAAAGCACAAGTCTGGACAGCCGAATGATAAGCCGCAGATTAATCAGGGCAAGGGGAATGGACAGCGACCTTTACTAGGACCGAGGTGAGTCATATACCCTATTCTAGATAATAGGGTACTCTCTAGCGTGCATGGCAAGTCGCCCCAAGATGATACGGAAATAAAGGAGTGCCTGAAGCCATGTCATTTGATATCAGCTGCTCGATAAACGGTTATCTAACAGTACGCATGGCAAAAATCTTCAAAGGGATGGTATGTATAAAAATGTTACATAAAAAATCTTGTAGATCATTGACATTGATAAAGTTGACATTGTTATTGGCACGCGAATCCATTGAAATGCCACAAATGTGGATTGACCTTAGTCGTGGTTTACCGCATCTAACCTCTGCCGCTTCTGCCTTCTACGAAAGTCGCAAAATCAGGTAACAAAAGCGATTTTGCATTGTCTTCTTCCAGCCTGTTTTTTGTTTGATGTGCTTTTCAGTTTGTTTTATTTTCTCACAAAATTTAATTAAATTTTCATATTGACAACAGGTTCAAACGCGGCGGTGGCAATCAAGATGGCAACCAGAACAACAACCACAACCAGAACAAGCATAACAACATGGGCAACAAGGGACCTAACAACCGGTATGTTTAAATAAATTAAAGTTAGTTGATTCTTGAACAACTATGGGAGATCCTCTTCTTTTACTATGTCCTAACCACACAGAACACTTTTCGTTGAAATTAGCAATAGTAAAGGCTAAAAAACGAAATATTTTAACCAATTTTTTTTTTAGAGTTTTCTATATTTTTTCAAATAAAAAGTTGTACAATTGAGCTTCAAAAATAAACATCTATCGTGTCACGTAACAGCTACATTTGCACCCAAGCTCAGGTCATACCGCGAGTTAAGATTTAGAAACTTAGTTTAACTTCATTTATAAGTAAACGATTCGTACGAATATGAACATTGCTAGTATTAGAATAAGGGTCATATTTGTATGAAACGCCACATTTGCTTGGAAAAGTAATTACAGCCTAATTTAGGGCTACATTCACAGGTCGGAGGGTTTGTGCATCTCGCCAAGTAAGGTAGCTCAGTTTGACGTGTGGCCTGCACTTTTGGCTTCCGAGATTCATTCCAATTTTAAATCTATCATCATCACTAGCCGAAAGACTTCTACTGCTGGACAGGCCTCCCCCAAGCACAACCACTTTCACACACACACACACACCGGTTTTGTGCTTGTCGCATCTAGCCGATTCCATTGCAGTTCCTCCATCCAGTGGATTTTAAATTCATATTTTCGTGTAGAACATAAAATGTTTATTTCTTGTTCTTTTTCAGCCGCAACTCTCACGGCGAGTCTCGCGGGCCGCACATGGGCTACGCAGCCGCGGCCGAAGGCGAGTGCGTCATGGAGCAGCCGCTCCTCACGCTGCCCTACATCCCCTACCCGCCGCCAATGTACCCGATACAGTACTACCCTCTCGAGACTGACCCAGGTGAGACACTCACAATTTCTTTTGTCATTTGTTCCAATGTCATCCTGGGGAACTTCTCCAGGTACCCGCATAAGAAGCATTATATGCATGCGTCGAACCACGAAGATCCTTGCCCATTCTACCGACTCCTTTCAAAAAGCTGGTAAATACTTGTATGCGCAATTGGTCTAGTAGAACCATATTATGCTGGTATTATAGCTTGTCTATTTACATGTTAGTGACTTAGTGACATCCCAATACGTAACAAGCATCGCTAATGTCAAGCAGTGTTAAGCAGTACAATATCTAACTAATTATCCTTATTCCAGCGATGATGGGCATGATGGGCGGCATGTCGTACGTGGGCTACGACGAGGGCGTGTACGAGGCCGGCCTGCAGCCCTACTACCCCGCGCCGCACTACCCGCCGCCGCACGCGCACCACGTCGAGCACAAGTAGACGTGGCCACGACTGTACCGGGGATGTACACTCATTTGTTTACTATCTGCTTTCTATAACTCGCACTCAAAAATATCTTCCGGCCTATTCTGTGAAATCTCACTGTGAAAACTTAGGTGAAGTGAGTCGTTATTCCACCTAAAGCTAGGGTTTGACACTACTGACTGCTTACTTTATCTAAGTTTACAGTTTACATGTTGAGATTTTTACAGCATAGACTAGTTTAGTAGTTAGTAGCTAACGTTGTGGTTATAATAGACCAACAACGGTGTGCTATGTCCAATGTGTTTCTTGCAAATGGTTATTCTGGGTTTTATTTTGCAAAAGTTTTCGAACACAGACTACTAGCTGGCATCCTGTGTGTGCGAGTTATCGCAAATGAGTGATGTGAGACGGGACTAAGTTTTTAAACTGGAGGTGCAATTAATAGAAACTTTGTTTGTGGCTTAATACAGTAAAATAACACAAAATACCACCAATTTCCGTTCAGATGTACCTCATTCAATATCTATTTAATTCATCTCCACTGTGAATGTTTACTAGTTACCCATCTCACAGCTGCTGTCAATTACTCAAATAACCGACTAAATTTATTACCAATCTAGCTTATACAAATTATGTACCTACTAGTAAGGTATTGTTTAAATCTAGTTACTAGTGAAACCTGCACAATCGTTTTCTCCGATAAATTAATCTGGTAAATGTCGCCTTAGTCGATTATTCGACTTAACAGCGATGTCGATACATTCTATGAGTCCGATATCATATTTCTTCAACAAACGATTTCGGAAACGCTAACCACATTGTCTGAAGAATGCCGGCAATATTGCATTAGCTTACCACTTTCAAGTGACTAGCTGTTCAAAATTTTCGTAACACAAACGTTTCATGTTGGAATGCATTTGGCACCTAATATTTATTTGGATGTCATAGCAAATTACTAAATTACAAAACTGTAAAATCATTTTTGTGTCACTTGCATTAAATCTCTTTGTTCACTAGAAACTAGTAAAACTTTCTTGGTATATTTAAATACTTACGTTTGAATTGTACACATATTGTAATTGTAGACTTCAAATGTTAAGCATTTAAACATATCCCAAGTTCCCACTGAAACTGCTGATTTGTTACACATATTCTATTTGCCAAGCTAATTGTCTATTTGTAACAATAATCTGTACAGTGGGTATAGTACAACTGAATATTCACTGAAAACATCAGAAAACTACACAGGCAAGTAAAAATATTCGTTAGAATTCTAAAGATTATCGTGCCAGGGTTGTAAATACTGCAGGTGTTTCAGTGAATGTCCGGATGTACAACGTAAAGATCGGCCGATAGTCATTCGATTTTTAATAAAACTTAAATCAGTTTCTTTTTCAAATTTTTATGACCAAATGATATTAAAAATCCATAAGTCTCGGCCGGTAACAACTTAGTCACCAACTAGTCGAATGAGACTCGATTAATGGCAGCAAAGGTGACTAAAATGTTCGTAAACAACGAAAATGTTCATCAAAAGACCAGTATACGAATTACTATAAACACTGACTCATAGGAATAATTCTGAAAACAAGTCAGTGTTATACCATGGTGCCGTGCTGTGTGTGGGGAAGTCTCGGTACTTGCTTCAATTACGAGATCAATAATTCTTGAAACCGTCTATAGAATGTGGTAATTTTGAGTATTTATTGAACCAATATTTAGATCCTGTAAGGGTAACGAAATTTTCACTTAGTCAGGCATTAGATGCAAACAGACCTAAATACGGCATGGCATGATTTATTTGTTATTTATTACGATTTGGAACATAATGTGTGTGACAATTGTTGTCTTAAAATTTGTAAATTTACTTTGTATGTGTACTTAATATAAGGAGAGAGATTTTGTAAAAGCACGTGAGATTTTTAGTTTCCAAGAAGTTTGTTTACTCATGTTCCTTACATGAGTAAACAAACTTCTTGAAACTCTTTAAAATTCCCGATTATTATCGCGCACCTTCTGTGATGAATTTGGACTTAGGACCTTACTCATTTTTGTACCCAACTAAATATACTATATAACCATCGTATAGAATCCCATTTTGCATTTTAATCCCTGAAGTGTTCATTGGTGCTGCAAAATTGACTAGAACAGGGTTAGCGTAATATTTTTGTATGTTCAACATTATACATACATACAATGTTGCGTAGTAATTAGGCGCTGTATATCATTCCTTATAATGTAAGGTGAAACTGTACATTTAAGCCAATTTAATCTAGTTTTTAATTCGAAAATTTAAGGTTCTGTTTGTTTAGTTTTTTTTGTTGCTATTCATAACACATGCGCTCAACTTAATAGACGCCTTACCCAAAGGACCTTGGAACGAAGGACTTGGACTTTGGAACCTAAGCTAGTTACAGTAGCACTGTTACCTAAGTTGCAATTTTAGGCGAGTTGTGTGTAGTGATTAGTTTAATATTTGGCTTAATTTTAGTTTAGTTAGAAATAAGTCAATACTGTTTCACATGCCTCAGTTTAGGACTCACACTAAGATTAGGGTTTCTTTTAAATAATCCCAGATCTCAGGCTCACAATGAAGTCGCAGATCTTTTAAATCTCAAGTTAAAAAAAAGTTCAGCACCTAGTAATATAGGTGAATCAAATAACTTGAACACAAGTATCCTACTTTGATCTCATAAAAATATCATTTATCATAATCATAAAAACCTTGGTGCTTGGGTAGACGTTAATTTTTCTTCAAGTAATTCAAATTCACTAACATTTTATAACAAAGCAGGAAAATAAGCAACTTTGTTTCACTACTAATAATTATAAACAGATTTCGCATTGATTCATGATCCACTTGTCTCAGAGAATGAAAAACTAATTAATATTTTTCTCTGAGCAGCACCTAGTTTCTGCATTTACTATCCTAAGTTATGTGCATTTATCGCGTCTCAGAGGCTGAAAGATCAAAGGAGGCAAGTCGAAATGTAGATCTCCTTTTCTTGAACCGTCAGCAGTAGTATTGTGGTACGCCATATTTAATGTAACATTTTCTTTCACTGCTATTATCTAGTTAACGCTTCACTCGAAGAGGGCGTTCGGTTCGGAACCGTTGGTATAACCGCTATGTAAATACGCGTCGCCTAACGATGACAAAATTGACTTTACGTATTTTTGGAATGTTTATATAAATATTTGGCTGTGATTCGAAAGTAATCTCAGAGCAGAAAGGTGATATTGGTGTCTTGTTGTAAGACGTAAGATAGATGATAGATATAATGTCTCCTCACTGTAACCATTATAGATGTTAGGCCTGTATCGATACAACCCGATAAATCTTTTATTTTGACCGTCTCTTGATTGCTACGGATGTACCTATCTCGATAATTCCTCCCATGATTTATGATTCAGTTTACAATTTATGCATATACATATTAACGCATAAAATATTGTATTCAATATACATGTATTTACCGTATAACGTACGTAACAAAATCTTTGTTTGTACAGACCGTTGTTGAAATTATACAAAAAAAACGTAAGTGTTCTCTACTAAGGTTCATGTTTAATGTAAAGTAATTTTCGGTGTTTCAGTATTCGTTTTAAATCACTAGGAGTTAGAATTTTACGTTAGTCGTTAATTATTGTTTATTTAACGATAGTCTAGTATTACTTTATTTAAGTATACCGTCAGTTACTTTGTAATCTCGTCAGTTAGGGCGTTAAAATATATTTTTTGTTCTCACCGTAGTTGTACTAAGAGTGTGCCAAGTATATAATGTTTGATGCAGTTTATGTAAACTGGCAGTTACATCCCTACTAACGATCTACGTGACTGCCAAAGAACTAAATTCTCGTTGTCATATCAGCCATAGGTACATAAATACAATAATTGTGTTGTGAATAATTATACTAATGGGTAGATGTTTGTCTTAAACTATATGGTTGTACAGTGCTCAAAGTTAGCTTTATGTCCGCCTTTGAGATGTTATTTGTATATTTTTTTTCCAAATTCCATCAAATAAATGTCAACAGATTTTTCAATTTGTTTTTTTTTTCCTTTAACTAGCGTAGTTATGTTATGTATGATATAAAACAAGGTCCCCCGCCGCGTCTGTCTGTCTAAACGCGATTGACTCAAAAAGTACCGAACGGAATTCCATACGGTTTTCATTAATGGACGGAGTGATTCATGCGGAAGGTTTAGTTTTTGTGAAAATTTGCTGAAATATGAAGATGTCGGAAAAAGTCAAGCCGACTGGGAGCGTAACGGACGTGCGCCGCGGCATTGGATGAAATTTGGCACACAAATAGTTATAACCTGGATTAACACGTAGAGTTCCTTAAATCCCGGTAGTACGTTCCTGTGGGATATTTTCCGACATCCACGCGTACAAATAGACTGGCAATAGCTAGTCGTAATATGAAGTACAGTCGTAAGACACCACACTTTACTAAAATAGCAGCCAAATTTGTATAAAACTTTGCTGTACACTAAGTTTGTAGTTTTGGTCTCGGCAGAATAAATGGTGAGCGTCAGGATGACTGGTGACGCGGGAGCAAGCAACGTAGAGTTGACCGTGTGAGAAGGAGCTCGTCCTGAAGTCGACACCCGCAGTCTTTAGTGGCAAATTACCATTGCTTGGAAAGTTTTTCGTTTTATGTGAATCAATGAACGCCTGCTTTCCTGTGCAAACAACTTAATGGCACAACAGTAATATACTGACTACTACTAAAATAGTATAACGCGCCGATTTAAAAACGAAATGACGGTAGCTTAATATGTCTGTAGGAAACAAAAATAAATTACTGTAAATTATTTTTATGTAAGTCACGGACAGAGCAAACCGCCCTCGTACATTCAGACAAACAGACACATATTCTAGCATTATATTTTCGGCGTAAGAATCGTTCCCAGACTGCAAAAAATACTTTAAAATAATTCAATGTACAGTGACCACGCTACGATTTTATTAAATGTATAGATTCCCAAACTCTCTAATAATTTGCTTTTTTACAAATAATTAAGTGCCGATTTCACGAACGCGTTCAGTTTCATTGGTTAAATCCACCCTTAGTAATTAAATACATCTGGAACTGTATTATTATATTGCTTATTTACTTTTGTTGCTGACTGTCCACATCAACTGCAGAGAATAAAGATCTTCGTACATGATTTAAAAAATGCAGTGCGCAAAATGCTATTGGAGTTTTCTGTGATCTCTCTATAGCCTTTGACTGCGTGCACCATGACACGCTTTTGCGTAAACTGCGTCATTACGGTGTCCAAAACGAAGCTCTCAACGTAATAAATTATTATTTAGATAATAGGTTCCAATGTGTAGATGTCGATGGTGTGAAATCTTCGGAGCTACCAGTTCAGTTAGGTGTACCTCAAGGCTCAATATTGGGTCCATTCTTGTTCTTAGTGTATATCAATGACTTACCATTCTATTTCAATGATATCTGTGACGTTGTACTATTTGCAGATGATACCTCTCTTATTTTTAAAGTAGACAGGAATATACAAGATTTTTAAGACGTAAAAAGTGCACTCTCAATGGTTACAGATTGGTTTACGTCAAATAACCTAGTTCTCAATGCCAAGAAAACGAAATGTGTGAAGTTCGCCTTACCGAATGTTAGAAATCTAGGACCCAACAATGTTTTAGATAAATAGCTGCTTGAAACTAGACTCGGCGATTTTTCTGGGCATAACAGTAGATGCGTTACTTCAGTGGGGCCCACATATATCAAGCCTAGCGGGGAGGCTCAGTTCAATCGCCTACGCCGTCAGGAAAGTAAGACAATACACTGACGTTGATACAGCTCGGTTAGTCTATTTTAGTTATTTCCACAGCGTTATGTCCTACGGTATTCTGCTGTGGGGCAAAGCCGCTGACATTCAAAATATATTCGTCCTTCAAAAACGTGCTGTGCTAGCAATTTATCAGCTAGGAGCCAGAGTTTCTCTTAGAGATTTTTTTAAGATATTGGTATTCTCACGGCGGCATCTTAATTCATCTTCGCCAACATCTTACATATTAGGCAAAATATACACCTAAAAACAGTGATATCCCAATGTTAACACCAGAAATAAGAACAAACTACGTGCTCCCTTTCTCCGGCTTCATAAGGTTCATAACTCATTTGTTCGGCTTGGTATAACCTTTTATAACAATTTGCCCTCTTCTTTCTTTACTAGATTTACCTTTTAATGCGTTTAAGGCTCAAGTTAAATCCAACCTTTGTTCAAAGGCATATTATTCCATTAACGACTACTTAAACGATAAGAACAGTTGGTCGCTGTGATTAAATCAAGACAATGTTCGTGTTCTTTCTCCAGAATCAGCTTACCTACTGACAGGGTATATGAGTTCATTTATTAGTTTTGTATTTCATTTGACGGTGTAAGACAATTATTTTGTTATCTTCAATTATTATTGACATGATCTACTCATTACAGTGTTTTTTAATGAGCTGTATTGCAATATGTGGTTAGCTAGCGACCTCGACAATTGTTAATATTATTCTTGCCTGAGCAACTGGCAGCAAGTTCGTCATGCTCCCTTAGATGTCACTGCTTGCGGTAGCGTCGGGAGTCGGGTTTCCTCCTTCCCTCAAATATGGCGAGGGGGGTAATGGCTGATCTTTGCGTTATGCTCGTGAACGGGTGCTGCTTGTGGTAACTGGTCGTCTTGCTGTCTATGGTTTTATTATTGTTACAGTAATTGTTCTGTTAATTTATTTTACGTTGATGGTCCTAGTTGATCATTTATTTATTTTATTTGTTTGTACAACCAGTATTGCATATGTAAGCTGCCACGCCCTTTAGGCCTAGAGGCTTTTATTTATGTATTCAGTTCTATTGTTTTTTTTTGTTTGGTATTGGCGTGGCTAGCTGACATATGGCAATTAATTTAATTAAATGTTTTGGTAATTACTTACAATTGTATAAAATCCAGTTCTTCTAAACGAACAGACAGCTGTGCTGCTGGGGAGTTTGTTGCGCCACTTCTTCTTCCCAGCTAAAGCACTAGGAAGTTGTGAAGGGCAGGCGTTTTGGGGGACTGTCTTATGTAATTTTGACGTTCGAAAAGTGCTGATTCTCAGCCCAATTTGAATAAATGACTTTTGATTTTGATTGTTTGATTTTGATCAGCACATTCAACACCAAACTTTCAATCACAATCCAAGGGTTTTGAAGAACATTGCTTCATAGGTTGGACAAATTCGTCTGCTCAACAACTCTAACTAGTAATGCAATGAACCTTGTGGAACTGACAAAATGAAAGGGATTGCGATGATTGTCTTTTTTTGTGTGTTACGCAACTACTCCACTGATCGCCCCATAAATAAGGGGTATGTGTGTCCAAAAAGAGAGCTTATTCAATTCTAGACACCGGTTGCATGAAAGCACCACGCTTTTGTAGCACGGTACATGTCCATCAAAACCGTGTGTACTAAATAAACTAGGAACAATCGTACCATCAACGCGGTGGACAGTCAAGAGCATATCATTGGCAACACTTGTACAACGGTCTACGGATACCGTCCGTACTGTGAAATAATGGCGCTGTCACTGTCAAATTGTTCCACGAATGTGCTGTTTCTTCAGTAGTAGTACGCTGCGGTAATCAAACCTACAATCTCCGTATCTCTTTACTCAACGTACCTAATTATAATCAAATACTCCACGGAGGCAGACTTATTTTCTTTTAACTAGCGCCACTAAGCGGGAGCAAAGGCCTGTACCAGTCAGACGCAAACTGAACACGGTTTTGGTTAGCCTGTACATTCAGGAAAATTAACTGATTAGAAATTCGACACCCGACGTCAGTTTTCCGTGAGATATTTCTATCATACCCTCATTCTTTGACAGTTGTAATTTGATTAAACGGACAATTTACGTTTCGACAGTTTAAAGTAGTAGTCAATTTACTATTATTAAAAAAACTCAAAAATCACAAAACAACTAGCACGGTAATTCAGCTAACAACAAAGCCAAAGCAATATGGCTAAAATATTTGAAAGAGTAATTTATAAAAATGTATATTTTTATAAATTATCTTTGAATCCAAAAATATATTCACACATGAGCAATTTGGGTTCCGTAAAGGCAAATCAACGAGCGACGCAATAATTATTTTTTTAAAGAAAGTAATGACAGGACTGGACAATAAACAACATATAACTGTAATATTCATGGACATGTCAAAAGCATTTGATTACGTAGACCATAATATCCTCTACAATAAACTAGAACAATACGGAGTTAGAGGGAATGCATTGAATCTTATCAAATCATACCTCAAAAATAGGGTTCAAATAACTCAAATAACAAGAGTATCAAATGAAACAAAATATGAACAAACGTTTCAATCTAAGCCTAAAACGGTTAAGTTCGGGGTGCCTCAAGGAAGTATCCATGGTCCACTTTTGTTCATAATATATATTAATGACCTCCCAAAAGCCAAAAACCATGACATGATTTTATTTGCAGATGACAGTACAGCTATTTTTACTGACGAGGATCAAGATAAATACGAAATTAATGTTAA
Organism: Dasypolia templi; assembly: GCA_963555695.1. Lineage (NCBI taxonomy): Eukaryota > Metazoa > Arthropoda > Insecta > Lepidoptera > Noctuidae > Dasypolia > Dasypolia templi. Next base: position 1,596,850 of record OY743148.1, on the reverse strand, counting down.
CAATTCGCTTGAATGCATCATAAATTGGTTAAATGTCAACAATCTTAAAGTTAATTTAGAAAAATCTTGCTATATCTCCTTTGAGAGAGAGAAGGGCTTAAATATAAGATACAAAGGTGAAACTGTAAAGGAAGTAAAGACCACCAAATTTCTTGGCATACATATTGACTCTGCACTAAACTGGAAAATACGTTGACCGCGTTTGCAAAAAACTAAACCAGTTTTCTTATGCGCTCTACATGTTAAGAAAAGTTACAAATGAGAGTACCTACTTTACTAACTGTTTACCATGCTTATGTAGGCTCCATACTAAAATATGGTATTCTATTTTGGGGTAATTCAACCAACAGAGAGTGGGCTCTAAAAGCACAAAAAAAGTGTATTAGAAGCACATGCGGACTAAAACAGACTGATTCATGCAGACCAGCAGCCTAATTGCGTAACACATTTTCGTAAACGATTACGACTAATCTGTTTGATTTTGACAGTTAACAACATTCATTGCGTTATTTGCATTGTTTAACAGAATTTTTATCGAATTTATGAAGCAATGGATTAGCAATCTGTTTCAAAACGATTCAGATTCCAATTGATTGTGTATTATGCAATTAGGGTACAGTTTTCAAAAGTTTGAATATCTTAACCCTACCTTCACTATATATATTTGAAGCGGAAATGATGATAAAACGCGAGATGAGTATGAAACGTTCAGAAGTGCGAGACATAAAACTGAACTTAAAGGCATCAAATGTAGAACAGTAAAATTTAAATCGAGTGTATTTGGCATTGGAGTTAAAATCTATAATAAACTCCCAGACTGTGTTAAGAACATCTCATCACTAAGTGTTTTTAAATCGAAGTTAAAAGAATTTCTCGTATGTAAAACCTATTATTCAGTTAACGAATTTAATGACTAATTTGTTGACTAAAATGGTTTCTGACTTATTTAATATAAATTGCATGACTGTAATAGTTATGTATATACGAATGTAAGATGTGTGGTTGACTAAAATTGACATGTTAAACTTATTTTTATTTTTTTACTTACTAAACGTAAATTGTATGCTAGTAATAATATAACAATGAATGTAAATTGAGGTTGACTAAAACAACCAATGCTTTGGATTATAACTAACAAGAGTTTAATTGTATTCATAAATAATATTTAACTTAACATTGACACAAAATAAATATTGTACACCCCATGGGTATGTTACAGAGATACAAAAATTATAATTGTAAGAACTGTCTTTTCACCTGTGACAAACAATAAATAAATGAATATGAATAGAATATGAACATGAATTTGCACAATGAATTTCCATAACAAGTTTAATCATCAGATAAAACGGCTAACTAGAAATAGGATTTTAAAGACTATGTAGGTTGAATGCTAAATGTAATTGTCATCATGTGTCATCATGACATCACTATTACTTTGAATATTTTGACTTTTGATTAGAGTTGGGTAGCACACTCTTTTAAAATGAGGCTCGTGCGAGGCACTCTTTTTACAAAGTGTGCTAGCACACTGTGCTACCACGAATGAGGCGAGGCTGCGGTAGCGTGGGAGCACGTACGTGCTGTGAGTGTGTCAGTGAGTTGCGTGACGCTCCGAGTCGACGCGCGAGTCGCGAGTGTGATGTGTGGTGTATAGTGACGACAACACGACACGGCACACATACTCAATAGAGTTGGCTTGGCTGGCACACGCGATGAGCTGGTGAGGCAGTGATAAATCGGTAAAGCGCGTCACACAACTCGCACTAGTGGTGATGAGGGAAAGAGAAAGGGAGAATGATTACGATTTGTTCAAAACTCACAATATGATACAAATGTTCTGTGTGCTAATCTGTGGAGTGTGGTGTGTGCTAGCACATCAAAATGAAATGAGTGAGTGACTCTTTTTAACCATGTGAGTAGCTACAACTGTGCTAGCACATGTGCTGAGTTACCCAACACTACTTTTGATCAAAGAGTACTATAATTAGTTTTGATTGAGTGTTTTGACAGGTAAGTAACCTCTAAATAAGTTTGTATTTTTGCGATTTATAAAGTATTTCCGTATTTATCCAATGATAACACTATTCAATGTTGTTTAATTTACAATTCCTCTACAATAATCTGAATACGTTACCCAATTAATTGTTTTCCAATACCGGTTAACTCCGATCCTTCTGTCAGTACCTACTTAGAGCAATTTATTTTGCTTTCGTAGCGTAAATTCTTATCGCAGCACAAGTAACGCCGTTAATGCCGTAGATCTCATAATGAGTGCATGTTAGAAGGGGTATTTATTATAGAATAGGTATACGGGACAATCGGTAATCGTCTGACCTTGTACAAACAAACAAGTGGTTTGTTATCATCTAGAGCTCGAGCGTATCAATAACACTCTTGATAAGTTTGGGACGCAGCCTTAGTTAGCCATGAAGTGTAGGTTTGTAAAGATTTAGATATTTAATGGCTTTGCGATTGCAATCCGCGTTATTTGCGACGCGACGCTCGGGCTGTAAGGTTAGTCCGTTTTGTTGTTCATTTTTTATTATTTGCATACTTATTGTAAGGTAAAATCAGTTCGTTTTGTTTTTATAGAAATATAAATAATTTATATTATCTTCTATCTAGAGTGTTTCCTATTTATATTCTTCTTTACGTATTTATATTTATTTAAGTTCATAAACTCGCAAAGTGGCAACATACTCCTTAGCATCCAGGTTAAAATTTCCTTAATAAATCCCAAGTGAAATCTACCCGTAACATAACCCACTGATCAAATTTTTTATTAATAAATGTCCTATAATTTTCTAGATATCTGAAACTACATAATCATCAAGCGTAAGTACTAACTTGCCACAGTCACCATCTTAAAATAAATCATAGCTAGGTGTAATGTAAAAAAAAATCATAACTTCAAATTAACTTCCTGCTTCAGGAACACATTATACGCCACAACTATTTAGTGTTCAAACTCTTCAAACCCTTCTGTCTCCCAGAATATTGAACCATCAATATTTTAAATTACTCAGGTAGCTCAATTATCTGTTAGCCTATAGACCTGCTTACTGTATTACATAGACAATAAAATATTTTCTATTTCTATTCTATGAAGGCTTCAATGATTTATTCCATACCTATCACCATTTAAAAAAATTAAATCTCACTGTTGTAATGTGCTCATAAAAACTGTTATCATTGGAGTGTCTAATCATTGTTATTATTTTTTATGTAATCATCACACTGGTCTGTGATATGTTTAAGCTTATCAGTTCAACAAACCAATAATGTTTACGTCATAACACTAATCAGTATCTATTCTCTCTAGTTCCTAAAAATATAATTTTTATAATGAAATCAAATATGTTTATAATGAGTTATATTATGTTGCCTGCATGGAGGTAAAAAAATATCCCATAACATACTACCGGGATAAAAAGTATCCTTTGTGGTAACCCGGGTTGTCCGGTCTACCCGTGTGCCAGATTTGAACTAAACTCATTCAGCCGCTGAGGCGTGTAACGGTAATAGAAAACCGACGGACATACAGAGTTACTTTCGCATTTTTAATATAACTCTGGAGTATGGATTAAGTATAACATTGAAATTCTTTAAACTAACTATTGAAGCCTCACGCCTTCTTCATATGGGGGTCGGCAGAAACCACAGATTGCCACCTGCTACTATCCTTACATACTCCTTTTGTCTCGTTTACGTTCATACATCTGGTCATGCAAGCACGCCAGTTGCGAGTACTAAGTACTAAGCACCTGATCTTTCTGAAGAACATCATCAATAAGGTCACTATATAGTGTGCAAACTTCTGTTCTTGGCTGACAACTTTTCAGCCTTATTACTACCTATTACTACCTGCCTAGGGTGTAAAGTGGACAAACTCAAACTCCAACTTTGTCGAGTGTAGCTATATGTTATTGAACAATTATTGTTATCTTCTATTATTACTTATAATTATCTCTAAGGTCTGCAGTTGTCTGAACAATCAACTCAGATAAATAATTGATGTTAAATGCTTTTAAGAGAAGGTAGCCTCTTCAACCACTTGAGTTCAAGTGGTGCTAACATAATCGTCATACCTATATTGCTATTTGGTTACTGTCTTTCTATCGAAATGAAGGCGCCTAGGTCCTCCATTTTAATATCATATTTCGATTGTCGAATTTCGCCTCTGCCTCGAACTTTGCGGGTAGCGGGGCTGCGGCGTGGCGGTGGAGTGTAGCCTGTGCGCTGTCGCCCGCTCCCGCCCCGCTGCCCCGTCGCGTCGCTGTTTTCGAGGGCCGGTCCATTTGATTTCAAGCATAAAATCTTGCCGCAACCGCGCCGCCGCCGCCGCGCTCCGCCCCGCTGCCCGCAAAATTCGAGGCAGAGGCCTTACTGTTTTCCGCCAATTTGTATATCATCATCACTACTTCGCACTATATTTTATTTAAGATCCTCCATGTGACGCACTCTAGACAATTTAGTCTTTATTGCAATAAAAGTCTTCAGAGCGCACGAATAGAGGTCAAATCGGGGACATGCGGGTCGCCTTTATTGGACAATTACCGCACCTCGGTAGAGAGTAGTTATATTCTTTGCACCGCACTCACCAATGAATATCCGCTACACCGGGGGCATGGCTGACGTTTTGCCGACGTTTCAAGTAGACATCTTTTCTAATCTACAGAAGAATTGCATTAACAGGATATTGGAATTATGGGGGACGTAAAATAAAACAGGCCGCAATTGGGATAAGCGTGAGAAATGTTCAGTTTCGGGGGCTACACTGAAGAATCCAAAACCAAATCAAAATATTTAATTTCACATAGACCTAGGCACTTATGAAACGTCAGAAGCTAGGTGCACGGTTCCAATTGGTAGTTTCAGGGCGGCAGAAAACTCAACAGTTACTCTTTTAAAAATAATTGACTTCTAGAATGTTTTCAAAATACAGTGTTAATAGGAATGGGATTACAGTGTAGGACTGTCAACAATTACCAATAGAAAATTTTCTACAAATCTAAAGTCTACGAGGTATACAACGTTCGTAATAAAATTAAAAACCGGTGCGAAGAATTGAAACCTGAAGACAGCACAGTATTCTTGGGCTTAACTTCGGATGATAAGCTTCAGTGGGGCCCACATTTTGATAAATTGTCAACAAACGCTAAGCTCCGCAGCATACGCTGTTAGAAAAATCGTATTCGTTAACTGACATAGATACAGCCCGTTTAGTGTACTTTAGCTATTTTCATAGTGTCAGGGACTGAATTTCCCAAAAATTAAGGTACCTTTAAATTTCGGTATGACGTCATACCGTTAAATAAGGGTTACCGAAATATTTCGATCCCGTTATTTTTTTCAATAGCGGAATTTTGGGGTTGAAAATGCATACCGGTATATTTCGGTAGAAGTACTATAAACCTTTATATTTTTTTCTGTAGCAGTACCTTAACCTTTATAAATGTATCGGTAGCGGTACCTAAACCTTAATAAATAGAGGTTTTCTTTGACGCACCGCCTCGCCACTCTGTCTGTCGTTCACTTGCTGATTATTGCACATTATTTATTAATCAGTAAGTATTGGTCTTTTTTTCCGATCGGACGGACATGGCTGTGCTAGCCGGACTAAGCCGAGTGCCTACCTAAGGTATCCTTATTTTCTTTCGTTCTTCTTATCTGACTGGTGTTGTGGAAAAATGTTCCCTCATTATGTTTTAGAGTATATACGTAAACATATTGTAATAATAAAAATTTAATGGATAATACGGTCCCTAATTGGGAAGCCAAATGTAATATTAAAAATTAAAAGAATAGGTGTGTGTGTGTGTGTGTGTGATCTCCAAAAAAAAAAAAGTATGTTATTGTAAGAAATTAAATTTCGGGCGCCGTGGAGCGACACACTATTAATAGATAGCCAGATAAATAAAGTTGGAGAGATTGGACCATTAATCTTAGGATGGGGGCCTGTGGATGTCAATGGTGATTAAAAGACTCACTACCTTGAACGTTCCCAGTTTATTGTACCTTTAGCCTAATGTATACTATTATATTAATATAAAGTTTACTTGCTATATCATCATTGCATCTTTAAATTCGCAGCTGAAGGCTGTTATGTTCTATAGGAAAAAAAGATAAAAAATATGTAACTTGAAGCTTGACCCCGAGAGCCGGAAGGTGGTACCTCTCAGGTAATCAGCCCCCGTGGAAGGCCAGTAGAAATTTATTTGAAGTAAAGGTGGAATAAGCACCCACAGTTGTAGGCTGTGGACAAAAAGGAACTCTGAGATGTGTTTTCACTCCGAACTCGGACACGCGGGGACGCATCGACCAACGAAAAACTTACCGCTTATTCCAGGTATATAAACTCGCGTCTCCCTCGGTGTACCGTGAAGATATTTGGTATAAGAGACGTAGGGAGGCGACGAGGAAACCTGCGAAAAACCGTAAGATGGTCACAAACGAACCGCCATCGTCGAAGGAAATTTTCTCTCGAAAAGAGCAACTTACCAAAAATCGGATCGAAATATCCACCGGGACCATTCCACGGGTCCTTTGGTTTAGGATTAGGGCATTAAAGCGCCACAATAAACTAGATTAGTTACGATTCCATTCAGGAAAAATCAAGAGACATGTCACATTGACCAACAAAGATCGCAAAAGTGACCTGTCCAATTTTGACGTCCAAAAATGTCATACGAAATGTATCACAGATAAAAAAAATAAAATTAAGAAATCGTTCCGAAATCGACTACAATCATCAATACATGTAACGGTGTAAAAAAACTCGTTACATTACATCCCTCCCCGAAAAAAAATAAAAGAAAGCAATTTCTTTTATGCCAAAAAAACAACGATCAAGGTAAAACGAACAGTTTCCCAAAAAAAACAGGAAATATAAACAGCGTGTATACAAACAACACTTACAGGTGCAGACTAAATACTAGCACAACCGACCCATAATGTCAAAAGAACCACAAGAGTACAGTTAAGCACCTTCGCCACTGACTAACAAGTTAAATCCGAGTTCTACTATAGAATCAGTTAAGTGCAGCAGTCGCTTAACACTGTAAAACAATACAACAGAACTATACCCAATTGAGTGCGGTTGGGCACCATCGCCACCGACTAACAAGTATAAAATTCTAAAAAGACAAAAAAAATACCAATACAAATTCGGTTAGGCACTATAGCCGCCGACTAGCAAGTATAAAGCTTTACAAACAAACAAAAAAAATACTAATAAGAGTTCGGTTAGGCACCATAGCCGCCGACTAGCAAGTATATGTTTAATGTAACAGGATAAAAAGAATATTAACCTCTCAGAGCTGATTGCGAAATTCGCGAAACCCCCTTTAAGTACCTACGCATGCGCTTATCGCGATGTAATTTGACCCCGCTCTGACCTCGCTCACAAAAAACGATGTAGCTGCGATAATATTGCCGCTATTGACATTATGTAAACAGTTTCGGGTTCGTGATGAATGGAGCCACTCAAGATAATATCAACAACACTCATAATAGCACGTTTGTATTATAAACATCCTATTGAAAACATAGAACTGGGTTTCTAATAAGATTCTAATTGGTTTATCCATTATTGGCCAATTAATTTATGTTTTCAATTGGAATCTTGTTTGAAAGTGAACATGAACAAAGTAAATGATGAATTATCAGTAGTTTTACCTTACAAAGACACTAATTCAATAAAAAATCATAAGAATTCAAAATGTAAACAATGACGTCATTGACAACCTTGGAAACTATGTCAAATATTTCTCGAAATATCGAATAAAATTGTTGTAATACGGCTAGAATACATGAAATTATGTATTATCAGTATGTTTTGCGTCATAACTAACATCACAAAGGTACTAATTCATTGCAAAATCGTCAAATTCGTACAACAAAATTCATGACAACAAATTCTGTTTACGTAAAAAACATTGGCTCAAAAAACATGTTTTATTATATTGTTTCATGCAAACGATTATCTAAAAAGTTGTATTGTACACTTATAAATGAATATACATCCACTTACCGAAGAATAACACACAAAAAACACAGTAAATACACAATCACTATCGCACGACTCACTCGTCACCCACTTGACACTGACGCGTAAAATGGCGGGTTTCAACATTTTTTCTTTAATTTTGTGAGTATTATTTTTAGTTCGTGTTTTTGTCTATGATTTAAAAATGTTATCGGCCCTATGGTCAAATTTTACAGAAGCAATAGTAAACCTTAAAGTAATGTAAATTTAAGTTTAAAATCGACTGGGGTTGATGGGCTTCCGGTGTCCCGTCGGGACTTGCCGGCAATTATTCGGAGGGCTTCAAGTAAGCCGCTCGGGAAGCGAGCGGTTCGAGTACAGTTAAGCGCAAAGGCCGCTGTTTAACGAGATTAATCCAAAAAATTCTATATGAGTGCAGTTAGGCACCATCGCCACTGACTAGCAGGAACAAATTATAACTGTGAGAAACAGTATAGGAACCTTCACATCTCTAAAGATGCAAAGAAAAAAGATGTTGTGATCGGCTCAACTCCACCAACTTTCCGGGCACAAACAAAAAAAAATGTTGTGATCGGCTCAACTCCACCAACTTTCCGGGCACAAACAAAAAAAATGTTGTGATCGGCTCAACTCCACCAACTTTCCGGGCACAAACAAAAAAAAATGTTGTGATCGGCTCAACTCCACCAACTTTCCGGGCACAAACAAAAAAAAATTTTGTGATCGGCTCAACTCCACCAACTTTCCGGGCACAAACAAAAAAAATTTTGTGATCGGCTCAACTCCACCAACTTTCCGGGCACAAACAAAAAAAGAAATCACTGTGTTCTTCCTAAGTGCACCACGAAATATTCCGGGTGACAGAGTCACTATAGGAGCACAATGATAAAAAAATAGGTAAACCTCTACAAGTGTAAACAAAACGTACAAAGGTAGTAGGCACCAATTCAGGAATTGCATGCAAAATTTTACACAGGAAAATTGCGTACAAGACTGTTTAAAAAAAAATATATACATGATAATAATATTATAATAATAAGATCTTTCGATATGGAAAATGTATCTGTGTGGGTTGAAGAAGTTTATAAAAAAATGTCCTAAGTTGTAATTTAGAATGTTAAGTCAAGATTTTAATACATTTATAAGAAGTTACCTAACATACATCTTCATTCAAATCGTCGATAACCTATCATCCATCCTATCGTACATCACATTATCAAAAACGACCTTCAATCAAAATCATCAAAATCAATATTAACAATGGAAAACCAAATTAAAATTTAATTATATCCTTAACATGATAACGACCAGTCGTTCCCTTATTAAGGTCTTTCAGAATATAAACATTATCAGAAATCTTTTCAATAATTTTACATTTAATAAACTTAGGAGCAAGTTTTGCCGAAAAATAAGTAGGTGCATGAGATTGAACGAAACTTCTTCTCCACACGACATCACCCACATCAAAAGAAATGACTTTGCGACCTATGTTATAATAGCGAGCATTACGCTGATAAGCTTTTAATAAATGAGATTGTACTATTGATTGTAATCGGCATAGTGAACTCTATTGGAAATTTCCAGTTCATCTATGTTATCGATAGAATCACTAAAACGATGTAAAGAAGCATCAAAAATAAGTTCTCTACCAAACATCAAAAAATTAGGTGTGAAATCTGTGGCCAGATTAACACTATTATTCAAAGCTAGTTGAATATTAGGTAAATATTTAGACCAAGTTCTATGATCATCTTTGACAAAACAAGCTATGCAAGTTTCAACAGTTTTATTATATCTCTCAACAGTATTATTTTGAGGCGTGTATAAAGTATTATAAAATATTTTAATAATGTTAAAACCCTTCAAAAACTCTACAAAATGTTTAGAAGTGAATTGTGTACCATTATCACAAACAATTATTTTGGGACAACCAAATTTAAGAAATATTTCTTTTTCAAAAAGTTTATTTATTACTCTAGTAGTAGCATTTATCATAGGAAAAATCCAGCAGTATTTAGTGAAAACATCAACAACTGAAAGAATATATTTATGTCCAGAATAAGATTTAGGCAATATACCTATAATGTCTACTGAAAGCATCAACATAGGACGATCAACTTTTTTAGGGTTAACCATAATACCAAAAGGAGGTTGAGTGGTATGTTTATAAGCTTTACAAGTATCACAAGCAAGAATATATTTTTGAACATCATTAAACATCCCTTTCCAAAAATAGTGTTGTTTTAATTTATTTAAAGTTTTATGAATACCTAAGTGTCCAGAATTAATATCATCATGATTAGAACGAATTGTATCTAATATGTGTTCTTTAGGAATAACTATCTTCCAATTAAGATTACTATTAGGATCAAACTTACTTTTACAAAACTTATATAAGGCTTTATTTTCTACTCTAAAGTTCTTATAGCTGCAAGGAGACTTTTGACAATTAATAAATACTTTTTTATACCAAGGATCATAAATATCATCATCGGGTAAGACTAAATTATTTTCAGAGATTCCTATAGCAGCTATTTCAATACGAGACAAAGCGTCTGGGACTAAATGTAAAGAACCTTTTTTATGAACTATATCAAAAGTAAATTGAGAAATTCTAGCAGCCCAACGTGCTAAGCGTCAACTAGGATTGCTAAGACCTAAAAGCCACTTTAAACTAGCATGATCAGTTATTACTGTAAACTTCATTCCTTCAATATAAGGTCTAAAATGTTCTATTGAAGCTAAAATAGCAAGTAATTCACGTTCTGTAGTACTATAATTGCGTTCACATTTATTGAGTGATCTAGAATAGAACGCAATAGGATGTTGTTCTCCATTATCATCCTCTTGATTCAAAACACTACCAATGCCAACAGAACTGGCATCACAATGTAAAAAGAAAGGTTTTTCAAAATTAGGGCATTGCAAAACCGGAGCAGTAATTAACGCTTGCTTCAACTCATCAAATGCAATCTCACCTTCATCATTCCAACAAAGTGGTTTCTTAGAATTCTTACTTCCCGCCGTTAATTTAGTCAGAGGAGAGGCAATATCAGCAAATTTACAAATGAATCTACGATAGTATGAGCATAAACCTAGAAAACTACGAAGCTGTTTAACAGATTCAGGACGTGGGAAACTTTTAATGGTATCTAATTTAGAAGGATCAGTATGCAAACCATTACTATCAACTATATAACCAAGATAGCGGAGTCTATCTTTACAAAAATTACACTTTTTCAAATTAACTGTCAAACCAGCATCTTTCAGTATACTGTAAATTTTATGTAGATACTCTATATGTAAATTAAAATCCGAATTTACGCAAATTAAATCATCTAAATAACAAAACACAGTATTATCGAATTCAGGTCCAAAAAGTTTATCTACAAGTCTCTGCAGTTCAGCAGGTGCGTTGGTTAGACCGAAGGGCATACGGACAAACTCGAAAAGTCCTTTTCCCGGAACTACAAAAGCAGTCTTTTCTCGAGAAGATTCTTCCAGGGCTATTTGCAAAAATGCTTTAGAAAGGTCAATGGTACTAATAAATTTAGCTCCCCCAAGGTTATCTAAAATTCTAGAGGTATAAGGAAGAGGGTAAGAATCTTTTACAGTTACTGAATTTAAACGTCTTGAATCCAAACACAATCTGGTACTGCCATCCCTCTTTTCCACAGCTAAGACAGGTGAACACCAAGGCGATTTAGAAGGTTGGATGATTCCTTCCTTTAATAAGACTTCTACTTCATCAAAAAGTTCCTTCTGCTTTGCAGGACTTAAAGGCCAATATCGTTGTTTAAAAGGTTCGCTAGTAACATTAATTTTATGTTGAACAAGATGAGTAAGACCTAAGCCTCTCTTTTCATAAGAAATATCTTCAAAGAGTGAAACAGTATCATTTAATTTTTGTTTCTCAGCAGGAGAAAGTTCACTAACAGAGGTGACTGAACAAACTTGAACTGTATTGCATCGAGCATAAGTTATATTTTTCCATAAATCCTTAGCCAAATCGAATTTTAACCAAAAATCAAATCCTAAAATGAAATCAGGTTGGAAAGAAGGTATAATTTGAAAATTAATAATTTTAGTTAAATTATCACAAGTAACAGGTAATTCAATGGTACCAATAATTCTTTGTGAAGAACCATCGGCCGTATAAGCAGAGCTAGAAACAGAATTTATTTTATAACCTAACTGTAAGAATTGTCTATGACTATTGGAACCCAAAATACAACTATTTGAGCCACTATCTAATAAACCAGAAAAAGTATGGTTATCTACGGAAAATTGTAAATAAGGTCTAGTATCGTTATCTTTAACAAATAAAACAGGAGCTGATCTATAAATTTTGAAAAATGTCTTTAAGTAATCTAACCAATTCGCAAAATCTCTGTCACGAGTAGCATCGTCAGGTTTGTGATATTTAGCAAAATTTTCTTTCATCGAGACGCTCGCGGTTATGTCAGTAACAACAGGGGCTCGATGCGACCTAATCAGTTTTTTGACTCGCTAGAGCTTTTCTTTACGTTACAAACATCACAACTCTTAGATGTAACTCCAACCTTTTGACAATTAAAACAAATTACGCCAGGTATGGAAGTACAATGCTTATAATGATGTCCATCTCTTTTGCACTTTAAACAGGATAAAACCGCATTAGACTTAACAGTAGGTTTTTCAGTTTTAAAAGTTTTATGACTTACAAAAACTTCAAGCTCTTTTGCAAGAACAAGAAATTGTTCCACAGAATCTATAGGTTTACCAAATATAAAAGGTGTGTAAATAGGTAGCATGTTATGTTTAATAATAGTAACCAAAACCGCATCAAACAATGGCGAAGAAAGACGACTAGCCATGTCCAGTATTTCTGTAATAAAGTCTGGAAGAGATTCAGAACTCTTTTGTTTCCTTGTACGAAGATCATGTTCCAAAAAATAGTCGAAGTCCGGCCTGTCAAAACGTTTAAGCAAAGCAAGCTTAAGCTCACGCCAGGATGGAATACGAAAACGAACTGTGCGGAACCATTTCAGAGCAATACCACTAAGCAAATCCGTGAATGAACCAACCAACAAAATTTCGTCAAAATTTTTGTATAAAAAGTATTCTTCAACTTCAGTAATAAATTCCCTAACACAAAATAACCAAAGCATTCATAGAACTAAATGAAGGCAGAGCATGCAAAGCAAAAGCTGAGGAAGAGTGTGCAATCCTTTCATTATGATCAAAAGGGTGTGGTACTTCTGTCAAATTAATCATGTCCGGAGCAGTTTGTGCAACATTAGGATCTGCGCAAGCACCATCAGATTCTATGTGGTCTTTAGCAATAGGCGGAAAAGACTGGTCTTCATTAGCCATCATGAATAAACTAAACGAAAATTGATGAGCAAAGCAAGATGTAAATTTAAAAAAAAAAGTGAAATATTCGAGGGTAAGTGTAAAATATTTTCTAAGTTTTTTTTGTTTTGATGAAACTATCAAGTAAAAAGATGCAATAATAATTTACAGGATAAGTTTAAACTACTTAAAGTAAGGTTACCAAGTTAAACCAAAGTTTACTTAAGATTAAATATGAAACAAAAACTTCCAAAGTTGTAAAATACTTGAGGTTAAAAAGATATGTTCACAGTTTGTTTTGATGAAAATTTCAAGTTTAAAAATGCAGTAACAATTTACAAGATCAATTCAAGTTACTAAAAGTAAGATTACTTAGTTAAACTAAAGTTTGCTTTAGATTAAATATGAAACAAAGTTTCACCGCACTTAATTTACACTGTTGAGACACTTAGATAAAACAAACTGTCTTACCATACAAAATGTTGGTTTTGTAAGAGAAAAGAAGAAGTAATGCTGTAACCATAAACATTTAACATACACAATAGTACAAAATACAATAATGTTAGTAGAAAATACTGTTTACTTAAAAGCAAACATCCAAAGAATTTAAGTTTTAAATTACAACATTGTACAATAATGTGTTACTACAAAATATCAAGATGCAATGAATCAATAACAAAATAAGTAAGCTAAATTCAAGTCCCTGTTCGCTTGAGCGACAAATGTAATAATAAAAATTTAATGGATAATACGGTCCCTAATTGGGAAGCCAAATGTAATATTAAAAATTAAAAGAATAGGTGTGTGTGTGTGTGTGTGTGTGATCTCCAAAAAAAAAAAGTATGTTATTGTAAGAAATTAAATTTCGGGCGCCGTGGAGCGACACACTATTAATAGATAGCCAGATAAATAAAGTTGGAGAGATTGGACCATTAATCTTAGGATGGGGGCCTGTGGATGTCAATGGTGATTAAAAGACTCACTACCTTGAACGTTCCCAGTTTATTGTACCTTTAGCCTAATGTATACTATTATATTAATATAAAGTTTACTTGCTATATCATCATTGCATCTTTAAATTCGCAGCTGAAGGCTGTTATGTTCTATAGGAAAAAAAGATAAAAAATATGTAACTTGAAGCTTGACCCCGAGAGCCGGAAGGTGGTACCTCTCAGGTAATCAGCCCCCGTGGAAGGCCAGTAGAAATTTATTTGAAGTAAAGGTGGAATAAGCACCCACAGTTGTAGGCTGTGGACAAAAAGGAACTCTGAGATGTGTTTTCACTCCGAACTCGGACACGCGGGGACGCATCGACCAACGAAAAACTTACCGCTTATTCCAGGTATATAAACTCGCGTCTCCCTCGGTGTACCGTGAAGATATTTGGTATAAGAGACGTAGGGAGGCGACGAGGAAACCTGCGAAAAACCGTAAGATGGTCACAAACGAACCGCCATCGTCGAAGGAAATTTTCTCTCGAAAAGAGCAACTTACCAAAAATCGGATCGAAATATCCACCGGGACCATTCCACGGGTCCTTTGGTTTAGGATTAGGGCATTAAAGCGCCACAATAAACTAGATTAGTTACGATTCCATTCAGGAAAAATCAAGAGACATGTCACATTGACCAACAAAGATCGCAAAAGTGACCTGTCCAATTTTGACGTCCAAAAATGTCATACGAAATGTATCACAGATAAAAAAAATAAAATTAAGAAATCGTTCCGAAATCGACTACAATCATCAATACATGTAACGGTGTAAAAAAACTCGTTACAATATGTACCTACAAGTCTGTGAAGTTTAATTAGGTTACATTATTTACATTAAGAGGCCTCTTACAAAAATGTGCATAGATGCATGATTTACTCGTTGAAATTGAATATTATTCGTTGGTTTGTATAAATAACAATTACTTGGTAAAAATAGTGATAATAATAAAGCGATTTATTAAATATTTATTTATTTGATAAGCAATAATCGTTCTCCTGATGTTTAAGCAAAAACTAATGAATTGCTGATTTGAGAGCTCTAATTTGCGGATTCGGTTGAATATCATCGAAACAATTTTACTCATGTTACTTAAATCCTTTTTTATTTTATATTAAGAAAAAGTAACTGGACCTTATTACATTTTCTACTGAAAAAGTTTGGAAACAAGTCTTAATATCTCCAAAGTTATACATCGTTTTGATGTACAATTTATACCAAAATAATCTCCAACATTTGCTTAAACGATACCAATAATTTAATTTTTTTAAATCTCTACTGTTATTATTTTATTAATAAAATAAAAGTGCCACAAATATCACCGCACCGGCGATGTGCGCTCTCCCCCCGATCCCAACCACATTGCCGATGTCCTCGACGTGGCGCTTCTACATAATATCAACCTACGGTTGAACTTTATAAAAGAAGGATGCCCATTTTTTACCTGACTATGTATAGAAATGAAATAAATCTTAAAATACAGCTTATTGAATCGTATATTAATTGCGCTAATCACAATGTTAAAAGAAAAGCAGGGAAAAAATATTTTTTAATATTTCTCTATGCTTATTCTACGTCAAAAGTAAACATATTAGCATGTTTTGAACGCATCTCAACTTCCCTTTTTACGACGTTCCATTTTACATACTGCTACTTGACTTTATTCAACTCTGTTCCTGAGTTACATGCATTATTTTACGTTTTATATAATCAGTAATCATGTTTTATTAGTCTTTGTATAACACAGATTAATTAAAAATAACATGATAATTAAATTAAATATTCGTGCATTAAGTAATTGAGTTCCAACGATTGAAACGGATTTTTTTTGACGTTTGACATTAATGCTTGACACTCTATTTATAGTAACAAGCATCTAGAGCCTAAGCAGTGACATAAGCGCAGTTGTTTTCAAGGAATTCAGAAAGTGAAAAAGTCGCTTAAGGCCATAGATTTGTATTATTTGGTAAGTATTCGTATCTTACACGAAACTTCGAGCATTATTTAATTCGTTCTAGCACATTTATTTCTTAACATTTGGTAACGGCAAATCCTAACCTAAAAAGTAGCATTAATATTTTTTGGACTTCGTAGCGTTTAAACTAAAACTTTCATTATCAGGTTTTTAACTGTATGGGAAGTATTGTTCTTTGTACAAGAGCTCTCTTCTGATCACCGTCCAGTAGTCATAAAACTGGTTCCCCGCATAGATCTCCCCAACTCCACTCAACCCCCAAAGTGGTAGCAGACTAAAAGAAAGTAAGGAAAGCACTCCCCACTTGGACTCAATTCCCGATAATTTTGACTCTATCGCTGACAAGACGGCGGCGATCGACTCATTCACTGAACACGTACAATCAGTCCTGAACGATTGTTCAAGGGATATTCCAGCGACGAAGGACCTTCGCTGGAAGTTGCCGCACGATGTACGTGAACTGTTGAATGAGAAGAATGCGGCCGTCCGTGCCTACAGCAACTTCCCCTGCAACGCGAAGAAAGCCCATATGGCATATGGGCTTTGTTAGTAACGCATATGGCATATATGGCTTTACTTACAGCGTACTGTAAGGACACGCATAGAGGAGCTGCGTACCGCCGGCTGGGACAAGATGCTGGGCGAACTAGAGCCTACACACCTGGCCTTCTGGGAACTCCAGAGGGTACTTAGATCCGTGCCCGCCCTGATCCGCCCTGACAAGACCATCGCTTTCGATGATGTTGACAAGGCTGAATGCCTAGCCGACAGTCTTGAAGCCCAAAGCTCACCTTTCTGATGTCGACGCTGAAGTCGAACATAGAGAAACCCTCCCTCCCGTCGAAGACCCTGAGTATCTTCTGCCCCCCGTTACGCCAGACAAAGTGCACGATCTCAGCAAGGGTCTTGAGGCTCACAAAGCTTACGGCTCAGATGGAATCACCAATAGGGTATTCCAACTTTTCCCTGCCCACCTGATAATGCTAATGACCACCATCTTCAATGATAATTAATTAATTAATTCTTTTTACCAATTGTGTATAGTATTTTTATTATTGGTGCATCGTCTTCACATATAGAAATAAAATTAATGTATACAAAATATTGTAAAACATTTTAAAAGAGTAACGGTGGAGTTTCTTGCCACTTCTTCTCCATACGAAACTACTTTTTGGAAGTGGCGCCTAGAATCAGTTCTATTTTTAATGTAAATTTTGACGTTCAAAAGTGCCTCTTTATGGGCCTATTTGAAATAAATGCTTTGACTTTGACTTTGGTTGGTGGCGCAAGCATGGAAAGAAACTACTGTCATCGGTATCCCCAAGCTCGGCAAACCCAAGCCGGAGCCCACGAGTTACCGCCCCATCAGTCTGCTCAATGTCCTAGGCAAAATCTATGAGAGGCTTATTTATAAGCGTCTCAGAGACTATGCGGAGACAAAAGACCATATCCCTAACGAGCAGTTTGGGTTTCGAACTCAACACTCTTGCGTTCAACAGGTCCACCGTATCGTCGAACACATAAACTTTGGTTTCCAACGAGGTTTGATTACGGGTGCTGTTTTATTCGACATAGCGAAAGCGTTCGACAACGTCTGGCACAACGGCTTATTATATCAGCTGTACCAACGAGATCGTCTCGTGCTCGTCTTACGGGACTTTTTGTTGAACCACACCTTCCGTTATCGCATCGAAGAAGCGCTATCCACCCCCCACCCCATTCGCGCAGAAGTCCCTCAGAGCTCTGTGATTTCTCCCCTCGCTTTCACACTACTGCACAGTTGGCTCTGTTCGCAGACGACACGGCCAGTTACTTATTATGTCGCATTATATATTTATGTCGCATTATATATTTATGTCGCACTCTCAAAACTCAAGTCAGCTTGGCGATTGGTGTAGCAAGTGGAGAATCGAAGTTAATACCGACAAGAGTCAAGCGTTTCTCTTCTCGAAGCCTCACCATAGGCCCTGTCCCCCTCGGCCGATCACCATGTTCGGTAAGCCGATCCCTTGGGAAAAGCGATCCAAGGTGTGGTGCTCGATGAACATCTCTCCTTTTCAAAGCACATTAAGGCGGCTCGTTCGCGCGCCGCCTTCGCTCTAAATAGACTCCACTTCGTCCGGAATGCACGTAGCAAATCGTCACTCAAGTGCAAATTGCGTATTTACACAGCGTGCATTCGCCCGATCATGAACTATGCCAGTGCAGTCTTTGCACACGCAAAGCCCCACCTCTTCAATAGAATGCAGACTCTACAGAATAAATTCCTCCGGACAACAGGCTCCCCCTGGTAGGTTCGCAACGAAATCCTACACGTTGACCTGAAAATTCCCACTTTCCGTCAATTTATGAAAAGCAACTCAAAGCGATTCTTCGATACCACCGCGAAACGCCGCAACCCTCTGGTTGTGCAGGCCGCTCGTTATACCCCCTCCACAATTTGCCAAGTCTGAACGTCCAAGGCATGACCTCACCGACCCCGATGACCACATAACTCTTATCCAGGAGAGCAGTAGGGCCACCAGTACAGTGCACAGAAAACAAAAACTGACTTTCCGACCCCGCCACCGAGATCCCTCGCCTAGACCCCGACGTAACTGTTCCCTCCAGCCTGTTCCATCTTGCTGTCCTCCCTCCAGCGACGCCCTAAGCCGAGGTCCATACCCCACAAAGGGTGCCCTTAGCGAGCAGTCGCTTAGTAATGTAAGTTTTTCGCCCCTGGCTGGAGGCTTTGAGTTCGCTTAAGGCAGCCACAGGATAGTCCGATTAAGTAGTCACGACCTCTCAAGATTAACTACGAGATGCCATTCACAAAAAAGTACCACACGAATGCTTGTCGAGGGCGGACCTATGCCACTTATTTCGCGCTCTTTGTCGTGTCGATACTATCGTAGTGTGCATTGCTAGCCGTGTCAACGCTGCTATCGTGTGCGTGTTAGAACAGCGTCAACTACAACCGCTGTGTTTGATCGTTGCAAGGTTTTTATGAAAAATGTATACTGTCTGAAGTTATTGACTCGAAATAAGCTAACCAGGATGGCAGTTGCGAAAATTTTCTACTACTTTGGTGTCGTTTTCTTGGTTTTCGAGGGTGCTTAAGCCCATTAGTGAGGACACTGGAAAGATCATGAAAACGACATCCATGATGAAAAACAATTTTTTTTTTACAGCTGCCATCTTGGATTTTCATTTTGTTCTCACTATCGGCTTAAGCACCCTTGAAACTCATTCAAATGGCACCCATGATGAAAATATAGAAAATTTGTACAGCCGCCACCTTAGATTTTAATTTTGTTCTCACTTTCGGCTGTAGCACCCTCGGAAACCATGAAAACGACACACATTATAAAGAATTTGAAAGTTTACGCAGCCACCATCTCAGATATTTATATTGACCCCAATTTTGTTATACGTGACCTCGAAAACCATGAAAAATACCTACGTCGAAAAACGAAAATTTACTTATAAATAAAAACTTTTGAAATAAGCATCAATACGAATCTCTATGTCATAGTGTGCGTGCGTACATAAATAAAAATGTAAATAAATAGTTAAAAAAGTGCAATAAAAAAAACAACGAATATCGCTATCGCTATATCGTAATATTCTAACAAATAAATGCATTCTTTTCTATTCTGTTGACGCCAAATTGGACTGTTTACTTCCAGCCTGTCTATAGGTTGAATATAACTTGCAAAAAGTGGGTGTACTATAGACCCCTGCCCAACCCTTCAAAAGAATACAGCCGTGATGGTGTGAAGAAATTCATTTCCGCAACGATTTGGCGCAACAGCGGGCTTTCGCGCAAGTGTCCATTCGCGCAAAAATAAATAACTATACTTTTTATAATTATAACCTAATAACTAACACTTCATTATCAAGTTTATACAATACGTACCTAATCTGTGCCTAACTTTAAAAAATACATACTAGAAAAATATTTATAAATAAAATATTAGTAGTTGATTTCAATGAGTATGGAACATGATTTTCAGACCACTATTTAAGATTACCGTGTAAGAATTAAAATATTTATTTATCCCTTAAATTATTTTATAAAGTATCCACAGTTTAACATTATTGAGATATGAAAAATATTAAAACAAACTTTTTTAAACCACATTTCAGCTATTATCTAAAATTCCTACGAAACTTATACCGCGATGGATCAAAATCGTTTATTAGCCACACTCGCAACATCATGGTGCGAACTAGTGAGAAGCCGTTACATAAGGTAACGCTCACGTAACGCGCCGCGCACTCGGTGCGTAAAAAATACCTGAGTTAGCGTAGCGCCGAAATGTAACAGGGCTCTTAAATGCAAGTAAACTGTAAAATTGCAGGTGTACATGTCATCATGAGTCATCTGAAAGCTCAGACGTCTCTATTACAGATGACAAAGAATTAGACTTAGTATCCCAGTCTGATAATTATAATTATGAAATAGACCCCGAATGCACAATTCCAGAACTAGATTCCCCTAGTTCACCGGATTTATTCGAGACCAAAAATAATATCAAAAAGTATGTACATTTTTGTAAAATCCTACCAAAAACGCAAAAACCTAACACCACGTGGGTATGCTAAATTGCACATTGTTATGTGTATGTCTCATCCCTAGCATAGGTACTTACCCACCTACGCCGCCGCTGGGTTGTTTGGAAAAAAATATCAAGTACGATACTTACTGGTTAACTTTCTATAATTTATTATTATATTATAGATAGTTAACCAGTGAAATAATTTAACGCGGAGCGAAATAAAGAGATTTATAAGTAGAGGCAGCAAAGGTACAGCAACCAAATGTACAAAATACACAAGTTCTAACGTGTTCGACCCCACCGCGCCCCCGCGCCGTTTCGCATGTTTTTCGGTACCGAAATCGTGTAACGGTTAAATAACGGTTTAGCCTTACCTTTATTTATAAAGGTATCGGTATAGCTCAACCTTCCCGACCCTTGCTCGAGCCAGCCCGCGCCGCTGAGCCTGTAGCTTTAAATTCGTCCGTTAATAATACCAATCCTGATCCAGCTAGTCATTTGCTGCCCTCTTCCAGCGACGCCCTAAGCCGAGGTTCGTACCCCACAGGGGGTGCCCTTAGCGTTGTCGCTTAGTTTTAGTTAGTATATAAGTTTAAGTCCTGGCTGGAGGCCTTAATTTATTAGGGAATCCACAGGCAAGTCCGCTTAAGCAGACGACAACCGCATAGGTTGACCTGCGAGATGCCAAACAAACAAACAAAATAGCTCAACCTTTATTTTAAACCGGTACCGGTATATTTTTGACCGTAACAGTTTTCAGTCCCTGCATAGTGTAATGTCGTACGGTATTCTGTTGTGAGAAAATGCCGCCGACATTCAGACTCTCTTTGTTTTACAGAAAAGAGCTGTTAGATCAATTTATAAATTAAGTCCGAGACATTCTCAGAGATAAATTTAAGGAAATTAATGTAATTATTTATTATTATTATTTATTTATTTCGAACACACGTGATTCATGTTGATGTTAGTATAACTTATAAAACTATGTTAGTACAAGTAAAATAAAATACACATAAAACTAATTCATAAACCTGTAAATATCTACACTTCCCGCTGCACCAGACCTGCAGCTGTGCATACGGGTCCAGTGCCCCAGGAACGGGCAATCAGGCTTATCCACTATCACCTTTAAAATGCTGTTGGTGCTCCCCCGAATCCTTCGCATCAGGGATGCTGTTCTTTTTCGCATAATGGCTTGAAAACTATCTGTGTCTGCATCAGCAAACATGCCCGATGCGCTACAGAACCGCGGGAGCCCCAACAGCACCCTAAAGGCGTTGTTGTACTGTACACGAAGAACGTTGTAGGCCCTCTGCGTATGTCTAACCCACAAGCTGCACGTGTAGAATGACTGGCAAAATGCCTTGAACAAAGTGAGTTTCACTTCCCTGGTACATCGTGTAAACCTACGGGCCAGCATATTACATCGGATCGACAACGCTCTTCGCTCCCTTTCTATGTCACAGTCATCATTCAAGTCCTCATTTACTATGTGGCCAAGGTACCTAAAATGCGACACTCATTTAAGTGGTACACCATACAGAAACACCGGAGGAACTGTTCTAGGCTTTTTGGTAAACACCACAAGCTCACTCTTCTTCACATTATATGTTGAACCATGAGACGTGGCGTATCTCTCACAAATCTCAAGCATCCGTCTGAGTCCATCAATCGAGGGACTCAGCAGCAACATATCATCTGCATAACTTATACTATTTATAACTTTGCCATCAATAGAGCATCCAGTGCCGCTGAGCTCCTCAATCAACTTATTGACGTATAGACTGAAGAGCGCCGGAGAAGTCAAACCTTCCTGTCTCACCCCACACTCCAAACCATACGCCTCAGACAAAGCACCCGACCATCTGACCTGGTTGATTTGATGGTCATACCAATAGTCTAAGAGCTTAATGAGCTCATTAGGAAGACCTTGTTTCGGTAATTTCGACCACAAAATATTATAATCAACCAGCACCCTAATTGCGTAATACACAATCAATCGGAATCTGAATCGTTTTGAAACAGATTGCTAATCCATTGCTTCTTAAGTTCGATAAAAATTCTGCTCAACAATATATAGAACGCAATGTATGTTCTTGAACCGTCAAAATCAAACAGATTAGTCGTAATCGTTTACGAAAATGTGTTACGCAATTAGGTTGCAGGTCAAATGCCTTGGAGAGGTCTAAGAAAGCAGCATACACAGGTGTGTTTCTATCAGTGTAGTACCTGACCGTGTACTTAAGCGCCAGTATAGCAGTTTCCGTGGACAGCTCAGCTGTCCCTTGCCTGACTGTGCCTTTTCAGTATATTTTTGAAAATCTTTTATATGCCCGTAAAAACATAAAATTGTTTAAAAATACAGTGATATCCTTTAATATAAATACTAGGATCAAACACAAGTTTGTTGTACCTACAACAAGGCTCAAGAGTGGCTCGTTCAGCTGTCAATGTATACGCTTTTATAAACACTTCCAAGCCACGTTCAAGATCTAAGCCTTAATAAATTCAAATCATTTATTAAACGTAAGTGGTGCCAAAAAGCTTTTTATATCGTTAAAGATTATATTGAGGACAAAAAGGCTTGGAACTGACCTGCTCCAATTTTTGAATGTGTTTTTTGTTTTTTTTATTGTTTGCTAACTTTTGTTTTATTTTAAATACACTTTGACATGACACACAATGACATAAATATTTACTTTGTGAAGTAATATTTTAATTATTGTGTGAGGGCTTAGTGGGTTATATTTTTATATATTAGTTTTTTTGTCTATCTTATTTTTTTTTTATATGGCAGTTTGAGTAATTAATGCGGCCTACCCAAATGTCCTTTCTTTGGCATTGTTCGTCGAATCGTTGAGCTCTATAAGTTCGGAGTTACACGATTAATGACAAATGCGTGCACTGACTGGACAGGTCCACACAAATCTGTATGGTTCTTTCCTAAAAAGATCATTTAAGACACCTACCTACATGGTCCTCATATGATCTGAAAAATAAACAATGACATGAATATATCGGGATAGGCCCTCATCAGCGATATTACACTTGCACTTTGTAAGTAGGCGTGGATTGTCGGGCGAAGAAAATAGAGATACTAGTTACAGCACAATCACTTTATTTCACTCACAATTTCTTATAAAATAATCACCATGAAATAACCTGAAGGCAGAGGTCCGACATATTAAATGAAAGTATGAGATATAGCAGTAACCAACTCTTTTATTCCGACAGCTTGTTAATTAATTAAATAGATCGCGATAATAGCTCTAGGCGCTACGGCAGGCGCACCTGGCCGAGCCTGCCACAAGAATGCTACCCCTCTTCGCTGCGCACTAGCTTACATTAAGTTGCTTGAGAAGTGGGGAGAGTGGGGAGGCGAACGTCCCGCTTTGCACAGCGAAACTCGGCCCGCTGTACCTACCACTAACGGTGACGCCGACACGGCCATACTGACGTGCGGACGTCCTCGTACGCGTAGACTCATCAAGCATTGTCTAACATAACGAGCAACGAGAAGACATAACGTTATTATTAATGTTCGTTCATCCTGACTAGCAATCTCGATGAGCAAAAAATGCAGGTCATCCCTACAGACTGTGCATCCAACTCTGGACCGCTCAATATTGAGCCTTCAGAACTTATACTAGTAATCTGGTCCGGTTCAGCCCTGCAGAGTTTACGACTAATTCTGGACCGCTCGTTATTGAGCCTTCAGAACTTTAGCAATCTGGTCCGGTTTACCCCTTCAGAGTTATAATCTTCTGGCCCGGTCCAGCGACCCTTCAGAATTATAACCGCCTGGTCTGGTCAAATGACCCTTCAGAATTATAACCTCCTGGTCCGGTCTTACGACCCTACAGAGTTATAATCTCCTGGTCCGGTTATAACAAACCCTTCAGGATTGTTACTGCTTGGTCCGGTCATGAATGACCCTTCAAGATCATTCCAGTTTATACTTTTTTTTTTCTCTCTTTTTTTTGCTCTTTTTTGGTCTTTTATGGTCTATTTTTGTCTCTCTTTTGTTTCTCTTTTGTCTCTCTTTTGTCTCTCTTTTGTCTCCTTTTTAGTCTCTTTTTAGTCTCTTTTTTTGTCTTTTTTTTGTCTCTTTTTTTTGTCTCTTTTTTTTGTCTCTTTTTAGTCTCTTTTATAGTCCGGACTAAAATGGTCCCTGTAGATTATATAATCAAATGTATTAAAGTACTTGCCTCAACAATCCACACATGCTATGTTCATTGGTAGTTTCACTACCACCAAAGTCATTTACTTTAGAGCCTATAACAGAAACAAACTATTTTAATCTTAAGAATAGACTTGACTTAGACACTCCACCGAAGGCGTAGCATGCCTGTGCGATGCCGACCGAGTCTCATGTCATACAGCCAGCAAAATGTCACTGAGTGTCATGTCATTGAATGTGTCGTAGCAGACACATAATTCATGTTCACACACACATAACACTCTAAACTAACAAACGACATCTATGAAAACTAAATAACACTAATTTAAGTATTGAAGCGCCGTCACGGCCAGACTGTTCACACTTCCTTGTGCGTCTCCATCCCCTTAAAGTCACCGCGGGCCCATTTTTCTGTAAAAAGAATAAAACTGGTAGATACATTACTTTGTACGCTCGTCCATCGGTGACATACATTACAACGTTTTATAACCCACAAAATCAACCTTTAGGAGCTGAGCCGGACAACTTAAATAGGCCTCCCTTGAGCTAGTTATCTCTCCAGATAACATGGACCAGGCAGCTAATCAGCGTCTCTCCGATCACTCACTAGTACCACACATATCTCCATTGATCTCATAGCCTCTCAGACTAGACGATCACTTTATAATATGACCCAGAACATCGGCCTGCATAAGCCAGTTCTTTAGACTACCCAATAACACACACCATAGGACGTCAACCCGCATGAGTCGGACCCTTACTTCATCTCACAGATTAGTACCAATTTTACGTTTAATTACGTTTCTTCACTCTCAGAGGCCGAGAGGTTTTCAGAGCTGGCGGATAACGTACGTCAACTACAAATAGACAAAGCAACACTAAAACCACCTGATGACGCCCACTCCATTCGTCAATCGCGGACTGCCGCCACCTCGGCCTCCTTCAAGCAACCCGTCAAAGTGGTAGCTAAATGCACCAAGCCCTCACTTCCCCCGGGCATTGCACGAAAATGCTTACGACCATATTTGCATTCTCTATTAGACACACAACAAAGGGAAGTCTGTACTCCCTGCGAAGCCCAATCGAACCCAGAGGGGGGTCACATACAATGAAGTAGGAATCACCACTATAGAACGGTCTCATTTTTCCTACTGTGACGCAGCAACTCTCCCAATATTCTCCGATGCTATCTTACGAATTTCACCCAAATCTAACCGAAACCCAGACTCAGAATATGAAGCCACACTTAAAAACCGCGCCCGAGTCCCAAACACAAGTTCTGTTTGTGTTACCCTAGACCTTGCACCATCCGTCGCTAGCTGCACTTCGAGAAGCTCGCCGCGCCAGGTCCCACCAGATTCACTTTCGATTATAACAAGTAAGCACCTCAATGTCCTCATGACTCTCTCTACCCGAACACATGCCCTGCCAGAACCGTTAGCAAGAAGGTGCAACTCTACACCATGTTCACCATAAAATTGCTGTGTCTGCGCCAATACAATACCCACCCCGATCCGAAATGATCCACGAAGTCGCACCGAAAAGACAGAGCCTCCTTTAGTGCTTCATCTGCACCTGCTGCAACTAAGAAGTGCACTCGAGAAGGACTCATTTAGTGAAAGAGTCAACAATGACAAGAATACTCCCTACCATCGATTTTTCCACACAACTTCTCCGCGATGTCTAAATGTACAGTATAACATTGTGCAGAAACCCTCAGCATAGGATGGAGTGAGCCCCGAACAATCCCTTGAGGCCCAGCACACAAGTGTGAAGTTCAATCAGTGCGTTCCAGTCAAATCATTTTAGTCAGAACCCGTTCTGATGTTAGTATTTCGATCACTTTCTTGTAAATATCTTGTCTGTCCATTTGATAGGCCCTTTTAATTTGATTCAAGATTCTTAACGTAAAACACGTGAAATATGGGGCAAACCGCCAAAAACTAATCTAAAGGACCTACACATCGCTCAAAATAAAATTATTAAACTATTATTTCACTATGATTACCTTACACCTACAGTTAAAATTTACAGGGAAACGAAACTCATGAATATTTAACAACTTCCTGCATATTGCACCAGAATACTTAAAAATTCTAAGTAAGTTCATTCACACAAAAATACATCAGGTACACAATCGCAGCAATAGTAGGAAGGATCACATTTTACTACCGCGAGTGCAGACAGTCAATGGCGAGAGAACAATTATTTTTGCGGGAGTGCAACAATGTAATAAGCTACCTGTAGAAGTAAAGAATGCAAACTAAACGTTTGGTTTTTTTTTTTTTTTAATCACTTTCTAAGTGATCAAACACTACTCCATTAAACAAACTTGCCCTACTACTGCATTGCTTTATTGTGGCACCGGGATCGCATTCCTTATCTACGGTGATTATTTCTTTTGCGGGTGGATCGAAAAGTTTTAAGTTTTGTGTTAGTTAATAATGCTATTTGCGTACGAAAAGAAATGGTATTACAACTTAGATGATTTAATATAAATTCAAACAATAGCTGCTTAGTTTGTGTGTCCAAGTTATATTTTAAGTTTAAAAACGTTCTCAAGTAAGTGAAATCTTTGTAATTTCTTATCGAGAAATAAATTTCTTTAACCATAAACACCATACCACCAATAAAGAATCAATTATCCTTTCGCACTGAACGAATGCGAGTTTGTCTTCACCATGTAGGTCAGTTTTGATGTTGTGGGATATGATAATGAAACTCTTTAGTAACGTTAACTTTCTTACCCCAAATAGAATGTTATTTTGTCAATATCCGTACGTACATGGATCTACTATCTAATAGATCCCTACCTATAATAACTGGTTCTGTAATTGAGTTAACAGGTACAACATGAAACAAAAAGGACACTGACGTGTTGAATTTCACCACGGCTCAGTATTCTGCGATTCATATTTAACGTTTTCTTTGCCTATACCTGTAAGGTAAACTAAATCACAGCGCATGGTGCCCTGGAATTTTTGACAAAGCTAAAAGCTACAAACGAACTACCAGATTATCTATTAAAAAGAAAAGGAACGAGCTCACCGGATGATGTGGTTATCCATACACGTAGCAGGTGAGACGGTTCGTATCACGACTCTTCGGTGCTGGTGCTCGATTCGAATTCTTCACTTCGGTCAAAGGTTCGTACTGCCACTTGCTTCAATCATTTGATTTTTGGACTGTTGTGCTTTAACGATGCTATGTGCTATTGAAGCGATTGTCATTATCAGGATCAAACCGTATCAGTCGCGCAGTTGCGGTGAAATTTGACGTTTGCGGTTAAGTGGTTGCCGGAAGTCGTGATAGCAAAAACTCCATATTTTGAATAGATTAGACGTTGGCCCACACTTCACTGTCGTCATTATTTTCTTCAGGTTTCTGCCCTTCGAATCCCACTTCTGATATCGGGATAGGCCCTCATCAGCGATATTACACTTGCACTTTGTAAGTAGGCGTGGATTGTCGGGCGAAGAAAATAGAGATACTAGTTACAGCACAATCACTTTATTTCACTCACAATTTCTTATAAAATAATCACCATGAAATAACCTGAAGGCAGAGGTCCGACATATTAAATGAAAGTATGAGATATAGCAGTAACCAACTCTTTTATTCCGACAGCTTGTTAATTAATTAAATAGATCGCGATAATAGCTCTAGGCGCTACGGCAGGCGCACCTGGCCGAGCCTGCCACAAGAATGCTACCCCTCTTCGCTGCGCACTAGCTTACATTAAGTTGCTTGAGAAGTGGGGAGAGTGGGGAGGCGAACGTCCCGCTTTGCACAGCGAAACTCGGCCCGCTGTACCTACCACTAACGGTGACGCCGACAAATATTTACACGAGTATTATTTTATTGTTATTATTGTGAATTTTAAGACTATCATTGTTATTTCATTCATTCATTCATTCATTGTTTTTTACTTTTGTGTTTTTTTATTATCTGAGTTAGTTTTCATCTTAATCGTAGTCTGGCGGTTTGTGTAATTATGCGGCCTACCCAATGTCCTTTCTTTGGTAATGTTCGTCGTAGATATCGTTGAGCTCCTTATGTTTTGAGTTGAGCTGCACGATTACTGACAAATGCGTGCACTGACTGGACAGGTCCACTCAATCTGTTTCGGATTCTTTCCTCAAAAGACCATTTCAGACATCAATCCACATGGACTTCACATGATCTGACCAAGAATATGTCTGGATTTTAAAAGAGACTGTAAGTAAAGTGTGTAAAGACCTCTGAGTTTGTTTCGGCCTTTCTTCTCAGAGTAGTCGGATAGGAAATGTCATCGTCTAGTCGTGTAAAAGTGTTTTTACAAAACCTACTTACAGAAATACAATCGCGACTGCGATTTCAAGTGTAACAAAACTGAACTAATATCCTGTATAATTGTAGGTAATGTCAAATAATGCGAAGATGTCAAAGAGGTTTTAAAAAAAAAACACCGTAATTTGGGCGCAGATAATAGAAATTTGCAAATAATTGGTTTTTATTTTTACCATTCATAGTAGGTACATATTACTCGTAGCTAAATATTTTTCATGATTTTTCACGAGTTGAGAGAAGCTGCATAAACTTTAAAGGCCCCAGGCTCTTTGAACCGCGCTATCTTTAACCAGTAGCCGTTGCCGTAGCAGGAGATTGTTAACCAGTTCGAACTTCGAACAACCAGTAGAATTCGCATACTTAATAAGTATGCGAATTCGACGTTGATGGCTGGGCTGATTGGGTAATTTTGTAAAGAAACTAAATGTCTTTCGGAAATTGGCATAAAACACGATATTGCCTGTTTTAATCGTTTGGCTTTAATTTGCTAATTAGCATCAAAGAGAGATCGAATGATGCGCGATTATCATTTCGAGAATCCATTGTAAAATCTGTGGGACCCAGAAAGTTATGCTTTCGCATAACTTTCTAAAATAAAAGTAAATGTTCAGGTAAATATTTTTTATTGAATCTTTTCAAAGTACTCTCCAATAGCCTCTATACAAAGTTTCATGCGTCTGAACCAGTTTTCGAAACACTTTTTCCAGTCCGCCGTTGACACCTCGTTAACAGCCTGCTCAAACGCTGACATCGCATCTTCCGGCGAAGATCTTCTATTTTTTTATTTTCGGGAATAAATAAAAGAAGTCACACGGTACTAGGTCAGGGCTGTAAGGAGGGTGACCCAGGAGCTTGACCGGTGTGCTGTCCAGGAAGGCCCTCGTTTCTGCCCGTTAGTATTAATGTGCCAATTTAAAAACAAGAGTTGAACCGTCTTCGACGCCGAGGCCCGCCGCGACGCTCAATTCCACGCCCCTCCCGACCCTTGCTCGAGCCAGCCCGAGCCGCTGAGCCTGTAGCTTTAAATTCTTCCCAAAATCACTCAAATCTTAATCCAGCTTGTCCCTTGCTGCCCTCTTCCAGCGACGCCCTAAGCCGAAGTTCGTACCCCTGTTGTTCACTGCTAGCACGTTTTCTTCCGTAACAGCTGTCAAAGGGCGACCACTTCTTTCTTCATCCCCCAAAGTTAGTCGACCGCCTTTGAATTCTTTATACCAACGATACACGGTTGCCTTCATCTATGAATGCCATTTGAAGTCTATCGATTCGTCTGGTTTCAGGCGACACTTGAAATCGTAAAAAATCATATCGCGAAAATGTTTCCGGCGCAGATCCATTTTTTATAAGACACTTTAATTTAAATTAGCTAGCAAACAATGTGGAGGGAAATTTAGAAATTGGAACGTACCTAGTACCTAACGTACTTTTTACTTTCAAATAATCATATTTTCAAAATATACTATAACTGCACCCTAATTGCGTAACACATTTTCGTAAACGATTACGACTAATCTGGAATAGCAGTTATGTCAATACCTGTGGTAATATACTATTTGATTATGTGATACTTCTACCCTGACTCACCTACTCAGGTTAATTATAGACCAGCACCCTAATTGCGTAACACATTTTCGTAAACGATTACGACTAATCTGTTTGATTTTGACGGTTCAAGAACATTCATTGCGTTCTATATATTGTTGAGCAGAATTTTTATCGAACTTAAGAAGCAATGGATTAGCAATCTGTTTCAAAACGATTCAGATTCCGATTGATTGTGTATTACGCAATTAGGGTGCAGGTCAGTCTTTCGTTCATAAAACTTTTATCGCAATACTTTCTGCGTGGCCCGGTAGAACGTAAATTTTTTGAGAAATTCCTTTCTCCTATTCACCAAGTGTTTGTTTTGTCCAGATGTCGGTGAAAGTACAGAAGATCACGGACCCCGTCTTGTTGGGAGAGGGTCCTCACTGGGACGAGAAGCAGCAGGCTTTGTACTTTGTCAGCATTCCAGAGCAAACCATCCATAAGTACGTGCCCACTACTGGAGCGCACACAAGGACTAAACTTGGTAAGTGCTCACAACCGGACCAAATAATCCTGACAAATCGTTTCGTGACCTTTCGAAATTAAAATTCTAACTTAACGACAGCTGTGCTGCTGGGGAGTTTGTTGCGCCACTCTTCTTCCTAGCTAAACGGCCACGTTTAGCTGGGAACGCACGTTTAGGCACTTTCTAGTGTTTTAGCCATAAGACACTAGAAAGTGGTGAAGAGCGGGCGTTTTGGAGGTCTTATGTAATGTTGACGTTGAAAAACTGTTTGTGATTTTGAATACATATCTCAAAATCTTAACCCTTACTCCCTAGATGGTCGCGTGGGCTTCATAGTGCCGGTGGAAGGCACATCGGACCAGTTCCTGGTGGGGGTGGAGCGCAAGTTCCAGGTACTGCGATGGGACGGTGGGGAGGGGGCCCCGGTCTCTGTGGTGAAGGAGCTCGGAGAGGTGGACCTCGATGTGCCCACCACCAGGATCAATGACGGAAAGGCGGATCCCAGAGGCAGGGTATTCGCAGGTCAGTTAATCTGTCAGTAGTAAGTATAAGAGCTAACGAAGCTTAACTTCGCGGGGCTCCTTTTCATGTATGAAGGTCAACCAATCAACCGAAGGGGATGACGTGCACTTGGTACGCTCGTATCGCTCACTAGGCCCGCCAGGTATCTCCTTCAAACCCACGCAAGGTCTCCCAATTCCCTCGCTCTGTTCAACCTGATACTGAACTGCAAGTTGCAAAAATCAAGTAAACTTGAATATCGCGGGATATCTTAGCGCATTCCCTCAATAAAATCACATTACAATCTGTATCCGCGGTAGATATTTTAGCTACCAGCGCCTGCGGCCGTTTCGGCGACCAACGCTAGCAGCGGACTTCCTATTAATGTTAGTGGATTTATGTTCTTTAGTCTGAAATCGCCAATCCGTCTTAAGCATGCGTGGTGATCAAAGCTCGTGCCTTCTCTGTATGAGAAGAGGCCTGTGCCCTGCAGTGTGACAATAATAGGCCGGTATTGTTATGTAATAATACTTAACTTGCTTTTTCCACCACCCTTCAGGAACCATGGGTAAGGAGGACTCACAAGGCAATTTCGAAAAGCATAAGGGAAGCCTGTTTCGCCTGGACGGGTCCGAGATCACGAAGGTGGCCGACCGGATCACCATCTCCAACGGCCTGGCCTGGGACCTCAAGCAGAAAGCCATGTACTACACCGACTCCATGGAGAAGAACATCAGGAGATACGATTATGATGTGGAAACGGGAGAGATTTGTGAGTACATACTACTTTTTGTAGAGAAAGTTACTTTCATGACTGAAGACATGGCATGAAGTAACTTTTAAAAAATGTTATTGTGACTGTTCCTAGATTACCGAAGGCCGGCAAAAACCCCACCGGTTGATGCACCGTATGTTTTTAACTTGTAAACTGAATTTTTTTGTAGTTTGCTAGTCTGATAACTTTATTCAGGAAATAATATTGAAATGTTTGCAGTCAATTTTTAATCCTTGGAAAAAGATACTGGAAATATTCACCAGTGAGTTCAGCTTTGTCACCACTTAACTAATTGCCTTTCAGCCAACGTCAGGCACATCTTCGATTTCGAGAAAAAAAAAGTAGAAGGAGTTCCCGATGGCACAACCATAGACACGGACGGGAATTTATGGATCGCCTGTTTCGACGGCTCAAGCGTCATCAAAATTGACCCAAGGACCGGGGAATTGCTGCAAAAGGTCCCAATTCCGGCATTACAAGTAACATCGGCTACTTTTGGAGGCCCAAACTACGATATTTTGTTCGTTACAACCGCCAGTTTGAATATTCGTGGACCCCAGGATCCACCATGTGGGGCCACTTTCATGGTCACTGGCTTGGGTGTCAAAGGATTCCCGAATGTTAATTTTAAGCTTTAATTTTGTTATTCAATCATGTTTTATATGCATATTATGTTTTTTAAACTGAAATTTTATCAAAAACATCAGTTTTTTACATTATACTAACTGTATTTTAATCATTAACGTATTAAGTTAATGAATTGTTACTAAATGAATTAAGAATAACTTTGCAAAACGGGCAATAAGGAAAACGCTATTAGACTGAATATGATTGTAATATCCCTTTTTTTTCGTATATAAGGACAATATACCATGTTAAATCTATTGTTGTTTATACTCGTGTTTTATGAGCACTATGTATTGAGAAACTATTTCCAAATATACGTCATTTTTTACAACGCCTTTTTACTTAGCGATTTTTTGTTCTTTTTATTTATATGATCATCACTCATCACTAGCTCCTGCCAGCGGCTACGCCCGCGAATATGTCGAAGATTATGCCATCTATCTCCTTGCCAAATTTTATCGAAATCCCTTCGGTGGTTTATTATTATTGTTCATTAAAACGGTAACACCAATTACATAAATTAACATAGAGATTGAAACAGGTATAATAAACAAAAATATTTCAAATACTAACATATAATAGGCGACAACCTAGCACACTTACTTTCGCAAAACATCTGACATAAACGCATAATTTGTTTCATTCATCAGCAAACAGATCACATTCAGGATTGGTGGTCAGGAGATCGTTTAGCATCCTTAAAGGACGACACAAGGGACTCTGCTCTGGCGACAGTTTTAGAAAACGGGGGCGCAAACAGATTGCGTCGACGGCTTTGGCGATATCCGATGTATTTGTCGGGAACAATTAGCCGACAGAATAGATCGTGGAGTTCGGGACTGTCGATGCGTCCTCTAAGAGTTTTGCAGGCTACTGTGAGCTGTAGAAATCCTCGTCTAATAAATCTCAGGAATGTTTTCTGTACCTTTTTCAGCGTTAACATACCTACGTTTACACAGAGAGTAGCTATCATTTTGAAATTTGAATTTCAAACAAATAGCTAAAATTTGTTATGTCAGATAACAGTTTAAAAAGGCTAGTACATATGTATTTATATGTATTTCAATTTGTAAAAATATTGAAATAAGCTCACTTGTATAATGAAATGTAACATAAATATTGTTGTGGTACTTCAGTTTTAAATTTGTAATAGGTACTGTTTATTTTGTTGTGTGACATCTGTTGAGTTGCGGGGCTTACTAAATAATCCTACGTTTAGGAACAACATGTAGATAGAGCTCACAACATGTAGATCCAAGCCAAATATATGGGACTGTCCCCCCCCCTGGTCCCCTTGTGTAGGAGTAAGCAATCCGCGATCGTATCAATTTGAACTAGTTTTAGGTCACCAGCGTAGAGCAAGCATTTTGCGAACCTAACCTGTACCCTAATTGCGTAATACACATTCAATCGTAATCTGAATCGTTTTGAAACAGATTGCTAATGCATTTATTTAAGTATTTATTTATTTCTAGATTTTTACAATTTTTTTTACACATTATATATAGGCTAGTTATGAATACAAATGAGTTAAGCATCTGTAGCCGAACTAGGCAAAACCTGTATTTCGGCTATCAGCGCAAATCCCCTCAGATAATTTTACACTAATCATAGCCATTAACAATATTTTTTACAAGGTATGTAACAGTTAGTGTTATTTTACACATAGGCTTTATAAATTTTTAATGCTTTTATAATATGTAGAGTATGAATGCGTGACCTCTCATTGTGTGGGATGAAGTGTGAGTGTATGAATTGAGAGAGGGTGTGTGGGAGGTGTGTGAAAGTGTGTGTAGTCCATGAGAAGTTTAGTATTTGGAAATATGTGTGTTTGATCTTTGTGAAGTATCAATCCAACAGTTTAATGCTAACGTAATCATTGTGTTATATGCATCAGAAGTTCAGTCTCTTCATAATTTAGCTTTCGTAGATATTCAGACACCTTTTTTTTGCATTGAATTTTTGTAAGTGGGTATATATTTAACGCCCTGTTCAATCTATTGTAAAGAAAGGGCCCAATGAAGTTCGCGAAGCGTTGGCTAAATTTACTTCTAAAGAGAGTAATTCGGCCACAAACCAAGTCAGCTCTTCGTTTTTGGTGGATTCTTGCATCATATACCTGCTTGCTATGCTGTAGAAGAGTGACACTTATTATAAATAACTGTCTAACAGTCATGACTCCACAAAGCTGATACAGTGTAGCAGTAGGAAAATAAAGCGGCTTAAAATGGCTCACCTTTAGAATCGCACGTTGGGCGACCTCTAATGGCTTTAACGCAGTCTTCACCGCACCTCCCCAAGAAGATATACAATACGCAAGAAGCGACTGACAGAGTGCGAAATAAATTTGCTTTAGCAGCACAGGATCTCCAACGTGCCTTAGATTTTTAAAAATATATATGAGCTTTCTTATCCTGCCGCTCAGGAGTCGTATGTGCTCTTTGAAGTTGAGACTGCTATCTATTGTTACACCAAGATATTTAATATTTGGCACACGTTCCAGTGAACGGCACTTGCAGTCAAGTCCAGAGTGACACTCATGTGCTAAGATATCTTGG
Source organism: Dasypolia templi (assembly GCA_963555695.1). NCBI lineage: Eukaryota > Metazoa > Arthropoda > Insecta > Lepidoptera > Noctuidae > Dasypolia > Dasypolia templi. The sequence continues at coordinate 1,560,975 of OY743148.1, read as the reverse complement.
CCGTGATGACTGTTAGTTGAGACCAAATTTGCTCTCCTTATAAGGAGAGCAAATTTGGTCTCAGATGTATTTGGTCTTATCTACATTTAATGTCAGTATGTTACTCTGGAGCCACCTTCCAACAACGTTGAAACCCAGCTGTGCAGCAACAAAAACCTCATCCCATGTATCACCGGAAAAAAAGAGTGCAGTATCATCTGAAAATGATATGATTTCTCCTTGGGCAAGTTTAATACCTGTGAGTTCGTTTATATAAACGAGAAATAACGTAGGTCCCAGTATGCTGCCCTGCGGAACACCGTGAGTGACAGGGAGGTAAAAACTTTTGTGTTTATCTACTCGAACAGATTGAGAACGCCCGGTTAGATAGCTTGCTAAGAGTTTGTGCTGCGTACCTCTTATACCCAGCCTATCCAGCTTGTCCAATAGGAGTGAGACAGAGATTGTGTCGAACGCCTTGGCCAGATCTAAGAAGATGGTGAGGCATTTTTTCTTTTTATCTAAATTTGAAGTGATGCTATCTATTAGTTTATTTACGGCTTGTTTAGTGGACTTGCCTTGCCGAAAGCCATATTGGTTAACACAAAGCAAATTGTTTTCTCTAGATAATTTGTAAGTCTTGTATTTATTATTCTTTCCAGTATTTTTGATAAGCATGGTAAAATAGAAATGGGCCGATAGTTTTCGAGACGCTCTCTGTCTCCATTTTTATGTATTGGACACACTTCTGCTTTTTTTAGGGCGTCAGGAAACACTCCATTGTGAAGACAATCGTTGAAAATTTTCGTTAGGAGTGGTACAAGAAAGTCCTTAAAGGTTTTGAGAAAATTTGAGCTAATATTGTCCCAGCCACTGGCACAATCGGTTTTTAGGTCGAGGATAAGCCGTTCTACCTCTTCATTTGAAGTATCTGTTATAACAAATGAATTGACGAGACTCGTGACGGTATTGGGTATATTTATGATGTTAGACGTTTGCGTTTTTTTTTGGTAAATCTTGTTAGCTAAGAAACTTCCTACATTTATAAAGTAATTATTAACTTCGTTAAGGGCTGTATCTGGAGAGGTTGATATCGTTAGCAGTTCTTTTGGATGATTTATTTTTTTAGACGTGTTAGTGATCTCTTTTATTGCTTTCCAAAGTTTTTTGTTGTCTTTGTTTGCAGACTTAAGTAGGTTTTTTTCAAAAGATCGTTTAACCCTTTTTAGTATCGCATTACAGAAATTTCTATAGCGAGTGTATGTTAGCTTTAAGATGTCGTTTTCCGGATATGTTTTTAATTTTTGATGTAACTTGTCTCGATTTCTAATACATCGTAACAACCCTTGTGTTATCCAGGGTTTTATTATTCTATGGCGTTTAGGGAGAGTAGTTTGTCTAGTGTTATTAGCGATTGCGGTTTGTAAATGTTGTGTTAGGTAGTTAATGGATATATTTGGGTCTGCTGTTTGATAAATTGGGCCAAAATCGATCTCTAACAGGTCTCGCTCCAAGCCTATATTGTCAACTTTAGTTATTGAAGCTACTGCCAACTTGCGTGTTTTCTTAAAGTTCATGCTCACTAGAAACGGGTAATGATCTGTTAATGTTGTGTGTGGTACCACAGTGGTGATGGGGTAGTTTGTTTTTATTAGAGCATGATCCAAGCAAGTGTCACTTCCACTACGTGTTTTTAAAGTGTGTGCTGGCAAAAGGCCATGTAAGGCTGCTAAAGTTAGATAGCGCTCCCCAGCCATGTTGATTTTGTTAGGGTTTATATCTATATTTATATCCCCCATTACAATAATGTGTTCAAGGGCTGAACATGGCTTCATAAGTACGAAAAAAAATATGCTCAACAATGTAAATAACGCAATGAATGTTGTTGAACTGTCAAAATCAAACAGATTAGTCGTAATCGTTTACGAAAATGTGTTACGCAATTAGGGTGCTGATTGATAAGATTATTGATCATGTTAAGGAAAAGCAGTGGACAAAGTACGGATCTCTGACTCACGCCTGAGCGGGTATTATAAGGTTCACTCCGTGTACGTCGGGCGTCCCTAACCTCACCATATTAGTTGCTCACCATCCCTAGTGATGCCATGCTAGCGTATCGATATGCTAGCGTATCGCATGCTAGCGTACTTTTTCGATATTGAGGTCTCACCAAAATTGATAAATTCTTAGTGAGGTCTGAATCCACCGGCAATCTCGCCTCCAAAAGACCTGGTGAAGATATCTCTGGCCCATGGCAGTTCGCCAAACGTGCCGCAGTCTCGAGAAACTCTGAAAAGTTTGATGAAGCGCGTAGATTACCTCTGCACAATCAGTTCAATGATCTTACAACTCCAGCTTTTTAATTCGTATCTCTCAGACCGTAGGCAGATAGTCAAAATCGACAGTTTTCATAGCGACGAGCTGCCTATTTCATATGGAGTGCCTCAGGGCAGTGTTTTGGGCCCTACATTGTTCCTGGTGTTCATAAACGACCTGTGCAACATGCTCCTGTGCTCTGGTAATATTGTCTCTTTTGCTGACGATACTGCAATTACCTTTTATGATGAATCCTGGGCTAAACTGCAAGCGACTGCTCAAACCGGATTTGATTTAATTTATAGTTGGCTTATCTCTCACTCACTCACGTTAAACACTAATAAAACTAAACTGATAACATTCTCTCTAAGTTCCACCACGCAACCCTTGACACCCATTACTCTAAAAGCTCACACCTGTCAAGCCAACTCAGACTCGTGCAACTGTCCTACAATTTCTTCTTCAGACACTACAAAGTACCTCGGCATTATCCTAGATAAACACCTTAACTTCAAAGCACATATCACCCACCTTACAGCTCGAGTTCGTAAACTTATATACCATTTTAAAACGCTCAGACACGTTGCCAATACGTATGTAATACGCACCGTGTATCTCGCCATGTGTCACTCAGTCATCTCGTACTGTATTGGGAGTTGGGGTGGAGCTGCGAAAACTACACTAAAACCTCTGGAAGTGGCTCAGAGAGCCATTCTTAAGGTTGCTACTTTCCGACCCATGCTTTTCCCAACCTTTGATCTGTATAAAAAATGCAAAGTTCTTACGGTCCGGCAAACTTTCATTCTCAACATCTTATTACAACAACACACACAGACTCCTTTTACACTAACTCAATCCTCACTTAGGCCACAGATATTATAATACTACGTACAGATACCCAATCCCATAGAAAGAAATGACACCTCCCTAAGTCTGGCAATTGAGCTGGCAATTTTTCGTCATCAAAATGTTCAACAGATGGCAGCATCAGCGATTCACTAATTGCCAGAGACTGTAGTTTTACAACGCCATCTAATGGTCGACCTACTTTTAAAACGTTTCGTGCCATCCTTTTTAATTAAAGTTTTATACTTCTGGTTTCAGAAAAACGTGTTAATAGATTTCTTTTATGTTTTTATGTAAAGAAATAGATTTAAAATAAGTTGTTTTATTTAAATTTGTGTCTATAATAGTTATTTTGTAGACAGGACAAATTGAGTAAAACGCCATCTATTGCAAAGAGCTCTAAACAAAATGATTAACAGATGGCTACTTTTATCATTATATGGGTTCGAATTGAAGTTAAAAGCTTCATTTATGTTTTTGTGTTGAAAAACGAGTGTGATTAGATAAATCAGCATTTAAAAAGGAAGTCTTGATTTTTACTAATCTTACTTCAGCCAAAATTTTGCCGTTTATCGCTGTCTAATGATTGTTAATTTCATAATGGTTACCTATGCTGCCATCTATGATTGTTTTTGAAGACTAATTATAAAATGTTCTAGTTGAGACCCCATGCTTAGGCGAAAGCACGAATTTTGCAAAGTACCCTTCACACGCTTTGCCTTCACTAAACGTTTCTATTACTACCTTGGGCCATATTTATATAACAGAATAAACAAACATATCTTTGTACATCAATCCTCTTACGAAATTTGTAAAAAGCAGTTATCATGCTTTCTATCCAGTTTGAACTACGACGACACTGAAGGTCTGCTTACTTCACAATCGTAGTCACTTCTCTAACACTCCGTTACTACACCCAACCTCTTTCCCTTCCGTTTACATACACACACACCACACCTCCATCACAAAACACTTACACACCACAGCTACATCACTAATCACATACACACCACAGCTACATCACTAATCACATACACACCACATCTACATCACAAAAAACACAATATTGCTAACACTTCACACACTTAGTATTATAAGTAACTTACGTTAAATCGATAAAGTCCTTAGCAGTCTCTATTTAAATCTTGTACTCCTTCTGTGGGAGTCTGGCCTGGCGAACCTTAATACAGGTTACCATGTAACCTAGCTAGGACGCCAGATCTATTATTTGTTACTCTTGTGACTTATCCATAAATTGTTAAATTATATTAATTGTAACAGACTGTACCACAATATTTTGAATAAATAAATAATTAATTAATTACTGTGGGAGAAAAGGGTGAATCATCAACGAATAATCACTACAGAGATGCCTCAACAGGATTGAAGAAAAAGGACATATTCCATCCCTAATTTTGAAGATACAGAAAGATTGGACACATGAAACAATTAAAAACCTCATCGGCCGTTACAGCAATTAGTTTCACCTTCAGTATAGAGCTAACAATAAAGTTGCTGTAAGTTGCCACTCAACAGATGCTCATCAACTTGTGAAGGAAGGTCGAAATGAAAACGCAGCGTTTCTAACTTACTCTCGCAAAGACGAAAAAGTACCAAAAACGGTGATAAAAGGCTTGCCACCCTACGTTCAAGAAGAGTTATGTGCCGAGCTCGATAAACTAGGATTTCCAGGAGTATCAGTCTCACAAATGACCCAAACATTGAGTACATTGACTTGCCCACCTTTTTTAGTAGTGCTTCCGGCTGGAACGGACATAGCAAAGTTTCGCAATATCAAATATTAATTAAATTGTGTGGTTACTATCCAAAAATTCATGCCCAAAAAGACTGCTGGGACTCAATGCATCAGATGTCAAAGCTTCGGACACGACTCGAGGAACTGCAATATGCCCGCTAGGTGTGTTAAATGTACGGAACCTCATGCGACGAGAGAATGTTCTAAAAAAGACCGCATTGAACCTGCACGCTGCTGTAATTGTGACCACAACCACCCTACTAACTTTCACAAATGCGAGACCCGTCTTGCTTACCTGAAAAGAGCGCAAGCTATGCGTGAGAATCAGTCAAATCGTCCAAATCGCGACTGCACCTCCTACTAACTTTCCACCCCCATTAAATAAACTCTCATATGCTGCTACTGTTAAAACCCACACCAATTATGATTATGCTCCTAACGAGCATTTGGACATACCCCCCGACCCTGTGACAAAAGAGATGTTTGAAATACTTATCTGTGTTAAAAAACTTAAACCACAATTTTCTGCCTGTGAATCTACGTTAGAAAAGGTTATGCTAGTCCTGACCCATCTTGGACAATATGTTTAATAGTCATGAGTTAAGACTTTTATCTTGGAACTCCGATGGAGTTCCTCATCAGTTGATATAATAGCTGTTTGTGAAACTAAACTTTCTTAAAATACTCCCCTAACAACACTAGCATTTACCTGCTATCGACAAAACAAACACCACAGTGGACGGGGATACACATCCTGATCTTATTCTGGCGCTAAATGTGAACAGTATACATGTGGTTCGAGCAATACCTGCCCTTTCATCTAGGTAATCACTTTCCCATACTTTTTACAGTGAATTGTCAATGCACTCGCAAACCAAATCCCAACCACTACCGATATTGTGATGCTGACTGGGATAAATACCGGTCCTTTCTTGACCAAAAGATTTCGCTAAACTCGAAGGTCATTAAAGCCGTACTACCTACATGAGTGTCTTACTGCTGGCAGACACAAATTTATTCCTAGTAAAGTACTCGTAAATACTTGCACAAAACTTCCTAACTACGTCGCAAAGGACAATGCCAGGTTTCGGCCTACACAACTAAATTCAAACGGTCACAAAGATTTTACTTACAATAATTTAAATATATACAACAATATATAAACAATATTTATTTCTTTTCGAGAACTTGTGTAAAAGAAAATCATTTTAATAAGTAATAATTTTATTATTAACGTTCTTGAATGACAGGTTTTCTTTTTTAAATAAAAAAAGTGTTCTGCCACTGTTTTCGATTATTCTCAATAATTAAAGCGATTTACTCTTTACTTTTTATTCACCACCTTACAATTGTCTTTTATTATTATTGTTTTTACCTTAATAATATGTTCACCGTGTTTATTGTAGATACATGTAGTATTTTTAAAGAATATGAAAACGAAATTCAAGAAATTGATTTTCCTGATCTGTGTTCGATAAATTAATCGCCATGTAATGGCAACCCTGTTAGGTTACGTCTTCTACAGTTGTGACAAAATCGCGCGCGCTTAAACTGACAGTGAGTTGACGATGAAGATGTCAAAACTCAAACATCTTTGTTGTTGTCGGTGTTTTTTAGGTGTACGTTTGTTAAATTCTCGAATTCCTCTGCGTTTGCGTTATAGCCTTTACTGTGTTTTATCCATACAACACATTTTGTGACAATGTCTTATCAACTACGTTGTATTAATTGTGGTATAAATGTGTTCCGGATGAAACGGCATTTAATTTACTCTGTAAAAATACATAACCACCAATTTAAAATGTCTGAATAACTTATTTTATAAAAGTTCAGTGTAAAAGTGGAAATCACAGAAAAGCTTTTGACATTAAACTGCACAAAAAGCCTAAGAATTTTCACTGTCCGTGACAAATTAATATTGAGCCAAAGTTGCAATGGACATCTGACATTAAGATAAGATAAATAATTTATTAATCAAATCGTGTTCTTACATTTCCTCATAACTAAAGTACAAAATAACTTATTCCTAAAATTATAGTAACAAAGGAAACATAATTTAAAAATGTTAACTTGTGGACTCCACACTAGGTCGAGCCTGTCTCGTGGAGTCCTTGAGAGTTTTAAACAATTTGACATTTCAGGGTCGTTTAATTGTAAGTGTATATATTATAATCATCGATCACTAATAAAGAACTAGATACACAATCAGCGACAAAAAGTGTCCTCACCAAACGCGCACCCATTTGAACATTGGGGTGCGCTTTTAATCTAGTGGAATTCGAACGCTCGAACGGTAAACACGCCTCATTGCTCGTATAAAAACTGTAAAAATAACACATCTAGAACGCTAAAAAAGGATGGAGTTTTATGTTTTCGGTAAGTAATAATATTATCATTATATTATTGTTATCACTTTATTGTAAATATTGATATTTTGTCAAGAAATCATCGTAAAACATTTTTTAAAATTAAATCCTAATAAATAGCACGAGTTATAAAGCATCTTAATTGTAAAGACTCTTAGTTAACGTATTTACTCGTACTATCGCATGCCCACTTAAATAGTTCGGGTTACGTGCGTTGACTCTGTTCCATTGTTGGAGACGCTATTGTTTCTTTTTTTATTTTATTATTAAAGAATGATTGTTTTGTTTTTTGTATTATGAGACTTCTTTACTGCTTCTATAAATATTATAGTATTATTTCATAGATTTTTATTTTTGTCTTTTTTGCTTTCCACGAGAACCAGTGAGGTGTGGAGAATGGATATCAGTCTAAAAGCCGACCCAAGGAAGCGTTGTATGTTCGAGGATTTTTTTAGAAAGTGATGACGAGTGATGGTGAGTGTGACTACGAAAAAAATGACAAGGCTATACAATACACGGAAAACATAAAAATCTATCGAAAAGACGACTATATAATAAACTCATTTCATTTCATGAAAAATAATAACATAGGTTAATTGTTAAACTCAGTTGTAGCTGTATTTTTTTTTAATCTAAATATTACGTCAACAATTTCTTTTTGATTTTACAAGAACTTTCTGTACCTACTTTTTATATTAAGTAACTATTGAATTTTGATATAAGTTGTTTGTCAAGCAATACCTTTATTATTTTACCACAAATTAAAGAAAAAATAAATAATATAATTTTTAGTTTAATTATTAATTTAATGTGGTGCCCAATCCAAAACCATCAATCAACTTTATTTTTTCTGACCACAATATACATAAATTATTTTACATTGGTCAGATTCGAGAAAGATACATAATTCTGGTAAGTTTATATATTGTGGGAGACTGGTGCCTAAGCTAGGCTGTGTAGGCCTGTGTTTCAGGACACCAGGATCACCCTTTACATTTTCTTTTTATAAATTATTTACTAAGCGCCATACGTATATGTACAAAACCATATTTACTTTTCAGGTAAATTATAATCATAACACTTATGCAACATAGACTAAGATATGCTTTATTACCTACACCAACTTTTTGATGCATTGACAAAAAAAAAAACATTTACCATTACAAACTAAAAAAAAATAATTGAACAGTTCAACTCCACTCACTCCTTGTCCTAGCGGCGACCCTCGGTCGTAAAGTTTTATTGCTTTCGTTTGGCACATTGTATTTCCGACTTTGAAACATGCTTGTAAGGTTGAATTTGTTTTGATGTATGTTGACCAGCGAGTATCGCTCGTAAAAAAATATTGCTTTTTGTACATAGCTTTGTGAATACAACTTTGAGCGTAGCGTTTAAGGTTGAATTTCCATTACGTATATTTATTTCAACTAGAATTTCGTAAACATAATTGGGGACAGTTTTAAGAGAACTTTTGCATGGGATTGTGTATCTAGTTTTTTATTAGTGATCGATGATTATAATACTATTTGTTTTGATAATTTTACGTAAAACAAAATTAAAAATTAAGATATGAAAAAATTATATAAGTACCTATGATCGTTAAAACAGTTGTTTGAAATTTGATGTGTCAAAGGAATGTGTTTAACTAATTTAATGTATGCCGGAGGTAGTGTGAGAGTGATATGAGTGAGTGTGTGTGTGTGTGTGAGTGGTATAAAGTATTTGTTATATAATATGTTATATAATATTTGTTATATAGTATGACATTACTCTAACGAAGGCTTCGGTTTCTGTGTAGGTTTGAGCTAACAGCCATTGTTTAATATTTTTTTTAACTTGGATGGTTCTTAAATTTTTGATGTCACAAATTTTCGCAAATTTATTGTAAACGAAACTGAGCATAAATTCTTGCATATGTTGTGCAAAGGCGGTTTTTACTACAGTAAGTGGACATTTGTAAATTCGTTGTTTAAGTAGTTCTTGATATTCTTTGGATTGGATTGTTATTCTGTGTTGTTTTAGTATTAATTTAAGGATGTATAACTGTCGGATATTAAGGACTGATGCTTCTTTATACAGGTGATCTGTAGGATAGCGAAAGTGTTTTCTATACATAACCTTAAGCACTGATCTTTGGGCTCTTTCCAATTGTATCATTGAGGTTATACCGACTCCGCCCCATACTGGTATGCAGTAGCAGAGAACTGACTAACATAATGCCACATACACATTGTTCATTGATCAAGTATAAAAATTAACTTCGTCGAAAGGAACAAAAAGTATCCATTTCAGAAAAAAAACTGCTACGGTCGGCTATAAATAAATTACAACGAAACATCAAGATAAAATATGGAACACTAAACTTTCGAAAGTTGACAATCCTAGCAACGATATTTGGCGATTAGCAGTCGTTGAAACCCAGATCAGACTCAATACCTCCATTTAAAACACCTGAGGGCACTTTTACAACCAACGTCCCTGAACAATGCGATGCTCTTGCCGATGCTTTCGAGATGAACATAATCCTCATTCGTGAGTGGTTAAGCGATAGTGTCGATAGGGACGTTCAGTCAGCCACTACTCACTTAAACGATTATGTTATAGACGAATTACACCAACCTGTTCGGTCAACTAAAGTCTGTAAAGTTATACGTAAACTCAAGACCAGAAAGGTTCCAAGTGATGACGATATACACAACTTTATGACCAGCTTATTATGAACGAGCATTTTGGCTTTCGTCTCACTCCACGGTGCAACAATTGGCTCGAGTCTGAACACATTTCATATCATCATAATCTTAAGCAGTCTAGCGGTATGTTCCTTCTGGGCATCGAAAAAGCTTTCGATACCGTCTGGCACGAGGGCCTGTTATACAAGCTCATTACTTGCGGCATTCCAATGGAGCTGGTAAAACTGATCCAATCTTACCTTAACATCCGCAAGTTCTGGTCCTACATTTCTAACCGTAAAAGTAAGACAGGCATTCCGTCCATGATGCAGTACCAGAATGTCAAGTGAAATGATCCCGATGTTGTCTGCAATATGTTTTCGGACTTTTTCTTGTCTGTATTTGAGCCCGTGTCACCCACGTGGGCTCCGCCGCAGCAGTGCGCAGAGAATGGTAGCTTAATTAGTATTTTGCATATCGATAAATCAAGAATACTCAGCGAGTTGAAACGGTTGGACCCCTCTAAGGGGGCAGGACCTGACGGTCTTCCGGCGGCCTTTACGGCTACGGCTTTTAAGGCTACGGCTTTTAAGGCTACGGCAGATAATATTTGTGAGCCGATCTATATCCTATTTAATAGATGTCTGCAGGACGGTGTCTTTCCGGTGGTGTGGAAGCGAGCAAACATTACCCCAGTGCATAAGGGTGGCTCAAAGCATGACGTCGAACAATATAGACCTATCTCGTTTCTGCCGACCTTGTCAAAGCTTTTTGAAAGACTGGTTCACAACGAGATTTACCCTCTTCTACATATAATACTGTTAATATTTGCTAATTACCTTTTCGAAGGTATTGATAGGCGTTTGCAAGTAGATGTGGACACTGATTTCAAAAAAGCCTTTGACAAGGTCGATCATGAAATTCTCCTGAGTAAAATTGCTTACAATGGAATACGCGGAAATTTATTGCGTTGGTTTGTATCGTACCTCGAAAAACGGTCACAAAGGGTTGTAGTTAATGGTCATCAGTCTGTCTCTGTTAGTATTACTTCCGGAGTTCCACAAGGCTCTATTCTGGGAGCGCTATTATTCATTATTTATATCAACGATATCAAAAAATGCTTTAAAAATTCCAAATTCTTGATGTACGCTGATGACTTGAAGGCGTTTCATGCGATACGTACTATGGACGACTGCCAATCTATTCAGGAGGACCTGGACAGACTAACTGCCTACTGTATTGAAAATAAGCTGCATCTTAGTGTCCCGAAGTGTAACTATATACACTTTACTAAGAAAAATTTCGTCTTCAATTTTAATTACAGCCTTAATTGTATCCCCTTAAATAATATTTCTGTAGTGAAGGATCTTGGGGTTCTCTATGATGGCAAACTGTCCTTGAACCAACATATCGAAGCCATAGTCAATAGTGCTTTTAAAATGTTTGGATTTGTGATGAGATCTTCAACAGACTTCAAGCGCACCTCAACCTATCTCTATCTATATAAGACGCTCGTTCGCTCCCAGTTAGAATATGCGGTCCCTATTTGGAATCCCTTCTATCAAAAGTACGTAGTTGGAATAGAAAGGGTTAGCGAAAGTACCTCCGTGCTATGTGCTACAGATGTTGTGGGATTAAGACTTATCTATCATACTCCCAACTTCTTGATAAGTACAAGCTTATCAGCTTGGAAAACCGGCGCAAATACCTGGAGGTCAACGTGCTTCACGATATTGTTCACAGTCATCTCGATGCCATTGATTTGACGAGTAAGCTGTGTTATTCTGTCCCTCGAACAGTTCATGTGCGTCAGGTTCGTGTTCGTACTCTGTTCGCGCTTAATTCTTGTCGCACTAACTCTGGCTTACGCTCCCCTATTCATAGAATTTTGGAATCCTATAATTCTAATTTCAATGATATTGATCTATTTACATGCTCGAAAAATAAATTGAAATCTTATATTATAATGAAATTATCTTTATTGTAAGCTTATTACTATGTTTTATGAATTGCATAATTTAAGTAATTGAAAATGTTTTTATCTGTTTTGGTTTTGTTACTTTTTTGTTTTATCTGTTTATATTTGTTAATTTTGGTAATGCTCGTCTAGTGGCAACCACTGATCTTAAAATATGATTTATTTGCGGATAATGTAGTGGACTGCAACATTGCTCCTTAAAAAGTTTGTAAACTATTGTATTATGTTTATGTTGTAGTTGTTTATTATCCCATAATAAACTAAAATAAAGTTTGTTGTCCGTATTGGTACTGACAGGTCTTCGACCCGGATCGTATGGGCAGGAGTTCCTCAAAGTTCGGTGCTCGGTCCCTACCTTCATTTTATTCGTGAGTGACATTCCTGTGCAGGTCCGTACTCACCTGGCTTGCTTTACCGATGATACAGCATCGTATACAAGCGATGATAACATCGACATTATCATAAGTAGACTGCAGTTTTTACTTGAACTACTTCAATCATACTTTAACAAGTTGAAGTTGAACGAATCCAAGACCGAGGCGATACTTTTCACACGCCAACGTACCCACCCAAAAAGAAAATTAAAAATCGCTGGGCAATTCATTCCATGGAGCACATAAGTTCATTATCTTGGCGTTACATTGGATAAAAAGCTCAACTGATCAAAGCACATTAATTAATAAAAATACGCGTTAAAGGAGCTCAAGCACTCGGTTGTCTCAGACCTATACTTAACCGAAAAAGTAAGCTGAGCGCTAATACCAAACTTAGATTATACACCACTCTAATAAGACCTTGCATCACTTATTCTTGTCCGGTATTGAGTAGCACTTGTCAATCTAATTATAACCAGTTACAAATAATGCAACATAAATCAGTTAAAATTGCCTATAATACTCCGTTTAAAACTAACCTTGAAGCACTACACACTAATATAAAATTACCCAGCATTACCAAATTCATATTAAAATTAACACGTAAATTTTACAACAAAAATAAATGTCATCAAAATACATTGATTGCATACATAGGTCAAATAAAGCTGAAAGACTTGCGACTTATCGATAGATACGGTACATACAGTCTTACACGTACATTCTGAGTTTGTTTCGGCCTTTCTTCTCAGAGTAGTCAGATAGGAAACGCCGACCTCATCTAGTTTAAAAAAAATGTTTGACGTGTAAAAGTGTTTGTACAAAGCCACTTACAGAAATAAAAATCATTTATCATTTACAAGCTTCCCCATCAAAGAAAAGAAAGAAAGAAAGAAAAGAAAAATATTTTATTTGGGACACGCACAGGGAATACAAATAGTAAAAAATAAAAAATAACAAACAATGTATAAACTAACAGAATAACAACAAAAAACAGTAAAAAGACCTGTGCGAGGCCAAAAAGGCTCCTATCTCAGCATAATGCTGCGATATTTAAAAAAAAAAATAACGCAGCGCTGATATTCTGACAGGGCCCGATAATGATGCCATCACTACGTGTTGTTCGCGCACAATACTGATATCGCGTCGTAGCTGGGCCTGTGTGTTGCGCCAGCGCTTCCCCGTTCTCACCGTATACAAGCTTATACTTACTTGCACGCGCGGAGGCGCGGTAGCTCGTGCGCCGCTGGTGGCCACGCGTGATCACCTGAGCTACCGCTTGCACCGGTCGCACTTACGCTGAGCGCGTAGTTAAGTATTTGCTGCTACCCTCTAATTTTTATTTTAGTTTTTACAAATGAAATTATTACAATAATTTCATATGTTAATGTAATATGTTTAAGGCTGTAATTTTGTGTAAAAAATATTATTATATACTTAATAAAGGTGATCGGCTAGGATCACCTTTATTAAGTATATGTCGGCGTCACCGTTAGCGGTAGGTACAGCGGGCCGAGTTACGCTTTGCAAAGCGGGACGTTCGCCTTCCCACTCTCCCCACTTCTCAAGTAACTTAATGTAAGCTAGTGCGCAGCGAAGAGGGGGATCATTCTTGTGGCAGGCTCGGCCCGGTGCGCCTACTGTAGCGCCTAGAGCTATTATCGCGATCTATTTAATTAATTAACAAGCTGTCGGAATACATAAGTTGGTTACTGCTATATCTCAAACTTTCATTTAATATGTCGGACCTCTGCCTTCAGGTTATTTCATGGTGATTATTTTATAAGAAATTGTGAGTGAAATAAAGTGATTGTGCTGTAACTAGTATCTCTATTTTCTTCGCCCGACAATCCACGCCTACTTACAAAAGTGCAAGTGTAATATCGCTGATGAGGGCCTATCCCGATATCAGAACTGGGATTCGAAGGGCAAAAACCTGAAGAAAATAGTGATGACAGTGAAGTGTGGACCAACGTCTAATCTATTCAAAATATGGAGTTTTTGCTATCACGACTTCCGGCAACCGCTTAACCGCAAACTTCAAATTTCACCGCAACTGCGCGACTGATTCGGTTTGATCGTGATAATGACAATAGCTTCAATGGCACATCTCATCGTTGAAGCACAACGGACCAAAAATCAATTGATTGAAGCAAGTGGCAGTACGAACCTTTGAACGAAGTGAAGAATTCGAATCGAGCACCAGCACCGGAGAGTCGTGATACGAACCGTCTCACCTGTTACGTGTATGGACAACCACATCATCCGGTGAGCTCGTTCCTTTTCTTTTTAATAGATAATCTGGTAGTTAGTTTGTAGCTTTTGGCTTTGTCAAAAATTCCAGGGCACTATGCGCTGTGATTTAGTTTACCTTACAGGTATACCTGTGTAAAGAAAACGTTATTTATGAATCGAAGAATACTGAGGCGTGGTGAAATTCAACACGTCGCGCGTCGGTGTCCTTTTTGTTTCATGTTGTGCCTGTTAACTCAATTACAGAACCAGTTATTATAGGTAAGGATCTATTAGATAGTAGATCCATGTACGTACGGATATTGCAAAATTACATTCTATTTGGGGTAAGAAAGTTAACGTTACTAAAGAGTTTCATTATCATATACCTACCACAACATCAAAACTGACCTACATGGTGAAGATAAACTCGCATTAGTTCAGTGCGAAAGGATGATTGATTCTTTATTGGTGGTATGGTGTTTATGGTTAAAGAAATTATTTCTCGATAAGAAATTACAAAGATTTCACTTACTTGAGAACGTTTTTAAACTTAAAATATAACTTGGACACACAAACTAAGCAGCTATTGTTTGAATTAAATCATCTAAGTTGTAATACCATTTCTTTCGTACGCAAATAACATTATTAACTAACACAAAACTTAAAACTTTTCGATCCACCCGCAAAATAAATAATTACCGTAGATAAGGAATGCGATCCCGGTGCCACAATAAAGCAATGCAGTAGTAGGGCAAGTCTGTTTAATGTAGTAGTGTTTGATCACTTAGAAAGTGATAAAAAAATAAAAAATAAACCGAACGTTTAGTTTGCATTCTTTACTTCTACAGGTAGCTTATTACATTGTTGCACTCCCGCAAAAATAATTGTTCTCTCGCCATTTACTGTCCACACTCGCGGTAGTAAAATGTGATCCTTCCTACTATTGCTGCGATTGTGTACCTAACTGCCTCGTTGGTCTAGTGGTCGCAATCGCTACTGCTGAGCATGAGGTCCTGGGTTCGATTCCCAGGTCGGGCAACGTGTTATTGAGTTTTTCTATCTGGAATTTCTCAGTAGCAGCCCGAAGTCTGGATTTGTGCCCGGTAGATGGCAATAGGCTCGCCCCCTATTACATGGGACTTAAACATAACTGGCGAAATGTGGGTGTGCTATAGGTACACCTCTGCCCAACCCTTCGGGGAAACAAGGCGTGATGTTATGTTATTATGTGTACCTAATGTATTTTTGTGTGAATGAACTTACTTAGAATTTTTAAGTATTCTGGTGCAATATGCAGGAAGTTGTTTAATATTCATGAGTTTCGTTTCCCTGTAAATTTTAACTGTAGGTGTAAGGTAATCGTAGTGAAATAAAAGTTTAATAATTTTATTTTGAGCGATCTGTAGGTCCTTTAGATTAGTTTTTGGCGGTTTGCCCCATATTTCACGTGTTTTACGTTAAGAATCTTGAATCAAATTAAAAGGGCCTATCAAATGGAGAGACAAGATATTTACAAGAAAGTGATCGAAATACTAACATCAGAACGGGTTCTGACTAAAATGATTTGACTGGAACGCACTGATTGAACTTCACACTTGTGTGCTGGGCCTCAAGGGATTGTTCGGGGCTCACTCCATCCTATGCTTAGGGTTTCTGCATAATGTTATACTGTACATTTAGACATCGCGGAGAAGTTGTGTGGAGAAATCAATGGTAGGGAGTATTCTTGTCATTGTTGACTCTTTCACTAAATGAGTCCTTCTCGAGTGCACTTCTTAGTTGGATGCAGCAGGTGCAGATGAAGCACAAAAGGAGGCTTTGTCTTTTCGGTGCGACTTCGCGGATCATTTCGGATCGGGGTGGGTATTGTATTGGCGCAGACAGAGCAATTTTATGGTGAACATGGTGTAGAGTTGCACCTTGTTGCTAACGGTTCTGGCAGGGCATGTGTTCGGGTAGAGAGAGTCATGAGGACATTGAGGTGCTTACTTGTTATAATCGAAAGTGAATCTGGTGGGACCTGGCGCGGCGAGCTTCTCGAAGTGCAGCTAGCGACGGATGGTGCAAGGTCTAGGGTAACTCAAACAGAACTTGTGTTTGGGACTCGGGCGCGGTTTTTAAGTGTGGCTTCATATTCTGAGTCTGGGTTTCGGTTACATTTGGGTGAAATTCGTAAGATAGCATCGGCGAATATTGGGAGAGTTGCTGCGTCACAGTGGGAAAAATGAGACCGTTCTACAGTTGTTATTCCTACTTCATTGAATGTTACAGGGGGGGGTTCGATTGGGCTTCGCAGGGAGCACAGACTTCCCTTTGTTGTGTGTCTAATAGAGAATGCAAATATGGTCGTAAGCATTTTCGTGCAATGCCCGGTGGAAGTGAGGGCTTGGTGCATTTAGCTACCACTTTGACTGGTAGCTTGAAGGAGGCCGAGGTGGCGGCAGTCCGCGATTGACGAATGGAGTGGGCGTCGTCGGGTGGTTTTAGTGATGCTTTGTCTATTTGTAGTTCACGTACGTTATCCGCCAGCTCTGGAAACCTCTCGGCCTCGAAGAGTGAAGAAACGTAATTAAACGTAACATTGGTACTAATCTGTGAGATAAAGTAAGGGTCCGACTCATGCGGGTTGACGTCCTATGGTGTGTGTTATCGGGTAGTCTAAAGAACTGGCTTATGCAGGCCGATGTTCTGGGTCATATTATAAAGTGATCGTCTAGTCTGAGAGGCTATGAGATCAATGGAGATATGTGTGGTACTAGTGAGTGATCGGAGAGACGCTGATTGGCTGCCTGGTCCATGTTATCTGGAGAGATAACTAGCTCAAGGGAGGCCTATTTAAGTTGTCCGGCTCAGCTCCTAAAGGTTGATTTTGTGGGTTATAAAACGTTGTAATGTATGTCACCGATGGACGAGCGTACAAAGTAATGTATCTACCAGTTTTATTCTTTTTACAGAAAAATGGGCCCGCAGTGACTTTAAGGGGATGGAGACGCACAAGGACGTGCGAATGTCAGTCTGGCCGTGACGGCGCTTCAATACTTAAATTAGTGTTATTTAGTTTTCATAGATGTCGTTTGTTAGTTTAGAGTGTTGTGTGTGTGAACATGAATTATGTGTCTGCTACGACACATTCAATGACATGACACTGACACAACACAGAACGCTTATGCACCTTGAAGTGACATTTTGCTGGCTGTATGACATGAGACTCGGTCGGCATCGCACAGGCGTGCTACGCATTCGGTGGAGTGTCTAAGTCAAGTCTATTCTTAAGATTAAATTAGTTTGTTTCTGTTATAGGCTCTAAAGTAAATGGTGGTAGTGAAACTATCAATGAACATAGCATGTGTGGATTGTTGAGACAAGTATTTTAATACATTTGATTAAATTATCTACTGGGACCATTTTAGTCCGGACTAACAAGAGACAAAAAAAAAGACTAATAAAGAGACTAAAAAAAGAGACTAAAAAAAGAGACTAAAAAAAGAGACAAAAAAAGAGACAAAAAACAGACAAAAAAAAGAGACTAAAAAAGAGACTAAAAAGGAGACAAAAAAGAGACAAAAGAGAGACAAACAGAGACAAAAAAAAAGAGCAAAAAAAAGAGAGAAAAAAAAAACTGTATAAACTGGAGTGATCTTGTAGGGTCATTCATGACCGGACCAAGCAGTAACAATCCTGAAGGGTTTGTTATAACCGGACCAGGAGATTATAACTCTGTAGGGTCGTAAAACCGGACCAGGAGGTTATAATTCTGAAGGGTCATTTGACCGGACCAGGCGGTTATAATTCTGAAGGGTCGCTGGACCGGGCCAGAAGATTATAACTCTGAAGGGGTAAACCGGACCAGATTGCTAAAGTTCTGAAGGCTCAATAACGAGCGGTCCCGAATTAGTAGTAAACTCTGCAGGGCTGAACCGGACCAGATTACTAGTATAAGTCCTAAAGGCTCAACATTGAGCGGTCCAGAGTTGGTTGCATAGTCAGTAGGGATGACCTGGATTTTTTTGCTCATCGAGATTGCTAGTCAGGATGAACGAACATTAATAATAACGTGTCTTTTTAGACAATGCTTGATGAGTCTACGCGTACGAGGACGTCCGCACGTCAGTATGGCCGTGTCGGCGTCACCGTTAGCGGTAGGTACAGCGGGCCGAGTTACGCTTTGCAAAGCGGGACGTTCGCCTTCCCACTCTCCCCACTTCTCAAGTAACTTAATGTAAGCTAGTGCGCAGCGAAGAGGGGGATCATTCTTGTGGCAGGCTCGGCCCGGTGCGCCTGCTGTAGCGCCTAGAGCTATTATCGCGATCTATTTAATTAATTAACAAGCTGTCGGAATAAATAAGTTGGTTACTGCTATATCTCAAACTTTCATTTAATATGTCGGACCTCTGCCTTCAGGTTATTTCATGGTGATTATTTTATAAGAAATTGTGAGTGAAATAAAGTGATTGTGCTGTAACTAGTATCTCTATTTTCTTCGCCCGACAATCCACGCCTACTTACAAAAGTGCAAGTGTAATATCGCTGATGAGGGCCTATCCCGGTATATATATTAATATTTTTTGTAAAAGTGTTGTTATTATTATAAGTGTAACTGTTACTTATTTTTTTAAGTTCTATATCTATCTAGTTCTATATCTATCACTTAATCATCCTAAAACAGCGTACAACCTACTTACTATACATGAGATAGAGCTCGCATTACTGAGCTTCGCCTACAGTGTAACTGTAAATTTTTTAAGTTCAACAGCTATGTATATTTTATGTCAATAAAGGTTTTTTATAAACTAAAAAACTAATAAGGTTCAGACAAAAAGCCTAACAAACTGCCTGCGGCCACGCAGAGAGTTCGCAAAGAATGAAAGAACTTAAGAAACTAGACGAGAAACCTAATGCCTCCAATTTCATCAAGAGCACGTCATTGTCAACCCTGTCGAACGCTTTGCGGAAATCGAAATAGAGACCATCCACTTGCCCCCCCCCCCACTGTCTAAAACCCCAGAAATGAAATCAACGTGATTCATAAGATTCAAATTGACTGATGAAGCCGTGCTGGGCATCGGATAGAAACGCACGTCTCAAGCGCATCGGATACGTTTATAGATGCACGTTCGTGTCGTTTGAGGGACCAATCCTCCGAGCTGGAGGAGTCTGGAAGGCAACGCGGTCTCTCCCAGGATGGTCCTGATTCCTGATGAGGAGAGCCAGTCGGCCCCAAAGGTGCTAAGGGGTCAGAGTGGGCGAGGCCGCGCGGTGGCGGGCAGAGTTTGCGCTTGGCTGCCGGACAAAGGTCGCGAAGAGGAGGGGCGTGTTGCGCGGTCGGAGTCTGACCAGCCGAGCCAGCCCAGTGAGTCGACCTGTCCAGCCGTGTCAACGCCACGAAGGGACGCCGCCCTGAAGTGGCCAGCCGCAGCGCGGCTCTTTTCAGAGTCGTCAGGTGGTGAGCCGGATGCCGCTGGCGGCTCCAAATCGGAGTGATCCCAGACCTCTGAGGTGCTTCCGCTGCCAGTTGGGCAACCACGTGGGAGTGCAATGAACCTCCGGCCGGTAACCGGGTTGCGAGTAAGGCCTGCGCTCCACCCGCCAAAGCCAGGGGCGGGGGCAAACCCTCTGCCACCGCCGTCACCGTCGCTGCCGCCTCCACCGTCGTCGCCAACGCAACCGTCGGGGCTGGAGGACCTAAGCGGCTCAGTGGCCCTAATTTCGTCGGCCCCCGTCGGTACCCTGTCCCTCGAGGACGTCAAGAGGGGATGGGGTTGAATGGCAGCACGGTTCGGGGAGATAGTGGTGGCGAGAGTTCGTTTTGGGGAGAAGTATACCCCATACTTATAACGGGGGATAAACTCCGCCCATGGGCTCTCCTACTGACGCAGAGTCTCCGCCCCAGCTCGTGGAGGACGTGGTGAGCGCTTTGATCTCTTCGCAAGGGGAGCGTACTCCCCCGCCCATGACTCATGGATGAGGACCACACCGCCGACGATGATGGCATATTAGAGTAGCTCCACTCTGTAGCGGACGCGTGCGTGCGTGTAAGCAACGATCGCGCTAATTATTAACTAATATTGGATAATGCAGTGCCAAAAGTGTAAGAAAAAACTAACGAGTAATGGATCTCACTTCTTATGTCAAGGTACTTGCCAAGGAACATTCCATAGGAATTGTGTAAAGTTTGCAATAATTGTGAAGATGAAGAATCCAAGGAAGAAGAGCAGGAAGTGGAGGGACAAGGGTTCGAAAAAATCCTAAAGGATATGGAAGTGGATGGTCTCTATTTCGATTTCCGCAAAGCGTTCGACAGGGTTGACAATGACGTGCTCTTGATGAAATTGGAGGCATTAGGTTTCTCGTCTAGTTTCTTAACTTATTTTATTCTTCGCGAACTCTCTGCGAGGCCGCAGACAGTTTGTTAGGCTTTGAGTCTGAACCTTATTAGTTTTTTAGACTATAAAAAATCTTTATTGACATAAAATATACATAGCTGTTGAACTTAAAAAAATTACAGTTACACTGTAGGCGAAGCTCAGTAATGCGAGCTCTATCTCATGTTTAGTAAGTAGGTTGTACGCTGTTTTAGGATGATTAAGTGATAGATATAAGATTATACTCGTACAGAAATAACATGTAAATAGTTATAGGCACGTGTTATTTAATCTTACAGAAACAGATGGTGTAATAAGTAAATAATAGCCGCTTTAGAAAGTTAGCCAGATCTTTGTAAATCTACGGCGTTCGGGAAATTTGGGTTTTTATGTATTTGTTTATTGCCGAGCGTCGTAGTAAAGTTCATTGTTTATTAGATATTTAAATATTTTATTATTGATTGCGTAAATAAGGGTATTGTCGGCGCCCATTGATAGCATGTGCATTTATTTTATAGTTTGTAGTAAAAATGTGTGCAGCCATTGTTTTCCTCGCACCAAATGTAGCTTCTATAGTTTTGACTAAACAATAGCTTAGTGAGTTTTTTGTTAACACCCAAAGTGTGGGAAATAAAAGGGCACATAAAAGGACAGGCTATTTCTCCATAGATCACTACCCGGGGAGTTAGGTATAGGGTTTAGGCTACGTAGGGAAATTTTCTCTTTCCACCATTCCTTCCCTAATATAGTTCCCGCTCCGATCATGGAGGACGCCGTCCTCTTGGCGTTCCTCAAAGAGGTCCTATTAAAGGACCCCGAGTTTTTGGCGAAATATGGCGCCAAAATAAGCCAAGTCTCCAGTCCCACTCCGTCTCAAGGCGCACTCGCTAACTTCAGCGTCGCGCTTGAGAGCCCGCTATCGCCACCTGCATGCGAACAAGGCATTCCGCCCTTTGTTCCGGCAAACAATGTTCCGGCTAATATCTCTGCCCCCATTGTTTCACCCTCTATTGTACCGGCAGATAATACTTCGGCCGCTAATCCGGCCCCTATTGTCTCGCCCGCCTTTGTTCCGGCCGCCATTGTCACGGCCGCCATTGTTCCGGCCGCCATTGTCTCAGAGACAACGCAGCTGCGCGCCGCAGCAATAAACACGACTCGCCCGGAGAGCATGGACACGTCAGTCCCACTCTCTGAGGATGAAGCCCGCACCTCCTCCTCCGGCGACGACGACTTCCAAGTAGTCGTTAAAGGAGGCAAGAGGAAGGCTAAATCCTCCGCCCCCGCTGGCCCGGTCACAAAGGCCCAGAAAAAACAGGACGACTTATCGTCCAGCTCCACTTCCGCCCCTAGTCCGCGGGCCAGTCGCCCCGCCAGCCCTATGGCTTGCCCACCCGCTCCTACCGCGAGGAAGCAGAAGCCCCCTCCCCCGATATACGTCCAGGAAAAGTCCAAATGGACTGAAATCTCTAAAATGTGTGTTGATCGCAAGATCAACTATACTAACGCCCGATCCACCCTCCAGGGGATCAAAGTTACGGTCCCCACGTCTGCGGACTTTAGGGACCTCTCCCGCGCCCTACGTGAAAGGAACTACTCAATTCACACTTACTCCCTTCCGGAGGAAACCCCTACCTACACGCGTCGTTATTAGGCGCGTTCCACAGGAAATCTCCACCGAGGAGATTAAGAGCGACCTTATCTCACAAGGCATACCAGTTTCCGCCGTCCATCGCTTACATAAAGCGAGACAGGGCCTAGTCTACGACATGGTCCTGGTCATCTGTGACCCCACAGACGGTCACCACCCGATTTTTAAAGTTAAGTCGGTGTGTTCGCTCTCAGGCATCTCAATAGAGAAGCCTTACAGAGCTCAATTAATTGGACAGTGTCATCGCTGCCAATTATATGGTCACTCGCAGTCCAACTGCTATGCCACCCCTAAATGCGTCAAGTGTCTAGGAGAGCATGGCACCGCCGACTGTACCCGCCCTAAAGATAGGGAACTATGTTTAGAGCCTCCCAGCTGTGTACTCTGCGGCCAATCGGGACACCCGGCAAATTACCGGGGCTGTCCTAAGGCCCCGAAGTCCTCCTCTCCCAAACTCGCGAAACGCGCGAGCGACCGCCAGCACAGGGAAAGCCCCTGGGGAAAGCCTCCTTCCGCGCTGATGCCGGAGCGGCTCAGTCCGCAGAGGCCGTCTCCCTGGGCTAACCTAAATCACCTGAAGGCTCCCGCAGCTTCGGTGCCCTCTATCCCCGCGCAACCGACGCAACCCGCTCAACTTCCAGCGCTCATGGCTTCCGCCATCCCAGCGCCTTTGGTAGCCCCCGCGGCCCCTACGGCCTCTCCAGCGAAACCTCAGGGAACCCAGGGCCGAAACAGCGCCCAAATTATACTTAGTACATACGCGGCTCTCTTCACCACCGCCGCGGACAAAATGGCGGAAGAAATCGTTGCTGCAAACGGCAACGCACTCCGCCTTATGGAAATCCTCAGCGCGTATCCCGAGATCGCGCAAGTTCTACACTCACTCAAATATTAATTTCAATGGATAATACGAGAGTAAACAGTAACAAACCCCGATCCCTTAAATTAGGCTTCTTCAACGCAAATGGCGTTTCAGGTCAACGCGATGAGATCGCCGTTTTCCTCCGCGACCATCAGCTTGACATCCTCCTCATACAGGAAACCTTTTTAAAACCGCATCACCGAAACCCGAATATTGCCAACTATAAACTAGTTCGCAATGACAGGTCTCGATGCCACAAGGGTGGCACACTAATATACTTTAGGAAATCTTTGTATTGCATCCCTATCGACCCACCTTCTCTCTTCTCCCATCTGGAGACCTCTATCTGTCGGCTCGGCATGACTGGTCATCAACCGATCACCATCATCTCTGCTTATATTCCACCAGACAATGGTCCGGAGGATCCCATCTCGTTCCAAAAGGACTTCACTGCCCTCTTCGGTATGAGTGACTCCGTCATCTTGGCGGGGGATCTTAATGCCAAGCACCCGGCGTGGAATAGTAGCACAACTTCAACCAGAGGTAGGTTAGTTTTCAAGTTAGGCGAATCCCTTTACTTTGACGTCATCGCTCCAATGAGCCCGACTCACTTCCCAGGTATTCCTAATCACCTTCCCGATGTTCTCGATGTAGCGCTGCTCAAGAATGTGAACCTCCGTTTGCAATCGATTGAGACGTTCCACGAGCTAAACTCTGACCACCGCCCTGTAGTCATGCATCTTGCACCCTACTCGGGCCCGATCGACCCCAACCGCCCCCCTCAGACCCAGACGATAACCGACTGGAGGAAAGTAAGCGAAAGACTGAAATCCACCACGTCGCCTCACTTAGACACCATCCCCGATCACTTAGTGTCAGTCGCCGACACGACGGCCGCAATCGACTCGTTTACAGAGCACGTACAATCCGTATTGACGGATTGTTCACGGGAAGTTCCGGTGATGGAAGACCATCGCTGGAAACTACCTGCTGACGTACGTGACCTGATAACCGAGAAGAACGCGGCCATCCGTGCCTACGACTCCTTCCCTTGTGACGCGAACAAAGCCCACATGCGCCATTTACAGCGTGCTGTAAAGAAACGCATAGGGGAGGTTCGCTCTGAGGGCTGGAACAAGATGCTCAGCGAACTCGAGCCCACTCATCAAGCCTTCTGGCAATTACAGAGGAAATTGCGTTCCTCAGAAGAGGTCTCTATGCCTCCTCTCATCCGCCCCGACAATAGTGTCGCTTTCTACAGTCCCGATAAGGCTGAATGTCTTGCCGACAGCCGTCCCAATGTTCTCCCAGCTCCCAACCAGTAGACCAAGCTCACCTGAACAAGGTCGACGCTGAAGTCGAACGAAGAGCCTCCCTCCCTCCCGTCGAAGACCCTGATGATCCTCTGCCTCCCGTCACTCCAGACGAAGTGCACGACATCATTAAAGGGCTCCACGCTCGTAAGGCCCCCGGTTCGGATGGTATTACCAATAAGGTATACAAACTCCTTCCTGCCCCTCTAATAATGCTTATGACCGCCATCTTCAATGGCGCCTTGAGCAACAACATTTTCCCACAAGCATGGAAAGAAGCCACCGTCATCGGTATCCCAAAGCCAGGCAAGCCAAAGTCTGAGCTCTCCAGCTACCGCCCTATTAGTTTACTCAATGTTCTCGGCAAAATCTACGAGAGGCTTATTTATAAGCGTCTCAAAGACTACGCCGAAGCAAAGAGCCTCATACCAAACGAGCAGTTTGGTTTCCGTAGCCAACACTCGGGCACCCAACAGGTCCACCGTATAGTAGAGCACTTATGCGCTGGTCTGCAGCGTAACGCGACGACGGGTGTGCTATTCTTCGACATAGCGAAAGCCTTCGACAAAGTCTGGCACAACGGCTTGATATACAAGCTCTACCAACTAGGAGTGCCAGATCGTCTCGTGCTCATCTTACGAGACTTTTTGTCGAACCGGACCTTTCGCTATCGCGTCGAGGGAGCACTCTCGTCCCCTCATCCTATTCGCGCCGGTGTCCCTCAGGGTTCCGTACTATCTCCTCTCGCCTTCACGCTGTTCACTAGCGATATCCCAAAAAGTAAAAAGGCTCAGTTGGCTCTCTTCGCCGACGACGCCACTGTCCCAACGCTATAGCTCGTACTCTCCAAACCTCCGCAAACGTCTTAGGCGCTTGGTTCCGGAAATGGAGAATCGAGGTCAACCCCGATAAGAGTCAGGCGGTTCTCTTCTCGAGACGTCGTCGACTCCCTCCCCCACTTCCCAGCCCGATCACTATGTACGGCAAGCCAATCCCTTGGGAGAAGCAAGCCAAATACCTAGGCGTGATCCTCGATGAAAACCTTACCTTTAAGGCTCATATTAAGGCGGTTCGCGCGCGCGCCTCCTTCGCTCTTAGCAGGCTCCAATTCGTACTGACAGCCCGTAGTAAACTGTCCCTCAAATGCAAGCTCCGCATCTATACCGCAGTCATCCGTCCCATCATGACCTATGCCTGCGTTGTATTTGCGCACGCTCACCCACGTCATCTCCATAAGATGCAGACCCTCCAAAACCGTTTCCTCAGAAGGGTCACGGGTGCCCCCTTCTATGTCCGTAATATAGATCTTCACGTCGACCTCAAAATGCCAACCATAAAACAGTTCATGAAACGCTTATCAAAGCGTTTCTTCGACTGCGGCATCAAACATTCTAACCCCCTGATTACAGCGGCCGCCCGCTACACTCCCTCTCGCATTAGCAGTATTCGCCGACCAAGGCATACTTTAATCGACCCCGACGACGCCACTACCCTCCTCCAGGAGAGTAGTAAGGCCACTAGCACGCTACATAAGCCCAAAACCCGATCGCTGTCCTACCGCCCTCGCCGCCGAGGCCCGCCGCGACGCCCAAATCGACGCCCCTCCCGACCCTTGCTCGAGCCAGCCCGCGCCGCTGAGCCTGTAGCTTTAAATTAGTCCGTTAATAATACCAATCCTGATCCAGCTAGTCATTTGCTGCCCTCTTCCAGCGACGCCCTAAGCCGAGGTTCGTACCCCACAGGGGGTGCCCTTAGCGTTGTCGCTTAGTTTTAGTTAGTATATAAGTTTAAGTACTGGCTGGAGGCCTTAATTTATTAGGGAATCCACAGGCAAGTCCGCTTAAGCAGACGACAACCGCATAGGTTGACCTGCGAGATGCCAAACAAACAAACAAACAAATCCATAGATCACTCACTGGACGCTCGACTCTCGCCGCGGACGGACGTGTCTGTGCGCTCTCCCGCTCCCGGCCCAGTGTTGTGTTTCCTGTTCCTACTCGTCGCTACCACGTGACGTCATCGTAGTCGCCCCGACTACTCCGACTTAAAATCAAATCAAGTAATTGATTTGATTTTAATAAATCAAAAAGTGCCTTTTTCAAGGCAAATCTCTTTTCTTTAACAGACTTTCGTGAGTAGCTTCACTAGGCCCCTTCTGGGTAAAACCACATTTTCGTGGTCCTCGGTTGAAACCTTACGGTGACAACGAAGCCGAGTGGGGTGTTGTCCCACTCACACCCGCCGAACCCCTTCAGGGCGAGGCAGTCAATTGGACGGGTCCCAGAGTTAACCGGCCTTGGGGGATCTCCTAGTCGGCTCTGGTGTACAGTTTTCCTTCCTCAGCTACTCAGCTAGTGTCTTTAGGGTGTGTCTACACCCTTCGCGCTAGACTGGTCAGGGCCCCGTTCGCACAATAAGACTGGCGACGGTTTACAAGCTTAGGGCTCACCAATAGGTACTCACCTCTCTGTCTACACCCGACAGAGAGGGTCACACAACCCCGGGCCCATCCACCAAAAAAAAAAAAAAAAACACAGTTTTTTTTGAGACACTCGACGCTCGAATCTCGCCGCGGACGGACGTGTCTGTGCGTTCTCCCGCTCCCGGCCCAGTGTTGTGTTTCCTGTTTCTACTCGTTGCGACGACGTGACGTCATCGTAGTCGCCCCGACTACACCGATTCAAAATACAATCAAGAAATTGATTGCGATTTTAATCAATAAAAAAAGTGCCTTCTTCAAGGCAAATCGTATTTCTTAATCAGACGTTCGTGAGTAGCTTCACTAGGCCCCTTCTGGGTAAAACCACAGTTTCGTGGTTCTCGGTGGAAAACATACGGTGCCAACGAAGCCGAGTGGGGTGTTGACCCAATCACACCCGCCGAACCCCTTCAGGGCGAGGCAGTAAATTGGACGGGTCCCAGATAACCGGCTTTGGGGGGGAAAAGCAAAACTGTCACCGGAGCCGACTAGGAGTCGGCTCTGGTGACAGTTTTGCTTTTCAGCTACTCACCTAATGTCTCTAGGGTGGGTCTACACCCTTCGCGCTAGACTGGTCAGGGCCCCGTTCGCACATTAAGATTGGCGACGGGTTTACTAGCTTTGGGCTCACCAATAGGTACACACCTCCCTGTCTACACCCGACAGGGAGGGAACTCATCCCCGGGCCAATCCACCCGGGGAGTTAGGTATAGGGTTAGGCTACGTGGAAACATAATTTCCACCATTCCCTCCCTTAAGGTAACGGACTGGAGGAAAGTAAGCGATCGCTTAAAATCCACCACGTCCCCCCACTTGGACCCGATCCCCGATCATTTTGCCTCTATAGCTGACACGACGGCCGCGATCGACTCATTTACAGCTCACGTACAATCAGTCCTGAACGATTGTTCAAGGGAAATTCCAACGACGGAGGACTGTCGCTGGAAGTTGCCGGACGATGTACGCGAACTGTTGAATGAGAAGACGCGGCTGTCCGTGCCTACAGCAACTTCCCCTGCGACGCGAACAAAGCCCATATGCGTTACTTACAGCGTACTGTAAGAACACGCATAGAGGAGCTGCGTTCCGCCGGCTGGGACAAGATGCTGAGCTAACTAGAGCCCACCCACCTAGCGTTCTGGCAACTCCAGAGGAAACTTAGATCCGGAGAAATAGTCTCCATGCCCCCCCCCTTATCCGTCCCGACAAGACCATCGCCTTCGATGATGTCGACAAGGCTGTGCTTCTAGCCGACAGTCTAGAAGCCAAATTTATTTATTTATTTATATTTATTTATTCAGACAACCATTGATCCATTAATTACATTAATACATTTAAAGTTACATTAATACCGTTAGTATGATCTTAAAAACTATGTTAGTACCTAATATCTAAGAGGGACTTTGTCCTCTGGGTGAGGTTCCACACCAGTGGGCTGTCCAACTTATTGCATATTACATTCAGGATGCTGTTACTGCTCCCACGCAATCTGCTTAGCAGTGAGGCTGTCTTTTTGCGCCATGTTGCATCAAAGCCGTCTGTGCGAGACTCAGCGAACATTGTTGACGCACTGCAGAAGCGTGGCAGACGTAACAGCGCCCTGTAGGCATTGTTATACTGGATACGAAGAGAATTGCAAGCCCTTTGGGTATACCTGAACCACAGGCTCGCTGAGTACAGAGATGTGCAATACGCTTTGAATAAAGTGACTTTCACCGCGTCTGTACATCGAGCGAACCTGCGGGCCAGCATGTTCGCCCGGACTGACAATGCTCTACGCTCCCTCTCCATGTCTACGTCATCTCCAAGATTTTCAGTAATCACATGCCCAAGAAACTTGAATTGGTATACTCGACTAAGAGGAATACCATTGAGTAACACTGGCGGAACCACAGTTGGACACTTTGTACCCGCCTTGAAGATCATGCACTCAGATTTTTTCACATTATAACTAAGACCGTGTGTGGCCGCATACTTTTCACATACGGCAAGCAACTTCCTCAATGCACAAATCGAGGGAGCCAGCAGCACCATGTCATCGGCGTAGCTTAGGTTGTTTACACTGACACCATCTACGTAGCACCCTACGGGCATTTGACTGAGTTCATCGATCAGCGCATTAATGTACAGATTAAAAAACAAGGGCGAGCTCAACCCCCCCTGCCTCACTTCGCATTCCAGTCTGTATTCACTCGAAAATACACCCGCCCACTTTACATTATTTGTCTGATTAAGGTACCAATACCTAAAAAGTGATATTAACTCTGGCGGTATGCCCGTTTCCTTTAGCTTCTGCCATAACAAATCATAAGACACTAGGTCAAATGCTTTTGAGAGGTCCAGAAAGCAAGCATAAACCGGGGTATGTCTGTCAGTGTAATATTTAACAGTGTGCTTAAGGCTAAGAATAGCAGTCTCAGTCGACAAGCCAGAACGCTAGCTCTCAACCAGTAGACCAAGCTCACCTCTCTGAGGTCGACGCTGAAATCGAACATAGAGCCTCCCTCCCTCCTGTCGAAGACCCAGAGTATCCACTGCCCCACGTCACGCCAGACGAAGCGCACGACCTCATCAAAGGTCTTAAGGCTCGTAAAGCCCCCGGCTCAGATGGAATCACCAATAAGGTATTCCAACTTTTCCCTGCTCACCTGATAATGCTACTGACCACCATCTTCAATGGTGCTCTAAGCAATAACATCTTCCCACAGGCATTCAAAGAAGCCACCGTCATCGGTATCCCGAAGCTCGGCAAGCCAAAGTCGGAGCCTACTAATTACCGCCCCATCAGGCTGCTCAATGTCCGCGGCAATTTTTTTTTTTTAATACTTTATTAAAAAGAACCAGGTTCTTAATAATTGATTACAATCTAGCCTATACGACTAATAAGCAATTTTAATCTAACTTAATTTACGTGATAATTATTTTAAAACTTAGAAAAGTGCTGATTGAACATTACTCAAGTCCGTTCCACTTTCTTAGAGTCTGATAATTAATGATATAAACACTTTGTTCATGTGTTATTATGTGTGTCACTGTCACTATTATTTCTACACTTTACACTACACTAACTCAAAAGGTTTAGTTCGTTTTAGTCTTCGCACTATATTTGCTTGGTCTAACAGCTGAATTGCCTCGATGTTCACATGTCGATGGAGTCGGTGTTCATGGGCCTCAGCAAATTTTTTGATTATATTGGTGACGGGTTCCATTTTTAGGTCACGGTGGAGGTCGTCATTTCTTATATACCAGGGCGCATTTACAATACTTCTGAGTACTTTATACTGGAATGTTTGTATAATTTTGATGTTGGTCGGCTTAGTACAGCCCCACAGTTGGATACCATATGTCCATATTGGCATAAGAATATGCTTATATACTAAATTTTGTTATGTATCGATAGGCAGGAACCCCGTCCAATCAACCAATACATATTTTTAAAACGCATGTCTGGTTCCTGTCTTTTCTTTTTGACGTGCGCTTTCCAGCGCAGTTTTGCGTCAAGCGTTATGCCAAGGTATTTGGCTGTATTTGCGTATGGCACTTGTTGGCCATTTATGAAGATTAGTTGGTAATCACAATTCCTGTTGGTGAAATCAATGTGTAGTGACTTCGATTCATTCAATCTGATTCTCCATTTTTGTGCCCAGTCATGAATTTCATTTACAGCGATTTGTACCTTTTTGATTGCTTCCGTATGGCATGACCCTGTAGCCATAATGGCAGTGTCGTCCGCGAAGGTTGCGATGGTATTATTTTCCAGCTCTGGCATATTATACGTGTACAGCAGGTATAGGACTGGACCCAGCACACTACCTTGAGGCACGCCAGCTTTAATAATTCTTAGATCAGAAAAGGCATCCTCGTGCCTTACTCGAAACATTATATCTGTAATGTATGCTTGCAAGATATCGGCAAAATCATTGGGCAATATTAGTCGTAACTTGTATATCAAACCCTTATGCCAAACTCTATCAAAACCTTGTGCCACATCTAAAAATACGGTGGAGCAGACTTTTTTCTCTTCAAGCGTTCTCTCAATGATGTTTGTGATTCTATGTACTTGGTCTATTGTTGAGTGTTTCTCTCTGAAACCAAACTGATGGTCAGGAATTAGGTTTCTTTCGTTTATTATAGGTTTTAGGCGTTATAAAAACAATTTTTCAAACAGTTTCGATAATATAGGCAACAGGGAAATGGGCCTGTATGATGAAACTTCGGTAGGCGGTTTACCGGGCTTTGCAATCATAATCACTTCATCAACTTTCCATGGCTCAGGAACATGCTTTAGCACGAATGCAGCATTGATGAGCCGAGTTAGCTTAACGATGGCTTTACGTGGAAGGTGTTTTAGGATTTCTCCCGTAATAAGGTCATACCCTGGGGATTTTTTGAGGTTAGTAATTTGAATTTCCTTTGCAACTTCTTTCGGAGTCACAAGCTTAATTCTTTGGTCTTGCAGAATATTGGCAAACTGCAAGTTATCTACAGACCCGTCGTTTGGCTGAAAGGTTTCTTCGAGGTGATGTGCAAATCTTAGAGCTTTTTGCTCATTGCTTATGTTTTTTCATTGCTTATTGCATTGTTCGCAGACGACACGGCCATCTACTACACCGGCCGTGATGAAAATTCGATAGCTCGCATTCTCCAAACCCAAGTGAACAAGCTTGGCGCTTGGTTTAGAAAATGGCGAGTCGAAGTCAATCCCGAAAAAAGTCAAGCGGTTCTTTTCTCAAAGCCGCGTCGCAATCCCTGTCCCCCTCGACCGATCACCATGTTCGGCAAGCCGATCCCTTGGGAGAAGCGAGCCAAATATCTGGGTGTGGTGCTCGATGAACACCTCTCTTTTTCAGAGCACATTAAGGCGGCTCGTTCGCGCGCCGGCTTCGCTCTAGGTAGACTCCACTTCGTCCTCAATGCACGTAGCAAATTGTCACTAAAGTGCAAATTGCGTTTAGAGATGATGTTCATCACGTCGGGGTCGTGAAGTGAAGGGATATGAGGAACAGGGTGTAAAGTTCACTCATACTCTTGGAAAAGGGAGGATCCTCCGACCAGATGGATGTCGTATCTGGTGGGCAACTGCCCGATGATTGTTGTCGGGAAGTTGTATATATGCTATCTGCGCGGTAAACTCTGCTTGCGCGATGCAGGATTGATTGATGCGTTTGTTCGCCTGTGGCGGTGTAGATGCCGCCACACAGCGTGCATTCGCCCGATCATGACCTTTGCAAGTGCAGTCTTCGCACACGCCAAGCCCATTCGCTTCAATAGAATGCAGACCCTCCAGAACAAGTTCCTCCGTAGGATTACAGGCTCCCCCTGGTACGTTCGCAACGAAATCCTCCACGTCGACATCAAGATTCCCACTATCCGCCAGTTCATGAAACGCATTTCATAGCGTTTCTTCGAGACCGCCGCGAATCACCGCAACCCTCTGGTTGTCAAGCCGCTAGCTATATTCCCTCCTCCATCAGTCATGTCCGCCGACCCAAGCATGTCCACACCGACCCCGATGACCACATAACTCTCATTCAGGAGAGCAGTAGGGCCACCAGTACAGTGCACAAACACAGACCGACATTCCGACCTCGCCGCCGAGGTTCCTCGCGAAGATCCCGACTAAACTGTCCCCCCCGACCCTTGCTCGACGAAGTGAAAGCCCGCGCCGTAGCTGAGCCTGTAGCTTTAAATTCCTCAGATAATAATAATGTAATCCAGATCCAGCCTGTCCCATCTTGCTGTCCTCCCGTCAGCGACGCCCTAAGCCGAGGGCCGTACCCCTTAGCGAGCGTTCGCTTAGTAATGTAAGTAGTTTTACGCCCCTGGCTGGAGGCTTTGAGTCCGCTTAAGGCAGCCACAGGATAGTCCGGTTAAGTAGTCACGACCTCTCAAGGTCAACTACGAGATGCCATACATAAAAATAAAAAAAAACCGTAGATCAGTTTTACATCTAGAGTTCGGCCGAGACAGTTCGATAGTCTCTACCTAACACCGCGCCGCGCTCCAAATAGTGCCACCAGTAACTAGTAAAAGTATTTAAAGTCACAGTGTCTAAAGTTTAGTGTGTAAGTTGGACAATGGTGCCGATTCTCTTGTCACAAATGCCTCTAAACTAGACTAAAAATCACTAAAATTTGGTTTAATTCTGTCAAATGACGATTTTCCATTCTGAAATTGACCATAGTGACACAACTTAACTATATTTTAGTTTGACAGCACTAAGATTGCACTGAGTTATTAATTTAGTGAAAATGGCAATTTTGCTATTCTGAATTTTACGTTTTTCAACAAAAAATTTGATTGTCTAACTAAATCTGAACATGAATCTGACTATTTTTAATCGCGATTAAAAAGGTGTGGAATAAAATTAGGTGGCGTGGACTAAAATTCACACCAACACCTCGACTTCAGGCGTGCAAAAACGGTACTTTAACTTTCTTTTTCTTTTTTGCTCATATCTCGAAAACGGTGTGTCCTATCACAAAAATAATGAAAATTTCGACCCCTTTTGTAACCCTGAAACCACCAAATCTCTACATTTAGATATTTTTATTTTATATTTTCCACACAAAAGGTCAAAACTTCCTTATAAAACACGTCGAGGCTGCCCCAGGCTGCCTCCGGCTCTAACAAAGACGTTGCGAAACCAAAAGAAAAAAAAAAACACGTGGATTCGCGATTGTCAAATTCGATTATAGTTGTGTCAAAATTATTTTTAAATTTAGAGATTATTTTTCGCAGAATAGCTTCAAGATTTTCATAGTAAAAAGTAAGGAATTTTAGTGATAGTTTAGTTAGTTTAGTTCGGTGTACAAGAGAATCGGCACCATTATTTGTAACTACTTTATCTGTGTGTGTATTTTCTTCTGCCTGTGTATAATAACTGTGTGTGTTTGAATAGATAATATGCGTTTTGATTGACTCTGAATACTGTGGTTTAATTCACTCCTTCATAACGGGAACACCGTCACCCCCGCCTACATCACCTGACCCACGTTGTCTTCAACATAAAATTGGTCCTTCGAGCCGGATCAGGTTCAACAAGAAGTGAATTAATACACCATGAGTCAAAAGAGCACCAGGACCACACGCAGCAAGTTACAAAGGTTAGCTATGGAAATGAGTGCGCGTCGGAAGGATGACGTTATTTCAGACTCAGGCTTACCGTCTGAAAAGGCACCAGGCTCGCCGTCTATGGCATCGACATCTGTTCTTAATATCCCACTGTCGGGTGGCCGAGTAATCGACTACAGTCGAAGTACCGCAGAGGGTCCGCAGAGAAGACAGACAGTCGCAACAAATTGCCATGGTTCAACGCAAAGCAGTAGAGTCTCATCAAGGAATAGCCGCAAGAGCGTCAATTTCTTCAGAAAAAGGATCTAGTACGAAGCTGAGCGCGAGTTGGTGCAACTTAAGGAAAACCTTGTTAAGAAAAGGATGGAGGCAGAGATCGCTGAGATGGAAGCTGCTGCCGAGAGTGATGATTCTAATTCAGATGTGGATACGGCAAAACGCGTCGAAGAGTTGGTGCATAACACGCCCCGAGTGTCTCATGTGGACGCAGTGTTGTGTACGCTGTCTGTGTCCCGCGTTCCTGTTGAAGTGGCTGCGCCCCGTGTCACATCTACGATCCACGAGCAAAACGTGAGTGCCGCAGTGAATCGTGAATCGTGCACATACCGTGCCACGGCCGTGCCTTGCGAGTTGAATATGTCGCATGGGTTAAAGAGACCCGGGTCAGTTCCGGTACCAGCACCGACTGCGCAAATGTACATGCCAGTGTCTACAGAAGGAGTAAGATTCCGTCTGCCCGACAATTATCCCGTCTTTACCACGCCGGCTGCAAGTGTACCTCGAGTATCAACACTCGAGTCGGATACACGGCGACAGAGTTACGACGGAGTGGGTGATAGAGAGAGACGGCGAGAATCGTCAGGCGACCGGGATAGGAAAATAGACCAATTTGCTGAAGCCATCACAAGCATGGCGCGCCCGCGACCGGTACCGAGACAGGCTTATGAATTGCTACAATTTAATGGGGTCACCATTAAATTGTAGCAATTCATAAG
Organism: Dasypolia templi; assembly: GCA_963555695.1. Lineage (NCBI taxonomy): Eukaryota > Metazoa > Arthropoda > Insecta > Lepidoptera > Noctuidae > Dasypolia > Dasypolia templi. The sequence continues at coordinate 1,525,720 of OY743148.1, read as the reverse complement.
CGTCAGCCGAATGGATTCTCAGCCGAATGGATTTCGTTTAGAAACATGTACTGGGACACAACTGAATTATATAGCTTCAAGACACACGAAAACCTAGCACGACTAAAGACCTCATTGCATGGCGAAGCAAGGACCTCAGTGGAGGACCTGCTGCGAACGTCCACAGATCCCGCGGAGATAATGCGGGCGCTTGAGGAAGAGTTCGGTCACCCGACCGTAGTGCTACAGTGTGCATTGAAGAAGGTAAAAGATTTACCAAAAATATCCGAGAGTGGGCAAGAACTCAGGAAATTCTCGTCAACAGTAAGAAACTGTGTCTCTCTTTTGAAGAATATTCGCGCGGAGGGTTACATAAATAACCCACAGTTAGTGAGTGAGCTGCTGGGCAAGCTGACACCAGTACAACGTGCGCAGTATGGCGACTTCGCAATGGGCTTGGATAATCCACAGGGGGTGGATTTAAGAGTGTCACCGAACCTAGAAATATTTTCGCATTTTCTAATCCAGCTGACACGCTCTACATCCTATTATGTACAAGCGACAATGTATGAGCCTGGACCATCGAAACCACCTGTGAGGCAACTGAAGTACGCCGCCGGTCAAACCCGACCAGCTAATAACACACGTCCTATCACCAGTAGACCGCCATTTATGCAAAAGGTGAACACACAGTGACGAATCCCATTTAAAGAACTGCATAATATGTCAACTGGACCACGCCATAGAAGATTGCGACCAGTTCAAGAAACTAAGTGTACCACACCGTCGTTGGGACAAAATAAAAGAGATGAACACGTGCTTCAAGTGTCTAATTAAAAAGCATCCTAAAAGGTTCTGCCGTGCGAATAGGTGTGAAAGGTGCGGCTACGGTCATCATATTTTACTACACGCGGATAAACAGCAAAAGGAAGTAAAATCCGAAAGTGTTACTAACATCGGTGACTGGCGAGCTACAACATTATTAAAAATAATACCAGTAACATTAAGTGACGACAAGCAGTGTTACGCGTTACTAGACGATGGTGCAACCGTATCGCTTATTGACAGTTCGCTCGCCACCGACCTAGAGGGACCATGTGTTCCTCTATCACTTAAAACCGCGGTCGGCTACGAAGTGACGGACCTAACATCGCGAGTGGTTCAAGTGCGTGTAAAAGGACCTAATGGACAATGTCACACCGTCAAGTGCCGCACAATTTACCAACACAAACAGTTTTAAGTTCAGTGATAAGTGATAACGCTCACCTATGCGACTTGGGCTGCGTGGAAATGAGGGAGGCGAAGCCGCTGCTGCTACTCGGACAGGATAACTGGGAGCTGCTCGTCAGTCAGGACATCCGCCAAGGACGATCCGGTAAGCCAGTCGCCTCACTTACGAAGCTAGGTTGGGTCATACATGGACCATTCGATAATGCCAGTAGAAATAATGACACACTAAATTGCATGACAGTTTCCCTTCCTGATTCACACAATTTAGTGAAGTCACAATTTGAATTAGAAGCCATAGGCATTTCACAGAATACTCGTAAACATAAAGATGTTGAAAGAGCATTAGATGTACTAGAAAGCACTAGCCGTCGTACTCTTGATAAGTCACAGTCAGTAGGGTTACTGTGGAAACACAACAACACACAGTTGCCTAACAATTATGATCAGACCCGTCGGAGGCTGTACATGAAAGGCATTGAAAGACGTATGCGTAAAGATGCTTCATTCGCAGAAGTATACACGAAACAATTAAATAAATTGTTAGATGAAGGCTATGCGCGCAAACTCGAGGGCGAGGTAGATAGCTCACCGGTTTGGTACCTACCACACTTCGGTGTAGTAAACCCGAACAAACCCGGGAAGCTCCGTTTAGTGTTTGACGCGGCCGCTGCGTCTCACGGTACCCGTTTGAACGACAATCTTCTGGCCAGGCCTGATATGTTAAACTCTTTATTAGCTATATTATTAAAGTTCAGAATAGGCCCCATAGCTTTCTCAGGGGATATCGCTGACATGTTTTTACGAGTTAGGATCAGACCAGAGGATCAAGGCGCGCAATTTTTCTTATGGAGTGGCGCAGACCAAAATAGAAAACAAGATACCTATGTTATGAACTCAATGATATTTGGAGCAGTCTCATCACCAACCACGGCAATATATATACTTAATAAAAATGCCAGTGAGTGGATTAGTACCTACACTGAAGCTGTCGAGGCCATAAGGGCCAAACATTATATGGATGACTACTTAGACAGTGCGTGGATCGTAGAGCGGGCTAGCCAGCTGATTGAGGAAGTGACCAGGATACACGCCTACGGGGGTTTCATAATACGAGGGTGGGTCAAAAACTCATCAGAGCTCAGGGAAAGATTACAGTTAGACATGCCTGAAAGAGTAGCCCTCGAAAAAGGGGTAGGTACTGTAGAAAGAACACTAGGTTTAATATGGTCGCCTAGAGAAGATGAGCTCAGTTTTGATTTATCTTTTAAACGACTACCGGCAGAAATAATATACGGTAGTCTAGTGCCCACTAAACGACAATTTTTAAGCGTAATCATGTCTATATAAGATCCACTAGGTTTTCTGTATCCCTGCATCATTCAGTCACGTATATTGATGCAAAGAATATGGAGATCAGGAATCCAGTGGGATGGACCTTTACAAGAAAAAGATGCAAAAGCATGGTTTCATTGGCTTTATAACTTACATCGTTTAGACTATATTAAAATACCGCGGCGGTATGGTTTGAACCTCGACAACTTAGAATTACATGTTTTCGGGGATGCTAGTGAGCTAGCTTACGCTGCGGTCGCTTACCTGGTCGGCTCTATAACTCCGAAGGAAATAGGGAGATTGTCATGTTACTGGGGAAAGCGCGTGTAGCATCACAAAAGGTCATCTCTATACCGAGACTAGAGCTGCAAGCAGCAGTGTTAGCCTGCCGATTAGCAGACACGGCGGAGAAGGAACTAGGATCGTCGTTTAAAGAAAAGTTTTATTGGACTGACAGCAAAACAGTTCCAAAGTGGATTAACTCTGAAGCACAAGAATTTCAAAGGTTTGTGTCGCATAGACTGGCTGAAATAGATAGGCTGTCAGACAGAGGCAAATAGCGCTGGGTTCCCTCGGCAGACAACCCAGCTGACAAAGCGACAAGCGGCCTAATTGCGTAACACATTTTCGTAAAAGACTACGACTAATCTGTTTGATGTTGACAGTTCAACCACATTCATTGCGTTATTTACATTGTTGAGCAGAATTTTTATCGAACTTATGAATCAATGGATTAGCAATCTGTTTCAAAACGATTCAGATTCCGATTGATTGTGTATTACGCAATTAGGGTACAGCACCCTAATTACGTAACACATTTTCGTAAACGATTACGACTACTCTGTTTGATTTTGACAGTTCAACAACATTCATTGCGTTATTTAAATTGTTGAGCATATTTTTTTCGTACTATGAAGCAATGGATTAGCAATCTGTTTCAAAACGATTCAGATTTCGATTGAATGTGTATTACGCAATTAGGGTACAGGTTATGTTTGCCCGATAACCTTGCAGAGTGGCTCTTGGGCCCCTTGTTTTTACGTGATCCACAGGAACAGTGGCCGGCGTGTCATGAGTCAGAAGCGGCCGAAGCGGACCTTGAGCGCATTCAGCGGGTTCACGCCACTGGGCCTGTGCTGCCACTCCTGATCTACGAGAGATGCTCCTCGTGGACGCGCATACAGCGCGCGCTGAGCTACGTGTACGACAACCACAACCAACCTGTGGTCCGGAATTAAGCCGTTTGCATCGAGTGACATCGAGGGCATCGACTCCCGCCGTCAATAACGGCGTGTGAACGCACTCGCCGACATATTATGTCGTCGCTGGCTGCGGTAATACCTCCCGACGCTGCAACGTTGTGAGAAGTGGGCAAACAATGTAAATGTGCTTGTCAGTGACGTAGTCGTAATAGTGGACAATAACAAAGAGGCATAATTCAAGCAGTTTCGTGTAGTAGATGTTAGGACTGTAAATGGTGTACTGCGTCGGGTCTTATCCGTGACAAAAAGACTCCACACACATAATATACATCTGTTGCGTAACGTATACTAAGTTAATATAGGCACGTTACGTAAACAAACACAGACAGTCGCCACTACACAGGCATCTAAATTCACATGCGGAGGCGCGGTGCGGGCCGCGATCCGCATATACACTGGGCGGTGTAATAATAATAAAATAAATAATAAAATTTATTGAATAAAACTTTTACAAAAAGTGTACATTTAGCCAACACTAGTACCTAAGATTTCCCATACAATTATAGTACGTAAAAATTACTTAAACTAAAATGTATTACAGGTGCAAGTTACCATGGTTTGGAATTGCAATGTAAGGTCCCGCCCGAACTAGGTTAATACAAACCTGTGTTTCAGGCCATCACTTTACACTTCAATTAAATTGGGACATTTTTTTTTTTTTTGTTATCTAAAATAAATATATTCTATTAACAACTATGAGAAAAAGCATATTAGTACATTAATACCTAAAACTTAGCCTATGTACATTTACAAAAGTAGTAGCATACGAGGGAATAATATTATAATATCATCATGTCAGAATTTCTAGAAGTTTTTCTGTGTCTGTGTAATTGAGTATGGCTAAATATTCTGATAACATTTTACAACATTTTTTATAACTCACACTGTAGAAGCTTAGTGCCTTGTTGAGCCTATTATATAGAAAAGGTCCTAAAAACACATAAAATCGATTAGCAAACGCATGTCTAGTTTGAGGGTTTATGCAAACCAGGTCCTTTCTTCTCTTTTCAGAAGGTACTGGGTCATAAGTAAGTGCAGTGTGTTGGTGTAGTACTATGCTTAGAATAAACAGTTGTCGTACTGTTAGTACCTTGCATGTTAGGTAGAGCTGGTGCGTAGGAAATCTAAATTGACGAAAGGTAGCAACCTTTAGAATTGCTCTTTGAGCGCGCTCTAGAGGGAGTAAAATTGTTTTTGCAGCACCACCCCATGATGTTATGCAATAGGTAAGAATTGACTGACACAAAGCTAAATAAACCTGTTTAATTAATTTATAATCGGCTATGTTTCGTAAATTCTTAAAAACAAATATTAACGTGTGACTTATATGTGCGGGAACCACTCACCCACTCTGTAGGCGCGTCGAGTCGACATCTCTGTCGCAGGTCGTCGCCGCTGGGCCTCCCCTAGGTAACTAGGGGTCTCACCTGGCGGTGACAGACCGCCGAGATGTCGTGAAGAAATCGACGCTTTACTTTACTTTAAGCGTCGTGGCGCTCCTACAGAAACAAAATAGCAATCACACCCATGGGCGCGCGTTGCTCGCGCGCCCAATCATCTCATTGGCAAATTGTAGCCTAAAATGAGGGGCCCGTCTTTACGGGCCACCGTACAGCCTCCGCGGCCGGGGGGCGAAGCCCCGGTACCGCTCGCCACGCCCCCTTACGGGGGCGTAGCGACTTCCAATAGTCCATAGATAAGTTTTCCATCTAGAGTTCGGCCGAGACAGTTCGATAGTCTCTACCTAACACCGCGCCGCGCTCCAAATAGTGCCACCAGTAATTAGTAAAAGTATTTAAAGTCAGTGTCTAAAGTTTAGTGTGTAAGTTGGACATCATTTGTAACTACTTTATCTGTGTGTGTATTTTCTTCTGCCTGTGTATAATAACTGTGTGTGTTTGAATAGATAATATATGTTTTGATTGACTCTGAATACTGTGGTTTAATTCACTCCTTCATAATGGGAACACCGTCTTCCCCGCCTACATCACCTGACCCACGTTGTCTTCAACATACACTTATAATAATAACACTTTTACAAAAATTATTATTTTATACTTAATAAGGGTGATCCTAGCCGATCACCTTTAGTATATAATACACACTCCGCGGAGCGCATTTACCCATTAATGTTATAGAAACCCAGACACTCAATATTTATATTTGGTTCCGTAATAACAACGACCATGTATGGTCGTTGCGTAATAACTATTACATCAATATATAGTAAACTATGCTTTAAACTAACTAACAACTCATTAAAGTGTTTCTTTAGAGATCTAATATTAACATGAATCAAGCAAAAGTCATTATTTCTTCCTAATGTTGCTGTCCAGCTATTTAAGTCGTCAACATATACCGGGTAAAACGGGGTGAATAGGGATGCAGGGGTGAATAGAAACGAAACTTTAAAAAGGATTTTAACATTGAAATAATAAAGTTTGTTGCCAACAAGGGCACTTAATCGTTAATTATAATACAGTCAATACATAAGAGACATTTTTGGCAACAAACATAATTATTTCAATGTTAAAATCCCCTTTAAAGTTTCGTTTCGATTCACCCCTGCATCCCTATTCACCCCGTTTTACGGTATAGGAACAACTTGATCATCTGTTATTGTTTCAATATTATCGAGGAACGAGAATGTAGTTATTAATGTTATCAGTTCTACACATCACTTAACTACCTATTTGTATAGGTTTGACACATAACTTTCACTTTTTGAGCAGTTCACGGATATCGCCTTCCGATCTAACCCACACAGATTTATCACCTGTTGCCTTTTTCACCAGTATTCTGCCGTTTACGACCCAGATGTACTTGTAAATGTCCTTGAGTTGAGTCTTGGTATTACATAATAATTCCCGAGTGGTTTTAGTTAGATCTTCATTTACGTATATCTTATTTTTCTGCGAACCCGAAGTAATATTACTGCTATTTACTTTAACGAGCTTACGTCGATTTGCTAACCAAGAATTCCGATTTTCGGTATTCTTTCTCTTGAATCCTTCAGCCGGAAGCGATCTCATATGCATGTCCGATCTTAAATATTTGGCACATCTTATTAATTTATCTGTAAGTACATATACATGTCCGAGCAAGCTAAAGGAGGCAATAGTGCGTCCTATTTTTAAAAAGGTGATCGTAATACATTACCCAACTAACACTTATGCGCTAAGACAAGAGTTATAGTAAATGTATTAGAGCGCTAACCAGATCCTAAAGTTATAAATAAGTGTTATGCATTCGGAGTTAAAGCGCGCTATAACTCTACTATAGCCCCGAAATGGGCACACTTTTTTATCACCTTAGATTGTTTAATGGTGGTAAAGCAGAGTTATAGAATGGGTTAAGAGGTATAATAAAGCAATAAGATAGCTATAATAGCGACATCTGAAACTACAAGAGATAAATACGTGGTAAATAGGCGAAAATTAACTCTTTTAGTGGTACAATAGAGTAAAATATCATTTATTAACTCTTTGGGTGCTAAGAGGGCTGTAAATATGTGAATACTAACTGCTTAAGCGGTACAGTAGAACTACAATGTCGCTCACTATATTTTTTAAGTGATAAGAGGGTGGCAAATAGGTGATTATTAACGCTTTAAGCACTAGCATAGAGCAACAAAGGCTATAAAAATGATCTCAGGTGCTAACATTTTTAACATAAAGTTTTTTTTCATCAACATAAATTTTACTTCTCTTTTTTATGTGCAAACAGTATGCGTATATTTGTCGGATCCAAAACGCCGTCATTCGTTTGTGAAAGTGAAATTAAAAGTAATATTTTAGTTTGGACTTAGTGTACACAGAAGTTGAATTTTTACTGCGAAGGTAAGTACACTGTGAATAAGTATATCTATTATTAACAAATTATTCAAGCGCCCGATTTATTTTGTCTATTTAGTGAAAATAAATATTTTAATAGATAAGAAGTAACACAAAACTTTTGTAATAATCGTAAAAAACGTTGACTGTTCTAGTTTAAGGTATCGTACTAGACGTATCAGAACACAACTAAGCAAAATACTTCAATTTAACCGTGTCTTCGTATGTTTTTCTAAACTTAGTCAAATCAATTCGTAACCTAACCATGGTGGCAAACGAATTTAGGGATCGGTAGTAACTGCCCAAAACCACAAAGAAATCGAGTATGTACATAGTTTTACTTTACAATTGAAGACTACATACACTTTATTTTTTTAAGAACTTATGAGGAAGCTGAACGCGAACTAGACTTTTATTGGCTAATACAGATACCGATGAAGAGACAAAAAACAATATTAGTTAACAAGCCAGCCAAAAAGAACTTGATGTGAAATTGTTCGTGCAACGATTGGTATGTCTGGCTGTTATTGTCTTAATCAGTCAGTGCTAGGTTGGTAGTAAAAAGGGTTTAGTTATTTGTATTTTTTTCATACAATGTTTTTTTTTTTCAGCATGCAGACATAGAGAACTCCCTCGAATGTGGTGAACCTCACAACGAACCCGTCTTCTGAATGAATCAAATTAGTATTGTCAATCTTTATGATGAGAATAAAAGAAATGTGATTGATATATTGCGTTTAATTTTATATTTTAAACTGCGTGAAGTAAAGGAAAAAAGTATAGTGAATGTTCATGCTCAATACACACTAGTTTATGTTTTACATCTCTTACTACTTACAAAATCTCTTCACGATTGTCAGCCTTATCCTCAGATGAATACATATTTAGATACGATGACTTAATCGGAAAGTAATATAACGATTTTGTTCATCATTTTATAACCATGAATATGAATAAAATCAAATTCAGGTAATGACTGAATTTCTTTAACCTTTACGATATCATTGTCATTTGTCAGGCATGCAGTTTCTGTCTTGTAGTTTAGGTAATAAAACAAAACTCACCAATGAAAAGGCTGCTACACACATGGTGAGTGTAGCAGCCTTTTCATTATTACAAGATCAATAAGATGCAGCGAAGGTCCCTCAGGAAAGTATTCAAGTATGTCGATTAGAAGTCCTCATAGTGGAGAATCAACTTTATGATGAGCACCATATTTCATGGCTCGAAAGTCTACGTCGTTTCTATTGGGAAATTTTCTAGAAGAAAATGTCACTGTATGAGAACGGGGAGAGTATTCGCCCACAGGTTGTATATTTAAAAAAACCATGCAGACCATTCCAGTTGCATACACCTGAAAACGTTTTTTTTTGTTGTAAACAGTAGTCTTTATAGATAGGTTTCTGAACAATAGGTGTTAATGGTAAAACATATACTACTCTGTGTAAAAAGTATCGGGAATATGTCAATAAAAAGACCCGCGTAAAAGAGGTCGTTCTAATTTTTTTACTGCAGGTTGGTAGCACTGTACTGATTTAGCGCGCAAAATTTGAGCGGGATCTGTTATTAAATTTGTTTTAAACTACACTTTTTGTTGGTCATAGTTTTGAGTCCTCGGCGATTTTTACAATGGAAAATATTGTTGAACAAAGAGTGTGCCTTAAATTTTGTGTTTCAAATGATATTTCATGTGGTGAATCACTACAAATGTTGCGAAATACCTACGGCGAATCGTGTATATCGAAAACAAGGGCTTATGAATGGTATAAGGCTTTTAAAGAAGGCCGAGAAGTAGTAGTAGACTTACCTCGTTCTGGTAGACCTTCAACCGCTACGACCAAAGAAAACATCGACAGAATCAAGAAGCTAGTGCTCGAAAATCGACGTATGAGTCTGAGTTGGCTAGTGAGGTGAAAATATCTTTTAAGTCCGTCCACAACATTCTCATTGACATTTTAGGCATGAAACGCGTCGCCGCTCGACTAGTTCCAAAAGAGCTCAATTTTGTTCAAAAAGCGCAGCGAAAGCATGTCGCTGAAGACATGGTTTCCCGAGCTTCTACGGATCCGACCTTTATGAAACGTATAATAACTGGCGACGAGACATGGGTTTATGAGTACGACATGCAAACAAGCCAACAGTCTTCAGAATGGCGTCTCGAAAACGAGCCGAAACCCAAAAAACCGCGGCAAAGTCGCTCAAAAATCAAGGTGATGTTGACAGTTTTTTTTGACTACCGTGGTGTGGTTCACTCCGAATTCCTTCCAGAGGGAGAAACAGTGAATAAAGAATATTATTTAGGCGTCATGAAGCGTTTGCGTGAGAGTATCCGCCGAAAACGTCCAGATTTGTGGCAACACAACTCATGGATGCTGCACCATGATAATGCACCATCACACACAGCCATTATAGTGAAAGAGTTTTTAGCGAAAAATTCAACAAAAGTTCTCGACCAAGCACCGTATTCACCTGATATGGCTCCGTCTGACTTTTTTTTATTTCCCAAGTTAAAATTACCACTTCGAGGAAAACGTTTTGAGTCGATAGAAGCCATAAAAGAAAATTCGCTGAATGAGCTAAAGGCCATACCGCAAATAGCCTATGAAAAATGTATGGAAGACTGGGTGAAGCGTTGGAGATGTTTTATTGCAAGCGATGGGGCCTACTTTGAAGGCGATAAAATAAATTTAGATGAATAATTTGTATTTTTTGATTTATTGACAAATTCCCGATACTTAGTACACAGAATGTATATAAACAAGTGCCTTTTTGCAATTTTCACAAAAATATACCGATTTCATACGGAATTTTTTAAAACATCAATGGATTCGTCCTCACTATTTTCTTCAATATCAATCATGTTGACGGAGTATGCGGAATCTCGATTCATATTTTCACAAAGGACTTCCTCATAATCGCTTGTAGTTGTAGCACCACTTTCACACACATTTTCTGGAAAAACATGTACGGAACCCAATTCCACATTTTAGCAGAAAACTCCCACTTGACTACTTGTAGTACTAGTATTACTCACAATCATATTTTGTTGTATTATGATATTCTCTCAACAATTTTCGCCTATTCCCATTAGTGCTCTGAAGTTTCCAAGCATTTTTGACTGTTTTAGATTTTTGCTTGTCAACGTTCTTTTGTCGCCAAAAGTTGTTAATGCTGCTGCTGTTGCGCCTTTATATCTCGTTAAGTTCTAAACAAGCTCTTATTGACGCCTAAAGGTTTATTGGGTATCCAATTACAGGCCAATTGCTAAATTATCAAGTGTAGACAAAATATTAGAAAAAATGTATTGTTAATCAACTAGGAAATTACCTTTAAAAATAGCATTATTAGTAAAAGCCAACATGGATTTCAAAAGAGTAAATAATAATAATAATAAGTCAGTCGTCAGTCCGTCCGTTGCCTAACTGGAAGTCCCCAGGGCCGGACGGGCTGCAGAACTTTTGGATTAAATGGTTCACAAGATCACACGCTTGCTTGGCGGCCCAGTACCAGACAGCTTTGGAGTTTGGTTCGCTACCCCAGTTCCTAACAACAGGAGTTACCCACCTGCTCCATAAATCAGGTAGCACCGCGGAAACCAAAAATTATAGGCCGATCACGTGTTTACCGACGGTCTATAAAGTGCTTACATCCATTTTGAGAGCTAAAATTAACAAACATTTAGACACCAACTCCATCATGTCTGCCTCTCAAAATGGATGTAGGAACGGGTCCCGCGGTACCAAGGAGCTACTCCTCATTCATATGGCCATTAGCCAACAGGTTCGTCGTTCCCGAAAGGATCTGTCGACATGTTGGATAGATTACAAGAAGGCCTTTGACTCGGTGCCACATACGTGGCTCATGAGGGTGCTGGAGTTGTATAAAGTAGATGCAACTCTGCGCACCTTCTTGATGTCATGTATGGGGCGATGGAGGACGGTCCTTCGCTATCCAGGATGTCGGCATATTCTGAGGAATAGCGAGCCAATAAGGATCGAGCGAGGCATATTTCAGGGCGATAGTTTGAGCCCGCTTTGGTTCTGCTTAGCCTTGAATCCTCTAAGCACACTGCTGGAGGATTCAGGTCTGGGCTATCGGCTGAGGAGAGGTGGTCAGGTTATATCTCAATTTCTGTACATGGATGATCTAAAATTCTTTGCCCCCAACAATTTATAATAACTAATGGAGCTACTGAAAGTAAATGAAACTTTCAGTAGCGCCATCAGGATGGAATTTGGTGTGGACAAATGTGCGGTCAGGCATGTAAAGCGAGGGGAGATTGTGGAATCCGTGGGAACCCAACTCTCGGATTCCATAAACCTCAGAGCCCTCTCCGCATCCGAAACCTATAAGTATTTGGGTATGTCGGAAGCGTTGGGAATCAATGTTACTGACATGAAGCAATCGTTGAAGGAGCGCTTCTTTGGCCGCCTGAAGAAAGTGTTAAATAGCGGTTGGGTCATGCCAGTTTTGATGTACTCTTTCGGCATACTCAAATGGACTCAGACCGAACTAGACGCCCTGGATAGGAGGGTCCGTACACTGCTGACTGCAAACCGAATGCATCACCCACGGTCATCGGTAATGAGACTGTATATCCCGCGAAAGTGTGGTGGTCGAGGCTTTTTAAACGCTAAGACCCTACACAATCGCGAGATATGTAGTCTCAGGGAATATTTCCTGAAGCCGACGTGGGGATGCATCGTGATGTCGTCGCGGTGGACATGGGCCTCACCCCGTTCTCCTTGGCTAAAGAGAACTGGCGCAAACCTGTAGTGCTTTACACTAATGATCGCATGGAAGTATGGCAGAGTAAGGAGCTTCACGGACGCTTCTTCCGGGCCCTACATGGACCCGATGTATATCTTCTAGCGTCCGTAGCCTGGCTGCGTTTCGGTGACCTCTTTGGAGAAACCGAAGGTTTTGTCTGTGCAATTATGGACGAAGTTATGATGACGAACAATTACCGGAGATTTATTGTGAAAGACGGCACGGTTGACATCTGTCGGGCATGTGACCGTCCGGGAGAATCAATAAGACACATTATCTCCTGTTGTTCTCGTCTGGCTAACGAAGAGTACTTGCATAGACACAACCTTGTAGCCAGGATTATCCATCAGCAACTTGCTTTGAAATACAGCCTTGTGGAATCGGAAGTGCCGTACTACAGGTACGTGCCCGACCCAGTTCTCGAAAATGGAAATATCACATTGTACTGGGATCGATCCATCATCACTGACAGGACTATTGTTGCCAATAAGCCTGATAAAGTGGTTGTGGATCGAGTACAGCGGCGCACAATGATTGTTGACATAACGGTCCCGCATGACGGTTACCACGGTTACCGTGTGAAAGCCGAGAAAGATAAAGAAATAAAGTATCTTGATTTGGCTCGCGAGGTTGTCGACATGTGGGATGTGGACTCAGCAATCATTGTGCCGATAGTCGTGACAGCCAATGGCTTAATAGCCAAGAGCCTCGACAAACACCTGAGTAGGCACTCGTTGAGCATCTAGATCAAGGGCTTGATTCAGAAAGCGGTACACGGCTCGCATTGTCAGGAGGTTCCTATCTCTGGAGCCCTGACCGCCGGTAGCTTGAACCCTATTCCCGATACCGGCGGGATACTATTTTTATATATATATATTTTTTTTTTTTCAGATTTTTGAAAGTATATTTAAAAATGTAATTTATAAGGTTTTTTATGTAAAAAAGGAGATAATAATAATATTTACTCCCTGATTCAGAAGGCAGTACTCCTCGATACGGCTCGCATTGTGAGGAGGTTCCTGTCTCTGGAGCCCTAACCACCAGTAGCTTCGACCCTGCTCCCGCTACCGGCGGACCACTATTTTTATATTTTTTAAAGTTGTTTTATAAAAATATTTAAAAATGTAGCAAAATAAGGATAAAAAATAAATAAATAAAAGACATAATAATAATAAAGTTTATTTGTCAGATCAGTACAACCCATATTGTTAGTAAGGACATACAACAACTTACAAACTAGTGTTTTCAAAATTCATACTATCTACATAAACTAATTCTTGGTCGTCCTCGTCCAGTGCTTCCAAATAAGGCCATCAGTCCTATCAGATACGGTCATCATGAGACTGTTGGCGCTGCTACGCACCCGCCACACCAGGGATGCGATACGCTTTCGAATAATAGCATAAAAGTCATCTACACGAGCCTCAGCGAACATCCCTGATGCGCTGCAGTGTCGCGGCAACCTCAACAGTGCCCTGAATGCGTTATTGTATTGGACTCGCACGGCGCCGTAAGCCCTCTGCGTGTAGTCGACCCATAGACTGCAAGTATAAAAAGATTGGCAGTACGCCCTAAACAGCATACACTTTACATCATTTGAACACCTCGCAAACCTACGGATCAACATATTGCTCCTGACTGACAGCGCCCTACGTTCCCTCTCCATTTCAATGTTATCGTCCTGTGTAGCGGTGACCCAGTGCCCCAGATATTTGAAGGATGTGACCCACTCTAGAGCGGTCCCCTCGAGTGTGATAGGCTGTACAGCATAGGTCTTAGTGCCTGCCTTGAACAGCAGACACTCACTCTTTTCTGTATTATATCTAAGCAGTGTCCTGAGGGCGCTGATCGATGGGGCCAGCAGCACCATGTCGTCGGCGTAACTTATGTTATTGACAAGTGTTCCGTCAATTGAACAACCTACCATAGCGCTACTGAGCTCACGAACCAGCCGATCCACATACAGACAGAAGAGTTTTGGTGAAGTAAGCCCTCCCTGCCTAACCCCACACTCCAGCCCGTACGGATCGGATAGCGAGCCTGCCCACTTCACTATATTGGTTTGATGGCCGTACCAATATTTAAACAACTCAACCAATTGAGATGAAACAACGCTTCCAGGGGAAGCGTTATTTCATCATGCAACTTCTTCCATAAAACACCATAGGACACCAGATCGAAGGCCTTTGATAGGTCGAGAAAACATGCATACACGGGGGTCTTCCTTTCCGTATAGTATCGAACAGTGTGCTTGAGACAAAGAACAGCATGTTCAGTTGACAGACCTGTTCTGAAGCCAAACTGGTGCGTCGTGTAGCGACAGAAGTTTATTTAACTGTTTGTCCAGCACACTGTCCAACACTTTTGCTACTACCGTAGCCAACGATATGGGCCTATAGTTTTGTACGTCCGAAGCGTCTCCTGTGCGGTTTTTTTATGATGGGCACAACCAAGGTCTTCATTAGATCATGTGGTAGGTACGTGTGTGAGAAGCAGAAATTAAAAACAACGCCAGCACTCTAGGCATATGCACACCTGCATTTAGTAAATGCTCGATACTCAGAGAATCATGCCCAGGTGATTTCCCGCGCTTCATATCTCTCAACACTGCTGCTATTTCCTTAGCTGACACTCTTACCAGTGGTCCCATTGCTGGCTCACTAGCCGCCACGGCCTCTCCCATTGAACCTAGCGGCGACTTCACAGCAAAGTGATTCCCGAACAAGTTAGCAATGGCTGCAGGCTCACTAATAGCCTCAACACTCGCCGGAAGGCTCGACCTGGCAGTCAGTTGGTTAGTGTGCTTCCAAAACTTAACAAAATCCTTCTTGTCGTGACAGTATGCTATTATATTCATTTTAATTTGCTCCCTGTTCTTCTGACATCATTTTAATTTACTTTTAAAAACTCGTTTTTTCTCTCGCGTGTTAGTATACGCAGTACCCACCTTTGGTTCACCACATAGTATCCAATTCTGAAAAGCTAGATGAGCCTCCAGGTGCGCTTGCCCAACATGTTTGTTCCACCCAATTACTGGTATTTTTTTGTTTTTTTCTGGCCCAGAGTAACTAATACGTGACGCACCACTTAATATATCAACAATTTCATAATACATTTTATCAATAATACATCTATGTTCTCTTTTTGTACACAATTTGTCACTACAATTTCTAAATTCATAGGGAAAATCAATTTCTCTTAATCTCGTCGTACATAGGTTCTTATATAAGTCAGTTTGTTTTAAATCCCTGTCACCCCACACAATCTTATTTCGAATGCTTACATAAATGCTGGCCTTAGTTCTAAGTAAGTCAAAGTTACACATTATTTGTAATGCAATATGATCGGACCAATAAACACCATGTAATATCTTCGCGTCGACAACCGTTCTCCATGCCGCTTCAGATACCACACAGTGATCTAACCAACTATGAGATCCATAAATGTCACTTACGTACGTATACGAGTCCGAGGAAAGTCCTAATATGTCACATCGCCACTTCTGTTCAACACAAAAGTCAAACAGCTCCATGCCAAAACGCTCGCAAGGCTGCGCATTATAGTCACCCAACATAAAAACATGGTCCACACTACACTCTTCCACTATCGCCGCCATCTCACCCAAACATTCCGTAAACTCGACCAAGTTGTCGGCTGAGTCCGTTGGCATGTACACCGAGAACACCAATACCGTCCTGTCGCAACACTTGACTTTGATCGCCGATATACGCGAACTTATACATTGTTTGACAGATACCGATTGAAATATGTTTTTCCGCCAAAGTAAAGCGACACCTCCGTATGGCCTTCCGCGTAACACACCAGCGCCGGTATCTATCGCCGACTTTCCCGTAAACTCGAACTCAGCATCAATCGTGCCCAGGAACGAAATATCTTGAGGCTGTAACCACGTCTCCTGTAAGTCAACTATGTCAGTTGATCGGCAGTTAAAACTAACAAGTTTTGTGTTATTATTTGTCAGGTTATTGTTGTGTATATCCATCATCCTTAAGTTTCATGTCATATGTTTTTCTATTAAAATAGATAAACTTTCGAAATTGAATACCCTCCGGCCACAAGTCATCATTAAGAAACATCGATAATGTTGCTTGTGGTACAAAGATCTTGAACGCCGCATAGCGTTTTTGTTTCGCCATATTAATTTTCTTCAGAGTCACAGTTACATACGTCTTTTTTTGTATGTAGTCAATAATATCGATTGGCGTGGTAGCTGTATCAACTCTGTTTATGAAGAGAGGAACTTCAAATTCCGCTGCTCTGAATTTAACATTCGGTTCCATTATAGCCTTGCCTTTAGATTCCTGCAGACGATTTCTCGATCTTTTTAATTGAACTTTTTGCCATTCTTCAGACACTTTCTCTTTTTTCCATTCACCCTCTGAAACTATAATTTCAGCTACCGTTTTTTGCTTGCACCCACTGCTATTCGCTGTACTGGCTGGCCGTAGTGACTCACTTATCCTTGATGCGCGAGCGCTTCGATCCTGTTCGGGTTCGATCGACGTCGCCGCATCGCCTTGCAATGGAACGCTAATGGGTGCGAGTGAGACCGGCATTCCAGAAACACGTACGGGCGAGTGACGTACATTTAACTCAACTGTTGATGGGCTAAACTTCCCACTCTCATCAGCAACTGTCAGATCTGTCACAATGTTATTGTATACTGAATTTGATACAATCTCGACTTGATTTTGTTATAAATCGTGCGGTAGGCTCATAGGCCCGCTGTCAAAACAAAAACTGTCTATTCCACTGCCACCGCCTCTTCTGCGGTTAATATTCGAATCGAAATGATTAACTATCGAAGACTGTTTCAAATTTTGCAACTCATTTCTAATCTCACTTAATTGTATCTCAGTGACAAATGTATCCTTCATGATTTTTATATCATTTTGAATAATCAACATTTCTTTGAGCGTCCTGTTGCGTCGATCGAATGTCACTGGTGAGAGTTTGTGCAAATCTTTTGCTACAAACACTGGTACCTGCTCAGGATCGGTTTGCTTGAATAGTGCTATCATGTCATAGACATTTCGCTGCGATTTACCACTTTTCTTCCTAGATATTTTCCGCTGCTGTGTTGAGACCGATGCAAATAGTAAATTTTTGCATAATTCTATGTCCTCCTCCGAAAAGGCGGTCACACATAGCCTTACTTTGCCTTCTTCGTCGATCACGTCCACTTTATTCTGTATAAACGCTGACAGTTCACAGATGACAATATTACAAGTGGAACACTTAATTACTTTCGTAACCATTGCACCCGGGACTGAGTCACCGGCACCGTCTATAATACGTCCGATCTCTAGCGCGTACGATTATGTAAAAGTGTAAAAGTTCGACCACATTGTTATCTAAGTTTAGTTATGAAATTAATAATAATTAAAATAAGCTGGCAACACCGTATCAACAAAAGTCTCGTTTTCTCATTTACGTAATTTTAATTCTTTTAAGTTTTTTTTGACCCAATTTAACAAGATATTTTTATTCTAAAGTAAACCTGAAACCTGCAAAACCAAAGAAAATTTAATAACGACATCAAACTACAACATAATGTAATTTTGAAACCAAAAACTACCGCATCGGAGGTGACATGACAGATGGCACCTCCGGTAAAACATCACTGAATAAGAAACCAAAAATGAAGAAATATTGACGAGATCAGCCGCACGTCGAGCACGCCCACCACCTCCGGACTCATCGCTCAGCTCCGCCTCGCCGCCGCCGGTACCCAGCGCTACTGGGAGCGCTGTGACGACACCGGCCGCGGTAGTTGCGTCGAGCTCGAGCGACGAGTATTTCTCCCCGCCCACGACGCCACCACCTGCTCGTCGACGAGGAGGACGCCGGCTTAGGACCTCGAGGCCCACCGGCCTCTGATAGGGTCCCAGCTCCCGGCGGAAGTGTGCAGCGCATGAGATGGACACGATCCATCAATGAAAACGTCATGCGCTCATACTATGGGGCTACAGAGGGGGGCAACAATCTGACCGCGTACCGTGTTCGGATGCTCTCTCTTTTTCAGGTGCTTGAGCCAGCTGTCAACGTTTCGGCACAACGACTGTCGGATCAGGTGCGGGTCATCCAACGTAATCATATGTTGGATGACACTGTGCTTGATCATCTGCGAAGTGAAACGCAGAGTAGCCATGTCATCGCCCCCCCGTCGCAGACTGTTGAGGGACTATCACAGTCCAACACAAATCAAGCTGACGAGGGAAGTGATGATAGGGCTACAAACGTAAGTACCCAGTGCAATGAGGAATTGAGGAGTGCTTTGGAGTGTGCGATTCGGGAATATCGGTTCATGTCGCCCGAACTTAGACCACGCTTACCTCGTTTGCCCATGCATAACAAAAATAGGGCGCTGGTGGCGCTCCTGGATTCGCAGTTATCAAACTATTTTGATGACTGCGAAGACCTCACCGATACTCATTCAATTCTGTACTGCGCGGCTGTAGCGGCATGTCGTGTAGCTCACGTCAAATTTAACAATGACTGTAGAGCTACGCGACCGAAACCAACCGTACCAGCTTGGCAGTGCAGAATTGAGCACCGTATTGGTGGGGCCAGAGCGCTCATCGGCAAACTAATCTGCTTCAGAGACGGCAATACTCGTCCAAGAGTGATGCGCTTTGTGAGGCGGGCGTTCTCAGGGACTGATATTAGCTCTCAGAACTATCTGTCCCGCGTCACAGAGCGCATCGACTTCCTGAAGCAGAAAGTGTATGCATGGGCTAACCGTATTCGTAGGTATAAGCGGCGAGTAGAGCGATACACTCAGAATCGCACGTTCCAGAGCGATGAAAGGTGGGTTTATAGGGGTTGGGAGCGACCGAACCAAAGTGTGGCTGACACGTGCCTGCCAGATGATGATGCCATGTGTTCTTTCTGGCGAAGTATCTGGTCGGTGCCTGTCAGTCACACCGAAGGTGACTGGCCTCGGGAAGTCGAGCGAGCCTGCAATCCAATACCAGAAATGGGGGCTATTACCATCTGCCCCCAAGATGTAGCTCGTGCAGTCCGTCCGTTACCTAACTGGAAGTCACCAGGGCCGGACGGGCTGCAATACTTTTGGATTAAATGGTTTACAAGATCGCACGCTCGATTGGCGGCCCAGTACCAGACGGCTTTGGAGTTTGGTTCGCTACCCCAGTTCCTAACAACAGGAGTTACCCACCTGCTCCATAAATCAGGTAGCACCGCGGAAACCAAAAATTATAGGCCTATCACGTGTTTACCGACGGTCTATAAAGTGCTTACATCAATTTTGAGAGCTAAAATTAACAAACATATAGACACCAACTCCATCATGTCTGCCTCTCAAAATGGATGTAAGAACGGGTCCCGCGGTACTAAGGAGCTACTCCTCATTGATATGGCCATTAGCCAACAGGTTCGACGTTCCCGAAAGGATCTGTCGACATGTTGGATAGATTACAAGAAGGCCTATGACTCGGTGCCACATACGTGGCTCATGAGGGTGCTGGAGTTGTATAAAGTAGATGCAACTCTGCGCACCTTCTTGATGGCATGTATGGGGCGATGGAAGACGGTCCTTCGCTATCCAGGATGTCGGAATATCCTGAGGAATAGCGAGCCGATAAGGATCGAGCGAGGCATATTTCAGGGCGATAGTTTGAGCCCGCTTTGGTTCTGCTTTGCCTTGAATCCTCTAAGCACACTGCTGGAGGATTCAGGTCTAGGCTATCGGCTAAGGAGAGGTGGTCAGGTTATATCTCACCTTCTGTACATGGATGATCTAAAACTCTTTGCCCCCAACAATTTGCAACTAATGGAGCTACTGAAAGTAACTGAAACTTTCAGTAGCGCCATCAGGATGGACTTTGGTGTGGACAAATGTGCGGTCATGCATGTAAAGCGAGGGGAGATTGTGGAATCCGTGGGAACCCAACTCTCGGATTCCATAAACCTTAAATCACTCTCCGCATCCGAAACCTATAAGTATTTGGGTATGTCGGAAGCGTTGGGCATCAATGGTACTGACATTAAGCAATCGTTGAAGGAGCGCTTCTTTGGCCGCCTGAAGAAAGTGTCAAATAGTCTTCTGTCAGGCGGAAACAAGGTGCGCGCCTTTAACGGTTGGGTCATGCCAGTTTTGATGTACTCTTTCGGCATACTCAAATGGACTCAGACCGAACTCGACGCCCTGGATAGGAGGGTCCGTACACTGCTGACTGCAAACCGAATGCATCACCCACGATCATCGGTAATGAGACTGTATATCCCTCGAAAGTGTGGAGTCGAGGCTTTTTAAACGTTAAGACCCTACACAATCGCGAGATATGCAGTCTCAGGGAATATTTCCTAGAAGCCGACGTGGGGATGCATCGTGATGTGGTCGCGGTGGACAAGGGCCTCACCCCGCTCTCCTTGGCCAAAGAGAACTGGCGCAAACCTGTAGTGCTTGACACTAATGATCGCATGGAAGTATGGCAGAGTAAGGAGCTTCACGGACGCTTTTTCCGGGCCCTACATGAACCCGATGTAGATCTTCTAGCGTCCGTGACCTGGCTACGTTTCGGTGACCTCTTTGGAGAAACCGAAGGTTTTATTTGTGCAATTATGGACGAAGTTACGATGACGAACAATTACCGGAGATTTATAGTGAAAGACGGCACGGTTGACATCTGTCGGGCATGTCACCGTCCGGGGGAATCAATAAGACACATTATCTCCGGGTGTTCTCGTCTAGCTAACGAAGAGTACTTGCATAGACACAACCTTGTAGCTAGGATTATCCATCAGCAACTTGCTCTGAAATACAGCCTTGTGGAATCGGAAGTGCCGTACTACAGGTACGTGCCCGACCCAATGGTCGGTCAAACCGAATGGAAATATCACATTGTACTGGGATCGATCCATCATCACTGACAGGACTATTATTGCCAATAAGCCTGATATAGTGGTGGTGGATCGAGTACAGCGGCGCACAATGAACAATCATGGACATAACGGTCCCGCATGACTGTAACCTCGTGAAAGCCGAGAAAGATAAAGAAATCAAGTATCTTGATTTGGCTCTCGAGGTTGTCGACATGTGGGATGTGGACTCAGCAATCATTGTGCCGATAGTCGTGACAGCCAATGGCATAATAGCCAAGAGCCTCGACAAACATCTGAGGAGGTTCTCGTTGGGCAGCTGGATCAAGGGCTTGATTCAGAAAGCGGTACTTCTGGACACGGCTCGCATTGTCAGGAGGTTCCTCTCTCTTGAGCCCTGACCACCGGTAGCTTGGACCCTGTTCCCGATACCGGTGGGATACTATTTTTTATATTTTTAAATGTTTTTTAATTATTATTTTTTTCAGATTTTTTAAAAAATATTTAAAAATGTAATTTATAAGTTTGTAAAATATAATATAGGAGATTTAAATAAAAAGCAATTTGTATAGTAGTATTTTTTATTTTAAAAGGGCATTCGATACATTGGAAACAAATACTTTATTAAATGCAATGGAGGAGTGCGGGGTGGGGGAACCACTTAATAAAGCTAACAACTGGTTTAGGGACTATCTCACGAAGATATATTACCGCGTAATGGTGGACGAGTCGTACAGTGACGCGAGGGAGGTGAGGTGCGGGGTGCCCCAGGGCGCGGTATGCGGGCCCGTATGCTGTAATGCACGTCAATAGCTTGTGCGGCGTTTTACGCAGCTGCTCAGCGTACATTTACGCGGATGACCTGTGTGTGCTGCGCGCCGGCACCGACCTTGCTGAAACTTGAAGTCTCGTGCAGCATGACGTAGACCGAGGTGTTGAATGGTCACACGACAACGGGATAATCCTAAACGCGGATAAAACTAAGCTAGTTGTAATTGGTTGGATAATCTCACCTAGTTTTTAAAATATGATTGACGTGTAAAAGTGTTTGTACAAACCTATTTACAGAAATAAAATCATTTATCATTTATCATTTATTACGATCGCCATATTTACTACCACCTGGCGCACCACCTCCAATGTCACACATGAGTTTACTTGCATTCTTAATAACTACGTTAACTGTAATTGTAAACCAATTGTCCGCGATAGATGTGTTACATATCTCGGAGTAAAAGTTGACGAGAACTTTTCATGGTCAAACCATATTGAGTACATATGTAATAAACTTAGAATATTGCTTGGTAAATTTTACCATCTAAGCTATAAAGTGCCAAGCAGTACCCTAAAGTGCCTTTATCTGCAATTAGTTGACCCAATATTATGTTACGCTCTCGACTGCTATGATCTCACATTCAAAACTACCTTAGAAAAATTAGAAACGCAACAAGTTAGATTGTTAAAGCTGCATGAGCTTAAAACTGCAGCAGCGTGAGTAAGAAAACTAAAAATAAATGTAAAGATGATTATAATAAGTTAATTAAAATTTGTAAAATCGGAAGTATTTAACAAATTTTAAATAACTTATTTATAGCTTAAAAATTGTTAACAGTCATGGCAGCTGGGAGCGTTACTCGCTTGTTACCATAACCACGCAACTAGGATGGTATCAGCAGGTAAATTTAATGTACCTAGAATAACAAATTATTTTGGCGACCGAACGCTTGATAAAAGAGTACCATACCTTCTCAACCAATTGCCTGCTGATATAAGGAGTCAGGAAATAAAAAGTAAATTAGCCAAATTACTTAAGCAGTTTTTTTACAGGAGTCTGTAAGCGATGATCTTGGGAAAGTGGTATATTGTTGAGAGATAACAAGTTATACGCTATTGTATTTACAGAATGCTGGCTAAGTGAAGGCTCGATTCTAGAAAAACTACCAGGTTATAATGTATTTCGAACAAACTCGCAAAACAACAAAAATGGAGGTATGGTCATTTACACCAAAATGAACCATGCCGTTACTTTAATCGAACCCACAATACAAGATACAGATAGCCTTCTCTTAATTCTGAACAATAAAGTATGGCTACTTTATTGTTCAGAATTATGGCTATATCGATCATCATCTTTTACCACTCTCACAAACTGCATTGCAATGCATTGCTGCATTAGACAACTTCCTTAAAACGACCAATTTGCATCCAACTGTAATTATCACCGGAGGCATAAACATTGACATATGTTGCACCACAAATAACAAACAACACGATTACATATGCCTTATGGCTTCGCATGGTCTTTTACCTGTTATAACCAAACCCACTAGACCAAAATCTTGTCTTGATCATATATTTGTTAAAAGCAATACCAGATCCCAAGGCGTAGTATGCAAAAGCTCTATCACAGATCACGACATAGTAATGGTTCACATCCCTCTCAAACATAGTAACACTACACTTAATCAAAATCGCTGGGTACTTAAATTAAACGAGGAAGATTTAGCCACAGACTTAGCTAAAATTGACTGGACTGACACCCTTAACCAACAATGTGTAGCCTCTGCCGCTGCCTCTTTCATCGGAATTCTTGCCGAGTTAATGGAAAAACACACATTCATCATTCAAACATACATTCATTCAGCCTTGGATCACACCCGGACTCATCAGATGTATATGTCACCGCGACAAGCTACATCTAAAATTAAGATCTGACCCTGAAAACGAGATAAAAAACTTATCTCCCACCGTTATAAAAACTTCTGCAACAATCTTACGGAAACTTAGAATTGAATACGACAATCGACAAATCCAGGATAATAACAAAAACTCTCAAAAGCTATGGAAAGTTCTAAAATCAATGTACGACCCTAGCAGTCAAAGGAATAATACATGCAATTTAGTGACCAGCTCTCCCGACCCTGTCGAGTCCCTCAATAAATGCAACTCTTACTTCACATCCGTAGGCAAAAACCTGGCTGCTACCATACTGACAAGACTATCAGAAAACCAGACATCCCTCACTAGCAAGTACTTATCACCAAATACCTCACCTTTCTCCTTCTTTCTACATCCCACTGACGACACAGAAATTACAAACTTCATTAATCAGTTAAAAGACGATAGTTCCACAGGTCCCGACAAAATCAATGTAAAACTCATAAAGAAAATGCAAAACTTAATTATAACACCTCTAACCCACCTGATTAATCTCAGCCTGGAAACAGGAGTATTTCCCGAACAGTGGAAAGTTGCAGCAGTAAGCCCGATACATAAATGTGGTCCTAAGGATAAACCTGAAAATTATAGACCAATAGCACTTCTTAGTATATTATCGAAAGTCCTGGAAAAGGTGGTTAACACCCGCGTTGTAAATTTTCTAGAAAAACATAATCTAATTTCAGAGCGACAATTTGTAACAAACTCCATATCTTTAACTATAGAAAAGGGTGAACGCTGCATGGCGCTCTTCTTAGACCTAGCTAAAGCGTTCGACACAATTTCAACAGAGCTACTCCTTAAAAAACTAGATGCAGCATGGATAAGGGAAAAACCACATAAGTGGTTTCACAGCTACCTCACCAATCGCCGACAGTATGTGAAATCTGGTGAACACTCAAGTGGACAACTCCCTATCAATTTTGGAGTTCCGCAGGGCAGCTTACTAGGCCCAACACTCTTTATAATCTACATGAACGATATTCTGAACCTCACTATCGTTATCACATTCCACGCACCTAGCTGGGAACAGGTCTACTGCCTTGCGGAACAAGGCTTAGAAACAGTAGCGCAAATACTCGACCATAACTTACTTACACTCAATTTAAGGAAAACCAAAGGAGATGGACAAAATGTGCCCCACGGAGTACAAACGTACATTTAATGCAGATAATTAAAATAAAACAAATAAAGAATTTTGAATAACTTTTTATGCATCATAGCAGAAGTGGAGAAATAATCGTAATTAAAAGTTTTTCTGTTTGATTTGCGTTTTATATACCTTTTAATGTTGCCATATAATATTAGATAAGTTCAGAACAGGGAAAAAATATTATATGAAGGTTTTTAAAATAATAAATAAACGCTTAGCAGGCCTTAAATATACATATCGGGATAGGCCCTCATCAGCGATATTACACTTGCACTTTGTAAGTAGGCGTGGATTGTCGGGCGAAGAAAATAGAGATACTAGTTACAGCACAATCACTTTATTTCACTCACAATTTCTTATAAAACAATCACCATGAAATAACCTAAAGGCAGTGGTCCCACATATTAAATGAAAGTATGAGATATAGCAGTAACCAACTCTTTTATTCCGACAGCTTGTTAATTAATTAAATAGATCGCGATAATAGCTCTAGGCGCTACAGCAGGCGCACCGGGCCGAGCCTGCCACAAGAATGATCCCCCTCTTCGCTGCGCACTAGCTAACATAAAGTTGCTTGAGAAGTGGGGAGAGTGGGGAGGCGAACGTCCCGCTTTGCACAGCGTAACTCGGCCCGCTGTACCTACCGCTAACGGTGACGCCGACACGGCCATACTGACGTGCGGACGTCCTCGTACGCGTAGACTCATCAAGCATTGTCTAAAAAGACATAACGTTATTATTAATGTTCGTTCATCCTGACTAGCAATCTCGATGACCAAAAAAATTCAGGTCATCCCTACTGACGGTGCAACCAACTCTGGACCGCTCAATATTGAGCCTTCAGGACTTATACTAGTAATCTGGTCCGGTTCAGCCCTGCAGAGTTTACTACTAACTCTGGACCGCTCGTTATTGAGCCTTCAGAACTTTAGCAATCTGGTCCGGTTTACCCCTTCAGAGTTATAATCTTCTGGCCCGGTCCAGCGACCCTTCAGAATTATAACCGCCTGGTCCGGTCAAATGACCCTTCAGAATTATAACCTCCTGGTCCGGTCTTACGACCCTACAGAGTTATAATCTCCTGCACCCTAATTGCGTAATACACAATCAATCGGAATCTGAATCGTTTTGAAACAGATTGCCAATCCATTGCTTCTTAAGTTCGATAAAAAGTCTGCTCAACAATATATAGAACGCAATGAATGTTCTTGAACCGTCAAAATCAAACAGATTAGTCGTAATCGTTTACGAAAATGTGTTACGCAATTAGGGTGCTGGTCCGGTTATAACAAACCCTTCAAGATTGTAACTGCTTGGTCCGGTCATGAATGACCCTTCAAGATCATTCCAGTTTACACAGTTTTTTTTTCTCTTTTTTTTTGCTCTTTTTTGGTCTCTTTTTGTCTCTCTTTTGTCTCTCTTTTGTCTCTCTTTTATCTCCTTTTTAGTCTCTTTTTAGTCTCTTTTTTTGACTTTTTTTATTTTGTCTCTTTTTTTTGTCTCTTTTTTGTCTCTTTTTTGTCTCTTTTTTTTGTCTCTTTTTAGTCTCTTTTTTAGTCCGGACTAAAATGGTCCCTGTAGATTATATAATCAAATGTATTAGAGTACTTGTCTCAACAATCCACACATGCTATGTTCATTGGTAATTTCACTACCACCAAAGTCATTTACTTTCGAGGCTATATCAGAAACAAACTATTTTAATCTTAAGAATAGACTTGACTTAGACACTCCACCGAATGCGTAGCACGCCTGTGCGATGCCGACCGAGTCTCATGTCATACAGCCAGCAAAATGTCACTTCAAGGTGCATAAGCGTTCTGTGTTGTGTCAGAGTGTCATGTCATTGAATGTGTCGCAGCAGACACATAATTCATGTTCACACACACATAACACTCTAAACTAACAAACGACATCTATGAAAACTAAATAACACTTATTTAAGTATTGAAGCGCCGTCACGGCCCGACTGACATGCGCACGTCCTTGTGCGTCTCCATCCCCTTAAAGTCACTGCGGGCCCATTTTTCTTACACCTACAGTTAAAATTTACAGGGAAACGAAACTCATGAATATTAAACAACTTCCTGCATATTCCACCAGAATACTTAAAAATTCTAAGTAAGTTCATTCACACAAAAATACATCAGGTACACAATCGCAGCAATAGTAGGAAGGATCACATTTTACTACCGCGAGTGTGGACAGTAAATGGCTAGAGAACAATTATTTTTTGCGGGAGTGCAACAAAGTAATAAGCTACCTGTAGAAGTAAAGAATGCAAACTAAACGTTTGGTTTTTTATTTTTTTAAATCACTTTCTAAGTGATCAAACACTACTCCATTAAACAGACTTGCCCTACTACTGCATTGCTTTATTGTGGCACCGGGATCGCATTCCTTATCTACGGTAATTATTTCTTTTGCGGGTGGATCGAAAAGTTTTAAGTTTTGTGTTAGTTAATAATGTTATTTGCGTACGAAAAGAAATGGTATTACGACTTAGATGATTTAATATAAATTCAAACAATAGCTGCTTAGTTTGTGTGTCCAAGTTATATTTTAAGTTTAAAAACGTTCTCAAGTAAGTGAAATCTTTGTAATTTCTTTCCGAGAAATAAATTTCTTAAACCATAAACACCATACCACCAATAAAGAATCAATTATCCTTTCGCACTGAACTAATGCGAGTTTATCTTCACCATGTAGGTCAGTTTTGATGTTGTGGTATATGTTATTGAAACTCTTTAGTAACGTTCACTTTCTTACCCCAAATAGAATGTAATTTTTTCAATATCCGTACGTACATGGATCTACTATCTAATAGATCCCTACCTTTAATAACTGGTTCTGTAATTGAGTTAACAGGTACAACATGAAACAAAAAGGACACCGACGTGTTGAATTTCACCACGGCTCAGTATTCTGCGATTCATATTTAACGTTTTCTTTACACAGGTATACCTGTAAGGTAAACTAAATCACAGCGCATAGTGGAATTTTTGACAAAGCCAAAAGCTACAAACTAACTACCAGATTATCTATTGAAAAGAAAAGGAACGAGCTCACCGGATGATGTGGTTGTCCATACACGTAGCAGGTGAGACGGTTCGTATCACGACTCTTCGGTGCTGGTGCTCGATTCGAATTCTTCACTTCGGTCAAAGGTTCGTTGCCACTTGCTTCAATCACTTGATTTTTGGACTGTTGTGCTTTAACGATGACATGTGCTATTGAAGCGATTGTCATTATCATGATCAAACCGTATCAGTCGCGCAGTTGCGGTGAAATTTGACGTTTGCGGTTAAGTGGTTGCCGGAAGTCGTGATAGCAAAAACTCCATATTTTGAATAGATTAGACGTTGGCCCACACTTCACTGTCGTCATTATTTTCTTCAGGTTTTTGCCCTTCGAATCCCACTTCTGATATCGGGATAGGCCCTCATCAGCGATATTACACTTGCACTTTGTAAGTAGGCGTGGATTGTCGGGCGAAGTAATAGAGATACTAGTTACAGCACAATCACTTTATTTCACTCACAATTTCTTATAAAACAATCACCATGAAATAACCTAAAGGCAGAGGTCCCACATATTAAATGAAAGTATGAGATATAGCAGTAACCAACTCTTTTATTCCGACAGCTTGTTAATTAATTAAATAGATCGCGATAATAGCTCTAGGCGCTACAGCAGGCGCACCGGGCCGAGCCTGCCACAAGAATGATCCCCCTCTTCGCTGCGCACTAGCTAACATAAAGTTGCTTGAGAAGTGGGGAGAGTGGGGAGGCGAACGTCCCGCTTTGCACAGCGTAACTCGGCCCGCTGTACCTACCGCTAACGGTGACGCCGACATACACGTAAATTATTCGTAAACATAATGTTATATAACGTATTTTTTGTATGTGTTCTTGTCTATAAATCGAACCCTCTACGACTGAATTTATAGATGTTAGTGCAGTTACGGATAGGATAATATTACGTTATTACTGGCAACACCGCTGTCAAATGTCAATTGTCAATACCATATTCCTTCTTTGACGTTTGTGCCGGTTTTCTCGTTCGAATCGTGTTTTTGTTTTCGCTTATACGTCTGTATTTTATAGTGTCGTAGCGCCACACGAGTGCTCTAACTAATAATGACTATAAACTGTATAATTACAAACAACGACAATGGACCTTTTACAAGCGTGTGTTGACTGTAGTTTTCCCAATAAGAGAACGCGCGGAGGCGGCATGTAATATCATCATTACCCCCTGATCTGATGAGTTCTTCTATAGGAGTGGTTAACTTTTGAGGTAAGTTCTAGTTTCAATAAGTACCTCCTACTAAAATATATACGACAGGTATTATTAACTCCATATTCTAACGTCGTGGTCAAATCTAAGACTAATAGGTTCCTACTTTACCTTCACAGTTGTCACCTCATAGCTGTGTCTGTGGTGCCTGTTATGACAATAAACCAAGGCGCCTTGTAACGAATTCAAGGGAAAGACAACTTGGTCATACCAATGTTTGTTATGGCTGTTGGAGATCAGTTATACGTGCAAGAAGACACGACATTTTGGAATTGAATTATTGTTTTGATAACATTAAATGATTAAAATAATGTTCTTTGTTTTATTATTTGCCATATACAGAATATGCTACTGTAGATATTTTACTTTAAGTGCTATAAACAATAGTTACAAACTATAGATTTTATCAGATTATAAAAAAAATTCGTTTTTTTTTAAAACTAAAATGCTATTTATATTAAACGCCTGGCATAGATATATACACATTAATTTACATGAAATACCTTAGCCATAGTGCAAAAATCAACCTTTACAATCGTTCATAACTTTTGTCCACAACTGCTCAGCAATATGCCTCTTTTTAATTTTGTTTGTAGAAGATCAGTACTATTAAATGACAAATATTTTGTATCTGTACTATCTGGGGTACAAGCTCATACAATATTTAAAATTTCCCACATGTAAAAACCACCTGAACACATCATGCGAAGTCTGCTCATGCGACTGTATTAACCGGACACAATCTATTCGTTATTTAGGTCTACTTATTGACGAAAATCTATCATTTAAAGCCCACATTCAATTTCTTTCTGGCCGGGTAAGGAAACTTATCCACATCGTAAAGAAACTAAGAGACCGCACACCAAAAGACATAATGCGAATGGTTCATTGTTACAGTAATTGTTCTCATTGTTACAGTAATTGTTCTGTTGATTTATTTTACTTTGATGGTCCTAGTTTATCATTTATTTATTTTATTTGTTTGTATAATAATTCCAGTATTGCATATGTAAGCTGCCATGCCCTTTAGGCCCGAAGGCTTTATTTATGTATTTGTGTTATTTACATGCAATTTTTTTTCTTTTTTTTTGTCATTGGCGTTTCGGTAATTACTTGCAATTGTTTAGAATCAAGTTCTTCTAACCGAACAGACAGCTGTGCTGCTGGGGAGTTTGTTGCGCCACTTCTTCTTCCCAGCTAAAGCACTAGGAAGTGGTGAAGGGCGGGCTTTTTGGGGGACTGTCTTATGTAATTTTGACGTTCGAAAAGTGCTGATTCTCAGCCTAATTTGAATAAATGACTTTTGATTTTGATTTTGATTTTGATTTTGTTCGCTGCTTGAGGATGTGTCCAGGAGCCCACCTTTTTACACCGGGTCCACGCTGAAACTCTGTGCCGCGCACAGATCTGCGAGCGAGTTGGGGGCGGACGCTTCGAACCCGATCTCATTAGGAATGAGCGAGCCTAAGGTAAGTTCATTAATTTAACATTGCTTAATCGATACAATCAAGCACCTCTTTGTTATCAACCATCATCGGCATAGTTAATAATGGAACTAAATAACTATTTATGGGAATAAAGTTATTGTTCGTTTTTTTATTCATAAAGGTTACTTATTAAATACCTATTCTACTTCCGCGATGGTCCTCACTACCTTGGCTCCGTTCTCTTTGCCGTTCCACTCGATCTCCAGCACCTCTCGGTTTACACCCACCACGAAGTGATGCTTCTTACCCTCCAGTGGGATTATGAAGGTTGGCATGCCATCTGGAATGTGAATATTTTGTTTGTTAGAGTATTTCAGATATGTTGACGTTGTAAAGAAAATGAAAAACCTTACTCAATCTAAGTACAGTAAACGAATAAACCACGAATATAACTTTATTCCTCATGATTTTAATATGCATACTCCGAGAAAGCAAATATGATCATGTGTTACATACTAATATGAACATTAAACTTATACGAATAAGGTCTATACTTGTTTGAAACGCTTACTATATTAATACCAAAGAGGGTAGGACACATATTTAAACAATCTTTCTGCCTTTTCCGGATCTGAAACTAGCCACTTGGGGTAGTCTATAAATAAAAAACGGTCAGGACATTGTGAATTGAGCGTAGGCGAAGATACAACTGCACATAAAATGATAATTTTTAACTGCCTCGTTACTGTAGCGCGTCGGAAATGTTTGCGCAAGCCCGAACCGACGGCTTCTTTGCAATTATACGCAAAAGAACTGCGTCGCTACTGAGGAGAGTGAGGGGAAGTCAAAACAGCATTCTGAAAACTGTAGCCGAGAGTCTCGGTTCTCCGATTATACGACAGTTTGTGCGGAGGTTGATTGTTACTAACACTAGACAATAAGTTATTTTTGTATGTATACTAACACTATATGGATATGTTGTGTCCGAAATAAAGAAATTCTATTCTATTCTATTCTAATAACGTACAATGTAATGTAGTTCAGAATCGAAGTAAAAGTTCTAAGTCCTCATAGAAGTAATAAACTCACCCAACTTAGCCTTAGTATGGATGTCAGTGCTTGGCACATACTTGTGGATGCTGTGGTCGAAGATGCTGACGAAGTACAGCGCCTGCTCCTCATGGTCCCAATGCAGGCCTTCGCCCAGCTATACCAGGTCTGTCACTGGCGCCAACACAGGTGCCATCTGGAAACAAAGGCTAGGTTTAGGAGACTTACTAAAGAGTTGAAGACGTGGTTGGTCAAGTCAACTTGATCTCTTGACTAATGACTTTGAATAGCGGTAACTTTTAGCTCGGGGAAACCGGTCGTGATGTCAGTGGCAGCGGCGCGGCATGTCCTAAAAGCAAAAATTATAAGACGTGTGGCATCTACCAACCTGCACTGAGCTCGCGAGATAGATTACGACAATGGATGCAGCGTATTCTTCTTTATAGTGTAGAGGACCAGTCCTAAAGTAAGTGAAGCAACGGCAACCAGATTTTTATGTAGGGCAATTAAACTTTAGCATAGCGACAGCGTGAATTAAGTGAACATGTCGTCGACTGTAGCCAACAGGCCGTTATCCAGGGCAACCTCTACGTGTGTATAATTTGGTAATATTGTGAAATACCCATTCTAGGCTCGCTGCGTATGCGTCTGAGGTACAATTTAATATCTAAAGTGGTAAGTACCTATAATATATATGTGTATCGTTGCAAGCGCTGTTGTTTTACTAGTAAAACGTAGGACTTACCTATAATAATATTTCTTTTCTAAATTCTCACAGATTTTAAGTTCGATAATTCGCGTATATTATTCCAAATAAAGAACAAAGAACACTAAAAACTTTGTAGATGAACTTAAAAACTGACATTAGTTCACACAGTTTTCTACAACGCAAGGTCAGACCGACTCATTACGACAAACAACTCTAACTAAGTATAAATTCAATCTTTTAGTATTGTATAATTGCAAAGCACACGTGTGAGCATTATGTAGTACCTACTATAAAGCTACCCTATACTGGGCACGTCTGTCATTGACTTGAATTGAATGTGCCCTGGCGGCTGAGAGTATGTCACGCTCACTCAAATGTCTCGCTGGTGGTGGCGTGTGTGTTGGATCATTAAGTTCCCTTCAAAATGGTTGAGCTGAATGGTGCTGATCCATACGTCATGTTCGTGAACGGGCGCCGTCAGTGGGGACTGGTCATCTCTTGGCTGCCACGGCTTTTTTTTAATTTTTAATTTTTCTTTTCCGATTTTTATGTTTTTATTACGGGTCTTTCTACATCGTTCTCACATGTTTAATTTCAACAAGACTGATGTAACAAATTACTGTAACCATATTATTTAAAAGAGTGTCCATGGAGTTTCTTGCCCGTTCTTCTCCATTGGTACCTACTTCGCTTTGGAATGGGCAACTAGCTTCATATTTCTGACTGACCGACCCCTTGACAATTCAAAAGTGCCTGTAATAGGTTTATTTGAAATAAATGCTTTGAGTTTGAGTTTGAATTTGATAGAGTCTAGGGACACTGCACACCACTTATTCAAATTGTTTGTTTGAAGCCATTGAATTGTCTGAATAATGATGCACACGTATTTATTTTACAATATTATAAAACACCTAAATCCGCTATGCTCAGGGCGTGTACACGCCGGCCTGCAGCCCTACTACCCCGCGCCGCACTACCCGCCGCCGCACGCGCACCACATCGAGCACAAGTAGGCGTGGCCACGCATGTACCGGGGATGTACACTCATTTGTTTACTAACAGCTTTCTATAACTCGCACTCAAAAATATCTTCCGGCCTATTCTGTGAAATCTCACTGTGAAAACTTAGGTGAAGTGAGTCGTTATTCCACCTAAAGCTAGGGTTTGACACTACTGACTGCTTACTTTATCTAAGTTTACAGTGTATACGGTGAGATTTTTACAGAATAGATTAGTTTAGTAGTTAGTAGCTAACGTTGTGGTTATAATAGACCAACAACGGTGTGCTATGCGCAATGTGTTTCTTGCAAATGGTTATTCTGGGTTTTATCTTGCAAAAGTTTTCGAACACAGACTACTAGCTGGCATCCTGTGTGCGAGTTATCGCAAATGAGTGATGTGAGACGGGACTTAGTTTTGAGACTGGAGGTGCAATTAATAGAAACTTTGTTTGTGGCTATTTAATACAGTAAAATAACACAAAATACCACATATTTCCGTTCAGATGTACCTCATTCAATATCTATTTAGTTCATTTCCACTGTAAATGTTTACTAGTTACCCATCTCACAGTTACCAATCTAGCTTATACAAATTATGTACCTACTAGTAAGGTATTGTTTAAATCTAGTTACTAGTGAAAACTGCACAATCGTTTACTCCGATAAATTAATCTGGTAAATGTCGCCTTAGTCGATTATTCGACTTAACAGCGATGTCGATACATTCTATGAGTCCGATATCATATTTCTTCAACAAACGATTTCGGAAACGCTAACCACATTGTCTGAAGAATGTCGGCAATATTGCATTAGCTTACCACTTTCAAGTGACTAGCTGTTCAAAATTTTCGTAACACAAACGTTTCATGTTGGAATGCATTTGGCACCTAATATTTATTTGGATGTCATAGCAAATTACTAAATTACAAACTGTAAAATCATTTTTGTGTCACTTGCATTAAATCTCTTTGTTCACTAGAAACTAGTAAAACTTTCTTGGTATATTTAAATACTTACGTTTGAATTGTACACATATTGTAATTGTAGACTTCAAATGTTAAGCATTTAAACATATCCCAAGTTCCCACTGAAACTGCTGATTTGTTACACATATTCTATTTGCCAAGCTAATTGTCTATTTGTAACAATAATCTGTACAGTGGGTATAGTACAACTGAATATTCACTGAAACCATCAGAAAACTACACAGGCAAGTAAAAATATTCGTTAGAATTCTAAAGATTATCGTGCCAGGGTTGTAAATACTGCAGGTGTTTCAGTGAATGTCCGGATGTACAACGTAAAGATCGGCCGATAGTCATTCGATTTTTAATAAAACTTAAATCAGTTTCTTTTTCAAATTTTTATGACCAAATGATATTAAAAATCCATAAGTCTCGGCCGGTAACAACTTAGTCACCAACTAGTCGAATGAGACTCGATTAATGGCAGCAAAGGTGACTAAAATGTTCGTAAACAACGAAAATGTTCATCAAAAGACCAGTATACGAATTACTATAAACACTGACTCATAGGAATAATTCTGAAAACAAGTCAGTGTTATACCATGGTGCCGTGCTGTGTGTGGGGAAGTCTCGGTACTTGCTTCAATTACGAGATCAATAATTCTTGAAACCGTCTATAGAATGTGGTAATTTTGAGTATTTATTTCAATAAATTCCAATATTTCGATCCTGTAAGGGTAACGAAATTTTCACTTAGTCAGGCATTAGATGCAAACAGACCTAAATACGGCGGCATGATTTATTTGTTATTTATTACGATTTGGAACATAATGTTTTGTGACAATTGTTGTCCTAAAATTTGTAAATTTACTCTGTATGTGTACTTAATATAAGGAGAGAGATTTTGTAAAAGCACGTGAGATTAGGAACATGAGTAAACAAACTTCTTGAAACTCTTTAAAATTCCCGATTAACCTTCTGTGATGAATTTGGACTTTGGACCTTACTCATTTTTGTACCCAACTAAATATACTATATAACCATCGTATAGAATCCCATTTTGCATTTTAATCCCTGAAGTGTTCATTGGTGTTGCAAAATTTACTAGAACAGGGTTAGCGTAATATTTTTGTATGTTCAACATTATACATACATACAATGTTGCGTAGTAATTAGGCGCTGTATATCATTCCTTATAATGTAAGGTGAAACTGTACATTTAAGCCAATTTAATCTAGTTTTTAATTCGAAAATTTAAGGTTCTGTTTGTTTAGTTTTTTTGTTGCTATTCTTAACACATGCGCTCAACTTAATAGACGCCTTACCAAAAGGACCTTGGAACGAAGGGCTTGGACTTTGGAACTTAAACTAGTTACAGTAGCACTGTTACCTAAGTTGCAATTTTAGGCGAGTTGTGTGTAGTGATAAGTTTAATATTTGGCTTAATTTTTGTTTAGTTAGAAATAAGTCAATCCTGTTTCACATACCTCAGTTTAGGACTCACACTAAGAGTAGGGTTTCTTTTTAATAATCCCAGATCTCAGGCTAACAATGAAGTCGCAGATCTTTTAAATCTCAAGTTAAAAAAAAGTTCAGCACTTAGTAATATAGGTGAATCAAATAACTTGAACACCAGTATATATACTTTGATCTCATAAAAATATCATTTATCATAATCATAAAAACCTTGGTGCTTGGGTAGTCGTTAATTTTTCTTCTAGAAATTAAATTTCACTAACATTTTATAACAAAACAGGAAAATAAGCAACTTTGTTCCACTACTACTAATTATAAACAGATTTCGCATTGATTCAATGATCCACTTGTCTTAGAGAATGAAAAACTAATTAATATTTTTCTTTGAACAGCACCTAGTTTCTGCATTTACTATCCTAAGTTATGTGCATTTATCGCGTCTCAGAGGCTGAAAGATCAAAGGAGGCAAGTCGAAAGGTAGATCTCCTTTTCGTGAACCGACAGCAGTAGTATTGTGGTACGCCATATTTAATGTTACATTTTCTTTCACTGCTAATTATCTAGTTAACGCTTCACTCGAAGAGGGCATTCGGTTCGGAACCGTTGGTATAACCGATATGTAAATACGCGTCGCCTAACGATGATAAAATTGACTTTACGTATTTTTGGAATGTTAATATAAATATTTGGATGTGATTCGAAAGTAATCTCAGAGCAGAAAGGTGATATTGGTGTCTTGTTGTAAGACGTAAGATAGATGATAGATATAATGTCTCCTCACTGTAACCATTATAGATGTTAGGCCTGTATCGATACAACCCGATAAATCTTTTATTTTGACCGTCTCTTGATTGCTACGGATGTACCTATCTCGATAATTCCGCCCATGATTTATGATTCACAGTTTACAATTTATGCATATACATATTAACGCATAAAATATTGTATTCAATACACATGTATTTACCGTATAACGTACGTAACAAAATCTTTGTTTGTACAGACCGTTGTTGAAACTATACAAAAAAACGTAAGTGTTCTCTACTAAGGTTCATGTTTAATGTAAAGTAATTTTCGGTGTTTCAGTATTCGTTTTAAATCACTAGGAGTTAGAATTTTACGTTAGTCGTTAATTATTGTTTATTTAACGATAGTCTAGTATTACTTTATTTAAGTATACCGTCAGTTACTTTGTAATCTCGTCAGTTAGGGCGTTAAAATATATTTTTTGTTCTCACCGTAGTTATACTAAGAGTGTGCCAAGTATTATAATGTTTGATGCAGTTTATGTAAACTGGCAGTTACATCCCTACTAACGATCTACGTGACTGCCAAAGAACTAAATTCTCGTTGTCATATTTCACCTGTGACAAACAATAAATAAATGAATATCAATATGAATAAGAATTTACACAATGAATATCCTCAAGTTTAATCATCAGATAAAACGACTAACTAGACATAGGATTAAAGACTACGTAGGTTGAATGCTTAATTGTCATCATGTGACATCATGACATCACTATTACTTTGAGTATTTTGACTTTTGATTGAGGATTTTGACAGGTAAGTAACCTCTAAATAAGTTTGTATTTTTGCGATTTATAAAGTATTTCTGTATTTATCCAATGATAACACTACTCAATGTTGTTTAATTTACAATTCCTCTACAATAAACTGAATACGTTACCCAATTCATTGTTTTCCAATACCGGCTAACTCCGATCCTTCTTTGAGTACCTACATATAGCAATTTATTTTGCTTTCGTAGCGTAAATTCTTATCGCAGCACAAGTAGAGAAGCACAGAAGTTTTATTGTACGTTGGTACGCAGTCTGTGACTAGTAAAAGAGCTCTTTAATGCCGTAGATCTCATAATGAGTGCATGTTAGAAGGGGTATTTATTATAGAATAGGTATACGGGACAATCGGTAATCGTCTGACCTTGTACAAACAAAGAAGTGGTTTGTTATCTATCATCTAGAGCTCGAGCGTATCAATAACACTCTTGATAAGTTTGGATTCGTATCGAGCCTACTGCGACGGAGACGCAGCCTTAGTTAGCCATGAAGTGTAGGTTTGTAAAGATTTAGATATATAATTGCTTTGCGATTGCAATCCGCGTTATTTGCGACGCGACGCTCGGGCTATAAGGTTAGTCCGTTTTGTTGTTCATTTTTTTATTATTTGTATACTTATTGTAAGGTAAAATCAGTTCGTTTTGTTTTTATAGAAATATAAATAATTTATAATATCTTCTATCTAGAGTGTTTCATATTTATTTATATTCTTCTTTACGTATTTATATTTATTTAAGTTCATAAACTCGTAAAGTGGCAACATACTCCTTAGCATCCAGGTTAAAATTTCCGTAATAAATCCCAAGTGAAATCTACCCGTAACATGACCCACTGACCAAAATTGTTTATTAATAAATGTCGTATAATTTTCTAGATATCTGAAACTACATAATCATCAATCGTAAGTACTAACTTGCCACAGTCACCATCTTAAAATAAATCATAGCTAGGTGTAATATATAAAAAATCATAACTTCAAATTAACTTCCTGCTTCAGGAACACATTATCCGCACAACTATTTATTGTTCAAACTCTTCAAACCCTTCTGTCTCCCAGAATATTGAACCATCAATATTTTAAGTTACTCAGGTAGCAGAAATCGGGGTCACTATGCGTCTATGCCTACAATAAAATATCAGCTGATACCTACCTGTAGGCAAAACGTAGGTTTCTTTAGTCCTGAGTTTGTTTGGCGGCATGCGACAAAGCACCGCTGCGCTCAGGCGGCTTCTTTGACACGAAACTGTAGATGAACCGTCATGAACCCTGTCGAGCGATCAGTGTTGCCTTTGGTATGATTATTTTTAAATTTTTAAATTAATTATTTTCATTGGGGAAAAATAATTATCTCGTATCCATTAAATTATTACGTATTTGTGTACGCAGTACGATATCAAATAATACCCTTCAGGATCGGACAGGGTTTTCGTTACATGCTGTATAATTGAACAATTATTGTTATCTTCTATTATTATAACTATCTCTTAGGTATGCAGTTGTCTCAACAATCAACTCAGAATTTAAAAAAAAAATAATTGATGTTAAATGCTTTTAAGAGAAGGTAGCCTCTTCAACCACTTGAGTTCAAGTGGTGCTAACATAATCGTCATGCCTTTATTGCTATTTGGTTACTGTCTTTCCATCGAAATGAAGGCGCCTAAGTCCTTCATTTAATATCATATTTCGATTGTCAAAT
This sequence comes from Dasypolia templi, assembly GCA_963555695.1. NCBI lineage: Eukaryota > Metazoa > Arthropoda > Insecta > Lepidoptera > Noctuidae > Dasypolia > Dasypolia templi. The sequence continues at coordinate 1,486,374 of OY743148.1, read as the reverse complement.
TTCGCCTCTGCCTCGAACTTTGCGGACAGCGGGGCTGCGGCGTGGCGGCGCAAAATTCGAGGCAGAGGCCTTACTGTTTTCCGCCAATTTGTATGTCATCATCACTACTTCGCACTATATTTTATTTTTAGAAAACTCAACAGTTACTCTTTTAAAAATAATTGACTTCTAGAATGTTTTCAAAATACAGTGTTAATAGGAATGGGAGGACAGTGTAGGCCTGTCAACAATTACCAATAGAAAATTTTCTACAAATATGAAGTCTCCGAGGCATACAACGTTCTCACATTCACAAAATATAAAAGTATCTATAGTGGAAGAAAATTAAAATAATAAAATTAAAAGCCGGTGCCAAGAATTGAAACCTGAAGACAGCACAGTATTCTTGGGCTTAACTTTGGATGCTAAGCTTCAGTGGGGCCCACATTTTGATAAATTGTCAAAAAACGCTAAGCTCTGCAGCATACGCTGTTAGAAAAAATCGTTTTCGTTAACTGACATAGATACAGCCCGTTTAGTGTGTACTTTAGCTATTTTCATAGTGTAATGTACGGTTTTCTGTTGCCGTGAGGAAATGCCGCCGACATTCAGACTATCTTTGTTTTTCAGAAAAGAGCTGTTAGATCAATTTATAAATTAAGTCCGAGACACTCTCAGAGATAAATTTAAGGAAATTAATGTAATGACTGTGCCTTCTCAGTATATATTTGAAAATCTTTTGTATGCCCGAAAAAACATAAAATTGTTTAAAAATACAGTGATATCCATAACATAAATACTAGGAACAAACACAACTTTGTTTGAAACCTATTTTCTTGAGCCTTGTTGTACCTACAAAATAGGTGGCTCGTTCAGATGTCAATGTATACGCTTTTATAAACACTTCCAAGCCACGTTCAAGATCTAAGCCTTAATAAATTGAAATCATTTATTAAACGGAAGTTGTGCCTAAAAGCTTTTTATATCGTTAAAGATATTGAGGACAAAAAGGCTTGTGACTGTATAATACACAATGACATGAATATTTACTTTGTAAAGTATAATATTATAATTATTTTAATTATTGTGTGAGGACTTACTGGGTTATATTTTTATATAATTTGTCTATCTTAGTTTTTTTTTATCTGGCAGTTTGAGTAATTAATGCGGCCTACCCAAATGTCTTTCTTTGGTATTGCTCATCGAATCGTTGAACTCTTATAATAATAATAATAATGTTAATGTTGGTGACCTTTTCGGGGAAACTGAAGGTTTCGTCTGTGCAATTATGGACGAAGTTATCTTGACGAATAACTACCGGAGACATATTATGAAGGACGGGACGGTTGACGTGTGTCGGGCATGCCACCGTCCAGGTGAGTCCATCAGACATATTATCTCTGGTTGCTCTCGTCTGGCTAACGGCGAGTACTTGCACAGGCATAACCAAGTAGCCAGGATTATTCACCAGCAACTTGCTTTGCAATACAAACTTGTGGATTCTGAGGTACCGTATTACAAGTATGTACCCGACCCAGTTCTCGAAAATGACCTTGTCACGTTGTACTGGGATCGGTCTATCATTACTGACAGGAATATTATCGCTAATAAGCCTGACATAGTAGTGATAGATCGATTAGCGCGCCGCACAATGATTATCGATGTTACCATTCCACATGACGAGAACCTCGTGAAAGCTGAGAAAGAGAAACAAATTAAATATCTCGACTTAGCACACGAGGTTGTTGACATGTGGAATGTGAGCTCGGCTGTCATTGTGCCGATTGTCGTATCGGCCAATGGCCTGATGGCAAAAAGCCTCGACCAACATCTCTCGAAGCTTTCGTTAGGCGTTTGGATCAAGGGCCTGATTCAGAAGGCAGTACTCCTCGATACGGCTCGCATTGTGAGGAGGTTCCTGTCTCTGGAGCACTAACCACCAGTAGCTTGGACCCTGCTCCCGCTACCGGCGGACCACTATTTTTTTTTATTTTTAAATGTTTTTTTTTTAAAGTTGTTTTATAAAAATATTTAAAAATGTATTAGAATAAGGATAAAAATAAATAAACGACATAATAATAATAACGTTTATTTGGACTCAATAAAAATATAGCCTAATACAGTTTCATTATTAAGAGCTAGGATACAGAGTAAGCTATGATAATATAATTATAATAAGATATAATGTAAGTGAGTAGACGGCTACAACTATATGAACTCCTGAATTCCAAACTAGGTAAAAACCTGTATCTTGGAAATCAGTGCCCTTCCGTGGTGAACTAGGTGTAACAACTTACAAAATTACATAAATGACAATTTAATAGTAAAATAACTTTTAACAATAAAATAACTTATTCTAGACTATAAAAGGAGGTACATAAGTGAACTTGACGGGTGAGTGGTGTAAGTGAATGTAAGTGGTGTGAGTGCAGTGTATGTATAGGGTGCGAATAAGTGTGATATGTGACGTGTAGGCATGAATATGAGTGTTGTGTGTAGTGTAGATATAGCTATGGTGTGAAAGTGTATGCCATGAGTAGGTGTGCTTTCGGTATGTTAATTCTATTTTAAAATATTCAGTGTTTTTTCCGTATTGGTATAATCAAGGCTTAGGAGCCATTTAGTGACCACTATTTTACATTGTTGTTTAGTTAAAGGATATATTTTTAGGATATGATTGACTTTGTTGTAAAAATGGCTACCTAAGAAGTTGAAAAATCTCTGAGCAAAATGAGTGTGGCAAGCTTCACAAACGCAGACTGAATGTTTTCTACGTTTTTGTTGAATAGCTGTAGGATCATAAGTCAGTAAACTATGCTTTTTGAGGATAGTTTGAAGTATGAAAAGCTGTCTTACTGTTAAAACTTCGCAGGTTTTGTAAAGGTCGGTAGTGGGATGAAAGAATGGCAGGAACGCACTTACTTTAAGAAGTGCTCTTTGAGCGCGCTCAAGTTTCAAAATTATTGTTTTACACGCACCGCCCCATGAGGTTATACAGTAGACCAATAGTGACTGACATAAGGCGGAGTAAACAGTTTTAAGTACCTTAGGACTAGCTAAACGTCTGAGAAATTGGTAATTGGTTCGGAAATTGATATATATTTAAAAAAAAATATATATATCAATTTCCGAACCCTTGAAGAAACCAGGTCTATGTGGGGAGCAAAATTGAGTCTGCTATCAATTAGGACACCAAGGTACTTGATAGTGCTAGCTTGATCAAGCGAAGGACAGTTACAGGTTGTTAGACGACTACAAATATGGGAGTGGGCCAAAATGGATTCTGATCTGATATCAATCATTTGTGGGATTTTTCGGAGAGAAAATTTTATATATTTTGTTTTGTCAACATTTAATGTTAAGAGGTTACATTTCAGCCACTGGTTTACGGCATCAAAACCACCCTGAGCATGTTGAAACGTGTTGCCCCATGAGCTACCTCTGAAAACAAGGGCTGTGTCATCTGCAAAGGCAACTATCTTCCCATTTAAGAGTTCAAGGTCACAAAGGTCATTAACGTAAATGAGGAATAAAGTAGGTCCAAGGATACTACCTTGAGGAACACCGTAGGTAATGGGAAGGTCGTTACTTATCCAATCGCCAACTCTGACACATTGATATCTTTTACTAACGTAGTCTGTGAAGAGTTTAAGCTGTAACCCTCTAACACCCATACGCTCAAGTTTGACCAGCAACCTGGGGACAGAGACTGTGTCAAAGGCCTTAGACAAATCGAGAAAAAATGCCAGAACTTTCTTTTTATTATCAATATTTTGAACAACAAAGTCAGTGACTTTATGAGCTGCATCACTAGTGTTTTTATTACATCTAAACCCGTATTGAGATGCAGAAAGTAGATTGTTCGTCTCCAAGTAGTTAATCAGTCTTTTTTTCATAAGTTTCTCCAAAATCTTTGACAAAGTAGGCAATATTGAAATTGGTCTATAATTATTAACACAGTCCCTGTCACCAGACTTAAATACAGGTAAGATTTGTGAGATTTTGAAGGCTTGTGGGAAAGTTCCAGATGTAAATGCCAAGTTGCAAATAAAAGTTAGTGGGGAAACCAGTATAGATCTATAGCGGGATAGAAAATTTGCAGATAAATTGTCACGTCCAGGAGCACAGTTATGTTTTAGATTAAGAACTAGGTTGTTAATCTCATTTTCATCTGTTGCAAGCATTACGAAAGAATGAGGACAGCTAGGCTTAAGGGGTTCTGAAGAAACTGGCGCAGATTCATGCGATAAATGTTTTTCTGCAAGTGATTTTCCAACATTCGCAAAGAAAGCATTTATAGCGTCAACAGAACGTTGAGGGTTACTTGGCGATATCAATTCAGCAGCGACTTCCTTGGATTGAGAAGTGTGAGTGATTGTTTTAATGGCGTTCCATAGCTAATTAGAATTGTTTCCTGCATTATCGATTTCCTTCCTTTCATATTCACTCTTCAGTTTTCCTAATAATCCATTACAAAAATTCCTGTACCTGGTATAGGTTATCTTGAGAGTCGTATTTTTAGGGGATTTATTTGACTTGAGGTGGAGGTTATCCCTATTTCTCATACAGTTCAGAAGCCCTGGAGTTATCCATGGCTTTAGAATTATTTTACGTCTTGGTAAAGTAACAGTTTTTGTGCATGATTCCAAAGCAGTATTAAGAGAACCAGTAAAAGTGGCTACAGCATCATTCACGTCAGTCATTGCGAAAAGAGGCGCAAAGTCAATGTTAGGGACAGCCATGTCAAGGGAAGCATAATCAATTCGCTTTAAGGTTTTTGCATGCTGCTTAGAAGGAAGCGACTCATCAACAGAAAAAATTACACTATAATGATCAGTAAGGGAGGTTTCAGCTACCAAGCATGTTGCTGGAAATTTTGTTTTGAGTATGACATGGTCAATGCAAGATTTTGAGTGAGTAGGAAACTGGTGAGCTGGCAACATACCATGCGAAGCCATCAGTTTTAAGTAGTTGTGTTTTCTTATGTCCAATGTATATTCGGAAATATCAATATTTATATCACCAGTTAATATACAGTTTTTATATTTAGACGCAACATTATTCAGCAAATTGTGTAAACTTTCCAAAAAAATATCAACATTTCTAACACTCGGTGAACGGTAAATAGCAAGAACCAAAGTTTGATTTTTGAGTGTTATTAATAGACTATTACAGTCCAAGACAGATGGTTCCTTCACACAAGCATTAATACCTTTTTTAATAAAAACAACTATCCCGTCATTTTGGGTTTTGTTATTAGAAGTTGAATAAATATCGTATCCATCCATTGTAGGAAGATTGTGAACACCACGCAACCAGCACTCGGTTAACACTATTAAATCCCATTCAACTCTGGACCTACCCAAAAGAGTAAGCATACCAGCCAGGTTGCAGTTGATGCTTCTAATGTTTTGCGTAATGACTTTTAAAGTTTTACCAGTAGATGAGATTAGAGATGAGCATTCATCAATGCAGCAGGTAGATGCATTAGCCACGGATAAGAGGTCAACATCGGTAGATATATCACAATTTATAGTATCGAATTTAAGATTAAACCATCTGTAAATCTAAAGAAGTTTAAGGAAAAATAAATTTTATAAGCAAATATAAATATAATACCGGATGTTGAGTGTATTTGAAGTTGGGCGAGTGTGTGTAAGTGTGCGGGTGTTAATGTTGTGATCGTCAAGTCTGTGCCAAGATGGCGTAAAACAATTTTATAAATCAGATTGAGCTTAAATTTCAAATAACTTAACTGGCATAAGGCCTTAGTATAAGATAACAGTGTTAACATTAGATCAGAAATGATACTGCTGCTCAGGCGGTAAAGTCACGCTTGATTAAGTTGCATAATATCTACCTCATTATCAACACGTATGGTTGGTTGATCATCACTTTTTTTCATGTAAATTTTGCCATAAGAATGCCAGCAACCCGTGAAAGAGTTTTTTTTTAGCATGTTGACGAGCCAAGTAGAATAATTTCTTAGCATATGGAGTAAGAGACTCAGAGATATAAACGGGTTGCGTAGGGCCGTTAATCATTAGGTGTGAACTATTAAGCTTATTCTCTTTGTTGCTCTTATTAAACAACTTAGCCTTCTGAATAATATTCTCTTTCACGGATGTTGTGGCAAATTCAACTATGATTGGAGAGTTAGCATTATTTTTGGTTTTCAATCTGTATGTATCTCGAATATCAGAAATCTGGATAGACTGCTGTAATACATCACCGACTTTGGTAATTAATTGTGTGATATTTTCCTTGGTCTCAGTCGGCGACTGCGGCACATTTCTCAGTTCAATGGTGGTCGACCTAGCTTTTCTTTCCAAAAAATCGATTCTCTGTTCAAGCGATTCAACCTGGACTTTATAAGTGGAATTTTCTCTCTGCACTTTACCCAAAGTTTCCAGTACCTCATCATACTTCTCTGACATGAAGTTAACGGATTTTTTTAACTCAGTAGTTTCCTGCTTTAACAATGCCATGGCCTCAGTAAGAGCATCAAATTTAGAAGTTTGTGTCTTGGAGAATTCGTCAAACAGTTCCCTTATTTCAATCATATGCAAGTCTCCTTGTTTACGCTTGTTTTTCCGCGAGGCGGTAAAAATTCTAGCTGAATCGCTGTCAGAGACGATTCTATCGGATGCAGTATCAGAATCCTGAGGAACATGCAAAGGATCATCCACGTTTGATTTCGTTGTTTTAGGTGGTGTTCGTGATACCGACATGTTGTTGTCTTGTTTACAGATGACGTAAAATTTGATAGAAGCCAAGTTTGTTGTAGTTATACAGTCGTGCCGTGAGATTTGTAGCAAGTATGTAAAAGTTACCTTGCGTAGCCGATGTGATACGTGTTGTCTGTCCTCGTAGCAGCTTCGTAGCGGAAACCGGTATCGTACTATGTGATACGGAGTGCGGCAGCGAAGGGTGAGTGAAACAGCAATTACGTGAAACCCTCTCCGTTCCCCACGTTGCATGCGCTGGCAACTTCGCGCGGCGTGACGATGTGACGTTTCAACGAGTGAGCAGGACAGCAATTATGGCGCCTGTTTCTTTTCCTCGCGGGGTGCGGGTGAGCCGAGGTGCACCTCCGCAATTTAGATGTTAAATTACTTGCGCACTTAAACTTGTTATGTAGGACACTTAGAAATATGTACTAATATCGCATGTTATTACAATTTTACTGTGGAGTAATTTGAAACACGTCTGTTCTTGTTGCGAGTTCGAACGGAAGGGACTCTATAAGTTCTGAGTTACACGATTAATGACAAATGCGTGCACTGACTGGACAGGTCCATTCAAATCTGTATGGAGGAACCATTTAAGACACCTACCTACATGGTCCTCATATGATCTGAAAAATAAACAATGACATGAATATTTACATAAGTATTTAATTTTAAGACTATGTTGGTCATTGTTTTTTACTTTTGTGTTTTTGTATTATCTCAGTTAGTTTTAATCTTAATCTTAGTCTGGCGGTTTGAGTAATTATGCCCAATGTCCTTTCTTTGGTTATGTTCGTCGTATCGTTGAGCTCCTTATGTTTTAAGTTGAGCTGCACGATTACTGACAAATGCGTGCACTGACTGGACAGGTCCACTCAATCTGTAGGATTCTTTCCTCAAAAGACCATTTCAGACATCAATCCACATGGTCTTCACATGATCTGACCAAGAATATGACTGGATTTTAAAAGAGACTGTGACCTCTGAGTTTGTTTCGGCCTTTCTTCTCAGAGTAGTCAGATAGGAAACGCCGACATTATCTAGTTTAAAAAAAATGTTTGACGTATAAAACTGTTTGTACAAAACCTACTTACAGAAATACAATCGCGACTGCGATTTCAAGTGTAACAAAACTGAATTAGTATCCTGTTCACAAAAGCCAATAATAAAGACTTGAAAGTAGAATTGTAGGTATATAATGTCAAATTATGCGAAGATGTCAAAGAGGTATGTAAAAAAAACACTGTAATTTGGGCGTAGATAATAGAAATTTGCATAGTGATGCCGTTTATGAGGTACCAGGGAAGCCACATGTGTGATGCGCAGAAGGAATCATTGCGAAACTGTCTTCGACGGAGTCTTAAATCTTATAATACTCGTAGGTATGCTTTTTTGATTCTGAAATATTTACCCAAGGACACGTTTGATGTGGGTTATGAACTTTCCATTGCTAGGTTCTGTAACCGACTTCTGGCAACTTGTTATAAAAGCGGATACTGCTTATAAGAAATGACTTGCTTGCGTGTTTAGTTAATCTAAATTTGGGGATCACAATTTCATTTTTACTACCTACGTGAATTTATAATAAGCCTTATTTCGAGCAATCACCATTATCGACACATGCGCCGGATCGATCGGTCGGATCGATCTGACACTAAACATATTATGTAATCGGATCGGTCGGATCGAATTGATTCCTCAGGGGCTATCTTTATTTTGATTTAAGAAAACGATCTGCAAAATGCTCTGAGGACTTGTAATATTTTCTTCAGCCAAACTTAATTTCACACTTTGTTAAAACTGTAATAGCCGTGAAATAGATTTTATTTCAATAACAAACTACCTAATTAACAGCAAATAGTTGGATAGATTTTCTTTTGACATACGGCGGATGTCCCTTGCATGCAAGCGAGTGAAGCGAGCTTATTAACTTTAGCACCACACGTGTAGTTGGTTTGGTTAGTTTTTATTTTTACCATTCATAGTAGGTACTTATTAGCTAAATATTTTTCATGAGTTGAGAGAAGCTGCATAAACTTTGAAGGCCCCAGGCTCTTTGAACTGCGCTATCTTTAACCAGTAGCCGTAGCCGTAGCAGGAGATTGTTAACCAGTTAGAACTTCGAACAACCAGTAGAATTCGCATACATAATAAGTATGCGAATTCTACGTTGATGGCTGGGCTGATTGGGTAATTTTGTGAAGAAACAGAACGAGAAATCGAACGATGCGCGATTTTCATTTCAAGAATCCATTGCAAAAATAAAAGTAAATGTTCAGGTAAATATTTTTATTAAATCTTTTCAAAGTACCCTCTAATAGCCTCTATACAAAGTTTCATGCGTCTGAACCAGTTTTCGAAACACTTTTTCGTGAAGGCTTCCCGATCCAACCTGCAGTATGTGCTGAATCTCTTGATACGTAACTCGCCTATTGTCTTGGATTAAATTGTTCACTGCTAGCACGTTTTCTTCCGTAACAGCCGTCAAAGGGCGACCACTTCTTTCTTCATCCCCCGAAGTTAGTCGACCGCCCTTGAATTCGTTATACCAACGATACACGGTTGCCTTAGAAGGGCCTTCATCCATGAATGCCATTTGAAGTCTATCGTACGATTCGCCCGGTTTCAGGCGACACTTGAAATCGTAAAAAATCATAGCGCGAAAATGTTCCCGGCGCAGATCCATTTGTTTATAAGACACTATAATTTAAATTAGCTCGCAAACAATGTGGAGGGAAATTTAGAATTTGGAACGTACCTATTTTTACTTTCAAATGATCGTATTTTCAAAATAGACTATAACTGGTCAGTCTTTCGTTCGTAAATCTTTTTTCGCAATACTTTCTGCGTGGCCCGGTAGAACGTTAAATTGTTGGGAAATTCCTTTCTCCTATTCACCAGGGTGTGTTTGTTTTGTCCAGATGTCGGTTAAAGTACAGAAGATCGCGGACCCCGTCCTGTTGGGAGAGGGTCCTCACTGGGACGAGAAGCAGCAGGCTTTGTACTTTGTCAGCATTCCAGAGCAAACCATCCATAAGTACGTGCCCACTACTGGAGCGCACACAAGGACTAAACTTGGTAAGTGCTCACAACCGGACCAAATAATCCTGACAATTAAATCGTTTCGTGACCTTTCGAAATTAAAATTCTAACTTAACGACAGCTGTGCTGCTGGGGAGTTTGTTGCGCCATTTTTCTTCCTTGCTAAACGTGGCTAAAACACTAGAAAGTGGTGAAGAGCAGGCGTTTTGGAGGTCTTATGTAATTTCGACGTTCAAAAAGTGTTGCCTAATATGAAAAAATTACTTGTTCTTGAATACAAACACCACTAATTGAATACATATCTCAAAATCTTACCCCTTACTCCCTAGATGGTCGCGTGGGGTTCATGGTGCCGGTGGAAGGCACATCGGACCGGTTCCTGGTGGGGGTGGAGCGCAAGTTCCAGGTTGTGCGATGGAACGGTGGGGAGGGGGCCCCGGTCTCTGTGGTGAAGGAGCTCGGAGAGGTGGACCGCGATGTGCCCACCACCAGGATCAATGACGGAAAGGCGGATCCCAGAGGCAGGGTATTCGCAGGTCAGTTAATCTGTCAGTAGTAAGTATAAGAGTTAACGAAGCTTAACTTCGCGGGGTTCCTTTTCATGTATGAAGGTCAACCAATCAACCGAAGTGGATGACGTGCACTTGGTACGCTCGTATCGCTCACTAGGCCCGCCAGGTATCTCCTTCAAACCCACGCAAGGTACCTCCCAATTCCCTCGCTCTGTTCAACCTGATACTGAACTTCAAGTTGCAAAAATCAAGTTAACTTGAATATCGCGGGATATCGTAGTGCATTCCCTCAATAAAATCACATTACAATCTGTACCCGCGGTAGATATTTTGGCTACCAGCTCCTGCGGTCGTTTCGGCGACCAACGCTGGCAGCGGACTTCCTATTAATGTTAGTGGGTTTATGTCCTTTTGTCTGAAATCGCCAATCCGTCGTGAGCAACCGTGGTGATCAATGCTCGTGCCTTCTCTGTATGAGAAGAGGCCTGTGCCCTGCAGCGTGACAATAATAGGCTGGTATTGTTATGTGCTAATACTTAACATGCTTTTTCCTCCACCCTTCAGGAACCATGGGTAAGGAGGACTCACAAGGCAATTTCGACAAGCATAAGGGAAGCCTGTTTCGCCTGGACGGGTCCGAGATCACGAAGGTGGCTGACCGGATCAGCGTCTCCAACGGCCTGGCCTGGGACCTCAAGCAGAAGGCCATGTACTACACCGACTCCATGGAGAAGAACATCAGGAGATACGATTATGATGTGGAAACCGGAGAGATTTGTAAGTACAGGCTACTTTTTGTGGAGAAAAATACATTCTTGACACGTCCCATTCCTAGCAACTTTTTAAAAATGTTATTGTGGCTGTTCCTAGATTACCGAAGGCCGGCAAAAACCGCCGGTTGATGCACCGTATGTTTTTAACTTGTAAACTGATTTTTAGTTGGCTAGTCTGATACCTAACTTTATTCAGGAAATAATATTGAAATGTTTGCAGTCAATTTTTAATCCTTGGAAAAAGATACTGGAAATATTCACCAGTGAGTTCAGCTTTGTCACCACTTAACTAATTGCCTTTCAGCCAACGTCAGGCACATCTTCGATTTCGAGAAAAAAAAAGTAGAAGGAGTTCCCGATGGCACAACCATAGACACGGACGGGAATTTATGGATCGCCTGTTTCGACGGCTCAAGCATCATCAAAATTGACCCAAGGACCGGGGAATTGCTGCAAAAGGTCCCAATTCCGGCATTACAAGTAACATCGGCTACTTTTGGAGGCCCAAACTACGATATTTTGTTCGTTACAACCGCCAGTTTGAATATTCGTGGACCCCAGGATCCACCATGTGGGGCCACTTTCATGGTCACTGGCTTGGGTGTCAAAGGATTCCCGAATGTTAATTTTAAGCTTTAATTTTGTTATTCAATCATGTTTTATATGCATATTATGTTTTTTTTAAACTGAAATTTTATCAAAAACATCAGTTTTTTACATTATTACTAACTGTATTTTAATCATTAATGTATTAAGTTAATGAATTGTTACTAAATGAGTTAAGAATAACTTTGCTAAACTGGCAATAAGGAAAACGCTATTAGACTGAATATGATTGTAATATCCCTTTTTTTCGTATATAAGGACATTATACCATGTTAAATCTATTTTTGTTTATACTCGTGTTTTATGAGCACTATGTATTGAGAAACTATTTAAATATATACTGTACTGTATTCGTTTTTTACAACGCCTTTTTACTTAGCAATCTTCTGTTTTTTTATGATCATTTTATATGATCATCACTCGTGACTAGCGCCTGCCAGCGGCTACGCGAAGATGTCGAATATTATGCCGTCTATCTCCTTGCCAAATTTTATCAAAATCTCTTCAGTGGTTTATTATTATTGTTCATTACATATAGATTGAAACAGGTATAATAAACAAAAATATTTCAAATACTAACATATTATAGGGGACAACCTAGCATACCTACTTCGCAAAACAGACATAAACGCATAATTTGCTCCATTCATCAGCAACCGATCACATTCAGGATTGGTGGTTAGCAGGTCGTTCAGCATCCTTTAGTACGACACCCGGGACTCGGCTCTGGCAACAGTTTTAGAAAACGGCGGCGCAAACAGATTGCGTCGACTGTTTTGGCGATGTCCGTTGTATTTGTGGGGTACAATTAGCCGACAGAATAGATCGTGGAGTTCGGGACTGTCGATGCGGCCTCTAAAAGTTTTGCAGGCTACTGTGAGCTTTAGAAATCCTCGTCTAACCTCTAACGGGTTGATGCCCAAAACTCCTAGGAAGGTACACGAAAGGAAATAAGTGAAACATCTTTTATACAGAAATCTCAGGAATGTTTTCTGTACCTTTTCCAGCTGTAATGTATGAGTTATGTAGGGATGCCAGATACAGGCACCAGCCTCAAGTTTACTATGTCAGACCAGTGTCAAAGGTCACGCCCAGATCCTGTATTTTGGTGACACGACTTAATACTTCACTACCCACACACACTACATCTGTAAGTGGAGTGGTTCACGTCTCCGACTATACGTCATGACGAAACACTTTCCTAAATTAAAATAAGAGTTTATTGACCATTCTCCGCTCATACATAGCATCAATGTCCCCTTCTAGGAGTAAGCAATCAGCGATCGTATCAATTGGAACTAGTTTTAGGTCACCAGCTGCAGCGTAAGAGCAAGCATTTTGCGAAACTAACCTCATTGATAAGATTATTGATCATGATAAGGAAAAGCAGTGGACAAAGTACGGATCTCTGACTCACGCCTTAGCAGGTATGATCAGGTTCAGACTCGAAGCAACCATGCATAACAAACTGCCTGCAAAGTCACCGCCTTCACCGCCGCTGCCGCCACCACCGACGTCGCAATCGCAACCGTCGCGGCAGGGCCTTCACAGGGGGCTCGGGAGGGGGATATAGTGTTGCTCCAGAGCATGGCGCAGTGGTCGATTAACATCGCCGTGGTCGCTGAGCCGGACTTTGTCTCACCTAGGGATGACTGGGTGTAGGACTTGAGCGGCTCAGTGGCCCTAAATTCGTCGGCCCCCGCCGGTACCCTGTCCCTCGAGGCCGTCAAGAGAGGATGGGGTTGCATGGCAGCACGGTTCGATTACGATTATAACTTTAAATAGCCTTTCATTTCCAAGTTGTCTTAACACAACTTTCTTTATCAACACATACGACAATTTTTTTTTAATCTGGAGCACATTGTTGCGGCAATTAATAAAAAATATTAATTTCAACACACTTTTTTTTTCTGTAATTTTATTTTAAGTTACATCGTTTTTATTTACAGTATACAGAACCTTCACAAGAATTACTGACAATTGAAAATGGCTTTGAAATGTCGTCAATTTGTGTTAAATTACTTAACACTGCTATCCAACCAGAACCTAGTGAGATAAACAAACAATCAGAAGGTGCAGGACTTACTGATAACCAATCAGAAGCTGCAGAATCTAGTGACCAATTAGAAGTTGTAAAATGTTCTAGTGACCTTTCATTGGCTGACGAGCTCCCTATTGACCTGGCTGCAGCAGTTCGTTTTTCAAACTTTAAGGCAACGGAACATTATAAAAAAAATGGTTTCAAAATAAATGAAGTTAAAAATGTTTTCTACATGTCATGCCAGAATATTTCAAATGGATTCTGAATGTGTTCATAAAATAATCCCTTAAAATAAACTAAAATAATATGGCAATAGTACCTAACCTAAAGATAAATAAATGGGTTTTCTCCGCAAACTGCTTTTGCTTCCGTACCCTTTACTGATTTTTTTGTGTGTAACATCCAGTTTTGAAATAGGTAAACTTTTTGATGATTGAGATTTAGGAGGTTGAGCAAATAGTCAAGTCAGCCTATCGCAACCCACCAAGTGCGCTGACATGCGTATCCTGGGCTTGGACGACTCCGTGACGGAGGAGGAGGACGTGGCTGCCGTTGTTAGGACTGGGAGGTGCTCTGCCCAGCAGGTAAGGGCAGGCACCATTCGTCCTGACTTCACGGGGATGCAATCCATTACGGTGAGCTGCCCCGTGACGGCGGCCTAAAAAATTGCCGGGGAGGGCCGCAGGCTTCTGGTGGGCTGGGTTTCGGCGCAGGTGAAGCTGCTCTGAGGTGTTTCCGCTGCCAGGTGGGCAAACATGTGGGGATGCAATGCAACTCAGAGGTGGACCGCAGCGGTCACTGCTTCCGTTGTGGTCAGCCCGGTCACAAGGCCGGCTCGTGCAATGCCGCGCCGCACTGCTTCATATGTGCGGCAGCTGGCAAGCCGGCCGATCACCGGGTTGGGAGCAAGGCCTGCGCTCCACCAGCCAAAGCCAGGGGCAGGGGCAAGCCCACCGCCGTCAAGGCCGCATCCACGGCCAATGCTACCGCCGCTGCCACCTCCACCACCGTCGTCGCCGCCGCACCTGTCGTGGCAGGGCCTTCAAAGGGGGCTCGGGAGGGGGCTGAAATGGAATGTCATTAATTGCTTAATTACGCCTCCTCCAGGCGAATATCAACCACTGCGCCTCTACTCAGGATCTGTTGCTCCAGAGCATGGCGCAGTGGTCGATTAACATCGCCGTGGTCGCTGAGCCGTACTTTGTCCCGCCCAGGGATGACTGGGTGGAGGACCTGAGCGGCTCAGTGGCCCTAATTTCATCGGCCGCCGCCGGTACCCTGTCCCTCGAGGCCGTCAAGAGGGGACGGGGTTGTGTGGCAGCACGGTTCGGGGATATAGCAAGAAATTCAATGGCAAGAACGTGGCTTGGGGTTCCCGGTACACGGACACGCGGGGCAGGATGGTGGAGGACTGGGCTCTGGAAACAGGCCAGGTCGTCCTAAACCGGGGTTCTGTGCCAACGTGTGTGCGGATGCGGGGTGAATCAGTGGTGGACATTTCGTTCGCCAGCCCCGCTCTGTCGCCACACGTCATTGACTGGCGTGTCATGAACGGGGTGGAAACCTATTCCGCCCACCGGTACATCCGGATTGACGTCTCCGCCCAGACCTCGAGTGCGCCGGTCCGACAGGCCCCGAGTGGTCCGCGGTGAGCGTTGAAGCAGCTGGACCGGGAGTTCCTACTGGATGCCTCGATCGTGCAGGCCTGGATGTCACCACCGGACAGGCCTGCTGTCATCAACGACGAGGCAGAGAGGTTGCGGGAGGCCATGTCCGAAATATGTGTCATGGCAATGCCTCGGGTCCAGTCCGGACATGCCCGGCGCCAGGTGTGCTGGTGGTCGCCGGAACTGACTGCTTTGCGCGAGGCGTGCGTGTCTGCGCGCCACCTGTACACCAGGCGCCGCAGACTACGTACAGCTCCGCCTGACTGGCTCTGAGCGGCGAAGACCGACCTCCGAGCGGAGATCCTGTGGGCCAGGGTACTGGCCCGCGAAGAGTCGCTGGAGACTCTGAACTGGGACCCGTGAGGACGCCCCTACAAAATGGTGCGGGATAAACTCCGCCCATGGGCTCTCCCACTGACGCTGAGTCTCCGGCCCCAGCTCGTGGAGGACGTGGTGAGCGCTTTGTTCCCTTTGCGAGGGGAGCAAACTCCCCCGTCCATGACTCCGCCTGCTGCGGTTCCGGATGCGGACCACACTGCCGACGACAACGACGATGCTTCGGAGGTGACCGAGGTAGAGCTGAGAGTGGCGGTACGTAGGCTTAGTGCCAAAAATACCGCCCCAGGACCCGACGGCTTGCCTGTGTCCTGGCCTTGGAGGCTCTCGGGCCTCGACTTATGGGGCTCCTAAGCGCATGCTTGGAGGAGGGCCAGTTCCCACTTTGTTGGAAGACGGGGAAACTGATCCTCATTAAGAAGCCGGGGTGCCCTGCGTACACTCCGTCCGCTTACAGGCCCATCGTGCTGCTCGACGAGGTGGGCAAGCTCTTTGAAAGAGTAATTGCAAACCGCCTCGTCGGGTGGCTGGTGCGAATGGGCCCGGATTTGGCGTAGAGCCAGTTTGGTTTCCGCAGGGGGCGTTCTACGGTGGACGCCATCATGCGCGTGGGAGCCCTCACGACAGGGGAAGCTGTGGCCGGGTAGCAGGGTAGTGTGCCTCACGGCTGCGCCAAAAAGGCCCAGTTCAGCAAAAAAATGACAGACAACTGTGCCTGACGCTGGTTTTCAACTGGACCTGAATTGTGAGGTAACGGATGTAAATCAGTTTTATACTGCAACGTGACGTGTGTATACATATAAAAATAAAATTGTTTCAAATAATAATAGTGATTAAGTACATAAATAGAGTAAAATGCAAAACAAAAAAAAAACATACTGATAAATAAATGAGACGAAAATAAAGAAATAATTCGAAAACGAGCCGGAACAAACCAAAACCTGTTTTAAACGATGCCAGACTTCCACGCTCCAACGCATTGTATAATTAATTAATCCGTGCACTACATTGTAGACTACATTGTGTTAGTCAAGAGCTGCATTCCTAATCCCATAGTGCTCTAGTTTCAGCAGAAGTGTCTCATGGTTTACGCAATCGAACGCCTTAGAGAGGTCCCAAAATATTCCAATGGCATCTTGTGATTCCTCCCAGGCGTTAAAAATGTTCTTTATTAGGGTGACACGCGTCAATGGTACAACGCCCTTTAGTGAAACCGTACTGATGTTAATGAAAGATGGAGTTTTTATTAAAGTGACGTAACATTTGATTGTGCATCAACTTTTCAAACACCTTACCGAGAACTGGCAGAATTGACAAGGGCCTATAATTATTGAGCTCTTTATTATCACCGGATTTGAACAATGGGATCACTTTACTATATTTAATAAGATCCGGAAAGACTCCTTGGTCTACACTGGTGTTAAATATGAAAGGTAAATAGGCGCAAGGGTTTCGATGAGAGATCTTCAGATTTTTACAGACATTCCCCAGAGATCTGTTGATTTAATTTTAAGATCTTTAAAAGCTTTTATAACAGCTTGGGGGTTTGAAAGCTGAAACCTATAATCCAAAGGGTATGCTTTTACATAATTTTTAAGTATGGCAGCAGAAAGCGCGGGTGAGGAATTTAAGGCTTCAGTAGTTTTAAGTGGAATATTAACAAAAAAGTTTTCAAATTCTTGAGCTATATTTACATTGGAGTTGATAGGGCCATGTGCAGTCTCTAAATTAAATTCAATATTACGCTGTTTTTTCTTACTTGTTTCATTATTTATTATTTGCCAGGTAGTTTAATTTAATCATCAGCTGATTTTATTTTATTGCTACTATAAAGAGCTTAAGCTATTTTGCACACACTTTTAAATCATTTTGAATATCTTGCAACATACTGATGAAAGCTTTTATGAGTCACATGTTGCTTTAGGCCATTAAGTTCAAATAGATATTCTCTACTTTTACGAATCCCAGGAGTAGCCCAATCACTAAAAAAAACTTTGTATTAATACTTTTAGTCTTTAGTTCAAAAGTGTCATTAAACACACAGGTGTGAGTACTTTGTACTATAGAGCTTCCACTTACCGGGTAATGTCATAGATTGACTTGAATGTGGCCTGGCGGCTGATAGTATGTTATGCTCACTCAAATGTCTCGCTGACGGTGGCGCGTGTGTTGGATCATTTGGCTCCCTTCAAAATGGTTGAGCTGAATGGTGCTGATCCATGCGTCATGTTCGTGAACGGGCGCCGTTAGTTGGGACTGGTCATCTCTTAGCTGCCACGGCATTCAATCATTGATTTTTTGGATTGTTTTTAATTATGTTTTGCTTCACTCTGGACGCTTTTAACGTGTACGGTTTTTGTACATCGTTCTCACCTACAGTGTCAACATTAATGTTGTAACTAATATATTTGTAACAACAATATTATTTACTGACTCGTTGGTCTGATGGGCGCAAGAGCTGCTGCTGAGCATGAGGTCCTGGGTTCGATTCCCAGGTCGGACAAAGTGTTATTGGGTTTATTTGTGCCCGGTTGATGGCAATAGGCTCGCCCACTATGCCACTATTACATGGGACTTAAACATAACTGGCGAAATGTGGGTGTACAATTGGTACACCTCTGCCTAACACTTCTGGGATTACAGGCGTGATGTTATGTTATGTGTGTATATTATTTAAAAGAGTGTCTATGGAGTTTCTTGCCCGTCCGTCTTTCGCCTGGTGGAGACCAATCGGGCCTTCATAGCACTCAGACACATACCCCTAGCTTCCTTCGAGAGACTGTTATAGATGCATTCGAGACGGACCTCTTCAGGCAAACCCACTTCACAAACAACAGCATGCGTACTCTACAGGCAGATCAACGGAATCTGCATTACATAGCGTATTATCCAAGATTGAATGCGCCGTGGATCACAAATGCTTAGCACTAGCCGTCTTCATTCCAGAATTAATAACCGACGAACTATATCAGTCTATGATAAATAGTCAAGAATTCACGGTTTCAGTTTGTGCGTCATGAAAGTCAGAAACTTGTTTGGTGACGTGAGTGGGCTACCTGTGGTCACGTATGTGTCTTTCTAAGGTCACGTGTTAAATAACGCCGATAAATGAAACATTCTCAACGCAGACGGTGGTGTGGGCTTCATGGTGCCGGTGGAAGGTACCTGTGACCAGTTCCTGGTGAGGGTGGAGCGGAAGTTCCAGGTGGTGCGGTGGAGCGGGTGGGAGGGGGCTCCCGTTTCTGTGGTGAAGGAGCTCGGCGAGGTGGACCGCGACGTACCGACAAGACGTGACGGCAAGGCGGATCCGTGGGGTAGGGTATTCGCAGGTCAGATATTTTGAATACTTTTCGATTGACAAACGGTATATCTTAATTCTAACTAGAGAAATGCAATGTAGACTAGACCGCATTTCAGTCAGTTAAATACAAGGTGCTATTGTGGCGGCATATACACGCCACATGCGAACTACGCATCACATTGACGTCACGCAAAATCCTGCATCGCGCAATCAATCGTTGTGCAGTTGCCCATTAGACACGACACCTGACCAACTTTTGTCGACGGAGTAATAGACAAAATTACAGATATAAAATACAAAATGACAGATTTCTTTTATTCATCTGTCATTTTGTCTTGTCTTGGCGGTCATGCTATGCGAACTGGTCGGAGGATCCTCCCTTTTCAATGGAGGGAGGATGAGTGAACTTTACACTTCATACCTCTATACTATTAAATTAAATAATTGCAAACCTCCCTGGATAGTAAAAGTTGTTCATAATGATGAGATAGCACATACGCCACTATTGAAATTAGAATGTACCTACCTCTTAAGAAAACTTCCCTATACTATTGTATTGTTACGTCCTCAGGAACCATGGGCCGCTGGATATATCCAGTCTACG
Source organism: Dasypolia templi (assembly GCA_963555695.1). Classification (NCBI taxonomy): domain Eukaryota; kingdom Metazoa; phylum Arthropoda; class Insecta; order Lepidoptera; family Noctuidae; genus Dasypolia; species Dasypolia templi. The sequence goes on along the minus strand of OY743148.1, from coordinate 1,466,782 downwards.
AGTTAAACACCGCAAGTCTCTTCCGTCTGGATAGGTCCAAGATCACTAAGGTGGCAGCCGGTATCACCATCTCCAACGGCCTCGCCTGGGACCTTAAGCAGAAGGCCATGTACTACACCGATTCGTAGGAGAGGAATATCAGGAGATACGACTATGATGTGGTAACGGGAGAGATTTGTAAGTATGTACTATACAGATAGACCTCCAGTCACAAGTTTTTTTCTTTCAAATGATAGGTACATTAAAGTGCTTCAAGGATCTATCAAGTTGGAAAAAAGTGTAAAAAATACTTAAAAACACGATGGCGGTTATATTTCAGATTTTGCTCACGCGTCTAAAGATCCATACACGGGTGATTTTTTGAGACACAGTTTTGATTTGATTTTAACTGAAGAACACATCAAAATAATCTCCAACTTAAATATCGATTTCAGGTGTTATGGTAGGTAAAGGTTAATGTCTATCGAGGCCTCTTAAAGCTAATTGGGATTTGTTAAAACAAAAAATTATTAAGTCTGCAGACAACAGTTAAACGTAATTAATTTGACGTGTCCCAGTGACGCTTTTTATTAAATAATTTAAGTTACTGCTCTCAATTCTAGTATTATACTAAAATGAGTAAGTTTCACTGATATTTAAAAATAGGTATGTTTCTTGATATTTTACTATCTAAATCCAAAATAATTGTATATTTTCGTAATTACGTACGGTAATTTTAAACTTGTCCCGTGTGACTAAAGTAATAATTCACATGGCACAATTTGTTCAAGCATGATTCAAGTAATAAAGAGTTCAAGTGCGCGGTGTATTTTGGCGAAAAAGTACGATCATAAGTTGTGATCTGGCGTTTGTGAGGTAAGTACCTACCTAGTATAATTAATCTGCCGTCATTTGAGGATTGTGTGTATTTACTTACGTTTTGTAACAAAACCAATATGAGATTGTTTGTTAATATTAATTACACCTTTGATCCTTTATTTTTATAAATAAAGGAGCAGTATTTGAATATCTTTAAATTCCTAATTTGTCTGACCCCCATTCGTCTCGTTTTATCTCGCTCGACCAGATGAATTTGAACGAGGCAAATGAATTGTTTAATTGAAATTAGTGCGGATCCCAAAAGACCAAATGAATATTTATGTGTCAGTTGAATTAGGTTCTAACGAATACGTAATTGTGTAATTTTATTTTTAGTTTTAGTTTGTGTTTTTGTTGGTTTACAATACCTACTTATGAAGTTTGTTAAACTTAACTAATATAGAGAAGATACCAAACCAAACAAACCTCGGGAAAAAATACCTACAAAAATACACACCTAACTAGTATTTTTTTATATCTCTTAACCATTCATTGCTTAGCTTATTGCTGATTTATATGATATGTATTCTACAAAAGGTAACTAAGCAAGATCTACTCTAGCTAGTTACTTGCATCCCATAATGTTTTTTCAGATCAATATTTTTGAAATGGCAATACGAAAGCAAGACTCGCGGAGAAAAGGAAATGAGAGACTAAAAAAATGATGAATTATGGAAAGAAAAACAAGAAACAAATCGAAAAAAATACATGAGTAGAAAAGACGAAAAGAAACAATACCAATTAATTAAATGAATATTAAATGTGCATAAAATAATATAATTTGAAAGTAGGCATAGTAAAACTGAGATAATCGAAAAAATCTGTTAAATCGGTGTAAATTTGAAGAAGATACACGCTTTTAAAGTTTTTGGAGGGGATTATTCCCGTCCTTGTCGCACGGTACGGACAATGTACGGCGCTAGTATGAAGTTACATAGTCGTGACGTCACTTCTACGATAGTGCTGACCTTGTCTAACACTTATCTTAAAACGTTTATAACTTGGCATTTTTTTAAGCTTTTTCACTTTTGTAATTTTCTTTGCACTATTTGAAAACAAACAATCTAATGAGATAACAAAAAAATTGTCATCATCCCTATTCTAGATATCAAAGAAAAATCAAAGAAAGAAAAAGATGGAGAAAGAATTATAGTCATATTACCAAAGAAAGAAGCAAGAAAAATTACAATTGCATTTCTTGCACAAAACACCCAACCATAAAGTCCCAGCATTTTGTCAGATGCTGAACCGATATCTTTCCAAGACAATATGAATGATCCACCTTTACCTTACCAGTTTCTAAACAGAGAACCGGAGTCACCTATACCATCTAGAATTTTGCGCAGAATTTCTAAACAGAGCTCATTGCTCTGTTCTCCCCTGATTTAGGAGTAAATACACTCAATTTAAAAATTCCTTCCTGTTCACACCTGTATTTTCTGCCATCAGACGACACCGTCACAACAAGAAAAAGAGACATGTAATCTTACAACTAATAACAAGAAACAACTGTGGTAGCCGTAAACAATTAACTTTGCACACTTCGCTAATATAGATTTATATTTATAATTTCTGAACGATGAGAAGGAACAGCAAGTATAATCTTTTTGTACGGAGAGTACAAAACGATGCCTCAACATATGCGTCTTTACATGGTGCAGGGTGTGCGGCGCACACGGGCGCCAGGTCTAAGGGGGCGCCGAGCACCCTCTAATGCGACACCTCCAAAGATGCGTCGATGCCGGCGCTCTCAAAGACCCTGCGCTCGTGTTATATTTATAGTCTCTTCTGTTGTCGCGTGCACTACTTGATGTAGCCGCGATATCGCGGCTACACCATACAAAATGGTCCATTGGTGTGGCGTCGCGTCGCCAGCGCTACAAGTCGTCGCACCGCGGTGACTTTTAGCTCCAGTGTGAAAGGTGTTGCGGCGCGAAAATGTCGCAGAAACGCCGCGCGAACCGCGACACGTCGCGCTGTGCCGTCGCGCCGGTGTGAACGAGCCTTCATGACCGACGTCCGGCGCGCGGTATCAAAGCAAGGCTACTCCTTTTCCTACTCTATTTAAATTTACACAATAACTTTTGTTTCAACGTGAAATCAGCCTTAAAACAGATAATTAAAGATTAAATTGGCGTTATGTCGCATCGCTATCAAAGGGGCGTGCCGGCATCGGCACCTGCATGTCGATTCTGTATATTATATCTCACCGTGAAGACTTGCGTGGTGTGAGCTGTCAGTGTCATCCAGTCTTGGTCAATCCCTAGCATCAGTGGCACTGACAGCTCACACCACGCTCACTTCACCTAAGTTTTCACGGTGAGATGATTACAGAATAGCACTACAGTTTGTTTTGATTCGTTTGACAACACGCCGACAATGTATTAGAATGCTATAAAGTTCAAATTAAAATTCCCAGGGACGTGCGGCGGTCATTTTCAAACGCGTGCCGTAATTTTTGTTTTACCGCTACACCGTAGTTTTGCGAAATAAGCCTTGATGCAATTGGATTAAGTATCATCTTTTAATAAACATGTAAATACATATGAAGTGAATCGGCTTTTCTTTTGATAAAAAATATATAAAAGGTAAGATTTGGTTATTTGCTTACACAATTATTGCGACATGCCTCGAGGTCGGAGGTCATCAAAAATAGCTAGCGAAATTCATGAAAAAAAAAAACATCGAGTGATAGATAATGATATTGAAGTTAAATACTCGTACCTACACGACCTAGGATTTTTCATTTGTTTATCCTACTGCAGTGCGGAACAAACAAGGTAAGTTAAAGTGCTTTAATATGTACCTACTAGTATAATTAGGTATTTATTTAGGTCTTACTAGTACCTAACCCTTGAACAACGAACTACTTTTTTTTTTTATTTATTTATTCCGTTTGATTGCCTAATCTAGGTATCGCGACGTTGATTGGTGTGTCTATCCATACTTATATTATAAATGCGAAAGTAACTCTGTCTGTCTGTCTGTCTGTGTGTTACGCTTTCACTGCTCAACCGCTGAACCGATTTGGATGAATTTTGGTATGGAGGTAATAGGATAGCTTGAGTCCTGGGGAAGGACATAGGCTACTTTTTATCCTGGAAAAGTGCACAGATCCCGGGGGAATCGCGATATGCGAATTCCTCGCGGACGAAGTCGCGGGCAGAAGCTAGTAATAAATAATACCTAGTCCAAGTTGCAACTATTTCTCTGGGCCTATATTAATTTACATTGTTAGTTCTTTTAGGTGCCTATAGTTAGTTTATTATTTATTTTAGATGTCTGATGGCGATGAAAAAAAGAAAGTTTCTGGTGCACAGAGTCGGAAAAGAAAGCTGGAGAAGGAAGTGTCTCTGAAAAAGAATACAAGTTCTATTAAAAAGTTTTTTGTTCGACCCGGTCCATCCTCGGACGAACACCTGGAGACAGAGACATATGAAAACCAAGATAATTCTACAGCAAAACTCGTCACTTCTACGTCACCACCGCCGCCGCTGCTGTCTTTGTCGTCGGTAGTTGAAGAAGACGAAGAACCTCCTAGTGCCGAAGCGTCCCCGGAGAATATACTTCGAGAAGATATAATGAATGATCTCGCGTTATGGCCACAGGTGTTATCCGATAAACCGAATATTTTTGATGGAGCGTGGACCACTACAGGTAAAAGTGGGTTCATATCCTTCGAATAGTTCGAAAAGATCTTTTACAAATGCTTATTACCTATACTAAAAAGTTGTTAAATAATGAAACAGTTTTAAGAAACTGGCTGGTTTTAAGAAACTCTAAGTCAACTGATTCTGTTTATTGTTTTTATTGTAAACTTTTTCATGCTTTTGCGACTCCGACTCCTTTTAATGGTGAAATAGGTTACAAAGATTGGCAGCATTTGTCTACTGCTATAGAACGTGATGAAAAGAGCTTAGGGCACCTATCATGTCTTAAGAAACAAATAACATTGAAAACAGTTATTTTAAAAGAAAAGTCGGTAGATTTCTTGCACCAAAATGAAATTGATCGGGAAAAAAAACGTTTGGTTGCAGTACTCGAGCGAATAATCAACATAATTCATTTTTTAACGGGGCAATGTCTGGCTTTGCGGGAAGATCTCAACAAATTTACGATTCTGATAATGGTATTTTTTTAAAGCTGGTTGAATATACCTCTAACTTTGATAATGTGCTTGCGGAACACATTGCCGTTATTCAAAAATCTGAGTCGCGCCTAACTCATTATCCTGGCCATAAAATTCAGAATGAAATAATACAATTATTAGGAGAAAGAATAAAAAAAGCTATTGTTTTGGAATTGACACAATCTAAATATTTTTCCATTATTTTAGATTGCACTCCAGATATTGCACACGAAGAACAAATATCGGTTGTCGTACGGTACGTTCTTTTAAATGCAAGCAACAACAAGGCTGAAGTAAAAGAACACTTTCTGGGTTTTTTTCCTATTACAGACACTAATGGCCTGGGCTTAACTCAATTTTTGTTAGATTGTTTAATCTCAAACGAAATTGACATACAAGATATGCGTGGTCAAGGTTATGATAATGGTGCAAACATGAAAGGGAAAATATAGGTCTACAAAAACGAATTGTAGATTTAAACCCGCGCGCATTTTATGTGCCTTGTGCGGCACACAGCCTAAATTTGGTAGTGAATGACGCTGCTAAAAGTTCATTAGAAATTGTCAATTTCTTTTCAATTGTGTATGATATTTTAAATTACTTGTTTACGAATAAATTAATTTCAGTGTTCCCAAATCTGTCCACAGCACTGAGGATATACCTGACACTTCCATTCACGGTCGCACATAGCGAAATGTCATTTTCTAAACTAAAAAAATTAAAAACTACCTTAGATCAACATTGTCGCAAAGTAGATTGACAAATTTATCGTTAATAAGTATTGAATATGAAATTAAAATTGAAGTTAGTGACATTGTTAAAGATTTCGCTAATGCAAAAGCTCGAAAAATAACTTTTTTTTCTCTCTTTCTGTTTTGACTTTTTAAAATTGCACCATTTGCATCCGAATTTCCGTTTGAAAATATAACTGTTAGTATTCCATTTTGACCCCGCCCCTACTAGACTAGAGGGCGCCAGGGTACTGGTTGCACACGGGCGCCACAAGGGCTAGAGACGCCTCTGTGCCTCAATCAGTATTATAATGATGCTCTGTGCCTCAATGCCTTCGTCATGACATTTCAGCCGTATGGGCTCACATCGTACCAATCGTCGAATATCGTGAAAAAAAGACAGGCATTTATACTATACATACATTTCATTTCTGACTTCTCATCTAGTCACTACTGTAATAAAACATATTATACCAAACTTCTTGTTTATGATGAATTTGTTGTTAATTTTATGATGTAGGTAATTGTAAAGGACTAACGTTTTCCACAAAATGTGAAAGCTTTTCCAGGATGCATGAAAATGTACCAGATTGTCTGAAATTTCAATTATCCTGTGGATGCCGTTCGAAAACAGAGCTGTAAAGAGTAATATTGTCTGTCTCAAGCTATCAATTGCAACCACATGAAACACCTTGGCTTTTATCATTTGGAAGATCGAGTTCAGCAAAACCTATCAGTAACATCGCTAGCTAATACAAAAAGACAATTAAAAGAAATTGGTGAACAGTTTTGGATAATAAGTAATGAAACGGATGCACGATGAAAAAATAATTTAAAAAAAAATACTTGACAGGAAAAAAAACGAAAAGTAACATAGAATATATCTAACGTAAATCAAGAAATTGAGGAGGAGGAACTTTTATTCAATATACCACATAAACTACTAATAAATGGTAAATAACAGTGACCGAAAAAAAATCAGAAAAGGAAGAAGGAAGGGTTATGCTAAACAAAGCGTGGAAATGGTACAATATGCGGACTTCGATGATACTTTTTCAAGGAAGGAAATAAGGAATTTAGTATCGATTTAGAAAATGTTAATCCATACTTAATACACTCTGATGATGAAAAGGATTTCTTTTTGTTTTTTTTCTAATCAGTTTTCTACGATCTCAAGCTTAGTAGTCCCTAATTGCATAATGAAGTCTGTATTTGATTCTCATCCAAATTGTTTTTTTTAAAACGATGTTTTTTTTTGTTTTTGTTATTAATTAAGAGGTTTAAAATGAATATTTTAATACATTGCGCAAATATTATTGAAGTGTGATTTTCCTTATTAAGTTTATTGAATTTTTAATTTGAACAAAAATGTTACTTTAGGTTTTAAATTCCCAACTGTTGCCAACGTTTTAATTAAGTGGTTTAGTAATATCGTAATTTAATATACCTAACTAGGATGTTTTGTTTGAGTCAAATAGTTGATTTGGGAGTTCATTATTTCTTTATTTTGTAATTATTTTATATTTAAGTTGATCGAAAATAAAATGTAATTATTATTTATCTGCATGCTTCTAAATAATATGGCACAAAGTCTCATTATTCCGCCTTTGTCATCATTAATTTGGCTCATCAATTAATAAGCACACTCTACAACCTTAACTACTGGGTGCAAACCAGTGCCTTTGATGTATGTTACAACATTTAATGATGAACTAACATGAAATAACATGTTAAATGTTAGTTTGTCCCAATCATTGATATTTTTGGTAAAAATTAGTTTAAGCCATAAAAATGAGTCAAATACCCTCCGTTTCAAAGAATCACCCACCCGTTGTCAGCACAAATTACACAAATAATTGTCTAAATAAATCGCATTTTTCTCAAAAGAACTAACCACTCAATTTCTTCTCAGCCAATCTGAAATACATCTTGGATTTCGAGAAAAACAAAGTAGAAGGTTTTCCCGATGGTACAACCACAGACACAGACGGTAATCTATGGGTCGCCGGTTTCGACGGCTTCATCAAAATTGATCCCAGGACCGGTAAATTGCTGCAAAAGGTCCCGATTCCGGCATTTCAAGTGACTTCGGTTACTTTTGGGGGCCGCCATTTTGACATTTTGTTTGTTACTACCGCAAATTTCAATTCCCGTGGGCCTCAAGATGGGGCCACATTCATGGTAACCGGCTTGGGGGTGAAAGGTTTACCCAACCGTAATTTTAAGTTTTAATTTGGTAATGCGAAATTGTTTTATCGGCTAATTTTTTGTATAGTTCTAAAACGTAAATTGAAACACTAACCCCAATTGAAAGACTCCAATTAATCATAGTACCCTAAACATATATGAAATCATGTGTACATCTTGGTCCTAAATAAATACTGTGTTCGAGTGCTTTTCATGCCTGTTTTTTAAGATTCCTATGTACCTAATGAAAAACTGTTTTTTACCCGTTATAATATGAAAGCTGCGATAGTCGGTATTTTTTCTATTCACGTTGTTCACTCGTAAATATTTATTTTATTTTAGTTCTAGTAATTCAATAGGCGAAGAAATGGGGGGCACCTTTGTCCAGGAGTGGGACAGACTGCTAGCAAAAAAAAACAATAGCTTTGGTTTCTGAAAGCGGTGATCAGATACAGAGCGTTTACGACAACTTTATGTTAAATAATGATGAATATGAAAGATTCCTATGGCGGCCGTTATTGTTATTACGTACTATCTGAACAGAGCAGTTTAGTCAGCGAAGCTTTTTTAAGGTGTGGTCGTCGTACAGAGTTGCTACGGGCACTATGAACGATGGCATGCGGTAAGATTGAAACATAAAATCTTCAAGTAACTATTCGTGTATTCCTTGATCATCAAGTTATCAAAAATATCAAGTCACAAACATATATACATAGTATCAAAACTTACATTGGGAATTAGGCACAGGGAAATAGGAAAAACGTTTTCACCCCACGATAATGCATTTCGAAACGCTTGAGTCATTTTGCATAAAATCTTTACTCCCTATTCAATGAATGACCCGCGCGCTGCGGCTTCGGCGGGACGTCTCGTCTGTTCTGTGTCCAGCAGCGTGTTGGTGAGGCAGTGTCCGCATGCAGTGCCCGCGCGACCGCAAGCGCGGCTGTGTTCGCATGCAGTGTGTGTGCTTCGCGTCCTGACGGTTACCGCACTCAATAGTCTGTGTGCTGCCGTACTCAAACACCTGCTCTCACCTCATATTACACCTGGTCCTAACAATATCATTGCCTGAACTGTAGTGGACGTACGGAAATACACCTCTACTTATTTCTAAGGGGAATGCATGCGTGATTAAGTTAAAAATATACCAAAGTACTTAAGACTTCGTAACCCGATCTAGTCTATGTAGCGATCGCTTATATATATGAAGCGAATATGAATTTAAAATACAAAACCACCTAAACCTAAGTAGCTACATTATTAAATTCTATCCTTAGAATTTTACGAAAAGGTGTAGGTACTGTACTAGGTAAGTACTAATAAACAGCTGACGGGTGCAACTCGAATTCGTGAGGTAAATTTGAATTGGCGATGTAAATTTTATGAAATCTAAGTGTGTAGCACGGATTTATTTGATAAAAAATCGCACCAGAGATAGGCAGTCGCGGACATACCTACTGCTGTAGGTACCTACGCGCTGTTTTTTTCTTAATTTCCTTTTCTACAGAATAAATACTCAATGTCGTTGCTAACTGACACTCGCGAGGAAGGTACTTAGTGCCTCCCTATGTGTGTTATTGTAGCTTGTAGCACACCACCATGTTCACTCGCGGTTGGTATATCTATAGTTAATAAAGAATGTGTTCTACGAATTTCAACTTTATTCGTTCCTAATCGTGTCCATCTGCCAGATGTCAGGGGCACATTCTATCGATGGTCGGAATACAGGATCAAATCATTTTTTGTATTATCATGCTAAGATATTGGTAGCAAGTCGATTCTGTAAAAATCTCACCGTGAAGACTTGCGTGGAGTTAGCTGTCAGTGTCACCCCGTCTTGTTCAATCCTTAGCATCAGTGGCACTGATAGCTCACTCTACGCTCACTTTACCTAAGTTTTCACGGTGACATGGTTACAGAATAGAACTACAGGTCTGCTGAGTTTCGCTATCTAATTGAATTGGGTCTGATTAGTAAATTGAAATAAAGAAAATAGTTACAGTCCATTTATTAAAATACTTAATCATTAAATCTGACGTTAGCATTAGGATGTCCTTTAGAGCCGGTGGCCTTGAGCTGGAAGGTGGAGCCAGCCGGCGGCAGCTGTTCTGTGCCGCGGTTCATAGCGGCCGTGGTGACGTACAGCACATCCAGGCCGGCGCCGCCGAACGTCACCGACGTCGTTTGCAGAGCCGGAATCGCGATAGTTGTTAAAATTGTTTTTGTCTTAGGGTCGATTTTTAGCACCTGGAAAAAGTGAGCACTTAGTATATGAGTTTATATGTATAATTTATTTGTCATAACACGCGTTTACATACAAAGGACAATGCCAGAAACTCTATAGAACATTGCCCCACTCAAATCAAAAAGTCAATTACAAGCCTGCAACATGCAGCATCTTAAAGCTTATTTATTACTGTTAACTAAACATTTGTCCTAATGCCTGTAGAACTTGCGGTTTCTGTTAAAATCTTAAAACAATAACGACATTGATTATGGGTTAGGTGCAGTTTATAATTGTTAAAAAGCAATTTAAACAACATATACGTTACGCTTTACCATAATTATTATAATCGTAATATAAGTTTTTGTTTTACAGGTATTTAAACCTTTTTTGTTGTTGTGTATGATGCGCAATAAGTCACACAATAGCAAATTCAGGGGTTGAATTCCTTTTATCATTGATTTGTAATCGGCAAGTTCTACTGAAAAATAAAGTATTACGAAAAGGTCCTATTATCGTTACAATAATTTTCATTAATTTACATTTCCTGTAAATACCTGGGGCAGGATCTGGCATTGTCATTTACAATAAATAATACCACCCTATTACTGCCCCACGGCAGGGCATAAGCCTCTTCCCAAACAGCTTCGTAAAAATATGAAATAACGCTATTGCACTAACTGAGGTTTGAGTACTAGAAAAGTCAGAGATCGCAAAAAACTTTTTCCATACATGTCGTAGGAAATTATAACCTACCCTTACTGCCCTGTATCAAAAATCCACCCCGTATATTAACTATATATTATTGACTTGTAAAATTTTGAATACAGGTGTTCAAAGAAATATAAGGTACGTACAAATTGTGCCTAGCGACGCGCACAAATTTATAAATTTTGCAAATCAAAAGAACAACAAATATTTAAACCATATAATATTTATCATGAGACTAGGAATGACTAGATTGTGATATTAGAAATAACTTAAACTTATAAGATAATATACACTTGTCTGTTAATATATTTCGCAAATCTTTTTTAATTGTCGGCTAGGCTTTTATAAGACTGCAGTTTTTTGTGATCAAGAAGAATTAGAGTGCTATCTTTAATATTCGATATAAGACGGTAGAGATTCTTGTGTCTGTATGTGTCGAGTTCTCCTAAAACTGAATGGATTTTGATGCGGTTTGCAACATCATTTTGAGACTTTATTTTAGAAGGTTTATGTATGTCTTTAAATAAATAAAACTTTATTTCAGACTAAATAAAGGTCCATCTTTTGTTTTGTTTTTGATGACTTGGGGGGATCTAGATGATGATAACGTCAGCAGTAATTATTTACTTTTTTACACATATGGCAACCCACACATTGTCTATGCTGAAAACGAAATGCATTTTCGGGGTTTTCTACAAATAATGAACACGAATTACCGCGCGCTATTCACTTAACATTTTTTTTTTCCGTTAATTTATTGTTTTGTTTCGACATGATTAACGATTTGACGTGTTAATGTTTGTGTTACCGTTGATCCACTTTCGCCAAAGTTGAAATGTTCAAGATTTCGTATCAAATAGACAAATACAAGTTATACCAAAAATTGTTCGAAAGTTTTCAAGCAGCGACTAAGAATAAATCCCTACGTTTTTTTCCCAAGGTGAGTGATGAAACCATTTTAGTTATGAGTAATAGAAATATTACACTACACTAAAAATCATCAATTAATTAGAGCAATGTTTACGTAAGCATGGGGGTGAGAGGAAGAGCTTTGCTTACTTTTGCTGACGAGGGGGTGGGGTGGGTTAATAATTGCAAACAATCTGCTTAGGTAATACTTGAACGACCCAACCACTGTATCTTAAGAACTCTACGCGAACGAAGTGGCACGCAGAAGGTAAGTTATTAAATAAATATTTAGGGATCACTTGCCTGATGTCCATCAAAGTTGGCGACCCAAAGATTGCCGTCGGTGTCGATGGTCATGCCGTCCAGGATGCCGGGCAGGTCTTTGTCGAGGCCATTCTCTTCTCTCTTCATTGAAAACACACTGCGTGGATTCGCTGGAAAATAAACAAGGGAAAGTTAATAATTGTCGAATTTAAATAATTTATTTATGTACCTACCTATATATAATAAACACGCTGAAAATTTAACGGTTGTTTTCCCGCAGCGAAATGATTTGGTTTTGGTAGTACCAATCGATTTATAAAAAAAATTCAAAAGGAACAAAATGGCAGATTTATAATTGTGAAAAACAATGTTTTTTTCACAACATTTACGCATCTGTCTTCAAGTTGTCGGCAGCGCGCGGCGGTTCATGCTGCTCAAGTATTGCCTACGTTACGTCTAGTGGATTACTACTGACACATCAACGCACAGCCGAAACTACTGGGTCTTGAAACGTTAAATTGTGCAAACGGCTTCCTTATAATATGACGTAAGAGATTACTAAGGGGGTTTTGGAAATTAGACCTTCACTTTAAGGGGGTGAAAAGTAGGAATTTTATGATAAATCTTATTCCTTGAGTTAATAAACTTGAAACTTGTCACGAATACTTATTAAAGTTAGTCCTTTTTTTACCAAGGGTAGGTAAAAAGGGGAATAGAGGGTGTTAAGGTTTGTATGGAAGAATTTAAACACGAGGTCCAAATAACTCAAAACTTGGTACTTTATAAGTATAAAGTACCAAGTTTAAGCAGACCGGAAATAAAGAATAACGTATGTCAGAGTTTTTTGTAAATCTACCCCTAACGGACTGAAAAGGGATTAAACTTAGAGGGTAAGCTTGGTACAAATAATCTGTAGTTCAATAGAAACGAAACAAATAATTTTTCAAAACTCATCCACTTTCGGGGTGAAAACGGGTTATATAAAAACTTATTTTCCATTAAATCAACTTTGAACTTGGTGACACGAAGGCAGTGGTTATAAACGGTTGCAAGGGTTTGCAATCCCACAGACCATATGTTTCGAACCTCACTGTAATGATATGGTATTTATATTATATTTATTCTCTAACATATCATACAGCTGTGCCGCTGTGTAGTTTGTTGCGCCACTTCTTCTTCCCAGCTAAAGCACTAGGAAGTGGTGAAGGGCGGGCGTTTTGGGGAACTGTCTTATGTAATGTTGACGTTCGAAAAGTACTGACTAGCCTAGTTTGAATAAATGACTTTTGATTTTGATATTTGTGTACATTTGTCACAGAATTGGCATTCAAAAAATGAGATCGCGTCATTAGTTCCAAATTTGTCCACGCGCCAAAAGAACCACGTAGCGTTGTACGCCTACATAAAGTTAATAAATAGTGTCTACTCACAAATCTCTCCCGTTTCCACATCGTAGTCGTATCTCCTGATGACGTACTCGAAGGAGTCGATGTAGTAGAAGGCTTTGTGCTCGAGGTCCCAACAGAGGCCGTTGGAGATGTCGATGTTATCGGCCAACTTGTGCGCGCTGCCGTCCGCATCGAAGCGGTATAGGGAGCCTTTCTTTAGGGCGAACCGGCCCGGCTCGTACTCATGACCCATGGTGCCTTGAAGAAAAAAATAAATTAAACATTTAAAAAACCCCCGACACAAAAACCGTACGACAATACGTCGCGTTGGACTGCTCCAAATTATTTATTATCTACGATTTTCACCCCCCACAACTTTATTCGGTCCCCCAACGCGACGTATTTTTTTAAATAGTTTTTTACTTTTTGAAGAGAACTTAGGTTTTTGTGTCGGGGTTTTTTATTTTATACTATTAATAGGTACACACTTATGCACCTATAAATAGAAACATGTCTAAGAACACTCGCAAATAAGTCACCTTTAATACAAAAAAAAACTAAATTGAAATCGCTTCATCCGTTCGGGAGTTATGATGCCACAGACAGACAGACAGACATACAAAAAAAAGGTTAAAAATACGTAGAAATTATGAATTGTATTTATTTCTGTAACTAGGTTTTTACAAACACTTCTTCACCTCAATAATATTGCCTATACGACTACTCTGAAAGAAACACCGAAACAATACTCAAAGAGGTCAGTCTTTTTTAAAGTTAAGATATTATATTGGTCGGATCATGAGAGGGCCACTAGCTATGAATAGAGTAGAGATATTTACTCAATATCAAAATATCTACTCTATAAAATCTTTAATTTCACTGAAAGACAACGTACAAACTAAACCGCTGGGTCTAGACGCATCCAATTTAGGACAACAGTTAATTTTAAAATGAAGTTAAGCACATAGGAAGGCTGTTTGAAAATTAATTCCCTGAAAAAGTTATGAGATGAAACTCACACACTGACTTGGTCCTTGTAAAATTTTTAAGAAAATCGTATACTTTTTGCAATGTTTTTAAATATGTGAGCAACATGTATCTCTCACATAATTATCTGCCTTTGCTTCATTTTAAATTATTTTGACCTATTGTGGTATAGTAATTTTATTCTTGGTGCATCGTCTCCGCATAAAATGTAATTAATGTAAGTATTTTTTTTTTTGTAAAACAGTTAAAAAGAGTTACGGTGGAGTTTCTTTCCCATTCTTCTCCATACGAAACTACCTTTGGAAGGGGCGGCTAAAATCAATTCTATTGTAATGTAAATGTTGACGTTCAAAATTGCCTTGTGTATTTCAAATAAATGCTATGACTTTGGAAGTTTATATGAAATTTAGTAATTTTTGCCGATGGTTTACCCTATCGCGCACACTATGAAAACGAAAAATATACAGGGTGGAAGGGACATCGACGCACAACCTGATACCATGGTTTCGGTACATGATTCGGGACCCCTACGCGTTGAAAAATTTCGTCCGCTTTTGCGTTTTTTGTACTATAAACTGCATAAAATCATTATTTCTATCGAACCCCATGAGGTTACTAATTTAAAAACCATAAATTCACTGTTTTCACTTAAAACAGCAATGTAAATAAAACTCGTAAAGGCTACCTAATCAGCGGTTTTACTAAAGTTCACTTGCAAGGTCAACGCCGCCCTAGTACCTACGGACGTTTCGATGCCTTTTCGATATCAAACGCGCCGACAAAAAGATCCCGGCCTAGCTATGTTTTGATGCCTATTCGATATCGAACGCGCCGACAAAAAGATACTTACTAATAAATCTAACAGACGCGTTACATGAGGCATTTAATTCGTTTACAAAAGCTTATGTCCCATTTGCTACTTTTATTTTAGATTTATTATGAGGGATGATGCTGATGCGTCAAGCTGAAGACAGGGCGCTATGGCGCTCATTAGGGGAGGCCTATGTCCAGCAGTGGACTATTAAAGGCTGATGATGATGATGATGATGAATAAGAGGGATAATATTTTTTTTAACTTTCATCGATTTAAGTGAAAAAGATTTAAAAACATGTGTAGAAGTTTATTACTCACGTAATTTTTGATAAATGTTTATTAACTAACATTAACTTTAGTTTTGAATGCAATTCAAAAATGTAAATTGTTGATCTGTCTTCGGTAGGTAACTAGTGCGGCATAATTCAAAGAACGTCAGCACAGTACATTTCATTTCCATGTCGCTGATTTTAAGGGATTTTTGCCAGTTCCTAGATTTCGTTGATAGCAATCGGGTGTGCTGTTTGACGCAAATTGTGATATTATCGTAATTTTAAAATTAAAAGTAATTTTCTGTGAATGTGTGTTGTAATATTATTATACGAGAATCTCGTGGTTGTAACAAACAACCACGAGATTCTCGTATAAGAAATTATCGAAAAGATGCCTCTGGCCCAGTTTCGGCAGACATGGCCCTTCGTGTCCGACGCTGCCTCACCGAGTCTTTTAGAGATCCTTGGATTGGAAGATTTGCTCCACAACCATGGCCAGCTCGCTCACTGGACTTGACCCCATTAGATATTTTTTTTGTTTGGGGTTACGTCAAGGAAAAGGTGTTTGTGACCGAGTGAGAAACCGCAGCGGAAATGCGAGATCGCATTGTGAGTGTGTTTGCGACGCTGCGTGACGAGTGTGTCCAGGATCCCACCTTTTTACACCGGGTCCACGCTGAAACTCTGCGCCGCGCGCAGATCTGCGAGCGAGTTGGAGGCGGACACTTCGAACCCTATCTCATTAGGAATGAGCGAGCCTAGGGATAGAGATACAATCAAGCACCCCTTTGTTATCAACCATCATCGGCATAGTTAATAATGGAACCTATCAATGTTGTCGTTAGGCGATATTTTGTAGGTACGTTCACGAAAGGCGGGACGGCGCACAGTGGGTCGAAACTATGATTTTAGTGACTTAGGGCTCAACTTTGCTTTTTTACTTTTTTCCTCATGTGGATGGATAGAGCTCATTAACCTCAACAATAATTGTTCTGATGTATTTTTTCCTAAACTTTATACTTTGGGTAGAAAAATGTGTTTTGTTATTTTTTTGTATGGAGCGGATCAAATAACCTTAAATTCCTGCTAAGTAGCGTGTGATCCCGCATTGAAACTGTATTTTTCATATACCTTGTCTAGTCTATTATCATTTGATGCTATTAACGTGTGCATAAAGTTGCAACTCTGCCAAATAAATGGATCGAAAAAAATGAAAAAATATATAGAATAAAAAGCTACATTTTTTACTTTCGTAAGTTCTTTTAACTTAAATTTGATATGGAATAGTAAGTAAAAGCACGTAATAATACACATAGTTACTTAACAACTAACAACAATACATTTAAAAGGTCCCTAATTAGCTTAAATTTACTAATATATGTAGTATTAGTAAATTTAAAGCTAATCACACTAATCATAATACATTTAAAAGGTCCCTAATTAGCTTAAATTTACTAATATATGTAGTAGTAGTAAATTTAAGCTAATTAGGGATCTATGAATTTCAATTTCTTTGTTTTAATGACTTTAACATGTTTATGAAATGTTATTTTAAGTTAGATTTAATACTGAATAGTGAGTAAAGATAGGTACATAATAATACAAATTAGTAAAGGTAAACTAACATTACTACAACTAACACAAGCAAACTAAAAACTAACTATAAACAACATCAAACATTACTATTTCCTTTCAATTATGAGTTTGACATTTATAAACTAATAAAAAAAACAAGAAACTTACAAACTACCAAAAAATCTTATTCACTATCGCTATGACTATCTTGTAAATTATCTACATCAATAAAATCTATATCGGATTCTGTGGGAAAAATCAGCAGAAGCTCTTTGACTTTTGGAGAGAGAACCATTATATTTTGTTTCACCATTCGAGGTCTTAGACTTGTGATCTTTGGATCAGAAGACAAAAGAAGATTGTGTATAATATCCTCATTTGTCGCCGTTCTACTTACCTTTCTAGAATCTTACTCTCTCTATATTTCCGGAAATCTTTATTACGAGCTTCCGCTGCCTCTTCCGACAGTTTACCTATAGGTATGGCACCAAAGTGCTTAATTATATCACTCCCATGTACTAACAATTTATGTATACTGGAAGGCATATAATACCAGGGATATAAGTGAACGTACAATTGTGCAGTATCTCTACAAAATTCGGAAAACTTAGAAAGATCCACGCTCTCTCCAGATGCAACCGTCTGAAGAATCACATGAAACCTTTCTATTAAATCTTTATCTATTCCTGTTATGCGAGCTGTTGTTTCTGCATCCCTAAAAAATCTTCTGGCAGTATTGCCATCATTGGTTGTGCCTACTCCTTGCTTGACTACGTCAATAAGTAAACCGCATTCTTTCTTAAACGCTTGCTGTATAGCGCTCTTTCTGAGTGACATTTTTTCTTTGTCATCGCCCCTGCAACTCCATTTTTTGAAGTCCAAACGATAAGCTGCAAACAAAAAGAAATATCACTTAAATAAAAATCTCACAAGTAACTATATAACGTGAAAAAAATTATGAACTAATAAAATTATATTTACCGATATGAAGTAAGCACTCCATGCTTCTTATCCAGGCATGTAAAGATGACATTCCATACTGGAACACTTCTTCGTTGTTCTCTTTTTGAGCAAGTGACTCTAAATTGTTCATCTCTGACGGTTTTGCTTTGCAGATATCACAGACAGCTGAAGATGTGTCTGACAAATATGACGATATTTTGCCGTCTATCATCGTCAAGTGCAATTGATGCTTAACTTCAACTTGATTGAACTTGATTGGCTGAAGTGTTTCTATTTCTTCGGTTATGCTAGCTTTTATAGTTACCACTGTTGACTGCGTTTCTTTGGTAAATTTGAACATTATCGGACGGCAATAGAAAGTTGATGAGGGTCGATCGTTTTCCCAAACAATTGTTCCATCACATTGTTGAAGCCTTATAGGAACTAGACTGGCCATGAAGATAGTTGAGTCATCAAACTCTGCTTCAGTCTTTTGTTTATAATTACTTTGACCTGAGGCTCCATCAAAACCCCATTTGCTTATTAGCAGTAACTCAGTTGGCGAATCCAAATCTAAAGTAATCACTTCTAAAAGCCTAGATACCGTCAAGTTGAGTAAAGCTTGCAGTTTAATAGCAGCTCCTTCTTCAGATATAATTATGTCTTCTTTCCCTGGATAACATTTTGCCTTCGCTTGTTTTATTTTATAATAAGAAGGGTATAAATCAGACCTATTTTCACTTGCTGCTTCTCTTAGGCTTATATACTGCCACTTACTTAATTTAAGTGAAACTAATAAAGACAGTGCCTTATCGGGTGAATATGTACTACTTTTCGGTTTACTTGTACTTAAACACTCTTTAACTTTTTCTAGATCTTCGGGGTGATTTAGTAAATGGTTCATAATTTTTCCTACATCCTCATTTCCGGTGTTTCTTAAACTAGCAATTGTAGTAGCTTTAAGTTCATCCGGGGATAACGAAAGCGATTGGTTAATTTGATCAACGCGTCGTCGTTTTTGCCTGGAGCCCAATTCCTCGAAAGGTTTTCGAGGTGTAAATGTAGATGTCGAAGCTTCTGTAGTAGATGGTGGTAGATTTTCGACATCTTCAGTATTACAAATCTCGAGCCTTTCCTGTTCAGTGTTCACAGCTTCAGGTATCATTCCTTCGGGCCAGTTTATTGCACGTTCCAACCAATCACCATTTTTTCTTACAAACTGTGCTAACGTGCGACTACTTCGTTCCCATCTTGCACTTATATTTGAACAAAAGCGCGTACAGAATTTTTGGAGCTCAACACTGTTCTCTTCGGTCACGTTTATTTTATGTTGTAGGAATTGAAAGAATTTTTGACTATCCGACAGTGACTTGACCTGCTCTCTTAAAATCATAAATAAATCTAAATTGTTAACTAAATTATCCATTATAACGAACAAGGGACGATCAGAATCACGAGATGTTAGTAGTAGTACGAATAAACGAACACTAGTTAGTATATAATAAATTATGGTCATTTTATACTTCCAGAATCCAGTGACAAACAATGTTTACTAATTTTTCTACTACCCTCATTAACTAATTATCCTAATTAATATTACAGTAATGACTAAAAGTGAAAAACATTGTTATTTTATAAGGTAAAAGGTTAAGCTAATTACAGTAATTAAACACACAAATAGAAATTAATTGATTTCATATCCACATTTTTAAATAAAGGTCCCTAATTAGCTTAAATTTACTAATATATGTAGTATTAGTAAATTTAAGCTAATTAGGGACCTTTTAAATGTATTGTTGTTAGTTGCTAAGTAATTATGTGTATTATTACGTGCTTTTACTTACTATTCCATATCAAATTTAACTTAAAATAACTTACGAAAGTAAAAAATGAAGCTTTTTATTCTATGTATTTTTTCATTTTTTTCGATCCATTTATTTGGCAGAGTTGCAACTTTATGCATTTGTTTATAGCATCAAATGATAATAGACCAGACAAGGTATATGAAAAATAAAGTTTCAACGCGGGATCACACGCTACTTAGCAGGAATTTAAGTTTATTTGAGCCGCTCCATACAAAAAAATAACAAAACACATTTTTCTACCCAAAGTATAAAGTTTAGGAAATAATACATCAGAACAATTATTATTGAGGTTAATGAGCTCTACCCATCCGCATAAAAAAAAAAGTGAAAAAGCAAAGTTGAGCCCTAAGTCACTAAAATCATAGTTTCGACCCACTGTGCGGCGCGGCGGGCTGCACAGACTTGTGTACGAATAGGTAGTTATGTAGCTCGCGCGCGCCAACATTTACCGCGTTGCGTTGTGATCGCGTTGTTTGCAATACATTGCGCCCTCAATTTTTTTATTTAACTGGTCATTTACGAGATGAACGACTTTCGTAATTTTAGTTATAACATTATATTGTGTAACCTTTTCATGACGTTTGCGCGTCGATGTCCCTTCCATCCTGTATATGAAAACGAATTTGGTATATTTGTATTCGGAATCTGAGATAGTTATCAAGTTTTGGAACAACAAACTCAATGAAAAAGTTTAAATGCCATTGCACTTTCAAATTCTATTCCATTAGGAACTTTTTATGACAAACAGTAAATAAAAAATCAACTTAGACTACATAACGCTAAAGTAGATAGTTGGTTAAGTGGCAATTTATGCTTCTGCCCGCGGCCTCGCCCGCGTGGATATCGGATATTATCTCACGGGAATCAATATCAGCTTTTCGCCCTGCATATGCTTGCTCAAAAACCCTCTGGGTTCCCCCTTCAATAGGAACTGATGAAAAACTGACTTCCGAAAAGGCACTTTTAGTCCATAAATGACTCACCAGCAAACAGTCTTCCCCTAGGATCCGCCTTGGCATCATTGAACCTGTTCTTAGGGTTGTCATGATCTACTTCCGCGATGGTCCTCACCACCTTGGCTCCGTTCTCTTTGCCGTTCCACTCGATCTCCAACACCTCTCGGTTCACACCCACCACGAAGTGATGCTTCTTACCCTCCAGTGGGATTATGAAGGTTGGCATGCCATCTGGAATGTGAATATTTTGTTTGTTAGAGTATTTCAGATATGTTGACGTTGTAAAGAAAATGAAAAACTTTAATCAAGCTAAGTACAGTAAACGAATAAACCACGAATATAACCTTATTGATTGATTGATACATGATTTTAATATGCATACTCCGAGATAGCAAATATGATCATGTGTTACATACTAATATGAACATTAAACTTATACCAATAAGGTCTATACTTGTATGGAACACCAAAGAGAGTAGGACACTTATTTAAACAACCTTTCTGCCTTTTCCAGATCATCACTCAATACTGGTGTATGTGATCTGAAAATAGCCAGTTGGAGTAGTCTATAAATAAAAAACGGTGGGACATTGTGTATTGAGTGTAGGCGCAGATACAACTTCAAATAAACTGAGAAATTTTAATTCGTTGCCACAAATAACGTACAATGTAGTTCAGAATCGAAGTAAAAGTTCAAAGTCCTCATAGAAGTAATAAACTCACCCAACTTAGCCTTAGTATGGATGTCAGTGCTTGGCACATACTTGTGGATGCTGTGGTCGAAGATACTGACGAAGTACAGGGCCTGCTCCTCATGGTCCCAATGCGGGCCTTCGCCCAGCCATACCGGGTCTGTCACTGGCGCCAACACAGGTGCCATCTGGAAACGAAGGCTGGGTTTAGGAGACTGCGTTACTAAAGAGTTGAAGACGTGGTTGGTCAAGTCAACTTGATCTCTTGACTAATGGTTCTTGTCGAAGAGTTGTTCTGACATGTTACATGTTGTTATTCATTGTTAGCAGCTGTCAATAAGCATGATTGTTCATGTCCCTGCGTTGTTCGACTCACATATTATTTTAATAATATAACGCTTGGACTTTAAAAGAGAGTATGGATTCCGAGTATTTTTCGGCATTTCTTCTCAGGGTCAGTCATTTAGGAAATGCCGGAGCCAGTTTAAAAATATTGACCGAAAAATTTACGTGTAAAAGTGTCTTAAAATATCTATTTACTGCAATGAACATCATTCCATTATTATTCCGTCACATATATTGTGCAAAAAATATTTTGGTTTTTTTAAACCGGGAGCTAGAAGTTAAGATATTATATTGAGTTTAAAATAGGTTCTATGTTTAATCTGTACCGAGCCTCCGGTTTGGTATGTCTTAGGACTGTATTATCTACATAACATTATAACACGAGAGCATCAGGTTATTATTAAATAGTGTTAGTTCGCCTTGGACGTGGAGTTGCGGACATCAGCCCGGGCCACAATAAGCAAAGATATTTGACCACTTTATACTAACAGTGAATACGGAAGAATCATTACGAGCACAAAATCTTTGGAATGCAATAGTAGTAAAAAGCGAAGCTTTTAACAAAAATAAACAAACACATTACCGGTTTATACGATACCAGGGACAAGATAACAACATTTGTTAAGAAAGGTAAGTTATGATTGTGGAAAAACATTTTGATATCGAACTTGGAACTCTCAAGCTAGACTCCGGTCTTAAACAAGGAACCATAGCTAATATACCTTGTGATTATCCTCCGGTAGCTTGTTTGAATAGAGGTAATTTTTAGCTCGGGGAAACCGGTCGTGATGTCATTGATACGCGTTTCTACTTAGACGCGAATGATGAGGAAAATTAAACGTTACGTTTTGTTGTGTAAATTACTTGAGTCATTATTTGTGGGAGGTCAGGGTTCAATTAGAGCAGGGGTGGCTCAGTGTCAGCGTCCCCGACTTACGAGTTGTAGGTCGTGGGTTAGAACCCAGGCAGGCGCTTTACTTTGTATGAATAATTACACCACCACTGCTCTGAAAACGGTGAAGGAGAACGTCGTGACGAAGCGGCATGTCCTAGAACCAAAAATTATAAGACATGTGGCATCTACTTACCCGCACTGAGCCCGCGAGATAGATTACGGCCCCCTCCCGCTCACAGAGAGGAGGCCTGTGTCCCAGCAGTGGGAACATTATAGGCTGATTATGCAGGGTTCAATTTGTATTTTGGTTAGTGTGGAAACGTGTGCTGGAGGATATGAGTGGTACAGGGAAATATCGCGATTGGCACGTTGTTCGCTGATGGATGCTGTTTCGCTCAAGCCACAAAGTTCTTGTCACGCGCTTGAGCAATTATTTTAGTTTTGCGTTTAATGGATGCAGCGTATTCATATACATAGTGTAGAGGACCAGTCCTAAAGTGAGTGAAGCAACGGCAACCAGATTTTTATGTAGGGCAATTAAACTTTAGCAAAGCGACAGCGTGAATTGTATGTGAACATGTCGTCAACTGTAGCCAACAGACCGTTACCCAGGGCAACCTATACGTGTTTAGGATTTGGTAATACTGTGATGGTATGTGTAATACTGTGTGGCCATTCTAGGCTCGCTGCGTATGCGTCTGAGGTACAATTAAATACCTAAAGATTAAGTATTTTTAAGTGTTTCGTTGCAAATAAGCCTAGGGGTTCTCCCAAGTGCTGTTATTTTACTTATAAAACGTAGGACTTACCTATAATAATATTCCTTTTCTAAATTATCACAGATTAAGTTAGATAATTCGTGTATATTAATTAATTTCAAATAAAGAACAACGAACACTAGAAACTTTGTAGTTACACTTAAAAACTGACATTAGTTCATACGGTTGTGTACAACGCAAGGTCAGACCGACTCATTACGACAAAAACCTCCGATTAGATAGAGTCTAGGGACACTGCACACCACTTATTCAAATTGTTTGTTTGAAGCCATTAAAGGTCTAAATAATGATGCACACGTATTTATTTTACAATATTATATAAAACGTAAATCCCAGTGGTTTTCAATAGGTAAAAAATGTCCGTCAAACGAGTTTTGAACTCCAGGAGCTATTACACTTTCTACTTTCGTAGGAAACCTTATAAGGCACGTAACTAAATTAGGTATCTACTGCGTGGAAAACTTTCAAGCTACTTTATTGATTCATAGGTTTAGTTGTCAAACGTGCAGCTGCCGACGGAAATGTCGTGGGTTCAAATTACAAGTCTGGCAATGTTCCAAACTCTAAACTTTTAGTCTTATTACAAAACGAGTTAACTAAGTTAAGCTCAAGCCTTTGAACCAGTTATTGTAGTTTGAACATTATTCCGACTACAGTAAAGTTGTTAGTAAATAGGGCTGGTCCAGCGATACCTGACAGGCCTGGAGCAAGACAGCGCTGTTTGCTGGTTCGCCTATTCGCCGCCAGCGGAGAACAGCCTAAAGATCGCTATTAGGGGGCTATCGGCCGATACGGAGTCGAAGGAAATAAAAAAGGAACTCCGAACGCTGGGATACCAGCTGGAATACGTCCGCCACATTAAGGGGGCGACCCGGCTGCGTGTTCCGCGCGATCCTAAAAAATACTCCGGACGTCGTGGCCATATACGACACCACGACATTTATGTTGATGCGTGGTGTCAAAATAGAGGCCTGGCGTGGAAAACGTGGGCCTGCCCAGTGCCACCGATGCCAGCGGTTCAGACACAGCTCGCACCAGTCTCACCGCCCGCTCGCTTGTTGCGCTAGCATGCGCCGAGAGACAGCCCGCGCCAGCATGCGCCGAGAGACAGCCCGCGCCCACGGGAGGAATAGCGTCGAGGCGTGCCTACAGAAACAGACATAGCAACCACTCACATGGGGGCGCGTAGCTAGCGTGCGCCCTATGATTACCACTGCCTGTGTAGCAGACTGAATGAGAGGTCCGTATCTACGGACCACCGTATAGCATCCGCGGCCGGGGGACATAGTCCTGGAACCGCACGCCACGCCCCCAGGGGGCGTCACGATATCAACGAGTCGTTCGATTCGACACAGTCGGCGGCGAGCTCTCTCGAAGAAAACACTCCAAATGTAGAATAAAGAAGCAACCAGTGGTTTTATTCCTCACCAACCCAGCGCACAAATGAGATTGTATGCCACATTTAATGGTCCTTCGAGCACCGGATATTGTGGGGAATAATTACCTGAAGACTTCGAAGAAGTACTACAGCGATTTAGGGAACATTTCTCCGACAATAGAAGCGTGTTTTCAAGATTCAAGATATTTCGTGGGTAGGGACCGCAAACCAACGGAGGAACAGAAGCCGTCGTCGTCCGAGACCACTACCTCGGCGACCGGTACCAGCGCTGAAGCCTGCACGGAATCGACAGTTACAGGGACGACCGCCACGGAGACATCGGAACAGAAAGACACCTCCGCGGCAACCGAGCCATCCACCGTGACTTCCGCGACCGCCGCAACCATCTCGACCGCCGACGCCGCCTGCGCCTCAGCCGCAACCACCTTGCGAAGGCGAAAGAAGACTTACTACGCCTTCAAATGGAATTAGCCACCCGCCTAGCTACATACAACGTCAGAAATCTCAGAACAGGACGAAGATGACGTCTCCCTCTACTCGAAGTCAGAAATTAATGCAAGAATGGACAACTGGTTGGAGAATTTAGTGAATCGTCCGATGTTAACGATCGTCAACGAACTTCACCTCCCCGCACGGAATAACCAATACCAGCGAAGCATGAAGAAGCAAATCAGTCACCAGCGGGAGGTCAAAACGACCTAGGCCGACCTCTTAGCTGGAGCCATCACCCGGGCTATCAGCGCCGCTCAGCGACCCAAGTTCGTCGAGTTGCCGATCTTCAGTGGGGCTCATCAGGAATGGCTACCCTTCTGCGCGGCCTACGACGAGACAGAAGCGATGTTCAGCACAGTTGAAAATACGAAACGACTTAAAAGAAACCTGAAAGGGAAGGACAAAGAAGGTCGAAGGCCTACTAATAACCAACGCGCACCCAGTTGAAGTAATGAAAACTTTGGATTCAAGATTCAGAAGACCAGAGTCAATAGCCATGCTGGAGATGGAGACGCTTCGAGGTCTTCAGTGCCTTACTGAGTTACCAAGGGACATCGGCGTATTTGCCACTAACGTCTCCAATAGTGGCAACATTGAAGACTTTGGGTTGTTTCAATTACATGTACAACCTGACGCCAAGCTGACGCCGTAACTACGATATGGATACCAAGACTTCTCAGCCACGCAACCACGTGAAGATCCTTGCCTCATCAAGATGGAGAAGTTCTTCAAAAGGGAAGCAGAGTTGTGCGGACCTTACGCACTGCCTGAAGAGGTGGCAGCACCTACTATAGCCGCACCACAGAAGAAGATGCAAAGGGTCAACAACGTGACTGAGAAGAGGAAATCACCGAAGTGCTTCATATGTGAAGATACGGGACACACCAAAACAACAGAATGCGAACAGTTCAAGAAGTTGGATGCAAATGCAAGATTGGACATAGCTAAGTCCAAACGCATCCGCTTCAGGTGTCTTCGCTACAGAAGCAAGACACACAACTGCCGTCCCAAGTCATGCGGTGTCAATGGCTGCAAGTACTCGCATAACAAGATGTTGCACTACGACACGAAGACAGAGAAGGTAGAAGCATAAGAAATAGCAACATAAGTCATCAACTCAACTTGGGCAATCAAAAAGAAATCGTACCTGAAGATCATCCAGGAGAAGGGACCGAAAGGACCTGTCAACACCTTCGCATTAATGGACGACGGGTCAACAGTCACACTTGTCGACGACAGCATTGCAACCAGCGTCGGAGCAACGAGGCCCATAAATCCACTGAAGATAGAAACCATCAATGACCTGAAGGCATCAGAATCAGTATCCAGAAGAGTCACCATCAAACTGAAGGGGCTCAACGATCACTAAGAGCAAAATCATGATATAGTGTTGTTTGCGGTCATCCGCAAACTTAAACGTCAGCAGCTGGTTACTGACGATGTAAATAACGCGGTCTCAAAAATAGTTCACTGGTTCAATGTTAATAATTTACTTCTTAATGAAAAGAAGACTAAATGCATTAAGTTTACGCTACCTCACGTTAGGCAGGTGAAAACGAATGTGTTGATAAAGGGCGAAGAATTGAAACTTGAAGACAGCACAGTATTCTTGGGCTTAACTTTGGATGCTAATGATAATGCCGTTTAGTATACTTTAGTTATTTTCATAGTGTGATGTCGTACGGTATTCTTTTGTGGGGAAATGCCGCCGACATGCAGACTATATTTATTTTGCAGAAAAGAGCTGTTAGATCAATTTATAAATGAAGTCCGAGACACTCTCTCAGAGAGAAATTTAAGGAAATTAATGTAATGACTGTGCCTTCTCAGTATATTTATGAAAATCTTTTATATGCCCACAAAAACATAAAATTGTTTAAAAAATACAGTGATATCCATAATATAAATACTAGGAACAAACACAAATTTGTTGTACCTACAACAAGGCTCAAGAAAATAGGTGGCTCGTTCAGATGTCAATGTATACGCTTTTATAATAAACTTCCAAGCCATGTTCAAGATCTAAGCCTTAATAAATTCAAATCATTTATTAAACGTAAGTTGTGCCAGAAAGCTTTTTATACAGTCAAAGACTATATTGAGGACAAAAAGGCTTAGGACTGACCTGCTCCAATTTTTGCATACTGAGTGTGTTTTTTTTTTTTTTTTTGTTTGGTACGTAACTTTTGTTTTATTTTATATACACTTTGAAATTTCATGATTTGACATGAACATTTACTTTGTATAATATTATTATTATTTTAATTTCGTGTCAGGACTTAGTGGGTATTATTTCTATATATTTTGTCTATCTCAGTTATTTCATAATTTTTTTATATCTGGCAGTTTGAGTACTTAAAGCGGCCTACCCAAATGTCCTTTCTTTGGTATTGTTCGTCGAATCGTTGAGCTCCTTACGTTTTGAGTTGAGCTGCACGATTAATGACAAATGCGTGCACTGACTGGACAGGCCCACTCAAATCTGTATGGTTCTTTCCTCAAAAGACCATTTCAGACACCTACCTACATGGTCCTCATATGATCTGACCAAGATTATGTCTGGACTTTAAAAGAGACTGTGACCTCTGAGTTTGTTTCGGCTTTTCTTCTCAGAGTAGTCAGATAGGAAACGCCGACCTCATCTAGTTTAAAAAAAAAATGTTTGACGTGTAAAAGTGTTTTTACAAACCCACTTACAGAAATAAAAATCATTTATCATTTATCAAACACAAGCACGAACAGTGAAGAATCTGCAAGTTCCATCTCAACGGGTTCCACAAGACTTAGTGGAAGGGTGTAGTTTATATATACGAGTACTTAAGTAAATACAATAATTTTATGTAAATAGTGCCATACTTGTATAGGATTTAGTATTAGGTTTAAGCAGTACAAGTAGTTAGTGTTCATGTTATGTTTTATATTTTTACTTATTATTATTATTTTGTTTAAGAGCCGTCAGTGTCATTATTTTCGATAGAATATTGACACTGACAGCTCTTGAACTCGTTTTAGTTAAGCTGAACGCGTTCAGTAAAATTGGTGAAATCGGCACTAAGACGGAACTGCTTTCCCAGAAATCAATGCAAAATAAGGTAGTTAAGGCTATGATATCATCAATCAAAACAAAACTACCTTTTTCTTTCACTATTCAATTCTTAGCCTACCTACTGACTACTGGTTGTTTTACAAAATTATATGTAACATGAAAAATTATGACATGAGACGAAAATGTTCGTATAATCTTAAATTCGGGTGAGATAATTATCTACTTGGCAACTACATGAATACAAAAAAAAATGAGCGCACTTACCTGTGGTTCTTTAATTTAACAGCCTAACGTTTTTTAAATTACTACTAAAAAGATGAGATACACACTAGACCAATCAAAGTAGTCACCATTCGACTAATTTCCACTACTATATGCCAAAAATTATGGCTGTGGCCTTGGTTTTAATACTCACTTCCTCAATCTATATTTAGGAATTAATGTCGTGATTGGCTTTGCCTCTACCCAGATGGGTTAACCTATCATACGATGGCCGATTAGATTATTGTTGCGAAACCCCCGGGGGGCTTAGGTACGCACATCAACAACGGCAGCCTAATTGCGTAACACATCGTCGTCGTAAACGATTACGACTAATCTGTTGTATTTTGACAGTTCTACAACATTTATTGCGTTATTTATTTTGTTGAGCAGATTTTTTTATCGAACTTTTTCAGCAATGGATTAGCAATCTGTTTCAAAACGCGTCGGATTCCGATTGATTGTGTATTACGCAATTAGGATACAGGGTCAAGTCTCTTGTAATATTATGTCTGTAATTTATGTGTACATTACAGAATATTAACAAGTGAAGATGAATGTAGGAAACGCGTATCTTGCGACCAAAGAAGCCTTATTGGGATATATGGGGACTATCAGGATGAAATAAAATTAGCTAGCAAAACCCCGCAGATATATATATATATATGCATGGTAAAACAAAAAATAAGATTATTTTTTATGTGCGGTCATCGTCCGCAAGTAGTGTAATCAAATGAAATATGAGTTTTAAAACAGTTTTTTGTGTGTAAACTTCACAGATGTGATTGGTATCGATATTTAAACACGATAAAACATATTTTTTCAACTCTTCACTTAAAAACACTACCAGCGGTTGTTGACCCCTAAAATGGCAGACCTACCATGGTGGACTTTCCAATGATGTAATCTACTTGACGTTCATTTTATTAATATAATTAATGTATGATGATGATATAGATACTGCTTGTTACCATGTAAAGTGAATTAAAAAACTTCTTTAAGTACAAATATTAGTAAATTGTGAGGCCATGAATTATGGTGAAAATGCTTAATAAACACCAAATCCTGCAATTGGCGGAGGATAGAAACATATTGAGTTATTAGGTGACTGCACTATGTGTTGAACTTCTTTCGACAGGTTAATAAATTGCCGGTGTGTTACAAATACTTGAAATGTGCGCTCCTACTCCGCCTCCTCATACGATTCCAAACCATTAACAGGCCGCGTTCACACACTTATTTCGGTTTTTTGTCTTTATTCGGGGCACCAGTTTCCCAAAAATCGACTTCAGATTGATTGGTACCAGACTGATGCAATGTTTAAGGGTTGCAGCTAGTGTCTTCGTTTTAACCTGTAGATGTCTCGTTCTATTAAAACGGCCGCCCGTCGAATGCATAACCGTGGCCACTTCATCTTCATGAAGTAAAAGATTGTATACCAACAATTCTACATTAATTTCTACACATTATGTTTCCCTCTTCAAAACTAAAGTAGTACCTATTTGTATCGTTACGCAACCCAAATTAACTATGATAATGAAAAAACATAAAAACAGGTACTCACTTTTAAATCACAGATAGAGTATTAGAGTCACAGTCACACTAACAAATGGAGGGGAATCAGTCGTATCTTTGTTTTATAGACTTACATGTA
The DNA here is from genome assembly GCA_963555695.1 of Dasypolia templi. NCBI lineage: Eukaryota > Metazoa > Arthropoda > Insecta > Lepidoptera > Noctuidae > Dasypolia > Dasypolia templi. Next base: position 1,436,407 of record OY743148.1, on the reverse strand, counting down.
TCTAATCTAATCTCCTGAAGATCTAATTATAACAAGTGCCCATACGACTCCTAGTCTTGAATGATAAAGAATTTACATAGGTTTTTAAAGAGGAATAGGTAGTTTATAATCGGCAGAAAACTGTGATGTTACTGTGTCATGTTTATTCTACTTTACACTCACTTTTCTTTGTAAAATCGGTAATACATTATGCTGTCTTCACGGCAATATTGTAGGTCGTCAGCACCGTTAATAAAGGCAACAAAGTTATGGTGGGATACGCTGAACACAAAGCCAACGGTATACATTTAATGGTGCATTTGAAGCCCACTTTAGTTTATGTACCATGACAGTTTTATTTCTTAGTGGTTCACAAATATTTTAAGTACTCATATTTTTTCTTATGTGTGCTTTTTAAGAGTATTTTATCGATAAGTTGTACATTGTTTAACATTTTGGTATTAGAAAAGTAGCATTAAAACCAATAATTCATCTTATATCGTCAACCAATGACCTCATATATTAAACACATTAGGTCACAAGTGAGTGCCTTGGGGCAACCCACAATACAAATAGCTATAAAAGAAGTATATACAGAAATTTGACTTAAAGACATATAAAAGACTTTTTCAATCACCCATATAATAGATTTCTATATACAAATGGTTGGTGGTGTTAGGGTTTTCACTCTAAACTATAGGATTATCATTATGTTTTAAATGTCGACGGTATCAAAGGCACATATAAGTCGGAAGTCATAGTATTCATTAATTTGTTTAACAAAGGTACTTAATAATGTTATGTAAAGATAATAAATAGTGCGCTAGAAAGAACTGGGGCAAGCCTGCAAGTCACGAAACTCATTTTTCTGCTTATAAAATAATAATTTAGTTAAACGAACTGCTTACATCAGCTGTCAAGATTAAAGCTTCATATTCTTGCACTACTGCCATAACACATAACATTACGCCTGTAATCCCAGAAGGTTTAGGCAGAGGTGTAGGTATTTGTATAGGTATAGGTGTACCTATAGTAAACCCGCTACTGTCATATATATTCAGATAATAATAACATACAAAGCCGATATTGTGGGATTTCTGACAGCTACCGGCGAAAAATTGGAGATTTTTACCGAAACACGATAAAATAACACACCTGAGTAAAGAAAGTTGATTGTTATGTGGATAAATATAGATTATCCACGTACATTAAATTAGCGCACGTTCTACTCACCCGGAAATTTAAGCCTGAAACGATATTATGGTTAAAAGACACACGCACTTGTGGAGTACCTATTCCCCCGTGAACTACATGTTGTGCGAACTTAACAACAACAGAAAACACTAACACAGATGTCAACATTTATGTTTTACTCCTACAGCGGCTAGATTCACGTTTATATTAGGATTTCTTGAAATATAAGTTTCATTACTATTTCCTTCAAGCATGAAATTAAACCTGGTACCGACACAATAATATTTATTGACGAAGGCTTGATTGAACATCATTAATTGATCAACATCTTTTATAGTTTTCAGCAGTCCAATTTATATGAGGACAGAAAACGTAGAACTTTGGCTGAGGCTGACACTTCCTGAGGCGAAGGATAATAATTATCCTTCGCCTCAGGAAGTGATAGCCTAACATGGTATATCATATCTACTGATTAATTATAACCAATAGATATGGAGTCCCTTTACTTTTAACGGCTCATATCCGTTCATCATTCATAATTCTCAGCTCATAATTCATTGGTTAATTTCTCCACTCCGTTTCGCCTGATTAACGTTCTCTAGGTTCGGCTAACAGTCCACTGTGAGCGGAACCTAGATAACGTTACTCATCCATACATCATCAGCCTATCATAGTACCACTGCAGGGCCCAAGGCTCCTTTCATAAAAGGAAGGCACGACCATGCTTGTTCAAAGCGTGTTAGCCACTATAGGCTCATTCTCGGGTTTCTTTTCCCTTATGTGAGTGATACCTAATGCACTAATTTGCTTGCATTATTAATAAACCTTCATTTTCAGATCGCAGAGAATCCATAGCGGAGGATGTTAGTTTCCAAAAAATATCCTATCCTGTTTATAAAACTCAAAAATTCTAAACTTAAGCTTTTTAATTAAACCTACACACACTTTTGAATTGTCAAGGAGTCGGCCAGTCAGAAATATGAAGCTAATTATACATCTACGAGACAGCAGTTTTGTAAAATCTAACTTGCTAAACCTTTGTTTGAAACAATTAAACATTGAGATCAAGACGACGCATCAAAGAGATATGTGCTGTTCCACACAAAACTGTGATATACATAAAAAAGCTTTTCAGGAATGTTACTCAAAGATAAAACAAAATTCCCAATCCAATAAATGATCTTGACATACTCCATTTCAATCCATATAAAATCGCAATTTCACAATCAATGTGACCTTTTTTTTTTTTTTTTTTTTTTTTGTCGGGGGGAAACCTTCAAAAGGCGCCCGGGCTATGGGGAAAAGCCCGGGGAGTGTGGGATTTTTACCTCACTAAAACCACCCCGGTGATCACCATCTGCACATGGAAGGGGTTCCGTTACCTCTCAAAAGACCAAACCGAAACCCCCTCTGTGCAACGCCTCTTAGGGCAAATCTCTGGGAAGACTGTAAAGGGGTCTCCCCGATACCTAACTGTGCAAGTGTGCAAGGCAGCACGTGACCACTATGCGCCCCCTTCCCTGAGGTCACTCAATAGGCGGGCAGAGTCCCCACTCTGAGCGCCGCGACCCCAAATTCCCGCCAGCGTTAAATGATGCAGGCGGGGTTTCGTCGTTTAGGTGTCGAGGCGGTTGCCTCCTCGACGCCTTCTTCTCCTAGCGGGATCAGCCCTCTCACGATCCCGCTCGGCAGCCTCCTTCTGGACCATCACAGCCTCACAGTAGGACGCCATTTCTCTCCAGTTCTCCGAATCTGCAAGCATAGACCCAACTACTGCTGGTAGAGACAAATCTCGCCCGATCCTGGCGATTAGTACCTGTCTTTCAGAAGCCCACGCCGGGCACTCCTCGAGCGTGTGCTGTGCAGAATCCAAGCCACCTCTGCAATGGTGGCAGTTTGCCGTGGCCTCTCGCCCAATCTTGTTCAGGTACTCACCGAAACAACCGTGTCCGGTCAGCACCTGGGTGAGCCTATAAGTGATGCGGTCTACTCTTTTCAGCCAGCCTTCGAAGTGCGGTAGGACGGCTTCGACAACGCGCTTACACATATATTGCGGGTGTTGCAGCCGCTCACGCCACCGATCGAGCGCGTGTCGCCGTTCTTGCCGCCTCAGCCGAACAACAACGATTCCTGTCACGCCATTGCCACTTTGACGGATGGCATGGATTCGGTTATAAACCCTTGCGTCCATGTCCGCCAAGATATCCAGCGGTGGAAAGCGTGCAAGGAGAGTTGCCGCCTCAAAGGATACAGTTCGGTATCCTCGTGCGATACGGATAGCCATTTTCCGTTGCAGGCTGTTGATTTTTGTCCTGCAGCGTCGGACGCCTGACAGTCTATTTGACCAAACAGGTGCCCCATATAGGACCATGGATCTCACAACACCCGCGTAGAGGCGGCGAACTTCTTCTCGAGGTCCACCGAGATTTGGCAACAGTCTGTGCAATGCACCCACTGCCTTCCCGACGCGGGGAACGAGGCGCTCAAAGTGCTCTTCGAAGCCCCACCGACCGTCCAGGGTTAGGCCGAGATACTTAATGTATCGACCCACCTGGACTTGCGCATTTCCCACTCTGACCAATGAGCTGGGTGGCTCTCTACTCCTCGGAATCAATGTGACCTAGACGACAAATCGACAAACTATAATTTATTGACACGTGTTTTATTTTTATTATGTAGGTATAAGCCTATGCTTATACCTACATAATAAAAATAAAACACGTGGTCTCAACTCAAAGAAATTATAATTAGTCTTGAAAGGAACTTATCAGGCAGCATAAGCAACCATTATGAAATTAACAATAATTAGAAAGCGATAAACGGCAGAATTTTGGCTGAAGTAAGATTATTAGAATAAGATTAATTAAGGAAATTAATTAAATATTGATAGTTTTTTTTTTATTAAATTAAAATTTAATGTTTTTAATTTGGTGTGATATAATGGCATGATATTTGAAATAACGAATGTTTTTAATGTATTAATTTGTTATAATTTAGTTTTATGTATTAATTGTGAATGATTTTTTGTACTAATTAGAAATTATAACTGGAATATTTGTGCGCCGTTGAAGGCAAGACATAGCGTTCATTTGATTAATATTGTTATCTGTCCTTTTTTTCCCGACTACGGCGAAGAAGCAAAACGAAGGGTGGTCTATTTTATAAAACCGACTATTTTGACATGCCTAAGCATTATCAGGTGAAATTCTTACCTAGCAAAGTCGTAATTTGGTGGTGGTGATGGTATGGTATAGCTCTTTAATAACGAGTTAGACCATAATCGCTGACAGCGCTCACATCGATAATTTGCGTTCCGATTTAGTTATCACGATTATGACAGCTGAGAGCTATCAAGAATTCGCTCACACTGATTTATTAAAGGGAATGGTCGGCGTTGTCGCAAGCCGGCGCATGTCTTGACGTCATCTATGACGATTCACGGGACATCGTTATCGCGCTCACGCTAACTCGAAAGTAAGCGCGCTCAAATCGATAACAGTTCAATCCGGAATGCGGCCTATATTAACGGGCGAAACTTCAGACGAAAACTACCAGCAGCCGTTGACTCAATAACTAACATACTTGAAGTTATGAGTTAGAAAAGATTTTTTAAAAGTTAAACTTTGTTTGACCCAGGTTATGGCACACAATAATATAAAAGAACCAAAAAAAATAACAGAAAGCTGAGTTACTTAGTTAATCTTTATTAGATATCGATAGCTCTTTAAATATATTAAATAAATCATTTATCAGTTATCACGCCTTTGAAGTTTCGATGGCTAATGCAATTTGACCTTGTCTAAGACGCTAGTAGATTGCAATTACGTTTTGTTAACGTGTAATTGCAAAAGATGTTACCAACATAAAGGAGTGGACCCAATCTAATTGATATGACCACACACCTCTTGCGATAACAGGGATATAATAGTGTGAAGAAATTACAATTAATATATTTTATTTAGACAAAGATTGTTAGAACATCATATGTTTGACATAACAAAAAAAACAACCCTCATAAAGACTCGTACAAGAAGTTTTCATTATGTAGCTACAATCTTTACACCCACACTTCTTTTAAGAGTTTGTTCGAAGACCAATTCCACGAGACAATTCGTTAAACCTTGGTCCGTATAGAGGTTTTGTAAACATGTCTGCTAGCTGCACTTGTGCTGCAACTTGCTTAACAACTAGTTCTCCTTTTGATACTTTTTCTCTGATGAAGAAGTGTCTCAAACTAATATGCTTTGTTCGACGGTGAAACTCATAAGGCGGATTATATGATAATTTCACAGCAGACTCATTATCAATACATAGAGTAACTTTTAAACAGTCTGTGTTAGATAGGTCTGCTAAAAGCTTCTTCAACCACACTATTTCTTGTGTGGCTTCGCTTGCTGCTACAAGTTCGGCCTCTGTCGTTGACAGAGCAACTGAAGTTTGTTTCTGACTCTTCCAGGCAATAGCAGTGCCGGCATAAAGGCACACTATGCCCGTGGTAGAATGCCCAGTCTCTGGATCTCCTCCATGATCGGCATCTGAGTAGCACATTAAGTCATGTGCTTTGAATTTACTCATTGGATAAAATGTTAGACCTTTATCGAGAGTTCCTTTAAGAAAGCGAAGAATTCGCTTTACAGCCACAATATCTTCCTTACTAGGGTTTTCTAAATGCCTTGATGCAACTGACACTGCATAACAAATGTCGGGTCTTGTTGCGACCATCAGGTAAGCCAGTGCTCCGACACAATTTCGATATGGAAATTTCATGTCTTCATTTTCATTAGTCTCTTCCATTTTTGGCATCTTAATTGCCGGAGATGAAACTGGTTTGCAGTTTTCCATGCCGAATCGTTTTAAGATTTTTTTAGCGTAGGCTGTTTGTCTTAAGTTTATTGATCCGTCATTGTTTTGATTTATTTCCATACCAAGGAAATAAGACGCTGGCTTCGTTTTTATTTTAAATTTTCTTTTGAGTTCATTTAGAAACTCTTGACCAGCGCTGTCAGTGGAAGCTACCAAGCCGTCATCGACATAAAGTCCTACAATCACTTTTGAGTTTTCCTTGATTCTTACATACAAGCAAGGATCTGCCTCACTTCTCTGAAATTTGGCGTCTATCAGAAACTTATGTATGCACTCATTCCAGCATCGAGGTGCCTGTTTTAAACCGTAGAGGCTTCTCAAAAGTCGACATACTTTTCCCTTAGGGACATCAAGTCCATTCGGTGGTGCCATATAAATTTCTTCGTCCACTGTACCGTTGAGAAATGCAGTTGTGACGTCGAATTGTTGTAAATTCAAATTTTCGTTAGCAGCATTTCCCAATATTGCTCTGATGGTTACAAGTCGTGCAACTGGACTGAAGGTTTTATCATAGTCTATACCTTCGCGTTGAGAGAAACCTTTGATGACTAGTCTCGCCTTGTAACGTTCTATGGTTCCATCAGGGTTTTTCTTAATTTTGTATATCCATTTGCTTGGTAAAGCTTTTCTACCTTTTGGTAATGCGGTAAGTTCCCAGGTATTATTTTTCTGAAGGGAATTCATCTCGCTTTGCATAGCTTCTTCCCATTTGTCTCTATTTTCCGATGATATTGCTTCATTATATGTTTCTGGTTCAGTATAATTGTTTTCTAACTCTGCAACAGCGTTCATAACAAAATCATCAAAACGTAAGGGCTTGCGTATTAATGAATGATCACGCAAAGCTCTGGTTTCTGTTTGCTCTACAGTGATTTCATTCTGAGGTAGTTCTTCTTCTTCTGTGGAATGAATTTCATTTTCTTCAGAAATTGAATCATTTTTACTTCCTGTTTGCATTTCTGCTTCAACCCAAATGTCTTCTTCTCTTTCTGAACTTTCTTGTATTTCTCTATTTTTGTTTTGTTCTAGAAATTCAATCTCGACATATTCTTTTTCTTTTATTGTTTCATCTTTGTTACTTTTACTAAAATTCTCTCCTTCGCTTATGTCATAGTAGAATTTCTGCATTATATTTACGTTTTTGGTTACAATCACTTTTTGCGTTGATGGTATCCAAATTCGGAAAGCCTTGTATATTTCAGAGTATCCAATGAAGACTCCAGGTATTGCTTTTGCATCAAACTTACTTATGTTTTGTTTCCCTTTTAAGAGAATGAACGCCTTTGCTCCGAATTTATTAAGGTGCGCAACACATGGTTTTCTACCAACCCATTTTTCAAATGGTGTTGCATTTCCAATGCTGTTGTTTGGACTTCTGTTTGACAGATAGTTTGCTGTGTAGATGGCTTCGCCCCACAGATACATCGGTGCGTTAGACTCAATCATTAGGCTCCTTGCTTTTTCCAGTAAAGTTCTGTTTTTCCTTTCCGCAATTCCGTTTTGATGCGGCGTATAAGGTGCAGATAATCTTCTGGTTATACCATTTTCTTTTAAGAAATTGTTGAACTCATTGTTACAATATTCCGTGCCATTGTCGGAGTGTAGGCATTTTATTTTCTTTTCCATGAAGTTCTCTACTTCAGCTTTATATACCTTGAACATATCTAGGACTAAATTTTTTGTCTTTATGCAGAATACTCGGCTATATCTGGTGAAGTCGTCAATGAATGTTACAAAATATTTATTTCCTGCACAAGAAGCTTTTGACATCGGGCCACACACATCACTGTGTACAATCTGAAGTGGTTCAGAAGTGCGAGGTTCCGTTCTAGGTTTCCCGATCGTAGCTTTCATTTTGGCTTTAATACAAACTTCACATTCTTCCGGCTGTTCATTTAATTTGAAATCAAGTCCAATCAAACTTTCATTCTTAAGTGCTAGTTGCATGTCTTTAAAGTTCATATGTCCCAGCTTTGAATGCCATTCAGAAATATTATTATTTTTAACAAAATTTACTTTTTCATCTTTTGCGTTTATTACAGCCTTGGGTAAAATCGCATAGAGACCATCTTCAGTTCTCTTTGCTTTCATCACAATGCCGTATTTCGGATTTTTTACTATAGCTCCATCCTTTTTGAAGAGTACTGTATTACCAGCATCTGTTATTTTTCCAATAGATAGAAGATTAGTACAGAGATCTGGGATGAAGAGCGTATTGTGTAAATATATTTCCTTATTTGTATTTAGTAAGAGATCAACTCTTCCTTTTCCCAGTATGTTTGTGTTGTGATCTTTAGAAGCAAATTTTAGGGTTTTATTTGTTTGTTCTATTTCACTGAAATATTCTTTGCTATAGCACATATGGGATGTGCATCCACTGTCCAAAATCCATTGTTTCTGGAATGCTTCATCTTTTGCTAATAATGCAAAGCTATTAAATTCGTTTTGTTTATTTCTATTCCCTTTATTGTTGTAGTTTTTCCAGCAGTTCTTAGTCATATGTCCCTTTTTGTTGCATATTTTACAGTATAAATTGGTTTTTGCATAGAACGATTCTTGTTCGCTTGAGCTTGTGCTTGGCTGGAGTCCTTGAGTATTTTTCCGCGCTTGTGATTCCTCTATGATTTTTATTCTTAGTTCATCCGGTTTCGGAAGGTTATCACGGGATTCAATTGCAACTCTAAACGTTTCATATTCTGAGGAAAGACTGTACAGCATCATAATACTTAATAAATCTTCATGAACGGCGACATTAATTTCTTCCAGTTTGTCTACAACGTCCATAAAGTTGTTTAGATGTTCCCTGATGTCGTTACCTTTATCATAATTTGTCAAGATGAGTTGCTTCAGTAATGTTGCTTTTCTCGCAGGACATTTGCTAGAGTGAGTTTCGTTTAGCTTTATCCAAATTTCATGAGCAGTTTTGCAGCTTTTTATTTGTTTTAGTTCGGACGGCGATATTATAAGAATTAACTCGCTGATAGCCAGCAAGTTTCCTTCGACATCCGGCTCACTTGCACTTTTCAAGTCTATTTGTTGCACTGCATATTTCCATAGTTTTCCTTTTACTAGAACGGCTTTGGCCTGTATTGCCCATGTGTCATAATTTTCTTTATTTAAACTTTCTATTCTGGTCGACATCTTTGCCTTTCTTTTATTAATTTTATTTATTATGTAATCTCCGCTTTCGTGTTTTTTCACGTTTTACATTATTAACCACGCTCTGCTACCATGTGAAGAAATTACAATTAATATATTTTATTTAGACAAAGATTGTTAGAACATCATATGTTTGACATAACAAAAAAAACAACCCTCATAAAGACTCGTACAAGAAGTTTTCATTATGTAGCTACAATCTTTACAAATAGTATCAGCCTGTAGCTGTCTCTCTGAAGGATAAAGCACAGCCTCTTATTAACGAGACCTTAATTTGGCCGAGAAGCAACGGTGGCCATGATAAATTCAGACAATACAATATAATTAGCAACATGCCTTTCTTTATTTATTTTTTTTGGGTGGGAAATCATCAAATGACTTCTCCCGCTCTGGGTGGAGCGGGAGGGCGTGTCAGACTTTTACTGACTAAAACCCACCCGTGTTCCTTCAGTTGCCTGTGCCAGGGCCACGGTTTTCTCTGTAGAATAACCCGCGACCCTGAGGCGTCGGCCCTATCGGACCCCGTCACTTTGTGCTGACATCTCTTTGAGGCGCGCGTGGAACACAACGTGCCGTCGACCCGGGCCTGGTCCTTACCGGACGGCGACCTACCCATTGCTCGCCGTCCGCAAGCCCGCGCCTACGGTGGCCGGGAATCTGCAGGCGACTCCCGACGCCCAGGGCGTCTCCTGCGGCGGCTAGTGGGGGCGTGAGGGCGCAAGGCTCTCTCCCTCACCCGCTCCGCCTCCTCCTTCGCGAGCATTACTGCTTCGCAGAAGGAGGTGACGGCTTTCCATTCCCTCTCGCTCCGTACCATGGCCTGGACCAGGGTCGGACGCGAGAGATCGCCGCCGCCAATCGCCTCCCTGAGGACACTGCGGTGCTCCGCCCAAGCTGGGCATACCTCCACCGTATGCTCCACCGTGTCCTCCACTAACAAAAATGCTGCAATAACAAAAATAACATGAAAAAAATATATATATAGTTTTTTTTTATTTGGCCCAAAATTCAGCAACGCGTACAGCGTTCGCTGACGCATCATTAGGTATGCAGGTGACAGGGCATGCGACGCAAGATGGGAGGTGAGCCCCTGTCTGTGGAGAGACGCCGCATTCCATATTTATGTGTAAGAAAGAAAGAAAGAAAAGAACGTTTATTTACGGTAAACATGACGCAGTGATCGAACACAAACACCAAAGAGAACAAATCGGGGGAAAATATGCGTCACATCCACGCAAAACGGCCATCGCTCAGCTTAATGCTACGACCCTATGCGAGACAGAGCCCCAGCGCTGGTTTTCAGCGACAGCCGGTAGTGTGTGTAGTGTTTAGAATATCAAAATTCATGTTTTAATAATAGTAAATAACCTGGCACATTGTATTTGGACTCATAGCAGTTACAGAAAGCTTTTTAATTAAAAATTCCAATAAATCTTTCCTAGACCAAATGGATTGAACTCGGGACCCGACTCTTGGGGCCTCTTGTCGCACTTGCAACCACTCGACCAACGCGACAATCGATAGGTTATTGAATGTAGATCAATAATTTGCAATGGCAGGCGTGAGTAATAAGCTCTTAATTAATTGAAACTAGGTTTTTTTAAAATTACGTATGCTCAGAAATAAATCAAAAATACTTCTAATAAAATACTACCGTAATGTCGAATCTCTTGACTACAAAAAAATGTAATGCCTGTAAATTGTCTTATCACTCTTGTTGATAACAAATCATACCAGTAGATAATGTTTATCGTACCGTTATCATTGGTTTTAGAATTTTTATTACAATATTTTTTTATTTATAAGGGGATTTTTTAACCAGTGCGAAAACCGTTACCATGAATGTAATAAATGATTCTAGACCCCCAAGCGTAGAAATTTTTCGGTCGGTTATCAAAAAAATAATCTCTGTACATATTAAAAACTAAAGTCGCTTTTCGTTTAACTGTGTGACCCCTAAGATCTTCTAAACTACACAATGGATTTTGATGCAGCTTTCACCATTACTTACAGTATTTGTCCGGGAGGCTTATGTGCCCACTTACGACGGTCTACCCTCAAGAGTTAGACGCTCAAAACTGCCTACCGTCACGCGTCAGACCCACTCGAAAGTCACCAAAGCCTCGAGTGTCAGACACTCGACATCCTATTCAAATGTCAGCAACCACTAAGCCAAATTAGACATTCCATATTAAAATATTTGTTCCCAAATGATGTTATTTCCATTTAAACAAATGTGAACTTTATCACTGTGTAAATTAAGTTGATTTAAATTTTGGTGTCAAGTTGAATGACTACTGTTGAAAACTATGATTACCTACCTACTTGTTTTGAAATTAAAATGCGAACGCAGGATAGATTGATAAATTGTGCTCGTATTATCGCAAATTATTGAGGCCACTTACGTCCCGAGTAAAGATACTGTAACTTCGGACTTAATAATATCATTTGTTCACCAAAATTATACTTATTTTTTATACATCGGACTAGGCACACACAGTTAATAGATGTACCGCATAGTAGTACGAACTACGCCCAAAATTCTGTGATTGGTAGGATATTAAATAATTTTTACAAGAAATTCTCTCATCTTGACATATTTAACTCCAAAAATGGGTATTTTCAGGAGACTTTTAGTAAGTTCTGTGTGCGACGAATTGACTAACAGTTCTAAACACTATTGAGTAAAGTATCCATCCATACATCATTACAGCTCCTCACACACACTCCTACACACCCACCCACACTGCACACCTTGGTACGTTTGGTTTGGATGGTGCTAGCCTGTTATCTTGTTTGTTTCTTTGCATAAAATAAGTGGAGCTACTAAATTGTAAATCCTTAATTGGCTGAAAGATTAATTGATTTATTTTTAAGTGAAATTGTTAAAGGGCTTTGGATTTTGTGAATAAATAAATAAAATTAAGATAGGAATAGTAACTGTTTATAGTTGCCAATTGTGGTCCAAAAGGTCCATCCCTTGAACATCAGCACAGATAATATAATACTACGTACAGATACCCAATCACATACAACGAAATGGCACCTCCCTAAGTCTGGCTATTGAGCTTAATGAAAAAGGCTTCATTTATGTTTTTTGTTGAAAATACGAGAGTGTAAATAAATAAATCCATAAATCAAGGAAGTTTTGATTTTTACTGATCTTACTTTACCCAAAATCCTGCCATATTTAGCTTTCTAATTATTGTTAATATCATAATGGTTAAGACTAATTATAATGATTTCGAGTTGAGACCCCATGACATCAGCAACATCCGTATGTGTTTGGTGCAAGTACTTGCATTCTATCCCCTCTTCGCTTATCCGCCATCTAAACAATGAGATCCTCTGATCAATCGAAGTGGATAACAGATAATTATCCACCAGAGACAAGCCAGTTATCTGTGAGCTATGGTAGTTTGAACTATTTCAAGTATGTAGTACTTTTGTAGAGCTCAAGTCATTCTTGTCAGGGATTTCCAGTACAATCATATGCATTGTCGTCACCACCTGTGGTTATAAGTATTTTGTTTTCTGATAGGATGCTAGTGGCTATGCCGTTTATGCCTGATTTGTTAGCATTTGTTGTGAAAAATGGCTCTAAATCTGTTTCTGTTATTTACCATCCCAACATGTGACATCCCCTCTTGTTCTACAACTTATTATATATCTTTAGATAGAATGTTAATGGCTTTGGTTTTCAATATGCATGTTTAGTGGTACTTCGAATCTTTTACATATTCCACCTTTTTGCTATCTTTCTTAAACGAAAACACTCTAAAATAATAATTTGGACAGCCAGCGGAAATGATGTAGCCATATTTACTTTTTATCAAATCCAAATCCATGATTCTCATTTCAGGGTCAAATTCAATGGAACAATTCCTCCTGTTTGATTACCTTTTCTCTCTTTATCAGTTATAATAATATCTTTTATGCATAACTGTGCTCTTCCGCCTGCAGATAAAACTAACAAATGGTTGTTTTCTAAAGGAAATGTTTTTAGAGTTCTACCACTAGATAAATGTTTGAAACAAACTTCGTCTTTAAAGTTCATTTCTGGATCAACACTAGAAATTCTCAGTGTAGTGTCTTCTCCACCTGAAAGGAATACTCTTGCATTATCAACTGTATGTGCTTTCAAGCAATTCACTTCTTTAGCATGTGATCCATTTATCATATTTCTAGACACAATTTTACTTAGTTGGAATGTAGTGACATTGATTTCTGCATTTTTCAAATAGATCAGTTTTATGAATTCTTCATAGTTTCCATCTACTTTATCAAAGTATCTGACTGCATCCCAGGATCTGTGTCCACCTCCACAAGGCACTTCTAGTATTTTGCTAATATCCTTTACATTATGTACAACAAAAACTCTTTCTTGGAATCCACAGACTATATTCTCGTCTTTATCTAAGAAATTTTCGACCCATTCAAAAGTAAGATCTCTGCTGCTCATATATTTTACAGTATTATCATCAATACTAAAATATTTGATGGTACCATCTCTCCCTGTTGTTATAATATTATTATTTCTTATATTTATAGATGTGGGACCATATCTTCCAAGCATTTTAGGAAAACTCTTTACAGGATATTTCTGGCCTTTTACAAAAACATGTATATTGCCACATCTGTCTCCAATAATGAAGTTATTGTTTCACTGAAACTATTGCAGAAGCCATCTTTCTTTACAGTTCAGTAGAACAAAGTTGGCATGGTCTTCTACTTTCGCATTATTTGAAGCTAAGACAGTTATATTGCCATCTTCAAACCAGAAAACTAAATGTCTGTTCCCTGCCCATTGCATTGACAAAATCTTTTCTCCTTTCAATTTTAACACGCTTTTTTTTATTAACTTGACCTGTATGTATGTATGTATGTATGTAACGCAATCTTTTAACGTCATTTTCACCTACTTCTAGGAGTCTTGATTAACTTGAAAATTTGCACTGGGGTCAAGGGCCGATGACAATACAATAATCTCATAACTTTATATTAAGGTCCTGACTAGGATCATCAGGATAAAAAAATAAAAATCTTGTCGTCTTGAGACAAAAAATACAGAAAATAAATTATAGTTTGCTATTAGTTTTCTTATTGTTTTTTTTTAAACTATAATTTAATTTATTTTTGTTCCAGTAATTCAATAGGCGAAGAAATGGGGGGCACCTTTGTCCAGGAGTGGGACAGACTGCTAGCAAAAAAAAATAGTAAAAAAAACACGCTAAACAAGCAAACGATTAAAAAATAGAAAATAATTTTTAAGTATATAAGAGTTTGTGTTACTGCAATATAAAATCCTACAATCGATTATTATAATTAATTTAGAATAAGGTTAAGATATTAACTTTAAGAATAAATATTAAGATATTGACAAAAAATCAAATGAAGTAAGCGTAGGGCGAAGAAATGGGGGGCACCTTTGTCCAGGAGTGGGACAGACTGCTAGCAAAAAAAAACAAAAGCTTTGGTTTCCTAAGAAAGCGTTGATCAGATACAGAGCGTTTACCGACACCTTAATGTTAAATAATGGTGAAAATGACAGATTTCCATGGCGGCCGTTATAATATGACTGAACCGCTTTGCTAGGAAACCAAAGCTTTAACGACCGTCACACCATTAATAATGAGAATGCGCAGTCAATTTCCTAAGGTGTAACACAGGTAAAGTTGGTAAAGACGCTACTGAAACATTTTTTTATTATTTAATTGTTTTTTATTTTACGAAAACTATATAATAAAACTGCTCGAGACATTTTGCATAAAACTACTCCCTATTCTATGAATGACTCGCCCGACGCGGTGGGAGGGCAGGGCGTCTCGTCTACTCTGTGTCGAGCAGCGTGTTGGTGAGGCAGTGTCCGCTGGCACGCAATCACGGCAGTCACTTCGCGTCCTGATGGTTTACCGGTACCCGCACGTCACAGTCTGTGTGCTGCCGGACGCAAACACCTGCCCTCACCTGGGACCTAACAATATCACTGGTGAACTGTCATGGACGTACGAAAATACGCACCACAGTCTATCTCTACGGACAATGCTGGCGTGATGATGTTAAAAATAAAACAACGTGTAGACTTCGTAACTCGATCTAGTCTGATTTAGTCTTTAAAGCTTATCGCTTACGATAATATAATATATATGAAATTAAAATACAAAACCATCTAAACCTAAGTAGCTACATTATTAAATCCCCCCCTTGGAGTTTTACGAAAAGGTGTAGGTACTGTACTAGGTAAGAACTATGAACAGCAAACGGGTGCAACTTGAATTCGTGAGGTTATGAGGGCGTCGAGTCTTATCCGTCAGCTGATTGTTACCTACGTACAGATGTGAATTGTATGAAGTCTAAGTGCGTAGCGCGGATTTATTTGATCAAAAATCTTACCAGAGATAGGCATTCGTGGACATACCTACTGTTCTAGATACACGCTGTTTTTGTGAATATCCTTTTCTACAGAAAACCCAATGTCTTTGCCCAACCCAACTGGTGGAATCACATCACTCGCGGCACTCGCGAGGAAGGTAATTAGTGCCTCCCTGTGATACTTGGTAATGTAGTACACCACCAAGTTCTGGTACTCCTGGTTGGTATACCTAAAGAATGTGTTCTACGAATTTCAACTTTATTCGTTGCTAATCGTGTTCATCTGTCAGGTGTCAGGGACACATTCTCTCGATGACCGGAATACAGGTTCAAATCCTAAATCAATTATTTTTGTATTATCATGCTAAGATAATACAAAAATAATTGATTTTGGATTTGGTACGTACGCATAAGCATGTCGATTCTGTAAAAATCTCACCGTGAAGACTTGCGTGGAGTGAGCTGTCAGTGTCACCCCGTCTTGGTCAATCCTTCCTCACTCCACACTCACTTCACCTAAGTTTTCACGGTGAGATGGTTGCAGAATAGAACTACAGGTCTGCTGAGTTTCGCTATCTAATTTAATTGAGTATGTTTAGTAACTTGAAATAAAGAAAACAGTCCATTTATTAAAATGATTAATCATTAAATCTGACGTAAGCATTAGGGTATCCCTTAGAGCCGGTGGCCGTGACCCGGAAGGTGGAGCCAGCCGGCGGCAGCTGTTCTGTGCCGAGGTTCATAGCTGCCGTGGTGACGTACAGCACATCCAGGCCGGCGCCGCCAAACGTCACCGACGTCGGTTGCTCAACCGGAAACGCGATCGTAGTTAAGATGGTTTTTGTCTTAGGGTCGATTTTTAGCACCTGGAAAAAGTTATCACTTAGTTGGTTGGCTGGTTATATAGATAGTTTATTTGTCATAACACACGTTAACATAAATATTCTGAATAAATAATACCACCCTATTACTGCCCCACGGCAGGGCCTCTTCTCAAACAGAGAAGGTATGAGCATTGATCACCACGCTTGCTCAAGGCGGGTTGGCGATTTCAGACATACAGAAAGATTTTTTGAGACCTGACAGTAAGGATGAAGGTACCTTAATAACAACAAAAAACTTTTTTGATGCCCTTAATCCTATTTCTTATATACTTTAAAAAAAAACTATAGTGCCATAGCTTTTTTTTATATTTATAAGAAACAGGATTTACTGAGGTTTGAGTACTACAAATGTCAGAAATCGCGCACAACTTTTCCCATACATATCGTAGGAAATTAGACTCCAAAACAACTTTTTTTATGATAACCTACCTTTACTGTCCCGTCTCAAATCTCCACCCCGTAACTAATTATTATTTAAACTATTTATGATGGACTTGTAAAATTTTGCAGGCAGGATGTTAAAGGAAGTATAATTATATTAATACTAATAATCGTACATGTTTTGCCTAGCGAGGCGTACACATTTATAAATTTTGCAAGTCAAAAGAACAGTCAGGTATTACAACAAATATTTATACCATATAATATTTTTTATGAGAATAGGAATGAATAAATTGAATAATGTCAAATAGCATCATTCAAGAAATCTGATAATAAATTTCACAAATCTTTATGAATTGTTGGCAAGGCTTTATATGACTGCAGTACTTTGTTATCAAGAAGAATTAGAGTGTTATTAGCTAAAAGACCTATGAATGTAAAACAAAACCTATTCTTGTGTCGGTACATATGCGTCAAGTTCTCCTAAACTCAATGGATTTTGATACTGTTTTCAACATCATTTAGAGAATTTATTCTAGAAGGTTTAAATAAACAGTAATATTAAACTTAGATAAAGCAAAAGAACACGCCACATCAGTAGATTGCACCCGTGCGAAGTAGAGGCGGGTGCCGCTAGTAATTTATTTATTTCTAAAACACTTAACATATAAACAAATTGGTTTTAGCCACACAACGAAAACCTCTCAGGGTTTATCTGTTGCTGGCGAGCCGTTGAATTTTGTTTTATTTTTAACATTTTACAGACATTCAAACATTTTGAGAAGTGTTGTGTAAAGAAACGTTTTGATTTGTACTTAAAACGTTTCGAACAAATTTTGTATAACGTTTGCAACACTTCTGGAAGTTTATTAAGAAAAAAAGGTATTAAATATTCTGCAACCCGCATACCGTATACATTTTTGTTAGGATGTATTTATTTTTAAGTGGTATCCTTCTGAGAAAGTCAGGTCTTGTTTTTTCGGTTAGCAGCTCAGGTCTATTTACTTCCGCAAGAGTAAAAAAATCAACTTTATGGAACACATTCATAACATTACAGTATTTAAAGAGATCTTCGTCACGGTTTTTGAATTTCTTCTTTAAATGTATTGGTATAATTACTTTTAATATTCGCAATTGTAACTTATAAATATCTGTCAGATATGTATGATAAGTTCTTCCATAACTGCTGAGTCCGTAGTTTATAACCGAGTCTGCTAGGGCCATATATAACATTCTCAGCGTTTTGTACGGCAGTTTATATTTTAGTATGCTAAGCTTACCTAGAATAGACCTCAGTTTTTTGCATACGTAATTTTTGTACGGGCCTATAGCCTAATCTATAGATAACTAAATAATAGGTATTTATTTTGAAATTAAGGATTATGAAAATGCCGTTTAGTACCTATACAGAAAGTTAGTAATTTTTATATTAATATTATTTTTATTTCTATCAACCAAAACATGCACCCGTGCTTATCGATGCATCTCTGCCAGCGCAGTGGTAATTTTTCAATGCCATTCTTGAAGAAGTCAGGTGTACGGGAGCCAATAAACTCTTCAAATGCAATTTGTACTTTTGCCTTTCGGGCATTGAATTTTTTCCCTGTCAAGAAGTTGTCCAAATTTTGGAAAAACTAGGAGTCTGTCGACGCTTAGAGACCGTCAGTTGTGCCGAATGAGGTCGAGCGTTGTCGTATAGGAGCAGCGGGGACGAGCGATTAACCAATATCGAGTCGTGCGATCGTTTTTAGTGTTCACTCCGTACACGTAATTAATGTTGCGAGCCGTTTGTACGGCATTGCTACCGCGACTGAACTCGTTTCCCATTATTACTCGTATTTTTATCGTGTCCATATTGATGAAAAAGATACAAATGTAGTGAAAACAAAACACTAATCAAGAAACAAATGACTTAGTGAATGATTAGTCGGGCTTTCAGATTGTTGTCGCAAGCGCTACTGAGCATAAGGTTCGATTACCGGGTCGGGCTGTGTTAGTAAGTTTTTCCATCTGGAATATCTCAATAGCAGCCTGGAGTCTGAATTTGTGCCGATCGACCCGATGGCAATAGGCTCGCCCCCTATCACATAGGATTTAAACGTAAGTCGTGAAATGTAGGTGCACTCACACCTCTGCCTTACCCTTTGGGATTATAGGCAGGTTATGTATGTGAAGACAGATATGTAGGTTAAGCATGTTATTTAATTTATTTTAACATTAAGTTATAATATTTCCAGTCTGTTTCTGGCTACTTCATGGTAAAAACTTCTCATCCGAAGAATGAAACGATGAGCTGTGAAGTGTCCTTAATTTAGTTGTTGAGGAATTTTTAAATTTAATGTAATTTTAAATGCAGGTAGACGAACATAGTTTTTTAAGTACTACCAACACATGTAGACCTAATAAATAAATAAATATGATCTATAGATATAAATATAATAAAGCTGAAGAGTTTGTTTTTCTCGTTGCCCGCGGTTACAAAAGGTAAGAAGCCATTTTGTTACCGAGATTTTGCATTTACTTTGAGTAAGTTGCAAAATATTCAGTCGGTTATTGAGTTTCGATTAAATTTGCGGTCCCATGAAACCGTACGACCTTGTACCGATTGCTTTACGGCATCCAGCCCTTTCTCAATGTACCCTTCGACTTGACCGGATAAAAGTGCACATGGAGGTTTTGTGAAACCTTAGAGTAACTGACAGAATGTAAAGCTGTCTGACTCTAAGAACTCCCACTTCTGTGTAGAGCGTGTTAGTGGGGTACCGGAATGGTCTTCTATAGGCAACTTTAAGCAGAGCTCGAGCTCTTTCGACCTTTATTAAAGAGGTTTTACCAGCCGCACCCCATACTATTATACAATAGTTTAGAACTGATTGACAAAGAGAGAATTAAATCATTTTCAGAACTGAGTCATCTGCAATTTTAACCAGTAGCTTAAAGATACGGAGCATCTTTCGAACCCTACCCCTTAAAGCACTCAGATGTGTCGACCATGATAAACGGTTATCTACAAAGACTCCCAAAGTTTGATTAACCTTATTTTATTAAAATTATTTGTATAATTTTAGTGACAATTTTATTAATTTTCCATGCCTGAATTGGTGCAACACAGTCCAGTGCGCATTCAATTGACATCTTTACCAGATGTCAATTGAATGTATTCGGATTATGTACTGTTGAGCAATAAACACTTGAATTTGAAATATTTTTGCATTCGATGGCCTAATTCTGGAAGGCTATTTAACATCACGCCACGACCCCCTTAGCACCCGAGCACAAAGTCAGAAAAACTCAAGTAAAAAGAAAGAGCGAAAACAAAGTATGAGTCGCGGGGGGTCAAGGGCCGCGAGCCTTTTATAAAAATGTGGCTGTTATTTTAGTTTTCTTGCGTATCTTATGAACTCTCACGCATAAGCTAGTTTTTAAATAAATATTTAGGGATCACTTGCCTGATGTCCTTGAAAGTTGGCGACCCAAAGATTGCCGTCGGTGTCGACGGTTATGCCGTCCAGGATGCCGGGCAGGTCTTTGTCGAGGCCATTCTCTTCGCTCTTCATTGAAAACACACTGCGTGGATTCGCTGGAAAATAAACAAGGTAAAGTTAATAATTGTCGAATTTAAATAATTTCTTTATATATACCTACCTATACAGAGTGTAACGAAAACCCTGTTCGATCCTGAAGGATATTATTTGGTATCGTAGTGCGTACACAAATACGTAATCATTTAATGGATACGAGATAATTAATTTGCCCCAATGAAAACAATTAATTTAAAAAATTAAAAATAATCATACCAAAGGCAACACTGATCGCTCGACAGGGTTCACCAGAGTTCACCTACAGTTTCGTGTCAAAGAAGCCGCCTGAGTGCGGCGGTCCTTTGTCGCGTGCCGCCAAAGAAACGTAGGACTAAAGAAATCTACGTTTTGCCTACGCGTAGGTATCAGCTGATATTTTATTGTAGGCTTACGCACAATGACCCGATTTCTGACCTTCTGTTTATCAAGAAACAATTATTATTGAGTTAATGTGATGTGCTTTTGGCAATGTACCCACTGTAGGTATCAGTTTATTAAAACATTTACTTGTTACATACCTCTATCTATCTAGAACATTAGTACACATTCGACACCTTTTTATTAAATTTGCACGTACTCTACGCAGCGTACATGTGTACGATTTGAGTGACTCGAAAGCTTCCACAATCCGAGCTGTTACTTCGATTTCCGAATCACACATTCACTCACAAATAAAAATTAACATATTCAAATATTCCTGATTGGTATACGACATTGTTCGCGATACGATAGCGGCACGTGATACGTACGGACATCCGATCGCAAGCTATCTCCACGTGAGACTGGCGAAGTGTCCAAACAAGTAGCGACCAGTCGGCTACATCAAAGGATCGAGGACTCGTTATGAGTACCTACAGCGCGGCTAATGCAGGGCGGTGTCCTTTGAAATAAAATAGGCAAAAAATAAATGATTTCGCCGGCCGGTGGAGTGTTGTCAACTTATGAAAATTTACCATATTTAGTGTTACATTTCGCATGGTAACTAAAAATAAAAAAAAATCAATAGCTTTTGGTTTTTATGAGTTAGATTTTTTTTACTATTTTTTCTAGTACGTATGTTAAACCAGGAGTACGCCTTTTTTGGATCGGACAGGGTTTTTGTTACATATTGTATATAAAAAACACGCTGAAACTTTAATGGTTGTTTTCCCGCAGCGAAATGATTTGGTCATGGTTATACAATCAACTTGTTAAAAAAAAAGTAATCTGAAATGGTAGATTTATAATTGTAAAAAACCAAGCTAATTTTGCTCTAAACAATTTATGAATCGCTCCTCAGTTTATCCGCAGCGCGCGGCGGCGCGTGCTTCTCAAGTGTTACGTCTAGTGGATTCCTATTGCTTCTCACGTTTTCTAGTTGATGAATATTTATTAATTATTAAAAATAAAATATTACAAAACATTTTTACTCCATGATTCGATAGTAGTCCATAAGGGAAATCGTTCTGGCGCGGGAAAACAACCATTACAATTTCACTATACATAAAAAAGGAGACACTGACTGTCATATCAAAGCACAGCCGAAAATACTGGGACAAAGAAAGTTTAATTTTGCATAATCCTTTTATAATGTGGAGAGCACTAAGGGGTTTTTTGGAAATTCGACCTTTTCTTTAAAGGGGTGAAAAGTAGGAATTTTGTTTTATGTAAAATGTTATTCCTTGAGTTAATAAACTTGAAACTTGGTACGAATAATTATCTAAGTAAATAATAAAGTTAGTATTTTTTTAGAACAAATTTAACTCGTGTGCCAAATAACTAAAAACTCGGTATTTAAACTTAAGGCCGGAAATAAACAATAACGAAAATAAATAAAACCGTGTCAATAAAATGTAAAGTTTTCATGTATATATAGAATGCGAATTGTAAAAATAAAATTGTGTTGTGTTGGAAGATATAACAAATGAAAGCAAACGGGCCGACTGCCGGCTTGGTGGCCACATGAACAATGCCGAAACACCAAATGGTTTCCAGGGTTTGCAATCCCACATACCATATGTTTCGAACCTCACTGTGATGATATGGTATTTACGAGTATATTATATTCTCTAACATATCAAGCGCCGTGTGGTGCCGGCCTAGAGCGCCGTGTGGTGCCGGCCTAGAGCGCCGTGTGGTGCCGGCCTAGAGCGCCGTGTGGTGCCGGCCTAGAATTGCACCACCCCAACTCTTCCCGTGGGTGTCGTAAGAGGCGACTAAGGGACATACAACGGGGGGCGGGCAGCAGCGCCCCCTGCAGAACAATTCCATCACCAAACTGCGATCCCCAACCCGCATGCCCAGCGTGGGGATTATGGGCGTTACCCCAAAATGAAGATACAAGCCAAAAAATGGCCCCCAGTTCCCGGCCGCCTCGCTATTCCTGGCCATGGTAGCGGCTATGGTAACGGCGTGGCAGGGGGTGCTAGGAATCCCCGGGCTACGGTAGGCTACCATTCACTACTGAAAAAATTGACCCTGGCGACGTATAACGGACGAACTCTGAGGCTCGACCATCATCTAGCGCAGTTGGAAGTGGAGTTAGAGAACATTAAATGGCATGTTCTGGGGTTATGTGAAGTCCGTAGAGAGGGGGAGGACACCGTAACCCTAGACTCGGGTCATCTTCTCTACTTTCGCGAGGGCGATAGAACATCTCAGGGTGGCGTAGGTTTTCTCGTTAATAAGGCCCTCACTAACAACGTTCAAGAAATCTCCAGTGTGTCGAACAGGGTAGCGTACCTGATCCTTCGGCTATCCAAGCGGTATAGCATGAAGGTAATTCAGGTCTACGCACCGACCTCGGCACACTCGGATGATGAAGTGGAGGATATGTATGAAGACATATCCAAAGCCTTACACAACACCACTAAGGCTCACTTCAACGTTGTTATGGGGGACTTTAACGGCAAGGTGGGAACCCGGACTGGCAACGAATCCCGAATAGGCCCGCATAGTTACGGAGTTCGGAATCACAGGGGACAAACGCTTGTCAACTTCCTTGAGAAGGAGGGGCTGTTCCTAATGAACTCCTTCTTTAAGAAACAGCCCCAAAGGAAGTGGACGTGGCGAAGTCCCGACACTGTGACAAAAAATGAGATCGACTTCATCATGACGGATAGCAAGCACATATTCAGAGATGTCTCAGTGATCAACAGGTTCAATACCGGATCTGATCACCGACTGCTCCGAGGCTCTCTGAATATCAACTTAAAGCTTGAAAGAAACCGTCTGCTGAAGTCCACGCTCCGACCCAACCCAACCCAAATCATGGCGGGCACCGAGAAATTCCAGCAGGCTCTCGGAAATAGATTCGTTGCCTTGGATCCCACTGATGACGCCGACGAGACCCTACACAATCTGGTCGAAACGTTGAGAGACGAGGGCATCAAGTTCTGCCAAAAGCAGCGCACTGGCAGGAAATCCAAACTCTCGGATGAGACTCTCAGGCTGCTGGCAAAAAGACGGGAAACCACCCAAGCGACTTCGTCAGATAGGTCAGACCTGAACAAGCGAATTGCGAAGATGGTGCGGCGCGACCTTCGGAGCTCCAACACACGCCTCATTGAAGAGGCAATAGAGCGAAACCGAGGGTCCAAAGTATTCACTCAGCAGCTTGGCAGGAGCCACCTGACGAAGCTTAAAACGCACGACGGGAGGACTGTATTGTCGAAGCCGGAGATATTCGCCGAGATAGAGGATTTCTATGGCCGATTATAAGCTGCACATGCTCCATTTTCCCAACGAGACCACCACGATTCCAGAGCCACCCTGACACGCCACTATACCAACGAACTGCCAGACATCAGTCAAGACGAGATCGTGTTAGCTCTGAGACAGCTTAAAAATGGAAAAGCCCCCGGTGAGGACGGCATAACATCAGAGCTTTTGAAAGCCGGAGGAGCTCCTGTTATACAGGAACTACTGAACCTCTTCAACGCTGTCCTTCACAGTGGGAGAACTCCAAAGGCGTGGAGCGGGAGTTTGGTGGTGCTCTTTTTTAAGAAGGGAGATAAAGCCCTCCTTAAAAACTACAGACCCATCTCACTCCTGAGCCACGTCTATAAGCTGTTTTCACGAGTGGTCACGAACCGTCTCGCCAGGAGACTCGACGAGTTCCAGCCACCGGAACAGGCCGGGTTTCGCGGAGGATATGGCACCATTGACCACATACACACAGTGAGGCAGATTATACAGAAGTCCGAAGAGTATAATCAGCCCCTGTGTCTGGCCTTTGTGGACTATGAGAAGGCCTTTGATTCTGTCGAAACCTGGGCTGTTCTGGAATCCTTACAGCGATGCCAAGTAGACTGTCGTTATATCGAGGTACTGAGATGTCTCTACGACGCCGCCACCATGAGTGTCCAAGTACAGGACCAGCAGTCCAAACCCATCCAACTGCGCAGAGGAGTGGACAGGGGGATGTTATATCCCCGAAACTGTTCACGAGTGCGTTGGAAGATATGTTTAAGACGCTGGACTGGAAAGGTAAGGCCATTAACATAAACAGCGATTACATCTCACACCTGCGATTCGCTGATGACATAGTTTTAATGGCGGAGTCGTTGGAGGAGCTGAACCAGATGCTGGACGGCCTAGCTTCAGCCTCGCGACGCATCGGTCTCGGCATGAATTTGGATAAAACCAAAGTCATGATCAATGGTCTCATTGATCCGGGACCGGTCGTCGTACATGGCCACCCTCTCGAAATTGTTTCCGAGTACACTTACCTTGGGCAAATTCTGCAGTTAGGTAAAAACAATTTTGAGAGGGAGGCCAAGAGGAGAATCCAGCTAGGCTGGGCAGCGTTTGGGAAACTACGCCGAGTCTTCTCGTCATCCATACCGCAATGCTTGAAAACTAAAGTTTTCAATCAGTGCGTCCTACCCGTCATGACCTACGGAGCTGAGACGTGGACACTCACGATAGGGCTGGTCCACCAGTTCAAAGTCGCTCAGCGAGCTATGGAAAGAGCTATGCTCGGAGTCTCTCTGAAGGATAGAATTCGCAACGAATGCATCCGACAGAGAACCAAAGTTATCGACATAGCTCTAAGAATTAGCAAGCTGAAGTGGCAGTGGGCCGGCCATATCTCGCGAAGAACCGACAACCGCTGGGGTAAACGAGTTCTTGAGTGGAGACCGCGACTCGGCAAACGTAGTGAAGGACGCCCTCCGGCCAGGTGGGATGACGATCTGCGAAAGACTGCAGGCAGATGCTGGATGCGTCAAGCTGAAGACAGGGCGCTATGGCGCTCATTAGGGGAGGCCTATGTCCAGCAGTGGACTAAAATAGGCTGATGATGATGAACATATTATGCAGCTGTGCCGCTGGGGAGTTTGTTGCGCAACTTCTTCTTCCCAGATAAAGCACTAGGAAGTGGTGAAGGGCGGACGTTTTGGGGAACTGTCTTATGTAATGTTGACGTTCGAAAAGTACTGACTAGCCTAGTTTGAATAAACGACTTTTGATTTTGATATTTGTGCATATTCTGCACAGAATTGGCATTCAAAAAATGAGATCGCGTCATTAGTTCCAAATTTGTCCACGCGCCAAAAGAACCACGTAGCGTTGTACGCCTACATAAAGTTAATAAATAGTGTCTACTCACAAATCTCTCCCGTTTCCACATCATAGTCGTATCTCCTGATGACGTACTCGAGGGAGTCGATGTAGTAGAAGGCTTTGTTCTCGATGTCCCAACAGAGGCCGTTGGAGACGTCGATGTTATCGGCCAACTTGTGCGCGCTGCCGTCCGCATCGAAGCGGTATAGGGAGCCCTTCTTTAGGGCGAACCGGCCCGGCTCGTACTGATGACCCATGGTGCCTTGAAGAAAATACGTAGAAATTATGAATGATGTTTTTTTCTGTAACTAGGTTTTTACAAACACTTCTTCACCTCAATAATATTGCCTACTCGACTATTCTGCGAAGAAACACCGAAACAATACTCAAAAAGGTCAGTCTCTTTTAAAGTCAAGGTATTATATTGGTCGGATCATGAGAGGGCCTATGAATAGAGTAGAGATAGATATTTGGGATAGATAGATACCGTGTTTTCAAGAGATCACTTTCAATATATCTACCTAATAAAATCTTTAATTCACTGAAAGACAACGTACAAACTAAACCACTGGGTCTAGAGGTCACAAGAGTTCCTTTTATAGTGAAGGTAAGCACATAGGAAGGATGTTTGAAAATTAATTCCCTGAAAAAGTTAAATAGGAGATGAAACTCACACACTGACTTGGTCCTTATAAAAATTTTTAGAATATCGTTTACTTTTTACAATGTTTGTAAATATCTGTGATAGATATATAATTATACTCAGCTTCGTCCTCGAGATTAGCATTAACACAATGTAGTAACACGTACGGTGTTGCCTTTGCGCACTGAAAGTTAAAAGCCCTATACCTAAAACTAAAAAATAAGCGTTCATTATAACATTTTTAGGTGAGGGTAGACATACTTCCTTTGCTCGATGCCCTGTTCTATTGCTCATTCACAGTTCAGTGCTCTGCCGGAGCGCACACAATTTTCTTGAATAATTATTATCAGTGTTTTTAAAGATTTTAAAAGTGTCATGGGGAAACGAAAAAGACATTTAGTACAAAAAAGCTAAAGAAAGGGGAGAAGAAACTTCAGCATGAGACAAGATCGAAGACGAATTCCAGAGGTTAGTCAAGTGTTATATACTACGTAAAATCGTTGTTAAATTAACGTTGCATAATCACAAAGTTTTTACATTGTGATAAGTCGTTGCGGTTAGCTCTTGGGGTTAACACTTCGGACTCGTGTCATAAACGTTATATGTAGCGTCTTTGGTTTATTTCACGTGCAAGGCTAACATTGCGATCAGTTATAAGAACTGTTACCTTGTTAGTATACATGAAGCTATACGGATGATGCGGACAGTCTTTGGGATTGTCACTTCACGGTAGATTCTAAGCCGCACGCGGTAGCTATCTATATCCATAGATACACCGGCCCACCTGCGTGCGCTTATCTTATTGTTTTGAACTAATTATATTCTTAAATAACACACACTCTTCCCGACTACGATGAAGAACCTTTATTAGGAAGTTGTGGAACTGGAACCAAAATATAAAGATGAGCTATACATGAGCACTGGGGATCTAATTCCTTCGATCAGTGTCGTGGACCCAGTTCCCTTAACCAGCACTGCAAAACCAATTCCATCCACAAGTACTTCACAGCCACAGCTCCCTTCCTCGGAGACTGATGTCCTTATTGCAGTTGAAACACCTCCAGGCATCGAGCTGGACTCGAAAATTTTAGAAATAATTGGAGAGGAGCCGTCTGTGGAAAAGATCTACGGCAATTAAATTCAGACTGACCTGGCTATCGGCTACAGCATGTGGCTACTAAGGGGTTGTCCAACGAACTTCGTAAGGAATTGATAGAAAAATACTTACCTCTTAGTAATTTCGCTAGCTAATTGACTCGCCGGAATATAATTTGGAAATTAAAGCAGCCATATCTGAAGTGGTCTTAAAGAGAGATAGGGGTATTGAGATGTCACAGGTTGTGCCATTTCATGCTTTACATTGCATGCAACTAATGATATTACTCTTATATTTGCTAAAGAGGACACGGAAATGGAATTAATACAAATGAACACTGTACGCCTTCTTTGTGATAAACAACACTCGGACTCAACACTCCGCCGGAACTTTATTTTACATAAATCAGACTTCAATCAGACGATTAAAATTGCAATGATAACTACAAAAAAAAAAATGAGCAGAATTAAAATCGACCATATCTCGGCCACCCATCAACAAAACGAAGACAGTGCCGCCCCAGCCTCATTCCACGTTCTAACAGCGGAACAATTTAAACTGGCGGGCTCCTCCCCCGAGTCGCAGGCAAATGGGGACCCAGAGGACGAGGGGGCCTGCACAGAGAAATCCGCCCTCGAGCACTTAGCGCGGGTCATATCGAGGTCGGCAGCAGACAACGCCCGCAACACGGTCAAGCTACCGCAGTCGTCGCTAGATGTACCGGGGTAAGCAATTATGGCACTCTTTTATGACACCAGGTCAGAACTAACTTCTGACCTGACCGTTTTCAGTTCATGTCAAACAGTATTCTATGCCCAGTAAAAGAAACCACTCTACACCAGAAATACAACATTTCAAAAAAGGTATTGACGAGTTTATTTACACTGATGCTATCTCTCATTGCAACCCTTATCAAGGGCAGTTTCTATCAAGCATAATATGTATATTTGTATTCCTAAGCCGAACGGCAAACATGGATTCATACTTAACTTAAACTTATACTAATCTTAATCAATTCATAGAATCACGACATTTTAAGCTCGAAGATTTACGCACAGCAATTAAACTTGTATCGGAAAATAATTTTAGGGGAATGGGAGATTTAAAAGACGCTTATTTTTTACTAAAAATTCATGATGATGATAAAAATAGTATTATCTTAGATTCGAATTTAACTATGTTTTGTATGAATTTAATGTGTTCCAGTTCGGCTAAACATTGCACCTTTTGTATTCACTAAGGTAATGAAATGGGTTGTCGGGCTGCTCAGATCCTGTGGTTATACTCGTATTTCTAGTATTTATTTAGATGGTTAGTTGCATAGTGGCAATTCTTATGTGTTTAGAAAACATAGCGGTGACTCAGCAACTATTGTCAGCTTTAAGGTTTATCATAAACAAAGATAAATGCTATTTATCGCCTACGACATCATGTAAATATCTTGGTTACATAACTGATACTAAAAATTCAAATCAGTACAGAAAAATCTATAAAAATTAAAAATAAATAGCTAAACCTTTCAAAACACGGTGTAAAATAAGAGATTTTGCAAGTTTAGTGGGTTTATTGTATTCTGCTTGCCCTACCGTCGAATACGGATGGTACTACATACGTGATACACAAAAGAATTTGAAAAATGCAAATTTTTAAATTTCAGAACATTAAACTATGACAAATAAATGAACATACCGTCATGTTATACATATCGTCAGATATTGATTGGTGGCTTAATGCATTAGATAACCCTAGTTATAACCCTAGTAAAATTAAATATGATGAGTACTGTCTAGAAATTTTTAGTGAGGCTTGGACTACGGGGTGGGTCGCGGCGTGTGGAAAATAGGCAGCTAGTGGGGCATGGACAGTTGAAGAACGATCACGAGAAACAGTCGCTGCCTTTTTTCGGTTTAAAAGCTGTTGCTGTAACAATGAAAAGTTGTCAAATACTACTTCGCATTAACAACAATCCTACATAAATCGGATGGGAGGCATACAATATCCACATCTAACACGCATAACAAAGGAATTATGGGAATGGTGTCAATCTAGGAATATTATTGTGTCTGCCATCATACATTCGTGAGGCAGATAATATAATAGCCGACGCGGAATCACATAGAATTCATCCAGACTTTTTGTGCGAATTGAGCGACTCAGTTTTTTACAATATAACAAACACGTTTGTTTTTCCTGATATAGATATTTTTGCAAGTTGTGTTAACAAAAAAATGTCGTAGCTATATTTCCTGGTTCAGAGATCCAGACGCCATGGACATAAATGCATTTACCTTATCATGGTCACCCAACCTTGGTAACCTCTATTCAGGAAACTTTTTGTTACATGTGTTTTGTATTTTGATCCAAGTAAACAAACAATTTTACCAACTTCCAGCAACAACAATGCACACCCTCGGTTTACCCGCATCGGGCTCTTGTCCGGGACTCGTTGCTGAGAAAAAATGTCCAATCACCTGCAATTGGCATAATGTTATCTTCCCTCTCCGGTACATCGATAAACAATACGACACGTGTCTTAATTAAGAAATTGTATAATAATTTTTGTTTAACTAAAAATATTTACATTTTCGTAGCATCAATCAATGATGCGATTCTATTTCTGACAACATTGTTTGAGTCAGGTGCCAAAAATGGGACTTTAAACAGTTGTCGATCGGCGTAGGCCTTAATTCTGATTGAAAAAGTCAGCGATAGTAAAGTTGTAAAACGCTTCTTTGATGGTGTCTTCAGACTTCGACCACCTTTACCCAAGTATAGCACAACTTGGGATACGTCTAAAGTCCTAAACATTTTGTCCTCTTGGTATACTAACGATAGCTTAGGTTTAGATAAACTTTCACGGAAATTATTCACTTTATTGTCCTTGGTTACTCCACACCGAATGCAAACTTTAGCAAAAATATGTATAGATAACATTAAATTTCATGCTGATAAGATCACTATTAAAATACCTGAAATTATAAAAACATCAAAGATAGGAACCGTGCTACCAAATCTTATTTTATCTTTTTTCCGCGAAAACCCCAGTCCTGACCGTTTTTAGCTTATCTAGAATTGACGAGACCACTTCGTGGTAATGTAAATAGCCTATTTTTCGGTGTGAGGAAACCACATAAATTTATTGCTGCACAAACATTGAGTCGGTGGGTTAAGACTACGCTGGGAGAGTGTGGTATAGGTAGATATATCTATCTTCACAGCTCACAGCACCCCACATGCTGCCACATCTAAACTCACAAATTTGGAATTACCTTAGAAACAATTACAAAAACCGCGGGATGGAGCGGTTTGTCTCAGGTTTTTATAAAATTCTATAAAAGAAA
The DNA here is from genome assembly GCA_963555695.1 of Dasypolia templi. Taxonomy (NCBI): domain Eukaryota; kingdom Metazoa; phylum Arthropoda; class Insecta; order Lepidoptera; family Noctuidae; genus Dasypolia; species Dasypolia templi. Next base: position 1,405,370 of record OY743148.1, on the reverse strand, counting down.
TGTACAAATTACAGAGGAAGATTATTTATTTGCAAGTTGAATAATCAACAATCGGAATAACAATTAAGTATTTATTACTGATAAGTACGTATGTTAATCATCTCTTCAGCCGAAAGACGTCCTCTGCTGGACATAGGCTTTTATGTTAATTAAGTTCATTTCAACTGAGCTTGTTAAAATTCTATTATAAGCAGAACTATTTATTTAATTAATTTCTATCTTTAACGAATGTGTAATACTTTATTTTAAATAATCATCATTTTAAACACATACCTAATGGTTAAAGTTGGTTACCTTGTTACACTAAAGTGTTTCAATGATATTTCAGTAACTCTCAAATTCTACATTGTGTTAATGCTAATCTCGAGGACGAAGCTGAGTATAATTAATGATTAAACGAACTTACCTGTACGTGAAGTTCGATCATAATTATACGATGGCTTCGTCCGAAGAGATTAGCAACCCACCCTCCCTTATTTATTTTTTCCCAAAAAGAAATATCCCTTGGCATTCCCTGAAATATCAGAAACAGGAGTTGAGGATCTATACTCTGAACTAAATGAGCAATAGAACAGGGCATCGAGCAAAGGAAGTATGTCTACCCTCACCTAAAAATGTTATAATGAACGCTTATTTTTTAGTTTTAGGTATAGGGCTTTTAACTTTCAGTGCGCAAAGGCAACACCGTACGTGTTACTACATTGTGTTAATGCTAATCTCTTCGGACGAAGCCATCGTATAATTATGATCGAACTTCACGTACAGGTAAGTTCGTTTAATCATTAATTAATTTATCTTTGCTTCATTTAAAATTCTTTTTATCTATTGTGGTATAGTAATTTTACTCTTGGTGCATCGTCTTCACATTTAAAACTATAACTAATGTAAGTATAAAAAATATTGTAAAACACTTGAAAAGAGTAACGGTGGAGTTTCTTTCCCATTCTTCTCCATACGAAACTACCATTGGAAGGGGCGGCTAAAATCAATTCTATTGTAATGTAAATGTTGACGTTCAAAAGTGCCTTGTGTATTTTAAATAAATGCTTTGACTTTGGAAGTTTATATGAAATTTAGTCATTTATGCTCTATGAAAACGAAAAAATATATGAAAACGAATTTGGTACATTTGTGTTCAGAATCTGAGATAGTTATAAAGTTGTGGAACAACATACTCAATGACATACATGAAAAAGTTCAAGTGCCATTGCAACATTCCAAATTCTATTCCATTATGATCTTTTTATTACAAACAATAAATCAAAAATCAACTTAGACTACATAACAGCACGCAACTCGCACAATTTAAAAATTAATTGTATTGTATTAGTATGCTGGTGTTTCTTGTAACCTCTGTTTACTTATAGCTTATGTATTTTTGTATTTCTGTTGGAATAGTTTGTGCCACGTTTTTACCTTAAGATATCACTGTAATTTGAGAATGTTGGTTCACCTGTTATTGTCAACAAACTGTATAAGCCCATAACCGCTATCTAGTGTTATTTGATATTTTGTATACTGAAGTTGTTGGTGTACTTTTATAAATAAACTAGCTGACCCCGCAACGTATTTTTATATTTTTTGAAAAATAGATGTGGGCCGGGGCTCAGACCTACCCGATATGAACACAAAATTTTATACAAATCGGTCTAGCCGTTTCAGAGGAGTTTGGTAACAAACATAGCGACACGAGAATTTTATATATTAGAGATAAATAACGCTAAGTAGATAGTTGGTTAAGTGGCAATTTATGTAAATGTAAATTATCCTTGACCAGGGATGGCGAACCAATGGCACGCGTGCCATTAGTGGCACGTGGCGAAATCATTTGGGCATGGTATATAGTCAGGAACCAAGGTACTTAATAAACTTCATTTACATAAATATCAAACTTTTAATTTTAATATTAAGGCTCCTACAAAACGTCGCAACGGCAAAGCGCGACACAAAGCCACCGCACGTCGCGAGTCAGGCGGTGCCTTTGTGTCGCGCTGTGGCGTCGCGCCAGTGAGTACGAGACTTTACAAAAAAAAAAGAAGGTATTATTGTGGAAGTACCCTAGCAAATAAAGAGCGTAGTTGTGAAATTAGGTACATGTGTATAGTTTTTTTCCAATAGTCACTAAGTCAAAATTGTTTGATGGCACGTCATGGCTACATTCAACATTTGTTTGAAAAAAAAGCACGTAGTTGTACAGAGGTTCGCCATCCCTGTCCTAGACTAGCTTCTGTCCGCGGCGTCGCCCGCGTGGATATCGGATATTATTTCACGGGAATCAATATCAACTTTTCGCCCTGCTTATGCTTGCTCAAAAACCCTCTGGGGTCCCCTTTCAATAGGAACGGGTGAAAAACTGACTTTCGAAAAGGCACTTTTAGTCCATAAATGACTCACCAGCAAACAGTCTTCCCCTGGGATCCGCCTTGGCATCATTGAAATTGTTCTTAGGGTTGTCATGGTCTACTTCCGCGATGGTCCTCACTACCTTGGCTCCGTTCTCTTTGCCGTTCCACTCGATCTCCAGCACCTCTCGGTTTACACCCACCACGAAGTGATGCTTCTTACCCTCCAGTGGGATTATGAAGGTTGGCATGCCATCTGGAATGTGAATATTTTGTTTGTTAGAGTATTTCAGATATGTTGACGTTGTAAAGAAAATGAAAAACTTTACTCAAGCTAAGTACAGTAAACGAATAAACCACGAATATAACTTTATTCCGCATGATTTTAAAATGCATACTCCGAGATAGCGAAAATGATCATACGTTTCATACTAATTTGAACATTCAAATAATACACCCCTACTGTGAAATATCTCGGTTTGCATCTTGACTCGACACTGAGCTGGCAACGCCAGGTCTCTAGTGTTAGCCAAAGGGTCAACGGTACTCTGCGATCCCTGTATCGTCTGAGAAACTTTTACCAGGTAAGACGAAAACCATGCTCGTGCAGACTTTGATTTTCCCTATCATCGACTATGGTGACGTGTGCTACTTTGACTTGAATGCGGTTTTTTTGTATAAGCTCGACAGATTGCTCAACAATTGTATCCGGTTAATTTTCAACCTCAGAAAATATGACCATGTGTCGAGCTATAGGTCTGAGCTCAAATGGATGTCCATTCGCCAAAGAAAAAGTTTGCGCGCTTTGACTACACTTTTCTCTCTTCTCAACTCTCCCACTCCTCCTTCTTATCTTATGTCTCACTTGCAATATCTATGTTCATCGCACGCTAAGAAACTGCGTTCTTCCAACAATCTTCTCCTGCTTTGTCCTTCTCATACTTCTGACTTTGTTCAATCTTCCTTTCATATTCAGTCCATTCTTCTTTGGAATGCGCTTCCTCTTGATATCAGGACGGCCACCAGTCGGTATGCATTTAAGCGGAAATTGCAGAGTTATTTTCATAAAAAATAGCGTAAAGTCGGCTCAACACCTTTCACCATTAAATTTATATATATATGTATATTTGTATTTTAAGTATATACTTTTTTAATATGTATGTATGTGTATTATAAGTTACACAATAATCTATTTTACATCACACATCACAAGTTATATTTTTTTTCAGTTATTTTTCTTCCATCATCGTTCCCTTCAATTAAAGCACCTGCCATCTTATCTCTTCACCACCCTTGGTTGACTGGTAGAGAATGCCTAAGGCATTAAGTCCGCCTTTGTACCTCTTTGGGTTCGAAAAGTTTTAATAAATAAAGTGCTTATTATAATAATACAAAAGAGGGTAGGACACATATTTAAACAAACTTTCTGCCTTTTCTAGATCATCACTCTATACTAGTGAAGGTGATCTGAAAAAAACCATTTGGGGTAGTCTATAAATAAAAAAACGGTGGTACATTGTGTATTGAGCGTAGGCGCAGAGATAACTTCACATAAAATGATAAATTTTAATTCGTTGCCACAAATATCATACCATACCATAACCATAATCAGCCTATAACATTCCCACTGCTGGGACACAGGCCTCCTCTCTATGAGAGGGAGTGAGCCGTAATCCACCACGCGGGCCCAGTGCGGGTTGGTAGATGTCACATGTCTTCGAATTTTTGGTTCTAGGACGTGCCGGTTTCCTCCCGATGTTTTCCTTCACCGTTTTGAGAGCAGTGGTGATGAAATTAATTACACAAAGTAAAGTGCCTGCCTGGGTTCGAACTCACGACCTACAACTCGTAAGTCACGTAGAAGTCCTCATACAAGTAATAAACTCACCCAACTTAGCCTGAGTATGGATGTCAGTGCTTGGCACATACTTGTGGATGCTGTGGTCAAAGATGCTGACGAAGTACAGCGCCTGCTCCTCATGGTCCCAATGCGGGCCTTCGCCCAGCACTACCGGGTCAGTCACTGGTGCCAACACAGGTGCCATCTGGAAACGAAGTCTGGGTTTAGGAGACTGCGGTACTAAAGAGTTATTATGTTGACATGAGATTCGATAAAAATAAGATTAATTTAATTTGCAAGAACATGAGTAGGTTAGCAGCTGACAATAAGCATGACTGTTCATGTCCCTGCATTGTTCGACTCACATATTATCTTAAAGGCTCCGCTCGTCGCGCGACACGCGGTGCCTGTGTGTCGCGCTGTGGCGTCGCGCCAGTGTGCACGAGACTTAATAATATAATGTTTGGACTTTTAAAGAGAATTTGGCCTCGCGAGTTTTTTTCTGAATTTCTTCTCAGGGACCAGTCATCTAGGAAATGCCGGCGCGCCATCTAGTTTTAAAATGTACGTGCAAAAGTGTCTGAAAATATCTATTTACAGAAATAAACATCATTCCATTATTATTCCGTCACATGTAGTGTGCAAAAAAATGTTTTTTTTTTCGGGAGCCAGAAGATACTAAATTGATTTTAAAATAGGTTCTTGTAAATCGCACTAGCGCCTGTGACTCGGAAGATTCTACGAGTATGTAAGATCTGTACCGAACCACCGGTTTGCTATGTCTTTGGGCTGCATTATCTAAATAATATTATAACACGAGCGTATCAGGTTATATTAGTGTTAGTTCGCCTTGGACGTGGATTCGCGGACGGTTATACAATGAGCAAAGATATTTGTCCACTTAATACTAACAGTGAATAGGGAAGAATTTTCTTAAAGGCTGACAAGTTTAAAACTAGCACAAAAGCTTTGGTATACAATAGTTGTAAAAAGCGAAGCTATCAACAAAAATAAACAAACAAATTACCGGTTAATACGAGACCAGGGACAAGATAACAACATTTGTTAAGAACGGTAAGTTATGATTGTGGAAAAACATTTTGGTATCGAACTTGGAACTCTCAAGCTAGACACCGGTCTTACAGAAGTAACCATAGCTAATATACCTGATGATTATCCTTTTTTTTTTTTTTTTTTTTGTTCCCGGGGTGGAAAATCCTCATGGATGTCCTCCGCCCTGGGGCGGGCGGAGGGGTCTGTCAGACTCTTACTGACTAAAAACCACCCCGGTGTTCCATCTCACACTTACGCCGGGGTCGCGGGAACACATTATTCTTCCACAACCCCGGCTGGTGCCGGCCCGCTTGCGCGGGCCCCGTCTCGGGCGGGGGGAGTGAGGTGTACTCCCCCCGCAACGTCTGTGAGCGGCGCACGCAGAACACTACGCGCGCCGCCTTCTCGGGTCCTGATGTTGGGGGGCGACGGATGTCCCCGAATCCGTCGCCCCTGGACCCATTTAGGGGGGCCGGAAGAGGGCGTTGTCCGCCCTCCTCCGACGCCCGGTGCGTCTGCTGCGGGCCGGGTCGAGAGTCGAGATCTCTCTCTCCCTTTCCGCAGCCTCCTTCCACAAGATGACCGTCTCGCAGAAGGAAACCACCGCGTCCCAGGACTCGACGCTGCCGACCATCGCGTTCACGACGGCCGGCAGCGACAGGTCGTTGCCTACTTCGGTGATGAGGGCACGGCGCGGCTCCTCCCAAGCGGCACACTCTGCCAGCGTGTGCCGCGCCGTGTCCTCCCGGCAGTCGACGCAGTGGTGACACCGGGCGTCCGGCTCCCTGTTTATGCGACACAGGTACTTCCCGAAGCAACCATGCCCCGAGAGCACCTGCGTCGCCCGAAACGTCAGGGAGCCGTGCCTTCTCCCGAGCCAGCGGTCGAGCACTGGCCGGATCGCCCCGATGGTGCTGAGGCCGGCGGTAGGGCGTGACAGCCTCACCCGCCATTCCGCCACCAGGACCTCGCGGAGCTGCAACCGATGCTGCTCGATTTGTTGCTGCATCGGTCGCTCGCCCCGCTCCCGCGCTGCCTCGCGCCACCGGTACAGTGACGCAAGCACCTTCGCCTCCAGGTCCCAGGGCGGTGATCCGGCCAGTGCACAACCCGCCTCGAAGGAGATCGTGCGATACCCCCGAATGACTCTGACGGCCATCGCCCGCTGCGGCTTGCGCAGGACAGCTATGCTGCCGGCCGTCAGGTCAGACGCCCAGATCGGCGCTCCGTAGAGCGCCATGGATCGCACCCTGATGATTATCCTTCGGTAGCTTCTTGGAATAGCGGTAACTTTAAACTCGGGGAAACCAGTCGTGACGTAACGACTTCACGACTGGTTTGCCCGAGCTACTACCAATGGGTACGCGTTTCTACTCTGATGCGAATGATGAGGAAAATGGAAATGTTGAGTTTTGTGTGTAATAACTTATACAACAAAACTCAACATTGAGTCATTATTTGTGGGAGGTCAGGGTTCAATTAGAGCAGTTGTGGCTCAGTGTCAGCGTCCCCGACTTACGAGTTGTAGGTCGTGGGTTCGAACCCAGGCAGGCGCTTTACTTTGTGTGAATAATTACACCACCACTGCTCTGAAAACGGTGAAGGAAAACGTCGTGACGAAGCGGCATGTCTTCGAACCAAAAATTATAAGACATGTGGCATCTACCAACCTGCACTGAGCCCGCGTGGTAGATTACGACCCACTCCCGCTCACCGAGAGGAGGCCTGTGTCCCAGCAGTGGGAACATTATAGGCTGATTATGCAGGGTTCAATTTGTATTTTGGATAGTGTGGAAACGTGTGCTGGAGGATATGAGTGGTGTAGGGAAATATCGCGATTGGCACGTTGTTCACTGATGGATGCTGTTTCGCTTATGTCACAAAGTTCTTGTCACGCGCATGAGGAAAAAGATCTATGGAAATACAGAACCAGCTCCGCGTCGAGTCCATAAACGGCACAGTTAGACTCAGAAGCCGACGAAATCATAAACCCGCTGGTAATCGAAGGTGATTATCCTACGGTTAAGCCGCAAATGGCATTCATGGATGAAGGCCCTTCGAATATGACGAATTCAAGGGCGGTCGACTAACTATGGGAAATGAAGAAAGAAGTGGTCGCCCTTTGACGGCTGTTACGGAAGAAAACGTGCTTGCAGTTAAAATTTTAATCCAAGACAATAGGCGAGTTACGTATCAAGAGATTCAGCACATAAGAGTACTGCAGGTTGGATCGGGAAGCCTTCACGAAATTCTACAAGTGCATCTCTGCGTGAGGAGGGTAGATTCACGCTAGGTGCCGCACAACCTCACCCATGCTCAGAAGCAGGCCCGGGTGGAATGGTGCCGTGATATGATAAACAAATTTGAAGCAGGCTCGTCTCGGCGTGTTTACATCATTACAGGTGATGAGTCTTGGATTTATCAACACGATCCAGGAACGAAGCGCCAGGCGACGGTTTGGGTGTTTCAAAACGAATAAACACCTACCAAAGTGAAGCGATCTAGAAGCGGGGAGAAGATTTTGATCGCAAGCTTTTTTCGATTCGACTCGCTACTTGGTTTCAATTCCTTTACGGAACCAAAGAAGCATCAACGCTGAATGGAAGAAATTTTCAATCAAACACAAGTCTCCGCGGGCTGCTGCTCCACCACGACAACGCGCCTGCGGAAACAGCGCTCAAAACAAGTGTCTTCCTGGACAGCACGCCGGTCAAACTCCTGGGTCACCCTCCTTACAGCCCTTATCTAGCACCGTGTGACTTATTTTTATTCCCGAAAATAGAGAGAGTACTTTGAAAAGATTTAACTTAACAAAAAAACATGTAGAATTTTTATTTTTATTTTCGCAAAACTTTCTGAGTGTCCCACGCAACTCCATCACGCCGGTGTAGAAGCCACAGTCAACGTGTGCAGGCAGCAGTATTGGGTACTAAGATTCCTGTTCTGCAGGATGAAGACGCAAGTACCGCCGCATCCGAGAACCGGGGACCTGCCAGCGTGTTGCTCAGCTCATCATAAGCGACCCTTCAACTTCACCGGGGTCGACTACTTCGGACCTCTTTCGGTGACCGTCGGTCGAACTCGACAGAAGAGATATGTGGCCATCTTCACATGTCTCACGACGCGAGCCACACACCTAGAAGTCGCCGGCTCGCTTAGCGCCAACTCCGCGGTGATGGCAGTGATAAGAATGATCGCACGACGAGGCTGTCCGACTGACATATGGTCAGATAACGGCACCAACATGAAGGCTGCAGACAAAGAAGTACGATATGCGATCGACGCAGCGACTGCAGAGGAAGCAGCAAAGAGGACCATATCCAGGCGCTTAATACCGCCTGGAGCTCTATTTATGGGCGGAGCTTGGGAGCAAATGGTTCGCTCCGTCAACACTCACCGCGACGTTACACGAACGTCATCAGACAGAGGAGGTCTCACGACTCTACTGACAGAAGTAGAGTACACCGTCAACAGTCACCCGCTGACTCACGTCTCAGTCAGCCCAGAGGATCCAGAGCCCCTTACTCCCAACCACTTCGTGTTGGGAGGACCGGGGCGCGTGCTGCAGCCAGGCACCTTCACCGAGCAAGACACCATCTCACGATCCAGCTGGCAAGACGCGCAGAGGCTAGCGGACATCTTCTGGCTACGCTGGGTGAAGGAGTACCTCCCTGAACTCCAACACCGGCGGGAGCCCCATGGACGAGGCCAAGCAGCACGTGTTAACGACCTTGTGCAGATCGTCGACCCGAACCGACCCCGCAACGTGTGGATCCGAGGAAGAGTCGTCGCTACGTATCCGGGTCCCGACAACATCGTGCGGACGGCGGACGTGCTGACCAAGGGAGGCATTCAACGCCGGCCAGTGAGGAAGCTAGTGATCCTGCCCCTGCTTATGAACGTCGAACCTGTACCTGGAGCTGACGCAACGCGGTCGCAAGGCGGGAGTGATGTGCGGGACAAGTGAAAACAATGACTGTGCGAGACAAGTAAAAACAGTGATAGTGTATAAAAAACAGTACTTATGTAATTACGAGAACACTCAATCAATAGGTTAAGTAAATAGTGCCATACTTGTATAGACAGTAGACTTAGTATTAGGTTTAAGCAGTAATTAGTGTTCATGTTATGTTTTATATTCGTTTTTTATTGATTTTATAATTTTCTTAGATAGTCCTTGATACATAGATGCTAACAAAATATAGTTTTACCTATGTAAAATTAGTATAATTTGAAAAAAGTAAATAAAGGCTCCCATATAAATATGGTACTGCTGGTTGCTTTACAAAATTATGCGAAACATGATTGCGGAAAAAGAATGTTGAAAAATGATGAAATGAGACGAAACTGTTCGTATAATCTTGAATTCGGGTGAGATAACTATCTAGTTGGCAACTGCATGAATACAAAAAAAACGCATTTACCTGTGGTTCTTTAATTTAACAGCAATTATGGCTGTGACCTTGGTTTTAATACTCACTTCCTCAATCTATACGTGCCTTAGCAAATATGCCGTGATTAAGATAAGATAAGATAAGATTTTTTATTTGCTTAAAACATGGTATACAAGGTGTTAAACATTTTTTTCAGATCGAACATGTTTTGCTTTGTACTAAAGCATGCAAACTTACTTACTAAAGATACGTTATGACATTGAAATATATTACATTACATTCCTAGAATTCGTATTAAAAAACAAAAAATCATTAATGCTATAGAAATTGTTATTGTTGAGCCATTTATATAATTGGATTTTAAATACTTTACAATTTAAATTTTTAAACATTTTTGGTAATTTATTATAGAGACGTACACACATAGCCAGAGAGTTTTTATTATATTTCGCTGATCGAGGCAGCACATCCAGCCCAAGCCTGTATTGGTCACGCCGACTTCGAGAGCTTACTTCCTCTGCTCTTTTAAATAGTTCCTTGTGTTTTTGAACGAACACGCATGCTTCATAAACATATAATGAAGGTAACGTTAGCAAACCAAGCTCTTTAAATATTGGTCGACACGATTCGTCAGATGGAATCTCGTATAGAGCTCGTAAACATTTCTTTTGGGCGACAAATGCTCTATTGTGGTCGGTACTATTTCCCCACATCATTAGTCCATACCGTAGTGAGGACTCAACATATGCGCGATATGACATCACAGCCTATTTCATATTAGTGACTTTTTTTATTTGTTTCAGAGCATACACAAATTTATTAATTTTATTACTTACAGCATCAACCTGTGCTTTCCAGTCTAAATGTTCGTCAATTACTACTCCTAAAAACTTAGTTCGTGCCACTTGTGTAATTTTCGGAATAGCCATTTTAAAATTAAACGTATTATTATAAGATTGATTAAATTGTACATATATTGATTTGTTAAGATTAATAGATAAATTATTATTATTCAACCAGTTAATTAGATCGTCTATTGTTTTTTTGATGTCCGCTTCATGATCCGTAATTGAATTATATTTTTTATCGGTAGTCACAATTATGGAAATGTCATCAGCAAAAAGAAAGCATTTGTGGCTTTGCCTCTACCCAGATGGGTTAATCTATCAGGCGATGGCCGATGTGATTATTGTAGCGAAACCCCCGGGGGGCCTACGCACATCAACAGACGGGTCAAGCTTCATTCAAATACAAGTTTCTTGTACTATTATAAGTCTATAACTATGATACCAAATAAACTATGATACTGAAATAAAATACGTTATAACACGCGTACAGATGACTTCTTTGCGGTCATGCGTAAAAGGTCCGCGACACTATTACGTTGGATGCGAGGCAGTGGCAGCAGTCTCCTGAGCATTGTTGCTAGTAAGACTGAAGGCCACCTGATGCCCCTGATGGGGCACCTGTGCGCAGTGCATGTAATGTTGCCAGGTGTCTTCAGAAGGTGGAAAAATAGATATAGTGTGCATTGAGTTGTACATAATTGTTCCTAATGTGGTTTATTTATATTTGATTCATAATTAATTATACTAACGTAGTTTAAGTCGTACTAACAATTTATGGGTAATATGCCTGAATTAAAGATAAATAAATAAAACATAGATACTCACTATTATTTCAGTCACAGTCACACTAACAAATGCAGGTGAGTCAGTCGAATCATTGTTCTTTATAGTTACATGTATCTAATCTAATCTCATAAATATCTAATTAAAACATGTGCCGATATGACTCTTACTCTTGAATTATAAAGAATTTACATAGCTTTTTAAAGAGGAATCATCATCATAAGCCCATATTAGTCCATTGCTGGACATAGGCCTCCCCTAATGAGCGCCATAGCGCCCTGTCTTCAGCTTGACGCATCCAGCATTTGCCTGCAGTCTTTCGCAGATCGTCATCCCACCTGGCCGGAGGGCGTCCTACACTACTTTTGCCGAGTCGCGGTCTCCACTCAAGAACTCGTTTACCCCAGCGGTTGTCGGTTCATCTCATAGACAGGCCTCCTGTCTATGAGATGGAGTGAGCCGTAATCCACCACGCGGGCCCAGTGCGGGTTGGTAGATGTCACATGTCTCCGAATTTTTGGTTCTAGGACATGCCGGTTTTCTCCCGATGTTTTCCTTCACAGTTTTGAGAGCAGTGGTGATGAAATTATTTACACAAAGTGAAGTGCCTGCCTGGGTTCGAACTCACGACCTACAACTCATAAGTCACGGCCGTTACCACTGGGCCACCACTGCTCTACTGTCGACTGTTCACCTAATTGAACGGTATTATTTATTTATTTACATACATATATACGCTACCATTACAGTTAGTGACTAATGTTGAAATCTGTTAATTAGCGATAACGTGGTCATATTTTTCAAAATGCAGTAAAATATAAATATTGAAACGTTGGCAATATTATGTCACAGTCCGGTTAAGTAGTCACGACCTGTCAAGGTCAACTACGAGATTCCATACACAAAAAAAAAAAAAAAAATATTGCGCTGCGTAAAAGTGGACGTAAATGATGTGATAACACAAATGGACTAAGTGTGAGGGTTATCATTTAAATATTTAATATTTTACTAAATATATATTATTATTTGTTTAAATTAGTGAATGATGCGTGAAGTGTTTTAACATAATGCTATTTATAATACATTTTCTTAATTATTATAATTTATAGTATTTTGCTTAGAGATGTCTAATAGTATTACATTATTTGTTCTAGAAAAATACTGTGAGTCTGTGGGTTAAGAGATGTGAGTAAGAGGGAAAACTCGCTAGTCGGAGCGCTTGTTTATGAAGTGGAAAGCTTATTTAAACAAGACTTCACATGGTGAATGAATTTGAAACAAATGGTTTCATACCAACCGGACATTTTGCTGAATTATTCAACACGTCGTTAAAACTGTTCGCCGTGTACTCCACGCTATAAAGGTGCATCACCGATGCCCAGCAAACAATAACGTTTAAGTTTCGGAATAGTTTCTCCTGTATATTGCGCTATATCCGTGATTATTTAAGTATACAAAATTGAGGTTTGGTTTCAATCCGCTTTTCTTAGAGAAAATGAATACTTAAGCTAGCCTCAATATGTACGAGGGCGGCACTGAAAATTTCGGGAATCAAGGAAGTGACACAACATTACTATTAAAAAATGTATTTATTGCTTTTCGAAGTATTCTCCGCGAAATTTGACACATTTTTCCATACGATGGAACCAATCATTGAAGCAACCGTTCCATTCGGAAGTTGGGGTCTCCAAAATTGCCGTTTTGTAGGCATCCACAGCTTCTTCAGGTGATGAAAATCTCTGTCCACGCAATTTATTCTTTATTTTAGGGAAAGTATAGAAATCATTAGGGCTTAGGTCGGGGCTGTACGGCGGATGGTCTAATAATTCTATGTTTTCTTGCTCTAAAAACTCTTTTGTTCTGTGTGCGGTGTGAGAACTCGCATTGTCGTGATGGAGGATGATGCGGCGGTTGCAGTTCTCTTTACGGAGTTCAGAAGCGACCTGTAGCAAACAAATGCTAGCATACCATTCTGCATTAACCGTTCTTTGTCCCTCAAGAGGAATAGTCGTAACATGGCCGGTTTTGGAGACAAACGTGGCCACCATTGTTTTTGCAACACTCCGTGAACGAACAATTTTTGTTGGCTTTAACTCATTTTCGAACACCCAAACTCGTCACTGGTTTTTTGTTTCGGGTTTGTACGCGTATATACAGGATTCGTCACCTGATACGATGTTGTATACAGCATTTGAGGATCCTGCGTGGAATCTTTCGAGAGTTCTGAGGCACCAAGTAACGCGAGCCGCTTTTTGCTCTTCACAGAGCGAATGCGGTATCAATCGGGAAAACAACTTTTTTACACCTAATTGTTCATGCAAGATTATTTGTATTTGACTCATGCCAATGTCTAAAGTTGCCTGAATTTCGCGGTATGTCACATGTCGATCTTCCTCAATCAGCTTACTCACAGCATCAACGTTTTCTTGGGTGACTGCAGTTTTTGGACGACCTTGACGGGGATCATCACTGAGCTTGACACGTCCACGTTGAAATTCAGCCAACCAGCGATAAATTGTGGTTTTGGATGGGACATCATCACCAAATGCAGAAATCATCCGGTCAACACACTGCTTTTGTGTTAAACCACTTCGAAAGTCATAATAAATCATCGCTCTTGAATTTTCTCGAGTCAATTCCATTTTCTCAACGACTAAACAAGTTTGACAAAACCTTGTGACAAGACCGAGAGTCTTTTTTTAAATAAATAAATGATATTCGATTTTTAAAACCAAGGAGTTTTCAATTAAAAAGATTTTAATATGACAGGAAAAGTGGAAATATTCCATTCACGACACTTTTAGTGCAGCCCTCATAATCTATATGCTCTAAACCAAATAAAATGTGAAATACTTAATGTAAACAAACTGCCCTACATAACCACTTATTAAAATCACTTATTTGGAAATTAAAGATCGAAGCTTAATGTTTATGGTGAAATAAATCTACTTTTTTTACATTTCTCAAGTCAAAATAAAACAAATTGCTTCTAAGTTCCTTGTTATAGTATTGCACCTCCAATTTGGCTGAAGAAGTTATTTTAAATAATCGTATCGGTTTGTTATCACTTGTAACGCTTTTTTATTCTTAATCTTATATTTCAATAACAAAAATAATAAAAAAAGCATCTTTTTTTAAAATATTGTTATTATAGAAATTCAAAAAAAAAATGGCAATAAAACTGCGCTGCATCTTATGAGATCAGAATCAAAGCCGCCTGCTTCTCAGTCCAACGCTTGGCGCCTACTGCTACCTAACTCGAATTTTAGCAATGCCATAAACCGGTCAGGTCACGAGCATGATGCGTGTCTAACAAAAGCGACGGAAATGTAGATGTTTTTGTTTCGTGTAGTGCGATGCGAGTACGCGACTTTACGTCAGTGTGTGCCGTGCAAAACTGCGATCTTTGTAGTGTGTGTCGTTTAAACACATACAGTCGTGCCGCGAGTTCACAGCAATACGACTCTTAACGTGCCTATGCACTTTTGAACGCTTACTGTACATTAATAATTGTATATAAATAGAATAAAGGGTGCGCTAGAACGAACTGGGGCAAGTCTGCAAGTATTAAACCTCATTTTTGTGCTGATAAAATAATAATTAAGTTAAACGAACTGCTGAAATCAGCTGTCGAGATTAAAGCTGCATATTCTTTCACTACTTTCCTAGGTTCAGATAATAATTTTAACATACCAGGCTATTGCGAAAAAAAAAATTATGTATGAGAGACTGGCCAGTTATATACTTTGAAAGTATGATTATTTGTAAGGTACGTTCCAATTTGAAAATATCCCTCCACATTGTTTGCGATCTAATTTAAATCAGCGTGTCTCTTTCAAAAATGGATCTGCGCCGGGAACGTTTAGGCGCTATGATTTTTTACGATTTCAAGGGTCCCCTGAAACCGGACAAATCGTACGATAGTCTTCAAATGGCAGTTATGGATAAAGGCCCTTCTAGGACAACCGTGTATAGTTGGTTTAAAGAATTCAAGGGCGGTCGACTGACTTTGGAGGATGAAGAAAGAAGTGGTCGTCCTTTGACGGCTGTTACGGAAGAAAACGTGATAGCAGTGAAAATTTGAACCGGGATCTTGGTTGGATCGGGAAGCCTTCACGAAATTCTACACGTGCACAACCTCACCGATGCTCAGAAGCAAGCCCGGGTAGAATGGTGCCGTGATATGATAAACCAATTTGAAGCAGGCTCGTCTCGGCGTGTTTACGACATCATTGCAGGTTGGATTTATCAATACGATCCAGAAACGAAGCGCCAGTCGACGGTTTGGGTGTTTCAACACGAATTAACGCCTACCAAAGTGGAGCGATCTAGAATCGCGCTTTTTCAATTTGACTGGCTACTTGGTGTCAATTCCTTTACGAAACCAAAGAAGCATCAACGTTGAATACTTGACCAAATACTTGACAGAAGTTTTCTCTGTTGTGAGCAACAAGCGACCACACACAGGGATCCGCGCGCTACTGCTCCATCACGACAACGCGCCTTCGCACACCGCGCTCAAAACGAGGGACTTCCTCGACAGCACGCCGGTCAAAGTCCTGGGTCCACCCTCCTTACAGCCCTGACCTAGCAGCAGATTTTTTATTCCCGAAAATAAAAAATCTGCTCAAAGGGATACAATTTTCGCCGGAAGATGCGCTATCAGTGTTTGAACAAGCTGTAAAGCAGCCTTTAAAAAGGCTGTTATCCGTTCATCATTCATAATTCTCCGCTCATTATTCATTGGTTAATTTGTCCGCTTCGCTTCGCCTTGGTGGACTGTCAGCCGAACCTAGAGAAGGTTACTCATCCATACAACATACTTTCAGCCTATCATAGTACCACTTGGTACCACTGCAGGGCCCAAGCCTGCTTTCATAGAAGGAAGGCACGACCATGCTTGGTCAAAGTACCACTGCAGGGCTCGAACAAATTATAATTAGTCTTTAAAAGAAATCATAGATGGCAGCTTATGTAACCATTATGAAATTAACAATAATTAGAAAGCGATAAACGCCAGAATTTTGGCTGAAGTAAGATTCGAAAAAATCAAAACTTCTTTGTTTAAATTCTGATTTATTTAGTTACACTCATAAAGCATGTATTTTCAACTAAAAACATAAATGGAGCCTTTAACTTCAATTCGGACCCTTAAAATGATAAAAGTAGTCATCTGTAAATAAATTTGCTCAAAGTAATAGATAAAAGAAGTTGTTTGATTTAAATTAGTAACGATAATTACTAATTTAAATCAAACAACTTCTTTTATCTATTACTTTACATAGAAATATAAAAGAAATCTATTTACATGTTTTTCTGAACCCGGAACTACAAAACTTTATATAAAAGGATTGCACGAAACGTTATAAAAGTTGTTCGACTCCTAGATGGCGTTGTAAAACTACAGTCTCTGGCAATTGGTGTGTCGCTGATGCTGCCATCTGTTGAAAATTTGGATGCATTGAATTAGCCAGCTCAATAGCCAGACTTAGGGAGGTGCCATTTCGTTTTATGGGATTGGGTACGTATATTACGAGTATCTGTGGTATAGGTATGTTAGTTTGTTTTATTTAAGATGTTTTATTTTAATTAAATTAAATTTTAATGTTTTTAATTTGGTATAATATATTGTTATGATTTTTTAATGAAATAAGGAATGTTTTTTTTATACACTTATTTATTATAATTAGTTTATTTATGAATTGTGAATGTTTTTGTACTAATTAAATAGAAATTCTAAGTGGAATATTTGTTGAAGGCAAGAAATAGCGTTCATTTGATTAATATTGACATCTGTCCTTTTTTACCCGACTACGGCGAAGAAGCAAAAGTAAGGGTTGTGGTATATTTTGTTATATGCGACTATTTTGACACGCCTAGCACACACTTAACTTATGACACTGTCCCACAGGTCATGCTGAATGGCAGTGTCCTTAAAAGAGTCTCGCAATTCAAGTTTCTGGGCCACTGGGTTACCGAGACGCTTGTAGATGATATAGATATAGATAGGGAGCGCAGGGCTCTGTCTGTTAAAGCTAATATGTTGGCTCGTAGGTTCGCGCGCTGTACTACGGAAGTAAAAGCTACGTTGTTTAGGGCATTTTGCCAATCGTTTTACACGTGCAGCCTATGGGTCAAGCATACGAAAAAATCGTACGACACCCTGCGTGTTCTCTACAATAATGCTTTAAGGGCGCTGATGAAGTTGCCTAGCTACTGTAGCGCGTCAGGTATGTTTGAAAATATTGATTGTCTTTTGAGGAAAGAACCACACAGAATGAGTGGACCTGTCCAGTCACTGCACGCATTTGTCAGTAATCATGCAGCTCAACACAGAACTTAAGGAGCTCAACGATTCGACGAACATTACCAAAGAAATGACATTTGGGTAGGCCGCATAAATTACTCAAACTGCCAGACCATGATTAAAACTAACTTTAAAAATAAAAATAGACACAAGATATAAAAAAAAAACAACAAATCCACACTGCCTTCACATTCACAATAATTAAAATATTATAATACTTTCAAAGTAAATTTTCATGTCATTGTATAGTATGTAAAAGTGTATAAAGATCCGAGAATAAACTTGGTCAGATCATATGAAGACTCTGTAGACTGGTGTCTGAAATGGTCTTTTGAGGAAAGAACCACACTGATTTGAGTGGACCTGTTCAGTCAGTGCACGCATTTGTCAATCATGGTGCAGCTCAACTCAGAACTAAGGAGCTCAACGATTCTCCTTAACTTAGTCCTTGAATGTGGCTAGGAAGTTTATTATAAAAACATATACATTGACATTTAAATGAGCCACCTATTTTCTTGAGCCTGGTAGTAGGAACAACAAATTTGTGTTAAAACTGTAACGTAGAAAAGTTTTGTTATTGTCAAATTATAATTTATGTGTTTGAATTTTGTAATGTTTTTTTTTTGTAATCTTTTAAATATTTCTAAATGTACATTAAGAAATATTTTAAAGATTACAATAAAAAAAAAAACTTAATATTTTTAATTTTCACATGAATGCTTAAGAACTGGTTCTGAAATAAATTAATTTAAGTTAATTAGATAAACTAATAGCAGGTCAAATTCTTACCAAGCAAAGTCGTCATTTCTTCATATGCAGCTCAGTCCTTGCCTCAACTACGTGCGGTTATTCGCCACCTTTCGGTACCGCTACAACCTCCATTCCCTTCCCGAACACGCACACTGTTATAGAATCACTGAAAGCAGGAAAATAGGATTTAGGTTAATAAGGATAGGAACAAATAAAGTTCGAAGCGTTTATTATTCATACTAATATTACAAATGCAAAAGTTAGAGTCTGTCTATTACCGTTTCACGCTTTAACAGCTGAAAGGATTTCTATGAAATTTGCACACAGATAGACCCTGACGTGGGTAACGACATAGGATAGATTTTTATTTCGGTAGTACGTTCCCGTGGGTTAATTCCTGACCTACATGTGAGCGAAACCGCGGGCAAAATCTAGTGTTGTGTTGTATAAGTCATATAAGTAAGTTATTTGCCCTAAAAAAATAACACCTTAACAACTGATTTATACTTGTTATATGAAGATAGATATATAGATACAAGGTGGTGGTGGTGATGGCTTTTTATTATGTCAAGGTCAAATTATATTAGTGGGCGAAACTTCATAGACGGAAACTACCAGTAGCCAGCTGTAGTAGTTACTTGAAATTATGAGTTAGAAAAGATTATTGTTTTATTTTATAAAGAAATTATGAAGTAAAATTTTATTTGATCCAGGTTAAGGCACCCAATAATATATAAGAACCAAAAACAAACAGAAAGATTAGTTACTTAGTTAATCTTTATAAGATATCGATAGTTCGATACCTATCTAATTTATATTAAATTAAATCAGTTATCACGCCTTCGAAGTTTCGCTATCTAATATAATTTGACCTTGTATAAGACGGACGTAGATTGCAACTACGTTATGTTAACGTGTGATAACAAAATATGTTATCAACATACAACGTTCACTGACGCAGCTCTAGGTCTGCGGCGCAAGATGGGAGATTCGATATGGGTGGTGTATAGAATATCCAAATTCATGTTATAAGTAACCAAAAAATACATGTTATCAATAACCAGGCACAATGTATTTGGACTCAGAACAGTTACAGAAAACTTTTTAATAAAAAATCCAATGACGACTTCGCGCCTCTTGTCGCGCTTGCAACCACTCGACCAACGCGACAATCGTTAGGTTATTGAGTGTATAACAATAAATTGCAATGGCAGGTGTGAGGAATAAGCTCTTATTTCATTGTCATTTTTTTTTACTTACGTATGCTCGTAAATAAAAATCAACAATACTTCTAATAAATATAGGAGTAAACTCACCTCTCAATAGGCTCAGCCGAGAGATAAATTCATATATAAAATCCACTCCAGATGTTGACATATATCATGACTCAGTAAATAACTTTAAAACCCAAATATTGAGGTCCCACAGCACGCAACTCGTATTTGAACCTCTGTAATCTTATAACTTATGTCTTTTTGTATAGTTTGTGCCACTTCATTTTTATTCCTTTCGTTTTTACCCTAACATATAATTGTAGTTGAGAACGTTGGTTCAACTGTTACTGTATATGCCCAAAACCACTATCTAGTGTTATTTGATATTGTTTAAACAAAAAGAAACCTGCCGTTTCATAGAAAAGTGCAATCAAAACGGAACAGGAACACAGTTCTTTTCTAGTTTTTTCGCTAGGGCTCTAGAATCATATGCTGAATTCATTGTTACAGTTTGTGCA
The DNA here is from genome assembly GCA_963555695.1 of Dasypolia templi. Taxonomy (NCBI): domain Eukaryota; kingdom Metazoa; phylum Arthropoda; class Insecta; order Lepidoptera; family Noctuidae; genus Dasypolia; species Dasypolia templi. Next base: position 1,385,321 of record OY743148.1, on the reverse strand, counting down.
CGGGTTAAAAGTGTACATATTAAAAAATAAAGTAGCCTTTCGTTTGTCTGTGCAACCGCTAAGATATTCTAACTACACAATGGATTTTGGTGCAGCTTTCGCCATTACTTACAGTATTTGTCCGGGAGGCTTATGTGCCCACTTACGACGGTCTACCCTCAAGAGCTAGACGCTCACAACTGCCTACCGTCACGCGTCAGACCCTCTCGAAAGTCACCAAAGCCTACCCTCGAGTGTCAGACACTCATGCACATCCTTCTACATTCAAATGTCAGCTACCACTAAGCCAAATTAGACATTCAAATATTTGTTCCCAAATGATGTTATTTCCATTTAAACAAATATTAACTTTATCGCTGTGTAAATAAAGTTGATTTTAATGTTGGTGTCAAGTTGAATGACTACTGTTGAAAAAGCCATACAAAATAAGATTCCTTGTTTTGAAGTTAAATGAAACGCAGGATAGATTGATAAATTGTGCTCGCATTATCGCAAATTATTGGAGGCCACTTACGTCCCGAGTAAAGATACTGTAACTTTGGAATTAATATAATTATCATTTGTTCACCAAAATTATCCTTTTTTTATTGTGTTCCGTTTGACGTCCGAAGTCCATTTATGAGAGTGCATCGTGTTTTTCTCGCGTTTACTCGCTAGATGATGCTACTTCCGTCACGTAATTCGACCTCAGCGCCACTAGTGGCCGCACCTGGAACTAACTTAACAGCACAGAGCAAGCCGCCATTCGTTTGTTTGTCATGGTTGCGTCGTTTTTCTTACCGCGCGCATGTCGTTACATTTTAAATTCAGAAAAATTAGCAAACCGCCATTTCTGTTTAAGTTTCTGTAAAATTTATTTTAACTTTCGATATTAAAGTAGAAAGTTCCTATTTTTTTAATTTTTATTTTCACAATCACATGATTCATCACGAGAAATAGCTCGCAGGTTTGAAGTGTTATCGCAACAGCTGGTGAGTCACATTAATAATCTATTTTGTGCGAATTACGCTGCAATGCAGCCGAGTGTTTCTTGTTCGACTGCGGCGCCTGAGTTTGTACTAGTTATTTTCCCGTTAGATGATCCGTTTTTAAGGCCGTCAGTCGAAATTAATGACATTGCCGAGCTAAACGTATCCATCAAAGAACCATCCGTACCTAAAGCTAATCCCGATAGTGTCGCGAAGTTAGCTTCGATGCAAAGGTTTGACTTCGTGGATTGGAACTCTGTGCGGTACACTGAAGTTCAGAAATAATGTTGCTGTTCCGGCGTTTACTTAGCTGAAAGTAAACGAGGAAATGAGACGTTTTGAAGATCCTTTTGCGCCACTTAGATGGTATCAGATGGAACGTAGCTTTGCTGCCTTGTCAAATGCCTTTTTAGCCCAAAATGAGTCCGTAAATGTAGCTTTGCGAAATTTAATAGACTGGTCTGCAAAACCTGATGCACAGTTTACGTCAACTACAAGTTACAATAAACTAAAAGAGTTATTTGGAAATGAATCAGAATACAAAAATATTTCTCACGACATTTTACAAATTATTAAGGCGCCCCTTAAAGGTTTGAAAGGAAAATACACACGCGAAGATATTGAAAAAATACCGCCCTAGGCGGAATATATGTTCAACCCTTAAAGTTTATCGGCTTACATACAAAAAATAGGCGGGATTGAAGTTAAATAAGGATACAGTGCCTTTGCCCGGTTCAAAATTTTTGGGACGTTCCAAATCACCGATGCGTCCGAGGTCGCTTCTACTTCTCGTGAAAAGACCTTTGATTTTCAACAAAATAAATCGCAGCACGGGAAGACCAAAAAGCGAAATTTTGACGATCAAAAGAAAGGAGGGGGGCGAAAAGGTGAAGTTAACAGGAATAGGCGCAAATCACTCGATGTTTGTGGGCGGTTGTCTGATGCATTACGGAGAAGTGTGGACCCAATTCGGGCCACCCAAGATGATACTCAAATTAATTTCTGTAGCTCGCATTCCTCTCATTCAGACACCGCCTCTTATTCTTCCAACGTTTGAAGTCGAATTCTCGAATTTCCGCACCTTTAACCCCATCCTTCATATCTCCACTTTTCATTTTAACGAAAATCAGTAGAAAGCATCGGGTTATTTTCAATCGCGGCGTTAAATCGATATTTTCAACCAACACGATTTCATCTTTTCCATCATTACCGAATGCTCAATTTTCTATAAGCGGGCGACTGGATGGTCAAGCTCGACTTAACCCAAGCTTATTATTATCATTTGCTAATTTCACAAAAACACCGCTGTTTTCTTCGCATAAGCTACGAAGGTCGGCTGCTACAAATGACATGTCCTTCTTTTGGCCTTGCCGCGGCGCCAAAAAAGTTTGCGTCAGTCACAAACTGGACTGCCGAAGTGTCACGCAGCAAAGATCTCGGCCTCGTCCTATATTTAGACGACTACTTGATAGTCCACCAAAGCAGGGAGACTTAAGGGGGAGTGAAAAAGCTCGCGTCCAGTTAGCAATAGAATTCCTCACGTCCCTAGGAAGGAATATACATTTAGAAAAATCTATACTAATCCCGGCAAGAGAGATATAGAATTCCTGGGAATTGTCTGGGACACGCAAGCCAACTCCAAGAGTTTGCCTCCAGACAAAGTTTCCAAAATCCGTCAGTGCCTATGGACTCGCTTAGCAACTGGCAGTTGGACCCTAAAGCAGGCGTAACGCCTCTCAGGGTACCTCAACTTTGCGACCTTCATCACCCTCCGAGGAAGGTTGCATTGCCGTACGTTGCAGCGCCACAGACAAAATTGCCTATATGGGACGCAAGAATAGTAAAACAAATCTTGAAAAATTCTGATGTAAATTTGCAAAGCTTCTATGATGATTCCAGGCGTACTGCCACTATATTGTTGCTGGCCTCAGGTCGACGGGTTTACGATTTGACTCTCTTACATTATGATTCCAAAAAAAAAAAAAAAAATTGCAAGGTTATTGAATCCCCATTAGGGGATTCAATAACCTTGCATCCGGTATTTGGCTCAAAAACTGATTCGTCGTCATACCAACAATCGAGTTGGACATTGCTACCTTCACCAGACAGAAATACAACCTCTTATATTGGTTTAGAACATTAATAGATATTTCAAAAAACGTCAGAGGTTCCCTTAAAAATTTATTTAATACCACAAGGGAGCCTCGTAAACCAGCTAGTACTGTAATTATAGGCGGATGGATAAAACGAATTCTTTCTGTATCCGGAATAGACGCTACTCCTGGTAGTTGTAGATCAGCAGTTTCATCTCTTAACTGCTTAGAAAAGTACCCAATTAATGATATTCTAACTGAAGCTAACTGGCGCCATGACCATGCTTTTAGAAAATATTATTTTATAAAACTAATAAATACCGATGTCAATAATAGAACTGAATCAGAAAAGTCATTTTCTCAATTCTTTAGTTACAAATTGAAACTTTTTAATATGGTTTACAAAAAGTAAACTTATTATCATTAATCGAGTAATGCCGAATCTTGTTTATTGGAAATTGATAACCTACTTTTCTTTTTTTTTTCTTTTACACAATTATTAAAATAATTGTGTAAAAGCAATTGTGCTATAGGTACACCTCTGCCCAACCCTTCGGGGAAACAAGGCGTGATGTTATGTTTGATCACATTATCGCGTCTTACTAAGCAAGCCACCAGGAGATAACAAATAGATCACTCATAAATAGACTTCGGCTGTCAAACGGAACACGTAGGGAGAGCAGGTAGGATTCGTACACTGGGAGCATTCGTAGTGGTGATATCTACACTATCCAATACATTGACGGGTTCGCGTTTGTGTGCACGACTCCCGCTCATACGCATACGGTAACCGCGGGGCGGGGAGACAGTGCGGCCGCCGGCTTCGATCTAGCAAGTCGATACGCGTTTTCGCCCTCCGTAAGTATTTTTTGTATTCACCTTTGAACACGCTTAGCAGTTATAAGTTTTTGTCTAGTTATAAAAGTGATTCAATATAGTTTAGGAAATGATAACTTGGTTTAATATATCAATGGTATTTTGAGGGTAACTATAACGGTTATTTTTATTTTCAATTACTTTGTTGATTTCTTTTGTTGGGGTACCTTCGTGCAGTTATGAATGGGGTAGATTCGTACTGTACGAATGCTCCCCATTCCCTACTGCGTGGCAGTAGAAAAATTGTTCATCAAAAGTATTATTGTTACAGAGCCATGCCGCGAATGTATGTTAAATAGGGGACAAGAACGGGAGAGGTAGATGAACATGCAATGAAGTCTGCCATAAAACAAGTTTTGGATAAAACTTAATCTATTAGGAAAAAGTCCCGGATATTGACATAGAACAAAATATTCCTGCAGAAGTAGATCTACAAGATCTACCATCGAGAATACCGCATGCTTCAACTTCTATACCGCCACAGTCATTAGAACCTACGCGAGAAGTTGATTGTCCATCAACTTCTACAGCGAGCCAAGATTTTTTTGAAACAGAGCTTCAACAAGATCTTCCATGGAGGTCAACACCTGTATCCCCCTCCTTACTTTCAACTGCAACTACTCCTGTAGCTTCATCAGTAGTAGGATTAATAACTCCAGAAATAATCCGGCCCTACCCCAGACTGGACAGAAATGCGTTAAAAAAGTCGAAAAAAGGAAAAGTGCCAGGAAAATCGAGAATATATACAGATACCCCAGAAAAAAATAGACTAGAAGAAATAGAAAATGCAAAAAAGTTGAAGAAACAAGAGCAAGAGAGGAAACAAAGGGCTAAGGAGATGAAGCGAGCGTTAAATTTACTGTCAGATACAGATATAACAGCCAAAATAAAGAGACAAAAGAAAACTTTAGGGACAGCTAAACCAAAGAGGGTAAATAAAGCTTTAAAGACGGATAGTGAGGATGAAACTGATTGTGAGGACGAGGCCAATATGAGTTCAAGAGAAAGTTCTTGTTCTCCCATAGAAGAAACGCCTGAGGGATCGGATACTGAGAATGAAACTCCCGTTATATCGGAGAACATTGAAGAAGAAAGCTTTGTGCTAGTAAAGTTCGAGAAAAAAAAGACCGTTTTATATTATGTTGGGCAGTTGCTTCAGAAATATAGTCCCATTGAATACAAAGTTTCATTTTTGAGGAAGAAGCCTAATACCTGGAAATTTGTCTTTCCCACTATCAAAGATGAGGGGACAGTTTACTTATCAGATGTAGTATACATATTGTCGCCATCAAAATCTGCCTTTACGTCAAGAACAGCCCAAATATTTAGCTTCGAAACAGACCTGTCTATGTTTAATGTAGGATAGTAACCGCATTCAGTACATAGCATTAACAACTGTTAATCTAATGGTAAATTTTATTATGTTGATTTACTTACTACATAGTTACTTTATTCAGTTTTTTATATATTTATATGATTAAGTAAGTACTTAAATAAGCACTTTGAAAACAATGACGGTAATAATTACTAAATGAAGGCTGATTTTATGATCTTTATTCTTTGATCTCAATATATTATTATTTACATTTAATAAATGGCATTTTCTTTGACTGTACGAAGGTTCCCCACTATGTACTAATGTGCCCCACACCATGTACGAAGCTACCCCATGTGTGGGGTGGTTTCGTACGTTTTCCATTTTTCAGAAAAGTTACCGTAACTTCGCCATGCTGGTTTGTATCTTAACTACACTTCACTATTATTAAAGTCAAATAGGTGGGGTATGTAGCAGCATTGAAGTTATTTTAAAATATCTAATAGTTGTTATTTTATAGGCCTTAGAGTAAAAAGTGTACGAATCCTACCTGCTCTCCCTAATATAAAAATATCCTTCAAACATAAATTTGTATTATGTTTGCTAAGACGTCCGAAGTTCAAATAATTTTCTGGTGTATACCATCATCATCATTACTATTATGAGCCCAACAATGACAAACGAATCACGGCTTGCTCTGTGCTGTTAAGTTAGTTCCAGGTGCAGCCACTGGTGGCGCTAAGGTCGACTTACGTGGCGGAAGTAGCATCATCTAGCGAGTAAACGCGGGAAAACACGATGTACTCTCATATTTGGACTTCGGACGTCTTAGGAAACATAATACAAATTTTATATGAAGGTAATTTTTTTACGTTTTATATATTTTTGGACTAGGCACACACAGTTATTCGATGTACCGCATAGTTGTACGAACTACGCTCAAAATTCTGTGATTGGTAGGATAATTAAGAAATTTTAACAAGAAATTCTCTCATCTTGACATATTTAACACCAAAAAAGGTAAATTAGGGAAACTTTTAGTAACTTTTGTGTGCGACGAATTGACTAACAGTTCTAAATAGTATTGAGTAAAGTACCCATACATCATTACAACTCACACACACTCCTACACACCCACCCACACTGCACACCTGGGTATGTTTGGATGGTGCTAGCCTGTCATCCTGTTCGTTTCTGTGCATAAAATAAGTGGAGCTACTAAATTGTAAATCCGTGATTGGCTGTAAGATAAATTTATTAATTTTAAGTGAAATTGTTAAAAGGCTTTGGATTTTGTGAATAGATAAATAAATTAAGTTATGAAGAGTAACTTTTATAGTTACCTATTGTGCTCCAAAGGTCCATCCCTTTAACATCAGCAACATCCGTATGTGTTTGGTGCAAGTACTTGCATTCTATCCCCTCTTCGCTTATCCGCCATCTAAACAATGAGATCCTCTGATCAATCGAAGTGGATAACAGATAATTATCCACCAGAGACAAGCCAGATATCTGGGAGCTATGGTAGTTTGAACTATTCCAAGTATGTAGTACTTTTGTAGAGCTCAAGTCATTCTTGTCAGGGATTTCCAGTACCATCATATGGATAGCATTGTCGTCACCACCTGTGGTTATAAGTAGTTTGTTTTCTGATAAAATGCTAGTGGCTATACTATTTATGCCTGATTTGTTAGTTTTTGTTGTGAAAAATGGCTCTAAATCTGTTTCTGTTATGGTGTTTCCATCCCAAAATGTGACATCCCCTCTTGTTGTACAAGTTATTAGGATATCTTTAGATAGAATGTTAATGGCTTTGGTTTTCAGTATGCATGTTTTGTGGTACTTCGATTCTTTTACATACTCCACCTTTTTGCTATGTTTCTTAAACGAGAACACTCTAAGATAAGAATCTGAACAGCCAGCGAAAATTTTGTAGCCATATTTAGTTTTTATCAAATCCAAATCCATGATTCTCATTTCAGGGTCAAAGTCAATGGAACAATTCCTCCATGTTTGATTACCTTTTCTCTCTTTATCAGTCCCTTTAATTAGATAATCTATTATATCTTCAGATTTAATATTGATTTTGTGGTGTTCTTTAGATAATTTAATATCTTTTATGCATAACTGTGCTCTTCCCCCTGCAGATAAAACTAATAAATGGTTGTTTTCTAAAGGAAATGTTTTTAGCGTTCTAACACTAGATAAATGTTTGAAACAAACTTCGTCTTTAAAGTTCATTTCTGGATCAACACTAGAAATTCTCAGTGTAGTGTTTTCTCCACCTGAAATGAATACTCTTGCATTATCAACTGTATGTGCTTTCAAGCAATTCACTTCTTTAGCATGTGATCCGTTTATCATATTTTTAGACACAATTTTACTTAGTTGGAATGTAGTGACATTGATTTCTGCATTTTTCAAATAGATCAGTTTTATGAATTCTTCATAGTTTCCATCTACTTTATCAAAGTATCTGACTGCATCCCAGGATCTGTGTCTACCTCTACAAGGCACTTCTAGTATTTTGCTATTTTCCATAACATTATGTACAACAAAAACTCTTTCTTGGAATCCACAGACTATATTCTCGTCTTTATCTAAGATATTTTCGACCCATTCAAAAGTAAGATCTCTGCTGCTCATATTTTTTACAGTAATATCATCTGTACTAAAATATTTGATAGTACCATCTCTCCCTTGTTTTAATATTATTATTTCTTATATTTATAGATGTGGGACCATATCTTCCAAGCATTTTAGGAAAACTCTTTACAGGATATTTCTGGCCTTTACAAAAACATGTATATTGCCACATCTGTCTCCAATAATGAAGTTATTGTTTCACTGAATCTATTGCAGAAGCCATCTTTCTTTACAGTTCAGTAGAACAAAGTTGGCATGGTCTTCTACTTTCGCATTATTTGAAGCTAAGACAGTTATATTGCCATCGTCAAACCAGAAAACTAAATGTCTGTTCCCTGCCCATTGCATTGACAAAATCTTTTCTCCTTTCAATTTTAACACGCTTTTTTTTATTAACTTGACCTGTATGTATGTATGTATGTATGTAACGCAATCTTTTAACGTCATTTTCACCTACTTCTAGGAGTCTTGATTAATTTGAAAATTTGCACTGGGGTCAAGGGCCGATGACAATACAATAATCTCATAACTTTATATTATCTTGTCGTTTTGAGACAAAAAATACAGAAAATAAATTATAGTTTGCTATTAGTTTTTTTATTGTTTTTATTAAAACTATAATTTAATTTATTTTTGTTCCAGTAATTCAATAGGCGAAGAAATGGGGGGCACCTTTGTCCAGGAGTGAGACAGACTGCTAGCAAAAAAAAATTGTTAAAAAAAACACGCTAAACAAGCAAACGATAAAAAAATAGAAAATATTTTTTAAGTATATAAGAGTTTGTGTTACTGCAATATAAAATCCTACAATCGATTATTATAATTAATTTAGAATAAGGTTAAGATATTAACTTTAAGAATAAATATTAAGATATTAACAAAAAATCAAATGAAGTAAGCGTAGGGCGAAGAAATGGGGGGCACCTTTGTCCAGGAGTGGGACAGACTGCTAGCAAAAAAAAATAACAATAGCTTTGGTTTCCTAAGAAAGCGGTTATCAGATACAGAGCGTTTACCGACACCTTAATGTTAAATAATGGTGAAAATGACAGATTTCCATGGCGGCCGTTATAATATGACTGAACCGCTTTGCTAGGAAACCAAAGCTTTAACGACCGTCACACCATTAATAATGAGAATGCGCAGTCAATTTCCTAAGGTGTAACACAGGTAAAGTTGGTAAAGACGCTACTGAAACTTTTTTTTATTATTTAATTGTTTTTTATTTTTCGAAAACTATATAATAAAACTGCTTGAGACATTTTGCATAAAACTACTCCCTATTCTATGAATGACTCGCCCGACGCGGTGGGAGGGCAGGGCGTCTCGTCTACTCTGTGTCGAGCAGCGTGTTGGTGAGGCAGTGTCCGCTGGCACGCAATCACGGCAGTCACTTCGCGTCCTGATGGTTTACCGGTACCCGCACGTCACAGTCTGTGTGCTGCCGGACGCAAACACCTGCCCTCACCTGGGACCTAACAATATCACTGGTGAACTGTCATGGACGTACGAAAATACGCACCACAGTCTATCTCTACGGATAATGCTGGCGTGATGATGTTAAAAATAAAACAACGTGTAGACTTCGTAACTCGATCTAGTCTGATTTAGTCTTTAAAGCTTATCGCTTACGATAATATAACATATATGAATTTAAAATACAAAACCATCTAAACTAAGTAGCTACATTATTAAATTCCCCCCCTTGGAGTTTTACGAAAAGGTGTAGGTACTGTACTAGGTAAGAACTATGAACAGCAAACGGGTGCAACTTGAATTCGTGAGGTTTCGAGTCTCATCCGTCAGCTGATTGTTACCTACGTACAGATGTGAATTGTATGAAGTCTAAGTGCGTAGCGCGGATTTATTTGATCAAAAATCTTACCAGAGATAGGCATTCGTGGACATACCTACTGTTGTAGATACACGCTGTTTTTGTGAATATCCTTTTCTACAGAAAAGCCAATGTCGTTGCCCAACCCAACTCGTGGAATCACATCACGAGCGGCACTCGCAAGGAAGGTACTTAGTGCCTCCCTGTGATACTTGGTAATGTAGTACACCACCAAGTTCTGGTACTCCTGGTTGGTATATCTAAAGAATGTGTTCTACGAATTTCAAATTTATTCGTTGCTAATCGTGTCCATCTGTCAGGTGTCAGGGACACATTCTCTCGATGACCGGAATACAGGGTCAAATACTAAATCAATTATTTTTGTATTATCATGCTAAGATAATACAAAAATAATTGATTTTGGATTTGGTACGTACGCATAAGCATGTCGATTCTGTAAAAATCTCACCGTGAAGACTTGCGTGGAGTGAGCTGTCAGTGTCACCCCGTCTTGGTCAATCCTTCCTCACTCCACACTCACTTCACCTAAGTTTTCACGGTGAGATGGTTGCAGAATAGAACTACAGGTCTGCTGAGTTTCGCTATCTAATTTAATTGAGTATGTTTAGTAACTTGAAATAAAGAAAACAGTCCATTTATTAAAATGATTAATCATTAAATCTGACGTAAGCATTAGGGTATCCCTTAGAGCCGGTGGCCGTGACCCGGAAGGTGGAGCCAGCCGGCGGCAGCTGTTCTGTGCCGAGGTTCATAGCTGCCGTGGTGACGTACAGCACATCCAGGCCGGCGCCGCCAAACGTCACCGACGTCGGTTGCTCAACCGGAAACGCGATCGTAGTTAAGATGGTTTTTGTCTTAGGGTCGATTTTTAGCACCTGGAAAAAGTTATCACTTAGTTGGTTGGCTGGTTATATAGATAGTTTATTTGTCATAACACACGTTAACATAAATATTCTGAATAAATAATACCACCCTATTACTGCCCCACGGCAGGGCCTCTTCTCAAACAGAGAAGGTATGAGCATTGATCACCACGCTTGCTCAAGGCGGGTTGGCGATTTCAGACATACAGAAAGATTTTTTGAGACCTGGCAGTAAGGATGAAGGTACCTTAATACCAACAAAAAACTTTTTTGATGCCCTTAATCCTATTTCTTATATACATAAAAAAAACTATAGTGCCATAGCTTTTTTTTTTATATTTATAAGAAACAGGATTTACTGAGGTGTGAGTACTACAAATGTCAGAAATCGCGCACAACTTTTCCCATACATATCGTAGGAAATTAGACTCCCAAACAACTTTTTTTATGATAACCTACCTTTACTGTCCCGTCTCAAATCTCCACCCCGTAACTAATTATTATTTAAACTATTTATGATGGACTTGTAAAATTTTGCAGGCAGGATGTTAAAGGAAGTATAATTGTATTAATACTAATAATCGTACATATTTTGCCTAGCGAGGCGTACACATTTATACATTTTGCAAGTCAAAAGAACAGTCAGGTATTACAACAAATATTTATACCATATAATATTTTCTATGAGAATAGGAATGAATAAATTGAATAATGTCAAACAGCATCATTCAAGAAATCTGATAATAAATTTCACAAATCTTTATGAATTGTTGGCAAGGCTTTATATGACTGCAGTACTTTGTTATCAAGAAGAATTAGAGTGGTATTAGCTAAAAGACCTATGAATGTAAAACAAAACCGATTCTTGTGTCGGTACATATGTGTCGAGTTCTCCTAAACTCAATGGATTTTGATACTGTTTTCAACATCATTTAGAGAATTTATTCTAGAAGGTTTAAATAAACAGTAATATTAAACTTAGATAAAGCAAAAGAACACGCCACATCAGTAGATTGCACCCGTGCGAAGTAGAGGCGGGTGCCGCTAGTAATTTATTTATTTCTAAAACACTTAACATATAAACAAATTGGTTTTAGCCACACAACGAAAACCTCTCAGGGTTTATCTGTTGCTGGCGTCCCGTTGAATTTTGTTTTATTTTTTACATTTTACAGACATTCAAACATTATGAGAAGTGTTGTGTAAAGAAACGTTTTGATTTGTACATATAACGTTTCGAACAAATTTTGTATAACGTTTGCAACACTTCTGGAAGTTTATTAAGAAAAAAAGGTATTAAATATTCTGCAACCCGCATACCGTATAAATTTTTGGTAGGATGTATTTATTTTTAAGTGGTATCGTTCTGAGAAAGTCAGGTCTTGTTTTTTCGGTTAGCAGCTCAGGTCTATTTACTTCCGCAAGAGTAAAAAAATCAAAGGACAATGCCAGAAACTCTATAGAACTTTGCCCCACTTAAATCAAAAAGTCATTTACAAGCCTGCAATATACTAAATCTGAAAGCTTATTTATAACTGTTAACTAAACATGTCCCAATCAATGCCTGTGGAACTTGCGGTTTCTGTTAAAATCTTAAAACAAGATTGACATTGAACATAGGTTAGGTGCAGTTTATAAATGTTAAAAAGCGATCTAAACAACATATGCGTTACGCATTTTCATAATTATTATAATCGTAATATGACTTTTTGTTTTACAGGTATTTAAACCTTTTTTTGTTGTGTATCATGCGCAATAAGTAACGCAATAGGAAATTCAGTGGTTGAATTCCTTTTATTATTGATTTGTAATCGGCAAGTTCTACTGAAAAACAATGTGTTATGAAAAGGTATTTTAATCATTACAATTATTTTCATTAATTGACATTTCCTGTAAATAGCTGGGGCAGGATCGGGCATTGTCATTTATGGAACACATTCATAACATTACAGTATTTAAAGAGATCTTTGTCGTTGTTTTTGAATGTCTTCTTTAAATGTTTTGGTATAATTACTTTTAATATTCTTAATTGTAACTTATAAATATGTGTCAGGTGTGTATGATAAGTTCTCCCATAACAGCTGAGTCCGTAGTTTATAACCGAGTCTGCTAGGGCCATATATAACATTCTAAGCGTTTTGTACGGCAGTTTATATTTTAGTATGCTAAGCTTACCTAGAATAGACCTCAGTTTTTTGCATACGTAATCTTTGTACGGGCCTATAGCCTAATCTATAGATAACTAAATAATAGGTATTTATTTTGAAATTAAGGATTATGGAAATACCGTTTAGTACCTATACAGAAAGTTAGTAATTTTTATATTAATATTATTTTTATTTCTATCAACCAAAACATGCAGCCGTGCTTATCGATGCATCTCTGCCAGCGCAGTGGTAATTTTTCAATGCCATTCTTGAAGAAGTCAGGTGTACGGGAGCCAATAAACTCTTCAAATGCAATTTGTACTTTTGCCTTTTGCCTTTCGGGCATTGAATTTTTTCCCTGTCAAGAAGTTGTCCAAATTTTGGAAAAACTAGGAGTCTGTCGACGCTTAGAGACCGTCAGTTGTGCCGAATGAGGTCGAGCGTTGTCGTATAGGAGCAGCGGGGACGAGCGATTAACCAATATCGAGTCGTGCGATCGTTTTTAGTGTTCACTCCGTACACGTAATTAATGTTGCGAGCCGTTTGTACGGCATTGCTACCGCGACTGAACTCGTTTCCCATTATTACTCGTATTTTTATCGTGTCCATATTGATGAAAAAGATACAAATGTAGTGAAAACAAAACACTAATCAAGAAACAAATGACTGAATTTTAAAATAAATAAAATACATTTAAATTTAGATTTTATATAAAAATACATTTGACATGGCCAGTATTGTAAAACAGCAAGTTCATAAGTCAAGACCTAATATTTAGTCGGGCTTTCAGATTGTTGTCGCAAGCGCTACTGAGCATAAGGTTCGATTACCGGGTCGGGCTGTGTTAGTAAGTTTTTCCATCTGGAATATCTCAATAGCAGCCTGGAGTCTGAATTTGTGCCGATCGACCCGATGGCAATAGGCTCGCCCCCTATCACATAGGATTTAAACGTAAGTCGTGAAATGTAGGTGCACTCACACCTCTGCCTTACCCTTTGGGATTATAGGCCGGTTATGTATGTGAAGACAGATATGTAGGTTAAGCATGTTATTTAATTTATTTTAACATTAAGTTATAATATGGAATTAAGTTGTTTCTGGCTACTGCATGGTAAAAACCTCTCATCCGAAGAATGAAACTATGAGCTGTGAAGTAACCTTAATTTAGTTGTTGAGGAATTTTTAAATTTAATGCAATTTTGATAATTTTAAATGCAGGTAGACGACCATAGTTTTTTAAGTACTACCAACACATGTAGACCTAAAAAATAAATAAATATGATCTACAGATATTAATATAATAAAGCTGAAGAGTTTGTTTTTCTCGTTGCCCGCGGTTACAAAAGGTAAGAAGCCATTTTGTTACCGCGATTTTGCATTTACTTTGAGTAAGTTGCAAAATATTCAGTCAGTTATTGAGTTTCGATTAAATTTGCCGTCCCATGAAACCGTACGACCTTCTACCGATTGCTTTACGGCATCCAGACCTTTCTCAATGTACCCTTCGACTTGACCGGATAAAAGTGCACATGGAGGTTTTGTAAAACCTTAGAGTAACTGACAGAATGTAAAGCTGTCTGACTCTAAGAACTCCCACTTCTGTGTAGAGCGTGTTAGTGGGGTACCGGAATGGTCTTCTATTGGCAACTTTAAGCAGAGCCCGAGCTCTTTCGACCTTTATTAAAGAGGTTTTACCAGCCGCACCCCGTACTATTATACAATAGTTTAGGACTGATTGACAAAGCGAGAATTATATTATTTTCAGAACTGAATCATCTGCAATTTTACCCAGTTGCTTAAAGATACGGAGCATCTTTCGAACCCTACCCCTTAAAGCACTCAGATGTGTCGACCATGACAAACGGTTATCTAAAAATACTCCCCAAGTTTTATTAAGATTATTTTATAAAAACTATTTGGATAATTTTAGTGACAATTTTATTAATTTTGCATGCCTGAATTGGTGCAACACAGTCGAGTGCGCATTCAATTGACATCTTTACCAGATGTCAATTGAATGTATTCGGATTATGTACTGTTGAGCAATAAACACTTGAATTTGAAATATTTTTGCATTCGATGGCCTAATTCTGGAAGGCTATTTAACATCACGCCACGACCCCCTTAGCACCCGAGCACAAAGTCAGAAAAACTCAAGTAAAAAGAAAGAGCGAAAACAAAGTATGAGTCGCGGGGGGTCAAGGGCCGCGAGCCTTTTATAAAAATGTGGCTGTTATTTTAGTTTTCTTGCGTATCTTATGAACTCTCACGCATAAGCTAGTTTTTAAATAAATATTTAGGGATCACTTGCCTGATGTCCTTGAAAGTTGGCGACCCAAAGATTGCCGTCGGTGTCGACGGTTATGCCGTCCAGGATGCCGGGCAGGTCTTTGTCGAGGCCATTCTCTTCGCTCTTCATTGAAAACACACTGCGTGGATTCGCTGGAAAATAAACAAGGTAAAGTTAATAATTGTCGAATTTAAATAATTTCTTTATATACTAAACTATATATAATAAACACGCTGAAACTTTAATGGTTGTTTTCCCGCAGCGAAATGATTTGGTCATGGTTATACAATCGACTTGTAAAAAAAAAGTAATCCAAAATGGTAGATTTATAATTGTAAAAAACCAAGCAAATTTTGCTCTAAACAATTTATTAATCGCTCCTCAGTTTATCCGCAGCGCGCAGCGGCGCGTGCTTCTCAAGTGTTACGTCTAGTGGATTGCTATTGTTTCTCACGTTTTCTAGTTGATGAATATTTATGAATTATTAAAAATAAAATATTACAAAACATTTTTACTCCATGATTCGATAGTACTCCATAAGGGAAATCGTTCTGGCGCGGGAAAACAACCATTACAATTTCACTGTACATAAAAAAGGAGACACTGACTGTCATATCAAAGCACAGCCGAAAATACTGGGACAAAGAAAGTTTAATTTTGCATAATCCTTTTATAATGTGGAGAGCACTAAGGGGGTTTTTGGAAATTCGACCTTTTCTTTAAGGGGGTGAAAAGTAGGAATTTTGTTTTATGTAAAATGTTATTCCTTGAGTTAATAAACTTGAAACTTGGCACGAATAATTATCTAAGTAAATAATAAAGTTAGTATTTTTTTAGAACAAATTTAACGCGTGTGCCAAATAACTAAAAACTCGGTATTTAAACTTAAGGCCGGAAATAAACAATAACGAAAATAAATAAAACCGTGTCAATAAAATGTAAAGTTTTCATGTATATATAGAATGCGAATTGTTAAAATAAAATTGTGTTGTGTTGGAAGATATAACAAATGAAAGCAAACGGGCCGACTGCCGGCTTGGTGGCCACATGAACAATGCCGCAACACCAAATGGTTTCCAGGGTTTGCAATCCCACATACCATATGTTTCGAACCTCACTGTGATGATATGGTATTTACGAGTATATTATATTCTCTAACATATCATGCAGCTGTACTGCTGGGGAGTTTGTTGCGCAACTTCTTCTTCCCAGCTAAAGCACTAGGAAGTGGTGAAGGGCGGGCGTTTTGGGGGACTGTCTTATGTAATGTTGACGTTCGAAAAGTACTGACTAGCCTAGTTTGAATAAACGACTTTTGATTTTGATATTTGTGCACATTCTGCACAGAATTGGCATTCAAAAAATGAGATCGCGTCATTAGTTCCAAATTTGTCCACGCGCCAAAAGAACCACGTAGCGTTGTACGCCTACATAAAGTTAATAAATAGTGTCTACTCACAAATCTCTCCCGTTTCCACATCATAGTCGTATCTCCTGATGACGTACTCGAGGGAGTCGATGTAGTAGAAGGCTTTGTTCTCGATGTCCCAACAGAGGCCGTTGGAGATGTCGATGTTATCGGCCAACTTGTGCGCGCTGCCGTCCGCATCGAAGCGGTATAGGGAGCCCTTCTTTAGGGCGAACTGGCCCGGCTCGATCTCATGACCCATGGTGCCTTGAAGAAAATACGTAGAAATTATGAATGATGTTTTTTTCTGTAACTAGGTTTTTACAAACATTTCTTCACCTCAATAATATTGCCTACACGACTATTCTGCGAAGAAACACCGAAACAATACTCAAAGAGGTCAGTCTCTTTTAAAGTCAAGGTATTATATTGGTCGGATCATGAGAGGGCCTATGAATAGAGTAGAGATAGATATTTGGGATAGATAGATACCGTGTTGGCTAGAGATCACTTTCAAAATATCTACCTAATAAAATCTTTAATTCACTGAAAGACAACGTACAAACTAAACCACTGGGTCTAGAGGTCACAAGAGTTCCTTTTATAGTGAAGGTAAGCACATAGGAAGGATGTTTGAAAATTAATTCCCTGAAAAAGTTAAATAGGAGATGAAACTCACACACTGACTTGGTCCTTGTTAACATTTTTAGAATATCGTTTACTTTTTACAATGTTTGTAAATATCTGTGATAGATATATAATTAATTTATCTTTGCTTCATTTAAAATTCTTTTTATCTATTGTGGTATAGTAATTTTACTCTTGGTGCATCGTCTTCACATTTAAAACTATAATTAATGTAAGTATAAAAAATATTGTAAAACAGTTAAAAAGAGTTACGGTGGAGTTTCTTTCCCATTCATCTCCATACGAAACTACCTTTGGAAGGGGCGGCTAAAATCAATTCTATTGTAATGTAAATGTTGACGTTCAAAAGTGCCTTGTGTATTTTAAATAAATGCTTTGACTTTGGAAGTTTTTATGAAATTTAGTCATTTATGCTCTATGAAAACGAAAAAATATATGAAAACGAATTTGGTACATTTGTGTTCAGAATCTGAGATAGTTATAAAGTTGTGGAACAACATACTCAATGACATACATGAAAAAGTTCAAATGCCATTGCAACATTCCAAATTCTATTCCATTATGTATGATCTTTTTATTACAAACAATAAATCAAAAATCAACTTAGACTACATAACAGCACGCAACTCGCACAATTTAAAAATTAATTGTATTGTATTAGTATGTTGGTGTTTCTTGTAACCTCTGTTTACTTATAGCTTATGTATTTTTGTATTTCTGTTGGAATAGTTTGTGCCACGTTTTTACCTTAAGATATCACTGAAATTTGCGAATGTTGGTTCACCTGTTATTGTCAACGAACTGTATAAGCCCATAACCGCTATCTAGTGTTATTTGATATTTTGTATACTGAAGTTGTTGGTGTACTTTTATAAATAAACTAGCTAACCCCGCAACGTATTTTTATATTTTTTGAAAAATAGATGTGGGCCGAGGCTCAGACCTACCCGATATGAACACAAAATTTTATACAAATCGGTCTAGCCGTTTCAGAGGAGTTTGGTAACAAACATAGCGACACGAGAATTTTATATATTAGAGATAAATAACGCCAAGTAGATAGTTGGTTAAGTGGCAATTTATGTAAATGTAAATTATCCTTGACCAGGGATGGCGAACCAATGGCACGCGTGCCATTAGTGGCACGTGGCGAAATCATTTGGGCATGGTATATAGTCAGGAACCAAGGTACTTAATAAACTTCATTTACATAAATATCAAACTTTTAATTTTAATATTAAGGCTCCTACAAAACGTCGCAACGGCAAAGCGCGACACAAAGCCACCGCACGTCGCGAGTCAGGCGGTGCCTTTGTGTCGCGCTGTGGCGTCGCGCCAGTGAGTACGAGACTTTACAAAAAAAAAAGAAGGTATTATTGTGGAAGTAAAGAGCGTAGTTGTGAAAGTAGGTACATGTGTATAGTTTTTTTTCCAATAGTCACTAAGTCAAAATTGTTTGATGGCACGTCATGGCTACATTCAACATTTGTTTGAAAAAAAAGCACGTAGTTGTACAGAGGTTCGCCATCCCTGTCCTAGACTAGCTTCTGTCCGCGGCGTCGCCCGCGTGGATATCGGATATTATTTCACGGGAATCAATATCAACTTTTCGCCCTGCTTATGCTTGCTCAAAAACCCTCTGGGGTCCCCTTTCAATAGGAACGGGTGAAAAACTGACTTTCGAAAAGGCACTTTTAGTCCATAAATGACTCACCAGCAAACAGTCTTCCCCTGGGATCCGCCTTGGCATCATTGAACTTGTTCTTAGGGTTGTCATGATCTACTTCCGCGATGGTCCTCACCACCTTGGCTCCGTTCTCTTTGCCGTTCCACTCGATCTCCAACACCTCTCGGTTCACACCCACCACGAAGTGATGCTTCTTACCCTCCAGTGGGATTATGAAGGTTGGCATGCCATCTGGAATGTGAATATTTTGTTTGTTAGAGTATTTCAGATATGTTGACGTTGTAAAGAAAATGAAAAACTTTACTCAAGCTAAGTACAGTAAACGAATAAACCACGAATATAACTTTATTCCGCATGATTTTAAAATGCATACTCCGAGATAGCGAAAATGATCATACGTTTCATACTAATTTGAACATTCAAATAATACACCCCTACTGTGAAATATCTCGGTTTGCATCTTGACTCGACACTGAGCTGGCAACGCCAGGTCTCTAGTGTTAGCCAAAGGGTCAACGGTACTCTGCGATCCCTGTATCGTCTGAGAAACTTTTTACCCGGTAAGACGAAAACCATGCTCGTGCAGACTTTTATTTACCCTATCATCGACTATGGTGACGTGTGCTACTTTGACTTGAATGCGGTTTTTTTGGATAAGCTCGACAGATTGCTCAACAATTGTATACGGTTCATATTCAACCTCAGAAAATATGACCATGTGTCGAGCTGTAGGTCTGAGCTCAAATGGATGTCCATTCGCCAAAGAAGAAGTTTGCGCGCTTTGACTACACTTTTCTCTCTTCTCAACTCTCCCACTCCTCCTTCTTATCTTATGTCTCACTTGCAATATCTATGTTCATCTCACGCTAAGAAACTGCGTTCTTCCAACAATCTTCTCCTGCTTTGTCCTTCTCATACTTCAGACTTTGTTCAATCTTCCTTTCATATTCAATTCATTCTTCTTTGGAATGCGCTTCCTCTTGATATCAAGACGGCCACCAGTCGGTATGCATTTAAGCGGAAATTGCAGAGTTATTTTCATAAAAAATAGCGTAAAGTCGGCTCAACACCGTTTTACCATTAAATTTATATATATTTGTATATTTGTATTATAAGTATATACTTTTTTTAATATGTATGTATGTGTATTATAAGTTACACAATAATCTATTTTACATCACACATCACAAGTTATATTTTTTTTTTAAGTTATTTTTTTTCCATCATCGTTCCCTTCAATTAAAGCACCTGCCATCTAATCTCTTCACCACCCTTGGTTGACTGGTAGAGAATGCCTAAGGCATTAAGTCCGCCTTTGTACCTCTTTGGGTTCGAAAAGTTTTAATAAATAAATAAGGTCTATACTCGTATAAAGCGCTTATTATAATAATACAAAAGAGGGTAGGACATGTGTCCTTAAATATGTATTTAAACAAACTTTCTGCCTTTTCTAGATCATCACTCTATACTAGTGAAGGTGATCTGAAAAAAACCATTTGGGGTAGTCTATAAATAAAAAAAACGGTGGTACATTGTGTATTGAGCGTAGGCGCAGATATAACTTCACATAAAATGATAAATTTTAATTCGTTGCCACAAATATCATACCATACCATAACCATAATCAGTCTATAACATTCCCACTGCTGGGACACAGGCCTCCTCTCTATGAGAGGGAGTGAGCCGTAATCCACCACGCGGGCCCAGTGCGGGTTGGTAGATGTCACATGTCTTCGAATTTTTGGTTCTAGGACGTGCCGGTTTCCTCCCGATGTTTTCCTTCACCGTTTTGAGAGCAGTGGTGATGAAATTAATTACACAAAGTAAAGTGCCTGCCTGGGTTCGAACTCACTACCTACAACTCGTAAGTCACGTAGAAGTCCTCATACAAGTAATAAACTCACCCAACTTAGCCTGAGTATGGATGTCAGTGCTTGGCACATACATGTGGACGCTTTGGTCAAGGATGCCGACGAAGTACAGCGCCTGCTCCTCATGGTCCCAATGCGGGCCTTCGCCCAGCACTACCGGGTCAGTCACTGGTGCCAACACAGGTGCCATCTGGAAACGAAGTCTGGGTTTAGGAGACTGCGGTACTAAAGAGTTATTATGTTGACATGAGATTCGATAAAAATAAGATTAATTTAATTTGCAAGAACATGAGTAGGTTAGCAGCTGACAATAAGCATGGTTGTTCATGTCCCTGCATTGTTCGACTCACATATTATCTTAAAGGCTCCGCTCGTCGCGCGACACGCGGTGCCTGTGTGTCGCGCTGTGGCGTCGCGCCAGTGTGTACGAGACTTAATAATATAATGTTTGGACTTTTAAAGAGAATTTGGCCTCGCGAGTTTTTTTCGGAATTTCTTCTCAGGGAACAGTCATCTAGGAAATGCCGGCGCGACATCTAGTTTTAAAATGTACGTGCAAAAGTGTCTGAAAATATCTATTTACAGAAATAAACATCATTCCATTATTATGTTTTTTTTTCGGGAGCCAGAAGTTAAGATACTAAATTGATTTTAAAATAGGTTCTTATAAATCGCACTAGCGCCTGTGACTCGGAAGATTCTACGAGTATGTAAGATCTGTACCGAGCCACCGGTTTGCTATGTCTTTGGGCTGCAGCCACCACCAGCCGGTTATACAATGAGCAAAGATATTTGTCCACTTAATACTAACAGTGAATAGGGAAGAATTTTCTTAAAGGCTGACAAGTTTAAAACTAGCACAAAAGCTTTGCGTCGTATGCAATAGTTGTAAAAAGCGAAGCTATCAACAAAAATAAACAAACAAATTACCGGTTAATACGAGACCAGGGACAAAATAACAACATTTGTTAAGAACGGTAAGTTATGATTGTGGAAAAACATTTTGGTATCGAACTTGGAACTCTCAAGCTAGACACCGGTCTTAAAGGAGTAACCATAGCTAATATACCTGATGATTATCCTTCGGTAGCTTCTTGGAATAGCGGTAACTTTAAACTCGGGGAAACCAGTCGTGACGTAACGACTTCACGACTGGTTTCCCCGAGCTACCACCAATGGGTACGCGTTTCTACTCTGATGCGAATGATGAGGAAAATGGAAATGTTGAGTTTTGTTGTGTAATAACTTATACAACAAAACTCAACATTGAGTCATTATTTGTGGGAGGTCAGGGTTCAATTAGAGCAGTTGTGGCTCAGTGTCAGCGTCCCCGACTTACGAGTTGTAGGTCGTGGGTTCGAACCCAGGCAGGCGCTTTACTTTGTGTGAATAATTACACCACCACTGCTCTGAAAACGGTGAAGGAAAACGTCGTGACGAAGCGGCATGTCTTCGAACCAAAAATTATAAGACATGTGGCATCTACCAACCTGCACTGAGCCCGCGTGGTAGATTACGACCCACTCCCGCTCACCGAGAGGAGGCCTGTGTCCCAGCAGTGGGAACATTATAGGCTGATTATGCAGGGTTCAATTTGTATTTTGGATAGTGTGGAAACGTGTGCTGGAGGATATGAGTGGTGTAGGGAAATATCGCGATTGGCACGTTGTTCACTGATGGATGCTGTTTCGCTTATGTCACAAAGTTCTTGTCACGCGCATGAGGAAAAAGATCTATGGAAATACAGAACCAGCTCCGCGTCGAGTCCATAAACGGCACAGTTAGACTCAGAAGCCGACGAAATCATAAACCCGCTGGTAATCGAAGGTGATTATCCTACGGTTAAGCCGCAAATGGCATTCATGGATGAAGGCCCTTCGAATATGACGAATTCAAGGGCGGTCGACTAACTATGGGAAATGAAGAAAGAAGTGGTCGCCCTTTGACGGCTGTTACGAAAGAAAACGTGCTAGCAGTTAAAATTTTAATCCAAGACAATAGGCGAGTTACGTATCAAGAGATTCAGCACATAAGAGTACTGCATGTTGGATCGGGAAGCCTTTACGAAATTCTACAAGTGCATCTCTGCGTGAGGAGGATAGATTCACGCTAGGTGCCGCACAACCTCACCCATGCTCAGAAGCAGGCCCGGGTGGAATGGTGCCGTGATATGATAAACAAATTTGAAGCAGGCTCGTCTCGGCGTGTTTACATCATTACAGGTGATGAGTCTTGGATTTATCAACACGATCCAGGAACGAAGAGCCAGGCGACGCACGGTGGATCGAAAATCGGCTGTAGAAGACATAGGATCTCGATTTCTTAAATGTTATATTTTTTGCTGGAAATGACTTCTGCTGATCATTACTGTTCTATAAAATGTCATAAGAAGTAAATGTGTGCACAAATGGAAGAGTTATAATTTTGATAAGAAAAAAATGTATGGAGCTAGTATGAAAAATCGAATTATCTCCTAAACGGCATGTTTAACCGTAATATCCTTGGAGGTGGTCATAGTTCTAATTATTTATGATTTTTTGGTTGCTGATTAGACGAAAAATTTAATGCCGTTTTTTAAAAAAAATCGTCAAAATATTTTTATTTATTTATACATGTAAAACGATCCCTTTTAGTGTCCAAGTTAAAAAGTTCGATATGTTATTAACCCAAATATTAAGAACACACAAAACAAAAAAATTAAATAAAAAAATTGCTGTTTTTTGACACATTTTTATTAATTTAAATAAAAAAAGATTATCAAACTCTTATTTAAGTAACATATAAAGTTATATTATATACAAAATAATTTAATTTAAGGAATTAATACTAAGCATTTGTAAAATAAAGTAAAATAAAAAAAAAAAGACAAAATATCATTAAATATTACAAAAAAAAAACCCAAACAGACTCAAATACAAATTTACAAATAAGTACATATATAATTTTTTTACAAATTTTCCTTATCACTCTCGTTGTCAGACTCCAATTCTGAGTCAGCATCCAGATTGGATATATCCAAAAACTCGGAACTCAGTTTCCTGAAATTGAATTAAGTCGACAGTTTCAGCAAAAAAGCTCTGCTTTTTCTTGGCATCTAACTTAGGCCTTTGTGCACTTAGCAAAGGATCCGAAGAAACAACAAGCATATTTAAAATGTCTTGATTGGAATCCTGCCTGCTTCTTTTCCGCGAATGATGTTCTCGAAACCTCCTAAAATCTTTGTTTCGAGACTCTGAGGCTTCTTCCGAGAGAGTCCCAATCGGCACAATATTATTTTCCTCAATTATGTCAGCCCCATGGATTAATAATTTATGAACGGTTGACGACATGTAGTACCAGTCGTATAATAATACGTACTTTTCTGCTGTTTTGCGGGCATAATCTCTAAATTTTATTATATCGACCTGCTCTCCAGATGTAATTGCTTGTAAAATTACAGCAAATCTTTTGATGAGGTCTTCATCCAAACCGGTTATAGCTGCGGTTTTATTAGGAAACTCAAAGAATTTTCTTGCAGTATTCCCGTCATTGGTGGTTCCCGAGGCTTGTTTTACTATGTCAATCAACAGATTGAGCTCATCTTTGAATTTATTTTGAATTATTTTCTTCCTTGTCTGTAGCATTTCTTTGTGCTCATCACTTCTCGCTGCCCACCGTTTGAAGTCGAGCCTGTATGCAATGTGTAACAGACATTCCATACAATTTATACGGGCGTGTAGGGATGACAAGCCAAATTCATACAGGTCAGAACACACAACTTTTGATGTTACAGCATCTAAGCGGTTCATTTCTGTAGGCTTTGCTAAGCACAGGTAGCACGATGCATTTGATCTAGCTTCAGAAAGGTAAGTGCAAACTTTAGCGTCGATCATCGTCATCATTAGTTCATGAGTCACCCTATTATTATTATTGCACTCTGTGGGGATAAGGGCCTCAATTTCTTAATCCATTTGTTTTTTCAGCTCAAGGACAACTGCTTTACTCTCCTTTACAAAAGTAAACTGAACTGGACGACAATACAAAACGTAGCATGGTTTTGGGTTCGTCCATAAGATGTTGTCTCCATCTGTCAGTTTAAGTGGCACCAAGGAGGTCATGAAAATGCTCGAGTCATCTTCCTCACCCTCCATTTTCTGCTTGTATCGGCTTTGGTTAGAAGCACCATCAAATCCCCACTTGGATATCAGCTTCAACTGCTTGTTATGCTCTTCCTTAGAAAGGCTTTGAAGGATTCTTGTAACTGTGATATCAAGTAAAGCTAGAAGTGTAATCCTAGCCGATGAATCAGTAACTGTCACTGATTGCTTCGGAGGGTAGCAATCAAGCTTAGTTTGTTGCACTTTATAGTAAGATGGATAAATATCCTTAGCACCTTCCCGAATGGCAGCCTCTCGCAACGTAATATATTGCCACTTTGAGAGTTTTAGCGAAAGAAGCAATCCAAGCGCCTTTTCTGATGTAAATATGATTGTTTTCGCTGGTTTCTTAAGCGTTTCATTTAATTTAGCGGCTGCTTCAGGATTTTTCATCATGTATTCGATGACAGAGGCGATATCTCCATGCCCTTCTTCTTTTAAACTTGCTGCAGCTGCATATGCCAATTCACTAGAATCTTCGCCTGTGTGTTCATCAGATCTTCTCTTTTTTTGTTTACTTCCCAGATCTTCGAATGGTTAACGGGATCTTTTCGTCATTGTTCCAATGGACGTTGATGTCGACGGTTCTGGAGAGACTGAGGGCGCTCTTGGTATCTCATCAACACTTTGTTCTTGATTAACTAAAGTTTGCACAAAACTCGGCCAATCAATATTTGCTTCCAACCAATTCTCGTACTTTCTCCTGAAATTATCAAGGAATCGGTTGGATTTCTGCCACCTTTGTAAAGCGGCTCGCGTAAATCTCCGACAAAATTCTTTGAGAACAACACGATCTTCGTCAGACAGGCAATCGCCTATGCGGGATACAACTGCACTGAACAATACTTCATGATCAAATGAAGTACTCTCACTTCGTAGAAGAACAAACAAGTCAAAATTCGTGATTAAACTTTCCATTCTAAGATTTTATAGTCGCAGATTTAGTGTTAGCAGTTACACAGTTGTGAACAAACTCAATTATATTTTTTATTTTATTTTTTATGTATGGCCTCTAGCAGGTCAACCTATAAGGTTGTCGTCTGCTTAAGCGGACTTGCCTGTGGTGCCCTAATAAATTAAGGCCTCCAGCCAGGACTTTAACTTAAATACTAACTAAAACTAAGCGACAACGCTAAGGGCACCCCCTGTGGGGTACGGACCTCGGCTTAGGGCGTCGCTGGAAGAGGGCAGCAAGAGACTAGCTGGATCAGGATTTATTAGATTTTGGGACGAGTTTATAGCTACAGGCTCAGCGGCGCGGGCTGGCTCGAGCAAGGGTCGGGAGGGGCGTGGATTTGGGCGTCGCGGCGGGCCTCGGCGGCGAGGACGGTAGGACGGCGATCGGGTTTTGGGCTTATGTAGCGTGCTAGTGGCCTTACTACTCTCCTGGAGGAGGGTAGTGGCGTCGTCGGGGGGGATTAAAGTATGCCTCGGTCGGCGAATACGGCTAATGCGGGAGGGAGTGTAGCGGGCGGCCGCTGAGATCAAGGGGTTTGGGTGTTTTATGCCACAGTCAAAGAAACGCTTCGATAAGCGTTTCATGAACTGGTTTATGGTAGGCATTTTAAGGTCTACGTGGAGATCTATATTACGGACAAAGTAGGGGGCACCCGTGACCTTCCTAAGGAAACGGTTCTGGAGGGTCTGCATCTTATGGAGATGACGTGGGTGAGCGTGCGCGAATACAACGCAGGCATAGGTCATGATGGGACGGATGACTGCGGTGTAGATGCGCAGCTTGCATTTAAGTGACAGTTTGCAACGGGCTGTCAGAATAAAGTGGAGTCTACCAAGAGCAAAAGCGGCGCGCGCGCGAACCACCTTAATATGCTGTTTAACCGTAAGGTTTTGATCGAGGATCACGCCTAGGTATTTGGCTTGCTTCTCCCAAGGGATTGGCCTGCCGTACATAGTGATCGGGCTGGGAAGGGGGGGTGGGACTCGACGACGTCTCGAGAAGAGAACCGCCTGACTCTTATCGGGGTTGACCTCGATTCTCCATTTCCGGAACCAAGCGCCTAAGACGTTTGCGGCGGTTTGGAGAGTACGAGCTATAGCGATGGGACAGTGACCGGTATAGTAAACGGCAGTGTCGTCGGCGAAGAGAGCCAACTGAGCCTTTTTACTTTTTGGAATATCGCTGGTGAATAGCGTGAAGGCTAGAGGAGATATGACGGAACCCTGAGGGACACCGGCGCGAATAGGGTGAGGGGACGAGAGTGCACCCTCGATGCGATAGCGGAAGGTGCGATTCGACAAAAAGTCTCGTAAGATGAGCACGAGACGATCTGGCACTCCTAGTTGGTAAAGCTTGTATAACAAGCCGTTGTGACAGACTTTGTCGAAGGCCTTCGCTATGTCGAAGAATAGCACACCCGTCGTCGCGTTACGCTGCAGACCAGAGCTCAAGTGCTCTACGATACGGTGGACCTGATGGATACTAGAGTGTTGGGGTCGGAAGCCGAACTGCTCGTTGGGAATGAGGCTCTTTGCTTCGGCGTAGTCTTTGAGACGCTTATAAATAAGTCTCTCGTAGATTTTGCCGAGAACATTGAGTAAGCTAATGGGACGGTAGCTGGAGGGCTCAGACTTTGGCTTGCCTGGCTTTGGGATACCGATGACGGTTGCTTCTTTCCACGCTTGTGGGAAGATGTTGTTGCTCAATGCGCCATTGAAGATGGCGGTCATAAGCATTATTAGAGGGGCAGGTAGGAGTTTGTACACCTTATTGGTAATACCGTCCGAACCGGGGGCTTTCCGAGCTTGGAGCCCTTTAATGATTCCGTGCACTTCGTCTGGTGTGACGGGAGGCAGAGGATCGTCAGGGTCTTCGACGGGTGGTAGGGCGGCTCTCCGTTCGACTTCAGCGTCGACCTTGTTCAGGTGAGCTTGGTCAACCGGTTGAGAGCTGGGAGAACACTGGGACTCTAGGCTGTCAGCAAGGCATTCGGCCTTGTCGGTGCTGTCGAAAGCGATACTATTGTCGGGGCGAGTGAGAGGAGGCATAGAGACCTCTTCTGAGGAACGCAATTTCCTCTGTAATTGCCAGAAGGCTTGATGAGTGGGCTCGAGTTCACTGAGCATCTTGTTCCAGCCCTCGGAGCGAACCTCCCCTATGCGTTTCTTTACAGCACGCTGTAAATGGCGCATGTGGGCTTTGTTCGCGTCACAAGGGAAGGAGTCGTAGGCACGAATGGCCGCGTTCTTCTCGGTTATCAGGTCACGTACGTCAGTAGGTAGTTTCCAGCGATGGTCTTCCATCACCGGAACTTCCCGTGAACAATCCGTCAATACGGATTGTACGTGCTCTGTAAACGAGTCGATTGCGGCCGTCGTGTCAGCGACTGACACTAAGTGATCGGGGATGGTGTCCAAGTGAGGCGACGTGGTGGATTTCAGTCTTTCGCTTACTTTCCTCCAGTAGGTTATCATCTGGGTCTGAGGGGGGCGGTTGGGGTCGATTGGGCCCGAGTAGGGTGCAAGTGCAATTATATTACTGACTGATCCCCCCTTTACAGGGATTTAGTAACGATTCTCGTGTCCCCTGACAACTGAGTCGTTCCGCAGTCTCTTTACTGTGACAATACCAAAATGTTTGGACATAGAACAGCAGTTAGCAAGACAAAGGTTTCTGAGGAGCGTTCGGAAACGGGGAGGCCACCTCTTGAACAGGCTGGCCCGTCGGTTAGGCGTAGTATTGGGGAGTGGGAGGCCGACAGACCGAAATCTGGACAGCCTCTAAAAACACCAACGCCTCCGAAGAAGTCGACACTGTCTTCCCCCCCTAAACTTAGGTCCAAAGCAACAGTTGCCCATCAGAACAAGTTGGATGGACCGAAGCAGCCGGAGGAAACTGAGAGAAGAGCTCGCTGCAGGAAGCGCAACCCGTGAGGTACCTAAACCGAACCACGGAGGCAAAGGCGTGCCTGCAAAAGGCAAAAATGCAACTGCTAAGCTCAAGAAACCTCAAGAAAGAAATCAAAGATGAAATTACGAAAGCGGTCGAGAGGCTCTACCAGCTGGTTAAAGAAGCAGAAATTGAAAAAGGAGGAGCCCACTCAGCTCAAGTTGTAGAAAAAGTGGAGACTCATAAGATGCCTAAGCCGTCCACAGAAGAACCGACAGAGCTTATGAAGAACCTTATGGAAGGCCTCCAACAGCACAAGCTGGCGCTGCAGGAGTGCCAACAACATACCCATGCTCTGTCGGAGCAACTTCAGCAGACTCCTCGCTTCGTCGTTGGCCAGGGTCCAACTTTCGCTGAGATGGCAGCCGGCCCAAAGCAGCACGTCCACGAGCCTCTTCACTCGGTGGTCGTATCGTCTGTTAATGACCAGGACACCGGTGAAGAGGTTATGGAGAAGCTTAGGACGGCGGTCGATGTCAGAAATGAGGGCACGAGAGTGGAACGGCTGCGCAAGGCTAGGGATCAAAAGGTCGTGGTCGGCTTCAAGAGCAGGGAAGAGCTGACTAGGGTCACCGAGCGGATACGAAAGGCTGGTAATCTGGTGGTAGAGGAAGTGAAGAATAAGGACCCGCTCATCATCATTAAGGACGTCCTTTCCTGCCACACAGATGTGGAGTTTACACAAGCCCTGCAGCGGCAAAACACCCACCTGGTGGGGGACATACCTGCGGAAGATTTGAGGTTGGGGGTAAAGTACCGTCGTAGAACGAGGAACCCCCACATGTGCCACGTCATCCTGCAGGTGTCCCCTATGGTATGGCAGAGGCTGACTACTGCTGGTCGCGTGCACATTGACCTACAACGAGTGCGAGTGCAGGATCAGTCACCACTGGTGCAGTGCACTCGCTGTCTGTGCTTCGGCCACAGCCGGAAACTGTGCACGCGGCCCGCTGACCTCTGCATCCACTGCGGAGACCCCCATATACGAGCTGACTGCCCGGCGCGCCTGGCAGCGGAAGCTCCGAGGTGTCGCAACTGCCTACTAGCCAAAATGGAAAAGATTGACCACAACGCCTTCGACAGCGTGTGCCCGATACGCACCAAATGGGATGCGTTAGCACGCCTGTCGGTGGCGTACTGCTAAGGTGCAGCCAGCGTTTTCTGTCAATAAACACCACAACGGTATTGCTTTCAAAATTAATAATCAGAAACCCAAAGCGACAAACTGTATTAGAGCCACAAGATTTTACAACCAAAGAGAAGCAAATTGGAGCCAATTTCATGTGAAATTGGCCCAATTAAACGCAGACACTAAATTAAATTCAACAATAATTAGAAACCAACCTACCTTACCGTTGTGGTCCGACGAGCTCGTTGATGAGAAGAAGGAGACCAACACCATGAAAAGCCGCATTCTAAGCGCTGCACCAGTCCAGAGCACGCATGTGGCCTATCAGAACCTGAAACAAATGGAAATTTATGAGCAGCAGTGCATCAGTGAAAAGTCGAACAAATTAGATGTCTATTTAGTATTTGAAATAGCAGCTGTGAGTCTTAAGAACAAGAAGTTTAATATAAGATTAGTAGCAATAATTAATACGATAAGAAATAAATATAAACAAGTAGAATAAGAAATTATGTCTATATGATATATTGTATATATATCAGGATAGCCATTATGATAATAGTAAAAAGTAAGAAACAGATGTAGAAAAAATTTTGATACTAGCATTGGTAGACTCGAAAAATGGAGAAAAAATGGAATAAAAATAATTTTCAAGCAAATACAAAAAGATAACTATTCCTAAAACGGGACAGACAAAAATAAAACAAAAATAAATAACGACTATAAACTGAACACATGGAAAACCAAGGGCTCTGATCATGTCAGAGGGACACTGAGCAAAGGCAGGAGTGGGTTTTAGCCGGTAAGAGTCCGGCACTGCCCAGACTGGCTCACAAGTGAGGCAGTCTGGGCGTCCATGAGGATTTCCCACTCCTGCCAAAACAAAAAAAAAAAAAAAAAAAAAAAACACTAGGTGCAAGATGCATGACTACTGGGCGGTGGTCAGAGTTAAGCTCGTGGAACGTCTCTATCGAATGCAAACGAAGGTTCACATTCTTGAGCAGCGCTACATCGAGAACATCGGGAAGGTGATTAGCATTACCTGGGAAATGAGTCGGGCTCATTGGAGCGATGACGTCAAAGTTAAGGGATTCGCCTAACTTGAAAATGATCCGACCTCTGGTAGAAGTCGTGCTACTATTCCACGCCGGGTGTTTGGCATTAAGATCCCCCGCCAATATGACGGAGTCACTCATACCGAAGAGGGCGGTGAAGTCCTTTTGGAGAGAGATGGGATCCTCCGGACCATTGTCTGGTGGAATATAAGCAGAGATGATGGTGATCGGTTGGTGACCGGTCATGCCGAACCGACAGATAGAGGTCTCCAGATGGGAGAAGAGAGGAGGCGGGTCTAAGGGGATGCAGTACAAAGTTTTCCTAAAGTAGATCAGGGTGCCACCCTTGTGGCATCGAGACCTGTCATTGCGAACTAGTTTGTAGTTGGCAATGTTCTGGTTGCGGTGATGAGGCTTTAAGAAGGTTTCCTGTATGAGGAGGATGTCAAGCTGGTGGTCGCGGAGGAAAGCGGTGATCTCGTCGCGTTGACCTGAAACGCCATTAGCGTTGAAAAACCCTAATTTAAGGGACCGGGGTTTTGTACAGTTTAAACTCGTATTAGCCATTGAGGATTTAGAATTTAAGTGATTTCAGAACTAACGCGATCTCCGGATACGTGTCAAGGATTTCCAAAAGGCGACGAGGGTTGCCATTTGCAGCGACTATTTCGTCGGCCATTTTATCCGCGGCGGAGCTGTAGAGGGCCGCGTATGTGCTGATAATAATTTGGGCGCTATCCCTGCCCGGGGCTCTTTGCGGTGCAACTGGTGAAGCCACTGCACCTGGGGCCGCGGGGGCTACCGAAGGAGCTGTGAAGGCGGTAGCCATCAAAGCTGGAATTTCGGCGGGTTGGACGGGTTTGGAGGGTACCGAAGCTGCGGGAGCTTTTTGGTGGTTTAAGTTTGCCCAGGGAGAGGGCCTCTGCGGACTAAGCCGTTCCGGCATCTGCGCGGAAGGAAGCTTACCCCAGGGGCTTTCCCTGTGCTGACGGTCGGTCGCGCGTTTCGCGAGTTTCCTAGAGGAGGGCTTCGGGGCCTTAGGACAGCCCCGGTAATTTGCCGGGTGTCCCGCTTGGCCGCAGAGTACGCAGCTGGGAGGCTCTGTACATAGTTCCCTATCTTTAGGGCGGGTACAGTCGACGGTGCCATGCTCTCCTAGACACTTGACGCATCTAGGGGTCGCGTAGCAGTTTGACTGCGAGTGTCCGTACAATTGGCAGCGATGGCACTGACCAATCAAGTTGGCTCGGTAGGGCTTCTCAATAGAGATGCCCGAGAGCGAGCACACCGACTTCACCTTGAAGATCGGGTGGTGACCTTCCGTGGGGTCACAGATGACAAGGACCATGTCGTAGACTAGGCCCTGTCTCGCTTTGTGTAAGCGATGGACGGCGGAAACTGGAATGCCTTGTGCGACAAGGTCGGTCTTAATCTCCTCGGTGGAGATTTCTTGGGGTACGCGCCTAATAACGACGCGAGTGGGGGTTTCCTCCGGAAGGGAGTACGTATGAAAGGAATAGTTCCTTTCACGCAGGGCGCGGGAGAGATCCCTAAAGTCCGCAGACGTAGGGACGGTCACTTTGATCCCCTGGAGGGTGGATCGGGCGTTGGTGTAGTTGATCTTGCGATCAACACACATTCTGGATATTTCAGTCCATTTGGACTTTTCCTGGACGTAAATGGGGGGAGGAGGCTTTTGCTTCCTTGCTGTAGGAGCGGGTGGGCCAGCCTTAGGGCTGGCGGTGCGACTGGCCCGCGGACTAGGGGCGGAGGTGGAGCTGGCCGATACGTTGTCCTGTTTTTGGGCCTTGGTGACCGGGCCAGCGGGCGCGGAGGATTTAGCCTTCCTCTTGCCTCCTTTAACAACGACTCGGAAGTCGTCGTCGCTGGAGGAGGAGGTGCGGGCTTCGTCCTCTGAGAGTGGGACTGACGTGTCCATGCTCTCCGGTTGAGTCGTGATTGATACTGCGGCGCGCAGCTGGTTCGGATTTATTGTCTCCGAGACAATGGCGGTCGGGACAAAGGCGGGCGCGACAAAGGCGGGCGCGACAATGGGAGCCGGATTTGCGGCCGACGTAATTACGGTCGGGGCAGTAGCGGGCGAGACAATAGGGGCCGGATTAGCGCCCGGAGTATTATCTACCGGAACAAAGGCGGGTGACACAATGGGGGCCGAGATAGTACATATTCTTTCTTTTTTTTTTTTCTTTTTTATATAAACGTTGCCCCACACTAGGAATTACTCCTGTATCGTGGGTGCGTTCACAAACACGAAAACTCACATACACAAGACACCCAGACCCGGAACAACTATTTGTAGGTCATACAAATATTTGTTCCGTTCGGGAATCGAACCCGCGACACGCAGCGCAGCAGCCGATCGCTCAACCACTGCGCCAACCGTGCCGACAAACCGTTGCCGTTGCCGGAACATTGTAATGCGGAACGAAGGGCGGAATGCCTTGTTCAGAAACAGGTGGTGAAAGCGGGCTCTCTAAAGCGTCGCTAAACTCACCGAGTGCGCCCTGGGACGGAGTGGGGGTGGAGCGTTGGCGGAGTTTTGAGCCATATCGCTCCAGGAAATCGGGGTCTTTAAGTAGGACCTCTTTGAGGAACGCCAAGAGGTCGGCGTCCTCCATGATCGGAGGGGGAACTATAATAAGGGAGGAATGGTGGAACGAAAAATTTCCACGTTGCCTAACGCTATACCTAACTCCCCGGGTGGATTGGCCCGGGGATGAGTTCCCTCCCTGTCGGGTGTAGACAGGGAGGGAACGAAGGGGAGAGTAGTCGGGGCGACTACGATGACGTCACGTGGCAGCGACGAATAATAACACGAAACACAACACTGGAGCGGGAGAGCGCACAAACACGTCGGTCCGCGGCAAGAGTCGAGCGTCGAGTCTATTGCTAAATTATAAAACAAAACTTTAGCCCTTTTATTGCAAAACGCCAATAATTAGGTAACTACCCTCATTAGTTATCTTCTCATTAGCTAATGAAAATTTATAATTGTCACTAACTATTCTTAGAACCCATAGCACTGCTAATTAAAAAAATTGCTTACTTATCAGGAAAAGTTGAATGTAATCCATAGTTGGCATTGTCGTGAGATATTGAAAACCATTAAATCACCTATAAAGACTCATTAGAAGACCTAATCAGTGTAGTTACTTAATCACTTCTTTTCGGACTCATTAGAAGAGTAAACAATTGGTAATTTGGTTGTATGAAAAGTTTTAAAACTCATCATGTGCTGATAAATATCTAGCTCAAACATAGTTGTCTACGTGTGGGTGTACTATAAACCTCTGCCAACTCCTTCGGAAATATAGGAGTGATGCTATTTTATGTTACGTGTAGTTAAAAGTCCGTGTTCTTCAACATAAACCCTAAAAGGAAAAAACAAATGAAAATATTTTGACGATTTTTTTAAAAAAACGGCATGGAATTTTTCGTCAAATCCGCAACCAAAAAATTATAAATAATTAGCACTATGACCACCTCCAAGGATATTACGGTTAAACATGCCGTTTAGGAGATAATTCGATTTTTCATACTAGCTCCATACATTTTTTTCTTATCAAAATTATAACTCTTCCATTTGTGCACACATTTACTTCATATGACATTTTATAGAACAGTAATGATCAGCAGAAGTCATTTCCAGCAAAAAAAATAACATTTAAGAAATCGAGATCCTATGTCTTCTACAGCCGATTTTCGATCCACCGTGCGACGGTTTGGGTGCTTCAAAACGAATAAACGCCTACCAAAGTACAAAGCGATCTAGAAGCGGGGAGAAGATTTAGATCGCAAGCTTTTTTCGATTCGACTCGCTACTTGGTTTCAATTCCTTTACGGAACCAAAGAAGCATCAACGCTGAATGGAAGAAATTTTCAATCAAACACAGGGCTCCGCGGGCTGCTGCTCCACCACGACAACGCGCCTGCGGAAACAGCGCTCAAAACAAGTGTCTTCCTGGACAGCACGCCGGTCAAACTCCTGGGTCACCCTCCTTACAGCCCTTATCTAGCACCGTGTGACTTATTTTTATTCCCGAAAATAGAGAGAGTACTTTGAAAAGATTTAACTTAACAAAAAAACATGTAGAATTTGTATTTTTATTTTCGCAAAACTTTCTGAGTGTCCCACGCAACTCCATCACGCCGGTGTAGAAGCCACAGTCAACGTGTGCAGGCAGCAGTATTGGGTACTAAGATTCCTGTTCTGCAGGATGAAGACGCAAGTACCGCCGCATCCGAGAACCGGGGACCTGCCAGCGTGTTGCTCAGCTCATCATAAGCGACCCTTCAACTTCACCGGGGTCGACTACTTCGGACCTCTTTCGGTGACCGTCGGTCGAACTCGACAGAAGAGATATATGGCCATCTTCACATGTCTCACGACGCGAGCCACACACCTAGAAGTCGCCGGCTCGCTTAGCGCCAACTCCGCGGTGATGGCAGTGATAAGAATGATCGCACGACGAGGCTGTCCGACTGACATATGGTCAGATAACGGCACCAACGTGAAGGCTGCAGGCAAAGAAGTACGATATGCGATCGACGCAGCGACTGCAGAGGAAGCAGCAAAGAGAACCATATCCAGGCGCTTAATACCGCCTGGAGCTCTATTTATGGGCGGAGCTTGGGAGCAAATGGTTCGCTCCGTCAACACTCACCGCGACGTTACACGAACGTCATCAGACAGAGGAGGTCTCACGACTCTACTGACAGAAGTAGAGGACACCGTCAACAGTCACCCGCTGACTCACGTCTCAGTCAGCCCAGAGGATCCAGAGCCCCTTACTCCCAACCACTTCGTGTTGGGAGGACCGGGGCGCGTGCTGCAGCCAGGCACCTTCACCGAGCAAGACACCATCTCACGATCCAGCTGGCAAGATGCGCAGAGGCTAGCGGACATCTTCTGGCTACGCTGGGTGAAGGAGTACCTCCCTGAGCTCCAACACCGGCGGGAGCCCCATGGACGAGGCCAAGCAGCACGTGTTAACGACCTTGTGCAGATCGTCGACCCGAACCGACCCCGCAACGTGTGGATCCGAGGAAGAGTCGTCGCTACGTATCCGGGTCCCGACAACATCGTGCGGACGGCGGACGTGCTGACCAAGGGAGGCATTCAACGCCGGCCAGTGAGGAAGCTAGTGATCCTGCCCCTGCTTATGAACGTCGAACCTGTACCTGGAGCTGACGCAACGCGGTCGCAAGGCGGGAGTGATGTGCGGGACAAGTGAAAACAATGACTGTGCGAGACAAGTAAAAACAGTGATAGTGTATAAAAAACAGTACTTATGTAATTACGAGAACACTCAATCAATAGGTTAAGTAAATAGTGCCATACTTGTATAGACAGTAGACTTAGTATTAGGTTTAAGCAGTAATTAGTGTTCATGTTATGTTTTATATTCGTTTTTTATTGATTTTATAATTTTCTTAGATAGTCCTTGATACATAGATGCTAACAAAATATAGTTTTACCTATGTAAAATTAGTATAATTTGAAAAAAGTAAATAAAGGCTCCCAATACGGTAAAGTTTCGTTGTAATTAAGCAAAATGCACCAAACCCCGCCTCGCTTTGATTGTCTAACGCTTTGAATTTGATTTCTTGTGATTGGTCGACTAGTTTTTTTATTTATTTATTTATTTATTGGTCTATCTACAATCGTTACACTGTTCATCTGAAGTAACACAAGCCAACATACAAGCCAAGTGCACAATATCAGGCGATAGACACAGCATGCAAAAGCAATTTTATACAATGAAAAACAGTAGTTCTGAGTCATAAGGCAAAAATTGTATTAAAATAGGAACATTTTGCTCTTTCGACACATTTAAATTCGTCCTAAAATAACAACAATTCTGATCCAGCCCGAGGTCCGTACCCCACAGGGCTACAGGGGGTGTGACCACACCCCCTGTAGCCCTGTATAGAGAAGCCATTTATAGAGAAGCCATTTACAACAAAAAAAAACCTCGTTCGACACAGTCGGCGGCGAGGTCTCCTGAAGAAAACACTCCAATTATAGAAGAAAGAAACAACCGGTGGTTTTATTCCTCACCAACCCAGCACACAAATGAGGCTGTATGCCATACATATGTGGTTCACTGCTGTCAGTTACACGTGTCACTGTATCGTGTTGTTAATAAGCATTTAGTTTTTATGGACTATGTTACTAACCCTAAATGAGTATTCGCTCGAAATAAAGAATTTGAATAACCCTTAACGCTTTGGTTACTTATGAAAGCGGTGAACAATCACACAATAACGTATGTCCAAATACAGGATGTTTTTTGACACCTTTATGTCAAATACTGGTGAAATTGACAGATTTTAATGACGGAAACGCTTTCCTAGAAATCAATGCCAAAATAAGGTAGGTATGGCTATGATATCATCAATCAAAACGAAACTGCCTTTTTCATTCACTATTAAATTCTTAGCCTACCTATTGACTTCAACACAAACGAAAACTAAATATGGTACTGCTGGTTGCTTTACAAAATTATGCGAAACATGATTGCGGAAAAAGAATGTTGAAAAATGATGAAATGAGACGAAACTGTTCGTATAATCTTGAATTCGGGTGAGATAACTATCTAGTTGGCAACTGCATGAATACAAAAA
This sequence comes from Dasypolia templi, assembly GCA_963555695.1. Lineage (NCBI taxonomy): Eukaryota > Metazoa > Arthropoda > Insecta > Lepidoptera > Noctuidae > Dasypolia > Dasypolia templi. The sequence goes on along the minus strand of OY743148.1, from coordinate 1,347,782 downwards.
AAACGCATTTACCTGTGGTTCTTTAATTTAACAGCAATTATGGCTGTGGCCTTGGTTTTAATACTCACTTCCTCAATCTATACGTGCCTTAGCAAATATGCCGTGATTAAGATAAGATAAGATAAGATTTTTTATTTGCTTAAAACATGGTATACAAGGTGTTAAACATTTTTTTCAGATCGAACATGTTTTGCTTTGTACTAAAGCATGCAAACTTACTTACTAAAGATACGTTATGACATTGAAATATATTACATTACATTACATAGAATTCGTATTAAAAAACAAAAAATCATTAATGCTATAGAAATTGTTATTATTGAGCCATTTATATAATTGGATTTTAAATAATTTACAATTTAAATTTTTAAACATTTTTGGTAATTTATTATAGAGACGTACACACATAGCCAGAGAGTTTTTATTATATTTCGCTGATCGAGGCAGCACATCCAGCCCAAGCCTGTATTGGTCACGCCGACTTCGAGAGCTTACTTCCTCTGCTCTTTTAAATAGTTCCTTGTGTTTTTGAACGAACACGCATGCTTCATAAACATATAATGAAGGTAACGGTAGCAAACCAAGCTCTTTAAATATTGGTCGACATGATTCGTCAGATGGAATCTCGTATAGAGCTCGTAAACATTTCTTTTGGGCGACAAATGCTCTATTGTGGTCGGTACTATTTCCCCACATCATTAGTCCATACCGTAGTGAGGACTCAACATATGCGCGATATGACATCACAGCCGTTTTCATATTAGTGATTTTTTTTATTTGTCTCAGAGCATACACAAATTTATTAATTTTATTACTTACAGCATCAACCTGTGCTTTCCAGTCTAAATGTTCGTCAATTACTACTCCTAAAAACTTAGTTCGTGCCACTTGTGTAATTTTCGGAATATCCATTTTAAAATTAAACGTATTATTATAAGATTGATTAAATTGTACATATATTGATTTGTTAAGATTAATAGATAAATTATTGTTATTCAACCAGTTAATTAGATCGTCTATTGTTTTATTGATGTCCGCTTCATGATCCGTAATTGAATTATATTTTTTATCGGTAGTCACAATTATTGAAATGTCATCAGCAAAAAGAAAGCATTTGTGGCTTTGCCTCTACCCAGATGGGTTAATCTATCAGGCGATGGCCGATGTGATTATTGTAGCGAAACCCCCGGGGGGCCTACGCACATCAACAGACGGGTCAAGCTTCATTCTAATACAAGTTTCTTGTACTATTATAAGTCTATAACTATGATACCAAATAAACTATGATACTGAAATAAAATACGTTATAACACGCGTACAGATGACTTCTTTGCGGTCATTCGTAAAAGGTCCGCGACACTATTACGTTGGATGCGAGGCAGTGGCAGCAGTCTCCTGAGCGTTGTTGCTAGTAAGACTGAAGGCCACCTGATGCCCCTGATGGGGCACCTGTGCGCAGTGCATGTAATGTTGCCAGGTGTCTTCAGAAGGTGGAAAAATAGATATAGTGTGCATTGAGTTGTACTTAATTGTTCCTAATGTGATTTATTTATATTTGATTCATAATTAATTATACTAACGTAGTTTAAGTCGTACTAACAATTTATGGGTAATATGCCTGAATTAAAGATAAATAAATAAAACATAGATACTCACTATTATTTCAGTCACAGTCACACTAACAAATGCAGGTGAGTCAGTCGAATCATTGTTCTTTATAGTTACATGTATCTAATCTAATCTCATAAATATGTAATTAAAACATGTGCCGATATGACTCTTACTCTTGAATTATAAAGAATTTACATAGCTTTTTAAAGAGGAATCATCATCATAAGCCCATATTAGTCCATTGCTGGACATAGGCCTCCCCTAATGAGCGCCATAGCGCCCTGTCTTCAGCTTGACGCATCCAGCATTTGCCTGCAGTCTTTCGCAGATCGTCATCCCACCTGGCCGGAGGGCGTCCTACACTACTTTTGCCGAGTCGCGGTCTCCACTCAAGAACTCGTTTACCCCAGCGGTTGTCGGTTCATCTCATAGACAGGCCTCCTGTCTATGAGATGGAGTGAGCCGTAATCCACCACGCGGGCCCAGTGCGGGTTGGTAGATGTCACATGTCTCCGAATTTTTGGTTCTAGGACATGCCGGTTTTCTCCCGATGTTTTCCTTCACAGTTTTGAGAGCAGTGGTGATGAAATTATTTACACAAAGTGAAGTGCCTGCCTGGGTTCGAACTCACGACCTACAACTCATAAGTCGCGGCCGTTACCACTGGGCCACCACTGCTCTACTGTCGACTGTTCACCCAATTGAACGGTATTATTTATTTATTTACATACATATATACGCTACCATTACAGTTAGTGACTAATGTTGAAATCTGTTAATTAGCGATAACGTGGTTATATTTTTCAAAATGCAGTAAAATATAAACATTGAAACGTTGGCAATATTATGTCACGGTTAAGTAGTCACGACCTGTCAAGGTCAACTACGAGATTCCATACACAAAAAAAAAAAATATTATTGCGCTGCGTAAAAGTGGACGTAAATGATGTGATAACACAAATGGACTAAGTGTGAGTGTTATCATTTAAATATTTAATATTTTACTAAATATATTTTATTATTTGTTTAAATTAGTGAATGATGCGTGAAGTGTTTTAACATAATGCTATTTATAATACTTTTTCTTAATTATTATAATTTATAGTATTTTGCTTAGAGATGTCTAATAGTATTACATTATTTGTTCTAGAAAAATACTGTGAGTCTGTGGGTTAAGAGATGTGAGTAAGAGGGAAAACTCGCTAGTCGGAGCGCTTGTTTATGAAGTGGAAAGCTTATTTAAACAAGACTTCACATGGTGAATGAATTTGAAACAAATGGTTTCATACCAACCGGACATTTTGCTGAATGATTCAACACGTCATTAAAACTGTTCGCCGTGTACTCCACGCTATAAAGGTGCATCACCGATGCCCAGCAAACAATAACGTTTAAGTTTCGGAATAGTTTCTCCTGTATATTGCGCTATATCCGTGATTATTTAAGTATACAAAATTGAGGTTTGGTTTCAATCCGCTTTTCTTAGAGAAAATGAATACTTAAGCTAGCCTCAATATGTACGAGGGCGGCACTGAAAATTTCGGGAATCAAGGAAGTGACACAACATTACTATTTAAAAATGTATTTATTGCTTTTCGAAGTATTCTCCGCGAAATTTGACACATTTTTCCATACGATGGAACCAATCATTGAAGCAACCGTTCCATTCGGAAGTTGGGGTCTCCAAAATTGCCGTTTTGTAGGCATCCACAGCTTCTTCAGGTGATGAAAATCTCTGTCCACGCAATTTATTCTTTATTTTAGGGAAAGTATAGAAATCATTAGGGCTTAGGTCGGGGCTGTACGGCGGATGGTCTAATAATTCTATGTTTTCTTGCTCTAAAAACTCTTTTGTTCTGTGTGCGGTGTGAGAACTCGCATTGTCGTGATGGAGGATGATGCGGCGGTTGCAGTTCTCTTTACGGAGTTCAGAAGCGACCTGTAGCAAACAAATGCTAGCATACCATTCTGCATTAACCGTTCTTTGTCCCTCAAGAGGAATAGTCGTAACATGGCCGGTTTTGGAGACAAACGTGGCCACCATTGTTTTTGCAACACTCCGTGAACGAACAATTTTTGTTGGCTTTAACTCATTTTCGAACACCCAAACTCGTCACTGGTTTTTTGTTTCGGGTTCGTACGCGTATATACAGGATTCGTCACCTGATACGATGTTGTATACAGCATTTGAGGATCCTGCGTGGAATCTTTCGAGAGTTCTGAGGCACCAAGTAACGCGAGCCGCTTTTTGCTCTTCACAGAGCGAATGCGGTATCCATCGGGAAAACAACTTTTTTACACCTAATTGTTCATGCAAGATTATTTGTATTTGACTCATGCCAATGTCTAAAGTTGCCTGAATTTCGCGGTATGTCACATGTCGATCTTCCTCAATCAGCTTACTCACAGCATCAACGTTTTCTTGGGTGACTGCAGTTTTTGGACGACCTTGACGGGGATCATCACTGAGCTTGACACGTCCACGTTGAAATTCAGCAAACCAGCGATAAATTGTGGTTTTGGATGGGACATCATCACCAAATGCAGAAATCATCCGGTCAACACACTGCTTTTGTGTTAAACCACTTCGAAAGTCATAATAAATCATCGCTCTTGAATTTTCTCGAGTCAATTCCATTTTCTCAACGACTAAACAAGTTTGACAAAACCTTGTGACAAGACCGAGAATCTTTTTTTAAATAAATAAATGATATTCGATTTTTAAAACCAAGGAGTTTTCAATTAAAAAGATTTTAATATGACAGGAAAAGTGGAAATATTCCATTCACGACACTTTTAGTGCAGCCCTCATAATCTATATGCTCTAAACCAAATAAAATGTGAAATACTTAATGTAAACAAACTGCCCTACATAACCACTTATTAAAATCACTTATTTGGAAATTAAAGATCGAAGCTTAATGTTTATGGTGAAATAAATCTACTTTTTTTACATTTCTCAAGTCAAAATAAAACAAATTGCTTCTAAGTTCCTTGTTATAGTATTGCACCTACAATTTGGCTGAAGAAGTTATTTTAAATAATCGTATCGGTTTGTAATCACTTGTAACGCTTTTTTATTCTTAATCTTATATTTCAATAACAAAAATAATAAAAAAGCATCTTTTTTTAAAATATTGTTATTATAGAAATTCAAAAAAAAAAATTGGCAATAAAACTGCGCTGCATCTTATGAGATCAGAACCAAAGCCGCCTGCTTCTCAGTCCAACGCTTGGCGCCTTTTTTTTTTTTTTGTTCCCGGGGTGGAAAATCCTCATGGATGTCCTCCGCCCTGGGGCGGGCGGAGGGGTCTGTCAGACTCTTACTGACTAAAAACCACCCCGGTGTTCCATCTCACACCTACGCCGGGGTCGCGGGAACACATAATTCGTCCGCATCCCCGGCTGGTGCCGGCCCGCTTGCGCGGGCCCCGTCTCGGGCGGGGGGAGTGAGGTGTACTTCCCCCGCAACGTCTGTGAGCGGCGCGCACGGAACACTGTGCGCGCCGCCTACTCGGGTCCTGATGTTGGGGGGCGACGGATGTAACGCTTGGCGCCTACTGCTACCTAACTCGAATTTTAGCAATGCCATAAACCGGTCAGGTCACGAGCATGATGCGTGTCTAACAAAAGCGACGGAAATGTAGATGTTTTTGTTTCGTGTAGTGCGATGACTCATTACGATGCAATACGACTCTTAACGTGCCTATGCACTTTTGAACGCTTACTGTACATTAATAATGGTATATAAATAGAATAAAGGGTGCGCTAGAACGAACTGGGGCAAGTCTGCAAGTATTAAACCTCATTTTTCTGCTTAGAAAATAATAATTAAGTTAAACGAACTGCTGAAATCAGCTGTCAAGATTAAAGCTGCATATTCTTTCACTACTTTCCTAGGTTCAGATAATAATTTTAACATACCAGGCTATTGCTAAAAAAAAATTATGTATGAGAGACTGGCCAGTTACTTTGAAAGTATGATTATTTGTAAGGTACGTTCCAATTTGAAAATATCCCTCCACATTGTTTGCGATCTAATTTAAATCAGCGTGTCTCTTTCAAAAATGGATCTGCGCCGGGAACGTTTAGGCGCTATGATTTTTTACGATTTCAAGTGTCCCCTGAAACCGGACAAATCGTACGATAGTCTTCAAATGGCAGTTATGGATAAAGGCCCTACGACATCATTGCAGGTTGGATTTATCAATACGATCCAGAAACGAAGCGCCAGTCGACGGTTTGGGTGTTTCAAAACGAATTAACGCCTACCAAAGTGGAGCGATCTAGAATCGCGCTTTTTCAATTTGACTGGCTACTTGGTGTCAATTCCTTTACGAAACCAAAGAAGCATCAACGTTGAATACTTGACCAAATACTTGACAGAAGTTTTCTCTGTTGTGAGCAACAAGCGACCACACACAGGGATCCGCGCGCTACTGCTCCATCACGACAACGCGCCTTCGCACACCGCGCTCAAAACGAGGGACTTCCTCGACAGCACGCCGGTCAAAGTCCTGGGTCCACCCTCCTTACAGCCCTGACCTAGCAGCAGATTTTTTATTCCCGAAAATAAAAAATCTGCTCAAAGGGATACAATTTTCGCCGGAAGATGCGCTATCAGTGTTTGAACAAGCTGTAAAGCAGCCTTTAAAAAGGCTGTTATCCGTTCATCATTCATAATTCTCCGCTCATTATTCATTGGTTAATTTGTCCGCTTCGCTTCGCCTTGGTGGACTGTCAGCCGAACCTAGAGAAGGTTACTCATCCATACAACATACTTTCAGCCTATCATAGTACCACTTGGTACCACTGCAGGGCCCAAGCCTCCTTTCATAGAAGGAAGGCACGACCATGCTTGGTCAAAGTACCACTGCAGGGCTCGAACAAATTATAATTAGTCTTTAAAAGAAATCATAGATGGCAGCTTATGTAACCATTATGAAATTAACAATAATTAGAAAGCGATAAACGCCAGAATTTTGGCTGAAGTAAGATTCGAAAAAATCAAAACTTCTTTGTTTAAATTCTGATTTATTTAGTTACACTCATAAAGCATGTATTTTCAACAAAAAACATAAATGGAGCCTTTAACTTCAATTCGGAACCTTAAAATGATAAAAGTAGTCATCTGTAAATAAATTTGCTCAAAGTAATAGATAAAAGAAGTTGTTTGATTTAAATTAGTAACGATAATTACTAATTTAAATCAAACAACTTCTTTTATCTATTACTTTATATAGAAATATAAAAGAAATCTATTTACATGTTTTTCTGAACCCGGAACTACAAAACTTTATATAAAAGGATTGCACGAAACGTTATAAAAGTTGTTCGACTCCTAGATGGCGTTGTAAAACTACAGTCTCTGGCAATTGGTGTGTCGCTGATGCTGCTGATTTACAAAGTGACAAGGGTACATGTAGTGTACCGTCGATTTCAGTTAGTAGTGGTACTAATACTACTTTTGATACGCCTTGTAGTTTAAACTATTAGGTGCGACAACGGGTGAGCCGCATATGTTGAATGTTGTACATCAAAATATGCAGGGTCTGTCCGGCAAAGAGTTAGAGTTAAGTTTATTTATGGAGAACTATGATGTTCACGTGTTATGTTTGACTGAACACTGGTTGAAGGAACATGAAGTAGTGTTTATCGATGATGATAATTTTACCGTACAAAGTACGTTTGTGAGAAAAAGTGCTATTCGCGGTGGTTCTTTAGTTCTTGTTTCAAACAAGTTGAAATGTAAACAACGTTTAGATTTAGTTAATCTTTCTATCGAGCGCACTATTGAGTTGTCTTGTGTTGAACTAGAGCAATTCGTTGTAATCTGCGTTTATCGACCCCCTTCTGGTGATTTTATTAGTTTTGAATCGGTAATGGAGGATTCTCTGAATAGGTTAAAATCAAGTAATAAGAGTATAATTTTATGTGGAGATTTTAATATTAATATTTTAGATGTTACTCCATTAAGTATTAGACTTCTCAATCTGTTTAGGTCTTATAATTTGATTAACTTGTTTTTTGAACCAACTAGGATCACGGCATCTTCGTCAACTTGTCTTGATAATATATTTAGTAATTGTGATGCCAAAAATAAATTAGTGTTAAGTGACTTAACGTCCGACCACTGTGGTTTATTAGCTAGCTTCCCCATGACATTACATAAAAAACCGTATAAACTTGAATGCAGGCCTTATACAGCTAGTCGTTGTGAAAAGTTTAAAGATAATATAGCTCATAGAATTACACCATCGTTAGTAGAACACGAGAATCCTAACGAAATTTACGGAGCCCTTTTTGATGTTGTGCAAAAAGAATACCAGTCTATTTTCAAGACCAAAACCATTAACATTAATGGCACTTCCGTTGGCTTCAACCAATGGGCTACTCCAGGTATTTATAAAAGTAGAGCGAGACTATACGAATTATATGGTTTGAAAAAATACAGGTTTGATACTCCTTTCCTAGAGTATGTAAAAAAATATTCAAAATTATTTAAAAAGATTTGTACTATTGCGAAATCAAAATTCTTAAGTGATTCAATTAAAAGTTCCAATAATAAAGTAAAAACCACTTGGAAAATTATTAACAATGAAACGGGTAAGTCGGTTAAACAAGAAAATCAACTTGAGATTATGGTCGATAACAAATTAGTTAGTAAGGCAGCTGACGCAGCTGAGGCATTTAATGAGTTTTTTGCCAACATACCTATAACTACGACTTGCTCCTTAAATTCGTCCCCGTCTAAAGCTGAGAACCTTTTGAATAGTAGTGTGCAAAAATGTACTCGCTTATTTAGCTTCGAACATGTAACGCCTAGTGATGTAATTAACGTCTTTAACACTCTTAAGTCTAAAAACACTGGTGATTACTGGGGCATCTCCATTAAACTTTTAAGTAATATAATAGACATTGTAGCCCCCTATCTAGCTATTACTTTTAATAAATGTGTTGATCTAGGAACTTTTCCTGACCTCATGAAGAGTAGTAAAGTCATACCATTATTTAAATCTGGTAATAAAAATATCATTAGCAATTTTAGGCCTATTTCTATCTTACCAGCATTTAGCAAAATATTTGAAAAGTTAATACTTAATCAGTTGCTAAGACATTTTAACCTAAATAGCCTACTTCATAATGAACAATATGGCTTTTCAAAAGGACGTTCGACTACAGATGCGGGTGTTGCTCTGCTGAAACACATATTTAATGCATGGGAGAAATCGCAAAATGCTATTGGAGTTTTCTGTGATCTCTCTAAAGCCTTTGATTGCGTGCGCCATGACACGCTTTTGCGTAAACTACGTCATTACGGTGTCCAAAACGAAGCTCTCAACGTAATAAATTCTTATTTACATAATAGGTTCCAATGTGTAGATGTCGATGGTGTGAAATCTTCCGAGCTACCAGTTCAGTTAGGTGTACCTCAAGGCTCAATACTTGGTCCATTCTTGTTTTTAGTGTATATCAATGACTTACCATTCTATTTAAACGATATCTGTGACATTGTACTGTTTGCAGATGATACCTCTCTTATTTTTAAAGTAGACAGGAATAGACAAGATTTTGACGACGTAAACCGTGCACTTTCAATGGTTACGGATTGGTTTACGTCAAATAATCTAGTTCTCAATGCCAAGAAAACGAAATGTGTGAAGTTCGCCTTACCGAATGTTAGAAATCTAGGACCCAACATCGTCTTAGATAAAGAGATGCTTGAAACTGTGGACTCGACGGTTTTTCTGGGCATAACGGTAGATGCCAAACTTCAGTGGGGCCCACATATCTCAAGCTTAGCGGGGAGGCTCAGTTCAGCCGCCTACGCCGTCAGGAAAGTAAGACAATACACTGACGTTGATACAGCTCGCTTAGTCTATTTTAGTTATTTCCACAGCGTTATGTCCTACGGTATTCTGCTGTGGGGCAAAGCCGCTGATATTCAAAATATATTCGTCCTTCAAAAACGAGCTGTCCGAGCAATTTATCAGCTAGGAGCCAGAGTTTCTCTTAGAGATTTTTTTAAAGATATTGGTATTCTCACAGTGGCATCTCAATTCATCTTCGCCAACATCTTATATATTAGGCAAAATATACACTTATACACTAAAAACAGTGATTTTCACAATGTTAACACCAGAAATAAGAACAAACTACGTGCTCCCTTTCACCGGCTTCATAAGGTCCATAACTCATTTGTTGGGCTTGGTATAACCTTTTATAACAAGTTGCCCTCTTCTTTACTAGATTTACCTTTTAATGCGTTTAAGGCCCAAGTAAAATCCAACCTTTGTTCAAAGGCATATTATTCCATTAACGACTACTTAAACGATAAGAACTGTTGGTCGCTGTGATTAACTCAAGACAATGTTCGTGTTCTTTCTCCAGAATCAGCTTACTAACTGACAGGGTATATGAGTTCATATAATTTTTTAATTTTTTATTTGACGGTATAAGTCAATTATTTTTGTTGTCTTCATTTATTATTGACATGATCTACTCATTACAATGTTTTTAATGAGCTGTATTGCAATATATGGTTAGCTAGCGACCTCGACAATTGATAATATTATTCTTGCCTGAGCAACCAACAGCAGGTTCGTCATGCTCCCTTAGATGTCACTGCTTGCGGTAGCGTCGGGGGTCGGGTTTCCTCCTTCCCTCAAATATGGCGACGGGGGTAATGGCTGACCTTTGCGTTATGCTCGTGAACGGGTGCTGCTTGTGGTGACTGGTCGTCTTGCTGTCTTTGGTTTTATCATTGTTACAGTAATTGTTCTGTTGATTTATTTTACTTTGATGGTCCTAGTTTATCATTTATTTATTTTATTTGTTGTATAATAATTTCAGTATTGCATATGTAAGCTGCCATGCACTTTAGGCCTGAAGGCTTTATTTATGTATTTGTGTTATTTACATGCAATTTTTTTTCTTTTTTTTTGTCATTGGCGTTTCGGTAATTACTTGCAATTGTTTAGAATCAAGTTCTTCTAACTGAACAGACAGCTGTGCTGCTGGGGAGTTTGTTGCGCCACTTCTTCTTCCCAGCTAAAGCACTAGGAAGTGGTGAAGGGCGGGCTTTTTGGGGGACTGTCTTATGTAATTTTGACGTTCGAAAAGTGCTGATTCTCAGCCTAATTTGAATAAATGACTTTTGATTTTGATTTTGCCATCTGTTGAAAATTTGGATGCATTGAATTAGCCAGCTCAATAGCCAGACTTAGGGAGGTGCCATTTCGTTTTATGGGATTGGGTACGTATATTACGAGTATCTGTGGTATAGGTATGTTAGTTTGTTTTATTTTAATTAAATTAAATTTTAATGTTTTTAATTTGGTATAATATATTGTTATGATTTTTTAATGAAATAAGGAATGTTATTTTTATAAACTTATTTATTATAATTAGTTTATTTATGAATTGTGAATGTTTTTGTACTAATTAAATAGAAATTCTAAGTGGAATATTTGTTGAAGGCAAGAAATAGCGTTCATTTGATTAATATTGACATCTGTCCTTTTTTACCCGACTACGGCGAAGAAGCAAAAGTAAGGGTTGTGGTATATTTTGTTATATGCGACTATTTTGACACGCCTAGCACACACTTAACTTATGACACTGTCCCACAGGTCATGCTGAATGGCAGTGTCCTTAAAAGAGTCTCGCAATTCAAGTTTCTGGGCCACTGGGTTACCGAGACGCTTGTAGATGAAATAGATATAGATAGGGAGCGCAGGGCTCTGTCTGTTAAAGCTAATATGTTGGCTCGTAGGTTCGCGCGCTGTACTACGGAAGTAAAAGCTACGTTGTTTAGGGCATTTTGCCAATCGTTTTACACGTGCAGCCTATGGGTCAAGCATACGAAAAAATCGTACGACACCCTGCGTGTTCTCTACAATAATGCTTTAAGGGCGCTGATGAAGCTGCCTAGCTACTGTAGCGCGTCAGGTATGTTTGAAAATATTGATTGTCTTTTGAGGAAAGAACCACACAGAATGAGTGGACCTGTCCAGTCACTGCACGCATTTGTCAGTAATCATGCAGCTCAACACAGAACTTAAGGAGCTCAACGATTCGACGAACATTACCAAAGAAATGACATTTGGGTAGGCCGCATAAATTACTCAAACTGCCAGACCATGATTAAAACTAACTTTAAAAATAAAAATAGACACAAGATATAAAAAAAAAACAACAAATCCACACTGCCTTCACATTCACAATAATTAAAATATTATAATACTTTCAAAGTAAATTTTCATGTCATTGTATAGTATGTAAAAGTGTATAAAGATCCGAGAATAAACTTGGTCAGATCATATGAAGACTCTGTAGACTGGTGTCTGAAATGGTCTTTTGAGGAAAGAACCACACTGATTTGAGTGGACCTGTTCAGTCAGTGCACGCATTTGTCAATCATGGTGCAGCTCAACTCAGAACTAAGGAGCTCAACGATTCTCCTTAACTTAGTCCTTGAATGTGGCTAGGAAGTTTATTATAAAAACATATACATTGACATTTAAATGAGCCACCTATTTTCTTGAGCCTGGTAGTAGGAACAACAAATTTGTGTTAAAACTGTAGCGTAGAAACGTTTTGTTATTGTCAAATTATAATTTATGTGTTTGAATTTTGTAATGTTTTTTTTTTGTAATCTTTTAAATATTTCTAAATGTACATTAAGAAATATTTTAAAGATTACAATAATAAAAAAAACTTAATATTTTTAATTTTCACATGAATGCTTAAGAACTGGTTCTGAAATAAATTAATTTAAGTTAATTAGATAAACTAATAGCAGGTCAAATTCTTACCTAGCAAAGTCGTCATTTCTTCATATGCAGCTCAGTCCTTGCCTCAACTACGTGCGGTTATTCGCCACCTTTCGGTACCGCTACAACCTCCATTCCCTTCCCGAACACGCACACTGTTATAGAATCACTGAAAGCAGGAAAATAGGATTTAGGTTAATAAGGATAGGAACAAATAAAGTTCGAAGCGTTTATTATTCATACTAATATTACAAATGCAAAAGTTAGAGTCTGTCTATTACCGTTTCACGCTTTAACAGCTGAAAGGATTTCTATGAAATTTGCACACAGATAGACCCTGACGTGGATAACGACATAGGATAGATTTTTATTTCGGTAGTACGTTCCCGTGGGTTAATTCCTGACCTACATGTGAGCGAAACCGCGGGCAAAATCTAGTGTTGTGTTGTATAAGTCATATAAGTAAGTTATTTGCCCTAAAAAAATAACACCTTAACAACTGATTTATACTTTCTATATGAAGATAGATATATAGATACAAGGTGGTGGTGGTGATGGCTTTTTATTATGTCAAGGTCAAATTATATCAGTGGGCGAAACTTCATAGACGGAAACTACCAGTAGCCAGCTGTAGTAGTTACTTGAAATTATGAGTTAGAAAAGATTATTGTTTTATTTTTATAAAGAAATTATGAAGTAAAATTTTGTTTGATCCAGGTTAAGGCACACAATAATATAAAATAACCAAAAACAAACAGAAAGATTAGTTACTTAGTTAATCTTTATAAGATATCGATAGTTCGATACCTATCTAATTTATATTAAATTAAATCAGTTATCACGCCTTCGAAGTTTCGCTATCTAATATAATTTGGCCTTGTATAAGACGGACGTAGATTGCAACTACGTTATGTTAACGTGTGATAACAAAATATGTTATCAACATACAACGTTCACTGACGCAGCTCTAGGTCTGCGGCGCAAGATGGGAGATTCGATATGGGTGGTGTATAGAATATCCAAATTCATGTTATAAGTAACCAAAAAATACATGTTATCAATAACCAGGCACAATGTATTTGGACTCAGAACAGTTACAGAAAACTTTTTAATTAAAAATCCAATGACGACTTCGCGCCTCTTGTCGCGCTTGCAACCACTCGACCAACGCGACAATCGTTAGGTTATTGAGTGTATATCAATAAATTGCAATGGCAGGTGTGAGGAATAAGCTCTTATTTCATTGACATTTTTTTTTTACTTACGTATGCTCGGAAATAAAAATCAACAATACTTCTAATAAATATAGGAGTAAACTCATCTCTCAATAGGCTCAGCCGAGAGATAAATTCATATATAAAATCCACTCCAGATGTTGACATATATCATGACTCAGTAAATAACTTTAAAACCCAAATATTGAGGTCCCACAGCACGCAACTCGTATTTTAACCTCTGTAATCTTATAACGTCTTTTTGTATAGTTTGTGCCAGTTAATTTTTATTCCTTTCGTTTTTACCCTAACATATAATTGTATTTGAGAATGTTGGTTCACCTGTTACTGTATATGCCCAAAACCACTATCTAGTGTTATTTGATATTGTTTAAACAAAAAGAAACCTGACGTTTCATAGAAAAGTGCAATCAAAACGTATGGAACACAGTTTTTTTCTAGTTTTTTCGCTAGGGGTCTAGAATCATATGCTGAATTCATTGTTACAGTTTGTGCACGGGTTAAAAGTGTACATATTAAAAAATAAAGTAGCCTTTCGTTTGTCTGTGCAACCGCTAAGATATTCTAACTACACAATGGATTTTGGTGCAGCTTTCGCCATTACTTACAGTATTTGTCCGGGAGGCTTATGTGCCCACTTACGACGGTCTACCCTCAAGAGCTAGACGCTCACAACTGCCTACCGTCACGCGTCAGACCCTCTCGAAAGTCACCAAAGCCTACCCTCGAGTGTCAGACACTCATGCACATCCTTCTACATTCAAATGTCAGCTACCACTAAGCCAAATTAGACATTCCGTATTCAAATATTTGTTCCCAAATGATGTTATTTCCATTTAAACAAATATTAACTTTATCGCTGTGTAAATAAAGTTGATTTTAATGTTGGTGTCAAGTTGAATGACTACTGTTGAAAAACCCATACAAAATAAGATTACTTGTTTTGAAATTAAATTGCGAACGCAGGATAGATTGATAAATTGTGCTCGCATTATCGCAAATTATTGGGGGCCACTTACGTCCCGAGTAAAGATACTGTAACTTTGGAATTAATATAATTATCATTTGTTCACCAAAATTATCCTTTTTTTATTATGTGTTCCGTTTGACGTCCGAAGTCCATTTATGAGAGTGCATCGTGTTTTTCTCGCGTTTACTCGCTAGATGATGCTACTTCCGTCACGTAATTCGACCTCAGCGCCACTAGTGGCCGCACCTGGAACTAACTTAACAGCACAGAGCAAGCCGCCATTCAAAGTCAAAGCATTTATTTCAAATAGGCCCATAAAATGGCACTTTTGAACGTCAAAAATTACAATAAAAATATAACTGATTCTAGGCGCCACTTCCAAAAAGTAGTTTCGTATGGAGAAGAAGTGGCAAGAAACTCCACCGTTACTCTTTTAAAATATTTTACAATATTTGTATACATTAATTATATTTTTATATGTGAAAACGATGCACCAAGAATAAAAATACTATACCACAAGTGGAAAGAAGAACTAAAAATATAGCAAAGGCAGATAAATGAATGACGCGATAGGTACATTGTGCTCACATATTTACAAACACTGTAAAAATATATGACTTTCCTAAAATATTAACTAGGAATAGGTCAGTGTGTGAGTAAGTAAAACATAATAAAAATTAAAAAATTCAATTAGCAACCAGTGTGATTTTGTCTAGACGGGATTGTCCTATGGAGCTGGACCATCATGTTTCCAAGCATTCTTATCTTGTATATAGTCCTCTAATTTGTAATAAGCTTGTCTGCAAAGTGTACTTTTTATACGAATTTTAAATTTTCTTTCATTTAATTGCAATATATCACAAGGTATTTTGTTATAACATTTAACACAGTACCCCATAAATGATGTATGTACTTTAGCTAATCTGAAAAATGGTTGATCTATTTTATCTTTATTTCTGGTATTCAAATTATGTCTATCACTTATTTTATTAAAAAGATGTAGATTTTTTCTTACATACATAATATTTTCATAAATGAATTGGCAAGGTACTGTCATAATATTAATCCCTTTAAATAGTTCCCTGAGAGATTCGCGACGAGGAAGATTGTATATGGCTCTGACAGCTCTCTTTTGCAAAATAAAAATGGATTCAATGTCAGCAGCCCGACCCCACAGTAAAATGCCATAAGACATAATGCTGTGGAAGTAGCTAAAATAGACCAAACGCGCGGTTTCTACATCTGTTAACTGTCTTATCTTTCTAACAGCATAAGCGGCAGAGCTTAGCCGCCCCGCAAGAGATGTTATATGTGGTCCCCATTGTAATTTCTCGTCCAGCGTGATTCCTAGGAAAACCGTCTGATTAATAAATTCCAGTTTTTCTCCATTCAATATGATGTCACATTCGCTACTTCTAACATTAGGTAATTTGGTTTTTTTTCATTTAGTACCAAATTATTTACCGTAAACCAATCTTGGACTTGAAGAATCGAGTTATTCACGTCGTCCAGATTTTGTGACCGTCGGTCTATTTTAAAGATTAATGATGTGTCATCTGCAAATAACACCATCTTCGGTTGATTTTGAAGTACTTGAGGTAAATCATTAATGTAAACTAAGAAGAGGAATGGACCCAATATCGAACCTTGAGGAACGCCCATTTCCATTTCATACCCTAATGAGTTTATGCGTTTATCTTTCAGGTATGATCTAAGTAGATCAAGAGCTGTATTCCTAACCCCATAGTGCTCCAGTTTCAGAAGAAGGGTCTCATGGTTTACGCAATCAAATGCTTTAGAGAGGTCGCAAAAAATTCCAATGGCATCTTTTGCTTCCTCCCACGCGTTAAAAATGTTCTTTATTAGAGAAACACCAGCGTCAGTGGTACAACGCCCTTTGGTGAAACCGCACTGTTGTTCATGAAAGATGGAGTTTTTATTAAAGTGACGTACCATTTGATTGAGCATCAACTTTTCAAACACCTTACTGAGAACTGGTAGAATTGATACAGGCCTATAATTGTTGAGTTCTTTACTATCACCGGATTTGAACAAAGGAACTACTTTACTGTGTTTCATGAGATCCGTTTTTCCATTCGTTTGTTTGTCATGGTTGCGTCGTTTTTCTTACCGCGCGCATGTCGTTACATTTTAAATTCAGAAAAATTAGCAAACCTCCATTTCTGTTTAGGTTTCTGTAAAATTTATTTTAACTTTCGAGATTAAAGTAGAAAGTTACAATTTTTTTAATTTTAATTTTCACAATCACATGATTCATCACGAGAAATAGCTCGCAGGTTTGAAGGTTTCGGGGCGGACCCATAGTGGGGCCGTGGCGGGCCCGCCCCTGGCGAAACCTGCGTCGCCCCAGACCAGGAAAGGTGGAGTGACTGCACAGACGGCGAAGGCCCCAGCCGTGACGGAGAGACGGCCACCCCCGCCTTCTAAACCGCCTTCTAAATCTCCTCCGGCCGACGCCGAATGGCAAATTGTCGGGGAGAAGGGGAAGGTGGGTAAGGCAGCAAGGGCGGCCAGAAGAAAGCAGAGGCGGCAGCGGCGCAAGGAGCGAAACGTCGCGGCTAGGCTCCGTGCCCCGAAGTCCGCAGCTGTAGTTATCACACTACAGCCGGAAGCGGAAAAGAAGGGCATGACCTACCGCGAGGTGCTCGGCAAGGCGAGGACGGCGGTGAACCTCCAGGAGATCGGCGTCACCAATGGCCTTCGGTTGAGGGTCACTGCGACTGGGGCCCGGATGCTGGAGGTCCCCGGTGCGGCCAGCGGCCCGACCGCAGACGCTCTAGCTGAAAAGCTTAGGGCGTCCCTGAATGCGGACGAGGTCCGAGTATCCAGGCCCACCAAGTGCGCTGACATGCGTATACTGGGCCTGGACGACTCCGTGACGGAGGAAGAGGTCGTGGCTGCCGTTTTTAGGACGGGGGGGTGCTCTGCCCAGCAGGTAAGGGCAGGCACCATTCGTCCTGACTTCACGGGGATGCAATCCATTACGGTGAGCTGCCCCGTAACGGCGGCCCAAAAAATTGCCGGGGAGGGCCGAAGGCTCCTGGTGGGCTGGGTCTCCGCGCAGGTCAAACTGCTGGAACCCAGACCTCTGAGGTGCTTCCGCTGCCAAGTGGGCAACCACGTGGGAGTGCAATGCACCTCGGAGGTGGACCGCAGCGGCCACTGCTTCCGCTGTGGTCAGCCCGGTCACAAGGCCGGCTCGTGCAGTGCCGCGCCGCACTGCTTTATATGTGCGGCAGCTGGCAAGCCGGCCGATCACCGGATGGGGAGTAAGGCCTGCGTACCACCCGCCAAAGCCAGGGGCAGGGGCAAGCCCACTGCCACCGCCGTCAATGCCGCGTCCGCCGACACTGCCGCCGCCGTTGCTGCCTCCACCGTCGTCGCCGCCGCAACCATAGTGGCAGGGCCTTCACAGCGGGCTCGGGAGGGGGCTGATATGGAGTGTCAGTAATGGCCCCATTACGCCTCCTCCAGG
Source organism: Dasypolia templi (assembly GCA_963555695.1). Classification (NCBI taxonomy): domain Eukaryota; kingdom Metazoa; phylum Arthropoda; class Insecta; order Lepidoptera; family Noctuidae; genus Dasypolia; species Dasypolia templi. The sequence continues at coordinate 1,329,695 of OY743148.1, read as the reverse complement.
CGAACATCAACCACTGCGCTTCTGCTCAGGATCTGTTGCTCCAGAGCATGGCGCAGTGGTCGATTAACATCGCCGTGGTCGCTGAGCCGTACTTTGTCCCGCCCAGGGATGACTGGGTGGAGGACCTGAGCGGCTCAGTGGCCCTAATTTCGTCGGCCGCCGCCGGTACCCTGTCCCTCGAGGCCGTCAAGAGGGGACGGGGTTGCGTGGCAGCACGGTTCGGGGAGATAGTCGTGGTAGGGGTGTACTTCTCTCCGAACCGAACTCTCGCCGAGTTTCACAACTCCCTAGCGGAGTTGAGAGTCGTCGTCGTCGGGTTTCGTTCCCTCCCCGTGCTCGTCCTCGGGGACTTCAATGCCAAGAACTTGGCTTGGGGTTCCCGGCTCACGGGAACACGCGGACACGCGGGGCAGGATGGTGGAGGACTGGGCTCTGGAGACAGGCCTGGTCGTCCTAAACCGGGGTTCTGTCCCAACGTGTGTGCGTATGCGGGGTGAATCAGTGGTGGACATTTCGTTCGCCAGCCCCGCTCTGTCGCCGCACGTCATTGACTGGCGCGTCATGGAGGGGGTGGAGACCTATTCCGACCACCGGTACATCCGGTTCGATGTCTCCGCCCAGACCTCGAGCGCGCCGGTCCGACAGGCCCCGAGTGGTCCGCGGTGGGCGCTGAAGCAGCTGGACCGGGAGCTCCTCCTGGAAGCCTCGATCGTGCAGGCCTGGGTGTCACCACCGGACAGGCCTGCTGACATCAACGACGAGGCGGAGTGGTTCCGGGAGGCCATGTCCGAAATATGTGACGTGGCAATGCCCCGGGTCCAGCCCGGACGTGCTTGGCGCCAGGTGTGCTGGTGGTCGCCGGAGCTGACGGCTTTGCGCAAGGCGTGCGTGGCTGCGCGACACCTGTACACCAGACACCGCAGGCTACGTATTCGCCCTCCGAATACGGAAGCCATTCAGGCGGAGCTGTACGAGGGGTACAGAGCGGCGAAGACCGCCCTCCAAGCGGAGATCCTGCGGGCCAGGGCTCTGGCCCGCGAGGAGTCGCTGGAGACTCTGAACAGGGACCCGTGGGGACGCCCCTACAAAATGGTGCGGGATAAACTCCGCCCATGGGCTCCCCCACTGACGCAGAGTCTCCGGCCCCAGCTCATGGAGGAGGTGGTGAGCACTTTGTTCCCTTCGCGGGGGGAGCATACTCCCCCGCCCATGACTCCGCCTACTGCGGTGCCGGATGCGGACCACACTGCCGACGACGATGCTTCGGAGGTGACCGGGGTAGAGCTGAGAGTGGCGGTAAATAGGCTTAGTGCAAAAAAAAAATATACCGCCCCAGGACCCGACGGCTTACCTGGAAGAGCCTGGGTTCTGGCCATGGAGGCTCTCGGGCCTCGACTTATGGGGCTCCTAAGCGCATGCTTGGAGGAGGGCCAGTTCCCACTTCGCTGGAAGACGGGGAAACTGGTCCTCATTAAGAAGCCGGGGCGCCCTGCGGACTCTCCGTCCGCTTACCGGCCCATCGTGCTGCTCGACGAGGTGGGCAAGCTCTTTGAAAGAGTTATTGCAAACCGCCTCGTCGGGCGGCTGGTGCGGGTGGGGCCGGATTTGGCGAAGAGCCAGTTTGGTTTCCGCAGGGGGCGCTCTACGGTGGACGCCATCATGCGCGTGCGAGCCCTCACGACGGGGGATGCTGTTGCCCGGGGTGGGGTCGTCTTGGCGGTGTCTCTAGACATCGCCAATGCCTTCAACACCCTGCCCTGGAGTTGCATCAGGGAGGCATTGCGGTATCACCGGATGCCGACCTACCTCTGTCGTGTGGTCGAGGCCTATTTGACGGACAGGGCCGTCATCTACCCCGGTCACCGGGGAGAGTGGAACCGGCGAGAGATGTCGTGCGGTGTCCCACAGGGATCGGTCCTGGGGCCGCTTCTGTGGGATATCGGTTACGACTGGGTGCTGCGCGCGGACCTCCCGAATGGCGTCAGCGTGGTGTGCTACGCTGACGACACGCTGGTCCTGGCACAGGGGAGGTCGCACCAGGAGGCGGCCGAACAAGCGACACTCGGGGTTGCGACAATCGTCGATAGGATCCGGCAGTTGGGACTCGAAGTGGCCCTGCACAAGTCCGAGGCCATGTGTTTTCATGGTCCTCGGAACGCGCCACTGTCGGGTTCCCAGATAACGGCGGGAGGGGTTCACATCGGTGTCGAGTCGACGATGAAGTACCTGGGACTCGTCCTCGACAGCCGGTGGAACTTCGTGGAGCACTTCCGACGTTTGGCTCCCAGACTGGAGCGGGCTGGGGCTGCCTTGAGGCGGCTCCTGCCCAATCTAGGGGGTCCAAACGCCTCCTGCCGGAGGCTCTACGCGGGAGTCGTGCGGTCCATGGCCCTTTACGGGGCACCGGTGTGGGCGCGTTCTTTGAGGCGCCGACCGGCCCGCCGGTTGAACGCGTCCCAAAGGGTCATGGCCATCCGGCTGGTCCGGGGATACCGCACGGTCTCATGCGAGGCGGCGAGCCTCCTTGCCGGATTGCCGCCATGGGATCTGGAGGCAAAAGCCCTCGCGCACGTATGGGAGTGGCGCGAGGAGGCAAAACGCCGGGGTGTAACTCCGCTGCCGCGACAAATTACGGTACAGCGGACAGAGCTCCGGCGGGATCTCATGGCGACATGGAGGGTGCGATTGTCGCAACCCAGTGCTGGGCACGCCACAATAGCGGCGGTAAGTCCCCTCTTTGAGGAGTGGTTGGAGAGGCGCCACGGCGTCCTCATCTTCCGCCTGACACAGGTCCTCACCGGACACGGTTGTTTCGGGAGGTTCCTGTTTCGCATAAGGCGGGATGAAACGCCCGGGTGTCACCATTGTGTGGATCGCCCGGAGGACACGGTGGAGCATACGGTGGAGGTATGCCCAGCTTGGGCGGAGCACCGCAGTGTCCTCAGGGAGGCTATTGGCGGCGGCGATCTCTCGCGTCCGGCCCTGGTCCAGGCCATGGTACGGAGCGAGAGGGAATGGAAAGCCGTCACCTCCTTCTGCGAAGCAGTAATGCTCGCAAAGGAGGAGGCGGAGCGCGTGAGGGAGAGAGCCTTGCGCCCTCACGCCCCTAGTCGCCGCAGGAGACGCCCTGGGCGTCGGGAATCGCAAGCAGATTCCCGGCCACCGTAGGCGCGGGCTTGCGGACGGCGAGCCATGGGTAGCTCGCCGTCCGGTAAGGACCAGGCCCGGGTCGACGGCGCGTTGTGTTCCACGCGCGCCTCAAAGAGATGTCAGCACAAAATGACGGGGTCCGATAGGGCCGACGCCTCAGGGTCGCGGGTTATTCCACAGAGAAAACCGTGGCGCTGGCACAGGCAACTGAAGGAACACGGTGGGTTTTAGTCAGTAAAAGTCTGACACGCCCTCCCGCTCCACCCAGAGCGGGAGCAGTCATTTGATGATTGCCCACCCAAAAAAAAAAAAAAAAAAAGGTTTGAAGGTTTATCGCAACAGCTGGTGAGTCACATTAATAATCTATTTTGTGCGAATTACGCTGCAATGCAGCCGAGTGCTTCTTGTTCGACTGCGGCGCCTGCATTTGTACTAGTTATTTTCCCGTTAGATGATCCGTTTTTAAGGCCGTCAGTAGAAATTAATGACATTGGCGAGCTAAACGTATCCATCAAAGAACCATCCGTAACTAAAGCTAATCCCGATAGTGTCGCGAAGTTAGCTTCGATGCAAAGGTTTGACTCCGTGGATTGGAACTCTGTGCGGTACACTGAAGTTCAGAAGTAATGTTGCTGTTCCGGCGTTTACTTTGCTGAAAGTAAACGAGGAAATGAGACGTTTTGAAGATCCTTTTGCGCCACTTAGATGGTATCAGATGAAACGTAGCTTTGCTGCCTTGTCAAATGCCTTTTTAGCCCAAAATGAGTCCGTAAATGTAGCTTTGCGAAATTTCATAGACTGGTCTGCAAAACCTGATGCACAGTTTACATCAACTACAATTTACAATAAACTAAAAGAGTTATTTGGAAATGAATCAGAATACAAAAATATTTCTCACGACATTTTACAAATTATTTGCGGGAAGCGTGCAGAGGTTTTAGAGCCACGGCGTAAGGCGCCCCTTAAAGGTTTGAAAGGAAAATACACACGCGAAGATATTGAAAAAATACCGCCCTAGGCGGAATATATGTTCAACCCTCAAAGTTTATTGGCTTACATACAAAAAATAGGCGGGATTGAAGTTAAATAAGGATACAGTGCCTTTGCCCGGTTCAAAATTTTCGGGACGTTCCAAATCATCGATGCGTCCGAAGTCACCGGTCGCTTCTACTTCTCGTGAAAAGACCTTTGATTTTCAACAAAATAAATCGAAGCACGGAAAGACCAAAAAGCGAAATTTTGACGATAAAAAGAAAGGAGGGGGCGAAAAGGTGAAGTTAACAGGAATAGGCGCAAATCACTCGATGTTGTTGGCGGGTGTCTGATGCATTAAGGAGAAGTGTGGACCCAATTCGGGCCACCCAAGATGATACTCAAATTAATTTCTGTAGCTCGCATTCCTCTCATTCAGACACCGCCTCTTATTCTTCCAACGTTTGAAGTCGAATTCTCGAGTCCGAACCTTTAACCCCATCCTTCATATCTCCACTTTTCATTTTAACGAAAATCAGTAGAAAGCATCGGGTTATTTTCAATCGCGGCGTTAAATCGATATTTTCAACCAAAACGATTTCATCTTTTCCATCATTACCGAATGCCCAATTTTCTATAAGCGGGCGACTGGATGGTCAAGCTCGACTTAACCCAAGCTTATTATTATCATTTGCTAATTTCACAAAAACACCGCTGTTTTCTTCGCATAAGCTACGAAGGTCTGCTGCTACAAATGACATGTCCTTCTTTTAGCCTTGCCGCGGCGCCAAAAAAGTTTGCGTCAGTCACAAACTGGGCTGCCGAAGTGTCACGCAGCAAAGATCTCGGCCTCGTCCTACATTTAGACGACTACTTGATAGTCCACCAAAGCAGGGAGACTTAAGGGGGAGTGTAAAAGCTCGCGTCCAGTTAGCAATAGAATTCCTCACGTCCCTAGGATGGCATATACATTTAGAAAAATCTATACTAATCCCGGCAAGAGAGATATAGAATTCCTGGGAATTGTCTGGGACACGCAAGCCAACTCCAAGAGTTTGCCTTCAGACAAAGTTTCCAAAATCCGTTAGCAACTGGCAGTTGGACCCTAAAGCAGGCGTAACGCCTCTCAGGGTACCTTAACTTTGCGACCTTCATCACCCTCCGAGGAAGGTTGCATTGCCGTACGTTGCAGCGCCACAGCAATCGACTTCAGCGAAGTTCACGGCATCCGGCTCAGTTCACAGACGAAGTACGACAAGAACTAGATTGGTGGGTAAAAAATGTCATCCAGAAATCTCGCATTCATCCCAAGAGCTCACTAGTGAATTACCTTGTCAGAGATGCCTCAGATATTCGTCGGAGGGCCACAGTGAACAACAAAACGCTAAATGGTACGTGGAATCGCCATCAACTAAATTGGCACTGCAAACTAAAAGAGTTGTTTGCAGTGATTATCTTCAGAGGCAAATGCTCTAAAAAATTCAACCGTTTTCTTACAAAGCGACAACATAACCGTAGTGTATATACCAATATTATAAAGAGGTAAGATTTGATTGTTTGTTTGTATTGAATAGGCTCCGAAACTACTGGACCAATTTGAAAAATTGATTTACCATTAGAAGCCGAAATTATGTCTGATGAACGTAGGCTACTACTTTGTTTATTCGAAATCCACTTGGAAGAAGTCGCGGGCGAAGTGCTAGTCGTACATTAAAAACCAGGGCGGAACGAAGTCACAAAATCTCTTGAAATTAACGCAACGGTTACTGGCACTGGCGGACAACCTGATTGTCATACTAGTCCCTCACTACCTTCCGGGACAGTACAACACGGAAGCCGATCACCTCTCTCGAAATCGAGCCGGCTTCGAATGGCATCTGCTGAGCGAGGCGACCAACAAAATATTCGCCGAGTGGGGAACTCCAAACATAGACCTGTTCACCTCACAAGTCGCTCACGTCATGTGCAACTATGTTCCTCTAGACTTATCAGACTCGAACGCTTGCTTTCACGACGCTTTCAGCAGATACTGGAGTTACGACCTCGGATGGATTTCTCCTCCACCAGCCCTGCTCCCACGTATGTTACCTCAACTCGGCGAAAGGAAAGTTCATAATAGTAGCACCCAAGTGGAAGAAACCCTTTTGGCGGCCAAATTTGAAGAGCCGCGCCCTAGCCATAGCTATGAAAATCAGGGACCTGAAGAGATCATTGGTGGACACGATGACAGGTCGTCCCCCAGCTCAAGTGCACAACCTACAGCTGGAAACCTGGCTCATTGCGGCTGGGACTCTCTAACCCGAAATGGGTCAAATGAGGAGAATCTACTTTTGTCAACGTGTTGGTGAGCTTCAACACTCAAGACTTATACACCCATATGGAGCAAATGGGTACTGTGGTGCAGTCAAAGTAACCTAAATGGTCGTCATCCGGCACCTGCCGATGTAGCCCGGTACTTAGCAAAACTTTTTCTTGAGATTCGATTAGCTTACAGTACTATTCTTGTTCACAAATCAGGTATAGCATCAGTTTGTGAAACTCTGTCCGATATTAAAATTTCGTCAAATCATTTGGTTAAACATATTTTGAAAGCTAACTAGATATATTCCACCAAAATTGCCTATATGGGACGCAAAAATAGTAAAACAAATCTTAAAAAATTCTGATGTAAATTTGCAAACCTTCTATGATGATTCCAGGCGTACTGCCACTATATTGTTGCTGGCCTCAGGTCGACGGGTTTACGATTTGACTCTCTTACCTTATGATTCCAACAAAAAAATAAGAATAATGGGGATTTAATAACCTTGCATCCGATATTTGGCTCAAAGACTGATTCGTCGTCATACCAACAATCGTGTTGGACATTGCTACCTTCACCAGACAGAAATACAAAATCTTTATATTGGTTTAGAACATTAATAGATATTTCAAAAAACGTCAGAGGTTCCCTTAAAAATTTATTTATTACCACAAGGGAGCCTCGTAAACCAGCTAGTACTGTAATTATAGGCGGATGGATAAAACGAATCCTTTCTGTATCCGGAATAGACGCTACTCCTGGTAGTTGCAGATCAGCAGTTTCATCTCTAACTGCTTAGAAAAGTACCCAATTAATGATATTCTAGCTGAAGCTAACTGGCTAAATGTCAATAATAGAACTGAATCAGAAAAGTCATTTTCTCAATTTTTTTGTTACAAATTGAAACTTTTTAATATGGTTTACAAAAAGTAAACTTATTATCATTAATCGAGTAATGCCGAATCTTGTTTATTGGAAATTGATAACCTACTTTTGTTTTTTTTTTTTTGCTTTTACACAATTATTAAAATAATTGATAACATTATTGCGTCTTACTAAGCAAGCCACCAGGAGATAACAAATAGATCACTCATAAATAGACTTCGGACGTCAAACGGAACACGTAATATAAAAAATTACCTTCAAACATAAATTTGTATTATGTTTGCTAAGACGTCCGAAGTTCAAATATTTTTTTCCTGGTGTATACCATCATCATCATTACTATTATGAGCCCAACAATGACAAACGAATCACGGCTTGCTCTGTGCTGTTAAGTTAGTTCCAGGTGCAGCCACTGGTGGCGCTAAGGTCGACTTACGTGGCGGAAGTAGCATCATCTAGCGAGTAAACGCGGGAAAACACGATGTACTCTCATAATTGGACTTCGGACGTCTTAGGAAACATAATACAAATTTTATTTGAAGGTAAATTTTATACGTTTTATATATTTTTGGACTAGGCACACACAGTTATTCGATGTACCGCATAGTTGTACGAACTTCCTCCCCTAATTCTGTGATTGGTAGGATAATTAAGAAATTTTAACAAGAAATTCTCTCAACTTGACATATTTAACACCAAAAAAGGTAAATTCGGGAAACTTTTAGTAACTTTTGTGTGCGACGAATTGACTAACAGTTCTAAATAGTATTGAGTAAAGTACCCATACATCATTACAACTCACACACACTCCTACACACCCACCCACACTGCACACCTGGGTATGTTTGGATGGTGCTAGCCTGTCATCCTGTTCGTTTCTGGGCATAAAATAAGTGGAGCTACTAAATTGTAAATCCGTAATTGGCTGTAAGATAAATTTATTAATTTTAAGTGAAATTGTTAAAAGGCTTTGGATTTTGTGAATAGATAAATAAATTAAATTATGAAGAGTAACTTTTTATAGTTACCTATTGTGGTCCAAAAGGTCCATCCCTTGAACATCAGCAACATCCGTATGTGTTTGGTGCAAGTACTTGCATTCTATCCCCTCTTTGCTTATCCGCCATCTAAACAATGAGATCCTCTGATCAATCGAAGTGGATAACAGATAATTATCCACCAGAGACAAGCCAGATATCTGTGAGCTATGGTAGTTTGAACTATTCCAAGTATGTAGTACTTTTGTAGAGCTCAAGTCATTCTTGTCAGGGATTTCCAGTACCATCATATGGATAGCATTGTCGTCACCACCTGTGGTTATAAGTATTTTGTTTTCTGATAAAATGCTAGTGGCTATACTATTTATGCCTGATTTGTTAGTTTTTGTTGTGAAAAATGGCTCTAAATCTGTTTCTGTTATGGTGTTTCCATCCCAAAATGTGACATCCCCTCTTGTTGTACAAGTTATTAGGATATCTTTAGATAGAATGTTAATGGCTTTGGTTTTCAGTATGCATGTTTTGTGGTACTTCGATTCTTTTACATACTCCACCTTTTTGCTATGTTTTTTAAACGAGAACACTCTAAGATAAGAATCTGAACAGCCAGCGAAAATTTTGTAGCCATATTTACTTTTTATCAAATCCAAATCCATGATTCTCATTTCAGGGTCAAAGTCAATGGAACAATTCCTCCATGTTTGATTACCTTTTCTCTCTTTATCAGTCCCTTTAATTAGATAATCTATTATATCTTCAGATTTAATATTGATTTTGTGGTGTTCTTTAGATAATTTAATATCTTTTATGCATAACTGTGCTCTTCCCCCTGCAGATAAAACTAATAAATGGTTGTTTTCTAAAGGAAATGTTTTTAGAGTTCTAACACTAGATAAATGTTTGAAACAAACTTCGTCTTTAAAGTTCATTTCTGGATCAACACTAGAAATTCTCAGTGTAGTGTCTTCTCCACCTGAAATGAATACTCTTGCATTATCAACTGTATGTGCTTTCAAGCAATTCACTTCTTTAGCATGTGATCCATTTATCATATTTCTAGACACAATTTTACTTAGTTGGAATGTATTGACATTGATTTCTGCATTTTTCAAATAGATCAGTTTTATGAATTCTTCATAGTTTCCATCTACTTTATCAAAGTATCTGACTGCATCCCAGGATCTGTGTCCACCTCCACAAGGCACTTCTAGTATTTTGCTATTATCCTTTACATTATGTACAACAAAAACTCTTTCTTGGAATCCACAGACTATATTCTCGTCTTTATCTAAGAAATTTTCGACCCATTCAAAAGTAAGATCTCTGCTGCTCATATATTTTACAGTATTATCATCAATACTAAAATATTTGATGGTACCATCTCTCCCTGTTGTTATAATATTATTATTTCTTATATTTATAGATGTGGGACCATATCTTCCATGCATTTTAGGAAAACTCTTGACAGGATATTTCTGGCCTTTTACAAAAACGTGTATATTGCCACATCTGTCTCCAAAAACGAAGTTATTGTTCACTGAATCTATTGCAGAAGCTGTCAGCCATCTTTCTTTACAGTTCGGTAGAACAAAGTTGGCATGGTCTTCTACTTTCGCATTATTTGAAGTTAGGACAGTTATATTGCCATCTCCAAAACAGAAAACTAAATGTCTGTTCCCAGCCCATTGCATTGACAAAATCTTTCCTCCTTGCAATTTTGTATCAATAACATTTAAAATAAAAGCGTCATCTTTACATTTTTCCACAAATACATCTAGTTTGCCATTCATATCTGCAACAGCAATCAATTGCTTACAAGACGATAGTGATAGCAATTTATAACTTGAATCATGATTCAATTTATATTCAGTCTCATTTTTGTTCATAACATCATAGAATATCAAGTTATTTTCGTCCATTACCAATAAGTTCCTTCTAGCAGTGAACACAATCTTTTTGGGTGTGGCAACACCAATATCAATAACATCATCATGGCAGTAATCAGTGGCTATGGTTAGGGGATGTAAAATAACTCCACAATCACCTCCACCAGTGACTAAACTATGGCCATCAGTGTCTACAGACCAGATGCAACCATTCTGATGAGTTAGGGCCTTTTTCAGCAACTTGCCATCATAATTCCAGTAACAAATAGCGGAATCTTCACCTACTGAAACTATTATATGATTTGTTATACTACTCCTCATAACCCTAGCCAAATGGCCATACATTTCATGTTTACAAACTATGTGTATGCTCTCCCAATATTCTGCTGTGTTATATGGGTGTAATGATGTGGTGTTAGGACCCCATATCCTGACTGATCTATCATCAGATGTTGTCACTATTGTGTTCTTATTTTGTTCACAGGATATTGAGAATATAACTCCCTGAAAAGAGATTGATTACTATCATACAATTGAGTGTCCCATATAGAAGCCATATTACCCCAAGTCAGGTAAACCAGGTGATTTTATAAAACGCACAAACCATATTTTTATTTAGGTTTTCATCTTGCAGGCTTATCTCAAAAGTCTAGTAAGTTTTAAAATTGGAACTGTTATCACTTTTTAGTAACTTATGATACCTACTCAGCCCTAGAAATCCTTAAAAAACTTCCATTCAAATTTTTGTATGATATACCTTATGTCCTTTCAAGTTATGTAATGGTTGATCCCCACTACATTTGTGTATGATGACATCAGAGAACACTGTGCCAGCCATCACAAGGACATCATCCTGCAGTGGAAGCAGCAGTCCACTGTATAATATTGAGTTGTCTCGACTAACATGTTGAGATATCAGTGTCTGTGTGATTGTGTTCCATTTCTGTAATTTAAAATGACAAAATTTATTAGTTAAGTTTTAGATAAGAATAATTTCTGATCGGTTTAGTCATTATCTTCTTGGATTCATATTAAATTTAAATAAACAAGATTTACACAGATAAGGACAACTTTAACACTATAAAACAGCATTTTATTCATGAATTAAATTAAACTTTTACTGAAATACCTTTTTTTACAGAGATTAATAAGAAAATGTTCTCATAAATCTCATCCTACATGATGAGATTTATGAGAGCATTATCTTATTGCTATTTAATTACATATTCTTACCTGGACCACATTGTGTGCTGTCAACAGAGCAACAATTTCATCATCAACCCACACTGCTGAGTGAAGCCAGTCATCACAAACTATCGGCTCAAACACTCTATAAAACATTACATTTCCTTCACCAGGTTGGTCAGAACAATCCGCCGAAATAACAGTGAACTGTTTACTACCAAATACTAATAATACGTCTCCACATTGAGCAGGCACAAATCCATAAATTTTTTGACCATGTAAGCCGCGTATTCTTTGTAATAACTTTGTAGATGCCTTGTCAAATATGTTTATTGTGCTTCCAATACCTGGAAAGAGTAATTCATGAGATATATGATTGTTGGAAAACAGTAGTGGTAACAGATATATTTTCTAAAAATATTGTAACCTGAAAACTCACCGGCAAACACGAGATTTTTGTAAAACTTCACAGCAGTAACATCAGTGCGTGTTAGTAAAGACATTTCTGTACGAAATTATTCTATGAATTCGTAAATAATTTGTGTTTTTTGGTAAAAGTGTGCACTGTTTGCCTTTTCGCAATGTAAATAAATTCCACCATGTGTTTTTGACATACGCCGCATTCCGACCCTGCATTCCGAGTAAGACAATAATCGCTGACAGCGCTCACATCGATAATTTGCGTTCCGATTTAGATATCACGATTATGACAGCTGACAATTCGCTCACAGTGATATTTCTATAAGGCATGGTCGGCGTTATCGCAAGATGGCACATGTAATGACGTCCCACAGCACAGGACATCGTTATCGCGCTCACGCTAATTCGGTACGGACGTAAGCCCGCTCAAATCGATTACATCCTAATTCGGAAAGCAGCCCGAGTTATGCCTTTATTTATACTATCATGGCTGATGGAATGATGGCATGTTTCCGCAATGCCCTGGAACATTATTTCTATTAGTCACATTTTGGCATTCGACAATAGGCTGCATTCCGAATTGCGCTGTAAATGGGATCGATTTGAGGGGGCTTACGTCCGTACCGAATTAGCGTGAGCGCGGTCGCGTCGCGATTACTGTGTCTCGTCTCGTAAATCGACATAGATGACGTCGAAGAAATTTGTGGTGTAAACACAAAGAAATACTGTAAATCCAACCGTGAGTATTCGAGTTAATATAGCTGACAAGCATAACGGGCGACCAAATTCTGTCATGGTCAAATTAGGGCAATAAAATAGGGAGTGTCAATGTGTTGAACTTCTATTTTCGTAGAAATATTCAATCGGTCTTTCTTGTGCTAGGTTTGGGGTCATGTTATAAGTTTTGACGTTGAGCGAGCACTGTGAGCGCGTTCACGTGCGTTCCGAATTGTTATTCTCAGCTGTCATAATCGTGATAACTAATCGGAAAGCAAATTATTGATGTCAGCGACTTTGAGCGATCGGAAATTATTGGTAAATGTAGGTAAACGTTCCGTTTTTGGTTGAGGAAAAAAAGGTACCGGTAAAATTAAACAAAGCTAAAGTATTCCACAAAAACAGCATGTCGATTGTATAAAGATCTCACAGTGAAGACTTGCGTGGATTGAGCTGTCAGTCTCATCCCGTCTTGATCAATACATAGCAATCAGTGGCACTAACAGCTCACTCCACGCTCACTTCACCTAAGTATTCACGGTGGTTACAGAATAGCACTACAGAGACAAATTTCCATTAATAATATAATAACCTGTTTAAAGTCACTGCTTTAAATCTACTATTATTTATTGGTCATATCAACAAGTGTACAATGGGGAAGGTCGGGCAAAGCTAATTGTAGATGGCGTGACCATAGCTAGGTCCCTACGGCCTACAATAATTTTGACATTTCGTTCATTCATTTAATTTTATGTTCATTCACGAGTTTGATTTTATTACACTATTTCGTTATTTTCGGTGATTTCGGTATTTTAAATCAAGTACTTGACATGGAAAGTGTCAGAATTTTAAACCTTGAATATTTCCTAGTAATCATTTCCTTCAAAATGTTTTGGACATAAACTCGATCTCAAAAAATCTCTACGAATAGCTTTAAATCACAATCTTCTAATTTTAGGGGCTTTCGGGAAATTGTAGACTCCAATTTCGGAGTATCTAGGAACACAACAACGCGTCAATTTTCACTAAAATAAAATAAAACCACATCACGCCTTGTATTATTAGCTTGTGTTGGGAACTAGCTACGACAGCGCTATTTTGACAGTTGCCTTCCCCATTGTCATATTATTTTAATAGTAATATTGTCATATTATACAAGTGTCATATTATTCGAAATACTTTAAATCCATTTTAAATGTGGCATTCGACGACCGTGCGTGGCTGCAAGCCACACTACCCATTCGTTTTGGTGGGCTCGGCGTCCGCAAAATTTCCAGTGTAAGCCTACCGGCGTTCCTGTCCTCGGTCCATAGCACCGAAAAGTTAACCACAAGAATCTTAGCCCGTTCTCAGGTTGACTCTGAAGTGCCGTGTTTGACCGATGCGGTGTACGCCTGGAAAGTGGCTTGCCCGGATACGGTTCTGCCCGAGAACCTGTCTTCCCAGAGACAGTGGGATGAGCCGCTCTGCAGATTGGTACGGAATAATCTCATCTATACGTCCACCAATACTGCCGAGCGTGCCCGTGCGTGCGTGCGCCGTGCGTGCTGGCTGTAGGTGAATGGGAGTCGGGCCTCTGGCTTCAGGCGCTACCGTCACCCAACATAGGCACTTTGCTCTGTGACTACACATTCCGCCTCGCTACTTGTTTGCGTCTGGGCGCTCCTTGCGGGGCTCCGCATCGCTGTCAATGCCTTTGGTGTGGGATGCAACCTGCGTCGACACCCTCGTGTCATCCCATCTTCCTAGCACGGCGGGCTGTGCCGGGGCGCTGCTGCAGGAGCAGAAAACCTCAAACGGCGCAAGTATAACAACCTTATTGGGAGCTATATGTTTGAACCGTTTGGGGTTGAAACACTAGGTCCTTGGGGTCAGAGTGCTCATCAGTTATTTCGGGACATCGCCAAACGGTTGGTCGACACTTCTCGTGACCAGAGGGCTGGCCCATTTTTTGCCCAAAGAATAAGCACTGCCATCCAACGTGGCAATGCTGCCAGCCTTTTGGGTACTTGTCCCGTTGACAGCGATGCGGACGTTTTTTTGCTTTCCCCCCTTCTATATGTTGTATACATTTGTACATTATATATATATATTTTAGTGTTAGCTTGTATATTGTACCTTAAAACTAAACTGTAAATGTATCAATTAATTGAAATAGATTATTATTAAATGTTTTCGTAACTGTGTTCATATTGGATTGAAGTGGATTATGGAATCAAACACTTGTAAAATGTAATGTCGTATAATCACGGTAAAACAGGTAAAGGTACACTAATGTAGTAAAATACTGTCACGGGAACTATTAAAACTAGAATAAAACCGTTATCAGAAAACACGTGTCGGTTAGCGCTCGACTTCGCGCGGCGGTTCGTGACGTGTACGCGGGTGCCTTCGGGCGCGGCTATGCGTCAACCATAGATAATACACTATATAATATCGTCAACTACCCGCACTGTCGGTGGCGCTGAAAGCGCGCGTGAGTGTCGCGGGTGTATTATCGCTATGCTCTCTTATGCCTCGAGTGCATAGTCGTTAAAGCGAGAGGGAAGACCTACGCGGCGGCGTCCGGAACTACGGGGGCTTGCAATGTCAAATTATGCAATGTCAGTGTACAATTGAACAGAACACACTGAACAACAAAAAAATCAGTTTCTGTTTTGAATTGTAGTAGTAAACGGATTGTGGCCATTAAGGCAGTGATTGGGGAGCGCTCTATTATTGTTTTCTCTGTCTATATGCCTACAGATTCGCCAGATAATTAAAATACGTTTACTGATTTTTAAAGTGAGAAAAGTGCTATTGTAGCGAGCTATGATGTTGAAAACGTGTGTGATTTAAAATGTGACCAAGAGTGCGTATATGATCTTTAAGGCCGCTGCACATACGGGTATTTGAATGATCTACGCGGCCTAAATTATATTATGGTCAATATTGGTTTTAAACGATATTATTCAATAAAATAACAGTTTTAATGTTACATCGAGTCATATTTATTAAAAATATTTAAAAGAAAACTATAATTTCTCACTTTTCAGACAAATTTTTGTCAACGCTTTCTGAACAATGATCAGGTTCGTTCGGATTCGGTGCGGTATTCGGGGAGGTATTAGTAGACCAATTGTTTCTGGCAAGAAGGAATTAAGTTTTTTACTTTTTACGCGTTTCATGCTACTTAAGAGAGGGTGCGAACTCAAAAGAAGCCGATTAAAAATCTCCCGGTTGCAATTTGGTCTTGAAAATTTTCGAGCGAAGTTTTGGCGGTATAATTTAAAATGCTTATTTCGCGCTTCCGCGGCCTCTTCTGAAAGCTGCCCAATAGGCAACAATGCATTTTTTATAACAACTGCACCATGGATCAAAATACATTGTTGGTGACATGGGGTGCCCAGCGTATAAATTGACAATATGCGAGCGGTATCTAATGCATATTTGTCGATTTTGTCTAGATCAATTACATGTCCACTCGAAATCGTTTCAAGTATGTCTGTATATTAGGTCATGACTGATGCCCGTTATATCATAAGCGAATTTTGGGTCTTCAAAAAATCTTCACGTGTGTCTGGTGATTTCTTTTAATACATCGGAAGCATTTCGTTTTCCACTTTTCCGTAACTCAATCTGAGCAGCATGAACGATCACTTCTTCCCCCAGATTAGACCGAATCTCCTTAGTTTCCCTCCTTTTAGTTCTTTCACTTGACTCTCTAAATAACTTAGGTGGGCGGCCTGGCCGATTTTGTGCAACCACGGGAATCTCAATAGAGGAACTATTGAGATTCCCGTGGTAAGCTACGAATCATTGTTTTACGAAATACGTCTTCCTTCTTATGAGTGCTTGACCACCTTTGTTTTAGTTGGCTTTTGAAGTGAGAAAAGGTGCGTTTCAAGCTGTTAATTTGGTCGGCTGAGTACCCTTCGCATGACAGAAACTCCTCATGTAAGAAAGTCAGTGTTTCTTCCAAACTAGGCAAATCAAAGCTCTGTATGCGGTCGAACAAGTATTTACGGGTCACCTATTTTGCTCCCGGGGTATTTTGTGAACATATAACAAATATAAACAGACTTTGTATACAAATGCACTTAACATACATAAATAATGACTTCGGTTTTCGTAAAAAAATACAGTATCAATGAAGGACTTATCCGCGACTTTCTGCGGCAATTTTTTTAGTTATTTACTACTGAAAGCTTTAATCTTTCGACTGTATCAAGAATCATGACAGGATCTTACTTGGATGTATGACAAAATCCCTTTTAAACACAAATAATAGCCTAAAAATTACTCCAAGATAAGCGAGACTTATGATACATTAAAACTAATAATCTCAATTATAAAATATCGAAATTCTATTTTTAATTTGTAGACCTGCTGTGTCAGGATCCATAACTTTTTTTCGAAATAAAGGCAAAATTATAAATATTGACTGTATAAAGTAATTATTTGCACACAAACGCCGAGAACAGACACATTCACCAAACGGGACGATCGAATTCCGACGGACTGCTCGTGGAAGCGAGGCGTGCACGGAGGAAAGACGGGAGGGGCTGGGTATTGTTCTCTTACCTTTCGCCTAGCGCAGGTAGTCGTTTTTTTATTTCTTATTATTCTGAATTTTGTAAATTTGAATTATTACCGCGTAGATCATTCAAAAATAAAATAAAATAAAATAAATAAATACCCGTATGTGCGCTGGTAGGTGTCCAGATTCTGTTCCGGAAATAATAAGGCTGAATTGGCTCCCGTTAAAATGGTGGCAAAACTTAAATATCTTAGACCTTAAGGATGATATAGACATTGGGAGGGAGCGCAGGGCACTAGCAGTCAGAGGTAACATGTTGGCTCGTAGATTTGCTCGGTGTTGTGACCAAGTAAAATTACTCTCTTCAAGGCCTACTGTCACAGCTTTTACAATCTTTGGGTCAACTACAACAAGAGATCGCTGGATGCTCTGCGCGTGCAACACAATAATGACATGAGACATGCGTGGAGTGAGCTGTCAGTGTCACCCCGTCTTAGTCAATCCCTAGCATCAGTGGCACTGACAGTTCACTCCACGATCACTTCACCTAAGATTTCACGGTGAGATGATTACAGAATAGCACTACTGGTCGTCCACGTCACTTCACCCGAACTTGCGGTGAGGTGCGAGGGCGGCGGAGCAGGGGGGCGCGCGCGGCTTGGCGGCGCTGCCTAGCAACAACATAAACTACCTTGACTATACAAAACCAGCGCCATATCCTCCCCCTCTTTTTTTTGTTCCCGGTGTGGAAAATCCTCATGGATCTCCTCCGCCCTGGGGCGGGCGGAGGGGTCTGTCAGACTCTTACTGACTAAAAACCACCCCGGTGTTCCATCTCACACCTACGCCGGGGTCGCGGGAACACATAATTCATCCGCATCCCCGGCTGGTGCCGGCCCGCTTGCGCGGGCCCCGTCTCGGGCGGAGGGAGTGAGGTGTACTCCCTCCGCAACGTCTGTGAGCGGCGCGCGCGGAACACTACGCGCGCCACCTTCTCGGGTCCTGATGTTGGGGGGCGACGGATGTCCCCGAATCCGTCGCCCCTGGACCCATTTAGGGGGGCCGGAAGAGGGCGTTGTCCGCCCTCCTCCGACGCCCGGTGCGTCTGCTGCGGGCCTGGTCGAGAGTTGAGATCTCTCTCTCCCTTTCCGCAGCCTCCTTCCACAAGATGACCGTCTCGCAGAAGGAAACCACCGCGTCCCAGGACTCGACGCTGCCGACCATCGAACTCACTACGATCGGCAGCGACAGATCACTGCCTACTTCTGAGATGAGGGCACGGCGCGGCTCCTCCCAAGCGGCACACTCTGCCAGCGTGTGCCACGCCGTGTCCTCCCGGCAGTCGACGCAGTGGTGACACCGGGCGTCCGGCTCCCCGTTTATGCGACACACGTACTTCCCGAAGCAACCATGCCCCGAGAGCACCTGCGTCGCCCGAAACGTCAGGGAGGCGTGCCTTCTCCCGAGCCAGCGGTCGAGCACTGGCCGGATCGCCTCGATGGTGCTGAGGCCGGCGGTAGGGCGTGACAGCCTCACCCGCCATTCCGCCACAAGGACCTCGCGGAGCTGCAACCGACGCTGCTCGATATGTTGCTGCATCGGTCGCTCGCCCCGCTCCCGCGCTGCCTCGCGCCACCGGTACAGTGACGCGAGCACCTTCGCCTCCAGGTCCCAGGGCGGTGATCCGGCC
This sequence comes from Dasypolia templi, assembly GCA_963555695.1. Taxonomy (NCBI): domain Eukaryota; kingdom Metazoa; phylum Arthropoda; class Insecta; order Lepidoptera; family Noctuidae; genus Dasypolia; species Dasypolia templi. Next base: position 1,310,971 of record OY743148.1, on the reverse strand, counting down.
AGTGCACAACCCGCCTCGAAGGAGATCGTGCGATACCCCCGAATGACTGACGGCCATCGCCCGGTGCGGCTTGCGCAGGACAGCTATGCTGCCGGCCGTCAGGTCAGACGCCCAGATCGGCGCTCCGTAGAGCGCCATGGATCGCACGATCCCCATATAGAGCCGCCTACAAGTGGCGCTCGGGCCCCCCAGATTGGGAAGCAGCGTTGGCCGCGCCCAACAATTTGGGCGCCAGCCGCCGGAAGTGGGGTCCGAAGTCCCACCGGCTGTCAAGCACCAGATATTTCAGCATCCCAGATATTTCATGGTGGGCTCGACAGCGATCCGGACCCCCCCAACCACAATGTGTGATCCGGCCGGCGGCGCCCGCCGGGGGCCATGAAACACCATGGCCTCCGACTTGTTGAGGGCCACCTCCAGGCCGAGGTGCCGTATGCGGCTCACCGTCAGTGAGACCGCCGCCGTCGCGAGCAACGCTGCCTCCCTGTGCGAACTCCCCCGGACCGTGACCAGCGTGTCGTCCGCGTAACACGTCAGGTCCGCGCCCGGCGGGAGCTCGCCCCTCAGCACCCAGTCGTACCCGATGTTACCGTGCCGTACGCGCGGCACGGCCACGTGCACGCCCGCCACGCACGGCAGGCGCGGCTCGTCCAGCGCCGCCACCAGCGTGATGGCGCCCGCGCCGGCGCCGCCCCACGACATGGGCTCCAGGGACACCTGCACCACGGGGAAGTATGAGGAAGGCGTTGGGTTGGAGTAAACATGGAGCGCGTCAAGGAGTGCGTGTGAGTGTGAAGAAAACATTGAGCAACACGTGGAGTGGCCATAGCGTTTTTCCCCGACACAGAATTGTCAGCGCAAATCTGCGCCACGTACACTTTCTCAAACTCCCACACAGAAACAATCGTCTGTCACCACGAAACTCACACAAATAACAATACACCAATAGTCTGCATCATTCAGCCGAAAGACGTCCACTGCTGGACATAGGCCTCCCCCAAGCATCGCCACTTCGAACGGTTCTGCGCTTCACGCATCCACCAATAGTCTTATTCATAATAAAGCCATTCGCTTTATAAACCAATTTTACCCTCTCCCTTTGTCTCAAACTTCGTTTTTGTTGAGCTTCTTAAGTTCTGTGCAGAACTGCATGATTACTGACAAATGCGTGCACTGACTGGACAGGTCCACTCATTCTGTGTGGTTCTTTCCTCAAAAGACCATTTCAGACACCAATCTACATGGTCTTCACATGACCTGACCAAGATTATATCTAGACTTTAAAAGAGACTGTGACCTCTAAGTTTGTTTCGGCTTTTCTTCTCAGAGTAGTCAGATAGGAAACGCCGATCTCATATAGTTTTTAAAATATGATTGACGTGTTAAAGTGTTTGTACAAACCTACTTACAGAAATAAATCATTTATCATTTTATCTTGACAAAAAGGGACAAAACAGTTCGATAGCTAAAATAGGTTTAGAGAGTGAATGTCTTTATTATGAAGACTGTTACAATTTAACACACACATAGATACATTCTGTGTCATAACAGTGTAATGATGTGGCGGAACTACATTGACAACTTGCGTGCAGCTATGGCTGTACCAACTCTCGATACGCATTATCGATAAATTCGAGAACTTTGAACGCATGGATAGGGTTCGGTACGATGATGTTACCGGCCAAAAACATTTAATTTAAAGTAGGTTGCCAAGACCTACATAACGCTTTCACTGTTAAAAAATTATCAGATCGAATGAAGAGGCAAGACCCTAATTCTACGAGCCTTACATCTTGGTCAAAATGTACGGCTTGGCCGTGACGCGGCCGCTGCATAGACACTAATAACACTTATGGTAAAGAAATTAAGTCCCTGGTATTTAATGTGTGTGTAAAAAACATACAAGATCTTACCTTAAATCATGAATCAAGTCTGGCGATTTCACCCTGTAGAACATCTGGAATTTCTAAAGGTGGCTCCTCTAATTTTTGGACTTTTTGCGGTGTCGGTAGATTTCTAGAAAACAAATAAACAGAATTGATGACAAATAATTGAATTTCAGATAATACACCTGAGGCAAATGCAAGGTACATTTCTTACAACGGGCGGAAAAATCGCCAGATTTTCAGTTCTTCCCCATTAGCATGGCCAACTGCCCTCAAATGCCCTTTACATGGTTAACGAGAATTCGAAGGTAATTTTACGTATGAACACACAACACAAACATTAATGGAAATAAGAATCTTTCATTGTAAGTTTAAGTTAACATAACTTAAATAAATAAAAAATGAAAAAATACAGAGAAATATCACTCTCACCTCATTTCTGGTCCATTGAGTTGGTCTAGTGCAGATCCGAATGTACGCTTGAGTGTGTGGTTAGCCAGCGGTGATTGTAAGCAATTGTTCACCACCTCTAGTAGAGGATTGAAGATTTGTTCCTGTAAGTGCAAAGTATTTCGTATTTTGGGAGAATGACGTCATAATAGTATTTGGACAGAGTGAAGGTCTTTGAGATATTCTAAAAAAAATAGCACAAGAAAGACAAAAAGAGCTAAACGGTCCAAAAAATCAAAAGCTTGATTTCGGAGAAAGCTAAAGCTGCATTTCAAGTTGTTTTTAAATCTGCTGAACCGGCTATTTTCAGCGTAAAATAAACACTGTATAATTGTAACCAATAACGAGCTGTTGCTAGCTAGTAACGGCCAAAACATCAATTAATCATTCGATATTTTTAATTGTCCCAATTTTTTTGGAGCTCCAAAGCTCCTAAAACTTGAAAGCTTCTAGTCATGAATGCTTTTCGCTTTTCAATGTCTTCGTCTGAGGTCTCGCTACTAACTGTTTCCGGTTTTTACACATCTCATTAGCAGCATTCTTGAGCTACCACCGTGACCAACCAATAATTGCCTCCCTTGTCGAAATATTTTAAGTCTTGAGCTATCGCTCGAGTCTCAAATGTTGTTATTTGCAATATCCGAAAGTAGGATGGGCATTGTTGATAATCGAACCCAACACAAAACATTGCGCCCAGTCTGCACGCACAGGCAGCGTGTTAAGCGCGTCATCGGCAAGCTGATGCACGGTGACGATACGGCTCAGCCCGATGACCACTCGCTTCCTCAAACTGATGCCCTGGTAACTTAGAACAATTTTTTTTATTGTGAAAAGTGCCATCTGTCCCGCACACATGGAACTTTTTCATGGCAGTGTTGCCACTTTTTTTTGCTTAAATTGCACAAATTTTGAATTTTCCTATTTTTATTTAATAAGTCCAGTCGCACCAAAATTTATGATATAACAACCAAGTGTAATTTATTCGTAATTTTTTAATATAACATTTTGTATTATAAATGATATTTTCACGATGATAGAATTTTATCAGTAGTTTTCTGGTATCATACGTTAGCAACACAAGTCCGAACGTCACAGGAAATTTTCCACTGGTGTGTTTACATGCTCGTACGCATTTTTCTTGTAATTTTTGGTGTTTTTGTGTTTTATTTCGTTGAGTTTTATTTGTTTTTTTTTATTTGTGTAATGCAAGTGATGAAACCGACCCCATCTTTCTACGGGCTCGAGAATATTTTATGAAAACAAAGGGTGCGAAACGACAGAGGCAAACTGGTTTCGAAATTAATGTATGATAAATAAATTAATTCAATAATATATTTGTGTATTATTAACTCATTCCCTGTACCCCATATAACCCAAGATAGGTACTTAAACTTGTGTGTCTAAAAACATCCATAGAAATATAATTAAGACAACAATTCATGAATTCATACGTAAGTACCTATACGCACCTAACTATACAAATTATATATATTCATTTAGTTCATTGCTTGGCGTTCAGACGGCGCTGGTCGCTAACTAAAACCGAGAACGTCAGTTGCCAGTCTATCTCATTTTATATATATTAGTCTATGCTCAAACTTCAGCGCGACGGGCGATACTCTTACTTTAGGTTTATTTTTAGCTGTTTGTCCAGTTTTATTATTGTTATAAGCACGGCATTAATCCCTTGCCTAAAATACAGTAGTCCACTATTTAGGTGCTCCCCGCGCTAACATTGGTCCTTCAAGGATCTCGCCGTTTTAATTTCAAAAGTAACGGTCTCTGAAAAAAAAACCGGCCAAGTGAGACTCGCGCACCGAGGGTTCTGTACGAACCTGTAGGTATATAAGTAAAAGTTCAAACGCGTTCATGAGGAAAGGGGTAGTAAATTAAAATTATTTTTATTATGATGTAACTAAAAATTTACGGTTTTCGCAATTTTTCCTTTATCTGTGCTATAAGACGTTGCTTCGTACCAAATTTCAAGATCCTGAGTTCACGGGAAGTACCTTGTAGGTTTTGATTCCCTTGCGAGTGTCGAAAATTTGCGGAAATTTGCGACATAAACAGGCAGCTCCAGGGGACAGTAGACCTGAGTATTTGATATAAATTCCAGCTTGATACCTCCACGCGTTCCTGAGAAAAAGTGTTTTGTCAGACAGACGGATGGACGGACGGACAACAAAGTGATCCTATAAGGGTTCCGTTTTTTCCTTTCGAGGTACGGAACGCTAAAAAAGAAAAAAAAACTCTTCAGTTGCGGTCTTCGGTGGCGAAAGTCCCAGCAGGAATCATCATTTATTATTAAGTATTACATTTATACATAATTACCTTGTTGAAGAAACTTCGCGTATCATTGCACACGCCCAGAGGACGAAGTCATCCAGGGGTCGACCGGAGTCGGACTTCGGACCCGTCGAATGTTCGAGTCATCGTCACGGGCAAAGATGAACGACAACTTGCACATCATCGTTTATCCAGTGGATGGTTTAGACATTTTGTGAGTTTTTTCCAATTTATTCCTTATTTATTCATTTCCTTAGTCTCATTTCATATGTTTAAATAAGAACATTTAAATCTTCAATTCTTCTATTGGCAATCATTCTTATTCATAGCCTTATATTTCTCTAAATCACTTCTATGCTTATAAAGCTAAAATATAACGGTTATATAATCAATCTGTTCCTCTTCTCTCAGAACCCCATTACTCTTCCATTTTCGCTAGTTCTGTTTCCATTGGACGGCCACTTACTTCTACTCTCATACACAGGTATCTGATGGCAATGTTGAAAACCTGGTGCGCTTTGTCAGCGAACCACTAGGCACTAGGGCAGACCGTTTGTGATAAACCTTTTTTTTTTCAACCTCGGGTCGTCTACCTGAAGCACATTTTTGTAAGCTTGTTGCTACAAAATTCAGACTTTTGGAAACGATGCTTCAATTTTAATGACGAAACAGCTTTTGAACAAAAAGCTGGGAAACACTCACTCATCCCACGCTCAAACCGACTTCATAAAAATTTGAATGACATAGGGTTTGTAGAGCTTAGATACATAATTTCTAAAATAACAGTTATGGTGAACGCGGAGAAATAACGCGATTTCGGTTAGACAATTGTTCAGGTCTGCGCGTACCTAAGAGTTTACATATACAGCTTCGAAGCCCAATGCCTTAAACATAAGGAACGATCTCACCAGGTTAGCTAGCTCGGGGTAGTCTCCGTGCTCCTCAACCACAGGCTGGGAATCAGGAACGCACGTTTTCCACTTTTGCACGTATATTTTTTTTTCGACACAGATCACAGATAATATAATACTTCGTACAGATACCCAGTCCCATACAAAGAAATGTCACCTCCCTAAGTCTGGCTATTGAGCTGGCAATTTTACTGCGTCAAATTTTTCAACAGATGACAGCTTCAGCGACTCACTAATTGCCAGAGACTGTAGTTTTACCACGCCATCTAGGAGTCGACCTACTTTTAAACCGTTTCGTGCAATCCTTTCTATATGAGCCTCACTTGAAGAAGATGGCTCCAACCCTGGACGAGGCCAGGGACACTCACGAGAAGGCGCAGGCCGTACAGAAGGAGAAAGCGGATCAAAAGAGGACGCCGTCGCCAGAGTACAAGGTAGGCGACCTAGTTTTATTGAAAACGCAGGGCCTAATGACACAGACCGCGAAGTTTACCCCACGTCGTGACAGCACATACAAAATCGGGAAACTCATTAGCCCAACCACTTACGGTCTGGAGAACGTACAGACCGGTAGGGACGTAGGGAAATATCACGTTTCGCACCTCACGCCTTTCGCCGGTCAAATAGAGCCACCCATTCGAGAGAAACGTAGACGCGGCAGGCCGCGTAGGTATTTAGACTAGCCCAACTGTGAGGTCACTTAGTTAGGCTAGAGGGGGGGATTCCGGGTGTCCAGGCCGATGAAGACCGCTGAGCTGCGCGTCGATGGCCTGGACGACTCGACGACCCCGGCTGAGGTCGTGGTGGCCGTCGCTCGAGTCGGTGGATGTCTGCCAGGAGACGTGCGGACGGGCGACATAAGCGCCGACGCTTCCGGACTCGGTACGATTTGGGTGCGGTGCCCGGTGGCGGCGGCGAATAAGGTCGCTGACGGTGGGCGTCTGTTGGTGGGGTGGGTTGCAGCGAGGGTGAAGCTGCTGCAGCCCGGTGCTACCGATGCCTGGACGTGGGGCATGTTAAGGCACGGTGCACCGCCGCAATTGACCGCAGCGAGCAGTGCTATCGCTGCGGCCAGCCCGGCCACAAGGCGGCCCAGTGCTCCGCGGCGCCAAACTGCACCCTCTGTACAGCTGCGGGGAGGCCCGCTGGGCACACAGCGGGCGGTAGGGCCTGTGGCGCGTCCGCCAGCAAGAAGAGAAGGGTTGCCAAGGCTGCCGGGGGCTACTTACCCCCCCCTCAGCCTGGCTGCCCTACGGCCGACTCCCGGCCTAAGAATGGTGCGGAGGGAATGGATTGCGCATAACGGCGCTCTACCATTTCCTCCAGGGCAACATCAACCACTCTGCCAGAGCTCAGGATCTTTTGCTCCAGAGCATGGCAGAGTGGTCGATTCACGTGGCCGTGGTCGCCGAGCCGTACTGGGTCCCGCCCAGGGATAACTGGGTGGGAGACCTGGACGGTTTGGTGGCCATCATTGGCGGGGCTCTCGTCAGCCCGTCTCGGGGGCACGGCTGGGTAGCCGCCCTCGCAGATGGCGTTGGCGTCGTTGGGGCGTATTTTTCGCCCAACAAGAGTCTCGCCGACTTCGAGAGGTTCCTTGTCGAGTTGGGTGCCGTCGTGGGCCAGCTCCATCCTCTCCCGGTGCTGTTCTCGGGGATTTCAACGCCAAGTCTGCGGCGTGGGGATCCCCGGTGACCGATGCTAAGGGTGAGGCATTGGAGGAGTGGGCGATCACGACTGGCCTGGTCGTCCTGAACCGGGGCTTAGTCCACACGTGCGTGCGGCAGCGGGGCGGGTCCATAGTGGACGTGTCATTTGCAAGCCCTGCTGTCGCGAGCCGTGTCCGCGACTGGCGTGTCGCCGCGGAGGTGGAGACGTTGTCGGATCACCGATATATCCGATTCGACGTCTCCGCCCAGACCGCTGGCGGCCGCAGAACATCAGTCCCGCGTTCGGACGGCCCGCGCTGGGCGCGTAAGCGCATTGACAGGGAGCTTCTCGAGGAGGCAGCCATTGCTCAGGCCTGGTTCCGGGGGTCGGCAACGACCGGACCCGATGACGTCGAGCTGGAGGCGCTGTGCCCCGCAGTTCCGCGGGGCAATGACGCAGATATGCGACGCGTCCATGCCCCGCGCCCACGCACAGGGTGCACGGCGCCAGGTGTACTGGTGGTCCGCCGAGATCGCGCAGCTGCGCGTCGCATGCGTGGTGGTGAGACGCCGTTACCGGAGGAGACGTCGTCGGGTACCCGAGGAGGAGGCCGCGCTGTACGAGGTGTACCGCGCGGCAAAGCAGACTCTGTGGCTGGCCATCGACGAGGCGAGGACGCGATCCCGGGAGATCCTCTCCCGGGATCGCGTCCTCGCCTCGTCGATGGAGACTCTGGACGGGGATCCGTGGGGGCCCCCGTATAAAGCGGTTCGAGGGCAACTTCGAGCCGCGGCGCCCCCACTTACGGAGAGTCTCCAACCCGAGCTGCTGGAGGAAGTGGTAGCAGCCCTCTTCCCGGTGAGAGCGGAGCATATTCCGCCGCCGATGGCTTTGCCCGCAGCCGCAGAGTCTGCATAGGAGGAGGAGGAGAACACCATCAGCGTCCCAGAGGTGACACAGGCAGAGGTGAGGGCGGCCGTGATGCGGCTCCGGGCCAAGAACGTGGCTCCGGGGCCCGACGGAATTCACGGCCTTGCTTTGGCCCTCGCTGTGAAGGAGGGACGCGATGGCGGAAACCAGCGCCAGGTGTCGTGCGGTGTTCCACAGGGATCGGTCGTGGGTCCGCTCCTGTGGAACATCCTCCTAGCATCAGTGGCACGGACAGTTCACTCCACGATCCACGATCACTTCACCTAAGTTTTCACGGTGAGATGGTTACAGAATAGCACTACTGTTCGTCCATGTCACTTCACCCGAGCTTGCAGCGAGGTGCGCGGGCGGCGGAGCAGGGGGGCCGCGCGGCATGGCGGCGCTGCCTAGCAACAACATAAACTACCTTGACTATACAAAACCCGCGCCGTAACTGATTGGGTGTATTATTTTATTAAGTCATTATGTCATTTATTTCTTTGCAAACATGGATAAATTTGTTCATAGGTGCTGTCATAAAATTAGTTCTCCATGTTCTGCCGTCACATGGGCATGCAAATCATAAGCAATAATATAATTTTAATATAATATTAAATAACATTAGAAAATATCATTAAATCCCTTTTTCAAATGTCAAATCATTCGAAAATGGGATTTAATGATATTGGATACAGTACAAGCATGTCAATTTAAGTATTATTAATTAAAGTTTTTTATTTTTCCCAAAATATCAATATTGACCAATTACATTATTTTAATTATTATTTCCAAAGAGCATGTCATGTACTGAATGAATATGAGTACCAGGAAATCAATCATAAAGTCATTAAAAAATTACAACTTATATCTATACCTAGGTCCCAAGGTTTTTTTCCAAAAGGAACTCTGAGATATTATAATATGATTTTTACTTGTGAGAAACTTTTTTAAATGTCTTTTAATAAACAAACTAACATTTCAAATGTTGATCGATTCTGGTATGTGATCATAATATAATTGGTGCCATGCAGAAAATACTTTTATGCATCAGAGCTGTCTTGGACCGTCTTGCACATAACATATTGACGTGTCGTCGACTCCGGATGTTTGAGTCCGATAGCTTGGGAAACAGTTTTGGGTTGGTTTTCACAAATACCGCAACCTCAAAAATGTACAGGGAGGGCAGTGTCAGTATTATAAACTGGTTGAAAAATGGTTTACAAGTGTCTGTGCATTTCAGACCGAACATTACCCTAATACACTTTTTTTGTGATTTAAATATTAGTTCCTTATTGGCTGACTTCCCCCCAAAACATAACGCCATATCTCAAAATTGAACCCGCCATTCCATGATATGCTGTAACAATAGCATCCGTTCCTATGACTAGAGCGAGCTTATATAAAGCATACTTTGTTTTGCTTAGTCGCTTTGCCAATTCTACTGTGTGTGCTTTCCAATCTAACCGTTGGTCTATGGTTAAGCCTAAGAATTTGGAGGTGCTTACTTGATTTATTTTATTATTATCATGGTGAATATTCAAAGTTTCATTTTTGCGTTGACTGAAGGCCATTAGTTTGGTTTGTCAATATTTATTTTGAGATTGTTATTGTTGAGCCATTTTATTATTGAATTAGTTGTATTAGTTACATCATTATTATAATTTTGTTTGTTTGTGCAGTCAATGGTAACTGTACTGTCATCAGCAAAGAGAGTCATGTGATGTTTCGTCACTTTGGGCAAGTCATTTATATATAGTATAAATAGAGGGGGACCAAGCACGCTCCCCTGTGGTACACCGTATGAAATTAATCTATCACATGACCTATAGACCGTATCATATTTAGTTTTCGGATCTACCTGTGAAATTTCTCCGTATTGCTTTCGATTTTTTAGATATGATTCGATTAGCTGCAGGACATTTCCTCTTATTCCGTAATCTTCTAATGTATCAAGCAAGATATTGTGATCTACGTAATCAAAGGCTTGAGTCATATCACAATATATTGAACAAACAGGTATTCTATGGTCAACATTTGAAATTACTTTATTCAAGAAGTCATAAATAGCCATGTTGATAGTTTTATCTTTTCTAAAGCCTTTTTGTTCTTCAGTCAAAACGTTGTGTTTTACTAAATATTTATGAATTTGTTCATATATATATTTTTCAAATTTCTTTGAGAATATTGGCACAAGTGCAATAGGTCTATAATACTCCGTGTTTTCTCGGTCATTTTTTTGTACAAAGGTTTTACGACGGCAGTCTTAAGGGCTGCCGGATAAGTGCCTCGAATTATTTTTGGTTTATGGGGAGAGAAATAAAATAGTATAATTTGGTATTGAGTTATATTCGACCTTTTCTACTGTGTGTCCACTTACAGAGCTAACGCAGTACCCACAGACAATAAAAGATATTTTTAGTGTCAGAGACAAATATAAATGTTGCTATTTTCTTAAAACACCCCCTCAACAGTTATATTTGTTAAAATTTTAATACAAGATACAGTTTCTCAATTTAATAAACAACTGTTTCCCTAAAGGTTTTGTAAATACATCACCAACATTATTATTTGAGCTTACATACTTTATATTGACAATACCTTTAGCAACATTTTCTAAAATATAATGATGTTTAATATCTATGTGTTTCAGCCTTCTGTTACTGTCATTATTTTCAGAAATGTTGATTACACTTTGGTTGTCTTCCAATATCTCAAATGAAATGTTACAGTAACCAAAGTCTGAAAGCAATTTCCTTACAAAACATCCTTCTACAATTGTGAGACTAAGTGCTACATACTCAGCCTCACAAGATGACAGTGACACACATGACTGTTTCTTTGTACGTAGTTGGTTCTTCTTGTGTTAGACTCAAGAGACAATAGTCTTCCATCCATCTGGGTGGTTTTATCATTCTTTTTCTTGTTCTTCGCTCCTCTTGTTCTTCTTCTTCCAGTTCAGTTAAAGTCTCTTCATTTTGTTCATCAAATGATCTTACAGAACCTTCATCTGACATACTTTCGAAAGTTTCCTCTTGTTCTATGTCTTCATTATATTCATTTCTTCCTTCTTGAACCTCTTCTTCCTGATGGATCTGTACTTCTTGATTTTTTTCTCCTTCTTCTTCTCCATTTTGTGTCTGGTCTTCATTTACTGTGTAATTTCTTTCATCAAAGTAAATTATTTCTCCATTTTCCATTCCTTCTTGTAAACTTGGATCTTCTTGATTTTCTTTTATAAATACTACATCTCTCTTGTTCTGTACATCGTTTTTCTCCGGTAGGTATATACGATAACCTTTAATATTTACACTTTCTCCATATCCAACAAAATAACCTATGTCAGCCTTAGTGTCAAACTTCAGTCTCTTTTGTGATGGTATGTGTACTCCTACCTTGGAACCAAACACCTGTAGTTTAGAGATGTCATACATTTTTCTGTCCCACCACAATTCATAGGGAGTCTTGTCAGGTATCCTGCTAGGACCAGTGCAGTTAATCACAAACACTGCTGTATTTACGGCCTCTGCCCACAGATTTTTATTTAATTTACTCTCTATAATCATTGTTCTTGCAGATTCTACAATAGTGCGCATTTCTCGCTCTACACACCCATTTTGTTCTGGAGTATATGCCACGCTGCGTTGATGTATTATTCCAAATGATTTCAACATGTTAGTCATTTCCCCACTGCAGAACTCCTTTGCATTATCAGATCTTATATATTTTATTGCATGACCTGGATTGTTTCTTGTTTCAATAATAAATTCTTTCAAGCAGTTGAAACTTTCATTTTTATTTTTAAGAAAATATACCTTTCTGTATTTGGTGAAATCATCTTTAATAAGGAGAAAAAATCTTGCTCCTCCTAAAGATTTTTCTTCCACAGGTCCTCCGATATCAAAATGCAACACTTCTCCCGGTACCTCGCTTCTATTTGGAAAAGGCAACCTGTGCTGCTTCCCTTTCACACACGGTACACATGTTACTTCATGTCCGCTATCATAGGAAATTCTGCATTTATTCAGAATTTTCTTCACATGGTTAATATCCTGATGTGCCAGTTTTACATGCCAGTCTGATATTCCTGTGTTACATTTTCCTATGAATGCACTCTTTTCCTTGTTTGAATGTCATAATGTACATATTATTTACTCTTTTTGCCACAGCATATACACTGTTTTCTTTTACAAAACTGCTTTCATCAGCTGTAGTTAAGACTTTATAACCTTTGTCCAAAGCTACACTCATGGAAAACAAGTTCACTTTTAGCTCTGGTACGTACAGTACATTATGTATTGTTGTTGGTATCCACTTTTGTCCATCGAAAGCACTTAACTTGACATCACCTTGTCCCTCGGATTTAATTACTGAGCCGTCCCCTATAATCACTTCTTTAGGCACTTGAAATTGTCTGTAATTAATTAAATTGTCTTTCGAATTTGACATATGCGCGGAAGCGCCACTGTCCAGGTACCAATCCTTGTTACTACTGTTCCTTGCTGTTAACGCCGTAACTGACAGAGTGGTGATAAACGCGTTTTGTTTTTTGTTTTTATTAAACCAACAGTTTTCTAGGTTATGACCACTTTTGTTACACTTTTTGCAAAAGTCACTGTTTTTATTATACTTTTTAGATTTGCAGTCTTTTTTAAAATGTCCAATTTCACCACATTTAAAACACTTCCTCTTCTGGTTAGTTTCCACTTTAAAAGCAGTTGCCTCGTTTTCTTCATTCTTCTCATACATCATATTTCTTTGCTCTTCTGTCAACAACCTGGCTGTCAATTCTGACAAAGTGCGCCGGTTGTCCGGGACAGAGTCCCATGCCGAGACAAAATGGCGGAACTTCACGTTTAGCGAACTTAATATTTTTGTGATGACCATATTTTCATGAATTTCACCTTTAGCTTGTCTAATCCTTGAAACAATTTCATCAACCTTGGCTATATACTGTGCCATATCATCTTGTGGTCCTTGTTTTAATTCAAAAAAGTTTTGTTGCAGAAGATGAAGCGATGTTTCAGACTTTTGCTCAAAAACGTTACAGAGTTTGTCCCACATTTGCTTAGACGTTTCACATGTTTGTATGTGTAACATAGCATTCGGTGTTAGTCTGGTTACGATTAAGCCTTGCGCTTTTGCATCCATTTTTTGCCACTCATCATATTTGATACTTTCTGCATTGAGTGCCGGTTTTGGGGGGCACACTTTAGTTCCGTCCACTACACCGTAGACGCCCATCGCTTTCAGAATTACCCTATTCTGAAACTTCCAGCTTGGCCAGTTGCTTTGGCCCTCCAGCTTAATACCGCCGGAATTAAAAACTTGCGTATCACCGCTGCCGTCCATCTTGAAAAAACTCGTACTCTTACCAACAAGAACGTTTTACCACGCTTTGTTTTTGCTTCGCTTTACCGCGACACTTACTAATATTAATTTCTCTCCCAGGTCAGAAGGACTGGGCCCATAACCTTTTGGTTTATGGGGAGAGAAATAAAATAGTATAATTTGGTATTGAGTTATATTCGACCTTTTCTACTGTGTGTCCACTTACAGAGCTAACGCAGTACCCACAGACAATAAAAGATATTTTTAGTGTCAGAGACAAATATAAATGTTGCTATTTTCTTAAAAATTATGCATAAATTAATAATGTGACTTAAATGGCCACTCATGCAGTCCGATACATATTTAATTGTTTCTGTGGATATACCATCATGTCCTACACTATTGGTGTTTTTTAGGGATTTTATTATATGGGTGCCATAAACATGGAGTGGCTCGGTTTTGGTATTTATGAAGTTGGTTGTACACCCATATTATTATTATTATTAGGTTTAATTTTGTCAATGAAACAATCGTTAAACACATTGGCTATGTCACGTGGATGTGTTATATTTGAATTTCCCATTTTAATGCTTGCAATTGTATTCTTAGGTAAATTAGTTTTTGACCGGTTTATGATTTGCCATGTCGCTTTTGATTTGTTTAATGACGATTCAATTTTATATGTATTCTGAGCACGTTGTGTTAATTTAATTATTCGCTTGTACGTGGTAGTATATCTATAAAGTTCTTTTTTGTTTGCTTCATTTCTATTCAAACGGTACCGCCACAAGAGTGCTCTTTTATTTTTACTTCAAGCTCTAATTCCACGCGACACCCATGGAGGTCTATTATGTAACCTTATTTTTATTCTTTTAAGTGGAAAGCATAAGCCATAAAACAGAGAAAACGTCTCCAGAAATAGGTTGTAAGCTCTATCTGGGTCATCACATTCATAGATATCCGAAAAATTATGGTTTTCCAGACATTCTCTAAACTTTTTCATGTTTTCTGTACTAAAGTCTCGTCGCTTGATAAACCAGTAATTTACCAGAAATTTCTTTTTACAGGACACTTCAGTATTTGACAGGTGTGATCTGACAAAGCAAATTCAACTACGTCAGCTTTACATTTATTGCCAAGATTATGTGCAAAGTTGTCAATGCATGTGTTACTTTTCAACCTAGTTGGCTGATTGAGTTCCAACTTTATATTATAATTAAGCAACATACATTTTAGGTCTAGTGATACATTGCTACTTTTTAATGTGTCAATATTGATATCACCGCTTTCTTAGGTTTCTTTGTTGTGGATTGCAACAATTTTTCCAAACGCTCAAAAAATGTACTTAAATTATTAGATTATATTGAGTTAATTTTAATTTCTCTTCATTTCAACTAGGCAACTGGATTGTAATAGGAATAAATTAAATAAATAGGACTGTCCAACACCAAACAAAAATAATAATTAAATATAATTTATTTGTTACAAAAGGTAGCTATTTACACCAGTTTAATGATTAATCAGTCTGGTATCGATCAAGAGGGTATTTATCCGGGTACTTCTTCAAATGTTCTTCCATTTGCTGCATCTGTTTTCTGAAAGTATATTAAGATGAATTTTAAGTTGTAGAGTACATTTTGTGAAAGATTATGTTCAAGATTTTACTTATTCATCCTAGACCATTACCACTGCTAGGACACAGGCCTCCTCTCTGTGAGAGAGAGTGGGCCATGATCCACCACATGGCTTCATTATGGCTTGGTGGGCAAGATTTAGCACACGTGTGAAATGATAATGTGCAATAAACTCACTGAATTCTAGGAGGCATGTCATAATAAACATCCTCGAGCATTTCTTTCCAATGAGGTAGTTTCTTCTTTTCTGCCTCTTGCATAGTTTTAACGACCGTGTCTCTTGATTCTTTAAGGCAAGTTTTTTCTGCATCCTCATCCCAAATGCCTGTAGATTAAAATATTTGGTGAAATTATATAACTTAAAACATCGGCACTCATCTCATGAAGTTTCAATTTAACTTTATTATTATTTAAAAAAAAAACAATGAAAGGATTGGCATTGGGACCCTCAGGAACCCTACCTTTGCTTTCCAAATACAATTTGAATTTCTGAAGTGGACTCTCATCATTGTTCCATTTTTGTATTTCTTCTATCGATCTGTAAGCCGTGCTGTCATCTGACGTCGAGTGATGTCCCACCCTAATATGTAAAATATTAGTTTAAGTAGGCAATTGGTTGATAAGCCAAAGTGGCATATGGATCGCGTCCAGACCGGACTGTCCCTTTTAGGGGCACTGGGTGGCCACAGTAGTAGGACTTAATACATAGTTAATTTTGTAAAAACTAACAATACTAACCTAGTAACCTAAGCACTATTGTTACTAACATCAATATACAAACAAAATATGGACCTTTATTCTGAAATAAAGTTTTATTTAATTTAATTTAATTTATATGATACAGTTTGTTTTGTCAAACCGAGACGTTTATTATATCCTTTTACAAACTTGCTAGCAACATTACCTGTAGGACATAGCCTCAATCAGCACAGGCTTGTTATTAGCTATAGCGAACTCTCTCGCCTTTTTAACAGCGTTGTAAACAGCGAGGGTGTCAGTCCCGTCGATGCGGACGGTTTGGATGCCGAGCGAGGGCCCCCGGGCTGCTATGCCGTCACCTTTATACTGCTCGCTGGTTGGAGTCGAGATCGCGTAGCCATTGTTTCTGCTGTAATATTTAAAAGGAAATATTAAGAACTTCTAATAAAATATTCACTGCACATTACTATACCACAAATTGACAATCCATCAGGTAATCCGGTGGCGTAGCGTGCCTTAGCGGGGCCCCGTATAAAAATTTGTTTGGGGGCCCTTATGAATGGTTAAGATTTCTCACAAAAGAAAAAGAAAGTTTGCATAATATTAAATGAAATGTATATTCATCATAATTATCTATGTCACTTTTTCCAATATTTTTACAAACAATTCAAATTAAATGTACACTATTCTTGCCTTTTTTTCGGCAAACTGATTTATTAAATCATTTATAGCTGATAATGACTGTAGAAGTCGAAGTCTGGATTTAAGCCCGGTAAATGGCAATAGGCTCGCCCCCTATTACATGGGACTTAAACATAACTGGCGAAATGTGGGTGTAATATAGGTACACTTCTGCCCAACCCTTCGGGGAAACAAGGCGTGATGTTATGTTATGTAATTACTAGTTTTTCTAAAGTTTCTGCCTCTATGGACAATAGTGACAGGTCTGACAGGCGTTCATGTCGGTGGATTGGTACGGCAGATCCGGCGGTAGCTACGCCCCTGGTGTAATCTAAAATGGCCCAATGCTTACTGCAGCGATTTGTAAATAAAAAATACCATAGAAAAACTACAGGACAGTCTAGCGTAGCAGCGAAGTTGAATGCCGCGAAGGCATCGCCCTCAGATGCGGCGCCATCTCCGAAGTAACAGATGACACAGCGGTCGTTGTCCGGCTGACGCTTCAGTGCGTAAGCTGCGCCCACGGCTTGAGGCATCTGGGTTCCTGAAACATTATGAATAAAGACATGATTTTTAATTTTATTGGAAACCAAGTGTTGATAAGATTGGGTCACCCAAAACTTTCTTTTGTAGCTTGTCGTTTTTGAGAAGTTTCTTTATTTAAACAGTTGAGAACAAAACAATAAATTGTCGACGAAAGTCGGCTTCACCTTCAATTACTTCACGATCATTTGTTTTGATATTTACAACAACAACACATTCGATTTTCTTAATTACCTAAAGGACTGGATATAGTAACAAGATTGCGATGCTTGTCCCCATAGTGAACAGGCATCTGCCTTCCTTTCCCAGGATCTTCGTGGTTGCCGTAACACTGGTTGATCAGCTCAGTGACAGTCACCCCCCGGTAGAGGAACACGCCCACTTCACGGTACTGAGAGAACACGAGGTCCCGAGGGCTCAGGGCTGCTGCACTACCAATATGGATGCCTTCCTCGCCGTAGTTGGTCATGTAGAACGATATACGGCCTTGTCTGAAAATGATAAACGTAGTAGAAAGGACAACAAACCAGAAAAATAAAACATACATTGTATCTACTCCTTACACAATATAACTGAGATTTTCAAGGGTATGAATAACAAGCCAATGTATAATTAAGAACGTAATGTAACTTTACCTTTGAGACTCATACAAAATCTTATCCATCTGAGTAAGCTGTAACATTGTTTTGTACATATTCACAAGTTGGTCTTTATCGATACTCGGCTCCTCCCTATTTTCGATCACAGCGCCGTTGTTGTCCAAAACTCGGTAGATAGGGATGGGGTCGTAGCTCGTTTCATTCAGGAACTTCATTTCCGTTACGTAGGGAGCTGTGGCACCCGGAAATTCGGCATTTTTTGTGTTGTTTTGGGCAACTTCCGGCCTTGTGTGGGTTGATAAAAGCTGTAAAATAGGTTCGACATACTTTTATTACCACATGATAGGTTGTGCTACGCTTCTCCCAGTCCATGTGATCACCATGTTTATCGTAACTTGTCTACAAGCATGACAATACAAAAACAATCAGTGAAAGTGAAAGAACGCATTTCTGTCATTGTGTTCCTACTAGCTGAAAGCGCACAGCAAATGCAGAATTGTTATTTAAATACATTCAAATTAGTTACACGAATAGGTAAATTGGGCTTACTAAATTAAATCGAATTATAACTAGCATCAGAATATGATGTAATAAAATAACAAATTTATAATTCTTCCACAAAGTTCACTATTGACTGACTGTCTATGAAGAGATAAAAATCCAAAACACGACTATCAGTATAATCACTATGCGATTATACTGATTTCGTCTTCTTAAAAATATCTGTAAAAACATATTCATTGTACAAAAACCAAAGCAAAACTTTTTGTTTATTTATTCACAATATAATCCATATTTTTATAATGATTGAACTAACCCTCACAGCGGCATTGCGTAGCGTGTTGAGCCGCAAAACACTAGCTCCCGTCTTCAACGCCATTTTGTCACTGACGTCGACTCATTTTATGTAAACTGTTTCGTTGTAGCATTAGCAATTGTGATAAGGCAATCATACAAGCGTGGCGCTATTACGTATGCGATATTTTGAAACCGCCTCGCCTGGGTCATTCAATACCTCTGTCAATAGATGACGGGTTTGAGGTCGTGAGGTCAAATACTAATCTTTCTTGAGAGTGAAAAGTAATAATATAAAACGACATTCTCACAAGCATGTGCGTGTATGTGTAGCGCCTTTGATTCGAATAAACAGTATATTGCCTTAGTTTAGATAGCTAACTGCCGAGTCGCGGGTTGCGAACTCGCCATCTAGCTTATCCCGTCCGTAAGACACCGAGACACCTGCGTGGAGGGGGTTTCATTGTAGGATTCCTCCATTGAAAATAAAATAAAGAATTCTAGGAACATCAGACTTTGTTACCTATTCTATGGCCTGAAACTTAGAAGCAACAAGATTTTGCCTTCGGTGTTGATGTTCTCATCTGCTTCTTTTATTTTCTTTTTTTGTTGCGGTTAATAATGGGACATGGCAAAGCCTTCAGCAATAGTTGGTACTTATTATACGAATACATTGCCATTGGCTCGCAGCTTCAGTGAGCACCTAATGCGCTAAAATCAAAGGCATTTTTTAAAATAATAGATGAAGTTTGCACAACACAACGACTGGTGCCAGATTGTTTTCTTGTAGCGGTCAGTAGTGGTTGCTTGATGTTATATTGGTAACATGGTGTAATATTTATATAATCTGTGACATAGTGCAGTCTTAGCCAAAAAAATATAATTATTTCCTTGATAAGATATCGGTCGTTACGGTGCATTAATATCAAATCAACACCACACGCAAGAAATCATTTATTGTAATTAAAGAAACGGCAGAGAAAATAAGATTAAAATAAATCTGCCAATCGTTGTTTAGCTTATACGATGATATCCTTCATCACATGCCAGTGTTAACTCTGGACTGCTGAATAATCAGCGGCTCGAGGGTAGAATCCACCATGTCACCAAAATCAGTGGATTGATTCTATTGCCACCCAGTGTGATAAACTCAAACT
Source organism: Dasypolia templi (assembly GCA_963555695.1). NCBI lineage: Eukaryota > Metazoa > Arthropoda > Insecta > Lepidoptera > Noctuidae > Dasypolia > Dasypolia templi. Next base: position 1,291,443 of record OY743148.1, on the reverse strand, counting down.
CAAGGCATTTATTTCAAATAAACCAGTTACAGACACATTTGAATTGTCAAGGGGTCGGTCAGTCAGAAAGATGAAGCCCGTATACAGGGGTGTATTTTACCTTAGGGCCAAAAGGGCCATGGCCCTGGGCGGGCGGCAGGCTGCGAGGGGCGGAGCAAGCCGCACCTTGTGCTCAGCTTTGTGCGTCTTTCTTTTTGACTTTATATGCCTGAAGAAATTTTAAAAAAACCTACCTAATTAACAAAACTCAAACTCATTTAGTTGTAAGTTTGATATAAATCAAAACGCTGGGCTATCGCTTACTGATCGGCGGCGGGATGGCGCGGCGGCGGGACGGCGCGGTCGCAGCGGCGGCGTGTCCGTCGCCGTCTGACTCCGCCGCGACTCCGGACTAGTCAGGATGTTTCGACGTTGCTCGTATCGTTTTCGTTCAGATCCATAAGCGAGAGCTATGGTCAGCTAGAGACGATACTTGTACCAGCCTTGATTAAGTTTGGAGCCAAATAACAACGGCTCTAGAAAATATTAAAAAGTGACTCTGCCCACCTGCAGGACTAGTGCCTCGAGGACACGGTGGAGCATACGGTGGAGTTCTGCCCAGCTTGGGCGGAGTACCGCCGTGTCTTCGCGGAGGCGATCGGTGCGGCGAACTCTCGTGTCTGGCCCTATCATGGTACAGATCGAGAGCGAATGGGAAGCCGTCACCTCCTGCAAAGCAGTAATGCTTGCGAAGGTGGAGGTGGAATGCGTGAGGGAGAGAACCTTGCGCCCTCATGCCTCACGGCCTAGTCGCCGCAGAAGACGCCCTGGGCGTCGGGAATCGCCAGCAGATTCCTGGCCACCGTGGGCGCGGCTTGCGGACGGCGAGCAAGGGGTAGCTGGCATTCTTAAAAAAAATCCAAGAACCGCCACAGCTCGCTAACTTTTTTAACAACTACTCCACTCTAACTTTTTTGAAAGCTGAAAAAATTATAATCATTAAAAAATGCTAGCCCAAAACATACATCATCTCAAAAATAACAAATCTTCAGTTTAAAATCGAAGAACCGTCACAGCTCGATACCCATCGAGTTTTCCTGCTAATGGCCCCGTCTAATTATAGTACTCTTTGTAATGGCCTCTATTATAACCCTTTTCAAGGAAAAGGTCGAATTGAATTTCCCTGTCACCTACACTTGACCTGTGACCTACAAATAGTTGTTCCGGGTCTGGGTGTCTTGTGTATGTGAGTTTTCATGTTTGTGAACGTATTAAAGAAATAGAAATAGAGGCATAAATATCATAATTTAAGTTAAATTATGTACAGGACGTTTTACAAGGAAAAATATAAATCAAGAAGTGACACCATTGATACTATTCTTTTTAAGGATGTCCAATGGTTATTCCATTATTATATGGAGGTTCCATAGCTTCACCTTCAAAGAGTTTTGACATATATACAAACTCTAACATCTTCTCTTGAAGCTAGGGAACAACAGTATTTTAAACATGCACGCCATTATGACGACAAAGCATAGCCAGTCATGCAGGGCTAACATGACATGCGCGACAAGCGCTTCTCGACGAGTAAAAACGAGATATGACTTTTTATCGTCCGGTGCTAACATGACTGCACAAACAACTCGTCTCGTGCTGTCAAATTTAGACAAAAGAGACTTCGTGACAAATTAGTCGTCAAACCCTAACATGGCAGCGAATAGCGTCTTATTCTTATCGAATTTTGACACTTTTATATGAGATAAGTCATGATTTTACTCGTCGAAAATTTTGACGACGACAAGGGTAGACAAAACGAGAAAGCTACAGTTGTCAATACAACTTAGGAAAAAAATTGTGTTTTAAAATTTTAAGGTTATACCATTTAGTTAAAAACATGGCAGTGCCATACTATAACTACTTAAGATCGCTGTACGAAGCAAGGGAAAACCGTAAAATTCAACGGAAAAGGTTTAGGGACGTTTGCGATCCCTTTGACCTGAGGGATTCTGAGTTCCAGTCGCTTTGGCGGATCTCAAAGCCTATGGCTTTTTACGTAATCGAAAAGTTAAAGTCTGACTTAGAACCCAAAATCTGCACGGGTCTGCCAGTCCACTTTAAGGTAAGTACATAACAGTCATCCTACTTATGAATTATAATCAAAGTAAAAATACTTCATTGCTACTGCTTACTACAGCCAAAGTACTATGTTTGTTAGTATTATGACTGAATTAGTTGAAAGGTTTTTATTTCAAAGTGCCACTGCACAAATGTTTTGTTTGTTCATATTTGGTTTTAGGTACTGTGCTCTGTTAAATTTTAGGCCAACGGTGGAAGGCAGATTAATAATAATAAGTTTTTATTTATTTTCTCTCACAATGGTTTTGTAGTAGTTAACAGTTTTGAGCTCTCTAGGTCACATTGTGAGAGCTGGTGCCTGAAGTAGGTTTTAGAAAAACCTGTATTGTACGGTAGTTTGTGCCTGGCACACATTGTGCCCGGCACAAACTACCGTAAGCAGTTTTCTTGACCAGTTATGGTATTATGAATTTCCTAATGCTACCTGCACTTGTTATTTAAAGATCAACGTGTTCGTTAGTCACGAATTAGTTTTCGAAAGGCTAACTCATTTGCCGAATAACAACCAACATTCTTTGGTGCGAACAAAAACGAGTGGTAGATTACGACTGACTCCATCTCATAGAAAATAGTCCTTTGTCCCAGCAGTGGGCGTGGTATAGGATGATTCGTGCCAAGTTTCCAGTTTATTAACCAAAGGAATATCAATATAACTATATTTCATATTCTGCATAGCGATGGATGTGTATGATATCAACCAGCTGAGCTAAGTTCTGGTGGAACCGGGCTCCTACGCTCAAAGCGCATCTTACCCGCTCCGCAACATCATTTAGCTCTAGTGGAAAAACACATAGTTTAGTAGCTTATCTTCACCGCTTAGAACTCGCCCACCTGTGGTGGACTGTCAGTCTAGGGATAAAATTTCCAAAACCCCTCCTTAGTGCTCGCCTACTTTATGAAAGGAAGAGAGCCGTTCGCAAAATAACGGTCATAGGCTGTGTGCCGAAATGTGCTATTTAATTTCTTTTTTAATGTACTTAATATAAAAATATATTTCGATGTAGGAGATAGATAAGTAGATAGATATATATTTTTAATATTAATAGATAGATGTTTCAGACTTTTGACTGAATGGATACATTTTCCGGCCTCACAAGCTGCCCGGAGGCGTGTGGCTGGGGCATTCCAAGATAAATTTAATGTCCCTGGCATATTGGGGCTCATTGGTTGTACACATATTAAAAAATTTCCCCCACCTGGGCCGCAGGGAGCTCAATACAAAAATAGGAGAAAGGCTGCACACACCCTAAATGTCCAATTAGTAAGAGCTTACAGTATGTGCTTATTTCTCTGCTTTGGAACTTTGATTTTGTATGTTTAATATTACTTATATTTCAGGTAGCTTGATTCTGATTGCAGGATCATAAGTGTAAATGCCAGGTATCCTGGCAGAGTCCACGACGCTTTTATTTGGAACCACTGCAATATAAAACAGGAGATGAAGAGGCTTCACGATTCTGAAATAGGCAATTACTTCCTCTTAGGTGTAAGTCAGTAGTCATAAAATAATACCAATGATTTATTTTAAATAGTAATTTAATTTAGTATAACACAGGAAATAAAAATAAACAAACTATCGTCGCATATGGCGGCACCTCCTGCAAAAAAAAGAACTTTTATTTATTACGTTGAAACTTCCTCTGCAGGTGACTCTGGGTACCCATTGGAGCCGTGGCTCATGACGCCGGTGCTGCACGCTGAGCCTGATTCGCCAGAGCAGCGGTATACCGACTGGCATTGCCAAGTTCGGAGTGCAATAGAGCGTACGAATGGGTATCTAAAAGGCAGTTTGAGGTGCTTGGGCATAGATAGGGTGCTACACTATTCCCCGGAGAAAGCTGCTGAAATAATATATGCTAGCTGCATCATTTATAACCTAATGAAGCATTTTGGGTAATATTAAATATCTGTTGTAGCATAGGTTGTTAATTTGTTGCACAACATTGGTTGGTTTCGTGTTAGTAAATAATTAATTTCACAGGGTTCCATTACAAGAAGACCTGCGGGATGACGGTGATAACTCCGTTGACACGTACGTTCAAACCCCTGTACACCTGCTGCGGCTGTCTCAAGCCAGGCGCAGGGAAATAATAAGAAACTATTTTAATTGTTTTTTTTTTATTAAGGTATGTATTGTAAATAAATGTTTCATTATAAGCTTAAATACATACACCTTTTGTTATTACTTCCCATTTTTTATTGTCTGAATTGGTTTATGATTACAAATATAAAGGGTGCTTACATTAGCAACGCGTTCTGTTCCTCTTTGAGATGATTGCTCCGGCGTACTTCTTTTATTAATTCCTGAAAATCAATGTCATGTCGGCGTAATCAATATTGTTTCGAACTGAAATCTTTACATAGGGTATTGCAGTAATATTGACGGGAAGACATTAACTAAGAAGCTAGAAATAGCTTTGTCCTTAAGGCCCTCGGCTGTTTCGTAAATTCTAAAAGTCGTTATCATTCAAACATATATTTTGCGTAAGAATTCTGTGACAGGCCTGAAAGTCGACTACCGCGATGGCACCCAAAACAATAGTCCACGGTTCGCCAACCGTGAACGCAACATCATCAGATGATGAGCCGGAAGACGTCCATTGCTGGTTATAAAAGGCCTTCCCAAATTATCGCTTTCATTACCAGTCCTATGCTTCCCGGTGTACAATCATATCCATATTACTACCGATACAGGTCATGTAGTTATATTAACAATTTATTATAAACAAGTGCGGCCGCGGTTATTTCATTTTGCCATGGGCTGTGTGGCTGTTTCCGGCTAAAAGGCTGCCGACCGCTGGTATAGTCAAATTCTGTTGATCATCCAATATTATTTAATGTAAGATTTGACTTACTTTCATTAAAACGTTTAGCTCTAGCTGAGCATTAATGAAGCGGTCCGGTGGTTGCACTTTTCGAACCCGCCTTCGGCTTCGTACCGCTGGTCTTGGCGAGCTTGAAGCAGCCACCGTCACTTCTACTGCCGGCACTTCGGTTGATGACACAGATGATGGTAGTGGCGCTGCAGCAGTAATACTGCGTAGGACAGTATCATTGCTGAACTAAAACAGAGGAACAAACAAATTAATTTTATTACAATTTATTAACACACTATATTTTGCCTGTAGCTTCGTCAGCGTGCACGAACAGTCGACACGTTATATCTGAACGCACGCAATACTACCAGAATAAAAAGTATTCTCCTAACCTAGGTCACGGTCTTCCTGTGCGCCAAACTTCAGCGAAATCCGTACAGCCGCATAGGCTTGTAAAGGACAATAAAGTTTAAAATATAGAAGTATGAGTTGGTATGAATAACATAATCAGACCCGAAGAGGTAGACAGTCCACACCCAAATTTTGGTCAATTATTGTTAAGTTCTATGTAATAGGACCCTGACAAGAACACTTTTCAATCAGCCAGCCACAAATTCAAGATTTCGGACTTGGACTCTAAAGAAATAGCTCCTAAAAGTAAATGTTTAAGCAAAAAACTTACCCCGATTGGTGACTCTGCTGGGCCACACCCCGTTGCCATCTCCTGTCCAATAGTGTCCAAAATAATGCTCGCGTTTTCTGAAATTTGGGGGACAGGTATGTTGTTACAAGTTGTATTTCTGGCTCTGTTGACAGCCCCACCCTCTGTCCTAGCCTTCCGTTTTTGGTCACGCCAGCACTGAAAAATATCATATTTCATAAATAATTCCTTAAAAACTAATCTTAGTTTGTCATCATCACCATCATTTCAGCCAAAAGACATCAACTGCTGGACATATGTCTCCCTCAAGCTTCTTCTTGCAATATTCTTAGGTTTTATGAAGAAGGAATAGTTAATTTGAAAAAATTGTTTGTACCTATGTAATTATAAGTTTACTAAACTCTAAGGGGCTCATAGTTACGTACTAGCATCGCGGTTGCGATTAATTGATTATTTATCATCGGAATATGAGATTTAAGGACTTCTGCACTATCATATCTCATATTATGTAGTCTCCGTTAAGATTCGCGCCGTGACCGAAATTCGGTCGGGAGGATACGACTAAACATCCATGGTCCATGGCATCTTTTATGCAAGGTGTGTGTATACTCATGTTTTGGACAAATAAATGACATCATTATTATCATATCTTACGACTTTCCACTGCGCCACTGATTTTGGTGGACCGAGTTCATCCAGTGCATTTTTCAGCTCTGTCCACTGGCGCTCCATTTGAGCATAGCCCTGTGCGGTGGTGTATTCACCGGCGGCAAATTGCGCATTACTGTGCATGTAATGGCATAAATATTGTATTTGTTTAACGTTGCTTCGCACACTGAAACAATACGGTGATATTAGCGGGTGTTCATTTTTATTATTTTGATTGAGATATAGTAGTTAAATCTATGTATAAAATAGGTACTTACTTTTTCCTAGGAAACATGATGTAGCAAACGTCCTGTGAAGTCCTTTTAAAATTACAATATTTATTTCGTTCACTGATTTATTCTAGTAAATAATGAAAATACGAATAGATTTGAATTTCGCACCTAACAATGTCACCGTTGATGTCACCGCATAAAATGTCAATGCCAAGCAAACGAACTGTCAAAAAAAAATAGAGGTGAAAGTGTCGAATCGCATCAAAATCGAACGAATGATAAGGAACAAAACCGATGTTGCTACATAAAAAAATAAAAATAAAAAATCATATGGCTACACCAGTTTCTCGTGACGAGAAATCGAAGTCTCGGCGAGTTCTTTTCTCGAGCAAGGCGGTCATGTTAGGGGAAAACGACAAAGCAATCGACAACGACAACTTTTGTCATCTCGCGCGACAATTTTCTCGCGCATGTCATGTTAGCCCTGATGGCTTATACAGTGCCTTCGTAAACATGTCAGCAATTTGGTTTTCTGTACCAATTTTTGCAATCATCATAGTCCCATCGGCATTGGCTTCTCGTATAAAGAAATGTCGTAGCTTTATGTGCTTGGTTCTGTTGTGGAACTCATATGGCGGATTCAGTGCAAGCTTGATGGCAGACTCGTTATCAACATGGGGTACAAGAGTCATCGTTGATTGCTCTATGTTATCAATCAATCGTTTAAGCCATATTATTTCTCTTGCAGCTTCACCAGCAGCTACAATTTCGGCTTCTGTGCTAGAGATCGCGACTGATGTCTGTAGTTTACTTCTCCATGATATTGGACCTCCGTAAACACAGACAAGTCCTGAAGTCGACCTTCCAGTGTCAGGATCACCACCATGATCCGCATCGCTGTAACAGACCAGTTCTTTCTCCGTGCCTTTTCTGTACGTAATGCAGTAATCACGAGTACCATTCAAATACCAAAATATTCTTTTTACTTTTGTGATATCTCTATTTGTAGGAGCTTCTAAGTGTCTGGATGCAACACTAAGAGCTTAAGCTATATCAGGTCTTGTGCCCACCATCAGATATGCAAGGGCTCCAACCGCTTCTCTATAAGGAAACGAATTGTCTCCTCCAGCATCTTCTCTAAATTCAGAGTCTTTAACTATTTGTGTAGCTGCAGCCTTACTATTCTGCATACAATTTTTTTCAATTAGGTACCTTCTTTGTGTATACAAATCTACATCTTGTGTAAAAATACTACTTCTTGTGTAAAAATACTAAATGTTAAAATTGTCACACCAATGCATGAAGTAAATCTTGTCACAAATTCACAATCGTTACAATTGTATCATGAACGTTTAGGACATCAAAACAAAAAAAAAATATTGTAGAAAAGGAATATAATACAGAATTATGTGAAGGTTGTATCAACGGCAAAGCGCACAGGTTGAAGTTCGGAACACGAGAACGAGCGACGAAGCCTGGAGAGCTTATTCACTCTGATGTGTGTGGACCTTTTATGTACTCAATTTCCAAATTTCGATACTTTGCTGTTTTCAAAGATTATTACTCTCGGTATACTTGTCTACTTTATAAAATACTAAAGCGAAGTTCACAGCAAACTTAAACAGTTTCTAGCTGAGATAAGAACCGCTGGCCATGTTGTACAAGAGTTCCTAAGCGATAATGGAGGAGAATTCAATAATGAGCAGGTATGCAATACATTTCGACAGAATGGTATAAAGCAGCGTTTCACTATGCCTTATACGCCAGAACAAAATGGATGCTCGTAACGAAATTATAGGACTATAGTAGAAACTGCTAGGGCAACTATGCATGCTCATGGTGAGATACCACAGGACTATGGCCGGAATTAATTAATACTTCTGTCTACATACTTAATCGAACGGGACCGACAACAGTTGAAAAAAAACCAAGCATCAAACACTTGAGGATAATTGGATCGACGTGTTATGCACACATACCGAAACAAAGGCGAAATAAACTTTGTAAGAAAGCTGGAAAAGGCACCCTAATCGGATATGATGGAGATGATGGCTATCGAATATGGTCTAAAGAAAATAATAGGATTCCTACTGTGGGGCAACGTTTAAAAAAAAACTAAACTAACTAACTAACTAAACTTTTTTGTAAGAGAACTAGTACTTCAAAACGACATTGTGGTTGAGCGGACTAGCTCTGCTACACAGCTGGCAGATCTGCTGACTATAAGGCCCTACCCAGACCGAGGTTACAGGAACTTTGTCAGAGATTAGGTCTAAAGGATTAGAAGGTCGACTAGCAGCTGAGGGAAAGTGTTACCTTCAGGGCGGGGCTTAAATTGTAACATTTTCTTAATTTTCATACTTTTCTTCATACATAGACAAAGTAACTCCTATTTCAGTATTAACAGTCGAAAGAAAACCCAACCTACACCTACGAAACGTGATGCAAATTTTTTTGAGCTCGTTTCGCTCGCTCTTGTACTTATTTTTTAATTCCCAGACTTAACTACATAAAGTGACAACGTAGCTCCTATTTCAGAATGTATGGTCAAAAGAAAATCTATCCAATCAGTCTGGCCCATGTGGTCTCTCTCGGAAATAAATCCTATATTTCAATCTTTCTTTGCGCGAGACAATGTTACGGTAGTAGTATTTTTCTAAAAATATATTCTCCAACGAAAACAACATATTGAATGTTGTTGTTGCACGAAATCTTTAAACTTGCATTTCTGATTGGGCGCTGTGGCTATTGTGTCTCTGCTAAGAAAATTGTTTTCAAAATTCGTTGTCCAAAAAACGAAAGGATTTTTTATTATTCTAACAATAGCAACATTGCTTTTCATGGTATCCTTTTTTTTGACAATAAATCCGCAGTTGAAACGTCAAACGTGTTACTATAACCCTACTAAATTGTATGATCGAGTTTTTTTTCAGTTTTTCCAATTTTATTTTGAGTTTGCGGAGCTTTGCAATTAAATAGTGTAGTACTAGTTGTCAGTAATAAATAAATGGCTGTGGAGGTTAGCGACCGTCTATCGAAAATATTTGTATTATAGTGAAGCAACAAAGAATGCCCTACTGGTACTATGACAAGAAGGATCTGCAGAACACGCCGTCGTTCCGCGATGCCATATCCACGGACACGGAGAACCGGTACAGGAAAGAAGGCGCGAGGTTCATCATCGACACTGGCTCGAAGATGGACCTAGGTTATAACACAGTGGCCACTGGCGTTGTTTACTTCCATCGCTTCTACATGTTCCACTCGTTCAGAACATTCCCGAGGTACATCACCGCATGTTGCTGCCTCTTCCTCGCGGGTAAAGTGGAGGAGACGCCAAAGAAATGCAAAGATATCATAAAAGTTGCGAAGTCTTTGCTAACTGAGTTGAAGTTCGCAAGTTTCGGAGACGATCCCAAAGAAGAGGTGATGACACTGGAGAGGATCTTACTGCAGACAATCAAGTTCGACCTGCAGGTGGAGCACCCGTACGGCTACCTGTTGAAGTACGCCAAGTGCCTCAAGGGGGACAAGGCCAAGCTACAGAAGATGGTACAAATGGCCTGGACATTTGTTAATGATAGGTGAGTAATGAGCAAGTTTTTAGCTTCTTAAATCATCCCAACAGTGAAAGTACAAAATTACTTTAAAAAAATTATACTAAAGTACTTTACATAAATATTATAGTATGTGTAATTAGTTTAAAAGTATTGTTCACACTTTCAATACTTTTCATAAATGGATGGAGAATCTCTTGAATTAATTCTTTTGTTTTAATGGTTGAGTGACTGGTTGGTTGGTTATTCTGGGCTGGTCATTTATATTGTCAACTGACTATGAACAAAGTTAATATTATGCCTACATTCAGCGTTGGCCGAAAACAATGAATAAATGGTTCTTACCAACCCTAATTTTCCAGTTTATGCACAACTCTATGCTTACAATGGGAGCCTGAAGTGATCGCTGTAGCGCTGATGTTCCTAGCAGGCAAACTTAGTAAGTTTGAAGTTCTGGACTGGAATGGGCGAAACCCCAAGCATAGTGCATGGTGGGACATGTTCGTTGAAGACATCACAATGGAATTGCTTGAGGATATATGCCATCAGGTGAGTTTGTTGTCAAAGGGGTTTTCCTAATTGTATAATTACCTATCAGTTTAAGTTATATTTAAATAACATATTGGCTAAAAAGCTAGATTGTAATATGGATAAAGTATTGTAATAATAAAAATTCAATGGATAATACGGTCCCTAATTGGGAAGCCAAATGTAATATTAAAAATTAAAAGAATAGGTGTGTGTGTGTGTGTGTGTGTGATCTCCTAAAAAAAAAAAGTATGTTATTGTAAGAAATTAAATTTCGGGCGCCGTGGAGCGACACACTATTAATAGATAGCCAGATAAATAAAGTTGGAGAGATTGGACCATTAATCTTAGGATGGGGGCCTGTGGATGTCAATGGTGATTAAAAGACTCACTACCTTGAACGTTCCCAGTTTATTGTACCTTTAGCCTAATGTATACTATTATATTAATATAAAGTTTACTTGCTATATCATCATTGCATCTTTAAATTCGCAGCTGAAGGCTGTTATGTTCTATAGGAAAAAAAAAAAAATATAAAAAATATGTAACTTGAAGCTTGACCCCGAGAGCCGGAAGGTGGTACCTCTCAGGTAATCAGCCCCCGTGGAAGGCCAGTAGAAATTTATTTGAAGTAAAGGTGGAATAAGCACCCACAGTTGTAGGCGCTTATTCCAGGTATATAAACTCGCGTCTCCCTCGGTGTACCGTGAAGATATTTGGTATAAGAGACGTAGGGAGGCGACGAGGAAACCAAAAATCGGATCGAAATATCCACCGGGACCATTCCACGGGTCCTTTGGTTTAGGATTAGGGCATTAAAGCGCCACAATAAACTAGATTAGTTACGATTCCATTCAGGAAAAATCAAGAGACATGTCACTTGACCAACAAAGATCGCAAAAGTGAAGTCCAATTTTGACGTCCAAAAATGTCATACGAAATGTATCACAGATAAAAAAAATAAAACTAAGAAATCGTTCCGAAATCGACTACAATCATCAATACATGTAACGGTGTAAAAAAACTCGTTACATTACATCCCTCCCCGAAAAAAATAAAAGAAAGCAATTTCTTTTATGCCAAAAAAACAACGATCAAGGTAAAACGAACAGTTTCCCAAAAAAACAGGAAATATAAACAGCGTGTATACAAACAACACTTACAGGTGCAGACTAAATACTAGCACAACCGACCCATAATGTCAAAATAACCACAAGAGTACAGTTAAGCACCTTCGCCACTGACTAACAAGTTAAATCCGAGTTCTACTATAGAATCAGTTAAGTGCAGCAGTCGCTTAACACTGTAAAACAATACAACAGAACTATACCCAATTGAGTGCGGTTGGGCACCATCGCCACCGGCTAACAAGTATAAAATTCTAAAAAGACAAAAAAATACCAATACAAATTCGGTTAGGCACTATAGCCGCCGACTAGCAAGTATAAAGCTTTACAAACAAACAAAAAAATACTAATAAGAGTTCGGTTAGGCACCATAGCCGCCGACTAGCAAGTATATGTTTAATGTAACAGGATAAAAAGAATATTAATTCGAGTACAGTTAAGCGCAAAGGCCGCTGTTTAACGAGATTAATCCAAAAAATTATATATGAGTGCAGTTAGGCACCATCGCCACTGACTAGCAGGAACAAATTATAACTGTGAGAAACAGTATAGGAACCTTCACATCTCTAAAGATCCAAAGAAAAAAGATGTTGTGATCGGCTCAACTCCACCAACTTTCCGGGCACAAACAAAAATAAATGTTGTGATCGGCTCAACTCCACCAACTTTCCGGTCACAAACAAAAAAAAATGTTGTGATCGGCTCAACTCCACCAACTTTCCGGGCACAAACAAAAAAAATGTTGTGATCGGCTCAACTCCACCAACTTTCCGGGCACAAACAAAAAAAATGTTGTGATCGGCTCAACTCCACCAACTTTCCGAGCACAAACAAAAAAAGAAATCACTGTGTTCTTCCTAAGTGCACCACGAAATATTCCGGGTGACAGAGTCACTATAGGAGCACAATGATAAAAAAAATAGGTAAACCTCTACAAGTGTAAACAAAACGTACAAAGGTAGTAGGCACCAATTCAGGAATTGCATGCAAAAATTTCCAAAGGAAAATTGCATACAAGACTGTTTAAAAAAAATATATACATGATAATAATAGTATAATAATAAGATCTTTCGATATGGAAAATGTATCTGTGTGGGTTGAAGAAGTTTATAAAAAATGTCCTAAGTTGTAATTTAGAATGTTAAATCAAGATTTAATAAATTTTATAAGAAGTTACCTAACATACATCTTCATTCAAATCACCGATAACCTATCATCCATCCCATCGTGCATCACACTATCAAAAGTGACCTTCAAACAAAATCATCAAAATCAAGATTAATAATGGGAAACCAAATTAAAATTTAATTATATCCTTAACATGATAACGACCAGTCGTTCCCTTATTAAGGTCTTTCAGAATATAAACATTATCAGAGATCTTTTCAATAATTTTACATTTAATAAACTTAGGAGCAAGTTTTGCCGAAAAATAAGTAGGTGCATGAGATTGAACGAAACTTCTTCTCCACACGACATCACCCACATCAAAAGAAATGACTTTGCGACCTTTGTTATAATAGCGAGCATTACGCTGATAAGCTTTTAATAAATGAGTTTGCACTTTAACAAAAATATTACTAAGTGAATTGAGAGAATCGGCATAGTGAACTCTATTGGAAATTTCCAGTTCATCTATGTTATCGATAGAATTACTAAAACGATGTAAAGAAGCATCAAAAATAAGTTCTCTACCAAACATCAAAAAATTAGGTGTGAAATCTGTGGCCAGATTAACACTATTATTCAAAGCTAGTTGAATATTAGGTAAATATTTAGACCAAGTTCTATGATCATCTTTGACAAAACAAGCTATGCAAGTTTCAACAGTTTTATTATATCTCTCAACAGTATTATTTTGAGGCGTGTATAAAGTATTATAAAATATTTTATTAATGTTAAAACCCTTCAAAAACTCTACAAAATGTTTAGAAGTGAATTGTGTACCATTATCACAAACAATTATTTTGGGACAACCAAATTTAAGAAATATTTCTTTTTCAAAAAGTTTATTTATTACTCTAGTAGTAGCATTTATCATAGGAAAAATCCAGCAGTATTTAGTGAAAACATCAACAACTGAAAGAATATATTTATGTCCAGAATAAGATTTAGGCAATATACCTATAATGTCTACTGAAAGCATCAACATAGGACGATCAACTTTTTTAGGGTTAACCATAATACCAAAAGGAGGTTGAGTGGTATGTTTATAAGCTTTACAAGTATCACAAGCAAGAATATATTTTTGAACATCATTAAACATCCCTTTCCAAAAATAGTGTTGTTTTAATTTATTTAAAGTTTTATGGATACCTAAGTGTCCAGAATTAATATCATCATGATTAGAACGAATTGTATCTAATATGTGTTCTTTAGGAATAACTATCTTCCAATTAAGATTACTATTGGGATCAAACTTACTTTTACAAAACTTAAATAAGGCTTTATTTTCTACTCTAAAGTTCTTATATCTGCAAGGAGACTTTTGACAATTAATAAATACTTTTTTATACCAAGGATCATAAATATCATCATCGGGTAAGACTAAATTATTTTCAGAGATTCCTATAGCAGCTATTTCAATACGAGACAAAGCGTCTGGGACTAAATGTAAAGAACCTTTTTTATGAACTATATCAAAAGTAAATTGAGAAATTCTAGCAGCCCAACGTGCTAAGCGTCCACTAGGATTGCTAAGACCTAAAAGCCACTTTAAACTAGCATGATCAGTTATTACTGTAAACTTCATTCCTTCAATATAAGGTCTAAAATGTTCTATTGAAGCTAAAATAGCAAGTAATTCACGTTCTGTAGTACTATAATTGCGTTCACATTTATTGAGTGATCTAGAATAGAACGCAATAGGATGTTGATCTCCATTATCATCCTCTTGACTCAAAACACTACCAATGCCAACAGAACTGGCATCACAATGTAAAAAGAAAGGTTTTTCAAAATTAGGGCATTGCAAAACCGGAGCAGTAATTAACGCTTGCTTCAACTCATCAAATGCAATCTCAGCTTCATCATTCCAACAAAGTGGTTTCTTAGAATTTTTACTTCCCGCCGTTAATTTAGTCAGAGGAGAGGCAATATCAGCAAATTTACAAATGAATCTACGATAGTATGAGCATAAACCTAGAAAACTAAGAAGCTGTTTAACAGATTCAGGACGTGGGAAACTTTTAATGGTATCTAATTTAGAAGGATCAGTATGCAAACCATTACTATCAACTATATAACCAAGATAGCGGAGTCTATCTTTACAAAAATTACACTTTTTCAAATTAACTGTCAAACCAGCATCTTTCAGTATACTGTAAATTTTATGTAGATACTCTATATGTAAATTAAAATCCGAATTTACGCAAATTAAATCATCTAAATAACAAAACACAGTATTATCGAATTCAGGTCCAAAAAGTTTATCTACAAGTCTCTGCAGTTCAGCAGGTGCGTTGGTTAGACCGAAGGGCATACGGACAAACTCGAAAAGTCCTTTTCCCGGAACTACAAAAGCAGTCTTTTCTCGAGAAGATTCTTCCAGGGCTATTTGCAAAAATGCTTTAGAAAGGTCAATGGTACTAATAAATTTAGCTCCCCCAAGGTTATCTAAAATTCTAGAGGTATAAGGAAGAGGGTAAGAATCTTTTACAGTTACTGAATTTAAACGTCTTGAATCCAAACACAATCTGGTACTACCATCCCTCTTTTCTACAGCTAAGACAGGTGAACACCAAGGCGATTTAGAAGGTTGGATGATTCCTTCCTTTAATAAGGCTTCTACTTCATCAAAAAGTTCCTTCTGCTTTGCAGGACTTAAAGGCCAATATCGTTGTTTAAAAGGTTCGCTAGTAACATTAATTTTATGTTGAACAAGATGAGTAAGACCTAAGCCTCTCTTTTCATAAGAAATATCTTCAAAGAGTGAAACAGTATCATTTAATTTTTGTTTCTCAGCAGGAGAAAGTTCACTAACAGAGGTGACTGAACAAACTTGAACTGTATTGCATCGAGCATAAGTTATATTTTTCCATAAATCCTTAGCCAAATCGAATTTTAACCAAAAATCAAATCCTAAAATGAAATCAGGTTGGAAAGAAGGTATAATTTGAAAATTAATAATTTTAGTTAAATTATCACAAGTAACAGGTAATTCAATGGTACCAATAATTCTTTGTGAAGAACCATCGGCCGTATAAGCAGAGCTAGAAACAGAATTTATTTTATAACCTAACTGTAAGAATTGCCTATGACTATTGGAACCCAAAATACAACTATTTGAGCCACTATCTAATAAACCAGAAAAAGTATGGTTATCTACGGAAAATTGTAAATAAGGTCTAGTATCGTTATCTTTAACAAATAAAACAGGAGCTGATCTATAAATTTTGAAAAATGTCTTTAAGTAATCTAACCAATTCGCAAAATCTCTGTTACGAGTAGCATCGTCAGGTTTGTGATATTTAGCAAAATTTTCTTTCATCGAGACGCTCGCGGTTATGTCAGTAACAACAGGGGCTCGATGCGACCTAATCAGTTTTTTGACTCGCTAGAGCTTTTCTTTACGTTACAAACATCACAACTCTTAGATGTAACTCCAACCTTTTGACAATTAAAACAAATTACGCCAGGTATGGAAGTACAATGCTTATAATGATGTCCATCTCTTTTGCACTTTAAACAGGATAAAACCGCATTAGACTTAACAGTAGGTTTTTCAGTTTTAAAAGTTTTATGACTTACAAAAACTTCAAGCTCTTTTGCAAGAACAAGAAATTGTTCCACAGAATCTATAGGTTTACCAAATATAAAAGGTGTGTAAATAGGTAGCATGTTATGTTTAATAATAGTAACCAAAACCGCATCAAACAATGGCGAAGAAAGACGACTAGCCATGTCCAGTATTTCTGTAATAAAGTCTGGAAGAGATTCAGAACTCTTTTGTTTCCTTGTACGAAGATCATGTTCCAAAAAATAGTCGAAGTCCGGCCTGTCAAAACGTTTAAGCAAAGCAAGCTTAAGCTCACGCCAGGATGGAATACGAAAACGAACTGTGCGGAACCATTTCAGAGCAATACCACTAAGCAAATCCGTGAATGAACCAACCAACAAAATTTCGTCAAAATTTTTGTATAAAAAGTATTCTTCAACTTCAGTAATAAATTCCCTAACACAAGATTTCCCATCGAATTTAATTCTACTCTTTTTCAAATCAGGCAACTTAATTGCAGATGGCAAGTTCTTCTTAATATGATCATTAACCAAAACATTCATAGAATTAAAAGAAGGCAGAGCGTGCAAAGCAAAAGCTGAGGAAGAGTGTGCAATCCTTTCATTATGATCAAAAGGGTGTGGTACTTCTGTCAAATTAATCATGTCCGGAGCAGTTTGTGCAACATTAGGATCTGCGCAAGCGCCATCAGATTCTATGTGGTCTTTAGCAATAGGCGGAAAAGACTGGTCTTCATTAGCCATCATGAATAAACTAAACGAAAATTGATGAGCAAAGCAAGATGTAAATTTAAAAAAAAAGTGAAATATTTGAGGGTAAGTGTAAAATATTTTCTAAGTTTTTTTGTTTTGATGAAACTATCAAGTAAAAAGATGCAATAATAATTTACAGGATAAGTTTAAACTACTTAAAGTAAGGTTACCAAGTTAAACCAAAGTTTACTTAAGATTAAATATGAAACAAAAACTTCCAAAGTTGTAAAATACTTGAGGTTAAAAAGATATGTTCAAAGTTTGTTTTGATGAAAATTTCAAGTTTAAAAAATGCAGTAACAATTTACAAGATCAATTCAAGTTACTAAAAGTAAGATTACTTAGTTAAACTAAAGTTTGCTTTAGATTAAATATGAAACAAAGTTTCACCGCACTTAATTTACACTGTTGAGACACTTAGATAAAACAAACTGTCTTACCATACAAAATGTTGGTTTTGTAAGAGAAAAGAAGTAATGCTGTAACCATAAACATTAAACATACACAATAGTACAAAATACAATAATGTTAGTAGAAAATACTGTTTACTTAAAAGCAAACATCCAAAGAATTTAAGTTTTTAAATTACAACATTGTACAATAATGTGTTACTACAAAATATCAAGATGCAATGAATCAATAACAAAATAAGTAAGCTAAATTCAAGTCCCTGTTCGCTTGAGCGACAAATGTAATAATAAAAATTCAATGGATAATACGGTCCCTAATTGGGAAGCCAAATGTAATATTAAAAATTAAAAGAATAGGTGTGTGTGTGTGTGTGTGTGTGATCTCCTAAAAAAAAAAAGTATGTTATTGTAAGAAATTAAATTTCGGGCGCCGTGGAGCGACACACTATTAATAGATAGCCAGATAAATAAAGTTGGAGAGATTGGACCATTAATCTTAGGATGGGGGCCTGTGGATGTCAATGGTGATTAAAAGACTCACTACCTTGAACGTTCCCAGTTTATTGTACCTTTAGCCTAATGTATACTATTATATTAATATAAAGTTTACTTGCTATATCATCATTGCATCTTTAAATTCGCAGCTGAAGGCTGTTATGTTCTATAGGAAAAAAAAAAAAATATAAAAAATATGTAACTTGAAGCTTGACCCCGAGAGCCGGAAGGTGGTACCTCTCAGGTAATCAGCCCCCGTGGAAGGCCAGTAGAAATTTATTTGAAGTAAAGGTGGAATAAGCACCCACAGTTGTAGGCGCTTATTCCAGGTATATAAACTCGCGTCTCCCTCGGTGTACCGTGAAGATATTTGGTATAAGAGACGTAGGGAGGCGACGAGGAAACCAAAAATCGGATCGAAATATCCACCGGGACCATTCCACGGGTCCTTTGGTTTAGGATTAGGGCATTAAAGCGCCACAATAAACTAGATTAGTTACGATTCCATTCAGGAAAAATCAAGAGACATGTCACTTGACCAACAAAGATCGCAAAAGTGAAGTCCAATTTTGACGTCCAAAAATGTCATACGAAATGTATCACAGATAAAAAAAATAAAACTAAGAAATCGTTCCGAAATCGACTACAATCATCAATACATGTAACGGTGTAAAAAAACTCGTTACAGTATCACATTCTTCTTCTTAAAAATTTTGTCCAGTATCTATATATATTATTTACTAATAGTAAAGCTGAACAACGAAAACGGAAACAACGTAATAAGCCATGCAATGCGACAGGGTGGGTCGGGGGACAAGAAATTTCACATGGATAAAGTCGCAGCGCAGAAGCTAGTCTAAACTAATCCTAACTAATATTATGGCATATGGCTATTGATGCCGGAGTTCCTCAGGGGTCTGTTCTCTCTACAACTCTTTTGCTGCTGCACATCAATGACCTACTTCAACCTGGTAACAATACCAATACTGGTATATAGATGACAGTACTGTTTCAGAAAGAAACTTGTCCAGCCCGAAAACCAGTGGCGGTGAAGTTCGTTCCTTAAGAGAGGCCATGGTAGAGCGGACTGATTTGACCTTAAGCCTTGTCTCCTAGTGGGGTGATGATAATCTGGTCTCTTTTAAAACACAGGCTTGTCTTTTCACCACGAAAAGTAGCCATTTTGACCAAACTCCTACTTTTCGGGGTACATCTGTTCCTGTAACTGATTGGCTCGAGCTCCTAGGCATGGAGTTGACGCCCAGTCTCAACTTTGGCGCCTCCATTGAGGGCAAAGCCTAAACTGCGGCAAAAAAACTGGGCATCCTAAATAGAGTGCAGCAATACTTTATGCCTGGACAGCTTTTAACTCTTTATAAAGCGCAAGTCCAATCCTGCATGGAGTATAGCAGCCCCCTTGGGGATGGCTCAGCTAAATACGAACTTGCCGCGCCAAGCTTAACAGCTTGGCTCATCGCCGCAAGGTTGCCTGCTTGTCGGTCTTCTATAGATTGTACTTCGGTGAGTGTGCGCAAAAACTCCACGACCTCATCCCACCTGCCCCCTTCTACCAGACGTACTGTTAATTACCATCAATACCTTGTTGCCATTCCACCAATTAGCACTAAGCGCTTCCAAACATCCTTCATAATGCGCACAGCAAAAGAGTGAAACTCACTACCTGCGTCTGTGTTCCCAAACGCATTCAACCCAAATCTCTTCAGAGTTAGAGTGAACAGGCTCAGGTTTTTCTGGGTAAGCTCACTCCATCGTAGACTCTGTCTCTGCCACCTCTGACCTATACTAGAGTCAAGATTAAACCCATCTTAAACAAATAAAATAAATATTATAAATGCGAAAGTAAGTTAGTTTGTTACGCTTTCACGCCAAAACGGCTGAACGAATTTCGATGAAATCTGGCACACAGATAGACCATGATCTGGGTTAGTACATAGGCTACTTTTCATCATGGTTTGCAGACAAAGCCGCTGCCAACAGCTAGGGTTATAATAAAAAGGAGATTTAATTTGTGTATGTTTGTCTATTACGCTTTTATGCTAAAACGGCTGAACGGATTTTGATGAAATTTGGGACATGGGCAGACCACAACCTGGATTAGGACATAGGATACTTTTATACGGATATTTACACATGATCGAGACTTATGTGGATGAAACCGTGAGGCGCAGCTTGTATCAGATAAAGCTGTCCTTGGTGTGTGGTTAAGAAAAACGAAGTAACTGATGTAACAAATACCCACCCAAATGTGTGTGTACAAAGCATTCTAGAATATTTGTTGCCAATTGAAACATTTTCAAAGGAAAGTGAGAAACACATGGGTCCATTAATATATTTTTATTGTATTGTTTCAGTCTAGTATTAGTACTACAAGTAACTAAAATATGCAGTGAAACTAAATAGAAAATGCAATTGGGCAAAATGCTTAGAAACCTTAAATGTACAGCTCATTTTATATTTGAACAACAAACCAACATTGTCAATTACCGTTTGTCATGGTTGGCTATAATTGTATTGACTAGACGTGCCAATGAATTAATCATACTGGTGACACATGTTACTAGGTCGTAGCTTTAAAACAACTGGGCTAACGTAAGGACTAAGTAACTTATATATGACTGAAACTGTAAGCAAAATGTTATCCCAGATAAATGGATATTTGGCTATTTAGTAACCGTGTAAGTATCATGATACTAAGTCATGCGTGACTTCTACTTGAGTAGCTCTCGCCCTTGGTATTTGAATCCATTATGAGAAGTTTTCATATCAATCAAAGCTAATCTTATGTATGATGGTTGAACAGGCTTAAAAACCTAGCGTCTACCTATGTGCAAGCTGCAAATGCTGGAGCTGAGTGTGCAGTTTAAAAGTAATCTTGTTGTTCCAGGTGTTAGATCTGTACTCCCCGCAGCCGCACTCGTCGGGCGGGGACTCGCCCCCCGCGCCCTCTGCCGCCAAGCAGGCAAAAAACGACAAGAAGCCCCTCTCCATTACACCGCCCACTTCCGCATCTCCTGTCGCCGTTGTCGTTTCTAAGCCGGCGCTGACGCCCATGAAGAATGGCGCAGATATTAAACTAGAGCCTCCGAAGATGGAGCCCATACGGTATACGTACCCGGCGTACCCCGGGCTGGCGGCGCCGTACCCGCCGGTGTACACGGCGCCGCCCCCCTCCATCCCCCCGCCCCCCAGGTTACCGCTGTCGGCCCCCCCGCCGGCCGCGCTGGTGTACTCGGAGCCCCCGCCCGCGCCCCCACGCTTCCCCCCGGTGAACGTTCCTCCTCCGAACTACTTCCCCCCGCTGCCCGGGCGCGGCCCCCCCCCTCCCGGCCCGCCGCCGCGGCCCTACTACCCGCCGCCGTGATCCTAGTGTAAGCAATAGGTTATTGTATAATTTTTTACTGAAATATAATTTTAGACTACGTTTTGTGTTTTCTTTGGACTTTACCGACATCCAATCCAGTTGTTAGACAACACGGACAGTGCGTAGGCTAAAGCTAACTAAACCATACATAGTTAGTGACGAGCACAAATAGTGAATGAATACTAAATTAGAGTAACAATACTGTGCTATACCTACATGTAACACATGGACAAAGTGTTACCTACTTATTATTAGTAAGTCTAGACGGCAGTAAAAAAAAATTGTATTTTAGAATGTTTGTAAGCCAAAATTTAAAAAAAATGTTTCAAGACATGCTATTAAAAAATTGTGTTCCAGTACATACCCACATGGTATACAGGCATGCGACCACGGCTTTACCCTGCCTGGGCTATCTAGCAATTTAAATAATTTTATATTTGAAATGTGATAATTAACCTTCTTTTAGTTCATGACTTTACGTCCTTTCAAGGGCACCTTATTCGATTTAACGTGACGTCATAGCCTTTATCCAGCGGACGATCAAGACACTTCCAACCCTTCCAACAATACCTTTCTATTACATTTGTCAAATATATCAATAAGTAGTATAGAAGTTGGAAATACTTACCACAATAATGAAGGTAGATAAATAATAACCCAAACAAATGATTTATTTTGGAACTGACCAATAAACAACAAAAGTACCACAACAGATAGATCATACTAGTTTTGTACAGGGATGTTTTTTTTTAAGGTTGTTTGCAATCTATGGAACGAAGTACCACCGGTCAGATTTGAAGAATTCTCGAAGAGAAAAAGTTTGCAGTTCATAGCCCAATTTTAGAAGATAAGAAGGCTATTGAACATCAAAGAAAATACGTCAGAAAGAAGAAAACGAACTGGCAGCGCGGGCAGGTGATGCGACGCGACGGGGTGGGGCGGGGGAACAAGAAAATTCACGCGGTTGAAGCCAGTAAATCTTAGAGGTATATAATTAAATAACATATTTACTTAATTATAATAACACTAGACAACCATTGATCAATTTCATTTAAATTTACATTTAGTTATGTATATAGTTAGTTTGAACTTATAAACTATGTTACTATCTAAGAGGGACTTAATCCTCTGGGTGAGGTTCCACACTAGTGGGCGGTCCAACTTATTGCCTATTACATTCAGTATGCTGTTACTGCTCCCACGCAATCCGCTTAGCAGTGAAGCTGTATTTTTGCGCCAGGTGGCATCAAAGCCGTCAGTGCGCGAATTAGCGAACATTGTTGACGCACTGCAGAACTGCGATCACGATTTAAATCAAATGATGTTTTCAATAAAAATAAATGAGCTTGTAGAAACTGTAACTTCAGAAGTAAGTACTGAACATCGAGAAGTACTCGTAGTAAAAAGCCATTTCATTATTACGCCCAGGGTATATCCCACATCTCGGAAAGATTTATCAGCCAAATTATTGGATCATATATACCTGAAGATTGATGAATACCTCAAAAATACCTCCGAAGAAAAAGAACGGTGTCCACTTAATCTATCTGGTAGTTATGTGAATATGTATAAAGATGGATAATTGATCCGCAGTTATTATTATTATTATGTCGTTTATTTATTTTATCCTTATTTTGCTACATTTATAAAAAAATAATTAAACAAATTTTATAAAAAATATACAAAATAGTGGTTCGCCGGTATCGAGATCAGGGTCCAAGCTACCGGTGGATAGGGCTCCAGAGACAGGAACCTCCTCACAATGCGAGCCGTATCGAGGAGTACTGCTTTCTGAATCAGGCCCTTGATCCAACCGCCTAACGAAAGCCTCGAGAGATGTTGGTCGAGGCTTTTTGCCATCAGGCCATTGGCCGATACGACAATCGGCACAATGACAGCCGAGCTCACATTCCACATGTCAACAACCTCGTGTGCTAAGTCGAGTTTTTTTTTTCTCAGCTTTCACGAGGTTCTCTTCATGTGGAATGGTAACATCGATAATCATTGTGCGGCGCGCTAATCGATCTATCACTACTATGTCAGGCTTATTAGCGATAATAGTCCTGTCAGTAATGATCGACCGATCCCAGTACAACGGACAAGGTCATTTTCGAGTACTGGTTCGGGCACATACTTGTATTTAGGTACCTCAGAATCCACAAGTTAATATTTCAAAGCAAGTTGCTGGTGAACAATCCTGGCTACTTGTTTATGCCTGCGCAAGTACTCGCCGTTAGCCAGACGAGAACAACCAGAGATAAAATGTCTGATGGACTCACCTGGACGGTGGCATGCCCCGCACACGTCAACCGTCCCGTCCTTCATGTCTCTAGTTATTCGTCAAGATAAATTCGTCCATAATTGCACAGACGATACCTTCAGTTTCCCCAAAAAGGTCACCAAAACGTAGCCAGGATACGGATGCTAGGAAATCTATACCAGGCTCATGAAGAGCCCGATAGAAGCGCCCGTGAAGCTCCTTGCTTTGCCATACCACCTTGCGGTCATCGGTAGTAAGTACACACACCACATCACGTCCACTGCGACCACATCACGGTGCAATGGTGCATACCCACTTTGGCTTTAAAAAATATTCCCTGAGACTGCATACCTCGCGGTTGTGGAGGGTCTTGGCATTTAAAAAGCCTCGATCCCCGCGCGGGATGTACAGTCTCATCACCGATGGTCGTGGGTGATTCATCCGATTTGCGGCCAGAAGAGTACGGACCCGCCTATCCAGGGCGTCGAGTTCGGTTTGGGTCCATTTGAGTATGCCGAAAGAGTACATCAAAATCGGCATGACACAACCGTTGAAGGCGGGCACCTTGTTTCCGCTCGAAAGAAGACTAATAATGCCTTCTTCAGGCGGCCAAAGAAGCGCTCCTTCAACGATTGATTCATGTTACTAGCGTTGATACCTAACGCTTCCGACATACCCAAATACTTATAGCTTTCGGATGAAGAGAGGGATCTAAGGTATATGGAATCCGAAAGTTGAATACCTTCGGATTCCAACGTCTCACCTCGCTTAACATGCATGATTGCACATTTGTCGTGTTTTTTCATTGATTTCTATTGGTTTCTGTTTTGGATATATTGGCGTGGCTAGCTTACATATGGCAGATAATTTAATATGATTTTCTGTGTTCCGTTTTATTTTTATTTTAACTTTGATTACCTTATAATTGTATAATTCATTGGTTTTTCTAACTGAACACACAGCTGTACTGCTGGGGAGTTTGTTGCGCTACTTCTTCTTCCCGGCTAAAGCACTAGGAAATAGTGAAGGGCGGGCGTTTTGGGGGACTGTCTTATGTAATTTTGATGTTCGAAAAGTGCTGACTCTCAGCCTAATTTGAATAAATGACTTTTGATTTGATTTTGGTACGCAGTGAGGTGAGTTCCCCCCTCTTTAGACCCATATTATGTGCGCATGACGTTCTCGTTCATAGACTGAGTCCATCTCTATATAATAAAAGTACTCTGTGGTCCATCTCATGCGCGAGTCCGGAGGTGGTGGGCGACCTTGTCAACATTTTTTTATTTTCGGTTTCATATTCTGGTTCATTGTTGTTTTACCGGAGGTGACTTCTGTTATGTCACCTCCGATTCGGTAGTTTTTGGTTTAAATTACTTAATGTTGTAGTTTGGTGTCTTTATTGAATTTTCTGTGGTTTTGCAGGTTTCAGGTTTACTTCAAAATAAAATTGTCTTGTTATATTAAAAATTACGTAGATGAGAAAACGAGACGTTTTGTTTACACGGTGTTGCCAGCTTTATTATTATCTCCTTTATAACATATAAAACCTTATAAATTACATTTTTTGATATACTTTCAAAAATCTGAAGAAAAAAAAATACATAAAAAAAAAAATAGTATCCCATCGGTATCGCGAACAGGGTCCAAGCTACCGGCGGTCAGGGCTCCAGAGAGAGGAACCTCCTGACAATGCGAGTATATATTTATTATTATTGTTATTGACGCCAGCTTCAATTAGAAATACTGCTTCTCTCTTTCTAAGCTATTTGTATCATCAGTGGTCCTAGTGTGAGTTTCTTTCAACCATCTCGACTTTACGCATCGACCGCGTTCGGCGCTCCGATTGGCCCTTCACCAATCGGAAATTGCGCTCCGAATGCCCAGGGCCAATCAGAGCGCCAAATTTTGACAGAAAAAAAGTTTTCGAATGAAATGTATCATTAGAAAAATTTGTCTGTCAAAAATTGATTCTTGTCGAAGACTAAAGATAACAGTAATATAGTCACAACAAGTTATGTACGTTCGGAAACACGTATTCAATCAATCACTAATTTGCTTGCAAGGAGCTTTAAAAAAAACCTTATATTTATTTACCCTGAAAAATACCCAAAATAATTTTCTACCCTAAACGCATAAAAATACCCTAAGGTGTGGACACTGGAGAGCGTCACAGTCATGTCATACTTTCATAGTTTTCGTTCAGAAACCGATTGACAGTGTGCCCAGTATATTTATGTTTGCTTGCTAAACTGGCGGGTGGATTTAAATTTATTGTTTTTTTTTTATATTTACGTTTGAAGGGATATGAGGAACAGGGTGTAAAGTTCACTCATACTCTTGGAAAAGGGCGGATCCTCCGAGCAGATGGATGTCGTATCTGGTGGGCAACTGCACGATGATTGTTGTCGGGAAGTTGTATACAGGGTGTCCCGTAAGTCGACGTCAAGCCGGAATCGGGTGATAGTCCAAATCATAATAGTCACTAGAAAAAAAAAAGTCTTGATTTTTTTAAATTATAGGCATTTCTTTTTTATTCGAGAAAATGTACACCCTGTGATGGTTTTTTAGCTCCTGTTGCTACAAATCTTAACTTTTTTTCAATTTGTTTTTCTTATGTAATCCCGAATAGTGCTAATCTAACCTATTACTTAGAATTCTAAGTCAACTGCTCCAGCTTGGAAGAAAGTGTCACATTATGCCGTACAATCATCGATCACTAATAAAAGAACTAGATACACAATCCCATGCAAAAGTTCTCTTAAAACTGTCGCCCAATATGTTTACGTAATTATTGTTGAAATAAATATACGTTAATGAAAATTCAACCTTAAACGCTACGCTTAAAGTTGTATTCACAAAGCTATGTACAAAAAGCAAAACATTTTTACGAGCGATAGTCGCTGGTCAACATACATCAAAACAAATTCAACCTTACACGCATGTTTCAAAGTCGGAAATACAAAGTGCCAAATGAAAGCAATAAAATTTTACGACCGAGGATCGCCGCTAGGACAAGGAATGATTGGAGTCGAACTGAATTTTTTTGTATTTGTATATAAATGTTTTTTATTCGTCAACGCATCAAAAAGTTGGTGTAGGTAATAAAGCATATGTTATTCTATGTTGTATAAGTGTAATGATTGTAATTTACCTGAATGTAAATATGGTTTTGGATAGGCACCACATTAAATTAATAATAAAACTAAAAATTGTACAGTCATAATTATTTAGTTATTCTTTTATTTGTGACAAAATAATAAAGATATTGCTTGACAAACAACTTATATCAAAAATCAATAGTAACTAAATATAAAAAGTAAGTACAGAAAGTTCTAGTAAAATCAAAAAGAAATTGTTGATGCAATATTCATAAACACAAAATTATGTGAAAAAAAATACGGACACAACTGACTAACACAGGTAATTATCCTATGTTATTAATTTCCTTGAAATAAAATGAGTTTATTATATAATCGCCTTTTCGATAGATTTTTTCAGATTCTTTTCGTAGTCACACTCACCATCACTCGTCATCACTTTCAAAAAGTTCTTCGAACATACAACGCTTCCTTGTGTCTGGGAAAGAATTCTTCGGATCTTTGTCGTGCTATACCTGATATCCATTCTCCACACCTCACTGGATCTCGAGGAAAGCTAAAAAAACAAAAATAAAATATGTAAAATGTTACTATAATATTTATAGAAGCAGTAAAGAAGTCACATAATACAAAAAACAAAACAATCATACTTTAAATAATAAAATAAAAAAGAAACAATAGCGTCTCCAACAATGGAACAGAGTAAACGCACTTAACCCGAACAATTTAAGTGGGCATGCGATAGTGTGATTAAATACGTTAACTAAGAGTCTTTACAACTGAGATGCTATATAACTCCTGCTGTTTATTAGGAATTTATTTAAAAAAATGTTTTAGGATGATTTCTTGACAAAATACCAATATTTACAATACAGTGATAACAATAATATAATGGTAAAATTAAAACTTACCGAAAATATGAAACTCCATCCTTTTTTGGCGTCCTAGATGTATTATTTTAACAGTTTTTAAACAAGCAATGAGGCATGTTTACCGTTCGAGCGTTCGAATGCTACTAGATTAAAAGCGCACCCGAATGTTCAAATGGGTGCGCGTTTGGTGAGGACACTTTTTGTCGCTGATTGTGTATCCAGTTCTTTATTAGTGATCGATGCGATATAGACAATTAATATTTCGTCCAACTTTAACGGACCGTACTGAAAAAAAAAAGTACTATGCCAGGTTGGCAAGTAGCACGAAAAGTTGACGCATTTAATAAGGATTCTAAAATGGTATAATACTTGCTACATTATTTCTTTGATTACGGGGAAAAAAAAAATCCTTCAAGAAACCCAGTTTCGAAAAAAATATCTTTACCTACTAAAAATGATTCTAGTGCGTTCAAAGCTTGCCTTTAGGACCGAGTGAGACGGAGAGTCATTCATGAAATGTGAGTGAGACAGGTAGTGACGCTTTCAAGTCAGAGATGCTAACTTTTCGTTAAATTTAGGACAAATTTTCCTTAAGTTTAAAATTAAACACCAATTAGATGCTAATAATAATTATTATTTACAAAAGATGTTCAAACTGCCTTCCCTCAACTGCAATACAAGCTCGACATCTTCTTAAAGAAAGTTTATTTTAAGCCAATCGGAAATGTAGCTGAGCTTCGGTAAAGAATTACGGAAGCAGCTGAATTTGTCAACAACGGAAGATTTGCCCGTGTGATAATCCGATCTTTTTTAAGAAGACTTCAAAACATTTGCATAAGATTTATTTTTGGCCTGCGCAAATATGATCACATTTCTGAATTTCGTACAAAGCTCAAGTGGCTTCCCATACGTCTTCGCCGGAATTCTCATATCTTATTTCAGCTCTACAGTATTCTGTTCAACCCTACAACCCCCTCTTATCTTAAAAAAACGTTTCAAGTTCCTTCATGACACACTTATCAGATATCTGAGATCATCGGAAAACTTAAGACTAGAGATGCCGATGCATTCCACCAGTTTTTATGACAAGTCTTTTACAGTTCAAGCAGTACGGTTATGGAATGCCTTGCCTATGTCGGTAAGGCGTGCTCAATCATTGTCCACTTTTAAATTTCTAGTAAAGAAACACTTCCTCACTACTTAATCATTATTACATATAGTTTCCTGAGTCTTGTTTCGTGTTTATTATTGTATATATGTGTAGATAAATGTATGTATGTATTTAATGAATATGTATATGGGACACCACTGACTACCTGCAGTATTGTCTCTCCTTCTCCCTGTAATCCATCCAAAGGTTGTCTGTAAAAGATCGCTTTTAGCGATAAGACCGCCCATTGTGTCACCCAATGTAATATTTCTACATCAATGTCTATAATTTTTAATGTGTACACAATAAAGAGTATTCTATTCTATTATTATGGGCGACGGCGCCGCGGCAAAGAACATGGACGGACAGGAGTCATTAACGGCTTTTTCAAATCGGATCCCACGAGAGAACACAATAATACCTTCATATCCCACAATCCGATCCCAGGGCTTATTCCGATCGGAGTCGGTTCCCATAATGACAGCGCCGTCGTCGCCGCGTCTCGCCGCTTGACTCTGTGGTAGTGTGGTGCTAATGATGTGATGTGCGAAAGCGGTCATGTCAATCGTATTGTTTTTGTAACAATTCAATTCGATTCGATCGACTGTATAAATAAGGTAAAAACATCTGAAATCGATTAAAACAAAGTATATTTTAAAGTGAATTTGAAGCGGGATTGCCGAGTCAATTGTCTTATTATTGATGATATCGTACAGATACGGGTGTTTATGTGTTCTGTGGTCGAAAATAACTATACAAAGCTTGTAAAATAAAAAAATCGAACCGAACGAGTGCTGGACGCACGTTATGGTGGATATGGAATGCAATTGCTTTATGGTTAGGTTAACAGCTACTAGAAACATATTTTTGTGTGAAATTACTCGGTTTGTCTTTTTTTCTGTTCTTCTATGTAATTATTGAAGGTCATCCCTCCTGTTTCTGTGGTGTTATTGAAGCAATTTAAGAACTCTCAGCGCTTCATAATCAAATCAAATCATGTGGTCATTAAAAAAAATCACTAAACGTATAATAACATTTCTGTATCAAACATACAGAAACACACACATATGAAACATATAGCATACAGTTTTTTTTTTACTAGCATTAACTGTCCCACTCCTGGGGAAAGGTCTCCGTCCACTCCTTCCATCTTTCGCGAGCCTCGCGCTTCCTCTTTCCAGTTCTTACCCTTGGGCCCACATTTTGGTCGGCATTCGGCAAGCATGAGCATGTCCTGCACCCTAATTGCGTAATACACAATCAATCGGAATCTGAATCGTTTTGAAACAGATTGCTAATCCATTGCTTCTTAAGTTCGATAAAAATTCTGCTCAACAATATATAGAACGCAATTAATGTTCTTGAACCGTCAAAATCAAACAGATTAGTCGTAATCGTTTACGAAAATGTGTTACGCAATTAGGGTGCTGCCCAGTCCCATTGAAGTTGGGCAGCCTTTTGAGCCACGTCAGCTATGTTTGTTTTGGAGCGCAGTATTGTGTTTCGAACACGGTCCGTTAATTTAACGCATAGTATACTGCGTGAGGCCTGTGTCCCAGCAGTGGGAACGTTATAGGCTGATTATGCTATACTGCGCTCTATTGCTCGTTGGCAGACCTTGAGTTTGGACTTCTGGATGTTAGTCAAAGACCAAGTCTGTGCACGATAGGATAAGATCGGAGGAATACACATGTCCATGGGCTTGCGTTTTAGTGTCATAGGCAACTCACCCTGGAATAGTTCCTTCATGGACCAGTAGCTCTTCCAGGCGTTTTCCGTTCGTCTTGTGATTTCTTTATCTTGTCTCGCCTGGAAAGAGACTACTTGGCCCAGGTAAAGGTATTCCTGGACATTTTGTATTGTCTCCGCGTCCACTTTTATGCTTTCAGGTATCTCGTTGCTCATTACTTTGGCCTTCGACATATTCATCTTCAGTCCAACCTCAAGGCTTACATTACTAAGTTCTTGGAGCATCCGTTCAAGTTCAGTGGCTGAGGATGAAAAGAGAACAATATTGTCGGCGAAACGTAGATTAGTCAGTCTCGCTTCCCCAAGGACAATGCCTCTTTCCTTCTATTCAGCTGCCAATTTCCTGAAGATTTCTTCGAAGGTACTGGTGAACAGTTTAGGAGACAGCGGATCGCCCTGTTTGACGACTCTTTTTTTAAATTTTGGACCGTGGTTTCAAGTTTTATTGCGGCTGTACTATTTTTGTAAATTTCGCGTAATCCTACTAATATTATAAACGCGAAAGTTTGTGAGTATGGATGGATGTTTGTTTCTCTTTCATGCAAAACTACTGAACGGATTTGAATGAAATATAGCACACCGATAGTTTATAACCTGGATTAACACATAGAGTTGAAGAGGTATGAGGAACCGGTTGTAAAGTTCAAAGGCAGCTGACGTAGCTGAGGCATTTAATGAGTTTTTTGCCAATATACCTATAACTATGACTTGCTCCTTAAATTCGTTCCCGTCTAAAGCTGAGAATCTTTTGAATAGTAGTGTGCCAAAATGCACTCGCATATTTAGCTTCGAACATGTAACGCCTAGTGATGTAATTAACGTCTTTAACAAACTTAAATCTAAAAACACTGGTGATTACTGGGGCATCTCAATTAAACTTTTAAGTACATAATATAATAGACATCGTAGCCCCCTATCTAGCTGTTACTTTTAATAAATGTGTTGATTTAGGAACTTTTCCTGACTGTATAACCTGGTTGCACTGTGTCGACTAAGCTGAACATACCCTAGGCACACTGTTTTGTAATAATTAATTCTCGATGCCTCGATAGATGGCGTTGTACTATTTTGTAGATCGCGGTGTTATGGTTCTCCGTAGATAGTATATAAGGAGCCTATGTACTTAGATTAATCTCTTTTGTCAAGCGAAATATACCGTTGGAACAGGGTTGCTGTGTTTTATTCAAAGGCTCCCTGGTTCCATCTGACCGAAGCCCTGTGCAGACCCTGGCTGGACATCATGCAGGTCGTACACTGACCTCATGAAGAGTTGTAAAGTCATACCATTATTTAAATCTGGTAATAAAAATAACATTGGCAATTTCAGGCCTATTTCTATCTTACCAGCATTTAGAAAAATATTTGAAAAGTTAATACTTAAGCAGTTGCTAAGACAATAGCCTCCTTCATAATGAACAGTATGGCTTTACAAAAGGACGTTCAACTACAGATGCGGGTGTTGCTCTGCTGAAACACATATATGGGATAAATCGCACAATGCTATTGGAATTTTCTGTGATCTCTCTAAAGCCTTTGATTGCGTGCACCATGACACGCTTTTGCCTAAACTACGTCATTACGGTGTCCAAAACGAAGCTCTGAACGCAATAAATTCTTATTTACACAATAGGTTCCAATGTGTAGATGTCGATGGTGTGAAACCTTCCGGGCTTCCAGTTCAGTTAGGTGTTCCGCAAGGCTCAATACTAGGTCCATTCTTGTTCTTAGTGTATATCAATGACTTACCATTCTATTTAAATGATATCTGGGACGTTGTACTGTTTGCAGATGATACCTCTCTTATTTTTAAAGTAGACAGGAATAGACAAGATTTTGACGACGTAAACAGTGCACTCTTAATGTTTACGGATTGGTTTAGGTCAAATAACCTAGTTCTCAATGCTAAGAAAACTAAATGTGTAAAGTTCGTCTTACCGAATGTTAGAAATCTAGGACCCAACATCGTCTTAGATAAAGAGCTGCTTGAAACAGTAGACTCGGCAGTTTTTCTGGGCATAACAGTAGATGCCAAACTTCAGTGGGGCCCACATATATCAAACCTAGCGGGGAGGCTCAATTCAGCCGCCTACGCCGTCAGGAAAGTAAGACAATACACTGACGTTGATACAGGTCGGTCAGACTATTTTAGTTATTTCCACAGCGTTATGTCCTACGGTATTCTACTGTGGGGCAAAATATATTCGTCCTTCAAAAACGAGCTGTCCGAGCAATTTATCAGCTAGGAGCTAGTTTCTCTTAGAGATTTTTTTAAAGATATTGGTATTCTTACGGTGGCATCATAATTCATCTTCGCCAACATCTTATACATTAGGCAAAATATACACTTATACACTAAAAACAGTGATTTTCACAATGTTAACACTAGAAATAAGAACAAACTACGTGCTCCCTTTCACCGGCTTCATAAGGTTCATAAATCATTTGTTGGGCTTGATATAACCTTTTATAACAAGCTGGTCGCTGTAGTTAACTCAAGACAATGTTTATGTTCTTTCTCCAGAATCAGCTTACCTACTGACAGGGTATACGAGTTCGTATATTTATTTTATTTTTATTTGACTATATAGGTAAATTATTTTTAGTTATCTTCATGTAATAATTGACATGATCTACTCATTACAATGTTTTTTTAACGAATTGTATTGCAATAATTATGTGGTTAGCTAGCGATCTCGAGAATTGATCATAAATTATTCTTGCCTGAGCAACCGGCAGGAGTTCGTCATGCTTCCGTAGATGTCACTGCTTGCGGTAGCGTCGGAGATCGGGTTGCCTCCTTCCCTCAAATATGGCGAGGGCGGGCAATGGCTGATCTGTGCTTTGGTATATTTTTTAACTTTGATTACCTTATAATTGTATATTTCAATGGTTTTTCTAACTGAACATACAGATGTGCTGCTGGGGAGTTTGTCGCGCCACTTCTTCTTCCCAGCTAAAGCACTAGGAAGTGGTGAAGGGCGGGCGTTTTGGGGGAATGTCTTATGTAATTTTGTCGTTCGAAAAGTGCTGACTCTCCGCCTAATTTCAATAAATGACTTTATTTTTATTTTTTTATTTTTACTCATACTCTTGGAAAACGAAGGATCCTCCGACCAGATGGATGTCGTATCTGGTGGGCAACTGCCCGATTATTGTAGTCGGGAAGTTGTGTATATGCTAGCTGCGCGGTAAACTCTGATTGCGCGATGCAGGATTTGTGTGACGTCAGTGTGATGCGTTTGTTCGCATGTGGCGGTGTAGATGCCGCCACAACACTGCCCTGGACACTTAGTGGACTAAGTCTTGTATCTTGCGATGCTTGCCAATGCCAGTTGGGTTCCAGTGGGTTGGAACCGTGTGTCGCATAGTTTGCGGTGAGTCGGAACTGTGTGCGAAGATGCCCCAGTGAGTCGGGGTGGCTGACTGCTGGTGTCGACCAGGGATTAAGCGCTCTGCTTGTGGACCGGCCGAATGTGCAGTGTGCTGTGCCAAGGTTGGTGATGAGGATGAAGGTGATGACCAGGTATGCGCTTGCGCTGCATGCTGATGGTCAGGACAACTAATCAAGCCGTGGTTGCTGGCTGGCTGTGTGACTTGCGGGAGTGATGATGATGACGTCACGCTGAAGTAGTTGCGCGAAGGCTGCGCTGACGTTCATACTCGGGGTCACCAGTGAAGAGGTGTGAGGAACAGGGTGTAAAGTTCACTCATGCTCTTGGAAAAGAGAGGATCCTCCGACCAGATGGATGTCGTATCTGGTGGGCAACTGCCCGATGATTGTTGTCGGAAAGTTATATATATGCTATCTGCGCGGATGCACGATTTGTGTGACGTCATTGTGATGCGTTGGACGCATGTGGCGGTGTAGATGGCGCCACACGGGTGAAACCGCGGGGAGCAGCTAGTAGATTTATGTAGGTGGTATCAATGTTTTGGTTGCTTAAGGCGTCAAAAATGGATATGTGTGAAATGCTGTCGAAAGCTTTGGAGTAATCAACAAAGGCGAGGTATAACGGATTTTTTATATTCTTTATGTTTTTCTATGAGTTAGTTGACTGCGTGCAAATCATCTGTCGTAGAAAGGCCAGGCCGGAAACCTGCATGTTCAGGAGGTTGATGTTTATCTAGTTCGCCAGATGTTCGATTTTCCATTATTTTGATAAATGTTTTGTAGATATGTGATATTAAATTAATGGGCCTGTAATTATTTTTATCTGATTTATCACATTTTTTGTGGAGCAGAATAATATTAGAGCGACAAAGATCTTTAGGAAAGTTACCAGAGTGCAGGATGCTGTTAAAAAGCCGGGTGATGTATAGAAGGAGAATAGGTTCGCCTATTTTCAGTGATTCTGTGGTAATACCATCTTCGCTTAATACCATCTTCATCATCCACATGATCTATTGTTTTTCATTTTAGTGAGGGCTACACAAACCTCATATCCGGTTATAGGTGGAATACTGTCAGGGCAGAGATAATCGGGTGTTGAGGGTGGTTGAGTGTCGTCGGTGTAGAGGGATTTTTAAAATTTTGTACATGTATCTAATACTTTTGATCTATTCATTTGTTTCTTACCCTTGCCATCTTTTAAATATGTGATGAATGTCCATGTGTTGCTGGACATCTTTATCTTCAGTCTCTGAATCTAGCATATCAAAACTATTTCTTAGCTCAAGTTTAAAGTCAAAGTCAAAGCATTTATTTCAAATAGGCCCATAAAATGGCACTTTTGAACGTCAAAAATTACAATAAAAATATAACTGATTCTAGGCGCCACTTCCAAAAAGTAGTTTCGTATGGAGAAGAAGTGGCAAGAAACTCCACCGTTACTCTTTTAAAATATTTTACAATATTTGTATACATTAATTATATTTTTATATGTGAAAACGATGCACCAAGAATAAAAATACTATACCACAAGTGGTAAGAAGAACTAAAAATATAGCAAAGGCAGATAAATGAATGACGCGATAGGTACATTGTGCTCACATATTTACAAACACTGTAAAAATATATGACTTTCCTAAAATATTAACTAGGAATAGGTCAGTGTGTGAGTAAGTAAAAAAAAATAAAAATAAAAAATTCAATTAGCAACCAGTGTGATTTTGTCTAGACGGGATTGTCCTATGGAGCTGGACCATCATGTTTCCAAGCATTCTTATCTTGTATATAGTCCTCTAATTTGTAATAAGCTTGTCTGCAAAGTGTACTTTTTATACGAATTTTAAATTTTCTTTCATTTAATTGCAATATATCACAAGGTATTTTGTTATAACATTTAACACCCCATAAATGATGTATGTACTTTAGCTAATCTGAAAAATGGTTGATCTATTTTATCTTTATTTCTGGTATTCAAATTATGTCTATCACTTATTTTATTAAAAAGATGTAGATTTTTTCTTACATACATAATATTTTCATAAATGAATTGGCAAGGTACTGTCATAATATTAGTCCCTTTAAATAGTTCCCTGAGAGATTCGCGACGAGGAAGATTGTATATGGCTCTGACAGCTCTCTTTTGCAAAATAAAAATGGATTCAATGTCAGCAGCCCGACCCCACAGTAAAATGCCATAAGACATAATGCTGTGGAAGTAGCTAAAATAGACCAAACGCGCGGTTTCTACATCTGTTAACTGTCTTATCTTTCTAACAGCATAAGCGGCAGAGCTTAGCCGCCCCGCAAGAGATGTTATATGTGGTCCCCATTGTAATTTCTCGTCCAGCGTGATTCCTAGGAAAGCCGTCTGATTAATAAATTCCAGTTTTTCTCCATTCAATATGATGTCACATTCGCTACTTCTAACATTAGGTAATTTAAATCTAATGCATTTGGTTTTTTTTTCATTTAGTACCAAATTATTTACCGTAAACCAATCTTGGACTTGAAGAATCGAGTTATTCACGTCGTCCAGATTTTGTGACCGTCGGTCTATTTTAAAGATTAATGATGTGTCATCTGCAAATAACACCATCTTCGGTTGATTTTGAAGTACTTGAGGTAAATCATTAATGTAAACTAAGAAGAGGAATGGACCCAATATCGAACCTTGAGGAACGCCCATTTCCATTTCATACCCTAATGAGTTTATGCCGTTTACTTGAACTTTAACCTTTCTATCTTTCAGGTATGATCTAAGTAGATCAAGAGCTGTATTCCTAACCCCATAGTGCTCCAGTTTCAGAAGAAGGGTCTCATGGTTTACGCAATCAAATGCTTTAGAGAGGTCGCAAAAAATTCCAATGGCATCTTTTGCTTCCTCCCAGGCGTTTAAAATGTTCATTATTAGAGAAACACCAGCGTCAGTGGTACAACGCCCTTTGGTGAAACCGTACTGTTGTTCATGAAAGATGGAGTTTTTATTAAAGTGACATACCATTTGATTGAGCATCAACTTTTCAAACACCTTACTGAGCATTGGTAGAATTGATACAGGCCTATAATTGTTGAGTTCTTTACTATCACCGGATTTGAACAAAGGAACTACTTTACTGTGTTTCATGAGATCCGGAAAGACACCTTGGTCTACACTGGTGTTAAATATGACAGCTAAATAGGGCGCAATGGTTTCGATGAAAGTTCTACAGACTTTTACAGACATTCCCCAGAGATCTTCTGTTGATTTAATTTTAAGATCTTTAAAAGCTTTTATTACAGCCTGGGGGTTTTTTATGTTGAAACCTAAACTCCAAAGGGCATGCATTTACATTCTTTCTAAGTAAGGCAGCAGAGAACTCGGGTGAGGAATTTAAAGCTTCAGTAGTTTTTAGGGGAATACTAGCAAAAAAGTTTTCAAATGACTGAGCTACTTCTAGATCTGAGTTGATAGGGCCATGTGCAGTTTCTAGATTAAATTCAGTATTACGCTGTTTTTTCCTACCTGTTTCGTTATTTATTATTTGCCAGGTAGTTTTTATTTTATCATCGGCTGATTTTATTTTATTGCTAATATAAAGAGCTTTAGCAATTTTGCACACATTTTTAAAAATTTTAGAATATTTTGCAACATACTTATTAAAGCTTATATTATTCATATGTTGCTTTAGACCATAAAGTTCAAAAAGTTTTCCCCTGCTTTTACGAATACCTGGAGTCGCCCAATCACTAAATAAGAACTTTGTGTAAATACTTTTGGTTTTAAGTGGAATTATTTCATTAAATTGTGTGTTTAATAGTGAAAAGAACTCGGCATAGAACTCATTTGGGTCACATAAATTATAAAAACTTTGAACAAATAATTTACTGGCCAAAGAGTTATTTAATTTCTCTAAATTTTTACATGTAATTGGCCTAAACCTTATTTGAATTTTTTGTATAGGCATGTATGAGCAAAATGTTACTGTTTGTCCACTGTGATCAGATGACAGCTTATTTACAATTTGTTTGTGTAAGTAATCGCAGTTACAAAAAATATTATCTATGCAAGTGGCAGAAGAAGCTGTCACTCGGGTTGGTTCAATAAAAACATTTGATAAATCAAATGACCCAAAAAGACTTAATAATCTGACAGTATTCAAGTTATTTTCTAATAAATTAATATTGAAATCACCACATACGATTATTGACTTACTACTAGCACTAAGTTTCTTCAGCACATCTTCCATTACTGATTCAATCACACATAGATTCTGGTAACCTGGAGGTCTGTATACGCATACTATCACATGCTTATCAAGCTCAACACAGGACAATTCAATGATGTGTTCAACAGACATACCAGTGATGTCTTTTCGTTCTTTAGATTTAATTGTGTTTTTAACTAAAATTAATGACCCGCCATGTATCATACGTTTTCGGCTGAAATGGCTAACTACACAATAATTTTCATAGTTAATTGACCGTACTTGATAATCTTTTAACCAATGTTCTGTTAAACAAATGACATCAAACTTGGTATTTTCCAAAAACAATTCTATTTCTAGTAATTTGGAAGAGCAACCTTGAATATTCTGATTAAGTAATTTTAAAGTGTGTTGACTCCCTTTGGTTTCTTATCATTATGAGTTAAATTGCCAGAAGATACTTTATTACTATTGTCTAATAATAGTTTAAACTGTTTAGTTCCTAGTATGAGTGATTGTTTATTTATTTTTCTTATTTGATTTTTCATGTATTTTTGCCGATTAATTTTGGTGTCTAGTTTAATTATTGCGCGTACAGGTTGTGATCAGAACTAAACTTAACTTGATTTATGATTTGAATGTTTTTCATTATTTGTTTATTTGAGATAAGAATGTTATATATTTAATTTCTAGTTTGATAATTAGGAGATACCCAAGTCCATCGTCTGTGAGGTTTTTTGTAGAAGAAGCTGTTGCTTATACATAAGTTCTGACCAAATGTAAATTGGAGAAGGCGTGTTCCACGTTCATTACGGCACTAATTATAGTACTCTTTGCATTACGGGCTCCGAGGCGGTGTGGACCTAAAATATTGGTGTTGTCTAGATCTTGCCTTTGTCCAATTTTGGCGTTAAAATCACCTAAAACAATGTTCCAAGTGCTTCGATGTTCGTCACAGGCTTTGTTTAGTAGCTCGTAGAATTCTTCTACTTCGTCGTCTGGGTGCACGGAATAGTAAAAAAGATTGGAAGTGCCACACAGCTATCGCGCGTGCGTCACAATTATGCGCTGGTTCCCAACACCGGCTCAGTGGAGCGCGATTTGCTACTCGCTGTTTTACGACGTCTTGAACAAACCGAAAAATATTATAAACATGCCCAATTGTGCAATTTTTACATGCAAATATGATAGCAGGACAAAAATGTATCTCACTGAGGTGTATCCTATCACCGGTAAGTATAAAACTTTGAAATATTTCAATACAATGGGGAAGGTCGGGCAAAGCTAATTGTAGATGGCGTGACCATAGCTAGGTCCCTACGGCCTATAATAAATTTGACATTTCGTTCATTCAATTTCATTTCATGTTCATTCATGAGTTTGATTTTATTTCACTATTTCGTTATTTTCGGTGATTTCAGTATTTTAAATCAAGTACTTGACATGGAAAGTGTCAGAATTTTAAACCTTGAATATTTCCTCGTAATCACTTTCTTAAAAATGTTCACGACATAAACTCGAACTCAAAAAAAATGTGTACGAATAGCTTTAAACCACAATCTTCTAATTTTAGGGGCTTACGAGAAATTCGGACTCCAATTTCGGAGTATCTAGGAACACAACAACGCGTCAATTTTCGCTAAAATAAAATAAAACCACATCACGCCTTGTATTTTTAGCTTGTGTTGGGAACTAGCTACGACAGCGCCATTTTGACAGTTGCCTTCCCCATTGATTTTTATTGAAAAGAACTTATTTATTACGTTGATGCGAACTAAAAACTATATTGTGTCCATTCCTTAAAGTTTAAATCAACTTGCTTGCTGTATTGAAAATCATCGCATAATAAATTCTAGAAATTTCTACGCTACTCGTTTAGTGTTGGGACACCAATACAGTAAATCCATTGTTCGGTATCGATAAAATATCTATATTATTAAAAACTAACTTTATTGTAAATAAATAAATGAACGTGAAATTAGTATCAAATTATGCTTAAAAATGATAGTTAATAAAGTATACATATGTCAGCCGAAAGAGGTCCAAAGTCAAATTGAGTGAAACCATAACTTCATGACATATGTATGTATGTTCCTATATTCTGGCAAATAAATAAATCATTAATTCATTCGCGGCTGGACGTAGGCCTCCAAGTAAGTATGTAATAATAATAAAGTATGTAAATATTTCAGTTTTCCCTAAGATCCTTTTACCAAGAAGAAATGGATAGAAGCTACGGGAAGACAAAACTGGATGCCGACTAAATCAAGTTCCCTATGCTCAGAACATTTTGCTGCAGATAATTTTAAAATGTCAAAAAAAGTTTACAGATACTTTTTTTTTTTTTTTTTTTGAAGATTATAAATTGTACAAATAGCGACATTAAATCATCGACATCTTGTCCACATCTCTATCTGAGTAGAAACATAGATGACAGTTGTATGTGAATATGACATCTATTTCAAAGACGTTGGCGTGCTAAATTGTGTAATTTGGTTACAGCGCCCTCTAGCGTTGAGTAGTTGAACTTGTTGTGAATTGCTCGAATTTTATTGTGAGTTGGAAAAATGTCCATATTGATTTTGACATGTAAAAAAATAACAGCATTCGGGGGTTGTAATAAGACTTAATTTTAGACAACAATAAATTATATTTTCGCCAAAGTTGCATTTATGATTTCTAGCCAATTATATCATCGTTATCTGTGTATTGCAATGTACATTTTAACTTGTAAATGTGTGAGTTTGGCGACACTGGTTCCCGTACTAAGATAGTTTAAGGGCACTTCACTTCCGTCGGTTATAAATACAACTGTTGGCCGCGGTTACGGTTTTTTTTTTCACTCGACGCTCGACTCTCGCCGCGGACGGACGTGTTTGTGCGCTCTCCCGCTCCAGTGTTGTGTTTCGTATTTCTACTCGTCGCTACCACGTGACGTCATCGTAGTCGCCCCGACTACTCCGATATAAAATCACTATCAAGAAATTGATTTTGATTTTAATCACTTAAAAAGTGCCTTTTTCAAGGCAAATCTTATTTCTTCATCAGACTTTCGTGTGTAGCTTCACTAGGCCCCTTCTGGGTAAAACCACAGTTTCGTGGTCCTCGGTGGAAACCTTACGGTGCCAACGAAGCCGAGTGGGGTGGTGACCCAATCACACCCGCCGAACCCCTTCAGGGCGAGGCAATCCATTGGACGGGTCCCAGATAACCGGCCTTGGGGGATCTCCTAGTCGGCTCTGGTGACAGTTTTGCTTTCCAGCTACTCACCTAGTGTCTTTAGGGTGTGTCTACACCCTTCGCGCTAGACTGGTCAGGGCCCCGTTCGCACAATAAGACTGGCGACGGGTATACAAGCTTAGGGCTCACAAATAGGTACACACTTCCCTGTCTGCACCCGACAGGGAGGGAACTCATCCCCGGGCCAATCCACCCGGGGAGTTAGGAATAGGGTTAGTAGGCTAAGTGGAAACTTAATTTCCACCATTCCCTCCCATAAATAGCCCCCCCTCCTCCGACCATGGGGGACGCCCTCCTCTTGGCGTTCCTCAAAGAGGTCCTTTTTTAAGGACCCCGACTTCGTCGCCAAGTATGGCACAAAATTCGCTGCTCTGCAGCAGTCCGTCCCCGGTCCCTCTGACCTAGTAGGCACCGACAGCTCGGACATCGCTACCTTTAGCGATGCCCTCGAGCCCTCTCCGTCGCAACTTCTAAGTTGCTCGCCGCCGGCTG
This sequence comes from Dasypolia templi, assembly GCA_963555695.1. Lineage (NCBI taxonomy): Eukaryota > Metazoa > Arthropoda > Insecta > Lepidoptera > Noctuidae > Dasypolia > Dasypolia templi. Next base: position 1,249,548 of record OY743148.1, on the reverse strand, counting down.
TCCACATGGACACCAGCGAGCCGTCCCCTCGCCCGACTTCGCCTTACTTAGACGAGAGCGAATCTCATAGCTCCTCCCCCTCTTCCGACGAAGGCGTCTTTAAGACGGTCGGCTCCAAAAAGAGGAGCCTCAAACCGAGTCCTGACACAAGGACAAAAAAGCCGGCTATCGAAGCCACCTACGCTCCCGTGGCTCCATCCGCCACCGCCCCCTCTCAGGCCGCCTCGGCCTCAACCTCTTCTCTCAGCCACAGTGCTGCCAAGCCCGTTGCCCAGCCTTCTGCGGCAAAGAAAATCGCCCCCCCTCCCCCTGTGTACATCCAGGACAAGGGGAAGTGGACAGACGTGTCCAAATGGTGCACCGACCTGCGTATAGGCTACACCAGCGCGAAGTCTACCCAACAGGGTATTAAGGTAACCGTCCCGACGTCAAACGACTACAGAGAGCTCACGAAGACTCTCCGTCTTAGAGGTGTGTCCTTCCACACCTACGCCCTCCCCGAAGACCGTCAAGTCCGAGTCGTGATCCGTAGGATCCCGAAGGAGATACCCGCGGAAGATATAAAAGCCGACCGTCTGTCGCAAAACGTCCCCGTTGCGGAAGTCCACCGCATGCACCGCGCCCGAGGCAGGGTACCGTTCGATATGGTCCTAGTTGTCTGCCCCCCTACTGAGGGTCACCACCCCATTTTCAACGTCCGTTCCGTCTGCAACCTCACCGGTTTGCAGATCGAGAAGCCGTTTAAGACCGGTGTCATAGGGCAGTGTCACCGCTGCCAACTTTACGGACATTCGCAGATGCACTGCCACGCGAAACCCAGGTGCGTCAAGTGCCTGGGCGATCACGGCACTGCTGATTGCACTCGTCCTAAGGACCGCACCTTGTGCACAGAGCCGCCTAGCTGTGTGCTATGCGGCGACTCAGGCCACCCGGCCAATTATCGTGGGTGCCCCAAGGCCCCCAAAACATCATCTCCCAAGCTGACGAAGCGTGCAGACGCCCGCCAGCAAAGGGAAAGCCCCCGCTACGCCCACGCGTGGCCTACCACACAGCATCAGGAGCGACTCAGTCCTCAGAGGCCCTCGCCCTGGAACTACTTCCACCATCAGCAGGCTTTTCCAGCCTTAGCTCCTAGACCCGTTCCTGCGGCCATCCCTCCACTTATGGACCCCCGCATCCGCGTCAACGCGCCTCCAGGCATTCCTGTGCCTCTAAACAAAGCCGCTCCGGCCGCGTCAGCTCCGCCCGCAGCCACCCGGGTGGTCGGTCAGAACCCGATGGACGCGTTTAATGTCATATCAAGTACATTCACGGCCTTCCTTACCCCTCGTGCCAGGAAAATGGCTAGTGAAATTGTTGCAGCCAGAAATGCCGGCAACATTTTCATGATTCAGAATATCTACAACGCGTACCCGGACATTACGCAAGCCCTGATGTCCTTTAACAATCAACCCAACCCTAATCATGGATAAAGGAATCCTCGCGCGAACCAAACCCCGATCTCTAAAGTTAGGTTATTTCAATGCCAATGGCATCCTGCGACAACGCGCTGAAATCAGCGAGTTCCTCCGCGACCACCACATCGACATCCTCCTTGTTCAGGAAACGTTCCTTAAACCGAGTTACCGAAATCCGTCAATTGCAAACTATCGTACAGTTCGCAATGACAGGACGCGTTGCCATAAGGGCGGTACCCTTATCTATTACAAAAAGGAGCTATACTGCATTCCCATAGACCCTCCCACACTCTCACGATTAGAAGTGTCTTGCTGTCGGCTTGGCATGACAGGTCATCAACCGATCACCATAGTTTCGGCCTACCTCCCCCCCATTAATACTTCGGAGAACTTCCAACTCCTTACTGAAGATCTTTCTGTCCTTTTTAGCCTGAGTGACTCCGTTATCATAGCGGGTGATCTCAACGCTAAACATCCCTCCTGGAATAGCACCAGGACCTCTTCCAGAGGGAGACACTTGTTCAACCTCTCCTCCTCTCAGAATTTCGATGTCATCGCGCCGATGACTCCCACTCATTTTCCCCCCGATCCCAATCACACCGCCGATGTTCTCGACGTGGCGCTCCTACAGAACGTCTACCTACGGTTGGACTCTATAGAAGTGGTACAAGAGCTCGCTTCCGATCACCGTCCAGTAGTCATGAAACTGGTCCCCCGCATAGGTCTGCCCGATTCCACCCAACCCCTTCCCAACAAAGTGGTAACGGACTGGAGGAAAGTAAGCGATCGCTTAAAATCCACCACGTCCCCCCACTTGGACCCAATCCCCGATCATTTTGACTCTATCGCTGACACGACGGCCGCGATCGACTCATTCACAGCTCACGTACAATCAGTCCTGGACGATTGTTCAAGGGAAATTCCAGCGACGGATGACCGTCGCTGGAAGTTGCCGGACGATGTACGCGAACTGTTGAATGAGAAGAACGCGGCTGTCCGTGCCTACAGCAACTTCCCCTGCGACGCGAACAAAGCCCATATGCGTTACTTACAGCGTACTGTAAGAACACGCATAGAGGAGCTGCGTACCGCCGGCTGGGACAAGATGTTGAGCGAACTAGAGCCCACCCACCTAGCCTTCTGGCAACTCCAGAGGAAGCTCAGATCCGGAGAAATAGTCTCCATGCCCCCCCTGATCCGTCCCGACAAGACCATCGCCTTCGATGATGTCGACAAGGCTGAGCTTCTAGCCGACAGTCTAGAAGTCCAATGCTCGCCTAGCTCTCAACCAGTAGACCAAGCTCACCTCTCTGAGGTCGACGCTGAAGTCGAACATAGAGCCTCCCTCCCTCCCGTCGAAGACCCAGAGTATCCACTGCCCCCAGTCACGCCCGACGAAGTGCACGACCTCATCAAAGGTCTTAAGGCTCGTAAAGCCCCCGGCTCAGATGGAATCACCAATAGGGTATTCCAACTTTTCCCTGCCAACCTGATAATGCTACTGACCACCATCTTCAATGGTGCTCTGAGCAACAACATCTTCCCACAGGCATTCAAAGAAGCCACCGTCATCGGTATCCCGAAGCTCGGCAAGCCAAAGTCAGAGCCTAGTAGTTACCGCCCCATCAGTCTGCTCAATGTCCTCGGCAAAATCTATGAGAGGCTTATTTATAAGCGCCTCAGAGACTACGCCGAGACAAAGGGCCTCATCCCCAACGAACAGTTTGGTTTTAGAACCCAACACTCGTGCGTACAACAGGTCCACCGTATAGTCGAACACATCAACTTCGGTTTCCAACGAGGTTTGATGACCGGTGCTGTTTTCTTCGACATAGCGAAAGCGTTCGACAAAGTCTGGCACAACGGCTTATTATATAAGCTGTACCAACTCGGTGTGCCAGATCGTCTCGTGCTCATCTTACGGGACTTTTTGTCGAATCGCACCTTCCGTTATCGCATCGAAGGAGCGCTATCCTCCCCCCACCCTATTCGCGCAGGAGTCCCTCAGGGCTCTGTGATCTCTCCTTTAGCATTCACGCTATTCACCAGCGATATGCCCAAGTGCAGCAAGGCACAGCTGGCTCTGTTCGCAGACGACACGGCCATCTACTACACCGGCCGTGATGAAAATTCGATAGCTCGCATTCTCCAAACCCAAGTGAACAAGCTTGGCGCTTGGTTTAGAAAATGGCGAATCGAAGTCAATCCCGACAAAAGTCAAGCGGTTCTTTTCTCAAAGCCGCGTCGCAACCCCTGCCCCCCTCGACCGATCACCATGTTCGGCAAGCCGATCCCTTGGGAGAAGCGAGCCAAATACCTGGGTGTCGTACTAGATGAACACCTCTCTTTTTCAGAGCACATTAAGGCGGCTCGTTCGCGCGCCGCCTTCGCTCTAGGTAGACTTCACTTTGTCCTCAATGCACGTAGCAAATTGTCACTAAAGTGCAAAATGCGTATCTACACAGCGTGCATCCGCCCGATCATGACCTATGCCAGTGCAGTCTTCGCACACGCCAAGCCCGTTCGCTTCAATAGAATGCAAACCCTCCAGAACAAGTTCCTCCGTAGGATAACAGGCTCCCCCTGGTACGTTCGAAACGAAATCCTCCACATAGACCTCAGGATTCCCACATCCGTCAGTTCATGAAACGCATTTCAAAGCGTTTCTTCGAGACCGCCGCGAATCACCGCAACCCTCTGGTTGTGAAAGCCGCTAGCTATATTCCCTCCTCCATTAGTCAAGTCCGCCGTCCCAAGCATGTCCTCACCGATCCCGATGACCACATAACTCTCATTCAGGAGAGCAGTAGGGCCACCAGTACATTGCACAAACACAGACCGACATTCCGACCTCGCCGCCGAGGTTCCTCGCGAAGATCCCGACGTAATTGTCCCCCCCGACCCTTGCTCGACGAAGTGCCAGCCCGCGCCGTAGCTGAGCCTGTAGCTTTAAATTCCCCGATTAATAATAATCAACAAAACTTGATCCAGCCTGTCCCATCTTGCTGTCCTCCCGTCAGCGACGCCCTAAGCCGAGGTCCGTACCCCACAGGGGGTGCCCTTAGCGAGCGTTCGCTTAATAATATAAGTAGTTTTACGCCCCTGGCTGGAGGCTTTGAGTCCGCTTAAGGCAGCTCGGAGCTATATCGCGGCGCCCCCGTAAGGGGGCGTTGCGTGCGGTGCCGGGGCTTCGCCCCCCGACCGCAGAAGCCATACGGCGACCCGTAAATACGGGCCTCTCATTTTGGTCGCTTCTTGGCGGGTGATACTGGGCGCACGCGAGATACGTGCGCCTATGTGTGTGGATTCTTGTTTGTTTCTGTAGGAGCGCCGCGACGCTTATAGTGAAGCGCCGCTTTCTTCACGACATCTCGGCGGTCTGTCGCCGCCAGGTGAGACCCCTAGTTACCTAGGGGAGGCCCGGCGACAACGACCAGCGACGAAGATGCCGACTCGACGCGCGTGGTCCCCGCCCGTCCAGATCACAGAGCTAGCCGTTACTGTCCGGGCTAAGGGGCCGAATGTGGGTGTGAACGGCATTGTAATTGTGTAACACCGTTCAATGTTTGCGTGCCTCGCGGCCAGCGCCGCGCGTGCACGCGTGGGTTTGGGTGCCTGTATAGACATGTATGTCTGTCTGCATTTACGTAACGTGCCTATATTAACCTAGAACACGTTACGCAAAGGGTGTGTGTGTTGTGAGTGTGGAGTCTTTTTGTCACAGATAAGTCGCGTGTAACTTGGCTGCGGCTTATCTGGAAGTCAGTCCAGGTTTCAAGTGCCGTCTTCATGTCCCGAGGGAGGTGGCGGAGGGGGGGGGGCGGCCTTGTGCCAGAAAGGCCGCCGGCGTCCCATTTTGGGCCGCCCTGGGTGACCTAGCCGTGGTACATATTCAGTAGTGCGGCCAGGCCATCCAGGATGACCAACTCGACATCCTGTCCCTGCCTGATGGCCTTTATCAGGTCCATCAGTAGTTTGATGGCACAGGTTGTGAACTCCGATTTTTTGGTGGCTGTTTTGGCGTCGGTGGCGCCGCCACTGGATTCTTTTAGGAACTCCTTTTTTGGTAGTTCCTTTGTTGTCCGCGGCGCCGTGGCGGCGCTAGCGGTAGTTTGCTGCTTTATCACAACCTGTGCCTCGTTGAAGGCAGGGGTGGTAATTGGGTTTTCTTGGGTCGCCTGGGGTGGGTCGGGTTTCTTCCCCTTGCCCTTTCCCCCGCGTCTCTTGTTTTTCCTCCGCCCAGAGGAGGTAGCTAGTTTGTCTGAGGGCCGTTGGCCGCCGCCATAAGCGTCGTGCCTTGGGCCTCTTCTGGCATCACTTGTGGCCTCTCGATGGTCACTTTGGGCCGGCGTGACGTGGCCGTTATGGCGGCGGTGCCCGCCCGCTTGTTCCGGATCTCCTTCTGGAACACCGGACATCTGATGTTACACGCCGGGTGCGGGCCACCGCAGTTCACGCAGGTGGCCGGCTCTTCCCGTGGGCGCGGGCAGTCTCTCGCCGCGTGCTCCCCTCCACAGCGCACGCAAGCGAGCGGGCGGTGGCACTGATGCGAGCTGTGTCTGAACAGCTGGCATCGGTGGCACTGGGCAGGTCCTCTTTTTCCGCGCCAGGCCTCTATTTTGACACCACGCATTAACATGAAAGTCGTGGTGTCGTAAATGGCCCGGACGTCCGGAGTCTTTTTTAAGATCGCGTGGAATACGCAACCGGGTCGTCCTTGTGCAGCCTTGATATGGCGCACATACTCCGGCTGGTATCCCAGCGTTTGGAGCTCCTCCTCTATCTCCTTCGGGTCCGTATCCGCCGGTAGTCCCCGTATGGCGATCTTCAGGCTCTTCTCAGCTGGCAGCGAGTAGGCGAACCAGCTGACGCCGCTATCCTTCTCTAGGCCAGTCAGGTATCGCTGGACCAGCCTATACTCCTCCTCGCTGTCTGGGGTGAAGCGGACTCCACCTCCGTATGGACGAGCGTTAGGAGGCCGGCCCAGTTTCTCCCTGATGGCCCGGAAATGGGCGGCCCAGTTTGGCAGCTTCTCAACTACCAGCGGCGGGTACCTGGGCTTCTTTTGCCCCGGCTTTTGTTGCCACGTTCTTGTCGCGGCGCCGGGGGGTGCATCGGGGGTGTTGGCAGCGGTAGCGGGGGCGGGGGGTGGCCTGACCCCCGCGGTCGGTGACGGTGGCGGCGATGGTGACGCAGGTGGCGGGGGTGAGCGGCGCGCCGCGTCGGCAAAAGTAGGCGACGCTGGCGGGTCCGGACTCCACGGCGCGCTTTCGCGCGGTGGCCGCGGCGAGTCGGGGCAGAGCCGCTTCCCCTCCGCCGCTGCGGTCTCGCTTGAGCTCCTGCGTCGACGTTGTCGTTGGCCTCTGGGTTCTGGCCGGGACTCGATATAGACGCGCGTACAGCCATCGCCGGTCGAGCCCACGGATGCCAGCGACATGTTCGATCCGATGGACGAACACGGCGACATAGCCGCGGGCGAGTCGTAGGCTGAGGCACGAGGAGGCGCCGGCGAGTCGGGCGTATGGGTGGCGCTTGGTACTGACCTTGCTGATGTCATGGTGGTTGCAGGATTTTTAACTGGCCGCTCTCGCTCAGCCATTGCCGGTCCCGCCAGCGAGAGGCGGGCGCCGGTCACGGCGGTGCGCGGAGCTGGCGCAGCTTTGTTCTTCGCTTGCGCGGACACAGGAGCCGCTGCGGCAGGCGCGGGCGGAGTCGCGAATCGTGGCGGCGCGTCGGTGCGTGCAGGGGGCGCGCGGGTGGGCGCGGGCGGTGTGCGGGGGCGCGCGGGGTAGTCGCGCGGCGTGGCGGGGCGCGCAGCGTAAGCGGCGGCGTACGCGGCGGCATATGCAGCGCAGCGCACGGGCGCGGGTGCGGGGGCACGCGCGGGCGGTGCCGCGGCGCTCGCATGCGGCGCGCGATTTGGGTTAGCGGCAGGCCCCGGGGCCTGGATGGGTACCGGGCGGAACGCGGCGGGGCGGATCACTACCGCGTGCGGTCGGCTCGACGACGGCGAAGGCGCAGCGCGCGCAGGCGCCAGTGACGTCGGTGGGCCGGCAGCAGCGGCGGCGCTCGATCCCCCTCCTCTTCTGTCTTCTTTCTTCTTCTTCAACTTTTTCTGTTCACTCCTTGTGGAGCCGGCCGGCGGTGCACAGGACGACGCAACACCGATGATCGGCATCGACGACGTCCTATCCAGCGCCGGGCGGGACTCCGGTGAGCCGGCATCGCAGCCCAACGAGCCGCGCGTGCCGGGCTTCGGCATCCCGGGGATATGGTCTCCGCGACCGCGTCGGTATAAAAAAAACCGGGTAGTCAAAAAATTTTTAAAAATTACTAATGACGGTCCGCGCGGAACAAACTCAACGGAATGGAAAATTCCGTAGGACGAGCTTGCGTGACGACCACAAGCCAATCCTAAGCAGCCTAAGCTTAAGGCAGCCACAGGATAGTCCGGTTAAGTAGTCACGACCTCTCAAGGTCAACTACGAGATGCCATACACAAAAAAAAAAAAAAAACTTCACTTCCACTCTTTTTTACTATTCCGTGTCTGGGTGGCTTGAAGTAGGAGTGTACACTAGGACGATGGATAATGTTTGTTTGCATGAAACTTGAAATTTTAAGACCGCAATCCTGTCTGTCGTTTTTCCATTTTTTTGCAACTAAAAATCCTACTCCACTGTACTCATTCGGATAGCCGAAACTTTTAAACAAAGCACTTCTAACAGCTGCGACTCTGTCAGCGATAAGTAGTTGAGGCATTTGTTTATTTAAGATAACATTCCAAGCGATTGGGCCGAGACTATTCTCGCAATCGAACAATGAACAGACCTCTTTTTTTGTATGTTTCTATGACGTCTAAATGATGTCATGTTTTTGTGAAGCTTGTATCTTTTGAAAAATGAATGAGAAAGTGTGTTTTTTAACTTGAATATTGTAAAACGGTGTATATTTATGTAAATTAAATAAAAACTTTGGAACGTAACTGTTTATTTTTTTAATTATAATGATCTTTACACAAGAAACTGGGAAAAAACCCCTTACACTGAATACAAACTAGAATTACTAATACATTGCAAGGCAAAACTGGGCTTATCCGTACATAATCTGTTAGGTAATTTAATAACTATTCTAACAACGTAACTTTTACACACCTCCCGTATATATTTACGGAGATATCGTCGTTTTAATCATACGCGCCATTTTGCGCCAGACCACCCAAAAAGTAATATGACACTCGTGACTCATCTGTCAAAAATGGCGCGACACATGAATGGATATATATTTTAATTACAATGTCGTAGCGAAAAACTCGATAAACTAATTTACTAGAAGAAGACCACGGTTCTCCATCTGAAGGACCACAGCCTGCCATCGTATCTCATCGTATATTTATGTGGTAGTCCGGTTGGGTTTGTAACTTTTGGTATAACAAATTTGCTTTGTATTGTAGCCATATTTTATTGTTTTTCAGAAAATAATCTTTATAGTAAGAATCAGTCCATCTCTTTTTAATTTCCAACTTAAAACGTCATAAATCGTGCTTAATTTTTTTCATATCCTCGTCAGAAAATGGGCCAAAGTTAAATACGTATCTTTCCAAAAACTAACTTTTCTTTGATATTATTTAAATTTTCTGCCATCATAGCAGTAAACAAGTGTTTTCGAGTCATTACTCGGACATACGACGACCCTAGAACAAAAAAAATATAATTTATAGCAATACATAAGAAATTGATATTTTTTGTGTTTATTTTAGCTTTATTTTCAAATATCGGATTAAACCGGATAAAATTTTACACGTATTGCCATGACTAAAACACAGGCTATTCAAAATGTCTAAAACCAATACCTGGAAATACCAGGAAATGCCGGGAAATAACACAAAACAGCTAAAACATAAAAAAAATAGAAAAAAATATGCCTTTAAAACAGCTCTAACTATGTTTTATTTAATAAATAGATTTCTGAACTATGATTACGTACTAGAAAATTATAAAAAGTATACACATTTACCTGCTTTAACACAATGCATAGCTTCCACTTCATTTTATTTGCAAACAAATAGAAATATGCTCAAAATTTTGTAGACCTCAATACCTATCCTTCTGCAGCGCGGTGTGAGACAGGGAGACGTTATCTCTCCGAAACTATTCACCGTTTCACTGGAGGATGTCTTCAAGGTTCTGGACTGGAAAGGGGTTGGTATCAACATCAATGGCTAGTACATCACTCACCTTTGGTTTGCTGACGACATAGTAGTCATGGCTGAGACCATGGAGGACCTCAGTGCAATGCTCGATGACCTCAGTAGAGCTTCTGAAAGAGTGGGTCTTAAAATGAACATGGAAAAAACAAAGGTCATGTCAAATGCCCATGTAACACCCACTCTCATGAAGATCGGAGACGCTACACTCGAAGTCGTGGACGAATATGTTTACCTAGGACAAATTGTCCAGTTAGGTACGAGGGCGGCACTGAAAATTTGGGGAATCAAGGAAGTGACACAACATTACTATTTAAAAATGTATTTATTGCTTTTCGAAGTATTCTCCGCGAAATTTGACACATTTTTCCATACGATGGAACCAATCATTGAAGCAACCATTCCATTCGGAAGTTGGGGTCTCCAAAATGGCCGTTTTGTAGGCGTCCACAGCTTCTTCAGGTGATGAAAATCTTTGTCTACGCAATTTATTCTTTATTTTAGGGAAAGTATAGAAATCATTAGGGCTTAGGTCGGGGCTGTACGGCGGATGGTCTAATAATTCTGTGTTTTCTTGCTTTAAAAACTCTTTTGTTCTGTGTGCGGTGTGAGAACTCGCATTGTCGTGATGGAGGATGATGCGGCGGTTGCAGTTCTCTTTACGGAGTTCAGAAGCGACCTGTGGCAAACAAATGCTAGCATACCATTCTGCATTAACCGTTCTTTGTACCTCAAGAGGAATAGGCGTAACATGGCCGGTTTTGGAGACAAACGTGGCCACTATTTTTTTGCAACACTCCGTGAACGAACAATTTTTGTTGACTTTAACTCATTTTCGAACACCCAAACTCGTGACTGGTTTTTTGTTTCGGGTTCGTACGCGTATATCCAGGATTCGTCACCTGATACGATGTTGTATACAGCATTTGAGGATCGTGCGTGGAATCTTTCGAGAGTTCTGATGCACCAAGTAACGCGAGACGCTATTTGCTCTTCACAAAGCGAATGCGGTATCCATCGGGAAAACAACTTTTTTACACCTAACTGTTCATGCAAGATTATTTGTATTTGACTCACGCCAATGTCTAAAGTTGCCTGAATTTCGCGGTATGTCACATGTCGATCTTCCTCAATCAGCTTACGCACAGCATCATCGTTTTCTTGGGTGACTGCAGTTTTTGGACGACCTTGACGGGGATCATCACTGAGCTTGACACGTCCACGTTGAAATTCAGCAAACCAGCGATAAATTGTGGTTTTGGATGGGGCTTCATCACCAAATGCAGAAATCATCCGGGCAACACACTGCTTTTGTGTTAAACCACTTCAAAAGTCATAATAAATCATCGCTCTTGAATTTTCTCGAGTCAATTCCATTTTCTCAACGACTAAACAAGTTTGACAAAACCTTGTGACAAGACCGAAAATCTTTTTTAAAATAAATAAATAATATTCGATTTTTGAAACCAAGGAGTTTTCAATTAAAAGATTTTAATATGACAGGAACAGTGGAAATATTCCATTTCCGATACTTTTAGTGCAGCCCTCGTAGGTCCAACTTCGAGAAAGAGGTCAATCGTCAAATCCGACTCGGCTGGGCAGCAATATCTTCTCGTCCCACTTATCGCAGTGTCTCAAGACTAAAGTCTTTGACCAGTGCGTGTTGCCAGTGATGACCTATGGCACTGAAACGTAGTAGCTCACAATGGGCGTTATCAGAAACATAAAAGTCACCCAAAGAGCAATGGAGAGGGCTTTGCTTGGAGTTTCCCTACGTGATTGAATCAGGAATGAGGAGATCCACAGGAGTGGTCCTTCAGATGGAGAACCGTGGTCTTCTTCTAGTAAATTAGTTTATCGAGTTTTTCGCTACGACATTGTAATTAAAATATATATAAAAAATGTTTTTTTTTCATGTTAATCGTTTAAATTCAATTGAAAAGAAAAAAAACAATTAGAAGCACTTTTTTATTTGATTAAATTAAAGAAAAAGTTTTGGCCCGCCAAATCGCTCAAATACCCCTGTGTGCGTTGTTATGTTTCCTAGAACTAGATCGCAGCGACACCTCCCGGTGCCAATTGTCAATATAAACCGTACAGGGAGTAGGAGAACACAAAAAAAAAAGAATTATAAACGCAACCCAATCACACAGACACCAAAAGCCCTAAGAAAAAGCTACTGTGTTAACGTGCAAATTGCCACTATTCTAAGATAGAGCAATATTCTATCCCGTAAAAATTAAAATTGCGTATTGGTCTATTAGGCTAGATATCAAATAGCACTTCGTCCGCGTGGATTTCGAAAAAAAAAAGTTGCCTGTGTTCATCAGACATAATTTCGGCTTTTAGTGGTAAAACAATTTTTGAAATAGGTCCCGTAGTTTCGGAGCCTATTCAATACAAACAAACAATCAAAACTTTCCTCTAAATAATATGCGTAGATGATTAAGAACTGTTGTTCTGTGAATTAAAGCGAAAAATAAATGCGGTATCAGATTTATCGCAAGGTAAACTGGTGCTAATGTAAAGTCTATTGAAGACGAACTAGCTCATAGATTTATAATTATTCTTGTTTTAAATCTATATACTAATATAATATAGCTGAAGAGTTTTTTTGTTTATTTGACCGCGCTAATTTCTGGATCTACCAGTCGGATTTGAAAAATCTTTTTGCAATTCTTGAGAAAGATTACGCGACGATCCATAAGAGCCGAAATTTTTAGGAAGTTTCGGTCAGAAGCTGGCATTTTAAATAAAAAGACGATAAACGTTTCTTAGTATATTTTATTGTCAGTTTCTCACGAAGTGTTGAATGTTTCTCCCGTCTGAATACCACGGCACTCATGCGCCGGACAGGACAATCCACATTATAGATATCAATACTGGAATTATACATATAGAAGTTACTGTAGTAAAATATAAAAAATAATCTTAAATACATCACAAAAAAGAACACGATAACAATGTAAATCATAATACATCATAAGTGACTAAAGACTGTAAACCTTAATATTTTGTGCATACAAACAAGGTCCAAGCGTATGTGCACGCGAACAAACTAACAATAATATGGAGTTGCCGTTGGACTAGACAGGTATATATATAGCTTGTCTCAGCTGAAATTGAGCGCCTCTCCATTGCATTGCAAGATTAATTTAAGTACGTCCGAGTTACGAAAACCTTAACGTCCATCATACTCTGTTATAATTATTATACGATGCATATGTCACGCGACGACGAACGAGTTTAATGTAACAGTCCAAAAGTGATTAAAGTTTTCGTAAGTCGATCGTGCATAATGGTATACATACAAAGTAGTTACCATCATGATCCTTAAGTTATTGGCTAGATACGAACGTAGAGTTGGTGCAATACTTGGTTTCACACACAGAAAATATAACGTTTTGCGGAGGGGCGCTCAATTTTAGTTTAGACCAACTCTACACTACATACAGGTGTGAACACATTAATGCACCAAATGTAAAGTCAGGGAAATAATTTTGTTATTATAATTCAATCACGACTTACCTACTGTCATTTATAATATTCTATCAAATGTCTATAACACAGCGTATTGACGTGGAGTCAATTCACCCAAAAACTATTTCCCAGACTGTACAATGGGTTAGGATCGACAGTGGAACGGAGTTGGGCAGTTTTAGGCTGATCTTTCTGTTTAAAAATTCTCAAGCATGTGACAATCGGTAAATTCAATGTGTCTACACTTCACTGTAGACACATTGAATCTACACTTATTTATTACATGCACATCAACCATTTATAAGGTTTAATAAATAGGATTTTCACCACAAAGGACCATATTAATCAGCTCAAGCAACTCAACCAAACAAATACCCTGTTGATGAAAAAGATTAACCAAAGAGTTTATTGCACATTCTCCTAGAAATCTTAATTTCGAAGCGATTTAAAAGCACGATTTAAGAACGTTTAAATTCTAATTAAAATAAATGCTTTCAGTTTAATTGTTTCAAATGCGCGGCGGCTGTGGTAACAACTTTAGCCATACAGTTCCACTGTCAACACATACCGGAGAGATTTCCAAAAATAAATGTCAATAACTAGGCATAATACTTGAACTTAATTAAGACAGTGACTGACAATGTCGACTATACATCGAATACAAACGGTATAAAACAGTAATTACGAAGAATTTTAACATTTTCACACAATCATGAGAATATCGCTCCTTTAGTATAAAATCTATTCTACATTAAATACACATTCCCTTGCAGTGAAATAATGTTTAATTACGAATAAACGTTTTATTGGATGCAAGCTTAACTCATCATTAATTTTAATGCTGGCGCTGCACTTGGCAGTAGTTGCGCAAATATTGAATTAACACAAAATTAACTTTATCTCAAACACGCTAAGTGCCTTTTGCTGGCACTTGCAAAAGGTGGACACACTAATTCTCGGATGAGAAAGTGTGCGTTCGACACGCGAAATAAATAACGCCTTTTTGTAGAAAGATCGCGAATTTTATGAATGAATGAGATTGTTGAAATTCCTCGTAATCGACATAAAACGTAAGTCTAGAAGGCACGCGATAAGTTCATCAGATCCTCGGTAAGCTCTGACTAAGGCACGTCGTTACGATTCACACTAACTACTGCGAGGCAGGATATCTGCTTGAAAACACGACCAAAAAGGAGTATTAAGAGTATAGTGGTTGAAAATAAAAGAATTGCATGAGTATTTTTATGTAGGTTTACTTGAGCGAAGGATATTTACCTGCATTTTTGTGTAGAGAGAAAATGTTGAGTGTTGATTGAATATTAGTAAGTTATATTTTTGGGAATTAGTCATTTAGTTATGTTATTAGTTAGCACAAACATTTAGTTACATGATCAATATACTTTTGATCACTAGGTTTAATAGCACATTTTCATAAAATTCAATGAGTACCAGATATCCTCCCTCTTGTGTTACTAAATAATACTTTTCTTCAATTTACATAAAAATTCATTTAAAACATCCCCACGGGCATATCATATAAAAATCCGTTCAACATTCACAAAAAAACTCTTTGTAAGTTTCCAAAAAAAACACTTTCTATACAAACATCAATTAGAAAACGTTTAATAAATACATATATACAAAATCATTAGATGAAGGTGGATTTTTTTTGTCATCTCAGTCATAAATCGTAAAAATCTCATAAGTATTAGATCTATGATCCAGTCGATCGATTTTATATCTTATATCTACATGTCTGTATAAGGTTCATATTAGAACTTGATATATTACAATATTGTTTCAACCTTAGGGTCAAATTATGGTATAATTTGTGTAAGGCATGCTCTTATATTAACCATCGTGTTGAGCAACTAGCAGAGTATCGAATGGACGATATAAATATCGAGATATTCGTCTTGTATCAGTTCACTCAACTATCGATAAAACCTAGTTTTGGGATTTTATCGATATTTTGTAATTATTTATAGTGTCGCGCTGATAAGGCACTAATTAATCAATCACATGCAATATATTTTTTGAAACTTGTTAACACAGTTATGACCTAATCCTGCACTACAAACTAAATTGCAGGAAAAATCCTTTTGCATTATAAAAGCACTATCGTGTTATCTTAATTCTATTAAAATCTCGATTCGTATTGCGTTTTCGTATTTTTCGGTTACTTTATTAATAACTATTTAGTAAAGATTCAATTACCAGTCCTGCATATTCCTCTTACAAATAAAGAAAATATAAACTCCATCAATATTGTTTCCATTCAAAGAAGACGTAACACCGGCCCTCTTGAGAAAAAATATGCATTTCATCCAAGTAGAATGCAGGCCTTACACATAGTGAATGCTACCTGGCTGCAACAGCTGCAGTTCTTACTTGGTTGCACCTGGCGAATTCCTAAGATACATCTGGTATATTCCTAGGTTACACTTGATAAATTCCTTTCTGGTTTCTTTTTAGGTAAAACCAATCCTTTGACGATGTTCAGTGGTAAGCAGAGTAGCAGGTCTATATCAGTCGCGACTGTTTCAGGTATTGTAGTAGCAACTGATGTAAGAACTTGTACTGGTGCACGTTCTGTATCAAGTTAGCGCGTTGTTGGTGTAGCATGCTTATCGTGCGCGGGATGTCTAGCTCCTGGGGAGGTTAAAAATATATTTTGTTTAGTTTATTGGTGTGGGGATTGATTCCAGGAACTAGTATTCACGAAATATGCGCGTGAGGATTCTGTCCAGTTTGTAGCACTAGCATTTACCAGGAAGCACAAAAAAAAAACAGATTGGTGACAAAGATCAATCTACTTTAGTGTCAGTTGGCAACAAGTTGACAAGTTCTGTGGTTTTCTTCAAGAATGCAGTGTTATGTGAAGTTAATCACATCATGGTTTGAATTTGATATTAAGAGAGTCTTTATGTCGTAGCAGTAAGAACGGTTTTCGAACTTCACGTCTTACGACTACCGTTCTAGAAAAAGTCGTATAATTTGTTGCCCTTCGCACCTGGTTGTTATCCAGTATGTCGTGCAGCAGGTCTGCGGCCAGCAGCGTGCCGGCCCGGCCAGCCCCGTGCTGACAGCACAGCACGACGGGCGCGCCCGCCGCTTGCACTGCGCCTCGCTGGGCCTGCGCCTCGGCCTCGCATGCAAGACGGAGACTGTTCACTTCCGACAGGAATGCTGGAAGCATCAAAGGTAAATTCATTACTTTTTGGAGACGCATTTTCCACTAAAACATAGCAGTGAAGGGTGGTGTTTTTGTAACTAAGGCATTCAAAAAGTTTTATCTATTCGTCGCTTCGTAATAATCAGTTTCGAGTGCTCAAACTTGTGTGAGCTGCATGAAGAAAGCCGATGCATTTTGTCTCGCAGAAAATCTGCATTTTAACTTCTTGAATTTGATATCTGCTGATTTTACCAAAAGCTGTTTAAATATTCTCTATAAAAACATTTTAAACAATAATTAAAAGGACAATGCCAGAAACTCTATAGAACGTTGCCCCACTAAAATCAAAAAGTTATTTACAAGCCCGCGATATGCAGCATCTTAAAGCTTATTTATTACGGTTAACTAAACGTTTGTCCTAATGTCTGTAGAACTTGCAGTTTCTGTTAAAATCTTAAAACTATAATGACATTGATTATAGGTTAGGTGCAGTTTATAATTGTTAAAAAGCGATGTAAACAACATTTTAGTTACGCATTATCGCAATTATTATAATCGTAATATGAGTTTTTGTTTTACAGGTTATTAAAACTTTTTTTTTGTTGTTTAACATACGCAATAAGTAACGCAATAGGAAATTCTGGGGTTGAATTCCTTTTATCATTGATTTGTAATCGGCAAGTTCTATTGAAAAACAATGTATTATGAAAAGGTCCTTTAATCATTACAATTATTTTCATTAATTGACATTTCCTGTAAATAGCTGGGGCAGGATCTGGCATTGTCATTTCATCTATGTTCACTTTGTACGCTGTGGTTTCAAATACTTACATAAATTTCCTTTTTAATTTTACCTGGTTGTGCATAATTATTTATGTGTCATGTCTGTTGTTGGATATCCTAGATAATAAATAAAATTTGATTGTTAAAATGTGGGGTCGATGCGGCCACTGTGTTTAAGGAAATCTTACCTAGAAAGTGTGTGTGTTCAGGCACGGTACTAGCGTTATGCCAGAGCGCGAAGTGCACGTGCCACACGTCGCGCACGCGCGGCCCGCTGCGCACGCGCACGCGCACGGACGCGCCCCACGACGTGCGCGACGATGTGCCCGATGTTACCTGGAACTGGGGGTGGGAGGCGGTGTGTAAGTTCCAAAGTTTTGGAGAGCGGTGGAGTTGATTAAGTAAACGTTTTGACGGCCATCGTCTTAGAAAGTTGATCTTTTTCTTCTGCTCCTTTTCTCCCTCCTGTTTTTTAAAATATGGTCAAACTCAAACCATTTATTTCAAATAAACCAATTACAGGCAAACTATTTCCAAAATATTTCCACCACATTCATCCCTGCCAGTTATTACTCAAAATGTTCGAAGACTGAATTGTAACTTTTTAGGTTTTTAGGCCGAATGTTGGATATCTTGTGTATCTTGTATCCCCACAATAAGTGGTTATTGTTCATTTTTGACTATGATGCTAATGATGACGATGATGGCGTTGTTGTGTATATTAAGGAAGAACTAAGATTTTCTGTTGAGGAACCTAATATAATAAATAGTAATTGCCTCTTGATTAAAATAGGTAACAACGAAACGGCGCTACTGGCTCTCTATCGGTCCCCCTCTTATTCTAACATTGACCCTTTTTTGACGTCACTTGATGAAACTCTGGTGAAATTATCTGGTTTTAAAAATATCGCAATAAAAGGAGATCTGAACATAGACATAACTTCCGAGAATCTCAGTACGTATTCCAATCAATATCTGGATCTCACAGCCTATCATGGTCTATTACCAGCACATTATTTTATCACCCGTGACGCTAGTGGTACTTGTTTAGATCATGTGCTCTTGAAAACCAAGCTACCTTCCATTACCATTGTTCCATAATCTAAGCTTACAGATCACAAATCTGTCATACTTTGTTTAAAAAACAACAATCTCGTACTTTGCGCTGCATGCGCACTAAAACACATCAGGGGGGTTTCACTCAAGACATTAGCAAAATTAACTTTAATCCGATTTATGATACTGATAATTGTGACTTTGCAGTGAATTCTGAAACCATTAAACTTCCCCGTCGCAAAAGGATTATCAAACCGTGGATAACACAGGGCGCATGCAGCGCAACAGGGATAAACTACACAAAAAATCAAAATCGTTTCCAGATGACCAAATACTAAAAATTACCTATATTCGATATAGGAATGTTTGTGGTTCAATCCTTAAGAAAAATAAATGTAATTATGATAGAGACTTGTTCAAAAGTCTGGTAAAGATAGCAAAAATATGTGGGACACAAAACACAGTACAGTGGGTACAGTAAACAATATAACAAATTCAGCAAAAAATGTAAACTTTCCAAAGGAATTACTTGCAATATCAGACACTCCTCATCGCTCTGTGAATGAAATAAATTGCTACTTTTCCAATTTTGGCAAATTGTTGGCCGAAAAAATAGCGCGAGTACAAGCCACGGCCCTAATAAAAATAAAAAAATCCTCTGAGAAAAATCTCAGTTCTCTTGTACTTTTTGTCACCGATGAAGATGAAGTTATTAGCCTGATTGATACACTCAAAAATGATTGTTCTGTAGGTTGAGATAATTTGTCAAACCGGATTGAAAGATCATAGACATATTCTTGTGCCACACTTAACCTTCATTTTTAACATGTGTCTAGAAAACGGTAGCTTTCCTAAAGACCTTAACATATCTCAGTTCCGACCAATTCACAATTTCAATATTAATGTAATATGCTTTCAAAAGTTCTACAAAAAATTATTTACAGGCGCTTAGTAAACTATCTCGAAAGTAAACACATCTGACCATCAGTTTGGTTTTCGCCGTGGTAAATCAGCCGATCACGCGGTTAGCAACTTAACGGATTTTATAACCACAAATTTAGACAAAGGTAATAAATGTATATCAATATTTTTAGATTTATCAAAGGCTTTCGATACGGTCTCTGTTCCAATCCTTGTACGAAAATTGGAAAAAATTGGTATTAGGGGGAAGCAGCTTAGCCTTTTGATCGATTATCTAACCGACAGTACTTAATGCGTTAAGGTAGGTCCTTACACCAGTACTGATCGTCCAGTAACCTATGGCGTTCCGCAAGGTAGCGTTCTTGGCCCAACCCTTTTTCTCGTTAACATTAACGATCTCCTTTATCTATTCATTTCCTGGGAAAATAATCTCATAAGCAGATGACACTGCCCTCATTTTAGCTGCTAAAACATGGAATGAGACTTACCAGCTAGCGCAAAAGGGTTTTGATTTGGTAAAGAAGTGGCTTTACGATAATGTACTTCCTTAAACGTTGAAAAAACGATACGTACTTTTTCACATGCGAGTCTTAATCTAGTTGCGCATAAAACTACGATAAAGCTACTTGAAGTTTCACAAAGAACCATACCGAAACTCTGTACCTTGAAGCCTTTCCGTTACTCAACCACACTTCTTTATGAATACTGTGAGGTGCTGACTGTACGCCAACTGTTTGTCTTATGTATTGTATCAAAACAGCATACTAACTTGGAGTTCAATCCAACCCTGTTAAGAAGGCGGAAGGGTTTACCTGTATGTAAGAGGTTACATTACTCAAAGACGGCTTTTATTCGTAGATTTTACCCATTTTTGGGCCCGTATTTATATGACAAAATTAATAAGATAGTTGAAATGTGAGCAGTGGTGGCCCAGTGGCAACGGCCGCGACTTACGAGGTGTAGGTCGTAGGTTCGAACCCAGACGGGCGCTTTACTTTGTGTAAATTATTTCATCACCACTGCTCTCAAAACGGTGAAGGAAAACCTCGTGAGGAAACCGGCATGTCTGAGAACCAAAAAATCGAAGACATGTGACAATCTACCAACCCGCACTGGGCCCGCGTGGTGGATTACGGCCCACTCCCTCTCATAGAGAGGAGGCCTGTGTCCCAGCAGTGGGAACATAATAGGCTGATTATGTTATGTATGTTGAAATGTACTCTATGAATAAATTGACGATGAAGAATTCGGTATCTCTGTGGCTTTGGAAGTTAACATACGATGAGACTGAAAATTTACTAACCGTCTTAAAATAGTGATTCAACTGATTGACGGTTTTGTCAATCTATTGTCTCCATATACGAATCTACTAGCTATTTAATTCCCTACACACCCTCTAACACACACACACTCACCTTCTTCACTATGTTCACCTAGAGGACAGCTACCCTTTCATTATTTTAAAGTAATTAAATTAATTAATTAAGTTCATATTTTATATAAACTGTTCACTTTTGTCCGTAAGCTCAAACTTGCATACGAAGCCCGAGGGTTTTGAGGCGATGCGTGCTGATGCTAATAATGAGACACAATTGTGACTGATTTACTTTTAAGCATTTGTAATAGTAGCTAAGACAAATTGTGTAAAATGTTTTGAATAGTCGCGGGGTCGCGTCGGTCAGTCAGAAAGATGAGCTAGTTGCTGGTAAACGCCAAAACAATCCAAACATCATCTCGTTTAGTGACGAGATAGTGAAGCGAAGCTAACAAAATTAAGCAGATTTTTTGCAAGGACTGCTAATTAACCTTAACGTAATTAAAAACATAACGGACTGATGGTAAATTATATCGAAATGTTCAATCCGTTAAGTATTTCTTTGAAAAATTCGTCTGCTCGAAAACGTAAATGATAAATGACTCTATAAGTAGTATAAACACTTTTACACGTCAATCATATTTTAAAAACAAGATGAGATCGGCGTTTCCTATCTGGCTGCGCTGAGAAGAAACGCCGAAACAAAATCAAAGGTCTCTTTTAAATTCCAGACATAATCTTGGTCAGATCATGTGAAGACCATGTAGATTGGTGTCTGAAAGGGTCTTTTGAGGAAAGAACCACACCGACTGAGTGGACCTGTCCAGTCAGTGCACGCATCGCATTTGTCAGTACTCATGCAGCTCAACACAGAACTTATGAGCTCAACGATTCGACGAACATTACCAAAGAAATACACTTGGGTAGGCCGCATAAAGTACTCAAACTGCCTGACTATCATTAAAACTTACTGAAAGAAAAAAAAATACAAAGACCCACATAGTCCTCACATTCACAAATATTAAAACAATATCATACTTTAAGCAGTAAATATTCATGTCATTGTGTAAATAGTTAGCAAAATAATAATAAAAATAAAAGTTAGTATAAAGTAAATAACGCAAGAAATGTTGTTTGGTTCAACGTAAATGGCGCAGAGAGCTTTACTATCGTACAAGTAATGTACTTTAAACCACTAATATTCCCCAACGAAACCTTATACTGAACTTCCAACCACTTGTCAGGTAAAAAGTTCTGCTTATTACCCTGATGAAGCATAAATCCCTTCCTTTCGTCACTCCCAGGAGACAAACTAGGAGGAAGAATAAAGTCGCTCTAGAAACCTAGTCTATTATATAACTACATTTGCTACAAGACAATACACAAAGCGATCTTCTCGCTTATACAATTCCCTCATCTAAGTTCTCACCAAATACCCTATGACATACCGCAACTGCAAAAACACACTCACTAAATGGTTGAAGAGCAAATGTTACGAAGAAATCGATGATATTGCTCCATACAATCACATAATTCCCAAAATACATTTAATCTAAAGATAGTATTGGTCAATGACTAAAGCAAAAAGTACACAATATCACACCTTCCATTCCAACATTCACACCCATACATCACACACACCGCCACCTCACACATACTCCCTCACACACACACACACACACAACACTGTGCGCATTCCTTATTTATATAATTTTTTGTAGTTTTTGTATTGTTAAAAAGGCATGCTTTCAAAATTATTTGTTGTTTATTCTCACACATAATATACCAGGCCACTCGTACGACAAGTATTGCGAATAAAAGTTTTTATGTAGATATGAGAGATTGGCGAGTTATTGTTTATTTTGAAAATATGAACCAAAGCATCAACGTTGAATGGTATACTACCAAATGCTTGGCAGAAGTTTTCTCTGTTGTGAGCAACAAGCGACCAAACACAGGGCTTCGCGGGCTACTGCTCCAACGCACCTTCGCACACCGCGCTCAAAACGAGGGACTTCCTGGACAGCATACCGGTCAAACTCCTGGGTCACCGTCCTTACAGCCCTGACCTAGCTCCGTGTGACTTCTTTTTATTGCCGAAAATAAACTCAGCTCAAAGGAATACAATTTTCGTCGCCGGAGTGTCTCACGTATGTATTGTCAATGTAAAGTGGAAGAGCGAAACCACCTTTTTTAATTTTGGTTTGCCGTATACAACTTCATCATCACTGCCTCACTCCACCTGTCATTATTGCGCCTTGCCAGATGCCCTGCCCAACTCCATTTGAGTTCTATATTTTTTCCGATATCGAAAACTTTCTTACGCCTTCTGATCTCGACGTATACAACTTACCTTTCCAAAATCCTTAGTAGTATTATCATGCGGTAGATAGTGCGGATGTCCGGGGCCGTCGACCCTGGCCAGCAGCGGAGCCCCGACCTGCCAGACGGCCTGCCACACGAGGGCGCAGCCCCCGCCGCACGTGCAGCCCGTGACCGCGGTGTTGGTGGCGGGCGCGTTGCCGACTTTGGCGACCACGTAGAAACGTTGTGTGCTGCCAACTGTCATCTGAAAACATGGTCCTTTCATGTTTTTTAGGGATTTTGGGCTTAATTCTAGCAAAGTCCAGAAACACTGTTTTTTTTTTTTTAATATTTGATTTATTGAACTATTCCCTACAACCGGCTAGAGAGAATGCATAGTGATGGGCAGCGGCGTGCACAGTGTTTTTAGACAGGGTAGGCAGAAATTTTTAAAAAGCTATTAACAAACCAAAAATACTGCACATTGGTTTTGGTTCATTGTGTTGTCGATACATTATATTTATAAGTATACATAATGGTGTAGGTAATTGCCACCAGAAATATGCATAGGACAGCTGATTTTATAGCGATCAATTTCTTGATATTCGAAGTGGCCTTTCGGCGCGTTTGTTCGATTTTCTGGATCGTGTCCGCAATATTGCAAATACGGTGTACAACGGCCTTTCACGACCAATATATTTTTAAAGATAGTTTTGAAAACGCATATATATTTATTTTCTCTATACACACTATCTAAACAATTTTAACAGTGAATATTTTTCATTTATCACACTTCTATCAACTTTAAAATCATAAATATCTGCTAACATAGCTCAAAACCACACAGAATCAAACAATAACAAACAAATGACGACTCAGTATAAAAATAATACGGCAAAAAGTAATGGTTATTTATGCAGCAATACTTTAATGAAACAATGCTACTTTTCAAAATAGCTGCATAGCCAACTTCGGTTCGGAAAACTTCGGAAAGTGTCGTAATTTTGTCATATTGTAAAAAAGACACTGTCTACTCTGTGCGGTTGTGTGCGTTATTTGTGACATTGTGTGCCACATTTTTATAGGAACGCACACACATTAACTCCGCATGGCCACGAGAGCACACATATAAACCTTTAGACGCGAATTGTTTGCGGTTTTCCCAAGCCACTCAGCTGCGCTAGTGCAGCGCAATGGAAAGTTGCGTCAAATTTTACGAGCGAGGCTTATTGTATCGATGATACATAATTATACCACCGTTACTCGACAGGTGGAGCTGATTTATGATTTTTTGTTGATTGATAAAATAATATTAGTTGACAGAACCAGAACATACTTATCTGAGTTAGGTAGGATGGGCAGTGTCTTTCTGTCTTTATGAAACGCACCCCACTGGTGATGGGTTCAGCACTTAAGCTTAAGTGTCATTTTGGGAATTGGTGGATACGAAGTAAAAGAAAGCCTACAAAATACTTCCAAGTTATAAAATGAAGCAAATATCCGAATTAGAAAACGGAAAAATCAACAAACTGACTTGATTATTCGAATTTACAACTTTTTGAAACATATGTAGGCTGTAATAATTTTAGACGCACTATTATTATTTTATGACACAGTTTTTGCCGCCTGACTAATACTCACAGTAATATGCGACGCATTAATATAACCGTGCGGATTATTGGGCGTGGGATGTAACCGCACCCGGTTATCCTCGTACGGCAGATGGTCGCACGAGAACCCGTTGAGTGCGGCGTGTTGCGGCAACAGCGCCGTACGGAACTCGCCGCCGGTGTCACGGCCTTTGGGGATCTGCTCGAAGGCGAACGATAGCTGCTCGTCTGACATCTTGCGTTCTAGTATTTGGACCTGCGGAGGACAAAATGGATTCAAATTCAAATTTGAAAAATAAAGATGTTTTGCCGACAATTGCGTATGGAGCTGTACTGTTTTTAACCTAGATTTATCAGAGAAAAGATGGCGATTTGTGGGTTGTTTTACAGTATTCGGACATTAATATGGGCAGATGGAGTGTTAGATTCAAAGATGTGACCTACGAGACGATGCTCTCTTGTTTACCGGGAAATGTAAGTAACGTTGAAGTCTTGCTGGGTGTTGACGTATTTTTCTTTGCGATTTCGATAGGTTCATATTTCCAGCTTAGCCACTAACAAAGAAGAGCGTTTGGGTAGCTCTATGAGTACCGTAGTAAATAATGCATAAGTGGATATGGGTAAGTATGTACTTGCCAAGTTAAAACCTGCCATGTCGTGCTCAAGACACGTATTCTTGAAGTCCTGGGTCATCTCGAGTCTATTTTAGTGACTCGTACGACCGCCGATACAAACTCTCGTTATTTACACACGAACTGATAGACACGTTGCTCTTAATGATAAACTATAAAGATAGATCTATGCTGATGCATATTGATTGATTGCACCAGATGTGAAAAGCACTGATGCGACCGAACTAAACAATCAAACTGAAACATAATACTGAACAACTAACAACTGTTGTTGTTGTTATTAATGTTTGAGTAGATTGTTGATAAACAACGCATAGATCATACCATTGATCACTGTTTTTGCATTGTTGAGATATTGCAGATTGGTAGCTATGCATCCTGGATGCAACTTTGTTATTTGTCAAATAGATGAATTGTTGCTTTAGAATTAACTATTTTAACTGATACAACTGCATTATATAACATCACGCCTTGTTTCCCCGAAGGGTTGGGCAGAGGTGTACCTATAGTACATTATTGTACAGTAGCATTATTGTTGTAATTTATCGGTTTTATAGGCGGCATCGATATTTTTAATGCTAAAAGAACTATAATAAGTTTTAAGACGTGAAAACCATGACAAAATCTCTCATACGTGAACTATTGGATCTTAGGGAGGATGCCAGTTCTTCAGTTTTTTTTACTGGCACATTTCAGAATCCGACTTTCCAATACCAACCTGCACTGGGCCCGCGTTATGGATAACGGCCCAGTACCTCTCACCGAGAGGAAGCCTGTGTCCCAGTAGTGGGAACATTATAGGCAGCATATCAACGACTTTACTGTTATCATATTTTATTAGCTAAAGACGTAGTAGCAGTGATCGGATAATCGGGCGCTAATATACCTAAACTTCACTTTTATTCCTACGAAAGAATAATACGGACATGCCTTTCAGAATGTTCATATAAAATACAATCATTTTGTCGAATATCGATCACTAATCTGTTAGATAGATAAATCAATTTCCACTACTTGACCACATTGTGCACATTATATTTTTTTATTGATATTCCACTTGTTTTGAATAAAACAAAGATACTAAATCAAAATAACCTATGCTTTAATTTCAATAAGTTTGTTACAGTTCTTTTTACAAAATTATTAAATCCGGGGAACCCAGGATTACTCCAGGAATGTCCTTATTATTCTTTCGTGGGAAGAAGTTTAGGTTTAGTTTCTTATTATCAAGGTCAACCGAAATGAATAATATATAAAACAGCAATTTCATTACTATAATACTTTCGGCAAATGTTGATTGTTATTAAGCTCCATACTCAAATCAGTTAGAGATAGGAAAAGTGTTATCATAAGAATTACACCATTTAGCGTAAAATCCTAACTAATATTTCAATGCGAAAGTAATTTTGTTTGTTTGTTACGTTTTCACGCTAAAACGGCTGAACGGATTTGGATGAAATTTAGCACACAGATAGACCATTACCTAGGTCAGAACATAGGTTACTTTTCATCCGGGTTCGCAGACAAAGAAAACAGCTAGTAATATCATATTTAAGATTGTAGCAACAAAAAAATACATTTTATTTCTATAGAATTTTATTTACTTACCATAGTCTCTTTGGTGATACTAGGCGGCAGTGGCTGAAACTTAGGCAGTCCCGTCGACCACCTATGAGTGTGCGGCGCAGCAGTCGCCCTATTCCGGCCCAGCGTCGCACTTCTAACCTCTCCCTTATTCGCCCTGCCCATGAACACGCCCCATCTTCTCCGTTTCTTCTCCTTACTACTCGTTTTACTGGTTTCAGTATCCATGCTACTATTTGTAGTTACACTAGTAACCGTCTCGATGGTACTGGAGCTTACGTCTGCTATGTTCGGCCGCGAATCGGTCACTACGATCGACGTCACGTTATCAGCCTTGTTTATAGTGTTGTTATTAGATACTCGGTGTGTCGATAAACTCTGATAGGGAGTTTCATCGTATTCGCGCTCGTCGTGCTGTAGAGATAGCCTGTCTATTGAAAGCGCTACGTTTTCGAATTCGGCGTCTCGGTTGACCGATCTGCTTGAAACAGTCAGGTCTTTGGGAACACTGGATTCGCGAACGCCTTTGATAATTTGTGCGTTCACGTAGTGACCGTCTGGGTTCTCAATTTTGACGGGAACGTAAGGTAAGTTCATGTTAGGTGATAGGTATTTGTTTATCGTTGGGTGACTGCTGTTCCGTTCGTTCAGTCGCGCGATTTCATCTGTTGTCGTCAGACTTTGCGCACGATCTCTCATGGTAATCTTCCCTTCATTTTGCCACGGTAAGGGGACATTTTCATAAATAGGTTCTTGAGTATCTCCTAGTTTAATTTGTTGTGTTTGTGATAGTACTACGTGCCTCTGGTAAGGTATCCCATGCATGGGCATGGAGTACATAATATTCCCTCTTTCGTCGTAAACTTTTTGAATATTATCTGATATGTGATGGGGGTCTATAATGATGTGTGGTTTGGGGTCTAAGACTGACGCCAGATTGTTGTAGGTTCCGTGTGTTCCTGGCATTATATTAGGTCTTCCGTAGTTAATATGACTAGTATTGATATAACCTAAATACTGCCTGTTTAAGGCTGTTCTTGTTGAGACTAGGTCTGGACTGGATCCTGAGACGTGAGAGTTGATATAACCTCTGTGGTAGTTTAATGCTTGGCTGGCAACTGCTAAATCTGGGGTAGAGTTAGAGGCCAGTCCATTCGAGGGGTACGGGGGAGGCGGCTTGTAGACATTCACGTAGTGTAGCTGGTTGAGATCAGTTTGCACATTAGGGTTTACCGCGAGGGGATAATTGGTGCCCATGAATTTCAGGGGGTAAGGGTAGTCGTCAGTGGCCGGGGCGGGGAGGGACGCGAGAGGGGCGGGGAGGGACGCGAGAGGGGCGGGGAGGGAAGCGAGAGGGGCGGGGAGGGGCGCGAGAGGGGCGGGGACAGGCGCGAGAGGGGCGGCGCCCGAGTGCCGCGTCACGTCGGGGTACACGCGCTGCACGTCGGGGTGCGAGCCGTAGGACTTCGCCGCGGGGCCCAGCGGAGCCGCGTGGTGGTTCTGGTAACGAAGCTGGGCCTCCGCTCTCTGTTGTTGGTATTTTTGTTGGATTGCTGTCTCGTAGTCCGGAGCGGGGCGATATTGTGGTACGAGTGCCCTGGAAAGAAAATATTCCGCTTAAATATAGTGATAAGTACTTGGCTACTAAGATTTATTTATTTATTTATATATACTTTATTGTACACCACAAAATGACATAACAAAAAAAAATATCATACTAAAAACATACAATGGGCGGCCTTATCGCTTTCTGCGATCTCTTCCAGGCAACCTTAGAATGGACAGTGATTTGTCTGGACATAAAATGGGGCTGTCAGTGGTGCAAGAAATAAATATACATTAAACTAAAATAGATACACAGATATATACATATTAACATATCCTAAGGAATAGATACATAAATACATACATATATGCGAAATATAAGAAACGTAAATAAATGATAATTACAGTTTAAGAAAGCAAGATCACAACGACAAGTAATGATCCTTCACGAGTCTTTTAAACGCAAATAACGACTGCGCGCGTTTTATTTCGACAGGCAGTGCATTCCACAGACGAACGGCCTGGACAGTAAAAGATTTGTCGAGGAAAATTGTGGAGTGCTTAGGCATTTTAAGCTTTAAGTTATCCGATGATCTTAAAAATTTCGTATGGGAGTCGCAAAGAAACTGGAAACGTTTCTTGAGATAGTTAGGAGTGGAAGGGGAAAAGAGCACATTATACACCAGGGAAAGAATGTGGGCATTACGGCGAAGGCGAATTGGTAACCACTTGAGCTTCACACGAAATTCAGAAACATGGTCATATTTGCGCAAGCCAAATATAAATCTTAAACAAAAATTATGTAAGATTATGCTTTATATCAGTGGCGTTCCTTTCACTAAAGCCGAAAAGCCCGGCTTTCAATCTAACGGAAGCCTATTAAAAAAAAGCACTTGTAAAACTTGTAAACAATTCAACTCAATCATGTGGCAATAATTGATGAGAATAATAACATTATACACGGCGCGGTGCCAACTTGTCGCTTGCCGCCGGCCGCGCGCACACTTACTGTGCAAGGTTGCCAGGTTTACGTACTCAAAGAATAATATTTCATTTCCGCGCTGTTTTAGTTACGAACCGTTGCCAAATTTCTCCGAAGCCGCAGTTGTGAACCCGCTCTAACGCTATAGCGTTAAGCAGGATGCAGGATCGATCGCGTCCATGAATGAAAACGTCATGTGCTCGGAGATTGCTTTGTTATCTCGCTCACACGAGCTAGATAACATCTGGCTTTTCGGACCTTTCATGTTTTGCCAAGAAATTTGACAATGTGGTTGATATCACTAAGTATGTACATATTTAGCAAATTTTTCCGATGTGCGATGCCGGGCTTCTGACTTTTTATGAATGAAACGAATAACGAGGTGTGTGTGTGTAAATTGCCATACTAAAGCCATTGACCTATTTAATAAATATGTCTTTGGAAAACGGAACCTTTCCTGATGCTCTAAAATTCTCGGTCGTAAAACCACTACATAAAAAGAGTTCGAAAACCGAAGCGGGGAATTACAGGCCAATTACTCTAGTACCGGTTCTCTCCAAGATATTTGAGAAAGTAATAAATTGCTAAGCTAATGATTTTTTTTTTGAAAAAAATGAAGTTATAAGTAAACAGCAAAATGGTTTTAAATTAATAACAGAAATTCTCAGTTCAGTAGACAAAAAAGAAATTCCTATAGCTGTATTCCTAGACATGACCAAAGCATTTGATATGGTATGCCATGATAAATTATTAAATAAATTAGAACATTACGGTATAAGAGGCCCCGCCTACAATTGGTTTGAAAGTTATTTAAGGGGTCGAAAACAATGCACAGAGATGGTAAAAATGCATCCAGAGACTAACACTCAGGTAACCTATAGGTCCCCATACTTAACGAATCACTATGGCGTACCACAAGGGACTGTGCTAGCCCCGATATTGTTTTTAGCATATATAAACGAATTGCCAGAATCAACTGATCAGTACATTATATTATTCCAAGATACCACTGTTTTAACTAAAGAAGCTACTATTGATCGGGCGATAAACGTCACCAACATAGCTCTGCAGGGTATACATGACTGGTTAGTCTCACATAACTTAGAAATAAATACCGATAAAACTAAATTCATGAGATACCTCCCATATAATAGCAAAAGAAATAATAAAGACACAATAGACTTGCCAATTAAATATAATAATAACATCATTGAAGAAGTAAATGAAATAAAATTTTTAGGAGTAAAATTGATAATTATTGCAACTGGAAATCTCACGTAGATCTTGTTTGTAAAAAGATTCACAAATTTGTTTACGCACTTCGTAAAATTATAAAAATTACTAATAGAGAAACAGCATTAATGGTATACCACAGTCATGTATGTTCAATATTGAGGTATGGGATTAGCATATGGGGAAATGTACAGACGCCCAGAGAGCTTTTATAGCCCAGAAAAAATGCATAAGGTCAATTTATAGTCTGAAGTGGACTGATTCGTGCCGACCAATATTCACTGATAAACGTTTACTTACACTGCCATCCCTATACGTTTTTGAAATGTGTAAATTCGTTAGAAACCACCTATCAGTTTTTGAGCAAGATGATAAGGCCCAATTTAAAAGGAAGATAGTGCAAAACCTTTGGTTGTACCTCGAAGCAGATTAAAGTTATGTGACAGAAACTGCTACACCATGGCGGTGATTTTTTTAAATAAACTTCCGGAAAGAATAAGAAAACTTAATAATTTAGAATTTAATAGAACCTTAAAAAATTGGCTTTATGACAGATGTTTCTATTCAATTGATGATTATTTAAATTTAAAACAGATATAATGTATAACGAACACTTGCTTAAATTATAACTATTATTACTAACTAACTATTAAATTGACATTATTCATAAATCTAATCAATCATTTGATCGACTCTCTTAACTGCGAGATAGTATAATCTAACAGACTAATTTAATATATTGTATAACGTAATGTGCCTATTTAATAACAACAAAGCAAGACTGTAATTTTTTATGATTATGATGTGTATGACTAACGACTACTGTCTTTGATGTAATTTTATGATGTATTTATGCATGTAGTTCAAACATTTGCACGACTGTTAAGTCGAATATAGTGAGACTAAAATTATTCTACCATGTTATTATGTAAGTACTGTAACGAGTTTTTTTACACCGTTACATGTATTGATGATTGTAGTCGATTTCGGAACGATTTCTTAATTTTATTTTTTTTATCTGTGATACATTTCGTATGACATTTTTGGACGTCAAAATTGGACAGGTCACTTTTGCGATCTTTGTTGGTAAATGTGACATGTCTCTTGATTTTTCCTGAATGGAATCGTAACTAATCTAGTTTATAGTGGCGCTTTAATGCCCTAATCCTAAACAAAAGGACCCGTGGAATGGTCCCGGTGGATATTTCAATCCGATTTTTGGTAAGTTGCTCTTTTCGAGAGAAAATTTCCTTCGACGATGGCGGTTCGTTTGTGACCATCTTACGGTTTTTCGCAGGTTTCCTCGTCGCCTCCCTAAGTCTCTTATACCAAATATCTTCACGGTACACCGAGGGAGACGCGAGTTTATATACCTGGAATAAGCGGTAAGTTTTTCGTTGGTCGATGCGTCCCCGCGTGTCCGAGTTCGGAGTGAAAACACATCTCAGAGTTCCTTTTTGTCCACAGCCTACAACTGTGGGTGCTTATTCCACCTTTACTTCAATAAATTTCTACGGGCCTTCCACGGGGGCTGATTACCTGAGAGGTACCACCTTCCGGCTCTCGGGGTCAAGCTTCAAGTTACATATTTTTTATATCTTTTTTTTTCCTATAGAACATAACAGCCTTCAGCTGCGAATTTAAAGATGCAATGATGATATAGCAAGTAAACTTTATATTAATATAATAGTATACATTAGGCTAAAGGTACAATAAACTGGGAACGTTCAAGGTAGTGAGTCTTTTAATCACCATTGACATCCACAGGCCCCCATCCTAAGATTAATGGTCCAATCTCTCCAACTTTATTTATCTGGTTATCTATTAATAGTGTGTCGCTCCACGGCGCCCGAAATATATTTCTTACAATAACATACTTTTTTTAGGAGATCACACACACACACACACACACACACCTATTCTTTTAATTTTTATTATTACATTTGGCTTCCCAATAAGGGACCGTATTATCCATTAAATTTATATTATTACATTTGTCGCTCAAGCGAACAGGGACTTGAATTTAGCTTACTTATTTTGTTATTGATTCATTGCATCTTGATATTTTGTAGTAACACATTATTGTACAATGTTGTAATTTAAAACTTAAATTCTTTGGATGTTTGCTTTTAAGTAAACAGTATTTTCTACTAACATTATTGTATTTTGTACTATTGTGTATGTTTAATGTTTATGGTTACAGCATTACTTCTTTTCTCTTACAAAACCAACATTTTGTATGGTAAGACAGTTTGTTTTATCTAAGTGTCTCAACAGTGTAAATTAAGTGCGGTGAAACTTTGTTTCATATTTAATCTAAAGCAAACTTTAGTTTAACTAAGTAATCTTACTTTTAGTAACTTGAATTGATCTTGTAAATTGTTACTGCATTTTTTAAACTTGAAATTTTCATCAAAACAAACTGTGAACATATCTTTTTAACCTCAAGTATTTTACAACTTTGGAAGTTTTTGTTTCATATTTAATCTTAAGTAAACTTTGGTTTAACTTGGTAACCTTACTTTAAGTAGTTTAAACTTATCCTGTAAATTATTATTGCATCTTTTTACTTGATAGTTTCATCAAAACAAAAAAAACTTAGAAAATATTTTACACTTACCGTCAAATATTTCACTTTTTTTTAAATTTACATCTTGCTTTGCTCATCAATTTTCGTTTAGTTTATTCATGATGGCTAATGAAGACCAGTCTTTTCCGCCTATTGCTAAAGACCACATAGAATCTGATGGCGCTTGCGCAGATCCTAATGTTGCACAAACTGCTCCGGACATGATTAATTTGACAGAAGTACCACACCCTTTTGATCATAATGAAAGGATTGCACACTCTTCCTCAGCTTTTGCTTTGCACACTCTGCCTTCTTTTAATTCTATGAATGCTTTGGTTACCTTGTGTTGGAGAATTTATTACATGAAGTTGAAGAATATTTTATACAACATTTTGAAGAAATTTTGTTAGTTGATTTAAATAGTTGTATTTGGGGTTCAAATAGTCATGACAATTTTTACAGTTAGGTTATAAAATAAATTCTGTTTTTAGTAATGCTTATAATTATTGGTATCACTGAATTACTTGTAACTTGTGATAATTTAACTAAAAAGTTTAATTTTCATAGTATCCCTTCTTTTCAACTTGATTTCATTTTAGATTTTGCTTTTTGGTTAAGATTCCATTTGGCTTTTAGGTCTTAGCAATCCTAGTGGACGCTTAGCACGTTGGGCTGCTAGAATTTCTCAATTTACTTTTGATATAGTTCATAAAAAAGGTTCTTTACATTTAGTCCCAGACGCTTTGTCTCGTATTGAAATAGCTGCTATAGGAATCTCTGAAAATAATTTAGTCTTACCCGATGATGATATTTATGATCCTTGGTATAAAAAAGTATTTATTAATTGTCAAAAGTCTCCTTGCAGATATAAGAACTTTAGAGTAGAAAATAAAGCCTTATATAGGTTTTGTAAAAGTAAGTTTGATCCTAATAGTAATCTTAATTGGAAGATAGTTATTCCTAAAGAACACATATTAGATACAATTCGTTCTAATCATGATGATATTAATTCTGGACACTTAGGTATTCATAAAACTTTAAATAAATTAAAACAACACTATTTTTGGAAAGGGATGTTTAATGATGTTCAAAAATATATTCTTGCTTGTGATACTTGTAAAGCTTATAAACATACCACTCAACCTCCTTTTGGTATTATGGTTAACCCTAAAAAAGTTGATCGTCCTATGTTGATGCTTTCAGTAGACATTATAGGTATATTGCCTAAATCTTATTATGGACATAAATATATTCTTTCAGTTGTTGATGTTTTCACTAAATACTGCTGGATTTTTCCTATGATAAATGCTACTACTAGAGTAATAAATAAACTTTTTGAAAAAGAAATATTTCTTAAATTTGGTTGTCCCAAAATAATTGTTTGTGATAATGGTACACAATTCACTTCTAAACATTTTGTAGAGTTTTTGAAGGGTTTTAACATTAATAAAATATTTTATAATACTTTATACACGCCTCAAAATAATACTGTTGAGAGATATAATAAAACTGTTGAAACTTGCATAGCTTGTTTTGTCAAAGATGATCATAAAACTTGGTCTAAATATTTACCTAATATTCAACTAGCTTTGAATAATAGTGTTAATCTGGCCACAGATTTCACACCTAATTTTTTGATGTTTGGTAGAGAACTTATTTTTGATGCTTCTTTACATCGTTTTAGTAATTCTATCGATAACATAGATGAACTGGAAATTTCCAATAGAGTTCACTATGCCGATTCTCTCAATTCACTTAGTAATATTTTTGTTAAAGTGCAAACTCATTTATTAAAAGCTTATCAGCGTAATGCTCGCTATTATAACAAAGGTCGCAAAGTCATTTCTTTTGATGTGGGTGATGTCGTGTGGAGAAGAAGTTTCGTTCAATCTCATGCACCTACTTATTTTTCGGCAAAACTTGCTCCTAAGTTTATTAAATGTAAAATTATTGAAAAGATTTCTGATAATGTTTATATTCTGAAAGACCTTAATAAGGGAACGACTGGTCGTTATCATGTTAAGGATATAATTAAATTTTAATTTGGTTTCTCATTGTTAATCTTGTTTTTTGATGATTTTGATTGAAGGCCACTTTTGATAGTGTGATGCACGTTGGGATGGATGATAGGTTATCGGTGGTTTGAATGTAGATGTATGAGAGGTAACTTCTTATAAATTTATTAAAATCTTGATTTAACATTCTAAATTACAACTTAGGACATTTTTTATAAACTTCTTCAACCCACACAGATACATTTTCCATATCGAAAGATCTTATTATTTTTTTTTTTTTTTTAAACAGTCTTGTATGCAATTTTCCTGTGTAAAATTTTGCATGCAATTCGTGAATTGGTGCCTACTACCTTTGTACGTTTTGTTTACACTTGTAGAGGTTTACCTATTTTTTTTTATCATTGTGCTCCTATAGTGACTCTGTCACCCGGAATATTTCGTGGTGCACTTAGGAAGAACACAGTGATTTCTTTTTTTGTTTGTGCCCGGAAAGTTGGTGGAGTTGAGCCGATCACAACATATTTTTTTGTTTGTGCCCGGAAAGTTGGTGGAGTTGAGCCGATCACAACATTTTTTTTGTTTGTGCCCGGAAAGTTGGTGGAGTTGAGCCGATCACAACATTTTTTTTGTTTGTGCCCGGAAAGTTGGTGGAGTTGAGCCGATCACAACATCTCAAAACAAAGAAAAATTCTTTGCATCTTTAGAGATGTGAAGGTTCTTAACTGTTTCTCACAGTTATAATTTGTTTCTGTTAGTCAGTGGCGATGGTGCCTAACTGCACTCATATATAATTTTTTGGATTAATCTCGTTAAACAGCGGCCTTTGCGCTTAACTGTACTCGAATTAATATTCTTTTTATCCTGTTACATTAAACATATACTTGCTAGTCGGCGGCTATGGTGCCTAACCGAACTCTTATTAGTATTTTTTTGTTTGTTTGTAAAGCTTTATACTTGCTAGTCGGCGGCTATAGTGCCTAACCGAATTTGTATTGGTATTTTTTTTGTCTTTTTAGAATTTTATACTTGTTAGTCGGTGGCGATGGTGCCCAACCGCACTCAATTGGGTATAGTTCTGTTGTATTGTTTTACAGTGTTAAGCGACTGCTGCACTTAACTGATTCTATAGTAGAACTCGGATTTAACTTGTTAGTCAGTGGCGAAGGTGCTTAACTGTACTCTTGTGGTTCTTTTGACATTATGGGTCGGTTGTGCTAGTATTTAGTCTGCACCTGTAAGTGTTGTTTGTATACACGCTGTTTATATTTCCTGTTTTTTTTGGGAAACTGTTCGTTTTACCTTGATCGTTGTTTTTTTGGCATAAAAGAAATTGCTTTCTTTTATTTTTTTTCGGGGAGGGATGTAATGTAACGAGTTTTTTTACACCGTTACATGTATTGATGATTGTAGTCGATTTCGGAACGATTTCTTAATTTTATTTTTTTTATCTGTGATACATTTCGTATGACATTTTTGGACGTCAAAATTGGACAGGTCACTTTTGCGATCTTTGTTGGTAAATGTGACATGTCTCTTGATTTTTCCTGAATGGAATCGTAACTAATCTAGTTTATAGTGGCGCTTTAATGCCCTAATCCTAAACAAAAGGACCCGTGGAATGGTCCCGGTGGATATTTCAATCCGATTTTTGGTAAGTTGCTCTTTTCGAGAGAAAATTTCCTTCGACGATGGCGGTTCGTTTGTGACCATCTTACGGTTTTTCGCAGGTTTCCTCGTCGCCTCCCTACGTCTCTTATACCAAATATCTTCACGGTACACCGAGGGAGACGCGAGTTTATATACCTGGAATAAGCGGTAAGTTTTTCGTTGGTCGATGCGTCCCCGCGTGTCCGAGTTCGGAGTGAAAACACATCTCAGAGTTCCTTTTTGTCCACAGCCTACAACTGTGGGTGCTTATTCCACCTTTACTTCAATAAATTTCTACGGGCCTTCCACGGGGGCTGATTACCTGAGAGGTACCACCTTCCGGCTCTCGGGGTCAAGCTTCAAGTTACATATTTTTTATATCTTTTTTTTTCCTATAGAACATAACAGCCTTCAGCTGC
Organism: Dasypolia templi; assembly: GCA_963555695.1. Lineage (NCBI taxonomy): Eukaryota > Metazoa > Arthropoda > Insecta > Lepidoptera > Noctuidae > Dasypolia > Dasypolia templi. The sequence goes on along the minus strand of OY743148.1, from coordinate 1,212,617 downwards.
GAATTTAAAGATGCAATGATGATATAGCAAGTAAACTTTATATTAATATAATAGTATACATTAGGCTAAAGGTACAATAAACTGGGAACGTTCAAGGTAGTGAGTCTTTTAATCACCATTGACATCCACAGGCCCCCATCCTAAGATTAATGGTCCAATCTCTCCAACTTTATTTATCTGGCTATCTATTAATAGTGTGTCGCTCCACGGCGCCCGAAATATATTTCTTACAATAACATACTTTTTTTAGGAGATCACACACACACACACACACACACCTATTCTTTTAATTTTTATTATTACATTTGGCTTCCCAATAAGGGACCGTATTATCCATTAAATTTATATTATTACAGTACCTATATTCTGGCAAATAAATAAGTTTCATTTCATTTCATTTCAATAGTAAAAGCGCTGCGCAAGAAGTTGCGCAGAGCGTGATTTTAAATTAGTTCAAATTTGTTTGGAGCGGTTACTGGCGCATTTTTTTTGCTTTGTTATTTATTTTAATTTTCTGTGAAGTTTAAGTGCTGTGGTTAGATTTTGCTGTGATTACCTTTGTTTTGAAGTGGTTAAAAAGTTTCTTATCATTAAAATGAATTCGGAAACGCATGCAATTGTTCCTTGTGAAGGATTAAAGTGTGTGCAATCGTTACTCGGAAAGGTAAATACTTTGAGTTTCAAAGACAAATATAAACTCGTTACTTCACCGAAACCTACCCCTGATTTGACTATTTCTCAGAAATCGAATCACATAATAGGCATTTTAGTCGATCAGCGTACAAGACTCATTGGATTGTAGGCTGCTCTCATTTAAATAAGTTATTCTGTTGGTGTTGCACATTTTTTTCAAAAGAAAATACAACTTGGAATACATCAGGTTACGATGATTTAAATAACTTCACTGGTGCCTTTAAAAGACATCAAAATTCACAAAAGCAATTAAATGCTGTTATTTCATTCTGTAGTTTGGATAAAACACGATTTGAAACTTCTTTGTCACGTCAGAAAAATGACGAAATTTCTAAATTCAATATGTTTGTCGATCACAATCGCGCTGTTTTTCAAAGGTTAGTTGATATTGTTTGTCATTTAGCACAACAAGAACTTCCTTTCCGAGGTCACGATACGAAACAAAGCAATCGCCAGGATCATGCTCTTTAACGAATTGACAACAAACGGCATTTATCAAAGCCACTGGAGGTATGTCAAAGCTGGTATGTTTCTATAAATCTATCTAGTAATAAAATTATAGAAAATAGCCTTCCGTGTGCTTTAATATTTGTCATCTGTGTGTGGTGAAGAAGCGAAGAATGAAGAGTTATAGATGTTCACATTGAGAATTTGTGAGTTATTTTATGTATTTACAACATCGTAAATAATGTGTAGTTAGAAATCTATCAAATATTTGTGCGCCATCTAGTGGCCGGATTGAAATCTTCGACTGTTGCGAGCGAGTGAACTGTTGTACCAAAAATGTTAATAGATGGCTCTTATTCCATGCAGGTATTCCCATTTTAATAGCTAATAGCAATTACTTACAATTGTAAAATACGAATATTAGTAAGTACTGAAACGGCTCAGTCGCTAGGTACAGCTTTGTCAGGCGTGATACGGCAGGTAGTTTTTTTAAATTATTATTATTATGTCGGCTTGCCCTAATTTTGACCCGTAGGCACGCCACTGCTTTATATTATGCATTTATTTCAAATAGGCACTAAAAGGCATTTTTGAACGTCAACATTTACATTTGAATATAATTGATTCTAGGCGCCCCTTCCAAAAGGTAGTATCGTATGGAGAAGAAAATGTACTACAATATTTTGTATACATTAAATATATTTTTATATGTGCAGACGATGCACCTAGAATAAAAATACTATACCACAAATAGGTAAAAATAATTTAGTAGTACGTTTATTTTACAACGTGCTTTTGATTTGTCCAAAATAAAAAAGTCTTTCTTTCTGATAATTATTTACTGTAAAGTTATATCGGCATTACCAGGGCGAAAAAATCTACCTCAATTAAGGTTGACGGTAGCTGGCGTTGTTTGCTGAAGCGTGCTAAACAAGCAGCGTAGTTCAAATATCTCATGTTGTTATTTCACTGCCATCCATCCCTTTGATCCGGAGGAAATGCGATTTCTTTAACATTTCTCGTTCTAGTACCCGAGGATCGAGTTGAGTGAAAAAGGAAAGAGAGGCCTTTGACCTGCAGTAGGACAATAAAGTCACATTTTTTAAGGTTCTAGGGTTGAGCTCCGCGGGACTGGCTGATAGCGCTAGCCTATCACCAGCTCACCTGTTCTGTGGCGGCGGCTGGTGCTGCATGTGATGCTGGTCCAGCTCCAGGCAGGACGTGGAGTAGGCCCTGTGCGCCGCCGTCAGGGGCTCCAGGCGCGGCACGCTGCCCAGCTCCCGCGCGTCCAGCTCCTCACGACTGTCCGATAGGCCGTGTTCCTGTGGACGGATGAACATGGTAATCTGTTATTTTTTATGTCTTCAGTGACTTCAATGTTAAGCATACGCAGTCCCCACTGCGTATGCTTAACATATCAAGACTTACTACAACAAAAGGAAGGCAGCTCTTAAATACAGTTAAAGATACACGTTGTGAAGTTATGAGCCCAGGCAGACTAACATACTGGCCCACTGACCACCAGAAAATACAGGATCTAATAAGACTTTTTCTTATTAAATATATCCACCAAGTGTGGAGGAAGGTAAATATGAATTCGGACCTTTCCTCCTCCTGACCTCTCCCCAGTTATACTAAGACTCAATCAAAAAATCTTATTTAAAGAAAGACATTTAACCCTTGTTAATAAGTCTACAGATTGTGACAGTTTTGCCCTTGATCTAGATAATATTTTCGTCCTAAAAAAACCGTTACTAAATCAAGATCAGCTTGACTCAGAAGTTAACAAATTTGTCTTTAATATCCTATTATGTGCGTGGAGCAACACGCCACAATTAAAAGGTAAATATAAGGGACATATCAATTCCAAGGAAATTGTGAATTTACTATCTGAGAAAAGAAAGCAAAAAAGCGGTGGCAGCAAACGAGGTACCCGCGGGATAAAACTTAGTAACCTAACAAAACGATTAATGAGAAAAATTCTACAGTTTGAAGATGAATGTCTGAATACTTGTCTGATTTCTCTCTTTGGAAAGCACCCAGAAAACTAAAAAGGCCAATTATGCAAATACCGCCCATCAGAAACAGTGACGGAAAATGGGTCATAAGTAATTAACAAAAAACATTCAGGTTTGCCCAATACTTAGAGACCCTTTTTAACCCAATGAAAACCGTATATAAATATTTGAGAGTGAAATGCTATCACAAAATGTAAGAATTCGGCTTGTGACGCCTAAAGAAGTTCTGAGAGAAATTCAAAACATCGTCAGCTCGAAGAAATCCCCGGGTTACGGTACCAAATTAAAATATGTACCAGAGCCATGGAAGGTTTCGGAAGTCATTATGATTGCGAAGCATAGGAAACCCATTTCCATGTTGCCCGTACTATCAACGATTTTTGAACTGTTATTAAAACGGTTAAAACCAACAATTGAAGAAAAAGGCCGTATGCCAAACTATATGACTCGGCTTCAGGGAAAAGCACTCTACAATAGACCAGGTACACAGAATAACAAATATTATTGAAAAAACACTCGAATACAAGCAAGTCTGCGCCACCGTATTCCTATCTGTCGCGCAAGCTTTTGATAAAGTTTGACATGTAGGTCTGATATTCAAACTCAGACGCATGCTACCTACAGAATTTGCAGATATTCTAGTCTTATATAAGTAACAGAATGTTCAGAATAAGGCAAGGATGCATATTTCGTTTTCGTGTGCTGTGTGGTGCCGGCCTAGAATGGCACCACCCCAACTCTTCCCGTGGGTGTCGTAAGAGGCGACATACACCGGGGGGCGGGCAGCAGTGCCCCCTGCAGAACAATTCCATCACCAAACTCGATCCCCAACCCGCATGCCCAGCGTGGGGATTATGGGCATTACCCCAAAATTAAGTTACAAGCCAAAAAATGGCCCCCAGTTCCCGGCCGCCTCGCTATTCCTGGCCATGGTAGCGGCTATGGTAACGGCGGGGCAGGGGGTGCCAGGAATCCCCGGGCTACGGTAGGCTACCATTCACTACTGAAAAAGTTTACCCTGGCGACGTATAACGGACGAACTCTGAGGCTCGACCATCATCTAGCGCAGTTGGAAGTGGAGTTAGAGAACATTAAATGGCATGTTCTGGGGTTATGTGAAGTCCGTAGAGAGGGGGAGGACACTGTAACCCTAGACTCGGGTCATCTTCTCTTCTTTTGCGAGGGCGATAAAGCATCCCAGGGTAGCGTAGGTTATCTCGTTAATAAGGCCCTCACTAACAACGTTCAAGAAATCTCCAGTGTGTCGAACAGGGTAGCGAACCTGATCCTTCGGCTATCCAAGCGGTATAGCATGAATGTAATTCAGGTCTACGCACTGACCTCGGCACACTCGGATGATGAAGTGGAGGATATGTATGAAGACATATCCAAAGCCTTACACAACACCACTAAGGCTCAATTCAACGTTGTTATGGGGGACTTTAACGGCAAGGTGGGAACCCGGACTGGCAACGAATCCCGAATAGGCCCGCATGGTTATGGAGTTAGGAATCACAGGGGACAAACGCTTGTCAACTTCCTTGAGAAGGAGAGGCTGTTCTTAATGAACTCCTTCTTTAAGAGACAGCACCAAAGATAGTGGACGAGGCGAAGTCCCGACACTGTGACAAAAAATGAGATCGACTTCATCATGACGGATAGCAAGCACATATTCAGAGATGTCTCAGTGATCAACAGGTTCAATACCGGATCTGATCACCGACTGCTCCGAGGCTCTCTGAATATCAACTTAAAGCTTGAAAGAAACCGTCTGCTGAAGTCCACACTCCGACCTAACCCAACCCAAATCATGGCGGGCACCGAGAAGTTCCAGCAGACTCTCGGGAATAGTTTCGTTGCCTTGGATCCCACTGATGACGCCGACGAGACCCGACACAATCTGGTCGAAACGTTGAGAGACGAGGGCATCAAGTTCTGCCAAAAGCAGCGCACTGGCAGGAAATCCAAACTCTCAGATGAGGCTGCTGGCAAAAAGACGGGAAACCACCCAAACGACTTCGTCAGATAGGTCAGACCTGAACAAGTGAATTGCGAAGATGGTGCGGCGCGACCTTCGGAGCTCCAACACACGCCTCATTGAAGAGACAATAGAGCGAAACCGAGGGTCCAAAGTATTCATTCAGCAGCTTGGCAGGAGCCACCTGACGAAGCTTAAAACGCACGACGGGAGGACTGTATTGTCGAAGCCGGAGATATTCGCCGAGATAGAGGATTTCTATGGCCGATTATACGCTGCACATGCCCCATGTTCCCAACGAGACGACCACGATTCCAGAGCCACCCTGACACGCCACTCTGACGAACTGCCAGACATCAGTCAAGACGAGATCGTGTTAGCTCTGAGGCAGCTTAAAAATGGAAAAGCCCCCGGTGAGGACGGCATAACGTCAGAGCTTTTGAAAGCCGGAGGAGCTCCTGTTATACAGGAACTACTGAACCTCTTCAACGCTGTCCTTCACAGTGGGAGAACTCCAAAGGCGTGGAGCAGGATTTTGGTGGTGCTCTTTTTTAAGAAGGGAGATAAAGCCCTCCTTAAAAACTACAGACCCATCTCACTCCTGAGCCACGTCTATAAGCTGTTCTCACGAGTGGTCACGAACCGTCTCGCCAGGAGACTCGACGAGTTCCAGCCACCGGAACAGGCTCGGTTTCGCGGAGGATATGGCACCATAGACCACATACACACAGTGAGGCAGATTATACAGAAGTCCGAAGAGTATAATCAGCCCCTGTGTCTGGCCTTTGTGGACTATGAGAAGGCCTTTGATTCTGTCGAAAACTGGGCTGTTCTGGAATCCTTACAGCGATGCCAAGTAGACTGTCGTTATATCGAGGTACTGAGATGTCTTTACGACGCCGCCACCATGAGTGTCCAAGTACAGGACCAGCAGTCCAAACCCATCCAACTGCGCAGAGGAGTGAGACAGCGGGATGTTATATCCCCGAAACTGTTCACGAGCGCGTTGGAAGATATGTTTAAGACGCTGGACTGGAAAGGTAAGGGCATTAACATAAACGGCGATTACATCTCACACCTGCGATTCGCTGATGACATAGTTTTAATGGCGGAGTCGTTGGAGGAGCTGAACCAGATGCTGGACGGCCTAGCTTCAGCCTCGCGACGCATCGGTCTCGGCATGAATTTGGATAAAACAAAAGTCATGATCAATGGTCTCATTGATCCTGGACCGGTCGTCGTACATGGCCACCCTCTCGAAATTGTTTCCGAGTACACTTACCTTGGGCAAATTCTGCAGTTAGGTAAAAACAATTTTGAGAGGGAGGCCAAGAGGAGGATCCAGCTAGACTGGGCAGCGTTTGGGAAACTACGCCGAGTCTTCTCGTCATCCATAACGCAATGCTTGAAAACTAAAGTTTTCAATCAGTGCGTCCTACCCGTCATGACCTACGGAGCTGAGACGTGGACACTCACGATAGGGCTGGTCCACCAGTTCAAAGTCGCTCAGCGAGCTATGGAAAGAGCTATGCTCAGAGTCTCTCTGAAGGATATAATTCGCAACGAATGCATCCGACAGAGAACCAAAGTTATCGACATAGCTCTAAGAATTAGCAAGCTGAAGTGTCAGTGGGCCGGCCATATCTCGCGAAGAACCGACAACCGCTGGGGTAAACGAGTTCTTGAGTGGAGACCGCGACTCGGCAATCGTAGTGTAGGACGCCCTCCGGCCAGGTGGGATGACGAGCTACGAAAGATTGCAGGCAGATGCTGGATGCGTCAAGCTGAAGACAGGGCGCTATGGCGCTCATTAGGGGAGGCCTATGTCCAGCAGTGGACTAAAATAGGCTGATGATGATGCATATTTCGAGCTGCAAACTATAAAAGCTGGGGTACCACAAGGATGTGTGTTAGGCCCATTCCTGTACTTGCTATACATATGTGATATCCCAGGACTGAAAACAAAACCATTGCGACCTTTGCAGATGAAACTGCTATTATGTCAAATACAAAGCATTTATTTCAAATAGGCACTAAAAGGCACTTTTGAACGTCAACATTTTCATTTAAATAGAATTAATTCTATGGCTACAAACTAACAAGAATGTCTAATATTTTCTTAATTAAATTAGAACAGAATACTACTGGCGCACACGCATCGCTACACAAAGAGCACAAACGAAACGCAATCAACCTAAAGATGTGGAACAAAACATTGATAAAATGTTGTTAACAAAATAGTACCGATTTGTTGGTTTATCTAGTGTGCTTAGAGCCTAGAGAACAGTGAGAGAACAACTAGTTGCTGGACGCTGATACTAAGCCTGAAGTGGTGTTGGGTGTTGGGCAATCGATTACATAGGACGTAAAACGTAACTAAAATGTGGCTGTACTATAAACTCTGGCTACCCCGATAGTAAAACAGGCGTGAACACAACGCCGTCACGATGACTATATTAATTAGTGTAGCGGTCATTAGGAAGCTATCAAAGCAAATGTCTATAATCTGATTTGATTTAAAACAAAACATCAATAACAAACCACTTTATTATTAAGATAATTATGTTAAAGACCAATTAAACAAATTTATGACCGATAAATAAATCTTGCTTGGTATGCAGTAATGGCCACTTTCACGATCACAAGCGTATACTTGTTAAATAACTGAATTACCGATAGATCGTGGACATAAAGTAGATAGCTACAGAAGGCTGAATCCATACTCCGAGCGCACACGCACGCACACATAGACACGCTTCACGTACAGCGAGTGCAAGTGCACTCGCGACTGGCATTCGTACCTATGAGATTGCCGTACCGAGGTCTATTCAAATACTTGTTTCCAATTGATGTTACTTCCACATTATCAACATTATAATTTTCTAACTTAAGTGTTTTAAGTTGATATTAGAATGACTAGTAAAGTTGACCGTCGACCTTGAGCGGGCCTAGCGTAATGGATATAATTATGAATATAATAGGACTAAGAACAAGAGGTTATACTGGGGTGCTGTTCCCACTGAATTGTGGCCTACCGTGCTATTGAAAAAGTCATAAAAATATTTGAAGTTGTAGGTAGCGTAAACGGAACCTAAGTGTTAGTTTTACAGTAATTTATCCAGAAACATATTTGTAAACTAAATTGCGAACGCAGTTTACATGCTCTCTTCTTGCTTGTTGTATGGAGCCGAATTTCTGTACCAATTATTGTTGCGGTTCGGAAGTGTTCTCTGATCGTTGTGGAGCGTGCGCGTGCGATGCTTTCTGGCGATCTATAACGTGCGCTGTTCATGCTGCTACTGATTGTGATCGCGTTGATTGTCTTCCGGTCGCGTAGATCATTAATTTTGTTGTTCTACTATAGCTTGTTCCGGTTTTCATTATATTTTCATTTAAACCGTGTTTATTTTATGAACTTATTTGAATAACTGTTACAATTTAAGATGACCGGTTGTCTGGACTCCTTAATAAAGATTGGTCCTTGGCAGCTCTGGACAGAGAGACCTGGAAGGAGAGTTGGGAGGCCTATGCCCCGCAGTGGGACACTGATGGCTTATATTAAACATACGACTGGAAACACGCAGCCTAGAGTAAGAAATGGTGTCAAGCAAATCTTTAGGGTCTGGTCCCCTTTTCCTCTAAAACTTATTTTCCCACACTATCTTGATCTTTAGCCTGCTCTTGTAATCCTTCTCCTGGTTTTGAACATTTAAAAATTAATTATCTTATTGACAATCTGCAACTGCGACAAACAAAACAATATATGTAGGTATCTGCCGCGCGATCGCTTCAGCCTAATGAGCCTGAATGGTATTCCGCGAGTGAAGCGCCGCAAAGATCGCGCGAACACTTTCATAGCTCGCATAATTTACTAATTATTATTTCACGGTAACACCATCTAACAATTTACTAAGCTATGTCGATCGAACGTGGCACAAAAACTATGCATCAGCGCTTAGCATTATGTGCGGGGTTTTTGTCCATTTGTTGTAGAATAGGAAATTATCAAGACTCTTTTCCAGTAAGAATTTACAATTTGAAGAATTGTAAAAAATTGATGTGTGTGTTTTTTGTATTTCTTTTGTAGGAAATTTATTCATTTTTATTTAACGATTTATGTACACACATATAAACAGATAAGAAAAAAAGGAACAGAAAAATACATACAAAGGTGATGCTTATTTCTAAAGAAATCTCTTCCAGCATACCTGCGACAGGAGAGTATATAATTGATGTAGACAACGTGTGTAAGAGTAGAAGAGATAACAAAATACATAAAAACAAAACAGTTCACTAATTTAAATATAAACATACAATGTGAAAATATACTTACATACAACTAAAATAAATTTCAGTAAAATATTTATAAATATAGTGTACAAAAAAACAAATGCAACTATGACATAGTGAAAGATAGTGTACTTTCATTCTCCTTATAGACATAGCTACAGTTTGACAATTCCTAATGTCAGGCGGAAGTGAATTCCACAACCGAACCGCGTGCACAGAGAAAGAGTAGGAGTACAAGTCGATTGAGTGGGGAGGGGATTTGAGGAGATTTCTAAGGTGCTACCTGCAAGGCATCAAACTGACGGGCGTAATAGAAGCGTTCCCGCAGATAGGATGGCGTTATAGGGTTGTGAAGTATGTTAAATAGCAGACCCATCCGAGACTTCCTGCGAAGTCGAATAGGGAGCCACTTGAGTATCTTTCGAAAGTTAGAAACTGGTCATACTTTTTAAGGTTAAAAACAAAACAATTTTCAAAGTTCAAGCAATTTTAAACGCTGCCCGGTGGCATCCAAATAACAGGCATCAGCGGAGTCTATGATGGGCTGTATGAGAAGTTGAGCAAGGGAGATTTTTGTGTTCAAGGGCAAAAAGCTCTGGAGGCTGTTTGTTTGTTACCTTTTCACTCATGAAACCACTGAACCGATCAACATGAAATTTTGCATAAACGTTGTCAGGGATAAATAAACGGACATAGGACAAGGTATCTTTTAAAACTGTTCCCGAGGAAAATAACAATAACTTTCGACGGTCACAATTTCGCGCTTTAGGACGCTAGATGCCGCTACGTGTAGATGGTCTTTCAAATCATAATTAAATTATATTATTAGGAACTTCAGTACATTTTGTGAGTTTATAATCTGGACATGGGGTCTCAACTAGAACATTTTATAATTAGTCTTCAAAAAACAATCATAGATGGCAGCATAGGTAACCATTATGAAATTAACAGTCATTAGAAAGCGATATAAGGCAGAGTTTTGGCTAAAGTAAGATTAGTAAAAATCAAGACTTCCTTTTCAAATGCTGATTTATCTATTCACACATTCACACTCGTTTTTCAACAAAAAAACATAAATGAAGCTTATATCTTCAATTCGAACCCGTATAATGATAAAAGTAGCCATCTGTTAATAATTTTGTTTAGAGTTTTTTGCAATAGATGGCGTTTTACTCAATTTGTCCTGTCTACAAAATAACTTTTTTAGTCACAAATTTAAATAAAACAACTTATTTTAAATCTATTTCTTTACATAAAAATATAAAAGAAATCTACTAACACGTTTTTCTGAAACCAGTAGTATAAAACTTTAATTAAAAAGGATGGCACGAAACGTTTTAAAAGTAGGTCGACTATTAGATGGCGTTGTAAAACGACAGTCTCTGGCAATTAGTGAATCGCTGATGCTGCCATCTGTTGAACATTTTGATGACGAAAAACTGCCAGCTCAATTGCCAGACTTAGGGAGGTGTCATTTCTTTTTATGAGATTGGGTATCTGTACGTAGTATTATAATACCTGTGACCTGGATGAACACATAGGATACTTTTTATACCGGTACGCGGGCGGAGCCGCGGGCATAAACTAGTGAGTTAATATTACGATAAGACGAAATGCATATCACGTCACGCCTTCTTGAAAGTTGCCCGAAAATCACATAAACGAACATAGCAGATATTACAATCATAATTCATAAGTGGGATTCTAGTCGGCATGTTGTGACGCAGGAAGGACTTAATTTAATCTCTTGGAACCAAATTCATGTAGCTACAATTTTATTAATCATGTGATAGATTGGGGTTCGCTTACCGGAAGGTCCAGCCTGGGTCAGCCATTCTGAGATAGTCTAAATGTAAACATTAGTCGCCCCGACACCATTCCAAGTAGCCTAAGTGGCGACAAGTCGCCTAATATGGCACCACAGCGCAGGACCTATCGTCGTAGCGACTCTTGAGAAATCTAAGTCTAGCAATAGACGTATTTTAGCAGTTATGATAATAATAAAGAAGATTCACAGGCGTAGAGACTTTGCCCCTCGCAATGTATTGCAATCTAAACTATTAGAAGCAACATCATTCATTGGACTTTCATAATTAGGTCCTTACCAAGGTACTGTAAGGATTGTAACAATCCTTACAGTACCTTCGTAAGGACCTCCTTAATACACGTTATTCTATAACCTAGCTAGTAGAACAGCACTTCTTCCACATTATTGAAATTAGTTTATACCTATTTTGAATGTGTAACTTTATTGTTATAAAACTTTGTTTCCTTTAGGTGGTGGAGAAATAAGCTTTATTATTATTAATCGTAAGGACATGTTACCTGGAACTTAGGCCTATGCTCGTCCCTAGGAGCCTCGCTGAGCGCGCTCTGGTGCTTCATGTAGAAGGTGTGCTGTTGCACGCAGGACCACCACACGTACTTGCCGTCCTCCGGGCTCGCCAGCGTGAAGGACGCCGAGCCCGTCTGCTTCTGGCACTCGATGCTGAACGTGCGCTTGTGGTTGATGACGTTCGTTATGTCCATCCATCTGGAGGCGAAGGAGGAAGTTTTAAGACATTCATGGGGAAACATCTAGCAATGGACTACTGGCTGATATTATAACTATTTTTATTGTTTTGTTTATTGGCTGCCTTTACCTAGGTCAAACTTCCCTTTGTTTTTCAGCTATTATGGTTTACGATGATAAGGAACTTTACTTCGTGATACTAAATGTTGGGGTAGTAAAACATTTTTTTTGAAAAATGTTGTGCACGATCGCGAGCTGTTATATTTAAGCAAAACTAGAATCTTCTTACTTTTCTAGCGACAGCCAACATTCTCCCAATAAATAATAAGCAAATACATAGAAACGGAGACGGTTAATAAAATCCTTTTACCGAATAAACTACAAGTCGCGATACAAACACGTTTTCATTACATGAATATTGATATGGCAAATTAATGTGTGCACGCCATTCGTGAACGTAATCGATGGTCGGAGCGACAAGAAACTGATTACTGGTGTAGGCTGGGACCGTGTCTTATAACACGAATGCCTACGGTTGGACATGATAGGCCAAAAACCTGTAAACCGGAAATTCCGAGGGTGTTCTGGTATGCCTCTGCCATTTTCTTTTGCCATCATAAACCAAGCATATCATAAAACTTGATAGAGCAAGTGGTTATATTTTACATTGATGATATTTGGCGTCTTCTTATGGGAAGTCGGTCCCGCTACCAACATCATCATCGTCCTAGCAATGTTGGGGTCAGCTTCCAGTCTAACCAGATGCGGGTGAATACTTCTATTTTACAAGGAGCGACTACCTAACTGACCTCAGCCCGCTACCTACTCTGCTGAAAATTTATGTATTACTCTGCCAAGAAAGTACCGGGAAAAGATCAATAATACACAAAATGATAGTTGTTCATCCAAATTTATTTTATCACCTTCAAAGTATGCTCCTTCAGAAACGATATACTTACGCCAACGAATAATCCAATCATCAAAACATTTTTAAACGCTTTTTCCCGAATTAAGTTCAGTTCTCGCCGCGAATTCTCCTTTATGTCTTCTACCGAATGAAAACGGGTGCCACGAAGGGGTTATTTGAGTTTAGGAAAGAAAGAAGTCGGCTGGAGACATATCTGGTGAATAATGTATGGAAAGGTTGCTCGATGGTATTTGTTGAGTTTATGGTCAAAAATTCGTTAACAATTATGGCCTTGTGCGAAGGCGCATTATCGTGATGCAAAATCTAAGAATTTTCTTTCCACAAATCTGACCTCTTTCGTCGAATTTGCTATCTTATCGCAATACACAATAGATATGATCTTACTAAAAACAGCACTGTATTAAACTAAATAACATGTGCAAATCAAATTCCGCGGCAAAATAAAAATCATCCATTCTCGATACTTTTTTGACGGAATGTGCGCCACTTCTTCCCATCTAAAGTACTAGGAAGTGGTGAAGGGCGGGCGTTTTGGGGCATGTTCTTATGTAATTTTAAAGTTCGAAAAGTGCTGATTCTCAGCCTAATATGGCTCGTATCGGGAGAAAAAAAGAATGAAGTCGATGCTAACACGCGACCTCTGTAGCAATTTCTGTATACGAGGGCTGCACTAAAAGTATCGGGAATAGCATATTTCCACTGTTCCTGTCATATTAAAATCTTTTTAATTGAAAACTCCTTGGTTTTAAAAATCGAATATCATTTATTTATTTTTAAAAAGATTCTCGGTCTTGTCACAAGGTTTTGTCAAACTTGTTTAGTCGTTGAGAAAATTCAAGAGCGATGATTTATTATGACTTTCGAAGTGGTTTAACACAAAAGCAGTGTGTTGACCGGATGATTTCTGCATTTGGTGATGAAGCCCCATCCAAAACCACAATTTATCGCTGGTTTGCTGAATTTCAACGTGGACGTGTCAAGCTCAGTGATGATCTCCGTCAAGGTCGTCCAAAAACTGCAGTCACCCAAGAAAACGTTGATGCTGTGCGTAAGCTGATTGAGGAAGATCGACATGTGACATACCGCGAAATTCAGGCAACTTTAGACATTGGCATGAGTCAAATACAAATAATCTTGCATGAACAATTAGGTGTAAAAAAGTTGTTTTCCCGATGGATACCGCATTCGCTCTGTGAAGAGCAAAAAGCGGCTCGCGTTACTTGGTGCATCAGAACTCTCGAAAGATTCCACGCAGGATCCTCAAATGCTGTATACAACATCGTATCAGGTGACGAATCCTGGATATACGTGTACGAACCCGAAACAAAAAACCAGTCACGAGTTTGGGTGTTCGAAAATGAGTTAATGCCAACAAAAATTGTTCGTACACGGAGTGTTGCAAAAAAAATGGTGGCCACGTTTGTCTCCAAAACCGGCCATGTTACGACTATTCCTCTTGAGGGACAAAGAACGGTTAATGCAGAATGGTATGCTAGCATTTGTTTGCCACACACACAGGTCGCTTTTGAACTCCGTAATAATATCGTACCTATCTATACTTTCCCTAAAATAAAGAATAAATTGCGTGGATAGAGATTTTCATCACCTGAAGACGCTGTGGACGCCTACAAAACGGCCATTTTGGCCGTTCCATCGTATGGAAAAATGTGTCAAATGACAATGCCAGATCCTGCCCCAGATATTTACAGGAAATGTCAATGAATAAAAACAATTGTAATGATTAAAATACCTTTTCATAACACATTGTTTTTCAGTAGAACTTGCCGATTACAAATCCATAATAAAAGGAATTCAACCACTGAATTTCCTATTGCGTTACTTATTGCGCATGATACACAACAAAAAAAGGTTTAAATACCTGTAAAACAAAAAGTCATATTACGATTATAATAATTATGATAATGCGTAACGCATATGTTGTTTAAATCGCTTTTTAACATTTATAAACTGCACCTAACCTATATTCAATGTCAATCTTGTTTTAAGATTTTAACAGAAACCGCAAGTTCCACAGGCATTGGGTCACATGTTTAGTTAACAGTAATAAATAAGCTTTCAGATGTAGTAAATTGCAGGCTTGTAAATGACTTCTTGATTTAAGTGGGGCAAAGTTCTATAGAGTTTCTGGCATTGTCCTTTCGCGGAGAATACTTCGAAAAGCAATAAATACATTTTTAAATAGTATTGTTTTGTCACTTCCTTGATTCCCGAAATTTTCAGTGCCGCCCTCATAAGTACATAAATTTTCTTCACCTTTCTAGAAACTGAAATATTTATTTGTTGTAATTCAGTTCTTGTTTCTCTTGTATTCCTTAACAAGTATATATAGAAAAATTACCAGCGTTCTTAACGATGATGGTTCTGATAATTAAGCCTTATAATAAGTTGTATACTTTTTTAAATTTCCACGATGCCGCTGGTTCCCGGCCAAATAGAAATGTGCCGAGAGATTTATCACGTTCGTTTAATTTATTGTTTCTTTTAATATTTCTGAAGGAACACTTAATTCTTTTGGAATATTAATCTTTATTTTGGCACGTCACCGCGCAGGGAGGATTACTGCTTGTTACTTATCCTTGAGATACTTACTGTGCTAAAGATGATGGAACGAGCTGATATCATTTTGTCTCTGGTCCGGTAACGTGAATCCGAGCCCTGTCATCACTTAGATATTGTCATTTGCACGATAGTTATCGTGACCATATTATGATCGTGACTAAGGTAACTCTATATCATCTTTATGTAATTTATTTATGTTCTGATATCATTGGAGGTATTATGTGTTAGTGCAGTGACTACAACCATCCCTGCATCAGCTATTTTAACGCGAACCCATAGAAACGATGGAAGGCTTTTAATAAAACCACAAGACGCTGAATATTTTCGATAGAAAAGTTGTTGTTGTTGATTTGAAAAGCAAAGCAGCTGTAGTAGACACAGAAGCGGTCGCATATTAAATTTATGGAATATGAACAATGCTTATAGACTAGTTTTGATGTTTGAAAATGTAAATATCGATCCAACTTGTTTTTTCTGTATAAAGGTAGCCCTTCTGAAATTGTATGGCTTAACTTGGTTTTATATTAGAATTTTTACTTTATTTTGAAAACTGCATTTAGAATCAAACGCTTCCTTTCAAATCCGACCCATTATGTCACGGTCAAAAGGAATGAAAGTGCTATTCAAGATCAACCAACAACTACTAATAAGGCTGCTGTGTGTTGAATGTATAACTACGTAGTGCCTCATGAATAACTAGTAACCCGATACAAGGATAGCTGAAGCCGCTTTCCAGAGATTAGCCACTAAGCAAGGTTGGTTGCGGGACTTACCTACGTACTGTTTATTTCAGTATCATCACTAGTAGAGGTTATTTTAAATCCCGACAAAATATACTGCCTACTGTCACAGTATTAGAAGTAGCCTGTATTAATATGTAAATGAATTAACTGTTCATTATGCCCCGTAAAATACTACCTAAACCTATAATAGATTGGAAGCTGACACCAACAAAATTGGTACAAGGAGAACCACTGAGCTAACTTCTACCAGAAAAACAACACGAACTATTAATTACAACGCCACAGTGTCATGTAACACTGTGGCGTAGTGATTAGCCGGGTTAATTACTACCCCGCAGAGACGGGGGTAATTTTGACCATGCCGAATAGGACTGCAGCAGCGCTAGCCCATCAACACCCTGAATGCATTATATTATTGTACGCGTAGAGCGCTATAAGCCCTCTGTGTTTAGTTGACCCCCAGACTGCATGTATAGACAGACGGCTGACAGTACGCTGTAAACAGTGAAGCCTTTTTCAGTTGCGCATCTTGCAAGCTTACCTGTAGAAGTGCGGTGTCTCGCTGGTCTCCGTCAACACCCTGATGCCAGTGAGTGAGATGGCGATGGTGACTTCACTCTGGTTGAGCTGGTCGCGAGCGCTGAACATCTCCTGGCCGTAGCCGCGCAGCTGCTGGCATGTTGTGATGAAGCCTTCTTCTGCTTGCGCCTGGGCGAGTTGAAAATTTGGGGATATTGATACAAAGGAGTGACGATCTTCGTTGGTTCTTTGGTGAGAGATAGATGAGACAGGCCAAGTGGCGTGTAATTAGAAAGGTCTATGTGTGGAGGGGTCTGTTATGGGCTGATGTTGATATTGTTAGAGTGTGTGTCACAGACAAATATTGTTTATTTGCCGTTGCGCGAACTCTTGCTTAGGGCTGCTTGCTGCTTCGATTATAAAGACGCGACGCCTGGGATTTTCCCGGCGATTCTAATTGTTTAGAAAGGAAAAACAAGGTCTGGCACAGCAGTTCATTAGCCTTTTTATTAGTCTTATTTATATCTATCTAAATCAAGATGAAATCTGTCCAAAGGTGGAGGGTGGCCTTATTAAGTTCGCTCCTTGCGATTATGTCAGCAGCATGAAACACATTTTCTACACAAAATATTTTGACTGAAATAACTACATAATACTTAAAACGATAGCTGACAACATACCGGCGACGCGGACGTTGACACATACCGCTAAACGTAAAGTGAGTCGAATTGATTTCATTCACATTTAGGTACACATACAATAATAGTAAGCAGACGTACGGAGGACGTACTCATGTATTCAGTGGTTATGTGTCGACGTGGGGAGCACACGGCCTCATAACTTTTCAGTCATCAGATCACAGTATGCTAGATAGAACATCCTCTCGTTGGTCCTGCTTATTGCATATCTATTTTTGCTATTTGGGAGAAGGAGCGATGGTTTTTAGCTATGTCCTTTGAAGAAACTCCGTGTGGGAATCCTTGTGCTAAGCCCAATTTTTTTACCCAAGGCGAAGATGCTTCCGTACGAGTCATTCTCAGCAGATTTGGATTAACACCAGCATTTGCAGGATCGCTTTAGTGTTTTATGCTTTTACAACTTCCCGAAAAAATGAAATCGTTTCCCCAGAATACCGCAATAAAGACAATTATGAATCCTATAAACTGTATCGAATTCAACGAACAAGTTATGAGTACCTACAAAGCCTATGTTTTATAAAAGATCGCCTATTAGGTACAGTTCATATTCCTTGTTTAACAAACTACAATGTTTTGCAGTCATCTATAAACACTGAGCTTGTAAAATAGATTGATATCGTGTTAATGAGACAAGGTAATATTTTGAGGCATGTACTTGAGGAGCCGACGAACGTGTCTTATCAAATATACATAATGATTACATGACAGATAACGGCGAACACTTCGAAACGCATTTACTTTCATTAAGTTGACATGGTTTTATTTGCAACGAAATAATGACCGAGTTTTAATGTATCATTTTCCTAACATTTTGATGACTAGGTACTTACATTATGTCCGTGCTGCTCTGTTCATGAGTCATGAGCTAATAGTATCATACCAACGACCATAACACCATACATATCCAGTCTCAGGAGTCCCACACAAGTCAAGTGCTGGCCTGAATATGAAACATCTGTCGAGCAACTCAGCATTCGGAGTCAACAGCTGGATAAATTTATAGGTTTTCCTCAACTAGCACAGCAACACAAGACCGTTTTCAAAATTAAATAACGCATGCAGCCGCTTCATTTCTTTCGCGGACATTCTTAATCAGGTTTTGTTTTCGGTCTCGTCTTCTTTAATGGCGAATAGAAATCTGTCTGTTCTAGGAAAAGTGAAGAGTTTCAGAGAAAAGCGGTGCTAGCTGAGCAGTGGTGGCCCAGTGGTAACGGCCGTGACTTACCGAGTTGTAGGTCGATGGTTCAAACCCAGACAGAAGCTTGAGTGTGAATTATTTCATCTCCACTGCTCTCAAAACGGTGAAGGAAAACATCATGAGGAAACCGGCATGTCCTAGAACTAAAATACGAAGACATGTGACATCCACCAAACCGCACTGAGCCCGCGTGGTGGATAATGGCCCAGTCCCTCTCACCGAAAGGAGGCCGATGTCCCAGCAGTGGGAACTTTATAGGGTCTCGGCGTCATCTGAGATTCACACGACATGTCAAAAGTCTACTTCCTGTCTGGAGAGCGAAGGCTGAGTGCCACTACACCGCGAAGAAGTAACAGCCTGACTTTGTAGTAGCATTACTGGAGGAAATTGATAGACCCACTGATGTAAGATTGACATTCAGCTCCCTACCTAATATCGGCGAAATGATAAAGTCAAAAGCCGTCTTAACATTATATTTGGCGTACCACCATATTGCGAAATGTAAAAATGCACAAATAAGGTAGCTGCCACACATAACTACTGCGATATTTATTGTGTTATACAGGATTTTTACCTCACATAGCGACGCGCGCTTTACTGTTGTAACAACCTGAATGTATTTTTTATGTTGTGATTATTATCTGTGGTACCTCAGTTGTGTTTCTGTAATGTTAGTTTAATTGCTTGTAAGAACATAATCTAAGTAGTGGTAAATTTAATAAAATGTTTGGTGAGAAGATTTGGTAAATGATTTGACCATTTGATTGATCTTCTATTAACCTCTCAGTATTCGCTTAGTTAAATTCGCGAGACTAATGGTACATACGTTGTACCGGCCAAAAATAGGGACGACACAGTTTTAATTAAATAGCTATTCCTTCCTTTAAGTAAAATTTTTATAAAAACCAAAAATATTACTATGTCCTTTCTAAGTATAATAGTTGTTTTAACAGTTTAAAACCTTATTTGTAATAGGTAGTCATGGTTGTAGTGACTAAAGCAATATTCAAAACAGGTCACCTCCTATTTTAAATTATTGTATTGTTGAATGAATGAAATAAACTACCAATTTCAAGATATGTACACTCATTTCATACGAGAAAGCTCTAAAAAACATATTTATAGGTACAACAAAAGATTTATTATAATGTCTATCAGTTAGATCTTTAGTTAATAAATGGCAGCAGAGAGATGACAAGTTAATATACCAGAAGACATTATAGAAACTGTTTCCCACAGAATGATTCAGATGGGAACAAACCCATTACACAATGTATGTTTAATATCATAACAGATCTGATTCGTCCTACAAGACTTCTATTGACATACAATTTTTTAGTATTGAACACATTTTGTGAAAGTTTGAAAAGGTCAAGTTTGTTATATTTCAAATGAGAATTGTGTTTATAAATAAAATTGACTGGTCTGTACGGTTATTTATAGCAGCCACACATGTTCCAGTTATATTTGCTAGTTGTATAAATATTCAACAGACTTAATGGTTGAATTAAATTGGTACAGACTACAGTTTGATTTAAGAGTATATGGATGTTCTTACCTGAGACATGTTGTGCAGTGCCATGTGGTGCTGTATGACCGCCTCAGTGAGCCACTCCAGTCGCCCAGTCTCAGCCAAAGTACTTCCATCTATAATCTGTCCCCCATCCAGCATTTGTTTAGGAAATGTCAGCAAGTTCTTCAAGTACTCAACTGTATGTCTTTCCCGGTCATGGTTACCATACTCTGCTTGCCTACTGTAGGATGCAAGCACCACAGCCTGCTGGCAGTCACAGATGATCCTGCCTTCTATCAAATCATTCTTGAGTTGCAAAAAGTAGTGGTACCTTGTGACCTCGTCAGTGATCAAGCTAGTTCCAGATATGACGTAGTACATTACTCGCAGGTACAACTGGTGGGAGGACGCGTACTTCTCGAGCTGGCGCTTGAGCGGGCGCTCGAGCTGCACCCAGCGCGGCTGCTGGCTGCGGTTCACGTATCGCAGCCCGAACAGGTCCGGCTGCATGACGGTCTGCCGCTGACACACGTTGTCCAGGCACTCCTGCCCCGTGCTATCCACCGACAGCGTGCAGTCCGCCACCCCACCATCCAGTAGCTCCACACTTATCACAAACAAACTCTTCGACGCAACATTGTACTGCCGCGTCTTCTTCAGCTTCAACTTGAAAGGCATCTTCCAAACCTACCCGCCACCACTTTGCAATAACATCACATAGGAAACAAACGTTACGTTTCATTTATGGCGAAGGAATGTAGGAAACGATGCATCCGTTACGCGCGCCACATATTTATGACATTTCGTCTTGAACTCGCGATGTAATACCGGTCACTTGAACGAATTTATGTTACGGTAGCGATGACGTAGGTGTATCGGCGAAAAGCAATAAAAGTTGTCGAGTAAACACATATGTATTATGAAAATAAGAATTCACGTTCACAACATTAAAGCCATCGAGAAAGTGACAATTTGGGCTGACAGTTGTATTTTGGTATCGCCATTTTAAGTTTAAAATGTCCACCAATTTAGTAGAAAATTTTGTAATTTAGTAGATTTATTTTATTCAAAGAGATTCTCCTCTTACCTTCAGGAACGTCAGCAGTCCGTTCATGTTGGGGATTCTTCTTCTTGCTGGTGTGATTTGGAGACTGGCGTTCCTCAAGGCGGTATACTTTCTCCTCTTCTGTTTTCTATTTTCATTAATCTTATAACTTCCGAACTTCAGTGTGCGTATCATCTGTATGCCGATGACTTGCAGTTGTACTGTCACGGGAAAGTTGATGAATTACCAGACACCATCGACAGATTAAATAGGGACTTGGTAGCCATAAAAACCTGGGCTGACAGATTTGGTGTAGCAGTAAATCCTACGAAGTGTCAGGCGATAATCATTGGCAGTTCTCGTAGCATTAGTAAGGCGGATGGTACAATATTGCCACCAGTACTCTTCAATGGTACGATAGTTCCTTTTAGCACTGACGTGAAGGACTTAGGCTTGCACATTGATAATACCCTGAACTGGCGTACTCAAGTTGCTCGGGTAAGCCAGAAGGTTACCGGAACGTTGCGGGCTCTGTACCGATTGAAAAATCTATTACCATCGAGTACGAAGACAATGCTTGTGCAGTCCTTAATTTTCCCCATCCTCGATTATGGTGATGTGTGCTACTATGACCTGAATGCAGATCTCCTCAACAAACTTGACCGTCTCCTCAATAATTCGTTTTCAATCTGCGTAAATATGACCATGTCTCTGCACATCGGTCGCTTCTAAAGTGGTTGCCCATACGTCAGCGCAGAGAGCAAAGGGCGCTGACCACCTTGTTTTCATTTCTTGACTCTACCTCTTCCCCTGGTTATCTAGCCCCCCACTTTCAGTACATTTGCGCCTAGCTATGTCCAGCAGTGGACGTCTTTCGGCTGACAAAAGTGAAAGATGCGGAATAGAATCTGTGAGACTTCCGAAATCTAACATCGTTGGATCCACGGGATACAAAAAATAAACTAAAGGGAAGCATCTGATACAAGTGTTGATAAAACTTAAAACACGAAAGAAAGACACTGTTGTGTTGCTGTTTTTTATTGCATTTGCTTTTGTGGTGTATTACATTGGCTGTGTTTTTAAGATTATTTTTAACGCTTGTACTTGTAACGGACGCTGAGCATCATACGAAATTAGGAAAAGGTAAAAAGTAGGACAGATCACGACAGCGAGTCCCTGTCAACGCTCTTGGGTGCAAGTAGTGGACGGACCGCTATGCGTTAAGTTTTATAAGACTAGAATTTAAAGAGATTCCCTTAGCATAATGTGTATCGTGTTAATGATTGTAATTGGTGTTACCGTTTTAATTAACAATAATAAACAAATAAATGTATATGTTTCTAAATTCGTTTATTTAGTGTAGTTTTAATCTCTATTAGATTAAAACTACACTAAATAAACTACTGAACTACACTAAATAAACTACTGACTAGGAAATGTGGAACCTACAAAACATTTCATTTCTTCATACCATTAATTAAAATATATAATATAATTGAATTGAATTTTCAAAGTACTGTAAAATTCCTAGTATAATTACGTAACTTGGAAATGAGGACTTTTGTGTGTGGATATATTTTGTTAATTTAAGTTTAGATAGATAGAAGTATGCATTTTTTAAAACCCGATTGAATCATGTAAATCGAACCACGCGTTCCAAAGATATAGAGTAATTTGTAGTAGGGAAAATGTACTCGTACCGACCTACAATTTTAGAGGTTTTGTTTTACGATTTTAATGAATAGATAAGTCAAATAATGTCGTTTAATATAATTTAGAAGCATCTAAGGAATACAATAATAATTGTAAAGATTTATAAGATAATAATATTAAAAAATTGACCCCAAAGATTTCTGCTAAGAGATAATTACAACTAAAATTGGGCTCAAAAATCACGTACCTCTTTGAGGTAAAGATAGGATGGTATAAAAGGCCTGCCATTCGCCGATACGGCAGGCAGTCGGCCTCAAGAGTAGTTATATTATTTGGTCGGCCTCCAGATTTCGAAGAGAAACATCAAGAAACGAGAAGAATACAAATTGAAGAAACCAGGAAGAAATCTTTTATTTCTCCACGTATAAATACAGTCCACCATAGCGCTCATCTTGTCTTTGAATTAATTAAAAAAAAAATCTTCTTATTCAAAGGGAAGGGAATCCAATGATTAAATAACGAAAAAGGTTAAAAAAATATAATTTTTCATTTATAAATATCAATAAATTACATAATGCGTTTTTAACACTGTGTTTCTTGAACTATTGGAGGGGTCACCCCCAAAATATTTTCTTTTCAAGCTGCCGACCGCTGCTGTTGTTTATTAATATTCAGCCAATCGAGGGGCTCTTTCAGGACTCGCATTAGCTTTTCTTCAGGCGAATTTTGTTTGGGTTCGTTCATGTACTCCCATTTCTGAAACAAAACATTTATGTTACGTGTACGGAGTGAAAGGATAAAATTATCTGAGGCCCTAGTGCAAGTTTCTTTTAACCATTTCGACTTTACATCGCGGTCGATGCGTACATTTGAGACGGCTAAAATAAACTCACACTAGGGCCCTAGTGTGAGTTTATTTTAGCCGTCTCAAATGACAGAAACAGATGCGTGTAATCGGCGGTTTGTATAGATGGGGTTTCGAATTTACTGTTCTATCAGTTCAGGCGTTAAATGATAGACCAAAGCGAGATTAACTAAGTAAAAATGGTCTTATCATCGCAGAAGGTATGCTTAGGGCGAATACGACGAAACTTTATACGAAGGGCGCACTAAAAGTTTCCGGAACTGGCCACTTACATAAACAATATTTAAAAGGTAATTACAACATTTAAAAATAGAACTCTTTGGCTGTACAGTTTGTTTCATCTTACTGTCAATTGCTTTTACATAGTGGTGTCATTTTTAAAATTGCTTGTCTTCATCACCATTGTGTTCAGCGAGTGAAAATTATCTAGTTTCATTTTGTAGTTTGATTCTATTCTACGATTTTAAGTGAAATTTGACAGCTCAGCAGAGCCTCGCTCTTCCTCGAACTGTTTTTGGCGATAAATCACTTTTTTTTTTTTTTTTTTGATATGGCATCTCGTAGTTGACCTTGAGAGGTCGTGACTACTTAACCGAACTATCCTGTGGCTGCCTTAAGCGGACTCAAAGCCTCCAGCCAGGGGCGTAAAACTACTTATATTATTAAGCGAACGCTCGCTAAGGGCACCCCCTGTGGGGTACGGACCTCGGCTTAGGGCGTCGCTGACGGGAGGACAGCAAGATGGGACAGGCTGGATCAAGTTTTGTTGATTATTATTATTCGGGGAATTTAAAGCTACAGGCTCAGCTACGGCGCGGGCTGGCACTTCGTCGAGCAAGGGTCGGGGGGGACAATTACGTCGGGATCTTCGCGAGGAACCTCGGCGGCGAGGTCGGAATATCGGTCTGTGTTTGTGCACTGTACTGGTGGCCCTACTGCTCTCCTGAATGAGAGTTATGTGGTCATCGGGATCGGTGAGGACATGCTTGGGACGGCGGACATGACTAATGGAGGAGGGAATATAGCTAGCGGCTTTCACAACCAGAGGGTTGCGGTGATTCGCGGCGGTCTCGAAGAAACGCTTTGAAATGCGTTTCATGAACTGACGGATAGTGGGAATCCTGAGGTCTACGTGGAGGATTTCGTTGCGAACGTACCAGGGGGAGCCTGTTATCCTACGGAGGAACTTGTTCTGGAGGGTCTGCATTCTATTGAAGCGAACGGGCTTGGCGTGTGCGAAGACTGCACTGGCATAGGTCATGATCGGGCGGATGCACGCTGTGTAGATACGCATTTTGCACTTTAGTGACAATTTGCTACGTGCATTGAGGACAAAGTGAAGTCTACCTAGAGCGAAGGCGGCGCGCGAACGAGCCGCCTTAATGTGCTCTGAAAAAGAGAGGTGTTCGTCTAGTACGACACCCAGATATTTGGCTCGCTTCTCCCAAGGGATCGGCTTGCCGAACATGGTGATCGGTCGAGTGTGCGATAAAGCACCATGCAATACGACTATTTATAGCTGGTTTGCAGAATTCAAGCGCGACGAATATCGTGAAGGTCGCTCGTCCACCGCTGTGGACAACAAAAACCATCGATGCCGTGGGCCGTATGGTCGAAACAGACAGCCATGTGGATATAGGCATTAATCAAATACAATTAATCCTACACAATCATTTGGGTATGAATAAGCTGTGCTCGCGGTGGATCCCTCACAGTTAGACCGAGGCTTTGTACGGAGGAATGGCATAATTGTTTTCAAAATTGGTTTATTCTTGAAAAAGTAAATTTACGCTGACGTAGAATGTTTTGAGTAACAATAAATTAATTTTTGTCATTCATAGTAAATTTTTCACATTCATTCTAGAAATTTTAAATGCGCCTCACATATGTATATCCTGCGAATATATTTTGTTTTTGGAACGAACTTCCTTAACGCGGCTTGCGGTAGGAGTTGACTGGTAGTAATCGTCACGTAAGAAAAAAAGAGTTAAGGACTCTCCAGGCGACTCTGTCGCTGTCTATCGTTCTATTATATACGAGTGTGTGTGTGTATGTGCGCGCGAGGATCGCGAAACGCGTGAGCTATTTCGTTCCTGACGGCCCCCGACCGCACACGTTTTATGGTTTTTCCGTTCATAATAACTGTCAGAAATCAATTTTATTTAACGGACAAAAGATATCGGACTTGGTAAAATCAGCCCTTAGTGATTCCCTTAATACTCACAGCGTTAAGAGGTAGCGACATGAGTATGGACTCGTAGCGCGCCTGCGGCGTGTGGAGCCCGAACTTGGTGCCGCGGTCGTAGATGAGGTTGAACTCCACGTAGCGACCTCTTCGCAGCAGCTGCCACTGGCGCTCGTAGTAGCCGTACGCGTCGTCCTTGTGTTTTCGAACTGGAACATAAAGATTAACTTGAACATACCATTCAAACAAATAGCAGGAGTGACAAACAGTTTGTTCAATGATAGTTACAACCGTTACAAGGAACATAGGGCGCCTAAATGACATTGGTAAGTTGTTGGTAAACATTTGTGAAATTGCCATCGAAATTGTGTTAAAAAAATAAGAGCCTGCGTTAGTTCAGCGTTCGGCCGAGGTCTATAAGATCCTTGTATCGTTGTTACTTCAAAATTCTTACCAATAGGTAAATAGCTGGGAATGACGGCTTCAGCGCAGGACGTGACGAACTTGAAAGCTTTCTCCTGACTCGGCGTGTCAATGTCATCAAAGAAGATGCCGCCGACGCCGCGGCGCTCGCCTCGGTGGGGAATGTAGAAGTAATCGTCGCACCATTTCTTGAACCTGATAAATGGTGTAAGATATTGTCATTAAATAGCAGAATATCAAAATAATAAATATGGTCAAAAACAATGACAAACTGTTTTGAGTCACTAACGATTTCCTATCATGTGCAGCCGATACTTGAAATCACAAGTACTATTTCGTAATTTCGAACCACGCTATTATTTAGGACTGATCAATATAGAATTATCATAGTAAAATTATTCATAGATAATTGAGCGGTATCGGTATGTTAATGTTCTGAACAAATTAGATTACCATATAATTGATTGATTGGCATTTTAATGTTGCCAGTGAAATAATAAAATTCATCCATACATTTGTAGAATACAGTCTCAGGGCTATCATTATGGTAGAAAATTAAATGCCTATACAATTTTTGTCTGGCAATCTAGGATTGTTGTTATTGGGCACGAATTTTCTGTAAAACTCACTTTTCATAATATGTTTCATCGTGTTTGTCGCATGCATTTTTTAACGTGAGATGGAAATAAACTGCATCCTCTTCGTTCAAATAGTAAGGCGTTAGGTCGGTGCCGCCGCCGAACCACCATTGGACACCTGAATAAGGATAACATTCGTTTTTTATTTCACAGAAGTATGAACATAACACGAAACATTATCTTAGTAGTGGTTAAATTATAAGCCAACCAAGACAATTAAACAAAAGTTACACAACTACTTGGAATGAGGCTACCCAACCCATTTAGGCATCGTTTGAGGTCCCGCTTCCGTACAATTCCGTATCCTCAAAAATATAGGACGTCACAACTGCCAGTTGTTGTGAAAAGGGACGGTGCTATTCGTCGCATATAGCTCCATCTCTCTCTTCCGCTGGAACAATACTAGTGATACTACAGTCTAATTGAAGTTATTCTGTTTACCCTCTACTTATGATTTTACCCTCTGTGTTCACATCTCTCATCCAGTTCCCCTGTCGCAAGTTTGCTGGAAGAAATTTCTAAAGAAATAAACAGTAGGTACCTTTGTGCTCTTTTATCTATATGTATATTTCCCTATTTAGTGTTTTGTGTGTGCATAATAAATTAATAGAATAGAATACTTTGTTTTTCAGACAGAGTCCATAGGGTTATCGTGTTATTATGAAAAGACACAGATTATTTGATAATGCGGCCCGACTTACCATCTTTATCTCTGACTTCAAAGTATCGATAGTTGAAGTGAATAGTGGGCACCATGGGATTGCGCGGGTGGATCACAGCGCTCACACCCGCCGCGAAGAATGGTAGCTCGGAGTTCTCAAGCTTTTTACCCCTAAGAACGACATAGGCATTAGAAATGGTTGGTTTAGCATGAAAGCCGAAACCCCACAAAAACACAGGCTTGTGCTTTCCATCTCCAGAACAATTCGGCAAGTTGCGCTCTAAACATCAATGGGTAAGGTGTCGCTATTGAACACGGCAGTAACCCTACCTACCCGATCGCACTGACATTTAAGAGACATTGTCTGAAAACTGAGAAAAAAGTCGATTCCCGTAACAAGTTGCACAGACGCCGAGGTCTCATTATATACCACCAAACGAGCATCTCAATGCAGGTAGTCCCTGAACCGTCTCCGAACCCAAGTGGGAACGTGTAATTCGAACCTCGTAAAGTGTGGTTACTTCGACGGAACGGCAGCAGGGTGTAGATGTGGAGCTGTGTCACATCCTGCCCTCTGTGCCCCAAAACATGCAGCCAAAGTGACCTTTGATCTGCCACCGATAAAACCGTGGAAGTGACGAAGTTTTGGGCTAACAGAATATGAGCGACCTTCGTGCCATCGACATGAAGAAAATAGTCGTTGCCCTCCAGTTTAAGAACACGAAACTAAATTAAATAAATATGATTTTAGGGTGAACTTCATACATAGATAACTGAACGAACGACGAAACGGACAAACTCAGTTTGAGTTTAATACAAATAAAATACAATACAAAATATATTTATTTCATAAACATTGCATACTTTTAGTTGGTGCAGGCGCCTCCTTTTAAGCATATAATGCCTGTGTTAGAAGACGCCGCTCTTTCTTATGTAGCCTAAGGGGTGACCAAATTATAATAATAATAAAAAGAGAGAGAAAAATAAAAACTACTTATGACATTTTACAACAGATATTTAAGGAGGGGTGTGAGAGTGGTGTGAGGGTGGTGTGATGTGATATGAGTGAGGTAAAGCAATGTGATGCGAATGTTAAGATGTGATGTGAAAGTGACTGACATCGAGAGTGGCGTGGCTGTGTGTGGTATGTGTGTGTGTGGGGAGGTGTGGTTGTGTGTGTATATAATATGTTCATGTGTGAAGGAGTGACTCAGTATATATGTATGTAAATGGTTTTATCCAGTCTGTTCTTCGATTTATAACAGTACTAGATTCCCGATGAGCGCTTCAAAAACGGCCCGAAAAATAAGAGCACAAATGTATTTGTGCTCTTATTTCAAATTAGTATATTTAGTATGGTCCAATCATAGCCAACATTAAGACGTCGAAATGCCGCAGTGCGCGTTCAAAAACTGTGTAAAAACCACCGTAACACCAGGTTTTGGAAGGTTTTTTTTTTCGGAAAGTTAATATGTTTTTTCATAATATAATAAGTAAAAAAAAGAATTAAACTGTAAATATAATTCAATTAGCGAATGTTATAATTGTTTGGCCAATGTTTGCCACAACGCACCAACTATTGTATCAAACATCGACTGTTCTTGAACAGGGAAAGCATGGAGTAGTGTTGTTATTTTGTAATGTTATTTTTGTTTGTAGATTTCCTAGTAACCCATTTCGTTGTGCAAAATGTTCAATTTAACATGCACGTATTTGTGTTGCCTCTGTTGGCTATCCAATAAATAAAGAAATACCTTTAACATTACTAAACATTTTAAATACTCTGTATAAAGAATACGCCGAAAACGTTTCATAATTCACTATATTTTTATGACTTCATTTTATATTTTATTACCTTGTAATAGCGACAATGTTAAATAGTATTTAATACTTTTTGAATCGGTCGAAATATTTTCCACCATACAAAACGAACCCAAAAAAAAAAACTGCAACTCTACGTCTTTCAATACTTACTGTGTTCTGAGCATTGATTTGAAATGTAATACCAAAAATAAAATCTGCGTCTAGTTCCACTATAGAATAAGCACGACATTGTGCACATAATGTTTTTAACCTTATTGTTTAGTGCTTTAGTTTCAATTTAGAATAAATATCTTTGTACTGATAACTTTTTATTTTCAAGCGACACGACTTTTTATTTTCTCCGATGAAAGGACTTAAATAAATGATTATTAAACGTTATGATTAAGCATTAAGGTTTATAATCATCTGAAGTTGTTAATAATATTTTACATTTTTCTAAGAAATGTAGATGTTTACCTGTGTGCAAACGTGGCCAATTGGGCGACTTATTTTTGTTCCTGATACTGAATCTAGTACTATTGTGGCGGCATCTACACCGCCACATGCGAACAACGCATCACACAAATCCTGCATCGCGCAATCAAAGTTTGCCGCGCAGCTAGCATATGTACAACTTCCCGACAACAATCATCGGGCAGTTGCCCACACATATCCCTAAAACTGGTGATCCCGACGTGATGAACATCACCTCTTCACTGGTGACCCCGACGTGATGAACATTATCTCTTCACTGGTGACCCCGACGTGATCTGCATATCTCTTCACTGGTGACCCCGACGTGATCTGCATATCTCTTCACTGGTGACCCAGAGTATGAACGTCAGCGCAGCCTTCGTGCAATTACTTCAGCGTGACGTCATCATCATCACTCCCGCAAGTCACACAGCCAGCCAGCAACAACGGCTTGAACGGTTGTCCTGACCATCAGCATGCAGCGCAAGCGCATACCTGGTCATCACCTTCAGCCTCATCAGCAACCTTGGCACAGCACACTGCACATTCGGCCGGTCCACAAGCAGAGTGGTTAATCCCTCTCTTGGTCGACACCAGCAGTCAGCCACCCCGACTCACTGGGGCATCTTCGCAGACAGTTCCGACTCACCGCGAACTATGCGACACCCGGTTCCAACCCACTGGAACCCAACTGGCATTGGCCTGCATCGCAAGATACAAGACTTAGTCCACTATCGACCTCCGGTCTCCGGAGGGGAGTGATGTGGCGGCATCTACACCGTCACATGCGAACAACGCATCACACAAATCCTGCATCGCGCAATCAAAGTTTGCCGCGCAGATAGCATATATACAACTTCCCGACAACAATCATCGGGCAGTTGCCCACCCATATTCCTAAACTGGTGACCACGACGTGATACCAAGTATGAACATCATATCCCTAAAACTGGTGACCCCGAGTATGAACGTCAGCGCAGCCTTCGTGCAACTACTTCAGCGTGACGTCATCATCATCACTCCCGCAAGTCACACAGCCAGCCAGCAACCACGGCTTGAACGGTTGTCCTGACCATCAGCATGCAGCGCAAGCGCATACCTGGTCATCACCTTCAGCCTCATCAGCAACCTTGGCACAGCACACTGCACATTCGGCCGGTCCACAAGCAGAGCGCTTAATCCCTCTCCTGGTCGACACCAGCAGTCAGCCACCCCGACTCACTGGGGCATCTTCGCAGACAATTCCGACTCACCGCGAACTATGCGACACTCGGTTCCAACCCACTGGAACCCAACTGGCATTGGCAAGCATCGCAAGATACAAGACTTAGTCCACTATCGACCTCCGGTCTTCGGAGGGGAGTGCTGTGGCGGCATCTACACCGCCACATGCGAACAAACGCATCAATCCTGCATCGCGCAAGCAGAGTTTACCGCGCAGATAACATATATACAACTTCCCGACAACATTCATCGGGCAGTTGCCCACCAGATACGACATCCATCTGGTCGGAGGATCCTCCCTTTTCTGAGAGTGTGAGTGAACTTTACACCCTGTTCCTCATATCTCTTCACTATTATTGTTCGATGAGTCTGTTAGTTTTTTTTTACATTCATGTAGTTGGTTGGGATAAATTAATATTTGTTTGTTTACCCTATTATACAGCTGAGCAGATCGATGTTGATATTGTATGGCCGCGAATTTCGTTTTAGTCGGTGGTATTTTTGCAATCAAGTCATTTCGCCTTTTCGAAATTACTTTTGGATCATATGAAAGAGTTTTATGATTTTATATATGATTCCTAATCCGACTAGTCGATCTAATTCGTTATCAATTTTGTCTTTCAAGGCGTATGGTACTGTCCGTGCTTTAAAAAATAATGGTTTCGAGTGCGGTTTTAGATGCAACTCCACGGCGTAAAGTAAAAGATTATGTTATCATAGGTTGGCCGAGAAAAGTATACGACGACAAATTGAAACCGTACTTTTACTGTCGAAACCAACTATCGGTAGAAAACGGATGTTTGATGCGTGGCCACAAAGTTATCATACCAGAATTTTTGAGAGAACAAATTTGTAATGAACTTCACAGTTCACATTTTGGAGTTGTAAAGATGAAGGCAGAGGCGCGCAAGCGATTGTGGTTTCCAGGCGTGGACGGCGCGCTGGAGCGGCTGGCCGGCGCGTGCGCAGTATGCAGCGCACTGCGCTCTGCGCTTCCCCGCGCCCCGCTCACGCCCTGGCCACATCCTCCCCATGTCTTCCATAGAATACATTTCGATTTTCTAGGGCCCTTTAACAACCATATGTTTCTAATCGCAGTAGATGCTTATAGTAAATGGGTAGATGTGTATATAATGACTTCATCATATGGTTCGAAAGCAGTCATTGAGAAACTAATAGATTTAATATCACGAGTCGGTATTCCACATACTATTGTAACGGATAACGGTACTTCGTTCGTTTCGCTAGAATTTAAAGAATTTTGTTTAAAGAATGGTATAACTCATACGCTAGCTCGGGTATACAATCCGTCAAGTAACGGGCAAGCCGAAAGCTCAGTCAAAATTATTAAAAGGGGTCTCAAAGGCATAATCCTTAATAATAAGGGAAAACCATTACAGGAACAATTTTCAAAGTTTTTGTTCGACTATCGGAACTCCAGGCATAGTACCACCGAGAAATCACCCGCTGAGCTCGTGTACGGCCGGTCGCTTCGCACGCGGCTCGATTTATTGTCACCGACATCGACGTCGGCAGCGGCCGGTGTGTCGACCTCCTCTTCCACTTGCCTCACTCAAACCGTGGAGCAAAACCAGTTCTTACAGCGTAAATACTACAAGGGAAAAGAACGTAATCAATTCCAAGAAAATCAAGTAGTGTGGATAATGAGAAATTTAAATAATAAAAAGTTTGTTTGGGTCGAAGGCATTATTAAGAAAAAGATCGGAAACGTAATGTACGAAGTTTATATTCCTGAAATGGATCGATTAGTAAAAAGACACTTGGATCAGATACGGGCACACGGTCATAAACAAATGTCAGAACATGACTCAGACTGGGATTCAGATGTTATCCCGGATGCTCGGCACGACGTACCAGACACAAATCAGACGACGCTGAATGACGACGACCAACATCAAATTTACACCAACAACGACAACCACACCAACTCAGATATAATTGAAATAGGAACACCACCCCCAGACAACATTACGATATCATCGTCAGACACAAGTACACCGGTGGGGGGAGACGGAGGAGGTGAAAGTGGTTCAGACCGAAATGTGACCTTCGGCACGCCATTAGCAGAGTCAGAGTCAGACGGCTCGCTCGATGCGCTGACGCCCATACCAGCGATAAATCCACGACGTCTCGAGTTGTCACCGGACAACTTTACTCCTTAGCGTAGTTTAGAAATTATTATTGTTTATTGGGGTCAATTTGTAGTTGCTAAATAAAGGGAAGGGGATGTTATGTATAAATGTGTAACGTACCGCGGCTGCGACCCGGCTAACTATATTGTTCCCTTTGATTATCAAGTCAAAAGGAGCGGCGCAAGATATGAGAACAATAAACATATTAACATCTTAATTTTTTTATTTTTTTGGCCTTGATAAAGTTCTATGGACAGCTCCAAAATTCTAAGTTCTCGCTTCGATTAAATCAAAACAATACGAGCATCCACACTGGATTAAAAGCGATAAAACGTTGTTCAAACGACGATATTCAGTTGAACAAACAGCCGTTTCGCTGTGTTCTGCTTGCACAGATGTCTTAGGTGTGGTCCTATCGCGCATTTGATTAAAACTGTAGTGACGTGTAACCTGCATGCGAATTGTGCATTTGTATAAAATATTCTCGTACCTATAACTAGCATAAAGAATCGACCATTCTCAGAATGCAGACGGAAAACTAGCTACAGATAAATAGGTACTGTGTTGCATTCAATAAATTCTAGGTGTAAGATAACTGAAATATCTACATAATCACGCTTAAATCTGGCACTCTTAAAAGCAATCGGAACCCGGAAGATAGATCCGTCTCGTTGAGTGCCTTCTTGAACGAAGGCATTTGTTATCAAACACCTGTATTCAAGTTTCATTGAACATCAACTCACTTTATATAAGACTTAATTTTAAACGTTATATGAATTTCAATTTAAAGAGTATTTTCAGTGGATATATCCGTTAAGATAGTTACTATGTATCGTTATGTCCATTAGTAGACATTCATGACCTGTAGATGTATTTGGGGCAGAAGATTTCTTTTCCGCCGTCTTTCGGACGTCAGAGCTAAGTTGCTTTACAATAATGCGAAGTAGGTACAGAACGCGGCAGTAAATATGGCTCATTGAAATTAAGAAAGGCTCCGGCTTGGTTGAGCGTTTTTCTCGAACAGTCATTGTCTTACAGGTGTATGACAATCTCTGGGGAAGCGCCAGGTAGTCCGAGAAATTAAAATGTTCTTGCGTTTTTTTGCAATGTGCAGGTCAGTGTCAAGTCGTATGCTGATCAAAATATGATTCGCGACCGCAACAAGTATGTACTTATATTACTTATAGAATTACAATAATTAGAATCAACTCTCAAATTTAGTTACAATTGACCTCAAATGTTATGATTTCATAAGTAATATGAATTTAGAGGGTTGTATTGATTTTTTAATTATTATAATTCTGTAAATGACATACTTGTTACGGTTGCGAAGCATATTTTGATCAACATACCTAATACTGCAAATTGAAAAAAAAACTAAAATGAAAAAAAAAACTTGTTTTTTTTTGTTTTGAAAAAACTAAAAAAAAAATAAGATTCTTGAAACAACTTTATGTAGTTGTTTTCTTCATGTCCTACTAGGTTTAAGGCATGGACATCGAAAATTATCTCACGGGATAAAAAGCATATTGTGTCCTAACCTCGGTCATTGAAATATGTATAGATTGACTGACCTGCTTCTCATTTGCTGGACTGCGGCCGGTGGTAAGGTGCCAGACACGACAGAGATGTTGACGCCTGCCTTCTCGAAGACTCGACCGTCTTGCAACACGCACGTGATGCCGCCGCCCCCTTCCTCGCG
The DNA here is from genome assembly GCA_963555695.1 of Dasypolia templi. Lineage (NCBI taxonomy): Eukaryota > Metazoa > Arthropoda > Insecta > Lepidoptera > Noctuidae > Dasypolia > Dasypolia templi. Next base: position 1,177,674 of record OY743148.1, on the reverse strand, counting down.
GAGCCATCTATCCACTTGGAATTTAGCTTCCTGATGCATGCAAATGAATGATGGTGCTTGAATTAAAATGGACGGTGATACAGCTTTTTTTTTACTTACAAAAGTTAAGGAAAGTCTAAACTAGGAAAGGGAGTGACGAAAAGGCCCAGAAATCAATTAAATATCTACACTATAATCTGATTCAAAAGTATCGTGAGATACTTTAATATGTAAACAAATGGATTAGAAAATGTACTTATACATTTTCCTGTACATGTAATAATGTTATGTTATTATGTGTTTATGTTAGAAAAAGTGGTGAGATAAAAAGATAAAATCTTCTAATTACAGAATGTGTTACTAATTCCCTTTGTTGAGTCATGGCTTAAGAATTTAACCTGACCAGCGCCCTAATTGCACTATCAAGCACAATCTTAATCATTTTGAAGAATATTGCTAATCCATTGATTCATAACATGTTCTAAAAATGTATCTGCTCAACGACGTAAACGCAATGAATGTTGTTAAACTGCCAAAATGAAAGCCATTCCTACTGTAACCTAGTGTGCTAAGCAATTACCCCGCAGGACATTGAGATGGAACAGCAGCCTAATTGCGTAACACATTTTCGTAAACGATTATTATGTTGTATTTTGACAGTTCAACAACATTAATTGCGTTATTTACATTGTTGAGCAGGTTTATTTATCGAACTTGTGAAGCAATGTATTAGCAATCTGTTTCGAAACGATTCAGATTCCGATTGATTGTGTATTACGCAATTAGGGTAAATGGTTGGTATACACTTTAATTAAATACTTTTGAAACAGACCACAATAAATAAGGAAAGATGTCTGACTTCCCATCGAATAAATATTAGTAATGTGGAGTAGTCCACTATATATGTGGTGAAATAGTGGAAGTAGGTGTCTGTTTTTATTGACATTTTGATAGTGATAAACAACTAAAATAGTTTTAATAGATTCGTACCGGCGACATTAAGAAAACATCGTTTTCGAAATCATATTCGTCAGCTGTTTTTTCATCCTCCCAAGCCTACAAGAAAATAAGTACTTTATGTTTGAATTTGTTCATAGAGATAGCAATATGAAAATTGTATCATTTTAAGAAAAATACAGATTCATGTATAATTTCCATTTCAAATGACCTACAACATAATATTCAGAATTATGTGAAAATTTGTGTGAAAATTCTATTCCCTATTCAACATTTAGAAATTAACAAAATAGCAAAATCTATTTAATATTTATTTACATACATAGGTATTTACGCTACCATTACAGTCTCCCAATTCGGTAGTGTAGTTAATTCACCATTCATAAAAAAATATTTACAAGACATTAATATCCGTGCCATAGTAGATATACAAATTAAAAACATAACACTTGTAACATTCTCCTTTGAAATGTTTGTTGTTTTTTTTTCCTTTCTTTTTAAATGTTTTGGTATTAAAATTTGTCTGACTTTCTGAAATAAATTCAAATAACAACCTTAACTACTGAATACGACCTAATTGAATCATAACAGAGAAGAAGAGAGTCAGTTTGAAGAAAAACCCTTTCTTTGTTCTACTTTCACTATTTCTGGACATATTCCTACAAGAAGTTTTGTCAAGAACAAATCCTTACCTGGTCTTCCTCTTCTTCCAGAGCCCTACAGAACTCTGCCTGTATCCTCATGATGAGCAGTTCCATTTGTGTCTTCATATCATCCATGTTTTTCTCAAGGTCTGCCACTGGTGTGATGGGGTCAGCCATGTACTTCTTAAGCTGCATTATTTCTTTCATCTCTGCTTTGTTTTTTTTCAGCTGGTTGTATGCTGCATAGCCAGTGCCTATCAATGCTGCACAGTAAAATCTGAAAACCACATTGATTTTAGTCTATGGTAGTACTTTTATGCAGTCTGTGGCAGTTTTACGGAAAATTGGATGTTCATTTTTTGCAATGAAATTGGTGATATGGTATTATTAAACCTGAGGAATTATTTGCTAAATATCATGATGATTATGATGTGATTTGTCAGCATTTATGTTTTCATAATTTTGTCTAACAAGAAGCTAACTAGATAATATACTGTTCAGTTCTTTTTCTGTTTAATTTAAAAAGTGTTCTGATGGTTACAATATTATACAATGAACTATACTTAGGTACCTCTGGTTGGTTAGGCTAAGCGTAGACTAGTCATGACAGTTTTAAGAGACTATTGTTTTACAATAATTATGAAGATGCAACACTTCAAATGAAACGTCTCATAGACAAAGTTGTCTAATGCATAAAAGAACTGCATGGCAACAAGTCTGACTAACAACTGTGGGCTTCCCTTTAAAATGTGTGTGAGTGCGCACACCAACAACAAAACCGTTAACAACATATCCCCCTCTTTTCTAGACTCTTAGAACAAAAGTAGGGGAATCATAACTGATTGAGTTTACGAGGTAGGCTTCCGATTTTGCTTTGCGAAAATTTGTGTTTTGATAAGTAATGTAAGTAATACCAGAAAAACTTTGTGCTGTAATTTACTATACAGCATATAAAATTTTCCCTTTATCAGTCTTACACTATAAGTGGAGTGCACCCAATATTTACGTTGGTGCTGCTTTGAATGTGCACATGTAATTAGGATGCATCAATGAAGTCCATTTTGATATTCATAAAGAATTGATGTGGACAATGGAATGTGTTGCGTCATAACAGTTTCGTTTGCAGACTGGTCTATGTGAAACAAATCTATCTTAAAACTGTTGTGGCTCTAGTCTGCGCTCTCCCTTACACTTTGTCATTAACAAAAAAAAAGGTAATGACCTGAATCATTTTATTGTTCCCGAACTGAACAGACAGCTGTGCTGCTGGAGAGTTTGTTGCTCTACTGCTTGTTGCCAGCTAAATCCCTAGGAAGTGGTGAAGGGCGGGCGTGCCGGGGGACTGTCATATGAAATTTTGACATTCAAAAAGTGCTGTTTCTCAGCCTAGTTTGAATAAATGACTTTAGATTTGAATTTTGTTGATTTATTGGGTATACCAAATATTGGTTATTAAACTTAGATAAAGGAAACATATAACTTAACACGTTTTTAGAACATATATGACTTGTTTTTATTATTTATATTACTGTGTCATCGTGGTACAAGTTGTGTTGACATACTTTTATTATCTTTCACAATAAGATTGGAAATCATTTACTGCATATCAAGATGTATAGATAAGGGATTACTTATGGTTATATAACCGCGGTTTTTATTTAATTATGTGCAGTGCAGTAGGGTAAACATAACTAAAAGGTTAATTCAACAAGTAATCCCGCATCTATGTGATTCTACTTGTAAACGTAAAAACGTCCATACAATACATATATTCAAAAGATCTATGAATCCTTACGTTACGTATCTGTTCTTCACATTTTAAGATCGAATGAGAACAAGATAGATGACTCGACAACCATTCGATCACGTACCCCATTTTCACACATTATAAACAGTAGGTAATACTTAATTACTTTACTGCATACAACATGTTTTTTAATAATAATATAGTGAGCGTATCAAACAGATATAATAACTCTTTCATAACTTTTTACCGAAAATTCTTGTGTATGCACAAAATGATAAAAATACTCTACCTGTAAGCGGGCCTGTCTCTGATCTTCTTGTAGCTCTCCACAAAGCTCAGTGTGTTGAAACACCTTGTTATCACTTTATACGACATTTTGTGTATATTTCAACCCGAAAATCACTGATAGAATATTTTTGAAGAAAATTCCAAAGTTCAAGCCCAAACTATTTGAACAGACAAGTGACAAGCCGGTTTGACACTTGACAGATATGAAATGTCACACGTTGTTATCGTGCGCGCGCCACCCTGCGGCGGCATGAGGAACTATTTGGTTATCAGCTGTGAAATATTTCTTCCGCAAGACGCGCCTACATGCGCAATATGTGTTCATCTCTTTCCCGAGCGGGGACGAGTGCATCGATCGGTTGTGTCGTGCTCTTTCCGGCCAGTAAGTAGTGCCAGTACGCGGCGGCCTCGCTGACAGCGTGTCGCCAGTGCGCGTGTGTACTCCGTTGTCCCGGCTATCGATCCGTCAGTGGAGCCGCATTGCCGTACATTCCGGAGGCGGTGCCTCGCCTAGTTTTCGTCGATTGTCGGCGTGGCGGGCGCGTGTCGGCGTCGGCGGCGGCCCCGGGCGGCCCTGCGCAGTAGCGACCAAGTGTAGCGCGGGAGCGACCGACCTTCCTTCCGCCAAAACCGGCTCGCTGTCCGCGGCGGACGGCTGTGATGTAGCCGCGGCCGGCGCGAGCGGCCTTCGGACAAAGGACTCGCTACTCGGTTATTCGCGATGAAGAAGTTCACGTTCAAGGGGGTGCTCGACGGGTTCCGCAGCTCGGTGCAGGCGGCACCGCGAGGCACCGAGCAGGAGATCCAGGAGACTCTGCGCCCCGACCACTTCCAAATAAAAAAGGTGAGTGGTTTTATCGCGCGGCGCGGCCCAAGGTCCCGCAGATAATGGCGATGAGCGGCACGCGAGCAGGCGGCTGCGGGCATGGGGAGAGGGGCGACCACGCTCCAGTGCCGGTGCCGTATTTATAACAGCACTCACGGACTCACCTGAGGCGCGAGCGACGGCTGCGAGCGTGCAGCCTCTGTTGTGTAAACTATACGCATGCCGCCGACAGACGACACCCGCGGCCTGCGACGGCGACGTGCAAATCAAAACAATCACAACAGATCGCCGCACTTGCCGCTGCACCAACAGATCGTCTATGACTCAACTTTGTTGACATTTCTTAAGCCAAGAACGTGTTCCACGCGTAATGTGTATCTCCCGACTATTTCGTAGTCGTGTACTGCAAAATTGTCGTGATTCCGTTATTCTCTTACGTCAGTGAGCAGCCTTGATCATCCACATAATCTATTGGCGATAATAAAATGAATGTTATAATCTACTTTCTGACCACGGCAGCCTGCAAGTGCGTGGAAGCACGATGAGGAAATTTTAATATAACGTAGCGTCTATTATGCTGATAATATTTTTCGTCAGATTACTGAACGGCACCTGTAGGCGGTGAATAGCGATCATAATATTGAACTGATAACAGATTAGATAACGCTGCACTTAATAATGCCTTTGCCCTTTGTCGTGTAACTATTGCTACAAAAAAATGCACAAACACAGCTCTTATCAGGTAGTACTTTAAAAAAACAGTAATAAATGCAGGTTTCGGGATGACAAAGGCAAAAATTGAAAACGCCATCGAAAGTTAGAAACCAACTTGAGATACTATATTATAATATAATAAAAACTGAAAGGAAAATTACAAAAAAGAAGGTACCTATTAGTTGCTGATCATGTTCTGGGCGTACCCTCGCAACCCATACAAAAATGGCGTTACAAAAATACTTTCCCATTATAATAACGTAAACTTCCTGAAATCAGGAAAATGAAACATTTCCGTGTCAAGGTCTATGCCTAATACGGGTATGTTAATGATCGATACCGTAAAAGTGGCAGAAACTTATAATAACTGACATTGGACCGTAACCAAACTCGGAATCGTTGCTATTTGTTTCAAAGTTCTACGTATTGTGAAAAGTTGTCTTAAGCACCTCGGGCCCTCAGCCCACCTGCTTCCGCGTGCGTACTCTGCCAGCCGCCGGCAAAGTTAATGAGCAAACTCTTGAATAGTAAATTACGTCGCGCTCGTTACAGAAGATGGAAAACAAACATTTATTTGTGATCGTTCTCCATTGAATACCGAATTCCAACAGCGGTATGCTTTTAAAACTTTTCCTTTTCTTTCCCCGAATTTGCAGAGCGGGCCAAGTTTCGTTGGATCCCCAGCTATCTATGAAAGAATCAATATTTAGTTAAATGATTCTTTTCTGAACGAATTTGTGCCCGAAAGTGGAATGAGTCTTCGAAATCAGTCCCCCTCCATGTTTATGTTTTTATTTACTATTTTCCTTTTCTCCATTATCCTGTGACAAGGAAGACGTAAGAAACCGTACATTATACGGTATAGCATTGTTCCTTTTGAAATTACAGCTCACAGGTATTCAGAGGAATATTTCAATAAGGAGCTGTTAAAAGAATTCAGGTCGTAGATTTCATCAATCATAAACTCGCTACTGCGTATTTATGTGTTCTATACTTAGTAGTAAATAGAATATCGGCCCGATGTGTCAATGTGGAAGACAATGTCATTCCGAGCACGTGGCTATTTATTTTTAATACGGTATGATGTAAGCAAACACGAGTTCACAGCTGGATCCTACCGATCTACAGCCTCAGGGCAAGGGTGACTCATATCAATAGGATTTGTAGGCAGAAGTATTGATTAAAATGGGTTTTTACTATTAATATGCAATAAGTTATCGTAAGGACATGGATCACATCGATTTCCAGCTACTGACTCATTGAAAATTCTAAAATTAAACGCTATTCGAATATATTTATTATGCTGAGAAACGCTTTGTTTTGTGTTGACTTTGTATATTTCTGTCGAAAATTCTGCAAAGGCCCCGAGACGAATCTTCAGACTGCAAAAATATGCCGGTATTTTTGAAAAGCAGCCGTTTGAAACAAGGCATCTTGTGGGGTGCGATACAAGTTGTACACAATCCCACGAAGGCGTATTTTTTTGTATTTGTACAAAGCCAAGTAAAGTAAGCTGCATTCTGCAACGTTTTGCCAATATGTTGTAAATTGAGCACGATAACAGTTCCCCGTATATCGCGGTTATCTTCCACCGCTGCACAGCGCTGATAAATATTATAGCGACACATCCTCTGAACCTTATATATATATATATTGTAAGCTACCAACGGGAAAATCAATGATGGATGCGTTATTTCCACATAACTTAACATTGTAGGATTGTATTCGAAAGGAAATTGAAACGATAATGTTTATGCCGTCGCTTTGAATGTAGTGGTCCTTATCAATGATTTATCATGGATCAGTTGAACATTTTTATAAGACCATTTACAAACCTAACTCAAAATTTTAACTTTAGTCTTATTGCTGACTGTGTAACAAAATGGTTCAAGAAAAAAAAAACATGGGAGTATTTGTTAGCAACACAAAAAAACAGTTCAGAATAACAGTTCCACGATGAAATACCACAGACAGTGAGTGTTGTTCGCGTAGTGAAGTGCGCACGAACGAACAGTCATTATCTTCTGCTCTCCCGAGATAAGTAATTACAGGGAGAATTGGATTTGTCCATTGTTATCTCGGACTTGTGCTAGTGATTCATTTAATTAAGGCCCGACTAGTTACTTTCGTCTTTACTTCAACATTTATGCACGTTTTTTGGTTCACGTAATAATTACGTTGTGTTTTGCAGAATATTCCAAGTTCTACGTTAAGGAAATTGTTGTATTACATACGTTATTTATTATTCAGTAGGAAAACATGATTATAATAATACCTTATGTATGTTGAATTTTTATCGCCAAAAATCCCATTATCGCTTTTTTTCCTTTAGTATGTATTTACGTACTTATGTGAGCACATTTATTGAACAAAAATGGCGGAAAATTAATAAAGATGAAAAGTGCATCAAAATGTACTTATGACTCCCATTTTATTCAAATGGTTTAATTCGACTTTATAACTTTTTCATTTTCAGTCATTAGGTACTTATCGAACTATGTGATCAATAGATCAGAAGTATTTAATTACTTCAATAACGCTTTGTAGACTAATTGTACGTAATTACTCTGGTATTAGTTGTTCAAAATTCCATAGACTAGAGATAATTATCTAGGCTTTAATTAACTATACACCTGGTATGCCAGCTACAAATTCCAAACTCTAATTTGAACAGTGATAAATTGGATTCTAGACTAGGACTACGGTATTGGGAGACAAGCAATTTTTCATCACGCCGCGGTCGTACGCGTGTGTCGGGTGTGTCCCGTGCCGACCTATCCTAAGCCAGTCATCAATAAACTACGTCAGTTTCTGTATCATTAATAATCTGGCTGTTGTTTTCACTGTTTGAGAGGATTTGTAGACTTGGCGAGGATTACCAGGATTCTACGTTGAATTACAATTGTTTCGGTAGGGATGTGGCAGCAACTCTGGTCTCGACATAACGCCACGTTGTTTAACATATTATTCTGTTTTTAAAATATCATGTTTTTTATATATATAAAGATTACTTGTATACATCGTTATTTTTGTTAGGGAAATGTATGATGGTGAAGTAGAACAAATTTTGACAAAGTTTATGTCCAAAGCTTATGCTGTCCCACTGAATTAATCAACTTTACATAAACTTTTTTAAGGAAGGGGTTATACTTCTGTATCGAAATCAGCCTGAAAACTTCCACGGCTGAACACAAGACTCCCAAAAGTAACTACTTTGACAGAATGGCTCAGTTTTTTCAGTTCGCACATCAAAGAAAAGCTTCCTTTTTAGTTTTAAACATAATAACCTAACCTAACTAACGTTGAATCTAATTTATTAAATCGATCATGCTGACGACACGGATGTGCACCATCAAAATACTCCAATGACCTAAATCGATAAAAGGTATTCCAATTATGTTTATTGGTAACTAAATTATAAGGAAATAATTAATAAAAACAATTAGATACTATGGTAGTTTACCGAATGCATATTACGACATTTATAACGATAAGACTCGCTCATTGACTACAAATGTGTGTATGTACGAGTATATTGTATTATATATTACAGTTATTTCCATAACCACATAATTATTTAGTCTCGCATCGTAAATCACCGTCGAACGTGATCGCAATAATGATATCTTGATTATACTGAAGGCGGGTCATTCGATTTGTTTTATGAAATATGTTGTTCCAAGAACATTCATGAAGAAAATTGTCCTAACTTAATTAACCAAACCCTTCCGAATGTAATAATGATAAATGTCGAAATTGTACAGTAATTTTCGAAGCGCCTTAAAGTAGGGGACGAACGTATGCTCGTTGTGGGTATTTAATAAATCTGGTGAATGCCATAATAAATGAGAAGATCTAGAATATAGTCATTAGACAACAGTCTGGAAAAATTACGCGTTTTATGTAGCAGTAATTTTTTTATTACAGAGAGATCTTCGTTGAAGTGTAATTACTTTGTCTTCTTGATACTCCGAGTTTATTAATAAGATGTGGCGAAATATTTCTGTAAAGGTTTATTATTTGTGTAATTGCTTAAACCTAAATTAGCCCGCCTACATTTTAGCAAATCCAAAAAAATGGGAAAATTTGATTATTTTCAATCGCCTGGGAACTTTACGTGAAATATTTAATTTAATTTTGCCTTTAATAAGCATTTGCCTAAAAAAAGACAGGAATTTATTCAATTTAAAATAGGTAGGCAACCGGCTTAATTTTGTTATCTTCTTACCGAAGTGTGGCCACAATATATCTACATGCAGCGAATCTTTATCACATCCTAATTTTTCTTTTAATTAATTTAGTTAACGATGCGAAACTGCTATTCTATTAAATCACTCATCGTAGCGCTCGTCACGAATTAACAAGCGGGTGACGTCATTGGTGATTCATCGGAATTTCGAACGACAGCCAATATGAGTTAGTTACAAAATTGCTTTCGTCTTGAAATGAAAACAATATGCCCTAAACATTCCATAAATATCCGTATTTATAGATTCAGTGGTATGATATCAGTGTGAAAGTTTTTACACTAACTTGTCGTAGTGCTTGCCTACGTCACTGAATATAATGGAAATTATCTATGCAGACGTTCCACTTGGGTGCTCCAGAAGTCCAGAACTCACAAACATCCGGCGTACAAAAGAAAATAAATACTGTGATTAAGGCCGTCTTGTAGTGCGGTGTTTCATTATGAAATCTCTTCAAGGTACCTACACGTTTAAAGTAGCGATCAGCACTTTTAAACCCAGTTCCAGAGCTATCGGTGTCAATATTCCATAACAATTTTGACACTAACAGCTCTTGAACGCGTTTTAGATGTGCTAAACGCGTTCAGTTTCATTGGTGAAATCGGCACTAAGTGTCATCTTTATGATTTTTTTTCATCGAGCCAATATTTATAATTCACGTTTCTGTCTTCACACAGCGCTTGACCGCATGATAAATTTTCCTTCCTTTTTTTCGTGCAACATTTGTAGGTATTTGGCTAAATTTACAGAGGTTTAAAAAATCAAAAAAGTTCTGTTTTTTAAAGGCGAAACGCAATATGAATTATTAATATAGTTTTACTACCACACTTAAAAATTGAAACATAATTTATAATAACACTTTTTTTCTGTAAGTATTATAAATAGGGGGCGAGCCTATTACTATCAACCGGGCACGAATCTCAAGACTCCGAGCTGCTCTTGAGAAATTCCAGATGGAAAATCCCAATAACACCGTTTACCTCGACCCGGGAATCGAACCACGGACTTCATGCTCGTCAGAATCGCTTGAGACTACCAGACCAACGATCATACTGTGTGAAAAATATTGAATTGACAGAGTTCAATTTTGATTCATATTCGGAACGTGTATTTTTTAGGCCGTTTGCATTGTGCGGATCACAGGCAATGCGGCTCAGCTATGAATAAAACGAGATCCGATTTATAGCTGGGCCGTGCCTACTCATCTTTTTAATATTCGAAATACGAAGCGCTTTGTCGGATAAATTAATGCATTCATAACTACGTTATTAATAAAGTTTTCTTAATTTGTCTGGAGTACCTATTAATATTGCATGCGTGAAAAGATCTTACTGCTGCTATGTATCCGTAATAAATAATAAAATGTTAAACGGATCAATAATAAATATAGTATTGATAATTATAGTTCAATTCACATGGAACATGTACTAACATAACAATAGAAGGAAATGTGATTATTGTAGGGATTGAAACCAATGAACAATCACGGTAAATATACACACTTGCACTCGTGATTTTGAATGATTTGTTCTAAAGAAGACATCATGATTGGACGGAATTTGATTCCGTCTACACTATTTGACCGTTACGGATCGACGACCAATGCCATGTTACCACAGACCTACTAAACGTCAATACAACTCAATGGGGAAGGCAACTGTCAAAATGGCGCTGTCGTAGCTAGTTCCCAACACAAGCTAAAAATACAAGGCGTGATGTGGTTTTATTTTATTTTAGCGAAAATTGGCTCGATGTTGTGTTCCTAGATACTCAGAAATTGGAGTTCGAATTTCTCGTAAGCCCCTAAAATTAGAAGATTGTGCTTTAAAGCTATTCGTACAGATTTTTTTGATTTCGAATTTATGTCGTGAACATTTTGAAGAAAGTGATTACGAGGAAATATTAATTCTGACACTTTCCATGTCAAGTACTTGATTTAAAATACTGAAATCACCGAAAATAACGAAATAGTGAAATAAAATCAAACTCATGAATGAACATAAAATGAAATGAATGAACGAAATGTCAAAAATTTTGTAGGCCGTAGGGACCTAGCTATGGTCACGACATCTACAATTAGCTTTGCCCGACCTTCCCCATTAATTGTGATTACGAGAGTTTGAAGAGGTTGAAGTACCACAGAATGTAAACCCGATACCCACGTCACGACCAGTTAGCAGCTGACTAAGTAAATATTACTTAACTACCCAATCGTAATGTGTTACACTGTGGTAATAGTAGCTTTGTTTAACAGATAGTATTGTTATTATTAGTAGCACAGTGGAAGTTGCTGATTGAAAACGATTAGTGTGACAAAATCTAAATATAAACTAATCAACTTCTCCCAAATTGCATGGTCTGTTATGAATGCTATCCACACATTTGTGATCAAAATCGTCATCATCATCAGATGATGATCATTTAACATTCACTTTGATTTTTCATTGAATTGAACAGAAAGTAGAGTAAGATTCCGACAATTTCTGGTTAATTCGTTTTTCATTTCATTTCATTAACAGACATCCTGAAAGGATCTAAATAGTAATTTTGTAATTGAGAACTGAAAATAAAAAGTTTCTCAGAATAACGTAACCAGTATTTACGTTCTGCCTACATGCAAATTGTTGAACAAATATTGATTTTGCCAACAACACGCATAAAAACGTCGATCACAATTCATAACAGACTGACGAAGGCAGACAATGCGTTATCTGAATTTGTGTAAAGATTATCACATATCCGCAGCACGCGGTCACGTGTGTTGATAACCGCGCCGTTTCTAATATACAACATTTTTCACAAGTATAGTGTGCCCAGTATATCTTTGCATATTATGACGGCGCTGCATGCAAATGAATATGACAGAAACATGTCAAAAGTAGTTACATATAAACTTAACTTCCTTTTTCCCGAGACAGTCAACGTATATTGGTTGCTGTAGTGTTATGTATTGAATTGGAGCAAGCATTTGAACAAATATTTACTTTTAGTATCGAATTCCGCTGGAAGCCGTACAAATAAATAGTAGTTGTTAGTTCTGTGCATATCAGTGATATCAGGAAAATGCATAACGTTGGTTTCTACATTCAAGTTTGGCCCAGAACGGACACAAATTAATCAATATATGATATGAAGGCATATTTGTATTTTAGTCCTGTTAATATTTTATTACTCCAGAACTCGGTGGTGTCGAGATTTAAGACATTTTAGGTTTATACTTCGTTATGACATTTTGACGTTTAATACAGCTTTGACATTGTCGTGATAGTCTAAGAGGTTAAGGCCTCATTAATCAAGATCGAGGGTGTGGTTTCAATTCTTGGCTAAGTACCAGTGTGACTTTTTCGAATTCATATGTACTTTCTAAGCTTACTGACATCGGTTAATGAAAACAATTCCGAGGAAACCTGGACTTATAGTTAATATATGTATATCTGAATCGCCAACCTTTTCTTAAGAAATCGTGGAGTCATCCACTGTATTCTATAAGATTGATTTTATGTAAATCTAACAAATGGCTCCTTAAGCGAAACGTTGCTATTTACACACAGTTCGTGCAGCGTTAGTTCTTCATTAGAAATATGGTAAAATCTGTTGTATATAATCGAGTACCAAGGTAAATTGAAATAAAAAGATGAAGTCCGTGAGCGTCGGGGTTGGTCGGGAGAGCAGTAACAACAGATATCCAGATACAAAGCCCAAGGTCGTCGTAACACCACAAGAAATCATTCAAGATGCGAGCCACAAAACTTAGGCACCAACAAATTGGCTACACACAAATGACATAAACTGTTGAATCGACATAAAACCCGTAACACACGTGCCTAGCTATAATAATGTGTACAAACATACATAAACTCACTGCTTTTACCATGGGGGTAGGCAGATACTACAAAACGCCCACTACTACGAAGGGTACTTACGTACTCCTTTTGCTTTGTCTGCTTTCATACATCTAGTCGTACAGGCGCGTCTTATTAATAGAACTGATATATTGTGTTGTACACAAAAGGTGTCAAATATGTAATTATTAGCTATAGCTGTGCGTGTGTTTATTTTATCAGAAAGTATATCTTAATGTCATAAAAATATGTCAAAATATGTTTTAAATTACCATACTAACATAATACAATAATGTGTCCTGCACTGAATATCTGCTTGTAAACGTACTTACATGCTAATTAATTATGTTATGTTTTATTAAATTTCTCAGTAGCATCCCGGAGTCTGGATTTGTGCCCGGATGATGGCAACACACATACCAAACTGGCAAAATGCGGGTGTACTGTAGGTATACCTCTGCCTATCCCTACAGGCATTACAGGCGTGATGTATGTATCGGATGGATGTGTAGATAGGATGTGTATATTGGACCAATCACTTTTACGAAATGTGCGTTATTTTGGAAACATTTATAAATCACTTCGTGTATACCTGTCTTAAAAGAAGAAGGCAGTGTTTCCATTACTTTGAAGAACCAATTAGTCAATTGATTTTTAATTATCGAGATAAATAAAATGTGTGTTTTTATTTTAGTTCCGTTATCACTAAACACGCATAAAAATATTTATTTTTCTTACTCTGTTATCTAAACTACAAGTAAATACATGTCGTTTCGAACAACAAATGTGTACTAAATACCATTTTATTTCAATCAATTGCAACATTAGTAACTCACGGATCGTCATCAAAATAAAACAAACATAATAATACTCTTTAAAATTCATATTTTCCCACCGAGTTATGCGGAGAAACGAAAGCCATGGTGGAAATTCAAATATTATACGTTTTTTTTTGTAATATTATTAAGTCTTTGTCCGTGCTGGCCTGCTGTGCCAAAGAAAATCCATGTCCTTTGGGAATCCGCTGTCAAACTAATGTAAAGTGTTACATACTATTATTTAATGGTTGCCTTGTTGGTATTTTAATCAACCAATCAACAGCTAACTAAATATTGAGAGCAGAGTCTGATCAGAGACTTGATCAGGCTTTCAAGACAGAAACTAGTTATGCGTATTTGCGAATTGCAAATAGTCGATTCAATGAAGCGTTAATGCAAACTATCTTCATCAAACTGGGCTATTCTCAATCTGATCAAAGTTCACATGTAACGGATAGTGTCGAGTAGATGTAAATCACATATCTTAGAACTAAGTAAGTAGTACAATTGGTAGTACAAGCAAGTGTTCTTCAAGTTAGGATATGTAGCTAAAGTTTGGTATCGAGCTTCGCGCACCAAACAATGTGCAACTTTGCCTGGACTGCAAAATGCAACATCAAATATCGCAAGTTTTCTTTTACTATCTTTGATTTAATATCGATATCGATTATTCGTCCCAGGTTTACACTATACGCTTTTGTGGGTTTCATGCGAAAATAAGAGGCCTTTCACATTGTTTAGAAGCAACGGAACACCTAAGTAGACTGAAAAGTCAGTACGTTGAAACATAAATAACTTTGGACGGAAATAAGTATGTAAAGCAGTGGTGGCCCAGAATGGCGCTTTACTTTGTGTAAATAATTTCATCACCACTGCTCACAAAACGGAGGAGGAAAACATTGTTAGGAAAACAGCATGTCCTAGACCCAAAAATTCGAAGACATGACATCTGCCAACGCGCACTGAGCCCGCGTGGTGGATGGCCCACTCCCTCTCACCGAGAGGAGGCCTGTGTCCCAGCAATGGAAACATAATAGGTTGATTATAATGAACTGAAATAAGACAATACTTTTGTCAGTTTGATTGCATCACTCACTTGACTTCATCATCTGTCTAATAATATATTTAATTAATCTTTGTCTGTCAGAAAAATTGTGGTATCGCTTGCTAAAAAAATACGGAAACAATCCTGACATAATATTTCTCACCCTAAAAACAACTTTTGCAATCTTACAACTTCATCCGTCTTCTGACATCAGTGCTAAATTCAGGAGCCGAGTGTACCCACACAATTGAGTTGTCAGAATATTCCTGCGACCTACATTACTATGTGGGAGGGAGATGAACGATGACTTCACCGCTTTTACGCAGGGTGAAAGGAAATTTTTGATGTAGAAGTGAATTGGTAAGCCAGTGTGGTAGGTACTCTCGATTCGTTTGTGTTCGGATTATTCGGCGTTCGTGTCTTGTTTTGCCGTATGTTAAGGTTTTGTGAATCGCTTTTGTTGGCAGGCTGTATTTTAAAAGGGCTTTTTTATGAAGGAGTTTTCTTACGGACTGGTTTACACCGCGACATTATTTGCTTGAGCTCAGAGTCGGCTACAGGTTCAGTCTGTAAAAGTTTTGCAGAAATTTTCTGCCTCCTGACACTATTCAAGTAAATGTCTAAAGATCATAGAAAATAGGTACTTAAAGACATACGCATTATACATAAGCTGTCAAGAACCTTCAATCCCTCAAAACACTCGTATTAATAACATCCTTTCAGTATTAAAAATCAAAACTAGTGCAGATGGAATTGCCAGCAGTATATTTCCATTGAACCCTAGTAAACCAGGGCGCCTTGCTAGTTAATATTTTAGTAGCTCCACTAATTTTATGAACCAGCGACGTATATGTTAGTGATGACTAAATTGGCAGAGTGTTATGACCTCATAAATTACACGATGCTTAAGAAATATACAGTAACTACTTAGAAAATGAGCTAATAAATTATTGTATTATCACCACCGCTGCTAAAAATTGAGATTTACGTGACGTAATTGGATTTGTGACAGTTTTTGACGGTTTTTAATAAGTTGCGTTTGTAGTTTTGCTCATCTACAAATCTTTAGACTTTTCCCCAAAAGTGGGTGGTGGTGATTATAAAAGTTATGACAAGAAACCTCTAGAAATATCTGGCGTTAATACTTTAAGGCTTCATGAATTATATCCCAAAATGCTCTTGTGCTTGTACCCATTAGTATTAAGACTAAGAAGACTTAACAAGTTATGAGACTGACCCTGCCGTTCTTATAGCACAAATGTCAATGTAACTGCAAAATGATCTAGGTATTAGACATTAAACCAAAGACCGAGATTTACCGAAATTGATACAAGGAGCAATTATGTTGTATCAATGTAGCCTGCATTCCATAAACAGTGCTCCAGAATATAGCTCAAGGCTGAGTCTAGTTGGCATCCCTCCATCATCTATGAGGCCATGTTCTGCGTCCTAGGATTTACTAACCTTGGCATGTTTATCAACTTTTCCTTTAATATGTTTTGGCACAACAACATGTGACGGTTTGGGAGCGAACATTCAAATTCATGCTGGATTTAGTTTGAATAATGGCAGCTGGAAAAGCACTGCATTTCACCATGATCTTAAAATTGTATTGTCCTTCTTTCTTCTTGCATGTTTATGATAAACCGCATGTTTTTTTACATAGGTACGGCTGATATTATGATGACATTTCACTACTATACCTAACATTTCAGGAGAATACAACTCTCCATCTTTTTGGATTCCTTTCCTGGCTCAATCACATCCTATAATGAGAGAAAAAAAATAAGAATATTGCACCATCAAATAACGATATACATGTTAAGAACTGCCAATATATACTGGGCACACTATAATATGATCGCTTCTTAGCGTACCTTTTTCTTTAAATTAGAAATTGTTTATTGTTTTAGAAATAACATTCGAATGCGTTGATTCCTGGAACTCACACTAGGATTCCCTGTGTCGTGAGATCCAGTCACTCCTTCGTTTCCACTCCTTCATTCCGTTTACATTTAACTGCTATACATGTATGTAATCGGTACATTTAAGTTACAATAAATGTCTTAATTTCAAATAATCTACTCGTAGTTTAGTAGAAAAAGAATATAAAATAAAAACTAAACACATAGAAATCTTATACTAATACACAAAGAAAACAGTAGATAATCAAGTGTGTATGTGTGTGTATATGAATTAAGATAGTTGTGTTGGTGTTAAGCTGTACTTGAGAATGTGTTTAATTATGTGGATTTTGTGATATAGAATAATAAATTTATAAATATAGATATGTATCAGTTCGTATCAAAACGCTCGCTGTTTTTTTTTAGTTATGGAAGTTTTCAGTCGTATTAAGTCCAGAGTAAGAAGCCATTTTGTAACCGCGATATTGCATTTACTTTGAGTAAGTTGTAAAATGTTCAGTGGAACTTAAGTTTCGAGTAAATTTGCGGTTCCATGAAACATTACGACCTTCTACCAATTGCTTTACGGCATTGAGCCTTTTCCTCAATCTCTTTCTTGTAAGACTCACCGCGGGCAGATGCGACGCGATGCGCCTGTCTGGCTGGAGCCTTTATAATCCTGCGTCAGTATAATCGCACTGACCACGTGTTACTATTATGAATGTAATAATAAGAATTGGTAACTTATCGCCTTGTTGTTACTCCGGAGTTGCAAAAGATTATTACGTTCGCGTATTACCGGTGCCGTGTTTACAAACATTTTAACATTTCGTATTAATTAAGGAAACAGTCATGTGAGATGTTTGTAAGATCGATCGAAAGTGGGTAGACAGTCTTCTTATAAGATTAGTTTGGGAGACTTGAAGTGTTAGTGATACTGTCAAAATCACCATCAACTAACGCATCGGTTTGAAGTTTTGAACCTTGAAAATGGTCCTTTAAAATGTTGTAAGGTTTGACCAGATTATTGTACAGTAATGAATCGTGTCGAATAGTTTGTTTTCGGTTTGTGATTTGCGAATGGTGTTGTAGTTTAAAAAACGGAATATTGCACCAAACTGTCTTTTACCGAGCATATTAATGCAGGTTTTCTGCCAATTCCCATTCAACCAACCAACAATTGGCAACTATAAAAACCGCTACAATTTCGTTGTCACTGTTCTTTGTGTGGCAGCCGCAGAGGGCGCAAATGCGAGAGGGCCGTCAAAGCGACCCTCCACTCGCTAAATACAAGGGCCCTCCACAGAATACCTGCCTCATTAGCCAGAATTTGTAGACTCTTTCCAACCACCGGGATTCGTTTGAACGTTCAATTATATGGTAATGCTTGGTTTGTTTTTTGGTGCATATTGTTGTTTCTTAATTTATTTTGGAAATATAAAATCACGCTTGGTATACAATAATTCACTAACACTACAATGATTTACACCGTGACCCTTTTTCTGTAAAGGTTAAGGCTTCTTAAATTCCTGATCTATAAACGTTATTTTAACACGCGATTTGACTAAGTGCCGATTTCACCAGTGAAACTGAACGGGATCAGCACTTTTAAATCCAATTCAAGAGCTGCGAGTGTCACTATTCCATAACAATTTTGACACTGACTGCTATAGAACGCGTTTTAGAAGTGCTAAAAGTGACCAGTTTCTTTGGTGAAATCGGCACCTAGACATGTTCCTGGCGCTATCTTGCAAGTTGTCTGTCAGGTTTGCGAAAGTGACAGAAAAACGCTTAGCCAAGGCACGTGCTAATTAACGTTTATAGATCTCAAGCTCAGGAGTTAGATTTCTTAGTAAACGCCTATAACTAACAAAGTCGATCTTCTCTTGGGCTTGCGGGTTCGGAAGTCAGCTCATTCACTATTCCGATATTCCGTTTACCACAAACTGCACAGAAGACTAGCAAGTAAGAATACTTAATTAAACGTTATCGTCGAATTGGGTGGTCGGTGGTGGCGCAGAGCACTAGACTTAACCATTCGATAACCTAACAATTAAATACGCGACACTGTGAATGATTTATTAACGGTTAAAATGTTTGTTTGAAATGCCTACACGATAAAACCTGCAGTTCAATGGCATAGCTTGAAACAATATTTTTCAGACGCCAGTCATTAACCTGGTCAATTTCATTTTCTAGGCCAATACACTGACTGACCGAGGATCACGCTCTTGAACACTAAGCAAACGAAACCGAGCAAATATAACCGTGATTTCCATTCTTCTCTAATAAGAAGGGAGCTTCCTCCCACGCCAGGTAAACAGCTCATTAATGAGCACGTGCCTCCTAATCCCCAGACAGGAATTCGACTATACACGTCGGAATGAGGTTCAACCTTGTGTCACTAATTGGACAACCTACTTGAAGACACGGTCGATACTTGTTAGAAATACCTACATTACACGTACTGGATTTTAATTAGGAGATGAACAGTAAGACACGTCATGCTGACAAAGTTATGAAGGCACGAGTTCATGAAGACCTTCAAATTGGATCCCAAATGTAGACTCTTGAGTCGACGTCGGGGTAGGGTATATTTTTTATTAGTTTGAGCTCAGATGAAACATATTTGTTAGTATAGTTTATTCTATTGCAGTCTATTTCCGGATATAAACATAAGAAATAAAAAACATTTATTTCATACTAAAAGGCAAGGCAAGGTTGTTAGTAACAAGTATTTTGCTTATAATTAATGTTTGTAATAAAAAAGCACCGTCTACCTACTATGCAGAACAGTATCGGTTCTCTCGCCAATCATCTTTATTTTATTTTTTTGGGTGGGAAATCATCAAATTACTTCTCCCGCTCTGGGTGGAGCGGGGGGGCGTGTCAGACTTTGACTGACTAAAACCCACCCGTGTTCCTTCAGTTGCCCGTGCCAGGGCCACTGTTTTCTCTTTAGAATTACCCGCGACCCTGATCGCCAATCATCCTAGGACGCTATTCGGGCTCCCCCGTACTCTTCGCACCACCGACGCAACTTTTATATATTTTTTAGAAACAAATGACTAACTACCAAAACTACTACTACTACTTACTACACGTACCTACGTTCGTGTTTATGTACTTAGCTATTTTGTTTCTAAAATGCACCCCAACTTAGAAGCTAAACTACTTGCACAAACAATGCTAACAGCTGGTAAAACACTGCACTACTCGTTCAAACTCTTGATGGTCTAAAGATAGTGCCTCGCGTGCGTGAATGCATTGGCCCACTTCGCTCCGTGTTCCTGCGGATGCAAGCTGTCTGCAGGAAATACTTGAGTGGAAGCATGGTTTATCATCATATTAGCTTGTAGCAGTTCTTTGACTACTCGAAATGGCAGGTGGAAAAGTCAATCAGTGGTGGGTGAATCTCAATCTGTGGTGGGTGGGTCTCATCCTGTAGTAAATAAGATGCTTGTGACTGTCGTCTTGACATAATATTTATTAAATCTCTCTTTTACTCCAACATACTTCTAACAAAGCTTTATAAAGCTAGATATTTACTACATGAGTGATATGTCGTTGTAGTTCCAAATGATATCTTGTTTCTCTATACGAGCAAGTCTTAAAAAGGAGAGATAAGTTTTTACCTATACACTTTCGCTTTTGTAAATTCTGATGTAATTAACTTACAGCACCTGCAAGCTCGGTACATGGCATGTAAAAAGGGGAAAGAATATCTTGTTTTTGGAACAACGAGTTTAATTTCATTACATTTGAAAGCTTTCTATACTTACCTCAGTCATCCGGATTTCGATTTTCCACTTCAGCAATCACACACCTACTCTTACATCTATTTTCCCGAATACTCTGGAACTTATTCAAGTCTGAGATTGAAAACATCACGTGCCGCTCTTCGCTTTTACCGACAGTACGTCATATTTCAAATAGCATGACTACAGGCCCGCAGCCTTTAGATAGAATCCTCTTCCAGACAGGATTCCATCCAAAATTTCGTGGCATAACAACTTCAGCCATGTAAAATAACATACCCAAATTTGACTGGAATAACGGTATGAAAATCGTAAAATACTGAAAGTAAACCAGAACCTATATTGGATTTTCGTCGAAATGTGCTAAAACTTAGGTGGATAATTTAGCAAACCCTTTTTAGATTCTGTTACTGATAGCTTCTGAAAGGCTATATGATAGAGATGTCAGCTGTGACCATTACGAATGCTGTCAAAATAGTAGGAAATAGGATCTTGAATTATAATAGCAATCTTATGTCAAGGTTCCAAACGCTACTCATGTTTCACTATGTAGGTAGTTTTGTTAATGATAAGTGACCAGTCAGTAAATTTAGACGTAGGTATGAAGCAATCTTTTAAAAGCCCGGATTTGAGTAGATCTACAACTACAAACCCTAAGGGTATTTAGATAAAATCTTCAGTCTCTAAGAATAGCTGAAAGAATTTGATTGGATATCTTATTGATCTTCCTTCTTCCAAATTCATTTTTTTATTGTAACTTACTTTTTCTTAAGTACTGCTTTAACTAACAAATCGCTCTATTTATTATCCCTCAGGCGACATTTTGACGCGCGTACGATTTTTAATTTCCGTATCAGCATGGGTGACTCCCAGCGTCCAAGGACACAATTACTTACTTTACGTCATTGCCGACATTTTATTGAAATCTATTACCGTACAGAAAGAAAAATTCGTCACCTACTTTGAAAATACATATTATAATAATACACTCACGCATTTTTCCTCATGGAGTAGGCAGAAACTACAGAACGCCACCTGCTACGATCCTTCGACACTTTTGTTGCTTCGTTTACATTCATTGATCTTCATACAGGCTTTGAAAATAATTTACAGGGTATCCTACTTAGACCTGCTACAGTAGGAAATTCCAGTTTAAAAATAAAATGATTTCTTTATAAACACGATGCGGAAAATGGAGGTTCAATATCTTCTGTTCGCATTCATCCTCTTGGGTGAAATAATAATGTATACTTCACAACAACACCATTATGTGAATCCTCAGATGCCGAACTGATCTTTAAAGTTTCCTTAAACTTTTAACTAACAAACAAGAACTGCAGGTTTTCTTCCCCAGTCCAATACAACGAAAATAAACTTCTTTTTCTTTGAACAGTGTTGCTTTTTTATTGTTGCTGCACAGTTCGCACAATTTCACAGCTTCTTGGAAGCCTTATTTCTTGTCTCCGACTTCTACAACATTCTTTTCTTCCACTATTCACATGTTTACTTTTTCTTACAATTTGTTTGTTCTTAATTTTCACCTTTTATTACTAAATCTTCAGCCTGTATGATATTATGTAATAAAACACGCTTAAAATATTTAAATGCTAACAAACAGGAAACTGCAATATCGTCGATAATAACAGCGTTTGGTCTGTTATTAGTTAGTTGATTATACATATAAATATGGCTGTTGTTGTGCCGTTGATTGCCCTGGTGATGGATACTGGTCAAGTTTCAAACGATACATGATGTATGAACATCGCATTGTCTACGTGGTTTCTTTTACATTTTTTTCTAAGGCATTTTGCTACACCTTGCATGGATTCAGATACAGGTGGCTCGTTTTGCAGTGATACAAAAGTATTTTTAGAAGCCACTTAGAAAGAGGCTTCTACAATTGGTTTGGACCACTGTAAACATTCCAGCCTAAAATCAAAATCAAAATATTTTATTTCACATAGACCTACATGGGCACTTATGAAACGTCAGATTCTAGGTGCACGGTTCCAATTGGTCGTTTCCCATGGAGAAGAGCCGGCAAGAAACTCCATGGTTACTCTTTTAAAAATATGTCTTTTACAATGTTTTCCAATTACATTGTTAACAGGTATGGGACTACAGTGTAGGCCTGTCAACAAGTACCATATGTTAAACAAATAGACAATTGTCTATAAATTTATAATCCACAGGGCCTACGACGTTCTCACATTTACAAAATATAAAATAATCTAATAAAGTAAAATCAAAAACTAATTAAAAATTGTAGGTATATAATGTCAAATAATGAAAGAATTATGTCAGAGATATGTAAAAGTCCATATCTAATAATAAAAAATAAAAATTAAACACCATTATTTGGGAGCAGTTATTAGAAATTTACATAGTGATGCCAGGGAAGCCACATGTGCAGAAGGAATTATTGCCAAACTTTCTTGTCTTCGACGTAGTCTTTAATCTTATAGTACGCTTTTTTGATAAGGACACGTTTAATGTGGGCTTTGAACTTTCCATCGCTAAGTTCTGTAACCGACTTTGGCAACTTATTATAAAAGCGGATGCTGTTTATCAGAAATGATTTGCTTGTTTTAGTTAATCTAAATTTGGGTATAACAATTTCATTTTTACTACGTGTATTTATATTATGGAAATCGCTTCTTATTTTAAAAAGTTCTAAGTTTTTGCGAACATACAAAATACTTTCTAAGATATAAAGGGAAGGCAGAGTGAGTATATCAATTTCTTTGAATCTGTTTCTAAGAGACTCGCGAGGACCCATTTCATAGATCGCCTGTTTCTAAACCCCAGATATATAGACCAAATAGTGTGTTTTTTACTCTCGGAACGAAGTAACTTAACGAGCCTTGCGGTAGGAGTTAACTGATAGAAATCGTCACGTAAGGTAAAAGCGTTATGCCCTCCATGCCACTCTCTCTCAATCTATTATATACGACTGTGTGTGTGACGGGTGTCCCCCAACCGCGCAGTTTTTTTAATTGGAGTTCAGTAAACAATCCGGACCTACCCACCTCTTCTTCGTCATATTTTTAATATGCATTGAGGAAAGTAGTAAGAAACCATTTTTTTTTTATTGCTATGATAAATCCATAGCCAAGCTAGCCGCTTCATGGTGATTGATAACATGATCGGATACGGTTGCAGGGCAATCGCTACTGACCTTCACCGTTCTTAATTGAATTGTTAACTCGATTAAACTAGCTATTTGGGAACTTCAAAGAAAAAAAAGTGCAATAACCTATAAAATGCCATCATAGTGACCCCCGGGTTTTAGTGACTCTTTGATATTTTGGACATAGAGTGGGCGTCCCTCGATTGTTAGTCATAGTCATTTATTCATAAACTTGACTTGAAACTTGTGTCTGAATTAACACACAGAATTAATAATAATGAAATAAAAACATCTAATTAAATTACATTACTCAATCAACTTAAATTACACAATTACAATCACACTAACACTATTACACATTACACTAAAATAAATTATATTAGAATTCCATACATTTCATAAACAATGTAAAAGTAATAAATTTACAATTCTTAATTCAATTAAGCGAAACCGTATGGCCAAATTAAGATTTAAATAAAAAAGAAAAGTATAATAATTAATTAAAGATAAATTAGTATGGATTGATAGAATAAATAAATAATAAAATTGCAGTTCATCTACAGCATATAGACACTTATTCAATAGGAATTACTTTAGTTTTATTTTGAAAGTATTGCCGTAGACAGCACTTTTAATGTCTAATGGCAACCTGTTGAATAATTTTACAGACTGGTATCGTGGACTATGTTTAACAATTCTTTGGTAATGATTAGTAAAGACATATTCTTTAAGTCCAGTTTACGGGTGCCTTCGCTGACCTGCCGTTCTTCTATTGTTTCATAGTCTTGTATGTTTTTGGCCATATAACTTAAAAGTACCAGCACATGAAGAATTGGCACTGTGAGTATGCCTAAATTGATAAGATGTTGTCGGCAACTTTCCCTTTGTGAGATACGGACCATGGTACGAATTGCACGTTTTTGTAGTACGAAAGCTCTTTGACTATTATATTTATAGCTATTTCCCCAAAAAAGTACGCTATATCTTATTTTTGACTCCACTAACGCAAAATAAACCATTTTTAGCTGTTCTATATTGATTTCATTTCTCAAGGCTCTCAGAGCGTAACATGCAGACGATACCGATGCATCAATTGCTTTTAATTCTGGTTTCCAGTTTAACAGTTGGTCAATATGTATACCTAAAAATTTAACATCGGCAACGAGCTCAATGTCGACTTCATTTAAGGCAAATTTTCAATTATCTTTCTTACGGGCTGTAGTTTTAAATAACATTATTCGAGTCTTTTTACTATTAATAAATAACTTATTTGCCGTGAACCACACATGAAATGCTTGTAACGTAGCATTGACCCTTTCTGTCAACTCAACCATGTCATTAGCTAGCACTATGGCATTTGTGTCATCTTCGAAAATTACTAATTCAATGTCAGGTCAAATTTTCTTTAGATAATTAATCAAGTCATTAATAAATAATAAAAATAAAATAGTTCCTAAAATTGATCCCTGTGGGACACCCGTTGATCCGCGTACGGTTTTGGATTTATACCTTTTCTTATTATTATTCTGAGTTTTGTCAATTTCAACGTACATCCGCCTATTTTTTAAGTAGGAAGAGAATAGTCGCATGGCATTTTCTCTTATTCCATAATGACTCATTTTATCCAGAAGCAATTCAAAGTCAATTGTATCAAATGCAGAGCTTAAATCAAGAAAAATCCCTGCAACTCTCATTTTATTATTAATTTTGTTTATAACATTATCCAACAACGTATAGTATATGGCGTCTGAAGTGCCAACACCCTTTTGATACACAAATTTTCGTTTATTTAAAACTTTATTTACTCGCAAGTGCGCTAAAAGTCTAATTTTAAGTATTTTTTCTTATAATTTTGAGATCACTGGTAGTAGAGAGATGGGTCTATAGTTTTTAGGATCAGACTTACTTCCCTTCTTATACACAGGTATTACTTTCACCATTTTTAGCTGTTCTGGGAAGATAGCCTCTTTTATACATTTATTGAAGAAGTCAGATAGAGGCTCAATCAACAAGGTTAGGTAGGATTAGGTTTCCAACATCATCTTAATAGGTAGGTACTGCTTTAAGTGCTCATATATTTATAGACGTGTGAAGAATGGAGTTGTCTCAGTTTCCTCTGAAGTTCGACGCAGATGATAAGATGCAGGTAGATATAAAGCCTCATTATCATCGAGCGGAGTAATAATGGCACCTAACGTCACATCCATGAAATAGCTCTCATGATGAAAACTACACTCTTTCTCAACTTTCATGTTAGCTCTTTTACAGTAACGTATTCATCTTAATTTCACTATCACCGCGATGCATGACTCGCATAAAGTTGGCAGGCCAGACGCGGGCCGTTGGCAAGCTCTCAACGCGGCTGACCCGACCTTCACCTCATGATCTGCATTCACGATTCATACGCAAAAGTTCATTGCAACACTTAACTTGAAGGTGCAACCATGCAGCGGTGGAACTGACCTTGAAATATGTAAAAAGCACAAATTATTCTAATTTTGGTATTTTTTTTACGAGGAATATTCATAATTTCTTTTGTGTTTCCACTGATTCAGGAGCAGACAAAGACTTGGTGAAATCCTGAGTTTACTAATAATGTAATTCGTTTGCGAATCCACATCGTTTCGTAGAAAATATGCTATTTGCTTAACAGTTGACATAGTTATTTTAAGTAAATCAGTTTCGAATATCCTAGAAAACGTTGGAAAGATCAATAGTTTCCGACTAGTAGCGATATTTATTTGGGTCTACGTGGCGGTAATTAAGTGGATTAGCATTTAGTTAATCGGTTGATTTTCAGCTCATTACGAGGTTTAGACGGGAATTAGGGCGAGTTTATATAAACTTTTGTTGTGTATTTGATTTAGAACTAATTAGCGCACTCTGTGTTAGTGAGGTTTGATACGTACGTACGGTGAATTAGAAGTTGTGATTTTGTGTGGGCCTCATGAACGAGAAAGGAAAGTTAAAAGAGGAAGTAATATTTTTTTAAAGAAAATGTGCAAGAAATGTAGAAAGCGGAATACGAATGAATTAGAAGGAAGTGTACAATCTGACTGCTGTGGATAAAAAGGCGAAGACGAATGTCTTATTTGTTAGCTTTTTTTTATTATTTCTAACCGACATAACGTAAATATGAAAGTTGTAATTCTAATTCGTAATTATTTTAAAAGATTAATATTATTAATGTGAAGACTAACCGAATAATCTCTGTTTTGTAATGTAAGTACTTAATATTTGCATGCAACACTTGGCAGAATGTGATGAGACAATTGAATAAACTTAAGACCATAATGTACCATATTCTGACAAATAAATGATTATGAATAAGAAAAGTAGTATCTGAAACGGGCGATCGACATGCTTGGTCAATAACAACAACAATAATAATAATTGTCCTGTCAGCTGCAAGTTACAGGAACTGATGGACGCTAGTGATGACGCCAAACACGTAGCCAAATTCTGGGCAGAGTCCATTTAGATTGCCATCGACACGCTAAAAAGAACAATAATAAGTCATTTATAAAGACCAAAAATAAACACATCCGAAACAAAATCATGATACATTTTAACTATAAATAGATAGTTGACTTCACATACGCTGTATGCTATAAACCACCAAGGTCTAATGTCAAACCTGCAAACACAAATAAACGACTGTTAACCGGCGTAATATTAGTATCTCCAATAAGGTCGCGATCGATCGCGTCTCTGCTCATCTCTGCTCGACTTAGCTCGTCGGCACATCTTGAGTCTGACGTGTCAGAGCCATGACGTCAGGGCTTATCTCATCTTGGTGTTGGTTGGTGGTGTTGGATTGGGTGTTCTTCAGTTGTCTTGACTGATGTAAACATTTATAATGTTCGTTAAGGGTTCTAAAGCTTCTCCGAGGTAAAAACCATGCTATAGCATAAACATAATCAGCCTATATTGTCCCAGTGCTGGGACACAGGCCTCCTCTCGTCGGGTGGGAGTGGGCTGTAATCTACCACGCGGGCTGGTAGATCAACCATGCTATATCATAGACGTTTATTTTTGGTTACTTAAGTAATCATTGATTTACTGTCGTACTGTTGACTGCCTCGTTGGTTTAGTGGTCGCAAAAGCTACTCCTGAGCATGAGGTCCTGGGCTCGATTCCAAAGTCGGGCAAAGTGTTATTTAGTTTTTCTATCTAGAATCTCTCAGTAGCAGCCCGGAGTCTGGATTTGTGCCCGGTTGATGGCAATAGGTTCACCCCCTATTACATGGGACTTAAGCATTACTGGCGTAATCTGGGTGTACTGTTGTACACTTCTGCCTAACCCTTCTGGGATTACAGGCGTGATGTTATGTGTGTGTTTACTGTCGTGCGCAAAACCTCGAGTCTGAATTAGCTCTTACGTAGTGGGGAGTGTGGGCGGCGCTGTTATCCTCTTTTGGTATGCATTTTCTTCGTAACCTTATATTATTACTCGTGGAATATACACTACTACTCACTACAAGTTACGTTCTACGAATGTCGAATTCAACTAGTTTGTGGAACACAGTACGATTGCCTCCAGGTAGTTAGCTGAGCCGAAACTTTGTCTTTGCGTGACTCTGCCATGTTTCCGGAACTAACTTTATTGATACCAGCCAAAGTTAAGGTTCTAATAACTACTTGTTCTGGGTCAACGTGAACGATGTTGGGCGTAGTAAAATGTGTGCGTTGGTGTCTAAATAATGGCGTGTGTTCCCGGCTTTTATTAGAAGTGAGCAAATTGCTGTGGTTTATGGCCTTGTGGGAGGTGTTCTAGCATTTTTGTAGTCTTGAATGGCTCGTTAGATTTCCTGTCTTAGCGCATGTTTTACCCAGTTACTGGACTTCAGAAGACAGAAGCTGCGGGACCTATGGGAGCTATGCAATCGATAAGAAGGCTTTCCTTCTCAAATTGTAAATGTTGGTATATTATTATAACCGTACTGAAGGCAAAGGCGGTCCATCCCTTTTCCCAATCTAATATAATTGTAGGCTAATTCTTTAAAAATGAGTGTTGTTCATCACATCATCTCCTTACCTTTTAAAGGACCTTGCTAAATGTTTTTAAAGCTCTGATTGGAAATACAGATAAATTGAAGAAGTAAATAGGCAAATGCTGAACTAGCTTCTAATTACCATGGTAACACACTGACCTAATAAAACGCAGCTAAATAACACATTTCCTGAATAAAACATAGATTATTAAATCTGCTAACAGGAACCATGATAAGTGTTATCAAACCGGTATTAACCACATTATAACGAAACAAAAAGTGCATGCTTATTGTCGTAATGAGGCGTTATCAGAGAAAGGTATCTAATTAAAATACTAAAAATAATGCGTAGATGAATGCTATGAGGTGGGTTTGAAGTTTTAATAAATATTATACAGTGTCTCATGAGGGCTATATCATAATCAGCCTTTAGTAATGTTCCCACTACTGGGACACAGGCCTCTCTGTGACAGGGAGTGGGCTATATTGCACCACGCGGTCCGAGTGTGTGTTGCTGTATGTCATATGTCTTCGATTGTATGGTTTTAGTTCCTTCACAGTTTTAAGAGCAGTAAAATTAAATAAGTTACACAAAGTGCATGCTTGGGGCCGAACCCACGACCTACGGCACGAAACTCTGGGCCGTTACTCTCAGGCCACCACCGCTCTACTATGCTGCAGAGTTAGGTAGGCTTATGTTCTAAGTAAGTTTTAAGTAAGCCTTCAATTCTTAGGTGAAGCAAATTTTTATGTTTTTACGTTAGATATGAAATTGATGATTATTATTCAGTAAATATATAATTCCTGCAGTCGTGAATAGCATTTTGATCACCATATTTTATAAATAAAGCCGTAATTTGCAAAAATCAAAGAAAATTTGAATCTGGCGGGCAACAGCTGAAAGAAGAAAGCATTTCAACCTTCACGAAATTACGTATATGTGACATTCGGCTACCAAACTATTTGTACACAAAATGCCAAGTGTAGTGAGGACTTGGCACACAATATTATTTAAAATTGGATTGCCAATTGACTTTCGCCACTGTCCTCCACTCATTTTTCTTTCAAACTCGATCTTCAGAAAGACCCATTGATGATAATATTGTTATTATTAGTGTTATAAAATCATGATGCTGACCCTACATCATCTTTTCCACAAACACTTCCTTACTAAAGGTCACTGAAGTCTCGTGCACACTGCACGACGAATGGTGCCTTTGTGTTGCGCTGTGGCGTCGCGCCTATTTGTGGGAGCCTTTATTCAAAGAGGCTCCTTAAATCAGCCCCTCACCTAAGTTTGTTTTCACCTAGGTAAGGGTCACTTACATAAGTGACCGTTTTACGAACATTCTTTTTCTATGAAATTATGACATTTGTATTCCATTGATAGATCATGACGATTAAAGTAAAATAATACGACGAAATACAAAAAAAAAGAACATACAATAAACATAATTTCGTTTCAGATACCTTTTTATTAGCATCAAATATTCAAACGAAATTGCTATTGCGGAATGCTGTTGCCATAGTGAAAACTTGACAGATGACACCGCTGAGCATTTGTAGGTTACTAGTTTGTGTGTTGTCTTGACGTGTTGGATTTATTTTAAAAAAATGGCGGAATAAAGGGAAAGGGGGCAATTATTTTTCTTATTACTACTGACTTATTCCTGCTAATAAAAATTTGGTATTGCGTGTCGTAATTTGTAGTTACTAAAAGATATTCTTTGAAGTTCTCAGATGACAACTTATTGGTATATGTACCTTATCGCCAGTGTGTTAGATAAGTAGGTACCTGTGTTTAAAACACAAAATATGAAAAACAAATTGAAGTAAACAAGTTGTACCCTACCCTACCTACTTTATAAGTATAATAATAGTTAACAAAAATCCTACCTATATACCTGTTATCTGTATATTGTAAATAGTGTTCTATTCTTTCCAATGAAAATAACACACTGTCCTTGGATAACCTAAATCATTGAAGAAGTCCAGATACCCGGTCTTTCGCGATAAATATGTGGCGGTCTGAATAAACTTTGATTCGCACCTAACGAAATCCACAGTTTCAATAGCTTCTAAACTGTTCATAAAGTCGTCCGACTCGCAGTTATTATGCACGTAAATGCAAAATAAAGTGTCACTTAGCGCTTAAGATGCCGAATATCGGGCCACTATATTTAAGGAGTCCCTTAAGACCATAGGTGTCCCTTAAGTGCGGCTGAAAACAAAAAAAACACTTAAAACTTCACAGCAAACTTCTCGTTTCCATAATCGTCCCCTAAATTAAGGGAGGCACCCTTAATTTAGGGGACGATTGTGGAAACGGGTATTAGTAATACAATAAAAAT
The DNA here is from genome assembly GCA_963555695.1 of Dasypolia templi. Taxonomy (NCBI): domain Eukaryota; kingdom Metazoa; phylum Arthropoda; class Insecta; order Lepidoptera; family Noctuidae; genus Dasypolia; species Dasypolia templi. The sequence continues at coordinate 1,146,430 of OY743148.1, read as the reverse complement.
CAGAAAAAATACTAGTATTCATATTTCGAATCCAATATGATAACATGTTATCATATTCAAAATTCTTGCCGGAAGCATTTACATAAAGCTGTTAAGGTAAGTAAGTAAGTAAGTTCAGGACGAGTAGTTACTGGTGGTGAGTGCTCTAATACTAACTCTATTAAGTTAGGTTGTATATCGTTGGAGATAGTGCACAATTTCCGGCGCATTCTCTGAGCGCATCGGCACGTGCTCTTACCGGCCCTGACCGACAAGTACTGACCACTCACTGGTCGTGGTCATGACTGTTCTTAAATTTTAATAAGGTTACTTTGTTAACACAGCTAAACATTGTTAAGTTTCGTCAATCCTTTGAAGATGATAGAGACAGAATGATGTTTTTAAATATGTTTAACGCTAAACGCATTTAGTGATTTTTGATGCAGGTAGTGCCTACCTGCATCAAAATTCACTAAATGCGTTTTAATAATATTAGTGACTTCAAGAAATTCCTTGGAATCACGACTTATTTTGTCATTTCGATCGGCCTAAGTTGGTTCAGAAAAATCCTGGAAAGTAAGTGGAGCTACGATAGGACAACTTGATAAATGTCAAGCAATACTACATCACCCTGTTCTCAGTCTTCCGCATTTTACCGCAGTCTTCCCTTTTACCGAAATTTCCTTCGGCAGTCGATCCTTCTGTATGTAGTTCGATTCCATTGCGATAGTCACTCGACCTATGATAGTCTGTTGAACATGAACACCCCGAACTTGTCATAAGTATCTTGTCAAAAAGGTAGAAAGTACTGCATGCTGGACATGTTCCAAACATGAAAAGGACGCTCATATTTACAACTATGCATGCTTCACTTGTCCATGTTTACTTGTCACTGGACGCGGCAAGTTTCGGTTTTGATTCGTTTCGGTACATTTTATTCAATTCTAGCGACTTGTTCCGATTCCAGTAGTGTTTTTTTTCTGTTCAGTGTTCAGAAAAATCGGCATAGACTATTGATACTTATACATTTTTATTTAAGTTTGAGAGAATGGCAGAACTAGCTGACAGCTTATAGCCGTTTTAAGCGAAAAATGTAATTTTCGATTTCTGGTAGGAAGCAGTTCTTATTTTTTTTTTTCCATCTTTTCTTCTGCGATCAGTCCCTGGACTATGAGCAGATTTGTTGTTGGTGCGTTTGATAGTGTAGAGTGGTTTCTCCAGCGAGATTTCCCTCTTTATATTATGTGGCAGCATGTACTAGTTGGCATTGGCAACAGTTCTTAAATAAATCTGCCTTTTTTCTCCATACGAAACCACATTTTATGAGGGCGCCTAGAATCAATTACATTTTCTTGTGCATTTTGACCCTCAAAAGTGCCTTTTAGTGGCCTACTTGTCATCAATTATATGACTTTGACTTATTTACTACATAGATTTACCACAGAATACGTATTACTTAACGGATGTTATTTAACTACTATCTTAGAAAACCTACCACAGCGTTCATCGTGATGGCCAGATAAGAAGCCTAGCAAATATACTTTAAATAAACAAGCGGAACTGCTTGTGAGAATAATAAACGATGACGATGGTCTGTTGATTGAAATGGAGAATATTCTCTATCAATTTCTTCGTAACTTTCAAGAAGCGCTTGCACTTGCACTTTCATGTGGACTGTTCCTTCAGTCCGTGAAAAATAGCGTAGAGTAGACACCGCTGACGGTAGTCCCTTAGGATCTGAAGGCAGCCGGATTAAATGCGGATCTGAAACGGGATACAGGTCCTGGAGCTTGACCGTAAACACACTAATTGTTCATAGTTTTATGACGTACCAGCTTTTGCTCGCGGCTTCGTCCGTGTGGCGGTTGAGTATTACCACAGGGAAGCCAACTAACGTGATGAAAGGTCCTATGTCGTTACCTAGATCGTGATCTACCTTTGTGACAAATTTCTTTGAAATCCTATCAGCTGTTAAGTCGTGATACGTAACAGACAGAGTTAATTTTGCATTTATATTATTAGCATGCAGTATACTTAATCTTTTGTATGGAATATTCGTTTCTTGCAAGGGGTTTCCTGAAGTAATATAATCTAACGACACCTTTGAGAAGAGTCCTTAGTTTCCTTTTTACCCAATTTGTCAATATGCCACATTTCTTTTTCATTATAATACTTTTCAATACTTACGGCGAAATTAAAATGTTCTTACTTTTTTGCAATTTGCAGGTAAGTTTCAGGTTGTATGTTATTCAAAATATGATTCGCGACCGTAAAAAGCATGTATTTACAGAATTATAGTCATAAGAATCATTAATACAACTCTCGAGTTAGAAAAGCCCTCAAATATTATGATTTTTGAAATCATATCATATTTACCAAAGATAAAAGCTCGTTGATTGATTAGATCAGATTTTGAAGAAGTTAGAGTTTGCGTAACACAAATTCGATTTGCTAAATTGACGAAGTTCAATTCGATCGGGTGTCTGTGTTTTCTCAATCAATAAATTCAGAATATCGCACATAGAACGTTTCTCTGTTGTCGAATTGAAAGTCGAATAACTGTTACGTTAACTACTTATTTATAATAACTATACGGTTGACGTATGTAATATTTTCCAATTGTTTCGAGTTTGGATTTCTATACCTATCGTAAAATTGGCAAATCTGTAATCATAAGACCTGACACAGATAACGAAAAAGCGTAATGTCCCTAAAAAAAAAAAGCGTAATTTCAAGATATAGAAGAGCTATAGTTTTTATGTTTTTCGAGGGTACTTACTGAAGCCAATAGAACGGTCAACATGAAAATCCAAGATGGCGGTTGCGAACATTTTAAAATTTTCTGTCATTGGTGTAGTTTATATGGGTGCTGAAGCCAATGGGGGTCAAAATAAAAATCTAAGATGGCGGCTGTGAAAACTTTCAAAATTTTCGTCATGGTTGTCGTTTTCATGGTTTTTGAGGGTGCTAAAGCCGTACATGCGAGGACAAAATGTAAAAATTTTGAACCTGTTTTGGCCCTCTGCTGGCAAAGGTCTCCCCCACAGATTTACACTCTTCCCTTCCTTATTAACTAATGAAGTAAAATGTTGAACCACAGGAAGGTTCTACTGCCTATCTGTGTTCCAAGTGAACAATCATGGTTCACCCTTTACAATTTGTTGGTTCCTTCTCAATAAGATCGTTACAATGGTTCTTCACACTTTGAAACACAAGAAACAAAAACCTCGTCCCTTCCCAAAGGCTTAGTTGTTTATCTCAGTGAAACCCAAACGGTGTTGGACCCCTGTAACGACGGCTTTACATCGAATTAATCAACGATTTCGATAACTGTCTGTTTTGTTACAGGTAAGCTGTAAGCTGCTAATCTCGGCTCCACGATGATTTATAGTAAGTAATGTAATCTTGTTTAATGTTCGGCCTAACTCTGGTTAAATGAGAATGTTTAAAGTGGGATTTTGTTGGAAAAAGTAGCTGTTGAATTTGAAATGGAAAAACGTTTCGTTGAAAGATTTTAGAGAAAGGAGATTTTTTGACTCAGAACATCACATCAAAAAATCAAAATCAAAATATTTTATTTCACATAGACCTACATGGGCACTTATGAAACGTCAGATTCTAGGTGCACGGTTCCAATTGGTCGTTTCCCATGGAGAAGAGCCGGCAAGAAACTCCATGGTTACTCTTTTAAAAATATGTCTTTTACAATGTTATCCAATTACAGTGATTAACAGGTATGGGAGGACAGTGTAGGCCTGTCAACAGGTACCATATGTTAAACAAATAGACAATTGTCTATAATTTATAATCCACAGGGCCTACGACGTTCTCACATTTACAAAATATAAAATAATCTAATAAAGTAAAATCAAAAAATAATTAAAAATTGTAGGTATATAATGTCAAATAATGAAAGAATTATGTCAGAGATATGTAAAAGTCCATATCTAATAATAAAAAAATAAAAATTAAACACCATTATTTGGGAGCAGTTATTAGAAATTTACATAGTGATGCCGTTCATGAGGTACCAGGGAAGCCACATGTGCAGAAGGAATAAAAGGAAAAAAAATATAACATAACATCACGCCTTGTTTCCCCGAAGGGTTGGGCAGAGGTGTACCTATAGTACACCCACATTTCGCCAGTTATGTTTAAGTCCCATGTAATAGGGGGCGAGCCTATTGCCATCTTCCGGGCACAAATCCAGACTTCGGGCTGCTACTGAGAAATTCCAGATAGAAAAACCCAATAACACGTTGCCCGACCTAGGAATCGAACCCAGGACCTCATGCTCAGCAGTAGCGATTGCGACCACTAGACCAACGAGGCAGTTTAAGAACTAGTTAAATCTAGAGATTTAACTAGTTCTTCTGAGTCAAAAAATCTAGTTAAATAATCATTGGAAGTATTCATTTTGGTATAAAACAGGTAGATTTCCAACATGATTTACACAATACCTAGTCTAAATTGGGCCTTCGGATACAAATATAGAAATAAACTCAGGAAAGTAAATAAACAAGTTTCTTTTTTCGCCTCATCACCAACAAGCAATCTTCATAAATATCAAAGCACCTCCCCACATTCCCTGACGCGGTTAGTACCCAAAACTTCTGACTACTAACTACCGCAACGCCTTTTATTCACAACTTTCCAACAAGATGTATCACTTTATAACGTACATATTCTCCTTTGAGAAAGAACTTTTGCTCAAAGAAACTCGTTGCTCTAAATTTTCTCGTAAACATGTTCCGATCTTAATTCAAATTTCGGTCCTTCGAGACAAACTTTTTTTTTTTTTAAATCTTTATTTATTTACAGGGTTTTTTCTTTAAAGAATATGTCACCCCGATTATTGAATACAATAACTAGGTATAAAAAACTAGCCTACCCGCAACCTTATACACATAACAATAATATGATAAAGCGTTCTGGCCTCCTCTGATAATGGTGAGGCCAGAACGCTATTGTAGAAACCTACATTTAAATTAGTGTCAAATGCTTGACGTCTTTGGACTCCAATACGACTACATTCCGTCAAGATGTGATGCACATCTTCTATGACTCCACAGACAGCACAATTGGGTGAATCAACTTTGCGCATCATAAAACCAAAACTATTGAGAGGAACGTGGCCGGATCGGAGTCTCAAAGCCATCACAACTTCTTGCCTACTCATCCTGCACTCGTTGAACCAAAGCATACGTGGAAGAGATGGTTGAATCGTCCTATACCAAATGCCCTTTGTTAAAGATCTTTTATCAAAATATTCTGACCAAGATTGAATACATCTGTCTCTAACTAGGGGTAAAAGCTCAGTATGCCATGGAGGACAAGCATAAAATTCCCCATCAGAAGCTGCTTCATTTGCCAAACGATCAACCCTCTCATTACCATGCAGGCCAACGTGAGAAGGAATCCATTGCAATACAACTATTTTACGTTTGGCTACAAATTCAGTGATGGTTCTTATGATACTATATGCCAGTGGAAGCCCTCTGAAAGGTGAAGTACTCGTACATCTCCTCAGATGAAGAAGGGCACTTTTCGAGTCAGTGAAAATAACAAACCGTTCACCGTCCAAAGATTTGACGTACGCCAGCGCTTCAGCGATAGCAATTAACTCCAAGTGCATTATTGAAACTTTTGATGAAATACGGAATTTGAAAAAGGTACCAACTTGCGAATCAAAAAAGGCTGCCCCACAGTGGTTCTCACGTCTAGAACCATCTGTGTACACACAGTAAAAGTCAGAATATTGTGCATTTAGAGACTTACAACATATTGATCTTAAATTATCTATAAAATAACAATGTTTAGGTTTATCAATGGAATCTAAATTAGGCTTAACAATACGTGATAAGTCGATATTGCTGACCCAAGCGTCCATGGAGAACATGCCAATTTGACTACTGCAGTACATATGTTCTTGTTTTAGGACATCGTGGGACATAACTAACAGTGGTATTTTCTTATTTCTCCAATAAGGATTATTACCACAAAGACCATGAAGCTTATCCAATACGCCTATTATAGGAAAATCATAACACTTTGATTTTAAGTAAAACTTACCAGCTAAATATCGGCGGCGAATAAAAAGAGGAGGCAATATCAATTCGGATTCCATCACGTGAATGGGGGTGCTTTTGATGAACCCACCTATTAACCGCAGGCAAATGTTTTGTAGTCTATCCAGTTTGGTTAAATGTGTGTCGGCGCTATTGTCCAGTAAAAAGCTACCAAAGTCAATACGACTGCGAATGAGTGACATATATAACCGTCTTAAGTGTTTGGGGTGAACACCCCACCCGGGTCCCACTAAAACCTTAAAAATGTTAATCAGTTTAAGTACTCGCTCACGAACCTCATTTATATGTTTCTTCCATCGGAGACCCCTATCTAGCCATAATCCTAAATATTTAACATGGTCTACTAACTCTAACAAAGTACCGTTTAAACGGACATTTATAAGCGGTCTACGAAAACCTCTACTAAACAAACAAATTTTACTTTTAGCGGGAGAAATTTCTAAACCTACGTGCGTTAACATGTTGTTGATTATATCAAGAGCAGACTGGATCTTGTATTCGCCCTGACTAACAGACTTACATTGCACATATATAGCGAAGTCATCCGCATACTGGGATATGCAAATATTGTCCTGCAAACGTTTACAAATATCTGACGTTATTATATTAAATAATAGCGGAGATAATGGATCACCCTGAGCCAAACCATTACTCGAATATCTGCTAATAAAATCATTACCAGATCTTATCTTGAGTACTCTTTTATGAAGAAAATTCCATAAATATAGACAGAGGCGTGATCCTACCTGAAAGCTATCCAAAACATTTATTAAAACAGTATTATTTACATTATTATATGCATTATTAATATCTAAAAAACAACCCATAGTAGAACAACCCTCGGAAAAACCAGTTTGAATTACAGATATTAAGCAACTTAAGCCATCTAAACACGATCTACCTCTTCGGAAGCCTACTGTGTTCGCAGAAAAAGTGTTTTTTTTTTCCAGAAACCATTCCAATCTTCGAAATAAAATGTAATGAAATATTTTGCATATGCACGACAGCAAGGATATAGGCCGTAGAGAAGAAACGTTACGAGGATCACGACCTGGTTTTGGAATAGGTACGATACAAATGTCGCGCCACTGAGAAGGAACAAAACTAAGATCAAAAAACTTATTATATAACGTTAGTAAAACCGATTTACCCACATCAGGCAAATTCTTAATCATAGAATAAGATATATCATCGCATCCAGGAGATGTATCCTTAGATTTGATACATTTATCTAGCTCCTGAATAGAGATCTCGCACTCTAATAAAGGGTTACTATGTTGAACAGTAGGGGTCGATGGAGAAACATAATCTGGAGTTAAAGCATTTAAAAGATTTGTGGCACTTAGGGCATCCACAAAATGTCTAGGCGAACGGTAACCTTTCAGCCATCTCATTTTGCGCCACATTTCACTAGACGATGTAGTGTGATCAACTGTTGAACAAATATTTTGCCAGTTCACTCCCCTAGCCTGCCGGATTAACTTCTGCGATATATTTATCCTATTGTTGAGAGTATCAAGATTTTGGGGAGTGGGATTACGCCTAAATTTGGATAATGCTAGCCTTCGATGAGCCACAGCGTGTGACAGTTCTGAAGTCCAGTACGGCTTTGGAGTAAAATCTGAAGTAGGGTTTTGGTTATACTTAAACATCGGGATGAATTTGTTAGCAGCGTCATTCAAAATACCCAAAAATAAATCATAAGCTTTTTGAAGGTCATTCGGCAAACAGAAATGGCAAAACTTTTGTTCCAGATATTTTTTATATGAAGTCCAGTCTGCTTTTTTAAAATTCCTTTTAATAAATGAAGGGAGGTATGACGTACACAAAGTTGAGATTTTAATCATTAAATGGTCACTGCCAAGACTTTCATTTATAACGCTCCAATTAATGTTAAGCGCAATATCTGTTGAAACTAGTGATATGTCTGGGGAAGTCTGTTGCAAGTTGTTGTCAACCAAACGAACTCGCGTATGTGACCCATCGTTCAAAGAAAAAAAGTTGCTGTCTATAAGCGAATTGTGAATTAGACTGCCTCTGTGGTCAGTTTTATACGACCAACTGACGTGATGGGCGTTAAAATCACCCAGAATTAGAGTTTTGGATGGCCATAATGATAACAGATTATCCCAATCGTGCTGAGTGGTAACGATTCTAGTTGGACAATAGACAGCAACAATATTTACGAACGGTTCACAATTAAATAACTGAACGCACACTACCTCGATACCGTTATTATTCACGTGGACGCGCCTCTGCTGCGATTTAACAGATTTGTGAACTATGATAGCTACACCGCCGTATGAGTCATCCCGGTCCGCGCGATAAACATCATATCCATAAACTTTAAAATTTGTTTCTGGTACGAGCCACGTCTCGCTAAGGGCAGCAATATGCACTTTATCCTGTCTTAAAATTTCAAGAAACGATGCTAACTTGGGCCTAATACTTTGGGCATTCCACTGTAAGATATTTAATTTAATTGCTTTGTTAGCCATCACAGGGAATGAAAAAGTTACACAATGCTTTTATCCAAGGCCACTCTGAAACAAAACTCACTGACACTAATGTTAACCATTCTAGGCACAATTGTAATACACACCTTATCTTAAAAATTAAGCTAGTCTTTTTGAGGTAAATAACTTCCTTTATTCGTGACCACAACTCGTTGAAAGGTGGGCATTCATCGTTACCCTTTCCATCATCAGGTGCTTGGTGACAGTCTTTATCGTCCGCATCTGAATTCCAAAACATCCAGTCTTCTTTTGGTGGGTTATTTATATTTTTTGGAGACTGCACTTTGGGTTTAGGAGGGTCATTCCTAATCGAAGTTGGGGTCTGCGCTTTGTGTACAGTGGCCTTAGTGTGGACAATTTCGGCATAGGTGGGTTGAAAGAAAGCTCCCGAATTCGTTTTTCTAACTAGTGAAGGGTCGCTTGCAAAAGTTGTAGAAGAGAAACGATTATCAGGGGCTACCAAAACTTCAGGGAGAACGACAATATCGGGGGGATCTGAATTTTCAGGAGGAACATAACATTCTAGGGCTTTTCTGTATGTGCAACCAAACTCAGCCATAATCTCCCTTAACCTTCTTTCCTTCTTATATACTGGACACGTCTTACTTAGAGATATGTGGTTACCATTACAGTTGACACAGGTGAACAATAAAGTCTCGCAATTCTCACGATGACCACCACACTTTGGGCAAACTACGTTTTTCGAGGGGCACATTTTCCGCATATGGCCTAACCTCCAACATTGGGAACATTGGGATACTTGGTGTATGTAAGGCAAAACCTTTACGTTTATATCACAAACACGAACTGATGCTGGTAGATGGTCACCGTCAAAACAAAGTCGAAGGGTTTCGCTGGGGCACCAACCGCCCTCATCCCTGTTGCGACGGTCTAGCCTCTTGAATGACAAAAGCTTGGCGGGGGACGGACATGAAATATTTTCGAGGATCTCCTTATCAGTAAAATCCAGATCTACGTACTTGATAAGACCATAGCAGACAGACAGCTGCATGGCCTTCTGGAACCTCCATCCTTTCTCTAAAAGTTTCTCGCATGTTGTAAGATTCTGCGCAGCTGATTCACATTCAAATTGAAAACGTATTTTAAAAGGACTTAAATACTTAACCTGGCTAATGTTTGTTATATTGTTTTCCTTTAAAATACGTGCCATTGCAAACTGTTTCGGAAGACGTTCCTTGTAAGAAACGTAGACCTCATACTTTTCTTCATTTAAAGAGTTATTTCTACTACGACATATCTTTTTTTTTATCGCCTTAACTTCTGTCCAACCCTCGTCGTCTTCAGGACTTTTAACTTCTTTTCGCTTTTCCGCTCTTAACAGCTCCTCTTGGGTGTTACCATCATCCTCTATAGCATCCATATCCAAAGAATCATTCAACAAACTCTGTATATCATTCTTGAAGACGGGCGTAACACAGTGCGGTGAAGCGTTTGCGTTATCAGCCATGGCGCGATCACGTAATGCACTCGGTAGGGCCACGCAGCCGGGGGGGCCGGCGCACACCTTTAGCGCGTGACAGTGCGTCAACAACAATTCGCGATAGATATATAAGTGGGGATAGCGATCCAATCTGCGACAAAAACACAACCAGACCGCACGAGTGCCGGTACGGTTTTGGAGACAAACTTACAAGATTGCGTACTTTCGCGCCAAAGTTTGATAACTATTTTCTTGTTAAGCTCTAATTAGGAGTGTCACCCTGTCATTACTCCACACGTGTCCTATTAAAGATAATATGCTAGATTAATTTAGCTTGTTTATAACCCTATTTGTTGAAGAAAATGGGGTAATAGTAAATGGATTGAGTGAATTTGTTGCACAGTTAAGTGGGACGTATTTTTCTAAGAGTACCTATTTCTTCCTTCCCTGTCTGACGTAACTTAGTGCATTCATTGCATAAACCAAGTATACCTAGACTCTTTGTACCCAATAATAAAACAAAATTATTTAATAAACACTGTTGATTGCATTCCAAGATAAAAATGTTCAATATCATAATTTTAATCAAACTTCAAAAACACATCAGCCTCCCAACCTCTTTGATTGTTCTTAAGTAAGTACTTACCTGCTGTTTTCTTCGACCAAATTATTCTCAAACTTTTCAGCGTCACTTAAAACTTCAGTTTTAGCTGAATTAAAAGGGTTAAGAAGCTTATTTTGCAATTATCATAGAAACTTCCGTAGGATCATGGTCTGTTATTATTATCTACTTAGGAGAAACGGGAGAAACCGGCGCCACTCTAAACATTAGGAGCGATTTAAAGTGTAATTTGCATGATTCTGTTTGTTTGAATGTTGTTTTAATTGAGAAACGTGACTTTTTAGCATGGCAAATACCCATGACAATATTGATCTTATTTTCATCGTCATATCAACCAAAAACGTCCATTGCTGGACCACCAATTGACAAGAATCGCCAACAAAGACCATTTAAATCCTTCATCCGCACCACGCATCACTCATAATTAAATCCTTCATCCGCACCACGCATCACTCATAATTAAATCCTTCATCCGCACCACGTATCACTCATAATTAAATCCTTCATCCGCACCACGCATCACTCATAATTAAATCCTTCATCCGCACCACGCATCACTCATAATTAAATCCTTCATCCGCACCACGCATCACTCATAATTAAATCCTTCATCCGCACCACGCATCACTCATAATTAAATCCTTCATCCGCACCACGCATCACTCATAACTAAATCCTTCATCCGCACCACGCATCACTCATAATTAAATCCTTCATCCGCACCACGCATCACTCATCATTAAATCCTTCATCCGCACCACGAATCACTCATAATTAAATCCTTCATCCGCACCACGCATCACTCATAATTAAATCCTTCATCCGCACCACGCATCACTCATAATTAAATCCTTCATCCGCACCACGCATCACTCATAATTAAATCCTTCATCCGCACCACGCATAACTCATAATTAAAAAAGAGCTAGAATACTGGCTGTTCCCAAGCTATAAATACAACAATAAAACGTATCTACGTTAAAAGCCATTATAATCTTGACGTAGTATCTCGCAGGGAGCTAATTCATTACTTTATTGACTTCGAGCTAGAATGAGAACGTAAAAAACTTACGAGTCTGTTGTATCATTCCGAATCAGTCATTCATAATATTACGTGAATGCTAGTGTAATGGAAGATTTTCTTAACGACAACTTGTTTTTTTTTATTCAGTTTTTATTTTCTAAAGTGATTCATCGTTTCATGATTACTTAATATATATAGTTATTCTTTATCACGAACCCGTCAACTACGTATTCTGTACACCAAAGTTAGTAAATAACATTGCACAAAAATAATTATTGGGAAACGACATTTATTTTTGGTGTGTAAATTCGGTATTTGCGGGAGTGAGCAATGTACACGATAAAAATTGCGCCAACGGGAGTATGCAACGGTACAGGGGTCGTGGTGAGGGTATTTTTAAGAAAAGTTATAACATTAAAAACATGTTTTCCTAAAAAAACTTCCGTAAGAGTTGGAACTTATCAGAAGGTATGGTCCAGTACAAAAACAATATTACATTGTCGGGGAGTGCGAGCAGTACAAGCAACTATCGGCTTCGTTAAGTGTATTTTTACAGCCGTTATAGCTTGACGTCATCTGGCTGTGCCTTGTGGTTCTTGGCATGTTGTATATGATCATTGATAACATTGCGAAAGTCTCGTCCAGCCGTTATATGTGTGCTATAATTTGTTGTTTTGTAAAACATAATATCAATGGATCAATACATAATGATTCAGTGAACTATCGCGTGTCGACAAAAATACAAAACACAGTTTTTTATGTCGTTAATCGTTAATTATGACGGTTAATGGGCAGTTTCGATGTAAATTTGTAACTTATGCCGATAGTTTCAGTTTAAAAGGTCAAACATTGATAACGAAATGTTTTATCGAATAGTTTTTTGTGAAATGTTATTAAACATATATTTTAATGGATTCCCGTTTATAAATATTGTATAAACGTAGCAACAGGAAACGTAATTTCCATTGTTTTTAGAGTTAAAGTAATCATGATAATTATTTCAACCTGTAAATGTCCTGAACATAGTCTTCTAAGGCCTGAATCCATAAGCTTATGTGCCGAAAAGTCAATGAAAAACAGAAGAAAAAGGATCTTTGGGGTCTTCGTAGAAATTAAAAGACTAAGGAAACAACCACACATGCAAAATGGTCTACAAATCCACAGTCTAGAAGGCCTACAAGTTCTCACATTCACAAAATACAAAATAATAAAGAAAAATAAAAAACCTATTTAAACCAAATATGAAAACAAGTAGGTACTAGATAAGTCATTACTAGTGTTTTGAGAGAAAAGGAGGAAACTTAAGTTAACCTGCAGTATTGCACCGACATCATACGTACTTACTGAGTGTACACCTACAGGTAGTAGTTATGCTTAAGTCCCATGTAATAGGGAGGCCAGCCTATTGTCATCAATCAATCGGGCACAAATCTAAACTTCGGGCTGCTATTGTGAAATTTCAAATAGTAGAGCAGCTGATTTACGCAGACCTTAAAATAGAGAAACTCCCTGAAGCAGTTTCAATTTAGTTTAAACACTATCTCACTTTTATTCTGATCACACCGTGTCATCTGTGCTAATAATGCCGTAACAGTTTACCTTCTTCAGTATCCTTAAATGCCAGTATTTGTCTTCCATTATCCCCATCAATATAGGTTCAATGTAACACTGTCTCCCCTACCTCCCGGGGGACCTCCCGGGGGATAGTCTTCAGTAATTGTTTCTGCTGGCCAGCAGACACCGTCTGAATACCAATTAAGGTGAACTTCGGGAGAGAAGGCTTTGTTTGCTTTCAAGATTCTGAGATGGGAATACAATTGTTCTTTTTTTCCTTGTTGGGTTTTAAAATTATGTGTTGCTGTTGTAATCATCATTTATTATAAATATTATAACAGACAACGCACCTGTTTTCCTCGAAGGGTTAGGCAAGGTTTATTAAAATGATGTTTAAAATAATCGATTACAAAGTTTGGCTTTGTAACTGCAGAGGTTTTAAAACTAACATCTTCGTCAACATAATTTTCTATGTAAAATTAACTAGTTATTACTATATTAGTTTTTGGATGAACCTTACACGTTAGTTGTACCTTTCATTTTCATTACCTACTTAGCAATGTTTTGTTTTATGAATCATTATTACTCATATAAGCTTTTAAACTAAATATAGCATAAAACACCACCAAAATAATATAATAATGACATAAAAGTAATAATTTCATAAATGTTTTAGTTTCAATCACTAATTTTGCTTGCCATAAATCATCAACAATTTAATTATTCCAGTAAAACTTATTTAATTGTTACAAATGACAACAGCGTTTTAGAAAGCGTGTAATTAATTACTGAGTGTCAATCTGTCGGTTGTTTAACTGCGACGTAATTACTAATTACCACCACACTGCGGCGGCGGCGGCAGAAATACTGACACTTTCGCTGATAGACTGATGCACGCGATAATAGAACTAACTGCTGTAAATATTAGTATGTTAATTCTTTGGAAAGAATAAAGGAAGAAAAGTTGCTTATACTGCACAAACAACACGCTCATTACAAAAAATAAAAATATATTAAATACACATACCTACAAAGTAGCCAAAAGAGTAATAAGTGTATAATAACTTAATAAGAATATAAGTGATCAAGCAATAAAATTTTGTAAATTTTGTCCATATCTTGATGTCAGGCCCAAAGACAATACACATTGCTCTGTGTTGCGACCTGGCAAATGACAATATACTAACAATTATAACAAAATCAAAATGTTTTACTATTCATAAAGACGTATACTTGTGACGGATTTTAGACAAGCTAGATCAGCCTGATGCTAGCTAGTCTAAAACCTTTGCCATGAGCGACAGAGATAGACAGAGAGAGAAAGAGACACAGAAAGAGAGGGGAAATCACATTATATTATGGCTTATCTTAGATTCGCGTCGGTGAGGCAGATTGGATCACTTTATCGGATCACTACGATTCGCACATTTTCACACCGCAGGGCGAGCATGGCCTACTATGACATGTCATGAGTCACGCTATTTTTCACATTTTGGGCGATAAAAACGTTATGTCTTAAATGCTAGCATGGTGGCGTGAGATAATTCTCTCGACATGTGACACAACTTCTTGACGTTTAATTGGGACTCTATAAGTCTTATTTGCTAATACGGGCGCAGCCATTTTGTCACGAAGGTCACACTTCGACAGATGGTTATGAAAAATTTATCACATTCGGTCAGAGGTGGGTGATCAAAAATTATAGTCAAAGCATTTATTTCAAATAGGCATAAAAAGGCAATTTTAACCGTCAAATTTTAAATTAAAATAGGGTTGATTCTAGTCGCCCCTTCCAAAGGGTAGTTTCGTATGGAGAAGAAGGGGCAAGAAACTCCACCGTTACTCTTTTAAAATGTTTTACAATATTTTTTACATTAATTATATTTCTATCATAAATTAATTGGCAAGGTACTGTCATAATATTAATTCCTATAAATAGTTCCCCGAGAGATTCGCGACGAGGAAGATTGTACATGGCTCTGACAGCTCTCTTTTGCAAAATAAAAATGGATTCAATGTCAGCAGCCCGACCCCACCCACAGTGATAAATAAATGATAAATGATTTTTTTTTCTGTACATAGGTTTGTACAAACACTTTTACACGTCAATCATATTTTAAAAACTAGGTGAGATCGGCATTTCCTATCTGACTACTCTGAGAAGAAACGCCGAAACAAACTCAGAGGTCACAGTCTCTTTTAAAGTCCAGACATAATCTTGGTCAGTTCATGTGAAGACCATGTGGATTGATATCTGAAATGGTCTTTTGAGGAAAGAACCACACAGAATGAGTGGACATGTCCAGTCAGTGCACGCTTTTGTCAGTTGTCATGCAGCTCAACACAGAACATTACCAAAGAAAGGGCATTTGGGTAGGCCGCATAAATTACTCAAACTGCCAGACCATGATTAAAACTAATAATTAAAAAAAAGATGCATTAAAAAAAACAACAAATCCACAATGTCTTAACATTCACAATAATTAAAATAGTATAATCCTTTACAAAGTAAATGTCATTGCATATATAAAGTGCATCAATGTCAAAGTGTAAATAAAAATATGAAAATAATCTTGGTCATATCATATGAGGACTATGTAGACTGGTGTCTGAAATGGTCTTTTGAGGAAAGAACCACACGGATTTGAGTGGACCTGTCCAGTCAGTGCACGCATTTGTCAATCATTGTGCAGCTCAACTCAGAAGTAAGGAGCTCAACGATCTGACGAACAATACAAAAGAAAGGACATTTGGGGAGGCCGCGTAAAGTACTCAAACAGCCAGACCATCATCATTAAAAGAAGAAAAAAAAATGCAATGACCCACATAGTCCTCACATTCACAAAAATTAAAAAAATATTATACTTTATACAGTAAATATATACATGTCATTGTTTAGATAAAAAGGTACGTATATAGAAAAAAACATTAAAAGATAAAAAAAAGCAAATTACACATCAATTATGTGTGTGTAAACTTATTGGAGCAGCTCAATCCCAAGCCTTCTTGTCCTCAATAGTAAAATGCCTAATGAAAAAAAAAAAATACGACATAATGCTGTAGAAGTAGCTAAAATAGACCAAACGGGCGGTTTCTACATCTGTTAACAGTCTTATAATTCTAACAGCATAAGCGGCCGAGCTTAGCCGCCCCGCAAGAGATGTTATATGTGGTCCCCATTGTAATTTCTCGTCCAGCGTGATTCCTAGGAAAACAGTCTGATCAATAAATTCCAGTTTTGCTCCATTCAATATGATGTCACATTCGCTACTTCTAACATTAGGTATTTTAAATCTAATGCTTTTGGTTTTTTTTTTCATTTAGTACCAAATTATTTACCGTAAATCAATCTTGGACTTGAAGAATCGAGTTATTCACTTCGTCCAGATTTTTTGACCGTCGGTCTATTTTAAAGATCAGTGATGTGTCATCTGCAAATAACACCATATTCAGTTGATTTTTAAGTAATTGTGGTAAATCGTTAATGTAAACTAAGAAGAGGAATGGACCCAATATCGAACCTTTAGGAACGCCCATTGCCATTTCATACCCTAATGAGTTTATACCGTTTACTTGAACTTTAACCTTTCTATCTTTCAGGTATGATCTAAGTAAATCAAGAGCTGTATTCCTAAGCCCATAGTGTTTACGCAATCTAACGCCTTAGAGAGGTCGCAAAAGATTCCAATGGCATCTTGTGCTTGTTCCCAGGGCGATACAGGCCTATAATTGTTGAGTTCTTTACTATTACCGGACTTGAACAAAGGAACTACTTTACTGTGTTTCATGACATCCGGAAAGACACCTTGGTCTACACTTGTGTTAAATATGACAGCTAGATAGGGCGCAATGGTTTCGATGATAGATCTACAGACCTTAACAGACATTCCCCAGAGATCTTCTGTTGATTTAATTTTAATATCTTTAAAAGCTTTAAAACAGCCTGGGGGTTTGTATGCTGAAACCTAAACTCCAAAGGGCATATAAATAATGGTAAAAAAGAAGGTATATAAATAAAAATAATATTTTCCTGCTAATTTCTGCACCAAATGGCAGCAAATTATTATAATTATATTCTTGCCAGAAGGCAAGAGGCCCGAAGCAGGAAAATCTTCCGGAGATTTTTTTTATCCCGTTCGAGTTGCCACACTGGGAGGTCATACGGATTTTCCGCCAGACAATGCCTATGGTGGTTTATTTGTGTGAAGAACTGCGCGTGGACTTGCAGCCTCTAATACGGTTGCTGGTTTGCCCGTTCACATAAAAGTAAGTACATTTTAATACTTACCTTCGTTATTAGTAAAGCCTATTTAAGTATTTTAAACTTATGTATCTACATTTCCAAAAATTTCAACAAAAAAAAATGTTTTTGGCCATGGTAGCAAATCCGATTCTTTGGAAAGACTTGACGTGCGTGTGTCAAAAATGAATTAGACTACAACCAAATTAAAAAGTTGTTTAACTTTACGAACTGCACTCATACATACATATTAATTTGTTTGGTCGAATATTCAGATGGCCATAGACATTTTAACTTTTCTAATTTACTGTGTCACATTATGAAGTCAGCAACAAGAAAGGCATATGTCATATGGTTGACCCGTGCTAGCATTTCAGACAAATTGTAAAACATGACATAATTTATCTCATCTTGTCACAAACATCTTGAGTACGCCCATGCTCGCCCCGCTGATATTGTCAATGTTGAGTTTTAAGTTCATAAAGATCAGTTTACTAGTTTATATAATCCACTATCTATCGAGCAAAGCAATAGATGAAGTCTAGTTTTGGAGGAAATAAACCATAACCACTGCCAGAGAAGTGTGTATTTTTAGCCCAAATATATTTAATCCGCATGTAATCAATCAGTAAATGAAAACAGTTGAATATAATAAATCCCCTTTATTCCCGGAACGAGAATGGTTTCAACTTGACCCAGAACTCGGCACTCGACATTTATAAATTGTGTATTAACGGTAGACGGTAGAATGTGGAGGACTTTACTTTAAGTAAACATCTATGTACGAATTACCCATGTTTGCAAAAAATAAATTATTTGATTTGATTTGATTTGAACGCTTTTATTGCGTTTCGGCCATAATCGCATGAAATGTACGTGGATACGAGTGCCACCCACTATCCACCATCCACCCAACGACGCTTGAATGTATTAAACATGATCCAGCGCCGTTTTGACCTTTTCAGTTCAGGGCCACTGCGATGGAAGAATTCTGATCTTGATGTTAGACTCGTTTAAAATGCTAATCTCATCATTAGCTATCGTGTGAGGAATTGAAGAGCCATGCATATCTTGAAATTAATCAAGTTGCAAGAAAGATAAGGACGCTTGAGATTCTTGCTAAAAACGCAAAATACGGTGGTGACCGGTGTAATGATAGAATCTTTATTATAAATATAACGATGACTAAGATCTAACCAGAATATATGTGAAAACAGGTATAAACTACAACCAACTATGTAGTACTACTACCTTACTTAAAATTTGGCAACGACTAGCTAAGAATTGAAACAATTCAAATTCCAAACATTTGAAAGGTAATATCATGGGAAACATTAATCTTAAGCTATTCATTCAGGCAATTTAATTTCCAAATATCACAATGAAAACAAAACAAATGAATCTAAATTAAAGCCCAAATTCCTCGCATTTTTACAGCAATAATTTAGCAAACAAACAAAATAAAAACCTCATCTGAACCCTTTGGTATAGACTTATGGGGGTCAGTGGGGCAATCATGGCGCTCAGTGATTTATCTGTGGCGCTGTACGTTGCCATGGTAATGACTCGCGTCGGGGTTGACGAGTATTTACGAGGGTGATTATGTAGCGAATGTATGTGAAAGGAAGTGTAAATTCGACAATGCATTCGGTTCGGGCTTCACATAGACAAATACAGGGCAAACTCGGACAAGATTCATGCTTGTTTGTGTTGGGCACCCCACGTTAGTCCAATAGTACGAAAGTATTGTATGAATGAAGATAGTAAGGGTTATACTCACAAAAATGTATACATAACGTAATGCAAAACCGCCTTGGCTCGGACACGGTAAACAATGTAAATCGGAAAATGGTAAACAATGTAATTTGGTATTGGTTACAGAGGAGCTTCATCGTCTTGAATCATGATTACGTGTAACAAAGTATAAGCTCCGATCCACCCTTGATTAAGGGACAATAAAAATTCCTATAAAATACCTCTATAACTTAGCAGAATTTCCGATAATAAGGAAGGTTTAGCCCTAAATATGAGTACGTCGAACCCTTTGCTGAAGATGGCGTGTGCCGGTTATGAGGTCACTGGGCCACCATGGTAGGTGATTTATTTTCAGCTAGTGAACAATATTAACGGGATAGGAATGAGGGTGCGGGAGTACCCCTTGTCACCCATGGATGGTATCCGGGGATAAAGTTTTGTAAGGAAGACAAATTAAGCGTATTAAGTGCGTAATTAGTTTATGAAGCCCCCTCTTCATACGGATTTGGATCCCCTTTGTTATATTGTCTGTTTTATTTGGGTGTATATCGTTAATTTTGGAGTGTGTTTTTTATGAATGTCACATTACTCAAATTCACTGAAACATGCCTGCTATCTTTTGTCTGTCGCAATGGAAATTGGAATCCAATATCTAGATTCCCAAACTATGCTATCCTGTTCTAATAGGATTGCTTTCGGATTGGGATCCAGAATTTTGCACTGCGGAAGTGCTGGCCCGAGTAAGTAGAGCGAAATGCGAAAGCAATCAAAGAATTATTTATTTTTAGATACAGCTTTCTTTATTCTACTTTCTGCACGTACTCTATTGAGTACTCCATTATACATACCAAATGGTTCACTAATCAGATTAATCAAGAAACTACTGCCCCAAATCAAAAGAAATCTCTTTTACGTCCAGTCATTTAATTCCGTCCATCAAAGTAATGCGCCCCCTAAATCGTCTAGATGACTCAATTAAGCGTTAGAATAAAGAAAGTGCGTGATTGTTGTGCAAAAGCGATGTGGTGTCATCGATCGACCTCGGTATCGTGTGAGCTCGCACACTACGTTTATATGTCACGACTCACGACGTGTCGGCTACGTCTCGAAGAGTCTTAACGTCTCGAAGGCTCGGAGAATGATGGCCGTTCCAAGGGATTGGGGTGTTGGCAAGTGGGTATCAGATTTCAAGATTGGAAAAGTGGGATATGGGGTATGTTCGATAAGGAAGGGACAGTGTCGAGTTTATGGCTTGCGGGTTGTTTTTGGGTTTGGTGAAGATCGACAGTAGAAATAACCAGTTTTGGGCGACATTTTGGGGTACGGCAAGCAAAGGGGCAAGTTAATTTTGCAGAACATGAAGTAATAAGGCGACGCAGACATTTTGTTTCCTTGATTTCAATTGACATTGAACCCATTACACATAATACGGCGTGGTCTGGATTAAACGGTGTTCGTGTAATTTTTCTCTGTCTGCGAATTTCACAGATGCGACATGTTGTATTTAACTCATCAGTAAATAAGCACTCATGTTCACTTGATTCCATACTTAATTTCCAAACACTTTACGTCACTCAAAGCAGAAGCATAATAATTTGAAAATGGAGTACCTATAAGGTTAAATTAAGATGAGCAGCACTTACTTCAATGTATACGAGTACTTTGAAAACTGGTTATCAATTTTTCGTGGAACAAGGTTGGAACACAGTGGATATAATTTACTCGACAAAGTTACTGACTGATTAAATTTATGTTTAACGTTTGTTTTTTACTCAGAAAAGAATGGAAATTAATCAGTAGGTATTATGTGTAGCTGGGTATCGTTTTCCAAGAATTTCTTTAAATAGCCTGAATATTCAGGAGCACGAACACTAACCCAGACATCATTTCACAGTTGGGAGCTTGAAGCCAATGCTTTGCTGTAGGTATAATGTTCTTTATTGAACGTAAGCTTATACCTAGATACCAAAATAGACTAATACCATACTTAGACATCAACATAATGTAGGTACACAGATATAAGGATTCTCCCGATTATTCCCGACTATTTTTCATCTTAGCGTAGAAACAAAAGCAAGAACGAAATGTATTAAGTATATTTAAATGTATTATATTACACATGGCAATGTGAGTGGAGCATTATAGCGTTAGCTCGGAGGTCCTTCACAAAAAATGGTAGCAGTCGGTCTAAAACAGACAATATTTAGCACATTGTCACTTGACACCAAAAGGTTAAGACTTGGATTAAGTTTCTCAGGCGTTTGTTTTATGGTAGGAGTTCCTGCTTAAGATTAGAGTTAATCATTGCCGACCTAATTAAACCCCACTTAGACCAGACAGAATTTGTTATCTGAGGCGCTGGCCTCGGATCATTGTTCGGCGGTTCCGTTAGATGTTGACTGACGAGAAATGCGTAATAAAATATAGTACCAAATATTGGAGAACACAGCTTTGTTCCAGAAAAACAAAAAAAAACATCAAATAAACTTATTTAAGTCTCAGATCAGTATGAATCAGCTGTCAAAGTTATTCTGGTCACAATAGCTAAAATGATTTTGACTTCCTGTAGTGCTATTCTGTAACCATCTCACCGTGAAAACTTAGGTGAAGTGAGCGTGGTGTGAGCTGTCAGTGCCACTGATGTTAAGGAATTGACCGAGACCGGATGACACTGACAGCTCACTCCACGCAAGTCTTCACGGTGAGATTTTTACAGAATCGACATGCTGATCAAAGACTGGTTATCAGAAACTGGGCTCAAGAGTGGCAAGACAAGGACATTGCACAGTTTACCATAGACAATCTAGTAGATATAAATTACCAATCGACCTTGACTGGACGGTATCTAGCCCAGAAGCGCAGTAAATCTTGATCGACGCCGAGGCAAGGTCATGTCGCACATCGAATTAAAAGCGAGCAGAGATTTGTGACACGGCGACACCCACGTGAGTGATGTCAAAAGTAAAGTTCACTGAGGAGAAGGGTCACTCCAGGCAGACCTTGCAAAAGAATTCAGAATTGGGGTAGGGACTTTCCTTTTAACCAGCTACGTATTGAAGTCTGTCTGTTGCTACCCTACAAGGAGAGTATTACTTTAACATTTTGTAGGTTGATATAAAACAACTATCTTATCCATCGCAAATTCGCAACGAACGTAGCACCAACTGGTTTCCTAAAATGGCCAGTTGTACATTTTCCAGATTATCTGCGACTTGTTGATTTGGGTGACAGCAAAAGTGAACGATGTTAGTTGCTAAGATGAATAACTGCATTAGTTTAAGATTGATCTCGTAGCCGTAGAGAGCTTGGAGCCTTGATGGATCTTTAAAAACAATGAGCTAGATACGTGGCTTGGGTCTGAACCTTCTGTGCCTTCCTACATTTATTGCGTTCGTGAGTGACACGAATTACCGCCGCCGACTCATACAATATGGCGCACCGTGACGTCATTCTAGATGATATCATTACCCTTATTTGAATTATTCCCCCCCCTATCTTATTGCGATCTTTAAATGTAATTTAGGCACGTTCTTTGAAGCGTTTAAATGTAATGTGTGTTTATGTGGGACGCTTGAGGTAATGTTGATGTCATTTGGGTTCCGGCTTTAATGCGAATGTTCGTGGTATATGTACCTATTTTCTGAGTTTATCTTGGATATTATTGACTTCGGTGAAGGTTAATATAAGTCTGGAATCGCCAACCCGTCTTGAGCAAGCGTTCTCTGTTTGAGAAGCTGCTTGAGGTTTGCTCTGTCATGGGACAATCACAAATCACAGTGTGATCTGTGATTGATCAACATTTATTTCAAAAAAAAAAAAAACTATTACGGAGATGATGTTACCTTGCTGTTATTTATCTTGACTTCCATCTACTGAGTTAGGGTCATTCAACCAGGGTCTCTACGCCATATTTGTTTACGCCATATTTGTTTTTGTTCTAACAACTTGTTTACGACAAACAGTAATATGAAACTTCAGGATCCAGGACATCAAAGTCACAATCGTCGCGTCTTAAAACTTTAATATCTGTTTCTCTAATAAAATATCTGGTTCCCAGAGTTTGTGCCAAGTTTCCTTAAGTATTTCCTTACGTTTAACTTTGTTACAAATTAGAAACGAACGTCATTGCTTTCAAAGGTGTATTAAAGTGCAAGATTCTGTGTTCTAATAATTAAAGCTGGAGTTAAGACTTACCTTTTCATTTGAGAAATGTTTTGAGTGTAAATTTACTTTCTGTACTTAATATTGTTGAGACGAACATGAATTTTGCAAGTTTTATGTTAATTTGTGTGTCTTGCGGTTCTGCTTGCTTAGTTTCGTTTGTATTTTAATTGAATTTTTAATTTTTTCTGTCTTTTCCTTAGGTTTCTAATATGAAGGAGTAATTTAGTTAATTTTGTCTTTGCAGCCGCAAAAATACACGAGATCTTTTTAATTTGGTTGTGAGTCTCGTTACTGTATTCATATAGAATGTATGTAGGTATGTCTAGCTTTTTGTCAGGATGTCTGATAGATTTCTCTTCGAAACCATCGTCATCTTTAAATATTTATAAATCTCATGATGGATGAAATTCTGCTGTGCTCCAATCATTTGACCCCTATTACTCACTTCCACAAGTGTAGTGCAGTTTTCACACAGTACCAACAGAATGCCGAATACCGACTGTGTACACTACGCTGTCGCACTGCGCCCGACACACGGATCACTCGATTGATTTAGCGGAGCTTCACTGATACCTCTGACATGTGCGATATAGTACCCGCATGACTGATACCTGGGCTATGCTGCTAATACCTATTGCACGTTGCGTTGACAGTAGAAATTGCAAATAGTTGCGTGATCAATGCTACATTGCAGGACTCAATACTAGACTCCTACACATGAGTAAGACGTCCTCGTTACATAAGGTCCATCAGGCACTAGTTGTCTGGCATTTATGCTGAACTGGGCCTATTTGGAGCAGCCGAGGCACACGATTCTGTTCTTGTAATTGTAATTAAGATTGTTAATTTTTTTTTGTGATTTTTATGTGCCTTACCTAACCTGGGTCAAAAAAAAATGTTTTCATTCTTTCAAAGTCAAAGCATTTATTTCAAATAGGCGCTAAAAGGCACTTTTGAACGTCAGCATTTACATTTAAATAGAATTGATTCTAGGCGCTCCTTCCAAAAGGTAGTTTCGTATGGAGAAGAAGGGACAAGAAACTCCACCAGTACTCTTTTAAAATGTTTAATAATACATTAATTATATTTTTACATAATTTATTTTTATATGTGAAGACGATGCGATGCACCCAGAATAAAAATACTATACCACAAATAGGTAAAATAATTTTAAAATTAGCAAAGACAGATAAATAAATCACGTGATAGGTACATGGTGCTCATAAATTTACAAACATTGCGAAAGCATAAGATTTTCCAAAAATATTAACTAGGGATAAGTAAGTGTGTGAGTAATATTTATATAATTTCAATGCAACTAGTATGATTTTGTCTAGCGTCTAGATTGGCCTATGGAGCGGGACCAGCATGTTTCCAAGCATTCTTATCAAGGATATATTATGTCCTAGATTTATTTTATTTCTAGTGTTAATATTATGTCGTATTTCACATATTCTATTAAAAAGATGCAGCTTACATTGTAAACGGCTCTTCTTTCAATCTATATGTCCTATTATGTCTGTTAACGATATCACTCCATACGCATTTAAACGATGTCTTTATTAGCATACAATTTCAAGTACTACGATATACCTATGGGGTAAGTAGGTATTCCAATTTTTATTGCAGAAATTTTATAAACGTCCGTAAATGTATGATAAATATCTAGTTGAACCCGGAATTTTCCGCTGTAATTAATTTATTGTAGAACAATCGAGAGAGAATGCTGGTGTTGTTAACCCGGGTTTTCCTAGGGTACGTTGTTATCGTATGATGTACGTATAAAAATAATAAAGAGCCTACGTACATGAGTAGCGTGACTGCCTTTTCAATAATATATTACATTTATCGCATCACATGTGCAAAATAAATGCTCTGAATGTAGACTTTTGAATAATTCGCTTATGATTTGATTAGTCTTAATAATTTATGTATTATTTTATATAATATGTGAATTATCAAGACTAATTATTAACACTTATTATAAATGTTAATAATTCACGTATGATTTAATTTGTTTTCTTATTTCACGGATGATTAAATTAGTGTTCAGGTAATGGGTTTTAATCCGTTTATTTTAATATTTGGGTAAATTGGTTTGAGCAAACCAATTATTTTTTTATTTAATATCTACTTCTTGGTTCGTCTTATCGTTTATTCTCTATGTTTTTTTTTTAAATTACTATTTTGGATAAAAACTACGCTCTCTCAATCAAACTACATTCTTTAAATTACAACTTTGCAAACACACTTTTATACAGATAACTACATTTTTGAACAGTACCTACCCGATGGAAGAATTAAAGAAAGAGTAAGAATTAACATTTGTACCTACATAGGTTCTTAAAAAAAATTATAAATTGAAAACTTCTTTTGGTCATGCTCAACATTTCATTCACGTTTATTTAGTGAACACATGTCATTACACGCAAGCTGCTATTATAATTTCTAGTTTACTCCGCCGTTACACATAAGTTTGCTATAATTTATAGCTACGCAATAATGTTTATAGGCAGTTGGGGCTTTTTATAGAAACTGACTTTGTTTGCTTAGAAAAAGTTCTTATGATAAAAACTGCAGTCTTGGGTTAAATTAAAAATTAAGTTTTATACTCCTTCATAAAAGAATAAAGTGTTTTTAAAAGGGTGAAAACTTATTCTGGTTATATTCAGTACAGATTAACTGGTATTTTTAAAGTTGTTTTTATTTCAAACAGTCTACAGAAAATTGGTTCCAATTACATGGTATTCTGCTCCTGTAGACTTATCAAAAGCCTTTGACAGTATGTGCAGCTTGGGTCACTTCAGCAGGTTGATGGAAGGTAAAGGGTGCGCGCTAAAAACTTGTTAGGGAGACCAATGTACTCTTTGAATGTTGAATAGTTTTAACATACATACATAATCATCACACTTGTTACACAAATGAGTTCAGCAGAATTGCACTTAGTGCTGAAATGTTACTTTGTATGTATAAGTTTAGCGAATATCTTACGAACTGAAAGTTGGCTTTTTAGAGAAATTGAACACGTTTTTAATGTAACGCTAAGGTATTTGTTACCGAAGAAGTTTTATTTAGAACAGTCAAAATGTATCTATCTGTTGATGTAAAAATGCATAAAAAATCAACTACATATATCTCTGATTCATACTTTTTATCCCAAGAACACATTCTGCTCTATTTTTTTCATTAATAATTGTTTAAGCTTACAACACAGATGAAAATAAAATCAAAACACACAACGTAATATTAGCATTAAACAACATCGTCTCTGAAGCCATTTTTAATCTCAGTTTTTAATTCAAAATAGCTGGCACTTACGTTTAATACGCCATTATGCTAATGTGAGCGATCGCAAATAGCCACGCACACTCACACAGAGCACCGAGCGCCCAGCGGCAGCGGCAGCGGTGGCGGGCTGAGAGCCCGGAGTAGGGTTACCATTGGGAAATTCGGAAAGTCCTGACAAAAATTAGGATATTTGCCATCCAGTCGGGCAAAGTTTTATTTGTCAGGGTTTTCGTAATAGGAGTCCGGAGTCTAGGTTTGTAGCCGTTTGATGGCAATAGGCTCGCTCGCCCCTTACGTGGGACTTAAACATCACTGGCGCAATGTGAGTGTACTATTATAGGAATACCTTCCTGACCCTTGCCTAACCCTTTGAGGATTACAAGCGTAATGTTCATAAGTTGTATAATAAAAGGTCGGACAAAGTACTGAGGGGGGTTCAAAAAGCCGACATGTTTGGACACATCCAGATGGGTGGTAACCCTAACCTGGAGTAATGAACGCGATGTATGGAGACCGCACGCCGTTACAACGTCAGCGCGAGCTGTTATAAAATGAATTGTGAGATACGAATTATTATTTTATAGCTTGAATGATAAAGTTTTCCTTCTTATGAAGGGGAGGAATTTGGTTGAGGCGGCGAACGCTCGGCTACCTAATTTGACCAAGAAGAATCAATTTTGTGTGTTTCACGGGTAATTTGTTGAAAGCTGCAGTATACTGTGAGGGTTTTGAGTTTGAGTGACTTTGAAGGACTTTGTTTTCTTTGGAATCTGGAACACGCTAAAAAAGAGCACCTCTTAACAGTGTTTAGATCCCTAACCAACATGTTTGTTAAATGCTAAAAGCTATATGCTGTATGTTAAAAGTCTGTCCCTAACGCCTAAAATACCCTTGGAATGCCGCAAGGCTATATCCTGAGTTCAAATAACATAGTGGAAAAGCAAGAACTTCATGTAAGAATCTTATCACAAAGTTTTGGTAATCGTTTTATATCTGAAAGCTGTATCCCGCAGCTCCGCGGGCGTCAAACCAAATAATTGGGTTCCGGTCTTTGGGGGATCGGATTCGATTCCGAATAATATGTACACACGTGCACGTACCTACAATAAGGTAGATTGTAAATGTAACAATACTGTATGTATTTTATAGTATTTTCTGCTTGGGAGTCATATTGTGACCCGTTTCTGAAGATTGGGGTTTGTGTCTTTCCGGCGTAATAAAAAGTTTAGGATTCTAGGTATGTTATTCTTATTATTGGATATCACCTCAGGTAGTTATGAGTGTACTGAGAAAGGAATGTTAGTGTAACGATAGTTAATGTTTGTAGTAGTAATATATTAATTTATTTAAAAGCGTGTCCATGGAGTTTCTTGCCCGTTCTTCTCCATAGGTACCTACTACGCTTTGGAATGGGCAACTATCTTCATATTTCTGACTGACCGACTCCTTGACAATTCAAAAGTACTATAAAGGGTAGTATTATAAATGGTTTAATTGAAATAAATGCTTTGAGTTTAGTATTTTCTAAAAGAGATAACTTTTTGTGAAGAGAATGTTCTCAATAAGTCAAATTCCAAATATACATATTTCTTAATGTCCCTTGGCAATCATCGCATTTCCGAAAACGAATGCTAATTTCCATGTCCATCAATTATTAGATCCTAGCTGCTCCCCGCGTTTTCCCCCATAAATTTTGATCCCGTGGGAGTATCGGGATAAAAAGTATGTATTAATCCAGGTTATAAACTATCTGTGTGCCAAATTTCATCCAAATCCGTTCAGTCGTTTTTGCGTGAAAGAGTAACAAATATCCATCCACACTCACAAACTTTCGCGTTTATAATATTAGTAGGATATTTTGTAAAATATTACTTAATTTAAGTTAGTACTTTATACTCGTAGTGGTTCTGTTTTGATTTTCTTTTCCTACAAATCAAACCAAACAACAGTAGAGTACACATTTTGATGACTTTAGTTGCCAAACTGCTCAAATGTCAATCAGAGAAACCAACAGTTGCCAAAAGATGCAGATACTCAATTTGTTCAGAAAATATTTCGACACATTAACTCGACATATTGAGAGAAAGCTATATAGCATCGTCAATACCGCACAGTCACGGTGCTATACACAAATATTGTGGCAGATAGTTATGTCAGTGCTCTCGATAAACATATTTACCATCAACAAGTGTTCGTATTGTATAAGGGGTTATTGTCCCTTCTTTCTTACATTATTCTTCGATAGATTTTATAAAAATAGAAGATTATCTCTACATCATTGCCTTGTTTATCTTTGGTATTTCAAGTTCCATCTTTGCTTGGGGGAAAGACTTTGAAAACTTTTTCTTTAGCTATATCCTTTATAAAAGAACCTGTCTTGAAACACGCTGATATAGAACCAAAGCCAATACATATAAAACAATATAATGACGAAATAATAACAAAATAAGTGAGACATCATCATCCTCCGTACGTGATAAGCGAAACGTGCTTCAAACTACTGAAGTTCCCAGTTCATGTCAATTAGTAGACTTCACATCTTATTTGGAAGTTAGCTGCAGGGCTGTTTCTGTAGTGTATGAAGACATTTTACTTCTACAGGTTTTGCATTGTTTTGCGCTTAGCAAGTGCAGTGCAATTATGAAAAGAATTGGGAATTAGTGCAGGACGCCATAATGTGACTTAATAATATGTTCATTGCCACTGTGACAAACGTGATACAATGCTATTCCGTTTACCTTTGCTGTAGTTGTGTTAGATTCTTCTTCTACTTCTACGTATAACTGTGCTAGAAGCACTTCGCCCGCGACTTCGTCTGCGAGGAATTCGAAAAAAAAAAAAGTGGCCTATGTTCATCAGACATAATTTCGGCTTCTAACGGTAAAACAATGTTTCAAATCGGTCCAGAAGTTTCGGAGCCTATTCAATACAAACAAACAATGAAATCTTTCCTCTTTATAATATTAATTAGTATAGATTAAAAAATGCCCAGGAAGTATCTATTACTGCGACAGTAAGTGTCTATTATTGACAACATTTATGCTCCAGAAGAGTTTTTTTTTGTTAATTACATTATTATTTACTGCTTACGAGTATAATTAAATGAAATAATTATATTTACAAGTACAAAAACACGCAGCGTGCTTACAACACTGCGTGTCCAATATGATAACGCATTCAGATACATTCTGGTCCTGCCTTGGCGGTGTGCTGCGTCTGGCATGTTTGCTGCAAACAGGGTAGATGACTTTCACGCACTCATGAGGAAGTAGCAGGCCTCCTTTATGAATCGAATACGTGAATCTGACAATGGAGTAGCAAGGGTCATACACGAGTTAAACTGTTTCTTCGTATAGGGCAATTAATTAATATTCCAGATTGTAATGTAATATTGGTATTAATAGTTTTGTAATCATGTAGAATTTATCATTAATGTTGTATTTTGTAATATTTTGTAATCTTCTGTAAATTCTATATGGGTGTATTTAGAAGAAAAAAAAACTTGATTCCCAATAAGTTTATTTCAATTAGGGAAGGGGGTCTCCATAACTTAGTTCTACTTAGTTTACCAGCGGTGCAGTTTTCGTTTCATCCAGGAGACCTGTTTGTTAGTATGTATACAGGGGGGTGGCAGGGTTCAGAACAAGATACAGAGCACGGAATACGAGTTGAAAAACCAAGTGGAAGTGCCAGTCAGTTAACCCACGTGCGTGTGTCACAATTATTCAATTATAACTAAATTACTTACTGACTTAATTTTGTATGAACAACAAATAAGCTTTTCGTGAACGTTGAATTTGTTGTTCATACAAAATTAAGTCTTATTACAACGGACGAAGGTTGTTATTATTTTACATAAATTCCGTATAATTGTGGTGAAAAGCGCGTGATAGCTGAGTGGACACTTCCACTTGTTTTTTTTTGTCTTTTCTGTGGTTCTGAATCATATGATTTTGATCCCCTTACGTTAAAAAAAATAATACATTTTTCCATACATTTTTAACGCGTAGGTATTGCACTTTTCGATGAAACAACAGGTTTTTCAAGTTTCTACGCTAGAGAGTCTAGAATCATATGCTGAATTCACGGTTTCAGTTAGCGCGTCCATGTCCCTGCCTCGCTGCACAGACACAGGTAGCAGAGACATGGATGCGCAAACTGATCGCGTTTACTCCCCTGAGGCCTTGCACTGAACCGCTTTGTGTGGAAAGTAATAGAACGGGAGTAAACGGAATTGTAGAGTTAAATGCGTCTTGTCAAGTTGCTTAGAGACTGTCGTGTCTTTGTTTTAAATTGTATATAACATGAAATGATGATTGCTTTCTTCTTTTGATTGTTAATGGTATTGCTCACCTTCACTCTTATTCAGCTTTTCTTAAATCTTTAACTGCCTCGTTGGTCTAGTGGTCGCAATCGCTACTGCTGAGCATGAGGTCCTGGGTTCGATTCCCAGGTCGGGCAACGTGTTATTGGGTTTTTCTATCTGGAATTTCTCAGTAGCAGCCCGAAGTCTGGATTTGTGCCCGGTAGATGGCAATAGGCTCGCCCCCTATTACATGGGACTTAAACATAACTGGCGAAATGTGGGTGTACTATAGGTACACCTCTGCCCAACCCTTCGGGGAAACAAGGCGTGATGTTATGTTATGTTTATGTTAAATCTTTAACTCGTTAATAATATTCTGTTTCTTTATTTTCAGAATATTTTTTCCTCATAGCCAATCAGGATTTTTTGGAGTGATCGTATCTCTTCATAAGCAAATTCCTGCGTTCTTTGACAAATATACGACGAAGTTTTCTTTTGTGTGTCATCAACAAATTCCGCGTATGAAGATATCTTCGGAAAGCGACCCGTTCTTCAAAACAAAACATACGAGTGGTCGATTATTACTTTCAGTTATGTTAAAGTTAGCTTAGAACATATTTTTTTCTGATTTGAAAGTATTTCCCGTAAGACCTGTCCTCTTATAATCTACGGTTGCTGCTACAAATATCACTAGACCAATACGTATAAATTATAAGTAACTAGCTTGTGCCATGGATCCTCTCGCGTGATCGTCGGAGATTATCCTACGGAAAGGTACTACCGGGATAAAAAGTATCCTATGTGTTAATCTAGGTTAGTAACTATCTGTTTGGTTTGCCAAATTTCATAGAAACCGTTCAGCCTTTTTTGCGTCAATGAGTAACAAATATTCAAGGATACAAACTTTCACATTTATAATATTACATAGTAGGAGTAAAAACTCTTTGCACTTAGAATCCTCATCACGAACGTCATTCCACATCGTCCAACTTAATCTTCGCCAAACTCATTGCACTTAGAATCCTCATCACGAACGTCATTCCACATCGTCCAACTTAATCTTCGCCAAACTCATTGCACTTAGAATCCTCATCACGAACGACATTCCACATTGTCCAACTTAATCTTCGCCAAACTCATTGCACTTAGAATCCTCTTCACGAACGTCATTCCACATCTTCCAACTTCATCTTCGCCAAACTCATTGCACTTAGAATCCTCAACACGAACGTCATTCCACATCGTCCAACTTAATCTTCGCCAAACTCATTGCACTTAGAATCCTCATCACGAACGTCATTCCACATCGTCCAACTTAATCATCGCCAAACTCATTGCACTTATAATCCTCATCACGAACGTCATTCCACATCGTCCAACTTAATCTTCGCCAAACATCCTCAAATGTCCACGTGCCGCCATTTCCTTTCATAAAACTAGCCAACTACAGAAAAAGATTACCGTTAAGGGTTGCTATTAAAGTGAAACTTTTCTAATTATTCTAATTCCGTGGTTTCAACTGTTAATTATTCTGACCTAATTAGTTCTGCTCAACGGTCTGTTGGCGTCATCTATAACGTGCCTCTTGGAACTGCATTAATGGTGTGGGGACTGTAGGTAATGGATGGGTCCTCACTCCGCCCCAATTGTCCGAAATTCAGGTACTTTTAATATCTCCTATATTTATTTTTTGTACGATTCTTTTCCCTTTAAAATCCATCCATTTAAAAGAAAATGCTTTTAGCGAAATGACCGCCTATTGTATTGTTCTTTTAATATTTTTTTGGGTACTTTTCCGCTTTGTTTACAGATGAACTCTTTCTCATCAGCTTAGTGATTGAAAGTCATTAAAACTAAATCAAAATTGTTGATTTCACGTAAACCTACACGGGCGCTTATGAAACGTCAGAAGCTAAATTCACGGTTCCAATTGGTTGTTTTCTATGGAGAAGAGCCGGTAAAAACTCCGCGGTCCAATCCACTCTCATTTATTTAGTATATTTCTTTCTGTTTGGGGACTATTCCTAGTTAAGTTAAAAATACATTGAACAACACCCCAGACGTGTCCAAATTTCACCTTCCTACTAATATTGTAAGCCCTAAAAAGTTCTTCGAACGAAAACTTTCTCGTTTTTGTTTCATAAAATGCCTTTTTACGACATATTGCTATCCAGCGTTTTAGGCATGCGCTAAAACGCTGGATGTAATAAACCCTCCTCTGAAAACTGTTGGGAGTGCTGGCCCTCACTCGAGGAATAAGGAAATAAGAATATAGAGTTGTTCCAAACTACGTTCATAATGTTTTTATTAAGGAAAGTCGGTGACAAATTGGAAATAATGCCTCGAAAAACTTGGAAAACACGAGGAGAAATTAGTAAAGTAGTTTTTTCTGTTGCTTTTGTAGGACTTGTGAGTTTTCTGTAACGTTTTTACGTGATATTTACGTTGATAACAGGTTTTGGATCACTAATTACCATTTTACTTAACGTGTCACAGCGGTCAATAGCTTGTTTAATCTCTTCTTTAGCTACAAGGACATTAAACTCATGTGAACCATATAAAACTTGCCAAATAAAACATACACACAGGTAAATCAACATCGTGGCAAATACATACATACAAAAAGTGCAGTGCACACTTGCGTGCGTGATACGCCGCGATAACCGCGCTCGGCGTACTGCGAATTGTACGGTTTTACAGAAGCGTGCGGTTTTATGATAAACCTTACGTTACGCCGGGAATTTAAAAGTTTTACGACCGTGTGCACGCTGCTTAAGGACCGGGATGCGGTATCATTATACATTTTCATAAATTTTATAAAATTGTAACTGTTGTTGTACGCTTGGAATTGAATATACAGACAAAATAACAGATAAGTTTGTATGCCGTCAGCAAAATCTTTGGCATCGCTCATCCGAGTTTGTCTTGCGTTTATACAGTTAGGTACTGTTCCGAAGCCTGACTACGTATTCTGTACGGGTTCTTACTTCCATACTTAAACTAACTCGATTGCTGTATAACATATTCGTGCATAATTACAAATAGCAATCCTATTTGTGCAGCAAATAGAATCCGTCCATGGCTTAGATATACCGATACATATTTATTAGCCGCTTATTGTACCGAAGCGAGCACAACCGTCTTGTGCGGGATTACACTTGGAATAGGATTAACTACGGCCTTTGTAGGCGCTGTAATAGGAAATGGAGGTAGTTGACGAACCCTGCAGGTATGTTGTGCACTTGTGTAACTAGCTTTATGTGACACTTTGTTGAAAGTTAGCGTAGTGGAAAATGGGAGAGGAGTTTGTCAGCGTCTTAATATTTCCTTGCGTACAATTATTATTCGTTTGGAAACTTAGGTTTCCGTGGTAGGAACCTAGACTGATATCCTTAGCAGCGTTAGGAATAAGAGTAGGGGCGCTTCTAGTCAGCAGTAGGTTTTCAGGCTTTTAAGAGGAAATACGATAATAAACAGTCTCCTTTTGTCTAAAAAAGTGACGTAGGTACCTGTGGGCCTAGCCCTAATCGAAGTGACATTCTATCAGCGATACCGATGATGGTTAAGTTAAAAAAGTAGGGGACAGTGGACTGTTGATGGTCGTAGAAATACGAAACGCTTTAAAACCGATTGCTACTTGCTTACGCCCTCTGACTCCTAACCCATTCTTAGGTAAGCTAAAATAGCTTTTGATTATACAGATGCAATACCACCTTCCTTTTCCAGACTATCACAATTCTAGAAGCAGTACCTCTAGGTTTATCGCGATACAAAGATAGGTGGCGCAGCACGGAGGGTGCGCCGACGCTGCGCCACGCCCATCCATTGGGCGCCGGAGGTCATGGAACTTGCTAATATACTTGAGTGGAACGTTCTACGTATTAACGCTGTAGTTTGTGAACTAGAAAAATATGTCGAAATTGTGAAATATTTGACGTTTGCTCCTGAAAAACGGCGAGCGAAAACTGTCTGAGAGAAAATTGGAAATTTACGAAATTTACGACTCTTGTTGCCTGTTTGAAGATTGTACAAGTTACGGACAACTAGATGCCTTACAAGTTTTCTCATTTCTTTATCCACTAGAGGGCCTGCTATGAATGCCTGATACTGCTGGGCATGAGCCTCCCGGAAGCATCGCCCGTTGTGGCACACCAGTGGTGGTTGCACCAGTCCTGTACTCACCGCTTCCAGCGAATGGATAATTGATTCCTCATTTGCATTCACTCTATTGGAATTCTGTTGTAGCATTTTATTTGTTGGAAACAACAATCTCATATCAAAACATGTCCCCACAAATCATTCATTGGCTACTGTTTCCTCCTCCGGTGTATACGCCACAGTCGCTCAGTCGCCCACAAAGCCTGCAGTATGCCGAATACGCCGCGTATTCGTAAACGTAGCCACTTATAGTGGTCCGCCGGGACGCCGCGCGCCGCGCGCCGCGCCGGACGGGACGCGCCGGACGGGACGCGCCGGACGGGACGCGCCGGACGGTACGAAATATGATTTGTGCGTGCCCGTTGCTGGGCTAGGGCTGTCGCTCGCTCCAACACTAAAAATATTTTGACTAAAGTGAAATTGATGAAAACAATTTCTGCAATTAGATTCTGTTGTAAATACAAGGTTCTATAAATTATGGTGGGAAGTTAGTAAGGGTCGATTTTGTGACATTATTCAGATCTTGGTCCTCGGTAGACCGATAACTTGGAAAAGGTCTTGGGAATCCTCTGAAAAGGGTGCTTGACGGTTGCCTCGCAGTGCACGAGTAGACGCCTCTCAGCTGAATGATGTTGTTGATGTTGATACTACTTAACTTTCTCCTCTGATTGTTTAAAGATTTTTTTCTGCAAATTTTGGAAATTAACTTGAGTTTCCAAGGTTTTGTAGCCTTGCCACTGCCAATGACAATGAAACACCCTTGGGTAATCGCTGTACAAAATATGATTTGTGCGTGCCCTAGGGTTGCCGCTAACGCTGTTTTAATTTACGGTAAAAGGGTGAGTTGTCGGAAATGTGTAAAGGGTTTTTTTTTTAATCGTGTCTTTGGTTTTTTAAACTTGTGTCTACACAATTTAATCTACGTATTGTTTCTAAATTTATTTAATATAACGGAGGTTTAAGTATTTAAACGGTGTTAGAGTGTATATTATCTATTTTGTCATGAACGCTATCTTCATCTTCTGGGATTTCAATCATCGGTTTGTCCGGTTTGTAAGAGCTATCAAAAGACTTTTAAGTAACCGTTACTCTTGGCACCCAAAATAAGATGCTGCTCAGAGTGACGAATTTTTCCGCGTTCAACTTAAAATTAATCGCTTTTTGAGCCTTCTCGTTACAAGTTTATAACCTATATGAAGGTTAACTTCTCAAATATAGCCAAGCTTTATGTCGTGAGCTAAGATAAATACTCACACGTAGATCTCTTGTGAAGTGCTTCCGATTTGCTTGTAACGAAATAAGAACACCGGAGTGGTAGTGGCGCCTAGAGAAGCACCACTTAGACTGGATGTATCGGATTACAGTTACGAGTCATTTACTCAGCGAGAATACCGTAAACAAGAACTGCTCTTTAGGTGTTCGATGAATTATATTGCCTTGGAGATAAATTAAATGTACATAGGTTTATTGATCTTATTTCTTAAAGTGTATCTTCTTGTATACTTAAGGCTCCGTGATCCGACAGAGACGACGCTTACTAGTTTTTTAAATCCACGGGAAACATACAAAAGAGTGTTATGTATGAAATTCTAAAAAATAAAACATCTTATTTAAGGATCTGGCGGACCTTTAATCGCTTTTAACAACACGATCGGATTAACTTTGCTGGATAGAGAAAATCCCAAAGTTACCCGTTTTCGTCATGTTTAATCAACAGTTTTTTTTCTTATTTTTTTATTAATATGAAAAGGTAGTA
This sequence comes from Dasypolia templi, assembly GCA_963555695.1. Classification (NCBI taxonomy): domain Eukaryota; kingdom Metazoa; phylum Arthropoda; class Insecta; order Lepidoptera; family Noctuidae; genus Dasypolia; species Dasypolia templi. Next base: position 1,109,538 of record OY743148.1, on the reverse strand, counting down.
ACATTGTTTAGCACAATGCGCTGAATTCGTCTTGATAAAATAATTAAAATAATTATCATGTAAATACCTACCAAAATCCGTGAGCGCAACTCGTGAGCCTACTTCAATAAGCTTCGGCTCGAGCGCCAGATCATTGGGCCTTAATAAAAATCTTAAAACCATTCAATGACAGACTGCGCAATGCACTGCCTAAGCCGCGGGGTCCAGAAGCATGAAATCTTGCGCAAGAGCTCCTTATGTAACGAAAATGAGTTTTTTTTTTTTATAATCTTCGAATAGGGATAAATAAGGAGTGAAAATTTGTGTAGAACTTTGAAATGTTTGCTGATGGCAAATCACATTGGGTCCACGGCTTGTTTTGTAGTAATCTGCTCATAATTATGTAAGTGTTTTATAATATTGGTAGAAAGAACTTGAGCGGTGGATTCTGGACACCTAGCCTGTCTTGTTTTGTTAGCATTATTCTTTGGCTGTTTGAGTTTAAGAAGACTTTTGGGATGTCCATGTTGAGAAGTAGGTGGTTTCCGTCTAGGACTCTAGGTAGATGTACATATTATATTTCGCTGTTATTATATTATCTACATTTCAGCAAAATAATCACCACCATTACACCTTAAGGCTCCAATATTGTGTAATAATAAAATAGTTTCTGGTTGGTGGCAGCCCTGAAACAATAGTGCGCCCGAGGGACGTCCCGATGCTGTCCCGAAATAGCCGTATCTTAGATAAGTTAGCCAAACTACGGCTACTGTACCGTTGACGTGCCTGCTTTAAACTATCTTATTGTGTATATGTACACTAAGATAATACAAAGCGGTTTCGTTCTGTTTATGGAGATCACATAAGTAAACTCTCAAATCGTTTTTGGTATTGTTTTGTGCGTAAATGTCAGTCCGGTCGGTATAGGAATATCTGGTTGGGCAGTTTAATAATAATAATAAAAACATGTTAAAAATAACATGAACACCAAATACACTGATAAAATTGAAAAATGAGGAAACTATGTTGACAAGATCAGCCGCACGTCGAGCACACCCACCACCTCTGGACTCATCGCCCAGCTCCGCCTCTCTGCCGCCGGTATCCAGCACTACTGTGATCGCTGTGACGACACCAGCCGCGGTATTTGCGTCGAGCTCGAGCGACGAGTATTTCTCCCCGCCCACGACGCCACCACCTGCTCGTCGACGAGGAGGACGCCGGCCGCCGGACGGCTTAGGACCTCGAGGCCCACCGGCCTCTGGTAGGGTCCCAGCTCCCGGCGGAAGTGTGCAGCGCATGAGATGGACACGATCCATCAATGAAAACGTCATGCGCTCATATTATGGGGCTACAGAGGGGGAAAACAATCTGACCGCGCACCGTGTCCGTATGCTCTCTCTTTTTCAGGTGCTTGAGCCAGCTGTCAACGTTTCGGCACGACTGTCGCATCAGGTACGGGTCATCCAACGTAATAATATGTTGGATGACACTGTGCTTGATCACCTGCGAAGTAAAATGCAGAGTAGCCATGTCATCGCCCCCCCCGTCGCAGACTGTTGTGGTGCTACCACAGTCCAACGCAAATCAAGCTGACGAGGGAAGTGATGTTAGGGCTACAAACGTAAGTACCCAGTGCAATGAGGAATTGAGGAGTGCTTTGGAGTGTGAGATTCGGGAATATCGGTTCATGTCGCCCGTACTTGGACCACGCTTACCTCGTTTGCCCATGCATAACAAAAATAGCGCTGGTGGCGGTCCTGGATTCGCAGTAAACTATTTTGATGACTGCGAAGACCTCACCGATACTCATTCGATTCTGTACAGCGCGGCTGTAGCGGCATGTCGTGTAGCTCACGTCAAAGGAGGTGTTTTTTTCCGGCCAAAACTAGTACCGATGTACATGTGAAATTCCTCCAAATAAAATGTGTTATTATCAGTATTTAAAAGCCTCCACTATTCGATAGATTAGGAAATAAAAGAACATAAAAAATCACTACCTCACATGACACGGTGAATAGAAACAAAAAATAAAACAAGGTAATTATCAGCCTTGGAGCACAGTCTTTTGGTAAGCTAACCAAACGCATAAATTAATCTGAAATATGAAACAAAAGTATAATTGCTAAATATTTCACCAAAATAATGTTCTAGGCAAAAAAAACTGCTTTTAATGCAAAAATAACATAATCATTACATTTTTAGGTTAAAATCTTTTTGATAACGAAACTTCAGAAGTGTATCACTACATTGCCAGATTAAAATACTTGGGTTACAAGTTATTAACATCTTTGAATAACAATTTCAGGTGGTACAAATGTCTAAATAAATCCAAGATATTTTTTTTCTGAATCTGCGATTTTTTTCCTGTATTTTCGTGCCTTTGTTCTTAAGGTACATTATTTGGCCACAGTTGTATGGAATAAAAAACACCTCCTTTGCCAATGACTCTAGAGCTACGCGACCGAAACCAACCATACCAGCTTGGCAGTGCAGAATTGAGCACCGTATTGGTGGGGCCAGAGCGCTCATCGGTAAACCAATCTGCTTCAGGGACGGCAATACTCGTCCAATAGTGATGCGCTTTTTTGAGGCGGGCGTTCTCAGGTACTGGTATTAGCTCTCAGAACTATATGTCCTGCGTCACAGAGCTCATCGACTTCCTGAAGCAGAAAGTGTATGCATGGGCTAACCTTATTCGTAGGTATAAGCGGCGAGTAGAGCGATACACTTAGAATCGCACCTTCCAGAGCGATGAAAGGTGGGTTTTAGGGGTTGGGAGCGGCCAAACCAAGGTGTGGCTGACAGGTGCCTGCCAGATGATGATGCCATGTGTTCTTTCTGGCGCAGTATCTGGTCGGTGCCTGTCAGTCACACCGAAGGTGATTGGGCTCGGGAAGTCGAGCTAGCCTGCAATCCAATACCAGAAATGGGGGCCATTACCATCTGGCCCCAAGATGTAGCTCGTGCAGTCCGTCCGTTGCCTAACTGGAAGTCTCCAGGGCCGGACGGGCTGCAGAACTTTTGGAACAAATGGTTCACAAGATCGCACGCTCGCTTGGCGGCCCAGTAACAGACGGCTTTGGAGTTTGGTTCGCTACCCCAGTTCCTAATAACAGGAGTTACCAACCTGCTCCATAAATCAGGTAGTACCGCGGAACCCAAAAATTATAGGTCGATCACGTGTTTACCGACGGTCTATAAAGTGCTTACATCAATTTTGAGAGCTAAAATTAAAAACATAGATACCAACTCCATCATGTCTGCCTCTCAAAATGGATGTAGGAACGGGTCCCGAGGTACAAAGAAGCTACTCCTCATTGATATGGCCATTAGCCAACATTTTCGTCGTTCCCGAAAGGATCTGTAGACATGTTGGATAGATTACAAGAAGGTCTATGACTCGGTGCCACATACGTGGCTCATGAGGGTGCCGGAGTTGTATAAAGTAGATGCAACTCTGCGCACCTTCTTGATGTCATGTATGGGGCGATGGAGGACGCTCCTTCGCTATCCAGGATGTCGTCGATGTCGCCAGGGTCATGCCAGTTTTGATGGACTCTTTCGGCATACTCAAAAGAACTCGACGCCCTGGATAGGAGGGTCCGTACACTGCTGACTGCAAACCGAATAAATCACCCACGGTCATTGGTAATGAGACTGTATATCCCGCGAAAGTGTGGAGGTCGAGGCTTTTTAAACAAGACCCTACACAATCGGGAGATGTGCAGTCTCAGGGAATATTTCCTAGAATCCGACGTGGGGATGCATCGTGACGTGGTCGCGGTGGACAAGGGCCTCATCCCGCTCTCCTTGTCTAAAGAGAGCTGGCGCAAACCTGAAGTGCTTGACACTAATGATCGCATGGAAGTGTGGCAGAGTAAGGAGCATCACGGATGCTTTTTCCGGGCCCTACCTGGACCCGATGTAGATATTCTAGCGTCCGTAGCCTGGCTGCGTTTCGGTGACCTTTTTGGAGAAACCGAAGGTTTTGTCTGTGCAATTATGGACGAAGTTATGATGACGAACAATTATCGGAGATTTATTATGAAAGACGGCACGGTTGACATCGGTCACCACATTATCTTCTCGTCCCACATACCGCAGTGTCTCAAGACGTAAGTCTTTGACCAGTTTGTGTTGCCAGTGATGACCTATGGTACTGAAACGTGGTCGCTCACAATGGGCCTTATCAGGAAGCTAAAAGTCACCCAAAGGGCAATGGAGAGGTCTATCTTTGGAGTTTCACTACGTGATCGAATCAGAAATGAAGAGATCCGCAGGAGAACCAAATAACCGACATAGCCCGAAGAATTGCCAAACTTAAGTGGCAGTGGGCAGGGCACATGCTCGCAGAACAGAATGCCGATGGGGCCGAAAGGTTCTGGAGCGGCGACCGTGAACCGGAAGACGTAGCGTTGGAATGCGTCTTTCGGCTGAATTGATGATGATGATGACTTACGTTTGTTTTTACAGGTGATCATCATCTATGGTCATGACTTATTGTGAAAGACGGCACGGTTGACATCGGTCACCGTCCGGGGGAATCAATAAGACACATGGTGTGGACATGACATGTGACATCCGGGTGTTCTCGTCTAGCTAACGAAGAGTAGACACAACCTTGTAGCCAGGATTATCCATCAGCAACTTGCTCTGAATTACAGCCTTGTGGAATCGGAAGTGCCGTACTACAGGTACGTGCCCGACCCAGTTCTCGAAAATGGAAATATCACATTGTACTGGGATCGATCCATCATCACTGACAGGAATATTGTTGCCAATAAGCCTGATATAGTGGTGGTGGATCGAGTAGAGCAGCGCACAATGATTGTTGACATAACGGTTCCGCATGACGGTAACCTCATGAAAGCCGAGAAAGATAAAGAAATCAAGTATCTTGATTTGGGTCGCGATGTTGCCGACATGTGGGATGTGGACTCAGCAATCATTGTGCCGATAGTTGTGACAGCCAATAGCTTAATAGCCAAGAGTGTCGACAAACACCTGAGGAGGCTCTCGTTGGGCAGCTGGATCAGAGCAAGGGCTCGATTCAGAAAGCGGTACTTCTGGACATGGCTCGCATTGTCAGGAGGTTCCTCTCTCTGGATCCCTGACCGCCAGTAGCTTGGACCCTGTTCCCGATACCGGTGGGATACTATTTATTATATTTTTAAATGTTTTTTTTTCTTCCGATGTTAAAAAACTATTTAAAAATGTAATTATTATTACGTTATACGTCAAACAGTTCGACTTATTGCTAGTCCTAATAAAATTGTTATTTATTATAAATTTAAAGTGATTAATATTATAAACTACATAGATAATATCATATGATACCTACGTAAGGGAAAATGTAGTGGATTTTAATTACCAAGTCACTGACAAAACAGATGTACTGTACAGAAAGTGGACGTCACAAACGTCATCTTAATATAAATCATTTAAAAACGGTCACAACGCCTACTTCATCAAAATTTAACTACCTTACTTTTGTGCTGGATAAGTGCGGTGAAAACAGTGCAAGGACTTTCTATTATTAGCATCATCAAAACAGCAACTGACTTTTGGACGCGACGCTGTCTCACGGCAACGGTTACCAGGGCTGCGCCAAAATGTCATAAGGCGGCGCGGCGCCCCAGGCTGCCAGCGCGACTGCGCCGCTGTCATTGTGCTTCAGTCAACCTCTGACAATTTTTATATGTCAATTTTGTTATTTTAATATTATTTTAGATTTTAAAGTTACCTAAAATTGTGTAGACGAAAAGTCGTGTAAGTAGTCTTTGTTTATTTATGCTGAATACTGACGACAGTAGTGACGCCGTACGAAGCGCCAGTCAACCTGCCACATCGCTGGATACCGTAGTGAGATGCCCTCATTGTCCCCAAGCACGTTTTTTTAAAGGTGAACGAGGCTTGAAGGTACATTTGGGGAAGAAACATAAACCCCACAATGTGCCTTCATCATGCCCGACAGTACAAACTTCCCTAACACCTGATTCACCCGCTCAACCCTTTTGGAAAACCCTTGCAACAAGTAAAACGTCAACTCCAGTTTTAAAGAGAGTTCCTCGTGGTGCGAGACCATCCGTGGCTTCCTGTTTAGCGCGTAGTATCCGCCTGGCCATCCGAGAGAACTCTATAAGTGCTTGGGAGCAATTACTCACCTTCCCGTTTAGAATTCTACATGTGCAAAAAAAATTGGCAAATAAAAAAACGTTAACAGCACAAATCAAAGATAATTGTAACATTTCGGCCCTAAATTTCGACCCTAAATTAACAGCGCCCCTCCCCCAAAGAGGCTTATTGCACCACGTGGAGTCTAAACTAGGCGAGGGTGATATCAAAGGTGCGGCTAGGATCATCTTTAGCAGCGATGTGGTTGCGCCGTACTCTCCAGAGACACTTACAGCTCTGGAGAGCAAACACCCCGCGCCGGCAGATGACCTCTCCTTCCCTGACCCACCCCATTCGGAATCTAACTCACTTGAAATTACAGCTCAAAAAGTATGCGCGGCTGTGTACTCCTTTCGAAGTGGCTCCGCCGGCGGCCTCGACGGCCTGACACCTCAACATCTCAAGGACTTAATGTGTTCAGGCGCCGGGGAGGCTGGTGAGACCCTTTTGAAGGAGCTGACGGCCCTCATCAATCTCATGCTCTCCGGCAATGTGAACGAAGCCGTCATTGATATTTTATACGGTGCAAATCTATGTGCCCTGCGCAAGAAGGATGGCGGCATTCGTCCCATTGCCGTAGGGTCCACTTACCGTCGTATCGCAGCCAAAATTTGCTGTGCTTTTTACAGCGAAACACTGGCCAGCAAATTCCAGCCCCTACAGCTGGGCTTTGGGTCTAAAGGGGGCTGTGAGGCTGCGGTACATGCATTATCCACTTTCCTCAATAGTGCTAAAGGTGAGGTCATCCTTAAGGTTGACATTAAGAATGCCTTCAATTCCGTAAACAGGGACACCTTGTTGGCAGAAGTTCAAAAAGAAATACCCAAAATTTACAGGTTTCTATATCAATGTTACAGGTACCCCTCTAAATTACTTTATAAAGACAACCTTTTAAAATCAGCTGTTGGTTGCCAACAGGGTGATCCTCTTGGGCCAGTCATTTTTAGTTTGGCAATAAATCCAATCATTCGACAGCTAAGTTCAAAATTCAACGTATGGTATTTGGATGACGGAACCCTAGGAGGTGATGTAGACACAGTCATAAAAGACTTAACTTTTTTAAAAGAAAAATTCAGTGTTATTGGCCTAGACCTTAACTTTTCAAAATGTGAAATTTATCTTCCCGAAACCACTGACAGACAGACTACCTTAGCAAAATTTTGTACCGTAGCACCAAACATCAAAATTACGGAAAGAGACTCTCTTCACCTCCTAGGGTCCCCAATTTTTGACGAATCCTTTCCAACGTTCGTTGAAGAAAAAATAAAAAAATTCAATGATGTCTCGGAAAGACTTTTCAAAATTAACGTTCATTCGGCCTTCACACTTATTCGATACTGCTGTTTTGGACCAAAATTTATATATAATCTTCGCTCCTCCCATCTGTGGAAACATTCACAACTTTTAGAAAAAGTAGACCAAGTTATTAGAAACACACTAACTTCGATCCTAAATGTGGCCCTGGACGACCGAGCGTGGCAGCAAGCCACACTTCCCATTCGCCTAGGTGGTCTCGGCGTCCGCAAAATTTCAAGTATAAGTTTACCGGCCTTCCTCTCCTCGGTCCACAGTACTGATAAATTAACCAGGAATATTTTATCTTCTTCACTGGTCGATTTTGAAGTACCGTGTTTGACCGATGCGTTGAACGCTTGGAAAATGGCTTGTCCCAATACGGCTTTCCCCGACAACCCGTCCTCCCAGAGACGGTGGGACGTGCCGCTCTGCAGTATTATACGGAATACCCTAATTAACACGTCACCTAATACTGTTGAGCGTGCCCGTCTTCTGGCTGTGGGAGAATGGGAGTCAGGCTTGTGGCTTCAGGCGCTCCCGTCATCCACCATAGGCACTATGATGGATGACTCTTCGTTTCGGCTCGCTACATGTCTCCGCTTGGGTGCACCTTGTGTTGCTCCGCATCGGTGTCACTGCGGTGAAGCTGTCGACAGTCTTGGGCACCATGGCCTGTCCTGTTACAGGAGCGCAGGTCGCATAGCACGGCACGCTAGCATCAACGATATTATTCGTCGAGCCCTTGTCACCGCCGGCGTACCTGCGGTTTTAGAACCAAACGGCTTGGTACGTGACGATGGAAAGAGACCAGACGGTATGACGTTGTTGCCTTGGAAGGTGGGTAGGCCTCTGGTGTGGGACGCAACCTGTGTCGATACCCTTGCTCCATCTCATGTTCCTAGCACGGCGAACTGTGCTGGCGCTGCTGCTGCGGCTGCTGAGACCCTCAAGCGGCGCAAATACTGTAACCTTATGGGTAACTACAGTTTTGAGCCGTTTGGGGTCGAAACGCTCGGGTCATGGGGCCCGAGTGCGCATCTAATTTTTAAACAAATTTCTCACCGACTAGTCGACACTTCACGTGACCAGAGGGCTGGGTTGTTCTTTGGACAAAGAATTAGCATTGCCATTCAGCGTGGCAATGCTGCCAGTCTTCTGGGCACTTTTCCAGATGACAGCGATGCGGACGAGTACTTCGACGCCTGAGTATTTTTTATATTAATTTGTATAGGTAGTTAGTTAGTTATTTAGTAATTTAATTTAGTTATAAATATGTTGTTATATTACGTATTAATTAATAAAATGTAATTTATAAGTTTTTAAATGAAAGGAGATAATAATAAAAGCTTTTATTGATTTCATAAAATAATAATAATACAAATTACATAACATAACATCACGCCTTGTTTCCCCGAAGGGTTGGGCAGAGGTGTACGTATAGCACATAATTAATCAAAATACATTCCAATTCAATTATAACCAATAATATCACAGTTAATAGAGTAGAGTAAATCCAAATTAATTAATTTAAAACTACATTCCAATCAAACTTTCGAATAATTATTAGTTTTAAATGTAAAGAAAAATCTGAAAAATAAATTAAGCCTTAAATTGAAATAATTAGCAACTGAGTATTATCGTTGGTACACAAGTTCGTAATAGTTAGTAATATTTTATTTTTATGTTTACAGAATTTTAATTTAATTGCTTATTCAATTATATTTAGGTAGTCTAGTTCGTTTAAAATACTTGCTGCAATTGGATTCGAAGTCTTGAAACACTTAAAAGTAAAAAAAAATAGATAGAAATGCTAATCGCATGAAAAAAAATATTGGGTTCATCTTAATCGTGTTTTTTGAAGAAAAACTTATTGGTGCTCGTGCGTTATGGTTATCCTATGCCTTGTGTTGGTTAAAGTTACGGCGAGTTAACCAATACGTTAACTTATTGTTGTCACATTTCTTTTCCGAAGATTAAGTACCGAAAGCGCATAGACTTTGGGGTAAAAAAACGATACGCCCAAAATGGAATATCAAACGCCGACAACATGTTGTTTGACTGTGTTGTCGGAGGCTATACATTACTGAAATAAATGTGCGGCACGGCTTTCTACTGTGTATTACTAGTATTTGTTCCTTAGTTTGTTTTCTAGTCACGTATACGAAAAGCTGTGACAATTTACAGACGTTTCTTCTTGTAACTCAGCAGGTGTAAGGCTTTTTCTGAAGGAAATCAGATGAATACGGAATTAGGGTTCTGTTCTTTTTGTTTTTGTTAAATCCTTGATTGTATTTGTTGGTGAAGATAAAGTATATATACCTACCTACCTATTGCTGTGATTGATCATGAACTCCCGTGGATACACAATCTGTTGGCGACGAAATTAATCTCACTTGTCACTGTGTACTGGTAAACAATGATTGGACAGATTGTTTCTTTGCTGAGTAGATGTGTAATAATAAACTATTATTACAATATAAATTACAAAAGGTAGAAAAATATATCGGGTTAACAAGTGACACTAATATTTTTCAGAAACATAGTAATGAAAATCAATTTTAAAGCTATATATTTCAGAAGTTACTCTTAGAATTAATTATAATAACGACATTAATTACTTGAAGTTACCTTAATATCTATCGAGGTTAGGATAATAAACATAGACTTCTTAGGTTTATACTAAATAATATATTTTATTTAGCACATGATGCACAGTAGGTAAGTTAAACGACAGCCAACATAATAGCGCCATCTGGTGTTACAGTAGAAAAATAAGCAGGCACAAACATTCACAGCATACAGCCAAGTTATTATTTAAAATTTAATCCAATAGTATCCTCTCCAGCATATATGATTTGGTTATCGTGTGGACAAAAGTTTTCCGCGCCGATGGGTCCCACTAATTGGGTCGTACGTGAGAATAGTCCTTGTTGCGCCCCAAGCGTGGGCCGCGCAGGCGCCCGCCGGGGGACACAGTCACAGTTGTAAGAGATTATTGCTTCTTTAAGGGTAACTGCACATCTGACTTAATTGGGACACTGGAGAAATTACAACTAGCTATGAATGGGTTTTAAAGTTTTTTTTTAGATTGAATGTTAATTACTAACATTAACTCTTTTTAGGATGCTTATCTGAAATCTGTTTTTTAGGGTTTAGTATCTCGAAAGGAAAAACTGAACCCTAACAGGATCACTTCCTTTTCCGTCTGTCAGTCTGTCAAGACCCTTTTTCTCACGAACGCGTGGAGGTATCAAATTGAAATTAATATCAAATACGTAGGTAAGTAAGCCTACGGTCCCTCAAAAATCTTAAAAATCAAGCTTCTTAGTCAAAATAATTTAAAAATGCGGCGATTTATGCGACATGTTTTGGTACTTGTAAATAAATAAAAACCGGGTACTTCCCGTTGACGTTGAATCGTGAAATTTGGCAAGCAGCGAGGTCTCACAGCACAAGTTAAGGAAAAAAGTCCGAAAATCGTTAATTTGTACAAACTTAGATTTGCAGTTGGAGAATTGACCGTGACGTATATCGATGTTTTGGAGAAGATTTTTTCAACTACAAAGTTGTTGACTACAAGATGTTTGTTTTGGGACAAACTATGGAACCCTTCATTGTGCGTTTTCACAATATTCATTGTATTTAACATAACATCAGGCCTATAATATCTGGCGACATGGAGGGTGCGATTGTCGCCACCCAGTGCTGGGCACGCCACAATAGCGGCGGTAAGTCCCCTCTTTGAGGAGTGGTTGGAGAGGCGCCACGGCGTCCTCACCTTCCGCCTGACACAGGTCCTCACCGGACACGGTTGTTTCGGGAGGTTCCTGTTTCGCATAAGGCGGGAGGAAACGCCCGGGTGTCACCATTGTGTGGATCGCCCGGAGGACACGGTGGAGCATACGGTGGAGGTATGCCCAGCTTGGGCGGAGCACCGCAGTGTCCTCGCGGAGGCGATTGGCGGCGGCGATCTCTCGCGTCCGGCCCTGGTCCAGGCCATGGTACGGAGCGAGAGGGAATGGCAAGCCGTCACCTCCTTCTGCGAAGCAGTAATGCTCGCGAAGGAGGAGGCGGAGCGGGTGAGGGAGAGAGCCTTGCGCCCTCATGCCCCCACTAACCGCCGCAGGAGACGCCCTGGGCGTCGGGAGTCGCCTGCAGATTCCCGGCCACCGTAGGCGCGGGCTTGCGGACGGCGAGTAATGGGTAGCTCGCCGTCCGGTAAGGACCAGGCCCGGGTCGACGGCGCGTTGTGTTCCACGCGCGCCTCAAAGAGATGTCAGCACATAGTGACGGGGTGCGATAGGGCCGATGCCTCAGGGTCGCGGGTTATTCTACAGAGAAAACCGTGGCCCTGGCACAGGCAACTGAAGGAACACGGGTGGGTTTTAGTCAGTAAAAGTCTGACACGCCCTCCCGCTCCACCCAGAGCGGGAGAAGTCATTTGATGATTTCCCACCCAAAAAAAAAAAAAAGGCCTATAATATCTGAAGGGTTAGGCTAGTGTACCTATTATAGTACACTCACATTTCGCCAGGAATGTATAAGTCCCAGGTACCAGTGGGCGAGCCTTTAACCGGGCACTAATCCTGACTCCGGCTGCTACTGAGAAATTATAATATTGTTGGTAATCAAAAGTCCTATTATTAATGACTTGTTTTAATCAGAGGTACCTAATGTACTAATTATAAACTGAATGCACAATCAAAACCTAAAAATGTGTGATTCATAAGTTCGCTCTGAATTTGTGAATCTTTGTGTAATTTTGTGAGCTCCCAAATATACGGATACTTACATTTCTATTATGAAAGGACTGTTCCTTTGAATATTTAGATATTATTTCTATTATGTAATAATACAGCTGCAAACTTTATGAAAGCGCTATTCATTGAGGCGAACCCATTTGGAAAGATTCCTTTGAATGGAATCTTAAGAAATATCTCTTGAGTATCTTATTTGTTTGAAAAGTTACCTATTTTGGCAATTAAAATTTTGTGAAACCTCCTCATACAGCCTGGCAAACGCTGTTGAACGTGGTAAATGTAAACAATTGTCCATACAACCCCCAACTTTTGACCCTAATTCGTCCTGAAGGGCCACAGGTCCTTATTGACCCTAATTCGTCCTGAAGGGCCACAGGTCCATAGGGACGGCCCATGTGACGTCAGATCCCGCGGCTATATTGACTTAAATAATGAAACTAAATCGTTCGGAATTGACGATAAACGAGGGTCCCACGTGTAACTTGACGTAATGCTATTAGCTTTAGAATTGATTTTCTGGGTTTGTTTGCTTGTGGGGGTTTCTCTGTTACGAGTTAAGACTTTAAATTAAATCCCTGATGGCAAACGATATTTAACGACTTTTTTTAAATAAAACTAACTACCTCTTTGATGTGCCGAGTTTAGTCCTTCAACGGTCAAGTCTCAAACGGTCGACAACGTTTACTTCAACGGGACCCTTTTACAAGCACACTACACCTTTAAATAAGTATTCAAAAGGGTTCTTTAACATCACACAATCCATCATTCAGAGTCTTCTAGAGAAACGTTCCAAATTCCAAATCATTCTTATCTTATGTAGTGGTAGTGGAAAGATAAATAAAGAAATTAATTGCATTCAACACTGAAGCAACATTCGCTAATTGTCTCGTTGTTTCAGTCTCTGACTCAGACGGGCATTGAACCCGTGATCTTGGTCTAATGATCACGCGTCGAGGAAGAATAATAATGAGAATTAATTGCTAAATCTCCACGTTAGTTAGTTAGTTTATTTCTGACACCCACACTCTGCCATTTACTTCGCAGTGGTTTTGAGGAACGGCCTGCTGTACTGCAGTAATCGAACTTAACTGAATCTCCGAACTGACAAAAGCTTTTCTCGATATATCAAGGTTCGGAGCACAATCCTAATGACAAAATATCTCCATTCTGAAGATTCTAACCGCTGACGATATGTGCCTCATGTCTGTCAGTATCGCGCATCTCCAAAGCTATGTTGACGCATGACATAAATCCTGCCAACGAATTTCTCTAGTTATAAGTGCTTCCTAGACGCAAGTCCTCAAACTGTAGTAGTTTGAGGACTTGCGTCTACACGAGGCTGCGAAGCTGAAAAAGCCACACTAAATCTAGATAGAAAACCACAAGTAATGCAGTTTAAATATCTTAGAAGCAACATTAGTCATGATAATACCCTAGCTTCGGAGATACCATCGCGTATTGCAAATGCCGCTGCAAACTTTGGGCGGCTTAATGATCGTATCTGGAAATCCCATGAGCTAGAGACAAACGTTTGTTTTTGCATTAATCTTACCTTTTCTTCTTTATGGCACAGAAACATGGTGCCTCTACAAAACAGAGATAAGGCAACTTGACACATTATACCTACGGTGTTTGAGATCCATCTTAAAACTTAAAAGGCAGGACCGCGTTCCTAATACGGGGCTTCTGCGCCGTTTTGGCAACTGGTATTATACGGAGGCTTTACTTATATAAGCAATCAGGTGGCGCGGATACGTCCTTCGCATGGAGGACCACCGATTACCCAAAGTGGTCTTCTACTCTGAGATGGCGGAAGGTAAGCGGAAGCATGGCGGTAAACATCTCCGCTATGAGGATGTGTTCAAGAGGCGTCTAAGCGCTATTTATCCAACAGATTGAGGGAGACTAGCTTCAAAAAGGTCGTCTTGGCGTTGTAGTCTACAAAAAAGTAAAATAAAAAAATAAAGCGCCTCGATATAAAAACGGAAAATACGTAAACAGACACCTGTAAGCCCTTCCTTACCTTTAAATCTGCCGGCCAACTCTATTGCATTAGTATTGGCAGGGTATTTTAAACAAAATTTGGTCTGACGAGTCATATTAGGGACTTAGCTAGGAAATAATAATTGCAAAGGGTCGTTTTTATCGAAATCGATAAGGAGGATTATACATCCAGCAAACCCTGGATAAACAGCCCCGCTACCCACCCAGCTATCAGCACGCGTACCATGATCACGACACATAGAAACGAGATTTGTCGACGGAAGAATAGACAAAATGACAGATAGAATAGAGAAGATGGCAGATATAATAGACAAAATGGCATAGAAAATTACAGATGAATAAAAGATGTTTGTCCTTTTATCGATTATATCTATTATTTTGTCTATTCTTTTATCGACAAAAGTTAAATTAATAAACCGCCCGTCGTAGTTCACTGCTCAACATAGGTCTTTCCAAATATCGCCAGAACACCGTATGTGGCCTCAACCGGTCGATCCATCTTGTCCGAGACTTTTACACTACGTTAGACAATATTGTTATCTGAAATATGAATGACAACGGTCCGGTTTGCCCGAGGAAAACGATCCATCATAAGCGGCTTTTTTCATGAAGAAAATATTCCGATCGAGAAATAAATGAAAGAAGTGATCTTGCTTTTCCGCGCCATTTCACTTAATTAAATATTAATACAATGCTATATGGGTAAGAAAATGTCGGAGTTATAACATTATTGGTACTATTTAGCTGTTGTCGGTGCAATCATATGTTTCTTTCTATTTCCTATAAATCCGCCGGCATTTCACTACTTCCTTCTTAGTCATCATCTTGGAGCATATCACCCACATATTTGGTATGTCTATACTTCTATAGGAACTGTTAAAAGCCATATCGGGCAGTTTTTGAGTTGGTTTTCGACAGCAAAGGACTTTTTTACCTTTCCTACTTCTAAATTTTTCTTGTAGACCTTAAGTTGTTGTGTGTAGTGAGTTGGACGACTTAGGGCTGATTTTACCAGAGTCAGATCTTTTATCGGTGGAATAAAATTGACGTCTGACAGTTCTACTATAGAAACACTGTCAAAAATTCCGAATTTCATCTTAGGATAAGACTTGTTCTAGGTAAATAAGTTTGGTGAAATTTGCTTTAACTAAGGCAGATAGTTTTATCATTCCATGTTTGATAAGTTCAGGTTCATATTGAAATATTTCACATTCACGCGTCCTTAAACTTGATTTTTTTCTGTAATTCCCAAATGAACATGAAACATAATGAAGCACCGCATTGGACTGATTTATCGAATCTCCCTCACGCATGACGCATGATCAATGAATTAGTGATTCGCATTGACAGGTGCCAATTGACCATTAATGCCGGCCCCGTTGGGAAAACAAGGCTACTGGCTGGGGGTATGGGCATGGGATATCAGATAATTAAAAAGAAAAAGATAAACTCCTTCTAGTAGGTACGTAATGAAACATTGATGACAATGTTGATAGAATAGTAAGACATGAAATGGTTTTTCACAGAGATTAAAATACCTCTGCCAAAGATCTGCCAATCATCACCAAAGTGCTAAAACAAACGAAAAACGTAGCAAACAGTATATAGAAATAACTTGGAAGCAGTTCAATTGACATGCTTGAAAATAGTGCAGTCTCAGGACTGTTTCCCATGGGCACGCCACAATAGTGGCGGTAAGTCCCCTCTTTGAGGAGTGGTTGGAGAGGTGCCACGGCGTCCTCACCTTCCGCCTGACACAGGTCCTCACCGGACACGGTTGTTTCGGAAGGTTCCTGTTTCGCATAAGGCGGGAGGAAACGCCCGGGTGTCACCATTGTGTGGATCGCCCGGAGGACACGGTGGAGCATACGGTGGAGGTATGCCCAGCTTGGGCGGAGCACCGCAGTGTCCTCGCGGAGGCGATTGGCGGCGGCGATCTCTCGCGTCCGGCCCTGGTCCAGGCCATGGTACGGAGCGAGAGGGAATGGAAAGCCGTCACCTCCTTCTGCGAAGCAGTAATGCTCGCAAAGGAGGAGGCGGAGCGGTTGAGGGAGAGAGCATTGCGCCCTCACGCCCCCATTAGCCGCCGCAGGAGACGCCCTGGGCGTCGGGAGTCGCCTGCAGATTCCCGGCCACCGTAGGCGCGGGCTTGCGGATGGCGAGCAATGGGTAGCTCGCCGTCCGGTAAGGACCAGGCCCGGGTCGACGACGCGTTGTGTTCCACGCGCGCCTCAAAGAGATGTCAGCACAAAGTGACGGGGTCCGATAGGGCCGACGCCTCAGGGTCGCGGGTTATTCCACAGAGAAAACCGTGGCCCTGGCACAGGCAACTGAAGGAACACGCGTGGGTTTTAGTCAGTAAAAGTCTGACACGCCCTCCCGCTCCACCCAGAGCGGGAGAAGTCATTTGATGATTTCCCACCCAAAAAAAAAGGACTGTTTCCCAGTCCATTTCCTGCCATGAATAGTACAGCAACGGACAGCAAATAAATAAAAACGTAAGAAACCAGCATGCGAAGAAAACATGAAATAAATGGAAAGGTATTTTATAAAACATCTCGGTTACGTCGCTGATTTCTGCGAAAACAATTTACGAGCACCACGAGATGGAATCAATTGTGCCTGACACTGTTGAATGAAGATCATGATTTCATAATAACTGGAGTATTGTCAGAGATCGAAAACACAGGAAAATAAGAAAAATATTTCTCGCCATAAAAGTTACAAGTATACATACAATAGGTACATGGCAAGTATTTGAACAAATTTTGTGGTGATCACAATAAGGTGCACAGCGAATTGACCCTAGTCCATGAACTAGGCGGGAACCTGTATCTCAGGGGATAGTGACATTCTCATATTATATTAGAACATTTGTGTGTCACTACTATATATAGTTCATCTTATTAGATACCGTTTGAGTGTGCAAGGCTTTGCAGGTTAGTTTGAAGATATGAGGTGAGTTGATGAATTTATATGGATATTTTATTGTTTGTGAAATCGAATTTTAGGGAGTTTTAGGGATTACATGGAAATGGCGGTTAAAAGTTACAAAACGGAGAATCTGTTTTGTTAACTCCAACCTTAATCAAGCACAACGAACGATCCATTAAGGTAAAACGGCAACTTATAAACGCAGTCAATTTTATAAATAAAGCTAACTAATCCACTTTTGCAAAGTAAGTGTAAACCAAAGACTAATGGAAGATAACGAAGCTAATAAAAACAACATACAGTAATAACAAAGTGGTTCACAATTTAGCGGTAGACAGCGCAAAGAAAAGTTTCTATGATAATAAAAACAAAGCACAAGGATAGCAAAACCGACAAATGGGTGCAATGTGAGCGGAAAGCGAAGTGGATGGTTGATTTAGAAAGTGTGCAGGACGGCATTTATTTGTAGGAAATATGTTATGAGGATGGTAATGGAATGGCTGAAGTCGATAAATATAATTTCGGGATAGGAAGATAAAATCAAAACAAATATTTTGAGTCGGTAAGAGATAGCTACAAATAATGAAGAAACAAAGAAACGATGGATGGACTTGTGAAAGATGATATGTCTGGAAAGGGGGGGGGACTGCCGGGGTGACGACTAATTGAAGAAGTATAGAAGAAAAAGAGATGTTGCGCCGGCCACAAATCAAATCAAATAATTTATTTGAGAAGAAGAAGAAAGAAAAGAAAGAAACGTTTATTTGCGGTAAACATGACGCAGTGATTGAACACAAACACCAAAAATAACAAGTTGGGGGAAAATATGCGTCACATCCACGCAAAACGGCCATCGCTCAGCTTAATGCTACGACCCTATCCGAGACAGAGCCCCAGCGCTGGTTTTCAGCGACAGCCGGCGTTGAATGACGTATTTGCACAATACATGTTTTAAAGGTGTAAAATGTACATTGTATTATAACATAATGAGGTTTGCTAATTAATATAATTATTAGCTACTAATCGCAACATTAAATATACAGAATAAATTTGAAATTTAATTATTTAATGGCAAAATAAGAAGAGAAAATACACAAGTCAAATCAAAATTTAAATAATCATTATATTTGTGGTGTCATTTCAGATACAATCAGTAATCTTTCATTTAAATAAGGTTAAATTGAAAAGTAACATTTTGCAACTAGGAATTCGTGCAAACCTAATTTGAATTGGTCCGTTTTGTGTAAGTTTGTGGTACTTTTTGGTTTGTTTGTTTGTTTGGCATCTCGCACGTCAACCTATGAGGTTGTCGTCTGCTTAAGCGGACTTGTGGTACTTTTTGGCAACTTATTGTATATTTTATGCGAATAAATTGGGAAAAGGACAGGTGAAGAGAAAACAACAAAGAAGTAGCTGCTCTTAGACTGTAAAAACACAAATTATAAAGTTACCATCAATGTAAAAGAAAAGTTAAACGTAACCTATAGTATCCGGCCATTGCCTACCTACTAGTATATTAAAACTTACCTACACGCCAAAACATCGCTGTGACGAGCACTGCCATTTGGCAGACCATCAAATTATCACAAAAAGTTATCTAACAGTTGTCTGAAACTACTTTAAAGCAAGCCAAAGCTTTTATTTAGATATAATCTTAAAACTACCTCTTCAGTGTTGCAATTACTATGTCGAGCATTGCTGTGCTGTGCTATGCTCGCTTTCCAAGCTATCAGTAGCACCGTGGGCATACGGCCAATTAGATTTACTCAGAGCGGAAATAGTAAAGAGTAGAGGAGGCATTACTGCAACCTCCTTTTAGCCATTGACCATAGACAAGCGTCAACCCTAGTGTTGAAAAGGCTGACTTATTATTTTGAAGTTCGATGTTATTCTTTGTTTTAAAAACGATAGATACCGAAACGCAATGTTAAATATGTTCTCAAATACGTAGGTGATATATCAACTTGTTCTAAAAAGCCTTCCTAAGAATTTGATTGATCAGTGATTTGTTGTGATTAGTCAACCAATTATGATTGGTAAAATTACAAGTTAAAAATATTTTGAAACGTAAGATTTGCTTAGCAAATATATGTATATTAGCAGCCGTTTCTGAGTTTAGAATTAGAAGTTGAGTACTTTTAAAACTCTATTTTAACATTAGTCAAGGTGAAAGCTCGTGACATTTTAATGTCTTTGCATAAATCGTAAGAACCCACAGCACATTCCTGGGAATTCTACGTAGTGTTTTCTCTTTGCCTTTTATTTGTTGTGTCGAGTATCTTGGCAACTTTGTTCACAGCATGCATTTTTCTTTTATTTTATCTGTTTACGAATTTATGCTGCGTGCAGCTTCTGTTCGTTGTTTTTTGGTCTCGTTTGCAATTTTTCCGCTGTTATTGAATAGATTCAGTTTTTTTTTGTGTTTTGCAATCTCGTTTGCAATTTTTTTAGTATCTTACTGTTTTTATGCATTCAATTTATTTGTTTCGTTTACTTGGATATAGATATGGTGAGATACGAAGTTACTATATATTTCTTCTAAGAATTTGAATCTTGAAATAAGCTGTCGGCCAGCTTCCATGATTCCAACCTCGCCTTGTGCGCACTATAATGATTATTGTTTTGTCTATGTGACAAGTTTGTCTGTCATTCTTAGATCTTTGACAGTAGTTAAATGAACCTCTCAATGTCACCAGAGAATAACTCAAATACTTGTAGTAATAAACAAAAAACACAAACAGAAAAATCACACAAACAAACAAGCAGTAGAAAACTCACAAAAAAATAAAAAAACCCTAGCCCTAAATTCTCGGAAGGTGTAATAAAATTAAACTTTCTAATAAATAAAAATAGTAATAACAAGACTGACAATCCAGCCACTCCCAGCTAATAAAAAAGTAAGCTCCAGAAAAAGTTAAAACAACCAATAACTTCATAACAATGGTACTACTAAGATACATAGAGTGGTTACGTGCAATGTCAGAACACTGTAGTCCTATGAAAGATATATCGAACTAAAAGAAGCCCTAAATAACGTAAAGTTCAACATTTTAATACTATCAGAAGTAAGATGTCTTGGAAATAAAATAGAAGACTATGGAGACCTAATACTTTGCTACACTGGAGATACAGCAGGACACCATGGAGTTGACTGTCAAACTGGACTTCGTAGTTTATAATACTACTAACCTAGAGAGCTGTATTGTTATATCAGAAAGAGTAGCTCTATTACTTTTGAACATATCTATACAATTACAAAACAACTTTAACACAAGTCTATGGACCAACTAAATCAGCCAGCGATGATGATATTGATACATTTTATATGACCCTCAACGAAGCCATGAAAATTGCGCACAAGGAAGTCTTAGTCACTACTTCACTACACTACTACACGACTATAATGCTAAAATAGGTCAACCCCGTGCCGACGAATACAGAAACGTAAACGAGGAAGACCACACACTCGCTGGGAGGACGAGAGATATAGCTGGATCACGCTGGACGGACGTAGCAAAAGACCGGGAAAGTTGGCAGTCTCTCGAGTTTGTTTTTAATATTTTTGGTAAACAAAGTAGAAAAAGAGAAATATAAGGCATTATTTTTTAAACTACAGTTTGTAAGACACGAAAGTCTGACATCATCAATAGCTCAATGTGAAATACTGGTATTCAACTGCCGGTGGACTGGAAGCTGAGCCCAAATTATTTGGAAGAAGGCAAGGCAGACAATGATGCCAATCTGTCAAGTATTAAAACAGTTTAAAAAACCTGCAAACAAGGCAATCTCTTGTCAGAGTTTTTCGAGTACCAGGGGCTTATGAAGTAGATGGTTATGTCGGAGACATGTATAATTACAATCACTGCTGCTACCCTCGTCCTTCCTTCTAGTCGTCGTAACACTGACATTGACATACGCTTACGTAGCGTCGCGCATCGGCGTACGGATTAGCGGCGTACTGCGCTTACGTCCCAACCTTCGCCGCTTGAAGCCCTATGGACGTAGGCATGTACTAATCGTTCACGGACGTGGTTATAATTACTGGTGTTTCAAGTAAAATAATTTCTTGGCCATTATATTCACAGTCTTGTTTATTTTGCAATTTTACATAATTATAACGGAACAATACCGGTTGACACAGACGCACTGAGTGAAGTTTTAGAAGGAAATAATTGCGTTGTCAACTTGTAAATAATTAAAATATTTAGTTTTTTTTTTAATTTGGGAAGCAGTACCGATGCCGACAATTATTCTGCCAATGTCAGGGGCGAAATGGAACAACATAAATAATTAAAAATACATCTCTACTAAGGCATGGTGTGGTGATGAGCCAGTGTACTGTGCAGGATTCTACAGGTATAAACATCAAACTTTGAGAAATCTAGGAAACTAACTTAAATAATTTAGAATATTACCCGTTTTTTTTTTTTTGTAATGGCATCTTGTAGGTCGACCTATGAGGTTGTCGTCTGCTTAAGCAGACTTGCCTGTGCCTCCATTAAAGTGAGATTTTGGTCTAGGATCACGCCTATGTATTACGCATAGTGATCGGGCTGGGAATATTACTTGCATATTAAACGAATTAATGTATGTTGTTAGCAATCACAAATGTATTTATAACTGTAATTTATTTGTTTCAGGTAAGGCGCAAAGTAAATTACAACAAAAAGGTGCTAAATGAGTGAGTTATAGCTCCTTGGGGAGACTTAATGTTAATGCCTTTCAGGATTATGGCCTAAAGTCTAGGTCTTTAGGAAAATGCTGGCTCATTCTTTACTTTTATAAGACGAATGTTGAAATCGTGGTAGGTAATGTGGCAGATAAGGTAATGGACACACTCTTCAGAGATAACTATCATGTCAGCATGACTGCCGGAGTCTTTTAAAATTAATGTAACATTTTTGTCTAATAATAATAAATTGGCCTTTGGCGAAAACAATAGGCCAGTGGCCATTGCCTCCTAAAGTAAAATAAATAAATAAGATGGATTTCTAAATACCTATAAAACCATCTTATTCATAATAAAGCCATTCGCATAATAAACCTGTTTTAGCTATCGAACTGTTTTGTCCCTTTCTGTCATTAACTTGACAGAAAGGGACAAAACTGAAACATAGTTGAAATAGGTTTAAGAAGCGAATGGCTTTATTATGAATAAGATGGTTTGTCTTTTAGTTAAGCGGTATCCCAGCCCGATCACTGTGTACGGTAAGCCGATCCCCTGGGAGAAGCAAGCCAAATACCTAGGCGTGATCCTCGATGAAAACCTTACCTTTAAGGCTCATATTAAGACGGTTTGCGCTCGCGCCTCCTTCGCTCTTAGCAGGCTCCACTTTGTACTGACAGCCCGTAGTAAACTGTCACTTAAATGCAAGCTGCGCATCTATACCGCAGTCATCCGTCCCATCATGACCTATGCCAGGGTTGTATTTGCGCACGCTCACCCACGTCATCTCCATAAGATGCAGACCCTCCAGAACCGTTTCCTCAGAAAGGTCACGGGTGCCCCCTTCTATGTCCGTAATATAAATCTCCACGTTGACCTTAAAATGCCTACCATAAACCAGTTCATGAAACGCTTATGGAAGCGATTCTTTGACTGTGGCATAAAACACCCAAATCCCCTGATTTCAGCGGCCGCCCGCTATACTCCCTCCCGCATAAGCAGTATTCGCCGACCAAGGCATACCCTAATCACCCCCGACGACCCCAATACCCTCCTCCACGAGAGCAGTAAGGCCACCAGCACTTTACACAAGCGCAAAACCAGATCGCCGTCCTACCATCCTACCGTCCTCGCCTCCGAGGCCCGCCGCGACGCCCAAATCCACGCCCCTCCCGACCCTTGCTCGAGCCAGCCCGCGCCGCTGAGCCTGTAGCTTAAAATTCGTCCCTAAATCACTCAAATCCTGATCTAGCTAGTCCCTTGCTGCCCTCTTCCAGCGACGCCCTAAGCCGAGGTTCGTACCCCACAGGGGGTGCCCTTAGCGTGTAGTCACTTAGTTTTTAGCTAGTATTTAAGTTTAGGTCCTGGCTGGAGGCCTTAATTTATTAGGGCAACCACAGGCAAGTCCGTTTAAGCAGACGACAACCTCATAGGTTGACCTGCGAGATGCCATTCCCAAAAAAATAAAAAGTTAAGCGGTATCAAACCGAGGGTAGAACCGGTATTTGCATTGTTTTTAACATGATTTTTGAAACTGTTAAACATGCTGTCTTTAGCAGTCAGCAAGTAAGCTTTTTGTAAAATGCTCGTAATTTTGTCGACATAGGTACCTTCTGCGAAACTTTCGTCGCTTAGTTTATACGCAGCTTTACCTAATTCTCATTTATTTATTTCGTCAAAAAACGAGCCTACCAAAGTAATAATCATTAAAGGTTTTTTCATTTCTCTGTACTGAAGTGTTGCGTCTCGATCGACGTAACGTTTGCGAGGCTTCAAGTGGATGTAATTTGAGAAAGATTGCCTCTTTGAGTGCCGAATAAAATGTTTCGCGAGTCACCAGTCATGTTTGAAGTAAGTAATTTTGTGTTCTGTCATCTACCTACGTTCTTTCAAGTATTACAAGTACCTCCTGTAAGGATTGAGAATGGCGATATTAAGAGAGCTCTTGGGCATTTACCTTGACAACATTTTGTCATACTTTTTCTCCTGAAAGTGGTTCCTTTACCTACGTATAAGTAATTATCGATACGATAACTCAATTTTTTTTTTACTCGTGCCAAAAATCGGTTATAAGCAGGACGATGAGTCTGGTGAGTCCCGCATTTTTAATAACACAAACCTTGTGAGATGGTGGTAGAGGTATTGGGTACCTAAGGGGTAGCCATACTAACAAAACACTGGTTATAAGCTTCGTAAGCACCTACATACATACATACATAGCATTTCCGTTTACGAGCCCAGTAGCCAAGTTTGACCAATTTCCTTAATTCTAACAAAACGAAAGGAAAGTAATTGGTACTAACCATGTTCTTCCTCTCAGGAGAATATCTTTACAAGAGAAACACTTTTCCTGAGTGTTGTTTTATACTTATAGTAAGTGTAATACCGAAATTGGAATGCCCATTCGACTTCCACGTTTTTTTGTTGCTTGCTAATTTAATTTGCGAACATGTTTTCAACAGGCGTTCTGTAATGTAGGTACTGAGATGTTGTAAGATTCTGCTGACTTATTGATGACGAGTATAGAATCATTTACAAATTAATTATGCCTACGGTCGGAGTCCTTTCGAAGGATTAATTAATAGGCATTACCTAATGTTGCTGCTGCGTTTGTCGCGCCACTTCTTCCCAGATAAAATACTAGGAAGAGGTTAAAGGTGGTTTTGAGGACTGTCTTATGTAATTTTGATGTTGCCTAGTTTGAATAAATGACTTTTGCTTCTTTTTATTATTGCTTCTATTCTATCCGTCTGCAAAACTATTCGTTTATGAACATAGGAACAACAAACCTGTGATTGCTAATCCTTCTGCAAAAAATCGTGAAAATAAGTATTTTCAGGTTCAACTTACCTACTTCTAGGTAGATCTTATCATAAACAGATATATTTTTGGTATTAGCAAGAAGTAATTGAATTCCAAACTATTTCAAACAACTTCAATCTATTAAGCTAAAGTACTTGATTGTAACTTAGCTGTAGGTAAGATAAATATGCTTAAAACACATACAGCCGGTGTTTCGTTTGACTTCGATTTCAGGCCGCGCGAGGTAAATTTAAATATTTGGTTACACCAGGTTAGTTAAATTAGATTTAATTTGGATACTATACTGATGATGACGAGAGACGATGTGGGTTTCTTAGTTGTTCTCGTTTTCTAGAGCTTATAGTTTTAGGGCTTACTTACAACTGGCTTTGGCCCGCGGCTTGGGCCGCGTGAATGTCGGAAATTATCCCATACTAACGGAATTAAAATTATTTTATGTGTTAATCCAGGTTATAAACTACATGTGTGCCAAATTTCATTCAAAACCGTTCATTCGTTTTGCGTGGTTGAGTAACAAACATACAAACTTTCACATTTATAATATTACTAGCTGTTGCCTGCGACTTCGTCTGCGCTCCGGGGTGAAAACCAGCATATGTCCTTATCCAAGCCAGGGGTCAAGTGGGTGACAAAAGCAGCCTATGTCCTTATCCAAGCCAGGGGTCAAGTGGGTGACAAAACCAGCATATGTCCTTATCCAAGCCAGGGGTCAAGTGGGTGACAAAAGCAGCCTATGTCCTTATCCAAGCCAGGGGTCACGTGGGTGACAAAAGCAGCCTATGTCCTTATCCGAGCCAGGGGTCACGTGGGTGACAAAAGCAGCCTATGTCCTTATCCGAGCCAGGGGTCACGTGGGTGACAAAAGCAGCCTATGTCCTTATCCGAGCCAGGGGTCACGTGGGTGACAAAAGCAGCCTATGTCCTTATCCAAGCCAGAGGCCACGTGGGTGACAAAAGCAGCCTATGTCCTTATCCAAGCCAGGGGTCACGTGGGTGACAAAAGCAGCCTATGTCCTTATCCGAGCCAGGGGTCACGTGGGTGACAAAAGCAGCCTATGTCCTTATCCGAGCCAGGGGTCACGTGGGTGACAAAAGCAGCCTATGTCCTTATCCAAGCCAGGGGCCACGTGGGTGACAAAAGCAGCCTATGTCCTTATCCAAGCCAGGGGTCACGTGGGTGACAAAAGCAGCCTATGTCCTTATCCGAGCCAGGGGTCACGTGGGTGACAAAAGCAGCCTATGTCCTTATCCGAGCCAGGGGTCACGTGGGTGACAAAAGCAGCCTATGTCCTTATCCAAGCCAGGGGTCACGTGGGTGACAAAAGCAGCCTATGTCCTTATCCAAGACACATTCCATCCAAATCCAATTTTTTATAAATCATATCTATTCTAATTGTATTCTTCCGACCTTAACCTATGGTGCACAGACTTGGTCTTTGACTAACATCCAGAAGTCCAAACTCAAGGTCTGCCAACGAGCAATAGAGCGCAGTAAACTGTGCGTTAAATTAAGGGACCATTTTCGAATCACAATACTGCGCTTCAAAACAAACATAGCTCACGTGGCTCAAAAGACTTAAATGGGACTGGACAGGACATGTTTGCCGAATGCCGACCAAAATGTGGGCCCAAATAACACAGAACTGGTGCCCTGAGACATTGAGGCGGGGTCGCGGCAGACCACGTAGGAGCTGGCGGGACGTGCTGGACAGGTTCCGTGAGAACTGGAAAGAGGAGGCGCGGGCTCGCGAAAGGTGGAAGGAGTGGAGGGAGGCCTTTGCCCATGTGTAGGACAGTACAGGCTAGTAAAAAAAAAAATGTTTTATAAGTACTTGCTTTATATTCTAAGTCGGTAGGGACTGTTTATTTTATTTTGTTACCTATAGTAGGTACTTATCATTAAACCTGACTTGGTTTCCGTACGTCCTTTTCGGGTGACCACTGAAAATCAGCGCTGTGCTGTGGCCCGCCATAGCACAGCATTATTTATGCGCGTGTTTCTATGACAAATAAATCTATTTTTCTTTCTTCATCTCTTTCAACCATAAAATAAAAATTAACCTTAATAACACGAACTGTAAATAACAAACATGTAAATCAACATGGATTCTATTTCGTACGATGATGGCCGTCAATTAATACATTCGTACGATGATGGCCGTCAGTTAATACATTCGTACGATGATGGCCGTCAATTAATACATTCGTACGATGATGGCCGTCAGTTAATACATTCGTACGATGATGGCCGTCAGTTAATACATTCGTACGATGATGGCCGTCAGTTAATACATTCGTACGATGATGGCCGTCAGTTAATACATTCGTACGATGATGGCCGTCAGTTAATACATTCGTACGATGATGGCCGTCAGTTAATACATTCGTACGATGATGGCCGTCAGTTAATACATTCGTACGATGATGGCCGTCAGTTAATACATTCGTACGATGATGGCCGTCAATTAATACATTCGTACGATGATGGCCGTCAATTAATACGTTCGGCTCCCATTTATTTGTAATCAATTAATTTAATTGGATTCCAATGAAATTAATTGCGACAACCTATCCAATCGGACCCAAATATCATTTGATTGATTTTCATCTATCAAATATCCAGCCAATTATGCTCTGAATCCCATAGATTATACCTATAATGTGTTACCATTAATATTCAATTCTCACATAACCTGATTAATGGTAATCCTTTACTCAGTAACTGTGACATGTTTTCAAATAAATGTGAAAAGTTATATCTGATCAATATCTAATGCGCAACACTTTGTAACCAATATGTTGAGCTGGTGAGCATCACATATTATTGAGCCTTTTATTATAAAGGTACGTAAATGTAATTGTGTAAGCGATAACGGTGAGTAATAAATGTCACATTCGAGTTATTGGGTTCTGCAGGTACCTATTTGATGTTTCATCGGAAGGTGGATCTAGGGACGACGTAAAAATGATATTAATATCTCGTGTTGGGTTTCGTTTTGAATAATACGAAATACGATTAATATGACGAATTGTGTTCTTGTTGGTTCTCTAGCTATGTATTTAATCGAGCCTCAACCTCAAATAGATCCCATTTTGCTTTCCTAAAAATATTATTGAACACTAATATAACAATTCTCTCTTGGTGAACCGAAAATATTCCTAATATGGTGTCCTAACAATACTAAATATCCAAGTAACTGTGACCAACTTGGGTGCACTTACGCTGGGCGCTACCGTGGCACCGCTCGCTCGGCTGCGCGCGGTTTTTCACAATTCTACCCATTTGGTCGGGGTGCCATAGCTTACTTAATGCGACCAACTATGAACGTGCCATGGCTCATACTGAACTGAATATTGTATACCTACAATAGATCTAACGTTTCCTTTGTAAGGGTATTGGTTTCTTGATCTTCTAAGGATTCTTATATTCTATTGCTCGGGATGAAGTGAAAAAGACTTGGACGGTTGGTCTATAAAGTCCCATTGCATGAAGTTCTCCTTGTTGTGTTGTTTTTTTATCAGCCTGCATAGTTCTTCCTCTAAGATAATTGCTTCTTCTCATATTGAGAAGGAAAGAGCATACTACCTCGTACATTAAAGCTAAGGACTTTAATTGTGGGTATAGTACATACATACATACATAAACTCACGCCTTCCTCCCATGGGGGTAGGCAGAAACCACAGAACGCCACCTGCTACGTTCCTTACATACTCCCTTTGCCTCGTTTACGTTCATACATCTGGTCATACACGAGCGCCGGTTGAGAGTACTTCGCACCTGACCTTTCTGAAGAACATCAGACAGGGTATAGTAAGCAATACGATTGACGATTCTTATTGAACAGATCTAAGTTTTATAGCAATGTATTTGCGAAGGTAAAATCACCTTTCATTGCATTACGCAAAAATCTACCGAAAATAACATCTGTTGATTCAAGCGTAACACAAATTGCCCTTTGACATAACTGTTGTATTACGAGAGCGAACATTCAAATACCTCCCCGTTTTATTTACACATTCATTACAAGTATTACATAAAAAATCGTCGAAACGACACATGAAATGTAGGCAAAAGCAAAAGCACAAACTCATCGTGTAATTTATTCGTATTCGTATGACGAATCAGAAGAACTGATATCATCTATTCCTCACGAGGCGACTAAGTGAACTCCACCAGTTCACAAGACCCCTGACTTCTTTAAGTTTCAAAGACAGTGTCAAGTATGAGAGGTGTCCCCAAATTGGTTCCGCCACCGAAACATTATTCCACCAACTGTTTGACGTCATCATTTGTCAAGTTTTATTAAAGTTCTTCTTTCTATATTTTTACCAGTTGTTTAGACACCGAAAAGCTTTACATTTTTCACGAAAACATGAAAAGGGTAAATCCTACCATTTATTCATATTTACAAATGGTCGCGGCAAAGTCGTAACCGAGGTTGAATGGGACCCTTATCCATATTTTCCCATTAAAACAGTACTTTCTTCGAATCGAATACAATCAGTAATATTTTCCCGTTTAAGAATGGTTCTTCAGGGAATGGTTTTAGGAAACATTTTGTTCGCGAAATACTAAATTGATGGCAGACGAACTTCCACGTTATATTATGACAATTGCTACTTCCGAAAAGTTTTTCCTGATATATAGTTCTTTGATCGCTGTTCGACAACACATTGTAGAAGAATAAGAAGTACAAGTGGTCTAAATAAATATATTCACTTAATAAAGAAGTTAGTGAACGACCGAACCAAACATAACATTCTGTGCGAGCGAACTCAATCCTTAAAAGAGATAAATCCTCACGAGCGCCCGACTGGCGCGGCGCCGCCTGCTGACATACAGTAGCTCTTTAAAGGCATCATACACAACGTTGCGGTTGTAAAACGTCAAACATTTTTAAGTTTTAAACTCTTTATTTTCTACAAAGTAATGTACAACCGGCCTTCCGGGCCGAAATAAAACGTGTGAACGTGACGCTTCTTCGAAACGTTTACATATCTGTGTGTTTCCCTCACCTTGCAGGTTGCAGACAGATTTATTTGCAAAGTTCTGCACTTTCTTCATGTGCAAACATTAATCGAATGGAGTAGTTAATTAAAACAAAATATTGGCTGTTCGGGCAAGTTTTCACCTTTTTGTACAAATAACTTTGATTACTCCTTTGAATTCAACAGCATGCAGTTGCGTCTCTTTTGAACGCGATTCAATTAATTTCAAACTAAGAGCGATTCGATGTTGGATTTAGAACTGCTGGTTCTGTACGTAGTTAGACAAGTTTGTAAGAAAATAGAAAACTCAATTAATGTTTTTAGCAAAGGATCTGAGTTCGTGTGTTTACTGACTAAGTTTATAACGATGTGATGATTTCTCGGTGTTTTGCTTTCACTCGTGATGGTCTACACTACATCGTGAAACAAAAGTCGACACATGAACTCGACTGTTCACCACCACATGAGTGCAAATATGTTCCCATAATAGACCAACCGTGTTTTAAACCAATTCTTTCAGTTTCCCGCACATAATTTACCACACTG
Organism: Dasypolia templi; assembly: GCA_963555695.1. NCBI lineage: Eukaryota > Metazoa > Arthropoda > Insecta > Lepidoptera > Noctuidae > Dasypolia > Dasypolia templi. The sequence continues at coordinate 1,079,364 of OY743148.1, read as the reverse complement.
CTTGCGGAGAATCGTTTCACTCGCTTTTTTCCTTAAAAATTGTCGCCTGGCTCACGAACCAAATTTTTCCTTTGTCACTTGCTCTTTGCCGTTGAACCTCCCTTTGTGCTCAACCCCTCTCACATACTGCCATTAACTACATAGGATATGGTCACAGTATTCAAAAAGAACAGAAGTTCCATTCTTTCCAATCGCGGTATTATAACTACTGAGATACTTGAATTTTCATTGAAAACACAACGAAGAATTCTAGTTTGAAATTTTGCCTAAAATGTAAGTTCCAGTTTCTAGTTTCTTCATAATTTCTTTCAAAGTAGTTGTAACTTTAGAGCGCTTGCTTGCACTTCTGGGAGTGTTAGCTAGAATATCTAGTTTGCGGCATTTCTGCTTTTTACTGTCTTGAGCTTGAATTTTACACAAACTGTAGCTTTTTCTTGCGGAGCAATATTATGTTATGGGTGCGAAGACTTTCGGGCATAAAGCTTGTACACTGTTCACTCTGTAAGCATGATCGATCTTACAGACATCAACAAAGTATTTTTAATGACTGTCTCTAACAGTACACAAGACATTTTTGTTTACTAGCTAATAATTAAAAAAAATATATGTAACCAACACAGCAAGACTGAGTAATGACGTTAAAGTAATTTTAATAATAATTATATTGTCCCACTGCAGGGCAAAGCACTCCCTCCCCTCTTCCCATCCCGGTCTACTGCGCGTGCGGGCCAATCCTTCATCCCGCCCTCTCTTTTTGAGTCTGCCGCGTAGTCGATTCCTGTTGTTTTTGCGAATTAATTCTCAGACATGCGACAGATGTGGCCAGCCCAGTTCCACTTTAGTCCAGCAGCTATGCTGCCAGCGTCCGCTGTTTGTGTTCTCGAACATTTTATAATAGCTTGACAAAAAGACTCGTTACGAGCAAGTCTAGTCCACCTTCTGCACGTTTCTTTTCTTGTGATGTGATGCTCCGTTTAATCTCATATTGGTAATGTGCGTCCTTAATGTCTGTGTTGCCAGCGTGCGTATTCCTCCCATGTTTGAGGGTAATTTGGGTCTATGGGTGATCAACTTTATGATCATCGCGGGTTTAAGGAAAATATAGTGCCTTCTCTGTAGAGCAGTTAGCAAGCAAAAGTAAATGGAAACGGTTATCTTTTTTTCCACGGTTTCTTACTTAGTTAGGTAAGCTTTCACCAACATTTTCAGAAAAGTATAAGGGATAAGGAAGGGTAGAGGGAAGTAAGGAGCTCAGAGCGATCGTTATTTTTTTATTACTTGATGCGAGGATCACTGGGTGGGCGTTCTAAAACAGACAGATTTCAATTAAAGTTCAAATAACGATTTCCATATAAATTTTCAATGTACCTATGTAGGTTAATCAGCTCAACAGCTGCCATATTGAAATACAATAATACCCAGATCAAACATGTCAAACGCTTGCAACCCTCGCTCGCAGTTCTCATCAAGTGAAGATACTCGTAGATCACTTCCACAGCACGTTATTATGTCGCAGTTATTAGATTGTACACCTTTGACAACTCGAGCACGATAATGTAGGAAGCTTCAATGTCACATTGTAACTTAGTGACTTTGATGCCACTGGAGCGGAGCCTCAAGAGTTTTCAGACATAGTCGAAAGCGGCTTGCAGAGTGTACGTAGATTTTTGCTCAAAGAGTTTGCTCTTTTACTTTTGCAGTAGACGAGACTTGTCATTGGAGAAGAACAATAGATTCGTTTATTACAGAATTTTCTGAGAATAACTTGGTACTTGTAAATGTACGGTTTTTTTTGTCTGAAAAAGAAAAGCTGATACCGTAGTTGGAAGGCTGAAGGTTGAAGAAAGGATTGTAGTGTCTTATCTTATTGTATAAAATAAAGTTCTTCTAACTGAACAGACAGCTGTGCTGCTGCGGAGTTTGTGGCGCCCCTTCTTCCCAGCTAAAGCACCAGGAAGTCGTAAATTGCGTGCGTTTTGTACTGTCTTATTTTATTTTGACGTTCAAAAAGTGCTGATTATAGCCTAGCCTAGTTTGAATAAATGACTTTTGATTTTGATCTAACGTATATTTTATGTGTAAAAAACGAGTTTTTCGTAAGTTCGTTTTGAATAATCTTACATATTTATCAACGGTATAAACTTTTGCAGTGAATCTTGGGGTTCTATTAAATGTAATTTCACATAATTATCTTTGCCTGTAACCAGAGACCACGATTTTTACTTTCCACGGTAATCCATAAGCAAATTATATATGTCGGCAGTGTTTCATGGCTCGGTTCTCTAATAACTGGCGGAGTTATATCGTTCAGCACGCGACGGGGACATTATCGTGAACTTGAAATGTTTCGCTATGTCCTGTTCCAATTATATTTATTTGCATGTTATTTTTTTAACGTTTGCCATGGCATGTTTTGGACGAGAATACGCCACTCTTGTTCAGACGTGGTTAAACTTCAATTAACTTTTATAACTTGAATTACATATATTACAATTATTTGCGGAGCGCCCATCAGCACTAAGGTAGGCCACTTATAGATTGTGGAGTATCCACTATGTGCGAATGCCACAATCTTCATGATAGTAGCAAACGTAACATGACTTTCAGACATCTTTCATGTAATTTAAGTTCGCTGAAAACAGGTTTGAATTTTAAACACGAGCACTAAAATAAAACCTAACATTACACTGTAGCAGAACGTGCCCATTTTTAATAATAACATCCTCTAATACAAGTCACAAGGCAAGCTATCACTTTACGTATATTGTAACTAGGGAGCTACAACATAGCGTAAGTCCTTTCCTAGTTTCACAGGCTTCCTAAAACTAGTCAATAAAAACAGGAGTGGTGGTAGGTACCTCCATAGTGGATCGGCGTCGGAGCGCGCTAACGAAGTTGCAGCAACACAATAAAACGAGTTGCTGCAACACAATACGTGCTGCAGCAACCGACCGTCGATAAAACAATATATGTAGGGTTGTCACTGGCCACTTTATTGGGTTATACAACGAAATATGGTGTGATTGTATTGAGTTATGGGTTGTCAAACGCGGAAATGCCGATCTGAAATTACTTGGGATTAGATGGATGACACAGATTCGTGTATGCGCTGCCGATATTCAGTTTGATTCGTGTTTTGCTCAGCGTTTTAGCTTGAAGCATCTCACTTAAACAGTATTGCTTTAATATGTTGACAGATACGCTATACCTACTATATCTTAACTATAATAAAATGTTACAACACTGATATTATTTCTTTGGCATATTGCAAGTGTGTAGCAATTTACCTAAACGGCCATTTTCCAAATAATATTAAAGCTAACCTTAACACCCACCTTGAATGATCCTCTTTTATTTCATAACATTAAAGAAGAAAATCTGCAAACATTCAGCTGAAAGCCTCAAAAAAGAAAGCACAAAGCAATGCCCTCGAAAAATCTGGGTTGTTTAAAACTCGTGAAATATGTGTCACTGTCAACCTTATACAGTTGGTAAGTGGGTCAGTGCCGGTACTACCGAGTATCAAACCGAATTTATGTTTACCATTGCCACAGCACGGCCGGTCGCTAAACTTATGTACACTGCCCGCTCCGTTTCCGATTACATTGCCGCCTACTCGACCGACGAGCAATGGATAGCGTACATTTAAAAGTGTTGTTGATTCACTCAGTTTGTTTATTACTTAATGTGGGTTTGATTTATTTTATGGGGCTCGGTTTCGCGGATTTTGGGTATTGTTGCTAACGGGTGAAGCTACTTTTATTTTTGGATTTTGTGCTATTTGCATAAAAGTAAAAGAAAATGAGTTTTTAAGTACTGTTATCTGACAGTTGCTTGTTCCGTCTATGAAAATCTAACATGAAGCATCAAATTTTCAACTTTTTTATAAAAGCCATTATAAACTAGATATTCGGTCATTATGAGTGGAACTGAAAGACAATTCTTGTACAAAAAAAAAACAAGTCGCCATCTGCTGAGTTGACTGCTGACAGTCAATGTCAAAAATTTAAGCAGTTAGACGTTTTTTTAGAAGACAGGAACTGTCTGGGCACCTTTTCGTGTTCATAATTAAGCTGACACAATTTCATGAACCCCGATAACCCGCATAATAAAAAACGTAAGAACGTCCCCATAATGCTCTGAAACTCTCGTCACTAAATAACCAGCAGTAAAACTGAGGTTTATGAGATTATACTGGGAGCTGCGGAGACGCAGTTGTTATGCATTTGACGGCAGGCAATGCTCCGGGGCATCGTGTTATCAACAAGTAATGTTCTGCTGTACTTGGCTACGTAGGTTTACGTGAAGATGGCTGGGTGTATGGGTGGCTAAATTATATCCACACAGTGGAGAAAATCGTTTTCTCTGTTCTGCATAACCAAGAGTTTCAGATTCAAACAATGTCACACTTTAGAAATCGTGGTTGACTCCGTTCGCTATCCAACATAATCATGATTAGTTGATTGGTTTATAAAATCGTCCTAATAGGCCAAATGGTAAATGATTTTATTTATGTAGCTTTGTACAAACACTTTTACACGTCATCATATTTTAAAAACTAGATGAGATCGGCGTTTCCTATCTGACTACTCTGAGAAGAAAGGCCGAAACAAACTCAAAGATCACGGTCTCTTTTAAAGTCCAGACATAATCTTGGTCAGGTCATGTGAAGACAATGTAGATTGGTGTCTGAAATGGTTCTGAGGAAAAGAACCTCAGAATGAGTGGACCTGTTCAGTCAGTGCACGCATTTATCAATCATCGTGCAGCTCAACTCAGAACTAAGGAGCTCAACAATTCGACGAACAACACAAAAGAAAGGACATTTGGGTAGGCCGCATAAAGTACTCAAACTGCCGGACCATCATTAGAACTAACTGAAAAAAATAAGAAAAACACAATGACACACATAGTCCTCACATTCTCAGAAAGTAAAATAATATTATTCTTTATACAGTAAACATACGTGTCATTGTATATACAAAAAAGTACAAATAAAGAAAAAAAATTAAAATATTTAGCAAAATAAACACCCTTAGGATAGGAAGGGGAAGATCCAATCGAGTAGTGCACCATTGTCTGTGTCAATGTATTGGAGCAGCTCAATCCCAAGCTTTTTGTCCTCAATCTAGTCCTTGACAGTATTATAATAGGCTTTCTGACATAGTTTCCGACAGGGTTGGCATGAATAAATCACTTTGATTTTAATCATGATTTAAATCAAATATTTTTTTCAATAAAAATCAATGATTGAATAATAAATGTTTAATATCACTTTCTTTCAAAGAAATCAACATAAAAACAGATTACAAATTATAATTAAGTTACAAACTAGGGTCGTTTAAATCGGAGAAATCAATATCATTATTATAATATTTGAATAAAAAAACTAGTTTTCCAGCCTTTTCAATTCCCAGTCGGTTTCTTAATTTGCTCTGAACAATTCCAAAGGTGGAAAACACTCTTTCCACAGCAGCTGAAGAAGCTATCGCCCCAAACAATTGCTTCACCACTGGCTAAAATTGACTGTTCCTCTTCGTTAAATATATTGTTCTGTGACATCCGGGGTGGATGTCACATTTTTTATTATTTCTTCTGCGAAAATCAAATTCTGAATGGTTTTGATTTTGACTTAAGCTCTACTATCAATGGTAGCAAAACTAAAGCGTCTGAGTAATTTCGTGCTTCCTCCAACGCACTTTCTTATTCTTCATCTGTCAGTGTGAATTCTGTTTGCATTCATATGTCAGACAAAAGGTAAATCCCCGCGCTGTGTCCGCGCAATCCCTTGAGGACGCGTTCCGTTTTGCGCAAAAATAGTACAGTTGAATTAATAATAAAAAAAAAACCTGATTAATTGACCACAGCTCACCGACAAGCCCGACTACAATTTGCCAGGGAACATTTAAATTGGACGTATAACCAATGGCGGTCTGTTATGTTCTCTGATGAGTGCAGAATGACATTACATGGTCATGATGGACGCTCTATCTAGGTCATCAGAGCGATTTTCACAATGCTGCATAAGCGAACGTGTGACTTTTGGCGGTGGATCGTGTATGTTTTGAGGTGGCATAATGTTGGACACTAAAACTGACATTGTATTAATCACTGGGGGAATGCCGGCCCGAGATCAAGAGGTTTTACGGCTGCACGATACGTCGAAGAAGTGCTCGAAGGACATGTGAGGCCGCTTGCGTGGCTTATGGGAGAAGATGTTCTCCTAATGCACGACAACGCCAGACCGCATGTCGCTAGAACAGTTTGCGACTACATGGAAGACGTTGGAATCACCGCGATGGAGTGGCCAGCTCGTAGTCCTGATCTCAATCCGATTGAGCATGTCTGGGATGAGCTAAAAGAAGAGTTTGAGCAAGAAGCCCTGCTCCTACGCGCCTCCGAGAGCTTCAACTTGCCATTGAAGAGGAGTGGAACGCTATACCACAAGGTTTCATGGTAAAATTAATACGGTCCATGAAAAACCGATTAAGAGCTGTAATTAAGGCTCGGGGAGGGAATACACCTTATTAATAAACAATTTGATCAAGAATTTTGAGTTGGTTTTTCATTATTTCTTAAGGGACATTGGGTAATTTTACTTGTTTGTTGGGTTTTGTGCCGTAAAACCTCTAATGGGTATTTTTTGACACTGTATTTGATTTCATTAAAAAGGTAATGAAGTAGACTTTCAATTAGTGTGTGTGTTTTTTAAAATGTTTATTCAGATTCATGAAAAAAAACTGCCTTAACAAAAAAAAACAAGGTGTGCGATTTTATTGCTCTCAAGTGTAGGTTAGGTGCAGTTTATAAATGTTAAAAAGCGATTTAAACAACATATACGTTACGCATAATCATAATATTATAATCGTATTATGAGTTTTTGTTTTATTTAAATCTTTTTTGTTGTTGTGTATCATTCGCAATAAGTAACGCAATAGGAAATTCAGTGGTTGAATTCCTTTTATCATTGATTTGTAATCGGCAAGTTCTACTGACAAACAAAGTATTGCGAAAAGGTCCATTAATTATTACAATTATTTTCATTAATTGACATTTCCTGTTAATAGCTGGGGCAGGATCTGGCATTGTCATTTGTGTTTGTTCCTAGTATTTACATTATGGATATCACTGTATTTTTTAAACAGATGTATATATTTTATGTACATTCAAAAGATTTTCAGAAATATACTGAGAAGGCACAGTCAAAGACTTAGATGTGTCTACTGATTACCCAATTATGAGCGTAGTGCTTCTCCATTATCATTGTTTATTGAGACCTTATCAAAAAGCGTCGTATTTTATCTACATCGCACAAATAGTAAAACAATACCTATTCCCTAACCTTAGAAACGGTTAGTTTTTAACACTTAAACGAGATAAACGATAAATTAATATCCTTATAAAATCAGTTCGAATATCACCTGGAGGCGAGCCATCAATTTAATCACTTGAACATTCAAACGATCCATTAGCTCCCTTCTACTGCCCGAGGCTTTCGGAACTTCCTCTGTAAAAGAATTTTTGTGTATAAAAGTAACGTTCGGGGATTAGACCTTTTTTTTTTTGGGAATGGCATCTCGCAGGTCAACCTATGAGGTTGTCGTCTGTTTAAACGGAGTTGCCTGTGGTTGCCCTAATACATTAAGGCCTCCGACCAGGTCTTAAGGGGGATTAGCCCTTTTTGTTTGTTTGTTTGTTTGGCATCTCGCAGGTCAACCTATGAGGTTGTCGTCTGCTTAAGCGGACTTGAGGGGATTAGCCCCGTCTCTACGGTAGCTAAATGTGATATATGTGTAGTAGACGTAGTGGGAGAGTGCACTAGTGAACGGGTGGCTGCTGGCCAATAGAATTGCGCCGTAGAAAATCGACGTGGAATTAGGTTTTATCCAGGTTCGGTTTGATGTTTTAATCCGGGATTAGAGAACGTTGGCTGCTGAATTATGTGCTTGTGAGTTGGGTTTCAGGGATTATTTTATCTAGTATTTTCTGAGGTGTGAAATGTTAGGAACACACAAGACATGTAGGTATTCAAAGTCAAAGCATTTTATTTCAAATAGGCGCATAAAAAGGCACTTTTGAACGTCAACATTTACATTAAAAATAGAACTGATTCTAGGCGCCACTTCCAAAAGGAAATTTTCGTATGGAGAAGAAGGGGCAAGAAACTCCACCGTTACTCTTTTAAAATGTTTTACAATATTTTGTATACATTAATTATATTTTTATATGTGAAGACGATGCACCAAGAATAAAAATACTATACCACAATTGATAAAAATAATTAAAAATAAAGCAAAGGCAGATAAATTAATCACGTGATAGGTACATTGTGCTCACATATTTACAAATATTGTAAAATATATGATTTTCCTAAAATATTAACTAGGAATAAGTCAGTGTGTGAGTAAAGTAAATTATACAATACAATAAGCAACTAGTATGATTTTATCTACCAGCATGTTTCCAAGCATTCATATCTAGGATATAATCCTCTAATTTGTAATATGCTTGTTTACAAAGAGTTTTTTTGACATGAGTTTTAATTTTTTTCAGGACCTTTGATTTTGCACAAGTAGAGCAGAACAATTAAAAAATCAGAAACCAGAATCATAAATAAACTTGATACATTACAAAAGTTTAGTTCTTTATTACATAGAACTGAATAACCTTATCCTATTGGTACATGTTACATAAATTACTTTAGTCCACATATTCGGCTGCCTTAAAATATGAAAATGTTTACAAACACAACACTACTTTACCAACAATATTTAGGGAAACGCCCGCCCAAACTTCGACGATCTTTACAAAAGGGGACACACTGAAACACCGCTGAAGCCTACTTTACAGACTTCAACAACGTTAATAGTTGGATCGACTTTAGCGATCAATTACCGACCGTATCATGTTCTTTCATAACTTTCAGCGACCTTTTATCGACGCTTATAGGCTTTCGAAACCAAAGTCGGGTAAACTTCGGCTTTGGTTTTATAGTGATACTAATCGTTTGTAATGCTTTTGTGTGTGGTAGTTATTGATGTTATTGTTGATTAGTCATGATTTCGTGTAGAAATTAATACGTTTTCGTCTGGTCCTCATTTACAAAAACTTTTGTACAGTGTGATTAGGAAGAAAATTTAGATCTTTTCTGAAGCCACAAAATCTTTTCAAAAATAAGTGAGTTTCTCCAAACACAAAGAAAAACCCTCGCTTTAAAGTCGGTCGTAAATTCTTATATTAACGAAATATATTGCCTTAATCCTTTTTCCTTGAAAAACTTGTTTATCAGATCAGATTAAACGCCATCAATAACACGGTTAAACCCCAGGGAGTGCTTAAAAGTCCTGCATCAATGAAAAGTTAAAATGATTTTGAACCAACTCCAGTAGGTCTCGTATTTTACCAAACTTGTTACGAAACTTGAGGCTCAGGCTTATCTTATATCCTGGAGGTTTGCCCAGTGGGCGAAATGTGCGGGGAAATGTTGCAATGTGTGGCTATATATGTGCCAGGAAAAAATAACGAACATATTTCTGATCAAAAGATTTTTTGCAGTAAGCCCGTTATGAAACAGTAGTAGAGGTTCTTGAGGAAGACTTCGTCCGGCAAAATACTTATTTGTAGGTAAAGGAGGAAGCTTTACAGTAGGTGGACTATCTGACATTTTTTTGCGTGAAAACTGTAAATAGCAGTCCTTAGTTGTAAGGTACCCTTTTATTCCTTTGTACGTATTGTTTCAGGACAGTATTTATATAACCAAAACATACACCGTAATCTATGTAACGTTACAAATACAAATATCTGCGTTTTTTACTGAATAGTTACTAGTAAAAGTTTCCACAAACTTTATCTTTTACCTGTCCTTGTTAATCTTGGTTCCGTTTTATGTTTGCTCTACTTTATATCTTTTTCTAAGCCCAGTTCGCAGCATCTTAAATATCCTTTTAGAGAGCTTCTCGCCTTAAAATTTTCACTTCAAAGTACTAATCTAGATCCTTCTTAGGCACTAAGTGGCTGAAGATACGTGTTTACTGGAATCAACTTAACCCTAGTCTTGTTAACAGGCCATAAAGCCGTGTAACTCAGTTACTGAGAGAAAGAAATCATTAACCCTTAGTGCTCAGCTCCCGCAAACGAGTTAATTGGCCTTTACTGTTCTGCCCTTACCACTGGAGGGTTAGGTATCAAGAGGCTGTTCTAGTGTTAGGTATTAAGATCTGAGGCATAAAGGGATTTGTTTAGAGACTGAATCTCAATAAAAACGGGCATGTTAAACAGTTTTAGAAACTGTTGCAGATGTTTTAGTTCGATCTGAACTTCGTACTAAGTTAATGCAGCTGTTACTAAAAGTAATAAAAATATATCGACACCTGTAGAAAAATTCCGAGAGAGACCGAGTACCGAGACAGACGGAGATGAAAATATGATTCCAAACAACTTTGGTAATAGCAAATCGGGAAAGCTGCAATATTATCTAAAATAATTTAGTTTAATGTAATTAAGAAGTGCTTCATATTACGTTTCTTTGAAGGAATTAAATGGTGCTTTCAATAACAGTGTTCAGTGAATTTCCTTTCGGACTGAAGTTTACAAAGTGAAGTATAACAAGAGGGTTTGTTCCTCGATACGTCGGGTTCTTTACTTCCTTTAACAAACGATGTAATTATTATATATATAATGTATTTAATTGTTTCTTTTTAACTTACTATGGAACCGTATTTAATAGTAGATTTTGCACCAAGAGGATAAAGCAGTGTCTTATTTCGCAAGCGCCGTAATGAATCCCGAGCGCTACAAAGGATTCTAGCGTGTAGCGTAGCGCAAGAATCCTGTGCTGCGAGGGATTCCAGCTCGCCTTAGACGAAGATACGTTTATCCCCGAGGAGGATTCTCTAACTATTCTCACCTACTGCGAGGTAACAAAAACCAATTCGATTATCGATAATCGAATTGGTTATTGTAACCTCGCAGTAGTTTATGAAGCTGTTAATCACCGGGGAATACCTAGTTATGTCCAGTTTTATACATTATTTACCCGACTACGTGACAGCAACCACAGGGTTATATTGTTTACTTGACGTATTTATTATAAATTGTGAAAAGTAAGTTGGAGTCTCATTTCCTAGAAAATGTATACGATAAGATTTTCCGTAGAGTTTCTGATCCATAAAAGAAACGGGATCGCACAGCATCAACCTTTTTTTTTTGCGAAAATTGCCCATTTTCTTGCTGACAATTGTTTCAAAATCTGTGAATGCCAATCTAAATTTCTCAAAAAGTTATGGATAGTCTCATAAGACCGTTTCCCCGTAGCTACGACGATAGAGGTACCTATCCTTACTGCCCATTCTCAACAATCCACCCTCTGTATACACAGGATCTACTACCGAGCACAGCCGAGTACACCGAGTACAGCATTCAGCCTTTTCATTGGTCCCTATTTATTCACTCTCAAAACCTGTTTAACGGCCGCTGACGCACTGAGCGTTTGAGTTCCGACAGGATTGTGAGCGGTGTTGAAATAGGGTGGATCTGATTGTAACGAGAAATAATGGGAAAACCCATACCTAAAATAATTAATAATGTAACGTAAGTCTTTTACAAAAGTATCTGAATGTATTTATAAATAAATCTAGATGGATCAGATACCGTACAGAAAGAAAAGAAATAAATAAAAATCAAAGTCAAACGTCAACGTTTATTGCGAATTAAGTGTACAATACTGGTGTTAATTTATGTCAGTACATACTTAGCAGCCTTTTACAAGCATTGCAATTATCATTCGCCTGCATTTATTTGTGACAGAAACACGTGCATACAAAAAGATAAGATCACTCGATTACGAGTATAAAACATAAAAACAAAGCCGACAGATGTTTAATGATTACTTACGAGCACAGGACACAGCACCGCCACTGCCACTCCACTGCCACTCCACCACCACCTCGCCACCACCCCCTCGGCTGTAAAGCCATTTTTTTCCGCGAAATTGAGTGCTTCGATTTGATTATTTGAATACTTAAACTCGAAATTCTAATTTTAAATTACCTGGAAGATGTTTTTCAGTTGACATTAATTTTATGAGTTTAATGTTATAACCTCAACTTTCGTAAAAAATTTTGTTCAAACAATATTTGTTGGCAAAAGTGGTGAAATAAAAAGTTGAACCCTTCTAAGTACTATAAATATTGAGTAACTAATTCCCTTTAGTGGGTTATTGCGTGAAGTTCAGCGATTTAGGATAAAATGCCGCTGACACAGTTTTATTGAGAGATTTTTGTTCTGTCTCTGTTGTCAGAATGTATAAACAGAATATAACTTACAACTTGAAGTTCGTAGAACTATTAGCAATGTGGGCATCCAAATTTATGTAATCCACTCGACACGACACAAAACATTTATTTAAATGTTTTAACAATAATAAACTTTAAAATAATCTATACTTTGTCCTTTCCACTTAAAATTGCCACTAACACACCAAAGTGAGTTAATGAGTGCAGTGAAAGAGCTCGTAAACCGGACGTCCGGCTCCCGGCAGGCGGCCGCGGCGGGCTGTTAAGGGACTCCGTAAAGGGAACTGTATAACTATTTTATTTGAGCATTAAAGTAGTTTGAGCATGTTTTAGAATCCTTCCGGCTTCCGGCTACATGGATGTATGTTTTGTGCTCGTGTGTGTGGATTACATAATTTTGATAGCAGTTTTGGTTTTTGGCTGAGTATTCTATGCAGTTCTCTAGCGTAAAAACCGAGGGAAACTCAACATTAAATGCACCCAAAGACGGCGGTGGTATTTTTTCATATTTATGAGAAATATGAAAAAATACCTATTCTCAACTAATTTATAAAATAACACCCTTTAAAAAAACACCTGGGCGCAATAATCACACGCACACACACTAGTATGTAATAGAAAGAGACAGAGAGAGAGAGAGAGTGTGTGAATTTTATACGCGTTATAGGAATAGCAACCTGTCATAAAGTTGTCGCCATCTTGGATTTTCATGGCGACACCCATGATGTTTTTTTTTTTTAAATCGGTCCCGCCATTTCTGAATTTCATTTTGACCTTACGATCGGCCTAAGCACCCTCGAAAACCATGAAAACTATCAATGAGAAAGTTGCATGGTCGCATAACGCCTTTTCGTTACGTGACGATTTCTACCGGTTTACTCCTACCGCAAGCCGCGTCCTTACAGGTTCACGACCACGTGTCCGCAGTCGTAAGTGCTCAATTTGTGTGACGTCATCGATTAAAGGGTCAGCGTAGTTGAACTCGACCTCCACTCGTTAGCATAAGCATTAGAATTAGAAATATCCTATATGGTTCCATTCAAAGGAAGACAGAAATTTTATCACAACAGTTCGCTTGCTGAAATGCATGTAAGTTTACGAATTCGACCATTGAATTTAAAATTATAGAAAATCTCGTTTTTCTTCAGAGTTTTTTTCACCGCGATTCAGTGGTATTAATAAATGCCGGATTTTAAATCCAAAACAATCAGCTACTTCCTCAAAATCACAGATTCTTAGTAATTAGCAAGGACAGAAGTAAATTATGTATATAGGCAACAGAATGCATTGCGGCTGCAATTGTTTCTTCGCCGCAGTGCGTCCTTGCCAGCTTGATGTAGTGAGTAGTTCGTCGTCAGTGAAATGTCAAAGTGACATAAGCTTTCAAAGTGACGTGACAGTCCCGAAAACGCCCACCATTCACCACCTCTCCAGCAGCACAGCTGTCTGTTCAGTTCTACTTCATATTTATATTATATACAATAGTCAGTAATAAACATTACGAAAGACAAAACAATAAATTTATTGATTTGCCGTATTGACATACGGCAAATAATACGCTAGCACAAGCCAAGATGTTCAAGCAGAAATAAATAATAAAAACGTAACCAGAACTTAATACCTAAATAAAAAGGGTCCAGGCATAAAGGGACCACTTGCTGCGTAATGCTGCATTTATGCATTATGTTTTTATTATAGCTGTAACTTGAAGTTGCAAATGATAAACTAGGACCTTCGATGTAAAATAAATAAACAGTCCAATTACTAAAAACCAATAACAAGGTTCCAAATGGTCATCAAGACTCGCACGAGCATAACGCCAAGAACTGCCACTACCGTCGCCATATTTGAGATGAACGACTTTACTGAAAGGGTGGCCTTTAGTTTGTAGATTACAATGAATCTACAAATTCAATATTATTATTATTAGAATCAATATTCTATTCGTACTTTGATACTATGTGGAACAGTAGTTCATACAAGCTTAAATTATTTGGCTCGCATTACCACACTTCATTCAAGCTATCTCAAACTTGGAACACCACTCTCCCCATCCATTCATTACTTGTAGTAAATTCTGTACTTATTTCCCTCAGTGTAATTTACTAAAAAACGGAAAGCACATTAGTTTCCTTGACTTCGAGAACCGTAGTTTTTGCCATCGAGTTTCAAGGCTCTTCGCAATAACTCAAGTTTTTCTCAAAACTTCAGTGGTATGCTGTGGTTGCTGTGGTCGCCGTGGTTGACTGCAACCATTTAGCTAGACTGCGGACGTCTGAAAAGTTGGGACGAAAAAAACTTGATTGTTTTTCTTCTTGTCAGTTGAATACAATGCTTGGCGAAAAGTTTTGTTCTGAAGACGTCGCCGCAATTTTAAGAAGTTGTTGCGGTTGAAGCTTTATGTTAAGTTATGCGATGCAGTTGTTGTAATGTAAAATAAATATTTAGGACAATGGAGTTTTGTGGTTCTTACAGACTGTTTTTTACAAACATTCACGCTGTGCTTTTAATTAATCAGTTTTGTAAAAAAAACCTCTGCTCGTTTTGAAAAAACAAATGAGGGATCTAATGAAATCTGACAAGGTACCCAATGCCAAATGCTCTGCATTTGGCATTGGGTACCGTGAAAAGAGTAATTTTTTTGTTCTGAAATTGTTTTTTGGCAAATATGAAACTCAGGCCAAGTTTAGGTAATGTAATACCAATTAAGAACATCCGATGCCATTCAAATCACTTCCTCTTACAATTAATTAAATTTCGCCCCACTTAAAAACAGAAACACTCGTAAACATGCAATAACTTCGGATTCTATCTATCTCATGATGTACAAAGCCTTCGAAGCACGAAATATTAATTAGTAGATCCGGCGCAGCCCCTCCGGAGTTCCGATGTAATTACTTCGTTTTAAACGTAATTCCGGATCAAATGGGATTAAAAAGTAATCAGATATGTTCTCCTTGGAATTATGTCAGAGAAATGCTATTAAGAGTGGGCTAAGAAAAACAAGGGGGGGAGGTACTGTTTGTCTCTACATTACCCAAAAGTTGACTAGTAGAAAATGCCTACGGCATTAAGTCCGTCTCTATGCTTTTGTGCTTTAAGTATTAAATAAATAAATCAACGTGGAATGTCAAAGCCTTAAAAAGTCGCAATAATTACACATAACATATTTTTTTGAATAAATATGTTATGTTATGTTATGTTACATAGATTAGGCATAGCAAATTGGCAGCCACTAATTAAGCTTAACCATGTACCTACTAATTACAGTCATACATACTTAATTGGAAACTAAAACGATCGAACCGCACCCATTCGATGCAGGGATTAATTAACATCAAATCAAATAAGATAGCCCCGGGGTGAAACACGGAGTTGATTCACCCCTCCCGGTGGGGGAGGTTGTTTGAACGATATCATATGTAAATCGGGCCAATATTCGTAGTTAAATACACTGATATGTAATGTGCAATGACGGCGTTTGGATACGATTTTCCATGTAGATGAGCTTTAACTTTATAAATGCCAATAATTTTGAGAGCATTTTGGTGTTGTGGTAACGTTATTATGTGCGTATCATTTGTGTAGTTCTCTCTTTTTTTAATAGAAAGGCGAGTTCAAATTTTGAAACAAAATATGAACTAACCCCGAATTCATATTTTGTTTCAAAACAATCTAAGAAAACTTTCTACTTCTGTGCCTTAATTTGTTTAATTTATTGATACCTAACTAAAGACGTAAAAGAACTAAAAGCAAGAAATACGTTTAGGGAATAGTTGCCAGTATAAAAATATAAATTACGACTTTTAAAAAAACAACAGCTACACACTGTGCTGGATACGGCAAGTGCAGCTAATGAAAAACCCATTTGCGAGCGCACTTCACCATAAAATATGAAACATAGTCACTAGTTTATGGTAAAGGAAATGCATTTAGCGAGCAAAGTTGGTTACTTGGGTGTGTTGTTTGTAGGTGGCTCTCGCAGGGATTCGTTGTTTGTTAAAAAGTTGGTTTTATTTGGGTAGATGTCAACACCAATTGGATATCTAACCGTTTCGGATATTTTGCTACCAGCGCTTTTTTTTTGTCCTAGGTAGAATAGCTTGCCACCTTCACACAATATGTTCGTTTTGAACACAGTCAGAGTTTCTGATACTCTTGTTCGACAATTTGAGCATTTGTATTTGTAAAAACATTGGAGGCTGATTCTGGTGTACATCAATTGAAAATTCAATCAACTCAATTTCCATGGATACACCCTTTTTTGCAATTACACCAAGGGGTGGAAATTTAATTAGAAACCGTGTTATTAAAATATAACGACCATGCGTAGGCACCCTTATTTTTAAGTACGTATCTATGTGGATGAATATGTGCTATGTAATTAGGTAGGTACGTGTTTTATTTATGTGCCTTCTATGTAAGGGTACGTGTGTGAGGGTGTGGTCAGATTGTTAATTGCTTGCAGCTTTTAATTAACTACCTAAGCAGTATATTCGAACCGAACCATCGCGATCATTTGACGCGTGCCGTTAATTGCTTTGCATATAAACTTTCAAGTAAGAAAGTTCTTCAAGAATTTCAATAAGTACGAACATATTAAATATAGAGCTTAATTATATAAAATATTGTGAGCTAAAATTGTAGCTACTAAAAATAATTAGTTATGGACATCAAACGCGCTATGCTGATTTAAAAGTAACTTTCCATTCGTTATACAGGATGGATTTAATCCTGAAAGCCTTCGCAAAGTATCCCCCATTCAAAGACAATAACATGCGCAATAGTGCTCGCAACATTAATAGTAAAAGCACACTTGACCCCTTCACCCCCTCCTACTTGACATCAACTTAATCCCTTCCTGAACGCGAGTTCGCTCGTCATGCACCTTAATTTCTTTTTGGTCTATTTTCTCTATGGCCGGGTGTAGCAAAGGGATTATGTTGTCAGTGGGATTAGGGCGTAGGGTTTAGATTGTAGACATTTTACGTCAATGCGTTGATTTATGCGGTAGTGCGAGGGCAAGGGCGACCCAAAAACTTTTAATAGTCAGAACTTGAGGCCTATATACAGGATTGGTCCACTACCTCAAAACAGAGAGGAGTGGAAAGGAGAACCTGGACTGCCCTGCAGTGGGCCAACAAAGGCAAAAAATAAATAAATAATAGGTTACTTCAAGTACCTACCTCATTTTAAGCCTGAATTTAAAGGAGAACCTGGACTGCCCTGCAGTGGGCCAACAAAGGCAAAAAATAAATAAATAATAGGTTACTTCAAGTACCTACCTCATTTTAAGCCTGAATTTAAAGGCATCGAAAACAATCAAGCTCTACTTAAATATTAAAACGTTTCTTAATCTTTAACATAATGCATGTGGACATAAGATTAGCTTATTTTAAACGACGTTAAGAATTCTAGTGGGTTAAGCGAGCACAAACTAGGGGCGCTCAAAATGGCCGCGCTCTTAACTTGGGAATAATATTAAGTTCGCCGTCGGATGTAGAAACATACGGGGGTGGGCCGGGACCGCGATGACGACAGGAGAATAAGGAGCAAAAATATCCCCAGGTAAACTAACGGAAAACTCTTTATTCGAGCCTCAAGATCACTTGTTATTGACACCGTGTTTTTTTGTCGACCTAAAAACAGTAGACTAGTCATACAGAGTGGGTAGGTAAGCTACGTTGAGTGACAAATCGGCTAAAAATGTACGGAGAGAAAGACTTTTCTCTAGGCCACTATTATAACCAAAAATCCTCACATGAGAAAACGGTGAAACCCCGAAATGCGCATGTAATTCCCGAGTAATTCGCGGTCCCGCTCCACATTCAATCCCCAATGTTTCCATATAAAGGTGGAGTTTTTAACGAGCGCATCAAATATTAACGCGAACTTAGCTCAACAGAATAACTGACAGCATATGTGGTCCACTCGCTACACAGATGGAGGAATGCTAAGCGGAAAGTTACACAAATGATAGCTGAGCTAAAAGTGACACTGTGCTGGGGCTACCTCTATCGTAAATTGAGCCTAAGTTCTTGGGGTTATTTGCCATTAACAGATGTGCCTGAAAACTTACACACGTATCTAGTCATCTTCTAACGAATAATAGAAACAGAACAACGTTTTAAATTCGTTGCTAAAACTCAGGCAACGAATTTAAAACGTTATTAGTTATTCTACATCAGCTTTATTTCGCATTAATTTTATTAATAAATCATACAATATTCTGCATTATTAAGCTGACACAAATACTGAGGCGACCGAAATTATGACATTTCTGTAGAAAAACAAAATGACAACCTTTCCAAATACGAAGACGGAGCAAGTTTACAAAACGATGTAAAGTTTCCAAATTCAAAATCCTTTGAATTTGGAACGCCGCGGAAATCGGAATATTGATCGTCACTTAACACGATCCGATACGTTGGAAGGTAATCTGCATGCGTTCCAACGAATATTTTGGAAAGTTTGAGAAATTGCCTGACTCCTACCAGGTTTACGCCAGATTGCGAACTGGCATCAATTGGCTGCAGCTTCACTTTGCTGTCGGGTAATGCGCTATTTCTTTGCCAGTTGACAGTGATAAATCTTCCAGACCAAAAGGATCTTTTCCTAGATATTTTAAAATTTATTCTCGAGGCGAACATTTTAAATGGAACATTTCAATTACTAAGAGCTATTTGCTTGGTCCAAGTAAAATGGCAAACTGAGAGGATTCTGTCTTCGAAGTAATAAAATCTAGTCGATTAAGGCTCAGATGAATTGCTTTGTAATGGAGAGCCTAGGGAATAGGGACCCGAGACTGTTAGAGATAGTCTTTGTATTAATTGTGTAATTTGTGCTAGAAACATGAACTCGAAATAGTCTCCTAACGATACTAATTAATCATAGGCCAACAACTGTTAACCTCTACAATAATAAAACTATTTTTAATCTCAACACGCAATTGTTTTTTCTTAACTTTGCACTACATCAAGAAATATTGTAAAAATACTATGGAATAGGAAGTTTATTAGAATCACAGATATATAATCAGAGCATATCATAAATTACGGTATTATTGAAAACGACGGCTAAATTGCCATAGCTAATGTGGTAGCAGATATGCGAAAATTATTCAAACAAACTACAAATACGAATACTAGAAAAAAGAAGAACTTATGTTGGCAAGGTTTTATACAGCAATAACACTAAGTGGCTCCACTATCCTTACACCATCAATTTACTTTTGGCACAACTTTAATGTAACAGACACACAGTAATCTGGCATGCCTGATTTAATAACAAGTTTAGTGCTGATAGGTTCTGGCACCAGCTGCCGTTGAAACAGTTGATGTTAGATAAACATTGTGCTGAGTAAGTTGGAATGAGACTTGATGCAAGTTATTTGAGAGTTTGAAGTCAGTTGATGTTAGTTAAACGTTGTGCTGAGTAAGATGGAGTGAGACTTGAAGCAGGTTATTTGTGAGTTTGAAGTCAGCTGAGTTGCCGTCTGTTGTTGTTAAGTTTAGTCCAGGCAGTGTCGCTTAGACCTGTATCGTTATCATGAAATCAGCAAAATCTGGTCTTTAGCAAACGATAACGGACGCACCTTCACTTTTATTCTTTGTAGAAATAATAATTAAAAATGTTTTTTATTGTTTTACCATGTTACCGACTCAGGTACTTAACCTACTTATGCTTTATGTGTCACTAACTAATGATTTGTATTTTTTGTTTTAGGTAAGACATACCCATAGTCCAACTCTATAGAATAAAACTTAGAAATCGTAGCAGAAAAATTGTAACAAAAAGAACAGGTGAGTTTATCAATAATAAAAGTTAAAAGATCACTATGTTCAGACAACCTTGTTCCACTTTCATGAAAATAGATTCAGTCCTGAAGTAATATTACTGAAAGCGGGTAATAATCAAGGTAACTGGCAATATTGGCATAATCAAAAGCAATTTCCGCAACAGTAGTGGAATGAAACCGTTTGATTTGTTTT
The DNA here is from genome assembly GCA_963555695.1 of Dasypolia templi. Lineage (NCBI taxonomy): Eukaryota > Metazoa > Arthropoda > Insecta > Lepidoptera > Noctuidae > Dasypolia > Dasypolia templi. The sequence continues at coordinate 1,059,080 of OY743148.1, read as the reverse complement.
TAATTCTGACAGTAATGGCGACGCGGCGAGAGTAGGGTTAGCACAAAAGAATTTGGGAATGTTTCATGCAAAATCAAAAGTCATTTATTCAAGTAGGCTGAGAATCTGAGACAGTTACCCGAAACGCCCGCCTTTCACCACTTCCTAGTGTTTTACCTGGGAAGAAGAAGTGGTGCAACAAACTCCCCAGCAAACGTAAGATATGTAGGTGGACGTGAAATAACAGCAGAAAGAGCACCCATAATATACTGTAAAGCTTAAGTTTATTACTGCAATAATTCGTCAGATGACGACAGTGAAAAAAAAAAATCTAACCGTCTTATTCATAATAAAGAAAGCCAAGCAAGCGAGCAAGAGAGCCTGTCTGAGGAACAAAACAGTTGTATTGCTTATAAATGTTTATAATTGAATGTCTTTATTATGAATAAGACGGTAAGTATAATGCAAATAACTTTTGGTATAAATAAACATTAACTTCAGTTTTATAAGCAAATACATACATAATTTGCCCCTGTATCCAAAAATAAACGCAACTAACACAAAATTTAGAAACGAGTCCCTAACTTCTAACACCACTAAATAATAAATGAACAGATAATTTATTCGTGCTTTTATAAGCAGTTAAAAGTTGACGTTAGACAGCCCTAATGTATATTGAAATGGGTAGTAAGGGTAGGTCGGGCGAGTGGCGACCTCTGTTAATGAAAACCTTTTAATTTGATCTTTTGCACTATGATTTGGTTCTAATATGAAGATCAGATGTTTGATGATCATCTTTTAAAGGGATTTTTAGTTTAAATCGGAGAGTGTTTTAATTTCATTTCTTAGATGGAGGTACTTTGTATACAAGATTTTTTTTACTTTCTGTTTTTGCGCTGGAATGGGATTTAAAGTGGTGAATGTATAACATCTTATCAAAATTATGTAACTAGATCAATAAGGTTTATTTGGAGACGAGATATTTAACTACCATGTCTTTTTGTTAGGCATAGTAAACATTTTTATTAAATCTTCAAATGATTACTTAAAGTTGGCTAGATTTCGTTCTACTTTTATAGGACCACACTTTGAAGATAATAATATATACAACATAACATAACATTAACTGCTCAAACGTCAAAAATGTATGGTTCAACAGTAGTAAATCATTAATTAACTTTAAACAACATTTATAAATAAACCTCTAAGTATTTACGTCCACAAACTATATTTTCGACTGTCCCTTTCCACTTAAACATACTTCGAACACAAAACCTACCATACAAACCAAAACACACCGGTTGATAAAACAGTGTATTTTGGTTGTTCCAAATTTAACAAAGCTGGGTTTTAGACGAACATATTTCTCTTTATTAAAACCGTTTCATACGTGAAAACATACGTCAGGAGGGCGATTTGGTCCATATAAGTATCATTTCCCTTTGATGTCGCCGGTGCACGTTGCATGTGCAGTTATGCATGGCTGCTCATGATGTGTGACGTTGTTAATGGTCAACCTAGCCGGAGGGGCTCATGGGATTTCGTTTTGTGAAAGACTCTTTGATAAGCGATATTCGGGACATTTTTAATCATGTTTTTACACGGCATATTGGCATGCCATTGACGTGTTTTTATTGAGAGGACTGCCTTTTGTTTGTAGTTAAATAATACTGGATACCTACTAGCTGAAATAGGAAAATTATTAAACTGCCAGAAAAAAGCTGTTTGTTTTACATACATTCAAAGAGGTATGTTTAATAAAATCTCCGAAACAATATTTACTCTTACTCCGATTATATTTATAATAAAGCTCGCATGTTTCAACGACCTCTGAAATATTTCCACGAACGGACGTGCCGACGGATGCTCATATTATTTTACAAGCAAAATTACTCCACTCATATTCTCGTTAGGCAGACGAACCGAAATCCTTTGTGGGTTGTGCATGTACGTTCTATATGTTTCATGTTAGCCTGGTACCAAAAGCTCCGCTCGCTGTTTCAGCCGCTATATTGTTTCTCCTGTCAAATTCCATTGTGCTTCATTCTTTGTTTTCCGGGAAAAGACTATCTTGCGATTAAGCCGCAAATACTAATAAATATTAAAATGGATTTCCTGCGATTATTTATTCTTAAAATTAAGTGTTCTACCGATTTGTTGAACACCGAATTAAATAATTTTTTTTTGCTCGTCTTGCATTTGGTGCCTTATGTTTTCATTTTGCTATCAGACGCGTAGTAATTTACCTAGGAAATTTCTTTTCAAATTTTCGAGTTTATTTTATTTGTCGACGTTATTTCCTCAGTGTTTGAAATTGAAGGTTAAATGAAGAATGTTTCTTATAAAATATACGTAGTTAAGTAATTACGTACATTACATTAACAAATTAAATATACGTATACTTAAATAAAGCTCCGTAATTCAGTGATATAATTATAAACTAATGAAATATGAGCTAATTACATAGCCGTCTTGTATTTCACGTAGGTATCTAAAGGTTAGTGCAGTCCGCGAGGCCTAAGGTGAGCTTTGAATTTGTGTGAGCACACATATAGATAGTGTAGGTTTTTAGTGTAGGTGCACGATTTGTTTAAGCCGGTTTATACAATCGGCCTGAGGCGCTTTGCGACCATTGGTACCAATGGAAGGACCATTGGTGCGATTGGTAATCACTCACACAAATGCAAAGCTCCGCTTAGGCCTCGCGGACCGTACTGGCTTTTAATATCACGTTTGGTTCTTACAAATATAACGCTGTCAATAATAATCAGCAAAGACATATATTAATACATCATAATGCGCAAACAACATTGATCATGCACCCCTAACCTTCACTCAACTGTTTCCAAGAATCCAATCATTTGCAGTCAACAGGTCAATCATACAGTCGTGAACCTGTTGGTGCTCATCAAGTATTAACGACAGGTATGCGCTGCCGGCAGCTGGCAGACATTTTGTAAAGTGGTAGGTGGTGGTAGGGACGGGGGTGGTTTGTTTGTGGGCTCAAACGGCTCAAGTGGTTGAATGATTGGTGGAAGGGTAGGTTAAGTGTTGAGTTGAGGAAAATAAGTTGTGACATCTATTGTGAACACTGTCACAGTGTGTGTGAGGTTGTGGCGCCATTTGCATTGTCACATGCGAACTACACATCAAAACTGACGTCACTCAAAATACTACATCGCGCAAGCAGAGTTTATCGCGCAACTAGAATATACACAACATCCCGACATCAATCGTCGGGCAGTTGCCCACCAGACACAACACCCGTCTGCTCGGAGGATCCTGCCTTTTCTATGGAGGATGCGTGAACTTTACACCCTGTTTCTCATAGCTCTAAACGGTCATTTGATAAGTAATCGCCACCACCTTGCTGATTGGCTTAGACAAGTGACGGTATGATCGTATGAGCCATTCGGACATAGTTAATGCCGATTTCACAGAAGAGGACTTGCTCGATCATCATTATTTTACTTACAATTACTGAATCTCTTCTGTATAACCACACTTTAATTAATAAGTCTACGTAAGCACACATCCTAAACTACTCCTGATGAGAAATAACGGTTCTACAAATACTCATCGCAGTCGTCTATGACATCAGTCGGGTCATGCCAGTGTTTGCACGAACTTAGCAAATTTCCGCACGTTCGGTCTAGATTTCATCAACCTTTTCTCTTTTACTGTAATTAATTCGCCACAGACTCCGGGACAGTTAAATTTTCCCCAGACGCGGGGATATTAGATCTGGCTGTAATTGCTCCACAATTCCCCTTGCCTATCCCGGCTAATATTGCCAGCGAGGTAAATTAGAGGTACTCTGGGGTAAACCTTATTTTAATAAGAGATTTTAACTTTTTGCCTTTTTCTGGGTAAGAAATAAATTCTGATTTTCTGAATAGATTAGATTCGATTGGGATGGTAATGGAAACCTGAGGGATTGATATTGTATTCATTATAAAGTTTTTTTTCTAAAAGGTATTTACAAGGCAGATGTGAGTGGAAACGCCTGCAGGGGACGCCCTAGGAGGACATAGTTATATAGAGACCTTATTGGTGATGTTTTTCAGAAAAATCAGGTGCGTAGTATTCGCAACCGGCGTGCGTGTATGCCCAGACGTACGAACATAAAAACAAGGCAATTGTGATGTCGTAGGGTATTCTTATGTCGGGAAATGCCGCCGATATTCAGAAAATTTTTGTTTTACAAAAAAGGGCAATTCGTTCAATTTATAAATTAAGCCCCAGACACTCCATCAGAGGCGAATTTCAAGAGATTAATATAATGACTGTGCCTTTTCAGTATATTTATGAAAATCTTTTGTATGCACATAATACTCGTAGTACATTGTGATACAAGTGTGCTCTTTTGGTCCTGGGTAATGATCAATGCACACGCGTGTCACACAACGTTTTTCAACACACTTGCGAGGAAAAAAACTGACTCGTATTGTTACTATATTTAATTATTGAAACAATTAGTGAAAGTACAATTCTCAAAATGATACCGAACAGTTTTTGTTGGCATTTTTACAGTTTGTGTTATGATATTGGTATTATTAATAATTTCGTTGTTTTCATTTTCTTGGGTATATGTCGGAGATGATAAAAATATCCATTATATTTAGACATAAAAACTCTTTACGGAGATGAAAGAAAAAAAAAAGTTAAGTCTAAAACACGAGCGCTGTAATGTAAAGTAAAAAGCACGAGCGTTTAATACACTGCATTATGAACCTAAAAGCGGTGTAATAAGAGCCACTTTATGAGCAACTGTGTTGAAAAAATATAAATCTGTTTAAAAAATACAGTGATATCCATAATATAAATACTGGGAACAAACACAAATTTGTTGTTCCTACTACCAGGCTCAAGAAAATAGGTGGCTCGTTTAAATGTCAATGTATACGTATTTATAATAAACTTCATTCAAGAACTAAGCCTTAATAAATTCACATCTTTTATAAAGCGGAAATTATACTTATTTTCTAACTATTTTACTTTTTAATGATTTTTTCTATATCTGTAGTATTTTTAGATAAATAATGACATGTTTTTACTGTATAAAGTATAATATTATGTTATTTTTTGTGAATGTACGGACTCACGTGGGTCATTGTTTTTTTTTTTTTTTCAGTTAGTTTTAAAAACTTGTTTGGCTGTTTGAGTATTTATGCGGCCTAACCAAATGTCATGTCTCATGTCTTTTGTACTGTTCGTCGAATCGTTGAGCTCCTTAAGTTCTGTGTTGAGCTGCATGACTACTGAAAAATGCGTGCACTGACTGGACAGGTCCACTAATTTTGTGTGGTTCTTTCCTCAAAATACCATTTCAGACAACAATCTATATGGTCTTCACATGACCTGACCAAGATTATGTCTGGACTTTAAAAGAGACTGTGGCCTCTGAGTTGTTTTCGGCCTTTCTTCTCACAGTAGTCAGATAGGAAACGCCGATCTCATCTAAATTTTAAAATATGATTGACATGTAAAAGTGTTTGTACAAAAACCGAAATAAAATAATTTAACATTTATCAAAAAGATTATGTGAGTTTCGTAGAAGGTGGCGTTCTGTAGTTTCTGCCTACCCCCATGGGAAGAAGGCGTTACTATGATATAATGATAATGTTACATTTCTTAGTATAATAAATAATTTTATTGCGCTTTAAAAGTTTTCGGTATTAGTTACTTTGACTGGATCTTAACCGTATTTTTCAACCAAAACCAGCCACTAACTGGCAAACAGATCTCACATGAACTCTCCTAGAGTTTCCTAAAAACATGAGATAATTAAATTTCCTCAGGTCATAATTATTTCGCACCTTCATTCCGGAACTAATTAAACTATGTAGTTGCGGCAAAGTTCCCGAGTACGCTCCCACGCGCCACCGCGCCACTCTCACGCACGTCTTTTGTTTACATTCAAACTTGTTGTTTCACTGCGTCGTAGGGGAGAACTGTGTTCAGTTCCAGCTAGTTTAGTTCCGCGGTGAATAGAGAAACAAACTGCTTGTTAGATCAAGTTTGTGGTACTTAGTTATAACTTAGGATACTTTAGTTCTGTTGAAATTGAAGGACTCTGGGAAAGTTTGCTGGGAATTAACCTGTCTGACCTTCGGCGCCTAACGAAGCCAATAGAGCTAGCAACAAAAAAGAGTTGGCGAGCAGCAAAAAAGATTTCATGTTTTTTCTGGGGTGTTCTTGAAGTATGAGTTCAGAAAAAAAAAAAAAAAATTATATATAAACGGTTCTGGAGGGTCTGCATCTTATGGAGATGACGTGGGTGAGCGTGCGCAAATACAACGCAAGCATAGGTCATGATGGGACGGATGACTGCGGTATAGATGCGCAGCTTGCATTTAAGTGACAGTTTACTACGGGCTGTTAGTACAAAGTGGAGCCTGCTAAGAGCGAAGGAGGCGCGCGCGCGAACCGCCTTAATATGAGCCTTAAAGGTAAGGTTTTCATCGAGGATCACGCCTAGGTATTTGGCTTGCTTCTCCCAGGGGATCGGCTTACCGTACATAGTGATCGGGCTGGGAAGTGGGGGAGGGAGTCGACGACGTCTCGAGAAGAGAACCGCCTGACTCTTATCGGGGTTGACCTCGATTCTCCATTTCCGGAACCAAGCGCCTAAGACGTTTGCGGAGGTTTGGAGAGTACAAGCTATAGCATTGGGACAATGACCGGTATAGTAAACGGCAGTGTCGTCGGCGAAGAGAGCCAACTGAGCCTTTTTACTCTGTGGGATATCGCTGGTGAACAGCGTGAAAACTAGAGGAGATATGACGGAACCCTGAGGGACACCGGCGCGAATAGGGTGAGGGGACGAGAGTGCACCCTCGGTGCGATAGCGGAAGGTGCGATTCGACAAAAAGTCTCGTAAGATGAGCACGAGACGATCTGGCACTCCTAGTTGGGAAAGCTTGTATAACAAGCCGTTGTGCCAGACTTTGTCGAAGGCTTTCGCTATGTCGAAGAATAGCACACCCGTCGTCGCGTTACGCTGCATACCGGCGCACAAGTGCTCTACGATACGGTGGACCTGGTGGATACTCGAGTGTTGTGGACGGAAACCAAACTGCTCGTTGGGAATGAGGCTCTTTGCTTCGGCGTAGTCTTGGAGACGCTTATAAATAAGCCTCTCGTAGATTTTGCCGAGAACGTTGAGTAAGCTAATGGGACGGTAGCTGGAGGGCTCAGACTTTGGCTTGCCTGGCTTTGGGATACCGATGACTGTTGCTTCTTTCCACGCTTTTCTTTTGTGGGAAGATGTTGTTGCTCAAGGCGCCATTGAAGATGGCGGTCATGAGCATTATTAGAGGGGCAGGTAGGAGTTTGTATACCTTGTTGGTAATACCGTCCGAACCGGGGGCTTTACGAGCTTGGAGCCCTTTTATGATGTCGTGCATTTCATCTGGAGTGACGGGAGGCAGAGGATCATCAGGGTCTTCAACGGGTGGAAGGGAGGCTCTCCGTTCGACTTCAGCGTCGACCTTGTTCAGGTGAGCTTGGTCTACTGGTTGAGAGCTGGGAGAACACTGGGACTCTAGGCTGTCAGCAAGGCATTCGGCCTTGTCGGTGCTGTCGAACGCGACGCTCTTGTCGGGGCGAATGAGGGGAGGCATAGAGACCTCCTCGGAGGAGCGTAATTTCCTCTGAAGGTGCCAGAAGGCTTGGTGAGTGGGCTCGAGTTCACTGAGCATCTTGTTCCAACCCTCTGAGCGAACCTCCCCTATGCGTTTCTTTACAGCACGCTGTAAATGGCGCATGTGGGCTTTGTTCGCGTCACAAGGGAAGGAGTCGTAGGCACGAATAGCCGCATTCTTCTCGGTTATCAAGTCACGTACGTCAGAAGGTAGTTTCCAGCGATGGTCTTCCATCACCGGAACTTCCCGTGAACAATCCGTCAAAACGGATTGAACGTGCTCAGTAAACGAGTCGATTGCGGCCGTCGTGTCGGCGACTGACACTATGTGATCGGGGATGGTGTCCAATTGAGGCGACGTGGTGGATTTCAGTCTTTCACTTACTTTCCTCCAGTCGGTTATCATCTGGGTCTGAGGGGGGCGGTTGGGATCGCTTGGGCCAGAGTAGGGGGCAAGATGCATAACTACTGGGCGGTGGTCAGAGTTAAGCTCGTGGAACGTCTCTATCGATTGCAAACGGAGGTTCACATTCTTGAGCAGCGCTACATCGAGTATATCTGGAAGATGGTTGGGATTTCCTGGGAAATGAGTCGGACTCATTGGAGCGATGACGTCAAAGTTAAGGGATTCGCCTAACTTGGAAATGATCCGACCTCTGGTAGCAGTCGTGCTACTATTCCACGCCGGGTGTTTGGCATTAAGATCCCCCGCCAATATGACGGAGTCACTCATACCGAAGAGGGCGGTGAAGTCCTTTTGGAGAGAGATGGGATCCTCCGGACCATTGTCTGGTGGAATATAAGCAGAGATGATGGTGATCGGTTGATGACCAGTCATGCCGAGCCGACAGATAGAGGTCTCCAGATGGGAGAAGAGAGAAGGTGGGTCGATAGGGAAGTGACAGGGTGCAGTGTCTGTGGTCATTATATAAACACAATGTAACAACTGCCCAAACGTAGGACACCGTAAAACCTCAGATTTTGTCGCACAATACAGTATTGTTACTAATTACAAGGTAGTTTTTTTTTGTGTGTTTTCAAATGTTCAAAGAAAAGACTAATTCAAAAATATTTCATAATAGTGAAAATACTATCACGAAATAAAAGTCGTAGAACAGAGCTCAAAAAATATTTTTCGTCGCATAATTCTGAAAATTTTGAGCGTAAATTATCATATTTTATGTAATGATAATAAAGTGAATTCAATCAACTAATGAAATATTTATAAATTATTGCACTGAGACGTGCGTTTATTTTTTCATTTAATTAAAACTGAAAAATTTGGTGGTCATTCGATTCAACTAACATCAGATCGCTGTTTCGATCCATAATTGTTATCAATTACCTACAAACTTGCTTCTTACCGCGCCTTGACAGTGTTTTTTTTTTCATTAATAGGTTGTTTCGCTTTTTTGTTCTGGTTGTAATTATATTTGTTTGTAATGGTTTTATTTTCAGCAGTATCTGCGATTTGATACAGATACTCCCTTTATTTTTTGTTTTGTTTTCCGCGATAGTGATATTATATATAATATTGTATTAAGTGATAAATATTTATTATAGATATAATTAATAAATAGATTATACAGGGTGTAACGAAAACCCTGTCCGAACCTGAAGGGTATTATTTGGTATCGTAGTGCGTACACAAATACGTAATCATTTAATGGATACGAGGTAATTATTTATCCCCAATGAAAACAATTAATTTAAAAAAATTAAAATAATCATACCAAAGGCAACACTGATCGCTCGACAGGGTTCACCAGAGTTCACCAGAGTTCTCCTACAGTTCCGTGTCAAAGAAGCCGCCTGAGCGCGGCGATCCTTTGTCGCAAGCCGCCAAAGAAACGTAGGACTAAAGAAATCTACGTTTTGCCTACGCGTAGGTATCAGCTGATATTTTATTGTAGGCTTACGCACAATGACCCCGATTTCTGACCTTCTGTTTATCAAGAAACAATTATTATTGAGTTAATGTGATGTGCTTTTGGCAATGTACCCACTGTAGGTATCAGTTTATTAAAACATTTACTTGTTACATACCTCTATCTATCTAGAACATTAGTAGACATTCGACACCTTTTTATTAAATTTGCACGTACTCTTCGCAGCGCACATGTGTACGATTTGAGTGACTCGAAAGCTTCCACAATCCGAGCTGTTACTTCGATTTCCGAATCACACATTCACTCACAAATAAAAATTAACATATTCAAATATTCCTGATTGGTATACGACATTGTTCGCGATACGATAGCGGCACGTGATACGTACGGACATCCGATCGCAAGCTATCTCCACGTGCGACTGGCGAAGTGTCCAAACAAGTAGCGACCAGTCGGCTCCATCAAAGGATCGAGGACTCGTTATGAGTACCTACAGCGCGGCTAATGCAGGGCGGTGCCCTTTTAAATAAAATATGCAAAAAATAAAAGATTTCGCCGGCCGGTGGAGTGTTGTCAACTTATGAAAATTTACCATATTTAGTGTTACATTTCGCATGGTAACTAAAAATAAAAAAATCAATAGCTTTTGGTTTTTATGAGTTAGATTTTTTTTACTATTTTTTCTAGTACGTATGTTAAACCAGGAATACGCCTTTTTTGGATCGGACAGGGTTTTTGTTACATATTGTATGTTATGTGCCGTTGATGTTCATGAGTTGGTTCAAAATCGTATTTGCTGTATGCGTCCAAGACTTCCTCTTAGCGCATTACCATCCCGATGCCATATGCCGTGATTCCAAATCGTTCGCCTTGACACTGTTAGTTACTGATAAATGTAAGGTACAACACCATCCAGCCACCAGAACTGTTAGATCGGTACCGTGGAACGGTATATTATAGGGCGCTTTAGTTTCAAACTTATTGTCAATATTCGCCCAAACTACTGAACCCTAGTTCGCCCGTCGAACGGCTTCATTCTCACCAAGTGTTCATTAAATTGAGGTCTAATGATAAACTTTGTAGGTTACTACTAGTTAGGTGTAAACTATGTAGGTTTTAGTTTGATGCCTTTTTGGAACGTTGATTAGGTTTGGGGAGCAGTTTTGGCCCAGTGATAACGGCCGCGATATACGAGTTGTAGGTCGTAGGTCCGATAGGTACATAACTTTGTGGAAACAATTTCATCACCACTGCTCTCAAAACGATGGAGGAAACCGGCATGTCCTAGTTCCAAAAAATCTAAGACATGTGTCATCTACCAACCCGCATTGGGCCCGCGTGGTAGATTACGGCCCACTCCCTCTCATCGAGAGGAGGTCTGTGTCCCAGCAGCAGTGCGATCATTGTAGGTTGATAATACTTTTTATGCTATAGGTAACAATGAATTAGCTAGATGCATGCCGTTTTTTCTCGTACAGTCAAGCGCAAAGTGGTAACACTTGCAGTGCGAAAATCTTCCTTACTGCTACGACATAATGGCGCTGTCAATGTCCAATTGTGACCACTGGTGTGCGCTGTACAAAGTTTAATGGTGTTTGTTGAGCTTTTTTGTTGTTCTGTTTCTTTCCTAGCAAGGAACAGTAAAGGACGCGTATTTTTGCGGTTTATTGTTAAGCCTTAGAGGGTCTAAACTCGAACAAAATATTATTAGTCTTGAAAAAAACCATAGATGGCAGCATAGGTAATCATTATGAAATTAACAATCGCTAAAAAGCGTTAAACGGCAGAATTTTGGCTGAAGTAAGATTGGTAATAATAATCAAAACTTTCTTGTTTTATGCAGATTTATTTACTTACACTCATAATGCACGTATTTTAAAGAAAAACATGAATGACATATAAATGATTTATTTTCTGTAAATAGGTTTTTACAAACACTTTTACACGTCAATCATATTTTAAAAACTAGGTGAGATCGGCGTTTCCTATCTGACTACTCTGAGAAGAAACGCCGAAACAAACTCAGAGGTCACAGTCTCTTTTAAAGTCCAGACATAATCTTGGTCAGGTCATGTGAAGACCATGTGGATTGATGTCTGAAATGGTCTTTTGAGGAAAGAACCACACAGAATGAGTGGACCTGTCCAGTCAGTGCACGCATTTGTCAGTTGTCATGCAGCTCAACACAGAACTAAAGGAGCTAAACGATTCGACGAACATTACCAAAGAAAGGACATTTGGGTAGGCCGCATAAATTACTCAAACTACCAGACCATGATTAAAACTAATAATTTAAAAAAATGCATTAAATAAAACAACAAATTCACAAATTCACAGTTATTAAAATAGTATAATCCTTTACAAAGTAAATGTCATTGCATCCATCAATTTCAAAGTGTAAATAAAAATATGAAAATAATCTTGGTCATATCATATGAGGACGATGCAGACTGGTGTCTGAAATGGTCTTTTGAGTAAAGAACCACACGGATTTGAGTGGATCTGTCCAGTTAGTGCACGCATTTGTCATTCATCGTGCAGCTCAACTCAGAACTAAGGAGCTCAACGATTCGACGAACAATACAAAAGATAGGACTTTTGGGGAGGCCGCGTAAAGTACTCAAACAGCCAGACCATCATTAAAAGAAAAAAAAATGTAATGACCCACATAGTCCTCACATTCACAAAAATTAAAACAATCTCATACTTCATACAGTAAATATATACATGTCATTGTTTAGATAAAAAGGTACGTATATAGAAAAAAAACATAAAAGAAAAAAGTTAAATAGCAAATTAAACATCAACTATGTCTGTGTAAACTTTTTGGAGCAGCTCAATCCCAAGCCTTCTTGTCCTCAATATAGTCCTTGACAGTATAATAGGCTTTCTGGCATAATTTCCGCTTTATAAAAGATTTAAATTTATTAAGGCTTAGTTCTTCAATGTGGCTAGGAAGTTTATTATAAAAACGTATACATTGACATTTAAACGAGCCACCTATTTTCTTGAGCCTGGTAGTGGTAACAACAAATTTGTGTTTGTTCCTAGTATTTATGTTATAGATATTACTGTATTTTTTAAACAGATTAATATTGTATGTGCATATAAAAGATTTTCATAAATATACTGAGAAGGCACAGTCATTAAATTAATCTCTTTAAATTTGTCTCTGAGAGAGTGTCTGGGACTTAATTTATAAATTTAACGAATTGCCCTTTTTTTGTAAAACAAAAAATGTTTGAATATCGGCGGCATTTCCCGACAAAAGAATACCGTATGACATCACACTATGAAAATAACTAAAGTAAACTAAACGCGCTGTCTCTAAATCAGTTAAATTACGAATTTTTCTAACGGCGTATGCTGCAGAGCTGTTTTTTTGACAATTTATCTATATGGGGGCCCCATTGAAGATTGGCATCCAAAGTTATGTCTAAGAATACTGTGGAGTTTTCGGGTTTCAACTCTTCACCCTTTAAAAGAACACTTGTTTCTACTTGTCTAACATGAGGTAGCGTAAACTTAATACATTTAGTTTTTTTCTCGTCATTACACCAGTTAAAAGTGAAGTATCGTCTGCAAACAACACTAAATCATGATTATCCTTTATGAGGTAAGGCAAGTCATTAATATAAATAAGAAACAAAAATGGGCCAATATTTGAGCCCTGGGGGACCCCCCATTCTGACTACGTTAACATCTACTCTTTGAATCCTATCACTTAAGTAAGAAGTAAGAAGATCCATAGAGGCGTTCCGTATTCCGTAGTGCTGCAGTTTCCTTAATGTTTCATGAAGAACACAATCAATTGCCTTGAACAAATCGCAAAAGATGCCCAAAGCATCGCATTTGTCCACCCATGCATTATAAACATGTCGTAAAAGTTTAAATCAGTAGTCGAACGACCCTTTGTAAAACCAAACTGTTTGTTATGCAGTAATTTGTATTTATTAAAAATTCTTTGCATTTGATCTAAAAAAAGTTTTTCAAAAATTTTACTAAAGGTAGGTAGCACTGAAATAGGTCTATAATTAGTAGGGTCTGATGTACTACCCGATTTAAACACTGGTATTATTTTACTGTTTTGCATAAGATCAGGAAACTCACCACGGTCAATACAATTATTAAAAATAACAGCTAAAATAGGTGCTACAATATTTATAATTGACTTAGCAACGTCCACAGAATTACCCCATAGATCTGCGGTCTTTTTAACATTTAATGTGTGAAAGGTTTTAATTATATCTCTACAGGTGACATATTGGAAATTAAATTCAGAATCACAAACTGGAACGTTTTCTTTAAGTAAAGACTCTGCAGTAGTGGGCGATGAGTTCAGAGATTTAGTAGTCGAAACGGGAATCTCTGCAAAGAAGTTTTCAAAGGCCGCGGCGACTTGAGAATCTGATTTAATTATGTTGCCATCAATATCAAGGCTGACGTCACTACTTCGGTTGCATGACCTTCCCGTTTCGCTATTAATGATGTTCAATGTCATTTTAATTACATTACTACTATTTTTAATTTTTAAACTCAAGTAACGTGACTTGGCCATACAAAAAACTTTTTAAAATAATTTTGAATAATTCCTAACATATAAATGAAGTCAAGCATAAACTTCAATTCGAACCCATAAAATGATGATCTGTTAATCATTTCGTTTAGAGCTCTTTGAAATAGATGGCGCTTTACTCAATTTAAACACATCAGAGTAGCCACTATCGTTACTAATTTAAATCAAACGACTTTATTTTTCTATATATTACTTTACATAGAAATGTAAAAGAAATCTATTAACATGTTTTTCTGAACCCGGAACAATCAAACTTTATATAAAAGGATTGCACGAAACGTTTTAAAAGTAGGTCGACTCCTAGATGGCGTGGTAAAACTAAATTCTCTGGCAATTAGTGAGTCGCTGATGCTGCCATCTGTTGAAAAATTGGAATAAGTAAAATTGCCAGCTCACTAGCCAGACTGTAACAGGTGTCATTTCTTTGTATGGGATTGGGTATCTGTACGTAGTATTATATTATCTGTGGTTAAGCTATGTAAATATTAAAAAATAAATTTCAATAAAAGTTCAAAATACGGATAAGTTAAAATGTCATTCAAATGCCCATCCATTTATAAGTCCGATAACATTCCAACTTGCACAAGTAACATCGATTCACATAAAATATTCGACAAGCGTGTAACAAAAACTTACGGTTTGTTAGCCGCACTTGTGTAAGTACACTTGCACTGCTAGAAGTGTCGTAGTGTAACTGTTAGATGCACAAGTCGACGCAATTAGCTCGTTATACCTTTTGCCGTGACGTCACTTGCAAGCCGGAGTTTATCTGTTATTTCTAATGTAGGCGTTGACTTGCTTAAGAGTTGGATTGTCAGACAATTTATTTTGAGGTGTTTGAAAAGGAAGGTTAGTAATATTTCATCATCGTTGACGTCACCAAATTCATCCTCCTTGTCTTTCGCAGGTAGGTACGTCAGGATCGGGTTCTAGTCAAACCGGATGCAACTAAATGCCAGTATTTCACATAGCTATCAAGTAACCCAAAAAACTAACCAAAGCACTGCATTTTTATTCTGCACTCGAAAAATCATGCAAAAAGACTAATTTTCCAGTCAGGCAACCCTAAGTTTACATTGATGTTCGCTCCACCATTCACGTAACTCATGTGACAAACTTCCTCCCAACTTCACAACTGTTTCATAGTTCACACAGTTGTCTAAACAAAGTCGGTGCGCTTGCGCACCAAGTTACCTAACTTATAACTTTAAACAGAACAGTAGTATTAAAAGTGTCTACATGACTTGATAATGTCGGTCGCTCTAACTTTTACGATTATACACTGGGTTTTATTAATAGAGAGTCGACTTGAATTAGTTTTCGATTCGAAGTGGGTTGGTTTGATCTGAGATTGCGTTTCAATTGTAACTTGTTTAAATTATTTGTTTTGCAGAGTAAATACACTTTTTATTTGCTACTGCTTTTCATTATTTTGTGATTCCTATTCTTCGGATCTATATTTCAAACAAAAAGGAATATTATCCTTTATTGGCTCCGGGTCACGATTTACCTGGAACCCAATTCAATTTAAAATATTATACTACACCAGGTTCTGCCCTCGACTTCGCCCGCGTTTAAATCAACTAAACCTTAGAAATTGTCCCATGTCACTCGGCAATAGTCTATATTACTGTTAGAGCTTTCTAACAGTAATATATTTTGTAATCGGGTCAATTCTTCTAGAGATTAGATCTTACAAGCAAACTTTTTGACATCATACCTAAACCAACAATTTTAATTTCAACTCTTTGTTGGTGGACAGGATATTAATTCGGATTTGTTGCAGTTGTCAATCATGTCATTTGGTTTAACTAGGTTGGTTTTTTTAATATTATTATTTAATAGTTTGTGAATGTGAGAACCTTGTAGGCCTTGTAGACTGTAGCTTTCTAGATCGTTTTCTATTTGCTAAGCACCTGGTACTTGATGACGGGCCTTTTTTTATGGTAGGAAATCATCAAATGACTTCTCCCGCTCTGGGTGGAGCGGGAGGGCGACGGACCCCGTAAATTGGTGCTGACATCTCTATGAGGCGCCTGATGAACACGACGCGCTTTCGACCCGGGCCTGGTCCTTACCGGACGGCGAGCAATAGCTAGCTCGCACCTACGGTGGCTGAGTATAATAATAATAATATTTAAAAATATAGCAAAATTAGCATAAAAATAAATAAACGACATAATAATAATACAACAATATAAGCCTACCGAATCGGAGGTGACATGACAGATGTCACTTCCGGTAAAACAACAAATAACCAGAATGTGAAACCGAAGATAAAAATTTTTTGACGAGATCAGTCGCACGTCAAGCACGCCCACCACCTCCGGACTCTTCGCCCAGCTCCGCCTCGCCGCCGCCGGTATCCAGCCCCACCGTGAGGGCTGTGACGACACCGACCGCGGTAGTTATGTCGCTCGTAGGTAGCTCGAGCGACGAGTATTTTTCCCCGCCGACGTCGCCAACACCTTTTCGTCGGCAGGGGAGAGGCTGGCCGCCGAGGAGCTTGGGACTTAGGGGCCATCCGGCCCCGAGCCGGGTCCCCGCTGCCGGTGGTTGTGTGCAGCGCATGAGATGGACTCAGTCTATGAACGAGAACGTCATGCGCGCATATTATGGGTCTACAGAGGGGGGAACTCACGTCACTGCGTACCGTGATAGGATGCTGTCTCTCTTTCAGGAACAAGAACCAACCGTCAGCGTCTCTGCTCAACGACTGTCGGATCAGATGCGGGTAATCCAACACAATCATAGGTTGGACGATGCCTCACTTGATAGGCTGCGCGAACCGCGCAAACCGCGGTACAAACGTCAACCATTGATCTACCGCGGTCCAATCGTGGTGTTGAAGAATAAGATGATAGGGTTACCACATAGCAAATGCAACGACCGATTGAGGAGCGCACTGGAGGATGCGTTTCGCAGGTATATATCCACTCCGACCGAACTCACAAAAAAATAGGGTGCTGGTGAGTGCCCTGGACTCGCAACTTAAGAATGTGTTCTAATATCCCGAGAATAAATATCCCGTGTCACAGAGCGCATCGACTTCCTGAAGCAGAATGTTTGTGTATGGGAGAGCCGTATTCGGCGGGTTGATCGATACACGCAGAATCGCATGTTCCAGAGCGATGAAAGGTGGATATATAGAGCTTTGGTGCGACATGAACAAAATTTGATGGACGTGTGCCGCCCAGATGATGCCGCCACAAGTGCATTCTGGCGCAGCATCTGGTTAGTACCCGTCTGTCACACTGAGGCTGGTTGGATGCAGGATGTCGAGCGAGTGTGTGAAACTATACCAGAAATGGAAACAGTCCTAATTACGCCATCAGACGTTGCCAGAGCAGTCCGTCCGTTACCGAATTGGAAATCGCCAGGACCGGATGGATTGCACAACTTTTGGTTGAAATGGCTAATTAGTTCGCATACTAGCCTGGCATCTCAGTTCCAGTCAGCATTAGAGTCTGGGTCGCTACCGCAGTTTCTATCAACAGGCGTTACCCACCTGCTCCATAAGTCAGGTAGTCCCACGGAACCCAAGAATTATAGACCAATCACGTGTGTGTCGACGGTCTATGAACTTCTGACATCCGTTTTGAGAGCGAAAAAAACGTTGTCTAGATCTAAGACAGTGAAATTAAAACAATATGTGCACATTGCGTTCTAAATATTTCTTTAACCTATTGAAGAAATATTTAGAACGCAATGTGCACTATTTGTAAGAGGGTGCGTGCGCGAGGGTGCGTGCGCGAGGGTGCGTGCGCGACATCCACCCATACCTACACACACACACATACGCACCCTGCGTATGTGTGTGTGTGTAGGTATGGGTGGATGTGTTACGAAATGTACACTGGATGATTAGGCTAGCAGCCATTTGTTAACAATCTTTTTGAATTGGCTTGTTCTGGAGTTACTTATGCAACATTCTTACGGCTTTATTGTATACGTGACTGAGCAAGAATTCTTGCATGTGTTGTGCGAAAGTTGTACGTGTCCTAATCGAAGCACACTTGAAAACTCGACGTTTATTGGCGGAGTTACGCAAGAGTTTCATTATGTGAATCAATTTTCTGGTGCTCTTTGCCACCAAGACAGTATGTGGCTTGAAAGAGAGCCGCTGGTCTATGAAAAACCCTAGATATATAGATTAATAAATTCTATCTTTTTTATTTTCCGTCAGGTGCACAGGAGTGGGTTTCAGGTTGCACAGTGGATTACGATGCCATGCGGTAGTTTGGGCGCTGAGGCCTGCGTTAGTAATTCGTTTTCTCAATATTTAATGACAGAAGGGTGTAGTCAAGCCATCGTTTGATACTGGTCAGACTGTCTTGAGCTTTCTTATGCACCGATTCCCAGGATTTGCCATGAAATAGAATAACCGTGTCGTCAGCATAGCATATTATCTGCATTTTGATCTAATGTGCTATGAATATTATTTATGTAGATGAAGAATAGAGTAGGGCCGAGAACACTACCCTGTGGAACCCCAAATATCATAATTTTTGACAGCTGATGTTCTCACCCACTTTCACACACTGGCGTCTGTTAGTCAGATAGGTTTTAAACCAATCCAATGACAATCCCCTGATTCCAATGACTCCCTACGCCCAGGGCGTATCCTGTGGTGACTAGGGGCGTGAGGGCGCGAGGTTCTCTTCTCCATGCGCTCCGCCTCCTCCTTCGCAAGCATTACTGCTTCGCAGAAGGCTTCCCATTCGCTCTCGCTCCGTACCAGGGTCTGGACCGGGGCCGGACGCGAAAGATCGCCCAAGCTGGGCAGACCTCCACCGTATGCTCCACCGTGTCCTCCGGACGATCCACATAATGGTGACACCCGGCGTTTCCTCCAGCCTTATACGGAACAGGAACCTTCAGAAACAACCAAGTCCGGTGAGGACCTGTGTCAGGTGGAAGGTGAGGACGCGCCTATCCAACCTCTCCTCAAAGAGGCGACTTGTCGCCGCTATTGTGGCGTGCCCAGCACTGGGTTGCGACAATCGCACCCTCCATGTCGCCATGAGATTCCTCCGGAGCTCTGTCCGCTGTGCCGCTTTGTCCGCTCTGGCGTTTTGCCTCCTCGCGCAACTCCCACACGTGCACGAGGGCTATTGCCCCCAGATTCCATGGCGGCTATCTGGCAAAGAGGCTCGCTGCCACACAGGAGACCGTGCGGTCCCCGGACCAGCCGAACGGCCATGACCCTTTGGGTCGCGTTCAACCGGTGCCTCAAGGAACGCGCCCACAGCGGTGCCCCGGAAACGTCCATGGATCGCACGACACCCGTGTAGAGCCTCCGGCAGGAGGCGTTTGAACCCCCTAGATTGGGCAGGAGCCGCTTCAAGACAGCCCCGGCCCGCTCCAGTCTGGGAGCCAAACGTTGGAAATGCTCCACGAAGTTCCACCGGCTGTCGATGACGAGTCCCAGGTATTCCATCGTCGACTCGACGCCGATGTGAACCCGACTGTGGCGCGTTATGAGGACCATAAAAATACATGGCGTCGGACTTGTGCAGGGCCATTTCGAGTCCCAATTGCTGGATCCTCTCGACGATTGTCGCACCCTGCATGTCGCTTGTTCGGCCGCCGCCTGGTGCGACCTTCCCTGGGCCAGGACTAGCGTGCCACTAGGGAGGTCGGCGCGCAAAACCCAGGCGTAACGGATATCCCACAGAAGCGGCCCCGGGAACAATCCTTGTGGGCACGACATCTCTTGCCGCTACAACTTTCCCTGGTGACCGGGGTTGTTGACAGGCAACACTGTCCTCCCATACCTATTAACACTCATTTGAAAACATAAAAGCCAATTATTTCTAAAAGAGTAACCATGGGGTTTTTTTTACCGGCTCTTCGTCGTATGAAACAACCAATTGGAACCGTGCTCCTAGCTTCGGACGTATCATAAGTGCCCATGTAGGTATATGTGAAATAAAACATTTTGTTTTAGATTTATGATTGAACTCTTTATAACAAACGATCATACAAAAAATAAAACTTTTTCTCTTTATAACATAATAGTTTAAAATTATTGTTTAGACTGATCAAAAGCATGTCATGCCTTACAGTAATTGAACTTAGTTATCACTCATAGTATCTACAAATAATATTGGAGAATAGGTAGGTATTGCTACAATTGATTTAATGTCAATACTATGTACGTTGCTAATCCTTAGATAATTGGATATTAATACTCTGATTGCTTCTTGGGTTGATCAAAGCTTAAGTTGGAAATTACCAGTAACAATATGTTTTGGTTCACGGTTGAACCTCATCTCAATTAACGGTCACAATACGAAATAGACATAGGTAATTACAAACTAGGTGCAAACAGGTTAATTTACCCATTTACCCTTGAAATGGGTAATTTAATAGGATTCACAGCAACAAAAAAATCACCCCAAGTTTTTGAAACCTCAATAAACGTGTCTCGGTCCCATTCGTCTGAATGAAGGAGGATTTTCTCGAATTGATCACAGAATTGCAATGATATAGGTAGGGGAGCAGGGTAGGGGGGGGGGCATACGTTTCGGTTATAAATGGGGGATTTGAATACTGGATTTATAGGAAGGGGCTTGTGGTTAAATGGGACTGGTTGAGGTAAATAAAGAAATTTTGGGAGGTATGAGCAGTTTTGTAGATATACAGCTGCTCAAATCTCCCAAGGTTTCGTTTCTCAAATGTTTTATCTGTCTATCTAGACGTATAAAACTTTTATTCAGTTTACCAAAAGTATTAAACCACAAAAGCACAGTTAATAAGGCACGTTATGTGATTCTAATTAACGTGCATTCACAGTTGGTTGATGATTTGCATTTTGTACTGCATTGGAAAATGACTATTACAAACTGTCGCATCTAAAACTTTCAGTCGACCTAGACTTTAGCTTGGCTGAAAGTTTACCTAATCATATCAAGAATAGGGCTAGGGTATAGAATAGGGCTAGGGTATAGAATAGGGCTAGGGTATAGAATAGGGCTAGGGTATAGAATAGGGCTAGGGTATAGAATAGGGCTAGGGTATAGAATAGGGCTAGGGTATAGATAAGTTTTGTTCAAAACTAGGTTAATGCTATTCAAGACATAGGTAGGCTTAATGTCTCCCCATTTTATAAGTGCGGTATATTTTATAGAGCGATAAAAAGAAAGTCATTCCATACGGAATATATGGCAGACCTTAGATTTTCAAGGCACATTGCTATTCCATTCATAGATACCATGATTTCTTTCTACGGAAATAAAAGAATATTTTCGTAACATGCTATGCATGAAATGAAAGGTTTATATTTCTGCTAGTTCGTCTGTCAGCGTAACCTATTTAATAAGAGGCTTTGACTTTACATCTCGAATGACAGATGGAAATGATTGAAGGAAATTGGGTGAGTTGAGTTCTGACATTTTAAATTTCCGAAACATTTAGATGTTTCCGAAACAGCCGATAAGCTTTCTAAATGATTCAATCGCTAGATATGTATAGGATATTAATATTCTGTATTGTTTATATTTGCTCTTAAAAGGGTGAACATTTTTTCTTGTTTTCTATTAAGTACGAGTATGTTAATTAGCAATGTTAAGTGTTTTTTTAATCAAAATCAAAATATTTTATTTCACATAAACTTACATGGGCACTTATGAAACGCCAAACTCTAAACGGTAATAAATAAACTTATAGGTTAAATTGACGCTACATAAGATTTCATATTTCCCCTACGCTACCAGCTAGTCCATTTATTTATTTATTTTATTTCTTTAGAAAGCTTGCAGCTAGGATACAGATAGTTGACAGATAATGAAAGAAGACCAATTAAAAGTTTTCACTGACAATAAGAGGGTAGCACAAGAAACAGTAGACAGGCAAGATAAAGTAAGAATAAGTTAGCACTCGGAGAAAATTAAGAAAAGAATGAACAGGTTTTAGTGATTTTCAAAGAAGTTGTTACACAGTATGAACCAAAGCACTTATGGACTAACTTCATCACTTACCAGCACCTTTCTACCAGTATTTCTACTTGAAACATTTCGCATTGCGGACTAAGCCAACCCTCTAATTTGCGGTCCGATTTTACTATCAGAAATCATACGGGGTCGTTATTGCGACAATCGTCGAACGCAACGTCAAAATGTACTGTCAGTTCACGACAGCTATTTGAGATTTTTTAAAAATAAGCGGGATTTATTCCTGTTGATAATAACGGCCAAATATTCCGAGTCCGGATTTGTCTGAACGCGAAAACCCTTGATTTATGTCCCCACCGGTGCTGTTATACGCTATTTATGTCACTTTAGTGGAATATTTCACTCTTATAGATGTGTTATCAGCTTCCACAGAATAGCTTTGAATATAAAGTGCGCTCATTTATTTCGAAAAAGGTCAAAATATTTGTGGAATGTAATTTTTATTGAGTAAATTGTAATATCTAGTCGGAAACGGCCAATTTATAGCATAGTTGTGATCGTTCAAGATAAGCTGGTAGCTATTCTAATATCAATATCTTAATAGCGTAGCCATAATTGAACATGCTGGCCGTCTTAAACCTGCTCTAAATAAACACAGTAAACAACTACAAGCTTAGCTACTACTGCAAGGTAACATCTACGCTACAATTGATAAAGTTGAAGCCAAGCAAAAACAAACTAAAATAATTTTGTTATCATAACCATTTCATGGCTCAATATACAATTGAATACGACAGCACAGTACTTTTTATCAATTTAATATAGGACCTAACAGTGTTGCTTACTGAAAAGTACTTAATACATTGACCTATTCTAACAAACCTACAACTTCTCTGCGACCTGCGTGTCATTATTAACACCTTTTAAATCAGACTCGAAAATAATCCGTGTGAACTACTCAGAGCTACCGCCTTTACTCTCAATTTCACCACACTTAAAGTCAGCCACAGTTTAACTGGTCATTAACTAACAATATCTGTATCCGCTGCAGTTAATCGCAACTCCTAAAGGGCCCTTTTACCAGGTCTGGGCATACAAATGAGCCAGGTAACCCTCGCTTTGTCCGCACCATCAAAATGCCTTAAGTACCGCTATTAATTTTCCTTGTTCGAAAACATAGGGGCCGCAGTGGAGGCGGGACCGCGGCATTACTTAATTGAAAATGTAAAGGTATTGCGTTTTATAGTTTAGTTTTGGTTTGGTTTTATATAATTACTGATAGAAAGATTGTGGTGAAGTATTGATTATTGTTTTCTTTGATTGATAAAGTCTGTCTTTGTTTCGTTGTACCTAATTGGACATGAAGGGAGAATTGTAGTAATAAGGCATAAATCTATTAGAACGAAACAAGAATTAAAATTTTCTTTGCGAACTTCCAACTACACCACTTACATTCAAGCTCCTTAAAAGTAGTAAATCTCACCACATCCCACGACACGCTACCGTGCCCGCACATATCTCTCCCCCGTGTCTCTCCGATGCATTGGAGATGCAATTTATGAAACCCCAAGTGGCACTCGTTACAGATGCTGTCCGGCGCGACCTTAGCCGGCCGGCCATTATTTTGGCCGCTCTGGCCATTATTTTGCCGCTTTGGCTATTATTTTAACCGACTGGCCAGTGTAACTTGGCTGATTGTCTGGGCTTGAGGTAGATCAAGTGACTTTGTAATGGTTTGAGATTTGGTAACTGGTTTTGGGGTTAATGGACTCATGATCCATATGGTTACAATGATATGTTAATCATAGTTTTGGTTGTAAATCAAATTAAAAAGGCCCCAATAAAAAAAATAGTCATATGTTTTTTGTTTACTTAGACAATGAAAACGGAATTCTTATAATTGTAAAGCGGGCCAGTACCTAATGTACTTGAAAAGTACCATAATTAACTTTAGCAAAGGATTCCTATAAACAGCAGAACCCTACCTTCCCTTACGTGTGTAAAACTTGTACAAATCTTATCTACCGCTCAAAGGCTCGCGTATCAACAAACGTGTTTCGTTCCGAATGTCGCAACAGCACCGAGGCACGGAGTACAATGTTGTCGCACAATTTGTGCGAACAATAGCCCGCACCGCGCATGTGACGCGAAAAACAATGCAATTGTACTTCTGGAGCGAGGGGGTTATGTTACGAGCGGAAGCGGTACCGAGAAATAGATTTATGAAAGCTAGTTTTGCTGTAGTATTCCAAGTAGGTAGGTAGGAATTAGTATGAGCGCTTTTATTAGGCTACGTCGCTTCTTCACTCATGCAAAACTTATCGAAATCTGGCTAACTGTCCTAGACAAATACCTTAGTACTGTTGACATTATAGCCTATCTGGTGCTTAAATACAACCTTATGAATACGTTGATAAGTAGATGGCCGAATAACGAGATAAACATTAATTTAGACAGAGAATAGAAGAAACAACCGTAGGTGTCAGATCTTGGCTAATAAGCCAAGGGACGAGAGTAAGATTAGATAAATGTAAAAACGTGAAACCATCTTCTGGAAATAATTATTGAACTTACACGACAAACCTTGTTACCTTTGTACCCTCCCGGTACAAAGAACCCTAGAGGCTCTCACAGTACCTTTACAAAATTAAGAATCAATAGCATTAATAAACCCTTTTCTGTCATATAAATAGTGTGAGTACTTTAATCAACATTTTATGTATTTTAACCATTCTATTTATTGTTATTAATGAATTTGAAATAAGGAACAATTTTTTAATTTTTATCGAACAATACATATATTTTTTTCTTTTTTAATAAATAAATTAATTTTATGGTATTTTAATAGCATTTTTTTTTGTTTCAATAATATTTCTGAGTAATGCTAACCTAGTGACACTTCGAACCTTATCTTAATTTTGTTAACATGCGGATAATGTAGTGGGCTGCAATATTGTTTAAACTATTTTTTCGAACTGTTTATATTGTAGCTGTTCATTGTCCCATAATATATAAATAAACTTTATTAGCATACACGTCTATCCTATAAAGATTGTTCGTTGGTACCACTTTTTGGCAACTTGTCAAAGTTGGTCCCTCTCTACCTGTATGGATGAATTCGCCCGTGGGTTAAGTGGGCGAAATCATTAATACAGATCTTTTATTATCTCTCGTCGCTTACAAATTGCATCGCATTGTGTTATGGTGGGCTTTAAGTTTTGTTCCGAGTGTTTTGTGGAGGAGAAAATGCAGGCGCTGCTTAATCTGTGACCCAATTCCGATGTTCATACACAAACTGTTTGCTACACACGTGCGGGTGTTAACTTTCAGTTCACAACGAAATTACCATGATCGGCCATAATGTTTTCACTGCTAGAACACAGGCCTCCTGCCTGTTTGTGGGCCGAAGGGGCGCGTGCACCGTGTGGGTTTGTTAGTGGACGTTACATGTCTTCGAATTTTGGTTTGGCAAAACTTTATAGGAGCTTTAGTTTTCGAATTTGAATCATTATATTTTGAGATTTCTGTAATTAGACCTTACAGTTTCACCCAAAGTTTATCTTTAAACTTATCAGCCTCTTTATAGGCCTGAGACTCTTTAATATCAAACTAATTTACTAGCTGTTAAAGGAGTAATCCGATAGTCTGAAACATTTCAAGTTTAACTTGGTAACGCACGTAATGGCTTAACATTAGCACTTGGCACTTGGCACATTCTGGTTAATGGCTTAACATTAGGACCTTCTACTCGACTTATTGCTACTTGAAGGGTGTTGGCCGTTTTAACGTAGTTTTGTAAGGTACTTACAAAGTTATTTGTACTTGGAAAAAAGGTTGGTTTTCAGAAAGAGATGGTGCTTGCCCCCACCTATATTTATTTTTTTATTCCAAACAAATCACTTACAGGCACTTTTGATTTGCCAAGCGGTCGGCCAGTCAGAAAGATAAAGCTAGTTGCCCATTCGAAAGCGTAGTAGGTACCTATGGAGAAGAACGGCTAAGGAACTCTCTTTTAAATCAAAATATGTTTATAAAATATTGCTTACATCATTCATGTTGAAATTTTACACGTGAAAACTATGCAGAACGTTAAAAGCGTCCGTAACAAAAAGATAGAAAAAATCAATTAAAATATTAAATTAAATTAAAATAAGCCGTGGCGGCTAAGAAAGCAAAGAAAGAAAAATGGATTTTAATGTCACAGAAACACGTGCTTACAGAAAGATAATATAACTCCATTACAAAACACAAAACCAGACCAGACCAGATACGACCAATCCCAACTGACGGCGCCCGTTCACGAACATGATATGTTTGCCTTCTCTTTAGCGCATTCTTCTTTCCCATTTCGCTCTTTTTTGGAGGGGCCACTTTGACTATATTGAAAAGAAATACTTCTGTCGTGAGGTCTTAAAACACTTGATTCCTATTCTTTATAACTAAATAATGGTTTTCATCTATAGGTACGCACGCATTCTTCGCTAGTAGGTAATGCCTATCTACTAGGTATCATAATGTGTCAGACACACACTTATTTTTCCTTTCACCGGCTGTATTATATACTTAAACAAAATTCATCAATTATTTGGCAAAACACCAGTAACAGTTTTCACAAATCCGACAGCCAAAAAATGATCATTACGTCAGTTCAGTACAGTACAGTCTACAGTAATGGCTGTTTCAAAACCAGCGGCTAACAACATTTGTACGTTCTTTACAAAGAGCTGTGTTCTTTTATAGCCTCTCTTTATTCACTATCGGCTTTATACCTGGTTTTGTTCGAGAAAAACGGGATTAGGCCCAGCCTTTGCTTTGTACCGGATAGCGTGTAGTCTGTACATGAACTAGATACGATTCTTTTGTACAAGTCTTCGGATGGCGCTTGTTTATTCATTAGTGTTATCTACAACAAGATAGTTGGGATTAAGATAGTACAGGCTTTTTTTTTGTGTACAATTCCAATAGGTAGACTTTTTGTGCTTTTTAGATTTGAGCAGAAAACGTGCACTTTAAGCTGAACATAATCAAATATGTACAACTACCAATATTTTAGTATATTATGTTTCCTAAAACAAAAGCGAAATGTGGTGTTCTTGAGGTACACCTTTGCCTAACCCTTGTGGGATTACAGGCGTGATGTTATGTTATAGGTAAAATAAAAGTGATCCAGATAAAATAAAATACAAATCTTAAAAAAATAAGATTTGGAACTTTCCCCTTATGATTAGATACTAACAAAATTAATTAATGAAAAGAATAACACAGCCTTCATTATTAAGCTATCAAGTAGCTGGGATACCAATATCACTATACCGTTGCGAACCTCTTTTTCAGGAAAAAAGATTATTATTCATCACCTTAAAGTTTTTCCATAAAAGTCCTCGAATAAAAAAACGAGAGACCCACCAAAGTATAAAATTGGAACTTAATTAAATCTCCCAAGTTATATTAAAAGTGTCTTAAGAAAGGCTATCATGAATATTAAGTTATTGGGTAAATCTTTGAAGAAGTGTATCTTGACTTAAACTATCATTATAGGTAGGTAGGTAAATGTTGTAGGTTGCTAGTTATTTAATGGGCTATCAATAACACTAACGAATAATATAGGTTCGTAAGCCTTAAAGCGATAGGGCTCTGGAGACGAATGACATTTTACGATGATGTTGTTTATTACCTCTTGTATTAGACTTTTATTTGGAGACTCAAGGGTAAGCACTAAAAGTTAACTAGATTTTTTTATTGGGGAAACATAGATAGAATTTAAATTGATATTGCATTTTTTTATTCTGTTGTTTTTAATGAAAGTACCTATAAGTTGCTTGTATGCTTAGAGGTGCTGTAATACCGACATGTTCGGGCCGGCACATCCAATTCGGCAGTATTTGTCGAACTTCATTATTAATAATAATTTATTTATTCACGAATATGAGACAACCGCGCAGAGTAACTTAATGATAAGCCCAGGATAGAAAAAGTTATTTTTATAATAAAATTTAGGCTGGTCACCAGATGAAGAATGTGAAATGGTAGATTGTAAAAATGGTTCGGTTGTCTTCGGACTGATTCGCCCTATCCCCTCGTACTAGTATAAAACTGTATCACGAGCGGATAGTCTTCCTCAACTTTAGAACAACAGAACTCCACAAGGTTTCAGTTACAAGTCCAGTTAAGTAGTTTGATTACATGCTGTATAGGTAACAGATCATAGTATAGTTAAATTAATTAAGTTACATGGTTGGAATAATTATCTGTGTTGTTTATGTTTCTGTATGTGTGCTTTATTATTTATGTGACTTGTTTATACCAACTTTGTTAGTATATTTTCAGTGCTGTTGTAGTCTAGTGTTAACTTACTTTGTTGTAAAGGCTGGGACCGAGATAATTGTAACATTTGTATGCATAAGAAGTACTATATTTGGGTATGTTATAAACTATATCTAATCGTCGCCTTTTTTCAAAGTGCGGTGTTACTTTATGCTGTGCCATGATCTCGAGTTTAATTAATAGTTTTCGTACCGTGAGGACTCCCAGTACTGAGCAAAGAAGGTGTGTCGGATACGTGTACTTTTTGCGAGAAATAACTAAGTACAGCAACATGGAGGTTTTTGTTCCACCTCATACATTCAAACCGTATATCAGTATAGACTGACATAGTGCTAAATAGATTTTTATAACTAGCTTAGCTTAATGTCACATGCATTTCGAATAGTTGTAAAAATATAAATTAACTGTCTTGCGCGATTACTTGCTTTCATAACGTGTTCTTTCCAGTTTAAGTTTTGGTCTACTATCATACCAAGATACTCGTATCTAATGGAATTAGTTCTGGTGATTGGGTTACATCGACAGGTACATGTATTCTTGCAATAGTGAGTTTGTAAAATAATAGAGTTATAGGGTTACAATTACTACACATATTTGGCTTTAATTCGGCTTGTGCCGATCGGCATATACCCTCGCTTACTCGTGACTCGTGTCGTCGGCTTGGCTCAGCACAATTCGAGCTAAACCGAGCGGCATTTTATCTATATTGTGCCGATTCATATCGATCCCGACATGTGTGGAGCATCCCTTACGCTTCACTTCAGTTACACAGTTACTCACGGGTCATATCCAACCGATCGGTAAGTTATAAGAACCGCCTGCGAAAACTTTCCTCTCCGTGATATTAATACCATTAGCGAGAACAACAGCTGGTTATAATAAAGTCGGCCATCTTGCGAGTCAACCCTTCTCTCCGTATTATATTTATCAACATAATTAGTTCCGTTCCGGATCCCCGGACTCCCCCGAAGTTTGCGATGTCCTCTTCATTCTTAATTCTATTCAACTGCATGTTATATTAAAACTAAATAATTTGTTCCGATAAAGCTTTCTCGGTTAAGTAAGATGGACTTTTAAATATGATGTAGCCAGGTTAATAAACAAATCTGATTGAAATGATGAATGATTATAAATATATTGTATGAATGATAGAAAAATTATATGAATGATTATATTATGACATATTAAAAGGAGAAAAACTGGAAGAAATTAATCAGACGGTTTTCCTAGGAATCACACTGGACGAGAAATTACAATGGGGACCACATATAACATCTCTTGCGGCGGCTATGCTCGGCCGCTTACGCTATTAGAAAGATAACACAGTTAACAGACTTAGAAACCGCGCGTTTGGTATATTTTAACTAGTATAACTACTTCCACAGCATTATGTCGTATGGCATTTTACTGTGGGATCGGGCTGCTGACATTAAATCCATTTTTATTTTGCAAAAGAGAGCTGTCAGAGCCATGTACAATCTTCCTCGTCGCAAATCTCTCAGGGAACTATCTACCGGGATAAATATTATGACAGTACCTTGCCAATACATTTATGAAAATATTATGTACTAGCACTTCGACCGCGACTTCAAAAAAATTAAAAATAAGTAGCATATGTTTATCAGATATAATTTCGGCTTCTAATGGTAATTTTTTTTTTCAAGCCAAGCAATTTTCGGAGCCTATTGAACACAAACAAACAATCAAATCTTTCCTCTTTATAATATTAGTATAAATGATAAATGATTTTATTTTCTGTAAATAGGTTTGTACAAACACTTTTACACGTCAATCATATTTAAAAAACTAGGTGAGATCGGCATTTCCTATCCTACTACTCTGAGAAGAAACGCCGAAACAAACTCAGAGGTCACAGTCTCTTTTAAAGTCAAGACATAATCTTGGTCAGGTCATGTGAAGACCATGTGGATTGATATCTGAAATGGTCTTTTGAGGAAAGAACCACACAGAATGAGTGGACCTGTCCAGTCAGTGCACGCATTTGTCAGTTGTCATGCAGCTCAACACAGAACTAAAGGAGCTAAACGATTCGACGAACATTACCAAAGAAAGGACATTTGGGTAGGCCGAATAAATTACTCAAACTGCCAGACCTTGATTAAAACTAATAATTTAAAAAAAAAGCATTAAAAAAAACAACAAATACACAATGTCTTCACATTCACAATAATTAAAATAACATAATCCTTTACAAAGTAAATGTCATTGCATATGTAAAGTGCATCAATGTCAAAGTGTAAATAAAAATATGAAAATAATCTTGGTCATATCATATGAGGACTATGTAGACTGGTATCTGATATGGTCTTTTGAGGAAAGAACCACACGGATTTGAGTGGACCTGTCCAGTCAGTGCACGCATTTGTCAATCATCGTGCAGCTCAACTCAGAAGTAAGGAGCTCAACGATCCGACGAACAATAAAAAGAAAGGACATTTGGGGAGGCCGCGTAAAGTACTCAAACAGCCAGACCATCATCATTAAAAGAAGAAAAAAAAATGCAATGACCCACATAGTCCTCACATTCACAAAAACTTAAACAATATTATACTTTATACAGTAAATATATACATGTCATTGTTTAGATAAAAAGGTACGTATATAGAAAAAAAAAACATTTTAAGAAAAAACAGTTAAAATAGAAAATTACACATCAATTATGTCTGTGTAAACTTATTCGAGCAGCTCAATCCCAAGCCTTCTTGTCCTCAGTATAGTCCTTGACAGTATAATAGGCTTTCTGGCATAATTTCCGCTTTATAAAAGATTTAAATTTATTAAGGCTTAGTTCTTGAATGTGGCTAGGAAGTTTATTATAAAAACGTATACATTGACATTTAAACAAACTTTTGTTTATTCCTAGTATTTTTGTTATGGATATCACTGTATTTTTTAAACAGATTAATATTTTTATGTGCATGTCGGCGTCACCGTTAGCGGTAGGTACAGCGGGCCGAGTTACGCTGTGCAAAGCGGACGTTCGCCTCCCCACTCTCCCCACTACTCGAGCAACTTACTGTAAGCTAGTGCGCAGCGAAGAGGGGGAGCATTCTTGTGGCAGGCTCGGCCCGGTGCGCCTGCCGTAGCGCCTAGAGCTATTATCGCGATCTATTTAATTAATTAACAAGCTGTCGGAATAAAAGAGTTGGTTACTGCTATATGTCATACTTTCATTTAATATTTCGGACCTCTGCCTTCAGGTTATTTCATGGTGATTATTTTATAAGACATTGTGAGTGAAATAAAGTGATTGTGCTGTAACTAGTATCTCTATTTTCTTCGCCCGACAATCCACGCCTACTTACAAAGTGCAAGTGTAATATCGCTGATGAGGGCCTATCCCGATATCAGAAGTGGGATTCGAAGGGCAAAAACCTGAAGAAAATAATGACGACAGTGAAGTGTGGGCTAACGTCTAATCTATTCAAAATATGGAGTTTTTGCTATCACGACTTCCGGCAACCACTTAACCGCAAACGTCAAATTTCACCGCAACTGCGCGACTGATACGGTTTGATCCTGATAATGACAATCGCTTCAATGGCACATGCCATCGTTAAAGCACAACAGTCCAAAAATCAAGTGATTGAAGCAAGTGGCAGTACGAACCTTTGACCGAAGTGAAGAATTCGAATCGAGCACCAGCACCGAAGAGTCGTGATACGAACCGTCTCACCTGCTACGTGTATGGACAACCACATCATCCGGTGAGCTCGTTCCTTTTCTTTTTAATAGATAATCTGGTAGTTCGTTTGTAGCTTTTAGCTTTGTCAAAAAATCCAGGGTACTATGCGCTGTGATTTAGTTTACCCTACAGGTATACCTGTGTAAAGAAAACGTTAAATATGAATCGCAGAATAACTGAGCCGTGGTGAAATTCAACACATCAGTGTCCTTTTTGTTTCATGTTGTGCCTGTTAACTCAATTATAGAACCAGTTATTATAGGTAGTGATTTATTAGATAGTAGATCCATGTACGTACCGATATTGCAAAATTACATTCTATTTGGGGTAAGAAAGTTAACGTTACTAAAGAGTTTCATTATCATATACCACAACATCAAAACTGACCTACATGGTGAAGACAAACTCGCATTAGTTCAGTGCGAAAGGATAATTGATTCTTTATTGGTGGTATGGTGTTTATGGTTAAAGAAATTTATTTCTCGAAAATAAATTACAAAGATTTCACTTACTTGAGAACGTTTTAAAACTTAAAATATAACTTGGACACACAAACTAAGCAGCTATTGTTTTAATTTATATTAAATCATCTAAGTTGTAATACCATTTCTTTTCGTACGCAAATAACATTATTAACTAACACAACTAAAAACTTTTCGATCCACCCGCAAAAGAAATAATTTCCGTAGATAAGGAATGCGATCCCGGTGCCACAATAAAGCAATACAGTAGTAGGGCAAGTCTGTTTAATGGATGTGTTTGATCATTTAGAAAGTGATTTTTTTTAAATTTAATCTTGAAAATACCAAACGTTTAGTTCGCATTCTTTACTTCTATAGGTAGCTTATTACATTGTTGCCCTCCCGCAAAAATAATTGTT
The DNA here is from genome assembly GCA_963555695.1 of Dasypolia templi. Lineage (NCBI taxonomy): Eukaryota > Metazoa > Arthropoda > Insecta > Lepidoptera > Noctuidae > Dasypolia > Dasypolia templi. The sequence continues at coordinate 1,026,186 of OY743148.1, read as the reverse complement.
CTCTCGCCATTGACTGTCCGCACTCGCGGTAGTAAAATGTGATCCTTCCTACTATTGCTGCGATTGTGTACCTGATGTATTTTTGTGTGAATGAACTTACTTAGAATTTTTAAGTATTCTGGTGCAATATGCAGGAAGTTGTTTAATATTCATGAGTTTCGTTTCCCTGTAAATTTTAACTGTAGGTGTAAGGTAATCATAGTGAAATAATAGTTTAATAATTTTATTTTGAGCGATGTGTAGGTCCTTTAGATTAATTTTTGGCGGTTTGCCCCATATTTCACGTGTTTTACGTTAAGAATCTTGAATCAAATTAAAAGGGCCTATCAAATGGACAGACAAGATATTTACAAGAAAGTGATCGAAAAACTAACATCAGAACGGGTTCTGACTAAAATGATTTGACTGGAACGCACTGATTGAACTTCACACTTGTGTTCTGGGCCTCAAAGGATTGTTCGGGGCTCACTCCATCCTATGCTTAGGGTTTCTGCACAATGTTATACTGTACATTTAGACATCGCGGAGAAGTTGTGTGGAGAAATCGATGGTAGGTATTCTTGTCATTGTTGACTCTTTCACTAAATGAGTCCTTCTCGAGTGCACTTCTTAGTTGGATGCAGCAGGTGCAGATGAAGCACTAAAGGAGGCTCTGTCTTTTCGGTGCGACTTCGCGGATCGTTTCGGATCGGGGTGGGTATTGTATTGGCGCAGACAGAGCAATTTTATGGTGAACATGGTGTAGAGTTGCACCTTGTTGCTAACGGTTCTGGCAGGGCATGTGTTCGGGTAGAGAGAGTCATGAGGACATTGAGGTGCTTACTTGTTATAATCGAAAGTGAATCTGGTGGGACCTGGCGCGGCGAGCTTCTCGAAGTGCAGCTAGCGACGGATGGTCCAAGGTCTAGGGTAACACAAACAGAACTTGTGTTTGGGACTCGGGCGCGGTTTTAAGTGTGGCTTCATATTCTGAGTCTGGGTTTCGGTGAGATTTGGGTGAAATTCGTAAGTTAGCATTGGAGAATATTGGGAGAGTTGCTGCGTCACAGTAGGAAAAATGAGACCGTTCTACAGTGGTGATTCCTACTTCATTGTATGTGACCCCCCTCTGGGTTCATTTGGGCTTCGCAGGGAGTAAAGACTTCCCTTTGTTGTGTGTCTAATAGAGAATGCAAATATGGTCGTAAGCATTTTCGTGCAATGCCCGGGGGAAGTGAGGGCTTGGTGCATTTAGCTACCACTTTGACGGGTAGCTTGAAGGAGGCCGAGGTGGCGGCAGTCCGCGATTGACGAATGGAGTGGGCGTCATCGGGTGGTTTTAGTGATGCTTTGTCTATTTGTAGTTCACGTACGTTATCCGCCAGCTCTGAAAACCTATCGGCCTCTGAGAGTGAAGAAACGTAATTAAACGTAAAATTGGTACTAATCTGTGAGATAAAGTAAGGGTCCGACTCATGCGGGTTGACATCCTATGGTGTGTGTTATTGGGTAGTCTAAAGAACTGGCTTATGCAGGCCGATATTCTGGGTCATATTATAAAGTGATCGTCTAGTCTGAGAGGCTATGAGATCAATGGATATATGTGTGGTACTAGTGAGTGATCGGAGAGACGCTGATTGGCTGCCTGGTCCATGTTATCTGGAGAGATAACTAGCTCAAGGGAGGCCTATTTAAGTTGTCCGGCTCAGCTCCTAAAGGTTGATTTTGTGGGTTATAAAACGTTGTAATGTTTGTCACCGATGGACGAGCGTACAGGAAAATCTACCAGTTTTATTCGTTTTACAGAAAAATGGGCCCGCGGTGACTTTAACGGGATGGAGACGCACAAGGACGTGTGAATGTCAGTCTGGCCGTGACGGCGCTTCAATACTTAAATTAGTGTTATTTAGTTTTCATAGATGTCGTTTGTTAGTTTAGAGTGTTATGTGTGTGTGAACATGAATTATGTGTCTGCTACGACACATTCAATGACATGACACTCAGTGACATTTTGCTGGCTGTATGACATGAGAGTCGGTCGGCATCGCACAGGCGTGCTACGCATTCGGTGGAGTGTCTAAGTCAAGTCTATTCTTAAGATTAAAATAGTTTGTTTCTGTTATAGGCTCTAAAGTAAATGACTTTGGTGGTAGTGAAACTACCAATGAACATAGCATGTGTGGATTGTTGAGACAAGTACTTTAATACATTTGATTATATAATCTACAGGGACCATTTTAGTCCGGACTAAAAAAAGAGACAAAAAAAAGAGACAAACAAAAGAGACAAAAAAAAAGAGACAAAAAAGAGACAAAAAAAAAAGACAAAAAAAAAAGACAAAAAAAGAGACTAAAAAGAGACTAAAAAGGAGACAAAAGAGAGACAAAAAAGAGACAAAAGAGGTACAAAAGAGAGACAAAAGGAGAAAAAAAAAGAGCAAAAAAAAAGAGAGAAAAAAAACTGTATAAACTGGAGTGATCTTGTAGGGTCATTCATGACCGGACCAAGCAGTGACAATCCTGAAGGGTTTGTTATAACCGGACCAGGAGATTATAACTCTGTAGGGTCGTAAGACCGGACCAGGAGGTTATAATTCTGAAGGGTCATTTGACCGGACCAGGCGGTTATAATTCTGAAGGGTCGCTGGACCGGGCCAGAAGATTATAACTCTGAAGGGGTAAACCGGACCAGATTGCTAAAGTTCTGAAGGCTCAATAACGAGCGGTCCCGAATTAGTAGTAAACTCTGCAGGGCTGAACCGGACCAGATTACTAGTATAAGTCCTGAAGGCTCAATATTGAGCGGTCCAGAGTTGGTTGCACAGTCAGTAGGGATGACCTGGATCTTTTTTGCTAGTCAGGATGAACGAACATCAATAATAATGTTATGTCTTTTTAGACAATGCTTGATGAGTCTACGCGTACGAGGACGTCCGCACGTCAGTATGGCCGTGTCGGCGTCACCGTTAGCGGTAGGTACAGCGGGCCGAGTTACGCTGTGCAAAGCGGACGTTCGCCTCCCCACTCTCCCCACTACTCGAGCAACTTACTGTAAGCTAGTGCGCAGCGAAGAGGGGGAGCATTCTTGTGGCAGGCTCGGCCCGGTGCGCCTGCCGTAGCGCCTAGAGCTATTATCGCGATCTATTTAATTAATTAACAAGCTGTCGGAATAAAAGAGTTGGTTACTGCTATATGTCATACTTTCATTTAATATTTCGGACCTCTGCCTTCAGGTTATTTCATGGTGATTATTTTATAAGACATTGTGAGTGAAATAAAGTGATTGTGCTGTAACTAGTATCTCTATTTTCTTCGCCCGACAATCCACGCCTACTTACAAAGTGCAAGTGTAATATCGCTGATGAGGGCCTATCCCGATATGCATATAAAAGATTTTCATAAATATACTGAGAAGGCACAGTCATTATATTAATCTCTTTAAATTTGTCTCTGAGGGAGTGTCTGGGACTTAATTTATAAATTGAAAGAATTATCCTTTTTTGTAAAACAAAAACTGTTTGAATATCGGCGGCATTTCCCCACAAAAGAATAACGTACGACATCACACTATGAAAATAACTAAAGTTAACTAAACGCGCTGTCTCCAAATCAGTTAAATTACGAATTTTTGTAACGGCGTATGCTGCAGAACTTAATTTTTTTGACAATTTATCTATGTGGGGGCCCCATTGAAGATTGGCATCGAAAGTTATGCCTAAGAATACTGTACAGTTTTCGGGTTTCAACTCTTCACCCTTTAAAAGAACACTAGTTTCTACTTCTCTAACATGAGGTATCGTAAACTTAATACATTTAGTTTTTTTCTCGTTAAGAAGTAGGTTATTAACATTAAACCAGTTAACTACCTTAGCGAGGGCGCTATTTACATTGTCAGTAAGCAGCTGATGACGTTTCAGTTTAAATAAAAGTGAGGTGTCGTCTGCAAACAACACTATATCATTATTATCCTTTATGAGGTATGGCAAGTCATTAATATAAATAAGAAACAAAAATGGGCCAAGAATTGAGCCCTGGGGGACCCCCATTCTGACTACAGATCCAGGTGATCTTTTTCCGTTAACATCTACTCTTTGAATCCTATCACTTAAGTAAGAAGATCCAGAGAGGCGTTCCGTATTCCGTAGTCGTGCAGTTTCCTGATTAATGTTTCATGAAGAACACAATTAAATGCCTTGGACAAATCGCAAAAGATGCCCAAAGCATCGCACTTGTCCTGCCATGCATTATTAACATGTCCTAAAAGTTCAACTCCGGCATCAGTAGTCGAACGACCCTTTGTAAAACCAAACTGTTTGTTATGCAGTAATTTGCGTTTATTAAAAAATCTTTGCATTTGATCTAAAATAAGTTTTTCAAAATTTTTACTAAAGGTAGGTAGTACTGAAATAGGTCTAATATTAGTAGGGTCAGATGTACTACCCGATTTAAACAATGGTATTATTTTACTGTTTTTCATAAGATCAGGAAACTCACCACGGTCAATACAATTATTAAAAATAACAGCTAAAGTAGGTGCTACAATATCTATAATTGACTTAGCAACGTCCACAGAATTACCCCATAGATCTGCGGTCTTTTTAACATTTAATGTGTGAAAGGTTTTAATTATATCTCTACAGGTGACATATTGGAAATTAAATTCAGAATCACAAACTGGAACGTTTTCTTTAAGCAAAGACTCTGCAGTAGTGGGCGATGAGTTCAGAGATTTAGTAGTCGATACGGGAATCTCTGCAAAAAAAAAATTCAAAGGCCGCGGCGACTTGAGAATCTGATTTAGCAGTGTTTATACAAGTCCGTTCATCATACAACTCATAAAGTCATTTTCTACTTTTATGTATACCAATGGTAGCCCAGTCACTGAATGAAGCATTACTATTAACCGAAAATGTCTTTGGAATGAAAGTATTATCAAATTGTGTACAATACATTTTGAAAAAAGCATTATATTGTTGATTGGAGTCATCATTAGTTGATAAAAGTGGTAAATTACTTAGAAGTTTAGTTTTAAATGTTTCCAAACGATTAGTAGTTTTTGGATTAACAGTGATATCTTTTTTTTTTGTTTTTTTGTTAATATTTGAAATAGTGAACAACTGTCCGCAATGATCTGAGTCCATTAAATTAATAATTTCCTTGTGGGTTGGTATAACATCTGTATAAACATTATTTAGGCATGTGGCACTAGTGGGAGTTATTCTAGTGGGCTCCAAAAATTGGTTAGCAAGATTGTATGACAGAAACAAACTTATAATTCTAGTACTTAACCCAGAATTTTCTAACAAATTAACATTAAAATCACCACAAGTGATGATAGACTTATTAGAATTACAGATTTTGTTCAACACTTCATCCATAACCTTTTCAAAACAATCATACAATCCTGAAGGCGGTCTGTACACACTTAATATAATGAACTGCTCCAATTCGATACAGGCTATCTCAATTGTTCGCTCAACAGAGAGGCACACAATATCCTTACGGTCTTTAAATTTGATCTGGTTATTTACTAATATTAATGAGCCACCATGTATAGCATTTACTCTGCTGAACGAACTACCAACCTGGTGATTACTTAAATTGAATATAAACTGGTGGCCTTTAAGGCAATGTTCTGTCACACAAAGAATATCTATATTGTTACAATTCAGGAATAAATCTACTTCTAAATCTTTGTTTAAAAACCCTTGAATATTTTGATGCACCAGGTTGCTATTATTTAATTTATATACACACACATTTGGTTTACCATTTGCTTTCCTTACATTTTTGCAAGAGGTTGCCTCTATTGTCCTTATTTCTAATTTAAATGAAAGTCAATGTCAATAATTGGTTCCAAATTATTGGCAGAATAGTCTAACATGTCATTGCATTGCTCAAAAGAAGCAAGTTGTTTAGCCAAATTCTTGGCTGTAATAGAAAATAGATGAAGATAAGAAAAAATCTACATCTTCTTTCTAAAATAGGTATTAGACATAATTTTAATACTAGCATAATCAGCCTATAACGTTCCCACTGCTGGGACACAGGCCTCCTCTCTATGAGAGGTAGTGAGCCGTAATCCACCACGCGGGCTCAGTGCGGTTTGGTAGATGTCACATGTCTTCGAATTTTTGGTTCTAGAACATGCCGGTTTCCTCACTATGTTTTCCTTCACCGTTTTGAGAGCAGTGGTGATTAAATTATTTACACAAAGTATAGCGCCTGCTTGGGTTCGAACTCACGACCTACAACTCGTAAGTCGGGACCGTTACCACTGGGCCACCACTGCTCCCAATTTTAATACTAGAAATAAAGATAAATAGATCAACCATTTTCCAGATTAGCTAAAGTACATACATAATGTATGGGGTACTGTGTTAAAGTTATAACAAAATACCTTGTGACACAAGGTATTTTGTTATAACATATATTGCAATTAAATGAAAGAAAATACACTTTGGAAACGAGTATATTACAAATTAGAGGATTATATACAAGACAGGAATGCTTGGAAACATGATGGTACAGCTCCATAGGACAATCCAGTCTTGACAAAATCATACTGGTTGCTGATTTAATTGTATAATTTGTTATTTTTACTCAACTCACACACTGACCTATTCCTAGTTAATATTTTAGGAAAGTCATATACTTTTACAATGTTTGTAAAAATGTGAGCACCATGTACCTATCACGTGATTGACTTATCTGTCTTTGCTTTATTTTTAATTATTTTTACCAATACCAAAAAAAAAACAACCTTCGAAATAACGTTTTATGTCGGCGGTGTGGTTTAGCAATAAGACCTCATTCTGTCACCATATGTCATTTTTTTCACGTAGATCTTAGGTGTACATACTAAAGAGTATTGTATCTATCTATCTATCTAACCAACAGACGTACGAGTATATGAGGCATGTTTACATAAAGTGAACAGTCAGACGTTTCTCCGCATTCATTAATCTTGATACGCGGTCCGTTTTAGTGCTGACAGACTAAACTTTTGGGTTCACCACAATACATCACTTCTTATTAATTATTCATGAACTTTAAAGGCATGCATGTTTATGCTTGTTTACAACCACTGCATAGGTAGACAGTGTTTTACATAAATAATATCAGTCTGTTACTGCGTTTGTTTTCCGCTCCCATCACCGGGACGTCACCGAGATGATTCGAACCGAGCGTGACGTCACGGCCATCGTGTCTCCACCGCAACCTCATCTCAATGTCTCGCACCAAAACGGCACATCTCTTTTACGTACAATACTAAATAAAATATGGCAACGTGTCCATAAAACTGTCCAAAGATATTTCATCATAAACATGTTTTATCGTTCGCGTTATTGCGAATTTTAAAAGCAGATATAAAAGAGTACTGCAAGTTCAAAATAAACTGTTTTACCAACAAGTTTATGTTACTAACTTTAAACTTTTACACCTGTTCTTCGAGGCCTTTCCAAAACCTAACCACAATCTTTAAGAATATTTGAATAACCAACATTGACCCAATATAATTCGTGCCCAATTTAACACGTCCTAATTCCGTTTTTCTTTGTTTCCAGTATGCTTAGTGCGAGTGACATACTAAAATTCGAGTAACGTCTCGATCGCGTAAATCGAGTTAACTTCAAACGCGTCGACCACCGTTATCTTGCGAGTGTGAGTCTCATTACAGTCAACGATTCGCTTCGCGTTAATTCACCGTGAGAAGTGACGATTGGTGAACGAACGAACGAACGAACATTAGTAACCGGCCAAAATAAATTGACATATGTATTTTGTGTTCTTAATAGAAGCGACTGCCTATTCAAATAGTCGGGTTATAAGTCAAGTTAGAAGACGTTTTGTAAACAAGTTTGTTTTTGTTGTATTATGGATAAAGTTTTTAATATTATTGTTGAAAATGAAGTCTAACCCGTCCCAATTTGAAATGATGGTGACCTATATGGAGCAATAAGTGTAATTTAATTTGGTGTGTAGTGAAATAGTAATCCAACTTGTGAAGTTTGTAAAACTATGTTGTTATTTTTTAGGAATGGAGATCTAAAATTATCTACCTTTAATGCCCGAGGTAGGATAACGAGAATACGGAATTGGAAGGGATTGATTGCATTGTTAAACAGTGTGAACTCGAGGTTCAACTCGTAGACGAGCGAGGCCAGCACAGACCGAGCAGGCAGCACAGCACTTTGTCCAAGCTTATTCATTTTGGTGAAATTTCAAAGAACAGCAAGCAGCACAGAGACAACGTCAGATTAAGAAGAGAGCAAAGTAGAATAAGGGAAATGGAGGCACAGGCTCAGAGGAACTGGCAAGCAATAGGCGGTAGAGGTTTTGGAACAACTAGCTGATTGATAAATATTGCAAAGATTAATAACTAAAATTAATCTTTACAATATTTCTCAGGTACGTTATGTTACTTTTAGAATAGAGGGCTTTGTCCAGCCGTCGGACACAAAGAATCGCGCTTATCTCGCGATAGCAAAAACTTAAGTGTTTCCTATGTTTGTTTCTTATTCTATGGGGTTCAAAAATGTTTAGATTTTGTTCAAAAGGGCAATTCATTGTTTAAGAACGCACTATGAAGAACTCTTAATTTTTTTTATGGAATTTTGTCCCTTGAGTGATATACGATGTTATTCCACATGATGCATGCAATTATCATTCTACAAATTGGAGTGTTTTACTTGTTGACTGTTTATGTTACTTTAAAAGCTGAAACTATGATGAAGTCCGAACTCCTCTGTGATGATAGATTTCTATAATCAATTATATTAATAAAACTATTGCAACCTAAGTTTTTGGTCTTTTAATACAGTTCCTCTAATAAATATTCAAGTAGGTTAGCTTCAGTTTACTATGAGCTCCAAAAGAACGGACAAGAAACTCCATTGTTGCTCTTTTCAAATATAAGTTTTACAATATTTTGTATATGTATATTAATTAATCAATTGATTATGTGTGAGGATGATGCACCCAAAATAACACTACATATAATAGGTACAACAAAGTAATACCAGCAGACATACTATTGATGTAATGATATAATTAACAACAATGGATCAGTGTGTGAGTTAAAAATTAAATATCAGAAAGTACACATGTAATAATATTGTTAAGTATATAAGTTTCATAATTTTATTCTAAAACAAACAGTTACTTATTACAATGCCTTAACATATCTAGAAATCTAAAATCTAATCTATGAGAAATTAAACAAGAGTAAAAAATGCCAAGCATTTCAGGGGATTTGAGGGATGCAACATGTGTCACTACCATCAGCAAGATTCATAGTAGGAACATGGTACCTACTCACATGTGCTATGAAATTATATAATTCTTTAAGAGACTGAAATAGTACAGTTGAAATAATGTAAATAACTAACAGATATCACTCACTCATTCCCTCATTATAAATATTAGTAAAATAGAATAAAACATTACACTTTTTACAAGTATTTCTATCTTTTATATTCTATTTCATCTATTATATTCTATTGATACACCTATTATATATATATTTCTGTGTGAATGGGCTCTTCGTTTTCTTGTTCTTCATGTTACAAACCTATCAAGTAATATAATTTAGTATTCAATACTCATTTGTGCCATTGATTGATTAATCAAATTATTACCAGTGATGTCCTCTTCTTCTACAACATTAAGATCAATGCCAATGTTATGTAAAACGCAGCAGGCTTGAATAATTCTAGCACATTTAAGTCCCTTGTAGTGAAGCACTCTATCTTTGTTAAGACATCGCCATCGATTCTTCAAACGTCCAAATGTATGTTCTATGACAACTCTGGCTGCCACATGCTTATGGTTGTAATTGGCTTGCAAGGTGTTTGGAGCAGCGTCTAAAATCGGAGTCATCAGCCATGGTTGTTGTGGATAACCAGAGTCTCCTAAAATTATGATCAATGTATTAGTTAATTTTGCCTTAGCTTAATGCAATGTTGTTCAAACAGTTTTTGATAGGTAAGAGCTTACCTAAAAGCTACACTACACTATCTCCCCATTTTGGTGCAATGACTGCATTTTTTTTATAATGTTTGATGTCACTGCTTTCCCATATAAACGAATTGTGATTCGCACCTCCAAATTTGGAATATACATTTATAATTCTATATTGGTCATCACATATCTGTAAAATAAAAATACAGTTAAGAAAAAATCTTATAGGTAGGTAAGAATAAATCATATCTAATTACGTACATAATATTTACCATTTGAACATTTATTGAATGATAGTGCTTGTACTTGTACAATAATACAGATGTTCTTCATCTTTTGGTGGACCAAATATTCTAAAATGGCTACAATCAATACACCCAATTACTCCAGGTATTCCATAAATTGCACAAAACCTGAAACACAGGTGCATTTCAAGCAACAATGATATTGATATTGTACATTTACAGTATATAAATCATGTAGACCATACCTTTGACTGATTGCTTGTCTGGCAATTGATGAATTAGGAAACCGGATATATTTTCCTACTATGTTCTTATGGGTCAGAGCCTTGGTAACTTATTCAATGTAGACACTGCACATTTTTTGTGATACGTTTTTAGCAACTCCAACCGGGCGCTGGTAAGACCCAGTTGCATAAGAAATGACTGTGAGTACCTAAAATAACAAATGTTATATAAAATGCATGTCCTTACATAGTGGCAGGGGGCAGATGGAAAAAGTGTGTTTCAAAATTACTAGGTGTATGATTACCTTATCTTCCAAGGATACCCGTTGAGAAGACTTTGAACCAGCCAGCTGCCTCAGGAAGCCGATATCTTCTCTTAAATTCACCCTCCGGAAGGTCTCTAAGCGGATTGCTCGAGATACGTGCTCTTGCACGACCAATGGACGTTAGATTACGCTCATCTTGTGCTCTTGCGGTCTAAAACATCCTCCAAGCGAAATACACACGAGATGCCATTGTTATTTTTAATCACAATATGAAATTAAATTATATCACTTTGTTATTTCACCACTCTCACAACGCTCTCACGACAAAATCTATAGTGACAACTTAACGCGCTCGCAAGCGACTGCGTTTCGTATTCGAGCTGTCAAAACTGTCAAAATTTTAACTTACACTCACGATAACATGCAAACGTAAACGTTTACGCTCCAAACGATCCTCACTTTCGAGTGGGACTCGCTCGTCACTGGTGACGGCGTTAATTTTAAAACTGACACTCACAAAATTTTGTTCTCGCGTATGACGCTAGGTGGCGCTTACCCAGCGCCATAGTAATCTGCGTAAACGTTAACTCACTCGATGCGTAAAAAAAACTCGCACTAAGCACACAGTATGCTTAGTGCGAGTGACATACTAAAATTCGAGTAACGTCTCGATCGCGTAAATCGAGTTAACTTCAAACGCGTCGACCACCGTTATCTTGCGAGTGTGAGTCTCATTACAGTCAACGATTCGCTTCGCGTTAATTCACCGTGAGAAATGACGATTGGTGAACGAACGAACGAACGAACATTAGTAACCGGCCAAAATAAATTGACATTTGTATTTTGTGTTCTTAATAGAAGTGACTGCCTATTCAAATAGTCGGGTTATAAGTCAAGTTAGAAGACGTTTTGTAAACAAGTTTGTTTTTGTTGTAATATGGATAAAGTTTTTAATATTATTGTTGAAAATGAAGTCTAGCCCGTCCCAATTTGAAATGATGGTGACCTATATGGAGCAGTAAGTGTAATTTAATTTGGTGTGTAGTGAAATAGTAATCCAACTTGTGAAGTTTGTAAAACTATGTTGTTATTTTTTAGGAATGGAGATCTAAACAAATTATCTACCTTTAATGCCCGAGGTAGGATAACGAGAATACGGAATTGGAAGGATTTGATTGCATTGTTAAACAGTGTGAACTCGAGGTTCAACTCGTAGACGAGCGAGGCCAGCACAGACCGAGCAGGCAGCACAGCACTTTATCCAAGCTTATTCATTTTGGTGAAATTTCAAAGAACAGCAAGCAGCACAGAGACAACGTCAGATTGAGAAGAGAGCAAAGTAGAATAAGGGAAATGGAGGCACAGGCTCAGAGGAACTGGCAAGCAATAGGCGGTAGAGTTGTGAATGTTTTGGAACAACTAGCTGATTGATAAATATTGCAAAGATTAATAACTAAAATTAATCTTTACAGTATTTCTCAGGTACGTTATGTTACTTTTAGAATAGAGGGCTTTGTCCAGCCGTCGGACAGTCGGCTGGTAATATTATTAGTTTATATAAAATAGATTTATTATTCACTCAGTGACATAGAATCGCGCTTATCTCGCGATAGCAAAAACTTAAGTGTTTCCTACGTTTGTTTCTTATTCTATGGGGTTCAAAAATGTTTAGATTTTGTTCAAAAGGGCAATTCATTGTATAAGAACGCACTATGAAGAACTCTTAATTTTTTTTATGGAATTTTGTCCCTTGAGTGATATACGATGTTATTCCACATGATGCATGCAATTATCATTCTACAAATTGGAGTGTTTTACTTGTTGACTGTTTATGTTACTTTAAAAGCTGAAACTATGATGAAGTCCGAACTCCTCTGTGATGATTGTTATTTTCGACTTATACTGGACTTCACCACCTAATGTTTTCCTTTGTACAAATTAAATGCTACGTAATGCTTAGAACCAAATGACTAATTATATTATTAAGCTTAGTTAAAGCAGGTGTGTAGAGATTTTATTTGTTTTGGTTGTGTGTGTGTGTTGTGTCAACTTGTTATAGTATACCTGTCTAATAATTTGAAGTGATGTAAAAAATAAAATAAAAAACCAGCTTGAACCATAATTTCTATAATCAATTATATTAATAAAACTATTGCAACCTAAGTTTTTGGTCTTTTAATACAGTTCCTCTAATAAATATTCAAGTAGGTTAGCTTCAGTTTACTATGAGCTCCAAAAGAACGGACAAGAAACTCCATAGTTGCTCTTTTCAAATATAAGTTTTACAATATTTTGTTTATGTACATTAATCAATTGATTATGTGTGAGGATGATGCACCCAAAATAACACTACATATAATAGGTACAACAAAGTAATTCAGCAGACATACTATTGATGTAATGATATAATTAACAACAATGGATCAGTGTGTGAGTTAAAAATTAAATATCAGAAAGTACACATGTAATAATATTGTTAAGTATATAAGTTTCATAATTTTATTCTAAAACAAACAGTTACTTATTACAATGCCTTAACATATCTAGAAATCTAAAATCTAATCTATGATTGTAGAAATTTAACAAGAGTAAAAAATGCCAAGCATTTCAGGGGATTTGAGGGATGCGACATGTGTCACTACCATCAGCAAGATTCATAGTAGGAACATGGTACCTACTCACATGTGCTATGAAATTATATAATTCTTTAAGAGACTGTAATAGTACAGATGAAATAATGTAAATAACTAACAGAGATCACTCCACTCATTCATTCCCTCATTATAAATATTAGTAAAATAGAATAAAACATTACACTTTTTACAAGTATTTCTATCTTTTATATTCTATTTCATCTATTATATTCTATTGATACACCTATTATATATATATTTCTGTGTGAATGGGCTCTTCGTTTTCTTGTTCTTCATGTTCCAAACCTATCAAGTAATATAATTTAGTATTCAATACTCATTTGTGCCATTGATTGATTAATCAAATTATTACCAGTGATGTCCTCTTCTTCTACAACATTAAGATCAATGCCAATGTTATGTAAAACGCAGCAGGCTTGAATAATTCTAGCACATTTAAGTCCCTTGTAGTGAAGCACTCTATCTTTGTTAAGACATCGCCATCGATTCTTCAAACGTCCAAATGTATTTTCTATGACAACTCTGGCTGCCACATGCTTATGGTTGTAATTGGCTTGCAAGGTGTTTGGAGCAGCGTCTAAAATCGGAGTCATCAGCCATGGTTGTTGTGGATAACCAGAGTCTCCTAAAATGATGATCAACGTATTAGTTAATTTTGCCTTAGCTTAATGCAATGTTGTTCAAACAGTTTTTGATAGGTAAGAGCTTACCTAAAAGCTACACTACACTATTTCCCCATTTTGGTGCAATGACTGCATTTTTTTTTATAATGGTTGATGTCATGCTTTCCCATATAAAAGAATTGTGATTTGCACCACCAAATTTGGAATTTACATTTATAATTCTATATTGGTCATCACATAACTGTAAAATAAAAATACAGTTAAGAAAAAATCTTATACCTAGGTAGGTAAGAATAAATCATATCTAATTACCTACATAATATTTACCATTTGAACATTTATTGAATGATAGTGCTTGTACTTGTACAATAATACAGGTGTTCTTCATCTTTTGGAGGACCAAATATTCTAAAATGGCTACAATCAATACACCCAATTACTCCAGGTATTCCATAAATTGCACAAAACCTGAAACACAGGTGCATTTCAAGCAACACTGATATTGATATTGTATATTTACAGTATATAAATCATGTAGACCATACCTTTGACTGATTGCTTGTCTGGCAATTGATGAATTAGGAAACCGGATATATTTTCCTACTATGTTCTTATGGGTCAGGGCCTTGGTAACTTATTCAATGTAGACACTGCACATTTTTTGTGATACGTTTTTAGCAACTCCCACCGGGCGCTGGTAAGACCCAGTTGCATAAGAAATGGCTGTGAGTACCTAAAATAACAAATGTTATTTAAAATGCAAGTCCTTACATAGTGGCAGGGGGCAGATGGAAAAAAGTGTGTTTCAAAATTACTAGGTGTATGATTACCTTATCTTCCAAGGATACCCGTTGAGAAGACTTTGAACCAGCCAGCTGCCTCAGGAAGCCGATATCTTCTCTTAAATTCAACCTCCGGAAGGTCTCTAAGCGGATTGCTCGAGATACGTGCTCTTGCACGACCAATGGACGTTAGATTACGCTCATCTTGTGCTCTTGCGGTCTCAAACATCCTCCAAGCGAAATACACACGAGATGCCATTGTTATTTTTAATCACAATATGAATTTAAATTATATCACTTTGTTATTTCACCACTCTCACAACGCTCTCACGACAAAATCTAAAGTGACAACTTAACGCGCTCGCAAGCGACTGCGTTTCGTATTCGAGCTGTCAAAACTGTCAAAATTGTAACTTACACTCACGATAACATGCAAACGTAAACGTTTACGCTCCAAACGATCCTCACTTTCGAATGGGACTCGCTCGTCACTGGTGACGGCGTTAATTTTAAAACTGACACTCACAAAATTTTGTTCTCGCGTATGACGCTAGGTGGCGCTTACCCAGCGCCATAGTAATCTGCGTAAACGTTAACGCACTCGATGCGTAAAAAAAACTCGCACTAAGCACACAGGTAAACACAACGTCAGCTCAAGTTCGTGACGTTCGAACTATGCCCACAATGATGTTCAAAGTAATAGCAACTTTTATACGTCGTAAACCCGGGATTAGCTTTGGCGGCGGAATCTCTAAGCTGGATTTGATGGCCAAATAAGTTCGGCCAACTCCCGTTAACTAAAAAACTCCTATAAATAGGTGTCGAAAAGTATTTGTGGAAAGTAATTTGTGGGACTTTTGTTAGATAAAACCTTTGTTTTAGGACTCTTGGGCCTCCGAGGCCGTTCGTCTTCGCCGTCGCAAGGACTTCAGACGTTACGTTACCTAACTCAACGACTGAGGTGTTTGAGGATTTGAATTGATAAAAAGAACTAGAAAACTAATAAAACAAAAGGCTTTGTAAATGTGTTTTGTTAAAAAAACCATTTCTGTGAGATGGTTTCTATCTGATTTTAAGAGAAAAGCTACCACAAAATATTCTTACAAAAAGAATTATGGCAAGTTCTTCGTTAACGAAAATAACTTCTTGGAAGTTTGCTATTCTTGGTAAACACTGAGTTATATTCATCGCTCTATACCGTTCTGTAAGTTCGCTGAAACATTACAGTCCGTCATACATGCAAACGACTTCAGTTCCACTGTAATAAAGTTTTAAACGAGTCATGATTGCTTTCGATACGTTACGCCAGAACTTGTTGATGGCTTCATATTGCGCTGTAGCTAAAGTTTTGTTTATAAACTTATGTTGACTATTTAAATCAAATAAAAAATTACTTAGGTACTTACTGTAACGAGACTTGTGAAACGATGCGTAGTGGAAAAAACATTGAATTCGTTTAAAAACGCTGTAAATTAGCGAACATTATCAAGAAAATATACTGTTTTCCCAAGATTTTAATTAAACATCCGACGTGTAAGTTTCATTTCATTGACTCATGTTCATACAGAATAGACGATTTGCTGTTTGATTGGTTTGTAGCCAACAATTTCGAATAGTTGTAGTCCAACTTACTACGCAGTGAAATAATTAGTTTAGTTTCGGAGACTGGAACTGGCAGGTTAGTTTTGAACAAAGTTTATCAAGTGGAAACTTTGATTGGAACTTCCTTTATTGGATTATGTTGATTGACTATTATGAGAATTATTCGAAATAAAGTGAGAGAAAAAATTGCCCATTCATGAAATATAAATAAAGTGAGGTTTAAAAAGAAACATCAGAACCCATCGTAAATCCCCAATTAAAAATCAACAGGAGAACAAAATACTTTTAACTTATTTTAAAAATTGCCTGAGAGTGCTAAAACGTTTTTCCTGCCGTTCAGCGCTTTCCACCGGCCAGCATTATCGGACGGCCGATAAATCTGCCGGTCCGCACGATCGGACACGGCCCGGTCGGCTCGGCAGCTCTTTGTTATTATGCTAGCTTTGATTTTATCAAGGAAATGCAAAGCGGACGGGAAAAATGGAAGGAATAATTGGAAAAGATAACAAGTGAACGGGATAAGAAAAATGCGATTTTTTCACGTGTTTACCTGATCGGTATCTAAACGTTATTATATTATTGTAACAGGATGTTCCGCGATAAGCGGTAGGGTACGTTAAGGGACATGATTGCATCTTTGAGTTTTTTTATTTCGGTAAATACGGTCGGTTTTAAATTCGGTAACAAGAAAAAAGGCGACAACACTTCAAAATAAGTGTCACAGCGCTTGTATTCTGATAGGGCCCGCTGTGAAGCAGGCTCGTCTCGGTGTGTTTACGACATCATTACAGTCTTGAATTTATCAATATGATCCAGAAAAGAAGCGCCAGTCGACGGTTTGGGTGTTTCAAAACGAATCAACGCCTACCAAAGTGAAGCGATCTAGAAGCGGGGGGGCTGATTTTGATAGCGAGCTTTTTCAGTTTGACTGGCTACTTGGTGTCAATTCCTTTACGGAACCAAAGAAGCATCATCGCTGAATGGTATACTACCAAATGCTTGGCAGAAGATTTCACTGTTGTGAGCAACAAGCGACCAAACACAGGGCTTCGCGGGCTACCACCACCGGTCCACCACGACAACACACTATCGCACACCACGCTCTTAACGAGGGACTTCCTGGACAGCACATCGGTAAACTTCTGGGTAACCCTCCTTACAGCCCTGACCTAACACCGTGTGACTTCTTTTTAATCCCGAAAATAAAAAAATCTGCTCAAAGGGATACATGCATTGATGCACACAGCATTTGAGCAGGCTGTAAACGAGGTGTCTAGCGCGGGCTGGAAAAAGTGTTTCGAAAACTGGTTCAGACGCATGAAACTTTGTATAGATGCTAGTGGAGAGTACTTCGAAAAGATTTAAAAAAAACTCATGGAACATTTATTTTTATTTTCGCCTAACTTTCTGAGTGTCGTATGTAGGTATTTAAATGGTATTTTATTTAGAATTCTGATTTTCACGAGAATATTATTTTGATGATTGTGCGTAGTGGTCGTCTCAGAAATCAGGCGGATATACTGTAAGATTCATTTGGCATCTATTTTCTTTTTATAATTGTATTGACAGTTATTTGGACCAATAACGAAAATACACGATAGGGAGAAGACTATGCAAAGATAAAAAAAGCTTTAACAATCAAAACCATGTTTCTTCCGGATCCTGGCACAGACACCTCGTTAACCTGTCTTCATCCACCATCTCTGACATAACTCCCCCCACTCCCTACTTTGGTGAATGGCCCCACCCTCCCCCCTCACATTGTCTCACTGTGTGGTATCACACGTGCGATCAGTTTCCTCGTAATATGTACCACCGGCCCACGACTAGAGGGATGAAAGATACAAGATGGTGCCGATTAGCAGCTTGGTTTAAGATAAAGTCAAACTTCACATGACATAAAGGGTTTAGGTTTTGTTTCATTACTTTAGTGGTTGACATCGCCTGCGTGAAAAACTTACTGCTGTTTTACCCGATTACGGCGAAGCAAAAAGAAGGGGTAAGATTTTGACCGGTATGTACGAGTATGTTTGTAAGCATAACTGTTCCCTCATAACTTCTATTTATCATAATTTGAACGTAGTCATGAACAAAATAATTAAATATCGTGTTGGGTATCAAATAAAACGAGTTCATTAGCAAAATTCCTTTTTGGTTTTATCATACAACCCCAAAATAATTTAAGTAAAAAGTAAGTTCTTAGCCGAAACCGTGGTCGCATGTTTTTGAACTTACTTTTTGAATTAAAAGGTACGTTATACCTGGTTCAGCAACATATGACCAAAATATATTATGTTCAGGGATGAATGATGGTGATGATGAATAAATAACTTTCTTATTAAAAAAGTTTCTAGTCGCACAACAACAACATTATTACGAACAATACTTATTGTTCTACCCATTACACAAAAGTAATACAAGGAACTTTTTGGCAGCTTGTTTACACCTTGTCTTGTTTACAAGATTTCGGCGAAATAACAAAACGTATATATCGGGATAGGCCCTCATCAGCGATAATACACTTGCACTTTGTAAGTAGGCGTGGATTGTCGGGCGAAGAAAATAGAGATACTAGTTACAGCACAATCACTTTATTTCACTCACAATTTCTTATAAAATAATCACCATGAAATAACCGGAAGGCAGAGGTCCGACATATTAAATGAAAGTATGAGATATAGCAGTAACCAAATATTTTATTCCAACAGCTTGTTATTTAATTAAATAGATCGCGATAATAGCTCTAGGCGCTACGGCAGGCGCACCGGGCCGAGCCTGCCACAAGAATGCCCCCCCTCTTCGCTGCGCACTAGCTTACATTAAGTTGCTTGAGAAGTGGGGAGAGTGGGGAGGCGAACGTCCCGCTTTGCACAGCGAAACTCGGCCCGCTGTACCTACCGCTAACGGTGACGCCGACACGGCCATACTGACGTGCGGACGTCCTCGTACGCGTAGACTCATCAAGCATTGTCTAACATAACGAGCAACGAGAAGACATAACGTTATTATTAATGTTCGTTCATCCTGACTAGCAATCTCGATGAGCAAAAAATGCAGGTCATCCCTACAGACTGTGCATCCAACTCTGGACCGCTCAATATTGAGCCTTCAGAACTTATACTAGTAATCTGGTCCGGTTCAGCCCTGCAGAGTTTACTACTAATTCTGGACCGCTCGTTATTGAGCCTTCAGACCTTTAGCAATCTGGTCCGGTTTACCCCTTCAGAGTTATAATCTTCTGGCCCGGTCCAGCGACCCTTCAGAATTATAACCGCCTGGTCCGGTCAAATGACCCTTCAGAATTATAACCTCCTGGTCCGGTCTTACGACCCTACAGAGTTATAATCTCCTGGTCCGGTTATAACAAACCCTTCAGGATTGTTACTGCTTGGTCCGGTCATGAATGACCCTTCAAGATCATTCCAGTTTATACAGTTTTTTTCTCTCTCTTTTTTTTTGCTCTTTTTTGGTCTCTTTTTGTCTCTCTTTTGTCTCTCTTTTGTCTCCTTTTTAGTCTCTGTTTAGTCTCTTTTTAGTCTCTTTTTTTGTCTTTTTTTTTGTCTCTTTTTTTTGTCTCTTTTTTTGTCTCTTTTTTAGTCCGGACTAAAATGGTCCCTGTAGATTATATAATCAAATGTATTAAAGTACTTGTCTCAACAATCCACACATGCTAAGTTCATTGGTAGTTTCACTACCACCAAACTCATTTACTTTAGAGCCTATAACAGAAACAAACTATTTTAATCTTAAGAATAGACTTGACTTAGACACTCCACCGAATGAATGCGTAGCACGCCTGTGCGATGCCGACCGAGTCTCATGTCATACAGCCAGCAAAATGTCACTGAGTGTCATTTCATTGAATGTATCGTAGCAGACACATAATTCATGTTCACACACACATAACACTCTAAACTAACAAACGACATCTATGAAAACTAAATAACACTAATTTAAGTATTGAAGCGCCGTCACGGCTAGACTGACATTCACACTTCCTTGTGCGTCTCCATCCCCTTAAAGTCACCGCGGGCCCATTTTTCTGTAAAAAGAATAAAACTGGTAGATACATTACTTTGTACGCTCGTCCATCGGTGACATACATTACAACGTTTTATAACCCACAAAATCAACCTTTAGGAGCTGAGCCGGACAACTTAAATAGGCCTCCCTTGAGCTAGTTATCTCTCCAGATAACATGGACCAGGCAGCTAATCAGCGTCTCTCCGATCACTCACTAGTACCACACATATCTCCATTGATCTCATAGCCTCTCAGACTAGACGATCACTTTATAATATGACCCAGAACATCGGCCTGCATAAGCCAGTTCTTTAGACTACCCAATAACACACACCATAGGACGTCAACCCGCATGAGTCGGACCCTTACTTTATCTCACAGATTAGTACCAATTTTACGTTTAATTACGTTTCTTCACTCTCAGTGGCCGAGAGGTTTTCAGAGCTGGCGGATAATGTACGTGAACTACAAATAGACAAAGCAACACTAAAACCACCTGATGACGCCCACTCCATTCGTCAATCGCGGACTGCCGCCACCTCGGCCTCCTTCAAGCTACCCGTCAAAGTGGTAGCTAAATGCACCAAGCCCTCACTTCCCCCCGGGCATTGCACGAAAATGCTTACGACCATATTTGCATTCTCTATTAGACACACAACAAAGGGAAGTCTGTACTCCCTGCGAAGCCCAATCGAACCCAGAGGGGGGTCACATACAATGAAGTAGGAATCACCACTATAAAACGGTCTCATTTTTCCTACTGTGACGCAGCAACTCTCCCAATATTCTCCGATGTTATCTTACGAATTTCACCCAAATCTAACCGAAACCCAGACTCAGAATATGAAGCCACACTTAAAAACCGCGCCCGAGTCCCGAACACAAGTTCTGTTTGTGTGTACCCTAGACCTTACACCATCTGTCGCTAGCTGCACTTCGAGAAACTCGCCGCGCCAGGTACCACCAGATTCACTTTCGATTATTACAAGTAAGCACCTCAATGTCCTCATGACTCTCTCTACCCGAACACCTGCCCTGCCAGAACCGTTAGCAACAAGGTGCAACTCTACACCATGTTCACCATAAAATTGCTCTGTCTGCGCCAATACAATACCCACCCCGATCCGAAATGATCCGCGAAGTCGCACCGTAAAGATAGAGCCTCCTTTAGTGCTTCATCTGCACCTGCTGCATCCAACTAAGAAGTGCACTCGAGAAGGACGCATTTAGTGAAAGAGTCAACAATGACAAGAATACTCCCTACCATCGATTCCTCTACACAACTTCTCCGCGATGTCTAAATGTACAGTATAACATTGTGTAAAAACCCTAAGCATAGGATGGAGTCCCCGTACCCGTTGACCCCCCAAACAATCCCTTGAGGCCCAGCACACAAGTGTGAAGTTCAATCAGTGCGTTCCAGTCAAATCATTTTAGTCAGAACCGGTTCTGATGTTAGTATTTCGATCACTTTCTTGTAAATATCTTGTCTGTCCATTTGATAGGCCCTTTTAATTTGATTCAAGATTCTTAACGTAAAACACGTGAAATATGGGGCAACCCGCCAAAAACTAATTTAAAGGACCTACAGATCGCTCAAAATAAAATTATTAAACTATTATTTCACTATGATTACCTTACACCTACAGTTAAAATTTACAGGGAAACGAAACTCATGAATATTAAACAACTTCCTGCATATTGTACCAGAATACTTAAAAGTTCTAAGTAAGTTCATTCACACAAAAATACATCAGGTACACAATCGCAGCAATAGTAGGAAGGATCACATTTTACTACCGCGAGTGCGGACAGTCAATCGCTAGAGAACAATTATTTTTGCGGGAGTGCAACAATATAATAAGCTACCTATAGAAGTAAAGAATGCGAACTAAACGTTTGGTATTTTCAAAATTAAATTTAAAAAAATCACTTTCTAAATGATCAAACACATCCATTAAACAGACTTGCCCTACTACTGTATTGCTTTATTGTGGCACCGGGATCGCATTCCTTATCTACGGAAATTATTTCTTTTGCGGGTGGATCGAAAAGTTTTAAATTGTGTTAGTTAATAATGTTATTTGCGTACGAAAAGAAATGGTGTTACAACTTAGATGATTTAATATAAATTAAAACAATAGCTGCTTAGTTTGTGTGCCCAAGTTATATTTTAAGTTTAAAAACGTTCTCAAGTAAGTGAAATCTTTGTAATTTATTATCGAGAAAAAAAATTCTTTAACCGTAAACACCATACCACCAATAAAGAATCAATTATCCTTTCGCACTGAACTAATGCGAGTTTATCTTCACCATGTAGGTCAGTGTTGATTTTGTGGTATATGATAATGAAACTCTTCAGTAACGTTAACTTTCTTACCCCAAACAGAATGTAATTTTGTCAATATCCGTACGTACATGGATACCACTATCTAATAGATCCCTACCTATAATAACTGGTTCTGTAATTGAGTTAACAGGTACAACATGAAACAAAAATGACACTGACGTGTTGAATTTCACCACGGCTCAGTATTCTGCTATTCATATTTCGTGTTCATGTTTTCTTTGCCTATACCTGTAAGGTAAACTAAATCACAGCGCATAGTGCCCTGGAATTTTTGACAAAGCTAATAGCTACAAACGAACTACCAGATTATCTATTAAAAAGAAAAGGAACGAGCTCACCGGATGATGTGGTTGTCCATACACGTAGCAGGTGAGACGGTTCGTATCACGACTCTTCGGTGCTGGTGCTCGATTCGAATTCTTCACTTCGGTCAAAGGTTCGTAATGCCACTTGCTTCAATCACTTGATTTTTGGACTGTTGTGCTTCAACGATGGAATGTGCCATTGAAGCGATTGTCATTATCAGGATCAAACCATATCAGTCGCGCAATTGCGGTGAAATTTGACTTTTGCGGTTAAGTGGTTGCGGAAGTCGTGATAGCAAAAACTCCATATTTTGAATAGATTAGACGTTGGCCCACATTTCACTGTCGTCATTATTTTCTTCAGGTTTTTGCCCTTCGAATCCCAATTCTGATATCGGGATAGGCCCTCATCAGCGATAATACACTTGCACTTTGTAAGTAGGCGTGGATTGTCGGGAGAAGAAAATAGAGATACTAGTTACAGCACAATCACTTTATTTCACTCACAATTTCTTATAAAATAATCACCATGAAATAACCGGAAGGCAGAGGTCCGACATATTAAATGAAAGTATGAGATATAGCAGTAACCAAATATTTTATTCCAACAGCTTGTTATTTAATTAAATAGATCGCGATAATAGCTCTAGGCGCTACGGCCATAGACTAATATATATAAAATGAGGCTACGGCAGGCGCACCGGGCCGAGCCTGCCACAAGAATGCCCCCCGTCTTCGCTGCGCACTAGCTTACATTAAGTTGCTTGAGAAGTGGGGAGAGTGGGGAGGCGAACGTCCCGCTTTGCACAGCGAAACTCGGCCCGCTGTACCTACCGCTAACGGTGACGCCGACATATACTTAGTAACGTAAACATCTACGTTTCGTCCGAGTGAGTGTGCGGTTTTCTTTCCTTTACGATAAGTGCATTAGCTATTCGCTTTAAATCCCGTGTAGTACTTACGTGCTGGGTTTTAACCAACTCTATCTGGTTTGCAAATTGTAGAATTGGTGTGTAAAATAAACTAGTTCCTTAATTTGTATTTTCACGTTGAAATTGTTTTGCGTTTATTATGGTATGATTTTAAAGCATTTTGATTCAATCACAGTAAACAAATTAGCAAGCAAGTAACTTCTACATTCTAAAGTAAAACACGCTCTCAATAAAAATTGTTACAATGCATTGTTTGTGAAATTACGCATAGTTTATAGGAAACACACTCAAAGCAAAACAAGTTTTTGGCTTTATTTCAATTATCGCATGAATAATAGAGAAAAAATAACAACATCAGAATTATTTTAATGGACACAGACGGCACCTAGCGCATTCTTCAAACAAAAATGCGTGTAAATAGCAACCAGTGTTACTATTTATATATCCGACAAATAATAAAACTACCGCCAGTCGCGGCACTTCGCTGCTGAATATTCATGAAGCCGTGCTCAGCTTCCCGCCAGTGTTGCCAGCCCAAATATTTGTCTCGCTTACCTTATGGTAATATTTGTAGTGGAATTCGTTCGGAACTTCAACAAAAAGTGCCGTTTTTAGAGACTTTTAATTTAAACAGCCTTCAAATGTTTGTTGGCTGGTAATACTGAAATGAAAGGTTTTGTTGACTTTTTGGTGTTTAAAATTGTAGAGTGCTTAAGTTTTTTGAAGCGGGAAAATCTCGAAGGACCTGCTTTAATATAAAATGTTGCTCGTTAATGTGCTAGGAACTGAAAATGTGCTGATATTTCATAAAGTTGTGAGTGTGTAACGTTTATTTTAAATGGCTACATTTAATTCACTTTATAAATGTAAAACTAAAATGAAGTAACAAATTGTAATGCTAAAAGAATAATCAGTCAACCCAAGCTGGGTTGACTGATTATTCTTATATTCTTATATCATAATCCACTGCCAAAACATAGATTAATGTTTCCCACGAAATAGGTTTTCCTAGTCTAAACTAACAAATCTTCAAATCGAGTAACACTTTTATTGTAATGACAGCTTCAGCCATGATTTAGGTAACTTAGGTACTGTCTGAAACTTCAGCTGAACAAATTGGCAGCCCAGCAGATCCCTAAAGTTTGCAATAGTAATTTAATTACATCGAGAGAATTACAAGATCGAGATTTCACCACGATATTCATTTTAGGTATCTTAGAATGTAAGGTTGTGTTTCCAAAATGAAGTCACTTCCCATTAGAAAGATAATGTCATTTTAATAATGAAAATATGTACAAAAGTTTTTTTTTATTTTTTTAATTGTAAATTGTTATCATTTTATTTAGTAATCACTTTCCATTAACTACTCATCAACTCGCTTTTTCTCAACTTTGTCGGGCTCGGTTTCCAGTCTAACCGGATGCAGTGAATACCAGTTAATAAGAACCCAAAGAGGCACAAAGGCGGACTTAATGCCTTCGGCATACTGTGCCAGTCAACCAAGGGTGGTGAAGAGATTAGATGGCAGGTGCTTTGGTTAAAGGAAACCATGATGAAAAAAACTTTAAAAAAGTGTATTAATTGTGATGTGAGATGTAAAATACACATTGTGTACATAACAAGGTTACAAACTTTTATTACACATACATACATGTAAAAATACAGTAATAATAATATATATTTTCTATTTACTCCTACGGTCACTAGTTTAATTATGATAAAACTAGACTGTTCCTGCCGCAGGTCTTCGGAAGTCCACGTCCAGGGTAGTCAACAATACCATATCACTTTGCTGGCTGGCTCATACTCACAAATTTTATCACAGTTTGGGCAATTTTCGAAGTAGAAGCAGTGGAACCGGTTTGATGACTGCATGACACTTTGGCCGTTTAACCCGTGGCTTCACCTGCGTTGAGTTCGAAAAAGAAAAAAACCTGTAAAACCATGGAGAAGGTTTTTACAGGGTTCGACCAAGTTTCATGAGTTTCATGGTGATCGATCAAACGGTAGTGGGATTTATAATCGTTTTTTATAAGTATACATGATTATAATAACTGAACCACAAATATTGAAGCTTTAATTGACGAATCCCAACTGTGGTATTCTTTGAACCTGATAGCTCCGAACAACAGCTTGGTTCATCTGTCGGCTAGTTGTCCATTATTGTGTTAACTTGAAAGTAATCTATCATCGCCTGTCAAACTGACAGCTGTTGTTTATTTATATTGAACAGGGAAGCGACGCCTACACGTTGTCGGTTTTGAATAAATAACTAGCTTCACCCACGAACTAAAGTGGTTTTCAATATTCTAACCACGTTTAATGCTGGTCCGGGTAGAGTAGGAACTGTATCAGGGAACATACGATACCAAAGTATCTTAGAGAATCGTTGTCCAGCTTTGTATAAATGGTTCCTAAGGAACGATCATCTAAATCATCTTACTTCAAAACAGGTAGGTATTTTAAATATGGATGATGAATGATAGCAATACAAGTGTAAGACGGTAGGTAACACTTAGCTAGAAGGTCCACCTTCCGATTATGAAACATTATTGAAATAGCATTCGTTTAGATAACATTTTATAAGAATAGATCAAGAAATATACCAATTTAAACCGCACAGTAGTAACCCATTACCGTAACATTACTTCTTCAGTTAGAATTAAACTAGCGGTTAAGATTATGATAACACTGGCTGCGGCTGCAATGCGCGTTATGAACATAAATGAATTCGGAATTATGAGTTTAAATTAATTTGTTTGTTTTTAATTGAAGTGGTATTTAGTTTTTATTTAAGGCAATATATTTAAATCAAGCAAAAAACACCACTATAACGGCCGAACCCAATAACGTGTTTGTCTCCAATTTTGGCGTACTGGAGATATTTTGGCGTACTGGAGATATAAAAACCTATCAATCTCTGGTTTTAACGTCCCAATAAAACCAAAGTATGCGACCCTATAACGTGTTGACAGCTATTTGTTTGACAGGGACAGATAGAATTGTATTGTCTATCATCAGTAGCGATCTGTCTTAGGTTATTGGGTTTGGCCGTTAGAGTACTAAAAGTTACAATGTGTAGGTCGAAACTCGCCCAGCCATCATTTTAGTTTTGGCAATGTTTTATAAACAACTGTCAGCAATTCCTCTATTTCACATCAAAATAAGATATCGCATTGTTCAACTTTCAAATCTACGTTGATAGCAGTATTTAAGTTCCCAGCTTAATACTCCTATTATATATATAAGAATTTAATAAGCTAAACAGCCATTGTAATCAAGAAACTCATTGCTACGTATCTCGTAGCACATTACGAGACGCCGGCCGGGTCTACGAGGCCGGGTGTTCGACCGCTACGGATGCTACGTCGTAGCACACCTGCTACGACGACGCTACGTTTGCAGATATGCTAAGTAGTCCTTTCCTTTGAATATTATGAGCAGGTGGCGTGACGTCAGAAGTCACTGACCTTCTAAAAATAGAAGGATAGAATGATGAAAACATTTGGACTAGTTATAGGGGCTAGATATTAACTAAAAGTGTGGGTTTGGATTACTTTAGTAGGTAGTCAACTTTTTATGTACCTAATACTCTTATGTAGACCATTTTTGTTAGAAGTTTATTAATAACTAGCTGCGCCCCGTGGTTTCACCCGCATAAGTCTCGATCCAGTGAGAAGTATCCTCTATGTCCTTATCCAGTTTTTCGTCAACCTATACGCCAAATTTAATCCGTTCAGCCGATTTAGCGTGAAAGCGTAACAAACAAACATACAAAAAATCAAATATTTACTGTTTATAATATGAGATAGTATTTTTTTTGCTTTAATTTTGGGGCTTTAGTTTTGGGGCTTTTATCTCAACAGAGATGTCAACCCCATCGTGCCTTTTACCATTATAACATTAACGCTTATAATTAACACATAGACTAAACAGTTAAACAAGACGCAAACACTTTGTGATAAAGTTAGAAGTCACCTATGAGGGACTGTTATTAAATAACACACACAACATAAAAATATGATTTACGCAAACAACAAGTCCTAATGATTAATTAGTTGTTAACATTCAATATTAAAAGATACAATATTTAAATTTAGTCCTAATTTAAATGAACAAATGTTAAATTATAACTATAACAAACCGGTAGTTAGTGAAAACTAATTGAATCCAAAGTTATTACCGCCGGCTATCACTTATCGTCATCATTAAGAGTAACAATTAATTTAAACGCAAAAAACAACGAGATTACGTTATCGTGCCGATATGCGTTTTATCGGAACTACGTACTGTCGGGAATGCGTACCGATGTACGCGTATTCTCCGCAGTCGGGGCGCAGCCTTCAATCTGGTAAGACCAGTTTTATATTTGATTAATTTAAGTATATTTTCCGTGATCATTTCTTGTGTTGTTTGAATGTTTTGTTTTGTGTGCAAGATATAAGTTACATACATCACAGTCACATCTTTCAGGAAGATTTTCTAGTGTTGCAATGATTTTGAGGACGCCAGAAATATTTAGCAACAAGTTGACATATTTTACAACTTTTCTTTTGCCAATTTTGTTGGCTGACATATAAACTATATTATGTTCAAATTCCCAAATAAAAGAATAATATCCCAAAACTGTTTCATCCGAACTGACTTCAAACAGTTTTGGGGCCAGTTTCCCCGGAACCGTGTTGCGGACAATCTCCCATTGCCATCCGAGAGCGACGAGAAAGCTTTCATTTGCTCTTTGTCGGCTTATTCCGGGTGACGTGACACGCCGCTTGGCCCGGCTGGAGTTGTTATGTGCTCGTTAAGTCTGTTTTATGGTATTTTTATTGTTTTTGAAGACTATTGAGGTCAGTTAGATGAGCTGGAAATAGGATTTTTTTAAATGATTTACAAAGTTTTACGGATATGGTTTCCATTAATTTAATGTATTTTGAAGTGAATCTAAGTGCCTACAAGAGTAATAATTTTAAACTGCGTGATGAGTACATAAAAGTAAAGAAAAGTATTTATTACAAAATCCTAACTCTTTATTCCGACTTTAGACCTTTATAAGAGATTGTATAAATTTTCATCGCGATTAAAAATAGTCTGATTCATGTTCAGATTTAGTTAGACTATCGAAATTTTAGGTGAAAATGGTCAAATTCAGAATAGCAAAATTGCCATTTTCCCTAAATGAATAACTCAGTTCCATCTTAGTGATGTTAGACTAGAATATAGTTAAGTTGTGTCACTTTAGTCAATTTCAGAATGGGAAATCGTCGTTTGACTTTTTTTTTGTGATTTTTTGTCTATTTAGGCATTTGTAACAAGAGAATCGACACCAGTAGTGACCTATTTCCTCTAAGCGCTTTCGAAACAGAACAATACAATTAACATCAAATACTCTGTGATTGCCAATCAGTGCTGAACAATAATAGGCTTAGCTAAACGCGACGTCTATTCCGATTTCGTTCAGTAAATAACAGTTATTCCTACTATAATACATTATATAAGTATATATAGCATTATATAAGTGCATAATGATAGCACTAGAGTCAACAAAATAAATAAGTAGACAGGCAAGAAACCACTTGATTTGGCATTATTCAGTAATTTGATGAGGTTATTGTAACGCATGTAGTAAGTTACCTACCGTGGTGGATCCAGACTAGAAAACGGATCGTATTATATTTACATTTATGTTGCAGAACTGCGATATGAACGAAAAGAATGGGTCAATTTATTATCCGGAAAATATGTGGTATTGGAAATAATGTTCGCAGTAAATGGGCAATTTGCGTAAAGTTTCGAAACAAACTTGAAATTTTCGGCTTTTTTGTTTGGAATATTCACTTATGTAGTTGTGTTCCTGTTTATCTCTCTAAAAAGCACTTTAAATGAAAAGCAACCATACAATATAATAATATGCTATGATGTAAAAATATGTATTAAAACATGAACACAGTGATATGGCCCGGAAGATATCAGTTTTATGGATACTATTATAGTTCTTTGTCACAAACTCAAGGGTCAGGCAGCAGGTGGGAAGTTTTATCGTCTTGCCTCCATCGTGGATTGAACAGTAAATGCTAACACACTCAGATGCCTTTAGAATAATATCACCAAAAGGTTTTTTTTTACTTTTTATACAACCGACTCAAGCTGTTTGTGGTGAAATACTTTTGGTTTGGCTCAATTGTTGGGGCAGCCAATTAAAAAGACCTCTGGACGAATATATGGACCGTGATTTCGGTGGTCGGCGCAACACGTCACTTCAACATTCAAAATCAAAAATCATTTATTAAAATCAGGCTGACAGTCAGCACTTTTTCAACGTCATTTTTACGTAAGACAGTCCCCCAGAACCCCCACCAGCTGCATCACTTCGTACTGTTTTAGCTGGAAAGAAGGCTGGCGCAACAATAGGGACTTTGCATCACATCTGTCACAAGATTATTTGTGAATAATGTTTTTTTTTTTCAACGAATGGATTATGTAGACCGTTTGACTTTGTGTCGAATATAAAACTTGCTTGGTGTGAGAACAGTGCCCAAATGCGATCCATAGTTCGAACATCGTACCTAATCCAATACGCTAGAATGTATGTAGACTGGGGACAGTCCGCACCTCCCCCGGGAGGATCGCTCTCACGACAGCTGGACTACGTCACTCCATGTTATGCCACTGTTACAAAAACGGAATATTTTATACCTCTCTCCGTTTCAACGCACCGAATATGTTTTATTTTAAATTCAATTAGTTTTCGCTTGATTCTACCTGATATTAAATTCTGAATATTGGATGTAACGTTTGTGGGAAAAAGGGAATATTTTATCAGTTATCTGCAACGAATGCAACTAGTTGAAATTCACTGAATTGGAAATAAAATTTTATTGAATATAATTCGTTCTGAAATATTCAATTGTATGCCTATTTTATTTCAATTGTTTTGTTGGCAGGTATGCTGGCTTTCATAAGTTTTATTGTATGTCAGTTTTTCACCGTTACAAAGTTTAACTCAAATAATGGGTAGGCCTAGAAACACCTGGACCCTTTGGGATTGTATGAATTAAGCTTAGATATTGATATTTTCTTGCCTTAGAGGCTATAGAAACTAGTTGTGTCACGATTCTCATCTCTGAGGGACAGTCTATAAAGAGAGCTAAATCTACTCTTCTGTATAACTTTTTGTGACTTCCCAGGTTTTCGCGAAAATAAGCATTTCCTCAGGGCCCTATCGCCTCAACAATCTCCATTTCCGCGTAGGATCCTCCACCAATAACATAATTGTGCTCGCTCCCGAACGTGTGATAAATTACATGTGTTTTGGAGCCGTTGACTTTTCTGTAGGGCTGCTAAGTCGACAGTCACACTTTGTTTAAAGAATTTTCATTCTTAAAACAACGTCTGACTTATATGGTTTAAGAACTTTATTTTTCTCATAACAATTAACAATAATTCACTTACTGAGAAACAAGATTTACAATTTATCTTTAAATAACAATAACAAGCGTACAGATAAAAGAAGAAAAAGTTTTTTTTGCGGGTACACACGTAGCATAATAAACATCACCAACCGAGCAAACACGGATACAAAAGTAAAAGTTACAACGTACTAGATGTGGATACAAGGCAGCGTACTGACCAATATAATTATTTACTCATAAAGTGAGATTTTAGTTGACTTTCGACTCGCAATGGGTGATATGCATTAATAATTTTCATGAAAAGGCCTGCTGTAGTTGGTCAATTAAGTGATTGGAGTAGTTGGACTAATCTTTATGTAATTGATTCCTTCTAAAGTTACAAGTTGCAATGCTTTGTTTGTGGTGGATCTCCCGTTAGAGTAAGTCCAATTATAACTCTCAAACATCACTCAATAAATTAACTGTAGTACCTGAAAGTGACAGAAAGTTAAACACTGCTCTTACAACTTATTCTTTACAATTTTCGTGGGAACTCCACCATATTATAAACCCCATTTTAATCAAGCCTGGTTATGCGGTTTAGAGTATGAGCTCGGTTGGCTCGATTACTCAAACTCAAACTCAAAGCATTTATTTCAAATAAACCCATTACAGGCACTTTTGAATTGTCAAGGGGTCGGTCAGTCAGAAATATGAAGCTAGTTGCCCATTCCAAAGCGAAGTAGGTACCTATGGAGAAGAACGGGCAAGAAAATCCATGGACACTCTTTTAAATAATATGGTTACAGAAAATTTGTTACATCAGTCTTGTTGAAATTAAACATGTGAGAACGATGTAGAAAGACCCGTAATAAAAAACATAAAAATCGGAAAAGAAAAATTAAAAAAAAAAAAAAAAAGGCGTGGCAGCCAAGAGATGACCAGTCCCCACTGACGGCGCCCGTTCACGAACATGACGTATGGATCAGCACCATTCAGCTCAACCATTTTGAAGGGAACTTAATGATCCAACACACACGCCACCACCAGCGAGACATTTGAGTGAGCGTGACATACTCTCAGCCGCCAGGGCACATTCAAGTCAATGACAGACGTGCCCAGTATAGGGTAGCTTTATAGTAGGTACCACATAGTGCTCACACGTGTGCTTTGCAATTATACTAGAGGGCGGAGAGGGTTGATTATAGGATTACGGGTTATTTTAAAAGGGGTTTGTTTGCATCAATACCGATCTCAATTCAGCACAGAGCAATTAGTACAGCACTCACCGGCGTTTATCTTCCTGTTCTTTCTTGAAATTGGACTCGAACCTCTTGATGAAGTTAGAAGTAATATTCTGATGCAATGGTTAAGCGATGGTGTTCATTTACACGAACCGCAGCGATTATTTGCATTATATTTAGGTAGAGCCCGCACGTGGAGATGTAAGAATAGGCCTGAAGGTCATCGACCATCCAAGACCCGCGATGATGGCTGCCGTACCCATGATCCACTAGCCTCATCACTGAATCAAACAGAGATGGCGTGAACAAAGCTCTTTAATCCTATTATGTGACCATATGTTCCAACATCGTTTGTTTACCAGCCCTGTACCAGCAATCAGCAAATGGTTCCCTTACCGCCATTTTTACACATCTGTGTCGCGCAGGAAATTAGTTTCTGAAGCTTTTAGCGCCGCCTTCTGACTCTATATATTACGTCATTGGTATCACGTCACAATACAAGGTAAAGTGAGCTTTTTGAATAGGTTGAAGGATTTTATTATCATTATGATTCGTTTTACGGAATGCGAGTTTGTGAGTTAGTAGGGTGTAATGTAGGTGAAACTGAGTTGGTTGATTGTTTTTGAATGTTCTGAGTTAGCTAGTAACTTTTTTGTTGCTTTGACGACTTTCTTCCACTTAAAGTTATCTTAACAATATCTTTACAGTTGTGTTAACTACATGATTGTCTCATTAAAGTGCTATCTTAAAGTACTATGCCCAAATTCTAGGAAAATACTGAATTTGTGTTCATTTCCACTGCTCGTGAACAGCGAGTTCGTGCCAATTCTCAATGAAGCAACCAACCCTGTAATCACATGTTCTGTTCTGTCTATCTAACAACTAACTACTTTTTGCAGCCAAAAGTAATTTGCTAAACTTTTAAGTAATCTGAATTGAGAATTTGTATAACTCTAGGTTAGGTGTGGTGTAGTGGTTTTGGTGGAGAGAATAGAAACAATGAGTTACCACTTAGACACGCATTTATTATCGAGCACAGGTTCTTAGGTCGTAGGTTCTTAGAGTCTCTAGGATCTTTCACTGTTCTGAAGTGAGATAAGGTAGTTACTGCCCTGGGCTCCTTCCGTTAGGGGACAGCAGTGGATGGCGCACGCAGTCGCAGTCACAGGCGCACGGTAGTGGTGCGGTAGGCAGGTGGCCACGTGTCCCAGGGTTTCCGGTGTTGAGGTGCACTGGGTAGCAGGCGCACAGTAGTGGTGCGGTAGGCCGCGTAGTTAAAGACAAAAACGTAAGAAATGTTTAATTTCGAGGTCTGGATTGAAGGAATCACTTAGTCACCTTAAAGTGATGCTAAATTACAGTTTCACTAGTTCTTAACTTCAAATTCTCAATTCAGAAACCGGGTCAAGCCAAACGACTTACTCGTTTGGCTTGATAAAACAAGTGAAGTCGACTACCTTGTTTCGAAAGAACCTATTTTGGAACGAAGTTCTTCAATGGAGCTTGCAGTAGGAGTAAACTTGTAGAAACATTGTAGAAATCTTCACGTAAACGAAAAAGTGTTATGACCCCTCCATGCGAATTTTCATTATACAGGGTAACCAGAATCGGGCGATAGGTCAGTT
Source organism: Dasypolia templi (assembly GCA_963555695.1). Classification (NCBI taxonomy): domain Eukaryota; kingdom Metazoa; phylum Arthropoda; class Insecta; order Lepidoptera; family Noctuidae; genus Dasypolia; species Dasypolia templi. The sequence continues at coordinate 991,982 of OY743148.1, read as the reverse complement.
AAGTCATAGTTATATAGTTAACACATAAAAAAACTTTGCTATGTATTTGAATAATTATGGGCATTTATAAAAATAAACAAAAACGAGAAAATCTACGGACGGTCTTTTAACTCCTGCTGCCACAAATTTTTACTATTTTTTTAAAATATTGTTATGTTAACTATTGTGACCCGACCTATAACCCGACGGATGAGTACCATGTACCTCACGTGATTGATTTATCTGTATTTGCTTATTTTAAATTATTTTTACCTATTTGTGGAATAGTATTTTTATACTGGGTGCATCGTCTTCACATATAAAAATATAATTAATGTACACAAAATATTGTTTAACATTTTAAAAGAGTAACGGTGAAGTTTCTTGCCCCTTCTTCACCATACGAAACTATCTTTTGGAAGGGGCGCCTAGAATCAATTCTATTCAAATGAAAATGTTGACGTTCAAAAGTGCCTTTTAGTGCCTATTTGAAATACATGCTTTGACTTTGACTCCGGCTTGACGTCGCCTTACGGGACACCTTTTATACAGAGAGAGAGAGTTTTCATGGTTTTAGAGGGTGCTGAAGCCAAAGGTCAAAACGATATCCAAGATGGTATCTGCGAAAAATTCAATTCTTTCGAGAAAGCGTAAGGAACTTGGTTCCTGACGGGGGTACCCCGACCTCATACAATTTTTTTGGATCAAGATGTCTATCTAGGGTTTATTAGTAGTTTAACGAATTGGTTTTCGGTAGTGCCGCCATTACGCCTACGTAACACGTACTTAAGTTTGAATTACCGTGTTTACATAATACTTGGTATATAAGTGCCAATTGAGCAGGTTACATTGGACGCAGACCGCAATGCGGAGATTATCGACACCTCTCGCTTTTTGTAGATCATTTGGGTATTGACCTTTTACGGGAGATAAAAATAACATTGTCGCGTTTCTCATGTCGAAAATTATAAGGTTTTTGTAGGAGAGTGGCCAGGCATGTCGGTTATGTACAATATTGTTGTTTCACTATTTATGAATTAAATTTTCATCTACGAAAAAGTAACTAGTTATTATTTAATTTATCTTTATTTAGTATTAAGTTAAGTATGGTTCTTAGTAGTACACACATAAACACAAACCACAATAAAAGGTGTTAGTAATTTGTTAGTTAACAAAATAATGAACATTTATGTGGTCTACACCGCCACATGAGAACGCATCACTCTGACGTCCGCAAAATCCTGCATCGCGCAAGCAGAGTTTACCGCGCAAGAACCGATACAACGTCCCGACATCAATCATCGGGCAGTTGCCCACCAGACACAACACCCGTGATTGGTGGATCCTCCCTTTTCCACAGAGTATGAGTGAACTTTAAATAATAACGATAACTTTTATCCCACCTTGCCTGCACCTGATCTATACTGACATTTATTGTTATATTTTAATTATTCATAAAAATGAAGGAAAAAGAACGGGGAAATAATGTGCCTTCATTATTATACTGGCCATTTTAAAACCTCATATAATTGGAGGACATTTACTTGAAAAGGAAGTAAAGAAAGCATTTGTAAAGCCATAAAGTAATAATCGCGAGTCATTTAGTGAACGTGAATTGTCTGCAAGAACATTTTGTATGGCGCCTGCTAGCTGGAATTTGAGACCAGGAGAACATAGCATTGAGATATTCTTTTTATAAGTCAATTTATGAGAAAAACGTTTGGCATGTCGCCGATTCTCTAGAGGCGGAAAAAAAATTCGCACGTTAGTTATACCCCTCGGTAAAATAAACTTTGCTATTTATTTAAATAATTATGCCAATTCATTAAAAAAACGGGAAAATCTACTGACGGTCTTTTAACTCATTTATTCGGTAAATGACAGCTCACTTCAAGGTCACTTCACCCTTAGTTGTCACTGTAAGATTTTCATAGAATAGTCCAGCTGTTTTAATTGACTCATAAAGTAAATCGTTCTAAAAGTATAACATTCTAAGTGTAGCATTCTGATACTATTTTATGTTAATAACTTGGGATTTATTTTAACTTTTAACGACCCTGGAGCCTATTTCTTCTGTTTTAAACAATATTAAAAATATTATTATGTTAAACAGTTTCAAAGCTTAAACCATTTTAACGTTGAATTACATCAACATGATTTAAAAACCCCGCAAACCCCTCGCACTTATTACGTATACAAACCGCGTCTCTATCGCTATCCGCACTCTATGACAACCACAAAGAGCTCGCCGTGTTCAAACTGAGTTTTAATTGGACCTCGCCGCTTAATACGTGTGGCAATACCGAGCAATGGCGCAGAGGTGTGTTGGCAGTTAGCCAGCAAGCCAGCACAACCAGTATACCAAGCTGACGGATTTTTATTAAATTTATTACTCGAAACATAGGAGAGGAACTGTTGTGGTTAAATACCGAGAGTTTTCGTGGAGAATTTTACGATTCTAGGATAAAGTTGTTATGAGTTGTTGAGGTAGGTCGTGGGAAACGGCAGCTGTTGGGTTTGGCAGATGTCCATTGTTTTAGTGTTGTTATTACAAACAGATATGTTATGAAGTAGTTTTATCTATGAATAATACAGCTAAACTATACACACAAAGGTCTATAAGTTAACTACCATCTCCTATTAATAAGTCATTCATACTCGACTAATGAATGGCTCACTGGAATTAGTTCAGTCACTTCAAAGAGGTTAATTATATACATTGAATATTAATAGGACATACCAGGCCACACAGAAAGTAATGCGAAAAAAAGTTTTTATGTACGAGATACTGGCCAGTTATATTAGAAATTACGAGTATTTGTGAGTAAAAATAGGTACGTTCCAATTTCAAATTCCTCCACATTGTTTGCGAGCTAATTTAATTATCGTGTCTCATAAAAAAATGCATCTGCTCCGGGAACATTTTAAGGAAGGGAAGAAAACTTTTCTGAGTGTCTCACAACTTACATGATTGTATAACGACATTTCAGTAAAAATATCAAACGTACGATTAAAATCCTAATGCCATACCATCTATCAAGGTGTCGATAAGGGTGTTCTCTGTGTGCGTGGCTCAATCACTCTCTACTTTTAAAATTCAGGTTTTAAAACTCTTCCTCTCTCCCTTAAACATCATCATTACATATAGTTTCCTTGGTCTTGTGTCGTGTTTATTATTATATATATATATAAATATATGTTTTTAGTATAAAATAAAGAAAAATAGATTTATTTGTCACAGAAACACGTGCATACAAAACAAGTCGATTACAAATAATAATAGAAAACAAAGCAGATTTATTCTTACGAACACAACATAAATAGTCGGTCGCTGCACGCCGTGACTGTGACAAGAAGGTTTTCACTCAGCATGATTCTGTGCTATAGGTACACACAGCACAGCGCTGATTTTAAGTGGTTACCCAAAAATGACGTACGGTAACCAAGTCAGGTTTAGGGATTCAAGTGCGTCGCCTATGTATTTATTGTCTATGTAAATGGTACACCATTGACTACCTGCAGTATTGTGTCTCATTCTTCATTTAATCCATCCAAAGGTTGTGATCGCTTTTAGCGATAAGACCGCCCCTTGTGTCCAATGTAAAAAAATACATTCATATCTGTTATTTATAAGGTGTACATAATAAAGAGTATATTCTATCTTCGATATTTATTTATTTATCGGTCTATCTACAATCGTTACACTGTTCAACCGAAGTAATCGATATATTTCTATCAAGTGACATTCGCAATTGTCTTCACAAAAACTTATTAATAGGATTTGTATGGCAGTTTCCAAATGTATTATCTTTTCTAGTCTGTTACTTAAACTTGGTTCAGTTTTTCGCTTTATTTTTGTAAAGCACTCTTTTCTTTGGCAAAGCCTATTTGTATGATAGGTAAACAAAAAGTGTTTGTTTGTTTTTGGAGGTAAGCGTACATTATTTAAAACACAGATAGCGGTGAACGACTTAGGGAAGTTGCCCGACTTCATATGAATAGGTTGCGGCCACACGGGACTACGCTCGGTTTCAGACTTTATTTAGTTACTTGGGCGTGAAATCGATGGCTTCAAGCCAAATATACCGTGATTTGGTGACGAAATAACACACGCTCGATTACTATGTCAATATACACGTCGACGATGTCATGATAAAAGGCTTTTCTCAAAATTGCGTAGCATAATTCTCTTCTCTTATGAAGTGAAATTGCGGCATGAATATAATTTTTCTTCAAGTTAGGTATGTGCGTTTGTCTTTAGGTCCAAAATTAATATTATTTTAAGTGTACCCTTCTTTTCTGATTTATATTAAAATATTAATGGAGAAATAATACACATATCTGTTTTGGTTGTAGAAATTCTTTTGTTAAGACCTTTCGGTATTTTCTCTTGTTATCCGTTTAGGCTTAGAAAAAGGATATTTAAAATAATAAAAAATAAAAATCATGTAAGTACTTAGATCGTCCGTAGAAATAGACAGACAGATGTTATTGTATTATAAATGATTCCATTTTATGGACTTGAGGACATACTCAACTAAGTCGCAAAAACTTTCGACTAACCCTAATAAGGGATCAGATACTCGTATACAACATCAACGTTGCTTTGTTTTTACTTTTGATGCTGTGTTTTGAATATTTATATAAAACTATTGTTTCCATCATGCCTTGACGACGCACATTGCGTAGTATTTCACCTCTGCCTGGCTAAATTATTGTCCATACAAGACCTATATTGCCTCGGCAACATTGTAGGCGTAGGATATAGTAATGATATCCAGGAATAAAATGTGTATGTGAAATTTAGGCTATTTCGAAAAGTCAAACAGGCCTTTCTTGCAACATGTGAGTAAACGTGAAACGAATCCAATGTGGAAAAGAGAGAGGAACAAAGAGTCGCACTAATTTACTCAATTTAACAGTAACTCACGCACGCTCATTGATACTAGAATATCGCTTAACTTTACTCACAACTTAACAGTCAAATAGCACTTTTAATAAACATTTCACTTGGACTGTACAACACTCTCGCACTCTACCATCGTGTGACTACAGCTGGGGAATGCCATAATCCTCACGATTAGCAAACAAAGCCGACATCAAAGGGCGCCATATTTGTTTGCGAAAAAAATATCTAAAAAATATCTTAAAACTTACAAAGGTGACAGAACCACTAAAGGTATTTGTGACATAAGGTCGAGGGTGGCGTGAAGGATGACACAATCAATCACTCAGACAGCCACGTGTCGCGGCGAGGCGGCGCGACAATTTGTACTTGTTACTGATTTTATTGTCGGTTTCTGTCTTCTTAAGATATTGTCAGCGGTAAAAGCTTTTTTGGGAATATTATTTTTATCACGCGTATGCGTTCTCTGAATAATATTCTTATTCGGAATAAGGCAACATTATTTAAGGCACTATAATCCATCCCAGGAAATGAACTGTATTTGCTCTAAACATCTTGACTAAAACTGTTGTGTGTTGTTTACCAATGCTAAACTTTTCGCCTGGCATACCTCGATCTATTCTATGCAGTGGAAAGCGAAAACTTTAGTATTTTGACTAGTTAATAAATTAACAGCCACGTGAAAACGTGATCTACAACAAACATTATATTCAATCGGTTATGGTTTTGTTTGGTTTTTAAAGTCAGCTTTATTACCACTTACAAAAAAAAAGTTGTTAACACACAGTTTCGTAAAATGATGGTCTGTAAGGCCGGCGGCGAGGGGGATCGTGTACCGACGACGTGTGAAAAGGTTTGCATTCGCACAAATGGACACGAATAAAAATATAAACGGAAAACGACGAGGTGCGGGAAAGTTAACCGGGCGTACTTATGGGATAATCAGGAAAATAACTACATGGACATAGCTATACAAACTCGTATTTATTCCTAACCTTTATTTTATGTGAACACCGCATGTTAACATGTAGCGAAAGTAAATCATATTACTATGCATCGACTACGAATATTCTCCGTGAAATCTGTGGTTGGTACTACTCGCATAGTTATTACCACATTATTATATAGTTCTTGAAATTTCAACATTTCAAATTAAACTCCGTGAACAAAAACAAAGCTTATCGATTTAGTTGACTGTCAGTGACCATTTTGGTTCATATTCACAAAATATAACATCGTAATTTTACATTTCTGTTGATGACAAGGAATTTTCAGTAAATTGCTGCGAATTTTGGGCACGTTATCAACTGAAACAAAGCGGGTCAACCTGCTTCACAAATATCATGATATGAAGTGATGTATTATTTATCAGATTTAGTCTAACCGGCTGCGGAAATTGCCTCCCATATTGATAAGGCATTGTTTTGTAAATGACAGTTGGATACGTCTTACCAGATAGTGTTTCTATTTGTATTTACGTTATTAGAAAGTGTGCCAAGAATAGATATTACTCAGAATTCCATAAGGAATAACAGTCATAAAAAATTCATACACATTGGCAAAAACATTCAGGTCTTCACATATTCAGGAGGTCCTAAGAGCCCAAACAAAAACATGTGAACCTCGCGTCGCGCGGCCTCAAGGACCGCGTGATCGATGTGCGAAATTATAGCCGCCTGATTGATCGCTCGTTTGTCGCATTGTATATGCCACCGGCGTACTAGTTGCGTGCGGAAAATGGCTGCTGGGGTTGGGGGGGGGGCGGGGGGGTATTGTTCATTGATGTATTGGGTATTTGGAGATTTTTTCGATGTTCACTGTTGCGTACAGGTTTGAGAGAGCAAAGTCTATAAAAGTCTGTGTTGATTGATGAAAAATGTAATCTGATTTTTTTCTTGCGCTTAATTCGTATTGAATAAAATAAAAATAAACTAGAATCATATTAGAAAACAACGTTTGACTTTAGGTTTTAGCTGATATGTTATAAGTCTAGTGTGATACACTAATCAAAGTCAAAGCCAAATCATTAATGGTTTTTAATTTTTAAATCATTAATTCATTCCAAAGTTCCATTTATAGGCACATAAATGGAACTTTGGAATGTCAATTGGTCCTTCCAAAAGGTAGTTTCGTATGGAGAAGAATGGGCAAAATACTCCACCATTACTCTTTTAAAAATGTTTTACAATATTTTGTACTTGTACTTATTTCATTATATGTGAAAACGATGCACCTACAATAAAATCACAATATCACAAAAGGTAAAATTAATTAAATAGAAATAAATGGCTGGTAAATTAATTATGTGATAGATACATGGTGCTCACATTTGTAAAAGTAGAAGATTTGCCAAAAAAAATACAAGTTATAATTCGATGTGTGAGTTAAAGTAATTACAGAATCAATGGCTTAAAAATAAAAAAAATATACAATTCTGTAAGCAACCCCAAGATTGCCCTAGATTGAGTAAGCCTCAAGATTGTCCTATGGACTTTAAACTAACATTCACCTCTGACCTACAAGATAACTGAAAGTAAATAGTTGAGCACCCAAGATTTCTACCTCAGCAATAAAAATGTACCTTAGCCACCGGACCGAGCAAACATCCCACAATTGTCGCTGCTATTTCATTCTGAGCAGCCCATTGAAATCAACAAAGACTTATTTTTGTTTCGTTACTCGTAGCTTGGCGGTCTCAGACATGCTTATTTGAAGTATCAGCCTTTTTTTCTTTTGTCAAAATACGTCCTGATAATGTAATGTTGGTAAAAACTTGCTTTATTCGCGAAAAACTGAAACTGAAGGTAGTTTTTATTGAATAGAACGTTTTTTGTTTCAAATAAATTCGTTTCCGGAAACATATTCATCTCTCTGACTCTGCGACTAAAATATGAACTAACTACCGGGCTGGTTAACTCTTAATTGTTTAAATCTCCGTGGAATTCCATTTAAGTTGTTTTATTTCCACTTTTACATTCGTTTCCGTATTTCTTCAAAAGTTTTTATTCCCTAACTCAATTAAATTTTTTAAAGTACAGTACAAATCGAATTTTTCTTAATTTTAAGCCCTGGAAGGGGCGTAAAATCATCTTTACCTTTTACATAAAATTACAAGGTTAATACAGAATTTCCTTTGCTAATTGCCTCTTGAATCTCGGAATTACACTAATCCAGTTCACGGGTGACCTGCCTTTCACAATTGTGTATTTAAATTGGGTCGATTGGCCGCGGTGCCGGCGGCGGCGGCGGGTCGGAGCGACCACGCGCGGCCATGGGAGGGTTCGCAGTAAGTGGACGGTGGGAGAATGGTGTTTTGTGAATTATTGATTTGTATTGATAAATGCTAAATAATTTTATTTTTGTAGGTAGGTTTGTACAAACAGTTTTACACGTCAATCATTTTTAAAAACTAGATGAGATCGGCGTTTCCTATCTGACTACTCTGAGAAGACGAAACAAACTCAGAGGTCAAAGTCTCTTCTAAAGTCCAGACACAATCTCGGTCAGTGGGGCAATTCCCGTATTTTTAATGACGTTTGCATTCCAATGTCAGTTGCAATCTGTCAAAAGAACAATCAATTTACATACTCGTACATTTTTTAATGACGTTTGCATTCCAATGTCAGTCGCAATCTGTCAAAAGAACAATAAATTTACATACTCGTACATTTTTTAATGACGTTTGCATTCCAATGTCAGTCGCAATCTGTCAAAAGAACAATCAATTTACATAATTTTTTACAAGTTTTTGACATTGATTGTCGCTGAGATGAGATCGCGACTTGAATTTGAAGGTTTTTGAAGTACGAGAATTGGCTGTCTGATTATGTGAAGACCATGTAGATTGGTGTGCGAAATAACCACACAGATTGTTTGTTTCAAGGTTTTTTGTTGTATTGTTTGTCGAGTATTTTATACCGTATGAAACTTTACACCTTCTTGAAAAAATAGCGTGATTGTATAATAGAGCGATGAAAGGATTAGAAGCCTATGTCACAGTTTTTATTTTTTTCAGAAATTTTTCTTACAATAAATATTACACATTTAAAGTAAAGTTTTCATATTAGAACAATGAAAACAGTAATTTTGATAAAAAAATAAAAAAACGACAAAAAAATATCGAAATGACAATGCCAGATCCTGCCCCAGCTATTTACAGGAAATGTCAATTAATGGAAATAATTGTAATGATTAAAGTCCTTTTCATAATGCTTTGTTTTTCAGTCGAACTTGCCGATTACAATTCAATGATAAAAGGAATTCACCCCCTGAATTTCGTATTGCGTTACTTATTGCGCATGATACACAACAAAAAAAAGGTTTAAATACCTGTAAAACCAAAACTCATATTACGATTATAATAATTATGATATTGTGTAACGTATATGTCGTTTAAATCGCTTTTTAACATTTATAACTGCACCTAACCTATAATCTATGTCAATATTGTTTTAAAATTTTAACAGAAACCGCAAGTTCTACAGGCATTAGGACAAATGATTGGTTAACAGTAATAAATAAGCTTTAAGATGCTGCATATTGCAGGCTTGTAAATGACTTTTGATTTGAGTGGGGCAAAGTTTTATAGAGTTTCTGGCATTGTCCTTTACGTCGCGTTGTTTAAGTTGCTAGTAGGTACTTCAAATGTTTAGTATTTATTGCTAGATAAACGTCTTTGTTTGATAATGAAAAAAAAACGATGCCATAAGTTTATATTCCTGTAATACCCTATTTTTACAAGACGGTAATAAAAGTCATCTAGTATATTGGTACGCGTTTAGATGTGTAACTGTCTTTTTAATTTAGGTGTAGATGCATTCCTATCAAACTAGTTGAAAATATGTTTGTCATAAAGCAACATGTTGATGCCTTTCTTTCACAACTTTGCAGCTTCACACATCCGCGGACAAAGACATCCACATAACTCATACTTTCTTTTATATCTTTTGAAAAGAAACTAAGCTTTAAAGCAACCTAAACCAAAACCTCATATTTAATGTAATGAATTCCAGCCGTCACATTTTACGAGTACGTTTGTGAGTTGCGGCGAGGCGGCCTGCGTCCGGCACCAGGCGGGCGCGCGTCCGGCACCGTCCGGCACGGAATCGGACGAAAGCGCTTCCGGGAGGCCTAGTTGCCTTTGTCATAAACTAACGACACTTGTTTGGCTCAGACTGAGATTAAGAGATTGCATTCGTTCAGGCTGTTGATATGCTGTCTTGAATGATAAAATGTGCTTAAGTGTTGATACAACATGGGCACTTAGAAATGAACAATATATCAACATACCCCATTGTCATGAGCGGCACCACTATCACGGTAGAGCCAATGAACAAGAAGGTACAATACATACCATAATCAATGTTTTCGTAATTGGTACGTAAACGATAAACTTCCCATGTTGAGATTCAAATCTTGATTGACTAATAGGTACCGACTGTCAAAAATAATGCCATGTCGTCCGAATTAAATGAACAATAAAATAATATCATATAGTCGTTGAATCAAGCAGTACGTTCATTCTCGTGCCAAGCAGTTTGGGATATTAGCCTAATTGACGCTTGGCACTCAGCCAGGAATCGAACCCGTTACAATCCAATACTTGGCTCTGTTATTGCCAATATTGTGTGCTACTGCCCACAGTTTTTCTGTGAATGGGCAATTTGATATTTTGGTAGAAAATTTAATTTTTATTTTATATTTTTAGTTCGCCTGCCATGAAACTGTTTCTAACTACGATATTCAATTGTTTACGTTTAAATCATTGCAAAAATAACAATACTGAAATAATTTCGCGATTCTCATTGTAATAGTGTAGTTTTATATTGTCCCCATAAACAATATAAAACTTTTATTTTTAAACAAAGATGCTTCATCATCAGGCCACAGCAGTCCATTGACTGAAACCCTCCAACTGCAGCGACTGAGCTCGAGTCTCACACATCTACATTTTCATCGACGCTCATCCAACCAAAATCGACCTTTCGGTTTTTGACGAATTTTGGATTGCCCTCATACTTGGTATCATGGAAGATCTAGCTTTCACCCTCTATCGAGTAGAGGCTACATTACATATACGAGGCCTCGTTTGTTGGTGTGTCCAGTAGATACTCGGCTTTGTGTGTGCGCTATGCTCCGCTGTTCCGAATAATTGAGTCGAGTGGAAGTGACCCGCTGCCTGAGTGACTTTGTATGCCATGTCAAGAGGATTATGTGCCTCGGTTTACTGCGGGTTTCCTTATACCACGCTACAGGTACACCGGTTTTATGGTATTTGCACAAATAAATTTGTGCGAGTTCAGTGACATTTGTGACAAGTTTTATTTGTTCCATATTCGCCACAAGTTTCGCCCCATATGTTTACGAAGTTCCTAACGCTTTTTCTTCATGGCAACAAATCTGAAAATGTACGCTGCTGCCACTTGGATTTTCATTTTGACCTCACAATTAGCCTCAGCACCCTCGATAATCAAGTAAACTATATATATATCTCTCTCTCTTTCTTTTTATATGTAAAAAAGTAGCATGGAGACATAACACTTTTTCGTTAGGTGACAATAACAATCAAAATACTCGTACTGCAAGCTGCATTGATGAACTTCGTTCCAATAATATTTTAATACTAGATAAGGTCGAAGGTCAGTTCAAAAGTAACAAATATGTTTGAACCAATTCATAACTTTAATTGGTTTCCAAAAGTAACGAAATTCATTTTTTTTGTCTCGCCCACTATCATATTTGAAAATCATAATTCATCATAAGCTTCACATGAATAAATCCAGCACGTTTCACGTACGTATACGTAACATATAAACCTCTGGAACGTGTAATGTAACACAGAGCCGACGCAGACACGATCTTCGTCAGCTGTCTACTTAAATATTAGCTGACCTGTCGATTCCGACCTTAAGTAGGTGCCCCCAATACGTCAGCGAGGTTTACTAGTTTCGAGCGAATGGAAATAAAACTATTCCGGGGAGTTTAATATGTATCGGTGTTCCACATTGCGATATTTATTGAATATTTCGATAGGGTAACCTGGAAACAGCAAACGACTAAACATATTGCATCGAAACGAAACTTCTTTATTATTCATGTATATTACTAGCTTACTATAAATGAAACGGTCTGAAGTCGTCAACACGCAGCGAGCAAACATGGTTATCTATACAAACATGGTGATCTATACAAACATGGTGATCGATACAAACATGGTGATCTATACAAACATGGTGATCTATACAAACATGGTGATCTATACAAACATGGTGATCTATACATACACTCGTTCCTTCTCAGTATGCGAAAAGATTACAGCCTTGCAGTGAGACATTAACATGCTGAAATTAGGTATAATAATAGAAATCAAACTTTGTGCTGTATCAACTTCAAAATTTTTAGATAGAAGTTGTTATTATGTTTGGAACGAAATTAAGGTTCACAATTTATTATGTCCATAAAGAAAGTCGCATTATTCGAGTCCTAGCATTCGCTACTGAATGCTAAATTTGATATACACATAATAAATCTGTAGACGAGGCGTTTCTGTACATTGAAAATATTTCCTTAAAAATAGTTGAGGTGTTATAGGATAACCAACAGATGCCATTTCTATCACTTTTGTTTTTTTTTTTGTCTGTTTGGATGTGAGATATTTATTAGATCAGGTATAAAGTACTAAACCAATATGGTTTACTTGTGTACTCAAATATTATGTATAACTCGGAGAAATAATTACTTTTTGTTTCATCGCAATCGCTTTGGTCTATAAAATAAATAATTGTTCAAGAAGAACTTTTCATAACTTAATGCACATACACGTAATGACATCTATTGACGCCGAAAGGTACTAACGAATATATGTGATAACAATATTAAATAATCTTATCTTGTGTTATTTAAAAATTAATTTTAATGGTAATGTTATTTAATTCGATTTATATAAGTGGTTAATTAGTGTTCTGAACTTGTGAGTGCTAAAGAATCCAATTTTGAAATCAAATTGAACAATTTAAACTTTTTAAAATCAAATTGTGTTCAGTTTGATTTAAAAAGTAAGTTAATTTTATGCAGAGCGAGTGTTACAGTGGGGAAAGTAATCGATAGATGGCATTGAGCAAGTGTCGTCATTTTCAGAATCGCGGTGTGAAGATTTTCCGCAGAAGAGTGACACTCATTTGTTTATTAATACACTTGGGAGCAAATAAATCGAGCCACTACCTTTTTTCACGTAAAATGGTAAATATTTTTGGGAATATGGAACGTATCAATTCGAACTATATATCGCCTAAAAGTTAAGTTAATAACCTTAACAATGAGGGTAAATTATTGAATAATAACCTTATTGAATGATAAATTATTGGCTCTGCAAGAAAAATGGTAATTTTGATAGAAAATTTAGTAGGGCTAAAACAGTCCATAAAAACAATAAAAAACAAAATTATTGCAAAAACAATATTCTTAATAACTGGTATTACCCCCCCGTGCCCTGATGCATTCTTGTAGCCATCGATCTGATCAGAGTTACGATGACATATTGTGGTATGTTCTCCCACTCTTCAAGCACAGCGACTTTAAGCTCGGGAATGGATGAAACAGCGGGAACCCTGGCTCGGACTCTCCGTTTTAGCTCGTCCCATAGGTGTTCGATCGGGTTCAAATCGGGACTTCGTGCTGGCCATACCATTTGTTGAATCCCGATCGCAGACAAGTATTCCGTAACGATCTGCGCGGTATGAGGTCTCGCATTGTCATGCATAAACAAGAAATTTTCTCCGACAAAACCAGCATACGGCATTACGTGGTCTTCAAGAATGTCAGTTATGTATCGGTCAGCTGTTAATCCACGTCTACCACTGCCATCGTTGGCGGGGTCGACGAAGACAAGTTCCGTTTTTCCGTCTAGAGAAATTCCTCCCCACACCATACAAGAACCACCACCAAAACTCACAGTTTCTCGAATGCAACATTGGGCAAATCTTTCACCAGGACGTCTATACACTCGGTTTCTCCCGTCATTGCTAAAAAGACAGATTCTTGACTCGTCAGAAAACAAAACTGACCTCCAGTCTTCTAACGTCCAATTAATGTGTTCTCGAGCAAACTCCAAGCGAGATCGGCGATGAGCTACAGTCAATTTTGGGCCAGTTGCTGGTTTGTGTGATGTTAAATTTCGTTCCTTTAGTCTTCGTCTCACTGTCCACCTACTGATTGCGACACCTCGAACGTCACGTAACGCTTGCTGTAGCTGAACAGCATTAAGTCCACGGTCGCGCAACGAATTGGTTGCAATAAAGCGGTCGTCACGTTCTGTTGTTGCCCGTGGTCGGCCAGTTCCAGGTCGCCGAACAAAAGCACCAGTCTCCAGATACCTGCGGTATACCCGCTGTACCTTTGAACGACTCAAATGAAGTCTGCGTGCCACTTCACGTTGTCCGTGTCCAACCTCAAGTAAAGCTACAACTTGGGCAGCTTCCGTCGGTGTAGTATCCATTTTATCAGGTTATTTTGATTACACAGACACAGATAAAGACAACAATAACAAGTAATATGGGTATGATTAACAAAACCTCAAATTTAATCTTTTCTTAACAGAGTACAATAAAAATGTCATAAGCAAATTAAATGCCATAATTTTATTCTACCCTTTAAACTTTAATTAAAATTAAATTTTGACAACTAACTACCCTCATTGTAAAGGTTATTAAATACCCTTTTAGGCGATATATGTTTCGAATCGATGCGTTCCATAATACCAAAAATAATAACCATAATGCGTGAAAAAGGAAGTGGCTCGATTTATTTGCTCCCAAGTGTACTAAGATTTGAACATAAATTCAAATATATGTGTTAACATTTACGGAAATAAAGTAGTTTCGTAGGTAGATGCTATTCTGGAGTTCAGTAGCCTTGGACTTGGGTCTTGGAATATTTGGTTCTGGATTTCTCTCTAGAGTTCTCATCTCATTCAAGTTCTCACTCAGTTCTCTCCCGAATCTTTTTAGAGAAAAACTCAAGATTCTTTGAGGCATCTTCATAAACGACTTTAAAAAGGAAGAAGTTCTCAATTTGTCTGTTTTAAGGGCACATAGTAACGGAACTCGTATCCGTCTGGCCGTCATTATGTCACATAGCCAATTTACTCGGAGGATTATTGTCTTGTGAATGGGTAGTCGTACGGAAGATGAAACTAAGTAGCTGTTGAAGTAACTGACAGTGGTCAACTGATCATGGACTGCGAAGAAACCCTACTGCCACAGAACTCCTCAGTGACGAACAGTATACCTTAGGTAGGTATTCTGTCTGGGTTATTGTACGGTATTTGACAAAAATGCTTAGTATCAATATAAAGTAGTACACGATTTTTTGTTTGGCAGGTTCCACAATAAAAATATAAAACACTTTATTACCGTCTTCCAAATATAGGTATATATTTTCTTGATAACGACTTTCCAAATACAAGTTATTTTAAGCGACACATTTTTGCTTTCCGATATGCACGCGAATAAAGTCGCGGGCACAGCTAGTTAATCATAAGTCTACGAAATGTTTATAAATCACAGTTAACTGTAGTTTACGTCCGTTAATCTCGGAGCGACCGCATAGTTTTAACCACAGTATGTCATCAAACACACACACATGACATCACGCCTGTAATCCCAGAAGGGTTAGGCAGATGTGACCTATTGTTACATCACAACAACAACAACGTTGTGTATATTGTATGTGTGTGTGTGTGTGTTGTGTTACGTTATGTATGTCATAACATCGG
The DNA here is from genome assembly GCA_963555695.1 of Dasypolia templi. Classification (NCBI taxonomy): domain Eukaryota; kingdom Metazoa; phylum Arthropoda; class Insecta; order Lepidoptera; family Noctuidae; genus Dasypolia; species Dasypolia templi. The sequence continues at coordinate 976,326 of OY743148.1, read as the reverse complement.
CTAGTTAACGAGCCTCTTTGTTAACAAGGACGAGTTTAATAAGTAGGCCAGTTGTGTTGTATGTCTTCGTCTTGATTGAGTATATTATTATTTTAATTATACAAGTATAATATTACTTATTAATAATAGGGCTGGTTTTATAAATCCTAGTAAAAAATTGAATTGGTAATTTATATGGATTGAACTGAATTAATAATTTTGTTCCTAACTATACCTGATTAGTTTGTCTACATATAATGTTTCATCTGTTATCATCATCTAGAAGTATATCCTTTTTTTGTCAGACAGTTACTATAAGTTTTTCCCCCTCCCTTAGCTCAAAAATAAAGTTTGAAAGTGTCTCCCACAAACATACCTACTGTGATTGTAGCAAACCGTTTCACAAGCCATATGTATGTTGATCATAGCAATAACTTCACAGTTATTTATTTTAAAAGAAAAAGTGCCGCATCATTCAATCAATCGTTAAAATACTCAAGGATGTCTGCCTCGTTTGGAATCCGACCGTACTTCCTTAATTTGTCAACAAACTAACTTAATTAAATCCCTTCAATTACAACACAAAATACTTACCTCACAGTATATAATCAGTATAATATCTCACAGTGTTAAACTATAAATTATACCGATTTCGTCCCAAATAAATCACTGGAGTTTGTAATTGAATTGTGAACAATTTGAAACATTTATAGTCGAAGGTCTTAACTAATCTGTGAGTACTAATACCTGGATTGTAGAACATAGCATGTCTAATTGAGCTTCTTAATAGGTTCTAGTACAACTGAAGAGGTGAACTAGAGTGGTCTACACAATTAAGCTGTAATTTCCAAAGGCCAGAGTCCGGGGTCCGGGACAGTTAGGTTAAAGGGCTGTGTCGTGAGCTGGGAATATAACTGGACTGTAGTTGGTAATCTTGTTTGTAGTGGTCTGCGTATATTGGACAAAGCGGAGTGGCCATTTTGTTGGAAGGGTAGTTTAAATTTAATTTTAACTTGGGATATCGTGCATGCAAACTTATTATATTGTAATCGATGCACCTATACTTAGCCTATCGGTGAATACGAGCTTGTTATTTAGTTTAAGTTACAAATTATTTCAATTTATAGAAATATTCGAATCGAAAATTGCGTAGCCGCGTAGATCCTATTGCATAGCGAATGTCAAACGTGCTACGGCGCGTAGCAGCCGTAGCGGATCGCGTAGCTACTTCGTAGACCGTTTTCTAACAATAGGTATAAGGAAAGAAACCGCGAACACTGATGTTTTCTTCGACATTCTCCTCAGGATTGCTTTGTTATTCAAGTGTAATCCATCTTCAATTCTATTGCAGATGAATTAGCAAGGACTTCATTACGTTGTCAGTACGTTTTCACATCAGTTTGTGTGATAGATGAACTAAATTCAGCATTTATTTGAGAATCTGTGTTATTTACTGTGTAGATGAAATATGACTTGTGTTTAGGCTGAGCTCGATCTAGCCTGTTGTGCTCTGGTACGGTAATAATAATGTTATTTATGACTGCGGTGGAACAAAGAAAAAATGGATGATGAGGGTTTTTATTTTTTGTCCCAAAAATCCCAACCATATTTTTTGTGATTTTTCAAACGAAATTGATGAACATTTTTAAAAGCGCTGTACCTGAATGACCTTTAAATCATGTAGGTATTTGAGCAGTGTTAAATATCTAATAATTAAAAAGCAGACAAAATATCATAATAAAATAGTAATGAATGTATTACATTTATTTGCAAAGAATATTTCAAACCAGATATTACAATATCATTGTTTAAGTCCATATACATTCTGCTTATAAGGCATGCAAGAATATTACACAAATTAAGAATGTTACAAATATAAAAATAAGCTAACTTACGATAACTAACTCTTTTTTTGAAATCAATTTTGTTCCAATTAATATAATATGTATTACACCGGCCCAAATGTCAGAATGTAATAATAAAACGTACCAAAACCTCACAAATTAATGCATAAAAAATGACATCCAAACAAAATTAAATTCCAAAATAACATAAAATATTCATCACACATTACAAACTCGTCCGGATATGTAGCAGTAACACAAGTAATTAAGGATTACCTCAACATGGCCGGCCGCAACCAGCACTGTATTGCGGTTGCGTGTTTTTTGTTTAAAGTTCCGAGCTTTCTGTTTTCGTTCACATTGTGCTTGTTTATGGCATAAAGATAAGTAAATATGGCTCCGGCTTTGTTCATTCATTATGTTCGGCCGTCTGAAGTTTGTTGGTTAAAACGGTCTGTGAAGAGATTTTAGAATGAAGTGGAAATAAAATGTTTCAGGGTTGTTTTTGTTGGTTAATTTAGAAGTTGTTTTTTAGAACATCCACTGGGGTGGTAATGATTACAGTTTAGTAGATTTAGATGGTTATTGATGGCTTATTTTTGACGAATAGAAACCAATTAAAGTTGCAGATGTACTGTTTCTTCAAAATGAATACATTACTTGATAATTTTTTTCAAACATAATTAAACGGTTATTTAAACAGTTCCGAAACCTAAATCAATTTACGTTTTCTTCCCTTCAAGTTTTTCATAATGTATTGAAAACGAAAAATAAAATGTGGTTGTACCATCTCCTCACTATTTACGACGTACTGGTCTCATTATGTACCTACAATATTACGTACTACACCTCTGAAAATGTTGTGAAATAAACACAATATAGTCACAATTCCATAAGATTGCAATTTCTCCAAAGTGAACATCGACATGTTGTCATTGCAAGTGATAAGCATTTCTCTATTGGCTTACTCCTCAAGACGGTAAAACCTTACTGTGTGAGAGGATCTGTTGCTGATATATTTGCCCTCCGACCCTCTACACGTGGCGGCGGGAGGTCGCCGCTGTTCCCCTCATATTTATTTAACGTAACCTTACTGTCCTCGGAGAGATAAGGAATGTGTGAGTAGGCATCGCAGTACTTAGTGTACGCTATTCCGTTTGAGTTTATACTGGTTAAGTTAAGAAGCAATTCACAAGACAGATATTTAGTTTAACAAATGTATTTGCCAGTGGTTTCTTTAATTTATCAAAGATGTAGTTTTGTTTTCTTTTCAATGTTTTGGTAATTTTTCGATCGAAAACCTGCTTAATACCGATCTGAGAAATTTTTAATTTCGTTTTCAATTTTAATTAATTTTGGAAACTGTGCAAGAAGAGAAACCGTCAATTTCTAATAATCTACCATCAATTTCTGCAACCTTAATGATAAATGATTTTTATTTTAGTTTTTTTATTTTTTTTATTAGATGAAGTCGGCGTTTCCTATCTGACTACTCTCAGAAGAAAAGCTGAAACAAACTCAGAGGTCACAGTCTCTTTTAATGTCCAGACATAATCTTGGTCAGATCATGTTAAGACCATGTGGATTGATGTCTGAAATGGTCTTTTGAGGAAAGAACCACACAGATTGAGTGGACCTGTCCAGTCAGTGCACGCATTTGTCAGTAATCGTACAGCTCAACTCAAAACATAAGGAGCTCAACGATTCGACGAACAATACCAAAGAAAGGACATTGGGTAGACCGCATAATTACTCAAACCGCTTGACCAAGATTACGATTAAAACTAACTGAGATAATAAAATAAAACAACAAAAGTAAAAAATAATTACCCACATAGTCTTAACATTCACAATAATAACAATAAAATAATACCTAGGTAAGTATTCATGTCATTGTGTATATAATAATCATGAAATGTCAAAGTGTATATAAAATAAAACAAAAGTTAGGTACCAAACAAAAAAAAAAGCATACTCAGTATGCAAAAAATGGAGCAGGTCAGTCCCAAGCCTTTTTGTCCTCAATATAGCCTTTGACTGTATAAAAAGCTTTCTGGCACAACTTACGTTTAATAAATGATTTGAATTTATTAAGGCTTAGTTCTTGAACGTGGCTTGGAAGTTTATTATAAAAGCGTATACATTGACATCTGAACGAGCCACCTATTTTCTTGAACCTTGTTGTAGGTACAACAAATTTGTGTTTGTTCCTAGTATGTATGTTATGGATATTACTGTATTTTTTAAACAATTTTATGTTTTTGTGGGCATATAAATGATTTTCATAAACATACTGAGAAGGCACAGTCATTACATTAATTTCCTTAAATTTCTCTCTGAGAGAGTGTCTGGGACTTAATTTATAAATTGATCTAACAGCTCTTTTCTGCAAAACAAATATAGTCTGAATATCGGCGGCATTTCCCCACAAAAGAATACCGTACGACATCACACTATGAATATAACTAAAGTATACTAAACGGGCTGTCTCTAAATCAGTTCAATTTCGAATTTTTCTAACAGCGTATGCTGCGGAGCTTAGCTTTTTTGATAATTTATCAATATGTGGTCCCCACTGAAGCTTAGCATCCAAAGTTAAGCCCGTTAAATGCACTTTCATAATCATGCAACAACCACAACAACATAGACCACAAGACAATGATTTATCTTCCACCTTATTACCAACGCACCTTCATCACTGGAGATCACTATCTCGTCCCATTACAACGTCAGACCTATATCCTAAGTCCACACAATCACTTATGTTAATTACTTATATATCGCTGTTAGCCGGCAATATCTTCCAATGAACCATATCTCACGCTGTACAGGCGCTGACTCATCTAATTACTCATAGCCTCCATCCTTCGAACCAAACTCACCTTTAAAGGGCTGCTTATAAACTCTAAATTCCTATGGACGTCATTTGTGGATGATTCGGATTAGTGGGGTATACTGTGAATGCATGTTTGGCAATTGCAACTCTATAGCGAGCATGCAATTAGCTCTGTCTAACTTTGACACTAGGCGGCACTGTTGGCTTGTTTGGTACCTTTATTGTCTGCCAAATAGTTGTTTGAATACGTGAACAATGTCGTTTTGATGAAATATACCTAATAATTGATTTCACAGTATCCGTTTCGTAACGAACGTTTATAGTTTCTAAATAATTCATTCCGTTCTGGTTTCATAGTGAAATAAAATTAGTTCTCTGCGGTTCGAACTAAAAAATGAATTCGCAAAGTTTTTTGCTGTTATTTTGTAAACAATCACGTTTCTGCAGTAACGTGATCGCATTAACTTGCAACGAACAACTCAAAACTACTAAAACAAAACAATAACCGGAAAGTTTTCAAAACAGCTGAGTTTGAAAGTTGCACCGCGGCATGCATAAACCGCGCAACTGCACTCGACAATTCCATTACAACTTGTTCGTAGCGTTCTTACAATACGTTGCGGGTGAACTCTAAACTCTGACTTTATGGCTTTTTTCTAGATCAATAACTAGGCTAACGATACTAAGAGCCTTTAACTAGAAAGTTAGGCGTATTGTAAGCCAGATAGTATGTGTATTGGGCCTGGATAGGCACTGTCTGTAGGCACTTAAAGTAACACGTAAAACGCTAAAGTCTAATCCCAGCCTGTAAAAAAGCTTTCAGAGAATTACTTGAATTGGAATGAATAATACGGTTCATTTATAAATGAAGGTAATCTTTCAAGTTCTTGTACAGTCCGCACGTCAATACAACTCAATCCTTTTTTTTTTTTTTGTTCCCTGGCGTTAAATCCTCATGGATGTCCTCCGCCCTGGGGCGGGCGGAGGGGTCTGTCAGACTCTTACTGACTAAAAACCACCCCCGTGTTCCATCTCACACCTACGTCGGGTTCGCGGGAACATATGATTCTTCCGCGACCCCGACTGGCGCCGGCCCGCCTCTGCGGGTCTCCTCGGGTTGGGGGGGGGGGGGGAGTGAGGTGTTAGACTCCCCCGCAACGTCTAAGAGGGGCGCGCGTGGAATACTACGCGCCGCCACCTCGGGTCCTGATGTATGGGGGGCGGCGGACGTCCTCGAGTCCGCCGTCCCTGGACCCATTTAGGGGGGTAGGAAGAAGGCGTTGTTCGCCCTCCGCCTGCGCCCGGTGCGCCTGCTGCGGATCTGGAGAGTGGACGAGATCTCTCTCTCCCTTTCCGCAGCCTCCTTCTGCGAGATCAATACAACTCAACCCAACTCAACTCAACAACCCTGAACTCTTTGTTCTTGAAACCGTCTTTATTTTGTAGCTGTAAGATTGAGTCGGTCTGGTAATACAAGGTTTAGTACTGACGGCGGGTAAGCATCAATAAAAAAAGGGAAAAAATATGTTAATTTTAACTTGCACCTCATTATCATTCTGACCACCAATGTACCACCTTTGACGTTACAGGGAACACCATTAAAAGTCGTCACTCAATTTAAATACCTTGGTCATTTGGTCACGGGTTCTCTCACAGATGACCAGGATATAGATAGAGAGCGCAGGGCGTTGGCAGCCCGATGCAATATGCTTGCCCGCAGGTTTGCGCGGTGCACTGACGAGGTACAACTAACGCTCTTCAGAGCCTACTGCCAGTCGTACTACTCGTGTAGCTTGTGGGTAAGGTATACGCAGAAGGCTTACAACGCTCTGCGCGTGCAATGTAATAATGCGCTGAGGATATTGTTGGGGCTGCCTCGTTTTTGCAGTGCATCGGGAATGTTTGCGGAAGCGCGAACAGATGACTTCCATGCCATCATGCGTAATCGATGTTGCGGCGATTCAGGGGTAGCCCGAACAGTATTTTAGCTACACTGGCGGACAAGGTTGATGGACCATTTATCAGGCTCTGGGCTGGCAGACATGTGCTTCGTGTAGCCAATTGAAATTTAAGTATTGTATTTTTATGTTATTGTGTATAATTTGAATTTGAAGTTCCAACATTTTGAATGAAAATGACGGTTCAAAAAGGTGACATGCGCCCGCTATGTGGAAAACCATCTACGTAACTAAACGTGGGCTTTGGGTGATAAAGAATGTACTCAATCTATTTCAAAGCTTACAAAAATAAACCTGTCATAATACACATCTTTACTACCTCCTTATCACCCCGCCTGCACATGTCACATCCACAGATATCGCTGCAGTGCACGCCGCGTGTAAATCGTCCCTACGGTTGATTTACACCCCACGACGCGGTGGTCGTTACCGGGGGTAGTTATGGCCGTTAAATTAATATTACTGGGAAATGCCCTGTTGGTTCGTGTGGTGTGTTATGGGTTTAAGACGGGCTTAGAGTGGTCTGGGCCGGCTGGTTATTGATAAGGAGACAATGGATGATGTGGCGCCTATCGACAGATGCAATTTCATTGGTTTAATGTTAATTGATAGTTGCCTATCAGCATTAGCAGTTTATTCCTGGTCCTTTTAAAATGTAAGGCGTGATTAATTATCACTCTTATTTTAAGAGCTTCATCTTAGAATATGTTTGATATTTGCTGAATGACATTTTTTTTCGAATAATCGGAATTCTAATAAAGAAGGTATACCTACATTTCGACTTTGACAAAAACAACATTAGTATTATATATTATATGTTCAAGAACTAGCAAATGAGTTTGTCGTAGACTGAAACTGCAAAAATACCTAAGTATTTCTTCAACTTCAACAATGCATTTATTAATTTTACTTTACCTTTGTATCCTGAGATAGCATAATTTCTCTTTTATCTCTTGCCCACACAACCTACGGGTGACATTAATATGGCCGCGATTTAATTCAGCGCATTGCGACCAGCGACCAGCGACCAGCAGCTGTGGCGGCCGTGACCGAAATCTTTAGCGCATACATTTGTTTCTATTTACTGCCGCGATGTTTTACGCTTGCTGGACTTTGTAGACGGCTATTAAATTTTATTTATAAGAAAACATAAGAACTTTTCTGACATCATGTGTCAAATTCGACAATTTTGATAAAACTACATAAAGCGCTGCATATTTTGGCGCGTGACCAAAATTGAAACCAAAGCCGCCATCTGATGTTTGATGACAGCCAATAACAGTAACAATTTGACAAATGTTTACCAACAACAACCTTGTAGCACTCTAGTTATGTTATTGTTAATGTTGAACTCCTCTGACTCCGGTGAAGTTACGTTTTGTAAGGAAACCAGAGCGACAGTTCCCGTTTCTTTAAAAACGTTTGCATTATAATGTCACTCTCAAACTGTCAAAAATACAATCAGTTAAAATGTAGTTTGTCTAAAAGTACATTTTAGACAAATTTTTGACAATGATCGTCGTTGGGATGAGATTGCGACTGGAATTTGAAGGTTTCTAAGTACGAGAATTGTTCTTCAGAAATCGTTAAGAATTAATCAATAAAAAATATATTAAGTATATGCATTGTACAATAACATAAACAGAGCTAACAAAACACCAAAATAAGTCAAACAATGTACAAAGTGATCTGTTTATCAATACCATCTGAAAAGGCTATTTATGGTTTGTAAGTTAAAAAGTTTGATCTCACAAAACTTTTGCGTAACTAGAGAATACGCAGGCAACGAGTAAGAAAATCACTGAAGAGAATAAAGTTTTATTGAGCTTTGAAAAACCAAACCATTTTGATCAATAAATGATACTGATGTTAGATGTTGTGAGCCACTTGTATAATACCTAAATACAGTAAAAAATACGAATGTGTACATAACGAAACACAGAACAAGAAATAATAAATGTACATAACAAATTTTAACAAAAAATCAGCGATCAACAAACTAATTAATTAAATTAAATAGCCACAAATAACAACGAAATTGTATACTGACACAGGAAAATTGTTTGGTGCGCAAGAAAAAATATTTGATTTCATCGTCAGGCGTCTGTTTAATGTTTGATATTGATTTGATAAATAAACACTTTATATACTTGGAGTAAACGGCGAACCTCTTTTTTTTAAAGGTCGTTGTCCCGGTTGGTTGGCTGGTGGTGGAAACTAATAAATTCGTGAAATATTTATCGAAGTTTGCCACTTTAGTTTTATATTATCATAAATTAAATAATTTTAATGGTTGGGAACTTGTGTCCCACCCGCCTTTTAATGGCAAGCTGCCGTACACACTTCCCCATTCTCATTCTCTATTCTCCCTAATTTAGACTTGATGCATGACAAAGCTTCCGTACATCCTGCTAGTAAATACACACCTTCTACGCCTGTCTTACATCACAACACTCATAGGGCCATACGGACACTACATCACATTCCACATGCATAGCTTCCCACCACACAGCATATCTGTGTAAATGTGGCGCCAATGATTTATCAGAGAGGGTTCGACATTTTTATGGTCCGCCCCACCGATAAGTAAGCCTGTCTCCCTGTCTCCCTGTCTCCCCAATCGGATCCCATTCGTATTTTGAACGACTCAGATATGTGTGTCGGACTTTTAGTGGTTGTGACTCTAAATTACAGTCATAAATACCTGCCGCTCTATGCTGTAAGAATCTCACCGTGTAACTTGATGCTCGAGATTGACACTTTTGACAGACCACTTGCTTCACTGAACTTTTTGCGGTGAGATTTTTACAGAATGCATCAGCTAGCTGTTGTAGCAATGATCATTCAGTCATCCACCAATTGTATCCCAAACTTCATACGCCTTCTTAAATTCTTCTTAATCTTGGATTCGACAAACACATATCTTATAGAAAGCATTACCCTAATATAAAAAAACACCGAACAATAATTGTTTTTTTTTTTTTGCAGAATTAAAAGTTTTCTTTCTTTCTACTTTCTAGCTCTTAACCATAGAAATATGTTTGTCCCGGGTGGGTATCATATACCCAGTAGGGTTCAGCTATCCATACTTTTGCAGTACGGGTAGCCAGAGCGCCTAGAGTGCCATCAATCATCCTCATAACTTAATGTTATTTACATGCGCTCACTTAATTAGCACTAATAGACTCGTAGCCAGGTAACTCTGGTTCCCCATTATAGTCCTCTCCAACCATATCTGGTGGCAGCGACCCAGACTTTCCTTTCGTGAGCTCTCTGATTACAAGGAAAACCAAAGGAGAATGGCGAGCTTGCACGAAATTTAGGACCCATTGATAGGGGTTGCGTATATTATGGAAACCTATGAATGGTTATAGAACGACATAAGACTTTCAAAAAAGCAAATGGTAAATAGGTTAGAGAAGTTGGGAGAGAAAACATATGAAAGGAAGAAGATTGGACTTATTATTGTTTAGTAGCAGAATGGCTTATTTATACATATTTACTTAAACTCACACATATATCTCATGGGGGAAGGTAGCACCTACTACGATTCTTACAAACATACTCCTTTTGCTTCGTCCACTTTTATACATCTGAGTCTTAAACTCGCGTTGCAGTCGCACGTTACTTTTCGTGTACTTTTCATGTTTTCAATACCGTTGCAGCACAAAATAGTTTATATATTTTTATGATCGGTATGTTTACATTGTAGGTACTTTCATATTCCGTTTTATATATTTTTAGTTTATTTAACAAAAATAAGTAAGTATAAAAGAAGGAAAACCGCCAAGCTAAAACTTACTTGACGTGTAAGAAGGTAAATCATTCGTATAGATTGGAATGTATCAATGAAAGTCGCGGAAAACGTTCCGTTCGGAAACTGCACGATAACTTATTAATAAATAAATTAAAATCATTAATAACTTTGAACTCCCATCACCTAGTAACTCACTACTTTTTAAATAGAACTCCTATAAACTTGTAATTATGAATATTATAAACTTGCCCTTGAATGGTGCTCCGTAATATTTTTAATAACGCGGGTCCTGCCTCGCCATCCTTCTTTGTCCCATACTAACAAAGTACCCAATTTCACAGTCAAAGGCTCCCCTCCCCCTAAGGGGGAAGGCACACAGGCGGAGTGCTTTCCGCTGTGATTTCCCGCGGTTATCGGCACAAAGCCTACTTCCGGCCGCTTCCTGCCGATCGCGGCCGGAAGTCGATCGCAAACACGTGCGCTTTGCTCCTGTTTCAATATGAGGGGGTCCAGTTAGTTTTTATTTCTATTGTTTGCGTTAGGAGCTGATGATACGATGTTTCGTGGTTCGGGTTACCAAAGTCGTTAACAAACGTTTTCGTAATTTAATTCTATTAAGCCTTTTCACCTTTGCACCTAATATATAATGGGAGAGCATCTCACATATACCTATTAGAATGTCAGCAGGAAAAGCCTCTTCTCATGTAAAAAGAAAAGACCGTTGATAAGAAAACATTTGACCAGACTCGATGAAACATCGTATACTCGTAAACTGTGCTCGTTTTGTCAAAGTAAGATTTTAAACTTGTGTAAGTTGAGACCTAATCCCATTCAGATCATAGTCCCACTGTAGTACCGCGAAAGAATTTATGTATTTTCTTCAGAAACTTCCTGACGTGAGCGAGAAGGGGTCAAGGGACTGTACACGGTTCACGAGCTTTTTATTTGCTGCTGTCTGTGATACTGCAATAAGAGATAGTATAATTGATAAATGTCGGCTATCGCATGAAACGTAGCCTATTACAATAATAACGGTGATCCGACTTCTGTTACAAGCACACGATGCATAGTTGGAAATGATAGAAATGCTGGTACGAGTACCAGTGCAACACAGTGTAACTGTGTGTTTCGATCACAAATAGCAAACGCCACAATTTTGCAATATAAGGCCAGATAACTGATAGCATAAGGAAACCGCCGAGTTTAGTACAGAACATAAGTAAATGGAAAATGTGTCGCATTATATTTAGTTGAAGAATTACTTGGAAGCCTGCCAGCTGGGCGTCGCAGCCGGCAACTTAGCTACTATAACCTGTATGTAATGATACCAGCTTTGTACTGCAACTTTCTACTACGTATGGACGTTTTTGAAACGGATATTTCCATTTCTTAATAGAGCTCAATTTTAAGATTTTCCTCCGGTACTTTGCACTCACTATCAAGCTCAATTTGTATTCGGTGTGAAAACAAAATTTTGACTCTGAAAACTGTCATTGTTTAAGTAGCCAAGTGAAAAACATGAGAGAAAAAGTTTTTTAAAGAAAACAGTGCTGTATTTTTTTAGTATTTTATTTAACTATCACTACTTCCAATATAATGAAGATAATAAAACACATTTACATGTTGTATCTTCGCTAGAATTGTTAAAAAATTTGTTATGAATGTGAACTTAAACCAAAACCTACTTCTAAATCCATGTTCCTGTATCACGCACGATGTGCGGTGATCTATCACGTCAAAGTATCGATTTGCGTGATTATCATGGTAATGTTATGATATGAAGTCTCTCTTCTGAGGTGTGACGCCATCACACAGGTCCATTGTGTTGTGAAGTGGATCCTTGTGTCAGTCTTTGTGAACGTGTTGTGGTGGGCGGCTGTTATTTGGGGACGTTTTTCAGTCCTGTGTAAATGTTGTCATGTACTTTTTGATTGCTGTCCAAAACATTGACGTACAAAAGTGTCTTTAAAATCTACTTACTAAAATAAGTATCACTACATTACATTACATTCTATCAATCATAATTTCATCATCATTTAACTTGACAAATCACTCTGTCAACCAATGCTTCTGGATAGAACAATCGTGATGAACTACATCCCTAGAATACAATTTAAGATATTCACAACGCTTCAACAATATTGCATTGTCTCGTATTCCTAATAAACTCAAGATGAAAATATAACGTGCACTCATTTATATGTAGCTTCAATAATAATTTAAGTTTTCTTTGAGTAGAATTTAATGATTGCACTGCGTCGCTTCAGCAAATGAAAATAACTTGGAATATTATTCAAGACGACATTTTCATTTCAAATATACCCAAGCTCAATTTTTCTTGATATTTCTATAGTGAACATAATTCGGTGACTGAGATAAACATAATTTATTATTTAATCATCAAAAGAGGGTAGTTTTTTCGGTTATACGTCTGTGTTACAGTTTTTTTATAATGTCTCCATAAAGGAATAAGTATAATTAGAATGTAAGAAAATTCGTACGTACAAGGGGAAATTCAGCATGTCTGAAATATTTCAGTTTTTGAAGAAATCGTGAAACGAAACATACAAAGCGAGTCGGTCGCGTTTTACTTACACACGAGAATAGAATACTAATGTGTTTTGTTTTGGTGTGTTTTTTATTCATGCTCACTGTGTATTATCCGGAAAATATGAAGAGGATTTTTCTTTTGTATTAAAGTTATTTTCAACTTTAATAAAAAATGAGAATATTTTCTTCAATCTGTACAGTTTATTTTTCTTGTATGCCTGTTTCTGATATAATCTACATATAACACAAGGCAACTAAGCTCATAGCGCGAATATAACAAGATTACGCTGATAACACAGTTAATCTGTCCAAATTACTTTTTTGGCAGCAGTCGACAGTCAATCTGGGTAAAGCACAATTTCCGCCATTCTGTAGTAAAATGGTAATGTCTTCCCTAATAACCGCACGTTGAAACTGCTTTCAAACAAAGCGCGCTCGGGCGTTACGCCAGGAAATCTCTGGAAAGTACTATATTTATGATTTTAACCTTATTACATTGTGCTAGAATATTATTATAAAAAGTAAACATAATATTCATAACAGCTACACATAATCTTATTCCATTTTCCTTAATATATGTTTTGAAAGAAAATGCAATAAAATTCTCAATGGTTTAATAAATAGATTGTCGTAGCCGCGTAGCACGTAGCCGCGTAGTCCGTAGTCCGTAGCACGCAGCCGCGTAGTCCGTAGCACGTAGCCGCGTAGTCCGTAGCACGCAGCTGCGTATTCAGTAGCACGTAGCCGCGTAGACCGTAGCACGTAGCGCTCTACGACTTCGAATCTACATTGTTAAACATTTATTACTATCTATACTAGTATTGTAAAGTGCTAAAATTTGTTGGTATGTTTGTAGGGGCTAATCTCTGGAACTCCCGGTCGAATTTGAAAATACCTTTTAACATTTTTAGCCCAATTCTTGAGGAATGCTATTTAACATCACGCCATTGGACCCCTAAGGGTCATTCCTTAGGAGCCAACTAAAACTATATAATGTCAGAAAGGACGCTAAGCGTTAACGAAGCGACCGCGCGGGCAGCTGATGCGGTGCGAAGTCGCGGGCAGAAACTAGTCGATTATGTATTTATTACCTTTTTTATTTTTTTAAGGTCTTATAATTATGCTTCAAACTTAACCTTTCATACCTTTCGATAAAACTCGAACTTTTCTCAAATTTCAATTTACGTACGTACAACCTTAGCACAATTGATACAATACACTTACGCGAATCGTCCTCAGAAATCATCAATTCACCTGTAGTACGATAATAGTACCAGTGCCACGTACAATTACGCGATCCGCGACACTAAGCGGCGCCACAACAAAAGTAAGACAGAAGGCAACTCCTACTATCGAGTAGGAGTTGCCTTTTCGTCATAGCGGTGTTGTCTGAACACCGTGTTCTAGGGAACATTATGGAAAAAAAAAGCTTCACTTAGTCTCTTCCCAGTTTCACAACAATCCTCAACCTGAAACTATATGATTGTAACGAGCCCTCACTGCGTGCTTGTGATCTCGTCAGCTTGATAAAATATTGTATTAATTTGGAAAATAGATTTGTTATGACTGGGTTTTCTTACCATTTTCCTTATATCGGAGCGTAAATCTACGTGTGTGAGTTCTTTACAAATCAAGATTTCAGCTCGTCCTTCTGCAAGTTAGCTTTCTTATATAAACGGCACGTGCGACTTGAGATGATCCCGCACGTGTTTTTGTAAAGCGATCGTATTTATAGCGAGCGTTCATAGAATACCTGTGCGATGATGTTGGAACGTACAAGTTAATGTTATTGTCATTGGAGTGTAGGGAGCCGTGAAAAGCTTTTATTTGGCAATTAATACACATGTTGGTGTGGTAGGCAGTACAGGAAAGGTGATAGAGAAATAAATTGATAGGCAAAACCAATTTATTGTATTGTTTCATTATTTGAAAACACCATTAATAGTATAGAACTGAAAGTTGTTACTAGAAACACACTCCATTATCATTCACTAGTAAAATCAATTAATAAAATATCTATCTATCTATCTTACATTTGCAGTTATACGTGTTTTCTCAATAAGCTGGTTTCCATTATAACTTAACTAATGTAATTTGTTTTCAAACATTTAAATATTTCCAGTCCAGTCCCTAAAATATAAATTATTTTAAAAATTGTTTTAACATTTATATTTGATAAAACAATTACAAAACGAGTTTGACTAAGCCTTCAGAGCTCCTACAGATACAATCGTATTTCAAGAGAAAATAGAATTATTTGATAAATTATATTCATTTTGCAATATTATGTAAGAATTCAATCAGACTTATAAATATGTAGATTTAAACCTGACGGGGCGACCTGACTTGGCTGACATGATGTATTCATGGATGTTAACAAGTTCACTGAAGGAGAACATAAACTTTATGTCTTTGTCTTGTTAAAAAGTTATGAGTGATCGATATGTCGATACTGCAATAGATCTATTCTATTGCTTAAAATATTCAATAAGCTGTTTGCTTATTGAATATTTTGCATGCTTTTAAGCAATTATATTATAAGTTTGCAGAAAATAAGTAAATAACTTTTTTAACATACTTTTCATTATCTAAAAAGTACTACATAAAACTTACTAAAAGCTTGATTCTTATCTTACAGTGTAAGTAAATAAGTATGTAGTGTAAGAAAATATCAAAGTTCTATTATAGTAGGATAAGAGGAAGTTGTTTTAATTCGCCTTACAAGACTCGACCTTAACAAACTAACATACAACCATTGCAAGTTAAATAAAAGCTTGTAAAAAAAGGCCTACCCAACATTCGATACTCAAAAACGACACAATTTCGCAATACTAAATGATACGTGGAAGGACGGCAAGTCGACCTCGGTTTATCGGTTACGAAAAATAGACAAAGACGAATATCACTTGGCTAAGTAGCCAAGTTTCGACATCTCACTTGCGGAGCGCGTATAACCTCTGTTTACTTATAATATCATTGGTTTTATGTATTTAATTAATATAATGTTTATTTGTTACAGGTATGCTTCTTCACCTGATCCCGATTACAAAATGGGATGGCAATGCCAATAGCTCGATGCAGGACAGTACACTACTCGTAAGTTATGTCGACGCAGACAAGGCAAATGAGTATGCTAGGTAGTGTTATTTTACTTTCAAATAATTGCATATACAAAATATTCGATAATAAAACCTAAATAGTAACACCATACTCAGAAGAAATATACGAATAACATTTACCTATCAAATTCCTTTTAACAACTCAATGAGGATGCAAAAACCCGTAAAGATCAGAATCGAAGGTCTACCGCGGCCTGAGACTCCCGGAAACCATCCTTTTGTTATTCATATCCTTAGGGCGGGCGATAAGTGAATCAGCCCAAGTACCGATACCTTTACAGCTCACGCTCTCTCACCGGATGTATACGTTTTGTTGTGATTCTTGGACAACAAGTGGGTTTTAGTGTGGAACTAATTCGAAAGGAACAGACAATATAAGTGTTTTATTTTATTTTATTGAATGTGATGGATGGCTTTTAGTTATTTCTTGTGATTTGTCTGTTGGATAAAACCTAGACAACTAAAGAGCTTCATCAAATAGTTACACTGATAGATCTATCATGGCAATCAAATACAATTTCCACGGCGTCTCCTTACTTTATAGCAAATAACATACAATTTTTATCCTCTGGTACTGCACTGGTGGACAAAAGCCTCTCTCTGTTGTAGTATACTACAAGCTTTTAGAAATATATTTCGAATATTAGAATACCTCTACTATAATCCATTGTTAAACATGTTGAAGTTGTACGTAAACTGTTTGCTAGCGAATGAGCACACACGATAACTGCACGTTGTACAGCATCACAAACAAACGCAATTGCTCGCGATGCTCAAACTGTGCTTAACTATGCTCCACATGCTCGACTATACTCGTTACTGTACACGTGTTGTGCATACCGAGCATCGATCAGCTCGGCTTTAGCAACTTACTGTTGTTTGGCATGCGATGATTTGTGATTTAGTGGCTCCGAGTAGCGTGGTAGCTTGTTTTTTTTACATCTCAAAACAGCTCGATGTAAATGTTCTAACAGTAAACGATATAACATTAACTTTAATTAATTACAACATAAACTTCTAGAAAAAAAAACTGACATAACTTGATCATTCTCAAAAAGATCATTAGTAAGCGAAATCTGTAAGAGCATTAAAATGTATCACGTTTATAGCAATTTAGTCATCGAAGTGTTATTTAATGACGACTAAGGACTAACCCTCTATTCCAATTTGCAAAACTCAACAAAAAACTACTCCACGTAATACAATATTCAAATCTACAGCCTGCTACCTGCTAAAACCCAACACCCAGATCAAACAGCCTCCATCCTTCCCGGGTCGACACTTCGCCGGCTGGTGCGCCGGATGAAAGCCGTCTCGTCCAGCCGTGTCCGGGGTTGTTCGGACTCGGCTCGACACTTGTTCTGGCCCACAGTTGCACACGTTGTCTGCAACTCTTGTGACACACAGATATAAGTTCTCTTGTGATATTTAGGCCAACGGATACGCTTTGCGGGGAGTTAGTTCGTTTGTTTGTCTTGTAGTTTTGAGACTATTTGTAATGTGTAGAAGTTTAGCTATTCTTGAGTTGAGTTTATTTTAACGGTATCTTACTATATTTGTATGATGAGATGGTACTTAATTCGGAATCTATAGGTATTTTATAGGGTTAAAAAATCCCTTTCTTGTCTTTCTAGCTATATGAGTATCTACTTTCATGGATTACTTTGTTTAAATTATTTTATGTAAATGTGATAATGGAAACTGAGGAATAAGTTTCAATAACTTATTGAAATCGTTGCTGATGGTCTCTAAACCCGTATGTAAAAAAACTCTCAGAGTTTTTCTCGGTAGAATAGACGGAAATTGTAGGAGCATTTTCTCGTCATATTGGGGACAATGCAACTTTTTGTTTAAATTATATTTGTGATCTGTTGTCGTATTATTCTAATATATAATTGTTCCATGATCCCATGTTATTGTTTAGTAAAAGAACAAAAATAATAAAACTGTCGCGTAAATCTAAGTGTCTGCCTCAAACCGATTATATCCAGTTTTATCCCAGCCAGATGGATGCGGATCTCGCTAGTTATGTTGTAACTGTTTGAGATCGTCTTATTAAGCAGCTGCCACTACGCCATATTAAATGCTGCTTTGATATTATTATTATTCTTTTACTATAAATTATGATAAGATATGATGTTATTATTTGGAGAGCAGTGGCGGATGGTAAAATATTTTCTGTGTACCCAAGATAGGAATGCTTGGAAATATGCTGGTCCAGCTCCATAGAATCTAGTCTATACAAAATCAAACTGGTTGCTAATTTAATTGTATAATTTGTTATTTTTATGACATTCATTTACATACTTTGATTACTTAACTCACTCACTGACTTATTCCTTGTTAATGTTTTAGGAAAATCATATACTTTTGCATTGTTTGTAAGTATGTGAGCACCATGTACCTATCACGTGATTGATTTATCAGTCTTTGCTTCATTTTATAGTAGATTATTGCATCGAGCAAAAAGTAATTTATCATGGCACGGAGTGCCTGATTTAGAGCCCGAGCGTCAGCGAGGACTCTAATCTAACAGGCACGAGGGCAATATAAATTACTTAAGGCGAGGTGCATAATCTGCTTTTCTTTCAACTATTGCCTATAGGAATAGTAGATAAAAGAAACTCTTAGCAAACAGTTAAAATAGAAGTTTAATTATTGAAATTAAAAGTTATACTTGAGCAATTATTAAACGAAAGGTTAAGAGTTTTGTTGGGCAAATTTATATTTAAATTTGGAACAAGTAGGATAGAAACGAATAATACGTACGTAAAAAAAAAGTATTGATATCGGCTGGCTGAATAGAGCTAATCCATTGAGATTGGTACCTTTTGGTGCGATTAAAAAAATAACTGTGCAATAATGAAATTTCATACATTTTTATTGCTCTAGAGCATTTCGCTTTGTACTGAGTTTTTAGTGTGATTGTGATGAAATTAAAGCATTGTTGGAAGAAACATTTTTATACCTATTGTTGTACAGGAATTTTATATTCTTCGTGCATCGTCTTCACATATAAAAATATAATATGTACATAGCATATTTTCCCCAACTTGTTATATTAAGTGTTTATGTTCGATCACTGCGTCATATAAACGTTTTTTCTTGTTTTCTAATTAATGTATACAAAATATTGTAAAACATTTTGAAAGAGTAATGGTGGAGTTTTTTTGCCCATTCTTCCATACGAAACCTTTTGGAAGGGGTGACTAGAATCAATTCAATTTAATGTAAATATTGACGTTTAAAAGTGCCTATTTGAAATAAATGTTTTGACTTTGACTTTTTGAAAAGATTTATACGAGATTACGTAATATGTAGGGAATTGCATTTTAACTTGAAATGGAGATTGATAAAAATACTACCTAAGCAACGCTTTCAATACTTCAAGTTAGTGACGCACGATAAATAATCCAAAGTCACTTGCAATATTAAGTTGTAATCAACTTTCAAAACATGTAAAGGTCTTTTTTGTGTTCTTAAAAGAAATTGTAGGCGCAAATATTTTACAATTTAAGTCAAAAAATTTCAATATTTATCATCTTCAACACGCAAGACTTAATTAAACAAGCATGACGTACGATGAGTTTGAATGACGGGCGCTGAACTCAGACAAGGAGCCATGAATAATCAACCATCTGAATAATTCAACCCTCAGACCATTTGAATATTCAGGCGTCACTTTTTGATACAATCGTTATTTTTTGCGAGGGAAGGAAAATTATTTTAGGGAACGTTGATTTAGTGATCCCGATCTCGCGGTCTATTGGGTTCGTTTGAATAATAATTGAAAGCGATCGTATTTTTAATTTTTTACGTAGAATTTGTAATTTTTTGTGTCAGGTTTTATTAAAAGATTTTTTTTTTGAAGTTGATGGCTGTCAATTAGAAAGCGATTACTTAGCAAAAGTATTCAATGTAAGCAAAGAGAACTAAATGTAAGTTGGCTCAACAAATGTAAGTTGGCTCAACAAATGTAAGTTGGCTCAACAAATGTAAGTTGGCTCAACAAATGTAAGTTGGCTCAACAAATGTAAGTTGGCTCAACAAATGTAATATGTCGTGAATTTGTTACCATTACTTGGAATGATTGAGGCCTGGTTTTCACAGCTGTCATATAAGGGATAGTTTCAGATATGATTATTTTATTACTGCTTAGATTGAATTTGATGTTATACCGAATATTTTATGAACACTGCTGTAATAATAAATGGTCAACAGAAACAAAACTCGATAGGTCACACACGTATCTAAAGTTTGTAGGTACTGTTTTAGTTTTGTACCGTACCTACAAACGGTAGTCAACCGTAAGTCACGTCTTTTTCTCATGGGGTATGCAGAAACTACAGAACGCCACCTGCTACGATCCTACCAAACAAACCCTCGTTGGTCTAGTGGTCGCAAGAGCTACTGCTCAGCATGAGGTCCTGGGTTCGATTCCCAGGTCGGGCAAAGTGTTATTGGGTTTTTCTATCTAGAATTTCTCAGTAGCAGCCCGGAGTCTGGATTTGTGTCCAGTTGATGGCAATAGGCTCGCCCCCTATTACATGGGACTTAGCATAACTGGCGAAATGTGGGTGTACATAGGTCTTACATACCTTACCCTTCTGGGATTACAGGCGTGATGTTATGTTATGTATAACTCTACAATTTAAACTCTAACCGAAATCTTGAGCTCATTGTAATCCTATTCAATTTAAGGTCTTAGTAATGAAGTGTTTCCGAACTAAATGCCTCCTTAATCCAGTTGCTGGGAGCGACTTACGAAAGCCGACCATTCAGTTCATTCGCTCATTCACTAAACTTCAACGTCGACCAAGCGAACGTTCGAAGTTGATTTATTATTTTATGTAAAGCCTTTTGATCAACTAAATAGTTTGTCGTTTAAAGTTTTGTACTTAAAATTATTTTTATGAATAATTTAAAAGGTTTGTCTACAGTCGAATTTATCTCTCTCGGGTATTGTGTGATTTGTGGGCGTGTTTAGTTTTAAAAGTTATACATGCGTATAATAGACAAGTTTAGGTTAGGCATGTCTGGTACAACCTTGTTGGGGTAGTGGTCGCAAGTGCTTCTGCTAAGCAGACGGTCCTGGGCTCTTTTCCCGAGTCGGGCTAAAGTGCTTTTAGCTTTTTCCATCGGGAATTCTCAGTAGCAGCTCAGATTCTGGATTTGTGCCCGGTTGATGGCAATATGCTCGCCCCCTATTACATGGGACTTGAACATAACTGACGAAATATAGGTTACACCGACCCAACACCAACCCTGCAGGGAATACAAGCATGATGTTATGTGTGTATGTTTAGTTTAGTCAAATGACAGTCAAACTATGGAAGATAATTATGGTGGGGTTTCTTGCCAATTCTTCTCCATACGACTTCTCGAACTACATTTTGGAAGGGCAACTAGAATCAATTCTATTTTCTTGTAATTTTTTACGTTCAAAAGTGCCTTTTATGCTGCGTCTATTTGAAATAAATGATTCGACTTTGACATTGTCATTTTAAAAGTTAGCAAAACTGGGAGATGAACAAAAGATGTGAGCTCCCAGAACTCCTTAAACTACCGCATCGATTGTAACAAATGAGATCATGTCGTTGAATTTATCTTGAACTGTTTCTTTGACTATAAGACGTCACAAGATAATAAAAATGGCAGAGGGATGACGTTAAAAATGACATAATACGTGTATTTTCATAATTAGAGGTTATTTTCCCGTATTTACATATTATTTTACATGTTATTCGTTACACAAAGATAAAGCAGCAGCTGACCAGCAGTTCTTCGTGTGTGTGCGCCGGCCGACCCGACTAAGGTTCTTATTATTTTTAATATCAACGTTTTCCCGGGTGTCCAGCATTGTCATCAGGGAGCTAATAGCGGTAGATGAAGATGTTGAGCGTCAGTGGGAGCCTTGCGTGTGCTCTTATTGGTAGTGTGGCTGATAATCTATCATAAGACACACGCGGCTCTTGCTGTCGCACTCACGCGCTTGGAGAGAGAAGAGGACGGAAGATTGAAGAGACAAGTTCTTTATTTCATAGTGTATTTATTATTGTCTGTTACAAATTCTTTATATACTTTGTTTCTTACACCTGTTTTATACTGACATCTGTAATGTCTGTCTTGTTAACTTTACAAACAATCTGATTGATACCTCTAAGTCGCCTCACAATGTTTACTAGACATGACTACTGACTTTTAACACTTTTCAACGAGTATTCCGGGACGATTTTTTTTAGTTGAAAGTGATTTTCATCCGGCTCTTTTAACGAACGCTGTAAGAGGATTACCCGACTACCCGTGTGAACAAACAGGCAATATGGCGGCTTTGACAGGCACATTAGTGTTCAGGTGTTGCGCTCGAATGGACGGATTATTTCATAGCCTATTGGGAAATGTTGTGAAACAGGTGAATGAGATTTAAAAAATGAAAACTTCTTTTGCCGCAATTCGCGCTCTTTCTGAACCGTCACGCTCGGGTCGGTGACTGTAAATCGGGTATATTCGGCACCATTCTGTCGATGACGATGAATCTTGTATCTCCATTCGTAAGACTTCACTTATATCGTGTGGTCTTGGCACACATCCTCTTTTAGTTGGGCTCCTCTACACGCTGTAAGATACAAGCAAACGTTTTTATAATGAGACTATACATTTCGCATCGAACAGCGCCAAGTGGGATTGAATTTGTAAGTGATTTCACAAATGGAGTTGTGCGCGGCCGAACTAGGGATAACAAAATATCAAAATTCTTCAATGAAATGTTGGCTGGTATTTGTAGCACATGTTGTCAGTTCTGCTTTGTCCGTCCGTGTTTTAGTATACACGTGTGTACTGCTCCGTTAATGTAAATTTCTAAAATACTTTAAAAAAACATTATTTTTACTAAGAACCTATGGATAATGCTTAAGTTTCGGTTAATATCATAGACACTGATAAACGATGGTTTTATTTAATCTGAGTGTAAAAATTTTAGTTGTGAAGTAAATAGGTACCTGTTTACTAGAATATTCACATACATATTCATGAATATAGCGAAACCACGCAGTTATTTAATTGCAAAATCCAAGCCACCAAATATTACGCCTCAGTATATTAAATTCTCGTTAATGAACGTATTAATCAGCAGAGGTGAGTCAGGAATACTGAAACCGCGCGTAGTTGGAACAAATTGCGATTTGTATTGAAAACCGATATATTGCGGTCTTTCAATGCGCGGATTACGAGAAACTGAATTCGGCAGTTTTCGTCGAATTTCAGCGAAATTATTTGAAGTGAATTTTGCGGTCGAATTCGAGGGTAGTTCGTCGTTACCGGTCACAGTTTATTATTATGATGATGTAACTGTAATATGGTTTGGTTTAAATAAGGGTACAAGTATAAAACATAGACAGTAAATAAATGGATTTGTGGATCTTGCCTAACATAAAGGGTTGAACAATGTGAAGATACAAATGGTGCGAATATTGGTTAGAAAATACATTAATTAACACATATTAACTTTGTTGGGTTTGAAACCTACTTTTTATTCTGTCTCATCCATTTAGGTAAACTTTTCAAAAGACTTTCGGCTGAGTTTTTAAAGTAGTTATTTAAAAACATTCATCTTATTCTCTGCAATACCGAAACCGTCACTGCTCGTCCGTCAATAGCCCGGGCCCACGCAACTTGCACTACTTGTTCAACTTTGAAAACTCTTCAAACTTTTAATCAAAACGCTCTACATTTTAATAAGACATTATTCTTTGAGATGAATCTATTTTCTCTAACGAGTACTTTACTTCTATCTTTTACATTCAATATTTACAAGCTTTTGATGAAAGATAAATATGTACCTATGTATAGCTAAATATTTCGTGAATGTTGTTTATTTTCATCAAAGTTAAATACTGTTCTACACATACTGTTATTTCCACTCCGGGATAAATAAATAAAATACAAGCTGTACCTTTGATACCCAGAATTTTGTACAAAATAATTGGCATTTGAAAACTTGGTTGAGAAACAAAGTCTATCAAAAGTCACTTCCAGTTCATACGAGTATTCCGGCGGCGGATTTCTACGAAAACGAGCGATCATTCGCATTTCGGCTTCTATGAAAACCAGCTAACAGTGGCGAGGAATATTGAATGGAAATAATTTCATGTAGACGAGGGAGATGTGTTCTAGGAAAATTAAGTTGTAAGTAAAGAATATATATGTATCTGCGTGACAAGTGGTTGACTACTGATCGCATGGAAATTGACCTTTAAAAAACTGACTTACGAGCTGCGTTTGCGTTTGACTGTTCCCTTGGTTCTTTTGCTTCTTGTCCCACAAAAAGCTTTTGTCAGTCACCGGCCAAAAAAAATACTAGGTTTATATACAAGAAATCGAGTGACCGCAATCTATCGTTTCGTTTGCTGCGTACAAGAAGGACAATCGAACACGAGTGCGTTGAAATGCAAGACTTTCGGATTTATAATATTAGTAGGATTTACAATGAATGTTGTCATACTACGTAATCAACTATGCATTCATTTGAAGTCTAGCTCCAGTGTTCAATAGTCCCGAGAACTAATGCATTTCGAACTAGTAATAACGATTTAAAGTGGATTGATTGCTTTCATATCTGTTGGAGTTATAGGTACCTACTCTTTCATATTCAAAAGCAAACTAAACTCTTGAAACGATGATGAACGTGAAAAGACCTTAAAATAATATTGTAACTAGAAATATTACGAAGAGAGAACGTTCTTATACTCAGTAAAACAGACACGAGATCTGCGAGAGCTATAGATCTAGGGCTGCGCTTTTAATAACTTTAAAGAACAAATAGGTTTCTCGCGTGATAAAAGAAGTTGCTATTAATTAAACATTAATTAATTTGGTCCTGTTGTCAAATACGTTCTATTAGAAAATATATCAAAATACCGAAAACATTTTGTTCACACCATAAATAAATAGGGCCGGATCGGAGAGGTCAGCATGTCTTACAGCAGGGCTAACAAGACAGGCACGAGAACGCTGTCTATCTCGATTTGTCGAAATTTGTCTACGAATCTGACGTTATTAGAATGCCTAACATGACCGTTAGGCTCGAGTAAACTCGAAAAAGGAACTTTGACATTTCTTTATCTCGCGACGAGATACCGATGTAGCAAGTTATTTAAAACAAATAATTTTATCATTGCAACATCGGTCTATTTTACTCATGGCATTAGTACGTGCTATAATGATTTTACGTCTTCCTCTTTTAATTTGTGTTTCGTATCTTGTAACCGACGATTTAAAAAAAAAAAATACAAAATTAGTGCCTTTAGTTATTATGTTGCGAAAGTTTGATATTGCCAAACACCCACAACCTCCTAGATTTCGATAATCACCATATTACAAATTACCATTATTGGCAAAGAGACTAGTTATTACTGCACGTGATGCTCATCCATGTAATAGTGCTCCTCTCCGCCACAGTTTTTCTCGCGGCCGTCGAAAGGGACTTCGTTCAAATGTAGTAATATAAAATAGTAGGTTAAAACTACGTATTTTTATTAGTATTATGTTTAATATTAAAATTATCAGTAAAATAAGTACGAGTATACTCGTAAATATGAATTTGCCATGTTATTTTGGAGTTTAATTTAAATATTTATTGTATCATAGTTTTGTCTACTCTTCTCGTCGTCAATATGAAGGACGACTAAATTAGAGAAAATCATTTTCTCATGTTGATTTGTCAAAATACGAGATAAATTATGTGCCATGTTAGGGTTTAACGAGAAAACATCAAGTTTGACAGAACGAGTCGAATATTTTGTATGGCAGTGCTGTCCGAAAACGAGTATAGACGCGACGAGAAAATACGAGAGTGAGTAATTGTCGCGTCTGGCATGATAATTGGTAAAATGGGCACTGAAAGTTCTGTTATACACAGACAAAAAAAATAAAGATTTTAAAAAGTACAGTTGGTGGCCCTATGTATCCCTGTGCCTTGAGTTAACAAGCATTTTCTAGAATATCGCTTTACATTTAAAATGTTCTACGTTACCTCATTTACTGCAAATGTAACTGTATAACATTTTATGTTCACTATAAGTAGAGAACTTCTATTCACTATAATTACAGTAAAGAGTTTGCAATAGCCATCTCCAATCCACTTAATTGAAAAGGGAGAACTTTTACTTCAAGTTTCCTTTTAGAAACTTACCCCAATTTATCTAGAATTACGATGAAGAAATACGGTTTGATTTTATATACGAATAAAAGTGGTTAGTCTGGACTAAAAATATACTTAAATAAAATCAGATTGTCAAGTTTAGTGGCCTTTTTAGAAGGAATGAAAAAGTTTTCGTAGAACACTTTGAGAAGCCTTTTACGTTTATTACAGATATATTTTTTACATTTAATCCTCAAGAGAGTCAAAGTACCTAAAAACGAGTTATGTATTATTATAAGAGGCTGAAAATAGCTTCAGCAAACAAGTAAAAAAAAAAATCCGCCTTTTTAAACGCACAGCCAGCCCCGGGATTACACAGCGAGCCGAAATAACTGAACCTTACAATTTTATTTACGACCTGAATAAATTTGTTTCAGATAGCCCTCGGATAATAGGATATTTTGTCATTAAGTAGCTTCTGTATATATTTTGTCGTAATTTGTATAACTTCGCCTACGGCTGGTCTTTTGTTCTCATGTAATTACCTTTTTAGTACTAATGTAGGAACGTAGTATTTATGTAAGCAGGTTTTTAATGTGATGTAGATAGCACGTGTTTAATGAGTCTGTTGATTTTGCCGTGGAAATGTGTTACGTGTGAGATATACAACGCACTAAAACGGAAATTAAAGTAGCTGAACTACGTTATAATGTAAGTTTAAGCGTGGAAATTAATGTTATGTTAGTTTTAGGCTTTTAGAAAATTAAAGTCCAGTTTTAAGTTGTAAAAAGACTCTTTTAAACATAGTTGTATACAAAATATAACAATTAATAATTTAATTATAAATATATCATATCTCCTACAGGCATGTATGGGTATGATCTTCAAAATGTAAAAGTGGTTATGATTAGTTTCGTATTCCGCTTCCCTCCCTACACAAAATATCCTATCACACTGATCCCTTAAAAACACAATCTTACAAGTATTAACGATACCTACTGTAATCACAAACAGCAGCTTCCAACAAAAAGTGACATTAAAATGCTAAACATTGTGAGGTTTTTTATTGGTCCGCAGTGCAAAGTCCGGTACAGTCGGCTTCGCGTTATTTGCTCAGTTTAGATCGTTTGCATATTGATCAGTTGTTCTTCCCGGAATTGTCAGCGTCACACAAATTTTGTAAACCTTTTATTGATCGAGCTGACTTCGCGATACAGACCTTTCTCAAACTCAAACTCAAACTCATATAGTATTACAACAAATTAAAATAAAAACTAAACTAATAAATCGATACATCAGCCAAATTAGCGCTCACAGGTTCTCCTTACAGATAATTGCAAGCCGAACGCAGCCAACTGCCAGCCTACCGTGGAACCAAACCAACGGGCGGAAGCATACACCTGTTAATTAAAAACTAATAGTTGGAGTGCTCATACACGGAACAGTAACTAATTCAGGCTTACACAATGATGTAAAATCAGGATGAATTATTAAGTTTGCAGACAATAAAATCATTGCAGTGTGTACTAAAATAACACTAATTTGAATGTTGTTAGCCATAATTACCTCTTTTTAAAGATGCACAGCAGTAGAGATAGTCTTGGCGTGGCTAGTCAATCACACTTCATCATAGTAGCGGTTGAACATGAACCGTGGGGGATGTAGTCGATAGTAGAAGTATTAGGAGTTCGACATATGAGTACACCACCCTCCATTCTCTCCAGAACCCAGAGTATTTAAAGAAAGAAAAAAAGTGCAATCAGTATAACGCTTAAATACCTGTATCACATTATTCATCATCATATTCATTTATTGCAATCCATATTTTAAAAAGATGTTTACAAAGGGCTTAAAGCTAGGTACTAAAATATGGACACTGTTTGGGCTCAGCTAAAACATAAAATTAAAATTACAAAAAAAAAAAAAACGAAAACTACTGGGTATTACGAGTAACATAAGAAATAATATATAATAAACTAGGTAATAATACATTAATATCTATCAGTCATGGATACACAAACGAATAAACTTTATGTTGTAGAACAAGCGATAAATCTACAGTACACAGCGATGAGTTGATTATTAGTTACCCCTCATTAATACCAACGCCTGGAACGAGGCAGATAAACAAAGCACGTTAATAGCTGCCCATCTCCCTGCCTACCTAGTCCTAACAGTCCAGGCGATGTAATTAGCATTGAACACATTGAGTGGGCGGGGCACGCGAGGGATCACGCGATCACGGTAACAGGGTGAGCGGAAGTGAAGGTGAAGAAATGAAATGGCATTTGATGACCGAGATTTTTTGTACAAATTAGTAATTGATTTTTAGAGGGAGGTAGGTTTCCTCTTCATCGTTTCCATCGCATTAGTAGTAGTTTAGGCCACCAAAATGGAAGTTATTTGATGCTCACAAAGATAGGCACATTATATTGTATTAGAGTGACCATAAATTTTTTAAGGAAATCAATATATTATTTACTAACTTTCAAATTACAATTGTAACACCTTCACAGACTCATCCAAGGCGATGTTATTAGTCACAATGCAAGTAGGTACACAAATATTTACAAAAAATAAAATGATGCTACAAGCGAAATTACATAGAGTTATATAATTATACATATTTTTATGAATGAATTATTTGTAATTATATTTAAAGACTATAATTATTTGTTTTTCTTAACATCAGTCCTCCCTAATTATTATTGGTTCGATGAAAACCATTCAAATAAAATACCTCAAAAGAAAAAAAGTGTTTTTTTTTGTTTTTTTAATTTTAATGATTTGACATTCATATTTATTCGACATCTATAGAATCTTTGTTTTTATTTTGAAATTGAATAATATTTGCATGCCCTTGAGACGGTAGAATATGGAGGACTTTAAGAAAACATCAATGTACGTATTAGCCATGTTTGCAAAAATAAATGATTTGATTTGATTTGATCGATATAATTTGTCACACCGCGTAGAAATAGAAATAAAGATATAATTTATTTGCTTGTAATGTATCTTATCTGTATAGAAATAACGTTTCACGGAAATTGATTTACGTGTGATCTCAGCCTGGAGCAAACTATTATGTTGACTTACACCACAACTCTCTTACACCCTTACACCTTACTTTGTTTGTTCTCAATATCCACTCCACTGCAGACACAACAAATAATAATTAAGCCCCTCAACTGAAGGCCCCCACTACTATTCAGTTACAGGTAAAACAAATCAAACAATAATCGCTTGCATACCGCCGACGTACAATTATTACTACCTACCCCTTTACCCACCCGAAAGGGACGCGTGAATACAGTCTCCAATAATGCCCTACCACCGGTAACAAAAGGGCACAAAACCAAAATCAAGATTTGCGACACACAACCCTAAATTCTTGATTCTTCGGTTCAATTTTAAATGATGGAAGTTTCACATAGTTCCTTTCACTGTCAGTGCAGTATTATGATAGTTATGTATATACAGTACAACAGTACGCGACAGTGGCTGATTGGTGGCGCATTGTTTGAGTCACAGGTGATCTATTTTCCATAATTCTATCTGAGAGGAATCAAACCAGTCTAGCACTTAGCTGTACAATATCAAAGTCGCCTTATAGAAACGATTCTAGATAAACTTTTTGATTAGTTTCAGATTTACTTTTAATGAGAACATTGAAACTTATCGCACTGTGCTAGTAGATGACTACAATACGACTTTCTCAAGTTGGTTGTAATTTTTTAACTTTAATTTTCGCCTATGAGACCTTTTGTACTTTTGTAATGACTAAAAAGATGAGCACGCGATGAATACGAAACAAAACAATAGCTGTGAGGTATAGACAGTGACAAAAGTCGATTAACATTCAAGTTTTTATTTTAATTTAGTTATTACATATTTTAAATCGGAACTGAATTACATTTAGCTGTTATATTAAGAATAAGTTCGTGTCACTGCAGATAATGTGTAAAGGTAGCACTGTTAATCGACTTTTGTCGCTGACCGTTCCTGTACCTACTAACATCTCATGGGGGTGGTCACCTAACTCGATTCATTCAGCTTTTGTTGAGGGTACCTACCCTCCTTCGTGCTACAGCCTCTTTTGTTCAGATTGTTTATTAGACTATGGTAACAGATAAACTTGTTTAGACTAATGTGGGTACGGTCTACGGTGGGACGGAGGTGCTCAAAACGAGCCTGAATCTGACACATAAAGGCTGAATAAAAGTTATCTAACTGAAATATAATTTTTAGGTAAAAATAAAAGAAGAACTATTTCTTATAACACCATTGTGGCTAGGTTAGGTAAATCGTGTAGCTTACACCAATCCTACCTTATCTATTTTAGTGAACTTTGGGTCTTTTTCTCGTGCTAACGCGAAATAAATAGAACATAACATTACAATAATCTGGGCCAGATTTGTGTAATGTTATGTCTTGAATATCTTTGAATCACTCCTTCTAGTAGATTTTCTGCTCGTCTTGATTTACCGTTCATTCTTGAGCACTGTGAGCAATACCAGCGGGGCAATTACCGTATTTCTAAGAACGTTCGCATTGATCTGTCCAAAATACAATCAATTTGCATACATTGATGATGATGATGAGATGAGGTTGCGGCATGAAATTGAACGTTTTTTTATGTACGAAAATTGGCCTTCTGTTAAAAGGATACAAGGATACGCATTGTTTGTTTTTATATATTTTTTTAAAGAAATAAAGTCCGTAAAGGTGTATAACAAAATTCAGTACTACAAGCTTTACGTTTACAAAAACAGCCTTATTCGTATGTAAACATGTCTGCACCAGGCCGGTGCCAACGTTACATGACGTTGTACGTCAGTGACGCGACATGACGTCAGCCGTACACAACGAATGAACACGTCATGTAATGCATGTACACGCTGTCCACGTAGCTTGTGTTGAGTTAAACCAACAGCACAAATGTTTGTTTCGGATTTACGTTATATTCTTTATGCGCGCCGCGGTTTCACCGGCTGTCACCCGCATGGTGTGATTCGCACAGGTAATGTGTTTATGAGTTTCACTCTCCGGTCCATTGTCAAACTCTTAGCAAAATCACGATTAATCAAAGGCACAGATATTATTTACCGGAATAGTGAGTGTGGGGCAGAAGACGTTGAGTTATAATACTTTAGCATTCTTTTAGGTGGACTTAGAAACATGAAGTATTAAATAAATACACAAAATGTACAAAAACATGAACTTTGACGATACAATACCTAGGTACAGAAAGTTAAACCAACTTAGGTAGAATAAATTATATTAAATATTATTTTTATATTCGCAGCTTGGAATAATAAGCCTCACATTTAAAATGCGGAGGATGTTATTAGTGCTTCCAAAAGTACTTTTACACATTAGGACTTCAGCATGTTCCCCAGACCAGCACTAACACGGTAACGTTCATCTGAAGAGACACTAACATAATAGGGATGTCCAAACTGTGCACTTTGTTCCCGGGGATTATTCTACCATTGCAGATTAATACGAGCGGGAAAATGCAGCGTGCCGAATATCCGTGTTTTGTTGCTAGTTACACGCCTACGACCAATTATTTGTTTTAGAACCGAAGCTTTTATTCAGCTCTCGATGTAAGCAACCCTATCGCGTAGGAGTATTGTCGAAAATGTAAATTTGATTCACCGGAAATTAATTTGAAGTTCTGTTGAAATTAAACGGTAAGACGAACTTATTATTTGAGTTGAGTTTGGAGTTTGTATGAGAAGTCAAATAGTAACAGGTTCCTTGTTTAAGAACCTTGTTGATCTGATTGTTGCTTGCACCAGGAGCTGTACCCGGACTTTGGAACAGGGAGTGAACGTCTTGGTTTCGCTTAAGGACTTTTGTTTATTGCTAGGAAACTTATCTTAACTAAATACTCATCACGGAATAATCCTGTAACTACAAAAGTCCACGCATTCATAATCAACAATAACTGACGTCCCCCCTTCCACGAATAGCCGCAGATAGTCTTACTAAGACACATAACGTACTCTTGATAAACCCTGTTTTATTTCATCACATACTCGCAAAACAATAGCGGCATTAATTAGTAAAGGCGGCGTCACACGGTCGCGTACCGCAGCCCCGCTCTTTGTCCGCGCACAAAAGACCGTATTGTCTACGTTAAATACGCTGCTTTGTCCTGTATGGTTTTAGCGCGGATTATGTTACGTCGAGGTTGCTATAAAATTGGCTTTTCATTCAGATGAGGAGATTGCATATGAGTTGGGCGTATGTGCAAAGGTGTTTGTGGCCAGACTTAACAAATTTACTATCCGAGTATGTTTTTTTTTGATATTACAAAGGCTACTCTTTGTAATATAAACAAAATATCACGAAACGCACGAAAACATATCAAACTAAACATTTCCTGTACAAGCTGACGTCTCATTGTACTACAATTCTTTACAATGCTAGGTCATCTGAAATTGGAAATATATAGCTTGATATGTCGTCGTGTATTATTTTTAAAGGAAGAGTGAGAATTTAGTCTAAAATTCTAGGTAAGCGTATCTTTTTATTTTGGCCTTAATCATAACTTTGTCCAAATTGAGTTTTATAGAAAGCAGCTATAATAAGGTACAAGACGCAATCAAAATATGTTTATAGACAACTTTATATTTTACTCGAAGGTGCGCACTGAATTTTAATATCCTTCTGTGTCGAGAACATTTTTTCGGCTCTTTGTAAGTAGTATTTTAGTAAAATTGATTTCGTAAACCTCTTAGGCCTACGTGTTCTGTTTTAAAAAATACCTCTCTGATCCCTGGGAAAATAAGAAAATGTAATTTATTTATCAAACTAAGTAGATACTTGGGGAAAGCTTTGTTTTATAAAAATGTGTATCTTAAAATGGTTATTTCTAACATGTTTCTTTACGAGGAAAATGTGCGGAGCTTATAGAAAATAATGATGTATGGAAGCTGAAAAATTAAACTCACATTTCATAGTTTTCATATTATATTCACAAACAGGTATCACATCACGAAATTTAAAGTTTGTTATGGAGTTACCCTTCAGTCTTCAAGAGAAGCAAATTAGTAATTAACTATTACGTATTATAATGTTAATCATAACCATAATCACAAAAACATTACAATTTGAATCCAACAGTTCCATTTCCGTAATAATTAAAATTGCATTTACTATTAAATTTCGAGCCGAAATCCCAAAATTTCAATTTTAGGCTGTGCTCGAACTACAGATATTGGTCAGGCTGTGTGTCGGCCCAGCGGAGCACATCGGTCGCTATGGCAACGAGCAGCCAATTAGCGGCGCCGGCGTCGCGTGAATTTAATATGCGTGGTTTTGCCCCGTGTGCTGCCGCCCTTATTGCTAATTAACATTGTTTTGATGTTTTGAACTGAATCAGAATGAAAATTATTGTCTATAGCGGGTCTGAAAGACGTTTGTTATTGAACTATTTGAAAAGATTTTGTCAAAGGTTCACGCTTATAAACATAATATTCGATGAAAGTCTCTCCACCATATTCCCATAACAAAAGTTTAAGTCTTCCACCTGTAATTTAATGCAAGCCTCCAGGATCCCGTCCGTCAATCTAACGCCACGCACGACTCGTCGAGCAAGTATTGTGTGCGAGCAATTGCATCAGCGCACCCACGCTAACCAGGCGACGATAATTTACTGATATCATGCACTTCATTGGAACAATAGCTAGCTTGCCTGGCTATGAATAAGGCTTCAATAAGTTGCCGGTAAAGCTGGGCTATGAATGCCCAGCTGTGCTTCATTTGCCGTCATAAGTTAATTAAAGGTTTTAAGCGTGTTTAGATTGGATGTCGTTTAAACTAATAATAGGCTGACGGTGTTCGTTAGTAAACGAACTATAACTTTATTGTTAGGGTCCTGTTTTAAGCCATGATTGAAATCCATTCTGTTTCATGAGATTTAGTAAAGCCCTGTTTGGAAAAGGCTCGGTGGATGATGATGCCTTCCATTCAGGATAATCAGGATACACGCGTATCCTGTACCTGGGTAAAATAGGTTCCTGCATTTTTGTCATTTTAATTGGTGAATAGCATGCTGTTGATCGTTCGAAAATTTTGATAAAGCCTATACTTAATGGGTAATTATCGTTCCTGATCTATCTTCATGGTATCATAAGTTCGTTATGAAGATCAGACGACTATCCTCGTGCATTATTACTTAAATCATCACTTACGTAACATAGATAAACTCTGGGACTCTTAGTTCGGGACCTCGTCAATTTCCTTATATCATAGCAATTTAGTTAATAGTGATTAATCAGCTACTATTTCATTTAAGTCTGCCCTTCTCCACTTAATCTAACGAGCAATCATGCGATAACAGTCGAGTTGGATGTCGTGTGTGCACCGGAGCGAGTACTTGAGCCAAAGACTCTCAACTTACGTAGGTCGTTGGATGATTGGGACATGTTCTGCATTCCAAATTAAATGGGGTGAAAAGTTTGATGCAGCTATTGTGAGGCCAGCGAGCAACAAATTTATTCGAAATAAATTACTTCACTATTTCGTAGATGTTATTAGGAATTCTACTCTAATATTTGTGAGATATAGACAGGGCAACTAGTTACTTCTTGTCATTGGACGTCTGTCCTCTGATTTCTTAAACAATAGCACAATACTTGTTTAGAATGGGGTTGTGATATCTACGCTTTAATACTTGTAAAGCTCTGTTTCTTCCACACTTAAAATATAATAACCGGAGCGGCTCATAATCCGACACAAAAACCCGCAACACGCGGCGAGGTTCACAATAACATTCGCCACATGAAATCGAAACCACTGATTAATTAAATCAACTCTATATATTGAATATTCAGCACTCACCGCAACATAATGCGATGTTTCCTGACCACTCATTATATTTTATTTTACTACATATTTACTCTTGTCGTGCTAAAATTTAAGTATAACAAGCCCGTTAGCAGTTTAAGAGTTGTTCCTGCATATAACAGCATATAAAACAAACATGATTTCGCCAAAATTATATCACTTCGTTGGCGCAGCATTTCGTGGCACAAACACTTCTAGCTCCCACTTTGAACCACAAGAGCGAACGTTGACATTTTTTTAGAATGTCGTTATTACTGTAATCTAAGTCTCAATCTGTCAAATACATTTCGAATTTCCCTTAACTTTTGACAAGTTTTGACATTGACGATCGCTGAGATGAGATTGCGACTAGATTTTGAACGCTATAATTACGAGAATTGGTCTTCGGAAGAGCGGTGCTGCAGCTGGTGGAAAAGGGATACGAATGCGAGTTTTATTGTTAACTAGCGACCCGCATCTGCTTCGCTTGGGTGCAATGGCGACATGTCAAAACATCGAGTTTTCTGCTAAACCTATAATTAATATAGAGAAATGAGGCACAGAGTGTAAAGTTCACTCATCATCTAAAGAAAAGTGAGGATCCTCCGACCAGGCGGGTGTCGTGTCTGGTGGGCAACTGCCCGCCGATTGTTTTTTTTTTTGGGAATGGCATCTCGCAGGTCAACCTAGGAGGTTGTCGTCTGCTTAAACGGACTTGCCTGTGGTTGCCCTAATAAATTAAGGCCTCCAGCCAGGACTTAAAATTAAATACTAACAAACAACTAAGCGACTACACGCTAAGGGCACCCCCTGTGGGGTACGAACCTCGGCTTGGGGCGTCGCTGGAAGAGGGCAGCAAGGGACTAGCTGGATCAGGATTTGAGTGATTTTGGGACGAATTTAAAGCTACAGGCTCAGCGGCGCGAGCTGGCTCGAGCAAGGGTCGGGAGGGGCGTGGATTTGGGCGTCGCGGCGGGCCTCGGCGGCGAGGACGGTAGGACGGCGATCGGGTTTTGCGCTTGTGTATAGTGCTGGTGGCCTTACTGCTCTCCTGGAGGAGGGTAGTGGCGTCGTCGGGGGCGATTAGGGTATGCCTTGGTTGGCGAATAATGCTTATGCGGGAGGGAGCATAGCGGGCGGCGGCTGAAATCAGGGGATTTGGGTGTTTTGTGCCACAGTCAAAGAAACGCTTCGATAAGCGTTTCATGAACTGGTTTATGGTAGGCATTTTAAGGTCGACGTGGACATTTATATTACGGACATAGAAGGGGGCACCCGTGACCTTTCTGAGGAAACGGTTCTGTAGGGTCTGCATCTTATGGAGATGACGTGGGTGAGCGTGCACAAATACAACGCAGTCATAGGTCATGATGAGACGGATGACTCAAACTCAAATTCAAATCATTTATTTCAATTAAACCATTTACAGGCACTTTTGAATTGTAAAGGAATCGGTCAGTCAGAAATATGAAGCTAGTTGCCCATTCCAAAGCGCAGTAGGTCACTATGGAGAAGAACGGGCAAGAAACTCCATGGACACTCTTTTAAATAATATTGTTGTTACAAATATACTAGTTACATCGATTAATGTTGACACTATGAGTGAGAACGATGTTCAAAAACCGTACACGTTAAAAGCGTCCAGAGTGCAGCAAAACATAATTAAAAACAATCCAGCAAATTAATTATTAAAATATGCCGTGGCAGCTAAGAGATGACCAGTCCCAACTGACGGCGCCCGTTCACGAACATGACGCATGGATTAGCACCATTCAGCTCAACCATTTTGAAGGGAGCTAAATGATCCGACACACGCGCCACCGTCAGCGAGACATTTGAGTGAGCATGACATACTATCAGCCGCCAGGGCACATTCAAGTCAATCTATGACATTACCCGGTAAATGCTCTATAGTACAAAGTACTCACATCTGTGCAATGCATCTATATAATAAAAAGGAGATTGAGTTTATATAATGCAAATATATTCTTAACATCTTCAGCAGCTTCAAGTGTTTCAAATGTCAATTAATTAGTTGTGGTGCGGAGCAGGACCAGCATTAAGCCAGGCATTTTTATCAGTTATGAAATCCCCTAACCTATAATACGCCTGCCTGCATAGTGTGCGTTTGACAAAGGATTTGAATTTTGTTTTATTCAGTTGAAGTATGTGGGGAGGACTTTTATTATAACATTTTAGACAGTACCCCATGAAAGATGAGTCTACTTTAGCCAGTCTGAAACCTGGTTGAACTAATAGGTCCCGATTTCTAGTACTATATAGATAGTGCAATTCACGAAGACGCGCCCCACCAATTTTTGGTTGCGGGGATCGCGGGGTGCGGGGAGTTTGCTCCGAGCGTCAGTCGCGAACCGTCAGCGGTTCGATGCACACAAGTAGTACACCCTATGTTGCAAAAATCCAGACTTGGCACGAAAGTTGCTCTACTTTATATTTTTTTTAAATGTCGAGAAAATCTCAGCGTGTTGTACTTAAAAGCCAGGTATGTAAATTATTGTTTAGAAGTTCGTAGTTACTAAAACACATGACAAAAGCAAAGGAAAGTAATTTAATTTTGAAAATAGCAAATTTTACTAAAAAGAAGACTTCATTTCATCTTTAAAAATAAGTAAAACTATTGAATGTTTTTTTTTTTTATTTTAGACAAGAGAAATTATTTCTAAAGTTTATGATTTTATGAAAAAAATTATGCAGAAAAACTCACTGATGCGCGATGGAGAACCGCACAGGCTGTTGGAGTATCTGAAAGCACAGTGACTAGATTCTACGCGAAAGAAAGGAATATACTAATACAATGAAGCAAACTACAGTACCTGCTATGGAATCGAATATAACTATGGAGACGGATGCGATAGTTCCTGTAGTCCCAAGTGCGGAGCGTACAACAGAGCCGACTACGGAAGCGGATATTGAGTCTGAAAATGAAGCGAGTACGTCGCATTCGAATCTAGTAGGCAGAAGTGCTTCTATTTTTACATCACCTATGAAGAAGAGAAGGGTAAGACCACGAAAAATAAATTTAGACGAATTTGATATTGGTGTAGTCCGAAGAACTATCCTAAACTATCATAGAGAACATAGACAATTTCCAACATTATCACGACTTAATATTGTTTTGAAAGACCGTATACAATTTGACGGATGTATTACAACCCTAAGAGCATTGTTACTTAAACTGGGTTATAAATGGAGAAAACCTGAAAATAACAGGAAGGTGCTAACCGAAAAACATGATATTCAAATGTTAAGATTGAAATATTTAAAACAGGTAAAGTCTTTTCGTAATGCAGGTAGACCTATAGTCTACACAGATGAATCATATATTCATACCAACCACGTGCAAAAAAAATCCTGTGCCGAAAAATGTTCTAAAACAGCAATAAAACAAAATATAACAAAAGGAGTGCGCATAATTATAGTACATGGCGGAAGTGCAGAGGGTTTCGTACCAAATGCGTTGTTGACATACAGAGCAGAGATCAAATCCGGAGACTACCACGATAACATGAACACAGAAAATTACTTAAAGTGGCTAAAGGAGAAACTAATACCAAATCTCCCAAATGATGCCGTGGTAGTCTTGGATAATGCAGCCTATCACAATACTAATTCGGAAAAAATACCAACATCCAACTCCAACAAATTAGACATGAAGACTTGGCTGAATGCAAAAAATATCCATTTTGAACCAAGCTGCAAAAAACCTGAACTTTATGACCTTATATTAAAAAACAAAGAAAACTTCCGCAGGTACAAAGTTGACGAATTATTGAAAGAACATGGATTCACAGTGCTTCGGCTGCCTCCTTATCATCCAGATTTAAACCCAATCGAAAACATTTGAGGTATTGTAAAAAACTACGTTGCTAGCCGCAATATCAATCAAAATTACACTTCGATTATGCCCATTTAAATGAATCATTTGATCAAGTAAATAAAGATGTCTGGTTCAATACTTGTCAGCACGTGGAAAAAATAGAAGACGAATACATGAGACACTGTGATCTTGATTTTAGTTTTATTATAAATGACGGTGATACATCAGACTCTGAATCAGATATTTCTGAAACGAGTGAATGACGATTTTCATTTCTCAATAAAGTTCAATAAAACTTTTTCACGTATTTCATTTATGTCTATAATTACCCCCTATTATAAAAATGGTAATATTATCGTAGAGTAGCTAATAATCACATAAAATATCCACACCTAAAAATAAAAAAAACATAACCCTTTCCTTGCAGTCGGGTAAAAAATATAAAAT
This sequence comes from Dasypolia templi, assembly GCA_963555695.1. Taxonomy (NCBI): domain Eukaryota; kingdom Metazoa; phylum Arthropoda; class Insecta; order Lepidoptera; family Noctuidae; genus Dasypolia; species Dasypolia templi. The sequence goes on along the minus strand of OY743148.1, from coordinate 937,022 downwards.
TAAAGTAGAGCATCTTTCACTTTGACCATGACGCTCTCTCCTGATTAGTTTATTCATTGTAGTGTGCGTGTGCACTCATAGGTAATTAGTGTGTACTGATAACATTCAAACATTGACGGAAGCTTGCACACATATACTATAAACGTTTAGGAGGAATAGTGGGGCGGGTCTTCGTGGATTGCACTATCTATAATTATGTCTTTCACCTCTTTTACTGTAAAGAGTAATTTTTTTCTTACGTACATGATGTTTTCATAGATGTATTGACAAGTTACAGTCATGATGTTAATATCCTTAAACAATTCTCTTAGAGAATCGCGTCTGCGGAGATTATATATGGCTCTGATGGCTCTTTTCTGCAGAATAAAAATAGACTCGATGTCTGCAGCCCGTCCCCAAAGTAAAATACAGTAAGACATGATACTATGAAAGTAACTAAAATAGACCAGCCTCGCGGTATCTACATCAGTAAATTGACGGATTTTTCTGACAGCGTAAGCTGCTGAACTTAGCCGTCCTGCTAGAGACGTTAAATGAGGACCCCATTGTAGCCTTGAGTCGAGCGTGATCCCCAAGAAAACCGTTTTATCGATGAATTCTAGTTTCTCTTGATTCAATACTATCTCACAATCACTACTCTTGACGTTTGGTAAAGAAAATCTTATACACTTAGTTTTATTTCCATTTAGTACTAAATTATTAGCCGTAAACCAATTTTGGACCAGCAGTAGGGCGTTATTTACGTCGTCAAAATTTGAAGCACGTCTATCTACCTTAAAAATTAAGGACGTATCGTCAGCAAATAACACCATTTGTGGTTGATTTATTAATAAATGGAGTAGGTCATTAATATATACTAAAAAGAGGAAAGGACCCAATATCGAGCCTTGTGGAACACCCATTTTTACTTTTAAACCAAGTGAATTGACACTATGTATTTGAACTTGCTGTTGTCTATCATTTAAATAAGATTTTATTAAACTGAGCGCAAGTTTTCCAAGTCCGTAATGCTCAAGTTTCAAAAGCAGGGTTTCGTGATCGACGCAATCAAATGCCTTGGAGAGGTCACAAAAGATTCCTATGGCGTCTTGAGCCTCTTCCCACGCGTTAAAAATATGTTTTAATAAGGTAACACCAGCGTCGGTCGTACAACGCCCTTTGGTGAAACCATACTGTTGCTCGTGAAGGATTTTATTAGTATTAAAATGATTGAGCATCTGATTAAGCATTATCTTTTCAAAAACCTTGCTGAAAACCGGCAACACGGACACAGGTCTATAATTATTAGTGTCTTTGCTGTCCCCGGATTTGAAAAGTGGTATTACCTTACTGTATTTCATTAGATCCGGGAAGACTCCTTGATCCACACACAAATTAAATATTAAGGCTAAGTAAGGTGCTATAGTTTCATTTATACACTTTAATAGACGTTCAGAGGTACAGACTTTAATAGACGTTCCCCAAAGATCTTCGGCCAATTTGATCTTGATTTGCTTAAAAGATTTTATTACTGTTAAGGGGTTAATAATATGCTTAAAGTTAAATTCAATCGGGCAGACAGAAACATTCGCCCTCATTAAATCAAAAGCAAGCGAGGGCTAAGAATTTAAGATTTCAGTGGTTTTTTGTGGGACACTGGTAAAGAAATTCACAAATTCCTGTGCAACTTTTTTGATATCGCAAATGAGACCACGTGACGTCTCCAGTGTGTATTCAGAATTTTGCTTTTTGATCTCTTTGACTGCGGTATAGATGCGCAGCTTGTATTTAAGTGACAGTTTACTACGGGCTGTCACTACAAAGTGGAGCCTGCTAAGAGCGAAGGAGACGCGCGCGCGAACCGCCGTAATATGAGCCTTAAAGGTAAGGTTTTGATCGAGGATCACGCCTAGGTATTTGGCTTGCTTCTCCCAAGGGATTGGCTTGCCGTACATAGTGATCGGGCTGGTGCCCGACGATTGATGTCGGGACGTTGTATATATGCTCTGCTTGTGCGATGCAGGATTTTGCGTGACGTCAGTGTGACGAGAAGTTCGCATGTTGCGGTGTAGATGCCGCCACAAAGTAAACCTTCCGGAATCAATTCTCTAAATGATGTGAAAACTGCATCAAAATCCGTTGCGTAGTTTAGATGAACCACGCAGTCGCACAGACAGACACAAAAAGGGTCTTTAATGTATTAGATATAGAAGACGCTGACAATACATAAAGAGTTAAATAAACGAAACGTTTTGTCAAAAAACAATCATAGATGTGGCGGCATCTACACCGCCACATGCGAACAACGCAGCACACAAATCCTGCATCGCGCAATCAAAGTTTACCGCGCAGCTAGCATATACAATATGTAACAAAAACCCTGTCCGATCCAAAAAAGGTGTATTCCTGGTTTAACATACGTACTAGAAAAAATAGTAAAAAAAATCTAACTCATAAAAACCAAAAGCTATTGATTTTTTTATTTTTAGTTACACTAAATATGGTAAATTTTCATAAGTTGACAACACTCCACCGGCCGGCGAAATCTTTTATTTTTTGCCTATTTTATTTCAAAGGACACCGCCCTGCACTAGCCGCGCTGTAGGTACTCATAACGAGTCCTCGATCCTTTCATGTAGCCGACTGGTCGCTACTTGTTTGGACACTTCGCCAGTCTCACGTGGAGATAGCTTGCGATCGGATGTCCGTATGTATCACGTGCCGCTATCGTATCGCGAACAATGTCGTATACCAATCAGGAATATTTGAATATGTTAATTTTTATTTGTGAGTGAATGTGTGATTCGGAAATCGAAGTAACAGCTCGGATTGTGGAAGCTTTCGAGTCACTCAAATCGTACACATGTGCGCTGCGAAGAGTACGTGCAAATTTAATAAAAAGGTGTCGAATGTGTATTAATGTTCTACATAGATAGAGGTATGTAACAAGTAAATGTTTTAATAAACTGATACCTACAGTGGGTACATTGCCAAAAGCACATCACATTAACTCAATAATAATTGTTTCTTGATAAACAGAAGGTCAGAAATCGGGGTCATTGTGCGTAAGCCTACAATAAAATATCAGCTGATACCTACGCGTAGGCAAAACGTAGATTTCTTTAGTCCTACGTTTCTTTGGCGGCATGCGACAAAGGACCGCCGCGCTCAGGCGGCTTCTTTGACACGAAACTGTAGGTGAACTCTGGTGGACCCTGTCGAGCGATCAGTGTTGCCTTTGGTATGATTATTTTTAATTTTTTAAATTAATTGTTTTCATTGGGGAAAAATAATTATCTCGTATCCATTAAATGATTACGTATTTGTGTACGCACTACGATACCAAATAATACCCTTCAGGATCGGACAGGGTTTTCGTTACATGCTGTACACAACTTCCCGACAACAGTCATCGGGCAGTTGCCCACCAGATACGACATCCATCTGGTCGGAGGATCCTCCCTTTTCTGAGAGTATGAGTGAACTTTACACCCTGTTCATCCCATCCCTAAAACTGGTGACCCCGACGTGATGAACATCATCTCTTCATAGACATTGGCCGAAGAGCGGTGTTCATTTCTCGTTCCTCCAGACAAACTTACGATAATCTCCCATTCACCCGCAAATCTATTAACACGTTCACCTACGCACCCTATCACAGTTAAATCAGATTATCCACCGTTCAATTTAAAGAGAATATAATCGTATCGTTTACGTGCTCAGGTAAAGTAAACGTGAATTAATATTGGTGGCAAACAGTTCAATCCAATCTCGATAGCGACTGGTTTGTGAGCTGTGAGTACGTGGTGACGTCACGCGGGCAACTGGGGTGTTAGGATGTGTCCACACACACACACTAACACCTCAGTATCCCACATGACGTTCGTTGGTGTACGTACGCGAGTGTCATACAATTTCGTAAGAAACTTTTATAAGGTATGAGCTGCAGAGCTCGACGTAGCTCAACTTTCTCTAAAACCCGATAAACCATTTAAGTGGGTTTATATTTCGGTGTGTTTTATTTTTGCATGTGTGCACGCCAGAAAACTGCAACAAACATTTTCGTTTTCTGTTCGGTTGGTCTGTTCGGGAAAGTATATTGATACACCAATTTAATTTTAAATAAAAAACTTGATTCGGCCATGGTACTACGGAAGGTGTAAATGGTAAATGTAAAAGTTATTCTTGTAACGTTTGTACAAAAACGACAAACCTTAGCTAACGTTATGTTAGTTTTTCAACAGAGAACCTGAACACTGGTCCACTTCTCTATTCGGCGCCACTCACTAGTTGTTTGGCTGCGTGATTTCCCTGCGGGCACTCGCGACGGCAAAATGACGATTTATACACTCACACACTGACCAACTGTTGTAAACAACGTAGATATTGTTACTAGTTTTCGTGCCTTGTGAGTTAGATTTTGCTGCATTGGGTAATATTCTGTGAACCATTGGGGTTGAAACTTATATTGAAGTGAAGTTCTAGTAATTATAAAAAAATGGTATGAGAATGAGAATGCGTTATGCTCGTAAAAAAAAAAAAAACATTTTCTTCAATTCCGAAAGTAATTAATATGGATATTTAGTTTGGATTTTCATTTTGACCTCACTCTCAGCTTTAACAACCTCTAAAACAATAAAAAACGACACCCATGATGAAAAATTTCAAAAATTAAGCACCCGCCATCTTAGATTTTCATTTTGACCTCACTCTCAGCTTTAATAACCTACAAAACAATAAAAAACGACACCCATGATGAAATTTTTCAAAAATTACGCACCCGCCATCTTAGATTTTCATTTTGACCTCACTATCGGCTTGAACTCTCGAAAAAAATGCAAATATATCTTTCTCTCTCTCGCTGTCTTTTTCTATTACATATAATAGTAAAAACTCGCATCTAGGGGACATAACGCTTTTAGGTTATGTGACGATTTAAAAAAATACTCCTATCGCAAACTGTCTTAACTTCGTTCCGACATCAGAAATATTGGGAAGTAATCAAAAACTGGGAGCACAAATAAATTGTACCTACTACTGTTTGTCTCTGCATCACACAAAGGTAGAAAATACGTTTGGCATAAAGTCTGCCTCTGCACATTTGTGTGCTTAAAGTATTAAATAAATTACAAAACTAAGACTCTCTTCAACTTTCAATTCATAAAGATATGGTGCAGCAAAACTAAAACCTGCAATACACTGATTCACTCACTCACACACACATCATGCCACACGAACGCCTCCACCACACCTACAATACACGACACGTCACGACATACGCTAGTGAACACGACAACTTGTATTGTCGTGACTTTAACCGATATAACGGCATCAAGTTGTTTGTGTTAACAGCGAGCTAGTGTTTAAGTTTCAGGTCTGTCTTGTCGAGACATGTCGGCAATGTATCGGGAAAGACATGTAATGTACAGTAGGGCCTCGTTAATCCGGAGAGGCAAAAACAAGACCCTTTCCGGATTATCGAGTCGTCCGGATTATAGTATGCCATATTAAATGTTAATAAAACACATGTTATCCTTAGTTTCTTTAATCAATTTAAATTATAGCATATAGACAAAATGTACATGTTCAAAATTACAACTATGTAAGGAAATCAGTAAGTTAAAATAAAACATTAGTTAATTCTTCTTGAAAAAGTCTGTAATACTCTTCTGTTTATAATTTTCGCACTTCATTTCGAAAGCCCGGTCTCTAAGTCGACGGAGAAACATAACTTCGTGGCTATCAAATTCGTTATCTTCAGCCCATTTTAAAGCAGTGTTTAAAGCTCCTACTGCCTCTGAATTACCAACTTTGTGATTTTTAGAATTTCAACGCTATTGTCCTCATCTTCCTCATCGTCCTCACACATAGCCGCTCGCACAATCTCCTCATCAGTTAACACTTCATATCTTTGTAACTCGCTTTCGGCACCACCAGCAGCCCATTCTTGAGCTTCTGCCTCACTTATTTGAGGATCATTGGGTCCCCTCAACCGGCCGGATTACAGCGATCACCGAACAAGCGAGAGTCCGGATTACCGAGGCCCTACTGTATGTATAGCCGCCAGCATTGATTGGGTATTCCCAAGCAAGCATTTACAATCCTTAGAAAAGGTAAGACGTCCAAAACAATATTTTCCCTGTAGTATCGTTTAGGAGGAAACTATAGTTAAATTATCCTGTTAGCCAAAAACACAACAGTCAAATGATAAAATCTGCATTTTTTTTTTTTGTATGGCATCTCGTAGTTGACCTTGAGAGGTCGTGACTACTTAACCGGACTATCCTGTGGCTGCCTTAAGCGGACTCAAAGCCTCCAGCCAGGGTAAAATCTGCAGTTGTTCGTGAATGATTTAAATCTCGTAGACGACAGCGTAGCGCGCGTAGACGTGCCGCTACGACAATGCTACGCTACGCAAGCACAACAGCATACGTCCGCAAAACAAAAGTGTGTATGTTTAATGAAAATAAAATATATTGATTTTGTTTGAAAATAACTTGCAACCACAAAAAGAAAGAAAATTTGTTTATTTGCGCTTAATATAACAATACAATTAAAAATAAAGTAAAAATAGAAAACATGAAAGGAAATGGGGAAAATATGCGTCACAGCCGCGCAAAACAGCCATCGCTCAGCATTATGCTGCCGGCCGGTGATGACGTGATGACGTCGACCGGAGCAAATTAAAAAGAAAAAATAAATACGTACCAGGAAAATAATAATAACTGTACAAAATATAATATTAGGTTGGATCTAGTATCGTTAGGCAGTGGTGTGGGATATAACGGGTTAAAGCTTATAGCTGTATAGACCTGAAAATTCATATCTGTCGTGTTTACCGGCCGAATATATTACTTTGAAAACTCATACCTAGGCATTGATGGACTCAGGTATGTGTGCTTCGACTTCGCCTCGGCCCACATGTTCACGTTTCTCCATCAATGGCTCTGTTGACGGCCGCTGCAGTAGTGTACTGTTCTCAAATGACGGCCGCTGCAGTAGTGTACTGTTCTCAAATGACGGCCGCTGCAGTAGTGTACTGTTCTCAAATGACGGCCGCTGCAGTAGTGTACTGTTCTCAAATGACGGCCGCTGCAGTAGTGTACTGTTCTCAAATGACGGCCGCTGCAGTAGTGTACTGTTCTCAAATGACGGCCGCTGCAGTAGTGTACTGTTCTCAAATGACGGCCGCTGCAGTAGTGTACTGTTCTCAAATGACGGCCGCTGCAGTAGTGTACTGTTCTCAAATGACGGCCGCTGCAGTAGTGTACTGTTCTCAAATGACGGCCGCTGCAGTAGTGTACTGTTCTCAAATGACGGCCGCTGCAGTAGTGTACTGTTCTCAAATAATGCACGGAAATTCGAACTAAATAAATTGATTATAAATTCCAGAATCAATGACGAACAACGATAACTTTTGTCGCGCCGATATGTTATTTTGTTTCTTTTTAACTTTAAACAGCTCTCTTTTTTAAGCCAATCTGAGATTTAAATAAAACCTCATATGTTATAATATAAGATAAGTTACCTCCTTGGTTGTCATAGGTAGAAGTAAAAAGTTCGTTCCATTTTTTAATTACACAGATGTGAGTTTTCATACTAACAATGCCGGCCGCTGCTCGCATGTATTTGACCAGTACACCATTTTTCGATTTATCTCGAAGAAGGTTGTCAAAATAATGCTAGAATTTCCAAGCATGTTTGAGCATATACATTTTGGCTACGTCCGGCGGTACATAGGCAACATTATTAGTACATTTCACCCGCGTCCAAGCAGCTTACCTCGCGAGCGCCTGTCAGGGGAAATAAGTCGCGTTTCTTTTACGATACACTTGTCTTCGGCAAAGGGCTTACTTTGGAGGCTGTCGGGAGGTTAGATAATGTTTTCGGTGTTTTTATTTTTGGAAATAGTTTACAGATGAATGTTGGGACTGTGTACTCTAATTTAATCTTTGGTACAAAGGAATTTGTAGTGAAACGGTATGCCAAGGATTTACCCACTGAAGAACAAACATTTTTTGCGAAATGGATTTCTGAAAATCCGCTATTTCGGTTAAACAGTTCCAGCTATAATAAACCTACATTTGGAACTGGTATCGTTATAGAGTTAAAAATAAAGTTAAATTTTCTATTTTAAAATAAACCCAACGACGAGCTTAGGTTTATTTTATAATTTAAGCCAAACGAAAACTCAAACAAAAAGCTTTATGTAATATCCTGAATAACTTTGCAACTGTTTACAAAAGTTCAGTCCCAGGGCGCTACACTAATACGTTTAGACTTGTGGGCCAAACACAAACACGCGGACTAAACGAAACGTAAATACGAACGATTTTAAAATTCAAAATATTAGTTTCGAACATCATATTTACTTGGTTTTAAGACTATTCTTAACTGTGAGTGAGACTAATATTGTTTGTAGCACAAATTTAAACCAAAATGATATAACTTAGTTGTATTTTAAATAAAAAAATCGTGTGAATATACGTTACTTTTACGTCTCGTGTTCGTGCTAAGGTATTTGACGTGGCGGTGACGACGGTCAGGTATAGATCCAGACTAAATACACTAAATATAAATAAATACTTTGTTATTTGTTTGATGGGTCGACAGGACCTGTTTTATGATGATTTGGGTGACAAACGTTTTTGATGTCTGTTTGAGACTTAATTTTTCATGGACCTGTTTATTGTTTGTTTTTGTTCGTACAAATATTAAAAAATGGGAATAATTTTATGTATATTTCTGGGTCCCAATTCTGTATGGTAATTATAATTCCCCGCGAAATCTAACCGCGTGCAAACCACGTCAATATAGTGTCTTGTAGAAAGCCATCAAACGGCAAGGAATCGAAATAAATGAAAAATGATTTTATTTCTGCCAGTAGGTTTTTACAAACACGTTTACACGTAAATGATATTTAAAAACTAGATGAGATCGGCGTTTCTTAACTGACATCTCTGAGTAGAAAGGCCGAAAAAACTCAGAGGTCACAGTAACTTTTAAAGTCCACAGATAATATTGGTCAGGTCATGTGAAGACCACACCGAATGAGTGGACCTGTCCAGTCAGGGCACGCGTTTGTCAATCATCGTGCAGCTCTGCCTAGAGAATACGATATTAGTAGATTTCGTGTCTAGCTAAGGAATTGAAGTGGTTTCGAGGCAAGGAATCATTTAGTGGTCGTAATTAAGTAAGGACGTTAGTCTGGTGCGCTTCACGACTTTACGACACACAAATTTATTAAAATTAAAAAAAAGCTATTGTCCTACAAGAAAACAAAACTCCGACACGTGGACGGTTTTCATTATAAACCATTTTAGATTAATATTTAGACATGACAGATTGTTTTCCGCACAGATAAATCAATGACACAAGCGACCTGTCTAACATGTTTAATTGACAGCTTAAACATTCCTTTTAGCAAGATAAAACTCAAGTCGCTTTTGTAATGAACGTAAAACTTTTTGGCAAATAACGAGAAAGGTTTTCTTAATGTTACCTTAGTAAAGACAGTTAAGTCTGTATAGTAGGCCCTAATAATAAAATGTGGCTAAGTTTAACTTTGCAGAATTAGAATACTGTTTTTCTTACTTATTTTTAGGAGAATGAAAATAACCTTTCTTGATAATCTCCTTAGAGGTGGCGTGTATTTTTCCCACATATATTTAACTCAAATATAAAGCTGAGCTTATAAATCGTCACATGAAACTAACTAATAACACTTAATATCACTTACGAGGCTCGTAAATTCATGATAATAGCAATAATTTGTGGGAAGGAAACCCCAAATATTATGTCCCAATAAACTCACACCTACACACGTATACAATACAAGTCTATAGTATGTACTTACATTATGATGACGTAATGCCGTGACGTCACGGAAGGTTGCTCTGGTAATCTGTCGCCAATGATACGTGTCAGAAACCGTTCGCTTGTGATATGTTATCTTTATTTATCTGATAGGTCAACCGGAAGAATGGATCTCAGGTCATTTGCTAATGTAAATGAAAGTTACGTATTATTGAAGTATTACATTCTAAATCATGCTGTATGATTGCTTGCTTTATGATACTGCCTCGTTGGTCTAGTGGTCGCAATCGCTACTGCTGAGCATGAGGTCCTGGGTTCGATTCCTAGGTCGGGCAACGTGTGATTGGGTTTTTCTATCTGGAATTACTCAGCAGCAGCCCGAAGTCTGGATTTGTGCCCGGTAGATGGCAATAGGCTCGCCCCCTATTACATGGGACTTAAACATAACTGACGAAATGTGGGTGTACTATAGGTACACCTCTGCCCAACCCTTCGGGGAAACAAGGCGTGATGTTATGTTATGTTATGATTGCTATCAAACTATAATTTAAGTAATTTATTATATTTACACACACAATTTCCGGTATAAATGCTTGATGATTGATTGCACTACGGGGGTTACCTCCCTAAGGGGGACAGTCAACTTGTCAAGGGGGATTTGTGGAATAAGCCGTAAAAACCGCATCAAAATTTATCATGTAGTTTCGAAAATCTGAGCGGTCACAAACACGAAAAGTGTCTTTGTTTTATTCTATGCTTTTTTCTGTATAAAACAAACTATGGATGTGATTATGTACGTGTACACATACGCACGTACATAGACGTGTGTATGTGTAAATGGGCTGAGAATAATAGCTCTTTCCAAACTACAAAATAGTAACGAAATAACGACTGTTCACAACCACACTTCACGCTCTGTGTTTATAAACGTGTACATGCACAAAGCATGGTATTCTGGCAACAGTCTTATTGGGAACCGACCTACCAAGATTGAGTTAACATTCACAACTCCATAATAGCCTTTAGTCAATATAGACAGTCGAACCGCTAAAAATAAGCTCTCGAGATCATGAAACCCGATCTATCCGACATGCAATCTGTGTGCTGAGCACTTAAACTTGAAAGCTGTCACTTAACTTGCACCGATGCAAGACTAAGTTAAAGTGAGATAGCATAAGTTGGGATGTGTCTTCGGGCCACACTCGCGTCGGACGACGGAGTCAGCTAAATGTGTCTGGAAAGCAGTGACGCCAATTTTGTCGAAGTTACAGCAAGTGTTGGAAATACGAGTATGTTTGATATTTGTAGGTATCTTACTTGGGTGTTTAAGATATTCTCGGCTAGTGTTTGATATCCAGAAAGTTGATATAAGTCCATGATAGTTATTAGTACTTATCAGTTAAAAATGAAAAATGTCCTGTCTTAAATAGCCCGAACACAATCTAACTTGTACATATTTTAGCTTACTTGGCCATTCATCTCAATTCCACGCGAGTATAACGAGGGGCAACAATATCTAGCAATAACAAAAAAGCATCAGCTAAACATGTCACAATAAATATATACAATTACAAATAAATAAAACATACATTTACAGCATTCAAAGAAAAGTGCTCTCTCGAAGCTTTGGACCGAATAGAAGAGATACTTCACAACAACGCGAGTGACTGGGTCGCCATCCGACGCTGCCACTCGCGACCTAATGGTGGTCATACTGGGTCCAATGATATCCATATTTTGTGATACGTGGTAGAATGATACCGATACCGACCGGTGTCCTAATGTTAGGGTATCTAGTTCTCGATTGTTTATCGTGTATTGCTACTGTTATTGGTAATACTATGTTGTTTATTATATTCAAGATACAGATATTTTGTGTGAATGGTTATGCTTAAATGGTCTCTGACAGGCTGGGTTGTACCTTTGTATCTAATTGATTATCACTAAGAAAATCTTTGATAAATCTGTGTTGTAAAAGAAGATTCATTGGTTTACCTCATGGATTTATCTTATTATTTTGTCTATTGTCCGAAAAATAGGCCATCAGTAGGTGTAGTACTCACCTCCTGGTGAGTAATTAATTTACAAACGACTAACGAGCTCGCACAAAAGCGTTCGTAAAATAACTTAAGTACTCTATACGTAAAGACAAGTAGTTTCAAAGCCATGGACGTCTTAATTGCAGAAGGATCAGTTCCACCGCAGTCAAAAGAAACATTCCTATCTTTGTCCAAATTCACAATTATGTGGTGGCTCTCAAAGCGGAGAGCACATAGTTGACATTAGCCACGGTCCAGACTTGGTAGTGTGTCGCTTTAAATAGCACGCGGCTAACACGCTGACAGCGGGTCGTAACTCGTAAGACCCGCGACAACACGCTGAAGTAAATAAATGAAAGGTGCTTGTTTATAATGTTACTCCGTGGTGTAATAAATGTTAAAATACGATGTGTCACTTTGACAGTTGTCTCTTTTCCTCCTTATCGACAAGCATGAGCAGTATAAACCAACATATGTGACAATGATCCTTTAATTTGGCTAAATTATTGAATTGACTGATTTGTTTAAACTGTTTGAAGATGAAAGAGTCAACAAAGTTCTTGTCGGTCCATAGTTTCCTGTTTCAAATCCACGGATTCATATTGATTATTGGTATTCCATTTACTAACTACATCTTGGTATACCGTGTCACGCTGTAAGTGGGGCATGAGTCAGAACGTGTCCCTACTCATGCCCAGTACTGTCTGACAATAGACAATAAGATGAGCACAATGCACACCGCACAAAGGATGACATAGATGTTTGATAGTGTCTTTAGAATGGCACTGGAAAGCTGCGGAGTATTTAATTAAAATATTTGCCTAGATTTTTTCTAAATTCTGCCTGAAACCCAAAGCTTTTGTACCGAAATCGACAAAAACTCAAACGAGTAATTTTTTTATTTTTTTACCTGTTGAATTACATCTAACACCAAAACGTCTAAAGCTTATACCGTGTCAAGCTGCAAGTGGGGCGGGCGTCGGAATACGGCGTCACGTGAACAGTAAGGCGCGCACAATGCTCGCCACACAAAGGTGTTACGGCACGAGCTCTCGATAGTGTCCCGCCGTGTCGCCGCTGTCCTACGGCCGCCGTGTTTAGATCAAAGAGTCTAGTTGCGTGACAGTTGTGATTACAAGGATGACGGTTATTGTCTGTACAAGTTATTGTTTGTATTCAGGTTTGTGTTTATTGAGGTGGCAACGAGGGACAATGTTATGATACAACTTTGTTACAACTAACTAAAACTCAGACAGATCTCTTGAAGTGAGTGAAGTTTTACCAAATAAGCAAGTAACCAAACTTGTAGGAATTCGACGAAATTAATAAGCTGGTCCTTATAGTTAGTTTAAAGATACTTCGCGACCACAACCTGAGACGAAGTGGTCGCGCTATGGATCTGCAAGTCTCCTGAAACTGTTTGTATCAAAGGCGAACTTGTGCACGTTTTCATTAGAGGTGATTTTCTTGAATATTTGCGGTGCTCTTAAACTTGTATAACGCTAATAAACTTGTCGGTTTTATTTAATGTTAGCGTCGTAAGTTAAACTTGGAACTTGCAGCGATTTGCTTTAGAAATGTTGGAGTCTCTTAGAAAATTATTAATTAATATAAGTGGAGTATTGGTGGTATACGTATTGAATTGGGACACTGGCACTGGGACTCTCTCTGTGAGATGGAGAGGACCGTAATCCAAAAAGTAATGGTTTAAATATTATACCTACCAATTTTGTCAATTCAGTTTAAGTCATATGTAATAGGGGGTGTCCGGTTAACCTATTATCAGCCACTGGTCACAAATCCAGGCTTCACGCTTGCTACTGAGAAGTTCCTGTGGATCTATGACCATTAATCGAGACTTGATAATTGAATTCGTCAAGACTTGTTGACTACTCGTTTATGAACATTTGAAACAGAGATTACAAAATAATAATCGACTTCAAAATTCTCACACTCATCAACTGCTATACCAAGCAGACGCAGACGTAGTTGTGTACTAGTTTTTAGCTGTTGTTGGAGACCTGTTGATGCTGTTGTGTCGGCTTCGAGAGCACTCGTCTTGATTGATAGCCACTCGGAGGGGCGCGAGTTTTTTGTTTGAAGTCATCTGCTTGTCGTTTGAATAAAAAGTTGTGATGAGTAGTTTTACTTGCGTAGCGTCTTCATTTTACATAGTTTTGAGTAAACAGATGATTAGTTATGATAAAAGACCGTTAAACCCTACATTTTTTAAATGCTTGAAAGCCTTATGACTTACACTTAGGATAAGCTGATGCAAAACATAAGTAACGATGCCAGTTTTATAGCTGACTTAAATGGTATCATCAGCAAACGTAAATAACTCCAAGATGTTTCTGCCAATTGAAAGGCTGAAGTTACAAACTGTGTTAAATACGAGCTCATTACAAGCTCTTAGGAACATTGCCTTCTAAAACACTAGACAATAAATTACTACGGTCTCTGTAACTTACATTTATTTGTTCGCTTTCCACTTTATACTCAAACAAGTTAATACAACATTCATTTAATTGTTTCAGGTAATTGCGACGTCTGGAGAGCTCAACATTTGAAATAAAGCCGTGAGTACACTGTCTTAGGACGAGTGGCGCCCATTGTAATTAAAATTTAATTTTAACGCCGACTCCGCCCGTTTGTAATTACGCACACGTTTGCAAGACATTACGCGTCACAGAATGCGCACAATGACATCAATATGCGTGAAACAGAGTTCAAGTTCAATTGAAATCAATGTTTTGAAAAAGATTGGGTCGTCCTCATCTAATACCTATATAGAGTTATGAGGAACAGGGTTAAAAGTTCACTCATCCTCCAAAGAAGAGGGAGGATCTTCCAACTAGACGGGTGTTTGTGTCTGATAGGCAACTGCCCGACGATTAATGTCGGGACGTAATGTATATGCTACTTGCGTGGTAAACTCTGCTTGCGCGATGCAGGATTTTGCGTGACGTCAGTGTGATGCGTAGTTCGCATGTGACGATGCAGATGTCCACACCTATATCTGGAAATCCCTGCAGTTCTTAAGTTCTGGGAAATGCTATCCAAAAAAGAAATATGAGAGAAGTTACGTTTACTGGGTAATAATACCGTGTAATCCACCTCGTCACATATCATGGCATCTTTTCGACTGATGAGAATGCAGAGAGTAAATAGCGTTGTGAATGTATAAATACTAACATCAAGAATCTCCTAAGTAAACCAGTGGACATGGATGTACCAGCCAATGTCGAAAATACACTTGAGAGCAATAAAATCGCACACCTTGTTTTTTTTTGAATCTGAATAAACATTTTTAAAAACACACACTCTAATTGAAAGTCTACCTCATTACCTTTCTAATGATATCAAATATAGTGTAAAAAATCCCCATTAGAGGTTTTACGGCACAAAACCAAACAAACGGGTAAAATTAAACAATTTCGATCTTTCAAAATTCTTGATCAAATTGTTTATTAATAAGGTGTATTCCCTCCCCGAGCCTTAATTACAGCTCTTAATCGGTTTTTCATGGACCGTATTAATTTTACCATGAAATCTTGTGGTATAGCCTTCCACTCCTTTTCAATGGCAAGTTGAAGCTCTCGGAGGCGCGTAGGAGCAGGGCTTCTTGCTCGAACTCTTCTTTTTAGCTCATCCCAGACATGCTCAATCGGATTGAGATCAGGACTACGAGCTGGCCACTCCATCGCGGTGATTCCAACGTCTTCCATGTAGTCGCAAACTGTTCTAGCGACATGCGGTCTGGCGTTGTCGTGCATTAGGAGAATATCTTCTCCCATAAGCCACGCAAGCGGCCTCACATGTCCTTCGAGCACTTCTTCGACGTATCGTGCAGCCGTAAAACCTCTTGATCTCGGGCCGGTATTCGCCCCAGTGATTAATACAATGTCAGTTTTAGTGTCCAACATTATGCCACCCCAAAACATACACGATCCACCGCCTAAAGCCACACGTTCGCTTATGCAGCATTGTGAAAATCGCTCTGATGACCTTCTGTAGACCCTAGAGCATCCATCATGACCATGTAATGTCATTCTGCACTCATCAGAGAACATAACAGACCGCCATTGGTCATACGTCCAATTTAAATGTTCCCTGGCAAATTGTAGTCGGGCTCGTCGGTGAGCTGTGGTCAATTTGGGACCATTTGCTGGGCGATATGAAGTCAGTCCTGCTTCACCAAGTCTTCTTCTGACTGTCCACCGACTTATACTGACATTGCGAACTTCTCGAAGCTCTTGTCCTAGTTGAACCGCATTCAGTTGCCGATTTCTTTATGACCTCGACACAAGAAAGCGGTCATCACGCTCTGATGTTCTGCGTCGCCGGCCAGATCCTGGTCGCCGAATGTATCCACCGGTCTCTTGAAACCTCTGGTACACACGACGAACAGAGTAGCGGCTCAAATTTAGTTGTCGAGCAACTTCACTTTGATTATAGCCTGCTTCGAGCAAGGCAATAACTTGAGCGGCTTCTGCGGGCGTGGTATCCATATTTTCCTTATGCTTTCAGTAGAGATGTTACCACGTTGACCTTCTGTTTGCAACTGATTAAAAATCCTTTTTTTTTTGTGTATGCCATCTCGTAGTTGACCTTGAGAGGTCGTGACTACTTAACCGGACTATCCTGTGGCTACCTTAAGCGGACTCAAAGCCTCCAGCCAGGGGCGTAAAACTACTTACATTACTAAGCGAACGCTCGCTAAGGGCACCCCCTGTGGGTTACGGACCTCGGCTTAGGGCGTCGCTGACGGGAGGACAGCGAAATGGGACAGGCTGGATTATATTATTATTAGTCGGGGAATTTAAAGCTACTGGCTCAGCTACGGCGCGGGCTGGCACTTCGTCGAGAAAGGGACGGGAATGACAGTTACGTCGGGGTCTTCGCAAGGGACCTCGGCGGCGAGGTCGGAATGTCGGTCTGTGTTTGTGCACTGTACTGGTCTCCCATCGGGATCGGTGAGGACATGCTTGGGACGGCGGGCATGACTGATGGAGGAGGGAATATAGCTAGCGGCCTTGACAACCAGAGGGTTGCGGTGATTTGCGGCGGTCTCGAAGAAACGCTTTGAAATGCGTTTCATAAACTGACGGATAGTGGGAATCCTGAGGTCAACGTGGAGGATTTCGTTGCGAACGTACCAGGGGAGCCTGTAATCCTACGGAGGAACTTTTTTTTATTTTATTTATTTATTTATTTACATACATAACGCTACCATTACAGTCTCCCAATTCGGTAGTGTAGTTTATTCACCATTCATAAAAAAAATATTTACAAGACTTGTTCTGGAGGTTCTGCACTCTATTGAAGCGAAGGGGCTTGGCGTGTGCAAATACTGCACTGGCATAGGTCATGATCGGGCGAATGCACGCTTTGTAGATAAGCAATTTGCACTTTAGTGACAATTTGCTACGTGCTTTTAGGACAAAGTGGAGTCTACCTAGAGCGAAGGCGGCGCGCGAACGAGCCGCCTTAATGTGCTCTGAAAAAGAGATGTGTTCGTCGAGCACCACACCCAGATATTTGGCTCGCTTCTCCCAAGGGATCGGCATGCCGAACATGGTGATCGGTCGAGCTTTTATCAAAAATCCAAAAAACCGACCCTTTTATACCTGCAGGTAAGGGTGCAAGTAGTGACAATGCTAAAGGGTGAATTTGGCTAATTTGGTGTACGGCTGGTTTCTGTAAGTTACGTGAAGGTCAATGATTTTAATTTTGTGTTTTTTAAAGCTAAGCTTGTATTCTTTAATTTTGCCTAATGATTTGTACTCAATATCTTTAGATTTAAGAAAAAAATCAGTAATAAACCAAATTACAAGGGGTGTGCGATTTTATTGCTCTCAATTGTAGTTTAAACTTAAATTGTAACCAACAGTTTCTGAATAGTATCGTAGGCTTATAACAAAAGCCTTAAAGTTGTAGTATGTGTACAAATTACGCGGTACAACAGTGTTGCACAGTGTACTGCGCAGTCAAAAGTGCGCCTACGCATCGGGGACGCAATCTGTTCGCATGCGCAAGGCCTCCCGTGGCCACAAGTACCCACTAGAGCGTAAATGAAAAATGGTATTGAGTGAATCACTGCGTTTACAGTTTACACGCGCTTTACATAGTTACACGATGCAAATGAAAGCGAACTGAAAAGTTGAAAAAATCTGTCCAATACATTTCATATTGAATCTGCTGAAATAGAAAATCATCAGAATCATTCTGAACTGAGTCTTGATTTAAGGTAACTTCGTCTAATCGAAACTCTAGTGCCGACTTACACTGGAATGTCGTTTGCGGTTCGCTTCTTTGCTTTTGTTGAATGTGCATTTACCATGTTATTGTTATTGTTATTGTTATGGCTCTATTATACATATTCCAACAAATTGGTCCACTTTGATTGAAAGGTACCCACCAATGGGTATAATGGCCAACATTGAATATCTTACACTTTTTTTGTACATGAATCAGTTTAGTTGCTTAATCCAAATTGAAACGCCATAGTTAACCGTATAATTCGGCGTTAGACTCGTTAACTCGTCCGTGTACGTGCTTATTATCGCTTGTTGCTACCTGCAAACCTTCTGTAGCTACCCACGTTGTAATCCTTACGACACCCATGTATTACAAGCCCACCAACTGATCCCCTATGCAAATACAATTCGCGCGTAACTGCTATCTCTTCACGAGACCAAATTTGAACCATTTCGTTTTTACTAGCACGCTCAGTTACACGTGGTTCTTTGTGTTTGGGCTGTGAAAGATGTACTTGTACTTTACTTTGTAATTAATATGTATGTAACCTAAGAAAATAGTGCGAGCATTCAAAATGTATGAATTCGTGATCATTTTCGACGCAATTCGTCGCTTATAAACTGTTAATAATAAAGCCGCATAGCAGAAAGTATTTGGGCAAAATGCAAATCGTAATATGTCCCGCAGCTCGGTGTGCCTTTTGGCATAAGACTCCTCCAACTGCACCGTGCTCTGACCTCTGCAATTCTGGTCCAGTATGGCCCCAGGGTCCACTTCCCATGTTGTTTTTGGACGCCCCCGTTTTCTAGTCCCGTCTCTTACCATACGGTCACATAAAATGTAATAATGAATGAATACAAGATTTCAGGATTGTAGCATTAACTCGTAGAACTTGGAGCTATGCGGGTTACAGTAACCCGTAGCAACCTAGTACAACGAGTATTTCTGTATAAACTCTAACTCTAACTTTCGAAGGTTATAATCAGTGTTATGAAATAAAGTCATACATAAAACAGAATAATTTAAACGACACACATTCCAAAAGTTATTTATATGAAATTTCTTTATTTTGTCATACTTAAGCCAAACATATAAATGACATTCAGATCTTATTCTAAAAGCATTTAACATTATGATTGGGTGCTTAGTGCATACTATGGCGCCTATATAAAACATTTACGAATACAAATAGTAATGTTTAAACTTTTTACTTGGTATGAATCAGAGGTATCACACAATTACTTACGTTAAATAAATATTGTACTGTACAGCGCGATGATTAGACACAAACGCAGTTTAATAACACTTTAATAACACATTCCAAAAGTTTATTTTAAACAGGGAACGTGTTTAAAATAAACTTCCTCTGTTAGACAAAAACTCAGCATCATTAATGTTGCTGAAACTGCGTGGTTTAAAAGTGGCCCGTCATTTGGTGACCACTTGCTGAAACATTAATGTTACATGAGCCGTACACCCTCACCAAATCATCCCCGGACCAAAAGTGAGATAGATTTAAGAAGGTTCATTGTCAACAAAGGTGTGGCTGCTACATCCATGTCCACTGGTTTACTTGGGAGATTCTTAATGTTAGTATTTATACATTCAAAACGCTATCTGCTCTTTGCATTATCACCGGTCGAAAAGATGGTATGTGACGACATTCATTACACGGTATTACCCTCTAAACGTACCTTCTCACATCAATTTTGTGGATAGAATTCTCCCAGAATTCAAGAACTGCAGGTATTTCCAGACAGGTGTGGCGGCATATACACCGCCACATGCAAACTACGCATCACACTGACGTCACGCAAAATCCTGCATCGCGCAAGCAGAGTTTACCGCGCAAATAGCATACACACAACGTCCCGACATCAAACGTCGGGCAGTTGCCCACCAGCCACAAACACCCGTCTGGTCGGAGGATGAGGGAACTTCACACCCTGTTCCTAACACCTCCATATAGCTATCAGGTGAGGACCAGAAGGAACCCTATCTTTTTCAATGCTATGATATCAATAAGACCCTTACGACGAAGCGGGTGTTTCGTAATGTTAATAACTTTGCATACAATTGTATAGAATCAAATTCTCCTAGCTGAACAGACAACTGTGCTGCTGGGGAGTTTATAACACCACTTCTTCTTCCCAGATAAAGCACTAAGAAGTGCTGAAGGGCGGGCGTTTTGAGGGACTGTTTTATGTAATTGTGACGTTCAAAAAGTGCTGATTCTCAGTTTGAATAAATGACTTTAGATTTTTGTTTTTTGACTTAACTTTTAAATTATTAAAAAGGTTGCTAGAAAAACAGACAGTTTTTTTTCGACGACCTACTATTCTCTATCCGAATTTATCAGCGTCTGTGGTTTTTCTGAACATTGTTATTTAATACCCGGTCCTTTTCTAACCACTTTTGAAGATAACGACCTGTCTAACGACGCGTTCAGGATTTCACTCACACGGGTTTACATGTTAACGCGTTTTTTATATAAAACGAGGGCCGATTTGTTTTGAAGGCTTTCTCGTTGGTTAAGAATAAATTACCGTGATTTAAGTCGTTGGAAAGAACCTTTGTGGTTTCTTGGTTTGTGTAACCATTGAACAAACTAGTTTTCTAAGTTTTCAAATATGCTTGTGCATTTAAAATAAGTTGTAGATACACTTTCACTAACTTGGGCTAAAAGAATAAAAAATCTCAGTAGACTGCGGCGTAATGTTGTAGAAGAAAACATATATTGTACTAACACAAAAATTCTACAGAAGCAATGTGTATTGTAATAAGAACGCAAGTGTACGTCACAATATTGTTCTGATGTCAATGTCGTGCTATTAGGCCTGCAGACCTAGCCCGACAGTCTCCTATCCCAAATGTACATAATAAATATGTAATATATATGTCCAAAAAAGCCTGCCCAAATGACGTTGTTATTTTAGACTAGAAAGATAAATAGAACAAAAGTTAGGACCTTGCCGAGCAAGGCATCATTTCAGCCGAAAGATGTCCACTGCTGGACATAGGCCACCCCCTACTAGCTCTACTAGCTGAGCTCCCCACTACAATACTATTACAAGAGACAATGAAATTAATCGACTTTTGGTGTTTGTACGAGTACCTATACAGACCTTTAAATTAAAGCAATAATTTAAAACACCAACACGCTTCGATATGATTACTAGTGAATTCACAAACAAACTAAATTATGACGCCATTACATTCATAACTCACGCGAAATAATTCGGAACTAGTAACACTATGTGTGAACGCCAAACAACGCACATTACTACATCTCCAAATTAACGAGTTCATGCTACCAGAACTACATTAATGGCTGAATGGTAACTGTGATAACGTACATACTAGTTTATTACGAGGGTTAATACTTAGAGTAAATGTAGTTGGATAGTTGGCTTTTTGGCCAGGAGTTCGATGGTGGCTGGCTTCATGATCTCGTCGATCCCGTTTCGTCTTGTAACTAAGCCCATATTCATACCCGAAGTTAAAAGTGGTTTCTCACTTCCCAATATTCTGTAAGAGTTACGTTATGAATACCAAAGTAAAAGGAAATGAGACGGTAATACCGCGCTGACCTTTATAAATGTTGTTCAAAATTAAAACTTGAGCCAGCCGTACGCGACGTTAGTGAATACCACGGTACATATGCGGACTATGTGGGAAATGGTAATGAAAGTGTCCCGAATGAGCTACGAATTAAAATTATGAATGAAGAAGCTGAACACGTCAAGGAGCCCGCGTTATTAAATTAATTCGTTAATTTATTCAAGCACGTGCTGATTATAAATATAATGTTTTGAATTCATGTTGATGTGCTAAACATTTTGGATGTAAACATTGTTATTATATTTGAGAGAATAATAACAAATAAACGAACCATAAGTAAATAGTTTCACACTTGATTAAAATACACGAGACACCAGAAACGTCGGAAAGCTTTTAAAACCAAGCAAAAAGATAAACAACGAGCAAAACTAGTTTAGATTCAACGAACAATGTTCGCGTAAACGTCAGGCAACGTTATACAAACAACGTATATGAAAGCCAGCCAGCAATTCGCTCACAACCAACAAAGTAACTTTAAGCTTTAGTTTCAAACTAATTTAGGGAGCGCTGATTCCGGAAATTGATGACTCAGTTAAATCTACATTTTGTATTCAATATCTTTGGCGCTTCAGAGGTAAATAAGATTATCTCCCGCCGTTATTGCTCCATATTTACAGAAGCCACTTATTTCTTAACATCTGCGATACCCCAACTCAACGATTGGAAAGCTTTTGTGGTAAACATTCTGTTGGTGAAACACGGTCGAGGAAACTTATTGTAAAAACACGCGCCTCCCAGCGATCCAAATACAGGTTGTGGTTTTATTGAATACGCTCACTAAGCACGAAAATATAGCACCTGTGTGATTAGTGGCGAGATTTATTTTCCTAGCTACTTTCAGTTCTAGTCAATATTGAGCCATTTTATGGACAAATTTTACATTTCTCCTCGGAAATAGTAAGCAGTCTTAACATCCATAAGCTTAGTAACTATTACTAAGCTGCTGCCCATTAACCAAGTTCTGCATACATCAGAACTCTGCCCAACCTAAACAGCTGAACCAACTTCAGTCCGCCCCGCCCCGCCCCGCGCCGCACCCTTGTCTTTAGTGTCCCGTCTGTTTCCAGAAGTAGTGTCTTTAATAAAGTGGAGTTGGAAGAAACTTTCCTCGTTACTTGCTTGATGAATTTTAATGCAAAAAGGATCTTGAAAATTACTCCAATTAGAGACTTTATGATCCAAGCGAACGTTGATTAAGAAGTTCACGTAGTTTCAAATTGCACTCATGCGGTGGAGCCGCATTCTGATTCAATTAGAAAAGGAGGAATAAATGTTTAGTAGTTTCAAAGTTAGTGGTTTTAATAATTTCAGTAGTGTGATAGTATTGACTATAGGTAAAATTAAGCGTAGTTCAAACTAAAATTAGCCGAGGTTACTGTTGTAACGGTTTTATCTTTCTACGCTCCACTTAAGACCCATTAACAAATAATTCCACGCAAAAAGTCCAATGAAAAATGACCAATAAAAAATAGACCAATCCCAAAACAAAAGAGGATCCCCTTGATAAATGTCAGAGAGTGGATCCTTTTGTGGCGGGCTTCGCTAACCGAGTGAGAAATTGTCGTCGCCTTCCACCAAATCGTCTTTACACCGTGTCTCTATTGAGGCAGGCTTCAAAGCCTCCCACGTGGCCCGTCGGCTCACCGTCCTTTATTTATGGGTTTTTAGATGCCTCGACAACTTTGAGCGATGAAACATTCTTTGATGTGTTCCCGACGATGCTTAAGACAGTTTTGTGTATGCAGATGATGTGTTCGTTTTCGAGACGCAAAATAAATTCATTGCTGAATTTGTTGGTTTTGTGTTTAGAACGAAAAAAGCAACGTAAGTTGTCGTGCATGTTTCCAAAACATGGCAAAGTAAAAACCGAGAATGTAAACCGTCACACGATTGTACGAGTATGGTTGAATGTATAAGGCCTTTGTCAAGCTTCGATGCGTTGTACAGAATATTATATGTACGAATAACATATCCTTTTAAGCAATTTGTAACCTTTTTAACACTGTCCAAATTAAGTACCAAAGGAAAATGTAAAACAAAAAAAAACGAAACAGTTTAACCCAATTGAATAAGCCGAGCCGAGATTCCAGTGAGTCTCTTGGTACCATCGCGCAGAAAATTGAAAAACCTTAACGAAAATATGTAAGAAAGATGACTCTGAGAGAAGACACCGAGAGGCGATTTGTCAAAGATAGATGACTCAACTGGGAGCTCCCAGATTGGATGTGTGTCTAGGAACGCCGGGGAGCCGGTTCAGTAGAATTCTAAAAGGTTTACACAGCTGCTGTAACTCGATGCCGGTCAGGAGGAGACTTTATTTCTTTTAACTTACAGCCTTTGTGGGACGTAAGTTGTGTTAGTAAACTTTTGCTGTTTAACCTGTTTTGACATTATCTTTCTCGACCAGCAGATCAATTTATTTTCCTCATACTCTCATTGAATGATCAATAATGTTTGAGACTTCCCTTATTTCTAATGCAAGTTCTCTTAACTCGAAACAGATCAATGAACAGATTGCCGACAACACCGCATCATCTAATACACGAACAATGGCGTCACATAACAAACTGAACCACGTTTCCGCCATCAAAGTAACAATTATTTGGTCCCTCTTAACAAGCTCGTTTGCGTACGTCCTGAGCTTTAATGTTGAGTAATAGGGGTCATTTTGTATTGTCTAGAGCCCGTTCAATGGCAAAATGTAAAGGGATTTGAATTCCCGATCAGTTTCCGACGCCACGTCGTCGGTCGGAAACGTTTGATGGTATTAAAACTTTGTTGTCAAGTGTTTCAGGAGATGAAATACCTCGGTTTGTGGTTAATACTGTTGACGACATCACGAGAGAATATATTAGCTAAGATTTATTTACTGTTCAGTAAATAATATGTTGTTACTAAGATTTGAAAGCAACTTTGAATAAGTACATATTACCTTCAGACTTGTCAACGCTGAAATTAATTATATCAAACAGCTATTTCAAAATGATTTATTAACACCTGATCCCTGACTATAAACCATGTAAATTTAACACAATGGTAGCAACGAACCTACCTGTGTACCCATATATTCTGTGCAATGAATACAACAGACAATAAACAAAGCTCGGCGCAAATGAAGCGAAACAATTGAAAACTGATGAAATGCGATTGAAAAGTGAATGGAGTGTGGCAAACAGAGCAAACGAACGCGGCCGGCTAGCGGACGCTCCCGCCCCGCAGCCGCCCCGCACACGGCCCGCTCACGCCCAGCAATATGAGAATGCTCCCTAATGTAGGCCACTGCGCGATCCATTATTCCATTTAACGACAAGTTTTGCAATGCTCGATTATTTTTCGAACTTCAAGAATATTGAGCTTTGACTTCGAAATATTTCCTTTCTCAGTTGCCTTCACAAGTTATTAAATGTTTGTTCGTAATGCCTTTGAGTAAAATGAAAGCTTAACAAAGTAAATAACTAACATTTCTGACTGTCAGCTTAAGCTGTAAGGGGAGTTAACAAGGTTGGGAGTGAGAAAGGTTTCTGTTTGATAGTTTACGTGCTCTGAGAGTTGAGCCCTCGAGGGATTCCCGAGCGACCTGGCACGTCGGGAGGTGAGAGGGCACAAACGGATTATGTTGTAAAATAATCAAGTTGACCATATGCTAACGTCTATTATAATGTATAAGCCCTTTGTTATCGTAACACCGTTATTCTTAGCTTTATGATTTTGTAATTTCTGTTTCTTTCCTCGTAAAATATTGTTGATTGAGGACACAAAGTTCGTTTCTAAAAGATATTGGGTTCATCGTTCTGACAATTTGATAAACCTTTTTTGCTGAAACGCAATTTTGGGAAGAATACAATGGTTTCTTAGGAGTTGGGACCTTCGAGGAATTCTTGGTAGATTGTTAAGATACCAAAGTTGGAATTTTATATTTGAAAGTTATACATAGTCGTAGGTTGATGTCTTTTAATGCAGTTCTTACGGAATTAAATAGTTGTATGTTTGTGTTGCTAAACAGCCTTATAGGACCTTATAGGACGCCTTAGGACTACTTACTAAGACTGAAAGAGAGAAAACTTGACGCCTTAATATGTCTCTTTGTTAAGTAACAGCTTGTTACTTTGTTAACACATTTGTAATGACTTAAGTTGTAATTAAGTCACTAAAACACTTGATACGTGTCTACCAGCTTTAAGATATACAAAACTTTTCTTAATTCATACACACAATCACTACGCTCTGGGTTTTCTTGCAAATGTTTAGGCAGATTTATTTGTTGTTCACCCACTACATAGTAGCCGGCACGTAACTTAGCAAGGTTTTGGCGCAGTCGGAGTAACTTCACGCATGTGCACTTAGTGCATTTTTTTCACTTATATTGCTTCTTACCATATTTTTTATAAAACATTTGTTTAGAAGCGAGTTAAATAAAGGAAAAAAAGCATCGAACGATTATAGCAGCTGGCCGTTTACTTAATTTTTTTTCATTATTTTACTGACACACAACGCACTGGCTTAACCGCTAAAAGAAATTTTGCGCAAGAGTTCCTTATACAATAAGGTTAGCACTAAGGCAAGATTTTTGAAAATAATGTAAGTTAAAACCACCGTCTGCTATCACGGCACATTGAAACATGCAAGCATATGCTTGGTAACCAATTATTCAAATTCAAATAATTTATTGTGGATCATAAGTTCATACGATGTTGTGTTAGTTACAGGTAAGTCTGCTGTGCCCCGTCATTAAGGCACACAAAATTCAATACATTAAAGTTAAAATACAATACATCAAATCTTCATACTCTGTTAAATAGACCAAGAGAACGGTATTGTTCATTCCTCTGGAAACCTTTTTGTACTTACGCTGGACAGATTACCAGTGCCTCCATCGGGAAGCACTAGACTAATAATCATATTTACCTTTATCTTATTTAGTGCCGATTTCACCAATGAAACTGAACGCGATCAGCACATAAATTATATTTTAAAGCTGTCAGTGTCATTATTGTCTATGGAATATGGACACTGACAGCTCTTGAACGCGTTTTAGATGTGCTGAACGCAATCTGTAACATTGGTGAAATCGGCACTAAATAGGAGAAGCTTTTCAAAAAGAAGCCTAGTTGTAAACTCATGTATGTACTATGCATCTATGCATTGTTTAGCAAACACGATCCATCAATAAGGAACAACGTAAAGTGCCAAAAATCCAGTACCTACCTATACTAAACGAAGTTATCAACTAAAGTTCGTGTGACGGAGAAGCTTAGAACTTAACAAAATACTAACAAACAATAATCTAATTTCGTTTTAAGTTTAACACTCTATTCAGCATCATCCCAAGAAAATGTGAACTTTCAATAAATTATAGGATCTCGCAGACAACCTTACTGACTTACTCCCATTTATGTCTATCTGAATCCCATTTTAGCCTACATTTTAAAGCCAAACAAATAAAACCGCGCCAGGTGTGATCAATCTTTACGCCAGTGAGTAATGATCCTTACTGCAAACTGCAGATAATGCGCTGCCTCAGACTGCACAGCACAGCTCATTGTGTGCCATGACGGATGGCGGCTGACAAGCTCACCGTGTTGGGCTCAGAGTGAACAGCATTATTGTACTTACGGTGGAAAGTTGAATGTTAATGTGGAGGAAAGTTTTAAAGTACACATTGGCATATTAAATAACAGAGTTGTTTAAGAAAATTAACTTTTTTGTATTTTATATGTGTAAAGATCGTTTTACACGCACGCGTTTTTGGACACAGCTAATCTATGCATTTGTAGGTAAGTAAATATTCCCAAATCTTTGACACTACGAAAGACCTCAACCAAAATGAGATAAGTGTAGGTAACTAATGTCTTCACATCACTATCATCAAATCAACCGAAAGCCGTCGTCTGTAGCACATAGACCTCCCTCCCCCGCACGTCGCCACACCAACCGGTCCTGTGCTTCTCGCGTCCAGCTTATTCCCACAATTTCTACAGGTCATCGGGTCATCTTGAGGTACGCGGTGGCTATTCCAGGTCCTTTCGGCCCCATCTTTCCTGCGAGCAATGAGCCCGGCTCCACTTAATTTTGGCTTCGGGGTATGTCGGTAAACATGGTCTTCACAATTTCAGGTATTATTTGCCTCCGTGCTCGATTTGCCAACCATCACTCACGTCACTTGAACCACCCAGACCTCCCATGCGCATTTTTTTTCTATTAAAAACATTCCCAACGTTCTCAATTTTAAAGACAATTATGAAAACGTATGTAAAAAAGATGTTCAACAAACTAACTGTAAAACAAAAAACACCCGACACAATTACTTTTTTTTTTCCTAAGAACTCTCTCGATAAAAGTCACATTTCAAACAAAACAGTTCAACCGTTTGGGAGCTACGATGCCTCAGACAGACACACAGACACACGTTAAACTTACATCACCCCTTTTTGTCCGTCGGGTGTTAAAGAGACAAAGACTTCCAAAAACGCAAATAAACGAGTTCAACTCACTTGAAACAAATAGGTACTCAAACATTTAAGAAAACATCTTTGAAATGAAAAAAGTTTTTGAATGACCGGGACCTTATCGGCGCAAGTTAACGAATAATTTTCTGAGTAAAAACTCCTTATCAATAATGTTTCTTCTAAATCGGATAACTGATGAATGTTGAGCTATTGGTCAATTAGGATCGCCCCACACTTGGCGAGGAACAGATAACTGGGCGATATTGTTGAATTAACTTGTATTACACTCATTTTGTTTATTGCCGCTTAATGACACGGGGCTTATGGTCGTCTCAACGAGGTATCAGTAAATTGAGACAGTATATGAAGTTTAAGTATTAGATGATGTTTTACTGTTAGCGTCGGCCTGGCAGCATTACAAAGTCTTTCAAACTACTGTAAAGTGAACTGCTTTAGCAATCAATTGTACTAGCTACGAGTGATTTTACAAACATTTTTTTCGCCAATTTTTTTATTAAAACTTGCAATACCTATTTAATCTCGAAGTTAAAAGCAAGAGAAACACGTCAAAGAAAAAGGTAAGTGAAATTGAAAGAATTGAAAAAAGATTATCTTAATTGTGGCTCGTCGCGACCCGCCGGGCACCCAAGCGCGCGAGTGCCGCCTTCAAAGAGACGCTCAATTTCCGATCAGACATCACTCTACCGATCGATCTGCTAGATAAATATCTCGAGAAATTAGCTATACGAGTCCTGATTGATCGCGCGATACTTCGATATGAGTCCTGATTGGCCGGGACGACGTCTTGTGATAGTAGCGGCCCATTGGTGTATTGGATTTGTGATTGATGTGTCATTGGCTGCGATGATCCATTTGCGTTTGACATGTAATAAGAAGGAAATGGTTGTGACATGAAGAATTAAGGACTTGTTACTGATCGTTTGCCATTTCAAGATTTGGTCTTGATTTTTTAAATTATTTTATGATCACTTTTCCAATGTGTCCTGTCCGTGCATCCCACAAGGAAGTTACAGTAACATTCAAAGCACCATAACGACAGTTCAGAAGTGCTACAGTGCTATTGTTTTATTCCAACAGTCCTCCAGGGGTGCAAGTTGAGCAACTTCCAAGATATAATCTCAATACATATATTCAAATACATTTATGTAGGTATGCGATGCACTCTGCCTCCCGCTCACCTCGACTCATCTCATATTCATAATATTATTTTAAAATTGAAATACAGTAGCTATTTCACTGCGCTACGAGAGACTGCTATATTAAGGTTAATTAAAAAGAGAGAAGACAAAGCACTTGCTTGGGATTGCATTGGAGAAAAATATAGAATATTTTCTTTGTATTACGAGAGGATTTTCTTTCTTTGCGTTTTGAATATGATATTGCAATTACGTGTTTCGTTGTTTTTAGCAGAAGGCTTTTCAGAATCAGTTTTTTTGTGTGGAAAATGTGCCTGAAATAAAAATATAAAGGATACAATCGAGAGATAGTAGAAGTAACAAAATTAGTGTATTATATTTAACTAAGTATAATATTTTCATTATAATAATATACTGAGTATGTCTTTCTAAGACTACACAACAATTCATCGATTTCTATATTTAACAATAAAAGTATTTCAAAATATGTATGTATACGTACGAAATATTGACAAATTATACAACAATATATAACAAAATAATTCCAAAAAGCCAATTTCATTCACATCCATTTTATGTCAAAATTCTTGAATTCTCTAACTTCAGCGATTCTCTCATATTTGTCGCATCGTGTATTACAATATGTCGGAGCGAATGATTGACTTTGCGCGTCGCGTCGCCCCGAATCTTATTGTAAACCCAACAGTATCGGATGCGTCGCTGGGTTCTTGTTGAGAACGCTGAGAAAGAAGTGGCTCGCTCTGAACAATGCATATTTCATGGATCTTGTCAGAGGATGTAAAGGGAACATTGCGTTCTGCTGTCGACTCCATGTTTGGATTCAAATAAATAAATGGGAATAATGGTATGTAGTACGGAATTAAGGGATCTTGGTTTTATGAAAAGTAATCGTTTTATCATTCAAAGGTATACATTAGACAAAATTAAAAAAGCGCTAGCTGTCCCATCGACTACATTTGGGCAGTCGGAGAGCCACTTCGTTTTGATAGTTTAAACTGGTTTTTATTCATTTTGCCCTTGCCTTCTTCCCATGGGGGAAGGCAGACACTACAGAACGCCACCTGCTACGATCCTAACACACTTCTTTTTCCTCGTTTACGTTCTTAGATCTGGTCATAACTACGCACCTGATCTGTCTGAAGAACATTACCATTAAGGTCACTTTACTACACTGCTAAAGGTTCTACAACAATCATATAACTCGGCAGTTGGACTCGCACTATTAACATTACTTTAAACTTTACATATTATTTACTCTTGCAGACGAAATATGTGAAATCTAAAAATGATCTACTTTAATGGAAACTCACTAGATTTACAAAACGCTATCGGAAATTAACTAAGTCAGATCGAAGCGTGTTTAGTGCCTTACCCACCGCACGGAAAATCCACCTTAATCTCGTCTACATAACGTATATAATCCCTTGCTTGAACACCAAGCACTGGCTGGAAATAAAATTAAGTTATTCAACCATGTATGTGTATGTTGTGATGTTGTGATACATAAGTTATACGTAATGTGATCATGCTCTGGAAGTCACATTAATATAAAAACCGCAGGATTTTGTCTATAAATAATGTTTGCTAGGTAACTTGTGTTACTATTTTGTGTTACACTTATAATTATCATTATAAACTTGGTAAATAAGAGAAGGATATATTATAATTATGGTTCAGGAACTTAATAATTTTTGCTAATTTATTGACTGCGGAGTAGTTCTTGTAGATGACAAGGTAGCAAGTTAATTATCTCCTATTTGTCTATCTGATCTATCTCGTAGCGAGTCAATGAGCGTGAACGACATATCACAACACAACATTTAAACAACCATAAAATAATAGAAAGCCAAGAATTTAATTTAACGTCCAACTCTAAAAAACTCCGAACCGCTCACTCACAGACTATGCACGAGTCAAACTATGAAATGAAAATGAAATATCGGAAGCATTCCAATTACTCGACCGAATAAAAAGCGCCGGACGCTCGCTCCCGCGCGCAGGAAGTTATTCAAAATATATTTAACGGATCGTCGAGATTGTAGCCATGATGAAATTACGAAATACCGCAATCGGCACGTCTGTCGCGAGTGTGTGCGGAACATTACGCCTCCACAATGAACGCCTCCCTCAATAACGTAGGAACGTAAGATCGGGCGCGCGCCTGCGAATGACTGCGATTGTAGGTACACGAATTTTAATTTTGTTTCAATTGTTTCGAGCAGATGTAGGCTTTAGTATAAAAACTTTAAAGTGTGGGAGGTATCCCTGTTTGCTTTGCAATAGAAATACTTGGATTGGTTGTACTTTCACATCGGTTTTATAGTGGCAAAAATATTAGATTTTAGCTAAACCCTGTTGCATTCAAAACACGTTAAAAAAAACCGGTACTTAAAATTACAAACTAACCTTTTGAAATGATCTACCAAAAAAAAACTGTTTTACTTATCAACGTACGTTGGTAAAATTAATAACGTATCATACGTTTGTTATTTTCGATTACGCAACTCAATTTTGAGTAAATAGACAATTGCTTCATATTTGTTTGCAATAAACTACAAGCGTTGTGTCATCGCGCTTCTCTTTCTTTTCTATGCAGTCTGACAGTGACCGCCCTTTACCTCTTGCCAGCGTCTTAATTAGTAGGTATAAATACAATTTCCATGTATTCCCCTTATTGTAAGACCTGTAAGTTCACTGAAGACTTCGACCTCTTGTAGTCTAATGAAAAGGAACAAATTATAATCGCTTCGAATCCTTTTCTGAACTCTATTGAAATTAAATCTTTTCTGAAACGCCTGACAGCGACGACGTCTGATAGGATCTTAACTTGTGTCAAAGAAATATATTGAACGGTTTGTTCAATCCTCTGACGTTTTGACAGAGTTTTTATTCAATTCATATTGAGACATTCTTCTGAAAGAATTTGAGTTTAACGTCTTGAGCACAAATAATATCTTCTTTTACTGTCGTTTCCACGACCGCAGCCTTCAAGTATATGAGAAATAAGAAAAGCCCGTCTCGAAAGGTCCGCAGTCCGGAGTCCGGGATCAGTGGGACTCTAATGTTTGCGCTAACTTTTTTGGTTTACTTAAGACACTCTTCCCGAGACTTCGTCGTCCCTTGCCGATTTGTTTTCGGATATTACCGAGTTTCCAATTATTTATGAAATACCTACCAATTAGGCGAAAACTTTTATTAAAATACACAGAAGAAAAGATTTATTTTCTCTCGAGTTTAAAATACGAAACCTTGTTAGTTTCGCAACTTCTCTCGCCTCACGAACAAGTTCATTGAAATTTTGTGTTTCTATGTGGACTTGTTAGCGCTCCACGGGACGAGACGGGAGAGATACATTTTAGAGGAATCTATTAATTGCACCGAAACCTGTGCTCTCAAAGAGATATTCAACTGAAACATGTTTCGAATGTTTGTAAAATTAATTGAAACAAGTTATTACATTTATAGAGAGCTATTTATTTTACACTCAACAGAGAGAAAGTTACTTAGGTATAAAACTTACATTCGCATCATATCGTCTTTGCTCATCAGCATGACGTCCTTGTAGGACCAGCGGACGAGCATGTCGGTGTCCAGGTACGTTAAGTCGTCCTTTTTCATAACCATGTCGGACATGTCCACGTCCTTGATGGTGTTGGACAGCCCCAGGTCCTTTCTGAACACCATCACGTCGGTGAACTTCATGTTATTGGTGAAGAAGTTGGTGATGTCGATCCACCTGTCGAAGGGGAATCCAAGCGGCATAGTGTCGAAACAAACGCTCCAGCGACAAGTTCTGCGGTCCTTCATGATGGTCATGTCAACGTAGGGCACCACCAGGTTGGTCTTCACAGGGGTGATGATCACGAACATCTGCAGAGGCACACCGCCAGAACGACCCAGAGGTAGAAGGAGCCTGTGCGGGAAACCAACGCGAGTCTTGAACCACCAGCTCTCAACGTCAACGGTCTTGCTGATCATGCCAACTGTGTCTACCATGTTGTTGAGAAGGCGGCGGGTCCACGGCCTCTGCTCGATGACGCCGTGCATCTCAAGAGAGCTGCGGACGATGGTGTTCTTACCAGTCTCCATTTTGTACATGAAGGTGTCGATCTCAACCATGTCGAGGCGTTTGTCGTTGACGCTCATGAGGCGGCCCATGCAGTCGTATTTGGGACCGATGAAGATACGTACGACAGCGTCGACTGTCTTCTCAGAGGTGACATCAACGGTGATCTTGAAGGGGTGGTGGTTAAGGCGGCGCATGCGTGCAACCACGACCAGGTCGGAACGCTTCTTCTTCAACTCGCCGTCGTCGAGGAATACGGCGTTGGTGATGTCCATGTCGTAATCATCCATGAAGGTGACGAGTTTCTCGGTCGTAAAGCGGTCGACCTTGACGCCGTGGAAGTCGATGTCGTCGCGGGTGTACTTGGGCATCATCTCCTTAAAGAGCACGAAGGTGTCGCTGACGCGCTTCATCAGCCTCCAGAAGACAGGGTCACGCAGACAGGTTGTTTCCATGTCCAAAGCGGTGGGCACGTACGTGTACCTGTTGACAGTGATGTTATTATAAACTTGCTATACGGAACTACAACAAAACTTATCTATCTCTTAGTGGAGGTACTGCTCGATTTTCGCGACCAATTTTATACCCAATAAATTTCATTTTCCTTCAAAATTGAGGTCATGTTTATTTTAACCACTTTGTCTTACTTTCCATAGTTTCCAATTTAGCCCTGATGTGCCATCGCAAAAATTGTGTTAAGAGGCGACTGATTGGTTCTGACTGGGGGGATATAATTCCCCCCACATCCATGCAGCTGAAATTTATTAACGAAATGACCATTTTATACGTTTTTTTTACAACTTTGACATGTTCTAACTTTTGACTCCGTCACAACTGGAGCAGCTGACGCTCAGATCTCTTATGCACTAAGGAAATACTATCTTTGGTAAGATTTTCATCCGGTATAAAATTACTTTTCCTGACTTACGCCACCGCCCGTACTACAAGAGTATATGAAAGTGAGAGGTAGATATAGGTAGAAGTGCACTCATTATTTACCGACTACTTTAAAAAAAACCTCTTATAATATGGGAAAAGGGCAAGAAAATAATTATACTGTCTGAAAACGGTTGAAACTCTGCAAACGAAATCGCATTAGACTCGTAGAGTCAGCTGTGTCGTACTTACTTGTCAAAATTGTACACGTTGTAGCTGAGCATTTTCTTCATCAAGTGCATCAAGTGCAAGCACTTGACGTCTTTGCCGACCAGTCCCGTACCACCCAGCACAAGCCTGGCCAAGTTCTCAATGTCCTCGGCCTTCTTCAGGCTGATGATAGTTCCGTCGCGCTGCAGAAATTAATACCATTGAGTAAAGTTTCAAAGACAACAAGATTTAAGTAGTTGAACATCAAATCTTATAGAATACTTACGCGCTCAAACTTGCCAGTAAGGATTCCGTCACGGATTTTCCTCTCAACATCGTCTAACAAACGCTTCCACTCAAGGTTGTCCTTAGTCACCACGACCATGTTGTTGCTGCGCACGGGCATCTCGTCTCCAGTGTGCAGACGGATCTTGGGCCAGTAGCCAGTCTTGAGAGGTTCATTCCACATCATGGTCTTGATGTCGCACATCTCGTGGGTGAGACGTTCCAGCCTGAGCCTGGCCAACAGCTGCATGTAGGCGTAGCTCATGATTTCTCCGCGGCGCTCCTTGTTTACGGTGTACATGTCGTCGGTCATCCAGAAGGGGTAGCTCATGTGTAGGTAGTACATGTAAGTGTTGAGGTCGATGTCCTCGGTGAAGTAAGAGATGCGGTCGTCTTCAGTAAGTGTGCGGCGGACTCCCTTCCGCCAGTCAATCACGACCAGGTTCTTGTCGGTCACCTTGATACCATAGTAGTCCATCATAATGGGGTCAGTGACTGCCTTGGTCATCTTCATCATGAAGGCCTTGTTGATGACATGGCTGTCGACGAAGAAGTAGGGGTAGATTTCATAGGGGGCAGGGAGGGTTATGCCGCGGCAGTCTGTCCTGTGGAACACGCATGCAGTGAGGGCATACACGAACATGCCTCCGTTGATGCGCTCCCTTAGCCAGCACGCGGTCCTGATGAACACGTCGAAGTCCTTGGCGAAGAACAGGATGTTGAAGACCTTGACGGCCTGCTCGATGTGTAGCTCATTGGTGTGGACGAATACCTCGCCACGGGGGAGCATGCCCATCTTGAACGTGTCGATAAACTTCTTCACGACATCTGTCTTCTGCAATATCACATTGAATTATTAGCATAAATCGGAATGGAAATTCTAGTATGATTAGTCTGATAAAGTAAATGAGTCTTACCAAGTACTTGTCCATGTTCTCTTCGATGACCCACTCCCTGGCGACGTCCCGGATGTCGTCGTACATGGTCGGCTGCAGGATGTGGTTCAGGAGTTTCATGATGCAGAGCTCCTTCATCTTTATGTCCATCGTTGCTGTTCGAACAAATATACTTTTAGTCTTCCACGAGTTTCGTAATATTTTGAGAATTGAAGTTCATTAAATTGCTCCATGAGTGCCCACGTTGTGATGTTCAGAATAATAATATCAAATGTCAATTAGGATTGCGAAGTCTTGTTTCAATTTAGTTTACCTTCAGGGCTTAATATTGTTTTGGCATTTGGCTGAATTCTGTTAAGGAAAAGGCTTCGAAATTGTATGAGTTGTTTGGACTACTTTGATACATATTACTTTAGTGAATCAGTTTGAAAGCATTTCTTTGTCAAAACTCAACTCTTTGCTTTGTCTTAATTCGAGTAATATTTTACACATTATGGCAGTAAAAACGAAATTGAAAAGAAATGTAACTTATCTAATTATGCATCTTCTAATATACCATACAAACAAATTTTCATAGGTAAATTTACCACCGATGTTTGCCACAGATGTTTGTCCGCGCATCACTTCAAAGTGGTTGCACCTACATATTTGGCAAATTCTTTTTTTTGTTGTATTTGTAATTGTCAGGACAAGGTTTGTATGAAAGAATATATTCAAAAAATCTTATTTAAAAGTGAAGTTTGTATGGAAGTTTGAAAGTTTGTATGGAAGTTCGTCATTTTTGCCGATGGGAATTCCCATCTGGCTCACGAGTTGTACAAAATAATTGAGATTGAAAAATTGTAAAATTGAAACTCACCCATTTTGTCCTTGCCAATAAACACAGTAGTGTCATCTTTGATGACGATGGCTGTCGCCACGGCCACAGCGGCCAATACCAGGAGTACTCTCATGTTTGATGCCGCTCCACAACTGTGCCCATCTCACCTCACACCCACCTTTTATACCGACCCAACTAGTTGTCTCAGTATCTCCGTGCGCGTCATTATCAATAAATTGTTGTCATTTTCGTGATAACCTCTTGAGAGTGTTGATGTCCTACGCCAGTGCTTAGAGGCAGTTCAGGATGTTTTCCGAACCCTCCTTGTGAAGGTGTCGGACAGGTGCGAAGGCACGTCGCTAAAATTACTGCGCGATTGGATGAAAAATTGTGTATGAATACTCGAGTATTCTTTATGTTACCAAGATGTTATGTGTAGTCGGTGAATTCTGGTACACTGTAGCAAAATAATGCGGAATCTTGATGTTTCATTTGAACCGTTTCCTCTAATGAGTTAAGTGGATTGCTCGTGCCTGCTCAGTCACGTTTGCTTCGTCGCGGCGAGACGGACTTCAGAGAAGCTATCTATCATCCTCTCAGTTCTTACAAGCATGTTTCACTACTTGGAGAAAAGGCTTCAGTGTCAAAGAACTCGTAAATGTTTTAGTTTTGATGCGGTCACATGATGTGAGCGCATAGCTATATATTTGTTTTTTATGTAACTTAGGCCCTACAGCAACTCTTATTTCTAAATAGAAAATACGTGTTCTTAAATAGTATGTCCCATATATAAACAGATAAAGTGCATAAAAATAAAAATCACACAATTATGTCTATTTGAACTAAAGTATAACATTTAAGGCATTCTGATAAATGTCGCGGTTTACTTTTCTAAACACCAAAAGAAGCCCTATTTCTTACCTACCTAAGCTTTTCTAAACACCAAAAGAAGCCCTATTTCATACATACCTAAGCTTTTTATGGTAGTTTGACTATGTTCACGTTATCCCCCATAGTTTATCCGAACAGCCCATTAAATTCCCTCCTCACATGAATCTCTGCGGCCTCAACCTTGGCTTCCCGACACGCGTATGTGTACGCGAGCGGCCGCGAATCTATTAATATTATAGCTGTTTCGATTTCCACAAAGATCTCCACATAAAATATACTCATAGATTATTTACAAGCTCCGACATTAGCCCTCGGGGAATTGCTGGCGATTGAACGGGATACGGACCTCGGTATCAGCTAGGCAAACGACGAATATATATGTGACGAATTGCTTTGAAAGTGGGTTAGTTAAGTTAGGTGTTCTAAATTAGTCATATAGCTTAATGTTGTACTCAGAATAATCCAGAAAGCATGTGTCTGTGCTAACTAAAACTATACCAATTCTACTGTATAAGACACTTCTAATATGATTTTTTTGACGATAATATGTTCTTACGCAACAGTTAGTGCTCATTGCTAGAAGCAGTACCTATAGCGTAAGATCAATTTCCCATTCGCCAGCATTGTCCCATTAGCATATGCTTGTTGTTTTGTTCTGTGCGAGTAATAGACAGCCCCCAAAATCGTCCTTCCTCAACTACCGCCTCTTTAAGGTTTTCGTAGCCAAGTGGCAAAAACGGAATCCTTATAATTTCGTCATGTCCGACTGTCCGGAAGTCGCACAGCCAGTTTATACGGAGACTTTTTGCATAATATATGAAAATTTGAAAGAAAGTGTATTGTGGTACAGTTTTTGTCCCGGTAGCACGTTCACGTGGGATGTTTGCAGACGTCCATGCGGGCGATGCCGCGGGCAGAAGCTAGTGCGAAAATAAAGAGTGTATCAAATAGTTAAGTACCTACCTACATACCTATGTATGAGAAAGTGTTTTGTTATGCACTGCGCCTATCTAAACGAGGTATGATACAAAACTTTATCGAACGTGTTATTGTGCGGACGAAGTAAACACCCATTAATTCCATACGATCATCCGAGCTGTTAGTGTTTGTGAGTGTATGTGTAGGAGATAGAACTGTCAGGCCTCCGTATACCTACACGGTGGAGGATACAGTGGAGGTCTGCCTAGCTTGGGCGGAGCACCGCCGAGACCTCGCGGTGGGATCGGCGGCGGCGATCTCTCGCGTCCGGCCCTGGTCCAGGCCATGGTACGGAACGAGAGGGAATGGAAAGCCGTCACCTCCTTCTGCGAAGCAGTAATGCTTGCGAAGGAGGAGGCGGAGCGCGTGAGGGAGAGAGCCTTGCGCCCTCACGCCCTTAGTCGCCGCAGGAGACGCCCTGGGCGTCGGGAGTCGCCTGCAGATTCCCGGCCACTAACGCGGGCTTGCGGACGGCGAGCATTGGGTAGCTCGCCGTTCGGTAAGGACCAGGCCCGGGTCGACGGCGCACAGTGGTGGGGTCCAATAGGTCCGATGCCTCAGGGTCGCGGAGACACCGTGGCCCTGCAACAGGCAACTGAAGGAACATGGTTGGGTTTTAGTCATTAAAAGTCAGA
Organism: Dasypolia templi; assembly: GCA_963555695.1. Taxonomy (NCBI): domain Eukaryota; kingdom Metazoa; phylum Arthropoda; class Insecta; order Lepidoptera; family Noctuidae; genus Dasypolia; species Dasypolia templi. Next base: position 898,025 of record OY743148.1, on the reverse strand, counting down.
CACGCCCTCCCGCACCACCGAGAGCGGGAGAAGTCAGTTGTTGATTTCCGACCTAAACAAAAGGCCCCCGTATACCTGCTTATTACACAGAACAGCCTCGCGCAGAGCCCTACGTTTAGTTACAGGTAACTTTTTAAAATCAAATCAAATAATTTATTCGCATAGAATGCAGATATTGTACAATAAAGTTGTATTAATAAATATGGTGAGCCGGGTACATTCTGCCTGAATATTGGCATGCAAAATTTCAAAATTTCACTATCAATAAGCATAAATGCATAAAATTATGAAATATAGTGTTTACCAATATATAGTGTGCACCAATAAATTATTTAAACAAGTCAGAAGTGTATAAAACAATCTCAATAATATTAAACTGTTTTGATGTCACACATAGGGTCATTAAAAAAACCGCTTAACATATAATAACATTTCTGAATCAAAAAAGCCTTAAGTTTGTTTTTAAATTGTTGAAGGACACCCTTCAACAATTTAAAAACTTTTTATGCTGTCCTGTAGTTTATTAAATATTATTGGGCCCATGCAGAAAACACTTTTCCTAAGTAGTGCTGTTTTATAGCCGCCGATAGTTAAGAGGTTTTTGTATTGACTTCTCACAGGACCTTTCTTGGAGTCCGAGACTTTAGCAAACAATTCTATATTACTTTTTACAAAAATTGCCATTTCAGAAATATATAACGACGGAAAAGTATGAATTTTCAAAGACTTGAATAGAGATTCACAACTATCTCTACGTTTAAGATTACACATAGCTCTTATACAACGTTTTTGGGCTTTAAATATGTTATCTCTTAGGCTGCAATTACCCCAAAAAGCGATTCCGAACCTCAATACCGATGCGACCAAACCATGGTATGCTACTAAACTAGTCTTTATGTCAACTTTTTTTGTCAGGTTAAAAAGAACATAAGCTGCAGTGCTTAGCTTTTTGCACACCTCTTCTGCTTGCGGTTTCCAAGTTAATTGATCGTCTAATAGAATTCCTAAAAATTTCGCGACCTTTGTTTTCTTGATCACTTGTCCATTGTACTGTACATTAACGTTCGGTGGTATTGTACGTTGATGAAAATGCAGCACGTTAGTCTTTGGTAAGTTTATTACTAGGTTGTTCTTATCTAGCCATTCAATAATATTTCCAAGGCTAATGTTGATATCCTGTTCATAATTATGAATATTTGTACATTTTATAAGAATTACGGCGTAATTTTTCCTTTAAAATGGTTACAAATCGGGCTGGTTGGTCGGGTGTGAATTATATGACGGCAAACTATGCTGCTTGCTATCCTTACTAATATTATAAATACGAAAGTCATTACGCTTTTACGCTAAAACGGCTGAATGGATTTGGATGAAATTTGGCACATGGGTAGACGTAGAACATGACCTGGAGAAGGACGTAGATTATAAAACAAAGTTCTTATAACAAACAAAACATGGTGTTTAAGAGGAGAGTGAAAGAACACTATCTTTCCACTGTGTCATAGTTGCATTTGTATATTATATGTATATGTATTTATTTTTATCGCTTTATGGTTATATATATATTTAGTGTTATTTATTTTAGTATTATCTATGTATGTTTAGTATATCAAGTATATTTTGACATTGTATTTTTTTTTTACATTAGTGAATTGTTTCGTTTTTATGTATTTTGTTTTTCTCTTTTATTCTTACACACGTTGTCTATATCTATTACATACTCTCCTACTGCAGGTACGAACTTTTCTGTTCTCTTAATTCTTCTTGTTTGTTTATACATATGTGTGTACATAAATGGTTTAAAAAAAAAACATGACGTCATGTCTCTTTCGTCGTTGGTCTCACACAATCTACCCGTAATGTATCACGCCCGAAAGCATAATCAGCCTGCATAATGTTCCGACTGTTGGGACACAGGCTTCCTCTCCGTGAGAGGGAGTGGGTCGTAATCCACCACGCGGGCCGACTGCGTGTTGGTAGACGTGATGTCTTCGAATTTTTGGTTCTAAGACATGTTGGTTTCCTCACGATGTTTTTCTTTCACCGTTGTGAGAGCAGTATGATGAAATAATTCACGCCCGTAAGACTTACCAAAATATAAAGATTTTTAGAAAACCTAGAAAAAGACTATATCATAGCTTCTCCTGTACGACCCCAGCCGTGCTTATCACAACTGGACCAAACCGGACTTCCTACCTCTATTCTAAGCTCATTTACCTCTTCAAATATGACGCACACAACGCTCCGTATCACAACTGATATCAGATGATATCGCGGTCAACTTAGAAAGTGTTACCAGCTTGGCACCGAAACATATAACACGCTACAATGTAACTATCACTTGTCAGCTGACGAAATAATAACAGACGTCGATAAGCTCTGATAGTTTTAATTTTGGGGTTGACTTTGTTGGGCAGGTTATCATGCTCACGTGGGTATGCGAGCATCTGTATGATACTAGTCCGAATTGATGCACTCCTAGAGTAACCATTTCGATATCATCGTTATCCATATCCTCCTCATATCCTATTTAGTATTAGTAGACATTTCAACCGTCACGGAAAACAATTGTAAATCAAATTGACACCCTACATCAATTCACCGTGTTATAGTAATTTCTTAAAACTGTCAAAGAGTGACGATTGTGATTAGATTAAACGGACAATTTAAGTTGGTAGTCAATTTGCTTGACAAATTATTTTCGTGACTTTCCCCAGTGGTTATTTCCGGACCCACTTAATTGTTACCCAATATTAAAGTGACGGTCTTCGGTTTAGATAAGCATGGTTTTATCAACGACGCTTTGTCTTTATATACCTTATGGCAGGATTTGTTTAGCGTATTGCGATATCATTCCAGGCTGGACTGCTATTACATTTTTATCATAAAAAAGTACAACGAACCCCTTGCCATTTATCAAAGTCCTAATAATTTTGTAGTACTTCAATAAATAAGGGAAACCGTTTTTTTTTTAAACGCCATGTATTTAATTGATCTATTTTACCTTGTAACGATTATCTGCCGTCCCGCGGGCCGATGCTAACCCGACGTGAAAACGCTTGTACCCTTTATTTTGTTAAACAATTTCAACGTACTCACCCCAGTCCGTTAATCCCGAAGGCGTGAAAACATTTCAAACGAAAATATGTACTTAATTATAAACATGAAATTGTTTCGAATTTTATCATGGCGTCTGATCGCTGCATTTGCGTTCATTTGAAATTCGAACCAAATTCCGATGTTAGGTGTTCGATGTTTTATTGCAAGTTCCGAGCTTTTTGATTGATTTATTTAATTGTATATTCATTAAAAAGTTGGTCTCAGGTTCAGTAAAAAGATTCCTGTTTTATTTATCACTCGTGCGCATAAACAATACGTGTGTATTTTAATATAAGGTTCAAACTCTTTTTCTCATCACTTTTTTCTTCTTGTCCACAGACATTTCGGCACGGGTTCCCATTCTCGCCGACAGCACTAGCATGGGACCCCATACAGAAACTTCTCGCCATCGGCGACAAAGCCGGCAACCTCAGAATGTATCCTTTTCACACAACACCAAGTTAAACTTAATAAGACGCGCACGCTTGTACATTCTGTCTTAATAAGACGCGCACGCTTGTACATTCTGTCTTAGTTTTACCAAAACTAAGACAGAATGTACCACTCAAGAAGAGCGCGTGTTTTCCAGAATGAAGTTGTCATGCGAGAATAAACGTTTAGTCAGAACTATTGATAAATTGAATGGTCTACCAAACTCTCATCTGAAATGTACATCCGTCAGGAAAACTCTAATATTATGACTACTATTCTAGCTAACTTCTATAAAATTCAACATAAGTATGAGAATTGGTAAATAACTACAAAACTGTGCACAAAGCAAACAAAGTAGAAAAATCCATTTATAGAATCTGCACTATCGTAAAAAAAAAAAAAAAACTGTGCTTCATACTTGCACTTCGCGGGGTCACACTAATTGACTCTTATTATGTATCATCTGTACCGTCTCCACTAAAAAGGTGAGAGATTGTCCTGGAGGTCAGTGTTGACATGCTGGAGATAGGCAGTCGAAAATGGAATGTTCAATGAGGTCATCCTGTTTATCTAGTCTGGGTGCAGGTGTTGCTGGGGCATAGTATTTTAGTTTTCTAAGTGATATCACGTTTTGTTATTCCTGTCGTGTGTGTGGCAGGTACAGACTTTATAACTAGCGTTTACTACGTTTACTTCGCCACAGTATAATGGTTGCTAGAAAACAAATAGTGTGAAGTAAAATAAACCTTGGAAGAAGATGCTAAAATCACCGCAGAAATGGCCGGCCCTTTTTTTCTTATTCAAAATAACCCATTTGTTTTAACTAGTAACTGTTATCAGTTAGCATCAAGATAGAATCCTATCTCAGAAACTGGCTTAATTTTCGGTAAAGGTATATAGGTAAGTAATAAGTTATAGTTTCTGGAATCAGTCCGGAAAAATAATAAACAAACATGTCCTAATTAATGACCGCACCTGTACAACATTCATGAAAGTCGTTCTTACTTGCCAAAATTTAATCAGTAGCTGCTGTTACTAGCTGCATTACATAGTTGCTTATCAGTCCCACTTCGGTATGACGGTCGCACTGGTAGGTAAACTGCATCTGTTCATAACTTTAACACTATCTCATAAGCCGATAGCGGTGAAGTACACAGAACTAACTAAAAACCTTTCTTTCAGCATGTGACATTAACGGCAAAATCTGTCTTTAACGCCACCCAATTGTTTTGGGTATATTTACAAACCTTTTATAATTTTACAAAGAAAGCGCAGTTTCTCATTTTCTCGTTAAGAGGCCGACAAGAGCTAAAGCGCGGTCACTGACAGACTCACAGACTGACAGATTGACAGACTCACAGACTCACAGACTGACAGACTCACAGACTGACAGACTCACAGACTCACAGAATCACTATTACGTTAATATGTTGCTTGTAGAATAATCTGACAAAGAACCAGAATTATTGCATGTATATATTACTACGGTTTTTAACCGTTAAAAAAAATTGAGGTATCTTAATTTTTTTCTTCTATCGTATCTAATTACTTGTGTTATATTTTCAACACACTATCTAACTAGCATATATCCTGAAGAATATCATATATTTTTTCCGATTTTGTTAACTGCAGTGGATCATAACTTTTAGGCAATATAATACTTCCGTTTAGGTCCTTTAGACGAATAACCAGGAGGTTGTTCGTCATTCAAATGCAGTATATTGCTAGGCTGACAATGATGGTGATAGATACTCTATGCTCGTCCCCTATCACATGGGACTTAAACATAACTGGCGAAATGTGGGTGTACAGGTACACCTCTGCCCAACCCTTCTGGGGAAACAAGGCGTGATGTTATGTTATGTGTAGAAACTATACGGGCTGGTGGATGATATATAAATAGCAACATTTTATAATTCAATAAAATAACATGACGCCTGTAATCCTCGAAGGGTTGGCAGAGTTGTAGCTACCAGTATCACCCATATTTCGCCAATTATATTTAATTTTTCTATTTCAATTTCCACGTTTTATCAAAGAGACAAAGACACGGGATAGAATTCAATATCTATAAAAAAGCCTTGCAGAAGGATAGACCTGTCCTAGGTCTCAAGAAGAACTCTCAGCCTCGATCAGACACTCATCCAATCGCCTATGAATTTAAATTTTATGCGCCTGTCTTCAAGGAGGTATCGGCGAGGCTGCACCGCCAGTGATCGAGTTATGCTTATCATGTAGGGTCAGCATAACACGCTATTTCGTCTCATAAATACGTAAACAGTTTAGACAGTATCGCTCACTGTAAAAAAAGGGTTTACATTTTATTTGGATCGGACACTCTTGTAGATGAAAGTGAACCGATATCGTGTTCAAAAATTAAAATAGATAGCAAACAATATCAACAGCGATATCGGAAATATTTTTGTGAGGTTGATACGAGTAAGTTCTCGAGTCTGGATGTGTTTGTTTGTGGGGAAATATTTACAATGCAAGGAAAGCGAAGGTTTTTGTACCTATAATAAAGTAGTAAGTATATCAGATTGCATTTTGGGTATTTTTATCTCTTTCAATTCAATTAATTCACTCTTAAAATCTGTTCCCACCATAACGGAGTACTTCGCTGCAACTAAAACAAAAAGCTGTCGACAGCTCAAAACCCGCTTTAAGCGCTTAACAAACAGCGGCGGCTTCTTGAAAGCTTTTTACAATTTGAGTGGCGAAATGTTCGGCTGTTCTGACCGACTCCGACCGGCTCGATCCGTTATGGACCGGCGCGAACCGGTTATATCCGCCGTCTTTGTAGAGAGGTTTAAGTGGGTTAGAGTGACCCATTCCGCGCTGGAGTTTCAGAGGGACAGTTAAAGTGTATTTATAGTAATACAGATACCTGTTGACGTTTAGTTTTGATTCTATTCGAAACGGAGATTTCTTACTACGTTCTGATTTAACTTAACGCCAAGCGTAATCATTTTGGCAAAAGTATACCTATTGTATTAGTTGTCTATGATGAGGCCTCTTTGCAGCGGCGCATGATGCCAGGATCATAAAATATTAACACCCAAGATAATGGCTATGTGTTATCACATAGCCATGATCTTGGGCACTTATCGTTCATTCGTTTCACTCGTCAACTATAATTTTATTACAGTCCTAGTTCAACATAATGCCGCTGACAATCTAATCCAAAGAACAATTTTATTTCAATCAGTTTAAAAGTAATGCCATCATAGATATTAATCGCTACTGTGCTACTCTATCGGATCATGAAAATAAAAGCGAATGAATGTTCTCAATGGACCTTATCTAGTATCTAGAGGTCTTTAGCAACAATAATAAAAGTAAATAGAAACATAGAAAAGGGAAAACCACTTAGTCTTAATCTTAGCATTATGTAAATAGAAACTGAATGGAAAGCAGTGGGATTACAGGTGGGATCGCTTCGCCCTAAATATCTGTTGGCATCTCCCGGGGGGCGAACCGTCCCGCTTGCTAAACATCGTCCTAATGCTCGGATAATATTTAGTTTTATTAAGTACTTATAACTTTCTACGACGGACCGCATACAAATTAGATTTGGAATCTCGGCCGTAATCTAGTTCTAAATAATATAGGAAATTTACCGGGACTTAATACGAGTTAAGACGATTATCACACTGCAACGCATCACGCTGCATGTTGCGTTGAATGAACGCTGAATAAACGCGCGTGGATGCGTTTTCTGTGTTGGACTGTGCGTGTTTTCTATATAAACGGAGATACTTGCAAGCAATGTTAAAACACGCATTCACACGCTACGCTGCGTGGCGCGTGGCAGTGTGTTAATCGCCTTAATTCGTAGTAATTATTGTTTGTGATGGCTGCTGCTGAGCAAATATTTTGTATCCATCATCTAGGGTGTATGTGTTAGTCTTACGTTTTTAATATCACTGTGAATGTGTCTTATACTAAGGTACCTACAAAATATAGTTTTACTGACATTTCATATAAAAGTAATTCGCCTATCGCTTTCAAGCGTTCCGTTACCTATAATTGCAACACAAGGACTATAAAGGAGTGAGTACTTAATGTTATTGCAAAACGCAATCGCCCAAAGTGACCAAAAGAAGCACTTCACAAAACAGTCCCTAGTAACAAGTGATCCCATACTCTTCTCCACTTTCCCTTAAATAGTCTACAAAACACTTTCAGCTAATCCCCGACTGACCGCAATTCGACCCTCTTGCACCCCTTCCTGCCCTGCTCTACCCCCTGCCCCATTAGAGCCCTATTTGCAAGGGCCGCTCATAATTCTGCAGAGCTTTTCGACCGGTTCGCGATTTAATTAAACACACGCGCAGTGGACGCTGTTTAATTTATGTTTCTGTGAACGGGTAATGTTGATGTGTCGCTACGGATTTGTAACTTTGGCAAAGGTTTTGAAATTTAGTTTGCTGGGTCTAAATTGGCAGCAAAAAGAGGTTAATTAGAGCACGTATAATTTTGCAAGTTCTATATTTTGAGGATTTTGAGGATCATTCCATCGAAGTTTACGCTAGAAAGCGTAAGCTTAGCTAAGTGAACGGACTTATTAAATTACTGCCATTATTTATTTCATTTTCAGTTCTTAAATCTTCGCTTAGAATCTGACTAGGGCTTTAAGAACATAAATCGTCATTATTATTTCTGTCTGGGGACCGTCCTAACTCATAGCTAGGTACTAAATCTTGTTAATTAGGCAAAAAGGCAAAATCTTGTTTAAAGGCAGGATTATTAATGCAAGGCAGAAGCTTTGCCTTAATAATCCTGCCTTTTGTCAGAACCCAGCAAAAGTATTCCTCGATAGTAAATTGATATAATCAGACAGCGTAAGGTATAAATTGATATAATCAGGTAAGCGTTATGAACTTAGGGCTCATAACGCTTACCTAATATTTATATCAGAAGCTCTAAGTAGTGTTCAAACCAACATTGTAACGTTAAGACGGTGAAATAGTTCTCGTACAAATAGTTCGTTCAAGATATGATATTCCTGCTATTTCCCCCACTCTTAGCCAGTCTCCCCCGTTTCACCCCCCGGGCGTCGTACATATGAACACGTTGAGATGAAAACTTCCAAGTTATAAAATGAACACTTTAATTCGACAATGCTCACACTGCTAAAATAGAATTCGAGAAAATATTTTTCGAGCACGTTTTCACAAAATAAAGTGGCAACTACCTTGAAACGACGATATTACTGCTCATCCTTTTATGGATCATTCGAAATGGTTATTTTATCCCAAATATGATTACTAAATGTATTACGTCATCCACTTACTATTTATACGAAAAATACTCAAAATTCATCCTTTAGTTTATCCCCGGACCTCAATAAAACACCTGCCACCGCCTGCTTTATAAAACACTAGCACTTCACCCGCGACTTCGTCCGCTTGAATTTTGAAACAACAAAAAAAAGTTGCCTATGTTCATCAGACATAATTTTGGTATCTAATGGTAAAATAATTTTTCAAATGGGTCCATTAGTTTCAGAGCTAATTCAATACAAACAAACAATAGACCCTTTCCTCTTTATAATATTAGTGTAGACTTTCAGCAAAAAATGTTACTTTCGCCCCTTCTCCGACGGCTCCCGGACACGGCACGGACGCGGGATGTCCGGCGACTACCCGGCGCCGGTTGGCTTAGTGTCTCGCACGTCCCCCCCAATGGGTTCCCGCATTGACGAGGCGGGGGGGCTCAGTAGCCGTGGTTTGGACCCCACGGTGAAGCTAAGAGGAACCCGAGGAGGGGCCGCTCGTCAGGGCTTTAGTAGACAAGCCGACGACGTAGCGGCCAAGGTTGCGGTGTTGTTGGGCGACATCGCAACTGTGGTGGGGCCGCGGCGGGAGAGGAGTGCCGGTATTGCGGTGCGCCGCTCTCCCTACCTTCCGCGGCCTTAACGGGGTCGCCACCGTACGATGGCTGACGCGGTGGGGCCGCAGGGGAAGAGGAGTGACGGTATGTCGTTGGCCGCTCTCCCTATCCTCTGCGGCCGAAAAATGGTAGGCGACGGGGCCATTCATCAGACCCGTCGCAAGGGGCAAGGGGTTGGTCGTAGGCTGAGGGCGAACAACGCCCTCTTCCAGCCCCTCTAAATGGGTCCAGAGGGACGGCGGACTCGGGGACGTCCACCGCCCCCCATACATCAGGACCCGAGGTGGCGGCGCGTAGTGTTCCACGCGCGCCCCTCTTAGACGTTGCGGGGGGAGTCTAACACCTCACTCCCCCCGCCCGAGACGGGGCCCGCGCAAGCGGGCCGGCGGCACCAGCCGGGGTTGTGGAAGAATAATGTGTTCCCGCGACCCCGGCGTAGGTGTGAGAAGGAACACCGGGGTGGTTTTTAGTCAGTAAGAGTCTGACAGACCCCTCCGCCCGCCCCAGGGCGGAGGACATCCATGAGGATTTTCCACCCCGGGAACAAAAAAAAAAAAAAAAAAAAGTGTCTCGCACGTGGTTCCAGGGCGGATAAACTGGGAGGTAGGCCGGATGGTGTTAATAGGATGGTTCAAGAAGAAGGCCTAACAGCCAGCCTTCGCGACGTGAGGGAGGGCCTGTAGCATTGTATGACGAGGTGTATCGTGTAGTTATGATCAAGTCCGTTGCCAGTTGTGTTGTTGACCTAATAATAAATCCAATTGAAGGTTAACCATCATAACCATGTAGATAAAAAGAGTATGATAATTATGAAATTAAAGCATTTCGCGCTAAAGAACCATTAAACAATCTTGCAGATGAGAATGATACCCATTCCCCGATTAAATGATATCGCATAACGAGTTTGGCATTCCGCCAGCAGCCTCCCCGCCGCTACCCTAAAGAGGTGTTAGATCCGTCACCCAACAAAATATGACAAAACACCTACTTGTAGCACAAATCTACAAGTGTGACATCAACAAGTTACTCACTAACCCTTATTTATCTTGTATTAGTCCGTAATGGCCCCGTTGTGTTTACTACAAGTTGATTGTTGGTTCAGATTGGTTTACTCTGTTTAATGCTTAGAAAGCCATCTAGGCTGCGAACATGGCGGATTGAGTTGGCGATTAAATTTGTGATGAATTGATGAAAAATCAGTGTCCTGTTCATTTATTTAATTAAATTAACTAAGGTTAAACAAACAAAGCTAAGGACGGTTAACGTACAATCCACAAAGTTTTCCCAAATTACTATACTAGATACCAGCGGCCGTTGACCCTGTAATTACCTGAATTATTCGAAATAATGGGTCCAAAACTTTTTTTTTACCTATTTTGTCACGGCTACATAATCACGTCCTCACCACGTCTTTGAAATTTCGCTAGTTAACTTAATTTGATATTGTTTTTTTATTCCGTGGTTAGTACCTACATGTACAAAAGTTCACCCTATTCAAGCACACTAAGTTTCAGTAAACACGTGTATAATCCTAATTATACACGTGCTCACTGAAACGTAATAAGCCTCAGCCTACTGAGCCGCTATTTAAACCCTATCTTCATTGACATTTCCGAGAACAGCCTAGCTTGCTAATAATTACGACCGGGTGTCGTTTATCTCATTATGACGCCGTTCGCCGGAATATTTTATTATCCCAATAATTTATTGTTATGTTCCTTGAGCCATGAAATTCAGGAAATTGCTAAGTGCCGATTTCACCAATGAAACTGAACGCGATCAGCATGTCTAAAACGCGTTCAAGAGCTGTCAGTGTCAATGTTCCATAAAAAATAATGACACTGACAGCTCTTAAACTTAGTTTATGATCTGATCGCGTTCAATTTCATTGGTAAAATCCACCCTTAGAGATAAAAAGAACCTGACTAATATCGCGAATAATTAATCGTTATTCTGTGTTATTTTTTCTTCTGTAAGGGCTAATAATTCATTTGAAACAAAGTATCTGGGTGTACGTAATCTCTTGAACCTAAAATCAGCTAATTGCTCCGAATTACTTCTATATTCTGTTATGATTTCTATTCTCAATCTCCTAATTTCAACATTCAATATTTATGAAAGTTAAATGCGCCGTAGAACGAAGCCGTTTATTTTTTAATCATAAATTACACTTTCCCGTAAAAACCTCGGCCGCCATCTTTAATATTCCTTGTTGTAAATTAATTTGTCTCAAAGTCCGTTCAACGCCATTTTTTCCCCAATCAAGATTACCTTTAATTTGAGAGTTTCGAGTGGAACCTGTGTTTACTTTTAATATTAAAAAGAAGTTTGTGTTTTATTTATGTTTTTTTTTAGTTTTCTTGCTGTCTGTTCCGTATGAACATTCATCTTATGTACGGAAAATTTTAGGAATTTATCGGTAGACAGTCCAGCGATGTTTTCCGTTTACGTATTTCCTATAAAGCTAGGAGGCCTCCTTTTCAGCTTTTGAAATGTTGAATTACTATTCATTAAGTGCGGAGCTAGAATGTTTGGATGATGAATCTTGTCTTGAACTGATCTGATTTCATGATCGTGGTGTAGTTGTTGGTTTGTTATAAACCAAAGAGCACTACTATCCTCAGCATTTTGGACGGGAATCTCTGGAGTATTTCTAGGTTTGAGTTGGAGGCTGTGCAGGTTTAAACATGCGAAGCATGTAACTTGCTTGTGCCGGTTCTAAATGGGCAGTTAAGGCTGCTGTATCATTAGTAAAAGTGCCGATCACGACGCCGTCTGTCATGGGTAGGTCTGCAGTAAAGAAGAGATAAGAGGTCATGGTTCCTTAAGGGAGTTGATGAGTTCTTTACTGTTGGTTGTCGATGAGTTCTAGGCTGTGTTTGGTACAAAAAACATCGGCTTGATGCGAGGAAAATGCTTCACCTTTCTCTAGTTCACTTTTAAGCTTCCGTACCTTAAAAGAAAATAACGAAACTCTTATAGGATCACTTCGTTGTCCGTCTTACTGTTCGTCTGTCCGTCTGTCTGTATGTCTGCCTGTCTGTCAGTCTGTCAAGACCCTTTTTCTCAGGAACGCGTGGAGGTATCAAGTTGAAACTAATATCAAATAGGTCTACGATCCCTTAGAGCTCTAAAAAAAACAAGCTTCTTAGTCAACGCAATAAGAAAGTTCGTCGATTTATGTGACATATTTTAATACTCGCAAATAAATCATAACCTGTAGGGTGCTCCCCATAGGGACCTAGAATCATGAATTTTTTTAACAAGCAAGGTCCAACAGCAAAAGTAAAGGAAAATTTCCGAAAATCGTTAATTTAAAATATGTTTAATAATAATAATACAAACTCTATTTTGCCATTACAAACTTACATTTGCAGTTTGCATTTAGTGCGTGGTCCGACACGTGGGCAAAGAACTGTCCTTTCTGCGTATCGGCGAATTAGAGGCAATGGCTCTTTTGTGTCTTTTGGTTGCTTTCCAAAGGGACATTTTCTTTTCGTTCAGTATACAGTAGATTTTTAAGTTTATCCGTTATGAAGTTCAGCCGCGTTTTGCCTGGCATTTGAAACAATTAAAAGGAATCCCTTTGTGGCACTGAAGTCTACCAAGTCTATGACTTATTTGTGTCAGTCGGCCAGTAAGTTGTTTGTGTCAGTCGGCCAGTAAGTTGTTTGCATGTTCCTAGGTGCAGATAATTTATAGCTGTCTGTAGTTGACGCCATTTGAGAGTTGTTAAGCGAGAGCCGTATTGAATTTTTTATTATTATAATCTCCTCCTGTTATACACCTTGGTCCTGGCGTCTTGAAAAAATTGACATAGTCTTCTTTTTAATAGTATATTTTGGGGGAGAATACAATGCAATGACAGTCAAGTGTCCCCGCCCATCCTCCACAATAACACTTGACGCTTGTATCGCAGAAGTTATAAACTGCTCCCTCATGATGTTTGTTTGATGTTATTCTTAATGAGAATTGCGGATCCTGCGTGGGCTGTATCCGGATGGGATGCATTGTTTGGTAGAATTTGTAATGGAAGATTTTGAGGTAAATCTTTGTCGTATAATGTATTTCGGATACCCCCGAGATATCTGTGTTGTTGTTTTTAAAAATGTATCTAGGTGCTTCTAGGACATTTTGTGAGAGCCCAATGTCATTACAAAGGGCCAATTAATAAATAAGAATAAAACCTTTTTAGACCTCGAGGGCCAATAAAACGTTTATTTTTCTCTTTTATTTCGTCACAAAGTCACAGGACCGTTGGTTTGTTACAGATTTTAATGAAATTTCACAGCAGGGCGCCTATAATGTAGGTATCATAAATGTGAGGAAAATGGAAGAGAAAACAATATTTTTAGTAGCGGTCCTTGTTTAGTAGCCGTTACCCGTCGCCGTCGTCCTGTCCCCAGCGCCGAGTGGGTTGAACGGTTTTAAAACAAGTTATCTTGTTATTTCTACGTGAGGGTATTTTGGAATAATATTTTATAACATCTCTTGTTAATAAGCCCAACTCAGTTTTATCCTAAACTCTTTTTGGTTGGGATAATCCTAAACTCAGATCAGATATTTGGAGATTTATTGGAAAAGTAGATACGGTTTTAAAAATGCGTACCTGATTCAAATTTATTCATTTTGTGAACATTGGGTAAAATTATACAGATTTCATATAAAAAAATATGGGTCCATACTATGGCCCGCCAAAGGGCATACAAAATAGCTAAGGTAATCGAATGTCAATTAACAAAATAGAAACAACGACAGTAGTAGTAGTATGTTCGATAGTATTTAGATCGTCGTTTATTATAAGTTGTAAGCCGTCACGACCCATTATTATGACAATGTACCTAACCTATAAAGAAACTTTTAAATTATTCAAAGCTACCAAACTTTTAAAGAAACCATTCTCGTAGGCGTCATGAAATATTCAAAACTAAAACGTTTAAAACCTGTGCCACAAGTAGGTACTTTCCAACTTACAAGTGGAACTTTGTGTAATTACAGCCTATTATATCACTCGTAATCACAGTGTTCAGGAAAAACTATCAAGTTGATAGTTACATTAATTTTAATAGTTGCTTATAGCTACCGTGGCGTTAATAACTTTTAAACTAAAACAAAACTTTGATCACGTAATGTTAGTGGCACTCGAGTGTATTATTGAAAGGGAACTGGTTTAAACCGGTCCTGGCCGGAGGGAGCCGCCCGATAAATTACTTTTTAATTAAAGCAAAAAGAACGTCTCTTCTAACAAGTCGTGTTTAAAGAACAAATTCAATGAAAGTATAATTTTCTTTTGGACAATAAATCAAAAAGTTTCGCTCGTAACCCACGACTTAATAAAACTTGGGAAATGTGAAGGGTGAGTCGAGCTTAGCAAAACTCCCAGAATATATCCATTGCTTATAACTTAAAGTTGGTCTTCAGAGACAAAAACTAACCAGAAATATTTTTATTTATAAACAAATTGGTTTCGTAAGTAACGAAATTGAAATTGAAACTAGTTAACTACCAAAATATTAATGAAACAAGTACACATAAGCTGAAAGATTAGGTTAGCCCTAATTCTCGTAAGTCATCAGTTGGATAACTTCGGGAGACGGATGGAATAATGTGTATCTGTCTAAAACCCATTTTAGCCTGGTTGTCGTCACATAGTGCCTTTCCCATAAATCAGGATTTAGGTCAAAGTCTTATAAATATTTCCCAAATCCGATCTTTGTGTTTGTAGTTCGGTCGATGCCTAAATAGATAGACTCGGGCCCAACGACAAAATGATGTGATAAAGGCAGTATATACGAGACGGTATTTATTATATTACATGTCAAGGAAATGCTGAGTAGTAAAAATAAGAGTAAAATTACATATAACTAATGAAATGCACACAAAAACAACAAAAATCTAGTGAGGAGATATGAAGAACAGGGTGTAAAGTTCACTCATACTCTTTAGAAAAGGGAGGATCCTCCAACCAGATGGGTGTCGTATCTGGTGGGCAACTGCCCGATGATTGTTGTCGGGAAGTTGTATATAAGCTAGCTGCGCGGTAAATTTTGCGCGATGCAGGATTTGTGTGACGTCAGTGTGATGCGTTGTTCGCATGTGGCGGTGTAGATGCCGCCACACTAGCGTTGGTCCCTTCATTCAAAATAAAAGGTTCTATTCCTGGTACTTATCTCACCTCTCCTCCCGCTCCAAAAAATATTTCAAACGTCACAAACCTATTTCTTTGATGTCTTTATTTTTTCTGGAAATTCGTTCCTTTAAGGAAGAAATTTCCACAAAATCAAATTTAATCCCGTCCATCACCAGAATTTCATCTTTGCCGATAACAGTTCACAATCGAGCCATTCATTCACAAAAGGCTCAGATTCTATTTAGTTTTTAATAAATTACTTGTGACCTTTTTCTATTATGTCAATTTGTTGAAGAATCAGGGTCCGCGACACGTCTCGCACGATAGACCAACCTCAATCAGGGTCCGCGACACGTCTCGCACGATAGACCAACCTCAATCAGGGTCCGCGACACGTCTCGCACGATAGACCAACCTCAATCAGGGTCCGCGACACGTCTCGCACGATAGACCAACCTCAATCAGGGTCCGCGACACGTCTCGCACGATAGACCGACCTCAATCGTCAGGTGCAAGGAAATTGGTCCTAGGAATACACTACACACCACAGAACGCCACCTGCTACGATCCTTACATACTCCCTTTGCCTCGTTTACGTTCATACATAGTATCCGGAATCAGGTAGTTTAATAGAGAACCGTAATATTTACAATGGTTAGGTGTCAGGTCGTTCCGAGCAATTGTATGAGCGGTCGGTTTTGTTCGGCTGTACGTGCTCAGGGTGAAAATGTAGCGCGATTAAAGTTATGGCCGCCTAGTATGCGGTTCTAAATGTAGCAAAATTGGAACTTGTATTATTTGTTTCATAATTCATTTGAGAGCGTATTGAGAGAGAATTCTTCATACATCAACTTTTATTTAATGGTTTTGATGATTAAAACTAAGTGAAATTCCGTGACCATTTTAAAGTATCGTAATTATTTCCAGTAAGTTATTTAATATACAATGCCATTTACAAACGAACAAACTTTGGAAGTTACGAAAAGGCCGATTGTTTACTACTATCATAACCGTAAAATATCTTCAAGTGCCTTATATATTGAGAAAAGGTATGCTAAAACAAAGCCACGGTAATTATTATAAACGACATTAACATTCAAGTACCTTCTCAACAGAAATTTATCATAATTTTCTTTAACATTATTCCACGGAAATTATCATTACAGAGGGTCCATTTGGGCTAATTAAAATACGCATAAAAATGGTACCTGGCCCTTGTTGAGGCCTTAATGGCGGGAAACGAAGATAACAATGGCGGACAAACGTAAAATATAATCGCGACTTATTATTTTTCGGTTGAAGCGATGAAGCTCTAGAAAGGGTAGTTGTAATGTGTTATTTCAACTGCTGTAAGGATAATGATATGATTGCACATTATTTCCGTATGCATAAGGTATGTGTGATGTTCATTACAGAAAATAAAAAATATCTACATAAGGAACGTCAGTTCAAACTTTGTGAGCTTGAGAGTAAAGTATTGAGCCAAAAAAAATTGCCTGGCAGTACCTGTTTTGTAAGACATCTAAGAAGATAATATGCGGAGCCTAGTTATGTTAATTAAATGGTATTCATAAACTCTGAGTTTATGTATGTATGTATGTATGGTGGTAGCCATGGGAAAAAAGTGAGTTTATAAAAACCCAGGCAGGAATTATAAAACACCACCTGCTACGATCCATACATACTTCTCTTGCTCTTTATAAATAGTTTCGGCATTCTTAAAGTCATAAAAACACCATTATTCTACTTACTATCTATTCATTCGTTCATAAATAAACGAACTTTAATGAAGTCTGCAGTCTTTAGAACCAATAAATAAGTTATGAAATGGCACCAAGTTTGTTTGTATTTCAATCTGTACACTAAGTTGCAGACTCATTAGCAGCGTCGCTAAGCAGATTGGAAATCATAGACATTTCCATTTTATATACTGTAATGTATGTAGTAATAAGTTATTGTGGGTAAGCTGAGATTGTCTATTATTAAGTATTGCAGGTAGGACTGTGCGGAGATTCAGCCAGTCATTATACTTGTGCCAGTACGTTACTACGTGTATTATTTATTACCGTATCCAGAGTGCTCCCGACCCAAGGATTGTCTAGTGGCGACGAGGATGGGATAAAGTAAACGGTGTGTGTTAGTGGTGATTTCGCTATTAAAAAAAAAAAAAAAAAAATGTCAAAAACTTGTGAGTTCGGAGCGTGGCTCGAAGAAAGTCTAAGAGACCAGATGGCTTGCGGGATTAAAAGCGAGACCATTAGACAAAGGCTGTTTGCAGAGGCCAAACTAGATTTCATAAAGGCATATAATCTGGCCGTAAGCATGGAGGCGGCAGAGATAGATGCAGCAGCAGTAATGGAAGGGTCTGTTTGTGCAACAAGTGAGGCGAAGAAACCGGTGGATTGTCAGTTGATGATGAGTACGCGGCGGAGCGGCGTCGGCGGATCGGGAAGTGGCCGCACAGTTGGCCGTGGCGAGTACATGCAACGCAGGCGGCCGCAGGTAGGCCGGGCGGCATCGATGGCGCCAGCGCCTGCGTCTGTGCCGGGGGAGCGGGAGCGGCAACAGCGAGAGTGTCGGGCGTGTGGCGGCCCGCATGAGGTGGCCGCTTGCAAGTTCGGGCGCTATGTATGCCGGGTGTGCAACCAGCCGGGCCATTTGCGACGTATGTGTCCGCGACTGACACTTCATTATAACGTCGAGTCCGAGTTCAAGGAGGAGGACGTAATGAACAGCGAAGATAGTGACGAGGTAATAATAATTGAACTTAATGAATTGACAGTAACGCAGTGTAAACCAATTTTTGTATCATTAGAGGTTCAGGGGAAGATTATGAATTTTGAGTGCGATACAGGCAGTGCTGTCTCGTGTATAAATGAGCACACATATAATGAATTGTTTAGTAACTTAAAAATTACAAAAAGCAATATTGTTTTGAGGTATTATACGGGAGAAACCACAAAACCACTGGGAGTTATTAAGCCTCTGGTCAAATATAAAGACAAATGTATGCAGTTAGACTTGTATGTGATAAAAAATGGTAAAACAATGTTACTCGGGAGACAATGGATGGCATCGTTAACAATACAACTGCCGGTATTGAATTATGATACTTATGTAAATAACAATAATATTTGTAATGGAACCAATTTTGATATAAACATATTTAGTTCCAGATACTCTAAAGTGTTCGCGGACGGTTTGGGGCGATTCACTGGTGGTAAGGTTGGCATTCACTTGCGGCCGGGCGCACGGCCAGTGTTTATGCGCGCGCGTCCGCTGGCGTATGCGCTGCGCGAGCCGGTGGAGCGCACGCTGGACCAGCTGGAGCGGGACGGCATTCTCACTCCGGTCGAGCGTTCCGACTGGGCGACGCCTATCGTGCCCGTCGTAAAGAAGGACGGTAGCATAAGGATTTGTGCCGATTATAAACTCACATTGAATAAGGTAATAGAAGTCGATCGCTATCCACTGCCTAGGGTTGAAGACTTACTAGTTCGGTTAAACGGCGGGGAATTTTACAGTAAGATAGACCTTTCCCAAGCTTATGCTCAATTGGAGCTAAATGATTCACGGAAGTACACGGTTATTAACACGCACAAGGGATTGTTCCGATATAATAGGTTAGTGTATGGTCTTGCGTCTAGCCCGGCCATATTCCAGAGACGATTGGAACAAATGTTTGTAGATTTACCACAGGTAGGCGTATTCCTTGATGACGTCATCATAACGGGGCGCACAGTGTCCGAGCACATGAGTAATTTATGCAAAGTTTTTGATCGATTAGAACAGTATGGTTTGCGAGTGAGAAGGGACAAATGTTCATTCTTTGCTAAATCAGTTGTTTACTTAGGGCATGTTATCAGTAAAGATGGTGTACATACTTGTGCGGATAAGGTCAAGGCGATTTTAAACACGCCGGCACCGACGAACATATCGGAGCTGAGGGCGTTTATAGGCATGGTTATGTATTATGCTAAGTTTATAAAGAACGTTAGTACAATTTTAGCCCCACTGTACAATTTATTGAGATTAGGTGTAAAATATGATTGGAGTGAGGAATGTAAGAATGCGTTTGGTCAGGTTAAAGCGTTGTTAGCTAGTAGCGGGGTACTAACACACTACTCGGTCGAGTTGCCACTCGTGCTGACTACCGACGCGAGTAGCGTAGGGGTCGGCGCCGTGCTGTCCCATATCACGCCGAGCGGGGAGCGTCCGATAGCTTATGCCTCGCGGTCACTTACTATAGCTGAGCGATCATATTCGCAGATTGATCGGGAAGCTCTGGCGATAGTTTTCGGAGTCAGGAAGTATCACCAGTATTTGTACGGTCGAAAGTTTGTGCTGAAAACCGACCATAAACCATTGACTTATATTTTTGGCAATAAAGTAGGAATACCAATTATGGCAGCATCTCGTTTACAGAGATGGGCAGTACTGTTGTCCGCATATAATTATAGCATAGAATATGTTGCATCAAAAAAAAATTGCGCAGACGCCTTGTCACGTCTGCCTGATAAGACAAACTTACATTCAGATACAGATAGGAAGGACAGTACGTATGTACATTTTGTAGAAGATTTTTTACCAATCACGCATAATGATGTTAAGGAGGCTACGCAAAAAGATATTGAGTTATGTAGAATAATGTCATACGTACAGTCTGGCTGGCCAAACGAATGTTCAGCAATGGCGGAAATTCAACCATATTTCAATAGACGTCGTGAATTATATTCGGAATTCGGGTGTCTGATGTGGGGGTATAGAATGCTAATACCCTCAAAATTACGAAATCTTGTTTTAAGGCAACTACACAGTGGCCATATAGGTATAGTGAAGATGAAAGGGCTAGCCCGAAGTTATATCTGGTGGCCCAATGTAGATGCTGATATAGAAGCAATGTGTAAACAGTGTGAGACGTGCGCCGCGGAGGCCGACGCACCACCGCGGGCGCCGCCGCAGCCGTGGCCCTATACCGCGCAGCCGTGGACTAGGTTACATATAGATTTCCTAGGGCCATATCAGGGTACAAAATTTCTTGTGTTGGTGGATTCAAGTTCAAAGTGGATAGAAATTTTTGAAATGAAACACACAAATGCTTTAAACGTCATTAAGGTTTTAAGAGCTACATTTGCTAGATTCGGTCTACCTGAGGAGTTAGTTTCAGATCAAGGGCCTCCGTTCACAAGTGAAGAGTTTAGTTCATTCCTAAAACAAAATGGCATACGCCAACACTTCTCACCTGCATACCACCCCGCATCGAATGGTGCGGCAGAAAACGCGGTCAAACTTTGCAAGCGGGCCATTAAAAAGGCGTATAGGGACAGCATTGATGTGGACACAGCTTTACAAACATTCCTGTTAGCTTACCGTAATTCAGTGCACAGCACTACAGGCGAGACACCTGCGTCAATGCTACAGAGGCGCTCACTCCGTTCTCGGCTTGACTTGTTACGGGGGCAACGGTCATTAGAAAATAGGGTGCGGGAGAAACAGGGTCGGCAGACAGAGAGCGAGGGACTTAAGTCACGAACCTTGTGCGAAGGTGATACGGTTTGGGCGAGACTGTACGGTGCGTCAGACAAGTGGGTGAAAGGAACTGTGAGAGAGGTAGAAGGTACTCGTAGGTATGTGGTGGATAGCAGCGATGGTCGACTTCTCAAAAGACACATTGATCAAATCAGGCGCCGATCTCGGCTGTCAGACGTTCCTTGTCAAGGAAATGAGGATAACAAAGAACCAGGCGACCGAAGTGAGACTGTTGTGCCGTTACAAGCCGATGGATTAGTAGAAGCTACGGAGTCGAGACATTTGATTAAAGATCAGCTAGGTAATACAAAAGAAAAAAATATGGTAGGCCAAGATAGTAGTGATCCTGAAGTAAATATTGTGCCTCCAATACCTCCAGCCATTGACACACCTAGCTGCGATGCTGAGCCGACGGCGACGCCTCCAGTGACGCGCTCCAAACGAATACGCAGACCGGTCGTCCGATTTGAAATAGATTAATTGTATAAGTAACAACTCAGTCTAGTATGCATAAATATTCATGTATACAGCTTATACTTATGCGTATAAATATTATGTAACTTTGTTAATGTTTATTGAATAAGAAGGGAGGTGTAATGTATGTAGTAATAAGTTATTGTGGGTAAGCTGAGATTGTCTATTATTAAGTATTGCAGGTAGGACTGTGCTGAGATTCAGCCAGTCATTATACTTGTGCCAGTACGTTACTACGTGTATTATTTATTACCGTATCCAGAGTGCTCCCGACCCAAGGATTGTCTAGTATGTATTGTTGTGGAACGGGTCGGGTGTGATTCACGACCACACTTTGACAAATTCCTTCAGTATAACAACTTCATACATACGAGTATAAGTAGGTACAACATAAATAGCGAATTACAAATATCCGACACGATGTTTGCTTGACCAATATGACAGCTGCAATTGAATAACTCTAAGCGATACTTCGAGTTCAAAGATGGAACAACAGTTACTGTGAATGTGTGGAACATATTTAGTGAAGAATGTAAGAATACATGTAGTAGTCAACGGCAAACTGCACGATCATTCATTATTCGTCATTTTGTTTTATTTTACAAAGTAGATATTATATCAATATAAAGGTATATGAGTACATTATTTCTCTCATTTTAGTCGCGTACTTCATTACTGAAGGTCGTATCCCTAAAAGGCCTTCTTGACTTTATGTACGACGTTCTTCCATTTCTTTCGGTTCTCGGCTTCTGTCAGGTTGTAAGAGAGAGTCCCGTGTGGGCGGTTACTTGGTCTGACCAGCGGTGAGGTGACCGGCCGCAAGGTCTTTTTCCATCTACCTTGCCCATTACCACAAAATTTCCAAGGTTATCTGGTTCCCAAAGGTTATTTTGACCAAAGTAACCGTGAAACCTTTGGTAACAGATCGTGGATAGTCTATCTCTTATGCGATGTTGTTCGAAGATAGATTTGTCCGTTGTCTTGGCGGTCCACGGTATGCGGATCATTATTCGCCAACACCACATCTTAAAAGCTTCTTATCTTTTTCCGTTTGATTGCCCGAATCGATCACGACTCTGAGCTGTAAACATTTGAGATCTTTCTGTCCTGCCAAATACGTGTCAGCTTACTCATCGCAGCTTTGGCCATCTGAGTCCTTTTCATACTCTCTCTTTCGCTTCCTCCCTGGTAAGTAAGAAGCGTCCGAGGTATATAAACTCGCTGACAAATTCTAGATCTGCGAGTTCTCCCGTTCTGGAGAATTGACCGGTTCTGTCGACGAGCATGACTTTTGTGTTCGACTCTTTGATGGTGAGTCAATCCAGTCCACTCTCGTAATCTACTTTGCGAACCAGATCAGCTAGCTCTTTCTCTGAAGATGCAAAGAGTGTAGTGTCGTCCGCATATCTCAGGTTGCTGATCTTTATTCCCACGCCAGAGATGCTTCCCTCCCATTATTTTAAGGCTTTCCTCATAATGTATTCACCATACATGTTAAAGAGCAGAGGAGACAGAATACACTCTCGTCTTACCCCCTTTTAGAGGACACTAATTAAAACAGCGCTAGGTTTTTCAAAGTAGAAGCAAATTCCAACTTCATAAAAATCCACCAAACCATAGCCTATCAAAGGATACTAACTCCGTGATAATTCTCTTTAATTCTTCACGAGCACTAAATATAAAACGTTAATGTAAATTATATTTTACATTTATGTGCTACTCGTATAAAATTTTAATTACCGAAGTAAAACAGTGGACCCATGTTTTAGTTAATTAAACATTTGGAAACATAAGCTAGGTCGTACCTACATTCGGCATCACAAACCAACAAAGGGAACATTTGTTTCACTGGGCTTTTAATGTTCGTTTTTATTATTTTAATTTATAAACCGAAAATGGCTTTTGAATGATGTTTAATCAATCCTGGTAACGCGAATAAGCTAAAAGAGAGCACATGGATGAACAACAGCACGAAACAATAACAGCATGAAACAATAAGAGCACGAAACAATAACAGCACGAAACAATAACAGCACGAAACAATAACAGCACGAAACAATAACAGCACGAAACAATAACAGCACGAAACAATAACAGCACGAAACAATAACAGCACGAAACAATAACAGCACGAAACAATAACAGCACGAAACAATAACAGCACGAAACAATAACAGCACGAAACAATAACAGCACGAAACAATAACAGCACGAAACAATAACAACACGAAACAATAACAGCACGAAACAATAACAGCACGAAACCTAAACTGGCGTTACTTTTTCAACTGATTGAATAGAATAGAATAAATTTATTGTAAAAACATGAGTATACATCAAATAATATGTGCAAGGTCTTAAAATAACAGGTAGTTCTGCATGTCTTGCCATATATGGCGTACAAAAACAACATATTTTTGGTTTAGAATAAATCAAAAATAGAGAAAATTATTTCAGTCAACACAGCAAACTATAAAAATTCAATAACTTATTCGTAATGCTAATAAAAAGTAGAAAAAATAAAGAATGTATATTTTTTTCTCCGATTTTAAGGTCAAATTGTGAAAATGTCGTAATTCTAGGAATCTATTTAATTAACTGCGGTCATTAAAAAATTCCGATATGGTATAATAGCGTTTAGCTATGAGTTATTTTTTAAAATGTATTTTAAACAGAGCAGAAGGCATTTGTCTAAAAGTATGTATGTTTGTTTGGCATCTCGCAGGTCAACCTATGCGGTTGTCGTCTGCTTAAGCGGACTTGCCTGTGGATTCCCTAATAAATTAAGGCCTCCAGCCAGGACTTAAACTTATATACTAACTAAAACTAAGCGACAACGCTAAGGGCACCCCCTGTGGGGTACGAACCTCGGCTTAGGGCGTCGCTGGAAGAGGGCAGCAAATGACTAGCTGGATCAGGATTGGTATTAATTTGGGACGAATTTAAAGCTACAGGCTCAGCGGCGCGGGCTGGCTCGAGCAAGGGTCGGGAGGGGCGTCGATTTGGGCGTCGCGGCGGGCCTCGGCGGCGAGGGCGGTAGGACGGCGATCGGGTTTTGGGCTTATGTAGCGTGCTAGTGGCCTTACTACTCTCCTGGAGGAGGGTAGTGGCGTCGTCGGGGTCGTTTTTTGTCTAAAAGATTTTGGGATTTTATTATAAATGATTGGTGCTAAACAAAAAATACTTTTACGCATCAATGCGGTGGTTGATCTTAGTATGCATAATTTATTAATATCCCGCCGATTACGAATAGAGACGTCAGATAGTTTCCTAAATAGGTTAGGATTGGTTTTTATAAAATTAGCTATTTCATAAATAAAATAAATTCAATAATTCATAAATAAATTATTGCTAAGTATAATTCAGTGTTGCCTCAAAATAAATAGATACACATGATGCTTGGTATGCATAATTTGCCCAAAAGCGGATAAAAGCTTGGTGGTTAATTACCACCTAATTAGTCCATTTCAAAGCAGTAGCATCAATAACACTGAAGCCCACGTCTTTCACACAGAGTGACAAACAAGGACACATACAAACGAGCAGGCGTATCTTATGTACTCTCTAGTAATTAAATTGGCGCCGTGCCGCGTTGCGCTGCTGTAAACGCCTGTACCAATGAGTGCAAATGAGTCTGTGGTAAAGACCAAGTTTAGGTATTGAGTGTGTAGTCCGTTTCGCTTCTTAATAAGTGAAGCAACTGTCGTGTAAGAAAACTAAGCAATTTCATCACACAGGGAATGAAACGGACGAATTGAGAACCTTCTCCTTTGTGAAGCCGGTTAAAAATTATAATAAATCCATACACGTTATCATGAATAACGTCAAAAACATGACCCCTCTAGTCTCGGTTTGCCAAAAAACTCGTATTAAATTGCCATCACGTTAACGACAATAATTTATTCGTGTTGGCAACACCTCCGCCCACCTCCCCCTTTTGTATTGAAACCAAGCTTAACGAACTTCACACAAAGGAATTTTACAATGCGTCGCTTTAAGCACCCTCTCAGCTTTATTATCAAAGTGTGAGCTCTGTCTTGGAGGCCCGGAATGAGAATAAAAAATGTGTCTTTATTTTTTTAATATTTTTTTTATGTTATTATTTTGAATTGAGCTTAGATCAAGATTGATCCCTTGAGACGAATTAGGGATTTAGATTAATGTAATTTGGATATGGCTCCTTTCAGCTAAATTGGAGATTTACCTTGCATATCAACCATCTGTTACCTGCCCGTTTATTTATTAAACTCCATGCAACATGAAAGCTTCATAATGCAGTAATTGTATTTATCATGTAAATAAGTCGACTTGAAATTCAGCTCAACTCAAAAGTTACTTAATTGTTTGACAGTCTTTATATTATTGACTCAAAAAATAATGTAACTTTCTTGGTTAAAAGGGAATCACGAAAAAACGGTTTACAAAGCAAAGCTCTTTCTGGCACTGCCATGTAACTGTTCCACGTCCCGAAGGCGTAGTAAGTAACTACCTGTGGCTGTACTTCGCTCACTGATTAAAACTAATTCGTTATATGTCTTTTTACTCCTTTACTTCTGTTACTCGTGTGGAGCCTTTGAAGTCAAAGTGCTAGTCGGGTCACAAACTGTAGTTACTGATAAAGAAAACATTCTGATATGTTATTACGTTCCTTTTTTTCGTTGACATGGCAGGTATTAGTGCCTCTTTTAACGGTGTTTTTTTTTTGGGCCGTGGATTTTACACACAGCCAAGTGAACCTTATATATTAACTTACAGAGAAATACCTTATTATAGGCTGATCTGTTAACATACTCTTTTTGTAAGCAAAGAGCAACTGCTGATTTACGCTTACAAATAAACCCACATTATAAATCGTACACAGTGCAGCGAGATAAGAGTGGCTAAACTACAATCCTTTTATTTTCAATATAGACACATGAGCAAACATCCATTGCATACACCATTCTTCACTGCCACATACGTCGACACGACGTACTACGCAGGCACGGTGTACTACGTAGACACGACGTATGTACACACTGTCCATACAGTACGCACAGCGTGGGCTGCATTAGCGTAATAGCGGCTACGTTTGTGAAGCGCGCCACTATTGCGCACAGTTGCAGTAATTAACGCGACAAATAAATAGTACGCTAATGTGAATGGATTTTAGACTGCATTTACTGACTGTATTTGGTCGAGCTTAGCGGTAATGCACATGGTGCACTACTAAGCAGTACTCGTAATGCACATGGTGCACTACTAAGCAGTACTCGTAATGCACTAGGTACACTACTAAGCAGTAATGCACTAGGTACACTACTAAGCAGTAATGCACTAGGTACACTACTAAGCAGTAATGCACTAGGTACACTACTAAGCAGTAATGCACTAGGTACACTACTAAGCAGTAATGCACTAGGTACACTACTAAGCAGTAATGCACTAGGTACACTACTAAGCAGTAATGCACTAGGTACACTACTTAATTCAGTTCACCTTGACTGACTGACTTGGACTTTGATTGTGGAATGAAAATAAAATATAGAGGTTTGAATTTCATTTCAAAGCATCTGCAAAGGTAATTTTTTAATCCGGTGCGCAGTGCACTAACAACTAAATGTACGAAAGGAACTTTTACATAACATACCATAAAAAATATGATAAAATATGAAAAATATGAATCACCGACAAAAAAAATCTGCGCTCGTTGGTCTAGAATCATGTACCCACTGAAATCATGGTGACAGATCTTCATTTGAAATCATCGATACGACTAAGAAGAAGAAAGGAAACTAAATCCAACAGCAATGTGCTATACAAAAAGTCCTGTCCACAAAAACAATGATCTCCTGAACCACTACATCAGTCTAGGAGGTCCTGGCGTGGACGCGCACGTGCGCCACGAGTGCGGCGAGGCGGTGCTGCACGCCAGCTTCCTCGTCAACGAGGGCGCGCTGGTCACGGCCACCGCTGATGATCAGCTGCACCTCTGGACCTTCCGCCAGAAGTCGCCGCAGAGGCTGCACTCGCTCAAGTTCCAGAGAGAAAGGTATGGGTGCTCGGAGTTGTTACTGTGTTGTGGTTTTGCTTGTCTTATATTTGGGTATCGATGATTTGCAGCCTTTTTCATGTGAAGCCCACTCCAGATGTATTAAAATCTGAAGTTTGGAGTAGGGGATATAGGCAATACAGTAAAATTACAATCAGGTTGCAGAATTTGTCAAAATCTCACCGTGAAATAGTCTGCCTGAAGTAAAGGTGCTTAATTTCACCTAATAGTTTTCACGGTGAGATTTTTATGAGATGAGATCGGCACGAATGCAGAAAACGTTCATGAAGCAGAATCTCCCAAGATTTGAAGCTTTGAGGTCAAGTAACTCAAAGAAAGAAACAAGTCATCGATGTCCAAGATGCGTTTCGCAAATGCATTAGTTTTATGATTACTTGCACTATTATAATGCTAAGTTTAAAGTTATTAGCACTAGTATAAAATAAAACAAGATGTTTATTACCCAAGTTGAGGTCGGCAAACGACTTGCACGGTATTTATTCTACGATCGTTGCCTCGCCGCAAGTGTTACCTAAAGTAATTGTCAAAGAGCCAACTTGTGCAATAAAACTTATTATTAGAAAGCGTGCATTAGG
This sequence comes from Dasypolia templi, assembly GCA_963555695.1. NCBI lineage: Eukaryota > Metazoa > Arthropoda > Insecta > Lepidoptera > Noctuidae > Dasypolia > Dasypolia templi. Next base: position 869,839 of record OY743148.1, on the reverse strand, counting down.
TTAAACTTTTTTTATTCACAAAATTTACCAAAAAATGCACTTGTTTCACGCACTTAAATAGTAAACAACTGAGCAGAAAGAAATCAACTTCTACCAGTCAAAATACAAATCTTCCAGATGCACACAGCATATTTTAGCTTAGAACTAATAACTAACACAAAACAAGTTTATTCTCACAGCACTAAAAGCTTTTACCGCTCGTTTGAAGCTACACTTTAGTACCGCACATTGAGATGCAGTAAACTTATTTACAAATTACAAACTTGGACAGTTACGAGTATACGTCTTGAAAGTCTTGGTTCAAGACTCTCCGGGAAGGAAGCTGGTCAGGAGGGTTGCCACTGGCCGGTCAGCCTGTTTGACACAATTATATGAACTTTTATTACACCCCCTCCCCTGTGTCTCTTTCATCCCAGCCCCCTCTGTCGCCCGTTGGCGCTTGCTCGTGTTTGATTCCGCTTGTGGTGGGTTCATTCCCATTATTTAGTTCAGGATAATTTTATTGGCTCGGTCATCTGTTTGATGTCAGGGCCCGATTTTTTGTTTGTTTCTATTTTCAGAAGATTTATATTAATCGTTCTGGAATTTTGTCCGTTCTTGTACATTTGGAAGTGCCTCTACATTTCTAGATTATTACTGTACTGACGCAATAAATGTAGCGATTCAAACATTTATTTCAAATATGTCAACATTTCCGGCATTGTACATTTTGGAAAATGGCAGTTTTTGTTAGGAAAAATAAAAATGACTTTTTAACGGTGTCAGAAACTAGAACTAGAAAAGGGCCTGTCAGAAGTCAATATAGGAACCTGATACAAAATGGTACAGCTTTGCTTAAGAAAAGTGTTTTGGGCATGGATCCCACCATATATAATAAAAAAAAAACAGATTTTATAAAAAAATATTGAAAACAAATATTTAAAAAGAAACTGACAGCCCTCTTACTTGATAAGTGTTATTATTCAATGAATTATTTTTTAAATGACACTATACTTTAGATTTAAATTTGACATTATGTGTTTGTTGACATTATAATGCTTGGTTTGAATTATATCATTTTAAAATAATTATTTTAATTAATGACAATTTTAATTTGACTGACTAGTTCAATATTTTATTGAAATTTATATTCAAAGTTTGCATGCCTAATCCTAGGTAGATTGTACAGGGATCACAAAGTTTGTAAACACCTTATTTATTGTAACTACTTTCTAAGCAAATAAACTATTATCATTATGGGCGTTTGTGCTTAGCATCTATTAACTGCAGGCACTGCATAAATGGCAAATGTGATAGGTGATTTGTCAACGTTACTATTACAGAAGAACACTTAATCACTCGAGATTTCAACCCTCTGCGCTGTGCTGTCTAATAAATCTGCAGAAATATCCATCCGTCCCTCAAATGCTAACGTCACTTGCGGGCCATTTGGCCGTCAGCACCAAATAAAAAGAAATCACTTGCAAGCGTTGTCGCCGTTTGAAAACAGAACGTCCCCCAACTGTTTGCATACAGAGCACTAATTACTCGACTTAACACCAACCCGACCGACGCGACCCGGGGCTCTGGGGGCATTTGAACTCCACTGATTGGGGGACAATTGTCACGATATTTTTTACTTCATACCTATGAGGGACTTTGTGTGTTTGTTAGAGGTTGCTCGTCACTTCCGGCCGCTGTTCGCCTTCGATGCGCAGCCGCTCGTTTGGGGACATTTCCGGAGTGGCTCGCTTTGTTCGGATAAACTTCTTTGATTTAGTTGCAAAATAAAATAGGAAAAGACATTGCTGAAATGCGTTCAAAGTTATACAATAATACGACAGTAATTAAAATCGCTCGTTTACATTTAAAACGGAATCTAAGAAACTTGGTCGACAGTTTACAAGTAAACTTTATTCGCCGTGAATCAGAGCGGTATTGTCTGTGGGTCGTTATTACTGCTTTGTTTAATTCATCACTAGAGGCCGATGGGTGGGCGTAATTATTCGGGCGTTGTCATGGCAACGGGGATGTTTTGTCGCTTTGAACCGAACCCGAGGTGTTGTAAGACGTCACTCAGAAACCTTGTATTTACTTCACATGAACTATTGGATATTATTTGGGGCATGATTTGGGTTCATATCGTATTACTGTTCCTACCCGCGCCTTTGAAGGATTAGTTTCTAATTAATAGGGGAAATCTGTTTTGGTAGTAAAATATTAATGATCAAGATTCAGTGATATTTTAATGGTTGTCCATTACCAAGGATAAATATTTGTACGGCTGATTGCTATCAACATATACACCATCCCACGCCATCTTACATTTAAAAAAACACAATTACTAAGACTCGAGTATTATTGTCCTGGCAATACTTAGTAGGTTGCTTTCAGATTCTAACAAAACATTTGCTTTCTACCAAATATTTTCCCGGATAACGCCCAGGACACTCCCCAAACACTCGGAATTCATTCATCCGTGTCGACCTCATTTATTTATTTATTTAAACTTTTCGCATACAAAAAGGTACCAAGGGCGGACTAATGCCCGGTTCCTATATTCAACGGATCTTCATAGTATAACAGCTACCACCCGTTTCCAAGTTACTAATAACGAGGCATAACTTGGTGTTCCACAAAGTTTTTATCTAGTATACCAGCTACGAACATTCGTCGGTTACTTGTTATCCGATGGCCCTCTTTGCGATGTAATTTTTTCGCCCAGTCGCACCATCGTCAACGCCAATTCCAGAGCGTCGGCGTCGGTGACGTTTGGTTTCATTTGATTTCGGAAACAACAGAATACTTTATTAAAAAACAATATTTTACACAAAAATAGTTGTAAATCTAGAGTTTACAATTATTATTGCATAAAGTAATTTTTAAGGCGATTATTTTTTGTCTGAATCAGAGTCGCTGGAATCCCATAGTAAATGTAACATTTCTAAATCAAAAACTCACTTCACTTTCGGAACTCGATATTTTTTAATTTACACTTGAAGAATACCACAAAACTTTCGAAACCCGTCACAAAGCTACCGTAAGGCAAACGAACTACGAACAGTAAATTTGACCGTTTGAAACTTTGACAGGAACACCACGCCCCATCATTTCCATACTTCAAGGTTACGGATCGTTATTGGTAATCCTCCCATCCGTAGGCCAACGGTAACGTCGCTTACGAAACGTTTTTATAGGAACACTTTTCGGGTACGAATCGTAAACAATTCTAACATCCGTAAGCAAAACGAATCGTTTTTCGAATATTTTTATGGACATTAATGCCTTAGGCATTCTTTACCAGTCAACCAAGGAGGACATTGATTACTGCGAAACTTTTCTTATTTACAACAACGCACTTGGTTGTCAGTGTCAATACACTTCCTGTAACTTTGACACTAATATCCTCACTTCTTGATGATCGCTTCCCACACCTCGTCGCCAGACTGGCTTCGCACCAAGACGGGCAGGTTTTGGTGCGAAGCCAGCCTGGCGACGAGGTCAACACCTCTTCTTGAAGTAAAGCAATCTAGTACCACACAATGGCCTTCAATCATTCACCTACATATGTATATAGTATAGTGTGTCTTACATAGACGGTCAGCAATAGACGTCACACGCTGATTGAAGTTTCTCCATAAGTTGAAAATGCCTACAGCATTAAGTCCGCCTCTGTACATCCTTGTGCGTAAGTATTAAATAAATAAATAAATAAAAAACATTAAGCGGCAAAACCGCTCTTCCGGCTGAGGTGTACCGTAGACTAGTCACTAGGAGTCTTACCCGTTGCACATTTAAGTTAATTCATTTTAGTTAGTTTCGTTCCAATCACTAATATTGGTGACTACTAACCATTTTACTTTTCTTGTATTATTGAAGCGTATTTATAATGTTACCATAATATTACTTTTTTATTGTTTTCATGTAAGTGACGGTGGTCATAATGGACATAAAAACTCTTTAAACTGAATATTTCTACTTAAGTTTGATTGGTTGACAGGGGTTCTTGTAATGTTTCATCAATAGTATATACAAAAACTTATCTTAAGTTACAGCGTTAAGATCTTAAACGTCTTAATTGCTGACAGTACTTAAATACACAGCGTATTCCAACTAGCAGCACACGTTAACACACCGCTGCACGACAAAGCGTAGCCTCCGGCTGCGCCCAACAAATACCAATTAACTGTGTCAGTGGCAACACTTTGTGAACTGTGTGCGACGTGTCGCGTGACACGTTACGTAATACGTTTTGGGAGTATTGTCTTTGGAAATGAGATTCTGTCCAGGATATTGTTTCATGGGACTTGTTAACATGTTGTTGCATCATAAACTGATTAGGATTAGGTATCACTTCTGTTGCTACCCCAAATCTGTTTAGTACCTTCAAAAGGCTGAAACAACTACCATGGTAGACTGAAGATCGATATATCGTCAGTTAATTGCATTATTATACCTAATGATTATATTCCTAGCTCGCGTAGCTCGTTATAATTAATGTATAACGAGCTACGCGAGTTAGGAATATGCTTGGAATACACATACGCATATGCATATACCTATGCTAGTAATATGTATATGCTACGAATTTGTAACTATTAAATGATTTTCAAAAGGTCATTTCAAAACGAATATGTTTTTCACAGCGGCTAAAATCCGATTGGCGATCTTATTTATATATTTACTAGTTTATCGCGCTTTCAAATTTCTTCTAACAAAGTTTTTGAAAGCTTTCAGTATAAAGTTCTGTCTTCAGAATATCGTTTATATAATAATAATAATAGGTTTTAATCTTTAACGAGTCTCCAGAGACTCGTTAAAGATAATACTTTAGGAAAACTTGAAAAAAACTTAGGGTAAACAAAAGTATAGAGTAGGAACTGTTATTGGTGCTTTACAAATTGTAACTTAGACCTGAGTGCGACAGTATTTAGTAGATTTACTAAACTGTTGAAAACCCGATAAACTGAAATAGTCTTAGTTAAAAAAAATGTCCTTTTTAAGGTCCGATGTTGCTGCAAAATAAATATTAATATGTAGTATGATAAAAAGATGTATTCTCTCAAACTAATTTCTTGTAGCATATAATAGTACAGACGACTTGACTCATGTTAATTTCACGCCGATGACTTACTGACAATTGTATCACACGTCACTCTATCAATGTAACGACCTCATCCACCGCAGTTACATCACTCACGCAATCTGCCAGTTAACCCGTCAAACGATCAGGGTAACCAACCTCTGGCTTCAGGCTTTCACACTATTGAATGATTTTATTGTTTACGTTTTTTCAGCGTAATTTAAGAAAGAAAATAAGTTCATTTTAACTTGCTCCAAGATTGAGCCCGAATAGTAAAAGTATTTCATTAAGAAAAGGTCGATAACATTCTGTTATAATATTGTTCCGATTTTTAATAATAGTGATTTTAGAAATATTTCCCAGATCAAACAAAGTTATGCATTTGACATTAAATTGTTTAAATTACTATCTAAATTGCCATCTTATTACAAATATTTGTCATTCTGCAACATAACGTGGGTACTATTACATGCAGTCCGTCACTCTGGCACCACGAGGTGGTCACCCCCGGAGTAATGTCAGTAATGAGCGGAGGTGAAGAGCTTATCTATCACATTATAATGAGCAGGTTTGCTGATATTAATCAAACGTTTGGCGCCAAGTGACGTAGACGTGACATCATTATGCTAATCGGATGAGAAATGCAAAATAGTTGATTTCGAAGGATTTGTCTTCAATTATTTCTTGGAAGAGAGTTTATTCAATAAGAGTGCACTTACAAAAATAGTTCTTTTCGTGGAGCGATTATTTGAAACATTGTATATCGACAATGTTAACAACAACATTTGGCAATATAGCAGGTATTAACTTATGATAAATAGAAGTCTAGTATGGAATTTCTGTAAAAAAATGCATTGGTCATACTAGCATTTTACCGCACCAAACCTAACAACGAACTATACCAACAACAACTAACTCATTCGCTATAACGTAGCTATAATGGCCGCCATGCACCTTCCAGCCTTCAAAGTTGATCCTAAGCACTCAACGTTGACGATGCAATTTATATTCAAATTCTGTACCTACATAACATCTTAGCGTACTAATCACTTGTCTGAAGATTCCTGACGATGCACGATGTGATGGCATACGTGGCTCTCATAACGGCACATTGAGTACTGTTTTATAGACTAGCACTCGTCATGTGGCTAATTAAGACAGTCTCTAACATTTTATGATCGCCTGGTACAGGCACGTGGTATGCATTTTATTAATTAACTTATGCTTAATCTCTTAACATTTTGTTTGCAAGAAGTATTCAAATTACTGTCATATCTTTACACGTGATCCAGTTTAAGCCAAGCTAAACATTTTCTACTTTTACGCTATCATTTTAATTCAACACAGTCTTCAGAATTCGAACTGAGTATTCTTGACTTATTTAATACCTACATCAAAGTCACAGTTATATCTTTCAGTTTATTATTAATTAGTTTACTTTTACTATATCGTACACCAGTATTTTTGCTCTAAGCCCCATCGGCCTTGACGCTACTCATAAGTAACGTACATACTCAATCAAGCAATAAGTAGCCAGACTGTCACAGCATTAGTATTTCAATGGCGGGCCGTCCGCGGCGGCGGCGTGGCTTGCCAACGCGTTATTAACTAGTTTGCGGTTGGTTGCGTCGTCGTTTGGCCATTAAAATACTAGTGCTGTGACCATCTGTGGCTACTCATTGGTGATTTGAAACTGGTTACTTTTGAATCGTCGTGGACAACAGGCCTAAGAGAATCAAAGGCTCTCTAAAAAGAGTTAAATTGGTTGTTCCAACCATTTATTCTAACACATGAATTGACAAGCATACATAAGCATTTTGTAACATGTGCACTTAGTTGAGCGTACATTTTGCGCTGTTACAGATCACGCATCAAACTCTCACTATCGACTAACGAAATCAAGGGGTGAGTGTGTGTTAGTTTGATGTCGCACTTACTCGCATGCATTCGCATGCTCTCGCACGCACTGTCAACACGTCGCCAGTCAGCTGGTGAACATTCACAACACATACAGTACCCTCTAACTTATTCAAAAATACATTCCTTTTTGACATACCATCTCCATCGCCCTTCTTAGGTACATCATCGCTTACCTAATACAATGTACAGACTCACCTACACATGTACCAAATAAATCCAAAAAAAAAGTTTTAAATCATATGAATAGTACCATTTCCGTATTGAAATTGGAAACACAATATAGAGACTCATCCAGTCCTATTTCTATCTTGAGTTCACTTTACTATCAATACACTTTTCCTACAACACACTGTCACTCTATCGTTCACCCAAACACCAAACAGGACTAAAGTCTGGATCGAACAGGCGCGATGCGACAGCGCGCCACAAAGGCACCGCTCGTCTCGTGACACGTGGTACTTTTGTGTCGCGCTGTCTCGTCGCGCCAGTGTATACGAGCCTTAACACGGCAGTGAACAAGACACACGAGTCACTCGTGCATGCTGTAGCCAATCAGAACACCACATACGTCGTATATAAGTAGAGTACTGCAAGTCTTAATAGTTTGTGGATGGGCATGTTTCTAGGTACTACTTTATTTGTAAATATTTTTCGTAGACTCTAGTATTAGATTTTAACATTTATTCCTAAAAATACCCGTTTCATCCATAAATAGTTTTCCGTAGTCTATTTGTTATTTAAAGCTTTCGTTAAATACTTTATAAATGTTTTTTAGATTATGTAATTAATTAGCCTTACGATAGCGAAGTTAGAAGTAGCGATTTTGAACTGCACCCGTCTCTCTGGTAAGGTTGGTAATGTGAAGCATTTTGCTTAAAAATCATTAACGCGATATTAACAAACACTAGCCGACGTTGTTGGCTTAATCCCAGGTGAGCCTATAAAGGCAAACGATACGCCCCCGAGATCGCCGCGTAATCGCCACGTAAAGAGTTAATTAAAAAGTGTAGCGACGAAGTTTATCAGCACCGCCCGTTACAAGCTGGGCAGGCAGCGTCGCCACAGCATAAGAACAGAAGACTAACTCTGAAAACAGATTCATCCATAGTGTGACCACAGAGTTACAAAAATTAAACCGACTCACTGCTATCACTGTTTTCTTTTTGTAGGTTTTATTGTAGCGTTTTTCGAGTGGTCCTTCTGTACTTATTTTGTGCCTCGGTCGCGTGTTAGAGTTTGTAGAAGCAGGCTCCCGTATAGCAATCGATGTTATAATTCTGTTAGCTTTTCGATTCTTTGTTTAAAAATTTCGACACGAGGCGAACAAGTTTCGCCATAACTAGACGTTAACCTTTACTAAAGCAAGCTTATAAAACGACCACAATAATAAATATATTGTAATATGGTTGGCGTTTGCGGCAGAACCATGTTCGCTTTCGGCTTCAATGTATTAAAATGCTCGACAATTTATGTCAGACCCTAATTAGAACCTGTACCTTTACAATACTTGTAATTATATTGTAGTAGACCTAAAATAAGCTAAAGTATTAAAATAAATTCTTTTCGCCTTTCGCCTTAGTGTATAAAACATAATACGCAGACCTATAGTGGAGCCATACGAAACTAATAAGCTTATCGAAGAAAGGGTCTTTGCAGACCTGTAAACGTCAAACTACAATGGGCTATGTCGATCACATAGGTCCAAATAACGGCCTCAATAGACGCTAACTAAAATGTATTCGCTCATGAATAGATATGACACGAGCCGATACCTTCTTTACCTCTATTGAGTCAATGTTCCTCATCTCCCGCGGTCAGCCCATTGTACACATTATGACTTAACTTCTTTGTGAGCTGAAACCTGAAAGACGACTAAATTATATCTACTCGGGCTTTTGAACAGTGAGATTATTGTATGAATAATTCAGTGTTGCACTTGAGATGTTTTCATAAAACGAGAATTGTTGTACTGCCTCGCTGGTCTAGTGGTCGCAATCGCTACTGCTGAGCATGAGGTCCTGGGTTCGTTCCCCAGGTCTGGCAACGTGTTATTGGGTTTTTCTATCGGGACTTTCTCAGTAGCAGCCCAAAGTCTGGATTTGTGCCCGGTAGATGGCAATAGGCTCGCCCCCTATTACATGGGACTTAAACATAACTGGCGAAATTGGGTGTACTATAGGTACACCTCTGCCCAACCTTTCCCCATTGGAAACAAGGCGTGATGTTATGTATGTATGTTATGAGAATTGTGTAGTAAACTTTGTTTGTTTATTGAAATTGAATGTTAAATACGAACTGTTATGAGTACAGAATTAGATTAAAAGTTGGCGAAATGAATTCTGAATGACGACGTTATTATTTGGATTGATAATTATTGTGTTATAACTTCACGTAATATTGAGAGTTGTGTGAACCATTTTGCCAAACTACGTGATCTTTTAAGAGCTACTCGTATATTATTCACCTTCGAACAGTTTTATACAGGGAGGCGATTTGGTCACCTGCATCCTTCAAGTGGATGATTCTACTCATTCGCGTCATACTAAACAATGTTCGCTATGTAACGATATTTTGTTCGTTACTCTTATAAAACTTGAAACAAAAATACAAATTTAGAACAGTATAGTAGACTGATTATTTCGATGCATGTATGAAAAGTCATTTTTTTGTACCAATCGAATACGAGTTTCATAGCGAAAGGGTAGAATCACCCCCTTGACGGATGCAGTGACTAAATCGTCAGCCTGTATTAACATTGGCTTGGTGTAATGAGATTTTTCAGAAAACGACTTTTTGAAAAGAGATGTGTTCAGTGGTCCCTCGAACGGGTTATTTTATGATTGTGGTCTCCACATGATATGTGCCGTCACCCCTACATGCCATACCCACTAACAGCCCCTCTCCCCGCAGGATCACGTGCCTGCACCTGCCGCTGGCCTCCAAGTGGATCCATGTGGGCACGGAGCGCGGCAACGTGCACGTGGTCAACATCGAGACCTTCGCACTCTCCGGCTACGTCATCAACTGGAACAAAGCCATCGAAGTGTGAGTACCATGAATTACTTATTGCAAGGAAGATATTAAATATTTCATTGTTAAAATCTTTTAATAATTAAGTCAATAAAAAAGATAAACAAATGTCATACGTCGTCAGGGCGACGGGCATCTTAGAGGCCAGTATACGTGTACCAGAAGGTATTTAGGCCTCCTTGCACTGTTGCCATTTAGCGCGGTGCACCTTGCAGTCTAATTGTATGAATAACTACGAGGAATAGTACTGACACAATTACAAATCTTTACACGATTATTTCATCATTTTAAAAAGTGAGGTACATTTTGTTACAATAAATATAATTTCACATTTATGGATAAATCGTAAAAAGAGTGTTAGTATTATTTTGCTTGCTCTTTCTTTTAGTGCAAAAATAGTGTTGTATATTTCTCGATTTAACTGTAATACGGCAACTTATAGAACTCCTCCTTCGGTGCATTGGGTTGAGTTCGTTTGACGGAGGAAACAATTATCAGACTAAAATAACAACTTTTACACAAAGTTTTCAAGTTCACATTTTAATTACACAAACCCTTTAAGTTGACGGACCTATCACACTCGTAAGAAGAAGGGTTTTAACGAGTTTTAGGTCGAGCTTATCTCACAATCTCCAGACAATCTTGAATCTCGGTAACAGCATTCCCCAGCCTCCAAAAAGTCCGTGTGCTCCTTAATGTCGCTGTAATCCGGAACACCAATAAAGGGAACGTCGAAGGAAACAGATAAGCCGCTAAGTCCCGAGCATGCGACTAATACGGTGCTAAGTCATGCCAGGCAGGCGGGCCTAATTACTCACACTTAACAAATTGGGGTCAGTTTTGTGTGTCAGCTGATTTAGATGGGCTCTTTTTCTATGGTCTAAGGTCACAAGGTAACTCTTATGTTACATGATTTTTTAAACTTGAGTTAATGACGGAACGTTCCAATAACCCATTGTTAAGCGTTATCTTTCTTCAATTGTAAGTTTATACCTTTTGAGTCTGATCCTGTATATTTCATTCGTGGTCTCATCTACCTAAGACTTCCTACTCGACACGCATGGCGTATTCCAAAAATGTGTTTGGCATACACTCGCGCACGAAGAAAATGCGTCAGTACGAAAAACTAAAATTTCTCTTAAAATAATAGATCTAGCGGAATGAATGAAACTATATGTTGTAGATAATTTACTACTTAATAAAACAACACCAAATGTTGGAAACATTAGATAGAATATATAGATAGAATACTCTTTGTTATGTACACCTTATAAATTACAGACATTGATGTAGAAATTTTACATTGTGTGACACAATGGGCGGTCTTATCGCTAAAAGCTATTTTTTACAGACAACCTTTGGATGGATTAAATAGAGAAAGAGAGTCAATACAGAAGTTAATCAATGGTGTACATTATTAGTTTAATTGGCAAAATTACATTTTAAAAAATGACAATAATTTTTACGTTGAAAATAATTATGGTTGCTACCTCACCTCGTAGAACACAAAAATGAAACATTAAAAGAAAATTAATACTTTGTATTGCCTCCACGAGCTCTTCTTACAACTGCCAGGCGATTGGACATGCTGTTTGTTAAGTTTCTTAAGCGATGTTGCAGGATATTGGCCCATTCTTCCACTAACGCACGTTTCAGGTCTCGAAGTGTACCTCCCAAGCTTGTCCCAAGCTTGTTCATTTGGATTCAGGTCCGGGCTTCTCGCGGGCCAGTCCATGCGATTGATGCCAACGTCCTGAAAATACTAATTTACAATTTGAGCTGTATGTAGCCTGGCGTTGTCATACGTCGTCTCTGCGGGTCTCCCGAAGTTGATTTGTTACTTCAGCTTACTGCCATGAGGCGCCGATTTCTGAGCATGGTCGTAACAAACTTTCGAGCCGTAGTCCACCTCGGTCTCCTGGTGCTTGGTCATCTTATGGTCCGCCCAGTTTTTCGGAAACGTTGCACGACTTGCTGCACTGTAGAAAGTGACACGCCTATTGTTCTTCGCTGACTTCTGCCTTCTTCTAACATAGTGACGATACGCGTACATCCTTCTGGTGTCATTCAATAATGATGGTGAAAGACGACAATGACCACCTTTTATCATTTTGATTTGACAGATTGAAAACAAAAGTGAGAAAACAAGCAAAAGCGCGAAATCAATTTATGTAAAAAAAAAAAAAAAAAAACACAATGCGCGGCCTTATCGCTTTCTGCGATCTCTTCCAGGCAACCTTAGAATGGACAAAATGGGGCTGTCAGTGGTGCAAGAAATAAATATACATTAAACTAAAATAGATACCAGATATATACATATTAACATATCCTAAGGAATAGATACATAAATACATACATACGAAATATATAAGAAACGAAAATAAATGATAATTACAGTTTACGAAAGCAAGATCACAACGTCAAGTAAAGATCCTTTTTTTGAAGTTTTTTTATTATTTTAAAAATAGTTTTAGGGCCGGCAATTAAGCACGAAAAATAATGTCATAAAAATGTCCACCCCTAGCAGCATGGCAGATGTGAACCCTTTTCATTGCGTGTTCATGGCATTTTCACACATTTGCTGCGTTATCTCATTGACTGTGGTACCTACTATAAAGCTACCCTACACTGGGCACGTCTGTCATTGACTTGAATGTGCCCTGGCGGCTGAGAGTATGTCACGCTCACTCTAATGTCTCGCTGGTGGTGGCGTATGTGTTGGATCATTAAGTTCCCTTCAAAATGGTTGAGCTGAATGGTGCTGATCCATACGTCATGTTCGTGAACGGGCGCCGTCAGTGGGGACTGGTCATCTCTTGGCTGCCACGCCTTTTTGTTTTTTTTTTTTAATTTTTCTTTTCCGATTTTATGTTTTTTATTACGGGTATTTCTACATCGTTCTCACATGTTTAATTTCAACAAGACTGATGTAACAAATTTTCTGTAACCATATTATTTAAAAGAGTGTCCATGGAGTTTCTTGCCCGTTCTTCTCCATAGGTACCTACTTCGCTTTGGAATGGGCAACTAGCTTCATATTTCTGACTGACCGACCCCTTGACAATTCAAAAGTGCCTGTAATGGGTTTATTTGAAATAAATGCTTTGAGTTTGAGTTTGAGTTTGAGTTTGTGTCTCGGATATTTTGTTTTTATTGTTGAAGGTTCATTAGTCTGTTAGCATAGACACGTCGAATTAGATAGCCACACAGAAAAAGTCAGGAGCTGTTAAATCTGAAGATCTTGGGGACCAATCAATGTCACCGTTTCTCAAAATTAATCGACCGGGAAACGTTATTTTCAATGTTTCGGTTAGGTTGAGTAGAATGTTGTGAATTAAAACACATTCTATATCAAATTTGCCGCATCAACACAAAAAAAATAATTAAACAACGGTCATATTTGCCGCCAAAACAAAATAGCGACAATAAAGTTGTAAACCGCCAAGTTGCCCACCCGGTTACAGGGATTTTCGTAATCGACTCGTATTATACCGCGAGTGTAGTTACACTTACAGCACTTCCAGAGACGAACTTTTGCGAAGAGCTCCACTATTAATACATTTGAGCTTTGAGCTATCACCAAAGCCATTAATAATTTAATTCAAATAATAAAGACATCCTCATTCTGCTAAAGATTACAATGGAGTTACAAGATTTAATAGCTTTGACAGCCCTTTGAGTAAGGCCCTCATCATCTGTGAAGGGAAAACCCTTACCCGTTCATCGGACGCCCATCAATTATGTAGGTGCTGTCACTGTCTACAATAATATAATTAACTTAACTCAATCATATAAACTAGTCTACCTTTGTCAAATAACTAACATTGACCTTTCGAAGCGAGCTGTCGTGATAATGTATTTATATGAGAGTTGTTAATGAAGTTATTGAGCAGTGGTGGCTCAGTGGTAACGACCGCGACTTACGAGTTGTAGGTCGTAGGTAAGAACCCAAACAGGCGCTTTACTTTGAATAATTTTCATCACCGCTGCTCTCAAAACGATGAACTATGATGGCATCTACCAACCCGCACTGAGCCCGCGTTGTGGATTACGGCCCAATCCCCCTCTTATCGAGAGGACACCTGTGTCCCAGCAGGGGGAACATATCTGATTATGTATTAAGTTATTATTAGCGGGTGTTTCTATTGGTCGGGTGTTATTTAAAGAAAGAGACTGGACAGAGGGCCTTATTCCTAGTCAATATTTTATGAAAATCATATACCTACTCTTACAATGTTAGTAAATATGTGTGCACCATGTACCTATCGCTTGATTGAATTATCTGTATTTGCTTTACTTTAAATTCTTTTTACCTATTGTCGTATAGTATTTTTATTCTTGGTGCATCGTCTTCACATATTAAAATATAATTAATGTATACAAAATATTAATGTAAATGTTTACGTTCAAAAGTGCCTTTTATGTGCCTATTTGAAATCAATGCTTTGACTTTGGCCTAGACAAAGGCTAGAGCCTAGGCTTTCTATTTCTACAATAGCCATCGCTTCACTGTGATACTGCGCTTTGAGCTATGGCAGACGCTATGACCACGTCACATTGCTATAGCTTACGTCAACCCCATACATTTTTTGACTGTTCTACTAACGTCATCGCTAATCGAATGTAACTAATGTTATTTTGTCTAGGCCCTCTGGTATCGCAAACAAATACAAAGCTATACAAAGCAGACCCATGTTTTTTTAAAGATAAATGGCCAGTATTAGTACTGGACACGGTTTTGTAGTTCAGTATTGCCATTGTCATGAATCCAGTCAACAACAGAATCCACTCGAGCCGCCATCTTAACGAAGACTCGCCCGTCATAAAATCTACGATATTATGACATAACGTCAAGTCCCTTCAGTTTTACGTCGATTCTAACATCATCGCTCGTGAACCGATAACTTCATTCACATTGAATCAACCGGCATTCTTTCAGTCTATAGATACATGAGTACAGATATGCGCATCGGGAATCGACGTCTATCTTTGGAAATACAAACACTCGATGATGAGATCTAAGACAGAGCTGTTTCAACCATGGAAGTGTGTATTTTCTATCATCATGATTAAAAATTCTATGCAAACTTCCAAAACGTTTCAGAAGCAGCCAGATGGCGATCTGCGACCGTAGTAGGTAACCCAATGGGTAGAAAACAGCGTTTGTGTGATGATCTTATGACAGTACAAAACTTAGAAGCTTTGCTTCGGTAGGGGCATTCCTTCCTCCATCTTTATTATTTACTCGCCTGGCTGATCATAAACTTCACCCAGGGGTAGCACACGCTATGAATTATAATTATAAGCTCATACATACTACTGAGCGGTGCAGAGACACGAATACTTTATCATCTCACGATATAGCTTCCCAAGAGGCTCGTAAGACTGTGGGATTTTATAAAGCAGGCTGGAAGTGGAAGAAACTACGTTAAAAAAAAACTAGGTAGTGTACCTCTGATGATTTTTCTACTCTTTGCTCGCGATGTGGCAACATTCAAACTTATTGCTTATCTCGTCTAAATGTTAACATAAATTCTACTTTAAACTGATGCTAAAGTCATAAAATATTGTGTTATTATCACAGCATCTTCGCAAACTGTCTCCTAATGCCTCTAACACGAGACAACTGTCGTCGTTTATATGCTAAGCTGATGATGACTTGGTTTAAACGTAGACGAACGCTCAGCAAGGATATGTTTCGTAGCGTTAGTATTTTGTACAAGAAATGTTAGGATTTGCGCAAGGTTTGTAGCACCTGGCTAAGCATAGTAGGAGAATTTGATAAGAATGAAATCAAGTAATTTTTTTGACGTTTTAACGGTAAAAGGCAAATGTCAACTCATATTGCCTATCCTCGATACCGACGTAACGTGGGAACAAAAAAGATATCTTCTATTTTAAGAACCGAAATATAAAATACAAATTTTAGTAGAAAAATATCGCGAATAGTAAAAATTTCACGTAAACATTTTATGTCGCAGTCCGTCGGCTCGGTACTTGCGTTTCTGCCTACCCCTCTGTGTCGCGACCTTTACGGTTAAGTGCGACACAATGCGGTGCTTTACGATCTCACACGATATCATATCTGTGTTAGAGACATCGTCTCAGGGATACTAGACGCTTTAAAATCTGTTTTACGTTTTCACTAGATTGACTGAAGAGACAAAGGATTATGGCTTTGTAATCTAAGCAGGCTTAAAATCAATTAGAGATATAATGTGCTGGTTAAAACTGCTTCCTTTAGCTCTAATTCTTACAATAATGCATACTTCCATTATTCATTCCAAATTAAATCTTCATCACATGAATTTTTCCTTCTCTCAACCCGTACAAGGAGCAGTGGTGGCCCAGTGGGAATGGTCCCGACTTACGAGTTGTAGGTCGTGAGTTCGAACCCAAGCAGGCGCTTTGTGTAAATAATGTAATCACCACTGCTCTCAAAACGGTGAAGGAAAACATCGTGAGGAAATCGGCATGTCCTAGAACCAAAAATTAGAAGACATGTGACATCTACCAATCTGCACTGAGCCCGCGTGGTGAATTACGGCTCACTACCTCTCATAGAGAGGAGGCCTGTGTCCCAGCAGTGGGAACGTTATAGGCTGATTATGCAACCCGTACAAAGGTTACAACAACATCAACTTCTTACATAAATGAGTTATTCAGCCTTTCAATTATAATAACACTGATTTTCTTACACCATTTCAGGAATAAACTTTCCTCGTCTTGTAACATTAAAGAAATAGAATTCTACAAGACGTATCCGACGTGAGACGTGTGTGATGTAAAATACATTCTTTTTTTCTTGAGATTTTTTTTTGGAGTATAACTCAAGTAGACACAGTAACATGGGAGTGCTTTGGATATTAAAGTGAACAGTAATGCCAATTATAAGCTGGTGCTTTGTGTCGCTCTATGTGGGTAATATCTTTAAACCAACTAGGTTTTGCGGTCTCAAACAGAATAATTTAACTAGAGAAGCTTAACACTACACTAGCAAATTGAGATCAAAATAATTAAACCCTGCTGCTACTGCGAAACAATTTCAAGGCTGTTAATATAGCTCGAGAGGTTAAAAAAGAAAGTGCGGTTTTGTAGAACGTCGTGTATGCCACTCATACCTGGACTCCCGGGCAACAATCTCTTTCTAAACCTCGCCGTATCTTATACCTGGGTATGACGGATCTGTAATGAAAGGGTTCTAGATTCGACTCAAAATCCTTCTACTTTCTTTGCCACGTCATCTTTCTTTAGCGAGCCAGACCCCATGAGTTTGAACAATAAAAGTAAGCACCGAATCGGCGCCGGCGCTAAGTGATACGTCGTGTCGTAATCGACAGACAGCTTGTCACTATCAACACCTCTTTATTGACACTTAAACGATGTTCGTGTGTTTAATGTGCACAGAAACACGTAACCACAGAAATACGTCCACGTATTGAGAAAGCAAAAGTAGAGACTAAAACATACTTACTATTCTTAAGTCGTAAAAAATCGCCGTAATAGAATACTCAAAATGTGTTATTTCATACTTTTGGATAACATTCCTCTCTCCGTATACGAGCAGTTAACCATTTTCTTGAGCAAATGGTGGATGGTTTGTAGAGTTATAATCTTACACCGCATCTGAACTCCAGTATATTTTTAATGTAAATTTTGACGTTCAAAAGTGCCTTTTTATGGGCATATTTGAAATAAATACTTTGACTTTGACTTTGATAATATCTTGTTAATATTCGTATGCAAACTATTGAGTAATAGTTTATAAATGTTAACTGCTTATTCCATCGACAAGGCAGGGGCGTCGTTCAGCTGAGCTAATACACTGCAAGCGCTAAAATGGGCTGTTAGCGAGCGAGCGGAGCGATGCGTTCACGATGCGTTGCGTCTGAGCAAATACTGGTCCTGTAGCAAAGTGCCTCTCTGTAATACAAGGGAGGGAATATTGTGGAAACATTATGAGATTGACAGACTAATAGCGTTTCAGTAGAATGACGTCATGCTGATTTATTTCTTGTGAAAGCATATTCTATGTGATATACGTGTAGTTACATAATATGCCACAAGTAGCAAGTTTCTAAGTAATTGTGGTCGAAATTGAAACGGATACAATGGAAAACCTATCCGCCATAATGGAAAGTTTCCACAAAACATTCATTTTCAAATTAATTTAATTTACAAATCAATTGTGCCTCGATCCAGGCCGATGCTATTGAGTAGGACAGAAATACATTCAATACTTTTCTATGAAAGCAATGGAATTGACTGGGAACGAACAATACAGCTAGCTCCTATTGATTCGTTCACTGCCTGTTGAAAGTTAAATGTTGGCTCACTATGTAAATAAATAAAGTTGTTATGTGACCAACACTGTTCTGATCAGAGTCATTTATAATGTATTGTGTGAACACACACAACTAGTCAACAACTAGTCAACAATCTGTATCACCATCGTTGTGTAAATGTTTATCGTTTAATGTCGTGGAATAAACATTACTTTATGTTCAAATAAGTTTTGTGTGTACCAGAAGTGTGCCGCCAACATTTTACGCTTGAGATTGAAAAACTTTATGAAAAGCTGGCGTGCTTATCGTACAAAACTTCAGCTTAGTATTTAAGATTAGCTTGAACATACACAGCGCGACTTTTCGAGGCACATGTGAATAAAAATGCCTACAGAGTGAAGATTTATGAAAAACTGCTGAAGACCAATCGGCTTGGTAGAATAACCAAACGTTTTTAAACATGAGAAATACAAGTTTATGTTAATATTTCAATTTCATTTAACGTCATGCTGTCCTGAAGCATGTCTCAAAAGCTAAAAGTAACAACCATAGATATTAGAATGAAGGAGATATTAACCCGGAACCCGGTGCCTCCAGTTTGTCTCAACCACTCGCCAGTACTACACATTCAATTCAGTATGAGCAATAGATACGAAGTCGCGCACATACTTGCAATTTATAAATCAAAATGTACAACACAATCAATTATAATAAACCTTATCCCTTCTTACACAGCGTGCATTTACCATACAACTTACTTACTCGAAAACAACTATCGCTATCGTCACATATTTATTTTACAGATGCGCTAGTTATTGACTAAGTCAGAAAGTTATCGATTCTTCCATTTATTATTGTATTAAAATTTTGGTCGGGTCCTGATAATTAAATTAAAAAAAAAGAAAAGTGCAGGTAAAATATATGTAAATAAAAAATATGTATTAGTAAAATATATAACATGTAGCAAAAAAAAAATATATAGAAACTTATTTAAAATATGATATAATAAAAATCTCACATTGGCCTTCCAGCCAGGTTAAAACGGTTGACACGATTGACTAACTGAAGAATAAATTATAATAGCAATATATTCATTTGGCAATCGACTTTGTTGTCGATAGCCCACGTTAGTGGATCTGCACAAGCACAGCAATAACTTGCCACACGATACAGCGGTCGTACTACGTGATGCATACACATGAATAAATTATCGTTTTGTGATTGTAACATTGGTTGTCCACTCACTTAGCGACATACATGAGTAGTGGTTAAGAAGCAATGTATTTACCTGAAAAAATAGGACAATCGCTGTGAAAACAAAACTAACGTGGTAAAAGCAAGAAAAACATATTTTCCGATTTGTGGTTATTCATGATTAGCAAAAATATTACAAAACTTTAAATATATTAAATGTAATTTCATGATTTAAAAGTTTTTGTCTTGGCTTCGGTTTTTACAAGAAACCACTGAACAACACGGCATTCTTATAATTTGTCACGATCACGGTCGAAAGTGCACTCGTTCGCAGAGACTGCCATTTGTGTAGGATATGAGCATTATAAACATGACGTGGAGGTCGTGCGGACACAGAGACGCCTCCTTGCCGCTTCCCCATTTTTTTAATATTTCTATGATATCACCTCGCCCCAAAACAACGGGAGGTACACCATTAACACTATCCCTAAGGCAAGTTCTGTTATCCTATCAATTACTGTTTGTTGCATAAGCAAGTGTATTAATGTCACATAAGAACATATTTGTGCACCTGCACTTCACAGTGTCCAAGGTCTTGCAGTCGCAGCCAATTAGTGAGCAATCAACAAGTAACGCTCCGATGCACGGCGATGCAGGGATGCTGTTTGTTGGAGGGTTTTATGTAATAGGCAGGTAAACCGAGGGGAGCATCGGTGTGTCAACTGTTGTTTTTTAGTCTTGACGTCAATACAGTAATCTTTTTTTTTTGGTGGGTAATCAGAAAATGACTTCTCCCGCTCTGGGTGGAGCGGGAGGTCGTGTCAGACTTTTACTGACTAAAACCCACTCTATCTGTATCTCTTTTGAATTTCCCGCGACCCTGTGGCATCGGCCCTATCGAACCCCGTCATCATGTGCTGAAATCTCTTTGAGGCACGCGTGGAACACGCCGCGCTGTCGACCCAGGTCTAGTCCTAACCGGACGGCGAGCAATGGGTAGCTATGGTGCCAACTATCAATGCCATAGTAGTGATGCTTTAAATATTTGAGGTGGAAACGTGAAAAGAAATTGAACAACAAAGAACCTATATCTGAAACTCTAAGTATTTAATCAAATTAAACGATTTAAAGGCACTCTTGAATTGTCAAGGGGTCGGTCAGTCAGAACAATCAGGCTACATGGTTGCCTATCCCAAAGGTTAGTAGGTTCCTATGAAGAAGAGCGGGCACGAAACTCCACGGACACTCTTTGAAGTAATGAATATTATACTTGGAAAACATGAAATTACCATGACTTTTATTTCATGTAACAATAATAAAACCATTTGCCCATAACACTTTATTTCCTATTATTCCCACTATAAAATAACTCGTACCGACTTCGTAACATTAAGTGTATGCCGCCCCCGACAGACCGCGGCCATTGAAGGAAGATCACCAGTTAAATGGGCCATCGTGTGAATACCAATCGGCATGGGAGCCTGCGCGGACTGATAAGAGATAGTATTAATGTTAGGATTCGAGTTTAGTGTCGATTTGAGTATTGTTGTTAAATATTATTGGGATTGTGGGAGTTGTTGGTACCTAGGTTTGTAAGTGTTTGACATCACATGTAATATAATCTCTCACATCTTTTAAACTGAACCGTCCAGACGTCGACTCGGAGGTGACAGACATCGCGCTCTGTCAGAGTTGTATTAGTATCATGTTATTGAGCACGTGCCGCAGCACTGGCTGCTGGCGCTCGTGACACGTGTCACGTCACATGGGTCTGAAATACTGTATCGTGGTTTCAATTCTTGTTTAAAATGTTACATACAGTGGCAAAAAAAGCTTCCTAACTAAAGAATTTCGCCTTGATTAGAATGCTTATATAATGCCATACAACTTAAAAAGTTTTCATTTAAAAGCCAATACCATGATTATTTAGATTACATAATACAGTTATGTGAAGCTTGTGGTTTGAAATACACACAGATAGACTTACGATTCCAAGTAGCAAGAGAATATGCTTAGTTAGTAGTGCAGTTAGGTAAAGAACATGAAGAGTACCGCAATAAAATAGATGAGTAAACAATAAAAAAAAACAACACAAGATAAAAATAATGAAAATGATTTCAAAGCTCGAGATCCAGTTGAAAAAGTTATAAATTGTACACAAATAGATAAAAATGTAATAGATTCAATTGTTGACTGTTTTAAAACTGTATTTAAAAAGTTTTCATTTGTCAATACGACGAAATTTGGGTGAACTATAAACGTCTGCTAACCCTTTGAGGAATATAATATGCGTTATTTTATGTAGTTTTCAATCTTTTTTGCCACTAGTTAAATAAGCCATATTTTCTAACTGTTTCTTGAAACCTCTCGCCGAAATATAGTTAGAGCACACATAAAGCTCATGCTACGACGCTACGTCCGTAGCAGCTGACGTAGCCGCTACGTCCGTAGCAGCTGACGTAGCCGCTACGCCTTGACTGCTACGAAACAATGTGCTACAAAGTGTAGCGGGAATGCTACGAATACTGTGCTACGGAACTATGTGTGGCAAGATGTTCTGTTATTAAATTCATATTGCTATGCAATGTTCCCTGTTCCATGCAATCATTATTATGTCATGGAATTAAAATTTAGCTTGTTTATAGGTTTTGCTACGTTCAAAACCCTGAAAGTCATGATATTCATATCGCGAGTAATTAAAGCGAAACGACTTGTTTTAAGGCACATTAGTCGTAAAACATTATCTGAATAGGGTACCGCGTTTATAGCGGCCACATTACAGGATCTGTGTGACGGAGCTAATCGCATTCGTTTATAGCGGCCACATTACAGGATCTGTGTGACGGAGCTAATCGCATTCGTTTATAGCGGCCACATTACAGGATCTGTGTGACGGAGCAAATCGCATTCGTTTATAGCGGCCACATTACATGATCTGTGTGACGGAGCAAATCGCATTCGTTTATAGCGGCCACATTACAGGATCTGTGTGACGGAGCTAACCGCATTCCTTTGTCACAGGAGCATGTATTTTATTATTTATTTACAGTTTTATGGTTTAATGGTGGTACAACGCGAAATAGTGAAGTAGGGAACGTGATATATAACACAACACTTTTTTTTTGCTTCTTTTGGACTTGCCAAAATGGATTGTTGTGTATAAAGGCTTCTAAGTGCCGATTTCACCAATGTTACTGAACGCGTTCAGCGCATCTAAAACGCGTTCAATTGCTGTCAGTGTCAATATTCCATAGAAAATAATGACACTGACAGCTCTTAAACGTAGTTTATGTGCTGATCGCGATCAGTTTATTATATTATATATATATTTATTTATTATCATTTCGATCATTATTATTAGACATAGTTACAAAACCTAGTTTAGAAGTCAGGGTTTTTCACTCTGGAACACTATCTTATGCCATTTTTAGATTTAAATAATGTAAATGCATTTATGGAGAAATTGAGATTTATTTTTAGAAAGATTTATTATTATGTAATCATGCTTAAAAGATCTTAGATGGGTAGGCAAACAAACGTATAGATAGTAACGCCGGTTGTCAATAACAGCATCGAATTTCATGGAATTCAAAAGTTACTCATCATTTTTAATGCCCGGACCAGCTTTTCAACGCAAAATAAAATAAATGCAATTACAAAATTTTACTTTCCTGATAAGACGGTGTTTTCCGGGTCTGAAGCCTTTGAATAGCTACCTCCGCCTCCCCCAAATGCAGCGCGACGCTACCTCCACCTCCCCCAAATGCAACGCTACGCACTTATTTACGATGCGCCGCGCACCATTTCGCGGAAAATGCATGCCACAGATTCGATACCGATTTAATTATTATTGTCCCGACGATATTGGTAAATATCGATGGCCATTGCGACGCTGTAAATGACCACAGTACCAGGCAGCGTTGCCAGATCCCGATTTTTTGCCCAAAATTGAATGTAGGCATACACCCATGTTTTACGTCAAAACATCATGATTTCCTTGACTTGACTGAACCTCACTTGGGTGGTTTATATTCATAGTTGCAATGTGACTCCTCATGTCAAACAGTTTCCTCAGTCGAGGTGAGTTTGAGTTGGGGAACCAACTGTCAAATATAAGGTACGTCGGCATCTACCTTGAGGTAGTCAACAAGGAAGTTTCAACCAAAACTGAGGTAGTCCATGCGTATTTACCAAAACACGCGGATTTTTTCGTACTCGTGACGTATCACCTGGACTCACATTTATTCGAGGGAATTCATAATTCCTTTTTTATGATGACTATGAATACCTATTTTGAGGTCTTCTTGACAGAGTTGTGAGTCGAGTAGTGAGTCGAGTAGTGAGTCGAGTAGTAGTCGAGTAGTAGACGAATATGTGTGTTATAAGGGTGTTAATCCCGCTTTTTGGTGATTATTCGAAATTGCGGCGCGCTGGAGCTAAGAATCTTACCTATCTTAGAATTGGCCTACAATTAGGGGCAATAACTTTTGAAATCAATTCATACTATTGTAGCTTAACGAGTGTTTAACAGCCAATGATATATCGAACTAATATCTTTATATAATATTGCCGATATCACCAAAAAGCGGGAGATAGTTTTTCTGAGCTCTCGTAATTTTACCTTATGATACATGCAATTTTCATATTATGTTATGCTGTAATTAGGAAGTGAAATGAAAACTGATTTAGAAATCGACCGTTCCTTTTTTTTTCAACATGCAAATTACAATTTATCGTGTTTTGAAACGTTAATCTCCCTAAAACAAAGATTTATCTATGACACTTTTTTATACACTAATTTGACCATTTAAAGTTGATTCTGAAACAGGCAAATTCGGATAAACCCAAGTTAAATCAATTATGCAGTTTTCTTGTTAAAAAATAAGCCGTAGGCATAAGGATGACATTAAAAGCAAAAACTTGGTTAGAATACCAACTGTTTACTGCAGCTGCCATTTGTCATGGCCACCAACGCAATAGAAGTCAAAATCGGTTGAACGGACTATAAAAAGGGTTCATTTAAATGTGTATCTTATTTCAAATGGAGTATAGGAGAATGTGAGCCCTTTGGGATGGACGTTGTGCCCCTTTACATCACACTAGTGTGAATGTATTCACGTGAATCTGCAATAGAAACGTCCACATAAATCCTGCCGACAAAGTCGGCATCAGATCGTTGTCGAATTAGTTCCAACTGGCCCGTCATAAAATGTATAAGTAAGTTGTTGTATGCAGTAAGTATGTTACTTTTACTTCTGGAAATTTGTATAGAATACGATTCATTTCCTTGTTGGTTGCTTAGAACGTGGAGCCTGTAGTTTATTAAAACATTACGTACTTACTTAAAATAAAATGATAGCGCCGTACAAAATATAACAAAGCACATTTTAGAAAACAAAAAGTTGTTATTAATTTCCAGAACCTTTCTATAAATTGGTTGCTGGACAAACAAAACTTGTTGAAAATAATTACAATTTTCCAATTTCATTCGTTCATAATTAAACTTTCGTCAAAAGGGAAACGTTGCGTATTGAGTCTTTTGTAAGCGCGCGGCGGGTCCGAGAGGGTGTGGGTGCGGGACGCGCTGCGCTAATTACAGAGTTGTCAGCGACACAAACCGAGTTGAGCTTTGTTTAACAAACTTGAGTATATTCGGCGTATACCTACGCTCTGCTGGTGGCGTTAGTTATATTTCGCTAACTATTTCACAGTTTATTTAAAACTTACTTTTAATTGCCGCTCAGCTTGTATAATATTAGGCTTATATCCTATATATGTGGGAAGTTTTGTATTTTAAATCACGATTTTAGTTTCATACTTCGCGAAAGATTAGCAAATTATGTCGGTGTCACGCATTTTTGAGTTTTGCAAGTTAACTTGATTAACGTTTGGAAATATAAAACATTGAATGTTGTGTGTTCCAAACGTTAATAAAGTGTTGAACTATTTTCACTTTAACCTTTTACAGGCACAGATATTTTATAAAAGCAATTTAAGTAAATAAGAGAACGTATCACTCACGGGAGTCACGGGTCGCATATGTCGGCGCGTGTCACAGAACCGTTAAGGGGAAGCGAAAGGGAAAAAAAGCCATGAAATTTTTGCAGGTCAAAAAAAAAAAAAAAGGTTGTATGTTATCTAAGTTCATATAATCCCATGGAACGGCAATAAATAGCCATTCGGCGAATCATATTTTGTCCAACATACAACCTGACCCTTTTTTTTTTGGGTGGGAAATCATCAAATGACTTCTCCTCCCGCTCTGGGTGGAGCGGGAGGGCGTGTCAGACTTTAACTGACTAAAACCCACCCGTGTTCCTTCAGTTGCTTGTGCCCGGACCACGGTATCTCTTTCGAACATCCCGCGGCCCTGAGGCATCGGCCCTATCGGATCCCGTCACTGTGTTCTGACATCCCTTTGAGGCGCGCGTAGAATACGACGCGCCGTCGACCCGGGCCTGGTTCTTACCGGACGGCGAGCTACCCATTGCTCGCCGTCCGCAAGCCCGGGCTTACGGTGGCCGGGAATCTCGGAGACTCCCGACGCCCAGGGCGTCTCCTGCGGCGACTAGGGGCTTGAGGGCGCAAGGCTCCTTCTCTCGCGCGCTTCGCCTCCGTTGCTATTGTGGTGTGCCCAATACAACCTGACCCTGACCTGCAAACTGAAGGAAATATTAATTTTGCGGGCTACCTGGCGCTTCAACCTTAATAAAGCAATGAGTTTGTATTATGAACACGCGTATAATGTGTATCTATTAATAATTCTACCGCCCCCTATACCCAGGAAGTTGTGAATGATTGATTAAAAAAGTGGTCGATAAACTTATAAATCAATCAATTTGTTTTAAGAGTACTCTGCTGAAAACCACTCCGCGGATTAAAACTAAATGTTATTTCTAGATTCCTAGCTCAAAATATCATCATCCATATAACATGAACCATTTTGGAGCCCCCTTTGTATAATTTGAATGTTCATACGAGTATAGAGCAAATATTTAATCTGCGTACGGTTGTTTCTCTCCGTGTAATCGCATCACCATCACCAAGGCGGGCGGCCGGCGGGCAGCGGGGCTCGGCGTCAAGATACAGACATGTGTACTTTAATTAGTTAATTAAACACGTCTCTTCCGTCGGACTAATAAGATAACATGAACCCTCATTCCCGTGCGACCGTTAGTCCTCTTCCTCTACATTTGTACGGAAGTTGGTTACGAGTCCCAAGAGAAATAAAGCCTTTTTCAGGGGTTCATTGCACTATAATACAAAGTTATGTAAACATTTATTTATCAGTAATACTTTCTTAAAAGGAAAAATAACATCGACCCAGAAGACTATCTGTGTTCCCGCTATCTCTTCACTATTAAATACTTTCAGCAAACTACAGTACTCGACCGTTCGATATTAGGAGCATGTTAATATCTGCCATGACGCCGGGCTGGCGGGGGGAGGGGGGGGGGGGCTAGCGGGGTAATAAGCGTCGCAGGCAGGCTCAATAAGGACACAAGTGTCCTTATTGAGCGCAAATGTACCTGCATTTTTCGCGCAATTTGTTTCAGAACGTTTTCTTTTGAATATGTTTTTGGCTGGGTCTGTTTGGCGTGTGATTATGTTGCTAATGTTTTGGTTAGAAAGTGTATTTTAAAAGTATAGTGCCTGTCTTCAACTCAAATATCTAAGTACGCTAAGCAGAAGTAGAACTACTACAAATTACTGCTACAGTTCTCAAAAAAACCGTATATACCTACAGTGTAGAATACACGGGAACATTTTAATGACATCAACATGTTCTATATCCACTGCACTCGACCGCTGTTCGTCCAATCGTCTCCGGCAGTCAGCTCGCTCCATTAATTCCATTCGGATGTTTCATTATTGTGCTCTCCGATTGGTAGCGTCCATTGGACCGGGCCCGCAACGTCACTGCAATGATACCGAATGCAAACGACTCTGTTGCAGGATCACCCTGTTTGTATTCCAGGCTAACTGGTTTATAACTAAACGTGATTGTTATTTTTATTTATTGTTTTGGGTCAGAGTTTTTAATTGGTGGAGTTTCCGCTTTTTAACGAACTTTGTAACACGAATATGAATAACTTTGAATATGTAAATAAATCAGCCAGATCATTTTCAAAACAGTCGTTTTTTTGTTTGAAACCAAACCGGAGGCTTGTTTATAAAAACGAACATTTAGAGTAATTTGCAAATTCATCTTCTATGAATGATGACAGTAATCTCGAGATTTACAAATAAAAGAACATCGTGGATTTACAGCGTCTTATCTTGTCCCACAATTTATAAGTCACGACGAAAAGCGTATGTTATGTCAGTCTTCATAGAAATAATTGATCAGGATGCCTTTCTTTCTTTCTCGAGGCTTTAAATTACAATGCTTCAGTTCTACTCTCAAATATTCAATCATGAATTACGCCTAAGGTTCACCAGCAAATCTTTTTATTATCTCAATTCAGTTAATTTGAAACACACAAAAAAAAAATTAACAAAAGATATATTTGCTTTATCATAAAGTATACCTGTAGTGCAATTCTGTAACCATCTCACAGTGATAACTTAGGTGGAGTGAGCTGTCAGTGCCACTGATGTTAGGGATTGACCAAGACGGGATGACACTGACAGCTCACTCTACGCAAGTCTTCACGGTGAGACTTTTACAGAATCGCCATGCTGTATTGTCAAGTAACGCAGTCACCGGCCCACATCGACGTAATCCAAAAACACAAAGTCGATTAGTATTCACGTCACCCTGTCCGGCCCGCCAGCAAAACTAAACGAAAACGTGATTCAAATACACTCCTATTTCCAATTTATTTTTAACGTAAAATCCAGATCAAAAGACCCTGCATCGCGCTATTGAAATTATCGGCGCAGTGCCATCTGTGCGTGGGATTGGTAACCTGACGATGAATTATTGGCCGTCCTCGGAGGATAAACAAATACGTGTTGAATTAGGATCGCTTAATATTTTTCCAGGTAGTGAGTGTTTATTTTGGACTACGACATCTGGAGGGCCTTGTTCTCTTCTTAGCTATGTGTGTTACTTCCTGAAAATTTACAAAATAGAGGTTATTTTCCTTCGATTCCGTATTTGTGTCTCGCCCGATGTTTACGTTTATCTTACGTCTATACTCGTATTTGCGTTACGAAGAGAACATTCTCTTGCCGACAAGGGCCTATTTAAACATAAACACAAGACAACTTTAATCGATTTGAAGTGGTTCAATACGATCAAACTGTTAGTAAGAAACATCCGGGAATGTAAGTTAATAGTGCCTTCAATATAATATTTCTCATTTTCAACAATTATTTTATAAGAAGGACAAAAAGTGGTTACAGTTTATTAACAACAGTAACAGCTATTGAAACAGTTTCCACTAAACGAGGTATCTCCGGCCATCCACAGGCAAGGACACTTCATCGGCCATTATTCGCTCTTAAACTGAAATTAATAAAGTTGAAACACTAACTGTCGTCACTTTACAGCGGATTTCACGGAACATTTCAGTTTTCGCTATTAATGACTGGCGTTTTAATAATTTAGATTTAATTTAAACACTTTGTGCGTAATTTGCTCTAAAGTAGAGACTTTAGCGCACACGACTTTGTGTGGTGTGTACAAAATATGTCACTCATAAAGTAATGGTGATAGCCAATTGCCGAATTATTTTTTCCAAAATACGGTAGATGTCTTTATTTACTTCGTACATTTATATAGTTCGTACAAAAAAGTAAACCAAATGACCTAACTGCCATATATTCGCTTCTACACGGGACTTCTGGATAAAGTCATAACTACATGTTACTTAACTTTGATTGAACTTGAACTTTACACATACAACGTAAGTTATTAAACTAAGGATTTTGAAGTTTGGCTACAGAGCCGTGTGTACAGCGCGTAAACGTCGCCGCTTCGCTCCAAATCTTAATGTTCACTTAAACGACAACCTAGAGACGGCAGTTTTCCCAATTTTGTTGGCAATTATTTCTGACAGCTTTTAACGAACAAACAGCGGCACGCTTCAAAGATCTAACGATCACACAACTACTTCCAACCTACGAGTAATAGTATATCGCCGCAGTAAACACTAATGTAATTGGAGAACTTGTCGGGACGACCGTCTCTATGCCGCCACCACCATTATTGTAAACGTTAAATTCACAGACAATAAAGATCGTTATAACACGCCCTCAGGCCGCGCCAACCCTATTACTTCGCGTCGAGTTCGCAATTCAAATAACGCGCACTCATTGGCGCTTGGTAACGAACTTCCGCCAATGGCGTTATAGTAACAATTAAAACGCCTAGGGTTGTCACCCAACACCATTGTTAGATACCATGCGCCATGGTGTGTAAAAAAATACTATGACGTTTTAATGATATCCGTCCGCAGCAGACGTAGAGGTAGGTTTGATAAAGGCATTAAAAAATATAATAAAAATAGCGCTGAAACGTAAATGAATAGGCTTGTTTGTTCGCAGTCGCTTAAAATAATATAAATTATGGCGCAAAAAGAGCGGACGCGAAGTGGGCGCGCGACGCGAGGATAATAAAATATTCTTATAATGCTCTTTGACCCGAAAAATTCCGTTATTGTGTAGTATTTGCATTCGTTATATTTTGCTGATGTTTTAACATTTTTATCCGAGTACATTTACTTTGGGACTTCAATATATACGAGATCACTTTTATTACAAACATAACCTTTATTACTTTAGTACGTAGTTGATTCGTTGACAGTAGGCTTCATTCTAATCGCACGAACTGTTTGGATTCTGCTGACCTGATTCCGCAATGACGAGGGTGTCGGTGTGGCCGGACGCGGCGCAAGATGGCGGGGTGACGGCAGCCCGGACTACCCTCCGGAACCGCTTTATGTTGCTTATCGGCGTGTCGCCGCGAGCAACAGAGGCAACAGCCGAGCGGCTGGCGCCTGTAGCGTGACACCTATTGTATGTTGCGGGCAGTGAAGCGATGCTAATTATAGGTTATTGAAAAGTAGAATTCTTTTGTGGAAGTTTTTATAATCATATATCGGTTCCATTTTTTCCGGTACATACACATTTCGCCAGTTATATTTAAGTCCCATGTAATAGGGGGCGAGCCTCATTGACTTGAATGTGTCCTGGCGTGAGTATGTCAGGCTCACTCAATGTGCCCTGGCGGCTTAGAGTATGTCACGCTCACTCAATGTGTCCTGGCGGCTTAGAGTATGTCACGCTCACTCAATGCATGATTTTCATTACGGACGCCTTTAACGTGCACGTCTTTCTACATCGTTCTCATATGTATAATTATAACAAGTCTGATGTAACAAATTTTCTGTAACAATATTATTTTAAAAAGTGGCCATGTAGTTTCTTGCCTGTTCTTCTCCATAGGTACCTACTTCGCTTTGGAATGGGCAACTAGCTTCATATTTCTGACTGACCGACCCCTTGACAATTCAAAAGTGCCTGTAATTATTTTTTTTTATTTTTTTATCTTTGAGTTTGAGTTTTTATGAAGTTATTTTTAATGGGGACTAGCCTCTCTCTCCTTTGTCGACGGGACTAATAAAGATGTTGACAACCATTTAAAAATAAGATACATTAATCTCCTCATAGTAATGTTTCTAACAATATATTCGAAACGTCACAATTTAAAGTGAAACGATATTATCCTTATACAAAGACGTATAGCTCGCAGCTCAGTACTGTAGTAGCGGGAAGTAGGTATAGCTGGCTATACGGCACTCCGGCAGCCGGGACGGCGGGATATGAATCTAATATCCGTCTTCAGTTTGTGTCGCGATGTCCCGCGGCTCCAGTGCAAACAAAGTACTATAAAATGTGCAAACAGACCTTTACATAGTTCATATTTGAGTTTATCACGTGTTTTGGATTAACTGTATTTGAAGTGTTTTTGTATTTGAATTTGTTTTCTTTATCTTGGAATAATAGTTTTATTTCGTTTATTCCTGTAGTTCCTTACCTAATACATTTTTAAATGTTTCTTAAAATAGATAAAATAGGTATATAAAATATATAAAAATATGAACCCACCTGTATCGGGAACCGTGTCCAAGCTACCGGCGGTCAGGGCTCCAGAGAGAGGAACCTCCTGACAATGCGAGCCTACAAAAAGTCTACATCAGGTCCAGGAGGACGCGGAAAAAGCGTCCGTGAAGCTCTTTGCCTTGCCATACTTCCTTACCGTTGTTAGTATCTAGTACTGCGGGTTTGCGTCAGTTCTCTTTCGCCAAGGAGAGCGCGGTGAGGCCCTTGTCCACTGCGACCACATCTCGGTGCATCCTACACGTCATCTAACTGGATTTTTCATTTTGAAACCAATATCACTAAATCGCATTCTCTTAGTTTATAAGATAACTAATAAGCCACACGCGACGCCACAAATCAGACACAATAACACACATAACATAACATCACGGCTTGTTTCTCCGGAGGGTTGGGCAGAGGTGTACCTGTACACCCACATTTCGCCAGTTGTGTTTAAGTCCCATTTAATAGGGGGCGAGCCTATTGCCATCTACCGGGCACACACCCATACTACGGGCTGCCACAATAAATGATCCTATTTCTTTCTCCCCCCAGGCAGTGCAAAGAGTTACTTACTCCAATAGCGTCGCCAACTGTAACTCGAAGATTATTTTTAGCGTAAATCATAAAATACGCTGAAAGGCTTCGTAAAATAACTGCCTCCAACATTTATGAGCATCATTATATGAAGCTGTCATAAAATTGGCGAGATATGGATATTGAGATATCAAAATGCTTTTGTAATATAAGCTGAGGGAAGAGACAATAAGTCTGGTTTAATGCAAGCGGCAGATTTCTGGGTTACAAAGTTGTACTTGTAACCAGTGGCGGTACTTTCATACAAGCCAAAAAGCCCGGCTTGCCCTAACACAATTATAATTCACAAGAACAAACGTAAGTCTATGAAAACAAAAACCAATCCCTCAGTCGGCTCCTTTTTTTTTGTATAAAATCTGTCGGCTTGCCCTAATTTTGACCCCAAGGCACGCCACTGCTTGTAACGCTAACTACTAAATACGCGGCTGTAAATAATTATTTGGTTCAAACTTATTAAAACTTAGGTAACTTTAAAATAACGCAATCTGGACTCTAGTCTACGTACAATAAGAACTAGAAATCGCTAAATGCGGTTAGCGCTATACGTTTCTGTTCTGGTCCTGGGTTCGATTCCCAGGTCGGGCAACTTGTTATTGGGTTTTTCTATCTGGAATTTCTCAGTAGCAGCCCGGAGTCTGGATTTGTGCCCGGTTGATGGCACTAGGCTCGTCTCCTATTACATATGGGACCTAAACATAACTGGCGAAATGTGGGTGTACAATAGATACACCTCTGCCCAACTCTCGGGGAAACAAGCCGTGATGTTGTTTCTGGTTATTTTTTTAAGGTGACAGAGATAGATTGATGTTTTCAAATATCAAAATTTTTGTGCAGAAGTGATACCAATATGGTTCCATACGCTAGCTACGCTTTGGTAGCCAATGTGCTACTCCGGCTACGGTGTCGTAGACAATGTGCTACGTCGGCTACGGTGTCGTTGACGATGTGTTACGTCGGCTACGGTGTCGTAGACGATGTGCTAAGTCGGCTACGGTGTCGTAGACGATGTGCTACGTCGGCTACGGTGGCGTAGACGATGTGTTACGTCGGATACGGTGTCGTAGATGATGTGCTACGTCGGCTACGGTGTCGTTGACGATGTGCTACGTCGGCTACGGTGTCGTATACGACGTGCTACGCCGGCTACGGTGTCTTCCCGAAGGGTTAGGCAGAGGTGTATCTATTGTACACCCACATTTCAACATGTATGTCAAAGCTAAATATCAACAATACCTACAATTCGTAGTTGTTACATATTTGTGGAGAGCTATAAAGTACAGATTAATATGTAGCGACGTAAAAGCTCGGCCAATCTGTACTGTAGGAGAGTGCGCGCAGTATCCATTGGCGAGGGAGCGACGGATTGGTACGCGTTACTAACAAGTACTGCGAGTACGTACTTACTTATGTATTTACAAGTACATTCTAGGCCGATCGGGTATATGTAAGTAGTTGTGAGGAGTGTTTGTGTGCTGCTGTGTGCTGCTGTGGGAGTAAACTGGTCTGTTGGGGTTTGTGTGTGAGTGTGTCATTCTTAGTAAAAAACAATCTGTCAAGGAATTGTTAAGTGAAAAGTAACAATATAGGCCAAGATGTGGATGACTGCGAGTAAAAGTGATATTTGAGAATAAATAATAAACTATTCTAGACATTTTTCCTGACAGTAAAATGTTCGTCCCTAGCAAACAATTAAGAGTCAATAACAATGCAATTTGAACATGGCCCTAGGGTTAGTGTTGTATCAATATGACATAGTGGAATATTACATTCCTAGCCTTTTTCTAAGAAAAGGCGACGTTTTCAATCTAAAGAAGTATGGTTCAAAAACATTTGAAAAAAATTCATACAAATTCTAGAAGAATTTAAAGAATATATAAATTCAATTGGTTCATTTAACTTGTCATTACCACAGACAATACTTTTGAGTGTTATGACGCCTCTTATAAGTAGCAATTACTGCAAAAATGTTTGTTTGACTCATTTACTTATTCTCACTCGCACTCCACCCGGGACTCCAATGAGACCACCTACTTACTATTCCACCTGAACTTGTGACAGAAATACAAACAAGTAATTCGATTGAAGCATTGGACCTGCCTCTTTAAATGAACGTAGAATTCAGAATTAACACAGCAATAAAGCGTGTGAAACATAAAAAGGATTCAGTAAATAATATCGTCTCTGCAGTAGGTCTAAATACACAAGTTGCCCTCTTCTTTACTAGATTTACCTTTTAATGCGTCTATGGCTCAAGTTAAATCCAACCATTGTTCAAAGGCATATTATTCCATTAACGACTACTTAAACGATAAGAACAGTTGGTCGCTGTGATTAACTCAAGACAATGTTCATGTTCTTTCTCCAGAATCAGCTTACCTACTGACAGGGTATATGAGTTCATATTTTTTATTTTTTTATTTTGACGGTATAAGTCAATTATTTTGTTATCTTCATTCTTTATTATTGACATGATCTACTCATTACAATGGTTTTTAATGAGCTGTATTGCAAAATGTGGTTAGCTAGCGACCTCGACAATTGATAATATTATTCTTGCCTGAGCAACAGGCAGCAAGTTCGTCATGCTCCCTTAGATGTCACTGCTTGCGGTAGGGTCGGGGCTCGGGTTTCCTCCTTCCCTCAAATATGGCGAGGCGATAATGGCTGATCTTTGCGTTATGCTCGTGAACGGGTGATGCTTGTGGTGACTGGTCGTCTTGCTGTCTATGGTTTTATTATTGTTACAGTAATTGTTCTGTTAATTTATTTTACTTTGATACTTTGACCTAGTTTATCATTTATTTATTTTATTTGTTTGTACATTATCCAGTATTGCATATGTAAGCTGCCACGCCCTTTAGGCCTGGACGCTTTTATTTATGTATTAAGCTTTATTTACATTCAATTTTTTTTTCTCTTTTTTTGGTATTGGCGTGGCTAGCTGACATATGGCAATTAATTTAATGTTTTGGTAATTACTTACAATTGTTTAGAATCGAGTTTTTCTAACCGAACAGACAGCTGTGCTGCTGGGGAGTTTGTTGTGCCACTTCTTCTTCCCAGCTAAAGCACTAGGAAGTGGTGAAGGGCGGGCGTTTTGGGGGACTGTCTTATTTAATTTTGACGTTCGAAAAGTGCTGATTCTCAGCCTAATTTGAATAAATGACTTCTGATTTTGAAATATTTATGTTTAATTATTTGCTCTTGAAGTGGAAATAATTCACCTATATTATTTGGGTTCAGGCATACCTGTTTTTAGTTGTCAAGCATACGTTTGCATGAAAACTCAAGCTGTAGCTGTAGGTACGCCACGCCTTTCCGGTTCAACGTGTACTTACCGTGGCTATCCAGTGCTAATCGGAGCACGTTAGGAAGCACTGAAACGTGCGTCTGCATACGAAGTTATCGTTTCAGATGCTGAAAATTCAAGCCGGAATTATTCTGCTTCAACTAAACTTGCATACAAATCTCTATTTTCTATTCTCGCAACAGTGGAGCACCGTTATTCTTCAATTCCAGTCGAACAGTCGTACGTATACAAATGAGAGTGGGAAACCACTCCTGCCGGCTGGACGGGGAGGGGGCGACGCCGCACGGTCGCAACAAGTGGCGCCGCGACGCCGCGCGCCTCCCATCAATGAGGCCGACACGATACAGAGCGACTCCGTGTCGGCGGCGGCTGCTTTGAACATAACATACTTTGGTTTTAATGACAAGATGCTTCAAAAGGAATTAACTTTGTTTTTTTTTTATAGGACACGCGGTTGAACAAACAGACTTGTACATACTTAGTTACTTAAGTTATTTTGATGTTGCCTTACAATATGGATGGTGCTTATCACGGATTGACAGCTAGTTGTCATTTTTCCTTTTTTTTTAAATAATTGATCATATCTACATACAAAATCATGCTTCCTATTCTGAAATAAAACGCCACTAAACTACGCTAGTTTCGTAGTACAACTACGCGAAACGTGTCACTTCGATGCTCGCTACACGCCTCGCCCCCCACCCCCATGCCCCCCACCCCCGTGCCCCCGACACGAATGACACAGATTTGACAGCTAACACGTGCTCCGTTTTGACACGCGTAGGAGTGTCATGCATAGGCTTTGAAACTTGATAGAGTTGATATCGATATGTGTTATAACTTATTACTGAGAATGCCGTTACCCTGCGACTGTTTATCCCGAGACTATTTATTCACTAGTTTATATGTCGATAATTTGTCGCACAAATACTGGATACTAATACTGTTTGGTATTCGTAGTGGAACTTTGGGAAGTGCAGTAGTCTGAACGCAAGCATGATTTAATATCGTATATCATTATCGTTTACTGTCGTAAACAAACTGGTAAAATACGAAACATTGATTCCATTCAATTAAAATTCTTTATTGCGAACTAAGTGTAAACATTTTTGAAGATGGTTACAATAGGTAGGTTCTTAGAACTTAGTTTCCTGGTAGAGCATTGCATGATAGAGCATTGCAATTCATGTTTTTTTTTTTCAATTAAATGTAATCAAACTTACAAGAGCCAAATCAGACTGCTTTATTACTTGTGCAAGATGGTCTCAAACAAAAGTAAGTGAAATGAAACAACCAAGTTTCCACAAAATTTAACCAACAAACAATAAACTTGAATAAACGCCTGATTTCTCAATGGGAAACAAAGCTTTGATAGTCTTGGCCTTAAACTGAATAAATATTGAAGCTGTACGTGTTATATCGGCGGTGGTATTTCAAATGAAAGTTAATATTATTTTCTCGCTATAAGCTACAGATATGGGATAGTAAATAGTAACCTACACCTACGCAAACATTTAATTACAATAAATTCATCGTAAATCTTCCGGGAACGCGTCACGGTAAAACGAATGTTTCTTTGTTACAGCACGAGGCCGAACCACCCCGGCGCGGTGGTGCAAATATGCGATAATCCCCTGGACGCCAGCAAGGTACGAATTACTCAAATTTTACTTTATAAATGTTCCTAAATATTAGTCGACCGGAATGTTATCAGATGGTGGACAAGAAATACGGGCACGTAATTAATTAAATACTAATGCATTTAGTCATTTGCCAAGTCCGAAAGCGTGGTGAGCAGAGTTGTGTATGTCCACGGGTGGTTTAGATAACTTCATTGCACCCTGCTAGATAACTTTTGAAAAAACTAAAAGTACTTAACTAAAGGTGGTATCCGTAACGATTGTCATTAGTGGATCTTTGGCAGTCGTTACGGCTCGTCAGAAGTCCGAAGGTCTGACAACCGCTCTTACCAAGAAGTATCGAGCTACCCAGTTATTCAGGTGTGGGGGTCAGCTAGGCTGGTATCCGATGTAAAATACAGGAGAGAGGCTGACCCCGACACAGTTATTTATTATTTATTTATTCCTATAATCATTTCAGGTCTTACCCTAATGCAATAGCAAAGTCACACTCACAGTGTGAACAATAGTACTTTTGCGAATTCACCCCAGTGACATGTAAATGTATCAATTTCGACCTGAATATTGTTGATGGTGCGAATTGCTCGAGTTAGAGGGGTTTTGGCCAGCAAGTTGGTCCTAGCTGTTGGTACGACCTCCGGGCGGGGGCCCCACACATAAGGTCGGGGGCGCACCAACACAGCCGCTGCAGCAGTCCCGGGTCGTGCTCTCACCGTGTATGACACTAGTGCAAGTACCCGTCGCACCCCGATTTGACTGTACCCCACCATACCCAGTACGAATAGAGTGGGGTAAATCAAAGGGTAAAATGGATATACCCCATAAAGTTGACGCTGATGCAATGGTTGTCTGAAACTTGTAAGCTTTATGTTTCAGTTGCTGGTCGCGTTCGAGACGGGCCTGGTGGTGGTGTGGGACCTGCGCGCGCGTGCGGCCGAGTGGCGCGGCGCGCTGGGCGTGGGCGGGCCGGGCGAGGGCGTGCGCGCGGCGGCGTGGGCGCACGACGGCAAGCTCATGACCGCGCACGCGGACGGCGCGCTCGCCACCTGGAGCACGCGCGCGCCGCGCCCTTCCTCGCTCTCTTACCCACATGGTTAGAAATTGTAATCTTTAGGTTTATATACTTAATACTTCTCGTAACAGATATGTGACTGATGTAAAGTCAGGGACACAATTTTGAAGTTGCTGATCAATTTACTTAGCAGTTAATTTCCCAGACTTTAACATGGTGGGCATTTATAGATCAAAGAAATTATTAAAAAATTAAAAATCCTGCTTTATGATGCTAAGCTATAGTTTTGTATTCAGATAGCGAGCGCTACAATCCATGTCGCATGAATGTAACGAACGCATCACCTGGGGATATATATATATATACAATAATATGTATAATATAATAATATGTATATATCACAACGTTTGTATATTTACAGCGAAAGCGAACAAAGACGGCAAACTAGAACCTTGTAAACCTATACTCAGACTGGAGTGGAAGACCTCGAGAACGGGGTGAGTTTATCAATTATCATTTATCACTGTAAACTGACATCCTAGGCATGGCGGTAAACTTTATACTATTATGTCAAAACATTATTTTCAGTTGAAAAGGCAAAGTGAGTACCTGTATGTATTGACAGGTACTCACTGTCGGCGTTCTTATACCACCTGGCTGTACAACAACAGCCTTCAACGACATTCACACTTGTTATTAACTATTCCCACATGTGTGCGTGGTCACTACTACCTACTCAATTCGACTCAATTTGGGCTCAATTCGGTTTTTTCTTCTGTTATTTAGTCGATCCAAACCATATACTTCTACGGAATAGGTAAAGTATACTAATAATGTAACTGTAACTTTTTACATGAGAGTGTTAACAGTTAGATTATTAGTAGGTAGGTATACCAACTACAAAATAAAATCAGAAATTACGAAAAAAAAAGTACACTACCTAAAATGTAACGACATTTTCAATCCAATAATCTCAGTGAGATACGGCTAATGTAAGCAAATACGAAATCTTAAAAAAATACGTTAAGTATCAAGGCGCCGCGTCGGGCGAGATCGGTTGACGTCGGCTGACGCCGCTCGTTAAGCTCCTCGGCTAATGATTCGGAAAGCGACAAACATTGCTGCCACTGGTTGCTTATTCCCCTCCACCCTCCCCCTCCCACTCCACGCTACATTACTAAGTCTCTTCATCGTGCAATCAACTTTTAATACCGACATCCGAACTGTTAATCTCATTCGGATGATCGTTGCAGCTTAATGTTGTTTGTACACGTTCAAACTGTTGCAACAAACATCGTTGATAATAAAGGGTTTAGCTTTTAATTGAGTTGTTGAGAAGTTACCAGAACCATTAAATATAATGTAATGGAATGGTATATTATTAGGTTCGACTTTGATAAAGAAAAAAGCGATGATCAAACTGCACCTTATACATCTTGTTGAAAAATGTTCGATTAAACGTAGGTTTAAGTAAGCAAGAAGGTCACAATGCTTTAAGATCTTACTAACCTTCTGGAACTGACCCTGACCGGTGTTTTAGAGAGAGCCTGGTGATATTCAGCGGCGGGCTGCCGTCCGACAAGGCGGGGCGGACGCACAGCATCACGGTACTTAACGGCAAGTCCACCACGGTGTTGGAGATGGAGCACAGTGTGGTGGACTTCGTCACGCTCTGTGAAACGCCGCACACAGCAGGTGAGACTACTTCATATTAAACCACTATTTGTTTTTTTATTTGGTTTTAACACTGTCGTGCGGTCAATCCAATAGCAGGTCATGTAGCACGATTCTCGGCTGCTCTCATCCAGCTGCTATCAGCTACCATGTAAATCTGCCAAATCTGTAACTGTGTCACCAGCTAGAACTTTCAAATTTATTTGGTGGTTACTGAATTATCACCGAAACACACAATAAACACTAAATAAACTTGAAGTGGTGACAGTTGCGTTGACCAGGCCAACACTTCAGAGTAGCAGGTAGCAGCTGGCTGAGAGAAGCCGAAGATCGCGTGCATACCATCATACCACCAACCTTGGTTGGGCACCTTTCAGTTTGTCCCATTTTCAACATTTGCAGATGAAAAGCCTCAACAAACGGTCCCGTGAGTTCGTGACAATCAATCGTGACCAGGGACTTAAAAACACCTTCTTAAGTGTTACATTTTCAATTGATAACAGAATCAAATATACGTACATACATAAACTCACGCCTTCTTCCCATGGGGGTAGGCAGAAACCACAGAACGCTGCGAACCTTACATACTCCTTTTGCCTCTAAAAATGTGTCAACAGTAATATATCTGTAACCGGCATACGCGGCGTTGCCAAAATAGCCGCTATGTCGACTGGATTGAGGCTATTGTGGGAACGCCGCGTCTGTCTGTCCGCCGCGCGTTGTTGCGGTACCGTGCAACTACGCCTAATACTGCTTATTTCTGTCACACTTATTAACACATATAAAAGGTTACACTTTGACTCTGGAGCATTATTGTATCTGTAACATTATTGTATCTGTAACTTAGATAAATGTATTTCTTTTAAAGCATGTTACTACGGTTACAGTGTGAGTCCCTAATGATGAGGTTGTTTCCCTGTTGCTTCCAGACTACCAGGAGCCGTACGCGATAGTGGTGCTGCTGCAGAACGACCTGGTGGTGATCGACCTGCAGTCGCCGGGCTACCCCTGCTTCGAGAACCCCTACCCCATGGACATCCACGAGTCGCCCGTCACCTGCTGCTCTTACTTCGCTGACTGCCCCTCCGACTTGGTATGTCCGAATCATATAGTCTACTAAAATATACGTCGATTAAAATACATTACCTCCTCGGTGATGTCGGTTATGAGGTGCGAGTTGCCTTACGTACCATCAGTTTTAGAAGTATCTTGAAGCTTCCAAAATAATAACCTTTGACATTTGTAGTATACTGAATTTATTTTATTTTGAGTATAAAAAATTGTAATGTTAGGTGAATAATTAATTAATTAGATTAAGAATTATATAAATATTTGCACTATTAGGACTATTTTACACTTATACGTAACATCTGTCTATACCTACCTGTATTAAGCAAATAAATTATTTTATTTGAAACGTATTACTTAAATGGTTTCTTTATTTAATAAAGAACAGCATTAGTGTTAATATATTAGGAAAGGTATAATTGCTCATATATACACAAACTTGTTGTACATATTTTTAAAGAGAAAATACACTGGACACAAGCTGCTTATAAACTAAAAGTAATATATTAACAAAAGTAATAACCTTCAATAAAAGAAACAAATACAAATGACTAAAGCATGAAAATGTCAACGAGACAACCAGAGTCACAAAATGGAAGGTTGTTAGCTTATAGAGTTGAAGAAAGCTATTCAAAGTTATATTACCAAGGTTTAATTAAACAAAGTAGGTACCTAATTTAAATATTTTATAAATTAAATTAACATTAATAATTAAGCAAACTATCCGCGCTTCCAGATCCCAGCGTTCTACTCGGTGGGGCGGCAAGGCAACAAGAAGCCGTCGGGCTTCAGCGACAAGCTGTGGCCCATCAACGGCGGCGAGTGGGAGCCGGCTTCCTGCTCCTATAACGAGATTATTCTTACTGGGTATGTTTATAGGACATCTCTTCGTAAAAGATTGTTCCGCACAAAGTAAAGAGGCTAGAACGTGACATTTAATACAAGCACTCAATACATTAACGCAGACGTTCCACACAAATCGGTCGCCGAAAAAAAAGTTGTCTGCGTTCTTGCTAACTCTTGTGGGGTCGAACCATGGATGTGTTTACAAGCTGTCATCTCGTTTGACTGGACTGCAGGTTTTAATAAAATTTTAATAACATAACATTTCTAATGTTTCAGACATGCAGACGGAAGTGTAAAATTTTGGGACGCAAGTGCAGGGACCTTACAAATTTTGTACAAATTAAAATGTTCTAAAGGTTAGTAAAAGTATGAAACATTCAACTCGTGATTCTAATTTTCTAGGTATTGTATTGACCCTTTGTACTGTAAATGTAATTCAATGGTCGACTGCGATTATTTCTGGCGTTATACAGAACTGTGATATATGTGGACTGGGATATACATCTAATTTATTATCAATAAAATCAAGATTGAAATAAAAAACTAAAATGGTTGTCTCGTCTTGCCTATTGTGTTAGAGACCCTCTTGCCAATTGTTTCAGGTCTTATCTTTGAATTATTTCTTTATTGTATTCTGTTTCCTTTTCTGTTGCATAGTATGTAGGTACACCTAAATTAAAGTTAAATTGTTAAAAGGTACGATGGGGTTGGCATATCCGTATGGATAAAACCCCTTTTAATAATAACGAATTAAAAATTGTTTCTGTACACACAATAAAAAACATGCGGAAACGACTTATTATAACTTTCGAGTACTAATTTGCTGTTTATTTTTAAAGTAAACAGATTTAAATTTCGCGTTTTACCTAACCGCATCCCTCTTAAGAGGTAACGTTATCATATTCTTCTCTTCTTGTTACAAACATACATACACTCACGCCTTCTTCCCATGGGGGTAGGCAGAAACCACAGAACGCCACCTGCTACGATCCTTACATACTCCTTTTGCCTCGTTTACGTTCATACATCGGGTCATACACGCGCGCCGGTTGCGAGTGCTACGCACCTGACCTTTCTGAAGAAC
This sequence comes from Dasypolia templi, assembly GCA_963555695.1. Lineage (NCBI taxonomy): Eukaryota > Metazoa > Arthropoda > Insecta > Lepidoptera > Noctuidae > Dasypolia > Dasypolia templi. Next base: position 827,066 of record OY743148.1, on the reverse strand, counting down.
ATCACTAATAAGTTCACTATATGTCCTCCTAGGGCGTCCCCTCCCGGCGTTTCCATTCACATCTTTTTGCGAGTCTCCTTTCATTTATCCTCTCAACATGACCAAACCATCTAAGCATACTCTTTTCAATTTTTTACACTACATCTTCTTTTAAACCGCACCGCTGCCTAATCACATCATTCCTCAGCCTATCATTCATAGTCACACCACACATGTTCCGCAAGGAACGCATTTCCACAGCATTTATTCTGCTTTCATGCTTCTTTTGCCATATCCAACATTCACTTCCATACATAAGCGTAGGCACCAGCACACCATTGTGAACAGCCAGTCGTGCCTTTTTGGACATCAAATGGTTGGCCATAACTGATTGTGTAGCACCATTCACTTTATTTCACGCATTCATCTTCTTCTCTTTCAAACACCATGACTTTCGTCTTATTTACATTTATATTCATTCCTTTAATCTTATATGCTTCATCCATCACAGTCACCATGTCTTGCAACTGTTCTGCTGACGATGCAAGTAGAACTTGATCATCTGCATAGAGCAAGCATTTCACAGGCAACTCATTAATTGTCAATCCTCATTCACCCTCTTTCAAATCTGTCAGACAACTATCCATGTACAGGTTGAACAGCCACGGTGACGCTACACAACCCTGTCTAACACCCCTCGAGATGGAGAAACAGTTCGTGTATGCCCCATTTATCCTAACAGAGGCACTGGAATCCTTGTATAAAGATTTCAGTGCCCGTACCAAGCGCCAGTCCACACCGTACAAGGGTAGTGTCAACCACAGTTCTTCCCTCCACACACTGGCATAGGCCTTCTCCAAGTCAACGAAAGCACAGTAGACTTTCTTGTGCTTTGCCAGATGTTTTTCGGCTATGCATCTTAAGGAGAAGATTTGGTTCATACAGCCCATTCCCTCTCTAAATCCTGCCTGCGCATCCCATGTTTTCTCATCTGTCACTCTATCACTCTGTTTATCAAAACCTTCGCATACAGTTTGCCGACAACACTCAAAAGACTAATGCCACGGTAGTTTTTACACTCCTGCTGAGAGCCTTTTCCTTTATACAGTGGTACGATTACAGCCTTACGCCAATCATCCGGTACACGGCCACATCTCCAACACTTATTAAAGATTCCCCATTAGAAGACCCCGTCGCCGCCCTTCAGCATTTCAGCAGACACTCTGTCGTACTCTGCAGCTATCCCTTTCAGCGCTCTTACTAGCTCATATATTTCTATCTCATTCTCTTCATCTACTTCTGAACTTGGGTCTTCAAAATTGGCGTCTGCCTAGTTACCCACACCATGTAAACTGTACTGAAAACTAAACATATTTTCAAAGTATCCCTTCCAGCGTTCCAAGTTCCTCACGTTCTTCGCTTAGTAAACATCCATCTTCTACTCTGAAACTGAAACATCCATCTTCTGCTCTGAACTGAACTGAAACATCCATGTTCTTCTCTTCTTGTTCTTACTGAGAAAGGAAAAAGAAGTGTAGACAACGACAGCATCATCGCCCCGATTACCTCCCTGCCCTCCTGCTTGCAACCACGTCACCTTCGGTCGGACAACCGTGACTATCATTCACCATTATCTAAATTTCTTTTTCCTTTCTCCGTAAAACAAGAAGAGAAGAATATGATGACGCGACGTCCGAGAAATTTAAATCTACTTTCTCTTTTTTGCAATTTGCAGGCCAGTGTTAGGTTGTATGTTGATCAAAATATGATAAGCTACCGTAACGAATATGTATTTACTGTTTTTTTTTTGCAGAAACGTAAGAACATTTGAGTTTCTAGGTCTTGCGCTTTCGCCTTAAATCTTAAACTAAAAGATGAAAGTAAGAATAAACGCTCGTGTCGCAGTGTTCGAGAGGCGCGCGGGCGGCGCCTGCTACGACGCGGACAGCCCGCTGGGCGTGCAGCAGCTGGCGCTGTGTGCGGAGTCGCGGCGCCTGGCGCTGGCGCTGCCGCACGGACACGTCGTGCTGTTCAAGTTCCGCAAGAGCGACACCCACGGGGAGACACACGTGAGGACTCGCCGCTTGCCATCAGAAATATTCTCTTGCCCTATACCTATTTCCTTTTCGTCTTTTCTATTTACCGTAATCTCACCACAGTCACCTCCCTGTAAGACACGCCACTTCTTCCTATTCCAAAACTATCTGAGAAAAGTGTAAATAAACCCTGTTCAGGTTAAGTTCTTAGGGAATTAGTAACACATTAATCTGGATTTATTTATTTATTTATTGTGCACAATTATTACCTTATGTATACTGGTGACAATACAATATATAAGGCCGCCATGCGCCAGTAACAGTCACAATACCCCCCGTTCTAGTTGATACTGTATTACAGTGGGCTATTATTCCTCATTGCTGTGGCCCATATAGTAACAAACAGAACGTATAATATAGGCGACATAAGCATAGGGTTTGCGCCTATTCTGCCACGTACAAAATGGGGAATTAAAAGTTTTCTTCTATTACAGAGAAAACAAAAGTTATATTTAAGTGAAAGTTTTATTTATTAAACACGCACGAGTTAAAATTATCTATATAAATAAGAAGTTGCATGAAATGAGCAAGCAATATGCAACAATTATTTATTTGTTCTATTGAACACGATCTTTTTTTGAATAAAATGATTTTCTATTGATATTTTATTCACAAGAGTGTTGAAAAACGTCGTATGATAATTACCGTCCTCGGCTCTCTCAATGGCGCCTCGGCGGTAATCACCAATGTTACACTCTAGTACCATAATTTACTATAAAACAATTGCTTGCGGACAGCGATTGACTGGTTATTGGACAATTTACTATAACTTAAAAAAAAAACATATTAATATACGGTTGTTCAGTGATTGTGTTATACTAGCACCGAGAGTATAACATTAACAAACGCACAGCACTAAAAAAAATTAAGTAACGCTAATAACAACCAAAAATACTAACAATTAAAAGTAATAATAAATCATAAATGCAATGCACCGGGAGCAGAACAAACAAACGTAGGTACCTACAATAATAAAAAAAACGAAGTAAGTAATGCTATCAATTAAAAATAATAACAAAGTATCTAGAAAATATAAATCACTTAGATCAACGAGGATTATCATGGTCTTATAATAATATAAAGCAAATTATATTAAGTTTTCCAGGAAACGTCCAATTGTTATGCTCCCGCTTATTAATTCCATTTGTGTCTCGTGAATAAAGTCATTCGTCTCGATGCTTTTGTTCTATTCTTCACGTGAACATTTTTGGACACTTTGTTGGCACGAACTTCATTAACTGATGCATCTTCGCATCTTCAAACAAAACATTCACAAGCTGTGTGAGGTTGGGCTTTTTTTTCGATACAATTCCATTAATTTTTTTATGCCGTGCTTCTAATAGGTTGGTAGTCCTGTGACGTTCGCCAAAGACGCACCAGATTTTGATGAAGTTTTCATAATTTAGCCATTGTTGTAACATATATTTGCAATTTATTCGGCCGCTAAACACGACATATATGTATTTTCATATTATAATTGCCGGGCGCTACACACGACAAATATGGATTTTCATACTAACATTGTCGGCCGCTGCTCGCATAAATTTGACCAGTACAACATTTTCGATTTATCTCGGAAGAAGCTTGTCAAAATAATGCTCGAATTTCCAAGCATGTTTGAGAAAAAATATTTTATGTAAGGGACAGTGTGAGGAACAGGTTAAGGTTTTGTGAGCGCACGTGTTTGATGATCATGTTTACGTCAGTTGCTGTATCGTTTTCAGAAAAAAGGTCAACGAGGAATAATACCAATAGTGCATTAGATACCACTGTTTAAAATGTTAATAACGTGGTATTTACTATTTTCTAACAGTTATTAATGTTATTGGTTGCGATTTCGGTTATATCGTGTTCCCTAGGGAATAGGTACTATAAAATGTCGAGACAAAACGTAGCCAACCAAACCAAGTTTCATCACAATTGATTGAGCCGATGTTGCGGCAGCGTGGAGAGATATCAAATAGGCCCATAAAAAGGCACTTTTGAACGTCAACATTTACATTAAAAATAGAACTGATTCTAGGCGCCACTTCCAAAAAGTAGTTTCGTATGGACAAGAAGTGGCAAGAAACTCCACCGTTACTCTTTTAAAATGTTATACAATATTTTGCATACCTTAATTATATTTCTATATGTGAAGACGATGCACCAAGAATAAAAATACTATACCACAATTGGTAAAAAGAATTAAAAATAAAGCAAAGGCAGATAAATTAATCACGTGATAGGTACATTGTGCTCACATATTTACAGACGTTGTAAAATTATATGAATTTTCCTAAAATATTAACTAGGAATAAGTCAGTGTGTGAGTGAAGTAAAAATAACAGATTATACAATACAACAAGCAACTAGTATGATATTGTCTAGCCTCTATATTGTCCTATGGAGCAGGACGAGCATGTTTCCAAGCATTCTTATCTAGGATATAATCCTCTAATTTGTAATATGCTCGTTTACAAAGTGTTTTTTTAACATGAGTTTTAAACTTTCTTTCATTTAATTGCAATATTTCACAAGGTATTTTATTGTAACATTTAACACAGTACCCCATAAAAGATGTGTGTACTTTAGATAGTCTGAAAAATGGTTGATCTATTTATTTTTATTTCTAGTGTTAATATTATGTCTATCACTTATTTTTATACGGTGCCTTGCCAGTTCATTTATGAAAATATTAATGTAAGAAAAAATCTGAAAAAATCTTCTTAAATAGTTCCCTAAGAGATTCGCGGCGACGTAGATTGTAAATGACTCTGACAGCTCTCTTTTGCAAAATAAAAATGGATTCAATGTCAGCAGCCCGACCCCACAGTAAAATGCCGTATGACATAATGCTGTGGAAGTAGCTAAAGTAAAACAAACGCGCGGTTTCTACGTCTGTTAACTGTCTTACGTACACTACATTCTTACTGCAGATATATTATTTAAAGTATAGCATTAATCTCGAATAGCATAAAACAATTCAGTGTACATTTTATATTAGCCTTGTTGACTAAGTCGGTTTCTTAATAGTTTTTAAATGGTCAAGATAATTCCCAAGCTCGCTTCGCCCGCTCCTGCATTCTCGGTAACCTAAGTAAAATATTTGCTGGGGCCCAGCGCCTGTAGCAGAGGCACTCCCTAAATTGTAATGAACTTAATGGGGATTTCTGGACATTGACTTTTTTAGATTCCAGTTTCCCCCTCTAAGGGGGATTGTCAGGGGGGAAATTTAGACCTCTTCTTTTTTAATTCCTTTTCCCCACACAACATTAACTATAATAATAAAGAAATCGCAGTAAGGAACCTTAGACTTGACACTACTTTGTCTAGATTTCATTACTTTTTAGAGATAAACAAGCAGCTCCATCGAGACTTGGCTAGTTTTTTACAGAATGTTTTTGGTGGGATTTCACTTCTTTTTGTAGAAACGTGGGCAAAGCAGAAGGGGAGGCGCCCAGCAGTGGGACGCTATAGGCTAGATTAAATTAGAAGATGTGTCCCACTACACTGGGTTTTTGCAATGACACTCGATTTTTTTATGTGCCAATAGTAGAAGGGGGCATTACCATATCTCTAATACAGCTGAGACCAGCTGAGGTTTCTTCATCAGATACTCCAGACCTTCGAGTTTTGACATCAAATGAAGCGGCCCACCAAGTTGAATATTTTTGTAAAGGCGGTACCTATGTCGATCTCTAATAGTTTAGTTGGGCTCTTGTGTTTTCTAATCAGGGTCACCAGGTACTCCAGATCTTCGATTATCGCAGTTTTTATAGTTTTCGTTTATGTGTTGTTTGTGTGTTTCCATTAAACCCTAACTCTGTACCAAATTTCAGCTGTCTGAGTTTTTGGGAAGTACTAGTTCTATTCTGATGATCATGAGTGAGTGAGTGAGTGTCATAAATGCGAAACTTTGCTTTCGCTTAAGTTCGGACCTAAATGACCTACAGACTTGAAATTTTGGATTTTAAGTATGCGATTATAGCTTACTGGATGACGAAAATTTCTGCGTTCTGGTCTTATCCAGAGGTTCTCAAATAGGGGCCTGAAAATGCGGCGAAATGGTTCCAGTAAAGGATGGTACGGCAGTGTTTGCTTCGCGCTCGACTTGGCGGGGGCACTACCGTGCCCCCCGATGACCGTGTCGTCTGCAAAAGTAATTATTTCTCCGTTTTTTAGTATTAAATTTGATAAGTCGTCAATGTATATAAGAAATAGGGTTGGGCCCAAAATACTGCCCTGTGGTACACCATATTCAATAGACTCCTCCGTACTTGAGTAGTTATCAAGCCTAACTATTTGTTTTCTATTGGACAGGTAGTCAGCGATCAGTTTCAGAGGCAGTCCCCTAATACCCTTGCATTCTGCCTTTTTTTGCAGTAGGGTCACAGAGACTGTACCCTAGGGCTTTAGCCAAGTCAAGAAATATGCTCAAACATTTTTTGTTTTTGTCGATACTGGTCACTACTTCTGCCTTATGTTGTTGCATAGCGTCATCAGTAGATTTATTTTGTCTGAACCCAAATCGATTCCGCGACAGTAGATGATACTTTTCAAAATAATGTTTAAGTCTATTATTTAACGCTTTTTCTATTATTTTTGAGAGAGAAGGCAGCAAGGATATTGGTCTATAGTTTGACACTTTGCCCCTGTCCCCAGACTTATGCAAAGGTACTATAATTGTTTTTTTTAATGCTTTTGGAAATACCCCGACAGTAAAGCATAGATTACAAATAATTGTGATCGGCATGGCTAAAACGGGCGCAGCCATCTTCAGAAATTGAGGAGTATTACCATCCTCTCCCTTTGAGGAAGTATTTTTTTGTGAACCAATCAGTCCTAGGACCTCCCTTTCGTCTACAGGGAGTATAACGAAAGAATTTGAGGAAGACTGTAATTTTTCAAAACTCTTAATAATGGATTTGGATTATGGACGTTTTAACTTTATACAGTGTGTCCGGACATGGACTAGCGATATTCTAAATACTTAAATATAAACTATTTTAATGTACAATTACACTCTAGGCTTGGGTCCAATATACTTACCCGCTATGTGGCAGCCATTTTGTATTTTTTTGAAATATGCTCAATGCGAGAACAAAAAAAATCATGTCTCTCAAAGTTTTAGTCATACTGAGCTAAAAATAGGCCATATCACCATTTTTTTATATCAATATTTAATTATAATTTAAAAATTATTAATGAAAACTGATGTTACAAAATTAACCTCAATCAAATGAAAAACATTTCTGTTTAATACAATTATATTGTCGGTTTTATGTATTTAAGTAATCAAATAAAAAGCACTCAATGCCAATTTTTAAGCCACTTACAACCCCCACAGGTCAGGTTTCTGATCCTTCCGTTTTCAGTTCACATGTTCATCAGATACTTTTGGAACAGAGCAAATTTCTAATACCCTGTTCCACCTTGTCAGGGCTATAAAATGTCAGGCGCAATGATATCTTTGATCTATCTTTCTAATACCCTGTGCCACCTTGTCAGGGCTATAAATTGTCAGGCGCAATTATATCTTTGATCTATCAAATTTCTAATACCCTGTTCCACCTTGTCAGGGCTATAAAATGTCAGGCGCAATGATATCTTTGATCTATCAAATTTCTAATACCCTGTGCCACCTTGTCAGGGCTATAAATTGTCAGGCGCAATGACTTCTTTGATCTATCAAAGATTTAACTCCGCCTGACATTTAATAGATCAACTCATGCCAGGATTCGATCGAACAGTGGAGGATACTCCATACAATGCTTTTTTTCCATTAGTCAGTCGATCTGGCATCAGTTCAAACTGGTCAAACGATGACTAATGGACTATATATGAGTATTAGCCGGAAATAACATACCCAATACCGGTGTCTAGTAAAATTAATTACTTAATTGGTTAGGGTGAAGTCTCCTATAAACTCCGCCGTACGTTTACGCAGACGCCAGACCAAGCAATAAACACGGTATATTTTAACGCTTTTTTAATTAAATCATTTTCTGTCTACCGTTTCAGGTATTAGAAATTCCAATGATAACGGACACGTTAGAAGAGGAGGGCTCCCCGGAGGCGGAGGGAGGCCGCTCCATGTCGTTCAGTCGAGCGGGCGACGCGGCCGAGGGAGACAGCAGAAGAGTATGTAGAATATGTATTACAATCATGTAGGAAACGTCATTCGGAAGCAATTTAATTAATGCTGTTGTCCACCCGCTGTTCCTTCTTACTGGTGAAAAAACACTTAAAATACAAAGAAAGACATAATTCATGTCAGTACCGATTTATGTAACATTCCTAGCAAGCCAACCAAGTAAATAGTGATAAGTAAATTGACTATCACCATAAATTGTTAGTTATTTCAAATTGCAACTGTTTTCGAATGTCAGTCGCAACCGACTTCTTTCGAGTCGTATGATATGACTAAAATAGTATGGCAAATTGACGTGATGTCAATCATTGCACGTGGTCCGTAGTTTTTACAAACTCGAATTAATTTCTACGCACAAACAAATGCATAATGTACAAGTACAGCCAGCCTCAAAAATGTCAGACATCGAAAATAATTTATTTAATTGTCTACAATACGGGTTTCATAATATTGTATCAATGTGAAGCCACTACACACTGATACAGTAAAAAGAACCAGAAAAGTCGCGGAGGTACGGAAGCAAGTGACTACAAGACAGCCGGCACAGCTGCGCGGGCACACGGGTGTGACACTCGTCTGGTGCGGCGCGGGGTCCGTCCTGCGCGGGGTAAACAGCGGCTACGGGAAATTTGCTGCATCTAATGTCGCAAATGATGCCAGCTGTTGACACTGGATGACTGACACCGGTGGATGTAGCCGACCTAGATTTTCGAAAGGCGTTTGACACAGTCGATAATGATGTGCTGTTGTTGAAATTAGCCAACATGGATAAACAGCAAATAATTATACAGGGTGTAGAAAGACCCATCACATAGGCAACTAGGCATTCTGCACATCAAACTAATTAACATTGCACAAATATAATTGCTGGGAATTGGGAATGCTTAATTTTTGGTGTGGGCAGTGTGACATGTAACACGCGACACATTGTGGGTGCAGGCTACGGTACAGGGGTCGTGGGAGTATTCTAAGTTGTGTTATAACATTAAAACCTTGTTTTCGTAAAAATACGTCAGTAAAAGTTGGAATTTTGACCTTTCAATATCTCCGTAACCAGAAGGTATCCGGGTAGGAAAAAATATATACAATAACGGGGAGTAAAAGTTACTCTCGGCTTTGTTAAGTGTATTTTAACACCCATTAAAATGAATGTATATGTCGCAGGCAGATTGTATGATTCGTCATTATACATACGGCGCCGCCCGTTTGCATACTATCGTCGTTATGTATAATGCCTAAGGCTTCTGATCGCATCTGTTTCATCAAGATTCATATGATACAGTAACCACAGTTAAAACGGAGGAGTAAACTAAATAAAAACTATTCATAACAAATATTGAAATAGCTAATTAAATCATTATTCATCAGTAAACTGTGTGTTGTGTGGGGGCAGTAACTACAACTTCCCACTCTTCGCTGGTGACCTAAAGGTAATTCATGTAGTGAAGCAGAACGCCGAGCATGACATACTGCAGCTGGATTGAAATCGAGTCATTACGAGGTGCTAGGAAAATAAATTAAATTGGAAAAAATGCTCTGTGCTTTCGTTCGCCTGCGCCTGCTCCCCATGAGTACCACGTAGAAGGTAGACGGTTGCAGCGTAGAGGTTTGCAAAAAGGCATGCCGTAACCTAGGTTTTGTTTTGCTACAAACAAATGAATTTTTAAATGTGAGTGCTTTAAGAGCCTTGTACGAAGCCAAATACAGAACGATGCTAGAGCGGATACAAAATAAGCATATTTTGTTAGGTTTATGTATTTGAGGTTACATGGAGTAAAATTTTGGGAATGGTTGGTTACTATAAATTAGAAATTAGGCGAGGACTAGCACTAGCCACATACTTGTTCCATGTAATAAGAGCGAAAATTTCAAATTTCCACTTTCTGGAGGTCGTCGGTCCATCTAGCTGGGGGGCGACACACACTACACTTGCCGATACGCGGTCTGCACTCCAGGACTCGTCTGCTCCACCGGCCATCGGTCCTTCAACGAACATAGCCAGCCCACTGCTACCTACTTCAGTTTGCTTACTCTGCAAGCTATGTCGGTAAATACGGTTATTTTCCGAAAAAGAATGTCAGGTCTTGACCGTGAGGCAGCTATTTGTGCTAAACTGTACGTTGTGCAGACATGCTTTTTTACAGTTGGATCTCAATCGCTTGACAAAACGTGGGACCACCACGGACTTGTGTCCCATAGAGAGGCACATAACAAAACTTGCAGAACGTCATTTCATAATCCTTGGTAGTCGTTACAACTTTGTGAACAAACAATGTAACATGTGTACACGTTACATTATTTGTTCACAAAGTTCAATCAATTTGCGGGATAAGCGATGAGAAGAATTGACGAAGTTTCCCAAACGCTGCCCGACCCAATTGGATCCTTCTGTCGGCTTCTTTCTCAAAGTTATGTCTACCGAACTGAATGACTTGCCCTAGGTAGACCTTCACAACTTCGAGAAGCGACCCTTCGAAGTGGATTGGACTCGGCAAGACGTGTGCATTGTACATGAGTTACTTCTTGACCAAATTCATGCCGAGGCCAACCCGCCGAAAGGCTCCATTCAGGTTGTGCAGATTGGTCTTACTGTTCCAGCGTCTCTGCCATTATGACGATGTCATCGGCAAAGCGAAGGTGTGAGATGTACAGTAAGCGTTCAAAAGTGCATAGGCACGTTAAGAGTCGTATTGCTGTGAACTCGCGGTACGTCTGTATGTGTTTAAACGACACACACAGAGATCGCAGTTTTGCACGGCACACACTGACGTAAAATCACGTACTCGCATCGCACTGCACGAAACAAAAATATATTTCCGTCGCTTTTGTTAGACACGCATCATGCTCGTGACCTGGCCGGTTTATGGCATAAAAAAATTCGAGTTAATCTAATATGAGCTGGTAGCAGTAGGCGCCAAGCCTGAGAAGCAGTCGGCTTATATTCTGATCTCATAAGATGCAGCGCAGTTTTAATTTTTTTTTTTTGTCTTTCTATAATATATAACAATATTTAAAAAAATGCCGCTTTTTTATTATTTTTGTTATTGCATTATAGGGTGTAGAATTTAAGAAACCGTTACAAGTGACAATAAAAATTAAAACATATTTATTTGTTATAAAATTTTACATATGGACAAACCGATACAATTATTTATAATAACTTCTTCAGCCAAATTGGATGTGCAATACTATATCAAGGAACTTAGAAGCAATTTGTGTTATTTTGACATGTGAAATGTTCAATAAAAAATTTATGTAGATTTATTTCACTATAAACATTAAGCTTTATCTTTAATTTAAAAAAAACAAGTGATTTTAATAGATTACATGTTGAGGATAGCTTAAGTATTAATTTTCTCAAAAAAAAAGAGGATTAAAACTAAAACTCATTTTTTATAATTAAATAATCACGGATATAGCGCAATATACAGGATAAACTATTCCGAAAATTAAATGTTATTGTTTGCTGGGCTTCGGTGATGCAACCTTTATAGCGTGGAGTACGCGGCGAACAGTTTTAATGACGTGTTTAATAATTCACCAAAATGTCGGGTTGGTATGAAACCATTTGTTTCATATTCATTCACCATGTGATGTCTTGTTTAAATAAGCTTTCCATTTCAGTAACAAGCGCTCCGACTAGCATGAATTCCCTCTTCGTCAAATCTCTTAACCCACAGACTCACAGTATTTCTCTAGAACAAAGAATGTAATACTATTAGACATCTCTAAGCAAAATACTATAACCTATAATTATTAAGAAAAAGTATTATAAATAACATTATTTTAATAACACTTTACTCATTATTCACAAATTTATACAATTAATAATTTATATTTAGTAAAATATGAAATGTTTAAATGATTACTCTCACTTAGTCCATTTGTGTTATCACATCATTTACGTCCACTTTAACTCAGCGCAAAAATATTGCCAACACTTCAATATTTATATTTCATTGTATTTTGAAAATTATAACCACATTGCTGCTAATTAACAGATTTAAACATTCGTCACTAACCAACAACGTTCAGTTAGGTGTTATGTCATAACGAATTGCATCTACCTCACAGAAATCCAAATAATTTACTCAGTTTTCTGTGGTCTACCTACAAACTTTTATTATCTAAGTAAACAAGATGAACGAGACAAGTATCGTATGATTATCGAACCACTTCAAGTAATTTTATTAACACAAACAAAAATTGATCATTTTAGGTAATATTAATAACATATAAAAAACTATAAATAGGTATTATTTGAAAAGAACATCAAGCTTAATCCGCAGGCGCGGGTGAGATTCTAAACTCAGGGCTTGCCATAATCGCTACAACCCAAGCACGGTAACGACTAAGCTAGCATGTGGCAACTAACCTAACAGGTTAGTTGATCAATTACAGACAAAGTATGTGTGTGTATAGAAACAACTTATAGAAGAAGGTCGTAAGTGAAATCGAAGCGTCAATCTATTGCTTTGTGAGATTGCTTATGGACTTATGAGAGCTACTGTACTCGCCGTTCACGTTGATACCCTGTCCAGTTCAGTCCAGCGTCTTGAAAACGTTCTCCAACGCATTGGTAAACAGTTTCGGGGAAATCAACTATCTCTACCCCTCGGATCAGTTGGATGGGGCTGGTTTTCTGATCCTGGCTCTAGACAGTCATCGTGGCAGCGTCATACAATTATTTCAACACTTTGATTTAGCCCCAGTCTATTCGACATCGATGCAGAGAGGCCAGAACTGTTAAAGGCTCTCTCGTAGTCCACAAATACACATACCATACACAGCGGTTAGCTGTACAATTTTCCGAACAGTATGGATGTGGTCAATGGTACTGAAGCCTTTTCGAAAACCTGCTTGTTCTGGTGGCTCGAACTCGTCACGTCTCCTGGCGAGACGGTTCGTGACGACTCTCAAGAACAGCTTGCATACGTGGTTCAGAAGTGAGATGGGTCTATAGTTCTTCAGCAAGGTTTTGTCACCTTTTTTGAAGAACAGAATCACCTCTTCTCTGCTCCACGTCTTGGGTGCTATACCTGCTTGGATGACGGAGTTATAGAGACTCGCTTTGCTTTCTCAGGACTGGAGTCCCACCCGCTTTAACGAGCTCTGTCGTTATTCCGTCATCACCAGGTGCCTTGTTGTCCTTTAGCTGCTCGTGAGCATTCCTAATCGCGCACTGGTCGATATCCAGCATGTCCTGAGCATGTCGAAGTCGGCGCATATACGAGTACATGTATCACTTTCAGGTGTGCCAACACACTACTGATTTCAACAACGCTGCTAGTGAGCTCCTTGTTGACCAGGAAGCCGACACCGCCTTGAAAGAGCTGATCACCTTCGCGGAAGTAGAACAGGTGGCCTTACTCCAGGGTAATCCTGTCCTTCCCCTGTTTTCGGACTTCTGATAAACCCAGTATAATGCCAGTTAATATGAACTGACTTTACCTCAAGTTCGGCAAGGTGATGGTCCAGCCTCATCGAACTATGAATGTATAAACTGTGTTAATAAATTAAATATGATACACTTTATATTTCATCAAATTATTAATTTTTGTCCACAAACGAAAAGTAGGTAATACTTTTTTTATAAAGATTTTTTTCCATTTACGCTTTATTTTAGTATTAATTTTATGGAAATCTGATGGTAGCAAAAAACTTTAATACTTCACTTCGATAATCGCGAATAAATCAACGGCTCCATACATTTATTTTCACGTGGCATGGACAAAATGTTTGTAACAGCTAATTTGTTTTCGCGATTTAAGGGTTTGTTTCATCATTGGTTTTTCAACTAACAGTTGTGTATAATTATTTCATTTATACTTTTGGGTTATTACAGAAATTTCAAATAAACCTTGTTTTCAAAAAAGAATAATAGATAAACAGTACTTTTTTAAATGATAAATGATTTTATTTCTGTAAGTAGGTTTTTAAAAACACTTTTACACGTCAAACATATTCTAAAAACTAGATGAGATCGGCGTTTCCTATCTGACTACTCTGAGAAGAAAGGCCGAAACAAACTCAGAGATCACAGTCTCTTTTAAAGTCCAGACATAATCTTGGTCAGGTCATGTGAAGACCATGTAGATTGATGTCTGAAATGGTCTTTTGAGGAAAGAACCACACAGAATGAGTAGACCTGTCCAGTCAGTGCACGCATTTGTCAGTTGTCATACCGCTCAACACAACACTTATGGAGCTCAACGATTCGACGAACATTACCAAAGAAAGGACATTTGGGTAGGCCGCATAAATTACTGAAACTGCCAGACCATGATTAAAACTAATTTTAAAAATAAAAAATAGACTGAGATATAAAAAAAAACAAATCCACACTGCCTTCACATTCACAATAATTTAATTATTATAATACTTTACAAAGCAAATTTTCATGTCATTGTATAGTATGTCAAAGTGTAAAAATCCGAGAATCAACTTGGTCAGATCATATGAGGACCCTGTAGATTGGTGTCTGAAATGGTCTTTTGAGGAAAGAACCACACTGATTTGGTGGACCTGTCCAGTCAGTGCACGCATTTGTCAATCATTGTGCAGCTCAACTCAGAACTAAGGAGCTCAACGATTCGACGAACAATACAAAAGAAAGGACATTTGGGTAGGCCGCATAAAGTACTCAAACAGCCAGAACATGATTAAAACAACTGAAAAAAAAATACAATGACCCACATAGTCCTCACATTCACAAAATTTTAATAATATTGTACTTTATACAGTAAATATATACATGTCATCAACAGTCTTATTCATAAACGTGTCTTAAATTTTAATCAATTGCTAAGCAAATGTTTAGCCAAATTCTTATTCATAAACGTTGTTTAGCGCTAAGAGTTCGCTAACCAATTGATTAGTAATTGTGTAATTTAAACACCATCGGTAGCTTGTTAAGAGGATGCTAAGAGGCAATATGGCGGTTTTTATTTGAGTCAGCTGATCGATTCAATGGGATTATTGTTTGCCTCGAGGTTATTTTGTGCCTATTATCGAGCTGTGCCTTAGTAAATATGGAATTCGACAATCTTTTACGATCTTTCAGAACGACGCAGAAAAAAATTGAATCGTTTTTAAACGCCAGCGGGAAGTAGTTGGTCTACTTCCCGCTGGCGTTTAAAAACGATTAAATTTTTTGAGGAAGACCTACAAAGCTCGTTAAAATCTGTTACGAGAATGATTATCTACATTACATTTTCTTCATTCGAAGTATACATGATGAAAGGATTTATAGGGACAACTCAAACAGGAGTAGGCTCATTAGGTACCTACTCATGAGGTTTGAAGAGTATGAGTTTGTAAGGAAGCTCATAGGAGATAGTTATTATCCAATGTGTTATCCCATGTGCCCTTAATCTTATGACGCCAGTTCTAAGGCCAGAAACTATAAGAATAGCCACGTAGCACACAAATAACAAGAGACATTTTGTAGAAACTATTTATTTTGATATTTAATAAAGTAACATTTTTGTTATAAATCCCCTATTTTTGATTTCCAATATTCTTCTTACAAAGACATGGACTGTGCCATTCTTTTCTCGTGCCCCTCTCATTTCTCATCAATTCCACGTAGCCTCAGCCCTAATGGTCTCCTCCCTCCCCGTCTTTGTGGTTGAATAGTATTGGTGCTAGGTGCTAATAGTGGCTTTCATAACAGCAGCCAACTTGTACCTGTAAACAAGTATAATAATTGTTATTAAAAGACACTGAAACCCTGTTGCAACAGCGATAGGAATTAGAAAGTAATATATAATAGACACAAGTACCTACATACATTTCCAAAAGAGTATATTCAAGCTAGGACATGAAAAAAATATAGCTATAATCGGCTACTGATGTTACTGATGTAACATCAGTAGCCGATTATAGCTATATTTTTTTCTAATGTAAACTGACCAAATGAATGTAAAACTGATGTTTTACATTCATTTGGTCAGTTTACATTAGTAAGTGTATATAAATTCAGGGATAAATACCTTTTCCAGTTTACTCCAATTATTGGAGCTAATTATTTTCAATGCTACCATGTCAAATACAATGAAATAACGTAATAAATAATTATATTCAAATTAAAATTTTCCGATGAAATTTTTGACATACGTCTGTTAAAGTCACGACAGATACAAAAATCGTGGGTTTGACAACTTTATTCTTGAAATACTGTTTTGTAGTCGACTATTTTGTTTATAATCTGTGCTGAATACATAATTTCACCTCTATTCCGTTTCTCTACTAATCACCCGCTAACTAGCGTTTATAAATAAAGAAAAGTTAAGCATTGATTTACAGCTAACTAATTGGTTAGCTAAGCAGTGGCTAACTAATGGTTAGCGAGATTTTTATAAATAAGGCTGTTTGTATGTAAAAAGGAACAAAATATTAAAAAAAATCATAATAATAATAAAAAATTAAAAAATTGCAAAATAATATTAAACATCAAGATTTCCTGTCCTCAATATAGTCTTTGACAGTATAATAGGCTTTCTGGCATAATTTCCGCTTAATAAAAGATTTGAATTTATTAAGGCTTAGTCCTTGAATGTGGCTAGGAAGTTTATTATAAAAACGTGTACATTGACATTTAAGCTAAACTTAAAGCTAAACTTTAACGTAAGACAAAGGTATTAATTTAAAGGTAGAATAAAATTAAGGTATTATAATACTCTATAAGTTGGATACTCCTACGACCCGCGCGATCCATCTGGTCCCCCCACTTTGACGTCAAAATGGAGGAACCAAGGGTATTGTTATAGATAACTACGTATACAGTTGGGTACCTAAAATTATTGCATAGGTAGCACTTAGTAGATTTATAGTATAAAACTTTTATCTAGGCTGATTTGAAATCCAAGACTCGGTCCCTTCATTTGACGGGCACAAATATTCGGCCGGTAAAGCAGTTCTCTACAAGTCATCTAACTGTAGGATGTTGCCTCTTTTGAATCTGCTGACACAAGCTGGTATTGTGAGTTGAGCGGCCAGTCGCATGGGGTGTGCCTCCAGTCTGGACTATGATTTTTGCGAAGATGAACTTATTTCTTCCTTATCTTTAAAAACTGATGTTTGAACTTTCATTGAATGCTTTCGTATTGCAGTCGGTCGTGTGGTCGGGCGGCGGCACGGGCACGTGCGGCGCGATGCGCGTGCGCGGCGCGGTGGGCTCGGGCGGCGCGCGCCGGGCGGCCGGCTTCCAGCCCACGCTGGTGGCGCTGCAGCAAGGCGCGCCGCATGCCGTGGCCACGCTCACCATCAACTCCTCGTACGGCCTGTACGTACCGCCGACCGCTCTAACATACTTATATTATTTAGGCGACAGTAGGTAACTCTATCCACCAGCCTGTTCCCAACTATGCAGGGCGAGGCTTTCAGTGTAATCGATGCAGCTGAATACCGCTAGTATTGTATTAGTAACACAGATTGTCAAACTTTCTGGCTTCTGACGACCCATAACGACTGTCAAAGATCCACTGGCAGCCGGGATCAACGGCGTAACGTGCTTTTTAACGCACGTAGGGGTCTTGTTATGTAAAGATGGTCAACCATCCGCGGACCAACCCATGTGGGTGTTATAACTCAGCCAGATGTCCCTCACCGACCGCCACCTTCTATAGCACTATTATTTTAATATTATTTAAAAATGGGAAAGAGCTGCAGCAATACAGGACGAATAACTTTATATCTATACGTCCTGTATTGCTCCATCTCTTTCACTGAACGGATTTGGAGAAAATTTGAACATATAATATACTTTTATCCCGGTACTACGAGCCCGTGGGATAATTTCCACGCGGGCGAAGCCACGGGAATAAGCTGGTTTCTTTTGTGTAAGGGACTTGTCCCTTTTTTAAAGGCTTGAAATAGTGGTTATCACAAAGATTGGCCGGGTATAGGTAGGTAAACCGTGAGCATATTACTCACGGTTTACCTAGGAATCGCTTATGTATGTAAGTCCACTTTATCGTGAGCTAATTTGTACGCGTGGCCGACGTCCGCCGCCAATTTTGTCGGCGAAGTAATTTCAATTCATACGCTTCATTCCTTCTTCAGTTAATGGCCCCAATATAATACCTTGCGGTACACCCATAGTCCAGTAGTTTCAAATGATTTTTTTTTTTATGTTTAGGTTTTATGAAACAAATAGCTTTCTGTTATCGCTTTCGATGTTCAAATTATAATAGCTTACTTTGTCAAAGGCTTTATCAAACTCAAGAAAAATGTATAATGTATCACATTTTCACGTGTGAATATGTAAAGCGACTACAACGTTACTCTGAAACGCTGAAAACAAAACTTTCTTAATTTATGTTAAACAAAAGTTGCTCAACACTGTTTTAGTAACATGTTATTAAGCTGTGAGAAATATTTTTAAGCAACACAGAATGTTGCAGTGTTGCTGACAACATGATGAATTTTCATATTCATCATAGACAATATTGGTGTTTTGCATTTGTTTTCCAATGAATACGGGTCCTGAGCATGCCATGTGATGATGAGACACGTGCGCCATAAGTATTTATTTTCCTTCTTAATCTTTACAAATCTGTAGTGGGTTTCAACTATTATTAATATATACATAAAATGGCGTGATTTTTTGTTTTGAGCATGTGGGTTGGCAGAAACTACGGAACTATTATTAATATTATATCGGATATAATATCTATACATACATATATTTCTAACTGTACATATTATAAACTAAAGTCGCTGTTCGTGTCGGTCTGTGTGACTGCATTGTTTTCCTGAACTTACGCAACGGATTTTGATGCATTTTTTCCGTAATTTAGATAATTTATACCGGAAATATGAATAAATTTTACACATAGACGAATTACGAATAAATTCATATTAAACTTAGATATTGCATGTAAATCTCGATGTTTCGACAATACATTGCACCGGCACCCTAATTGCGTAACACATTTTCGTAAACGATTACGACTAATTTGTTTGATTTTGACAGTTCAACAACATTCATTGTGTTATTTACATTGTTGAGCATTTTTTTTTCGTACTTATGAAGCAATGCATTAGCAATCTGTTTCAAAACGATTCAGATTACGATTGAATGTGTATTACGCAATTAGGGTACGGGGAGGTGTCTAGTTACGTTACATAGTCTGTACGCCAGCCTGTGCCCGCAGCATGGCGTGGGGCGGCGAGCGCGGCGTGGTGGTGGTGGACATGTCGCGGCGCGCGCTGGTGTGTGCGCATGCGCCGGCCGCGCTGTACCACGCGCCGCCCGCCGCGCGCCAGCCCGACCGCCAGCGCTCGCCCAGCCTCGACCAGGTAAGCAAGCTCAACCACTGCACGCCTGTTCCCTTTCTTGGGAGAGGTTCCGGTCTGACCAGGTACAGCTGAACACCGGTATTATACATGGAACGACTGCCTGTCTGACCTCCACGACACACTTACTGGGTAATACTGGATAGTTGTAAGACTGTCGGGCTTCTGACCACCGCTAACGACCGTCAAAGATCTACGATTGACAGCCCGGACCGACGGCTTAACGTGCTTTCCGAAGCACGGAGGGGTCTCGATGTGTAATGGACGGTCACGTGTCCACGAACTGACCGCAGCAAGCGAGCCCCTCAAGTCCCTTAAGCCCCTCAAGTTAGCACAAACCTCAAGTAAAAGTAAACTAAAAATCGTTTAAATCAATCATTCAAATTACAATATGGAGAAAGCGTTGCTCCCAAACGAGGCACAGCCTGTAGCTCCGGCACCATTAAGTAATACATTTTGGTGTGTAAAAAGAGAACGAAGTGGAAATTGCCGACTGTAAGAACTAGGTAACCTCTACGAGACTGCGAAACGAAAACACACAAACAAAATAATTAGGGTACGAAAACAATCAATCAATTCATGATAAAATTTAAATATAAAAGCCAGGAAACCATTCAGGGAACTATGCTCTATGTCACCGACTATGGTAAAAAAATTACGTAAGACTTTTCTAATAGCGTTACTCGTTAAACTATTATTAACTGAGCAAATATCCAGGTTGACGCTGACATCGTTGATTCTACGGCTACTTGAGTACTTACGACCGTATACGACGTCCGCTTACGAAAGAACTCGTTCACATTTACTGTTTAAAAGTTAGTCCCATCAACAATAATTCAAAATTCTCTTAGTCCTCGTAAAAGAGCATCACTGCGAATAAAAGTAGTCAAGTGATTGTATTCTTTGTAACATATAGCTAAATATTTATATAGTTAGGTATACATTTTGCGAATGAAATCGTATTATGATATAGTCTTCTAAATAAAGCGGCCAGTAACGAACATACGAAATATATTAGAAGAAGCACGACGCAAATAGTCAGCGAAACTAATCGGTGATATTGACAAGACGGTGGTGTTAACGAGAACTGAACTCGATTTTGAGCGTTGGAGAACAGAGGAGACACCGCAGCAGTAACGGTTTACTTCACATTACATATTATTTGCTTTTTTATTTACTTACGTATGATTTGCTCTGGCGAGCGCCCGCCACACCCCTCTACTTTTATTATTTCTTATAATTTTGTAATTTGTTTTGAACTAATTTAGCAGTAGCGCCACCCCCGGCTTGTCCCACTAGTAACATGGCATGGCATCGTTAGACATTCTTTACACTCGGCCTGTCTTTCTCTCCTATCGCATACATATTTAAATAGAACATTTTATATGTCAAGTTTACAGATTCTCCGCGTCACCCAATTCTAGGAGAGTGCGATCGTACCTCACTGTATACGCTAGTACTGTAATGACGTCGGACGTACCTCACTGTATACGCTAGTATTGTAATGTCGTCGGACGTACCTCACTGTATACGCTAGTACTGTAATGTCGTTGGACGTACCTCACTGTATACGCTAGTACTGTGATGTCGTCGGACGTACCTCACTGTATACGCTAGTACTGTAATGTAGTCGGACGTACCTCACTGTATACGCTAGTACTGTAATGTCGTCGGACGTACCTCACTGTATACGCTAGTACTGTAATGTCGTCGGACGTACCTCACTGTATACGCTAGTACTGTAATGTCGTCGGACGTACCTCACTGTATACGCTAGTACTGTAATGTCGTCGGACGTACCTCACTGTATACGCTAGTACAGTAATGTCGTCGGACGTACCTCACTGTATACGCTAGTACTGTAATGTCGTCGGACGTACCTCACTGTATACGCTAGTACTGTAATGTCGTCGGACGTACCTCACTGTATACGCTAGTACTGTAATGTCGTCGGACGTACCTCACTGTATACGCTAGTACTGTAATGTCGTTGGACGTAGCTCGCTCCGCCCTCACTTGTCGCACCGAGTAGCGCTCCGTCGCCACAGCTCACGGCATCCCATACTCCGCACGGCTCACTGTCGTCGTGCGCGACTTTACTTCACATTTATATTTTTTCCCATCCCTCGACTGTAAGCTGGACGAGAGCGCCACGAGACCGTCCTCAGCCGCCAGCCCCAACGACCTGACCCTGGACGAGCCGCCACCCGTACAGCCCGGACAGCCGGCACAGCCCGCGCCCGCCGGACCCTCGCCCGCGCCGGACGATAAGGCTAAACTCGACACCCGAAGGAAATCGACCTCCTGGAAAAATTTCAATCTGAAACGTCAGCTCTCTAAAGTGGATCTCAAATTCAAGGCGGCATTCGCTACACCCACTGAAAACAGTCAGGAAGAGGTGATCGCAGAGAAGAGCAACTCACAGTTTTACTACGAGGCACCGGACCGAACGGACGGCCCGTCGCCGGCGCCACCCTCTCCCGGGCCATCGACCGGGCCGGCGACCGGGTCGGCAACCGGGCCCGCGACTGGGCCGTCGACCGGGCCTGCGCAGTCGCCCGGCGCGGAGTCGCCGTCCAGCGAGGAGACCAGGCCGTCGGACGTGGAGGAGGAGGGCTCGTCGCCGCTGCGCGTGTGCTCCGACGTGTTCGAGCGCATGCACCGCGAGCTGCAGGACAAGCGCGGAGCCGACGTGTACGAGCGCATGCACCGCGAGCTGCAGGAGCGCTGGCAGGCGCAGGCGGGCCCGGCGGGGCCAGCGGGGCCGGCGGGCCCGGCGCGGCCCGACGCGCTGCCGCTGTGGGAGGGCGAGGCCCCGACGCGGCCGGCGCGGCGCGTGCGCACGGAGCGGGAGGCGCGCCTGCTGTCAGTGCCCAACATCAAGTACAAGGAGCGTCGCGCGCCGGCCGCGCCCGGCTCGCTGGGCGGGATCATGCGGCGCTTCAGTAAGTATCGCGTCACCCCGCTCACCTCACACATCAGTACATCAGTACATCGGTAGCCGGTTTCCGTGTCCGTCGTAGCACCTAGACGCTGTTCCTAGAGTAGTTAGGTCCTCGACATGAATGGTAATGGTTTGCGATTTTTGATCTTATACACTGGTACCGTAGCACCCTTTTCGATCGGGAAATAGATTTTTTGACTAGCTAGAGGTGATGGTAGTTAGATGTACTGAAACGTTTTCCACTAATTTGTAACATAATATTATTATTTCTGAGACCTTGACGGTCACTAACGATTCGGCTGCAGACTTAAACGGATAGAGATTGCGAGTTTCGACATTAACATGCTTTGTGCTTCTTGTGATATTTGGCTTTTTATTTGTTTTGATTTTTAAACTATTTAATGTATATGATAAGTAAGTGTATGTAAGACACATTATCTATGCATACCAGCGTACACCACATGTACAAAGGTCGCACGGTGTTCTGTGCCGCTCGTCTGTGCTATCACATAAGTACGTACTTGTAAGTCAGCACGCTACTGGTGATTGATGTGTATATTTCTTTTATTTCCAAGGAAAACGACTCGTCCGACGAAGACTCTAACTGCCTAAAATATCTATTCGCTGACTTTCTCGGTAATTAAACAATAATTAATAGTTTAAATGATTGCATCAAACCGTAGGTGATCTCTGTGTTGTCGATGTCCTGAGATGATGTAAAGTGCTAATGGTACGAGCTGAGTAGGCGGTATAGATGGCACCACTCTCGCTTGTAGCTTCACATCCGTTAGCCGTCATCTGGACGTGTCCTGTATGCGCTCGCTCACGGCCCGACTTTCCCCAGGGGAGTTAGTAGCGCGCCTGTGCCCACCCGACCCTCGGCCCGCGCAGGCGCACGAGCTGCGCGTCGCGCCGCGGATAGGTATGCCACAGCCACGCCACAGCCACACGACTAACAACGGCCGCACGGGCCTCGCCGCGTCACCAAACAACGACTAATACCACTGTATCTGGCACAGAGATCACGGTTGTTCTAACATCGGGTCGCGTCGTGATAACAGAGAGGGTCTTCAATGTTCATGTTCTGTAACATATGGTGTCGGCAGCCGACCTGTGACTCGAGCCCTGCGGTATGAATCGCACAATCTGTTTCTGTAATCGTCAGTTTCATTTAAAATAGTGGTTTCTTGCGTAATACAGAAGTCGTAGTGTGCGGGTTGTGTGATTGATGCGGCCGGGCCGGCTCGGTGGTGGAGGGGCAGGGGGAGGGCGCTCGCTAGGAGGTGTGTGTGTTGTAGATGAACGGGCCGGGCGGCGGGGCCGGTGGGGGTGGCGGGGCCGGCGGGGGCGGCGGGGCCGGGGCCGGCGGGGGCGGCGGGGCCGGGCCGGGCGCCGGCGCGGCGGCGGTGCGCGTGCGCCGGTCGCGCTCGCAAGGTACCCGCAAACTGCACAAGTGCCTGTCCACGGCGTCCGACGTGTACGCCGCGCCCCCCGCCCCGCAGCACTCGCTGCTGACGACGCGCCAGTATTGCAGTTTTGGTAGTACAGTCACCTTGTACCGAGTCCACTCGGCTAAATCTCCTTCCGTTCTGAGGCAGTCGCAGTTTCTTCCATTTTGTTTTTATGTTGAGTTCGTTATGGTTTCTATTCTCGCCGCGAAAGAGCGCTCGCTTGAGCCGGCGCGACGCATCGTGCGAAGCATCTTGAGTTCTTGAGCTTAACTGGATTACGATTTTTCAATTTTGGCTATATTTATCGCTCAGCACCAATTTCACTAACTGAAGCTATGCTTTGTCTGTGTTTATCTAAATTGTTAATGAAAACTCTTCTGTTACTAGTCGTCGCCGTCAAGCGCGCTCAGAAGTCTGTTACCACTCTCACTGTTATCTCTTCGTTATATTTTGTTTTAAACTTTTTTTTTTGTTTTTCACTCTCACTGATATACTTATTTCCATAACTGAATACTCAAACATGTTGACTTGCTGTAAGTTTGAAGGTATGTACTTCTTATCGAGCACTTAGTACTTTACTACATTTGACCGCACTAATGGCAGTAGTTTACGTTTGAAATGTAATTGTCTAACTAACCTTCAAGCTCACATCAGTTTTGTTTAGAATGTTGGCCTTACAACGCCATCCTTACAGCGTATATGGAAACCTTTCCAGTGTTCAGAACTCCAATACTTCTGAGCTGCGGGAGGGTTTACTAGCATTAATTCAGACAAAGCTACCATAAACCATTCCGCTATTCAGAGTTGCGAACGATCTGGATTCGAGTATTGTTTCCGGTGTAGTATTTAAGACTTCATAATTAAAACGCTTCCTGTATTATTTATATTAATATTATACACTAAGTACCCGGGGTCCTTAGTGTATAATAATAATAGCCAAGTAACTGCAACCAACTTGAAAGTAGCGCTCACAGTTCTAACATAACCTAACCTAAACCAATTCAGGTCAGGGCGTCAGTTTTGGGCAACGGAACGCAATGGCAATCCATCTGAACGTTTTTCGGGATCCCGCATTACAAAACTAAAAGCAGGGTAGCATTTAATCCTTCAAACTGCGCGTTCTATAGCTCCCAGAAGGGAGCTCCGAAGTGAAGAACTGGAGTGCTGAATACTGGAAGGGTTTCCATAAACGCATCCTTACATACATCAAAATATGTGCAGGGTGACTTGTAATTCAACGTATTCCTTTCAGTACGTGATAGTGTGGCCGCTCTGCAACATTAAAGCACCAAACAGCCCAGGCGAAAATATTTCAAGCAATATCTACAGTTTAGCGTATTTTTACATTTCTACCTTACTCGATAGCTAATTTAAATAAAGATGTTTTCTTTGTAAGTTGTACGTTTACTGTTATAATTTTTATATATAAATGGTGACTGGTGGTTCATGTTACAAAATTTTGACTTCTTGTTGTACCAATTTGTTGTTTTAATTTGAGAGTTTAGAAAAAAAATATGTTTAAATGACGAACTTTGGGAAATTTTCAGAAATATACAGATCTTGGATTCCCTCGAATCCTATGGATTTTCGTCTACGCTATAAAATGTTGTAAAGGGGACACACTATCACGCCTTGGAAGGAATACGTTGAATTACAAGTCACTCTGCTGAATGGTTCTAGTTGAATCATAATACTTTGTATTGGCAATGTAAACTGGACATAAGTTGCTGAGCACCAAGCCACAGTTTCGGACAGATCGAACTCGTAACATTTGGTCGGCCCCTTATTATTTCCCAATGAGCATGTGTTCTACTGTTGAGTTACTTCCATATTTATTTATTTGAAAAATTTCCAATTTCAGATCGGAATCATTTAATAGGTAATCATTGGAATATTCCTCACCTATTTTAAGTTATGATTTGGTTTCTCTAGTTGTTATATCCGAGTAGTTTTATCCTTCGTTGTCATTCCGAGTCCGAGCTAGAATGAGTTCCTCATGTTTGATGGTGTTCCATGTGTGTCCATGTCGGCTTGAGCCGCTCTCTGCTGTACAGATGTAACGTGCCGCGCGTGCAGCGCTCGCGTGCACCTCGTGCCACGCGCACTGCACGCGAGCAATGCACGCGCCGCCCCTGTGATCGTGCTTATAACATATTGTGGTTTTGTTTGTCGGTGCAGAACCAACTGTTCCGCAGACTCTCGCATCTATGGAGTACTTACACATTATGCAACCCAATGGTATCCAATACAACATTTGCATCGTTTCGTTTTGTTCTTAAATTATTTGATATGGTGTTTGTTTATTTCCGCTTGTGTGCGTCGGCGCACGTAGCTCTCTTCTAGTGCGACGTGGCTGTGACTGTCTTGTAATGTACCACACACACACTATTGGTCTGCGCACTCTTGTACCGAACCTCTTTCGACTGGCATGACTCATAGTTGTACAACTAAAAGGTGACTTACTACTCAAAACTATTTTATAATCTATCACTGTTATTGTTACGATGAACGAGACCTACTATACTATATTATACTTATATGTTATATGTGCATAAATAAGCGAGGCTTTCCATACTGTATGAGACACACGATCTATATTACGAGTATCATTTCTATTATTTCCTGTATTTAGTTTCCGATGGTCGATACTTTATTCTCACAGCGGTCACGTTATATCTTTATTTGCCTTCGTCTGCAACGGTCTGGCAGAGCGCCGCTCGGTTCCTCCGCGGACCGAGTCCCTGACGCGACTCTGACTTACTGTACTTTATCTACTTGTAACGCTATTGAGTACATGAATGTTGTTTCTTTTTCTAGCCCGACCACAAAGCAAACAGTTTATATGGCTCGTTTTTGGCTGCCTCTATATTCGGCTGTCATTATGTCTATGTATGCTTACGGTATTATCTTACTAACAGTGCAGTAGTTGCATGCGCACGCGCCGCCCGCGCACGTAGTGATGCTAGCTGTGTTGCGTGTCCGTCCGCGCGGCTCCACGCTGGACTAGTGCCTGCCACCTGGTCTCATCCTCATTCCATCACCATCACACCTTTATGTTGCCCTTCGTGTACATCTTTCGTTCCGTAGCGTTCGGCTCGCTTCTCATTTGCTATGTTCATCGTTAGAGCTGTTTATCGATGTGCTCGTTAAGTTAACATAACTCGACTGATACCGAATGGGGTGATCGGTGTTTTGACCGCCGCCTCACTTGCGCCGTATTCTGCCTCGTATTATTCACCATTTCATGTCCCGGGTCAAAACACTAACCATCGAGCGACTAACAACAATATCTAACATAACTCGACATTGACAAGACGTTGTGCAAATAAGCTGAGATTGGACGGGCATGCAATCGCCTCACGGTTCTTCTGACGCATGATTATTTTTCTTTCTCTTTAACTTGTATATCTAATGCACTGGTGTATGGCACTTGACTGATGATTTCAGCTAATTTCACAACCGCACTAATAACACTGAACCCGTGAGCTGAGCTAGCTTCAGTCTGCAACCTTGCCTACCGTAGACTAGTGCACACCTCAGCACAACGCTGTGGTGGTGAGGGACACAACATGCTCAATATTCTTCTTTTGAATCTTCTGATCTATTAGAGAAAAATAAGACAAGCTTAGAAAAGAACACAAGCAAACAGATGCGCTATGTGTAGTCATACTTCCTTAAATTTTAGCTAAACATCAAACATTGTGAAAAACTTAAACAACACTATGGTTTAAAAATAAAGAAATGAAATTTAAAAAAAAAACTCTGTTATCTTTAGCCACAGGATATCTGCTTTTGTAAAGTCATTATAAACGAACTTGCATTGTGCTCAAAGGTTGTCTTATCCACACCAACCCGCATTAGTTAGCCACATTAGCTAGTACTCTACGTCGTAGTAGTTGTGCCCTCACCGCCGCCGGCGCCGGCAGCGCAGTGCGCGGGCGCCGGCGGTGGCAGTAACCGAGTGTGTGTATGTTGCCAACCGGCCGGTCAGACAAGCTGGACAGCTCGTTCTCGCGCTCGCGCTCCAGCTCCATGTCCAGCCTCGAGAACATCTCGCAGGAAGGCATCCAGTGCCTCGCCTTTGCTGACAGCTACACCAAAAAGTCTGGTGAGTTTATATTTTTTTTCTTAGTATACATCCCATGCCGATTTCGGCTACGGTGACTGTTTGTGTCTGACGACTATAGATTTCGGCTACGGTGACTGTTTGTGTCTGACGACTATAGATTTCGGCTACGGTGACTGTTTGTGTCTGACGACTATAGATTTCGGCTACGGTGACTGTTTGTGTCTGACGACTATAGATTTCGGCTACGGTGACTGTTTGTGTCTGACGACTATAGATTTCGGCTACGGTGACTGTTTGTGTCTGACGACTATAGATTTCGGCTACGGTGACTGTTTGTGTCTGACGACTATAGATTTCGGCTACGGTGACTGTTTGTGTCTGACGACTATAGATTTCGGCTACGGTGACTGTTTGTGTCTGACGACTATAGGAAATTTTCAAACGAAAAACGTATAACACTTTGCCTGACCTGATGATCGACATTTGGCAAA
This sequence comes from Dasypolia templi, assembly GCA_963555695.1. Taxonomy (NCBI): domain Eukaryota; kingdom Metazoa; phylum Arthropoda; class Insecta; order Lepidoptera; family Noctuidae; genus Dasypolia; species Dasypolia templi. Next base: position 798,602 of record OY743148.1, on the reverse strand, counting down.
ATAGGTTTATAAATGTGGCTCGACTCTATTCTTCTTCCTTGTTCCTACACCTTAATGTGTGATGTGATTGTTTTTTTATTTTATATCGGACGTCATTTTATATGTTTTGATTTTGGCAGACCCAACGGCGCTGATGCCGACGCTTTGGATCGGCACGACGCTAGGCTCGGTGCTCACCATGATGATCAGCCTGCCGGAGGCCGAGCACAGGCACACGCAGCCTGTCGTGGTCGCCACCAGCGGTACGTGTGTGTGTTACGACAGCCAGAACAATTCCCAGTAAAACCATAGAAGCGTGCAGCCAGCACGCATCTATGGTTTAGGCGGACGTAGACCCTATTCCTATTCTTTATTGTAAGAATAAGAATCAGAATCAGAATAACTTTATTGTAAAAACATGAGTATCAAATAATATGTGCAAGCACTTAAAATAACAGGTTACACATGTCTTGCTATATAAGGCGTACAAAAACAACATATTTTTGGTTTAGAATAAATCAAAAATAAAGAAAATTATTTGAGTCTACACAGCAAACTATGAAAATTAAATAACTTATTCCTAATGCTAATAAAAAGTAGAAAAAGAAAGTATGTATGATTTTTTCTCCGATTTTAGGGTCAAATTGATAAAATGTCGTAATTCTAGGAATCTATTAAATTAACTGGGGTCATTTAAAAAATCCGATAATTGTGGTATAATAGCATTTGGCTATGAGATATTTTTTAAAATGTATTTTAAACAGAGCAGAAGGCATTTGTCTAAAAGATTTTGGGATTTTATTATAAATGATTGGTGCTAAACAAAAAATACTTTTACGCATCAATGCGGTGGTTGATCTCGGTATACATAATTTATTATTATCCCGTCGAATACGAATAGTGACGTCAGATAGTTTCTTAAATAGGTAAGGATTGGTTTTTATACCTAACTGCGGTCATTTAAAAAATCCGATAGTTGTGGTATAATAGCATTTGGCTATGAGATATTTTTAAAAATGTATTTATTAGATCAGAAGGCATTTGTCTAAAAGATTTTGGGATTTTATAATAAATGATTGCTGCTAAACAAAAAATACTTTAACGCATCAATGCGGTGGTTGATCTCGGTATACATAATTTATTATTATCCCGTAGAATATGAATAGTGACGTGAGATAGTTTCTTAAATAGGTTAGGATTGGTTTTTATAAAATTAGCTATTTCATAATAAGAAAGGCAGACTTAAAATTTGCAACTATCAGTCATTTTCAAACCAAACATAGCCCTAATACATCTTTTTTGTGACTTAAAAATGATTTCTTTGTTAGTAGAATTCCCCCAAAATATAACTCCAAACCTTAATATGGAGCCTACAACACCATGGTAGGCAGTTATAAGCGCATTGGTACTTATGGCTTTTCTGTTCTTCTGAACATATTTTTTATATAACTCTTCTGTGTGTGCTTTCCAGTTCAGACGTTTGTCAATAGTTACACCTAAAAGTTTTGCTGTTTCTACCTTTTTACCAGATAATTTGTGTTGAACATTAATATTTGGTGGTTCTAAACGTTGACTGAACCACATAATTTTTGTTTTTTCAAGATTATTTTTTTAATTATTATTATCTAACCAGTTAATTATTGAATTGATTGTATTATTAATTTCATGTTCATACGTATCTTTATTTATTGAATGAATAGTGACAGTGCTGTCATCTGCAAAAAAGTGGTACTGGATAATTAGTTACTAATGGCAAGTCATTTATGTAGATTATGAATTAAAAAGGACCCAATACGCTACCTTGCAGGACTCCATATTTAACTATACGTTTTTTTATGCATATGTGTCTTCTTTTTTGGTTTTAATGTTTACTTTATAAATTTCTGTATATTGTTTACGTTTTTTAGATAAGATTCTATGAGATTTATTACATTGCCTCTAATGCCATAAGCTTACAGTTTACGTTAGTCGAAGGCCTGGGTCATATCGCAGTAAATGGTACATACCGGCGTCCAAATTTCCCATGACGTTATTTATAAAATCAAAAATAGCCATGTTTATAGTTTTATTCTTGCGGAAACCTTTCTGGTATTTTGTAAAAATGTTGAATTTTTCTAAATAGTTATAAATTTGATTAGATATGTATTTTTCAAAAACTTTCGATATTAGAGGAATAAGTGCAATAGGTCTGTAACAGTTCATACTCTGCTTGTTGTCTTTTTTGAAGATAGGTTTTACGATGGTAGTTTTTAGACTTTCCGGGTATGATCCAGTGGTTATGTACTTATTAATGATATGGCTTAGGTGGTCACAGATATGATAAGCAATGTACTTTAAGATTCTAGTAGAGATCCCGTCGTACCCAACATTTGTAGTATTTTTATGCGATCTTATAATTTGAAGTGTGTCATATGGAGTACATGGTGCCATGAACATAGATTAATTTGATTTGGAAATATTTTCGGTTACGTCCTTATCAGCGTCGGGTATAGGTTCTATCTTTTCTATAAGAAATTGTTAAAAGCATTCGCTATCTCTCGTGGCCTGGTTATAGTTATATGGTTTGTTTGAATGGGTGTGATACAAAGTGATGCAACCCTTTGGTAAATTTAATTTAGAGCTATTTATAATCGCCCATGCGGCTTTGGATTTGTTAGTTGATGATTTTATGTTGTGATTGTTTTGTGCTCGTTGCGTTAAATTAAATATATTTTTGTATATTTTAGTCTTTTTTAAATTTAGTTTTATTTACTTCATTACGATTTAGCCTAAAGTTCCACATAAGTTCTGTCTTTTTTTGCTACAGATTTGTATGCCACGTGATACCCACTGAGGTTTTATTTTTGTTCTTATTGTAATGTTTTGGAAAACAAAACCTAAATCATACAGCATCATGAAAGCTTTCACCTACATTTAATTCCAAAAATGATGTTACAACATCATAAGGACTATGTAACCTACAAAGGCAAGCTTAACCCAGAATTGGGTTATCTTACAGCAAACCTCAGTGGCGGGTTGTTAATGAGGATAGTAACAACCTTCCAATCACTGCTACAAAACGGTCTTCAGCGATATTTTGTAAAGAGCTTTCAATGGCTACAGCTTAGTATCGTTTTAACTATGTCCGTCCCTTAACAGATATCTTTGTGTTTCAGGTGGTCCGTTATTTAGGTTAAAGGGTGCAATCCTGACTATGTCATTTCTTGACTGCAATGGTGCTTTAATACCTTACTCCTACGAAAGTTGGAGAGACGATAGTAAAGATGTAAGTATACATTGGTGGTCAAAAATAATATTATCAGATGTGCGTCTTAAACTTTTTGTCACCGATATTATTCTTTTAGCAGGTAAGAGACCGGCGCGAGCGCACGCCGACGAAGCAAAGCTCGTCGAGCAGCGGCAGTCGCATGAGCCCGACGCCGGGCTCGGACGTCGCCGGCGACCGGCAGTTCGTGGTCGTGGCCTCGGAGAAGCAGGCGCGCGTCGTGGCGCTGCCCAGCCAGAACTGCGTGTACAGGCAGCAGATCGTGGAGACCGACTTCGTTGTAAAGGCTGAGACTGTTAGCTTGAAAGGTAACTCCATGTTGCAAGTGTATACGTGTGTAATAAACATCCATCACGGCCATCAGCCGTCACCGACGCAAAAAGAATTGCTGGAAAACGAAGTTGCAGCGCAGTGTAACGCACGCAAAAGATTGTGCTTAAGCGTGCATGCAACGGTATAGGGATCGTGAGAGTATTAAAGGTAAAGTAATAATATTTAAAACTTGTTCGGTCCAGCCAAAAAATACCACGATAATGGGAAGAGCTAGTCTCGCCTTCGTTACTGTTACATCAGACTACCACGCAGGTATTCCTACAACAACCCAATTTACCAGTTTGCCACATTACCTGCCTCTTAAGGGTCATTTTATACCCGTTACGTTTCCAAATGTCTCGTGTAAAAGTTTTAAAATTACGTTTCTTAAGTGCATCGGCACATACATGTGTGCTATCAAACAATAAGTTGAACCGTGCAATATCCAGACAGCGTGTGTCTGGTGAACTACCTGTCGACGGGTCACCTGGTGGCGTACAGCCTGCCGTCGCTGCGGCCGCTGGTGCAGGCCGACTTCCTGCCGCTGTCGGAGCTCGGGTGAGTGCCCGCACGCGTCCCGCGCCCGCAGCCCGCAGCCGCGCCCGCAGTCGGCCTGCGGGCGCGGCTGCGGGCGCGCGGTACTAGCCATCGCGCGCCGGTGTTCCGGCGGCACACAGATCACTATTAGACGATTTCTCTGCACCGAACGAAGGCACTAAATGATAAACGGCTTGTTTTTATAATATAGTATCTTTTATCATTAGCTTCGCAGTTTTATCATGTTGAATGCTATTTTGGGCTACCGGAGATTTTTCATTTTTACGGTCATTCATTACTTTTTCATCAGAGATTTTAGTTGTACCGATCATTTGCTATTTTATCATTTGGGAGCCTGAAGACTGACTTCCTGTACAGTAACGATCGAAGTTAGAAACGTAGTCTCGCTTGGTGCAAGATGCGGCTCCGCGCGCAGCCCGCCGGCGCAAACGCGCGTTGCGCAGGCGCAGGCGAATGTTACGCATGCGCAGGCGCGTGTTGCGCAGGCGCGTGTTGCGCAGGCGAATGTTGCGCAGGTGCAGCAGGCGCGTGTTGCGCCAAGCGAGCGACGGTGGCATCTTCTATCGAACGTATCGAGCACTCGGCTACTAGCGTACAAAATTGCGCTGTTTCTCATCTCGGCGTAGACAAAATTTTGCAAATCTGTCGAGCACCACCTGTGCTTACGATATTTGGCACTCTTTCTATTTTTCAGTTTAAAACTAAACAATCGGACATCGCCCTCAACACAACGTTGTATACAACGCGCCGTTATTCCGACCTTTATGTTTATGAGAGAACACCGTATCACTTTCTAACTAATCAACTATTTATTTTGAAAATGCAAAATGTATATGGATGTAAATACACACTAGTTACCCGACACTGAACGGAACGAACACCCGAACGCCACGGAATGCAGCCGACACCCCGCGCTAACCCTCCGACCATGTCACGATAGTGTGTACCGCCCTGCATCTCTTACACCTGTGTAACTTTTCACCCTTAGAATAATGATGGATTAACTAACCGGCGCGTACCTCGCCTTTGTGTCACTCGTATGGCGGCGCTTTCGGTTTGTCGGTGTCGTCTCGTGAGACCAACGCGTTGCCTGCGCCTGCTACTGACGACGTACAAACCGGGAGCGCCGGAGCACAAAGCCGGGGCGCGCGCCGTAGCGAGTCACCGCTGACTGATGTCTGTGTTCCTGGTAGCTTCCAGACACAGTCCAAACAGAGGGGTATCGTAGACCCAATGCTGTCCATATGGGGCCAGCAGCTCATTGTTAACGAGGACACCGACCAGTAAGTCGCCGTCCATGCAGATGACATGCGTTAGCCACGTACCGTCACTTGTCATGTGGAGTCGCTCACTCCGGCCTCTGTTGCGTACCTAGTCATGTTCATGTAACGTTGACAGTGCTTCGTACCCCTCATCTCCCCGCGCCCATAGACTGCCCCGCCCCGCCCGACACTCGCCTGTAATGTTCATTGAAGTTTCAACTCGGCTTCGGGCAAATCATTATACGCTCCCTACACAACCACGTGTCAAAATTGTCGTTAACATGTCTGCAAACAACATTTTAATACCGGAAACTAATACGAGATTGTCCGTTATGAAATTACGCTTAATATTAAAATATCTTAATTCTAAAAAGCATAAGAAAGCATTCAAAATTAAATGAGTATACCTCCCTCTACTGCTTAGGACACATGCACACAGATGACGTTTCCAACCTTCCGTATAAACGGAGCGTCGCTCGAAATGATTTGCCCTCCGGGAGCTGCCTGCGTCCTGCACTGTGCTTCACTAGTGCCCGGTGGCATGTGCCCGTACACCCACACACCCACACTCGTGTACAGTGACGACACGCACTCACGTCCACACATGGTTCTAACTCTCTCTGTGCGAACTCTTCTACTTCCTCGCTGGACTGCTACTCTGCTCTGCTACATGTTATTCTTCCACGTTCTTCGCTTGCAGCATGTCCGCTTTTGAATGTTTGTTTTTCTCATTTAAATGTTTATCCTGTTATAACCTACCTATTAGGCGCGATAGTACTCGTTAGTTACGCTTATATGTTAGACTAAAGTTTGTCCAATAGACTCCGCCACTGGACCGCAAGGATGCTTCAGGTGAGACGTTCACATTGATAGAACAATTATTTTTTCCCCCACTTTCTCATCTTCGTTCTTGGTCTATGAGTCTTCTTTCTCTTTCTTCTTGGACTACGAACAATATAAACGCGATAAAGTGAAAACTAGCGTGCGCGTCGAGATGACTTGTAAAACGATTGTTGCGTGTGGTATTGCAGGATAGCGAAGACGTTTTGCTTCAGCAACAGAGGTCACGGACTGTACCTCGCTTCCCCCACTGAAGTGCAAAAGTTCACCATCGACGCCGAGTTTTGGTCAGTATGTTTGAAGTGACCGATCAATGTGTACACTATTACTCAGTGTGGTGTTGTGTAACAGTGTGTGTGTGTGTTACAGTCAGCAGCTGAATGAGATGATCGGCGAGCTGTTCCTGCCGCGCGACATGCCGGAGCCTCCCAAGGAGAGCTTCTTCCGAGGACTGTTCGGCGGCGGCTCCAGACCACTCGACAGAGAAGAACTATGTGAGCATACTAGATCGTTCAGTCTGTGCTGAACTTTTCATTTGTTCACTTGAGTTCTACTCTGAAATAAAAGAATTTTCGAAACTCTCTAGATCTCTGGTGTTTCCGACCTGACGGCTCATTCACTCCAAGAGCCATCGTCGATGCAATCGTGATTTACGTACGGCGTGTATATCGATGTTTTTGGGATTACAGTCGGCGAGAGCAGCGGCAAGCCACTCCGCACAGTGGCCAAGCACATCCCGGGCGGCTCCGCGCAGCTGGAGCAGCTGGGCGCGCGCGCGGGCAGCGCGGCCGGAGACGTGGCGCGCGCGCACATGCTGGTGCTGGAGCGCGGAGACAAGCTGTCCAAGCTGGAGGACAACACGGAGCGCATGCACAACCAGGCCGCAGAGTTCGGCTCCTCCGCGCACCAGCTCATGCTCAAGTACAAGGACAAGAAGTGGTACCAGCTGTGAGCTACGCTAGGTTAAGTCTTTCACGCAGGCTTCTGAAGGGACGTTGTGACTTGTATGAGGAATTTCTATGTTAGAATGTAGGTACCAAAAACGAATTGTCGCCGACAATAATCGTGTTCACTCGTATTTGGTACGATTCCTAGACTCCGCCAGGGGTTCTGTCTGTCGTTGACGAATGCCACAGAGTGCTTTATTCTGAGATTTTTAATAGCATGACGATTGCATCAGTCAGCACAGAGTCGCACTCGGCGGTGCAGCATGCGAGCGGAGCACCCCGCCCACTACAGCTTAGCTACCACGTAGACGTCTTATGAACCTTACCTTAGACTCTTATAGGCGTGACTCGATATGAATGAACGCACAAACTATCGGTACTCTCGAGCAGTCGATTTCGATCAGTAGTGTGCCGCTTCCTACTAACACACGCTGAATCGTTCAATTATTCGTGCCTCTGTCGCGGAGCCCTGGAGCCCGAGCCGCGCGCCGCCGGTGTACATAGCGCGCTCGCTCCGCATTCGGTCACGCGATGTGATAATGTAAATAAATCGAAAGCATTATTATAAACTAATTTACTTAGAACTCTTTTTATACAAGTAATACAGTAGTGTCGGTCGGGCTGTGACGTTCTCTCCCGGAGCCCGCGACCGCTGTCGCCCAAGCCCGGCCGCTACTGGCCGCTACTGGCCGCTACTGGCCGCTACTGGCCGCTGCGGCGCGCTGCATGCGCGTGCGCAGCCGGCGAGGCGGGGTACACTTGGCGTCTCTGTGGCGTGGTAGGCTGCATTTATGTTACGTACGTATACAATAGATATACGATTGTGTTAGTGTTTGCGTAACACATGAGATTATTTTAATGTTGCTATTACACTACATGTAGATGTACATTTTATAGATACAAAGTAAACTCTAATCTAATATGTAAGGATAGGCGACGATGTTGATCTGTATAAAGTATATAGAAGTAAGTAATATAAAGAAAAAATATTGTATTATAAAGATTGGAAATTTAAGCATTGGATGACAATAATTTTTGTTACTTCTCACTGGAGATTTCTTTGACACATAATGTGTAGTTTAGTTTCTCTTCTGAGCACCTCCCGCTTGTGTTGCCTGTTCGGTTCTGTTCGCAATCTGCACTACTACGTCAGCCGGTGTGTTTTATTACGTATTAAGTACTATATTAATTGAACATTAATGTTTTGTGGGCATTTGTTAGTGTCGACACGTTTCCATTCGGCCGCACGTCGTCGCGGTCGGCATTACCTTTAGTTGGTGTTCGCTACTTATTGTATATTGTGACGCAATGATAGCAATACTACGTGCGGGTTGCCAGCCTAAAGTAAACCAGACCAATCGGTGTCGTGTCGGTGTTGCTAGCTAAAATAAAATTAAGTAAAATAAAGCGATAACTATTAAGTATGTGTAAACGAATGAATAAAGCTCCCTTGTATATCGCTGGTACGAGTACGAAGTACGAGGCGAGGGACTCGCTCTACGATCGAGTTTTGTATAAATAAATATCAGTTCTATATTCTTGCTGGAATAGAGATTGTACGGAATTGGACGAATTAAGAAGAAAATTGTTAGCACTTCTGTAGTGTTGCAGGGTCTTTGTGTGTAGGTACTGAGGCTTACTGCTGATGTGCAAATTTGTTTTGTCAAGTGGTTTAGTTTGCGCAGGAGCGAGTCTCGTTGCCACATGTAAATAAGTAGAGTAGTGGATATCGGTGTATCGCATGGCAATAATGGTTTTCTATGTCATCATCGCATCCAGCTGTTACGTTGCTTGGCAATAATAATAATTTCCTTGCTCGCAGCTCGTAGGGTGCTCGCAGCGTGCTCGTAGTGTAACATGTTACACGTTGCATGCCACAAGTGTTAGTTGGACTGTTACATTATCAGCATGTTACAAAGTGGAATGTTGTAATATTTTCCCTTCAGATACTAATCGTATTTATACGTCCAGTGTCGTTCGATCGCCTTAGCTTGACACTTTTATACCTTAGACATGCTAGTTCAGTTAATCGTATTATTAGTTAGCGAGTATACTTCTGCCGTGTAGGTACGATATCGGATGCCAAACTTTGTACTGTTCTCATGCTGTGTTATATAAATATTATAATTGTTACACAACTTGTAATCGTGTTCTAATGAGTTTATGTAGTGTAGCTTTGGCCTAGGGAGCGGCGGCGTGTCGCGCGCACCTCGCACGCTACCACGCGCACGTGGTCACGTGAGCACGCGAGCACACGCACGCGGTCACGTGAGCACGCGAGCACACGCACGCGGTCACGTGAGCACGCGAGCACACGCACGCGGTCACGTGAGCAAGCGAGCACACGCACGCGGTCACGTAAGCACGCGAGCACACGCACGCGGTCACGTGAGCACGCGCACATGAGCACGCGCACATGAGCACGCGCACATGAGCACGCGCACATGAGCACGCGCGGCATACGCGCGCGACACGTGCCTGCCTCACTATGACAACTTAGCGTTAATATTACGGCTCGAACTAACAAATAATTAACTAATGCTGTTCCAGTAAAATATCAAAATTTTAACCAGATTATTTTGTTACATAGTCACTAACGAGTTTTATTCAAGAAATATTTTCATAGCGAACTTTACCCAATTTTATCGATCAATCAATAGAAATGGTTTAAACAAATTTTAACGTTAACGCTATATTGTTTTGGGTGGAGACCAGCTTCCACGAACTCCACCGTGCTGTAATCAAGTGGCATATCAGTGGAATATATCAGCCCGTGACCAACGTCCGGGTATCAGTCTTATTGTAAGATCATATAGTTTTGAGACGCCGCTTACATTTTCTAATGCCTTATAATAGCAAATAGATTTTTCATTTGAACCTCAATAATAAGTAACGTAAGAGTTTGAAGTATTGTTTCACCGCATCACGTCACTCATCATAGCAACCATCATTCTGAATAGATAGCCACCTATCTCAATACATAGTTCGCATAAAAAATATTTTTATCAGATTAGTTTAGAAATGAAACGGAGTTTCGTTGTTGGTGCAAATTTATTTCTATAGGATCTATATCGATGCAGCCACAGCGCCGTACAGTCTACTAGTGCGGGGACACGTCTGTAGTCGTTGGACGTGGTCCGAGGCGAGTGACTGTGCCTCTGTGCCTCGACTCTGTCAGCCATAAGCGCGTCTAGTCCTTGTTGATGTCACTACGTGTTACTTACGTACCTCATGCTCCGTGCAATATTCTATTTAACTATGGTGTAATGTAAATGGACAAGTTAAGTTTTCTCAATTCTATTAATTGTTAATTAAGGTTGAAGTACGCCACGTTGCATTAGATGAACGTTACGTACGGTGCGTGGCGCGAGCGCGGCGTGTGTCGTGTCGCGCCACGCACGCGTGACGTCGCTGTCGACAGTCCGCGTAACGCACGACAGTTCCCATTACACACGCTGACGATTCATTTGGAAATTATGGGACTAAATTATAAATATAAGTATTTGTAAATAAATAATTGAAAAAACAAAAATCTTGTGGCAAATTATTACTTGTTATGTAACGACGTGTAGGATTCATTCCAACTTTATTTTGTATGATAAGACAATTGTCTCTTTTCTAATCGTACAGAAACGAGGGTTATAAAGAACTATAATAACTATAAATATTGTATATAAAGGATGCTGTTGAATTATATTGATTATTTAGTTTGGTAGATGATTATTATAGTCATTATTATAAATAAATTATGAAAATAAAATTATATCAAAGTATTATCGTTGTTTTATTAAAAGTTCCACTATTTATAATCTGTTAAATTCAAGGAGGTTACTATGCTAATGATTCTCGACACGAATAAATAATAAAATAAGTCGTTTTTTTGTTTGTTAAATTTTCGGAAATCGACTTGTGTGGAACGCGCATGTTAAAGCGCGGCCCGTGTGATACCGCACTGTTACTGGCCTTTTATGCGACATAAAAGTGAGACATTGCCTACGACATACGCAGCAGGGCGATTCTGTTCTTTGAAAGTGGTTAATTCTGAAAAACTGTCAAACTAAAAAAACAAGCAAATACTAATTATTAAGCAAGTATCGTAATTTTATTTGATTATTTATGCCTTTCCTATCAGCCTCCTGAAATTTGACGAGGATGCAAAACGACACGTTGTCTATTTAGGTACTTAAAAGCATTAGGTCAGTCCCTCCGGTATTTCTTTATGGTGTACAGTCGAGTTCTATAATAAGTATCTGAGCATGTTCATGAATCAAAAATATATAGGCAATGGTAAGTTTCATAAAACTTTATACAGCTTTGCCTTTGCTTTGCTTTGTTATTGTAAACAATCTGTGACATCATAAATATGTGACTACATTATATCAATAATATTGCTACAGACAAAGACTAAAAATTGTGCGCAATCCCTTGGTCATATCATTTATCATTTTCATTTCTTTGAAAAACATCTTGACAATTTGACATGACTCGAATTGTTGTCTTAAATTCTTGGAAAACTTCTTTTTACTTACGTTTTACTACTAGAGTGCGAAACCCAAGATTTACACATACTTCGTTGTTTGCCGCCGAATTATGTGTCAAAGTTAACCGTAAGGAGAAGGCTTAAAGAGGCCGGACTCCATTATACTCACCTTTGTCCTCGAGATTAGCACAGAGATTACATGTAGTAGACATACGGTGTAGCCATCTGCACTGTGTTTGAGTTTTTTTTTTTAAATTCCCGCCTTCGTCTGACAACCCCAGCGAACTTCATTACACAATCTTTTTGGCGGGAAGTCAAACGAGGAGGTAATTTTGATTGCGCAAAAGTTTTATAAAATAAATAATTGTACGGTTAGACCACCTAATCAACATTCCAAGCCTTTGAACAACCATGAGTGTCACCAGTGGTGGCGACGAACCGCCAGAGCAGGGCGAAAAAAAGAAGAAAAGGAAATACAACCATAGTCGAAATTCCGAATCATCAATAAATAAGTATAACATTTTTACCAAACCAAACTATAAAAGACTATTCATAGAAAACAGCAATTCTGAAAAAATTTGAATAAAATTCAGAAAGGCGGCTGCGGCCAACAATTTCCTGAAGATGGAAGACTTTCTGTGGAAAAATAAATTTAAAGCTTTCATACCATCGTATTTGACCGAAAGGATTGATGTACTGAGGTTTGTGCCCAAAGAACTCTCCAATGAGGAAATATATAAAAATATAGTGTGCGACTCTGAAGTGATTTCAATTAAAAGATTTAAGGTAGAGGGAAAATTAGAGCCTCTCAATACTGTTGCCGTCACATTTGCAACAACATCTTTACCGCAATACGCCTTTATGAAACTATTCAGATACGAGGTGAAAGCGTACATACCACCATTATTACAATGTTTTAAGTGTCTGAAATTTAACCATTCTGATAAGATTTGCAGAGGCGAGCAACACTGCTCTTCTTGTGCTGGTCGTCACTCCTACAAAGAATGCGATGTGGAAGAAATCACATGCATCAACTGCTCAGGTAATCATCTTGCCATTTCACGGGACTGTCCCATTAAAAAACAGAAAATTGAAGAGAAAAAGGCCAAATTTCTTAGGCAGCAATCGTATGCCACTGTTGTGAATACACCCCCTACATTTAATGAAAAATCTTTCCCTGTTTTACCTAAGGTTACTAATAAGGCTAAAACCACTGATACTATAAATATTAAAGATGTTGCAAATAATGATGTTATAATTAACGCAATTGTTAAATCGTTGGTTGCATTAGGAAACAAGAGTGACTCAGATGGGCCACTCACACATAAGAAAATAAAAGAAATATTTTTATCAAATTTAATTTAAACATGGATACTTATCTAAATTTTTTACAGTATAATATACAGAGTTTACAGAGTAAAAAGAGCCTATTACAAAATTTATTGATTGAAAAAGATATAGATGTCTGTCTTCTTAATGAGACTTGGTTCAAATCTAATTCTATAATTCCACACTTTCCCACATATAACTTACTTCACAAAAATTCCATAAATTCTCATAATGGAGTAGCCATTTTGGTGAACCATCGTTTAAAGTACAAAGTAGTTAATACACACTTCTCAGAATCTATTCAAAACTTATGTATTACTATAGAGACACAATTTGGAGCAATGGCGATACTTTGTATCTACAGTCCTCCAAGTATCAGGTTTGTTTCAGCAAAGTTAAAGGACTTAATCAATAACATACCCAAACCTTGTATAGTTATGGGTGATTTCAAGGCTCATAACATAGCTTTTGGATGCCATAGTGATAATAATCGAGGTAGATGTTTATATAATATAATTGATGAATTTGACTTATGTATTTTGAATGATGGGTCACCAACAACTGTTCCTTATCCTAATAGACAAGCTTCAGCGATAGATCTTGCGCTTGTTAGCTTTTCAATCGCTCATTTATGTAACTGGAATGTTCATGACGATCCCATGGGTAGCTATCATCTTCCAACCTTACTTGAGATCAACATTCAACCATCTATGTATGACACGTCACCTCCTGTGGATCAAGAGAAATATATTTATAGTAAGGTAGATTGGGATGAATATTATAGACTATCAGAAACTTGCTTTTCCCACTTGGACTCAATAGATGATTTACCTATCAATGCATATAATAATTTTACAGAAACATTTTATGATTTAAGGAATAAAACAATTCCAAAACAAAAATTAGGTGCAAGCACAGCAATAAAAAAACCGGTTCCATGGTGGAATACAAAATGTAGTGATGCTGTCGCAAAATCAAAAGATGCGCTAAAGTACTATTTTTCTCAACCCAACATTGAAAACTGGATAGAGTATAAAAAACAAGATGCAAAAAAGAAAAGGCTTTTGAAGGAAGAAAGTTCTTCTTCTTGGCAAAATGTATGTAGTAGCTTCAACAGGTTAACTCCAATTTCTAGGATATGGGGATACATTAAAAGATTTAAAAAAATAGGAACAAATCGAAACAAAAACATCAATGAAGTTTTTTAGATAACTTAGCAAATTCTACTGGAATAGATGAGAATAAGCTTGAGTATTTGTTCGAAAATGTTACAGATAATGATGTAAATGTATTTCTCAAGAACAATTTCACTATAGAAGAGTTGAAAACATCTAGAGAATAGGAAAGATACTACACCGGGATTGGATGACGTACCTTACATGTTAATAAAAAAATTACATTTAAATGCACAAACAACATTACTTAATATTTATAATAAACTATGGGATGAATTAGTAATACCTGAGTCTTGGAAAACACAATGTGTCATTCCTATCTTAAAACCTAATAAACCTGTTAATGGTGCTTCTTCATATAGACCTATTTCCTTATCATCTTGTTTGGGTAAACTCTTTCAGTATACTATAGTGTACTCTGTGGTAAACTCTTTGAAAATATGTTGAAGTTAAGATTAGATTATTTTGTTGAATCCCAAAGCTTCAAAGTCAAAGCATTTATTTCAAATAGGCCAGGGGGGGGACAGTCCCATATATTTGACTTGGATGAAAAGATGGTGGCTCCATCTGCATGTTGTTCCTAAACGTTGGTTTTTTTTATGTTTATGGCATGGCTACGAAGCCTTTAGCACCGCGACTCAACAAAAAAAAAGTGTTATAAATTTAAAATATAATGTACCTTAACAATATTTATTTTACATTTCAATAATAAAATTGAGCTTATTTCAGTATTTTTACAAATTGAAATACAAATGTAATTTTTTATGTACTAGCCTTTTTTTTAAACTGGTAACTGACGTTTGAAATTCAAACTTCAAAATGGTAGCTACTCTCTGTGTCAGCGTATGTTAGTAGTTTTTTCCATTTTTCGTTTGTGTTTCGGCTGTGAAATCTTCCAGAAAGTGCGTCGATTTGAGCTTTAAGTTTCTCCGCCTTTCTGTGGTGACTTCGGCCCGTAATACTTGTCGAATTGATTTCAACAATTTCGCGAAAGGACGCTATTAATTTTATTGTGTTGTGCTAAATCAACATTTCTATTGAAAATGCCTATGTTATGTGCATTTGGCTGTGCTCCCAGTGGTAAGTTTAATTTTATAACTTTTTAACATCACCGGCAATGTTCGATAGATGCTTCATAACAGGACATTGTTAGTACTTCATTTCTGAAACTCTCAATATTCAGTGAACCAAATATAAATTCATGACTACCCGTCAAGCACCGATAAATGAGCCACAATTACATTATATATATTTATTATACGCGTGACTAAAAATGATTTAGAATGGATCAAGACTAATTTTTGGCATAGATAACAATAGTTTTTGACTGGTATGGTACATATTCCTTTCGTAACATCAGTCTTTATTGGGTTAGCTTCCTGCAGTGTAAAGACGCAGATTTAATAATTTGATATGATTAAAAAAAATTGTACTTGTTGGGAAGCATCTTTTTGACCACTACAAGTCCAAGTGGTCCAATAGCAGATAAGTTAGCTAAACATTTTAGATGTACACAGCTGATACATTCCACGCTTGGAGTGTCCCTTTTATTAGCCAGGTGTTAACAATGATACATATATCCCAGGTTGCATACCTTACAAGGAAGGCACATCAATAAATGTTAAAAGACTATTCAAATAGCCTACAGCCCTTTTATCTTTCCAATTGCAGGTGTCCCAATGCATTGTTTTCCAAATGCTGATAAGTTCCCTGATCGTCTTAAGGCTTGGGTCAATCTTGTTGGTGGAAAACTACAAACAGCAGTTGATTATGCATATTACCGAACAAAGTTGGTTTGCGATATACATTTTACTACGAGAGATCGAAACCGTAATAGCCGGTTAAATGCATTAGCAGTTCCATCACTTCATTTTACATGGTTAGTATGAAAATTTTTTTAAACTTAGAATCTGAATACTGAAACTGCTAATTGGTACCTACTTATTTTATAAATATATTGTAGTCTATGTCATAGAGTACCTAAGTGTATGTATTTTTTTTTAGAAGTTAAAGTAAGTTTGTAGCCTACATAAATCGCCCTTACTACGAAGTTATGGTTACAATTCAACTTGCAAAGACTCTTTGTCTTTGCAAGTTGAATTGTAACCATAGACATGTTGTAGTTTACTCTTGAGCTCTTAGCCTTATTACGACACCCGAGGAGATAATTATCATACAAGACATAACATAACATCACGCCTGTAATCCCAGAAGGGTTAGGCAGAGGGGTACCTATGGTACACCCACATTTCGCCAGTTATGTTAAAGTCCGCCTATTGCCATCAACCTGACACAAATCCAGACTCTGGGCTGCTACTGAGAACTTCTAGATAGAAAACCCAATAAATATGATAATATCTGGGCAGTATATATGTGTCATAAAATATTCATGCTTTGTAAATTGATATACCTATATTTGAAGATTTATGAAATCAAATATGATTACCAATTTTTTTTTTTTTATTGTGAGTTCAGGAACATCGGCCAGGGAACCTGAAATTAGCCTTGTCAGTCTACCTGCTGATTTACAAGCTACAAATACAGGTAAAGACCTTTAGTCAGTTAAAGCTGTAATCTTTCCAAATATAAATACATATTACCTAAATACTATTTGAAACAAAGTTATTAATTCTCAATTCTAGAGAAATGATCAATATATTGTAATAATAAAAATTTAATGGATCATACGGTCCCTAATTGGGAAGCCAAATGTAATATTAAAAATTAAAAGAATAGGTGTGTGTGTGTGTGTGTGTGTGTGATCTCCTAAAAAAAAGTATGTTATTGTAAGAAATTAAATTTCGGGCGCCGTGGAGCGACACACTATTAATAGATAGCCAGATAAATAAAGTTGGAGAGATTGGACCATTAATCTTAGGATGGGGGCCTGTGGATGTCAATGGTGATTAAAAGACTCACTACCTTGAACGTTCCCAGTTTATTGTACCTTTAGCCTAATGTATACTATTATATTAATATAAAGTTTACTTGCTATATCATCATTGCATCTTTAAATTCGCAGCTGAAGGCTGTTATGTTCTATAGGAAAAAAAGATATAAAAAATATGTAACTTGAAGCTTGACCCCGAGAGCCGGAAGGTGGTACCTCTCAGGTAATCAGCCCCCGTGGAAGGCCAGTAGAAATTTATTTGAAGTAAAGGTGGAATAAGCACCCACAATTGTAGGCTGTGGACAAAAAGGAACTGAGATGTGATTTCACTCCGAACCCGGACACGCGGGGACGCATCGACCAACGAAAAACTTACCGCTTATTCCAGGTATATAAACTCGCGTCTCCCTCGGTGTACCGTGAAGATATTTGGTATAAGAGACGTAGGGAGGCGACGAGGAAACCTGCGAAAAACCGTAAGATGGTCACAAACGAACCGCCATCGTCGAAGGAAATTTTCTCTCGAAAAGAGCAACTTACCAAAAATCGGATTGAAATATCCACCGGGACCATTCCACGGGTCCTTTGGTTTAGGATTAGGGCATTAAAGCGCCACAATAAACTAGATTAGTTACGATTCCATTCAGGAAAAATCAAGAGACATGTCACATTGACCAACAAAGATCGCAAAAGTGACCTCTCCAATTTTGACGTCCAAAAAATGTCATACGAAATGTATCACAGATAAAAAAATAAAATTAAGAAATCGTTCCGAAATCGACTACAATCATCAATACATGTAACGGTGTAAAAAGACTCGTTACAATATAGCAATTACAATGTTTACACTACAACATTGTAGAAGCCGTGCTCGCTTCCTACACATGTTGATAAATATTTAAATAAGTACCTACAGTAGATAAACCAAATTTTATTTGTAAAGTAGGATTATTCAGCAACTCTTATTTTAAAAGTTTAACAGTAGGGAACTTGATTATGAAATCTGTTCAATATTTTTTAAGCGTCATGTTTGAATGATTAAAAAAAATGAATTTATGATCAAGTGTTTGTTTAATTCCAGGATCGACAGGCAGTTTCATATCAGAGCCAAGTTTAGTAGATGTTGAAATGAACAATAGCCAACCTTCCACTTCCGATCATGCAAATCCAGGTAAATTCTTTAAGTACCTAATAATAAACTTAACCTATTTCAGTCAACCACTGTACATTATGCCTTAAAATTTAAATGGATAAGTTGAATAAGAAAAACTTTATGCCTAAATTACTTGCGAATAAAGATATTTTGGTCCAGTCTTTTATTCTGGTCCAGCAGGCTTAGCATGGCGTTTTCTGTTTCTACTCTACTGTAGAATAGAAATCGCTTTCTACGCTCCTCGAAATCTCTTTTTCGCGAGCACGAGGACACACTTAAGACTCAGGTTGCTTTATAGACAGTGATTTTCCATAGCAACGGGTTAGTTGCTAGTGATGTGTATAACTACCCATTTTTACCGTACAATTGCGTTTCGTTTCTGTGTAGACAGTAGAAAACTTTCTACTGTCTACACAGAAACGCCATTTTTGTCTACTCTTCCGTCGACAATACGCTTCTCTAGGGCGCTCGTGCTAAGCCTGCAGGTGAAGTCAGCATCAAAAATTTGATAATTACTCAGTTTAAATATAAACGTAATTTCTTTAGAGAAAAGTATTACCATAAAACAAGTATATCTACTTATCACTTTAGTAGGTAGGTACCTAGATATCTATACATCTATACAAATAAATTAAATTGAAGTGTCTGTTTATTATGTCAAAATAACAGCTTTCATGTTCATGTTTTTGCCTGTCTGTTGTTCCGGGTAATCACCGAAACGGCTTACAAAGGCTCCTTTTTGTCTCGGTAGAAATTGACTCCCTCAATTCCTCCTTTAATTTCCGACACCCACGCAGGCGAAGCCGCGGGCACAGCTAGTAGGTTATAAATTCATCTAAGAAAAATAACTAATTAGATTCATTACTATGTTTCAGCCACAATTCATGGCACGGCCACTGCATCTGTAGTAATGATGGAACACAGCTACAGCAAGGCTACCGAATCTTCAAGTAAAACATTTAGAATGGGTAAATGTTACTTTCTTATAGCAAGTTCAAATATAATATTATAGTACCTACCTACCTAATATGAAATAATATACTTATCTTTTTTCAGGTTGTACTAAGAGTTCACTTACATATAGTTGTGTACAAGTGAAAGCCCTTTCTTCAAAAATCAAACAACTTCGGTCCGAGATATGTCGTCTGCGAAAGAGGGGGCTATCTTACAAGTCAAGACTGGCAAATGCTGCTAAATTATCCCAAGATACTGCATTCCAGCAAGTTGTCAAAAATTTGAAAACAACGGCCCAGCTGTTTGTCCATATGCAACTGCAATCGGCAAAAAAATCCAAAGGTAGGCGGTTTACAATGGATGAAAAAATACTTGCATTGTCTATGTATAAGAAAAGTCCAAAAGCCTATTCTTTACTTTATAAATACTTTACATTACCTTCAACAAAGGCAATGAAACGTTTGCTAAGTCAAATTAAACTCCATCCTGGCATTAATCCTATTGTATTCAATAAAATTAAGAAAACAGTACTTGAAAAAGATGCTGCTGATCGTTTGTGCAGTCTAATGTTTGACGAAATGTCTGTAACTCCTCAAATATTTTATAATAAACAGAAAGATGCATTTGAGGGTTTTGCCACAACCAAAGACAATAAATTTGCCGACCACGCTCTCGTTTTCATGGTGAAAGGTTTAAAACACAATTTTAAACAGCCAGTAGCATATTATTTTACCAATGCCTTACAAAAAATAGAGCTGAAAACACTCATAAAATGTGTAGCATCAGAGGTGCAAAAATCTGGTTTAATTATTATAAACACTGTATGTGATCAGAGTTCTGTAAATGTAGGGGCAATAACGGATTTAATTAATGACACGAAGGCGAGTTATTTGCGGCTAGGCAAAGAGTGGCGCCATGATCTTTTCAGGGTAAATGGTCAGAAGATAATACCGTTGTTCGATGCTCCCCATTTAATCAAAGGAATAAGAAATAACTTACTCACTAAGGGTATGGCGTACACCTCTGATAATAAAGTTAATATTGTTAAATGGGACTATTATCAGCAGGTTTACGCTGCAGATAAATCCAAAGGGGAGCTTCGACTACTAAATAAAATAACAGAAGAGCACATTGTCCCTGAAAAAATTAATAAAATGAGGGTAAAATCCGCGACCCAAATTTTCAGCCACAGTGTCGCTGTGGTAACAGACCATTTAATAGCTAGAGGAGATTTGCCCAAAGAGTGTAAACAATTAATAGAAATAACATTATTACTAGACAATTTGTTTGATACATTAAATGTTAGTAGTTTTTCAATACCCAATGGTAAAATGTATAAAGGGCCGATTAGGAGGTACAGGTAGGTAGGTACTTACTACATAGTTGGTGTCGATCCGTTAATCGTATTTTAACAGGAAAAATAACATATAATGGAGATGACGAAACAAAAGTTTTTGCAAAATTGTATTATGATAAGCATAAACATAATAAAAATAAAAAATGACATAAACATTTGACTTGTTTCATTTCACATTATTTCTCTTAGAGACAAGCCTACATGATATATCAACGGCATATCAATGGTAACAAAACTAGTAAAAGTAGATCCTGTCTTCTGTAAAACCTATGATACAAAGCCAGATCTGCTTAAAATGGTTTTGTTACCTTTGATAAACTGTTGCACCGTACCTACAACTACAAAAACCTGGATTTAAAAAAAAACTGTATTAGTTCGGGCACAAATTGTAGACGGCGCCACTGCGCTTATTGGCATAAAAATGACCTAAAATGGCACTCTTTACCCGTCTAATTATAGTACTCTTTGAAATAGGCCCATAAAAAGGCACTTTTGAACGTCAAAATTTACATTAAAAATAGAACTGATTCTAGGCGCCACTTCCAAAAAGTAGTTTCGTATGGACAAGAAGTGGCAAGAAACTCCACCGTTACTCTTTTAAAAAGTTTTACAATATTTTGTATACATTAATTATATTTCTATATGTGAAGACGATGCACCAAGAATAAAAATACTGTACCACTATTGGTACAAAAAAATTAAAAATAAAGCAAAGGTATATAAATTAATCACGTGATAGGTACATTGTGCTCACATATTTACAAACAATTGTAAAAATATATGATTTGCCTAAAATATTAACTTGGAATAATACAGTGTGTGAGTAAAGTAAAAATAACCAAATATACAATACAATAAGCAAATAGTATGATTTTGTCTAGCCTAGAGATCTCTAGAGATTGTCTAGAATCTAGAGATTGTCCTATGGAGCAGGACCAGCATGTTTCCAAGCATTCTTATCAAGGATATAATCTTCTAATTTGTAATATGCTTGATTACAAAGTGTTTTTTTAACATGAGTTTTAAACTTTCTTTCATTTAATTGCAATATTTCACCAGGTATTTTGTTGTAACATTTAACACAGTACCCCAAAAAAGATCTATGTACTTTAGATAGTCTGAAAAATGGTTGATCTATTTTATTTTTATTTCTAGTGTTAATATTATGTCTATCACTTATTTTATTAAATAGATGCAGATTTTTTCAAACATACATAAAATTTTCATAAATGAACTGGCAAGGTACAGTCATTATATTAATCTTCTTAAATAGTTCCCTAAGAGATTCGCGGCGACGTAGATTGTAAATGGCTCTGACAGCTCTCTTTTGCAAAATAAAAATGGATTCAATGTCAGCAGCCCGACCCCACAGTAAAATGCCGTATGACATAATGCTGTGGAAGTAGCTAAAATAAACCAAACGCGCGGTTTCAACGTCTGTTAACTGTCTTATCTTTCTAACAGCATACGCTGCCGAGCTTAGTCGCCCCGCGAGAGATGTTATATGGGGTCCCCATTGTAACTTCTCGTCTAGCGTGATTCCTAGGAAAACCGTCTGATTACTAAATTCCAGTTTTTCTCCGTTCAATATGATGTCACATTCGCTACTTCTAACATTAGGTAATTTAAATCGAATGCATTTGGTTTTTTTCTCATTTAGTACCAAATTATTTACCGTAAACCAATCTTGGACCTGAAGAATAGAGTTGTTCACGTCGTCAAGATTTTGTGACCTTCGATCTATTTTAAAGATCAATGAAGTGTCATCTGCAAACAACACCATCTTCGGTTGATTTTGAAGTAACTGGGGTAAATCATTAATGTACACTAAAAAGAGGAATGGACCCAATATCGAACCTTGAGGAACGCCCATTGATATTTCAGACCCTAATGAGTTTGTGCCGTTTATTTGTACTTTAACCTTTCTGTCTTTCAAGTATGATCTTAGCAAATCAAGAGCTTCATTCCTAATCCCATAGTGCTCCAGTTTCAGCAAAAGTGTCTCATGGTTTACGCAATCGAACGCCTTAGAGATCGCAAAAGATTCCAATGGCATCTTGTGATTCCTCCCAGGCGCTAAAAATGTTCTTTATTAGGGTGACACCGGCGTCAGTGGTACAACGTCCTTTAGTGAAACCGTACTGATGTTCATGCAAGATGGAGTTTTTATTAAAGTGACTTAACATTTGATTGAGCATCAACTTTTCAAACACCTTACTGAGAACTGGCAGAATTGACACGGGCCTATAATTATTGAGCTCTTTACTATCACCGGATTTGAAAAATGGGATCACTTTACTATGTTTCATAAGATCCGGAAAGACTCCTTGGTCTACACTGGTGTTAAATATGAAAGCTAAATAGGGCGCAAGGGTTTCGATGAGAGATCTACAGACTTTTACAGACATTCCCCAGAGATCTTCTGTGGATTTAATTTTAAGATCTTTAAAAGCTTTTATAACAGCTTGGGGGTTTGTATGCTGAAACCTAAACGCCAAAGGGCATGGTTTTACATTATTTTTAAGTAAGGCAGCAGAAAGCGCGGGTGAGGAATTGAAATCTTCAGTAGTTTTAAGTGGAACAACCCTTAAATGCATAGCGTATCAAAAATGAAACACTAATTTCAAACCCTACTGCCAGCTACAAATTTTACTTACGTCAAACTTGGCCGTATGGTTTGAAGTTTCCATAACCTGTACTTACGGGTGAATTAAAAAAAATAACAGCTTTCAAAATACGCACGAACAAAACTGACAGTTTTTTACCAACGGACGATTTTGGCGCGAACGGTGATTGTTTACATTTTTGAGTGACGATAAAAATAAGTTTGAGTGAAGTCTTCTCTTTATAAAAAATATATTGTATTGGTGAGTAGTAATATTTCGTGTTTATAATTGTTCATTTTATTATTATGCTTGAATTTGGCTGATTTCGTCTAATAATTCATGTGTATCAAAAATGATACAGTATGCAATAACGACAGAAAAAATATGTTTATTCTTAACGGTAATTTTTTGGTGGTTGGGTATTTGTGCATGTATTTTAGTTGCTTTTTACAGCAATGGCTGCAATACGTTGCAAGGACAATGTTATACGAGGATATTCATCGAAGATTGGAAGACGGTGAGTTATCGGAGGATGATAACTAATGAGACGAGTTAGACTTCTACCCTTCAAGAGAAGAACTACTTCAGGTGCTAGAAGGAGATGACCTGCCCGATGCCAATATTAGTACTAACGTAAATAACTAGAATCCTCATAATTTATATAATAATGATACCTGAGCATATGACTACCTGCAGGGCACTATGATGAAAATGTATCAAATTACGAGGGAATAGAAGTAACTGCATCAGCGGGAAAGATAATAAACAGGTAATACTTCATTCGACGTATGTTGGAACTGAACCTTCTAAAATTATTGAGAGATACGATAAGAAAGAGAACACAAGGTTGTCTATTTCCTGTACTAAAGTTAAAAAAGAATACAATGCTCATAGGGGTGGGGTCGACCTACTGGACAGCTTTTTAGGTCGATACCGCATCCAAATGAAGACAAGACAAGATAGTGGTAAATAAGATTTTTTTATCACCTCTTGGATATTACCATGAAAAATGCTTGGGTCCCTTATCAAAAAGTCCATAAACAAAAGGGAGTGAATCCTAAAAGCCTTATGGTAGCAGAACTTCGCGCTGACTTGGCTGAAACAATGACTAAATACGGAACACTGAGAAAGCAAAGAAGACCAAGCACAAGTCTTGAAGAAATCTGTAAGAAGAAAATAAATACCAGCTTACCCGCTATGCGTACTAAAAACGCTGGTCTTGATAAAGTTGGCTATGAACTCATTAGAACAGATTCAAGAAGGCTTTGTCAATTTCCTGATTGTATGTTTTTTGAGTATTATAAAATGCTCCAAATGGTACACTTTCAAAAAAATATTAAACAGTTTTTTTATATTTTTTTAACATATAATACCTTCATAATAAATAAATACATGTATAATAGTAAAAACACTAACTTTTAATTTGTAACCATATTTTAAGTGCGTAATGCATACTGTTTCATTTTTGATACAGGACTTTTTTTAATTAAAAATATATGAAAATATGCATACTGATTTTTTTTACTATTTTTCCATGAATCTACCCATTCGCCTGAATATAATATATTTTTTTTGATAAAATAAATAATTTCATGCATTTAAGGGTTAACAAAAAAGTTTTCGAATTCCTGAGCTATATCTACATTTGAGTTGATGGGGCCACGTGCAGTCACTAAATTAAATTCAATATTACGCTGTTTTTTCCTACCTGTTTCATTATTTATTATTTGCCAGGTAGTTTTTATTTTATCATCAGCTGATTTTATTTTATTACTAATATATAGAGCTTTAGCTATTTTGCACACATTTTTAAATAATTTTGAATATCTTGCAACATACTGATGAAAGCTTGTATGAGTCACATGTTAGCAATGTTAAAATTGCATACAATAATATAGAAATTCATGTTGTTAAGCAACATAAATTCCTAGGCGTCATTATAGATGATAAATTAAAGTTTGATGAACATATTATACATGTAAGTAATAAAGCACTGAAAGGTATTAATCTATTGAGACATTTAGCGGGATGTTTTTGGGGATCGGACCTCAAAGTTATGAGTATGCTGTACAAAAGTATAGTGAGAAGTCATTTTGATTACAGCAGTTTAGCTGCTTACATGAATGCTAATAGCACCTTGTTACGAAAATTAGATGTAATTCAAAATATGGGACTGAGACTGATTTGTGGTACTATGCGCTCCACAAGTTAAAATAATTCTTAATTTAATTCTTCTAATTAAAATTCGTTAGAAGTTGAGACATGTATACCTCCCTTCACATTACGAAGGTTGTTGTTGGCTGAGAGATTTTTATTAAAAGTCATGGCATCAAATGATAATCCTTTACTTAAGAAGCTAACAATACATCCTGAAATCTCACAGTCAATTACTTTTAATGCCATCTCTGCTTCTTCTTTGGTTGGTGGGACTCTACCTGAAATGCCAACAATATTTGAACATGTTAATAATAATTCAAAAGATGTAGTTAAAAATTATATTTGGCCTATGTACAAAATTCCTTATAATGGTATTATTAACAGCTTTGCAATCCATTTTGACATGGTGCACAATAAATTTGATTTTTTTAAGTTTAAAGACAAAAGACCAGAACACTATGTTATACAGCATGTAACGAAAACCCTGTCCGATCCTGAAGGGTATTATTTGGTATCGTAGTGCGTACACAAATACGTAATCATTTAATGGATACGAGATAATTATTTTTCCCCAATGATAACAATTAATTTAAAAAATTAAAAATAATCATACCAAAGGCAACACTGATCGCTCGACAGGGTTCACCAGAGTTCACCTACAGTTTCGTGTCAAAGAAGCCGCCTGAGCGCGGCGGTCCTTTGTCGCATGCCGCCAAAGAAACGTAGGACTAAAGAAATCTACTTTTTGCCTACGCGTAGGTATCAGCTGATATTTTATTGTAGGTTTACGCACAATGACCCTGATTTCTGACCTTCTGTTTATCAAGAAACAATTATTATTGAGTTAATGTGATGTGCTTTTGGCAATGTACCCACTGTAGCTATCAGTTTATTAAAACATTTACTTGTTACATACCTCTATCTATCTAGAACATTAGTACACATTCGACACCTTTTTATTAAATTTGCACGTACTCTTCGCAGCGCACGCGATTTGAGTGACTCGAAAGCTTCCACAATCCGAGCTGTTACTTCGATTTCCGAATCACACATTCACTCACAAATAAAAATTAACATATTCAAATATTCCTGATTGGTATACGACATTGTTCGCGATATGATAGCGGCACGTGATACGTACGGACATCCGATCGCAAGCTATCTCCACGTGAGACTGGCGAAGTGTCCAAACAAGTAGCGACCAGTCGGCTACATCAAAGGTTCGAGGACTCGTTATGAGTACCTACAGCGCGGCTAGTGCAGGGCGGTGTCCTTTGAAATAAAATAGGCAAAAAATAAAAGATTTCGCCGGCCGGTGGAGTGTTGTCAACTTATGAAAATTTACCATATTTAGTGTTACATTTCGCAGGGTAACTAAAAATAAAAAAATCAATAACTTTTGGTTTTTATGAGTTACATTTTTTTTACTATTTTTTCTAGTACATATGTTAAACCAGGAATACGCCTTTTTTGGATCGGACAGGGTTTTTGTTACATATTGTATACACAGATGGATCTAAAACAGACTTTAATGTAAATGCAGCTTTCTATGACCATAGCCAGACTTCACAAAATGTATTAAATTAAACAGGGTGTGTAGCATTTTCACTGCAGAATGCTATGCAATTTATTGTGCACTGCAACATGTAATTAGTCTTGTAAATAATGTACATAATATTTTGATAGTTACAGACTCCAGAAGTGTTTTGTCTGCTCTACACAATGTAAATATTTCTTTTAAGTTAAATTATATTATTTATAATATTAGATTTATAATCCAAAAACTACTTGATAGGTTTATTAAAGTAGAATTAGTTTGGGTACCTTCACACAGTGGCATTCGTGGAAATGAAGTAGCTGACACTGCGGCCCGTTCAGACCATGATGAGGATCGATCCGAGTGGCTCAAGGTTCCATTTACTGATTATTATAGCCTTTTTAGAGAACTTAATAGACAGTTATGGAAGGAGTTTTGGGACATTACTCTGGAAACGAAAGGCAGGTGGTATGCTGGAATACAAAATGAATTACCGATTAAACCTTGGTACCATAACTTCAAATACACCACAAGAAGATATATAACTATTAGGTATAACACGCATGAGATTAGGACATTGCTTAACACCAGCTCACCTGAATAGGATTCGCATCAGTATACTATAGTGTACTCTGTGATTCGCATAATTAACAATAGCCGATGTCATCATTGTGGAGCAGAGGATGCTGATTTGGATCATGTTATCCTAAAGTGTTCAAGTTTTAACATCCAACGTTTGATTTTGGTCAGTGAATTGAGTGAATTAAATAACAATATTGACAATGCAGGGCTGCCAGGTGAAAAAATTCTGCAATCGTACCACAGCATTAAAAAAGTCGTATACCCAAGGAAAATTCGAAACAAAAAATCGTACATTATTATTCATCCGTTTATTGGTTTATTGACTTTTATTACAAAATTAACAATAAAAATACTACGAAATAAGTAATGATATGTAATGAAAATAGTATGAAAATTTAAATTATAGTAATAAAATCTTTTTTTTTTTTAATTTTCCGTATTCATTAGTTTAATCATGTCATCTGTCGGTTTAAAATCGGTGCAGTTTCCGGTGACTCTTATCATTTGCTTTGCCAGCAAGGTGCCATTGACAGTTTCGTTGGCCAAACTATTTCTAAGTTTGGTTTTTAATTTAAGGAAATTAGAATAAAAGGGAATTCCCTCAACACTCTGGGCAGGCTGAGCACGTTCGTTTCATTATTTATATTATTCTGTCACTGCTCTAGATACTTACTCTTTTGAGACAAAAGTTTGTCACTTTGTTGCCAGACCTAATTGAATAAAATAAATGGATCGAATGTAAAAAATCGTATGTTTTCCGTACGATTTCGATGCTTCGATCGTACTCGTATGAAATCTGCAAAAAGTCGTACAAATACGATTTAAATCGTACAAATGGCAGCCCTGTGACAATGACATCGATAGTGAACGTCAAAGTGTTCCCCGCCGCGTTCAGGATTTATTAATAGATATGAAATATTATAGTGTGTTGTATAAATATATTTGTAATACGATAGAAAAAAATTAAAATCATAAATGTATATAAGTTATTTAGTAGTCAATTTTAAACTTGATGAAAACAATGATATCACTGAGATGTACCCACCCAACCCGAAAGGGCGGTTATTTTGTGAACGTGAACAGAAGTAATGAACAATATTGATGTAATTGTAAAACATATTGACACAATATTGGTATTTTCTAATACAATAATTGAAGTTAAAACCCATTTATGTATCCGACTGAAAGACTTGTATCTATGGTCATGAATAAAAGTTATTAAAAAAAATCATTACACATTCAGTGCTTGGATGGGTTAACATTCTCGACCAGCGGAAGAGAATTATGAAGCTATTGCCAATAAATTCAACAAGTTAGAGCGTAAATTAACGCATGCACAACGCAGAGATCGTCATAGATCAGAAGGGAGGCGGTTATCATCCTCATCATCGCCGCGTTCTTCGTTAAGTTTGAGTTCTACAACATCGCGCTCACGTTCAAGAACAAAATCGCCAAGGCGTGTCACGACGGTGTTGCTGCAGCCCGAGCGTCTATGCATTGAAGATAAAGGACATGGATTTTCTTTGGCCCAGCACGGACAAAGACTTAATAACATAAAAAAAAGTATAATATTTGATTTTCCATGTTGGGGTGTAATGCCCAACAGTGAAAATGATATGTACTTGTTAGGTTTTGTAAATGAGTAGACGAACGATTCCCTTGATGGATTTATTTCTACTGAATATACTTACACAATTGTTTCACTTAAATGCTATGTTAGAGAAATGCACTTCTAAACAATATCGATGTGCATTATTGAGTGTGTCGTACGAACTCCCACAAAGGTCAATGTACAGCGTAGCTCGTACGTATTGCCCACTCACAAAAGGTAACTGGAAACAATAAAAAATGAAAGTGTTATGTTAAATATTAAAATGTTAATTGTTAACCAGAATAATCTAATCCGAGCCTTATACAATTAAATCATAACGCGCAATAGGCGACGTTGCTTTGTTGAGTGTACGTGCGCTCGATAAGTGCACTACGCTGCTGTCGTCTGTGCCGTCAACTACAGCTGCGGTGTCCATGATGCTTGCAGTCGACCTCCGTCTAGACGCTGGACAGGTGGTGCCTCAGTTTTCTCTTGACTCGTGAAATGTTTGCGAAGTCGGTGGTAAGCATATATTGCGCCTGCCGTCGCTGCTACTGTTGCCAATACGTATATGACAACATATTGTTGGATATCGTGGTGTAGTGACACAGTACCCGTCACACAGTCACCAGAAACCAGTTACCACATACCACCGAACCAGCTACCACATATCACCGAAACAGTTACCACATACCACCGAACCAATTACCTTACCACGTTTTTGACAGTCTGCAAGAAACAGTGAAGCAATCATCTTGAAAAAGACGAGCACGTATTGACAAACATGAAGAAACAAGTTCGCTTCGAAAGAAGCGGTTTGTAAGCGGAAGCAAGCAAGGAGAAGCACCAGCACCCTCCTTATGTTCATTGTTCGCTTCGGGACCACGCAGATGGACACACGCGTCCCGCGGACCGGCAGGCAGTCTTCACTCGACGACGGCGCGCGGCGAAAAGGATCGCGCCTTTTTTTTTTTTTTATAAATGGCATCTCGCAGGTCAACCTATGAGGTTGTCGTCTGCTTAGACGGACTTGGGATCGCGCCTAGCTCGCGACTCCTATTTATGCTTTCGCGGCAAATCGTGCCGTGTGCAAAACAGTGCCCCGCGCCCCGCGCGCGGCTCGCCCTATGGCGCATCGTTATTGGTCGATTAATTGTAAACCATCAGGCCAGTGTTTAGAGGTAGCTAGATAATAAATGTATATAAGTAGGATGTTTTGACAAATAAAAAAGTCAATCACACCCGCCGAACCCCTTCAGGGAGAGGCAGTCAATTGGACGGGTCCCAGAAAACCGGCCTTGGGGGATCTCCTAGTCGGCTCTGGTGACAGTTTTGCTTTTCAGCTACTCACCTAGTGTCTTTAGGGTGTGTCTACACCCTTCGCGCTAGACTGGTCAGGGCCCCGTTCGCACAATAAGACTGGCGACGGGTTACAAGCTTAGGGCTCACCAATAGGTACTCACCTCTCTGTCTACACCCGACAGAGAGGGTCACACATCCCCGGGCCCATTCACCCGGGGAGATAGGTATAGGGTTTAGGCCACGTAGGAATTTTTTTTCCACCATTCTCTCCCTAAAAAAGCTCCTCCTCCGACCATGGAGGACGCCTTTATTTTGGCGTTCTTCAGAGAGGTCCTTTTTAAGGACCCCGAGTTCTTGGCGAAATATGGCGCCAAAATACGCCAACGGTCCACCCCCACTCCGTCCCACGGGTCACTTGTGGAATTCAGTGACGCACTGGAGAGCCCGCTATCGCCACCTGCAAGTGAACAAGGCATTCCGCCCTTTGTTCCGCACCACAATGTTCCGGCAACTATCTCGGCCCCCATTGTGTCACCTGCCTTTATTCCGGTAGATAATACCCCGGCCGCTAGTCCGGCCCCTATTGTCTCGCCCGTCATTATCCCGGCAGTAAATACCGCGGCCCCTATTGTCTCGCCCGCTTTTGTACCTGCCGCCATTGTTACGCCGTCTATTGTTCCGGCCGCCATTGTTTCAGAGATAACGCAGCTGCGCACCGCAGTATCAAACTCGACTCAACCGGAGAGCATGGACACATCAGTCCCACTCTCAGAGGACGAAGCCCGCACCTCCTCCTCCAGCGACGACGACTTCCAAGTCGTCGTTAAAGGAGGCAAGAGGAAGGCTAATTCCTCCGCCCCCGCTGGCCCGGTCACCAAGGCCCAAAAACAGGACAACGTATCGTCCAGCTCCACTTCCGCCCCTAGTCCGCGGGCCAGTCGCACCGCCAGCCCTAAGGCTGGCCCACCCGCTCCTACAGCGAGGAAGCAAAAGCCTCCTCCCCCCATTTACGTCCAGGAAAAGTCCAAATGGACTGAAATATCCAGAATGTGTGTTGATCGCAAGATCAACTACACCAACGCCCGATCCACCCTCCAGGGGATCAAAGTGACCGTCCCTACGTCTGCGGACTTTAGGGATCTCTCCCGCGCCCTGCGTGAAAGGAACTATTCCTTTCATACGTACTCCCTTCCGGAGGAAACCCCCACTCGCGTCGTTATTAGGCGCGTACCCCAAGAAATCTCCACCGAGGAGATTAAGACCGACCTTGTCGCACAAGGCATTCCAGTTTCCGCCGTCCATCGCTTACACAAAGCGAGACAGGGCCTAGTCTACGACATGGTCCTTGTCATCTGTGACCCCACGGAAGGTCACCACCCGATCTTCAAGGTGAAGTCGGTGTGCTCACTCTCGGGCATCTCTATTGAGAAGCCCTACCGAGCCAACTTGATTGGTCAGTGCCATCGCTGCCAATTGTACGGACACTCGCAGTCAAACTGCTACGCGACCCCTAGATGCGTCAAGTGTCTAGGAGAGCATGGCACCGTCGACTGTACCCGCCCTAAAGATAGGGAACTATGTACAGAGCCTCCCAGCTGCGTACTCTGCGGCCAAGCGGGACACCCGGCAAATTACCGGGGCTGTCCTAAGGCCCCGAAGCCCTCCTCTGGGAAACTCGCGAAACGCGCGACCGACCGTCAGCACAGGGAAAGCCCCTGGGGTAAGCTTCCTTCCGCGCAGATGCCGGAACGGCTTAGTCCGCAGAGGCCCTCTCCCTGGGCAAACTTAAACCACCAAAAAGCTCCCGCAGCTTCGGTACCCGTCCAACCCGCCGAAATTCCAGCTTTGATGGCTACCGCCTTCACAGCTCCTTCGGTAGCCCCCGCGGCCCCAGGTGCAGTGGCTTCACCAGTTGCACCGCAAAGAGCCCCGGGCAGGGATAGCGCCCAAATTATTATTAGCACATACGCGGCCCTCTACAGCTCCGCCGCGGATAAAATGGCCGACGAAATAGTCGCTGCAAATGGCAACCCTCGTCGCCTTTTGGAAATCCTTGACGCGTATCCGGAGATCGCGTTAGTTCTGAAATCACTTAAATTCTAAATCCTCAATGGCTAATACGAGTTTAAACTGTACAAAACCCCGGTCCCTTAAATTAGGGTTTTTCAACGCTAATGGCGTTTCAGGTCAACGCGATGAGATCGCCGCTTTCCTCCGCGACCACCAGCTTGACATCCTTCTCATACAGGAAACCTTCTTAAAGCCTCATCACCGCAACCCGAACATTGCCAACTACAAACTAGTTCGCAATGACAGGTCTCGATGCCACAAGGGTGGCACCCTGATCTACTTTAGGAAAACTTTGTACTGCATCCCCTTAGACCCGCCTCCTCTCTTCTCCCATCTGGAGACCTCTATCTGTCGGCTCGGCATGACCGGTCACCAACCGATCACCATCATCTCTGCTTATATTCCACCAGACAATGGTCCGGAGGATCCCATCTCTCTCCAAAAGGACTTCACCGCCCTCTTCGGTATGAGTGACTCCGTCATATTGGCGGGGGATCTTAATGCCAAACACCCGGCGTGGAATAGTAGCACGACTTCTACCAGAGGTCGGATCATTTTCAAGTTAGGCGAATCCCTTAACTTTGACGTCATCGCTCCAATGAGCCCGACTCATTTCCCAGGTAATGCTAATCACCTTCCCGATGTTCTCGATGTAGCGCTGCTCAAGAATGTGAACCTTCGTTTGCATAGAGACGTTCCACGAGCTTAACTCTGACCACCGCCCAGTAGTCATGCATCTTGCACCCTACTCGGGCCCAATCGACCCCAACCGCCCCCCTCAGACCTAGATGATAACCGACTGGAGGAAAGTAAGCGAAAGACTGAAATCCACCACGTCGCCTCACTTGGACACCATCCCCGATCACTTAGTGTCAGTCGCTGACACGACGGCCGCAATCGACTCGTTTACAGAGCACGTACAATCCGTATTGACGGATTGTTCACGGGAAGTTCCGGTGATGGAAGACCATCGCTGGAAACTACCTACTGACGTACGTGACCTGATAACCGATAAAAACGCGGCCATTCGTGCCTACGACTCCTTCCCTTGTGACGCGAACAAAGCCCACATGCGCCATTTACAGCGTGCTGTAAAGAAACGCATAGGGGAGGTTCGCTCCGAGGGCTGGAACAAGATGCTCAGTGAACTCGAGCCCACTCATCAAGCCTTCTGGCAATTACAGAGGAAATTGCGTTCCTCAGAAGAGGTCTCTATGCCTCCTCTCACTCGCCCCGACAATAGTATCGCTTTCGACTGCACCGACAAGGCCGAATGCCTTGCTGACAGCCTAGAGTCCCAGTGTTCTCCCAGCTCTCAACCGGTTGACCAAGCTCACCTGAACAAGGTCGACGCTGAAGTCGAACGGAGAGCCGCCCTACCACCCGTCGAAGACCCTGACGATCCTCTGCCTCCCGTCACACCAGACGAAGTGCACGGAATCATTAAAGGGCTCCAAGCTCGGAAAGCCCCCGGTTCGGACGGTATTACCAATAAGGTGT
The DNA here is from genome assembly GCA_963555695.1 of Dasypolia templi. Classification (NCBI taxonomy): domain Eukaryota; kingdom Metazoa; phylum Arthropoda; class Insecta; order Lepidoptera; family Noctuidae; genus Dasypolia; species Dasypolia templi. The sequence continues at coordinate 764,756 of OY743148.1, read as the reverse complement.
ACAAACTCCTACCTGCCCCTCTAATAATGCTTATGACCGCCATCTTCAATGGCGCATTGAGCAACAACATCTTCCCAGAAGCGTGGAAAGAATCAACCGTCATCGGTATCCCAAAGCCAGGCAAGCCAAAGTCTGAGCCCTCCAGCTACCGTCCCATTAGCTTACTCAATGTTCTCGGCAAAATCTACGAGAGACTTATTTATAAGCGTCTCAAAGACTACGCCGAAGCAAAGAGCCTCATTCCCAACGAGCAGTTCGGCTTCCGACCCCAACACTCTAGTATCCATCAGGTCCACCGTATCGTAGAGCACTTGAGCTCTGGTCTGCAGCGTAACGCGACGACGGGTGTGCTATTCTTCGACATAGCGAAGGCCTTCGACAAAGTCTGGCACAACGGCTTGTTATACAAGCTTTACCAACTAGGAGTGCCAGATCGTCTCGTGCTCATCTTACGAGACTTTTTGTCGAATCGCACCTTCCGCTATCGCATCGAGGGTGCACTCTCGTCCCCTCACCCTATTCGCGCCGGTGTCCCTCAGGGTTCCGTCATATCTCCTCTAGCCTTCACGCTATTCACGAGCGATATTCCAAAAAGTAAAAAGGCTCAGTTGGCTCTCTTCGCCGACGACACTGCCGTTTACTATACCGGTCACTGTCCCATCGCTATAGCTCGTACTCTCCAAACCGCCGCAAACGTCTTAGGCGCTTGGTTCCGGAAATGGAGAATCGAGGTCAACCCCGATAAGAGTCAGGCGGTTCTCTTCTCGAGACGTCGTCGAGTCCCAACCCCCCTTCCCAGCCCGATCACTATGTACGGCAGGCCAATCCCTTGGGAGAAGCAAGCCAAATATCTAGGCGTGATCCTCGATCAAAACCTTACGTTTAAACAGCATATTAAGGCGGTTCGCGCGCGCGCCGCTTTCGCTCTTGGTAGACTCCACTTTATTCTGACAGCCCGTTGCAAACTGTCACTTAAATGCAAGCTGCGCATCTACACCGCAGTCATCCGTCCCATCATGACCTATGCCTGCGTTGTATTCGCGCACGCTCACCCACGTCATCTCCATAAGATGCAGACCCTCCAGAACCGTTTCCTTAGGAAGGTCACGGGTGCCCCCTACTATGTCCGTAATATAGATCTCCACGTAGACCTTAAAATGCCTACCATAAACCAGTTCATGAAACGCTTATCGAAGCGTTTCTTTGACTGTGGCATAAAACACCCAAACCCCTTGATCTCAGCGGCCGCCCGCTACACTCCCTCCCGCATTAGCCGTATTCGCCGACCGAGGCATACTTTAATCGCCCCCGACGACGCCACTACCCTCCTCCAGGAGAGTAGTAAGGCCACTAGCACGCTACATAAGCCCAAAACCCGATCGCCGTCCTACCGTCCTCGCCGCCGAGGCCCGCCGCGACGCCCAAATCCACGCCCCTCCCGACCCTTGCTCGAGCCAGCCCGCGCCGCTGAGCCTGTAGCTATAAATTCGTCCCAAAATCTAATAAATCCTGATCCAGCTAGTCTCTTGCTGCCCTCTTCCAGCGACGCCCTAAGCCGAGGTCCGTACCCCACAGGGGGTGCCCTTAGCGTTGTCGCTTAGTTTTAGTTAGTATTTAAGTTTAAGTCCTGGCTGGAGGCCTTAATTTATTAGGGCACCACAGGCAAGTCCGCTTAAGCAGACGACAACCTTATAGGTTGACCTGCGAGAGGCCATACAAAAAAAAAAAAAAAAAAAAAAAAAAAGCAGTCGACAATCAAGTCAAGTTCGGTTCACTGTTCAGCCCAGTCTGAGTTTTATTTTCGACATAGTACCTACCTACCTGTAGACTCTACACAAGTAAGCCACAAGCGCTTAAAGTGGTATGTTGCCCGATCAGATATGATGTCTTCTGCGGTCGCGGCTTTCATCTGTTCTATTTGTTTTCCCAGATCTTGCAGTAATGAGCTTTGCTCCATTACCGTCTCATTCTCGGGTTCGTGATTCAAAACCGGTACCGTTAGGTTGATGATCCGATTAATTGGAGGTATTACCAGCGTGAGTTCTTCAACCTGGGCAAACATTATGTCCATCAGTTGCCTTTGGGAATGTACAGTGAGCGTGCACTATTGATAGTGCAGTCGCTACCATGTGTCATTACCTCTGCGTTGTTAAGTAGTGCAGTTGAAACTTGATTCCCGCATATGACGCGTATTTTGCAAGCGTCACAGCAAAAGTATAAATAGCTGTTTATGTTGTTAAGTTCCAACCACTTGTTTTGACAACTCTCATGTTTTGTTTTGCAGTTAGACGAGTCTTGTCTCTTCTTGCAAAGGCTCTCGTCAGACTGCATGTGGTAAATTGGTAACCTCATGGGGCACAACATGGTCGTGCTGTCGTAATGCATGCTTTGATGTAGGTCGGTTCCAGTCATCGGTAGGTATAGTTTTTCTGTATGTTAATGGCTAATAGTTCCGCTATCGGCAGTAGGGTGACCATGTCGAAGCCATTCTTTCTTGGGACAGGAATGACGTGATAAACTTCGTAGTTTTCTCTACTGATTAACGGCACCCGTATCTCAATGATTAGATAGCTCTCTGTCATTTTAGCCTTCACTTGTAGAAGGCGATATAGGCTGAAGAAATCCTCTTGAATGCTTTTGATGGGAAGTGCCACATCCTTTGAGAGCTGACCGGATATGTCATTCAATTCGTTCCGAAGTTGTTCTGGCGCAATGAGGTGTAAGTTCATCTTGCCGTTGTAAATGTTGGTATCCAACAGAATCTCTTGAACGTTTCTTAGATGCTCTATAAAGCTGTTTGCAGAGATAGCAGACATCAGAAACTCGATTGTTCTTGAGATTCAATTTCTTGATGAATTTTGTTCGTTAGCTTGTCTAGGCTTAACAGATATTGATTGAATAATTTGAATTGTTTTGCAATTGTTTCTTCCGATCTTCTTAGCACGTTGTATTCGGCTTCTAATATAGTTGTCTGATTTTTAGACAATAGGGCCAGATGTTTCTCATTTTATTTAATGAGTTCTATATCCCGTTGATATTGTTCGGCGAATTGGTCATCCAAAACTCCGAACAGGGAACCTGCGATTGACCCGACACCGTTGATAAGGCCCCGTTTGCTTCTCATATTCACCCGACCTTGCGGATTCAGCAACATACGGTTATAGTGTTCGAGTTCAGCGAACGCATGATGTAATTGTAATGAGATGACGTCACATTGAGTTTTCTGTTTCAGTTTTGAATATATGGTTTCGAGATGATTGTTGAAGTTGGTGAAAACAGCTGTTCCATGCCAGTAGGGTGTGACGTCGTAGTAAACCACTATCTTCCACTCGTCGCGAATCAATTTTATGTTGGTGGCTTTATCAAAATATAGGCCCTGTTGCAATTCGATAAAGTTTGTTGGTTCGCTTGCTGGACTCAGTAGATACAGCAGGGTCATTACCAATCCGATCAAGTTGATTTTGTTTGTCTTGGCAGTTTGTTGACGTTTTGTTGCGGTCTCGTTTTTAATTGGTTGTATGTGTCCCTTTTCGTTGTTTCATGGATCAGAGTTTTGTTCTCTGTCTATTGGTAAAATGGATAGCTTTGTTATGGGTCTCTTTATGGAGCCGTTTCTTGTTTTTAGGGTGACGACACGAACATATCCGTCGTTCCCCGGGTGAAGATCCGCTGGTCATCATGTACACCAACCAAGTCACCAATCTTCACGTTGTTCTGAGGCTTTTGCCACTTTGTTCTTGCTAACAGTTGGCACAAGTACTTACTCGTTTTTCCACTTCATCCAGATTTCTGTGTATATTTTTCTAGTTAGTTCCCATCTTGTTCGGGCGTCTTCTGTTGTTTCGATTACGGTCAAACCTGACCTCCCTGTTAGAAAGTGTGCTGGCGTCAGACAGTCTAGGTCTTCCACATTTTCACTCAGCGCGCACAGGGGCCTGAAGTTTAGACAAGTTTCTAGTTTTGTTAAGATTGTGGTGTATTCCTCGAATGTTAACTTCTGCTCACCTACCACTCGTTTTAAATGGTGTTTCAAGCTTCTTACGGCTCGTTCCCACAATCCACCTGGCGAAGGCCATGCAGGAGCGTTGAAATGCCACTGTATAAACATCTCGGTGACTTCCTTCTGTAGTTGTTCGTTCCTGTAGGTGTTCTCTATTTCCCCGTATTGTTCCATGAGCAGTCGATTAGCGCCGACAAAGTTCGTGCCATTATCGCTGTACATATGGCGGGGAGCGCCTCTCCTTGCTGTCATTCTGTTAAGGGCTGCCAGAAATGCCGAGCTTGTAAGATCAGAGACCAATTCAATGTGCACTGCCTTTGTTACCATGCAAACAAAGATGGCTATGTAACCCTTGGTGGTTTTAGCCCCTCTTCCTTTATTCGTTTTTACATCGACGAATCCCGTGTAGTCAACTCCTGAATGGTAGAATGGCGGGGCAGGGTTTATTCTTGCGGCAGTCGGCAGTCACCCATGATTTGTTGTTGTTTTGTTGGACTGATTTTTCGGCACGTTACGCATTTTCTGAGTTGCATTTTAGTGACTAGCACGCCACCGATGATCCAGTATTTTTGGCGAAGGTGCGACAAGGTGAGTCGCGGTCCACCGTGAAACGTCATTTGGTGAGCTTGGTCGATGAGCAAATGCGTTAGGTGGCTGTCGTGAGGGATGATCATTGGATTCTTTATCTCTTCAGTTAACGGGGCGTTGTTCAATCTTCCCCCGACTCTTAGCAAACCTTCTTGATCAATGTAAGGGTTGAGAGGCAATAACTTGCTATTTGATGTCACTCTGCCGTGTTTATGTAAATGACTTATATCCGTTTCAAATTCCTTTTTTTGTGTTTGTTTCACAATTGCCTTAGTTGCACTATTCAGTTCTTGCAACGTAAGGTAAATCGGTAAATTGCGATGTTACGAGTCCAATTTTCGAAATGTTAAGTTCTGCTCTGTGTATCCATGCGACTAAACGAAAAACGGCTATCGCGCTGAGCGATAGCCGTTTTGCGTGAATGTGACGCACGTTTCCCATAACCTTTTCTTTTTTTAGTGTGTTCTGTTTTGCGTCATGTTTACCGCAAATAAACGTTTTTTTTTTCTTTCTTTCTTTTTTCTTTTCTTTCTGTGTTTTTGAAATAATTATTCGCTAATGTTGATGTTTTCTGTCTTGGTTTGGACGGCATTGACTTGTTTCATTGCCGTTGTTTTTACCTCTTGGTCTGACTTATAGACCTGTTTTACTAGAGTCCTCATTTCAACTGATGATAGCCAAGTAGGGCCTTGCCACCATAGTTTGTTTCCTTTCAATTGACCAGCGTACTGGCCTCGGCTCGCGGCGTCAGCGGGGTTTTCATTTGACTTGACGTAATCCCAACACGAGCGCGGTATTACAGTGTTGATTTTTTTAACTCGATTCTCTACATATGTTTGCCATCGTGATGGGCCACCTTGTATTCAATCCAGGACCACCTTATAATCAGTCCAGCCATAGACTCGAATGTCATGTTGATGTAAGGATTGTAACGAACAACTCGACCCTAACTACATAAAAGATGAAATTATACTTGTTACATATACTTTAATAAATGAAATATAAAATACAGGTCGGAATATAAAAATAACACAATAAGGTTCACGCAACACTGAAGTTAATAGGCTTGAATTGAAGTCCGGAGGAGGAGGTGGAGAAAAAAAGTCTTCAGGCGTGGAAGGGACACTTTAGAGTGCCAGTCTCCTTCGACAAAGCTCGACGTAAAATCTCCAGGTTACTCAGCAGAGTGCAGACGTAGAATTGTTAGGTGTTTGTTGATAAAACACGGACGCCGTATCCTCAGGCAGATGGTTAGTGAAACGGGTCCAGACGCACAATCCGAGGCAGATGGTTAGTGAAATAGGTCCAGACGCGGAATCCCAGGCAGATGGTTTGTGAAACAGGTCCAGACGCGGAATCTGCATCAGGTGCTTCAGACTTTTCTTTTATAGGAAAATATTCCTTTTCCATAATTAATTTTAGGTGATTTTTGAAGTTTCAGAATTGTTTTTTCTTCATTCTGACATCTCATCTGCCAGTCATAAAACCAGCCTGTGTGTTCAGCCAAGACGTATTAAAACCTCCACGATCGAGTATGAGCGTGTCCTTATTAATTATTGTAGATGTCGAAATTCAGTTAGTAATCCGTAATTATATAGAACATACAATATTTCAGCTAAACCTATTGATAAAAATAATTCAAGTTATATAAACCAAAAAGTAATCTTCATAGACTAAAAGAGAAAATTTAATGACAGTTTGACAATTGACTTGTGTCACAACAATGGAAAATTGTAAACAATAAATGTTTTTTTAAAGATATTATAAAAGAAATCGTTTTAGAACGATTCGTAAAATGCTAGCAAATAAAAGGATATGATACGGGACATGAATGAATGAATGATGAACAATGTTGTAAGTATAAGTAGCATATACTATATTTCCCCAACGACCCCGAGAAAATTTTTGGGCTAGAACAAAAATTTTGCTAAGGTTAAGATATTACAGCAATCAAAAAATCTTACATAACTCACACAAACATACCGACATCTTACGAAGTTAGGTCAGATAGGATTCACATTCAATGATCACTACGCAACCTGATAAGTCAATAACTGTAAGGCTTATTTTCGGAGTTGTAATCCGCTCTCGTCTAAAACCACTAATATGATGAAATAAAGATTTTTAACTTTAAGGCTTATTTTCAGAGTTGTAATCCGCTCTTTAGAACATATATGAAAATAGATACGATAGTTTAGTAGATAGGCTTGTTTAGGGAGTCACCAGCCGCTCCTGCATGGGCTTATTTCAAGAGTTGCAAGCCGCTCTGTAGGGTGTAATAGATAGTACATATATGTATAGGTTTGGTTGCTTAGTTACCAATGGTTTAGAGCCTATTGGTAAAGCTTCCAGTGATCAATGGGGTAGACCATAATGATCAATACAACTAGGGCTGTAGAGCCGTTAGTTGATAGAAGGGTGGTGATGAATGGGGTAGAGCCATCATCAGTTTTACAACTATGGCTGTAGAGCCTATAGTCATAGTAGAAGTAAAAGATGGTGACAAATTAATCATACTAACTTGAAGAGAGCACTTAGTAGTATAATCTGATAAAAACAGATATAAATAAATAAAATAAAGATAATCTTGATGGTGTAAGAACCAATGAAAGAATTGGAAAATTAATAGAGTTAATAAGCCGAAAATAACTCTATTATTAGAAGGGAAAAGATAGGGATGAGTCATGAGTATAACATGAAGAAATAATGTTATTTACATAATTAGTATTTCTTTATATTTTAAAATCTTTAATATGCCATTTAGCTTGGTTGCCATTAGGATCCTCAAGTATATAAACTAATGGGGATAGTTTCTGCAACACAGTGGACCTCACATATTTTGGCGCTAGTTTTGCACTAAAATAAATCCCAGCCTGACTATTTATATAATTTCTTCGCCAGACAGTATCTCCAACGTTATATTCCTTAAAAGTATGATTTTCATTGTAATGAGAAGAGTTACGAGCATAAGCATTATGAAGAGCTAACTGAACCTTATCGAAAGTTGCAGACAATAAACCTATATTAGTAGCATAGGTGTCTCTAGGAAGAAAAACAATTTCATCAAGATTATTAGTTGGCGTATAAAGTGAGCCAGAAGTAACTGTTTCACGTCCAAAGAGCAAGAAGTTTGGGGAGAAACCAGTGGAAGCATTAACGGAGCTATTCATAGCGTATTGGACTTTAGGAAGGTGAATATCCCAAGATCTATGGTCATCACCAACCAAAGATGACAAAGCTGTGATTATAGTACGATTGTATCTTTCAGTGGGATTAACCTGAGGGCAATAGTGAGGAGTGAAAAATATGTGTGGTATGTTATATCTAACCATAAAGTTGTGAAATTCATGGGATTGGAATTGCGATCCATTATCCATAATAATAGTCTGAGGTACTCCGTGAACCAGAAAAACAAAATTTTCTAAATTAGAGATAATGTTAGCGCTAGTAGCCCGTTTTAGTGGAAAAATCAGGGAGTATTTAGTAAAATAACAGTTAACTACTAAGATAAATTGATTTCTACGTCTAGTCATAGGTAAAGGACCCATTAGATCCAAAGAAATCGTTTGAAAGGGCCTGGAACAAATTTTTGGTTTACCCATAAAGCCAAAAGGAGAGTGATTTGCGTGTTTGTAAGTTAAGCAATTATCACAGATAGAAATTATTTTAGCGATATCCTTAAACATAGCCGGCCAGTAATATAGAAGTGATAATTTTTTATAAGTTTTAAAGATTCCTAGGTGAGGCTGATCTGGAGACCCATGGTTGTTTCTGACAAGGGTTTCCCGAAGATTAGGATGAGGAACTTCCTTCCACGCAAAATCTTCAGTTAACGCGTAGGGAGATTGAGTATAGCGGAATAGTTTATTTTCGCGAATTGTGTAATTAGGATATTGATCAGGATTATTACGACATTCTAGAAGTAGTTTGTTATAATGTTCCAACGCTGGTGATATGGGTGAAATGGGATTAACGCCAATTGGACATGATGTACGGGAAAGCAAATCAGGTACTAAATTGTCTTTACCTCTTTTGTGTTTTAGCGTAAAATTAAAAGACGACAACCTAAGAGCCCAGCGCGCGAGTCTACCAGATGGATTGGATAATCTTAGAAACCATTTAAGTGCCGCGTGATCTGTATAAATAGTGAATTGTTTACCATTATCGATATAACAACGCCAATGTTCTAAAGCTGAGATTACCGCAAGAGTTTCTCTTTCTGTAGTTGAGTAATTTCGTTCGTTTTTATTAAGAGATTTGCTCATATAAGCTATAACCACTTCTTTATCGTCTTTTATTTGTGTCAACATACCTCCGATGCCAAAGTTAGAAGCATCGCAATGTACACAGAAAGGAAGATCGTAGTCAGGACAAGCTAGTATAGGAGTAGTAACAAGGGCGTCTTTTAGTTTATTAAAAGCCAGAGTAGCATCTTTATCCCAAATGAATTTAGGGGCATTTTTACCGGAAGAAGTTAATTTATTAAGTGGAGTTGCAATTGTGCTGAAGTTAGGAATAAAACGACGAAACCAACTACAAGTTCCAATGAATTTTCTCACTTCCTTACGAGTAGTGGGAGTAGGAAATTCAAGTATTGCTTTAATTTTAGCCGGATCTGAGCGTAAACCGTTTTCATCTACGATGAATCCTAAGTATTTAAGTTCATTTTTAAAGAATTGACTTTTATCGAAGTTAATAGTCAGTTTAGCAAACGTCAATTTCTCAAGAACTTTAACTAGATAAGAAATATGCTCTTCAAATGATTCCGAGATGATTATTATATCATCAAGGTAACAAAAGACCTTATTGTCAAATTCAGGAGTAAAAAGCATGTCCATAAGTCTTTGCTGAGTAGCAGGAGCATTAGTTAGACCAAAGGGCATGATAACAAAGCGATACATGCCTCGACCAGGGACATAAAAAGCTGTTTTATCTTTATCTGATTCTTCTTTCAAAGGAATCTCCCAAAATGCTTTAGCAATATCTATGCTTGAAAGAAATTTAGCGTTTTTGAGATTATCTAAAATTTCATTAACAAATGGAAGGCTGTATGCGTCTTTACGAGTAACTGAATTTAGTTTACGACTATCAACACAGAATCTCCATTCGCCATTATTTTTAGGTGTAATGATAACTGGAGAAAGCCAAGGACTTTCGCATTTTTCAATAACGCCCCATTCTAACATTTTATCGACTTCCATAATGAGAGCTTTTTGTTTCACAGGAGAAAGACGATAACATCGTTGTTTAATTGGAGGAGTATCACCAGTATCAATATGATGACTAATAAGATGTGTGCGGCCAAGTACTCCTCTACTTTCGAAGGATATAGCCTTAAATCGTGTAATCATATCATCAGCGATAGTTTTTTGCTCTAAAGAGAGATGATTATAAGGAAGTATTTGTTTAGAAGTTTCCGTAACCACTGAACATTTAATATTTGGCTTAAATGCCGAAGAAAGTATGTGTGGAACAAGGTTAAATTTTTTCCAAAAGTCGACTCCTAAGATAATTGAAGGAGATATATTTGGGAATACGTAGGCTTGAATTATATGAGTTTGATTATCATATCTAATCGGAATGTCAATTGAGCCAATGGATTTACATTTATGATTACTGGCAGTAGCAATCGTTATTGGAAAAGACTTGGATAACGTGAAGCCTAATTTTAAAATTTCTAAATGAGAGTTATTACCAAGTATTGTAATAGAACTTCCACTATCTAGTAAACCGGAAAATATTATGTCACTGATAGAAATATCAATAAAAGGACGATTAAAATCCCTTTCATTATCATATAGTGAAGCTATTTTATAACAAAGAAAAAAGTTTTTAATTGTTTGTAACCAATCATGCCAGTCTGATTGATTAAAGTTTTTATTACCCAAGTCGTTGTTTAGTTTTTTGAGTTGTTAGTTTTATTACAGTTAGGACAATCCGTAGATTTAACATCTTTTAAACCACATCTAAAACAAATTATCAGTGTACGAGGTTGCGAGCAATTAGTTAGTGTATGACCGTTAATGCGGCAGCGTACACAAAAAGCATTATTATTAATTTTATTAATTGTATTAACTTTATAGTTAAAACGATTAAAGTTTGTTCTAGGAGGAAACGTGTTAGAAGTAGAGGGCTTAGGAGATTTATAATTAAATTCAACAGTTAAAGGATTATTTGTAGTTTGAGGTTCGTTGAAACGTTTCTCTTTGTCTAAAAATTCTTCATATTTTTGACAACATGAAATTAGCGTATGGATTGAATTTATATTATTATTCGCGATATAAGGTGAATAGCAAGGTCGGATGTTACGAATAATGATCTGTAGTTTTTTAGTTTCCGATAGTTTTTCTGAAAGTCTGGAAAACATGCCCGTCAGTATGGAAACAAAAATAACTATAGGTTCATCTTTGCCTTGAGTTCGTTTATTAATGGCTTCTAATAATTTATAGTCATAGTCAAAACCGCTAAAGTCTGCAATTAAAGCTTCGCAAAGTTCATCCCAAGATAACAAAGAGTCGCGTTTAAAACGGTACCAGTGTAAAGCGTTATCGGTAAGTAATTCGAACGCATGATCCAATAATTTGTTTGAAGAAATATTCCTAGAAATACTAAATTCTTGAATTTTCTGGATAAACGAACGCGGACAAGAGTTTCCGTCGTATTTTATTCGTTTTAATTCGTTAAGGGAGTTATTGGGAATAGTGTTTAAAGGTTGAGACTGAATGTCGGGAAGCATAGTATGAAACACTGTCTCATTGGGACTGTTAGGAGTTGAAGAGGGACGGTGAACTGTTATTGGTTGAGGGTTGATATCGTTGGAAACAGTGGATAAGGAATTAAATTTTGATTCTAAGTTGAAAAATCTCTCTTTGATTTGAGATAAACGACTTACCTCAGAGGAATCCGAATCAATATCGATTCTTTCTAGTCGATGAAATAGATGATTGATATAAGTTTGAATTTTTTTATAGAGTCTAAGATTGCCTTGTTCTAACAATAGTATTTTTGGTTCGATATATTTTAAGATGGTAGTAATTTCATCTAAATCAGTTTTAACGTCCAATATCGAGTCTAAAATATCTTCAGAAGGAGTAAGAGGTGCAAGTTGAAGAATTTGTTTTTTAAGCTGTATAACTGTATCTTTTGGTTCTTCTAATCTTATTTTTATTTCATATTCTAGCTCAGCCTTGTTTAAAAGTTCAAAGAAAATTATTCTATTCATGACTTAAAACGAATGTATCAAGATTAAGGGGATAAAATTGAGTTTGGGAGTAAAAGAGGGTTAATCAATGCAAAAGAAAATTCTAACTAACTCAAAAAAAAAATATTTAAAGAGCCCACGATACTAGACCTATTCTGATCAAATAAAAAAAATATTATATAAATGTGCGAGGATAGTGCAGTATTTGTAGTGGGTGTAACGTAGTGTTTAGGGTTTGTATAAACGTCCACAGAATATTCTTCTGTATCAGTCGTGAAGTGTCCCAGCAACCAACTTGGGAGTGTCCACGAGTGGATTTAAACACACCAAGCGACTACTGGGTACGATTACCAGAGGGTAAACGTAGTGTTGTGCAAGTCTGTGGGATGCAGTGTAGAAATGTTTTGGTAGAGAGTTAAGTATATAAGATTAACGATTATGGGATATTGTCCAATAGCCGTGGTAGTGTGAGCCAAACCCCAACTTGCAAGAGACCCCGAGAGGTTTTAAGAACACTTACAAGTGAAGAATGGATGCCAATTACCAGTGGGTAAAAGGAATGTATGTAGAGGTGTAGTGTAAAATGATGTTCAGTATGAAGAAGTGTAGAGATGAGTAAAGCAGTCTTCAAGAGGAGGGCTGAGGAGGAAAAATAGGTTAGTTAGCATAAAGTCAAAGTCAAAATAAGAAACCAAAATGAAATCTAGTGATAGTGTTTTTTAGAATTTTGAGAGGGTGAAATGGGTTCGAATTGATGAGTGGGGCGCCAAATGTAACGAACAACTCGACCCTAACTACATAAAAGATGAAATTATACTTGTTACATATACTTTAATAAATGAAATATAAAATACAGGTCGGAATATAAAAATAACACAATAAGGTTCACGCAACACTGAAGTTAATAGGCTTGAATTGAAGTCCGGAGGAGGAGGTGGAGAAAAAAAGTCTTCAGGCGTGGAAGGGACACTTTAGAGTGCCAGTCTCCTTCGACAAAGCTCGACGTAAAATCTCCAGGTTACTCAGCAGAGTGCAGACGTAGAATTGTTAGGTGTTTGTTGATAAAACACGGACGCCGTATCCTCAGGCAGATGGTTAGTGAAACGGGTCCAGACGCACAATCCGAGGCAGATGGTTAGTGAAATAGGTCCAGACGCGGAATCCCAGGCAGATGGTTTGTGAAACAGGTCCAGACGCGGAATCTGCATCAGGTGCTTCAGACTTTTCTTTTATAGGAAAATATTCCTTTTCCATAATTAATTTTAGGTGATTTTTGAAGTTTCAGAATTGTTTTTTCTTCATTCTGACATCTCATCTGCCAGTCATAAAACCAGCCTGTGTGTTCAGCCAAGACGTATTAAAACCTCCACGATCGAGTATGAGCGTGTCCTTATTAATTATTGTAGATGTCGAAATTCAGTTAGTAATCCGTAATTATATAGAACATACAATATTTCAGCTAAACCTATTGATAAAAATAATTCAAGTTATATAAACCAAAAAGTAATCTTCATAGACTAAAAGAGAAAATTTAATGACAGTTTGACAATTGACTTGTGTCACAACAATGGAAAATTGTAAACAATAAATGTTTTTTTAAAGATATTATAAAAGAAATCGTTTTAGAACGATTCGTAAAATGCTAGCAAATAAAAGGATATGATACGGGACATGAATGAATGAATGATGAACAATGTTGTAAGTATAAGTAGCATATACTATAGGATTTCTTAACCTCTTGCATTAATTTGCATAATAGGTGCGCTCCATTTAATTCTAGTTTAGGCAATGTTGCTGTTTTTCTGTGTTCAATTTTAGATTTAGCAGCGACAAGTGTAACGTCTGTTGATGGGCGAACTCGTGCGTAAATAACATACGCATAGGCATCCAGGGAGGCGTCACTGAAGCCATGTAGTTCTATAGCTTGTCTTCCGTCAAATCTGAGCCATCTTGGTACTTCACACAAGTTTATCGCCCTTATGTCCGCTTGTATTTTGCACCATTCTTTGTGTATGTTGTGGGGAACTTCGTCGTCGCATTGTAATTTGACCTCCCACATTTTTTGGAATAGTAACTTTAATTTTGTTGATAAGGGAGCCAGCCAGCCAAGTGGGTCAAACAATTTTGATATTTCAGTTAATAAGCTGCGTTTTGTATGTTTCTTGTTGACGCTTGAAATCGAACATTGGAAAGTAAATTTGTCCTGTGTCGAATTCCAGCATAGGCCCAATGTTTTCGATGTTTGATCCGTTTTGAAGTTGAAGACAGTGTTTTCATTGTTATGTTGGGTTGTTGCATTTTCCAAGACTGCAGGTTCGTTCAATGGTATGCGATCCGTGAACGAGATCATCGACGTAAAATGACTCCTCCACTACCTTTGAAGCTTCCGGGAAATTTTGACGCTCGTCCTCCGCCAGTCTTCGTAGTGTCATTATGGCCCGAAACGGCGCTGCTTTGGTGCCATAAGTAACTGTGGTGAGCTGATATGAAAGTAACGGTTGTTCCAGTGATTTTCGCCAGACAATCTGTTGTAGGCTTTGGTCACAGTGGGCCACAAAAATTTGCCTGTACATCTTTTCAATATCAGCTGTGTAAGCATACTTGTACTGCCTCCACTGTATTAATATTGCTTGTTAATCTTGCTGTAGGTTTGGGCCCTTGTATATGAGATCGTTTAAGCTCCAACCGGTAGTTGTTTTTGCGGAGGCATTAAACACAACCGTCGCCTACAAGTCGCCTTGGTCTTTGATATCTTCGGAATCCCAAAACTGTCTCATATCCTCCAGATTGTTCAATACCATTCCTCCTAGCATGATCTGGGTGTAAATATCTGCTCCAAATAGCAGATCTACTGGTCAGCTGGTTTTGAATTCCGGATCCGCCAAGTTGATATTTTGTATTTGAGGCCATTACGGTTTTGTAAAGGTTTTGTTCGGTAGATTCTTGATTAAGTTCTGCAGACAGAGCTGCATGAAATTGTTATCATGCCCTTGCAATTGCTCTCCTTCTCTCCAACTCCAAAGACAACTCCTTTACATTTCTTGAGTTTGATCCCAAGAAGTTGAGCTGCTCGTTCTGTTATCAGTGATATTTGAGACCCTTGATCTACCAGAGCTCGCATGTTGTACTGAGTTCCATCAGCTCCGTCAACCTTAACTAGTGCGGTCGCTAATAGGATCTCCGAAGCTTCTTCATCATTTTGAGAGACATGAGATGATGAATTCGTTTGGTTTTGTTCATTGTTTTTTGATGCAGCGTCGTGCAATAACGTATTATGCTTAGCTTTGCACTTACGACATCGGTTGTTAGACGTAATTTTTTTGCCTTTATGGCTGTACAGACAGACTTGCAATTTGTTAATTGTGTTAAGTTTTACGTCATTCGACATTTCAAAAAACTTGGCACAAAAATAGAGGCCATGCTCGTCGTTGCAGAGTGGACACGTAAACGTTGACGCATGGAACGATTTCGTAACCTTGTTGTTACTAGCCGCTTGATTCTTGTTGTTATGATAGCTGTATTTCTTGATATGTGATGCTTCTTGATTCTGGTTTGTTGCAGAACTTGACTTCTGATGGTTGTCTTGTTTACGCTGCGACGATTCCATTGAAGTAAACTTCGCCTCTAGGTAGTTTACGAAATCCTTTAACACCGGTAATTCTCGCGAGTTCTTCAGTGATTCAATGTAGTTTTTGTGTCAAAATGTGCACTAAAAGAGGATCCCAGGTTGTGACATCCACTTCTAAGTTCTTGATAGCGTGCAAACATTCTATTGTGACGTCATGTATTTTCTTGATTGGTGCTAATGACTGTTGTTGCATAGTAGGTAGATCGAAGAGCATGTTGATATGTGATGTAAATATAAGTTTTTGGTTGTTGTAGCGATTGTGAGAATGTCCCAACACGCTAGATAGCTGTCCGAGCTTATTTGTAAGTGTTGTATCAGTCTTTCAGCTTCTTCTTGGACCTTGCTTTTCAAAAATTGCATCTTCTGCGCATTTTTACAAAGATGTATTGTTATGGATGGCTTCCGTGAAATACTGGTATCTCTAACTTTGGTGTTGTTCTTTCTCTATAAGCTCCGGACCTCATCTTGGTGTTTAATGCTTTCTTCAGATCGATATATTGGTTTTCGAATCTTGTACTCGTATAGCGCTCTTCATATACTGCGTTTTTGGCCCCGTTGAGTTCGCACTCGATTTCCCAATGGAGACTGTCAATAGCAGACCGCTTGTAACGTTTGCAACGCATCCTGGATGGAATTCCCATTTTTCTGTGATAAATTCCACTTGAATGTTTGCGACAGCTCTCATAAAGGCCTTGAAGTTCGCCGATTGTTTGCGTAATAGGTCGTCCAGTTTACTGTTGGAACCCGTGTCCCTCTTGTTCGGGCTTTGTTGTTGCCGAGGAGACGATTGATCTTGTTGGTCTCAATAGTGTTACTGGTTTCTTCTTCCTCCTCGCTGTCTGGTTGCTCTTGTAATTTCTTGTTCGATGTACCTGCTTTATCTTGTTCAGAGGCACTTTCAAACGGTGTTGGTTGCACCGCCGATCCCCGTAGGTGACACACCTCCCGACTAAGTAAGCCCCCACGATGCGGCGGAGGTAGAGAGGCACGCGGTGGTACCGCAGTGCCTCCCGTATGCAGCTCCAGGGCAGGGTGTTGAAGGCGTTGGAGATGTCCAAGGACACCGCCACCAACACCCCGCCCCGGGACACTGTTTCCTCCGCCAGGACTCTCACCCTCGACACAGCGTGGATGGTAGAGCGCCCATGCCGAAAGCCGAACTGGCTCTCGTCCAGGTCCGGGCGCTCTCCGCACAAGTGGCCGACGAGGCGGGCTGCGAGTAAGCGCTCGAACAGCTTGCCCATCTCGTCGAGCAGCACTATAGGCCGGTACGCAGACGGCGAGTCGGCAGGGCGCCCCGCCTTCCTGAGCAGGACCAGACGTCCAATCTTCCACAGACTGGGAAACTGGCCCCGCTCAAGGCACGCTGTGTAGAGTCCTCTCAGTTGGGGCTCCAACTCCTTCAGAGCGAGGGCCAAAGCAAGGCCGTGAATTCCGTCGGGCCCCGGAGCCACGTTCTTGGCCCGGAGCCGCATCACGGCCGCCCTCATCTCTGCCTGTGTCACCTCTGGGAAGCTGATGGCGTTCTCCTCCTCCTCCTCTGCACACTCTGCGGCTGCGGGCAAAGCCATCGGCGGCGGATCATGCTCCGCTTTTACCGGGAAGAGGGCTGCTACCACTTCCTCCAGCAGCTCGGGTTGGAGTCTCTCCGTATGTGGGGGCGCCGCGGCTCGAAAATGCCCTTGAACCGCTTTATACGGGCGCCCCCACGGATCCCCGTCCAGAGTCTCCAACATCCTCTCCCGGGATCGCGTCCTGGCCTCGTCGATGGCCAGCCACAGTCTGCTTTGCCGCGCGGTACACCTCATACCGCGCGGCCTCCTCCTCGGGTACCCGACGACGTCTCCTCCGGTAGCGGGTGTACCGGCGTCTCACCACCACGCATGAGACGCGCAGCTGCGCGATCTCGGCGGACCACCAGTACACCTGGCGCCTTGCACCCTATGCGTGGGCGCGGGGCATGGACGCGTCGCATAAAGAGCCCCCGGCAGCCTTGGCAACCCCTCTCTTATTTTTGCTGCTGGCAGGAGCGCTGCAGGCCTTACCGCCCGCTCTGTGCCCAGCGGGCCTCCCTGCAGCTGTACAGAGGCTGCAGTTTGGCGCCGCGGAGCACTGGGCCGCCTTGTGGCCGGGCTGACCGCAGCGATAGCACTGCTCGCTGCGGTCAATTGCAGCGGTTCACCGTGCCCTAACATGCCCAATGTCCAGGCATCGGTAGCACCGCAAGGCCCTGGGCTGCAGCAGCTTCACCCTCGCCGCAACCCACCCCACCAACAGACGCCCACCGTCAGCGACCTTATTTGCCGCCGCCACCGGGCACCGCACCCAAATCGTGCCGAGCCCAGAAGCGTCGGCGCGTATGTCGCCCGTCCGCACGTCTCCTGGCAGACATCCACCGACGTTTGGTGGCCAGGATGTCCGCCCTTTCCCCGCTAGAGGCACCTGACACCTCGAGCAGCCGCGCCCCCGTAATCGACGGCCTCATTCTGAAGCCGGACGGTGTGCCAAGGTCGGGGAACGCGACGTTGGCCCTCGCCTGTGTCAGGACCGTCTTGTAAGTGACGCCCCCTTCTAGGCTCCGGGCTGCAGCGTAATAACTACAGCCACGGAGCGTGGGGCTGACCTTAGGCGGTCCTTGTGCCTTCTTCAGTCCAAGTTCTTCCTGTCCCAGCCATCCTTCTTGATGTTGATGCCGACTTGCTTAATGTTTTCGTAAAGTTCGCGCTGATTCTCGTAAGTGTTTGCTGATGACGTCATGTTGCCAAACTTTCCGACGAATTGACGAACCTTTGCTTTGAGAAGTAGGCTTTTGCTCACTCACACTCCTGGTTCTTGGTATTGTGCAACCTTTCTCTTCTACGATATGCGCCTTCTCAATTGATTACTGGGGCGACTCGCTTGTGAGAGACCAGTTCAACCGATTCGCGACCGTAAAAGATATAAATCACACAACACTTAATGGCTCGAAGGGCCAAATTTTTCTTTTTTTTTTTAAAAACGTTGCCCCACACTAGGAATTACTCCTGTATCGTGGGTGCGTTCACAAACATGAAAAATCACATACACAAGACACCCAGACCCGGAGCAACTATTTGTAGGTCATACAAATATTTGTTCCGTTCGGGAATCGAACCCGCGACACGCAGCGCAGCAGCCGATCGCTCAACCACTGCGCCAACCGTGCCGACAAATGGTGGGCCCTTGCATTACAGTGTAACGAGTTTTTTTACACCGTTACATGTATTGATGATTGTAGTCGATTTCGGAACGATTTCTTAATTTTATTTTTTTATCTGTGATACATTTCGTATGACATTTTTGGACGTCAAAATTGGACTTCACTTTTGCGATCTTTGTTGGTCAAGTGACATGTCTCTTGATTTTTCCTGAATGGAATCGTAACTAATCTAGTTTATTGTGGCGCTTTAATGCCCTAATCCTAAACCAAAGGACCCGTGGAATGGTCCCGGTGGATATTTCGATCCGATTTTTGGTAAGTTGCTCTTTTCGAGAGAAAATTTCCTTCGACGATGGCGGTTCGTTTGTGACCATCTTACGGTTTTTCGCAGGTTTCCTCGTCGCCTCCCTACGTCTTGATACCAAATATCTTCACGGTACACCGAGGGAGACGCGAGTTTATATACCTGGAATAAGCGGTAAGTTTTTCGTTGGTCGATGCGTCCCCGCGTGTCCGAGTTCGGAGTGAAATCACATCTCAGAGTTCCTTTTTGTCCACAGCCTACAATTGTGGGTGCTTATTCCACCTTTACTTCAATAAATTTGTACTGGCCTTCCACGGGGACTGATTACCTGAGAGGTACCACCTTCCGGCTCTCGGGGTCAAGCTTCAAGTTACATATTTTTTATATTTTTTTTCTATAGAACATAACAGCCTTCAGCTGCGAATTTAAAGATGCAATGATGATATAGCAAGTAAACTTTATATTAATATAATAGTATACATTAGGCTAAAGGTACAATAAACTGGGAACGTTCAAGGTAGTGAGTCTTTTAATCACCATTGACATCCACAGGCCCCCATCCTAAGATTAATGGTCCAATCTCTCCAACTTTATTTATCTGGCTATCTATTAATAGTGTGTCGCTCCACGGCGCCCGAAATTTAATTTCTTACAATAACATACTTTTTTTTAGGAGATCACACACACACACACACACCTATTCTTTTAATTTTTAATATTACATTTGGCTTCCCAATTAGGGACCGTATTATCCATTAAAAATTTTATTATTACATTTGTCGCTCAAGCGAACAGGGACTTGAATTTAGCTTACTTATTTTGTTATTGATTCATTGCATCTTGATATTTTGTAGTAACACATTATTGTACAATGTTGTAATTTAAAACTTAAATTCTTTGGATGTTTGCTTTTAAGTAAACAGTATTTTCTACTAACATTATTGTATTTTGTACTATTGTGTATGTTAAATGTTTATGGTTACAGCATTACTTCTTCTTTTCTCTTACAAAACCAACATTTTGTATGGTAAGACAGTTTGTTTTATCTAAGTGTCTCAACAGTGTAAATTAAGTGCGGTGAAACTTTGTTTCATATTTAATCTAAAGCAAACTTTAGTTTAACTAAGTAATCTTACTTTTAGTAACTTGAATTGATCTTGTAAATTGTTACTGCATTTTTTAAACTTGAAATTTTCATCAAAACAAACTTGAACATATCTTTTTAACCTCAAGTATTTTACAACTTTGGAAGTTTTTGTTTCATATTTAATCTTAAGTAAACTTTGGTTTAACTTGGTAACCTTACTTTAAGTAGTTTAAAATTATCCTGTAAATTATTATTGCATCTTTTTACTTGATAGTTTCATCAAAACAAAAAAAAACTTAGAAAATATTTTACACTTACCCTCAAATATTTCACTTTTTTTTTAAATTTACGTCTTGCTTTGCTCATCAATTTTCGTTTAGTTTATTCATGATGGCTAATGAAGACCAGTCTTTTCCGCCTATTGCTAAAGACCACATAGAATCTGATGGCGCTTGCGCAGATCCTAATGTTGCACAAACTGCTCCGGACATGATTAATTTGACAGAAGTACCACACCCTTTTGATCATATTGAAAGGATTGCACACTCTTCCTCAGCTTTTGCTTTGCACGCTCTGCCTTCGTTTAATTCTATGAATGCTTTGGTTATCTTGTGTTGGAGAGTTTATTACTGAAGTTGAAGAATATTTTATACAACATTTTGAAGAAATTTTGTTAGTTGGTTCAAATAGTTGTATTTTGGGTTCAAATAGCCATGACAATTTTTACAGTTAGGTTATAAAATAAATTCTGTTTTTAGTAATGCTTATAATTATTGGTATCACTGAATTACCTGTAACTTGTGATAATTTAACTAAAAAGTTTAATTTTCATATTATCCCTTCTTTTCAACTTGATTTCATTTTAGATTTTGCTTTTTGGTTAAGATTCGATTTGGCTTTTAGGTCTTAGCAATCCTAGTGGACGCTTAGCACGTTGGGCTGCTAGAATTTCTCAATTTACTTTTGATATAGTTCATAAAAAAGGTTCTTTACATTTAGTCCCAGACGCTTTGTCTCGTATTGAAATAGCTGCTATAGGAATCTCTGAAAATAATTTAGTCTTACCCGATGATGATATTTATGATCCTTGGTATAAAAAAGTATTTATTAATTGTCAAAAGTCTCCTTGCAGATATAAGAACTTTAGAGTAGAAAATAAAGCCTTATATAAGTTTTGTAAAAGTAAGTTTGATCCCAATAGTAATCTTAATTGGAAGATTGTTATTCCTAAAGAACACATATTAGATACAATTCGTTCTAATCATGATGATATTAATTCTGGACACTTAGGTATTCATAAAACTTTAAATAAATGAAAACAACACTATTTTTGGAAAGGGATGTTTAATGATGTTCAAAAATATATTCTTGCTTGTGATACTTGTAAAGCTTATAAACATACCACTCAACCTCCTTTTGGTATTATGGTTAACCCTAAAAAAGTTGATCGTCCTATGTTGATGCTTTCAGTAGACATTATAGGTATATTGCCTAAATCTTATTCTGGACATAAATATATTCTTTCAGTTGTTGATGTTTTCACTAAATACTGCTGGATTTTTCCTATGATAAATGCTACTACTAGAGTAATAAATAAACTTTTTGAAAAATAAATATTTCTTAAATTTGGTTGTCCCAAAATAATTGTTTGTGATAATGGTACACAATTCACTTCTAAACATTTTGTAGAGTTTTTGAAGGGTTTTAACATTAATAAAATATTTTATAATACTTTATACACGCCTCAAAATAATACTGTTGAGAGATATAATAAAACTGTTGAAACTTGCATAGCTTGTTTTGTCAAAGATGATCATAGAACTTGGTCTAAATATTTACCTAGTATTCAACTAGCTTTGAATAATAGTGTTAATCTGGCCACAGATTTCACACCTAATTTTTTGATGTTTGGTAGAGAACTTATTTTTGATGCTTCTTTACATCGTTTTAGTAATTCTATCGATAACATAGATGAACTGGAAATTTCCAATAGAGTTCACTATGCCGATTCTCTCAATTCACTTAGTAATATTTTTGTTAAAGTACAAACTCATTTATTAAAAGCTTATCAGCGTAATGCTCGCTATTATAACAAAGGTCGCAAAGTCATTTCTTTTGATGTGGGTGATGTCGTGTGGAGAAGAAGTTTCGTTCAATCTCATGCACCTACTTATTTTTCGGCAAAACTTGCTCCTAAGTTTATTAAATGTAAAATTATTGAAAAGATTTCTGATAATGTTTATATTCTGAAAGACCTTAATAAGGGAACGACTGGTCGTTATCATGTTAAGGATATAATTAAATTTTAATTTGGTTTCCCATTGTTAATCTTGATTTTGATGATTTTGATTGAAGGCTGCTTTTGATAGTGTGATGCACGTTGGGATGGATGATAGGTTATAGGCAGTTTGAATGAAGATGTATGTTAGGTAACTTCTTATAAAATGTATTAAATCTTGATTTAACATTCTAAATTACAACTTAGGACATTTTTTATAAACTTCTTCAACCCACACAGATACATTTTCCATATCGAAAGATCTTATTATTATACTATTATTATCATGTATATATATTTTTTTAAACAGTCTTGTATGCAATTTTCCTTTGTAAATTTTTGCATGCAATTCCTGAATTGGTGCCTACTACCTTTGTACGTTTTGTTTACACTTGTAGAGGTTTACCTATTTTTTTTATCATTGTGCTCCTATAGTGACTCTGTCACCCGGAATGTTTCGCGGTGCACTTAGGAAGAACACAGTGATTTCTTTTTTTGTTTGTGCCCGGAAAGTTGGTGGAGTTGAGCCGATCACAACATTTTTTTTGTTTGTGCCCGGAAAGTTGGTGGAGTTGAGCCGATCACAACATTTTTTTTGTTTGTGCCCGGAAAGTTGGTGGAGTTGAGCCGATCACGACATTTTTTTTCCTTTGCATCTTTAGAGATGTGAAGGTTC
The DNA here is from genome assembly GCA_963555695.1 of Dasypolia templi. Lineage (NCBI taxonomy): Eukaryota > Metazoa > Arthropoda > Insecta > Lepidoptera > Noctuidae > Dasypolia > Dasypolia templi. The sequence continues at coordinate 741,816 of OY743148.1, read as the reverse complement.
TTAACTGTTTCTCACAGTTATAATTTGTTCCTGTTAGTCAGTGGCGATGGTGCCTAACTGCACTCATAGAATTTTTTGGATTAATCTCGTTAAACAGCGGCCTTTGCGCTTAACTCTGTACTCGAATTAATATTCTTTTTATCCTGTTACATTAAACATATACTTGCTAGTCGGCGGCTATGGTGCCTAACCGAACTCTTATTAGTATTTTTTTGTTTGTTTGTAAAGCTTTATACTTGCTAGTCGGCGGCTATAGTGCCTAACCGAATTTGTATTGGTATTTTTTTTGTGTCTTTTTAGAATTTTATACTTGTTAGTCGGTGGCGATGGTGCCCAACCGCACTCAATTGGGTATAGTTCTGTTGTATTGTTTTACAGTGTTAAGCGACTGCTGCACTTAACTGATTCTATAGTAGAACTCGGATTTAACTTGTTAGTCAGTGGCGAAGGTGCTTAACTGTACTCTTGTGGTTCTTTTGACATTATGGGTCGGTTGTGCTAGTATTTAGTCTGCACCTGTAAGTGTTGTTTGTATACACGCTGTTTATATTTCCTGTTTTTTTGGGAAACTGTTCGTTTTACCTTGATCGTTGTTTTTTTTGGCATAAAAGAAATTGCTTTCTTTTATTTTTTTCGGGGAGGGATGTAATGTAACGAGTTTTTTTACACCGTTACATGTATTGATGATTGTAGTCGATTTCGGAACGATTTCTTAATTTTATTTTTTTATCTGTGATACATTTCGTATGACATTTTTGGACGTCAAAATTGGACTTCACTTTTGCGATCTTTGTTGGTCAAGTGACATGTCTCTTGATTTTTCCTGAATGGAATCGTAACTAATCTAGTTTATTGTGGCGCTTTAATGCCCTAATCCTAAACCAAAGGACCCGTGGAATGGTCCCGGTGGATATTTCGATCCGATTTTTGGTAAGTTGCTCTTTTCGAGAGAAAATTTCCTTCGACGATGGCGGTTCGTTTGTGACCATCTTACGGTTTTTCGCAGGTTTCCTCGTCGCCTCCCTACGTCTTGATACCAAATATCTTCACGGTACACCGAGGGAGACGCGAGTTTATATACCTGGAATAAGCGGTAAGTTTTTCGTTGGTCGATGCGTCCCCGCGTGTCCGAGTTCGGAGTGAAATCACATCTCAGAGTTCCTTTTTGTCCACAGCCTACAATTGTGGGTGCTTATTCCACCTTTACTTCAATAAATTTGTACTGGCCTTCCACGGGGACTGATTACCTGAGAGGTACCACCTTCCGGCTCTCGGGGTCAAGCTTCAAGTTACATATTTTTTATATTTTTTTTCTATAGAACATAACAGCCTTCAGCTGCGAATTTAAAGATGCAATGATGATATAGCAAGTAAACTTTATATTAATATAATAGTATACATTAGGCTAAAGGTACAATAAACTGGGAACGTTCAAGGTAGTGAGTCTTTTAATCACCATTGACATCCACAGGCCCCCATCCTAAGATTAATGGTCCAATCTCTCCAACTTTATTTATCTGGCTATCTATTAATAGTGTGTCGCTCCACGGCGCCCGAAATTTAATTTCTTACAATAACATACTTTTTTTTAGGAGATCACACACACACACACACCTATTCTTTTAATTTTTAATAATACATTTGGCTTCCCAATTAGGGACCGTATTATCCATTAAAAATTTTATTATTACAACAGTCATAGATTAAATTAATAAAATCTTTAAGAAAAAGTGATGATCTTTTTTTAAGTTTAAAGAAACCCTATAATTCTATTACTCCACAGACATTGAGCAGATGGATAAAATCTAACTTAAGTAGTAGTGGAATTGATGTGTCCATTTTAACTGCACATAGCACTAGACACGCCTCAACTTCTAAATCTTACCAACTTGGAGCTTATATGTAATCCGAAAAACAGCAGGCTGGAACGATAATTCTAAAACATTTGTAAAATTTTATAATAAGACAATATCTGACGTGAGTAAAACGATTCTTTTGCGAAAAGCATTTACAGCAGCAATACAGATTGACTACATAAACGAGTATCATTATTAATGAGCTGAAAATAACGAAATTTTTGTTATATTGTATTATTCTTCTCTCTAATATATAATCCCTTCGGACAAAGCCTTCGTATAATTATGTTATGTGTGTGTTATGTTCTTAAGTTCGTTTAATCTTTAACTATCGCTATCCTCCCCGGGAACCTATTTTAAATGACCGACAAAAAATTGTTGAATATCGCTAAAAGATATTTACACTATCATTTTGATAATGTGAAATTTATGGACGACAAAGTTTTTGTGTCTGTATCAGACAAAAACTTTATTTATATCTCTTTAACGTAGGTACATACTAACAACAAAAGCTACAATGAAGGAAACGGTCTTCCTAACAGACGAAGTGGGCGTATCTCATGCGGTGTTGTGTTTGGGGGTGGATGAATACCGCTAGGCCCATGGAAATATGCGAAGTCACTGGTCGTATCGAGTGTCGATTACGTGGACATCTTAAAAAATGTCTTTCTTCCGACCGGTAAAGTTGTTTATCCCGATGGCCACGAATCGAATTTGTACAGAACAGAAGTTCCATCCACAATGCGAGAAGGGTCCAGGTGTGGATAGCTTAATACGAAGATTTACATTTAATTAAACTCCCGCCAAGAAGCCCTGACCTATACCCCATAGAAAATGTATGGGGTTTAATAGACGCGAGTTAGATCAGTCACCGTTTGCAAGATGTAATTGATGCCAATGGAACTGTTTACATGATAACATTTTATTTATATCTAAGTTTGTATAGAACTATAAGATCATTTTATAGCTTACAATATTTTGAACCATTGTCACTGCCATTGTCATTAGTGAACTCCACTTTACCAAAAAATTGAGTGTCATATTTTAGGTGCCTTGGCTACATGGCAAATGAGGACTTGAATGATGAAAGTGACATAGAAAAGGGAGCGAAGAGCGTTGTCGATCCGATGTAATATGCTGGTCCGTAGGTTTGCACGATGTACTAGAGAAGTAAAACTCACTCTGTTCAAGGCACCAGTTGCCAGTAATTCTACACGAACAGCCTGTGGGTTAGACATGCGCAGAGGGCCTACAACCGTACAACATCTTCGTGGACAATATAACACTTTTAGGGCGCTGTTGGGGCTCTCGCGGTTCTGTAGCGAATCGGGCATGTTTGCTGAAGCAGATACAGATAGCTTTCAAGCTTTTATGCGAAAAAGAACAGCATCCCTGATGCGAAGGATTCGGCGGAGCACCAACAGCGTTTTGAGGTTGATAGTGAATAGGTAAGTCTGATTGCTCGTTTCTGGGGCACTGGACCCGTATGCAGAGCTACAGGGCTGCCGCGTGGCGCAGCGGGAAGCGGACATAGTTAAAGGCTCATGAATTAGTTTTATTTTATTTATTTTAACAACCTTCGCTTTGTCAAATCGTGACCGTCGGCCGATTTATCAATTGGGGTTTTAGGGATATGAGGAACAGGGTGTAAAGTTCACTCATACTCGTGGAAAAGGGAGGATTTGTGTGACGACTGTGTGATGCGTTGTTCGCATGTGGCGGTGTAGATGCCGCCACATCACTCCCCTCCGGAGACCGGAGGTCGGTAGTGGACTAAGTCACAAGACTTCTCATCTTGCGATGCTTGCCAATGCCAGTTGGGTTCCAGTGGGTTGGAACCGGATATCGCATAGTTCGCGGTGAGTCGGAACTGTCTGCGAAGATGCCCCAGTGAGTCGGGGTGGCTGACTGCTGGAGTCGACCAGGAGAGGGATTAAGCAGTCTGCTTGTGGACCGGCCGAATACGCAGTGTGCTGAGCCAAGGTTGCTGATGAGGCTGAAGGTGATGACCAGGTATGCGCTTGCGCTGCATGCTGATGGTCAGGACAACCATTCAAGCCGTTGTTGCTGGCTGGCTGTGTGACCTGCGGGAGTGATGATGATGACGTCACGCTGAAGTAGTTGCACGAAGGCTGCGCTGACGTTCATACTCGGGGTCACCAGTGAAGAGATGATGTTCATCACGTCGGGGTCACCAGTTTAGGGATATGAGGAACAGGGTGTAAAGTTCACTCATACTCGTGGAAAAGGGAGGATTTGTGTGACGACTGTGTGATGCGTTGTTCGCATGTGGCGGTGTAGATGCCGGCCACAGGGTGATTTTCTAGTGAGTGTAGCTGACCCCGAAAAACAGTAATAATAATAATATAATAATAAATTGTATATTTTTTGTACACTTAAAAAGAACATTCTTAAGTACAAGGATTAAAAAGCAATTGTACATCAGAGTCACTTTAAATGGCGAACTGCTGCCTCCTAAACTAGGCCAGAAGCCTGTGTTTTAGGAGCCAAAGTTCCTCCAGGTCTAATGGCATACAACTGGTATGTCATGCAAGTACTTTAGAAACAATAACTTAAATTAAACAAACAATGCCTTATTAAAACACAGTATTAGTTAAAATGGGGCATACACGAATTGGTTCTCCATCTCGAGGGGTGTTAGACAGGGTTGTGTAGCGTCACCGTGGCTGTTCAACCTGTACATGGATAACTGTCTGAAGGATTTGAAAGAGGGTGAATGTGGATTGACGATGAATGAGTTGCCTGTTAAATGCCTGCTCTATGCAGACGATCAAGTGCTACTTGCATCGTCAGCAGAACAGTTGCAAGACATGGTGACTGTGATGGATGAAGCATATAAGAGGAAAGGAATGAATATAAATGTGAACAAGACGAAAGTCATGGTGTTTGAAAGAGAAGAGGATGTATCGGTGTGTGATGTGAAAATAAATGGTAAGAGTATGGAGCAAGTAAGTGAGTTCGTATATTTGGGGAGTCTGTTTACAAGGGATGGAACGATTGATGGAGATGTCGAAAGGAGAGTGAATGCGGGAAATAAAGTGAATGGTGCTACACATGCAATTGTGACCAACCAGTTGATGCCCAAGAAGGCACGACTGGCTGTTCACAATAGTGTGCTGGTGCCTACGCTTATGTATGGAAGTGAATGTTGGGTGTGGCAAAAGAAGCATGAAAGCAGAATAAATGCTGTGGAAATGCGTTCCTTGCGGAGCATGTGTAGTGTGACTTTGAATGATAGGCTGAGGAATGATGTGATAAGGCAACGGTGTGGTTTAAAAGAAGATGTAGTGACAAAAATTGAAAAGAGTATGCTTAGATGGTTTGGTCATGTTGAGCGGATGAATGAATGGAGACTAACAAAAGGTATTTACAAGGCAGATGTGAGTGGAAACGTCGGGAGGAGACGCCCTAGGAAGACATATAGTGACCTTATTGGTGATGTTCTTCAGAAAGGTCCGGTGCGAAGTACTCTCAACCGGCGCTCGTGTATGACCAGATGTATGAACGTAAACGAGGCAAAAGGAGTATGTAAGGAACGTAGCAGGTGGCGTTCTGTGGTTTTTCGCCTACCCCCAATGGGAAGAAGGCGTGAGTTTATGTATGTATGTATTAGTTAAAATTAGGAGACAATTGTAATAAGATTCTCGGTTTCGTCATACGTTAACTTCTGCAACCAATTTGTAATTTTTGTTTTAACTGCGTGTTTAGACTAGGAGTATATAGGGAGAAGTTTATTTTATTTTTCGGCTGGCAAACTTTGAACGGCATTGGACTAAATCGCACACGGGATTGCCTTTGCGTCTTTTCAGCTTTTCAAGATCCAGATGTAGCGTAGAGTGTTTTCGCAGCACAGCGCGGAGCACAAAAAGTTGTCTTACAGTCAATACTTTGGCTTCTGAATAAAGCTCATAGGTCGAAAAGTCCCTGCACTTAAAGTGCATGACTTTCAAGATTGCCCTTTGAGCTCTCTCAACTTTAAGTAAGGAGGTTTTGTAGGGTCCGCCCCAAACCGGGATACAGTATAAAATAATTGACTGGCAAAGGCTCTGGTAAACTATCAAAGCTAGTTCGAGATCCGCAGAGTGCCTAAGTTCCTTAAATATAAATTAATTTTCTTATTCTTGTACATAAGGCTTGGATAAGGGGCTGCCAGGTAAGTTTGTAGTCAATGTGGACTCCTAGATATTTAATGTCTAGTACCAAAGACAGAAATGGGCAGCTGCAATTGGGTGCCTCACCTGAGCAAATGTGGGCTTTAATTTGACCTGATTCCAGTGGAGGAGATATAGTATTAGGTAACGAAAATCTAATGACCTTTGTCTTTGCTACGTTAAGGGTAAGTAAATTCTCTGAGAGCCATTCCATTACAAAGCGAAGCGACTGGTCCGCCCTTTTACTAGCTCTGTCCCAGTCAGTATCATACACTATTAACGCTGTGTCATCAGCATACGTAAATAGGTCGCAGTTTGGAATATGTGCATTACATAGGTCATTGATGTAGAGCAAGAAGAGGGGAGGCCCGAGAATGCTACCCTGCGGAACACCGAACCCGATAAATCTATCATCACTCTTTGTGGAGTCGATTTTAACATATTGAGAACGATTAGAAAGGTAATCTTTAAAAATGTCCAATGCGAGACCACGAATTCCAACACTTTCCATTTTCGAGATCAAGGTGGGAACAGATACCGTGTCAAATGCCTTAGATAGGTCAAGGAAGATACTGTAGCATTTCTTGCCTTTGTCCATGTTGTTGATTAATGTTTTGGTAAGATCAACTACAGCGTTCTCCGTAGAGACTCCCGGTCTATAACCGTATTGATTATTTGCAATTATTTTGTGTTTAGAGAGATACGCAATGAGACAATTGTTAAGTATCCTTTCGAGGATCTTAGATAAAGAGCTTAGTACAGAGATTGGACGGTAGTTTGTTTCGTTGGCTCTGTCTCCACTCTTGAAAACGGGATGCACGACCGCTTTTTTGAGGACGTTGGGAAAGATTCCAGAATCAATAGCACGATTAAAGATATGCGTGATGGGAGATGACAGAATGGAACTTGATTGTTTCAGTACTTTAGCTGATATGTTGTCGTAGCCAGTGGCACAATCAGAGCGCAAGGAGCCGATCAGCCTTTCCACTTGTGCTTCATCTACTGGCAGTATGACGAGAGACTGGCAAGGAAGAGGTGGTGTAGGGTTTCTAACAGCATGGTTAAATGTTGAGAGAGGAGATACTTGAGAGGCTAGTTTCTGTCCTATATCAGTGAAAAAGCTGTTAACACGGTTTGCTGATATTTTAGGATCATCAGTGAGTTGAAGATGCTCTTTGGGAGGTTGCGGTTGATAAATAGAGTTGGTAATAGACTTAATTGCCCTCCAAGTAGCCTTAGGGTTGTTTCTGGCCTTTTGCAATTCATTTTTATCAAGTGCTCGCTTTAGTTTTTTCAATAATGTATTAAGGTAATTACGATATCTTATATAAGTTATTTGAAGGATCGTATTTTCCGGTTCTTTTTTTAATCTGTAATGCATACTGTCACGGTTTCTTATACATCTAACCAAACTCTGCGTCATCCATGGCTTTATAACACGAATCTTATTTTGGATGCGTATACATTGGGTATGGGTAGCAATAACCGCTTGAAGTATTGTTACAAACAATTCTGAGGCCAGTTGGGGTTCATCTCATTCAACACCGGACCAAAACAGGTCCTTTCAGTCTTGTTGAATTGCTAGGAAGTTGTAACGGAAATATGTAATTGGGTTATTTTTGATGATAGAACCCTTGATCCGGAGGGACAGGATGATTGGCAGGTGGTCGGTGATGTGTGTCTGAACTACCAAAACACATGCTGCATTTTTTGTTTTTAACAGAACATGATCTAAGCAGCTCCCTGATCCGCACCCTAATTGCGTAATACACAATCAATCGGAATCTGAATCGTTTTGAAACAGATTGCTAAACCATTGCTTCTTAAGTTCGATAAAAATTCTGCTCAACAATATATAGAACGCAATGAATGTTCTTGAACCGTCAAAATCAAACAGATTAGTCGTAATCGTTTACGAAAATGTGTTACGCAATTAGGGTGCTGGTAGGGCGAAGGTGCGCTGGGAGCAACCCAAGAGTGGCAGAAAGAGTAAGATAATGATCTGAATTCCGGTCATGGTTGTTTAGGTCACCAATAAGAACCACATTGTGGTAGTGATTCATAGTGCACGCTAAACTGTTTAGGCTACTATAAAATAGATCTAGATTAGAATATGAGGGGGAGCGATACAAGCACATGATAGCGGTATTATCTGTGGTGCAAACAAGGCAGTTAGCTCCGTGAAAAATGGGTTCGTGCACTGTACTTCGTAGGGACGTCTTGGTGAATACTACGACTCCGTCGTTTTGTGTTCTATTATTTACAGTGGCATGACAGGTATATCCCTGCATAAAGGGATTAGGTCCAGATACTCTAAGCCAGCACTCAGTGAGCACAATGACATCGAAAATAATTTTAGGGATGGACAACATTGTGACGAATTGATCGAAATTCTTTTTAATACTCTTAATATTAATATGTATTATTTTCAAGTTTACGTTGGGATGTGTAATGAGCATTCATACGATGAAGCTATGGAAATATTGTCGAGATCGTTGGATATAGAATGAATGTTAGCCATTGGAGGTTGAGGGTGCAGTAAAAACAATGGCATATGAAAAGAAATATGAATAAAATATTAATGACCTCCTGAGATAAAAGAATCGTAATTGATAAGGTCTAGCACTATCTCTTGATAATACATTATTAGTCATCTTGTAGATCATTACGCGTAGAGTTTGGTTGCAGTAGTTAATCTTATTACTAATATCAAGAACATTTGTTATGTATACTGTATGAGCATGTAAAGAAGTAAAACAGTTTTCATAAACAAAAGAGGGGTTTTAGCCCTGGACATATATAGGAACAGAGAGCATGCATATAATAAGCAATATTGTTAAAAAAAGGTTTCAGATAAAGAAAAAAATGATTTGCAGTGTAGTCATTGCCTTTTAGCTAGAGATCAAACATTTTTCGGACCTTATTTGTGTTGGTTTCTCATTTGGGTCATTGGGATCTTTTCTTAGGAAAATTCTTCCATATGAATTCCAGCAAGAGAACTTGTTGCCTTTTGCAAATGCCAAATAGAATAGCTTTTTCTTTGATGGCATATGGTGTTCATCAACGTAGATTGGCTTCTTCTCTCCTACCAACCCAATAGTGGACGTGTTTTGCTTGTCGACTACAGGGCGCTCTTTATTGAAGCTACGAACATTTGATAGGAACTCATTTCTTTTCTGAACCGAGTTGAACTCTGCTACGATGGGTCTGGGTGTTGCCGAAATCCCCGGTAGGCGGTACAGGTCTCGCAAGCTATCCTTTCGGACTTCCACGTTAATTGCTTTATCCGCCGCAGAAACTAAAGATAGAATCCTCTGAACTTTCCTTCGCTTTCAATGGAATGTTTCTGAACTCGACGGTTGCAGGATTTAGGTGGGGTACGAGGGGTACTCATTATTTTAAATCAATCGGCAAATATCGTAACTTATCAGTTGTTTAGTTATCTCTTGTTATGCTCAGTTCCTTTAGTGGAAGAAATATTTATCTTTTTTATAAATAAAACCAAAAAGATAAAAACAAGAATTAGCAAAAAGCATTCATCCGATACAGGATTTGAACTTTAGACCCTATATACAGCAGTCCACCTCTGTCCTTATGGGGCTAATTATAGTTTTAGTGAAATAATGTTTCTATAGATGCCGCGTCTCATAGCAAGTTGTGTAGGTGGGGTGACCTTACTGAGCCGACAAAGTCACAGTAGCAGATAACGAACACTAGTACCCACATTTTTTAAAATGTTGCGTTTTTATTTGGGTTAATTTAGGAGTATTAGACTGTTTAAAAACCCAGTAAAAAGACGGGACGCAAAATCAGAATAGTACATATAAATTTCATGCGTAAAATCGACCGATGTTGCAAAGATAAAAATGGTTTGTTTTTAATAACTTGCTACATCCGTATCTCGTTTCGCGCGAAACATGCCTTTGGCATAAAGGCCTCGTAGCCATACCATCGACATTCAAAAAAAAAAAACGCGAGAAACAGAAGTGTCAAAGTGCCTTTTTCGAGTTTACTCTAGCTCGGTAATGGTGCCGATTCTCTTGTACACCGAACTAAACTATCACAAAAATTCCTTACTTTTTACTATGAAAATCTTGAAGCTATTCTGCGAAAAATAATCTCTAAATTTAAAAATAATTTTGACACAACTATAATCGAATTTGACAATCGCGAGTAAACGTGTTTTTTTTTTCTTTTGGTTTCGCAACGTCTTTGTTAGAGCCGGAGGCAGCCTGGGGCAGCCTCGACTTGTTTTTTATGGAAGTTTTGACTTTTTGTGTGGAAAATATAAAATAAAAATATCTAAATGTAGAGTTATGGTGGTTTCAGGTTTACAAAGGGGGTCGAAATTTTCATTATTTTTGTGATAGGACACACCGTTTTCGAGATATGAGCAAAAAAAGAAAAAGAAAGTTAAAGTACCGTTTTTTCACGTCTGAAGTCGAGGTGTTGGTGTGAATTTTAGTCCACGCCAGCTAATTTTATTCCACACCTTTTTAATCGCGATTAAAAATAGTCAGATTCATGTTCAGATTTAGTTAGACAATCAATTTTTTAGTTAAAAAACGTAAAATTCAGAATAGCAAAATTGCCATTTTCACTAAATTAATAACTCAGTGCAATCTTAGTGCTGTCAAACTAAAATACAGTTAAGTTGTGTCACTATAGTCAATTTCAGAATGGAAAATCGTCATTTGACAGAATTAAACCAAATTTTAGTGATTTTTAGTCTAGTTTAGAGGCATTTGTGACAAGAGAATCGGCACCAATGTTAGGCATTAGGTTGACGTCAAAGTGCTGATTTCACCAATGAAACTGAACACGTTCAGCGCATCTAAAACGCGTTCAAGAGCTGTCAGTGTCAATATTCCATAGAAAATGATGACACTGACAGCTTTTAAACGTAGTTTATGTGCTGATCGCGTTCAGTTTTATTGGTGAAATCCACCCTAAGTGCCGATTTTACTAACTACATCTAAAACGCGCTCAAGAGCTGTCAGTGTCAATATTCCATAGAAAATAATGACACGGACAACTCTTAAACGGAATGTATGTACTGATCGCGTTCAATTGCCGCTGCCGATGCCATCTATGTTACTGAACGCGTTCAGCAAATATAAAACGGCACTCAGTGCCGATTTAACCAATGTTACTAAACGCGTTCACACATCTAAAGCGCGTTAGAGAGCTGTCAGTGTCAATATTCCATAGAAAATAATTACACTTTGACAGCTCTTAAACGTAGTTTATGAGTCGGAGCAGAGATATGTAAATAACGAAATTCTATTGGTTGTTGTCATACTTCTACTCTCTCTCCATCTCGTCTCGTCACTTAAGTTATTAATGTTATTCCGTTTCTATTATTGCATAATGTAGCTGTTTTTTGTTCCTGTTTATAATAAAATAACTCTTAAACTACTTTTCGTATTTTGACAATCGAGGTATAAAAAACAAATATATTGAGCAACTTTTTTAATAAAACTTTAACTATGATATAAATACAATAGAATACATACGAGCATTTATTATGTGCCAGGCGCGTCGGGCGCGGCGCCTGCGCAGGCGTGCGCCCGGAAGGCACAGTTCTCGTTCTAACAGCTGGCGGGCATTATGCGCCCGCCGTTGCGCTCACAGCTGATCGTTGAAATGACGCGTGGCTACTTACTATGTACACGGTAGATGCTGACAAGTAATCACAAGTTGTAGACATATTTTTGAGGTATTACGATTAAAATATTCAAGTCTATTGTAAATTGAAATAGTGTCCGAAATATGGCGTTCCGTAATCTTTACCACATTGGGACATGACACCCGCCACTCCTGCAGTCGCTGGAGGGCTGAAGGCAGCCGTGTGGTTACTTGTCCACAACTTCCACCAGCATCACCGCACACGCACGCAGACCAAGCGCCGTGTGACCCGGCGGGAGCCTGCCCCGCCCTGCGACTCCGCGGGAGCCTGCCCCGCCTTGTTACTAAGCCTGCCCCGCCATGTGACCCGGCGGGAGCCTGACCCGCCATGTGACCCGGCGGGAGCCTGCCCCGCCCTGTGACCCGGCGGGAGCCTGCCCCGCCGTGTGATCCGGCGGGAGCTTGCCCCGTCGTGTGACCCGACGGGAGCCTGCCCCGCCCTGTGACCCGGCGGGAGCCTGCCCCGCCCTGTGACCCGGCGGGAGCCTGCCCCGCCCTGTGACCCGGCGGGAGCCTGCCCCGCCCTGTGACCCGGCGGGAGCCTGCCCCGTCGTGTGACCCGACGGGAGCCTGCCCCGCCCTGTGACCCGGCGGGAGCCTGCCCCGCCCTGTGACCCGGCGGGAGCCTGCCCCGCCCTGTGACCCGGCGGGAGCCTGCCCCGCCCTGTGACCCGGCGGGAGCCTGCCCCGTCGTGTGACCCGACGGGAGCCTGCCCCGCCCTGTGACCCGGCGGGAGCCTGCCCCGTCGTGTGACCCGACGGGAGCCTGCCCCGCCCTGTGACCCGGCGGGAGCCTGCCCCGTCGTGTGACCCGACGGGAGCCTGCCCCGCCCTGTGACCCGGCGGGAGCCTGCCCCGCCCTGTGACCCGGCGGGAGCCTGCCCCGCCCTGTGACCCGGCGGGAGCCTGCCCCGCCCTGTGACCCGGCGGGAGCCTGCCCTGCCCTGTGACCCGGCGGGAGCCTGCCCCGCCCTGTGACCCGGCGGGAGCCTGCCCCGCCCTGTGACCCGGCGGGAGCCTGCCCCGCCCTGTGACCCGGCGGGAGCCTGCCCCGCCCTGTGACCCGGCGGGAGCCTGCCCCGCCGGGAGACACACATTACATTGTACAGAGACACACACGTGATTATCATGAAATGGTTTCAAACGCACGTGATTGATGTCGCAACTGTTGTCATTCTATCGATAGCTAACTTTATATGAATTTTACATCAAGTCAAAAGTTTTATCTTAAAGTTGACGATACCTGATGGATGTAGTTGTCGAGGGGGCAACGAGTTGCCACGGATCTCATACACTAAGTAAGCATAACATCGAGGACGGTCGCGGTTAGCTGACAGTAGAAATCGAAAACGTACACATTATCACAAAATCTTGTACATTATATAAATAGCTGGAAATACCAGTGAAAGCAAACCGACACGTGCAGTCAAAAGGATCACGCGTTCTATCACACTCGCCCGATACAAAACACTAATAGGTATATTTCGCTACGAAACTTAACTAATATAAAAAAAATACGTAATATCACCCAATGTGTAAAGACGTGCTCTGAAACGAGCCAATAGGAGAAAGCGAACTTACATACAACTGTCGATTGGTCTCCTCAGACAGATCTCGTTACACACTGGACGAAAACATTACAATAGTTTGGTACCGGAAATGTATGTTACGGAATACTCGTTTACATTCATCAGTATTTACAAAGAGGTATGTGTGAACTGAACTAGCTAATAACTGAAATCAACTACATTACCTAATCGCTTACTATTAAGTTAAATATAAAATTTGACAACAAGACCCAAAGGCAACTAATTGCACTAATACAATGTTTACGTTTCACAGCTTTAAATGCTAACAACTATAATACTAACGTTTGAGGAAGACGATCATCAACTATGCGAAGCTTTATATAACGTGTGGGTTCTCTACTGGAGTGAGGATGTTCCGAATGCAAAGAATATTGGAGGGAACAGTAATCGTCTTCCTAAACTCGCTCACATTCCCCACTGTGCGACACACCGTGACAACACTGTATGTGAGAGATATTAAGCAAACAGCTCATTTCGCTCCTTTCGTCCAGAACACAATCCTCTGAGAACGCATTATTAAAATATCTTAATTTTATATAATAATAGTAAAATTTTAATGAAAGACAACAATAATATTGAACTTATGAGCTAATAATCACAATGTCACTATCCGTGGTGACGAAATGTAGTGCCGATTTCACCAAAGGAACTGAACGCGATCCACACTTTTAAACCCAGTTCAAGAGCTGTCAGTGTCAATATTCTGTAACAATTTTGACACTGACAGCTCTTGAACGCGTTCAGCTTCTTTGTTGAAATCGGCACGTCATATCGCTCACACTGCGCGCGCGGCGCGAGTGCGGAGTGTCGTAAGCAACCTCGTGTACGAAATGCCTGTTTATACAGTTGCTCGTAACGAATATCGACTTCTTGTGACAGCAAAGCGCGTCACACAGCCCGTCCGACTCTCAAATCAATGTCGTTACATCGTTCCTCCAATACACACAACTAACAATACACATTATGAAACATGGAAGTTTACAAAAATATCGTGTCTAAACTATAACGGTGACATGAATTACACAAATGTACTAACAATTAAACTAGTGCGTCCTATACAAGTAAGTTATCTCCTACGATTTGTTCAGCGGGAGGATGAACACGTGAGCACAGTACGGTATGCGGCAGCGCGCTCGATACGATATGACTCAATATGTCTGCGGTATATTGAAATGTAAACATACTCCTCACACTTGCTAACATAATAATAACATACGTTCCCTAATTCTAACGATTCCGTTTTGTATAAAAGTAAAAATTCATTTCATTTTAGATTATAAAGGAAAAATTTCATACAATTATTTTACGACTTTTTTTTGGCGACCACTTTTATGCACTTGCTGCAAAACTCCTATTTATTTGATAAGACACTTAAAATTTAAATTTATTTAAAAGATTAATCACTAATAATATTATTGCGTGTCCCAAATCAAATTAATAAATAATTGTGATTGTGTTATTGCAGATTTCAGACATTGAATACCAATGATTTTGAAGAAAGCTATAATACTTTTTGAAAAACCTCCAAACTTGCCATCGAGAACGTCCAACAAAACCAACTAATACTAGCCTATTGAAATATTACCAGGATATGTTCACAAAATTAGGACTATGCCGGGAAGCAAACAGCTTGACTAATAAGGGTGTTTCTACTTTCTAGTGTAACACCGTAACGACCTAACCAATGACTAAGTAATGTGGATATGAAATCGAGTCCTTTCACGAATAAAGCTCTGGCCAAACTAAAGCGAATCCCGTGCGGGATGTGGGACGAAGATCGTTCGCGCCGATTATGTCAAACTAACTTGTATGAAGATGTTCAAACTGAAGCAATTGGTCGCGTAACTTCCTACTCATTAAAACAACCTCAGCGGCAGCGCGGCCGGAGCCCGAGCTGCTGCGGCCGGAGCCCGATATGCTGCGGCCGGAGCCCGAGCTGCTGCGGCCGGAGCCCGAGCTGCTGCGGCCGGAGCCCGAGCTGCTGCGGCCGGAGCCCGATATGCTGCGGCCGGAGCCCGAGCTGCTGCGGCCGGAGCCCGAGCTGCTGCGGCCGGAGCCCGAGCAGCTGCCGCCGGAGCCCGAGCTGCTGCGGCCGGAGCCCGAGCTGCTGCGGCCGGAGCCCGAGCTGCTGCGGCCGGAGCCCGAGCTGCTGCGGCCGGAGCCCGATATGCTGCGGCCGGAGCCCGAGCTGCTGCGGCCGGAGCCCGAGCTGCTGCGGCCGGAGCCCGAGCAGCTGCCGCCGGAGCCCGAGCTGCTGCGGCCGGAGCCCGAGCAGCTGCCGCCGGAGCCCGAGCTGCTGCGGCCGGAGCCCGAGCAGCTGCCGCCGGAGCCCGAGCTGCTGCGGCCGGAGCCCGAGCTGCTGCGGCCGGAGCCCGAGCAGCTGCGGCCGGAGCCCGAGCTGCTGCGGCCGGAGCCCGAGCAGCTGCGGCCGGAGCCCGAGCTGCTGCGGCCGGAGCCCGATATGCTGCGGCCGGAGCCCGAGCTGCTGCGGCCGGAGCCCGAGCTGCTGCGGCCGGAGCCCGAGCAGCTGCCGCCGGAGCCCGAGCTGCTGCGGCCGGAGCCCGAGCAGCTGCCGCCGGAGCCCGAGCTGCTGCGGCCGGAGCCCGAGCAGCTGCCGCCGGAGCCCGAGCTGCTGCGGCCGGAGCCCGAGCTGCTGCGGCCGGAGCCCGAGCAGCTGCGGCCGGAGCCCGAGCTGCTGCGGCCGGAGCCCGAGCAGCTGCGGCCGGAGCCCGAGCTGCTGCGGCCGGAGCCCGAGCTGCTGCGGCCGGAGCCCGAGCAGCTGCGGCCGGAGCCCGAGCAGCTGCGGCCGGAGCCCGAGCTGCTGCGGCCGGAGCCCGAGCAGCTGCGGCCGGAGCCCGAGCTGCTGCGGCCGGAGCCCGAGCAGCTGCGGCCGGAGCCCGAGCTGCTGCGGCCGGAGCCCGAGCAGCTGCGGCCGGAGCCCGAGCAGCTGCGGCCGGAGCCCGAGCTGCTGCGGCCGGAGCCCGAGCAGCTGCGGCCGGAGCCCGAGCTGCTGCGGCCGGAGCCCGAGCAGCTGCGGCCGGAGCCCGAGCTGCGCGCTGCTGCGGTAGTGAGCAGTGACCCATGCCATGCGGTCGATATGTGAACTGATATAGACTCAATATGGACTCGAGATTCCCATCAGATTGTACTCCATAGAAAACGACCAATTGTAACCGTGCCCCTAGCTTCTGACTTTAAGTGCCCCAGTAGGTTTATGTTTATTTGATTCAAGCAACGTATGTAGCCAACATAACAGAGTATGTAGTGCGCAAAGTGGACTGCAATAGTCTGAATATTTTTTGAGTGAGAGAGGACAAAAAAGAAGGAAGAAAGGCTTAACATTGCGTCGCGTCGTGTTGAACCCGCGCTACATGAAAGTACAACTCTCTGATACATGACCGTACAACACCCCCTCGATACAATAGGGATGATGACTATTTTTTATTTTTAACTCAAGGAAATATTTGTTTCCAAATAGTGCAAACAATTTTATACTTTTCTAACACAAAGAGGTACAAAGGCGGACTTAAGCATTCTCTACCAGTCAACCAAGGCAAGGGGCCAAGGGGCATTACGTAGAAGTGACGTCACGACTATGTAACTTCATCTAGCACGATACATTGCCCGTTCCGCGCGACAAGGACGGCAATAATCCTCCCCAAAAACTTTTGTCAAGCGTGTAGCTTTTTTATATTTCCATCGATTTTACAGATTTTTTTGATTATCTCATTTTAAGTATTTCTTCTTTGAAATCATATTATGTTTTCGAACATTTAGTTTAGTTTTATAAGTCATCATCCCTATTGAGACCATCGAACACGTCTGGAAGATGCACTACCACGCCTATTTATTAATTTACGCAAGTTTTAAATTTGTTTTGTTAGTCCAGTACTAATAAGGTCAGTCTGTAATATTAATTGGTAAACTGAAAGTAACGCAACTCGCGCTATGTATTCTGCATAAATCGCGGCGATGAGAGCGACCCTATCACGCTACGATACGGTCAGGCGCGCACTTAGTCAACTGCTAAACGTCCAACACGAGCCAACTGTAATATACACAAATTTAATTTAACTAACAACGCCACAGCGGGTCAAGCATGATCCTCCGGCCACCTTCACATCATTTGTCAATAATATTTAATACAACATTCAAGAATTTACAATGGGTAAAGCTCGATAATTGCCCAAATTATTCATACTATATACAATTATATCGTTGTGATTACAATTCGGTCCGAGGTATGCACACGCAAATAAATATGTGTTACAAGTAGATTACATAAGAAGTATATTACGAATAAGCGGATAGGACACCATATGAGTCTGTTGCCTCACCGTGACAACCGAGGAACCTATTCCCGTTGGAAAGTGTTCGTCATAAGATAAGGACAGAACTTTCACTTTGGACCCCAAATGTTCGGAATAATCAGTAAGACTACAAGTTGTCTGAGTGACACGGTGAACAAATGACTACAAAACTACTTTTGTGGAGAATTTTCATTGTTTTTTACATAATAATTATGACTTCACCTTACTACGTAAAGTCCTTCCATATCGCCTATTAATATCTAAGAGATCTTCAACCAGTAGTTTTGTAAAATACAGGACGCTAGTATAGGCATCTCAATTCGTTAATTGTTAACCAATAATGGCCGATTCCTAAAATTAACGGACCGTTATTGGTTAAAATTAACTCTTATTGTCTTTACCAATAATGAAGCGAAGAACTCATAGCTTCGCATAGTAGACCCTCCCATATGGAAGTAGCTATCACAGGTAAAACAAGCTTACGAGTCTCTTTAAATGCTTAGTTTGGCAAAAAAAAGTTACCATTGGTAAGCAAAACGATTCGTTTTTGTTTATAGGAACCGAGAATAAGACACACTACTTGAACATTGCTCAGACAACCGCCAGTCGTCACGGTGTCACATAGTGATTTCATTTAAATAAAATCATTAAACTATGGGGCTAAACTAAAAAACACAACAAACACGCAACTTTCTACGATAGCACAAAGTAGATGAATACAGAAAGAGATTCAGTGCACATGGACGCGCACGTGCGGCGAACTCAAACGAATACCGGTCGCGAGTGCGGAGCTCGCCTTCTGCACGTGTCTACGTTGTGACGATAGTGTGGGACGCGCGTGAGCAGTGCGGAGCTGGCCTTCTACACGTGTCTACGTTGTGACGATAGTGCGGGACGCGCGTGTGCAGTGCGGAGCTTGCCTTCTGCACGTGTCTACGTTGGGACGATATTGTGGCACGCGCGTGGGCAGTGCGGAGCTCGCCTTCTGGACGTGCCTACGTTGTGACGATAGTGTGGGACGCGCGTGAGCAGTGCGGAGCTCGCCTTCTGCACGTGTCTACGTTGTGACGATAGTGTGGGACGCGCGTGCGCAGTGCGGAGCTCGCCTTCTGCACGTGTCTACGTTGTGACGCTAGTGTGGGACGCGCGTGAGCAGTGCGGAGCTGGCCTTCTACACGTGTCTACGTTGTGACGATAGTGCGGGACGCGCGTGTGCAGTGCGGAGCTTGCCTTCTGCACGTGTCTACGTTGGGACGATATTGTGGCACGCGCGTGGGCAGTGCGGAGCTCGCCTTCTGGACGTGCCTACGTTGTGACGATAGTGTGGGACGCGCGTGCGCAGTGCGGAGCTTGCCTTCTACACGTGTCTACGTTGTGACGATAGTGTGGGACGCGCGTGTGCAGTGCGGAGCTTGCCTTCTACACGTGTCTACGTTGTGACGATAGTGCGGGACGCGCGTGCGCAGTGCGGAGCTTGCCTTCTGCACGTGTCTACGTTGGGACGATAGTGTGGCACGCGCGTGGGCAGTGCGGAGCTCGCCTTCTGCACGTGCCTACGTTGTGACGATAGTGCGGGACGCGCGTGCGCAGTGCGGAGCTTGTCTTCTGCACGTGTCTACGTTGGGACGATAGTGTGGCACGCGCGTGGGCAGTGCGGAGCTCGCCTTCTGCACGTGCCTACGTTGTGACGATAGTGTGGGACGCGCGTGTGCAGTGCGGAGCTTGCCTTCTACACGTGTCTACGTTGTGACGATAGTGTGGGACGCGCGTGTGCAGTGCGGAGCTTGCCTTCTACACGTGTTTACGTTGAGCCGATAGTGTGGGACGCGCGTGTGCAGTGCGGAGCTTGCCTTCTACACGTGTCTACGTTGTGACGATAGTGTGGGACGCGCGTGTGCAGTGCGAAGCTGGCCTTCTACACGTGTCTACGTTGTGACGATAGTGCGGGACGCGCGTGCGCAGTGCGGAGCTTGCCTTCTGCACGTGTCTACGTTGGGACGATAGTGTGGCACGCGCGTGGGCAGTGCGGAGCTCGCCTTCTGCACGTGCCTACGTTGTGACGATAGTGTGGGACGCGCGTGTGCAGTGCGGAGCTTGCCTTCTGCACGTATCTACGTTGGGACGATAGTGTGGGACGCGCGTGTGCAGTGCGGAGCTTGCCTTCTGCACGTGTCTACGTTGGGACGATAGTGTGGGACGCGCGTGTGCAGTGCGGAGCTTGCCTTCTGCACGTGTCTACGTTGGGACGATAGTGTGGCACGCGCGTGGGCAGTGCGGAGCTCGCCTTATGCACGTGCCTACGTTGTGACGCGCGTGCGCAGTGCGGAGCTTGCCTTCTACACGTGTCTACGTTGTGATGATAGTGTGGGACGCGCGTGTGAAGTGCGGAGCTTGCCTTCTACACGTGTCTACGTTGTGACGATAGTGTGGGACGCGCGTGTGCAGTGCGGAGCTTGCCTTCTACACGTGTCTACGTTGTGACGATAGTGTGGGACGCGCGTGTGCAGTGCGGAGCTTGCCTTCTACACGTGTCTACGTTGTGACGATAGTGTGGGACGCGCGTGTGCAGTGCGGAGCTTGCCTTCTACAAGTGTCTACGTTGTGACGATAGTGTGGGACGCGCGTGCGCACCTCACCGGCGGAACGGCCGCGTCCACTGTACTTACTGCATACACTATGATTATGATATAATTTGTTCAACTAATATTACCATTAAGATATTTGTATTACATTTCGCTTACATAAGTAATAATTAGAAAGTATACGATTAGGAAATGCTTAAGTATGATTTCTTCCCCAATTTAACATTTAAAACACTTATTTGTAAGACACATCGAATTCGATAACTAAACGCAAATTTCGTAATCACTGCCGAGCCTTACATTAATTCATCACTGATAATCACAATTTACTCTTATTATTAATAATGGATCGATTAGATTAATAGTCTTTACGCGTCACGAAACTTTTTATGTGAATAAAGGAGAGGGTAGGAAGGTATAAGTGAACGCGTCCGCTCCATTGTGTGCACGTTGTGACGCTCTACACGTGGGACACGTGCGGAGCGGGCGGCCCGGCCGGATCACCTCGGGCTGGCGGCCGCGTCGCGCGCGTCCGCGTCGCGCACGTCTCGCACGTCGCGCAAGTCGCGCACGTCGCGCACGTCGCGCACGTCAGACGCGCCGGGCAGGTTGGCATTGACGATGTTGGCGATAGCGTCGGCAGACATGGCCGACATGGCCGTCAGTAAGTTGTTGGCGAGCTCAACGCTGGACGCCTCGTCCATGCGTCTGTCGGCTAACTCGCCTTCTAGTTGAAGTGTGCGCATGCTTGCTTCTAACTCTGGATCTGTAATGAAACGTGAGGTTGAAATAAAAGGTTTCGGAAGGGAAACTTTTTAGGCAAATATCAAACTTAATCTTTCTTATTTTTGATGTTTTAAGAAGTTTCACTTCTACCAAATTTATCCTATATTTTGAATTGTTTATTCATTTTATTTTTGTACATTGTTCTCAAATATAGAATCAATAAGAATATTGTGCCCAGGATTTTGTTATATCTTGATTTAAAAGAGCGTCCTTGGAGTTTCTTTCCCATTCTTCTCCATAGAGATCTACGTTTTGGAAAGAGCAACTAGCTTCAACTTTCTAACAATTCAAAAGTGCCCGTAAATGGTTTAATTGAAATAAATGCTTTAAGTTTGAGTTTGTATGTTTAGCACTGCACCCTGAAAATACTGATCGAGGTGGTAGAGCAGTTGTATTAAAAAAAAACTGTTATTGTGAATAAATAAAGTATAAATGTCGTGAAATTCAAGTTGTGGCGATTTGTATCCAATCTCAACTGTACCCAGTCACCGTAGCGGCGAACCCGCCTCTAAAATACAATATAAAAAGACCATTATGTAAGGTCCTTACAGCAACTCGGACAAAGATTCATCTTAGGTGGCGGCTTCAACGCTAAGGGTAATATGCTGGCATAACGGTTTGCGAAATTTTAAAATGAAGTTGAAATCATCCTGTTAAACGCACACCTACTACCGGAACTTTTACACATGTGCCCTCCGGTGCAACCACACACGCAACGTGTTGTATAAGCACGTTGCGTGTGTGGTTACAAGGTGCTTACAACACGTTGCGTGTTCAATATAAGAATGTTGATTTAGATACTGCTAATATTGATAATGTTGATTACATACTGGCTCTATTACCATTACCACAGTATTATTAATTTATGCAATGATTAAAAAGACCATGACATCATATAATATAAAAAGTAACGGTATACTGACCGTGCACATGATGCGTGTCAGCATACGACCAGAAGGGAGAGAACTCGTGCGCGAACTCATCCTCGGCTGGGAAGGCGGGCGCGCTGGGCGGGGCGGGCGGGGCCGCGGGGGCGGGCGGGGCCGCGGGGCCGGGCGGGGCCACGGGGCCGGGCGGGGCCGCGGGGCCGGGCGGGGCCGCAGGCCCGGGCGGCGCGGCGAAGGGGTCGGCCGCGAACTGCGCCCAGCCCTCGTCGCTGCCGGCCGCAGAGCTCGCGCCGCCCGCGCTGTCCCACGCTGCACACCACATGAATAAACCGTTAATCGTTATTACCGCTTGTACCTTCGACACGAGTAGTAAGCTGTCCTAAAGCCACGAGGCTGAAGTGAGACAATTTATGCCATCGACTTTATTGAACCCATTTATTAGAAGACAGAATGTTTGAATTCAAGTTAGAGCAAAAGCAAAACTCCCAACAAAAGCGATCCAAAGTGTTAACCTTCAATCATTGTGATGATCCAGCAGTACATTAATCTAAAATTTCACTGTTTAAAATTTTGTTATCTGGCGAAAATCGGTCCAGCAGTTCTTGAAATATGGTATCTTACAGATTTTATAACACATACACAATAGTTCTTCATATTCCGCCTACTAAATTCGGCATGCATATTTTGTGACAATAGCATAATCATTCTAATTTTATCAATTTAAACAAAATCATTAGATTCCCATGTCAAATAAATTCTACATCAAGATTTGTCTACATATCAAATTAGAAATATCATTAAATTACAAATTGTATATAAGTCAACTTTCAAATGTCAACAAAGGAAATTAAATTACAAATGTCTTAACTAAAATTATCAAATTTAATTTTCATGTCATGCTACTTTTTCGTTTGTCTTATAATTCATAAATTCCTTAATAGTATAGAAACAATTTTCAATTAGCCATGCTCTGAGATGTTTTTGAAATAAACTGGTTCGCAGTTCTCTAATAACCTTCGGTATATTATTAAATATTTTTATTGCCATTCGACTAGTGTTTTTATGGCAGAACGCTGTTCTACATCTTGGCATTGCCAATTTTGTTGGATCCTCAGTGCAAATGCAAAGCTGTTTAGCCTATTACATATATTTATAATATGTTTTTTCCAATTACAAATTTTATCAATTACTATGCCTAAAAATTTCGTATGGTCAACTTCTTCAATTTAATTATAATTTAATTACAATAATTTTCATTGATTCACTTGTCATTTTGTAATTAGAGAAATTAGTATATTTTGTTTTGGACACATTCACGCATAAATTATTTTGTTCAAGCCATTCTATTATAGCTTCTACGACAGCATTTATTTTATCCTCAAATTGTTCATTTTTATTATCTTTATTTATTATCAATGAGATGTCGTCTGCAAACAACACGCACTTACTTAGAAGAAAAAGCAAAGTAGTCCTGTATTGAGATTTATACTTTATCACTTCTCTGACTTTATTAACGCCTAAGATTTCAACCCGTTGTTGTCTATTAGTTAGGTAATCTTTTATCCAATTTAACGCTTTTCCTCTTATCCCGTATCTCTCACATTTTTGTAACAGTTTATAATGTTTCAAAAAGTTAAATGATTTGCTCATGTCGAAAAATATTGCAGTGACCGGTATTTTCTTATCTATATTCTCGGTAGCCGATTTTATTAGTTGATAACAAGCTGGTGCGGTTGACTTTCCTCTTTGAAAACCATTTTGTTCCGTACTTATTATATTGTACTTGGATATACGAGTAAATGAGACAATTCTATTATACATTGCTTTTTCAAATATTTTTGAAAATATAGGTATTAAGGTCACTGGACGATAATTGTTTAACTCGTGTTTATTTTTATTTTTATATAATAGTTTTACAACTGAGAACTTTAATTTATTAGGGTACTTTTCTTCACAGAAACTTAAATTCACAAGATGAGCGATAATAGGAGACAATATATCGGCACATGATTTTATTATGTGGGTAGAATATTATCATATCCCACTGCATTGGTATTAACTAGAGATGCATTTTTTTTTTTTTCATTGGGCGTGCAAGGTTCGAGATATAAACTATTACTTCCATTTCCTTTCTAGTGTTCTTTGTGACCTTGTTTTTATTATTGGTTATGTCTATATTTGTAGTATTAATGAAGTGATTATTAAAATCTTCCGCTATTTCTTCAGGTTTCGCTATTATAGCGCCATTCAGTTTGATGGCCTCTATATATTGTGAATTTGTACCTTTAGGTTTATTCTTAATCAATTTCCATGTAATAAAAAATAAATTTGCTAGAATTTTGTTTTCAGGACAAGTTAATACACTTTTTAAATATTTTAGCGTATTTATTATAAACCAATTTATTTTATTTAGATTTATTTTCATGATATTTTGATTTTAGATATCTTTTAAAGAGGCAAGATTTTTTTATACCTCTAGTTAACCATCTATAAGTGTAACTAACCCGATTTTGTTTTATTTATTTATATATAAGGTGTATCTATTCATACACGAAATATTTGAAGAGGTGCATCTATAGGTCGAACTTGGGCTATAGAAATGAAAAAGAGTTTATTATCTAAGCATCTAATTAAAAAAAAAAAAAAATTACTTAAACACACATAAAAATACTGGCTCTTTCATATTTTGTAACATCCATTACGCTAGTTTCTACGAAAATACTACGTAGAAACTACTTTCATTGAAGCGGGCGAGGTCATGGCGGCGCCCTTAGATGTCGCGTGGCTTTTATGAATGATCAAAAGAGACCCGACTCGCGGCGGCGGCTTCAGTTGCCTCGCCCCGCGCCTGCCGCGCCGTCCGCCGCCGTGTTCAGTCTCGCGCGAACTGCATGTTGCACTGCACGCGGCTTAACTAACGTGGAACGCTTCGCGCAACAAACGCAACAATGCCGAAATATTCCAACTAGGAGTACCATACATGGTGGACTGCTACAATGAGGGTGGTCTTATTTTTCTCACAGCACAAGCCCCCTTCCTAGAGATCCTAGAAGCTCGACAGCGGCAACGGGACTACGGGGTCTACATGCCCCCAGCTGCAGACGGAGGCAGGCCTGATCTTACGCCGTTGGATTTCCATGTGTGGGGTAGGGATAGACCTGATTTATGGTAATGACGGCCAGACCATTTCTAGTGCGGAACAACAAAAACTGAAATCGTGAACGCTTGTTTATGCAGTGATAGCTAGAGAGACATTGTTAAAAGTGCAACGACACATTATTTAACGTGCAACTGCAGGGTGAATATGTACAGCAATTTTGGTGTAAATAGTGTAAATAAAAACTACGTCGTTATGAGGTATGTACATTTTAAATTGTTTGCGCTATGCACTTCTTACAGTTTACATCTGTACAAATAGGTAGGTACACAACCTATCAATCAGCTGACAGATACGACTCGACGCACAGTTCGTAACCTAACAGAAGTCATTACCTTACGCGAATTCGCGTTGCGCCAGCTGTTTATTTTTCTATTATTATTATCCAAAAGATGTGTAACACTGTAGAATATGAATGTTTTAATCGAATCTAGGATCCTTTTCGTAAAAAAAAATAAGAAAATGATTGAAACGTTTCGATGCTCGCTCGTAAAAGTCGTAACCCCACAGAGGTCATTAGCTGCTTATTTAGATGTAAGTACCTGGTTTACAGAAGGTACTGTTTTTGTAAAACTGCGAGGAGGGAATTCAATATTGTACATACTTAGATTTAGGTCGTTTTGTATTTTAAATTAACATTTATTTTTATTGTAAGCAATAACTCTGTTATCAAAATAAGACGAGGTCGAGTTACGAAGTCTACCTAAGTTGGTTTATTGTGAACATCATCACGCCTGCATTCCCCGTAGAGAAAGGCAGAGGTGTATTGTCGAATGTTCATTACAGTTCACCAGTGATATGTTAAACAGAGAGACGGCACGCGCCCCGCGCCTCTCCCCGCCGCCGCGTCTTTGATTCATAGAGCAGGCCGGTTTTATGCAAAACATCTCAAGCAGTTTTAAATTATGATAATTACGTAAAAAAAAAACATTTACATAAAAAATTCTTTTTCGTTTCTATAGCTTCTAAACGACCTATAGAGGTCCCTCTTAAAATATTTCGAGTATGAATCTCTTTTAGTCTATTAGTTCCATTATCAGTCTTCAAAGTACACCTTCAGGTCACTCCATCAAGTCCGGAGGTAAGGTCTCATCATAACTAACAAAACAAGCCCAAACTCGGGACACCTAGCTCTGCTCGTCTATTAGTTCCAGTAGCAGTCGTCAAAATACACCTTTAGGTTACTCCATCAAGTCTGGAGGTAAGGTCTCAACATATCTTACAAAATGAACCCAAACTCGGGACACCTAGCTCTGCTTGCCTATTAGTTCCAGTAGCAGTCTTCGAAGTACACCTTCAGGTCAAATTCAAACTCAAACCATTTATTTCAACTAAACCATTTACAGGCACTTTTGAATTGTCAAGGAATCGGTCAGTCAGAAATATGAAGCTAGTTGCCCATTCCAAAGCGCAGTAGGTCACTATGGAGAAGAACGGGCAAAAAACTCCATGGACACTCTTTTAAATAATATTGTTGTTACAAATATACTAGTTACATCGATTAATGTTGACACTATGAGTGAGAACGATGTACAAAAACCGTACACGTTAAAAGCGTCCAGAGTGTAGCAAAACATAATTACAAACAATCCAGCAAATTAATTATTAAAATAAGCCGTGGCAGCTAACAGATGACCAGTCCCAACTGACGGCGCCCGTTCACGAACATGACGCATGGATCAGCACCATTCAGCTCAACCATTTTGAAGGGAGCTAAATGATCCGACACACGCGCCACCGTCAGCGAGACATTTGAGTGAGCATGACATACTATCAGCCGCCAGGGCACATTCAAGTCAATCTATGACATTACCCGGTAAATGGTAGCTTATAGTACAAAGTACTCACATCTGTGCAATGCATCTATAAAACAAAAAGGAGATTGAGTTTATATAATGCAAATATATTCTTACAATCTTCAGCAGCTTCAAGTGTTTCAAATGTCAATTAATTAGTTGTGGTGTGGAGCAGGACCAGCATTAAGCCAGGCATTTTTATCAGTTATGTAATCCCCTAACCTATAATACGCCTGCCTGCATAGTGTGCGTTTGACAAAGGATTTGAATTTTGTCTTATTCAGTTGAAGTATGTGGGGAGGAATTTTATTATAACATTTTAGACAGTACCCCATGAAAGATGAGTCTACTTTAGCCAGTCTGAAACCTGGTTGAACTAATAGGTCCCGATTTCTATTACTATAATTATGTCTTTCACCTCTTTTACTGTAAAGATGTATTTTTTTTCTTACGTACATGATGGTTTCATAGATGTATTGACAAGGTACCGTCATGCTGTTAATATCCTTAAACAATTCCCTTATAGAATCGCGCCTGCGGAGATTATATATGGCTCTGATGGCTCTTTTCTGCAGAATAAAAATAGACTCGATGTCTACAGCTAGTCCCCAAAGTAAAATACCGTAAGACATGATACTATGAAAGTAACTGAAATAGACCAGCCTCGCGGTATCTACATCAGTAAATTGACGGATTTTTCTGACAGCGTAACTTATCCGTTCTGCAAGAGATGTTAAATGAGGACCCCATTGTAGCCTTGAGTCGAGGGTGATCCCCAAGAAAACCGATTTATCGACGAATTCTAGTTTCTCTTGATTCAATACTATCTCACAATCACTACTCTTGACGTTTGGTAAAGAAAATCTTATGCACTTAGTTTTATTTCCATTTAGTACTAAATTATTAGCAGTGAACCAATTTTGGACCAGCAGTAGGGCGTTATTTACGTCGTCAAAATTTGAAGCACGTCTATCTACCTTAAAAATTAAGGAAGTATCGACAGCAAATAACACCATTTGTGGTTGATTTATTAATAAATGGAGTAGGATTTTAATATATACTAAAACGAGGAAAGGACCCAATATCGCCTTATGGCCTATAAAGCCTTGTGGAACACCCACTTTTACTTTTAAACCAAGTAAATTGACACCATTTATTTGAACTTGCAGTTGTCTATCATTTAATTAAAATTTTACTAAACTGAGCGCAAGTTTTCCAAGTCCGTAATGCTCAAGTTTCAAAAGCAGGGTTTCGTGATCGACGCAATCAAATGCCTTGGAGAGGTCACAAAAGATTCCTACGACGTCTTGAGCCTCTTCCCACGCGTTAAAAGTATGTTTTAATAAGGTAACACCAGCGTCGGTCGTACAACGCCCTTTGGTGAAACCATGCTGTTGCTCGTGAAGGATTTTATTTGTATTAAAATGATTGAGCATCTGATTAAGCATTATCTTTCAAAAACCTTGCTGAAAACCGGCAACATGGACAAATCCGGGGAGGATTTGAAAAGTGGTAGTGGTGGTAGTGTTAGATCCGGGAAGACTCCTTGATCCACACACAAATTAAATATTAAGGCTAAGTAAGGTGCTATAGTTTCAATTATAGAGGTACAGACTTAAATAGACATTCCCCAAAGATCTTCGGTCAATTTGATCTTGATTTGCTTAAAAGATTAACTTAATTTAACTTTAAGCATATTAACCCCTAGGTTAAATTCAATCGGGCAGGCTGAAACATTCGCCCTCATTAAATCAAAAGCAAGCGAGGGCGAAGAATTTAAGATTTCAGTGGTTTTTAGTGGGACACTGGTAAAGAAATTCACAAATTCCTGAGCAACTTTTTTGTTATCGCAAATGGGACCACGTGACGTCTCCAGTGTGTAATCAGAATTTTGCTTTTTGATCCTGTTCTTTTCATTATTGATAATTTTCCAAACCGTCTTTATTTTATTGTCTGCTGATTTTACCTTGTTGCTAATGTATAAGGCTTTAGCTGCCTTACAAGTGTTCTTAATTTTTTTTGAGTAAGAAGCAAAATACTTATTAAAAGTTTCCGTGTTAATATAAGGCTTAAGGCCATACAACTCGAAAAGTTTTTCCCTACTTTTCCTAAGTCCTTTAGTTGCCCAGTCACTAAATAAAAACTTAGGGCTGATACTTTTAGTGTTCTTTTTAAAAATATTATTAAACTCGGTTAGAACTACCGAAAAGAACTCTTTATACAAAATATTAACATTATTCATTGTAAGGTCCTGATTACTTAACTTACAAATTAAAGTGCTATTAAATTTATTTAAATTAACAGATGTTATTGGTCTGGATTGTATCAGCACTTTTTGTATCGCTATGTTGGACTCAAAAGTTACGGTTTGACCGCTGTGATCTGAAGGGAGATAATTAACGATAGCTTTATCTAAATAGTCGCAGCAACAAAATACATTCACATCAATACATGAAACAGTAGTTGTAGTTGTTCGGGTTGGTTCTAAAAACACATTTGACAAACTGAATGATTTAAACAAATTCAATAATCTACTGGTATTTGAATTATTTTCTAAAATAATAATGTTAAATTCTCCACAGATAATAACTGATTTATTACCAGTAGCAAGTTTAGCCAAAACATCTTCCATTACTGACTCAAATACGCACACTATAACAAGCTTATCTAGCTCAACACAAGACAGTTCAACGCTATGTTCAACCGATAGTTCAACTATGTCTTTACGAGCTTTTGATTTTATACAACTTTTAATTAGGATTAGTGAACCACCACGCAGCATTGATTTTCGTTTAAAACAACTGGCCACATTTTAATTCTCGTAATTAATTAACATTTCAGAATCTTTTAACCAATGCTCAGTTATGCAAATAATGTCAAACATTGTTTTTTCTAAAAACAATTCAATTTCCAATTGTTTGGAGTTAAAACCTTGAATATTTTCATGAAATAATTTCAAGGATTTCTGCTTAGCCCCTTTTCTACAGTTAACTATTGTAGTGCTAGAAAATACCTTTTTGTTTTTAAGTGGAACTATACTATTAGTGGTACCTTCTGTTGTCATAAAAACTAGTTTAAATTATCTGAGCTAACCACCTCAACATTAGTACTATTACTAATTGTGGTGCTAAGTATAGGTGACTTTGACATACTGCTTATGTCTGGTTTAATAATAAAAGCTAATAGTCTAGCTATTTGACGTCCAAAACTAATCGGCAGATACATAGTATCCCTAGTCGACCTTAGCTTATCAACGAAAATGATGGTGTCAAAAAATAGAAACTTGTCACTATGGTGACTAACCAACACTATAGTCACTCCATGAATTCTGAAACATAATATGAATTTATAATCCCTACTTCTAGCAAAAATGAGAAACTGAATCTTATCTCTATTGCTCACTACGGGAATGTGCGTGAAGTATCAAGTTTAGTATGTCAAATATTTTGTATTCATAAAGCGATATTTTTAAACATGAGCTACTGCTCACAAGTGACACAGTGTCCACTTACGACGGCGGCCGAGCGCAGACTAATGTTTCATTACAATTTTATGTGAAATAAATCAAGACAAGTGAAGTGATCAGTAAAATAACCCTTAATAGGCATGATAACAACTTTTTAACTATTATCTCAAAAAAAAGTTTAGGGGCCGTTCAAGTATTACGTAAGCAATATAGTGGGGGGGGGGGTCTTAGCTTTGCTTATTTTTGATGACATGGTGGGTGGGGGAATCTAGATTGTGATTACGTCAGCAGTGATTATTTACTTTTTTACACATTTTATGGCAACCCACACATTGTCTATGCTGAAAGCGAAATGCATTTTCGGGGATTTCTACAAATAATGAATACGTTTAGAACTGAGTAGGGGAATTACCGCGCGCTATTCAACTTGTCTAAAAAAATTCCGTCAATTTATTGTTTTGTTTCGATGACGTGTTTTAAGCAAATCACGTTAATGTTTGTGTTACAGTTGATCCACTTTCGCCAAAATTTAATTGTTCAAGATGTCGTATCAAATAGACAAATCCAAGTTTTAACAAAAATTGTTCGAAAGTTTCAAAAATCTCATTCAAATTCAACAGTACAAAATGTACAGAAGTTAGTTAACGAAGTGTGGCGCAATTATAAGTTACAAGCAAAGTCCGACAAGGAACTCGATATTAATTCCAAACCTATTACTTATTTCTAGACTTAACTGCTCATGAATCAATAAATTGTACCAATGTTTACGTAAGCATAGGGGGAGGGGTAAGAGCTTTGCTTACTTTTGCTGACGAGGGGGAGGGGTGGGTTAATAATTGCAAAAACTCTGCTTACGTAATACTTGAACGGCCCCTTACAAAAAGTGCAAACAATATTACAAAAAGTGTCAAAACTTAAAAATGGCCAAGTTACAAACGTTTTAAAATACGGGTTAGATAAAGACAGCATTATCGTAGAAGTGACGTCACGACTATGTAACTTCATAGTAGCGCCGTACATTGTCCGTACCGCGCGACAAGGACGGGAAAAAATGATTAAAGCGTGTATCTTCATATTTACATAGATTTACATAGATTGCTTGGCTTTCGAACATTTTTAGAGCATGTGTAACATTTTGATAGTTCTTTTCACCATTATTTTGAGTTAAACATGTCTGCTTACATCAATTTATGTTATTAAATAGATTAAAAATTCGACACGATATCGTCAATTTTGTGTGAAGAGGCAACGAAAATTCTTTTAACGATAAAAAAACCAGAATTTTCGAAATAAAAAGTTCAACTTTTTTGAAGATGAAGGAGTAATCTATCCGATGTAATTATTAGTTACATTTAGTTTGGTTTTATTTACCCGCAAAATGTACCGAAAAACAGCTTATTTTTGTCAGATTTGAGAACGCGCCCTTAATACTTGATGTATCCCATTATTTATGTCATCCGAGATCCTAAATAAATCTGTATAAATAAAACAAAATGCTAATTGTTGGGAAGCGCATGAGAACGGCTTGGCAGATTTGTTTTTGAATGAGAACTATTATGTATGTAAGCGCGCATGTTTCTGTGTGTGCACGCGACCGGACGACCACTTACGTGTAATAAACAGTATGCTAACAGCAGCCCGTAGTTTCACTTGCCTCCTAGTACATACGCAACAAGAACGTTCCTCATTATCTCCGAATAAGGTTTAAGGTTTTTTATATAAATTATTGAAATTTGGACAGGACTTGAATTTGTGTGGGGTCAGCTAGTAAGTAATACATACGCGAGTGCTGGTCGAGTACTTCCCGCACGACGTCTGCGGGCTCGTCCTCGTCGTGCGCGTCCTCGTCCGCGTCCTCGTCCACGTCCTCGTCCGCGTCCTCGTCCGCGTCGCCCGAGTCCTCCCACATGCTGCACACACATCATGAACAATTTTTAATACAGATAAAATTTCAGACATTGACATTCAATCTGAGATTAAACTTATGATAACTGCTACCAGCTGCGTCGTTAGAAAAGTGAATTTATGTTGAACTTTTTAGTTGCAAGTAATTATTAATATGTTCATTCAAGAAAAAGTACAGAAAAACTTACTCGTCATCAAATCTTTGATTGGCCAGCTCTAAGAAATTGCTCTTAGCTGCTCGCATCTGCAAATAATACAATATATTTTATCTACACATCTATCTATCTACAATTAAATCGTGAAGTTCTTATTCTGAATACAAAAATAGTACCATAATAACAGACTTTATCCACGTGATATTAACAACTTGATTAAAACACTTCCCCTAACAGCATAAAGCTGCACAATGTTGTGTCACTGAGGCGCAGGCAGCCGTGGCAAGGGGCTCGGTGGGGCCATTTAGTATTTGTGCGTCATATTTACGATATTATTTATGTTCTTGATAAAATTGCCTGAGTTTACATGAGGTAGTTTATGAAACTGCACATAACTAGGTTTTAAAATACTCGTGTGATACTATTTCAAGCGTCGCTTGTGTTTTATTAACCCCTGTTATGTAACAGTTTCACAAACTACTATTAAAACCCAGTTCTGTAATAACAATACACATGATCTACATGGGTATGTGTGTATTTACTTTGTCCGCGTCGTCGATGCCCACTCCGTCTGCTATGAAGTCCGGTGACTCTCCGGACAAACCCATCGCGCCACACATCTGAAATACACAAGTAGCTATAGCATCTGGCCACATCCATTACTTCTTCTTTTCGAAAAAACTGTCACCACTAAAGAACAGAAGAGCCTTTAGATGCGTTAATCGATCAATATTGGCACGATAAAAGCAAGGCGATTGCCCGGCTTGACATTAGTCACGTACCATCCCCTGACGCGGCTACACGTTACTATCACTCGCAATTCTCGAAATAAGTTGTGAAGAAAATGCCTGTGTTGAGTCTAATAGACGAGACGATTTTGTTTTTTTTTTGTTTTGTAGTTGTACCGCCATTTTAACGAGAGCGGGCTTGCGACTAGGGAGGTTGGGTCAATTATAGCTGGTCTTTTTAATACACACCTTTTAGGGTGTATTTTTAAATATTATGATATACCCACACCCACATTTCGCCAGTTATGGTTAAGTCCCATGTAATAGAGGGCGAGCCTATTACCATCAACCGGGCACAAATCCAGACTCCAGACTGCTACGGAGAAATTCTAGATAGAAAAACCCATATAACATACTCAATTTGCCCGACCTGGGAATCAAACCCAGGACCACAGCAGTAGCTCTTGCGACCACTAGACCAACGAGGCAGAGACTATAGGTACACCTCTGGCTAACCCTTCTGGGATTACAGGCGTGATGTTATTTTGTTATTATGATATATTTTTATATGAAATCATGTCATCTAATCTTTCATATTAATTAGGATGATGACAAATTTTCCATTTTCATCTAAAAAATTACGTTGTTTCCAAATAGTGCAAAAAATATTACAAAAAGTGTAAAAGCTTAAAAAATTGCCAAGTTATAAACGTTTTAAGACAAGGGTTAGACAAAGACAGCACTACCGTAGAAGTGACGTCACGACTATGTAACTTCATAGTAGCGTAGTAGTAGAGGTATAATCCCCTCCAAAAACTTTTAAAGCGTGTATCTTCTTCATATTGACATAGATTTAATAGATATTTTCGATTATCTCATTTTTACAATGCCTTCTTTGAAATAACATTATTTTTACGAACATTTTTAATATAAATCATCATCCCTATTAGATGTGTTACGAATATAACTTGTTCTTTTTCTTAATTTTACAATACATAGACGATAATTAGGACTCAAAGGAGCGAAGATGATTGGATGCCAACAATGCAATCATTAATAGTTTACGTTTCCTTTATTTATTTTGAAAGATTTCATATTCACATTATGTCTTGGTTTATTTTTTAATAAGGTCTGAATTATAAATTTAAAAATATTATTGCTTCAATAACACCTAAATTTTTAATTTTGTCAAGACGAGTATATTCGAACTTTACCCCAAATTCCTTTGACTTTTGCCACTTTTGCCACGCACGCGCGCCATCGAACACGCAGCAGCTAGTGACATAACTAAACATGTATGTTCTACTCTGTCTAACAACAGGTATCGGTGATGTCGGTCTTTACTTATCTTCGCGCACTGTTTGATTGTGTGGTACTAGTGATAAGCTACCTTCACGGCTTACGCTGTTTTTGAGTGCACTAATGTTCGTGTGTGACGCGTCTATTTATAATACGTCATTCTCTCATTCAAACGATCTCATTCTGTCAATAACATGTATATGATAACATTTTTCTGCATCACCCAAATTTTCTACCAGTCAATGGTAGAAAATGCCTATGGCATTAAGTCCGCCGCTGTACAAAATGTGCGTGAAGTATAAATAAATAAATAAACATTAACGTATTCGGGAGTTGACCTTCAGTTTCAATTTTAATTGTAAAAGAATCGGTCAGATAGTCAGAAAATTGAAGCTTATAGTTGCCCATTCCAAAACGTAGATTTATACGGAGAAGAACGGGTAAGAAACTCTAAGGGCACTCTTTTAAATCAAGATATTACAAAATATGTGAGAAAAATTTAAAAAAAAAACTATTCCGTTAAGAGATGGACAGTCTACAGTCTTAGCCGAACTGAATGCTCGCCACGCACGCGCCACCGCCACACAGTGGTCTGAAAATCGAGCTCCATACTCATAGAAACTAAATGTCAGGGATTTAAAAAAGAAATGGGAATGTCTCTGGAATAACTCTCTTTATATAATATTAAAGTATGGAGGGTATGCGCAGCTCCACACGTGAGAAAAAAATGTTTTGTGTTTTTTTTGTATGGGAGAAAACACTTAAAGTTGATTATTTTCGAACTGAAAGGAACTCAAGGGCTGGGACTCACATGAGTTATTGTACCTCATACAGTGATCAAGATGACATACAATTCATGCACCTTTCGGTGCCGCTTCGCGCGTAGAAATTTTTTAAAATTTCGAGTTTAGGTTATGTGATTTATTAAATCTTTTACGTAATAAAATGAAATTGCCGATCGCTTTTCATATATTTTAGTTAGTTAATAGCCTGCTAAGGCCCTTTTAATGACAATAATAGAAAACTGTATTGATTACATACGTTTTTTTTACAAATTGTTTTTAAAGAACTCATTTGGTAATCACCGTTATTTTCGTTGAGTTTTAATTAGATACTAATAACATGGCATACTCAGCCTTAATGAGGGTAGTTACACTATTGATTTTTCTAATCTTTAACGTAACTAAATGATGTTACCGAACGCATTGAATGGGAAAATACTAGTGAAACAATAGATATTCATAAAACAATTAAGATATACCTATATAGAAAAGTAATATTTTTATTATAGATAATTAAAAATAAGGTCCAATAAAATCAAGTTTTTTATACAAATAGTTTTAATCTTGAATGCTAATACCAAGACATTACAACAAAAATACCTCAATAACTATGATACACTATAATTATTTAACACAATAAAAAACAGTGAAGATAGTATTATTTTGTGAATATCACAACTACGAGGGCTGCACTTAAAGTATCGGGAATGGAATATTTCCACTGTTCCTGTGATATCAAAATCTTTTTAATTGAAAACTCCTTGGTTTTAAAAATCGAGTATCATTTATTTATTTAAAAAAAGATTCTCGGTCTTGTCACAAGGTTTTGTCAAACTTGTTTAGTCGTTGAGAAAATTCAATTGACTCGAGAAAATTCAAGAGCGATTTATTATGACTTTCGAAGTGGTTTAACACAAATGTAGTGTGTTGACCGGATGATTTCTGCATTTGGTGATGAAGCCCCATCCAAAACCACAATTTATCGCTGGTTTGCTGAATTTCAACGTGGACGTGTCAAACTCAGTGATGATCCCCGTCAAGGTCGTCCAAAAACTGCAGTCACCCAAGAAAACGTTGATGCTGTGCGTAAGCTGATTGAGGAAGATCGACATGTGACATACCGCGAAATTCAGGCAACTTTAGACATTGGCATGAGTCAAATACAAATAATCTTGCATGAACAATTAGCTGTAAAAAAGTTGTTTTCCCGATGGATACCGCATTCCCTCTGTGAAGAGCAAAAAGCGGCTCGCGTTACTTGGTGCATCAGAAATCTCGAAAGATTCCACGCAGGATCCTCAAATGCTGTATACAACATCGTATCAGGTGACGAATCCTGGATATACGCGTACGAACCCGAAACAAAAAACCAGTCACGAGTTTGGGTGTTCGAAAATGAGTACGTACGTACGAATTATTTTTGTTGGCTTTACCAACAAAAATAATTCGTTCACGGAGTGTTGCAAAAAAAATGGTGGCCACGTTTGTCTCCAAAACCAGCCATGTTACGACTATTCCTCTTGAGGGACAAAGAACGGTTAATGCAGAATGGTATGCTAGCATTTGTTTGCCACAGGTCGCTTCTGTACTACTGTAACTCCGTAAAGAGAACTGCAACCGCCGCATCATCCTCCATCACGACAATGCGAGTTCTCACACCGCACACAGAACAAAAGAGTTTTTAGAGCAAGAAAACATAGAATTATTAGACCATCCGCCGTACAGCCCCGACCTAATCCCTAATTATTTCTATACTTTCCCTAAAATAAAGAATAAATTGCGTGGACAGAGATTTTCATCACCAGCAGGGCTAACATGACAAGCGCGAGAAAGCTCGATATCTCGATTTCTCGAAATTTGTCTACGATTTTGACGTCATCCTTACACCTAACATGACCGCCAAGATCTTGTAAACTCGAAAAAGGCACTTTGACACTTCTGTATCTCGCGACGAGAAACCGATGTAGCAAGTTATTAAAAACAAATCATTTTTATCACTGCAACATCGGTCGATTTTACGCATGGAATAAGTATGTTCTGTATTGATTTAACGTCCACCTGTTTTAGTTTTTATTTAGTTCCATATAAAACCGACTTTTTTACTGTTATTTTTTTGGCATGCTAAAATTTTAATATACAATTAGTGGCACTTATTATACTCACTAGATAATCGACCACAATTGATAAATCGGCCGCAGGTCACTATTCGACAAAGCGAAGGTTGATATTGTAACAATCACCAAAAAACACATGATATTGCTTTTACTCACCAACTTTGCGGACTTAACTGGCGATTTTCGTAATTATGTTGCGTAGGCAGGTACAGCCATAACTCCCTAGATTTCGATAATCACCATAATTGACAAACTAGACTGATTATTACAGCACTTGATGCTCATCTACGTAATAGTGCTTCCCTGCGCCAAACTTTATCTCGCGGCCGCCGAAAGCAACTTCATTCTAATGTGTTTAATAGGCTGTTTAAAACTAAGTATTTTCATTCAATTCAATCAAATAAATTATGTCAATTCAGTATTTCAATTAAGTTTTTTCATGTTGTATAATAGAACTAGAACGAAAATAAGTATAATTATGAATTTGCCATGTTATTTTAAATATTCAATAAAAAAAAAATTGTATCATAATTTTGTCTACTCTTCTCGTCGTCAAAATCGAGGACGACTAAATTAGAGAAAATCACGATTTTCTCATGTTGAATTGTCAAAATGCGAGATAAATTAGGTGGTCATGTTAGGGTTTAACGAGAAAACATCAGGTTTGACAGAACAAGTCAAGTATTTTGTATGGCCTTGCTGTCAGAAAACGAGTAAAGTGAAGGCATAGACGCGACGAGAAAATACGAGAGTGAGTAATTGTCGCGTCTGGCATGTTAGCCCTGCTGAAGAAGCTGTGGACGCCTACAAAACGGCCATTTTGGAGACCCCAACTTCCGAATGGAATGGTTGCTTCAATGATTGGTTCCATCGTATGGAAAAATGTGTCAAATTTCGCGGAGAATACTTCGAAAAGCAATAAATACATTTTTAAATAGTAATGTTGTGTCACTTCCTTGATTCCCGAAATTTTCAGTGCCGCCCTCGTATTACATTTATTATATCTATAGCAACTATACTAAGTCTAGCTATTTACGACTAATAGTAAAACAACATAAAAAAACGACTACTAACAGGTAGTATCTTCGCCATCATCAAAGTCCTCTAAATCCGAGTCTATCATTGACGCATTAACATCGACAAATTCAATGTTCTCTTTGTCTACACCTGCATCGTCACTGATGAGAAGAGGTTTCATATCATCAGTAACAGCTGTTTTTGTGGATTTTCTTAGCACAGGTCTTATACTGGACAGATAAGGATCTGACGATACAAGGAGACCATTAGATGAAGATGTCTTCGTTTGTCGCTTTACGACAAAATTTGGGCGAATGGTGCTCTCGAATTTTCTTGAAGTCTTTGCTTCTGGCTTCCGATGCCTCTTCAGATAATTTACCAATGGGCATAATGTTGAAGTGTTTGATAATTTCAGCGCCATGCAGTAAAAGTTTGTGGACACTCGAAGGCATGTAATACCAGCCATAGAGAGAGAGAAATCCAATCCTGTGATAGCTGCAGTTTTTGCAGAATCACTAAAAAAGTTCCTGGCTGTGTTCCCATCATTTGTGGTTCACGAACCTGAAACAAACAAAGTCGTTAAGGACTTTGTAACGAAAAGATGTATACAATAGCCTATTAGTTATTTTTTTGAGAAAGGCGACTGTTACTTTAATTCACTTTGTTTGACGATGTCTAGGAGGCCCATTTCATCACGGAACTTCTGTTGTATGGTTTGTTTTCTACTCTTCAATGACTCTTTACTGCTTGCATCTCTGGCTTGCCATGTTTTAAAGTCATGTGCAGTAGACACTCCATACATCTGATCCAAGCATGAAGAGTAGATAAACCATACTGGTACATTTCTGTCGAAACCGGTTTTCTGGAAAGAAAGTGAATAAATCAATAAAAGATAGGTAACAGTACAATAAGATGTCATTAATTAATCAAATTATACTAAACTCACTCTAATATCTTTTCTAACTTATTCATTTCCGAAGGGGTAGCCTTACAGATATCACAAGACTGCGTTGAGGTTTTTGACAATTTCGAAGTGATTTTGCCATCTATCATTGTCATAAGCATTGAGTGCTTAACAGCATGATTTCCCATGATAGACGGCTCCAGTGCTGCGATCTCAGCTTCAATCAGACTGTGTTCTTCCATGATATTCAAGATGTTCTCTCTTGTAAACTTGAAATAAAGAGGTCTGCAGAACATTGTGGAAGATGGCTTTGGATTCTCCCATATATTATCTTTACCACAAACTAAGCGCAGGGGCACAAAGGAACACATAAAAATACTGAAATCGTCTTCGTCTGCCATAGTTTGCTTATACAAACTTTGCCCTGAAGCACCATCAAAATCCCCACTTGCATATCAGGGTCAACTCTTTGCCATCCAGCGAAGACTCCAAACTTAGGAATTTTCCTAGTCTGGCAACAGTTTTGTTCAAAATTGCTTGGAGCTGGACTCTTACCCATCTTTCCGTGATTTCTAAGGTATCTTTTGGTGGGTAGCAGTTCTTCTTCGCCTCTAGGATGGCACTATACGAAGGATATAGTGGTATTCCTTCTTCTTTTGCACAAGTTCTTAAGGTTATATACTGCCACTTCGAAAGCTTCAACGAGGTCAAAAGACCTAAAGCTTTACCAGCCGAATATATGGGCGTAGTTTTCTTGGTCTTCTACAATTCCTTAATCTTTGTAGCATCTTCAGGATGCTCTGTAACCAATTTTATTATATCTGCTACATTCTTGCTATCTGCTTTTAAACCAGTCGCATAAGCTAGGCTTTCAGTGCTATACGTTAGGAGCTGTTCTACTCTCCTTCTCTTCTGTAGCGGGCTTAGCTCCATGAACGGTTTTCTTTGACTCACAACTGATGTTGTTGTTCCAACACTGCACGTCTCTGGTTTGTGGGATTTTGATATATCCTCATTAACACCGAAGTAAGAACTAGAACAAGGTTGGTGCTCTATTGCTACTAATGGTGTCATCTTTTCCCTGATGACTTCAGGCCATTTTATGTTTTCCTGCAGCCATGTCTCATACTTCTTTATGAATGTATATCTCGTGCGATTACACGAGATCCATTTATTTCTCAACGAACACACATAAGTCTGACAGGATTGTTTCAATTCCTTTTTTTCATTTTCTGACAAATCAACGGCATTCACAAAAACTTCTAATATCACACTGGGCTGTGAAAAACAACTATTGTTTGCCACAAACATGAAAATGTCCAAATTGGTACCAAAACCTTCCATCACAACACGAAAATAAATAGATCGTAATAAGTACAGTTCGCGCGTAATAGTGCTAAAAGCTACTGAGAGAATTAAGTTCAAACGTCCTATTTATATATGTAACTACCCTCATTAGGGCTCGATGTTATTAGTATCTAATTACAACTGAACCATAATGACATGATGAACGTGATTACCAAATGAATTAGTTCTTTGAATGCAATTTGTAAAAAAACGTATGTAATCAATATCATTTTCTATTATTGTAATTAAAAAGGCGATTTACTGGCTACTAACTAAAACATATGAAAAGAGGTCATCAATTTCATTTAATTACGTCAAAGATTGGAAAAATCACTTATACCGAAAATTATAAATTTCTAAAATTTCTTACAAGCAAAGCGGCACCGAAAGGTGCACGAATTGTATGTTATCTTGATCACCGTGTGAGGTGCAATAGCTCATGTGAGCACCAGCCCTTCAGTTCCTTTCAGTTCAAAAATAATTAAAGTGTTTTCTCCCATACAACAAGATACATAACATTTTTTTTCTCACGCGCGGAGCTGTGCATACCCTCCATACTATAATATTATATAAAGGGAGGTAAACCAGAGATTTTCCAATTTTTTTTTGACATCCCTTATATTAAGTTTCTATGAGTATGGA
Source organism: Dasypolia templi (assembly GCA_963555695.1). Classification (NCBI taxonomy): domain Eukaryota; kingdom Metazoa; phylum Arthropoda; class Insecta; order Lepidoptera; family Noctuidae; genus Dasypolia; species Dasypolia templi. Next base: position 700,634 of record OY743148.1, on the reverse strand, counting down.
ACTCGATTTTCAGACCACTGTGCGCCAGTGACACATTGACGTCAATAATGTTACATGAACGTGTACTGACCTCATTGCCATCTTCTGCGTTCACGCCGTCTGCGAGTTCGTCCATCGTCGCTGTCGCCGCCATGTCGTTGAACTGACGAACATTCATTAAACTTAGTACCAGAGTAGGAGAACAAAGATCTCCAAAGATCAAGGATATACTCACGTCGGCCATAATTTCCGCCTGAAACACAAATACAGTAGTGTTAGTAAACTGTGTGTATGAAATTGGATGTTTTGAAAATAAGAAGTGTAATTTGTCTAATATAAGTACTAACCTCATAGATGTTTTCTGAAGGATAGTATCCACCCTGAAACACAATAATTATTTTAATTGCAATCATTTAAAATCTGTAAAAAAAACATGATAATGTATGTAATTAGGTACAGATAATATAATACTACGTACAGATACCCAATCCCATTCAAAGAGATGAAACCTCCCTAAGTCTGGCTATTGAGCTGGCTACTTTACTTCGTTAAATTTTTCGACAGATGGCAGCATCAGCGACTCACTAATTGCCAGAGACTAGTTTTACCACGCCATCTAGGATTCGACCTACTTTTAAAACGTTTCGTGCAATCCTTTTCATATAAAACTAGCACTTCGCCCACGATTTCGACCGCGTGGATTTCGAAAAAAATAAGTTGCCTATCGTTCATCAGACATAATTTAGGCTTCTAATGGTTTTTTATTTTCAAATTGGTCCAGTAGTTTCGGAGCCTATTCAATTCAAACAAACAATCAAATTTTTCCTCTTTATAATATTAGTATAGATTTAATCGTTTCGGGTTCAGAAAATATATATTTCTTTTATATTTCTATGTAATGTAAAATTTGTTTGATTTAAATTAGTAACGATGGCGGTTACTGTGTGTATTTAAATTTAGTAAAGCGCCATCTATTGCAAAGAGCACTAAACGAAATTATTAACATATGGCTACTTTTACAATTTTATGGGTTCGAATCTTCGATCAATAATAGTACTAGATTCCCAATGAGCGCTTCAAAAACGGCCCGAAAAATACGAGCACAAAAGTATTTGTGCTCTTATTTCAAATTAGTATGGTCCAATCACAGCCAACATTAAGACGTCAAAATGCCGCAGTGCGCGTTCAAAAACTGTGTAAATAACTACCGTAACACCAAGGTTTTGGAAGGAATATCTTTTTTTCGGTAAGTTAATGTGTTTTTTCATAAAATAATAAGTATAAACAGAATTAAACTGTTAATATAGTTCAATTAGCGAATGTTATTATTGTTTGGCCAATGTTTGCTACAACGCCTACAACGCACCAACTATTGTATCAAACATCGACTGTTCTTGAACAGGGAATGCATGGAGTAGTGTTGTTTCTTTTTTATATTTTTTAATGTTGTTTTTTTTTGTAGATTTCCTAGTGACCCATTTCGTTGTGCAGAATGGGTATCTATTGTAGCGAAAGAAAGAGGAGAAGAAATGTACAACCCTTATAAAAATTCGACAATATGTTCGATTCATTTTGACAAAATGGACATAACTGGAAACACGCAAAGGCGTAGATTACTAAAAACAGCAATTCCCAAATTGCAGGTAATTATCATAAAGTATTAAAATACATAGTTGGTGTATGATAACGTTTTGATAAAATAGTAAATTGATTATGACTTTTGTTTTAGATTCACGGATCAATAAAAGTGCAATCAGCTAAATCTTCAGAATCGACGAAAGATTTATCATTTCAGGTATGTTTTGTAAAAATCTTTGTAAAAAAACTGAAAACTTCGTAAAAACTACTCGTGTAGGTATTTTCATTAAATATGTATTTTTTTTTATGTTTTCAATATACTGTGTTTCTTAGGCCACAACTTCAGCGATTTCAAGTTTTAATGATTCTACGGGAATACGTGACGTGCCTCGGGCTGATGCAACTGGTTTGAAGTCTCCTGATGCATCATTATCAGATTTAACATCTGTTTGTGACACTCCAAGAAAAGGGTACTTAAAAAAGAAATTGACGACATGTCGCAGAATTATAGATACCAAATCTAAGAAAATACATAATTTACAAAAAGCAAATAAGCGATTGACTAAGAAAAATTGTCCTTTAAAACACATAATTAACTTGCTTCAAAAGAAACAATCCTTTGATGATTCAATATTTTTTGATTTGGCAAAAAATATTGAAGTTGCACAATTATTCAATGGAATGTACATTAAAAATTAAAAAAATCGTTCGAGGCCGTTCACAAAATATCCTCCAGGTGCGAGAAAATTTGCTTTAACGCTGCATTTTTACTCGCCATCCGCATACAAATATGTACGTAAAATGTTTAATACATGTTTACCCCACCCCCATACATTATATGAATGGTATCGAAGTGTAAATGCGGAACCTGGATTTTGCACCGAAACGTTAAATAGGCTTGAGGACAAAGTAAAATCTAGTGACAAAACAATTTTATGTGCTTTAATTGCTGATGAAATGTCTATTAGGAGGCAAAAGATATGGACAGGTAAAATCTATGAGGGCCTAGTAGATATGGGTTTAGGTAGCGACGACAGTAGCCAAATTGCCACCCAAGCTTATGTTTTTATGTTAGTTGCAATCAATGATTCCTGGAAACTACCGTTAGCTTATTTTTTTATTGACAGTATATAGGCAGATATGAAGGCGAATTTAATAAAGATGGCTTTAGAAAAATGCGAAAAAATTGGTGTGCAAATTCGTTCTGTGACGTTCGATGGCTGCAAAAGCAATATTGCAACGATGAAAACATTGCGTTGCGTTTTAGATGATTTTAAAAACTTAAAAACTGATTTCAAACACCCCAGTGCTGATTATAGTGTTGTTGTATTTTTGGACGCGTGTCATATGTTAAAACTGATGCGGAACACCTTCGAGTCTAAGAAAGTTTTATATACTACTGGTGAAAAATTAATTAGATGGCAATATTTATCGGAATTATATAACCTGCAAGAAGATAACTGCTTACACTTGGCGAATAAACTTTCACATCGACATGTCCATTTTAAAAATCAAATAATGAATGTCAAATTAGCAACGCAACTTCTTAGTAGAAGCGTTGCCAAAGCTATAGACTTTTGTAATAACACCTTAAATATTCCCGCATTTAGAGAATCAGAATGCACAGTAGAATTTATTAAGATACTAAATGATGTTTTTGATACCCTAAATACTAGAAACCTTAAGGACTTTGGATTCAAACACCCTTTGAATAAGGGTAATTCACAAGAAATATTGTCATTCTTGTCCCAAATTAAAGACTACTTATTGTCATTAGCAATTAATGTTACAAATAAAAGAACTCTTAAAGTTGGTACCGATATAAGAACTGTGTTTTCAACCAAAAAAGTGCCGCTTATCAAAACACAGAATAATACTGGATTATTAGGACTATTAGTGTGCATCAACAGTCTGACTCATTTGTATAAAACTTTAGTTGCAACTGACATTCTTTCTTTTTTATTAACATATAAACTCAGCCAAGACCATGTTGAGCTATTTTTTGGGAACATACGGAGTCAAAATGGACATAACAATAATCCCAACACTAGGCAATTTAAAGCCAGTTTAAAAAAACTGCTGTCTCATTTAGAACTGGGCTCAAAATTTACCGGAAATTGTATACCCATAGAGAACATACCTATTTTATCCGGATCATCATCGCTAAACAAAATTAATAACTTGTCAATAGGTTACCGTTTTGAGGAAACCGAGGAGAAAAATTTAAGTTCTGCAGAAATTTAAAAAAAAAGATCCATAGAACAGAGTTTTGATAAATATCAGACAAATTGCACTGAACTGATCGAAAAACTTGATTATAATCCAACTTCAGATATTGTTCCGCAAATAGTAGGTTACATTTCTGGTTTTGTAGTCAGTAGCCTTGTTAAGAAAATTAATTGTGAGGACTGTAAAATAAATTTGTGGGCTAAAGAAAAATTGTGGTTCCACAAATTAATAGATATAAGAGACATGGGTGGTTTATGTTATGCTTCAAACGACGTGTTTGACATATGCATGAAAACCGAACGTGTTATACGCAACTGTCTTCGCATGAGTGGTGGCAAATCAATGCAAAAAAAGTACGATAAAAACTTCATATGTGTTAATGTTTTAAACGCATTTATTGAAAAAGATGTGTTTTCTGGGGGAAACGAACACAGCCATAAAGTATACTTAATTAAACTAGTTATAGAAAAATTCATTGATGTAAGATTACATTATATTTGTAAAAAAGAAACCGCTCAAATAAAAAATACTTCCAAAAGACAGCTTCATAACAAGCTGAATTTGTCTAAAGGTAATTGAATTAATTATTTTGAATTGTGTTTATTTCTTCTTACTTTATCAAACCTGTTGTTCCCACCTATATTATAAGCGAATGATGTGGTCGCCTGTATTTGGAAGCGCACACTAGTATTGTCAATTGTGTTCTATTTAACATGCACGTACTTGTGTTGGCGATCCAATAAATAAATAAATACCTTAAACTATACAAAATATTTTAAATACTTAGTTTATACTAGTTAGTTTATACTGGCTTTAGTGAATAAAGAAACGTGTTTTCGGCGTATTCTTTATAGAATACGCCGAAAACACGTTTCTTTATTCACTTGATTTTTTGACTTTTTTATTTTTTATTACCTTGTAATAGCGACAATGTTAAACAGTATCCACTACTTTTTTGGTACGGTTGAAATATTTGCCACCATACAAAACAAACCTAAAAAATATTCTGCAACTCTACGTCTTTCAATACTTACTCTGTTCTGTGATTTGAAATGTAATACCAAGAACTACGCCTAGTTCCATTATAGAATAAGCACGACATTGTGCAATTTTTTTTTTACCTTATTACTTAGAGTTTAAGTTTCATTTTAGAATAAATGTTTTTGTACTGATGACTTTTTATTTTCAAGCGACATTTTAAATTTATTGCTTTTAACCTTTCTCCGATGAAAGGACTTAAATAAATATATTAAGAGATGGTTATTAAACTTTATGTGTAAGCATTAAGGTTTATAATCATCTGAAGTTGTTAATAATATTATACATTTTTCTAAGAAATTTAGATGTTTACCTGTGTGCAAACGTGGCCACTTCGGCGACTTATTTTTGTTCCTGATACTGAATCTAGTACTATTATTGATCGAAGGTTCGAATTGAAGTTTTTGGCTTCATTCATATTGTTTCTAGAAAATACGTGCAATATGAGTGTAAATAGAAAAATCTGCATTAAACAAGGAAGTTTAGATTTTACTCAATCTTACTTCAGCCAAAATCCTGCCGTATGACGATTTTTAGTGATTGTTAATTTCATAATGGTAACCTATTCTGCCATCTATGTTTTTTTTTTCAAGACTAATTATAATTTGTTCTAGTTGAGATTCCATGAATTAGGGATAATTATACATTATCATGTTGTTTCTTTTGGGGTGATTGTATACATCATTATGTCTATTTTTATTTTTTATTATGTGAAAATAATAATATAATATATTTATTCAGACACCTATTGATCAATTACATTTCAATTAAAACCGTAAGTTTGATCTTAAATAATATCTAAGAGGGACTTAGTCCTCTGGGTTAGGCTCCACACCAGAGGGCTGTCCAACTTATTGCCTATTACATTCAGGATGCTGTTACTGCTCCCACGCAATCTGCTTAGCAGTGAGGCCGAGACAGACGGCTTTGATGCGCCAGGTGGCATCAAAGAAAAATGTTACCGTAAAAAAAAAAACATTAGTAAAAGTTGGAATGTTGACCTTCAATATCTCCGTAACCAGCACGCGCTCAGGTATGGTTCAGAACAAAAAAAAAATCAATAACAAAGACTACAAGTTACTCTTGGCTTCGGCTTTATACACCCGTTAATGATTTTAGTATGAATAAACGTTTCTATATGTTTGGTGTCAAAGTATAATTGAAGTAAAGTCAAAATATATGAAGTTAGTACAGGTAATTACGTTATTTCTTTGTGTATGCGGATGGACCAGCAAACCAAGTTTGTTATGAGCCGCTCCGCGCCCTTGTGCCGCGAGGTTCGCTAACGCGCTTCTGGTAAACGCTAGTTTACCACGCACACCGCTCATTGTGCTTTCTACCTGTCGTATGTCGTCGTCGTGTCCCAGCGCGTGCGCCAGCAGCTGGGCGGGCTGGTTGATATCACTGACTGATACAGTAGTACTCACGAGCGGCGTGTCGTGCTGCTGCAGCAGCGGGCGCAGCGTGTCGTCGAGGAAGGCCTGCCAGCGCTGGCCGAGCTGCGCGCGCAGGCCCAGCGCGTGCGCCAGCAGGTCGGGCGCGGCCAGCGCGTGCGCAGCTTGCGACAGACACAGCACGACGTGCCCCATGTAGGCCGCGCGCACGCCGCTCCTGTGGGAGAATACGTTAATAGAGGCGTCCTTTGCACACGGGAGGCACGTACTTCCCAACAACAAAGGAAAACAACCCGTTACGAACCATACCGCCACAGAGAGGTGGTGTTATACAACCATATTTTAACGAGAATAAAGATTGATTGACTTGTCAGTACAACCAATTTAGATCTTGACCGAAACATAAAAAAGCTTACTTGTTATTCGTGTTCTCTTCAAACACATCCATGAGTCGGGTCAACAGATCACATTCCACAAATAACTGTAAAAACAAAATTATATAATTTTATAAAACTGGCTTTATGGCTCGCTCGCACCATAAATCACTGATTGCCATATAGCGGTCCACTAGGTCCTTTTTTTTATTTATAAACGTTGCTTAAAGTAAGGAGACGTTTAATCATCAAAATAAATTGGGTAAGCAGTTTCTTATCATTATTTAACATACCATCATTCTGTGAAGTCATCTTCAAACGTCCAAGCGGAACTCAGTCTAATACAGGGTGATTATTATTTCCAAGGTTTACATGTATCGCCTGTAACTTAGGTATAAAGTGAAGTATACTGACGTGTCGTGCGTACTGCGTGCGGTAGACGCGGTTGGAGAGCGCGTGCTTGACCAGCGTGTACACCTGCGCGTGCAGGAAGTTATTGTTGGGGTAGCGGAAGAACATGTCCACCAGCACGCCCGGGGTACCTGCACCACAGGACGTCATATATTTATTTATTGCACAATGTACACACAGTTACAAGGTATGACTAGATTAGCCTATGAGTAAATGAACCTGTTAGGCCGCAGCAAGTAGTAACATTTCCCTCTCACAGAGAGGAGGCCTGTGTCCCAGCGGTGGGAACATAAAAGGCTGATTATGTATGTTATGTAAGTAGTTACATTTAACTTATAGCTAGGTCACAAATAATGTTATACTACGTACAGATACGCAATCCCATAAAACAAAATAGCACCTCAACAGATGGCAGCATCAGCGACTCACTCATTGCAAGAGGCTGTAGTTTGACAACGCCTTCAAGGATTCGACCGACTTTAAAAACGTTTCGTGCAATCCTTTTTATATAAAGTTTTATAGTTCCGGGTTCAGTAAACATGATCTTAGATTTCTTTTATATTTCTATGTAAAAGAATATATTAAAAAAAAGTTGTTTGATTTAAATTTGTAACGATAAAATGGTTAATATGATGACACGACAAATTGAGTAAAACGTCATCTATTGCAAAGAGCTTGTATTGGTCATAAAGGGTTCAATGTGCAAGAAAGTAGCGGGTATAACACGTAAACGAATAAGTAACTTTAATTTAGTAAAAATAACAGAGACATAGTACTAAAACTTTTTTTAGAGACGATGACAGACAACAAGATAAAAAATGCACATCAATTTCACGGTTAAAAAGAAAACCAAAATATTCAAAAAGGTCTTATGCGAGTTGCGTCGCTTACATAGCCCTACCCTAGCGCTGCTAGTACAGCACTTGCTAATCCAAAGTAATCTTAGCGACGCGTGCCACAGATCTTTTAAGGCTACCTAACTGCGTTCGTACTTGCACCACTCGCACTCGGCCGTCCTTTCCTGGAAAAACCTCCTCTATGATGCCTCGCGGCCACACGTTACGTGGCGCATCGGGGTCGGCGATAAACACCAAGTCTCCGACTTGAAGAGGTGTCTGCTGCGTCTTCGGTCCACTTTTGCCGGGGTATCATCGCAGGCAGTAGTTCGGTAACCCATCTTTTCCAAAACATTTCAGACAACCGTTGTGCTACTCGCCATTGTCGACGCCGGAACAAGTCAGAATCTTGAAAATTGCCTAGCTGCGGTGAAGAAGACGAGCCGAGCAAGAAATGGTTAGGCGTCAAAGACTCTCTGCTGTTAACGTCTACCGAGACGTGGCTAAGTGGACGCCCATTAACCATGACTTCTACCTCAGCCAGTAGGGTGTTCAGCACCCCTTTAGGTGCTCTTTCTTTGACGACGACTTTCAGTGCAACCTTCACACTACGAATTAAACGCTCCCACGCCCCACCCCAGTGAGGACTAGCCGGTGGTATGAAGGTCCATCGGGTGCCGTGAATGCCTGTAGTGGTCTGCAGAAGCTGCTCATCAAGTTCCGCAGCGGACTTCTTGAGTTCTGCGTCTGCACCTCTCAAATTAGTCCCGTTATCAGAATATAAATGAGCAGGCCATCCGCGCCTTGAAGCCATCCTCCGAAGAGCCTCCGAAGATAATCAGCGAATCGGTACTGGGCGTCGATACTGTCTCCAAATGAATTACCCTAACAGTGAGGCAGGTAAAGAGGACGCCGCACAGTGGGTCGAAACTATGATTTTAGTGACTTAGGGCTCAACTTTGCTTTTTCACTTTTTTTTTTATGCGGATGGGTAGAGCTCATTAACCTCAATAATAATTGTTCTGATGTATTATTTCCTAAACTTTATACTTTGGGTAGAAAAATGTGTTTTGTTATTTTTTTGTATGGAGCGGCTCAAATAAACTTAAATTCCTGCTAAGTAGCGTGTGATCCCGCGTTGAAACTTTATTTTTCATATACCTTGTCTGGTCTATTATCATTTGATGCTATAAACAAATGCATAAAGTTGCAACTCTGCCAAATAAATGGATCGAAAAAAATGAAAAAATACATAGAATAAAAAGCTTCATTTTTTACTTTCGTAAGTTATTTTAAGTTAAATTTGATATGGAATAGTAAGTAAAAGCACGTAATAATACACATAATTACTTAGCAACTAACAACAATACATTTAAAAGGTCCCTAATTAGCTTAAATTTACTAATACTACATATATTAGTAAATTTAAGCTAATTAGGGACCTTTATTTAAAAATGTGGATATGAAATCAATTAATTTCTATTTGTGTGTTTAATTACTGTAATTAGCTTAACCTTTTACCTTATAAAATAACAATGTTTTTCACTTTTAGTCATTACTGTAATATTAATTAGGATAATTAGTTAATGAGGGTAGTAGAAAAATTAGTAAACATTGTTTGTCACTGGATTCTGGAAGTATAAAATGACCATAATTTATTATATACTAACTAGTGTTCGTTTATTCGTACTACTACTAACATCTCGTGATTCTGATCGTCCCTTTTTCGTTATAATGGATAATTTAGTTAACAATTTAGATTTATTTATGATTTTAAGAGAGCAGGTCAAGTCACTGTCGGATAGTCAAAAATTCTTTCAATTCCTACAACATAAAATAAACGTGACCGAAGAGAACAGTGTTGAGCTCCAAAAATTCTGTACGCGCTTTTGTTCAAATATAAGTGCAAGATGGGAACGAAGTAGTCGCACGTTAGCACAGTTTGTAAGAAAAAATGGTGATTGGTTGGAACGTGCAATAAACTGGCCCGAAGGAATGATACCTGAAGCTGTGAACACTGAACAGGAAAGGCTCGAGATTTGTAATACTGAAGATGTCGAAAATCTACCACCATCTACTACAGAAGCTTCGACATCTACATTTACACCTCGAAAACCTTTCGAGGAATTGGGCTCCAGGCAAAAACGACGACGCGTTGATCAAATTAACCAATCGCTTTCGTTATCCCCGGATGAACTTAAAGCTACTACAATTGCTAGTTTAAGAAACACCGGAAATGAGGATGTAGGAAAAATTATGAACCATTTACTAAATCACCCCGAAGATCTAGAAAAAGTTAAAGAGTGTTTAAGTACAAGTAAACCGAAAAGTAGTACATATTCACCCGATAAGGCACTGTCTTTATTAGTTTCACTTAAATTAAGTAAGTGGCAGTATATAAGCGTAAGAGAAGCAGCAAGTGAAAATAGGTCTGATTTATACCCTTCTTATTATAAAATAAAACAAGCGAAGGCAAAATGTTATCCAGGGAAAGAAGACATAATTATAACTGAAGAAGGAGCTGCTATTAAACTGCAAGCTTTACTCAACTTGACGGTATCTAGGCTTTTAGAAGTGATTACTTTAGATTTGGATTCGCCAACTGAGTTACTGCTAATAAGCAAATGGGGTTTTGATGGAGCCTCAGGTCAAAGTAATTATAAACAAAAGACTGAAGCAGAGTTTGATGACTCAACTATCTTCATGGCCAGTCTAGTTCCTATAAGGCTTCAACAATGTGATGGAACAATTGTTTGGGAAAACGATCGACCCTCATCAACTTTCTATTGCCGTCCGATAATGTTCAAATTTACCAAAGAAACGCAGTCAACAGTGGTAACTATAAAAGCTAGCATAACCGAAGAAATAGAAACACTTCAGCCAATCAAGTTCAATCAAGTTGAAGTTAAGCATCAATTGCACTTGACGATGATAGACGGCAAAATATCGTCATATTTGTCAGACACATCTTCAGCTGTCTGTGATATCTGCAAAGCAAAACCGTCAGAGATGAACAATTTAGAGTCACTTGCTCAAAAAGAGAACAACGAAGAAGTGTTCCAGTATGGAATGTCATCTTTACATGCCTGGATAAGAAGCATGGAGTGCTTACTTCATATCGGTAAATATAATTTTATTAGTTCATATTTTTTTTCACGTTATATAGTTACTTGTGAGATTTTTATTTAAGTGATATTTCTTTTTGTTTGCAGCTTATCGTTTGGACTTCAAAAAATGGAGTTGCAGGGGCGATGACAAAGAAAAAATGTCACTCAGAAAGAGCGCTATACAGCAAGCGTTTAAGAAAGAATGCGGTTTACTTATTGCCGTAGTCAAGCAAGGAGTAGGCACAACCAATGATGGCAATACTGCCAGAAGATTTTTTAGGGATGCAGAAACAACAGCTCGCATAACAGGAATAGATAAAGATTTAATAGAAAGGTTTCATGTGATTCTTCAGACGGTTGCATCTGGAGAGAGCGTGGATCTTTCTAAGTTTTCCGAATTTTGTAGAGATACTGCACAATTGTACGTTCACTTATATCCCTGGTATTATATGCCTTCCAGTATACATAAATTGTTAGTACATGGGAGTGATATAATTAAGCACTTTGGTGCCATACCTATAGGTAAACTGTCGGAAGAGGCAGCGGAAGCTCGTAATAAAGATTTCCGGAAATATAGAGAGAGTCATTCTAGAAAGGTAAGTAGAACGGCGACAAATGAGGATATTATACACAATCTTCTTTTGTCTTCTGATCCAAAGATCACAAGTCTAAGACCTCGAATGGTGAAACAAAATATAATGGTTCTCTCTCAAAAAGTCAAAGAGCTTCTGCTGATTTTTCCCACAGAATCCGATATAGATTTTATTGATGTAGATAATTTACAAGATAGTCATAGCGATAGTGAATAAGATTTTTTGGTAGTTTGTAAGTTTCTTGTTTTTTTTATTAGTTTATAAATGTCAAACTCATAATTGAAAGGAAATAGTAATGTTTGATGTTGTTTATAGTTAGTTTTTAGTTTGCTTGTGTTAGTTGTAGTAATGTTAGTTTACCTTTACTAATTTGTATTATTATGTACCTATCTTTACTCACTATTCAGTATTAAATCTAACTTAAAATAACATTTCATAAACATATTAAAGTCATTAAAACAAAGAAATTGAAATTCATAGATCCCTAATTAGCTTAAATTTACTACTACTACATATATTAGTAAATTTAAGCTAATTAGGGACCTTTTAAATGTATTATGATTAGTGTGATTAGCTTTAAATTTACTAATACTACATATATTAGTAAATTTAAGCTAATTAGGGACCTTTTAAATGTATTATGATTAGTGTGATTAGCTTTAAATTTACTAATACTACATATATTAGTAAATTTAAGCTAATTAGGGACCTTTTAAATGTATTGTTGTTAGTTGTTAAGTAACTATGTGTATTATTACGTGCTTTTACTTACTATTCCATATCAAATTTAACTTAAAAGAACTTACGAAAGTAAAAAATGTAGCTTTTTATTCTATATATTTTTTCATTTTTTTCGATCCATTTATTTGGCAGAGTTGCAACTTTATGCACACGTTAATAGCATCAAATGATAATAGACTAGACAAGGTATATGAAAAATAAAGTTTCAACGCGGGATCACACGCTACTTAGCAGGAATTTAAGGTTATTTGATCCGCTCCATACAAAAAAATACCAAAACACATTTTTCTACCCAAAGTATAAAGTTTAGGAAAAAATACATCAGAACAATTATTGTTGAGGTTAATGAGCTCTATCCATCCACATGAGGAAAAAAGTAAAAAAGCAAAGTTGAGCCCTAAGTCACTAAAATCATAGTTTCGACCCACTGTGCGCCGTACCTTTTCTCGATACGTCTACCAACTGTAACGTCCATTGGCCCAAAGAGATCGATGCCGCAATGACTAAACGGCCGCTGATGATGAGATACCCTAGCAGCTGGCAAGTTACCCATTTTTAGCATCTGTGGTTTTACCGTTCGTAACCTACATAGCATACATTTAGTTGTTATTTCTTTAACAGTAGGTCTTTGTTTCAGGTTATTAACAACCATCTCCTGATTGCCGTGGTAGGCCTTTACGTGGTAATGTCTTACGATTAACTTTGTTACTTGATTTCTTCCATCTAAAATTATAGGATGCTTAGCGTCAAAAGAAACATCATCGGCGGCATCTATACGCCCACCTACACGGAGGACATCCTGCTCATCTAAGAAAGGCGTTAACTTAAGTAGTTTACTACTTTTATCTAAGCATTTTCCATTTTTTATTAAAGTTATATCAGTGGAAAATGATTTCTCACCGCGTTTCATAGCAGTGTAGTCGTCAGTTTCTTACTTTTGACATTTATCTATAAATTTTAGCATTACACTTGTACTTCTGAGCAACCCAATCCAAGACGAAAACCGAATCGGCTCCGGTTCAGTTGCTGCGTTTTCAGATAAATTTGTGTCAACTATGTTTGATATACATTCTACGTAAGACTCGTCCATAATCGGTGCAAATATACTCGTCGGCCACGAAGTGTCTGTGTCGAACAAAAATGCAGGTCCATTTAACCACTCCCCATCCAGCTGAACACTATCGAAATTCTCGCAAGTGGCTACATCGGCGACGTTCATTGACGTAGATACGTATCTCCATTATTTAATTTGCGTGAACTCGTCTATTTCTCCCTAGCGGTGAGCAACATAAGGTTTGTACGTCCGTGTGTTGTTGCGTATCCATTGCAGCACCGTCGTGGAATCGCACCAAAAGAATCGTTCGGTTGATTTTATTCTATGTATGGACTGTAAAGTTTGCGCTAACCTAGCAGCTATGATAGTTGCCTGCAATTCCAGTCTAGGTACTGTAACGAGTTTTACAGGGGCAACTCGACATTTACTCGCAACGAAGCAAACCCTTCCTTGCCCATAACCGTCCAACCAACGCCAATAAGCAACAGCGCTCATGGCTTGCATAGACGCGTCGCAAAAAACATGCAGTTGCAAACAATTATAAGCTGTATTTAACATAAACATCCTCCGGTATATTTTCGTCCCAGTTCACATTAGATGTCCAGGTTTCCTGAAGCAAAATTTTCCCATTTATAGTGAATGGTGACAGAAACCCATGGACGTCAAACAATGACATTTAGGACATTTGGTACTTCTTCCGGTATACGTTTGAATGTGGTATTGAAACCCAGAGTACCATTGTCCATACCATAGTATACCCAAGGCGCGCTCACCTTCATGTCTTGCTCCAATCTTCACCGCAGCGGCTGAGGTGGCAAGCAAATCGTTGGGTAAACTGTTTAACTATCGCGCTGTTACTGAGCCAACTACGAATCTCGAAACCCCCTTCGTCGCGCGTTTTTATTTTTAATAAACTGTGCAACAAACGGTGTGCAATTTGCACCAAACATTAACGAAGTCATTTTATGCGTCTTCAAAGGCTCGTGAGGGTTCGTCGCACCATAAAAATCTAAGAGCATCTTGATCACTCTCCATGATTTTAATTCTTAAAAACATATCCTTGATGTCGCCTAGTACGGCAATCTCATGTTAGCGAAAACGAAACAAAATGCCTAACAATGAAAGCAATAAATCGGGACCCGTTAATAGATAGTCATTTAGTGATAAACCGCTCGTTTTAGCCGCCGCATCAAAAACAATACCAAGTTTCTTTTTGTTTGGGTTGTCTACCCCAAAATGAGGTAAGTACCAAGTTTTTATTGGTTTCGATAAGTCTGAAATTTCCTGAGCATAATCATTGTCTAGCAAATGCTTAACGCGATCTCGGTACCTTTGTACGTACTATACATTTAAGGACATTTTCTTTTCCAAACTATGCAGCCTAGACAGTGCCGTACGTTCAGAATCAGGCATCTTACAGCTGGCAACTTTCCAGGGAAGACCTACGTGCCATCGACCATCAATTAATTTTGCCGTTCGTTCCAGGTGTTCCAGAGCGCGCAGTTCATCAGCGTTCTGGCGTGGTTTCCCGGATATTCCCATAGATTCGATAGTAAATGACTTTCTTACCATCTCGTGCAGGTATTCGAAAGAACTGTTTGCCAACCCTGATTGTACCTCGGTGACGTGCAGCGTGGAGAAACACTCGCGCGTCGTGAGAGAGACAGGCACCATCCCATGGAGTACTACTGGCGCAAGGTTCGTTACATTTGCCGACTCTAAGATCTAACGGTAATAATAAATTACAATTATCCTGACCTATCAGAGTTTCAGGTTTAGTATAAGAATAACAATACAAATCTTTAATATTACTTAAATGTTCAAAGCTTTTGAAATTAACTAAATCAATAGTTTGTACAGGTACACTAAAGTTCTGGAAACTGCGAGCGCAATGTCAAATCTGTCACCATTATGGTTCGCTATACAAACACTCATGACACGAGCGCGCTACTGTCCTACTGCCCGCTACTGTCCCACGCGCAGTGCACGCTCAGCGTCTCTTGGCGCCCACGCAGCCGGCACGTGACGCTCAGCGTCTCTTGGCGCCCACGCAGCCGGCACGTGACGCTCAGCGTCTCTTGGCGCCCACGCAGCCGGCACGTGACGCTCAGCGTCTCTTGGCGCCCACGCAGCCGGCACGTGACGCTCAGCGTCTCTTGGCGCCCACGCAGCCGGCACGTGACGCTAGCTCTGCACTGATCAGAGTTACAGTTGATGCATCGTCTAATAATGTACTTGTATTGAAGATGCCGTTAGGTCCATGCACAGTTACGGGCACAACTTTCAGCAATACTTTACACTGTTTTTTCGTGATATGAGTGACTGTTTCAGGTGCTACCGGCGGAGGCGGCGACGACGGTTCGGATGCAGCTTTATTATCACTGTTCAGTGCTTGTGGAATTTTGTAGTGCAATAACTTGTGGTGTGATTGACCACAGTTCTCGACGTCACATGCTGTAGCTGGATTAGTTGTTCTATCGTGATTTGAATTCATACATTTGAAGCATATGCGGTTTCGCTTCACGATACTCCATCGATCTCTACGTATTGCTTTCCGAAATTTCTTACAGTCCTGTAGTTTGTGCTTTGACATGCGACAGAACTGGCATTTATCATTGTTATCGTTTCTTTTATTTAATAACACTGTATCTTGTAAAACACAAAAGGATGCAGCGTTTTTGTTGTTCAAGAGAACCATAGACGAAACTTTCGAGGCTTCATCGCTTAAAAATTCCGAAATATTGAACCATGTTGGCTTTCTTCCTTGTTTGAAGAATGTGTAGCTGTAATCTGCACACTTTGAGAGCAGAATTGGTGGCAACTTTGATAATATGCATGTAGATATGCCTATACCATTCAGGTATTCATCTTGCCCAATCACTTTGACGGCGGCTACACAATTTCTCACTTTGACAGAGAAGGGCACAATATCTTTGTAATATTCTTGTGACACTTGATGTAACTTCTTGATATCGACCATAATGCGTGTCAAAATGATGTCAGGATTCCCAAACTGTAGCTCGAGTGTAGACATTACTGTTTCAGGCGAGGTTGCACTTATCAACAAGGCCGAGACAGCTTCGCGAGCTGATCCTTTCAGACATTTCCTTGGGCGCCACAAGTTTTCGTTATCATTAAATTACATACTTTAGACGATTCTTCATACGCCTGTCTAAAGTGTAGCCACTCCATGGGGTCCCCAGAAAACAATGGTAATTCTTTTGGCGTAAAAATTCTACTTAACAGCTGAGCGTTAAGTCCATTTTTGGTAGAAGCGGCTGCAAGGTCTTTTAGTGCGTTGGCCAGCAGGTGAACCGTTACATCAGTGCCGACATTCTGTGTGGTCGGCGGGCACGGCACGTCCTATGAATGACCCTTGTCGTGGACGGGCTGTACCTCCAGTTCTCGGTTGCTGCACTATAGCCACTCTTCTATACCCTTGTTTGTGTGATCTGACTGTATACTACGTTCATCGTCGATCTCTGCAAAATTTGCCTCTAATCGTTTAATAATTAAGTCTAATTCTATGCCCGCCCGCGCCTCTGCAGCCTCTAACTCTAGTCTTTTTTTGCGTGCTGGGCACCTCCTCCACCTCGGACAGCGCCAGGTGCGCCAGCAGTGCTGCCACCTGCCGCGTGGTGTAGCAGTGAGTACGTACCGAGTGTGAGCATGGTGCTGGGCACCTCCTCCACCTCGGACAGCGCCAGGTGCGCCAGCAGTGCTGCCACCTGCCGCGTGGTGTAGCAGTGAGTACGTACCGAGTGTGAGCATGGTGCTGGGCACCTCCTCCACCTCGGACAGCGCCAGGTGCGCCAGCAGTGCTGCCACCTGCCGCGTGGTGTAGCAGTGAGTACGTACCGAGTGTGAGCATGGTGCTGGGCACCTCCTCCACCTCGGACAGCGCCAGGTGCGCCAGCAGTGCTGCCACCTGCCGCGTGGTGTAGCAGTGAGTACGTACCGAGTGTGAGCATGGTGCTGGGCACCTCCTCCACCTCGGACAGCGCCAGGTGCGCCAGCAGTGCTGCCACCTGCCGCGTGGTGTAGCAGTGAGTACGTACCGAGTGTGAGCATGGTGCTGGGCACCTCCTCCACCTCGGACAGCGCCAGGTGCGCCAGCAGTGCTGCCACCTGCCGCGTGGTGTAGCAGTGAGTACGTACCGAGTGTGAGCATGGTGCTGGGCACCTCCTCCACCTCGGACAGCGCCAGGTGCGCCAGCAGTGCTGCCACCTGCCGCGTGGTGTAGCAGTGAGTACGTACCGAGTGTGAGCATGGTGCTGGGCACCTCCTCCACCTCGGACAGCGCCAGGTGCGCCAGCAGTGCTGCCACCTGCCGCGTGGTGTAGCAGTGAGTACGTACCGAGTGTGAGCATGGTGCTGGGCACCTCCTCCACCTCGGACAGCGCCAGGTGCGCCAGCAGTGCTGCCACCTGCCGCGTGGTGTAGCAGTGAGTACGTACCGAGTGTGAGCATGGTGCTGGGCACCTCCTCCACCTCGGACAGCGCCAGGTGCGCCAGCAGTGCTGCCACCTGCCGCGTGGTGTAGCAGTGAGTACGTACCGAGTGTGAGCATGGTGCTGGGCACCTCCTCCACCTCGGACAGCGCCAGGTGCGCCAGCAGTGCTGCCACCTGCCGCGTGGTGTAGCAGTGAGTACGTACCGAGTGTGAGCATGGTGCTGGGCACCTCCTCCACCTCGGACAGCGCCAGGTGCGCCAGCAGTGCTGCCACCTGCCGCGTGGTGTAGCAGTGAGTACGTACCGAGTGTGAGCATGGTGCTGGGCACCTCCTCCACCTCGGACAGCGCCAGGTGCGCCAGCAGTGCTGCCACCTGCCGCGTGGTGTAGCAGTGAGTACGTACCGAGTGTGAGCATGGTGCTGGGCACCTCCTCCACCTCGGACAGCGCCAGGTGCGCCAGCAGTGCTGCCACCTGCCGCGTGGTGTAGCAGTGAGTACGTACCGAGTGTGAGCATGGTGCTGGGCACCTCCTCCACCTCGGACAGCGCCAGGTGCGCCAGCAGTGCTGCCACCTGCCGCGTGGTGTAGCAGTGAGTACGTACCGAGTGTGAGCATGGTGCTGGGCACCTCCTCCACCTCGGACAGCGCCAGGTGCGCCAGCAGTGCTGCCACCTGCCGCGTGGTGTAGCAGTGAGTACGTACCGAGTGTGAGCATGGTGCTGGGCACCTCCTCCACCTCGGACAGCGCCAGGTGCGCCAGCAGTGCTGCCACCTGCCGCGTGGTGTAGCAGTGAGTACGTACCGAGTGTGAGCATGGTGCTGGGCACCTCCTCCACCTCGGACAGCGCCAGGTGCGCCAGCAGTGCTGCCACCTGCCGCGTGGTGTAGCAGTGAGTACGTACCGAGTGTGAGCATGGTGCTGGGCACCTCCTCCACCTCGGACAGCGCCAGGTGCGCCAGCAGTGCTGCCACCTGCCGCGTGGTGTAGCAGTGAGTACGTACCGAGTGTGAGCATGGTGCTGGGCACCTCCTCCACCTCGGACAGCGCCAGGTGCGCCAGCAGTGCTGCCACCTGCCGCGTGGTGTAGCAGTGAGTACGTACCGAGTGTGAGCATGGTGCTGGGCACCTCCTCCACCTCGGACAGCGCCAGGTGCGCCAGCAGTGCTGCCACCTGCACTCGCGCCAGCCCGACGGCGCCCGGGCTGGCCTCAGAGTCGCCCGTCGGCGCCTCCTGTACACGGGGAGACAGTCAAACACACCTCAATACTCTCCAAATAATTGACTTTTCTCTGGACAAGTGTCAAAATAACGGACCAGTTAGAATAAAGCTGTAATCATGGCAACAAACCTAATTAAAAATTAAATTAAATCAATGGTGCGTATGAATGTTACTTATTGATAATGCATTCATTAGTACTTGAAGTCTATTGGAGTATTAGCGATAATTTTCGACTACATGTCGAGCAAGTTGTACTTTGAATACATAATAGGAGCTTACATTTTTTATGGTCGAAGGTAGCTTATTACAAATATCTGCGCCTGCATAGGTAAACATTGTTTTGCCGAGCTTCGTTCTTGACTTGGGTAGAAAAAAAACTCGCTCGGCGTGAACTTCGCTGTGTTTGTTGTTTCAACCGTACAAAGGTTAAGTATGGAGAGATTTATTTACTATTTTTCGGACAAGCATGCAAGTATGATAAATATATAGTTGTTTTATGTTCATTAGTTTGGTTTGTTCATATATTTTGTAAGTAGGTGTTACAAATTGATGATGAAAAAGTATTTTTAGAATTTTATTTTGCATAATTTGAAGATCGTATGAAAGAGATAATGCTTATTTGATTCTTTGATATGGTCTCAATCGTACCCTAGAGTTATGGGATATAAAAAACAGGTTGTACGAGGGCTGCACTAAAAGTATCGGGAATGGAATATTTCCACTGTTCCTGTTATATTAAAATCTTTTTAATTGAAAACTCCTTGGTTTTAAAAATCGAATATCATTTATTTATTTAAAAAAAGATTCTCGGTCTTGTCACAAGGTTTTGTCAAACTTGTTTAGTCGTTGAGAAAATTCAATTGACTCGAGAAAATTCAAGAACGATGATTTATTATGACTTTCGAAATGGTTTAACACAAAAGCAGTGTGTTGACCGGATGATTTCTGCATTTGGTGATGAAGCCCCATCCAAAACCACAATTTATCGCTGGTTTGCTGAATTTCAACGTGGACGTGTCAAGCTCAGTGATGATCCCCGTCAAGGTCGTCCAAAAACTGCAGTCACCCAAGAAAACGTTGATGCTGTGCGTAAGCTGATTGAGGAAGATCGACATGTGACATACCGCGAAATTCAGGCAACTTTAGACATTGGCATGAGTCAAATACAAATAATCTTGCATGAACAATTAGGTGTAAAAAAGTTGTTTTCCCGATGGATACCGTATTCGCTCTGTGAAGAGCAAAAAGCGGCTCGCGTTACTTGGTGCATCAGAACTCTCGAAAGATTCCACGCAGGATCCTCAAATGCTGTATAAAACATCGTATCAGGTGACGAATCCTGGATATACGCGTACGAACCCGAAACAAAAAACCAGTCACGAGTTTGGGTGTTCGAAAATGAGTTAAAGCCAACAAAAAATGTTCGTCCACGGAGTGTTGCAAAAAAAATGGTGGCCACGTTTGTCTCCAAAACCAGCCATGTTACGACTATTCCTCTTGAGGGACAAAGAACGGTTAATGCAGAATGGTATGCTAGCATTTGTTTGCCACAGGTCGCTTCTGTACTACTGTAACTCCGTAAAGAGAACTGCAACCGCCGCATCATCCTCCATCACGACAATGCGAGTTCTCACACCGCACACAGAACAAAAGAGTTTTTAGAGCAAGAAAACATAGAATTATTAGACCATCCGCCGTACAGCCCCGACCTAAGCCCTAATGATTTCTATACTTTCCCTAAAATAAAGAATAAATTGCGTGGACAGAGATTTTCATCACCTGAAGAAGCTGTGGACGCCTACAAAACGGCCATTTTGGAGACCCCAACTTCCGAATGGAATGGTTGCTTCAATGATTGATTCCATCGTATGGAAAAATGTGTCAAATTTCGCGGAGAATACTTCGAAAAGCAATAAATACATTTTAAATAGTAATGTTGTGTCACTTCCTTGATTCCCGAAATTTTCAGTGCCGCCCTCGTATAATATATTTGACTGAGAAAACGGTTATTTCATTATTTAAAAAAACATTCTATTACAGAAATGCGCAATACGGACCATAGTCCGTCTCCCCCAAACAGTAAGTTGCCGTCAACATTGTATTAAGTTCTCTCATTGTGTACAAGCATTTATGTCCTGTGTAATATGGCAAAATATTGACCTTCATGAATTTGAGACGATAGAAGAACGGGAAATAAGGGAAGGCACCCGTAGAAATGGCGTGCATATGGGTCAAAATTAGAGCAAGCCGACATAAATATATAATAAAACACTACCTACCATATCGCCTGGCAAAGCTGTATGTACTACCGACTGAGCTGTTTCAGTACTTACTAATATTCGTATTTCATCATTGTAAGTGTTATTTAAATGGGAATACAGGCGTGATATTATGCTTAATATTAATTAAATATGAAGAGAACTCCTTTACAAAATCGCAACGCTTTCATTTTCAAGTTATCAGTTAATGTCAAATATGATACGACGTTCTATTAACAATTTGGGCACAACAGTTCACTCGCTCGCAACAGTCACTTATAGGCGAAATATTACAATCCGCCCACTCTCCTAGTGGGCGCACAAATAATTGATTGATTTCTAACTACACATTGTTTACGATGATGCTTATATTAGGTTGGGGGAAAAGTCTTTTCGCATTATAGTATGTATGAAATTGTAATAAAATCTCAGTGGAGCAAGATCGGCATATCAATAGTTACGACGTAGCTGAAGAACTGGGAATTGACCACAAAACAGTTTTGGCGCATTTGAAAAAAAACTGGGTACACAAAAAGCTCGATATTTGGGTACCTCACGAGCTCACTGAAAGAAACCTAATGAACCGTGTACTCATTTGTGATTCTTTATTAAGACGTAATGAAACCGAACCATTTTTGAAGAAGCTGTTATCTGGTGACGAAAAATAGATCACGTACGACAAGAACGTGCCAAAAAGGTCGTGGTCAATGGCCGGTTAGGCTTCACAGACTGTGGCGAAACCAGGGTTAACTCTCAACAAGGTGATGCTATGTGTGTGGTGGGATTGGAAGGGCATTATTCATTATGAGCTGTTACCACCAGGCAGGACCATCGATTCTGAACTGATTCTGAACTGCGAACAACTGATGAGATTAAAGCAAGAAGTTGAGAGAAAGCGGCCGGAATTAATCAAATCAAAAACCAGAATTAAAACAGAAGGGGTGTGGTTTTTCATCATGATAACGCTAGACCTCACACATCTTAGCCACTCAGCAAAAATTAAGAGAGTTTGGCTGGGAGGTGTTAATGCATCCGCCGTATAGTCCTGACCTTGCACCTTCAGATTTCCACCTGTTTCGGTCTCTTCAGAATTCTTTAGGCAGTGTCAGGTTAACATCACGAGAGGACTGCCAAAACCACTTGTCGCGGTATTTTGATCAGAAGTCCCAAAATTTCTATAGCAATGGGATCATGTCCCTACCTACAAGATGGCAAAAAGTTATCGAACAAAATGGTACCTACATACTTTAGTTAAATGTAAATAAAATAAAAAAATGTTTTAAATTTTCAAAAAAAAAAATGCGAAGAAACTTTTTCCCCAAACTATTATTTTATAATAACTCACAAATTCAACATGTAAACAGCCATAACTCTTAATTTTTCGGTTATTTGGGACTTTTCGGCTTTATTAAAAGGAACGCCACTGGTCATACCAATCAGTCCAATTATTTAACAGTTTGTCTATAGATATAAAAAATAGCACAGTCCACACTAGTTCTTTTTTTAATTTCTCTAAGATACCTTTGTCAAAGAATGTCCTTATTTGTAAGTTTGGTTATAGGTGCGAAAAGAATAAATGTTCGCTGCCGCCATCTTGGATTTTCATTTTGACATCACTATTGGCTTTAGCACCCACAAAAACCAAAAAATCGACACCCATGATGAAATATTTAATAAAAAATCGCAGCCGCTGTCTTGGATTTTCATTTTGACACTATTGGCTTTCTACCTCTCTCTCTCTCTCTGTGTGTGTATCTTTGTTCTTAAATATATAATAAAAGCCGCGGAGGAGGGGGCTTAACGCTGTTTCGTCACTTTTACTCTGCTAGACGGTTTCATTGGCCGACTGTATTGTTCTAGACTGGAATATTAAGAAGTGAATTCAAACGTGACCAGCCACTGATGTAAGGGACGGTAGACCTCTAATAAATGAGTCTCGTCGACTCACATGCGGCGCGCGCGGCTGGCCGGCCGGGTCGTGCAGCAGCGCGTGGTGCAGCAGCGGCAGGTGCGGCGCCACGGCCAGCTCCACGCTGCTGCGCTCCGAGCACTCGCTGGCCGAAGGGTACTCCTCGTCGCTGGACGCCTTCATTCTACTGTCAGACACGTTCATTAGAAGCTTGAGTGTTTCGTGTGCTTGCGGTAAACACTGTGATTGAGTCGTGTATAATATAGTATAAAAAGGGCGCTGTCCTTTTAATTACGAATAGTGTTTTTCTATACATACGTATAATAAAATAGCAACGAAGACAAATTGAATATTTTTGAAAAGTAATTGCTACGAGGTGTGGGAACAAGTCTCATGCAGAAAATATAGGTAGTTTATAGAATTTTTGTCTATTTGTCTGTGTTTCTGGCTGGATGTATGTTCCGGATTGGTGCAAAAACGGCTGAATGGATTTCGATGAAATTTGGCACGCAGATAGTTTATACCCTGGATTAAAACATATGGTACTTTTAATCACAGCAGTACGTTCCCGTGAGAAAAGACATGGCTAAATGAAGTATGGGCGACTGCTCTAAGCATGTATGGTCATTTTTGACTAGCAAGTACATCCACTCTCTGAATCCTACCACTCAAGTATGAAGTACGAAGATTCAATGATACGTTCCGGATTCCGTATTGGTACAGTTTCCTGATTAATGTTTTATGAAGAACGCAATCGAATGCCTTGGACAAATCGCAAGAAGATGCCCAAAGCATCGCATTTATCTACCCATACATTTTAAACATGTCCTAAAATTTCAACACGTTCGGCAGTTCGGCATCAGTAGTTGTACGACCCCTTGTAAAACCGAACTGTTAGTTATGTAGTAATGTATTTTTATTAATAAACCATTGCATTTGACCAAAAATAAGTTATTCAAAAACGTTACTAATGGTGGGTAGCACAGAAATAGGTCTATAATTAGTAGGGTATAATGTACGCACGGCTACATATCAAGCTATACATTTCCTTACATTACATTTTAATATGTATACGGTGTAGTGGATTTTGCACTTTAATGTGCACAGTCAAATGTCATGAAAACCTAACCTGCGCCAAGCGCGAGTAGGAAAAAAGTCCCCTCCGAAACATTTGTGATAAAGAGGCTAAATTCTTAACAACCAGTACAGATGTTCGGCTTCACCGATAAAATAATGAGCATCTATATAAATGCGTGCCAAAGTAAGCCGAAAGTTTATTAGGTACCTCAGGGGAGCTAGACACGAAAGCACTGCACTATCTATATGAAAAATTCCATGTCCTGTGCACACCGTTTCGTACTTTTGTCCGCAATAAAGCCATTACCTATTTTAGTTTCCCTTTATGTTTTTTTTTTAATACACCAATAATATCTGCCAATAACCTACCTACATGCTTAAATTCGAGTTTGAACTTGATTTGGGTTGGTCAAAAGTCGCTCGAAATGGTTCGTCTAAGGTTACCCTTACACGGAGTTTGTCAACAACACAATTCGGATCCTAAGTTAATCGCAGTAAGATTTAAAAACTCCAGCATGAACTTTCAAATCAACGTGGAATTGGCTAGATGGCTATATTGTAAAATTTCTCCGCAAGAAATTTGACTGAAATGCAGAGCAAAGGCGCTATACCAGTCAAAATTCTGTCATATAAACTGTATATATTTCATCTTGAGTTTTCAAATATCAACATTGAATTATTATTATGTTTTAATTTTATAGTTTAGCCTCTGTATTTATTTATTTAATCGATTTTTAATGATTTTAATAATCGTTTCGGAAGTGGTTTTAGTGGTTTTCATGTTTTCTACTTCCTGGTTACTTTCCTATAAATTGCGAATATATTATTGTACGAACTACGCTGTACATTGACTTTTGTGGGAGTTCGTACGTCACACTCAATAATGCACATAGATATTTTTTAGATGTGCATTTCTCAAACATAGCATTTAGTTGAAGCAATTGTGTAATTATATTCAGTAGCAATAATTCCATCAAGGGAATCGTTCGTCTACTCATTTACATAACATAACATAACAAGTACAAAACACTTTCACTGTTGGGCACTACACCCCAACATTTGGTCCTTCGAGCAAGTTAGTGTTGTGTGATTTATAAATTTTACGGTCACGAATTAGTTGGACCGGTCTCTCACAAGCGAGGCGCCCCAGTAACCAATTGAGAAGGCGCATATCGTAGAAGAAAAGGTTGCACAATACCGAGAACCAGGAGTGTGGAGCAACAGCCTACTTCTCAAAGCAAAGGTTCGTCAATTCGTCGGAAAGTTTGGCAGCATGACGTCATCAAACCTGGAAATTGCATATTACTATTACACCAAAAAAGAGACCATACCACATAAAAATGTAAGAAATGTAATCAAAAACTACAGAATCGGAGGTGACATGACAGATGTCACCTCCGATTCTGTAGTTCGTGCAGTCCGTCCGTTGCCTAACTGGAAGTCTCCAGGGCCGGACGGGCTGCAGAACTTTTGGATCAAATGGTTCACAAGATCGCACGCTCGCTTGGCAGCTCAGTACCAGACGGCTTTAGACTTTGGTTCGCTACCCCAATTCCTAACAACAGGAGTTACCCACCTGCTCCATAAATCAGGTAGCACCGCGGAACCCAAAAATGATAGGCCGATCACGTGTTCACCGACGGTCTATAAAGTGCTTACATCCATTTTGAGAGCTAAAATTAACAAACATATAGACACCAACTCCACCATGTCTGCCTCTCAAAATGGATGTGGGAACGGGTCCCGCGGTACTAAGGAGCTACTCCTCATTGATATGGCCATTAGCCAACAGGTTCGTCGTTCCCGAAAGGATCTGTCGACATGTTGGATAGATTACAAGAAGACCTATGACTCGGTGCCACATACGTGGCTCATGAGGGTGCTGGAGTTGTATAAAGTAGATGCAACTCTGCGCACCTTCTTGATGTCATGTATGGGGCGATGGAGGACGGTCCTTCGCTATCCAGGATGTCGGAATATCCTGAGGAATAGCGAGCCGATAAGGATCGAGCGAGGCATATTTCAGGGCGATAGTTTGAGCCCGCTTTGGTTCTGCTTAGCCTTGAATCCTCAAAGCACACTGCTGGAGGATTCAGGTCTAAGCTATCGGCTGAGGAGAGGTGGTCAGGTTATATCTCACCTTCTGTACATGGATGATCTAAAACTCTTTGCCCCCAACAATTTGCAACTAATGGAGCTACTGAAAGTAACTGAAACTTTCAGTAGTGCCATCAGGATGGAATTTGGTGTGGACAAATGTGCGGTCATGCATGTAAAGCGAGGGGAGATTGTGGAATCCGTGGGAACCCAACTTTCGGATTCCATAAACGTCAGAGCCCTCTCCGCATCCGAAACCTATAAGTATTTGGGTATGTCGGAAGCGTTGGGCATCAATGGTACTGACATGAAGCAATCGTTGAAGGAGCGCTTCTTTGGCCACCTGAAGAAAGTGTTAAATAGTCTTCTGTCCGGCGGAAACAAGGTGTGCGCCTTTAACGGTTGGGTCATGCCAGTTTTGATGTACTCTATCGGCATACTCAAATGGACTCAGACCGAACTCGACGCCCTGGATAGGAGCTAAGACCCTACACAATCGAGAGATATGCAGTCTCAGGGAATATTTCCTAGAAGCCGACGACGTGGGGATGCATCGTGATGTGGTCGCGGTGGACAAGGACCTCACCCCGCTCTCCTTGGCTAAAGAGAACTGGCGCAAACCTGTAGTGCTTGACACTAATGATCGCATGGAAGTATGGCAGAGTAAGGAGCATCACGGACGCTTTTTGCGGGCCCTACCTGGACCCGATGTAGATATTCTAGCGTCCGTAGCCTGGCTGCGTTTCGGTGACCTCTTTGGAGAAACCGAAGGTTTTGTCTGTGCAATTATGGACGAAGTTATGATGACGAACAATTACCGGAGATTTATTGTGAAAGACGGCACGATCTATCGGGCATGTCACCGTCCGGGGGAAACAATAAGACACATTATCTCCGGGTGTTCTCGTCTAGCTAACGAAGAGTACTTGCATAGACACAACCTTGTAGCCAGGATTATTCATCAGCAACTTGCTCTGAAATACATCCTTGTGGAATCGGAAGTGCCGTACTACAGGTACGTGCCCGACCCAGTTCTCGAAAATGGAAATATCACATTGTACTGGGATCGATCCATCATC
This sequence comes from Dasypolia templi, assembly GCA_963555695.1. Lineage (NCBI taxonomy): Eukaryota > Metazoa > Arthropoda > Insecta > Lepidoptera > Noctuidae > Dasypolia > Dasypolia templi. Next base: position 673,204 of record OY743148.1, on the reverse strand, counting down.
ACTGACAGGACTATTGTTGCCAATAAGCCTGATATAGTGGTGGTGGATCGAGTAGAGCGGCGCACAATGATTGTTGACATAACGGTCCCGCATGACGGTAACCTCGTGAAAGCCGAGAATGATAAAGAAATCAAGTATCTTGATTTGGCTCGCGAGGTTGTCGACATGTGGGATGTGGAATCAGCAATCATTGTGCCGATAGTCGTGACAGCCAATGGCTTAATAGCAAAGAGACTCGACAAACACCTGAGGAGGCTCTCGTTGGCAGCTGGATCAAGGGCTTGATTCAGAAAGCGGTACTTCTGGACACGGCTCGCATTGTCAGGAGGTTCCTCTCTCTGGAGCCCTGACCGCCGGTAGCTTGGACCCTGTTCCCGATACCGGCGGGATACTATTTTTTTTATTTTTAAATGTTTAAAAAAAAAAAAACAGATTTTTTCAAAAATATTTAAAAATGTAATTTATAAGTTTGTAAAATGTAATAAAGGAGATAATAATAAAATAAAATATAATTGTATAATATGCCTCTCAAAATGGATGTAGGAACGGGTCCCGAGGTACTAAAGAGCTACACCTCATCGACATGGCCATTAGCCAACAGGTTCGTCGCAATCGCAAGGATCTGTCAACATGCTGGATAGATTATAAGAAGGCCTACGACTCGGTGCCACATACATGGCTTGTGAGGGTGCTGGAGTTGTACAAGATAGATGCAACTCTACGCACCTTCCTTAGGTCCTGTATGGGGCAATGGAGGACGGTCCTTCGCTATCCGGGGTGTCAACAGATCCAAGGGAATGACGAGCCTGTCTGGATTAAACGGGGAATATTTCAGGGCGACAGTTTGAGTCCACTTTGGTTCTGCTTAGCTCTGAATCCTCTAAGCACACTGCTGGAGGATTCAGGTCTAAGCTATCGGTTGAAGAGAGGTGGTCAGGTCATATCTCACCTTCTGTTCATGGATGACTTGAAATTCTTTGCCCCCAACAAATTGCAACTGATGGAGCTACTGAAGGTAACTGAAACATTCAGTAGCGCCATCAGAATGGAATTTGGTGTGGACAAATTTGCAATCATGCATGTTAAGCGAGGTGAGATTATGGAATCCGAAGGTATTCAACTTTCGGATTCCATACAACTTAGATCCCTCTCTTCATCCGAAAACTATAAGTATTTGGGTATGTCGGAAGCGTTAGGCATCAACGTTATTAACATGAAGCAATCGTTGAAGGAGCGCTTCTTTGGCCGCCTGAAGAAGGTATTAATAAGTCTTCTTTCGGGCGGAAACAAGGTGCGCGCCTTCAACGGTTGGGTCATGCCGATTTTGATGTACTCTTTCGGCATACTCAAATGGACCCAAACCGAACTCGACGCCCTGAATAGGCGGGTCCGTACACTTCTGACCGCAAATCCGATGCATCACCCACGATCATCGGTGATGAGACTGTACATTCCGCGAAAGTGCGGGGGTCGAGGCTTTTTAAATGCGAAGACCCTCCACAACCGCGAGGTGTGCAGTCTCAGGGAAAATTTTATAAAACCGAAGTGGGTATGCACCGCGATGTGCTCGCAGTGGACAAGGGGCTAACCCCGCTCTCCATGGCTAAAGGGAACTGGCACAAACCTGTAGTACTTACTTCCGATAACCGCAAGGCGGTATGGCAAAGCAAGGAGCTTCACGGGCGCTTCTATCGGGCTCTTCATGGGCCTGATGTAGATTTCCTAGCGTATGTATCCTGGCTACGTTTTCGTGACCTTTTCGGGGAAACTGAAGGTTCCCCGAAAAGTGCCAGGCACTAGTTGTCTGGCATTTTTTTGCTGAACCTTTTTGGCGCAGCCGTGACCACACTACCCTGCTAGCTTCATACTTCGCACTGTACACCTTATTTTTATTTTTATCTTTATTTTGATTGTTTTTCTCATAATTTTTACCTGTTTTGTGTGCCTTTTAGTCTGTGCTAAATAAACGTTTTTTCTTTCTTTCTTTTCAATTCTGGACGAAGTTATCTTGACGAATAACTACCGGAGACATATTATAAAGGACGGGACGGTTGACGTGTGTCGGGCATGCCACCGTCCAGGTGAGTACATCAGACATATTATCTCTGGTTGTTCTCGTCTGGCTAACGGCGAGTACTTGCACAGGCATAACCAAGTAGCCAGGATTATTCACCAGCAACTTGCTTTGAAATATAAACTTGTGGATTCTGAGGTATCCGGTAAAGTTGGTTACAGAGCATCCCGAAGAGGCAACAAAGATTAAGGAATTGTTGAAGACCAAGAAAACTACGCCCATATATTTGGCTGATAAAGCTTTAGGTCTTTTGACCTCGTTGAAGCTTTCGAAGTGGCAGTATATAACCTTAAGAACTTGTGCAAAAGAAGTATGAATACCACTATATCCTTCGTATACTGCCATCCTAGAGGCGAAGAAGGACTGCTACCCACCAAAAGATACCTTAGAAATCACGGAAAGAGGGGTAAGAGTCCAGCTCCAAGCAATTTTGAACAAAACTGTTGCCAGACTAGGAAAATTCCTACGTTTGGAGTCTTCGCTGGATGGCAAAGAGTTGACCCTGATATGCAAGTGGGGATTTTGATGGTGCTTCAGGGCAAAGTTTGTATAAGCAAACTATGGCAGACGACGACGATTTCAGTATTTTTATGGGTTCCTTTGTGCCCCCGCGCTTAGTTTGTGGTGAAGAAAATATATGGGAGAATCCAAAGACATCTTCCACAATGTTCTGCAGACCTCTTTATTTCAAGTTTACAAGCGAGAACAGCTTGAATATCATGGAAGAACAGTCTGATTGAAGCTGAGATCGCAGCACTGGAGCCGTCTATCATGGGAAATCATGCTGTTAAGCACTCAATGCTTATGACAATGATAGATGGCAAAATCACTTCGAAATTGTCCAAAACCTCAACGCAGTCTTGTGATATCTGTAAGGCTACCCCTTCGGAAATGAATAAGTTAAAGAAGATCTTAGAGTGAGTTTAGTATAATTTGATTAATTAATGACATCTTATTGTACTGTTCCCTATCTTTTATTGATTTATTCACTTTCTTTCCAGAAAACCGGTTTCGTCAGAAATGTACCAGTATGGTTTATCTACTCTTCATGCTTGGATCAGATGTATGGAGTGTCTACTGCACATTTCATACTGTTTATTGACCAGCCCACGCCATCTAACAAGGATGGTGTGAGGCTCTAACCGGCCGGAATGCAGCGCTGACGGTGGCGCCTCCTCGGGGGGACGGAACCGCCGGGCAGCAGATATATACGTGTGAAGTTTGTGAGGACAGAATTTATAGATGGAAAAAAGTGATGGTGGACGGAACATTGTTTTTAATATAGGAAAACCTGATTGAGTCTTTTGCAACCTTTGTTCAATATATATAGTAATAAATTGTAAGTTAAAAGTATTTTGCCGTGCTTAATTTCGATCCACCGCACACACACTCGTCGCATAAAATACGAGTTCAATATCTATAGGACGCAGAATAGCTATCAGACCGCGTGGAAGTCGCGGGGCTAAAAGGCGCCCTAACACATACAGACTAGACTTTAAAACATGGCAAGCCAGAGATGCAAGCAGTAAAGAGTCATTGAAGAGTAGAAAACAAACCATACAACAGAAGTTCCGTGATGAAATGGGCCTCCTAGACATCGTCAAACAAAGTGAATTAAAGTAACAGTCGCCTTTCTCAAAAAAAAAAAACTAATAGGCTATTGTATACATCTTTTCGTTACAAAGTCGTTAAGTATTTTTTGTTTGTTTCAGGTTCGGGAACCACAAATGATGGGAACACAGCCAGGATTTTTTTAGTGATTCTGCAAAAACTGCAGCTATCACAGGATTGGATTTCCGTTTGATCCAAAGATTTGCAACAATTTTACGTGTGTTAGCCTGTGGGGAGCCCATAAATGTTGACGCGTTTGCAAACTTTACGCGCCTCACTGCTGAAATGTATGTAGATCTCTATGGCTGGTATTACATGCCTTCGAGTGTCCACAAACTTTTACTGCATGGCGTTGAAATTATCAAACACTTCATGCCCATTGGTAAATTATCTGAAGAGGCATCGGAAGCCAGAAGCAAAGACTTCAAGAAAATTCGAGAGCACCATTCGCGCAAATTTTGTCGTAAAGCGACAAATGGTCTCCTTGTATCGTCAGATCCTTATCTGTCCAGTAAAAGACCTGTGCTAAGAAAATCCACAAAAACAGCTGTTGATATGAAACCTCTTCTCATCAGTGACGATGCAGGTGTAGACAAAGAGAACATTGAATTTGTCGATGTTAATGCGTCAATGATAGACTTGGATTTAGAGGACTTTGATGATGGCGAAGATACTACCTGTTAGTAGTCGACTTAGTATAGTTGCTATAGATATAATAAATGTAATAGTTGTGATATTCACAAAATAATACTATCTTCACTGTTTTTTATTGTGTTAAATAATTATAGTGTATCATAGTTATTGACGTATTAATTAGCATTCAAGATTAAAACTATTTGTATAAAAAACTTGATTTTATTGGACCTTATTTTTAATTATCTATAATAAAAACAATTTAGGAATATTACTTTTCTATATATATTATATCTTAATTGTTTTATGAATATCTATTGTTTCACTAGTATTTTCCCATTCAATGCGTTCGGTAACATCATTTAATTACGTTAAAGATTAGAAAAATCAATAGTGTAACTACCCTCATTAAGGCTGAGTATGTAATGTTATTAGTATCTAATTAAAACTCAACGAAAATGACGGTGATTACCAAATGAGTTCTTTAAAAACAATTTGTAAAAAAAAAACGTATGTAATAAATACAGTTTTCTATTATTGTCATTAAAAGGGCCTTAGCAGGCTATTAACTAACTAAAATATATGAAAAGCGATCGGCAATTTCATTTTATTACGTAAAAGATTTAATAAATCACATAACCCAAACTCGAAATTTTAAAAAATTTCTACGCGCGAAGCGGCACCGAAAGGTGCATGAATTGTATGTCATCTTGATCACTGTATGAGGTACAATAACTCATGTGAGTCCCAGCCCTTCAGTTCGAAAATAATCAACTTTAAGTGTTTTCTCCCATACAAAAAAAACACAAAACATTTTTTTCTCACGCGTGGAACTGCGCATACCCTCAATACTTTAATATTATATAAAGAGAGTTATTCCAGAGACATTCCCATTTTTTTTTAAATCCCTGACATTTAGTTTCTATGAATATGGAGCTCGATTTTCAGACCACTGTGCGACGGAGTTTTTGGACCTCTTTAAATCATGAGGTATCCTACGAGCACAATGCTTCCTGACCGCTAAATGATCATGGAGAATTTTGTGCACTTGACTCATATCGATGCCTAAGCTTGTCCGAATCTGCTGATAAGTCACTCTTTTGTCAGTCTCTATCATACGCCGAACAACACTGATGTTATCTTTATTCGTCGTCGTAGAAGGCCGTCCCTCATGCAGATCATCGGTGAGATTAATGCGACCACGTTTAAACTCATTAAACCAGTTGTAATAAGTGGCACGAGATGAGGGTTTATCGTGAAAGGACTATCGAAGTATATCATAACTTTCTTGTTGACTTACATGACATCGAAAGTCATGATAGTACATTGTGATACAAGTGTGCTCTTTTGGTCATCAGGCGGTTTTATTCGCGCAAGCCGCAGTCGAGCGCAATAAGGGAGCCGATTGGGTAATGATCAATGCACCTGTAGGTATATAAGTATAGTCACCGGCGCGTAACTTGGCAAGCGTTCGTTAGATACGTTTTTCTTTTCTTTAACTCTATTCTAAGCAGATGTTTAAAAAATATATATGGAAAAAACCATCTAATAATGACAAGCAATATAAGTGAAAAAAATATGGTACTAAGTGCACATGCGTGAACTTACTCCCACTTTACTACCTTTCGAAGTTACGTGCCGACAACTATAAAAGTTCACACGCGTTCATGAGGAAAGGGGTATAGAAATTATTAATTTAAAATATTTTTATTCTAAAATGTAACTAAAAATTTACGGTTTTCGCATTTTTTCCTTTATCTGTGCTATAAGTTGCTTCGTACCAAATTCAAGTTTCTGAGTTCACGGGAAGTACCCTGTAGGTTTCGATTCCCTTGCGAGTGTCGAAAATTTGCCGAAATATGCGGCATTAACGGCTGTATCTTTTGATTGCGTTGGCTTAGGAGTTTGATTTTTTCACAGCTCTAAGGGACATTAGACCTTAGTATTTGATATAAATTCCAGCTTGATACCTCCACGCGTTCCTGAGAAAAAGGGTCTTGACAGACAGACAGGCGGATGGACGGACAACACAGTGATCCTATAAGGGTTCCGTTATTTTCCTTTCGAGGTACGGAACCCTAAAAACAGACTCATATTGTTATTATCTTTAATTATTGAAACAATTAGTGAAAGTACAATTCTCAAAATGATACCGAACAGTTTTTGTTGTAATTTTTACTGTTTGTGTTATGGTATTGGTATTATTAATAATTTCGTTGTTTTAATTTTCTTGGGTATATGTCGGAAATGATAAAAATATTCATTGGATTTAGACATAAAAACTCTTTACGGAGATGAAAGAAAAAAATTATTAAATATAAAACACGAGTGCGGTAATGTAAAATAAAAAGCACGCGTGTTTAATACACTGTATTATGAACCTAAAAGCGGTGTAATAAGAGCCACTTTATGAGCAACTGTGTTGAAAAAATCATTGTACGAAAATTTCCACGCCTTCATGTTGACGTGACACAGACAATTTTCTATTTGCCGCCAAATCATAAACAAATGACAAATGAATACAATACATACACAATAACATTGGCAGAGTTCAATTTTCAAAATTTGAACTTATTTTTTTATTATAATGTTCTAGTTCCAGTTCTAAAAACTTTCAGTGTCGCCCACGTACGTCGTAAGTGCTTAAAGCTTGGTGTCGTAATAAAACCGAAAATAAAAAGAATTTAAATAAATGCCTCCACAATTTTTATCGCCATGTATTAATACAAATAATCATCAAAGAAGGATGGCGAGATTGGACCGGCGTATTTTAGAAATCAACGGAGCACCGTTCACGGCACTTTCCGCACGGCGCTTGCTTTGAAACTTTTCAATTAATTATAATTACAAGTATAGAGGAGTTCTATATAAAAAAAAATATTGAGTTACTAGGTGATGCGTTTAAAAGTTATTGATAATTTTAATTTATTTATAAATCAGTTATCGTGCAGTTTCCGAACGGAATGTTTTTCGCGAATTACATTCCAATCTACACGAATGATTTACCTTCTACATCTAAGTACGTTTTTGCTGGGCGGTTTTCCTTCTTTTATACTTATTTCTTGATAAATAAACTAAAAATATATAAAACGAAACATGAACAGTACCTACAATGTAAACATACCGTACATAAAAAAAATATAGTTTATTTTTTTATATATAACGGTATTGAAAACTTGAAACGGAAAATGGAACGTCAGTGTTAAATTGTCATGTCAAATATCATATTTGTCATTATACTGTTGTTGTTCAACGTCCAACGTGGGATTTATAAGCTATTTTTGCGATTTTGTGGATTCTTTACGACTTGGCTTACATTTGTACGGGACTATTCTGCACACCAACCTAGACTACGGCATTTACTTCTGGATAACGATTTGCAAGTGATATTATACATATGTAGGGAAGCACTTAAGAGCCTACGGAATGTATGCAATAGAAATATAATATAATAGGATTTTTGATGGCAACCACCCATCTATTCTATGTGCCTGAATTCAATCTATTACAAGTACATCGCTGTAGATAAGAGGCTGGAGGGTCGAAATGCCATAATATAATATTATTTTAATTGCCCCGTGGGAACACGGACAGTGGGCTATTGCTCTCATAATATGAGCATATCGTGGTACATGGGCGATGCAAGAAACCAGTGCTCTGTCTCTGCACCAGCTTCTTTCTTTTAATTAGATAATGTTTTTAGGATTGAATAAGAAAATAAAAGGCTTATGTACAACGATTGTATGTCTTGAATGTTTTTTAAGTAATATTATTAAGTAAATGAAAAGGATATTTTTATTTTTATTTTAACTAACCCCTAGTTTATATGAGAGGACGGGCAGGAGGAAGGTACTGTTAAAACTATCTGATACCTGCTTTTTTCAGCTTGGTAATCCGACCACCGCAATTAGAGTACATAGAGTTCCGTAATCCCTGCAGACATATATTAGCAGTTTTGAATAGAAACAAAAATCAGTATACGTAGTTATAGCCGAACATACCAGCGACGCAACTCTTCCAGCACATTATGCAAAAGGAACCTTAGTACTTCATATACACCTTGTATCTAGCTAAACAGATGTAGAAGGAACCTATAGATATCTACCTATTGATAGAGATTTTTATTCAGATTCAGCATTATTTTTACTGTCCAGGAAAAGACACCCTGAAGTCAGGTAAGTAGTACTGCAACGCACGTTTATGACTCGGATGTATAAACGTGGACGAAGCAAAAGGAGTAGGTGTGTAAGATCATAGCAGGTACCTACCTTCCCCAAGGGATATATGTGTGATTTTAAGTAAAAATGTATAAATAAGCCATTTTGCTACTAAATAATAAACAATAAGTCTTTGCCCAAATTACTTTTACATTATTTTAGGTTATAATCTTCTACCTTTCACATCTTTCCTCTCCCAACTTCTCTAACCTACTTACCATTTGCTTTTTTGTTAGGCTTATGTCGTTCTTCAACTATTCAAAGGTTGTCATAATATACGCAACCCCTATCAATGGGTCCCAAATTACATGCAAGCTCGCCATTCTTCTCCTTTTCATTATATTGGTCATTAACATATTATTAAGTACAGATCGAAACTAAGTGAAAATTAGATGTTACTTCGTAATGTTTTTTTATCGAGCTTTTTTTGGAATAGATATTTCACAAAAAGTAAGTTAGTTTTTTAAGAAATATCATGTAGTTACTCATATTATTTTCATTTTATATTTAAGTCATAAATTTAATGAAAAATCAAATTGAACATAAAAAGCAGGAAAAAAGAAATTAAAAACCCCCGAAACTAAAAAAAACCTCATAAAATTCAAATTACAAAAGAACAAATTTAAATCAGCTGTTATCTGCAGTGTTGCCACAGGACGTAACGATCGTGCTCGTGCCGTTCTTTTCTAGCAATGAGGTGAAGGCAACCCAAGAAGTCAACGTTTTGAGAAGTAATGAGTTAGTTACAAAAATAAATAATATCATAATTAATTCTGTTTTTTTCAGCTTACGCAAATATTCTTGAAATTTGGTTTATTGTCCACCTTTTTCGTAAAATGAAACTTCAGAATCTCATTATCAAACAAAAAACATGGAAAACAAGTTAAACAAACTTTGAATCATGTCATTGATTTGTTTACAAAAGTTATAGGAGAATAATAAACACTACAATGAATGAATGAACATTTGAATGTTACGAGCTAAAGAGAAATTTCTTTACATGCTTAGGACAGTAGTTTAGCCATGTCCTATTCCGACATACAAGCTAGTCTCTTAATATATGACATTAACATGACGAGCTTCCGTGGAGGCCAGTCGGCAAAGCTATCCAGTTAAAGGCTGTTCAGTACTCACAGTAAGGGCTCGTGCATGAGCAGCGCGCGCAGCACCTGGCATCCGTTGACGAGCGCGTGCGTGCGCGCGCGCGCCGGCGACGTGAACATGCCGCCCAGCAGCGCGCGCACGCCGGCCTCGGCCTGCAGGCGCGACACCAGCGCCCACGACGTGCGTGGCCTGCGACAAGCGACACGTTACATACGAACATCACACCGGCTATACATACTAACGCGCGCCGGCGACGAACATGGCGCCCAGGTTACATACGAACATACGGTTATACACGTTACATACAAACATCACACCGGTATTACATACTAACTCAACAATTCACATGTCAATCAAAATCCAAGGGGATGTTCAACGTAAATATGTGATAAGCGAAATAATTAATTAAATCGATATATAAATACGATGCTTTCATAGTTTATAGGGTTTTCTAGGAGTATTTCTTTTCCTTATCGTGTACAACGGAGGTCGAATGTGGTGCGGTGTGCTGAGGCCCTATTGCGAGTTATACAACGTGTAACGGCAAGGGAGTATCAACCCGAAAAGCACCAACTCTGACAATGGTAACAGACGACATGGTACCATTTTTAACCTTCTAAGTTTAAGTTATAATTAAAAACAATTAATTAAAATCCAGGTCTGCATTTAATCAATTTAAATTTTGCACAACACTAGCGAAGTATCAGCTGTTTAGGGTCCATAACCTTTGACCTACCTACCTATCGAAATAGTTTACCGCTTTTACTCCTGCCTAGCTTTTATGGTACTCCTAGTAAAATATGAAAAATGGGTTCCGTATTTATTTTTAGTGATTGAAAAGTCGCGTCAGGTTTGAATAAAATCGAGGTTGTCACAGTTTTGATAAAATGATTTAAATTAGAAAAACATAATTTGAACTTTTAACTTATTAACTAAAACACAAAAATCACAAAAAAAAACACTGGCTTTAAAAATCAATAAACTTCACAAAATAATTTGAAATCGTGCACTAAGGGTTCCATTAATTAAAGTAATTTACCACAAAATAATTAAAAATTACATTACAAGAGCTTAAAAAAAAGACCGCGAAAAAAATTGCGCGATTACAATAATGTATTAATTAAACAGATTATTCCTTAAAACCTGAGAAGAGAAAAAACGTAGTAAACAAAATAAATAGTTTTAAATTCGGAGATAATTAATGAATTACCATTTCAATATCGAGTCGCATCAACACAATCGATTACGCCTACTAGGATTTCATGAGTATGAAAGAGTTTTTATCATTTATGGCTTTCACAAAATAATTTGCAGACCCCTGAAAGGGGCGTGGTCTGTCCACTCTAACCGTCCACTCTAGTATTCTTGTCATCTAGCTCTAAGTGTGTGTGTATGCATCTCCTGTGCGTGTAATAATAGTCACAATGGGTTCTCCATAACTTAAAAATGTAAAGTTTATTTTTGGGTTGGCGAAAGTCTCAGGTTTGATTCCTAGCTCGTACCACTTTGCAAGTTATGCGTAGTTTTTCGGTGGGCACGTTATGACGTAGTTTTCAGTAGTTATTGATTTACGTTGTTGTCTTAGGTTTGTTTGGCATCTTGCACGTCAACCTATGAGGTTGTCGTCTGCTTAAGCGGACTTGCTGTGGTCTTAGGCTTTGTGTGATCTCTTTTACTGTCTAAACCACAAAGTAAATTGATCACATTATAGGAGTTTAAAAAGAAATCTTGAAAAAAAAATCGCGCGATGATCATAACTTATTAATTAAACAGATTAATGATTCCATAAAACTGAGAACAGTAGAAACAGAAAAAAAATTGGGAACTAAATAAATCGTTTTTTTTATTTGTAGTTTTATAATTCCGACTTGCACTTGGCCGGTTTTTATTTTTCATGATAATTACCATTTCGTAAAATTCAATATCGCATTACCTACCTACATCATAATTTCTCCGATACATCATTTTTGTCACGATCGATTACAATGGGCTACCAGGGTTTCATGAGTATGAAAGAGTTCGGACGGGTAAGTTTGTATCAATTTGAAAATGGATCCCTAATTATTGACCCCCACCATTATTATTATGAAATGAACCCGCGCAAATAAAGAATTGGAGCGATCTAAAGAGTTGTCTGCTCGCACCTCCGAAAGGGTTAATTAGAGCAAGCATAGCGGCTATTATTTTCGGGTTTACGCTCTTTAAGTGAAAGCATTGTTGTGTCAATTTGCGATTTCGTTGCGTAGTCGCTCAACAGCCGCTTTGGTGTGAACTTCGTTTTTTTTTTTGTGATAATGATATTTCGTGATTCCTTTGAGTAATCCAGAATATTACGAAATGATGCTTTGCGTCGGTGCAACACACGGAAAACATAGTGCAGCTCAGGAGTTGTATTGTCAGCGGCTCATAGAAGGTCGACCTGCTGCCGAGGCTAGACAATTGCCTTCACTGCGTTGCTTCAGACGCATGGTTAGCCGTTTGTATTCAACCGGTTCTTTCCACGCGCCAACTCCAACGGGCCGCACAACGTCCCAAGATGCGGATTTTGAAGAAGCCGTACTTCGAAAACAACCCACGGAGCAGTACGCGTCGCGCAGCCCTGGCGCTGGGAGCCGCGAATCACATGCAAGTGTGGCGAGTTTTGCACGTAGACGACCAGCACCCATACCACTCCCGCCGCACACAGGAGCTGATTCCTGCAGATTATTTACCTCACGTGTCGTTTTGCGAATGGTACCGAAGTCAGGTCGAAACCTCACCTGAGTTTGCTTCCAAAGTGCTGTGGACAGATGAAGCATCCTTCACAAGAGCGGGAATTAGTAATGTACACAATGAACATTATTGGTCGCATACAAATCCGCATGTGTCCTCCGTGTCATCATTCCAGCATCAGTGGCGGATAAACGTTTGGGCTGGTATCATAGGTGATGTTCTTGTAGGACCACATTATTTGCCGGCAAATCTGAATGGTGCAAATTATTTGGATTTCCTTAGAAACGCTCTGGACGAGGAGTTAACAGTGATGTCAGTGACCAGCTACGTTGACCTCGTCATGGAGAACAACATGATATTTCAACAAGACGGCGCTCCAGCCCATTTCGCGCGTGATGTGCGAAGCCACCTAAATGCGCGCTTCCCCCAGTGGATTTGATCTCATGGCCTACTACCAGCCCATAACTTTCCCACACATGGACGTACCTGCCTTGACCATGTAATCCTAAAAACCAAAAGGAGCGCGCTTTGTTTCGTAATGCATTCCTCAGTGACTGACCATGACAGTACCTCCTTTTTTCTGAATTTGTCAACTCGACCTTTGCACCCAAAGAAATTCACAAAAGTAATTGACTATAGTGGTTTATATGATGCTATGAAGGCATTGGACTTCTCCCCATTATACGCCATGAGTGACGCTAATTTAGCAGCTACTTATCTGATAGATAGCTTAACGAATGTCATTTCTCTTCATACTAAGGTTGTCTCTGTCAGTAACCGTCGCCGTATTATTAAGCCTTGGATCACCCCAGGACTTTTGAGATGCTGAATAAATAGAGACAACCTTCATAAAAAGTTGAAAAAGTATCCGAAAGATGAGTCATTACAAACCACGTACAACAGATACCGCAACTTTTGTAATGACTTACTAAAAAAGATTAGACAGGAATACGAGAAAGAGGAGATTCGTAGTGCGAAGCATAACAGCAAAAAACTTTGGAAGGTCATAAGAAAAATTACCGACACGGATAAGGGTAAGCCGGCTGCCCAGGAACTCATACAAGTTGAAAACCCACAAAAATCGATCAATGAGGTAAACGACTTCTTTTCTAGTATTGGTAAATGCCTTGCTGAGAAGATATTAAGTCAACACGTACCAACCCCTCCGAGTTTTTCAGTCGCTCATCCACAGTCAATGGGTTTTCTTCCTACGGAGGAAAAGGAGGTTGACTCCCTCATTTGCAACCTCAAAAGCACCTGCGCTGAAAGTGTTGACCCCATTTCCGCTCGTTTCCTTAAGCGTTACAAGAACAATTTGGTTCCCCCACTTACCTGCTAACTGCACCACTACGGAATACGGAACGCCTCTCTGGATCTTCTTACTTCTTACTTAAGTGATAGAATTCAAAGAGCAGATGTTAACGGAAAAAGATCACCTGGATCTGTAGTTAGAATGGGGGTCCCCCAGGGCTCAATACTTGGCCCATTTTTGTTTCTTATTTATATTAATGACTTGCCATACCTCATAAAGGATAATCATGATATAGTGTTGTTTGCAGACGACACTTCACTTTTATTTAAACTGAAACGTCAGCAGCTGGTTACTGACAATGTAAATAGCGCCCTCGCTAAGGTAGTTAACTGGGTTAATGTTAATAACCTACTTCTTAACGAGAAAAAAACTAAATGTATTAAGTTTACGATACCTCATGTTAGACAAGTAGAAACTAGTGTTCTTTTAAAGGGTGAAGAGTTGAAACCCGAAAACTCCACAGTATTCTTAGGCATAACTTTGGATGCCAAGCTTCAATGGGGCCCCCATATAGATAAATTGTCAAAAAAACTAAGCTCTGCAGCATACGCCGTTAGAAAAATTCGTAATTTAACTGATTTAGAGACAGCGCGATTAGTTTACTTTAGTTATTTTCATAGTGTGATGTCGTACGGTATTCTTTTGTGGGGAAATGCCGCCGACATTCAAACAGTTTTTGTTTTACAAAAAAGGGCAATTCGTTCAATTTATAAATTAAGTCCCAGACACTCCCTCAGAGACAAATTTAAAGAGATTAATATAATGACTGTGCCTGCTCAGTACATTTATGAAAATCTTTTATATGCACATAAAAATATTAATCTGTTTAAAAAATACAGTGATATCCATAACAAAAATACTAGGAATAAACACAAATTTGTTGTTCCCACTACCAGGCTCAAGAAAATAGGTGGCTCGTTTAAATGTCAATGTATACGTTTTTATAATAAACTTCCTAGCCACATTCAAGAACTAAGCCTTAATAAATTTAAAACTTTTATAAAGCGGAAATTATGCCAGAAAGCCTATTATGCTGTCAAGGACTATATTGAGGACAAAAAGGCTTGGGATTGAGCTGCTCCAATAAGTTTACACAGACATAATTGATGTGTAATTTGCTATTTTTACTTTTTTTTTTTTCCTTTAATTCTTTTTTTTTCTATATACGTACCTTTTTATCTAAACAATGACATGTATATATTTACTGTATAAAGTATAATATTGTTTTAATTTTTGTGAATGTGAGGACTATGTGGGTCATTGCATTTTTTTTTTCTTCTTTTAATGATGATGGTCTGGCTGTTTGAGTACTTTACGCGGCCTCCCCAAATGTCCTTTCTTTTGTATTGTTCGTCGGATCGTTGAGCTCCTTAGTTCTGAGTTGAGCTGCACGATGATTGACAAATGCGTGCACTGACTGGACAGGTCCACTCAAATCCGCGTGGTTCTTTCCTCAAAAGACCATTTCAGACACCAGTCTACATAGTCCTCATATGATATGACCAAGATTATTTTCATATTTTATTTACACTTTGACATTGATGCACTTTATATATGCAATGACATTTACTTTGTAAAGGATTATACTATTTTAATTATTGTGAATGTGAAGACATTGTGGATTTGTTGTTTTTTTTAATGCATTTTTTTTTTTATTATTAGTTTTAATCATGGTCTGGCAGTTTGAGTAATTTATGCGGCCTACCCAAATGTCCTTTCTTTGGTAATGTTCGTCGAATCGTTTAGCTCCTTTAGTTCTGTGTTGAGCTGCATGACAACTGACAAATGCGTGCACTGACTGGACAGGTCCACTCATTCTGTGTGGTTCTTTCCTCGAAAGACCATTTCAGATATGAATCCACATGGTCTTCACATGACCTGACCAAGATTATGTCTGGACTTTAAAAGAGACAGTGACCTCTGAGTTTGTTTCGGCGTTTCTTCTCAGAGTAGTCAGATAGGAAATGCCGATCTCACCTAGTTTTTAAAATATGATTGACGTGTAAAAGTGTTTGTACAAACCTATTTACAGAAATAAAATCATTTATCATTATCATTTACCCAGTTATTTAATCTTGCATTTTACTCAGGCACTTTTCCACCACTTGACCAAGATTATGTCTGGACTTTAAAAGAGACTGTGACCTCTGAGTTTGTTACGGCCTTTCTTCCTAAAGTAGTCAGATAGGAAACACCGATCTCATCTAGTTTTTAAAATATGTTTGACGTGTAAAAGTTTTTTTAGAACCTACTTACAGAAATAAAATCATTTATCATTACGCGCAAAAAGGTTTTGATAGGGTCTTGGCTTGGTTAAAAAATAATGTTCTTAACCTTAACATCGATAAAACTAAGTATATAGCTTTCTCCCTCACTAACAAACGCAATGAATTGCTATCCCATTTCCACATTCAAGCCCACTCCTGCATTAACACGAATACCGATACCTGCTCCTGTCCCGTTCTCCAAAAGTCCACCTCTATTATTAAGTATCTTGGAATCATAATAGACAGCACTTTAAGCTTCCAACCACAAATAGGCTGTCTATTTGTGGTTGGAAGCTTAAAGTGCTGTCACGTCGAGAATTCGCAAATTAATATTTCTTTTAAAAAAACTTCGTCATGTAGCTGATGTGGAGGTTATTAGGTGGGTATACTATGCAATGTGTCAGTCTCTTCTGAGATACTGCATAACATCATGGGGTGGCGCTCCAAAATCAAACATTTTAAAATTGGAAAGAGCTCAACGGGTGGTCCTCAAGGTGGCATGTTTTCTGCCATACTTGTATCCTACTGTACATCTTTACAAACACTTCAACTTTTTGTTTTATACACTGTCCTCAAGAAGCACTCCTCCTTAATATTTGATCCCCTCTCAATCTCAAGAAAACACAGAAACTACTCCGTCTGCAATACTGCCAAAGGTCTAAGAACGAACTTCTCTCAAAGATTTTATACTTTCTTAGGTTCCCACTTATAAAATAAAATAAATCGTATTACCTCGATCTATCACCTAACAAAACAGGCTTGTAAAGTGCTTTAACTGAATGGCTCCATAAATTAGATTATAGAGCAACTGAGGAATTACTAACTCATCCAAAATAGTTCCTTTCCCGATAATTTCCCTACATATATTTTTATTTGTTGTTTCTACCTACGTTTTGTTTTCATTTTATTTGTCTTTTACTGCGAGTTGTATCATTGATTTTTATATTAAGCCCTATCCCTTCACATTTTCTGACTAACTGATTGATTACATACCGTGTGGTGGGACCCTGGTGATCTGATATACAGGTATTCCTAGTTCCAGTCTCTCACAAAATAAAAGGACAATGACCTCAAATAGTGATGTGCCACATTTTTTTACATGCTAAAATTATTACAGGTGATTAAAAACTAGATTTTTCTTAATTTTGAAAAGTGCTTTTTTTGGATTGAAAATTCGCACAGAGGATCTACATAAGGTACACTATTTTTCCCTTTCGTGTTGATACCACCTTTCCGTTACACGCTGTATAGCACTGAGACCTATAAACAGAAAGCAGACCATGTGATGGCATACCTGGTGGAGCATCCCTCCCCGGCGCACCCGTTGACGATGAGGTCGCACAGCAGCGCCGCGGCGTTGGCCGAGACCATGTGATGGCATACCTGGTGGAGCATCCCTCCCCGGCGCACCCGTTGACGATGAGGTCGCACAGCAGCGCCGCGGCGTTGGCCGAGACCATGTGATGGCATACCTGGTGGAGCATCCCTCCCCGGCGCACCCGTTGACGATGAGGTCGCACAGCAGCGCCGCGGCGTTGGCCGAGACCATGTGATGGCATACCTGGTGGAGCATCCCTCCCCGGCGCACCCGTTGACGATGAGGTCGCACAGCAGCGCCGCGGCGTTGGCCGAGACCATGTGATGGCATACCTGGTGGAGCATCCCTCCCCGGCGCACCCGTTGACGATGAGGTCGCACAGCAGCGCCGCGGCGTTGGCCGAGACCATGTGATGGCATACCTGGTGGAGCATCCCTCCCCGGCGCACCCGTTGACGATGAGGTCGCACAGCAGCGCCGCGGCGTTGGCCGAGACCATGTGATGGCATACCTGGTGGAGCATCCCTCCCCGGCGCACCCGTTGACGATGAGGTCGCACAGCAGCGCCGCGGCGTTGGCCGAGACCATGTGATGGCATACCTGGTGGAGCATCCCTCCCCGGCGCACCCGTTGACGATGAGGTCGCACAGCAGCGCCGCGGCGTTGGCCGAGACCATGTGATGGCATACCTGGTGGAGCATCCCTCCCCGGCGCACCCGTTGACGATGAGGTCGCACAGCAGCGCCGCGGCGTTGGCCGAGACCATGTGATGGCATACCTGGTGGAGCATCCCTCCCCGGCGCACCCGTTGACGATGAGGTCGCACAGCAGCGCCGCGGCGTTGGCCGAGACCATGTGATGGCATACCTGGTGGAGCATCCCTCCCCGGCGCACCCGTTGACGATGAGGTCGCACAGCAGCGCCGCGGCGTTGGCCGAGACCATGTGATGGCATACCTGGTGGAGCATCCCTCCCCGGCGCACCCGTTGACGATGAGGTCGCACAGCAGCGCCGCGGCGTTGGCCGAGACCATGTGATGGCATACCTGGTGGAGCATCCCTCCCCGGCGCACCCGTTGACGATGAGGTCGCACAGCAGCGCCGCGGCGTTGGCCGAGACCATGTGATGGCATACCTGGTGGAGCATCCCTCCCCGGCGCACCCGTTGACGATGAGGTCGCACAGCAGCGCCGCGGCGTTGGCCGACGCCACCGCCGCCGTGCGCGCGCGCGCCTCCGCGCTCAGCCCTGCCTCTGCAGGACCCGCCTCTGCAGGACCCGCCCCTGCAGGACCCGCCCCCGCGGCCCCGGGCCCCACCCCCGCTACCCCGGGCTCCGCCCCCGCAGCCGCGTGGGACTCTGTGCTATTCTCCAGCTTTGATGAACCTGACGAATTGAACACCTCGAATAAAATTAAAAACTTCTCTGTAATATTACGGTTACGACACTAATGTGACCGGTGACTACTTTTACCCCAACATGTTACTTGTATTCCACTGTCTTCAGTTAATGGTGACTTTGGCGAACATTTACTGATCAACTATTAAAGGCTGACGCAGATTAGAGCAGGACGCATCGCATTGCACAATTCTCCTTCATCACATTCGTACATTTGTATGAACCATTGCACTTTTTGTTTATCTTCATTAAAGTTCGATGCGCTGTGGCCTGCTGCGACTGTGATGTGCGCTTAGCTTAAGGTTTCAAATTTGCGAGTTCGAACATCAATTTGTAAAACAACAACATGAGAAACGTTGGGAATACAACTAAATCTCTTAAAGGCGTAAACTTATAACAGACAAGTCTACCTTCACCTTTGTCTGCATCAGCGTCGCTGCCGCCGGCGACGTCCTTGTGGTTGGCATCGATTTTCTCCGAAGGTTCGCGCTCCGCCTTCTCGGGCGCGTCGGCCTGCGCCCCCGCTAACTCCTCCGCCACGTACGTGCCGCACACTATCTGGATCAAGCACTCCAGGAACTGGTGCTCATCTAACCACTGTTGAATGAAAACACTGTAGTTAAACAC
The DNA here is from genome assembly GCA_963555695.1 of Dasypolia templi. Taxonomy (NCBI): domain Eukaryota; kingdom Metazoa; phylum Arthropoda; class Insecta; order Lepidoptera; family Noctuidae; genus Dasypolia; species Dasypolia templi. The sequence goes on along the minus strand of OY743148.1, from coordinate 653,934 downwards.
TGTGTACGCAACTTAATTAGTCTAACCACAATAAAACTTCAGTAACGACATCCCAAGTTTTGAAATTAAGCCCATTTCTATTGTCGCAATTAAAAAAGCATTTAAAGTCTTAACATAAATAACACTGAAGAATTATGGAAGATTTCCGTTAAGGGTCTTAGAGATATCATTAACACAATTGCCCCTGTCCTAACAGGCATATTTAATCAAGATACAGCGGTTCCTGATTTAATGAATAGTAAAAAAATACAAATTTTCAAATAGGGTAGTAAGAGTAATCCCACTTATTATATACCTATATCTGTGCTACCAGTATTGTGTAAAATCTATGAATAGTAAAACTCATCAGTCACATTTTGGAATCCTGATAAAATTCCCAGGATGCAATTGGCATGTACCGCCTAGTATGAATATTCGCAGTAGCTCTACTTTCTATCGACGTCAGTTCTTCTACGTCGTCGTGGCTAATTCAAATATTAAAAAATCATCCACTCCCAAAAGTTGAAAAAAACATAGTAACGATAATTTTTTTATTAATGTGACGAACTTGCTGCCTGAGCAACAGGCAGCAAGTTCGTCATGCCCTTAGATGTCACTGCTTGCGGTAACGACGGGGTTCGGGTTTCCTCCTTCCCTTAAATTTAAATATGGCGAAGGGGTAATGGCTGATCTTTACATTACGCTCGTAAACGGGAGCTGCTCCTGGTGACTGGTCGTCTAGCTGACCATGGTTTTATTAATGTCATTAGTAATTGACTGTTTATTTATTTTAATTCGAAGGTCCTAGATTATCATTTGTGACTTAGTTACAGCTGTAATTACATAATACTCAATACTTAATAATTTATTTGAACACAATGGGTCCTTAGGTGGTAACTTAAAATTATATGTGATCATTGTGGACCCTGTCGGGCACAGCAAAATCGTAGGAGAGGAAGCTTTGTAAGATTTTGATAATCTCTTTAACAATATTATTATGTCTCTATTTAATCATGCATAATTACTGACTAGTACTTATCACCTATTGCCAAATATAAATTATTAGAAAATAAACAGAAATTTATATAAAAACCAAAATAAAAAGAACAAATAAAATCAAACAAAATAAAATAAAATCATGTCAAAAATAAATCAAATAAAATAAAAATAAATTAAAAAAAATCAAGTCAAATTAATAATAATAACAAAAAAAAATTGATAAAAAAAAAATTAAAGCAAAAATAAATAATTAATTCAAAAAAAAATCGACCCACTACACCCATTTAACACCCTATTAGCGCTTATATGTTGTCGTTTAAATATTCATTTATACAACAATAGCATTTTCTTAGTAAAATTTGTTTTATTTTATAAGAATTCTGGCAGTTTGTTATATTTTAATGGACATTACATAAGGACCTGTAGAATGTATTTTTTGCCGAGAAATAGGTATGTTTAACCTTGACTGTATGTCTTCGAGTTTTGTGTAGAATTCCTGATGATTACGAACAAATTTGCAGGTCTCTAATATGTATATACTGAGGAGGGTTAAAATGTTATGCTTTTGGAAGTGAGGTTTGCAGCTGTCAGTTTGATCTATTTTTACATGGATTCTCACCAATTTCTTTTGAAGGGTGAAGAGTGTAGGTGGATCTGTGAGATTTCCCCAAAGGGCCACGCCGTAGCTCAGCCATGCATACGCATAGTAGGTGGTGAGCGCTGTTTGGAGATCGGTGTTTTTTTTAACTACACGGAGAGCATACGAAAATCTTGTAATTTTTTATCTTAGTTTTTGTAGGTGTGTTTTACAGTTTACATGTGTGCCTAAATCTAGTCCAAGTAAGGTAACTTCTTTAACAATTTTAAGTTGTGTGTTATTAAAAGTAAATTCTATATTTAGCGGTTTTTGATGGGGATGGAAGGTGATTAGTTTAGTTTTGGAGTAGTTTATTTCGAGGTTGTGTGCGTTCATCCAGGTAACGGTTATGGTAAATATTGAATTTATTTCTTCATTTAAATTATGGTTGTTTTGGCATGAGACTAGAAGAGGAATGTCATCCGCGAATAAAACACATGGTCCTTCTATGGTTTTCGGTAAGTCATTAACATATATTAGGAACAAGAGACATCCTTTACACTTCCCTGAGGAATAGAAGCGCTAATTAATTTGCTATTTGATTGGACTTTTTCTTTTACATTGTTCTGGTGATTAAAGAATTCTATTTCTACAGTTTGTTTTCTGTTCTTCAGGTAGGATACAAGCCATTCATAGGCTTTTCCGCGAATACATATTCCGTATAATTTTGCAAGTAATATATTAAATTGTACTTTGTCATAAGCTTTGGTCATGTCAAGGAATATACCTACTGCATATTTTTTATTATTAATTATGTTGAGTGCTTCTTGGATATATTTGTAGACTGCCAAAATTGTTGAGCGGTTTTTGCGAAATCCGTTTTGGCGTTCGTCAAATAATTTATATTTTTCACAATACTTGTAGATCCGGTCGCACATGGCTTTTTCAAAGATATTTGAGGCTGAAGGCAAGAGGGCTATGGGGCGGTAATTGTTAGGATCTAGTTTTGACTGTTTCTTGTGGATGGGTTTGAGATTAGAGACACCTTTAATAAATATGGGAAAACACCTTCTTGGAATGACTGGTTTACAAGGAGATAAAAAGGTAACGTTAGTTCATCTGCTACATAATCCAGCATTGCATAATTAATATGTAAGCGCTCACGCCAGTTATGCCTGGTGACTTTTATTTAGGTACTAGCTGACCCGACAACCTTCGTACCGCCTCAGAATATTATCTTCTTGTGGCGGCATCGACACCGCCACGTGCGAACTACGCATCACACTGACGTCACGCAAAATCATGCGTCGCACAAGCAGAGCTTACTGCGCAAATGGCATATAGACAAAGTCCATCGTCGGGCAGTTGCCCACCAGACGCCACATCCGTCTGGTCGAAGGTCCTCCCTTTTCCATAGAGTATGAGTGAACTTTACACCCTGGTCCGCATACCTCCATATTCTTTGTGAATTTTTCTCATGTTTTATTAGGGCGGTGTTGAGGCTCGCACACCGACTGTTTCACGCAACCATGCGCAAGCATCTTGTAATACTGTCCTGGTAATGATCGCTGAGCGATTTGACTGCCCCACAACCCAAGGCCTATAGGCCCTTAAGCCTCACATCCTTCCTACTGAAAACCCTAGAGAGACTCTGTGATAGATACATTCGAGACGGACCTCTTCAGGCAAAACCACTTCACAAACAACAACATGCGTACTCCACAGGCAGATCAACGGAATCTGCGTTACATAGCGTAGTTTCCAAGATTGAATGCGCGGTGGACCACAAATGCTCAGCACTAGCCGTCTTCATTGATATCGAGGTTGCTTTTGACAAAACCACATTTGGTAGCATCAACATGGCCCTCGACAGACACAATATAGACCCGACCCTCAGCGGGTGGATCACTAATTTGCTCAAATTGAGGTACAGGCTGTACAGGTAACAGGGAACGACACAACAAGGGCCATTGTGGCGAAGGGCTGCCCGCAGGGGGGCATTCTCTCGCCACTTCTGTGGAACTTGGTTGTAGACAGCCTCATCAGAACATTCAATGACAAAGGCTACTTTACTGTATGCTATGCCGATGATATAACCATAATAATAAATGGCACCCACGAAAATACCCTATGCAACCTTATGCGCCAAGCCTTGAAAATAGTAGAGGACTGGTGCAACAGACACCAGCTATCCGCCAACCCCACAAAGACCGAACTGATCCTCTTTACAAAAAAGAGGAAACTGACGACACTACAACTACCACGATTCTTCGGAACTACCCTAAGCCTATCAACCGAAACCAAATACCTAGGCATCTATTTGGACAAACAGCTGAATTGGGCAAAACACACCAACTACATCACTACAAAAGCCAGCATATCTCTGTGGCAGTGCAAGCGAATGCTTGGCAGAAACTGGGGGATTAACCCCAAGGTAACCTACTGGCTATACACTACTGTCATTAGACCAATTATCACGTACGGCTCGTTGGTCTGGTGGCCTAGGACAGACCTGAGCACAGCCCAAAGAGATCTCGAAAAACTGCAGCGGTTTGCTTGTGTAGCAATCACTAGCTGCATGAGAACTACACCCACTGCTGCCCTACAGGCACTTCTTTCCAGCTAAAGCTGCATGTAATTTCGAAGTTCTAAAAGTGTTGATTCTGAGCCTAGTTTGAATAAATGACTTTTGACTTTGATTATAACTGCATTCAAATATATTCAAGCGAGAAAATCAGTGTTCTGTAATATTATACTTACTACTACTGCAGATACACATACCTCAACATTTTTGTATGATTGCATTGTTGATAATGCCTTGTCAACCAATTACAACAACTAGCATGAGATAGGCGGTTGAGCTTCAGAAGGCCGATTCCCGTAATTAGAAACGTTCGGACATTCCGAACGCAACGAAGTCGCAATTTAATCTCAGCAAATATGTACAACTCAAATTAAATATCAAAAACTTGTCAACAATTTAGGGAAATTACAGGTATTTTTGACAGATTGAGATGGAAATTAGAATGTTAAAGTTTTTAAAAACACAGGAATTACTTACCCCTCTGGGTTCAGAAAACATTTGTAAACGTGACCTAAATAAATATAAAATAGAATCACCTGACCTACCTCCATGACAGTCTTCTTGAACAGGTCGTCGAGCCGGATGAAATACTTGAAGGTGTCTGCGATGGCGGACGTGGACATGTGGCGCAGCAGGTTGGGCAGGAAATCGCGCCGCGACTTGAAGAAGTCTAGCACGCGCAGGCAGACTATGTGGTACAGGTAGCAGTCCTAACAGAGAACAGCTATTATTGTATTTTCAAAGAATTTAATCAATTTAATTGTGTATGAAACTGCACTTAACTAGATATTAAAACACTGGGTGGATACTATGGATGGTATGATACACATTTATAATGCCACCACCAATTAGTGCTCTCCAAAAGGTTAAAAACTTCTACAAATAGTTCCAGTAAATATTACCCCATGGCCATGGGGTCTTAACTCAAACAAATTATAATTATTTTTGAAAAAAAATCATAGATGGCAGCCTGTAACCATTATGAAGTTTACAATCAATAAAAGTGTTAAACGGCAGAATTTTGGCTGAAGTAAGATTGGCAAAAACTAAAGCATTCTTGTTTAATGCTGATTTATCTATTTACACTCATAATGCACGTATTTTCAAGAAAAACATTAATGAAACCTTAAAATTCTAATTCGAACCCATAAAATGATGATCTGGTAATCATTTCGTTTAGAGCTCTTTGCAATAGATGGCGCTTTCACACAAACTTAAACACATCAGAGTATCCACTATCGTTACTAATTTTAAATCAAACAACTTTACTTTTTTATCTATTACTTAACATGCAAACGTAAAAGAAATCTATTAACATGTTTTTGTGAACACGGAACTATTTAACTTTATATTAAAAGGATTGCACGAAACGTTTTAAAAGTAGGTCGACTCCTAGATGGCGTGGTAAAACTAGACTTTGGCAATTAGTGAGTCGCTGATGCTGCCATCTGTTAAAAAATTGGATAAAGGAAAATTGCCAGCTCATTAGCCAGACTTAGAGAGGTGTCATTTCTTTGTACGGGATTGGGTATCTGTACGTAGTATTATATTATCTGTGCCCATGGCGCATACTACAGTCATATTATTTTGATTTATGGAGCTTGACAGTTTTTTAAATAATTTTGCTTACACACTTAGATAGGCCTCTCAACTCACAAAAAAGACAACCACTCGCTTTGGAAAATCACGAAAAACTTTAAAAGACCACAAAGTCATGTCCCACCAATAAGACAAAAACCTACAGAGCCGTGGGCCAGGAGTGGAGTCGAAAAGGCGGAGCTATTTGCAAAACACCTTAGCGAGATATTTACACCTAACAAATCAACCGTGGAGAACTCTGAAAATTAAATAGACGTAATGATCAACAGCGACCAGCAGCTATCACCACTGCTTGCTCTGGTCACTCCAAAAGAACTTAAACGCACCATTCAGTTCCTAGAAAACAAAAAAGCACCCGGTTTCGACTTAATAACTGGAGAAGTACTTAAACAACTCACCTAAGAAAACCTAAGAAAATAGTAGTCTTCATAACTATGCTGCTTAATGCAATTCTAAGAATGCACTACCACCCAAAGCTGTGGAAAGTCACATAAATCTGCATGATTGCAAAGGCCAATAAGTCTCTCACCTATATTATCTAAAGTGTTCGAAAAGATCTTACTCAAAAGACAAGCCTATACTTAATGAGAAAAAAATCATTCCTGATCATCAGTTTGGATTCCGGGAAAAACAGTCAATGGTAGAACAAGTGCATCGAATTGTCCATAAAATAAAACAGTCTTTGGAGAAAAAAGAGTACTGCTCAGCAGTATTCTTGGACATTTAACAAGCCTTTGACAGATTCTGGCACAAAGGTCTCCTCTATAAACTAAAGACCAAATTACGAAACTCATTCTTCATGATCCTTAAGTCATACTTGGCTCAAAGACAATTCCAAGTGAAGTACGATGAAGACTATTCAAGGCTAAGAAGCTAACTTGCAATTATACTCGCTTTATTGGTTACGTGGACGGTGTATAAAGCGATCATAAAGCCAATCTGGACTTATGGAATAGAACCTTGGGGCTCTGCTTGTAACTCCAACATTGAGATTCTTCAGAGATTCCAAAACCTGACTCTGCGAACAGTCTCAAGCGCCCTCTAGTTCGTAAGAAACACAGAGATACATGAACACCTGGAGATCCCAACAGTAAAGAAGGAGATCAGCAACATTAGCTCCAAATACAAAGAACGAATGAACAGACACACAAATGAACTCGCTAAAGACCTTCTAGACGATAAAAAAAACGTAAAACGCCTAAAACGATGGCACATACTTGCCCTAGACACGAGAGAATAAGTCTCTGGCCTCTTTACGGTGCCATTTGATGGAATGGCACTAACAACACATAAACACGGAAAATATCTGATTATGGCTGAAGCCGATGGCAGATATTACAAAGGAAAAAGAAAAAAAAATACTTAGATAAAATAATGTATCTTGAATGTATGCGGATTCATCATACAATTGACTCTTTACTACCTCCATTTCAGTGAGAAAAGCGACCTCTAGAATCTCATTAGTCCCATCTTACGCTATCTATAAATAGAGGGTGCACTAAATAAAAATTACTTTACAAATTACCTGTTTAGGACTTCTCTCCAGTAGCATTTCCACAGTTTTACTAAAGTAAGAGGCGAGCAGCGGGTTGAGCGGCGGGTCCTTGTTGATGAAGTCGCAGAGGCGGTTCATCTGCGTGGAGTCCATCGAGAGGCGGTCGCTCAGCATGGACAGGTGGCTGGTCAGCACCTCACACGCGATGCTGGCGTGCCGGTACTGTGTCGCCAGCTCCAGGTTCTTAGGAGGCTCCTCTGTTATCAATGCTATCAGCTCCGCCAGAATCTCTGGCTTTGTAAGACTGGAATCAGATACAAAGTTTTATACGTGGTGTGTACGAGGGCAGCACTGAAAATTTCGGGAATCAAGGAAGTGACAGAACATTACTATTTAAAAATGTATTTATTGCTTTTCGAAGTATTCTCCGCGAAATTTGACACATTTTTCCATACGATGGAACCAATCATTGAAGCAACCATTCCATTCGGAAGTTGGGGTCTCCAAAATGGCCGTTTTGTAGGCGTCCACAGCTTCTTCAGGAGATGAAAATCTCTGTCCACGCAATTTATTCTTTATTTTAGGGAAAGTATAGAAATCATTAGGGCTTAGGTCGGGGCTGTACGGCGGATGGTCTAATAATTCTATGTTTTCTTGCTCTAAAACTCTTTTGTTCTGTGTGCGGTGTGAGAACTCGCATTGTCGTGATGGAGGATGATGCGGCGGTTGCAGTTCTCTTTACGGTGTTCAGAAGCGACCTGTGGCAAACAAATGCTAGCATATCATTCTTCATTAACCGTTCTTTGTCTCTCAAGAGGAATAGTCTAACATGGCTGGTTTTGGAGACAAACGTGGCCACCATTTTTTTTGCAACACTCCGTGAACGATCAATTTTTGTTGGCTTTAACTCATTTTCGAACACCCAAACTCGTGACTGGTTTTTTGTTTCGGGTTCGTACGCGTATATCCAGGATTCGTCACCTGATACAATGTTGTATACAGCATTTGAGGATCCTGCGTGGAATCTTTCGAGAGTTCTGATGCACCAAGTAACGCGATCCGGTTTTTGCTCTTCACAGAGCGAATACGGTATCCATCGGGAAAACAACTTTTTTACACCTAAGTGTTCATGCAAAATTATTTGTATTTGACTCACGCCAATGTCTAAAGTTGCCTGAATTTCGCGGTATGTCACATGTCGATCTTTCTCAATCAGCTTACGCACAGCATCAACGTTTTCTTGGGTGACTGCAGTTTTTGGACGACCTTGACGGGGATCATCACTTAGCATGACACATCCACATTGAAATTCAGCAAACCAGCGATAAATTGTGGTTTTGGATGGGGCTTCATTACCAAATGCAGAAATCATCCGGTCAACACACTGCTTTTGTGTTAAACCACTTTGAAAGTCATAATAAATCATCGCTCTTGAATTTTCTCGAGTCAATTCCATTTTCTCAACGACTTGGGCTTGTCACAAGTTTGACAAAACCTTGTGACAAGACCGAGAATCTTTTTTTAAATAAATAAATGATATTCGATTTTTAAAACCAAGGAGTTTTCAATTAAAAAGATTTTAATATGACAGGAACAGTGGAAATATTCCATTCCCAATACTTTTAGTGAAGCCCTCGTAATGTTAGGGTTTCCTTGATAAGATAACAAAACTCGAGTTATATTTTTAATTCCTTGAAGACTGACTGGTATATAAATATAATAGTGACAATTTCTTTTTATTTAGGCATATAGTTTCACATAATTTTAAACATATACATAACATACTGGCACAATGTATTCAGCTGTGAAGTTATATTCAATCTGATAAATTCATATAAATAGAGTGGCGTTTTTTCAGTAACATGATAATTATGAAGAGAGACTGGATTTATATCCAAATACATGTAAAGTATACTTTGGTTGTGTTTTCAGGTTATTGCATATTTTACCCAATACTAAATCTACTGATTGTGCATTTGTGCTTTTGGGCACATTTCCCTTAATTATTACTGCATCTAAGCAGCAAAATAAAAAGTTTCCTAAAATTATTATTTATAAAATGCAAATATTAAAAAAAAAAACTGAACAGAGCTTGGTTAATTTTCAAGAACAAAAAATAATGATGTCTTATGGAAAATGCAGTTGGTTCAGTATGTTGTTATAATATAATTACCTATGCTGATGCCATTGAACATTATTTGGTAGTATAGAGATATATTAATGAACAATTTAAAATTCCATGTTCCAAGGTATATGGATATTTGCATGCATATTTCAACCATTTTAAGTAACATATAATCTGGCATCTTTATGTTTAAGATAATAAGTTTACACAAAGTGCCCACACAAGATTCAGCTTAAAGTCCTTCCCTTTACATGACCCATATCAATCATAACAGAACTGACAAAAAAGGGTGAACTACACACTTTGAATATCCCTTTATGATTACAAGCGAGATGTTATAATGTGATTTACATGAATATTCCAAATTGGTTCATTCAAATGTCAAATCAGTAACATAAAGTATAAACAAAAAGAAAGAAAAAAAAAACTCCCTTCTTATCATTTACAGGTTTACCTTTACTCTATGCTTTATACAAATAAAAATGTTATAACACTAAACTTGTAGGAGTAATGACATGGATTTTATCACTTTAGGAAGAATCAAATAATCATTTCAAATTATTCTAAGAAGACACATTCAGATAGGTATGACATAATAAAAAATATTCTATGTCTTGATACAAACTCCATGTCATTCAAATTATTGTATCACCTTTATTTGCTTAGTCACAACTAAGCAAATAAAGCTGATAAGTCTACAGGTAGAATACATTTCATGCTTTGATAATAAAGGACAGCAAACTGTCCACACAGAAGTCATCAATAACTGGAACACCTGCATACCCTCACTAGCACAAGAGGCATTATATATTAAAGACTTGCTATGTACTTTTTGGTCTACCCTAGTCAGTCACTGAATTCTAGATCACAACAGATTAAGGCAACCCCATCAGAATGTAGTTTGTGCTGTACTCACAACTGCATGAGTGCTTTGTTGTCCGCCTTGCATTCCTGCAGGATGTCGTCGGCCTCCAGCACTTGCGACAACGTTACATTCTGAAACAATAAGCTAACTGCACACCCTCAACATACCACACACAACAACATCGATACGCCTCTCCACTCGTACACATCATTGTCCACCCGGAACGTTGTTTCTCATCACAAAAGGCGTCAACAACACGAATTGATATGAAAATTCATCGTTTCAACCACTCATAACCATCAATTTTTTTACAAAATACGCACCTCCTCTTTGAGAAGAAATTTTAACTCCCTAACTACGATATAGTTTCCGGTCCAAAACATAGTTATAATTAATATGTACAAGACGTGTAGTTATTCTAAATCCATAAAAAGCTTATAATTTTGGTATTTGAGCGTTCCTGAGAGTGCAACTATCCGTTTTTTGACAACTGTTTTGTGGTGTTGCCAGGAAAGCCGCCCAACCAAATTAGAAATTCAAACAACCCATAAGAGGAACAAAACGTATCGGGCGAGTGTCCCATGGTTCATAGTTCATATCATTCCAGTTTGTAACTCATTAACTGTACTCAATACTGGATCTAGACTTCAAATTAGTCAAAATCAAATCAAAAAATCAAAATCGTTTATTTGTCTAAAATGTGGTATGTACAAAAGAAGTTACATTTTCAGTGCAAAGACACTTTCCGCCTTAAAATGAAAGCATACAAATATTTAATAGAGGAGGTATGCTGTAACATACAACCAATTAAAAACAATTTATTGTATACATAAAATTTTATTAGGTGAAACCTATAAAAGAAATATCAATCCTATTTAAATGCTACATACACATTACATAAACAGTTAGGTAAGTAGTTAACTAAAATTAACAAAGTAATATTAATAAAAATGACTACAGTGCATTTCTAAAGTGGTAGGACTGACTTGATTTATTTGTTGAGAAATTCGCCGACTGAATATAAACTATGCGCCATTTTTTAAATACCAAGCAGAGTTTTTTGTATCCAGTAGGTAATGTGTTATATGTTTGAGTAGCGCCATATAGGGACACGCAACTACGCCTGAATATTTCTATCCCAGGTACAGGTATTTTAGAATGGAAAACAGTTTAGAATTATTTTAACAAATTTTGCAATTTCGTAAATGTTAATGCAAGGAACGGTAAGAAGCTTGTGTGATTTAAACACTGGTCTGCATGATTTGGACCAGTCCATGTAAAAAATTGCACCAATGCATTTTTTTATGTGCTGTTAATATTCTAGATATTTCCGTGGAATTCCCCCAAACAATGATACCATATCGAATAATAGAACAGATATAGCCGTGTTTTTTTTCTTACGATAACATAAGTAACCGTACTCCTCCAAATTCCTATGAACTACAACAGAAAAAATATCAGAAATAACGTATGGTCTAAATTATATTTAGAAAAGTTTATCCACTGTGCAATTTTAAGTCAATCAATCTCGCTAGCCTTTTCCCTAGTTACTACTTGGGGGTCGTCTTCCAGTCTCACCGGAAGCAACTGGAAACCAGTATTTTACATGGAGTGATTGCATTATTGACCTTTTCGCCCGATCATGACCTATGCTAGTGCAGTCTTTGCACACGCCAAGCCCCACCTCTTCAATAGAATGCAGACTCTCCAGAATAAATTCCTCCGTAGGACAACAGGGTACTGGTACGTTCGCAACGAAATCCTCCACGTCGACCTAAAAATTCCCACTATCCGTCAATTTATGAAACGCAACTCAAAGCGTTTCTTCGATACCGCCGCGAATCACCGCAACCCTCTGGTGGTCGAGGCTGCTCGTTATACCCCCTCCACAATAAGCCCAGTCCGCCGTCCAAGGCATGTCCTCACCGACCCCGATGACCACATAACTCTCATCATGAGAGCAGTAAGGCCACCAGTACAGCGCACAAAAAACAAAAACCGACATTCTGACCTCGCAAAGACCCCTACCCTTGCTCGACGAAGTGCCAGCATCCAACCAGACCCATGTTACTGTCCTCCCTCCAGCGACGCCCCAAGCCGAGGTCCGTACCACACAGGGGGTGCCCTTAGCGCGCAGTTGCTTAGTGACGTAAGTTTTTCGCTCCTGGCTGGAGGCTTTGAGTCAGGATAGTCCAGTTAAGTAGTCACGACCTCTCAAGGTCAAATACTAATGCCATTAAAAAAAAAACCTCCTGCCCTCCACAACCCAGTTACTGGGTAACACGATACCCCTTAATATGACTGATTGTCAGACTCTTAGGCTTCTACGACTATCTACCCCAAAGAATATAACTACTCTCTACTACCCGTAACGACTGTCGATTAATTATAGCACACTTTATTGTCGATCTACGAATGACAGCAGATTTCTTTTTTGTTGTAAATGGCTTCTCTCTGGTCAACCTAGGAGTTTGTCGTCTGCTTAACCGGACTTGCCCTAATAAATTAAGGCCTCCAGCGTGCTTTCCGAGACACGCGAGAGGTCTCCATATGTAATGGATGATCACCCATTCACCAACTGGCCGAGGCAGGCAGAGCTTAACCTTCCAGAGACCCGCGCGCGAGGCTGTTATCACATTAAATCCCGCCTGTTTTTCCCCATGGGTTAGGTAGAGGTTCACTTATATAGTATACACCCGTAATTTGTTTAAGTCTACTGGTACTGAGAAATTCCTGATGGAGTAACCGAATAAGAATAACACTGCTCAACCCTGGAATCGAATAGTCATGCAAATAGTCAGTCACACTCAATGAGTAGTAAAACGAAACTGGCTAATCCTAAACGAGTATTCCGAATTTTGCTGTGGCTTTTTATGATACTAAGTTTTGAGGCAGTGGTGTTATAAAAAACATGTTTTATCATATATTCCTTAAAAAATCGATGAGTATGGGTTTCGTTCTTAAATTAAGAATTTTGCTAATGGATTATTAACATATTTATTAATAACAGAATTTATAACAATGATCATCTCTTGGCGTGTAGCAGCTGCATGGCGAGCGCCTCTGCCTCGCCGACGGACAGCGACGCGGCAACGTCCTGCACCTTTTTCAGCTTGCGCGGCGTCACGCTAGCCTGCGGGATGCCGCGGCTCTCCACCAGTTTCCGCTTTGTAGGCCTGCAACACATGACGATAATCTAAGATAGATTACCCTATTAACCTGTACCCTAATTGCGTAATACACATTCAATCGTAATCTGAATCGTTTTGAAACAGATTGCTAATGCATTGCTTCATATGTACGAAAAAAAAATGCTCAACAATGTAAATAACGCAATGAAAGTTGTTGAACTGTCAAAATCAAACAGATTAGTCGTAATCGTTTACGAAAATGTGTTACGCAATTAGGCTGCTGACTTATTTCAAAATAGATAATGTTAAAATAACACACATAACCTTAATTGACAATTGGAACAAAGTTTAATTAGAGGAGTTTACCAAAGCTAAAACTTAAATTTAGAGAAATTAAGTAAATCCTCACCTGTGGAACTTTTGGTTTACTTCAGATTCGTCGCCTGATTCGGCAGATTCATCATCATTGAGATCTGATACTTCAGGTGCGCTGCCTTCATAGGAGCCTTTACTTTCATCACTGCTATCTTTTTTCCCATATATTTTATCAGGGTCAGGCAGCCACGACAGATCAGGTCCATCAGACTCTGATTGTGACCCAAAGTCGTCTTTGTCCCCTTCATCTTCTTTCTTTTTATTCTTAAGTTTACGTTTCTGTTCCTTATGTTTAGCTTTAACCTTTTCTCTGAACCTGATCTTGTCAAACTTATCTTCTTCTTGTAACACCTTCTTTGCCTTTTCTATATCAATGCCTCCTACATTCTCATTTAAAAACTGTTTCGCTAGTTCTGATTTTACATCTCTCTTTTCATCTTCTATTACCTCTCCCTCCTCTGTAAACTTCAGTGTTGTGTTAACTTTGATCTTTTTCTTCAGGAGTTTCTTAGCAACAGCTGCCTTTGTTAGAGGCTTTGCTTTCTTTTTCGATGTTATTTGTACTTCTTGAACTGGTTCAATCCCAGGGTCGACATCCATCCTTTTGACTTGCAAAAAGTCTTCCTCATCAGTGTCTGCATCATTATGAAAATCAAATTTAATGAGGGATTCCTTCTTTTTCTGCTTTTTAAGTTTATTTTCAAGCTCAACTTTAGGTTCTTCTTCTTCACTCTGATCAGTTTCTTCATCAGATCCAGTTTTAGCCTTTAACTTTTCAATGTCATCACTGTTTTCATTTTCGTCAGCTTGTCTCTTCTGTGCATGCTGATATTTTTTCAAAAATTTTATATAAGGAGGCACAATCAACCCCAGCGACCTTGCATATGCATCTGTATCTAGTAGTTGGACATTGAATATCTCTTTGTTTTTCATTAAGAATACTGACTTCAGATAGCTGACAAAAGCCCTCTGTGCACTCTGTTTGAGTTCTGTGCTGTCGGACAGGAGACTTTCTATTTTCCTCTGTGGTGCAACCACTTTAGATGGGTCAACCTGTATTTTATTTATGGGAATTTTACTTTTTTGTAGATCTTCAACTAATTTCTCTTCATGTGGTAAGAGCATTAACAAACCTTCACCTTTGCCAGTAATCCCCCTAGCTGTGCGACCAGCTCTATGAATGTATGTCTCCACATCCTCAGGACAATCCATTTGAATTACCCAATTAACACGGGGGAAGTCCAGTCCTCTAGAAGCTAAATCAGTAGCAAAGAGCACAACATTTGATTTCCTACAAAATTCATTATAAATTTTTTCCCTTTTCTCTTGGTGTAGAGTGCCATAGAGTGCCAGCAAGCTGACACCGGGCCTCAGTTTGCAGAACAACTCATATGCGTATTTGACTTGTTTACAAGTAGCCAGGAACACTATCACTTTTTGCTTTAAGTGATTCTTAATGAAAGACCAGAGGATCCCAATCTTCTCATCAATCTCACAAATGATATAACTTTGTTGAAGCAAATCTGGGGTGACTGTCTCAGCCTGCTCATGTGGGGCTATGTATGTCGGGAATGACAAGCTCAGGCGAGCTAGATCTTTTACTGATTTAGTTTGTGTGGCAGAGAAAAGAAGAGTTTGTCTTTCAGGTGGCAAGTTCTCAATGATTGCATTCATTGTTGTCTCAAAGCCCATGTCTAAGCATCTATCAGCTTCATCTAATACAAGAATCTGAAGGTGGCTACAGTCAAATAAAGGATTTTCATCCATATGCTGAAGGAGGCGACCTGGTGTAGAAATCAATATATTAATTTGATCCATTCTCTTCCTCTCAAATTTCAAATTCTGTCCACCAATAATGAGGCCTGCTGAGAAGTCATGCAGATGTCCTACTTTCCTCAAAGCCTCATATATTTGATAGGCTAATTCTCTGGTGGGTGATATGACTAATGCCCCGACCCCATCCAATCTTGTCCATTTCTTGCAAAATAGGTTTTCCAGTATGGGTATCAAGAACGCCAATGTTTTGCCTGATCCAGTTTTAGCAGCACCTAGGATATCCTTTCCTTGCAATGCATAACCAATAGCTTGTTTCTGTATTTCAGTAGGTGTAACATAATTATTTTCTTTAAGCCCTTTAAGAGTCTTCTGTGACAGTGGGAAGTCTTTAAAAGATTTTATTTCAGCCGGATTTATCTGTAACGATTAACAATTTAATTATAGTTTGATAATTTCTGAACACTTTAAACAAAAATTTCTAAGTACATTAACAGAAATCAATTTTAAGCTGAGAGTACTTTTGCAATTTGATAACAAACTTACACCTAATTAACCGAATTCAAAAAATATTTTACCCGTTTGTTATTTTTCAACGTTGTAGCCCACATGGCTATTTTGATTTTCAAATTTTTAACTTATCTAAATAGGTTTTTCTATGCATTGTGCACAATTTCAACAGTATTCGAGTGTGATAATTACTTGAATTAAAGTATACTCAAAAGCTTTTAGGATGAAGTACAAATAATTAGCGGTTATATCTACAATTCACTACCTTGTCATACTGGGCCTGTAAATATTGTATAGCAGCATCTTCCTCAACGTTCTTTTTCTTCCTTGGTTTGTATAGCTGTAACTTCTTGCCGTTCCTGCTTTTCTTTTTCTGCTCTTTCCTATCCTGCTTCATTGTATTGTATTCTAAAACACGTCAATCACCTCAACTTATCAGAAATTCCAACTACTAGCCTAGCTAGTGCATGAGGAGGTTGACAATTAAATGACAATGTTGTTGCTTTTTTTTTTAATGTATATGGCATGGCTACGAGGCCTTTATGCCAAACATGCTCAGCAGTAGACCAACGAAGTGTTCTTAACTGACCTGTAATTATTGAAAAGTGACAGCAGTGTTGCCAACTCCAAAAATTCTGAGTCCCTAGACTCTTAATCCAAAGTCGCTAGAAAGTCACTAAAACTAATTCCACGATTTTGTCTGGGAGAATACCTATAATTTTGTCGGGGACAGAAAAGGCGGTGTGAAATATTAGGATAACATCTAACTTTTAATTAAATAATTATAACATGTAACAATCATAATTTGTTGTTTTAATCACAATTTGCCAAAATTGCTTATTTTTTATTTATGTATTAGAAATTGAAATATTATTTATTATTCAGTATCGTTACTTAATAATTCAAATAATTCTTCAGTCTCATGCTCATCTGATTCAGCCTTCGGAGCCCAGAAGCTGATATTGTTGTTCAACGTTTTTTGTTGCAAAGGAATAACTTTAAAATAAACGATGCACAATCTTAATTTTGTTTTTACAAACTGATATCTTATCAGGATCAATGCATTAATAGTTTTTAAGGAAAATCTATTGCGTTTTTTGTTTTTATAATATTCATAGCACTGAATACTCTTTCAACCTCAGCATTCGAGTGAGGTAATGATAGAATAGCACCTTAGCTACATGCGACATTAAATTGTAGAAATTATCGAAGAACTGGCCGTATTCAATAGCAAAACTTAGATTTGACTGAAAATTGGATGTGTTGCTTTGAATATATTTTGAAATAAGTATCTAAAGCTAGGGCTGTTTTAATTTGTACTCCAAAAATCGCCAGATATGTCGCTAAACAATTTTTGTCGTTAAAACTTTATTTTAGTCGCTTAGACTTAAGCAAAAGTCGTCAGTTCTAGCGACTAAGTCGCTAAATTGGCAACACTGAGTGACTGTTGATTTGACGTTGAACTGACTGTCAAACCCCACCAACCAAAGAGTTGGGAATACTCGAAACATCCCATCTGCCGAAAAACCGTAAATATCTAGAACGTTAGAACAGATCAGTAAGACGGTCACATTAACGTTTTCGGTAACTATAAGTAGTTTGAAGTAATCTATATAATCTTTAAATGAAATATTGACTCTGACAAACAAAATTCAATACATTTATACATTACTTTATGAATGCGTCTATCGATAACAATACTCAAGAAAACACGTTCCTAGTCGCTGTTAAATATCGACATTACGCAGCGTATCCGAAGATCGCGCATTCGCTCATCGTCGCTACAATTAGAAAGTCGTCGCGTTAGTTCGCTGCTGCATAAACACAAAAACATTTCGAAACTCGTATATTAACAGTTTTAAGTTATTTGTGATAACATAATAAATAGAAATTGGTAAGTTTGTTTTTGGAACGTTTTCCACGACGCGTGTGACTTTTAGCACATTGAATGTGCCCACATTCAATGTGCTTTATTCCAAGAGCACCTCCTTTGTGTTGAATCATCCCGCGATAAACGGCAACGGGCAACTCAAACGTAGTTTGTAGATATCGCGTGTTGTTATTTCCTTTCTTTGTTGAGTAAACAATTTAATTTCCCGAAACATAGCATAGCAGAAACAAGTTCATTGGTTATACTATTGTTGTCATGACCACAAGGTTTGGATAAAATTAAAAGTTAGCAGACATTGATATCCTTATTTTTTTCGGTAAACTTTTGAAATAACTGCGACTCTTGTTGGTAGATGCTAGATTGTTCATAGGTACACAGAGGGTACTACTTAATTTACTTTGCCTTTACAAAAAAGATTCTTGACTTTTTTGCTGTAATCTGTAAAGTATACCACCAACCAAAAATTGTGTACGCGACTTGAATATTTTTGCGGGGTCCATTTTTTTCCTCAAAAGAAGGCCAGAACAATAAATTATTATGCTAACCTAACCTTCGTTGCTTCACTCATTATAATGACGACTCTCCCAATGAACTAAATTAAAAGAAAAGAAAAATATGGACTGACGGCCAACCTTATCCTTTACCACTAATCACTCCATATTTCCTCATTATTTTACCTACGCCGTAGTCGCTTGTGTATCAGCACGCATTCAAGCGCTTTAAGTCCGCTGCCGCCATCGTTGATATTCCGTCATCGTTCACGCACTACTACTACGAGGGTGACGAATATCGTCCACTTCCCATCAAGTAGGACTTACTAAAGTTTGCCGTTACGAGCTGTTAGTTGTACTGCACACCATTAAGCCCGTCACAGACGTAGCTATAATATTTAATATGAATAATAGCAAGGCTTAATACGACATATTTTCTATACATAATTTCGATTGACCGCACACGCAGCTGTAACTACATATATTTCTATGACGTCACCAAAATATGTCGAAATATATATCTCGGTATATTTTGGCCTTTAAAGCCCGTCACAGACGTAGCTATAATATATATTAATATATCGAGATATTTATTATAGTATAGCAAACTACACGAGAACTATACTATAATATATATTTTGCCCTTGCCTCGCCTTTGCAAGCGCACGGTTTTAAAGGCCAAAATATACCGAGATATATATTTCGACATATTTTGGTGACGTCATTGAAATATATATTATAGCTGCGTGTGCGGTCAATCGAAATTGTGTATAGAAAATATGTCGTAATATGCCTTGCTATGATTCATATTAATATATATTATAGCTACGTCTGTGACGGGCTTAAAACCGTGCGCTTGCAAGGACGAGGCAAGAGAAACATATATATTATAGTATAGCTCTCGTGTGTGGTAGTTTGCAATACTATAATATGCATCTCGATATATTAATATATATTATAGCCACGTCTGTGACGGGCTTTAGTTCTGTCTAAATCTGATCTTATACATATACCTATCTAATCTTAAATATTATCCTTTACCATAGTAATAGTACGAGGGCAGGGCCAGGCAGGGTAGGCCATGTACAACAGTAAATTCTCATTAGCTTTCTCACTAACTGCGACGTGGCTATCAAAGAGTAACTGTTAAAAAAAAAAATCGTTCTGTAAACATATATCTAGTGGTCAACATATTTTAAAATCATCATCACAAAGAGCTGGGATAATTTCGTGTCACTAACACGGTGACACCTTCGGGTGATGTTCTCGCGTCGTCTAATAATTGTAGGTACACAGAAAATGCAGGAATAATCGGGAATGATAACAATCCAGGGACTAGTAAATTTTTCAGCATAAGCAGCCACAATTTCCAGTAATTACGACTTGTACTTAATTGCCATTTACAATTACCCTGTCCGGCCCCTACGGACGACCCTCTGACCGGTTAATATAATATGCAGGATAGGGTTTACCCTATACCTACTTACAATAGCAGCACCTAACATAAGTTTGTCTTCTGCAGCAATCTCGTCACCATGAAGAGTATAGCAGTGTTGCTGTGCGTGCTAGCTGCGGCCGTCAGCGCCGTCTCCTTGATCGACCTCGTCAGGGAGGAGTGGAGTGCGTTCAAGGTATGTTGGCAGCTACTGGACTGCACAATTTTGGCAGATTCGACTTTTATTGAAGACTATATCCCCTTTTTTACATTGCGGCGCATATATTAGTAACTGATTTCTAAAACTCGTAAAGAGCTAGATTCGGCTAATAATATCTTACCTAACATTGCACTTTTCAAATATACCCTACTAGTTACCCCGAGAGTCAGTAGGTAAACGCTGGCTGTATATATTTAATAAACGATGATTAGTTGTAAGCAGGAAAAAATAAAGGAAAAATAATAGCAACTAAGGTTATGTAAGGTATTGGCATCGATCACTAATAAAACAACTTTATTTTAGTTCTTTATTAGTGATCGATGGGTATTGGTTAAAAAGGCGAATACGTAAAAATGAAAATGCTATGTCCAATGACTTCACATCTTGCCCTGAAATGATGAGTCCAGCATCTACACCTCCTTCCTTTGTAGCTGGAGCACAGCAAAGAGTACGACAGCGACGTGGAGGACAAGTTCCGCATGAAGATCTACGTGGAGAACAAGCACCGCATCGCCAAGCACAACCAGCGCTACGAGCTGGGCGTCGTGACCTACAAGCTGGGCAGCAACAAGTTCGCCGACATGCTGCATCACGAGTTCGTGCACACCATGAACGGATTCAACAAGACCACCAAGTGAGCATACTGTTCTTATTTGTATTAGGTACGCGTACGAGCTACGAATTGCTATAACGAAAAAAAACTAACAGAAAACAGTTCATGTGTTTGAAAAGCCTATGAATTCATTAATGTTTGGTTTTGATTTTTGTTTTTCGCACAGACCTACTTTGTTTTCCGAGTTCAGCTTGACGTTGTCTTTGGCTTACAAAGAATCGTTCAATTATCAAAGCAGCTTACTCAATATGTACTACGCATTTGATGTGGCGTTGCAAGTTGTTTCATTGTTTGTTTTTAACATCTTGGATCACAGCTGATTGCGTTGTTTTTAGAAGTTTCCTTTGTAGGTCATATTGATAGCAATACGAAGCCAACTAACTCTGCTTATACGCGCACAGAGAGGTCAAGCGAGTCAATGTCAAATAAACTGCTCGCGTATTTTATATCTTCGACATTTTCTAAACAAAATAACTATACCTACGTTAAAAGAGCCTGTTTACTAAATCTGTTTTAGGTATAATTGATTTGATCTGTTCTATGTAACGGGCTTATTGCGTGGTAATATTTATGTTTTCGTCGCTCCGTGATATAAGATTACCGTGTCCAATTAATCATTGGGAATAAGTAAAGAAGTATTTTCTAATAATCTTAGACGTGACTTTCATTTCATTCGTAACTTCATTTCAAGTTTGTTCAAAGTATGCTCAGCTTGTGACCAAAGCTACATAAAAATATTTAATTTTACATAAACCCACATGGGCACTATGAACGCTAGTAGTGTTCTTGGAAGTAATAAGTAAATTATGAATTTCTTCCTTGTAAAATAACTGATATTCTCATGCTATTCTGTATTCTTTTAGACTGGAGTAGAAAGCTAGAAACCATAAAATCACACGCACTCGTTGAAAGAGTTAGTGGTGTTATTCTATACACATATTTGACCCGTTATTTTTGAAATCCCAAGGGGTGAGCCTATTGCCACAGACTGCGCACAAATCCACATTCCGTGCTGGAGTTGAGAACCGCCGATGATTCGTCATCAGCTTAGCCTTTGTTTAACATGGAGCGACACTGCCTATATGTGTGTACGTGTCGTACCCCGCAGGTGGACTGTACACATGTTGTTGTTGCGCAGGCACGGCGCGGGCCCGTACGGCGCGGGCCGGGCCTCCGCGTTCATTGCGCCGGCGCACGTGTCGTACCCGGAGCAGGTGGACTGTACACATGTTGTTGTTGCGCAGGCACGGCGCGGGCCCGTACGGCGCGGGCCGGGCCTCCGCGTTCATTGCGCCGGCGCACGTGTCGTACCCGGAGCAGGTGGACTGTACACATGTTGTTGTTGCGCAGGCACGGCGCGGGCCCGTACGGCGCGGGCCGGGCCTCCGCGTTCATTGCGCCGGCGCACGTGTCGTACCCGGAGCAGGTGGACTGTACACATGTTGTTGTTGCGCAGGCACGGCGCGGGCCCGTACGGCGCGGGCCGGGCCTCCGCGTTCATTGCGCCGGCGCACGTGTCGTACCCGGAGCAGGTGGACTGGCGCAAGAAGGGCGCCGTCACTGACGTCAAGGACCAGGGCAAGTGCGGCTCCTGCTGGGCATTCTCCACCGTGAGTACTTATTACTTTCTGATCATAATAAAGTTTACTGTCCAAATTGACACTTACGGCTGCAGCGCATTTTTGTCGATCTTTTGAGGTTTAATAAACCAAACATGTCAATCGCCAGGTCTTGCCCGATAGGACCCGCTATCCGGTCTTATTAGTTCCCGGAACAACATTTGGGGCCTTGTTTATTTTGGCCTGTGAGGGAATGAGGTTACTCGAATGGGAATGAAAGGTGCCTTCAAATTAATAAGTTTAATTAAACTTTTAAATTGTATATTGTCTCTGTGCCACCCAACCACCCACGCAACAGTTACCTCCGCATGATCAAGGGGAAAACGGAAAATGATAATAATTGTGTCAATCTCTCTTGGTGTAATTTGTGTTGTAGGTATTCAATTAAATCAAAGTTGAGAAAACCTCAATAAAAAGTTCAGATTGATTCTTGGCTATTTTCCTTGTAGCTACAAAAAAAAAATATTATCGCATGGCTCAACTCACGTACATTTGAGGGGTCGTTAGGTACATAATAATTTTACAAATATTTAATAAGTATTTTGAAAACATCAACAAAACTGTTAATCGAAATGTTTTGAGACTCTGCACTTTTCATAAAAATAGCTGATTGCAAATGCAGGAAACTGGAATATTAAATAGACTGGAACATAGGTAAACTAAAAGTCACCGTTCAAGATCGGTTCAGGAGCGGCAGAAAATGACAAGAAATACTTTCAACCCGCAATTCTACCTATTGCCTGGTAATTTAATGAATAGTTTATTCAAACAGAATTGGAATCGATAGTGCCCACGTAGCCGCGTCGGTACGTACAAGGCCTCTCACCGCCCGAGGTGGGTACTCGCATCAGAAAGCACAGCGGGTAGACGTAGTGTACCTAATATAATCGACTGAATCAATCGATATTATATAGTGTAGGTGATTTTCTGATAAAAGCGATTGAATGTGATCGATTCGTTACACACTATAAAAATGCTAGTTATAAAGTGGTAGGTACCGAAGAAGTGTACTAACTTGTGTATGTAAACGTCGTGGTCTATATTATTTACTTCCTGTTATCTCATTACAATGTGTAGAACAAATAAACTGACAAAAGACAATACAAAATATAATAAACGCCAATTTTTAAAAGTCCAGTTATTAGGGCATTTGTTTATTGTAGTTATTATTATTCGTCGAATCGTCGGTCATGTGACTGATACAATTATCTGTGTCATTTCGCACCCGTCTGCTGATAAGCATTTCGTATATCATTTGAATGTGTAATGAGCGGTCGAGTGCCTCTATGTAGGTATATAAGTAGGTGACATTTAATACAAGACCAACGAGAATTGTTGTAGGTAATTATAGCGTGATAGTAACAAGCTCCATGATAGACCACAGCGGCTGCTCATGTTTAAGGCTCGTGCCATTGTGGCTTGCGCGATTCGCTTCGCGTGTCGCACCTGTTTGAAAGAAACTGGACTTTTGATGCGGTACCTATGTTGTACCATAGCCTTTTCAGCATTACTATGCTACCTAGTAATTTATTTTATTGGATTCATCTAGTTAGGTACCTACCGAAAACCATTTGATTAAGTATCGTCATGTCGGTAGCTAGAACCGGGACCGACCGCTCGTAACCAGAGTTGTATCTGTTCGATAGTGCTGGTGGTTCGATATTTTTCTCAACACGGTTGAGGAAGAAACTATGTTGAATGAATACCTACCTATTGTGTTTGTCGAGCACTTCGGTAACCAGGGCATTATTAATATTGTATATTTAAATAGTAATCAAATCTACCCAAACAAAGGTGACACGGACTCATCGACATCATTACACCTAATTCCTAATAAAAAAGCGTCTGTTTTCAAATGTTTTACATGACTCATTGACAATACCGCGATGATTCATTCGAAATCGAATTACCATTCTGCATATGTTCAACTTAGTGTAGGTACATAGTATTCAGAGCTGGGTAGGTATCGGTTCCTAGAACAGTATATAGTCGCTCAAGGGGAGTGCTACTTGCCTAGTTTGCGGGATATCGGTACTTTCTTATTATTACCGTTTTCTTTTTACCGTCGGGGACTTTTAGTTTATCCCTTCAATAGATGAAATTGGCCTAACTAAGTAGTACCTACCTAGATACTTTCTGCTGCTGGTGACCATGCCACATTATTTCTGATAAATATTCTAGAAAGTGCTGATACGTAACCATAGCAGCTGCTGCACTCCGCTTCAGATTACGCTATGTTACTCGGAGTCATGTAGGTATCTACCTACATACATAATATGCTTCAGTAATTCTCCGCAACCAAAGGACACGTACGGGTATTCAGTAATCATGATCAGTTGATCAGTCATCATTATGAATAGGTACACCGCACCGCACCGCACCGTGATATAATTGAACAGCATGCGTTTTGTATTGTCATTAATTCGTGTCGACACTGCAAATCTGTGAAAGACATTGGGACAATATTGTTCCGTTGGTCATTCGTAAGCCCATAATCTTATAATCGCATTAAAACGGCATATTCTTCATTGTAAGTCGTTTCCTTACCTACACCCTACAGTCCTACACACATGCTCTAGGTACCTTTCTAATGTGAATGAGATCTCTTAAGTACATGGGTACCTTCCTATTAGTAGCAAATACGCAACTGTACTAGACTCTTGCGCGAACGTGCGAAATAAATGTAACGTTAATTCGAACTATTTTAGAATTGAAAATACATTAGTTCTAGCCACATCCTCATCAGATCTACTTGGTGTAGGGAGTAATAATATGAAGCTTACTATAGGTACCTATCTAGTTTACTTAATACCGCAGTGAATGTAATACAAGTTGTCCATCAGACCGGCGCTCTCGAAGGGCAGCACTTCCGCAAGACTGGCTTCCTAGTGTCGCTGTCGGAGCAGAACCTGGTGGACTGCTCGGCGGCCTACGGCAACAACGGCTGCAACGGCGGCCTCATGGACAACGCCTTCAAGTACATCAAGGACAACGGCGGCATCGACACCGAGAAGGCCTACCCCTATGAGGGCGTCGACGACAAGTGCCGGTGAGATGCAGCAAGCAATTCAAATCGAGTCACAAGACGATCTAGGCTGCTTTCCGAATTGGGATGTAATCGATTTGAGGGAGCTTATGTCCGTACCGAATTAGCGTGAGCGCGATAACGATGTCCCATGAATCGTCATAGATGACGTCATGACATGCGCACTCTTGCGATAACGCCGACCATGCCCTTTAGGAATATCACTGTGAGCGACCTGGTGACAGCTCTCAGCTGTCATAATCGGGAAACCTAAATCGGAACGCAAATTAACGATGTGAGCGCTCTCAGCGATTATTGTCTAACTCGGAATGCAGCCCTAGTTTCATCATCATCTCAACCCGGAATCAGCCAATGCTAGTTAATAATGCTTACCTATAACCAAAGAAAAAAAAAATGTGCGACCTGCGACCATTTCTTCATGTCAATAGTTACTCGTGTCTAGTTGATCTGGCTCCCTTATTTTATATGAACCACATGAATCTGGTAGTAGAACGTGTGTGCGCGCCGCAGGTACAACCCCAAGAACTCTGGCGCCGACGACACCGGTTTCGTGGACATCCCCAACGGCGACGAGGAGAAGCTGATGCAGGCGGTGGCTACCGTGGGGCCCGTGGCCGTGGCCATCGACGCCTCGCAGGAGAGCTTCCAGTTCTACTCCGACGGCGTCTACTACGACGAGAACTGCTCCTCCACCGAGCTCGACCATGGAGTACGTATAGCTTGCACCATTGTTACTAGCAACATTTAGCAGCCACACAACACTAACGATAACCCGTTTAGAAGTAATGACGATACGAGGATCTAGTGGCGCGCGGCCAAATTCGGAACTAATGCCTCCATCTTATCAATTTCACAAATTTCTACGAACAACGCCCCCCTGTCAATGTCATTTAGGTGCTAAAAGATCCTCGTAGCACATATCCAGTAAAAAAAACCCATGACCCGTTTACGGCCGAACCCAATATCGTATCTATTACCAAGTTTGGCGTATTGGAGATAAAAATATCCTATCAAATCTCTGGTTTTAATAACGCAAACGGCTCTATATCATGTTGACAGCTATTTGTTCTACAGGGACAGAAAGAATGCTGTCTCTCATGAATAGCGATGGGTTGGCCGTTAGAAGCAATGACCTGCAGTATCTTACGAATTTGAAATCATGGAATTATTACTACAGTATTCTCCGCTACAGATCTATCCTTTACTCCTTTATTTTTAACGAAATAACTAAGGCCCGAAGGAACTACTTTTGAAGTTTTAGGCAATAAAACAAGTCTTAACTGTTGTTTTGCTATACCTACAGATGAAGTGAGAAATATCGTGATTGTCAGAAAACCGCAATGTGTTTGTGTTAAACCTAAGAGTTGACCTTTTCATAAGCTTCGATAAAAAACACGATATTATTTTATTATTGGTCTACTTTATTAGCTTTCAATACTCAATATCTTTTTTGCTTTTGTTTGGTTATACAAAAGCAAAAAAGATATTGAGTATTGAAAGCAAATTGAATAGATTGAAATTTTCTTTATTCATATTCAATCGCACGGTATTATCACTGTACAGTCACATTTATTTTAGTTCTGTTTTGCATCACAGTGACCTCTAATCTCGTTGCAATAAGTCATCTGGTGGCTTGCTGTCCGAGGAAACATGATAACTGGGAAATGGCTAGTCTTTCCCACCACAGCTTTGCATACGTAGTAATGTGTCCTCGTCGCAGGTGATGGTTGTGGGCTACGGCACGGACGAGGCGGGCGGCGACTACTGGCTCGTGAAGAACTCCTGGGGCCGCTCCTGGGGCTCGCTTGGCTACATCAAGATGGCGCGCAACAGGAACAACCACTGCGGCATCGCCTCCAGCGCCTCCTACCCGCTGGTCTAGTGCCCACACAACCACTGCGGCATCGCCTCCAGCGCCTCCTACCCGCTGGTCTAGTGCCCACACAACCACTTGTCACATTCAAATTGCCATTCTGAAAAAAAACGCTAAACAAAAAAAATGAACAATTCAATTTTTAAAGACTGCTACTCCAAACTTAACTTAAATAAAAAAAATTGTTCGATTCAAATTTAATTACAAGTTAACGCATTACTAACAATTAAATAGATGATCATTAAGTATTTGCAAAGAGCAATGGCATGGCAATGAAGTGTGTGCCCATTTCTAGATCGCTTTAAATAATGTCTCGCAACATTTCGAGCTTGTACACGTGTCATTTAGAGTTAAGCTATAGCGTACTGTACACGTGTCATTTAGAGTTAAGCTATAGCGTACTAAGTGTAAAGTTTATGAACTAATTAGGAAGTTAGCGCGAAGTTAGTGTAAAGCACTTGTGATATTATAGTTATCTATTCGCGTCATTGTAGCGTTGTTGAGCTAAATATAAACATATTTTATAAAACTCCTGGTTTTATTATGCAATCTTGTCTATGTTCTGTTAACATGCCTATTAATACCTACTATATGTAAAATACGCCAATGCAAATGCTACACTAATCGCTAATCACACACGTCTACCTTCTCGCATGTCATATTGATACTGGACACAAGTGTTACAACGGCGGGCTGTGAACGCACTGACGTAGGGATGTGAAAAAATAATTGATTATTTTTTTCACAACACTCAGCTTTTTAGTCAGGCGCAGCAAAGTGTCGCGAACCACTTACTTCCAAAAGTCCGTCACTGATTGACGGACGGAAAACCCCGACCCTGCGCCTAGTCCACCGTCGACATCTTCGACCGCTGATGATGTTGATAGTGGCGACATTTGGCAAACCCACAAACAACTGTTGGCGGAGACCACGAGGGCCAGACAGTCACATTACAACATTCAAACTAAACCTACATCGCTGCGGCTCAAGTAGATTTAAAAGTATATGCCTTGAGGATTTGGAGGAGCTACGAGGGAACTTATCCAATTATCGTGTAATCACTTTCTGGTGCCGGCTTCTCCAGCTCAAGCGGAGAGATTGCTTTTGAAAGCAGGAGCTGAATACTGTGTAATCATTTACCAAAGCTTTTATTTCTTAATTCATTGCCCACAGACTTTTCAGTAATTTTCTTTTATGATTTATATACTGCTGGTTATTTTATTAATAAAACTGAGCTTTGACTGTGTCAGTATAGATATTTGAAACGGTTTTAATAATAAATAGTCAAAAAAATGAGGAAAAGTCGTTTTTAATCGATTTTATACTAGACAAAACAATCGAAGACGAGCCGCCATTATGTTCGAATCGTATTTAAGTACATAGACTACCTTAACCTGTACACCACATCGACCTCCTCCTTGTTCAGGAAACGTTCCTTAAACCGAGTTACCGAAATCCGTCAATTGCAAACTATCGTACAGTTCGCAATGATAGGACGCGTTGCCATAAGGGCGGTACCCTTATCTACTACAAAAAGGAGCTTTACTGCATTCCCATTGACACTTTCACGATTGGAAGTGTCTTGCTGTCGGCTTGGCATGTCAGGTCATCAACCGATCACCATAGTATCGGCCTACCTCCCCCCCATTAATACTTCGGAGAATTTCCAACTCCTTACTGAAGATCTTTCTGTCCTATTTAGCCTGAGTGACTCCGTTATCATAGCGGGTGATCTCAACGCAAAACATCCCTCCTGGAATAGCACCAGGACCTCTTCCAGAGGGAGACACTTGTTCAACCTCTCCTCTCAGAATTTCGATGTCATCGCGCCGATGACTCCCACTCACTTTCCCCCCGATCCCAATCACACCGCCGACGTGCTCGACGTGGCGCTCCTACAGAACGTCAACCTACGGTTGGACTCTATAGAAGTGGTACAAGAGCTCGCTTCTGATCACCGTCCAGTAGTCATGAAACTGGTCCCCCGCTTAGGTCTGCCCGACTCCACCAGCCCCCTCCCACCAAAGTGGTAACGGACTGGAGGATAGTAAGCGATCGCTTAAAATCCACCACGTCCCCCCACTTGGACCCAATCCCCGATCATTTTGACTCTATCGCTGACACGACGGCCGCGATCGACTCATTTACAGCTCACGTACAATCAGTCCTGAACGATTGTTCAAGGGAAGGGACAAGATGCTGAGCGAACTAGAGCCCGCCCACCCAGCCTTCTGGCAACTCCAGAGGAAACTTAGATCCGGAGAAATAGTCTCCATGCCCCCCCTGATCCGTCCCGACATGACCATCGCCTTCGATGATGTCGACAAGGCTGAGCTTCTAGCCGACAGTCTAGAAGCCCAATGCTCGCCTAGCTCTCAACCAGTAGACCAAGCTCACCTCTCTAAGGTCGACGCTGAAATCGAACATAGAGCCTCCCTCCCTCCCGTCGAAGACCCAGAGTATCCACTGCCCCCCGTCACGCCAGACGAAGTGCACGACCTCATCAAAGGTCTTAAGGCTCGTAAAGCCCCAGGCTCAGATGGAATCACCAATAGGGTATTCCAACTTTTCCCTGCCCACCTGATAATGCTACTGACCACCATCTTCAAAGGTGCTCTGAGCAATAACATCTTCCCACAGGCATTCAAAGAAGCCACCGTCATCGGTATCCCGAAGCTCGGCAAGCCAAAGTCGGAGCCTACTAGTTACCGCCCCATCAGTCTGCTCAATGTCCTCGGCAAAATCTATGAGAGGCTTATTTATAAGCGTCTCAGAGACTACGCCGAAACAAAGGGCCTCATCCCCAACGAACAGTTTGGTTTTAGAACCCAACACTCGTGCGTACAACAGGTCCACCGTATAGTCGAACACATCAACTTCGGTTTCCAACGAGGTTTGATGACCGGTGCTGTCTTCTTCGACATAGCGAAAGCGTTCGACAAAGTCTGGCACAACGGCTTATTATATACGCTGTACCAACTCGGTGTGCCAGATCGTCTCGTGCTCATCTTACGGGACTTTTTGTCAAACCGCACCTTCCGTTATCGCATCGAAGGAGCGCTATCCTCCCCCCACCCTATTCGCGCAGGAGTCCCTCAGGGCTCTGTGATCTCTCCTCTAGCTTTCACACTATTCACCAGCGATATGCCCAAGTGCAGTAAGGCGCAGTTGGCCCTGTTCGCAGACGACACGGCCATCTCCTACACTGGCCGTGATGAAAATTCGATAGCTCGCATTCTCCAAACCCAAGTGAACAAGCTTGGCGCTTGGTTTAGAAAATGGCGAATCGAAGTCAATCCCGACAAATGTCAAGCGGTTCTTTTCTCAAAGCCGCGTCGCAATCCCTGCCCCCCTCGACCGATCACCATGTTCGGCAAGCAGATCCCTTGGGAGAAGCGAGCCAAATATCTGGGTGTAGTGCTCGATGAATACCTCTCTTTTTCAGAGCACATTAAGGCGGCTCGTTCGCGACCCGCCTTCGCTCTAGGTAGACTTCACTTTGTCCTAAATGCACGTAGCAAATTGTCACTAAAGTGCTAAATGCGTATCTACACAGCTTGCATCCGCCCGATCATGACATATGCCAGTGCAGTCTTTGCACACGCCAAGCCCCATCGCTTCAATAGAATGCAGACCCTCCAGAACAAGATCCTCCGGTAGGATTACAGGCTCCCCCTGGTACGTTCGCAACGAGATCCTTCGCGTTGACCTCAACATTCCCACTATCCGCCAGTTCATGAAACGCATTTCAAAGCGTTTCTTCGAGACCGCCGCGAATCACCGCAACCCTCTGGTTGTCAAGGCCGCTAGCTATATTCCCTCCTCCATTAGTCATGTCCGCCGCCCCAAGCATGTCCTCACCGATCCCGATGACCACATAACTCTCATTCAGGAGAGCAGTAGGGCCAACCAGTACAGTGCACAAACACAGACCGACATACCGACCTCGCCGCCGAGGTTCCTCGCGAAGATCCCGACGTAACTGTCCCCCCCGACCCTTGCTCTCTCTTGCTTGGATAGTCCGGTTAAGTAGTCACGACCTCTCAAGGTCAACTACGAGATGCCATACACAAAAAAAAAATTAACTACATTTTCCTATTCACAAAAAAAAATGCATTTTTTTACACAGAGTTCTGCACAGAACATTAAAACTCTGAGATTACTAGTTGGCACTTACCGGGCAAACATTATAGTTCACCTTGACCGCATACATCAAGCCTTTGTTTTGTTTATTTAAGTATGGTAGGTAAGTGAGTATTGAAGAATCTATGTATCTATTAACGTATTCAATATACCGGCTGATTTTTTTTACCGTCTCGTAAAAAATATGGTGTGTTGTGTAAGTGGAACAGAAGCCACACACGAGAATATATGCTTAGAACCATTGAAATTGTAAAAGTCCCGAATATCCATAAAAAGTCATGAAAACTGTCCATCCTACGGCCCGTGCGTAAAACTAATATAAGCCAAAATAGGGAGATTAGCTGCGATCCTGCATGAATGAAAATTGTACGTGCGAGCGAGGACGTCACACATCAAGTTTCTCTGTACGAGTTTGTGCAGAACGCTAAAACGCCGTCGTTGCTTAGCAACGGGGCGACTGTTTTAGCGTTCTGCACAAACACGTACAGAGAAACTTGATGTGTGCGAGTTCACCTACGGGATCACGTCGCGTCGACGAAATGTTATGTAAACAAACAATGATTATCCGTGCGTGGTGGCTAGGTACTCTATGGTCTGTTGGCCGTCACTAACTAAACCATCCAAGGTCGAGGTGACCCGTTTGTTTACATTATTACTTTGTGATTTCGATCATTCCTTCATACTTTTGTGGGCCGTCTAATATGCTGTAGTTTCGTAGAGTTACGTACAATTTTAACTGTTTTCGTAGTAAATTGATAAAACATTTCTAATGGGGAAGGTCGGGCAAAGCTAATTGTAGATGGCGTGACCATAGGTAGGTCCCTACGGCCTACAATAAATTTGACATTTCGTTCACTCATGTCATTTTATGTTCATTCATGTGTTTGATTAAATTTCACTATTTCGTTATTTACGGTGATTTCAGTATTTCAAATCAAGTACTTGACATGGAAAGTGTCAGAATTTTAAATCTGGAATATTTCCTCGTAATCATTTTCTTCAAAATGTTTTCGACATAAACTCGAACTCAAAAAATCTCTACGAATAGCTTTAAACCACAATCTTCTAATTTTAGGGGCTTTCGGGATATTGTAGACTCCAATTTCGGAGTATCTAGGAACACAACAAAGCGTAAATTTTCGCTTAAATAAAACAAAACCACATCACGCCTTGTATTATTAGCTTGTGTTGGGAACTAGCTATGACAGCGCCATTTTGACAGTTGCCTTCCCCATTAGTTTTTTATGTCAATCGTATAATACAACATTCTAGGCGTATTAAAAGATCGAAATGAAATTATTTACAAATTACACTGATTGATTAAAAAAATATTATTATTTACAAAAAAAAATAGTTACCTTTTTAGCAATATCGCAGTAATTGTTCAAAATGTCCACCGTTTCTTTCTAAACATACACTAGCACGTCTTTGCAAATTGTTTGTAAAACTTCGAAGCGTGTCTCTATCACTTTTTAAAACATTAAAAGCGTCTAATAATCGCTGTTTTAAATCATCAACACTTTGAGCTTCTTCGTTATACACTAAACGTATTAGTTCGGCCCACAAATAAAAGTCTAAGGGTGTTATGTCTGGTGACCTCGGCGGCCAGTTCACAGGTCCACCGCGACCTATCCACTTATTACCGGATTCATTATCGAGATATGCACGTACAGATCGTTCGTAGTGAGCTGGACATCCATCGTTCTTTAATTTTGTGTGGGTTTTGGAAGCTCCACTTCCAGCTTCTGGCATGACTGGGTAGCTGGAACTGCCCATGATCAAGTAATCGCTGATACGTCCGTAATATTAGATCAGAGCTAGGAATTTGAGGAACAGGGATACCGTTTCTTCGCAACGACTATAGGTGTTCTTCTTCTGCGTACATTCGCCTGGCAGCGTATAAGTTTTCACCAGACAGGATATAAAATCGCACCATTGCTAGGAGGTACTCTACATTAGAATATTCGTACGTCATATACAGCTGATTCACACGCGGAAACGTAAACAAAACAATGCGCCGTCACACGGTGACTAATCGCAGATGACTGGAGAGAAAGAAAATTATAACAATTAAGTTGAGAGCGCGGGCTGCGGGCGGGCACTCGTGCGCTTGCGAAAGGATATTATTATCAAAAAGGCCGACGGCACGTGCGGCGAGTATACCTACCTACCGGCCGGCTTCAAGAAATAGGATCGCGCTAGGATTTCATTGATAAATTCCGCGCATTTAGTAGGGTGCGTATGATTTGAATTTCGATATTTTTTCCTATTTTTTCTTTTTTTTTTAGTTTCTCGTTTAATTGTTCTGGTATGAAAAGTTTAGTTCAAATGTGTAGTATTCATTGATATATAAATTTCTTTTTATGTTATTGAAAAAAATAATTTAAAAAAAACTAGGCTTCTACTCCGTTCACCTAATATAACCTATTTTTTTCGAGACGGTAAAAAAAAATCAGCCGGTATATCGTGAAACGATTACCTCCTTTTGTAAAATTAAACAGACCTACAAGTTCAAGTAGTGTTTCTCCTTGGTTTTGGTGTGCTTGGTTTGTGTATCGTTAAAATTGGGAAGGTGTACGTGCGCCTCGTTCGCCCCAAAACCATGTTATCCATGCGCGTATTCAAAAAATAAAATAGGTATGCAAAAATTAGCTATAGGAACACTCGCAGAGGTTTGTCGTCATAGCAGCAATACTATCTTCTATGCATTTATTAAATCTGTAGACGAGGCGTTGCTGTACATTGAAAATATATTTTATAAAAAAATGGGATTACCAACAGATGCCATTTCTATCATTTTTGGAATTTTTGTGTTTGGATGTGAGATATTTGTTAGTACAGGTATCCGTATCACGTAAAAAGTACGAAACCAATACTATTAACTTTTACACTCGAATATTGTGTGTATCTCTGAGTGATTATTAGTTTTTGTTTCAACGCAATTGCATCGATCTATCAAAAAAAATATCATCAATTTCAAGTGTTCAAGAATAACTTTTCATTACGTAACGACATCTATTGACGACAAATGGTACACAGTACAACTGTGTTATTTCAAA
Organism: Dasypolia templi; assembly: GCA_963555695.1. Classification (NCBI taxonomy): domain Eukaryota; kingdom Metazoa; phylum Arthropoda; class Insecta; order Lepidoptera; family Noctuidae; genus Dasypolia; species Dasypolia templi. The sequence goes on along the minus strand of OY743148.1, from coordinate 619,532 downwards.
AAGTAATGATATACCGCGTCACTCACGTCATATAATAAGTACAGTCGGTTAAAAGCCACTGCCCGCGTTACCTCGCGTCACATATAATTAACATATAAATTTTAGTCATTGTACATTAACTGTGTTTAGATAAAGTAACTACTTTAATAAACCATTTCGAGATACTGGAAGAAACATTTAATTTCACCTCACTATATAACCTAAATCACGTCCCAAAAAAAGTTCTTTATAAACCCCTTTAGGGGTATATATGTTCTGTGTTTATAATGTAATAAAAATCGCTTTCCATTGGTGGTTGATTAGTGGCGCTCAACGATTTGATCTCATAATGTTAGATAATTATTTATTAGTTTAAATCATAACAACTTTCTTTATTTACAGTTACAGTTTGATTTTAAAAAGTTTATTGTATGCAGACCGAGTTTCGTGATAACCGCTGTAATCGTTGAATGGCACTAAGCAAATGACGTCATTTTCTGAATCGCGGTGTTAAGAATTTCCGCAGAAGAGTCACCGTCATTGTCGGAATTCGGAAATAAATTAGTTTCGTAAGTAGTTAGTATTCCGGAGTTCTGTAGTCTAGATCTAGGTTCTGGCTGGATTTCTCTCTTCGAACCGAATCTTTTTAAGAAATAATGAAGATTCATTGAGGCATCTTTATAACCAACTTCAAAAGGAAGAAGTTCTATATTAGTCTGTTAGATTCGTAGCAAAATGGCTAGAAACGGAAGCCTTATCATTTCGTCCTGTCCGTCTGTCCATCCACACAGACCGCTAATTTATTCAGAGGGCAATTTTTTTATGCATGGAAGATGAAACACGGTAGCTGGTTACGTAACTTACAGTGGTCAACTGATCATGGACTGCGAAGAAACCTTATTGTCACGGATCTCCTCAATATCGAACAGTATACTTAGGTACCTATTGTGGCGCCGCCGGTGCCGAACATCAGAAAACCAAAATCCAAAATGGCAGCCATTACCAGAGGTAGATCTCATTATTAATGGTTAGCTCTCCACAGGAGGTCTTTCGAGGGGCGATCAGATGTTAGAGGTGCTAACATCGTTTACATAGAAGCATTTTACTAATTAAAACATGTTTTTTGAAATAAGTATTCTTTATCTATTTATTTGGGATTTCCAACAAAGGAAATACAGATACAATACAAATCACAACATTATTAAATTGAAAATTTCATAGGTAGTTTTTTTGCCTGTTTTTGATTCACATTTTTCACTGCGGCTACGGTCCTAAAGCGTGATCCTTCTTCACCATGATAACGCTTCAGCACACTCCGCCAGACAATTTATTGGTACGGCAGGTGCAGCCTGGCGCCTTGATTTTTATTTATTCTCAAAAATCAAAGTGACACTTCGTCGCATTGACATTAAAAACCCTGAAGACGCAGTTACTTCATTCGAAAGGGCTTTTTATATAACCCCATTTAGCGCTTCCCACCAGGCAAGATCGGAAGACTTTTCCTTTTCAATAGAGGAGTGGTACCTACACCTCTAATCGAAGCATTTAATATTTCCGACATGAACGCGATAAAGTCGCGGGCACAGCTAGTATCTAATATGTAAAGGTAAGGACTGTGGGTGATCTATCAACGCACAGCTTAAACCTCTGAACTGATTGGTTGGGCTGAAAATTAGTACACAGATAGTGATTATGATGTAGGCATCCACTAAGGGTTTTTGGAAATTCGACCTTTAAGGGGGATTTTATTGGTATGAAAAATCTTATTCCTTGAATTAATAAACTTGAAACTTGGCACGAATACATAACTAAGTAAGTTATGAAGACTGTCTTTTTTTATTTTTCTAAGTGGGTGGGTGTCAAGGTTTGTATGGAAGAATTTTAACGCGCACCGAGTATTTCAGTACTTTTATCTAAGACCAAAAAATCTTACTGTGTTACCTATTAAAGGACAATGCCAGAAACTCTATAGAACTTTGCCCCACTCAAATCAAAAAGCCATTCACAAGCCTGCAATATGCAGCATCTTAAAGCTTATTTATTACTGTCAACTAAACATTTGTCCTAGTGCCTGTAGAACCTGCGGTTAAGTCTTATAACAATATTGGCATTGATAACAGGTTAGGTGTAGTTTATAAATGTTAAAAAAGCTATCTAAATAACATACACGTGACGCATTATCATAATTATTATAATCGTAATATGAGCTTTTGTTTTACAGGTACTTAAAACGTTTTTTTGTTGTGTATCATGCGCAATAAGTAACGCAATATGAAATTCAGGGGTTGAATTCCTTTTATCATTGATTTGTAATCGGCAAGTTTTAAAAAAAAAACAATGTATTATGAAAAGGTCCTTTAATCATTGTAATTATTTTCATTAATTGACATTTCCTGTTTAAAACATTAACAGTCTCATCGATTTTTTGAATAATCGGTGCCAGCAAGTTCTCAATAACAGAGGAGGCCACACTTTGTATTAATTTATGCAATTTTTGTACAACCATTTAATTTTAGTTTAAGTTTAGTTGATTAGGCACCTTACTTTGTACTACGTACTTACTCGTAATTATTGTTAATTAAGATTATTAAAAATTAAAAATGTTTAATTTCAAAAAAGCATTAAAAATTATATAAATAAGAAATACTAAGGATTTAATGCGACAACGCTTTGTATGTGTTGCTTAGACTTTTTTGATGTATGTATATAAAAGGCGAAACTGACTGACATATCAACGCACAGCAGAAACTGCCGGGACTAGGAAAGTGAAGTTTTGCACACGGCTTTAATAACATATGGGAGCACTAAGAAGGGGTTTTTGGAAATTTGACCTTTAAGGGGGTGAATAGAAGAATTTGTTTGTATGAAAATCTTAAAGATCGTACACATTGTCGCGTCGCGCCTGTTTTTGGGAGCCTTTATTCCTTGAGTTAATAAACTTAAAACCAGGCACGTTTGCATATCTAAGTAAAAAGAGAGATGAAAAATAAAGAATAACGTAAAAGGGTTTTTCGAAAATCAACCCTACCGGTGTGTAAAAGGCTAGTCAACTTTACAAGGGAGGATTTTACTGCGTGGCTTGATTAACTCGAAAATAGGTGTAAATAATCTTTGAGTCAAGTTATGGAAGCATGGCAAACGATTTTCCAAAATTCCACCCCTGTGGAAGTGAAAAGAGGGAAGACAGTTTATATGAAAACACATAATAATTTGGTGAATTAACTTCTTTTTTCGACACACAACGGTGGCTGTGCTGCGTTGTCGGACAAATTTATTTAAGATTTCTTTATGTAGATTTACTTAGTTCCCAGTTCCATAATCGCAACTTGACAGAACTTTCTTCGATAATTATGTAAAGTAGCAAAAAATTGCGGTGCTCACTGTTTAAAGGAATGCTAGCCGGTACCTGCAACTGACCCTTGCGTGTCTGTTGCGCAAAGTTTCAAAAATATAATGCGTAAAGGTTTCAAGTACAGATTCAACAGGTTGGAACTAAGTATGGACGGACTGTGCGGTTCTTCTGTGACGCCGCAGTCTGTTAACCATCATCAGCCATGGCGCGGCTGGGTTTTGGTGAGTGAGGATGGTCACCCATCCACGGACCGACCGCGGTAGGCATGGCTTAACCTGATCGTACGGCCCGTGCGGCTGTTATTACTTCTGTTAACCATATTGGGCGTAATAGGGCGGCATGCCCCTCAACCGTTGTTTAAACGAAGTTGGGCCATTTCGCCGCATTCACCGTGATTCCGATATATCTCAGTAATTGCTCATCATATTAAAATTGTTATTATAAGAAACAAACAACAAAATAGGGTACTTGATGTATTTTGTGAGGTGTAGTTGCGTGTGAATGGACTTTTTAGAAGTTTTCTTATAATATAAATATGCTGGTGCAATGTGCATGAAGTGGTTTAATATTCATGAGTCTCGTTTCCCTGTAAGTTTTGACTGTAGGTGTAAGGTAACCAAAGTGAAATAATGGTTGAATTATTTTAGTTTGTGTGATCTGTAGGTCCTTTAGGTTGGTTTTTGGCGCGTTGCCCCATATTTAAATTAGGTAGGAGGAAGACCATAACTATATGTAGATATAATCATTTTAGAAAGAGCTCAAAGAGCTAATATTTATATTAGAATTGTTTTTTCACAATCCTTTATCCAACTTTACAAATTAACCAACAATGCCAAGTGCTAACGGTCCGACAGTTGTTTATACTCATAACTAATAAAAAATATATATAAAAAACACTGTTCTTCCCTTATAACACGATTTCCCAACACAAAATAGACGAGCATCATATGTTTGCTCAATCACCCGCTTAAAACCCGTATCGTAAAATCACTTAGCCATCATAAACACAACATTCTTCATTCCATTCTTTCTCTTTTTGTTAATTAAGCATATGGTAGAATATTCTTGTTTTATTTTCTCGCGTTATGCATAATTTGTATATATCCGTGAATTTTTTGCTTGACTTTACACCTCTGAATTTTGTTAACTAGTAGTAACTGTAAGTACCTACTGCTTTCAAATTGGATAATTATGAATTCGTTAAATTAGCTCTTAAGTCAATATAATTTGCAAGTTTGCCCAGTTCTACGAGTATCTTAATTAAACAATTTTTTTTTTAAATGTTTCTGTTTGTTTTGTAGGTTCTACTTTTACTTAAATACTTAATTGCAATCTTAAACTTTTAAAATAACATCTTGACTCTCTAACCGTTCTGTAAATTAACATGTCATATCTAAGAGAGCTGACTGATTTGTAACTCAGGACCCTTCTATCACAGACACCTTTCTCTATTTAAGATTGTACACTCTATTAACCAGTGCCTGCAATATGATGTTGAAATAAATTAAGATTTATGGTTATAACGATTCATAGCAGCACCACCAGCAAACTCGCAAGAATGATTTTATTAGAGAAGAGATAACAAAACAGTTTATAAAATCAATACGAAATGTAATGAGCTAGCTTATGAGTTATGATTATGAATGACTTGGTGCGAATTTAACGGCACGGTTCACAGTGGGTCGAAACTATGATTTTAGTGACTTAGGGCTCAACTTTGCTTTTTTACTTTTTTCCTCATGTGGATGGATAGAGCTCATTAACCTCAACAATAATTGTTCTGATGTATTTTTTCCTAAACTTTATACTTTGGGTAGAAAAATGTGTTTTGTTATTTTTTTGTATGGAGCGGATCAAATAACCTTAAATTCCTGCTAAGTAGCGTGTGATCCCGCGTTGAAACTTTATTTTTCATATACCTTGTCTAGTCTATTATCATTTGATGCTATTAACGTGTGCATAAAGTTGCAACTCTGCCAAATAAATGGATCGAAAAAAATGAAAAAATATATAGAATAAAAAGCTACATTTTTTACTTTCGTAAGTTCTTTTAAGTTAAATTTGATATGGAATAGTAAGTAAAAGCACGTAATAATACACATAGTTACTTAACAACTAACAACAATACATTTAAAAGGTCCCTAATTAGCTTAAATTTACTAATATATGTAGTATTAGTAAATTTAAAGCTAATCACACTAATCATAATACATTTAAAAGGTCCCTAATTAGCTTAAATTATGTTGTGCTAGCGGTTATGCTAGCTTTTATAGTTACCACTGTTGACTGCGTTTCTTTGGTAAATTTGAACATTATCGGACGGCAATAGAAAGTTGATGAGGGTCGATCGTTTTCCCAAACAATTGTTCCATCACATTGTTGAAGCCTTATAGGAACTAGACTGGCCATGAAGATAGTTGAGTCATCAAACTCTGCTTCAGTCTTTTGTTTATTATTACTTTGACCTGAGGCTCCATCAAAACCCCATTTGCTTATTAGCAGTAACTCAGTTGGCGAATCCAAATCTAAAGTAATCACTTCTAAAAGCCTAGATACCGTCAAGTTGAGTAAAGCTTGCAGTTTAATAGCAGCTCCTTCTTCAGTTATAATTATGTCTTCTTTCCCTGGATAACATTTTGCCTTCGCTTGTTTTATTTTATAATAAGAAGGGTATAAATCAGACCTATTTTCACTTGCTGCTTCTCTTAGGCTTATATACTGCCACTTACTTAATTTAAGTGAAACTAATAAAGAGAGTGCCTTATCGGGTGAATATGTACTACTTTTCGGTTTACTTGTACTTAAACACTCTTTAACTTTTTCTAGATCTTCGGGGTGATTTAGTAAATGGTTCATAATTTTTCCTACATCCTCATTTCCGGTGTTTCTTAAACTAGCAATTGTAGTAGCTTTAAGTTCATCCGGGGATAACGAAAGCGATTGGTTAATTTGATCAACGCGTCGTCGTTTTTGCCTGGAGCCCAATTCCTCGAAAGGTTTTCGAGGTGTAAATGTAGATGTCGAAGCTTCTGTAGTAGATGGTGGTAGATTTTCGACATCTTCAGTATTACAAATCTCGAGCCTTTCCTGTTCAGTGTTCACAGCTTCAGGTATCATTCCTTCGGGCCAGTTTATTGCACGTTCCAACCAATCACCATTTTTTCTTACAAACTGTGCTAACGTGCGACTACTTCGTTCCCATCTTGCACTTATATTTGAACAAAAGCGCGTACAGAATTTTTGGAGCTCAACACTGTTCTCTTCGGTCACGTTTATTTTATGTTGTAGGAATTGAAAGAATTTTTGACTATCCGACAGTGACTTGACCTGCTCTCTTAAAATCATAAATAAATCTAAATTGTTAACTAAATTATCCATTATAACGAAAAAGGGACGATCAGAATCACGAGATGTTAGTAGTAGTACGAATAAACGAACACTAGTTAGTATATAATAAATTATGGTCATTTTATACTTCCAGAATCCAGTGACAAACAATGTTTACTAATTTTTCTACTACCCTCATTAACTAATTATCCTAATTAATATTACAGTAATGACTAAAAGTGAAAAACATTGTTATTTTATAAGGTAAAAGGTTAAGCTAATTACAGTAATTAAACACACAAATAGAAATTAATTGATTTCATATCCACATTTTTAAATAAAGGTCCCTAATTAGCTTAAATTTACTAATATATGTAGTATTAGTAAATTTAAGCTAATTAGGGACCTTTTAAATGTATTGTTGTTAGTTGCTAAGTAATTATGTGTATTATTACGTGCTTTTACTTACTATTCCATATCAAATTTAACTTAAAATAACTTACGAAAGTAAAAAATGAAGCTTTTTATTCTATGTATTTTTTCATTTTTTTCGATCCATTTATTTGGCAGAGTTGCAACTTTATGCATTTGTTTATAGCATCAAATGATAATAGACCAGACAAGGTATATGAAAAATAAAGTTTCAACGCGGGATCACACGCTACTTAGCAGGAATTTAAGTTTATTTGAGCCGCTCCATACAAAAAAATAACAAAACACATTTTTCTACCCAAAGTATAAAGTTTAGGAAATAATACATCAGAACAATTATTATTGAGGTTAATGAGCTCTACCCATCCGCATAAAAAAAAAGTGAAAAAGCAAAGTTGAGCCCTAAGTCACTAAAATCATAGTTTCGACCCACTGTGCGGTTGGCGCAGTGGTTGAGCGATCGGCTGCTGCGCTGCGTGCCGCGAGTTCGATCCCCGCACGGAAAAAATATTTCTAGGACCTATAAATGGTTGTTCCGGATCTGGATGTCTTGTGTATGTGAGTTTCATGTTTGTGAACGCACCCACGATACAGGAGTAATTCCTAGTGTGGGGCAACGTTTAAAAAAATAAAATAAGGAACAGCTGATGCGAAGATAACAAGGAAGCACGTAGCCGTGTTGTCAACTGATATAGTGAAGTGAAGGAATGGTGTAAACAGATGGATTATCCTAACCGCTATATTTTAGCTTTATAAGCTTATACTCGTAAGTGACTTTAGATAAATATAAGGCTATGAATAAGAATGATTGCCACTAAAGGACTTGAAGACAAATGAAAACACTCACTTAAATGTTGGTAAACATATGGAATGAGACTAAGTAAATGAATGAATAAGGAACAAACTGGAACAAACTCACAAAATGTGTAAACCATCCACTGTATAAACGATTATCTGCAAGTTTTAGTTCTCCTTGGCCCGACTTCGTCCCCTGGGCGTGTGCAGTGCTACGCGAAGCTTCTTCAACAAGGTGTTGACGATTTCTGCTGGAGCTGCCCCCGTTGAAGAACGCAACTGAAAAGCTTCGAGTTCGAAGCTTTTTTTTGAGACCGTTACTTTTGAAATTAAGACGGCGAGATTCTTGAAGGACTAATGCACAGACTTAATAGGTTACTAATGTTAGCGCGGGGATCATCTAAAGAGTAGACTACTGTATTTACGAGGGAGCGTTTTTATGTTCGCGGAATGGGGGATAAGGGGTGGAAATAAAAAAACCAAATTATTTTTCCTTTTCAATATATTCACCTGCAAGACGGATACATTTTTCAGATCTTTCAATTAGTTTATTTATACCCTCATAAAAAAAGTTTTCTCTTTGTCTTCAAAATACGCCGAAATTGCCTCCTTGACTTCATCATCGGTGGTATTTTTTTTACCCCGCAGCTCTTTTTTCATTTTTGGAAACAGGTAATAATCACTCGGGGCCAGGTCTGGGTTGTAGGGTGGGTGATTCAAAATATCGAAGCCCACTTTATGCAGGGCAGCCAACGCAACGCGGCTCTTGTGGACGGACGCGTTGTCGTGCAAAAGCAACACACCTTTCGTCAATTTTCCCCGTATTTTCTCTTTAATGGCTTCTTTTAGTCGCTCTAATATTGAAGCGTAGTATTCTCCGGTTATAGAAACACCTTTATTTTTGTAATCAATCAATAATATTCCTTCAGAGTCTCAAAAAACCGTTGCCATGAGTTTCCCAGCCGACTGTGACATCTTAAACTTCTTGGGAGGTGCTGAGCCCTTTTTATGCCACTGCATGGAGTCTTGTTTCGACTCAGGTTCATAATGATGAACCCAAGTTTCATCTCCAGTAACAATTTGACTCAATACAGCATCCTTGTCTTCATTACAGAGGTCCAAAAATGCACGTGAACACTCTACGCGCTGTTGTTTTTGCGGCGGCGTGAGCATTCTCGGCACCCATCTTGCACTGAAAAAATGGTTGTATTGGATACTCCAACCATTTCTGCGAGTTGTTTCTTCTTTAGTCGAGCATCGTCGAGTACAATTTTCTCAACTTTTTGAATGAGTTCTGGCGTGGTCACCTCGGTGCTCCTGCCCGGCCTCGGGTCGTCTTCAAGGGATTCCCTGCCTTGTTTAAATAAACTGTGCCACTTGTAAACCATGGTTTTTCCTGGACAAGAGTCACCATAAACCAATGACATCTCATTCAGTATAGTCGCAACTGATTTTCCTTGCTTGGTAAGGAACTTTGTAACGGCACGATATTCGATTTTTTCCATATTTCACTTTTCAATCCCGATTATGTTGCTTGGTTGACGATAACTCAAAGACTAATAGTCTAATTACAATGAAATCTCGTATTTATACTAATTATGAGTCACTGAACACGTTACGACTCTAATGAGCCTAATCACCCCCCGACAACCCTCTCATTCCGCGAACTTAAAAACGCACCCTCGTAAGGCAAGGGTTTAATGACGTGCTTATAACAATAAAAAAATTGTACCGGATATTCAGCTAATAACGAAACTAAAGTAAGAGGAGTATCGTCCGTCGCGGAGAAGTCAGAAGAAGCGAGTGGTCATCGGGCCGAACCGTGTCGTCGCCGCGACGCGCTAAACACGCGGCCTGCGCGTGCAGACCATGCGCAATGTGTTGTGTTGGGTTCGATATCCAACAGTGCCCATACTACTTTTGGAACAACATTTGAGACTCGAACGATAGCTCAAGACTTAAAATTATTTCGACAAGGGTACAATTATTCGATGGACACGGTGGAAGATCAACTACGCCGCTAACGAGATGTACAAAAACCGGAAACGGTCAGTAGCGAGACATTGAAAAGAACAGCAACATTTATCACAGCAGAGCAGTGACATAGAAAAGAGCCGGGAAACCAGCTGAACCCCGCTTAAAGATACACCGATGAAGCTCGACCTGAATCAACCCTGCTGTGACATCGTTAAAAGATGCCCTCCAATAGACAAATATCACCCGCGTCTCCACTAATCCCATGCTTACGTTAGGGTGCATACTCCGTAGGCTCTTAATCCTTCCTATCCTAAGGGCACGTCTTCCCTACCATTACAGTGCCCCCCGGTCTATTCCTTGATATGCAATGGTCTTTGTAGCACCATGAAGCATGAGGCTTCAGGGGCTAGTGCAAATCTTGGGGTTCAGTCGATTAATCGAGTCTGGTCAAACCACGCTGGGGTCGGTGCATTTCATTCATTCATTCATAATAGAGAGGAGGTCAAAATACAGTCAATATTAAAAAAAAAGGTAGGTCTTGATATTTTCCTGTTAGATAGGTAGGTACTTGCGGTTCTGGCGAGATAAGCACCCACCTACCTACATAAGGAGGAATAAGTTAAATTATGTTCAACAGTTCCACACGAACAATTTGCGACGCAGTTCGTGTGAGTCATCCGCAACAATTGAACCACCGGCCAACGAGCGCGCGAACCAAGCGGCGGCCAGTGACCCCGCGGCCCCTCCGTCACGTGCGCTCGTACTAGGTACTTGATATAACTTTCTCCCAAGATGTTCCTTTATGCAGAAATTCTTCAATTAACTATAGTTCTATCGGTTAATTAGGTACACGGAAATAATGACAAGTTCTAGCATATTTCCTGTAAGCAGAACGGTAGACAAGTTTTAATTTTTTAAGTTTCAAGTTTTAATTTCATGCCTTATTTAAGTGTCAAATACTCGTGAAAATGACAGTATATCGCTGTATATGTGACGAAAAAGTTCTTCTAGGAAACCGTAACTTGTACCGGGGATTAGTGCTCGACAGCCGATGGGACTTCGGCCCCCACATTCGGCGGCTGGCGCCCAAGTAGAAGGGCGCGGCGGGCGCGCTCGCAACGCTGCTTCCCAATCTGGGGGGCCCGAGCACCGCCTGTAGTTGGTTGTATCTGGGGGTCTTGCGATCTATGACTTTGTACGGGGCCCCGGTGTGGGCCTCTGACCTGACCTATCAGGGGGTATCGCACGATCTCCTACGAGGCGGCTTGTCTCCTCGAGGCTTTCCGATGAATGGCTCGGGAGGAGGCACGGCTCCCTGTCGTTTCGGGCTACGCAAGTGCTCTCGAGGCATGGTAGCATCGGAAAGTAACTGTGTCGCATAAACAGGGAGCCGGACGCTCGGTGTCATCACTGCGTCAACTGTCTGGAGGATACGGCGTGGCATACGCTGGCAGAGTGTGCCGCATGGGAGGGGCCTCCAAGCCGTGCCCTCGTATCAGAAGTCGGAACCGACTTGTCACTGCCGGCAGTCGCTCGTTCGATGGTCGAGAGCGCCAAGTCGTGGGATGCGGTGATCTCTTTCTGTGAAACAAGCATTTTGCAGAAAAAGGCTGCGGAAAGGTTGAGGGAGGTCGAGGCCACTCTCCCGATCCGCAGCAGACGTGCCAGGCGTCGGCGGAGGGTGCACAACGCCCTCTTCCAGCCCCCATAGACAGGTCCAGAGGTACGGCGGACTTGGGGACGTCCGCCGCCCCCCCATATAACTAAACCCGAGGCGGAGGCGCGTAGTGTTCCACGCGCGCCCCTATTGGACGTCGCGGGGGGAGTTTATCACCTCAATCCCTTCGCGGACATGAAGTGGCCGATTTGCGGGCCGGCACTAGCCGGGGATCGTGGAAGGCGCCCAAGAGTAAGAGTCTGACAGACCCCTCCGCCCGCCCCAGGGCGGTGGACGTCCATGAGGATTATCCACCACGGAACAAAAAAAAGGATACCGTAACTTGTTAGCTATCGTTTCATATAAGAGAGTGACCGCCCATAAAGCGTCCACATTTTACCGGTGAATGACGACACTGGAACGGCTCCATTCAGGGTGGGAGACAGAGAGATGAATTTTAAGCCCAATTTGACATGGACAAATAAAACAACACGGGAGTGGAGGCGAAAGCCAATGAGACTCCCAAGAACTACATACAGATACAGTCCGCGAGGCCTAAGCTGAGCTTTGCATTTGTGTGAGTGCACATATACGACCACGCAATGAAATCCTCTCTCAAACAATAACCCCTTTTTGCTGAACTTTTAACTCTTTATTTTCTATTAAAAGTGTTAGGACCCTCTAAAATTTCTTTGACTGGACGTTTTGTCATTCTAATAATAGTGCCGATTCTCTTGTACACCGTACTAAACTAGCACTAAAATTCCTTACCGGCTGCGAGAATCTTACAGCTATTCTGCAAAAAATGTCTCAAAATTTAAAATAATTTTGGCAAAACTAAAATCGAATTTGACAATCGCGACACCACTTGATTTCTTTTGGCTTGGTGACGTGGTATTTGTTTGCCCTACCCGTGAATTATTTTAGAGCCGGAGGCGCTCAGAGGGGGCAGCCTCGACGTGTTTTTTAGGGAATCTTTCACCTTTTGTACGGAAAATAGGAAAAATTATTACATATGTGTTGAGTTTGAGGGGTTTAAGGATTTTATAAAGGGGGTCGAAATTTTCTTTAATTTTGGGATAGGAAACACCATTTTCGAGATATAAGCAAAAGAAAAGAAAAAAATATACACTATTTTTGCACCTGAAGTCGACGTGTTTACGACGACTAAATTTTAACCCACACGTTTTTAATCGCGATTAAAAAAGACTGATTCATATTTAGATTTATAAAGACAATCAAAATTTAAGGTGAAAAACGTCAAATTCAGAATAGCAAAATTGCCATGTTCACTAAATTAATAACTCAGTGCCATCTTAGTCTTTAGTCAAATTCAGAATGGGAAATCGAAACCAAATTTTAGTGATTTTTAGTCTAGTTGACTTGGTTGCTAGGAACCCTAAATATCTGTTAAGTCAGTCATTCAGCACTTCACCCGCGCGAATTGAATACGAAAAGTATTAAATTCGCGCGAACAAGTCGCGGGCTTTAAATTTCACCACACGCTTAAAGGCTCGTTCACACCGCCGCGACGCCACAGCGCGACGTGTCGCGAGGCGATTCTGCGACATTTTCGCGCCGCAACACCTTTCACACTGGAGCTACAAGTCGTCGCGGTGCGACGACTTGTAGTGCTAGCGACGCGACGCCACACCAATGGACCATTTTGTATGGTGTAGCCGCGATATCGCGACGATATCGCGGCTACATCAAGTAGCGCACGCGACACCAGAAGAGACTATAAATGGTGATGCAGTCCAAGTTGAGCTCATTAGTAGACGATCTTCGTCATAGGACGAAGGCAGGTCTGTGCGTGGTTGCTGAGCGAGGGGTCCTAGGTTCGATTCCCGCATCGGTCGAAATAACCAACCTAACCTTAGTAGGTACCTTAGCTTGACCAAACACGCACGAAGGACGAAACTGGCGACTTCGGAAGTGTATTTACTTCAAATAATTAAGTTTTAGTTTTTAATTTATGTGATTTCGGAAACTTTACTTTAATTTCTATAATAATTTATATGTAAAGTGTACTTTCAGTAGGTAGGTACCTACTCGTACTCAGCTACTTAATTATCATTTGTAAAATTATCTAAAAGGTGATATTTGTAACTATATTGGAACTTACCTAGTACTTACTTTTAATTTATTTATCAAACTAATTCCTTTAGTATCTAAGTGAATGATTTTCTTACAAAATTATGCTGAATACGTTGAACTCGAACTGATTCACGCACAGCTCATATTATCATGTAATCGACTGCTAGCGGAGCCCAAGCACTCTTACGTTGAATCGGACGCCCGCTCTGAACAAGCTAAAAAGTACGACGAAGCTGTCTGCGCAGCTTCAACTCGCGCCGCCCGCCCATTTAGAATTATGGTAGGTAATATTATTGATATATTTTTTTAAATGATTGATTAAACATTTTAAAAACAATATTATGCATTGAACAGTTACTGATTTCAGATGTCTTACATAATGTTAATTATGAGTTTCATGCAAGTCCGCTGACTGCAATGCCGAAGAACACCAAATAAATTATTGAACAAATAAACAACTTCCTGCAGTTTCCAATAATTTTTGTTATCATTGAATCCTTCCAAAAGCTTTTAGTATTGTAAAATTATGCAATACTAAGCTGTATTCGCTCGGACACCGCGCGCATCTTTTTCAAAGAGAAACCGCGCCGCCACCGCCGCGCCGCTGCCGCTGCCGCCGCCTCTTGAAATGTACTCACGTGCCCGTAACCCGCAAGTAAGAGGAACATTAATATACTACTAGGCACAATGGCCCGCATAAGATACAGCCGAATAAGAGGCCAGCACCCTAATTGCGTAACACACTGCTTACCAGTATCAATCACAATCTGAATCATTTTGAAGGATATTGTTAATCCATTGATTATGTTCGAAAAATTTGTCTGCTCAACAACGTAGGTACCTACATCAATAAATGTTGTCGAACGTTCAAAATGAAAGCCATTGCTACTGTTAGTGTGTTACGTAATTACCCCATAGCTAGCCTATGCTGGCCTCTAATAAGTTTCTGTCACAAACATACCTATTTTTATTTCTTTACTACGAGTTCAGGTCAAGGTCAAAATGTTACCACCGGCGACCTATATCTACCTAGTCGACCTATACAGGACGAGTGCACCAATACGGGGTGAACGGAAATGACGTGCAACCACAATTTATTATTTATTATTACACTATTTTGGGCACAAAGTTGAAACTTTTCGTCTTCTTTTTCTTAATTATTACTGGCATTTTTGTGCAGTTTTTTTAAAGCTTTAATTGTACAACTCACACAGCAATACACTTGCATAAAAAATTTGAAATAGCTACCAGCTCAGCTGTTTCGCTTAAGTTCACGCGAGGTCAACGCCAGCCTAGTATAAAAGTTGCTTTTCAAAAATCGCATTTTGTATCAGAGGCGTCTAGAAGTTTGGCGCGATCTATACCACCTACCTACTCATGAAGCGCGCGCGCAAAGGATAAGCGGCGCCCGGTTGGTTAGCTCTGGCTTTTAGATTTGAAACTTTTATCTGAGAAATAAAAATGACGGCTTGACAACATTTGTGTAGAAAATATATCAAACCACCGTATTATTATTACGTCCGATATAATTTATCTGACGAATTATTATGTTATACCTGTACTTACTTACTATTGAAAAATCAGCCCCAAGGTGATTTAAAATTAGAATTTTAGGTTTAAATCCTCAAGTACTTTAGTAATTCATTTGGGAATCTGTCGTCTAGTGATTGTTTAAACGGGCATTAGTAAATTAATAAATACCTACACATTACTGTATCGCTATGTAGGTACACTTGTATCTTTTATGTCATCAATCCTCATCGGAAGCGTTATTTAATGGGAATAAGTAAGCTAACTCCTTATGATTCTTACCTATAAATTAATAACGGCTTGAAAAAAAATGAACTATAAGTAAGACCTTTTGTTATTTTTTTTATAAGAATCAACAGATAAGTCATTAATTTTACTTGATATTAATGGTATCAATGTTGTCGTTAGGCGAGCCGGCACAGACTTGCGTATGTGTGCTGTGTAGGTAGTTAGTTCCTACCTACAGTGCGCGTGTGATGCAATATGACACTTTCTATAGGTTACCGATTACGAAAGTCATTGGAGTTTCGTATTTTTATTTAAGTCTATCAAAAGGTCGTCATCTGATGAAGAACTCATCATTAGGACCTCATGCTCAGCAAACACGCCGAAATCCGCCCATTTCATATAAAAGGAATAAAAATGTGTTGCATGCCAAAAAGAACTTTAGGAGTTTATTATGTTAATGTTACTTTTACGAAATAACTTTTATTGTAAACTAAGATTCTGTAAAAAAAAAACTTAATTAGGTACGTACGCCTACCTAAGTCAGTTAGCACGTCCAAATTCGCCAGTTTCGTCGTGCGTGCTTGTGTGGCCAATCTTAGGTACCTACTTAGGTTAGGTTGAATTATGTCGACTGACCAGGGAATCTAACCCAGGACACCACGCTCAGCAAACAAGCACAGACCTGCCTTCGTCGTCTGACGAAGATCGTCTACTAATGAGTTCAACTTGTACTGCATCACCATATATACTCTCTTCTGGTGTCGCGTGCACTACTTGATGTAGCCGCGATATCGCCGCGATATCGCGGCTACACCACACCATACAAAATTTTCCTTTGATGTGGTGCCGCGTCGCGACTTGATGTAGCCCATGCGATATCGCGGCGACGAGTCGTCGCATAAGCTACGCGACGCGGTTGTAGTTTCGGCATCTTCATAAAGGTACCTACTCCTTTGACCACGTCTCATGCCGCCAAAAACATTAGTAAGACATTGAAATGTAACTCTTATGCCATTGCAATAAAGTATAAATTAGAATGATCGACCTTTTCATGGAATTTTTAAGTTTCAAATAGTTGGTTGATTGGTACTTGGTTTTCAAATTAATTTAATCAAATATTTCTTTTTATAAACCTTATGACAATGACATAAGGGTCATATTATTTCAATGACATACTATTTTGCTTATGATTTCATTTTACTAAAACGTGAGGTTAGGTTGGGTTGTGTCGACCGACCGGGGAATCGAACCTAGGACCCCACGCTCAGCAAAGACGCACAGACGTGCCTTCGTCCTCTGACGAAGTTCGTCTACTAATGAGCTCAATTTGGACTGCATCACCATATATACTCTCTTCTGGTGTCGCGTGCACTACTTGATGTAGCCGCGATATCGCCGCTACACCATACAGAATGGTCCAAAGGTGACGCGCTGCGACAGTGTCGCGGTGCGACAGGTCGCTCCTGTGTGAACTGTCGCGCGCGTTTTCATAGAAATTGTTCTACAGATGTAATATCGCAGAATCGTGCGCGACCGTGGCGTCGCGCCGGTGTGAACGAGCCTTAAAATGGTATCTTGATTCTTTATTTATAAGTAAAAGTATTCGGACTTGGGACTAGGAGCAAGACATTTTGCACAAGACTTACTTGCAACGAAAGTGGGCATTAAGGAAGGATTTTTGAAAATTCATTCCCTAAAGGGGTTTTTGAGGATAGAAGTCCCATTGGGCTCTCACACGAGTTGTGGTAGATAATCACAACATGAACTATTGATAACCTAACCTAACCGCCGCGCACCGGCGATGTTATAAATCGTCACGATACGCTGCAATTAGAGCGGACTGATAATAATATGAGATCTAATTTAATGACGATCTAGAGCGTAGGTACGCCTCGTGGCGGCGGCTGGGGGCGACGAGATCACATGACGTCGCCCTTACTAAAAAAATAGGTACTTACTATCAATTTACATTACAGCTGATGTATTATTATGTAGGTACCTACGTCTGTCTGCACATGATACGTCTCCGTGTCATTGTATGCCCGTTTTTGCGAGAACATAATACCTAGGTATTTATAGATGGAGTTGTAGGTACGGCGGCGCGAGCTGCATGTAACTTCAATAAGCCGAGTGTTACAGGACCAGCCACCGTGCATACAAATGCTGCGCCTGTTCTACACCGCAATGGCAAGACGGGAACAGACGACATGAAGAAGGAGATACAAGTGGTAGATGGTAGGGGGATTGAGTGTAGACTACAGTGACTGAGATACTACGACTTTGCTGCGGCACGCCATAAAATATCATGTTACGAAGATAGAAATTAAGGAGAACTTGGTACAATAAAAGATGCATCGACATTGATAGAACGCTTTTTATTATAAAACAAAACTATCGCACTCTGCACTCTGTGTGGTCTATTTACACATGTTATTACATGTTGTTGTTACATGTCTACCGAGCGGCGCTTACTCATTGGCAAGGGTTGATGTTCAACGTTCATCATTTTTACATTATGAGGGATTGTAACACATTAGTGTGCACCCGTACAGGTAATATAAGAAAGATATGCTTACTCCTAGCCACTCTAATAGCTTCGTACAACAAATAAATAATACTGATTACGTTAATATTATGTACTAGAACACAAAAATATTTACATTTAATCTTAAATAAATTACTTTAAATTGGCATTCAATGGATTACTAGGTATTTCACAATTATTTACTAACAACATACACAATGGCTGGAATTTCCACTAACATATTTAAATTAAAAACAACAATGGCTTCATTAATTTCGGGTCAGAAAGTAAGTTGCAAATAACCGCAGAACTGGTGACTCGATCGTAATTAAACATAAGTACAGTAATTATTGTTAACGTTGTAACGAGGTCATGCGACGTCTGATCAACTAAGTAGCTGACCTGTAGGCTGAAGGAGTGCTCCACCCAGCGGCGACGTATAGACGCTTTGTTCTGTGATAATAAGTTATTAATGAAGCTTTGTTGTCGAAACTAGAACAAAACGTGACCTCCGACACTTGTACATACATTGTTCCAAATTGATATTGAATCCCAGTGATAAGGTTTAGGTACAGAGGCATGCTTAGAGGATAAGTGGACTACACCATCTGAAATAAACATTGCGTAATTAGTTTCAACCGATTGTGGTTCCACCTGGGTACAGCCAACACAAGTAGCCGTGATTACTTTATTTTCAGGAAGTTCTCCTTTGGGACAGCCAAGCTTCATAAAGTTAATTATTATATCTTGTTTTAATAGGCCACGCCTAAGTAAAACTTTTAATTTAATGAAGTAAGTACATAGCAATTAATTTTACTTGACAAGATCATATCAGCATCAATGTATAAAAAATTGCGGTAATAATAGTTTATGAAACTGTTGAATAATGAGGGGTATTAAAAGACGAGTGTTGTAGTACCTAGTTATTAAATATGCAGTTTCATACACTATTTTATCTACTCTCATATTTATTTGTTGTAACGGCCGTGACTTACGAGTTGTAGGTCGTAGGTTCGAACCCAGGCAGGCACTTTACTTTGTGTAAATAATTTCATCACCACTGCTCTCAAAACGGTGAAGGAAAACATCGGGAGGAAACCGGCATGTCCTAGAACCAAAAATTCGAAGACATGTTACATCTACCAACCCGCACTGGGCCCGCGTGGTGGATTACGGCTCACTCCCTCTCATAGAGAGGAGGCCTTTGTCCCAGCAGTGGGAATGTTATAGGCTGATTATGGTTATGGTATGGTATATTTATTTGTTGCAGCACCCGCTTTAGCGCATGCGCGGTAATGTCCTCAATCAATCAAACCTCAATGAATGTGAAGAAAATAATCTTTTTTTTGTAGTTTCAATTCCATGTATGAGACACATGTACATAAAGTAGTGTATGAAACTGCATATATATAACTAGGTATTAAAATGCTCGTGTTTTAACACCCCTCATAATGTAACAGTTTCATATAGGTACCTCTCCGTATCGAAAAGTCCAACTATGGGCCTAATAGCAAAACGACCTATGTATGTATAATCAAAATGACACTTTAGCAAATCGTCCAGCAAGCAGTATGTCCTTCCCAAAAGAGTGGTTTCTTTTATTCGCCTGTATCCTGTAGTATTTGTGTTATTTTAATATGCTCCGATTCCTTTTATTAGTTTTTTCTTTGAAAGGGTACTAGTAGCCGTTTATTTTATGATTATAGTCCCATTGAAATAGGTAATTATGGTTGCTACTGCACGAATCCAATATGACGACATGACACAGGGCTCTTTCCACATTGTGTTTGAGGCCAGAACTGCCAAATTTCGATGAAGTCGAAGGCTTTCTCGTACGTAGTCCACAAATGCCATACGCGGCGGCTGATTGCACTTTTCGGTCTTCTGTACAATTTTCCCAACAGTATGGGTGTGGTCTACCGTACTGAAATCTTTTCGAAAACCGGCTGGAACTCGTCAAGTCTCCCGGCGGTTCGTAACCACTCTCGCGAAAAGCTTGTTCACGTGGCTCAGAAGCGAGATGGATCGACGACGGATGGGTGACGGTAAATAAGCCCATCGCGCTAAATTCGCGGGGGCGGTGGTAGCGTTTGAAATACTTACAGGCCAAAATAAACTGGCCTAACATACTAATCTTCGGAGGTAGAGAATGGAACAATGTGCGGCCGCAAATTAGCAACTACTGCTGATGCTGTAGTCGCTTGTCAATGGCTATGCCTTAAGAATTTATTACCGTGTCTTCTGAATAACGCAAAAAACAAAAAAAAATTTATATAAGGTTGGATTTTGTTTTTAAGTTAATTTTATTTTAATGTTTAGTATCTCGAGCAGAAGATAAATAAAACGTTTCCTTTCAAAATCTCATAATGATTTAATTGTGTTAAGACTGTACCATTTATCTTCTTTGTTTTTAAGACCTCTCTCCTTCGCTCGTAGGACGATTTGCTAATAGGACGTGATAAAGTGTTGTTTTGCTATTAGAAACATTTGCGTTTACATCTTTTGATACGGAGGGTCATAAACTAACATTTTACTTTGTCACATGGGAGAACTTAAATATTACTATATCATTTTGGCTACTAGATATTCAGTCAAATTCCGGACTGTGCGATCTGGAAGACTTCCAAATCACCTTAATAAGTGAATATTCCGGAAGCTGAGTTGGACTCTTCCAACACTGGTTCAATCTGTAACAGGCTAACCAACACGACTTAATGATTTGCTTGAGTGTTGATTTAGTCAATCATAGTAGTTAATTTGACAGTCTATTGGCAAATGTGTTGAGAGAGATGCCCGGGCATTTTTGGCAAATTGGGAAAATTTCTAATAAGTGGAGTTCCTAAAAGTTCTGTCCTTGGGTATATATTTTTGTTGTAAAAAGAATACATTAGAAACAAAGAATGCGTATTTTAATGCATAATAACATAATATAAAAATTTATTTAAATGATAAATGATTTATTTTCTGTAAATAGGTTTGTACAAACACTTTTACACGTCAATCATATTTTAAAAACTAGGTGAGATCGGCGTTTCCTATCTGACTACTCTGAGAAGAAACGGCGATACAAACTCAGAGGTCACAGTCTCTTTCAAAGTCCAGACATAATCTTGGTCAGGTCATGTGAAGACCATGCGGATTGACAAATGATGATGTATTACAAAACCATGTTTACGAACATGAATGTGAGAACGTTGTAGGCCTTGTAGACTGTAGATTTGTAGACCATTTACTATTTGTTAAGTACGTGGTACTTGTTGACAGGTCTACGCTGTCCCCCCCATAAATAATAACACTGTAATTTGAAAACAATTATTTTTCAAAGAGTAACCTTGGAGTTTCTTGCCGGCTCTTCTCCATAGGAAACAACCAATTGGAACCGTGCACCTAGATTCTGGTGCTTCATAAGGCCCGTGTAGGTTTATGTGTAATAAAATATTTTGATTTGATTGAAATGTTACGAATTCCCCGGCGGCGGCGTACCAATACGTGTATCTTGTAAGGGTGAGGGAGAGGGATGCGCACACTGCTATGGTTAATAGTTTTATGTGATTTAATGAATTAAATTGCATTATTTTTACATATGTTTCACAGAACGATATTAGTGGTATAAATGTTACAAATTACGCAGAGCCGGTAAAAAGCACTTGAAAAAACTGTGAAAATATTTGATGTAACTTAACTTAGCACATAAATAAATAAAAAATATTTAAAAAAAATGTGTTTTTTCTTGTATACCGATTTTCAAATGAAAAGGTATAACAATGTAATTATTTCAAAATAAAAATGTGTTCAATCTTTGTCTTTGACATTCCTTCTTTTATTTATGTAGTAAGTGCTATTAGGATTATTTAATCACGTTTAACGACCCCATATGCCCAAAATGGCTTTTACCATTTTTCCCTGCCGGTCAGAAACACATTGCCCATCTCTTGCAGAGCTTTACAAAGGTCCGGGTGCTAACCTGACTGCTGAGCAGCTGCACCCGAATTGAATAACACACTTTTAATCACAATCTGAGAGATTTTGCTAATCCATTGCTTCATATGTTCGAAAAAAAAAAACGCAATGAATGTTGTTGAACTGTCAAAATGAAAGGCATTGCTACTGATAGTGTGTCGCTGCTCCCTAATGGCGCCCTCGATGTACTATGCGCCCCAGAATGTCGATGATTATTATGTACTAGCACTACGCCCGCGACTTAATCCGCGTGGATTTCGACAAAAAAAATAAATATGCTGATGTTCATACATACGAGATACAGAGACATAATTTCAGCTTCTAATGGTAAAACAATCTTTCAAATCGGTCCAGTAGTTTCGGAGCCTATTCAATACAAACAAACAATCAAATCTTTCCTCTTTATAATATTAGTGTCGACAACAAATTATTTGGCACTATGAACGTAGGCACCTAATAGAGGTAACTACGAGTTGAGTCCCCACTTAACTAACACTAAGCTATGTACAAAAGTATACAGACTGACTTTTTATTCTAATTTACATCATGATTGTTTCTAATCTTTGTATTTTCTGGCAAATATCATAAATTAGAAAATGGAGATAATTATCCATTACTTAGGGCTGATCTTCTAATCGTTAGAAAACTTTTATACTTTTATTATTTAAATAATAAATATGGCGGTTGACATATTTTCTATACAAAATCTGTTAAACCGCAATTTTTATTCCTTTTAAAATATCGGCCCTTAAACGTATCATCAACTGAAAAGGACTTTGTTAGAGCTAATTATAGATGCAATGGGAGCATCATAATATACAGGACGGCAGGGTCATCTACGCGCAAAACCAAATTATTTCAGACCCCCTAGCCACAGGTAATATAATACTACGTACTGATACCCAATCCCATACAACGAAATGGCACCTAAGACTGGCTATTGTAATTCGTCCTATTTTAAACAGATGGCAGCATCAGCGACTAATTTATTGCCAGAGACTGTATCTAATGTGCCTTTTTATATAAAGTTTTATAGTTCCGGGTTCAGAAAAACATGTTAATTGATTTCTTTTATATTTCTATGTAAAGTAATATATGAAAAACAAACTTGGTTAATTTAAATAAGAAACGATGAAGTGAACGACATCTATTGCAAAGAACTCTTAACAAAATGATTACTACTTTTTATCATTTTATGGATTCAGATGGTAGTTAGAGGTTTCATTTGATTTTTGTTGAAAATACGTGCATTATGAGTGTAAATAAATAAAAGAGCATTACACAAGGAAGTTTTGATTTTTTCTAGTCTTACTCCAGCCAAAATTCTGCCGTTTATCGCTTTTTAGTGATAGTTAATTTCATAATGGTTACCTATGCTGCCATCTATGATTTCTTTTCAAGACTAATTATAGTTTGTTCGAATTGAAACCCCATGCCCTAGACTAGTGAGACATTTTGTCGGTTATTAAAAAAAAACTGCTGTTTCATAAAATAAGTGCCATTTTTCATAATTATATAAATGCAACCGCATTTTTCATAATTATATAAATGACGAAAATTTTCAACCCATGGAGGTTTACAATCATGTACTGAATCCATGATTTGCGGCCCATGTCCCTGCCATCCTCTATGGTTTCACTGGAGCGCAATACATTTTAGACAAAAGCACTTACCCAAACTGCTCGTATGTTCTTCATGTGCACATAAGTGTAAGTAATTTCGTCGTTTGCAAAAAAAAAAATTTGATCCCTTAAATAATACACTCCTTGTGTTTCGTGAAACATGGGCTTACATATAAGCCATCAGAGTAACAACTGACAAAATGAGTGTATGAACAACGTAAATTACAATAAATAAGAGCATTGAGATCGGTCCGCCGGCGCTGGCTCATGCTTGGCCGCCGCGACTACTTCTTCTTGGGCTTCTTGGGGTTGCGTGAGCGGCTCTTGGCCTTGCACAGCGGGCAGATGGGAGCGTTGCGGTGGATCTGCTGGTGGCACGACAGGCACGACTTCATGGGCGGCGGCTGCTGTCTGCACACACACACGCACCACTCACCACTACTCGACATTTATTCTAAATGTAATGCGATGGAACATTTGGTGCAAGTGCACTCTGTTTCTAATCAAAATTGTGTACAGAATAATTGCGTTTAGGTAAAGTTTCAAACAAAAATTAAAATTATAATATTGGATAAAATAAATCGTAATCGAATAAATTATTAGTTAATAGGTGAAGAGGTCGGGGCAGGTGAGGACGGGCGGAGGGAAGGCGGGAAGAGAACCAAAAAGAGAAATAAAAACATAATCGAACCTCAGCGAGACGGTAATGAAATCTTGGTCGAGGGCAGACCTGAACGCGGGCGGCGGCGGCGGCGGCTTGCGGGGCGCGGCGGGCGGCAGGAACGACGCCAGCGCGCGCGGGGCCCCCGGGCCGCCCGGGCCCCCGGGGCCGCCCGGGCCCCCGCCCGCGGGGCCCCCGCCCGGCAGCGCGGGGAAGCGACTGCAAACACTGCAATCTTACTCCATCGTACACCTTACTAACTATTTCATTCGTGTGTGCTACGAAGCTTACAGATGAACATACAATTGGTTACTATCCTATTTTTAATAGTGCACGAGAAAAACATCCGTCAAAACTCCATCCATCATGAGGACTACAGCTTTATACAGCGTGTTACCAGACCCATCACGCCGTCAAATGCATTTTGTACAACAAACTAAGTAATATTGCACAAAAATAATTGCCGGGAAACAAACTATATTTTTGATGTGAAGAATCACTGTTTACGGTAGCGGTCAACGTAACACTTGCATTTACAGGTGCATGCAACGGTCCGCCAAATCCAAAATTTCTTTTGTTTGTTTTTTGCAAATCGCAGCTCTGTTTTATATTATATGTTTATATTTAGTGTATTCTCACGGTGGCATCTCAATTCATCTTCGCTAACATCTTACATATTAGGCAAAATATACACTTATACACTAAAAACAGTGATTTTCACAATGTTAACACCAGAAATAAGAATAAACTACGTGCTCCCTTTCACCGGCTTCATAAGTTTCATAACTCATTTGTTGGGCTTGGTACAACCTTTAATAACAAGTTACCCTCTTCTTTACTAGATTTACCTTTTAATGCTTATAAGGCTCAAGTAAAATCCAACCTTTGTTCAAAGGCATTTATAACCTTTTATAACAAGTTATCCTCTCCTTTACTAGATTTATCTATTAATGTGTTTAAGGCTCAAGTTAAATCCAACCTTTGTTCAAAGGCATATTATTCCATTAACGACTACTTAAACGATAAGAACAGTTGGTCGCTGTGATTAACTCAAGACAATGTTCATGTTCTTTCTCCAGAATCAGCTTACCTACTGACAGGGTATATGAGTTCATATATTAGTTTTTTGTTATTCGACGGTGTAAGTCAATTATTTTGTTATCTTTATTTATTATTGACATGATCTCCTCATTACAATGTTTTCAATGAGCTGTATTGCAATATGTGGTTAGCTAGCGACCTCGACAATTGACAATATTATTCTTGCCTGAGCAAACGGCAGCAAGTTCGTCATGTACCTTAGATGTCACTGCTTGCGGTAGCGTCGGGGGTCGGGTTTCCTCCTTTCCTCAAATATGGCGAGGGGGGTAGTGCTGCTTGTGGTGACTGGTCGTCTTGCTGTCTATGGTTTTATTATTGTTACAGTAATTGTTCTGTTAATTTATTTTACTTTGATGGTCCTAGTTTATCATTTATTTATTTTATTTGTTTGTACATTATCCAGTATTGCATATGTAAGCTGCCATGCCCTTTAGGCCTGGACGCTTTTATTTATGTATTAAATTTTATTTACATTAATATAAATTTTTTTTGGTATTGGCGTTGCTAGCTGAAGTATGGCAATTCATTTAATTTAATGTTTTGGTAATTACTACCAATTGTTTAAAATCCAGTTCTAATCGAACAGACAGCTGAGCTGCTGGGGAGTTTGTTGCGCCACTTCTTCTTCCCAGCTAAAGCACTAGGAAGTGGTGAAGGGCGGGCGTTTTGGAGGACAGTCTTATGTAATTTTGACGTTCGAAAAGTGCTGATTCTCAGCCTAATTTGAATAAATTACAAATTTTCTTTTTAAACTTAATTTTTTATGTTTTCTTGTCTATAAATTGAACCATCTATGATCGAATTTATTCATGTTAGTGCAGTTACGGATTGGATAATATCACGTTATTACTGGCAGCACAGCTTACAAATGTCAATTGTCAATACCATATTCCTTCTCCGACGTTTGAGTCTACTTTTTCCAGTACTAACTCCAAAAGATCTACATTAAGTATCATCGAAGATTTTTATCGTTTTTTTTACAATAAACACTTGCTTTTCCTGTTCACTTTAGACATTGGCAGAATAGTCGACATCGGCTTTGCTTGCCATAATAAAATATAGAATAGAATAGACGTTTGCGCCGGTTTTCTCGTTCCAATTGTGTTTATGTTTCATTGTTTTCGCTTATACGTTTATATTTTATAGTGTCGGAGCGCCACACGAGTGCTCCACTAATAATGATTGCATACAAGGAAAATGGACCTTTCACAAGCGTGTGTGGCGGCATCTACACCGCCACATGCGAACAAACGCATCAATCCTGCATCGCGCAAGCAGAGTTTACCGCGCAGATAGCATACATACAACTTCCCGATAACAATTATCGGGCAGTTGCCCACCAGATACGACATCCATCTGGTCGGAGGATCCTCCGTTTTCTGAGAGTATGAGTGAACTTTACACCCTGTTCCTCATACCTCTTCACGTGTGTTAACTGTGGTATCGCATCAGGCGGCATGTAATATAATCATTACCCCCTGATGTGATGTGTTCTTCTATAGAAGTGGTTAACTTTTGAGCTAAGTTTCAATGTATACCTCCTATTGAAGTATATACGAGAGGTATTATTTACTCCATACTCTGACGTCGCGCTCTTCAATTTTTTTTAAACTAAAATAATATTAATATTAAACGCGGCAGGCGTTTAATTTAAATATTATATTTAATATAAATACTACTGCTTAGAAATATGCTTCTTTTTAATTTTGTTTATAGAAGATCAGTACTATTGAATGACAAAGATTTTATAACTGTACATTCTGGGTTACAAGCCCATACCAATTTTGGCCATGTCCTTTGTTCTCGTAAAAAAACGTGCACGGGCGCCGTCGGTTGAGACTGGTCATCCATCAACTGCCATGGCAGCATGGCTTATTTTTAAGCTTATATTTTAAATGTGTTGCTTTAATTTATTTTTTGTTCTCAATTAAAGAAGCAATAATAACCGTGTCCTTGGAGTTTCTTGTCCGTTCTTCTCCATAGAATTCTACGTTTTGGAATGGGCAACTAGCCTCAACTTTCTGACTAAAACTCTTTGGCAATTCAAAAGTGCCCGTAAATGGTGTAATTGAAATAAATGCGTGTTGAGTTTGAAAAAAGTTGGAACTTTGACCTTCAATTTCTCCAAAACAAGAAGGTTCAGGTATGTTCCCGTACAAAAAAGATCACAATGACGGGAAAAACAACTAGGCTTCGTTAAATGTATTTTTACAGCCGTTAGGTATATTGCTGTGTGCACGAGTACGTGACTGAGTCCCAGCACGGGCGCGACAGCGGGCACGTACTCGGGAGTGATGGGGCTGCCCTCTTCCTCGTGCAGGTCGGGCAGGCGC
The DNA here is from genome assembly GCA_963555695.1 of Dasypolia templi. Classification (NCBI taxonomy): domain Eukaryota; kingdom Metazoa; phylum Arthropoda; class Insecta; order Lepidoptera; family Noctuidae; genus Dasypolia; species Dasypolia templi. The sequence goes on along the minus strand of OY743148.1, from coordinate 591,957 downwards.
TCCAGGCCCAGGCACTGGCGCCGCAGCAGGTCCACCTCGGCCTTCAACGGCCGGTAGTCCTCGTGCAGCCGCGACGCCGCCGACAGCTTGCGCGTCATGCTCTCTTCTGTCTGCTTTATCACCGTCTCCATCTGATAACACACAAATTATTTGCTATACACAAACATGCTTGGTGAAAAAGCTAAATTCAAGACCTCGCATTGCGAGACTGTTTGACTCAAGAGTGATACAAACAATGGGATTTTAAGGTGATGTGCTAAGACATTTTTAGAAAGAACAATGCCCACTTCCCATACATTTCAAAACCTGATAATGAAAGTTTATGTATAGTTATAAGGTATAGTAGAAACACTACCTGTAAGTTTAGAAAATAATGTCAAATGGTCATTTTCACAATTGAAACGCTACGAAGTCCAAAAAATATTATTGTTACTTTTTAGGTTAGGATTTGCCGTTATAAAGAAATTAATGTGTTAAAACGAATTATTTAACACTCGAAGTTTAGCCTAAAATAGTAATACTTACTTAATAAACATATCTATGTTCTAAAACGTCTTTTTTACTTTGTGAATTCCTTAAAACTAGCTGCCCCTATGTCACTGCTTAGACTCTCGATGATTGTCACTATAAACTGAGTGTCGAGCATTAAATGTAAAACGTCAAAAAAAATCGTTTCAATCGTCCTAACTCAATTACATATTGCATGATTCATTAATTTAATTATTCATTTATTTTTAATTTATCTGTATTATAGATTGACTAAATACTTACTGAGTAAATAAAACGTAAAATAATGTATGAAACCCAGAAACAGAGTTGAATAAAGTCAAGTAGCAGTGTGTAAAATGGAACGTTGTAAAAAAGGTTAGTTGAGATGCGTTCAAAACATGCTAATATGTTTACCCTTGAAGTAGAACAAACACATAAAGAAAAATTTAAATTTTAAAGAATCCTGCGTTTCTTTTAACATTGTGATAATCGTAATTAATATACAATTTAATTAGCTGTATTTTAAGATTTATTTCATTTCTATAAAGAAGAATGCCCATTTTTCCCCTGACTATGGTGAAAAATGGGCATTCTTCTTTGCAGATCTGTGTCAGGTTCCGCCATTTGTTACGGTCACGAATCATATTTGATTTGTGACCGTAACAAATGTGTTTACAGATTTTATTTATTTTTCCTGTAGTTTCTGCCTACCCCCATGGGAAAAAGGCGTGAGTTTTTGTATGTAAGTAGTACCCGTTCACTCGAAGTTTGCCGGTCCATGGAATGCGCGTCCCCTCCCCTCAACCGCCTACCGCACCGCACCGCTGAGTCGCGCTCTCAGTACCGTAAGCAACGTCGCGTGTAGTTATTACTCATTCAGCACCTTATATTCTTCAGTATTCCCGATATTTGTTAGTTTTGCTGACCGTCATTGGTGCCGATTCTCTTGTACACCGAACTAAACTATCACTAAAATTTCTAACTTTTGACTATGAGATTCTTAGCTATTCTGCAACAAAAAAGCTCTAAATTTTATTAATAATTTTGACGCTAATATAGAGTTTGACAATCGCGAATCCACGTGGTATTTTTTTTCTTTTGGCTTCGCAACGTGTTTGCCCTACCCCGTGATTTTTTGTTAGGCCGGAGGCGCACATGGGGGGCATCCCCGACGTGTTTTTTATGGAAGTTTTTACTTTTTGTATGGAAAAAAAACCTACATGTTAAATTTTAGGGGTTTAAGGGTAGGGGGTCGAATTTTCATTATTTTTGCGATAGGATACACAGTTTTCGAGATATGAGCAAAAGAAAAAAATATACAGTACTGTTGGTGTGAATTTTAGTTCACGACAACTAATTTTATTCCACACCTTTTTAACCGCGATTAAAAAACGTCAGGTTCATGTTCAGATTTAGTTAGAAAATAAAAAAAATTGGTGGAAAACCTCAAATTCAGAATAGCAAAATTGCCATTTTCACTAAACTAATAACTCAGTGCCATCTTAGGTGCTGTCAAACGAAAATATAGTTGTGTCACTTTAGTCAATTTCAGAATGGGAAATCGTCGTTTGACAGGATTAAACCATTTTTAGTCTAGTTTAGAGGCATTTGTAACAAGAGAATCGGCACCATTGGAAAACTTAGAGCAAACAGGATATATTATGTATTATCAATTTATCTATCCACAAAACTTCTGAAATTTACATTTATAATCAAGTCTGCAGCAGGGTATAAGCTGTATAAAGTGAAGCGTGACCACTGGGAGGCCCGCAGAAATTACTTGGAATTTGGAGTTTAAAGAAATGAATTCAAGTATTCATAGCTGACCGTCACAGACTGACAAAGAAAACAAACAGTTTAAAATGTTACAATTGTCGGCTAACAATAGCACGCGCCTAAGTAAACAAACTCCCGTGCCATCATACTTGTGGTATTTATAGCTCTCACATGCTGCTGCTATTGTTTATGGTTGCTGAACTTCCAAGTGTTCCAACATGTTTAAGATATTGTTTATTGATGTCAAATGACATTTTAGCATGATGGTGTGCAATATTCAACTAAGTGCAAAAACTTATTTCAGCATTTAATCTTACTACCAACAAATGTTAGGATATTCTAATATTTTTCTAAGTTAATATCTTTTTTTATAGAGAACTATCAAAATGACTGTATGTTTGCGAGTTTTAGCTGAAAATTGTTCATTCTTGAAGAACTGTTCAGTATTGCATCATAAAGTAGTATAATAGCATACAGCATTGATATCAGCATGAATCTGGCGCAACTCTTCCACATGGCTCATCTTCTCCTGCTGCAGCAGCTCCATCTCGCGCTTGTACTGCGCCAAGCAGCGCCCCTCCTGATCCCCGCTGCGCACCTCATTCAAAATACTGCGCTTCATGCGCTCTAGAGTTATTGTTTTATTTCTGGAAAATATAACACATTCAGTTATTCATTTGGTCAAGGGTGACATAAATACACATTTCATTTTTTTGACTAGTTTAAGAGATTGAAGGTAGAAAAAGGAGTTCTGCCAGAGCCAATTCTAAATAAATTCAGGCAGTATTTTTATTTCATAGTAAAAAAAAAACTTACGCGCTGTACTTAATCCAAAAACCGTTTTCTTTCTTTCTTGCTTAAAATAAAATTGTAAGCATGCACAACTAAAACGAAGTAATTAGACAGAAAAGTTTTTTTTTTGCCTAAAGACGCCCCTTCTCGCTCAATTTTTTTTTATTTGAATCCAGTATTAAAATATAGTAATCCTCTATGAGATTTTAAAATATAGTTACTTTATAGTTTAGATTCATCAATGCAATATAAATAAACATTTCAAACAATGTCAAGTGTTTATTGATCGAGTCCACAGGTGCGATTTGGAAGAGCATTTTGAATAATTTATCAATAATAAATCAACATACCTGATCTCTTTCATAGCTTCTAATTTATGATATATTTCGCGTTCGTTTTCAGCGGTCATTTCTTATTATATTTTTGTTAAAAACTACGAAAATAAACGAAAATGCACAACCACAAATCGAAAACCACATTCGTCGCCGTCGCCGACTCGCCGTGATGAGCAAAGAGTATATAAGGTTAGTGATGTGTGTGCAGTTCACGAAATCGCGATTCGCGTGTGCATTCGCGTCGTTCACTTCACTTCGTCACTGGCCACTGCTGATTTTATGGTTTTTATATTCTGGCTTGTTACCTTTTTAAAATCCTTTTTTATGTTACGATCTCCAAATAGGTTTTATAATTTGAACAGACGAAAAAAAGAAGAAGGTTTTCACGTCGACGCGTATGAATGTTTTATAATTTTACTCCTTGTATGCCAGTCCACGGCGAAACATGTATTCTATCCTCAGAGTTTGGATTTCAAGCCTAACCACAAACAAAACTTATTTAGAAAGTTTATGGTTAGTCACATCACTATGAAAATATAAAAAAAAAGAACTGAAAGGAAAATGGCCGCTTGACCATTGATAGCGGCTTGCTGTCAAAATAGTGGAATCATTCTAAGACAACGCGTACGCAATAACTTGTGTGGAAACAATTTTGATGCATGATATTAATTAGCAGACCGAATGAATTTCTCATATTTTACCTTAGTTGACTCGAATATTACTTGGTGGAGGTCATTTACACCTTTGCAACTGGCTTCGTGTCGTGCCCACTAAATTCCATTCGACACTGTTTACTTGTGAGAATGAGTGAGGAGGGAAGTGAGGATTCGCCTCCTCGGCCCAAGCGTAAGATCAAGAAAGTAATGGTGCTCTCGTCGGAGTCGAGCTCGGACAGCGACGAAAGCGTCACAGCAGCGGGTTCACGCAGGAAGAGATTGAGGGTGAATGAGCAAGCTTCAACACGTTGTGTTAGTGCTGGAGTCGATGGAGTGTTACAATAGGTGTGTTACAGGTGCTGAGTGATGACGGCAGCGACAGCAGCGGCAGCTCAGTGATGTGCGCGGGAGCTCGCCGCAAGCGCGCGCTGCCCAAGCTTCGCGACTCCGACGGCGACAGCGACACGTCAGGCTGGGCCACCGACCATTCGGACGCACCTAAGCCCGCCGCCTCGGCCGCCAAACCCACTTCTGGTTTTGCATCAGACAGCTCAGAAGGCAACTCGGACAAGTGCTCCATTTGCCTTTTGCGTTTCACTGATCAAGAAGTGGGGACACCACAGAGCTGTGAACATATTTTCTGTTTGGATTGTATCACTGAATGGTCAAAAAATGTCAACACCTGTCCAGTAGACAGAATGACATTTGATTTCATAGTAGTGAGAGCATGTGCTGGCGGTCGTGTGCTCCGCACTGAGCCCGTAAAGGTGGTGGAGCGCCGGCCTTCCGTAGAGCTACTTGTGATTGAGGACCCAACTGTCTGTGAGGTAAATATGATCATGCAACAGCATTGTGAGGACTGCGATTGAGTAACTGGCTAATTGGTTCAAGGTGGTAACAATGAAAGTTGAATAGTGTTGTTAATTAAGTCACAAAAAAATTATATATACTTATTATTGTTTTATACAAGTCAGTCTATGTCCTGTGTGTAATACTGGTTTGAAATGGCAAATAAATATATGAACTATCAAATATTGAATTGTAGGTGTGTGGCCGTACAGACAATGAAGAAACCATGCTTCTGTGTGATGGATGTGACCTTGGATATCATATGCAGTGTCTCACCCCACCACTGTCAGAGGTAATCTAAACAATACTTGAAGTTCTTAGACAGACATTACAACTGAGTATTGATACATAACATTGTTATTATTTCTCCATATACTTCAGCTTCAGTTTCCTTATATTGCAGGTTCCTATTGATCAGTGGCTCTGTCCCAATTGTGACAATCTGCTGTCAGATGTGGATTTCTTATTTTCTGGCATCACAGATATGGACATACCAATTTCATCTAGAAGTGCATTAATCAGAGAGAGTAGGAATGTTAGATCATCAAGGATTCACAGTGCAGATGAACCATCCACATCCTCCGGCAACAGAGGAAGCCGCTTGAATTCTGATGATATACCAACAACATCAAGAGGATCACTCTCAGCACAGGGCAGTAGCTCACAAAGAAGTACAACCAGGCGTAAAAGTGCTGCACGTACGAACCGTAGGAGGCCAAAGAGGAGAAGAACTAAAACTGTCATTATCGAGTATGAAGTGCAAGAAAATGGTAAATTTCCAGTCACAAAACAAGTTAAAAGGAAACTAAAGAAAAGTAGGGTAAGTACATGTATTTCAGAATGTAGCTTGATAGTGAGTTAACTTTGAAAGCTAATGTGGTTGTCTGTGCGCAGAGGAAGAGACGGCAGCCGCGCACGGCGGCGCGACGCTCGCACGTTCTGGCCAGCGTGCGCGCGGCCCTGGCGGCAAGCGCGGGCGGCGCGCGCGACGTGCCCGGTGCGCGCGGCATGCCCGGCGCGCGCGGCGTGCACGAGCTGTCCGCGCGCCGCTCGCGCGCCGGCATCCCGGCACTCAGCCTGTTCGGCGACGCGCACCAACTGGACTACTTCCCCGAGGACGACGAGCACGACGTGTCCGAGAGCGCCAGCACAGCAGTGGCCGCGCGCCCCACCTCCAGCATCCTCAGCGCTTACAGACAGGTTATTCCAGCTGCACCATGTTCATCATTTTATTTGATAGTGTTTACTATTTTATCTAATAATTACCTGATATGTGATGGCTTATTCCCAGGCGAGAAGAAAGATGATCTCCATTCCGTCTCCTACGCACGCGTCGTCTGCGCCGGACGTTCTCTCCAGTATCCTCGAAAGTCAAACTTTGCTTCATTCAAAAAAATCTGTAGTGTCAATTTCTGTAGATGGCAGTGTTAATATAAAATTAGAAACTCGCGAAAAGTCTAAGCTGCCGAAGAAACAATCCGACGAGCAGAAAAAACAAGACAAGATTGATCTCTCTCAGGGAGAAGACTCCACGAGGAAAGTACCGTCGTACCCCGGACAGTCGCGCGGTGGGCGCGGCTGGGGTGGCGGCTACACCGGAAACTACCACCGCGAGCAGGGCACCAACAACCTGAACAACAGGGGCGGTGGCTACGACAACAACTACAACGGTGGTGGCTACCAGAACCGCCAGGGGAACGCGTTTAATCAGAACAACAACGCGCGCCGCGACGACATGGACACCTATAACAATTACTCTAGAAGACCACACCAGTATCCGCAGGGAGATGACATTCCTTTTGAGCGCAACAGGAGACAAGTTCCTGAGCAGAACCGAGGCCCGTCGAATCAGGCGCCGCAGCGCTCTGAGCCGGGCCGCTACAGCCTGGGGCCGGCCTGGCAGCCCTACGTGCCGCCGCCCGCGCCGCCCCGGAGCGAGCCGCCGCCTGTGCAGCACAGGCACTCGTTTGGGGGCTTCGAAAACCCGCTCGACATGAGAATGGGGCCAATCCGGCGACAAAACTCAGCAAACAGTAACCTCGAACCTGCGGTCGCAACACAAGCGCAGCAGGCACCGAAGCCTCAGCCGTACCGCCCGCTGCCAGAGCCGCCTATGTTCAAATTTGACAAAACGTCCGAACTCGACAAGTCTGAGGACGACAAGAGTGATTCTAGTTTAGTCATAGATACTGAGAAGTACGACCCCACCGAGCCAACCAACGATGACGATGACAGCGGCGAAGGCGACGACCTGCCGGCCGCCGCGGACGCGCCCCTTGCCCCGCCGCCTGCACACCCCTCGCCCCCGGCCGCACCCCCCTCGCCCCCGCCCGCGGCCCCCTCGCCCCCGCCCGCGGCCCCCTCGCCCCCGCCCGCGGCCCCCTCGCCCCCTCCCGCGCCGCCCTCGCCGCCGCCGCCCGGCCTGCAGGACGTGCTGGCGGGGCTGGACGCGCGCGCCATGGCCGTGCCACCCAACGTGCTGGACAGCTGCGTGCGCGCCGTGCTGCACGAGCACCGCGCACTCCTGGCGCCCAGCGCGGGCCCATGCGCCGCCAGCGACGACGACTCCGAGGGCGACTGCCCGAACTTCTCCATCTACTCCGCTACAAGCGTGCACATCGCCAACAGCTCGGCCGAGGCGCCAACCGATGCTCCCCTCGCCCCGCTGGTGCCGCACGACAGCATGGAGGACCTGGTGCAGGAGGACGACGACCCGCCCGCCCCGGACGACCCACCCGCCCCGGCCGACCCGCCAGTCCCGGCCGCTACGGCTGACCCGCCCGTCACGCTGGCGCGTGCCGCACCTGATTACACTGTCAGGAACAAAACTGAAAAAGAATTGAAAGAGAAAGTCTCGAAGAGATGTCCCATCACAACCAATCCGCGTAATCCCATTAAGATAAGACTCAACACGCCCTCTTTGATTAAACGGCAAGTTAGTCTATACGACGAAGAAATGGAAGACGAAGAGGAAGAGATAATTAAGGAAAGCGAGAGTGCGCCCTCTGCGGAGCCCGTCGACCTGCCGCGCGACAAGAGCCCCGCTCCAGAACGCGACGAGCAGGCAACACGCCCAGAATCGCCCCCTAAGGAAGAGGAGGTTCCCGAACTCACGCCGGAGACCCACTCCATCGAGCTGGCTAATTCAAACTTTAAGGAGCCCGAACAAATACGGGAAGAAACCACAGAGACAGTAACTGAAAGAGAGAAAGATGCAACCACACCTGACATTGAGGAAGAACCGACCACTCCCACAGAAAAAGCAGCGTCGGTGACTGAAGACAAGTTAGACGACGACGATGACGACGACACCATGGACAGTGCGGAGCGCGCCTCAACGCCGCCGCCGCGCCGCCGCGTCTGTTCCAGCTCCAGCGACCTGTCCGCCGCCGACGACGAGCTGCCCGTGCTCGACCACTCTCCTACGAAAGGCTCTGTAGACAGAAATGATGACTTGCTAGAGAAAATGACTGAATCCATCAGCGAGACCGAAGATGAAAGGAGTTACACGCCCTGCCTCGACGAGAACAAGTCCAAGGACACGTCCCTGGAGACCGAGAAAGAAAAGGGCATCGAGGGACTCGACACCGAGATGATATCCGAAGATGAGGGCAACGAGATGTTCTCTGACAACGAGCGCGCGCCCTCGGAGGCTTCGCGCGCCTCGCCCGCGCCCCCGCCGCCCGACGACGAGGAGGGCGAGATCGTGGACAAGAAGAAAGAGCCGCGAGGTGACGACGCCAAGAAGAAGAAGAAGAAGGACTCCAAGAAGGATGGGAAGGACAAGAGCAAGGGTAAGGGCAAGAAGGCCGACGTCGCCTTCAAGAAGCTCAGCAAGAGCGGCAAGGAGCGTAACTACCGCGACAAGGACAAGAAGCGCGAGCGGCGCGACTCCAGCGACGCGTCGCGCGAGCGCAAGCTGCGTCGCAAGGAGCGTCGCAAGGACCTGGAGCGGTACGACGTGCGCACCCTCGTGGGCGACAGGCGGCGTCGGCCCAAGGACGCCTTCGGGCGGGACGTGTCGCCGCGCGCCTCGCCCTCCCTCAGTCGCTCCCCGCCGCCCCGCGAGCCCGACGCGCTCGGCCGGCGCCGGTCCTCCTCCCGCCCGCGGCGCTCCTCCTCCCGCATGCGGCGCTCCGCCTCCCGCCCGCGCGCCTCCCCGCTGCGCCCGCGTCGGGCGTCCTCTTCCCCGCGCCGCCCGCGCGCCTCCCCCTCCCCGCGCCGCCCGCGCGCCTCCCCCTCCCCGCGCCGCCCACGCGCCTCCCCCTCCCCACGCTCGTCCCCCCGCACCTCGCCCCCCGCGCGTCAAAACCGCCGCCGCCGCCGCTCCGCCGACAAGCGCGTGGAGCCCCGCAGGCGCCGCTCGGCCGAGAGAGCGCGCAAGCGACGCCGCTCCGGCTCCGGCTCCAAGAGCCCGCGACCGAAACCGACGAAAAGAAAGAAGCGTGTCCGCTCCGAGCGCTCGACCTCCCGGCGACGCTCGCCGCGCAGGCGCAGCCCGCGCCGCCGCCGCCCGCGACGACGCAGCGCCAGCCGCACGCCGGAGCCGGCGCCGGCGCCGGGCGGGGCGGAGGCCGGGCCGGGCTCCGTGGACTCGCGCCTGCTGTCGCCGCGCACGCCGCCGCCCGAGCCCTCGCCGCCGCCCGCGCCCGAAGAGCGCCGCGAGCGACGCCGCCGGGACCCCGCCCGGCACCGACGCCTGCGCGACGCCGCCGGGCCCTCCAAGGAGGTGTTCACGTCCGGAGACAACATCCTCGTCAGCGTCAGCTTCAAGGAGCAGGAGCGCGTGGAGGGCGACGAGCGACGGGAGCGTCGGCGCGAGCGCAGGCGCAGGCGACGCAAGGCCGCGGCGGCCGCGCCCGACGACGTCGCGCCGCGGCCCGTCGCCATCATCGACCTCGAGCGCTCGCCTTTCCGCGAGCTGACGCCGTCGCCGCGCAACGTCATCGTGCTGAGCGACAGCGAGCCCGGCGACAAGGAGCCGGAGCAGCCGGCGGTGGCCGGGCCGGCCGCGCCGCCCGAGGCGCACGCGGTGGGCCCCAAGACGCCGCCGTCGCCGGGCCGCGGGCCGGAGCCGGCGCCGGACGCGGGCGGCGCGGAGGACGCGCGCGGGCCGCTGACGCCGCCGGAGCCGCCGGACTCGCCGGACGCGTACGACCCGTACGAGCCCACGCGCTCGGCCTCGGCCTCTCCGAGCTCGGCGCACGCGGCCAGCCCGCCGCGCACCTGCATGACACTGGAGACGGCGCAGAAGACCAACATGTCGGCCGACGAGGTTCTCGACCGACGTCCGCTCTCACCCATAGAGAAGGTACTTTATTTTGCGACGATTAATGAAAAAAATGAATACATACCATGGATTCAGCGCAAACTGTAACCATGGATTCAGCAGATGATACTAGACCCCTAACATTTGAATGCTTAGGTATTGCATTTTTCTATGAAACAGCTGTTTTTGTTTTTAATCTATTTATTTTTATTTTATTTATTTATTATATATTTTATTGTTGGGTTTTGGTAGTAGAGTTAACTTAGTTAGTTAGTTAAAAAAAACGTTTCGTGCAATCCTTTTATATTAAGTTTTATAGTTCCAGGTTCAGAAAACACGTTATTAGATTTCTTTTATATTTCTATGTAAAAACACACATTTCGCCAGTTATGTTTAGGTCCCATGTAATAGGGGGCGAGCCTATTGCCATCAACCGGGCACAAATCCAGACTCCAGGCTGCTACTGAGAAATTCCAGATAAAAAAACCCAATAACACGTAGCCCGACCTGGGAATCGAACCCAGAACCTCATGCTCAGCAGTAGCGATACGCTAGGAGAGGTCCACATTGGAGGTCTAGAATGTCTACGCTAGGATTTAGAATGTCCACATTGGAGGTCTAGAATGTCTACGCTAGGAGGTCTAGAATGTCTACGCTAGGAGGTCTAGAATGTCTACGCTAGGAGGTCTAGAATGTCTACGCTAGGAGGTCTAGAATGTCTACAATGTCTACGCTAGGAGGTCTAGAATGTCCACATTGGAGGTCTAGAATGTCTACGCTAGGAGGTCTAGAATGTCTACGCTAGGAGGTCTAGAATGTCTATGCTAGGAGGTCTAGAATGTCTACGCTAGGAGGTCTAGAATGTGTACGCTAGGAGGTCTAGAATGTGTACGCTAGGAGGTCTAGAATGTCTACGCTAGGAGGTCTACAATGTCTACGCTAGGAGGTCTACAATGTCTACGCTAGGAGGTCTACAATGTCCACATTGGAGGTCTAGAATGTCTACGCTAGGAGGTCTAGAATGTCTACGCTAGGAGGTCTAGAATGTCTACGCTAGGAGGTCTAGAATGTCTACGCTAGGAGGTCTAGAATGTGTACGCTAGGAGGTCTAGAATGTCTACGCTTGGAGGTCTGGAACCAGGTGCTGAATGCATGCTTACAGTTTGCGCACTGGTTAAACATTTATCCTGTATAGCATACACCAAATTGGGTCTGCAAAGGAATGAAAACACCTGATACTATTGTTTTATTGTGAATCTGTGCATTGAGATTGACTCTGATCCAAATCAGTTCGGTTCTTCCGCCGTGACGGACTGTACTTAAACCAGACTACGAAAAGATTTTTTTTTACTGATAACCATACACCCAGATAATTTATTATTACAAGCTTTTGTTTAGTTATTTTTGCATTTTGTCTATACAATATTACTTTACTAAGACATGGAGCTGATCTGATGATGGAGCTGGAAGGTGGTCATGGTAACTCTATTATAAAACGACGCAACGTCAACAAGTTTGGGTTCATTTAGTTAAGTGTATAGCAAAGACTCTGGATCAAGACCAATGCAATAACAACTCATTTGTTAACTTGGCTCAGTAGTTTGACTGTACCAAGGAACTAACTTACTGCGCTTCGTAATCCATTCTCCGTAAGCCGTAGGCTAGCAATAAGAGTATACTTAAACATAAACGTTTCAGATCGTGAATTATGTTTTATAGTCTTAATAAAAATGATTTCCACAGGTAATGGCACTGCTTCAGTCCACTCGCGACGTGTCTCCGGAGCCCCCGCCGGGCGACGCGGCGCAGTCGGCGCCCGAGGCCGGCTCGCCCGCGGCCCCGGGCCTGGCTCCCGGCCCCGCCCCGCCGGGCCCCGCGCCGGCCGCGGCCCCTGCGGCCCCGGCCCCGGCCCCCGCGCCCGCGCCGCCCGTGCGCATCGTGCTGCCGTCGCCCACGCGCTCGCAGCCGCCCAAGCTGTTCCTGGCCAAGCCGTCCCCGATCAAGTCGGACCCCATCAAGCCCATGCAGGCCACCAAGCTGGCGCGGCCGGCGCTGGGGCCCAGCACGGCGGCCGTGGCGGCGCGGCGACGCGACGAGTCGGAGGCGGACGACTCGCCGTACTCGCCGGGCTCCAGCGACTTCGGCGACCTGTTCTCGCCGCCGCCGGGCGCGCGCGCCGGCTTCGACGCTCTGCTGGAGCGGGCCCGGCGCAAGCCGCGCGGGGCCGCCGCCAAGGTGCCCGTGAAGCTCAGCCGCAGGAAAGGTACGCCCGCGCCCGTCCCGGCCCCGCCCCGCCCCTTCCGGCCCTGCCCCTCCCGGTCCCGCCCCGTCCCCTCCCCGCCCCTCCCCGCCGAGCGGCGCGAGCTCTCGTTATAACACTGTTTCCGTCGACAGGTAAAACGCAGGTGGGCGTCAAGATCGACGAGGACAACCTGAAGATCCTGGACGACCTGCCCAGCTCCGCCGTCGAGATGCAAGTGAAGAGCAAAGTGAGCAATCACGCTGTTTATGTGTGTGATCGATTTTTTTATTTCGTTACTTAGTTAGAATTTCCTGCGTGTGCATGCTACACTTGATAGACCTCATTTTTGTTTGTAATCGCTATCTCGAGACTACAGCTGGCGATGTGTTGCAGTTCCTGAAGAAGCTGAACCGCCAGGAGCGCGTGGTGGAGGAGGTGAAGCTGGTGCTGAAGCCACACTATAACAAGAAGCACGTCACCAAGGACGAGTACAAGGACATCCTGCGCCGCGCCGTGCCCAAGGTACCAATTATTTTCTATTGAATATTGACCCTGACAGTTCTTGAACCCATTTTAGATGTCCTGAACGCGTTTAGCCACATTCGTGAAATCAGCACTAAGGGGTTTTTCATACCAACAATAAAAGTCATCAAATAAATGGCATGTGCTAAAGTGGCCCGATGAGTTATATTTTTCTTGGGTTTTTCACAGCGTCAGGACACTGACCTGCAAATTGCAATAATACATCATACAACCTGTTGTATGATATCATCAAAACAACTCTCAATAGAATTAACCTCAAAAGGTCATGATTTCATGATAGCTTTTGATAGAGTAAATGGAACTTGGAGAGTTGTTTTGATAACTAGCATTTGATAGAGATTTTGCATAAATACTTGTAATGTTAAACATTGTTACGCACACGAAGCTTGCGCTACAGCGGTAAATCGGTACAGCGGCATGGTAGACTGCTGGGCCGCTTTGACTGCCATGACGATATCAGTTCATTCCTTATCCATTAATTAGTACTGGAACAAAATGTTGTTTCTGTCTTCCACATAGACAAATACACAATATAAAAAGGCAATACCGATAGAATCGTGTTAATACAAGTTATTAACTAACTATCCATGCGCAAAACTTCATCCAAATCCGTTCAGCCGTTTTTGCGCCAATTATTTTTGACTTTGTTATTATTTAATTATACGTAAATATTCATAAGTTTAACCTAATTCTTAGTTCTATGTAATTCAGCCTAATTTTATTATTGTATGTGTAATTACTAGGATTGACCGATAACTTGTATGTGTGGTGCTAACTGATATAAGTTGGTTATGAATAAATAAATAAATACATAAGTATTCTGTAAATACATATTTTCTTACGCTTTTTGTAATGTGCAGGGTAGAGTCAGGTTGTATGTTGAACAAAATATGATTCGCGACTGTAACAAGTATGAATTTACTGAAATATAATCATTAAAATATATCCCTCTAAATTCATATAATCCCATTGAATGAATCCATTCAACGGGGCATTTCAGCCAATAACGAAATCAAAACTGTACCTGTCATTTCCCCCTCAGTGTTGCTCAGTTATTATCAGAATGCGCACATCTCGGCTGGCTGTTTGACGGCGACGTGTGTGTGTATATATAAATGACGTCCTGAAAACAAGTAATGAGTATGCTAAACAAAGTGCCGTCTCGTGGTTCCAGATCTGTCACAACAAGACGGGCGAGATCAACCCGGCCAAGATCCAGGCGCTGGTGGAGGCTTACGTGAAAAAGTTCAGGAAAAAACATAAACTGGGACTAGTGTAGTGACGCTAGTAATAGTTGTATACATAGTGTAGCATAGAGGGGCGGGGGGGGGGGGGGGGGGGCGCTCACATGTTCTAGCAGAATATTGTAATTATAATTTATGTATGGACGATCTATTTTACTTAAACGTTTATTTAAATAAATAGTATTTAATTATGAATTTAATATGGTATTGTTTGTTTTTGATCTGATCTCCGTCGAGTCATAAATGCGTTAATATTAAGATGGATAATTTATGTGAATCAACATCGCAATTTCTAACGGAATGACTGTGTTAAATTAAATGAATAATTCATTTCAATTTCACTTAAAATTAAAAAAAACAGAGTTGTCTAATATCGTGTTAATGGTGCATAGCAATGATGAAGTCCTAAAAAAAATACAATCAATCGAAATCTGTCATGTCCATGTTTTTTTTTCCATTAACTCTCAGAAAAAGACGAGAGATGTCCGTGTCTCAAGTATTAATACAGAGTGGCAGGCACATCGAAGCGCAAACTGAAACCATGAATTCAGCACATGACTCTAGACCTCCTAGCGTAGAAGTTGTCGTTGGTTATAAAATAATAATAAACTGCCGTTTTATAGAAATGTGCAATTCCTACGCGGTAAAAAGGTATGGAACAGCGTATTTTTTTTTATAATGTACGTTTCACTTCAACGTTCAGAATCATGTACTGAATCCATGGTAACAGATAGCTCGTCCAATAACCCTGCCACCCTGCATAGTCATCGTTGTAATAGTGAATAGTTTAGCAACGGGCAGGTCCCATGATTACCATCCCATCACACTACGAAAAATAGCCCTGAAAAACGGTCATCCAGTTTTTATTAATTCCATCAATAGAACACATCATTTTAAAAGTAAGAGTATAACACTCGTGCGCCAGTGCTTCAGATGTTAGAATGGACTCCTGCGTCGGCGCGGCGCGACCGTATAAAGGTACTTGATAAAGATTTAATTATAACTTGATTGATTCTTCAGTATCCTCAGTCCGATGCCTGCTAAGTAAGATACCAGCTGAGATTTCCTGACAAGATTCTCCATTTGCCCAGTCAATTGGGTCGTCTTTATTAACATTCCACTTTGTTGTTCCACCAAGTATGTACTAATTATGTTGAAGCCACCATCAGTAATGAAGTCTCGTAGAGCTGGCGTCACATCACGGCCTGGCCTGTAAGGGCTGGCGCACACTTGTAAGGGCCGCAGCAGGTGTCGGCGCGCGGGAGGCGCTGGCCTGTAAGGGCTGGCGCACACTTGTAAGGGCCGCAGCAGGTGCCGGCGCGCGGGAGGCGCTGGCCTGTAAGGGCTGGCGCACACTTGTAAGGGCCGCAGCAGGTGCCGGCGCGCGGGAGGCGCTGGCCTGTAAGGGCTGGCGCACACTTGTAAGGGCCGCAGCAGGTGCCGGCGCGCGGGAGGCGCTGGCCTGTAAGGGCTGGCGCACACTTGTAAGGGCCGCAGCAGGTGCCGGCGCGCGGGAGGCGCTGGCCTGTAAGGGCTGGCGCACACTTGTAAGGGCCGCAGCAGGTGTCGGCGCGCGGGAGGCGCTGGCCTGTAAGGGCTGGCGCACACTTGTAAGGGCCGCAGCAGGTGCCGGCGCGCGGGAGGCGCTGGCCTGTAAGGGCTGGCGCACACTTGTAAGGGCCGCAGCAGGTGTCGGCGCGCGGGAGGCGCTGGCCTGTAAGGGCTGGCGCACACTTGTAAGGGCCGCAGCAGGTGTCGGCGCGCGGGAGGCGCTGGCCTGTAAGGGCTGGCGCACACTTGTAAGGGCCGCAGCGCATTACAAAATTTCTCCCGCATCGCTGTCGTTATATTTGTATGAACCATCGCACAGCACAGGGGGGATCGCACCGAGCTTCATAGTATTGATATGCTATGCGATTGCTGTAATGTGCGGTTAGCTTAATACTGCACTTACTACTAATAAAGAGTCGAGTTCGACGAGTGTGCTAGGAGAAGTCGTGTCCTTTCTTGTGTATCGGGTGCTCCCAGCTTTGTACATTAGAGAAATTAAAGTAAAACTAGATAATAAAACATTGCTTGGTATCATGTTAAGCTATCACACAAAAAATGTATTATAGACTTCATGGTCGAGTTCGTATTTAGACAACGTACGTATGTATAGATTCTGGAAATCCGAGTCTAAAATAAGATAAGACGATTTTTATAAAAAACAGTATTGCCAATGTAGTAGTAATACTGCCTTATCCTTTTCACTGCCACCGAAGTGATAGGACTACACGAAATCATGTACTCATTAATTATGTAAAGAGAATTCCAAGAACCTGTATAAAGCACGGCTCGAGTGAACATTTATAAATAACTGGCTTCTCAGATTAGCTGAGGTCAATGCCTAACAGTGTACATAATTCTCTAATTTCATAGTCCAATTTAATTAACTAGCCTAACGTTACATTAAGTAGTTCTAATTGTTTACAGCAGTTATGTTTGTTGTAGTTTCTCGTAGCCATACAATAGAATAAGATGAAGAGCGAGTGAAGAAGAGATGAGTTGCTCGCCTCGACCCGAAACTCGCTATCCGGCGGGCGAGTCCTCGCTTACGACGCATGTTTGCCTTGAAAAGTTTTTAATGACATGAACTATGATTAAACAGTATGGAGATTAAAAGTACAGTGGATTGCATTTATAACGACCTTGGTTGTAGCGACCATTTAGCTATAGGGACGTTAAATCTTCCCTTGAATTTAAAGCACACTTTAGTACAAAATCCATTTGGCTATAGCGACTTTGAATATAACGCCCCGAGTTCGGGTGTAGCGACTGTTTTTAATGAATAATTTGTAACAAATTCCTAGAAATCCCATGCAGATATTGCGACCGGAGTCGGCCGCCAAAGACACAAAGAGCTATCTTATCTTTTGTTTACATCACACAGATGGTCAGCAACTGTGGAGGCCTTTACATTTTGTTTATAGATATTAGCTAAGTAGGTTAGTAGTTTATAAGGTTCAGTTGCAAAGTGATATTCTGAGTAGCAACTTTGTTTAGTGAACTTTTGAAATATTTATGGCTCATTCAAGCACATTCACTTTAAAAGGCGGAAATCATTTAAAATTTTAAATGTGCCAGTGAATAACAGTGAATAACCTATGTGTGCAAATATTTTCAACACGTTGTGTCTGTATTTTCTCTTTATCTTTGCTTGTAACGACTTTCGGATATAAAGACGAAATTAGAGTGGTTCCTTCATTGTCGTTATACCCGAAATCCACTGTATTTCATATTTTTTTTGTATTAAAATTCGTGCGAGTTGTTCAAATAATGTTATATTAGATATATGAAATAAAAGAAAGATATATTTTTACAATGTTTTATTTCTAAATTACAAACATAAAAAAAAACTTAAAGGACAGCATTGTCATGTGTTGTTATTCTGCCAATTGTTATTGTCATGGTGATAACTTTAGATAGTAGTGGAGCTGACTGCATGAACAACAACTCGATATAGGAAGCTTGGATTTATCGAGGCGCAAGGAACTCGCTAAAAGGACTACACTACTGAAATATAATAGTTGATTACTGGTGAGTGCATCGCTCAGACGGCGGGCGCGAAGCCGATGCGCTTGGCGGCCACGTCGAACTCTGTGTAGTACTTGCCGATGAACACGTCGCCCAGGATCCACAGCGGGCCGTTGGGCGGCGGGATGTCCAGCCCCATGAAGCCCGACAGACACACCGTCTTGCCAAACTGCGTCACCTGCGCACACATACGAGGCTTACTCTCCGGGCTGACATTGACCCTGTTGTTAATAGGGCACCTACCCCCTTTATTAATAAACCCGGAGTAAAGTTATGATAACTTGAAAAATGTAGCCATGTAAAAATCTTTTTACAAATAAACAACCAACTTAACACTAAAGTGAAAAACTTTAATTTCGGAAGTCGATTTTGTTCTGGCGATTTTTGCCACCAACTTCTGAAATAAGTTATTTTTTCACTGTAGTGTTTTTTCGGAAACCAACGGTTTTTCTTTGTAAAAAGTTTTTATTTGTCACAGCTGTAGTACCTACCCCACAAAAGTCGTTTATCACTTCTTATGCAAATTATAACATTAACAACAGACACAATGTGGATTAAACACGTACTATTGAAGCTAACTCAAACACTAGGGGGTTTATTCATAAATGATGAAGACGTTTAAACGTCAAAAATGTATCGTTAAATAGTCACTAGTCATTACTTAACCACAAAGCTCGCGCATTTAATTTGTTACGACTATTCTTCATCATCATCATTTCAGCAGAAAGATGTACACTGCTGGACATAGGCCTCTCCCAAACAGCTTCGACCGGTTCTATGTTTCCCGCATACAGCGGATTCCTGCGGCCTTCACAAGTTTGTCGGTCCTCCTTGTCCAATGCTACGTCTTCCGGTAAGCGGTCGCCCCTCAGAACCTTCCGGCACCATCGGCGATCTGTTGCGAGCAATGCCACTACCCAGTGTTTGGTTATCCTTGGGGCTATGTCGGTAACCTTGGTTCTCCTGCTGATCTCTTCATTTCTGATTCGATCATGTAGGGAAACTCCAAGCATAGCCCTCTCCACTGCCGTTTGGGTTACTTTAAACCTTCAAACTCAAAGCATTTATTTCAATTAAATCATTTACAGGCACTTTTGAATTGTCAAGGAGTCGTTCAGTCAGAAATATGAAGCTAGCTGCCCATTCCAAAGCCTATGGAGAAGAACGGGCAAGAAACTACATGGACACTCTTTCAAAAAATATTATTGTTACAAATATATTAGTATCATCGATTAATGTTGATACTATAAGTGAGAACGATGTACAAAAACCGTACACGTTAAAAGCGTCCAGAGTGCAGCAAAACAATTAAAACAATCCAAAAAAATAAATTGTTAATATAAGCCGTGGCAGCTAAGTGATGACCAGTCCCAACTGACGGCGCACGGCATGATCGTGAACGACATGACGCATGGATCAGCACCATTCAGCTCAACCATTTTGAAGGGAGCTAAATGATCCAACACACGCACCGCCGTCAGCGAGACATTCGAGTGAGCATGACATTACCCGGTAAATGGTAGCTCTATAGTACAAAGTACTCACATCTGTGCAATGCATCTATATAATAAAAAGGAGATTGAGTTTATATAATGCAAATATATTCTTACAATCTTCAGCAGCTCCAACAGTATTTCAAATGTCAATTAATTAGATGTGGTGTGGCGCAGGACAAGCATTAAGCCAGGTATTTTTATCAGTGATGTAATCCCCTAACTCATAATATGCCTGCCTGAATAGTGTGAGTTTTACAAAGGATTTGAATTTCGTCTCATTCAGTTGAAGTATGTGGGGAGGTATTTTATTGTAACATTTTAAACAGTACCCCATGAAAGACGAGTATATTTTAGCCAGTCTGAAACCTGGTTGAACTAATAGGTCCCGATTTCTTGTATTATAATTATGTCTTTCACCCTCTTTTACTGTAGAGACGTAATTTCTTCTTACGTACATGTTTTCATAGATGTATGGACAAAGTACCGTCATGATGTAAATCCATGCGTAAGACAGGAGGAGTAATCTATTGGAGTCGCTAATCTGTTTTCTAACATCTCATAGCTTCTTTTTGTTGCCACTTGCGTTCTCAATCTAATTTTTTTCATGGTTTCCTTTAGCTTTCTTCAGTACAGAAGTGCAGAAGTTTCTATAACGCTTGAATGTTGTGTGAAGTATTTCGTCCCTCTTTAACTTTTTATACAGATTATCGCTGTTGTGCATGCATTTTAAAAGCCCATTTGTAATCCACGGCTTACTGACTAGTTTCCCTTTAGGTATTTTTACTACGTTGGAGTTATCGTTTATAGCACTTGACAGACAACTTACTAGCAAATCAGTTGCTTTATTTACATCACTGCAATTTAGGATGATTTGAAAATCTGACTTACGTAGTGCTAAGCCTAGGTTATCATAATCAATACGGTGAATAATTTTATTAGAATACTCTAGCTGTGACTTGTGAGCAAGGTCAAAGCTAATGGCCACACTCTCGTGATCAGTAATTGATGATTCGACCACAAAGCAGGTAGCCTTCAATCTAGTCTTAACCATGATGTGATCCAGGCACGTTTTTCCATGGATTGGTAGTACATGACCTGGCAGATATATCTTGCTTTATAGTATAAAGACTTTCAGTCTGGGATTTTCCAAAGTTTTTAAGTAATCATATTACAACAAATCCTATTACAAAATCATCTGGTGTTTTTCTCTTTCGTACTGATATATTTCTAGACTCACTCTGTATTCCCGAAAGTTGATAAGTCAGGCTGAGATCTACTAGTTCCAGTTTTGTTACCAACGCCATCATAGTTCGTAGTTGTATTTGTAGGCGAACGTAAGAGACTTATGTTCTCAGAGTACAAAAATGTATTTTCCGCTCCGCTAAGTTAATATGTGCACAACTCTAATGATGCTTACGCACACTGCTGTAGGCTGGTTTCGTCTCGCAGTCTAACGTCCACTGTCAACATTCACTTGTTCGGAATTGGAAAGATGACTTATATTAAAAATGTTCATAAAAATAGTGTAATTTCAAAGAAGGCATAGTAAAAATGAGATAATCGAAAAAAACTGTTAAATCGGTGTTAATTTGAAGAAGATACACGCTTTAAAAGTTTATGGAGGGGATTATTGCCGTCCTTGTCGCGCGGTACTGACAAAGTACCGCGCTAGTATGAAGTTGCATTGTCATGACGTCACTTCTACGTTATTGCTGTCCTTGTCTAACAATTTTCTTAAAACGTTTGTAACTTGGCAATTTTTTAAGCTTTTACACTTTTTGTAATACAGTTTGCGCTATTTGGATATAAACGTCTTATGAGGCAAAAATTAAAAAATTGTCATCATCCCAATTATGCTATGTTCGTTGCAGTATTAGGTGTAATTTTGAATGACAACTATATTTTTTAACTTGCAAAAAAGAAAACGTAAACACGTCCGTTCACTACGCAGACTACGCTACTCGGTGGAACATCTATTTGAAAAAAATGCTTTGACTTTCACCTTTATGTCAATTAATTTAAATGTCAATAAAGGAACATGTACTATAAGTTCAAATAGGTTTCTATTATTTTAGGTTTCCGAATGTAAATAATGTAGAACCTGAAAAGTGGATACGGTTTGTTCAAACAAAATGTAGAGAAGAAAATTTACTGCCATCTGCTTTGTAAAAATTATACTCAAAGCATTTTAAACGAGGGTACATCTACTTCGGAGACAGGTCGATCAATTTAGAAAAAAAGGATCGTTACCTTGTACTAAAAGTGAAGGGAGTTTTTGATTTTTCGGAGTAGTTGAAGCTATACATTTCCAATATAAGCTGACTTCTCATTGTACGAAAATTGTATACAATGCGAAGTCAGCTAAAACGGGAAATACGATACGGTGTGTGTGGATCTGTCGCCGTGTGTACTATTTTACAATTCACTATGTATTCGAGTTTGCGACGAAAACAACGTCCTGGGAGTTTGTTATTGATTTTAAAAAATCGTCAATGGATGGTAGGTCTGACGTTGGGGACACAGATGACACAGGTGGCACGACAGCCCATGCTATCTCGCTATCATTCGTCGGTCGATCGTCAGGTAAATGAAATTTGAACGTCCGTGTAACCAATACCTGCAGTATGAACGTTATTGACTTTGATGTTTTGTACGTACGCATGGAAGTTGTCATACATGCAATCAATCAATCCCAGCTCAAAATTCATTAAGTGGGGGGAGGGTTGTACTCACGCGCAGCACGTAGTCGGTTCCCTCGAGCGTGAACTTGGTGCCGGCGATGGTGAAGGAGACGACCGGCAGCTGGGCGACGAGCGAGCAGTCCACCACGTACTGACCGAACGCCATCGGCGTCGCGCCCAGCGCCTTGTTGAGTGCCTCCACCTCCGCGCTGGGGCCCGCGATCAGCGACGTGCCCGTGTCGGCGATGGCCGCGCAGCCCTGCGGCACATGCGTGTGTGAGTAGTGAGGGCAGTGCTGTGTGTGTGCGACGTGCCCGTGTCGGCGATGGCCGCGCAGCCCTGCGGCACATGCGTGTGTGAGTAGTGAGGGCAGTGCTGTGTGTGTGCGACGTGCCCGTGTCGGCGATGGCCGCGCAGCCCTGCGGCACATGCGTGTGTGAGTAGTGAGGGCAGTGCTGTGTGTGTGCGACGTGCCCGTGTCGGCGATGGCCGCGCAGCCCTGCGGCACATGCGTGTGTGAGTAGTGAGGGCAGTGCTGTGTGTGTGCGACGTGCCCGTGTCGGCGATGGCCGCGCAGCCCTGCGGCACATGCGTGTGTGAGTAGTGAGGGCAGTGCTGTGTGTGTGCGACGTGCCCGTGTCGGCGATGGCCGCGCAGCCCTGCGGCACATGCGTGTGTGAGTAGTGAGGGCAGTGCTGTGTGTGTGCGACGTGCCCGTGTCGGCGATGGCCGCGCAGCCCTGCGGCACATGCGTGTGTGAGTAGTGAGGGCAGTGCTGTGTGTGTGCGACGTGCCCGTGTCGGCGATGGCCGCGCAGCCCTGCGGCACATGCGTGTGTGAGTAGTGAGGGCAGTGCTGTGTGTGTGCGACGTGCCCGTGTCGGCGATGGCCGCGCAGCCCTGCGGCACATGCGTGTGTGAGTAGTGAGGGCAGTGCTGTGTGTGGCTGCAGTACGGACACTCACGTGTGCGCAGAAGGTGTGCGCGGCGACGTGCACGGCGTCCATCGCGAACTGCCAGTAGGTGGCGCGCTGCACGGGCACGTACGTGAAGTTGCCGCGGTAGTGCGCGGGGTCGGAGCCGCCCAGGATGATCTCACCGCCCTGCGCCGCGCTGGGGTCCCTGCACAGCGAGACGGTTTTTTATTATATTTAGCTCACAAACATTCCACTACACAAATTTAATAAGTTGTTTTTCTTACTGAAAAAAGCCTATTTAAAATTGCGTGGTATGCAGAATACTCTCAAATTTTGTCATTGTCCGTCATAGGCACTCAATTTGTTAAATGACACTACAAATTGGCATTTACAGGTACGTTTTCTGGTAAATCCGTTTACATTTTCAGCAGACACTTGGTAGCGGAAGAGACCGTCATGTAACGCTCGAGAGGCAACATAGTGGTACAGTAATGCGAAGCGTGTGGTTACCTGTTGAGGTAGAAGGAGAAGACCGGCTGGACGAGCCCCTGCGCCACCATGTTGTCGAACACCGGCGTCACGCCATCCACGGAGATGCTGCAACCAACACCGCACACTCAGTACCGCATACTCATTTTATCTAGAGGTTAATCGGCTAACCTATAACCGGTAACAAGGTCGCTACATCTAAGCATGTTACCAATTTTACCCATTTAACATAACATCACGCCTTGTTTCCCCGAAGGGTTGGGCAGAGGTCACACACCGTATAGTACCCGGCAGAGGCAGAGGTCACACACCGGAGGTATAGTACACCCACATTTCGCCAGTTATGTTTAAGTCCCATGTAATAGGGGGCGAGCCTATTGCCATCTACCGCGCACAAATCCAGACTTCGGGCTGCTGCTGAGTAATTCCAGATAGAAAAACCCAATAACACGTTGCCCGACCTAGGAATCGAACCCAGGACCTCATGCTCAGCAGTAGCGATTGCGACCACTAGACCAACGAGGCAGTTTACCCATTTAAATTTTATCAAAATGCGTTCAGTAGTGTAGGCGTGAGAAGGTAATACAGACTATAAATTCGAAAGTAACTCTAATTTCGAATTTATTATATTTAGTATGGACTAGTATGTATTATCTTACTAGCACTTCGCCTTCGTCCGCGTGGATTTCGTATTATCTCCTACAAAATATGGAAATATGCTTTTATTACACCCGTGCATAAGGGGTCTAAAACCGAGATTACTAATTATAGGCCTATATCCAAGCTGTGCATTCTAGCTAAAATATTTGAGAGGATTGTCTACAACCAATTATATTCCGCCCTTGCTAGCTCGTTCAGTTCCTTTCAGCACGGATTTTTAAAAGGGCGGTCTACCACTTCTAACTTGATTTTATTTAATGATTTCATTACGGATGCTATGGATAATGGTAAGCAGGTCTATGTGGTTTACACAGATTATAGCAAAGCATTTGATCGGATCGACCACGATACCTTGATAAAGAAGCTAAGCTATATGATATGGGCATCCGTGGGGACCTCCGAGGTGGTTTTCTTCTTACATTGATAACAGGTCACAAGCAGTGGTACTCAATAATTATATGTCAAGTTGGGTAAACGTGCCCAGCGGAGTGCCTCAGGGTTCGTTCTCGGTCCTGTTTTTTTTGTAGTCTATGTGATCGACATCGATCAGTGCCTCTATTCATCCAAACTTTTATGCTTTGCCGATGACATGAAAATCTTTGCCACTATTTTAACGATCGAAGATAGACTAGCACTTCAGGCTGACTTGCATCGGCTTGAAGAGTATTGTCGGGTTAATAAACTTGATCTCAACCCATCTAAGTGTTCGGTGATCACCTACACTAGGAAACGTGCAGTCCTAGCCACTACTTTGGCCGGCCAGATCTTACCAAGGTGTAATACTATTCGTGACTTGGGCGTCCACCATGATAGTAAGTTAGTTTTTGACACACACATTGATGCAATTGTCAAAAAAGCCTCTAAAATACTTTGGTTCAAAATACGTCTCTCTAAGTGTTTTAGTGATGTATTAAAAATATAGATGCACTACAAATATTGTATTGCACTTTTGTTAGAAGTCAGCTAGAGTATGCGTCTCAGATTTGGAATCCACGGTATCTTATATACATTGACCGTTACCGACCAAATTTTAATGAGATATGTAAGGAATTTGATTTTGATCCATTCACAGTTAGCTTGTATTCGGCCAGAAGGTGCTAAGTCTCAATGTTTTTAAGTAGCGGTAGGTTTTATTGTTCTGTTTTTGTTTTCATTATTTTCTCCTTTACTTCAGTCATTAAATTGTAAAACTATTATTTATATAGCTTCTTAATTTAAATAGGGCGATGTGTTTTTTGTTTTTGTGCTCACACCATAATTAACTATTATCAGTCTATACGTGAGGATTTGTAATTGGCTTCCTGGTGGCTATGGTCCCCTTTTTTGTTTGGTTTTAGCTGTAAATCCTCCATGTACTATAAATAAATATTAATAAAAATGTAGCACCCCTCCACCCCCTTTAACCGGTAGTTTTGGAAAATTAATGATTAAAATATTTTTACTTCCTTTGGCTTAACCCACACACGCAGTGAAATCCTCCCTCAAACACTTTATTACCCCTTTTGCTAATCCATTGCCATAACGAGTACGCGACGATACGAGTTACCTATCATAAGTTCGAAAAATATTCGATCGAATTTCATTTCACCTAAAACTTTTCAGACTATTATCGTTTCGTTTTTTTTTTACTTCATCGAAGTCACGTCTGGCACTGTATCATTTGACCTATTATCACTTCGATTTTTTTCGTTACTCCGACGTTATTTTGGTCGAAAAACTTTTTAGCGAAGTTACACTTAGCTGAAATAACATTTGTTAGAAGTATTATGTTTCTTTCACCGGCCGTATAGATTAAGGCAGCAGGATCTAATTTCATAATTTATTATTTATATGTGTGATAAAAAACAAAAGTGGTTTTAAGTGGTCCCGATAAGAAAATGCAAACACGTTAGGCAGGCACGCAACATGCAGCACTGTCGCTGTCACGGCTCCGGCGCTGCGGGGTTTGGGCGGCCCCACGCGACCAGCATTTTGTTAGTAGCAGATGTCACCTCCGCAGCTTCGTCTCGCTGGCCGGCCAGCCTCAGCCGCGGCGGCGGGCCTTCAAAAGCAGATGTCACCTCCGCAGCTTCGTCTCGCTGGCCGGCCAGCCTCAGCCGCGGCGGCGGGCCTTCAAAAGCAGATGTCACCTCCGCAGCTTCGTCTCGCTGGCCGGCCAGCCTCAGCCGCGGCGGCGGGCCTTCAAAAGCAGATGTCACCTCCGCAGCTTCGTCTCGCTGGCCGGCCAGCCTCAGCCGCGGCGGCGGGCCTTCAAAAGCAGATGTCACCTCCGCAGCTTCGTCTCGCTGGCCGGCCAGCCTCAGCCGCGGCGGCGGGCCTTCAAAAGCAGATGTCACCTCCGCAGCTTCGTCTCGCTGGCCGGCCAGCCTCAGCCGCGGCGGCGGGCCTTCAAAAGCAGATGTCACCTCCGCAGCTTCGTCTCGCTGGCCGGCCAGCCTCAGCCGCGGCGGCGGGCCTTCAAAACCACCTGCTCCTCAGCTCCGCGCCTACACGTGCTTAACTTAAATACACTACGGGTAGGGCAGACAAGACTACGTGAAGTCGGATTTGCAGCGATTCGTTTCTCTCACAAAATTTTGTGCCACAACTTATTGACTTTTACATCCATGGCATACTAATACCTATGACAGATGATACTTCGATGATCTAAAAATATGTCAAATAATGCATAAAAGTTGTCGGTCAATAGTTTTCGGTAAAATGAAATTCGAACAAAAAAAAAACGGAAAAGTGATCGGTTCCCGGCGATACGACATTGTGTGAAGTACAAAACTGCCATCTCTGTGTTGAAAAATTCGTAATTTAACTGATTTAGAGACAGCTCGTTGAGTATACTTTAGTTATTTTCATAGTGTGATGTCGTACGGTATTCTTTTGTAGGGAAATGCCGCCGATATTCAGACAATTTTTGTTTGTTACAAAAAAAAAGGGCAATTCGTTCAATTTATAAACTAAGTCCCAGACACTCCCTCAGAGACAAATTTAAAGAGATTATTATAATGACTGTGCCTTCTCAGTATATTTATGAAAATCTTTTGTAGGCACATAAAAATATTAATCTGTTTAAAAAATACAGTGATATCCATAATATAAATACTAGGAACGAACACAAATTTGTTGTTCCTACTACCAGGCTCAAGAAAATTGGTGGCTCGTTTAAATGTCAATGTATACGTTTTTATAATAAAATTCCTAGCCACATTCAAGAACTAAGACTTAATAAATTCAAATCTTTTATAAAGCGGAAATTATGGCAGAAAGCCTATTATACTGTCAAAGGCTATATTGAGGACAAGAAGGCTTGGGATTGAGCTGCTCCAATAAGTTAACACAGATACTGTTGATGTATAATTTGCTGATTAACTTTTATTTTTACTTTTTCTATATTCGTACCTTTTTCGATAAACAATGACATCTATATATTTGCTGTTTAAAGTATAATATTGTTTTAATTTGAGGACTGGGTCATTATATTTTTCTTTTTTTCTTTTAAAGTTTCAGGCATTCTTCTCAGAGTAGTCAGATAGGAAACGCAGATCTCATCTAGTTTTTAAAATATGATTGACGTGTAAAAGTGTTTGTAAAAACCTACTTACAGAAATAAAATCATTTATCATTTAACGAACTGTCCGCGTGTTCACAGCAATAATACTCTTAACGTGCCAAACCACTTTTGAACTCTTACTGTGTTAAGGACCATTATACATTATTATTGGATAGCCATTTTAGATTAAGAAAGAATGACAGTAGTGATTTAAACGAACAGTTAACGTTATAGAATTTGCTCCACAGATAAGAGGCTTTGCAGAGCAACCTGCAAAGCCTGTGTGTGAGCCAAGTGTTGAGCTGTGCAGCTCAGCACTGATAGGAGCTAAACGATTCGACGAACATTACCAAACCAAGGACATTTGTGTAGGCCGCAAAAATTACTCTAACTGCCAGACCATGACTAAAACTAATAAAAAATGCATTTAAAAAAAACTACAAATCCTCAATGTCTTCACATTCACAATAATTAAAATAGCATAACACTTTACAAAGTAAATTTATATGTCATTGTATACATAAAGTCCATAAATGTCAAAGTGTAAATTAAAATCCGAAAATAATCTTGGTCATATCATATGAGGACCATGTAGACTGGAGTCTGAAATGGTCTTTTGAGGAAAGAACCACATGGATTTGAGTGGACCTGTCCAGTCAGTGCACGCATTTGTCAATCATCGTGCAGCTCAACTCAGAACTAAAGGAGCTCAACAATTAAATACCTAAATGATAACAAGCTCGGACTGCTTCGTTTGTCAAATGGCCGCAAGCTCTACTGCTGAGCATAAGGCCCTGGGTTCGATTCCCAGGTCGGGCAAAGTGTTACATTAGGTTTTTCATTAGGAATTTCTCAGTAGCAGCCCGGAGTCTGGTTTTGTGGCCACTGGTGGCAACAGGATCGCCCCCTGTTACATGGGTGGGGCGAATACATACATAACCGACGAAATGTCGGTGTACATAGGTACTGCTTAAGCCTTTGGGATTACAGGCGATGTAAAGTTATGTGTTTACAAATGTACAGTCAGTTGTGTGTTTTAATTATTGTGAATGTGAAGATATTGTGTTTTTTTAGTTAGTTCTGTCCTCAAAATACCATTTCAGACACCAATCTACATGATCTTCACACCTTCTGAGTTTGTTTCAGGCTTTTTTCTTAGAGTAGTCAGATAGAAAACGCCGAACTCATCTAGTTTTTAAAATATGATTGACGTGTAAAAGTGTTTGTACTAACCTACTTACAGAAGTAAAACCATTTATCATTATAACGTAAGCTAAGTGAAGGTGCGGTTGACCGTAATAATATTCAGTGCAGTCCGGCAGGTACCAGTTGCACTACTAACAACTGCGACCACATAAAGGGGATGTCAAAGTCAAATAGCTACCATAGACACACCCTGCACCCGTACCCACGTTTGGTTACCTGCTGAACGCCATGCCGAGGATGCCGTCGAACTTGGCGGCCACGAAGGCCAGGCCGGGCTCGGACATGGCCTCCGCGAACGTCTGGCCGCGCACCGTGATGCCGCCCACCTGCACAAATACACTTCAATCAGCAAATCGCAGCTTTTGACATGAGTTTGTTACTTACGAAATATTTCATAGAAAAATCTGTGGAGTCGTCTTTGGAAACGCAATACCTTACCTTGTGAGGTCAGAAACCGGGTGTAAATCTGATAAGTTTTTTATTAGCTATCAATAGTGGTAGCAGCTGCAGATGTAATTAGCTATCAAAAGTGGTAGCAGCTGCAGATGTACATAGACATACGAGGGGGTAACATAGAAAAATAAAAATAATTTTAATGGAATTTACGGGTTTTTTAATGCCGATACCGAGAGTACATTGAACGCCTCTCGTAAGTCAATCTGTGGTGGTGACGTCATGCTGTTAGCAGTGTACTCACGATGACGTCATCCTGCGAGAGGAACCCGGACAGGCTGCCGGAGCCGTAGTGGATGGCGAACTCGGTGCCGTTGGCGCGGTACGTGCTCGACTTGGTGCTGTCATACTTGTTGTGTAGCACTGCAATACAAGAACACCGTCATTTTTGTTCTAAAATATATTTTAAAAGTGTCTTTCTTATTTTAGGGTGTCGCTTTAAACCAGCAATAGCGCACGTCATGAGACTCATATAGGCACATAACTTCATAAGGTTAAAAGTATAATCCACATAATTTCTCAGTCAGCAAGGAACGCATTTCTCTTAAACATATATCATAGCACTGACACTCATTGTTCCGCTCGGGAGTTGATTGCCCTTCTTATAGTACTTTGTACCTAAAAAGTTGATGTTCCAACCATTATTTGAAACGTGACACATTACGAGATCCGGTGCAACTCGAGCATTTCGAGCCACATTCATTATTCAAACAACCGGTCAAGTGCTAGCCTTATTAATAACTACATTATGTTATTAACTTTGTTCGACGCCTTTCATTCATTCTCTCAATATAATCAGACAATCTAAGCATACCATATTAAAAAATATATAATTATAGTAATCGTATAAACCGAATGTTGACTTAAAAAAAGTAAGATTATGACAGAGTATTGCTACCATTTCGAGTGATGCGGCCGGTCACAGCGAGTCACGTCACGTGGACGCGCAACAAGCGCGCAAACTTCTGTTCAAAATCTAAATCAAGATCCAATTTTGGATCAGCGCATGTGTATACATATACATATACTAACGGCAAGCGATGTTGGTGAAGTGGCACTTCTTGGACGGCACCCACAGGTTGGAGGAGCCCGTGTCGAACACCACCTTGAAGGTCTGAGGCGGCGCGCCGATCGTGATGGGCCCGTAGTATTGCGCCTGTCACACACAACCCTAATCACCATACGATACATACACACTGCCTGCCTTATTTATTCATAAATGGTCAAAAAAAAATAGCTAGCGACACCTCGCAGGTGTGATATCTAAACATCATAAAACAAAAAAAACCTACGAGAATATTTTTTTGAGGTCAACGACCGCGGCTGTTGTAGTTACTTGAAGCCACCAGCTTACCCATACGTGATGTTAAACACGTAAAAAACTGATTTTTCAATTCTTTTTCAGCGGTCGTTGACGCAGCATTTGTAATCTGTTTGGGGGCCCCTATGAAGGGTAAAGATTTCTCACAAAAGAAAAAAAAAGCACAAATTAAAATTAATATTTATTCATTATAATTATCTATCTGTCACTTTTTCCAAAAAAAATACAAACAATTCAAATTAAATATAGGGCGACTGGTAATTAGTGACCGATACTTAAAAACATGATTGTACTCATCATAAAAAACAACTTTCCCAAAGAAACGATTTTTATTTACTTTTTATAATTCATAAAATTGTCCATTATAACATTAAGTAATAACGTAACAATAAAAATACACCATCAGCTGTGATTTTATGTAGTGAATAATCCGTATTTACAAACAAAATTAATCAATCCACTTTTACCATGCATTATTCAATCTCTTTTCGCGCGCGCGCAATCATCTGTGAGTCGCTTGACCCCGCACAGCTGATTGAGCGCGCGCGTTCCGTGAGATTGATAAATTGCATGGCAGAAGTTAGCCCTCTGCAAATAGTAAACCCACAGGCTGCACGTGTAAAAGGACTGACAGTACCTATGCTCTGAACAACGTTACTTTTACTTTTTAAGTACACCGTGCAAACCTGCGAGAACATATTACATCTTACCGACAATGCCCTGCGCTCTCTCTCAATGTCAGTACTGTCCTTTAAGTCATCGGTGACCCAGTGCCCCATGTACTTAAATTTAGTAACTCTTTTTAAAGGGGTACCTGCCAAGGAAACTTATGTACGCTTTCATAGTATTTAGTGCCTTAAAAAGCATTCGTTCAGATTTCACTGAGTTGTATCTGATTCCATAAGCGTCCGCATAAGATTCACACATTTCCAAAAGCTTTCTCAATCCAGAGACCGAAGGGCTCAGCAGCACCATATCATTAGCGCAGATTTATTGTTTGTATTAATCCTCACCATATGATTAATACAAACACCATCTATATGACAACCGATCCTGGTGCTACGGAGCTCCTCGATCAGGTCATTAATATAAAAATTAAAAAGACGAGGGGAGGAAAGCCCCCCTTGCCTCACCCCGCAATCCAGCTTGTACTCATCCGAGAGTGCGTCTGCCCATCTAACATGATTTTTCTGCTTAGCATACCAAAAATGCATCAGTACAGACACAATTTCTCTGGGTACACTGGTAGCCTTAAGCTTTACCCATAACTTGTTGTAAGACACTAGGTCAAAGGCTTTAAATAAGTCCAAGAAACAGGTGTGGCGGCATCTACACCGCCACATGCGAACAAACGAATCACACTGTCGTCAGACAAATCCTGCATCGCGCAAGCAGAGTTTACCGCGCAGATAGCATATATACAACTTCCCGACATCAAACATTGGGCGTATGGTTGGATAACCATATGTGGTAACAAAGTCGCGCCCTCTCGTGAGCACCGCGCACATATCTATTCCAGCTGGTAACATATTTTCCTCGTTTCATCCTATCATTGTAGCTACATTCAGCGGCCTCAGAAAGTACCAACACGAAATTGTCATTCATTTTATTTATTATTGACCTGTGTATGGTCACTACACATTTGATCGGCACAGTAGGTAAATTCACTAGGAAAGTCTATGTTCTTTAACTTTGAATTACAGCTATCATGTTACATACCAATCCGTTCCCTATCTCGCTCACCCCATTTTATTTTATTTTCGCGAACCGTGCTAGACGTACTAACCTTAGATTTTAAAATATTAAAATTACATTTAAATAGAATGGGTTAATGATCAGACCAGCACCCTAATTGCGTAATACACAATCAATCGGAATCTGAATCGTTTTGAAACAGATTGCTAATCCATTGCTTCTTAAGTTCGATAAAAATTCTGCTCAACAATATATAGAACGCAATGAATGTTCTTGAACCGTCAAAATCAAACAGATTAGTCGTAATCGTTTACGAAAATGTGTTACGCAATTAGGGTGCTGTATGTATCATACAATACGGAGCTACTTAACACTGAGTGACGCGTAGCTTCAGTGACCACACAGTGATCCAACCATCGCTGGCTACCGTGCGCATCACTAACAAAAGTAAATGTTTCTACGAGGGCTGCACTAAAAGTATCGGGAATGGAATATTTCCACTGTTCCTGTCATATTAAAATCTTTTTAATTGAAAACTCCTTGGTTTTAAAAATCGATTATCATTTATTTATTTTAAAAAAGATTATCGGTCTTGTCACAAGGTTTTGTCAAACTTGTTTAGTCGTTGAGAAAATGGAACTGACTCGAGAAAATTCAAGAGCGATGATTTATTATGACTTTCGAAGTGGTTTAACACAAAAGCAGTGTGTTGACCGGATGATTTCTGATTTTGGTGATGAAGCCCCATCCAAAACCACAATTTATCGCTGGTTTGCTGAATTTCAACGTGGACGTGTCAAGCTCAGTGATGATCCCCGTCAAGGGCGTCCAAAAACTGCAGTCACCCAAGAAAACGTTGATGCTGTGCGTAAGCTGATTGAGGAAGATCGACATGTGACATACCGCGAAATTCAGGCAACTTTAGACAGTGGCATGAGTCAAATACAAATAATCTTGCATGAACAATTAGGTGTAAAAAAGTTGTTTTCCCGATGGATACCGCATTCGCTCTGTGAAGAGCAAAAAGCGGCTCGCGTTACTTGGTGCATCAGAACTCTCGAAAGATTCCACGCAGGATCCTCAAATGCTGTATACAACATCGTATCAGGTGACGAATCCTGGATATACGCGTACGAACCCGAAACAAAAAACCAGTCACGAGTTTGGGTGTTCGAAAATGAGTTAAAGCCAACAAAAATTGTTCGTTCACGGTGTTGCAAAAAAAATGGTGGCCACGTTGGTCTCCAAAACCGGCCATTTTTCAACCGGTTACGACTATTCCTCTTGAGGGACAAAGAACGGTTAATGCAGAATGGTTTGCTAGCATTTGTTTGCCACAGGTCGCTTCTGAACTCCGTAAAGAGAACTGCAACCGCCGCATCATCCTCCATCACGACAATGCGAGTTCTCACACCGCACACAGAACAAAAGAGTTTTTAGAGCAAGAAAACATAGAATTATTAGACCATCCGCCGTACAGCCCCGACCTAAGCCCTAATGATTTCTATACTTTCCCTAAAATAAAGAATAAATTGCGTGGACAGAGATTTTCATCACCTGAAGAAGCTGTGGACGCCTACAAAACGGCCATTTTGGAGACCCCAACTTCCGAATGGAATGGTTGCTTCAATGATTGGTTCCATCGTATGGAAAAATGTATCAAATTTCGCGGAGAATACTTCGAAAAGCAATAAATACATTTTTAAATAGTAATGTTGTGTCACTTCCTTGATTCCCGAAATTTTCAGTGCCGCCCTCGTATTGGTAGTAACTGCATATCAATACACGACCAAGACTGATCGACACAAAAACTTAATAATTCAGATGCAAACAGCTCACCATGGTGGGCGTTGAAATGACCTAGCAAGTACACTGATTCTACATTATGACTTTCAATTATGGCATTAATCTCACCTAGACATTGTGTAAACTCAATTAAATTGTCTCTTGAATCGGTAGGCATAAAGACAAAAAATATGACTGCTGAACAATTATTACCTAACTCGATTTGTATCGCTGCCAAACGCACGATGTCACACTTCACAACGGCAGCCACTGGGAACACGGTCTTCTTCCACAACAAAGCGACGCCACCGTGCGGCTTTTCTCGAAGTATACCCGCCGAGGTGTCGACCGCTGATGTACCCGTACATTCAAAACCGTCATCAATACTGCTGAGGTACGTGAGGTCATGTGGCAACAGCCACGTCTCCTGCAGTGCTATGATGTCGGCAGTACCACATAGCCTTCTTACACAGTCTACAGATCTCACAACATTTTTGCAGTTAAAACTAATTAAGTTAACTGAATTCATGTCTAAAGCGTTGTCAGTGTTTACACAGCTATACATTATTATATTGTTAGACTGGTACATTCCACTCATTATTACCTTGATTTTCAGCAATGTTCTTAAACTTGTTTCTATTAAAGTAAACAAACCGCCGGAACTGTATTCCTTCCGGCCACAGTCCATCATCAAGAAACAGTGATAACTTTGTATGTGACACAGAGATTTTGTATGCATTATATGATTTCTGTGTCTTCATTTTAATTTTTTTCATGGTAACTGCTATGCTAGTCTTTTGTACAATATATTCGATAATATCGTTTCACTCGCCCCCTTGTCCACATAATTAACAAAATGTGGAATAAGATTGTCAGCAGCTCTAAATTTTGAACCTGGTTCAGCTTTTCCTTTAATAATATGCATGAAACCAAAATTGAGGGCTCCAAAAATAATTTTATATTGAATCCTAAAAGGCTAAATGTCTGCCTTAACTAAATACGAGTCGCAGTAGCAGGCGCCGCGAGCATTGCACTTGCACTGCACTGTATGAGCTACTTGAAGCTTTTTTTCTATAAATCACTGACGGCAGCAGCAGCACGGCAGTGTAGCCAGACTAGCAGGTAGGTATAGGTATGTCAGATGTCAAGTAATGTTCTCATCGTTGTAGGTTACAAGTTAAAACTGCATCAGGCTACATTCGTTCTCTGTAGATATAATAATTTATTGTTAATGTTATTGCACTTGCATTGATTACCGAAGACTGTAAGAGGGTGGGTACCCAGGCCCCCTTACCAGTGAATACTACTGGTCTGAAAGAGAGTAAGAGTAATAAGAAGCTGGTCCAGCAAGCTTTTCATCCCGGTCTGTTTGAGACTAGACCAAGAAGTTTATCACTTAGCTCGATAAGGGATACTAACATTGAAATACAGTCCGAAAATACACAGCTAATCGAAATTAAAAATAGTACGGGCAACAAAGACGCCAATCCTCCTACCTGGCAGAGAGCACCAGTCCTAAGAAATGCCAAAAGGAAGAAAGTATCCTCACCATCTCCCGAGAAAATAATAGTTAAGAACACATTTAGTGGACTCCCAGTAGACCAGGAAGAAGACACAACAATAGCACACACTGAGACAGCTAAAAAAGTTGTCAAGCCACCACCCATAATCCTGTATGGCATCGAAGACCTTGCCAAGCTAACGGAGCTCCTAGAGAGTGTTGTCAACCAAGCGGACTTCCACTACAAAATCATTAATCAGAACCAACTAAGAATTAACTGCGCCAATGTAGACGTCTACAAAACCACAATAGATATTGTTAGACAAAAAGGACTAATTGGACATACATTTAACAGGAAGGATAAGCGACCCTGTAGAATAGTAATAAGGAACCTCCACCATACTACACCAAGCAGCGTGATAAAAGAAACACTAGAAGAGACAGGAAATATTGTGATTGGGGAGATAGTAAATGTAAAGTTTGGCCCAGAAAAGAAACCAACATCTACATTCTTCGCCAACCTCCAACCCAGTCCCAACAACAAGACTTTAAAAAGTATTAAATACATACACCATCAGTCAGTAACTATAGAAGACCCACGAAAACGAACCTCAGTAGTGCAGTGTCAAAGATGCCAGCAGTATGGACACTCAAAAAACTACTGTATGAGGCCTTTCCGATGCGTGAAATGCGCACAAGCACACAAAACATCAGAATGCCCAAAGAAGGATCGAAACACCCCAGCAAAATGTGCCCTGTGTCAAGGTGCTCATCCTGCAAACTTCAAAGGGTGCGAAGTATACATAGAAATACTAGCAAGGAAGTCAAACATACAACCACACATTAAGACCAGAGAAATTCCAAAACCAGATCCCAAAAACTACCCATCCCTTCCAAATAAATGGACCAGACCAACGACAGCGCACTACCCAACCGAACCACGACCAAGACCAAATAACATGCAAAAGCCATATGCTGAAGCAACAAAAGCCGACAAAACCTCCAAAGATGAAAATGATGCCACAATAAGCAAAGTACATTGCATAGAAGAGATGCTTTTAAGACAAGCAGAAAAATTTGATCTTATCCTACAACAAATGAGTATGTTAATACATCTCATAACGACCCTAGTCACTAAGATGTCACAATGACTTCCCTCAAGATAGCAACGTGGAACCCAGCGGGACTATCTCCAAATAAAGTAGAGGTAGAAGTTCTGTTACACACCCACAACATAGACATACTATTAGTGCCAGAATCTCACACAACCGCAAACAGCAGTGTTAACATACACAATTACGACATCTATTGCACTGATCACCCGGACGGCACTGCACACGCTGGAGCGGCCATAGTTACTACTATGGCCGCTCCAGCGTGTGCAGTGCCGTCAAATATCAAACACTATGAACAACCACGTTTTAAAACTGAGTACATACAAGCAACAACCATCGCAATAGAAGATCGAAATGGAACGTTTAATGTATCAGCTATTTATTGTCCACCCAAACATAAGCTGAAAGAGGAACAATTTAATGAGTATTTTAACACTCTAGGCACCCGCTTTATAGCCGGAGGTGACTGGAACGCCAAAAATGTTCACTGGGCCTCCAGACTTACTAACACAAGAAGAGAGCTCAAAAAGAGTATAGACAAAAACCATCTCAGGACAATCTCTACAACAGACCCAACCAACTGGCCCACAGACCCAAACAAACTCCCGGATGTCATAGATTTTTTCATTTTGAAGGGTTTATCCAGGCTTTTTCACCATGTAGAGACAAGCCTAGACGCTAACTCAAATCATGTTCCGGTAATACTGACGATTGGCACCACGGTCCTCAACACTGAAATAAACCCGAAATTATATAACAAGCGCACAGATTGGCACTCGTTTCGGGAATTGCTTGAGGATGGAATCAACCTCAAAATACCATTAAAAACTGAGTTGGACATCGACGTAGCTGCGAGAAATATCACCTCGATAATCCAAGAAAGTTGTTGGAAGTCAACACCAGAAGGTAAAGAACGTTCACATCAAAATAAAGTTTATTCTGAAACCATACGGTCAAAAATTATGGAAAAAAGAAGACTACGGCGTATATGGCACACAAGTAGGCATCCAAATGACAAAACGGAACTAAACAAAGCTATTATAGAGCTAAAGACCCTTATAATTGAAGCAGATGGTGTCGCTCTAGATACGCATTTGGAAGGTCTCACAGCTACAAAAATGACTGACTATTCGTTATGGAGAGCCTGTAAAAACTTGGATCGACCCTTGCACCACAAACCACCGCTTCGGAATCCAAACGGAACCTGGATTAGAACCGAACAGGACAAAGCTGATGCATTTGCGAACCACCTCAGCAATGTATTTCAGCCTAATAACCCAAGACCAAACGCG
The DNA here is from genome assembly GCA_963555695.1 of Dasypolia templi. Taxonomy (NCBI): domain Eukaryota; kingdom Metazoa; phylum Arthropoda; class Insecta; order Lepidoptera; family Noctuidae; genus Dasypolia; species Dasypolia templi. Next base: position 554,032 of record OY743148.1, on the reverse strand, counting down.
GATGAATCAGATATTGACCTTGTCCTCAACCAAGACCTTCAACTGGATCTACCCTTGAAGCTAGTAACGCCTAAAGAGATATATAGAAATATAAACTTAATGGACAACAACAAGGCTCCAGGTTACGATCTTATTGACAAAAAAGTCCTTCAAGAATTACCTCGCAAAGGAATCGTGTACTTGACTATACTTTTTAATGCCATTCAACGAGTAGGCTACTTCCCAGATTTATGGAAAGTATCACAAGTAATAATGATCCATAAACCTGGTAAATCGATACATGAAGTCACCTCATATAGACCAATTAGTCTCTTACCAATTATGTCTAAGCTCTACGAAAAGTCCCTACTACATAGAATGTTACATGTCCTTAAAGAAAAGTCCATTGTCCCAGATCACCAATTCGGATTTCGGAAAGAACATGCTACCATAGAACAAGTCCATAGAGTGTGCAGGACGATCAGAAAATCCTTTGAGAAAAAAGAGTACTGCTCAGCTGCCTTTCTTGATATACAACAGGCCTTCGACAGAGTCTGGCACAAAGGGTTGCTATTCAAAATAAAAACCTTATTACCACATACATTCTATTGTGTACTAAAATCCTACATTACAAACAGAATATTTCAAGTAAGAGAAAATCAGTCCTCTTCGGGATTCCATGAAATAACCGCAGGAGTACCCCAGGGCTCGGTTATTGGACCCGTACTGTACACTTTGTTTACTTCCGACTTGCCTCAAAGCTCTGAGATCACAATTGCCACTTTCGCGGATGACACTGCCTTACTTGCCTCGCACAAAAGTCCAACACAAGCATCTCGTATTTTGCAAACAAGTTTAAATGAAACTGAAGAATGGCTTGCCAAGTGGAGAATTGCCGCCAACGTATCCAAATCGGTGCACATCACATTTACCCTCCGTAAAAATGACTGTGACCCGATCACCCTAAACGGCAGTCAATTGCCACACCACGGGTCTGTGAAGTATCTGGGCATGCATCTCGACCGCAGGCTCACATGGAGAAAACATGTAGAAACAAAAAGAGAAGAAATGAACCTGAAATACAGAGGTCTATTCTGGCTACTAGGAAGAAACTCAAAACTGGCTGTAGATAACAAACTCCTCATATATAAAACCATACTAAAGCCAATATGGACATATGGCATCCAACTTTGGGGATCAGCCAGTGCCTCCAACATAATGAAAGTACAAAGGGCACAAAACTACATAATAAAACAAATATCCAACGCACCATGGTTTGTCAAGACAGCAGAGATCCATGAAATCCTCAATATTCCGATGGTCAACGAGGAGATAAGTACGCATGGTGACAACTACAAATCCCGACTGCTAAAGCATCCAAATAAGCTCGCGGGGCAGCTAACCATCCCAGAGAGCATCCGCCGATTGAAAAAGCGGCGGGAAATTTTCGACCAGAACAGTCAGTCTGAAGATTGACTTCGAATAAATAGGGCAAACTCCACTGGGAGTAGAGCCCCACATGCTAACAGAACCATCTCATCTGCTCATAGTCGGAGAGACTGATCGCAGGATAAAAACGGAAAAAAAAAAAAAAAAAAAAATGTTATTGCACACATCACGCAATAAAAAACCTTGGAGTAGTGAAAAAATAATTATGTTGAAGATCACAGCCATTCAGTTGCCAGAGTATTGTAATAAATATGAAGTAATACAAAGTTTTCGTGATCTTCAAACAAAGTAAGGCAGAATAAGAGCAAACAAATGAATAAGACATTAATTTAGCAATATAGTGAGTAATGTTTGTTTTGCGACAACACACTATCGCAAACGAGGAGCGAGATAACAGCCGCGACTGCCGCCGCTGCTGCGAGGTTATCGGGACCGGGCCTCAATGTGTGAGCCAGCCCATTCCATCAAAGTATTACAGTGAGCTTGCAATCTCCAGTAACATTATCATCAATACTATGCCGTCAAGTTGAAGCAACCTTCACTTAACAATGGTCATTCAAATCACAGGTCTTTGTCCCTAACAGCCAATGTTTGTTTTGAATTAATCATCTCTTATCTACTTAGTTTACAAAGCTCAAGATAATAATGCCATACAAAAAATATAATTTACAAATACCTACAGCATAGCTACAGCAGCAACATATAACAAACAGGAAAATATTATTGATGCCAAGTGGTTATTTATATTGATGCACACACATTTAGAAGTTAAATTTCTCCCACTTGTACAGGAAACCATGTTTTTGTTAGGTATAATAATATTGCACTGTTTGTTGTTGTCCTAGAAACTGGAAACATCAAATTATCACAAAATACAGACAAACACAAAGAACATGCAGAAGTTTCCAGGATTTTGATAAAGCACTGCAGATTTAAACAAAAATAATGTTGTCTCCATGACCTTCATTACTTAATCAAAACATGTTGTGAATATCTGTAGTAATAACTTACTGATAGTATTTAGAGTCGGCAAGTGATACTCACATCTAGGTAGTTGGACAGGGGTTCTGGAGCTGGCCCTGTCGCCGCATACTTGATCCTCAGAACCTGCAGGTCTGTGCCCACCTCATGGAAGTGTTTGCGCACCGTTTTCATACGATACAGCGGCACTCTACACACAAACGGTATAGTTACTCTAACTTAAATATGAAATAAGTTGATGCATTGGCCCCCTTACAAGCAGCTCTGGCAATGAAACTGCGCATTGTAACAATATAGTGGTCAGAGATTCAGCATAATTTTGAATTTTTCCTAATCTTATAAATAACATAACTAAAAAGAAACACTGAAAAACAACAACACTAAGATTAACATTCAGGACTACGGCAAGGTGCACTTGCACTACTTTAGGAATCGGTCATTCAGTTACCTGAGAAAACCAGACACGCAAGTGGCGGCCGTGGCGACAAGTGCCAGGAATACTAGCAGCAATTTTCCCATTTTTCTTGCAAGTCACGCACGAATCTGCGTAACAAAGAAAAAAGAAATAAACATAAAATATTACACTTAGATAATTGCACTCTATGTGTTACATACCGCAATTAGCACGACAGCGTTTCTTACTCCTTTTTAAAAATATCTGATTACATAAAAAATGTGTCCGTATTATTCGTCCACAACGCTATTTTAATTTAATTATTTTGCCGGCACGATTTGACGGTATAGGATTGACGCGTCTCACGAATTATCCGAGTTTTTGGACACCTGTCAAGAGTGTCAACTTGTCAACTAGGCACGGAAACATTTTTTTTGGTTGTGGCAAGCGGTGTTAGCCATTGTTGCCAGTGTCGAGTGTTGCGGAAATTAAACGTGGGAAGAGGGAGGTTGGCATAATGTGACGGGATATTTTTTAGGATGGGCAATAAATAATTATAATTATATAATAATAAAATTATAACAAATTGTACTATAAAGAAATGTTGTGAAAAGAAATAAATTTACTAAGAGATGCTACATATGACCTATTAGACAAAGAAAGGATGGAAGACAGATTACAAGGAAGGGGTGCCCTCGAACGTAAAAAGTCAGGAGAAGTCCGCGTCAAAAAAGGGCAACATTCGTACAAAGTCAGGAGAAGTCCGCGTGAGTGTACCTAGCAATATACCGCTATATTGTCTCTGTCCGGCCACCTATCTTGCTCTAACTTGTATCAGAGTGCACGTAATAGAGTACGCTAGCCATACAAAAAGTCATATAATGGAAAGGAATTATATTTCGAGCAATTAAAAAGAATATGGACTAAATCACCAATTTCTCCGACACCAGCTGAAGAGCAATGTCCAAATCTTAGTCGAGCAAGAATGGAAGTTATTTTCTTATTAGTTTTAACTTGCTGAACCACGGTTTTAAATTAATGATGGGTTGAAGTAATTTATAGAATTGACCCTTTGTTTTCTCACAATCCCAAAACTGAGACCAACTATTAACCAGAGCCGTTAATGGAATTGATTGCAACAAATCCCCACAGTATACATCCGGGATCTATAGACCCTGCTTCGCAGCCAATTTTGCCAGCTGGTCCACTGTCATATTGCCTTCTATTCCAGAATGTCCTTGATTCCAAGCCAATGCGACAGTTAAGCCTAATTCGTAGCAGTTCTTTAGTATGGATTTGATCAAAATGATAATAGGGGACAAGTTGCCCCTGTCAAATGGATTAGAGAGAAGACATTGAAGACTACTCAGACAGTCACTAAAAATAATTGAATTTTGAATTTTTTCATTAATTATGTATTCAATACAATGTTTTATGACTAAACACTCGCCGGAAAAAGTGGAGAGAAATGAAGAATATTGAAACAATTTAAAGTGTCCCGTGTGATGTCGAATAAATGCAGCACCCATAGTTGACGCTGACTCATTTGCCTCATATTTCGAAGCATCAGTATAAAAGACCTCAGACCCTTGTGCATTATTTAACAGAAATGAGGCAAGTTTACCATTAGGATCTGAACTGTTTTTCCCTACACCGGTTAGGTTTAAATATAAGGTCATCATCATCATATTGAACCGAATAAATCGGATGTACAGGATATGTTTTACTATTGCGTTCGACATGTTTAATCTTTTTATAACGCCTTCTATGATGTTCGGTATGGGACGCGACACCCAAAAGTGATTCCCATCTGATATTAGTTTGTAAAAATCTTAAATTTTAGGAATTAGAGGATGAGTACTAGATTGAAACACCTTAATTAAGTAACGGTCACACAGATATTGACGTCTAAGATGTAGGGCAGGGTCAGCACATTCAACCTGTAACGCCATAACTAGAGTGCTCTTCATTGCACCTATAATAATGCGGAGACATTTAGATTGTAATCGAGATCGATTAATTTGAAATAATTTAAGCAGCTCCGTTTTAATGACTAAAGGTAGCGAACACGTTCCAAAATCTAAAGTACTTTTAACCAAAGCATTATATACTAGTCGTAACGTAGAAGGATGAGGCCCCCCACCAAACACCTGCAAGAGCCCTGATCATGTTTATACTTTTTTACATTTACTAATAGTATGTTTAATGTGCGAGGCACCATTAAATTTAGAATTGAATTTACACCCGAGAAATGTTACTTCGTTAGAATTTGGAAGAGTAAAACCACTGACTTTTATAAAAACCGAAGGAATATTGCGAATGCAAGTAAAAGGGACAACGGCACTTTTCTTCACCGACAGTTGTAGGCGATGATCATCTAGCCACTCTACCAGACTAGTCGAAGATTTTTCGACATTATTAGCCGCTGTTTCCATTGATGAATGAGAGGAGTAGACTACAATATCATCAGCGTATTGTAGGATTAAGCATGGATATATAACTGCTTCTAAATCTTTTGTATAAATATCATACAATAATGGGCTTAAAACTGAGCCCTGGGGAACACCGTTCCACTAAACTCTCGAAGGACACGGACAACCAGCAACTCGAACTGTTACAGTCCGATCCGAATATAGATTAAAAATAAAGTTGGAAAACTTTGAAGGAACTTGTAATGCTTCCAGTTTTAATTTTAAAATGACCAAATCCACGTTACCATAAGCCGCCGCTATATCAAAAAAAGCCGCTACCATTGATTTATTCTGACTAAAGGATAACAAAACATCTGTAGTGAAAATATTTAAATTGTCTGCTACTCCCTTTCCTCTTCTAAAACCAAACTGAGACTGGGGTAAAATATTATTGTGTTCAAAGTACCATTCAAGCCTCATTTTAACTAGGTGTTCCGCAAGTTTCGTAAACACGCTAGATAAAGATACCGGTCTGTACGATGAAGGATCTGAAGGATCCTTATTAGGCTTTAAAATTGGGATAAGAATATGCTTTTTCCAAGAACTGGGAATAATCCCGGAGTCTATAATAGTGTTAATAATATATAAAATAAATGCTAAAGTATCATCTTTACAGTTACTAATAAAGGAATATGGAATGCCATCCTCTCCAGGGGCAGAATCTGACACGTGTTTTAAAACTAGCTTAAATTCATTTATTGAAAAGGGACTCTTCCCAGAAACGGAAGATTGACTGTATGTGAAGGGGATTTGATTTAAATTAGGAACAGAAGTATGGGCAATTTTAGAAATAAATGGCGTAACCCAGTCGAGGGAGAAGGAAGATTGTGAACTGATCGCTTTGGAACATTTTAAACGTCTTACATTTTTCCAAATTAATGAAAGCGGGGAGTCGGGAGAAAGAGAAGAACAGAAACTATGCCATCCCTCTAGTTTCTTTTTCCGCAAAAGCCTTTTGGTCGCAGCTGTTGTATTTTTAAACTGCAAAAAAGAATGCATGTCAAGGTTATCTTTACCATTCTCTGCCTTTTTCCACTTTTTTACAGTTTCAGTACAATCCCTCCTACCCCACCAAGGCGGCGCGCGGCGGCGAAGGGATTTTACCATTGGAGAGACATTAATGGGAAAAATTTCATCTGCTAGTGAAAACATTGTTCAACATTTTCTCGAGAAACCTGCGGAAACTCCATAACTCTTTCATCTAACCCGGATCTACACGATTCCCAGTCACAATTATTTAGTTTGTATTTTAATAAGGGAAGCAGTGGTGGAATTCGGCAATTCGACGTGGCATTTGAGAGGAGAATTGGATAGTGGTCGCTGCCATGTGAAGTATTCAAACGTTTCCACGTTAAACTGGGGAACAAAGATGAAGAACATAATGAAATATCGACATAACTCGGAGACTGACCCGGAACAAAAGATCTTGTAGGAGACCCATCATTGAGCACACATAAGGCCAAATCATCAATAAGTTCTGCTATGCAAACTCCAACACCATCGTCATTAGGCGCACCCCAAAGACTATGATGAGGAAGTAACCGGAGACGGAACTAATTGAATAATGCGCTTCAAAACCGATATAACAGATGGATCCTTACGAGCTATAAACAACGTGTAACAGAATAAGCGCAAGACCTGAAAGTAGTTTGCTCAGAATCAGCTTCTGAATCCATTTCCGTCATTATTTATATGTGTTAATTTTTCCCGGAAAAATCTTTAATTTACCTGAAATTAGTACCACCGCGTCGTAACAAGGTAATACAGTATTTGATTTAAGAAAATTTAAGCCTTATCACAAAGGAATAAAGCCTTTTCAAATGCACGACCGAATTTGCAACTCACTCATAGTTATCATATGCGTAAAGCGAGTAAAAAAAAGGCAACTTAAGGAAACTTAAACCTTGTTCCAGAGCAGTACGTCTTATTTAAATGCAAAACCGAATTTGTAGTCCGATCATAGCTTTCTTACACACATAAGCATTGCTTTTTACTTTTTATTATATTTAATCTTGTCCTGTTAAAAAAAGAAGTTGATTTAAGGCAATTTAGATCTTATCTCAAAGAATTAAAGCTTTTTTAATTGTGCGACCAAATTTGTAGATCGTTTTACACATTCGTTTGTTTAGAAAAGCCAAAATATTAGAACATTTGTACGAGTAGTACTTCTTTTGCAAATGAAAGATTAATGTGAAAGAGCGTGATGTATTAATTTGCCGACTTACAGCTTTGACGTTTGACATGCAGACGCACGCGCCGCCACTGCCCGCCTCACATCAAAGGTTTAGTTATTCTCCGGCAGCGACAAGTGTTCCAGAATTTAATTTTTGTTGCTGTCACATTTATTTGTTTACGCGCGCGATGGCATTCCAGTACACCAACATTCAGTACACGGAGATGGTGAGGACACTGGCTCGTTGCAACGATAATGTCGAGTTAGCGTGTCGAGAGTTCAACGAACGATATGTTAATAGAGTGAGCGCCAGAACAATGTTAAGTGCAACTCAGCGTCTGAGGGTCTCCGGTACCTTTCGTCCTAACACGGCAATAGATGGAGGGGCAAATGTGCGCACTACTCGCTAACAAGCAACAATATTAAACTATTTTGACGAAAACCCAGAGAAGAGCACAAGAGAAGCAGCGCCATTATTCGACTGCAGCCACATGTACGTGTGGCGAACGTTACGCGCTGATGGTGAACTCCCGTATCACCTGCGACGTTGTCAGGAGCTGACGCCGAACGACTACTTGCTACGTCTGGAATTTAGTAGATGGTTGTTAGAGAACTGGCAAGGAAACATCATCTGGACGGACGCGAGCACCTTCACGCGAGTTAGCATTTACAACCAGCATAACCAGCATTTGTGGAGACATGAGAATCCACAAACTCAAACTCAAAGCATTTATATCAAATAAACCAATTATAGGCACTTTTGAATTGTCAAGGTCGGTCGGTCAGAAAAATTAAGCTAGTTGCCCATTCCAAAGAGTAGTAGGTACCTATGGAGAAGAACGGGCAAGAAACTCCACGGACACTCTTTTAAATCAAATTATGTTTACAATAGATTGGTTACATCATTCATGTTGAAATTATGCATGTGAGAACGATGCAGAACGTTAAAAGCGTCCGTTATTTAAATATGAAAACAATTCGAAAATAAAATTTAATTAAAATACGCCGTGGCAGCTAAGAGATGACCAGTCTCAACTGACGGCGCCCGTTCACGAACATGACGCATGGATTAGCACCATTCAACTCAACCATTTTGAAGGGAGCTAAATGATCCAACACACGCGCCACAATCAGCGAAACTTTAAAGTGAGCATGACAAACTCTCAGCCGCCAGGACACATTCAAGTCAATGAAAGACGTACCCTGTAAATGGTAGCTTTAAAGCATGTACATAGTACTCACATAATATGGCATATAGCAATTATAGCAATTATACATGCATGCCGTGTTGATTCGTTTCAGCACACGTTCTCCGTGAACGTGTGGGCGGGCGTCATAGGTACACGCGTACTCGGCCCTGTTTTTCTGCCGAGGTTAACTGGAGATATCTACCTACAGTTCTTGCGGGAAACATTGCCCGAGTTATTGGCACTCTTCTTTTTAAGAGACGTGTTTTACCAACACGACGGTGCTACCGCGCATTTCTCATGGAACGTTCGGCAGCATCTTGATGCGGAATATGGGCCCCGCTGGATTAGTCGTGGAGGGCCAGTGCAGTGGCCTCCCAGATCGGCTGATCTAACGCCTTTAGACTTTTATTTGTGGGGTCGAATAAAATCGCTCGTTTACGTAAACGAGGCAACGAGTGTAGAAGACCTCACAAAAAAAAATGAACTCCCCTTTGGTATTGTGAAAAGTGACACTGAAGTACTAAATAAACAAAAATTTAACATAAGAAAGCGTGCAATAAAGTGCATCGAGCAAGGTTGTGGACATTTTGAAAGTTTACTTAAAAGGAGACGAAGAAATAGTGTAGTGTAAATAGCTTAAACCTGTAAGTAATTACTTTTATCTTTACCGAATTTAATTATGAATGAATGAATGAATGAATGAATGAAATGCACCGACCCCAGCGTGGTTTGACCAGACTCGATTAATCGAATGAACCCCAAGATTTGCACTAGCCCCTGAAGCCTCATGCTTCATAGTGCTACAAAGACCATTGCATATCAAGGAATAGACCGGGGGGCACTGTAATGGTAGGGAAGACGTGCCCTTAGGATAGGAAGGATTAAGAGCCTACGGAGTATGCACCCTAACGTAAGCATGGGATTAGTGGAGAAGCGGGTGATATTTGTCTATTGGAGGGCATATTTTAACGATGTCACAGCAGGGTTGATTCAGATCGAGCTTCATCGGTGAATCTTTAAGCGGGGTTCAGCTGGTTTCTCGGCTCTTTTCTATGTCACTGCTCTGCTGTGATAAATGTTACTGTTCTTTTCAATGTCTTCGTCTGAGTTCTCGCTACTGACCGTTTCCGGTTTTTGTACATCTCGTTAGCGGCGTTCTTGATCTTCCACCGTGCCCATCGAATAATTGTACCCTTGTCGAAATAATTTTAAGTCTGGAGCTATCTTTCGAGTCTCAAATGTTGTTCCAAAAGTAGTACGGGCACTGTTGGGTATCGAACCCAACACAACACATTGCGCATGGTCTGCACGCGCAGGCCGCGTGTTTAGCGCGTCGCGGCGACGACACGGTTCGGCCCGATGACCACTCGCTTCTTCTGACTTCTCCGCGACGGACGATACTCCTCTTACTTTAGTTTCGTTATTATCTGAATATCCGGTATAATTTTATTATTGTTATAAGCACGTCATTAAACCCTTGCCTTAAATACAGTAGTCCACTCTTTAGATGATCCCCGCGCTAACATTAGTCCTTCAAGAATCTCGCCGTCTTAATTTCAAAAGTAACGGTCTCAAAAAAAAGCTTCGAACTCGAAGCTTTTCAGTTGCGTTCTTCAACGGGGGCAGCTCCAGCAGAAATCGTCAACACCTTGTTGAAGAAGCTTCGCGTAGCACTGCACACGCCCAGGGGACGAAGTCGGGCCAAGGAGAACTAAAACTTGCAGATAATCGTTTATACAGTGGATGGTTTACTCATTTTGTGAGTTTGTTCCAGTTTGTTCCTTATTCATTCATTTACTTACTTATCTTTACCGAATTTAATTAGTGTAAATATTTATGAGTCGGCGTGTATGAATGATTTGAATCATTCATACACGCCGACTCAGAATATGATATCGCAACAGTTAAGTACGCATCAGAGATAAAGGCTCGCACAAACAGGCACGAAGGGACCGTGGGAACGAACCTTAAATGAGTCAGTCTCCGGGACGACCGTGCGGCGAAAGGGCGCGGGCGCACGCCGGAGGTAACACCCTATCGCAGACGGGCGAAAAGTTGCTCGATTTGAAAATGCTTCCCCTTTAGCAAACCTAATAACTTAGAACAAAATAATCCAAAGCTTTTTTATTAAGGCTCCCACAAACAGGCGCGACACCACAGCATGACACAGAGGCACCACTCGTCGCGCGACACGCGGTGCCTTTGTGTCGCGCCAGTGCGTACGAGACTATACGAGTGATCTGTACGTAATGTTCGGTCATTGAACTAACGTACATACATACCTAGTGCGTACTCCTACGCTTGCAGTGCTTACCTACCTAGCCAGCTGGCAGGCACATGAGTGTGCGGTGCGTGCGCTATTAGTGTGGGTACAGATCGAGTAGTGCGCTCAAACGTTTTATGTTTAGTCAGGACAACTATTTTATAAAAAAATTGCTAGGTGTGGTTTATCTAAATTAAATTACAGATGTTATTTTAGTCTTATAATTTAATATTCTAATTGGGGTGTATGAGCTCTTGCGTTAATTCCGTTACACGTTGTATATAGACACATAAGTTATGCCACCCATACGAATGGCAACTGCATTCAATATATCGTTGGAAAATGATGGCAGTTGGATGGATGAGAAAATTCAATTTTTCCTAACTAGAAAAGCAGAGCCATAACCATCAGCTCTGTCATATCTAATTATGTTAAAACCTGAAATATGAAACCTAGAACTTGGTTTCAACCAGGTTTCGGATACAGCTAACAGAGAAATGTTAAATTTGTTTGTTAGATGAATCATTTCAGATGATTTGGAAGGTAAACTTCTACAGTTCCACTGAAGAACTTGTTCCATGTTTTAAATGATTGTAAATAGAAGAGTAATATCGTTAATTAATTTTACTGCAACGTGGTAAACAAGAATTTGAAATGATACTCATTAATGTGGCAATCACTAGCTGCATGAGAACCACACCCACTGCTGCCCTACAGGCGGTGCTTGGGCTACCACCCCTACACCTCATCGTGCGGGAGGGGGCGACCCTGGCTGCCTTCAGGCGCCACATATCGGGAACCCTAAGCAAAGACTCTAGGTTCAAGCACATACGCATAAAGGAAGATGCGGTCAACCGACAACCAATGATGGCATCACCCTGCGACAAAACCCCGAAACGACATTACTTTCAAAAGCACTACAATATCATACTCTCAGAAGAACAGTGTGACTACTCAGACACGAATGAACTGAGAGTATACACCGACGGCTCAAAGACCGGATCCGGTACAGGAGCCGGAGTTTTCTCACATGACCTCAACATAACCATATCGAGTCCGCTGGGAATGTTCAACACCGTCTATCAAGCGGAGTGTGTGGGCATCATACAAGCGGTGTATGCCATAGAAGCCAGAAGAGTTACGGACACCCATATACGTATACTCTCCGACAGCGCCTCAGTCCTCAAATCATTAGGGAAAGAAAATATAACCTCGAGTCTAACACTAGAATGTCACAATGCTCTAGAACGAGTTACGGTATCTAACCGCAACAAGGTGACACTTCAATGGATAAAAGGACACAGCGGATCACTGGGCAACGACGCAGCTGACGATCGGCTTGCGGGCCTGAACCCATCATACCCATCCCCTTCAACCAGATACGCAGGTGGCTGCGGGAGTCCACCCACACACAAGCCGAGAGGTGGTGGACCTCGACACCAGGCTGCAGGCAGTCCAAGGAAGCTTTGCCATCCTTAGATGGCAGGCTAACCAGACGGTTACTACGCCTGGACAGAAATGGCCTGCGCCTGGTGACGGGGACCATCACAGGACACTGCTCGCTAAACAAACACCTTCACACAATAGGCATTACGGATAGTCCACTGTGCAGAGGTTGCATAGAGTCGGACGAAACCGTTGCGCATGTGCTCTTTGAGTGCACAGGCGTTACCCAGATAAGAACAGAAATTCTCGGGACACCCGGATCTTTCACAGATGTTCCCGATAGACCAGAAGCTTTGATCGGCTTCTGGAGGGAGGTGGGCTGCTTAGAATATTAACCACCGACGGCCGCCATGGCCCACGCACAATGGTCCACATGAAGGACTAAGTGCGGAAACCACACCCTCTAACATAGAACATAGAATGTGGCTAATAAATTATTGATGTCTTCATTATCTGTATTTTTAACATACTCAGCACTATTTAGAAGAGCACCACCATTAATTGAAGATGGAACATTGTATTCCTTAATTAAATTATTATGAGTAACTTTATAACCTTTTTGTAAAGGTTTGTTTGGTTTTATTTTTCTTGTTATTGTTTTTGTATATGAAAAAGACTTTTAAGGAATAACACCAGGAGGTTTGGTTTCTGAAATGGCTTCAGTGGAAACCACCTCTGAGAATAATCTTTTGCTTGGTTGAAATAATTTTGATGCTTCTATGTATGAAACATTGTTAAGAGACATGTGTCTCTTAATCTTTGTTTGTCTCTCATATTCTGGACAGATTTTATTTGTCCACATATGAGCACCTGAACAATTAAAGTCCTCAATAGTGCAGTTAACGCCATCATGGTTATCACCACATTTGAAACAATGTGGTTGGCTGCGACACTTAACACGAGTATGTCCAAATCTACAACAATGAAAACTTTGAACAGTAGGAAAGAAATATTTATCTACTGGTATAGAGGTAAAAAAAGAATAAACGTGATGGAAGTTTCTTACCGTCAAATGTAAGAACGTTGAAGAGTTGGGACCCAAACAGAACCTTCAGAAGATGCAACTTTACGACTAATTCTTCTTGATTTAAGAATAGCTCCAAAATCTGAGGGAACTTGAATATTTTCCTGCCGCCTCTGCTACTTGAAAATAAATGGCCAATCTATTGCGACCCGTTTAATACCGTCATTCAAAATATTTCTTAAATTATTCCTAAACAAGAAATGGCCGAACTTATTAGGGTGTACATTATTTCCACTGCGGGGATCTGCCGCAACAGACTCCACATGGACTAAATAAGGACCAGTGTCCTTTACAGTATAAAAATTACGGCTATGGATAGGGTCTGACATTTGCTGCTCTGAATCTAAATCGGTATTGGAAACAATGGGTTGATCTGAATGAACGATATTCTGCATGAGGATCGACTTTTGTTTTGAAATATTTGGTAGATGTTTGGAAGTGTGCCTGAAAACTTATCCGCTTCTATCAAAGTTATTAAGGGATTTTTGTCGGGAGGTTCCGGCTCAAAATCCATATTAAAATGACAATGCCAGATCCTGCCCCAGCTATTTACAGGAAATGCCAATTAATGAAAATAATTGTAATGATTAAAGGACCTTTTCAAAATACATTGTTTTTCAGTAGAACAAAAACTAATACGATTATAATAATTGTGATGATGCGTAACTTAAATGTTGTTTAAATCGCTCTTTAACAATTATAAACTGCACCTAACCCATAATCAATGTCATTATAGTTTTACGATTTTAACAGAAACCGCAAGTTCTACAGGCATTAGGACAAATGTTTAGTTATCAGTAATAAATAAGCTTCAAGATAGATATTACAGTAAATAACTTTTTTGATTTTAGTGGGGCAACGTTATATAGAGTTTCTGGCATTGTCCTTTACATTTAACAGTAAAAAACTTACCGCTATGTACACCTCCTATACAATTAAACACTCATCTAAGATATATAACAAATTACTACACTAAATAACAAAAAACATAAATTAAAATATTTTAAACAAATTATTTTAGACCGCCCTTTTCAAAAGCCCGCCAAAAAGTCCACGGGAACAAAAAATGTCAACCTTAAACTTTGTTGGTTGGTCGGTTGGAAGATAAGAACATGACAGATGTCCTCGCCCTCTTCTGTCATTCGCTATCCCTCTATTCTATTCTATATTTGATTATGGCAAGCAAAGCCGATGTCGACTATTCTGCCAATGTCTAAGTGAACAGGCAAGCGCCCGGTTCCAAAACCATAGACAATTTAACAAATGTCACTGTCACATTTAGGCGGTTTTCTTTCGACTAACTAAGGCTGCTTTCCGAATTGGGATGTAATCGATTTGTGCGCGCTCACACCCGATCCGAGTTAGCGTGAGCGCGATAACGATGTCCCGTGAATCGTCATAGATGACGTCATGACATGCGCCATCTTGTGATAACGCCGACCATGCCCTTTAAAAATATCACTGAGCGAATTGTCAGCTGTCATAATCGTGATATCTAAATCGGAACGCTAAATATCGATGTGAGCACTGTCAGCGATTATGGTCTAACTCGGAATGCGGCCTTAGTTTTCACTTTTCCGCTTCCGCCATTACACTTTTGATAGAATAGAATAGAATACTCTTTATTCTTTTTTTCTCTTTATAGTTTTGTTTTTGTTGATGATCGAGTGAAGTCAGCGTTGATTAATATTTCCGTACTTAATATTTTGCGTTGGTAGTGAAAAATGTACATCAATTGTTAAACGCCAGAAACACTGAAAAAAGTTCATCAGTGAGAGTTTGTTTTCGGCCGGTGAAATTACCAAGTTGTCGAAGGTTCGTTCGTACGTAAATAAATATTTGCCAATCTTGTAAAATTACTCATTTGATTGTATTCCATTACAACCCACTCGTTTTCGTAGCTAGAATTGCTTTATTTATGAGCTTATAAAGGCTGCCCAACTTTACTTGACAAGGCTGACTGCAACCTGCAAAAATAACGTGCGCTTTTCTAATTTCTAATGTGACATTCCTATTGTGTCCATATCCATAAAATTTATAAATAAAATTATGTGCAAGAAAACAACATTATTGTGGATGTAAATTTAAGTGTCTTCATGTATGTAATAACATACTTCCCGGTGTTATTGTGCTGTTATGATGTGGATGTGGACGTTCACATTATTGCTACAAAAAGGTATAAAATTATTATTGGGTTATTCTATCAGGAATTTCTCAGTAGCAGCCCGGAGTCTGGATTTGTGCCCAGTTAATGGCAATAGGCTCTCCCCCTATTACATGGGACTTAAACATATCTGGCGAAATGTGGCTGTACCATAGGTACACCTCTGCCCAACCTGATGTTATGTAAATTATAAAAGGGTAAAAATTTAGTATTGTTTGGCAGGAATAGGGGGTGGGGGGGTGTGCTCAATCCCCCCTAGTACCACTCCCATGAAAAGGTAACGCACCGTTCTTGAGAAAAACTAATTATTCTAACCTAACCTCAAAACTCTTAGCTGTCGCTTCTGCAACGTCTCCGGCGCTGCGGGAAGTGCAACCCCTTCGCCCTTACAGCGGGCGGGGGTTGCCCTCCCTCCGCGCCTCCGGATTTTTATAAACACTCTAGGGGTAGGAGCCAAAAGACTACGTGGAGTCGGGGTGCCCCGATTCGGTTTTGGAACAGTGTCGACCTATTTTAACCATGACGTGTGGGTACACTCATTTCCTTCTAAGCAGAATTTCTAAGTAAACAGCAAAATATTCCAGAAGGTAAGCCAAAGTCGTCGAAGAAATCCACAACATAAACAACACGAAGCACAGCAAACACATTTACGCAACTCGGGGAAAAACCGAATGAACGTAAACAAATAACACTGACACATGACACAAATATTATTGTTTTTTTTTTTTTACGTTCCGTTTCATTGATTTTGCACGACATTTGACACCACAGACAACACACTAGTACAGATTTGGTTGTCAATCGACGATTTTAACGTTTCGTAACGCTGTTTATCTAATTAGAGGTTAGAAACATTTTTTATTAATTTCTCGAAAAATACGCATTACCTTGTAATAAGAGTGGTAGCGTTATAATCAGGGAACCCACCCCTACCATCTTCAACCCTTTTTACCCCAAAACTCCTGCCAAACGATACTAGATCCAAGCCTATAAAAGTGCTCCTCGACAAACCAAATTGATCACTGCTCCTCTATGTAAAATTAACCGTTTAACGTAAATAATACTAATGTAAACATTTATTTTTCAGATGTAAATCAGAATCATGATCAAAACTATTCTCGGAAAGGGAAAGATGATGACCTTACCCTGGCCCGTCTGCCTTCATTAAAATATCAGTGTTACCACTGATATTTTTAATGAACTATAGTTTAAAACACATTCATGTGAATCTGCCGATTATTATAATAAAACAAAACTCGTTTTTTTAGCGTACAAGGACATTTAATAAACTTTACTTACTTTATTTTAGATACCTCACATGCGCACCGAGGGTTCCGTACAAACCTGTAGATATATAAGTAGCAGTTTATACGCATTCATGAGGAAAGGGGTAAGTAGTAACTTTAAAATCATTAAAAATATTTTTATCATACAAAGTAACTAAAAATTTACGGTTTTCGCAATTTTTCTTTTATCTGTGCTATAAGACGTTGCTTTGTACCAAATTTCAAGATTCTGAGTTCACGGGAAGTACCCTGTAGGTTTTGATTACCTTGCGAGTGTCGAAAATTTGCTGAAATTTGCGGCAAAAACGGCTGTATCTTTTGATTGCGTAGGCTTAGAAGTTTGATTTTTTCACAGCTCCAACGAACAGTAGACTTGAGTATTTGATATAAATTCCAGCTTGATACCTCCACGCGTTACTGAGTAAAATGGTCTTGACAGACAACTAAGTGATCCTATGTTTATGGGTTCTGTGTTTTTCCTTTCGAGGTACGGAACCCCTTAAGATTATTAATCTCATCATCGTGATTTTTTATATTTCTCATGTATTTTCCATTTTAACTCAAAGTCAACTTATTTCAATTAACTCACTCAATTAGCTCCTGTCTAGAAGTCCGAAGCCTCGCGGGGCTAGGCTCCCTTGCAACGGTCTGGCTCCACCCTGCACGCGCGCAAGATACCTACGGCGAGCCGCGTGGCGCCATAGGCCCGCGCGTCTACGTCGCAGTTGTCAAGCACTTGGTGACATGACTTGTCAGATAGACAATTCCTAGTTTTAATGTGGACTTTTTATAGTGTTTTTCAGTGTAAATATTTATTTTTGTGTATTTTTTTCTAACTATTTTAACTTATGTTAAATGCCGCCTGTAGCAACGCCGGAATAAGTGCCAGTCAACCTGCCACATCGCTCGATGCTCAGGTGAGATGTCCTCAGTGCTCCCAGCCTCGCTTCTTTGAAGGCGAACGGAGGTTGCGGATACACTTGGTTCACAAACCTCATAGTGTGCCTTTGTGCTCCCCAGCCACAAATTCAACACATTCAGACCAAACACTTTGGAAAACCCTTTGAAATTGAAAATATTCTACCCCTGTTTTAAAGAGAGTTCCTCGGGGCGCAAGGCGATCTGTTGCTTAAAGTTTGAAGCGATGTCTCCGCCTTGCGACCCAGGAGAATTCTTATAACGCCTGGGAGCAACTACTCACCTTCCCTTATAGGAATTCTGCATGTCCAAAAAGATTTGGCAACTAAAAATACATTGACAAACCTAATTAAAGACTGTGTAACAAACCGACTATCATTTTTGATCCAAAATTACCTTTCCACAGTAACCTTTGGGCAAAGAATATAACTACTCTCTACCCTTTGGGTAACTCAGCACATGTGCTAGCACAGTTGTAGCTACTCAAACTCAAACTCAAATCATTTATTTCAATTAAACCATTTACAGGCATTTTTGAATTGTCAAGGAGTCGGTCAGTCAGAAATATGAAGCTAGTTGCCCATTCCAAAGCGTAGTAGGTACCTATGGAGAAGAACGGGCAAGAAACTCCATGGACACTCTTTTAAATAATAATGTTTTTACATATATCTTAGTTACATCGATTAATGTTGACACTATAAGTGAGAACGATGTACAAAAACCGTACACGTTAAAAGCGTCCAGAGTGCATCAAAACATAATTAAAAACAATCCAGCTAATTAATTATTAAAATAAGCCGTGGCAGCTAAGAGATGACCAGTCCCAACTGACGGCGCCCGTTCACGAACATGACGCATGGATCAGCACCATTCAGCTCAACCATTTTGAAGGGAGCTAAATGATCCGACACGCGCCACCGTCAGCGAGACATTTGAGTGAGCATGACATACTATCAGCCGCCACGGCACATTCAAGTCAATCTATGACATTACCCGGTAAATGGTAGCTCTATAGTACAAAGTACTCACATCTGTGCAATGCATCTATATAATAAAAAGGAGATTGAGTTTATATAATGCAAATAAATTCTTACTATCTTCAGCAGCTTCAACAGTGTTTCAATTAATTAGTTGTGGTGTGGAGCAGGACCGGCATTAAGCCAGGCATTTTTATCAGTTATGTAATCCTCCAACCTATAATATGCCTGCCTGAATAGTGTGCGTTTGACAAAGGATTTGAATTTTGTCTCATTCAGTTGAAGTATGTGGGGAGGTATTTTATTATAACATTTTAGACAGTACCCCATGAAAGATGAGTCTACTTTAGCCCGTCTGAAAAGAGTCTTGTAAGTACTCACTTGGTTAAAAAGAGTCACTCACTCATTTCATTTTGATGTGCCAGCACACACCACAGATTAGCTACACAGAACATTTTGTATCATATTGTGAGTTTTGAACGAATCTTAATCATTCACCTATTCTCTTTCCCTCATCATCACTCGTGCGAGCTGTGTGATGCGCTTAACTGATTGGTCACGGCCTCATCGGCTCATCGCGCGTGCCAGCCAAGCCAACTCTATTGAGTATGTGTGCCGTGTTGTCGTCACTATACACCACACATCACACGCGAATCGCGCGGCGACTCGGAGTCACGCGACTCACTAACACACTCACAGCACGTATGTGCTCCCAGGCCACTGCAGCCTCGCCTCATTCGTGCTTCGTGGTAGCACAGTGTGCTAGCACACTTTGTAAAAAGAGTGCCTCGCACGATCCTCATTTTAAAAGAGCGTGCTACCCATCTCTAGTTCACATGTAGATTCCAAATTAAGTGAAGGTGACGTCAGGGGAGCGGCCAGGCTACTTTTCGGTAGCGATGTGGTGGCGCCCTACTCTGCAGAAACGCTTTCAGCCATGGATAGCAAACACCCAGCGCCTGCGGATGGTCTCACCTTTCCCGACCCCCCCTCCCGGATTCAACTCCTTTAAATGTTACTGTTCCCCAGCTGATTGCAGCCGTAGGCTCCTTCCGAAGTGGTTCCGCCGGTGGCCTCGACGGCCTGACTCCTCAGCATTAACAAATATTTATTGAGCTCAGGCGCCGGGGAAGCTGGTGGAGTCGCTTTTGAAGGAGCTTGCAGCTCTTATTAACCTGTGATGCTCAATGGTGGTGTGAATGATGCCGTCGTCGATGTCTTGTACGGGGCCAACTTATGTGCCCTGCGCAAGAGGTACGGCGGCATTCGTCCCATTGCCGTTGGGTGCACCTACAGGCGTACGGCAGCCAAAATATGCTGCAAATTGTACTGCGAAACTCTAACCAACAAGTTCCAGCCCCTACAGCTTGGCTTTGGTTCCAAAGGGGGCTGCGAGGCTGCCGTACATGCCCTATCTAGTTTTTAAAGGTGAGGTTATCCTCAAGGTTGACGTTAAGAACGCCTTCAACTCCGTTAACAGGGACACTTTGTTGGCTGAAGTAAAAAAGGAGTTACCAGAAATTTATGGTTTCTTGTCGCAGTGCTACCTGGAACCCATCAAAATTATTAGATAAAGATAACTTTTTGGAATCTGCAGTCGGATGCCAACAAGGTGTCCTCCCGGGGCAGTCATTTTTAGTTTGTCTATCCATCTTATCGTATTTAGATGATGGAACACTAGGAGGTGACGTAGACACTGTTCTAAAAGATCTTCAATTACTAAAGCAGCAGTTCCAATCCATCGTTCATATCACGTGACGATGGGAAGAGGCCAGATGGAATGACCATAATGCCTTGGAAGTTGGGTAGGCCTTTGGTGTGGGATGCAACCTGTGTCGACACCCTCGCGCCATCCCATCTTCCTAGCACGGCAGGCTGTGCCGGGGCGGCTGCTGCAGGAGCAGAAAAACTCAAACGGCGCAAGTATAACAACCTTATTGGGAGCTATATGTTTGAATCGTTTGAGGTTGAAACACTAGGTCCTTGGGGTCAGAGTGCTCATCAGTTATTTTGGCACATCGCCAAACGGTTGGTCGAGTGTTAACACTTCTCGTGACCAGAGGGCTGGCCAATGTTTTGCCCAAAGATTAAGCATTGCCATCAAACGTGGCAATGCTGCCAGCCTGGACAGCTTCTAACTCTTTATAAAGCGCAAGTCCGATCCCGCATGGAGTATTGCAACCACCTTTAGGATGGCTCAGCAAAATAACAACTTGCCGCGCTCGACTCAGTGGAACGCAGAGCTAAGAGGCTCATAGGCGACGTAAAACTGGTGGATGCCAAGCTTCACAGCTTAGCTCATCGCCGCAAGGTTGCCTGCTTGTCGGTCTTCTATAGACTGTACTTCGGTGAGTGTGCGCAAGAACTCATCTCACCTGCCCCTTCTACCATCGGACATCTAGACGTACTGCTAATTACCATCCATACTTAGTTGCCATTCCACCAATTCGCACTATATTTCATAATGCGCACGGCAAAAGAGTGGAACTCACTACCTGCGTCTCTGTTCCCGAACGCATTCAACCCGAATCTCTTCAAAGTTAGAGTGAACAGGCTTCTTCTGGGTAAGCTCACTCCACCGTAGACTTTGTCTCTGTCACTTCTGACCTAGACTAGAGTCAAGAGAAAACCCATCTCAAATAATAATAAAAAAGGCAATAAATGGTTGGATAAAATATAAACTTATTTGTTGTCTTTAGGGCACGCAAGAGCCGCAATGTACATAGGCATGCACTTGATTTGCCTACGTGTTTTTGGGCAGTCCCATTTTTGTGTATGTTTATGTTTAAGTGATCGCACGTAATTTGATATATATTTGCATACCTGGGATATCATACATGGAGCTAAGTACTGCAGTTCTCCTATGAGCGAATTACCAAAATATAAATTTATTTTATCAAATACTTTGTCGAAAACAATGGATACATAGATTATCATTTACTTCGTCATTAGCATGTTCAATATTTTTTTTCTTATTGTTGCTATAATCCATGTTATTGTAATGAGTATTTTTTTCTTCATTTATTTCGTTTTCTGTTGTATACTATTGTTTATTATGATGTTACGTACAATTTTAACTTTTTTCCGTGGTGTTAGTTCTAGTGACCTCGGCGGCCAGTTCACAGGTCCACCGCGACCTATCCACTTATTACCCAATTCATTATCGAGATATGCACGTTATAGTATATGCTATACTTACACCATTAGTCATCATTCATCCATTCATGTCCCGTATCATATCCTTTTATTTGCTAGCATTTTACGAATCGTTCTAAAACGATTTCTTTTTTAGGAAGACTTTGGTTCAGTAGAAGGTGGAAGAAATACTCGTTGTCGTTGAATGAATGTGAATAATTTATTATGAAAATAATGCGAATTTTATACTATTTTACAAACTAAAATCTACCAATAAAAACTTGTACATTAAATTAAATAAAACGTTTGCAAAAACTTAGCAAATAGGATTGCGTTATTTCGTCCAATCACATCACAGCACACTGTTCTCGTAATGAATCCGCGAGGTAGCGCTTGTGTGCTCGCGGCTGCGACTTGGCGGGCTCTCCGAAGGGATAAATATAGGTGCCTAGTAGTTCGCGATTCCCCCCGCTAATAATGCTTATGACCGCCATCTTCAATGGCGCCTTGAGCAACAACATCTTCCCACAATCATGGAAAGAAGCCACCGTCATCGGTATCCCAAAGCCAGGCAAGCCAAAGTCTGAGCCCTCCAGCTACCGCCCTATTAGCTTACTCAATGTCCTCGGCAAAATCTACGAGAGGCTTATTTATAAGCGTCTCAAAGACTACGCCGAAGCAAAGAGCCTCATACCCAATGAGCAGTTTGGATTCCGTAGCCAACACTCGGGCACCCAACAGGTCCACCGTATCGTAGAGCACTTATGCGCTGGTCTGCAGCGTAACGCGACGACGGGTGTGCTATTCTTCGACATAGCAAAGGCCTTCGACAAAGTCTGGCACAACGGCTTGATATACAAGCTCTACCAACTAGGAGTGCCAGATCGTCTCGTGCTCATCTTACGAGACTTTTTGTCGAACCGGACCTTTCGCTATCGCGTCGAGGGAGCACTCTCGTCCCCTCATCCTATTCGCGCCGGTGTCCCTCAGGGTTCCGTACTATCTCCTCTCGCCTTCACGCTGTTCACTAGCGATATCCCAAAAAGTAAAAAGGCTCAGTTGGCTCTCTTCGCCGACGACACTGCCGTTTACTATACCGGTCACTGTCCCGACGCTATAGCTCGTACTCTCCAAACCTCCGCAAACGTCTTAGGCGCTTGGTTCCGGAAATGGAGAATCGAGGTCAACCCCGATAAGAGTCAGGCGGTTCTCTTCTCGAGACGTCGTCGACTCCCTCCCCCACTTCCCAGCCCGATCACTATGTACGGCAAGCCAATCCCTTGGGAGAAGCAAGCCAAATACCTAGGCGTGATCCTCGATGAGAACCTTACCTTTAAGGCTCATATTAATGCGGTTCGCGCGCGCGCCTCCTTCGCTCTTAGCAGGCTCCAATTCGTACTGACAGCCCGTAGTAAACAGTCCCTCAAATGCAAGCTTCGCATCTATACCGCAGTCATCCGTCCCATCATGACCTATGCCTGCGTTGTATTTGCGCACGCTCACCCACGTCATCTCCATAAGATGCAGACCCTCCAAAACCGTTTCCTCAGAAGGGTCACGGGTGCCCCCTTCTATGTCCGTAATATAGATCTTCACGTCGACCTCAAAATGCCAACCATAAAACAGTTCATGAAACGCTTATCAAAGCGTTTCTTCGACTGCGGCATTAAACATTCTAACCCCCTGATTACAGCGGCCGCCCGCTACACTCCCTCTCGCATTAGCAGTATTCGCCGACCAAGGCATACTTTAATCGACCCCGACGACGCCACTACCCTCCTCCAGGAGAGTAGTAAGGCCACTAGCACGCTACATAAGCCCAAAACCCGATCGCCGTCCTACCGCCCTCGCCGCCGAGGCCCGCCGCGACGCCCAAATCGACGCCCCTCCCGACCCTTGCTCGAGCCAGCCCGCGCCGCTGAGCCTGTAGCTTTAAATTCGTCCGTAAATAATATCAATCCTGATCCAGCTAGTCATTTGCTGCCCTCTTCCAGCGACGCCCTAAGCCGAGGTTCGTACCCCACAGGGGGTGCCCTTAGCGTTGTCGCTTAGTTTTAGTTAGTATATAAGTTTAAGTCCTGGCTGGAGGCCTTAATTTATTAGGGAATCCACAGGCAAGTCCGCTTAAGCAGACGACAACCGCATAGGTTGACCTGCGAGATGCCAAACAAACAAACAAAGTTCGCGATTCCTTTGCAAAGCGGCCGCCGTCGAATGAAGATTCGTGTTGGAAACTGTGGATTGCAGACGTGCCTCGTGTGACGAAGACTGGAGTGTCCTGGAGATCACGTCGTCGGCGTGTGGCCTCTGCAGCTCCTATTTCTTTAACGGATGTCAAAACGTTGTGTCAGTTCTTTTCAGAACTGTTGGCTTCTGTGTTTCTTTAACTGATGGTCAAAACGTGGTCAAAACGTGGTAAGGTGCTGTGATGAGTGGTGGCTACAGTACTCCCCTTCAAGCGAAGCGTACCGGCAGCTTGACGACGCGGCCCGAGCGAGTTGTTTTGATGATGGTGGGCTGTGACGTCACGTTGGCCGTAGGTACTCGTGCTTGAGGCTTGGTAATGGTTGGTAATGGTATGGTACTGGTATTGGTTTGCTTGGTAATGGTAATCTTGCTCGGAGGTAAGGTATTGGTATGCTCTGTGATGACATACGCAGGCTTCAGTCGATCGATTGAGATGTTAGCTTGCCGATTAGGTAGCTGTATAGAATACACTTTATCTGTTCGGCTTAAAACTCGGTAAGGGCCTTCATACGGAGGTTGAAGTGGTTTCTTAACTGCATCGGTTCTGATAAACACGTGACTGCACTTGAGTAAATCTTGATGCACAAAAACGCGTTTATTGTTACTGTGATGCTCGGTGACGGCTTGCGGTTTGTTTACATTAATGATGTCACGTAGTTTGTCGACGTAAGTATAATCCATTGTAGGCGCGTGGGTACCGGATGTGAAAAAATCGCCTGGTAGACGTAAGTTGTAACCGTAGGTAAGTTCGGCGGCGCTTACGCCGGTTTCGGTGCGTAGTGCGGCACGCAGTCCAAGTAACACCGTAGGTAGCTCGTCTATCCATGTACTTGCGTCCGAAAGTTTCGCGCGCAATGCAGTTTTGAGCGAGCGATGCCAACGTTCGACCATCCCATTGCTTTGAGGATGATACGCTGTTGTGCGATTTTTCTTGATTCCCATTTGTTTCATTAGGTTTTGAAAAAGCTGACTCTCGAACTGGCGACCTTGGTCGCTTGTTAGTGTGGTCGGACATCCAAATCTTGATATCCAATGCCGGTAGACGATATCGGCTATTCGATCAGCTGATATTTCGTCGGTAGGGATTGCTTCAGGCCACTTCGTTAGTCGGTCGATCATTGTAACTAAGTAACGATGTCCTTGAGCTGTTGTAGGTAGCGGTCCAACGATGTCGACGTGTAGGTGTTGAAAGCGATCACTTGGCGGGAAAGATGAGATGTTCGAGAATGTGTGACGCTGTATCTTGCTTTTCTGACAATGTATACAGGTTCGAGTCCAACGGCTGATGTCTGCGTTCATTGATGGCCAGAAGTATTTTTGAGTTGCGAGTTTGCGAGTCGTGCGGATACCAGGATGGCTGATATTATGCACGCTGTTAAAAACTTCTTGTCTATGTACTTCAGGTATATACGGGCATAAGGTGTAGATGTTTCGCAGTATAACTCGATGTCCGTGTTAGGTATTACTATTTTCTTGATAGTGATGTTGTCTGCTTGTAATAATTGTTCAATGTTGCTGTCCTGTTCTTGCGAGCTGGCTATGTCCTTGTAGTTTATTGTAGTTGGGCATGAAATTGTTTCTATGCGGCTGAGTGTGTCGGCGACGATGTTTTGTTTACCGCTCACGTGTCGTATGTCTGTGGTAAATTCGCTGATAAACAAAAGTTGTCTCGTTCGTCTCGGTGTTTCGGTATTCGATTGAGTTTTTGCAATTACGAATGTTAGCGGCTTGTGATCGGTGAAAATTATAAGATGACGTCCTTCGAATGTTTTGCGGAAGTGTTTGACTGCCATGTAGATTGCGAGTAGCTCTCGGTCGAAGGTAGAATATTTCTTTTGCGCGTCACTGAATTTCTTCGAATAATATCCAAGTGGTTGCCATGTTTCATTTATGTATTGTTGTAGGACGGCGCCTGCTGCGTTATCGGATGCGTCGCAGAATAATGCTAGCGTAGCATTATGTGATGGGTGAGCGAGTAAAGCTGCGTTTATGATGCTAGCTTTACATTGCTCGAACGCTTGAGTTGCTTCGTCGGTCCACGTAATCTAGAGGTGCTTGTAGAGCTGCGGCGTTTGGTATGTGATCGCGATAAAAGTTAATCATTCCGAGAAATCTTCTTAAATCTTCGATTGTAGTCGGCCGGGGGTAATCGGTAATTGCTTGTATTTTATGTTGCGGAGGTTTGATGCCTTCTTTTGTTACGGTGTAACCCAGGAACTGGACTTCTGATTTGCCTAGGTTGCATTTGACGGGGTTAATAGTTATTCCGTTGTCTTCTAATCTCTTTAGAACGATTTTGAGATGTTCTCGTTCGTTTTCTGATGCCAATAACAAATCGTCTATGAATGGGAAAACAAAATCTAATCCTCGTAGTACTTCATGGATATAGCGTTGAAACGTTTGTCCCGCGTTTTTCAAACCGGGGCACATACGTGGGAATTCAAATAATCCCATCGGAGTGATGATGGCTGTCTTCTCAATGTCTTCTTCTCTTACGCTCAGTTGTTGGTATGCACGGTTGAGATCAATTGTTGAGAAGATAGTTTTTCCGGATAGATGATGAGTGAAGTCTTTGATGCGTGGAACGGGGTAGCGATCTGGAATGGTGATGGAGTTGAGTCGGCGATAGTCACCACAAACTCTAATATCGCCATTCTTCTTGGGAACTATGTGTAGAGGTGATGACCATGGGCTTTTGCTAGGTCTGCATAGTCCTTGTTCGATCATGCTTTCAAATTCCTTCTTCACTATTTCGAAGCGATGTGGTGGAATCGGTCTTGCTCGGCTGTGTATCGGTGGGCCTCGCGTTTCGATAAAATGTTGCACGTGGATATCGGAGTTTAATTTCATCGATGTTAATCTTGTTATGCCGGGATACTGGGCTAAGATGTCGTGGTACGATTGAGACATGTCGATGCTGCGTACTGTAGGTACGTTCGATACTCGTACCGGGGCGTTGACCTTCAAATTTGTAACACCGTCAATTAGTCTTCTGTTTTGCAAGTCGACGATTAGTTGATGATGTTTGAGGAAGTCTGCTCCAAGTATGGGTTTTGAAACGTCAGCGACGATGAATTTCCACAAATACGGGCGGCGTAGATTGAGATCGAGAGATAATGTTTTCTCGCCATACGTAGCTATAGCAGTGTTGTTCGCTGCATATAGCTGGAATGGTAATGGCGTTGGTATTTGTCCTTTTCTTCTCGGTAGCACGGATATGTTGGCACCAGTGTCGACTAAGAATGATAGATTTGAGTTTTTGTCGGTGATGTATAGGCGGTGAGATTTTTCTTGAACGCCGGTGTCCGCCACTGCCAACGTTCCGTCTAGTTTTCCGTATTTGGTTTCTTGAATGAACAAGGCGATGTACAGCGTCTAGCTTGATCTTTGAAGCGGCGGTGATAGTAACAAAATGGAGATGGCGAAACTTCTCGACTGCGTTGTCGTGATGTGCTGCGGTGATGCGATGAATGACGACTGCGGCGATAGTTATTGTTGATGGATATCGTCTTGATTTTAGCTCTGCTATCTCTAGCGATAATTTTCTGATCTCGCTGATGAGGTACTGCGTATCTGCTTGCGGTGCGAGTGGTGCAGGTAGTGCGGGTGCGTGCACAGCTGCGACTTCTGTTGCTGCTGTCTGCTCCATTATTTTGTCAGCGAGTAGCGCGAGTTCGTCGAGTGCTGTCTTGGTGGTGAAAGTTTCACTGACTGCAAGGACTGAGCGGACGTGTGGTGGAAGGTGATTGGTCCACATAAGTCGCAAAGTGGAGTCGGGAACTTTGTCTCTGGCGAGGTTTCGCATGCGGCGGAGTAGTTGCGTTGGCTTTTGGTCTCCGAGTTCCATCTCGGACAGCAGTTTTTGGAACTGGCGACTGTCGGATTCCTCGTAGGCGGATATGAGTCTTTCTTTGATGGCTTTGTATTGGTCCGTCTCTGGTGGGTTGTATAGTAGGTCCATTATCTGCTCGATGTCTTGTCGCTCGAGCTGTGCAATGACCATTTGAGCGAGCTGGGCTTGGCCTTTCTTGAGGTCGTTTGTAGCTGCTTCGAAGCTGATGAACCAGAGCCGTGGTCGATCGCGCCAGAATGGTGGAATTCTCATGGTGAGGGATATGGCGGCAGCTTCGGTCTTCGGGGCTGGGTGTACTGTTGAGCTGGAGTGTTCGTCCGTTGAGCAGGGATTCGACATCTTGAATTGGCTGAAGGTGCTTCGACGATGCTGGCTGAGCTTCGATGATCTTGAATTTCTTCACTGTGTTCAGGCAGGGGTCACCACTTTAGGAAGACTTTGGTTCAGTAGAAGGTGGAAGAAATACTCGTTGTCGTTGAATGAATGTGAATAATTTATTATGAAAATAATGCGAATTTTATACTATTTTACAAACTAAAATCTACCAATAAAAACTTGTACATTAAATTAAATAAAACGTTTGCAAAAACTTAGCAAATAGGATTGCGTTATTTCGTCCAATCACATCACAGCACACTGTTCTCGTAATTATTATTATTATTATTTTTTTATTTGTCAGATAACATGATCCAATAAGGTTAGTAACAACAGGAGCTTATAAACTATGTTAGTAGGTTAAGAATTTAAATATTAATTTATTTATTTTACCGTCCCAACCACAATGCATACCCAGAGCGAGTGCATCGGACAATGATACCTGTTCGCAACTATCGTCAGAATGCTGTTGCTGCTGCCTCGTAATCTGCCCAACAGCGACGACACACGCTTGCGTCTTATTGCATAAAAGTCATCCGTACGCGCTTCGGCAAACATCGCGGACGCACTGCAGAACCGCGGCAACCGCAGCAACATCCTGAAGACGTTATTGTATTGTACCCGCAGAGCGCTGTATGCCTTTTGAGTATAATTAACCCACAGGCTGCTCGATGTAATGAATCCGCGAGGTAGCGCTTGTGTGCTCGCGGCTGCGACTTGGCGGGCTCTCCGAAGGGATAAATATAGGTGCCTAGTAGTTCGCGATTCCTCTCATCCGCCCCGACAATAGTGTCGCTTTCGACAGTCCCGATAAGGCTGAATGTCTTGCCGACAGCCTAGAGTCCCAATGTTCTCCCAGCTCCCAACCAGTAGACCAAGCTCACCTGAACAAGGTCGACGCTGAAGTCGAACGAAGAGCCTCCCTCCCTCCCGTCGAAGACCCTGATGATCCTCTGCCTCCCGTCACTCCAGACGAAGTGCACGACATCATTAAAGGGCTCCACGCTCGTAAGGCCCCCGGTTCGGATGGTATTACCAATAAGGTATACAAACTCCTTCCTGCCCCGCTAATAATGCTTATGACCGCCATCTTCAATGGCGCCTTGAGCAACAACATTTTCCCACAAGCATGGAAAGAAGCCACCGTCATCGGTATCCCAAAGCCAGGCAAGCCAAAGTCTTAGCCCTCCAGCTACCGCCCTATTAGTTTACTCAATGTTCTCGGCAAAATCTACGAGAGGCTTATTTATAAGCGTCTCAAAGACTACGCCGAAGCAAAGAGCCTCATACCAAACGAGCAGTTCGGTTTCCGTAGCCAACACTCGGGCACCCAACAGGTCCACCGTATAGTAGAGCACTTATGCGCTGGTCTGCAGCGTAACGCGACGACGGGTGTGCTATTCTTCGACATAGCGAAAGCCTTCGCCAAAGTCTGGCACAACGGCTTGATATACAAGCTCTACCAACTAGGAGTGCCAGATCGTCTCGTGCTCATCTTACGAGACTTTTTGTCGAACCGGACCTTTCGCTATCGCGTCGAGGGAGCACTCATCCTATTCGCGCCGGTGTCCCTCAGGGTTCCGTACTATCTCCTCTCGCCTTCACGCTGTTCACTAGCGATATCCCAAAAAGTAAAAAGGCTCAGTTGGCTCTCTTCGCCGACGACACTGCCGTTTACTATACCGGTCACTGTCCCAACGCTATAGCTCGTACTCTCCAAACCTCCGCAAACGTCTTAGGCGCTTGGTTCCGGAAATGGAGAATCGAGGTCAACCCCGATAAGAGTCAGGCGGTTCTCTTCTCGAGACGTCGTCGACTCCCTCCCCCACTTCCCAGCCCGATCACTATGTACGGCAAGCCAATCCCTTGGGAGAAGCAAGCCAAATACCTAGGCGTGATCCTCGATGAGAACCTTACCTTTAAGGCTCATATTAAGGCGGTTCGCGCGCGCGCCTCCTTCGCTCTTAGCAGGCTCCAATTCGTACTGACAGCCCGTAGTAAACTGTCCCTCAAATGCAAGCTCCGCATCTACACCGCAGTCATCCGTCCCATCATGACCTATGCCTGCGTTGTATTTGCGCACGCTCACCCACGTCATCTCCATAAGATGTAGACCCTCCAAAACCGTTTCCTCAGAAGGGTCACGGGTGCCCCCTTCTATGTCCGTAATATAGATCTTCACGTCGACCTCAAAATGCCAACAATAAAACAGTTCATGAAACGCTTATCAAAGCGTTTCTTCGACTGCGGCATCAAACATTCTAACCCCCTGATTACAGCGGCCGCCCGCTACACTCCCTCTCGCATTAGCAGCAGTATTCGCCGACCAAGGCATACTTTAATCGACCCCGACGACGCCACTACCCTCCTCCAGGAGAGTAGTAAGGCCACTAGCACGCTACATAAGCCCAAAACCCGATCGCCGTCCTACCGCCCTCGCCGCCGAGGCCCTCCGCGACGCCCAAATCGACGCCCCTCCCGACCCTTGCTCGAGCCAGCCCGCGCCGCTGACCCTGTAGCTTTAAATTCGTCCGTAAATAATACCAATCCTGATCCAGCTAGTCATTTGCTGCCCTCTTCCAGCGACGCCCTAAGCCGAGGTTCGTACCCCACAGGGGGTGCCCTTAGCATTGTCGCTTAGTTTAAGTTAGTATATAAGTTTAAGTCCTGGCTGGAGGTCTTAATTTATTAGGGAATCCACAGGCAAGTCCGCTTAAGCAGACGACAACCGCATAGGTTGACCTGCGAGATGCCAAACAAACAAAGTTCGCGATTCCTTTGCAAAGCGGCCGCCGTCGAATGAAGATTCGTGTTGGAAACTGTGGATTGCAGACGTGCCTCGTGTGACGAAGACTGGAGTGTCCTGGAGATCACGTCGTCGGCGTGTGGCCTCTGCAGCTCCTATTTCTTTAACGGATGTCAAAACGTTGTGTCAGTTCTTTTCAGAACTGTTGGCTTCTGTGTTTCTTTAACTGATGGTCAAAACGTGGTAAGGTGCTGTGATGAGTGGTGGCTACACTTTTATAATATCTGTAAAAAATCGTTCAGTGGTGCCGATTCTCTTGTACACCGAACTAAACTAACTAAACTATCACTAAAATTCCTTACTTTTTACTATGAAAATCTTGAAGCTATTCTGCCAAAAATAATCTCTAAATTTAAAAATAATTTTGACACAACTATAATCGAATTTGACAATCGCGAGTCCACGTGTTTTTTTTTTCTTTTGGTTTAGCAACGTCTTTGTTAGAGCCGGAGGCAGCCTGCCTGGGGCAGCCTCGACGTGTTTTATATGGAAGTTTTGACTTTTTGTGTGGAAAATATAAAATAAAAATATCTAAATGTAGAGATTTGGTGCTGTCAGGGGTACAAAGAGGGTCGAAATTTTCATTATTTTTGTGATAGGACACACCGTTTTCGAGATATGAGCAAAAAAAGAAAAATAACGTTAAAGTACCGTTTTTGCACGTCTGAAGTCGAGGTGTTGGTGTGAATTTTAGTCCACGCCACCTAATTTTATTCCACACCTTTTTAATCGCGATTAAAAATAGTCAGATTCATGTTCAGATTTAGTTAAACAATCAAATTTTTTGTTGAAAAACGTAAAATTCTGAATAGCAAAATTGCCATTTTCACTAAAATAATAACTCAGTGTAATCTTAGTGCTGTCAAACTAAAATATAGTTAAGTTGTGTAACTATAGTCAATTTCAGAATGGAAAATCGTCATTTAAATGTTAGTGATTTTTAGTCTAGTTTAGAGGCATTTGTGACAAGAGAATCGGCACCATTGTTTACATTTTCCATTGTTGTGACACAAGTCAATTGTCAAACTGTCATTAAATTTTCTCTTTTAGTCTATGAAGATTACTTTTTGGTTTATATAACTTGAATTATTTTTATCAATAGGTCTGAAATATTGTATTTTCTATATAATTACCGATTACTAACTGAATTTCGACATCTAAAATAATTAATAAGGACACGCTCATACTCGATCGTGGAGGTTTTAATACGTCTTGGCTGAACACACAGGCTGGTTTTATGACTGGCAGATGAGATGTCAGAATGAAGAAAAACAATTTTGAAACTTCAAAAATCATCAAAAATTAATTCTGGAAAAGGAATATTTTCCTATAAAAGAAAAGTCTGAAGCACCTGATAGGGATTCCACGCAGGGGGGTGAAACTTCCATACATTGAATTCAAACAAAATTTTCATAGACAGTGCTGCCATCTTTTAGGTTCGGTACACCAAGTTTGGCCATAGTTTTATATTTTTGCCAATAGATAGAGGTAGTTGATAACAGTAGAATAAAAATAAAACTAAATATTAATAAATAAGCATTATTTATTATTATTATTTCAACATGTTTTACTTTACAAATAAACATAAAAATATAATTTCAAAATTAATAACATCATTTTCACTTCAAGTTTAACTATTAGTAAAACGAAACGTGCGTTCATGATGACAGAATCAGAAGGTACATTTGAAATCTTTTTTCTGCCAA
This sequence comes from Dasypolia templi, assembly GCA_963555695.1. Classification (NCBI taxonomy): domain Eukaryota; kingdom Metazoa; phylum Arthropoda; class Insecta; order Lepidoptera; family Noctuidae; genus Dasypolia; species Dasypolia templi. Next base: position 521,195 of record OY743148.1, on the reverse strand, counting down.
GTTCGTTGTGTTCTGGTGATTTGTTTTGTGCTCTTTTACGACCGATAGTACTTTGCTTGTTTTCTTGATTTTATTATCTGCTATAAACGTTTGACCCTGCTTCTCCCTTGGACCCTGTGATAAGATACGTAAACGATTGACCCAACACCGTGTATACTGGACCTCGATTTTCCTTATTGATTTGAATTCGACGAAACTTGCAAAATGCCGAGAAAGACTGCCTATAAGTGCTATTTTGGATGTATTCCTTATAAAGGTATGGTTCTCATAACTATTAAGTAACATATTATTACAAAGTTCTTTTGGCACACTATAGGTATTTTGATCATGGAAACTGTTTTACAAGTGAACATTATTATCTTTCAGGAAAAGTTCACAGCTTTCCACCACAGCAGTACCCTCATACGGAAAAATTTGATCAGTGGAAAATGGTGTTGAGCGAAATAGATCGAGAAAAGGGTTATAATTACATACGTAACAACATACGTATATGCGATCACCATTTTGAAGAGTTTTACCGAACACCCACTGGATTTCTTACCAAAAATGCTGTTCCAACATTGAATATTGGTAAATACCTTTTTATATTGATTTCCGTAAAACTATACACTAGAACTGGTTCAAATGAACACAATCGCTCAATTCGTAATTTAATCAGTTCTGATATGAAGAAGTTGCTGGAATTCTGTTAAATAATATGCAAAAACATTAATATCCTTGAAAAACATCTATTGCCTACTGTTTTCTGTACTTAAAATATTATAGTCCATAATTATTTAATTAGGTATTATTGACAAAAAATAAATTTATCAACTTGCAGTGGGCCAGTTTGGTTGTTACAGTACAGTACCACCTAGTCTTAAGAAGAGAAGGCTGGTCTGGTTCAGCTGCTGTGGGAACATTTTAAAGGCTGATAATAGGATAGACATGACAGTTGGATGCAAACAGCCCAAAGCCCGACCAAAAGTGTTAATCTCTAGGGAGGCATGTGTTCCTCAGTGGATGTAACAAAGGCGGTTATGATGATGGAAGAAGGGCATGCTATATCTAGTGATACTATTTTTACATATATATTTTTGGTTTCAGTATCTACATCATCTTCTGAAATGGGTTTGACGTCATGTGATGCTGACCCAAATAAAACATCTATTAACGAAGTTGCCATTTTCACCAGAGGTAAAGATATTCTGTTATATTGTGTGTAATTTTAATACATTTCAGTTTTAATTTATTACGGTTTGCCCTTACAATGCACACAGTGTGTTACACTGACAATAATAATTTTTAGGCAAATAACACAAAACTAATCCAAGTAGAAATCTATAGAAAAGGCCTATGCTCAGTGGTGGACAAAAAAGGGCTGTTTGATAATGATGTTGAAGGAGGAAATGTATGAAATATAAAATTACCTTTTATAACTTTTGGTTTCAGCATCTACATCAACTACTGCCCAATTTAATTTGCCAAATAGGACATCTGATAATGCAGAAGCCTTTTTTGGCCAAGGTATTAATCTATTTAATTTTTATGTATCAATGTGGCCCTGGCACCTACACTTAACTATGGTCACCTCATACCTATATCAGTTTTGAGGAGTGGTTGGAGAGGCGCCACGGCGTCCTCACCTTCCGCCTGACACAGGTCCTCACCGGACACGGTTGTTTCGGGAGGTTCCTGTTTCGCATAAGGCGGGAGGAAACGCCCGGGTGTCACCATTGTGTGGATCGCCCGGAGGACACGGTGGAGCATACGGTGGAGGTATGCCCAGCTTGGGCGGAGCACCGCAGTGTCCTCGCGGAGGCGATTGGCGGCGGCGATCTCTCGCGTCCGGCCCTGGTCCAGGCCATGGTACGGAGCGAGAGGGAATGGAAAGCCGTCACCTCCTTCTGCGAAGCAGTAATGCTCGCAAAGGAGGAGGTGGGGCGCGTGAGGGAGAGAGCCTTGCGCCCTCACGCCCCTAGTCGCCGCAGGAGACGCCCTGGGCGTCGGGAATCGCAAGCAGATTCTCGGCCACCGTAGGCGCGGGCTTGCGGACGGCGAGCCATGGGTAGCTCGCCGTCCGGTAAGGACCAGGCCCGGGTCGACGGCGCGTTGTGTTCCACGCGCGCCTCAAAGAGATGTCAGCACAAAATGACGGGGTCCGATAGGGCCGACGCCTCAGGGTCGCGGGTTATTCCACAGAGAAAACCGTGGCCCTGGCACAGGCAACTGAAGGAACACGGGTGGGTTTTAGTCAGTAAAAGTCTGACACGCCCTCCCGCTCCACCCAGAGCGGGAGAAGTCATTTGATGATTTCCCACCCAAAAATAAAAAAAATAAAAAAAAATACCTATATCAGTATCCATATTATGCGAGAAGTTTATATGTAATTTGAGTAAGAAAGTTGTAAAATACTCGGCTGATTTCTGTTGTGTTAATGAGTCATTGCTATTATGTGTATCTTAATACTTCTGTAGAAATATTATGTATTTAGCACTAATTGCATCATTTTCCTTTTAAGGGTCAGGTTCTCAAGCAATTGTGCCTATATTTGAGCATCTTCCTGAAACAATTCCCATAAGACAACCATCTGTCAAGAAAGGTCAGTACCTCCCTATTTTCTATTTAACCGACTTTAAAAACTGATTCTTAGCTTAGAATAAATCAATCAACTTTTTGGATGGTTAAGTAATTGTTTCTTTGATTTCAGGCACTAAATCAATTAATGTTGTCGTAAACAAATATTTGAAGCAACATACACAATTAAAGGTTAAACTTTTAAAATTGAGGGAAAAATGTAGAAACCTGAATCAACAAGTGCGAAAAGCTGCTCAGGTATCACAAAATAAAGCTTTTTTACGAGCCATTGAAAAACTGCCCGAGCCTGCTGCCATTTTCACTAGAATGCAGTTAAAAAAGGCATCTATTAAACCAAGAGGAAGAAGATTCACAAATAAAGAAAAAGTTTTGTGCCTAACTATATACAAACAGAGTCAAAAAGCTTACAAATTGTTGCAAAGACTCTTTGCATTGCCATCAAAAAGGACAATCCAAACAATATTGAGTAAAGTGACTATTAAGCCTGGTATCAATGAGGTAATAATAGAACACCTAAAAAAGGCAGTCCAGAAATTACCCCAAGAAAAAAAAATTTGCACACTCATATTTGATGAGGTTGCATTAAGCCCTGGCTTATATTACCATAAAACTTGGGATGAAATTATTGGTTTCGAAGATTTTGGTACAAATAGTACCAACAAAATTGCTGACCATGCACTAGTTTTTATGGTCAAGGGTCTGAAAAGAAAATTTAAGCAGCCCATCTCTTTCACATTTTGCAAGAGTGCAACAAAGACAGCGGAATTGAAAAATCAAATTCAAGAAGTACTAAAAGCTGTACAAAGCACAGGGTTAAAAGTTATTGCCACGGTTTGTGACCAGTCATCGACGAATATGAGTGTCATAAAAAGCCTCATAGATGACACGAAAAGAAAATATTTATTGGAAGGCAAGGAATTTAAAAGTTTAGCTTTTGAATCGAATGGGACAAAAATATTTCCAATATTTGATCCTCCACACCTCCTTAAAGGATTAAGAAATAATCTCCTTACAAAGGATTTAAGGTACATCCAAAACGGAGAAGTCAAATTTGCAAAATGGAAACATTTGCAAATGTTACTTGATGCTGATCCAGGGGAAGATGATGTAAGATTGGTGAATAAATTGACAGACAGTCATGTTGTTAAAGATAAGATACCTAAAATGAAGGTAAAACATGCAGCCCAGGTGTTCAGTCAAAGGGTGTCTGCAACAATGAGATATTTAGCGAGTAAGTATAATTAACCAGTAACAGTAGCATTCATAACTAATTTTAAAAATAAAAATTATTGTAACACATATCATGCCTGTATTCCACATTTTGCCAGTTATGTTAACTTATTGGTGTAGTATAATTTTTTTGTGTATAGATCGTAATAATGTAAATATTTTCAATCTCTAAATTCAAACCAAATTATAATAGTTGCAAAACTTTGTGTATTCAGTACTATCTCAGTTATAATATTAATATACATATTGCAGCAACAATCATGAGAACTATGTGGTAATATTCTTCAAACTTATAACAATTGTTTTTTTTTCTTTTCAGATCACAACATCCTTCCAAAGGAGTGCGTAGGCACAGCAGATTTGTTGCTTATAGTTGACAAATTATTCGACTCATTTAATGGCCATAGCTACCAAAATTCCGACAAAATGTACAAATGTGCACTAAAAAGGAACTCTCCACATTTTAAATTATGGAATGATTTACTCCCAGTATTAAGATCAATGAGGTTTAAAGTGGAGAAAAAATTAAGAAGCGGAATGATTTCAACCAAATTTGTACAAGTGCCAAGTCTCAAGAACTGGATTTCAAATATTAATGTGTACAAGGAAATGTTTAACTATTTAAGCGAAACACATGATGTAAGTAGTCTGTTGACAAGGAATATCAACCAGGATCCATTAGAAAATTTCTTCTGCAACATAAGAAGTAATGGTGTCAGAAACACGTCTCCAACTTGCTCGCAGTTCACTGGAGCGTTTAAAACATTACTAATAAATAATTTAACTTCACCACACTCTGTTGGGGCGAACTGCGAGCAAGACGATAATAAGGCGTTAAAACCATTACAAAATTTATTAAATTTCCAAGAAAAAGATGCAAGGGTACAACCCTCAGAGTCTGTTAGTGTGGATTCTGTAATTAACTACTTCATGCAAACAGATTCACAAAATAATCGCAATACAACTAGCAAAGAGGCAAAAAGGTATGTTGCTGGCTACGTAGTAAAAAAAACTTTACAGCATATATGTAAAACATGCCATACTTGTAAAATGCATTTGGTAAGCACAGTACCTCCAAGTAATAAAAAATATATATTACAAAGAGACTATACTAGAAGGTCACTTAATTATCCATCGGAGGCATTGTGCGAGTTTGTAGATGATGTCTGCATGATCATTCAAACACAATTAAATGAGGAACCACAGCAGAAACATCTGAAGGGTACAATTAAGCAAATAGTTAACATATTTAGCAATTTATCCCATTTCTCTTGTGTCACTCATAAAATAAATGTACAAAATTTCCTAATGGATACTGTAACAAATATTATTATAAATAGCTGGTGCACAAATGTCAACAGTATACTTAAAGGTAAAACAAATATATGCCATAATAACTCGACAAAAATACAAGCATTAAATTACTATAACACACGTTATAAAAAAAGGAAATAAATTCTTTAAAAAACAAAATATTTTTTCTTTCATTTATCGTTAATTTATTGATATAGCTCATAATGATGTCATTTGATGAATGAGTTTCCTTTTATTGAAGAACGATCGTTATTTTATTTTGTGAAATAGGTAAATCCTTATGTGCATGTTTCGTATTCCAGATTTTCTTTATGACAAAATTGTCATCATGGTCTATTTAATACACATACAAATTAATTTATTCCACACAAACAAATAACGATCATTCTTCAATAAAAGGAATACTAGAAACAGACCAACAGCGCCATCTAGTGAGCAATAGCGTAAGCGGAGGGGACATTGAGACAAGCAGCGCCATCTAACAACTTTGGTACACGGTTTTTTCAAAACGAAAACCTCAGTCGCACATCTATCTTATATTATATAGTGTATTATCTATGATTCCACGTCTGGACCTATTTCACTAACCATCTGCTTCAGGATTCCGCGTCTGGACCTATTTCACTAACCATCTACCTCAGATTCCGCGTCTGGACCCGTTTCACTAACCATCTGCCTGAGGATACGGCGTCCTGGTTTTATTAACAAACACCTATCAATTCTACGTCTGCACTCTGCTGAGTAACCATCTGCCTGGAGATTTTACCAGTTTTGTCGAAGGAGACTGGCACTCTAAAGTGTCCCTTCGACGCCTGAAGACCCTTTTCCTCCACCTCCTCCTCTGGACTTCAATTCAAGCCCCTATAATAACTTCAAGTGTCACGTGAACCGTATTGTGTTATTTTTATATTCCGACCTGTATTTTATATTCCATTTATTAAACTATATGTAACAAGTCAACTTTCATCCTTTCATGTAGTTAGGGTCGAGTTGTACGTTACATTTGGCGCCCCACTCATCAATTCGAACCCATTTCACCCTCTCAAAATTCTAAAAAGAAATATCAGTAGTTCTATTTCCTTTTGGTTTCTTATTTTGACTTTATGCTAACTAACCTATTTTTCCTCCTCAGCCCTCCTCTTGAAGACTGCTTTACTCATCTCTACACTTCTTCATACTCAACATCATTGTACACTACACCCCTACATACATTCCTTTTACCCACTGGTAATTGGCATCCATTCTTCAATTGTAAGTGTTGTTAAAACCATTCGGGGTCTCTTGCAAGTTGGGGTTTGGCTCACTCTACGACGGCTATTGGACAATATCCCATAATCGTTAATCTTATAAACTTAACTCTCTACTAAAACATTTCTACACTGCATCCCACAGACTTGCATAACACTACGTTTACCCTCTGGTAATCGTACCCAGTAGTCGCTTGGTGTGTTTAAATCCACTCGTGGACACTCCTAAGTTGGTTGCTGGGACACTTCACGACTGATACAGAAGAATATTCTGTGGACGTTTGTACAAACCTTACCCACTACGTTACACCCACTACAAATACTGCACTATCCTCGCACATTTATTTAATATTTTTTTTATTTGATCAGAATAGGTCTGGTATCGTGGGCTCTTTAACTATTTTTTTTTTGACTTATTATTACAGAGTTGTCTTTTGCACTCATTAACCCACCCTCTTTTACTCCCAAACATTTTTATCGTCTTTATTTTTATTTTTTTAAATCATTTAATTCTTAGAACTTTTAAAACAAGGCTGAATATGTGAGGTCCACTGTGTTGTAGAGACTATCCCCATTAGTTTATATACTTGAGGATCCTAATGGCAACCAAGCTAAATGGTTTTTATTTTTTTTTAAATATAAAGAACTTCATGTTATACTCATGACTAATCCCTATCTTTTCCCTTCTAATAATAGAGTTATTTTCGGCTTATTAACTCTATTAATTTTTCAATTCTTTCTTACACCATCAAGATAATCTTTATTTTTTTCTTTATATCACTGAAGAGAGCACTTAGTACAATCTGATAAGAACATATCAGATTGTACTAAGTGCTCTCTTCAAGTTAGTATGATTAATTTGTCACCATCTTTTACTTCTACCGTGACTATAGGCTCTACAGCCATAGTTGTAAAACTGATGATGGCTGTACCCCATTCATCACCACCCTTCTATCAACTAACTGCTCTACAGCCCTAGTTGTATTGATCATTATGGTCTACCCCATTGATCACTGGAAGCTTTACCAATAGGCTCTAAGCCATTGGTAACTAAACAACCAAACCTATACATATATGTACTATCTATTTCACTCTACAGAGCGGCTTGCAACTCTTGAAATAAGCCCATGCAGGAGCGGCTGGTGACTCCCTAAACAAGCCTATCTACTAAACGACCGTATCTATTTTCATATATGTTCTAAAGAGCGGATTACAACTCTGAAAATAAGCCTTAAAGTTAAAAATCTTTATTTCATCATAATAGTGGTTAAAGACGAGAGCGGATTACAACTCCGAAAATAAGCCTTAAAGTTATTGACTTATCAGGTTGCGTAGTGATCATTGAATGTGAATCCTATCTGACCTAACTTCGTAAGATGTCGATAAGTTTGTGCGAGTTATGTAAGATTTTTTGAATGCTGTAATATCTTAACCTTAGCAAAATTTTTGTTCTAGGCCAAAAAATTTCTCGGGGTTGTTGGGGAAATATAGTATATGCTATACTTACGCCATTAGTCATCATTCATCCATTCATGTTTTTTTTTTTGTATGGCATCTCGTAGTTGACCTTGAGAGGTCGTGACTACTTAACCGGACTATATCCCATTCATGTCCCGTATCATATCCTTTTATTTGCTAACATTTTACGAATCGTTCTAAAACGATTTATTTTATAATATCTTTAAAAAATCGTTCATTCTATTCTATTTTTATTTATGGCAATGGTGCCGATGTCGACAATTCTGCCAATGTCAAATCGTTCATTGTTTACATTTTCCATTGTTGTGACACAAGTCAATTGTCAAACTGTCATTAAATTTTCTCTTTTAGTCTATGAAGATTACTTTTTGGTTTATTTATCTTGAATTATTTTTATCAATAGGTTTAGCTGAAATATTGTATTTTCTATATAATTACCGATTACTAACTGAATTTCGACATCTAAAATAATTAATAAGGACACGCTCATACTCGATCGTGGAGGTTTTAATACGTCTTGGCTGAACACACAGGCTGGTTTTATGACTGGCAGATGAGATGTCAGAATGAAGAAAAACAATTTTGAAACTTAAAAAATCATCAAAAATTAATTCTGGAAAAGGAATATTTTCCTATAAAAGAAAAGTCTGAAGAACCTGATAGGGATTCCACGTCTGGACCTATTTCACTAACCATCTGCTTCAGGATTCCGCGTCTGCACCCGTTTCACTAACCATCTGCCTGAGGATACGGCGTCCGGTTTTTATTAACAAACACCTATCAATTCTACGTCTGCACTCTGCTGAGTAACCATCTGCCTGGAGATTTTACCAGTTTTGTCGAAGGAGACTGGCACTCTAAAGTGTCCCTTCGACGCCTGAAGACCCTTTTCCTCCACCTCCTCCTCTGGACTTCAATTCAAGCCCCTATAATAACTTCAAGTGTCACGTGAACCGTATTGTGTTATTTTTATATTCCGACCTGTATTTTATATTCCATTTATTAAACTATATGTAACAAGTCAACTTGCATCCTTTCATGTAGTTAGGATCCATCTATTACGTTACAATGTACAGATCGTTCATAGTGAGCTGGATATCCGTCGTGCTGGAAGTAGATTTCTCGCAGATAGAGCACAGGAACGTCATCTAACATGGTGTCAATGACGGAACGTATCATTTGTAGATACGTTATTCCCGTCAAACGACTCAACCGTCTACCTTCTATCCAAACTGGACCAATTATGCAATCGTGAATTATCGCTGCCCAAATGTTGACACTGAAGCGAATTTGATGTGCATGTTCTTTAACTTTGTGTGGGTTTTGGAAGCTCCACCAGTGCTCGTTGTGCACGTTGCCAACGCGGTTAAATATGGACTCGTCGTTCCACAAGATGTTAGCCTCCGCATGGTTATGTAGCCAGTGACAAAACTCTATGCGGGGCCCGGGGTCCGGTGCATGTAAACTTGCACTCGTGAAAAATGGTGTGGATGCATATCCATTGAATGGAGTATGGCGTCTTCAACGTGTCTGGCCAAGGGTGGCCGGCCCCTGCTTCTGGCATGACTGGGTAGCTGGAACTCCCCATGATAAAGTAATCGCTGATGCGTATAGTATATGCTATACTTACACCATTAGTCATCATTCATCCATTCATGTCCCGTATCATATCCTTTTATTTGCTAGCATTTTACGAATCGTTCTAAAACGATTTCTTTTATAATATCTTTAAAAAATCATTAATTGTTTACATTTTCCATTGCTGTGACACAAGTCAATTGTCAAACAGTGTGACCATCTCAAAAATGGCGAATCTGCCACAGACAGGGTGAAAAATCTGCCAAAATCTGCCACACTTGGTGCGAAAAATGCCAAAATTATGCCACAAAAAAACCCAGGAATTCAATTAAATTTATTTATTTTAATTATAAACACTACTTTAAGTATCTGCATTTGCCTCCAAATCGTCATTTTCGTTGTACATCGATTTTGACGACATCTTTTTAATCATGTTTTTAGTTGGCTTAAAAGAGACACAATCTCCGTGCTCCTTAATCCCCTCTTTTGTTGTAATTAAAGCTGACACATGTTGATTTAGGAACCTATTCCTTATTTTTGTTTTGTTTAAATTCACCTGAGAGAATATTCTTTCGCACGAAGCGTTGGACATCGGCAAACATAATAACGCTTTCGCGAAATTTGTAATGTTTGGATAATTTGTAGCTCCATTCGAGTCCAGGATTTTTCCAATCTCCCCCCAAAATTTGTCTACACTTAAAATTGTGCTGGTGGTACTACTTCCACCTGATTCTAACAAGTCTCTTACACTTTTATCAAATTTAATTTGTCGAAGTTCGTCATCAACTTTTTGAATGTTGTTTTCGTCTACTATGTTGGGAAAATCCATTGCAACGTTTAAAATTGACGCAAAATCTTTGTAAACCACATGCTGTGGATCCAAGAACTGCAAATCTTTGAAAATATTGCTCAGCGGCAACCGTGTCTTTAATTGATTACAGAGTTCAGTCAGAAATGATTGCATTCTTTGAAGGAATGATTGTATTCCAGGTTTCAAACTCACGTCTACGGATACGCGATTGATTTCGGTGCTCACATTTACACCTAAATACATATCTCTCAGGGGCAAAAAATTGACAGTGGATTCTGGATCAATTGAAAGTGGATCTGTGGTTTTCAAATAATTTCCTTTCATTTATCAGCTTAAAAGGCACGTATACATTTCGGAAATGTCTTTGAATGCTGTGTGGACTGTTGTGTAATCTCCTTGAAATACGGTGTTTAATTTGTTGACAATTTGCAATATATAATCCAGCGCATAAAAGTACAGTTTACATATCTTGTCGTTCAAACTATTGAACAAGAATTCTGATGAAATATTTTTGTCTTCCAAAAACTGCGACTGAAAATAAAGTTTAAGGGCATCCCATTGCTCTAAAATTCTTTTGATGCAAGCGTGCAAACATAGCCAGCGAATTTCATAATGTCTTAATATTTTATGCTTTTCGGTGCCAATGAAATCTTGGTATTCGACAAATTCTCTTTGTCTTTTGCTACTGTGTGAAAAGTATCCGTAAACTTCCTGTACTATTTGGTTAATAGCCCGTGGTATGGTGTTTTTACTAGCATGTGATACACACAATGCGGAAGAATGGCAGACACATTTAATAAACATGCAATGTGGATTTACATGTCTTATTTTGGCAACAATACCACCTTGTTCCCCGAACATGACATTAGTGGTGTCAGCCCCAAAACCAATAGCATCTTTAATATTAAGGTTAGCCTTAGTCAAGCCCCGGAAAGTGCATCAAACAATGATTGCGCATCAGCCCCGTTCAAGTCAACCAAAGTTAAAAATTTAGTTTTTACTTGGAGATCTTTTTCAGAATAATATTTTGTTACAACTGCCAGCATCGAAATGGTTGTAACATCTGTGGTCTCATCAATAATTAAGGAAAACATCGGGTTACGTGTTTTAATATTTTCACACGATTTTAAATCGGCGAGCATCTCCTTTTCTAAATTAGGCTTCAACACATTATACGTTACCGCTGCTGCTTTAGTCTTCTTGCAGGAAAATTGTTTGGCGATTTCAGAATCGTGGAAGCTTTTTGATATTATTTCGCTCAAATGGTCCATTAAGAGAAAAGCTAAATTGTGTTCCACTAGCATAGCACAAAAATTTAGTTCCGCCTTTTTCACTTCCTCTTCTAATGGAGCTTTCTTAAAAAAACTGTTGAACCTGAAACATATAAATAAAATAAATAATTTTAATAAGAGGGAAGAGTCTCATCATAATATATTTATACCTTTTTATTATTATTATTATTTATTCAGAACACATACAGTGTTTTATATGTAGTTACATAGAAACATTACTTATTTACCTGGAGGTTCATCAAACTTACATGAATACTACTACTTATTATCAAGTACTTACCGATGATTGGCCACTATACCCAATTATGTTCTTTTTATGTTTTTGGGATGATCCATGATCTTTTAAAGAAGATAATCTGGTAATTAATTTACAATTGCAAGCTTTACAGAATGCAATGTCCTGGTCATCCTTAGCCCTCGACAACCAGGAAGAAAGCAAGGGATCTTGCTCCCACTCTGGTCGATACGAACGCTCGTATCTTCTCTTCATAATAAATTCGTTAATTAATATGTAATTAGGGAAACGAACAGCAGAACCGCACACGATACACAGCAAAAGAAAATGAGGCACAATCAAACAAAAGTTTATTATTGGAAAACAAAACAAAGAAGATAAGAATAATGATAATGAACACTATTCCTGTTCAATTACAGTTCATAATTATATGACACACTTGTTTAAAAACAGAATAAGCGGGAAATCCCCGTACAATTTCGCCACGAAATAAAAGTTTCAATAAAATCATTTTTTTTCTAATTATATATAAAACCTGATGTAATTACCTTAAAAAAATATGAATTCATTGAAGATTCAAATTAGGTAATGTGGATTTTCTTGAAATCTTTAAAATCTGCCAGAATCTGCCACATTTGTAAATCGTCAGCATGGTCTGCCACAGACAAAATTTAGGAGCGAAATCCGCCAAAATGGCAGAAATCTGCCACAAATGGTCACACTGTGTCAAACTGTCATTAAATTTTCTCTTTTAGTCTATGAAGATTACTTTTTGGTTTAACCGCTGAGGCGTCGGATCGATCCGAAATCGATCCACTTGAAACTTCCCGGGGCGTCAGATCGATCCTAGCGTCACGTGTCGGTGTTGTCGTTAATTCTTAGTGAAAAACGATACTTTAAGCTTTCAAACTTGCTCAGAGCATAGATAATTAACGAATCATGCTAATAATAGCATAGCCGCTGCCTCGGAACGCTTTGAGACGGATAACAAAGAAATTTCCAGAACGCATGCGTCAGCGCAAATCCGAGAGCGGCAGCGCGCGCAAGCCATTGTGTTACGAGTGTAAATTTGTGTCACAGGAGCCCTACGGAGCGAATACGAGTATCTTTTACTATAGATCGGTAAGTAATAAACAGTTTTTAGTGCTAACAATGTGTATTAGTTATAGAATTTGGAGGTAAATTGTGATTTACAAAACACCGTTAGCCATTTTCCCGCCATTTTGCCCCGTGTTGGCGTTGTATTATTCCGTATTACGACTAATTATTCTACTATTGTGTTCAATCTGTTGTGCCTACGTACGTCTTTATTTAACGTAATATTGATTTCATGCATTTGTTTTATCTAAAAACGTAAGGAACTTTCGAAAATTGATTTGAAAAAAATAAAAACGAAACGGATCGATTTAGGATCGATCTGACGCCCCGGCGATTTGCAGATTAGCAAAATGTGTGGATATTCCATTTTTTTTAACCGACTGTAAAATAAGGAGGTTATGTAATAAAAAAATTGTAGGTGTATTTTTTTTGCGTTTTTTTTATAGGTTCTACAACACTACTTTTGTTCCAGGTTCATGAAGTTGGGACCGCCATCACCATCATCTTCGGCGGCTCTCCCACCTCCATTGTCCTTGCCACCGACAGCGTAAGTAGCTTACGGACTTTCTATTTATTTCTAAAGCAATCTAAAGTCTGCTCCACCATTGAATGGGTGGGTCAATGGTGGAGCAGACTAGAGTAGTCTGGTTCAACCAGACTACTCTAGTCTGCTCCACCGTTGACTTGACTTTCTATTTATTTCTAAAGTAATCTAAAGTTATAAGAACTACCACCCTGCATTTGTTTCAGGTTCATGGATTGTGCAGAGGCAGCGCCCGCATCAGCGCCTCAGCCTCGTCCTCCACCACCACCATCATCACCTCGTGGCCCTCGCCAGTGCCTGAGAGATGAGGATTTCTCCCACATCCTCAATTACGGTATGTATGTACTGACCATGACCCTCCCATGACTCCCATGGGGCCATCACCAAACTTCTGGTGTCCACTAGTCTCAAAACTATAATTTGTTACAGGAAGCGACGCAGGCTCTGACGACGATGGCGAAGAGGATCAGGTGTTGAATTATCCGGTGGCAAGGGTGTTTTGGACCGCCATGGAATTTTTTCAAACCTTTGAACCTTTCTAACCCCTAAACTGTACAGCGTACTCCGCGAGTACGCGTCAAAAATGTGGTTATCTGTACACATACTCCTGGAGTACGCGCGTACCCCTGAGGTGTCAATTCGATCCGACCGATCCGATAATATGTTGAGTGTCAGATCGATCCGATAGATCGATCCGGCGCATGTATCGTTATACGTTTGAGTTGAGTTCAGATGTGACAATATTTGCCGTATAAACATGTCGTATCCGTTTTTATGTCATTTTTGTTCAATTTACTTGTGCATTTGTACTGAAATTGTTAATTTTGGTTGTTGATTTCTGTAATTTTTTTGTATGGCAGCATGCCCTTTTATTGAGCTTATCAACTTGTAAATATCTTCAAAATGTATCATCAGTATTTATATTTAAAACAAACAGAACAGAACTAAAACTATGATGCAATGTTTGAGAGCATGTTTAAAGCACTCAAGTTTCAAGTGTTCATTCGGATAGCCGAAACTTTTAAACAAAGCACTTCTAACAGCTGCGACTCTGTCAGCGATAAGTAGTTGAGGCATTTGTTTATTTAAGATAACATTCCAAGCGATTGGGCCGAGACTATTCTCGCAATCGAACAATGAACAGACCTCTTTTTTTGTATGTTTCTATGACGTCTAAATGATGTCATGTTTTTTGGAAGCTTGTATCTTTTGAAAAATGAATGAGAAAGTGTGTTTTTTAACTTGAATATTGTAAAACGGTGTATATTTATGTAAATTAAATAAAAACTTTGGAACGTAACTGTTTATTTTTTTAATTATAATGATCTTTACACAAGAAACTGGGAAAAAACCCCTTACACTGAATACAAACTAGAATTACTAATACATTGCAAGGCAAAACTGGGCTTATCCGTACATAATCTGTTAGGTAATTTAATAACTATTCTAACAACATAACTTTTACACACCTCCCGTATATATTTACGGAGATATCGTCGTTTTAATCATACGCGCCATTTTGCGCCAGACCACCCAAAAAGTAATATGACACTCGTGACTCATCTGTCAAAAATGGCGCGACACATGATAACTTGAATTATTTTTATCAATAGGTTTAGCTGAAATATTGTATTTTCTATATAATTGCCGATTATTAACAGAATTTCGACATCTAAAATAATTAATATGGATACGCTCATACTCGATCGTGGAGGTTAAATACGTCTTGGCTGAACACATAGGCAGGTTTTATGACTGGCAGATGAGATGTCAGAATTACGAAAACAAAACTCAAAACTCAAAACTCAAATCATTTATTTCAATTAAACCATTTACAGGCACTTTTGAATTGTCAAGGAGTCGGTCAGTCAGAAATATGAAGCTAGTTGCCCATTCCAAAGCGTAGTAGGTACCTATGGAGAAGAACGGGCAAGAAACTCCATGGACACTCTTTTAAATAATAATGTTTTTACATATATCTTAGTTACATCGATTAATGTTGTTCACTATAAGTGAGAACGATGTACAAAAAACCGTACACGTTAAAAGCGTCCAGAGTGCATCAAAACATAATTAAAAACAATCCAGCTAATAATTTATTAAAATAACAATTTTAAAACTTCAAAAATCATCTAAAATAAATTCTGGAAAAGGAAGATTTTTCCTATAAAAGAAAAGCCTGAAGCATCTGAAGGGGATTGGGCGTCTGGACCTGTTTCAGTAACCATCTGCCGGGGATTCGGTCCGGGTTTTGTCAACAAACCAGCTGTTCATCGATCAATTCTACGTCTGCACTCTGCTGAGTAACCATCTGTCATTTGTCATTTTACGTCGAGCTTTGTCGAAGGATACTGGCACTCTAAAGTGAGTGAAGAGTAGTCAGATAGGAAACGCCGATCTCATCTACTTTTAAAATAGTATTGACGTGTAAAAGTGTTTGTAAAAACCTACTTACAGAAATAAAATCATTTATCATTAGTGTCCCTTCGACACCTGAAGACCCTTTTTCTCCACCTCCTCCTCTTCTTTCCTTCACGAAGCCGATGAGATGAGAGCGCGGGGTGCGGGCGGGCACTCGTGCGCTTGCGAAAGGATATTATTATCAAAGAGGTCGACGGCACGTGCGGCGAGTATACCTACCTACCGGCCGGCTTCAAGAAATAGGATCGCGCTACGATTTCATTGATAAATTCCGCGCATTTAGTAGAGATCGTATGATTTGAATTTCGATATTTTTCCCTCGTTTTTTTTTTTTAGTTTCTCTTTTTACTGTGCTAGTATGAAAAGTTTAGTTCAAATGAGTAGTATTTATTGATAGATCAATTTATTTTTATGTTATTGAAAAAAAAAACATGCCTTCGGCTTCTAGTCCGTTCACCTAATATACCATATTTTTTTCGAGACGGTAAAAAGTCATACGATATATACTACCATTTCTTCCCACGCGCAAGAATCAGGCAACGATTTCATCGGCATGGGCGCACGGCATCACAGCGCGCGACGGGCGGGCCCCCGGTACCTCCGGTTTCACCTCATCAGTTGTTTAAAAATAACGATATAGTTAACGGTATAATAGACTAACGATAAAAATGGCATAAATAACGTTAAATCTATTACCGTTATTTTAATATTAACGGTAACTCTGTCAAACAGAGGTAAAGTTATGAAAATTTTACCGGTATTTAAAGCCCTGCCGTGCAGTGGTGCCTATAAAAGCAGAGCTCGGCCAGTACACGCCCCTCGCCCTTTTTTTTTTCTCGCCTGGCGCAGTTAGACGCGCCATCCTAAAGACGAAGCCCAGAAAGGCCCCCGGTGCTGACGGTATCGCCAATACAGTGCTGCGCCACCTGCCGTACCGTATGGTAGCGGCACTGGCGCGCCTGTTCACGGCGATACTGCGCACCGGGACCTTTCCCGCCGCGTGGAAGGAGGGGCGCGTCATCATGCTGCCCAAGGCGGAAGGTGTTCGAAGCACTCCTGCTGCGACATCTCCAGCCCCACATACAGCCGCGACCGGAACAGTTTGGGTTTCGGGCGGAGCATAGCACGACGCTCCAGCTGTCGAGGGTACTGCACCACCTCGCAGCTGCTATCAATAAGAAGGAATACTCGGTGGCAGTATTCCTCGACATGGAGAAGGCCTTCGACCGCGTGTGGCACGACGGTCTGATTTTCAAGCTGGCCACGTCAGACGCGCCCCGTCGCGTTGTAAAGGTGGTCTCTGATTTTTACTCCAACAGGACATTTAGGGTGGTGGTCGACTGTGCGCTATCCAGCGCTCGCCCGGTGCGCGCGGGTGTCCCGCAGGGCAGCTGCGTATCGCCGGCGTGTTACTCACGTTACAAGGACGACATCCCCACGATAGACACGACACTCGCGCTGTATGCAGACGACGCAAAACGCAAAATGCAGCGCGTCCTAGACCTCCTCCCGGAATGGCTGTCAAAGTGGCGGCTGTCCGTAAACGCGTCAAGCTGGGCGTGTACAGACAGTACGTGCGCCCGATCTTGACGTACGCCGCCCCTGCGTGGCTCGCCCTCACGAGCGAGTCCAACCGCAAGCTGCTCCGCGCGCAGCAAAGTCTAGCGTTGCGGACCATAGTGGACGCCCCTCGCTTCGTGAGGAACGACGTCATTCAGAGGGACCTCGGGATTGAGGGCCTGTATGAGTTTGTAGGGCGCCTCGCGAAAGGAATGTTCGCGCGTGCCGACGCATCTGCTTGGCCTCATGTCAAACAGATAGCGCCGTGGCATGCGCGCCCCTCTGACGCGAGACCCCTCCCCCGCGACCTGTTAGCGGACCACGACTCCATCGCACCGGACTGACGCCCAGATAAGCTGTAATTCAGGTTAAACACAGCTTATCTGTGACAATAAGACTTCACATACACAATATACATCCGTTGCGTAACGTGTCCTAGGTTAATATAGGCACGCTACGTAAACAAACAGACATCCGCCACTAAACAGGCATCTAAATACACACATGAATGCGCGGCGCGGGCTGCGATTCATGTAGACACTGAGCGGTGTTACACAGTACAATACCGCTCACACACACATGACGGCCCCTTAGCCCGGACAGTGAACGGCTAGCTCTGTGATCTGGACGGGCGGGGACCATTCACCTACTCTGTAGGCGCGTCGAGTCGGCATCTCTGTCGCTGGTCGTCGCCGCCGGACCTCCTCTAGGTAACTAGGGGTCTCACCTGGCGGTGACAGACCGCCGAGATGTGAAGAAAGCGGCGCTTCATTATAAGCGTCGTGACGCTCCTACAGAAAAACTCATAGCAATCACACACAGGGACGCGAGTAATATTGCTTGCGTTCCAACAGGCTCTTCAAGCCATTGTTGCGAACACTATGAGGGGGTTGTATTTACAACCCCAAAATATGCATCCGCGGCCGGGGGGCGAAGCCCTGGGACCGCTCGCCACGCCCCCTTGCGGGGGCGTCGCGATATCCAAGTTACTCGCCCCTCAGTCCGTCTCAAGCAGCCGTCGCAATAACATCGTTATACTGTTTAAAATTGTCGTTATTTAAACCAGAAAGTATTTTTATAAGTCTAAAATTGTATTGCTGATAATTAATTAAAGTTTAGTCATTTCATTCGTTTTTTTTAAATCATATTGATATTAACCGCTAACATCAGAAGTGGGATAGGCTCCATTGCCTATCTTATTTTCTGCGTCACGCGAAAAGTTTTTAAATCATGTCTGAAAGAGCTACCACTCGTAGTAGGGGTAGAAGTCGGCGTGATCAGAATAGTGATGCAACCGAACTCTAAGACACCCTTTATTCTGGCGCGCCTGACCGCGCTAGAATACACCAGCCTACCCGCAACTAGCACCGTGGCGGCGACAATGACTCCAGAAGCACGTGCCATTGTGGTGCCTGGGCACATCATCGCGTCTTCGCCGCAGGAGCCACAACCAGCAGTACCTGAGTCGAACACCAGCATCGTTGGAGAATCGCTTGCAAGTACTTCGACGTCACTGGATGCTACAGATCGCCTCATTGGAGCGTTGAGTGCGTTAACCAAGGTCAGATCCAACCATTATTATATTTCTAATTTCGATCCCAGCATAAATGACATCGATTCTTGGTGCGAAGTAGTTGAAAGGGGACGTTATATTAATAGATGGGATGACAACGAGTGTTTATCCCGGATTGCTAACTGCCTGAAGGGAGATGCACTTAGTTGGTTAAACGACTGGGTCACAAACGATCGTACCTGGTCTAACTCCAAGATCGAATTCAAGCCGCTTTGCTCACGAAGAATTGATGTTGCAAATATCTTGTTTGACGTCATGAGTACAATTCCGACAAGTATTCCACGTACGCAGAATTAGGTAGCAATTCTCATACGTGGTGTAACTGATGCGCAAATACGTGCCGCTGCGACTAACGCTCATTTAACGACCAAAGATCTTGTTTTTTTTTATTATAAATGGCATCTCGCAGGTCAACCTATGAGGTTGTCGTCTGCTTAGACGGACTTGCCTGTGGTTGCCCTAATAAATTAAGGCCTCCAGCCAGGACTTAAACTTAAATACTAACTAAAACTAAGCGACAACGCTAAGGGCACCCCCTGTGGGGTACGGACCTCGGCTTAGGGCGTCGCTGGAAGAGGGCAGCAAGGGACTAGCTGGATCAGGATTGATATTAATTAGGGACGAATTTAAAGCTACAGGCTCAGCGTCGCGGGCTGGCTCGAGCAAGGGTCAGAAAGGGGCGTGGATTTGGGCGTCGCGGCGGGCCTCGGCGGCGAGGACGGTAGGACGGCGATCGGGTTTTGGGCTTATGTAGTGTGCTGGTGGCCTTACTACTCTCCTGGAGGAGGGTGGTGGCGTCGTCGGGGGCGATTAAAGTATGCCTTGGTCGGCGAATACTGCTAATGCGAGAGGGAGTGTAGTGGGCGGCCGCTGAGATCAAGGGGTTGGAGTGTTTTATGCCACAGTCAAAGAAGCGCTTCGATAAGCGTTTCATGAACTGGTTTATGGTAGGCATTTTAAGATCGATGTGGAACCAAAGATCTTGTTGAATTCTTCTCTATTTATACCAAACCGAAGCCCAATCCATCTGTTACCTCTGTGAAATCATCCCAAAGTAAACAGTTTGACCGAAACTTCCGAAAACGTCCGCACAATAATACTATTCGCGAAATAACATGTTATTCTTGCGGTAGTGTGAGTCACTTGCAGCGCGCGTGCCCTAAACAATCAAAAACGGTTAAGTCCGACGAATCGACAGGAACAGTTACTAAGAAACCTAATGGGCCGTGTTCATTCTGTAAAAAGCCAGACCATGACGCCTCTGTCTGTTTTGCTAAACAAAGCTCAGAAACGCGCAATAAAAACAACGTTAACTTTTGTTTCGAGTTGAAGGGTGCGTCAACGGACAGTGACGTCACAACGGCCGTTTTATAGGGGATACCTACAGACGTGCTGATAGACAGCGGATCGCGCGTTTCACTTATTTCGGAATCGGTGCTAAAATATTTTAAGTGTACGCGACTACCCACATATCAAGTATTACGTGGCATAGGTGATCAAAATATTGAGTGTAATACCCGCGTAACATTAGTTATAGAATTTAGCGATATCTCATTAGAGGTGGATCTTTTTGTTGTTCCCTTAAAATGCCTAAACGTGCCCGTACTAATAGGGACATATGTTTTGAACCGGGAGGGGGTAACGTACATTCGTGCAAACAATGAGCAACATATAACTCTTATTCCTAGTTCAGTTGGCCAAACTGTATTACTCATCAACTCAAGTGATTCATTCTCAATCTTCGGTTAACACGCCGCTTGAAGAGAGCTTGAGAGTAGTAGCCGGTGCGCGCATTGGTTAACGTCGCTTTTGTTTCGCTCTATTTCTAAATGAGATAAATTGTAGAAAATATCATAAGTCGGTCAACAAAGTTACACCAGAAGAAACAAGAACTAGTGAGCTTTCAAACTACATAAATAAAAACTGAATTTACCAAATAAAATTCTAACAACGAAGTAAAGAAGGGAAAAAAAAAAAAAAAAAAAACCAGTGAATATTTAAAAACGCTCTGCAAAGACACCGTGTTTCGTGAGTCATCGTTGGTGGCGGTCATTGACCCCGCCTCTACGTCTTCGGCACACACGAACGATCGCAGCTCATTGGTCACAAAACTAGACATCTACATCGCTTACTAACAGGTTTTTTTTTTTTTTTTTTTTCAAAAAATAACAATCAAAACTGTCAATAATAATGAGTTGCCCAGCTTGCAGTCAACAAATACACTACGCTGGTGAGACTCTGAAATGCACAGGATGCTCAGCTAAGTATCACTATGCATGCCTTAACATGACATCTGCCTATTATTTAGAGAATAATCACGAACTCATGAAATATTGGCGCTGCCCAGACTGTGCTAATATCGTCGCTATAGGAATGATAATACCCCTGTCCAAAAACGAAACTTATCACCAACGACACTACAATGTCAATTGACGATCCACAAGATGAAGAAGCTAACAAACACATGACTAAAAATGTTGAGTGTATAACCCCCAACCAAAATAACCAAACAACCACACATGAAATCGCAACAGAAGATCTTTCAATTACCTTAGACGGTCTCAGTAAGTTGCTAGATTATAAACTAGAAAAGAACAATAAATCCCTTCTCACTGTACTAAAGAACACAATCCTAAACGAAATACAAAAATCTATCACAGGAATAAAGGAAGATATTTTAAAAGATACCCACAAGTTAACACACGAGCATGAAATATTAAAAAGCGAAATTAACAAACTAAACGAGAAAATGGAAACGATACAAAAAGAAAACAAAGAACTTAAACAACAATTGAAAGAAATAAAACATAATATGACCAAAATAGAAAATCAAGAACAGGACACAAATTTAAAAAAAAATTGTACTATTTGGACTTACGGAATATGACCAAGAATCTGAGAATCAATTACACTATCGTATAGTTGAAGCATTCAAAGATATCCTAAATGTTGACCTGACCGGATATATTGAGGGACTTTCACGTATAGGAAGACACAACAACTCTAGGAGACCTATTTTTATTGAACTGATAAGCAAAAGAATGACAAAATATTTACTAGACAACGCAACGTACTTCAAACATACAGGGCTTTTTATTGCCGAATACCTTAATGAGACTGCACTTCGACAAAAAAAAAACATTACAAGATAACCTACGCTCAGCCAGACAACAGGGACACCACGCTATCATTAAAAATAATAAATTAATAATAGACGGACGACAACAAGAATTCACTACAATGACCAAACACTACACAACAAAAAAAGATGACTCCAACCAACCTATTAATTCGCAACATAACGACATGTGTCATGAAAACATAAATAACACATACGAACGCGACACAGACTTCTCACGGGATAACACCGATAAAATTAGCACCTTTCGTCCCTCAAGATATTAACCTCACAGTATTTTACCAAAACATGCAAAGTGTCAACAATAAACTGCACATACTAGAAGCATTTATCGAAGAAAAAGGAATGTACCAAGCACTTTGTTTATCGGAAACATGGTTATCACAGGGAAAGAAAGAATTAATAAACTGCAACGGATACATCCTCGCTACGTCATACTGTCGACTAAACTACGAAGGCGGCGGTGTATGCATACTATTACGAGAAGACTTAGAATTTATTGAACGAAAGGATATTATGGACATGTCGGTGGAATACATCATTGAAGTATGTGCCATTGAATTGCCTAAACATAAAACTATACTTATAACTTTGTATTGGAACAATAGACAACCTGATGTATTCTATAAACAATTAAAACTAATTCTAGAACAACTATTAAAAAAATATAATAAAAATAAAATTATATTCGGAGGTGATTTTAATGTAAATATCTTGGAAAAAAACTTGCAAACTAAAACATTATTAAACTTAATGCTAGAATATAACTTCATCCAATCTGTTAAACAACCCACACGAGTGACTAAAACCTCATCAACCTGTCTTGATCTAGTATTTATAAACTTTGACTCTGAATTAATAACTACTCAGGTGCATGATTACGGGTTTTCCGATCATAAAGGAATAACAGTAAATCTAAAAAGCCTAGACCCCGCGACTTCTAAAAACAAAGACTGGAAAACTAAAAAACGTATTTTTAATTGTAAGAACATGGAAAAATTTAATTTTGCCTTAAAACAAATAAATTGGAATTTAATAATAAGCTCGGTAAAAACCATGAACGAAAATTACAACTCATTTGAAAAATTTTACTCAAAATATTAAATGATTGCATACCCATAAAAACAATTAAACTAAGTCGAAGCAAAAGAAGAGATTGGTTGACAAGAGGCATTAAAATATCATGTAAAAATAAACGGTTGTTACGAATTCTTACTTCATACTCTAACGTTAAAAATTAACAAAACAATATAAAATATATGAAAAAACATTAAAACAGATAGTCAGAAAATCAAAAAAATTACAATATATCCGAGAAATCAGAAACTCAACTAACAAAACTAAATCGATGTGGAAAATAATTAAAGAGCGTACTAACAAAAATTTGTCTAAGACACAACAAAACATAACATTGACGATCCACGATAAACTTACGTCCGACCCAAAACAAGTTTCTAACGTATTCAATGACTTTTTCGCATCAGTTGGACATACAAGGCGGAGTGGGGACTCAGAGCCGCTCGGCCGGCCTGTACTCCGACCAACAGAGAATACTATGTTTTTACATCCACCTACACCACAAGAAATAAAAAATATAATAATGAACCTTAAAGGCAAATTTAGCCATGGATTAGACGAACTACCCCCTATATTAATAAAAATGTGTGCTGAGGAACTGAAATTACCATTTTATCTATTAATTAAGCAATCATTTTCTGAAGGTATATTTCCAGACGCGTTAAAAAAATCTATAATAAAACCTATTCACAAGAAAAACTCGAAGTCGGATCCAAATAATTACCGTCCTATTGCACTATTACCGACATCATCAAAATTTTTCGAAAAAGCTATGTGCAAACGTGTTTATAATAATAATAATAAAGTTTATTTGTCAGATCATTACAATCCAATATTTGTTGTTTATAACTTTTGTGAAAAGTTTAATGTTTTCGATGAATGTCAAAATGGGTTTCGGAAAAAAAGATCCACGATTTTAGCAACATACAATTTTACACAACAAATACTTAATGTTTTAAATAATAAAAAATACGCTATCGGAATCCTACTTGACATGACCAAGGCATATGATAAGGTACTGTATAAAATATTACTAGACAAACTGCACGGTATCGGCGTCAGAGGAATAACTCACGAGTGGTTCGCATCCTACCTTCAAAAACGAGAACAATTTGTAGAAGTTGAACATTGGGATCATGAAACTGGGGAATTCAGTTTAATACGTTCGAACAGGCTTTGCATTTTTAATTCGATTCCGCAAGGTAGTGTTGTCGGGTGTTTGCTATTTTTAATTTATATTAACGACCTTCCTAAAATACTGACAGAGTCGTGCGTACTGTTTGCCGACGATATTTCATTGATAACTTCCTGTAATGACTCTCAACACCTACATGAGAATCTTAAAAATATAATGTCAAATATACAAAATTGGATGAAAGACCACAATTTAGAAATTAACTTCTCGAAAACCAAAATTATGCAATTCAGGCCTTACCAAAAAAATCCCATAACTATTAATTTTGCGTTTGACGGTATCAAATTGGAATGCGTAGACACTTTTACTTTGTTGGGTCTAGACTTAGATATCCACATGACCTGGAAAGCGCACATACAAAAAATTAAATCAAAACTATCTAGTTTTATCTATGCACTACGGGAACTTAAAAAAACGACAGATTTAAAAACTGCCTTATCCACTTACTACGCATATGCATACGCATGGCTCAAGTATGGTATAATTCTTTGGGGAAATAGTGTTGACAGCAACGACTTGTTTATCCTACAGAAAAAATGTATTAGGATAATGGTCTATATTGACAATGACGTAAGTTGTAGACCGCATTTTAGAAAACTAGACATTCTAACTTTGACATCAATATATATTCTAGAAACCTGTAAATTCGTAAGACAATATCCACACTTCTACCTTAAAATTACAGACCAACCTCGCCGATATGCACCGCGTTCAAGATTTGAAAACACGCTCGTAATACCACAATCAAGGCTAAAATTACACAGCACAAGTCCTCACGTAACATCAATTAAAATTTATAATAAAATACCTAACGATTTGAAAATGGAACAAGATAAACAGCTCAGGAAACTACTGGTGGATAGATGCTATTATTCACTGAATGAATTCTTAAATGATGACATCTAAATGAGATGACTTCCATCATTTATTCAGTTTTAGACATTTATATTATATTATATTTTGATACGATATTGATTTTGACTGATTCCTGAGTAATATATTTGTAAAAGGAAAAAATTGTGTGTTAATGCTTTTTTAATTTTTTACTGATATTATTATTTGAATCTGTGACATTATTTATTTTAAATGAATTGATTATTTCTAATGATTATATGTGATGTTATTTATTGTGGTTTAATATTTAAATGTGATGTTATTTATTGTGGTTTAATTTGATTTTTTAATGGCAACAATACTTAATTCTTATTAGTTTATATATTATGAATGCTACTACTCATATTGTATTAAATTGTTGTGCCCGACAGGGTCCATGTGAACTGTTTAACTTTATTAAGACCTTGTAAACACATGCGATAAGCAATAAAGATTTGAATTGAATTGAATTGAATTGAAGGTAACGATCGTGAACAATTATTGTCAGTCGTGAATCAGTTTAAAGAATACTTTATTATTGGGACTGCCTTAACAACAGTCACAACTGGTCATATGCGCATTGATTTGACGCAATCGAGAACTTACGCGAGGTATTAGATACACTTACTTCCGCGCGGTTTTCGATTAACTTAAAGAAAAGTACATTTGTGACTACAGAGGTTGAGTACCTAGGTCGAACTATCTCTGAGGGTCAGGTTAGACCGAGCGAACAAAAAAGTTAAGGTTTTAATTGACTCCCCTGTGCCTACAAATGTAAAACAGGTTCGACAGCTACTCGGTTTAGCAGAGTATTTTCGCCCCTTATAACCGGCTATTCATTTTGTAACACCTGAGATGCAGTAGTGAAAACGGTCAGGTCGAACGCGTCGTACTTTGTTCATTATGTTACGTATAGAGGCGTCTGAACCAGAAAGTAAATTGTCCGATTCCTTATGGAAAACGCAATTTGTTATCAACTGCACTAATCACAAGACAAGACAGATCTCACTTTATCAATTGATTATTGGTGTTGAAGCAGTCACGCCAATCATACGAACCCCTTGTTCGCGATGTCGCTGTTGATGACGTACGACCGAATCGCGAGGGGTGACTACATTGAATGAATTACAATGAATTACAAAGGCAGGGCGCTAGCGAACTGCTTGACCAGAATAGACATAAACAAGATGAATACGTTAATAGGAATCAGAAAGTCAAGCGTACGTTTAATCTAAATGATAATGTGTTTGTTATAAAAACTTCTCAAGTTACAGGCAAGTTGGACTCGGGAATGCGAGGGCCATATCGTGTGGTGTGGTAACTTCCAGCTACGGAGGACCGTCGCTGGAAGTTGCCGGACGATGTACGCGAACTGTTGAATGAGAACGCCGGCTGGGACAAGATGCTGAGCGAACTAGAGCCCACCCACCTAGCCTTCTGGCAACTCCATAGGAAACTTAGATCCGGAGAAATAGTCTCCATGTCGCCCCTGATCCGTCCCGACAAGACCATCGCCTTCGATGATGTCGACAAGGCTGAGCTTCTAGCCGACAGTCTAGAAGCCCAATTCTCGCCTAGCTCTCAACCAGTAGACCAAGTTCACCTCTCTAAGGTCGACGCTGAAATCGAACATAGAGCCTCCCTCCCTCCCTTCGAAGACCCAGAGTATCCACTGCCCCCCGTCACGCCAGACGAAGTGCACGACCTCATCAAAGGTCTTAAGGCTCGTAAAGCCCCAGGCTCAGATGGAATCACCAATAGGGTATTCCAACTTTTCCCTGCCCACCTGATAATGCTACTGACCACCATCTTCAATGGTGCTCTGAGCAATAACATCTTCCCACAGGCATTCAAAGAAGCCACCATCATCGGTATCCCAAAGCTCGGCAAGCTCAATGTCCTCGGCAAAATCTATGAGAGGCTTATTTATAAGCGTCTCAGAGACTACGCCGAGACAAAGGGCCTTATCCCCAACGAACAGTTTGGTTTTAGAACCCAACACTCGTGCGTACAACAGGTCCACCGTATAGTCGAACACATCAACTTCGGTTTCCAACGAGGTTTGATGACCGGTGCTGTCTTCTTCGACATAGCGAAAGCGTTCGACAGTCTGGCACAACGGCTTATTATATAAGCTGTACCAACTCGGTGTGCCAGATCGTGTCTTGCTCATCTTACGGGACTTTTTGTCGAACCACACCTTCCGTTATCGCATCGAAGGAGCGCTATCCTCCCCCCACCCTATTAGCGCAGGAGTCCCTCAGGGCTCTGTGATCTCTCCTCTAGCATTCACGCTATTCACCAGCGATATGCCCAAGTGCAGTAAGGCGCAGTTGGCCCTGTTCGCAGACGACACGGCCATCTACTACACCGGCCGTGATGAAAATTCGATAGCTCGCATTCTCCAAACCCAAGTGAACAAGCTTGGCGCTTGGTTTAGAAAATGGCGAATTGAAGTCAATCCCGACAAAAGTCAAGCGGTTCTTTTCTCAAAGCCGCGTCGCAATCCCTGCCCCCCTCGACCGATCACCATGTTCGGCAAGCCGATCCCTTGGGAGAAGCGAGCCAAATATCTGGGTGTAGTGCTCGACGAGCACCTCTCTTTTTCAGAGCACCGCCGCCGCGCCGCGCCGCCTTCGCTCTAGGTAGACTTCACTTTGTCCTAAATGCACGTCGCAAATTGTCACTAAAGTGCAAAATACGTATCTACACAGCGTGCATCCGCCCGATCATGACATATGCCAGTGCAGTCTTTGCACACGCCAAGCCCTATCGCTTCAATAGAATGCAGACCCTCCAGAACAAATTCCTCCGTAGGATTACAGGCTCCCCCTGGTACGTTCGCAACGAGATCCTTTACGTTGACCTCAACATTCCCACTATCCGCCAGTTCATGAAACGCATTTCAAAGCGTTTCTTCGAGACCGCCGCGAATCACCGCAACTCTCTGGTTGTCAAGGCCGCTAGCTATATTCCCTCCTCCATGTCCGCCGTCCCAAACATGTCCTCACCGATCCCGATGACCACATAACTCTCATTCAGGAGAGCAGTAGGGCCACCAGTACAGTGCACAAACACAGACCGAAATTCCGACCTCGCCGCCGAGGTTCCTCGCGAAGATCCCGACGTAACTGTCCCCCCCGACCCTTGCTCGACGAAGTGCCAGCCCGCGCCGTAGCTGAGCCTGTAGCTTTAAATTCCCCAGATAATAATAATATAATCCAGATCCAGCCTGTCCCATCTTGCTGTCCTCCCGTCAGCGACGCCCTAAGCCGAGGTCCGTACCCCACAGGGGGTGCCCTTAGCGAGCGTTTACGCCCCTGGCTGGAGGCTTTGAGTCCGCTTAAGGCAGCCACAGGATAGTCCGGTTATGTAGTCACGACCTCTCAAGGTCAACTACGAGATGCCATACATAAAAAAATAAAATTAAAAAATATACTCGGTACGTCTTTCATTGACTTGAATGTGCCCTGGCGGCTGCTCAAATTTTCTTTTTAGTTACTATACTCTATGTTCTACATCGTTCTCACAATACATGTATAATTTCAACAAGACCGATGTAACAAATTTTCTGTAACAATATTATTTAAAAGAGTGGAGTTTCTTACCCGTTCTTCTCCATAGGTACCTACTACGCTTTGGAATGGGCAACTAGCTTCATATTACTGCCTGACCAACCTCTTGACAATTCAAAAGTGCCTGTAATTGGTTTATTTGAAATAAATGCTTTGAGTTTGAGTTTATTCCTTAACTATTTTACCACCGACAGCTCTTGAACGCGTTTTAGATGTGCTGAACGAGTTTAGTTTCATTGCTGAAATCGGCACTAAGAACTTGCGCGTTCATGGGTTAGCATAAAAAAACTCGAAGATAACAGATATCTCAGGGTTAATCAAACAATTCATCCTGCGCCACCGAGAGTTAGAGACTTGTAAACTTTTAAATAAACCCACCGATGAGGTTAAGTCGCTAAACTCCGGCTTAGTGTTAGTAAGTTATGGACTTTTCAGAAATCCAACCGGAAGGACACCGAAATGCTTCTTTTCAACGTGATTTTTACAGCCTTATTTATAAAAAAATCGCTAACACTATTATTGACGATTTTTGCATGTCAGTCGTGAATTACATATAGTATGTTTGTTTCATTGAGTTTGCGATGGTAGCAATGAAAATAATAAGCTCAAACGATTGGAGTAAACAAGAACAAGATAGCGAATTTACGTCTACTTACTATAGCAGTAGCCGATATTAGCTATGTAGTTTCATGTTATTTTTGCTTGTTATCATGAATGTACTCTTTAAGAAACGTATGTCGGTACTCGAGTCTATTTTATATTACTTCCTATTGCTTTGGCAACGGGATTTCAGAGTATTTTAATAACAATTTTAAACTTGTTCACAGGTACAAGTTTGACTGCTGCTATGAAAGCCACTATTAGCACCTATTCAACCTCACAAAAACGGCGAGGTAGGAGACCATGCTACGTGAAAAAGATGAGGAATGAGAGTGGCATGAGTAAACAATGGCGGTCCATGTCTTTGTTTAAACGAAATAATAAATTTATAACAAAAATGTAGCTTTATTATGTAAGTAGGTATCAAAATAAAATTGTTCCACAAAATGTCTCTTGTTATTTGTGTGACTGCCACAACGTGGCTTTTCTTTAGTTCACCTCCTCCTGTGTGAATATGTGTTAGGTAATCATTCTCGTGGTGGATTTAATTGAGCTTTGTAGGTCTAGTTCCGTCTACTTCCCGCCGGCTTTTCAAAATTATTTAATTCTTCTGCGTCGTTCTGAAATCCCGTAAAAGATTGTCGAATTTCATACTCAGACACGAGTCGATATTAGGAGCAAAATAGCCTCGAAGCACAATAATCCTATTGAATCGATCATCTGACTCAATTATAATCCACCGTCTTGCCTCATTACAGTGCACCGGTGGTGTAATTTTGACAGCCACCTTTTAGCGCTAGTATAATAGTGTTTATGAATAAGAATTTTTGTAATCACTTTGGCTAGTCCAAATACAGAGCGTTTTTTGACACCTTAATGCAAATACTGGTGAAAATGACAACACAACAATTTTCATGACGGCCGCTTTATGTGACGGAAACGGTCTGCTAGGAAACTATAGAGCAAATGTTACAGAGCGTGGCTAAAACTTTGTTTTAAAGAAAATCTATATAAGCTAAACTTAATTTTCGTGTTATTCTCGTTTGCAATATGAAATGTAGTGTTTCTGACCGTTGGGATAACAGAATATGAAGTGAAAGGTAGAAAAAAAACACTGAGAACAAAAAGATCAATCTCAAAAACAAGACTTACTTTTAATTCTGCGAGGCAGACCGAACCGCATAAAATATTCCTCGATGAGGACATGAGCGCAGGCTTCTATCAGCAATTAATTAAAATTTAAGAGACGTGTATAAATAAGACTACTAATTACTAACTTGTCGATAAATATGACCTCACAGACAAGCGATTGCCCCAATCATGGGAATGCTATCACACATTCGGAGTTCTATTCTCAACCTCCGAAGGTTTTTATCAGATCCTAACTAAATAAATATGGGACCTCATTAACAGTTGAATGGAGAACCTTCTCCTTTTTCGAAGTCTGTTAAAAAATAAATGCAATGTTCTAATAACCATTGTTTTTTTTATTGGGAAAATAACAGTTTGCCGCGTGGGCATCACAATATGTCCGCATGCAACATGACCGGACCATGCAGGCCCTGATTGTTTGCTGCGTGTTATACTAAGCACAGCGCACTCTACAGCGTCGACAGCAAGGTCTCTTCATTTGTCACACAATAAACTCGCATGAGAAGTCTCTCACTATTTTCACTGATCACATACATACAATCGCTCACAACTTACAAATTGAGCAAACGCCATTCATAGTACAACAGGTAGGTGTGTGACATTTAAAGAAACATAAAAGCAAAATAATAGTACCCCAAGAAATATGCGCAGATAGTATGTTTTAACGAATGGCGTCCTCTTTAACCGGTAATACTATGGCGTCCTTATAATATACACAAAAAAAACTTTTCCACCAAAAAAACCAGCGACTAGGAGCCACAACATTATGTATTTGAAGTTTGCGGTGCGACTCACGCTGCAGACTCTGAAAAGAGCAATTTTGGTTTCTACGAAACATACATATTTCAATGGGCGCATTTTTCATCCGGGCCGGGGTCTACTCTCTTACTCCGTCAACGATTATACGGGTCCGTCCGAAGCCGTCGGACGGACCCGTATAATCGGATAACCTTACTAATCCACCAATCAGATAACTTTTAATACCTTCGGACCGAAGGTAATTCAAAACTAAGCTAACTATTTTGATGTCGTATCACATGACATAAAGTTCCGTCAAAACAAGTGTCAAATCCAACTTTTCGGACGGGCAAAAACACTACGGGAGTAGGGACAACTGTCAAATCGTGTTGTCATTCATTCTTAGTTCGAGTTCGGGACTAATCGTAAGTCCGTAGGTGATACGGAGTAGGAAACGTTCGTAACGAAGGCCGAAACTACGGACTTCGTGCTTGGAGAGTAGACCCCCTGCTATTTATAGTGTTGCACAAATTAGCCACTGCTACTTATTATGCTTCTACCATTGTTTAGTGTTAGATTGAAGTAGTTACTTTACAATATTCTGTTACTTTTATGTTAGTTTGCGTGACACATACAAAAAATTATGTTCAGCATTTTTTGTCAGCTTAGCTTAAACAGTTACATCAATATCCATCGTAATACATCGTTTTAGTGACCACATTCGAGTAATCTGTGCAATTATGAACATTTTGAGTTGAATAATAGACTTTGGAGTAACCAATTTTCGATTAATGTAATTCCAAACCTCTAAAATAATTATTTGGCAAATTGTCGTGGTACCCATCATTAGCAGATACCTCGAGCGAGATACCAGACTACTTCAATCTACAACATGTCTCTGTAGGCATGTGTTAGAGATGTCTATATACATATCGATGATTTATTTGTCCACTTATGTACACACATATAAACAGACAAGAAGAAAGGAACAAAAAAAATCTACATAGGTCATGCTTACTTGTAAAAAAATCTTTTCCAGAGATATTTTTTACTATATTTTTTACTTTAAACAGTGTAACTATTCATACACGAAATATTTTAAGAGGTACACCTATAACTGGTAAACAAGCCATAGAAACTTTTTTTTTAAATCTCGTAATTATGGTGTTTCAAAAACGAAATATTTTAAATTACTTGACACACATAATAAATACTAGCTCCTTCTTATTTTTTTACATCCATTACGCTAGTTTCTACGTATTATTTATTCTACGTAGTAGCATGGGGTCTCAACTAGAACATTTTATAATTAGTCTTCAAAAAAAGTCAAAGATGGCAGCATAGGTAACCATTATGAAATTAACAATCATTAGAAAGCGATAAACGGCAGAATTTTGGCTAAAGTAAGATTAGTAAAAATCAAGACTTCCTTGTTAAATGCTGATTTATCTATTCACACTCGTTTTTCAACAAACAAACATAAAATAAGCTTTTACCTTCAATTCGAACCCGTAGAATGATAAAAGTAGTTATCTGTTAATCGTTTTGTTTAGAGCTCTTTGCAATAGATGGTGTTTTACTCAATTTGTTCTGTCTTTAAAATAACCTTTATAGTCACAAATTTAAATCAAACAACTTATTTTAATTCTATTTCTTTACATAGAAACATAAAATCAATCTATTAACATGTTTTTCTGAAACCGGAAGTATAAAACTTTATTTTAAAAGGATGGCACGAAACGTTTTAAAAGTAGGTCGACTCCTAGATGGCGTTGTAAAACTACTGTCTCTGGCAATTAGTGAATCGCTGATGCTGCCATCTGTTGAACCTTTTTATGACGAAAAATTGCCAGCTCAATTGCCAGACTTAGGGAGGTGTCATTTCTTTGTATGGGATTGGGTATCTGTACGTAGTACATATTATAATATCTGTGGTAGTAGTTACTCACTTTACTCATTGAAGGCGGCCACAAGGCGGCGCGGTAGGACGACGGAGGCGTTGTGAATGATCAACCAGTAGCGCGCGCCTCGCACACGCTACTGGTTTGATCATTCACAACTCGCACGACCCGCGTGTTGCACCCGCGCGCCTCGCACACGCTACTGGTTTGATCATTCACAACTCGCACGACCCGCGTGTTGCACCCGCGCGCCTCGCACACGCTACTGGTTTGATCATTCACAACTCGCACGACCCGCGTGTTGCACCCGCGCGCCTCGCACACGCTACTGGTTTGATCATTCACAACTCGCACGACCCGCGTGTTGCACCCGCGCGCCTCGCACACGCTACTGGTTTGATCATTCACAACTCGCACGACCCGCGTGTTGCACCCGCGCGCCTCGCACACGCTACTGGTTTGATCATTCACAACTCGCACGACCCGCGTGTTGCACCCGCGCGCCTCGCACACGCTACTGGTTTGATCATTCACAACTCGCACGACCCGCGTGTTGCACCCGCGCGCCTCGCACACGCTACTGGTTTGATCATTCACAACTCGCACGACCCGCGTGTTGCACCCGCGCGCCTCGCACACGCTACTGGTTTGATCATTCACAACTCGCACGACCCGCGTGTTGCACCCGCGCGCCTCGCACACGCTACTGGTTTGATCATTCACAACTCGCACGACCCGCGTGTTGCACCCGCGCGCCTCGCACACGCTACTGGTTTGATCATTCACAACTCGCACGACCCGCGTGTTGCACCCGCGCGCCTCGCACACGCTACTGGTTTGATCATTCACAACTCGCACGACCCGCGTGTTGCACCCGCGCGCCTCGCACACGCTACTGGTTTGATCATTCACAACTCGCACGACCCGCGTGTTGCACCCGCGCGCCTCGCACACGCTACTGGTTTGATCATTCACAACTCGCACGACCCGCGTGTTGCACCCGCGCGCCTCGCACACGCTACTGGTTTGATCATTCACAACTCGCACGACCCGCGTGTTGCACCCGCGCGCCTCGCACACGCTACTGGTTTGATCATTCACAACTCGCACGACCCGCGTGTTGCACCCGCGCGCCTCGCACACGCTACTGGTTTGATCATTCACAACTCGCACGACCCGCGTGTTGCACCCGCGCGCCTCGCACACGCTACTGGTTTGATCATTCACAACTCGCACGACCCGCGTGTTGCACCCGCGCGCCTCGCACACGCTACTGGTTTGATCATTCACAACTCGCACGACCCGCGTGTTGCACCCGCGCCCTTCTGTCCCGCACGACCCACTAGTTCGAGTTACGAAATCTACCTACGTTGGATTATTTTTAACACTATAATGCCAGCATTTTCCGTAGATATAGGCAGAGGTGTATTTCGTACGTCCACTACTGAACTATCGAATGCATAGTAAAAAGCTTTGCTTTTAATCCTTTTGTTCCCTATAGTAAAAAATGTCCCGGAACCCCTCGGCAGGTGTGCTCTAGGCCGGCGCGGGCCTGTCGTCGCCCTGAGTGAGGACGCACGTACAACCCGATGCGATTCCGCCATTTATCCACCCCCGACCCCGACAAAATAAACTGAGTGCAGGCGATGGTTAGCAATCTAGGACCTTTACTACTAGGTAGAGTTTTTAATACGTGTTAAAAGGACGGTTAATTTTATATCAAAGTTCGAAAGTTGTGTCCTAAACTGTGTTTGTGTGTGTGTTTAACGGCCAAACCCAATAACCTAAGACAGATCGTTACTCATGATAGACAGTCCAATTATATCTGTCCTGGCAAACAAATAGCCGTCAACACGTTATAGGGTCGCATACGTTGGCTTTATTGGGACGTTAAAACCAAATATTGATAGATGTTTCATCTCCAGTACGACAAAATTGGAGATAGATACGTTATTGGGTGCGGCTGTTAATTAGCTTCCTTCAATCTACAGTGAGCCGCACATCAGTGGGTAACAATTAAGACATTTGCAGCGCCTTCATGTCGTAGCCGCGACGGTTTTCTTAGTGCAAGTGTTACCGCTGATGTGCGGCTGACTGTAAGTTACAGAAGATATAGTATGCGTAAATAACGCAAGCTAAGCGTAAGCAACGCTTGTATAAATAATACAAGTTTAATGACTATTTCGATAGTCATTGATATTTTAAATAAAATGTCTCTTGTCATACTTATGTACATATTTAATAAAGAATAGAGATCTTTAATGTAATAATACTAACTGATCATATCCGCGTAGAGTGCACTGATTATGTACTGCACCAGTGGTTCTAACAATAGTGTTTACCCTGCCCTCCATACGTACTGTACATAGTGTACGACCTGTACGCGGCACCACTGGCGTCAGTACTTACATACGAACTCTTGTACTTAAAAAGTACTTTTAATAACATTAGCTTACTAACTATATTTACAAAAAGTTATAATACACGTTTGAATGTACAATATTGCATCAGGTATTAATAATGTAGTGATATAGCTTGCAATATACATATAAAATCTATATTTGGATTCATGATGTGTATAATATGTAATAATGTAAAAACAAAAACATGAGTCAAAATGTAAACTCAATATTTGATTTAAAAAATACAATGTTAGGGGTGCTACACAACTGTTCGGGTCGGCACATTCGATTACTCAATACTCAATATCTTTATTGCTTTACCATAATGTGTACTTAGGTGGTAACTATATAATAGAGATCATTATTGAACAAAGCCGATCCGAAGCAATTACTATTTCACACATATTCGTATTTCATTCGGCTCTGCAAACTCCGTGCGGCATCTGCGTTCGCTGAATAAGTTCGTGGCGGCTCGATACCATAGTTCGAACTAACGCGAGCGGCTTTTTCCGAACATGTATCTACACTAGTCTTCGCCCGTGGCTTCACTCGTGTGGTTCAGAAATTGTCCGATGCGAACGCACTACCGGGATAAAAAGTAGGTATCATATGTTCTAACTTAGGTCATGACTTATCCGTGTGCTAAATTTCATTCATATTCGTTCAGTGTAAATCCAATAATAAAACTACTTTGCGAATATGGGTAATAAGTACATAGGTGTTTTTTTTAAATAAAATAGTCCTCTATGTTCATATATATGATAAAAGTATGCAAGTGTGGATATACTCGATCTTGTTGCCGGCTGTGCCGACCATGCCGACCTGAACAAGTGTGCAGCACAATACCCTTTACAAATAAGAAACAAAAAAGATAAGTATACAGGAACAAACTAAAGACCCTTCCACGACGCTGTAAATATCACTCGAAGAGCGACGTGGATGACTACTCGTTGAACAAAGTGCACAGTAGTAGCCAGTAGTGCCTGGATACTGACCTCCTTCGACGAGTGCAGGACGCGGGCGGTGCTGCTTTTTCTACTTATCGTAAGCGGAACACAACCAGAGCCAGCTCAGCGCAGGAACTGGTCGTCGGCGGCGGCGTCGCAGAGGCGCTCGTCGGGCTGCAGCAGCTGCAGCGAGAAGCCCTCCAGCGACAGCGGCGCGCAGCTCAGCGCAGGAACTGGTCGTCGGCGGCGGCGTCGCAGAGGCGCTCGTCGGGCTGCAGCAGCTGCAGCGAGAAGCCCTCCAGCGACAGCGGCGCGCAGCTCAGCGCAGGAACTGGTCGTCGGCGGCGGCGTCGCAGAGGCGCTCGTCGGGCTGCAGCAGCTGCAGCGAGAAGCCCTCCAGCGACAGCGGCGCGCCCGGCAGCACGCGCACGGCGCCCGCGTTGGCCTGCGACATGACGGGTTACAGCACGCATAGCATGACCGGCTTTTGTCACAGGAAGAATAGACTCTATTAAAAAAAAAACTTTTATTCATCTGTAGTTTTGTCTATTCTTCTTACAACGAAACTCATTTCTATGTTACGCGTGCAGGAAGAATGTAGAAATAGTAGTCATGCACACCACGCCGCCGCACACGGACGGCCAGCATTATTTCTCTTATGTAATTTTTGTCTTATGTAATTTTGACGTTCGAAAAGTGCTGACTCTCAGCCTAGTTTGAATAAATGACTTTTGATTTTGATTTACTTCATCATTATGAATGCGTGGTGCATTCCTTAGGAAACCCGAGGTTAAGACCACTAATTCTCGTCGTGGTCATAGTATCATTATTTCCACACCGCGTTCATAGCAGGGCGCCGAGCGAAAGTCACTAGTGATATATACAGGTAGAGGAGACTGACCAGGAACAGCGCGGCCAGCAGCACGTGCGACACCTCGTGGTCGGCGCGGGCAGTGCGGCGCAGCACGTGCGCGAAGGGGGTGGGCGTGGTCGGCGGCAGCGCGCGCAGCACGGCGCGGCCCAGCGCGCGCACGTCCAGGCCGCCGCGCGCCTCGGCCGCGGCCGCGCGGCCCAGCACGCCGGCCTGCCACGCGGCCCACTCGGCCCCCTCGGCCCCCGCGGGCACCCCGGCGTCGAGGCCGCGCGGCGCGTCGTCCCCGCGCGTCGTGTCGCAGCCGTCGCCCACGGAGCTCTGCTCGAAGAAGCCGTCGTCGTCGCTGTCGGGCTCGCCCGCGCGGCCGCCCTTGGCCCGGGCCGCGGCCTCGGCGGCCTCGGCGGCGCTCCAGCCCGCGAACTCTGCGAACCGAGCGACGACGCCGTCAGTGGGCGAGTCCGCGCCGGAGTCGCAGCCGCCCGACTCTTCGGCTCCGTCGGCCGACGTCGTGCCGAGAGCCCGCCGACGCTTACCTGCTCGCGGGTCGGCTTCTAGTTCGCGTAACCGTCGCCTCTCGCCCAAAATGTGACTCATTCTCTTTTTCACTTCCCTTCTGATCCATGTAGTCGGTATACTAAACTCGCGAGTCTCTTGTAACTCCTTCCGTAGGTCTATAAAAGAGTCAGACGTAGTAAAATTAAATTGTGTTACCGAAATTTAGATTAACAATACAAGCAAGTAATTTCTTATAAACAGTATCCACTTTTATAACAACTTGCTAAAGTCGATTACAGAACTTAGCAATGGAAAATTGAAATCCCACATCAAACATGTCCTTATAAAAAAACATATTATAAGAATGAAGAGTATGTTGAAGACAAGTAAGTTTGGCAATAATGCCTTCTGCACATGTGGTACCTCATAAACAGCATCACTATGTGATTTTCATTAACTGCTCCCAAATTATAATTCTTCGACTTAATCTTCTCATTATTTGACACTGGTGCCGATTCTCTTCTACACCGTACTAAACTAACTAAACTACACTAAAATTCCTTACTTTTTAATATGAGAATCTTTTATTTATTTATTTATTAGGGACAAAAAACAATTACATGCTACAAAATACAGAGAACTACTTAAACTAAGTTTTAACAAACACGTAACCCACACCATTGTCCACGATTTAGCAAAAGGTTAAAAGCCGTGCTGAAGACAAGTGATAAAAAAAAATAAAAATAAAACAAGAATACAGTAGTCGCTGTCACAATATTATTAATCTTGACGCTATTCTGCGAAAAAAATCTCTAAATTTAAAAATAGTTTTGACACAACTATAATCGAATTTGACAATCGCGAGTCCAATGGGTGTTTCGTTTCTTATGGTTTCGCAACGTCTTTGTTAGAGCCGGAGGCATCTTGGGGCAGCCGCGACGTGTTTATATGGAAGTTTTTACTTTTTGTATGGAAAATATAAAATAAAAATATCTACATGTAGAGTTTTGGAGGTTTCAGCGTATCAAAGGGGGTCGAAATTTTTCATTATTTTTGTGATAGTACACCGTTTTCGAGATATGAGCATAAAAAGAAAAAAAAACGTATAAGTGCCGTTTCGCACGTCTGAAGTCGAGGTGTTGGTGTAAATTTTAGTTCACGCCAATTGTTTTTATTCCACACCTTTTTAATCGCGATTAAAAATAGTCAGATTCATGTTCAGATTTAGTTAGACAATCAAATTTTTAGGTGAAAAACGTAAAATTCAGAATAGCAAAATAGCCATTTTCACTAAACTAATAACTCACCATCTTAGTGCTGTCAAACTAAAATATGGTTGTGTCACTTTTAGTCAATTTCAGAATGGAAAATCGTCATTTGAACGGATTAAAACAAATTTTAGTGATTTTTAGTCTAGTTTAGAGGCATTTGTGACAAGAGAATCGGCACCATTATATACCTACAATTCTAATTTCAACTATTTATTATTGGCTTTTGTGGACAGGATATTAACTCAAATTTGTAACAGTTGAAATGGCAATCATGTCATTTAGTTCAAATAGCTTTTAGTAATAGCTTTTTTTTTTTACTAGATTTGTTAATATTTTGTGAATGTGAGAGTGTTGTTGTTAGACTGTAATTTGTAGAGCGTTTTGTACCTGGTACTTATTGACAGGTCTATACTGTCCCCCCATACCTATTAACACAGTTTGTTTCAACTGATATCATCTTTCTCACCAAGGCTGTATTTAGAAAAGAAATTGTTACTATTTTAAGTGATCAGAACCCTAATTATTAAGTGATGTTTACTTTTATTCTGTTAATTTTTATATTGTTCTTACTAACAACTAGTAGATCTGTTTATTAAGGTGATTGCGTAGTGGCACTTCCCCAAACATTCTTTCGGGTAACAAATCTCGAGATTTAAACGATTTTTGCTGAATTAAAGCAAGAATATGAATTCTCTATGATTAATTATTCCGCGTATTGACAAAAACTTATTAAAAAAACAGTATTTGTAGGATAAACAGAGCTGACAAAAAACGAAAAATGTTTAGTAGTGTGAGTGAGCAGAATTACGCCCTCTACCAGACATACTACGAACCATCGAGAAACAGTTTCTGAGTATCAAGGTGGTACGGGTACTAGTTATCGCTTCGGCATCAGTTTATCGTTAGATGGCGTTGAAGCGACGCGAAACGAGAACTTTCTTACAACCTTGAACCTCCGAATTCTGGCGATGTGCGCTGTTGCGAATTTTATATTATGCGTGATTGAATTGACAAGTTGCGCATCGTATGTTTGCGCGCCGGCTCTGCCCGCGGAGATTACATTTTATCATTATGAAGTGAGAAAAAAATCTTTACAGTCATAACATTTTACACAATATTATTGTAATGAATGTATTATGTAAATTAAGTACCTACACCCCGTTTGTTACGCAACCAAAATATGTGATCTGTCAAAATATTATAATCTGTTGTGACGCCATATTTTGGCGGCGGGTCGCTGACGTCTTATTTGAGCTAATAAGCATTTCTAATCTATATCTTTCCTGCTCAAACTTGCACAAAGTGTGGGGAAAAGAACTAGGATGGTATAATGTCTCACGTCATGTCTCTCAAACACTCCTACGACGGTTACCAGAGTGAACCAGAGTCGTGTCTCAGTACAGATTTCGCGCGCGTTCGGGCGAGTCGACGCTCCAACTCGAAAGCTCCAGTTTTTTGTGTTATAGAGTGTTGTGTTGGATTTCGGTGTGTTTCGTCATGAATGGGTAAGTAATAAACAGTTTTTAATACATAGGTTGTGTGTTTGATAAAGATTTTGAACAGCAATAGTTATTTCAACAAACTGCTGTTTGCCATTTTGTGCGCCGTGCCGGCGGCAAGGCGGTTGTTTTGCACCCGTTACGAATAATTAATACACTAATGTTATCAAACTGTCGTTGTTACGTGTGTTGTTACGTATCGTAATATTGTTATTAAGCATTTAATTTGAATAATAAATAACGTAATAAATTTGCGTAACATTGAAATTTAAAATACGCAACACAATGAAGCCATTTTTTGGCCGTGACACAGACCGGGTTAGGGCAAAGGTATAAACTTCATACTGCCAGTTTCGTAATTTTTTCTCGGATGGTTGAAAGAATACGACATATTTTTTTGGTGGCTTAACTTTTCTGATTTGTGTTTTTAACCGACTTCAAGAAAAAACAGGTTATCAATACGACAAGTATTAATGTGTATTTTTTTGTTATAATTTTTTTTTTTCAGTTTTTTTTTAATGCATCTTTCCTTCATTTTTTTCCCATTCTTTTTTTCCAAATGATTCTCGTCTATTGCAATGCTTCATTTATGTTTCTTTTCATTTTCATTATCGTTTTTAATTTTCTTCACGTTCAGATGTGACAGTATGGGTGTATCCATAATTTCTATCGTCCTTGTGATCCGTGTACTGGGTACTTATGCATTTCGTAGTGCAATTGTTTTTGTAAGGCAGCATGGTTTTTTATTGTGCTTATCGATTTGTAAATATGTATCTTCAAAAGGTAGAATATCAATATACATTTAAAATAAATACAACAGATTTTAAACTATGATGCAATGTTTGAGTGGTTGTTTTTTGCGCCTCTTTTCAAGTGTTTGTTTTGGTTAGTCGATACTGTTAAAATAAACACTTCTAACAGCTGAGACTCTGTTTGTGATAAGTATGTGGACCATTTGTTATTGTAAGATAACAACCCAAGCTACTTAACCTTTAGTGTTCTGGGAATCGAACAATGAACAGACCCTTTTTTATGCACGTGCTCGAGTCGTCCGAATGACGTCATGTTATTGTTAAGCTTGTAGCTTGTAAAATATGTATTGGGAGGTTTGTATTTTTAATGGATTATTGTGAAATAATGTATATTTATGTAAATTGAACAAACAGTTTTTGAAATAATGGTTTATTTTTTAATTATGTTCAACTTTACACAATAAATTGGGAAAAATTCCCTCACCCTGATTAAAAATTATAATTACTAATAGATTTCAAGGTAAAACTGGGCTAATCTATACATAATCTGTTAGCTATTTTCATAACAATCCCAACGACGTAATTTATAAACAGCTCCCATTATTAACTTACGAGTTATTGTTATTTTAATCACACGCGACATTATCGCGCGGGACCACCCAGAAGTACCTACACATGTACCTCGATTCGCGCAAGATGGCCGACACAAATCAGCGGATAAGTATTAACTTATACTTGAACATTCTTCGAGAACTTCCTCAATTAAAACTATTTCTGCTTATGATATGTAGGTAAAAGTACCTACTAATAATTATACATTTTCTGACACAGTTAGATTTTATTACGTCCGTGTGAATGTCGACTAACTAGGTAATCTATGGTCTCGGGTGGAGTAAATGTTACTAGCTAGATATTTATGTAATTATAAATCAGGCGGTAGTTATACAAACTATCTAAGTACCTTTTTTCCCCTAAGCTACGCTTCATCGTTGCGTACCTAATCGATTGATTTAATTATATTTAATTCTTGTGAAACTAGATTTAAATCGAAAAGGTAGGTACAGGTGAATAAACAAACAAACGATTTTATTTTTCATAATAATTTTCCTCTATTCATAATATATTTAAACACAGAAAGTATTTCAAGGTCATTGAAATAAAAATATTTCTGCATTAGATAAATACCTACTGAGGCTAATGATAATTGTACATTTTCTGACACGGTTACTAAGTAATCTATAGTCTCGGGTTGAATAAAATCCATAAGCGTTGATGCTTTCTTGAAATATTACGTAGGCACTAAAGCTAAGCTATACATTACCAGTATACGCTGATCTGGCATTGTATAGGATTTCCTTACAATGAGAGGTCAGCTTATACTGGAAATGTATAGCTTGATGTGTAGCCGTGTGTAGGTAACTATTTCCTTACTGCGTGGCGCGTGAACACCTACAGTAGGCCGCACGTCCGTCATACAAAACTAGTATAAGCTGGTCTCTTATACTATTGAAACTTCGTATTACGATGGGCCAGCTGAAGGTCACAGCGTTATCACTTACCACAGACGCGTGACGTGTGCTCAACTGATGCAGTACCTACATAGGTAGGTACCACCACGTATAAATAAATAAATAAAATAGAATATAATGTAGGTAAATAATAAAATTGTCAAAGCACAAAAAAAAAACATCGCTGGCTCTACGAAATAGAGCAAGCGATGTTTTTTTTTGTATTTGTTTTTCCCATTTTGTTTTACAATATTATAACTATACTTGTAATAAAAACTAACTGTAAATTACAAGTATAAAAACCGAATTTTATAAAAACTTTTTTTCATTGAACTACTTAGCATTAGCACATACTGTTCGAGTTTCAATCGAACACTCAGCGAAAATGCATAAGTGCAGCGAACGCATGTATGCACATTCGCTCGTCAACCAAAATGTGGGCCAGTTCGCGTATAGATCTCGTCAGAGACACCTCGTACTCATAACCATTACCATTTTACCAATAAGTTAGTGATATAGTTTACCATTTTACCATTTCTTGTAACTAAGTGTTCTAGTGATTAAATATTATTATTTCCCTTATAACTCAAGACTTTAACTTTTACCAAATCAAACCAATACGAGAAAGGCGTGTTAGGTCACCATAGCGCCGAGCACTACTTTCTACACATACAGTTATAACTATAAATACAAGTAAAACTACAAATCGTAAAATATTTCTTGCCTTCAGCGACTACTATTTTTGCAGTAGATACATTGCTTCTTAACCACTACCTAAGTATGTCGCTAAGTGACTGGACAAGCAATGTTATAATCACAAAACGATACTATAAGGGGACGACGTACCAAGCACGTAATAACACTTCGAGTCGAGTTCAAAATTCGTTCGGAATCTATCTCTGTTTGACAAAAAATGGTGTGCGAGGGACGCGGTGCGCACCCATGTGTGTGTCTATTATTAGCTGTACTGTACAATGTACCTACTATTCATTCATAACGACTCGGAAGACTGTATCTATAAGTAATTAGGTACATACATACCTTTCCTAAATAATTTTGTAAACCAAAGTTGAATGAAAGTACCTATATGCTGTCGGTGTTGAATAAATTACTTATGGTACTTTACATCGTCATTGCGCGCGGTCTTTGAGGGGAACTGGCCGACGACGTGTAAATATAAATTACATGGATATTTATTATTATAGTCTTTATTCATTTTAAAGCCTGTAACGGAACGTTTAGCCGACTGGCAAAACGTGGTTACAAGTTAAAATTAAATTTTAGAAGATAAAATACAAAATTACGTATAAAAAGATATCAAGAATTAGGAATCGATTAGTAGTAG
Source organism: Dasypolia templi (assembly GCA_963555695.1). Lineage (NCBI taxonomy): Eukaryota > Metazoa > Arthropoda > Insecta > Lepidoptera > Noctuidae > Dasypolia > Dasypolia templi. Next base: position 476,893 of record OY743148.1, on the reverse strand, counting down.
CATAGAACGATCCTCTTGCCCGCAGTCTAACACGAGGGAGCTCACGGTCGTGCAGCAGCTCGAGGCGTCGGCCGCTCCTCCGTCCCGCAGTCCGTCGAGTGGGAGCTCGCAGCAGCCTCTCCATCAGCCCGCAGTCCGTCGAGTGGGAGCTCGCAGCAGCCTCTCCATCAGCCCGCAGTCCGTCGAGTGGGAGCTCGCCGCAGCCTCTCCATCAGCCCGCAGTCCGTCGAGTGGGAGCTCGCAGCAGCCTCTCCATCAGCCCGCAGTCCGTCGAGTGGGAGCTCGCAGCAGCCTCTCCATCAGCCCGCAGTCCGTCGAGTGGGAGCTCGCAGCAGCCTCTCCATCAGCCCGCAGTCCGTCGAGTGGGAGCTCGCAGCAGCCTCTCCATCAGCCCGCAGTCCGTCGAGTGGGAGCTCGCAGCAGCCTCTCCATCAGCCCGCAGTCCGTCGAGTGGGAGCTCGCAGCAGCCTCTCCATCAGCCCGCAGTCCGTCGAGTGGGAGCTCGCCGCAGCCTCTCCATCAGCCCGCAGTCCGTCGAGTGGGAGCTCGCAGCAGCCTCTCCATCAGCCCGCAGTCCGTCGAGTGGGAGCTCGCCGCAGCCTCTCCATCAGCCCGCAGTCCGTCGAGTGGGAGCTCGCAGCAGCCTCTCCATCAGCCCGCAGTCCGTCGAGTGGGAGCTCGCAGCAGCCTCTCCATCAGCCCGCAGTCCGTCGAGTGGGAGCTCGCAGCAGCCTCTCCATCAGCCCGCAGTCCGTCGAGTGGGAGCTCGCAGCAGCCTCTCCATCAGCCCGCAGTCCGTCGAGTGGGAGCTCGCCGCAGCCTCTCCATCAGCCCGCAGTCCGTCGAGTGGGAGCTCGCCGCAGCCTCTCCATCAGTCCGCAGTCCGTCGAGTGGGAGCTCGCAGCAGCCTCTCCATCAGCCCGCAGTCCGTCGAGTGGGAGCTCGCAGCAGCCTCTCCATCAGCCCGCAGTCCGTCGAGTGGGAGCTCGCCGCAGCCTCTCCATCAGCCCGCAGTCCGTCGAGTGGGAGCTCGCAGCAGCCTCTCCATCAGCCCGCAGTCCGTCGAGTGGGAGCTCGCAGCAGCCTCTCCATCAGCCCGCAGTCCGTCGAGTGGGAGCTCGCAGCAGCCTCTCCATCAGCCCGCAGTCCGTCGAGTGGGAGCTCGCAGCAGCCTCTCCATCAGCCCGCAGTCCGTCGAGTGGGAGCTCGCCGCAGCCTCTCCATCAGCCCGCAGTCCGTCGAGTGGGAGCTCGCCGCAGCCTCTCCATCAGCCCGCAGTCCGTCGAGTGGGAGCTCGCAGCAGCCTCTCCATCAGCCCGCAGTCCGTCGAGTGGGAGCTCGCAGCAGCCTCTCCATCAGCCCGCAGTCCGTCGAGTGGGAGCTCGCCGCAGCCTCTCCATCAGCCCGCAGTCCGTCGAGTGGGAGCTCGCCGCAGCCTCTCCATCAGTCCGCAGTCCGTCGAGTGGGAGCTCGCAGCAGCCTCTCCATCAGCCCGCAGTCCGTCGAGTGGGAGCTCGCAGCAGCCTCTCCATCAGCCCGCAGTCCGTCGAGTGGGAGCTCGCCGCAGCCTCTCCATCAGCCCGCAGTCCGTCGAGTGGGAGCTCGCAGCAGCCTCTCCATCAGCCCGCAGTCCGTCGAGTGGGAGCTCGCAGCAGCCTCTCCATCAGCCCGCAGTCCGTCGAGTGGGAGCTCGCAGCAGCCTCTCCATCAGCCCGCAGTCCGTCGAGTGGGAGCTCGCCGCAGCCTCTCCATCAGCCCGCAGTCCGTCGAGTGGGAGCTCGCAGCAGCCTCTCCATCAGCCCGCAGTCCGTCGAGTGGGAGCTCGCAGCAGCCTCTCCATCAGCCCGCAGTCCGTCGAGTGGGAGCTCGCAGCAGCCTCTCCATCAGCCCGCAGTCCGTCGAGTGGGAGCTCGCAGCAGCCTCTCCATCAGCCCGCAGTCCGTCGAGTGGGAGCTCGCCGCAGCCTCTCCATCAGCCCGCAGTCCGTCGAGTGGGAGCTCGCCGCAGCCTCTCCATCAGCCCGCAGTCCGTCGAGTGGGAGCTCGCAGCAGCCTCTCCATCAGCCCGCAGTCCGTCGAGTGGGAGCTCGCAGCAGCCTCTCCATCAGCCCGCAGTCCGTCGAGTGGGAGCTCGCAGCAGCCTCTCCATCAGCCCGCAGTCCGTCGAGTGGGAGCTCGCCGCAGCCTCTCCATCAGCCCGCAGTCCGTCGAGTGGGAGCTCGCAGCAGCCTCTCCATCAGCCCGCAGTCCGTCGAGTGGGAGCTCGCCGCAGCCTCTCCATCAGCCCGCAGTCCGTCGAGTGGGAGCTCGCAGCAGCCTCTCCATCAGCCCGCAGTCCGTCGAGTGGGAGCTCGCAGCAGCCTCTCCATCAGCCCGCAGTCCGTCGAGTGGGAGCTCGCAGCAGCCTCTCCATCAGCCCGCAGTCCGTCGAGTGGGAGCTCGCAGCAGCCTCTCCATCAGCCCGCAGTCCGTCGAGTGGGAGCTCGCCGCAGCCTCTCCATCAGCCCGCAGTCCGTCGAGTGGGAGCTCGCCGCAGCCTCTCCATCAGTCCGCAGTCCGTCGAGTGGGAGCTCGCAGCAGCCTCTCCATCAGCCCGCAGTCCGTCGAGTGGGAGCTCGCAGCAGCCTCTCCATCAGCCCGCAGTCCGTCGAGTGGGAGCTCGCCGCAGCCTCTCCATCAGCCCGCAGTCCGTCGAGTGGGAGCTCGCAGCAGCCTCTCCATCAGCCCGCAGTCCGTCGAGTGGGAGCTCGCAGCAGCCTCTCCATCAGCCCGCAGTCCGTCGAGTGGGAGCTCGCAGCAGCCTCTCCATCAGCCCGCAGTCCGTCGAGTGGGAGCTCGCAGCAGCCTCTCCATCAGCCCGCAGTCCGTCGAGTGGGAGCTCGCCGCAGCCTCTCCATCAGCCCGCAGTCCGTCGAGTGGGAGCTCGCCGCAGCCTCTCCATCAGCCCGCAGTCCGTCGAGTGGGAGCTCGCCGCAGCCTCTCCATCAGTCCGCAGTCCGTCGAGTGGGAGCTCGCAGCAGCCTCTCCATCAGCCCGCAGTCCGTCGAGTGGGAGCTCGCAGCAGCCTCTCCATCAGCCCGCAGTCCGTCGAGTGGGAGCTCGCAGCAGCCTCTCCATCAGCCCGCAGTCCGTCGAGTGGGAGCTCGCAGCAGCCTCTCCATCAGCCCGCAGTCCGTCGAGTGGGAGCTCGCAGCAGCCTCTCCATCAGCCCGCAGTCCGTCGAGTGGGAGCTCGCAGCAGCCTCTCCATCAGCCCGCACACCGTCGAGTGGGAGCTCGCAGCAGCCTCTCCATCAGCCCGCAGTCCGTCGAGTGGGAGCTCGCAGCAGCCTCTCCATCAGCCCGCAGTCCGTCGAGTGGGAGCTCGCAGCAGCCTCTCCATCAGCCCGCAGTCCGTCGAGTGGGAGCTCGCAGCAGCCTCTCCATCAGCCCGCAGTCCGTCGAGTGGGAGCTCGCAGCAGCCTCTCCATCAGCCCGCAGTCCGTCGAGTGGGAGCTCGCAGCAGCCTCTCCATCAGCCCGCAGTCCGTCGAGTGGGAGCTCGCAGCAGCCTCTCCATCAGCCCGCAGTCCGTCGAGTGGGAGCTCGCCGCAGCCTCTCCATCAGCCCGCAGTCCGTCGAGTGGGAGCTCGCCGCAGCCTCTCCATCAGCCCGCAGTCCGTCGAGTGGGAGCTCGCCGCAGCCTCTCCATCAGTCCGCAGTCCGTCGAGTGGGAGCTCGCAGCAGCCTCTCCATCAGCCCGCAGTCCGTCGAGTGGGAGCTCGCAGCAGCCTCTCCATCAGCCCGCAGTCCGTCGAGTGGGAGCTCGCCGCAGCCTCTCCATCAGCCCGCAGTCCGTCGAGTGGGAGCTCGCCGCAGCCTCTCCATCAGCCCGCAGTCCGTCGAGTGGGAGCTCGCCGCAGCCTCTCCATCAGTCCGCAGTCCGTCGAGTGGGAGCTCGCAGCAGCCTCTCCATCAGCCCGCAGTCCGTCGAGTGGGAGCTCGCAGCAGCCTCTCCATCAGCCCGCAGTCCGTCGAGTGGGATCTCGCAGCAGCCTCTCCATCAGCCCGCAGTCCGTCGAGTGGGAGCTCGCAGCAGCCTCTCCATCAGCCCGCAGTCCGTCGAGTGGGAGCTCGCCGCAGCCTCTCCATCAGCCCGCACACCGTCGAGTGGGAGCTCGCAGCAGCCTCTCCATCAGCCCGCAGTCCGTCGAGTGGGAGCTCGCAGCAGCCTCTCCATCAGCCCGCACACCGTCGAGTGGGAGCTCGCAGCAGCCTCTCCATCAGCCCGCGTCCGTCGAGTGGGAGCTCGCAGCAGCCTCTCCATCAGCCCGCACACCGTCGAGTGGGAGCTCGCAGCAGCCTCTCCATCAGCCCGCAGTCCGTCGAGTGGGAGCTCGCAGCAGCCTCTCCATCAGCCCGCAGTCCGTCGAGTGGGAGCTCGCAGCAGCCTCTCCATCAGCCCGCAGTCCGTCGAGTGGGAGCTCGCAGCAGCCTCTCCATCAGCCCGCAGTCCGTCGAGTGGGAGCTCGCAGCAGCCTCTCCATCAGCCCGCAGTCCGTCGAGTGGGAGCTCGCAGCAGCCTCTCCATCAGCCCGCAGTCCGTCGAGTGGGAGCTCGCAGCAGCCTCTCCATCAGCCCGCAGTCCGTCGAGTGGGAGCTCGCCGCAGCCTCTCCATCAGCCCGCAGTCCGTCGAGTGGGAGCTCGCCGCAGCCTCTCCATCAGCCCGCAGTCCGTCGAGTGGGAGCTCGCCGCAGCCTCTCCATCAGTCCGCAGTCCGTCGAGTGGGAGCTCGCAGCAGCCTCTCCATCAGCCCGCAGTCCGTCGAGTGGGAGCTCGCAGCAGCCTCTCCATCAGCCCGCAGTCCGTCGAGTGGGAGCTCGCCGCAGCCTCTCCATCAGCCCGCAGTCCGTCGAGTGGGAGCTCGCCGCAGCCTCTCCATCAGCCCGCAGTCCGTCGAGTGGGAGCTCGCCGCAGCCTCTCCATCAGTCCGCAGTCCGTCGAGTGGGAGCTCGCAGCAGCCTCTCCATCAGCCCGCAGTCCGTCGAGTGGGAGCTCGCAGCAGCCTCTCCATCAGCCCGCAGTCCGTCGAGTGGGATCTCGCAGCAGCCTCTCCATCAGCCCGCAGTCCGTCGAGTGGGAGCTCGCAGCAGCCTCTCCATCAGCCCGCAGTCCGTCGAGTGGGAGCTCGCCGCAGCCTCTCCATCAGCCCGCACACCGTCGAGTGGGAGCTCGCAGCAGCCTCTCCATCAGCCCGCAGTCCGTCGAGTGGGAGCTCGCAGCAGCCTCTCCATCAGCCCGCACACCGTCGAGTGGGAGCTCGCAGCAGCCTCTCCATCAGCCCGCGTCCGTCGAGTGGGAGCTCGCAGCAGCCTCTCCATCAGCCCGCAGTCCGTCGAGTGGGAGCTCGCAGCAGCGTCTCCATCAGCCCGCAGTCCGTCGAGTGGGAGCTCGCAGCAGCCTCTCCATCAGCCCGCAGTCCGTCGAGTGGGAGCTCGCCGCAGCCTCTCCATCAGCCCGCAGTCCGTCGAGTGGGAGCTCGCCGCAGCCTCTCCATCAGCCCGCAGTCCGTCGAGTGGGAGCTCGCAGCAGCCTCTCCATCAGCCCGCAGTCCGTCGAGTGGGAGCTCGCCGCAGCCTCTCCATCAGCCCGAAGTCCGTCGAGTGGGAGCTCGCAGCAGCCTCTCCATCAGCCCGCAGTCCGTCGAGTGGGAGCTCGCAGCAGCCTCTCCATCAGCCCGCACACCGTCGAGTGGGAGCTCGCAGCAGCCTCTCCATCAGCCCGCAATCCGTCGAGTGGGAGCTCGCAGCAGACTCTCCATCAGCCCGCAGTCCGTCGAGTGGGAGCTCGCAGCAGACTCTCCATCAGCCCGCAGTCCGTCGAGTGGGAGCTCGCAGCAGCCTCTCCATCAGCCCGCGTCCGTCGAGTGGGAGCTCGCAGCAGCCTCTCCATCAGCCCGCAGTCCGTCGAGTGGGAGCTCGCAGCAGCGTCTCCATCAGCCCGCAGTCCGTCGAGTGGGAGCTCGCAGCAGCCTCTCCATCAGCCCGCAGTCCGTCGAGTGGGAGCTCGCCGCAGCCTCTCCATCAGCCCGCAGTCCGTCGAGTGGGAGCTCGCCGCAGCCTCTCCATCAGCCCGCAGTCCGTCGAGTGGGAGCTCGCAGCAGCCTCTCCATCAGCCCGCAGTCCGTCGAGTGGGAGCTCGCAGCAGCCTCTCCATCAGCCCGCAGTCCGTCGAATGGGAGCTCGCAGCAGCCTCTCCATCAGCCCGCAGCCCGTTGCGAGGGAGCTCGCGTCGGTTGGTGTTTCTTCCGGCGGCGGTGTCTCACGCCACGTTTATTAGTTCTATGCAAACCGTCTCGAACTCCTCTCGTAGACGCAAGTGGGAGGGTCGGAGGTGATCGAGTGAGTCGAACACATTTACACACACAAGATGTTTGTAATAAATTCACTGAGAATAACTTTTATGAAGGTTTATATTTAAATAGCTTTTAGAAAAACATAGAGTAAGAAAAAGTACGAAAAGAAAGAAGCCAACAGAGCGAGCCAAAAGGGCGAGTCAAAATAACGAGTCAAAAGACGGAATCAAAAGAACAGAACCTGGTGAAAAGTATCGGATGGTTTATATAGCCCCTGGCCGATCGTTCTAGAAGTGACTTTTTTAGTTTTTAATCCAAATACTTCTTAATTGGTTATCGGCCAGGAACAATAAAGATGGCTTACAGTGAGAACCTGGCTTAACACTAGTTTTACGATACCTTTACAATAAAATAGACGACCTCTTAGCTCTATACCATAGAAAAAGAAAAACTGACAGATGACAATGTTAGATATAAAATGTCACAACATTCAATAAAAGGAAAATAATTTGAGATCACATGAAATGAGATAAATGGATGTGGAAAATAGACAGAGGTAGCTAAAGGTTTGCTTTTCAGCAGTACAACAATATCAGATAAACAAATGTAAGTTAAATGAGTGTCATACAATTTTCATAAAGACTTTAGTACCTACTGAATTATAGAAAGAATTGCTGTGCACAACAGCTCCTCAGGTGTTAAATACATAAATAGATAATAAGATGTGTTTTTGGTGTAACAAAATACCACAAGCATGTATAAGATTATTTATCCCCTTGGTCTCTACTTTAAAAAACTAAAGCTTCTTCTGTCTTATTTATGTACACAAGCCTTAGTTTTTACTTATTCCTTTCACTAAACTTAAAAATTGTTACTAAGCAATAAACCAAATCCAGCCTATAATGTCCCCACTGCTGGGACACAGGCCTTCTCTCTGTGAGAGGGAGTGGACCGTAATCAACCAAGCGGGCCTAGTGCGGGTTGTTAGATGTTACATGTCTTCGATTTTTTGGCTCTAAGACATGCCGGTTTCATTACGATGTTTTTCTTCACCGTTTCGAGAGCAGTGGTGATGAAATAATTTACACAAAGTTAAGCGCCTGTCTGGGTTCGAACCTACGACCTACAACTCGTAAGTCGCGGCCGTTACCACTGGGCCACCACTGCTCTCTAAGCAATAATGAATACAAGTCAAATAGTAGTTTTAGGCAAAATAAAAGACAAATATTCCAATAATTTATACCTATTTACGCGATAAGCGTACATATAAATAATAGCATTCTGAGCTAAGAATAATGAAAAATACAAATATGTTAGTAGGAGCGTCAAAGATCTACACTAAACACTCTGATTCAGATGATTTGACCTTATCGATTTCGGTCCTATACCCTCACTCTCAAAGTCATGTTATGCGTAAACAAACTTGCAAAAAAACGTCCAACAGTTATTTATGATATTGACTTATTTTTTAGCAAACAAGCATCTATTGTAATACAGTTGTAATCACAAAACTATTGTCCATTTATTTTATGCGCTATCGCTTCAATAAGATACTACGCTAGGACCTTTGATTATATACAGGGTAGAAGGGACGTCGACGCACAACCGGTTGGATTCAGTACATGATTCTGAACCCCCCTACCTTGAATTTGTTTGTCGGTGATAAAAAAAAACTGCTGTTTCATAGAAAAGTGCAATACCTACGCGGTCAAAATACATGACAGAGCATTTTTTTTTTTATAACCGACATAAAATTACAACGCACGGGGGTTCAGAATCATGTACTGAGTCCATGGTAACCGGTTTTGCGTCGATGTCCCTTCCACCCTGTATATTTAATGAAATTATATAATCAACGATACTGATACTGTGTCAATCCTAAAATAACCACAATAAAAACATAATAACAAATTACGTATCGTCTTTGATATCCTACTAATTTTTCTATCCTACTTACTATCCTCCTTCTTACTTTAGTAATAATAATATTACAAACGCGAAAGTTTGTGAGGATGGATGGATTGATGTTTGTTACTCTTTCACGCAAAAACTACTAATCTTATTTTGACGAAACTATACAGTTACATAGCATATACATCAGAATAGTACATAGACTACAATTTATAAAGATGTTGTGTGATTTGGTCATAATATAACGATAAGTACAAAGTAAGTCGTAAAAAATCTTGCCATCTTTACATTACCATAGAAAGTTATAATTATAAATAGTACAAGTATTCACGAAAAACAAAAAATCGTAAAATACTTCTTGCCTACACTACGTTATTTTTGTCGTCATATATCACAGCGACTACTATTTTTGCAGTAAATACATTGCTCCTTAACCACTACCTAAGTATGTCGCTAAGTGACTGGACAAGCAATGTAATAATCACGAAACGATACATTATTCAAGCGTATGAATTACGAATTCACGATACTTGTTGATGTTTTCGTGTCAGTAAGTTGTCCGGTGCATGGTAAATGCGTGCACGCTGTGTTTGAAGGACTTATTTCTTCAAAAATTATTGGTTGTTGTATTTATGATTTGGGTGGGTGGAAGTTGAGTTGTTGTATCTATCAATGCTCTTACCACAGTATATTGTGCTCTTAGCCTCTTAGTCGACGTTCGGACGGACGTAATAAATCGCGGTGGGATTTTTCTGCGCACTGGATTTTCAACTTTCGGTGTTGAACCGAGCATTGAGAATCCAACAGAGTGCATACATTCAACATTTGATAGGAAAGCTAATATGTACCTATGATTTACCTATCTGCTAAATTTTCTCTACAAGACTAGATCTCGAGATATCTTAGTATGTTGAGATACGGACGTTTTAAAGAAATTTCCAAAAAACGCTTTAATAGTCTGTACACTTACTAACGATTCCCCAAAGTAGTCAACAAGAATAAAGCAAATAATTAACATACCTAATCCATACTAATATCGATAAATTTCGAAAATAATGGGTTATCGGATCCCTTTTTTACAGACCGGTTGACTGAAGCCGCATTCCGAGTTAATCTTTCAGCGCTCATATCGATAATTTGCGTTCCGATTTAGTTATCACGATTATGACAGATGAGAGCTGTCAACAATTCGTTCACAGTAATATTATTAAAGGGCATGGTCGGCGTTATCGCAAGATGGCGTATGTCATGATGTAATCTATGACGATTCACGGGACATCGTTATCGCGCTCACGCTGACTCAGAACGGGTGTAAGCGCGCTCAAATCGATTACAGCTCAATTCGGAATGCGGGCTGAATGACACTACAGTTACTGACAGACAGAAGACGGATTCACGATTTTACGGTTAATTTCAGTGCACACACATCATCAGCTGACTAACCTTTCGACAGCTCAAGATACGACGAAACTGAAAACCTATTCTTGGGGTATACCAAAATTTCGTTACGAAGCCGCAGCCTGCCGCTATAGCTGTAATGCAGTTGAATCTGTATCAGAGCAAGAAGGGACTATTGATATTGATTGGCCACAACCCGATCCAGCCACTGAAGCTTATCAACTAACTGTGGAAAGAACTTCAAGTGACCACTTATCTGGTTTGTCAGGGTACCGTATTGTTGACTTGAAACATGTGATCCAATGGGCATTTCAAATGGAAGAACATCGTCAGACTTGTGAATCATCTCAAATTGAGTATGTTTGTGAACATCGGAAAGGATTCAACAGTGTGTTAACATTTAAATGTAGCATGTGTAATAAAACATGGTAATAATGCACAGAGCAGAACCAGAATATTAACACCGCATTTGTATGGGCCACTGAGACTGCTGGAAGTTATTACTCGCAGGCAGAAATTCATTTGGAAAATGATGTTTTAGTTATGAACAAAAAGCATAATTATTATTATCAAGTAAGTAACAAATATTATTATTTCTTTGGTAATATATAAATAAAAATGTTTCTTGGATTCTTTGTTTCTAATTGTCATTATTATTTTAATTCTAGGTCCAGGGTCAATTACGAATTACCAAAATGAATAAATGTTACTTAATTTGCTTTATATCTGTCACCCAACCATTGACTGTCATAGAAGTCAACCGGGATAAGGAATTTATCAGCGCTTTGATGCCGTAGTTGGTTACTTTTTTAAAGCATGTGTACTGCCGGAAATTATTTTGAGACAAGTTCGAAAAAATGCTAGATGTCTATACATCAAGGAATTAAAAGGTATAAAAAAATATAACTCTTACTCATTTACTGGTAGACCAAATTATTTCTCGGGTCTCTGAGGTTTGGATTCAGTATAGTCTAACAAAAAAGTTTAATTAATTAATTTGTTGTAGCGAAAACTGCGGCTTCCAGCAGTTGATTTTACTGAAGGAGATGCGGACGGAAAGGATATATGTAAAGAAAATCACTACACTCGTGTTGTTCCTTTTCTTAAGATTTGTTATCTGTAGACTCCTATTAGATGTCAAATGACACCGACTGTCGTTAGTGACAGTTATTTTAAATATGTGGAATTTAGGTTATTTTATTTTAGAAAAACGTGTTTGATTTAAGTTTCCTGTGCATATTACAAAAACCACTAGAAGTAAAGGCTTTAAATGTTGTTTTTGTTATTTCAGGTAAGTTATTTATTAGGATAGTGTAATTTATTTTAATCTTTGTATTTAATTGGCTGGAAATAAAAGTTAATTTGTTATTTCAGAAACGCAAATATCGTCTTTATTTCATAAAAGCATAATACCATTATATATATATACGATGAAAGTAAACAGTCACAAGCAGAAGATTCATCCGGCGGCAAAAAAATCAGCGCGTAGAAGTGAAGATATTTTTATTGTATTCATTTTAAATTTATGTATCTTTCTATGTAGCGATGTATAGTTAAATTGTGTTATTATTTAGTTCATAAGATTTTTGTGAGTAGATATTTTTCACTGTATATACCAGCCTAACAATTGTATGAAATTATTTATTGAAGTTCGAAATTGTATACCTAAGTAATTCTTGAAACTATGTTATGTTAGCAACCTACTTTTGTGTTATTGTGTAAGATACTTACGTGTGTCGACGTGTGACGATAATTATATTCTTATCTACCTACATAATTCAGAATAATAATTGGAAATAAAAAATATTTGAAATAGTAGGTCTCAATGTAATTTCCAGTCTATTATTTTCTACAATTGATGGCTTCTGTGAAAATTATGTCATTATATTACTTAAAACTGTAAGGTTATTTAAAAAATTGCTGACACTAGTTTTTTGACAAACCCTCCTGAAACTGTTCGTATGTTTTCTGTAATGATGCGCGGAATGTATTTCTTGCTTATTTTCCATCTTATACCTACTTATATATTTTTTGGTTTTTATATTTATGTATGCAAATAGGTTTATTAGATTATTTTATTTATATATTCCATAGATTTTTTATATTTTGTGAATGTGTGAACGTTGTAGGTCTTTTAAAGTTCTAAATCATTTTCTATTTTGTTAATAACCTGGTACTTGTTGACCGACCCACACGGGCCTCCCATAACTAATAACACTAAATTTAAAACATTGTTAAAACCCATTACTTTTAAAAGAGTAACCGTGGAGTTTCTTGCCGGCTCTTCTCCATAGGAAACGACCAATTGGAACAGTGCACCTAGCTTCTGACGTTGCATAAGTGTCCATGTAGGTTTACGTGAAATAAAATATTTTGATTTGATTTGAATAGTCTATTATTTATTTAGTTTAAAGCTACGGCTTCCTAGAAGACCGTATCCGTTACATTCATAGTGGAAGACACTAATTCTGACATTTTCATCAGAATATGACATTCTGTAGTTAGCTATTACGGCTGCGTGTGGCGGTCAGCGCTTTTCTAGGACACCTTAGGTCGGAACCAAATTTAGTTTCTGTCAGTAAAATATACACAATAAACCCAATTACAGTTTACGATAGTAAAGTCCTAATTGGATTATTTAGTTCACTAGACCTTTTTTTAAATTAAAGCCATCTGAATATTTTAATTCCCAACCAAGTATTTGAAAAAAAAAAAAACTCTATCTAGTGATATTGGAAGTAAAACTATTTACCGTTCATGTGTGTGTATAGAATAAAGTGAAGACTACTAAATGTTTCGTGGAACAAATCTTTCTAAGAGACGAGTTAACAAGCAAAGAGAATACCTAAAAAAATTAAGTTAATACGTTAGATCCCGCTTTTAACAAAGTTATCTCTCAGCGATATAAAAGTTAGGAGTAAAAATTTAAAACTGCTAATTTGCAACTGCGCTGCCATCTAGTGAAAAAGTGGCTGAGAGATGATCTTCACATTACCCTTAACCTGTACGAGCCAATTATGCTCATACATCAAAAGTACGCCTATTAAAGTGTTGCACCATTAAGTAAATCAGTCGTAACTAAAGCACCGAAACACGCTAATTTGCGTGTTGACGTAACACAACATTAAGTGCGGCTCAGGTTACTAGCGGCAACCTAAAAACTGTATCCATAATAAGTATTTGGAACTTAGTAGTGGGTTGGTGCTAAACTAACTTCTACAACTACCGGATTACCCGTCAACGACGAGAAAACCCCAATATCTTTTGGTCCTTCGAGCCGGATGTCACAGGTCCACAGGAACACATCGTGTGAATCATCGTGACTCCTCATCAAGCAGAGTGTTTAGTGCGTGGCATATCGCAGTTACGTGAAACCTGTGAGAGTCTACACTACTCACGCACCAACCACTAGCAGCCACAAGGCATAAACAATGTCCACAGAAGACTACAACGAATTTGCTGAACTGATAACTAAGCAGCAAAACTAATTACAAATAATAATTACAAAAAGGATGCTGTGAGTAGAAAAACCATAGTATACCTTAAACATCTTTACAATGAATTTCGAGCCAATCACGATGTCTTAAAGATGTATGGGACTATCCAAAGAGACCATGACTACTTCAAAAAGGACATTTTCATCATAACCAAAAGCATGTTTAATGAAACAATGCAATCAATGAATCAACTACGAAACAAGTTGATAAACGAACCTGGAGCTTCAGAGATGCTAAAACCAATAATGTCAGAAACGCCCGGAACACCGCAATTTGATACAACTGGAGTACACCAACAAATGAAAGATGAAACTGAGAAGTATCTACACTGTTAAATAATCAAATGTGTAAATTCAACTTTGTGGATAACGGTGTGGGTAGTGTGTTTGTTACTTCTATTAACTTCTAACCTATATTTACCTATTATTACACTGCTGTTTGAAAAGTCAATTATTTTTCAAGGAGTAACCATGGAGTTTCTTGCCGGCTCTTGTCCATCAGAAACAACCAATTGGAATCATGCACCTAGCTTCTGACATTTCATAAGTGCCCATGTAAGTTTATGTGAAATAAAATATTTTGATTTTGAGACACATAACTAAGTATTGTGCTAATTATTTAACAACTTCAGAGAATAAAGGAGGATATTCTCCATTCGACTATGTCTATTTTTGCATGTGTTTTCTGCGATATTTTCGCCAATAAGCCACACTTACCTTCACTAATTGTGAGTTTCACTCCTTCAAGAATGTCATTGATATCGATGACGCTATGCCGCCTCTTGCGCTCCTTCCTAACGGGCGTCGCTAGAGTAAGGTTGGCAGAGGTGTCGGGCTCGGCAGACGCGTCGGTTGCAGCGGTAGACGCGTCGGTTGCGGCGACAGACGAGTCCGTCGCGGAGGCAGACGTGTCGGTCGCGGCGGCAGACGTGTCGGTCGCGTCCAGCTCCAGCTCCAGCAGCGGCAGCGGCGTGCTGGTGCGCAGCGGGGAGCTGGGCGGCGACGCCAGCGGGCCCGCGGGCCCCAGCGGCGGCGGCGCGGCCGCGGCGATGGCCGCCTGCAGCTCCAGCATGGATATCGCCGGCGGCCCTTGCTGCTCGCCATCCGTCCGGAGATCGAACCAGTCATCCACCAGCATTCCTGACTGTGCCAACACGAAAGTTTACAATGGGTCACAGAAGCGAGCACACGAAAGGCGGCACGACATCGTGCGCGTCCTCGCCAGAGCGGCTGGTTGAAATACTGACGTGCGGGTCCTGTTCCATGTTGGCTTGGAAGTCGTCGAGCAGGCCGACGAGCTCACCCGCGTGGTCTCGCAGCAGCTGCCAGCTGGCGTCGGAGCCCAGGCGCGGCTCCAGTTCCATGAAGAAGCGCGGCAGCGTGGGGTGCGGGCGCCGCGCGGCGGGCTCGCGCGCGAACCTGTTCGCGTCCCACGGCGACGCGGTGCGCGCGAACTCGTCGCGCGACAGCGCGGCGCGGGCCTGCACACGCGCGGCCGGCGCCGAGGCCGCGGCCGGGCCCCCACCCAGCCCTGCGGCCCCCTCGACGCCCAGCCCTGCGGCCCCCTCGACGCCCAGCCCTGCGGCCCCCTCGGCGCCCGGCAGTGCGGCCGCGTCACCGCCCGCAGCCGCCGCGGCCGCGTGTTGCGCCGTGTCCCTGCAGACGAGGCCAGGTCACAAAATGCGCGGTTCTGCGTCGCGTCCCCATGGCACTCATGGCATATGTCGCGCTCTTAGTGAAGGAACTCATCGAGAAGTGATTCCTTCATACAGCTATTTGTGCCGCCGCGCAGCATTGCTGTCCCGGTTCAAAGTCTACGGTGCCGGTGGAGGTTATTTAGGCGCGTGGCTAAAATCGGAACAAATGCCACCATCTTGTTTTTTGAGCTAATTTAAATTACCGTGTATCGTTGGTTTATCGAATTCAAGCGCGGTCGACTAACTTTTGGGGATGAAGAAAGATGGTGAAGTGGTCGCCGTTTGACGGCTGTTACGGAAGAAAACGTGATAGCCGTGAAAAATTTAATCCAAGACAATAGGCGAGTTACGCATCAAGAGATTCAGCACATAAGGCAGGTTGGATCGGGAAGCCTTCACGAAATTCTACACTTGCATCTTCGCGTGAGGAGGATAGTTTCACGCTGGGTGCCGCACAACCTCACCGATGCAGAAAAAGGCCCGGTTGGAGTGGTGCCGTGATATGATAAACAAATTTGAAGCAAGCTCGTCTCGGCGTGTTTACGACATCATTACAGGTGATGAGTCTTGGATTTATCAATACGATCCAGAATCGAAGCGCCAGTCGACGGTTTGGGTGTTGCAAAACGAATCAACGCCTACTAAAGTGAAGCGATCTAGAAGCCGGGGGATAATTTTGATCGTGAGCTGTTTGAATTTGACTAGCTACTTGGTGTCAATTCCTTTACGAACGAACCAAAGAAGCATCAACGCAGAATGGTATCCCCTACCAAATGCTTGGCAGAAGTTTTCTCTGTTGTGAGCAACAAGCGAGCAAACACAGGGCTCTGCGGGCTACTGCTCCACCACGACAAGCGCGCTCAAAACGAGGGACTTCCTGGACAGCTCGCCGAATTCCTGGGTCACCCTCACAGCCCTGACCCTCAAAGGGATACAATTTTCGTTGCCGGAAGATTGTGTGTCAGCGTTCGAGCAGGCAAAACAAGGTGTCTACGGCGGACCGGAAAAAGTGTTTAGAAAACTGGTTCAGATGCATAAAACTTTGTATAGAGACTAGTAGATCCTACTACAAAAAAAAAAAAGAACATTTCTTTTTATTTTCTCAGAACCATCTGAGTGACCCACGTATAGTGGCAATAATCGAAGAAAACGCGGCTGTTTCCAATAAGCTAGACTCACAGCTCGTTGGCGTGCAGCGCCTCACTGACGTCCATGACGTGCTGGTACAGAAAGTCCACCTTGCGGCCGTAGATGTTCGCGGACTGCTGCAGCAGCAGCGCCAGCTCCGCGAAGTTGGGCGGCGCGGCGTCGGCGTCCTCGCTGTGTTCGCCCGCGTCCAGCGCGCGCAGCCCCGCCTCCGTCAGGTACTCCTCCAGCAGCTGCAAAGCACCACGCAATCACAAACTATGACCTAATAATCTACACTGCCACTTTGCCAACGACTTCGTCCGCTTTTGTGTGTTTTGCCCTCCACCCCCGTTGAGCGGTTGTGTTGAATAAATAAATTATAATGACAGAGTTAACCATTTACTTGCGTACATGCATATCTATACAGTACAGGAAAAGGCCAGAAGCCCAATCGTAATTTGTAGTTTTACGAGTAACACATTAAAAAAAACTCATTGCGATTACAAACTTACATTTGTAGTTTAAGAATAAGGATAATGAAAATTTTTTAAATAGTGCAAACAATATTATAAAAAGTGTAAAATGTTAAAAAAATGCCCAATAGACATTTTAAAATAAAATTAGAAGTGACGTCACGACTATATATCTTCCTGCTAGCGCCATACATTGTGCGTACCGCGCGACAAGGACGGGAATAATCCCCTCCAAAAACTTTTCAAGCGTTCAGCTTCTTTGTATTTACATCGATTTGACAGTTTTTTTTCGATTATCTTATTTTTATTACGCCTTCTTTAAAATTAGATTGTCGATTGTCCTTCAATCCGAGAGTAATGTTCGGTGATTTCATTGTGTACCAACTTCAGTAGGTAATGTTAATTATTTTGGAGAAAGAAGCAGTATAATTTTTCCTAACTGCTTACACTGTGATACATATTTCTATACTATAAAAAGTAATGTTATGTTGTTAATTTACGGAATTCGGCTTCTTGAAGTTAGAAATGTGGATGTTGGTACTTACACTTCTGTTTATAAGTAAAGATTAGTTGTGTCATCGTTCTATGATTTTTTTTCCTCGTAGGGGTAAATAGGGTATGAAAGTTCGTACGTTGTTAGAGCTAGAAACGTGATAATTGGAACATTACGTTTCTGTTTATAATTAAAAGTTACACGTATTGTCGTTTTTAGGGTTCCGTATCCTAAGGGAACAAGAAACGAACTATTGTACGGTGGTACGGAACCCTGCGTGCGCGAGTCCGATGCGCACTTGGCTGTTGTTTTTGTTTTGTTTGATCGCGCTAACCTCTAGAACTGGCGGCCGGATTTGAAAAATTATTTTTTCATTTGATAGCCTAATTTTTGAAGAAGAGTATAGGCTATTTAACATCACGCTCCGACCCTTTGGAGAAGAGCAAAAGGAAAAAAGTCAGAAGGGACGCTAAGCGGAAACGAAGTAGTTACGAGGGCGGGCGATGCGATGCGACGCGGTGGCTCGGGGGAGCAAGAAATTGTACGCGGACATACCCGTTTTTGTACGATCACTTAAATGGACTTTGCGAAAGACCTTTAAGCATGCTGTTTCGTTGAAAATTCAAGTTTCTACGTTTAGCAGTATGGATTGTGACTTGTGCGCAAGTTTTACAGGAAGTGATCAGGCGCATCCGTGCAGGACCAACGGCTTTACGTGGTGTCCGAGGCACGGGGGTGGTACACCACCAACTTCCTGACTCTATTCTGCTACTGAGAAATTCCTAATGGAAAACCCAATAACACTATGCCCAACTGTGACCATGAAAACAACTTAGAAGTCAAATACATTATAAGCACTAAATAAAATGCACGGAGCAGCAGGAATTAAATGATTCTGCTGTTACTCTCAAAAACTTAATTTATAATTAATGAGTACCGCAAAATATATTTAATTTCCTTCAGGACATTGATATACCAATGTCTCTGCTCAAAAATCATATTTAGGCTAAGAATTTGAATAGCTTGAGCAGTCAAAATAACAAGTTGGTGCTAATTTACATCTTCATTTACATTATAATACCCACAATAATACTAACTTGTTACCTACTGGTAAAGGCTTGTGGAAAAAACTTGACAATATCTGTTATAATTAGTGTTACTTCACAAAAATATGAAATAATATACAAAATTTAATCTAGAATCTTTTTCTTCAAGTGACTAATAATTTGTCATTGACTGCTCTATACATTTCAGTAGCAAAGAGGCAAACAATGAGGAAAAGAGGGCAAGCAAGCAGACTGAGCGGCCCCCAGCATACTGGCCTCATTATGTTGCTGGCTCATATTGTTTACACTTTCTGATATCACACACTCAGTACTCTTGATTGGATTTACTGTATATTTTTGAGAGGAGAAAACTTTTATAATTTACAAAACAATTTCACAGTAATATTTGAT
This sequence comes from Dasypolia templi, assembly GCA_963555695.1. Classification (NCBI taxonomy): domain Eukaryota; kingdom Metazoa; phylum Arthropoda; class Insecta; order Lepidoptera; family Noctuidae; genus Dasypolia; species Dasypolia templi. The sequence continues at coordinate 458,508 of OY743148.1, read as the reverse complement.
AAAGTAGAGTCTATTGTAAGTTGCATCTAGTAAGTTGAAATAACAATAATTCAGAACAAAAAACTCTTTCCATTTATTTTGATGGCCTACAAATATTGGAAAACTGCAAAAACTGTTGAAGGTTTTTTCATTGAGTTACACCTGTTTTAAACAAATAAGTTTACATAAGGCACGCACACAGCTCATCAATTATCTTACTGGCAATAGGTAAATCTTTGGCCTTGATTATCACATCTCAATTTTAAGTATGAACAGTATCTTCTGTTCTTAGGTATAAAACAAAATAAGTAATCTGAATCAAAATGTGTATGTCATGAGAATACCTATCCTAGGCTGTACAAGTGCCTATCAACCAGTAATCCTCTAGTGTTAGTACAGTTACTGATGACAGTACCAATGTACAGGCACAGTAATGAGACTTATGTAACAAAAATGCATTCAAAGAAAAGTTATTAGCTCTTCAGGTGTTTATTATGATATTGTTGGTAAACAACACATTCGGATATTTCAGTATCTAAGGTAGATTCAGCTTTCATCACAAAACATGAAGGTGCCAACTATCGAATTTGGTAGACTTAAATACTTATTGATTTTTAAGAAATATTGAAATGCAAGAGGGCTACTGGACAAAACATAAACAACATGTGCTATGCATTAATGTTATTCGCGCGTTTACGTTATTAGAATTTCTCAGTAAAATGCCAATCAACTGCATTCAAGGCGCAAGGCGCGGTGAAACTGAAAATCACAGGTGATGATGATAATATCGGAAGAGATGCGCGCGGCGATGCACCGGCGGAGGTATCAGGCCGTCAGGGACTTACCGCGGCCAGGTCCGTGTCGAAGTATCGGCGGGCGCTGCTGATGGGCTTCATCAGCTCTGCCACAATTTCCTCTAACCTTTGTGAGTTCATACTCCACCGTTTTTCTCTCCGGGATAAAAGTTGATCCCTGAAAATTGCGTCCTCGCATTGAAAACATTACTGAGTGATACTGAAAGGCGTCGCGGACAGCGGAATACAACACAACTACAAAGTTTTGCTACCTCAGTGGCGCGAAACTTTCTGTCAACGACACCTTTCAATTTTGGAAACTTTATTGCAAAACTAGATCACATACATCTGTTTTTATAATCACACATACAAAACACAAAATTACCCTTGGTTTTCAATGCAGTCGGCGTCCATTTTACAAACATAAAATCGTACAAATAGGAAGAACGTAATAACAACGGTGGCCATTTATTTATGTTTTCGAGGGAGACATTCCGCGTTTCGCGCTCGGGCTCGCTGTCAAAGCCCCGAACGTTCGCAGTTCGGCGCTGTGAATCTGCACCGAATGAATTTGTCTATAGCTTACTAATTCGCGTATTCAAACAATTTTTAATAAATAAATTTTAACAATATTGTTCTGTGAAAAAATGCGTTGTACATTTTTGCAATTCTTATAACAGTAATTCAAAATTTAAAAAAAAGCATGTACAAAAGTAGCAGTTTTTTTTTCTTCTAGCAATAACTTACTTTTCGTCGTCAAACTCGAAGGCATTGAACTTTGGGAAAATAAATACATTTTGAAATTCGAATAAATAAATAAACAGGTGGTGGTAGTGCGTGGCTAGTGATAATAAATATCAGTGATTAGTGTATTATAAAACTAAAACATCTTAAAACATTGTTATTGATACATAAATATCTCATTGAAAGCCATGGGCATGTCTCGGTGCTATTCGTTAATGAAGTGCTTGCTGATAATCTTCAATATAATATTTTTGGTAAGAAGCTGAAAACTTTATTTTTTCTAGTAACATGAGTAGAGAAGAAATCTTACTGTCGCTTTATTTACTTTGCTGGGTGCTTCGAATTCCAATCGATGTATAGTGGATGAGGTAATCAATAAACATCAACCATCAGACTTAAATCAATGATCAGACCATAATTTTTGCTTGTATCAGACGTTTCGTAAATAGAAATGACTAAAATCTAGGCAGGTGACTAATGTGACTATAAAAACGCGCGGCCTATTTACGCACGCACGTAAACAGAAATAACATAGACAGTCCCATTAAAACAGAAGTTATAAGTCACATGATCACATCAGTCATTGCATCAATTTGATTCTCACGTTTTTGTGATGTTGCAAGTACTCGCATCATCTAAGGCACGGTGGAGTGACGATCGTAAACTGGTACTGTTGCAGTGCGTGGGCAGCATGGCGTGCGGGTTCGCGGGCTGGGCGCTGTGGGACGGGCGGGACAACGAGAGCGCGGCGGCGCGCGCGGGGCTGCTGGCGCTGGCGGCGTGGGGCGGCGCGCTGGCGCTGGGCGCGCTGGCGGCGCTGTGCGGTGCGCTGCGCGGCTCGGCGCCGTTGCTGGCGGCCGCCTTCTCGCTGCTGGCGCTCACGGCGGTGGCGGAGGCGGCGGCGGCGTGGTGGGGCGCCGCGCACGGCCCGCAGCTGCGGCGCGCGCTGCTGGACGCGCTCGACCACACCGTGCGTCACGAGTACGGCGTGCTGCACACGCGCACGCAGCTGCTCGACGTCATACAACAAGGGGTTGGCTAACTTCCTATGCATTTTAAATTTCTTCACCTTAGGTCCATGCAATACCGAGTATGGGATGGGCTGGACCTACCTTATCTATTTCTACGCATTGTTGTGACAGATGACAGCTATTATGAAGCCATTAGGGATGTGTGTTATTTTTATGGAACCCAAAATAAATACTATACATATTATATTTATTCCAAAGCAAAAATCATCATTTATGAGATAATAAAGACATTTGTATGAATTCAATTTAAAAGATTGTTGGTCTCTTCATTCGGCCCTAGCTAAATAGTTGTTATGGGCTCAGTTCCTAAAGAAAAAAAACATTTTATTTTTTCTTGATTTTTCTTATTTTTTATTATTATTTACAAACATGTTGATTGTTCTCAAGAAACAACCAATGTATTGCAACTGTGGGGAGACTATAGTAAGTGATGAACCTGTCAAGTCATTACATTAATATTTGTTCGTATGGAACAAAAGCCTGCTTATAAGTGCACACCATGTGATGAAAAAAGTCCTTATACTTTTTAAATATAATTTATTTTGATTAACTAAATAATTTGATTTCATTATGAAGTAAATTTTGTTTTGAAAATCAAATCAAATTATTGATTTACAGTTACAAGAAAACAAATCACCACAATATTGTCAACAACAAATCACCATAATTACCATGGAAAAGTAGCAAATTCAAAATCCTACGAATTCAATTTGTAAGTCCCTACATTACGCTATCGTGTGGAAGGTTGATGTGCATATTGAGTATCGACGGAAGCAAAGAATTAGGGTTATCTACAAAATCATGATTTTACAGGGGAGTGTTTAGAACGCAAATTGTGATAATTAATAGAAGAACAAAGCTTCTATTTTACAACATTTTGTTAATAGAGCATTACCAAGGAAGTGGTTTTATGGCAAATTAGTCTAAGTCCTTATATAATTGTTTCCAAAATACGGCAGATCTTCTCTATCTACTTCCTATAAAAATGTAAACCAAATGAGTGAACTGCCATATTGTATCCACTTCTACATGGGACTTCCAAATTGCTTGAGCTTATATAATTTAACAATATTTAACACTACATGTTAAACTTTTTTTATTTTTTATTAACACACTGAAAATTTCAACTACTGTCTACCTTTTACGCAACAATGCGTAAATGGTGTTCTTCCCTAGTGACCAGAGTGTGGGACAGCTCCAACAGTGTCTTAAGCATGGTTGCGAGTCGCCGGGACTGTTTATACGTGGGTCACTGTTGTGCAGTCTCTCATGGGATGTCGCAACAGTAGCCAACAGTTACCCTTGTATTTTCGTTTCCTTGCTTTTGTTTATTGTCTGTGCTTATTAACATAGTCGTAAGTTTTACTAGTAATTCCGTTGAGTCTTGGTTACTCCAATAAAGAAAAATCTATTCTATTACGGTTCAAGAGATACAGCATGCTGATAGGCAGACGGACAGCGGAGGGTTATCCGTTGGCATCCTTTGGGTACAGAACCCTAAAAACTCAAACTCAAAGCTTTTATTTCAATGAAACCATTTACAGGCACTTTTGAATTGTCAAGGTGTCGGTCAGTCAGAAATATGAAGCTAGTTGCCAATTCCAAAGCGTAGTAGGTACCTATGGAGAAGAACGGGCAAGAAACTGCATGGACACTCTTTTAAATAATATTATTACAGAAAATTTGTTACATCAGACTTTATGAAATTATATATGTGAGAACGATGTAGAAAGACGTGCACGTTAAAGGCGTCCGTAATGAAAAACACAAAAAACAATTCGGAAATTTAAAAAAACCGTGGCAGCCAAGAGATGACCGTGGGGTATGGATCAGCACCATTTAGCTCAACCATTTTGAAGGGAACTTAATGATCCAACACCCTCCACCATCAGCGAAACAATCAAAATCAAAATATTTTATTTCACATAGACCTACATGGGCACTTATGAAACGTCAGATTCTAGGTGCACGGTTCCAATTGGTCGTTTCCCATGGAGAAGAGCCGGCAAGAAACTCCATGGTTACTCTTTTAAAAATATGTCTTTTACAATGTTTTCCAATTACAGTGTTAACAGGTATGGGAGGACAGTGTAGGCCTGTCAACAAGTACCATATGTTAAACAAATAGACAATTGTCTATAAATTTATAATCCACAGGGCCTACGACGTTCTCACATTTACAAAATATAAAATAATCTAATAAAGTAAAATCAAAAACGAATTAAAAATTGTAGGTATATAATGTCAAATAATGAAAGAATTATGTCAGAGATATGTAAAAGTCCATATCTAATAATAAAAAATAAAAATTAAACACCATTATTTGGGAGCAGTTATTAGAAATTTACATAGTGATGCCGTTTATGAGGTACCAGGGAAGCCACATGTGCAGATGGAATTATTGCCAAACTTTCTTGTCTTCGACGTAGTCTTTAATCTTATTGTACGCTTTTTTGATAAGGACACGTTTAATGTGGGCTTTGAACTTTCCATCGCTAAGTTCTGTAACCGACTTTGGCAACTTATTATAAAAGCGGATACTGTTTATCAGAAATGATTTGCTTGTTTTAGTTAATCTAAATTTGGATATAACAATTTCATTTTTACTACGTGTATTTATATTATGGAAATCGCTTCTTATTTTAAAAAGTTCTAAGTTTTTGCGAACATACAAAATACTTTCTAAGATATAAAGGGAAGGCAGAGTGAGTATATTAATTTCTTTGAATTTGTTTCTAAGAGACTTGCGAGGACCCATTTCATAGATCGCGCGGATTGCCCTCTTTTGTAAAATGAAAATTGAATCTACGTCAGCTGCTGATCCCCACAGCAGAACGCCGTATGACATAGTACTGTGGAAATAAGCAAAGTATACCAACCTAGCTGTGGCTATATCGGTCAACTGCCTTATTTTTCTTACATTAGAGTGAGCATGACATACTCTCAGCCGCCAGGGCACATTCAAGTCAATGAAAGACGTACCCAGTATAGGGTAGCTTTATAGTAGGTACATAGTGCTCACATGTGTGCTTTGCAATTATAGAATATTAAAAGATTGAATTAATGTTGACACTTTAGGTGAGTACGATGTACAAAAACCGTACACGTTAAAAGCGTCCAGAGTGCAGCAAAACATAATTAAAAACGATCCAAGAAATAAATTATTAAAATTAGTTGTCGCAGCTAAGAGATGACCATTCCCAACTGACGGCGCCCGTTCACGAACATGACGCATGGATCAGCACCATTCAGCTCAACCATTTTGAAGGCATTTTGACTTATTATCAGCCGCCAAGGCACATTCAAGTCAATCTATGTACTGTCATTACCCGGTAATTGGTAGCTCTATAGTACAAACTACTCACACCTGTGCAATGCATCTATATAATAAAAAGGAGATTAAGTTTATATAATGCAAATATATTCTTACAATCTTCAGCAGCTCCAACAGTATTTCAAATGTTAATTAATTACTTGTGGTGTGGAGCAGGACCAGCATTAAGCCAGGCATTTTTATCAGTGATGTAATCCCCTAACTTATAATATGCCTGCCTCTGCATAGTGTGCGTTTTACAAAGGATTTGAATTTCGTCTCATTACGTTGAAGTATGTGGGGAGTATTTTATTGTAACATTTTAAACAGTAGGTAGCCCATTAAAGATGAGTCTACTTTAGCCAGTCTGAAACCAGCACCCTAATTGCGTAATACACAATCAATCGGAATCTGAATCGTTTTGAAACAGATTGCTAATCCATTGCTTCTTAAGTTCGATAAAAATTCTGCTCAACAATATATAGAACGCAATGAATGTTCTTGAACCGTCAAAATCAAAAAACAGATTAGTCGTAATCGTTTACGAAAATGTGTTACGCAATTAGGGTGCTGGTTAAACTAATTGGTCCCGATTTCTAGTACTATAATTATGTCTTTCACCTCGTTTACTGTAAAGATGTAAATTTCTTCTTACGTACATGATGTTTTCATAGATGTATTGACAAGGTACCGTCATGATGTTAATATCCTTAAACAATTCCCTTAGAGAATCACGCCTGAGGAAATTATATATGGCTCTGAGGGCTCTTTTCTGCAGAATAAAAATAGACTCGATGTCTGCAGCCCGTCCCCAAAGTAAAATACCGTAAGACATGATACTATGAAAGTAACTAAAATAGACCAGCCTCGCGATATCTACATCAGTAAATTGACGGATTTTTCTGACAGCGTAAGCTGCTGAACTTATCCGTCCTGCAAGAGATGTTAAATGTGGACCCCATTGTAGCCTTGAGTCGAGCGTGATCCCCAAGAAAACCGTTTTATCGACGAATACTTAAAACGAACATTAAAACGGCTTTGTGACCGATTATAACAGGTGAACGCTCTGATTGTGCGACGTATACATGTCCATGAGTACTTCATATTTTGTGAAAAATTGATGGAGTTGTTTTTAATTAGTAAAAAATTAGAAATAAACGGAAAAAAAATATAAAAATCCCATGATGAAACAAACTATTTTGAGTCTAATTATGTAAAAAAGAGAATTTCATAAAAAAATACAGTTGACTCTTCGAACTTTACTGCCGTCGATATTATTGTGCTGTGGCCTGTTGCAGCTGGAGTGCTGCGGCGCGGAGGGTCCGCGCGACTGGCAGCACTCGGTGTGGGCGCGCGCGCAGGAGGGAGTGGTGCGCGCGCAGGAGGGACCGGCGCGCGCGCAGGAGGGACCGGCGCGCGCGCAGGAGGGACCGGCGCGCGCGCAGGAGGGACCGGCGCGCGCGCAGGCCGGCGCCAGCACGCCCGCGGCCGACGCGCTCGACCTGTCGGTCGGCGCGCCCGCCAACTACTACTGGGTGCCGCCCTCCTGCTGCGTGCTCGCCGATAAAGACGAGGTATCTGTCGCTGATTTTTTCGTCTTTGAATGTATTACATTACAGTGCGATACCTCTGCTAACCGTGGCGTCGTGTAGCAGGACGGCGGCGCGTGCGCAGCGGCGCGGCGCGTGGCGGCCGCGAGTGGTGGCGGCGCGGGACTGCACGGTGCGGCGTGCGGCGTGCGCGTGCTGCACGCGCTGCGGCGCCTGGCGCGCGTGCCGCTGGCGCTGGGCGGCGCGCTGCTGGCGCTGCACGCGCTGGCCCTGCCGCTGGCGGCTGCGCTGTGGCTGCGCGCGCACCCACACGCCGCCCACAAGGCCTAGACCTCGAGTCCCACCATAGCAGTCCCACCATAGCAGTCCCACCATAACAGTCCCACCGTACCGACGCTGTTAGCACGCTGACGCTTACGGATGCATTGCTCGATGCGACACGTGACACTTTTTCATCTATCATCTATTTGTTCTGCTAGCGAAATGTTTTCAATAGGTACTCGAAGCGTCAGTGTAAAAACAGTAACATCAAATATTGTAACTAGACACATAGCATCAAATATGAAGTAAAAAATGAATGTAATGCCTCCGAGCGAGAGAACGCGTAAACCTGTCTGCAGATCTAATAAATGCCACGCTAAACCGTACGACGTCGGCAGTTACTTCTGAAAATGAATAACACTCTATTTGCTTCTTACTCCGTAACTACGAATTCAGTTGTAAATCTGATGGAGTGAGGGAGGAAATAATAATCAATGAATATTAACGATAGTTTGTAACTGTAGAGCTTAACCAAATGTGTGTTAGATGTAAGTTATACTTGTTATGTACGCTCTATTTATTTTAACTAGCGAACCGTCATTTCACTACTTCTATGTAAAACTAAAACATACTTGATTTAGGTACATTTTGCAAATGCAAATAACTAGAGTTTTTGCAATAAAAGCACAATTTCTAGTTTTTCCAAATTGTGCTATTCGATCCATGAATACCAACAACCAATGTAATGTTTGCTGAGAACGTAAAAAGCACAGAAAATTCCACGACGCATTCGTATATGTATCAATTAACACTCAATCATCAATGCCTCTAGTTGTTGTAAGTGGTCCTGAATCTTTCCACTACTCTCGATTGATCTGGCACTTCTAAGCAGGTTCGTTATTTAAGTGAATAAAGTATTTGATACAAAATTTCTATTTTACGTACCCACATAAGTTTTTCTAAGTTTTATTTAACACTTTATTATGTTGGTATGCGTGTGTACGTGTGTACTAACAACTCTCTGCCAAAGAGTAGCAGCTGACGTCACGCACGATGTGCTGCGCCGCTGAGCCGCTGCGCCACAGATCACATACTATACCGATGTTATCGATGTGTCGCAGATGGATTGCCGAATCCGCTGTTTTATATAACCGCTAGCTGTTTTACAAAACTAAACCGTTATGTAAAACAGCTAGGCCCCCTAACCAATTGGTCTAGGTTAGGAAAGAACTGTAACCAACCACGCGCGAGCCGAGCGGGCGAAGCGAGCGGTGCCACGGCCGCGGCCGGCGAGCGCTACTTCCAAGTTAGTCGCAGTTACTTGCCTATGTTGTTTTTAGGACTTACATACTTTAATAAAAAAATTGGTAACTACTTTGAAATTGCCATTAAAATCACTGCTTTCACTTGAGTAAGAGTCATTTTCACTCATATTACTCGTTTTATTTATTTTTGTTTCGTACGCCATTATTGTGACACATAAAGATCCACAAGCGACAACAATTTGAACTAAAATCTACAATCGGACGTTTATTTCTAGCTGTTTCTCATAACTTCTAATCGTTTACCCGCTGCGTTGATAAATGCAAAACGTTTTGGAAATACTGTGTGATAAAATTCAGTAATTATGGATAATCGCTAGACTTCGTTCAGTTGTTTTACATAACGAAGCTGTTTTGTAAAACAGCAGATTCGACTATCCACCTGCGACAGACAAGCGACAGATGCATTCTGCGTGAGTGCCGCATGCCGCGGCCGCCGCGCTCATCTGTACCCTAATTGCGTAATACATAATCAATCGGAATCGTTTTGAAACAGATTGCTACTATACATTGCTTCATAAGTACGATTAAAAAATCTACTCAACAATGTAAATAACGCAATGAATGTTGTTGAACTGTCAAAATACAACAGAACGTTTACGAAAATGTGTTACGCAATTAGGCTGCTGATCCGTGTCTCCGCTTACTATGCGTGATACAAACCGATCGTACAAATTCTCACATAATTATAATGATACTTGATCTCTACACTGCCATTTCACACAAACTTATAAGACTTTTATTTTGAGACTGATTTTATTTTCTTTTTGTTAGTACTTAAGTTGTAACCCAGTACAAACATTTTAGTAATTATTTGTTATGTTAGTTTTCACGAGTCTATATTGTAAAGATACTGCATTTATTAATTTGACTGATTTTTTTAATGTATAGGTTTAAGTTACGTGTTGGGCGTGCGCCGGCCGCCCCGTCATCTCACACGTCTCACATATGTATGTCATGTTCACGTCAACAAACTCGCTACTTGTATGATGCCTATCTTGTAGGACTGGTTAATATTTATTAGCTGTGGTATCTGGTATACAAGATAAGTCCAAAAATCTGATGTTTCACTATGAGCATCTGAAACTTTAAATAATGCCACAAATCGGAAAAGTTCCGTTTGTTGATTAAACAGTTAGATGTACATAAAGCAGTAGGAGACATACAAAGGCTGGACCAAACGAAAGTAACAATAAATTGAGTATGTGTGACGTAACAGAAAATGTGAAATGTTACTGACATAAATACTATTTATAGTGTTGTGCCAATGAACGCATTTTTTTAATTTCCAATTTCACATGAGCATCAAATTGCATTTAAGTAGTTGCGTTAATATTTTAAGTCTGAAAATGAAATCGTACAGGTATAAAGTGCCTGCCGGCCGGTCGCCGTATTCACAATAATATTAGTCTGTGTGCTAAACAAGTACGTGTAAGTAGATAACCGAAGTCAGCGAGCGCGGTGCCACCCACTTGCCAGCCATACGACTCCTCGCAAGGTCGGATCTTTTTTCGACATTATTGAAAATATGTTAGATGACGTAAACTACATGACAACCTTTTCACTTCATTACAAAGCTTTATGGACGTCGCGCACTACGCGGTAGGGAGGTTTATTTTAATTGCACTCATAATCACCCGAGCTAAAAGCATTGATTTGAGAGTTGTGATCGATATGAGTTCCAGTGTCTACTTGTTCCGCATTTTTTTAAACCTTTGTGAGGACTGTGTCTGCTGAGTTCTGTCTGTGCAAGTCGGTGGTAGCGCGTTGCGTGCCACCTGGTGCCATGTAGCGTAAACCCATTGGGTACTAACACAAACTAAAAGTTAACACTATTAAACGTCTTCTTGTATATACCTTGTTTTATTTCTCCTGATTGTCTCCACGAACTACTGGAATGACGAAACCTTTCATTATGACAAATCAACAATAAATATTGCGTTCTGCTGTCGATCTGACACATTATCTGACTTATACCGGTGTTGCTGTTATCAAAACAGATGTGGTCGCCGGTGTCCGGAAAATTTCAGGCGAGCGCGGGCGGGTGAATCCGGTACACGCGCCTGCGGTCCTACTGTTACCGCGCTCCGGGGCGGCAGATTCAGCAATCTATCAGTTTTTATAAAAACCACAAATTCCCGTCTCCGTAATTCTAAGCAATTTACGTCAAACCAATGTAAGCGTACCATTACTTACCTAATTTAATTCGTCATGGTTGATCAGTCGTCAATGCAATTTGCATTATACAGACAATAAAATTTACGATACGATGCATTGATTGCATCGTATCGTAAGCCAAATATCCATAACCTAACTTGTCATCTAAAGAAAAAATGGACATTTAATACCAACCTGTAACTGTCCCACAGCAGGGCACAGGCCTCTTCTCATACGGAGAAGGCACGAGCATTGATCACCGCGCTTGCTCACGCGTAGCTTGGCTGAGCCCAAAGAATTGCTAAACTTAAGTGGTAGTGGACAGGGCACATTGTTCGCAGATCAGTAAGCCGATGGAGTCGAAAGTTTCTGGAGTGACGACCGGTACCAGAAGATGTAGCGTTGGAAGGCCTCCCACAAGGTGGAGCGATGACCTTGTGAAGGCCGCAGGAATCCGCTTGATGCGGGAAGCACAGAACTAGTCGAAATTGTGGTGCAGTGGACGTCTTTCGGCTAAAATGATGATGATGATGATGATGATTGACTATTAGCTGACCCGGTGAAATTCGTACCGCCTCAGAATATTATCTTTATTATTATTTTTCTCACTTTATAATCGATATTCTGCTATCATCAAATCGGTCCAGCCGTTCTCGAGTTATAAATGGTGTCACTAACCCGACTTTATTTATAGGTAATATTATGTGTTCGTGAAATTTACCCATGTTTTACAACAGTTATTCTGCTATTCGGGGCGGAGACAAATACTTACAACAAATCAAAGATAAAAGTCGGTCCAGCCCTCCCTATATAAAATGTACTGTGTGGTCCAGCCGTTCTTGAGTTATAAATGTTGTAACCCGATTTTCTTTTTATTTATAAGATGAGTATGACTTCGCCCCCAAATTCGGTCGCGTGGACTTCGTATGTCTCTTACAAAATGTAGCACCCCCTCTATCCCTATTAACCGGTAGTTTCGGAAAATTAAAGATTTCGATATTTTTACTTCCATAAGATTAATCCAGACACGCAGTGAAACCCTTCCTCAAACACATAAGTACCCCCTTTTGCAGGTCTAGTTTCGAAGAACCCAAACATTGCAACTCTTTATTTTCTGTCAAAAGTTTTCATACCGCCATTCGAGGTAACCGGACAGCCGTACAAATTTCCAAAATCCCTTTAAGGGAGTAGTTTTGAAAACCTAATAATGACAAACTTTAGAATGTAACTCAACAATTACATTATTAAGACGCCGTGTGCAAAATTTCCCGTAAAAACAGCGGTAAATATTGTAGCACCCTCTAAAATTCCCTTTGTTTGTCAATTATTAGGTGTTCAATACCATCCATTTGTTTTGAACACCTAATAATGACAAACTTTATTATTATTCAGAATGTATTCGGACTAAGTTCCAAGTTTATTAACTCAAGAAGTAAGATTTTACATGCAAACGAAATCCCCTCTTTTCACCCCCTCTAAAGGCGAATTCCCAAAACCCCAATCAATTCAATCAATCAATCTTTATTTGGGAACATAAGTAGGTAAAGGTACATAAAAGGTCTTATATACATATTATTGTAGTCGAGCTCTATGTTCGACCAATGAAATTGGTGTACAAATAGATAATTTTAGTATCGTAGATTAAACAGTATTATAGCAAAAGTTCAAATATTAGTTTTAAAAACAAACAAAGAAAGTTGTAAGAAAGTAAGAAATTAAATTATTTTTACGAACCGATCGGACGTGATATGCGTGTCTAATTAAGTGCAGGATGAGTTCCTCTAACGTAGTGAAATGTGTGAGCTGCAATGTCGTTATTAACGAAGTGTTAGCGTTTGTGTGTAACAAGCTGGACATAATGGACGAGGAAAGCCTAAGTCGGATATGTATTAGTGCTTTCTCGGATAGTGATATTGTAGAAGCAAAGAACCTCCTATTTGATGCGATAACAACAACATCAAAACGTAAGATAACTAGGAAGAAAGATGGGAAAAAGATGCGTGAGATTGGGGATATCATTAGCTTAATACAAGTAACTCATCCTAATGATCGGCCCGTTTTTGTTGCAAAAGATTTGCAAAAACTACCGCCCGTACTATTTGATCACGTAGACGTGACAAAACTGCTCAAAGATTTAACCAAGATGAGAAGTGAAATCGAAGAAATTAAATATCTGTATGGCTCTGCTACTAAACTTGGACCGATCAATCGTGACATAGCAGATTTGAAAAAGTTGACGAGTACGAAAAGCCCATGTTATTCGTATGTGAACACAAAGCGAGGAGGCGGAACTCATATGATGGACAGTTGTGATTATGATAGCGGCCCGATGGGATTGCAACATGTGCCTATTCCTAGCAAAAAGATATTAGATCAAAGTTCTAAAAGTGAAACAATTTTACCGCCTACCCACTACTCAGCTATATCAGCTGATCAGAACATGATTAGCTCAAACACAACAAGTAATGAGCATAATCTGAGAGAGTGCGAAACCAGTTTGGGCTCCCAGCTGTGCGTTGTCAACAACACCGAGTTGGGCCAGGCGAATGCATCACATAAAACTGATAGTAACAACTTTGCGAGGTGCCCGGGACACACAGCCGCGGCGGTCGTCCAATCGACTTCCCAATCTAAAACGGTTGCTCAGATTGTAAGTAAAGGAGAGTGGACCTTGGTACAAAAACAGAAGAACAATACGAGGAATCGTTTTGTGGGAAATAAAGGAAAAGCTGTTATAGAACCCGCGGGCAAATTTAAGGCTGTAGATAAAAAAATCGTCTTATATATCTATAATGTGGATAAACAGGTGACTCAGAGTGACATCACCGAATACTTTATTTTTTTATTTTATTTATTTATTTAAGGAAAAACAAACAGTAGCACAATAAAAAATAGTCATAATATCATAGATACTAAATATTAAAACAATAATGCTACCCACTACGTTCTCCACAGATTAAAATTAAGTATTAAAAAAAAAAACTAGCTAGTAACACAGATAATCTATGTAATCGATACAGAACTCATATCTGGATTTTAAACTAAATTAAAAAAAGAAAAACTAAACAAGAAAAAGTAAAATTTGTGTGCATACATTATTAAACATTACTTCACTTCACTTCAATACAATACAATACTTTAGAATAGAATACCTTGCTGATTCTTTAGAGTTGCTTGGATTTGCTTCCTAAATGCATTTTTACTGAGAAAAAGAATATCGATTGAACTAAACTCATTGTTATATGTCTCAACCAAACGATGAAGTGGTGAACGCGAGCCAGCGTTGGATTTACAGAGGCGAGTAGCAAATAGTCGTCGAGTGCGTACCTCACGCATATGAACTGTTCGAGGAACCAGGTAACACAGACTCCTAACTAAGTCCGGACAATCAAAATGATTGCGGCACACATTGAACAGAGTCATAACTTCCAGAAGTTTTCGTCTTGATTTTAAAGTCAAAAGATCATACTTTTTAAGAAGTAAGTGGTATGATATTTTATTCCGATAACATCTAAAATTCATTGCACGAAGGTATTTACGTTGTACCAGTTCTAATTGTTCACAGTATTTTACGTAAAAAGGGTTCCAAATAGGTACTGCAAACTCCAACTGTGGCCTAATTATTGATTTGTATAAGTGCAAAAAGGTGGAAGGTCGACGAAAATCCCTGGAAGATCTCATGACAAAACCAAACATTTGGTAGGCTTTGTTAACAATTTTTTCTATATGAGCATCTAGATGGAGCTTCGAATCTAGCAGAACACCAAGATCACGGAGAAAACCCACTCTACTAATTGGTGTATAGGCAAGACTATAGTCGAAATCAGTAATATTTTTCTTTTTGGTAAATGTTATTACATGACACTTTGGAAGACTGAGGTGAAGCTTATTGGAAGCGCAATAGTTAGAGAAACGGTCTAAATCCTGCTGGAAGCTAAAACAATCGACTTTATCAGAAATAATCTTATAAACCTTTAAATCGTCCGCGTAGAGAAGAAATTTTGAATTTTGAAAACAGTCTTTAATGTCATTAATAAATAAAATAAATAATAAAGGGCCTAAAATGGAACCTTGAGGTACACCAGAGGTGACCCGAAAAGATCCAGATTCAAAGCCATTAACAACCACCTTTTGTGTTCTGTTAGTTATGTAAGATATAAACCACCGTAAAAGGTCCCCTCTGATACCATTATAAGCAATTTTATTAAGTAGTAGTGTATGATCAAGTTTATCGAAAGCCTTCTGAAAATCTGTGTACACCACATCAATCTGTTGTCTATTATCGAGACTATCAAACAGTTGGGAAGTGAAAATGAGGAGATTGCTAATGCAAGATCTGTCTTTCACAAAGCCATGCTGTTCTTTTATTAAAACACTGTGAATAGCAGGATATAATTTATTATGAACCAGTCTCTCAAATAGCTTGGAAAAAGCAGATAGTATAGAGATAGGTCGATAGGTCGCTACGTCATGCTTGGAACCACTCTTATGAACTGGTACAATATTTGCATGTTTCCAGACGTCAGGGAAAATACCACATGATAAACATTTATTAAATAATATAAGTAAAGGATAGCATAATGTATCGCACGTGTTTTTCAGAAAAACCGAAGGTATCCCATCAGGACCAGGACCCTTGGTTGAATCAATTGATTTTAATTCTTTACGTATGTCATCAAGAGACAGTTGCAGTTTGCATAGGAAGACATCGTGGTCAGCATTACGAGGTGGTGGATCCCAAGAGTTATAGTCAAATGCTGAGGGCTCATATGCAGACTGGAAAAATGTAGCAAACAAGTTGCAAGTAGTAATAGGATCATTGGATGAAATTTGATTGTAATGAACGGTGGATGGAATTTTATTTGCAGTTTTACGGGAAGCAACATACGTCCAAAATGTCTTAGTATTGGTAGCAACACTATCTTCAATTGCATTAATATATTTACTATAGCAAATGTCAGCTATTCTTTTAAACTTTTTCCTGTTACTCGAAAATACCTCATAGTCACATAAATTCCCATACTTCTTCCACCTAACCCAGGCTTGAGTTTTCTTTTTGTAGGTATGTATAAGAGATTTGGAAAACCAATTGGGAAAATTAACATTTTTTGGTCGACATGTGGGTATGTTTGATTTTATAATTTCATAAAGTTTTTCATAAAATGTAGAAACAGATTCATTAGGTGTTAAGTCATCCAGTAAGACATCCCAATCCACGTCACTTAGATCAGTATTTATTTTGTTATAGTTAGCTTTGTGATAATTTAGTTTTTTTTCGGCGGTACATTTGGGAATAAGTGTGGAGTGAGAGAAGGAAATGTGTACATAGAAGGCTGGATGATAAGTGTCAATAGGTAAAAGGGGGGCATCTGGAGAGAATGAGACTGCATGAGCATTACATAAAAATAAGTCTAAAATGCGTCCGCTAGAATTGAAAAAGTGGTTGTATTGTTTCATATCATGTTGTGAAGAGAAATTTGATAAAAAACGAGTTATGTTTGTCATTTTGGTGTTCGCAGCATATTCCATATATGATAACTTCTTTACCCAGGCAAGAGCGGGTAAATTAAAGTCACCTGTTAAAATAACATTTTCCACGGAAGAGTCATCACACAATAGTGACAGAGAATTAAAAAAAGTCAAGTATGTATCATCAACAGCGTTTGGGGCTATGTAAGTAGCACAAATTATATGATATTTATTGCTTTTCGAGGGAACCTTAACTATCACATGCTCGGGCATGGTTAATGGGGGCAAAAATGAAATACAGGAGGGATTTAGTTCTTTGGATACGGCTATAAGGACACCACCGCCATCCTTTTTGTTTGAGAGTAAACGGTTACGATCGCATCTAAACACCAAATAGCGTTGATCAATAAATTCAGTATCAGATATGTCTTGCGTCAACCAGGTCTCGGTCAAGATAATGACGTCATATGCATGCGATATAATATTTAAATAAAGGGTATTCAGTTTAGTCCAGATTCCTCGACAGTTTTGATAATAAATGGATATTTTAATATCATTACACATTTTTAAAATCTGAGGGTACAGGAAAATAAACCAACGGCAAAAAAATATTCACTACGAAACTCTTAAGCATACTTAAATCATACACGACTTTGATGTCATACTCAAATGTGAGGGTATAACAAAATAAACTAAAAACAAAATAACATACACTTATAAACCCATAAGTATACTTAAAACAAAACAACGCTGTTAGCTCACACGATAGATACGTTCTAAAAATCTCAAGCAACAATATAAGGATTGTTTTCTGAAATTTATTGCAAGGCGCACTCATTTTAACATTGTACATTAATTCTAAAGAGGTAAGGAGATGTTGTGAATTGTGAATTGTAATAAGCAAATTAAGCACACAACTGCTTGCAAAAAAATATGACCAATAAACAATTACCCAGATATTATTATTATACGGGACAGATACTACTAAGACAAAGAAATATTGCAAATAGAGCAATGTAATAATAAGCAAACCAAGCACACAGCTGTTTGCAGAAAAAAATGACCAACAAAATATGTTATTTATAAACGTGTACATTATGCAATAAAGTGATCGTTTTGTAATAAATACCAACAGCGTACTATGATGTAAAATTAGACCTAAACTTATTACAAATGTCGTCTTCGGAACGAATCGCAATCGTAGGGGAGTCATCTTTCTCCTTGACCAGCACAGTAGCATTACGCACCCATACAAACTTGAACTTGCTTGTTTTAGCAGCGTCGCGGCATTTGCGAAATAACTCCTTATTACGAAGCGTCAGGTGTTCGTTTATATAGATACGACATTGAGTCCCAGCGAGTCCTATACGATCTGATGTAATACCTTTAGATAGTCTATAAGCGCTCAGCACGTTATCACGGAGTAGTCGGGAAGTGAACTTCACAATGATATTCTTTGGACGTGAATTATGCGTGTGTGCGTGTGGAACACGGTGAATAGCCACTATGTCTTTCTGTGTTATAGGTATGTTAATAGCTGCTGAAATTGACTCCAAAATAACTACTAAATTTTCACCTCGTTTTTCCGGCAAGTTACCAATTTCAATGTTGCACTGCCTAGCCTGTTGTTCCAGGCGATCTATTTTATCAATCAGTGTAAATATGGACTCAGACGCAGATGTAGCGATCTTCGACTCCATTTCCTTTGTAAGCTTTACGGTATCAATAATGTTCGCAGAGTTGAATTCCGCCGATGACTTCAACTCATCGACAACCTTCGATAATTCAAGATGTTTTGTATTTAGAATTGATACATCTTCTTTTGTATTGGAAAAATCAGAGCGTAATTCTTTCAACTCGGATTGAATTTGAGTGGAGGTAGTTGATAAGTTATTTAGTTCATTTCGAAGATTACTAATATTCGAGTTGATATTAGAAAACTGGTCGCGTATTTCAGTGCTCAGAAAGCTCATTGATCTCTTGAATTCCTCAGAAAGTGCAAGGATATCCTCTCTCAGGTCGCATTCAGGCTGCTTTCTCTTAAAGTTTCTCTGAGTCACATAAGGATCAGCGTCGTCCCCTGAGTATAGATCAGGAACAGATTGGCATTTACTGCTTTTCGGCGAGTGTAGCATACAGGAAGCGTCCAATTCGGCCATAATCAGCTGTTATGACAACTAGGTATCTTATCCGATCAGCTGATATGCACTTGTTCCACTAAGTTTTATGTCAAGCCGGTGCTAAGTAAAAGAGATGAAAAATGACCACCGTTCCGTTTACTCGCGGGGGTGAAGGGCGCACTCAACGCCACTATCACTGCACGCAATAGTGTGAGCGAGTCAAAAAAATATAGTCTGCACTGTTTCCCCGCGGGGGTGAAGAGGGCCGCACTCTCGCGCACTGAGACCCTTGCTTAATTGTTTAAAACAAACAGTTGTATGACGAAATTGAGTTTTTTGTCTTTGTAGCTAGGTTAGATTTTATATGGCACCGAATTTCACTGTTTAAGTAAAACTGATAATGCGTGTGCGCCAGCTAGTACCCGAGGTTCAACTGAAAATACATTGATGAAAAAGCCAAAATACGTGTGGATATTGAGAAAATGATGATGAAGATGCCCAGAAGATATAATGCATACAAGATTACTGTTCCAAAACATAAGTATGAAATATTTATGAGTGATGATTTTTGGCCTGAAGGAATATCGTATCGTAGATTTATAGACTTCACTAAAAATAAAACAGACAAAGAAAATACTTTGACAATGAATACTACACACAATTTAAATGGATAATACGACCCTAATAAGTTTCAATTGTAAATGTATTAAAAGATCTGTTGACTGTGTGAGGCGTCTGTGTGTAGCGGCCGACGTTATCGCTTTGCAAGAAACTTGGCTTTTGCCACATGATATCGGCTTTCTTGGACAAATAGATGATGACTTCGCATTTACTGGCAATTCGGCAGTCGACACCTCAGCGGGAGTGCTACGTGGAAGGCCATATGGAGGAGTGGCCTTGTTGTGGAGGAAGAGCCTATTTCCATCTGTCACAGTAGTGAGTTGTAACAACGTTCGCCTTGTAGCTATCAAGATAGTGTCGCAGGATCGTTCCTTACTAATATTCTCGGTGTATATGCCTACGGACTCGAACGATAACATAACTTTGTTTACAGATTGTCTTAGTGAAATTAGTGCGATAATTGAAAGTAATAATGTACAATCAGTGATCATGCTCGGCGATTTTAACGCTCACCCAGGCGAGCTTTTCGGTAGTGAACTGTTAAGCTTCTGTGAGGAGCAGTGCTGGAGTTGTGCGGACCTGGACTTACTGCCGCAAGGTACGTACACTTTCGTGAGTGACGCGCATGGTTGCGACCGCTGGCTCGACCACTGTGTAGTGACCGAGGCCGCGAAGCGTCTGCTCGTTAGTGCAACTGTGTTGTATGATACGTATTGGTCAGATCACATGCCTATACAAATAACGTGCAATTTAGATATGATTAGACCTACAATTGTGACACCCAATCTGAGCAAAAACCATGCGATATGGGGTGAACGGGATGCTGGTCAAATAAGTCAGTACAAAGAAATATGTCATGTAATGTTAAGGGAGGTTAATTTTCCATTAGAATTTAACGAATGCGCTAATGGCAATTGTGAGGATACCCATCACAAAGCCATATTAGACAATATGTATAAAAGCATTGTGTGTATATTAACAGAGACTGCCCAATGTCCCAGCAATGAGGATGCGGGAGGGGGTAGAAGGAACAGACGTGTTGTCGGTTGGAATAGGCATGTTAAGCAGGCTCACGCGGTCGCCCGACTTGCTTTTCAAGTCTGGAGTATATCTCGTAAACCAACTTCTGGTCCTGTGTATGAACATATGTACAACACGAGAAAGGTCTTCAAATCTAAGTTAAGATGGTGTCAGAAAAATCAAAATAAAATTAAAATGGACATCATAGCTGACAATCATAAAGCTAAAGATTTTTCAAGGTTTTGGAAAAATACGAATAGGTTGAATCCCAGGCCGGGCGTGCCCGTGAGCGTGGCTGGGCAACATGAGCCTACGGCTATAGCAAACTTGTTTGTGAAACAGTTTAAAACCGAATCTCCTCGTGGCACCGCATCGCAGGTGGTCCATGCTGAGGATTGTCTGATGGACTTAAAGGTCAGATTCTTAGCAAAAGATGTTGCTGCTGTTATAAAAAGTATGGTTAGGGGCAAGTCACCAGGGCATGACTACCTCAGCATCGAACACCTGCAGCATGCAGGTGTTCACCTGCCAAGAGTACTGGCGATGTTCTTTTCGCTCTGTCTGAGCCATGCTCATCTGCCCAGTGACTTAATGAAAACGGTTGTTGTACCTATTGTGAAGGATAAGACTGGGGACACATCAGATCTCACGAACTATAGGCCCATATCTCTTGCCACTGTCATTGCCAAGGTGCTGGATAGTTTGCTTGATAGGCATATGGCTACCCGCATCGAATTGCATGATGCGCAGTTTGGGTTCAGACCTGGTCTCTCCACGGAAACTGCCATACTGTCTCTCAAGCATACTGTCCAGTATTATACGTCTAGGAGAACGCCTGTTCATGCGTGTTTCCTAGATCTTTCCAAAGCGTTTGATCTGGTGTCGTACGTCTTGCTGTGGCAGAAACTCTCGAAGGATACTTCAGTGGATAGAGAAGTTATATCAATCCTACGGTTTTGGTATAACAATCAGACCAATTGTGTAAGGTGGGCAGGCTCGTTATCGGATGTGTATAGGCTGGAGTGCGGGGTGAGGCAGGGTGGACTGTCCTCTCCGCGGCTCTTCAATCTGTTCATTAACCGGTTGATCGTCGAGCTCAGCAACACCTACCAGGGTTGTTACGTAGACGGAGTATGCGTCAACAATATTAGTT
The DNA here is from genome assembly GCA_963555695.1 of Dasypolia templi. Classification (NCBI taxonomy): domain Eukaryota; kingdom Metazoa; phylum Arthropoda; class Insecta; order Lepidoptera; family Noctuidae; genus Dasypolia; species Dasypolia templi. Next base: position 436,974 of record OY743148.1, on the reverse strand, counting down.
ATGCTGATGATATGGTGTTGCTGAGCCCCTCGATTAATGCAATGATAAACTTGCTTGCGACATGTGAGAGGTACGCGGAGTCTCATGGGCTCAGATACAATGTCAGGAAAAGTCAGGTTCTAACCTTTAAGGCGGGGACTAAAACTTACCCAATTGAAAGTCAGCTGAAACTTTGCGGAAGTTCCTTAGAGCAGGTCACTTCTTTCAAGTATCTGGGCCACTGGATTTCCGAAGACTTCAAGGACAGTCTGGACATTGAGCGTGAGCGCAGGGCGTTGGCTGTCCGCTGCAATATGTTGGCACGCAGATTTGCACAATGCACGACTAAAGTAAAGGCTACACTGTTCACAGCGTACTGCCAGTCATTCTATACGTGCAGTCTGTGGGTCAACTACACGCAGAGGGCATACAGCGCTCTGCGCGTTCAATACAATAATGCATTTAGGGTGTTGATGGGGTTGCCGCGCTACTGTAGTGCTTCCGGCATGTTCGCAGAGGCGGGAATAGATGGCTTTCACGCCATCATACGCAAGCGATGCGCCTCCATCATGCGCAGGGTGCGCGCTAGCCCCAACAGCATTCTGAATGCTATAGCAGATAGGTGGGACAGCCCCATACTGGAACATTGGATACGCCTACATGCCACCGTGGCGTAATAAACATGGTTTGTGTATTCTCTGGTAGTTGTAAGTACTAACACTAGTTTCTAAGTCGTTTGTATACTAACCAAATGGACGTTATGGGTCCGAATTTTTTTTTTTTTTTTTTTTTTTAAATAAGTAAATGAAAAAAATACAATTTACTTATTCAAATTTTATATGCATGTCAAGGGAAGTTAATATTATATGTATCTATAATTATTTATCATTAAAAAAATCTTCATTATAGTAATATGCCATATCTATTAGAAACAATCCCCCCCCCCGTTTTAAGAGCTCGCCTACATTATAGAAGGAACCCTTAGTTTGTGAAAGTCAATCATTCAGCACTTCGCCCGCGACATTGTTCGAGTGAATTTCGTATGTTCCCCTATAAACTTCATCACCCCGTCCATCCCCTTTAATGATTAAGATCTTTATTATTTCTCCACCAATCATCAATCATCATGGTTATCCATGATGACTGCATTAGAAAGTACTGCGGGAGAGAACCCCAGGTAGCGCTTACCACCAGGCAAAATCGGAAGACTCTACCTTTTCAATTAGGAGTGGCATACACTTTCTCTAAGGGCACAGCTGGTGAGTAATATAGATTCTTTCTTTCTTTTCTTTATTTAGATGAATACGTATTCTCGTTAATTGATCAGTGGATGATTTCTCATATAAACGGTGTCCTCCCTTTTCACCACGACGGGGATTATTTTAGAAAAAGCGTTTGGTACTTTTCCGTTGTACGATTTAACATTATTTATACCCATAATCGAGTTAATTGAAGCAAGCAGTAAAATCCAAATTTTATTAATCTTTACGTTAAGGACAGATTTTTGAAAAAAAACAAAATTAGGTACTTTTTTGTTTTAAATATTAGTAAGTACCTACTTACTGAGTTGGTGTTTTTTCAGTTATGAATTTGGCCACTAGACTGTCGTCCGTAGTACCTAAACGTCGTTGTATGACCACATGGTCCACATGGCAACGAGCAAGAGCTTGCACTCGTGACGTCGTACGTACTCGTGACTCACGCCTGTTGCGCAGAACAAATAAAAGAATTGGGTCAGAATCAATGTAGCTTCGTTAATAATAATACTTTTACACGCTTCATGTTTGTCTATTGAGCGCCACTGACTAGTACTGTGCGTTGTGGATCGGAGGCTGTTTGAGATGTTCGAGTTCAGATAATACTACTGCTTACCTATACACTGCTAAGATAATACTACTGAATACCTTTGCCTGACCCGGGCATCGAACACTCAGGAGTAGCGCTTTAGAGTACAGTCAACTAACTGCGCCCTACGTTTTGCCAATAAGTTAGGTACTCATATAGTGGACACAGCGCTGTGTCCTACGTACCTATAGTACGGTTTTACTGCATCATTGCAAGCTCATCAAATTCGCATTTGTAAGCGTCGACGTAATGTAAGTAAAAATGATGCAACGCTAGTAAGAATCCTCTCACCCGCGTCTGATGCAAATGCCACTCGAGAAACGTACATATATGTACTTCAATTCAAGCAGGCCTAAACTTCGGCGACCTGCTCTCTAGATCAGTAAAACGTGAACAACATACCAGCCCATTCTTTTTATTGATCATTCGTAATGAATTCCACTCGGATGTCCTAGGTTGACGGCGACGCATTTATTGAAGGATGTGTGTCTGGTGTCTGCCCACCCGTTCTGTTCGTAATTGCCGTTCATTGGCATCTTATGAGGTCGTAATTGACGACAACGCTCCGTCTGTGCCGTACCGCAAGCCGCTCCGCCCGCCTCCCCCTTCTCCGCCTCCCGCGTGCCCTCTGACCGATCAACTAGTGCCGCCAACGATCACCTATTGAAAGCAATCAAACGACGATCCAAATTGAAGGCATGTAGGTACCTACCCATTGAAAGTCGACTGAGTAGTACAACACTACAATATAACTTCCGGCCAGCATACCTACAGCCTCTAAATCTTGTTTGCACGAGGTATCACGTAGGTAGAGCTCGCTCGAGCTACTACCTACTACTAACTACTTAGAATAGATACCTACTTGGAATTACGTTTCAACTTTGCAACGTAATTCCAAGTAGTTTCTCATACGAAATGAGTGTGCTTCTCACGCTCTCCTCACCACTCCGCGAGAAAGCTTTTGAGAAACAAAAAGGACTCGGCAGCACTGGGGTCGGATGCGTGATAATTATTTAAACTAACCAATTATTATTAGAGAATAATAATAAGGTATCTTCTGGCAATTTAACTCATAACAACTTCTGGTAAAAAATCAAAGGGAGTGCAACAAACCTTAAAATTATTTAATCATAATATCCAAGGTTGCACTTCCAAATTATTGGAAATAGAATTGTTTCTAGAGAGTACTAAATGTGATGTCATTTGTTTAACAGAACATTGGTTAAAAGATCATCAAGTAATGTCAATAAATTATGCAAATTATTGTGTAGTTAGCCATTTCAGCAGAAAACGTATGATACATGGCGGGTCATTAATATTAGTTAAAAATTCAATTCAATCGAAAGAACTAAAAGACATCATCGGTCAGTCTGTTGAGCACGCCATTGAATTGTCTTGTGTTGAGCTTGATCAGAATGTCATAGTTTGCGTATACAGACCTCCAAGTTACCAGAATCTACCTGTGTTTGTTTCTATAATGGAAGATGTGTTAAAGAAACTTAGTGCTAGTAGTAAGTCAATAATAATCTGTGGAAACTTTAATATTAATTTTATTAGAAAATAACTCTAATACAGTCAGATTATTAAGTCTTTTTATATAATTTGATTTGTCAAATGTTATTATTGAACCAACCCGAGTGACAGCTTTTTCTGGTACTTGTATAACTAGATAAAACAACATCACGCCTTGTTTCCCCGAAGGGTTGGGCAGAGGTGTTCTTGTATAATAATTTTTGTAATTGTGATTACTTACACAAACAAATAGTAAATAAGTTGCCATCTGATCATAGTGAACAAACAATAACATTTTGCTCATACACGCCTATACAAAAAACTCAAATAAGGTGTAGGCAAATTACATGTAAAGATTTAGAGAAATTCATTCCTCTTTTTAGTTTACATTAATGGTTTACCTCAGTTACTTCAAAATCAACCGAAGATGGTGTTATTTGCAGATGACACTTCATTGATCTTTAAAATAGACCGAAGGTCACAAAATCTTGACGACGCGACGTGAATAACTCTATTCTACAGGTCCAAGATTGGTTTACGGTAAATAATTTGGTACTAAATGAGAAAAAAAACAAATGCATTCGATTTAAATGACCTACTGTTAGAATGTGACATCATATTGAATGGAGAAAAACTGCAATTTATTAATCACACGGTTTTCCTAGGAATCATGCTAGACGAGAAGTTCCAATGGGGACCTCATATAACATCTCTCGCGGGGCGACTAAGCTCGGCCGCGTATGCTGTTAGAAAGATAAGACAGGTAACAGACGTAGAATCCACGCGTTTGGTTTATTTTAGCTACTTCCAAAGCATTATGTCATATGGCATTTTACTGTGGGGTCGCGCGGTCGGGCTGCTGACATTGAATCCATTTTTATTTTGCAAAAGTGAGCTGTCAGAGCCATTTACAATCTTCGTCGCCGCGAATCTCGTTGGGACCTATTAAAGAAGATTAATATAGTGACGGTACCTTGCCAGTTCATTTATGAAAATATTATGTATGTAAGAAAAAATCTTCACCTTTTTAATAAAATAAGTGATAGACATAATATTAACACTAGAAATAAAAATAAAATAGATCAACCGTTTTTCAGAATATCTAAAGTACTTACATATTTGTGTTCAATGTTAAAACTTGCAATTATAAAGTAGTATTGCAATTTGCAATTAAAGGAATGAAAGTTTAAAACTTAAACTTTAAAAGTACACTTTGTAAACGCATATTTCAAATTAAAGAGGATTATATTCTAGATAAGAATGCTTGGAAACTTGCTGGTCGTGCTCCATAGGATAATCTAGAGGCTAGTTGCTAATTGAATTGTATAATTTGTTACTTTTACCTTACTCACACACTGACTTATTCCTACTTAGTATTTTAGGAAAATCTTATACTTTCGCAATGTTTGTAAAAATGTGAGCACCATGTACCTAACTGTCACGTGATTTATTTATCTGTCTTTGCTTATTTTAAATTATTTTTACCTATTTGTGGTATAGTATTTTTATTCTGGGTGCATCGTCTTCACATACCTATATATATATATAAAAATATAAATGTAAATATTCTTAAACATGTTAAAAGAGTAACGGTGGAGTTTCTTGCACCTTCTTCTCCATACGAAACTACCTTCTGGAAGGGGCGCCTAGAATCAATTCTATTTAAATGTAAATGTTGACGTTCAAAAGTGCCTTTTAGTGCCTCATCATCATCATCAGCCTATATCAGTCCACTGCTGGACATAGGCCTCCCCTAATGAGCGCCATAGCGCCCTGTCTTCAGCTTGACGCATCCATCCATTTTAGTGCCTATTTGAAATAATGCTTTGACTTTGATACCCGGAGTGTTTTTCGATTCTCTTTTAATCTTTTAACAAGATTAGTAATGCTGACGACATAGTAGAAGCTATCGAATATCTGTGACTGCAATGCTGGAGCCCATGGACAGTAGGCCCTGTGTTCCAGCATATCCTACATATACTCCACTGCCTGCTAGACATTTAGATGTTGTCGTTATAGTTCTCGATTTTTAAGGTCAATTTTCTACCGAATAAAGGACCTTGCACAAAGTGTTACGAAAAAAACATTCGGTGAATTTGGCAAAAAATTTGCTACAATTATAGCCAGTAATATGCTGATTGAAAGTCATCATAGGCGCAAAAAGATAGCACCCTAAGGCAGAATATAATGCACGCATAACATTGAGCATCTGGGTGCATGCAGAGTAGCAGAATATGTTTTGTTACTTACCTAGAACATTTAAAACTTGTTTTCGCTTCGAAAAAAGTAACTTTTTTGGAACATTGACGTTCAATATCTCTTTAACAAGACGGTTCCTACAAGTGATTCTCGGCTCGTCGCTGTTCGCTGACGCTGTCGACTGATTTAGCATCCAACTTCTATTCGACTTGCCACGTTGAATGGCAATGCTTAGCCTCTGACCAAGGTAAAAATCAACACTTGGGTCACGGGAAGTGTCAAGCAACCGTTGGTGATTTCTTTAAATAGGCGGTGAGGCCTCGACGTACTTGTTATATTTACGTCACTTGAGGTTCTTCGCTGCAGCAGCTTCAACGGCAGCTCAGCACGCCGAACTAATTTGGCACTAGAAAATATTGTATACTTTCCAACATTCTTAGCAACGGAACGATTTTACAGAAAGTATCCTTTGCGGTATTAGATCCTTATCAACAACACTTTGTAAAAATAAATGATGCCGTTTTTACAAAACGAATCGGCAACCTAATTCGTAACACACAAATAACCAAAATCTCAATCATTTTGAAGGAGATTGCTAATCCATTGCATCAAATGTTCAAAAAAAAAACACTCAACAACGTAAATAACGCAATGAATGTTGTTAAACTGTCAAAATGAAAGCGATTGGTACTGATAGTGTGTCACGCAATTACCCCGCAGGTTCCATTTACAACTTGACACGCTCTAACTTTGGACTCCCCCACTTCTAGAGCAGCTGACGCTCATCTCGTGCACTACGGGCAAGATCGATTCAGCCGTAAGAAAAAGTGGTTGAAACTAACGCCACCACCCATACTATATCTACGGGTACAACAGGTATAATGCGAAGAAAAACGAGCTGTTAGTTGTCATGGCACCAAACAAAATGTATGAAGTGGTACCACACTTTCGCTAAAGTAAAGCTGTTCAAATACGGGTTACGGAGAATGACACTGATAACTGAGGAAGAATAATCATCTTACTTATAGCTCCAGATTTTGGCAGTTACATATCAAAAGCAATAATGTACCTAATATAACACAATCGAGTTACGATGCAGAGAGATTTATACACGGACATCGGCACTCCTCTTCAGAAAAACCCCACTGCTGAATAACATGATAAGTATGTATAAGGATAACTTAGATATATTATAACCTAGGTTTAAGGACAAGCTGAAAGATCTCGTTGACAAGATAATTCGAGTCTTGTTCAGCCGATCTGTTCTGTAAGAATCTCAGCGTGAGACTGAAGTCAATAGTGGCAACCCTTAGCAACACTTGGAACGACAGCTCACTTCACCTTACTTTATTTTTGTAAAAAAATATTCAAAATTATTTAAAAAGATTTGCGTTTTTGCTAAATCAAAATTTTTAAGCGATTCAATTAAAAATTCCAATAATAAAGTAAAAACCACTTGGAAAATTATTAACAATGAAACGGGTAAGTTGGTTAAACAAGAAAATCAACTTGAAATTATGGTGGACAACAAATTAGTTAATAAGGCAGCTGACGTAGCTGAGGCTTTTAATGAGTTTTTTGCCAATATACCTATAACTACGACTTGTTCCTTAAATTCGTCCCCGTCTAAAGCTGAGAATCTTTTGAATAGTAGTGTGCCAAAATGTACTCGCATATTTAGCTTCGAACATGTAACGCCTAATGATGTAATTAACGTCTTTAACACACTTAAATCTAAAAACACTGGTGATTACTGGGTCATCTCAATTAAACTTTTAAGTAACATAATAGACATCGTAGCCCCCTATCTAGCTGTTACTTGTTGATATAGGAACTTTTCCTGACCTCATGAAGAGTAGTAAAGTCATACCATTATTTAAATCTGGTAATAAAAATAACATTGGCAATTTCAGGCCTATTTCTATCTTACCAGCATTTAGCAAAATATTTGAAAAGTTAATACTTAAGCAGTTGCTAAGACATTTTAATTTAAATAGCCTCCTTCATAATGAACAATATGGCTTTACAAAAGGACGTTCAACTACAGATGCGGGTGTTGCTCTGCTGAAACACATATTTAATGCATGGGAGAAATCGCAAAATGCTATTGGAGTTTTCTGTGATCTCTCTAAAGCCTTTGATTGCGTGCACCATGACACGCTTTTGCGTAAACTACGTCATTACGGTGTCCAAAACGAAGCTCTCAACGTAATAAAATCTTATTTACACAATAGGTTCCAATGTGTAGATGTCGATGGTGTGAAATCATCCGGACTTCCAGTTCAGTTAGGTGTTCCTCAAGGCTCAATACTAGGTCCATTCTTGTTCTTAGTGTATATCAATGACTTACCATTCTATTTAAATGATATCTGTGACGTTGTACTGTTTGCAGATGATACCTCTCTTATTTTTAAAGTAGACAGGAATAGACAAGAGTTTGACGACGTAAACAGTGCACTCTCAATGGTTACGGATTGGTTTACGTCAAATAACCTAGTTCTCAATGCTAAGAAAACTAAATGTATAAAGTTCGTCTTACCGAATGTTAGAAATCTGGGACCCAACATCGTCTTAGATAAAGAGCTGCTTGAAACAGTACACTCGGCAGTTTTTCTGGGCATAACAGTAGATGCCAAACTTCAGTCGGGCCCACATATATCAAGCCTAGCGGCGAGGCTCAGTTCAGCCGCCTACGCTGTCAGGAAAGTAAGACAATACACTGACGTTGATACAGCACGGTTAGTCTATTTTAGTTATTTCCACAGCGTTATGTCCTACGGTATTCTGCTGTGGGGCAAAGCTGCTGATATTCAAAATATATTCGTCCTTCAAAAACGAGCTGTCCGAGCAATTTATCAACTAGGAGCCAGAGTTTCTCTTAGAGATTTTTTTAAAGATATTGGTATTCTTACGGTAGCATCACAATTTATCTTCGCCAACATCTTATACATTAGGCAAAATATACACTTATACACTAAAAACAGTGATTTTCACAATGTTAATACTAGAAATAAGAACAAACTACGTGCTCCCTTTCACCGGCTTCATAAGGTTCATAACTCATTTGTTGGGCTAGGCATAACCTTTTATAACAAACTACCCTCTTCTTTGCTAGATTTGCCTTTTAATGCGTTTAAAGCTCAAGTAAAATCCAACCTTTGTTCAAAGGCATATTATTCAATTAACGACTACTTAAACGATAAGAATAGCTGGTCGCTGTAATTAACTCAAGACAATGTTTATGTTCTTTCCCCAGAATCAGCTTACATACTGACAGGGTATACGAGTTCGTATATTTATTTTAATTTTATTTGACTGTATAAGTCAATTAGTTTTAGTTACCTTAATTTATTATTGACATGATCCGCTCATTACAATGTTTTTCAATGAGTTGTATTGCAATAAGTGGTTAGCTAGCGACCTCGACAATTGATCTTAAATTATTCTTGCCTGAGCAACCGGCAGCGAGTTCGTCATGCTCCCGTAGATGTCACTGCTTGCGGTAGCGTCGGGGATCGGGTTGCCTCCTTCCCTCAAATATGGCGAGGGGGGCAATGGCTGATCTTTGCGTTATGCTCGTGAACGGGTGCTGCTTGTGGTGACTGGTCGTCTTGCTGTCTATGGTTTTGATTTTGTTAAAGTAATTGTTCTGTTAACTTATTTTACTTCGATGGTCCTGGTTTGTCATTTGTGTTTACTTAAAAAATAATCCAATAATGCATATGTAAGATGTCACGCCCCTTATGCCTGGAGGCTTTTATTTGTGTATTAGGTTATGTTGTTTTTTTCATTGATTTTTTTATTGGTTTCTGTTTTGGGTATATTGGCGTGGCTAGCTTATAAATGATAAATGATAAATGATTTTTATTTCTGTAAGTGGGTTTGTAAAAAACACTTTTACACGTCAAACATTTTTTTTAAAACTAGATGAGGTCGGCGTTTCCTATCTGACTACTCTGAGAAGAAAAGCCGAAACAAACTCAGAGGTCACAGTCTCTTTTAAAGTCCAGACATAATCTTGGTCAGATCATGTTAAGACCATGCGGATTGATGTCTGAAATGGTCTTTTGAGGAAAGAACCACACAGATTGAGTGGACCTGTCCAGTCAGTGCACGCATTTGTCAGTAATCGTACAGCTCAACTCAAAACATAAGGAGCTCAACGATTCGACGAACAATACCAAAGAAAGGACATTGGATAGGCCGCATAATTACTCAAACCGCCAGACCAAGTTACGATTAAAATTAACTGAGATAATAAAATATAAAAAAAAAACAAAAGTAAAAAATAAAATGACCCACATAGTCTTAACATTTACAATAATAACAATAAAAAAATACCTAGGTAAGTATTCATGTCATTGTTTATTTTACAGATCATATGAGGACCATGTAGGTAGGTGTCTGAAATGGTCTTTTGAGGAAAGAACCATACAGATTTGAGTGGGCCTGTCCAGTCAGTGCACGCATTTGTCATTAATCGTGCAGCTCAACTCAAAACGTAAGGAGCTCAACGATTCGACGAACAATACCAAAGAAAGGACATTTGGGTAGGCCGCTTTAAGTACTCAAACTGCCAGATATAAAAAAAAATTATGAAATAACTGAGATAGACAAAATATATAGAAATAATACCCACTAAGTCCTCACACGAAATTAAAATAATAATAATATTATACAAAGTAAATATTCATGTCAAATCATGAAATTTCAAAGTGTATATAAAATAAAACAAAAGTTACGTACCAAACAAAAAAAAAAAAAAAAACACACTCAGTATGCAAAAATTGGAGCAGGTCAGTCCCAAGCCTTTTTGTCCTCAATATAGTCTTTGACTGTATAAAAAGCTTTCTGGCACAACTTACGTTTAATAAATGATTTGAATTTATTAAGGCTTAGATCTTGAACATGGCTTGGAAGTTTATTATAAAAGCGTATACATTGACATCTGAACGAGCCACCTATTTTCTTGAGCCTTGTTGTAGGTACAACAAATTTGTGTTTGTTCCTAGTATTTATATTATGGATATCACTGTATTTTTTAAACAATTTTATGTTTTTGTGGGCATATAAAAGATTTTCATAAATATACTGAGAAGGCACAGTCATTACATTAATTTCCTTAAATTTCTCTCTGAGAGAGTGTCTCGGACTTAATTTATAAATTGATCTAACAGCTCTTTTCTGCAAAACAAATATAGTCTGCATGTCGGCGGCATTTCCCCACAAAAGAATACCGTACGACATCACACTATGAAAATAACTAAAGTATACTAAACGGGCTGTCTCTAAATCAGTTAAATTTCGAATTTAACAGCGTATGCTGCGGAGCTTAGCTTTTTTGACAATTTATCAATATGTGGGCCCCACTGAAGCTTAGCATCCAAAGTTAAGCCCAAGAATACTGTGCTGTCTTCAAGTTTCAATTCTTCGCCCTTTATCAACACATTCGTTTTCACCTGCCTAACGTGAGGTAGCGTAAACTTAATGCATTTAGTCTTCTTTTCATTAAGAAGTAAATTATTAACATTGAACCAGAGTAAATTATTAACATTGAACCAGAATAAGAAATATGGCAGATAATTTAATATGTTATTTTTTTTTGTGTTTCGGTTTTTATTCTTTGATTACCTTATTATTGTATAATTCAATGGTTTTCTAACTAAACAGACAGCTGTGCTGCTGGGGAGTTTGTTGCGCCACTTCTTCTTCCCAGCTAAAGCACTAGGAAGTGGTGAAGGGCGGGCGTTTTGGGGGACTGTCTTATGTAATTTTGACGTTCGAAAAGTGCTGACTCTAGCCTAGTTTGAATAAATGACTTTTGATTTTGATTTTGATTTTGTTTCCACAGTGACATTTCTACAGAATAGATCGACTGCTGTTCATGAGACGTAGCATTTGGTTTCAGTGAGTGACACCGCTGCCCGCTGCCATGCGGCTACGCAAGCTGGGCTACGAGAACCGCGTAGTCGTGGAGTCGTAGCAAACGTAGCGCACTCCTATTGGCCCACAGTCACAACTACATACTAACTACACTCGTCATAGTCATCACTGATGTAGTCATAACCTTATGAGGCAGTGTTCGTGTTTGAGCCTCGAGAAGTCGTTAACGGATGGAACGTGGAACTCTTGGGTATAGCTCGACGAAATCCCGTTGATCAAGTTACCGACCAAAACTTAACAATAACTTATGCGTTGCAAAGAAAAGTAAGGTTTTAATTCAAACGTGTTTATTTATATATTTATTGATTTAGGATCTCCAACAAAGGATACATAATACAATATAAATCAAAATTAATAATGTGTGCTCCTTTAGTTACAGGTGGCCACAGAATGCAAATATAACTTGGTGTAAAAACATAAAAACACAAATTGATTAATGATGATAAAAACTATTAAAATAGTTGAGCATTCATTTATCAGTGTTATAAACAGCAAAAACTAAAATAGAGAAAATACATTTAACATTTCATGTCAAGATACAATTACATTATTTTTTTATTTAAGTTTACATGCACAATATTACAGAATAAAATCCTATAGCGTTATACAGAGAAATACAAACTAAAATGTGACACACATACCTACTTACGTAGGTTAGGTAAAATGCAATTAAAAAGAAAACAAAATTTAAACACGTGAAAATAACGAAATTATTAACATAACAGAATGTGATCAAGTGATTATTATCGTTCATCCATCATCTCACAAAATCTTCAAAATTCACGACACAAATCTTTCCTAGATTATATATTTCTCTATTATAGTGTGATTCATAATATAAATATGAACGAACAAACATATATCAAGCTACCACCTATCTAAGGCAGATCTCACACTACAACGCGAACGCGCCACGCGACGAGGCGCGGGAAACAAAGCCAAATGCTCCTTTTTTTTTTTTTTTTTGGTATGGCATCTCGTAGTTGACCTTGAGAGGTCGTGACTACTTAACCGGACTATCCTGTGGCTGCCTTAAGCGGACTCAAAGCCTCCAGCCAGGGGCGTAAAACTACTTATATTATTAAGCGAACGCTCGCTTAGGGGACCCCCTATGGGGTACGGACCTCGGCTTAGGGCGTCGCTGACGGGAGGACAGCAATATGGGACAGGCTGGATCAAGTTTTGTTGATTATTATTAATCGGGGAATTTAAAGCTACAGGCTCAGCTACGGCGCGGGCTGGCACTTCGTCGAGCAAGGGTCGGGGGGGACAATTACGTCGGGATCTTCGCGAGGAACCTCGGTGGCGAGGTCGGAATGTCGGTCTGTGTTTGTGCACTGTACTGGTGGCCCTACTGCTCTCCTGAATGAGAGTTATGTGGTCATCGGGATCGGTGAGGACATGCTTGGGACGGCGGACTTGACTAATGGAGGAGGGAATATAGCTAGCGGCTTTCACAACCAGAGGGTTGCGGTGATTCGCGGCGGTCTCGAAGAAACGCTTTGAAATGCGTTTCATGAACTGACGGATAGTGGGAATCCTGAGGTCTACGTGGAGGATTTCGTTGCGAACGTACCAGGGGGAGCCTGTTATCCTACGGAGGAACTTGTTCTGGAGGGTCTGCATTCTATTGAAGCGAACGGGCTTGGCGTGTGCGAAGACTGCACTGGCATAGGTCATGATCGGACGGATGCACGCTGTGTAGATACGCATTTTGCACTTCAGTGACAATTTGCTACGTGCATTGAGGACAAAGTGAAGTCTACCTAGAGCGAAGGCGGCGCGCGAACGAGCCGCCTTAATGTGCTCTGAAAAAGAGAGGTGTTCGTCTAGTACGACACCCAGGTATTTGGCTCGCTTCTCCCAAGGGATCGGCTTGCCGAACATGGTGATCGGTCGAGGGGGGCAGGGGTTGCGACGCGGCTTTGAGAAAAGAACCGCTTGACTTTTGTCGGGATTGACTTCGATTCGCCATTTTCTAAACCAAGCGCCAAGCTTGTTCACTTGGGTTTGGAGAATGCGAGCTATCGAATTTTCATCACGGCCGGTGTAGTAGATGGCCGTGTCGTCTGCGAACAGGGCCAACTGCGCCTTGCTGCACTTTGGCATGTCGCTGGTGAATAGCGTGAAAGCTAGAGGAGAGATCACAGAGCCCTGAGGGACTCCTGCGCGAATAGGGTGGGGGGAGGATAGCGCTCCTTCGATGCGATAACGGAAGGTTAGATTCGACAAAAAGTCCCGTAAGATGAGCACGAGACGATCTGGCACACCGAGTTGGTACAGCTTATATAATAAGCCGTTGTGCCAGACTTTGTCGAACGCTTTCGCTATGTCGAAGAAGACCAAATGCTCCGCGCGGAGACGCGTTTATATTGAAATATCTGCATGTAGAAATCACGCGCGGCGGCGCGTGTACCGCGCACCGGTACGTGGCGCGTGGTAGTGTGAGATCCGTCTATTTATCTTCCGTAAATACATACCTTCACAATGCGAACTAAGAGAGTTTACTCACTTATTACTTATAACTGTTTAGCGAAACTCCTTCCCTTATTAAATCCGCCCTTATTAAACCGTCCATCGTTCGGTGTCGGGCCACGCACAGTGAAGAGTTTCGGAGTCGGGATCAATATTTACATATGGTGCATATCATTAGTTTTATTAACAGAATAAATAAGTTTGTATTTCAAAGAAACTATTGAGGTATGAGGGTCAGGTGTGAAGAGATATGAGGAGCAGGGTGTAAAGTTCATTCATACTCTTTGAACAAGGGAGGATCCTCCGACCAGATGGATGTCGTATCTGGTGGGCAACTGCCCTACGATTGTTGTCGGGAAGTTGTATATATGCTAGCTGCGCGGTAAACTCTGCTTCCGCGATGCAGGATATTGCATGACGTCAAAGTGATGCGTAGTTCGCATGTGACGGTGTAGATGCCGCCACAAAACGATGAAAAATAGATAATTTTATGCGGTTGGAAACGAAACTGTTATTTATCTAAACTTCGCAGTTTATATCAATGACTTTCGTAGTTTATATCATAAGTAGATAGGTAGGTTTTGCGGTTGCCACAGTTGATTAGTCCATTTCGCAACAAGAAAAAACGATAATGGCCAAGTGTTTTGAATTAGCAGAACTTGATGAATTAGTTACCTATTATCAGGAACAGGTGAAAGGTGATTAAGAAGTACCTACCGTTTAACATGTTCAATTGAACTAAAACGTAAAGTCCGAAAGTTGGAAGTAGGTACAGTCGACTGCACGCCAGCCGGTGCACGGTGGGCCGCCCGGCCGGTGGGTAACACGCTGGCCTAGCTCTGCGTAGTACAGTCGACCGCACGCCAGCCGGTGCACGGTGGGCCGCCCGGCCGGTGGGTAACACGCTGGCCTAGCTCTCAGTAGTACAGTCGACCGCACGCCAGCCGGTGCACGGTGGGCCGCCCGGCCGGTGGGTAACACGCTGGCCTAGCTCTGAGTAGTACAGTCGACCGCACGCCAGCCGGTGCACGGTGGGCCGCCCGGCCGGTGGGTAACACGCTGGCCTAGCTCTGCGTAGTACAGTCGACCGCACGCCAGCCGGTGCACGGTGGGCCGCCCGGCCGGTGGGTAACACGCTGGCCTAGCTCTGCGTAGTACAGTCGACCGCACGCCAGCCGGTGAAGAGTGGGCCGCCCGGCCGGTGGGTAACACGCTGGCCTAGCTCTGCGTAGTACAGTCGACCGCACGCCAGCCGGTGAAGAGTGGGCCGCCCGGCCGGTGGGTAACACGCTGGCCTAGCTCTGCGTAGTACAGTCGACCGCACGCCAGCCGGTGAAGAGTGGGCCGCCCGGCCGGTGGGTAACACGCTGGCCTAGCTCTGCGTAGTACAGTCGACCGCACGCCAGCCGGTGAAGAGTGGGCCGCCCGGCCGGTGGGTAACACGCTGGCCTAGCTCTGCGTAGTACAGTCGACCGCACGCCAGCCGGTGCACGGTGGGCCGCCCGGCCGGTGGGTAACACGCTGGCCTAGCTCTGCGTAGTGCAGTAACACGCTGGCCTAGCTCTGCGTAGTGCAGTAACACGCTGGCCTAGCTCTGCTTAGTGCGTTCAATTAAATACGAAGTCAGCCACACCGTATAATAGCCGACTTTAAAGAAAAATCGATTACGAAGTTATCGAGTACGTAGTTTGTAGTTGTTGTTGTTGCTGATGTTGATTTAACTCTAATTATGATGAGTTAAAGTACCTACCTACCTTACCTACTTAATAAACATACTTAGTGTCATTTTAATAACAGCTAAGCATTTTACATTCGTCTCCTTGTGATAATATTAAATTCCTGACTATTTTAAACAGTTTCATAATAAATAACAGGAGGGCAGGTGACTTTCTTCAAGAAATCGGAGTGCCCCTGTAGTGCCCCGGGCAGCACCGGGTAGCACCGGGCAGCTCCAGGCAGCACCGGGCAGCACCGGGTAGCACCGGGCAGCACCGGGTAGCACCGGGCAGCACCGAGCAGCACCGGGCAGCACCAGGCAGTACCGGGCAGCACCGGGCAGCACCGAGCAGCACCGAGTAGCACCGAGCAGCACCGGGCAGCACCAGGCAGCACCGGGCAGCACCGAGCAGCACCGGGCAGCACCGAGCAGCACCGGGCAGCACCGAGCAGCACCGGGCAGCACCGAGCAGCACCGGGCAGCACCGAGCAGCACCGGGCAGCACCGAGCAGCACCGGGCAGCACCGAGCAGCACCGGGCAGCACCAGGCAGCACCGGGCAGCACCGAGCAGCACCGAGCAGCACCGGGCAGCACCGAGCAGCACCGGGCAGCACCGAGCAGCACCGGGCAGCACCGAGCAGCACCGGGCAGCACCGAGCAGCACCGGGCAGCACCGAGCAGCACCGGGCAGCACCGGGCAGCACCGAGCAGCACCGGGCAGCACCGAGCAGCACCGGGCAGCACCGAGCAGCACCGGGCAGCACCGAGCAGCACCGGGCAGCACCGAGCAGCACCGGGCAGCACCGAGTAGCACCGGGCAGCACCGAGCAGCACCGGGCAGCACCGAGCAGCACCGGGCAGCACCGAGCAGCACCGGGCAGCACCAGGCAGCACCGGGCAGCACCGGGCAGCACCGAGCAGCACCGGGCAGCACCGAGCAGCACCGGGCAGCACCGAGCAGCACCGGGCAGCACCGAGCAGCACCGGGCAGCACCGAGCAGCACCGGGCAGCACCGAGCAGCACCGGGCAGCACCGAGCAGCACCGGGCAGCACCGAGCAGCACCGGGCAGCACCGAGCAGCACCGGGCAGCACCGAGCAGCACCGGGCAGCACCGAGCAGCACCGGGCAGCACCGAGCAGCACCGGGCAGCACGCTCATCACACGTGCTCACGAGTCACGAGACTGTAAACATTGGCAACAACAAGCGCTCAGCGCTCAGCTCATCAGCGCCAGAGTAATGTATTAGTAAATATCCAGCACCGCGGTGGTTCCGTTTGTCGTGCGCCGAGTGCACCTCCTTCCCAACGGCGGCGGGCTAAAGCTATGAAAAGGCTGGACCGATTGAAAAAAATATATAACCAACTTAAAATAAAACACTGCAAAGTAAAAATTCTTTGTAAGTGTGGACGAGCCATTATTTTCATGAAGTTCAGTCAGCGCCACACTCCCCATTGCAGTACGACCGCGCCGGACGCAACAACACGACGCCGCGACGTACGCAACAACACGACGCTGCGACGTACGGCCAAGTTCGCATAAATATGTTCAGTGGCTATACATATAAAAAAAACAACCACCGACTGTCGAAATTAAAATTATTTTTACTGTTTAGTGTATTTTCTGAACTTGGTTGTTTTTTTTGTAAAAAAGTTTTTTATTTTCACATTTTAGTTGTGGTACATAAAGTCAAATGTATATCACAACTTGTTATGTAATAATAACAGTGACAGGAAGTTATTTTAACCTCATCAAGATACATATATGTATAGGGGAAAAAATGCGTATTCTTGAAGCTAACTGAAAAAGTACCCACGCATGTTATAACCATTAACGATCCACAAATACCGGATATCGCGGAAAATAATGAATGAATTAAGAACCTCCTCCTTTTTGAAGTCGGTTCAAAATAGGGATATCAGTTGTTTAGTAAAGTGTTAATCGTGGATATCGATCAAAGTAATACTTCAGTAGGCCAGTACTGTTCTAAAATAAAAAGTTAAATAACGAACGAATAGATATAGGAACTTAAGCCACAATAAGGCTATAAGGTCAAGGCTTTACGTTTTGCCCTAATTACTGTATGATTAGGGGTTGCCAGCGGGTCTGTGCACCTGCGCCTCTCGGCGGGCGCAGCTTTCGGCGCTCGCACGAAGTTCGGCGCTCGGCGTTTCGCTGCAGGGCACGCTCCGGGCACACTCGGGATAAGTCGGGCGTACGCTCGGCTCGGGGAGGGAGGAGGCACGCACACCGCGGCACACTCCGACTTGGAAGCAGACAGCAGTGAGTGCAGCCCGAATCAGTAGGATGACACGATGCGCTGAAACTTTAAATTAAGCTCGTATTAAGTATGTGGATTTTTCGGCCTTCTTAAATTATTTGCTTGCCCTAACTCCTAAAGGCTAATAATTTAAGGTTAAGGTTGTAATTTCAGATTTAGCTTGATGTTTACACGTACCTAGCGAATAATTATTACCCTCCGACCTTGACCGATTTACCAGGAATGTGATGTCGTCAAATTGCGATGGATCCTCGGCCGGGCCGCACCCGGCACCCGCCGCCGCCGCTGCCGCCGTCGCCGCCCGGGGCGGTCGACCGCGCGCCTTGCTCACGCACTCACTCAGTCTCAACTTCAGTGCCTTACGAGGCGCGACCGCGAGCACACGCCTGCCGCGCCGACGACGCCCCACGGAATGTAGTGAAGTGCACGCGAGCTTCATGACACAGTGCTGACACATAACACAGGACACACTCCATGCGCATTGCATGACCGCCGCCTGCACCATGGGCTGTACCAGGGGACTCTGCACCGCTGAAAAAATATTCATCTTCATCAACATCGCCTTCGCGGTCAGTATTCCCAGTGTTTCAAAAAACTAAAATATAAAATGTTTTGGGGATTTTCTAGAAAACAAAACCTCAGTTACCATTTTATTTGGAATAGGTAACTAGTAATACTTCCCTACCCACAATAGTTAATAATAATATGTAGTACCTACTATAATTTAAAAACTTGGTTACCAAATAACACGTTACTTTTCGATGTTATTGTTTTAACAATAACATCGAATAGTAACGTGAAAATAAAATCCTAGGAAAAAGCGATAAAAATAAGGTTTAAGTATTATGTAGGTATCTGCTGACCGTTATCTGACATTGAGTCACGATTACGTCCTAAACATAATATTACAAGGTCATTAAATCAGATATTACGATGGTTAGACCGGTTATGTCAGCCTCAGTGGTGTTGGTGTTCCGCAACGTGAAGAATGCAGCGTGTAAACAATGCGAGTCGCCCGGCGCCCCTCGCCGCGCGATGCACAAAGGCATCGCTGCATCGCTATGTCAGCGCGGTGAGCGGTGAGGCGAGCTTACAAAAAAAATACGCTCTAGCTGACACCGGAGCTGGAGCCGGGACGAACATCGGCTACCTGCTACCCCGGTCTACGAGTTAATTGCGGCTGTGATCGATGTTGCGGCTAGACAATTATTTACTTCTCACTTTAATTTATTTATTTATAACGAGTACATGAAGGACTTAGAGCGAATAAAAACAGGAGACCATAGTCACCAGAAAGCCAATTACAAATCCTCACGTATAGACTCAAAATTGTAATTAAAGGTGTGAGCACAAAAACAAAAAACACATCGCCTTAATTAAAGTAAGAAACAAAATAAAACTAGGTTTACAATTATATGACTGAAATATAGTGGATATATACTGTATATTATGCATTATACTTCATGAATAATAAGTCAAAGTCAAAGTCAAATCGTAGTCAAAGTCAAATCGTCGACAATAGTTGTATTATCTTCAATAACTTTACAACTTGGTTTTACTCTTGAAATCGGTTTTATTCCGTCGTATTTTTCAGTCTGTCACGTCACGTCGTTAATATTTATAGCGGAAGCTTTGGAGATACTTGAAATCAGGGTCAAGTGAAACGGAAATTCCTCAACAATGAACTGCGACTGATGATACAGTTCTCTTGAGTTCTTAACCCCGGTGATCTCCGAACGATCCTTGACAGATTGTACAATTCAATCATTTATTTCTTAAGCCCGGTACGAGTACAAAGAATGGCTGGTAACAATCATGAGCTTTGCCGGCAATAGTTTTAATGAAACGAAGATTTAAGTTAGGGCATGCAATTCCTGAATTCCGGAATTACACTGTGACCCCAACAGCTTTAGTGTGAGCACACGTCGTGCACTGTAAACCAGTTTTGCGTCCCCATATCTCTCCGGTAGTCCAACCGCTCGAGCTTTTTTATAGTGTGACGTTCCCAGGTGCAGGCTCCATGAAGGCTGATAGCCAGAGAGATGAATTTTAACCCGTTATTTGGACAGTTTGGCAAGTTAAAAACAAAGAGGCGAACGCCAATTAGACTCCCAAGGGATGTGCTTGCACTTCTCTCACAATTTAATAAAAATTAAGAATCGTTTAATTATTACCAGTAGTAATCGCTTTTATTTTGACAGTTCTACAACATTCATTCCGTTATGTACGTTGTTGAGCAGAGAAATTTTACGAATATAATATTTTATAAGAAGCAATGGTTAAGCAATTTCCTTCAAAATGATTCAGATTTTGATTAATTGTGTGCAACGCAATGAGGGCGCTGGTCTGTGGTGTGGATAGAATCGGAAGCGTTTCAAATGTGGTGCTACTGCCGCATGCCTCGCATCGGATGTCAGAGTTAGAGAGCAGATCAATTAAAAGACTGGATTGTGTGGCGGCTGGTGGGGAGAACGGATGTGAAAATATTTTGCACCGAACCGAGTTGCATGGGATATGGGCAGGAAGAACGAGGTTGGCAACTGTTAATCCGGGTAACGGATTCACGGGCTCACGGACTCGCTGACTCATCGACTTACGGACTCGCGGACTTACGGACTCAGGGACTCACGCGAGCGAACGAGTTCCCATCCAGTCGTGACGATTTGGAATCTGAAAAAGAAAAAGGTTTCGCCCAGTCCACGAGCTGAGGTTCGACATAATTATGTTAGGGCAGTTGCTTCCCCTCCATATCAAATAGTCTTAAACGCAAATAATCCTAATAGCAAATGACCTATAGTCAAAACAGAAGGACCATAGTCAAAACGATAGAGATATTTCAGTATTACTGTACTTTCAAATGGGGCGTTTTGCTAATATGACATACTGCTCGTAGGACGTTTTGCTATTAGAACCATTTGCGTTTAGGACTTTTTGATACGCAGGGGTTACAACTCGCCATGATGTAGAGATGGGTTGTAACAGGTTAAACACGATATCTGTTATCACTGGTACTGTTACACAAAAATAACAGATCCAAATATCTGTTATTAAATAACAGCCTGTTATTTTTGGACGGATGATAAATACAAATTTAAATCTCAATTGAACATCGTCTTTGTCTTTGCGTTTTGAATCGAAAATCGTATCCGAAGAAAGACATGGGTAATGTGAAATTATAGATTACGTAAGTCGGCCGTATGCCAGTTGTAAAAGGCTAGGCATATTGATTGTTTTTTTTTTTTCGAAATTCCAAACTGAACACTTTCCTTCATACTTAATCTCAGGCATAGGACTGTCAGTTTACTATACATTTAGGAACTTTAGTACATAATCAGAAATTGATTACGTTTCTCAAACTGGCGTAGTTAAAAGTGTTCAATTAATTTTATGTACTTATCTATTCACATTATCACCTATTGTATATCTACATGACTATTTACAGTATCACCTATTCTATATCTACATTTACATTTAATATTTACATATTTGATTAAGAAAGATTAGTTGCTGCAATTTCCTAACTCCTAACCGGGTCCGCCTTTCATTAAGGATATTCCCTGCAGCAGAGAATACCCTTTCGCAAGGAACCGACGAAGCCATTGCGTTTAAATGTTTTTTACCATTTCACTTTTCGTAACAAAGGAAGCAGCAAGGGAAGCAGTGAAAGAAATCAAATTTCAAAAATTCAAAATGTCAACAAATAAACCAGCCAAATTACCTTCAATTGAATATCATCTTTAAATCTATTGAAATAAAGTCGTACATATTTGGGACATTTTGCGACCAATACCGTCAAACCAAAGATTATATAGATAAAAGGTATCCTTAGACTGACATTATAATAGTTTTGGTTGCATCCCTTTCCAAAATAATGTAGAACAAAATATATTTTTATGTCATCAATTTCAAACAAACCAAGAAAATTATTCAATAAAATATAATTGATCATCAAAAAATCGTAAATACCTGGAACATTTTGCCGCCAAGATAATATAGGAATTCGGATACGATCACATTTTTTTTGGTTGCAACACAAATTGCCATAAAGAAAATTGAATAAAATTTTATTTCATTTTTTATAATGGTCACTGGTCAGTAACAGGTCAGGTGACAAGTAACACGGCCTAATTTAGGAGTCACTTTTTTGTAAATGATCGTTCTTGTTAGACCACCAACTATATTTTAGGGATAATAAATACTAAGTGCTTCTCTTTTTAGCGCAGTTGAACCGCTTTAGTAAGAGTGAGAAGTAAACTTATTTTGAAATAAATAATAGGTGTTTCTCTTTTTAGCAAGGGTCATTCTTTGATGAGGGAGAGAGAAAAATTGATAACCCTGTTATTTTCCTTCCTTTGTGTGAGTGTGTATGAAAATAACAGCCGTGGTACAGCTGTGTGGGTGGACTTATTTATTGAAATAACAGATATAACAGCCGATATTTTGAGTAACAGATAAGCTATATTGGTAGGAACAATTGTTATTTGTTATTTTTAAATATCTGTTATTTCTATCTGTTACGATAAATACGCCTCACCCCTACCATGATGTATGGATAGTTGAAGGCAAACGAGACGCGCTGGCTAATGAAGACCCAAAGCTGTGTAATTTAAGTTGATTGAGTAATGTAATTTAAACAGATTTTTTTATTGTATTATTATTAATTCTGTGTGTAAATTCAGATACAAGTTTCTTGTTTATGAATAAATTACTATGACTATGACCAACTCAAACTCAAACTCAAACTCAAATCATTTATTTCAATTAAACCATTTACAGGCACTTTTGAATTGTCAAGGAGTCGGTCAGTCAGAAATATGAAGCTAGTTGCCCATTCCAAAGCGTAGTAGGTACCTATGGAGAAGAACGGGCAAGAAACTCCATGGACACTCTTTTAAATAATAATGTTTTTACATATATCTTAGTTACATCGATTAATGTTGACACTATAAGTGAGAACGATGTACAAAAAACCGTACACGTTAAAAGCGTCCAGAGTGCATCAAAACATAATTAAAAACAATCCAGCTAATTAATTATTAAAATAAGCCGTGGCAGCTAAGAGATGACCAGTCCCAACTGACGGCGCCCGTTCACGAACATGACGCATGGATCAGCACCATTCAGCTCAACCATTTTGAAGGGAGCTAAATGATCCGACACACGCGCCACCGTCAGCGAGACATTTGAGTGAGCATGACATACTATCAGCCGCCAAGGCACATTCAAGTCAATCTATGACATTACCCGGTAAATGGTAGCTATATAGTACAAAGTACTCACATCTGTGCAATGCATCTATATAATAAAAAGGAGATTGAGTTTATATAATGCAAATAAATTCTTACTATCTTCAGCAGCTTCAACAGTGATTCGAATGTCAATTAATTAGTTGTGGTGTGGAGCAGGACCGGCATTAAGCCAGGCATTTTTATCAGTTATGTAATCCTCCAACCTATAATATGCCTGCCTGTATAGTGTGCGTTTGACAAAGGATTTGAATTTTGTCTCATTCAGTTGAAGTATGTGGGGAGGTATTTTATTATAACATTTTAGACAGTACCCCATGAAAGATGAGTCTACTTTAGCCAGTCTGAAACCTGGTTGAACTAATAGGTCCCGATTTCTAGTACTATAATTATGTCTTTCACCTCTTTTACTGTAAAGATGTAAATTTTTTCTTACGTACATGATGTTTTCATAGATGTATTGACAAGGTACAGTCATGATGTTAATATCCTTAAACAATTCCCTTAGAGAATCGCGCCTGCGGAGATTATATATGGCTCTGATGGCTCTTTTCTGCAGAATAAAAATAGACTCGATGTCTGCAGCCCGTCCCCAAAGTAAAATACCGTAAGACATGATACTATGAAAGTAACTAAAATAGACAAGCCTCGCGGTATCTACATCAGTAAATTGACGTATTTTTCTGACAGCGTAAGCTGCTGAACTTAGCCGTCCTGCTAGAGATGTTAAATGAGGACCCCATTGTAGCCTTGAGTCGAGCGTGATCCCCAAGAAAACCGTTTTATCGACGAATTCTAGCTTCTCTTGATTCAATACTATCTCACAATCACTACTCTTGACGTTTGGTAAAGAAAATCTTATACACTTAGTTTTATTTCCATTTAGTACTAAATTATTAGCCGTGAACCAATTTTGGACCAGCAGTAGGGCGTTATTTACGTCGTCAAAATTTGAAGCACGTCTATCTACCTTAAAAATTAAGGAAGTATCGTCAGCAAATAACACCATTTGTGGTTGATTTATTAATAAATGGAGTAGGTCATTAATATATACTAAAAAGAGGAAAGGACCCAATATCGAGCCTTGTGGAACACCCATTTTTACCTTTAAACCAAGTGAATTGACACCATTTATTTGAACTTGCTGTTGTCTATCATTTAAATAAGATTTTATTAAACTAAGCGCAAGTTTTCCAAGTCCGTAATGCTCAAGTTTCAAAAGCAGGGTTTCGTGATCGACGCAATCAAATGCCTTGGAGAGGTCACAAAAGATTCCTATGGCGTCTTGAGCCTCTTCCCACGCGTTAAAAATATGTTTTAATAAGGTAACACCAGCGTCGGTCGTACAACGCCCTTTGGTGAAACCATACTGTTGCTCGTGAAGGATTTTATTAGTATTAAAATGATTGAGCATCTGACATAGCATTATCTTTTCAAAAACCTTGCTGAAAACCGGCAACACGGACACAGGTCTATAATTATTAGTGTCTTTACTGTCCCCGGATTTGAAAAGTGGTATTACCTTACTGTATTTCATTAGATCCGGGAAGACTCCCTGATCCACACACAAATTAAATATTAAGGCTAAGTAAGGTGCTATAGTTTCAATTATGGAGGTACAGACTTTATTTATTTATTTATTTATTAATTAAAACTTTATGCACAAGTAAAAAAATACTGTACAAAGGCGGACTTAATGCCTGAGGCATTTTCTACCAGTCAACCTTAGGGTGATGCAGAGACAAAACATGGCAGGTGCAACAAAGGGGATAGATAACTCGAAAAAGAATACACTACTAAAACATAAATACTTAAATACATACATATAAACTGATTAAACTTTGTCAGGAGAAATAACGATAGGTAGATGAGAAAACGAATCCAGCAAATCAGCGTTGAGATGATTTAACAAACTTCTCACGAATATGTTCACGAGCCTTCACTTTGAAAGATAACCGACTGGTTGCCATCCTGATGTTCAGAGGGAGTGCATTCCAAAGAAAGACCGCCTGAACAAAGAAAGAAGAGTGAATAAAACCAGAGCGGTGAGAAGGACATCGTAGAAGACGATTGTTGGTGGAACGAAGATTTTTACTATGAGCAGAGCATAAGTATTGAACATGGGGGGTCAGATAAGAAGGAGAAGTAGGTTTGTAAAGTATAGAATATAACATAGACAGAGCCCTCAACTCTCTACGCTGACGTATGGGTAACCATTTTAAAAGCAATCGGTGCGCAGACACATGATCATACTTACGTAGATTGAAGACAAATCGAATGCAGTTATTTAGAAGGCGGTCAAGTTTATTGAGGAGATCTGCATTCAGGTCATAGTAACACACATCGCCATAGTCTATAATGGGAAAGATTAGGGACTGTACAAGCATACTCTTTATGTGTGATGGGAGGAGGTTTTTCAACCGGTAGAGCGCCCGCAACGTTCCGGTGACTTTTTTACTAACAGTCGTGACCTGCTTTCGCCAGTCAAGACATGTGTCGACATGCAGACCAAGATCCTTAACATCGGAGCTAAACGGGATGACGGAGTTATCAAACATTACAGGTGGTACAGTAACGCTTTTCAATTTCCTCATACTGTAGGGGCTCCCTACAATGATAGCCTGACACTTCGTAGGGTTAACCGCCACGCCAAATCGATCAGACCAGTTTTTAACTACACCTAAATCCCGGTTAAGCTGCTCAATCGCATCGGATATGTTGTCCACACTTGCCTGGTAGTAAAGCTGCAAATCGTCAGCATAAAGATGATACGCAACCCGAAGTTCGGTGGTAATAAGATTAATAAAAATGGAGAACAAAAGAGGAGATAATATACCGCCTTGAGGGACCCCAGCTGCAAGATCACACCAACTCGACGAAGAGTCTCTAGCACGAACTGACTGCTGGCGCCCCTGAAGATAAGAAGAAAACCATTCCAAACCCTCCCGAGAGACCATAAGATAGGAAAGGTTAGATAAAAGGACTTCGTGACTGACGGTATTAAAAGCATTGGAGAAGTCAATTAACACTAAGACTGTAACTTTAGTATCTTCCATGCCCCGCCTGATATCGTCAGTCACTTTAAGGAGGGCTGATACGGTACTGTGCCCGGGCCTGAAACCAGATTGAAATGGACTGATGAGGGTGATTTAATAGACATTCCCCAAAGATCTTCGGTCAATTTGATCTTAATTTGCTTAAAAGATTTTATTACTGTTAAGGGGTTAATATGCTTAAAGTTAAATTCAATCGGGCAGGCAGAAACATTCGCCCTCATTAAATCAAAAGCACGCGAGGGCGAAGAATTTAAGATTTCAGTGGTTTTTAGTGGGACACTGGTAAAGAAATTAACAAATTCCTGAGCCACTTTTTTGTTATCGCAAATGAGACCACGTGACGTCTCCAGTGTGTAATCAGAATTTTGCTTTTTGATCCTGTTCGTTTCATTATTGATAATTTTCCAAACCGTCTTTATTTTATTGTCTGCTGATTTTACCTTGTTGCTAATGTATAAGGCTTTAGCAGCCTTACAAGTGTTCTTAAAAATTTTTGAGTAAGAAGCAACATACTTATTAAAAGTTTCCGTGTTAATATAAGGCTTAAGGCCATACAGCTCGAAAAGTTTTTCCCTACTTTTCCTAAGTCCTTTAGTTGCCCAGTCACTAAATAAAAACTTAGGGCTGATACTTTTAGACTTCTTCTTAAAAATATTATTAAACTCGGTTTGAACTACCGAAAAGAATTCTTTATACAAACTATTAACATTATTCATTGTAAGGTCCTGATTACTTAACTTACAAATTAAAGTGCTTTTAAATTTATTTAAATTGAAAAATGTTATTGGTCTGGATTGTATCTGCACTTTTTGTATCGCTATGTTGGACTCAAAAGTTACGGTTTGACCGCTGTGATCTGAAGGGAGATAATTAACGATAGATTTATCTAAATAGTCGCAGCAACAAAATACATTATCAATACATGAAACAGAAGTTGTTGTTGTTCGGGTTGGTTCCAAAAACACATTTGACAAATTGAATGATTTAAACAAATTCAATAATCTACTGGTATTTGAATTATTTTCTAAAATATTAATGTTAAAGTCTCCACAGATAATAACTGATTTATTACCAGTTGCAAGTTTAGCCAAAACATCTTCCATTACCGACTCAAATATAGAGAAGTTTTGATAATTTGGGGGTCTGTAAACGCACACTATAACATGCTTATCTAGCTCAACACAAGACAGTTCAACGCTATGTTCAACCGATAGTTCAACTATGTCTTTACGAGCTTTTGATTTTATACAACGTTTAATTAGGATTAGTGAACCACCACGCAGCATTGATTTTCGGTTAAAACAACTGGCCACATTATAATTCTCGTAATTAATTAACATTTCAGAATCTTTTAACCAATGCTCAGTTATGCAAATAATGTCAAACATTGTTTTTTCTAAAAACAATTCAATTTCCAATTGTTTGGAGTTAAATCCTTGAATATTTTGATGAAATAATTTCAAGGATTTCTGCTTAGCCCCTTTTCTACAGTTAACTATTGTAGTGCTAGAAAATACCTTTTTGTTTTTAAGTGGAACTATAGTATTATTGGTACCTTCTGTTGTCTTACAAACTAGTTTAAATTATCTGAGCTAACCACCTCAACATTAGTACTATTACTAATAGTGGTGCTAACTAAAGGTGACTTCGACATACTACTTATGTCTGGGTTAATAATAAAAGCTAATAGTCTAGCTATTTGACGTCTAAAACTAATCGGCAGATACACAGTATCTCTAGTCGACTTTAGCTTTTCAACAAAAATGTTGGTGTCAAAAAATACAAACTTGTCACTATGGTGACTTACTAAGAAATGCATGTAATTATTTAACATATGAATGTAGTTGTTTTGCGTATTTGACAATTGCTCAAAGTATGGGAAAGCACA
Source organism: Dasypolia templi (assembly GCA_963555695.1). Taxonomy (NCBI): domain Eukaryota; kingdom Metazoa; phylum Arthropoda; class Insecta; order Lepidoptera; family Noctuidae; genus Dasypolia; species Dasypolia templi. Next base: position 408,833 of record OY743148.1, on the reverse strand, counting down.
CAAAATTACTTTCTTGCAATTTAACTGTAGTAGTTTGGTGACACTATCAGTGATGTCATCTTTTGTTACATTAACAACAAAAGATGACATCACTGATAGTGATGACAAAGAGTACATTCAGTAAAAAAAAGGAAAGCAAAAAAGAGGTTATCCAACCACATTCAACTACATAATATTAAGACTTCGATTACTTACTTGACTTTTGTGTTTGAGAGTAACTAAAAGAGCTAAAAGAGACAAACACGGCAGTGAAGCGAGCTGGCTGCGCGTCGTCTGCGTGATAGGGATCAGGCAGGAGTGCTCTGGACTGGCGTGGTGCACTCCGGGCTCCGAGCACTCGTCACTCATGCGAATGTGTTATCTGCATCCGCCTGTTCCTCATACTATACTACCTCACATTATCCCAAGACGTGTCTTTTGTAACGCCTTTCTAGTTTGTTATTCTTAATCATCGCCCTGTCTGCTCCCCGAGGGCCCTATTGCGGGCGTGATTTGTTCGTCTTACTAGGACCTGCAGTAGGCACCTAAAAATACTTACGGCTGGTGTATATGGTGATGGTGATGAGGTCACCAGTATTTGTTCATCAATTTTTTTGTTTACTCCAGAATAGTGATGTTCGAATCGGTTTTGCTAAGAACTTGAGAACCTTCTACTTCTTTCCTTCCTATGACTTAGTGTAACAATGGTAATTCCAAAAAACTTATTCAAACACCATCGCCACACACGTTCGTCATATTTCTTGCGTAATATTTTATAATTACCTGTAGTAGTTTTGTCGATTTGCAAAAATCCCGTTTTACATTCGTTGTCCATGTTTTTACTTATATTACGAGTGATCAAGGAAAACCACTGTTTGATTAATTAATAACGTATATTTATGTATATTCTTAGTAGGTAAAACATTCTGAAGCGTTAGCATTAGTAGGTAACGCATCTAGCGCAAGAGGCTGTAGCTAATCGTGCTTGGTAATTAAACATTAGTCATGCCATATAAAACAAAGCACTGTTTGTTTTAGAAACTTCTTAAGCTACTAAGCATAATTATAAACCTTTCAGTTGTGAGGGTCTCTGTGAGCTGCACAAGTGCACACCGGCCAACTCTCTCTATTCACGCTCGCGCCACTTCGACAACCTACGTAGAGTGCTTCCATTACCGGATGCTATGCAATGTGGGGCTCCAAACAAACTTTAGTTAGGTACCGACGTGATCGTGCAACCCTCCCCTGCCCTACCTGATGCTTCTGTGTGTGGCGTACATTAGACACTCTGAGGACAGGTCTGCATTGCTATTGACAAACTTACTTTAGGTTGTCGAATCGAAAATTGCAAGTTTTATGTATTTTGGAAATGGGTCCTGTTTGGGTCTCATCATCGATCACCCGCAGCGCTGGTCCCAACGGTGTTCGAACCATGAATAGGTCTTCGAACATCTCGGCTATAAGTTGCGGTCCAGTAACGCCCTCAACACTTACGGGAAGGCCCTGGGCCGCGCTCATCTTATTGGTACATTTCCAGAAACTACGAAAATCGGAATTTGCGTGATGTGAGGCTAGGATGTCCATTTTAATGACCTCTTATTTTGACACCAGTTCAGTTTCCCTTTAAAAACTTTCCGCACTTCTATCATATCATCTTACAAAGTAGTCTATCATGGTCGGCCGTGCCAGTCCCAATATAGTAAACTTAGCCCGCACCTCCCCGTGCACTCCACGAACGTGCCTGAGTATGGCGGTAAACCTACCATACTCATCAATTACTCACGATCGTGATCCAAACATAAAATTGAATCACTAAACCGCGAAATGCGCGTAAACTATACTCCGTTTGATTTAGGTAGTTAACTAAAGGTAAAAAAAACACGTGATTCATAGGTGCTGTGTGCACCTAGTATTACACACTTTAAAATAATTTTATTTATTGGACTGGGCTACAAGCATCACCAAAACCTATCACACGCACTTGTAACGAAGAAATTTTAGGTTATAGTATAATTACTAAGACACAAAAAAGTTAAAAGTTTCACATGGTTTTGTGCCACTATGTCATTTTTGAACGGATCTCTGGGCCATGTTTATTTTACATATTTAAACCTATTTATCAATATCTGTTTATCTTCTCACGGTTTGTGCCAGTTGTACTCTTCAATTTGTCTAATTATCTGTTTTTTTGTAGGTTAGAAACCCAAACTTTTTGGGCTCTTTACAATAGACAGATTACAAAATTCTGCAAACATCAAATAATTAATTAGACATCTAACAAAAAAAAATACTCAAGCAGTAACATTTACGAAGAGTAGCTTTAGTATAAATGATAAAGTTTAACAAACATGAATAAAAGAGGAACCTATAGTAAGTATCTATAATAATTTTAATTTGGTTATAAAGTTTCTGAAACAAGGAAAGTGTCATCTATAAAAAAAAGTTTTTACGATTTGTTTACCTTTAGTTAATTATTTCAGTAGTGGTGGCCCAGTGGTAACGGCCGGCCGCGACTTACGAGTTGTAGGTCGTGGGTTCGAGCCCAGACAGGCGCTTTACTAAGTGTTAATTATTTTATCATCAATGCTCTCAAAACGATGAAGGAAACATCTTGAGGAAACCGGCATGTCTTGAATATCTAGTAGGTACCCCTGACGGTACCGCGGTAGGTACCCCTGACGGTACCGCGGTAGGTACCTACTACCTATGCCATTTATCTATCCATTGTGCGCGCAAGCAAGGGAGTATACTCGTTGTTGACCACTGAGGCACTGACCACTGAACACTAGTGAGCACGGCCGGCCGCACGCGCGCCTGCCCGCTGCTGATAACTTGAATTAGGTCGCCAGTTGTCACTTGTTGACTGTCGCACTTCTTTATTACGACGAGGGTTGTTTCAAACTTCAACATTAAAGGTTCGTACAAACAGGTGGGACGAGACAGCGCGCAGCGGTGCCTTTGTGCTACACTGTCGCATCGCGTCTGTTTGTGGGAGCCTTAAAGTGGTTACGTTCTTGACAAATACCTGTTTGATAATAGAGGACCTTTGATTTAATATATTCAGAATATTCGTTCATTACCAGAGTCGTCGTTAAGTTCATGGAAACATAAGCGACTGCATAATCAGCCTATTATGTCCCGACTGCTGGAACACTGACTCTCTTACATTCTTTTACATTGACAAGTTTAAACGCACATGTTATTCACTACCTACTTATCTATTTAATAAAAATTACCAGACACATATAGTAAGTAAATCAATTTGCTCATAAAGTGGCTCTTATTATAAAAATAATGTAATTTCAAAGAAGGCATAGTAAAGTTAGATAATCGCGAAAATCTGTTAAGAAGAGACACGCTTTTAAAGTTTTTGGGTGGGGATTATTCCTGTCCTTGTCTCGCGGTACGGACAATGTACTGCGCAAGTATGAAGTTACATAGTCATGACGTCACTTCTATGATAGTGCTGTCCTTGTCTAACATTTATTTTAAAACGTTTATAACTTGGCTGATTTTAAGCTTTTACACCTTTTGCAATATTATTTGCACTATTTTAATATTGAATTAAATATCATTTACTAATCGCATTAGGTAATTCGTTTTAAAAAAAAACAACACAGTTGCTCATAAAGTGGCTCTTATTACACCGCTTTTAGTTCATAGTGCAGTGTATTAAACACTCGTGCTTTTTACTTTACATTACAGCACTCGTGTTTTAGACTTCACTTTTTTTTCTTTCATCTCCGTAAAGAGTTTTTATGTCAAAATACAATGGATATTTTTATCATCTCCGACATATACCCAAGAAAATCAAAACAACGAAATTATTAATAATACCAATATCATAACACAAACTGTAAAAATGCCAACGAGAATTGTACTTTCACTAATTGTTTCAATAATTAAAGATAATAACAATACGAGTCTTTTTTTTTCCTCGCAAGTGTGTTGAAAAACGTCGTGTGACACGCGTGTGCATTGATCATAACCCACTCGGGTCCCTTATCGAATAAAACCGCCTCGGGGGTAATGACCAAAAGAGCACTCTTGTATCACAATGTACTAATATTAAAGTGTTTGCAGCTTGAGATCGATGAACTTTCCGTATCTTATTCATGCTTATAAATTTCATCAGGTTATTTTATTTGGTCAACAAATCAACATGAATTTGTATTTTATAATTATTATTATATTAATTTCGTGCCACTTCTTTAAAATGCGAACGCAAGGCGCAATAAAAATCCGCGAGCCATTTTTCCCAAACATCTCAATCTTTTACAAAATATTCCCTCTTAATTAAAAACGTTGCATAAAGTTAAACGATGGCGACGTTTGAACGTCAAAATGTATGATTAAACAGTCGCTAATCATTACCTAACTTTTTGCAACGTTTATAAATAAGGGGGATTATGTTTATGGTGGTACATGTAGGTACATATTTACTCATTTACTTTGCCTCGTAAGTACGAGTATGTTGAAAATCGTCGACAGATACGCGCGACGCGAGGTTTGTATAATAGTCATGGATTATGATTACCTATTATTTTTCATTATCAGTACACTCTCGGCTTGTCTGGGGCTGCAATCCTGCCTCAAGTGTAATGACAAACTTTGCCCACTTGTAGGAAAATGTACCTACTATTATTGTTTAGCTGAGCGAGCAGCACGCGGTGACTCGACTTTTGTTGTAGGTATTTGAAATAGACACCTACTACTGGAGGAGTGCATGTGACATCACACTCGTGAGTCGTGTGTCCAGTGCTAGTGTCAATAACATTACCAACATGCTCGCGTGTTTGATTCAGTCATTTTGAATGAAATACCGAAGGCTTGTCGATATTATGATTAACATCAGCGGGTCACTAGGCGTCGTCAGCTAGCTCTCGACTTCGGGCATCTTACTTATTTGAATACCGCTCTATACATCAATTAGTCGGCCTTGAACGGCCATCAGCGTGTTGTCCAAGCACTTAGCGTCCGCGTGGTCCAATGTAACTACAAACCTGCTATCGGCTTGCATAAAAACATCGATCAAAGATTGAACAGCGAGAGATATTTACGTCACTTAGTTACTGTTACGATTGAATACGAGTATGTACATGTATACGATTTTATATGTTTACGATTTGATCTCTGTGTTGTTCATCGGTCGGTTCATTGCTATGTTTCTTTCCGTGTTATTTTTCGCCGTTTTTTATATTTGGCAAGCCACTAGTTTTTTCAAGAACAATTCTAAATATAAGGTTCCGCTCGGTGTAGGGGCTTTTGTCTGGTTTTTGTGAGATTCGTCGAACTGAGAAAATAATAATGTAGTTAGTCGAGGCAGCAGGTGTATGTGACGCATAAGTTCATCGCATTCTTTGTCATACACCTACATACTGTGGTCAGTGCAGCAGGTGCCAGGTGGACAGTTTGAATAGGTAATGCTTTATCCGCGCTCACGTTCGGATTCCGATCGCCCGATCGGAGCGGCGATGGCGGGAGGAAATTCTCTGAATATCAATATGTAGGCTAGTGGCTCTTAACAACTGTATGTTCCTACTGAGACACGTGTTATACTATTTAGAGCTTTCGTTAGCCTGGTTTAGAACAACTGAACTTGCTTCTTCTTCTAGTATGCCCTTCTTTACATTATTAGAAGCAGGTAAAAAGTAATATGCCAGAAGTCGAAACAGACCAAAAATAATGATGGATGGAGAGCAAAAAGTAAAAAGATGATACATCTAGTCCTAAAAGAGACGAGATTCCCTGAATAAATCGGGATAAGAAGTCCCTCTCTGCCGTATCTATTTCTGGGTACATGCGGCACTACCCGCCCAGGTTATCCACAGCTTAGCTGGCCTTAGTCTGCAATAGTGACTGAAAACTGACAAGCTAGCTGCTAAACGAACCAGGAAAACTGTTCCACCATAGTCCAGTTTACCTATACTAGTACGTCGTACGGAACAGAGTCAATGGAATCCGTTTCGTACCGTCCGATCATACCGAATTGAATTAGTGACATAGGTAAGTTGCTAATTCTCATTGCCGATTGAAAACTATGTTCATAAATTTGATATGTTGATATATTTATTTGGTGAATAAACGTGCTTAAAAAAACAAAGACGGGCCCGTGTATGCCGGATGCATCGAGACAGATGGGCCAGACGTCGAAACGCAGCGGAGACGCGGGAGCCAGAAGTAGGGCGTCGCCGATGGAGGCTCAGGAAACGCTGGCGTCATGACCTAGAGGCGTTTATGAAAGATTGGCCGGAGCTGGATGTGGGGGAGACCTTTGCCCAGCAGTGCGAACATACAGGTAAAAAAAAGCCTACCTAGTATGTTTATGCGCTGCTACCACCAAGCACCATGTCTGTTGACCCGTTACTTTACGGTGACACTTTGAGCCACGGTCCGAGACTTCTAATCCTATCATATAAGTAGATATACATACGTTTAGAAGTCCAGTCAGTATGTGTGGTAGGAGGACGCCTAAAATCTGTTTACTTACCTCCTATTCCACTTTCGTTGAAGAGTGTCTTTAAGGAAGTTAATAAAAAAAAGTGTCAATATCGCTAACTTCAACTAATTAGATCGTTTTTTTTTATGTAAGGACTCCCCAAACGAAACGCCCTGAACGAAGCCGTACAGATTACAGATCAGGTAAATGAGCAATTGACGTCGACGGCCGTCTGCCACCAGTCCCAGTGTCGCCGCCGGCTGACACCGACGCCGACAGTCCGTGACATCTTGACTTGCTTCGTAATTGCACAATAGTATTATAGCAATGTAATTACTAACTTTGTTTAATCACCATTTGGCATTGTTTAACACAGCGCGTAAGTATTATGTATGTCCCCACACAAGGACAATATAATCTGTGCGATATGATAGACGTGTCGCGTTCTTATTCATTAGCCGTAACTTTGCTTAGCCAGCTCTTTGTGCATCTGCAGCAATCTGCAGCACTTTATTGTTGTGAGCAGAACTCTTCAGAGCGCGCTTCAATCTTATAATAAATACAATAGATGAAGTAGACATAATAATCCGGGTATCTGTTATCTTCTTCGATATGTCGAAAACTTTTGACTTTGTGTCTCATAGATTGTTACTTTCGAATTTAGAACCATACAGTATTCTAGGTCCGGCCCTTAGTTTGCAGGGTAAAAAGCAATGTGTAGAGATTCCAAGTATGACTGTCGATAAAGAACTGAAGGGAATAAGGGCTCTTTCAAAATGCAACAACTCTGGTGTACCATATGGGAGAGTTAGGGGTATATTATATTTATATCTTCCGTAACTCATACCCAATCCATGCACATTATTTGCGGATGACATTTCGATTATTATGAAATCACCAATTAATACTGACATATATAATTACAGAATTGACATAATATAATTGAATCAACAATTTATTGGTTATGATTAATTAATTTGCATGTATACCTACACAAAAAAAAACATATTTAAAGAATGCAACAAAGGACAATGCCAGAAACTCTATAGACCTTTGCCCCACTCAAATCAAAAAGTCATTTACAAGCCTGCAATATGCAGCATCTTAAAGCTTGTTTATTACTGCTAACTAAACATTTGTCCTAATGTCTGTAGAACTTGCGGATTCTGTTAAAACCTAAGAACAAAATTGACATTGATGCAGTGCAGGTGCAGTTTATGATTGTTAAAAAGCGATTTAAACAACATATAGGTACGTTACGCATTATCATAATTAATATAATCGTGATATGAGTTTTTGTTTTACAGGTATTTAATACTTTTTTTGTTGTGTATCATGCGCAATAGGAAATTCAGGGGTTGCTTTCCTTTTATCATTGATTTTTAATCGGCAAGTTCTACTGAAAAACAGTGTATTATGAAAAGTCCTATAATCATTACAACTATTTTCACTAACTGACATTTCCTGTAAATAGCTGGGGCAGGATCTGGCATTGTCATTTAACGAATCCGTTTATGTTCTTTTATTGACTCTTCAATGCGGCCTTATGCTATGGGCTGACTCAACAGACGCAGATAAAGCCTTTCGTGTATACAAAAAATGCAATGGAGTCATTTGTGGTATTCCACCATGGGAATCTTGCAAACCATTGTTTTTAAAACTAAAACTCCTTACATTAGCCAGTATGTATATTTTAGATTTATGGATATTTGTAATTTGAAAACATTGTAAAAGCCAATTATTTTTAAAAGAGTAGCGTGGAGTTTCTTGCCGGCTCTTCTCCATAGGAAACAACCAATTGGAACCGTGCATCTAGCTCTCGAGGTTAAAAAGTTTTCATATAAGTTTATGTAAAATATAATATTTTGATTTAGAATGTGCGAAATTCGTCCGACAGCACTTTAACCTGTTTAAAAAGGCTCAAGACCGTTGCCCTTAAAAAGTTAGAGATCCAGATATAACAGTTTTGCCTAGGGCACCACGGACTTCTCCGTGTTAAAAGAACTGTTATCATATGAGTGGACGTATCTATAACAAAATACCAAAGAACGAAGAACTAAGTTATCATTATGGCTGCTGGAAAAACGATTTTACACTTAACGTACTTATTATTTATAATTTATGCTAATTAAATAATCTGTTTTAAATCAACGTGACGATAACTAATAATATATGTATGATTGGTTATCAGATTAATGAATAATAGAAACAAGCATGCCATTGGACGTATGCATTTAAAAAAATATCGTTATGTATTGCATGTCAAATGTCTGACTATGTAGGAGGACATAAAAACTTAAAATTACTTACTCTAACTAAGACTTTACTTACAATAGGTATTGTATAGGTATCGTGTTGCTGTATCCATACCTATTGCAAATAAATTATTATGAGGATAACAAAAATAAATGATTTTGATGAAAGTTTTATAAATTTATTTACACAAATTATATTTCTTTTTTATTATTAATAATGATAATTAGAAAAAAAAAGGTTTGTGTTGATAGTATCTGCTATGGAAAATGGCGCGTTGGTTTTGTTTCTTTCATTATAGGCAGTGGCAAAATCGCTAAACCACCTAAAAAAAAATAGGCTGTAATGTTAATTAAAAAATGTTTATTAAAAAAAATCATTGTTTATAGACATAAAAACTCTTTGGGAAGGTTTAAAAATATATAATAAACACGAATTTATAATCAGCTGAAGTCTGAACCTAAATGTGGTACCCCTTGAGTCACTTTACATATGTATATGAATAAAATATGTTCTACACACTTGCTGTGTAGAACATATTTTATTCAACACTTGCTCTTTTTAGGTCTAAAATTGTTAATAGTTTTGAGTATATGATGGATCTCTTGTCTTATAAACAAATATTCGTAGTGGATTGGTATGTCCTATCTCGCACTTGATTCGTTTACTTATTCTTTAGAGACATGGGAACTTGACCTACTTACATATTTCAGTCAAGGTTTTTCACAATAGTGTGCAAACGCAGCCTCGGCGGGCGCCCGTCGGCGTCGCACTTTTTGTATCCATTACAGTACGACATAAGATGACGCTGTCGTAGTATTACTTGTGAGTTACGCAGCTTAGCACTTACGTCTCAAGGTGCACAGCGTTAACTTTGTTCGACTTCATCATTACACACTTTTGTTAGGTATTAGGTATTTATAATGCACTTGTGCGTGGGTTCAACGGGCTTGAACCAACATGTTTTGAGCTCACGTCGCTGGCATCAACGAATCAAGCGCTTGATTGGGGTCCTATTATAAGTGCTTGTTCGTGCCGAGTGCCGCCTGAGCCCGACCGGTTTCCCGTCGCTGCTAATGATTCCAAGAAGTGGCTGAACAGTGGCGGCGGCTCCCCGACCACGTCACTCTTTGTTTAGACACAAAGAATGCGTCCAGTCACCTGATTCTTGAGTTTCGACCGGCCGACCTGGCCGACGTGGCCGAGTGCGAAATGTAACTACACTTATTTGCACCAGCACGGCGCTGTGCACGACAGTTACACGTATTAGATAGTACTACATAAATTAGAACTAACATAAACATCTCTGGCGAGAGTCAATTGTCATCGAAAAACGTGTCTACTCAGGCGAGAACTTGAGTCAAACTCAAATCGTTTATAAAATATGACTATACTAATATCTATACATAAATGTGGAGACGTGTCTCATCATCATAATATTTTATCTGCTTAGAAATTAGTTACATAAATAAGGTGTGAACAAACTTTGTGATCCCTGTACAATCTACCTTAAATTAGGCATGCAAATAATGAAAATAAATATAATAAAAAATGAACTCGTTAGTCAAATTAAAATTGTCGAAAAATTATAAAAGAAAAAAAATATATATTCCGAAAACACTTCTAATGCAAAGCTGTATAGCTACAATTTTGTATTAGGTTCCTTTAAGGGCTTCTGACAGTCCCTTCTCTAGTTCTATTTTGTGACACCGTTAAAAAGATTTGTTTATTTTTCCTTACAAAAATTGCCATTTCCAAAATGTATAATGCCGGAAATGTTAACACTTTTAGGGATTTAAACATAGGTACACAACTGTCTGCCATTTTCAGGCCACACATTGCCCTTATGCAGCATTTTTTTTTTTTGGGTGGGAAATCATCAAATGACTTCTTCCGCTCTGGGTGGAACGGGAGGACGTGTCAGACTTTTACTGACTAAAACCCACCCGTGTTCCTTCAGTTGCCTGTACCAGGGCCACGGTTTTCTCTTTATAATTACCCGCGACCCTGAGGCGTCGGCCCTATCAGACCCCGTCACTTTGTGCTGACATCTCTTTGAGGCGCGCGTGGAACACGACGCGCCGTCGACCCGGGCCTGGTCCTTACCGGACGGCGAGCTACCCGTTGCTCACCGTCCGCAAGCCCGCGCCTACGGTGGCCGGGAATCTGCAGGCGGCTCCCGACGCCCTGGGCGTCTCCTGCGGCTGCTAGTGGGGGCGTAAGGGCGCAAGGCTCTCTCCCTCACGTGCTCCGCCTCCTCCTTCGCGAGCATTACTGCTTCGCAGAAGGAGGTGACGGCTTTCCATTCCCTCTCGCTCCGTGCCATGGCCTGGACCGGGGCCGGACGGAGAGATCGCCGCCGCCAATCGCCTCCGCGAGGACACTGCGGTGCTCCGCCCAAGCTGGGCATACCTCCACCGTATGCTCCACCGTGTCCTCCGGGCGATCCACACAATGGTGACACCCAGGCGTTTCCTCCCGCCTTATGCGAAACAGGAACCTCCCGAAACAACCGTGTCCGGTGAGGACCTGTGTCAGGCGGCAGTTGAGGACGCCGTGGCGCCTCTCCAACCACTCCTCAAAGAGGGGACTTACCGCCGCTATTGTGGCGTGCCCAGCACTGGGTTGCGACAATCGTACCCTCCATGTCGCCATGAGATCCCGCCGGAGCTCTGTCCGCTGTACCCATACGTGCGCGAGGGCTTTTGCCTCCAGATCCCATGGCGACAATCCGGCAAAGAGGCTCGACGCCTCGCAGGAGACTGTGCGGTATCCCCGGACCAGCCGGATGGCCATGACCCTTTGGGAGGCCTTAAACACTTGTTCTCTCAAACTACAATTACCCCAGAATACAATTCCAAATCGCAGAATTGATGCTACCAAACCATGGTAAGCTACCAATGTTGTAGTTGCACTCACTTTTTTAGTCAAGTTGAATAGCACGTATGCAGAAGTGCTTAGTTTTTTACACACCTCTTCGGCTTGGGGTTTCCATGTTAACTGACTGTCTATCAATATTCCTAAAAATATTGCTACTTTGACTTTGTCAATTTTCCAACCGTCGCATTCTCGAGACCGTATTGCAGGATGTTGGTTCGTCGTGTATAATTACTTGTAGTAGTACCGAGCTCCAACTGTAAGAGACAGCATTAGGAAATGAACAGCATCCGTAAAGTAGGTACAAGAACGCAGAAACAAATGATAATTAAAATCGCAGGAAATGTTGAATACTCGTAGTTACTAATTGAAGGGAAACCCAGAGACTTTGCCGTTGTGCTTGTGCCTATTCGAAGTAAAACTCGCGGCTGCGATAACTTGTATACGTACACACATTACAGAATAGCGAATATTTTGTACATATTTTAGAAGAGGCAAACATGATCGTCTGAGTATTCACTAGTATTTTCCTAAGTACATTTAATTTTTACAAGAGATTGGAATTATACAATAATTCTGTTGACTGTGTTGCAGAGTAGGATAATGCACATGTAGATAGGTACCTCAAGTGCGATGAAGATCCGATACAAGTTATGACTAATATTGCCCAATGATTTTGCCGATATCTTGCAAGCATACATTACAGATAGAATGTTTCGAGTAAGGCACGAGGATGCCTTTTCTGATCTAAGAATTATTAAAGCTGGCGTGCCTCAAGGTAGTGTGCTGGGTCCAGTCCTATACATGCTGTACACGTATGATATGCCAGAGCTGGAAAATAATACCATCGCAACCTTCGCGGACGACACTGCCATTATGGCTACAGGGTCAAGCCATACGGAAGCAATCAAAAAGGTACAAATCGCTGTAAATGAAATTCATGACTGGGCACAAAAATGAAGAATCAGATTGAATGAATCGAAGTCACTACACATTGATTTCACCAACAGGAATTGTGATTACCAACCAATCTTCATAAATGGCCAACAAGTGCCATACGCAAATACAGCCAAATACCTTGGCATAACGCTTGACGCAAAACTGCGCTGGAAAGCGCACGTCAAAAAGAAAAGACAGGAACTAGACATGCGTTTTAAAAATATGTATTGGTTGATTGGACGGGGTTCCTGCCTATCGATACATAACAAAATTTTAGTATATAAGCATATTCTTATGCCAATATGGACATATAGTATCCAACTGTGGGGCTGTACTAAGCCGACCAACATCAAAATTATACAAACATTCCAGAATAAAGTACTCAGGAGTATTGTAAATGCGCCCTGGTATATAAGAAATGACGACCTCCACCGTGACCTAAAAATGGAACCCGTCACCAATATAATCAAAAAATTTGCTGAGGCCCATGAACACCGACTCCATCGACATGTGAACATCGAGGCAATTCAGCTGTTAGACCAAGCAAATATAGTGCGAAGACTAAAACGAAGTAAACCTTTTGAGTTAGTGTAGTGTAAAGTGTAGAAATAATAGTGACAGTGACACACAATAACACATGAACAAAGTGTTTATATCATTAATTATCAGACTCTAAGAAAGTGGAACGGACTTGAGTAATGTTCAATCAGCACTTTTCTAAGTTTTAAAAATTATCACGTAACAAATTAAGTTAGATTAAAATTGCTTATTAGTCGTATAGGCTAGATTGTAATCAATTATTAAGAACCTGGTTCTTTTTAATAAAGTATTTATATTACGGGCGCCGTCAGTTGGGACTGGTCATCTCTTAGCTGCCACGGCTTATTTTAATAATTAATTAGCTGGATTGTTTTTAATTATGTTTTGATGCACTCTGGACGCTTTTAACGTGTACGGTTTTTTGTACATCGTGCTCACTTATAGTGTCAACATTAATCGATGTGACTAAGATATATGTAAAAACATTATTATTTAAAAGAGTGTCCATGGAGTTTCTTGTCCGTTCTTCTCCATAGGTACCTACTGCGCTTTGGAATGGGCAACTAGCTTCATATTTCTGACTGACCGACTCCTTGACAATTCAAAAGTGCCTGTAAATGGTTTAATTGAAATAAATGATTTGAGTTTGAGTTTATTATATAATATTATGAATTCGAAAGTAACTCTGTCCGTATGTTACCTTTCCACGCCTACGCCACTGCACGGATTTCGATGAAATTTTGGCGCGGAGGTAGGTGACATCCTGGGAGAGAACATAGGCTTACTTGTTGTCCCGGTAGCACGTTTGCGTACGATCATTTCGGGAACAAATAAATGTACTTCTTTACTTACAGTAAAAAAATCAAATCATAAAATATTAAGAAGGTTATACAATACTACGCTAGTGCTTACAGGTTATGTTCAGTGGTGTAGACTAGCAGGTATATGTAGACAGGGTGGATTTGTGAGACGGTACCCTACCCTTACGGCCCCGTCTCAAAATTCCACCCTGTGGCGTTAGTTACTTTGTGGTTATTTCATACCGTCTGGAAATCATAACAATGCCTAATAGTTTGCCCTTGGTAAGGGGATTATTTACCGGACGGCCAAAAGGGCCCTGGCCCGGGGCGGCAGGCTGCGAGATGCGGAGCAAGCACCTCGTGCTCAGAAATGTGCGCCTTCCTTTTTGACTATAAATGCCTAAAGTAATTAATAAAAAATCGTTTCCGTTCATATCCCTATGCGAGAGCGATGGTCAGCTAGAGACGATGCTTGTTCCAGCCTTTATAAAGATAAAACGTGACTCTGCCCACTTAAAAGCTTTAGTTTAAAATGAAGCCATGGTTCATCTTCATTCTCAGCCCACATCAACACACTGCTGCATTTTATTTTATAATAAAAAGTTTTTGCTTTTTTCCGTTAATTAATGGGGCGGCAAAACCATATAAACCCAGAGCGCTGAATCTTAAAATTCGCCACTGCTAATGCATAAATCACTGCTCCAGTAGTGGGGGAACCCAAAGTTAGAGCATGTCAAAGTTGTAAATCGAACCCGATCCCTTTTGTAACAAAGCATCCTATATTTTTATTTTACACCGAGCGGCAGTGATAAGGGTCAAATACTGCAAAGTGCAAATACATAACTATGTTCACAGCATTTGATCTGCACCACCTACACTACACGATACTCCATAGATCGGTTAGTGCAATAAAACAGGGTTCTGTTTTTGTAACAAAAACCGGTTCAATTCTCGGCGCGGAAAGGTAGACGCCTTAAAAAATATCCGTTTTATCATTAAAATCTAGGTCATGATTCCTTTTACCCCATTTTCCCTACAAACGGATTTTGCCGTGTTTGAAATCCCATCTCAAGCACAAAAGGGATCGGGTTTGATTCCTGGCTCTGGCAGCAGCTTTTTCAATAAACAAAAAACGTAATTTAATTTTACTTCAACATTGGAAAATTTCCTTTGACCCTCAAATCAAGTAAAGAAAGGTTTGACCACGTCGCCAATAAAATAAACCAATAGTTTAGAATTTACACAAAAAATCATGTTCATTAACTATTCTAAAAGGAGGAGGTTCTCAATTCTCTACTACGACAACATCGCTCTGTCCTGCCTTAGTGTATATGGCAGGCAGTGAAGGATGGAAACACACGTTCAGGGACCAGCACTCCAGCACCTGCGGTCAAACATGTCATCAGTCTTTCTTCAGATACAATTTTAACCATAACACCGCCGCCGCCGGTATAAACTGGTGCAAAATCATTTTGTGATGTCTCTATTTTCCTTAGAGGCTAGATTTGAACTGTTTATAATTTGTCGTTTTATAGAACATAAATGTAAAACATTTTCCGTACTTTGGGTACTGTTACTTTATCTTTGTTCGTACCGCCAACAGCTGAACGTGGAACTTTGCCCGTGGAAGTTATTGAGTAGATGCATGTGAGGCGCCGCCTCTCGGCAATATTGCCAATTGTTTCGGAATATAGGTCGGTAGGTACATTTCAGCATTGGTGTGTCTCAGTTGTTTGAGTGGTGGTGGCAGCTATGAGCCGCACCATCGCGTGTTGCCGTGTCGCTGTCGCCTGTGTCGTGTCGTGTTGCTACGTTGCTCCGCATGTGACGTCAGCGGTCAGACCGCCGCCGCCACAGTACACCGGTGCGTGCTGCGTGTGCGTGCGGATCGGTCTGACCCGCGGCTCAATATCTTCTTAGCCGGTTACAAAATATTTATTTAATTAAACAACCAAATCTTTCCCACGTGAAGATATAAAAGCACAAGCTTTGTCATGATAAATTAATTTCATTACATTCAGTTGACAACTGCAGTTAAATGGCTCCAACGATATCGTGCTTGTTACCGGGCCGATGTCATCGTCGTACACGTACGACGTACGGAATTGGTCCAATAGTGGCTATTGAAAGCCATTCAGCGGACAATTCATTGTTGTATTTCGATTGAGGTTGGAAGAGTGGTCCAACACCAGCCACTCGCTGGCCGTGAAGAAAATATGGTTTAAGGAACTCGTAGAACATGTGAATTTGAGTTTATCAATATAGTCAAGGAATGCAAAGTTGGAAACGGCACTTGGTAGCATGACGTCAGTCATGCGAGTGTAAACAGTTCACGCGCGGCGTGCACTGTTTACACTGGTGCTCCTTCATTGCACTCTGAAGTCCAGCAGAACGACAGATTGCGTAGTGTTCGGCAGGTGATTGAACTTTCTCCGTTCGTCCCTTTCCTGTATGAAAGCGTGTTACGGGCTTCTTGTCTAGACGTGCAGAAAAAGCAACTAAACGTTTTTATGTTTGTTGGCGATGTGCTAACATTAATGTTATATACAATATCTACTTCACGATGATGAGTTCCAAGTGATTTCTGAAGCGCGCCGCCCGGGAGCAGGACATGGGACTCAACGTTTTGTGACACTCTTACTCAGTGTAGTCAAGGGTGCGTTTGGCGTGCCAACGCGGCTCAGTGGCGGTGTGAGAATGTTTCACCGTTCACGATTAGCAAGCCAACCGGTTCTGGCAACGGTGACTGGAACGAATAGTTGCACAATTTCCGTGAAGACAGTACAGCCGAAGTGATTGCCCCTGCAAACCTGCTTCGCTTGATATTAGCGTCAGTGTCGACGACCAGTCTCTTGGTTGCGACGCTGCACCTCACAACAAAACTCTAAACTAACACTCACAGAAGACTCATTTGTTTAAGTGCTCTGAAATGCGTCTTGAGAATGCAGACCGGTCCGGAATGAACGCCCTGTCAAACCAAAGAAGAGAGTGCAAGACATAAGTTATATGCGGACGGACTGCGCCAGTATATTTCCTTTATCAGTATCTCTATGCAGTATAAGTTATCCGTTCGTGTCATGATACATGGCAACAGGCACTGGAAGAACTGTTCCGTAATGAGTACATTTAGTTCTCAGTTACAGTTTAGTTCATTCCTGGTTTCCACAATTACTATTCTTTAAAAATAACAATCTGTGAATTTGCAGATTCGCGTTATCACAGATATGTGGGCAAGGAACGTAGGAATATTGTCATTGTGGTCTTTGTGGTCGCTCTGAACGGTTGACACTTCATTGGACTGCCGCGCCGCGTGGGTATGGCGGGCGGCGGGCGGCGGGCGGCGGGGGACGCACTACATCTTATTGTACTACTCTCGCTCCTTACCCATTAACGTATGACGGTATGACACACTGTCGCGTGGCGAGGTCGTCGACCCGGGCACCCAAATCTTAACAATTGCATCCAGACAGAAACTTCCACCAAAAACACTATATCGATTTTCCTGTCGAAGTCCTGGTATTAAGAAGAAGGTCCGGAATTCCGCTTCCGTCCGGGTCCGTCCGGGTCCGCTTTACCTTAGACTACATAACTGAAAGATTCCAACTATTGGCTTTTGCACAAATGCGTTGCGTTGACCCTGAATTAGTTTGCAATACAAATCCCTCAATGCAAAATACGATATTTAACAGTCATTTGTGGATCGTTCGTTATGTGATCCTTTCGGGATTGTATTCAATCGTAAAAGGATACTTTATCGTAAACCAAAACATTATGCGGCCTTCAGGTTCAGGCGAGTGTTCAACTTAGAAGCATTATTATTTGGCAGGGTAAGCATAAGCAGGCGTACTTTGTAAGTAGGGTGACGTCAGGCCTCAGAAGCCGATCGAACGCTCTCGACCTCGACTTCGGCACGCACTGGACGAATTCGCTCGAAACACTTGCAATCAGCTTTGTTGTTTACTTCGTCACACTCGACCTCACCCATGCTACTGCACATACACACTGATGAACCTCCTACGGCGCTGGCGCCGGCGCTGCGTGCGGATGCCTCGTGAGGTTCATGACCAAACTACCTAGTCTAGTTCCTAGTTAGTAGTTATGTGTTTGGTCTGGGACTGCACTAATTTAATGTGTACACATTATAATGTAGGCTGTGGTAGCCGCTCGCGGCTCGTCGGCGGGGGCGGAACTTACATTTGGGCGAAGTGTGATGAGACCAGTTATTAATAGCTGAAGACTGCACTAATCCGATTGCTGTTCTGCTTTCGAATGTCACGGCGTTATATATTATAAGTTTCCATCCACGTAGTTTATTGTTATTAAGGTTTGAAAAATTGGTAAATCCACCACTGAAGCAAGTACATGCATACTTCCTTCAGTGGTGGATTTACCAATTTTTCAAGGCACTTAAGTTTTTACCGCCTGATTTAAAGCCAATGGTAAGTTCGTAGATTATTTTTATAATCCAATAATTAGGTTAAAATTGCACAAGAAGTAGTTTTTTGGTATATTTTTGAGCTCATCAAAGTTCAATAAGGCGCGGTAATGTATCCTCAGTGGCGGACTAAGACTGTCGAGAGCCCGCACAGTGGGCTGGATTTCAGCTTTCATAGCCTTATAATCTTAATGTTTCAAGTGTCGACTTTGAAAGACCAATTATTAAATATATCATAATTATGGAATAACATAGGAAACAGCAGTAATAGATTTTTTTTCTTGCAAAATTTGTATGGAGTTGGTAAGAAAAATCGTCAAGAAATGGTAATTAACTAAAAAAAAATACTTAAAAAACTTTAAAAATTCATACGTAAATATGAGTTGCTTTATTGACTTATGCAGAAATGTAAATGTAATTAGAACGAACATTTTAGAACCCCTGACCCCGCCTCCTGTAACCCCCCCCCCCCCCCCTACCGCTCGGAAAGGTTGAGTTTGCTTTTGAATGTTCATTCAGTACGTAGGAGTTCTTGTGTCCACTTAAGAAGAAACCATGAGAATGAAGAGAATGTAGGAAGCCAGAGCTAGCGAAGCGAGATTTTAGCACAACAGCTCGCGTAGGTTAGAGGTTTTATTTTGACTATAAATGCAGAAACAGTTACTTGTCGACAGATATTCAGAAAAGCCTGGAGAACATTATAATGTTCATTCGATAAACGTACTAGAATAATCTTAATTACGCTTACCAAGTGTGAAATAAAATTTCTGCAATTTCGCTTTCTTCTTACACCACGTGTGAGCAGAGGCGGCTTATTGTTGGAGGCCGCGAACCGGTGTTTAAGAATAGAATACAGAACTTTACGGTACCGTTGTACAATGAAAGGGAACAGGGTAATTTTATCGGAAAGATATTGTGTAGACTGCAACACATCAGACAAGTGTCTTACAGAAATAAGCAACACATCAGACAAGCGTCTTACAGACGGTATAAAAAAATCGGTCCCCAAATTTGCCGCCGAAGGCTCGAGCCTACTCAGCCTGCTGGTAAATCCACCACTGACCTACTTACCTATGGACCGATAGTATTTAGCATAAGGCATACGATAGGTTTGCTGGTGCCCTCCCGCTCTCCCGCTCGCACACGTCTTGCCTCTGGCAAACATTATGGAGTCACATCGAGGACGTATATTTTGTGAATTGTGAGTAACTGAATGGAGATGTTGTTAATGTTTTCCTTGATTATCAGCTGAAAAAAACTTACTATCTACTAGCTGCGCCCCGCGGTTTCACCCGCATACATCTCGATCCCGTGGGAATATCGGGATAAAAAGTATCTATGTGACATCCAGGTTATAAACTATCTGTGTGCCAAATTTCATCCAAATCCGTTCAGTAGTTTTTGCGTGAAAGAGTAACAAACATCCATCCATACTCACATACTTTCGCGTTTATAATATTAGTAAGGATTAGTATTTAATTGTTCTTGTTCCATGCCTACATGGTGATTAGCACCAGGTAAAATAATATTGTTGCTTGCTGATTAATTGTGTGATGTAATCGCGCTTGTTTGACCGCGGTCTTGCGATTTCCCTTAGTGGAGAGCGTTTATGGTTAAAGAAATTTGTTAAGGATTTCACGTACTTGAGAACATTTGTGTTCGATGAATACAGCTCTTCAGTGGAGCCACAGAGTACATAATAGTACAAGGCGAAGCTACTGAACCCGGACATTATGTAAATAAGATTCTTACTATACTATAATGTAGTCATCAAGCTACATACAATTATTAAGGAGCTTGTTTGCTAGAACATTGTGATGTTGGGGATGTTAGAGAATGCGTTAAGTGTAAAATGTTGGATGTAGATAACATTGGACCACCTACAACAGTCTTATTTTATGTGAATGGCACACAAGTCCACTGTCAGTCGACATTCAGTTAACACCTGGCTCAGTACGCTCAGTCGACGTCGACAATGAACCATTCACCGGAGTAAGATAAAATAGTGTCGTGTGCCCAATGCGCTCAATGTGCTCGGAGCGATAACGCAACTATTCCATCGTTCGACAGATCGTGTCCGTGAATGCGCGAATGTCTGTGTGAGTGCGCGTGCGCCGCCGGGTCGCCGCCGCCGCAACGGGCCACGAGCCGCGTCCACACAACGTCTGCTTCTGTACTCTACCGAATGACCAATTCACATTCTATCGTTATCGCCTTACTGATTTCACCAAAGAATCTTTGTTTCCCTTCGAATCGCATCTTCCGATAAGCAGGAGAGACTGTAGTCTTTTTGTCACTTTTATATAATATGATATGCGAGCACGACCCACGAGTTCATCCGGGTTATCTCCTTATCTGCATGTATGTTCATATTTAAAATAGGTTGCCAGTCATGATGCATTTAGATTGTTCAATAAATAACATTACTGTTAAGTTGGTCATATTCATAGTAATTCAATTGCTTAATATAGTGAAGCCTAATCAGCCTATAGTTCTGTTGCTGGGACACAGGCACAGGCCCCCTCCCTGTGTGGGCCGTAATCCACCACGCGGGCCCAGTGCGGGTTGGTAGATGTCACATGTCTTCAAATTGTTGGTTCTAAGATATGCCGGTATCCTCACGATGTTTTACTTAATTGTTTTGGGTGATGAAAAAATTTACACAAAGTGTAGCGCCTGTCTGGGTTCGAACCTACGACCTTTAACTCGTATGTCGCGGCCGTTACCACTGGGCCACGCACTATTAATTAAGTAGGTACCTATTAATTTATTTATTCAGATTTACCAACGTTCGTATGCACTCGAAATTACAGGAAATAACAGACAATAAAGTACTTAATGTAACAAACAATTATACGTACAATTACACAGCATTTTCTTATTATTACCTACTCGTACTCTACAATCTTGAAATAGAGCAGCATCCTAACCCAGATAAGCCTGAAACTATTATTTTCTGAAAACTTTGAAAAAAATCATATTGTTAGGTTTTATAGACCTTGTGTAAAATTAAAAAAATGCTGAAAAAAATATTTCCCGTAAGGCTTTCAGGGAAATAGCCGTCCTATATGTAGGACAGTAGGATAATAAGGGGAAATAAAAGATCAGATGACGAAATAGCATGTAATCGTGACATGGGTACAAAAGCTTAAAAAAAAAGTTTTTATTAGGTAACGATTGATTAAGAACATTATGTATGAATGATAATTTTCAAAGCACTTGACACACACTCCAACATCACATTTTTTGCAGCGTGTCAAACATTTCTTATGACATTGACGGCAGCGTGTTTGCTTGGATTGAGGAATACCCAGGTGATTGATTTGGTCTTTTCGACTATCAGCATGTACATGTTGGGAGGGTCGGCTTAGCCCTCTTTTTGCATTTTTCTGTTTGATTCAATCAAAGCAGTTGCTACCCTTCTGCGAAAACCGAGGTGATCAAGTTTTCCATGATTTATTTTAATTATTTATTATATAAGAATTCCATGTTCGGCGAATCAATGATGTGTGTGAGCAATGGCATTTACAATTTCTTACCGCGTATACCAATTTGGTAATGAGAAATATTTTCATCACACCGGCCCACTCCTCCCATATATTTGTTATAGATTGCAACCATGTGAGGTTCTTCTATGACTGTTTCTCTTTTCGCTTTGTGAAAAGCGTTTTACAGATTGCTTAGGATTTATTCCCACAGCATTTGAAGCAATGCTACTGAATATATTATTATCATGCATGTTACTCTCTGACACCAACAAGCTATAAAGTTTTCAAACCACTCAATTGGGCGCTTATCTTGGAAAGCTCCTTGGACCTCAGGCCAATTCACTGGATTTATTTCCAAGTCCCGTTTTCTCCACGCATATGTTCGCCTGATTTTCGTTCGACCTGTAGAATTAGAAGGTTCTTCTTCTGTATCACTTACCTACCGAACTGTCCTTGTATCGATACTTCTGCCGGTTGAAGTAGTATGTTTCGCGGCAAATTGTTCAGTGTCACATTATATTCTTCCCCTGAATCTTCATCAGTAGGGCAATCGGGATCAACAGGAGCCTCCTCCTGCCAGTAGTAGTGTAGAATACATATCACTCTTTTTAAATATTCTTCTTCATCATCCGGAATGTTTTCCAAAGCATCCAACATTTCATGCGCAGCTAACAGCCTGTAAAGAATAAGTTACTTGGATTATCCTACTGTCCTATATGTAGTACACCAGTATTTATAACGGATTATATCGAATTTTCTATTTGTTCTTGATAAAATACTTTATTAGTACTAAAGTTGAGGTTATCAAACAGGTGTCAATACAAAAAAAAAATACCAACTTGTAAAAGACAATTATTTATACATACCTGTAATCCGACATGTCTGCAATTCACTTTTATTACACACTTTTCGCTGAATTGTTATAAAAACTGTTTAAATAACTGGAGCTTTTTTATTTTCTATGTAAAGCACATACGTTCTTCACTACAAATCACAAGAGTAAATATTGTTAGGTTAAGTGGGTAATCTGAAATATTTTTTTATTTCCACTGTCCTACATATAGGACAGTAGGCATATCTGGGCTAATTGCGTACGTAACACACTATTTTGAAGGATATTGGTAATCCATTGCTTCATCGAAAAAAAGGCTGCTCAACAAAGTAAATAACGCAACAAACGTAGTTGAACTGTCAAAATAAAAGCCGTTGCTACTGTTCTTGTGTTACGCAATTAGCTCGCTGTTAAGTTCTGCGTATAAAACAGAAAACAGACAGAAACAGCCGCGAGCCGTCTCATAACGTAATAATTAACAAAAATTAAATTATTATAACTTGCCACGATAGTACTTACCTAGGTACAGGTACATATATTGTACATATAGGGTGTACACCGTATTCTGGACGAAATACATTAACTTCCATAAAATGTTCAGACCACGGAAATTTGTATTTTTCATATGAATTCTTACGAGCTATGAGTTATTGTATGAGTTCTTACCAAATACGTGCTGAATTCCCCAATGTTACTTAACGTATTCAGAACAGACATCTTCAAACATTCAATCCTCAAACATTCAATCTCAAAACTATTAAACAAAATTAAGTAGGTAGGAACACTTTAGTCCTAGTAACCAGCTAACTTCTGGAGTAGTATGATACGTACGTATGATTGCGTTGAATAAATAAAAATCTCGAAAAAGAAAAAAATCTATTTAAACCCTCTTTTTCGACACAAATATTCTTTCTAAGAGCTGTTCACGGTTCCGAATTTGTGCGGAGTTAGGTCTGGGTACCCAGCTGGCCATGCGATATTTGTGCTACCTCGTCCAATCCAAGGGCCAGTAAACGTTGCATTTAAATATTTACGCACTTGTGTGCCATAGAGGTAGTTGCTGAAAATCAGCGCTGTTGACGATAGGTTGGTCCGAAGTCACAGCATTTTGCTGAGCAACGACCTGTTCTTGCACAGATGTGACGCACAGCTTTAATTATAGTTCTTGTATAGTTGTTAAGAAAAGTAGTCATTTTTCACTTCGCAATCTTGTTTTTGTTTGTATTGTTGGTGTTATGTTATTGTCATTTGCCTTGCCAATGTCGCAACACACACACACAGAGCAATGTGAATTGTCTTTGGTGCTGAGTGACATCAGCAGCCTAATGGGGAAGGCAACTGTCAAAATGGCGCTGTCGTAGCTAGTTCCCAACATAAGCTAATAATACAAGGCGTGATGTGGTTTTTTTTTATTTTAGCGAAAATTGTTGCGTTATTGTGTTCCTAGATACTCCGAAATTGGAGTGCACCATTTCCCGAAAGACCCTAAAATTAGAAGATTGTGGTATAAAGCTATTCGTGGAGATTTCTTTGAGTTCGAGTTTGTGCCGGAAATATTTTGAAGAAAGTGATTACGAGGAAATATTCAAGGTTTAAAATTCTGACACTTTCCATATCAAGTACTTGATATAAAATACTGAAATCACCAAAAATAACGAAATAGTGAAATAAAATCAAACTCATGAATGAACACAAAATGGAATGAATGAACGAAATGTCAAATTTATTAAAGGCCGTAGGGACCTAGATATGATCGCGCCATCTACAATTAGCTTGGCCCGACCTTCCCCATTGCGTAACACATTTTCATCAAATGATCGAGAGTAATTGTCTTCGTTTAGACCGCACTCTGCTTGATTTTACGACTTTCGTATTGCGTAACTCCACTAACATATGAAACCAATTCTAGTCTGTTTGAGACGAATAGAGTGAACGATATGCCAGGAAAAATTGGGCAAGTGCCTTTGTTTCGAATTGTGCAACCATTATGACAAGTGACAATTGGTTTGGATCACTGACACGAAACCAATTACTAGTCGCATTGAAACCGAAGTCAAGCTTCTGGCCGCTTTCGTTTTCCGATCCACATATTTTTGGATTTAAACCTATTATCTCCTTATATAATTCGAAAACATGTAAGTGGTAGTCTTCCTGATAAATTGTGAATGTGATTCAGTGTAAAACCTAAATGATAAATCAATATTAGTGGTGTTTTAGTTATCGAGTCGGCGAGGTGGATTTCTTGGAATAATTGTAAAAAAAATCTTCTTATAAAAGTGCTTACAACATAAACTAAAGATACATATTATTTTATTTCAGAAACGAGGTATGTTGGTGACATTTTAACGAAAGACAAATATGTACATAGGCATACGAGATATACCGTAACAAACTTATCATAAGCGACAAGCTTAGTTAGCAACCCAGTCGACAACTTCATTGTAAAAGCCAGAAGCACTGAGAACATAGACACCATACCTATTCCACACCATTGAGTGTTCAAGGCAATAGCAATATTATTTTCTTAAATGTGTTGAACAGTGAATGTGCCCATTATTGGATTGTAAATATCCTATCTTCAAAGAAGCAAAAATGTTGTTGTTGTTACACACTTTGTTTGATAAGTAGGTAGGTACTGGATAATACAAAAATAGGTAAGGCACCACCAAACCCAAACCTCTTTGTATAAACCTAACCAATTTACAAAAATCTGTAAAAATGCCTACCCATTTATTAAATATGTATTTTGTCATAACCATATAGGATGTACCTAGTGTAAATCCTCAAAATCTATTTAGAGGATTTTAAAATTTAATTCTAGCACCGCTATGAAAGTCATAGAGTTATCTAATTAGGGAAGTAAATTTTGAATTTATTTTATGGAGCCCCTTCAAAATACTCTTTTCCGTTGAATTGGTTTTGCTTCATACTGCATTGAACAATGTATATGTATTTATACTAAGATATATTATAATATCCTAGGCCATCCACCTTTTCAACTAAAAACAGAGGTTAGACAATAAACAATAGAATTGTAGGCACCGAATTATTGTACATAGCAGAATAATACTGTTCTGTAGATTGATTGTGCATTGAAGTGTCTAAGGGAGAGGCCTATTAAACTTGTGGATGGATGATGTAAATTAATAAGGATTAACTAATTCTTTTTGGTGTTCTTTCAGGTGTCAGGCTCAAAGAGGTACCTACATTATTCAGGAAAATAACTTTCTCTCAGCGATCACAGCAAGCATTAGCAAGCAGAAGGTATATCAATTATCCATGATGACTTCTATGGGAATACATTAGCTGCCAAATTCCACCAATCCATGCAATATATTTGTTCCAATTTCATTTAGTCTCATGTCCAAATAGTCCATGTTAAATGTGAATAATTGCTATTTTCATGAAGGGTGTAATAATATAATAAAACAGTTTCTTTCTCTGGTTTACCATATTTTTTTTTTATTTACCTATATACCACCTTTTTTATAATTAGTGTAACGTGTATTCTTAAATATTTCATCCAAAGTTATTTTTAAAAGTTTACACTGTTTTCAATTAACACAATAGGTACATATGTTTACATAGCTGTCCTGAAGACCACAATCAATTGTGTTCTAATAAAAATATGAATAGCTTTTATGAACAATTGTCAGGTTGTATGTTAAGCAGTAGAAGTGTGTACAAAGTAGTAGCAGTAGTAGCAGTGATGTCAGAAGTAAACAGCAGCAGTAGCCGAAGAAACAGCAATGGGGCACCATTATTCATGCTGCGGTGCTGCCTTCTTGTCTTTGTAGGTGAAGCGCCCCGGGAACTTTCCTACAGTTTGAAAACAAAATCAAATAATTTTCTGTTCAAATAAAGTAGATGCCTAGTTTGCCAATAATGCTTATGGCTGAACACAAGCCATCGGCCTAGTCCTTGCTGTGGGTTGTATGTCTTCTTTATTTAGAGCCCATTATTCAGTCTCCAGATGTTTTTATTTAACATAACACTAAATTAGAATAGTAAACATTAGTTAGGTAAACATAAAATATGTGATGTGACTACATAAGTAGATAGTTCGCCCAAGGAAATATATTCACAATTATGTGAGTTGCAGATTGATTCATAACTGTGTCAAAAAGCTTACCTTCAATTATGAATACAGGCGATTGGTTTTCCATGTCCTGCACAAAAACGTCTTTGTAAGGAGTTCCCCCATATGTCAACTAGATTATTGTTGGTATTTGTATTCCATTCTTGTAAGCTTTCGCACCGTCTGAAAAAATGATTCGATTTTTTTTTGTAGTAGTTATTATAGTTTGTTTCAGTACAAACAAAACATCAATTTACAATTTCAGTTGTTAAGCGAGGTTGAAGGTGATATACTAATTTACAATCATTATTTTTTCTGCAACAAACAGCTCACCCCACATAGGTTACTAACTTGTGTCTACACAACAAATGAATGATTGTCCTTAGGTAGACTGACCAATAAAGAACCTCTATCTACATAAATCAATAAGATATGAAGGTACACTCCTACACACGTTATTCCTATAGATATTGGCATAGGTACTTACTTGTAGTGATGATATTGACATAAGTACTTTTCGCTGTGGAGTGTGTGTGCAGCCAGTACAAAAGGAAGACAGAGCCATATCAGCCCTAGCCCCTAGTCCTTGCCAAACGTTTTCAGCGATACACACACAAAACAACAATTCGAAACTGTAACATAGGCCAACATGTATATGTACCTATAGGAATAGTAAGTAAATATGATTCTGTGTCACATTTTAAATGATTCTATGTGTTGAACAATAAAAAACAACTCGTATTTCAAAGCAAAACAAAACAATGCGAATCGTAAATATGAAAAAAACTTTTATCAGTGTTGCTAACTTTTTTTCCCGAGTCCACTTGGGCCGTAGGACTAAACTTGGAGAACTACTTACTTTATATAATATCACAAATAAAATTACTTGAAAAAGTTAGTGAAGATGTTTGGATGTTTGTTAGATACACATTAATGGCTTAACAGTTCAATTTTTATCCTGGAAGTATGTTACGTGTATTTTTTTCCAAATGACGTTGTTTTCGATCTTTACACGGGCGCTTCTTATAAAATTCTTCACTATATTCGTCATGATAAACAGTCTTTACAAATCAATGGTAAAATTACTGACACAGGTTTTAGACAAACAATAGTTTAAGTATATGATTGTAGTATTTTCTACAAAGTCCTAACCACCATAAATTTTGTCTGCCGACCGCCCTAGTACGGGTGTCCAAAACTCCTAGTTTTAGTGGAAGTCCCACTTATTTGACAACACTGCTTTTCTACGATTTTGTCATTGGCCACAGTTAACTAAAACGTGAAGAAAAGAACGTTTCGTTGCGTATTTCAATTTTGGTAGTTTATGGTAGAAATTGTTTTATTTATTGGGTTTTAATTTTTCAGCCATCATTGTACAATTTTATTTAAAAGCATTAGTAGACGGTCAGTTGTAGTTAAAACAAAATTAAATTGTAGCAAAATTATTCGGAAGCGAATAATTCCTTTTCGATGAAACCAAACGCGAGATAGTGCTAGAAATGATATACATCCCTATAAAATTAGGCAGAATTGAGATCATTTTTATTACACAATTCCGATTATAGCAAGCGATTAAGATCGCAATTTGTTTCATTTCAGAATCGCATTCAAAAACAAAATGTGTTACGCAATTAGGGTGCAGGCAATGGACAAAAATTAAAAACGTCATTTTTATGTGACATTCTGAATATGAGGACTTTGGCTACTTTATTTGGATGTAATTTGTGTTTTTTATTTTATTTTTATTATGTGCGTTGTGTTTGTGAAGAATAAACAATTTTTCTTTCTTTCTTTTCTTTCTTCCATAATGTGCAGGGGCCCATCATGTTCGATTGGAGCCACATGGTTGGCAGAGTTTCAAGATCCACTTGTTCGAAAAATTCTAATCTAGTGTCGTTTCTTAGAACCTCAATATGTCGGTGGGGAATCTCATTAGGAGCGATCAGCTGATTGATAAAAACGCCAGCCCACATGTGCACAGAGAATTCAGTTTGACGTGACACCTGCCGACGTAAGTTTGGGTTGCTTTCATGCCACTTTGCACTTGATTTTTGGAATTGAATACTCCCGCTCTTGTAAATAGGGCTTCATTCATCCAAATAATTTTTTGAAGCATTATTGTATTATTTATCAGTTCTTGGTTCATTCTCTGGCAAAAAACAATTCTTGAGAAGTGATCAGGTGGTATTATGCCTTGGGATTTTCTGTAGTGACACTCAAATTGATTGTTCGTTAAGGCCGGCGTGGTCTATTTCCGATCTCACAAAATCTCCTGTGTATGTTAATAATATTCGTATATCGGAGCTCAATACTCGTGTTTTAAAGAACGTTCGCATTCCAATCTTAGTCCCAATCTGTCAAAAATACCATAAGTTTTCATACATTTTTGGCATTGGAATGTCGCCGAGGTGAGTCTGTGACTAGATTTTAAACGTTTTTTAATTACGGGATTCGTTCTTCTGAAACGTGCCGACCAGGGAATCGCCGTTGGTACTCTCTTACAGCCGCTGTAGCATTTGCGTCACAGAAACCGTAGACGAAGTGAATATCAGCTTGGTGTTGAGCCGAATACTCGTACGGCATAGTGAATGTTGTAATCAAAATTATTGATTAAATCAATCGGAAACCCAAAAGAAAATTACAATAAACAACAAACCTGACAGTTGACTCATGCATAACAATTAACAATTTAGGTATCCATAGAGACCAGTTTAATCTATTTGATAGATTCGTTATCAAAAATGATCGTCCTTCTTCGCTAACTCTCGGGTTCCTCTCGTACGAGCAAATGAAATGCAAATAGCATTTGATAGAATTGTCATTTGAATTGCACTGCAATATATAACAAAGTTTCTGCTTTCCATTTCTTACTGCATGGGAACCGATCACGTTTCGTTTTTTTTTTTGTTCGAATTTAATTTTACCGAAAAGTGTTGACCGACGTCTTTTTTGCATTATTTGACATATTTTTAGATCATCAAAGTATCGTGTGTATGCGTGTTTAGTATTATTTTAACCGAACTATAATATTTCGCCGATTTACAAAATAAGTATTTGCTATTGGCCGAAGCCATTTAGAACTTTTTTTTTCACCACACCGAAACAAAATTTTACGGAATATTATTTGGTCACAAATAAATAGCCGGTTACTTGGTAGCATTTTCAATATTAAAGTAAAATAGAGTCATAAAAAGTCAATATGTTGTGCTACAAAATTAAGCGAGAGAACGAAATCGCTGCAAAACCGGCTTCACGCAGTCTTGTCTGCCCTACCCCTTTTTTTTTGGGTGGGAAATCATCAAATGACTTCTCCCGCTCTGGGTGGAGCGGGAGGGAGTGTCAGACTTTTACTGACTAAAACCCACCCGTGTTCCTTCAGTTGCCTGTGCCAGGGCCACGGTTACTCTTTCGAATTACCCGCGACCCTGAGGCGTCGGCCCTATCGGACCCCGTCATTTCGTGCTGACATCTCTTTGAGGCGCGCGTGGAACACTACGCGCCGTCGACTCGGGCCTGGGCCGGACGCGAGAGATCGCCGCCGCCGATCGCCTCCGCGAGGACTCTGCGGTGCTCTGCCCAAGTTGGGCAGACCACCGTATGCTGCACCGTTTCCTCCCGGCGATCCACATAATGGTGACACACGGGCGTTTCCTCACGCCTTATGCGAAACAGGAACCTCCCGAAACAACCGTGTCCGGTGAGGACCTCTGTCAGGCGGAAGGTGAGGACGCTGTGGCGCCTCTCCAACCACTCCTCAAAGAGGGGACTTACCGCCGCTATTGTGGCGTGCCCAGTCTGCCCTACCCCTAGAGTGTAATTTAAGTTAAGCCCGTGTGCCTACACGGGCTTAACTTAAACTTACGGAGCTGAGCCGGCCAGCAAGCCGAAGCTGCGGAGGTGACATCTGCGACGATAAGCTCGCGTGGGGCCGCCCAAACCCCGCAGCGCCGGAGCCGTGACAGAAACAATGCTTGCTGCATGTTGCATGCCTGCTTGCATGTTGCATGCTTGTTTGCATGCTGCATGCTTGAAGCAAGCATCCTTGTTTGCATGTTTCTTACTGGTACCACTTAAAACCACTATTGTTCATATTAAACGTTTTATTAAGTGCCATTACATTTAAATAATTGTAAATGTTCGGAAACGTAATACTTCGAGCAAATGTTATTTCGGCTAAGTGTAACTTAGGTAAAAAGTTTTTCTACCAAATTTAACGTCGGAATAACACAAACAATCTAATTGAAAATAGGTCAACTGATCAGTGGCAGACGTGACTTCGGTGAAGTAAAACAAAACGAAACGATAATAGTTTTAAAGTTTTAGATGAAATTAAATTCGGTCAAATATTTTTCATAAGATAAGTAACCTACTTAATTCCTTTCTTAGATTTAATTTGTATAGGCTAGATTTGTTTTGACTTAGGTATAGGTAGCTTGGGTCTTAAACCTACGTGCACCTGATGCACCCGGCCCCACCTCGAGACTCTCGAGAGACGACAGTGCTGACGATGTGCTTGTGCTTGCGCAGATGTACAGCGGCGCGCTGCTGGCGACGGCGGCGCGGCTGGCGTGGGACCCCAGCACCTACACTTGGTTCCGGTTCCTGTGCGCGGCGCAGTACCGCGTGTCAGCGGCCTACGTGTTCGCGGCCGGCGTGTGGCTGGCGGCGCTCGTGTACCTCGCCGCCGCCGCCGCGCAGCGTCGCGCCCCCAACTGCCTGCACGTCGTGAGTATATTACATCGACCTATCGCTTCTTGCAAATGTCGTCAAGATGACTAATCTAGCCTTGTCCGAATCTTATATCATAAATAGTCAGAACTATGTGGGCTTGGACCTTCAATTAAGGCTCGTCCACACCAGCGCGACGCCACGGTCGCACCCGAAGCTGCGATATTACATCTGTAGAACAATTTCTATGAAAACGCGCGAGACAGTTCACACAGGAGCTAACTGTCGCGACGCGACACTGTCGCAGCTCGGGCAGGCGATGCGACGCGACGCGGAGGGTCGGGGTGGACGAGACATTTTACGTGGACGAAGTCGCCGGGCAGAAGCTAGTTTAAATATAAAGTTAGAGTTCATACCGTCGGTGGGTCAGCGCAGGGCTCTTGCTTGACCAACAGTTCGTACTTACCGATACTTATACACTTACATTGGCAGTGGTGGCCCTGAGGTAACGGCCGCGACTTACGAGCTGTAGGTCGTAGGTTCGAACCCAGACAGGCGCTTTACTTTGTGTTAATTATTTCATCACCACTGCTCTCAAAACGGTAAAGTTAAACATCGCGAGGAAACCGGCATGCCCAGCAGTGGGAACATTATAGGCTGATTTTGATGCACTATTGTACTTGAACTTGCCACCCACATATGCCCCTTAAGTTGAAGGGAAAAAACACAATGTTTGGACGTGAAGCAGACGGATGATGCGGAGATGTGGAGTGACAAGACTGGGTTGAGTGAGTACGTTAGAGGTAGTGTGAAAGTGGCGCCAGGGACAGAACACTTGAAGGAAATCGTTGGTATGGGAACGTGCTGAGGAGGGAGGAAACGCATGCAACTAGAAGAGCGATGAATGTTGCGGGGTAGAGAGCTCGAGGAAGACCAAAGAAAGAATGGTATGAATGAAAAAGGTGACGAAGAGATAAGGCTGACATGGGAAACTGGTCAAATGCTAATGATTCACCGCTATAGGTAATTACTATTCAAAGTCAAACTTAATGTATAGCTACATTTAGAAAGCAGGTGCTGTAGATGAGTTTAGATGAGTGATGATGATGATAGAACAGGTTGCTCATAGTTCGTCAGCGGACGTCACGCACCATAAAGATCCAATTTCCCGGTGGTTTATACCGAATATTACTATTGATTTATTCCAAACGAACATACAGGTAAGTAAGCGTCATTGGATGACCTAACATGGAGTAAAACTGTTGCACACTTGCGCAGTCGATTTGTTCTCCTGCACCCAGGCGCCTAGGCGGCCCACTGCCGCCCAGTGGCAACTGAGCCAGAGTGCGTCGAAAGCCGTCGAAAGCGATTGCGATATTTAGCGGTGCCTAGCCACAGATTACTAGTTACGCGAAGCCTTCGCTAACAAGGAATACTTGATAGACTGAATGCACAATGAACATGGATGCAATCTGTGGTGGCGGAAAATTGATCTTGTTTCACATCTTGTTCATAATAGTTTAAGATGATACCTTGTCTATGGAAAGATCACCTACGGGGTTGTCGAAATTGAAAAGAGAATAGTGGTGTTGGTGTGCGGTGACTGCCTACAATAAATAAATCAATTCGGATATGTTAGTGCGATGAGTGCTTACAGTAAATAAATAAATCCGGTTAGGTTAGTGCGGTGAGTGCCTACAATAAATAAATCACTCCGGTTAGGTTATTGCGGTGAGTGCCTACAATAAATAAAACAACCCGGTTAGGTTAGTGCGGTGAGTGCCTACAATAAATAAATCAATGCGGTTAGGTTAGTGCGGTGAGTGCCTACAATAAATAAATCAACCCGGTTAGGTTAGTGCGGTGAGTGCCTACAATAAATAAATCACTCCGGTTAGGTTAGTGCGGTGAGTGCCTACAATAAATAAATCACTCCGGTTAGGGTAGTGCGGTGAGTGCCTACAATAAATAAATCAATCCGGTTAGGTTAGTACGGTGAGTACCTACAATAAATAAATCAATCCGGTTAGGTTAGTGCGGTGAGTGCCTACAATAAATAAATAAATCTGGTTAGGTTAGTGCGGTGAGTGCCTACAATAAATAAATCAATCCGGTTAGGGATTTCGCTTTGGTTAACGGCTACATAATCCCAATACAAAGACGTACAACAAGACGCTAAACTTCAAAAAATTGAATACATGTGGATGTAGGGGATGCATTTACAAGATAATATACAATGTGGGGACGACGCACAGTATTTCGCCTAGAACATGCTAGGTGGACAAAATTCAAGTTTTCATTTCCAGGAAATCTTAATTGCATAACACAAACAACACCCCCAAACTCCAAATTCCGAGAAAAAGTTGTTTTTCAAATGCTTAACTGATGAGTCATAGAGTTCAGAAGTCAGGTAATGAGTTTAATGCGAGCGTTCCGGTCAATCAGTTGCAATTTAGCGACACTTTTGTGCACATCTTATAGTGGTTTATAGTGATATTGTGAAAGTTTTTTGTGATGGATATTAATACTGAGGGTATGTACTATTATTTAATATATTATTTTTATCAGAATCTATTAAAATGAATTTTTAGCATTTTTTAACTTAATGCATAAATTTTTGCGTAATTTTTTTCATAAACAAAACTTTGAAAGTTCAGGAAATACATTGATTCGTCTCTATTCGGGCTAGTTTTTAGATATATTGTAGGTATAACTGTGTAGTTTGTAAAAATACACATATTGTTCAGCACACTTCAGTACAACATTTTTTTTAAATATTTTTTTTCAGAACACGTTTACTCTATTTCAAGGGTAGCATTTTTTGAAGAGTGGTTGAAACACACGAAGAATTATAAAAGATCGCGTATTTATGACTATCTTTCTTCAAAATTTCACTTTGGTGACATTACTGAAAGCAGCCAAAGAGAAATAAAGTTGAAAATATCCAACTTTTCTACTAAGATTGAAGCCAAATGGTTGGCTTCGGGAAAATCGAAGGAGCGTTTTTTAATTAGAAATAAGACTTGGCTGGATGAAGGAGACATACAGTTTACTGTGAGTTCTTTAACCCCACAACCTTCAACATCGAGTGAGGTTGTGACATCTGCAGGAAGACCTCGCAAAGATTTCGAGGAATCGTCGTTTAAGACGAAGAAACGTCGAGTCGTGGATCTCGTAGAATCTCGAAGTGCCAGTGAATTAGTGACTGCTGCCAAAATTGCTATGCGTTCAGCAGGGCAAAGAAAAGTTGCCCATGTGATTAGAGACATTAGTGAAAGGCCAGATAATATTATTAAGTCAAAAGAAAATACCAGTTCCGTTAATCCTAGGCAGTTAAGTAGTGACGAAGCCTTAGCATACTATATAGATTCTAAGTCAACAACACATGCTTACAAACAAACTAGGAAGTGGTCCATAATGGCAGGACATAATGTGTTTCCGTCATATTTTAGTGTAGTAAAATCTAAAAAGGCCTGTTACCCTGCAGAGGATCACATTTCTATAACAGAAACTCGTGCTGAAATAAATTTGCAAGCCTTATTAAATAAAACAGCGGAACGTCTAGTAATAGCACAGAATGAAGTTATCAGTAGTGTGCTCCCAACAAGTCCAACGTTTACACTTGTTAGTAAATGGGGATGTGATGGAAGTTCTGGGCACAGCACATACAAACAGAAATTTGAGAACACTGAAGATACGGACGAATTTCTTTTCGTATTTTCTTTCGTTCCCCTTAAGTTATATGATGGGTCTAAAATTATTTGGCAAAATCCTCGGCCTTCATCAACTATGTATTGTCGCCCCATCAAATTTATATTTGCTAAGGAAACGAGTGACTTCACGTTAGCGGAGACAAATAGATTGTAGGAAGAAATTAATGCTCTTCTTCCAACACTTATCAACTTTGGTGATTCTCAAATCTCTGTGAAACACGAACTTCTTCAGACAATGATAGACGGAAAGGTATGTAACGCCTTAACAGAAACTCGTTCATCTCAAAAGTGTTTCATCTGTGGTGCCACCCCCAAGACGATGAACGATGACCCCGCGAAGTTTAACAGCAATCAGGAACATTTTGGCTTTGGTTTATCTACACTTCATGCTTGGATTCGTTGCTTTGAATGCCTTTTACATATCAGCTATAAGTTGAATATTAAGAAATGGCAGGCTAGAAGCGACGAAGACAAAGCTGATATCAAGATTCGTTCCGAAGAAATCAAGTTGAAATTCAAGAACGAGATGGGACTCATTGTAGCTAAACCAAAGCCAGGATTTGGTTCTTCCAATGATGGAAACACAGCCCGTCGCTTTTTTAAGAATGCTGAGATGAGCGCTCAAATCACAGGATTGGATGTTACTATTATCAAACAATTCGATGTTATTTTGAGGACATTGTCTTCTGGGTTCGAGATAAACTTAGTTGAATTTAATACATTTTGTCTTGAAACTAGAAGACATTACCTTAGTCTCTATTCGTGGTACTATATGCCTGCTACTGCACATAAAATATTAGTACACAGTACTGAGGTCATCAAAGCGGCATTGCTTCCAATTGGGCAACTTTCCGAAGAGGCTCAAGAAGCACGTAACAAAGATTGCCGCAGATTTAGGGAGTACAACACCCGCAAGTGCTCACGTGTTGCCACGAATAGAGACTTGCTGTCCATGTTAATAATAACATCTGACCCTTTGATCAATGGCCTTCGTGAGATTCCCCGAAAAAAGCCAGAAAAAATATGTGCAGAAGTATTAAAGTTAATCGTAAGCCCGACCATTGTAGCATCAAGACCGGAAACTTCATCATATTGTCGCACATTACCACAAAATGATGACGATTCACCAGAAGATTTTGATGATGATTCTGATGATTAGGTTTAGGTTAAGTTAGTTTGTACAGTAGGTATTTATTTATTTAATGCATTTTTGTTGTTTGTTTATTATTTTTAAATATTTTTTTCTGTTTTTCATATTTTTTATTACAAAATCATACCAAAAACTATTAATAATGCCTCAACATGACCACTTACATATAAAAGCATCGTTAAATATCATAAAATAATATTGTCCACCTAGCATGTTCTACGCGGTACACTGCGACGATAAGACAATAATTTAAACTTCGTATATTTTATGCCGTTCCTTTGAAAAAACCGTTACCAGTCTGGAATTCATATTAATAGTTAATTTATATTTTGAAAATTGTATATTTTAGTTTTTATGACGTTGCATGACCGCAAGGTAGAATTTAGCGGAAAAAAACACCTGCACACAATCAACAAATATCTTATACATGCTCGTACATTGTTGGCAAAAACATTCATCTGAATCAAAGATTGGCCCTCCACCACCACGAATTTAGTTTGTTTGAACCATCTTTTTTAATCTGATGTTAGGTTTTATTTGAAAATTTCGTAAAACTCCCACACACTCATATTTATTTATTTATTTCATTCTATAACAATTTGCATTGTGTAGAACATTACATTATTTATAAAATAAAATGATTGCATGCGGGAACAGTACATTAAAAAGGATAATTAAAATTTATGTGAGAAATTTACAAAAGTCAAATTAATTTAAAATATGTTATCAAATAATGACAATGCCAAAATCAGAAGGTTCAATGTCAATTCAATATCTAAATATTAAGTGTACAACTTCATCAAGGTCCTAGAGCTGAGCACAGTGCTAAAGTCAATAGATAATGTAATTTAAAGCTTGTTAAGGTACTGCTATTATTAACACAACATCACGGCTGTATTCACCGAAAGGTTGTTCAGAGGTGTACCTACAGTGCACACACAAAGTCAAAGTCATAGCACTTTTGAACGTCAACATTTACATTAAAATAGAAATGATTGAGGTCATCTCAGTTAACACTCCCGCTGGTGATGATGTTGTTCAAATGCTAGACTCCTGCTGCTGCATGCTGCGTCCATATACGGAGCTGTACGCTGTCATAACAGTGATCCAACGAGAGCTTTCGAACTTCCTAAATGTATAGCCAGTTAGTACGAGTACTGGCTTTGGAAAATATTATTGAGAGTTTCTAAAACTCTTGTTTGTTACAAGTAAGTAAGTTGTTTCGTTTGCCAAACATTGTATCGCTCTATATTTTTTACCGACGTAATTATCGTGCGTTAAAACCCGGCCACTGATCTTTCTTTATCTGCCCCCTCAATCTTTGGAGCGCCAGTGAGTGCGGCGACTCATGGGTCACGTACTCACGGGGTCTGGTCGTCTGTCCCGGCCGGACTGACTCAACATATCTCTTGACTCAA
This sequence comes from Dasypolia templi, assembly GCA_963555695.1. Classification (NCBI taxonomy): domain Eukaryota; kingdom Metazoa; phylum Arthropoda; class Insecta; order Lepidoptera; family Noctuidae; genus Dasypolia; species Dasypolia templi. Next base: position 371,224 of record OY743148.1, on the reverse strand, counting down.
GTGTGTGTTGCTTCTGCCGTGGCATGTCTGGCGTTGAGGTGGGCGGTGTTGTGGCTCGAGTGCTTGTGTGACGCGTGTGTGTTGTTGCAGTACGCGGCGGGCGTGGTGTGCCTCGCGCTGAGCGAGGTGGGCTACGGCGCGTGGATGGGCGCGTCAATGGCGGCGTGGTGGCGCTCCGCCCCACAGGCCGAGCTGGCACGCCGCGGCATGGACCTGCTGCACGACCTCAAGCCGGCGCTGCTGGCCGTGGAGCGCTACCGCGACGTGGCGCGCCCGCTCTACGACATGCTTGAGGTACATCCGCGGTTCATATGTGTGCCACCTCCTGTAATAGACGCCGGTGTACTACTCCATAGTGTTGTTGTGTCGCAGGAGGTGGAGCGCGAGGCGCCCAACAACGCTTTTGTGATCATCGTGTTCGGAGTGCTGGGCATGGTGTTACAGGTACGTGCACACTTCCTTATTACGCCTGCCATTTCAATGCTTACATTATTACAAAAGGGGTCTATAATTATTTAAAAAAACGATACGTCTTTACTCTACGAATTTATAATGAGCAGCAGTTAACGAAACAAAATTTACTTATCCTAATGTTTGTTTATGCTTAATTCAGAGCGAGTGCCACGTTTAAACGAACTTAGGGCCTTAGGCCACGGCAAGTTGTTTAGCGATTCAGTAACGCGTTTCGTGCACGCGCTTCTGTGTCCCTCGCATTTTTGTCAGTTTGTCGCATTAACAACGCGCGATAGAAGCGTCAGTGGCATTACAATAATAATAATAACGCCTTTAACAGTTGGGTCGTGCCAGTTTTGATGTATTCTTTCGGCATACTCAAATGGACTCAGACCGAACTCGACGCCCTGGATAGGAGGGTCCGTACACTGCTGACTGCCCACGGTCACCGGTAATGCAACTTTATATCCCGCGAAAGTGTGGAGGTCGAGGCTTTTTAAACGCTAAGACCCTACACAATAGCGAGATATGTAGTCTCAGGGAATATTTCCTAGAAGCCGACGTGGGGATGCATCGTGATGTGGTCGCGGTGGACATGGGCCTCACCCCGCTCTCCTTGGCTAAAGAGAACTGGCGCAAACCTGTAGTGCTTGACACTAACGATCGCATGGAAGTATGGCAGAGTAAGGAGCTTCACGGACGCTTTTGCCGGGCCCTACATGGACCCGATTCTAGCGTCCGTAGCCTGGCTGCGTTTCGGTGACCTCTTTGGAGAAACCGAAGGTTTTGTCTGTGCAAATATGGACGAAGTTATGATGACGAACAATTACCGGAGATTTATTGTGAAAGACGGCACGGTTGACATCTGTCGGGCAAGTAACCGTCCGGGGGAATCAATAAGACACATTATCTCCGGGTGTTCTCGTCTAGCTAACGAAGAGTACTTGTAGCCAGGATTATCCATCAGCAACTTGCTCTCAAATACAGCCCTGTGGAACTGGAAGTGCCCGACCCAGTTCTCGAAAATGGAAATATCACATTGTACTGGGATCTGTCCATCATCACTGACAGGTCTATTGTTGCCAATAAGCCTGATATAGTGGTGAATCGGGTAGAGCGGCGCACAATGATTGTTGACATAACGGCCTCGCATGACGGTAACCTCATGAAAGCCGATAATGATAAAGAAATCAAGTATCTCGATTTGGCTCGCGAGGTTGTCGACATGTGCGATGTGGACTCAGCAATCATTGTGCCGCTAGTCGTGACAACCAATGGATTTATAGCCAAGAGCCTCGCTCTCGTTGGGTTGCGGGATCCAGGGCTTGATTCAGAAAACCAGTAGGCCAAAGAAAACTGAGTAAATTATTTCGATTTCTGTGAGGTAGATGCAATTCGTTACGACTATTCACCTAATTGAACGTTGTTGGTTAGTGACGAATGTTTAAATCTGTTAATTAGCGGAGTTGTGCAAATATTGTTGCGCTGAGTAAAAGAGGATGTAAATGATGTGATAACACAAATATGGGTTACTGGTAACTCGACGTATTCCTTGCAGGACGTCATAGTAGGGTTAAAATGCAACAAATTAAGCCATCAAATGTTCAACCGAAGTTCAGTAGTTTTTGAGCTAGTTACATTTCCAGTTTTTTTATGAAAAATCCCAGATTAAATCATTTGGAGCAAATTAAAAAAACTTGTACTGAAATTTAAATTAATATCATAGTTGATGCCGTAGCAGATCTTTGGTCATTATTAAAAGTTCAAAAATTACAGAAACCTTGGCAAATATCACGAAACAAACATTTCTTTTTTGTGATTTTTGCTGTTACTTCATACAAAATGTTGTCTAGTGAAAAAAAAATACTACGCCTGATGTAGAAATTACTAGGAAAATATCCTTTTCTTATGAGCTATCCAAAAAGGTATGAAAGTTAATACAAAGTTATGGACTACATTATGTGCGTCTCACAAAAAGGTGATTATTCGGAAAATCGAATAAAACAATTTCGTGAATATTAGCATTATTTTTAATCAATATCAGTTTAAAAACTTTAATTGCACTTTCACATGTCTTGTTCGATGTGCTGCCCTCGGTTTTGAATACATGTTGTTATTCGCTTCCTCACTTCGGTTTTTGTGATTCTTGATGTGATTGTTGCCCTCATCTGGTCAGCCGCATCTGTTATTCTCTCCCTTAGTTCTTCAATTGAATTTACTGGGGTCACATAAACTAGGTCTTTCATATGACCTCAGACGTAAAAGTCTAGCGGCATAAGATCAGGGCTTCGTTCAGGCCACGGAATCGGCCCACCGCGCCCTATCCATCGGTTTGGATAGGTTTCATCCAGCAATTGTCGATCAAAAATACTATAACTAACTTAAAAACTACTGAACTTCGGTAGAACATTTGGTGGCTTAATTTGTTGCATTTTAACCCTACTATGACGTCGTGCAAGGAATACGTCGAGTTACCAGTAACCCTGTATTGAAACCGGACTAAGTGTGAGTGTTATCATTTAAATATTTCGTATTTTACTAAATTTAAATTGTTATTTGTTTAAATTATTAATTAGTGAATGACGAGTAAAATGTTATAAATATAAATTTTGCTTATAGATGTCTAATAGTATCACATTCTTTGTTCAAGACAAATACTGTGAGTCTAGGGGTTAAGAGATGTGAGGAAGAAGGAATTCTAGATAGTTGGAGCGCTTATTTATGAAGTGGATGCTTATTTTTAAATAAGCCCACACAAGCTGAATGAATATGCAACAAATGGTTTCATACCAACCGGACATTTTGCTGAATTAATTAAAAGCATCATTGAAAAGTGTTCGCCGTGTACTCTGCGCTAAAAAGGTTGCATCACCGAAGCCCTGCAAACAATAACGCAATAAACAAGAACGTTTAATTTCCGGAATAATTTATCCTGTATAAAAATTGAGGTTTAGTTTCAATCATCTTTTCACAGAACGAAAATGAAAATGAAAACTTAAGCTATCCTCAATATGTTACCTATATTCACTAAAGCCAAATAAAATGTGAAATACTTAATATAAACAAACTGCCATACAAAACCACTTAATAAAATCACTTATTTTAAAAATTCATGATCGAAGCTTAATTGTTTATGGTGTAATAAATCTACTTATGTAAAGGATGTCGTCACCGTTGCCGGAACAATTACAACTCCAGACGTGTAGGACAAGGAATTTATTATGACGTTAAGGTTTGTACAATAAAACATATATAGGACGCGATACACTTGCCTTTTCCTGAAGGGATGAAGGTAGTATTTTGGGTCCTCTAACCCAAAAAGAGACAAGAAGTCGTGTTTCTTTAAGCCTTAGCAGCGGAGTCCCTTGTGACTATTCCAAGTAGGACGTAATCCAAGGATGCACCACTGGTTCAGACACACAAATATTAAATATTCGAGCGGAGGTCATTAACACACGGAGAGTCATAACACCGCGATTTAGAAACGTGACGTATGTGCACAACGCCATCTAGTTTAGAATAGCGGCACTGTGTAGTGGCTTTCTACCGTAACAGGTGGCGCTGATGGGTTGTATAATATGTTTTGTTACAATCTCCCCCTCAGTCCTCACAGACGGCTCGGCGTGAAGGACTGTATAATGGGTCGTTATTGTTTCCTAGGACGTCCACGTCCTCTTGTACCGGCGGGAAGCGTGGTCTGGGTAGCCAACTTCTTCGCAGGTCTTCCTCTTCTTCTAAGCGGTTGTACCGGCTCAGGAACACTGGTGGAATTTTCACCTCTGTATGGAGTTAGGGCAGACGTGTGATATAGGCCGATTGGATTCTCAGGAGTATTCGGTGAAGCTACTTTAAAGGATGCAGGACCGTGCTGCTGCACTATCATATAGGGGCCATCTCTTCGGGGCGCAAATTTAGCTGTCACTCCCTGAGTTGATTTGCTAATCGGATGTATGTTGACAAGGACGAGATCTCCTGGTTGGTATTGAGGATGGGTGCGTCTCTGTTGGTCAACATATTCTTTGCGAGCTTCTTCTTTCATTTCTTGGATTTCCCTCGCTTTCAGTAAGTTCTCTGCCAGCGACTTCAGTTTTGGGGTTATTTCAGGGATGATGTTTTCCGAAATCAGTATATTCCTAAAATCAACCTCATTATCCCTTGGCGATCTCAATTCTCTACCAAAGGTTAGGTATGCAGGGGTTTGTCCCGTCGTGGAACAGTTAGTGCTATTCATGGCGAACCGTATGACAGGAAGCAGCTCTATCCAGCGGTTGTGTTCCACTCCTTGCACTAGTATCGCCAGTTGGGTTTTCAAATCTCTGTTTCTGCGTTCCACAGGGTGCTCTTCGTCTCTCTCCCCCTGGACAAGAACTGCTCCGAGTGCAAAGCCACTAGCATCAGTCTTCAGGATGTAGGGCTTGGTTCCATCGGCTTGCTTTAGGACAGGCGCAGTTGTAAGTCGTTGTTTCAGAGTGTTATATGCAACTTCTTGTTCCGTATTCCATACCCAATCTGCCGTTTTCTTCGTAAGTTGAGTAAGTGGTTGAGTTATCGCCGAAAAGTTTTCAATAAACCGACGATACCAGGAACACATCTAGCACTTCAGAGGTCTTGGTCCCGTCATATTGGGTGGTACACGTCGTAAAAGATCCTTGCCTTGACGGTGAGATCTTCTTCAGTAGTGCTTGGAACTGCTCGTCGGACAGGTTGACTGACATCTCTTTAGGTGAGGTCTTCACAGTCGTCGTCGTGATTCGGCCTGAGCGCGTGACGTACTTCTGTTGATTCTTGTCGGGCCCACCGTTGGTCGCCAGTTTGTAAAGGATGTCGTCACCGTTGCCGGAACAATTACAACTCCAGACGTGTAGGACAAGGAATTTATTATGACGTTAAGGTTTGTACAATAAAACATATATAGGACGCGATACACTTGCCTTTTCCTGAAGGGATGAAGGTAGTATTTTGGGTCCTCTAACCCAAAAAGAGACAAGAAGTCGTGTTTCTTTAAGCCTTAGCAGCGGAGTCCCTTGTGACTATTCCAAGTAGGATGTAATCCAAGGATGCACCACTGGTTCAGACACACAAATATTAAATATTCGAGCGGAGGTCATTAACACACGGAGAGTCATAACACCGCGATTTAGAAACGTGACGTATGTGCACAACGCCATCTAGTTTAGAATAGCGGCACTGTGTAGTGGCTTTCTACCGTAACAGGTGGCGCTGATGGGTTGTATAATATGTTTTGTTACACTTATCATTTTTTTTGAACATCTTACATGTTTAAATAAAACAAATTGCTTCTAAGTTCCTTGACATAGTATTGCACATCCTATTTGGCTGAAGAAGTTATTATAAATAATCGTAGCGGTTATCTTTATGTAAAATATTATAACAAATAAAATGTTTTAATTTTTGTTATCACTTCTAAAGCATTTATTTTTTTTATTTTTAACCCTTTATTGCAATAACAACAAAAATATAAAAACAGCATTTTTTTTAATATATATGTATTTCAAACAAAAATAAAAAATTGGCAATACTTGTAAAACTGCGCTGCCTCTTATGAGATCAGAACCTAAGCCGGCGACTTCTCAGTCCAACGCTTGGCGCCTACTGCTACCAGCTCATATTAGATTAACTCGAATTTTAGCAATGCCATAAACCGACCAGGTCACTCGCATGATGCGTGTCTAACAAAAGAGAAGGAAATATATTTTTGTTTCGTGCAGAGCGACGCGAGTACGCGATACGACAGTGTGTGCCGTTCAAAACTGCGATATTTGGGGTGTGTGTCGTTGAAACACATACAGTCGTACCGTGAGTTCACAGCAATACGACTCTTAACGTGCCTATGCACTTTTGATCGCTTACTGTACCTCTTTAAGATCATACCAGTTATCCGGTCAATACCTACAGCGCACTTCTCCTTCAATTCATTGATAAGAAAAAAATACTTCTTCCTCATTGGGGGAGTAGTGTTTAAAGAATATTTTCGGGAGCGCACTCATTGAAACACCAAGTTAACGAACCAACTGTTTATTAGCGGCCTACCCGCAACTTATAATTATTACACAGATACCACACGTCCCCCTCTTAAAATAAAAACAAACTCAATAGGCAGTAGGTATATCTACATTAACCGGATTGCTTTAGCTGTTGTAAAGGAACTGTTACGTAAGAAATTATACAATACCTACTGAAATCTGCTAAGTTATTACAAACTATAGCATTGTTTCGCTCAAGCAATAGGTTCCTTAACTGAAGATGCATTTTACAAATTTATAGTAATACTCGTATAAATTGAAAAGCGTCGACTACATCATACGTACACATATATTAATATTTGTAGTTCTTTTTAATTAATGTACAAGCGCGCTGTTGGCGCATACTTGACTTCTCAGGAGTCTCTTTTTTAACTGATAGCTGACTTGTCGGTTCTGACTGTGCTGACTGTCGGCGGATTATCGGTATTTGTACTTCTTGATTTGAGGCTTGAGGGGCATTAGAAATTTCTTCGTGGGATTTTGTAAGTTCTGTTGAACTACTATCGTGATCGTCGGTATCGTCCACGATCGCGTCCTCTAACTTATTCTCTATAGTGATGCGGTCTGAATGATCGGGCGTAAATACAGAATGCCGTTTAGTAGTGCGACTGCGAGACGTCCCAACGGGTAGCAATTGATCAATGTGTCTTTTCCACTCTTTACCGTCTGCACAACGCACTCGATATGTTAACGGTGCCTCTCTGGCGGTGACCACGGCCGGCGCCCACTTGTCAGCGCGCGCACGATAGTCTCGCGCTAGCACGTGGTCGCCGGGTGCGGCGTGGCGCTCGGTGCCCGGGCTGTGGCGCGCGGCGCGTGCCGCCGCTAACTCGCTGGCGCGCTCGGCGCTCGGCCGCAGCACGTCCAACCTACCACGCAGCCGCCTGCCTAGCATCGCCTCTGCAGGCGCGACGCCAGTAGTCGTACGTTCACAATTGCGATATTGAAATAAAAATTTTGTGACTGCCGTATCAACATCGACCGTCTCGTGCGCGGCTTTCTTCATTGCGCGCTTTACTAACTTCACCGCGTTCTCGGCCGCTCCGTTACCCGCCGGCCTATAGGGACTAGTAATAGTGTGCGTGATGAAATTTCATTTAAAAAAAATTGTTAGATCTGCCGATCCAAAAGGCGGGCCGCCGTCGCTCACAACTTGTGAGGGAAGACCGAAACGAGCGAACAATTCTCTAAGCTTACCTATCGTCGAGGTGGCGGTAGTGCCTGACATTTTCTGCACCTCGATCCACTTACTATGGGCGTCCACGGTGACCAGATAATGCTTACCCTGAAACTCGCCGAAATCGATATGTAGCCTTTGCCAAGGTCGTGCGGGGAACTCCCACGGATGTAAAAGGGAACGTGGAGGTGCTGGCGACAAGCACTACAATCTTTCGCGAGAGTCTCAATTTCAACATATACAGCCTTATTTATAAAAATCTCGCTAACCATTAGTTAGCCACTGCTTAGCTAACCATTAGTTAGCCACTGCTTAGCTAACCATTAGTTAGCCACTGCTTAGCTAACCATTAGTTAGCCACTGCTTAGCTAACCATTAGTTAGCCACTGCTTAGCTAACCATTAGTTAGCCACTGCTTAGCTAACCATTAGTTAGCCACTGCTTAGCTAACCATTAGTTAGCCACTGCTTAGCTAACCATTAGTTAGCCACTGCTTAGCTAACCATTAGTTAGCCACTGCTTAGCTAACCATTAGTTAGCCACTGCTTAGCTAACCATTAGTTAGCCACTGCTTAGCTAACCATTAGTTAGCCACTGCTTAGCTAACCAATTAGTTAGCTACGTGGAATTGATGAGAAATGAGAGTGGCATGAGAAAAGAATAGTACAGTCCATAACTTTGTAAGAAGAATATTGGAAATCAAAAATAGGGAATTTATAACAAAAATGTACCTTTATTAAATATCAAAATAAATTGTTTCTACAAAATGTCTCTTGTTATTTGTGTGCCACGTGGCTATTCTTATATTAAATGGCCTTAGAACTGGCGTCATAAGATTAAGGGCACATGGGATAACACATTGGATAATAACTATCTCCTATGAGCTTCCTCACAAACTCATACTCTTCAAACCTCATGAGTCATGAGTCTCATGAGTACCTACTAAGCCTACTCCTGTTTGAGTTTTCCCTATAAATCCTTTCATCATGTGTACTTCGAATGAAGAAAATGTAATGTAGAGAATCATTCTCGTAACGGATTTTAACGAGCTTTGTAGGTCTTCCTTGGTCTACTTCCCGCTGGCGTTTAAAAATGATTTAATTTTTTTCTGCGTCGTTCTGAAAGGTCGTAAAAGATTGTCGAATTCCATATTTACTAAGGCACAGCTCGATATTAGGAACAAAATAACCTCGAGGAAAACAATAATCCTATTGAATCGATCAGCTGACTCAAATAAAAACCGCCATATTGCCTCTTAGCATCCTCTTAACAAGCTACCGATGGTGTTTAAATTTGACAGCTACTAATCAATTGGTTAGCGAACTCTTAGCGCTAAACAACGTTTATGAATAAGAATTTGGCTAAACATTTGCTTAGCAATTGATTAAAATTTAAGACACGTTTATGAATAAGACTGCTAATGTTGGCCAATATACATAACTCCTTGCAATATTTTTCATTTTAACTACCCCTAAATGCCCTTCATGTAATTCGGATAGAACTGGTTTTCTCAATGGCTCCGGCACGACTACCTGGTGATTATATAAAATACAACCACGATCCAATAGTAAATTATCTTTCCGGTTGTAATATGGCTTTTCTAATTCGGCTGTTATTTTTGTTGGCCAGCCAGTGATAAGATAATTTTTAATTTTATTTAAAACGTTGTCTTTCTTTGTCCATAACACCACCTCATTTGCACTGATGGGGATTGATTCCTCAACATAGTTCACATATGATACCGAACCCAAGTCATCACAGTATTTACGTTCATATGGCAGTGGCAGTCGCGATAGTGCATCGACATTGCAGTTATCACTCGATTTGACGAACTCAATCTCGAAATCATAAGACGCCAGCCTGGTGGCATATCTTTGCAGTCTACTAGCTGCCGTTTGCGGCAACCCAAATTTCGATCCAAAAATAAAAGTTAAGGGTTTATGATCAGTTTTAATAATAAAATGATGACCATAAATATACTGGTGGTGCTTGATCACCCCAGTGATAATCGCGAGGGCCTCCTTGTCCAACTGACTATACGATCGTTCAGCTGCATTTAATGTTCGTGACGCGAAACAAATCGGGCGCTCGTCGCCGTTAGGAAAACGATGTGATAGCACACTGCCAATACCATATGAACTGCTATCCACGGCGAGTACCAATGGTAGTTTTGGATCATAGTGTACCAACACCTTGCTACTAAGAAGAGGCGCCTTTATATCCTGGAAGGCTTTTTTACAATCTGTTGACCAGACCCAAACACTTTGTTTACGCAATAAACCATGTAAAGGATGTAAAATAGTACTCAGCTGCGGTATGAACTTGGCATAATAATTTATCATCCCAAGGAATGATCTGTGCTGAGTCAAATCTTCTGGCGGTGGTGCATCCACGATCGCTTTTATTTTATTTGGGTCTGGATGCAAACCCTGCTTATCGATAATAAAACCTAAATAAGTAATGCTTTCTTTCATAAAACAACACTTCTTTAGTTTAATCCGCAAACCGACCTCACGTAAGCGAGACAACACAGCCCTTAAATTAGCAATATATTCTGACCTGGAGGCGCCTGTGATCGCAACGTCATCCAAAAACACTGCAGTTCCCTTCAACCCCCTAAGTATTTCTTCCATAAACTTTTGGAATTTCTCGGGAATGCATGTCAAACCAAAAGGAGTACGAAGATAAATATAAGTGCCTATGTGCGTTGTTATCGCACTACAAGCCCGCGAATTCTCATCCAAAAATAATTGTTGGTACGCGTTGGTTAGGTCGATTTTTGGTCAATAGGTGTACCATAATCAGAGTAATCCACCTTACGAATAGTACCCTCTGCCTCGAGTCGTTGTAACTCAAGTTCTACAGGTTTACGTAAAGCTAGTGGTAATGATCTCGCTTTGATAAAAACGGGAGTCATGCCGCCTAATCTGTGTCCAGTTCAAACGTCATCGCCTTACCGTTGACTTTTACGCACACATTGTATGGCCGATCACTATTATTGCACACATTTAGATTATATATCTCTGAGTCCAAGTCGATATCACTATAATGACTATTATCCATATAATTTTGACCTCCCCGCGACGAGCGCACCTCGCCCTGACGGGGATTTCGTTTGCACATAACTTAAGATGGCCTTTTTGCCCACACACGTCACATGAATAGTTTTTAAAACGACACACGACTGCACGATGACTCTTTCCGCATCGCCAACAAGGCTGTAGCGGCGCGCGTTGTGCCTCGTTCGTGGGCGCAGCTGTTGCGCGCGTTCCTTCGATGCTGCTGCCGCTGCTGCCGGTCGCAGCGCGCGCCGTACCTCGTCCCGTGGCGAGCCGGTGCATCGGCTCGGGCGCCCCGGAACTCGTTGACGTCGCGGACGCTGCCCCGCTGCACGTGCCGCTCGCATGAGCGTGCCGGTCAGCCGCTTCGAGTGCGAAGGCCAACTCCACCGCCCTCTTGTACGTCAGTGTCGACTCGGCGAAGAGCCGCGATCTCATGTCATCGCTCACAAGACCAGACACGAATTGATCTCGTAGGTTTTCTTCGAGACCACTTTTAAAATTGCACGCGCTGGCCAGATGTTTCAGGACTTGCAAATAATCGCTCAGACTTACGCCGCCATTTTGACGTCTCATTCTAAATATGTGCCGCTCAGCTATCTCTGAGCGCTTTGCTCAAAACTCCTCAAAAGTTTTTGTCTCCGGATTGTCCGGCGCACAAAGGTCACACATCAGATCATAAGTAGCTTCGCCCACTAACGTGACTAACGTAGCCACTCGTAATGCTGGTTTGATTTCGTTGAGCGCCATAAACTGTTCCACGCGTCGAATGTATGCCAACCATTTTGGCAGGAGCACACTCATTGAAACACCAAGTTAACGAACCAACTCTTTATTAGCGGCCTACCCGCAACTTATAATTATTACACAGATACCACAGGGGGGAAGCATGACAAATGAATTAAGGTGCGGTCCAGCATCATATGACAATGTCATATTTGGGTAAACATTTTTGCTTGCTCGCATGCTATCTGCCCACGTTTGCAAAGAAATTATTTACCTACGCCATTAATAGCCTTATCTTTGTTTACGGATGGGATGAGAAAAATTTCGATAACGTTTGTATGTTAATTTAATAACCTCATTTTCAGGATCTCGCTTCAGTTTTAGATTTTAGTGATCCACTTTTGCTCACCCGGTGTCTTATAGGAATTTTTATCAGACTGGAGTTATTATTAATTGCAGTGGTAACGTACGTAACGAGTAGGTCGGTTGCGGTGTTAGCATCACAACATTCCCAGAAACAAAACAACAACAATCGCAAAAAGACCGCGATACACAAACGACGCTGTCGCCCACGTACATTTACATTGTAAAAAAAAAAAAATTACCCACAATTACGCATCACTACAATCGAGATATAGCCTCGATTCAACAAGTCCGTACCGACAGACGTGATGCAGTATCAATACAGTCGTATGTTGTGGTGACTACTTGGGAATGCCTGTGAAAGCGCGTTTTGAGTGTCTGATTTATTAAAATATTTGTTTCCTAACAACACATAACATCACGCCTTGTTTCCTCGAAGGGTTGGGTTGGTTGGTTTTTCTTTCTATAGTTTTATAAAAAAAAGCTAATGCAAAGTAAAGCCCTGTAACTGTTTTACTCGTATATAGTGTAAATCAATACTTTGACTTTGACTCATGAACGATTCTGAAATTGAGCGACAACAAAACAGCCATTTTTCTTTAGACCCGCCACGTGACACACGCCACGTTACACCCATAAATATTACCCTGCATAATGTTATGGCCAAACGTCGACGGACATATTATTAAACGTCAACGTTAAAACGTTATGGTAAATTTTAGCCGGCCGTTTTATGAATCACAACCATTTCATGCATTGACCGAACACTTCATGAAATGATCTGGCCACGACGGATCTATGTAGGTACTACTCTGTCAAGAAAGCAGGTGCCGGAAAAAGATCAATAATACGCAAAATGTTAGTTATTCATCCAAATTTATTATCGCCTTCAAAGTATGCTAACGAATAATCCAATCATCAAAACATTTTTCAAACGCTTTTTTCTGAATTGAGTTCAGCTCTCGCCTCGAATTCTCCTTTATTATTATTATATTCTTTATTTACGGACAACATTGATCCAGCGTGTTAGTGACAAAAATATAACTTAATACTCGTGTTAGTAGTTACATTACAAGACAAGAAGACAGAACAACTAGTATTGTGAAAAGGACATCCCCACATTAAAGTTTAGTGATTGTCCTTCTCACAAAACTTTTAATAATCGGAGAGTCGATACTCTCCGCCATAGTTTTTAGAATGCTGTTGCCACTCGCCCGCAACCTTGACAACAGCGATGCGGTTCAGTTCGGTTTAGCGCAAACATATTAGACGCGCTGCACCACCTTGGCAGTCCCAACAGCATCCTAAAAATATTATAATATTGTACGCGTAGGTCATCCAGCGCTCTTTTGGTATAGTTGACCCAAAGATTCCCCGTGTAAAAGCTCTGGCAATATGCCTTAAAAAGCGTAATTTTCACTAGCTTGCTACACCGATGGAATCTTCGGACCAACATGTTACCGCGGACCGCCAATGCCCTACGCTCCCTTTCGATATCAACATTGTGTTATAAACTTCAGAGTATGGAGTCAAGACGCAACCTACTCATCTGTGTAATAACAGGTTAGATTGTCCAGATATTACAAATAGCTTATGCTACGTTGTACCTAGAACTGTCATGCGCCGAGAGGCGCGTGTGCCCCGGCTGTTCCAAACCGCAAGATGCAGAACTCACGCTGGTGCACGGGCGCCTCTCCGACGTATTGTGGATACGTATAACACACGCTTCATCGATGTGGATATTTTCGTGCTAACACACTTTAAATTCAAAAGGATGGCTATTGAATCTTTAAAATAGCCATCTTATACAAATTTAATTTTTCCAATATACCTACGAGTACTTCTTATTTATTTTAAAATCAACGCACGAGTTTATCTATACAAAAACCATTATTTCGGACATTGGCGTGGGTTACACATTTACCTAGTTTTAAACTTACTCTGTCACACTTTAATTGTAATGTGTAATTGTTTTATGTCCCAATAAAGAAAAATAAAATAAAATAAAATAAACATTGTTCTTAAGGTCGTCAGTGAGAAAATGCCCTAGATATTTAAATTTTGTCACTCTTTTGACGCTCAAGCCGTTTAGGGTAATATCAGGTACCTATAGTATCTGGGCATTCACCGCCGGCCTTAAAGACAATGTATTCGCACTTTTTTACATTATAAACAAGTCCGTGTGAGGCGGCATACGCCTGACACACCCTCAGCATTTCATTCACGGCACCTGCCGTCGGCGCCAGCAACGCCATGAAAAAACCCGAATGAAAACGGGTGCCACGAAGTGGTAATTGGTAGTTTAGGAAAAAGAAAAAAGACGACTGGAGACATATCTGGCGAATAAGGCGCTTGCTCGATGGTACAGGGTGTCCGCCGGCAGATTTTAAACTTGAAATTGCGTTTACGGCGACTAGCAAGGCGGTGGAGCAGAAAGGGAGGTATCAGTCGACGCGGCATTGATGCGGGTTCTTGTAGCCATTAGTCAGTGGACGGGAGCGCACCGCGCTTTTGCGGTTGGCCTCAACCTCGTTAGTATTTTGCGAACAATAATTCGATTAGTGTGGCGAGGCGACGGTTTTGTTCTCACTTTGAAATCCGATGATTACACTATGGCCCGTCAAACCAATTAATATGGACGTGGGTAAAGAAGTTTAGAGTAACTGGATCAGTTAGAAATGAGCCTCGGCCTGGGCCTTCAACGTCTGTTACTACTCCTGAAAACGCAGAACTTGTGAGAAGGGAAATTTTGCAAAATCAGTTAGTTCATAAATTTATTCGAAAACAATTGAAGTTTCATCTATACAAGCTTCAAATCACCCAGCAGTTGAAAGAAAATGACTTCATAATAAGGCAGAATTATGCTAGAGTTGTTCTGGAACGATTTTCTACGCCTACCCTAAGTAACATTTTTTTTGAGACGAGGTGCATTTTCACATTGGCGGCTACGTAAATAAGCAGAATATGCGATATTGGAGTGCAAACAATCCAAAATAAGTTCATGAAAAGCCTCTTCACAGCCCAACAGTTTGGTGCGCGATTTCTGGAAATGGCATAATTGGACCTTATTTTTTCGGTAGAGATGAAACTGTCAACGCTGAACGTTACCGCGCAATGCTGGACAACTTTTTTTATACCGGAGCTGCATCGCCATGTTGGTTACAACAACAGAACCCATTTTCAGCAGGACGGGGCCACGGCACACACTGCTAGGGACTCAATGACAAAAGTGCAAGAGGTTTTTCCTGGAAAATTAATAAGTCGTTTTGGCGTTATAGCCTGGCCCCCAAGATCACCAGATCTGACTCCTTGCGACTTTTTCCTATGGGGATATTTAAAGTCTCGCGTGAACAGTAATTCGCCATCAACAATACAGACCCTACAAACAAATATCCAACGCGAGATTGCGAATATTCAACCAGAACGAGTTTTCGCCAACATGAAGGAAAGGTTGCAAGAATGTTTGCAGCTAGAAGGACGCCATTTGAGTGGAGTTATTTAAAAAAAATGAAATCCGCGTTATTCTTGTATACGATAATCAATAAACGACTTTAATTGTATACTTGGTTTAATTTATTTAAAGAATCATGCCCACTTTCCATACATTTATTGACCTGTCACATGATTCGTTTTACAGGTCGCGTCTACCTAAAACTAGTGTTGTCTATTAACTATTATTATTTATAATAACACAATATCATATCATCTTTTCCTTTAGAGGCCAGGGAAAAATACTATTAAGTAAAGAGGTTTTTGAGGTTATACAGCTGTCAGATAAGGTTTGCCTCAAAAACTATACGATTACGATGTTAACATCAAATTGTTTCATAGTTAGTCGCTGAGAGAGTTTCGATTACTGTGAAATAAATCCCTCTTCAATGTAATTAATATCATTATCAAATCGGCATGAGGCCGCAAACAGCAGTTATATTCTAGTAATATCCCGCCGATACTGAGACATCACATGTGATGGTAGGCCATCTTTGTTTTCTACACTACATTTTGTGCAAGTTAGAGCAATCAATTACTATCCCACTGCTGGGCAAAGGACTCAACTCATACAGAGAAGGCACGAGCATTAATCACCAGGCTTGGTCAAGACGGGGTGGCGACTTTTATTGACATTGGTACGTGCCCGGATTTGAACTCACAGCCTCGTGCATAAAAGGCGAAGTGTCAAACAAATGACAGCCTGTGATAGAGTTAGTTTAAAGTAGTATAAGTTGTAGTCTATGGTTTTATGCGTAACCTGTCAGCTGTACACTTATTTTTCTTTCCACACCCACACATATAAAACATAAAAAATCATAGCTGGTCATAAAATAATAAGTAAAGTAAAAATAAATACCAATTGGTTATTAGAAACATTGGCTTGGGTCTAGTATCGTTTGGCAGGAGTTTTGGGGTAAAAAGGGTTGAAGATGGTAGGGGTGGCTTCCCAGATTATAACGCTACCACTCTTATTACAGCAACGCCATGAAAAAACCCGAATGAAAACGGGTGCCACGAAGTGGTAATTGGTAGTTTAGGAAAAAGAAAAAAGACGGACTCAACTCATACAGAGAAGGCACGAGCATTAATCACCAGGCTTGGTCAAGACGGGGTGGCGACTTTTATTGACATTGGTACGTGCCCGGATTTGAACTCACAGCCTCGTGCATTAAAGGCGAAGTGTCAAACAAATGACAGCCTGTGATAGAGTTAGTTTAAAGTAGTATAAATTGTAGTCTATGGTTTTATGCGTAACCTGTCAGCTGTACACTTATTTTTCTTTCCACACCCACAGATATAAAACATAAAAAATCATAGCTGGTCATAAAATAATAAGTAAAGTAAAAATAAATACCAATTGGTTATTAGAAACATTGGCTTGGGTCTAGTATCGTTTGGCAGGAGTTTTGGGGTAAAAAGGGTTGAAGATGGTAGGGGTGGCTTCCCTGATTATAACGCTACCACTCTTATTACAAGGTAATGCGTATTTTTCGAGAAATTAATAATAAATGTTTCTAACCTCAAATTAGATTACAGCGTAACGAAACGTTAAAATCGGCGATTGACAACCAAATCTGTACTAGTGTATTGTCTGTGGTGTAAAATGTCGTGCAAAATCGGTGAAACGGAACGTAAAAAAAAAAAAAACGCTATTTGCGTCATGTGTCAGTGTCATTTGTTTACGTTCATTCCTTTTCTCCCAGAGTTGTGAGAAGTTAGTGTACCTCCACTTCATGGTTAAAATAGGTAGACATTGTTCCAAAACCGAATCGGGGCACCCCGACTCCACGTAGTCTTTTGGCTCCTACCCCTAGAGTGTTTATAAAAATCCGGAGGCGCGAAGGGAGGGCAACCCGCGCCCGCCGTAATAAAGCATATCAAACAAAATTACCAAAGCCTGTGGGTGCCTATCCTTTGTTACGCAAGGGCGAAGGGGTTGCACTTCCCGCAGCACCGGAGACGTTGGAAAAGCGACATTTAAGTGTTTTGAGGTTAGGTTACAATAATTAGTTTTTCTCAAGAACGGTGCGTTACCTTTTCATGGGAGTGGTTCCAGAGGGGACGGAGCACCCCCCTCCATCCCCCCCACCACTTCCCCACCCCCACCTCCTGCCAAACGATACCAAAATTTAACCGAAACATTCAATAACCACATGACGAACGAACAAGTTTTTCGTATTATGTGAAACGGAACGTGTGTAAAACACGCTCCGTTTCCGAAAGTATATTTAAGAATGAAAAACATAGTAACATTGCTTTTTTTCTTGGCTTTATTTGAAAATTCAAATAAGTGATACGCAATATGCAAAAAAAACGTTTTTTTTTATATTTTACATCACTAGACGCATTCGAAAATTTTCAGGTCAAGACTGAACATGATTCTTTTTAAAGTGTAAAATCTGCCGGCGGACACCCTGTATTGGTTGAGTTTTTGGTAAAAAATTCGTTCACAATGATGGCCTTGTGCGATGGCGCATTATCGTGATGAATTCAGGTCTTTTGAGCCGAGCGGCAACATGTTTCATATCCAAGTGACTATTTAAAATGGTACGGATCGACTCGTGAGACAGGAAGTTCAGCGGCTATCTCTCTCAAACTTGAATGAGTATTTTCAGTCACTATTTCCTTCACTTTTGCGATGTTAACTTCAGTTGAAGACGTTGATGGCCTACCAGAGCGAGGCAAATCTTCCAGCACATCTCGACCGCTTTTGAGCGCTTTGTACCACTCCTATGTAGGTACGTGTTTTTGATTAAGTCGATTCACCGTAAGCCTTCTGTAAAATATTCAGTGACTCCGAACACGAAATTCCATTGGCGATGCAAAATTGAAGACAAACTCTTTTTTCGATGTTTTTGTCCATTATGTAATTCGAAATACATACTAGAAATGATCTAACTAAAAGCAGCACTGTATTTGATCTAAATAACAGACGCAACTCAAACTCCGCTAACCACCTGCTAACCAACCGCCACGGCGCGCTGAAGAAAATCGCCAATAATAGACGTAAAGTTTATATTATTAATACAAAATTAGTTTTGAAAATCAAAATAATCTTTCTCAATTAAAAAAAAAAAACTCGCACCTTTGGCCGTTTCATGGCGTATGTCAAATAATTTCAAATAATATACGGATTAATCCCCTGAAAAAAATAATAACGGCCAATTGTGCGAGAGCGGAGATATCATGGTTTTTCTTACCAACTCCATACAAATTTTTCAAAAAATATTACTCCATAATCATGTTTTTTTTTTTTTTGAATGTATATGGCATGGCTACGAGGCCTTTATGCCAAAAAAGTAATCATGATATAGTTAGGCATGTAGTTGGTCTTTCAAATCATATTCAAGCATAAAAGTCGACACTTGAAACATTAATGTTATAAGTCTATGAAAGCCGGAATCCAGCCCACAGTGCGGCGCACAGAGGAGTATTTCACCCCGAAAGTTGCTCAAAATTATTGTGTAATTTTTATCGATTGGACATGTAATAAAAAGTTGTATAGGGTCGTAATAATGTATTTAAAACAATCGGTCAAACATAAACATTATTTGTAACAATAGATTTCTTAAAATCACATTAATCAGATTCGTCCTCGTCTTCACTGTTAGGGTGTGTTGAGGTTACGTCTGATGTTTCCGGCAGCAAGAGTTCTAATGTCTCACTGGAGAAAGTTTTACTTTTCTTCTGGGGCCTTTGTCTTGCGCTGCTTAACAAAGGATCGGAACTTAGCAAAAGCCTGTTTAGAACATCTCTATTACAGTTTTCTCGCGAATTCTTCCTTGAATAATTCTGCCTATACTCGCGGAAGTGTTTGTTGCGGGCCTCGGCAGCCTCTTCCGATAGTTGGCCAATAGGCAATATAGCGTGCTTAATTATAATCGCGCCATGTCTCAAAATCTTGTGCAGTGTCGGAGTCATTGGGTGCCACCCATACAATTCAACATAAAGCTTTGCTGTTTGTTCTGCAAAGTTATCAAACTTTTTAACATCAATTTTGTGTCCACTTGATAATGTCTCTAAAATGATTTTGTATTTTTTTATGAGGTTGATGTCAACTCCTGTAATGCGGGAAGAAGTTTCGGGATCTGAGAAAAATCTTCTTGAAGTATTCCCGTCATTAGTATTCCCGAACCCAGCCTTGGGAATATCCACCAGTAGCCCCATTTCCTCTTTAAAAGTTTTTTGTATTTTCTGTTTTGTTTCAGCCACGATTTTTTTATCATCTTCAGTCCTCGCTTGCCATTTCTTTATTGGCATTTTATATGATAAATGATGCAATGATTCAAAAAATCGGATCCTTGCGTGTAGTATCGATATTCCAAATTTAAGTGCATCAGGGTTCTCTGTGCATTTTTTATTTAAGTTGTTAAAATCTTTTGAAGTTTGCCCGCATATATAGCACCTCATGGTCGATGCCGTGTTTGTCGCAGCATTGCAAACTTTTGCGTCGATCATTGTAAAAGCCAATGTGTGCTTTATTTTAAGTATAACACCAAAAGTTTGAGGTATTTCAGTCGTTCGCAAGTTTTTTATTTGATCTTGTACATAGCGGATTTCTTCATTGGTGATGTCTTTTGTTTCATGGACAAACCGAATCCGTATTGGTCTACAGTATCTTGTAGAAGATGGTACCGAGTTTTGCCAAATGATTTTTTTTTGGCCCTTAATATTGCAAATGAGTCGTAGGGGCACAAAGGAACTTTGGAAGATATTTGCATCACTATCTGTACTATTTTGGAATTTTTGTTTGAAAGTTTGCTGTTGCGAGCCATCACAACCCCATTTTGATAACAGCTCTAAATTACTTCTTTCTTCCTCATTTAAAGTTTCAAGTACCTCATCTAAATACATACACAACCGCGTAGACGTGTGATCTAGAAGATTCTGTAGTTTAATTTCATAACACGTTTCTGTAACTCTCATCGACTCTTCTGGCGGATAACACTCCTTTTTCGCTTTTTTTAGAAGTGAATAACAAGGATATATGTTCTTATTGGCAGCATGAATTACTTCGTATTGCTTCCTTGTCAGATCAGCTTCCACAAAAATGTATAATGCTTGTGCTGGAGTGTGCTTTTTATAATATCCTTTTGAGTAGAAGTCAAACTTTTTCTTTACTTTCCGGCTCTCGTTGGTGATAAAGTAATATCCTTTATAACTTTAGTTAACTGATCACATGGTACTAGTTCTCTCAAAGACTTTGTTTTCCGCCTCTTTGTTTGCTCACTCGATTCGAAGAAATCCTTTGAAGGTCTGCCGGCCCTTTTCACTGTCCAGGTAGGTATTGTTATAGTATTATGGAGCCATTGTTCATTTTTCTTAAAAAAACGTTCTTCCTTATTATTGGCGGCTATCCATTTTTGTTTGAATTGAAACTTAAAAGCTTTTAAGGCATGTTTTAGTGAACCTTGTTCATTTTTAGGGCATTTGGTAATATTTTTAAGGTGGTTTTCTAAAAACAAGAATTTTTCATGTATTTTCCTCTCCGAACATTGTTTCAATACATCATAGAGTGATTTTCTAGTCATCTCCATCGCCATCGCTGGAGATTCTGGAATAAAAACACGAAATACGTTTTTTTTTAAATTTTACCTGTTTTGCCTCAAAGGTTTAATAAAAAAAAATAAAAAAAATAGCGGGTATGTGCGGGACTTTTCTGTTTTAAAACATTATCAAGAATAACTTAGCTTTACCTTAAATACGTAAACATATCTTAACTAGGCTTAACTGATATACAAAAACACTTGATTGAGTATAGTTTTTACAAAAAAAAAAAGTTATTTTTTTATTGTGGAATGCATATGATGAGAAATGTCACTTTATCAAGTACAATTCCGAAAATTAACGTTCTTAATTCAAGTACGTACCTTCCTCTTTGAATATCCATAGTGGTTATTGTACAATTTCACCGCCACATAATTTTAAAACACCGTTAAAAGATTATGTTTTAATAGGAGCGCCGAGAACAAAGACAACCGATTCACACACTGACAGAGTTCCGACTGCTATCCCGCACCCTAATTGCGTAACACACAATAAATCGGAATCTGAATCGTTTTGAAACAGATTGCTAATCCATTGCTTCATAAGTTCGATAAAAACTCTGCTCAACAATGTAAATAACGCAATGAATGTTGTTGAACTGTCAAAATCAAACAGATTAGTCGTAATCGTTTACGAAAATGTGTTACGCAATTAGGGTGCTGGTCAGAGAAAGGGTGGGGAGCGCTTCGAAATTGCCATTTCGTGATGTAACCAATATTAAGCTTTAACAAAGTACAGTTTGAAGTAGACCGTAACAAAAAATTAAAAATCGACTTTTGATCGTGTTTTTCTTAGAAATTCTCCTCTGTGCGGCGGTCAGTTGCGTCTTGCTAGGGCGGTGCTGCATACCGCATCCAAGCCTGGATCTAGTTATAAAACTACATAACATTCTTTCATACAATTTTACCGTCATGAATATCCGCATGTACGAGTATCTACCTAACACTTGATTCTATAACTTACATTTTACGTACGGTAGTCATCGTCGTACGTGGGCCAGTTCCTACTTGTCGAGAAATTACTGGCTATGAGCGCTATTAGTATGGGAACGCGCAGACGAGCGGTTCTTTGGAGCTTGCAGCTTATTGAGGTTTTAGAGATATGAGGAACAGGGTGTAAAGTTCACTCATACTCTTTAGAAAAGGGAGGATCCTCCGACCAGATGGATGTCGTATCTGGTGGGCAACTGCCCGATGATTGTTGTCGGGAAGTTGTATATATGCTATCTGCGCGGTAAACTCTGATTGCGCGATGCAGGATTGATGCGTTAGTTCGCATGTGGCGCTGTAGATGCCGCCACAAGGTCAATAAAATAAATAAACTTACACCTTTTCCCCACTATCTTTGTAATAAAATGTATGTTTGTAATGTTACAGATAGCGGCATTTATAATGGCGCGTCGCCTTGCACGGCGCGCGGGAGAGCGCGCGCTGGCGCCGAGCGGCGAGAAGGCCAGCGCATGCGCAGTGCCCACCGCCGACGACGACAGCGACTGCAACGAGCCCGAGAGCGTGCGCCCCGGCTGGCGCAAGAAGGCCAACCTGCGCATGTACACCATACTCGACAAGATTTTCTAGCAGGTTAGCGTTCCCCTACGCACCCACATAGGTTCAAGCATTAGATAATTAGGCTGAGAATCAGCACTTGAAGAACGACAAAATTACATAAGAGAGTTCCCCAAAACGCCCGCCCTTCACCACTTCCTAGTGCTTTAGCTGGGAAGAAGCAGTGGCTCAATTAACTCCCCAGCCAGCAGCCAGGACAGCTGTCTGTTCAGTTATAAAAAAAAACTTGTTTCTTTACAATAGTATATAAGGAAAGTAATAAACATAACGAGACACAGAACATCAAAGATTTTAATCTTAGCCATATGTCAGCTAGCCACACCAATATACTAACAAATACCATTACACTATACTCAACCAAAAAAATATAAAAGTAAACAAAACTTAATACTTAATAAAAGCCAGCAGGCACAGACACGTGACAGTTTAAATATGCAATTCTGGATCATGTACGTACAAATGATAAACTAGGACTATCGAAGTAAAATAAATAAACAGAACAATACTATACCTAACAATAAAAAAAAACATGGTCATCAAGACGACCAGTCACCACAAGCAGCACCCGTTCACGAGCATAAAGCAAAGATCATCTATTACCCTGTTCAACCGTGAACATACAAAACCAATGACAGCGTCAGCATCAAGAGCGACATACATTCGTACCACGTGCCGGCAACACCGGCACACAGTCAGCGCTAAGAAGTGACCTACTGAGATCTTCGCTTGACACATGGATATACGTATCTATGTGTATTAACCAACAAATTTGTATTTATTTAAGTTAATTATCATAATAAACTAGTCATCAAGCTGGAGTCGAGTTTGATTCACCTTCCGGAACTCCCCTCACTGTGGCCAAGACACCTTTAGCCATCATCGATCCTATGAGTCTGTGGGATCGGCAGTGAGATAACCATTTCCTGTGTACATTGCACGACGTACACAAACCCCTATTCCTACCCAACTTCCGTCTGTTACCGTAGGTCTCATTGTAATAGATTTCCCTCAAGTGAAACCAACGTAACCTGCGTTTGGTATGGTTTGTATGGTAGGTGGATTTTAACTCTCGGCGCTAAGCAGAGCGTCGAAAATGTGTGCAATAAAATCCCGTCGCTATATTTTCACGTCCGTGTGAACGTGGGTTTACAAAGTGTCTATTTATTATGTCAATGATGAATGGTTGGACTGACTTTTTCAGGACGAGACAGGCGCTCAGGCGTCAGCACCGGTGCCGCGGGGAGGTGGCGGGTTAAGCGGGGGCGGCGGGGGCGGCGGGGGCGGCGCGGGCGGCGGGGGTTGCGGGGGCGGTGGGGGCGGCGGCCGCACTCGTGCCGGCCGACGCCGCTCCCGAGCCGGCCCGACCCGCGCCCGCGCCGGAACCGCGCCACCCGTGCCGCGCGACGCTGCATGGGACGCCGTGCACGCCCAAATGCGCGCGCGCAAATCGCGCGACGCCGCATGGGATGCCGTGCACGCCCAGCTGCGTACGCGCACGCCGCGGCACGCTCCGCCCTCCGCGCCCGCCTCCGCGTTGCTCATCCTGCACACCGAGCTCTAGCGCTGCTCAAAGAGCATGTTTCCGTATGATCAGATGTTAGCCTGCAGGTGACCGTGGTGTATGAGCACCGTCTGCGACGACGTGGAGCTGCAGAGCGGCAGCGCGTCCTGCTGCGGCCTGCCGCGCGTCCTGCTGCGCGTCCTGCTGCGGCCTGCCGCGCGTCCTGCTGCGGCCTGCCGCGCGTCCTGCTGCGGCCTGCCGCGCGTCCTGCTGCGGCCTGCCGCGCGTCCTGCTGCGCGTCCTGCTGCGGCCTGCCGCGCGTCCTGCTGCGGCCTGCCGCGCGTCCTGCTGCGGCCTGCCGCGCGTCCTGCTGCGGCCTGCCGCGCGTCCTGCTGCGGCCTGCCGCGCGTCCTGCTGCGGCCTGCCGCGCGTCCTGCTGCGGCCTGCCGCGCGTCCTGCTGCGGCCTGCCTTGGGATTCCTCTGCGTGGGGGCGAGATGTATACCCGTGTTGATCATATCAACATTATAATTATAATGTAACGAATTAAGAACGATGTGATTATATTAATAGAGAGTCGACGAGACCACTTGTAATGGTCTGCCCATATCTCATAGGTTTCTATATTATTTTCTATTAAACTGATTAACGAAAACAGACTGCCATATTAAGTAGTAGTAACAGTAATGTTAAATGATGGCTGAGTGAGTGTGCGTGTAGCGACGCCAGTAGCGTAGCGGTGCCACGTGCGGGTTGCGTGTGGCTGTTCGCGTCGACGCTGTTGTTATTCATGTATTCCTATATCTTATGTACTTGTAGGTAGTTAGTGTAGCGTTATACGAAACGGTGCGTAGTAAGTATATCTGTAAGAAACTATATTTTATGAAAGTAAGTTTTCAAGCATTCTGCGTGGGTAGTGACTTCTTGCCTTGTAGCGAACTTGAGACGCGGTGCTATCACCACAAACACGCCCAACACTAAACTGTTGAGCTCGACTGACTCGACTGACTCCACTGACTCCACTGACTCCACTGACTCCACTGACTCCACTGACGGCCGGGGAGTACCGGCAGCACAGTTCACGTTCACAGCTCCTGAACATTATCTAGTGCAGCGGGACCCATTGCAAACTGGAGCCTCTCGAACTTGCCCACTTTCATTAAATTAAAATATATTCCTTAGGATAGGATAGACATTAGATACTCTCGTGTCTCACCCGACACCACGCGGCACCGCTCAGGCATCGGCCGCTTGTTGGCAATCGCTGGACTAGCTGCTGAAAACATACATCATTATGAAAACCATGAGATAAAACAGTTATTTAAAACGTTTGCCGTTATTTCATTTCCGATTATTGTGATTTAACTACAAGAGCAAAGTGAATTACGGTAGTGTATGTAGGTAGGTGTCGGGCGGTGACGGGCGGTTGTCGGGAACTGGTGCCAAATAGCGTAAGATAGTACGTACGACTCGTTCACTGTTGTAGACAATATCGTATAGTTGGAGCTCCGTCGGAGACTAGACAATAAGCCAGCGATACGCACACGCGCGTTCCAACAATGTTAACACGTTACTATTAAAGCAATAAAGTGATATTTTTGTACACAAGCTGTTTGATTTGTATCTCTATTTATAGTCAACACAGTACTTCGGGTGCGCTGTGTGAGCGTATTCGCTCTTTCTTTATTGAACTTGTATAAACATTATTTAAGGGTGATGGGGTGATGATCCAGAACTTGTAGCATTTGTAGCGTAGCGCCGCTACGTCGTAGCGGATACATTACCATCGTCTACGACGTAGCGCGGACACACATCAATAGCATCATCTATTGCATTTATGTAGTCATTTTTCAGTTTACCTGGTAAGGCTCCGACCGCTAGAGGAAGCTAAAGAGGTAAATTATTTATTATTATAAACAATACAAAAGTACTTACGTGGCCAAATAGTTAATTATTAGCAATAGTAGGTAGGAATGATTCGACGCAATGTCTAATATATCAATGTGGCGATGATACATTTTCCATGAATAACTACAATGCTCTTGTACAATGTACAAAAGTGGAATAACAAAAGATAAGGATAACTAGTGCGGTGGGTGTCATCGCGGGCGCACTCAGAGGCGACGGGCTGCGGACCAACCTCAGAGATAGCGCGCTGATAAGGTACGCGCGTGCTATCGCTGCAGCCGCTATCGCTATCACAAACACGCCGTTTGATACGAGCCACATTATTGTGAAGTGAGATAAGCTGTGTGATCGTGCACGGCTGGCTCCTTGCCTGTGGTGGCGGCGGTACGTGTGCTGTGACCAGCTGACGAGGGACCGGCTTAGGAGTGAGGAGCTGAGCGGAGCTGTGCTGTGCGTGCCTGTGCTGTGCGCGCCTGTGCTGTGCGCGCCTGTGCTGTGCGCGCCTGTGCTGTGCGCGCCTGTGCTGTGCGCGCCTGTGCTGTGCGCGCCTGTGCTGTGCGCGCCTGTGCTGTGCGCGCCTGTGCTGTGCGCGCCCGGGCAGCAATGTGCGCGCGCGCGGCGCCTGCGCTGCTGGCGCACGTCAACCTACTGCTCACTGTGAGTCGCAACACTGTACAGCGCTAGGGTCTTTGTGTCTGTGAAGTTAGCTGCGGGTAGTCATTTAGTGCTAAGTTCTTCGGAAGTTGAAAGAAACACCAGAAATCTTGGAGACTACGGTGTCTGGGTGAAACGCGTCGAAGGCAAATCACCAGTCTTTTTTACAAAATCAGAAAATCCAATTGCACCTAACTCCACAGACATATCCGTCACATCCGTGCGTACCTATCGCGGACTGCCCTAAGTGGCGCTCAGAGCCAGAACTGACCTTTTTTTACCCCACTGCTCTACAGTAAACACAGAGTTATGTTTTTCACGCGTATCTATGAATCTTTGTATCTACGAGAGATCAGAAAGCTTGACAAGTGAGCTTGTTTTGAACTCTTAGTTGCAGGCGGATTTTTTATCTAGGTACTTATTTTTTTATTTTTTTCTTAGTGAGTTTCTTCCCCACTGAGTTTCATAAATATATAAAACGTAATAGGTAGATTTATTTATTCCTTTAAGTTTACATGCACAACATTACAGGATATAATCCCAATCCGTTATACAGAGCAAACTAAAAAGTGACACACCTACTACTTACGTAGGTTAGGTAAAATGCAATTAAAAAGAAAATGTGAAGACGAGAAAATAACAAAATTAACAACAAAACAGAATGCAATCAAGTGAAATAAAAATAAAACATTATATAAACACTTATCTCTTCCATCTTCTCACAAAATCTTACCGACACACATCTTACCGACACACATCTTACCGACACACATCTTTCCATCCACAGAGTACTTTTATTATGTTTCCATCTCCCGGCAACCCAGGTCACACTCCGGTGTCAAAGTCGAAGCATTATGCACTTTTGTGGCACTTTTGAACGTCAACATTTACATTAAAATAGAATTGATTCTAGGCGCCCCTTCCAAAGGGGGATATGAAACTATATGAAGAAGAAGGAGCAAGTAAATCCACCGTTACTCTTTTAAAATGTTTGACAATATTTTGTAAACATTAATAATATATTATTTTATGTGAAGACGATGCACCAAGAATAAAATTATTATATATCACAATTATAGGAAAAAATAATGTTAGAAGAGTTAGAAGGGAAGGTGTTGATGTTAGAAGAGCATTGAGCATGGTGAGGGCCCGAATGAAGGGGAGTGAGCTCGTGATACTGGTGCGTGCTGACTTAGATACATTGCTGGCTATGCACTGGTGTCAGTGATCCCTCGTATCCCGGCGCAGGGTGTGGGAGTCACTCGGAGGTGCTGTTGATGACAAAGTGGTGACGTGGTGATGTGTGCGCAGCTGTACGGCGGCGCGGCGCTGGCGTCGGCGGCGCGGCTAAAGTGGGACCCCAGCACGTACGTGGTGCTGCGCGAGCTGTTCCCGGCGGAGTACCGCGTGGTGGCTGCGGCGTTGGCGGCGGGCGGCTTCACGCTGCTGCTGCTGCCGCACGCGTCGGCGGCCGCGCTGCACGCGCGCCGCCCGCGCACGCGCGCCGTGCTGCTCTATGTGGTCAGTTTGTTATTATGATCAGTTGTATCTATAACAAGTACTTAAATACTTCTAATTCATTTCTCAGTGTAAAACTATTTCCAAACATCAAAGCCGGAGTAAGAAAGCCGAGAAATAACATTTTGTAAAAAAAACATGGAACTGTTGTTTCAACAATCTAATTTCAAATCTTCTAACTAAGTCATTAATAAGGAGGCACTAAACGAGGGTAATGCCCGAAATACTCGAGGCTAGTTTCTCAAGCCAGAATAGTAAGCTAGCAAGCTAGTAACTCTGGCTTCGTGTATACAGACCTAGCTTCATTTCTAGGCTAGTAAAGCTAAAGAGAATGCTCGTAAGCTAGCGACTCTAGTTTAATAAGATAGAGTTAATTTTTTTGAGCTAGTAGCACACATTAGATTGGCTCGGTACTCGTTTTGTTTTTGTGACTGCAACCACGTGTTGTACTAAACTGACTTAAAATTATCTGGTATCATGTAAACAGCACTAGCGTGTGCCAAGCCAGCTCAGACGCGAAGGAAAGAGATAGTGGCGCACGCAAAGCTTGATGTCGTTAGTCTCTTACTGCGTCACGTGCTGCACGCTGGCGCGCGACAGCACGCGTGACTTATTTGTTAGCTTCCATTCGCGGAAATATTTACATGAATTGTTCTACCATAAAAATAATTTAATATATTTTTAATTTAGACTAATGGCTTCTAAAACAGGCGTGAAACGCGATGCGAATCGCACGCGACACAAAGGCACCGCGTGTCACGCAACGAGCAGTACCTTTGTGTCTCGAGCGATACGCGGCACGTGTCGCGCCTGCTTGCAGGAGCCTTTATTTCTTAATAATCTTGAGCCGGTGCAGCGATCGCATGAATTTTTTTTTCTTTCTTTGTTCTGATTATGATAAACTGTCTGGGGTTGTGTCGAAAGCCTTGTTGGTCTAGTGGTGGCAAGTTGACCTTGGGGTGATAGTCCGTGATGGGGTCCTGGGTTGTTCTGTTTGCCATCAGGGCTTGCTACTTACTGCGTTATAATTATTACGGGTTCTGTTAGTTATAAAAGAATGCGAAAGTGAGTATTTTGGCAGTACGCAGCGCTAGTGACGCTGCTGATGGTGGGTGAGCTGGTGTTCGGCGGGTGGCTGACTGCGCAGGCGCTGGCGTGGTCGCGCTCGGAAGCGGCGGCGCAGCTGGGCGAGGCGCTAGCGGTCAGCGAGCACCTGCGGCCTGTGCTGCAGTACCTGGCGCGTTGGCACCCACTGCCTCACCGCATCGAGGAGCTCATACAGGTCAGCACACCTGAACTACCGTGTTGTTGAATATAAGTGCCGGTGTGATCATAGGCACATGTGACATTTCTGTTTTGACTCGGACACAGTTTAAGATGGCCGCGCATGCGATGCCTCTGTTGATCCATAGGGGGTGGCAACCACTTCACTTCTACAATCATCACTATCTGAAAATGCAATAACAGCCTTGGGACCCAGGCCGCCCAGGTGAGCGTTCGGCTTGTTTGTTATGACGTGGGAATCTGGGAATCACTCTTGCGGCACTCGGCCCGGCTGTGCACTCTGTGGCGTCAGACGCACCTCACGCACCGGACCCCGCCGGACCCGTCGGCCAGCAGCAGCGTCACGTACCGCTGAGTGTTGGCAGTGCTCCAACTAATCATCGACTGATCTTTTTAAGTAGGTACTTAGTACCTTTCAATCATTGATATTATATCAATGCTCTAAATTGTTCTTTTTTTTATACCACAAATAGCACTCGCTGCAAAAAAAATGTTTTACAACGGATTTCGCGTTGCTTAATTGTATGCCAAACTTGAAATTATTTGACCCAGCAACGCCAGTCTATTTGTCAGTCTTATGACGGATAGTGATGAGTGAAGAGGGTGTCGCAGTGGGAGACAAGTAGCGTTGTGCATGAGCTGTGTGCGTGTGCAGGAGGCGAAGGAGGACGCGCCGCGCAACGTGTACGCGGCGCTGGGCCTGCTGGCGCTGCTGGCGGGGCTGCAGCTGGCGGCCGTGCTGGCGGCGCTGGTGGCCGCACGCGCCGCCCGCGCCTCCTCGCTCGCCGGCTCCGACTCCGAGATGCCGCTGCAACCGAGACCACCCTCCTACAACAGGTAACGATCCGGCTTGATACTGTGCTGTGCTCTGTCTTCTCGCATATTTCTCCAAACGCTCTGAACCTGAGTAATTGCTTCGGCGGCTTTGCCGTCGATTGGAACGTGTGCTTGACAACCACTACCACTACGCGGTTGTGTGGCTCTGCCGTCCAACTTGGCCAGGCGACCGCGTGTCATTCACACCTTTAATAAATATTTTAAGTATTGAAGAGATTTCGTGCATGAAATGTTGACGTTTAGCTGTAGAGTTCACGTCAGAAGCGTAACGCGTGTGCCCCGCGCACGACGGCTGAGCAATGGGCATATAGACGTCCGGGTTTCGATCCCCAGCCTCAACAGGAGCCAGGAGTAGTCAACTGTCAAAAGGTTACGCAGTTCTCCAGTTTCCGTAGTTGTTGTATTGTATAGCGCAGTGATGATGAGGCTAGACGGCTCGTAACTTGTGTATTTGCAGTGGGTGGGCTGGCTGGCGTGGCCGGCGGGTGGGCCACGTCGTCGCCTCTTGTGTTACCTACGTTGTCAAGATTTATTATAGGGAGAAAGATGTGAGAAGGAAAGAGATCGACAGCTGTTGAGTGTTTCCGCAGTGCTTCGAGCTACGACTACCAGAAGATGCCGCGCACCGCCTTCCGGAACGGCCGCATCGTCCTCTTGGACCCGCCGCGCCCGTGACGTCACGCAGTGCTCGCGAGTCTCGACAACCAATACTTTGTGACTGATTTCAACTCGAACTTTGGTTTAAACAGTTTACCTATGCAACGTTAAGTACCTACTATTAATGTAATTAGTCATAGTTTAGAGTTATAAAGAAATTGCGAAATTGCTAGTCGGTTTACTGCAAGACGCATCTACGGCCAACAGTTCGTGTGTCCGTGACACCGATGCCCGCGGGCTCTATGACATTCTCTGAAGTGGCCGCTCGCTAAACAGTGGCGATGAATGCTTGTCCCTTCTCTGCGTGAGAAGGGAGGTCATTACAGGCTGCTTGACTGCTTGTTGTGCTGTAGTTTAAAAAATATATTTTATCATTATATTTAAAACTATCATACAAACTGTATCTTTAACACACATATTACACAGCCAATCAATGGATTGACTTGTCCTGAGCCGGAGGTATTGTTGCTCGGCGAGTGCGTCTTGCGGTAAATAAGTATACCAGTATGTTCAGTATGTTTA
The DNA here is from genome assembly GCA_963555695.1 of Dasypolia templi. Classification (NCBI taxonomy): domain Eukaryota; kingdom Metazoa; phylum Arthropoda; class Insecta; order Lepidoptera; family Noctuidae; genus Dasypolia; species Dasypolia templi. The sequence continues at coordinate 339,918 of OY743148.1, read as the reverse complement.
TATGTGGGAGTCCCTGAGTCCCTTACCCGTGGTGTACAGGAAGCTTTTATTGTAATTAGGTATACACGTAATAAGAATATACAAATAAATTGTAAAAAACTGGTTCTCTGATTATTTTGCAGCCCCTTTAGCTGCATTAACGACACATAGATAAGTAGGTACCTAAATGATATTCTGTCACATTGCCTGGGCCCTGAACCATGGCATTAGGTACAGCCGGCCCCACAGGCCCCACAGGCTACACATTTCTAAAAGGAACCAAGTGTACATTCACAGCGTGTTTGTACCTACACCTGGGTCGATTTGTGAGATACTCGTACAAAACTTTCAAACAAGATCAAAATCAAAAATCAAAATCAAAAGTCATTTATTCAAACTAGGCTGAGAGTCAGCACTTTTCGAACGTCAAAATTACATAAGACAGTCCCCCAAAACGCCCGCCCTTCACCACTTCCTAGTGCTTTAGCTGGGAAGAAGAAGTGGCGCAACAAACTCCCCAGCAGCACAGCTGTCTGTTTAGTTAGAAAAACCATTGTACTATACAATTATAAGGTAATCAAAGAAGAAAAACCGAAACACAAAAAAACATAGCTAACCACGCCAATATACCCAAAACATAAACCAATAAAAATCAATGAAAAAAACAACTACACAAATAAAAGCCTCCAGGCATAAGGGGCGTGACACCTTACATATGCATTATTGGATTACAAATGATAAACAAGTACCATCGAAGTAAAATAAATTAACAGAACAATTACTTTAACAATAACAAAACCATAGACAGCAAGACGACCAGTCACCACAAGCAGCACCCGTTCACGAGCATAACGCAAAGATCAGCCATTGCCCCCCTCGCCATATTTGAGGGAAGGAGGCAACTCGATCCCCGACGCTACCGCAAGCAGTGACATCTACGGGAGCATGACGAACTCGCTGCCGGTTGCTCAGGCAATAATAATTTATGATCAATCGTCGAGGTCGCTAGCTAACCACTTATTGCAATACAACTCGTTAAAAAAAACATTGTAATGAGTAGATCATGTCAATAATAAATGAAGATACTTAAAAATAATTGACTTATACAGTCAAATAAAATTAAAATAAATATACGAACTCGTATACCCTGTCAGTAGGTAAGCTGATTCTGGAGAAAGAACACAAACATTGTCTTGAGTTAATTACAGCGACCAACTATTCTTATCATTTAAGTAGTCGTTAATTGAATAATATGTCTTTGAACAAAGGTTGGATTTTACTTGAGTTTTAAATGCATTAAAAGGCAAATCTAGCAAAGAAGAGGGTAGCTTGTTATAAAAGGTTATACCAAGCCCAAGAAATGAGTTATGAACCTTATGAAGCCGGTGAAAGGGAGCACGTAGTTTGTTCTTATTTCTAGTATTAACATTGTGAAAATCACTGTTTTTAGTATATAAGTGTATATTTTGCCTAATGTATAAGATGTTGGCGAAGATGTATTGTGATGCTACCGTAAGAATACCAATATCTTTAAAAAAATCTCTAAGAGAAAGTCTGGCTCCTAGCTGATAAATTGCTCGGACAGCTCGTTTTTGAAGGACGAAAATATTTTGAATATCAGCAGCTTTGCCCCACAGCAGAATACCGTAGGACATAACGCTGTGGAAATAACTAAAATAGACTAACCGTGCTGTATCACCGTCAGTGTATTGTCTTACTTACCTGACGGCGTAGGCGGCTGAACTGAGCCTCCCCGCTAGGCTTGATATATGTGGGCCCCACTGAAGTTTGGCATCTACTGTTATGCCCAGAAAAACTGCCGAGTCTACTGTTTCAAGCAGCTCTTTATCTAAGACGATGTTGGGTCCTAGATTTCTAACATTCGGTAAGACGAACTTTATACATTCTTTTTCTTAGCATTGAGAACTAGGTTATTTGACGTAAACCAATCCGTAACCATTGAGAGTGCACTGTTTACATCGTCAAAATCTTGTCTATTCCTGTCTACTTTAAAAATAAGAGAGGTATCATCTGCAAACAGTACAACGTCACAGATATTATTTAAAAAGAATGGTAAGTCATTGATCTACACTAAGAACAAGAATGGACCTAGTATTGAGCCTTGAGGAACACCTAACTGAACTGGAAGCCCGGATGATTTCACACCATCGACATCTACACATTGGAACCTATTGTGCAAATACGAATTTATTACGTTGAGAGCTTCGTTTTGGACACCGTAATGACTTAGTTTACGCAAAAGCGTGTCACGGTGCACGCAATCAAAGGCTTTAGAGAGATCACAGAAAACTCCAATAGCATTTTGCGATTTCTCCCATGCATTAAATATGTGTTTCAGCAGAGCAACACTCGCATCTGTAGTTGAACGTCCTTTTGTAAAGCCATATTGTTCATTATGAAGGAGGCTATTTAAATTAAAATGTCTTAGCAACTGCTTAAGTATTAACTTTTCAAATATTTTGCTAAATGCTGGTAAGATAGAAATAGGCCTGAAATTGCCAATGTTATTTTTATTACCAGATTTAAATAATGGTATGACTTTACTACTCTTCATGAGGTCAGGAAAAGTTCCTATATCAATACATTTATTAAAAGTAACAGCTAGATAGGGGGCTACGATGTCTATTATATTACTTAAAAGTTTAATTGAGATGCCCCAGTGTTTTTAGATTTAAGTGTGTTAAAGACGTTAATTACATCACTAGGCGTTACATGTTCAAGTGACTCCAAATCGAAACTTACCTATATGTAGTACTGCTTAGTAACAGAGCTGGGTAATTGAATGTTTGTTGGAATTTTAAAAACAAAAATAAAAGAGAATACACATTTAATGAATAATTCAACATTTATTTCTTCATTATACACATGAAATTGAAAGTGCCGGCACCGTGTCGGCGGCGGTGGCGCGCACTCGCGCGAGTGTAGCACTCACTCGAGACACGTGCTTTGCGCACTTGCGCGATTAAAACACATCGCACGCGGCGCATCGCTCACTCGCCGCGTGCACTCGCGCGATTGCATACCTCGTGCCACGCGCACTTGCGTGATTGCATACCTCGTGCCACGCGCACTCGCGCGCTGCCGCCGTGTCGCGTGTCGCTCCCAGCTCCCTACAGACTGTGCAAAAATATATAACTGGTGCAGGCGCGGGTCGATCCCCACGATACATCTTTACAACAAACGTTATGTATACATATAGCTATCGTAATAAGAATATCTATCTATTACATTATCAACAAAATAATACATTACAAGTGAGGCCGCGTCCCCCCGCTCTACCTCTTGATTCCACTACATCACACCATGATATGACATCGCGTTCCACGTCCACCATATAGTTACACATATATGAACGAAATACTTATAATTTTATACACTCTGACTTATCTTGTTTATAGCAACAGTCAACATCGCCGATGACGTTAGTACATCACTGAACGACGCGACGCGCGACCACGCGACGCGCGCCGCACCCGCGACAAGCAGATGCGAAATTTATATATAGTCACGAGAAATTTATATTATGCTTAGGCATTTATCGAGTAACATTGATGAAGTAACAAAAGCATCGATTATCGCTATAACGTGGTTCAAGTTTCGCAGACGCTCTTGCACTCGAGATAGATCTACTAATCTGTTAATACCTCCTTAAATACTTGCATACGTCGTAAACCTGACGAAGTTACCCGAATATTCACGGATAATTAACGAATATTACATCACGAATACTGGAATTTGTCGCCTACTCTTGAAATATTTTGTACATAGGACAGTGGAGAGTGGTCCTTGTGTCCGAGATCGCTTATCTGTAGGCGGGAGCGGCGGGCGCCGTCTCCGCCAGAAACGGGTTGGAGGGCCGCGGCGTTGGCGCCTGTCCCGGCACGCTCAGAGACTCCGCGCCGCTGTGGCTCTGTGGAACACAAGCGAGTTTAGGTGAGGCGTGTGCGAGGGGCGTGCGCGCAGACCTCTCGGCACGAGGGCGTACCTGCGTGGCACCGTAGGAGTCGTGGTGCGCCAGGTCGGCGAGGCGCGTGGAAGACAGCGCGCGCGGCAGCGGGTTGGAGGGCACTCCGTGCGGCGCCAGCACGCCCGCCTCGGCCACGGCGCGCGCCTCGTCGTCCACGACGCCACCGGCCGACGCGTCCGGCTCGCCACGGAAGTTGATGAACGCAAAGGCAGCCAGCACCACGGTGCACAGCAGACCGTAGCCCGCGAACGTGCGCGTCGTGCCCCACTTGGCGACGGCGATGCCACCCAGCACGGCGCCGCAGCCGCGGCCCAGCCCGTGGTGCAGCCCCTGCAGCACGCCCTGCGCCGACGAGCGCAGACGCGGCGGGGCCCCGTGCGCGATGTACGAGCAGCACGCGGCCCACACTGCTGCGTGCGTCACACCCTGCACGAACTCGAAGGGAAGCACCCACCAGGGGTCGCTCAGCCACGCGATGTATAGGAAGCGCAGCACGTTGCCTGCCAGCCCCAAGCACAGCACCTGTCGCACACACATTCCACTTTCATGGTATCATAGCCAGGTCTTATGCTAGGCATAGCTTAGCGGAACTGTGAGCACTTCTCCAGTAAATGAGTACAACAAGCAGCTCCGACTGCAGTAGAGCAGTTGTAAAAAGGTAGCGGAAGTCGGCGCGTACCTTTACATGTCCCATCTGCGTGATCAGCTTAAAGCTGAAGAAGTAGGCGAATATTTCTGAGATGTGATTGATGACAGACGCCACTCCGAACAGCGTCGGAGAGCCACCGATATCCTGGGAGAGTATAAGTAGAAAGTTATGAGTGTTATTGATAAAAAATGTACGTGTAAAGTATGTGTCGGCGGTAGGTACCTGCAGGTGCCAGAACAGGAAGGTGAAGATGAGGCCGATGCCGAAGCCCATGAACCAGGCGACGAACAGGAACGAGGCTGCCTTCACGTTCTGGAACTGGCGCAGCACCGTAACCCACTCCGGCATCTCGCGCGTCGTCTGCGCAAACACCTGGAACCCGCGGCTTAGCGTAAGGGGGAAGTGTCACAACCATAGCCAATACGCCAACCCCATGTTTTGGAAGTAAGCAGTCGTGAAATGTTTTGCAGTATTCGTAGAGCCCTTTGTGGAGGAGCACGTCCGGTAAGTACTACCACGATACTATACCTAAAGTATTTCTGATTTCCTCCCGCCAAGCAGCTCTTCGTTTTATTGAACACCAAGCTCCATTGACTTAAGAGTCCAGAGACAGGTGTTGATTTACTAAAGATTGTTTGGTGCGTTGCCAGTATTCGCCTTTAAGATTATTTTATATTTCGATTTTTAAATCGAAGCAGTTATTGTCTCAAAAGTAGACATAAACCACTGAACGGATTTAGATATATATATATATATCTAAGAATGTAAGATTGTGTTAGGGATATGTAAATTTAAATGCTTTTGTCAAGATTTTTTAATCTATTTCAGCGTTTTTGGGAAATCATCTTTCAAGGGGGTAAAATAGGGAATTATTGAAAAAATACCTCTTTTTAAGAGATTTATGCTATTGGAAATATAGACGGAACTGTCGAGAGCCATTTACAATCTACGTCGCCGCGAATCTCCTAGGGAACTATTTAAGAAGATTTATATAATGACGGTACCTTGCCGGTTCATTTATGAAAATATTATTTATGTAAGAAAACATCTGCATCTTTTTACTTGTTATAAAAATATGGAAATCATCTACTTTTAGAATATTTGTAAATATGTGAGCACCATGTATCCATCACATAATTAATTTGCACGCCATTGCTTTATATTTAACTCTTTTTTACCTATTATGGTATAGTACTTTTATTCTTGACGCATCGTCTTCACTTATACCTAATTAAATAATTCATGTATAAGTCCAAAATACTGTAAAACATTTTAAAAGAGTAACGGCGGAGTTTCTTGCCCATTCTTGTCCATACGAAAATACGTTTTGGAAGGGGCGCCTAGACTCGATTCTATTATATTTTTGTAAATGTTGACGTTCAAAAGTGCCATTTATGTGCCTATTTGAAATAAATGATTTGACTTTTTCTTGACTGGAGGGCTGTTGGCTCGTTTGCCATCCAATAGCATCCTAGGGCAAGGTCAGAGCGTATGCTCCTGTGCGCGGGGTGTGGTGCGCACCTTGGCCTGCTCGAGTACGGGCTGGCGCACTGGCAGGGGCGCGCTGGTGTCGAGGCCGGGCAGCTGCAGCTGCTCCGCCAGCTGCTGCTGCAGCTTCTCCTCGTGCGTGGGCTCGGCGGGCGCGGCCGGCGCCGCCTCCACGCTCACGAACTCGTACTTGAACCGGATCTGTTGGACCGACACTCACTCATTAGGTACTTCACATGCGTGTATGGACAGTGCATGCGGCTGATGTAACCCGCCCAATCCCATTCGAGTCTGGCAGCCTTCTTGCCTACGTCCATTATACAGTATGTCCGGACATGGACTAGCGATATTCTAAATGCCTAAATATAAACAATTTTAAAGTACAATTACACTCTAATCTTGGGTCCAATACTTCCCCGCTATGTGGCAGCCATTTTGTTTTTGTATTGTTGAAATATTCTATCCGCGAGTACAAAAAAAAAAACATTTCTCTCCAAGTTTTAGTCATGCTGAGATAAAAATAGGCTTATTCGAAAGGCAATAATATTGTCTACCGTCTGCACTACAAAGCAATGTGTTATACAAATGTGTTAAAAAAATTGAAAATCGAAACAAGCAATTCAACCAATAATTGTTAATTACTTACTACAAAAACACACCCCGACCACATTCTTTTTACTAGATCGATAGATTTTGTGCTAAACTACAATACGATATAAATTAAGATATATTATTCGAGAGATTAAGAGTTATTGTTGTTAACACCACTCAGCGATCCGAAATGGAGCGCAGAGTGGTGTAATGAATTTTGTCCGGTTTTTTAAACCTAGAATGCTTCATTCCATCGCTCTTTGGCGAACTCCAAGGTGGAACTTATAATCATAATCAGCCTATAACGTTCCCACTGCTGGGACACAGGCCTCCTCTCTATGAGAGGTAGTGAGCCGTAATCCACCACTCGGGCTCAGTGCGGGTTGGTAGATGTCACATGTCGAATTTTTGGTTCTAGGACATGCCGGTTTTCTCACGATGTTTTCCTTCACCGTTTTTGAGAGCAGTGGTGATGAAATTATTTACACAAAGTAAAGCGCCTGCTTAGGTTCGAACTCACGACCTACAACTCGTAAGTCGGGACCGTTACCACTGGGCCACCACTGCTCCCAAGGTGGAACTTAATTAATACTTATTGCTTTATTTGATTAAAAAATTGACCTTTACAAAAATAATCCCTGAATTTAGTACGCAAAGGTACGTACGTACAGGTCGTTGACTCTGAACAAACTACTCGGTGGACTTGGGTTTATTCGGTTACACGTTGCGTCGTAGATATACCTACTAATACACGAATTGAATCGTTAACTTACATGTCGCGGATCATTCACTCATTAATTTGCTTGTTCAGACTGTCAACTCTCTTTGAATTTTCGGAACAAAGTCGCACTATGTAACGACGCAAACAAACCGACCGAGTCCAAATTATTTTACAAATTAAATGCTTAAATAAATTTTAATAATTGAATGACAACGAATCATAATATCAGGACCCCATATCCCTCTCCAGAAAAAAAAAACTTATTAATGAACCATCACAACACAACAGACCTGAGTGGCGGTAATGAGCGCAGCGCCCATCAGTACGGAGAAGGTGGCGAAGCAGATGGTGTAGTTCTTCTCGAAGCGCTGCGGGCCGCCACACGGGTGTGAGCTGAACGCTGTGCTGTGGTCTAGCGCGATGCCCACGAAGAACATGGCCAGCCCCCAGCCCAGCGAGCCGAACATGCGCTGGTGCCCGTACCTGCGCATCAACTCGCTGTAACACTGAGCATGCAACCGCACGGAGAGTGCTAGCAGTGCATCGGTGCTCACCTGTCTGCGTCCTCGCCCAGCAGCGTGATGACGGCGGAGTCCGCGAGCGTGATGGCGGGCGCGCTGAAGAACTCGCCGATGACCACCAGCAGCAATAGCAGGAAGAACGTCTTCTGGATGTCGGGCGTGCGGTACACGATGAAGGAGTGCAGCGGCGTCACCCAGTCGCCATTGGCCTTGGGGTCGTAGTTGAGCGCGTCGCTGACGGACAGCGGCGAGCCCTCACGGCCGGCGCCCGGTGGCCCGCGAAAGGCACGCGTGGTGCTGCTGGGCCAGTCCTCGTCGTAGCGCGGCTCCGTCAGGTTGTAGGCGCTGGAGTTGAGCGGGTGCACGCACGACACGGCGCCGGGCTGCACCCAGCTCAGCGGCAGCGTAAATACGATCCAGGCGCCCAGCGACGCCAGAAGCAGCGTGCGCCCCTTCTGCCAGCGGTCGGCCAGCCCACCCCAGAAGGGCGCCGACAGGAACTCCACGAAGGGCCGCGTGCCAATGAGCAGGCCGCACTGACCCGCGTTCATGCCCATCTGCTTGAAGTACACGCCCATGAGCGGGAACAGCGAGCCGAACGCCGAGTAGAAGAAGAAGTAGAAGGTCTTGACGGTGAGCAACTCGGGGTCCACGGCGCCGGCGCCGCACATCAGCTCCAGCAGGTCGGAGCGCCCGCGCACCTTGTTGGTCGCGTCCTTCGGCGCCGGGTACCTGCGCCACACGCATATACACTATGTGTTGTTAGCTAAATTACACATTCAATATTAGCTGAGAGAAACGCCAAAACTATAATGATATTATTGTATGCTCTGTTCTAGCATTATATCAATACGAAATGTTATTTTGACAATGAGAGTGGAACCATGTTATATACTCGTGAAGTAAACGAACGTCGCTTTAGTTCACATTTTCAGTTGTAGGTAATCGGTTTATACATAATTATCCATTGTGTTTCCTTCAAAACACATAGCATTGGTTGTAAATGTAGTCTAAGATTTCGCCTCTTATATGTCATATTATGTTGAGAATAGCACATACCATAATCCCGTCTTTCGTTACCTGTGAACTTTCACGATTACAGAACTCGTGGCGATCTATGGTTAGAGTAAGCTGGATCTGCCACTTGTCAAGTGTCTAATATAGGGTCTAAAATGTAGGCTCCAACGTGGGGAAGTATTGTTTTTCTCTCGTAAATTTTCTTAGAAAATTATTAAATTTTCAAGTAAAACTTGTGGTAAGAAAGTGAATAATGGATCTTGTGGTAAGTAATATGTAGGTTTACGCTGATTGTTATTCAGCAAAATGTCGAAATGCAGTGCGAAAGCTCACTTTACATACAACTCCTCTCAGCAAGGCTGTCCTCTATTATATGTTAGTATTTGAAATATCATTGTTTTCCAATAATTCAATCTGTATGTTAATTATTGTAATTGGTGTTACCGTTTTAATTAACAATAAACAAATAAATAATAATAAACTCGGGCGAATAAACATGGCACCTGCCTCGAATGACGTTTGTTGAATAAAGTTGCAAAAAATACCTATTTTTAGTTATTCCTTTATTTTGTTTAATATCTTAATTACACTTTATATTGACATTTCAAACTAAACATTGGCTATTAATATATTTATAGAAGAAATCTTTTTTTGTGTAATTTGTTGTTGTTAAAAGGTATTTAATGACATAAAGTTTTATAACTAATCAAAAATGCTAAATGTTTCCACAACATTATAATTTAATAGGCTGTATACTTTTTATGGTATGTTGTAATAATTAAGGAAATTTTAAAGTTATGATCAGGACCATTGCTCTAACTTATGGAACAAATTGTTTTGTTTTTCGGTAGACATTTTAGGTAGGCAACAGCTTTTAAGCTAGGGTCATTGCATTTTTGCGAATTTATCAACTTCAAATGTGTGTTTGACTGATTTCTAACTGCAGTGAGGTGGAGAGCGAAAAATGAAAAATACAAAAAAACCTACGACAGTACTTACAATAGAACTATCGCCGTCGGTCTGTTTGGTATGTTTTCAGCAAACTATGCAACAAATCATCTGTGTATGTGGGTTAATTAATATTGCCATTGCATGGCAAAGGCGTCCCTACTTTCTTTTCACTTCTCTCTGCTTAAAGCTTATGAGGACAAGTTCTTGTTGAAGGAGTCCAGGTAATCCCGTCATATCCTTCGGGGCCTGCCGCGATGTCGTTTCGACATCCCTGCCTAAAGATCGGGAATTAAAGATTGTAAACCTGTTTCTGCTTCATACTGAAGATCATAACAGGAAGTCAAATACTGTTTTTTTTTTATATTCAGAACAATTTTGTTTAGAGTTAGGTATCTGTAGTTATAATAATGAATGCCTATGAATATGATATCGGATATCTAAGATTTCAGAAGAAGATCAGCCAAGTCAGACGTCACTCTGTCAGGGGTTAACCTCTCGGGGAGGTTAAGTGTTATAACGGCTTAGCCGACCGCTTATTTTAGAAACAGACTAGCCGGATTGGCTCCTGTTGCTCCAAGCCCCAGCCCTCGGAGGCCATGTCTCAAAGTGGGGCGTCCCCGACGTCGACCTTTTTGTGTCAGATAAGTCGGCCGTTGTGGGACAGTACGTCACATGGGAGTCAAATGATGGCTTGGCAAGCTTCTGCGATGCTTACAGGTTGCGTTAGAGGTGACAGAATTGACGAGCATGGCTGTTCTCTTCGCCCAATTTAAGAACAAGTACTCAATCATCTGACTCAGAAATGGAACGGGGACGTACTATATTTAAATTGTCCCATACTGGACACAGCGTGCCTTGTCTCGTACTTGGAGACGAGAGGTCTCGGAGAGCTAGTATCTGTACAAGATCTATATAAGAACCTCTTAGACTTGACAAGCTACAACACCTAGCTTGGAAAGTTTGGGGGAGGAGAGGAAGGGCTGTCAGGTTAAAGGGGCAGTCGGAAGAAGAACAAGGACTTGCTAAAATGAATTAAATCTACACTAATTACTTATAAAGCACCAACAATCATTTCAATTGAGATGAGAGAAGATAGAGTTTAACAACTCTTGCAGGACGGCTAAGTTCAGCAGCATATGCTGTAAGAAAATCCGTCAGTTTACTTATGTAGATACCGCGAGGCTAGTATATTTCAGTTACTTTCATAGTATCATGTCTTACGGTAACGTATTATGGGGACGCGCTGCAGACATCGAGTCTATTTTTATTCTGCAAAAAAGAGCCATCAGAGCAATAAATGGCCACCGCGCGCAACTGGCGCGATTCTTTAAGGGAACTGTTTCAAGATACAACATCATGACCGTACCTTGTCAATATATATACGAAAACATCATGTTAGTAACGAAAAATTTAAATATTTCAGTAAAAGAGGTGAAAGACACAACTATAGGACTAGAAATAGGGACCAATTAGTTCAACCAGGTCTCAGACTGGCTAAAGTAGATTCATCCTTCATGGGGTACTGTTTAAAATGTTACAATAAAATACCTCCCCACATACTCCAACTGAATGAAACGAAGTTTAAAACTTGTATCAAACGCACACTATGCAGCCAATCATAATATAAGTTGGAGGATTACATCTCTGACAAAAATGCTTGGCTCAACGCTGGTTCTGCTCCACAAGGGCGCCTAAACAATTGATTAGCATTCGGAAATATTGTTGGAGTTGCTGAAGATTGAAAAACTATCTTTGCACTGTATAAATTCAGTCTTTTAATATTGTATTATTGCAACTGAATGAAACGAAGTTTAAAACTTGTATCAAACGCACAATATGCAGCCAATCATATTATAAGTTGGGGGATTACATCGCTGACAAAAATGCTTGGCTCAACGCTGGTTCTGCTCCTTAAGGGCTCATAAACTAATTAACTAGAGTCCGAAAATATTTTTGGAGCTGCTGAAGATTGAAAAACTATCTTTACACTGTATACATTCAATTGATTAGTATTGTATAATTGCAAAGCACATGTGTGCGCACTATGAACCTACTTAAAAGCTACCATTTAGTGGGTACGTCTTTCATTGACTTGAATGTGCCCTGGCGGCTGAGAGTATGTCACGCTCACTCAAATGTCTCGCTGGTGTTGTCGTGTGTGTTAGATCATTAAGTTCCCTTCAAAATGGTTGAGCTGAATGGTGCTGATCCATACGTCACGTTCGTGAACGGGCGCCGTTAGTGGGGACTGGTCATCTCTTGGCTGCTTTGCTTGTTTTTTGATTTTGTTGTACACGTCTTTCTACATCGTTCTCACATATATAATTTCAACATGACTGACGTAACTAATGTTGTGTAACAATATCATTTAAAAGAGTGTCCATGGAGTTTCTTGCCCTTTCTTCTCCATAGGTACCTACTACGCTTTGGAATGGGCAACTATCTTTATCTTTATGACTCCGACCCCTTGACTATTCAAAAGTGCCTGTAATTGGTTTATTTGAAATAAATGCTTTCAGTCTGGGTGGAGATTCTTGCCCAATCTTCTCCATACGAAACTACCTTTTGGAAAGGGCAACTAGAATCAATTAATTTTTTTTGTAAATATTGACGTTAAAAAGTGCCTTGACATGCCTATTTGAAATAAATGATTGGACTTTTACTTTTAAACAGATTTGCCATTGATCAATGAAATTTTGTGGAAGGTGTGTGTTCATTTTTGCATTTTTTTGGATAAATCGATTGAAGACTTTTAATTTTTGGTTTGAACATTTATTGAATACATACCGAAATATTCGTTCATACCATATCCATACTATTTAATATTATTAATTCAAAAGTAACGAACGATATCTGTAGGTTACCTTTTCAAGCCTAAACCACTGAACGGATTTCGACACAATTCGGCGCGGAGATAGATAGCATCCTAGACAAGGACGTAGGTAAGTTACGTTTTGTCCCTGTAGCAAGATCCCGTGGGATAACTTCCGACATCGACGAGCCGCGGGTAGAAGCTAGTAATATATAATTCACACAGCGTCTACATCCTTCAGGTATTCTTTCACCAGCAGATAACAAACAGGTCTTCAACCAATGCTATGTGTTTTGTAGGAAAAAACATTATAAAGCTGTTTTGCATTAAAACAAAACAGTTATTACGTTATCAAGAACACATAGCATTGGAGCACTGTGCTTGCTGAAGAGTTTTAAAGACTTCTATAAAAGACACTTGACAAGGAACAGTTCAAGCTCGCTGTACCCATAGATAGATCACCGTCGCGAGTTCTGCCATAGTGACAGTTTACAGGTAACGAAAAACGGGATTATGGTAGGTACTTATTCTTAACGTATGACCTATAACTGTTTTGCTTAATGCAAAACAGCCCTATTAAGTCTCGTACACACCGGCGCGAAGCCACGAAGCGCGACACAAAGGCACCGCGTGTCGCGCGACGAGCGGTGCCTTTGTGTCGCGCTGTGGCGTCGCGCCTGTTTGTATGAACATGAATTACTATCGTAATAAAATTTTGCCCGGTGGTCATTGAATTCGGCGATTAGATAGTTACCGTCCTATTCATAATGAAGCCATTCGCTTTATAAAGCTATTTTAAATAACGAACAGTTTTGTCCCTTTCTTTCAAACTTTATTTTAACTTGACAGAAAGAGACAAAACAGTTCGATAGCTAAAATAGGTTCATGAAGTGAATGACTTTAATAAGACTAAGGGCTGATTTTTCAATAGTCTGATAACTTTTATCTGTAGAATAAATCTGACAGTTTGACATATTTTCTATACAAAAGTTATCAAAGTACTAGCTATATTTAGTCCTTAGATAAAATTTATCAGACTTTTGAAAAATCACCCCTTAGACGGTTAGACTCTGATATCCGTAACCTAAATAATGGTTTAACATTTTGTAAGAAAAATCTGCCCCATAGAATACCTAAATGGCACTAAGTCCGCCTCGGTACACTTGTGTGCTTAAAGTATTAAATAAATCTAAATAATGAATAAACCGACACCCATCCGTAGCTGCTGAAACAGCACATAGTGTAACAAAAACCTAATAGTATAACAGGTATCAGTAGATTGTATTGTTATTTAGAAAGAAATCAACTAAGCCTATCGCAGTCCACTGCTGGACATAAGCCTCTACGCGTCCAATCTGTCGCAGCCAGCTTTGCACGGTCGTCAGCCAACCTAGCGGGTGTGCCAGGCTACGCTTGCCCATACGCGTCCAATCTGTCGCAGCCAGCTTTGCACGGTCGTCAGCCAACCTAGCGGGTGTGCCAGGCTACGCTTGCCCATACGCGCGAGTGCTGGACTGGTAAACGAGACTAGAAGTAGAAGAACTGGACTAGAAAGTACTGCTTTGATGTTATTGATCTACTTTAAACTCAAAGTTTTGACTGATTGACATTCAACGGCCAAGTTGTTGAGCAGCGGCAGATGATTCGGCGGCGGCGGCGTTCGATGCACCTACTTACCTAGTCCATAGTTATACTATTTTTATTTTACAGTGGGTTTAATTATTCACAGATAACACTATCGATTGATAATGTCACGTAAGAGATGAGAACTGTCCGGGCGAAGGGCAAGCGCGGCCCCGCCCCGGTGTGCACGGGGTGGATCGTCGTGCTGAGTGCGCGTCACACGGTAAGTACGGCCCTCGTCAGGATCTGATGCTGCCCACTACTTATTGTGCTTCTTGGTATTTAATTGAATGTTTGTTTAAAAAACCTATGATATGATTTAACTAATATAATGTTTATTTAAAAAAGATAGATATTAAAAATGGTGGGTCATTTACGGAGAACCAGTTTTGGCCTAGGTTTAAAAACCTGTGCTAGTTCTTGTAAGTAACACTGTGCAGGGAGGGAAACATCATGTTATGTAAAACTAGGGAATCGAATCGACAAGTGTTATCCTGCGAGCTCAGGACTCGGGCGGATGTGGGGCGCACCTGGAAGTGTCGACCTCGCCGTACTCGTCGGGGTTGACGAGCGGGCGCGCGCCCGGGGCCGCGGCGGCGGCGGCCGGCGGAGCTCCCTGCGGCGGCTCCATGGCGCGGCGGCGGCGGACTGAGCCGCAGCGCTGTCACTGCCGTCGCTCGATAGCTCCGCGCATGCTCCGCGCCTGCTTGCGCGCGCATCCGCTCCGCTGCTGCACTCCCCGCGCTCGTCAACAAGGCACACACACATTCAGGACCCCAAGGTTATGTGGTGATCGAGTACTCCCATTCCCCGAGCATCTCCGCCGCGGCGAGAGGTGCTGGTGTGTGCTCGCGCTGGAAGAGTGACGTAGGCAGTCATGTCGGGGTGCGGCGTGTAATCTGTGGCAGCGGTTTCAAAGTAGCGGCGCGGCGGCGCGTCTACTGCTCAGTGCTCAGGGACGAGTTACCACTCGATACCGGAACTAAGTTTTATTATTTTCAGTCCTCCTCCCTTGAGAAGATCGCATAATGAAATGCTATGATAATTTGTTTATGTACTTATCTACCTTTAAGTATAATGTGGAGACGCTAATCTATACATATACCTACACAAAATAAAATCGTAGCGACGTCAAAACTATAACTTACCTACCTACATTGAGTATTAAAAAAAAAGTTTACTACGAGGTCTGGAAACGATTCTAATGCCGGAAATATGTACAGCATGTAACGAAAACCCTGTCCGATCCTGAAGGGTATTATTTGGTATCGTACTGCGTACAGAGCAGTGGTAGCCCAGTGGTAACGGCTGCGAATTACGAGTTGTTGGTCGTAGGTTCGAACCCATACAGGCGCTTTACTTTGTGTAAATTATTTCATCACCACTGCTCTCAAAACGGTGAAGGAAAACATCGTGAGGAAACCGGCATGTCTTAGAACCAAAAATTCGAAGACATGTGACATCTACCAACCCGCACTGGGCCCGCGAGGTAGATTACGGCCCACTCCCTCTCACAGAGAGGAGGCCAGTGCCCCAGCAGACTGCGTACACAAATACGTAATCATTTAATTTACGTAAAGAAAATAATTAATTAAAATGATTGAGAAATGTAGTTCACCTACAGTTTCGTGTCAAAGAAGCCGCCTGAGCGCACTTTTACACGTCAAACTTTTTTTTTTTAACTAGATGAGGTCGGCGTTTCTTAACTGACTACTCTGAAAAGAAAGATCGAAACAAAATCAGAGGTCATAGTCTCTTTTAAAGTCCAGACATAGTCTTGGTCAGATCATGTGAACACCATGTCGATTGATGTCTGAAATGGTTTTTTGAGAAGAAAAAAAACACACAGATTGAGTGAACCTGTCCAGTCAGTGCACGCATTTGTCAGTAATCGTGTAGCTCAACTCAAAACATATGGAGCTCAACGATACGACGAACAATACTAAAGAAAGGACATTGGGTAGGCCGCATAATTACTCAAACCGCCAGGCCAAGATTAAGATTAAAACTAACTGAGATAATAGAAAAACACAAAAGTAAAAAACAATGACCCACATTCACAATAATAACAACAAAATAATACGTGAGTGAGTAAATGTTCATGTCATTGTTTATTTTACAGATCTTATGAGGACCATATAGGTGGGTGTTTGAAATGGTCTTTTGAGGAAAGAACCATACAGATTTGAGCGGATCTGTCCAGTCAGTGCACGCATTTGTCAGTAATCGTGCAGCTCAACTCAAAACATAAGGAGCTCAACGATACGACGAACAATAACAAAGAAAGGATATTTGGGTAGGCCGCATTAAGTACTCAAACTGCCAGAAAAAATACGAAGATAGACAGAATATATAACCCACACTGAGTCCTCACACAATAATTAAAAAAAAAAGTAAAAATGAAGAAGATACAAGCTTTAAAAGTTTTTGGAGGGGATGACTCCCGTCCTTGTCGCACGGGACGGACAATGTATAGTGCTTTATCTAACACTTATCTTAAACGTATAATATTGTTTGCACTATTTGAAAACAAATGTTTTTTTGCGATTTAAAAAAAAATATTGTTATCATCCCATAATAAAAAAGTGTCTAGTTTGTGTGTGTGTAAAGATGGGTCAGACAATTTTGTATGTAAATGTAGAAAAGTAGGTTAGTAACTGATCTGGGTATAACATTTGGAACAAATGATATAAAAAAAATTGTGTGCAATTATTTGTATACAAATGTATAAGAGAAACATGTAGGTATATCTATATACAAATAGGTATGTTAGTAAAAAATCTTAATATAAGTTTAAAACACATACAATGGCGGAGGAAGACAGTTTTAAAGAATATAGAACGGCAAGTTAGAATGTTGACTAGTAATTGAGTTTGCTCTTGACGTAGATTAGCCATCTTCTCATTTTATGAGCCGGCTGGGTAGCCCTTCTTTTTCGCGTGCATATACTTTGCCGTTTGCAGTCCAACATTTTTTATACTCACTGCTTTTTATAAACTCTCTGGTAAGATGAGGCGTTTTCCTGTGAAGGTAAGGCTTCCGACACGTAGATTGGTTTCTTAGGTCCTGCAGCTTGGAAGTACGTAGTATCAAGACGATTTTCTATATTTTGTTTGTTGAAGTCTTTAGTAGATTGCATAAATTGTTCTTTCATTGATGTGGAGGACAATTCAACAATGATTGTACCCATTGTCTCTTTCTTGGCTCTCAAAAGAAATTCATTTTTGACCTCGGATGATGGCACAGGTATATTAATAATAGTACCGAGTTTTTAACTAACATACACAGAGTTTCTTTAGTCTCGAGATTTTAAGTTTGGATATTTTTTCTCTTAATTGTTGCAGCTTTTATGTTTCTTTTCAGATAAGTAAACAGATAACAGATTACTTTAAGTTCAAGTGTTTTTATAACTTTTTGGATGTCTTTGCACTCCGTCTGTAGTTTATTTATTTCTAGCATGGCATCATCGTATTTATCAGATAAAAATTGCACAGTTTTGAATTTGAGTATTCTGAGTTTGAATTTCTATGTTTGGCTACTGGCCACCTTTTCTCCTCAAGAGCTGAGTGTAGTGTGTCTATTTTATTATTGTGATTTTTTTGTCCAGAAATAAAATCAGAAAACATAGACTTCATCTCGATCATCATATATCTAAGCGTGCGACTCAACGTTGTCATCCCGCTTTCTTTTTCTCTGTTGTTCATTGGTCTCTTTATTGAGACTTGTGTGTAGATCTGTTTCCGAACTGTGCAACGGCGAAGTTGCAGTTTTCCGAGGTGAACGGATTATTGTTATTTTTAAGTTTGCTTAATATAAGCTTAGAATTAGTCACAATTCGGAATACAGTCGTGTTGTATTGTTTGTTTAGTGTGTGAATATAGCACCTTACTCTTTTACTCACTTGTTATACTGCGCGCGAGTATCACAAACACCTGTGTTGATAATACCTTTGATTATCTTCGGTTCCCAGAAAAACAAACGAGAGACAGCTGATCGACGATTAGCGCGCGTCCTTGTGCGAATGCCATACAAAGGATAGCACGTTATGTTACGCAGGCCAAAGTATTAAAAACTGAGTTAACTTAGTAGCCACTTTATGGAATCAAAATATGGTTCGTGCACTGGATAATTCCCACACTTGGCTTCACAACCGGGTATATTGAATAGTTAAATATTTATTTTAAAACTAACAGCGAATAATCATGTGCGAGCACAGTAGGTTTATGTGTTTACGCGTTTGAGCCCACGGGTGAAATGGTAAGTCCCTTTAGATGGGTGCCTTTTGGGCTCGCACAGGACTTTTATTTTATTTTAATTATATATTTTTAAGAGTGTGTTTAGTTAAGTTTAAACTATGTACTGCATTCTCCTGTGCGAGTTACAATAAATGCTTTTTCTTTCTTTCTTAATAGCGGCTGGCGTTGTGTTTGGTGATGAGCTCATTAATCACTAGATTCCATAGAAGGGGGGACAGCAACCCTCCCTGGGGGCACCCTCTGCCTATCATGGTCAGCTGCTGCTCATACTCAAGGCGAACCACTCGTTTGTTTAGCATATTTGTAATCTACGTACCTGTTCTACTCCATGTTAGTTTTGTCGAAAGCTCCTTCGATGTCTATAAAAGTGCCCAGGCAGGTACCTCACTCGAGCTGTATGCATGTTGGTTACCGTGAAGCGGTATGGGTTTCAGAGCACCCTCCTTCAGCTCCCTATCACACAGCCTTCCCAGCGTCTTTAGTAGAAAGGAGGTCAGGCTGATTGGTCGGTAGGATTCGGCGTTTGTGTAGTCACCCTTACCTGGCTTAGGGATGAATATTACTTTCACTTCCCTCCATCCTTAAGTAACGTATCTAAAGGCCAGGCACGCTCGCATTTAAGGCACCAGTCTTATTGCGACACCGGTGTCACCCCACTGTAGTAAGGCGGGGAACACTCCTTCAGGACCAGCTGCCTTAAAAGGATGAAAGCTCCGGATGGCCCATTGGAGTTTCTCCAACGTGACGCTGGCGTAAAGCCAATCTTTGTCTGATGGTGTTTGAATTACCTCTTGCCAGTCAATTACCTGCGCGAAGATACATCCAGGGAAGAGAGTTTCAATAAGGATGTGTGACTGTCTGTCACTAATTCCTATTTAATAACAGAATATTATATTTATTCTAAAACCATGCACATGGCCCACTTTAGAAACACATAAAATCTTAATTTTATGGTCTGACAGCTTGACGCGTTACCCTAATAAATAACAAGATATCCTAATTCTTTGCACTTGTAAAATAGTTTAGAACCTCTTAGAAGTCCATTCCATTTCTATTTAATGGCACACGCAAATGGCCACTTATGGCAGCCGTCGTCGCTTGAAAGAAATGTTTAGACAATCGAAACCCATAGTTCTTTACAAATTCTGAGAAAGTTAAAGCGAGGGCGCGTTATTGCAACCAGCTGTGAATGGTAAAAGCAATTAAGAAATAGAAAAATGTGTTTTAAGTCGAAGTTTACAAAAAAATAGTGTGGGAAAGTACCGAGCCCAGATTTTGGATAGTTGGCGGGGGTGTTGAGGAAGGGCAGTGGGTCTTAGGACATGACAGGGTTCGGTCGTTATAGTCTCAAGAAGGAAAGCTAGTTAAGTTAGGAGGTTGGTGAGTGTTGTGAGCTGGGAGGAGCTGTGTTCGAGGTGAAGTTGATACTGCGTGCGGCATTTCGTGAGTAGTAATCTAATCCCCTACAAAGATATCATTGGTAAGTGTTAAACTCTTTACTAATAATGTGCCTTTTCCATTGTATTGTTCTCGTAGGCTGATTTGTTTTATGATTTGTAGGTATCATTTAGATAATATCGCTGCAGAGCTATTAATAATCATTTATTTCAGCATAGCGACATTGCGCTATTAATTAACTCTATTTTCTATTGTATTACGTGTCCATCTCCTAATCCATACCCTGACAGATATTTGTCATTTGCGTTTGATTATAGGGAAACGGAGAAGGCCTTCCACTTTATTTGACACTGAGCACTGACGCTCGACTTTTGACGACTTTGACCTGTAATATGCGCAACCACATACGGAAGGCAGAACCGTAAATACTCTCAGTTCATTTAAAACAACATATGCTATAAAGTCGATCTAAATCGGCATTATAAAACAATCAAACGTTAGTGATAATTACTGCTTCCAAAAAGGTTTGGCCACACAACTCTTTACGAAAGGCTCGTTATATGCACGTCTCCGGGGAGAGGGGGTAGGCTTCACACACTTCCCCAAACTGGATTGGTAGTCGTTCTAAGAACGCTAGGGACCGTGTCTCGATAAAACCTACACCCGGCATATGGTACGCCAGTTTCTAAATCGACACTATTTATCGAAACACGTCAATTTGGACGCTTTGCCGCTTACAGCCGCACTGTATCCATGAAATGGGGAAGGTTAACGAGATGTGAGGTGACGAAATAACCACCTCGGCAAACACCGGGTACGATCGCATTGAGTTTTGCTACAGACTGAGTCTACGGTACGCTTGTGCGATATTTTCTGTTATTCCAGAAATGGGGCTAGGCTGCCTTAAAGATGATATTAACATTAGCACGCGTTTAGAACTTTATACTCAATACTTGTCTCACTCAATGGCAGTTGGGCTTCGTAGTTCACTGTCTCTAGGATTGAGTAAGACATTTATATTGTGCTTAGGGAACATGTTCTACTAAAATCGTATATTGTCTCAGAGGTTTTATGCGTTAGGTTTAGTAGAACACGTACAAAGAGACAAACGTTGTAAAACGGTTCCCCGTCTCACTGAAATGGGTACATCATACACAGATACATTAACGTAGCTATTATTGATTGATTAAAGCGCAAGCGTAACGATTCCCTTACCTAACAAAGTTATAATAATAATAAAATCGTTTATTTATATACAAGGGACACATTTACAATCGATACCATAACAATTAAAAAGATCACAGTTGCTAATATTCCTGAACTAGGTTGAACCTGTGTTTCAGGCTAGAAAGTGCAAAATTACTTAATATAATAAATTAATAATGAGTATAAACTAAAAACTAAATTAAAACTTAGCTAAATAACAGTATAATAGCATTTTGGTGGATCTATTTGCAGAAAACATGTAGATCTTCTGTGTGTGCATAATCAATGGTTAGTGAATATTTATGTATAATTTGTTTACAGCTATAATTATTTAATTTATGGATACTTAGTTTTCTATTTAATTTATTGTACAGAAATAGGCCTAAGAATGTAAAAAATCATTCTACAAAGACACGTTTCGAGGTTGCATTAGATAAGCATACTATGTCATTACGTCTCTTGTTAGTATTGGTAGCATTGAAGGTAAGCATAGTGTGCTGTTTTAATACTAAGTGCATAACGAAAAGCTGGCGAACCGTTAGGACCTTGCAGGAGTTATATAACAGATCTGTAGGAAAGAAAAAGGGATGGAAGTTTGCTACCTTTCAAAATAGCTCGCTGAGCTCTTTCAAGAGGAAGCAAATTAGTTTTTGGTGCGCCACCCCAAGAAGTGATACAGAATTGTATTATAGATTGACATAGGGCCAAATAAACTTGTGTTATTAATTTTGGATCTGAGATTGTTCGCAATTTTTTTTAAACATATTTTAGTTTGCGCACTCTATTAGCTAGGCTTTCAATATGTTTTTTAAAAGAGTCTGTATCTTCCATTATTATCCCCAGGTATTTTATGTTGCTCGTTTTGACGATAAAGGGACATTTACACATGTTCACTGTACGGTTTCCACATTGATGGGCATATAAATGAGGGTAGGTAATGAGTTGAGGCTTGCGCATGGAGTAGTGAAAATATTTAGTCTTGTCGGCATTTAATGTTAGTAAATTGCTTTGGAGCCAATTAGTCACAGTATTTAAATCTAGTTGAGCGATTTCAAACGGTTCGCTACTGGTTTTAGCGGTAAATATTAACGCCGTGTCGTCGGCATATGATATAATTTTGCCATCTTTAATATGTAGATTACACAGGTCGTTAATATAAATAAGGAATAGCGTGGGGCCCAAAATACTCCCCTGAGGAACACCAAAACCAGTATTTTTCTGCTCATCGCTCGTAATATTATCTATTCTAACACATTGGTACCGGCCGTATAAATAATCAGTAAAAAGTTTCAGCGGCGTTCCCCTTATTCCTATTGTCTCTAATTTATTCAGAAGGATAGAAACAGACACCGTGTCAAAGGCCTTGGCTAAATCGAGGAAGACACCCAGGGTCTGGTTTCCTTTGCCGAGTTCTTCTGAAATATAATCAGTCAGGCTATGTACCGCATCGGCTGTCGATAGTTTGGCTCTAAAACCAAATTGCGCAGGGGATAAGATGTTGTTTTTTTTTATGTAATTAACTAGTCTACTGTTTATTATTTTCTCTAGTATTTTTGAAATAGAGGGGAGTAAGGATATTGGCCTATAATTATTAACTACGCCTTTATTACCCGATTAAAAAATAGGGATTACAACTGCCTTTTTTAGACAACTAGGGAAAATTCCTTTGGAAAGACAGATTCGAAATATATGTGTTAAGGGAGGTACCAAAATCTGCTTTAAGTTTTTAAGGTTCTTATTGCTTATATTATCCCATCCAACTGCACAGTCATCTTTTAGCCCAGAAATAATTCTTATTACTTCATCTTCATCAGTGTCTAACATAGCAAAAGATTTCGTGTTACGGCTACTGTATGATTTTTTTTAAACTGGTAGGTCGCAATATTTCGGAATCTGTTCGGCAAGAGTTTTCCCAACATTTACAAAAAAGTTATTAACATTGTTAGCTGATAAGAGTGGTGAAGGATAAGTAAGCAGTAAACTCGAATTTGATTCACGATGTTTAGACATATTGGTGACGTTTTTAATATGTTTCCAAAGTTGCCTGCTGTTTTTACTTGCTTTATTTACTTCGTTTTTATCATAATTATTTTTTAAAATTCCTTTGGAGACTGTTGCAATAGTTCCTGTATCTTTTATATACTGTTTTTATTATTAGATTATCAGGGTATCTCTTAGTTCTCTGATGAAGTTTATCTCTGTGTCTTATACACCGAATTAGTCCAGGAGTAATCCATGGTTTAATATTGTAAAATTTCTTATTTACTGTAGAAACTGTCGTGTTACGTAATAATGCTTGTTGGACATGTTTTATTAAGTACGATAAAGCCAAATTAGCGTCAGCAGTATTGTAAACTAGGCTAAAATCAAGGTTGCATAAATCACATTCCAGTTTCTTCGTGTTTAGTTTGCTAATAGTCTGAGGACGGTTTAGCTTAGGCAGCGTAAAATTTACGTTTAGTAGGACAGCGTGATGGTCGGTAATAGTTGAGTTAGTAACAAGCGTTATATATGATAGGCTGGTTTTGATCATCACATGATCGAGGCAGGAACCGCTCTGATGAGTAGGCAATGTGTGAGCGGGAAGAAAACCATGGTATAAGCAGATATTAAGGTAATCTAGGGTCCCTTCCGGTGTCCCACAAGGCTCTATCCTTGGGCCATAATTATTTAACATATTTATTAATGACATAGGTAATTGTTTTCACAACACGAATTTCCTCCTTTGCGAAGATGATCTGAAGGTCTATAAATCCATCAAAACTGTTACTGATTGCATTCTACTATAGCAAGACTACTGTCATAGGAACAAAGTAAAGCTAAGTATACCAAAATGCAATAACCTTACTTTCACCAGAAACAAGCACATTGTTGACTTCACGTACGCCCTTTGTCACATATACCTCACAAAATTAAATTAAATTCGCGATCTCGGCGTTATACTTGATTCCAAACTATGCCTAGATCTGCATTTTAACAAAATTGTAAGTAAAGCTTACCAATTTTATGGCATTATCATGCGATCTACCCTCGACTTCAAGAGAACCGCGTCATATATATGCTTGTATAAAGCCCTAGTTCGCTCACAGTTAGATTAAGCAGTGTCTGAATGGAACCCAAAAACAAAAAATATGCTGAAATGGTTGAAAATGTCCAGTGCACATTTTTACGTGGCATGCACTATAGATGCCATAAAACCTACCTACCATACTCTTAATTACTCAGCAAGTACAAGCTCCTGCCCCTTAACTCTAGAAGAATATACCTTGAAGCCATTATTTTATATGAAGTTTTCAGAAATCAATTTAATTGTATAAATATAAATAACATGATATGCTACGCTTTACCGAGAACCTTTCACAGGCGACAGGTGCGCGCAGGTACTGTATTTGTAACTCTTGCCGAACTAATTCTGGCGAGCGCTCACCTGTCCGCCGTATGGTTGACTCATATAATATAGAGTCACTTAGAAAATATTGACATCTTTAATTGTCCAATGACTAGATTTAAAAGCCTCACTCACTTCTAAATAAATCCCCTTTTGTGTTTTGAAAATCATCTAACTTAATTCTTTTGTATTATGTAATCCTTATCTGAATTTTAACTTTTTTAATCCTCATTATATGTATATCTTATTACTGCACGTTCTGCTACTAATGCTCCTAGCGATTACACTTTTTTTCTCTAAACCTTGTGTCTACCTGTGGACAGCGTCGTGGGTTTTTTAATTAGTTGTAAGTTCTCTAATGTAACTGTTTGCTGTTCCTTACAATAAAAAACAAATGAAATAAAATAAATTTTAATTACGCATACTTTCGGGTGCCAGGAAGTCTAGTCCCATTAATGCAATGCATTTTTTTTTTTTTTTTATTTTTTTTTTTTTTGTGTATGGCATCTCGTAGTTGACCTTGAGAGGTCGTGACTACTTAACCGGACTATCCTGTGGCTGCCTTAAGCGGACTCAAGGCCTCCAGCCAGGGGCGTAAAACTACTACTTATATTATTAAGCGAACGCTCGCTAAGGGCACCCCCTGTGGGGTACGGACCTCGGCTTAGGGCGTCGCTGACGGGAGGACAGCAAGATGGGACAGGCTGGATCAAGTTTAGTTGATTATTATTAATCGGGGAATTTAAAGCTACAGGCTCAGCTACGGCGCGGGCTGGCACTTCGTCGAGCAAGGGTCGGGGGGGACAATTACGTCGGGATCTTCGCGAGGAACCTCGGCGGCGAGGTCGGAATGTCGGTCTGTGTTTGTGCACTGTACTGGTGGCCCTACTGCTCTCCTGAATGAGAGTTATGTGGTCATCGGGATCGGTGAGGACATGCTTGGGACGGCGGACATGACTAATGGAGGAGGGAATATAACTAGCGGCTTTCACAACCAGAGGGTTGCGGTGATTCGCGGCGGTCTCGAAGAAACGCTTTGAAATGCGTTTCATGAACTGGCGGATAGTGGGAATCTTTAGGTCAACGTGAAGGATCTCGTTGCGAACGTACCAGGGGGAGCCTGTTATCCTACGGAGGAACTTGTTCTGGAGGGTCTGCATTCTATTGAAGCGAACGGGCTTGGCGTGTGCAAAGACTGCACTGGCATATGTCATGATCGGGCGGATGCACGCTGTGTAGATACGCATTTTGCACTTAAGTGACAATTTGCTACGTGCATTGAGGACAAAGTGAAGTCTACCTAGAGCGAAGGCGGCGCGCGAACGAGCCGCCTTAATGTGCTCTGAAAACGAAAGGTGTTCGTCGAGAACTACACCAAGATATTTGGCTCGCTTCTCCCAAGGGATCGGCTTGCCGAACATGGTGATCGGTCGAGGGGGGCAGGGGGTATGACGCGGCTTCGAGAATAGAACCGCTTGACTTTTGTCGGGATTTACTTCGATTCTCCATTTCCTAAACCAGGCGCCAAGCTTGTTGACTTGGGTTTGGAGAATGCGAGATATCGAGTCTGGATCGCGGCCGGTGTAGTAAATGGCCGTGTCGTCTGCGAACAGAGCCAGCTGTGCCTTGCTGCACTTGGGCATATCGCTGGTGAATAGCGTGAATGCTAGGGGAGAGATCACAGAGCCCTGAGGGACTCCTGCGCGAATAGGGTGGGGGGAGGATAGCGCTCCTTCGATGCGATAACGGAAGGTGCGATTCGACAAAAAGTCCCGTAAGATGAGCACGAGACGATCTGGCATACCGAGTTGGTACAGCTTATATAATAAGCCGTTGTGCCAGACTTTGTCGAACGCTTTCGCTATGTCGAAGAAAAACAGCACCGGTCATCAAACCTCGTTGGAAACCGAAGTTGATGTGTTCGACTATACGGTGGACCTGTTGTACGCACGAGTGTTGGGATCTAAAACCAAACTGTTCGTTGGGGATGAGGCCCTTTGTCTCGGCGTAGTCTCTGAGGCGCTTATAAATAAGCCTCTCATAGATTTTGCCGAGGACATTGAGCAGACTGATGGGGCGGTAACTACTAGGCTCTGACTTTGGCTTGCCGAGCTTCGGGATACCGATGACGGTGGCTTGTTTGAATGCCTGTGGGAAGATGTTGTTGCTCAGAGCACCATTGAAGATGGTGGTCAGTAGCATTATCAGGTGGGCAGGGAAAAGTTGGAATACCCTATTAGTGATTCCATCTGAACCGGGGGCTTTACGAGCCTTAAGACCTTTGATGAGGTCGTGCACTTCGTCGGGCGTGACTGGGGGCAGTGGATACTCTGGGTCTTCGACGGGAGGGAGGGAGGCTCTATGTTCGACTTCAGCGTCGACCTCAGAGAGGTGAGCTTGGTCTACTGGTTGAGAGCTAGGCGAGCATTGGACTTCTAGAGTGTCGGCTAGAAGCTCAGCCTTGTCGACATCATCGAAGGCGATGGTCTTGTCGGGACGGATCAGGGGGGGCATGGAGACTATTTCTCCGGATCTGAGCTTCCTCTGGAGTTGCCAGCAGGCTAGGTGGGTGGGCTCTAGTTCGCTCAACATCTTGTCCCAGCCGGCGGTACGCAGCTCCTCTATGCGTGTTCTTACAGTACGCTGTAAGTAACGCATATGGGCTTTGTTCGCGTCGCAGGGGAAGTTGCTGTAGGCACGGACAGCCGCGTTCTTCTCATTCAACAGTTCGCGTACATCGTCCGGCAACTTCCAGCGACGGTCATCCGTCGCTGGAATTTCCCTTGAACAATCGTTCAGGACTGATTGTACGTGAGCTGTGAATGAGTCGATCGCGGCCGTCGTGTCAGCGATAGAGTCAAAATGATCGGGGATTGGGTCCAAGTGGGGGGACGTGGTGGATTTTAAGCGATCGCTTACTCTCCTCCAGTCCGTTACCACTTTGTTGGGAAGGGGTTGGGTGGAATCGGGCAGACCTATGCGGGGGACCAGTTTCATGACTACTGGACGGTGATCGGAAGCGAGCTCTTGTACCACTTCTATAGAGTCCAACCGTAGGTTGACGTTCTGTAGGAGCGCCACGTCGAGTACATCGGCGGTGTGATTGGGATCGGGGGGAAAATGAGTGGGAGTCATCGGCGCGATGACATCGAAATTCTGAGAGGAGGAGAGGTTGAACAAGTGTCTCCCTCTGGAAGAGGTCCTGGTGCTATTCCAGGAGGGATGTTTGGCGTTGAGATCACCCGCTATGATAACGGAGTCACTCAGGCTAAAAAGGACAGAAAGATCTTCAGTAAGGAGTTGGAAGTTCTCCGAAGTATTAAGGGGGGGGAGGTAGGCCGAAACTATGGTGATCGGTTGATGACCTGTCATGCCAAGCCGACAGCAAGACACTTCTAATCGTGAGAGTGTGGGAGGGTCTATGGGAATGCAGTATAGCTCCTTTTTGTAATAGATAAGGGTACCGCCCTTATGGCAACGCGTCCTGTCATTGCGAACTGTACGATAGTTTGCAATTGACGGATTTCGGTAACTCGGTTTTAGGAACGTTTCCTGAACAAGGAGGATGTCGATGTGATGGTCGCGGAGGAACTCGCTGATTTCAGCGCGTTGTCGCAGGATGCCATTGGCATTGAAATAACCTAACTTTAGGGATCGGGGTTTAATGCAATGCAATGCGTGGAAGCTTTTATATAGACGGTGAAATTTTAATGTTGCTTTTCCCGCGGCTGAACTATTTGCCCTCATAGTACTATCGAATCATAGACTTAAAATGTTTGTTTTTTTGGTTTACAAATAAAAAAATTTGCTTAGCCCGAAAACGTGATTAACAATAATCCACCGCACGCGCCTCCCCCAGCTGCCGACAAAGTGAAGAGCCATTCAAAAAAGTTCATAAAAAAAGTTGTTTTGTTTTTCACAATTAGTAATTTGAAATCATCACCAAACCCGGGGAGTATTTATTTTAATTTAAGCTTAAATACAAAAAATATTAATATTTATTGCTACTTTTTCCCTTTAACGTTTTTACTGCTCGTCCCAGTGTGCTTCGTCGTAAACAACCCCTTAATTGTCATTACTGTGGTGGACTTAAAGTTCTTGTATTATATGTTAAAAACCTGTAAAAATCACATAAAATACGTTATTGAAAATATAGATATCACTGTAATTTAATTGTAGACATACCTCTGTTATGTTTAATTGTTGAATTAGAATCATTTAATTAAATTATTGTTAGAAACTGAATTTACAATAGTAGTACCCTCAACCATTTTTCAAACTTACTTTTGTTGTTTTTCCCTTTTTATTGTTGAATATTACTATCTCAATTAAGACATATCTGTGAATAATTAAATTATTATCACACAATTGAGATTTTACACTTTTCTTAACTTAAATTCTTTTGTTTTTGTTCACTTTTATTTTGAACTTCCAGCAGGCCCTTATCCTAGTATTAACTATCTCTCTCTTATTTCTTTCACAAACTTAGCTTTTTCTTCTCTAATTCCAGGGTGCCTCTAGGGTTGGCCTGTCAATATGTTAACCCGTAGAGCTGCATCCTTAGAGGAAAAACTGAGGGCTACATTGAAAGAATTGGAGTCTAGCAAAAACCAGTGCAATCAGCTGCTACAGGAAAGAGATGACAGCGAGGTGGAAATACAGTTTATTAATAACAAGAACACTGAGCTTAAGAACCAGTTGGCTGAACTACATAAACAGCAAATGGACGTACTTGACCAGCATCAACAGCTCTGTCAACGTGTGTCCAATTTCAAGGAATGTAGTGATACACACGAACTGGCTTTGAGACGCATATCTGAACTAGAACAAGAATTAAGCAGGGCCCACAACACAATAACCCATTTGGAATCTCTCAAAGCCAGTGAAGAGTCTGCGATCACATGCAGTCTCTATGATGAGTTGGTTGCTAACGAGTCCGGACCCAGATGTGTTGAGCCAATGGTTACAATAGACTTAACTGATGATACTATCACAAAAAGCAAATTGTTTACTAGTCATAATAAGATAAAAAAATATATTAAAATTAATAGACTAATTAGAAAATATCAGAAATCTTTGAAATGCCAAAAAGTTAACAAATTAAACACAAAACTTAGGCATAAAAATCTACATTTAATACAAGATTTAAAGAAGTGTAATATTGAATTACAATTATGTAATACTATGTATGACACTGATACTCAGCACCTTCAGGATGAGTTGTTTGTTAGGGAATATGCTCTAAAGGATATCTTCAGTAAATTTGAGGCTTCTCAACAGGACCTGAGTAAACGCATGCAGGAGGCCAATGAGTTGGCAGACCTGGTCAAGTTCAATGCAGAGAGGTATGAATCTCTGACAAATAACCTTTCTTTTAACTGTGCCTGCTCCCAGGCACCCCAGCCTCAACTTATTACACCCATGCCCACAGTGGCACAGCCAGTAGGTAGCTGTATTAAAAACAGTATTAATCATGACAAGAATAGTATTAATAATTTGGTTATATGTATTCTCTGACAAATTTGGTCAAGGTTTTGGTAGTATATTTAATCAGTGTTCACAACATTATGTTATTAATAGTTGCTTACCCGTTGCCAGTATTAGCCAATTAATTTGTAATATTAGATTGACAAAAATTAACCCCGGTTCAACTGTTATATTATTATATGGGGATAGCTTATCTGTAAGAAAAACGGACATTACTGAATGTGTCCATTTGATGTTACATCTCAATGAGACTAATAATTGTAAATTTATTTTCTGTGCTTTGCCTTATTCTCAGTATTTGTCTGATGAGCAAAATAGTTACATTTATCATTTAAATATGTTAATTTATAATAGGACCTGCCGTTATAGTGACATTATTTTATATTTTGATTGTAATCAATTTATTACTGATTACAAACTGACAAATTTTACAATGTATTTGCCACCTAGATGTAGGAGACAAATTGCTAATCTTTTAGCATACAATTTACACAAAGACAAGGGTACATGTAGTGTACAGTCGATTACAGTTAGTAGTGGTACTAATACTACTTTTGATACGCCTTGTAGTTTAAACTATTAGGTGCGACAACGGGTGAGCCGCATATGTTGAATGTTGTACATCAAAATATGCAGGGTCTGTCCGGCAAAGAGCTAGAGTTAAGTTTATTTATGGAGAACTATGATGTTCAGGTGTTATGTTTGACTGAACACTGGTTGAAGGAACATGAAGTAGTGTTTATCAATGATGATAATTTCACGGTACAAAGCGCATTTGCAAGGAAAAGTGCCATTCGCGGTGGCTCTTTAGTTCTTGTCTCAAACAAGTTGAAATGTAAACAACGTTTAGATTTAGTTAATCTCTCTATTGAGCGCACTATTGAGTTGTCTTGTGTTGAACTCGAGCGATACATTATAATTTGCGTTTATCGACCCCCTTCTGGTGATTTAATTAGTTTTGAATCGGTAATGGAGGATTCTTTCAATAGGTTAAAAACAAGTAATAAGAGTATAATTTTATGTGGAGATTTTAATATTAATATTTTAGATGTAACTCCATTAAGTATTAGACTTCTCAATCTGTTTAGGTCTTATAATTTAATTAACTTGTTTTTTGAACCAACTAGGATCACGGCATCTTCATCAACTTGTCTTGATAATATGTTTACTAATTGTGATGCCAAAACTAAATTAGTGTTAAGTGACTTAACGTCCGACCACTGTGGTTTATTAGCTAGGTTCCCGATGTCATTACCTAAAAAGCCGCATAAACTTGAATGCAGGCCATATACAGCTAGTCGTTGTAACAAGTTTAAAAATAATATAGCTCATAGAATTACACCATCGTTAGTAGAACACGAAAATCCTAATGAAATATACGGAGCCCTTTTTGATGTTGTGCTAAAAGAATACCAATCTATTTTCAAGACAAAAACCATTAACATTAATGGCACCTCCGTTGGCTTCAACCAATGGGCTACTCCAGGTATTTATAAAAGTAGAGCGAGACTATACGAGTTATATGGTTTGAAAAAATACAGGTTTGATACTCCTTTCCTAGAGTATGTAAAAAAATATTCAAAATTATTTAAAAAGATTTGCGTTTTTGCTAAATCAAAAATTTTAAGCGATTCAATTAAAAATTCCAATAATAAAGTAAAAACCACTTGGAAAATTATTAACAATGAAACGGGTAAGTCAGTTAAACAAGAAAATCAACTTGAAATTATGGTGGATAACAAATTAGTTAATAAGGCAGCTGACATAGCTGAGGCTTTTAATGAGTTTTTTGCCAATATACCTATAACTACGACTTGCTCCTTAAATTCGTCCCCGTCTAAAGCTGAGAATCTTTTGAATAGTAGTGTGCCAAAATGTACTCGCATATTTAGCTTCGAACATGTAACGCCTAATGATGTAATTAACGTCTTTAACACACTTAAATCTAAAAAAACTGGTGATTACTGGGGCATCTCAATTAAACTTTTAAGTAATATAATAGACATCGTAGCCCCCTATCTAGCTGTAACTTTTAATAAATGTGTTGATATAGGAACTTTTCCTGACCTCATGAAGAGTAGTAAAGTCATACCATTATTTAAATCTGGTAATAAAAATAACATTGGCAGTTTCAGGCCTATTTCTATCTTACCAGCATTTAGCAAAATATTTGAAAAGTTAATACTTAAGCAGTTGCTAAGACATTTTAATTTAAATAGCCTCCTTCATATTGAACAATATGGCTTTACAAAAGGACGTTCTACTACAGATGCGGGTGTTGCTCTGCTGAAACACATATTTAATGCATGGGAGAAATCGCAAAATGCTATTGGAGTTTTCTGTGATCTCTCTAAAGCCTTTGATTGCGTGCACCATGACACGCTTTTGCGTAAACTACGTCATTACGGTGTCCAAAACGAAGCTCTCAACGTAATAAAATCTTATTTACACAATAGGTTCCAATGTGTAGATGTCGATGGTGTGAAATCATCCGGGCTTCCAGTTCAGTTAGGTGTTCCTCAAGGCTCAATACTAGGTCCATTCTTGTTCTTAGTGTATATCAATGACTTACCATTCTATTTAAATGATATCTGTGACGTTGTACTGTTTGCAGATGATACCTCTCTTATTTTTAAAGTAGACAGGAATAGACAAGAGTTTGACGACGTAAACAGTGCACTCTCAATGGTTACGGATTGGTTTACGTCAAATAACCTAGTTCTCAATGCTAAGAAAACTAAATGTGTAAAGTTCGTCTTACCGAATGTTAGAAATCTAGGACCCAACATCGTCTTAGATAAAGAGCTGCTTGATACAGTAGACTCGGCAGTTTTTTTGGGCATAACAGTAGATGCCAAACTTCAGTGGGGCCCACATATATCAAGCCTAGCGGGGAGGCTCAGTTCAGCCGCCTACGCTGTCAGGAAAGTAAGACAATACACTGACGTTGATACAGCACGGTTAGTCTATTTTAGTTATTTCCACAGCGTTATGTCCTACGGTATTCTGCTGTGGGGCAAAGCTGCTGATATTCAAAATATATTCGTCCTTCAAAAACGAGCTGTCCGAGCAATTTATCAACTAGGAGCCAGAGTTTCTCTTAGAGATTTTTTTAAAGATATTGGTATTCTTACGGTAGCATCACAATTCATCTTCGCCAACATCTTATACATTAGGCAAAATATACACTTATACACTAAAAACAGTGATTTTCACAATGTTAATACTAGAAATAAGAACAAACTACGTGCACCCTTTCACCGGCTTCATAAGGTTCATAACTCATTTGTTGGGCTAGGCATAACCTTTTATAACAAGCTACCCTCTTCTTTGCTAGATTTGCCTTTTAATGCGTTTAAAGCTCAAGTAAAACCCAACCTTTGCTCAAAGGCATATTATTCAATTAACGACTACTTAAACGATAGGAATAGCTGGTCGCTGTAATTAACTCAAGACAATGTTTATGTTCTTTCTCCAGAATTAGGTTACATACTGACAGGGTATACGAGTTCGTATATTTATTTTAATTTTATTTGACTGTATAAGTCAATTAGTTTAAGTTACCTTCATTTATTATTGACATGATCCGCTCATTACAATGTTTTTCAATGAGTTGTATTGCAATAAGTGGTTAGCTAGCGACCTCGACAATTGATCTTAAATTATTCTTGCCTGAGCAACCGGCAGCGAGTTCGTCATGCTCCCGTAGATGTCACTGCTTGCGGTAGCGTCGGGGATCGAGTTGCCTCCTTCCCTCAAATATGGCGAGGGGGGCAATGGCTGATCTTTGCGTTATGCTCGTGAACGGGTGCTGCTTGTGGTGACTGGTCGTCTTGCTGTATATGGTTTTGATATTGTTAAAGTAATTGTTCTGTTAACTTATTTTACTTCGATGGTCCTAGTTTATCATTTGTGTTTACTTAAAAATAATCCAATAATGCATATGTAAGATGTCACGCCCCTTATGCCTGGAGGCTTTTATTTCTGTATTAATTATGTTGTTTTTTTCATTGGTTTTTTTATTGATTTCTGTTTTGGGTATATTGGCGTGGCTAGCTTAAATATGGCAGATAATTTAATATGTTTTTTTTTTGTGATTCGGTTTTTATTCTTTGATTACCTTATAATTATATAATTCTATGGTTTTCTAACTAAACAGACAGCTGTGCTGCTGGGGAGTTTGTTGCGCCACTTCTTCTTCCCAGCTAAAGCACTAGGAAGTGGTGAAGGGCGGGCGTTTTGGGGGACTGTCTTATGTAATTTTGACGTTCGAAAAGTGCTGACTCTCAGCCTAGTTTGAATAAATGACTTTTGATTTTGATTTTGATTTTGATAATCTGCCCTTTTTTTTTGTTAGTCGATTATACTACCCAGACCCATACACCATTACATATATACCATTTATTAAAAAAACTGTAATTTCGTCTATTCTTCCGTGAAAAAAGCCCGTTTGTATGTTGGTTATGCTACGCGCGCTGTTCGTTACGAATAATGAATGCAACAGTCAGTGTATCAGTGTTGTGCCGTCAGGTAGTGGATGCCGGAACTGATTGACGCTTGCGATGGACTCAGGACGAATTGCTTCACACATCTGTACGATGTCGCTTGCGCGTCACGACTCCTGACTCTCTTTACATTTTGGCTGCTGAGTCCAAAACTATAAACGTAGTGTACAAGGATGTTTTATAAAAATGTGGCTGTTATTTTAGTATAATGTGTTTTTTGTCATGATTTCCATGCGAACGAAGTTCGCTTTTTACTACTAATGTACCAACACATTATGTCTATACTTTAAGCTGTTCTTTAAAGTTATCACGTGTTTAATTAAAAGGTTGCTGCAGGCTACCGTGGCTGGTGTCTGGTGTACATCAGTTACGGTAGCCTGCAGCAACCATAACCCATGTGCTACGGCTATGATTAGAGGGAGAAGCATCATAATTACTTATCATCACATCACAAAACTATTTGAATCAGCATCGATTCTGTGAGATTGTTACAGAATAGCTCTACAGTTTCCCACGTGACGTGATTCAAATATTTATTTATTGCATATATTATGACATCTACCTACTGTACTAATGCGTGGAAATGTCAATTGGCTGATGATGAGTGATGCATTCCAATCTCAAGTCCATCTACTTCTGTGTTAAATCTTCTATTGTATCATTTTTAAGCTCATAATCGAGCCCGTAATAACAAACAAGGCGTTATGTAAAAGCCATTGTTCTGGTTCCTCCGAGCTCTGGTTTGAAACAGATGTCTTCTATGGATTACATACTATTTCAATATCGGTTGACGTATCAACGAAACCGGAATATTAATCGTTTACAAATATAATTATTGCGAAAGGAAGCGGTCGCTTAAACATACACGCTCATCCCCCATAGTTAATAGCGTGATATTTTTTTGCCTATAGAGACGTAGCTTCTGACCGCGGCTGCGCCCGCGTGTATATCTGAAACTTTATCGGATTCCGTACAATATTATTATCCATATTATTCATGCTATATTTTATATATATTATTGCGCTGCGTAGAAGTAGATGTAAATGATGTGAGTACAATTAAACAAACTGCCCTACATAACCAATTATTAAAATCTCTTATTTTAGAAATTCATATAACATCTCACATGTTAAAATAAAACAAATTGCTTCTTAGTTCAAAAGCAAAAGCGACGGCAATATATTGTTGTTTCGTGCGACGCGACGCGAGTACGCGACGATACGTCAGAGTGTGCCGTGCAAACTGCGATCTTTGTGGTGTGTGTCGTTTTAACACACACAGTCGTACCGCGAGTCTACAACAATACGACTCTTAACGTGCCTATCCCCTTTTAAACGCTTACTACAGTAAGCGTTCTGTAACAATCTCACAGAATCGCTGCAAAACCGACTTCACGCAGTCTTGTCTGACCTACCCCTAGAGTGTAATTTCAGCCCGCGTAGGGGCGGAGGGGTGGGGCGGCCCGCGAGCTGAAGGAGCAGTTTTGAACGCCCGCCGCCGCGGCTGAGGCTGGCCGGCCAGCAAGCCGAAGCTGCCGATAAGCGACAATAAGATCGCGTGGGGCCGCCCAAACCCCGCAGTGCCGGAGCCGTGACAGAAAAAATGCTTGCTGCATGTTGCATGCTGCATGCTGCATGCCTGCTTGCATGTTGCATGCCTGCTTGCATGCTGCATGCCTGCTTACACGCTGTATGCCTGCTTTTATGTTGCATGCTTGAAGCAAGCATCCTTGTTTCCATGCTTGTTACTGGGACCATTTAAAACCACATTTGTTCATAATCAACTGTTTTATTAAGTGCAATTACATTTAAATAATTAATTAAACATAATAATAATAATGGTAGGTACGAGTATGTATGTTCTCGAGCCAATTCTCGAAAATGACCTTTTCACGTTGTACTGGGATCTGTCTAACATTACTGACAGGACTATTATCGCTAATAAGCCTGACATAGTAGTGATAGATCGATTAGCGCTCCGCACAATGATTATCGATGTTACCATTCCACATGACGAGAACCTAGTGAAAGCTGACAAAGAGAAACAAATCAAAAATCTCGACTTAGCACACGAGGTTGCTGACACGTGGATTGTGAACTCGGCTGTCATTGTGCCGATTGTCGTATCGGCCAATGGCCTGATGGCCAAAAGCCTCGAAAACATGACTCGAGGCTTTCGTTAGGCGGTTTGATCAATGGCCTGATTCAGAAGGCAGTACTCGATACGGCTCGAATCGTGAGGAGATCTCAATACTCAATCATTTATTTGCATTCCACATGTTTACTTAGATGGTAACTTAAAATTATATCGATCATTGTGGACCCTGTCGGGCACAGCAAAAATAGTAGGAGAGAGGAAACTTTGTAGAATTTACCTAATCTCTCTAACAAAGATCATTATGTCTCTTTTTTCTAATTAACAGATATTACTTAAAATAAAAAAGAGAACAAATTAAATCAAACAAATAAAATTTTGTCAAAAATAAATTGATAAAACAAAATAAAATCAAGGTAAATAAAATAAAAATCAAATCAAGTCAAATGAATAACAAACAAAATTAATAAAAACAAATGAAATCAAAAATAAATAATATAGATCCTGATAATAATAGTTCCTGTCTCTGGAGCCCTGACCACCGGTAGCTTGGACCCTGCTCCCGATACCGACGGACCACAATTCTTATATATATTTTTAAAGGTTTTTATGTTGTTTTATTAACATATTTATAAATGTAGCAAAATAAGGATATATAAAGGATATAAATATAGGAAATAAGGATAAATAATTAAATAAACGAAATAGTAGGTTAAAATAACCTGAAATTAGTTCCTGTTGCCTCAATCTATTACACCAGTGTAATAACTATATTAGTTTTTAAAGATCTTTCAAATAATGAATGTTCGGAAACATAAATGTTTTTTCGGCTAAGTGTAACTTCGGTGAAAAGTTTTTCGACCAAATGAAACGTCGGAGCAACGAAAAAAATCGAATTGATAATAGGTCAACTGATACAGTGGCAGACGTGACTTCGATAAAGTAATAAAAAAACGAAACGATTATAGTTGAAAAAATGAAGGTGGAATGAAATTCAGAAAAATAAGTTTCTGTAGAAATAGTTGAATTGAGAATCTCCTTCGAAGAAGAAAAATTCGCTAAAAATCAAAAATAAAAAACTAAGTGGGTGCTTTTACCGCGCAGGTGATGCAGACTGCAGAGAGGGTCTGTACAATGGTTTTAGTCTGGCGTTTTGACAAGACTTTAACAATCTTTGTGGACAGACAGATTCATTCAGTCGGAGTTCGGGGACTACGTGAAGCCCATGTCAATTACAAGGACACAGTCTCTTCAGGACATCAGCCGGTCTATTCTGTAGCAATCTAACCGGCAAAACATAGGTGAAGTTAATCGTGACCGTCACTATGGACAGCTCTCTTCAAGCTCACTTCACCTAACGGTGAGGTTTTTACAGAGGTGCATGACATGAAGTGGTGAGAAATTATTTTTGGATGATGTGCAACATGTAGTAGCACATGTGGCTATCGTCTGGCGGGCGTGTCGGAGTCCCTGTTGGTGTGGCGCACGAGACGCAGGCTGGCGGCGTGCATGGAGGAGCGGCGCCGGCGCGGACCCATAGCGCCCGAGCCAGAGCGCGCGCGCGCCTCCGCCTCCTGCAGCGACCCCGCCTCGTCCCGCGCGGACTCCGCCGAGCCCGCCGCCGACCCCGCCGAATGCGCCGTATCCGCCGACTCGCTCGACGACCCGCTCAGCGGACCCTGCAACGCAGCGCGTCAGACGTGAGAGAATGGTAAAGCGCGCCGCATAACTCGTGTACTTAATGCTTATGGTAGCAACCTGAAGTGGTTTGACGGACTGCTCAAAGCGGAAGACAAAGCGTAGTTCCGACCAGAAATGTGTGTGGAAGCGGCCGCCTTCCGCGCGGGTGCGGCGAACGGCCGCCCAGGCGAGGTCGCAGCACGACAGCACGATGCCCAGCGCGCAGCCCACCACCAGCACCAGCCACAGCCCAAGGAAGTTCGTCATGGACAGCTCCTCGCTCTCGTGCTCCTCGTCCACCTGCAACACATCCGAGCAACTGAAGCAGCAGCCGCTTGCTCAGGGAACATGACGAGTCTCCAAACGGTTTGGAGTCTCGTCATGTTTACGTTTAGCACTGAAGGCAATGATGATGTCCATTGTTCTGACGTACGGGACCCTTCTTCTCTATTGTCCCGACATCTCGACGGGTCATTGTGTCCTTTCATCCTCAATTGTAAGGAGTGTCAACTTGAGTGTCGCAATGAGGTGCGCAAGAGTACCTTGCAGGCGCCGCCCCCGTGCTTCTCTTTCCACCAGGTGTGCTGCATTTCGCGCAGCGTGCCCGCCTCCTGCAGGTTCAGCAGGCCCAGGTTCATGCTCTGCCGGAACTTGGAGTCTGTACATAAGAAATTGTTCGTTGTTAGATCTCGAACATAATAATTATAATAAACAAGAGCTCAGCATTCAGCAGGCACTTACTCTTTTTCATGGCGATGCCGTAGCCCTTGCTGTCGAGCAGCGACCCCACCTGCGGGAGGCTCGGCCGTGAATGTGTGTGGCTGTGCAAGTATATGCGGCTGTTCCGCGGTGCTGAGAGTGAGACTCACCTTGGTGACGCCACAGTTACGCTCCGTCTCGTAGTCGATGGACGTTGACTCCATCAGGAACGCGTACTTTCCGCTCTCTACTCTGCAATCATTGGCTTTACTTAGGGCAAGAATCGGCTCAATTCGGAATTCTGGTAATTTTATTTTATAGATTGATATTGTACAATCTATACTCATATTATAAAGAGGAAAGATTTGATTGTTTGTTTGTTTGTATTGAATAGGCCCCGAAACTGCTGGACCGATTTGAAAAATTGTTTTACCATTAGAAACCGGAATGATGTCTGATGACCAAAGGCAAGTTTTTTTTTTCGCGGGCGAAGTGCTAGTGTAGTTATAAAGACGCATTTCTGGCATGACGCTGAATCAAAACCGGGCAAGTACCAAGTACCTGCAAGCTTGGTCCCACCAGTTGTCATTGCGTCAAGAAAGTGAGTCAGTAAAACAAAATAATGATAGGTTGTAAGTGTTACTTGGCGATGCCCTCCGGGTTGGAAGTGGGCATTTTATGCTTGCTCATGTGCCGGAACATTCTCTGGTACAGCTCGCTCTGCGAGTGCTGCAATCATCAATCATCATCATCAATATTTTAAGAAATCAAAAATCAAAATCAAGTCATTTATTCAAATTAGGCTGAGAATCAGCAATTTTCGAACGTCAAAATTACATAAGACAGTTCCCCAAAACGCCCGCCCTTCACCACTTCCTAGTGCTTTAGCTGGGAAGAAGAAGTGGCGCAACAAACTCCCCAGCAGCACAGCTGTCTCTTCAGTTAGAAAAAACTTGAAACTATACAATTATAAGGTAAGTTAAGGTAAGAATACAGGTAAAATTAAAGCTTTAACATTATAAAATCATTGTAATCTCTAGTAGTCGAATCATTACAATTATTGAAATAATTTTAAAAGCTATGAAATATTTTAGTTTCGCATACCAGAAACGGTATTATAAGGATCTTAATGTTATGTAACATTCATACACGTGTGAATACATGCTTTGGTTTGATTTGATACAACAACTTGGTGGTTGATTGGCAATATCTTAATCAAGCATGCAACAGAACATTGATGCCAAAGGCCTCGACAGTCAATGAAAATTACTGGCTTTTATGATTTCCCACTTTATGTGACGACTCAACTTATATGTAACGAAGTAGTTCCACATAGTAGGTATTAATGACATCTAAGATCAAGGTTATAAACATCAAAGATTTGACATACGACGTGAACTGTAACAGAATAAAATGACTCCTTCTAAGATGAACACGTGTGGGCAGCGGGGAGGCCACAAATTTCATGTTTTATTGTTTTCGTGTTAGATTAGGTTAGACGTAGATCTACGGAGTACGGAGGTAATGTGCGAACACTTACTGCGGTGTGCAACATACACACCTCGAAGAACTTATAGGTAGCGCCATTAAACTTAGCTCCGTAGTCGATGCCGAGCTGGTTGTCGGCCAGGTCCTTCACGTTGCTGATGATCTGGTCGGAGGACTTCTTGGCCAGCAGCGTGGCCAAGTTGGCCGTGTATGAGCTGGTGATGACCAGCGCGAACACCCACCACACGCTGGCCACCGCGCGCGTGCTGTAGGCACTACGGGCAGAGGGCAGCAGTTCGTACTTGTTCTGTACCGCGCACTAGAACTTAAACTGGACGTAACCTCATGTCGCTTGCTCGACAGAATATGTGGCTCATAACTTTCTCGGGATTTCAGGGTTTCTCATAATAAACGATGTTTATAATAATCTGTAACAATTACCTCTTTTCGACTCTAGACTGGATCAGACAAAAAGTAATATTGCTACTAACACGGGCGCGATCTCCGAGCCCTGCAGCAGCACGGCGCCCAGATTGAACCACAGCGCGTTGGAGAGGGTGAATTGGTTCTCGAGAGCGGGCGGGTCATCGATGCAAGGGTAGGGGTTCTGCCACTCCTCATGGCACAGCCGCCCCACCACGTACAGCAGCAGTGACGTGCCCAGGTACGCGAAGCCCAGGCACAGCCACACCTGACCATGCCATTGCGATTATTGTTAAGTGTCGTGCAAGTGCGACAACTACAACCAGCACAGGCTTCGTGTTGCACAGTTAAGTATTAGTCGCACGTGCCAGGAGCTGTTCATTACTCAGTTTTATGAAAAAGTTTAAAATTATTTCTCTATTTGGTTGTGATGATGATGATGTTTTCTGGGCTGAGTTACATGACAGTACTCAATTATTCTGAACAATTTAAAGCCATCATCAGGTACTGTAAAACACAGATGACTAGTGACTGTTTCTGTTAAGCTATGTCTAGAGGCGCCAGAGAACTTACGCCGTTAGAGAAGGGCAGAAGGAAGGCGAAGATCTTGGGCTCGGGCTGCTTGGGCGTGCGGAACAGGATGCTGATGCCGAGGTTCATGAAGGGCGTGGTGAAGTCCACTGCACGCTCGCGCTCCGCCGTGATGGTCAGGTCCGTGATTGCGAAGTCGATGTTCTGCACACAAAGGTTTCATGTACTGCATGTCCGTGTGCCCGGTACACTCACTCAGGCGACGCGAGCCGTACGTCATCTTCCATGAGGCGGCCCAGCATGCCGGACCACTTGCCGGTGATGTTGTCGGGCTTGCCGGTGTCACCGTCTTCCTGCTCCACGAACGTGTAGTTGAACTGCAGGAGCTTAGCCAGCTTGTCGATCAGCTCGATGCAGAAACCTTTAATCGGACATACCGTAGTCACTGCCTCTTTATTATTAACTTTGATCCATTTTCATAATATAGAATAGCCTTGCATTCCGTTGGGGTGCACCAGACCACGTTCTTTCGACATAGACCTTCGCGTTGCCTCAACATGTCATCTCATATTTATTACGTAACTTTCAAAATAATGTATTGCTGTCTGGTGGCACCCTAACGGAATGCAAGGCTATTCTATATTATGAAAATGGATTTTGCATACATTTCGCGCAAATTACGCACAGGGACAGGCGCGAACCCATGTAATCATCGCCTGCACGCTATTTTGAACTTGTGATTTATTTCATCATCGATTAATAATTAATTAAACGACAATGAAGTAATCACAAGCTGGAGCAACCTGTTGGGGTTTTGCCCAAGTTTAATCCTTACAAATCCCAGTATCATCAAAATAAATCAAATTCTAAGTATGTACCTTCATAGCGA
The DNA here is from genome assembly GCA_963555695.1 of Dasypolia templi. Lineage (NCBI taxonomy): Eukaryota > Metazoa > Arthropoda > Insecta > Lepidoptera > Noctuidae > Dasypolia > Dasypolia templi. The sequence continues at coordinate 297,534 of OY743148.1, read as the reverse complement.
TCATTCCCGGATAAACGTTCCGTGGACTCTCGCATCATCACATACGGTTTGTTCTAAAACAAAAATTAACGCATTGCCTCAAAATGTGCTAAATATTAGTCTTGTTAATGTACATTTATATAAATATACGCTGAAGCCGTGGGAGCCAAGCGGCAACGTTTTGCAGTAAAGCTAAACTGAACAAGTGGCCTACTCCAAGGCTATCGATTGACTTGGTTAAAGTGTTCACCCTGGAGCAAAATGCGTGATACAAACCTCGGTGATGAGCACGGTGAAGGTGCGGTTGGTCATGGAGTCGGGCGGCAGCGTTTCGGCGGGCGGGTCGTGGCGCTGCCAGGACAGGCCAGCACGCGGAGCCCAGAGCCCCACGCGCGCTAGCCGCCCACCGCGCTCCAGCTCCACCACCTCCAGCTGCACCTCACGTCGCCCGCCCTCCACCTCCCACGTGATGGCACCACCTACCAGCCGCCCCGCGCCGTCCTCGCTGTTCCACTCCTCCTGCAACCACACGACCACTTCCTATGACTAGACATGCTTAGGTAATTCGTTGCTGATGTTGCACCGAGCGACGGGTACTTGCCGAGCGCAGGTAATTGAGCAGCGTGTCGGCGTGGAAGGCGCCGGCGCCCATCTCGCAGTCGGCGGGCGCCGCGGCGGGCAGCTGCAGGCGGCGCCACGCCTCGGCTACCAGCCCCGTGCCCAGGTGCGCCAGTAGGAGCGCGGTGGGAGGCGCCGCCACAATCTCAGCTGCTTCCGCAGGCTCCGTCGGCTCTTCCCTGTCCTCCGCACTCCCCGCTACTTTCAGTCGTTCCGTGTACATCTTACGCCATTGACTCATCACCTCCACCACCTCGAAGGACTCAGGGTCAAAGAGGCGAAACGCTGTGGAACGCGCAACCTGTTAGTGTATAGAATTTGTAGCGGGCGGTAGGTTGATGTGGCGCTCACCAGTGACGTTGGCGCCGCCGTGGCTGTAGTCATGCAGTGGCTGCGTGTGCAGGTCCAGGGACAGCACAATGTACGAGTGCTTCTCGGCCAGCAGCCCCACGCGCTGGGCCGCGTCCAGCACGCGCACCGTGCACTTCGCCGAGCACCACACTATGAAATTCGTCAAGCCGGATTTTTTCAGCACCAGCAGCAAGTTTCTGCACACAGAGAACTTTACAAATAACATTCTTTAACTTTTATTATATCTTTCTTTAATTTTTATTATATCTTTATTTTGAATTATCGGGACATAATCATAGGATGTGCTGAGTGTGACCTGAGCAGCGCGTCCTCACTGCTGGGCGGCAGCTGTCTCGCCAGTAATGCGGGTGGCGCCACGCCAGCAGTAAGCATCGCGGCGCCACGCGCATCGCCTTCGTGCAGCAGCACGGCGCGCTGCCAGCCCTTCGCCTCGCACAGCTCCGCACACGCCTGCAGGAGACAAAATACGATAAGGGCGAACTATTGTTCGGTCGGCTGCGTAGTAGGTACTTAGTCTATAAAGATACAATGAGGATGCAGACCTGCGCCAGCACCTGCGGATGTGGGTAGAGCTCGAGGGCCTCCCAGGCGGCGTCGGCAGGCGCGTGGTCCACCAGCAGCAGCGGCAGAGCGGCGCGCGCCGCACCCGCCGCCGCCAGCCGCGCAGCGCGCGCGTCGCCGCCACCCAGCGTCGCCACTGCCGCGCTTGCTTCCGCGCTACCCGCAGCCTCAAACAAACAAGACAGATAGAAAACATTCAAACAATAGAAATATCCTGCCAAGCGCGAGAAAGACTGTCATCTTTTTAATTTTGGTCATATATATTATCTGGCTTCATTTGAGGGTTTGGGTACGGAATGGAACCCTATATAGAACAAAGAAAAATACATGTTTGAGGTCAATAAGGCTCTTATTTCAGCTGCTGCGACAATGCAGCGCTAGCACGCTGTGTGGGTACACAGCGTGGTGTGTACGCTACAGACGGTAGTGTCTTGTGCTGAGCAGTGGGCACTAGGACGGCGGTACCTGCGCACAGACGGCGGCAGGTGGCGCTAGCGGCTCGTCGGGCTCGAGCGGCGCTACCCCGGCGCTGCCCGACGCGTTCAGCGCCGCATCCACGGCAGCCGCCAGCTGCAGCGCGCGCATCGGCTGCTCCACCACGCCTGCGACACAAACTGTGATACTACTCGTACTACACACATACCCGCAGACGGCTCGAGCGCGAAAAGCCTTTCGTTCTTTGGAAAACATTAAGTAGAGAGAGATGGTGTCACAAAAACGTCGTTTTTTTACAATATTTAATCACGTGCGTCGCGAGGGCGAGACCTGGACTGCCACCCCTGTGCCCTTCTATTTGGCCATGCATGTGGCTTACCATAGGATTGATTAGGGCCCGCCCCCTTTGGGTGGATTTGCCCCCACTTTGTATTGATTTGAACAAAACAAATCTTACATCAAACTTTGCAACCACGTTTTCTTTTCACTTTTTCACTACCCGCACTGGGCCCGGGTGGAGAGGAGTCCGTGTACCAGTAGTGAGAAACACAATAAGTTGATTAAGCTATGGTATGTTTTCTTTTTATAACAGTCCTCCGTGTTCTTCATGTTCCATCACACACAGATTAGTCAGTTAGTGCAGGAAGCCCTAGCTACGATCTCAAAACAATCAAAAGTACGAATATCATCAGCTGGTTGTCACAAGGCACATCCAAGCACACTTTGTGAATACGACATAATAATGAACATCACGAAGTACGTAGAGGAGTGCAGATTATTAGCGAGCTGACTGCAGCTACTGTACCGACCGATGACGAGCTCCTGTGCGTCGCCGCGTGCCAGCAGCAGCGCCAGCAGAACCCACAACATCGCGGCTGTCTCGCGACACTCACTCACAGCACTCAGCAATTACAGAACTCACAGCGCGCTGGAAGACGTGCCGCTACTGAGCAAGCCGCGGCGCCGGCGCAGCCGATGTGCGACGTGCGACCCGATTCATTGGTTATTTTTGGACGAGACGCAACACTATTTACGTGACTAGACCATTTGGCGAATTGTTGTTATTTTTTGTTTTCTGCTCCAATTTTGTAAATAGTTATGCTTAGCTTACCCTTACCCCGTATTTTATTGGTAAACCAAGATCACACCATACCATACGAACCAGGTAACTGTTAATATATTGTGACAAATTATCAATCACAATAAAACTAATGATGACCAAAACCATTAGACATAAGACCGACAGCCTGTGCTGGTTATCTGTGAGGTCCAGCCATAGCCCCACACATGTAAACTTCCAGTAGTATGTAAGTCGATGTAATCTAGAATTAAGGGGTCTATCATCTTATAAAGCACATGCTGAGCACACGTGTATCAATGATTTAAATGTTTTGACTGGCGCAGCCGTGGGTCGGATTAGCAATGCAATGTCGCGAACAAGTGATCGTTGGTAGAAGAGTACTATAATTATACGGTGTTAGTAGGCACTAGAATCGGACGTAACGTCATCTTAGTCGCATACACTTCCAGTCTGTAAAGAACCTCCAAATAAATTCGTTAATGTCGTCGCATGTGCAAGTGCAGCAGTAAGCAGCAGCACCAGACCCGGCATGGGATCGAGCCAACTGATATTTCTTTAATATTAAAATTTTTAAATTTCTTTAATATTTAATTAAAATCTTTAATATTTAATTCTTTCTTAGTGATCTAATGTTTACATGAATAATGTTCACATTATTATCTGCTTTTAATAATTATTCTTGCCAGTTATCTATACATATGTAACTTTTGTATTTAATATTAGAATTGACGTATAATGTGTGATCGTCGAAATCTAATCTATGAGTATTCAGTATTTAATAGCACTGTACATTAAACACGTCACTTGTTTACTATGTGTTTGTTTATATCACTTAATGTGCGAATTGATCTTTTTTTTGCAACATTAGGATCACCTTGTTTTATTAGCACCCTTCCATTTTGCACCGAAATATATTTAAATGTTAGTTTGAGTTGATTTTTGGCAGTCCATAGTAGATTGCGCGTGTGTTTCGTGAGATCCTCATTAACATAAATGCGTTGTTTATTTCCTCTGGCAAATACATGATCATTGGTTAGCTGGTGGGTTTTTCTTGTCGCTAGCCATTTGTCGCGGGCGGTTCGCGTAGCCAGTGTAATATCAACCGGCCCCGATTTTTCCCGCTCTATTTTTTCTCGTCTTTCATTTCTTCACCTACCTCTCTACCTCACATATCATGCCAGTAGGTGTGAATTGGGGTAGGTACCTGGATCACTTGATCCAGGTACCTACCCCAATTCACACCCCAATACACAATTCAAAATGATTGTTGTATTCAAAGTCCTCTATTCAAAATGAGTGTTGTATTCAAAATCCTCTTTTCAAAATGAGTGTTGTATTCTGAATCCTCTATTCAAAATGAGTGTTGTATTCAAAACCCTCTTTTCAAAATGAGTGTTGTATTCAGAATCCTCTATTCAAAAAGAGTGTTGTATTCAAAATCCTCTTTGCAAAATGAGTGTTATATTCAGAATCCTCTATTCAAAATGAGTGTTATTTTCAGAATCCTATATTCAAAATGAGTGTTGTATTCAAAATCTTCTATTCATAATGACTGCTGATATTCAAAATAAAATAAAATAACCTTGAGAGGTGAAGTAAACTGCGTTATTTATTACTTAATCAACATTCAATTTTCATTTAGGTATGTATGATGCAGTGACGTGTAGGTATTTATATCGATGTGGTCTCGCAGAAAATAATGAATACCTACATCGTTAAAAATCGCATCTAGAATCAGTTGTTAGGCATGAGTGCTTGTTTACATAACAAACACTTTGCCATTCCCGTAAAGGAAACGGATCGAATTCTTTTCTACCCATCTTGTGCCCCACAGCTATTAAGCTTTAATTATTATTTTACGTCAGAAATCAGTATGATAGTATTACGATTAAACCAATATACCACATGCCAAATGTTTACCTATGATAAACGACATGAATAATAAGAAGTACCTACATGCGTATAAAAATGTGAGTGTTCCCCTATAATAATGAAGTTTTAACTAATTTTTCCTAGGTAATTAAGTTCAATATAATTTGACTCTTGGTGTATGCAAAGTTGTTTGTTTGCTAAATGTAACTATGTGTATGATGTGTAGGTAGGTGACTTTTTAGGAGAAGCGATGAAAATAAAACAACTGAAATGGAATTGCTGGTGTATTCACATCTTTTTATGCAATTTGCTTACAATATCCTTAAACACATTTATAGATATCACATTCCCCACAACACGTTGGACACAGATATTGGCACTACAATCACATGGCAAAATTGTGATTTCTTCGGCGTCAAAAACTTGTATTCGTTTTATTTTACTGCGATGACCCGTTGATGGTTACTGCATGTATGAGTATACAACGTCATTTCGTCGTCTTTTATTATTATCTCCTTTATTATATTTTACAAACTTATAAATTACATTTTTAAATATTTTTAAAAAAATCTGAAAAAAAATAATTAAAAAACATTTTAAAATATAAAAAATAGTATCCCACCGGTATCGGGAACAGGGTCCAAGCTACCAGCGGTCAGGGCTCCAGAGAGAGGAACCTCCAGACAATGCGAGCCGTGTCCAGAAGTACCGCTTTCTGAATCACGCCCTTGATCCAGCTGCCCAACGAGAGCCTCCTCAGGTGTTTGTCGAGGCTCTTGGCTATTAAGCCATTAGCTGTCACGACTATCGGCACAATGATTGCTGAGTCCACTACTTAAAGTAAGGTTACCAAGTTAAAACTAAGTTTACATAAGATTAAATATGAAACAAAACTTCCAAAGTTGTAAAATACTTGAAGTTAAAAAGAAGTTGAAAGTTGAAAGATGTTCAAAGTTTGTTTTGATGAAAATTTCAAGGTTAAAAAATGCAGTAACAATTTACAAGATCAATAAAATTCAAGTTACTAAAAGTAAGATTACTTAGTTAAACTAAAGTTTGCTTTAGAATAAATATGAAACAAAGTTTCACCGCCTCAAAATAATACTGTTGAGAGATATAATAAAACTGTTGAAACTTGCATAGCTTGTTTTGTCAAAGATGATCATAGAACTTGGTCTAAATATTTACCTAATATTCAACTAGCTTTGAATAATAGTGTTAATCTGGCCACAGAAAATGTAATAATAATTTTTGAATATAGGTCCCTAATTGGGAAGCCAAATGTAATATTAAAAATTAAAGAATAGGTGTGTGTGTATTCTCCTAAAAAAAAAAGTATGATAATGTAAGAAATTAAATTTCGGGCGCCGTGGAGCGACACACTATGATAGATAGCCAGATAAAGTTGGAGAGATTGAACCATTAATCTTAGGATGGGGGCCTGTGGATGTCAATGGTGATTAAAAGTGTCACTACCTTGAACGTTCCCAGTTTATTGTATACCTTTAGCCAAATGAATACAAATTTCATTTCTATATTAATATAAATTTCAGTTGCTATATCATCATTGCATCTTTGTAACTTTAAATTCGCAGCTAAAGGCTGATAAGTTATAAAGGAAAAAAATATAAAAAAATATGTAACTTGAAGGTGACCCCGAGAGCCGGAAGGTGGTACCTCTCAGGTAATCAGCCCCCGTGGAAGGCCAGTAGAAATTTCCCGGTTGAATTGAAGTAAAGGTGGAATAAGCACCCACAATTGTAGGTTGTGGACAAAAAGGAACTCTCAGATGTGATTTCACTCCGAACTCGGACACGCGGGGACGCATCGACCAACGAAAAACTTACCGCTTATTCCAGGTATTTAAACTCGCGTCTCCCTCGGTGTACCGTGAAGATATCTGGTATCAAAAGACGTAGGGAGGCGACGAGGAAACCTGCGAAAAACCGTAAGATGGTCACAAACGAACCGCCATCGTCGAAGGAAATTTTTTCTCGAAAAGAGTCCAACTTACCAAAAATCCGATAGAAATATCCACCGGGACCATTCCACGGGTTCTTTGGTTTAGGATTAGGGCATTAAAGCGCCACTATAAACCAGATTAGTTCCGATTCCATTCAGGAAAAATCAAGAGACCTGTCACCTTCACCAACAAAGATCGCAAAAGTGACTTGTCAAATTTTGACGTCCAAAATGTCATACGAAATGTATCACAGATAAAAAATACAATTAAGAAATCGTTCCGAAATCAACTACAAAATGTTTAGAAGTGAATTGTGTACCATTATCACAAACAATTATTTTGGGACAACCAAATTTAAGAAATATTTCTTTTTCAAAAAGTTTATTTATTACTCTAGTAGTAGCATTTATCATAGGAAAAATCCAGCAGTATTTAGTGAAAACATCAACAACTGAAACAATATATTTATGTCCAGAATAAGATTTAGGCAATATACCTATAATGTCTACTGAAAACATCAACATAGGACGATCAACTTTTTTAGGGTTAACCATAATACCAAAAGGAGGTTGAGTGGTATGTTTATAAGCTTTACAAGTATCACAAGCAAGAATATATTTTTGAACATCATTAAACATCCCTTTCCAAAAATAGTGTTGTTTTAATTTATTTAAAGTTTTATGAATACCTAAGTGTCCAGAATTAATATCATCATGATTAGAACGAATTGTATCTAATATGTGTTCTTTAGGAATAACTATCTTCCAATTAAGATTACTATTAGGATCAAACTTACTTTTACAAAACTTATATAAGGCTTTATTTTCTACTCTAAAGTTCTTATATCTGCAAGGAGACTTTTGACAATTAATAAATACTTTTCTATACCAAGGATCATAAATATCATCATCGGGTAAGACTAAATTATTTTCAGAGATTCCTATAGCAGCTATTTCAATACGAGACAAAGCGTCTGGGACTAAATGTAAATAACCTTTTTTATGAACTATATCAAAAGTAAATTGAGAAATTCTAGCAGCCCAACGTGCTAAGCGTCCACTAGGATTGCTAAGACCTAAAAGCCAAATCGAATCTTAACCAAAAACCAAATCTAAAATGAAATCAAGTTGAAAAGAAGGGATAATATGAAAATTAAACTTTTTAGTTAAATTATCACAAGTTACAGGTAATTCAGTGATACCAATAATTATAAGCATTACTAAAAACAGAATTTATTTTATAACCTAACTGCAAAAATTGTCATGACTATTTGAACCCAAAATACAACTATTTGAACCAACTAACAAAATTTCTTCAAAATGTATAAAATATTCTTCAACTTCAGTAATAAATTCTCCACCACAAGATAACCAAAGCATTCATAGAATTAAAAGAAGGCAGAGCGTGCAAAGCAAAAGCTGAGGAAGAGTGTGCAATCCTTTCATTATGATCAAAAGGGTGGTACTTCTGTCAAATTAATCATGTCCGGAGCAGTTTGTGCAACATTAGGATCTGCGCAAGCGCCATCAGATTCTATGTGGTCTTTAGCAATAGGCGGAAAAGACTGGTCTTTATTAGCTATCATGAATGAATGACATATTACGAGTATTAATTAAATAAGACTAGAATTACAAGTTGATGAAGACAACAAACTATCATAGAACAGATCCTGTAAATATTGAAAATTAAATTATTATATGCATTACTAATTAATATTTTAATTAATAATTTAAAATACTTTTTGATAATTATATTTACTTACCGACATCGTAGAGCAGTTATGACCAGTTGAATGTTTTTTTTTGGTATCTTGGCTGGTTTATACAACGTGTAACAGAATAAGCGCAAGACCTGAAAGTAGTTTGCTCAGAATCAGCTTCTGAATACATTTCCGTCATTATTTACATGTGTTAATTTTTCCCGGAAAAATCTTTAATTTACCTGAAATTAGTACCACCGCGTCGTAACAAGGTAATACAGTATTTGATTTAAGAAAATTTAAGCCTTATCATAAAGGAATAAAACCTTTTCAAATGCACTACCGAATTTGCAACTCACTCATAGTTATCCTATGTGTAAGCGCGTAAAAAAAAAAGTCAATTTAAGGAAACTTAAACCTTGTTCCAAAGCAAGTACGTCTTATTTAAATGCAAAACCGAATTTGTAGTCCGATCATAGCTTCCTTACACACATTGTAACGTAACGTTTAGCCGACTGGCTAAATGTGGTTACAAGTTAAAAGATAATTTTTAAAATATAAAATACAAAAGTAAGTAAAAAGATATTAAGGAATAGAAATCGATTAGTAGTAGCATAGATCCTCTTGCCCGCAGTCTAACACGAGGGAGCTCACGGTCGTGCAGCAGCTCGAGGCGTCGGCCGCTCCTCCGGCCCGCAGTCTGTCGAGTTGAAGCTTGCAGTAGCCTCTCCGTTCTCACAGTCGCGAAGCAGCTCACGGTTGAATCATCTCGCGTCGGCCGCTCCTCCGTCCCGCAGTCCGTAGTAAGGGAGCTTGCGTCGGTTCTGGTTCGTCGAGGAGGAACCCGCGAGAGGCTCGATCTTGTATTTCTCAAAGACGTCTCGAACTGGCAGACTCAGGTGGGAGGGTCGGAGGTGATCGGGAGAGCTCGAACACATTTACACACACAGGATGTTTGTAATAAATTCACTGATAATAACTTTTATGAAGGTTTATATTTAAATAGCTTTTAGAAAAACATAGAGTAAGAAAAAGTACGAAAAGAAAGAAGCCAACAGAGCGAGCCAGAAGGGCGAGTCAAAATACCGAGTCAAAAGACGGAATCAAAAGAACCTGGTGAAAAGTAACGGTTGCCTTATATAGGCCCGGCCAATCGTTCTAGAAGTGACTTTTCTAGTTTTCAATCCAAATACTTCTTAATTGGTTATCGGCCAGTAACAATAAAGATGGCTTACAGTGAGAACCTGGCTTAACACTAGTTTTACGATACCTTTACAATAAAATAGACGATCTCTTAGCTCTATACCATAGAAAAAGATAAACTGACAGATGACAATGTTACATACAAAATGTCACAACATTTAATAAAAGGAAAATAATAAGAGATCACATGAAATGATATAAAAGGATGTGGAAAAATAGACAGATGTATCTAAAGGTTTGCTTTTCAGCAGTACAATAATTATCAGATAAAGAAATGTAAGTAAAATGAGTTTCATACAATTTTCATAAAAACTTTGGTACTTATTGAATCATAGAAAGAATTACTGTGCATAACAGCTCCTCAGGTGTTAAATACATAAATAGATAATAAGATGTGTTTTTGGTGTAACAAAATACCACAACATAAGCATTGCTTTTTACTTTTTATTACATTTAATCTTGTCCTGTTAAAAAAAAGAATTTAAGGCACTTTAGATCTTATCTCAAATAAATAAAGCTTTTTTAGTTGAGTGACCAAATTTGTAGATCGTTTCACACATTCGTTTGTTTAGAAAAGCCAAAATATTAGAACATTTGTACGAGTAGTACTTCTTTTGCAAATGAAAGATTAATGTGAAAGAGCGAGATGTATTAATTTGCCGACTTACAGCTTTGACGTTTGATAAGCAGACGCACGCGCCGCCACTGCCCGCCTCACATCAAAGGTTTAGTTATTCTCCGGCAGCGACAAGTGTTCCCGAATTTAATTTTTGTTGCTGTCACATTTATTTGTTTACGCGCGCGATGGCATTCCAGTACACCAATATTCAGTACACGGAGATGGTGAGGACACTGGCTCGTTGCAACGATAATGTCGAGTTAGCGTGTCGAGAGTTCAACGAACGATATGATACTAGAGTGAGCGCCAGGACAATTAAGTGCAACTCAGCGTCTGAGGGACTCCGGTACCTTTCGTCCTAACACGGCAATAGATAGAGGGGCATGTGTGCGCACTACTCGCTTACAAGATATTAAACTATTTTGACGAAAACCCAGAGAAGAGCACAAGAGAAGCAGCGCCATTATTCGACTGCAGCCACATGTACGTGTGGCGAACGTTACGCGCTGATGGTGAACTACCGTATCACCTGCGACGTTGTCAGGAGCTGACGCCGAACGACTACTTGCCACGTCTGGAATTTAGTAGATGGTTGTTAGAGAACTGGCAAGGAAACATCATCTGGACGGACGAGAGCACCTTCACGCGAGTTGGCATTTACAACCAGCATAACCAGCATTTGTGGAGACATGAGAATCCACATGCATGCCGTGTTGATTCGTTTCAGCACAGGTTCTCCGTGAACGTGTGGGCGGGCGTTATAGGTACACGCGTACTCGGCCCTGTTTTTCTGCCGAATTTAACTGGAGATACCTACCTACAGTTCTTGCAGGAAACATTGCCCGAGTTATTGGAGGACGTCCCGCTCTTCTTTTTAAGAGACGTGTTTTACCAACACGACGGTGCTCCCGCGCATTTCTCATGGAACGTTCGGCAGCATCTTGATGCGGAATATGGGCCCCGTTGGATTGGTCGTCGAGGGCCAGTGCAGTGGCCTCCCAGATCGGCTGATCTAACGCCTTTAGACTTTTATTTGTGGGGTCGAATAAAAGCGGTGGACATTTTGAAAGTTTACTTAAAAGGAGACGAAGAAATAGTGTAGTGTAAATAGCTCAAACCTGTAAGTAATTACTTTTATCTTTACCGAATTTAATTAGTGTAAATATTTATGATTCAAATCATTCATACACGCCGACTCAGAATATGATATCGCAACAGTTAAGTACGCATCAGAGATAAAGGCTCGCACAAACAGGCACGAAGGGACCGTGGGAACGAACCTTAAATGAGTCAGTCTCCGGGACGACCGTGCGGCGAAAGGGCGCGGGAAAAATCACAGACGGGCGAAAAGTTGCTCGATTTGAAAATGCTTCCCCTTTAGTAAACCTAATAACTTAGAACAAAATAATCCAAAGCTTTTTTATTAAGGCTCCCACAAACAGGCGCGACGCCACAGCATGACACAGAGGCACCACTCGTCGCGCGACACGCGGTGCCTTTGTGTCGCGCCAGTGCGTACGAGACTATACGAGTGATCTGTACGTAATGTTCGGTCATTGAACTAACGTACATACATACCTAGTGCGTACTCCTACGCTTGCAGTGCTTACCTACCTAGCCAGCTGGCAGGCACATGAGTGTGCGGTGCGTGCGCTATTAGTGTGGGTACAGATCGAGTAGTGCGCTCAAACGTTTTATGTTTAGTCAGGACAACTATTTTATAAAAAAATTGCTAGGTGTGGTTTATCTAAATTAAATTACAGATGTTATTTTAGTCTTATAATTTAATATTCTAATTGGGGTGTATGAGCTCTTGCGTTAATTCCGTTACACGTTGTATACATACTAGTATCCATTCTTTTTTTGTCATTAAAGTTCAATTTAATTTCGTTTTATGTATGTAATGTAATTCAAAACTTGAGGCTCTCCATATGGCTAGGAATTTGTGACACGTGTACAAATATGCACTACATTCTATAGACGAGCGTTATAACCGCAGCGTTTGTCCCTCTAACACATTCAATATTAAAATAGAAATTTTAATTAATTATATAAGTACGTTTTCATTTAATGAATCTCTAAAGAGTGGCATAAGACACACAATTGATATTCTAGGTATTGTTAGCGGCATCCGCGTTGACAAATGAATTAAGCGTTTAAAACTCTGCGGTTAGAACGCTCGTCTACAGATTTCGGTCGATGTATAAATGCTGTGGTTGCAATCTTTATGATGAGCTTAATTTTGCATTTATGCATTTTTACATATTTGGTTATGCGTGACGCATTTTTTCACCTATATAAACGGGTTGAGGGCTACAGTTCGCTACCAAACCATCAGCGGAAAGACTCGGTGCTCCTCATTTTCTACATCAAAAACAGAACTTAAGTACATCGAGCAAAACTCAGCAGACTTTGAAATGTAAGTAATTTATTATCTTTTCAATCAGTTCCCTGATGAATAATTTCATCTATTCACTCAATTTATCTATTCAACCGTTTCATTTATTCATCGATATAATCATTTTATCCATTTACTCATTTCATTTATTCATAAAATTATTTAATAATCGAATAATCAATTTTCTTCAGATCATTAATCTACCTTTTGTTATACGTTTAATCTATTCTCTCAATTAAAGCAATATAATGTACTGAACTGTGCCTTGCGCAATGCTTTTCTTTGTTGTCTAATACTTAAACAAAACAGCACCATTGCATTCGTATTACACCCGTAGAGTAGCCAAGGGTATAAGTAAACAGATACATGAAAGCAAAAAAGGATTTTTTTTGTAGAAGTAAAGATCTATGATCACAGTGAGGTAGAGCGTATTTCGCCTATAAATCGATGGAGGCACGCAATCATTAGTGTTAAAAATCATACTAATGATGACACGCCAGCATGGAAACATTTAAAAGATTTTATTAAAGAAACTCATAAAGAGTTCGAGCACTATCCCATAAATTATGTCAGTAGTTATTTTTAGTATTAATATATTTCCCTATCAATTACTCACTTACTTATTTTTAATCATTATAATAATCAATTTCCTAATTACTTTAATTTTGGTATCTAATATTATACATATTATTATAATAGTTAAAGGGTATTTGTATACATTAAATATTCATAGAGGTGATAAATCATAATATGTATAATGAAATGTAACGTAACTGTAATATTATCTTTTTGTTTTACATAAACATCACGCCTTGTTTCCCCGAAGGGTTGGGCAGAGGTGTACCTATAGTACACCCACATTTCGCCAGTTATGTTTAAGTCCCATGTAATAGGGGGCGAGCCTATTGCCATCTACCGGGCACAAATCCAGACTTCGGGCTGCTACTGAGAAATTCCGGATAGAAAAACCCAATAACACGTTGCCCGACCTAGGAATCGAACCCAGGACCTCATGCTCAGCAGTAGCGATTGCGACCACTAGACCAAAGAGGCAGTCTTTTTGTTTTATTTACAGTACAAACCCCGTCTACTCACCAAATGTAATATACAAATAATCTAGAATATAGAATGTACTTAAAACATGTTTCATGAAATTACCGATGAATGAATTCAAATATCATTTGAGAACCAATATTCACAAGTCTAATACATAGTTTATTGCAAAGCGCATTTGAAAATATTTGGATAATTGCAAGTGCTTTCAAAAACAGAATCATAACATATCGTTTAAATCCTGCACAAGATGCTGAATACCATAGACCGGAGGCATTCTTGTGTCAGAATTAAAATGATATCCTGAAACTTATATAATATATCTTTAATGAAAAATACTTGTCTCAACATTATTTTCGAAATGTTCGCCCACTTTGTCTTACCAAAAACGAGTGAGCAACAACTTAAGTCATTCAATACGAAATATGAAATTATTTGTAATAACACGGATATTATTAATGAATTGTATTCGAAAGTGATCGCATTTATAAAATGTCTGAATTTGAGCACAAAGAATTAGTGAGACATGAAGGTAATATAAAAATTATACCTAAGACTAAGGAAAAGTATTTAACTATTACCAAATATATAGATAACGAGAATGGAGGCCATTCTATTCAAATAAAATTCATAGATACGTTTCAATTTTTAAGCTCTAGTCTAGATGCACTAAATAAAAGTTTATCAGATCACGACTTTATTTATCAGCAGAATTCAATGATGAAAATTTAAACTTATTAATAAAGAAAGGTATTTATCCCTACGATTATATTAACACATGGGACAAGTACGAAGAAACAACACTCCCTCGAAAAAAATACTTTTTCACACCACCTGCTCGAAAATGTCAAATTATATGTCAAGCAACATTCAAAGTCAAAGTCAAAGTCAAAGCATTTATTTCAAATAGGCCCATAAAATGGCACTTTTGAACGTCAAAAATTACAATAAAAATATAACTGATTCTAGGCGCCACTTCCAAAAAGTAGTTTCGTATGGAGAAGAAGTGGCAAGAAACTCCACCGTTACTCTATATTTTTATAATTATATTTTTATATAATTATAAAAATATAGAGTATTATTAATTATATTCTTAATTATATTTTTATATGTGAAGACGATGCACCAAGAATAAAAATACTATACCACAAGTGGTAAGAAGAACTAAAAATATAGCAAAGGCAGATAAATGAATGACGCGATAGGTACATTGTGCTCACATATTTACAAACACTGTAAAAATATATGACTTTCCTAAAATATTAACTAGGAATAGGTCAGTGTGTGAGTAAGTAAAAAAAAATAAAAATAAAAAATTAAATTAGAAACCAGTATGATTTTGTCTAGACGGGATTGTCCTATGGAGCTGGACCATCATGTTTCCAAGCATTCTTATCTTGTATATAGTCCTCTAATTTGTAATAAGCTTGTCTGCAAAGTGTACTTTTTATACGAATTTTAAATTTTCTTTCATTTAATTGCAATATATCACAAGGTATTTTGTTATAACATTTAACACAGTACCCCATAAATGATGTATGTACTTTAGCTAATCTGAAAAATGGTTGATCTATTTTATCTTTATTTCTGGTATTCAAATTATGTCTATCACTTATTTTATTAAAAAGATGTAGATTTTTTCTTACATACATAATATTTTCATAAATAAATTGGCAAGGTACTGTCATAATATTAATCCCTTTAAATAGTTCCCTGAGAGATTCGCGACGAGGAAGATTGTATATGGCTCTGACAGCTCTCTTTTGCAAAATAAAAATGGATTCAATGTCAGCAGCCCGACCCCACAGTAAAATGCCATAAGACATAATGCTGTGGAAGTAGCTAAAATAGACCAAACGCGCGGTTTCTACATCTGTTAACTGTCTTATCTTTCTAACAGCATAAGCGGCAGAGCTTAGCCGCCCCGCAAGAGATGTTATAGGTGGTCCCCATTGTAATTTCTCGTCCAGCGTGATTCCTAGGAAAACCGTCTGATTAATAAATTCCAGTTTTTCTCCATTCAATATGATGTCATATTCGCTACTTCTAACATTAGGTAATTTAAATCTAATGCATTTGGTTTTTTTTCATTTAGAACCAAATTATTTACCGTAAACCAATCTTGGACTTGAAGAATCGAGTTATTCACGTCGTCCAGATTTTGTGACCGTCGGTCTATTTTAAAGATTAATGATGTGTCATCTGCAAATAACACCATCTTCGGTTGATTTTGAAGTACTTGAGGTAAATCATTAATGTAAACTAAGAAGAGGAATGGACCCAATATCGATCCTTGAGGAACGCCCATTTCCATTTCATACCCTAATGAGTTTATGCCGTTTACTTGAACTTTAACCTTTCTATCTTACAGGTATGATCTAAGTAGATCAAGAGCTGTATTCCTAACCCCATAGTGCTCCAGTTTCAGAAGAAGGGTCTCATGGTTTACGCAATCAAATGCTTTAGAGAGGTCGCAAAAAATTCCAATGGCATCTTTTGCTTCCTCCCAGGCGTTAAAAATGTTCTTTATTAGAGAAACACCAGCGTCAGTGGTACAACGCCCTTTGGTGAAACCGTATTGTTGTTCATGAAAGATGGAGTTTTTATTAAAGTGACGTACCATTTGATTGAGCATCAACTTTTCAAACACCTTACTGAGAACTGGTAGAATTGATACAGGCCTATAATTGTTGAGTTCTTTACTATCACCGGATTTGAACAAAGGAACTACTTTACTGTGTTTCATGAGATCCGGAAAGACACCTTGGTCTACACTGGTGTTAAATATGACAGCTAAATAGGGCGCAATGGTTTCGATGAAAGTTCTACAGACTTTTACAGACATTCCCCAGAGATCTTCTGTTGATTTAATTTTAAGATCTTTAAAAGCTTTTATTACAGCCTGGGGGTTTGTATGTTGAAACCTAAACTCCAAAGGGCATGCATTTACATTCTTTCTAAGTAAGGCAGCAGAGAACTCGGGTGAGGAATTTAAAGCTTCAGTAGTTTTTAGGGGAATACTAGCAAAAAAAAAAACCTTAACCTTAACCTAAACAAACATTAACCTAAAGTGAGTCATTAGTGGCCGGAGGCACAGCCGGTCAATAATGTTGTACTGGATTTCATTATGACTCGCTGGTCTATAATGTGATTTGAATTTGGAATCTCACATGCTCATCTAAATTGGCAGTATAGTACTAACAAACACTCTTTAGTGCCAGAAAGAGGAAAGCTATTCTCGATTTCCTACAAAATCATAACGACTGCTTCTTCATATCGTTGCCATGTTTTCGAAGACATAATATTGTAAGAATAACTAGATAACTACGAACCATTTTTTAAAAGGAATGGAATAACATTAAAACTTGCATTACTTACATAATTGGCTGTAACATTAGTTATTTTTTTTTAAGTAAACTGCGCTAAGATTGCTGTGGATTTTGTGAATAAATAAATAAATAATAAAACCTATCTAGACTACATTCGATTTATCACATTTTATAAAAAAATACTCTATTTTCACGAGCGTCTCCAATGACGTTCTAAATTCAAAATGCATACAGCCAATCATCCAAAACCATTTTACCAGCCCTGTATAAAGCTTAGTTTACACAAACGCCACTTCCATGAGAGTGATATCCATAGACGCACACGACAAAACCGTAGAAGAGACTTTTTTTGTTTGAAAATCGAATTGATCGTGTCTTGGCTACTTATTGGTAGGCTCAATAAAGGCGCGAACTTTTGGCATTTAAACTTTAAGTTTATCAACAAAGTATTATAAAATGTCGAGTGATGAAAGTGATTGTACTCCTGAATTCATTACAACCGAAGCTAATAATATTTCCCATGATTTACTGCCGGAAAAGTCAAAGGAAACTTATATAAAAGCCTACGACAATTTCCAAAAATGGAAAAATACGAAAGGCGTCAAGTCCATTTCGGAACCTGTTCTATTAGTGTATTTTCAGCATTTATCTTGTACTCAGAAGTCAAGTAGCCTATGGTGTACTTATTCAATGCTTAGGTCAACAATAAGCATGAAACACAATATAGATATCAAGACATACGCTAAGCTATTAGCATTTCTAAAGAGGAAATCGGAAGGTCACCAATCAAAGAAGTCGAAAGTTTTCACACTCGGTGCATAATCTACTATTATAACACTTTGAAAATGGAACACATTAGGGATAAAGAATATGAACACGCGAAAACTGTGTGGAATGCATTTAATATCAATAGTATTGGCGAGTATACCGATTTATATTTAAAATGTGATGTTTTATTACTGTGTGATATTTTTGAAATTTTTCGTGAAATAAGCTTAAAATATTATAAGTTAGACCCTGGGTACTATGTAACGGCACCAAGTTTAAGCTGGGATGCTATGTTGCTATACAGGCGTGTTGAGCTAGACTTGATTGATGACTTAGAAATATATCAAATGTTAGAAAAGGGCATACGTGGTGGGCTGGCTCAATGCTCACTACGTCATGCAAAAGCAAATAATCCTTATCTAACAGAATACAATGATCTAGAACCGTCTAGCTATTTGATGTATCTCGATTGCAACAATTTGCATGGATATGCAATGACAAAAAAAATCCCAATGTCAGAATTGAGACTTTTAAATCAGAAGGAAATAAGCTGTTTCGATATAATGAGTGTACCTGATGATAGCGAATATGGATTCATTTTAGATGTATCTCGAATATCCTGAATCAGTACAGGATTTTCATAGTGATTTACCTTTTGCTCCAGAGAAATTCACATCCCCTGGAGGAAAGACAGATAAACTCATAGCTAATTTTTATGATACATTTTACTATGTAATTCATTATAGTCACTTAAAGCAGTGTTTAAAATCCGGGCTAGTTCTAAGAAAAAATCACCGAGTTCTTACTTCCGACAAGAAGAATATTTAAAAAAATATATTGATTGAAATACTACCCTGCGTCAAGCATCTATAACTGCATTTGAGAAATACTTTTTCAAGCTTTTAAATAATTAAAGTTTTGGTAAAACGATAGAAAACAAACGTAAACAGGTAGACATTAAACTAGCTACAAAATGTATGGACAAAGAAAATGTGACAAATAAACAACTCTGTGCTGAAAAACTAATTTGTAAACCTAATTTAAAATATGTATCGATATTTTCGGAAAACTTATTTGTAGCTGTGCAACTAAAACCCGAGAGAATTGTTTTAGACAGACCGATATATATAAATTTTACTGTTCTAGAATATGCTAAGTTACACCTTTATCAATATCATTACTCTATTAAAAAAAAAAAAGAATAATGTCAGGCTATGTTACACAGACACCGACAGTCTTCTTTATTTATTTTACACAGAAGATATTTACTATGATATAAAAAATAATATAAAGACATTTGATACAAGTAATTTTGATTTAGATAACCCATATTTAATACCTCGGGTAAATGCCAAAGTACCTGGTCTACTCAAAGATGAACTAGGTGGAGACGTGATCAACGAATTTACTGGTTTAAGAGCAAAGCTTTACTGTTTATCGGCCTCTAAAACTGAAATAAAAAAGCGAAAGGTATTTCAAACTCTGTTACTAACAGGCTAGACATGATGCATTACAATAAATCATTATTTGATGATGAAAGTATATCATGTAAGATGAATATGATTAAGTCAATCAAGCATGTTTTGAATTCGCAACATGTAAATAAACTGGTGATGAATAGAAATGACGATAAAAGATATGTCGGCGTCACCGTTAGCGGTAGGTACAGCGGGCCGAGTAACGCTGTGCAAAGCGGGACGTTCACCTCCCCACTCTCCCCACTTCTCAAGCAACTTAATGTAAGCTAGTGCGCAGCGAAGAGGGGGATCATTCTTGTCCGCATCCCGGCGCGCGTCAAGCTGGGCGTGTACAAGCTGTACATACGCCCGATTTTGACGTACGCCGCTCCCGCTTGGTTCGCCCTCACGAGCGAGACGAACCGCAAGCAGCTCCGCACGCAGCAGAACCAGGCGTTGCGGACCATAGTAGATGCCCCTCGCTTCGTGAGGAACGATGTCATCCAGCGGGACCTCGGTATTGAGAGCCTGGATGAGTTTATGCGGCGACTCGCGAAGGGAATGTTCGCGCGTGCCGACGCCTCGGACCTCACGCATGTCAAAGACATCGCGCCCTGGCACGCGCGCCCCCCCGACGCGCGACCCCTGCCCCGCGACCTGATAGCGGACCATGCCCCCATCGCACCGGATTGACGCCCGGGTAAGCTGTACTCAGGTTACACGCAGCTTACCTGTGACACTTTGACTCCACACACACAACACACATCTGTTGCGTAACGTGACCTAGGTTAATATAGGCGCGTTACGCAAACAAGCACAGACATCCGCCACTATACAGGCACCTTAACTCACACGCGGAGGCGCGGTGCGGACCGCGATCCGCGTAGACACTGGGCGGTGTGACACACTACAATACCGCCCACACACTCATGACGGCCCCTTAGCCCGGACAGTAACGGCTAGCTCTGTGATCTGGACGGGCGGGGGCCTCTCACCTACTCTGTAGGCGCGTCGAGTCGACATCTCCGTCGCTGGTCGTCGTCGCTGGGCCTCCCCTAGGTAACTAGGGGTCTCACCTGGCGGCGGCAGACCGCCGGGATGTCGTGAAGAAAGCGACGTTTCACTATAAGCGTCGCGGCGCTCCTACAGAAACAAAATAGCAATCATTCACATGGGCGCACATTGCTCGCGCACCCAGCCATCTTACCGGCCACTGTAGCCAACATTATGAGGGGCCCGTTTTTACGGGCCAACGTAAAGCCTCCGCGGCCGGGGGGCATAGCCCCGGAGCCGCTCGCCGCGCCCCCTTGCGGGGACGTAGCGACTTCCCACGAAGATCATTCTTGTGGCAGGCTCGGCCCGGTGCGCCTGCCGTAGCGCCTAGAGCTATTATCGCGATCTATTTAATTAATTAACAAGCTGTCGGAATAAAAGAGTTGGTTACTGCTATATCTCATACTTTCATTTAATATGTCGGACCTCTGCCTTCAGGTTATTTCATGGTGATTATTTTATTAGACATTGTGAGTGAAATAAAGTGATTGTGCTGTAACTAGTATCTCTATTTTCTTCGCCCGACAATCCACGCCTACTTACAAAGTGCAAGTGTAATATCGCTGATGAGGGCTTATCCCGATATCAGAAGTGGGATTCGAAGGGCAAAAACCTGAAGAAAATAATGACGACAGTGAAGTGTGGGCTAACGTCTAATCTATTCAAAATATGGAGTTTTTGCTATCACGACTTCCGGCAACCACTTAACCGCAACCGTCAAATTTCACCGCAACTGCGCGACTGATACGGTTTGATCCTGATAATGACAATCGCTTCATTGGCACATGCCATCGTTAAAGCACAACAGTCCAAAAATCAAGTGATTGAAGCAAGTGGCAGTACGAACCTTTGACCGAAGTGAAGAATTCGAATCGAGCACCAGCACCGAAGAGTCGTGATACGAACCGTCTCACCTGCTACGTGTATGGACAACCACATCATCCGGTGAGCTCGTTCCTTTTCTTTTTAATAGATAATCTGGTAGTTCGTTTGTAGCTTTTAGCTTTGTCAAAAAATCCAGGGTACTATGCGCTGTGATTTAGTTTACCTTACAGGTATACCTGTGTAAAGAAAACGTTAAATATGAATCGCAGAATAACTGAGCCGTGGTGAAATTCAACACGTCAGTGTCCTTTTTGTTTCATGTTGTGCCTGTTAACTCAATTACAGAACCAGTTATTATAGGTAGGGATCTATTAGTAGTAGATCCATGTACGTACGGATATTGCAAAATTACATTCTATTTGGGGTAAGAAAGTTAACGTTACTAAAGAGTTTCATTATCATATACCACAACATCAAAACTGACCTACATGGTGAAGATAAACTCGCATTAGTTCAGTGCGAAAGGATAATTGATTCTATAATGGTGGTATGGTGTTTATGGTTTAAGAAATTTATTTCTCGATAAGAAATTACAAAGATTTCACTTACTGGAGAACGTTTTTAAACTTAAAATATAACTTGGACACACAAACTAAGCAGCTATTGTTTGAATTTATATTAAATCATCTAAGTTGTAATACCATTTCTTTTCGTACGCAAATAACATTATTAACTAACACAAAACTTAAAACTTTTCGATCCACCCGCAAAAGAAATAATTACCGTAGATAAGGAATGCGATCCCGGTGCCACAATAAAGCAATGCAGTAGTAGGGCAAGTCTGTTTAATGGAGTAGTGTTTGATCACTTAGAAAGTGATTTAAAAATAAAATAAAAAAACCAAACGTTTAGTTTGCATTCTTTACTTCTACAGGTAGCTTATTACATTGTTGCACTCCCGCAAAAAAAAAAAAAATGTTCTCTCGCCATTGACTGTCCACACTCGCGGTAGTAAAATGTGATCCTTCCTACTATTGCTGCGATTGTGTACCTGATGTATTTTTGTGTGAATGAACTTACTTAGAATTTTTAAGTATTCTGGTGGAATATGCAGGAAGTTGTTTAATATTCATGAGTTTCGTTTCCCTGTAAATTTTAACTGTAGGTGTAAGGTAATCATAGTGAAATTATTGTTTAATAATTTTATTTTGAGCGATCTGTAGGTCCTTTAGATTAGTTTTTGGCGGTTTGCCCCATATTTCACGTGTTTTACGTTAAGAATCTTGAATCAAATTAAAAGGGCCTATCAAATGGACAGACAAGATATTTACAAGAAAGTGATCGAAATACTAACATCAGAGCGGGTTCTGACTAAAATGATTTGACTGGAACGCACTGATTGAACTTCACACTTGTCTGCTGGGCCTCAAGGGATTGCTCGGGGCTCAGTCCATCCTATGCTTAGGGTTTCTGCACAATGTTATACTGTACATTTAGACATCGCGGAGAAATTGTGTGGAGAAATCGATGGTAGGGAGTATTCTTGTCATTGTTGACTCTTTCACTAAATGAGTCCTTCTCGAGTGCACTTCTTAGTTTGATGCAGCAGGTGCAGATGAAGCACTAAAATAGGCTCTGTCTTTTCGGTGCGACTTCGCGGATCATTTCGGATCGGGGTGGGTATTGTATTGGCGCAGACAGAGCAATTTTATGGTGAACATGGTGTAGAGTTGCACCTTGTTTCTAACGGTTCTGGCAGGGCAGGTGTTCGGGTAGAGAGAGTCATGAGGACATTGAGGTGCTTACTTGTTATAATCGAAAGTGAATCTGGTGGGACCTGGCGCGGCGAGCTTCTCGAAGTGCAGCTAGCGACGGATGGTGCAAGGTCTAGGGTAACACAAACAGAACTTGTGTTTGGGACTCGGGCGCGGTTTTTAAGTGTGGCTTCATATTCTGAGTCTGGGTTTCGGTTAGATTTGGGTGAAATTCGTAAGATAGCATCGGAGAATATTGGGAGAGTTGCTGCGTCACAGTAGGAAAAATGAGACCGTTCTACAGTGGTGATTCCTACTTCATTGTATGTGACCCCCCTCTGGGTTCGATTGGGCTTCGCAGGGAGTACAGACTTCCCTTTGTTGTGTGTCTAATAGAGAATGCAAATATGGTCGTAAGCATTTTCGTGCAATGCCCGGGGGAAGTGAGGGCTTGGTGCATTTAGCTACCACTTTGACGGGTAGCTTGAAGGAGGCCGAGGTGGCGGCAGTCCGCGATTGACGAATGGAGTGGGCGTCATCGGGTGGTTTTAGTGATGCTTTGTCTATTTGTAGTTCACGTACGTTATCCGCCAGCTCTGAAAACCTCTCGGCCTCTGAGAGTGAAGAAACGTAATTAAACGTAAAATTGGTACTAATCTGTGAGATAAAGTAAGGGTCCGACTCATGCGGGTTGACGTCCTATGGTGTGTGTTATTGGGTAGTCTAAAGAACTGGCTTATGCAGGCCGATGTTCTGGGTCATATTATAAAGTGATCGTCTAGTCTGAGAGGCTATGAGATCAATGGAGATATGTGTGGTACTAGTGAGTGATTGGAGAGACGCTGATTGGCTGCTTGGTCCATGTTATCTGGAGAGATAACTAGCTCAAGGGAGGCCTATTTAAGTTGTCCGGCTCAGCTCCTAAAGGTTGATTTTGTGGGTTATAAAACGTTGTAATGTATGTCACTGATGAACGAGCGTACAAAGTAATGTATCTACCTGTATTATTCTTTTTACAGAAAAATGGGCCCGCAGTGACTTTAAGGGGATGGAGACGCACAAGGACGTGCGAATGTCAGTCTGGCCGTGACGGCGCTTCAATACTTAAATAAGTGTTATTTAGTTTTCATAGATGTCGTTTGTTAGTTTAGAGTGTTATGTGTGTGTGAACATGAATTATGTGTGTGCTGCGACACATTCAATGACATGACACTCTGACACAACACAGAACGCTTATGCACCTTGAAGTGACATTTTGCTGGCCGTATGACATGAGACTCGGTCGGCATCGCACAGGCGTGCTACGCATTCGGTGGAGTGTCTAAGTCAAGTCTATTCTTAAGATTAAAATAGTTTGTTTCTGTTATAGGCTCTAAAGTAAATGACTTTGGTGGTAGTGAAACTACCAATGAACATAGCATGTGTGGATTGTTGAGACAAGTACTTTAAATACATTTGATTATATAATCTACAGGGACCATTTTAGTCCGGACTAAAAAAGAGACTAAAAAGGAGATAAAAGAGAGACAAAAGAGAGACAAAAGAGAGACAAAAGAGAGACAAAAGAGACACAAAAGAGAGACAAAAGAGAGACAAAAGAGAGACAAAAGAGAGACAAAAAGAGCAAAAAAAAAGAGAAAAAAAAACTGTGTAAACTGGAATGATCTTGAAGGGTCATTCATGACCGGACCAAGCAGTAACAATCCTGAAGGGTTTGTTATAACCGGACCAGGAGATTATAACTCTGTAGGGTCATAACACCGGACCAGGAGGTTATAATTCTGAAGGGTCATTTGACCGGACCAGGCGGTTATAATTCTGAAGGGTCGCTGGACCGGGCCAGAAGATTATAACTCTGAAGGGGTAAACCGGACCAGATTGCTGAAGTTCTGAAGGCTCAATAACGAGCGGTCCCGAATTAGTAGTAAACTCTGCAGGGCTGAACCGGACCAGTTTACTAGTATAAGTCCTGAAGGCTCAATATTGAGCGGTCCAGAGTTGGTTGCACAGTCAGTAGGGATGACCTGGATTTTTTTGCTCATCGAGATTGCTAGTCAGGATGAACGAACATTAATAATAACGTTATGTCTTTTTAGACAATGCTTGATGAGTCTACGCGTACGAGGACGTCCGCACGTCAGTATGGCCGTGTCGGCGTCACCGTTAGCGGTAGGTACAGCGGGCCGAGTAACGCTGTGCAAAGCGGGACGTTCACCTCCCCACTCTCCCCACTTCTCAAGCAACTTAATGTAAGCTAGTGCGCAGCGAAGAGGGGGATCATTCTTGTGGCAGGCTCGGCCCGGTGCGCCTGCCGTAGCGCCTAGAGCTATTATCGCGATCTATTTAATTAATTAACAAGCTGTCGGAATAAAAGAGTTGGTTACTGCTATATCTCATACTTTCATTTAATATGTCGGACCTCTGCCTTCAGGTTATTTCATGGTGATTATTTTATTAGACATTGTGAGTGAAATAAAGTGATTGTGCTGTAACTAGTATCTCTATTTTCTTCGCCCGACAATCCACGCCTACTTACAAAGTGCAAGTGTAATATCGCTGATGAGGGCTTATCCCGATAGATATATACTTCCAAATCAGATCGAAACATTAGGGTCACTATAACTTTGTATTATAGTTTATATCTTTCATTTACCTCAAGCTATTGTAATGATCGATGATTTAGTTCTCGAGCCCAATACTAGATGGCGTTACTAGGCTTCCCACAAAAGTTAAAGTAACATATTAAACGATTGACAAGTGACGGTGGCAGTAAATAGGAATACCGGAGAGATGTCAATTATTGAGAGCTTGAAAAACTAACGGTTGCTCCGTAGTAAATTTGATATTAAGTACTGGAATATTGGAAATTGAAGGCAATTTTGCCGGCACGGTTGGCGCAGTGGTTGAGCAATCGGCTGCTGCGCTCCGTGTCGCGGGTTCGATTCCCGCACGGAACAAATATTTGTATGACCTACAAATAGTTGTTCCGGGTCTGGGTGTCTTGTGTATGTGAGTTTTCATGTTTGTGAACGCACCCACGATACAGGAGTAATTCCTAGTGTGGGGCAACGTTTTTAAAAAAAAAAAAAAAAATGTTTCGAAATTACTGTTAGTCGATACATATGTATTGTTCATGTGCCGATATTGTGAATTTGTGTGCGAGTGGTGAAAGTAACGGGGTAAGTGTTTGCGTCTATTTAACGAAGTGTAGGTTGTTAATTGGAGATGTGTTTGCAAGGCTGACTGTTCTCATTTTGTCCTCAGTTTGCGGAAACGCCCTTAACGTCCTGGCACAATATTTATAATTGATACTGTGTTAGCGTATTCCGTATTGATTCAATGCGAAATACCGAACGGCATTTTCGTCGCGTTATATAAGGAACCGGCTGGTCGCGCGGCGTAGCGCCGGGTTTATAATTGTCGATCTCGAGTTCGATCCCAACCCGATGAGTTTCTTTTGACATTTTTTTTTAAAGAAGTCTTTGTTTTATAATTTCTGTATTTAATTTGCTTTATTTTGTTTTTCGTTGTTATGATTAGTTATATTGTACGGCCATAGTCAATCAATGAAAATGTATGTATAGTTATTAAGGTGTGTAGCGTTTAGATTGCAGGTGAGAAACTTTGTTTAATAAATTGTATGAACTACCTATGTTCTTCTTTCAATAATCAGTCACCTTGAACCCCGGTCATCACGCTATTAATTTTTTGCATTAAGTACCTATTATGATATTAATAAACGGATAAGTAACAACATCGAACTTTGTTTTATTTTTTTATCCCTTTATGAATATATATACACAGGTCGTTTACATTTATCTTACATTTCAAAATGAAGTTCATCAAGCAAGCACATACTTTAGAAGTTTAAAATTAGAAAATCAATTATGTAAAGTGAAACATAGTGCACTCTTACCCAATACTATTATATGCATAATATGTGGTCCATGTAACTGTGGAAAAACTAACTTATTGCTTAATTTAATATTACATGAAAATGGTCTCAAGTTTAAGCATTTTTACTTGTACTCGAAGACGGCTTTCCAGCCAAAATATTGTTTTTTAAAACAAGTTATGAGCTACATACCAGGTGCCAACTTCTTTGTCTTCAGTGATAACAAAGAAGTCATACACCCTAATGATGCTTTAACTAATGCCGTTATGAGTTTTGATGATGTAGCATGCGAAAATCAAATCAATATCCGTAATTACTTTGCAATGGGGAGACATAAACAGATTGATTGTTTTTACTTATCCCAAACCTATTCTAAAATACCTAAACAACTTATACGAGATAATGTCAATCTTTTGATTATCTTCAAACAAGACAAGGTAAACTTAAAACATATATAATGAGCACGTGAATACAGATATCGAATGGATTGAATTTAAAAAACTTTGCTCTGCTACTTGGAAAGACCGCTTTGACTTTTTATAAATTAATAAAGATTGTCCCCTTAATGAAGGTAGATACAGACAAGGCTTTGACATATTTATATACTTCTAAAAGTACATTATATATATAACTTGATTACAGAAAATAAATCAATCGAAATCTGATATCTGTAAATAACGGATGGATCATAATTAAAAAACATTATGCTAACATATTAAAGAACAATTGATAAAATCTGTCGATAGTAAAAAAAAAAAATAACACAATACAAAATGAAGAAGAAACAGCACATTTAAAATTTAAAAAGGTCTTCAAACCAATAACAGATCCACTAGAAACGTTGATTAAAGCGAATTATAAAATGAATCCAAAATTAGACACTTCAAGAGATGAAACGCTTGGAAGATTCAGCTCATCAACAGATTATGCTGCTGATTATGAAAGTTTTAAAGAATGTATTAAATTAGATTCAAATGATGATTCTGAGTGTTATAAAGACGTTCTTACAAGAATTCCTTTTTGCCTAAATTAAAAAAATATAAAAGTAATACTGATAATCAGTTTACTGGGATGACCCTAATGAACTAATTGAAAGGTTGAAACTTCTAATTGCCTAAAAAAATGCTGGTAATACTAATCATGATAATGAAATTCTTTCAATTATAGAAGAGTTAAAAGAAGCTGATGTTATAGACTAAAAAGCTTTGAAATGCTCTCAGTTATCAAAGTATTTTACAACATGAATGAACATAAAAATATTAATTGTGTTCGTACAAATAAAATATCAGTCATAACTGAAAGTAATATAAGAGTAGACTGTGTTGAGATAAAAAATACAATAAAAAAACTGAATCGGGTAAAAATATTGCTGAAGAGCATATCGAAAAACTTAAAGTTAATATTTGCATGCAAATAGAGGAACTGAATAAACAGATTTCAATTTCAAATGAAAGAATAAGAAATCTTGAAAAAAAAATTGCATTGAAAGAAATTGCAGGAAGATTAAATAAGCATTATGAGCAAAGTAGATGTCATAAATGAAATTCATAAATGTGCTAGAGTTAACTTTCCAAGAAGACAGGTCATAGTTAAAGATATCGACGATCTCTGGTAAGCAGATTTAATGGACCTGCAAGCAGTTTCAAAAGTGAATGGTGGTTACAAATATATACTAGCAATCATAGATGCTTTTTCAAAATATGCTAGGACAATTCCCTTAAAACAAAAAAATTGGAAACAGGTGTCACAAGCATTTGAATGTCTACTGCTTAAAGGACGTGTCCTAAAAAATTTACTGATCTGGGAAAAGAGTTTTATAATGAGAAATTCAAAAATATTGTTACAAAGTGCTTTTCGCTGAAAACTTCAATGATCTCCAAAAAATGCTTCAAAACCTTTATGATGCTTCTTTAATGGTAGGGCTTAGGATGTATATGGCCAAGACGAAGGTTATGGCAAACATCTTCAGCAATTCAAATCCTTCTGTTAAAGTTGGAAATGAAACGTTGGAAATGGTTGACCAGTATGTCTATCTTGGCCATATTCTTTCATTTGGCAAAGAGCATCAACAAACAGAGATATCGAGAAGAATACAGCTGTATACTGTATACGGTGGGCAGCATTCAGCAAACTCAACGATATTCTGAAATCTGTCAAAATTCCACAATGTTTGAAGTCCCGCCTCTATAACCAGTGTGTTCGGCCCCCCATGACATACGGTGCTGAGACGTGGACGCTCACGCAGGAGGCTGTGTACAGGGTGACAGTTGCACAGTGAGCCATGGAGCGTTCCATGCTTGGCATAAAGCTCATAGACCGAGTTCCAAACATCAAGATCCGAGGACGTACGAAGGTTTTTGATATCGGAAATCGAGTTATGGAACTCAAATGGAGTTGGACAGGACACCTGGCAAGGCGCAGTGATGGCAGCTTACTCCACGTAAGGCAGTGACTGAGTGGCGTCCAAGGACTGGAAGACGAAATGTCGGACGTCCGGCGGCGAGATGGGCGGACGATATTGTTGTCATCGCGGGTAGAACCTGGATGAGGCTGGCATGGGAGCATGGAGATTGGCACAAGAAAAGAGAGGCCTATGCTCAGCAGTGGGTGAAGTCGGGCTGTGGATGATGTTACATAGTATAAAATTAATCATTATTCAACGTATTCTACTAAAAAAGCCTCTATTGTAAAAAGATTAATAAGTAACATTAAAGTTACAAGTGGACGAATGGAACGCTCAACAAAATTGTAAATAAATACAATAATACTACTCATAGAACTGTGGGACAACCTCCTGCTTCTGTAAATCATAACAAAAAAACAAATATAATGCAAAGATACGAGTACATTAAAATGGCTAAACTTAAGAAAAGCGACAAGTGTAGAAAGCTTAGTGTTGGTGATTTGAATTGGTCAACAGAAATATTTAAGATAAAAACAATACAAGAAACTAATCCGTTAACTTTCTTGTTAGAAGATGCTAGATGCGTGTTTTAAGCTCAAGAACTTCAAAAAACCAACCATTCTGATTTATATTTAGTTGAAAAAGTATTGAAAATATGTAAAGTGGCTCGGACTTCCTACTAGCGAGAACAGCTGGATGATAAAACAAATGTATTTTAGTGGGCCAAACAAAAATTTGTTCAAATATGTATTTAAGCAAATACATATATTTTTTCTATTCATTAAAATTCAAAAAGACGTATTTGAATCTATGAATCTGAAGAAAAATAAAGGAATAGCAATGAAAACAATGCGAGGTATTCCAGACAACAAAAAAACAGTTTCATCAGCATTCAACAAAAACATCAATAAAGTAAAAACAGGAGCTGGTTTAAAGAAAACTCTTAGAAAGATTGTAAGCCATACTAAAAAGCACATTACAAAATTAAAACCATCATGTAAGAAAGCATTGATGGAATTAGCATACGCAGCAGCAAAAGAATTTGTATCAGATACACCAATTAAATTACCTAGGATTATACCAGTGCCAAAAACTGGAGGATTACTTCCTTTAGTACCAATACTTGCTGGATTATCTGCTGCTGGTAGTTTAGCGTTTAGCTGGTATTGCGAAAGCAATTAACGCATACAACATTAACAGCTAAGAAGCAATTGTGTGAAGCAGAACGACACAACAAGGAAATGGAGGCGTTATTCATTGGAAGAGGATTACATCTCAAGCATTACAAAGATGGTTAAAGTATTTACTTAACAGAAAAAAAAATCTGAAATCTCGGCTACCCAATAGAGCTTTAACCAATATTGACATAATCAAACACTCGAATAATGTACCATTCTTCCGAGGTGTGTTTATGAGAGATAAATTACCAGATAAAGTTTTGCCGATAGAATGTGGTGTGATCAATCTTGACTCTTCTGAAAACTCTTGTACTGGTCGCCTATGGTAAAATAAATGAATACATTGAATATTTTGACAGTTATGGTAACTTAAAACCTCCAAAAGAATTTATGACTTCATGTGCGAAATAACATCCAGTATAATTATGAAAACTTGCAGCGTGATCATTTGTATAATTGTGGACAGTTATGTTTAAAATTTCTTAAGTCATTCTGGAAAAATAATAAAGTAGCATAACATATTGTTTATTTTTATTTTTTATTAATATGTCCTTGTAACGCAAACAGAAGTAGTTATAAAAGTTTATATCCTGATACACTACTCACATTCTTAGATTGCATGTGACGATAATCACTACTCGCATAGTTAACAGTAATTGTTACTGACAATGTAAATAGCGCCCTTGCTAAAGTAGTTAATTGGTTTAATGTTAATAACTTACTTCTAAACGAGAGAAAAACTAAATGCATTAAGTTTACGATACCTCATGTTAGACAAGTAGAAACTAGTGTTCTTATTAAGGGTGAAGAGTTGAAACCCGAAAACACCACAGTATTCTTAGGCATAACTTTGGATGCCAAGCTTCAATGGGGCCCCCATATAGATAAATTGTCAAAAAAACTAAGCTCTGCAGCATACGCCGTTAGAAAAATTCGTAATTTAACTGATTTAGAGACAGCCCGTTTAGTATACTTTAGTTATTTTCATAGTGTGATGTCGTACGGTATTCTTTTGTGGGGAAATGCCGCCGATATTCAGACAATTTTTGTTTTACAAAAAAGGGCAATTCGTTCAATTTATCCCTAAGTCCCAGACACTCCCTCAGAGACAAATTTAAAGAGATTAATATAATGACTGTGCCTTCTCAGTATATTTATGAAAATCTTTTGTATGCACATAAAAATATTAATCTGTTTAAAAATACAGTGATATCCATAACATAAATACTAGGAACAAACACAAATTTGTTGTTCCCACTACCAGACTCAAGAAAATAGGTAGCTCGTTTAAATGTCAAAGTATTCGTTTTTATAATAAACTTCCTAGCCACATTCAAGAACTAAGCCTTAATAAATTCAAATCTTTTATAAAGCGGAAATTATGCCAGAATGCCTATTATACTGTCAAAGGCTATATTGAGGACAAGAAGGCTTGGGATTGAGCTGCTCCAATAAGTTTACACAGATATTGTCGATGTTTAATTTGCTGTTAAACTTTTATTTTTGATTTTTTTAGATAAACAATGACATCTTTATATTTACTGTTTAAAGTATAAAATTGTTTTAATTTTTGAGAATGTGAGGACTATGTGAGTCATTGTTTTTTTGTTCTTTCAGTTGTTTTAATCACGGTCTGGCTGTTTGAGTACTTAACGCGGCCTACCCAAATGTCCTTTCTTTTGTATTGTTCGTGGAATCGTTGAGCTCCTTAGTTCTGAGTTGAGCTGCACCTTGATTGACAAATGCATGCACTGACTGGACAGGTCCACTCAAATCAGTGTGGTTCTTTCCTCAAAAGACCATTTCAGAGACCAGTCTACAGAGTCCTCATATGATCTGACCATGTTTATTCTCGGATTTTTACACTTTGACATGACGTGAAAATTTACTTTGTAAAGTATTATAATATTTTAATTATTGTGAATGTGAAGGCAGTGTGGATTTGTTGTTTTTTTTTTATCTCAATCTATTTTTAATTTTTAAAATTAGTTTTAATCATGGTCTGGCAGTTTGAGCAATTTATACGGCCTACCCAAATGTCCTTTCTTTGGTAATGTTCGTCGAATCGTTGAGCTCCATATGTGTTGTGTTGAGCTGCATGATTACTGACAAATGCGTGCACTGACTGGACAGGTCCACTCATTCTGTGTGGTTCTTTCCTCAAAAGACCATTTCAGACATCAATCCACATGGTCTTCACATGACCTGACCAAGATTATGTCTGGACTTTAAAAGAGACTGTGACCTCTGAGTTTGTTTTGGCGTTTCTTCTCAGAGTAGTCAGATAGGAAACGCCGATCTCATCTACTTTTAAAATAGTATTGACGTGTAAAAGTGTTTGTAAAAACCTACTTACAGAAATAAAATCATTTATCATTTATCATTGAGCTAAATTTAATAATAGTAATACTACCTATTTTGTTTATACATAGAAACAACATGCCAGTTTTTAATATAACGCCTACCGTGAGAAGAAAATGTAATATTTCACTCCCTGTTTCCAAAGAAGTCAGACGTATCAACACTATAAACATAAAAAGACAAATTAAAATTACAAAAGAGAATAAAAGATTTCTCAGAGATATTGGATTAAAATTGAAATAATAACAACATGCTTCAAATAACAGATTTAACGCAACATGACAACTCTATCGAAAGATGAGATTCATAGCTACAATCCGTATAATTCTAGTTTTAAAGAAAATTATGAAATCAGGATACCCATTCATCATCAAGATTTTTATGTATTGCCCTGCAGCAGTTCCATTTTTATAGAAGGGCATGCAAGTGTATCTACTAAAGATCCAGCAGGAACACTAATTAAAAAAGATGTTGATTTCATAAACAACCCAAACTTATATTTTTTTTCAAGATACGAAATAAATGGTGTTGAAATCGATCGCGTTAAAAATGCTGGTATCACAACAACTTTAAAATCGTATGTCTCCATGAATGAAGGTGAAAGTAAAGCTGCAGCAATTTTGGGGATGGAACTTAAATGGTACCAAAATAGGAAAAGGACATTTTAGCGTTATTGTACCACTGAATAGATTATTAGGATTTGCAGAAGATTATAACAAAATAATAATTAATTGTAAACATGAACTAATTTTACAAAGATGCAGCTCGTCAATGAACAGTGTGCTTATGGAGAAAAATGATATCCTAGAAATAGATATACTAAAAATAAAATGGCGTGTGCCGCATATCAAAGTCTCTGATCGTAACAAATTATCATTGCTTAAATGTTTGGAGAGAGACCGGTCCATACAGTTAGCGTTTAGAAATTGGGATTTGTATGAATATCCGCTATTACCAAAAACAACAAAGCATTCATGGTCGATAAAGACCACTACACAATTAGAGAAACCAAGGTTTGTTATATTTGGTTTGCAAACTAACCGAAAAACTAATAAAAAGTTCTTCCTTATTCGATCATTGTAACGTAAGTAATATTAAGCTATTTTAAAATCGCAATATTATCCGTACGACTCGCTTAATCTCAAATTTGATGAAAACAAATACGGTATATTTTACGAAATGTATGCTTTCGTCAGTCGTATTGAGCAACTTGAGCATAGTTCCGTTGCTTAGCTTAAATCAATTTAAAGAAATTGCTCCACTTTTTGTGATTGATTGTTCGAGACAAAACGAAACGTTTAAAACTGGACCGGTCGATGTGCGATTAGAAATCGAATGTTCAGAAGATATTCCAGATAGACTTTTCGAATTATACTTTGAGTTATATTGTCAGAAAATTATCATGAATGTTATTGTGGATGTCCAAGGGTTTAAGAATGAAGAAAACCAATTTATTCCAAAAGAAATAGCAATGACGTATGAAGGACGGATACAAGTACTGTTGATAAAACCACCACGACCATTTTATTTTATTTATTATTTATTTTTATTTCTTCAGGATAACAAACAATTGCGCAATATTGCTTAACATTTAAGTATATATATTTTAACAAAGGACATAAGTAATTACGCAACCAGCATCGTTATCCACAAATTAATCCCACAGTTTAAATACGGTCCAAACAAACTTAGCAAACAATTGTATATCGTAGAATAAGTATTGAATATTGTGAAATAATAACGTGTACGATAACAAAACTAGATGTGAGAATATAAGAAATACTTCGTGTAATAACTTTGAGGTATTTAACAAGGAACTTTCATTATTTTTTTATTGTGCAAGTGACAATGCAAATATGTCAATATCAGCAAAATTTTTTGATTGTGCAAGTGACAATGCAAATATGTCAATATCAGCAAAATTATCGTTGTAACTTTTCATTAGTCGACGTAGAGGAGCTCGTTCTCCTGCGTTGGTTCTGCAACTCTTCGGTGCAAATAGACTATGAGTCAAATCTTGAAATCTTGTATAGGAACGATTGATCATGAAACACTCTCCTTACTTTGAGAGTTTATTTTATGACTTAACGCAAAAAGAACGGTTACAAGTAGCTTGGATTGAAAAAAAAACAGAGGAATACATTGGAATGAAGGTTTTGTGCCTTGCATTTTTTTTAATAAGACTAATAAGACTACAAAAGGTAACGAAAAAGTGTTATGGTTAAGAGATATATTCGAAACTGATAATGCAACAA
Source organism: Dasypolia templi (assembly GCA_963555695.1). Taxonomy (NCBI): domain Eukaryota; kingdom Metazoa; phylum Arthropoda; class Insecta; order Lepidoptera; family Noctuidae; genus Dasypolia; species Dasypolia templi. The sequence continues at coordinate 262,402 of OY743148.1, read as the reverse complement.
TCAGAAACAATTACAACAATTTAGAAAGTAAGCAGTGTCCAAGTCTAGTATCGTTGTATAATAAATTACTTCGTCGAGAAAAAGGAAGGCTCACCCTGATATGGAGGAAATACTTCATTTCCGCACGGACATGAAGCACGGACAAAATGTTTAAAAACCTCAAAGAAGATCAAGACTCAAAATTTCTTAATCTAAACAAAATGATGGGTGAGCTTAAGGACCAAAATCAAGAAAACATTATTTCCAATGAAATTCTCAACAAAACTCTAGAAGAGAATACGGGTTTATACAAGGATTTAAAAATTAAATATGACACTTTACTGCTAGGAAATAATGCTGCTCTCACCAAAATTAGATATCTCTCGGACCAAGTAGACGCCCTACAACGAAAACAGCTAGAGAGTATCATAGAAGTTAAAAATATTCCTGTTACTGACAATGAAAATTTGATTGAGGTGGTGAATCAGCTACACAGCTCCTTAAACATGCAAATTACCCCAGATCAGGTACGCCAAGTGTACAGAAAAAAATCTGGTCAAAACAAGACAATTTTTGTTGAGTACCAAACTGTAAAAGTGCGTGATGAAACATTAAAAGCCATCAAATCCTACAATGTAAACAACAAACATGAAAAAATCAGCACGAAAGCACTAAAAATACCTGGTGACATTCAGCCAGTCTACATCTCAGAAGCACTGACTCCAACTGGCAGGAAACTCCTCTACCACTCTAGAGAGTTAAAAAAGAAGTATGACTTCAAGTTCTGCTGGGTTTCTAATGGACGGATATTCTTGAAGAAATCGGAAGATAAACCAGCAATACTGATTAAATCCACTGAACAGATCCAAGGTATTATTAACAATATTACTAACCCCGTTTGGGAACTTTGACTTATAGTTAAGATTAAGTTGCCTCCACGTCTGATTTTGTATTGTTTTTTTCGCTTATATTATTATTACGTTATTATCAATTGTTACTTCTCTACGGGTTTTAATCTATCTGATTATTAAAACATCTGTAAAAGGGTGCCTACAAGCACGTTATAAACACACTATTTACTATTCACACACTAATCTCACACACAATTTTTTTACATATATGACACTGTTTTTACATGGTGATTTGGAGTATAAGCTGTGTGCCGCCGACATGATTTTCGCTATAATCAATTACTACAAACAATATGGCTGATTTATCAGATATATCAGAAGACATCGAAAAAACTATAAATGTCGGCAACGCACACAGCTTAGATATTCCTGAAAACTGCAAAAAAGTATTTGGTGTATCTAATAACTACAAAGTACTGACACAAAATATTAGAAGCTTAAAACATAATTTTGAGGACTTCCAGGTCTTATTACATCGACTAGACATTGAATTTGATTTTATTATTTTGACTGAATGTTGGCTATCTAAACTCGAGGCATTACCAAAGATTACCTCATATAAAACTTTCGCTACCGCTAAAACAATTAACCAAAATGGTGGGATAGTGATCTACTTTAAAGAGTATCTGGAAACTAAAATGGTTGAACCTATAATAAGCAATGTTGATGAAATTTACTGCCTAGTTTCTACTATTAAAAATGAGCTCGCAATAATATCTATATATAGATCGCCTGCATTTAAAAATATTGATAACTTTCTAACCAGTTTAGATCGTATTTTAAATAATTTAAAGATTTATAAAAATATAATTTTAATAGGAGACATTAATATTAATATCTTAGATAAAAGCAGTCCTAACTCTTCTAGATATATGGATTTACTAGCCTCACATGGATTACTGCCATCACATACTCTCCCGACCAGAAAAGAAAATTGCCTGGATCATTGCTTCCTTAAAACCTTGGATTTGTCTTGTACTATCGTCTGCGAGACCACAGTCACGGATCACTCATCTGTTATGATCTCTTTGTCAAAAAAAAAACAAGAACCACGCTAGCAGACCTAAAATTTATAAAAAACTGGATTATCAGGCTGTAATCGAAGACTTAAAACAAATAAACTGGCCAACTATCCTAACAAACGATGATTGCAATATAATGACAAATGTGTTTCTAACAACGATAACAGACACAATGAATAAGCATACAACTCTATATAAATTGTCTCGTAGGAAGCGTGCCATAAGACCTTGGATAACACCAGGTTTATGCCGTTGTATTAGAAATAGAGATCAACTCCATAAAAAGCTTCGCAAGGACCCAGAAAATATTATTCTAAGGGTTACCTATAGAAGGTACCGGAACACATGCAATAATTTGTTGAAAAAACTTAAAAATAACTACTTTAGGTCGGAAATCAATAAGCACAAAAACAATCTGAAGAAACAATGGTCCTTAATAAAAGAGGTTTCCAATTTTGCAGAACTAAGTAGTGACAATGAAAAGTTGCTAAAAACCAAAACTGATCCACAGAGCTCAATTAATCATGTAACAGATACTTTGCAAATGTGGGATCCCGTTTAGCTAATGAAATACAGAGTAGAAGACAGGGGTTACCTAAGACCTCCTTCATTGGACGCTCCAATATCAACTCTCTCGTCCTTCTTCCAACGGATACTGATGAAGTAAAAACCATAATACTAAATTTAAAACAATCTAGCGCTACTGGTTGTGACGGAATTCCTATCTCAATATTGAAACTAGGCGTGGATACTTTGGTTTGGCCTATAACAATGATATGTAATCAGTGTATGGTAACAGGCGTTTTTCCTGAAGCCCTCAAGAAGGCTTTAATAGTTCCTATACACAAAGCGGGGGATAAAGACTGTGTCTCTAACTCTAGGCCAATATCACTACTGCCCTCCTTATCTAAAGTACTTGAGAAGATCATTAACAAAAGACTAACTTGCTACCTTGAATCTCAGAATCTACTCTCAAGCAATCAGTTTGGTTTTAGGAAAAACAAATCAACTAACGACGCTATAACAAGTCTGACTTCAGCCATTGTTGATAACCTTAATAGAGGAAAGAAAACAATTGGATTCCTGGATCTAGAAAAGGCATTCGACACAGTCTCTGTTCCCCTGCTTCTTGCAAAACTGGCACATTTAGGGGTTCGCGGTACAGCTCTAAAACTACTTGCAGACTACATGTCTAATAGAATGCAATGTGTTGGAATAAATGGCTTCATGAGTGAGCTGGAGTGTGTTACTTTCGGTGTGCCACAAGGAAGTGTTATGGGACCCACCCTTTTCCTTATATACGTAAATGACCTGTGTGATCTGCAGCTGTGCCAGGGACGTGTCATAGCATATGCAGATGACACAGCCCTTTTATTTAGTGGGAAAACATGGAAAGAAGCAAACGAACGGGCTAATGCAGGGTTTAGATTGGTTTCGGAGTGGCTACAGTCAAACCTTCTTACCATAAATACGCTTAAAACAAAATACATACCTTTTAGCATAAGAAAGAGCAGTCAACCACCTCTTGGCATTATTCGCATAAATGCTCACACATGTAATATGCACGGGAAGTGTTCTTGCCATGAACTTTCTAAAACTTCCTCATTAAGATACCTTGGAGTGATCATTGACCAACATTTAAGCTGGCAAGAACATGTCTCAACCCTTACCTCCCGAGTCAGAAAACTTATATATATATTTAAAAATATACGTTGCTTTTGTCCGCTTAACTTTTTATTATTAGTTTATCTCTCATTGTGCCAGTCCATCACAACTTACTCTATTATTGCATGGGGGGGTGCTTCTAAGACCATTCTTATTGGTTTAGAACGAGCACAATGTGCTGTTCTTAAGGTGATGAGCTATAGGAGATTTAGATACCCTAAGTATTTGCTATACTCAGAATTATCAGTTCTTACAGTAAGACAATTATTCATTAAAGCCACAATATTAACTCAACACAAAAATATACCAGACTATACGGCAAGATATTGTTTACTCTGTGCCTTACTGTAAAACTTCATTTGCAAACAGATTTTTCAATTTTCTAGGACCATTCATGTATAATAAGGTATCAAAGCAAATTCAAATTCGTAATTTTGATAGTCATGGATGTAAGTCAGAAATTTTCAAGTTTCTTAATTATCTGAGTTATGATGATACTGAAAAAATACTTAAAATTACTAGTTAATAAAACAAATCACCAAATTACATAATACATTACACATTTCACGTCACTTCACACACACAATACACTTTTACAGATTTAAACAAGCTATAGGGTATTTTAATAATAATATAAAGATACAAGCCTGAAGTCCAAAAAACAATATAAAAAATATAATGAACCAGAATAAAACAGAATTTCACGCCATAAACTGCCGAATCGGAGGTGACATCTGTCATGTCACCTCGGAACATTTAAATAATTAATAAGTATGAAAATGAACAAATGTTGACGAGATCAGCCGCACGTCAAGCACGCCCACCACCTCCGGACTCTTCGCCCAGCTCCGCCTCGCCGCCGCCGGTATCCAGCCCCACCGTGAGTGCTGTGACGACACCGGCCGCGGTAGTTGCGTCGAGCTCGAGCGACGAGTATTTTTCCCCGCCGACGTCACCAACACCTGTTCGTCGGCAGGGGAGAGGCCGGCCACCGAGGAGCTTGGGACTTAGGGGCCATCCGGCCCCGAGCCGGGTCCCCGCTGCCGGTGGTTGTGTGCAGCGCATGAGATGGACTCAGTCTATGAACGAGAACGTCATGCGCGCATATTATGGGTCTACAGAGGGGGGAACTCACCTCACTGCGTACCGTGATAGGATGCTGTCTCTTTTTCAGGAACTAGAACCAACCGTCAGCGTCTCGGCCCAACGACTGTCGGATCAGGTGCGGGTCATCCAACGCAATCATAGGTTGGACGCTGCCGCACTTGATAGGCTGCGCTCAGAGATACTGAGCAACCTTATCGTCTCGACTCCGGCACAAACCGCGGTACAAGCGTCAACGATTGATCTACCGCGGTCCAATCATGGTGTTGAAGAGGAAGATGATAGGGTTACCACAGTAAGTAGCCAATACAACGACCGATTGAGGAGCGCACTGGAGGATGCGTTTCGCGAATATAGATCCACTCCGACCGAACTTAGACCACGATTACCACGCCTACCTATGCACAAAAAAAATAGGGCGCTGGTGTGTGCCCTGGACTCGCAACTTAAGAATGTGTTCGAGAGCAGCGAGGATCTCGTTGATACACACTCGATCCTGTATTGTGCGGCTGTTGCGGCATGTCGTTTAGCTAACGTCAAGTTTCCAAACTGTGACGGAGCTGCTCGACCAAAACCATCCGTACCAGCCTGGCAATACAGGATCGAGCGTCGTATCGATGAGGCCAGGGTACTCATAGGCAAACTATACTGTTTCAGGGAGGGCAATACAAGACCACGAGTGATGCGCTTTGTGAGGCGGGCATTTTCGGGGACTGAAGTAAGCCCTCGAGAATACATGTCCCGTGTCACAGAGCGCATCGACTTCCTGAAACAGAAAGTTTGTGCATGGGCGAGCCGTATTCGGCGGTATAAGCGGCGGGTTGATCGATACACGCAGAATCGCATGTTCCAGAGCGATGAAAGGTGGATATATAGAGCTTGGGAGCGACCTGAACAAAATTTGACAGACGTGTGCCGCCCAGATGATGCCGCCACAAGTGCATTCTGGCGCAGCATCTGGACAGTACCCGTCTGTCACATTGAGGCTGACTGGATGCAGGATGTCGAGCGAGTGTGTGAAACTATACCAGAAATGGAAAAAGTCCTAATTACGCCATCAGACGTTGCCAGAGCAGTCCGTCCCTTACCGAACTGGAAATCGCCAGGGCCGGATGGATTGCACAACTTTTGGTTGAAATGGCTAATTAGTTCGCACACTAGCCTGGCATCTCAGTTCCAGTCAGCCTTAGAGTCTGGGTCGCTACCGCAGTTTCTATTAACAGGCGTTACCCACCTGCTCCATAAGTCAGGTAGTCCCACGGAACCCAAGAATTATAGACCGATCACGTGTTTGTCGACGATCTATAAACTTCTTACATCCATTTTGAGAGTAAAAATTAATACACACATTGACAGTAACTCTATTATGTCTGCCTCTCAAAATGGATGTAGGAACGGGTCCCGGGGTACTAAGGAGCTACTCCTCATCGACATGGCCATTAGCCAACAGGTTCGTCGCTCCCGCAAGGATCTGTCGACATGCTGGATAGATTATAAGAAGGCCTACGACTCGGTGCCACATACATGGCTTGTGAGGGTGCTGGAGTTGTACAAGATAGATGCAACTCTACGCACCTTCCTTAGTTCCTGTATGGGGCAATGGAGGACAGTCCTTCGCTATCCGGGGTGTCAACAGATCCAGGGGAATGACGAGCCTGTCTGGATTAAACGGGGAATATTTCAGGGCGACAGTTTGAGTCCACTTTGGTTCTGCTTGGCTCTGAATCCTCTAAGCACACTGCTGGAGGATTCAGGTCTAGGCTATCGGTTGAAGAGAGGTGGTGAGGTCATATCTCACCTTCTGTTCATGGATGACTTGAAAATCTTTGCCCCCAACAAATTGCAACTGATGGAGCTACTGAAGGTAACTGAAACATTCAGTAGCGCCATCAGGATGGAATTTGGTGTGGACAAATGTGCAATCATGCATGTTAAGCGAGGTGAGATTATGGAATCCGAAGGTATTCAACTTTCGGATTCCATACACCTCAGATCCCTCTCTTCATCCGAAAGCTACAAGTATTTGGGTATGTCGGAAGCGTTAGGCATCAACGTTATTAACATGAAGCAATCGTTGAAGGAGCGCTTCTTTGGCCGCCTGAAGAAGGTATTAATTAGTCTTCTTTCGGGCGGAAACAAGGTGCGCGCCTTCAACGGTTGGGTCATGCCGATTTTGCTGTACTCTTTCGGCGTACTCAAATGGACCCAAACCGAACTCGACGCCCTGGATAGGCGGGTCCGTACACTTCTGACCGCAAATCGGATGCATCACCCACGATCATCGGTGATGAGATTGTACATCCCGCGAAAGTGCGGGGGTCGAGGCTTTTTAAATGCGAAGACCCTCCACAATCGCGAGGTGTGCAGTCTCAGGGAATATTTTTTAAAAACCGAAATGGGTATGCACCGTGATGTGGTCGCAGTGGACAAGGGGCTCACCCCGCTCTCCATGGCTAAAGAGAACTGGCACAAACCTGTAGTACTTACTTCCGATGACCGCAAGGCGGTATGGCAAAGCAAGGAGCTTCACGGGCGCTTCTATCGGGCTCTTCATGAGCCTGATGTAGATTTCCTAGCGTCCGTATCCTGGCTACGTTTTGGTGACCTTTTCGGGGAAACTGAAGGTTTCGTCTGCGCAATTATGGACGAAGTTATCTTGACGAATAACTACCGGAGACATATTATGAAGGACGGGACGGTTGACGTGTGTCGGGCATGCCACCGTCCAGGTGAGTCCATCAGACATATTATCTCTGGTTGTTCTCGTCTGGCTAACGGCGAGTACTTGCACAGGCATAACCAAGTAGCCAGGATTATTCACCAGCAACTTGCTTTGAAATATAAACTTGTGGATTCTGAGGTACCGTATTACAAGTATGTGCCCGACCCAGTTCTCGAAAATGACCTTGTCACGTTGTATTGGGATCGGTCTATCATTACTGACAGGACTATTATCGCTAATAAGCCTGACATAGTAGTGATAGATCGATTAGCGCGCCGCACAATGATTATCGATGTTACCATTCCACATGACGGGAACCTCGTGAAAGCTGAGAAAGAGAAACAAATTAAATATCTCGACTTAGCACACGAGGTTGTTGACATGTGGAATGTGAGCTCGGCTGTCATTGTGCCGATTGTCGTATCGGCCAATGGCCTGATGGCAAAAAGCCTCGACCAACATCTCTCGAGGCTTTCGTTAGGCGGTTGGATCAAGGGCCTGATTCAGAAGGCAGTACTCCTTGATACGGCCCGCATTGTGAGGAGGTTCCTGTCTCTGGAGCCCTAACCACCAGTAGCTTGGACCCTGCTCCCGCTACCGGCGGACCACTATTTTTTATATTTTTAAATGTTTTTTTTTAAGTTGTTTTATAAAAATATTTAAAAATATAGCAAAATAAGGATAAAAATAAATAAAAAGAAATAATAATAATAATAATGGCAACACCGTGTCAACAAAACGTCTGAATTTCAAATTTTAACTAATAATATTACTGAAAATAATTTTGACCAAGTCTTACAATAGTCTTTCAATAGAAACGAATCCTGAAAATTGAAAATTACTTTAAAACCAAAAATTAGACCATAACACATCAAAATGTAACAAATTTATTCAAAAATTACAGAATCGGAGGTGACATGACAGATGTCACCTCCGATAAAAATAACATGAACAAGATCTAACGAAATTGGAATGATGAAACTATGTTGACAAGATCAGCCGCACGTCAAGCACGCCCACCACCTCCGGACTCATCGCTCAGCTCCGCCTCGCCGCCGCCGGTACCCAGCGCTACTGTGAGCGCTGTGACGACACCAGCCGCGGTAGTTGCGTCGAGCTCGAGCGACGAGTATTTCTCCCCGCCCACGACGCCACCACCTGCTCGTCGACGAGGAGGACGCCGGCCGCCGGACGGCTTAGGACCTCGAGGCCCACCGGCCTCTGATAGGGTCCCAGCTCCCGGCGGAAGTGTGCAGCGCATGAGATGGACACGATCCATCAATGAAAACGTCATGCGCTCATACTATGGGGCTACAGAGGGGGGAAATAATCTGACCGCGTATCGTGTTCGGATGCTCTCTCTTTTTCAGGTGCTTGAGCCAGCTGTCAACGTTTCGGCACAACGACTGTCGGATCAGGTGCGGGTCATCCAACGTAATCATATGTTGGATGACACTGTGCTTGATCACCTGCGAAGTGAAATGCAGAGTAGCCGTGTCATCGCCCCCCCGTCGCAGACTGTTGTGGTACTACCACAGTCCAACACTGATCAAGCTGACGAAGGAAGTGATGATAGGGCTACAAATGTAAGTACCCAGTGCAATGAGGAATTGAGGAATGCTTTGGAGTGTGCGATTCGGGAATATCGGTTCATGTCGCCCGAACTTAGACCACGCTTACCTCGTTTGCCCATGCATAACAAAAATAGGGCGCTGGTGGCGCTCCTGGATTCGCAGTTATCAAACTATTTTGATGATTGCGAAGACCTCACCGATACTCATTCGATTCTGTACTGCGCGGCTGTAGCGGCATGTCGTGTAGCTCACGTCAAATTTCCCAATGACTCTAGAGCTACGCGACCGAAACCAACCGTACCAGCCTGGCAGTGCAGAATTGAACACCGTATTGGTGGGGCCAGAGCGCTCATCGGCAAACTAATCTGCTTCAGAGACGGCAATACTCGTCCAAGAGTGATGCGCTTTGTGAGGCGGGCGTTCTCAGGGACTGATATAAGCTCCCAGAACTATCTGTCCTGCGTCACAGAGCGCATCGACTTCCTGAAGCAGAAAGTGTATGCATGGGCTAACCGTATTCGTAGGTATAAGCGGCGAGTAGAGCGATACACTCAGAATCGCACCTTCCAGAGCGATGAAAGGTGGGTTTATAGGGGTTGGGAGCGACCGAACCAAGGTGTGGCTGACACGTGCCTGCCAGATGATGATGCCATGTGTTCTTTCTGGCGCAGCATCTGGTCGGTGCCTGTCAGTCACACCGAAGGTGACTGGACTCGGGAAGTCGAGCGAGCCTGCAATCCAATACCAGAAATGGGGGCTATTACCATCTGCCCCCAAGATGTAGCTCGTGCAGTCCGTCCGTTGCCTAACTGGAAGTCTCCAGGGCCAGACGGACTGCAGAACTTTTGGATCAAATGGATCACAAGATCGCACGCTCGCTTGGCGGCTCAGTACCAGACGGCTTTGGAGTTTGGTTCGCTACCCCAGTTCCTAACAACAGGAGTTACCCACCTGCTCCATAAATCAGGTAGCACCGCGGAACCCAAAAATTATAGGCCGATCACGTGTTTACCGACGGTCTATAAAGTGCTTACATCCATTTTGAGAGCTAAAATTAACAAACATATAGACACCAACTTCATCATGTCTGCCTCTCAAAATGGATGTAGGAACGGGTCCCGCGGTACTAAGGAGCTACTCCTCATTGATATGGCCATTAGCCAACAGGTTCGTCGTTCCCGAAAGGATCTGTCGACATGTTGGATAGATTACAAGAAGGCCTATGACTCGGTGCCACATACGTGGCTCATGAGGGTGCTGGAGTTGTATAAAGTAGATGCAACTCTGCGCACCTTCTTGATGTCATGTATGGGGCGATGGAGGACGGTCCTTCGCTATCCAGGATGTCGGAATATCCTGAGGAATAGCGAGCCGATAAGGATCGAGCGAGGCATATTTCAGGGCGATAGTTTGAGCCCGCTTTGGTTCTGCTTAGCCTTGAATCCTCTAAGCACACTGCTGGAGGATTCAGGTCTAGGCTATCGGCTGAGGAGAGGTGGTCAGGTTATATCTCACCTTCTGTACATGGATGATCTAAAAATCTTTGCCTCCAACAATTTGCAACTAATGGAGCTACTGAAAGTAACTGAAACTTTCAGTAGCGCCATCAGGATGGAATTTGGTATGGACAAATGTGTGGTCATGCATGTAAAGCGAGGGGAGATTGTGGAATCCGTGGGAACCCAACTCTCGGATTCCATAAACGTCAGAGCCCTCTCCGCATCCGAAACCTATAAGTATTTGGGTATGTCGGAAGCGTTGGGCATCAATGGTACTGACATGAAGCAATCGTTGAAGGAGCGCTTCTTTGGCCGCCTGAAGAAAGTGTTAAATAGTCTTCTGTCAGGCGGAAACAAGGTGCGCGCCGTTAACGGTTGGGTCATGCCAGTTTTGATGTACTCTTTCGGCATACTCAAATGGACTCAAACCGAACTCGACGCCCTGGATAGGAGGGTCCGTACACTGCTGACTGCAAACCGAATGCATCACCCACGGTCATCGGTAATGAGACTGTATATCCCGCGAAAGTGTGGTGGTCGAGGCTTTTTAAACGCTAAGACCCTACACAATCGCGAGATATGCAGTCTCAGGGAATATTTCCTAGAAGCCGACGTGGGGATGCATCGTGATGTGGTCGCAGTGGACAAGGGCCTCACCCCGCTCTCCTTGGCTAAAGAAAACTGGCGCAAACCTGTAGTGCTTGACACTAATGATCGCATGGAAGTATGGCAGAGTAAGGAGCTTCACGGACGCTTTTTCCGGGCCCTACATGGACCCGATGTAGATCTTTTAGCGTCCGTAGCCTGGCTGCGTTTCGGTGACCTCTTTGGAGAAACCGAAGGTTTTGTCTGTGCAATTATGGACGAAGTTATGATGACGAACAATTACCGGAGATTTATTGTGAAAGACGGCACGGTTGACATCTGTCGGGCATGTCACCGTCCGGGGGAATCAATAAGACACATTATCTCCGGTTGTTCTCGTCTGGCTAACGAAGAGTACTTGCATAGACACAACCTTGTAGCCAGGATTATCCATCAGCAACTTGCTCTGAAATACAGCCTTGTGGAATCGGAAGTGCCGTACTACAGGTACGTGCCCGACCCAGTTCTCGAAAATGGAAATATCACATTGTACTGGGATCGATCCATCATCACTGACAGGACTATTGTTGCCAATAAGCCTGATATAGTGGTGGTGGATCGAGTACAGCGGCGCACAATGATTGTTGACATAACGGTCCCGCATGACTGTAACCTCGTGAAAGCCGAGAAAGATAAAGAAATCAAGTATCTTGATTTGGCTCGCGAGGTTGTCGACATGTGGGATGTGGACTCAGCAATCATTGTGCCGATAGTCGTGACAGCCAATGGCTTAATAGCCAAGAGCCTCGACAAACACCTGAGGAGGCTCTCGTTGGGCAGCTGGATCAAGGGCGTGATTCAGAAAGCGGTACTTCTGGACACGGCTCGCATTGTCAGGAGGTTCCTCTCTCTGGAGCCCTGACCGCCGGTAGCTTGGACCCTGTTCCCGATACCGGTGGGATACTATTTTTTATATTTTTAAATGTTTTTTAATTATTTTTTTTCAGATTTTTTAAAAAATATTTAAAAATGTAATTTATAAGTTTGTAAAATATAATAAAGGAGTTAATAATAATAATAATCACGCCATAAACTGCCGAATCGGAGGTGACATCTGTCATGTCGCCTCGGAACATTTAAATAATTAATAAGTATGAAAATGAACAAATGTTGACGAGATCAGCCGCACGTCAAGCACGCCCACCACCTCCGGACTCTTCGCCCAGCTCCGCCTCGCCGCCGCCGGTATCCAGCCCCACCGTGAGTGCTGTGACGACACCGGCCGCGGTAGTTGCGTCGAGCTCGAGCGACGAGTATTTTTCCCCGCCGACGTCACCAACACCTGTTCGTCGGCAGGGGAGAGGCCGGCCACCGAGGAGCTTGGGACTTAGGGGCCATCCGGCCCCGAGCCGGGTCCCCGCTGCCGGTGGTTGTGTGCAGCGCATGAGATGGACTCAGTCTATGAACGAGAACGTCATGCGCGCATATTATGGGTCTACAGAGGGGGGAACTCACCTCACTGCGTACCGTGATAGGATGCTGTCTCTTTTTCAGGAACTAGAACCAACCGTCAGCGTCTCGGCCCAACGACTGTCGGATCAGGTGCGGGTCATCCAACGCAATCATAGGTTGGACGCTGCCGCACTTGATAGGCTGCGCTCAGAGATACTGAGCAACCTTATCGTCTCGACTCCGGCACAAACCGCGGTACAAGCGTCAACGATTGATCTACCGCGGTCCAATCATGGTGTTGAAGAGGAAGATGATAGGGTTACCACAGTAAGTAGGCAATACAACGACCGATTGAGGAGCGCACTGGAGGATGCGTTTCGCGAATATAGATCCACTCCGACCGAACTTAGACCACGATTACCACGCCTACCTATGCACAAAAAAAATAGGGCGCTGGTGTGTGCCCTGGACTCGCAACTTAAGAATGTGTTCGAGAGCAGCGAGGATCTCGTTGATACACACTCGATCCTGTATTGCGCGGCTGTTGCGGCATGTCGTTTAGCTAACGTCAAGTTTCCAAACTGTGACGGAGCTGCTCGACCAAAACCATCCGTACCAGCCTGGCAATACAGGATCGAGCGTCGTATCGATGAGGCCAGGGTACTCATAGGCAAACTATACTGTTTCAGGGAGGGCAATACAAGACCACGAGTGATGCGCTTTGTGAGGCGGGCATTTTCGGGGACTGAAGTAAGCCCTCGAGAATACATGTCCCGTGTCACAGAGCGCATCGACTTCCTGAAACAGAAAGTTTGTGCATGGGCGAGCCGTATTCGGCGGTATAAGCGGCGGGTTGATCGATACACGCAGAATCGCATGTTCCAGAGCGATGAAAGGTGGGTATATAGAGCTTGGGAGCGACCTGAACAAAATTTGACAGACGTGTGCCGCCCAGATGATGCCGCCACAAGTGCATTCTGGCGCAGCATCTGGACAGTACCCGTCTGTCACATTGAGGCTGACTGGATGCAGGATGTCGAGCGAGTGTGTGAAACTATACCAGAAATGGAAAAAGTCCTAATTACGCCATCAGACGTTGCCAGAGCAGTCCGTCCCTTACCGAACTGGAAATCGCCAGGGCCGGATGGATTGCACAACTTTTGGTTGAAATGGCTAATTAGTTCGCACACTAGCCTGGCATCTCAGTTCCAGTCAGCCTTAGAGTCTGGGTCGCTACCGCAGTTTCTATTAACAGGCGTTACCCACCTGCTCCATAAGTCAGGTAGTCCCACGGAACCCAAGAATTATAGACCGATCACGTGTTTGTCGACGATCTATAAACTTCTTACATCCATTTTGAGAGTAAAAATTAATACACACATTGACAGTAACTCTATTATGTCTGCCTCTCAAAATGGATGTAGGAACGGGTCCCGGGGTACTAAGGAGCTACTCCTCATCGACATGGCCATTAGCCAACAGGTTCGTCGCTCCCGCAAGGATCTGTCGACATGCTGGATAGATTATACGAAGGCCTACGACTCGGTGCCACATACATGGCTTGTGAGGGTGCTGGAGTTGTACAAGATAGATGCAACTCTACGCACCTTCCTTAGTTCCTGTATGGGGCAATGGAGGACAGTCCTTCGCTATCCGGGGTGTCAACAGATCCAGGGGAATGACGAGCCTGTCTGGATTAAACGGGGAATATTTCAGGGCGACAGTTTGAGTCCACTTTGGTTCTGCTTGGCTCTGAATCCTCTAAGCACACTGCTGGAGGATTCAGGTCTAGGCTATCGGTTGAAGAGAGGTGGTGAGGTCATATCTCACCTTCTGTTCATGGATGACTTGAAAATCTTTGCCCCCAACAAATTGCAACTGATGGAGCTACTGAAGGTAACTGAAACATTCAGTAGCGCCATCAGGATGGAATTTGGTGTGGACAAATGTGCAATCATGCATGTTAAGCGAGGTGAGATTATGGAATCCGAAGGTATTCAACTTTCGGATTCCATACACCTCAGATCCCTCTCTTCATCCGAAAGCTACAAGTATTTGGGTATGTCGGAAGCGTTAGGCATCAACGTTATTAACATGAAGCAATCGTTGAAGGAGCGCTTCTTTGGCCGCCTGAAGAAGGTATTAATTAGTCTTCTTTCGGGCGGAAACAAGGTGCGCGCCTTCAACGGTTGGGTCATGCCGATTTTGCTGTACTCTTTCGGCGTACTCAAATGGACCCAAACCGAACTCGACGCCCTGGATAGGCGGGTCCGTACACTTCTGACCGCAAATCGGATGCATCACCCACGATCATCGGTGATGAGATTGTACATCCCGCGAAAGTGCGGGGGTCGAGGCTTTTTAAATGCGAAGACCCTCCACAATCGCGAGGTGTGCAGTCTCAGGGAATATTTTTTAAAAACCGAAATGGGTATGCACCGTGATGTGGTCGCAGTGGACAAGGGGCTCACCCCGCTCTCCATGGCTAAAGAGAACTGGCACAAACCTGTAGTACTTACTTCCGATGACCGCAAGGCGGTATGGCAAAGCAAGGAGCTTCACGGGCGCTTCTATCGGGCTCTTCATGAGCCTGATGTAGATTTCCTAGCGTCCGTATCCTGGCTACGTTTTGGTGACCTTTTCGGGGAAACTGAAGGTTTCGTCTGCGCAATTATGGACGAAGTTATCTTGACGAATAACTACCGGAGACATATTATGAAGGACGGGACGTGTCGGGCATGCCACCGTCCAGGTGAGTCCATCAGACATATTATCTCTGGTTGTTCTCGTCTGGCTAACGGCGAGTACTTGCACAGGCATAACCAAGTAGCCAGGATTATTCACCAGCAACTTGCTTTGAAATATAAACTTGTGGATTCTGAGGTACCGTATTACAAGTATGTGCCCGACCCAGTTCTCGAAAATGACCTTGTCACGTTGTATTGGGATCGGTCTATCATTACTGACAGGACTATTATCGCTAATAAGCCTGACATAGTAGTGATAGATCGATTAGCGCGCCGCACAATGATTATCGATGTTACCATTCCACATGACGGGAACCTCGTGAAAGCTGAGAAAGAGAAACAAATTAAATATCTCGACTTAGCACACGAGGTTGTTGACATGTGGAATGTGAGCTCGGCTGTCATTGTGCCGATTGTCGTATCGGCCAATGGCCTGATGGCAAAAAGCCTCGACCAACATCTCTCGAGGCTTTCGTTAGGCGGTTGGATCAAGGGCCTGATTCAGAAGGCAGTACTCCTTGATACGGCCCGCATTGTGAGGAGGTTCCTGTCTCTGGAGCCCTAACCACCAGTAGCTTGGACCCTGCTCCCGCTACCGGCGGACCACTATTTTTTATATTTTTAAATGTTTTTTTTTAAGTTGTTTTATAAAAATATTTAAAAATATAGCAAAATAAGGATAAAAATAAATAAAAGGCATAATAATAATATTCATTTATTTTCAGACAAAGTCCATTTGGGGTACATTAAAACATAATAAAAATAAATAGAAATCACACACACAATAAAATTATACTCAAACATTCGAATCAAATAAAATGAATTTACACAAACATGTCATTAAAATCAAATCAAATTTATAATAAATGCGAATGTCAAAAACAAATTAAATTAAAATACATACACACATGTCATTCAAAACTAATAAAATAAAACACACAACACAACAATATTTACGTAATACGAGGTGAGGCGCTACTATGAAGCTGCATCCACCTCTGCAACAGGGGCATATCCCACCGCTCGGACAATACCTTCAGGATGCCGTTCGAGCTGTTTTGTAGGCGACTTAGTAGCGAAGCGCTCCGTTTTCTTATTATCGCGAAAAAATCATCAGTCCGCGCCTCAGCAAACATAGTCGAGGCACTACAACACCGCGGGAACCCTAACAGCATCCTGAACGCATTGTTGTACTGCACGCGCAGTGCGCTGTACGCCCGCTGCGTAAAGTTGATCCACAGGCTGCACGTGTAAAACGACTGACAATATGCCTTAAATAAAGTCACCTTTACTGGTCTAGTACATCGTGCGAACCTGCGAGCCAACATATTACACCGAACAGACAACGCCCTGCGCTCCCTCTCAATATCCTGATTGTCATTTTACGACCTAGTTTTAATCTTAATTAATTCGCCTTAAGTGTTATTTATTTTACAAATGGTTTTAAATAATGATCAAAGATTTAATACAAAGTATAACCTAGTACTTTGTAAACAAACTAAATATCTAAATATTTTGCTTATACTATGTCAAATTTAACATCTACCCTACAAGTTTGTACAAAAATCAAGCTATTACGTTATCTTTTATGTTTAACTACCTTCATTTGATTTCTGTTGTACTTTGATTTATTGCTTTTTTATTTATTAATAATTAGAATTCTTTTTGCTACCAATATAATTATTTTGTCACAAGTCTGCTACTCTAAGTAAATTTTGAATTCTGAATGCAACAATCATTTTGAATTGTGTATTGGGGTACCTGGATCTCTTGATCCAGGTACACACCTACTCATCGGCTACACCTAACTTACTTGCTATCATCTTAATTGTATTTTCTAGACTCTCGTTCTGCTTTTCCTCTAAACCAAATATTTCTAAATTTTTTCCTCTCTCGCGTTCTTCCAAATAAGCTATCCCTTCTTCCAGAGCTTTATTATTTGTCTCTAAATGCACATTCTTATGCTCCAACGCCTTATTTTTTTACCTGTTTTTCCTTTTCTTCTATTAACTCTTGGTATTTTTTTTCTTTAGACATTGCCTACAGAGTATTTCTCATATTAAAAACTATTGCTAGCTTTTCGTTAACTTCTGCTAACAGGTTCTGCAGCGTCGTTTTTGACACATCGACATCTATCGGCGACGGTCGCCGGGTCTGCGAGACTTGGCATTCATCACAAAGACCGGTGTCACTAAATGCTTTGATTTTAACCGCACATTTATGTGGTAGACGCTTTCACATTCCCCATTACATTTAATGTTACTGTCCCCTTTAACTCGGGCGAGCGACAGCTAACACGATTTACATTGAACCATTACGATATCTCGAAATAAACCAACTCTAGGTACTAGTATTTTATTCGTTTCTCGTCAACACTAACTAACGTTTGCACGGTGGGAGAAGCGCGAACTGCGACTGTGAGTGTGTGTCTGGTATAAGTAATCTTCAGAGTCATCATAATTTAGGGTGAGCAGATATTCTTTAATTTTTGCTTGCATTGGAATTTGTTCAAAGAATGAAGGTTTAAATAAATAAATAAATTCTTTATTTCACCAAAAGTTTCCACCATTACTATATAAAGATCAAGGTCACATAAGGCTTATAACTAGGTCACAATAAATTTAATACACTGACTCCTAAACTAGGTGTATGTGCCTGTGTCTTAGGAGTCAGTGATTCTCCGTAACAAACAAAGCTATATTACACTAGATCAGGACGTTTAAACAATAAGCAAGTGGTGTAAAAAACACGATATTATTTAAGGAAAGAAAACACAAAATGAGAAACGTTTAACTGTATGTATGTTTAACAATTTGTTATAACACCAATGAATCTGGTCTGCTCGACGTCCGTATGTCACTGCAGGGATCCAGCAGAATATCAGCGTCAGGTATATTTGCCTGACACATGCTGAGCTGGCCTCCCATTTGGTGCAGCCTTGGGACGCACACCGCACTGTTCTCCTCCTTTGGGTTTGTTCACTTTTTATTTTTTTCTGGATATTGGCACGTTGTTTATATTTATTATTGTTACTTTTTAACATTATTTTATGTTCTTGTGTGTTGTGCTGCGTCTTTTGTGTGCACCGAATAAATGTTTTATCTATCTATCTATCGTATGGTGAGGTGAATAAATGTAGGGTTTGAGTGTGTGTGTGTGTATGTAGTTTGTAGCTGTAGGGTGTTTGTAGTAAGAAGGAATTGGGTGTAACCTGTTCATCATTGTAAATTACCGAGCAGAAGATCCTCACTGTTGTCATATCTTAGTGTTTGTAGATAACCTCTAAGTAGGTTTTTGCATTGATATTTAGGGCAAGAATAATTTTTTAACTTTTATTTAGGTAGTTGTACATTTTAATGCTATTAACGTAGAATTGGCGTTTGGCAAAGACAGTTCTATGGCGTTCAATGGGGAAAACACTGTACCTATGTCTGCCAGATGGTTCATTTGGCGAGCGGACAGAGTGTTTGCGTACGGTCGACAGGAGCACATAAAGCTGCCTGACAGTAAGTACCTTGTAATCGGAATAGAGCTGTGCATTACCTTGAGGACAGCCCTCTGGGCTCTTTGAGGCGGATAAATACATTTTGGGTGGCACCACCCCAAACGGGCAAGCAGTACGTTAGGACGGACCGACATGGGGCAAAATATACAAATTTAAGCGTTTCGTAATCAGCAGAGTTTCGTAGCTTCTTGAAAACATATATCAGCTTACGTATGCGGGACGTGACTTTGAGTATATGGGGGTGCCAGTTGAGATGCTGATCATGATGTATTTTTAGTGTATTATGACGTGAAGCCATCCAAGGTCGGCATGTGTGAAAGTTTGCTTAACCAACACTCGGTAAGAACGAGCACGTCGCTCTGGAAACCTAGGATTAGCAAACTTTTAGAAATGCTTCGTATGTTTATATGCAATATTTTTAAACCTTTTGTCGGGTCTTTTATAAATTGCGCGCAGCTTTCAGCTTGACACTTGAGCGATTTAGAAACATGAATGGCTTCTATTTCATTATTAATCATATCTAGATTGGCCATTTGTTATTAGAAAATGCAAGAAAATTTAACTTAGAGGTAGGAAAACGTTGAGAGCTCGTTGTAAAAGTATGTAAAAAATCACAACCCACTTGTTTTTGCCGTAGTTGGGTAAAAAGGTTATATGCTGTGCAGCTGATTTGTGGACAAAGATGAACAATGTTTGAACTATTGATATTTTGTGGTGGTAGCAGTTCGACAGGTACATATTGTATTAGCGTTTGGGCTGATGGTGTAAAGTGTTTTGTTGCTTAGTATGTTGACTTGTGTTTATATAGTTTGTGTGCGTTGTTTATTGTATGCAAGTTGTACAAGGTAAATGTAGGTAAGAGTGTATTGTTAGGTGTAAAAGTAAGTTTTAAAACTACAATTAAAAATAAACAAAGTATGCATAGAGAGAAATAAAACGAATAGGAACATTCTGTAATAGTCAGATGATGTGATTTGAGTTCTCCGTGTTACTGAGGCATTTTTCAGAGCTTATATTTAGAATCTATTTGTCTCCCTCTATCTTTTTCTATTCTTAGCGTACGAATCTCAGAATACCAGAATCTCAAAACACCAGATTCTCAAAACACCAGATTCTTAAAATATCTGGTATTTTATGAATCTGGTGTTTTCTCAATATATCAGATTCCGTACAGTCAAAATCAAAATATTATATGAAAAACAATAGCCACTTATTATCCAATAGATTGCATGCTGCACATTGTGCAATAACATATTGTCTGGTTTTCGTTATAGGTTATGTTGCTATTTTCATGACATCAATTTTTTTTTGATTCTTCTCTCTTATTCTTCACATTTATGTTTTTAATTATTATAAAATAATTAAATAAAATGGATCAAAGTAATAAATAAATTAAAATAAGTCGGAAAGGAAAACTTTTTGGGTATGTCGGAAGCGTTAGGCATCAACGTTATTAACATGAAGCAATCGTTGAAGGAGCGCTTCTTTGGCCGCCTGAAGAAGGTATTAATTAGTCTTCTTTCGGGCGGAAACAAGGTGCGCGCCTTCAACGGTTGGGTCATGCCGATTTTGCTGTACTCTTTCGGCGTACTCAAATGGACCCAAACCGAACTCGACGCCCTGGATAGGCGGGTCCGTACACTTCTGACCGCAAATCGGATGCATCACCCACGATCATCGGTGATGAGATTGTACATCCCGCGAAAGTGCGGGGGTCGAGGCTTTTTAAATGCGAAGACCCTCCACAATCGCGAGGTGTGCAGTCTCAGGGAATATTTTTTAAAAACCGAAATGGGTATGCACCGTGATGTGGTCGCAGTGGACAAGGGGCTCACCCCGCTCTCCATGGCTAAAGAGAACTGGCACAAACCTGTAGTACTTACTTCCGATGACCGCAAGGCGGTATGGCAAAGCAAGGAGCTTCACGGGCGCTTCTATCGGGCTCTTCATGAGCCTGATGTAGATTTCCTAGCGTCCGTATCCTGGCTACGTTTTGGTGACCTTTTCGGGGAAACTGAAGGTTTCGTCTGCGCAATTATGGACGAAGTTATCTTGACGAATAACTACCGGAGACATATTATGAAGGACGGGACGTGTCGGGCATGCCACCGTCCAGGTGAGTCCATCAGACATATTATCTCTGGTTGTTCTCGTCTGGCTAACGGCGAGTACTTGCACAGGCATAACCAAGTAGCCAGGATTATTCACCAGCAACTTGCTTTGAAATATAAACTTGTGGATTCTGAGGTACCGTATTACAAGTATGTGCCCGACCCAGTTCTCGAAAATGACCTTGTCACGTTGTATTGGGATCGGTCTATCATTACTGACAGGACTATTATCGCTAATAAGCCTGACATAGTAGTGATAGATCGATTAGCGCGCCGCACAATGATTATCGATGTTACCATTCCACATGACGGGAACCTCGTGAAAGCTGAGAAAGAGAAACAAATTAAATATCTCGACTTAGCACACGAGGTTGTTGACATGTGGAATGTGAGCTCGGCTGTCATTGTGCCGATTGTCGTATCGGCCAATGGCCTGATGGCAAAAAGCCTCGACCAACATCTCTCGAGGCTTTCGTTAGGCGGTTGGATCAAGGGCCTGATTCAGAAGGCAGTACTCCTTGATACGGCCCGCATTGTGAGGAGGTTCCTGTCTCTGGAGCCCTAACCACCAGTAGCTTGGACCCTGCTCCCGCTACCGGCGGACCACTATTTTTTATATTTTTAAATGTTTTTTTTTAAGTTGTTTTATAAAAATATTTAAAAATATAGCAAAATAAGGATAAAAATAAATAAAAGGCATAATAATAATATTCATTTATTTTCAGACAAAGTCCATTTGGGGTACATTAAAACATAATAAAAATAAATAGAAATCACACACACAATAAAATTATACTCAAACATTCGAATCAAATAAAATGAATTTACACAAACATGTCATTAAAATCAAATCAAATTTATAATAAATGCGAATGTCAAAAACAAATTAAATTAAAATACATACACACATGTCATTCAAAACTAATAAAATAAAACACACAACACAACAATATTTACGTAATACGAGGTGAGGCGCTACTATGAAGCTGCATCCACCTCTGCAACAGGGGCATATCCCACCGCTCGGACAATACCTTCAGGATGCCGTTCGAGCTGTTTTGTAGGCGACTTAGTAGCGAAGCGCTCCGTTTTCTTATTATCGCGAAAAAATCATCAGTCCGCGCCTCAGCAAACATAGTCGAGGCACTACAACACCGCGGGAACCCTAACAGCATCCTGAACGCATTGTTGTACTGCACGCGCAGTGCGCTGTACGCCCGCTGCGTAAAGTTGATCCACAGGCTGCACGTGTAAAACGACTGACAATATGCCTTAAATAAAGTCACCTTTACTGGTCTAGTACATCGTGCGAACCTGCGAGCCAACATATTACACCGAACAGACAACGCCCTGCGCTCCCTCTCAATATCCTGATTGTCATTTTACGACCTAGTTTTAATCTTAATTAATTCGCCTTAAGTGTTATTTATTTTACAAATGGTTTTAAATAATGATCAAAGATTTAATACAAAGTATAACCTAGTACTTTGTAAACAAACTAAATATCTAAATATTTTGCTTATACTATGTCAAATTTAACATCTACCCTACAAGTTTGTACAAAAATCAAGCTATTACGTTATCTTTTATGTTTAACTACCTTCATTTGATTTCGTATGTTTATATGCAATATTTTTAAACCTTTTGTCGGGTCTTTTATAAATTGCGCGCAGCTTTCAGCTTGACACTTGAGCGATTTAGAAACATGAATGGCTTCTATTTCATTATTAATCATATCTAGATTGGCCATTTGTTATTAGAAAATGCAAGAAAATTTAACTTAGAGGTAGGAAAACGTTGAGAGCTCGTTGTAAAAGTATGTAAAAAATCACAACCCACTTGTTTTTGCCGTAGTTGGGTAAAAAGGTTATATGCTGTGCAGCTGATTTGTGGACAAAGATGAACAATGTTTGAACTATTGATATTTTGTGGTGGTAGCAGTTCGACAGGTACATATTGTATTAGCGTTTGGGCTGATGGTGTAAAGTGTTTTGTTGCTTAGTATGTTGACTTGTGTTTATATAGTTTGTGTGCGTTGTTTATTGTATGCAAGTTGTACAAGGTAAATGTAGGTAAGAGTGTATTGTTAGGTGTAAAAGTAAGTTTTAAAACTACAATTAAAAATAAACAAAGTATGCATAGAGAGAAATAAAACGAATAGGAACATTCTGTAATAGTCAGATGATGTGATTTGAGTTCTCCGTGTTACTGAGGCATTTTTCAGAGCTTATATTTAGAATCTATTTGTCTCCCTCTATCTTTTTCTATTCTTAGCGTACGAATCTCAGAATACCAGAATCTCAAAACACCAGATTCTCAAAACACCAGATTCTTAAAATATCTGGTATTTTATGAATCTGGTGTTTTCTCAATATATCAGATTCCGTACAGTCAAAATCAAAATATTATATGAAAAACAATAGCCACTTATTATCCAATAGATTGCATGCTGCACATTGTGCAATAACATATTGTCTGGTTTTCGTTATAGGTTATGTTGCTATTTTCATGACATCAATTTTTTTTTGATTCTTCTCTCTTATTCTTCACATTTATGTTTTTAATTATTATAAAATAATTAAATAAAATGGATCAAAGTAATAAATAAATTAAAATAAGTCGGAAAGGAAAACCAGCGTTACTGCACACAGGGTTCAGGTAAAATTTGCGTTTAAAGAACAATTCTTCCTTTTGTTTTTGTTTTTTGGTTGGGAAATCATCAAATGACTTGAGGGCGTGTCAGACTTTACTGTCTTAAAGCCATCCGTGTTCCTTTAGTTGCCTGTGCCAGGGCCACGGTATCTCTTTCGAACATAATAATAATAATTTCCGATTGTCGTATCGGCCAATGGCCTGATGGCAAAAAGCCTCGACCAACATCTCTCGAGGCTTTCGTTAGGCGGTTGGATCAAGGGCCTAATTCAGAAGGCAGTACTCCTCGATACGGCTCGCATTGTGAGGAGGTTCCTGTCTCTGGAGCCCTAACCACCAGTAGCTTGGACCCTGCTCCCGCTACCGGCGGACCACAATTTTTTATATTTTTAAATGTTTTTTTTTTAAGTTGTTTTATAAAAATATGTAAAAATGTACCAAAATAAGGATAAAAATAAATAAACGACATAATAATAATAAATAAATAATATAAATAATTTTCAATTCCTTATATTCATTTTAGACACAGTTTTTATATTTTCTGAGTACCCCTACAAACCTGAAGTCCAAAAAAACAGAATAAAAAGTAAAATGAACCAGAATACATATGAGAACATAGAATTTCATTCCATAAGGTACCGAATTGGAGGTGACATCTGTCATTGGAGGTCACCTCGGAACGTAAATAATGTAAATAATGAATAATTACGAAAAATAACGAATGTTGACGAGATCAGCCGCACGTCAAGCACGCCCACCACCTCCGGACTCTTCGCCCAGCTCCGCCTCGCCGCCGCCGGTATCCAGCCCCACCGTGAGTGCTGTGACGACACCGGCCGCGGTAGTTGCGTCGAGCTCGAGCAACGAGTATTTTTCCCCGCCGCCAACGCCTGTTCGTCGGCAGGGGAGAGGCCGGCCACCGAGGAGCTTGGGACTTAGGGGCCATCCGGCCCCGAGTCGGGTCCCCGCTGCCGGTGGTTGTGTGCAGCGCATGAGATGGACTCAGTCTATGAACGAGAACGTCATGCGCGCATATTATAGGTCTACAGAGGGGGGAACTCACCTCACTGCGTACCGTGATAGGATGCTGTCTCTTTTTCAGGAACTAGAACCAACCGTCAGCGTCTCGGCCCAACGACTGTCGGTCGGATCAGGTGCGGGTCATCCAACGCAATCATAGGTTGGACGATGCCGCACTTGATAGGCTGCACTCAGAGATACTGAGCAACCTTATCGTCTCGACTCCGGCACAAACCGCGGTACAAGCGTCAACCATTGATCTACCGCGGTCCAATCATGGTGTTGAAGAAGAAGATGATAGGGTTACCACAGTAAGTAGCCAATGCAACGACCGATTGAGGAGCGCACTGGAGGATACGTTTCGCGAGTATATCCACTCCAACCTAACTTAGACCGCGATTACCACGCCTACCTATGCACAAAAAAAATAGGGCGCTGGTGCGTGCCCTGGAGTCGCAACTTAAGAATGTGTTCGAGAGCAGCGAGGATCTCGTTGATACACACTCGATCCTGTATTGCGCAGCTGTTGCGGCATGTCGTTTAGCTAACGTCAAGTTTCCAAACTGTGACGGAGCTGCTCGACCAAAACCATCCGTACCAGCCTGGCAATGCAGGATCGAGCGTCGTATCGATGAAGCCAGGGTACTCATAGGCAAACTATACTGTTTCAGGGAGGGCAATAAAAGACCACGAGTGATGCGCTTTGTGAGGCGGGCATTTTATACCAGAAATGGAAACAGTCCTAATTACGCCATCAGTCATCGCCATCTCAGTTCCAGTCAGCCTTAGGTCGCTACCGCAGTTTCTATTAACAGGCGTTACCCACCTGCTCCATAAGTCAGGTAGTCCCACGGAACCCAAGAATTATAGACCGATCACGTGTTTGTCGACGATCTATAAACTTCTTACATCCATTTTGAGAACGAAAATTAATACACACATTGACAGTAACTCGATTATGTCTGTTGTATAAAGTAGATGCAACTCTGCGCACCTTCTTGATGTCCTGTATGGGGCGATGGAGGACGGTCCTTCGCTATCCAGGATGTCGGAATATCCTGAGGAATAGCGAGCCGATAAGGATCGAGCGAGGCATATTTCAGGGCGATAGTTTGAGCCCGCTTTGGTTCTGCTTAGCCTTGAATCCTCTAAGCACACTGCTGGAGGATTCAGGTCTAGGCTATCGGCTGAGGAGAGGTGGTCAGGTTATATCTCACCTTCTGTACATGGATGATCTAAAAATCTTTGCCTCCAACAATTTGCAACTAATGGAGCTACTGAAAGTAACTGAAACTTTCAGTAGCGCCATCAGGATGGAATTTGGTATGGACAAATGTGTGGTCATGCATGTAAAGCGAGGGGAGATTGTGGAATCCGTGGGAACCCAACTCTCGGATTCCATAAACGTCAGAGCCCTCTCCGCATCCGAAACCTATAAGTATTTGGGTATGTCGGAAGCGTTGGGCATCAATGGTACTGACATGAAGCAATCGTTGAAGGAGCGCTTCTTTGGCCGCCTGAAGAAAGTGTTAAATAGTCTTCTGTCAGGCGGAAACAAGGTGCGCGCCGTTAACGGTTGGGTCATGCCAGTTTTGGTGTACTCTTTTGGCATACTCAAATGGACTCAAACCGAACTCGACGCCCTGGATAGGAGGGTCCGTACACTGCTGACTGCAAACCGAATGCATCACCCACGGTCATCGGTAATGAGACTGTATATCCCGCGAAAGTGTGGTGGTCGAGGCTTTTTAAACGCTAAGACCCTACACAATCGCGAGATATGCAGTCTCAGGGAATATTTTCTAGAAGCCGACGTGGGGATGCATCGTGATGTGGAGCATGGAAGTATGGCAAAGTAAGGAGCTTCACGGACGCTTTTTCCGGGCCCTACATGGACCCGATGTAGATCTTTTAGCGTCCGTAGCCTGGCTGCGTTTCGGTGACCTCTTTGGAGAAACCGAAGGTTTTGTCTGTGCAATTATGGACGAAGTTATGATGACGAACAATTACCGGAGATTTATTGTGAAAGACGGCACGGTTGACATCTGTCGGGCATGTCACCGTCCGGGGGAATCAATAAGACACATTATCTCCGGGTGTTCTCGTCTGGCTAACGAAGAGTACTTGCATAGACACAACCTTGTAGCCAGGATTATCCATCAGCAACTTGCTCTGAAATACAGCCTTGTGGAATCGGAAGCGCCGTACTACAGGTACGTGCCCGACCCAGTTCTCGTAAATGGAAATATCACATTGTACTGGGATCGATCCATCATCACTGACAGGACTATTATTGCCAATAAGCCTGATATAGTGGTGGTGGATCGAGTACAGCGGCGCACAATGATTGTTGACATAACGGTCCCGCATGACTGTAACCTCGTGAAAGCCGAGAAAGATAAAGAAATCAAGTATCTTGATTTGGCTCGCGAGGTTGTCGACATGTGGGATGTGGACTCAGCAATCATTGTGCCGATAGTCGTGACAGCCAAGAGCCTCGACAAACACCTGAGGAGGCTCTCGTTGGGCAGCTGGATCAAGGGCGTGATTCAGAAAGCGGTACTTTGGACACTATAAAATAAAATATAATAAAGGAGATAATAATAATAATAAATGGCAACACCGTGTCAACAAAACGTCAGAATTTCCAATTTTACCTAATAATATCAGTGAAAGTAATTTTGACCAAGTATTACAATAGTTTTTCAATAGAAACCAAACCAGAAACTTGAAAATTACAATAAAACCAAAAAAGAGACCATATTATTACATAAACATGTAAGGAATTTTATCAAAAACTACAGAATCGGAGGTGACATGACAGATGTCACCTCCGATAAAATAACATGAAAACGAACCAAATTGAAAAATGAGGAAAGTATGTTGACAAGATCAGCCGCACGTCGAACACGCCCCACCACCTCCGGACTCATCGCTCAGCTCCGCCTCGCCGCCGCCGGTATACAGCGTTACTGTGAGCGCTGTGACGACACCAGCCGCGGTAGTTGCGTCGAGCTCGAGCGACGAGTATTTCTCCCCGCCCAGGACGCCACTACCTGCTCGTCGACGAGGAGGACGCCGGCCGCCGGACGGCTTAGGACCTCGAGGCCCACCGGCCTCTGATAGGGTCCCAGCTCCCGGCGGAAGTGTGCAGCGCATGAGATGGACACGATCCATCAATGAAAACGTCATGCGCTCATACTATGGGGCTACAGAGGGGGGAAACAATCTGACTGCGTACCGTGTTCGGAAGCTCTCTCTTTTTCAGGTGCTTGAGCCAGCTGCCAACGTTTCGGCACAACGACGTATAAGCGGCGAGTAGAGCGATACACTCAGAATCGCACCTTCCAGAGCGATGAAAGGTGGGTTTTGGGAGCGACCGAACCAAGGTGTGGCTGACACATGCCTGCCAGATGATGATGCCATGTGTTCTTTCTGGCGCAGTATCTGGGCGGTGCCTGTCAGTCACACCGAAGGTGACTGGGCTCGGGAAGTCGAGCGAGCCTGCAATCCAATACCAGAAATGGGGGCTATTACCATCTGCCCCCAAGATGTAGCTCGTGCAGTCTGTCCGTTGCCTAACTGGAAGTCTCCAGGGCCGGACGGGCTGCAGAACTTTTGGATCAAATGGTTCACAAGATCGCACGCTTACCAGACAGCTTTGGAGTTTGGTTCGCTACCCCAGTTTCTAACAACAGGAGTTACCCACCTGCTCCATAAATCAGGTAGCACCGCGGAACCCAAAAATTATAGGCCGATCACGTGTTTACCGACGGTCTATAAAGTGCTTACATCCATTTTGAGAGCTAAAATT
The DNA here is from genome assembly GCA_963555695.1 of Dasypolia templi. Classification (NCBI taxonomy): domain Eukaryota; kingdom Metazoa; phylum Arthropoda; class Insecta; order Lepidoptera; family Noctuidae; genus Dasypolia; species Dasypolia templi. The sequence goes on along the minus strand of OY743148.1, from coordinate 234,040 downwards.
AACAAACATATAGACACCAACTCCATCATGTCTGCCTCTCAAAATGGATGTAGGAACGGGTCCCGCGGTACTAAGGAGCTACTTAGTCATTGATATGGCCATTAGCTAACAGGTTCGTCGTTCCCGAAAGGATCTGTCGACATGTTGTATAGATTACAAGAAGGCCTATGACTCGCGTCACATACGTGGCTCATGATTGTGCTGGATGTGTATAAAGTAGATGAAACTCTGAGCACCTTTTTGATGTCATGTATGGGGTGATGGAGGACGGTCCTTCGCTATCCAGGATGTCGGAATATCCTGAGGAATAGTGAGCCGATAAGGATCAAGCGAGGCAAATTTCAGGGCGATAGTTTGAGCCCGCTTTGGTTCTGCTTAGCCTTGAATCCTCTAAGCACACTGCTGGAGGATTCAGGTCTAGGCTATCGGCTGAGGAGAGGTGGTCAGGTTATATCTCACCTTCTGTACATGGATGATCTAAAACTCTTTGCCCCCAACAATTTGCAACTAATGGAGCTACTGAAAGTAGCGCCATCGGGATGGAATTTGGTGTGGACAAATGTGCGGTCATGCATGTAAAGCGAGGGGAGATTGTGGAATCCGTGGGAACCCAACTCTCGGATTCCATAAACGTCAGAGCCCTCTCCGCATCCGAAACCTATAAGTATTTGGGTATGTCGGAAGCGTTGGGCATCAATGGTACTGACATGAAGCAATCGTTGAAAGAGCGCTTCTTGGGAAACAAGGTGCGCGCCTTTAACGTTTGGGTCATGCCAGTATTGATGTACTCTTTCGGCATACTCAGATAGGAGTACTCTGCTGACTGCAAACCGAATGCATCTCCCACGGTCATCGGTAATGAGACTGTATATCCCGCGTAAGTGTGGTGGTCGAGGCTTTTTAAACGCTAAGACCCTACACAATCGCGAGATATGCAGTCTCAGGGAATATTTCCTAGAAGCCGACGTGGGGATGCATCGTGATGTGGTCGCGGTGGACAAGGACCTCACCCCGCTCTCCTTGGCTAGAGAGAACTGGCGTAAACCTGTAGTGCTGGACATTAATGATCGCATGGAAGTATGGCAGAGTAAGGAGCTTCACGAACGCTTTTTCCGGGCCCTACATGGACCCGATGTAGATCTTCTAGCGTCCGTGACCTGGCTGCGTTTCGGTGACTTCTTTGGAGAAACCGAAGGTTTTGTCTGTGCAATTATGGACGAAGTTACGATGACGAACAATTACCGGAGATTTATTGTGAAAGACGGCACGGTTGACATCTGTCGGGCATGTCACCGTCGTCCGGGGGAATCAATAAGACACATTATCTCCGGGTGTTCTCGTCTAGCTAACAAAGAGTACTTGCATAGACACAACCTTGTAGCCAGGATTATCCATCAGCAACTTGCTCTGAAATACAGTCTTGTGGAATCGGAAGTGCCGTACTACAGGTACGTGCCCGACCCAGTTCTCGAAAATGGAAATATCACATTGTACTGGGATTGATCCATCATCACTGATAGGACTATTGTTGCCAATAAGCCTGATATAGTGGTGGTGGATCGAGTAGAGCGGCGCACAATGATTGTTGACATAACGGTCCCGCATGACGGTAACCTCGTGAAAGCCGAGAAAGATAAAGAAATCAAGTATCCTGATTTGGCTCGCGAGGTTGTCGACATGTGGGATGTGCGGCAATCATTGTGCCGATAGTCGTGACAGCCAACGGCTGGCTATTAGCCAAGAGCCTCGACAAACACCTGAGGAGGCTCTCGTTGGGCTGCTGGATCAAGGGCTTGATTCAGAAAGTGGTACTTCTGGTCACGGCTCGCATTGTCAGGAGGTTCCTCTCTCTGGAGCCCTGACCGCCGCAAGCTACCGGCGACCCTGTTCCCGATACCGGTGGGATACTATTTTATATATTTTTAAATCTTTTTTTTTCTTCAGATTTTTTTAAAAATTTAAAAATGTAATTTATAAGTTTGTAAAATGTCATAAAGGAGATAATAATAAAATAGTTTATTGGTAAAGCAAGTTTAGGTATAAACAAAATGTTTTGATTGGATCCTCCTTTTAGGCAGATAGTGAGTATATTAGGAGCATCCCGCGATCCTGAGACATCGGCTCTAATCGGACCCAGTCACTGTATGCTGACATCTCTTTGCGCGTAGATCACAATCCGGGCCTGGTCCTTACTGGATGGCGAGCTACCCTTTGCTCACCGCCCGCAAGCCCGCGCCTACGGTGGCTGGGAATCTGCAGGCGACCCCGACGTGGTGACACCCGGGCGTTTCCTCCCGCCTTATGCGAAACAGGAACCTCCCGAAACAATCCTTTCTGGTAAGGACCTTTTTTTTTTTTTTTTTTTTTGTCAGCGAAGAAAATGCCTATCGCATACCGCGCCGTCCGGGGAGACTACGTGGTTATGTGGGGCTTGCACCCACTAAAAACTCCGCCTGTGCACCTACTTTCGCCTTGATGGGTGAGCTGCGAGAACTGCTACGCATGACATTCGCGGCCCATCCAGCGTGGCCCACTTCTGGGCGCCCTCTTCTTTGCCCGCCTCCGGGGGCGATGTCCGGGTGCACTGGGACATCACCACAACTCCAGGGGTCATGCAACATGAACGATAGAGTCCCCGATCTTTCGTGCGCTGACCCCTGTTATGGCGGCATCAAGTCGGCGTTCCGCCGTCTGCGCCGTCCTACCCTTCTGCGACGAATCGGGTCAGAGAGAGAATCTGCCTCCCTAACCTGCTCCGCCGCTTCTTTCTGCGAGATAACATCCTCGCAGAAAGACGCAACCACCTCCCATGCCCTTTCACTGCCGACCATAGTTCTAACAACGGCCGGCAGCGTCAGGTCTTGCCCAATTTCTGCCGCCAGAACACGACGCTGCGCCTCCCAGGCAGGGCACTGCTCGATAGTGTGCAGGGCCGTGTCCTGTTTGTAACCACACTGGTGACACAAGGGGGTCGCCTCCCGTCTTGACACTTTGTGCAGGTACTTGCCAAAACAGCCATGCCCCGACAGTACCTGCACCAAACGGAAAGACAACGTCCCGTGTCGCCTCCGTACCCATTCCTCTAGGATAGGCTGGATAGCCCCAACATTCCAGTGACCGGCGCTGGGGGTCTCCATCCTCTCCGCCCATTGTCTCATGATGGCAATCTTCGCCTCTCTGCGCCACCTCATCACCACTTCAGGCGGCGGGCCACTGCCGCTCTACGCTCGAGCTTCCGCACGTCGCAGGTGAACTTCGGCGAGGACTTGCGCCTCCAGATCCCACGGGGGTGTTCCCGCTAATGCGAACGCCGCCTCGGCTGAAATCGTGCGATATCCGCGTATTACCCTGACCGCCATGACCCTTTGCGGTCTCCGCAGCTGAGCCTTGTTCTGGGCAGTCAGGGAGTCCGCCCACACTGGAGCGCCGTACAGCGCCATCGAGCGCACCACCCCCGTGTAAAGCCGTCGGCAGCTCGCACTCGGTCCACCCAGATTCGGCAGTAACCGACTTAGGGCGGAAGCTGTACCGATCAGCTTCGGGGCAAGTTGGCAGAAGTGCTCACCGAAGCTCCACCTGCGGTCCAGAATCAAGCCCAGGTATTTCATATAGGCCCGCACTATAACCTGCTCGCTACCTAAAGTGATGTAGGCTCCCGCTGTAGGCCGGCGGCGGGGCCCATAAAATAACAGGGCCTCCGTCTTCTCGATCGCCACTCTAAGACCGAGCGCTTCAATGCGGCTGATGACCAGGGACGTTCCCTCAGTCGCCAAGCGCGCCACCTCCTCAAAGTTTTTTCCACGGGCAGTGATAAGAGTGTCATCAGCATAACAAATGACGCCCAGCCCGGGTGAGAGAGCAGCACGAAGGGCCCAGTCGTACCCCACGTTCCACAGGGGTGGCCCGAGGACCGACCCTTGTGGAACACCACATGTAACAGGCGTTCGCACGATTTGGCCATTGCGTCCCTGATAACTAACACATCGCCCCCGCAGATAGTCTGCCAGCAGCTGCCTCAGGTATAACGGTACCCGATGAAAACGGAGCGCCTCTCCGATACAGCTGAATGGCATAGTGTTAAACGCATTGGCGATGTCTAATGAAACCGCCAACATTACATCGCCTTGCGTTACCGCCTCTATCGCCTGGGTCTTGAGACGCATAATGGCGTCCACGGTCGAACGCCCGCCTCTAAAACCGAATTGTGCCTCTGAGAGATTTGGGCCAATCGTTTCCAAATGCTGGACGAGGCGGGTAGTGAGAATCTTCTCCAGCATCTTCCCCACCTCGTCGAGCAGCACTATTGGTCTGTAGGCCGATGGCGACTCCAGGGGTCGCCCAGCCTTTTGCAGAAGGACAAGCCGACCTTCTTTCCAAGGCTTAGGGAACTGTCTCGACGTCATACAGGAATCGAACAGTTCCCTAAGCCTATCCTCCATCGCATCCAACGCTAGAGCCAACACCTTTGAAGGCACACCGTCTGGTCCTGGGGCGGTGGTTTTTGATCGCGCTCGTCAAATCACCGCCTCCATCTCCGCATCTGTGATGACTGGAGTCTCCTCTTCGACGTTCTGGTCATCCGCTGGTAGAGTTATTGTGGGTGGTGTGTACTCCGCCCGGCTTGGGAAAAGTGCTGCCACGACTTCGGCAAGGAACTGAGGCTGGAGAGATTCCGTTAATGGGGGGCCTTGGGCTCGGAGTTTAGTCCGCGCAGCACGATACGGGCGTCCCCAAGGATCTCGGTTTAGACCGTCCAACATCTCACGCCTCGCCAGCTCCCTTGCTCGGAAGATCGCCAACTGTAGAGCTTTCCGAGCGCTTCGGTAGAACTCATACAGTTGGGATTCCAGCTCCTCATTACGATGGCGCAGTCTGCGCACTTGCGAGTAGGACCTCCGGGCAATAATACAGGCCTCGCGGAGGTCCGCCAACTCCCGGGACCACCAGTAGACCTGCCTTTTTAAAGGCCGACTACGCGTTCGAGGCAAAGAGGCATCGCAAACAGCCGTCATGGCAATGCGAAATCTTTCAGCCTCAGCATCAACCCCGTCAGTGGAAAGCGGTGAAGATAACCATGCCTGGACAATGGCGGCCTCCTCCAACAGGTCTTTATCAAGCCGTTTCACTGCCCAACGTGGAAAGTGTCGACCTTCAGAGCGTGGAGACACTCTCGGTCCCTGCGAAGTGGATACATCTATACGGATGTACAGGTGATCCGATAGGGTCTCCACACTATCCAGAACTCGCCAGCCCTGAACACGTGTGGCTATGGCAGGGGTAGCAAATGAAAGGTCTACTATCGACCCCCCCTGCCGTCGCACACAAGTATTAGACGAACCTCTGTTTAAGAGACAGAGGCCTGCAGCTACCGCCCACTCCACGACTGCTTCTCCCCTAGCATCCGTTCTTGGGGAACCCCACGCGATAGATTTCGCATTGAAGTCCCCCATGACCATAACATGGCCCGGCGTCATTCGCCGAACCGAGGCTCCCAATCGAACCAGGAAGTCCTCGAATTCGGCCAGGCTCCTATTTGGGGAGAAATAAACTCCGAAGAGTACGACGTTCCCCCGCGTGACCGCAACGTATCCCGGGCCCCTCTCTCTGAATGAGAGAGGTGGGCAATGAGAGGCCGTAGAGCCGATAATGGCGACAGAACCGTCCGCGTCACCTACCCAATCAGGGCGGGGTGGGACGAAATACGGTTCCGCCGCGACGGCTACGTCGATCGACCACTCCACCATGGTTTGAAGGAGCAAGTCCTGTGCAGCAGCAGAGTGGTTTAGGTTCGTCTGTAGTAGGCAATGATTACGGACTTGGTTCATAGTTAGTCCGCAATCATTACCTCCTCTTGCGACCGTTCCAGTCGCACCACACTTGAAGCGGCCGGGGTCGAAGCGATAGCCTCTTTCCTTTTTGAAGAGGCTGGCGGCTTGCAGCCCTTACTCCCAACGACGTGGTTGGCCGGTAGCTTTGCCACCTCACATATTGGGCAGTGAGGGTCGGCAGAACATGTCGAAGCTAGATGCCCAGGCTTACCGCAGCGGAAACAGAGCCCACCGAGGTCTGTGCCAGAGGTACACTTGTGGCGGGTGTGCCCTTTCTCCATGCATTTGAAGCATCTCATGGGTCGAGCATCCAGGATGCTTACTCTGGCAGAGCTCCAGCCAACGAGGAGCCGGCCGGCGTCAGCGAGTTGCTTTGCTGCCTCGACAGGGCATTGGGCCCAAGCAGAGCCGACGCCTCCGGGGCCAAGACGTATTGGACCTATTCGGACCACTTCTATGGCGCAGCCGGTCTTCCGAATGATTGCCTCCTGCACATCTCGTTCAGTTATGGAGTCATCTAGGCCGCTTATGCGCATTTCAGCGCACTTTGTGGGTCTAGACACCTTGACATCTTCAGCGAAAAAGCCGCGTAGCTTTTCCGCAATAAGGTCTGCTCCTTTGGTGCCCTCAGTTCCCGGAAACTCCAGCGAACGCGCCCCGGTCGCTGCCTGACGGAACCTGATGTCGGTGATACCGAGGTCTGCTAGGTTCACATTTTCCTTGGCCCTCGACATCACCGCCGCATAGGTTAGCCCCTTCTGTATAGCTTCTGGTAAGGACCTATGTCAACCTATACCACTCCTCAAAGAGGGGAATTATTGCCGCTATTGTGGCGTGCCCAGCACTGGGTGGCGACAATCGCACCCTCCATGTCGCCATGAGATCCCGCCGGAGCTCTGTCCGATGTATCGTGATTTCTCGCGGCAGTGGAGTTACACCCAGTTACAGTTTTGCCTCCTCGCTAAAGAACAACAAATTGGTGTTGTTTCAGACAAAAGGAATACGTATTGTATTCCTTTTGTCTGAAACAACACCAATTTATCGATACATTTCGGTGCGAATAACAAAATACTAAGTGACGGTAGGTAAACATAAAAACAAGACAGTATTCGAAATATAATTGACGGCTGCATTCATTTTTTCTTCTTTATTTTTACATATTATACTTATTTACCTGAATCAGATTTTCATTTAACTGTACTGGTATATTGCGAATCTGGTATTTTGAGAATCTGGTATTCTGAGATCGAGCCACAGTAAAATAATGAATGCCAACAAGTTTTAAAGGTGCAACAGCACGAAGTAACAAAAATAGTAATTGATAGGCTCTGAGTACGACTTTGGGCTATGAAGAATATGGTTCGGTTCTATTTTGGTTTGTTTGTATAAGTACGTACCAAATCGGATTGCTCAGCCAATGAACAATGAGAAAGCCGATCACTTAATCAAATCAAACCCTTATTCATTACACATAATAGCTTAATTACTCGAAGTGGGGTGAAAGTTAACTATCCTAAAAATAGGATCTTACATGATTTACTTATAGATAGATAGATGAAACATTTATTCGGTGCACTCAAAAGACGCAGCACAACACACAAAAACATAATAGAATGTTAAAAAGTTACAATAATAAAATTTAATATAAACAACGTGCCAATATAAAGAAAAAAAAAAACAAACCCAAAGAAATAAAGTTCAAATTAGACGAGCACAGTGCGGTGTGCGTCCCAAGGTTGCACCAAATGGGAGGCCAGCTCAGCATGTGTCAGGCAAATATTCATGACGCTGATATTCTGCTGGATCCCTGCAGTGACATACGAACGTCGAGCAGACCAGATACATTGGTGTTATGACAAATTGTTTTGTGCAGAGTGAAAATTATGTAAATCAAAATCAAAAGTCAGTTATTCAAATTAGGCTCAGAATCAGCACTTTTCGAACGTCAAAATTACATAAGACAGTCCCCCAAAACGCCCGCCCTTCACCACTTCCTAGTGCTTTAGCTGGGAAGATGAAGTGGCGCAACAAACTCCCCAGCAGCACAGCTGTCTGTTCGGTTAGAAGAACTGGATTCTAAACAATTGTAAGTAATTACTAAAACATTAAATTAATTGCCATACGTCAGCTAGCCACGCCAATACCAAAAAAAGAAAAAAAAATGTTAATAAAACTTAATACATAAATAAAAGCCTCCAGGCCTAAAGGGCATGACAGCTTACGCAATACGGGTATTATTGTACAAGCAAATAAAATAAATAAATGAAAAACTAGGACCATCAAAGTAAGTACCCGTAACTTAAATTATTGGTATTCTACAGAAGTTTTGCATCGGGAAAGGTTCGTGTTCGTTGATTATGTAAAAGTCATAATTTTGTATAGTGTATATTAATGAGTAATCCTAGTATAATTATAATTAACTACAGTGGCGTAGATGCGAAAATAAATGAAATATAAATGACTTGGCTTGACTTAAATATGCTAACAATAAATAAATATAGGTTAATTAACTGACTTGTGATTATTCGAAAGTTTGACCCCATTTTATATACATTTGCAGAAAACTGTCATTGAATCGGTGGCTGTTCTAAGTTCCGTAGGGTTTGCTCTGATCTAACAAGTATTTGTTTGACTCCTGTGACTTTCCTCAATAAGATGTTGCCGTTTGAGCTCCAACAGAAGTCGTACTTGTTGAGTTTTGCGAATTCCTGAGCGTGGAACCTAAGATAGAAACACGCTTGTACGATATGACTACATTCAGAAAGCAAAGCTAATAGAAATATCTATTCCTAGAAAGCAGCCGAAAACTTTGTGTATAGAAACATTTTTGTAAACATCTCGGTACATAGGAAGCACTATTGACAAATATTTGTTGAAATTTTAACCAACCGAATATTGACTGGAACGCTGTGGCGGACAGTGATCATCTGTGTCCTGGTAACTTGCAGGGTCCCATTCAAACCAGATTTTGTGATACTCTTACCGCTTGCAATTTGCTACAGTTCAACTCATAAAGTAATATGAACAATAGGATTCTTGACCTTGTCGTGTCTAACAGTGAAGTAGCTTTCACTAGCAGCCTGGATCCCTTAGTGCATGAGGAGTCACATCATAATGCACTCTGCCGACTTCGTTTAACTTCATAAGCTGCAGTCTCTTCCTCGAGTCAAGCTCTTGTATGCTCAGGCAAATTATGGCAATTGATTGGCCACTAGAGCTGAATTGTAGGTCACTTGAAGAAGCTGTTAAATTCTTTTAAGTCACTATCAACTTGCTTCATAATATACATATTCCATCTTAAACTATCGCTCTAAAGAGTAATTATCCTAGTTGGTACAAACTCTACGTATTCGCCAAAATTATGGAGAAAATCGTACACGTGCAACTTTCTTCTTTGCTTAAATTTAGTTACTCGGAATGCCAACATGGATTTTTATAAGGTCGCTCCACCACATCAAATCTCGTGGTCTGTAGTGACTATCTTTCAGAGCATATGTCCAGGAGGTCACAGGTCGACGTTATACACACTGACTATAGCAAATGTTTTGATCGAATAGATCATGCGCTTTTAATGCGTAAATTGCTAGGGATTGGTGTGAGGGGTAGCTTGTACAGATGGTTTGTATCATATGTAGTTGCCAGGACTGTAGTCCTCAACGGTTATGCCTCTAGAGCGATGAACATATAAAACATTATATAACTTTTTCTTTTTTAATTTTTTATTTTTTATTAAGATTTTGTATTTTTAGGTTTTTATTATTGTATATTATGAAATATGAATTTTGTTAAAGAACTCCTGAATGTTATACTGCTTTTTTTTCTTCTATTTTTTGTTAGTTGTGTTGTGTTGTTCACACTCTTTCTTTCCATTCCGTTTTTAGAAGTGATGACTTGTAATTGGCTGTCAGTCTCATATGCAATTTTTTATTCTTTAAATTCTAGCTGTAAGTCATCCATAGTTCATAAATTATATAAATAAATAAAAAAATAAACATTCTGTCGGGGGCTCCCCAAGGATCTTTATCGGGACCTCTTTTATTCAATATTTTTGTAAATGTCATCGCCTCCTGTTTCCTAGATTCTATAATTTTATTATACGTGGATGACATGAAAACTATAAGTCAAGTGTCAATCATTGAGAATGCACATCTTTTACAGGAGGATCTCGACCATTTCCATGATTATTGCGATAGAAATAGGTTGGATTTAAATAACTCTAAATGTAATGTGTGTACATTTACTCGTAAGCCAAACCTTATTGTATGATTACAAATTTTCAAATACCCCAATTGCTAGAGTCGACGTCATCAAGGATCTTGGGGTAATTTTTAACTCAACGCTTTTGTTTGATGCGCACATTATATAGTCAACAAGGCTTCTAAAGCTTTGGGTTTTATCTTTAGGGTCTCCTTTGAGTTTAAGAATATCAAAACCATGAAAATTCTATACTGTGCTTTTGTACGTAGCCATCTCGAATATGCTTCTCAAGTTTGGAATCCTAATTAAAATGTTTATATTAATCGCCTTGAAAATATTCAAAGGCGATTTTTAAGATACATTCAATATCGTTCAAATACTTATCTTCCTAACTATACTAGTCGGTGTCAGAAATTTCATATTCTACCTTTACACGAGCGGAGAAAAATTGCAGATCTTGCTTTCCTATTTAGTATGATGAACGGGTGGACTAAGGTCTCTGAACTCTTGGCCGAGATTGGACTCGTGTACCGTCTGTGTTTCTTCGGAGAGCTCATCTCCTTCATGTGCCTATTGTGAAAACAATCTATAGGCAAAATTCATATATTTTAGAGCATGTCGAATGTTTAATATGGTGTGCCGGGATGTTGAGCTGGATTTATTCACAAATACTGTCCAGAAATTAAGAAACTTTTTCTTTGAAGTGTAACTTTGTTGTGTAATGAATATTATCTTTGTTTTCTTTCATAACATATCAATACAAATAATGCTTATGATTTTATTTTAGTGGTAAGTTTTATTACTTTAGTCAAAACAGTTGAATTAGGTACATTTCTAAATATTTTATTGTATCTTGACTTTGACTATCGAATGTTCAGCAATTGAACCGAATTTCGACCAAATGACAAAGTTTGGTTCAAACCGCCGAAGTTTGGTTAAACCGAATGTGAAACGAATTTCGGTCCATCCCTACTAACAATAATGTTAAGTTACGACGGTACGTCATTCGTCTTGTAGGTCGGGCGACGCGTCTGTCGAAAGCAGTGCGTCGGGCAGCGTGTGGTGGTGGTGCAGCAGCACGATTAGAACGTCGGAGGAGTCGGCGTGCGTCGTGCGCACCACGCGCGCACACGCGCCAGCCGCCGCGCAAGTGCCAGCCGCCGCGCACGCGCCCGCCGCCGTCTGGCAGGCCACGTCGTGGCGCCCCGCCGGCCCCGCCCTCGCGCCGCCAGCTGCCTGCTCCCGCCCCGGCCGGTACTTGCCGAGGTGGCAGCGGATGGAGGTCGCCGTCAGGAAGTGCGCGCGGGTGTTTCGCGCCGGGCGGCACACGCACACCCACACGCGCGGGCCCAGCGACAGTGCGACGCACGCGCCTGCCGACAGCGACACGCACGCGCACAGCGTGGCCGTGCGCGCCGCACTCACCGCGTACAGCGGGAAGAACGCCACCCAGATGACGCACGTAGCGTATGCCGCCGCGCCCACGAATCGAGTTTCGTTGAAATTGTGTGGAAGCCGGCGAGTACGGACTGCCAGCACCACGCACGTCGCTAGCAGCAACAGCGCGGGAACCAGTGGCACCAGCTGCGCCGGGGCGTGCTCGCCGCCGCAAGCCAGCACGGAGCGCGCGCGGCCCGGGTGCTGCAGGCGCGGCGCCGCCGGCCAGCGTGCTGCGCTCCACACCGCCACGCATGCGCCAGGCGTACTGAGAGCCAGCCACATCCACACCTGAGCACGTGATGACAGCAGGCGCGGGCGAGCGGCCGGCCGCCGCTCACACGCCGCCACCAGCCGCGCCACGCGCACCGTACGCGCCAGAACCGCCGCGTACACGCCGCCCAAGGCAGGCGCCGCCAAACGGACCAACGCACACGGTGCCAAAGCCGGCCGCGCCACTGCCGCCAGCGCCGTGCCGTGGCACACTGCCGCCGCGCACAGAAGCAGCCCGCAAAGTTCACGCGACGCCGACTTCACCACGGGCGTCGCGCGATGGTGCCAGAACGTGACGGCGCACGTCATGACCGCAGCCAGCCCGGCGACGCCCGCCACAGCGGACACCGCGCGAGCCCCGCGACCACCACCACCCCACTCCACGGGCGACGGCAAACACCCTACCAATTTATTTATTTTATAAGATCGCGAACAAAAATGTAGAAAGTAGTGCCCGGCGCTATGGTGACCTAGCACGCCTTTCTCGTATTGGTTGAAGTGGTCTGGTTTGGTAAAAGTTAAAGTCTTGAATTATTAGGGAAATAATAATATTTAATCACTATCACACTTATTTGGTAAAATGGTAAAATATATCACTAACTTATTGGTAAAATGTATGGTAAAATGGTAATGGTAATGGTTATGAGTACGAGGTGTCTCTGATGAAATCTAAACGCGCACTGGCCCACATTTTGGTGGACGAGCGAATGTGCATACATGCGTTCGATGTACTTATGCATTTTCGCTGAGTGTTCGATTGAAATGCGGGATGATGGATAAAACTACATGATATGGTGTTTACAAAAACATTAAACTACATAAACACATTCGTTTCAGGACATCTTAATTGGTATGTGTAAAAACATTGATAAAACGTAATAAAAGCAAATTATAAAAGCATATTGGTCTACTTAAATAATTATGAAAAACACAAAATTACACTATTGAGTCTTCCACAGTATAAACAATATTGTGATTGCCTGTGACCGTATTTGTATCTCGTTTGATTGCACTATAGGTCGCACTAGGCCAGCGTTTGGCAAAAACGTTTAAACCAAAACCGTTTTCACTTTTGTCCTTAAGAATTCTGGCACTGAGCACTTCACTATATGGTTCGTGTCTTCTTGGTTTCGGTGTTAGCGGAGCCACTGCTAACTCCTGTTGACAGCGACTCACGCTGTGGCGTCGAGGTTTCGGAGGTGGCGGGGTCACCGCAGTGTGCTGCCGGCGGGTTCCCTCGCCTCATTGCACAGCGGTAGGCTTACGGCACAGGCGACATCGCCCAGTCCGCCACATCCATACTACTCCCATGCATAGAGCGATCGACATCAACACGTAACAAATTACGTATTGGTGGATGTCATGGGTGATAGATCCTCTATTCCAAATCGCTTTTCTTTAGTTTCTCTATCGCCTCCCCCAAACTGGTCATGGTTATGGTTAGGTTTCCGTCATCGGTCTGCTTTTCGTCGGGGATTTTGATGTTAATCAAGTGGTTAATCTGATCAAATTCAGGTATGTAAATGGTTGGTGAAATGTTCATGTGATTGGCTTGATGACGTATTGAATACAATGTGAAGTCCTTTCCTTTGATGACGCACTCTTGACCTATGGCAATGACCCCGGCTTGGCTCAGCTGACGAACTGTTACATGATCGCCGCATATCACTTTTATAACAAAAGTAAAAGTGCTGAGAAGTTGAATGTAATTCTCGAGTTCGTGTCGCAAAAACTTTCGTCATTTTGCAGGTATTTAATTGGTTTTAGCAGCTGACACATGCAAGTTGGTCCATGGTGTAGACATGTCGTTAGTTCTTGTGTGGACATGCTTAAGAAGCTGTCTTTCTTTAGGTTGACTGCCACGTATTCGGAGACTGGTATTATTCTGGTCATAATGGTGTTTGTTTGGTGTGGTACTGGTATTGTTTTGTACAGTTTGAAACTTTCTCTGGATACTAATGGAAAAGTAACTTCAATTATAACATATTTTTGCGTCGCTCTGGCTTTGACCTTCATTAGTTTGTAAAGATACTGAAGATCAGCATCTAAATTAGTGATTGGTAGTGTGAGTTCGCTTGGCATCTGGCCATATATGGTTTGAAGCTCACGTTTAAGTTGCGTTGGTGGCAATAAATGTATGCTAATTTGACCTTGGTAGATGTCTGATAATGCATCGAGCAACGTGAGTTGAAGTCGTCTTAATCCTTGCAGCAAGCTGTTTGCAGACATTGCTGACAATGTGAAGTCATTGACGTAAGATATATTTTGTATTTCGCGTTGGAGAATGCTTGCGTTTTCTTGCAAATCCATAAGCTTCTTGTTTATTAACTTGTGCTGTTTGTTTACAGTGGTCTCCATTCTCTTCATGAGGTTGAACTCTGCTTCAATTATGGAAGTTTGCTTTTTCCACAAGTTAGAAAGGTGTTTCTCATTGCGATGTATGGTTTCAATGTCTTTTTCATACTGGTCTGCAAAACGCGAGTCCAACACTCCGAATAAGTCATTCGCTAGATACCCGATACCGTTGTAAGGCCTCGTCGGTGCCGACCCGTCTTCCCCGTGGCGCGTCGCCGTCTAGCGTGGACATCAAAATGCTGTGTTAGCAAAGTTCATTGTAGTATTCGAGTTCCTGGTAATCGTGCCGGGCTTGCTGCACGATCGTATTACAATGGCTTAGTGTTTCAATGGTGGCGCACAATTGTTCTTGATAGTGTGCTATTTTATTATCGGTGTTTATGCCTGTCCAATAGGGTTCGTAGTACATGACCAACGTACTTTATTAACGTATCCCTGATTAATTGTACTTTTGAACTAGGATCAAAATAAAGTTTCTGGTTGCTTGGTAATGGTTTGACGTCGTCCAAACCGTAACATGGAAAAATCAGCATAAAAAAACTCAGTAAAACAGTAACTACAGTTGCGATTTTTGATCTTCGTTTTCTTTTCCTTGTGTAAATTTGGTTGTGGGTTCTGGTTCAGATATCGTTGCATTGTTCTGGTTAACGGGTAAAACTGAGAGTTTCACAATAGGGCGTTTAATGTCCCCATTTTTGGTTTTTAGTGATACCGCTCTGGTTAGACCATCGTTTCCTGGATGTGTGTCGACCACACGTCCAAGAGCCCATTTCCCTGGAGGAAGATTATCATCGTGAATCACCACTAGATCTCCAATTCCGATGTTTTTCTGTGGAGATGATAGTTGTACCAAGTATTCGGTCTTCCAACTTTTCCAAAGATCTTGGAATAATTTGTTGGTTAGATGCCATCTGGTTCGAGCATCTTGCTCCGTTTCTATTACAGTTGTCCCTGGTTTCCCTGATAAGAAATGTGCTGGTGTAAGGAAGTTTACACAATCAGGATCCTCGGATATTGCGCAAAGAGGTCGAGAGTTGAGGCAAGCTTCTAGTCTCGCTAACAATGTGGTGTACTCTTCGAAGGTAGGTCTTTGTTGACCGATGACCCTCTTGAGATGATGTTTTAGACTGCGTACATCTCGCTCCCATAGACCGCCACGTTCATCTATGGTTGGATTCGAACTGAAAATCTTGCTTTTCGAGTGCACTCTTCCGTGTTTGTTTATCGAATCTAGGTCGTTTGAAAATTCTGTCTGCTGTACGTTTTTGATTATCAGCTGTTTAGCGCGACGAAGCTCGTGTAATTCGAGGTAGGGTCGACGCACTTGTTTCTTCAAGGAACGCAATCGCAGTATCCATGCAAATATACGTATGATTTTTGTAATGGAGCTGTATTTGGTTATCAAATATTTAATCATTTCGGTAGTCAGCGATTCTCTTGGTTGTCCAATGCCTTTACTTCTAAATTCGTCTCATAAATGGTTAGGTGGTTTTCTTGGTTTGTGTATGATGGTAGCCATGACGGCCCTTGCCACCATAACTTGTGGTCATTGAGTTTCCTGACAGTCAAACCACGACATTTCGATATGTCTATTGCTGCGTCAGGAAATTTCTGCCTTTCGTCGGACGCCAATTGTTTCAAGCACATCATCGCTAAGAATCGCGATGGTTTGGTTCCAAGTAAGCGTGACGAGTTTAAATGATTCTATAGGTTTGTTATTTGATTCTCGCCATAGTAATTTTTGGTAAGCTTGATCTTCTTGGTGTACTCGAATCATTCTGTACATCTTCTCGATGTCGGAAGTATGTGCAAATTGAAATTGTCTCCATTTCAGGATAAGCTCTTGAAGATCCTTCTGTATATTTGGACCCCTGTACATGACGTAATTTAGACTGTATCCTGATGATGACTTTACTGAGGCATTAAACACTACTCACAGTTTGGTAGTGGTACATTGGGCCCGAATGACTGCATGTTGTGGTAAGTAGCATTCGGGCGCCTGGTTAATGTTGCATGGTATAATGTGGTTTAATGCAAAATATTCATCCATGAATGTTTTGTAATCTGTTCTCAATTCGCTGTTTCTCTCAAATTTCTTGTCTAAGAGTCTAAATTGAGCTAACGCTTGTGGTTTAGTCGCACCCAACATAACTTTGTGTTCCGGCTTAAGTGGTAGTCGGAATTCGTACCTTCCGTCTTCAAGCCTCATAGTGGTTTTAATAAAAAAACTGTAAACACTCATGGTCATCGTTGGACATCTCTATTTTCTGGTTTATGTCTTCGTTCTCCCAATATTTCAGTAGATCTTCTGTGCTGTTGAGAACTATGTTACATTTGTAGTGAGGTTTCATGGATCCACACAGTAGCCCTAGGATGGCTACTGTGCTATGCGTCTGTTGAGTGATTGGTTGCTTGTCATTGTCCCCTCTCAAGATTCCTCCTAACATTATTTACCTTTTTCATTTTTGACTCGAAACTTCTTTTTGACACACACATCGATAATATTATTAAAAAAGCTTCTAAGGCACTAGGTTTCATCCTGAGGATATCAGCCGATTTTAAAAATATCAAAACACTTAAAATTCTTTATTGTGCTTTTGTACGCAGTCATCTCGAATACTGCTCACCAGTTTGGAATCCCATTTACAATACTTACGTCAATCGCATCGAAAGTATTCAAAAGAAATTCTTAAGGTACATTCAGTTTAAATCCAAAACCTATTTGCCTAATTATTACAGCCGCTGCAGGAAGTTTCACATTCTTCCACTAATAGAGCGGAGAAAAATTGCAGATATGGTACTCATATTCAATTTGGCAAATGGTTCAACCGACTGTTCTGAATTGATGAGCAAAATTGGGCTGCGTGTTCCATCCTTCACCTTAAGGAATCATCAACCTCTGTACGTTCCTTCTGTGCGGTGCATATATCGACAAAACTCATACATGATAAGAGCTTGCAGGCCTTATAACTCGATGTGTCAGAGTGTTGATAATCTAGATTTATTCTCCACCAGTGTTCCTCAACTAAAAAAATACTGTGTAACAACTTCTTTGAAAATCACTCAAACCTGTTCATTCTTTTCTTAATTTTCTCCGAGTGCTAACTTATTCTTACTTTATCTTGCCTGTCTACTGTTTCTTGTGCTACCCTCTTATTGTCAGTGAAAACTTTTAATTGGCCTTCTTTCATTATCTGTCAACTATCTGTATCCTAGCTGTAAGTTTTCTAAAGAAATAAAATAAAATAAATAAACATCTACACCTAGAAGCATGTCCACGGGTCTGCTAATACGAAACTCCGGCTCCGCCAATTGTATCCCTTGGATATAGTTCCACGTTGTTGGTTTGGTAAACGTGTTGTATGGTAGTCGTTTGATCAGTTTATTCATAACGATGAAGTTCGTATCACAAGTGAATTCACTATTTGCAGACTGTAGTGTTACATGCAACATTCCCTTCGTATTATTTTCGTTTTCACCGACACCGAAAATTTGACCTTTGAAATGAGCCCTCTTCAATCCCTAGAAGGTGTTATCAATAATCGCCTTGCTGTTCAAATAAACTACCTGGACCGTATCGAAACAACCCTTTTTGAAGTAAATGTGGCCGAAATTTGCTCTGACACATTTTTTTTTATGGTTTTCTTGGTAATCGTGCCAGTATGCTTCCAACATACTTTGTGATTATCCATCTTTCTTAATATTAATTAAAAACTTGTTCAAGATTTCATAAAGCTCCGTTTGGTTGATAAATAGAGTATCGGAATCCATGGTTGATGTTGATTTGACAAAAATATCTGGTAATGGTTAGTATGAATAAATGTTTCGATCTGACCTTATTTGCTCCAACCGACCGTCTCTGCAATCCCAGGTTCTCCTAATTGCAGCGATCTTCTGGTTCGCGTGACACTGTTTCACTTGGTAGTCACTGGTTATAAAATGCTCGAAGGATCATGTAGAAAGTAGTCACTGGTTAAAAAATGCTCGAAGGACCATGTAGATAGTTGTCACTGGTTATAAAATGCTCGAAGGACCATGTAGAAAGTAGTCACTGGTTATAAAATGCTCGAAGGACCATGTAGAAAGTAGTCACTGGTTATAAAATGCTCGAAGGACCATGTAGAAAGTAGTGCTCGGCGCTATGGTTACCTAGCACGCCTTTCTCGTATTGGTTCAAGTGGTTTGGTTTGGTAAAAGTTAAAGTCTTGAATTATAAGGGAAATAACAATATTTAATCACTATATAACTTATTTGGTAAAATGGTAAACTATATCACTAACTTATTGGTAAAATGTATGGTAAAATGGTAATGGTAATGGTTATGGTTATGAGTACGAGGTGTCTCTGATGAGATCTAAACGCGCACTGGCCCACATTTTGGTGGTCATATTTGCGTTCGCTGCTCTTATGCATTTTCGCTGAGTGTTTGATTGAAACTCGAACAAATAAATACGTAAGCACTTTCAATTAAGTCTTTATTTAAGAAACAAAAGCAAAAATAATCGAGATCGACAGGCGAGACGCGACAGAGTGACTAAAACGTAATAAACGGTGCGGTTGTGTCGCAATGTCGCGTCGCGCCAGTGTTAACGAGCCTTTATGATTATCATTTGCCTTTGTTTCTTAAATAAAGACTTAATTTATTTAAGTTACTTATGCGATCCAGATCGGGGCGATGTCCCGGCGGACAAAGGCGGCAGCCTGGCGCTGGCGGCGGCACGGTAACGGCGAGCAGCGCGCATGTCTCGCACGACCAGCAGCAGCGAGCACGCCCTTCACCCGCGCGCGCCCACTGCCCCGCGCCGCACGGCGCTGAGCACGCCGCCTGCACGACGCGCGCACGCCTGCACACGCGCTACATCACTACACTGACAGCACAGCACGTGGCAAAATTCGAAACGAAATTAGATGTCCTGGACATGACATTTCGTTTACAAGTAGCGCAGCCAAACAAGTTCATTAAGTCTCATGTCGGACTGTACACTCGGCTCAGTTAAGTCAGTCGGCGGTACCGGTGAGCAGCGTCGGCGCCCCCGCGCAGGTGCAGCGCCCCGCGGCGCCAGCGCCCCACTCGCTCATAACGCCAGGTGCCGCCGGCATCGCCGCCCGCGCCGCCGCCTCGTCGCTCGAAGCTCATCACGTCGTACTCGCTCAGCCTGAGGACAGAACATCACAGGGTGTTAACAAACCTCTACACATTGGACTAACTTTTTGAATTGACCGGTGCGTATCTGTTTCATCAATACTAGACCAGGCCGCCATCGGGCGCGTGAAAGCGCACGAGCGCGAGGTGCTGGCGTCATTGATTTGTAAACCAGTTAGTGCACGTGTAAGAGAGGTGACTGACTCGGATGGCGGGTCGCCGTTGTCGTCGAAGGCGACGAGGCCACCGTCGGGCGCGCGGAAGCGCACGCGCGCGAGGTGCTGGCGGTAGCGCGACACGTTGAAGGGCAGCATGGCGGCGCACAGCCCATCGGCGCGCTCCCCGCTCGCCGCGCCCCCCACGCCTCCCTCGCCTGTCGCGCACGACGCGCGCACCATGCCGTGCAGCGCGTGCGCCAGCGCGTACACGCCACGCACCACCAGCGCCAGCTTCGGCTCCTGCGTGTAGTTGGCTGCCAGCGACTCAGAACCTTTCACAATACACAAACAGAATTGAACGGTACACAATTATTATCTTTACTTACATACAATTTATTTGACAAACGTACCATTTTCCAGGTCTTCAAATAATCAAAAACTATGTACAATGCACCCACTCGTATGCCGGCCGGTTAGTCAATAAGCAAGATGTTTTTTTTTTTTAAATTATACAAGAATTAAAACCTGAACAACGTCGTGCTCCCGCCGGTGGATTTTCAGAAAGCGAGCAGCTGAACTTCTGTTCCCAGAATTCCTGTGGATATATTTATAACGAAGTATTGTTAAGATAAGTTCGTTATTAAAATACTTTAGTAGGACAAACTAGTTCTTTAGTTAATGAAAATAATTATTTGTATTTACCGCCACTGTCCGCAACCTAAACAGTGCTAAACAAAACATTTTGTAAAACGGGCTGATACCAAATCATATGGCATGGGAGAAGGAAAGTGCCCTCCCTTTCCTTCTCCCACGCCTTATGGGGGAGGCTGCAGAAAAACCACCTGAAACCAGGGATTCCTAGAATTGTTATGAGGCTTGAGCGCGAGGTAGTGCGCGTCGAACTCCTTGAGGTATGGCGAGCGGATGCGCAGCGTGAGCGCGCGGTGTGCGGCGCGCTCCACGCCCTCCACCACGTCGCGTCGATCCGCCCAGCCGTCGCTGCCTACCAGCCGCAAGCCACTCCGCCCGGCGCGCGCCAGCCCCGCCAAAAGCGCCCGCGCCGTGCGGCCCTCGCACCAGCACACCGCCACGCGGGGCCCGCCCGCCAGCCGCGCCAGCGCAGCATCCACCTGCGCCGGCCCCGGCACCGCGCGCAGTGCCACCTCACGCGCCACGCACACCCCGCCGCGCACCGCTTCCTCGCGGAACGCCGCCATTCCGCTCTGCCCGTAGCTCTCTGCGACACGCACTGTTACTAGCCTGTATCGCCGGCAGCGGGCATGGAGGTGGGGTGGCGGGGGGAGGCCTCACCGTCCGTGTGCAGCGCGTGCACGTAGGTCCAGTTGTGAGCGCGCAGCAGCGCCACCAGTAGGCGCGCCTGGTGCCGGTCAGAGGGTACCACTCGGAAGAAAGTCGAGAAGCGTGCGCGATCCGACAGTTCTCGCGATGTGGCCGAGTACGACACCTGGCGCAAACACGTGCATAAGAGCTATGCCCTTGGGGTGAAGGATGAGAAGCAGAGGTGGCGCAAACGAGAACAAACCTGTGGGATGGAAAACAGCTGTAGCAAGTTCTGCACCTGAACGGCTGCAGAGCTGGCACCCGGGCCCAGTACGGCCACGAGCGGCGCAGAAGCCACACGCGTCGGGTCGCCAGTCTGTAAGTGCAAAACGCGTGCAGGGTTATATTTTCATCGCTCAGTCATTCATGATATACTAGATAACGCTTCGTCAACCTGAAGCAGGTGCACGTAACGCCAACTCTAAGTAATTGGGTGACAGAGTAGGTTTAAGTTCCGGAGCCAACAGGAACACTCGCGATGAGGTCGAGAGCTCTCGCTGTCCTCTCCGTCACGCAGCTAGTACTTCAAGCACCCCACCACACCTGCGCCCCGCGACCCGCACCCCGCAACCTCTTCCCTGTGTACAGCACTCCTCCACATTTAAATGATCTTTGTAATAGGTTTTCCTGCATAATTTAATTATTCAGGAAATCCTATTACAAAGATCATCCATCAGGAGTGCCTCAGGGCTCGCACATGGGGTCTTTGTTGTTCTTGATTTTTAAAAATGATTTGAAAAGTAAGATAGAATGCAAGTTTAATATGTACGCCGATGACCTAAAATTGTACCAAACAGTAAACTGTGAGTGTCCATGGAGTTTCTTGCCCGTTCTTCTCCATAGTGACCTACTGCGCGTTGGAATGGGCAACTAGCTTCATATTTCTGACTGACCGATTCCTTGACAATTCAAAAGTGCCTGTAAATGGTTTAATTGAAATAAATGATTTGAGTTTGAGTTTGACTGTGCTGAAGAAAGAAGACTCAGTAAAATTGCAAACTGAAATCGATAAAGTGTCCGGATGGTGTATCGAAAACCACATGCTTTTGAATGTTAATAAATGTAGGTAAGCATATAAAATTTACTAGAAAAATACATCCAACTGATGCAATTTACTCAATTGGTAATGTACCCCTAGAAGAAGTGTCTTGTATTCGCGACTTAGGCGTATTGATAATATAGCTCAGGAAGCCTCGCGTCAGGTTTTGTAGCGCGACAACTGCATAGTGCGCAGTGTGTTGGAGTATGGAAGCCAAGTTTGGAATCCTACTTATGATGTCTACTCTAGTAAATTAGAGCGAATTCAAAAACGGTTTTTGTACCAACTATCTTATGTTAATAACCAGTGTAGAAACCTCAACTCCTATGTATCAAAGTTAGAATACTTCGCTATGATCACTTTATGCTCTAGAAGAAAAGCTGCGGATATCGTATACTTGTATAAATTGATCAACGCCCACGTAGATTGTGAAAGTTTGCTGGAGAGAATTCAACTTGCTGTTCCACGCCAGAGCAGTCGTTTATGCAATAGGCGTACATTTGTGATGCCTAACTGCAGAACAAATATAAAACAACACGCTCCATTTTATAGAATGCTTTCCAGCTACAACGGTATGAGGCAGCATTTTGATATTTTCTCCGGGACCTTATTATCTGCCAAACGTAAGATTAAGATGTGCCTGTGCAACCAATCGACAATTGGTTGCACAGACCAATCGAATAATAATAATTAGTCGAATGGAAACTTTTAATTTAATTTGTTATATTTTAACTAATTTTATCTAGATCACACATTGTTCACGCTGTGTTCACTATTTTAGGGCATGCAATGTTGTTTGTGTTATTTTTATTTATTCCTAATGTATTAGTTTTATTGTATTGCCCGATTTGTGAACCAATAAATACTTATAAACTGACTTAAAAAATCTAATTTAAGGCTCGTACACACTGTCGCGACGTGACAGCACGACACAAGGGCACCGCGTGTTGCTTGAAGTGGGGGTGTGTCATAAATTAATAAAGCTGCAGAATGTAAGATCGCGATATGTGAGTATCTAGAACTTGAAGTGATTAGTGCACGCGTAGGTGACTCACTGACCACAGTGCAGGCGTTGGCGTCGCCCCCGGGTGGCTCGCGCTGGCGGCGCGGGTCCGGCGGAGCGATAGCGTCGCGGACCAGGTCGATGGTCTGGCGGAGCGCCGTGGGGGCTGCCCAGCACGAGTCACGCAGTTCGGCGCCCAGGCGCAGGCGCGGTAGCAGCCGGGCGTCCGCGTTGATGGCGTCCAGCGCCAACAAAGTCGCCTCCACGCGCTGGATGCCGTAGTGCTCGCGCACGGCACCGCATGTAGCACCCGCGCGCGCTTCCGCCGGCGCGCCGTGCACGGCGAATAGCGCGCCGAACCGCACCGCTCCCCCAACTAGCGCACGGTCCTTCGCGCACACCCACGCCACGGCACTGAAGGCAGTGATAGCACATGGCAGCGCACGCATAACGCTACTGCCGCTGACTACGGCACGTCATAGAATGCCGTTCGGAACTAGTTTGAAACAATACTAAAGTTGCACTTGCGCGCTAACCATCGCCACCGAAACAGACTCTCACAGATTATTGCAAAGCCTCAAGCTAAGTTCTGTCAAAAATTAAAATTCAAAAATAATTATCTGAGATAATATTGATTATTATGTAATGAAACAACTTACTTAGAGTAGAAACAATAATTTTATAAAGTTTCAAATTTTTACAATCACTATAGCCATTAGATATACACATTTCAACGGATGTGTCCGTATGGATTGTGGATGCCTCTCAAACGCAGATACTACTTATATTTAGTAGTAAATTCGCCGATTTTGTAGGCCCGATCCTGGAAATTGTATGCAAACCCATCTAAAGTTATAGGACGTTTAAGGTGGCTCCTCAATTCAGTTGTCTGGATTGAGGAGCCACCTTAGAACTCTAAAACTAACCGATGATAAAAAAAATGATTTATTTGGAATATGTAATCTGTACAAAAAAATCGGTATTGTGTGGCTGAATTCGAAATAATTACAATGCTTTGATGTGTCATAAAATATGTATTTTTTTATTTATTTTAAACATGGCACTAATATTTTTTTTTCGCCATCTTCTATATTTTTACAGTCAATGGCTTCGAAAATACCATAATCGATATAAAAAAAGTTAACAACCCTAATTCTTACATAAAAAAATAGGCTAATCCTCTGTTAATTTTTAAATTATTATTTGTGTGCATTATTTAACTACTGGTTGCTAAAGAAAGATTCATGTGCAAATAAACTGTTGATCACAATTGGAATTATTTGTGGTCACCTTAAACACTTAGTTGGGAATTTTTAAATTATGTATTTATGTTGAAACACTGGGTTGGTTTCAATCTGTTGGTGTACCCTATGTTGCGAAATAAAATTCTTTGGAACTGTGACATAACTCCAATGCATGCGAGGAACTGCTTGCCTGTTATGAGCTTCGAATTTGGTGAGATCGATCCATTCCATGGTTAAAGAAATTTAATTCTCAATAAGAAGTTACAAAGATTTAACTTAAAATACTATAGTACTATAACAATTATAACAACTTTGACACACAAACTAAGCAGCTATTGTTTTAATATATAGCAAATCATATATGTACGTAATAACTTTTTCAAACTCAACGCATTTATTTCAAATAAACCATTTACAGGCACTTTTGAATTGTCAAGGAGTCGGTCAGTCAGAAATATGAAGCTAGTTGCCCATTCCAAAGCGTAGTACTTAAGGACAAGAAAGGGCAACAAATTCTATGGACACTCTTTAAAAAAATAGTCTTTCAGATAAAATTTATAAACAATCAAAAAGGTTACACTAGACAAATAAATTGTATGTTGAGTAGCATAACTCTTAGTTTCTAAAGAACAATGCCCACTTCCCATTTATTTCAAAACCTGTTAATAAAATAAGGTATAGTAGAAACACTACCTGTAAAATTAGAAAATAATGTCATGTGGTCATTTTCACAATTGAAAAGCTACGAAGTCCAAAAATATTAATGGTACTTTTTAGGTTAGGATTTGCCGTTATAAAGAAATAAGTGTGCTAGAACGAATTATTTAACACTCGAAGTTTAGTCTAAAATAGTAATACTTACTTAATAATACATATCTATGTTCTAAATGTCTTTTTTACTTTGTGAATTCCTTAAAACCAGCTGCCCTTATGTCACTGATTAGACTCTCGATGATTGTCAATTTATATTGAGTGTCGAGCATTAAATGTCAAACGTCAAAAAATACGTTTTCAATCGTCCTAACTCAATTACATATTGCATGATTCATTTAGGTTAGGTTAGGTTAGGTTAGGCTCCACTCTGCCAGAGCTCAGGATCTCTTGCTCCAGAGCATGGCAGAGTGGTCGATTCACGTGGCCGTGGTCGCCGAGCCGTACTGGGTCCCGCCCAGGGATAACTGGGTGGGAGATCTGGATGGTTTGGTGGCCATCATTGGCGGGGCTCTCGTCAGCCCGTCTCGGGGGCACGGCTGGGTAGCCGCCCTCGCAGATGGCGTTGGCGTCGTTGGGGCGTATTTTTCGCCCAACAAGAGTCTCGCCGACTTCGAGAGGTTCCTTGTCGAGTTGGGTGCCGTCGTGGGCCAGCTCCATCCTCGCCCGGTGCTGTTGCTCGGGGATCTCAACGCCAAGTCTGCGGCGTGGGGATCCCCGGTGACCGATGCTAAGGGTGAGGCACTGGAGGAGTGGGCGATCACGACTGGCCTGGTCGTCCTGAACCGGGGCTCGGTCTACACGTGCGTGCGGCAGCGGGGCGGGTCCATAGTGGACGTGTCGTTCGCAAGCCCTGCTGTCGCGAGCCGTGTCCGCGACTGGCGTGTCGCCGCGGAGGTGGAGACGTTGTCGGATCACCGATATATCCGATTCGACGTCTCCGCCCAGACCGCTGGCGGCCGCAGGACATCAGTCCCGCGTTCGGACGGCCCGCGCTGGGCGCGTAAGCGCATCGACAGGGAGCTTCTCGAGGAGGCAGCCATTGCTCAGGCCTGGTTCCGGGGGTCGGCAACGACCGGACCCGATGACGTCGAGCTGGAGGCGCTGTGGTTCCGCGGGGCAATGACGCAGATATGCGACGCGTCCATGCCCCGCGCCCACGCACAGGGTGCAAGGCGCCAGGTGTACTGGTGGTCCGCCGAGATCGCGCAGCTGCGCGTCGCATGCGTGGCGGTGAGACGCCGGTACACCCGCTACCGGAGGAGACGTCGTCGGGTACCCGAGGAGGAGGCCGCGCTGTACGAGGTGTACCGCGCGGCAAAGCAGACTCTGTGGCTGGCCATCGACGAGGCGAGGACGCGATCCCGGGAGAGGATGTTGGAGACTCTGGACGGGGATCCGTGGGGGCGCCCGTATAAAGCGGTTCGAGGGCAACTTCGAGCCGCGGCGCCCCCACTTACGGAGAGTCTCCAACCCGAGCTGCTGGAGGAAGTTGTAGCAGCCCTCTTCCCGGTGAGAGCGGAGCATGTTCCGCCGCCGATGGCTTTGCCCGCAGCCGCAGAGTCTGAAGAGGAGGACGAGGAGAACGCCATCAGCGTCCCAGAGGTGACACAGGCAGAGATGAGGGCGGCCGTGATGCGGCTCCGGGCCAAGAACGTGGCTCCGGGGCCCGACGGAATTCACGGCCTGGCTTTGGCCCTCTCTCTGAAGGAGTTGGAGCCCCAACTGAGAGGACTCTACACAGCGTGCCTTGAGCGGGGCCAGTTTCCCAGTCTGTGGAAGATTGGACGTCTGGTCCTGCTCAGGAAGGCGGGGCGCCCTGCCGACTCGCCGTCTGCGTACCGGCCCATAGTGCTGCTCGACGAGGTGGGCAAGCTGTTCGAGCGCATACTCGCAGCCCGCCTCGTCGGCCACTTGTGCAGAGAGGGGCCGGACCTGGACGAGAGCCAGTTCGGCTTTCGGCATGGGCGCTCTACCATCCACGCTGTGTCGAGGGTGAGAGTCCTGGCGGAGGAAACAGTGTCCCGGGGCGGGGTGGTGGTGGCGGTGTCCTTGGACATCTCCAACGCCTTCAACACCCTGCCCTGGAGCTGCATACGGGAGGCACTACGTTATCATCGGGTGCCTCTCTACCTCCGCCGCATCGTTGGGGCTTATCTGGCGGGGAGGTGTGTCACCTACATGGGACGAGATGGCGGAAACCAGCGCCAAGTGTCGTGCGGTGTTCCACAGGGATCGGTCGTGGGACCGCTCCTGTGGAACATCGGGTACGACTGGGTGCTGAGGGGCGAGCTCCCGCCGGGCGCGGACCTGACGTGTTACGCAGACGACACGCTGGTCACGGCCCGGGGGAGTTCGCACAGGGAGGCAGCGTTGCTCGCGACGGCGGCGGTCTCACTCACGGTGAGCCGCATACGGCGCCTCGGCCTGGAGGTGGCCCTCAACAAGTCGGAGGCCATGGTGTTTCATGGCCCCCGGCGGGCGCCGCCGGCCGGATCACACATTGTGGTCGGGGGGGTCCGGATCGCTGTCGAGCCCACCATGAAATATCTGGGATTGGTGCTCGACAGCCGGTGGGACTTCGGACCCCACTTCCGGCGGCTGGCGCCCAAGTTGTTGGGCGCGGCCGGGGCGCTGGCAACGCTGCTTCCCAATCTGGGGGGCCCGAGCGCCGCCTGTAGGCGGCTCTATATGGGGATCGTGCGATCCATGGCGCTCTACGGAGCGCCGATCTGGGCGTCTGACCTGACGGCCGGCAGCATAGCTGTCCTGCGCAAGCCGCAGCGGGCTATGGCCGTCAGAGTCATTCGGGGGTATCGCACGATCTCCTGCGAGGCGGGTTGTGCACTGGCCGGATCACCGCCCTGGGACCTGGAGGCGAAGGTGCTCGCGTCACTGTACCGGTGGCGCGAGGCAGCGCGGGAGCGGGGCGAGCGACCGATGCAGCAACATATCGAGCAGCATCGGTTGCAGCTCCGCGAGGTCCTGGTGGCGGAATGGCGGGTGAGGCTGTCACGCCCTACCGCCGGCCTCAGCACCATCGAGGCGATCCGGCCAGTGCTCGACCGCTGGCTCGGGAGAAGGCACGGCTCCCTGTCGTTTCGGGCGACGCAGGTGCTCTCGGGGCATGGTTGCTTCGGGAAGTACCTGTGTCGCATAAACAGGGAGCCGGACGCCCGGTGTCACCACTGCGTCGACTGCCGGGAGGACACGGCGTGGCACACGCTGGCAGAGTGTGCCGCTTGGGAGGAGCCGCGCCGTGCCCTCATAACTGAAGTAGGCAATGACCTGTCGCTGCCGGCCGTCGTGAACGCGATGGTCGGCGGCGCAGAGTCCTGGGACGCAGTGGTCTCCTTTTGCGAAACGGTCATCTCGCAGAAGGAGGCTGCGGAAAGGGAGAGAGAGATCTCGACTCTCGACCCGGCCCGCAGCAGACGCACCGGGCGTCGGAGGAGGGCGGACAACGCCCTCTTCCGGCCCCCCTAAATGGGTCCAGGGGCGACGGATTCGGGGACATCCGTCGCCCCCCAACATCAAGACCCGAGAAGGCGGCGCGCGTAGTGTTCCTCGCGCGCCGACCACAGACGTTGCGGGGGGAGTACACCTCACTCCCCCCGCCCGAGACGGGGCCCGCGCAAGCGGGCCGGCACCAGCCGGGGTTGTGGAAGAATAATGTGTTCCCGCGACCCCGGCGTAGGTGTGAGAAGGAACACCGGGGTGGTTTTTAGTCAGTAAGAGTCTGACAGACCCCTCCGCCCGCCCCAGGGCGGAGGACATCCATGAGGATTTTCCACCCCGGGAACAAAAAAAAAAAAAAAAAAAAAAGGTTAGGTTAGGCTATTGGTGGCGCGCGGAGGCGGTCCAGCGGGGCGAGCGCCTGGTGCCTCGACAGGTTGAGGCACGCAGGGCAGAGCTCCGCCAGGTCCTAGTGGCGGAGTGGCGGACGCGCTTAGCGCAACCCACGGCGGGGCACGCCGCTGTAGCGGCGGTAAGGCCCGTTCTAGAGGAGTGGCTCAATAGGAGCCACGGCGCCCTCGGCTTCCGGCTGACGCAGGTGCTTACCGGACACGGGTGCTTTGGGAAGTACCTGTGTCGCATAGGCCGGGAGCCGACGTCCCAGTGCCACCATTGTGGTGATTGCCGCGACGATACGGCGCTGCATACGTTGGCGGAGTGCCCAGCTTGGGCCGAGCAGCGCCGTGACTTGGTCGCGGCCGTAGGTGTTGCGGGAAACCTCTCGCTTCCGGCTGTTGTGTCTACCATGGTCGGGAGCGAGTCGGGGTGGAGTGCCGTCGCCACCTTTTGCGAGGCCGTGATGCTCGCAAAGGAGGCGGCGGAGAGGGAGAGAGAGGCTGCCTCCTCTCTCCCCTCCCGCAGCAGACGCACTGGGCGTCGTAGGGTGGCCGACTTCCGGCCACCGTAGGGCGCGGCCTGCGGACGGCAGACTCGGGGCGTCTTGTCGTCCGATCAGCAGCAGGCCTCGAGGCGGCGGCGTGTTGTTCCGCGCGCGCCTCATAGTGGAGTCCTGCGGCCGGGGTGACGGCCGCAGTGGGTGACGGGGCCCGCCTGACCATCTGGCGGGCCATACCCGTCGGGGGGTAGCGACGAATGCTTCGGCGATACCCGCCCCTCCGACACACGGGTACATGAGGAACACGGGTTGGTTTTTAGTCAGTAAGAGTCTGACAGTCCCCTTCGCCCTTCCCCCAGGGCGGAGGGACTCCATGAGGATTTTCCAACCCGTCACCAAAAAAAAAAAAAAAGGTTAGGTTAGGTTGGGGTGGGGTGCGAGCAGAAGACCTCCCCGTGCGCTCGGCTGCTGGTCCTTTGCGGATACGTCCGGGGGGAAGAGCAGTCGCTGGGCCTGGTGCACCCTGGGTCACGGACAATAATCTCTTCGCGGGGGGTAGGGTAGAGGAGTATTATTGTCCGGAGCTAACTTCTGCAGGAGGGGTCGCTCCTGACCAGTCGACGTAGTCGATTAGGCGTGGACGCGACCAGACCCGCTTGGGTGCAGGCGCATCTAAGCGTGGTTCGTTTGTCTCCTCATTCATTGAGGAGCAAACCTTTCGACGGGTCCGCTGAGTCGGCTCGGCCGGACAGCGGACGGAGGCATGCTTCAATGCCGCCGTCGGGGGGCTTGGCTTAACCGCCCGGCCCCAGAGGAAGGACACCTCTAAGATAAAAAACCACCCAATCCCAAGTTTTGGGAGCGCGGCGAGGGGATGAATGGCCGTAGGGGGTACGGTCGTTAGCGCTCCCACCTGCTGGTACCTGCCGCCCCCAGCAGTATGTAGGCTTACCCGGGCAATTAAGCCTCTGCCCGGTGTTGACCTTTAGTTGCTTTATACTCGTGGGAATAACATGGAAGATTTAATTAATAAAAACAAAAATGACGTAGTGGGAGTAAAAGTACCTCTGGTACAAATTGAGCGGATGGGCGTACTGTCGGGTTCCGACAGCGCGACCAGTATTATGAGTGTGGCGAGCGCGGGGAGCGTAAAAACAAAATGTTTACGCAAACGCTCGAAAAAGGATGCAGACTCAGGGTCGGACTCGGCCCTGAGCGATACAACGATGCCGCCCCCCCCCAAGGTCGGTGCCAAAAAAGGAGGGAGAGGTAGGCCAGCTACTACCGGCAAATATGCCGGTATCGGCCTATCCAGGCGTGAGGCTGCGGCTGCAATGAAGGCCGCAGCACTCACTGAAAAACTCGAGGAGGACGAGCGGCAGATTGCGGCTCTGACGAAAAGGGTGACGGAAGGGAGAGTCACTCGCCAGTCGGAGTCGTCGTCTGCCGTCTCTAATATAGGAGGCGAGTCAGAAGAGCTACCTGCCTCTGACCTACATCAAAAAATGGCTGACGCGGTTGCGGTCATTAAAAGGGTGAGCAAGGTCTCGAAGGGCCTTAGCGGCTGCAGCCAGAAGGCACTAAAAGAGGCCACGGCCTCCATTCTGGGAAGTGCTCAGGTGCTTTTGACCCGCACCACAACGGAAGAGACGGCGCTGCTGCGGGCCCAGAACGCAAAGCTCGCAGCACAAATGGCGGAGCTCCGCAAGGAGCACGAGGAGATAAAGGCGGAGATGGCCAACTTCCGCCGCGAGCACCTCAGGCGGGAGGTGGGCCTTCCACCCGCATCGCCGCAACCGCAACCGCAGTCGCCGTCACAGCCGTCGAAGCAGCAGCCGTCACAGGAGACGGAGTTGACTCGCCTGATCCGTCAGGAGATGGCGAGTTTCAACGCGCGTTTCTCGGTGCTTGAGGGGAGGATTCTACGTCCCCCCCTAGCTGCAGACCAACGCAGCACACCAGCGCCGACATATGCGGAGAAAGCCGCAGCGCCCCGTGCCGACCAAACGACACAAGCGGGCACACAGAAAAGGACTGTTCCAACTGCCGCCTCGCAAAAGAAATCTGCGGGGCCTAAACCAAATGGGCAGTTGGAAAAGGAGGCGAAACTGGCCAAAAAGGCAGGTGCTACGGCTGCTCCGCCTGCACAAACTGCCAGGCCAGAAACGCGCGAATCCGCCACTAGACCTGAGGCGGAGTGGACGAGGGCGGGCGCCGCCAAAAAATCTAAAAAAGCGCGCCAGCGGGCCAAAAAGAAGGCCCAGAAAGAAGAAGCGGTGGCCAAGCGCCAGACCGTGAGGCTCAGTACCCCCCGCTCTACAGCAGTGGTTCTTACCCTGCAGCCAGGGGCGGAGGAGCGTGGCCTCACATATGCCGGGATCCTGGCAAAGGCGAAAGCCGAGATTTCGCTGGGTGATCTCGGTATAGCGGGCCTCCGGTGCAAAACAACTGCTACCGGCGGTCGCCTACTCGAAATACCGGGAACCACTAGTGGTCCCAAAGCAGACGCCCTCGCCGACAAACTCAGGGCGTCTCTAGGCCCGGACGATGTAAGAGTGTCCAGGCCAACCAAGTGCGCGGATCTGCGAATTTCGGGCCTGGACGACTCCGTCACAACTGAAGAGGTCGCCGCTGCCATCTCCAAGGCCGGAGGTTGCCCGCCGGATCAAGTCAAGGCGGGCACTATACGCCGGGGTGTCTTCGGTCTCGGGACAATTGTTGTCAGCTGTCCCGTAGCGGCGGCCAACAAGATCAACAACAAACGGCTTCTGGTGGGATGGGTCTCGGCGCAGGTCGCGCTCCTAGCGCCCAGGCCCTATCGGTGCTACCGCTGCTTGGAAGGAGGACATGCGGGGGCACGGTGCACCGCTGGGGTGGACCGCAGCCAAATGTGCTTCCGCTGTGGTCAGCCCGGTCACAAGGCTGGCACTTGCACTGCCACGCCGCACTGCGTCATCTGTGCGGCATCTGGCAAGCCAGCCGACCATACGACCGGGTCAAAGGCCTGCGCCAGGCCCAAGAAGAACAATGCCAGGAGACAGCCGGCTCATCCGCCGGCTAGTATCACGGATGTAACGAAGAAGGCAACCAGCTCCTCGCAGCCAGTTCACCCGCTGGTTGCGGCAGAACATCCGCCGAGGGCTGGGGAGGAGACAACGGCCATGGACACACAATAATGGCCCTACGTCGTCTCCTCCAAGCCAACATAAACCACTGCGCCAGGGCTCAGGATCTCTTGCTCCAGAGCATGGCGCAGTGGTCAATCGATGTGGCAGTTGTCGCCGAGCCGTATTTTGTGCCACCCAGGGATGACTGGGTGTGCGACACAAACCGCTCGGTGGCACTGATTATGAGGTCTGCCGCCGACACCCTTCCCTTCGAGGCCGTCACCCGAGGGCGGGGCTATGTCGCGGCAATTTGGGGTAACGTCATGATCGTGGGGGTGTACTTCGCCCCCAGCCTTTCTCTCGCCGACATGGAGGAGATAATATTGGAGTTGGGCACAGTCGTCAGTCGTAGCCGTCCTCTTCCCGTGATCGTCCTGGGGGACTTCAATGCCAAATCTACGGCTTGGGGTTCTCCGGCTACGAATGCGCGGGGAGAGTTAGTGGAGGAGTGGGCGGTCGAGCAGGGCCTGCTTCTCCTGAACCGGGGATCCGTGCAGACGTGCGTGCGGCAGTGGGGTGGGTCTATAGTGGACCTGTCGTTCGCTAGCCCCGCTCTCGCGCGCACTGTCCAGGACTGGCACGTCCTGGAGGAGGTGGAGACGCTGTCCGATCATCGATACATTCGATTCAGCGTCTCCGCCCAGACCTCGGTTGGGCCGGTCCAAGCGGCCCCGGTGGGCGTTGGAGACGGCCCGCGTTGGGCACTGAAGCGGCTGGACAGGGAGGCTCTCTTGGAGGCCTCTATCGTCAAGGCCTGGTTGGACTCTCCAAGCAGGCCAACCGACATCGACGAGGAGGCGGAGTGGTTCCGGGAGAGCATGTCGCACATCTGTGACGCTGGCATGCCCCGAGTCCAGCCGTTACCATCCAGGCGCCAAGTGTACTGGTGGTCGCAGTCGATTGCGCATTTGCGCATTGCTTGTGTGCAGGAGCGACGCCAGTATGCAAGGTGCCGAAGAAGAAGACGTCGCCGCCGCCCCTTTACAGCGGCGGCCGAACAAGAAGAGGCGGAACTATACGACCGATATAGAGAAGCGAAGAGCGCCCTCCAGCTGGCCATTGGCCGGGCAAAGGCCCAGGCCAACGAAGAGCTGCTGGAGACTCTGGACCGAGAGCCGTGGGGACGCCCCTACCTTATGGTACGGGGCAAGCTGCGCCAATGGGCTCCCCCATTGTCCCGGAGTCTCCAGCCACAGCTGCTGGAGGAGGTGGTGTGTGCGTTGTTTCCGTCGAGACCCGAGCACGCACCACCGGCTATGGTTCCGCCTCGCAATGTGCCCGACGCGGAAGACGATACTGACGACGACGTGCCCGAAGTGACCCGGGTAGAGTTGAGAGTGGCGGTGGCTCGCATCAGGAACACCGCCCCAGGGCCCGACGGCATTCCAGGCCGTGCATGGGTCCTGGCCATGAAGGCTCTCGGGCCCCGACTAGTGGACTTCTTGAGCGCATGTTTGGAGCGGGGCCAGTTTCCAAGCCGGTGGAAGACCGGAAAGCTAGTCCTGCTCAAGAAGGAGGGGCGCCCCGCAGACTCACCATCTGCGTACAGGCCAATCGTGTTGCTGGACGAGGTGTGTAAGATCTTTGAGCGAATCATCGCCAATCGCCTCGTCCGGCACATGACCAGGGTGGGTCCGGATTTGGCGGACAACCAATTTGGTTTCCGCCAGGGGCGCTCCACGACGGATGCAATCATGCGCGTGAGGGTCCTCGCGGAGGAGGCAGTCGCCCGGGGTGAGGTGGTCCTGGCGGTGTCGCTCGACATCGCCAACGCTTTCAACACCTTGCCCTGGAGTACCATCCGAGAGGCACTCCGGTACCACGGGGTGCCGCGCTACCTCCAACGCATTGTCGGGGCCTATTTGTCGGAAAGATCGGTGGTGTACCCGGGTCGAGAAGGATGGGGTCGGCGAGAGACGTCGTGCGGCGTTCCGCAGGGTTCGGTGTTGGGGCCGACCCTGTGGAACGTAGGGTACGACTGGGCTCTGCGCGGTGCGCTTCTCCACGGCGTCGGCGTCATTTGTTACGCCGACGATACGCTAGTTACAGCGCGTGGGAAGTCGTACCGGCAGGCGGTCATACGCGCGACTGCTGGTGTCGCGCACGTCGTGGGTAGGATCCGGCGGCTGGGCTTAGAGGTGGCATTGCACAAGTCTGAGGCCCTGTGTTTTCACGGGCCGAGGATGAAGCCGCCTCCGGGGTCCAGCATCATAGTAGGAGGGGTCTCCATCGCTGTCGAGTCGACGATGAAGTACCTTGGACTCGTCCTCGACAGTCGGTGGAGTTTCGGGCCGCACTTTACACGGCTCGCCCCCCGGTTGTTGGGCGCCGCTTCTGCGCTCTCGCGCTTGCTGCCCAATCTGGGGGGGCCCAACTCCTCATGTCGGATGCTCTACATGGGGGTCGTACGGTCGATGGCGCTATACGCCGCGCCAGTGTGGGCGGACGCCCTGACGGCCCGCAACAACGTCGCCGCGCTGCGAAGGCCGCAGCGCGCGATGGCCGTCAGGATCGTGAGGGGATACCGTACGATCTCCTTTGAGGCAGCGAGCATCCTAGCCGGATCCCCGCCCTGGGACCTCGACGCAAAGCTCCACGCGTCGCTCTATTGGTGGCGCGCGGAGGCGGTCCAGCGGGGCGAGCGCCTGGTGCCTCGACAGGTTGAGGCACGCAGGGCAGAGCTCCGCCAGGTCCTAGTGGCGGAGTGGCGGACGCGCTTAGCGCAACCCACGGCGGGGCACGCCGCTGTAGCGGCGGTAAGGCCCGTTCTAGAGGAGTGGCTCAATAGGAGCCACGGCGCCCTCGGCTTCCGGCTGACGCAGGTGCTTACCGGACACGGGTGCTTTGGGAAGTACCTGTGTCGCATAGGCCGGGAGCCGACGTCCCAGTGCCACCATTGTGGTGATTGCCGCGACGATACGGCGCTGCATACGTTGGCGGAGTGCCCAGCTTGGGCCGAGCAGCGCCGTGACTTGGTCGCGGCCGTAGGTGTTGCGGGAAACCTCTCGCTTCCGGCTGTTGTGTCTACCATGGTCGGGAGCGAGTCTGGGTGGAGTGCCGTCGCCACCTTTTGCGAGGCCGTGATGCTCGCAAAGGAGGCGGCGGAGAGGGAGAGAGAGGCTGCCTCCTCTCTCCCCTCCCGCAGCAGACGCACTGGGCGTCGTAGGGTGGCCGACTTGCGGCCACCGTAGGGCGCGGCCTGCGGACGGCAGACTCGGGGCGTCTTGTCGTCCGATCAGCAGCAGGCCTCGAGGCGGCGGCGTGTTGTTCCGCGCGCGCCTCATAGTGGAGTCCTGCGGCCGGGGTGACGGCCGCAGTGGGTGACGGGGCCCGCCTGACCATCTGGCGGGCCAATACCCGTCGGGGGGTAGCGACGAATGCTTCGGCGATACCCGCCCCTCCGACACACGGGAACTTGAGGAACACGGGTTGGTTTTTAGTCAGTAAGAGTCTGACAGTCCCCTTCGCCCTTCCCCCAGGGCGGAGGGACTCCATGAGGATTTTCCAACCCGTCACCAAAAAAAAAAAAAAAAAAAGGTTAGGTTGGGGTGCGAGCAGAAGACCTCCCCGTGCGCTCGGCGGCTGCTGGTCCTTTGCGGATACGTCCGGGGGGAAGAGCAGTCGCTGGGCCTGGTGCACCCTGGGTCACGGACAATAATCTCTTCGCGGGGGGTAGGGTAGAGGAGTATTATTGTCCGGAGCTAACTTCTGCAGGAGGGGTTGCTCCTGACCAGTCGACGTAGTCGATTAGGCGTGGACGCGACCAGACCCGCTTGGGTGCAGGCGCATCTAAGCGTGGTTCGTTTGTCTCCTCATTCATTGAGGAGCAAACCTTTCGACGGGTCCGCTGAGTCGGCTCGGCCGGACAGCGGACGGAGGCATGCTTCAATGCCGCCGTCGGGGGGCTTGGCTTAACCGCCCGGCCCCAGAGGAAGGACACCTCTAAGATAAAAAACCACCCAATCCCAAGTTTTGGGAGCGCGGCGAGGGGATGAATGGCCGTAGGGGGTACGGTCGTTAGCGCTCCCACCTGCTGGTACCTGCCGCCCCCAGCAGTATGTAGGCTTACCCGGGAAATTAAGCCTCTGCCCGGTGTTGACCTTTAGTTGCTTTATACTCGTGGGAATAACATGGAAGATTTAATTAATAAAAACAAAAATGACGTAGTGGGAGTAAAAGTACCTCTGGTACAAATTGAGCGGATGGGCGTACTGTCGGGTTCCGACAGCGCGACCAGTATTATGAGTGTGGCGAGCGCGGGGAGCGTAAAAACAAAATGTTTACGCAAACGCTCGAAAAAGGATGCAGACTCAGGGTCGGACTCGGCCCTGAGCGATACAACGATGCCGCCCCCCCCCAAGGTCGGTGCCAAAAAAGGAGGGAGAGGTAGGCCAGCTACTACCGGCAAATATGCCGGTATCGGCCTATCCAGGCGTGAGGCTGCGGCTGCAATGAAGGCCGCAGCACTCACTGAAAAACTCGAGGAGGACGAGCGGCAGATTGCGGCTCTGACGAAAAGGGTGACGGAAGGGAGAGTCACTCGCCAGTCGGAGTCGTCGTCTGCCGTCTCTGATATAGGAGGCGAGTCAGAAGAGCTACCTGCCTCTGACTTACAACAAAGAATGGCTGACGCGGTTGCGGTAATTAAAAGGGTGAGCAAGGTCTCGAAGGGCCTTAGCGGCTGCAGCCAGAAGGCACTGAAAGAGGCCACGGCCTCCATTCTGGGAAGTGCTCAGGTGCTCTTGACCCGCACCACGACGGAAGAGACGGCGCTGCTGCGGGCCCAGAACGCAAAGCTCGCAGCACAAATGGTGGAGCTCCGCAAGGAGCACGAGGAGATAAAGGCGGAGATGGCCAACTTTCGCCGCGAGCACCTCAGGCGGGAGGTGGGCCTTCCAAATGAAACGCCGCAACCGCAACCGCAATTGTCGTCACAGCCGTCGAAGAAGCAGCAGCCGTCACAGGAGACGGAGTTGACTCGCCTGATCCGTCAGGAGATGGCGAGTTTCAACGCGCGTTTCTCGGTGCTTGAGGGGAGGATTCTACGTCCCCCCCTAGCTGCAGACCAACGCAGCATACCGGCGCCGACATATGCGGCCAAAGCCGCAGCGCCCCGTGCCGACCAAACGACTCAAGCGGGCACACTGAAGAGGACTGTTCCAACTGCCGCCTCGCAAAAGAAATCTGCGGGGCCTAAACCAAATGGGCAGTTGGAAAAGGAGGCGAAACTGGCCAAAAAGGCAGGTGCTACGGCTGCTCCGCCTGCACAAACTGCCAGGCCAGAAACGCGCGAACCCGCCACTAGACCTGAGGCGGAGTGGACGAAGGCGGGCGCCGCCAAAAAATCTAAAAAAGCGCGCCAGCGGGCCAAAAAGAAGGCCCAGGACGAAGCGGTGGCCAAGCGCCAGACCGTGAGGCTCAGTACCCCCCGCTCTACAGCTGTGGTTCTCACCCTGCAGCCTGGGGCGGAGGAGCGTGGCCTCACATATGCCGGGATCCTGGCAAAGGCGAAAGCCGAGATTTCGCTGAGCGATCTCGGTATAGCGGGCCTCCGGTGCAAAACAACTGCTACCGGCGGTCGACTACTTGAAGTATCGGGAAGCACTAGTGGTCCCAAAGCAGACGCCCTCGCCGACAAACTCAGGGCGTCTCTAGGCCCGGAGGATGTAAGAGTGTCCAGGCCAACCAAGTGCGCAGATCTGCGAATTTCGGGCCTGGACGACTCCGTCACACCTGAAGAGGTCGCCGCTGCCATCTCCAAGGCCGGAGGATGCCCGCCGGATCAAGTCAAGGCGGGCACGATACGCCGGGGTGTCTCCGGTCACGGGACAATTCTTGTCAGCTGTCCCGTAGCGGCGGCCAAAAAGATAAGCAATAAACGGCTTCTAGTGGGATGGGTCTCGGCGCAGGTCGCGCTCCTAGCGCCCAGGCCCTATCGGTGCTACCGTTGCTTAGAAGGAGGACATGCGGGGGCACGGTGCACCGCTGGGGTGGACCGCAGCCAAATGTGCTTCCGCTGTGGTCAGCCCGGTCACAAGGCTGGCACTTGCACTGCCACGCCGCACTGCGTCATCTGTGCGGCATCTGGAAAGCCAGCCGACCATACGACCGGGTCAAAGGCCTGCGCCAGCCCCAAGAAGAAAAATGCCAGGAGACAGCCGGCTCATCCGCCGGCCGGTATCACGGACGTCACTAAGGAGGCAACCAGCTCCTCGCAGCCAGTTCACCCGCTGGTTGCGGCAGAACATCCGCCGAGGGCTGGGGAGGAGGCAACGGCCATGGACACACAATAATGGCCCTACGTCGTCTCCTCCAAGCCAACATAAACCACTGCGCCAGGGCTCAGGATCTCTTGCTCCAGAGCATGGCGCAGTGGTCGATCGATGTGGCAGTTGTCGCCGAGCCGTATTTTGTGCCACCCAGGGATGACTGGGTGTGCGACACGAACCGCTCGGTGGCACTGATTATGAGGTCTGCCGCCGACACCCTTCCCTTCGAGGCCGTCACCCGAGGGCGGGGCTATGTCGCGGCAATTTGGGGAAATGTAATGATCGTGGGGGTGTACTTCGCCCCCAGCCTTTCTCTCGCCGACATGGAGGATAAAATCTTGGAGTTGGGCACAGTCGTCAGTCGTAGCCGTCCTCTTCCCGTGATCGTCCTGGGGGACTTCAATGCCAAATCTACGGCTTGGGGTTCTCCGGCTACGGATGCGCGGGGAGAGTTGGTGGAGGAGTGGGCGGTCGAGCAGGGCCTGCTTCTCCTGAACCGGGGGTCCGTGCAGACGTGCGTGCGGCAGCGGGGTGGGTCTATAGTGGACCTGTCGTTCGCCAGCCCCACTCTCGCGCGTACTGTCCAGGACTGGCACGTCCTGGAGGAGGTGGAGACGCTGTCTGATCATCGATACATTCGATTCAGCGTCTCCGCCCAGCGCGCATCTGTGACGCTGGCATGCCCCGAGTCCAGCCGTTACCATACAGGCGCCAAGTGTACTGGTGGTCGCAGTCGATTGCGCAGTTGCGCATTGCTTGTGTGCAGGAGCGACGCCAGTATGCAAGGTGCCGAAGAAGAAGACGTCGCCGCCGCCCCTTTACAGCGGTGGCCGAACAGGAAGAGGCGGAACTATACGATCGCTATAGAGAGTCGAAGAGCGCCCTCCAGCTGGCCATTGTCCGGGCAAAGGCCCAGGCCAACGAAGAGCTGCTGGAGACTCTGGACCGAGAGCCGTGGGGACGCCCCTACCTTATGGTACGGGGCAAGCTGCGCCAATGGGCTCCCCCATTGTCCCGGAGTCTCCAGCCACAGCTGCTGGAGGAGGTGGTGTGTGCGTTGTTTCCGTCGAGACCAGAGCACGCACCACCGGCTATGGTTCCGCCTCGCAATGTGCCCGACGCGGAAGACGACACTGACGACGACGTGCCCGAAGTGACCCGGGTAGAGTTGAGAGTGGCGGTGGCTCGCATCAGGAACACCGCCCCAGGGCCCGACGGCATTCCAGGCCGTGCATGGGTCCTGGCCATGAAGGCTCTCGGGCCCCGACTAGTGGACCTCTTAAGCGCATGTTTGGAGCGGGGCCAGTTTCCAAGCCGGTGGAAGACCGGAAAGCTGGTCCTGCTCAAGAAGGAGGGGCGCCCCGCAGACTCACCATCTGCGTACAGGCCAATCGTGTTGCTGGACGAGGTGTGTAAGATCTTTGAGCGAATCATCGCCAATCGCCTCGTCCGGCACATGACCAGGGTGGGTCCGGATTTGGCGGACAACCAATTTGGTTTCCGCCAGGGGCGCTCCACGACGGATGCGATCATGCGCGTGAGGGTCCTCGCGGAGGAGGCAGTCGCCCGGGGTGAGGTGGTCCTGGCGGTGTCGCTCGACATCGCCAACGCTTTCAACACCTTGCCCTGGAGTACCATCCGAGAGGCACTCCGGTACCACGGGGTGCCGCGCTACCTCCAACGCATTGTCGGGGCCTATTTGTCGGAAAGATCGGTGGTGTACCCGGGTCGAGAAGGATGGGGTCGGCGAGAGACGTCGTGCGGCGTTCCGCAGGGTTCGGTGTTGGGGCCGACCCTGTGGAACGTAGGGTACGACTGGGCTCTGCGCGGTGCGCTTCTCCACGGCGTCGGCGTCATTTGTTACGCCGACGATACGCTAGTTACAGCGCGTGGGAAGTCGTACCGGCAGGCGGTCATACGCGCGACTGCTGGTGTCGCGCACGTCGTGGGTAGGATCCGGCGGCTGGGCTTAGAGGTGGCATTGCACAAGTCTGAGGGGCCAGAAGGGCTCCGCTTCGGCCGACTCCCGGCCTGAGAATGGTGCAGAGGGGGGGATGGACTGCGCATAAATGGCGCTGTTCCGTCTCCTCCAGGGCAATATCAACCACTCTGCCAGAGCTCAGGATCTCTTGCTCCAGAGCATGGCAGAGTGGTCGATTCACGTGGCCGTGGTCGCCGAGCCGTACTGGGTCCCGCCCAGGGATAACTGGGTGGGAGATCTAGACGGTTTGGTGGCCATCATTGGCGGGGCTCTCGTCAGCCCGTCTCGGGGGCACGGCTGGGTAGCCGCCCTCGCAGATGGCGTTGGCATCGTTGGGGCGTATTTTTCGCCCAACAAGAGTCTCGCCGACTTCGAGAGGTTCCTTGTGGGAGTGACGTCACGGACGGAATACGGTTCACATCAGCTGTTCGTGTCAGCACTGATAAAAAGATAAAACATCACTGGATTCTTAGTAAAAGTCGTGTTCACATTAGCCTTGTAGTGTTCCATAAGTGTGTGATTATTTGCAAAGCAAATAAACCGCAGTTCGGCAGTGAAATTCGATAAGCAATTTCCAATTTTATTAACTTTTCTTAGCTTCGAAGTCACTTGCTCGTTTTTTTGTGCCACCGGTACCTCCAAAAAGTGTCACTTTCACAGGTTTTGACAATTATCAACCACAGATTGTGTATAAAAGTCAATGATTTATTGCGTAGCAGGTGCCATCTAGCGCCGCAATAAGAAAAAGGAAAAAGTGTGAGTGCTTTGCGCCATCTAGCTGCTCCGAGCCATACTAATATGGTGAAGTGTGCAGCTTGCGGAAGGTTTCTGTCTGCAAAAGGGGGCGCCACGTGTAACAACTCTGCGTGCCACAATCGATACCACCTCGCTTGCTTGTTGTTGCCGGATCCATCGCAGATAAGCAGCGACTGGCTGTGCCCTGAGTGTAGGGGAAAGTTGCCCAGGGGAGATAACAGCGCCACACCTGTCAAGGATCTGGGTAGTGGTCCCCCTGTAACACCTGCAGCAGCGCCGGCACTGGCAGTAGCCCCTGTTGAGATAGCGTCGCGAGCTGCAGCGGCTCCCCTTACGGCAGTGTCAGCAGCGGTAGCAGCTCCAGTTGCTGCAGAAATCCAAGGCGGCATGATCAGGTCACCAGTCGCGGTAACCAAACCCCCCCCGGTGGTGACAAAACCCCCCGCTGCGGTGACTAAACTCCCCGCTGCGGTGACTAAACCCCCCGCTGCGGTGTCCAAACCTCCCGCTGCGGTGGCTAAGGTAC
This sequence comes from Dasypolia templi, assembly GCA_963555695.1. Taxonomy (NCBI): domain Eukaryota; kingdom Metazoa; phylum Arthropoda; class Insecta; order Lepidoptera; family Noctuidae; genus Dasypolia; species Dasypolia templi. The sequence goes on along the minus strand of OY743148.1, from coordinate 192,261 downwards.
TGTGTCGGGCTGGGAGCGAGCAGAGTACCGATGGGGAGCCCTCGCCAGATACCCAGCTGACCCTCCGTGAGGAAATAAGGCTCTTCCGATCCGAGCTGCGGGAAGTCCGGGACGAAATGCGTGAATTTCGTCGAGAGATGGCCGGCCTGCACTCGTCGATGGGAGTCTGTACAGAGCGGGTCGACAGCCTGGAGGCTAGGATCGAGGCTCTTGAGGGTAGGCAAACTGTTGCGGTGTCGGACGGCAAAGTGGGCCGGCTGGAGCAGATACTGCAGCAGCTGCAGCTTGACCTGAACGACCGCGAACAGGAGTTGCTTGGCTCGGACTTGGAGATCGCCAACATCCCGGAGACTCCTGGTGAAAACGTGTTGCACACCGTTGGCCTGGTAGCGGCAACGCTTGGAGTGACTCTCGACCATCGGGACATAGTGTTCGCGCAACGGGTGGGCATGCGAGCGGAACGGGAGGTGCTGACGAGGTCTACGGGCAGCGCAAGTCCGGTCGGCGGAGCGAGCCCGGTGGGAGTAGCGGCGGCGACGGGGCGCGGGCGGCGCATCGTGGTGCGCCTGACGCGGCGTGCACTGCGCGACGACCTGCTGCAGAGCGCGCGCGTGCGGCGCGGGTCCAGCACCGCTGACATGGGACTCGCCGCACAACCGCGTCGCTTCTATCTCAATGAGAGGCTCACAAAATCCAACAGGCATTTGTTTTACCTTGTGCGTGAAGCTGGCAGCCGTCTCGGGTGGAGGTACACGTGGACGAAGTTCGGCCGCATTCTAGCTAAGCAGGGTGATGGCAAGCCTACCCACTGCATCCGCTCATAGCAAGATCTTGCGCGTGTTTTTGGTTGTGAGGTGTCTGCGGCAAAGGATGCCTGATTACTTTTTTTTATCTGTATTGTTATTACTTTGGTGTTTATGCTTGTCCTATGCGAGGTTGGCTATTTTCCTGTCTCAGTATAAGTTGGTTACTTCTGGTGGATCAGCTGCTCGTCCGATGCCTATTTATATTTATTTTATATGTGTCACACTTCCACTCTCATTTTTCACTTCTTCATTATTTATTATGATATATTTATTTTTACGGACTTTAGATACATTTTGGCTACCATTGTATATCTACACAATACTTACAATACTTCACTTTATATTACTACAAGATACACCCAGTGTTATGAATTTCATTATATTTAGGTCTCCAAATATTAGGCAGAACTCTACACTACATTATACCTCTGACGCTATCTACAACAAACATATTATTATATACATCTTTATTTACAAAAATGACTAAAGCAAGGAATCTTAAAGTTGGATTATTTAATGCGGGGTCACTCGGTTCGCGACATGAGGAGTTCCTTGTTGCTATGCATAACCTCTCGACAGATATCATGGCGATTAATGAGACCTGGCTCAGGCAGGGAGAGGAAGGTCGCGCGCCGACCGTGCCGGGCTACCGGCTGCGGCACGTGCCGCGCGCGCGCACGGTGCGCGGCGGGCGCGGGGGCGGCGTGGGCTTCTACGTGCGCCGCGGGGTGCGCGTGCGCGCCGTGCCGCACCCGCCAGCGCCGCAGGTCGAGCAAATGTGGCTCAGGCTTAACATTAATTCATGTTAAATTATCATCGGTACCGCATACAGGCCCCCGTGGCTTGATGTCAATGTCTTCCTGGATGCAATTACTGATTCTCTCTCCTCTTTTGCTAACGTGGACAAGGTTGTCCTGCTTGGTGACTTCAATATTAACGTCTTGAACCAAACTGACAACAAATCTAAACTACTAAACAATTTTATACATTGCTGCAAGCTAAGACAAGTTGTTACTGAGCCAACCCATTTCACAGATCACAGTGAAACTCTAATTGATGTTGTGTGCACTGACGCCCGTGTTTGGAGGGTCTCTGTATCACACATACCGGAGCTCGGTCACCACGCAATTATTTCTGTTGAATTAAATTTTAAACTAGAGAAGTCTGCTCCATACTGGATCACATATAGGCCACTTAAAGACATCCTTCCTGATTTTTTTAATGACGACTTAAATAAAATGGACTGGGAACATATTGAAAGTCTGGTCGATGTGAACTCCATGGTTGCAATGTTTAGTCAATATGTTTTGTCACTATTTGATTTACACGCTCCCCTTAAAAAAGTCTTAATAAAAGAGAAATCTTATCCCAGGATTACTGACACTGTCAGGGAAATGATGAAGCTGCGTGACAATTGCCATTTGAAGTCTAAAACAACAAAATCCGAACATCACATTAAATCCTATAAAGAATTAAAATACCTGGTTAGAGCTGCCTTTGACAGTGAGAAGTGCGCATATTTTAAAACATATATTAATAATAATATTAAGCAACCTAAGAAGTTATGGACCCATATTAAATCAACCATAGCCACCTCAAAAAAACCAGAGCCTAGTCTGCCACATTTCTGTAATAACCCTGATTCTATCAATCAACACTTTTTGAATGTACCTGGCAGTGGTAAAGTCGCTACTGCTGATTTAACTTTTTTTGAGCACCATAGACACAGTAACAGTCATTTCCAGCTTGAGCAGGTCCAGCAGGATGTGGTGCTGAGAATCTTGCGCGGTCTTAAGTCCAATACGCAGGGCTCTGACCATATTTCACTGGAGATGCTGATGTTGACACTTCCTCGAACACTTGCAGTTGTCACAGCTATCATCAACAGATCCATAGTCACCTCTTCTTTCCCCGATCTGTGGAAAATGGCAATAGTTAGACCAATCCCAAAGGTATCTAACCCCACTAGCGTGTCAGACCTCCGTCCGATAAGCCTACTGCCATGTCTATCTAAGATTTTAGAAAGGGTTGTCTCAGACCAGCTTAGGGATTATCTTGAGAACCAAAGCATTTTGCCACTGGCTCAATCCGGATTTCGTAGGGGCCACAGTACAGCAACAGCACTCCTAGATGTAGTTGGCAACATTATTGAAGCCAGAGATCAGGGCATGGGAACCCTGCTTGTCCTGCTAGATTTTTCGCGTGCTTTTGACTCTATTAATACCTCGCTTCTGCTATCCAAGCTGTCTTACTATGGGTGTGATGTGGAAACAGTAAAATGGTTTGAGAGTTACCTGAGAAATCGTTCACAGTTTGTCCAGGTGACATGCGACAGTAACGGAAATACCATGTCCTCTGGGCCGAAGCGCGTGGACAGGGGCGTACCGCAGGGATCGATCCTAGGCCCACTTCTCTTCATCCTTTACAGTGCTGACATCACTAACTGTCTGATCAATGCCAAGTTCCACCTCTATGCTGATGATCTGCAGTTATACCTTTCCTTCCGCTCCCAGGATACTGCTGAAACTGTAAAAAGAATAAATGACGATTTGGAAAGGATCTCTGCTTGGTCCAGAAGAAACTCCTTGGTCCTGAACCCTAGCAAATCCAAGTATATTGTAATGGGATCTAGGGATTTCCTGAACAAAATGCTTGCTTGCAACATAGATCTCGTGATTGATGGTTGTAGTGTGGAAAGGGTTCTGGAAGCCCGTAATCTGGGGGTAGTATTTGACGGGCAGCTTAATTTTGAAACTCATATCATGGAGGCCGTGCGCAACTGCTTCTACCGACTCAAGCTCTTATATCGTGTCCGTCCCTACATAAGTGTGGATATGCGTGTTATGCTGTGTGAGTCACTTGTACTATCTAAGCTGAACTATGCTGACACTGTGTATGGGGCGTGCATTCTCGGTAGAAGCGAAAAATTGATCCAGCGGGTGCAGAATGCTTGTGCAAGATTCTGCTACAATGTCCCACCGCGTTCCCACATCACTCCATTCTTGAATGAGGGTAATTTGATGAGAATGTCAGCACGTAGACAGCTTCACTTGGCTACCCTACTCTTTGGCACTATTCTCACAAATAAACCGGACTATTTATATAAGAAACTGTCTTGGTCGCGCGATGTTAACAAGATTAAAACTAGAGCATCTTCGTACCTCATGTTAGCCTCATCGCACAGAACTGCTGCATTTCGTGGTTGTTTCAAGTTCGCTGCCTCTCGTTGCTGGAACGACTTGCCACCTCCGTTTCGTGCTATAAAGACAGTTGGTACATTCAGAATCAAATTTAAACAGCACCTATTACAGCTTCAAAAAGATACCACACTTTGAACTTACCTTTGATCTACACGCAGCTGGCAATAGAGGCAAGCGATTGGCAGCGATTATTCGCTGAACAGTACAGGCGCAGATGTTGTTTCGCATTTTGTTTTTGTTTTATATTTTTCGTTGTTTGTCACTTGTGAATATTGGAATTCTGCCACTCATATCATTGGTTTTATCCTTATTTCTCCAAATGTAGTTGACTACTATAGAACACTTTTGTTTGTATTAATCACTATAATTATTGTAGCTTTATTTATTTAGCATTGTGTTTAAACAGCCGTAATGTTTTTAATTTTGTTTACCGGAGTTTCGGCGCCTGCGTCTCTGGTCTACTTGCTTGTCACATAGATGCCATAATGTCATGGAGCACTCTAGCCATAGAGTACCACAGACACTTGTGGCATAGACAAGTGGTTGATGTTACGTCGGGTGCTGACAAGCGGATAAAGTTATAAATATTTTATTTAGTGTATTATTTAAATATTTTATATAATTTGCACTTATTAATTTGCATTTATATTATTTATGTATTATTTGATCGATTAAATATTTCTGTATCTGTCCGTGACATCACAGTGGGCCCTATCAGAATACCAGCGCTGTGACACTTATTTTTAAGTGTGACAGCATTATGCTGAGATAGGGGCCTTTTAGCCTCGTACAGGACTTTGTTTTATTTTTTATTTTGGTGTTATTAATTTTCATGTTTTTATGAGTGTGTTTACTTAAGTTTGTGATACTGCGTATCACACAACGTACTGTATATTGTGTAAATGTGTATTCCTGTGCGAGTCCTAATAAATAGTTTTCTTTCTTTCTTTCTTTCTTTCTTGTCGAGTTGGGTGCCGTCGTGGGCCAGCTCCATCCTCGCCCGGTGCTGTTGCTCGGGGATCTCAACGCCAAGTCTGCGGCGTGGGGATCCCCGGTGACCGATGCTAAGGGTGAGGCATTGGAGGAGTGGGCGATCACCACTGGCCTGGTCGTCCTGAACCGGGGCTCGGTCTACACGTGCGTGCGGCAGCGGGGCGGGTCCATAGTGGACGTGTCGTTCGCAAGCCCTGCTGTCGCGAGCCGTGTCCGCGACTGGCGTGTCGCCGCGGAGGTGGAGACGTTGTCGGATCACCGATATATCCGATTCGACGTCTCCGCCCAGACCGCTGGCGGCCGCAGGACATCAGTCCCGCGTTCGGACGGCCCGCGCTGGGCGCGTAAGCGCATCGACAGGGAGCTTCTCGAGGAGGCAGCCATTGCTCAGGCCTGGTTCCGGGGGTCGGCAACGACCGGACCCGATGACGTCGAGCTGGAGGCGCTGTGGTTCCGCGGGGCAATGACGCAGATATGCGACGCGTCCATGCCCCGCGCCCACGCACAGGGTGCAAGGCGCCAGGTGTACTGGTGGTCCGCCGAGATCGCGCAGCTGCGCGTCGCATGCGTGGCGGTGAGACGCCGGTACACCCGCTACCGGAGGAGACGTCGTCGGGTACCCGAGGAGGAGGCCGCGCTGTACGAGGTGTACCGCGCGGCAAAGCAGACTCTGTGGCTGGCCATCGACGAGGCGAGGACGCGATCCGGGAGAGGATGTTGGAGACTCTGGACGGGGATCCGTGGGGGCGCCCGTATAAAGCGGTTCGAGGGCGACTTCGAGCCGCGGCGCCCCCACTTACGGAGAGTCTCCAACCCGAGCTGCTGGAGGAAGTTGTAGCAGCCCTCTTCCCGGTGAGAGCGGAGCATGTTCCGCCGCCGATGGCTTTGCCCGCAGCCGCAGAGTCTGAAGAGGAGGACGAGGAGAACGCCATCAGCGTCCCAGAGGTGACACAGGCAGAGATGAGGGCGGCCGTGATGCGGCTCCGGGCCAAGAACGTGGCACCGGGGCCCGACGGAATTCACGGCCTGGCTTTGGCCCTCTCTCTGAAGGAGTTGGAGCCCCAACTGAGTCGGGAGCAGCACCAGCAAGACCTGGAGGAGCGGGTTGCTGCCAAGGAGCAACGGGCGCGCGCTGTCCGGGCCAAGTCTGGGTACGGAGCGTCCCGCGTTCTGTACGCGGACCACTCACTGGCTGAGCTGGAGCGAATGGCTGAGGAGGACGAGGAGGAGATAGTGGAGATCGCCTCTAAGTCCTCCAACTTGAAAGGGACCTTCCAAAAGGCCCTTAAATGCAGGGCCGCGAGCATGCGTGGCATCGTAAAAGAGATGGTCCAGCGCAAGGCGAGCGACGAAACGCGGCAACTGCAGGCGAAGGTCGATCGCCTGCAATCGGAGGTGAGCCAGCTACATCAGAAGCTGGCTGAAGCCACGGCTCGGCCAGACCAAGCAGGAGGAAGACCTGCGGAAAGACCTGCGGAAAGACCTGCGGCAGAGGGCACCACCTCCAACCTTGAGGATATCATCCGCAAGGTCGTCATGGAGGAGAGGGCCTTCACAAGAGCCTGCGTAGCAGGCATTGAGGACCGGCTCTTGCCGGAGAAACGCCTCCGACCGCCGCTTGCGGCGGACAAGAGGCAATGTGAGCCGGGGCCGTCCTCCCAGGGGGAAGACGCATTTCTCCCGTCCACAACCCCGTCCAACCAGCATGGGTGGACCGAGGTTGCCGGGAGGGGCAAGGGCAAGGCCAAAAAGGCCAAAAAAGCCGCGACGGCCGTTCTTGCCGTGCCCGCCACAGCACGGCCTCATCCGGCGTGTCCCTCCTCAACAGGGGGGCGGTCCACACGTGTGTGCGGCAGCAGGGAGGGTCGGTGGTTGACGTCACGTTTGCCACCCCCGCGCTAGCCGCCCGCGTCGTGAATTGGCGGGTGGAGATGGTGGAGACCTTGTCGGACCACCGATACGTGCGGTTCGACATCTCCGCCCAGGGGAGGGTGGCCCGCTCGGGCAAATCTCCCTTCCCACGGTGGGCTCTCACCCGCCTGGACCGGGAGGCCGCTCAGGAGGCGGCCTTTCTCCAGGACTGGTTGTCGCCCCCTGTCGAGGTCCTGGACGTGGACACCGCAGCGGTTCAGCTCAGGAGGTCCCTGACCGAGGTGTGCAACTCCAGCATGCCTCGGTCTCGCTGTCCGCCTCCCCGTCGTGCCGTCTATTGGTGGACGGAGGAACTGGCGGGGCTCCGAGCCGCCTGCGTGTCGGCCAGAAGGGCCTTCACGCGGAGCCGACGACGCAGCGCCCGGAATCGGGAAAACGAGGACCGCCTCTACGCTTCTTACCAAGAGGCGAGGACGGTCCTCAAGTCGGCGATTGGCGCTGCCAAAGACTCGGCGAGGGCCGAGATGCTGGCAGGGCTCGACCGGGATCCTTATGGGAGACCGTACAAGGTGGCGCGGAACCAACTGCGCCCCTATGGTCCCCCATTGACGGAGACTCTCGAGCCGGCGTTGCTGGACGGGGTGGTCCGGTCCCTGTTTCCGCGCAGGACCGACTTTACCCCACCAACAATGGACCCTCCGCAAGGCGCAACTTCGCCGGAGGAGGAGGTCCCCCCGGTGACGGCGGAGGAATTGTACGCGGGGGTTCTCAGCCTCCGCGCGAAGAAGACGGCCCCTGGACCGGACGGCGTCCCTGCACGGGTGGTGGCCATTGCTGCCGCCCAAATGGAGGGCAGAATTCGGGACCTGTTCAGCGCGTGCTTTACGGCTGGCAGGTTCCCGAAACTGTGGAAGGAGGGGCAGCTGTGCCTCCTCCGAAAGGAGGGACGCCCGGTGGACTCCCCCTCGGCATACCGGCCCATCGTTCTGCTTGATGAGGTCGGTAAATTATTCGAGGGGATTGTCGCCTCCCGGCTCAATGGGCTGTTGCGGGGGGTGGGGCCAAATCTGTCGGACGCCCAATTCAGTTTTCGACGAGGGCGTTCGACGATAGACGCGCTGGCCCTACTCAAGGGTCAGGTGAAGGAGGCGGTGGAGGCGGGGGGCGGAGTGTTGGCGGTGTCATTCGACATAGCCAACGCCTTCAACTCCGTGCCCCACTCGACAATATTGGAGGCACTTCGGTATCACGGAGTGCCTCCAAGTCGTACATCGGGTACGACTGGGTGCTGAGGGGCGAGCTCCCGCCGGGCGCGGACCTGACGTGTTACGCGGACGACACGCTGGTCACGGCCCGGGGGAGTTCGCACAGGGAGGCAGCGTTGCTCGCGACGGCGGCGGTCTCACTCACGGTGAGCCGCATACGGCGCCTCGGCCTGGAGGTGGCCCTCAACAAGTCGGAGGCCATGGTGTTTCATGGCCCCCGGCGGGCGCCGCCGGCCGGATCACACATTGTGGTCGGGGGGGTCCGGATCGCTGTCGAGCCCACCATGAAATATCTGGGATTGGTGCTCGACAGCCGGTGGGACTTCGGACCCCACTTCCGGCGGCTGGCGCCCAAGTTGTTGGGCGCGGCCGGGGCGCTGGCAACGCTGCTTCCCAATCTGGGGGGCCCGAGCGCCGCCTGTAGGCGGCTCTATATGGGGATCGTGCGATCCATGGCGCTCTACGGAGCGCCGATCTGGGCGTCTGACCTGACGGCCGGCAGCATAGCTGTCCTGCGCAAGCCGCAGCGGGCGATGGCCGTCAGAGTCATTCGGGGGTATCGCACGATCTCCTTCGAGGCGGGTTGTGCACTGGCCGGATCACCGCCCTGGGACCTGGAGGCGAAGGTGCTCGCGTCACTGTACCGGTGGCGCGAGGCAGCGCGGGAGCGGGGCGAGCGACCGATGCAGCAACAAATCGAGCAGCATCGGTTGCAGCTCCGCGAGGTCCTGGTGGCGGAATGGCGGGTGAGGCTGTCACGCCCTACCGCCGGCCTCAGCACCATCGAGGCGATCCGGCCAGTGCTCGACCGCTGGCTCGGGAGAAGGCACGGCTCCCTGACGTTTCGGGCGACGCAGGTGCTCTCGGGGCATGGTTGCTTCGGGAAGTACCTGTGTCGCATAAACAGGGAGCCGGACGCCCGGTGTCACCACTGCGTCGACTGCCGGGAGGACACGGCGCGGCACACGCTGGCAGAGTGTGCCGCTTGGGAGGAGCCGCGCCGTGCCCTCATCACCGAAGTAGGCAACGACCTGTCGCTGCCGGCCGTCGTGAACGCGATGGTCGGCGGCGCAGAGTCCTGGGACGCAGTGGTCTCCTTTTGCGAAACGGTCATCTCGCAGAAGGAGGCTGCGGAAAGGGAGAGAGAGATCTCGACTCTCGACCCGGCCCGCAGCAGACGCACCGGGCGTCGGAGGAGGGCGGACAACGCCCTCTTCCGGCCCCCCTAAATGGGTCCAGGGGCGACGGATTCGGGGACATCCGTCGCCCCCCAACATCAGGACCCGAGAAGGCGGCGCGCGTAGTGTTCCGCGTGCGCCGCTCACAGACGTTGCGGGGGGAGTACACCTCACTCCCCCCGCCCGAGACGGGGCCCGCGCAAGCGGGCCGGCACCAGCCGGGGTTGTGGAAGAATAATGTGTTCCCGCGACCCCGGCGTAGGTGTGAGAAGGAACACCGGGGTGGTTTTTAGTCAGTAAGAGTCTGACAGACCCCTCCGCCCGCCCCAGGGCGGAGGACATCCATGAGGATTTTCCACCCCGGGAACAAAAAAAAAAAAAAAAAAAAAAAGGTTAGGTTGGGTTGGGGTGCGTGCAGAAAACCTCCTCGTGTGCCTGATAGCTGCTGATCCCTTACGGATACGTTCGAGGGGAATAGCAGTTTTCGGGCCGGTGCACCCTGGGCATGGAGAATATTCTCTTTTGAAAAAAGGGTTTGGGGGTTTTTTCGGAGAGTGTATTGTCTGTGGCGAATTTCTGCGGGGGGGGGGGGGAGCAGTAGGCTCCATGATGTTCTTCCACGTGTCCCTCTGATTAGCAGAGGGCACAGTGGAGAAACAAGGGAGATGGGTCGCTCCTGATTGATCGACGGTCGTCGATTGACACTGGACGCGACCCTGCCACAATGGTGCAGGCGTACCAACGTGGCTGGCGCTTCTCTCTAACGAGCAATCGTGACGAGAGAACACTCGGCGGGTTCGCTGAGCCGGTTTGGCCAGACAGCGAACGGAGGCATGTATAATGCCGCCGTCGGAGAGGAAGGACACCTCTAAGATAAAAAACCACCTAATCCTAAGCTTTGAGCGTGGCGAGAGGATGAGTGGCTGGTGGGGGACCAGTCGCTAGCGCTCCAGGGATCGCACCCTTTAAAAGCGAAAACACAAATCATGAAAAAGTCAGGTGAAAAAAATTTACCCCAGGGCGGTACCAGCTGCGCAGCAGCTGGAGAATCCGCCACGCTACCTTCAGTAGCGTCATGCCCCACGTATTCTGGGGGGGGCATCAACTGCTTTCCGATTGCCGATGGCAACAAGAGCCGAGGAGGCTCCTGTCCCTCAGGGGACGAACAAAAAGACGTAGGTGCGGTGTCAGATTCTGACACTGCATCCGAGAGGATGAGTGTGGTGAGCGTGGCGAGTGTAAGCTCAAAGCGCTCTTTGAATGAAAAAGAGGTGGATGGCCATACTCCAAAATTTTGGAAGGCGGACCACTCCTCTAGTGAGGAGAACCTGTCGGCACCCATGGGGCCAACAGGCACAAGAGGGCGAGGTCGCGCCAAGAACGCGTCAACTGCTTCGGCGTCGCGCGACTCTCGGGGTCGGTTTCTCAAGCGCCCCGACACACCGGTCCCTTGTGAGCGCGTTGAGAGCGAGGAGATGGACCCCGAGCCCTCGGCCCTGTTGGGAACTAACAGGGCGGAGGCGAGTGCTGCAAAGCGGGCGCAGCAAAAGACTGTCGCGGCTGACGAGGTCAGCGAGTTGGCCCGACAGGCTCGAGAGCGGCGCTCTGCTCGGATGGCAGCCGGGGGGAGCGTGACGGGGGTGGCGCTCAGTCGCCAGGTGTTGGACGGCGTGGATGTCGTCCTGAAGGTGGCCACGAAATCTGGCAACCTGAAGGGCACATTCACGCGTGCTCTGAAGGAGGCGGCTGAGGGCATTAAGGAGGCGGTTGAGGTCCTCCTTAATCGCACAAGTACGGAGGAGACGGCGAAGCTTTGGGAGGAGAATGGCCGTCTCCGATCCGAGTTGGAGGACCTCAAGCGGCAGTTTGCCGCCCAGAAGGCAATACCCGCAGCCACTGGCTCCTCTTCGGTTGCGGCTCCGTCGTCGGCTCCATCACCGGTCCCTTCGTCGACACCTGCTCTTGCGGATGCGGAGATCGAGAAGATCGCGCGCATCTGCATGATGCAGTGTGGGCAGATGGTGGGTGCCCGGATGGAGGCAATAGAAGAGAGGCTCCTCCCAGCGGTGAATCTCCGCCCACCGCTCGCTGCGGACAAGCGCAAGGAGGGGCCCTCAAAGCAGGGGCCAACAACCGCGGCGGTTCCGACGAGTGGGTCTGGGAAGGGGACTAAAAAGCCCGCGGAGGGTACGTCCGTGTCCACTTCCCGGACGACCGCACCACTGGTGGCCTCGCTTGCGCCTCCCACGGAGACCTGGGCGACGGTGGTTAAAAAGGGCCGCCGCCGTGGGAAGAAGACGGCACCACCTCCACCCGCTGGAGCACCGGCACCGGCACCTAAGAAGGCCCAAGGACCGCCTAAGGTCAGAGCCCCACGCTCCGCAGCTGTAGTGATTACGCTGCAGCCCGGAGCCATTGAAAGGGGCCTCACTTACAAGGCGGTCCTGACACAGGCGAAGGCCAATGTCGCGTTCCCCGACCTTGGCACACCGTCCGGCTTCAGAATGAGGCCGGCGATTACGGGGGCGCGGCTGCTCGAGGTGTCGGGTGCCTCTAGTGGGGAAAAGGCGGACATCTTGGCCACCAAACTGAGGGAGGTCCTCAACCCAGAGGACGTACGGGTGTCCAGGCCGATGAAGACCGCTGAGCTGCGCGTCGATGGCCTGGACGACTCGACGACCCCGGCTGAAGTCGTGGTGGCCGTCGCCCGAGTCGGTGGATGTCTGCCAGGAGACGTGCGGACGGGCGACATACGCGCCGACGCTTCCGGGCTCGGTACGATTTGGGTGCGGTGCCCGGTGGCGGCGGCGAATAAGGTCGCTGACGGTGGGCGTCTGTTGGTGGGGTGGGTTGCGGCGAGGGTGAAGCTGCTGCAGCCCAGGGCCTTGCGGTGCTACCGGTGCCTTGACGTGGGGCATGTTAGGGCACGGTGCACCGCCGCAATTGACTTGCAGTGCTATCGCTGCGGCCAGCCCGGCCACAAGGCGGCCCAGTGCTCCGCGGCGCCAAACTGCAGCCTCTGTGCAGCTGCAGGGAGGCCCGCTGGGCACAGAGCGGGCGGTAAGGCCTGTGGCGCGCCCGCCAACAAGAAGAAGAGAGGGTCTGCCAAGGCTGTCGGGGGCTCTTTACCCCCCCCTCAGCCTGGTTGCCCTCCGGCCGACTCCCGGCCTAAGAATGGTGCCGAGGGAATGGATTGCGCATAACGGCGCTCTACCATTTCCTCCAGGGCAACATCAACCACTCTGCCAGAGCTCAGGATCTCTTGCTCCAGAGCATGGCAGAGTGGTCGATTCACGTGGCCGTGGTCGCCGAGCCGTACTGGGTCCCGCCCGGGGATAACTGGGTGGGAGACCTGGACGGTTTGGTGGCCATCATTGGCGGGGCTCTCGTCAGCCCGTCGCGGGGGCACGGCTGGGTAGCCACCCTCGCAGATGGCGTTGGCGTCGTTGGGGCGTATTTTTCGCCCAACAAGAGTCTCGCCGACTTCGAGAGCTTCCTTGTCGAGTTGGGTGCCGTCGTGGGCCGACTTCACCCTCGCCCCGTGCTGTTGCTCGGAGATCTCAACGCCAAGTCTACGGCGTGGGGATCTCCGGCGACCGATGCTAGGGGTGAGGCACTGGAGGAGTGGTTGGTCACGACTGGCCTGGCCGTCTTGAACCGGGGATCGGTTCACACGTGCGTGCGGCAGCGGGGTGGTTCAATAGTGGACGTGTCGTTCGCTAGCCCTGCTGTCGCAGGCCGTGTTCGCGACTGGCGTGTCGCCGTGGAGGTGGAGACGTTGTCGGATCATCGTTACATCCGTTTCGACGTCTCCGCCCAGACCACTGGCGGCCGCAGTTCACCGGTCCCGCGAACGGACGGTCCGCGCTGGGCGCGCAAGCTCATCGACAGGGAGCTCCTCGAGGAGGCCGCTATTGTCCAGGCCTGGAGCCGGGAGTCGGCAACTAGCGGACCCGTCGACGTCGACGTCGAACAAGAGGCGCTGTGGTTCCGCGGAGCGATGACGCAAATTTGCGACGCGTCCATGCCCCGGGTCCACACACAGTCCGCAAGGCGCCAGGTGTACTGGTGGTCCGCCGCGATCGCGCAGTTACGCGTCGCGTGCGTGGCGGTTAGACGCCAGTACACCCGTTACCGGAGAAGACGTCGTCGGGTCCCTGGCGAAGAAGCCGCGCTGTACGAGGTGTACCGCGCGGCAAAGGAAACTCTGTGGCTGGCCATCGGCGAGGCGAGGACGCGAGCCAGGGAGGAGATGTTGGAGACTCTAGACGGGGATCCGTGGGGGCGCCCGTATAAAGCGGTTCGAGGGAAACTTCGAGCCGCGGCGCCTCCACTTACGGAGAGTCTCCAACCCGAGCTGCTGGAGGAGGTAGTCGCAGCCCTCTTCCCGGCAAGAGTGGAGCATACCCCGCCGCCGATGGCTCTGCCCACAGCCGCAGGGTCTACAGAGGAGAACGCCATCAGCGTCCCAGAGGTGACACAGGCAGAGATGGGGGCGGCCGTGATGCGGCTCCGGGCCAAGAACGTGGCTCCGGGGCCCGACGGGATTCACGGCCTAGCGCTAGCCCTCGCTCTGAAAGAGCTTGAGCCCCAGCTAAGAGGACTCTTCACAGCGTGCCTTGAGCGGGGCCAGTTTCCCACTTTGTGGAAAACAGGTCGCTTGGTCCTGCTCAGGAAGGCGGGGCGCCCTGCCGACTCGCCGTCTGCGTACCGGCCCATAGTGCTGCTCGACGAGGTGGGCAAGCTGTTCGAGCGCATACTCGCAGCCCGCCTCGTCGGCCACTTGTGCAGAGAGGGGCCGGACCTGGACGAGAGTCAGTTCGGCTTTCGGCATGGGCGCTCTACCATCCACGCTGTGTCGAGGGTGAGAGTCCTGGCGGAGGAAACAGTGTCCCGGGGCGGGGTGGTGGTGGCGGTGTCCTTGGACATCTCCAACGCCTTCAACACCCTGCCCTGGAGCTGCATACGGGAGGCACTGCGTTATCATCGGGTGCCTCTCTACCTCCGCCGCATCGTTGGGGCTTATCTGGCGGGGAGGTGTGTCACCTACATGGGACGTGATGGCGGAAACCAGCGCCAAGTGTCGTGCGGTGTTCCACAGGGATCGGTAGTGGGACCGCTCCTGTGGAACATCGGGTACGACTGGGTGCTGAGGGGCGAGCTCCCGCCGGGCGCGGACCTGACGTGTTACGCGGACGACACGCTGGTCACGGCCCGGGGGAGTTCGCACAGGGAGGCAGCGTTGCTCGCGACGGCGGCGGTCTCACTGACGGTGAACCGCATACGGCGCCTCGGCCTGGAGGTGGCCCTCAACAAGTCGGAGGCCATGGTGTTTCATGGCCCCCGGCGGGCGCCGCCGGCTGGATCACATATTGTGGTCGGGGGGGTCCGGATCGCTGTCGAGCCCACCATGAAATATCTGGGATTGGTGCTCGACAGCCGGTGGGACTTCGGACCCCACTTCCGGCGGCTGGCGCCCAAGTTGTTGGGCGCGGCCGGGGCGCTGGCAACGCTGCTTCCCAATTTGGGGGGCCCGAGCGCCGCTTGTAGGCGGCTCTACGTGGGGATCGTGCGATCGATGGCCCTTTACGGGGCCCCGATCTGGGCGGCTGACCTGACGGCCGCCAGCATCTCTGTGCTGCGAAAGCCGCAGAGAGCAATGGCCGTCAGAGTCATAAGGGGGTATCGCACGATCTCCTACGAGGCGGCTTGTGCACTGGCCGGATCCCCGCCATGGGACCTAGACGCGAAGGTGCTCGCGTCACTTTATCGGTGGCGCGAGGAAGCGAGGGCGCGGGGCGAGCGGCCGATGCAGCGCCATATGGAGCAGCGTCGGTCGCAGCTTCGCGAGGTCCTGGTGGCGGAATGGCGGGACAGGCTTTCACGCCCTACCGCCGGCCTCGTCACCATCGAGGCGGTCCGGCCAGTGCTCGACCTCTGGCTCGGGAGGAGGCACGGCTCCCTGTCGTTTCGGGCGACGCAGGTGCTCTCGGGGCATGGCTGCTTCGGGAAGTACCTGTGTCGCATAAACAGGGAGCCGGACGCTCGGTGTCACCACTGCGTCGACTGCCGGGAGGACACGGCGTGGCATACGCTGGCAGAGTGTGCCGCTTGGGAGGAGCCGCGCCGTGCCCTCATCTCAGAAGTAGGCAGTGACTTGTCGCTGCCGACCGTAGTGAGTTCGATGGTCGGCGGCGCCGAGTCCTGGGACGCGGTGGTTTCCTTCTGCGAAACAGTGATCTCGCAGAAGGAGGCTGCGGAAAGGGAGAGAGAGATCTCGTCCACTCTCCCGATCCGCAGCAGGCGCACCGGGCGCAGGCGGAGGGCGGACAACGCCCTCTTCCAGCCCCCCTAAATGGGTCCAGGGGCGACGGATTCGGGGACATCCGTCGCCCCCCAACATCAGGACCCGAGAAGGCGGCGCGCGTAGTGTTCCTCGCGCGCCGACCACAGACGTTGCGGGGGGAGTACACCTCACTCCCCCCGCCCGAGACGGGGCCCGCGCAAGCGGGCCGGCACCAGCCGGGGTTGTGGAAGAATAATGTGTTCCCGCGACCCCGGCGTAGGTGTGAGAAGGAACACCGGGGTGGTTTTTAGTCAGTAAGAGTCTGACAGACCCCTCCGCCCGCCTCAGGGCGGAGGACATCCATGAGGATTTTACACCCCGGGAACAAAAAAAAAAAAAAAAAAAAAGGGTTAGGTTAGGTTAGGTTCTGAGGGGCGAGCTCCCGCCGGGCGCGGACCTGACGTGTTACGCGGACGACACGCTGGTCACGGCCCGGGGGAGTTCGCACAGGGAGGCAGCGTTGCTCGCGACGGCGGCGGTCTCACTCACGGTGAGCCGCATACGGCGCCTCGGCCTGGAGGTGGCCCTCAACAAGTCGGAGGCCATGGTGTTTCATGGCCCCCGGCGGGCGCCGCCGGCCGGATCACACATTGTGGTCGGGGGGGTCCGGATCGCTGTCGAGCCCACCATGAAATATCTGGGATTGGTGCTCGACAGCCGGTGGGACTTCGGACCCCACTTCCGGCGGCTGGCGCCCAAGTTGTTGGGCGCAGCCGGGGCGCTGGCAACGCTGCTTCCCAATCTGGGGGGCCCGAGCGCCGCCTGTAGGCGGCTCTATATGGGGATCGTGCGATCCATGGCGCTCTACGGAGCGCCGATCTGGGCGTCTGACCTGACGGCCGGCAGCATAGCTGTCCTGCGCAAGCCGCAGCGGGCGATGGCCGTCAGAGTCATTCGGGGGTATCGCACGATCTCCTTCGAGGCGGGTTGTGCACTGGCCGGATCACCGCCCTGGGACCTGGAGGCGAAGGTGCTCGCGTCACTGTACCGGTGGCGCGAGGCAGCGCGGGAGCGGGGCGAGCGACCGATGCAGCAACATATCGAGCAGCATCGGTTGCAGTTCCGCGAGGTCCTGGTGGCGGAATGGCGGGTGAGGCTTTCACGCCCTACCGCCGGCCTCAGCACCATCGAGGCGATCCGGCCAGTGCTCGACCGCTGGCTCGGGAGAAGGCACGGCTCCCTGTCGTTTCGGGCGACGCAGGTGCTCTCGGGGCATGGTTGCTTCGGGAAGTACCTGTGTCGCATAAACAGGGAGCCGGACGCCCGGTGTCACCACTGCGTCGACTGCCGGGAGGACACGGCGTGGCACACGCTGGCAGAGTGTGCCGCTTGGGAGGAGCCGCGCCGTGCCCTCATCACCGAAGTAGGCAACGACCTGTCCCTGCCGGCCGTCGTGAACGCGATGGTCGGCGGCGCAGAGTCCTGGGACGCAGTGGTCTCCTTTTGCGAAACGGTCATCTCGCAGAAGGAGGCTGCGGAAAGGGAGAGAGAGATCTCGACTCTCGACCCGGCCCGCAGCAGACGCACTGGGCGTCGGAGGAGGGCGGACAACGCCCTCTTCCGGCCCCCCTAAATGGGTCCAGGGGCGACGGATTCGGGGACATCCGTCGCCCCCCAACATCAGGACCCGAGAAGGCGGCGCGCGTAGTGTTCCGCGTGCGCCGCTCACAGACGTTGCGGGGGGAGTACACCTCACTCCCCCCGCCCGAGACGGGGCCCTCGCAAGCGGGCCGGCACCAGCCGGGGTTGTGGAAGAATAATGTGTTCCCGCGACCCCGGCGTAGGTGTGAGATGGAACACCGGGGTGGTTTTTAGTCAGTACGAGTCTGACAGACCCCTCCGCCCGCCTCAGGGCGGAGGACATCCATGAGGATTTTCCACCCCGGGAACAAAAAAAAAAAAAAAAAAAAGGTTAGGTTAGGTTGGGGGACCACCCCACAGTGCTTGCGTCCACGTCGCGTCCCCTGGAAACGACCCAGTTCTGACCATCGTAACGGAGTGGCAGACTGGGCTCGGCCAAAGTGCACTGTGCTTTCGTTGCTTTTTATCTTGCCTTGAGTGAACGAACCTGCGGAGGCTATGCCCAAACCCACGCGGGATGCCTTCGGGCAGTTTTTAAAACCCAAAGGCCCTTCTCAGGGCCAACCCAAACGCCCTTCGCGGGGCCGACCAAAAGGCCCTTCTCAGGGCCAAGCCAAAGGCCCTTCTCAGGGCCAACCCAAAGGCCCTTCTCAGGGCCAACCAAAAGGCCCTTCTCAGGGCCAGTCCGACGCTTCGGCGTCAGAGGCTAGCCGCGCGCCGTCTGCAGCTAGCTTCTTTGAGAACCCGTTGGACTTGGACTCGTTGTCTGACTCCGACAAAGAGTCCATGGCTGGCGTGTCGGACGGGGGCGATTTCCAGTCGCGGAAGCGGGCCTTCCTGCGGAACGGGTCCGAGGGCTCTTCGGGCTCGGCGGGGCGTCCTAAGGCCAAAAAGCCACCGACAGCCGCGGACACCCACGTCGTGGGTCTCGCGGACGCTCAGCGTCAGTTGGACCTGGCTCGGCGGGAGCAGCACCAGCAAGACCTGGAGGAGCGGGTTGCTGCCAAGGAGCAACGGGCGCGCGCTGCCCGGGCCAAGTCCGGGTACGGGGCGTCCCGCGTTCTGTACGCGGACCACTCGCTGGCCGAGCTGGAGCGAATGGCTGAGGAGGACGAGGAGGAGATAGTGGAGATCGCCTCTAAATCCTCCAACTTGAAAGGGACCTTCCAAAAGGCCCTTAAAAGCCGGGCCGCGAGCATGCGTGGCATCATCCAGGAGATGGTCCAGCGCAAGGCGACAGACGAAACGCGGCAACTGCAGACGAAAGTCGATCGCCTGCAATCGGAGGTCAGCCAGCTACATCAGAAGCTGGCTGAAGCCACGGCTCGGCCAGAGCAAGCAGGAGGAAGAACTGCGGAAAGACCTGCGGCAGAGGGCTCCGCCTCCAACCTTGAGGATATCATCCGCAAGGTCGTCATGGAGGAGAGAGCCTTCACAAGAGCCTGCTTAGCAGGCATTGAGGACCGGCTCTTGCCGGAGAAACGCCTCCGACCGCCGCTTGCGGCGGACAAGAGGCAAAGTGAGCCGGCGCCGTCCTCCCAGGGGGAAGACGCCTTTCTCCCTTCTACAACCCCGTCCAACCAGCATGGGTGGAGAGGGGCAAAGCGCCGATGGGTCCGGCTGCCAGCACCGTCGTTCCCGAGGCAGGAACCGCGGTGGCCGCGGAGGAGGGAGAAATGACGATCGATGGATAGGGTCCATCATCGCATTCTCCAGGCGAACACCAACCACTGCAGGGCAGCCCAGGATCTGCTGATGCAGACCATGGCTGAGTGGTTGGTGGACTTGGCGGTGGTTGCCGAGCCTTACTCGGTCCCCGGCCATTGGCTGGGCGATCGGGACGGCTTGGTGGCATTGGTGTCGCGGTCTTCCACAGACTCCCCTCCCCTCTCGGTTTTAGAGAGAGGACCGGGATACGTGGCCGCCGCGTGGGGAGACGTAGGTGTGGTGGGGGTCTATTTCTCCCCAAACCGCCCTCTCTCGGACTTTGAGGATTTCCTCGAAGTCCTCACCGCAGTCGTAGGGAGGGCGGCGCCGCGCCAGGTCGTCGTGTTGGGCGACCTGAACGCCAAGTCGGTGGCCTTTTTTTTTTTTTTTTTTTTTTTTTTTTTTGTTCCCGGGGTGGAAAATCCTCATGGATGTCCTCCGCCCTGGGGCGGGCGGAGGGGTCTGTCAGACTCTTACTGACTAAAAACCACCCCGGTGTTCCATCTCACACCTAAGCCGGGGTCGCGGGAACACATTATTCTTCCACAACCCTGGCTGGAAGTCGGTGGCCTGGGGCAACCCGGCTGCCTCGTGCAACGTCCGAGGACGCGCCGTCGAATTTTGGGCGGCCTCATCCGGCGTGTCCCTCCTCAACAGGGGGGCGGTCCACACGTGTGTGCGGCAGCAGGGAGGGTCCGTGGTTGACGTCACGTTTGCCACCCCCGCGCTAGCCGCCCGCGTCGTGAATTGGCGGGTGGAGATGGTGGAGACCTTGTCGGACCACCGATACGTGCGGTTCGACATCTCCGCCCAGGGGAGGGTGGCCCGCTCGGGCAAATCTCCCTTCCCACGGTGGGCTCTCACCCGCCTCGACCGGGAGGCCGCTCAGGAGGCAACCTTTCTTCAGGACTGGTTGTCGCCCCCTGTCGAGGTCCTGGACGTGGACACCTATCTGGGCGGACTCCCTGCACAGGCGTGAGAACGCAACGGCGATCCGCAGGCCCCAAAGGGCCATTGCACTGCGGGTGGCGAGGGCCTACCGCTCGGTGGGCTTTTCGGCGGCATGCGCTCTGGCTGGCACCCCTCCTTGGGAGTTGGAGGCATGGGTGCTCGCCAGAGTGTACGAGTGGACGGCGCGGCGAAAAGCGCTCGGGGAGCGCCCCGTCGCGGAGGAGCGGGAGGCCGTGCGGCAAGAGGCGAGGGACGCCATCGTCCTCCATTGGACGGAGGACCTCGCAGCCGCCACCTTTGGCCGGCGAACCTTGGACGCGCTCGGTCCGGTCCTGCGAGGCTGGCTCGAGCGGTCACACGGCTTCCTCTCATTCCGTCTGGTGCAGGTGTTGTCCGGCCATGGCTGTTTTGGATCGCACCTGCACCGGATCGGGAGGGAGGAGTCCGTGGTTGACGTCACGTTTGCCACCCCCGCGCTAGCCGCCCGCGTCGTGAATTGGCGGGTGGAGATGGTGGAGACCTTGTCGGACCACCGATACGTGCGGTTCGACATCTCCGCCCAGGGGAGGGTGGCCCGCTCGGGCAAATCTCCCTTCCCACGGTGGGCTCTCACCCGCCTGGACCGGGAGGCCGCTCAGGAGGCGGCCTTTCTCCAGGACTGGTTGTCGCCCCCTGTCGAGGTCCTGGACGTGGACACCGCAGCGGTTCAGCTCAGGAGGTCCCTGACCGAGGTGTGCAACTCCAGCATGCCTCGGTCTCGCCGTCCGCCTCCCCGTCGTGCCGTCTATTGGTGGACGGAGGAACTGGCGGGGCTCCGAGCCGCCTGCGTGTCGGCCAGAAGGGCCTTCACGCGGAGCCGACGACGCAGCGCCCGGAATCGGGAAAACGAGGACCGCCTCTACGCTACTTACCAAGAGGCAAGGACGGTCCTCAAGTCGGCGATTGGCGCCGCCAAGGACTCGGCGAGGGCCGAGATGCTGGCAGGGCTCGACCGGGATCCATATGGGAGACCATACAAGGCGGCGCGGAACCAACTGCGCCCCTGTGGTCCCCCATTGACGGAGACTCTCGAGCCGGCGTTGCTGGACGGGGTGGTCCGGTCCCTGTTTCCGCGCAGGACCGACTTTACCCCACCAACAATGGACCCTCCGCAAGGCGCAACTTCGCCGGAGGAGGGGGTCCCCCCGGTGACGGCGGAGGAATTGTACGCGGGGGTTCTCAGCCTCCGCGCGAAGAAGACGGCCCCTGGACCGGACGGCGTCCCTGCACGGGTGGTGGCCATTGCTGCCGCCCAAATGGAGGGCAGAATTCGGGACCTGTTCAGCGCGTGCTTTACGGCTGGCAGGTTCCCGAAACTGTGGAAGGAGGGGCAGCTGTGCCTCCTCCGAAAGGAGGGACGCCCGGTGGACTCCCCCTCGGCATACCGGCCCATCGTTCTGCTTGATGAGGTCGGTAAATTATTCGAGGGGATTGTCGCCTCCCGGCTCAATGGGCTGTTGCGGGGGGTGGGGCCGAATCTGTCGGACGCCCAATTCGGTTTTCGACGAGGGCGTTCGACGATAGACGCGCTGGCCCTACTCAAGGGTCAGGTGAAGGAGGCGGTGGAGGCGGGGGGCGGAGTGTTGGCGGTGTCATTCGACATAGCCAACGCCTTCAACTCCGTGCCCCACTCGACAATATTGGAGGCACTTCGGTATCACGGAGTGCCTCAATACTTGAGGAGCCTCCTGGCCAGCTACTTGGAGGATCGAGAGATCCTCCTTGTGGACAAGACGGCCAGGGTGAGGCGATACGGCGCAGAGTGCGGTGTTCCGCAGGGGTCGGTGCTGGGGCCCCCCCTATGGAATATAGGGTTTGACTGGCTCCTGCGGGGAGCCCTCCTCCAGGGCACGAGTGTCATCTGTTACGCGGATGACACTCTCCTCGCTGCCCGGGGAAGGAGCTACAGGGAGGCGGCCTGTCTGGCCTCGGCTGGCGGATCCTTGGTTGCAGGGAGGATCCGCCGCCTGGGATTGAAGGTGGCGCTGCACAAGACCGAGGCTGTTTTCTTTCACGGGCCTCGGCAGCGCTGCCCTCCCGACGCCCACATAGTTGTGGAGGGCGTCAGGATCGGGGTCCAGACCCAGATCAAATATCTGGGCCTGGTGCTGGACAGCAGGTGGCGTTTTGGCCCGCATTTCAGCGGGCTGTCAACGCGCCTGCTGAAAGCCGCGGACGCTCTCTCGTGGCTCCTCCCGAACCTGGGGGGGCCCAATGCGCAGTGCCGGCGATTGTATGCCGGCATCCTGCGGAGCATGGCCCTTTATGGGGCCCCTATCTGGGCGGACTCCCTGCACAGGCGGGAGAACGCAACGGCGATCCGCAGGCCCCAAAGGGCCATTGCACTACGGGTGGCAAGGGCCTACCGCTCGGTGGGCTTTTCGGCGGCGTGCGCTCTGGCTGGCACCCCTCCTTGGGAGTTGGAGGCATGGGTGCTCGCCAGAGTGTACGAGTGGACGGCGCGGCGAAAAGCGCTCGGGGAGCGCCCCGTCGCGGAGGAGCGGGAGGCCGTGCGGCAAGAGGCGAGGGACGCCATCGTCCTCCATTGGACGGAGGACCTCGCAGCCGCCACCTTTTGCCGGCGAACCTTGGACGCACTCGGTCCGGTCCTGCGAGGCTGGCTCGAGCGGTCACACGGCTTCCTCTCATTCCGTCTGGTGCAGGTGTTGTCCGGCCATGGCTGTTTTGGATCGCACCTGCACCGGATCGGGAGGGAGGAGACTCCGGCGTGCCATGACTGCGGTGCGCCGGAGGACACGGCACAGCACACCCTAGAGGTGTGCCCCGCCTGGTCAGAGCTGCGCCGCAGTCTGACCGCGGTGGTCGGGCGGGACCTCTCGCTCCCCGGCGTGGTCAGCTCCATGCTGGAGAGCGAGGAGGCATGGGCAGAGGTCGCCTCCTTTTGCGAGGACGTTATTTCGCAAAAGGAGGCGGCGGAGCGCGAGCGGGAGGACGATCCTCTCGCTGCGCCGCTCCGGAGACGAAGAGGTCGGAGAGGGCGTCGTCTCCTCCCTCCTCATGGTGGTGACAGGCGGGCGACAGGCGCGGGGGCGCCTCCGCCCGCATTGCACCCGTCATCACCTTCGTAAGTCATTCCCGGCCCTCCCCAAACGGGGAGGGCGTGAAGCGTCCGCATTAAAGGCGGACGGTCGTCGGAGGAGGACTGGACGTACAGGCTGCGCCAATCTCCCAGTCCCCTCCACTCAAGACGAGGCGGGAGTGCCGCTGGGTTGTTTTAGTGGGTATACCGGGTCAGACCGGGGAGTCCCACATAGCCCCCCATTCCCCCAATGGGTGGGTATGCGTAATGCATTTTTTCCCAGCGCAAAAAAAAAAAAAAAAAAAAAAAAAAAAAAAAAAAAAAAAAAAAAGGTTAGGTTAGGTTAGGTTAGGTTAGGTTCGGGGCGCTGGCAACGCTGCTTCCCAATCTGGGGGGCCCGAGCGCCGCCTGTAGGCGGCTCTATATGGGGATCGTGCGATCCATGGCGCTCTACGGAGCGCCGATCTGGGCGTCTGACCTGACGGCCGGCAGCATAGCTGTCCTGCGCAAGCCGCAGCGGGCGATGGCCGTCAGAGTCATTCGGGGGTATCGCACGATCTCCTTCGAGGCGGGTTGTGCACTGGCCGGATCACCGCCCTGGGACCTGGAGGCGAAGGTGCTCGCGTCACTGTACCGGTGGCGCGAGGCAGCGCGGGAGCGGGGCGAGCGACCGATGCAGCAACATATCGAGCAGCATCGGTTGCAGCTCCGCGAGGTCCTGGTGGCGGAATGGCGGGTGAGGCTTTCACGCCCTACCGCCGGCCTCAGCACCATCGAGGCGATCCGGCCAGTGCTCGACCGCTGGCTCGGGAGAAGGCACGGCTCCCTGACGTTTCGGGCGACGCAGGTGCTCTCGGGGCATGGTTGCTTCGGGAAGTACCTGTGTCGCATAAACAGGGAGCCGGACGCCCGGTGTCACCACTGCGTCGACTGCCGGGAGGACACGGCGCGGCACACGCTGGCAGAGTGTGCCGCTTGGGAGGAGCCGCGCCGTGCCCTCATCACCGAAGTAGGCAACGACCTGTCGCTGCCGGCCGTCGTGAACGCGATGGTCGGCGGCGCAGAGTCCTGGGACGCAGTGGTCTCCTTTTGCGAAACGGTCATCTCGCAGAAGGAGGCTGCGGAAAGGGAGAGAGAGATCTCGACTCTCGACCTGGCCCGCAGCAGACGCACCGGGCGTCGGAGGAGGGCGGACAACGCCCTCTTCCGGCCCCCCTAAATGGGTCCAGGGGCGACGGATTCGGGGACATCCGTCGCCCCCCAACATCAGGACCCGAGAAGGCGGCGCGCGTAGTGTTCCTCGCGCGCCGACCACAGACGTTGCGGGGGGAGTACACCTCACTCCCCCCGCCCGAGACGGGTCCCGCGCAAGCGGGCCGGCACTAGCCGGGGTTGTGGAAGAATAATGTGTTCCCGCGACCCCGGCGTAGGTGTGAGAAGGAACACCGGGGTGGTTTTTTAGTCAGTAAGAGTCTGACAGACCCCTCCGCCCGCCCCAGGGCGGAGGACATCCATGAGGATTTTCCACCCCGGGAACAAAAAAAAAAAAAAAAAAAAAAAAAAAAAAAAAAAAAAAAAAAAAAAAAAGGTTAGGTTAGGTTACGTTAGGTTTACTCGCAGCCCGTCTGCGTACCGGCCCATAGTGCTGCTCGACGAGGTGGGCAAGCTGTTCGAGCGCATACTCGCAGCCCGCCTCGTCGGCCACTTGTGCAGAGAGGGGCCGGACCTGGACGAGAGCCAGTTCGGCTTTCGGCATGGGCGCTCTACCATCCACGCTGTGTCGAGGGTGAGAGTCCTGGCGGAGGAAACAGTGTCCCGGGGCGGGGTGGTGGTGGCGGTGTCCTTGGACATCTCCAACGCCTTCAACACCCTGCCCTGGAGCTGCATACGGGAGGCACTACGTTATCATCGGGTGCCTCTCTACCTCCGCCGCATCGTTGGGGCTTATCTGGCGGGGAGGTGTGTCACCTACATGGGACGAGATGGCGGAAACCAGCGCCAAGTGTCGTGCGGTGTTCCACAGGGATCGGTCGTGGGACCGCTCCTGTGGAACATCGGGTACGACTGGGTGCTGAGGGGCGAGCTCCCGCCGGGCGCGGACCTGACGTGTTACGCGGACGACACGCTGGTCACGGCCCGGGGGAGTTCGCACAGGGAGGCAGCGTTGCTCGCGACGGCGGCGGTCTCACTCACGGTGAGCCGCATACGGCGCCTCGGCCTGGAGGTGGCCCTCAACAAGTCGGAGGCCATGGTGTTTCATGGCCCCCGGCGGGCGCCGCCGGCCGGATCACACATTGTGGTCGGGGGGGTCCGGATCGCTGTCGAGCCCACCATGAAATATCTGGGTTTGGTGCTCGACAGCCGGTGGGACTTCGGACCCCACTTCCGGCGGCTGGCGCCCAAGTTGTTGGGCGCGGCCGGGGCGCTGGCAACGCTGCTTCCCAATCTGGGGGGCCCGAGCGCCGCCTGTAGGCGGCTCTATATGGGGATCGTGCGATCCATGGCGCTCTACGGAGCGCCGATCTGGGCGTCTGACCTGACGGCCGGCAGCATAGCTGTCCTGCGCAAGCCGCAGCGGGCGATGGCCGTCAGAGTCATTCGGGGGTATCGCACGATCTGTTTGTTGTGCACTGGCCGGATCACCGCCCTGGGACCTGGAGGCGAAGGTGCTCGCGTCACTGT
The DNA here is from genome assembly GCA_963555695.1 of Dasypolia templi. Classification (NCBI taxonomy): domain Eukaryota; kingdom Metazoa; phylum Arthropoda; class Insecta; order Lepidoptera; family Noctuidae; genus Dasypolia; species Dasypolia templi. Next base: position 166,601 of record OY743148.1, on the reverse strand, counting down.
ACCGGTGGCGCGAGGCAGCGCGGGAGCGGGGCGAGCGACCGATGCAGCAACAAATCGAGCAGCATCGGTTGCAGCTCCGCGAGGTCCTGGTGGCGGAATGGCGGGTGAGGCTGTCACGCCCTACCGCCGGCCTCAGCACCATCGAGGCGATCCGGCCAGTGCTCGACCGCTGGCTCGGGAGAAGGCACGGCTCCCTGACGTTTCGGGCGACGCAGGTGCTCTCGGGGCATGGTTGCTTCGGGAAGTACCTGTGTCGCATTAACAGGGAGCCGGACGCCCGGTGTCACCACTGCGTCGACTGCCGGGAGGACACGGCGCGGCACACGCTGGCAGAGTGTGCCGCTTGGGAGGAGCCGCGCCGTGCCCTCATCACCGAAGTAGGCAACGACCTGTCGCTGCCGGCCGTCGTGAACGCGATGGTCGGCGGCGCAGAGTCCTGGGACGCAGTGGTCTCCTTTTGCGAAACGGTCGTCTCGCAGAAGGAGGCTGCGGAAAGGGAGAGAGAGATCTCGACTCTCGACCCGGCCCGCAGCAGACGCACCGGGCGTCGGAGGAGGGCGGACAACGCCCTCTTCCGGCCCCCCTAAATGGGTCCAGGGGCGACGGATTCGGGGACATCCGTCGCTCCCCAACATCAGGACCCGAGAAGGCGGCGCGCGTAGTGTTCCGCGTGCGCCGCTCACAGACGTTGCGGGGGGAGTACACCTCACTCCCCCCGCCCGAGACGGGGCCCGCGCAAGCGGGCCAGCACCAGCCGGGGTTGTGGAAGAATAATGTGTTCCCGCGACCCCGGCGTAGGTGTGAGATGGAACACCGGGGTGGTTTTTAGTCAGTAAGAGTCTGACAGACCCCTCCGCCCGCCCCAGGGCGGAGGACATCCATGAGGATTTTCCACCCCGGTAACAAAAAAAAAAAAAAAAAAAAGGTTTACTCGCAGCCCGCCTCGTCGGCCACTTGTGCAGAGAGGGGCCGGACCTGGACGAGAGCCAGTTCGGCTTTCGGCATGGGCGCTCTACCATCCACGCTGTGTCGAGGGTGAGAGTCCTGGCGGAGGAAACAGTGTCCCGGGGCGGGGTGGTGGTGGCGGTGTCCTTGGACATCTCCAACGCCTTCAACACCCTGCCCTGGAGCTGCATACGGGAGGCACTACGTTATCATCGGGTGCCTCTCTACCTCCGCCGCATCGTTGGGGCTTACCTGGCGGGGAGGTGTGTCACCTACATGGGACGTGATGGCGGAAACCAGCGCCAAGTGTCGTGCGGTGTTCCACAGGGATCGGTCGTGGGACCGCTCCTGTGGAACATCGGGTACGACTGGGTGCTGAGGGGCGAGCTCCCGCCGGGCGCGGACCTGACGTGTTACGCGGACGACACGCTGGTCACGGCCCGGGGGAGTTCGCACAGGGAGGCAGCGTTGCTCGCGACGGCGGCGGTCTCACTGACGGTGAGCCGCATACGGCGCCTCGGCCTGGAGGTGGCCCTCAACAAGTCGGAGGCCATGGTGTTTCATGGCCCCCGGCGGGCGCCGCCGGTCGGATCACACATTGTGGTCGGGGGGGTCCGGATCGCTGTCGAGCCCACCATGAAATATCTGGGATTGGTGCTCGACAGCCGGTGGGACTTCGGACCCCACTTCCGGCGGCTGGCGCCCAAGTTGTTGGGCGCGGCCGGGGCGCTGGCAACGCTGCTTCCCAATCTGGGGGGCCCGAGCGCCGCCTGTAGGCGGCTCTATATGGGGATCGTGCGATCCATGGCGCTCTACGGAGCGCCGATCTGGGCGTCTGACCTGACGGCCGGCAGCATAGCTGTCCTGCGCAAGCCGCAGCGGGCTATGGCCGTCAGAGTCATTCGGGGGTATCGCACGATCTCCTGCGAGGCGGGTTGTGCACTGGCCGGATCACCGCCCTGGGACCTGGAGGCGAAGGTGCTCGCGTCACTGTACCGGTGGCGCGAGGCAGCGCGGGAGCGGGGCGAGCGACCGATGCAGCAACATATCGAGCAGCATCGGTTGCAGCTCCGCGAGGTCCTGGTGGCGGAATGGCGGGTGAGGCTTTCACGCCCTACCGCCGGCCTCAGCACCATCGAGGCGATCCGGCCAGTGCTCGACCGCTGGCTCGGGAGAAGGCACGGCTCCCTGTCGTTTCGGGCGACGCAGGTGCTCTCGGGGCATGGTTGCTTCGGGAAGTACCTGTGTCGCATAAACAGGGAGCCGGACGCCCGGTGTCACCACTGCGTCGACTGCCGGGAGGACACGGCGTGGCACACGCTGGCAGAGTGTGCCGCTTGGGAGGAGCCGCGCCGTGCCCTCATAACTGAAGTAGGCAATGACCTGTCGCTGCCGGCCGTCGTGAACGCGATGGTCGGCGGCGCAGAGTCCTGGGACGCAGTGGTCTCCTTTTGCGAAACGGTCATCTCGCAGAAGGAGGCTGCGGAAAGGGAGAGAGAGATCTCGACTCTCGACCCGGCCCGCAGCAGACGCACCGGGCGTCGGAGGAGGGCGGACAACGCCCTCTTCCGGCCCCCCTAAATGGGTCCAGGGGCGACGGATTCGGGGACATTCGTCGCCCCCCAACATCAGGACCCGAGAAGGCGGCGCGCGTAGTGTTCCGCGTGCGCCGCTCACAGACGTTGCGGGGGGAGTACACCTCACTCCCCCCGCCCGAGACGGGGCCCGCGCAAGCGGGCCGGCACCAGCCGGGGTTGTGGAAGAATAATGTGTTCCCGCGACCCCGGCGTAGGTGTGAGATGGAACACCGGGGTGGTTTTTAGTCAGTAAGAGTCTGACAGACCCCTCCGCCCGCCCCAGGGCGGAGGACATCCATGAGGATTTTCCACCCCGGGAACAAAAAAAAAAAAAAAAAAAAAAAAGGTTAGGTTAGGTTAGGTTAGGTTCCGGCGGCTGGCGCCCAAGTTGTTGGGCGCGGCCGGGGCGCTGGCAACGCTGCTTCCCAATCTGGGGGGCCCGAGCGCCGCCTGTAGGCGGCTCTATATGGGGATCGTGCGATCCATGGCGCTCTACGGAGCGCCGATCTGGGCGTCTGACCTGACGGCCGGCAGCATAGCTGTCCTGCGCAAGCCGCAGCGGGCGATGGCCGTCAGAGTCATTCGGGGGTATCGCACGATCTCCTTCGAGGCGGGTTGTGCACTGGCCGGATCACCGCCCTGGGACCTGGAGGCGAGGGTGCTCGCGTCACTGTACCGGTGGCGCGAGGCAGCGCGGGAGCGGGGCGAGCGACCGATGCAGCAACAAATCGAGCAGCATCGGTTGCAGCTCCGCGAGGTCCTGGTGGCGGAATGGCGGGTGAGGCTGTCACGCCCTACCGCCGGCCTCAGCACCATCGAGGCGATCCGGCCAGTGCTCGACCGCTGGCTCGGGAGAAGGCACGGCTCCCTGACGTTTCGGGCGACGCAGGTGCTCTCGGGGCATGGTTGCTTCGGGAAGTACCTGTGTCGCATAAACAGGGAGCCGGACGCCCGGTGTCACCACTGCGTCGACTGCCGGGAGGACACGGCGCGGCACACGCTGGCAGAGTGTGCCGCTTGGGAGGAGCCGCGCCGTGCCCTCATCACCGAAGTAGGCAACGACCTGTCGCTGCCGGCCGTCGTGAACGCGATGGTCGGCGGCGCAGAGTCCTGGGACGCAGTGGTCTCCTTTTGCGAAACGGTCATCTCGCAGAAGGAGGCTGCGGAAAGGGAGAGAGAGATCTCGACTCTCGACCCGGCCCGCAGCAGACGCACCGGGCGTCGGAGGAGGGCGGACAACGCCCTCTTCCGGCCCCCCTAAATGGGTCCAGGGGTGACGGATTCGGGGACATCCGTCGCTCCCCAACATCAGGACCCGAGAAGGCGGCGCGCGTAGTGTTCCGCGTGCGCTGCTCACAGACGTTGCGGGGGGAGTACACCTCACTCCCCCCGCCCGAGACGGGGCCCGCGCAAGCGGGTCGGCACCAGCCGGGGTTGTGGAAGAATAATGTGTTCCCGCGACCCCGGCGTAGGTGTGAGATGGAACACCGGGGTGGTTTTTAGTCAGTAAGAGTCTGACAGACCCCTCCGCCCGCCCCAGGGCGGAGGACATCCATGAGGATTTTCCACCCCGGGAACAAAAAAAAAAAAAAAAAAAAAAAGGTTAGGTTAGGTTAGGTTTTTTTTTTTTTTTTTTTTTTTTTTTTTTTCTGCTTTTCCCCAGCCATAGGCTCGCCGGGACCTTTTTACTCTATAAAATCACATTCATTCCATTTCCATCATATATGCCTCTCGCACTATCATGCCTCATACGTTATCTTTCTTGTATCCTTCATCATTCTTTCTCATCCGGGTGGGACTCCCGTTACTTTAACTATTCTACTAATTGAAGACTTTATTTTTGTCTACTATGGGAAATAATTTGACCAAAGGTGTGACTTTTTTAATATGTACATGCTATTTCTACATACTTTTGTTTGGCAACATTACATTGTTCTTATAATATAATACAGCTAAAACATTTATTTTCTTCTATTTAACCTACAGTACAGTATTTTATTTTTATATCTATAAGCTTATTATCAATTTCTTACTCTATTAACAGTTTTTATCTTATTCTATCATAGTATTCTGAAGGACCAGTTCAACATTAAACAATAGACAATATTTCTTGTTTAATCTTACAATGTAAAAACGTTTACTTAATTTAAAGGTTCCTTCCAGTGTTCATACTTTTGTTTATTCTGAGAAAGTTCTTACGTAATTAACATCTATATATTTCTAACAATGGTTTTAAATTTACAAAACACAATGTATTTTAACCTTAGTCTAATGGTTCTTCCAAGTATTTACTTTATCTAAAAATGACATGTTTTTAATTACTAATATTAAGTGAGTGACAATGGCATTTGAGACTCGGTGCATATCTATATTTCATATTCCATCTGTACTTCTTCGTCAATAATATATATATATTTTAATGATATATATACTGTAACAAAACATAATATACAACCCATCAGCGCCACCTGTTACGGTAGAAAGCCACTACACAGTGCCGCTATTCTAAACTAGATGGCGTTGTGCACATACGTCACGTTTCTAAATCGCGGTGTTATGACTCTCCGTGTGTTAATGACCTCCGCTCGAATATTTAATATTTGTGTGTCTGAACCAGTGGTGCATCCTTGGATTACGTCCTACTTGGAATAGTCACAAGGGACTCCGCTGCTAAGGCTTAAAGAAACACGACTTCTTGTCTCTTTTTGGGTTAGAGGACCCAAAATACTACCTTCATCCCTTCAGGAAAAGGCAAGTGTATCGCGTCCTATATAAGTTTTATTGTACAAACCTTAACGTCATAATAAATTCCTTGTCCTACGCATCTGGAGTTTGTAATTGTTCCGGCAACGGTGACGACATCCTTTACAAACTGGCGCCCAACGTGGGGCCCGACAAGAATCAACAGAAGTACGTCACGCGCTCAGGCCGAATCACGACGACGACTGTGAAGACCTCACCTAAAGAGATGTCAGTCAACCTGTCCGACGAGCAGTTCCAAGCACTACTGGAGAAGATCTCACCGTCAAAGCAAGGATCTTTTACGACGTGTACCGCCCAATATGACGGGACCAAGACCTCTGAAGTGCTAGATGTGTTCCTGGTATCGTCGGTTTATTGAAAACTTTTCGGCGATAACTCAACCACTTACTAAACTTACGAAGAAAACGGCAGATTGGGTATTGAATACGGAACAAGAAGTTGCATATAACACTCTGAAACAACGACTTACAACTGCGCCTGTCCTAAAGCAAGCCGATGGAACCAAGCCCTACATCCTGAAGACTGATGCTAGTGGCTTTGCACTCGGAGTAGTTCTCGTCCAGGGGGAGAGAGACGAAGTAACCCTGTGGAACGCAGAAACAGAGATTTGAAAACCCAACTGGCGATACTAGTGCAAGGAGTGGAACACAACCGCTGGATAGAGCTGCTTCCTGTCATACGGTTCGCCATGAATAGCACTAACTGTTCCACGACGGGACAAACCCCTGCATACCTAACCTTTGGTAGAGAATTGAGATCGCCAAGGGACAATGAGGTTGATTTTAGGAATATACTGATTTCGGAAAACATCATCCCTGAAATAACCCCAAAACTGAAGTCGCTGGCAGAGAACTTACTGAAAGCGAGGGAAATCCAAGAAATGAAAGAAGAAGCTCGCAAAGAATATGTTGACCAACAGAGACGCACCCATCCTCAATACCAACCAGGAGATCTCGTCCTTGTCAACATCCACCTGATTAGCAAATCAACTCAGGGAGTGACTGCTAAATTTGCGCCCCGAAGAGATGGCCCCTATATGATAGTGCAGCAGCACGGTCCTGCATCCTTTAAAGTAGCTTCACCGAATACTCCTGAGAATCCAATCGGCCTATATCACACGTCTGCCCTAACTCCATACAGAGGTGAAAATTCCACCAGTGTTCCTGAGCCGGTACAACCGCTTAGAAGAAGAGGAAGACCTGCGAAGAAGTTGGCTACCCAGACCACGCTTCCCGCCGGTACAAGAGGACGTGGACGTCCTAGGAAACAATAACGACCCATTATACAGTCCTTCACGCCGAGCCGTCTGTGAGGACTGAGGAGGAGATTGTAACAAAACATAATATACAACCCATCAGCGCCACCTGTTACGGTAGAAAGCCACTACACAGTGCCGCTATTCTAAACTAGATGGCGTTGTGCACATACGTCACGTTTCTAAATCGCGGTGTTATGACTCTCCGTGTGTTAATGACCTCCGCTCGAATATTTAATATTTGTGTGTCTGAACCAGTGGTGCATCCTTGGATTACGTCCTACTTGGAATAGTCACAAGGGACTCCGCTGCTAAGGCTTAAAGAAACACGACTTCTTGTCTCTTTTTGGGTTAGAGGACCCAAAATACTACCTTCATCCCTTCAGGAAAAGGCAAGTGTATCGCGTCCTATATAAGTTTTATTGTACAAACCTTAACGTCATAATAAATTCCTTGTCCTACGCATCTGGAGTTTGTAATTGTTCCGGCAACGGTGACGACATCCTTTACAATACTTATTATACTTTCTTATTCCGGGATTTATATTAGCTGCTTTAGTAGTTATTTGTGTAAGTGTCAATTGTTTGTGTGCATGTATTAATATGTCCATATATACTTAATATATACTTCTATATTAGTGTGTATGTGTGTGCGTTTAAATTGTGTGTGTGTGTGAGTCATTGATATGCTGTGTTTGCACGCGCGAGGTAGTCCCACTTCTTCCGAGTTGGACACTCTCCACTGAAGGCATTGTGCTCTGTATTCTGCAGCTTCGAGTGCAGACAGTTACAGCATTGCGGATCACTTCCCGCGGTATATTCGGCGCATTTCTCGCGCAGGTGCGGGCCACCACAGTGGCTGCACTTGTCTACACTCTCAGTGCAGAATTTTCGTCCGTGGCCGAAAGCGAGGCACCTTGTACATTGTATGAGCGGAGACTGGTCCTCCACCCTTACCCTTTGTAGGTCCAGATAGAGGGCTCCAGCCTCCGTCATCCTTTGCCATATCTTTGGCCTTACTTGTAGGACTACATGTGAGGCATTAGGGTTTTTGGTCCTCTTTTTGTATTTAATAGTCAGTCCCATTTCCTCTTGTTGTAGGCCCATGAAAATATCAGTATTTTGTGCCTGAAGGGCCTCAATTATTCCATCGTCGTCGCTTTCCATGAATACGTCTTTCAGGACGACGAGAGGGTCTTTATTTCTCATGGGCTCTACATTTAAACCCTTACCATGACTTTCTAATCTCTCCCTCACTTTATTCATTTCCGTCTCCGTTTCGCAGCCCAAGATGACAGTCTGGTTCTTCGCCTTCCTTGCCTTACTTATCTTAAGGCCGGTGGCCCTGGCGTCGACCGCCCTCTTCACCCTCGCCAGGACCTCGTCGGCAGTCTCCAGACTGCCTTCGCAGGTCACCGCCATCGAGTGAAGAGCCGGTCGACGCCCGGGCTTGGCTGCTGCGGCACTGGCGTATGTTCTTGGAACCAGGCCGATCTCTGTCGTCGTCCCTTCTGCCATCTTGGTTAACAGCGTTTTCGCTTCGGTGACATTCCCGGCGACAGTGCCGACCAGATCCCCGATGTGGGCTTGCGCACGCCCCATTACCCCCTCTGTGGTTTTGCCTATCGAGACCTTGGTGACCTCGAGTTTTGCTTCTATCGTTTCAATTATGACTTCGGCTCGGTCGTTGTTCCTCGAGTCGAGTTTCGCAACTGTCTGGTCCAGAAATGTCTCCACTTGCTTGAGCCGTGCGGTAATTGAGTCCTCCACCTCTCCCAGTCTTTCTAGCACCTTTCCTTCGTTTTCCGATGATACAGAAGGTAGTGAGGGTACAGTTGGTGTAGGTACTGCAGTCCTTTGCTCCGCTGCTTCCATATTCTTTAAGCGCTTACTTAGCTCAAATAATATGCGGATACCTTTGTCCGAATTTGTCTCCAGGAAAGTTTTTATATCCTTCCGCATCTGCGGGTACTGTTGGACCTTCGAGGGTATGTCCTCAAAGATCTTCATAACCTCCTGAAGCAACTTATCGCTAGGCTGCTCAGTATATTCTTGCTGCTTTTTTCTATACATGTCCATGTTATCTATAGATCTTCTTTTCGTTTCCGGCCTTTTAATGAAGGTCCGGGCAGCGTCCAGCACTGTTGATGGTGAGGTAGCGGAGCTGGGAGTGGTGGGTTTTTTGGCCACGCCAGATGTAGTTGGTGTGTGGAACATGATCTGTTGTGTATGTGAGAGAATGTAATTTAATGTGTGGTGCGAGTAGGGTGGGGAATGTTGTCTTGTGTATAAAAGTCTGTCTGACCCTGTATAGGGGGGTCAGTGTCAAAATGTATAAAAGTAAAATTAAAGGAATATAAGTAGGGCACGGCTCTACCTTGTTGTTACGTCAATAAAACAATTAACCTAATAATGTAAATAATAAAGTATTCCTCCTACAATAACAAGCAGTACGTCGAAACACTACCCAAACACTATATTGCTAATGATATAAATAAATAAATTATATAAAATAAAACAGAATAAATAAATAAATTAAATAAAGACGTAGTCCCCTGAATTAGTTAGGGCCTATAGAATGGCCTTCTCCTCCCGGTTCCAGGGAGCCCAAACTCGGTGGGTCTGCTACCTCTGAGTCCAAAGTTAGGGCACGGGGGGTGGGGTAACGCTGAGGGGTGAGGGGGGAGTGTAGATGGTGTGTATTATCGGATATATATTAATAAATTCTATAAAATAATATTTTTATAAATTTTTCAGGCTCAAAAGGAAGGGTGAAAATGGGGAAAAAGGGGGGTCTAGGGGTCTTATCAGAATCTAGGTTCGGGCTGAGAGGGGGGTAATAGGGGGGTGAAAAATTTTGTCAGAATTTTGGAATTCCCAGCCGTTTAGAAGATATGGGGATGTAAAGATTTTAAGGGGGTGGGGCAGGTTTAAAATAAAAAATAAAATGTATAAAAATGTTTTATGAAGGTGGGGGGGAGGGGGTCAATGTAATGAATTAAAAGAGTTAAGTTTATCGATTAATCAAAAATAAAATTAATTAATTAATTAATTCAGTATATTAGGTAACTGTCTAAGTCTCCCACATTAGCACGTTACCACACTTCCCACGAAGGTGTATGTGGTGGGAAGTTAAAATAAATATATAAATAGTTAAAACAAACAAGGGGGGGGTTGGAGGGGGATGAATTTATAAATTAATCAATATAAATAAATAAATAAATTAGTTCAGTTTGTAAGTAACTGTCTAATTCTTCCACCGAAGTACTTTACCACATTTGCCACAAAGGTGTATGTGATGGGAAGTTGAATAAATATATAAATAATTAAAAGAGGGGGGGGGGGGTTCGAAGGGGGTTGGTAAGGGAAGTGTTTCAAATATTCTGTACCACTGGTACAGAATATTAGACTTTGGTTAAAAACTGGCTAGGACGCACCGTTCCCGAGATATCGGTGTTTTAAAAATATTAAAGGTCTCAGGTTCGGTTCCCGGTCGGTGAAATTTTTATTTGCAATTTTGATCTAATTTGTCCTATATGATTCTACTATTGATTCTAATGGTTAAATTAATTATATAAATAATTAATTTAATTTAATAAGTTAAGCCAAAAAGTGGGGTAATTTTTCGGGGAGAATATAAAAGTTGAGGAAAGTTTTTGGAGTTACGCGAATTTACCCCGAATTTTTTGGGGGATGATCGTAGAGAAATGGGATAAAGTTATATGCGTAGCCCTTGCTACGTAAACTATATGCAAAGGTCTTAGTTTTTCTCTACGACTTTCCGTTCCCGAACTACTGCCTCTCCTGTGTGACTCGTATAACCAGTGATGTAGGGTAAAAACCTCAATCTGGGAGAAGCTATAGTTCCGAAACTTCCCAAGATAATTTGACGTTATAAAAATAGCATTTGCTGGGAGCTGAGGGCTATATATACTAAAAATTTAAATACCGGGAAAGAACCATAGACAGGAAGAACTGGGAATTTCTTCAGGCCGCGGTACCTTGGTCTTATTTTCCCTTATATTTGTAAAAATTTTAACATGCGCGTGGGTTTTATTTATATTGCTGGATAGAGGGAATTGCCCCCTCTCCAGTAGTACCAAAAACAGTTTTTTACTTAACCCAGAAGGGGTTAAAATATTTACTTAAAAACAGAATACCCAGATTTTTGCGGAAAATAGGCCTCCGATCCGCAGTCTTGTTTTCCTTATAAACTATATAATTATTAAATACGCGCGGATTCAATTAAAACCAGCCGATAGAGGAGGATTTCCTCTATTGATTGATGTAATTTTTGGAATTTTTAATTAACCCTGAAGGGGTTAATTTTAACGATTTTTAAAGCAAACTACCCAAAATTACGTAGATTAGGCTCTGAGCCTCAGTCTTAATTATCTATTAAATCAACATATATTGAATTCGCGCGAATCCAACCAATACAGCTAGAAAGAGGAGGAGCTACTCGTTCCAGTGGTGTAAGTTTTGGATTTTTATCTTACCCTGAAGGGGTTAATATTTACAATACAAAATGAAAAACGTAACTTAAAAATAGTAAATCACCTTTAAAAAACAAGATTAACTAATAAAAATGCGAAAATGATATAATGTATATGGAAAGCACAATTAAATTATATATACACAAAATTTTTAGATTATTCGGGGTTGAGATAAACAACCCCCGAATTTTTTAAGTTTTCGAAATGTTATTTCATGAAAACTACTTATCGGATTTAAACCAAACTTATTATATGTATAGGGATGATGAAGTACTATTTTTTAACACAATAAAAAAGATATGCTTACGATTTAGTTTTCCCTAAATAAAATCTTAAAAATAACTAAAAGTTTGTCCTTGGTTTCCAGGTGTTTTTATTAAGCTTTTTTCAATTTTGAAATAGTCTCCCGGCTCCTCGTCTGCGCAGCTATCTGGATCCGCTTTCAGATTTATTGTAAACCCTCGGGAACTCCAACCACGCTCACCGAGGTTTTGGGTTTTTCGTAAATAAGTTGGCAACCCCTTATCGGAAAAATCCGAAAATGGTGTTAAATCGTAGGGTTCAGAGAGCCGCACAAGACTGCATACTCCGACTTCCGAGCTCACACTCAAAATCGAGCAGCGTTTGGCTCGGAAGTTTTTTGAACTTGTTTTTTTGGACTTCTGTGGAAGATTGGACGTCTGGTCCTGCTCAGGAAGGCGGGGCGCCCTGCCGACTCGCCGTCTGCGTACCGGCCTATAGTGCTGCTCGACGAGGTGGGCAAGCTGTTCGAGCGCATACTCGCAGCCCGCCTCGTCGGCCACTTGTGCAGAGAGGGGCCGGACCTGGACGAGAGCCAGTTCGGCTTTCGGCATGGGCGCTCTACCACCCACGCTGTGTCGAGGGTGAGAGTCCTGGCGGAGGAAACAGTGTCCCGGGGCGGGGTGGTGGTGGCGGTGTCCTTGGACATCTCCAACGCCTTCAACACCCTGCCCTGGAGCTGCATACGGGAGGCACTACGTTATCATCGGGTGCCTCTCTACCTCCGCCGCATCGTTGGGGCTTATCTGGCGGGGAGGTGTGTCACCTACATGGGACGTGATGGCGGAAACCAGCGCCAAGTGTCGTGCGGTGTTCCACAGGGATCGGTCGTGGGACCGCTCCTGTGGAACATCGGGTACGACTGGGTGCTGAGGGGCGAGCTCCCGCCGGGCGCGGACCTGACGTGTTACGCGGACGACACGCTGGTCACGGCCCGGGGGAGTTCGCACAGGGAGGCAGCGTTGCTCGCGACGGCGGCGGTCTCACTCACGGTGAGCCGCATACGGCGCCTCGGCCTGGAGGTGGCCCTCAACAAGTCGGAGGCCATGGTGTTTCATGGCCCCCGGCGGGCGCCGCCGGCCGGATCACACATTGTGGTCGGGGGGGTCCGGATCGCTGTCGAGCCCACCATGAAGTATCTGGGATTGGTGCTCGACAGCCGGTGGGACTTCGGACCCCACTTCCGGCGGCTGGCGCCCAAGTTGTTGGGCGCGGCCGGGGCGCTGGCAACGCTGCTTCCCAATCTGGGGGGCCCGAGTGCCGCCTGTAGGCGGCTCTATATGGGGATCGTGCGATCCATGGCGCTCTACGGAGCGCCGATCTGGGCGTCTGACCTGACGGCCGGCAGCATAGCTGTCCTGCGCAAGCCGCAGCGGGCGATGGCCGTCAGAGTCATTCGGGGGTATCGCACGATCTCCTTCGAGGCGGGTTGTGTACTGGCCGGATCACCGCCCTGGGACCTGGAGGCGAAGGTGCTCGCGTCACTGTACCGGTGGCGCGAGGCAGCGCGGGAGCGGGGCGAGCGACCGATGCAGCAACAAATCGAGCAGCATCGGTTGCAGCTCCGCGAGGTCCTGGTGGCGGAATGGCGGGTGAGGCTGTCACGCCCTACCGCCGGCCTCAGCACCATCGAGGCGATCCGGCCAGTGCTCGACCGCTGGCTCGGGAGAAGGCACGGCTCCCTGACGTTTCGGGCGACGCAGGTGCTCTCGGGGCATGGTTGCTTCGGGAAGTACCTGTGTCGCATTAACAGGGAGCCGGACGCCCGGTGTCACCACTGCGTCGACTGGCGGGAGGACACGGCGCGGCACACGCTGGCAGAGTGTGCCGCTTGGGAGGGGCCGCGCCGTGCCCTCATCACCGAAGTAGGCAACGACCTGTCGCTGCCGGCCGTCGTGAACGCGATGGTCGGCGGCGCAGAGTCCTGGGACGCAGTGGTCTCCTTTTGCGAAACGGTCATCTCGCAGAAGGAGGCTGCGGAAAGGGAGAGAGAGATCTCGACTCTCGACCCGGCCCGCAGCAGACGCACCGGGCGTCGGAGGAGGGCGGACAACGCCCTCTTCCGGCCCCCCTAAATGGGTCCAGGGGCGACGGATTCGGGGACATCCGTCGCCCCCCAACATCAGGACCCGAGAAGGCGGCGCGCGTAGTGTTCCTCGCGCGCCGACCACAGACGTTGCGGGGGGAGTACACCTCACTCCCCCCGCCCGAGACGGGGCCCGCGCTAGCGGGCCGGCACCAGCCGGGGTTGTGGAAGAATAATGTGTTCCCGCGACCCCGGCGTAGGTGTGAGAAGGAACACCGGGGTGGTTTTTAGTCAGTAAGAGTCTGACAGACCCCTCCGCCCGCCCCAGGGCGGAGGACATCCATGAGGATTTTCCACCCCGGGAACAAAAAAAAAAAAAAAAAAAAAAAAAAAAAAAAAAAAAAGTTAGGTTAGGTTAGGTTAGGTTAGGTTTCGGCAGCGCCGAGTCCTGGGACGCGGTGGTTTCCTTCTGCGAAACAGTGATCTCGCAGAAGGAGGCTGCGGAAAGGGAGAGAGAGATCTCGTCCACTCTCCCGATCCGCAGCAGGCGCACCGGGCGCAGGCGGAGGGCGGACAACGCCCTCTTCCAGCCCCCCTAAATGGGTCCAGGGGCGACGGATTCGGGGACATCCGTCGCCCCCCAACATCAGGACCCGAGAAGGCGGCGCGCGTAGTGTTCCTCGCGCGCCGACCACAGACGTTGCGGGGGGAGTACACCTCACTCCCCCCGCTCGAGACGGGGCCCGCGCAAGCGGGCCGGCACCAGCCGGGGTTGTGGAAGAATAATGTGTTCCCGCGACCCCGGCGTAGGTGTGAGAAGGAACACCGGGGTGGTTTTTAGTCAGTAAGAGTCTGACAGACCCCTCCGCCCGCCCCAGGGCGGAGGACATCCATGAGGATTTTCCACCCCGGTAAAAAAAAAAAAAAAAAAAAAAAAGGTTAGGTTAGGTTGGGCACGCCGCTGTAGCGGCGGTAAGGCCAGTTCTAGAGGAGTGGCTCAATAGGAGCTACGGCGCCCTCGGCTTCCGGCTGACGCAGGTGCTTACCGGACACGGGTGCTTTGGGAAGTACCTGTGTCGCATAGGCCGGGAGCCGACGTCCCAGTGCCACCATTGTGGTGATTGCCGCGACGATACGGCGCTGCATACGTTGGCGGAGTGCCCAGCTTGGGCCGAGCAGCGCCGTGACTTGGTCGCGGCCGTAGGTGTTGCGGGAAACCTCTCGCTTCCGGCTGTTGTGTCTACCATGGTCGGGAGCGAGTCGGGGTGGAGTGCCGTCGCCACCTTTTGCGAGGCTGTGATGCTCGCAAAGGAGGCGGCGGAGAGGGAGAGAGAGGCTGCCTCCTCTCTCCCCTCCCGCAGCAGACGCACTGGGCGTCGTAGGGTGGCCGACTTCCGGCCACCGTAGGGCACGGCCTGCGGACGGCAGACTCGGGGCGTCTTGTCGTCCGATCAGCAGCAGGCCTCGAGGCGGCGGCGTGTTGTTCCGCGCGCGCCTCATAGTGGAGTCCTGCGGCCGGGGTGACGGCCGCAGTGGGTGACGGGGCCCGCCTGACCATCTGGCGGGCCAATACCCGTCGGGGGGTAGCGACGAATGCTTCGGCGATACCCGCCCCTCCGACACACGGGTACATGAGGAACACGGGTTGGTTTTTAGTCAGTAAGAGTCTGACAGTCCCCTTCGCCCTTCCCCCAGGGCGGAGGGACTCCATGAGGATTTTCCAACCCGTCACCAAAAAAAAAAAAAAAAAAAAAAAGGTTAGGTTAGGTTAGGTTTTGTTTTTTTTTTTTTTTTTTTTTTTTTTTTTTTCTGCTTTTCCCCAGCCATAGGCTCGCCGGGACCTTATTACTCGAAATAACTCATTCATTCTAATTCCTTCTTTTATTCCTCTCGCACTTACATGCCGCATACTTTATCTTTCTTACATTCATCACTTTTATTCCTTATCCGGGTGGGACTCCCGCTACTTTCACTAGTCTATTAAAAAACTTTATTTTTATTTTCTATGGGAAATAATTTTACTATATATGTGGCCATTTAATGTAACAACATAGTTCAAATACAACTTTACAAATTCACGTCATAATACGTTGAGCTACAATTTTTCTTAATTTCTATTATCTTATACTAACATGTTATATTGCTAAATCTAAGGAGCTTACTATCTATTTCATAAGCTATTACAGTTTTTTATCCTTACTCTAACAATTCTAACAGCAAATAACAAAGTTATATTTATAACAATATTTCTTATTCTATTTTGAATTTACCTCAGCTTAGTTTATGGTTCCTACCGGTAATTATCTATGGTACCTTTTAATTACTTATATTAAAACTTTGGGGCGGTGACTTTCATGACTCAGTATAGTATCATTTTTGTATGTTATCTATGTTCATCAATAATATATATATATTCGAATAATATATATACATATTCGATTTTCTTATTCAATTATATTCTTAGCTGTTTGTTAGTTTTGTGTACGTGTCAGTGTTTGTATGCATGTTTTAATATATCCATATATATTTAATATATACTTCTATATTAGTATGTATGTATGTGTGTTTTGCTGTGTGTGTGTGTGAGTCATGTATAAGATGTATTTGCTCGTGCCAGGTAGTCCCACTTTTTCCGTGTAGCGCAATCGGTACTGAACGCGTTGTGATCCGTTTTCTGCAACCTAGAGTGCAGACAATTGCAGCACTGCGGCTCATGTCCCGCGGTATAGTCGGCGCATTTTTCGCGCAGGTGCGGGCCTCCACAGTGACTACACTTGTCCACACTCTCGGTGCAGAATTTGCGGCCGTGTCCAAATGCGAGGCACTTCGTGCATTGGATGAGCGGAGACTGGTCCTCTACCCTTACCCTTTGCAGGTCCAGATACAGGGCTCCAGCCTCCGTCATCCTCTGCCATACCTTCGGCCTCACCTGGATCACAACGTGTGAAGTCTTCGGATTCCTAGTCCTTTTCTTGTACTTGATGGTCAAATCTATCTCATCCTTAGGTAGGCCCATGAAGATGTCCGCGTTTTGGGCATAAAGTGCCTCTGTCATATCGTTGTCGTCGCCGTCCATAAAGACATCCTTAAGGACGACGAGTGGGTCTTTGTTCTTCATGGGCGCTACTATCAGTCCATTGCCACGGCTCTCAATCCTCTCTTTCACCCTGCTCATCTCCACTTCGGTGTCACAGCCCAGAATGACGGTTTGGTTTTTCGCCTTCCTTACCTTGCTTATCTTAAGGCCAGTAGCCCTGGCGTCGACCGCCTTCTTCACCCTCGCCAGGACCTCGTCGGCAGTCTCAAGACTACCTTCGCAGGTCACCGCCATCGAGTGAAGAGCCGGACGACTCCCGGGCTTGGCTGCTGCGGCGCTGGCATACGTCTTGGGGACCGGGTTGCTTTCTGATGTCTGCGTTTTTTCCATCTTGCTTAATAGAGCGTTGGCTTCATTGACGCCTAGGGCGACAGTGCCCACCCGGTCTTCTATTTCCGCCTGCATGCGTCCCACGGTCCCCTTAGTTGCCTCGTCGATCGCGACCCTGGCCTCATCGAGTTTGTCGAACAATTTGTCGAGGACGTCAGCGCCTCGATCGTCGTTGTCCTTGTCAAGCTGCTCTATTCGGCTATTTAGGTTGGCTTCCATCTCATTAAGGCGCGTCATGAGTGTATCTCCCACCTCTCCCAGTTTCCCCAACATTTTTTCTTCTTTTTCAGAAGGGGCAGGTACTGAAGTTACGGCTGTATGTACGTTGGGTCTAGACGCTGTTTTTTCCAGATTTTTCATCCGCTTACTTAGCTCGAACAGCGCACGCATACTTTTGTCGGATGTTGTTTCGAGAAAGGTCTTGGTCTCTCTTTTCATTTGAGGGTATACCTTTGAGGGAATATCCTCAAAGGCCCTCATCAGGTCTTGGAGCAACTGGTCGTTAGATCTCTCGCCGTAGTCCTGCAGTCTGTAGATCTCCATATTCTCCAAAGACCTTCTTGGTGTACCCGGCCTTTTTAAGAAAGTCCTGGCAGCGTCCAGGACTACCGAGGGTGAGGTAGCGGAACTGGGAGTGGTGGATTTTTTGGCACCAGATGTTGTGGGTGTATGAAACATGGTGTGTGCGTGAGGGAGTGTGATATGTGTAGTGCTAGTGAATGGGGAAAATTGTCAGGTGTAAAAGTATGTTTGGCCCTGTATAGGGGGGTCCGTGTCAGTGTATAAATTAAATATCTAAAAATAGATTCAATATTTATTGTCTTAACGCTAATTTCTGCTCAATAAAGCTAGTCTACCTATTTATAACCAACGCTTACTCCAACGCCACCCAACCTAAATTTGAATAAAATATAAATAAAAAAAAAATAAAAAAAAAAAAAAAATATTAAATAAAATTATATAAAATTAATAAATAGAGCGTAATCCCCTTTTTTAGTTGGGGCAGATGTAATGGCCTTCTCCTCCCGATTTCAGAGAGCCCAAACTCGGTGTCTCTGCGACCCTTGGGTCACTAGTTAGGGCACGGGGGTGGTGGGGTAACGCTTAGGGGGCAGGGGGGAGGGGGTATAAGGGTTTGGGGTTTCAGATAGATATATTAAAATAGATATACTGCCAATTTAATTATTATTTTGGGGTCAAAATGGAAGGGTGAAAAAGGGGAAAAAGGGGGGTTTAGGGGTCCTATCGGGATCTAGGTTCGGGCTGAGAGGGGGGATATAGGGGGGTGAAAAATTTTGTCAAAACTTTGAAATTCCCAGCCGTTTAAAAGATATGGGGGTGTAAAGATTTTAAGGGGATGGGGGTGTACTTTTTGGTTACAGCAGGAATATAAATTTGACCAGGGGGGTTAATATAGTAAATAAATTAGATTAAGTTTATAAAACAATCAAAATTAATTAAAAGAAATAAATAATAAATAAAATAATAATAAAATAATTCAATATATATACGTAACCGTTTACGTCGTCTGCATATGTACGTAACCAGTTACACTTGCCACTATGGTGTATGTGGTGGGAAGTTTAATAAATATATAAATAAATAAAAGAGGGGGGGGGTTCGAAGGGGGTTGGTAAGAGGAGCGTTTCGAATATATTAGCGTTTCGTTAAAAACGGGCTACGACGCACCGTTTCTGAGATATCCGCGTTTTTGTAATATTAAAAGTCCCAGGTTCGGTTCCCGGTCGGTGAAAATAATTTTTTAAAATGTTTTAACAAATTAAGTGTGAAGTATAACGTGTGTAATGTGTGCGTGTGTGGTGTGTGTAGGTGTGTTTTTCGAATTTAAATTAAGCAAAATGTGGGGTAATTTTTTGGGGAGAGTATGAAATCGGGGAAACTTTTTAAAACTTCGTAGATTTACCCCGAAATTTTTGGGGAATGGTCGTAGAGAGACGGGATTAATTTCTACGTGTAGGTATTCCTACGTAAACTATGTGTAAAAGCAAAATTTTTTCTCTACGAATTCCCGTTTCCGAGCAAAAGCCACCCCTGTGGAACTTGTAAAAAGAACAAAGATGGGTAAAAACCGCAATCTGGGAAAAGCTCTAGCTCGGAAAATACTCAGGATTTTTTCCCCAAGTAAAATAAAACATAAACAAGCAGCTTAGGGCTACGGATCCTAAAAAGCAGGGTTACCGGGAGAAACCATAAACGGGAAGAAATAACAAATTTATTTCCTAAAAGTCAAATCTGGATATCTCGATTTGTCTTAATTATAATTTTAAAAGTTAAGGATACGCGTGGATGAAACTATATTTACTAGACGGAGGGTGAAGCCCTCTTTCTAGTGGTGTCAAAATAGGATTTTTAATTAACCCAGAAGGGGTTAATTTTAACGCTTGAAAACTGAAAATTTAGAAAAAATTTTAAAGTCAGCCACGGTACCTCAACCTTATTATACTTATATCTATTGTTATTATTTGTTTCGCGTGGGTTTAATTTATATAACTTGATAGGTGGAGATGCCCTCTCTCTAATAGTACTAAATTTAGATTTTTAGTCAACCCAGAAGGGGTTGATTTTGCTAATACAAAACCGGAAGTTGCCACAAGTTGAGCAATTTCTTCTCGGTGCATAGATCTTGTTTTCCTTATAACTATATAATAACTAAACACGCGTGGGTAAAAAATATCACACCAAATAGGGCATAAAATTTCCTTTCCGGTGGTTCCAATTCCAGAATTTTAAGTCTCCCTGAAGGGGTTTATTTTAGCTGTTTAAAAACTAAAATCGTAACTCAACACTCTTTGGGACCACTTTTAAAGACTAAATAACTAAATAAACAATAAAAACTTATAGGGATGCTAGAGAGAAGCCCTAGGTTAATATATTTAAATTTAAATTTTGAATTTTGGGGTTGACAATAAACAACCCCAAATTTTTTGAAATTTCAAGTAACTATATCTTAAAAACTAATGAACCAATTTAAACAAAATTTTAAACGAGTGAAGGGGTGGTGAGTAACTATTTTTTAAAACTATAAAAAGTATGTACTTACGATCTAATATTCCCTAAATAAAATCTTAAAAATAACTGTAATTTTGTCCTTATTTTCCAGGTGTTTCCCTTGAGCTATTTTCAATTTTCAAAAAGTCTCCCGGCTCCTCGTCTGCGCAGCTATCTGGATCCGCTTCCAGATTGATTGTAACCCCTCGGGAACTCCAACCACGCTCACCGAGGTTTTGGGTTTTTCGTAGATAAGTTGGCAACCCCTGGTCGTAAAAATCCGAAAAAGGTGTTAAAATGTAGGGTTCAGAAAGCCGCACAAGACTGCATACTCCGACTTCCGAGCTCACACTCAAAATCGAGCAGCGTTTAGCTCGGAAGTTTTTTCAACTTGTTTTTTTGCACTTTGTGCGCACAATTTTTCACTTTTTCCAAAAATGTTTTCACATTCACATAGGGCTCGGCAGCGCGGTCACAACGATATATCGCACTATATCTTTTTCGCGAAAAAACCGATTTTTTATATTTTTCAACTGCGGAGCGGCTTAAAACTGATCTGTTCACGGCGGGGGGTGCCGGAAGACTCGGGTTAGGTTAGGTTAGGTTAGGTTAGGTTAGGTTAGGTGGGGGACCACCCCACAGTGCTTGCGTCCACGTCGCGTCCCCTGGAAACGACCCAGTTCTGACCACCGTAACGGAGTGGCAGACTGGGCTCGGCCAAAGTGCACTGTGCTTTCGTTGCTTTTTATCTTGCCTTGAGTGAACGAACCTGCGGAGGCTATGCCCAAACCCACGCGGGATGCCTTCGGGCAGTTTTTAAAACCCAAAGGCCCTTCTCAGGGCCAACCCAAACGCCCTTCGCGGGGCCGACCAAAAGGCCCTTCTCAGGGCCAAGCCAAAGGCCCTTCTCAGGGCCAACCCAAAGGCCCTTCTCAGGGCCAACCAAAAGGCCCTTCTCAGGGCCAGTCCGACGCTTCGGCGTCAGAGGCTAGCCGCGCGCCGTCTGCAGCTAGCTTCTTTGAGAACCCGTTGGACTTGGACTCGTTGTCTGACTCCGACAAAGAGTCCATGGCTGGCGTGTCGGACGGGGGCGATTTCCAGTCGCGGAAGCGGGCCTTCCTGCGGAACGGGTCCGAGGGCTCTTCGGGCTCGGCGGGGCGTCCTAAGGCCAAAAAGCCGCCGACAGCCGCGGACACCCACGTCGTGGGTCTCGCGGACGCTGAGCGTCAGTTGGACCTGGCTCGGCGGGAGCAGCACCAGCAAGACCTGGAGGAGCGGGTTGCTGCCAAGGAGCAACGGGCGCGCGCTGCCCGGGCCAAGTCCGGGTACGGGGCGTCCCGCGTTCTGTACGCGGACCACTCGCTGGCCGAGCTGGAGCGAATGGCTGAGGAGGACGAGGAGGAGATAGTGGAGATCGCCTCTAAATCCTCCAACTTGAAAGGGACCTTCCAAAAGGCCCTTAAATGCCGGGCCGCGAGCATGCGTGGCATCATCCAGGAGATGGTCCAGCGCAAGGCGACAGACGAAACGCGGCAACTGCAGACGAAAGTCGATCGCCTGCAATCGGAGGTCAGCCAGCTACATCAGAAGCTGGCTGAAGCCACGGCTCGGCCAGAGCAAGCAGGAGGAAGACCTGCGGAAAGACCTGCGAAAGAGGGCCCCACCTCCAACCTTGAGGATATCATCCGCAAGGTCGTCATGGAGGAGAGGGCCTTCACAAGAGCCTGCTTAGCAGGCATTGAGGACCGGCTCTTGCCGGAGAAACGCCTCCGACCGCCGCTTGCGGCGGACAAGAGGCAATGTGAGCCGGGGCCGTCCTCCCAGGGGGAAGACGCCTTTCTCCCATCTACAACCCCGTCCAACCAGCATGGGTGGACCGAGGTTGCCGGGAGGGGTAAGGGCAAGGCCAAAAAGGCCAAAAAAGCCGCGACGGCCGTTCCTGCCGTGCCCGCCACCACACCTCCCAATCAGTCGCAGACGACTGCAAAGGGTAAAGGGAGAGGGAAGACAAAGGCGAAACTCGTTCCCCCAAAGACCGCAGCCGTTGTGGTGACGCTCACCGCGGAGGCTGCGGAGCGAGGCGAGACGTACGCGTCCATTTTGTTGCGGGCGCGTGCCAATGCCGATCCCACTCAACTGGGGATCGGCAAAGTCTCTTGCCGGCGAACTCAAGCCGGGGCTCGAATTTTCGAGTTCCCGGGGGCAGAGGGCAGAGCCCATGCGGACCTCTTTGCATCCAAGCTGCAGGAGGTCATCGCGGACGCGGCCAAGGTGGCCCGTCCAGTCAAGGCGACGACCATCGAGGTGACCGACCTGGATGACTCGGTCACCAAAGAGGAGGTGGTGGTTGCGGTCGCAGCAATGGGGGGCTGTGACGTCGCAGAGGTGCACGGCCGGGACATCAGGCCCGGCCGCGGTGGGATGGGCACCATTCGCCTCGAGTGCCCAGTCGCGGCTGCCAAAGCCGTCCTCGACAAGGGACGGCTTACCGTCGGCTTCAGCTCGGGTGCAGTCCGGGCACTTGTAGACCAGCCTCTTCGGTGCTACAGGTGCTTCGGTATCGGACACACTCGAGCCCTCTGTCCGTCCACGGTCGATAGGACGGACAGCTGCTATCGCTGCAGCAAGGAGGGCCACAAGAGCAGCTCCTGCACGGCTGCCACTCCGCACTGCGCAGTGTGTGCCGCCAGTGGCCGCCCGGCAGACCACGTCATGAAGGGGAGGAACTGCAATCCTCCCCCTAAGAGGGGCAAAGCGCCGATGGGTCCGGCTGCCAGCACCGTCGTTCCCGAGGCAGGAACCGCGGTGGCCGCGGAGGGGGGAGAAATGACGATCGATGGATAGGGTCCATCATCGCATTCTCCAGGCGAACACCAACCACTGCAGGGCAGCCCAGGATCTGCTGATGCAGACCATGGCTGAGTGGTTGGTGGACTTGGCGGTGGTTGCCGAGCCTTACTCGGTCCCCGGCCATTGGCTGGGCGATCGGGACGGCTTGGTGGCGTTGATGTCGCGGTCTTCCACGGACTCCCCTCCCCTCTCGCTATTAGAGAGAGGACCGGGATACGTGGCCGCCGCGTGGGGAGACGTAGGTGTGGTGGGGGTCTATTTCTCCCCAAACCGCCCTCTCTCGGACTTTGAGGATTTCCTCGAAGTCCTCACCGCAGTCGTAGGGAGGGCGGCACCGCGCCAGGTCGTCGTGTTGGGCGACCTGAACGCCAAGTCGGTGGCCTGGGGCAACCCGGCTGCCTCGTGCAACGTCCGAGGACGCGCCGTCGAATTTTGGGCGGCCTCATCCGGCGTGTCCCTCCTCAACAGGGGGGCGGTCCACACGTGTGTGCGGCAGCAGGGAGGGTCGGTGGTTGACGTCACGTTTGCCACCCCCGCGCTAGCCGCCCGCGTCGTGAATTGGCGGGTGGAGATGGTGGAGACCTTGTCGGACCACCGATACGTGCGGTTCGACATCTCCGCCCAGGGGAGGGTGGCTCGCTCGGGCAAATCTCCCTTCCCACGGTGGGCTCTCACCCGCCTGGACCGGGAGGCCGCTCAGGAGGCGGCCTTTCTCCAGGACTGGTTGTCGCCCCCTGTCGAGGTCCTGGACGTGGACACCGCAGCGGTTCAGCTCAGGAGGTCCCTGACCGAGGTGTGCAACTCCAGCATGCCTCGGTCTCGCCGTCCGCCTCCCCGTCGTGCCGTCTATTGGTGGACGGAGGAACTGGCGGGCCTCCGAGCCGCCTGCGTGTCGGCCAGAAGGGCCTTCACGCGGAGCCGACGACGCAGCGCCCGGAATCGGGAAAACGAGGACCGCCTCTACGCTTCTTACCAAGAGGCGAGGACGGTCCTCAAGTCGGCGATTGGCGCTGCCAAAGACTCGGCGAGGGCCGAGATGCTGGCAGGGCTCGACCGGGATCCATATGGGAGACCGTACAAGGCGGCGCGGAACCAACTGCGCCCCTATGGTCCCCCATTGACGGAGACTCTCGAGCCGGCGTTGCTGGATGGGGTGGTCCGGTCCCTGTTTCCGCGCAGGACCGACTTCACCCCACCAACGATGGACCCTCCGCAAGGGGCGACTCCGCCGGAGGAGGAGGTCCCCCCGGTGACGGCTGAGGAACTCTACGCGGGGGTTCTCAGCCTCCGCGCGAAGAAGACGGCTCCTGGACCGGACGGCGTCCCTGCACGGGTGGTGGCCATTGCTGCCGCCCAAATGGAGGACAGAATTCGGGACCTGTTCAGCGCGTGCTTTGCGGCTGGCAGGTTCCCGAAACTGTGGAAGGAGGGGCAGCTGTGCCTCCTCCGAAAGGAGGGACGCCCGGTGGACTCCCCCTCGGCATACCGGCCCATCGTTCTGCTTGATGAGGTCGGTAAATTATTCGAGGGGATTGTCGCCTCCCGGCTCAATGGGCTGTTGCGGGGGGTGGGGCCAAATCTGTCGGACGCCCAATTCGGTTTTCGACGAGGGCGTTCGACGATAGACGCGCTGGCCCTACTCAAGGGTCAGGTGAAGGAGGCGGTGGAGGCGGGGGGCGGAGTGTTGGCGGTGTCATTCGACATAGCCAACGCCTTCAACTCCGTGCCCCACTCGACAATATTGGAGGCACTTCGGTATCACGGAGTGCCTCAATACTTGAGGAGCCTCCTGGCCAGCTACTTGGAGGATCGAGAGATCCTCCTTGTGGACAAGACGGCCAGGGTGAGGCGTTACGGCGCAGAGTGCGGTGTTCCGCAGGGGTCGGTGCTGGGGCCCCCCCTATGGAATATAGGGTTTGACTGGCTCCTGCGGGGAGCCCTCCTCCAGGGCACGAGTGTCATCTGTTACGCGGATGACACTCTCCTCACTGCCCGGGGGAGGAGCTACAGGGAGGCGGCCTGTCTGGCCTCGGCTGGCGGATCCTTGGTTGCAGGGAGGATCCGCCGCTTGGGACTGAAGGTGGCGCTGCACAAGACCGAGGCCGTTTTCTTTCACGGACCTCGGCAGCGCTGCCCTCCCGACGCCCACATAGTTGTGGAGGGCGTCAGGATCAAAATCAAAATCAAAATCAAAATCAAAAGTCATTTATTCAAATTAGGCTGAGAATCAGCACTTTTCGAACGTCAAAATTACATAAGACAGTCCCCCAAAAAGCCCGCCCTTCACCACTTCCTAGTGCTTTAGCTGGGAAGAAGAAGTGGCGCAACAAACTCCCCAGCAGCACAGCTGTCTGTTCGGTTAGAAGAACTTGATTCTAAACAATTGCAAGTAATTACCGAAACGCCAATGACAAAAAAAAAGAAAAAAAAATTGCATGTAAATAACACAAATACATAAATAAAGCCTTCGGGCCTAAAGGGCATGGCAGCTTACATATGCAATACTGGAATTATTATACAAACAAATAAAATAAATAAATGATAAACTAGGACCATCAAAGTAAAATAAATCAACAGAACAATTACTGTAACAATGATAAAACCAAAGGCAGCAAGACGACCAGTCACCACAAGCAGCACCCGTTCACGAGCATAACGCAAAGGTCAGCCATTACCCCCCTCGCCATATTTGAGGGAAGGAGGAAACCCGACCCCCGACGCTACCGCAAGCAGTGACATCTAAGGGAGCATGACGAACCTGCTGTTGGTTGCTCAGGCAAGAATAATATTATCAATTGTCGAGGTAGCTAGCTAACCATATATTGCAATACAGCTCATTAAAAACATTGTAATGAGTAGATCATGTCAATAATAAATGAAGACAACAAAATAATTGACTTATACCGTCAAATAAAAAATTAAAAAAATATATGAACTCATATACCCTGTCAGTTAGTAAGCTGATTCTGGAGAAAGAACACGAACATTGTCTTGAGTTAATCACAGCGACCAACAGTTCTTATCGTTTATGTAGTCGTTAATGGAATAATATGCCTTTGAACAAAGGTTGGATTTTACTTGGGCCTTAAACGCATTAAAAGGTAAATCTAGTAAAGAAGAGGGCAACTTGTTATAAAAGGTTATACCAAGCCCAACAAATGAGTTATGGACCTTATGAAGCCGGTGAAAGGGAGCACGTAGTTTGTTCTTATTTCTGGTGTTAACTTTGTGAAAATCACTGTTTTTAGTGTATAAGTGTATATTTTGCCTAATATATAAGATGTTGGCGAAGATGAATTGAGATGCCACCGTGAGAATACCAATATCTTTAAAAAAATCTCTAAGAGAAACTCTAGCTCCTAGCTGATAAATTGCTCGGACAGCTCGTTTTTGAAGGACGAATATATTTTGAATATCAGCGGCTTTGCCCCACAGCAGAATACCGTAGGACATAACGCTGTGGAAATAACTAAAATAGACTAAGCGAGCTGTATCAACGTCAGTGTATTGTCTTACTTTCCTGACGGCGTAGGCGGCTGAACTGAGCCTCCCCGCTAAGCTTGAGATATGTGGGCCCCACTGAAGTTTGGCATCTACCGTTATGCCCAGAAAAACCGTCGAGTCTACAGTTTCAAGCAGCTCTTTATCTAAGACAATGTTGGGTCCTAGGATCGGGGTCCAGACCCAGATGAAATATCTGGGCCTGGTGCTGGACAGCAGGTGGCGATTTGGCCCGCATTTCAGCGGGCTGTCAACGCGCCTGCTGAAAGCCGCGGACGCCCTCTCGTGGCTCCTCCCGAACCTGGGGGGGCCCAACGCGCAGTGCCGGCGATTGTATGCCGGCATCCTGCGGAGCATGGCCCTATATGGGGCCCCTATCTGGGCGGACTCCCTGCACAGGCGGGAGAATGCAACGGCGATCCGCAGGCCCCAAAGGGCCATTGCACTAAGGGTGGCAAGGGCCTACCGCTCGGTGGGCTTTTCGGCGGCATGCGCTCTGGCTGGCACCCCTCCTTGGGAGTTGGAGGCATGGGTGCTCGCCAGAGTGTACGAGTGGACGGCGCGGCGAAAAGCGCTCGGGGAGCGCCCCGTCGCGGAGGAGCGGGAGGCCGTGCGGCAAGAGGCGAGGGACGCCATCGTCCTCCATTGGACGGAGGACCTCGCAGCCGCCACCTTTGGCCGGCGAACCTTGGACGCGCTCGGTCCGGTCCTGCGAGGCTGGCTCGAGCGGTCACACGGCTTCCTCTCATTCCGTCTGGTGCAGGTGTTGTCCGGCCATGGCTGTTTTGGATCGCACCTGCACCGGATCGGGAGGGAGGAGACTCCGGCGTGCCATGACTGCGGTGCGCCGGAGGACACGGCACAGCACACCCTAGAGGTGTGCCCCGCCTGGTCAGAGCTGCGCCGCAGTCTGACCGCGGTGGTCGGGCGGGACCTCTCGCTCCCCGGCGTGGTCAGCTCCATGCTGGAGAGCGAGGAGGCATGGGCAGAGGTCGCCTCCTTTTGCGAGGACGTTATTTCGCAAAAGGAGGCGGCGGAGCGCGAGCGGGAGGACGATCCTCTCGCTGCGCCGCTCCGGAGACGAAGAGGTCGGAGAGGGCGTCGTCTCCTCCCTCCTCATGGTGGTGACAGGCGGGCGACAGGCGCGGGGGCGCCTCCGCCCGCATTGCACCCGTCATCACCTTCGTAAGTCATTCCCGGCCCTCCCCCAACGGGGAGGGCGTGAAGCGTCCGCATTAAAGGCGGACGGTCGTCGGAGGAGGACTGGACGTACAGGCTGCGCCAATCTCCCAGTCCCCTCCACTCAAGACGAGGCGGGAGTGCCGCTGGGTTGTTTTAGTGGGTATACCGGGTCAGACCGGGGAGTCCCACATAGCCCCCCATTCCCCCAATGGGAGGGTATGCGTAATGCATTTTTTCCCAGCGCAAAAAAAAAAAAAAAAAAAAAAAAAAAAAAAAAAAAAAAAAAAAAAAAAAAGGTTAGGTTAGGTTGGTGTCGGGGGACCACCCCACAGTGCTTGCGTCCACGTCGCGTCCCCTGGAAACGACCCAGTTCTGACCACCGTAACGGAGTGGCAGACTGGGCTCGGCCAAAGTGCACTGTGCTTTCGTTGCTTTTTATCTTGCCTTGAGTGAACGAACCTGCGGAGGCTATGCCAAAACCCACGCGGGATGCCTTCGGGCAGTTTTTAAAACCCAAAGGCCCTTCTCAGGGCCAACCCAAACGCCCTTCGCGGGGCCGACCAAAAGGCCCTTCTCAGGGCCAAGCCAAAGGCCCTTCTCAGGGCCAAACCAAAGGCCCTTCTCAGGGCCAACCCAAAGGCCCTTCTCAGGGCCAACCAAAAGGCCCTTCTCAGGGCCAGTCCGACGCTTCGGCGTCAGAGGCTAGCCGCGCGCCGTCTGCAGCTAGCTTCTTTGAGAACCCGTTGGACTTGGACTCGTTGTCTGACTCCGACAAAGAGTCCATGGCTGGCGTGTCGGACGGGGGCGATTTCCAGTCGCGGAAGCGGGCCTTCCTGCGGAACGGGTCCGAGGGCTCTTCGGGCTCGGCGGGGCGTCCTAAGGCCAAAAAGCCACCGACAGCCGCGGACACCCACGTCGTGGGTCTCGCGGACGCTCAGCGTCAGTTGGACCTGGCTCGGCGGGAGCAGCACCAGCAAGACCTGGAGGAGCGGGTTGCTGCCAAGGAGCAACGGGCGCGCGCTGCCCGGGCCAAGTCCGGGTACGGGGCGTCCCGCGTTCTGTACGCGGACCACTCGCTGGCCGAGCTGGAGCGAATGGCTGAGGAGGACGAGGAGGAGATAGTGGAGATCGCCTCTAAATCCTCCAACTTGAAAGGGACCTTCCAAAAGGCCCTTAAAAGCCGGGCCGCGAGCATGCGTGGCATCATCCAGGAGATTGTCCAGCGCAAGGCGACAGACGAAACGCGGCAACTGCAGACGAAAGTCGATCGCCTGCAATCGGAGGTCAGCCAGCTACATCAGAAGCTGGCTGAAGCCACGGCTCGGCCAGAGCAAGCAGGAGGAAGACCTGCGGAAAGACCTGCGGCAGAGGGCTCCGCCTCCAACCTTGAGGATATCATCCGCAAGGTCGTCATGGAGGAGAGGGCCTTCACAAGAGCCTGCTTAGCAGGCATTGAGGACCGGCTCTTGCCGGAGAAACGCCTCCGACCGCCGCTTGCGGCGAACAAGAGGCAAAGTGAGCCGGCGCCGTCCTCCCAGGGGGAAGACGCCTTTCTCCCTTCTACAACCCCGTCCAACCAGCATGGGTGGACCGAGGTTGCCGGGAGGGGCAAGGGCAAGGCCAAAAAGGCCAAAAAAGCCGCGACGGCCGTTCCTGCCGTGCCCGCCACCACACCTGCGACTGGAAAGGGAAAAGGGAGAGGGAAGGGAAAGGCGAAACTCGTCCCCCCAAAGACCGCAGCCGTTGTGGTGACGCTCACCGCGGAGGCTGCGGAGCGAGGCGAGACATACGCGTCCATTTTGTTGCGGGCGCGTGCCAATGCCGATCCCACTCAACTGGGGATCGGCAAAGTCTCTTGCCGGCGAACTCAAGCCGGGGCTCGAATTTTCGAGTTCCCGGGGGCAGAGGGCAAAGCCCATGCGGACCTCTTTGCATCCAAGCTGCAGGAGGTCATCGCGGACGCGGCCAAGGTGGCCCGTCCAGTCAAAGCGACGACCATCGAGGTGACCGACCTGGATGACTCGGTCACCAAAGAGGAGGTGGTGGTTGCGGTCGCAGCAATGGGGGGCTGTGACGTCGCAGAGGTGCACGGCCGGGACATCAGGCCCGGTCGCGGTGGTATGGGGACCATTCGCCTCGAGTGCCCAGTCGCGGCTGCCAAAGCCGTCCTCGACAAGGGACGGCTTACCGTCGGCTTCAGCTCGGGTGCAGTCCGGGCACTTGTAGACCAGCCTCTTCGGTGCTACAGGTGCTTCGGTATCGGACACACTCGAGCCCTCTGTCCGTCCACGGTCGATAGGACGGACAGCTGCTATCGCTGCAGCAAGGAGGGCCACAAGAGCAGCTCCTGCACGGCTGCCACTCCGCACTGCGCAGTGTGTGCCGCCAGTGGCCGCCCGGCAGACCACGTCATGAAGGGGAGGAACTGCAATCCTCCCCCTAAGAGGGGCAAAGCGCCGATGGGACCGGCTGCCAGCACCGTCGTTCCCGAGGCAGGAACCGCGGTGGCCGCGGAGGCGATGACGGAGGCAATGACTATCGATGGATAGGGCTCAACATCGAATTCTCCAGGCGAACACCAACCACTGCAGGGCAGCCCAGGATCTGCTGATGCAGACCATGGCTGAGTGGTTGGTGGACTTGGCGGTGGTTGCCGAGCCTTACTCGGTCCCCGGCCACTGGCTGGGCGATCGGGACGGCTTGGTGGCGTTGGTGACGCGGTCTTCCACAGACTCCCCTCCCCTCTCGCTTTTAGAGAGAGGACCGGGATACGTGGCCGCCGCGTGGGGAGACGTAGGTGTGGTGGGGGTCTATTTCTCCCCAAACCGCCCTCTCTCGGACTTTGAGGATTTCCTCGAAGTCCTCACCGCAGTCGTAGGGAGGGCGGCGCCGCGCCAGGTCGTCGTGTTGGGCGACCTGAACGCCAAGTCGGTGGCCTGGGGCAACCCGGCTGCCTCGTGCAACGTCCGAGGACGCGCCGTCGAATTTTGGGCGGCCTCATCCGGCGTGTCCCTCCTCAACAGGGGGGCGGTCCACACGTGTGTGCGGCAGCAGGGAGGGTCGGTGGTTGACGTCACGTTTGCCACCCCCGCGCTAGCCGCCCGCGTCGTGAATTGGCGGGTGGAGATGGTGGAGACCTTGTCGGACCACCGATACGTGCGGTTCGACATCTCCGCCCAGGGGAGGGTGGCCCGCTCGGGCAAATCTCCCTTCCCACGGTGGGCTCTCACCCGCCTGGATCGGGAGGCCGCTCGGGAGGCGGCCTTTCTCCAGGACTGGTTGTCGCCCCCTGTCGAGGTCCTGGACGTGGACACCGCAGCGGTTCAGCTCAGGAGGTCCCTGACCGAGGTGTGCAACTCCAGCATGCCTCGGTCTCGCCGTCCGCCTCCTCGTCGTGCCGTCTATTGGTGGACGGAGGAACTGGCGGGGCTCCGAGCCGCCTGCGTGTCGGCCAGAAGGGCCTTCACGCGGAGCCGACGACGCAGCGCCCGGAATCGGGAAAACGAGGACCGCCTCTACGCTACTTACCAAGAGGCGAGGACGGTCCTCAAGTCGGCGATTGGCGCCGCCAAGGACTCGGCGAGGGCCGAGATGCTGGCAGGGCTCGACCGGGATCCATATGGGAGACCATACAAGGCGGCGCGGAACCAACTGCGCCCCTGTGGTCCCCCATTGACGGAGACTCTCGAGCCGGCGTTGCTGGACGGGGTGGTCCGGTCCCTGTTTCCGCGCAGGACCGACTTTACCCCACCAACAATGGACCCTCCGCAAGGCGCAACTTCGCCGGAGGAGGAGGTCCCCCCGGTGACGGCGGAGGAATTGTACGCGGGGGTCCTCAGCCTCCGCGCGAAGAAGACGGCCCCTGGACCGGACGGCGTCCCTGCACGGGTGGTGGCCATTGCTGCCGCCCAAATGGAGGACAGAATTCGGGACCTGTTCAGCGCGTGCTTTACGGCTGGCAGGTTCCCGAAACTGTGGAAGGAGGGGCAGCTGTGCCTCCTCCGAAAGGAGGGACGCCCGGTGGACTCCCCCTCGGCATACCGGCCCATCGTTCTGCTTGATGAGGTCGGTAAATTATTCGAGGGGATTGTCGCCTCCCGGCTCAATGGGCTGTTGCGGGGGGTGGGGCCAAATCTGTCGGACGCCCAATTCGGTTTTCGACGAGGGCGTTCGACGATAGACGCGCTGGCCTTACTCAAGGGTCAGGTGAAGGAGGCGGTGGAGGCGGGGGGCGGAGTGTTGGCGGTGTCATTCGACATAGCCAACGCCTTCAACTCCGTGCCCCACTCGACAATATTGGAGGCACTTCGGTATCACGGAGTGCCTCAATACTTGAGGAGCCTCCTGGCCAGCTACTTGGAGGATCGAGAGATCCTCCTTGTGGACAAGACGGCCAGGGTGAGGCGATACGGCGCAGAGTGCGGTGTTCCGCAGGGGTCGGTGCTGGGGCCCCCCCTATGGAATATAGGGTTTGACTGGCTCCTGCGGGGAGCCCTCCTCCAGGGCACGAGTGTCATCTGTTACGCGGATGACACTCTCCTCACTGCCCGGGGGAGGAGCTACAGGGAGGCGGCCTGTCTGGCCTCGGCTGGCGGATCCTTGGTTGCAGGGAGGATCCGCCGCTTGGGACTGAAGGTGGCGCTGCACAAGACCGAGGCCGTTTTCTTTCACGGGCCTCGGCAGCGCTGCCCTCCCGACGCCCACATAGTTGTGGAGGGCGTCAGGATCGGGGTCCAGACCCAGATGAAATATCTGGGCCTGGTGCTGGACAGCAGGTGGCGATTTGGCCCGCATTTCAGCGGGCTGTCAACGCGCCTGCTGAAAGCCGCGGACGCCCTCTCGTGGCTCCTCCCGAACCTGGGGGGGCCCAACGCGCAGTGCCGGCGATTGTATGCCGGCATCCTGCGGAGCATGGCCCTATATGGGGCCCCTATCTGGGCGGACTCCCTGCACAGGCGGGAGAACGCAACGGCGATCCGCAGGCCCCAAAGGGCCATTGCACTAAGGGTGGCAAGGGCCTACCGCTCGGTGGGCTTTTCGGCGGCATGCGCTCTGGCTGGCACCCCTCCTTGGGAGTTGGAGGCATGGGTGCTCGCCAGAGTGTACGAGTGGACGGCGCGGCGAAAAGCGCTCGGGGAGCGCCCCGTCGCGGAGGAGCGGGAGGCCGTGCGGCAAGAGGCGAGGGACGCCATCGTCCTCCATTGGACGGAGGACCTCGCAGCCGCCACCTTTGGCCGGCGAACCTTGGACGCGCTCGGTCCGGTCCTGCGAGGCTGGCTCGAGCGGTCCCACGGTTTCCTCTCATTCCGTCTGGTGCAGGTGTTGTCCGGCCATGGCTGTTTTGGATCGCACCTGCACCGGATCGGGAGGGAGGAGACTCCGGCGTGCCATGACTGCGGTGCGCCGGAGGACACGGCACAGCACACCCTAGAGGTGTGCCCAGCCTGGTCAGAGCTGCGCCGCAGTCTGATCGCGGTGGTCGGACAGGACCTCTCGCTCCCCGGCGTGGTCAGCTCCATGCTGGAGAGCGAGGAGGCCTGGGCAGAGGTCGCCTCCTTTTGCGAGGACGTTATTTCGCAAAAGGAGGCGGCGGAGCGCGAGCGGGAGGACGATCCTCTCGCTGCGCCGCTCCGCAGACGAAGAAGAGGTCGGAGAGGGCGTCGTCCCCTCCCTCCTCATGGTGGTGACAGGCGGGCGACAGGCGCGGGGGCGCCTACGCCCGCATTGCACCCGTCATCACCTTCGTCGGACATTCCCGGCCCTCCCCCAACGGGGAGGGCGTGAAGCGCCTTGAAGGCGGACGGTCGTCGGAGGAGGACTGGACGTACAGGCTGCGCCAATCTCCCAGTCCCCTCCACTCAAGACGAGGCGGGAGTGCCGCTGGGTTGTTTTAGTGGGTATACCGGGTCAGACCGGGGAGTCCCACATAGCCCCCCATTCCCCCAATGGGAGGGTATGCGTAATGCATTTTTTCCCAGCGCAAAAAAAAAAAAAAAAAAAAAAAAAAAAAAAAAAAAAAAAAAAAAAAAAAAAACAAAAAAAAAAAAAATAAGGTTAGGTTGGTGTCACCACTGCGTCGACTGCCGGGAGGACACGGCGCGGCACACGCTGGCAGAGTGTGCCGCTTGGGAGGAGCCGCGCCGTGCCCTCATCACCGAAGTAGGCAACGACCTGTCGCTGCCGGTCGTCGTGAACGCGATGGTCGGCGGCGCAGAGTCCTGGGACGCAGTGGTCTCCTTTTGCGAAACGGTCATCTCGCAGAAGGAGGCTGCGGAAAGGGAGAGAGAGATCTCGACTCTCGACCCGGCCCGCAGCAGACGCACCGGGCGTCGGAGGAGGGCGGACAACGCCCTCTTCCGGCCCCCCTAAATGGGTCCAGGGGCGACGGATTCGGGGACATCCGTCGCCCCCCAACATCAGGACCCGAGAAGGCGGCGCGCGTAGTGTTCCGCGTGCGCCGCTCACAGACGTTGCGGGGGGAGTACACCTCACTCCCTCCGCCCGAGACGGGGCCCGCGCAAGCGGGCCGGCACCAGCCGGGGTTGTGGAAGAATAATGTGTTCCCGCGACCCCGGCTTAGGTGTGAGATGGAACACCGGGGTGGTTTTTAGTCAGTAAGAGTCTGACAGACCCCTCCGCCCGCCCCAGGGCGGAGGACATCCATGAGGATTTTCCACCCCGGGAACAAAAAAAAAAAAAAAAAAGGTTAGGTTAGGTTAGGTTAGGTTAGCTTTCACGCCCTACCGCCGGCCTCAGCACCATCGAGGCGATCCGGCCAGTGCTCGACCGCTGGCTCGGGAGAAGGCACGGCTCCCTGACGTTTCGGGCGACGCAGGTGCTCTCGGGGCATGGTTGCTTCGGGAAGTACCTGTGTCGCATAAACAGGGAGCCGGACGCCCGGTGTCACCACTGCGTCGAATGCCGGGAGGACACGGCGCGGCACACGCTGGCAGAGTGTGCCGCTTGGGAGGAGCCGCGCCGTGCCCTCATCACCGAAGTAGGCAACGACCTGTCGCTGCCGGCCGTCGTGAACGCGATGGTCGGCGGCGCAGAGTCCTGGGACGCAGTGGTCTCCTTTTGCGAAACGGTCATCTCGCAGAAGGAGGCTGCGGAAAGGGAGAGAGAGATCTCGACTCTCGACCCGGCCCGCAGCAGACGCACCGGGCGTCGGAGGAGGGCGGACAACGCCCTCTTCCGGCCCCCCTAAATGGGTCCAGGGGCGACGGATTCGGGGACATCCGTCACCCCCCAACATCAGGACCCGAGAAGGCGGCGCGCGTAGTGTTCCGCGTGCGCCGCTCACAGACGTTGCGGGGGGAGTACACCTCACTCCCCCCGCCCGAGACGGGGCCCGCGCAAGCGGGCCGGCACCAGCCGGGGTTGTGGAAGAATAATGTGTTCCCGCGACCCCGGCGTAGGTGTGAGATGGAACACCGGGGTGGTTTTTAGTCAGTAAGAGTCTGACAGACCCCTCCGCCCGCCCCAGGGCGGAGGACATCCATGAGGATTTTCCACCCCGGGAACAAAAAAAAAAAAAAGGTTAGGTTGGGGTACGTCTCTGCCCAGACCGCTGGCGGCCGCAGAACACCAGTCCCGCGTTCGGACGGCCCGCGCTGGGCGCGTAAGCGCATCGACAGGGAGCTTCTCGAGGAGGCAGCCATCGCTCAGGCCTGGTTCCGGGGGTCGGCAACGACCGGACCCGATGACGTCGAGCTGGAGGCGCTGTGGTTCCGCGGGGCAATGACGCAGATATGCGACGCGTCCATGCCCCGCGCCCACGCACAGGGTGCAAGGCGCCAGGTGTACTGGTGGTCCGCCGAGATCGCGCAGCTGCGCGTCGCATGCGTGGCGGTGAGACGCCGGTACACCCGCTACCGGAGGAGACGTCGTCGGGTACCCGAGGAGGAGGCCGCGCTGTACGAGGTGTACCGCGCGGCAAAGCAGACTCTGTGGCTGGCCATCGACGAGGCGAGGACTCGATCCCGGGAGAGGATGTTGGAGACTCTGGACGGGGATCCGTGGGGGCGCCCGTATAAAGCGGTTCGAGGGCAACTTCGAGCCGCGGCGCCCCCACTTACGGAGAGTCTCCAACCCGAGCTGCTGGACGAAGTGGTAGCAGCCCTCTTCCCGGTGAGAGCGGAGCATGTTCCGCCGCCGATGGCTTTGCCCGCAGCCGCAGAGTCTGCAGAGGAGGAGGACGAGAACGCCATCAGCGTCCCAGAGGTGACACAGGCAGAGATGAGGGCGGCCGTGATGCGGCTCCGGGCCAAGAACGTGGCTCCGGGGCCCGACGGAATTCACGGCCTGGCTTTGGCCCTCTCTCTGAAGGAGTTGGAGCCCCAACTGAGAGGACTCTACACAGCGTGCCTTGAGCGGGGCCAGTTTCCCAGTCTGTGGAAGATTGGACGTCTGGTCCTGCTCAGGAAGGCGGGGCGCCCTGCCGACTCGCCGTCTGCGTACCGGCCCATAGTGCTGCTCGACGAGGTGGGCAAGCTGTTCGAGCGCATACTCGCAGCCCGCCTCGTCGGCCACTTGTGCAGAGAGGGGCCGGACCTGGACGAGAGCCAGTTCGGCTTTCGGCATGGGCGCTCTACCATCCACGCTGTGTCGAGGGTGAGAGTCCTGGCGGAGGAAACAGTGTCCCGGGGCGGGGTGGTGGTGGCGGTGTCCTTGGACATCTCCAACGCCTTCAACACCCTGCCCTGGAGCTGCATACGGGAGGCACTGCGGTACCACCGCGTGCCTCTATACCTCCGCCGCATCGTGGGGGCTTACTTAGCCGGGAGGTGTGTCACCTACATGGGACGTGATGGCGGAAACCAGCGCCAGGTGTCGTGCGGTGTTCCACAGGGATCGGTCGTGGGACCGCTCCTGTGGAACATCGGGTACGACTGGGTGCTGAGGGGCGAGCTCCCGCCGGGCGCGGACCTGACGTGTTACGCGGACGACACGCTGGTCACGGCCCGGGGGAGTTCGCACAGGGAGGCAGCGTTGCTCGCGACGGCGGCGGTCTCACTCACGGTGAGCCGCATACGGCGCCTCGGCCTGGAGGTGGCCCTCAACAAGTCGGAGGCCATGGTGTTTCATGGCCCCCGGCGGGCGCCGCCGGCCGGATCACACATTGTGGTCGGGGGGGTCCGGATCGCTGTCGAGCCCACCATGAAATATCTGGGATTGGTGCTCGACAGCCGGTGGAACTTCGGACCCCACTTCCGGCGGCTGGCGCCCAAGTTGTTGGGCGCGGCCGGGGCGCTGGCAACGCTGCTTCCCAATCTGGGGGGCCCGAGCGCCGCCTGTAGGCGGCTCTATATGGGGATCGTGCGATCCATGGCGCTCTACGGAGCGCCGATCTGGGCGTCTGACCTGACGGCCGGCAGCATAGCTGTCCTGCGCAAGCCGCAGCGGGCGATGGCCGTCAGAGTCATTCGGGGGTATCGCACGATCTCCTTCGAGGCGGGTTGTGCACTGGCCGGATCACCGCCCTGGGACCTGGAGGCGAAGGTGCTCGCGTCACTGTACCGGTGGCGCGAGGCAGCGCGGGAGCGGGGCGAGCGACCGATGCAGCAACATATCGAGCAGCATCGGTTGCAGCTCCGCGAGGTCCTGGTGGCGGAATGGCGGGTGAGGCTTTCACGCCCTACCGCCGGCCTCAGCACCATCGAGGCGATCCGGCCAGTGCTCGACCGCTGGCTCGGGAGAAGGCACGGCTCCCTGACGTTTCGGGCGACGCAGGTGCTCTCGGGGCATGGTTGCTTCGGGAAGTACCTGTGTCGCATAAACAGGGAGCCGGACGCCCGGTGTCACCACTGCGTCGACTGCCGGGAGGACACGGCGTGGCACACGCTGGCAGAGTGTGCCGCTTGGGAGGAGCCGCGCCGTGCCCTCATCACCGAAGTAGGCAACGACCTGTCGCTGCCGGCCGTCGTGAACGCGATGGTCGGCGGCGCAGAGTCCTGGGACGCAGTGGTCTCCTTTTGCGAAACGGTCGTCTCGCAGAAGGAGGCTGCGGAAAGGGAGAGAGAGATCTCGACTCTCGACCCGGCCCGCAGCAGACGCACCGGGCGTCGGAGGAGGGCGGACAACGCCCTCTTCCGGCCCCCCTAAATGGGTCCAGGGGCGACGGATTCGGGGACATCCGTCGCTCCCCAACATCAGGACCCGAGAAGGCGGCGCGCGTAGTGTTCCGCGTGCGCCGCTCACAGACGTTGCGGGGGGAGTACACCTCACTCCCCCCGCCCGAGACGGGGCCCGCGCAAGCGGGCCGGCACCAGCCGGGGTTGTGGAAGAATAATGTGTTCCCGCGACCCCGGCGTAGGTGTGAGATGGAACACCGGGGTGGTTTTTAGTCAGTAAGAGTCTGACAGACCCCTCCGCCCGCCCCAGGGCGGAGGACATCCATGAGGATTTTCCACCCCGGGAACAAAAAAAAAAAAGGTTAGGTTAGGTTAGGTTAGGTTCCAGTGCCAGGGGTGCAGTTGAAGAGCCTCCTCGTGGCGCATCCTGGGCAACGTCAGCTCCAATCGCCCACCGGTACTGGTGGACAATTGGCGCTGGCGGCAAATCTCAACAAACGGGGAAGGGCACGGTTCCATTCCCCGATCATCTTTGATGGTCGTGGAAGGGAACCGGGCTAGGGAAGGGTCATTGGAGAAGGTCGTACGCCCACCCCCCCTCTGCTTACAGAGGGTGAGTTGTGTGGGCGTGGTCTTGTGGGAGGAGAGGAAGAAAACCTCTTAAAAAAATAACCCCAACTCCAAGGTCGAGCGTGCCGAGGGGGTGTATGGCCGGAGGGTATCCGGTCGTTAGCGCTGGGGGGGGATCCAGGGGGATCAAAGGGACCGCACCCTTCAAAGGAAAAAATCTAAAATGGAAACAAAGTCAGTTGTCAATATTTTACCCCAGGGCGGTACCGTCTGCTTAGCAGTCGGAGAATCCGCCACGCATCCGATTTCGGATGCGTCATGCCCCTCGTATTCTGGGGGGGGCAACAACTGTCAGGAGGGAGGAGAGAGAGGGAGAACCCGGTCGCAGTCATTCGGGGACCCGCTAAGCGATGGTTTGGCGGGCCCTCGAGTGGCTGCCGCCGGTCACCAGCGAGAAACGGAGCTTCTTTTGAAGCTCCCGCGCGTGGTGATCGAGCCACTTGCCACCATTGATGGCAACCAGAGCCGAGGAGGCTCCGGTCCCTCCGGGGACCACAGTAGGTCCGATCCGGACCTGAGCAGGCGCGGCAAGGCGCTGCTCAAGAGGCGGCAGACGGGGGAAGAAATCCTGCCGGCACCAAAGGCGCCCAAGGTGACGAGTGGTCGGGGTCGTGCGGCTGCAAAGCCGGGGCGTGACCCATCGGGCCGCTTCACGCGCCCTGCTACGCCGGTCCCATCGCAGGCTTCATCGCCGGCTCCGTCACCGGCTCCTTCGCCAGCTCCGTCGGAGAGCGCGGGGAGCGACACCGAACTGGGGAGGGAGGACCTCGCGAGCATAGGCTTAGGCCGACGTGGTGGCTGAAATGGCCAGCCTTAATAGAGAGCGACGCGCTGCCCGGATGGCAGCCGGAGGGAGCGTTACCGGATTGGCGCTCAGCAGCCAGGTGCTGGACAGCGTGGGGGTCGTCATGACGGTTGCCACCAAGTCCGGCAACCTGAGGGGGACCTACGTGCGCGCCCTAAAGGAGGCGGTGGACGGAATCAAGGAGGCGGTCGAGCTCCTCGTGAGCCGCACCAGTACGGAGGAGACGGCGAGGCTCTGGGAGGAGAATGACCGTCTCCGATCCAAGCTCGAGGAGCTCGAGCGGCAGTTTGCTGCCCAGAGGGCTGCTCCCGCCGCCACCGGCGTCACTCCCGTCACGATCCCGCCGGCGGTCCGGCCGTCGCCTGCGCGTGCGGATGCGGAGATTGAAAAGATCGCCCGCATCTGCATGATGCAGTGCGGCAATATGGTAAACGCCCGGTTGGAGGCGCTGGAGTTGCGACTCCCACCGGCCGCGACCCTCCGACCCCCGCTTGCGGCGGACAGGAGGAGAGCGGAGGAGGCCGCCGCCGCGACGAACTCCGCGTTGGGGGGCAGAAAGCCCGCTCAGGGTCCCAAAAAGCCCACGCAGGGGCCCAGGAAGCCCACGGGGGCTTCTCCCGCGCCACCTCCGGCGACCGCGCCTCCGGCGACCGCGCCTCCGGCTACCGCGCCTCCGGCGACAGCACCTCCGGTGACCGCACCTATCGCGCCTCTGGCGACCGCACCGCCCCCCATCTCACCTCCCGCCCAGGATGCCGAGGGGTGGACGACGGTGGGGAAGAGGAAGAAACCAAAGAGGAAGAAGAGCGGGAAGAACGCCGACGGAGCACCGGCACCGGCCAAGACGGCTACAAAAAAGAAGTCGAGAGGACGGCGTAGGGCCCCACGCTCTGCGGCTGTGGTGATCACACTGCAGTCCGGAGCCGCTGAGAGGGGCGTCACCTACGCAGCGGTCCTCCGAGAGGCAAAGAGTAAGGTCGCGTTCCCCGACCTTGGGACACCGTCCGGCCTCAGATTGAGGCCGGCGGTTACGGGGGCGCGGCTGCTCGAGGTGTCCGGTGCCTCCAGCCGCGAAAGGGCGGACGTTCTGGCCGCCAAATTGAGGGAGGTCCTCAACCCGGAGGACGTTCGGATTTCCAGGCCGATGAAGACCGCGGAGCTGCGAGTCAACGGCCTGGATGACTCGACGACCCCAGCTGAGGTCGTGGAGGCCATCGCCCGTGTCGGTGGATGCCCGCCCGACGACGTGCGGGCGGGTGAAATCCGCGCCGACGCCTCCGGGCTCGGCTCGATTTGGGTGAGGTGCCCGGTGTTGGCGGCGAACAAGGTGGCCGACGCTGGGCGTCTGTTGGTGGGATGGGTTGCAGCGAGAGTCAAACTGCTGCAGCCCAGGGCCATGCGGTGCTACCGGTGCCTGGACGTCGGGCATGTCAGGTGCCGGTGCACCGCCGAAACGGACCGCAGCGATGAATGTTATCGCTGCGGTCAGCCCGGCCACAAGGCGGCCCAGTGCTCCGCGGCGCCAAACTGCAGCCTCTGCACGGCTGCAGGGAGGCCCGCCGGTCACAGATGGGGGGCGAAAGCCTGTGGCGTGCCCGCCAACAAAAGGAGGGGAAGGGGCCAGAAGGGCTCCTCTTCGGCCGACTCCCGGCCTGAGAATGCTGCGGAGGGGGGGATGGACTGCGCATAAATGGCGCTGTTCCGTCTCCTCCAGGGCAATATCAACCACTCTGCCAGAGCTCAGGATCTCTTGCTCCAGAGTATGGCAGAGTGGTCGATTCACGTGGCCGTGGTCGCCGAGCCGTACTGGGTCCCGCCCAGGGATAACTGGGTGGGAGATCTGGATGGTTTGGTGGCCATCATTGGCGGGGCTCTCGTCAGCCCGTCTCGGGGGCACGGCTGGGTAGCCGCCCTCGCAGATGGCGCTGGCGTCGTTGGGGCGTATTTTTCGCCCAACAAGAGTCTCGCCGACTTCGAGAGGTTCCTTGTCGAGTTGGGTGCCGTCGTGGGCCAGCTCCATCCTCGCCCGGTGCTGTTGCTCGGGGATCTCAACGCCAAGTCTGCGGCGTGGGGATCCCCGGTGACCGATGCTAAGGGTGAGGCATTGGAGGAGTGGGCGATCACGACTGGCCTGGTCGTCCTGAACCGGGGCTCGGTCTACACGTGCGTGCGGCAGCGGGGCGGGTCCATAGTGGACGTGTCGTTCGCAAGCCCTGCTGTCGCGAGCCGTGTCCGCGACTGGCGTGTCGCCGCGGAGGTGGAGACGTTGTCGGATCACCGATATATCCGATTCGACGTCTCCGCCCAGACCGCTGGCGGCCACAGGACATCAGTCCCGCGTTCGGACGGCCCGCGCTGGGCGCGTAAGCGCATCGACAGGGAGCTTCTCGAGGAGGCAGCCATTGCTCAGGCCTGGTTCCGGGGGTCGGTCACGACCGGACCCGATGACGTCGAGCTGGAGGCGCTGTGGTTCCGCGGGGCAATGACGCAGATATGCGACGCGTCCATGCCCCGCGCCCACGCACAGGGTGCAAGGCGCCAGGTGTACTGGTGGTCCGCCGAGATCGCGCAGCTGCGCGTCGCATGCGTGGTGGTGAGACGCCGGTACACCCGTTACCGGAGGAGACGTCGTCGGGTACCCGAGGAGGAGGCCGCGCTGTACGAGGTGTACCGCGCGGCAAAGCAGACTCTGTGGCTGGCCATCGACGAGGCGAGGACGCGATCCCGGGAGAGGATGTTGGAGACTCTGGACGGGGATCCGTGGGGGCGCCCGTATAAAGCGGTTCGAGGGCAACTTCGAGCCGCGGCGCCCCCACTTACGGAGAGTCTCCAACCCGAGCTGCTGGAGGAAGTGGTGGCAGCCCTCTTCCCGGCGAGAGCGGAGCATGTTCCGCCGCCGATGGCTTTGCCCGCAGCCGCAGAGTCTGCAGAGGAGGAGATGGAGAACGCCATCAGCGTCCCAGAGGTGACACAGGCAGAGATGAGGGCGGCCGTGATGCGGCTCCGGGCCAAGAACGTGGCTCCGGGGCCCAATGGAATTCACGGCCTGGCTTTGGCCCTCTCTCTGAAGGAGTTGGAGCCCCAACTGAGAGGACTCTACACAGCGTGCCTTGAGCGGGGCCAGTTTCCCAGTCTGTGGAAGATTGGACGTCTGGTCCTGCTCAGGAAGGCGGGGCGCCCTGCCGACTCGCCGTCTGCGTACCGGCCCATAGTGCTGCTCGACGAGGTGGGCAAGCTGTTCGAGCGCATACTCGCAGCCCGCCTCGTCGGCCACTTGTGCAGAGAGGGGCCGGACCTGGACGAGAGCCAGTTCGGCTTTCGGCATGGGCGCTCTACCATCCACGCTGTGTCGAGGGTGAGAGTCCTGGCGGAGGAAACAGTGTCCCGGGGCGGGGTGGTGGTGGCGGTGTCCTTGGACATCTCCAACGCCTTCAACACCCTGCCCTGGAGCTGCATACGGGAGGCACTACGTTATCATCGGGTGCCTCTCTACCTCCGCCGCATCGTTGGGGCTTATCTGGCGGGGAGGTGTGTCACCTACATGGGACGAGATGGCGGAAACCAGCGCCAAGTGTCGTGCGGTGTTCCACAGGGATCGGTCGTGGGACCGCTCCTGTGGAACATCGGGTACGACTGGGTGCTGAGGGGCGAGCTCCCGCCGGGCGCGGACCTGACGTGTTATGCGGACGACACGCTGGTCACGGCCCGGGGGAGTTCGCACAGGGAGGCAGCGTTGCTCGCGACGGCGGCGGTCTCACTCACGGTGAGCCGCATACGGCGCCTCGGCCTGGAGGTGGCCCTCAACAAGTCGGAGGCCATGGTGTTTCATGGCCCCCGGCGGGCGCCGCCGGCCGGATCACACATTGTGGTCGGGGGGGTCCGGATCGCTGTCGAGCCCACCATGAAATATCTGGGATTGGTGCTCGACAGCCGGTGGGACTTCGGACCCCACTTCCGGCGGCTGGCGCCCAAGTTGTTGGGCGCGGCCGGGGCGCTGGCAACGCTGCTTCCCAATCTGGGGGGCCCGAGCGCCGCCTGTAGGCGGCTCTATATGGGGATCGTGCGATCCATGGCGCTCTACGGAGCGCCGATCTGGGCGTCTGACCTGACGGCCGGCAGCATAGCTGTCCTGCGCAAGCCGCAGCGGGCGATGGCCGTCAGAGTGAGCAAGGTCTCGAAGGGCCTTAGCGGCTGCAGCCAGAAGGCACTGAAAGAGGCCACGGCCTCCATTCTGGGAAGTGCTCAGGTGCTCTTGACCCGCACCACAACGGAAGAGACGGCGCTGCTGCGGGCCCAGAACGCAAAGCTCGCAGCACAAATGGCGGAGCTCCGCAAGGAGCACGAGGAGATAAAGGCGGAGATGGCCAACTTCCGCCGCGAGCACCTCAGGCGGGAGGTGGGCCTTCCAAACACAACGCCGCAACCGCAACCGCAGCAGCCGTCACAGGAGACGGAGTTGACTCGCCTGATCCGTCAGGAGATGGCGAGTTTCAACGCGCGTTTCTCGGTGCTTGAGGGGAGGATACTACGTCCCCCCCTAGCTGCAGACCAACGCAGCACACCGGCGCCGACATATGCGGCCAAAGCCGCAGCGCCCCGTGCCGACCAACCGACACAAGCGGGCACACAGAAGAGGACTGTTCCAACTGCCGCCTCGCAAAAGAAAACTGCGGGGCCTAAACCAAATGGGCAGTTGGAAAAGGAGGCAAAACTGGCCAAAAAGGCAGGTGCTACGGCTGCTCCGCCTGCACAAACTGCCAGGCCAGAAACGCGCGAATCCGCCACTAGACCTGAGGCGGAGTGGACGAGGGCGGGCGCCGCCAAAAAATCTAAAAAAGCGCGCCAGCGGGCCAAAAAGAAGGCCCAGAAGGACGAAGCGGTGGCCAAGCGCCAGACCGTGAGGCTCAGTACCCCCCGCTCTACAGCAGTGGTTCTCACCCTGCAGCCTGGGGCGGAGGAGCGTGGCCTCACATATGCCGGGATCCTGGCAAAGGCCAAAGCCGAGATTTCGCTGAGCGATCTCGGTATAGCGGGCCTCCGGTGCAA
This sequence comes from Dasypolia templi, assembly GCA_963555695.1. NCBI lineage: Eukaryota > Metazoa > Arthropoda > Insecta > Lepidoptera > Noctuidae > Dasypolia > Dasypolia templi. Next base: position 122,717 of record OY743148.1, on the reverse strand, counting down.
AACAACTGCTACCGGCGGTCGACTACTTGAAGTATCGGGAAGCACTAGTGGTCCCAAAGCAGACGCCCTCGCCGACAAACTCAGGGCGTCTCTAGGCCCGGAGGATGTAAGAGTGTCCAGGCCAACCAAGTGCGCAGATCTGCGAATTTCGGGCCTGGACGACTCCGTCACACCTGAAGAGGTCGCCGCTGCCATCTCCAAGGCCGGAGGATGCCCGCCGGATCAAGTCAAGGCGGGCACGATACGCCGGGGTGTCTCCGGTCACGGGACAATTCTTGTCAGCTGTCCCGTAGCGGCGGCCAAAATGATAAGCAACAAACGGCTTCTAGTAGGATGGGTCTCGGCGCAGGTCGCGCTCCTAGCGCCCAGGCCCTATCGGTGCTACCGCTGCTTGGAAGGAGGACATGCGGGGGCACGGTGCACCGCTGGGGTGGACCGCAGCCAAATGTGCTTCCGCTGTGGTCAGCCCGGTCACAAGGCTGGCACTTGCACTGCCACGCCGCACTGTGTCATCTGTGCGGCATCTGGCAAGCCAGCCGACCATACGACCGGGTCAAAGGCCTGCGCCAGGCCCAAGAAGAACAATGCCAGGAGACAGCCGGCTCATCCGCCGGCTAGTATCACGGATGTAACGAAGAAGGCAACCAGCTCCTCGCAGCCAGTTCACCCGCTGGTTGCGGCAGAACATCCGCCGGGGGCTGGGGAGGAGACAACGGCCATGGACACACAATAATGGCCCTACGTCGTCTCCTCCAAGCCAACATAAACCACTGCGCCAGGGCTCAGGATCTCTTGCTCCAGAGCATGGCGCAGTGGTCGATCGATGTGGCAGTTGTCGCCGAGCCGTATTTTGTGCCACCCAGGGATGACTGGGTGTGCGACACGAACCGCTCGGTGGCACTGATTATGAGGTCTGCCGCCGACACCCTTCCCTTCGAGGCCGTCACCCGAGGGCGGGGCTATGTCGCGGCAATTTGGGGAAATGTTATGATCGTGGGGGTGTACTTCGCCCCCAGCCTTTCTCTCGCCGACATGGAGGAAATAATCTTGGAGTTGGGCACAGTCGTCAGTCGTAGTCGTCCTCTTCCCGTGATCGTCCTGGGGGACTTCAATGCCAAATCTACGGCTTGGGGTTCTCCGGCTACGGATGCGCGGGGAGAGTTGGTGGAGGAGTGGGCGGTCGAGCAGGGCCTGCTTCTCCTGAACCGGGGGTCCGTGCAGACGTGCGTGCGGCAGCGGGGTGGGTCTATAGTGGACCTGTCGTTCACCAGCCCCGCTCTCGCGCGCACTGTCCAGGACTGGCACGTCCTGGAGGAGGTGGAGACGCTGTCTGATCATCGATACATTCGATTCAGCGTCTCCGCCCAGACCTCGGTTGGGCCGGTCTGACGCTGTGACGACAGCTGTGACGCTGGCATGCCCCGAGTCCAGCCGTTACCATCCAGGCGCCAAGTGTACTGGTGGTCGCAGTCGATTGCGCAGTTGCGCATTGCTTGTGTGCAGGAGCGACACCAGTATGCAAGGTGCCGAAGAAGAAGACGTCGCCGCCGCCCCTTTACAGCGGCGGCCGAACAAGAAGAGGCGGAACTATACGACCGTTATAGAGAGGCGAAGAGCGCCCTCCAGCTGGCCATTGGCCGGGCAAAGGCCCAGGCCAACGAAGAGCTGCTGGAGACTCTGGACCGAGAGCCGTGGGGACGCCCCTACCTTATGGTACGGGGCAAGCTGCGCCAATGGGCTCCCCCATTGTCCCGGAGTCTCCAGCCACAGCTGCTGGAGGAGGTGGTGTGTGCGTTGTTTCCGTCGAGACCAGAGCACACGCCACCGGCTATGGTTCCGCCTCGCAATGTGCCCGACGCGGAAGACGACATAGACGACGACGTGCCCGAAGTGACCCGGGTAGAGTTGAGAGTGGCGGTGGCTCGCATCAGGAACACCGCCCCAGGGCCCGACGGCATTCCAGGCCGTGCATGGGTCCTGGCCATGAAGGCTCTCGGGCCCCGACTAGTGGACTTCTTGAGCGCATGTTTGGAGCGGGGCCAGTTTCCAAGCCGGTGGAAGACCGGAAAGCTGGTCCTGCTCAAGAAGGAGGGGCGCCCCGCAGACTCACCATCTGCGTACAGGCCAATCGTGTTGCTGGACGAGGTGTGTAAGATCTTTGAGCGAATCATCGCCAATCGCCTCGTCCGGCACATGACCAGGGTGGGTCCGGATTTGGCGGACAACCAATTTGGTTTCCGCCAGGGGCGCTCCACGACGGATGCAATCATGCGCGTGAGGGTCCTCGCGGAGGAGGCAGTCGCCCGGGGTGAGGTGGTCCTGGCGGTGTCGCTCGACATCGCCAACGCTTTCAACACCTTGCCCTGGAGTACCATCCGAGAGGCACTCCGGTACCACGGGGTGCCGCGCTACCTCCAACGCATTGTCGGGGCCTATTTGTCGGAAAGATCGGTGGTGTACCCGGGTCGAGAAGGATGGGGTCGGCGAGAGACGTCGTGCGGCGTTCCGCAGGGTTCGGTGTTGGGGCCGACCCTGTGGAACGTAGGGTACGACTGGGCTCTGCGCGGTGCGCTTCTCCACGGCGTCGGCGTCATTTGTTACGCCGACGATACGCTAGTTACAGCGCGTGGGAAGTCGTACCGGCAGGCGGTCATACGCGCGACTGCTGGTGTCGCGCACGTCGTGGGTAGGATCCGGCGGCTGGGCTTAGAGGTGGCATTGCACAAGTCTGAGGCCCTGTGTTTTCATGGGCCGAGGATGAAGCCGCCTCCGGGGTCCAGCATCATAGTAGGAGGGGTCTCCATCGCTGTCGAGTCGACGATGAAGTACCTTGGACTCGTCCTCGACAGTCGGTGGAGCTTCGGGCCGCACTTTACACGGCTCGCCCCCCGGTTGTTGGGCGCCGCTTCTGCGCTCTCGCGCTTGCTGCCCAACCTGGGGGGGCCCAACTCCTCATGTCGGATGCTCTACATGGGGGTCGTACGGTCGATGGCGCTATACGCCGCGCCAGTGTGGGCGGACGCCCTGACGGCCCGCAACAACGTCGCCGCGCTGCGAAGGCCGCAGCGCGCGATGGCCGTCAGGATCGTGAGGGGATACCGTACGATCTCCTTTGAGGCAGCGAGCATCCTAGCCGGATCCCCGCCCTGGGACCTCGACGCAAAGCTCCACGCGTCGCTCTATTGGTGGCGCGCGGGGGCGGTCCAGCGGGGCGAGCGCCTGGTGCCTCGACAGGTTGAGGCACGCAGGGCAGAGCTCCGCCAGGTCCTAGTGGCGGAGTGGCGGACGCGCGTAGCGCAACCCACGGCGGGGCACGCCGCTGTAGCGGCGGTAAGGCCCGTTCTAGAGGAGTGGCTCAACAGGAGCCACGGCGCCCTCGGCTTCCGGCTGACGCAGGTGCTTACCGGACACGGGTGCTTTGGGAAGTACCTGTGTCGCATAGGCCGGGAGCCGACGTCCCAGTGCCACCATTGTGGTGATTGCCGCGACGATACGGCGCTGCATACGTTGGCGGAGTGCCCAGCTTGGGCCGAGCAGCGCCGTGACTTGGTCGCGGCCGTAGGTGTTGCGGGAAACCTCTCGCTTCCGGCTGTTGTGTCTACCATGGTCGGGAGCGAGTCGGGGTGGAGTGCCGTCGCCACCTTTTGCGAGGCCGTGATGCTCGCAAAGGAGGCGGCGGAGAGGGAGAGAGAGGCTGCCTCCTCTCTCCCCTCCCGCAGCAGACGCACTGGGCGTCGTAGGGTGGCCGATTTCCGGCCACCGTAGGGCGCGGCCTGCGGACGGCAGACTCGGGGCGTCTTGTCGTCCGATCAGCAGCAGGCCTCGAGGCGGCGGCGTGTTGTTCCGCGCGCGCCTCATAGTGGAGTCCTGCGGCCGGGGTGACGGCCGCAGTGGGTGACGGGGCCCGCCTGACCATCTGGCGGGCCAATACCCGTCGGGGGGTAGCGACGAATGCTTCGGCGATACCCGCCCCTCCGACACACGGGTACATGAGGAACACGGGTTGGTTTTTAGTCAGTAAGAGTCTGACAGTCCCCTTCGCCCTTCCCCCAGGGCGGAGGGACTCCATGAGGATTTTCCAACCCGTCACCAAAAAAAAAAAAAAAAAAGGTTTTTTTTTTTTTTTTTTTTTTTTTTTTTTTTTTTTTTTTTTTTTTTTGGGCAGGAGTGGGAAATCCTCATGGACGCCCAGACTGCCTCACTTATGAGCCAGTCTGGGCAGTGCCGGACTCTTACCGGCTAAAACCACACTCCTGCCATTGCTGTGTCCCTCTGACGTGATCAGAGCCCTTGTTCCGCTTAAAGGATTATAATTATATTTATTTATTTATTTACAACTATCAACAAGGAGGCAATCTTTTCTCCTGGACAACCAACAATACAGCAATACACATTAACCACATATCTGTCTACTATCATATATAACCAAACCGCACCAAATCTATTTTTTCTCTTTTTTTTTTTTTTTTTTTTTTTTTTTTTTTTTTTTTTTTTTCCTTTACACTTATATATACTACATTTCTTATATTATAATTATTATGATACTTAAACTTTATACTTATTATATATTTAGTATCATATTTACTTATACTATTCTATTTCTTTTTATTACTAGTGATGCTATTTGACGACAATAATTTAAAAACAGTTCTCTGTTTTGTCCCATCATTAAGTCTGGTACGTTTTGGGCGACCAATTTGACGGCGAGTTGCTGCTCTATTTCGTACCGCAGATTAGCCGTGATCGGGCACTCGAGCAATATATGTAGCACGGTCTCTTCCACGCCAGACTCACAGGCGCACGATGCATTCTCCTTACACCTGAAGCGTCTCAGGTATGCAGAGAACCCACCGTGCCCCGTGAGGATTTGCGTGGTTGTGCTCGTTGGAGCCATCTTGCGCACCACACTGTACGCCACCACTGCGTCAGGAAAGAACAGTTTGGTGCCCGCGGCCGTGTCACCTGACCTATATCTCCCGTTCCACTCGTCAAGCGTATCCGACCGGATTCTTCGCTTGACGAATGATACGGGACACAGGTCGTAGTCCGGCTTCTTCTTCGACCCTAGGGCAGCTTCCTTCGCGAGCTGGTCGGCTCTTTCGTTTCCCTCCAACCCTGCGTGGGCCTTGATCCAGAATAAGGAGACACTCTTGTTCTGGAGCTTACAGCGTCGTATGGTGTTTCTGGTTTCCACGGCCAGGGGGTGGCGGGAACTTACATTTATCACCGACTGAAGAGCCGCCATAGAGTCGCTGAAGATGCCGAACGCGGTTTCATTGCGCTTGAGCGCTTCGGCTGCCCCTTTTTGCAAGGCCAGGAGTTCAGCCTGATAGACGGTGCAAAAGGACGGCAAGGCAAGCTTGAGGGCCTTTATTTCGGTGGTGCTATTCCACAAGGATAGCGCCGCTCCGACTTTACCCTCAATCTTGCTGCCGTCTGTGAAAATCCGCACAGCGAAATTACTGTGACTGTTATATTGTTCCTCGTCTACCAGGCTTACAAACTCCAAGCTCATCTGCTCCGCGGGATGCGGGGCTTCTATCGCTCGGGCCATCCACTCTACCTCCCGATCTCCTAGTGTGGGCTGGGACACTCCCCTCTTGGCTCCGTAGAGCGCAGCCGCTTCTCTGATACGGAGGTCGAGCGGGAGTATCCCCGCCAGAACCAGTGCCGAGTTTAGGGAAACAGTACGATAGGCCCTGCACAGCTTCTGGGCAAATCCTCTCTGGATGACGTTAAGCTGCTTCCTGACCCCCAACTTGTTGGCAGCTGGTGCCCATGCGCTTGCGGCATACAGCACAGTTGGCTCCACTGCTGCGGTGTATATGGCCCTTATCACCTCCGGGTGCAGACCCCAACTGACTCGGGCTGCTCTGGCCAGCTGCTTGTACATAGCTATCGCCTTCTTACAGACGTTAGCTATGTGTTTATTGAACGTGAGTTTGGCATCTATAGTAAGCCCTAATATTTTAACATCTTGGGACATTCCAATGTCGATCCCCCCCATGCTCAAGCGCGGTGTGTCATATTTGAGCCTCCGCGTTAGTACCATCGCACAGGTTTTATGCGGTGCGAATTTTAACCGATTTCTGACACCCCATGCGCGAACATGTTCGAGAGCGGCATTGGCTTGTCCCTCGATTTCGTGCGCCGTACTACCGTCGAACACCAACACTACATCGTCGGCAAACGCCTGGCAGTAATCGCCCCTACTCTCCAGCTGTTTAAGGAGCGGGTCAAGAAGCAGGTTCCAAAATATGGGCCCCCCTATGGATCCCTGGACGCACCCTTTGCTGGTTCGCCTTCTGCTTTCCTCCCCGGCGTACCTAACGGTGACCACCCTGTCACTGAGGTAACTGCTTACTACTCGTCTCAAATTTACCGGACATTTTTCCTCAGCCAATCGTACTTTAATGGCAGGCCACCACGCACTGTCAAAAGCTCCCTCGATATCCAGCGACACAAGCGTCACAATCTTCTTCTGTGCCAGCTTTGCACGGATGTACTGAACGAGGGTGAAGAGGGAGTCTTCAGTGCTTTTTTGGGGCATAAAGCCGTATTGGCGAGTACTGATCCTAGGCAGCAAGTAGAATTTGAGACGAGCAACCAGCATCTTTTCGTACACTTTCCCTAGGACAGGCAAAAGCCCAATCGGCCTGTACGACTTCGGTACGATGTACGAATCTTTGCCCGGCTTTCTGAGCACAACTACCGTAGCTTCCTTCCAGGTCTTCGGAAAGTGGTGGTGCGCCAGGCATTTGTTCAGCAGTGCCAGGAAGAATTCAGGGTCACATTTTATAGCCTGAGAGCAGATGTCAGCCGTGAAGCCGTCGGCTCCCGGGGCCTTTTTTGGGTTGAACGACACCATAGACCTGTTAAGCTCGCTTTGAGTAAACGGTGGGTCATGTCGTTCATCATGACTCCAAGCATTTACCGTCTCTGCCAGTTGTCGGGTTTGGCGATGATCTATGTTGTCGTCTTCCTCTCGGTCCTCGGGATAGAACGTCTCAGCTAACAGCCTCACTGAGCCTTTCGCGTCCAGTGTCTCCCCTTCCATCTGCAGCGGCAGATCCTCCTCTCTCTTCACTATCCTCCCCATTACCCTATATATTCCTTCCCAGACCCCCTCCCTATCCTGTTTTCCACAGAACTCCTTCCAACTCTCCGCTTGGGCCTTTGTCACCGCTGCCTCATACTCCTCCTTCGCTTCTAGGTACAGCTTGACAACCATCGCTCTTCTGACCGGTGCTGCATTCCTGACTCTGACTTTCTTGGTGGCGACTAGCTTCTTCATCTCCGCGAGTTCCTCGGACCACCACGGCATGTTCAGTGTTTCTGTTTTTTGTTTATGTGGTATTGTGTCTTTGCATGTGTCTGTAATGGCTTGTGTGTATGTGTTTATTGCTAAATCTAGTTGTTCTATGGTGTGTGTGCTTGACAATTCCACTAGGGTTAACTTTCTGTCCAGCATAATTAGTGACAGTTTCTCATGAAATTGCCTCCAGTTTGCTTTTTTGGTGTTGTATACCCTAGTGGTTCGCTCTATTGCCATACCTTTAGATTTATTCAAACGAATGCTGAAGGTTATGCCGTTGTGGTCGGAACTCGTGAGACCCTCCTCGATCTGCCAGCCGTCCACTAGGTTGAGCACGTCCGTCGAACAGGCTGTCACGTCCACGTGGCTGCTGTACCTCACCCCACCTCTCACGGTATCGAATGTTGGAATGTCCCCCGTGTTGAGGATCTGCAGTCCCGATTCCCCCAGTGCCCCACACATCTGCTCCCCTCTCGGGTCTTCATTGCTGCTACCCCACCAAGTACTTTTCGCGTTTGCGTCTCCTCCAATAATCAACCTATTGGAGCCCAACTCTTGCTCTATGCGCTTGAAATGCTCCAGGTATGGCTCCATGGGCTTGTCCGGCTCGAAGTAGAAGGACACCAGCGTGATCGTCCAGGCTCTAGTTCGGACTCTCACCACAACGATGTTGTTTGTGGTGAGTTGTGGGTACTGCAAGACGTCCAGGTCTTTGTCAAAGACGGCTATTGCTGCCTTTACAGTCCCTTCTCCTCCCTCAGAGCTCTGGAAGACCCTTACGCCCCGGTGACTCCTCATCCTTCTCACCCCACCCACATAAGGCTCCTGGAGCATTGCAACGGCGGCTTTGCGCTTGTCAGCCTCGAGCAAGAGCTCGTTTGTTGCTAACTGGCTCCGTTGCAGGTTGGCCTGGATGATTTTATACTCGGTGGTGGTCGCCGGGACAACTTCAGCAATATGCCACTGAGGCTCGGGCTAACGCGTCCCACTTTCTTCGCACCGGGCAATCGCTGCTAAACGCATTGTGTTGTTGGTTCCCATTCTTAGCTCTGGTGCAGTTTATGCACACCGCTGCTTCGTCAAACTGTCTGTCTGGGCAGTCCGCCCTGAGATGCAGGCCGCCGCAGTGGCTGCACAGGTCGGCTGCCTCTTTGCAGAACCGTTTGCCGTGCCCGTATCCCAGGCAGCGGGTACACTGCACCAGAGGCGTTTGATCTTCAACGCGCACTCTTTGTAGGTCGATCCTGAGCTTTCCTGAATCTATTGCCCTCCTCCAAATCGTGGGAGAGACGCTAAGCACAATGTGGTTCATGTGGGGGTTTCTGGTATTTCTCCTATATCTAATGGCAGTCCTTCCTACCTCGCCGCCGAGGTCGTGAAAAATCTCCCGATTCTGATTCCTGAGTGCTTTAAGAACTTCTTCGTCGCTGTGTACCAGCAACACGTCCCTCAGAATCAGAAGCGGGTCCCTGTTCGTCACTTCCTCGACGACGAGGTTACCTCCGGCCGCTTCTAGCCGCTCCTTGATTTTTCTTCTCTCCTCTTTTGTTGAGCAGCCCATGATAATCTTCCTGTCTCTTGCTCTCCTCACTCTCTCCACCTGCACCCAGCCTTCCTTCGCGTCCACTGCCTTCCTTATTTTCTCCAATACCTCTTCACCCGTCTCTAGCTCTTGCGTTGAGGAGACAACCATGGAGTGCAGCGTCGCTCGCTCAGGGGCCAGTCCCCCGGTCTGGCTCTTACGCGTTGCCGCAACACCTGCGTATGTTTTCTCCTCAACGCTGTCTCTATTGGCTAGGATGCCGCCAACTTTTTCCAGCTTTTCCGTGTTTTCCTTAATTAATGCGCTATGCTTTTCCATAAGTTTTATGAGCTCCATCTGGCTAGCGCTACTCTCGGTTGGCATGGATTGGGACTTGTTAAATGGCTGCGTAATAATTGGCGCAGTTGCTGGTAGGACTGTAGACGTGACTGCAGGTGCAGGTGCAGCAAGAACTTTATTCCGCTCTGACTCCTTCACTATTTCAAAGAGCCTGTTGATCGCATTGACCACCTCCGTCTTTATTTCGGTCTTAAGGTTGCGAGAGTTGCCCAAGTGAAGCTTTGCTTTATTCAGGCAAGCTCTCGCCTCCGCCGTTAAGTTTGGGTAACGGGATTCAGGAACCTTTGGATGTTTTGCGGTGTCCATGGGTACTCGGCGCGTCTCAAGGTTGCTAGAAGCAGGTGGTGTGGCGTCACGCTTTGGGTTAGCCGGGGACTTAGCCTGTGGTTCAGCTTTCCCGGCCTCCCATTCTCCGATGCTGCGCCTGACGCTGGGAAGCGCGGGTCCAGCCTTTCCTGTCGAACGCGGAGAGCATCCGGAACCCGGCGAACTCGCGTCCTTCTTGGACGGCGTGCGAAACATTTTGGAAGTTGAAGTGAAGGTGGTATTCATGCGACCAAAAGTCAGAGGACACTGGTGATTACTTCTGTGTCCCTGTAAAGGGGGGATAAACACAGAAGTAACGTAAAATTACAATAAAATAAACTGGACAATAAATATACGGCCGTGAGACCGTAAGGTCAATTACATAGGAAGAAGAAATTTTACACTAAACAAAACAAATAAAAGTAAAAAATAGTAGAGTCGCAGACTCTATCTGTCCCAATTGGGTGCAGCTAACCTATAATTAAACAATAATAGAACCGCACCAAAACCTAATAAACTTTATTACAGTTACCCTACAAGGATCTTTGAGGACTCTATAAATGAGTCCTAGTCGAGTTCCGTCACAAAAAACCAATTTTTAAAATTTTTCAAAAAATTTAAAAGAATTTAAAAACTTTTAAAAAATTTCAATCAATATTATTTGCCCACTGAATAGAGCTCGCCGAACCCGACTCAACGACCCCAAACTCGAGACACCTAGCCCCAGGGGTTACGGAGCAATCAGAGTTTGAAACTTCTGGTTTCTTGCCAATATGGCAACCAGGATGTGGTTACCACTCGATAACTCCGCAACCAGTAGTCCGAATCGCCTCGTGCTTGGGTTCGTCTTATCGTGCTCGACGAGACCCACGCAACGGCACAGGTTTCAGGCTGAAATTAATTTTAATCCTGAAAGGTCCTGAAAACGTACAAACTATCAAAGTAAAGCTAAGCCCACTCCACCAAAACAATTCCCGTCGCTCTGCGACCCTCCGTTGCGGAGATATCGGTGTTTGAAATTACGCCAAAATGGCTTAAGAAGGTCGCAGAACCGCCGAGTTTGGGCTTATCTTGCTCAGCTCTGCCGGGTCCTTCATGCAAAGACGTTTTCAGGATCCTGAAAATTTTCAGCACCAAATCGCCTGAAAACTATTTTGCGGGTTAGGGTTTTATCCCCTGAACAGCAATCTGAAAACGGCAGCTCTCTACGACCACCAAGTCCGGTACTAGCAAGGGTCAAAGTTTTCCAAAATGGCCGCCCAGCTGTCAAGTGCCAACTTTAAATGGCTGTGGTCCCGCGACCGTTTGTCAGAGAGAGCTGCGGTTTTGGACGTAGGGCCTGGCCTGACCCCGCCTAAATAATAAAACTGGTTTCAGCGCTGAAAACCTTCAGGACTGAAAAACGCCTGAAAATAAATAAAAATTGTTCCCACAAGTATACTACTTAAAACTATCAAAACCCGGAACCTCTGCGCCCAACAGTTTCGGAGATATCTTAATTTTTGTGTGGCAACCAACAAAACCAATATGGCTGAAAAAAGCTATTCTCGTCAAATCTAAACTTATTGGGGGCAACTTTGGGCTTAAACTATTCACATTACATATAAAAAAGTCAATCCTGATGAAAAAGTTTGATTTTTTCTATTAATTTCTATTTTATTGCAAAATTTCGTAAAAAAATGGATATCTTTAGAACAAAAAATCGGAAAATTCGGGAAAAATTTTCTAAATTATGGGCAAAAGTGCCTCTACACAGAACTAAAATAAAAATTTAAAAATATTTGTTTTCACCTATATAAATTTATGAATATGTTATTTTAACGGTTTTTTAATTACTACATTAAACCTAAAAGAGTTAAAATTTTTGTTTCTTCAGGATGTCTTCTTCTAGTAAGCGCGCAAAAGATAGCAGTTGAGAAATTTTGAATTTTCAATTTTTTCAGAAGTTACAGGTGTCCAAACTTCTGATTTTGAATTAGATATTATGCCAAAGGTATGCAATTAAAAAATATTCTACTTGCAGATATTCTCTTCTCCCAGGTACCTCTTACGAACTGCAAAGTTTCGAGCCGCTGCCGTGTCGCGTTAGGGTTTTTCAGACCATGTGGTTTTTTGTTTTTTCCGAATAACTCTGGAATTACTGGATCAAAAATTCTTCAGTGTGGTCCGGAACAGAGGCGGGGTTATTCCGCTATGAGTTTCAAAAGAAAAACTTGGGGTCACCACTCTCGTTCCGCCGCAAATGCATCAATTGTTCTGATTTAAAAAAACTTAACCTCTAAAAAGAGTGTTTTCAGTAGTTGCACTGCACTACACTGCACTTTAGTTTGTGATTTTCACTTGTGAGGGTCAGAGCAAATTTCCTCTATCCAACAACACTTAAATCGTTGGAATCCGAGCACTTTTTACCACTTTACCGAATTTTTATATACGGAGCGACTCAAAAAACGATCCGACCACCGCGAGGGCTGGGGGGGAACTGGTTAGGTTAGGTTAGGTTAGGTTAGGTTTTTTTTTTTTTTTTTTGTTTTGGCAGGAGTGGGAAATCCTCATGGACGCCCAGACTGCCTCACTTGTGAGCCAGTCTGGGCAGTGCCGGACTCCTACCGGCTAAAACCCACTCCTGCCTTTGCTCAGTGTCCCTCTGACATGATCAGAGCCCTTGGTTTTCCATGTGTTCAGTTTATAGTCGTTATTTATTTTTGTTTTATTTTTGTCTGTCCCGTTTTAGGAATAGTTATCTTTTTGTATTTGCTTGAAAATTATTTTTATTCCATTTTTTCTCCATTTTTCGAGTCTACCTATGCTAGTATCTAAATTTTTTCTACATCTGTTTCTTACTTTTTACTATTATCATCATGGCTATCCTAATATATATACAATATATCATATAGACATAATTTCTTATTCTACTTGTTTATATTTATTTCTTATCGTATTAATTATTGCTACTAATCTTATATTAAACTTCTTGTTCTTAAGACTCACAGCTGCTATTTCAAATACTAAATAGACATCTAATTTGTTCGACTTTTCACTGATGCACTGCTGCTCATAAATTTCCTCATGCGTGCTCTGGACTGGTGCAGCGCTTTGAATGCGGCTTTTCATGGTGTTGGTCTCCTTCTTCTCATCAACGAGCTCGTCGGACCACAACGGTAAGGTAGGTTGGTTTCTAATTATTGTTGAATTTAATTTAGTGTCTGCGTTTAATTGGGCCAATTTCACATGAAATTGGCTACAATTTGCTTCTCTTTGGTTGTAAAATCTTGTGGCTCTAATACAGTTTGTCGCTTTGGGTTTCTGATTATTAATTTTGAAAGCAATACCGTTGTGGTGTTTATTGACAGAAAACGCTGGCTGCACCTTAGCAGTACGCCACCGACAGGCGTGCTAACGCATCCCATTTGGTGCGTATCGGGCACACGCTGTCGAAGGCGTTGTGGTCAATCTTTTCCATTTTGGCTAGTAGGCAGTTGCGACACCTCGGAGCTTCCGCTGCCAGGCGCGCCGGGCAGTCAGCTCGTCTATGGGGGTCTCCGCAGTGGATGCAGAGGTCAGCGGGCCGCGTGCACAGTTTCCGGCTGTGGCCGAAGCACAGACAGCGAGTGCACTGCACCAGTGGTGACTGATCCTGCACTCGCACTCGTTGTAGGTCAATGTGCACGCGACCAGCAGTAGTCAGCCTCTGCCATACCATAGGGGACACCTGCAGGATGACGTGGCACATGTGGGGGTTCCTCGTTCTACGACGGTACTTTACCCCCAACCTCAAATCTTCCGCAGGTATGTCCCCCACCAGGTGGGTGTTTTGCCGCTGCAGGGCTTGTGTAAACTCCACATCTGTGTGGCAGGAAAGGACGTCCTTAATGATGATGAGCGGGTCCTTATTCTTCACTTCCTCTACCACCAGATTACCAGCCTTTCGTATCCGCTCGGTGACCCTAGTCAGCTCTTCCCTGCTCTTGAAGCCGACCACGACCTTTTGATCCCTCGCCTTGCGCAGCCGTTCCACTCTCGTGCCCTCATTTCTGGCATCGACCGCCGTCCTAAGCTTCTCCATAACCTCTTCACCGGTGTCCTGGTCATTAACAGACGATACGACCACCGAGTGAAGAGGCTCGTGGACGTGCTGCTTTGGGCCGGCTGCCATCTCAGCGAAAGTTGGACCCTGGCCAACGACGAAGCGAGGAGTCTGCTGAAGTTGCTCCGACAGAGCATGGGTATGTTGTTGGCACTCCTGCAGCGCCAGCTTGTGCTGTTGGAGGCCTTCCATAAGGTTCTTCATAAGCTCTGTCGGTTCTTCTGTGGTCGGCTTAGGCATCTTATGAGTCTCCACTTTTTCTACAACTTGGGCTGAGTGGGTTCCTCCTTTTTCAATTTCTGCTTCTTTAACCAGCTGGTAGAGCCTCTCGACCGCTTTCGTAATTTCATCTTTGATTTCTTTCTTGAGGTTTCTTGAGCTTAGCAGTTGCATTTTTGCCTTTTGCAGGCACGCCTTTGCCTCCGTGGTTCGGTTTAGGTACCTCACGGGTTGCGCTTCCTGCAGCGAGCTCTTCTCAGTTTCCTCCGGCTGCTTCGGTCCATCCAACTTGTTCTGATGGGCAACTGTTGCTTTGGACCTAAGTTTAGGGGGGGAAGACAGTGTCGACTTCTTCGGAGGCGTTGGTGTTTTTAGAGGCTGTCCAGATTTCGGTCTGTCGGCCTCCCACTCCCCAATACTACGCCTAACCGACGGGCCAGCCTGTTCAAGAGGTGGCCTCCCCGTTTCCGAACGCTCCTCAGAAACCTTTGTCTTGCTAACTGGTGTTATATGTCCAAACATTTTGGTATTGTCACAGTAAAGAGACTGCGGAACGACTCAGTTGTCAGGGGACACGAGAATCGTTACTAAATCCCTGTAAAGGGGGGATCAGTCAGTAATATAATAAATGTGTAAAATACGAGCCTTGTTATAGCAAAGACTCGGTCGGGTCAGTTAAAACAAACTATTTTTAAATTAAATGCGTTCAGGAGGCGCTAATACATCTTAAAGACTGTTAATTATCCTACGTTTTATTAACAAAAGGTATAAATGTAGCTAAAAGAGATAAAAATTTCAACAGATTTTTTGGCAAAAATGTAAAGTTTACCTGGCCAGTGAGGACAGGGAGGGTGGGGGGGCAATTTTTTGATGTTCTATATATGCTAGGCGCACGTGCGAGGTGTCAAAAGACGCGTCTCCGCGCGTACTAGCTATCTGCGATGTTACTGAAATTTTTGCTGAACAAAAATTTTGAAATTTGGTCAAAAAACGTGTTTTTCGACTGAAAAATGAGTGAAAACCTGGAATTACGACTACCAAACTGGACCCAAGCTCGCGGAACGCGCACCAGAATACAGGTAAGGCAGGTAAGTATCTATTGTAATTAAGACCAACGCAGATTTAGAAGAAAATTTTGAGATAAAAATTTAATTTAGTTTTTCGTGAAGAAAAATATTGTTAAAATTTTACAAGTCTATGAACGAAAAAATTTTTCGCGTCTATGTCAATTTAAAACAGTCAGATAGTAGGACAGAGCCTAGTCAAGATCAAAAACGCTGAAAACAGCTTCAAAATGCGTCACCTGGATGCAAAGTTATAACGATTTGATGTATTTGCTGTCTACCTAAGGTGGATTTCGTAGATTAATGAATAAAATGGATGGTTTTGTTTTTGATGTTCTATATGGGCTAGGCGCACGTGCGAGGTGTCAAAAGACGCGTCTCCGCGCGTACTAGCTATCTGCGATGTTACTGAAATTTTTGCTGAACAAAAATTTTGAAATTTGGTCAAAAAACGTGTTTTTCGACTGAAAAATGAGTGAAAACCTGGAATTACGACTACCAAACTGGACCCAAGCTCGCGGAACGCGCACCAGAATACAGGTAAGGCAGGTAAGTATCTATTGTAATTAAGACCAACGCAGATTTAGAAGAAAATTTTGAGATAAAAATTTAATTTAGTTTTTCGTGAAGAAAAATATTGTTAAAATTTTACAAGTCTATGAACGAAAAAATTTTTCGCGTCTATGTCAATTTAAAACAGTCAGATAGTAGGACAGAGCCTAGTCAAGATCAAAAACGCTGAAAACAGCTTCAAAATGCGTCACCTGGATGCAAAGTTATAACGATTTGATGTATTTGCTGTCTACCTAAGGTGGATTTCGTAGATTAATGAATAAAATGGATGGTTTTGTTTTTGATGTTCTATATGGGCTAGGCGCACGTGCGAGGTGTCAAAAGACGCGTCTCCGCGCGTACTAGCTATCTGCGATGTTACTGAAATTTTTGCTGAACAAAAATTTTGAAATTTGGTCAAAAAACGTGTTTTTCGACTGAAAAATGAGTGAAAACCTGGAATTACGACTACCAAACTGGACCCAAGCTCGCGGAACGCGCACCAGAATACAGGTAAGGCAGGTAAGTATCTATTGTAATTAAGACCAACGCAGATTTAGAAGAAAATTTTGAGATAAAAATTTAATTTAGTTTTTCGTGAAGAAAAATATTGTTAAAATTTTACAAGTCTATGAACGAAAAAATTTTTCGCGTCTATGTCAATTTAAAACAGTCAGATAGTAGGACAGAGCCTAGTCAAGATCAAAAACGCTGAAAACAGCTTCAAAATGCGTCACCTGGATGCAAAGTTATAACGATTTGATGTATTTGCTGTCTACCTAAGGTGGATTTCGTAGATTAATGAATAAAATGGATGGTTTTGTTTTTGATGTTCTATATGGGCTAGGCGCACGTGCGAGGTGTCAAAAGACGCGTCTCCGCGCGTACTAGCTATCTGCGATGTTACTGAAATTTTTGCTGAACAAAAATTTTGAAATTTGGTCAAAAAACGTGTTTTTCGACTGAAAAATGAGTGAAAACCTGGAATTACGACTACCAAACTGGACCCAAGCTCGCGGAACGCGCACCAGAATACAGGTAAGGCAGGTAAGTATCTATTGTAATTAAGACCAACGCAGATTTAGAAGAAAATTTTGTGATAAAAATTTAATTTAGTTTTTCGTGAAGAAAAATATTGTTAAAATTTTACAAGTCTATGAACGAAAAAATTTTTCGCGTCTATGTCAATTTAAAACAGTCAGATAGTAGGACAGAGCCTAGTCAAGATCAAAAACGCTGAAAACAGCTTCAAAATGCGTCACCTGGATGCAAAGTTATAACGATTTGATGTATTTGCTGTCTACCTAAGGTGGATTTCGTAGATTAATGAATAAAATGGATGGTTTTGTTTTTGATGTTCTATATGGGCTAGGCGCACGTGCGAGGTGTCAAAAGACGCGTCTCCGCGCGTACTAGCTATCTGCGATGTTACTGAAATTTTTGCTGAACAAAAATTTTGAAATTTGGTCAAAAAACGTGTTTTTCGACTGAAAAATGAGTGAAAACCTGGAATTACGACTACCAAACTGGACCCAAGCTCGCGGAACGCGCACCAGAATACAGGTAAGGCAGGTAAGTATCTATTGTAATTAAGACCAACGCAGATTTAGAAGAAAATTTTGAGATAAAAATTTAATTTAGTTTTTCGTGAAGAAAAATATTGTTAAAATTTTACAAGTCTATGAACGAAAAAATTTTTCGCGTCTATGTCAATTTAAAACAGTCAGATAGTAGGACAGAGCCTAGTCAAGATCAAAAACGCTGAAAACAGCTTCAAAATGCGTCACCTGGATGCAAAGTTATAACGATTTGATGTATTTGCTGTCTACCTAAGGTGGATTTCGTAGATTAATGAATAAAATGGATGGTTTTGTTTTTGATGTTCTATATGGGCTAGGCGCACGTGCGAGGTGTCAAAAGACGCGTCTCCGCGCGTACTAGCTATCTGCGATGTTACTGAAATTTTTGCTGAACAAAAATTTTGAAATTTGGTCAAAAAACGTGTTTTTCGACTGAAAAATGAGTGAAAACCTGGAATTACGACTACCAAACTGGACCCAAGCTCGCGGAACGCGCACCAGAATACAGGTAAGGCAGGTAAGTATCTATTGTAATTAAGACCAACGCAGATTTAGAAGAAAATTTTGAGATAAAAATTTAATTTAGTTTTTCGTGAAGAAAAATATTGTTAAAATTTTACAAGTCTATGAACGAAAAAATTTTTCGCGTCTATGTCAATTTAAAACAGTCAGATAGTAGGACAGAGCCTAGTCAAGATCAAAAACGCTGAAAACAGCTTCAAAATGCGTCACCTGGATGCAAAGTTATAACGATTTGATGTATTTGCTGTCTACCTAAGGTGGATTTCGTAGATTAATGAATAAAATGGATGGTTTTGTTTTTGATGTTCTATATGGGCTAGGCGCACGTGCGAGGTGTCAAAAGACGCGTCTCCGCGCGTACTAGCTATCTGCGATGTTACTGAAATTTTTGCTGAACAAAAATTTTGAAATTTGGTCAAAAAACGTGTTTTTCGACTGAAAAATGAGTGAAAACCTGGAATTACGACTACCAAACTGGACCCAAGCTCGCGGAACGCGCACCAGAATACAGGTAAGGCAGGTAAGTATCTATTGTAATTAAGACCAACGCAGATTTAGAAGAAAATTTTGAGATAAAAATTTAATTTAGTTTTTCGTGAAGAAAAATATTGTTAAAATTTTACAAGTCTATGAACGAAAAAATTTTTCGCGTCTATGTCAATTTAAAACAGTCAGATAGTAGGACAGAGCCTAGTCAAGATCAAAAACGCTGAAAACAGCTTCAAAATGCGTCACCTGGATGCAAAGTTATAACGATTTGATGTATTTGCTGTCTACCTAAGGTGGATTTCGTAGATTAATGAATAAAATGGATGGTTTTGTTTTTGATGTTCTATATGGGCTAGGCGCACGTGCGAGGTGTCAAAAGACGCGTCTCCGCGCGTACTAGCTATCTGCGATGTTACTGAAATTTTTGCTGAACAAAAATTTTGAAATTTGGTCAAAAAACGTGTTTTTCGACTGAAAAATGAGTGAAAACCTGGAATTACGACTACCAAACTGGACCCAAGCTCGCGGAACGCGCACCAGAATACAGGTAAGGCAGGTAAGTATCTATTGTAATTAAGACCAACGCAGATTTAGAAGAAAATTTTGAGATAAAAATTTAATTTAGTTTTTCGTGAAGAAAAATATTGTTAAAATTTTACAAGTCTATGAACGAAAAAATTTTTCGCGTCTATGTCAATTTAAAACAGTCAGATAGTAGGACAGAGCCTAGTCAAGATCAAAAACGCTGAAAACAGCTTCAAAATGCGTCACCTGGATGCAAAGTTATAACGATTTGATGTATTTGCTGTCTACCTAAGGTGGATTTCGTAGATTAATGAATAAAATGGATGGTTTTGTTTTTGATGTTCTATATGGGCTAGGCGCACGTGCGAGGTGTCAAAAGACGCGTCTCCGCGCGTACTAGCTATCTGCGATGTTACTGAAATTTTTGCTGAACAAAAATTTTGAAATTTGGTCAAAAAACGTGTTTTTCGACTGAAAAATGAGTGAAAACCTGGAATTACGACTACCAAACTGGACCCAAGCTCGCGGAACGCGCACCAGAATACAGGTAAGGCAGGTAAGTATCTATTGTAATTAAGACCAACGCAGATTTAGAAGAAAATTTTGAGATAAAAATTTAATTTAGTTTTTCGTGAAGAAAAATATTGTTAAAATTTTACAAGTCTATGAACGAAAAAATTTTTCGCGTCTATGTCAATTTAAAACAGTCAGATAGTAGGACAGAGCCTAGTCAAGATCAAAAACGCTGAAAACAGCTTCAAAATGCGTCACCTGGATGCAAAGTTATAACGATTTGATGTATTTGCTGTCTACCTAAGGTGGATTTCGTAGATTAATGAATAAAATGGATGGTTTTGTTTTTGATGTTCTATATGGGCTAGGCGCACGTGCGAGGTGTCAAAAGACGCGTCTCCGCGCGTACTAGCTATCTGCGATGTTACTGAAATTTTTGCTGAACAAAAATTTTGAAATTTGGTCAAAAAACGTGTTTTTCGACTGAAAAATGAGTGAAAACCTGGAATTACGACTACCAAACTGGACCCAAGCTCGCGGAACGCGCACCAGAATACAGGTAAGGCAGGTAAGTATCTATTGTAATTAAGACCAACGCAGATTTAGAAGAAAATTTTGAGATAAAAATTTAATTTAGTTTTTCGTGAAGAAAAATATTGTTAAAATTTTACAAGTCTATGAACGAAAAAATTTTTCGCGTCTATGTCAATTTAAAACAGTCAGATAGTAGGACAGAGCCTAGTCAAGATCAAAAACGCTGAAAACAGCTTCAAAATGCGTCACCTGGATGCAAAGTTATAACGATTTGATGTATTTGCTGTCTACCTAAGGTGGATTTCGTAGATTAATGAATAAAATGGATGGTTTTGTTTTTGATGTTCTATATGGGCTAGGCGCACGTGCGAGGTGTCAAAAGACGCGTCTCCGCGCGTACTAGCTATCTGCGATGTTACTGAAATTTTTGCTGAACAAAAATTTTGAAATTTGGTCAAAAAACGTGTTTTTCGACTGAAAAATGAGTGAAAACCTGGAATTACGACTACCAAACTGGACCCAAGCTCGCGGAACGCGCACCAGAATACAGGTAAGGCAGGTAAGTATCTATTGTAATTAAGACCAACGCAGATTTAGAAGAAAATTTTGAGATAAAAATTTAATTTAGTTTTTCGTGAAGAAAAATATTGTTAAAATTTTACAAGTCTATGAACGAAAAAATTTTTCGCGTCTATGTCAATTTAAAACAGTCAGATAGTAGGACAGAGCCTAGTCAAGATCAAAAACGCTGAAAACAGCTTCAAAATGCGTCACCTGGATGCAAAGTTATAACGATTTGATGTATTTGCTGTCTACCTAAGGTGGATTTCGTAGATTAATGAATAAAATGGATGGTTTTGTTTTTGATGTTCTATATGGGCTAGGCGCACGTGCGAGGTGTCAAAAGACGCGTCTCCGCGCGTACTAGCTATCTGCGATGTTACTGAAATTTTTGCTGAACAAAAATTTTGAAATTTGGTCAAAAAACGTGTTTTTCGACTGAAAAATGAGTGAAAACCTGGAATTACGACTACCAAACTGGACCCAAGCTCGCGGAACGCGCACCAGAATACAGGTAAGGCAGGTAAGTATCTATTGTAATTAAGACCAACGCAGATTTAGAAGAAAATTTTGAGATAAAAATTTAATTTAGTTTTTCGTGAAGAAAAATATTGTTAAAATTTTACAAGTCTATGAACGAAAAAATTTTTCGCGTCTATGTCAATTTAAAACAGTCAGATAGTAGGACAGAGCCTAGTCAAGATCAAAAACGCTGAAAACAGCTTCAAAATGCGTCACCTGGATGCAAAGTTATAACGATTTGATGTATTTGCTGTCTACCTAAGGTGGATTTCGTAGATTAATGAATAAAATGGATGGTTTTGTTTTTGATGTTCTATATGGGCTAGGCGCACGTGCGAGGTGTCAAAAGACGCGTCTCCGCGCGTACTAGCTATCTGCGATGTTACTGAAATTTTTGCTGAACAAAAATTTTGAAATTTGGTCAAAAAACGTGTTTTTCGACTGAAAAATGAGTGAAAACCTGGAATTACGACTACCAAACTGGACCCAAGCTCGCGGAACGCGCACCAGAATACAGGTAAGGCAGGTAAGTATCTATTGTAATTAAGACCAACGCAGATTTAGAAGAAAATTTTGAGATAAAAATTTAATTTAGTTTTTCGTGAAGAAAAATATTGTTAAAATTTTACAAGTCTATGAACGAAAAAATTTTTCGCGTCTATGTCAATTTAAAACAGTCAGATAGTAGGACAGAGCCTAGTCAAGATCAAAAACGCTGAAAACAGCTTCAAAATGCGTCACCTGGATGCAAAGTTATAACGATTTGATGTATTTGCTGTCTACCTAAGGTGGATTTCGTAGATTAATGAATAAAATGGATGGTTTTGTTTTTGATGTTCTATATGGGCTAGGCGCACGTGCGAGGTGTCAAAAGACGCGTCTCCGCGCGTACTAGCTATCTGCGATGTTACTGAAATTTTTGCTGAACAAAAATTTTGAAATTTGGTCAAAAAACGTGTTTTTCGACTGAAAAATGAGTGAAAACCTGGAATTACGACTACCAAACTGGACCCAAGCTCGCGGAACGCGCACCAGAATACAGGTAAGGCAGGTAAGTATCTATTGTAATTAAGACCAACGCAGATTTAGAAGAAAATTTTGAGATAAAAATTTAATTTAGTTTTTCGTGAAGAAAAATATTGTTAAAATTTTACAAGTCTATGAACGAAAAAATTTTTCGCGTCTATGTCAATTTAAAACAGTCAGATAGTAGGACAGAGCCTAGTCAAGATCAAAAACGCTGAAAACAGCTTCAAAATGCGTCACCTGGATGCAAAGTTATAACGATTTGATGTATTTGCTGTCTACCTAAGGTGGATTTCGTAGATTAATGAATAAAATGGATGGTTTTGTTTTTGATGTTCTATATGGGCTAGGCGCACGTGCGAGGTGTCAAAAGACGCGTCTCCGCGCGTACTAGCTATCTGCGATGTTACTGAAATTTTTGCTGAACAAAAATTTTGAAATTTGGTCAAAAAACGTGTTTTTCGACTGAAAAATGAGTGAAAACCTGGAATTACGACTACCAAACTGGACCCAAGCTCGCGGAACGCGCACCAGAATACAGGTAAGGCAGGTAAGTATCTATTGTAATTAAGACCAACGCAGATTTAGAAGAAAATTTTGAGATAAAAATTTAATTTAGTTTTTCGTGAAGAAAAATATTGTTAAAATTTTACAAGTCTATGAACGAAAAAATTTTTCGCGTCTATGTCAATTTAAAACAGTCAGATAGTAGGACAGAGCCTAGTCAAGATCAAAAACGCTGAAAACAGCTTCAAAATGCGTCACCTGGATGCAAAGTTATAACGATTTGATGTATTTGCTGTCTACCTAAGGTGGATTTCGTAGATTAATGAATAAAATGGATGGTTTTGTTTTTGATGTTCTATATGGGCTAGGCGCACGTGCGAGGTGTCAAAAGACGCGTCTCCGCGCGTACTAGCTATCTGCGATGTTACTGAAATTTTTGCTGAACAAAAATTTTGAAATTTGGTCAAAAAACGTGTTTTTCGACTGAAAAATGAGTGAAAACCTGGAATTACGACTACCAAACTGGACCCAAGCTCGCGGAACGCGCACCAGAATACAGGTAAGGCAGGTAAGTATCTATTGTAATTAAGACCAACGCAGATTTAGAAGAAAATTTTGAGATAAAAATTTAATTTAGTTTTTCGTGAAGAAAAATATTGTTAAAATTTTACAAGTCTATGAACGAAAAAATTTTTCGCGTCTATGTCAATTTAAAACAGTCAGATAGTAGGACAGAGCCTAGTCAAGATCAAAAACGCTGAAAACAGCTTCAAAATGCGTCACCTGGATGCAAAGTTATAACGATTTGATGTATTTGCTGTCTACCTAAGGTGGATTTCGTAGATTAATGAATAAAATGGATGGTTTTGTTTTTGATGTTCTATATGGGCTAGGCGCACGTGCGAGGTGTCAAAAGACGCGTCTCCGCGCGTACTAGCTATCTGCGATGTTACTGAAATTTTTGCTGAACAAAAATTTTGAAATTTGGTCAAAAAACGTGTTTTTCGACTGAAAAATGAGTGAAAACCTGGAATTACGACTACCAAACTGGACCCAAGCTCGCGGAACGCGCACCAGAATACAGGTAAGGCAGGTAAGTATCTATTGTAATTAAGACCAACGCAGATTTAGAAGAAAATTTTGAGATAAAAATTTAATTTAGTTTTTCGTGAAGAAAAATATTGTTAAAATTTTACAAGTCTATGAACGAAAAAATTTTTCGCGTCTATGTCAATTTAAAACAGTCAGATAGTAGGACAGAGCCTAGTCAAGATCAAAAACGCTGAAAACAGCTTCAAAATGCGTCACCTGGATGCAAAGTTATAACGATTTGATGTATTTGCTGTCTACCTAAGGTGGATTTCGTAGATTAATGAATAAAATGGATGGTTTTGTTTTTGATGTTCTATATGGGCTAGGCGCACGTGCGAGGTGTCAAAAGACGCGTCTCCGCGCGTACTAGCTATCTGCGATGTTACTGAAATTTTTGCTGAACAAAAATTTTGAAATTTGGTCAAAAAACGTGTTTTTCGACTGAAAAATGAGTGAAAACCTGGAATTACGACTACCAAACTGGACCCAAGCTCGCGGAACGCGCACCAGAATACAGGTAAGGCAGGTAAGTATCTATTGTAATTAAGACCAACGCAGATTTAGAAGAAAATTTTGAGATAAAAATTTAATTTAGTTTTTCGTGAAGAAAAATATTGTTAAAATTTTACAAGTCTATGAACGAAAAAATTTTTCGCGTCTATGTCAATTTAAAACAGTCAGATAGTAGGACAGAGCCTAGTCAAGATCAAAAACGCTGAAAACAGCTTCAAAATGCGTCACCTGGATGCAAAGTTATAACGATTTGATGTATTTGCTGTCTACCTAAGGTGGATTTCGTAGATTAATGAATAAAATGGATGGTTTTGTTTTTGATGTTCTATATGGGCTAGGCGCACGTGCGAGGTGTCAAAAGACGCGTCTCCGCGCGTACTAGCTATCTGCGATGTTACTGAAATTTTTGCTGAACAAAAATTTTGAAATTTGGTCAAAAAACGTGTTTTTCGACTGAAAAATGAGTGAAAACCTGGAATTACGACTACCAAACTGGACCCAAGCTCGCGGAACGCGCACCAGAATACAGGTAAGGCAGGTAAGTATCTATTGTAATTAAGACCAACGCAGATTTAGAAGAAAATTTTGAGATAAAAATTTAATTTAGTTTTTCGTGAAGAAAAATATTGTTAAAATTTTACAAGTCTATGAACGAAAAAATTTTTCGCGTCTATGTCAATTTAAAACAGTCAGATAGTAGGACAGAGCCTAGTCAAGATCAAAAACGCTGAAAACAGCTTCAAAATGCGTCACCTGGATGCAAAGTTATAACGATTTGATGTATTTGCTGTCTACCTAAGGTGGATTTCGTAGATTAATGAATAAAATGGATGGTTTTGTTTTTGATGTTCTATATGGGCTAGGCGCACGTGCGAGGTGTCAAAAGACGCGTCTCCGCGCGTACTAGCTATCTGCGATGTTACTGAAATTTTTGCTGAACAAAAATTTTGAAATTTGGTCAAAAAACGTGTTTTTCGACTGAAAAATGAGTGAAAACCTGGAATTACGACTACCAAACTGGACCCAAGCTCGCGGAACGCGCACCAGAATACAGGTAAGGCAGGTAAGTATCTATTGTAATTAAGACCAACGCAGATTTAGAAGAAAATTTTGAGATAAAAATTTAATTTAGTTTTTCGTGAAGAAAAATATTGTTAAAATTTTACAAGTCTATGAACGAAAAAATTTTTCGCGTCTATGTCAATTTAAAACAGTCAGATAGTAGGACAGAGCCTAGTCAAGATCAAAAACGCTGAAAACAGCTTCAAAATGCGTCACCTGGATGCAAAGTTATAACGATTTGATGTATTTGCTGTCTACCTAAGGTGGATTTCGTAGATTAATGAATAAAATGGATGGTTTTGTTTTTGATGTTCTATATGGGCTAGGCGCACGTGCGAGGTGTCAAAAGACGCGTCTCCGCGCGTACTAGCTATCTGCGATGTTACTGAAATTTTTGCTGAACAAAAATTTTGAAATTTGGTCAAAAAACGTGTTTTTCGACTGAAAAATGAGTGAAAACCTGGAATTACGACTACCAAACTGGACCCAAGCTCGCGGAACGCGCACCAGAATACAGGTAAGGCAGGTAAGTATCTATTGTAATTAAGACCAACGCAGATTTAGAAGAAAATTTTGAGATAAAAATTTAATTTAGTTTTTCGTGAAGAAAAATATTGTTAAAATTTTACAAGTCTATGAACGAAAAAATTTTTCGCGTCTATGTCAATTTAAAACAGTCAGATAGTAGGACAGAGCCTAGTCAAGATCAAAAACGCTGAAAACAGCTTCAAAATGCGTCACCTGGATGCAAAGTTATAACGATTTGATGTATTTGCTGTCTACCTAAGGTGGATTTCGTAGATTAATGAATAAAATGGATGGTTTTGTTTTTGATGTTCTATATGGGCTAGGCGCACGTGCGAGGTGTCAAAAGACGCGTCTCCGCGCGTACTAGCTATCTGCGATGTTACTGAAATTTTTGCTGAACAAAAATTTTGAAATTTGGTCAAAAAACGTGTTTTTCGACTGAAAAATGAGTGAAAACCTGGAATTACGACTACCAAACTGGACCCAAGCTCGCGGAACGCGCACCAGAATACAGGTAAGGCAGGTAAGTATCTATTGTAATTAAGACCAACGCAGATTTAGAAGAAAATTTTGAGATAAAAATTTAATTTAGTTTTTCGTGAAGAAAAATATTGTTAAAATTTTACAAGTCTATGAACGAAAAAATTTTTCGCGTCTATGTCAATTTAAAACAGTCAGATAGTAGGACAGAGCCTAGTCAAGATCAAAAACGCTGAAAACAGCTTCAAAATGCGTCACCTGGATGCAAAGTTATAACGATTTGATGTATTTGCTGTCTACCTAAGGTGGATTTCGTAGATTAATGAATAAAATGGATGGTTTTGTTTTTGATGTTCTATATGGGCTAGGCGCACGTGCGAGGTGTCAAAAGACGCGTCTCCGCGCGTACTAGCTATCTGCGATGTTACTGAAATTTTTGCTGAACAAAAATTTTGAAATTTGGTCAAAAAACGTGTTTTTCGACTGAAAAATGAGTGAAAACCTGGAATTACGACTACCAAACTGGACCCAAGCTCGCGGAACGCGCACCAGAATACAGGTAAGGCAGGTAAGTATCTATTGTAATTAAGACCAACGCAGATTTAGAAGAAAATTTTGTGATAAAAATTTAATTTAGTTTTTCGTGAAGAAAAATATTGTTAAAATTTTACAAGTCTATGAACGAAAAAATTTTTCGCGTCTATGTCAATTTAAAACAGTCAGATAGTAGGACAGAGCCTAGTCAAGATCAAAAACGCTGAAAACAGCTTCAAAATGCGTCACCTGGATGCAAAGTTATAACGATTTGATGTATTTGCTGTCTACCTAAGGTGGATTTCGTAGATTAATGAATAAAATGGATGGTTTTGTTTTTGATGTTCTATATGGGCTAGGCGCACGTGCGAGGTGTCAAAAGACGCGTCTCCGCGCGTACTAGCTATCTGCGATGTTACTGAAATTTTTGCTGAACAAAAATTTTGAAATTTGGTCAAAAAACGTGTTTTTCGACTGAAAAATGAGTGAAAACCTGGAATTACGACTACCAAACTGGACCCAAGCTCGCGGAACGCGCACCAGAATACAGGTAAGGCAGGTAAGTATCTATTGTAATTAAGACCAACGCAGATTTAGAAGAAAATTTTGAGATAAAAATTTAATTTAGTTTTTCGTGAAGAAAAATATTGTTAAAATTTTACAAGTCTATGAACGAAAAAATTTTTCGCGTCTATGTCAATTTAAAACAGTCAGATAGTAGGACAGAGCCTAGTCAAGATCAAAAACGCTGAAAACAGCTTCAAAATGCGTCACCTGGATGCAAAGTTATAACGATTTGATGTATTTGCTGTCTACCTAAGGTGGATTTCGTAGATTAATGAATAAAATGGATGGTTTTGTTTTTGATGTTCTATATGGGCTAGGCGCACGTGCGAGGTGTCAAAAGACGCGTCTCCGCGCGTACTAGCTATCTGCGATGTTACTGAAATTTTTGCTGAACAAAAATTTTGAAATTTGGTCAAAAAACGTGTTTTTCGACTGAAAAATGAGTGAAAACCTGGAATTACGACTACCAAACTGGACCCAAGCTCGCGGAACGCGCACCAGAATACAGGTAAGGCAGGTAAGTATCTATTGTAATTAAGACCAACGCAGATTTAGAAGAAAATTTTGAGATAAAAATTTAATTTAGTTTTTCGTGAAGAAAAATATTGTTAAAATTTTACAAGTCTATGAACGAAAAAATTTTTCGCGTCTATGTCAATTTAAAACAGTCAGATAGTAGGACAGAGCCTAGTCAAGATCAAAAACGCTGAAAACAGCTTCAAAATGCGTCACCTGGATGCAAAGTTATAACGATTTGATGTATTTGCTGTCTACCTAAGGTGGATTTCGTAGATTAATGAATAAAATGGATGGTTTTGTTTTTGATGTTCTATATGGGCTAGGCGCACGTGCGAGGTGTCAAAAGACGCGTCTCCGCGCGTACTAGCTATCTGCGATGTTACTGAAATTTTTGCTGAACAAAAATTTTGAAATTTGGTCAAAAAACGTGTTTTTCGACTGAAAAATGAGTGAAAACCTGGAATTACGACTACCAAACTGGACCCAAGCTCGCGGAACGCGCACCAGAATACAGGTAAGGCAGGTAAGTATCTATTGTAATTAAGACCAACGCAGATTTAGAAGAAAATTTTGAGATAAAAATTTAATTTAGTTTTTCGTGAAGAAAAATATTGTTAAAATTTTACAAGTCTATGAACGAAAAAATTTTTCGCGTCTATGTCAATTTAAAACAGTCAGATAGTAGGACAGAGCCTAGTCAAGATCAAAAACGCTGAAAACAGCTTCAAAATGCGTCACCTGGATGCAAAGTTATAACGATTTGATGTATTTGCTGTCTACCTAAGGTGGATTTCGTAGATTAATGAATAAAATGGATGGTTTTGTTTTTGATGTTCTATATGGGCTAGGCGCACGTGCGAGGTGTCAAAAGACGCGTCTCCGCGCGTACTAGCTATCTGCGATGTTACTGAAATTTTTGCTGAACAAAAATTTTGAAATTTGGTCAAAAAACGTGTTTTTCGACTGAAAAATGAGTGAAAACCTGGAATTACGACTACCAAACTGGACCCAAGCTCGCGGAACGCGCACCAGAATACAGGTAAGGCAGGTAAGTATCTATTGTAATTAAGACCAACGCAGATTTAGAAGAAAATTTTGAGATAAAAATTTAATTTAGTTTTTCGTGAAGAAAAATATTGTTAAAATTTTACAAGTCTATGAACGAAAAAATTTTTCGCGTCTATGTCAATTTAAAACAGTCAGATAGTAGGACAGAGCCTAGTCAAGATCAAAAACGCTGAAAACAGCTTCAAAATGCGTCACCTGGATGCAAAGTTATAACGATTTGATGTATTTGCTGTCTACCTAAGGTGGATTTCGTAGATTAATGAATAAAATGGATGGTTTTGTTTTTGATGTTCTATATGGGCTAGGCGCACGTGCGAGGTGTCAAAAGACGCGTCTCCGCGCGTACTAGCTATCTGCGATGTTACTGAAATTTTTGCTGAACAAAAATTTTGAAATTTGGTCAAAAAACGTGTTTTTCGACTGAAAAATGAGTGAAAACCTGGAATTACGACTACCAAACTGGACCCAAGCTCGCGGAACGCGCACCAGAATACAGGTAAGGCAGGTAAGTATCTATTGTAATTAAGACCAACGCAGATTTAGAAGAAAATTTTGTGATAAAAATTTAATTTAGTTTTTCGTGAAGAAAAATATTGTTAAAATTTTACAAGTCTATGAACGAAAAAATTTTTCGCGTCTATGTCAATTTAAAACAGTCAGATAGTAGGACAGAGCCTAGTCAAGATCAAAAACGCTGAAAACAGCTTCAAAATGCGTCACCTGGATGCAAAGTTATAACGATTTGATGTATTTGCTGTCTACCTAAGGTGGATTTCGTAGATTAATGAATAAAATGGATGGTTTTGTTTTTGATGTTCTATATGGGCTAGGCGCACGTGCGAGGTGTCAAAAGACGCGTCTCCGCGCGTACTAGCTATCTGCGATGTTACTGAAATTTTTGCTGAACAAAAATTTTGAAATTTGGTCAAAAAACGTGTTTTTCGACTGAAAAATGAGTGAAAACCTGGAATTACGACTACCAAACTGGACCCAAGCTCGCGGAACGCGCACCAGAATACAGGTAAGGCAGGTAAGTATCTATTGTAATTAAGACCAACGCAGATTTAGAAGAAAATTTTGAGATAAAAATTTAATTTAGTTTTTCGTGAAGAAAAATATTGTTAAAATTTTACAAGTCTATGAACGAAAAAATTTTTCGCGTCTATGTCAATTTAAAACAGTCAGATAGTAGGACAGAGCCTAGTCAAGATCAAAAACGCTGAAAACAGCTTCAAAATGCGTCACCTGGATGCAAAGTTATAACGATTTGATGTATTTGCTGTCTACCTAAGGTGGATTTCGTAGATTAATGAATAAAATGGATGGTTTTGTTTTTGATGTTCTATATGGGCTAGGCGCACGTGCGAGGTGTCAAAAGACGCGTCTCCGCGCGTACTAGCTATCTGCGATGTTACTGAAATTTTTGCTGAACAAAAATTTTGAAATTTGGTCAAAAAACGTGTTTTTCGACTGAAAAATGAGTGAAAACCTGGAATTACGACTACCAAACTGGACCCAAGCTCGCGGAACGCGCACCAGAATACAGGTAAGGCAGGTAAGTATCTATTGTAATTAAGACCAACGCAGATTTAGAAGAAAATTTTGAGATAAAAATTTAATTTAGTTTTTCGTGAAGAAAAATATTGTTAAAATTTTACAAGTCTATGAACGAAAAAATTTTTCGCGTCTATGTCAATTTAAAACAGTCAGATAGTAGGACAGAGCCTAGTCAAGATCAAAAACGCTGAAAACAGCTTCAAAATGCGTCACCTGGATGCAAAGTTATAACGATTTGATGTATTTGCTGTCTACCTAAGGTGGATTTCGTAGATTAATGAA
This sequence comes from Dasypolia templi, assembly GCA_963555695.1. Lineage (NCBI taxonomy): Eukaryota > Metazoa > Arthropoda > Insecta > Lepidoptera > Noctuidae > Dasypolia > Dasypolia templi. Next base: position 92,314 of record OY743148.1, on the reverse strand, counting down.
TAAAATGGATGGTTTTGTTTTTGATGTTCTATATGGGCTAGGCGCACGTGCGAGGTGTCAAAAGACGCGTCTCCGCGCGTACTAGCTATCTGCGATGTTACTGAAATTTTTGCTGAACAAAAATTTTGAAATTTGGTCAAAAAACGTGTTTTTCGACTGAAAAATGAGTGAAAACCTGGAATTACGACTACCAAACTGGACCCAAGCTCGCGGAACGCGCACCAGAATACAGGTAAGGCAGGTAAGTATCTATTGTAATTAAGACCAACGCAGATTTAGAAGAAAATTTTGAGATAAAAATTTAATTTAGTTTTTCGTGAAGAAAAATATTGTTAAAATTTTACAAGTCTATGAACGAAAAAATTTTTCGCGTCTATGTCAATTTAAAACAGTCAGATAGTAGGACAGAGCCTAGTCAAGATCAAAAACGCTGAAAACAGCTTCAAAATGCGTCACCTGGATGCAAAGTTATAACGATTTGATGTATTTGCTGTCTACCTAAGGTGGATTTCGTAGATTAATGAATAAAATGGATGGTTTTGTTTTTGATGTTCTATATGGGCTAGGCGCACGTGCGAGGTGTCAAAAGACGCGTCTCCGCGCGTACTAGCTATCTGCGATGTTACTGAAATTTTTGCTGAACAAAAATTTTGAAATTTGGTCAAAAAACGTGTTTTTCGACTGAAAAATGAGTGAAAACCTGGAATTACGACTACCAAACTGGACCCAAGCTCGCGGAACGCGCACCAGAATACAGGTAAGGCAGGTAAGTATCTATTGTAATTAAGACCAACGCAGATTTAGAAGAAAATTTTGAGATAAAAATTTAATTTAGTTTTTCGTGAAGAAAAATATTGTTAAAATTTTACAAGTCTATGAACGAAAAAATTTTTCGCGTCTATGTCAATTTAAAACAGTCAGATAGTAGGACAGAGCCTAGTCAAGATCAAAAACGCTGAAAACAGCTTCAAAATGCGTCACCTGGATGCAAAGTTATAACGATTTGATGTATTTGCTGTCTACCTAAGGTGGATTTCGTAGATTAATGAATAAAATGGATGGTTTTGTTTTTGATGTTCTATATGGGCTAGGCGCACGTGCGAGGTGTCAAAAGACGCGTCTCCGCGCGTACTAGCTATCTGCGATGTTACTGAAATTTTTGCTGAACAAAAATTTTGAAATTTGGTCAAAAAACGTGTTTTTCGACTGAAAAATGAGTGAAAACCTGGAATTACGACTACCAAACTGGACCCAAGCTCGCGGAACGCGCACCAGAATACAGGTAAGGCAGGTAAGTATCTATTGTAATTAAGACCAACGCAGATTTAGAAGAAAATTTTGTGATAAAAATTTAATTTAGTTTTTCGTGAAGAAAAATATTGTTAAAATTTTACAAGTCTATGAACGAAAAAATTTTTCGCGTCTATGTCAATTTAAAACAGTCAGATAGTAGGACAGAGCCTAGTCAAGATCAAAAACGCTGAAAACAGCTTCAAAATGCGTCACCTGGATGCAAAGTTATAACGATTTGATGTATTTGCTGTCTACCTAAGGTGGATTTCGTAGATTAATGAATAAAATGGATGGTTTTGTTTTTGATGTTCTATATGGGCTAGGCGCACGTGCGAGGTGTCAAAAGACGCGTCTCCGCGCGTACTAGCTATCTGCGATGTTACTGAAATTTTTGCTGAACAAAAATTTTGAAATTTGGTCAAAAAACGTGTTTTTCGACTGAAAAATGAGTGAAAACCTGGAATTACGACTACCAAACTGGACCCAAGCTCGCGGAACGCGCACCAGAATACAGGTAAGGCAGGTAAGTATCTATTGTAATTAAGACCAACGCAGATTTAGAAGAAAATTTTGAGATAAAAATTTAATTTAGTTTTTCGTGAAGAAAAATATTGTTAAAATTTTACAAGTCTATGAACGAAAAAATTTTTCGCGTCTATGTCAATTTAAAACAGTCAGATAGTAGGACAGAGCCTAGTCAAGATCAAAAACGCTGAAAACAGCTTCAAAATGCGTCACCTGGATGCAAAGTTATAACGATTTGATGTATTTGCTGTCTACCTAAGGTGGATTTCGTAGATTAATGAATAAAATGGATGGTTTTGTTTTTGATGTTCTATATGGGCTAGGCGCACGTGCGAGGTGTCAAAAGACGCGTCTCCGCGCGTACTAGCTATCTGCGATGTTACTGAAATTTTTGCTGAACAAAAATTTTGAAATTTGGTCAAAAAACGTGTTTTTCGACTGAAAAATGAGTGAAAACCTGGAATTACGACTACCAAACTGGACCCAAGCTCGCGGAACGCGCACCAGAATACAGGTAAGGCAGGTAAGTATCTATTGTAATTAAGACCAACGCAGATTTAGAAGAAAATTTTGAGATAAAAATTTAATTTAGTTTTTCGTGAAGAAAAATATTGTTAAAATTTTACAAGTCTATGAACGAAAAAATTTTTCGCGTCTATGTCAATTTAAAACAGTCAGATAGTAGGACAGAGCCTAGTCAAGATCAAAAACGCTGAAAACAGCTTCAAAATGCGTCACCTGGATGCAAAGTTATAACGATTTGATGTATTTGCTGTCTACCTAAGGTGGATTTCGTAGATTAATGAATAAAATGGATGGTTTTGTTTTTGATGTTCTATATGGGCTAGGCGCACGTGCGAGGTGTCAAAAGACGCGTCTCCGCGCGTACTAGCTATCTGCGATGTTACTGAAATTTTTGCTGAACAAAAATTTTGAAATTTGGTCAAAAAACGTGTTTTTCGACTGAAAAATGAGTGAAAACCTGGAATTACGACTACCAAACTGGACCCAAGCTCGCGGAACGCGCACCAGAATACAGGTAAGGCAGGTAAGTATCTATTGTAATTAAGACCAACGCAGATTTAGAAGAAAATTTTGAGATAAAAATTTAATTTAGTTTTTCGTGAAGAAAAATATTGTTAAAATTTTACAAGTCTATGAACGAAAAAATTTTTCGCGTCTATGTCAATTTAAAACAGTCAGATAGTAGGACAGAGCCTAGTCAAGATCAAAAACGCTGAAAACAGCTTCAAAATGCGTCACCTGGATGCAAAGTTATAACGATTTGATGTATTTGCTGTCTACCTAAGGTGGATTTCGTAGATTAATGAATAAAATGGATGGTTTTGTTTTTGATGTTCTATATGGGCTAGGCGCACGTGCGAGGTGTCAAAAGACGCGTCTCCGCGCGTACTAGCTATCTGCGATGTTACTGAAATTTTTGCTGAACAAAAATTTTGAAATTTGGTCAAAAAACGTGTTTTTCGACTGAAAAATGAGTGAAAACCTGGAATTACGACTACCAAACTGGACCCAAGCTCGCGGAACGCGCACCAGAATACAGGTAAGGCAGGTAAGTATCTATTGTAATTAAGACCAACGCAGATTTAGAAGAAAATTTTGAGATAAAAATTTAATTTAGTTTTTCGTGAAGAAAAATATTGTTAAAATTTTACAAGTCTATGAACGAAAAAATTTTTCGCGTCTATGTCAATTTAAAACAGTCAGATAGTAGGACAGAGCCTAGTCAAGATCAAAAACGCTGAAAACAGCTTCAAAATGCGTCACCTGGATGCAAAGTTATAACGATTTGATGTATTTGCTGTCTACCTAAGGTGGATTTCGTAGATTAATGAATAAAATGGATGGTTTTGTTTTTGATGTTCTATATGGGCTAGGCGCACGTGCGAGGTGTCAAAAGACGCGTCTCCGCGCGTACTAGCTATCTGCGATGTTACTGAAATTTTTGCTGAACAAAAATTTTGAAATTTGGTCAAAAAACGTGTTTTTCGACTGAAAAATGAGTGAAAACCTGGAATTACGACTACCAAACTGGACCCAAGCTCGCGGAACGCGCACCAGAATACAGGTAAGGCAGGTAAGTATCTATTGTAATTAAGACCAACGCAGATTTAGAAGAAAATTTTGTGATAAAAATTTAATTTAGTTTTTCGTGAAGAAAAATATTGTTAAAATTTTACAAGTCTATGAACGAAAAAATTTTTCGCGTCTATGTCAATTTAAAACAGTCAGATAGTAGGACAGAGCCTAGTCAAGATCAAAAACGCTGAAAACAGCTTCAAAATGCGTCACCTGGATGCAAAGTTATAACGATTTGATGTATTTGCTGTCTACCTAAGGTGGATTTCGTAGATTAATGAATAAAATGGATGGTTTTGTTTTTGATGTTCTATATGGGCTAGGCGCACGTGCGAGGTGTCAAAAGACGCGTCTCCGCGCGTACTAGCTATCTGCGATGTTACTGAAATTTTTGCTGAACAAAAATTTTGAAATTTGGTCAAAAAACGTGTTTTTCGACTGAAAAATGAGTGAAAACCTGGAATTACGACTACCAAACTGGACCCAAGCTCGCGGAACGCGCACCAGAATACAGGTAAGGCAGGTAAGTATCTATTGTAATTAAGACCAACGCAGATTTAGAAGAAAATTTTGAGATAAAAATTTAATTTAGTTTTTCGTGAAGAAAAATATTGTTAAAATTTTACAAGTCTATGAACGAAAAAATTTTTCGCGTCTATGTCAATTTAAAACAGTCAGATAGTAGGACAGAGCCTAGTCAAGATCAAAAACGCTGAAAACAGCTTCAAAATGCGTCACCTGGATGCAAAGTTATAACGATTTGATGTATTTGCTGTCTACCTAAGGTGGATTTCGTAGATTAATGAATAAAATGGATGGTTTTGTTTTTGATGTTCTATATGGGCTAGGCGCACGTGCGAGGTGTCAAAAGACGCGTCTCCGCGCGTACTAGCTATCTGCGATGTTACTGAAATTTTTGCTGAACAAAAATTTTGAAATTTGGTCAAAAAACGTGTTTTTCGACTGAAAAATGAGTGAAAACCTGGAATTACGACTACCAAACTGGACCCAAGCTCGCGGAACGCGCACCAGAATACAGGTAAGGCAGGTAAGTATCTATTGTAATTAAGACCAACGCAGATTTAGAAGAAAATTTTGAGATAAAAATTTAATTTAGTTTTTCGTGAAGAAAAATATTGTTAAAATTTTACAAGTCTATGAACGAAAAAATTTTTCGCGTCTATGTCAATTTAAAACAGTCAGATAGTAGGACAGAGCCTAGTCAAGATCAAAAACGCTGAAAACAGCTTCAAAATGCGTCACCTGGATGCAAAGTTATAACGATTTGATGTATTTGCTGTCTACCTAAGGTGGATTTCGTAGATTAATGAATAAAATGGATGGTTTTGTTTTTGATGTTCTATATGGGCTAGGCGCACGTGCGAGGTGTCAAAAGACGCGTCTCCGCGCGTACTAGCTATCTGCGATGTTACTGAAATTTTTGCTGAACAAAAATTTTGAAATTTGGTCAAAAAACGTGTTTTTCGACTGAAAAATGAGTGAAAACCTGGAATTACGACTACCAAACTGGACCCAAGCTCGCGGAACGCGCACCAGAATACAGGTAAGGCAGGTAAGTATCTATTGTAATTAAGACCAACGCAGATTTAGAAGAAAATTTTGTGATAAAAATTTAATTTAGTTTTTCGTGAAGAAAAATATTGTTAAAATTTTACAAGTCTATGAACGAAAAAATTTTTCGCGTCTATGTCAATTTAAAACAGTCAGATAGTAGGACAGAGCCTAGTCAAGATCAAAAACGCTGAAAACAGCTTCAAAATGCGTCACCTGGATGCAAAGTTATAACGATTTGATGTATTTGCTGTCTACCTAAGGTGGATTTCGTAGATTAATGAATAAAATGGATGGTTTTGTTTTTGATGTTCTATATGGGCTAGGCGCACGTGCGAGGTGTCAAAAGACGCGTCTCCGCGCGTACTAGCTATCTGCGATGTTACTGAAATTTTTGCTGAACAAAAATTTTGAAATTTGGTCAAAAAACGTGTTTTTCGACTGAAAAATGAGTGAAAACCTGGAATTACGACTACCAAACTGGACCCAAGCTCGCGGAACGCGCACCAGAATACAGGTAAGGCAGGTAAGTATCTATTGTAATTAAGACCAACGCAGATTTAGAAGAAAATTTTGAGATAAAAATTTAATTTAGTTTTTCGTGAAGAAAAATATTGTTAAAATTTTACAAGTCTATGAACGAAAAAATTTTTCGCGTCTATGTCAATTTAAAACAGTCAGATAGTAGGACAGAGCCTAGTCAAGATCAAAAACGCTGAAAACAGCTTCAAAATGCGTCACCTGGATGCAAAGTTATAACGATTTGATGTATTTGCTGTCTACCTAAGGTGGATTTCGTAGATTAATGAATAAAATGGATGGTTTTGTTTTTGATGTTCTATATGGGCTAGGCGCACGTGCGAGGTGTCAAAAGACGCGTCTCCGCGCGTACTAGCTATCTGCGATGTTACTGAAATTTTTGCTGAACAAAAATTTTGAAATTTGGTCAAAAAACGTGTTTTTCGACTGAAAAATGAGTGAAAACCTGGAATTACGACTACCAAACTGGACCCAAGCTCGCGGAACGCGCACCAGAATACAGGTAAGGCAGGTAAGTATCTATTGTAATTAAGACCAACGCAGATTTAGAAGAAAATTTTGAGATAAAAATTTAATTTAGTTTTTCGTGAAGAAAAATATTGTTAAAATTTTACAAGTCTATGAACGAAAAAATTTTTCGCGTCTATGTCAATTTAAAACAGTCAGATAGTAGGACAGAGCCTAGTCAAGATCAAAAACGCTGAAAACAGCTTCAAAATGCGTCACCTGGATGCAAAGTTATAACGATTTGATGTATTTGCTGTCTACCTAAGGTGGATTTCGTAGATTAATGAATAAAATGGATGGTTTTGTTTTTGATGTTCTATATGGGCTAGGCGCACGTGCGAGGTGTCAAAAGACGCGTCTCCGCGCGTACTAGCTATCTGCGATGTTACTGAAATTTTTGCTGAACAAAAATTTTGAAATTTGGTCAAAAAACGTGTTTTTCGACTGAAAAATGAGTGAAAACCTGGAATTACGACTACCAAACTGGACCCAAGCTCGCGGAACGCGCACCAGAATACAGGTAAGGCAGGTAAGTATCTATTGTAATTAAGACCAACGCAGATTTAGAAGAAAATTTTGAGATAAAAATTTAATTTAGTTTTTCGTGAAGAAAAATATTGTTAAAATTTTACAAGTCTATGAACGAAAAAATTTTTCGCGTCTATGTCAATTTAAAACAGTCAGATAGTAGGACAGAGCCTAGTCAAGATCAAAAACGCTGAAAACAGCTTCAAAATGCGTCACCTGGATGCAAAGTTATAACGATTTGATGTATTTGCTGTCTACCTAAGGTGGATTTCGTAGATTAATGAATAAAATGGATGGTTTTGTTTTTGATGTTCTATATGGGCTAGGCGCACGTGCGAGGTGTCAAAAGACGCGTCTCCGCGCGTACTAGCTATCTGCGATGTTACTGAAATTTTTGCTGAACAAAAATTTTGAAATTTGGTCAAAAAACGTGTTTTTCGACTGAAAAATGAGTGAAAACCTGGAATTACGACTACCAAACTGGACCCAAGCTCGCGGAACGCGCACCAGAATACAGGTAAGGCAGGTAAGTATCTATTGTAATTAAGACCAACGCAGATTTAGAAGAAAATTTTGTGATAAAAATTTAATTTAGTTTTTCGTGAAGAAAAATATTGTTAAAATTTTACAAGTCTATGAACGAAAAAATTTTTCGCGTCTATGTCAATTTAAAACAGTCAGATAGTAGGACAGAGCCTAGTCAAGATCAAAAACGCTGAAAACAGCTTCAAAATGCGTCACCTGGATGCAAAGTTATAACGATTTGATGTATTTGCTGTCTACCTAAGGTGGATTTCGTAGATTAATGAATAAAATGGATGGTTTTGTTTTTGATGTTCTATATGGGCTAGGCGCACGTGCGAGGTGTCAAAAGACGCGTCTCCGCGCGTACTAGCTATCTGCGATGTTACTGAAATTTTTGCTGAACAAAAATTTTGAAATTTGGTCAAAAAACGTGTTTTTCGACTGAAAAATGAGTGAAAACCTGGAATTACGACTACCAAACTGGACCCAAGCTCGCGGAACGCGCACCAGAATACAGGTAAGGCAGGTAAGTATCTATTGTAATTAAGACCAACGCAGATTTAGAAGAAAATTTTGAGATAAAAATTTAATTTAGTTTTTCGTGAAGAAAAATATTGTTAAAATTTTACAAGTCTATGAACGAAAAAATTTTTCGCGTCTATGTCAATTTAAAACAGTCAGATAGTAGGACAGAGCCTAGTCAAGATCAAAAACGCTGAAAACAGCTTCAAAATGCGTCACCTGGATGCAAAGTTATAACGATTTGATGTATTTGCTGTCTACCTAAGGTGGATTTCGTAGATTAATGAATAAAATGGATGGTTTTGTTTTTGATGTTCTATATGGGCTAGGCGCACGTGCGAGGTGTCAAAAGACGCGTCTCCGCGCGTACTAGCTATCTGCGATGTTACTGAAATTTTTGCTGAACAAAAATTTTGAAATTTGGTCAAAAAACGTGTTTTTCGACTGAAAAATGAGTGAAAACCTGGAATTACGACTACCAAACTGGACCCAAGCTCGCGGAACGCGCACCAGAATACAGGTAAGGCAGGTAAGTATCTATTGTAATTAAGACCAACGCAGATTTAGAAGAAAATTTTGAGATAAAAATTTAATTTAGTTTTTCGTGAAGAAAAATATTGTTAAAATTTTACAAGTCTATGAACGAAAAAATTTTTCGCGTCTATGTCAATTTAAAACAGTCAGATAGTAGGACAGAGCCTAGTCAAGATCAAAAACGCTGAAAACAGCTTCAAAATGCGTCACCTGGATGCAAAGTTATAACGATTTGATGTATTTGCTGTCTACCTAAGGTGGATTTCGTAGATTAATGAATAAAATGGATGGTTTTGTTTTTGATGTTCTATATGGGCTAGGCGCACGTGCGAGGTGTCAAAAGACGCGTCTCCGCGCGTACTAGCTATCTGCGATGTTACTGAAATTTTTGCTGAACAAAAATTTTGAAATTTGGTCAAAAAACGTGTTTTTCGACTGAAAAATGAGTGAAAACCTGGAATTACGACTACCAAACTGGACCCAAGCTCGCGGAACGCGCACCAGAATACAGGTAAGGCAGGTAAGTATCTATTGTAATTAAGACCAACGCAGATTTAGAAGAAAATTTTGTGATAAAAATTTAATTTAGTTTTTCGTGAAGAAAAATATTGTTAAAATTTTACAAGTCTATGAACGAAAAAATTTTTCGCGTCTATGTCAATTTAAAACAGTCAGATAGTAGGACAGAGCCTAGTCAAGATCAAAAACGCTGAAAACAGCTTCAAAATGCGTCACCTGGATGCAAAGTTATAACGATTTGATGTATTTGCTGTCTACCTAAGGTGGATTTCGTAGATTAATGAATAAAATGGATGGTTTTGTTTTTGATGTTCTATATGGGCTAGGCGCACGTGCGAGGTGTCAAAAGACGCGTCTCCGCGCGTACTAGCTATCTGCGATGTTACTGAAATTTTTGCTGAACAAAAATTTTGAAATTTGGTCAAAAAACGTGTTTTTCGACTGAAAAATGAGTGAAAACCTGGAATTACGACTACCAAACTGGACCCAAGCTCGCGGAACGCGCACCAGAATACAGGTAAGGCAGGTAAGTATCTATTGTAATTAAGACCAACGCAGATTTAGAAGAAAATTTTGAGATAAAAATTTAATTTAGTTTTTCGTGAAGAAAAATATTGTTAAAATTTTACAAGTCTATGAACGAAAAAATTTTTCGCGTCTATGTCAATTTAAAACAGTCAGATAGTAGGACAGAGCCTAGTCAAGATCAAAAACGCTGAAAACAGCTTCAAAATGCGTCACCTGGATGCAAAGTTATAACGATTTGATGTATTTGCTGTCTACCTAAGGTGGATTTCGTAGATTAATGAATAAAATGGATGGTTTTGTTTTTGATGTTCTATATGGGCTAGGCGCACGTGCGAGGTGTCAAAAGACGCGTCTCCGCGCGTACTAGCTATCTGCGATGTTACTGAAATTTTTGCTGAACAAAAATTTTGAAATTTGGTCAAAAAACGTGTTTTTCGACTGAAAAATGAGTGAAAACCTGGAATTACGACTACCAAACTGGACCCAAGCTCGCGGAACGCGCACCAGAATACAGGTAAGGCAGGTAAGTATCTATTGTAATTAAGACCAACGCAGATTTAGAAGAAAATTTTGAGATAAAAATTTAATTTAGTTTTTCGTGAAGAAAAATATTGTTAAAATTTTACAAGTCTATGAACGAAAAAATTTTTCGCGTCTATGTCAATTTAAAACAGTCAGATAGTAGGACAGAGCCTAGTCAAGATCAAAAACGCTGAAAACAGCTTCAAAATGCGTCACCTGGATGCAAAGTTATAACGATTTGATGTATTTGCTGTCTACCTAAGGTGGATTTCGTAGATTAATGAATAAAATGGATGGTTTTGTTTTTGATGTTCTATATGGGCTAGGCGCACGTGCGAGGTGTCAAAAGACGCGTCTCCGCGCGTACTAGCTATCTGCGATGTTACTGAAATTTTTGCTGAACAAAAATTTTGAAATTTGGTCAAAAAACGTGTTTTTCGACTGAAAAATGAGTGAAAACCTGGAATTACGACTACCAAACTGGACCCAAGCTCGCGGAACGCGCACCAGAATACAGGTAAGGCAGGTAAGTATCTATTGTAATTAAGACCAACGCAGATTTAGAAGAAAATTTTGAGATAAAAATTTAATTTAGTTTTTCGTGAAGAAAAATATTGTTAAAATTTTACAAGTCTATGAACGAAAAAATTTTTCGCGTCTATGTCAATTTAAAACAGTCAGATAGTAGGACAGAGCCTAGTCAAGATCAAAAACGCTGAAAACAGCTTCAAAATGCGTCACCTGGATGCAAAGTTATAACGATTTGATGTATTTGCTGTCTACCTAAGGTGGATTTCGTAGATTAATGAATAAAATGGATGGTTTTGTTTTTGATGTTCTATATGGGCTAGGCGCACGTGCGAGGTGTCAAAAGACGCGTCTCCGCGCGTACTAGCTATCTGCGATGTTACTGAAATTTTTGCTGAACAAAAATTTTGAAATTTGGTCAAAAAACGTGTTTTTCGACTGAAAAATGAGTGAAAACCTGGAATTACGACTACCAAACTGGACCCAAGCTCGCGGAACGCGCACCAGAATACAGGTAAGGCAGGTAAGTATCTATTGTAATTAAGACCAACGCAGATTTAGAAGAAAATTTTGAGATAAAAATTTAATTTAGTTTTTCGTGAAGAAAAATATTGTTAAAATTTTACAAGTCTATGAACGAAAAAATTTTTCGCGTCTATGTCAATTTAAAACAGTCAGATAGTAGGACAGAGCCTAGTCAAGATCAAAAACGCTGAAAACAGCTTCAAAATGCGTCACCTGGATGCAAAGTTATAACGATTTGATGTATTTGCTGTCTACCTAAGGTGGATTTCGTAGATTAATGAATAAAATGGATGGTTTTGTTTTTGATGTTCTATATGGGCTAGGCGCACGTGCGAGGTGTCAAAAGACGCGTCTCCGCGCGTACTAGCTATCTGCGATGTTACTGAAATTTTTGCTGAACAAAAATTTTGAAATTTGGTCAAAAAACGTGTTTTTCGACTGAAAAATGAGTGAAAACCTGGAATTACGACTACCAAACTGGACCCAAGCTCGCGGAACGCGCACCAGAATACAGGTAAGGCAGGTAAGTATCTATTGTAATTAAGACCAACGCAGATTTAGAAGAAAATTTTGAGATAAAAATTTAATTTAGTTTTTCGTGAAGAAAAATATTGTTAAAATTTTACAAGTCTATGAACGAAAAAATTTTTCGCGTCTATGTCAATTTAAAACAGTCAGATAGTAGGACAGAGCCTAGTCAAGATCAAAAACGCTGAAAACAGCTTCAAAATGCGTCACCTGGATGCAAAGTTATAACGATTTGATGTATTTGCTGTCTACCTAAGGTGGATTTCGTAGATTAATGAATAAAATGGATGGTTTTGTTTTTGATGTTCTATATGGGCTAGGCGCACGTGCGAGGTGTCAAAAGACGCGTCTCCGCGCGTACTAGCTATCTGCGATGTTACTGAAATTTTTGCTGAACAAAAATTTTGAAATTTGGTCAAAAAACGTGTTTTTCGACTGAAAAATGAGTGAAAACCTGGAATTACGACTACCAAACTGGACCCAAGCTCGCGGAACGCGCACCAGAATACAGGTAAGGCAGGTAAGTATCTATTGTAATTAAGACCAACGCAGATTTAGAAGAAAATTTTGTGATAAAAATTTAATTTAGTTTTTCGTGAAGAAAAATATTGTTAAAATTTTACAAGTCTATGAACGAAAAAATTTTTCGCGTCTATGTCAATTTAAAACAGTCAGATAGTAGGACAGAGCCTAGTCAAGATCAAAAACGCTGAAAACAGCTTCAAAATGCGTCACCTGGATGCAAAGTTATAACGATTTGATGTATTTGCTGTCTACCTAAGGTGGATTTCGTAGATTAATGAATAAAATGGATGGTTTTGTTTTTGATGTTCTATATGGGCTAGGCGCACGTGCGAGGTGTCAAAAGACGCGTCTCCGCGCGTACTAGCTATCTGCGATGTTACTGAAATTTTTGCTGAACAAAAATTTTGAAATTTGGTCAAAAAACGTGTTTTTCGACTGAAAAATGAGTGAAAACCTGGAATTACGACTACCAAACTGGACCCAAGCTCGCGGAACGCGCACCAGAATACAGGTAAGGCAGGTAAGTATCTATTGTAATTAAGACCAACGCAGATTTAGAAGAAAATTTTGAGATAAAAATTTAATTTAGTTTTTCGTGAAGAAAAATATTGTTAAAATTTTACAAGTCTATGAACGAAAAAATTTTTCGCGTCTATGTCAATTTAAAACAGTCAGATAGTAGGACAGAGCCTAGTCAAGATCAAAAACGCTGAAAACAGCTTCAAAATGCGTCACCTGGATGCAAAGTTATAACGATTTGATGTATTTGCTGTCTACCTAAGGTGGATTTCGTAGATTAATGAATAAAATGGATGGTTTTGTTTTTGATGTTCTATATGGGCTAGGCGCACGTGCGAGGTGTCAAAAGACGCGTCTCCGCGCGTACTAGCTATCTGCGATGTTACTGAAATTTTTGCTGAACAAAAATTTTGAAATTTGGTCAAAAAACGTGTTTTTCGACTGAAAAATGAGTGAAAACCTGGAATTACGACTACCAAACTGGACCCAAGCTCGCGGAACGCGCACCAGAATACAGGTAAGGCAGGTAAGTATCTATTGTAATTAAGACCAACGCAGATTTAGAAGAAAATTTTGAGATAAAAATTTAATTTAGTTTTTCGTGAAGAAAAATATTGTTAAAATTTTACAAGTCTATGAACGAAAAAATTTTTCGCGTCTATGTCAATTTAAAACAGTCAGATAGTAGGACAGAGCCTAGTCAAGATCAAAAACGCTGAAAACAGCTTCAAAATGCGTCACCTGGATGCAAAGTTATAACGATTTGATGTATTTGCTGTCTACCTAAGGTGGATTTCGTAGATTAATGAATAAAATGGATGGTTTTGTTTTTGATGTTCTATATGGGCTAGGCGCACGTGCGAGGTGTCAAAAGACGCGTCTCCGCGCGTACTAGCTATCTGCGATGTTACTGAAATTTTTGCTGAACAAAAATTTTGAAATTTGGTCAAAAAACGTGTTTTTCGACTGAAAAATGAGTGAAAACCTGGAATTACGACTACCAAACTGGACCCAAGCTCGCGGAACGCGCACCAGAATACAGGTAAGGCAGGTAAGTATCTATTGTAATTAAGACCAACGCAGATTTAGAAGAAAATTTTGAGATAAAAATTTAATTTAGTTTTTCGTGAAGAAAAATATTGTTAAAATTTTACAAGTCTATGAACGAAAAAATTTTTCGCGACTATGTCAATTTAAAACAGTCAGATAGTAGGACAGAGCCTAGTCAAGATCAAAAACGCTGAAAACAGCTTCAAAATGCGTCACCTGGATGCAAAGTTATAACGATTTGATGTATTTGCTGTCTACCTAAGGTGGATTTCGTAGATTAATGAATAAAATGGATGGTTTTGTTTTTGATGTTCTATATGGGCTAGGCGCACGTGCGAGGTGTCAAAAGACGCGTCTCCGCGCGTACTAGCTATCTGCGATGTTACTGAAATTTTTGCTGAACAAAAATTTTGAAATTTGGTCAAAAAACGTGTTTTTCGACTGAAAAATGAGTGAAAACCTGGAATTACGACTACCAAACTGGACCCAAGCTCGCGGAACGCGCACCAGAATACAGGTAAGGCAGGTAAGTATCTATTGTAATTAAGACCAACGCAGATTTAGAAGAAAATTTTGTGATAAAAATTTAATTTAGTTTTTCGTGAAGAAAAATATTGTTAAAATTTTACAAGTCTATGAACGAAAAAATTTTTCGCGTCTATGTCAATTTAAAACAGTCAGATAGTAGGACAGAGCCTAGTCAAGATCAAAAACGCTGAAAACAGCTTCAAAATGCGTCACCTGGATGCAAAGTTATAACGATTTGATGTATTTGCTGTCTACCTAAGGTGGATTTCGTAGATTAATGAATAAAATGGATGGTTTTGTTTTTGATGTTCTATATGGGCTAGGCGCACGTGCGAGGTGTCAAAAGACGCGTCTCCGCGCGTACTAGCTATCTGCGATGTTACTGAAATTTTTGCTGAACAAAAATTTTGAAATTTGGTCAAAAAACGTGTTTTTCGACTGAAAAATGAGTGAAAACCTGGAATTACGACTACCAAACTGGACCCAAGCTCGCGGAACGCGCACCAGAATACAGGTAAGGCAGGTAAGTATCTATTGTAATTAAGACCAACGCAGATTTAGAAGAAAATTTTGAGATAAAAATTTAATTTAGTTTTTCGTGAAGAAAAATATTGTTAAAATTTTACAAGTCTATGAACGAAAAAATTTTTCGCGTCTATGTCAATTTAAAACAGTCAGATAGTAGGACAGAGCCTAGTCAAGATCAAAAACGCTGAAAACAGCTTCAAAATGCGTCACCTGGATGCAAAGTTATAACGATTTGATGTATTTGCTGTCTACCTAAGGTGGATTTCGTAGATTAATGAATAAAATGGATGGTTTTGTTTTTGATGTTCTATATGGGCTAGGCGCACGTGCGAGGTGTCAAAAGACGCGTCTCCGCGCGTACTAGCTATCTGCGATGTTACTGAAATTTTTGCTGAACAAAAATTTTGAAATTTGGTCAAAAAACGTGTTTTTCGACTGAAAAATGAGTGAAAACCTGGAATTACGACTACCAAACTGGACCCAAGCTCGCGGAACGCGCACCAGAATACAGGTAAGGCAGGTAAGTATCTATTGTAATTAAGACCAACGCAGATTTAGAAGAAAATTTTGAGATAAAAATTTAATTTAGTTTTTCGTGAAGAAAAATATTGTTAAAATTTTACAAGTCTATGAACGAAAAAATTTTTCGCGTCTATGTCAATTTAAAACAGTCAGATAGTAGGACAGAGCCTAGTCAAGATCAAAAACGCTGAAAACAGCTTCAAAATGCGTCACCTGGATGCAAAGTTATAACGATTTGATGTATTTGCTGTCTACCTAAGGTGGATTTCGTAGATTAATGAATAAAATGGATGGTTTTGTTTTTGATGTTCTATATGGGCTAGGCGCACGTGCGAGGTGTCAAAAGACGCGTCTCCGCGCGTACTAGCTATCTGCGATGTTACTGAAATTTTTGCTGAACAAAAATTTTGAAATTTGGTCAAAAAACGTGTTTTTCGACTGAAAAATGAGTGAAAACCTGGAATTACGACTACCAAACTGGACCCAAGCTCGCGGAACGCGCACCAGAATACAGGTAAGGCAGGTAAGTATCTATTGTAATTAAGACCAACGCAGATTTAGAAGAAAATTTTGTGATAAAAATTTAATTTAGTTTTTCGTGAAGAAAAATATTGTTAAAATTTTACAAGTCTATGAACGAAAAAATTTTTCGCGTCTATGTCAATTTAAAACAGTCAGATAGTAGGACAGAGCCTAGTCAAGATCAAAAACGCTGAAAACAGCTTCAAAATGCGTCACCTGGATGCAAAGTTATAACGATTTGATGTATTTGCTGTCTACCTAAGGTGGATTTCGTAGATTAATGAATAAAATGGATGGTTTTGTTTTTGATGTTCTATATGGGCTAGGCGCACGTGCGAGGTGTCAAAAGACGCGTCTCCGCGCGTACTAGCTATCTGCGATGTTACTGAAATTTTTGCTGAACAAAAATTTTGAAATTTGGTCAAAAAACGTGTTTTTCGACTGAAAAATGAGTGAAAACCTGGAATTACGACTACCAAACTGGACCCAAGCTCGCGGAACGCGCACCAGAATACAGGTAAGGCAGGTAAGTATCTATTGTAATTAAGACCAACGCAGATTTAGAAGAAAATTTTGAGATAAAAATTTAATTTAGTTTTTCGTGAAGAAAAATATTGTTAAAATTTTACAAGTCTATGAACGAAAAAATTTTTCGCGTCTATGTCAATTTAAAACAGTCAGATAGTAGGACAGAGCCTAGTCAAGATCAAAAACGCTGAAAACAGCTTCAAAATGCGTCACCTGGATGCAAAGTTATAACGATTTGATGTATTTGCTGTCTACCTAAGGTGGATTTCGTAGATTAATGAATAAAATGGATGGTTTTGTTTTTGATGTTCTATATGGGCTAGGCGCACGTGCGAGGTGTCAAAAGACGCGTCTCCGCGCGTACTAGCTATCTGCGATGTTACTGAAATTTTTGCTGAACAAAAATTTTGAAATTTGGTCAAAAAACGTGTTTTTCGACTGAAAAATGAGTGAAAACCTGGAATTACGACTACCAAACTGGACCCAAGCTCGCGGAACGCGCACCAGAATACAGGTAAGGCAGGTAAGTATCTATTGTAATTAAGACCAACGCAGATTTAGAAGAAAATTTTGAGATAAAAATTTAATTTAGTTTTTCGTGAAGAAAAATATTGTTAAAATTTTACAAGTCTATGAACGAAAAAATTTTTCGCGTCTATGTCAATTTAAAACAGTCAGATAGTAGGACAGAGCCTAGTCAAGATCAAAAACGCTGAAAACAGCTTCAAAATGCGTCACCTGGATGCAAAGTTATAACGATTTGATGTATTTGCTGTCTACCTAAGGTGGATTTCGTAGATTAATGAATAAAATGGATGGTTTTGTTTTTGATGTTCTATATGGGCTAGGCGCACGTGCGAGGTGTCAAAAGACGCGTCTCCGCGCGTACTAGCTATCTGCGATGTTACTGAAATTTTTGCTGAACAAAAATTTTGAAATTTGGTCAAAAAACGTGTTTTTCGACTGAAAAATGAGTGAAAACCTGGAATTACGACTACCAAACTGGACCCAAGCTCGCGGAACGCGCACCAGAATACAGGTAAGGCAGGTAAGTATCTATTGTAATTAAGACCAACGCAGATTTAGAAGAAAATTTTGTGATACAAATTTAATTTAGTTTTTCGTGAAGAAAAATATTGTTAAAATTTTACAAGTCTATGAACGAAAAAATTTTTCGCGTCTATGTCAATTTAAAACAGTCAGATAGTAGGACAGAGCCTAGTCAAGATCAAAAACGCTGAAAACAGCTTCAAAATGCGTCACCTGGATGCAAAGTTATAACGATTTGATGTATTTGCTGTCTACCTAAGGTGGATTTCGTAGATTAATGAATAAAATGGATGGTTTTGTTTTTGATGTTCTATATGGGCTAGGCGCACGTGCGAGGTGTCAAAAGACGCGTCTCCGCGCGTACTAGCTATCTGCGATGTTACTGAAATTTTTGCTGAACAAAAATTTTGAAATTTGGTCAAAAAACGTGTTTTTCGACTGAAAAATGAGTGAAAACCTGGAATTACGACTACCAAACTGGACCCAAGCTCGCGGAACGCGCACCAGAATACAGGTAAGGCAGGTAAGTATCTATTGTAATTAAGACCAACGCAGATTTAGAAGAAAATTTTGAGATAAAAATTTAATTTAGTTTTTCGTGAAGAAAAATATTGTTAAAATTTTACAAGTCTATGAACGAAAAAATTTTTCGCGTCTATGTCAATTTAAAACAGTCAGATAGTAGGACAGAGCCTAGTCAAGATCAAAAACGCTGAAAACAGCTTCAAAATGCGTCACCTGGATGCAAAGTTATAACGATTTGATGTATTTGCTGTCTACCTAAGGTGGATTTCGTAGATTAATGAATAAAATGGATGGTTTTGTTTTTGATGTTCTATATGGGCTAGGCGCACGTGCGAGGTGTCAAAAGACGCGTCTCCGCGCGTACTAGCTATCTGCGATGTTACTGAAATTTTTGCTGAACAAAAATTTTGAAATTTGGTCAAAAAACGTGTTTTTCGACTGAAAAATGAGTGAAAACCTGGAATTACGACTACCAAACTGGACCCAAGCTCGCGGAACGCGCACCAGAATACAGGTAAGGCAGGTAAGTATCTATTGTAATTAAGACCAACGCAGATTTAGAAGAAAATTTTGAGATAAAAATTTAATTTAGTTTTTCGTGAAGAAAAATATTGTTAAAATTTTACAAGTCTATGAACGAAAAAATTTTTCGCGTCTATGTCAATTTAAAACAGTCAGATAGTAGGACAGAGCCTAGTCAAGATCAAAAACGCTGAAAACAGCTTCAAAATGCGTCACCTGGATGCAAAGTTATAACGATTTGATGTATTTGCTGTCTACCTAAGGTGGATTTCGTAGATTAATGAATAAAATGGATGGTTTTGTTTTTGATGTTCTATATGGGCTAGGCGCACGTGCGAGGTGTCAAAAGACGCGTCTCCGCGCGTACTAGCTATCTGCGATGTTACTGAAATTTTTGCTGAACAAAAATTTTGAAATTTGGTCAAAAAACGTGTTTTTCGACTGAAAAATGAGTGAAAACCTGGAATTACGACTACCAAACTGGACCCAAGCTCGCGGAACGCGCACCAGAATACAGGTAAGGCAGGTAAGTATCTATTGTAATTAAGACCAACGCAGATTTAGAAGAAAATTTTGTGATAAAAATTTAATTTAGTTTTTCGTGAAGAAAAATATTGTTAAAATTTTACAAGTCTATGAACGAAAAAATTTTTCGCGTCTATGTCAATTTAAAACAGTCAGATAGTAGGACAGAGCCTAGTCAAGATCAAAAACGCTGAAAACAGCTTCAAAATGCGTCACCTGGATGCAAAGTTATAACGATTTGATGTATTTGCTGTCTACCTAAGGTGGATTTCGTAGATTAATGAATAAAATGGATGGTTTTGTTTTTGATGTTCTATATGGGCTAGGCGCACGTGCGAGGTGTCAAAAGACGCGTCTCCGCGCGTACTAGCTATCTGCGATGTTACTGAAATTTTTGCTGAACAAAAATTTTGAAATTTGGTCAAAAAACGTGTTTTTCGACTGAAAAATGAGTGAAAACCTGGAATTACGACTACCAAACTGGACCCAAGCTCGCGGAACGCGCACCAGAATACAGGTAAGGCAGGTAAGTATCTATTGTAATTAAGACCAACGCAGATTTAGAAGAAAATTTTGAGATAAAAATTTAATTTAGTTTTTCGTGAAGAAAAATATTGTTAAAATTTTACAAGTCTATGAACGAAAAAATTTTTCGCGTCTATGTCAATTTAAAACAGTCAGATAGTAGGACAGAGCCTAGTCAAGATCAAAAACGCTGAAAACAGCTTCAAAATGCGTCACCTGGATGCAAAGTTATAACGATTTGATGTATTTGCTGTCTACCTAAGGTGGATTTCGTAGATTAATGAATAAAATGGATGGTTTTGTTTTTGATGTTCTATATGGGCTAGGCGCACGTGCGAGGTGTCAAAAGACGCGTCTCCGCGCGTACTAGCTATCTGCGATGTTACTGAAATTTTTGCTGAACAAAAATTTTGAAATTTGGTCAAAAAACGTGTTTTTCGACTGAAAAATGAGTGAAAACCTGGAATTACGACTACCAAACTGGACCCAAGCTCGCGGAACGCGCACCAGAATACAGGTAAGGCAGGTAAGTATCTATTGTAATTAAGACCAACGCAGATTTAGAAGAAAATTTTGAGATAAAAATTTAATTTAGTTTTTCGTGAAGAAAAATATTGTTAAAATTTTACAAGTCTATGAACGAAAAAATTTTTCGCGTCTATGTCAATTTAAAACAGTCAGATAGTAGGACAGAGCCTAGTCAAGATCAAAAACGCTGAAAACAGCTTCAAAATGCGTCACCTGGATGCAAAGTTATAACGATTTGATGTATTTGCTGTCTACCTAAGGTGGATTTCGTAGATTAATGAATAAAATGGATGGTTTTGTTTTTGATGTTCTATATGGGCTAGGCGCACGTGCGAGGTGTCAAAAGACGCGTCTCCGCGCGTACTAGCTATCTGCGATGTTACTGAAATTTTTGCTGAACAAAAATTTTGAAATTTGGTCAAAAAACGTGTTTTTCGACTGAAAAATGAGTGAAAACCTGGAATTACGACTACCAAACTGGACCCAAGCTCGCGGAACGCGCACCAGAATACAGGTAAGGCAGGTAAGTATCTATTGTAATTAAGACCAACGCAGATTTAGAAGAAAATTTTGTGATAAAAATTTAATTTAGTTTTTCGTGAAGAAAAATATTGTTAAAATTTTACAAGTCTATGAACGAAAAAATTTTTCGCGTCTATGTCAATTTAAAACAGTCAGATAGTAGGACAGAGCCTAGTCAAGATCAAAAACGCTGAAAACAGCTTCAAAATGCGTCACCTGGATGCAAAGTTATAACGATTTGATGTATTTGCTGTCTACCTAAGGTGGATTTCGTAGATTAATGAATAAAATGGATGGTTTTGTTTTTGATGTTCTATATGGGCTAGGCGCACGTGCGAGGTGTCAAAAGACGCGTCTCCGCGCGTACTAGCTATCTGCGATGTTACTGAAATTTTTGCTGAACAAAAATTTTGAAATTTGGTCAAAAAACGTGTTTTTCGACTGAAAAATGAGTGAAAACCTGGAATTACGACTACCAAACTGGACCCAAGCTCGCGGAACGCGCACCAGAATACAGGTAAGGCAGGTAAGTATCTATTGTAATTAAGACCAACGCAGATTTAGAAGAAAATTTTGAGATAAAAATTTAATTTAGTTTTTCGTGAAGAAAAATATTGTTAAAATTTTACAAGTCTATGAACGAAAAAATTTTTCGCGTCTATGTCAATTTAAAACAGTCAGATAGTAGGACAGAGCCTAGTCAAGATCAAAAACGCTGAAAACAGCTTCAAAATGCGTCACCTGGATGCAAAGTTATCGGTTAGGTTAGGTTAGGTTAGGTTAGGTTCCCGACGCCCACATAGTTGTGGAGGGCGTCAGGATCGGGGTCCAGACCCAGATGAAATATCTGGGCCTGGTGCTGGACAGCAGGTGGCGATTTGGCCCGCATTTCAGCGGGCTGTCAGCGCGCCTGCTGAAAGCCGCGGACGCCCTCTCGTGGCTCCTCCCGAACCTGGGGGGGCCCAACGCGCAGTGCCGGCGATTGTATGCCGGCATCCTGCGGAGCATGGCCCTATATGGGGCCCCTATCTGGGCGGACTCCCTGCACAGGCGGGAGAACGCAACGGCGATCCGCAGGCCCCAAAGGGCCATTGCACTGCGGGTGGCGAGGGCCTACCGCTCGGTGGGCTTTTCGGCGGCATGCGCTCTGGCTGGCACCCCTCCTTGGGAGTTGGAGGCATGGGTGCTCGCCAGAGTGTACGAGTGGACGGCGCGGCGAAAAGCGCTCGGGGAGCGCCCCGTCGCGGAGGAGCGGGAGGCCGTGCGGCAAGAGGCGAGGGACGCCATCGTCCTCCATTGGACGGAGGACCTCGCAGCCGCCACCTTTGGCCGGCGAACCTTGGACGCGCTCGGTCCGGTCCTGCGAGGCTGGCTCGAGCGGTCACACGGCTTCCTCTCATTCCGTCTGGTGCAGGTGTTGTCCGGCCATGGCTGTTTTGGATCGCACCTGCACCGGATCGGGAGGGAGGAGACTCCGGCGTGCCATGACTGCGGTGCGCCGGAGGACACGGCACAGCACACCCTAGAGGTGTGCCCCGCCTGGTCAGAGCTGCGCCGCAGTCTGACCGCGGTGGTCGGGCGGGACCTCTCGCTCCCCGGCGTGGTCAGCTCCATGCTGGAGAGCGAGGAGGCATGGGCAGAGGTCGCCTCCTTTTGCGAGGACGTTATTTCGCAAAAGGAGGCGGCGGAGCGCGGGCGGGAGGACGATCCTCTCGCTGCGCCGCTCCGGAGACGAAGAGGTCGGAGAGGGCGTCGTCTCCTCCCTCCTCATGGTGGTGACAGGCGGGCGACAGGCGCGGGGGCGCCTCCGCCCGCATTGCACCCGTCATCACCTTCGTAAGTCATTCCCGGCCCTCCCCCAACGGGGAGGGCGTGAAGCGTCCGCATTAAAGGCGGACGGTCGTCGGAGGAGGACTGGACGTACAGGCTGCGCCAATCTCCCAGTCCCCTCCACTCAAGACGAGGCGGGAGTGCCGCTGGGTTGTTTTAGTGGGTATACCGGGTCAGACCGGGGAGTCCCACATAGCCCCCCCATTCCCCCAATGGGAGGGTATGCGTAATGCATTTTTTCCCAGCGCAAAAAAAAAAAAAAAAAAAAAAAAAAAAAAAAAAAAAAAAAAAAAAAAGGTTAGGTTAGGTTAGGTTGGGGGACCACCCCACAGTGCTTGCGTCCACGTCGCGTCCCCTGGAAACGACCCAGTTCTGACCACCGTAACGGAGTGGCAGACTGGGCTCGGCCAAAGTGCACTGTGCTTTCGTTGCTTATTTTATCTTGCCTTGAGCGAACGAACCTGCGGAGGCTATGCCAAAACCCACGCGGGATGCCTTCGGGCGATTTTTAAAACCTAAAGGCCCTTCTCAGGGCCAACCCAAAGGCCCTTCTCAGGGCCAACCCAAAGGCCCTTCTCAGGGCCAACCCAAAGGCCCTTCTCAGGGCCAACCAAAAGGCCCTTCTCAGGGCCAGTCCGACGCTTCGGCGTCAGAGGCTAGCCGCGCGCCGTCTGCAGCTAGCTTCTTTGGTTGTCCCTTGGACATGGACTCGCTGTCGGACTCTGACAAAGAGTCCATGGCTGGCGTTTCGGACGGTGGCGACTCACAGTCGCGGAAGCGGGCATTCCTAAGGAATGGGTCAGAGGGCTCCTCGGGCTCGGCGGGGCGGTCAAAGGCCAAAAAGCCAGCGACAGCCGCGGACACCCACGTCGTGGGTCTCGCGGACGCCCAATGACAGTTGGACTTAGCTCGGCGGGAACAGCACCAAAAAGACCTGGAGGAGCGGGTTGCTGCTAAAGAGAATCGGGCGCGCGCTGCCCGGGCCAAGTCCGGGTACGGCGCGTCCCGCGTTCTGTACGCGGACCACTCGCTGGCCGAGCTGGAGCGGATGGCCGAGGAGGACGAGGAGGAGATAGTGGAGATCGCCTCTAAATCCTCGAACCTAAAAGGGACCTTCCAAAAGGCCCTTAAATGCAGGGCCGCGAGCATGCGTGGCATCATCAGAGAGATGGTCCAGCGCAAGGCGAGCGAGGAAACGCGGCAACTGCAGGCGAAAGCCGATCGCCTGCAATCGGAGGTCAGCCAGCTTCATCAGAAGCTGGCTGAAGCCACGGCTCGGCCAGAGCAAGCGGAACCTGAGGGAAGACCTGCGGCAGAGGGCCCCGCCTCCAACCTTGAGGATATCATCCGCAAGGTCGTTATGGAGGAGAGGGCCTTCACAAGAGCCTGTTTAGCAGGCATCGAGGACCGGCTCTTGCCAGAGAAACGCCTCCGACCGCCGCTTGCGGCGGACAAGAGGCAGAGTGAGCCTGGGCCGTCCTCCCAAGGGGAGGACGCCTTTCTCCCTTCCACAACCCCGTCCAACCAGCATGGGTGGACCGAGGTTGCCGGGAGGGGCAAGGGCAAGGCCAAAAAGGCTAAAAAAGCCGCGACGGCTGTTCCTGCCGTGCCCGCCACCACACCTCCCAATCAGTCACAATCCAAGAAAGCGACTGGAAAGGGAAAAGGGAGAGGGAAGAGAGAGGGGAAACTCGTTCCCCCAAAGACCGCAGCCGTTGTGGTGACGCTCACCGCGGAGGCTGCGGAGCGGGGCGAGACGTACGCGTCTATTTTGTTGCGGGCGCGTGCCAATGCCGATCCCACTCAATTGGGGATCGGAAAAGTCTCTTGCCGGCGAACCCAAGCCGGTGCTCGAATATTCGAGTTCCCGGGGGCAGAGGGCAGAGCTCATGCGGACCTCTTCGCGTCGAAGCTGCAGGAGGTAATCGCGGACGCGGCCAAGGTGGCCCGTCCAGTCAAAGCGACGACCATAGAGGTGACCGACCTGGATGACTCGGTCACCAAAGAGGAGGTGGTGGCGGCGGTCGCAGCGATGGGGGGGTGTGACGTCGCAGAGGTGCACGGCCGGGACATCAGGCCCGGTCGCGGTGGCATGGGCACCATTCGCCTCGAGTGCCCAGTCGCCGCTGCCAAAGCCGTCCTCGACAAGGGACGGCTTACCGTCGGATTCAGCTCGGGTGCAGTCCGGGCACTTGTAGACCAGCCTCTTCGGTGCTACAGGTGCTTCGGTATCGGACACACTCGAGCCCTCTGTCCGTCCACGGTCGATAGGACGGACAGTTGTTATCGCTGCGGCAAGGAGGGCCACAAAAGCAGCTCCTGCACGGCTGCCACTCCGCACTGCGCAGTGTGTGCCGCCAGTGGCCGCCCGGCGGACCACATCATGAAGGGGAGGAACTGCAATCCTCCCCCTAAGAGGGGCAAAGCGCCGATGGGTCCGGCTGCCAGCACCGTCCGTCCGTCTGTTCCCGAGGCAGGAACCGCGGTGGCCGCGGAGGGGGGAGAAATGTCGATCGATGGATAGGGTCCATCATCGCATTCTCCAGGCGAACACCAATCACTGCAGGGCAGCCCAGGATCTGCTGATGCAGACCATGGCTGAGTGGTTGGTGGACTTGGCGGTGGTTGCCGAGCCTTACTCGGTCCCCGGCAACTGGCTGGGCGATCGGGACGGCTTGGTGGCGCTGGTGACGCGGTCTTCCACAGACTCCCCTCCCCTCTCGCTTTTAGAGAGAGGACCGGGATACGTGGCCGCCGCGTGGGGAGACGTAGGTGTGGTGGGGGTTTATTTCTCCCCAAACCGCCCTCTCTCGGACTTTGAGGATTTCCTCGAAGTCCTCACCGCAGTCGTAGGGAGGGCGGCGCCGCGCCAGGTCGTCGTGTTGGGTGACCTGAACGCCAAGTCGGTGGCCTGGGGCAACCCTGCTGCCTCGTGCAACGTCCGAGGACGCGCCGTCGAGTTTTGGGCGGCCTCATCCGGTGTGTCCCTCCTCAACAGGGGGGCGGTCCACACGTGTGTGCGGCAGCAGGGAGGGTCAGTGGTTGACGTCACGTTTGCCACCCCCGCGCTAGCCGCCCGCGTCGTGAATTGGCGGGTGGAGATGGTGGAGACCTTGTCGGACCACCGATACGTGCGGTTCGACATCTCCGCCCAGGGGAGGGTGGCCCGCTCTGGCAAATCTCCCTTCCCACGGTGGGCTCTCACCCGCCTGGACCGCGAGGCAGCTCAGGAGGCGGCCTTTCTCCAGGACTGGCTGTCGCCCCCCGTCGAGGTCCTGCACGTGGACACCGCAGCGGTGCAGCTCAGGAGGTCCCTGACCGAGGTGTGCAACGCCAGCATGCCTCGCTCTCGCCGCCCGCCTCCCCGTCGTGCCGTCTATTGGTGGACGGAGGAACTGGCGGGGCTCCGAGCCGCCTGCGTGGCGGCCAGAAGGGCCTTCACGCGGAGCCGACGACGCAGCGCCCGGAGTCAGGAAAACGAGGACCGCCTCTACGCTTCTTACCAAGAGGCGAGGACGGTCCTCAAGTCGGCGATAGGCGCCGCCAAGGACTCGGCGAGGGCCGAGATGCTGGCAGGGCTCGACCGGGATCCATATGGGAGACCATACAAGGCGGCGCGGAACCAACTACGCCCCTGTGGTCCCCCATTGACGGAGACCCTCGAGCCGGCGTTGCTGGATGGGGTGGTCCGGTCCCTGTTTCCGCGCAGGACCGACTTCACCCCACCAACGATGGACCCTCCGCAAGGGGCGACTCCGCCGGAGGAGGAGGTCCCCCCGGTGACGGCTGAGGAGCTATACGCGGGGGTTCTCAGCCTCCGCGCGAAGAAGACGGCTCCTGGACCGGACGGCGTCCCTGCACGGGTGGTGGCCATTGCTGCCGCCCAAATGGAGGACAGAATTCGGGACCTGTTCAGCGCGTGCTTTACGGCTGGCAGGTTCCCGAAACTGTGGAAGGAGGGGCAGCTGTGCCTCCTCCGAAAGGAGGGACGCCCGGTGGACTCCCCCTCGGCATACCGGCCCATCGTTCTGCTTGATGAGGTCGGTAAATTGTTCGAGGGGATTGTCGCCTCCCGGCTCAATAGCCTGTTGCGGGGGGTGGGGCCGAATCTGTCGGACGCCCAATTCGGTTTTCGACAAGGGCGTTCGACGATTGACGCGCTGGCCCTACTCAAGGGTCAGGTGAAGGAGGCGGTGGAGGCGGGGGGCGGAGTGTTGGCGGTGTCATTCGACATAGCCAACGCCTTCAACTCCGTGCCCCACTCGACAATATTGGAGGCACTTCGGTATCACGGAGTGCCCCAATACCTGAGGAGCCTCCTGGCCAGCTACTTGGAGGATCGAGAGATCCTCCTTGTGGACAAGACGGCCAGGGTGAGGCGTTACGGCGCAGAGTGCGGTGTTCCGCAGGGGTCGGTGCTGGGGCCCCCCCTGTGGAACATTGGATTCGACTGGCTCCTGCGGGGAGCCCTCCTCCAGGGCACGAGTGTCATCTGTTACGCGGATGACACTCTCCTCACTGCCCGGGGGAGGAACTACAGGGAGGCGGCCTGTCTGGCCTCGGCTGGCGGATCCTTGCTTGCAGGGAGGATCCGCCGCTTGGGATTGAAGGTGGCGCTGCACAAGACCGAGGCCGTTTTCTTTCACGGGCCTCGGCAGCGCTGCCCTCCCGATGCCCATATAGTTGTGGAGGGCGTCAGGATCGGGGTCCAGACCCAGATGAAATATCTGGGCCTGGTGCTGGACAGCAGGTGGCGATTTGGCCCGCATTTCAGCGGGCTATCAACGCGCCTGCTGAAAGCCGCGGACGCCCTCTCGTGGCTCCTCCCGAACCTGGGGGGGCCCAATGCGCGGTGCCGGCGACTGTATGCCGGCATCCTGCGGAGCATGGCCCTATATGGGGCCCCTATCTGGGCGGACTCCCTGCACAGGCGGGAGAACGCAACGGCGATCCGCAGGCCCCAAAGGGCCATTGCACTAAGGGTGGCAAGGGCCTACCGCTCGGTGGGCTTTTCGGCGGCATGCGCTCTGGCTGGCACCCCTCCTTGGGAGTTGGAGGCATGGGTGCTCGCCAGAGTGTACGAGTGGACGGCGCGGCGAAAAGCGCTCGGGGAGCGCCCCGTCGCGGAGGAGCGGGAGGCCGTGCGGCAAGAGGCGAGGGACGCCATCGTCCTCCATTGGACGGAGGACCTCGCAGCCGCCACCTTTGGCCGGCGAACCTTGGACGCGCTCGGTCCGGTCCTGCGAGGCTGGCTCGAGCGGTCCCACGGCTTCCTCTCATTCCGTCTGGTGCAGGTGTTGTCCGGCCATGGCTGTTTTGGATCGCACCTGCACAGGATCGGGAGGGAGGAGACGCCGGCGTGCCATGACTGCGGTGCGCCGGAGGACACGGCACAGCACACCCTAGAGGTGTGCCCAGCCTGGTCAGAGCTGCGCCGCAGTCTGATCGCGGTGGTCGGGCAGGACCTCTCGCTCCCCGGCGTGGTCAGCTCCATGCTGGAGAGCGAGGAGGCCTGGGCAGAGGTCGCCTCCTTTTGCGAGGACGTTATTTCGCAAAAGGAGGCGGCGGAGCGCGTGCGGGAGGACGATCCTCTCGCTGCGCCGCTCCGTAGACGAAGAAGAGGTCGGAGAGGGCGTCGTCTCCTCCCTCCTCGTGGTGGTGACAGGCGGGCGACAGGCGCGGGGGCGCCTCCGCCCGCATTGCACCCGTCATCACCTTCGTCGGTCATTCCCGGCCCTCCCCCCACGGGGAGGGCGTGAAGCGTCTGCCTTAAAGGCGGACGGTCGTCGGAGGAGGACTGGACGTACAGGCTGCGCCAATCTCCCAGTCCCCTCCACTCAAGACGAGGCGGGAGTGCCGCTGGGTTGTTTTAGTGGGTATACCGGGTCAGACCGGGGAGTCCCACATAGCCCCCCATTCCCCCAATGGGAGGGTATGCGTAATGCATTTTTTCCCAGCGCAAAAAAAAAAAAAAAAAAAAAAAAAAAAGGTTAGGTTAGGTTAGGTTAGGTGGGGTGCAGTTGAAGAGCCTCCTCGTGGCGCATCCTGGGCAACGTCAGCTCCAATCGCCCACCGGTTCTGGTGGACAATTGGCGCTGGCGGCAAATCTCAACAAACGGGGAAGGGCACGGTTCCATTCCCCGATCATCTTTGATGGTCGTGGAAGGGAACCGGGCTAGGGGAGGGTCGTTGGTGTAGGTCGTACGCCCACCCCCCCTCTGCTTACAGAGGGTGAGTTGTGTGGGCGTGATCTTGTGGGAGGAGAGGAAGAAAACCTCTTAAAAAAATAACCCCAACTCCAAGGTCGAGCGTGCCGAGGGGGTGTATGGCCGGAGGGTATCCGGTCGTTAGCGCTGGGGGGGGATCCAGGGAGATCAAAGGGACCGCACCCTTCAAAGGAAACAACAAAAAATGGAAAAGTCAGTTGCAAATATTTTACCCCAGGGCGGTACCGACTGCTTAGCAGTCGGAGAATCCGCCACGCATCCGATTTCGGATGCGTCATGCCCCTCGTATTCTGGGGGGGGCAACAACTGTCTGGAGGGAGGAGAGAGAGGGAGAACCCGGTCGCAATCATTCGGGGACCCGCTAAGCGATGGTTTGGTCGGCCCTCGAGTGACGGCCACCGGTCACCAGCGAGAAACGGAGGTTCTTTTGAAGCTCCCGCGCGTGGTGATAGATCCATTTGCCACCTACGATGGCAACCAGAGCCGAGGAGGCTCCGGTCCCTCCGGGGACCACAGCAGGTCGGATCCGGACCTGAGCAGGCGCGGCAAGGCGCTGCTTAAGAGGAAGACGGACGAAGAGATGTTGCCGGCGCCGAAAGCGCCCAAGGTGATGGGTGGCCGGGGTCGTGCGGCTGCAAAGTCGGGGCGTGACCCGTTGGGCCGCTTCACGCGCCCTGCTACGCCGGTCCCACCGCAGGCTTCATCGCCGGCTCCGTCACCGCCTCCTTCGCCAGCTCCGTCGGAGAGCGCGGGGAGCGACGCCGAGCTGGGGAGGGAGGACCCCGTGAGCATGGGCTTAGGACTATGCTCCAACAGGGCGGAGGCAAACGCTGCCAAAAGGGCGCAGCGGAAGGCTGCCGCAGCCGACGTGGTGGCTGAAATGGCCAGCCAGAACAGGGAGAGACGCGCAGCCCGGATGGCAGCCGGAGGGAGTGTGACCGGATTGGCGCTCAGTAGCCAGGTGCTGGAAAGCGTGGGGGTCGTCATGACGGTTGCCACCAAGTCCGGCAACCTGAGGGGGACTTACGTTCGTGCCCTAAAGGAGGCGGTGGACGGGATCAAGGAGGCGGTCGAGCTCCTCGTGAACCGCACCAGCACGGACGAGACGGCGAGGCTCTGGGAGGAGAATGACCGTCTCCGATCCAAGCTCGAGGAGCTCGAGCGGCAGTTTGCTGCCCAGAGGGCGGCTCCCGCCGCCCCCGGCGTCACTCCCGTCACGATCCCGCCGGCGGTCCGGCCGTCGCCTGCGCGTGCGGATGCGGAGATCGAAAAGATCGCCCGCATCTGCATGATGCAGTGCGGCGGAATGGTGAACGCCCGGTTGGAGGCGCTGGAGGCGCGACTCCCACCAGCTGCGACCCTCCGACCCCCGCTTGCGGCGGATAGGAGGAGAGCGGAGGAGGCCGCCGCCGGGACGAACTCCGCGTTGGGGGGCAGAAAGCCCGCGCAGGGGCCCAAAAAGCCCACGCAGGGGCCCAGGAAGCCCACAGGGGCTTTGCCCGCGCCACCTCCGGCGACCGCGCCTTCGGCGACAGCACCTCCGCCGACCGCGCCTACCGCACCTCCGGCGACCGCACCACCTCCCACCTCACCTCCCACCCAGGATGCCGAGGGGTGGACGACGGTGGGGAAAAAGAAAAAGAAGAAGAGGAGCGGGAGGAACACCGAGGGAGCACCGGCACCGGCCAAGACGCCTAAAAAAAAGAAGTCGCGAGGACGGCGTAGGGCCCCACGCTCCGCGGCTGTGGTGATCACACTGCAGTCCGGAGCCGCTGAGAGGGGCGTCACCTACGCGGCGGTCCTCCAACAAGCGAAGAGCAAGGTCGCGTTCCCCGACCTTGGGACACCGTCCGGCTTCAGATTGAGGCCGGCGGTAACGGGGGCGCGGCTGCTCGAGGTGTCCGGTGCCTCCAGCCGCGAAAGGGCGGACATTCTGGCCGCCAAATTGAAGGAGGTCCTCAGCCCGGAGGACGTTCGGATTACCAGGCCGATGAAGACCGCGGAGCTGCGAGTCGACGGCCTGGATGATTCGACGACCCCGACTGAGGTCGTGGCGGCCATTGCCCGTGTCGGTGGATGCCCGCCCGACGACGTGCGGGCGGGCGAAATCCGCGCCGACGCCTCCGGGCTGGGCTCGATTTGGGTGAGGTGCCCGGTGGCGGCGGCGAACAAGGTGGCCGACGCTGGGCGTCTGTTGGTGGGATGGGTTGCAGCGAGAGTCAAACTGCTGCAGCCCAGGGCCATGCGGTGCTACCGGTGCCTGGACGTCGGGCATGTCAGGTGCCGGTGCACCGCCGAAACGGACCGCAGCGATGAATGTTATCGCTGCGGCCAGCCCGGCCACAAGGCGGCCCAGTGTTCCGCGGCGCCAAACTGCAGCCTCTGCACGGCTGCAGGGAGGCCCGCCGGGCACAAATGGGGGGCGAAAGCCTGTGGCGTGCCCGCCAACAGAAGGAGGGGAAGGGGCCAGAAGGGCTCCTCTTCGGCCGACTCCCGGCCTAAGAACGGTACAGAGGGGGGGATGGACTGCGCATAAATGGCGCTGTTCCGTCTCCTCCAGGGCAACATCAACCACTCTGCCAGAGCTCAGGATCTCTTGCTCCAGAGCATGGCAGAGTGGTCGATTCACGTGGCCGTGGTCGCCGAGCCGTACTGGGTCCCGCCCAGGGATAACTGGGTGGGAGACCTGGACGGTTTGGTGGCCATCATTGGCGGGGCTCTCGTCAGCCCGTCTCGGGGGCACGGCTGGGTAGCCGCCCTCGCAGATGGCGTTGGCGTCGTTGGGGCGTATTTTTCGCCCAACAAGAGTCTCGCCGACTTCGAGAGGTTCCTTGTCGAGTTGGGTGCCGTCGTGGGCCAGCTCCATCCTCGCCCGGTGCTGTTACTCGGGGATCTCAACGCCAAGTCTGCGGCGTGGGGATCCCCGGTGACCGATGCTAAGGGTGAGGCATTGGAGGAGTGGGCGATCACGACTGGCCTCGTCGTCCTGAACCGGGGCTCGGTCCACACGTGCGTGCGGCAGCGGGGTGGGTCCATAGTGGACGTGTCGTTCGCAAGCCCTGCTGTCGCGAGCCGTGTCCGCGACTGGCGTGTCGCCGCGGAGGTGGAGACGTTGTCGGATCACCGATATATCCGATTCGACGTCTCTGCCCAGACCGCTGGCGGCCGCAGAACACCAGTCCCGCGTTCGGACGGCCCGCGCTGGGCGCGTAAGCGCATCGACAGGGAGCTTCTCGAGGAGGCAGCCATCGCTCAGGCCTGGTTCCGGGGGTCGGCAACGACCGGACCCGATGACGTCGAGCTGGAGGCGCTGTGGTTCCGCGGGGCAATGACGCAGATATGCGACGCGTCCATGCCCCGCGCCCACGCACAGGGTGCAAGGCGCCAGGTGTACTGGTGGTCCGCCGAGATCGCGCAGCTGCGCGTCGCATGCGTGGCGGTGAGACGCCGGTACACCCGCTACCGGAGGAGACGTCGTCGGGTACCCGAGGAGGAGGCCGCGCTGTACGAGGTGTACCGCGCGGCAAAGCAGACTCTGTGGCTGGCCATCGACGAGGCGAGGACTCGATCCCGGGAGAGGATGTTGGAGACTCTGGACGGGGATCCGTGGGGGCGCCCGTATAAAGCGGTTCGAGGGCAACTTCGAGCCGCGGCGCCCCCACTTACGGAGAGTCTCCAACCCGAGCTGCTGGAGGAAGTGGTAGCAGCCCTCTTCCCGGTGAGAGCGGAGCATGTTCCGCCGCCGATGGCTTTGCCCGCAGCCGCAGAGTCTGCAGAGGAGGAGGACGAGAACGCCATCAGCGTCCCAGAGGTGACACAGGCAGAGATGAGGGCGGCCGTGATGCGGCTCCGGGCCAAGAACGTGGCTCCGGGGCCCGACGGAATTCACGGCCTGGCTTTGGCCCTCTCTCTGAAGGAGTTGGAGCCCCAACTGAGAGGACTCTACACAGCGTGCCTTGAGCGGGGCCAGTTTCCCAGTCTGTGGAAGATTGGACGTCTGGTCCTGCTCAGGAAGGCGGGGCGCCCTGCCGACTCGCCGTCTGCTTACCGGCCCATAGTGCTGCTCGACGAGGTGGGCAAGCTGTTCGAGCGCATACTCGCAGCCCGCCTCGTCGGCCACTTGTGCAGAGAGGGGCCGGACCTGGACGAGAGCCAGTTCGGCTTTCGGCATGGGCGCTCTACCATCCACGCTGTGTCGAGGGTGAGAGTCCTGGCGGAGGAAACAGTGTCCCGGGGCGGGGTGGTGGTGGCGGTGTCCTTGGACATCTCCAACGCCTTCAACACCCTGCCCTGGAGCTGCATACGGGAGGCACTGCGGTACCACCGCGTGCCTCTATACCTCCGCCGCATCGTGGGGGCTTACTTAGCCGGGAGGTGTGTCACCTACATGGGACGTGATGGCGGAAACCAGCGCCAGGTGTCGTGCGGTGTTCCACAGGGATCGGTCGTGGGACCGCTCCTGTGGAACATCGGGTACGACTGGGTGCTGAGGGGCGAGCTCCCGCCGGGCGCGGACCTGACGTGTTACGCGGACGACACGCTGGTCACGGCCCGGGGGAGTTCGCACAGGGAGGCAGCGTTGCTCGCGACGGCGGCGGTCTCACTGACGGTGAGCCGCATACGGCGCCTCGGCCTGGAGGTGGCCCTCAACAAGTCGGAGGCCATGGTGTTTCATGGCCCCCGGCGGGCGCCGCCGGCCGGATCACACATTGTGGTCGGGGGGGTCCGGATCGCTGTCGAGCCCACCATGAAATATCTGGGATTGGTGCTCGACAGCCGGTGGGACTTCGGACCCCACTTCCGGCGGCTGGCGCCCAAGTTGTTGGGCGCGGCCGGGGCGCTGGCAACGCTGCTTCCCAATCTGGGGGGCCCGAGCGCCGCCTGTAGGCGGCTCTATATGGGGATCGTGCGATCCATGGCGCTCTACGGAGCGCCGATCTGGGCGTCTGACCTGACGGCCGGCAGCATAGCTGTCCTGCGCAAGCCGCAGCGGGCGATGGCCGTCAGAGTCATTCGGGGGTATCGCACGATCTCCTTCGAGGCGGGTTGTGCACTGGCCGGATCACCGCCCTGGGACCTGGAGGCGAAGGTGCTCGCGTCACTGTACCGGTGGCGCGAGGCAGCGCGGGAGCGGGGCGAGCGACCGATGCAGCAACATATCGAGCAGCATCGGTTGCAGCTCCGCGAGGTCCTGGTGGCGGAATGGCGGGTGAGGCTGTCACGCCCTACCGCCGGCCTCAGCACCATCGAGGCGATCCGGCCAGTGCTCGACCGCTGGCTCGGGAGAAGGCACGGCTCCCTGTCGTTTCGGGCGACGCAGGTGCTCTCGGGGCATGGTTGCTTCGGGAAGTACCTGTGTCGCATAAACAGGGAGCCGGACGCCCGGTGTCACCACTGCGTCGACTGCCGGGAGGACACGGCGTGGCACACGCTGGCAGAGTGTGCCGCTTGGGAGGAGCCGCGCCGTGCCCTCATCACCGAAGTAGGCAACGACCTGTCGCTGCCGGCCGTCGTGAACGCGATGGTCGGCGGCGCAGAGTCCTGGGACGCAGTGGTCTCCTTTTGCGAAACGGTCATCTCGCAGAAGGAGGCTGCGGAAAGGGAGAGAGAGATCTCGACTCTTGACCCGGCCCGCAGCAGACGCACCGGGCGTCGGAGGAGGGCGGACAACGCCCTCTTCCGGCCCCCCTAAATGGGTCCAGGGGCGACGGATTCGGGGACATCCGACGCCCCCCAACATCAGGACCCGAGAAGGCGGCGCGCGTAGTGTTCCTCGCGCGCCGACCACAGACATCATCTTCCATAGTCATCACCTTCGTCGGACATTCCCGGCCCTCCCCCCACAGGGAGGGCGTGAAGCGTCCGCCTTAAAGGCGGACGGTCGTCGGAGGAGGACTGGACGTACAGGCTGCGCCAATCTCCCAGTCCCCTCCACTCAAGACGAGGCGGGAGTGCCGCTGGGTTGTTTTAGTGGGTATACCGGGTCAGACCGGGGAGTCCCACATAGCCCCCCATTCCCCCAATGGGACGGTATGCGTAATGCATTTTTTCCCAGCGCAAAAAAAAAAAAAAAAAAAAAAAAAAAAAAAAAAAAAAAAAAAAAAAAAGGTTAGGTTAGGTTAGGTTAGGTTAGGTTCTCGCGTCACTGTACCGGTGGCGCGAGGCAGCGCGGGAGCGGGGCGAGCGACCGATGCAGCAACAAATCGAGCAGCATCGGTTGCAGCTCCGCGAGGTCCTGGTGGCGGAATGGCGGGTGAGGCTGTCACGCCCTACCGCCGGCCTCAGCACCATCGAGGCGATCCGGCCAGTGCTCGACCGCTGGCTCGGGAGAAGGCACGGCTCCCTGTCGTTTCGGGCGACGCAGGTGCTCTCGGGGCATGGCTGCTTCGGGAAGTACCTGTGTCGCATAAACAGGGAGCCGGACGCTCGGTGTCACCACTGCGTCGACTGCCGGGAGGACACGGCGTGGCATACGCTGGCAGAGTGTGCCGCTTGGGAGGAGCCGCGCCGTGCCCTCATCTCAGAAGTAGGCAGTGACTTGTCGCTGCCGACCGTAGTGAGTTCGATGGTCGGCAGCGCCGAGTCCTGGGACGCGGTGGTTTCCTTCTGCGAAACGGTCATCTCGCAGAAGGAGGCTGCGGAAAGGGAGAGAGAGATCTCGACTCTCGACCCGGCCCGCAGCAGACGCACCGGGCGTCGGAGGAGGGCGGACAACGCCCTCTTCCGGCCCCCCTAAATGGGTCCAGGGACGACGGATTCGGGGACATCCGTCGCCCCCCAACATCAGGACCCGAGAAGGCGGCGCGCGTAGTGTTCCTCGCGCGCCGACCACAGACATCATCTTCCATAGTCATCACCTTCGTCGGACATTCCCGGCCCTCCCCCCACAGGGAGGGCGTGAAGCGTCCGCCTTAAAGGCGGACGGTCGTCGGAGGAGGACTGGACGTACAGGCTGCGCCAATCTCCCAGTCCCCTCCACTCAAGACGAGGCGGGAGTGCCGCTGGGTTGTTTTAGTGGGTATACCGGGTCAGACCGGGGAGTCCCACATAGCCCCCCATTCCCCCAATGGGACGGTATGCGTAATGCATTTTTTCCCAGCGCAAAAAAAAAAAAAAAAAAAAAAAAAAAAAAAAAAAAAAAAAAAAAAAAAGGTTAGGTTAGGTTAGGTTAGGTTAGGTTCTCGCGTCACTGTACCGGTGGCGCGAGGCAGCGCGGGAGCGGGGCGAGCGACCGATGCAGCAACAAATCGAGCAGCATCGGTTGCAGCTCCGCGAGGTCCTGGTGGCGGAATGGCGGGTGAGGCTGTCACGCCCTACCGCCGGCCTCAGCACCATCGAGGCGATCCGGCCAGTGCTCGACCGCTGGCTCGGGAGAAGGCACGGCTCCCTGTCGTTTCGGGCGACGCAGGTGCTCTCGGGGCATGGCTGCTTCGGGAAGTACCTGTGTCGCATAAACAGGGAGCCGGACGCTCGGTGTCACCACTGCGTCGACTGCCGGGAGGACACGGCGTGGCATACGCTGGCAGAGTGTGCCGCTTGGGAGGAGCCGCGCCGTGCCCTCATCTCAGAAGTAGGCAGTGACTTGTCGCTGCCGACCGTAGTGAGTTCGATGGTCGGCAGCGCCGAGTCCTGGGACGCGGTGGTTTCCTTCTGCGAAACGGTCATCTCGCAGAAGGAGGCTGCGGAAAGGGAGAGAGAGATCTCGACTCTCGACCCGGCCCGCAGCAGACGCACCGGGCGTCGGAGGAGGGCGGACAACGCCCTCTTCCGGCCCCCCTAAATGGGTCCAGGGACGACGGATTCGGGGACATCCGTCGCCCCCCAACATCAGGACCCGAGAAGGCGGCGCGCGTAGTGTTCCGCGTGCGCCGCTCACAGACGTTGCGGGGGGAGTACACCTCACTCCCCCCGCCCGAGACGGGGCCCGCGCAAGCGGGCCGGCACCAGCCGGGGTTGTGGAAGAATAATGTGTTCCCGCGACCCCGGCGTAGGTGTGAGATGGAACACCGGGGTGGTTTTTAGTCAGTAAGAGTCTGACAGACCCCTCCGCCCGCCCCAGGGCGGAGGACATCCATGAGGATTTTCCACCCCGGGAACAAAAAAAAAAAAAAAAAAAAAAAAAAAAAAAGGTTAGGTTAGGTTAGGTTAGGTTAGGTTAGGTTGGGGGACCACCCCACAGTGCTTGCGTCCACGTCGCGTCCCCTGGAAACGACCCGGTTCTGACCACCGTAACGGAGTGGCAGACTGGGCTCGGCCAAAGTGCACTGTGCTTTCGTAGCGAATTTTATCTGACTTGAGCGTACGAATCTGCGGAGGCTATGCCCAAACCCACGCGGGATGCCTTCGGGCGATTTTTAACACCTAAAGGCCCTTCTCAGGGCCAACCCAAAGGCCCTTCTCAGGGCCAACCCAAAGGCCCTTCTCAGGGCCAACGCAAAGGCCCTTCTCAGGGCCAACCAAAAGGCCCTTCTCAGGGCCAACCGAAAGGCCCTTATCAGGGCCAGTCCGACGCTTCGGCGTCAGAGGCTAGCCGCGCGCCGTCTGCAGCTAGCTTCTTTGGTTGTCCCTTGGACATGGACTCGCTGTCGGACTCTGACAAAGAGTCCATCGCTGGCGTCTCGGACGGGGGCGATTCACAGTCGCGAAAGCGGGCCTTTCTGCGGAACGGGTCCGAGGGCTCTTCGGGCTCGGCGGGGCGGTCAAAGGCCAAAAAGCCAGCGACAGCAGCGGACACCCACGTCGTGGGTCTAGCGGACGCCCAACGACAGCTGGACCTAGCTCGGCGGGAGCAGCACCAGCAAGACCTGGACGAGCGGGTTGCTGCCAAGGAGCAACGGGCGCGTGCTGCCCGGGCCAAGTCCGGGTACGGCGCGTCCCGCGTTCTGTACGCGGACCACTCACTCGCTGAGCTGGAGCGAATGGCTGAGGAGGACGAGGAGGAGATAGTGGAGATCGCCTCTAAGTCCTCCAACTTGAAAGGGACCTTCCAAAAGGCCCTTAAATGCAGGGCCGCGAGCATGCGTGGCATCGTGAAAGAGTTGGTCCAGCGCAAGGTGACCGAGGAAACGCGGCAACTGCAGGCGAAAGCCGATCGCCTGCAATCGGAGGTCAGCCAGCTTCATCAGAAGCTGGCTGAAGCCACGGCTCGGCCAGAGCAAGCGGCAGAAAGACCTGCGGCAGAAGGCCCCGCCTCCAACCTTGAGGATATCATCCGCAAGGTCGTCATGGAGGAGAGGGCCTTCACAAGAGCCTGTTTAGCAGGCATCGAGGACCGGCTCTTGCCGGAGAAACGCCTCCGACCGCCGCTTGCGGCGGACAAGAGGCAAAGTGAGCCGGGGCCGTCCTCCCAGGGGGAAGACGCCTTTCTCCCGTCCACAACCCCGTCCAACCAGCATGGGTGGACCGAGGTTGCCGGGAGGGGCAAGGGCAAGGCCAAAAAGGCCAAAAAAGCCGCGACGGCCGTTCTTGCCGTGCCCGCCACCACACCTCCCAATCAGTCGCAGACGACTGCAAAGGGTAAAGGGAGAGCGAAGACAAAGGCGAAACTCGTTCCCCCAAAGACCGCAGCCGTTGTGGTGACGCTCACCGCGGAGGCTGCGGAGCGAGGCGAGACGTACGCGTCCATTTTGTTGCGGGCGCGTGCCAATGCCGATCCCACTCAACTGGGGATCGGCAAAGTCTCTTGCCGGCGAACTCAAGCCGGGGCTCGAATTTTCGAGTTCCCGGGGGCAGAGGGCAAAGCCCATGCGGACCTCTTTGCATCCAAGCTGCAGGAGGTCATCGCGGACGCGGCCAAGGTGGCCCGTCCAGTCAAGGCGACGACCATCGAGGTGACCGACCTGGATGACTCGGTCACCAAAGAGGAGGTGGTGGCGGCGGTTGCAGCAATGGGGGGCTGTGACGTCGCAGAGGTGCACGGCCGGGACATCAGGCCCGGTCGCGGTGGCATGGGCACTATTCGCCTCGAGTGCCCAGTCGCGGCTGCCAAAGCCGTCCTCGACAAGGGACGGCTTACCGTCGGCTTCAGCTCGGGTGCAGTCCGGGCACTTGTAGACCAGCCTCTTCGGTGCTACAGGTGCTTCGGTATCGGACACACTCGAGCCCTCTGTCCGTCCACGGTCGATAGGACGGACAGCTGCTATCGCTGCAGCAAGGAGGGCCACAAAAGCAGCTCCTGCACGGCCGCCACTCCGCACTGCGCAGTGTGTGCCGCCAGTGGCCGCCCGGCAGACCACGTCATGAAGGGGAGGAACTGCAATCCTCCCCCTAAGAGGGGCAAAGCGCCGATGGGTCCGGCTGCCAGCACCGTCGCTCCCGAGGCAGGAACCGCGGTGGCCGCGGAGGCGATGACGGAGGCAATGACTTGCGATGGATAGGGCCCAACATCGCATTCTCCAGGCGAACACCAACCACTGCAGGGCAGCCCAGGATCTGCTGATGCAGACCATGGCTGAGTGGTTGGTGGACTTGGCGGTGGTTGCCGAGCCTTACTCGGTCCCCGGCCACTGGCTGGGCGATCGGGACGGCTTGGTGGCGTTGGCGACGCGGTCTTCCACAGACTCCCCTCCCCTCTCGCTTTTAGAGAGGGGCTCATGGCTGTTTTGGATCGCACCTGCACAGGATCGGGAGGGAGGAGACGCCGGCGTGCCATGACTGCGGTGCGCCGGAGGACACGGCACAGCACACCCTAGAGGTGTGCCCAGCCTGGTCAGAGCTGCGCCGCAGTCTGATCGCGGTGGTCGGGCAGGACCTCTCGCTCCCCGGCGTGGTCAGCTCCATGCTGGAGAGCGAGGAGGCCTGGCGAGAGGTCGCCTCCTTTTGCGAGGACGTTATTTCGCAAAAGGAGGCGGCGGAGCGCGTGCGGGAGGACGATCCTCTCGCTGCGCCGCTCCGTAGACGAAGAAGAGGTCGGAGAGGGCGTCGTCTCCTCCCTCCTCGTGGTGGTGACAGGCGGGCGACAGGCGCGGGGGCGCCTCCGCCCGCATTGCACCCGTCATCACCTTCGTCGGTCATTCCCGGCCCTCCCCCCACGGGGAGGGCGTGAAGCGTCTGCCTTAAAGGCAGACGGTCGTCGGAGGAGGACTGGACGTACAGGCTGCGCCAATCTCCCAGTCCCCTCCACTCAAGACGAGGCGGGAGTGCCGCTGGGTTGTTTTAGTGGGTATACCGGGTCAGACCGGGGAGTCCCACATAGCCCCCCATTCCCCCAATGGGAGGGTATGCGTAATGCATTTTTTCCGGCTCGGCCAAAGTGCACTGTGCTTTCGTAGCGAATTTTATCTTGACTTGAGCGTACGAATCTGCGGAGGCTATGCCCAAACCCACGCGGGATGCCTTCGGGCGATTTTTAACACCTAAAGGCCCTTCTCAGGGCCAACCCAAAGGCCCTTCTCAGGGCCAAGCCAAAGGCCCTTCTCAGGGCCAACCCAAAGGCCCTTCTCAGGGCCAACCCAAAGGCCCTTCTCAGGGCCAACCGAAAGGCCCTTATCAGGGCCAGTCCGACGCTTCGGCGTCAGAGGCTAGCCGCGCGCCGTCTGCAGCTAGCTTCTTTGGTTGTCCCTTGGACATGGACTCGCTGTCGGACTCAGACAAAGAGTCCATGGCTGGAGTTTCGGACGGTGGCGACTCACAGTCGCGGAAGCGGGCATTCCTAAGGAATGGGTCAGAGGGCTCCTCGGGCTCGGCGGGGCGGTCAAAGGCCAAAAAGCCAGCGACAGCCGCGGACACCCACGTCGTGGGTCTCGCGGACGCCCAACGACAGTTGGACTTAGCTCGGCGGGAACAGCACCAAAAAGACCTGGAGGAGCGGGTTGCTGCTAAAGAGAATCGGGCGCGCGCTGCCCGGGCCAAGTCCGGGTACGGCGCGTCCCGCGTTCTGTACGCGGACCACTCGCTGGCTGAGCTGGAGCGGATGGCTGAGGAGGACGAGGAGGAGATAGTGGAGATCGCCTCTAAATCCTCGAACCTAAAAGGGACCTTCCAAAAGGCCCTTAAATGTAGGGCCGCGAGCATGCGTGGCATCGTCAAAGAGATGGTCCAGCGGAAGGCGAGCGACGAAACGCGGCAACTGCAGGCGAAAGTCGATCGCCTGCAATCGGAGGTCAGCCAGCTACATCAGAAGCTGGCTGAAGCCACGGCTCGGCCAGACTCAGCGGAACCTGAAAGAAGACCTGCGGCAGAGGGCCCCGCCTCCAACCTTGAGGATGTCATCCGAAAGGTCGTCATGGAGGAGAGGGCCTTCACACGAGCCTGCTTAGCAGGCATCGAGGACCGGCTCTTGCCGGAGAAACGCCTCCGACCGCCGCTTGCGGCGGACAAGAGGCAAAGTGAGCCGGGGCCGTCCTCCCAGGGGGAAGACGCCTTTCTACCGTCCACAACCCCGTCCAACCAGCATGGGTGGACCGAGGTTGCCGGGAGGGGCAAGGGCAAGGCCAAAAAGGCCAAA
Organism: Dasypolia templi; assembly: GCA_963555695.1. Classification (NCBI taxonomy): domain Eukaryota; kingdom Metazoa; phylum Arthropoda; class Insecta; order Lepidoptera; family Noctuidae; genus Dasypolia; species Dasypolia templi. The sequence continues at coordinate 51,097 of OY743148.1, read as the reverse complement.
AAAGCCGCGACGGCCGTCCTTGCCGTGCCCGCCACCACACCTCCTAATCAGTCGCAACCCAAGAAAGCGACTGGAAAGGGAAAAGGGAGAGGGAAGAGAGAGGGGAAACTCGTTCCCCCAAAGACCGCAGCCGTTGTGGTGACGCTCACCGCGGAGGCTGCGGAGCGGGGCGAGACGTACGCGTCCATTTTGTTGCGGGCGCGTGCCAATGCCGATCCCACTCAACTGGGGATCGGCAAAGTCTCTTGCCGGCGAACCCAAGCCGGTGCTCGAATTTTCGAGTTCCCGGGGGCAGAGGGCAGAGCTCATGCGGACCTCTTCGCGTCGAAGCTGCAGGAGGTCATCGCAGACGCGGCCAAGGTGGCCCGTCCAGTCAAAGCGACGACCATAGAGGTGACCGACCTGGATGACTCGGTCACCAAAGAGGAGGTGGTGGCGGCGGTCGCAGCGATAGGGGGGTGTGACGTCGCAGATGTGCACGGCCGGGACATTAGGCCCGGTCGCGGTGGCATGGGCACCATTCGCCTCGAGTGCCCAGTCGCCGCTGCCAAAGCCGTCCTCGATAAGGGACGGCTTACCGTCGGTTTCAGCTCGGGTGCAGTCCGGGCACTTGTAGACCAGCCTCTTCGGTGCTACAGGTGCTTCGGTATCGGACACACTCGAGCCCTCTGTCCGTCCACGGTCGATAGGACGGACAGCTGCTATCGCTGCGGCAAGGAGGGCCACAAAAGCAGCTCCTGCACGGCTGCCACTCCGCACTGCGCAGTGTGTGCCGCCAGTGGCCGCCCGGCGGACCACGTCATGAAGGGGAGGAACTGCAATCCTCCCCCTAAGAGGGGCAAAGCGCCGATCGGTCCGGCTGCCAGCACCGTCCGTCCGTCTGTTCCCGAGGCAGGAACCGCGGTGGCCGCGGAGGGGGGAGAAATGTCGATCGATGGATAGGGTCCATCATCGCATTCTCCAGGCGAACACCAACCACTGCAGGGCAGCCCAGGATCTGCTGATGCAGACCATGGCTGAGTGGTTGGTGGACTTGGCGGTGGTTGCTGAGCCTTACTCGGTCCCCGGCCACTGGCTGGGCGATCGGGACGGCTTGGTGGCGTTGGCGACGCGGTCTTCCACAGACTCCCCTCCCCTCTCGCTTTTAGAGAGAGGACCGGGATACGTGGCCGCCGCGTGGGGAGACGTAGGTGTGGTGGGGGTTTATTTCTCCCCAAACCGCCCTCTCTCGGACTTTGAGGATTTCCTCGAAGTCCTCACCGCAGTCGTAGGGAGGGCGGCGCCGCGCCAGGTCGTCGTGTTGGGTGACCTGAACGCCAAGTCGGTGGCCTGGGGCAACCCTGCTGCCTCGTGCAACGTCCGAGGACGCGCCGTCGAATTTTGGGCGGCCTCATCCGGCGTGTCCCTCCTCAACAGGGGGGCGGTCCACACGTGTGTGCGGCAGCAGGGAGGGTCGGTGGTTGACGTCACGTTTGCCACCCCCGCGCTAGCCGCCCGCGTCGTGAATTGGCGGGTGGAGATGGTGGAGACCTTGTCGGACCACCGATACGTGCGGTTCGACATCTCCGCCCAGGGGAGGGTGGCCCGCCCTGGCAAATCTCCCTTCCCACGGTGGGCTCTCACCCGCCTGGACCGCGAGGCAGCTCAGGAGGCGGCCTTTCTCCAGGACTGGCTGTCGCCCCCCGTCGAGGTCCTGGACGTGGACACCGCAGCGGTGCAGCTCAGGAGGTCCCTGACCGAGGTGTGCAACGCCAGCATGCCTCGCTCTCGCCGCCCGCCTCCCCGTCGTGCCGTCTATTGGTGGACGGAGGAACTGGCGGGGCTCCGAGCCGCCTGCGTGGCGGCCAGAAGGGCCTTCACGCGGAGCCGACGACGCAGCGCCCGGAGTCAGGAAAACGAGGACCGCCTCTACGCTTCTTACCAAGAGGCGAGGACGGTCCTCAAGTCGGCGATTGGCGCCGCCAAGGACTCGGCGAGGGCCGAGATGCTGGCAGGGCTCGACCGGGATCCATATGGGAGACCATACAAGGCGGCGCGGAACCAACTACGCCCCTGTGGTCCCCCATTGACGGAGACCCTCGAGCCGGCGTTGCTGGATGGGGTGGTCCGGTCCCTGTTTCCGCGCAGGACCGACTTCACCCCACCAACAATGGACCCTCCGCAAGGGGCGACTCCGCCGGAGGAGGAGGTCCCCCCGGTGACGGCTGAGGAGCTATACGCGGGGGTTCTCAGCCTCCGCGCGAAGAAGACGGCTCCTGGACCGGACGGCGTCCCTGCACGGGTGGTGGCTATTGCTGCCGCCCAAATGGAGGACAGAATTCGGGACCTGTTCAGCGCGTGCTTTACGGCTGGCAGGTTCCCGAAACTGTGGAAGGAGGGGCAGCTGTGCCTCCTCCGAAAGGAGGGACGCCCGGTGGACTCCCCCTCGGCATACCGGCCCATCGTTCTGCTTGATGAGGTCGGTAAATTGTTCGAGGGGATTGTCGCCTCCCGGCTCAATAGCCTGTTGCGGGGGGTGGGGCCGAATCTGTCGGACGCCCAATTCGGTTTTCGACAAGGGCGTTCGACGATTGACGCGCTGGCCCTTCTCAAGGGTCAGGTGAAGGAGGCAGTGGAGGCGGGGGGCGGAGTGTTGGCGGTGTCATTCGACATAGCCAACGCCTTCAACTCCGTGCCCCACTCGACAATATTGGAGGCACTTCGGTATCACGGAGTGCCTCAATACTTGAGGAGCCTCCTGGCCAGCTACTTGGAGGATCGAGAGATCCTCCTTGTGGACAAGACGGCCAGGGTGAGGCGTCACGGCGCAGAGTGCGGTGTTCCGCAGGGGTCGGTGCTGGGGCCGTCCCTGTGGAACATAGGTTTCGACTGGCTCTTGCGGGGAGCCCTCCTCCAGGGCACGAGCGTCATTTGTTACGCGGATGACACTCTCCTCGCTGCCCGGGGGAGGAGCTTCAGGGAGGCGGCCTGTCTGGCCTCGGCTGGCGGATCCTTGGTTGCAGGGAGGATCCGCCGCTTGGGACTGAAGGTGGCGCTGCACAAGACCGAGGCCGTTTTCTTTCACGGGCCTCGGCAGCGCTGCCCTCTCGACGCCCACATAGTAGTGGAGGGCGTCAGGATCGGGGTCCAGACCCAGATGAAATATCTGGGCCTGGTGCTGGACAGCAGGTGGCGATTTGGCCCGCATTTCAGCGGGCTGTCAACGCGCCTGCTGAAAGCCGCGGACGCCCTCTCGTGGCTCCTCCCGAACCTGGGGGGGCCCAATGCGCGGTGCCGGCAATTGTATGCCGGCATCCTGCGGAGCATGGCCCTATATGGGGCCCCTATCTGGGCGGACTCCCTGCACAGGCGGGAGAACGCAACGGCGATCCGCAGGCCCCAAAGGGCCATTGCACTACGGGTGGCAAGGGCCTACCGCTCGGTGGGCTTTTCGGCGGCATGCGCTCTGGCTGGCACCCCTCCTTGGGAGTTGGAGGCATGGGTGCTCGCCAGAGTGTACGAGTGGACGGCGCGGCGAAAAGCGCTCGGGGAGCGCCCCGTCGCGGAGGAGCGGGAGGCCGTGCGGCAGGAGGCGAGGGACGCCATCGTCCTCCATTGGACGGAGGACCTCGCAGCCGCCACCTTTGGCCGGCGCACGTTGGACGCGCTCGGTCCGGTCCTGCGAGGCTGGCTCGAGCGGTCACACGGCTTCCTCTCATTCCGTCTGGTGCAGGTGTTGTCCGGCCATGGCTGTTTTGGATCGCACCTGCACAGGATCGGGAGGGAGGAGACGCCGGCGTGCCATGACTGCGGTGCGCCGGAGGACACGGCACAGCACACCCTAGAGGTGTGCCCAGCCTGGTCAGAGCTGCGCCGCAGTCTGATCGCGGTGGTCGGGCAGGACCTCTCGCTCCCCGGCGTGGTCAGCTCCATGCTGGAGAGCGAGGAGGCCTGGGCAGAGGTCGCCTCCTTTTGCGAGGACGTTATTTCGCAAAAGGAGGCGGCGGAGCGCGAGCGGGAGGACGATCCTCTCGCTGCGCCGCTCCGCAGACGAAGAAGAGGTCGGAGAGGGCGTCGTCTCCTCCCTCCTCGTGGTGGTGACAGGCGGGCGACAGGCGCGGGGGCGCCTCCGCCCGCATTGCACCCGTCATCACCTTCGTCGGTCATTCCCGGCCCTCCCCCCACGGGGAGGGCGTGAAGCGTCTGCCTTAAAGGCGGACGGTCGTCGGAGGAGGACTGGACGTACAGGCTGCGCCAATCTCCCAGTCCCCTCCACTCAAGACGAGGCGGGAGTGCCGCTGGGTTGTTTTAGTGTGTATACCGGGTCAGACCGGGGAGTCCCACATAGCCCCCCATTCCCCCAATGGGAGGGTATGCGTAATGCATTTTTTCCCAGCGCAAAAAAAAAAAAAAAAAAAAAAAAAAAGGTTAGGTTAGGTTAGGTTCTGGAGGTGGCCCTCAACAAGTCGGAGGCCATGGTGTTTCATGGCCCCCGGCGGGCGCCGCCGGCCGGATCACACATTGTGGTCGGGGGGGTCCGGATCGCTGTCGAGCCCACCATGAAATATCTGGGATTGGTGCTCGACAGCCGGTGGGACTTCGGACCCCACTTCCGGCGGCTGGCGCCCAAGTTGTTGGGCGCGGCCGGGGCGCTGGCAACGCTGCTTCCCAATCTGGGGGGCCCGAGCGCCGCCTGTAGGCGGCTCTATATGGGGATCGTGCGATCCATGGCGCTCTACGGAGCGCCAATCTGGGCGTCTGACCTGACGGCCGGCAGCATAGCTGTCCTGCGCAAGCCGCAGCGGGCGATGGCCGTCAGAGTCATTCGGGGGTATCGCACGATCTCCTTCGAGGCGGGTTGTGCACTGGCCGGATCACCGCCCTGGGACCTGGAGGCGAAGGTACAGTGACGCGAGGCAGCGCGGGAGCGGGGCGAGCGACCGATGCAGCAACAAATCGAGCAGCATCGGTTGCAGCTCCGCGAGGTCCTGGTGGCGGAATGGCGGGTGAGGCTGTCACGCCCTACCGCCGGCCTCAGCACCATTGAGGCGATCCGGCCAGTGCTCGACCGCTGGCTCGGGAGAAGGCACGGCTCCCTGACGTTTCGGGCGACGCAGGTGCTCTCGGGGCATGGTTGCTTCGGGAAGTACCTGTGTCGCATAAACAGGGAGCCGGACGCCCGGTGTCACCACTGCGTCGACTGCCGGGAGGACACGGCGTGGCACACGCTGGCAGAGTGTGCCGCTTGGGAGGAGCCGCGCCGTGCCCTCATCACCGAAGTAGGCAACGACCTGTCGCTGCCGGCCGTCGTGAACGCGATGGTCGGCGGCGCAGAGTCCTGGGACGCAGTGGTCTCCTTTTGCGAAACGGTCATCTCGCAGAAGGAGGCTGCGGAAAGGGAGAGAGAGATCTCGACTCTCGACCCGGCCCGCAGCAGACGCACCGGGCGTCGGAGGAGGGCGGACAACGCCCTCTTCCGGCCCCCCTAAATGGGTCCAGGGGCGACGGATTCGGGGACATCCGTCGCCCCCCAACATCAGGACCCGAGAAGGTGGCGCGCGTAGTGTTCCTCGCGCGCCGACCACAGACGTTGCGGGGGGAGTACACCTCACTCCCCCCGCCCGAGACGGGGCCCGCGCAAGCGGGCCGGCACCAGCCGGGGTTGTGGAAGAATAATGTGTTCCCGCGACCCCGGCGTAGGTGTGAGAAGGAACACCGGGGTGGTTTTTAGTCAGTAAGAGTCTGACAGACCCCTCCGCCCGCCCCAGGGCGGAGGACATCCATGAGGATTTTCCACCCCGGGAACAAAAAAAAAAAAAAAAAAAAAAAGGTTAGGTTAGGTTAGGTTAGGTTAGGTTGGGGGACCACCCCACAGTGCTTGCGTCCACGTCGCGTCCCCTGGAAACGACCCAGTTCTGACCACCGTAACGGAGTGGCAGACTGGGCTCGGCCAAAGTGCACTGTGCTTTCGTTGCGAATTTTATTTTATTGCGTTGAGCGAACGAACCTGCGGAGGCTATGCCTAAACCCACGCGGGATGCCTTCGGGCAGTTTTTAAAACCCAAAGGCCCTTCTCAGGGCCAACCCAAACGCCCTTCTCGGGGCCGACCAAAAGGCCCTTCTCAGGGCCAACCCAAAGGCCCTTCTCAGGGCCAACCCAAAGGCCCTTCTCAGGGCCAACCCAAAGGCCCTTCTCAGGGCCAACCCAAAGGCCCTTCTCAGGGCCAACCAAAAGGCCCTTCTCAGGGCCAGTCCGACGCTTCGGCGTCAGAGGCTAGCCGCGCGCCGTCTGCAGCTAGCTTCTTTGAGAACCCGTTGGACTTGGACTCGTTGTCTGACTCCGACAAAGAGTCCATGGCTGGCGTGTCGGACGGGGGCGATTTTCAGTCGCGGAAGCGGGCCTTCCTGCGAAACGGGTCCGAGGGCTCTTCGGGCTCGGCGGGGCGTCCTAAGGCCAAAAAGCCACCGACAGCCGCGGACACCCACGTCGTGGGTCTCGCGGACGCTCAGCGTCAGTTGGACCTGGCTCGGCGGGAGCAGCACCAGCAAGACCTGGAGGAGCGGGTTGCTGCCAAGGAGCAACGGGCGCGCGCTGCCCGGGCCAAGTCCGGGTACGGAGCGTCCCGCGTTCTGTACGCGGACCACTCACTGGCCGAGCTGGAGCGGATGGCTGAGGAGGACGAGGAGGAGATAGTGGAGATCGCCTCTAAATCCTCCAACTTGAAAGGGACCTTCCAAAAGGCCCTTAAATGCCGGGCCGCGAGCATGCGTGGCATCATACAGGAGATGGTCCAGCGCAAGGCGACCGACGAAACGCGGCAACTGCAGGCGAAAGTCGATCGCCTGCAATCGGAGGTCAGCCAGCTACATCAGAAGCTGGCTGAAGCCACGGCTCGGCCAGACCAAGCAGGAGGAAGACCTGCGGAAAGACCTGCGGCAGAGGGCCCCACCTCCAACCTTGAGGATATCATCCGCAAGGTCGTCATGGAGGAGAGGGCCTTCACAAGAGCCTGCTTAGCAGGCATTGAGGACCGGCTCTTGCCGGAGAAACGCCTCCGACCGCCGCTTGCGGCGGACAAGAGGCAATGTGAGCCGGGGCCGTCCTCCCAGGGGGAAGACGCCTTTCTCCCATCTACAACCCCGTCCAACCAGCATGGGTGGACCGAGGTTGCCGGGAGGGGTAAGGGCAAGGCCAAAAAGGCCAAAAAAGCCGCGACGGCCGTTCCTGCCGTGCCCGCCACCACACCTGCGACTGGAAAGGGAAAAGGGAGTGGGAAGGGAAAGGCGAAACTCGTCCCCCCAAAGACCGCAGCCGTTGTGGTGACGCTCACCGCGGAGGCTGCGGAGCGAGGCGAGACATACGCGTGGACAAGAGGCAATGTGAGCCGGGGCCGTCCTCCCAGGGGGAAGACGCCTTTCTCCCATCTACAACCCCGTCCAACCAGCATGGGTGGACCGAGGTTGCCGGGAGGGGTAAGGGCAAGGCCAAAAAGGCCAAAAAAGCCGCGACGGCCGTTCCTGCCGTGCCCGCCACCACACCTGCGACTGGAAAGGGAAAAGGGAGTGGGAAGGGAAAGGCGAAACTCGTCCCCCCAAAGACCGCAGCCGTTGTGGTGACGCTCACCGCGGAGGCTGCGGAGCGAGGCGAGACATACGCGTCCATTTTGTTGCGGGCGCGTGCCAATGCCGATCCCACTCAACTGGGGATCGGCAAAGTCTCTTGCCGTCGAACCCAAGCCGGGGCTCGAATATTCGAGTTCCCGGGCGCAGAGGGCAAAGCTCATGCGGACCTCTTCGCATCGAAGCTGCAGGAGGTCATCGCGGACGCGGCCAAGGTGGCCCGTCCAGTCAAGGCGACGACCATCGAGGTGACCGACCTGGATGACTCGGTCACCAAAGAGGAGGTGGTGGCGGCGGTTGCAGCAATGGGGGGCTGTGACGTCGCAGAGGTGCAAGGCCGGGACATCAGGCCCGGTCGCGGTGGCATGGGCACTATTCGCCTCGAGTGCCCAGTCGCGGCTGCCAAAGCCGTCCTCGACAAGGGACGGCTTACCGTCGGCTTCAGCTCGGGTGCAGTCCGGGCACTTGTAGACCAGCCTCTTCGGTGCTACAGGTGCTTCGGTATCGGACACACTCGAGCCCTCTGTCCGTCCACGGTCGATAGGACGGACAGCTGCTATCGCTGCAGCAAGGAGGGCCACAAGAGCAGCTCCTGCACGGCTGCCACTCCGCACTGCGCAGTGTGTGCCGCCAGTGGCCGCCCGGCAGACCACGTCATGAAGGGGAGGAACTGCAATCCTCCCCCTAAGAGGGGCAAAGCGCCGATGGGTCCGGCTGCCAGCACCGTCGTTCCCGAGGTAGGAACCGCGGTGGCCGCGGAGGCGATGACGGAGGCAATGACTATCGATGGATAGGGCCGAGATGCTGGCAGGGCTCGACCGGGATCCATATGGGAGACCATACAAGGCGGCGCGGAACCAACTGCGCCCCTGTGGTCCCCCATTGACGGAGACTCTCGAGCCGGCGTTGCTGGACGGGGTGTTCCGGTCCCTGTTTCCGCGCAGGACCGACTTTACCCCGCCAACAATGGACCCTCCGCAAGGCGCAACTTCGCCGGAGGAGGGGGTCCCCCCGGTGACGGCGGAGGAATTGTACGCGGGGATTCTCAGCCTCCGCGCGAAGAAGACGGCCCCTGGACCGGACGGCGTCCCTGCACGGGTGGTGGCCATTGCTGCCGCCCAAATGGAGGACAGAATTCGGGACCTGTTCAGCGCGTGCTTTGCGGCTGGCAGGTTCCCGAAACTGTGGAAGGAGGGGCAGCTGTGCCTCCTCCGAAAGGAGGGACGCCCGGTGGACTCCCCCTCGGCATACCGGCCCATCGTTCTGCTTGATGAGGTCGGTAAATTATTCGAGGGGATTGTCGCCTCCCGGCTCAATGGGCTGTTGCGGGGGGTGGGGCCAAATCTGTCGGACGCCCAATTCGGTTTTCGACGAGGGCGTTCGACGATAGACGCGCTGGCCCTACTCAAGGGTCAGGTGAAGGAGGCGGTGGAGGCGGGGGGCGGAGTGTTGGCGGTGTCATTCGACATAGCCAACGCCTTCAACTCCGTGCCCCACTCGACAATATTGGAGGCACTTCGGTATCACGGAGTGCCTCAATACTTGAGGAGCCTCCTGGCCAGCTACTTGGAGGATCGAGAGATCCTCCTTGTGGACAAGACGGCCAGGGTGAGGCGTTACGGCGCAGAGTGCGGTGTTCCGCAGGGGTCAGTGCTGGGGCCCCCCCTGTGGAACATAGGGTTTGACTGGCTCCTGCGGGGAGCTCTCCTCCGGGGCACGAGTGTCATCTGTTACGCGGATGACACTCTCCTCACTGCCCGGGGGAGGAGTTACAGGGAGGCGGCCTGTCTGGCCTCGGCTGGCGGATCCTTGGTTGCAGGGAGGATCCGCCGCTTGGGACTGAAGGTGGCGCTGCACAAGACCGAGGCCGTTTTCTTTCACGGGCCTCGGCAGCGCTTCCCTCCCGACGCCCACATAGTTGTGGAGGGCGTCAGGATCGGGGTCCAGACCCAGATCAAATATCTGGGCCTGGTGCTGGACAGCAGGTGGCGTTTTGGCCCACATTTCAGCGGGCTGTCAACGCGCCTGCTGAAAGCCGCGGACGCTCTCTCGTGGCTCCTCCCGAACCTGGGGGGGCCCAATGCGCAGTGCCGGCGATTGTATGCCGGCATCCTGCGGAGCATGGCCCTATATGGGGCCCCTATCTGGGCGGACTCCCTGCACAGGCGGGAGAACGCAACGGCGATCCGCAGGCCCCAAAGGGCCATTGCACTGCGGGTGGCGAGGGCCTACCGCTCGGTGGGCTTTTCGGCGGCATGCGCTCTGGCTGGCACCCCTCCTTGGGAGTTGGAGGCATGGGTGCTCGCCAGAGTGTACGAGTGGACGGCGCGGCGAAAAGCGCTCGGGGAGCGCCCCGTCGCGGAGGAGCGGGAGGCCGTGCGGCAAGAGGCGAAGGACGCAATCGTCCTCCATTGGACGGAGGACCTCGCAGCCGCTACGTTCGGACGGCGAACTTTGGACGCGCTAGGTCCAGTTCTGCGAGACTGGCTCGAGCGGTCTCACGGTTTCCTCTCATTCCGTCTGGTGCAGGTGTTGTCCGGCCATGGCTGTTTTGGATCGCACCTGCACCGGATCGGGAGGGAGGAGACTCCGGCGTGCCATGACTGCGGTGCGCCGGAGGACACGGCACAGCACACCCTAGAGGTGTGCCCCGCCTGGTCAGAGCTGCGCCGCAGTCTGACCGCGGTGGTCGGGCGGGACCTCTCGCTCCCCGGCGTGGTCAGCTCCATGCTGGAGAGCGAGGAGGCATGGGCAGAGGTCGCCTCCTTTTGCGAGGACGTTATTTCGCAAAAGGAGGCGGCGGAGCGCGAGCGGGAGGACGATCCTCTCGCTGCGCCGCTCCGGAGACGAAGAGGTCGGAGAGGGCGTCGTCTCCTCCCTCCTCATGGTGGTGACAGGCGGGCGACAGGCGCGGGGGCGCCTCCGCCCGCATTGCACCCGTCATCACCTTCGTAAGTCATTCCCGGCCCTCCCCCAACGGGGAGGGCGTGAAGCGTCCGCATTAAAGGCGGACGGTCGTCGGAGGAGGACTGGACGTACAGGCTGCGCCAATCTCCCAGTCCCCTCCACTCAAGACGAGGCGGGAGTGCCGCTGGGTTGTTTTAGTGGGTATACCGGGTCAGACCGGGGAGTCCCACATAGCCCCCCATTCCCCCAATGGGAGGGTATGCGTAATGCATTTTTTCCCAGCGCAAAAAAAATAAAAAAAAAAAAATAAAAAAAAAAAAAAATATAAAAAAAAAAAAAAAAGGTTAGGTTGCGGTGCGCCGGAGGACACGGCACAGCACACCCTAGAGGTGTGCCCAGCCTGGTCGGAGCTGCGCCGCAGTCTGATCGCGGTGGTCGGGCAGGACCTCTCGCTTCCCGGCGTGGTCAGCTCCATGCTGGAGAGTGAGGAGGCCTGGGCAGAGGTCGCCTCCTTTTGCGAGGACGTAATTTCGCAAAAGGAGGCGGCGGAGCGCGAGCGGGAGGACGATCCTCTCGCTGCGCCGCTCCGCAGACGAAGAAGAGGTCGGAGAGGGCGTCGTCCCCTCCCTCCTCATGGTGGTGACAGGCGGGCGACAGGCGCGGGGGCGCCTACGCCCGCATTGCACTCGTCATCACCTTCGTCGGACATTCCCGGCCCTCCCCACACGGGGAGGGCGTGAAGCGTCTGCCTTAAAGGCGGACGGTCGTCGGAGGAGGGCTGGACGTACAGGCTGCGCCAATCTCCCAGTCCCCTCCACTCAAGACGAGGCGGGAGTGCCGCTGGGTTGTTTTAGTGGGTATACCGGGTCAGACCGGGGAGTCCCACATAGCCCCCCATTCCCCCAATGGGAGGGTATGCGTAATGCATTTTTTCCCAGCGCAAAAAAAAAAAAAAAAAAAAAAAAAAAAACAAAAAAAAAGGTTAGGTTAGGTTAGGTTGGGGTGCGAGCAGAAGACCTCCCCGTGCGCTCGGCGGCTGCTGGTCCTTTGCGGATACGTCCGGGGGGAAGAGCAGTCGTTGGGCCTGGTGCACCCTGGGTCACGGACAATAATCTCTTCGCGGGGGGTAGGGTAGAGGAGTATTATTGTCCGGAGCTAACTTCTGCAGGAGGGGTTGCTCCTGACCAGTCGACGTAGTCGATTAGGCGTGGACGCGACCAGACCCGCTTGGGTGCAGGCGCATCTAAGCGTGGTTCGTTTGTCTCCTCATTCATTGAGGAGCAAACCTTTCGACGGGTCCGCTGAGTCGGCTCGGCCGGACAGCGGACGGAGGCATGCTTCAATGCCGCCGTCGGGGGGCTTGGCTTAACCGCCCGGCCCCAGAGGAAGGACACCTCTAAGATAAAAAACCACCCAATCCCAAGTTTCGGGAGCGCGGCGAGGGGATGAATGGCCGTAGGGGGTACGGTCGTTAGCGCTCCCACCTGCTGGTACCTGCCGCCCCCAGCAGTATGTAGGCTTACCCGGGTAATTAAGCCTCTGCCCGGTGTTGACGATTATTTGCTTTGTACTCGTGGGAATTACATGGATAATTTAACAAATACTAACAAAACTGACGAAGTAGTAGGAGAAAAAGTACCTCTGGTACTAGTTGAGCGGATGGGCGTACTGTCGGGTTCCGACAGCGCGTCCAGCCTTATGAGTGTGGCGAGCGCGGGGAGCGTAAAAACTAAATCCTTACGCAAACGCTCGAAAGTGGATGCAGACTCAGGGTCGGACTCGGCCCTGAGCGATGCAGCGATGCCGCCCCCCCCCAAGGTCGGTGCCAAAAAAGGAGGGAGAGGTAGACCAGCTACTACCGGCAAATATGCCGGTATCGGACTATCCAGGCGTGAGGCTGCGGCTGCAATGAAGGCCGCAGCACTCACCGAAAAACTCGAGGAGGACGAGCGGCAGATTGCGGCTCTGACGAAAAGGGTGGCGGAAGGGAGAGTCACTCGCCAGTCGGAGTCGTCGTCTGCCGTCTCTGATATAGGAGGCGAGTCAGAAGAGCTACCTGCCTCTGACCTACATCAAAAAATGGCTGACGCGGTTGCGGTCATTAAAAGGGTGAGCAAGGTCTCGAAGGGCCTTAGCGGCTGCAGCCAGAAGGCACTAAAAGAGGCCACGGCCTCCATTCTGGGAAGTGCTCAGGTGCTTTTGACCCGCACCACAACGGAAGAGACGGCGCTGCTGCGGGCCCAGAACGCAAAGCTCGCAGCACAAATGGCGGAGCTCCGCAAGGAGCACGAGGAGATAAAGGCGGAGATGGCCAACTTCCGCCGCGAGCACCTCAGGCGGGAGGTGGGCCTTCCACCCGCATCGCCGCAACCGCAACCGCAGTCGCCGTCACAGCCGTCGAAGCAGCAGCCGTCACAGGAGACGGAGTTGACTCGCCTGATCCGTCAGGAGATGGCGAGTTTCAACGCGCGTTTCTCGGTGCTTGAGGGGAGGATTCTACGTCCCCCCCTAGCTGCAGACCAACGCAGCACACCAGCGCCGACATATGCGGACAAAGCCGCAGCGCCCCGTGCCGACCAAACGACACAAGCGGGCACACAGAAAAGGACTGTTCCAACTGCCGCCTCGCAAAAGAAATCTGCGGGGCCTAAACCAAATGGGCAGTTGGAAAAGGAGGCGAAACTGGCCAAAAAGGCAGGTGCTACGGCTGCTCCGCCTGCACAAACTGCCAGGCCAGAAACGCGCGAATCCGCCACTAGACCTGAGGCGGAGTGGACGAGGGCGGGCGCCGCCAAAAAATCTAAAAAAGCGCGCCAGCGGGCCAAAAAGAAGGCCCAGAAAGAAGAAGCGGTGGCCAAGCGCCAGACCGTGAGGCTCAGTACCCCCCGCTCTACAGCAGTGGTTCTTACCCTGCAGCCAGGGGCGGAGGAGCGTGGCCTCACATATGCCGGGATCCTGGCAAAGGCGAAAGCCGAGATTTCGCTGGGTGATCTCGGTATAGCGGGCCTCCGGTGCAAAACAACTGCTACCGGCGGTCGCCTACTCGAAATACCGGGAACCACTAGTGGTCCCAAAGCAGACGCCCTCGCCGACAAACTCAGGGCGTCTCTAGGCCCGGACGATGTAAGAGTGTCCAGGCCAACCAAGTGCGCGGATCTGCGAATTTCGGGCCTGGACGACTCCGTCACAACTGAAGAGGTCGCCGCTGCCATCTCCAAGGCCGGAGGTTGCCCGCCGGATCAAGTCAAGGCGGGCACTATACGCCGGGGTGTCTTCGGTCTCGGGACAATTGTTGTCAGCTGTCCCGTAGCGGCGGCCAACAAGATCAACAACAAACGGCTTCTGGTGGGATGGGTCTCGGCGCAGGTCGCGCTCCTAGCGCCCAGGCCCTATCGGTGCTACCGCTGCTTGGAAGGAGGACATGCGGGGGCACGGTGCACCGCTGGGGTGGACCGCAGCCAAATGTGCTTCCGCTGTGGTCAGCCCGGTCACAAGGCTGGCACTTGCACTGCCACGCCGCACTGCGTCATCTGTGCGGCATCTGGCAAGCCAGCCGACCATACGACCGGGTCAAAGGCCTGCGCCAGGCCCAAGAAGAACAATGCCAGGAGACAGCCGGCTCATCCGCCGGCTAGTATCACGGATGTAACGAAGAAGGCAACCAGCTCCTCGCAGCCAGTTCACCCGCTGGTTGCGGCAGAACATCCGCCGAGGGCTGGGGAGGAGACAACGGCCATGGACACACAATAATGGCCCTACGTCGTCTCCTCCAAGCCAACATAAACCACTGCGCCAGGGCTCAGGATCTCTTGCTCCAGAGCATGGCGCAGTGGTCAATCGATGTGGCAGTTGTCGCCGAGCCGTATTTTGTGCCACCCAGGGATGACTGGGTGTGCGACACAAACCGCTCGGTGGCACTGATTATGAGGTCTGCCGCCGACACCCTTCCCTTCGAGGCCGTCACCCGAGGGCGGGGCTATGTCGCGGCAATTTGGGGTAACGTCATGATCGTGGGGGTGTACTTCGCCCCCAGCCTTTCTCTCGCCGACATGGAGGAGATAATATTGGAGTTGGGCACAGTCGTCAGTCGTAGCCGTCCTCTTCCCGTGATCGTCCTGGGGGACTTCAATGCCAAATCTACGGCTTGGGGTTCTCCGGCTACGAATGCGCGGGGAGAGTTAGTGGAGGAGTGGGCGGTCGAGCAGGGCCTGCTTCTCCTGAACCGGGGATCCGTGCAGACGTGCGTGCGGCAGTGGGGTGGGTCTATAGTGGACCTGTCGTTCGCTAGCCCCGCTCTCGCGCGCACTGTCCAGGACTGGCACGTCCTGGAGGAGGTGGAGACGCTGTCCGATCATCGATACATTCGATTCAGCGTCTCCGCCCAGACCTCGGTTGGGCCGGTCCAAGCGGCCCCGGTGGGCGTTGGAGACGGCCCGCGTTGGGCACTGAAGCGGCTGGACAGGGAGGCTCTCTTGGAGGCCTCTATCGTCAAGGCCTGGTTGGACTCTCCAAGCAGGCCAACCGACATCGACGAGGAGGCGGAGTGGTTCCGGGAGAGCATGTCGCACATCTGTGACGCTGGCATGCCCCGAGTCCAGCCGTTACCATCCAGGCGCCAAGTGTACTGGTGGTCGCAGTCGATTGCGCATTTGCGCATTGCTTGTGTGCAGGAGCGACGCCAGTATGCAAGGTGCCGAAGAAGAAGACGTCGCCGCCGCCCCTTTACAGCGGCGGCCGAACAAGAAGAGGCGGAACTATACGACCGATATAGAGAAGCGAAGAGCGCCCTCCAGCTGGCCATTGGCCGGGCAAAGGCCCAGGCCAACGAAGAGCTGCTGGAGACTCTGGACCGAGAGCCGTGGGGACGCCCCTACCTTATGGTACGGGGCAAGCTGCGCCAATGGGCTCCCCCATTGTCCCGGAGTCTCCAGCCACAGCTGCTGGAGGAGGTGGTGTGTGCGTTGTTTCCGTCGAGACCCGAGCACGCACCACCGGCTATGGTTCCGCCTCGCAATGTGCCCGACGCGGAAGACGATACTGACGACGACGTGCCCGAAGTGACCCGGGTAGAGTTGAGAGTGGCGGTGGCTCGCATCAGGAACACCGCCCCAGGGCCCGACGGCATTCCAGGCCGTGCATGGGTCCTGGCCATGAAGGCTCTCGGGCCCCGACTAGTGGACTTCTTGAGCGCATGTTTGGAGCGGGGCCAGTTTCCAAGCCGGTGGAAGACCGGAAAGCTGGTCCTGCTCAAGAAGGAGGGGCGCCCCGCAGACTCACCATCTGCGTACAGGCCAATCGTGTTGCTGGACGAGGTGTGTAAGATCTTTGAGCGAATCATCGCCAATCGCCTCGTCCGGCACATGACCAGGGTGGGTCCGGATTTGGCGGACAACCAATTTGGTTTCCGCCAGGGGCGCTCCACGACGGATGCAATCATGCGCGTGAGGGTCCTCGCGGAGGAGGCAGTCGCCCGGGGTGAGGTGGTCCTGGCGGTGTCGCTCGACATCGCCAACGCTTTCAACACCTTGCCCTGGAGTACCATCCGAGAGGCACTCCGGTACCACGGGGTGCCGCGCTACCTCCAACGCATTGTCGGGGCCTATTTGTCGGAAAGATCGGTGGTGTACCCGGGTCGAGAAGGATGGGGTCGGCGAGAGACGTCGTGCGGCGTTCCGCAGGGTTCGGTGTTGGGGCCGACCCTGTGGAACGTAGGGTACGACTGGGCTCTGCGCGGTGCGCTTCTCCACGGCGTCGGCGTCATTTGTTACGCCGACGATACGCTAGTTACAGCGCGTGGGAAGTCGTACCGGCAGGCGGTCATACGCGCGACTGCTGGTGTCGCGCACGTCGTGGGTAGGATCCGGCGGCTGGGCTTAGAGGTGGCATTGCACAAGTCTGAGGCCCTGTGTTTTCACGGGCCGAGGATGAAGCCGCCTCCGGGGTCCAGCATCATAGTAGGAGGGGTCTCCATCGCTGTCGAGTCGACGATGAAGTACCTTGGACTCGTCCTCGACAGTCGGTGGAGTTTCGGGCCGCACTTTACACGGCTCGCCCCCCGGTTGTTGGGCGCCGCTTCTGCGCTCTCGCGCCTGCTGCCCAATCTGGGGGGGCCCAACTCCTCATGTCGGATGCTCTACATGGGGGTCGTACGGTCGATGGCGCTATACGCCGCGCCAGTGTGGGCGGACGCCCTGACGGCCCGCAGCAACGTCGCCGCGCTGCGAAGGCCGCAGCGCGCGATGGCCGTCAGGATCGTGAGGGGATACCGTACGATCTCCTTTGAGGCAGCGAGCATCCTAGCCGGATCCCCGCCCTGGGACCTCGACGCAAAGCTCCACGCGTCGCTCTATTGGTGGCGCGTGGAGGCGGTCCAGCGGGGCGAGCGCCTGGTGCCTCGACAGGTTGAGGCACGCAGGGCAGAGCTCCGCCAGGTCCTAGTGGCGGAGTGGCGGACGCGCTTAGCGCAACCCACGGCGGGGCACGCCGCTGTAGCGGCGGTAAGGCCCGTTCTAGAGGAGTGGCTCAATAGGAGCCACGGTGCCCTCGGCTTCCGGCTGACGCAGGTGCTTACCGGACACGGGTGCTTTGGGAAGTACCTGTGTCGCATAGGCCGGGAGCCGACGTCCCAGTGCCACCATTGTGGTGATTGCCGCGACGATACGGCGCTGCATACGTTGGCGGAGTGCCCAGCTTGGGCCGAGCAGCGCCGTGACTTGGTCGCGGCCGTAGGTGTTGCGGGAAACCTCTCGCTTCCGGCTGTTGTGTCTACCATGGTCGGGAGCGAGTCGGGGTGGAGTGCCGTCGCCACCTTTTGCGAGGCCGTGATGCTCGCAAAGGAGGCGGCGGAGAGGGAGAGAGAGGCTGCCTCCTCTCTCCCCTCCCGCAGCAGACGCACTGGGCGTCGTAGGGTGGCCGACTTCCGGCCACCGTAGGGCGCGGCCTGCGGACGGCAGACTCGGGGCGTCTTGTCGTCCGATCAGCAGCAGGCCTCGAGGCGGCGGCGTGTTGTTCCGCGCGCGCCTCATGGTGGAGTCCTGCGGCCGGGGTGACGGCCGCAGTGGGTGACGGGGCCCGCCTGACCATCTGGCGGGCCAATACCCGTCGGGGGGTAGCGACGAATGCTTCGGCGATACCCGCCCCTCCGACACACGGGTACATGAGGAACACGGGTTGGTTTTTAGTCAGTAAGAGTCTGACAGTCCCCTTCGCCCTTCCCCCAGGGCGGAGGGACTCCATGAGGATTTTCCAACCCGTCACCAAAAAAAAAAAAAAAAAAAAAAAAAAAAAAAAAAAAAAAAAAAAAAAAAAGGTTAGGTTAGGTTAGGTTAGGTTAGGTTAGGTTGGAGGCGCAAGTCCTCGCCGAGGTTCACCTGCGACGTGCTGAAACTCGAGCGGGGAGCGGCAGTGGCCCGCCGCCTGAAGTGGTGATGAGGTGGCGCAGAGAGGCGAAGATTGCCATCATGAGGCAATGGGCGGAGAGGATGGAGACCCCCAGCGCCGGTCACTGGACTGTTGGGGCTATCCAGCCTATCCTAGAGGAGTGGGTACGGAGGCGACACGGGACGTTGTCTTTCCGTTTGGTGCAGGTACTGTCGGGGCATGGCTGTTTTGGCAAGTACCTGCACAAAGTGGCAAGACGGGAGGCGACCCCCGTGTGTCACCAGTGTGGTTACAACCAGGACACGGCCCTGCACACTATCGAGCAGTGCCCTGCCTGGGAGGCGCAGCGTCGTGTTCTGGCGGCAGAAATTGGGCAAGACCTGACGCTGCCGGCCGTTGTTAGAACTATGGTCGGCAGTGAAAGGGCATGGGAGGTGGTTGCGTCTTTCTGCGAGGATGTTATCTCGCAGAAAGAAGCGGCGGAGCGGGTTAGGGAGGCAGATTCTCTCACTGACCCGATTCGTCGCAGAAGGGTAGGACGGCGCAGACGGCGAAACGCCGACTTGATGCCGCCATAACAGGGGTCAGCGGACGAAAGATCGGGGACTCTATCGTTCATGCTGCATGACCCCTGGAGTTGTGGTGATGTCCCAGTGCACCCGGACATCGCCGAAGGAGAAGGAAGCCCGGAGGCGGGCAAAGAAGAGGGCGCCCAGAAGTGGGCCACGCTGGATGGGCCGCGAATGTCATGCGTAGCAGTTCTCGCAGCTCACCCATCAAGGCGAAAGTAGGTGCACAGGCGGAGTTTTTAGTGGGTGCAAGCCCCACATAACCACGTAGTCTCCCCGGACGGCGCGGTATGCGATAGGCATTTTCTTCGCTGAAAAAAAAAAAAAAAAAAAAAAAAAAAAAAGGTTAGGTTAGGTTAGGTTAGGTTAGGTTAGGTTTTTTTTTTTTTTTTTTTTTTTTTTTTTTTTCCTGTCCGGGCGCAAGGCCCGGCCCGCGAGCTAACCCCTAACATAATTAGGGACCTTCGTAAGCGTTGGGTGGGATATACTACTGGGATTTCTTTATTATAATCTGTCGAGCGGTTGCCTGTACATTTTATTATTGGCTCAAGACACAAGTAGCTTTATTATTTTACACATATCTCTTATTCTAATACAATTTATGATATTTCTAGATGGGATAACAACATCTTTCTTATAGACTACTTTCTTATTCTAACACAAAAATTACAATTATAGTTCCAGATGGGATACAACATTTCTTAATTGTACCTTTACATTTGTCATCATCCACTTAATCATATACCTTAGTTTTCAACATCTTACTTTATTTGTTAACACTTATTTCTTTATATGCTAATCAATATATTACACTAATACATTTTTAGCATAAATTTATTATACCTTGTTCCTATTAATGACCTGATTTGCAATTTCCACCAAGTATTTCATGAAAGTTTCCCTATGTCTTCTACTGGCTATAAGATATGGAAAGTTTTCCGCAATCATTCTGCACCCTAACTTATTCTCAACTTCGAATCTTTTTAGATCGTAGATCGGGCACTCGGTCATTATATGTTCGACCGTTTCGGGTGTTCCAGGTTGGCAAGTGCACGATGGGTCCTCTTTGCACCTGAATCGGTTCAGGTACTCCGAGAATCCACCGTGCCCCGTTAGTACTTGTGTAGTGATGTTGGTTGGGATTAATTGTCGAACTATTTTATAGGACACAGTTACGTCGGGAAAGAATGTCTTAGTAACTTTTGCTCTGGCGCTCTCCTTGTAGCGTCTGTTCCATTCATCAATCGACACCTTTCGGATCTGCCGCTTGATGAATGAGACAGGGCATAGGCTGTAGTCTGGCTTCGTCTTTAGCTTCAGCGCTGCATCTTTCGCCAGCTCGTCCGCCCTTTCGTTTCCCGCAAGGCCCGCGTGTGCCTTGATCCAGAACAAGGTAACAGCTTTGTTCTGGTCTTCAATGGCTCCTAGGTTCCTGCGGGTCTCCACTGCCAGGGGGTGCGTTGTGCAGAGGTTTACTATGGTCTCCAGGGCCGATCTCGAGTCGCTGTAGATCCCATAGCTCTCCTCGCTTCTCCGCTTGATCTCCTCTGTGGCTCGGCATATCGCGAGAAGTTCCGCCTGGTATACCGTACAATATTGAGCAAGCTTGAGTTTTTGGGTCTTCAGCTCTGCTGCTCTATCCCACAAGGTGAGCGCTGCTCCAACCTTTCCCTCTATTCGGCTGCCATCAGTAAATATCCGGATTGCCTGGTTGTTGTGTATCTCTACTTGCTCCTGGTCTACGAGGCTCACGAAGCTTATCGCTTTATGCTTCCCCGGGTGAGGTGTTCTTGAAGTATCGACCCTTCGTTCCACTTCTCTGTCTACTAGCTCTGGCCGGGATACCCCTCTCCTCGCCTCATACAGGGCGGCTGCCTCTTGTATGCGGAGGTCAAGTGGCAATATTCCAGCCAGTACCAGCGCTGAATGAAGAGAGGCCGTACGATACGCCCCACATAGTTTTTGGGCGAAGCCCCTCTGGACAGCATTTAGGTGGCGTTGAACGCCCAACTTTTTGGATGCTGAGGACCAGGCGCCAGCCGCGTACGTTATGATGGGCTCTACCGTAGCGGTGTAAATAATGCGGACTATCTCCGGGTGAAGACCCCAGCTCACCTTGGCGGCTCTCGACAGCTGGTTGTAGACGCCAAGTGCCTTTTTGCAGACGTTAGCCGTATGGCTATTAAAGGTCAACTTGGCGTCCACTGTGAGTCCCAATATCTTAATTTCCGAGGACATTCCAATGTCGATCCCCCCCATGGTCAGGTGTGGCGTGTCATATTTAAGTTTTCTGGTTATTACCATCGCGCAAGTTTTGTGCGGCGCGAACCTGAGCTTATTCATGACACCCCACCTCCGAACATGTTCCAGAGCGGCATTGGCCTGTCCTTGGATTTCCCGGGCTGTCTCCCCCGAAAACACGAGTACCACATCATCCGCAAAGGCCTGACAGTAGTCTCCACGCTGTGTAAGACTTTCCAGTAATGGGTTCAATAGGAGATTCCAGAATATAGGGCCGCCTATTGATCCCTGTACACACCCTTTGTTGGTGCGTTTTGCGAACTCATGGCCAGCATACCTTACCCGGACCTTGCGGTCGCTTAGGTAGCTGGCTATCATCCTCCTGAGATTCGCAGGGCACTCTTCCTCCGCCAGTCGGACTTTTATGGCCGGCCACCACGCACTGTCGAAGGCTCCCTCTATGTCCAGTGAGACCATAGTGATGAGCTTCCTCTCTCCGAGTTTGCCTCTCACGTGTGCTATCAGGTCATAGAGTGAGTCTTCCGTGCTTCGCTGTGGCATGAAGCCATACTGGCGGGGGCTTATCTTGGGCACCAGGTACCAAACTAGCCTTCTTACCATCATTTTTTCCAGAATTTTACCCATTACCGGTAATAGTCCAATTGGCCTATAGGACTTTGGACTGGTGTAGTTGTCCTTACCCGGTTTACGCAACACCACCACGATGGCCTCTTTCCACGATGTGGGGAAGTGCGTCAGCTGCCAGCATTTGTTATAAAATGCCAGGTGCATTTCCGCGTCCTGCGAAATCACTCGCTGGCAGATGTCGGCTGTGAAGCCGTCTACTCCAGGTGCCTTTTTCGGATTGAAGCTCTCCATCGCGAACCTGAGCTCCTCCGTCGTAAACTCCGGGTCATGGAGCTCACCATGACTCCAGTCGTTTACTCGGTCAGCAAGAGTTCTGATTCGACGATGGTCTGGGCTATCTTCCTCCTCTGTGTCCTCTGGGTAGAAGGCTTCTGCCAGTACTCTCGCTGATCCTTCCTGGCCTGCTTCCTTACCATTCCACACCAGCGGCAGATCTTCTTGCCGTTTTGTGGTGTTCTTTATGACCCTATAAATTCCCTCCCAAACCCCTTCCCTATCCTGTTTCTGACAAAATCCCTTCCAGCTCTCTGTGGAGCGCTTGTTAACTTGCATTTCGTACTCTTCTTTCTCCTTCAGGTACAACGCGATCACCCCCTCTCTTCGTGACGGCGCTGCGCATCGGATTCTTCTCTTCCTGGTAGCGACTGCGTGCTTCATTGCTTCAAGTTCTTCGGACCACCACGGCAAAGTAAGTGTCTGGTTTTCTTTTTTGTTTGGTATTGCTTCGTTACATGCTTTGGTTATAATTTCTGTGTATTTTTCAATTGTTTTGTCTAAACTTTCTCTATCACTTATAAGTTCTATTTGTGTTTTATTAATTTCATTATCTATTTTTAATTGGTCCATTTTTTCATTAAAAAGTTCCCAATTAGCCTTTTTAGTATTGAATTTTCTAGTTGTTCTTTTTATATTTATACCCTTCCCTTTTTCCAATCTAATTTTTATGATTATGCCGTTGTGGTCCGAGCTCGTCAGGTCTTCGGCGACCGTCCATTCCTCTACCAGGTCGAGAAGATCCTCTGTACACAAAGTTACGTCCACGTGGCTGGTAAACCTGCGTCCGCCTCTAATGGTATCAAAGGTGGGTTTATTACCGCAGTTTAGTACCTGAAGGTCTAGCTCGCCGATCATACCCGCCAGTTCGTCACCTCTGTCGTCTATGGCACTACTTCCCCACCACACACTTTTGGCATTAGCGTCCCCTCCAATGATGGCTTTACTGGGCTTTAGCTCTTTCATTACGGCTGTTAAATGGTCCAGGTATGGCCCAATGGGTTGGTCAGGCTCAAAGTAGTACGAGATAGCGAGAATCTCCCATGCCCTCGTTCGCAGCTTCACCACCACGATGTTGTTGGTGGTGAATTTGGGGCACTGTATGACGTCGATGTCCTGGTTGAACACGACTATCGCTGCCTTTACAGTGCCCCCGCCGAAGTCCGAGTTCTGGAAGACTCTGGCCCCCCCGTACGACTTCATTGCCTTCACGCTTCCCACATACGGCTCCTGAACCAATGCGACAGTTATTTTGCGCTTATTAGCCTCGAGCATGAGTTCGTTGGTAGCCAGTTGTTTGCGTTGGAGGTTTGCTTGCACGGCGGTGTAGGTAAGGGTAGCTGCTGTTCCTGTATCCCCCGGGACCACCTTAGCAATATGCTATTGCGGCTCGCGCCAATGCGTCCCATTTTTTGCGCACCGGGCATTCCTGGCTATAGACTGTGTGGTCGGTATCTTCGTTCTTCTCTTTAGTGCAGTTTTTGCACGTCGGCCTGTCACCCGTTGCCAGCCTGGTACATTCGGCCTTGTGGTGTGGTCCTCCGCAATAGTTGCAAAGATCCGCAGGCTCTGTACATAGCTTTCGGCCATGTCCATAAGCCAAGCACTTCGTACATTGTACTAACGGCGTCTGGTCCTGAACTCTGACGTACTGAAGGTCGATGAAGACTCTGCCAGCCGTTGTGAGTCTCTGCCACATCTTCGGTGTCACCTGCAGAACGACATGGTTCTCTAAAGAGTTCCGTGCCCTCCTCCGGTACTTCACCGTGGCCATCGCCTCCTCAGCCGTCAGGCCCTCCTGCAGGCGGGCGTTTTGGACTCTAAGGGCAGTCAGGATGTCCTCGTCGCTGTTGTAGGACAAGAGGTCTCTGATGATAACAAGTGGGTCCCGGTTTTTCGCTTCTTCTACTTTTAGGTGTTTGTCATTTTTGAGTTGAGCTGTTGTCTTTGCCATTTCCTCCCTGTTATTAAAACTCAAGATGACCCTCTTGTCTTTGACTTTTCGGACTCTCTCGATCTGTAAGCCACTCTTCTTCGCGTCCAAAACCTCCTTTACCCTTCCCACAACTTCTGCACTGGTGTCCATTGTGACATCAGACGACACAATGACGGAGTGCTTTGGCTTGTGACCCCAGGTATTTTGGGGTGCGGTCAGGGCCTCCGCGTAGGTAGGAGCTCTCTGCTTTATCTCGGTGACCATTTTTCCCATTTCTTTAGTGGTCTCTTCGAGCGCTCGGATTTCCTTCAGGATACTCCCGTCACTGCGTCCGTCTCTGTCGCGTGCTTCTTGTGCCTCTCTCTGTTCCTTCATGGCAACTTGCAGCTGTTTTATCATCTGGTTGCCCTCCTTCACTATCGAAGTTTGCTCTTCTAGTGCAGAGCGCAACCAGGTGATGCTCTCTATTTCATCTCCCTTTCCTTTGTCCTTCTGACCCACATCCACCCTCTGTTGGTTGTGTTCACCCTTGCCCTTGTCTGCCTCTTTTGCCAGCTGGTATAGCCTTCCTATTGCCGCAGTGACCTCCAATTTGATTTCAGTTTTGAGGTTACGCGAGTTGCCGAGGTGAAGCATTGCCTTGTCGTGGCATGCTCTTGCCTC
Source organism: Dasypolia templi (assembly GCA_963555695.1). NCBI lineage: Eukaryota > Metazoa > Arthropoda > Insecta > Lepidoptera > Noctuidae > Dasypolia > Dasypolia templi. The sequence goes on along the minus strand of OY743148.1, from coordinate 26,881 downwards.
CGCTAGGATGGTGGGGTATTTTGACTTCGGTCGCCTTGGAGGTGCTGCGGTGCTGGTGGTTGGCTGAGGTGTAGTGTCTCGCTTTGAGCTTAGGTTAGGGCTTAATGGGGACTGTGTCTGAGGCTCGCCTTTCCCGGCCTCCCATTCCCCGATGCTTCTTCTCACACTAGGAAGCGAGGGTCCTGCCTTCTCCGATGAGTGTGGTGAGCCTTTGGAGCTCGGCGAGCTCACGTCCTTCTTTGCGGGCGTACGGTACATGTCGTTGCTTGATGGTGTGATGGTGAAAGTATTGTTCATGTACAGTAGGTTAATGAGGTGATGTTCTGTATCCCTGTATAGAGGGGATTGTCACAGAAGTATCCCAATCAACGTGGCAAAAGATGCGTAGTGTGTATTGTACAAGTGTAAAGTGTGAAGTTTGGTGTAACTGTATAATGTAATGTGATCCCTGACTCAAGCTCGCGGTACGTGCGTCAATAAAAGTGATGCTATCAAAGTAGCAGTCAAGATGATATAATATGACAAAATTTAAAAGTAATAAGCTGAGGAACACTCAGTGTGCGTCTCCTGGCCGCAAGTTATCTGGCCCTAATAATTTAATTGTCCTAGATCTAATTGTTGCTCAAAAAAGCCTAGTCTAAGTCTAATCCTAATGAATCTCCCTTATCTGACAGATTCGTCGAAACACTCCAAGTTACCAACCTATTTAATATATTAAATAAATTAAATTATATTAGTTAATAGCGTTTCCGAGTTTTTGTCGGACCCAATTTAGAGATCTTTTCCTCCCGATTTCAAAGACCCCAAACTCGGTCGGTCTACGACCTCTGGTTCCAGAGTTAGGACGCGGGGGGTGAGGTAACGCTGAAAGGTGGGGGGGGGAAGGAATACGGGGGATGGGGTTTCAATATATATAAGTAAATATACTGCCAAATAAAAAATTTTGGGGGTCAAACAGAAAGGGGTCAAAAAGGGGGTCTAGGGGGTCTATATGAAACTAGGTACTAATTCAGGCGGGGAGTACTAAGAGGGGGGGGGAAATTTGCTCAGAATTTGGATATTCCCAGCCGTTTCGGATATATGTGGATTTAAAAGTTTTTTGGGGGGCGTGTAGAAATAGACTTTTTATTTATTTATTTATTTATCAAATGTTTATTTAATTATATAAAGTATATTTATGTAAATATTAATTAGTTTTAAAATTTTCGTTAATTTTAAAGGGGGGCAATAATCGACAATTTTGTTAAATATATAAATTAGAGAGGGGGTCTAAGCGGCTAGTGAAACTTATAATAGAGAGGGGGCAAATAATTAAAAAAGAAAAAAAAATATTTAAATAATTATATTAAAGGGGGGGTCTAGCAAATTAATTGTTACAAAGGGGACAATAAACCAAGCTTATGTTAATTAACAAATTAAAAGGAGGGTCTAAATTTAAGATAATTATAAAAGGGGGGCAATAAAATTAATTAAGATTTAATTAAATAGGTAAATTAGAGGGGGGGTATAAGTTTAAACAATAGAGGGGGTTGATTTAAGCTAAAATTGTATTAAGTATTGAATTGGGGGGGGGCTAAATTTAAATAAATAAACTAGAATTTAATTTATAAGAAAATTTAGGGGAGTCTGGTGGGCTAGTAAAATAATTTTTTTTTTTTTTTTTTGAGGGGGGCTAATATACGGGGATTTATATAAAAAAAAATTTGGGGGGCGCGTAGAAATAGACTTTTTATTTATTTATCAAATAATTTAATTTAAATATATTTAGAATAGGACGGATTATGAAGATATTAATTACTTTAAAATTTTTGTTAATTTTAAAGGGGGGCAATAATCGGAGATTTTGTTTAAATAAATAAATTAGAGAGGGGGTCTAAGCGGCAAGTGAAACTTATAATAGAGAGGGGGCAAATAATTAAAATTTTATTTATATAAATATATTAAAGGAGGGTCTAGCAAATTAATTGTTAATGAAAAGGGGACAATAAACTAAGATTTTGTTAAATAACAAAATAAAAGGGGGGTCTAAATTTAAAATAATAATTAAAAGGGGGGCAATAAAATTAATTAAGATTTAATTAAGTAAATAAATTAGAGGGGGGGTATAGGTTTAAACAATAGAAGGGGGCAATTTAACCTAAAATTAAATATATAATAAGTTACAAGGGGGGGCTAAGTTAATTAATATTAAGAGGGGCAGTAATCCAAAATTTAATAAATAGGTAAATTTAGGGGAGTCTGGAAGGCTAATAAATTTAAAATTAAAATTTTAAGAGGGGGCAATATACTAAGGATTGGTTAAGTAAATAAGTTAAAAGGGGGTTCTGGGGGGACGAATAGAGGTATTATAATATAAGGGACAATAGAGTAGGATTAATGAGTTTAAGGGGGATTAATTGTAAATAATAATTTAAAAGGGGGACAATAAAATTAATTTGTTATTAAACACTAATTTAAAGGGGGTTCTAAGGGGGCGAATTAAATAGATTTCAATTAATTAATTTGATTTAATAGGGGGCATTTGGGACTTATACGATGTTCGTAAGGCTGAGGGCCACAGAGGGTGATTGTATGGGGGAGGAGTCAATAAATTATTTAATTATTTAAATAAGGGGGGGGAATCGATAGAGGGTGGCACTGGGAGTGTTACAGTATATACTATACTCTGTATAGTATATACAAGGTCGGTGTCAAAATCGGGCTAACTAGCTCCGTTTTCGAGTTATGCCCGTTTTAAGGTTTTTAAAAGTCCTGGGTTCAGTCCCCGGTTGGTGAACCAACTTTTAGTCACAACGATAATTTTTCAAATATGTCTTGAGGACTAGTTTCCCTCCAGGGGTTTTTATCCTTCTCCTTCCAACGGCGCGTGGGGTTTGATGGTACAGTCTTAGAGAGGGAGAGTTGCCCTTTACTTCCGCATATAAATCAGATTTTTCGGCTAAGGGGGTATGTCTTTGGGGTGTACGCAAAGATGAGGGTTAGTTTTTCACAGCCGCAAATGCGGTTGGTTTTTGTGTTCCCCTGCACCGAAAAATCTAACTTTTGGTTAAGGTGTAGGTCCGGTGTATAGTTATGTGCTCCCGTGATTTGGGGTGTGTATCTCCCAATTTCAACCCCTAGCTATACAGATAAAGTTTTGTGAAGGATGTTTTATCTTATAAATACTATTTATGTTCAGTAAAATTACTTTTAGTCTCTAAGATTTTTAAAATATATGCTAATTTAATCTATTCTTATTTTTTATTTTGATTTTATTACCTATTTACTACCCTGGAGGACTTCCAAAATTTGACAGCCTAGGTATGTAGATCTTATTTTACTTATAACTATGTAACTGTATAGTGCGGGTGGATTTTAAAAACTTTACAAGATAGAGGACAATATTCCCTATCCGGTAATACCAAAAAATATATTTTATTTTGCCCTGAAGGGGTATCTTTAAGTGTAATTAATCAGTTTATGGAAATTTCTAAATCTAAAAGGTAAATCTATGGGATTAATAAAAGTTTTAAATAAGAAACGACTATACAGTTTCCTAACTAAGGCACTGAAGAAATATAATTAAATTTTTTACAATTATTAGGGGTTGAAACAACCAACCCCCGAATTTTTATCGATTTACAAGCTTAATATCTTAAAAACTACTCAATGGATTTAATCCAAAATTAAAATTCAATTAGAACTAGTGAAGCCGGATTTTTCTCGTCAATAAAAAGGGTATGTCGCCGTTCTTATTTCACCGGGAATAAATTTTGAAAATTAGTGAAACTTCCGACCTTATTTTCCTGGTGATCCTTGATGTATTTCTTCAGTTTCTGGTAGTCTCCCAGCTCCTCGTCTGTACAGAGTTCAGTTTTTCCAGTTTGATCCAGTCGGAACCCTCGGGATCTGTATCCAGGTGCCACGAGGTTTTTGTTTTTTTTGCTTATATCTCCGGATTCCCTGATCGGAATTTTGTAAGGTGGGTATCCAGAGATAGGTATTCACTAGCCGCACAAAACTGCATTTGCCGATTTTTTCGCCACCACTCAAAATCGAGCAGCGTCGAGCTCCAAAGCTTTTCTGAGTTGGTTTTTCTTGAATAACTTGCACTATTTCGCACTTTTTGCACTTTTGTTTTCACAACAACCTGCGTCTCAGCAGCGCGGTTCTAAAAAGGTATAACACTTGTACTTTTTGCGTAAAAAACCGATTTTTGTGATTTTTCGAGCGCGGAGCGACTTAAAAATGATCTGTTCACGGCGGGGGGTGCCGGAAGACTGGGTTAGGTTAGGTTAGGTTAGGTTAGGTTAGGTTAGGTTAGGTTAGGTTAGGTTAGGTTAGGTTAGGTTAGGTTAGGTTTTTTTTTTTTTTTTTTTTTTTTTTTTTTTTTTTTTTTTTTTGGCAGGAGTGGGAAATCCTCATGGACGCCCAGACTGCCTCACTTATGAGCCAGTCTGGGCAGTGCCGGACTCTTACCGGCTAAAACCACACTCCTGCCTTTGCTCAGTGTCCCTCTGACATAATCAGAGCCCTTAGTAGGCATTGTTCATAGTGTTTTCCATTTTACATAATTAATAACTAATTAACTTATTTATCTTTATTACTTTTGTATTTTGCTTTTATGTGTTTTACTTTTCAGCTTGCACTTATTCCAATAATATTTTTATCTACTCTATATAATTCTATGGCTATCCTAATATATATACAATATATCATATAGACATATTTTATTTTTCTAGTTTTATATTTAATCTATAAATTTTTACTTCAAATTTTAAACAATGATGTCTTTGCTGACTTTTTATAATTCCTGGCAGTCTCACAGCTGTTTTTCTCAACCTATTTATGACTGGTGATTTGTCCTGCTCCTTACTGAGGCATTTCTGGTTCTTAACCTGTGCTTGTTTTTGTTTCAGGTACTGCTTGACTGGTGCAGCGCTTTGATGGCGGCGTCTCCTGGTGATAACCTTCCTATTTACATCACCGAGCTCGTTTGACCATCTCATTATCATGGGTATGTAATTTACTAAGGTTGTGTTATCAATACTAATGTTTTCTGTTTTACTACTACCTAAATGCATTTTATTGTTAATTTTTTGATGTACTATAAAATTTACATACGTTTCTGCTATTAATTGTGCCAATTTCTTATGAAATTGGCTGCAATTCGCTTTTTTTATGTTGTAAACTTCGATTCTAATAGTAAATGTCTTTTTGGTTTTTTGATTTTTAATTTTGAAGACGTAGTCCGAGCTCGTGTTTCCTTCCGCATTCATCTCATATACTGCACTGGTGTAAGGGCCGGTTATAGCCTTACTGCTATCGTTCCTATATCCGGGCGTGGCTAATTGCATTTTAGCAATACGCCACCGACAGGCGCGCCAATGCGTCCCATTTAACGCGTATCGGGCACTCACTGTCGAAGGCGTTGTGGTCGGTCCTGTCCAGCTTTGCCGATACGCAATTGTGACACTTAGGTGCCTCCGCCGCCAGCCGTGACGGGCAGTCCGCTCTCATGTGGGGGTCACCGCAGTGGATGCAGAGGTCGGCGGGCAGCGTGCACAGTTTTCGGCTGTGGCCAAAGCGCAGACAGCGAGTGCATTGCACCAGTGGAGACTGGTCCTGCACTCGCACTCGCTGTAGGTCTATGTGCACGCGACCCGCCATAGTCAGCCTCTGCCATACTGTAGGGGACACCTGCAGAATGACGTGGCACATGTGGGGGTTCCTCGTCCTACGACGGTACTTCACCCCCAACCTCAAGTCCTCTGCAGGTACGTCCCCGATCAGGTGGGTGTTCTGTCGTTGTAGTGCTTGTGTAACCTCCACATCAGAGTGGCAAGAGAGGACGTCCTTCATGATTACCAGCGGGTCCTTGTTTTTGACCTCCTCTACCACCAGACCACCTGTTTTTCTAATTCGTTCGGTCACCTTATTAAGCTCTTCCCTCGATTTGAAGCCGACCACCACCTTCTGGTCCCTCGCCTTGCGTAGCCGTTCCACTCTCGTGCCCTCGTTTCGCGCATCGACCGCCTTTCTTAGCTTCTCAATAACTTCTTCACCGGTGTCCTGATCATTGACGGATGATACGAGCACCGAGTGAAGAGGTCCTTGGACGTGGTGCTTCGGGCCGGCGGCCATCTCTGCGAAAGTTGGGCTCTGGCCTGCGACGTAGCGAGGGGCCTGCTGGAGATGCTCCGACAGTGCCCGAGTATGTAGTTGGCACTCCTGCAATGCCTGTTTGTGCTCTTTAAGGTCTTCCACGAGACACTTCATGAGCTCCGTCGGTTCATCCGTGGTCGGCCTGAGCTCCTTTATGGTTGCCACTTTCTCTCCCTCGTCAGCTGCTCTTCCTTTTTCACCTTCTGCCTCTTTTACCAGCTGGTAAAGTCGCTCAACCGCTTTCGTTATCTCGTCCTTAATCTCTTTTTTGAGATTTCTAGAGCTAAGAAGTTGCATCTTCGCCTTTTGTAGACAAGCTTTTGCCTCCGTGGTTCGATTGATGTACCTCACGGGTTGCACTTCTCGCGGTGAGCTCTCTTCAGTCCCCTGCTGCTGCTTTGCTCCATCCAACTTATTCTGGGGGGCGATCGTTGCTTTGGACTTTAGTTTAGGAGGGGTAGATAACGGGGTCTTCTTCGGAGGCGTTGGTGTTTTGAGAGGCTCTCCAGATTGCGGTCGGTCGGCCTCCCATTCCCCAATACTACGCCTTACCGACGGGCCAGCATGCGCCAGTAGTGGCCTCCCGGTATCCGACCTCTCCTCAGAAACCTTCGTCTTTTTAATGGGTGTCCTGATTCCGGACATCATGATGAGATTTCAAAAAGGAACTGCGAAACGACTCAGTTATGTGGGGACACGAGAATCTATACCAGATCCCTGTAAAGGGGGGATCAGTCAGTAAAATAAAATTAAATGTATAATCAAAATGAAAATATATAAAATAAAACGAGCCCTATAGCAAGGACTCAGTCAGGTCAATTAATAATAAGTCAATTTGCTTTGAGGTGACGATAATATGTCCTCACGACCGTCAATTGTCTTATTTTCTATCACCAAAAGGTAAAGATGCCGCTAGAAGAGCTAAAAATCGAAAAATATTTTTTGACAAAATCTGAGAAGTTTACCTGGCCAGTGAGGACAGGGAGGGTGGGAGGGCAATTTTTTGATGTTCTATGTGGGCTAGGCGCACGTGCGAGGTGTCAAAAGACGCGTCTCCGCGCGTACTAGCTATCTAAGGCGTGACTGAAATTTTTCCTGAACAAAAATTTTGAAATTTGGTCAAAAAACGTGTTTTTCGACTGAAAAATGAGTGAAAACCTGGAATTACGACTACCAAACTGGACTCAAGCTCGCGGAACGCGCACAAGAATACAGGTAAGGCAGGTAAGTATCTATTGTAATTAAGACCAACGTGGATTTAGAAGAAAATTTTGAGATAAAAATTTAATTTAGTTTTTCGTGAAGAAAAATATTGTTAAAATTTTACAAGTCGATGAACGAAAAAATTTTTTCGCGTCTAAGTCAATTTAAAACAGTCAGATAGTAGGACAGAGCCTAGTTAAGATCAAAAACGCTGAAAACAGCTTCAAAATGCGTCACCTGGATGCAAAGTTATAACGATTTGATGTATTTGCTGTCTACCTAAGGTGGATTTCGTAGATTAATGAATAAGATGGATGGTTTTGTTTTTGATGTTCTATGTGGGCTAGGCGCACGTGCGAGGTGTCAAAAGACGCGTCTCCGCGCGTACTAGCTATCTAAGGCGTGACTGAAATTTTTCCTGAACAAAAATTTTGAAATTTGGTCAAAAAACGTGTTTTTCGACTGAAAAATGAGTGAAAACCTGGAATTACGACTACCAAACTGGACTCAAGCTCGCGGAACGCGCACAAGAATACAGGTAAGGCAGGTAAGTATCTATTGTAATTAAGACCAACGTGGATTTAGAAGAAAATTTTGAGATAAAAATTTAATTTAGTTTTTCGTGAAGAAAAATATTGTTAAAATTTTACAAGTCGATGAACGAAAAAATTTTTTCGCGTCTAAGTCAATTTAAAACAGTCAGATAGTAGGACAGAGCCTAGTTAAGATCAAAAACGCTGAAAACAGCTTCAAAATGCGTCACCTGGATGCAAAGTTATAACGATTTGATGTATTTGCTGTCTACCTAAGGTGGATTTCGTAGATTAATGAATAAGATGGATGGTTTTGTTTTTGATGTTCTATGTGGGCTAGGCGCACGTGCGAGGTGTCAAAAGACGCGTCTCCGCGCGTACTAGCTATCTAAGGCGTGACTGAAATTTTTCCTGAACAAAAATTTTGAAATTTGGTCAAAAAACGTGTTTTTCGACTGAAAAATGAGTGAAAACCTGGAATTACGACTACCAAACTGGACTCAAGCTCGCGGAACGCGCACAAGAATACAGGTAAGGCAGGTAAGTATCTATTGTAATTAAGACCAACGTGGATTTAGAAGAAAATTTTGAGATAAAAATTTAATTTAGTTTTTCGTGAAGAAAAATATTGTTAAAATTTTACAAGTCGATGAACGAAAAAATTTTTTCGCGTCTAAGTCAATTTAAAACAGTCAGATAGTAGGACAGAGCCTAGTTAAGATCAAAAACGCTGAAAACAGCTTCAAAATGCGTCACCTGGATGCAAAGTTATAACGATTTGATGTATTTGCTGTCTACCTAAGGTGGATTTCGTAGATTAATGAATAAGATGGATGGTTTTGTTTTTGATGTTCTATGTGGGCTAGGCGCACGTGCGAGGTGTCAAAAGACGCGTCTCCGCGCGTACTAGCTATCTAAGGCGTGACTGAAATTTTTCCTGAACAAAAATTTTGAAATTTGGTCAAAAAACGTGTTTTTCGACTGAAAAATGAGTGAAAACCTGGAATTACGACTACCAAACTGGACTCAAGCTCGCGGAACGCGCACAAGAATACAGGTAAGGCAGGTAAGTATCTATTGTAATTAAGACCAACGTGGATTTAGAAGAAAATTTTGAGATAAAAATTTAATTTAGTTTTTCGTGAAGAAAAATATTGTTAAAATTTTACAAGTCGATGAACGAAAAAATTTTTTCGCGTCTAAGTCAATTTAAAACAGTCAGATAGTAGGACAGAGCCTAGTTAAGATCAAAAACGCTGAAAACAGCTTCAAAATGCGTCACCTGGATGCAAAGTTATAACGGGTTAGGTTAGGTTAGGTTAGGTTAGGTTAGGTTAGGTTAGGTTAGGTTAGGTTAGGTTAGGTTAGGTTAGGTTAGGTTAGGTTAGGTTAGGTTAGGTTAGGTTAGGTTAGGTTAGGTTAGGTTAGGTTAGGTTAGGTTAGGTTAGGTTAGGTTAGGTTAGGTTAGGTTAGGTTAGGTTAGGTTAGGTTAGGTTAGGTT